>OY728147.1:561513082-571513082 GCA_963277665.1 Viscum album
TCAATATTTCCATAGATGGAGAAGGATTTGGTGATCCCTATAAGGTTTTCATAAACCTCATGAAGCCTTCTCATAACTATTCATCGGCACCTGTATCTTGAATGACGACTAGTGCCATGACATGAAGGATGGGAGGATTTAAAGGTAGTCCCTACTCTTAAATGTCTAGTTTCTGATCCTTGCCATGTATCTGGAATTCAACCATAGGATGTCTTGATGGAATTAATCTACAAGTTCAAGGGCACACCTTATTTCAAGATTATCTAGGACTAAAACATATAAGTGAAGGAAAGTAATAGTGGAAAGAAAACTATCATGATTTCAAAACATGGATACATGGTTTGGATGACCCCAACATGGTGTGTGCCACTATGAAATTACATGGGCATGTACTTCATCCAACCTTGGTCATGTAACATCCTATACACACAGTGTGTTCTTCTTTGACATGGTGTGTAGTCGAATCTTCCCTCCTACCTGATATTCTCTACTTTACTAGAACTACATGGTTCCCTTATAACAAAACTACATGGAGTTTTTGAACTAAACACGACATGTACCACTTATGTTTCAATATCCCATGTCATTTTTCACACGGTTGGAGACATGGTTTACTCTACACATTGTTTTTATGCCTAACATGATGTGTACTGGATGGATTTCACTAACCTGTGTCATTAGTCACATGACCAAATTCATGGTAACTATAACAATATGTCTAATAATAGTACACTTCGTGTTCCTCCAAAAAAACCCATCCATGTGTCTCATCCCACACAGTCAGTCACACGGTCAGGAACTAGATGGAATGTACATATGGTACATGGCGTGTAAATAAGAAAATCATTTCCTTCTAGAATAGAATGATACACGACGTGTATTTATTATCACACGCCTTGTATTCTAGGTGTTTCTATATAGTAAGCATTAAAAACTACTGTGGATCCCCATAAAAATACCGAAATAATCATTAAAGTGAAAAATTATGATCTGTGGGGGCTCATAGTCCATGCGAATCAAATCTTGGCATCATATTCATGTCATATACAAGTATAACAGTTCATTGATCGACCAAATATGGATCCATGAGGGCCCATTACTCCTCAGAGACCAATGTTTTCTGTTCATTCAACAAAAACATAAACAATGTAGTACCGTTTCAAATAAAATATATTCTATCATGGAAAATATCACAACAGCAAGCATATCTTGCACAACATCTATCACAGCAACATAGAATCATTAATGATCTCGAAATGGCATGGAAAAAATAAATGACATGTGATATCCATAAAGTGCCTATATGATTCATGAGATGGCATTCCCTGATATCATTGGGTTGCAACAGAAATAGATCCTCAATAATATCAATTATAACAACACATAACATGTGAATCACCCAATGATGAAATCAAATCATCTGTAGTAATTGTGAAACTAGAAAAATCGCAATATTCGAGGCATATTGGCCTTTCCATATACACTGGTAAGATAATTTTGGGTATAGTTTCTTACCAACTACCTTTTCCTTCCTATCCATGCCTATAGGATCCAAAAAGTAAGACAATGAAGAAAATAACCTACCTATGATACCATATTGTAATGTCCCGATTCTGAGTGTCACCCAATGGTGCCTCGTACCTAGTTGGTCACATGGCTTCACGCGCATTTCCCCGAACACCCAAGGATGCTGGCTTGTATTGAAGGCCTTAGGTGGGTAGTGGGGAAACTATGCTCTCTTTGATATGGTAACACAATGGAATAGAAATAATATACAACAACGGAAGTAATAATACCATACAATAAGTAAACAACAAAATATAAAAACTAAATAAGCAACCTGATCTATATATATATGATGCATGTCACGTATGTCTCGGAAAGCATCGAATCAAGTAACAATCACTTAAAATATAGTACTAAACCAAGATATATTAAAAAAATGTAAAATGTAATAGCAACATATTCCCCAGATTACTCTCATGCTCTCCATATCCACACCCATCCAAAACCTAATGTAGATTAGAACTTGCCCTTATCTATACGTGAAACAATATAATCTGTATGGTCCCAAAAGCATGACCCAAACAGGATGTGAGATGAATCGTACTAAAAAACCACCAAAATGCATGTTTCGATCATTAAGATAATATATATAGTAGGAACGATGAAAAAATTTATTTAATAAACAATGAAGAACTCAAAAGTAAACCATCTTATAGTTTCAAACTACATTCATTTAAATTTATCAATTATTCAATCAATAATTAAAAAGAAACCCTCTAGGAATGTTCTCATAGCATATCCACTCCACTTCAACTAATCTTTTAACAATAATGATTCAACGATCTCTTCTGAAAGCTCACACGGTATAACCGCTTTGATCTCATGCAATCAAAGACTCTCTGAGAAGTACACACTGTCAATTCCTACTATGGTCTTTTAATGATAAAAAAAGACTCTCAATGGAATAAATCCACATAAATTATCCCTATGGTCTCTTAACTGTAAACAAGAGACACTCTGAAGAAGAACTCAATGTCAATACCCCCTATGACCATGCAATGTAAAAAGTAAAAAAAAACACTCCGGGGAAGCCCTAAACATAAATCCCCCCTATGATCTAATTTCACCAGGTTCTCACCAATCTTAATAACACATATATTCACAAATGATTTCCATATTACCATGTAATATATCAAATAATACTTGTCTAGACAACTATAATGCATATCATAATCAAGTCTTATAATAACAACTCCATCCTAACAGCACTTAGGCATGGAAAAGAAATACCTAATAGGAAGTTATTGACGCAACAACCAATATCCATCAAACATGGGAAACATGTCTATAATCAATGTATTAAACCCTATTCATAATAAAAATCCCTTACTCATGCAGTAATTCCATAGAAGTAATCAACATGATTAAAATACAATAAACGTAATACCCTAAACCAGAGATTATGCACTTTCTGCACATATAATCCAATGACATCTACAGAATGAAACAAACCACCTCACTCGATGTTGCATGATCTATATAGTTGAACCTTAGCCTTTGAATCGACCTATAACATTGTAAATCTAAAAAAACATAAATAAAATTTTCATCCTTCAACTTCTCATGAGAGAAGAGAAATCAAGAGGACATGCTCTAGAATAAGAAATAACTCACCGTGAATATTCCAATGCAATCGATGGTGTTTGATTCGGAGAACAGATGACCAATTATGGGCTCAGAGAAGAATCAACTATATCTGTCACTCCTGGAAAATACAAGTGTATAAGAAGACATTTCTATGAATGAGACATGACCTTGTTCTGTTTTAATAATTAAAATTTAAAATACACAATGTGTTCTTTAAATATATATGGGGTTTATCATCCTTTACAAGGTCCCACCTTAAGGCATCATGCCACCTCATCACAAGACTATATATGAAGCTGTAAAATGGTCTAAACACCATCTGGATGTGGTTCCCAAGTACACGACCTTTACAATAAAGTACATGGAGTGTACTCCCAGAATACTAATTCTTCCCTTTTTTCTTATAAAAAACATGAATAGAATCCATATATTAAAATGAAGATCCAGGATCGTAGACGAGTTCTTTAATGGACTCTTTCCAACATGATTATCTATTTAGGGACCATTAAATACATGGTTGGTCTTGGGATTGAACCATATCCATGATGATAGTCCTTGAAATAACCATTAAAAACTACGGAAATGATTTTCTAGGATTATGTGTATTCCAAAAACCAATTCATTTGTTTTTCTATCATGCTATTTGATAATTGATTCAATTGTGACTAATTTATAATTAACTACCAAGAATGATTTCATGGAGAATTTTTATGATCTATGATATGAAGTGTATTGTTATAAAATGTTATCATCATGTTCTCATAAATACATTATCATAATATGTTGATATCTCCTTGTTTACCCTTACTAAGCATCTAAGATCACCCATTATTTTGATTCCAAATCCTAGTTTATTTAGATATGTATTACCAATAATATATATATGAATGGCTATAGTTATTGAAATTAATGTGGGTGATGGAATAACTCACATGTGGAACAAAATTTTATCTGTCCAATACTCCAATGACATTATACAATTATGATCCTTCGATATGTGTCCTTGTAATGAAATGAATATTCATATAAATGATAAAACATCTCTATATATAATGTTTTTGTCTTTCCCTCAATAGCTCAAAATCCTACTTCAGGGATAGGATCATGATACACTTTCCCACACATAGATGTTCCATGCTGATCCACATGGCCCATGCATTCTTTTTCCAACCTATGTAGTAACACCTCTTTCTGAACATCCCTCCTAACCCTGCTGCATGGATGTACATCCCATGGAGACTCCATAAAAGGTCATCCAACTAGATGTATATCTATGTGTCTTCAAGCCTTATCGGTTGAGGGACATCTTAGATGGCCAAATTTATTAACCTTAAAATAAGTAAACCATTATAAACACATCAAATAATGATTTAACTTTAAATTTCATGTTCAAAATTCATAATTTCTCATCCAATTAAATCTATTTTGATTACATATTTAATGATTCAATTTTATTATAGTTAATAAATTTTTAGGGGAATATATTTTTAGATCCATCAAGACTCGTTTTAATTTGTTTAAATTTAGGAATAAAAATATCTATGCATAAAAAACCCAAAATATAAATCATTCATGTCCCAATGAAATGTATATCTAAATTAAATCAGTGAGGGAACTAGTGTAACTATTATTTAAATCTCAAATAATTAAACCAAATCGATTATCAATGAAGAAATAAATTCTCTTGATCTATAGAAAACATTAATTTAATGTTCTTCATTTGAATGAAATAACCAATACATGTATTATAATTTCTCCATTATTAAAAGGGTTGAATGTCCCCTTTAATTAGTTTATCCTACTAAATACATTAGTACCATGCTTTCAAGTCATGCTCTGACTCTCATTTAATAATATAAACTCATCATTCATTATAAAAATTCATGTATTGTTATGAGAATATCTTGAGAACATGATTTTGATCCATATGATTAATATGTAACTACTTTATCTACCCTATAAAGACAACTTATAGATGACTTATTTAGGGATTTCCATTCATGGATATAATGATTATAATAAAAAAGTATGATAAGAATTGATACGTATAATAAATAACAATGGATTTTGTTTGTCTATAATTTGGAGAATGATATCAAAATTTAATTGTGCAGCGAAATTACTAGAAATTAAATAAAAACTCAAAAATTCCATGCTCTATGTAAGTAAATGAATTATGAATGTCAAATGATTAAATTTCACCATTTTCAATTATATTTATCATTATTTCAAAATTAATGTTTTTATTCAAAAATGATTTTCATATATTTATTTAATCTATGTAAAGTCATTATTGGAGAAAACCTCACATCCACCACCTAACAACATTTATTCATGAAACGTTGGTCTACTAGTTGTGATTTTCTATTTTCACAAGTCAAAAACGATTTCTATTATTTCAATAAGGAAACATATTATAGTATAGAAAATTATTCATAAAACCTTTATTAATAACCACACATAGCACCCCATCACTTTTCCCTTACAATGTTTGAAAAACCCTTCGACTGTAACTTCCATCACCCTGATAATTCAATGTTAAAATATCATGAAAAATACTAAGAGTAGTTTTATAATGGATTAAAATTGATATAAAGATTGTTAATTCCAAACAATTTCATTTATTGTATCTATAGGATAAACATGGATAAATGTTAAAAGTTGTATTAATTTTATGATCATATCAATGTATGCCTCAATAATTTAAATTTTTTCATGGAAATTGTCGTTGAGAAGTTCTAATTCATTTTTCAGTTTTTGGAATTACCCAATATCAACAATGTAATATGCTCAAGATATAATATGAAATAATTGGTATAGAATTTTTCTGTGGAAGGGAACTTATGATTTTGGACAATCACTTATGGAATAACTAATAATAATTAATCCATTCACATATAGAATAGAATTTTTTGTGTCACCAATTGTATTGATAGTACATCTACATAAATAAACCAATTACCTTAAATCATGAGTAATCAATTTCGTATCTATGCTTAACATTAATATTTCAATTCTCCATCCTACACATCCAATCTCATATAATCAATGGATCCATAATAAAATCATGTATCATATATAAGTCATGTAAATTTCATATTAAATAATGAGATTTATGTTTCCAATATAGAATAGATGTAATATTTTACATCACAAAAATGAATCTCATAAAAAATTAAATATTGTATGAAAATAAAAATAAATTAATTATTTCAATATTCACATGAAAATTTTTATCAAATTTTGTCTCACTATTTTGGGAATAAAGTTAACATATTTTTTAGTGGTCAAATAAAACAACTCATTCAAGTGTTAGAACTATTATGTTTCAGAATAAAGGGGAGAAGGAATGATTTGATTTTATCCAAAACTCTTAAATTAAACGAATACATGAAATCACGAGTTTCATACAAGAATCACCATTTTCTTATTTCGTTGTTCTAATCTAACCTCAAGAGAATAAATAATTATATAAGGGGACAATCTTGAGTACTTCCACCGGATATTGAGGTAGACTCCCAATGACATTTTTCATTCATTTAATATTTAAATTAAATGGATTTTATTTTTATTCATTCTTGATCTGAATGGAAGAAATGTGATAGAAAATAGTATCTAAATTTATCTTCCCACCTATAATTAAGTTTACACAAAATTATGTACAATCCTGAATTATAGAGTATAAAATTTTCTTATAGGTGAGTGTCATTTTCCAAAATCAGTTTTTCATGTGACACTCTATTTAACTATTTATAAAATCTGTAATTATTATTATCATATCTTATTATTCCCCATATCACTTGTAACAGATGTTTTCCCTTCTTTAGAGTAGTCACAAAATCCAAATTCTTCATTTTGACGTCCTAATATGCATTATGTTCCAACTCCAACAACATAAGAAAACACGTTCTTTAAATCGACCAATAGACAATTATAAATATGTGTGTCTTGCGGGATACCAGGAATTCATTTAATGTGTCTTCAATCCTTAGGCTCCATTACCTTCGGTTGGGTTTTACCATTTTGTCAAATTCGATTAATCTTTTTCTTCGACAACTCATTTTGGCTATTTGATTTAGGATATAAAGGTTAATATTTCTAGTTATATAACCCAAAATTTTTATGATTAACCTCAATCATTCTGTTAAAAAATAATTACCTTGGTCAATTATAATAGCATTTTGAACACAAATCCTACAACAGATGTTAGACAAGAGAAAATCATAGACAACATTGGAATCATCAATCTCTATTTCATTAGATTCTACAAATTTGGAAGCATATTCAACATGAATTATAATATATGAATTCAAAAATTCTAATGGAATGTTTTTTATGATATTATTTTCCCTAATGTTATTGATTTTTGAAAAAATGATTGTTTTTTATGAATGTATTATATTGCTGACATATTTCTTGAATATGGACTCCTCTAACATGTTATGAAATATCCATGAGCATCTATAAACATGTTTTTAAAATAAATTATAGAAACTGAGACATTTTGTTACATTATTTTGGAATCAATGTATCATCTAATAACAATTATATGAACACATTAAAATTAAAATTTAGTTTTACATTCTAGTAATAACCTATTTGTGACTTAATCATTATAGATTTTCCATTTAAATAGATATTCAAAAATAATTCATCTAAATTCAGAATTATGTTTGTGTTTTGGATTAGATTTTTGATGATATAGTATCAGGGATATGGACAACTAATTTAATATGTAAGCATTCCATAATACTTCAAGAATTTATGAATTTTAGTTTCCCTCCCAGTTATTCACCATTGATATTTTTACATTCTGGAAATTATATTTAAACAGTGCTAGGAAGTATTCTATGGTGGTCTACCACATGATTTTTATCTCCATTAATTACAATGATCTCAAAATCTAAAACATGAATCTTTTTTTCAATCATACTAACCATTTCATGGAATTATCCTTATTCATTATGTATCTATGTCCTAGATGATAAAAAAAGACACTCACATTAGTTCCCAATAAATAAGATCAAAACTTACTAATATAAATACAACATTAAGGAATTAATTATAAGTAGTTATGTAATTCAATTTACTACAATCCATTGTTCTTGGGTAATATAATATGATTTTAGTTATACCTTCAACTCATTTGGTAATGAATATTCTCCCAACATGGTTTGATGCATTACAAAGTAGACCGAATGGATTCTCCCTATTTTGGGTCTCCAAATATTTGGGGAGAAGAGTTCTTACATCAACCTATATAATTCGTTCCTATAATAATTGATAAAGTAGAATTTAGATTCATTTAAAGGAAATGATGAAAGAGGAAGAAAAATCATATTTAATTCCTATATAAAAATTCTATAGAATCTCACATTTCCCATTAATGATATAATATGTTTACAAAAGTAAGATACTGAAAATATAATGGATTATATATTCTATAGATATATTTACCTCAATTCCTTTTTTTGAAATAATATGAATTATTATTAATTTTTATATAAAATGTGTCATTTTTAAAAGAAAAAAAAATTCTCTAAATTATTTTCCCAATAATGTTTCTATATTTCCAGTGCAATGGTCAAACTAATTTTCTAAAACAATTAAATCATCGATGATTAACTATAGAAAGTCTTCAATATGATGTTAGTACATTCTACCATACACTAATAAAATGTAAAAAGTGAATTACATATCTCAGAAGGCTACATCATGTATGAGATGGTTATTAAAAAAAGTTTAATCTAGTCTTATCTTGGACATTTAGGCCAATTCGTAGATAAGAGTAACAAAAAATAATAATCTATTAAATAGAAATTTTTACTTCCTACACCTAGTTTTATTGGGAACAACGTGAATGGGGATTCCCCATTGTGTGTCACATATTAGTTAAATGATATTGTTTTATGACAACTTCCCTATTTAATTTATAAAATACCACGATAATTCTAGGTTTTAACATCCATTAGGATTCATAAAAATTTAGGAATAACATTATATAAATATTCTATGAGGACAACCCCTGTGGATAATTCTAGGAATGCTCATAGGATGCACCATATGGAAAGGATTCCTATTTTAAAATTTTCAATTAAAATTTTCTCTTATTCATGGGAGAGCATGTACACTATGATTTCAAACTATTTTTTCCCTTCAATAATAATATAATATTTTAAATAAAAATACAATTTATTTAATTCTATATATTGTGGTTAATCTATGGATGTTATTGAATTTAGAATCCCCAAATAAAAATCATGATATTCATGTGTAAATGAAATTATGTCAACCTCTTCTAATATATTATCATTGAAATTAGTACATTTTTATTCCCCGGATTTTCCATATAATATAAATTTTTTTAATAATCACTATTATATGGTTTTATTATAATAATGAAGATATCTCAATTTTAAAAAAACTCAAACATTAATTAATTCATAAATGGGTCCAATAGATCATTCATTCGTGATTTGAAAGATGGAGTGGGTTTTTTAAGGATTCCTCTTGGATTAAATAATGATAAAGTCAAAATTTCTTTTTATATGCTCGATTGAAAGTGTTATTAAATGTATATTGGTGATTTTTTATATTTTTCCAAGAATGGTCTTCCAAATTGATCAGTGAATGACGTCGTTGTTTATTTTCATCCATATAGATAATATAAAAATATATTTTTTAAATAATTATTCCTTCCACTCCAACATAAACATCCTATAACACCCATTCTATAAAAATAATGGATCATTTTCCTTGTTTATATACAACTCATATTTGAATCAACTCTATATTTTCAAGGATAAAAAAATTGAAATTTACATCACACTAACTGAATCACTATGATCACACAAATAATTAAAAAATGTCCAATAAATAATTGTGAAAGGAATAGAAAACATCCCTTGGAATTGATCATTATTTGGGGGTGGTGGTTTTATTATGGATAAAATATTCTTCACTCAGATGATATGTTTATTCACTTAAATCCCCTTTATTTTGGTACAAATCAAGATCTTTTATTTATTATATTTTAATTTTTATTGAATGTAATGATGTTTGTATTTATTACATTCATGTTTTTAAAATGTATCGTGGATAATTATTTTTAGTTTATCATTCCCAATATTATTTGATTAATTAAAACTATATGTGAATGGAAGAGGAATATAATTATTCTCTCCTTACATCCATTGCAATGTATTCTCAATCATTTATTTTCTAAATAATATCATTCGTATTATTCCTCATTTTTTCTTATTATTTTGATTGAGGTTTTTTCTCATCTAGAATATGTCTTGAATTTTTGGACTCACATTATTATGTGAAATAATGAGTTACCATTGGTTATAGTGATTGAATATCTTTTCTTCTACATGTGATGATCATACTTATCCTACGATTTGGAATTGGGATTGTCAATTCTAGGTTTTTTCATGGGGTTTCAAATATAATGTCCCGCAAAAACTCAGTGTTTTTAAAAAAACATTAAATATATTTTTCAGCTCATAAAATTTCAATTCTTTATCTTCCTTAATATATAGGTTCACTAGATGAGTGTTTTCTATAATATTTTTGTTGAAAATTAGTGGTTTCATAGAATTGATATTTTTATTGTTTAATGAATCGTTGTGGGAATGATACGGGGTTAAAAACATTTTTAATATATTGGGGTATTAAATATAGGAAATTCTAGGTTTTACTAACCCCAAAATAACTGTTGGGACTTCCAATATCACCATCGATGATTATGTTGAAATTGGATTGGTTGGAATTTAACTGCACAGATATGCATACCTGATACCATAACACATTGATCTGTGAAGTGATTTGGTGAGTTACACAAACCACATATATGAGATGGGGAAAGTTATTCATTCAATTTTTATAATAGCTATTTATAATTTGAGTCATGTAATTTATTCATGTTTTGATTCAATTATTGTTGATTATTCACATTGTTTTTGTTAATATATACCTTTTCATCATTATACCTCTTTTTCAAAATTATTTTGAATTAGATGTAGTCTATTAATTAATATATTATATGTAATAATTGAGTTATTAATCAATGTTCCTCTAGATGATGCTTCCAAGATGTTCTTCTCATTGTCCATCTTCTATTTTTAGAATAGAAAGTGGATGTGGTGTGCTTACACAACATTCATAGGACTATATGCGCATATATTTATTATTATTTGATAATATTCATTCAGTGTTTCTTCACATTCTTTTAGAATGGACCAGATCCCCTCTAGTATTATTGTGATCTAGGTGGTGTGGAAGAATATTTGAATGGTAATCATTATGAGATCATCCCAATCATAGATAACATCAAGTTGTTTCCTTTTCATCCATTCATTGGAATCTCCCACAATTGAAATGGGGATGGCCCTCAACATGACATGTTCCTCAGTTACTCCACATGGTTTGAAGCATGAGAATATGAGTCCATAATCAGGAATTTTAATGTTGTTATATTCTTCTATAAGGCCATGATATTTTTTTAGTACCAAAATCATAATGAAAAAAATTTCAAAACAATTTTGTTCCACATGGATTTTTAATCGATTTTGTTGGTATAAAAGTTGTAAGGCACATAAGTCCATTAACATTTTTAGTGGAATTATTTACTTTTTTAGTGTCTCAATGTACAAAAATAATGTTCCACAAGATTCATCAATGTTATTTTTTCATAATTATTCTCAATATTTTGATCCCAAATATTATTAAGAAAATACATTTTTCTACTAGGATCAACATTGAATAGTTATATATTGAATGTTCAAATCAAGGGATTTTTAAGTAATATTAACACCTATATCTTCATAAATTATGAAAAACAATGAACTTGTTCGATTATGGATTTTGGGAAAATATGTTTACATATAAATATGTATTCTTTTATTTATAGTTATTAAAATATTTCTCCATAGAGAAGTACATTTATCTTATTTTCAAGGTGGAAATGTAAAAAAAATTAGTAGGACCATTATGAAAACAAGAAAATGTTTTGAGAATAAAAATAATTGAGAAATGTGATGTTTTTTAGGTTGTCTTTACACTCTCTAATATTATCATAGTCCCTTCAAAATTAATCTTCTTTTGAGTTATTTGATTAATTGAAAACTATAAACTATAATTGTTCTTTTTTTATCCTTGATCTAGAACGGTGTTAATGAGCCCAATCCATAAAATTTATATATATATATATATATCTTATCAAATTTTGAAATAAACAATAATTCATATTTTAATTTATTAGGAAATTACAAATCTTGTATTGAAATTACGAAGAATCCAAATAATTTTATTGTTACCTCCTCAAATGTTTATTAATTAATATATTCTTCTATATGTGACTCTTAATTAGTCAATTGGTGTGATAAAAAACCATGAATTATATAAAAATAATTTTCTAATCTAGGAAATAGTAAATTTATAAAATTAAATACAAAAATAATTGTATTAATTTCAATATAATCAATTATAGAATATAAAAACTTTTAACATAAATAAAATAAATCAATTTTTTTAAATTAATTGAACAAGGCTCAAGAATTTATAATCTTGGAGCCCTTATCTTCTACTAACAACTTATATTTTATACCCTCCCTATAAATATAAAAATATAATTATTTAATTGGTATAGGGAATTATTTAAATACAAATATATTATGAAAATAGAGTATCTAGAGAAAATAATTAGTAGCACCAGTGGTTGTTCTCTCAATCTCCAATCACTAAATCCCTTCTTAGTGGAAGAAAGACTAGTATTTATTGAGTGATGTCTACATTCATTCTATCCCATTAATATCTCATTAATCCTAGGTCATAGGATTGATATATCTATTATATATTTTCTAAATATAATGAAGTATCATGAGTTTATAAATTCTAATACAGACAACTCTTTCACATTAATAGTAATATAATATACTATTACTGTCCACAATAGTTTCACATCCAATTCTAACTCTCAGTATCTACCAACACACTGTGATGATATAACAATAATGTTATTAGTATCTAAAATTCCTCAATTTTACTTCATCATGATATATCCTATGAAATATGAATTTAATCAGTATGGCATGTCCTCTTTATCTCGCATTGGACACCCCCTATCATGAAATTTAAATGATCTTGGTACACCTTCATCAACCTTGAGATCCCACTACATAATAATATAGACTAATAGAATGGTTCCACCATTTGGTTATCCTCCATTCAAACCAATGATATATAATGTATGTTGAAATCTTTTACTTCCCGTAATAATTGTAGTATAAATGAAAAATCATAAACTTCTATATACATGGTGCCTCCATAAAAAATAAAATATTATAGACTCATCCATGGTAGTATTTGAAATGGTAGGTACTATATAGTGTCCATTCATCTATATCAATTATCATCACAATGGATATTCATATATACTATTGGTGCTTCTTTAGTAATAGAATACTTGATGAGTGTTTCTTTCTATCCATCATGTGACCACATTTATATAGTGGTGGAATATCCTAAAATAAAATTAGTGATAGTGATAATATATCCATTATCATATGTGATGGACAATTCGTGAAGGTATAACATCATAATGGTCGATGTGTGATATTTGGTGGAAATTGTGATAGTTTCTCGATAGGTAGCTCAATTACTTAGTTTAGTGATGGTAGTACATTATGTTTTCCTCCAAGAATACAGCTTCTAAAATTTAATATTTTCCACTATAATTTGAAACTCTAACATGGATAATGAAATAGATCATAGTGTAGTTAGATGTGGTGTATCTCCTCTCAAACACATTCTTCCTTCACCTCATCCAAATGGGGATCAATTCATAGAATGGATTAATTAATCATAAATGTGGACATCACTGAGTTAATCTAATGTCTCAGAGATTATCCATGTAGGCCTCATGCTTTTTTAGTGAAAATTTTTCATCTAGAATTTGTTTTTATCATCCATATCATATTAGTGGATTTTTAGTGATGAAATGATGGAATCAAGTGGTAGTGGTTTTTGGGAGTTCTGGTGTGGTGTCTCTAAGCCATGGGGATTCAGTGTTATGATATCAGGACACAATTTCTTGTGATGAACAATAAAATTGAGTTATATTTACCACATCATACTGATTCTTATTTATATTATTCATTAATATTAAAATGTGTTTCATGCCTATATCATAAGATTTATACTAGGATGTGAAATGAATATAGTTGTGAACACATAGATGGGCCACCGCAACCTTAATAGACATTGTGGAAATTAGGCCACCAATGCATGAGATCCTCCTTGTGTTTCTCATAGTTAACCCTTCCACATTTCCTGGAATACCATGAAGCCTCCTTCACTGACCGACCCTCTTGAGTGATGGATCAGTGGCTTGGAGTTCTATTTATAGAGGGCATGTTGGGATAGCAAATTTTTTAAAAAATATAAATATTAACAGATTATATATTTTTCAAATAATAATTTCATAATTAAATAACAACATAAAATTACACCATTATTTTATCCATTTTAATATTTATTACTTATGTAATTACAAGATCATTTTTTTACAATCAATTAATTTCCTAGGAATATTCATTTCAATCCATAAAAAATCATTTTATTTTGGTAAAAATTGTGATTGTATATATGTTTGCATCAATTAACCATGTGTTTAGTCGATGCATGTCCTAAATTATAAAATATCATCATTGAATTAAATATAAATCCATTGTTATTAATATTTGATCCCTAGAGCAATAAATAAAAATGATTATCAATGTAAAACCAAATTTTCATTTTCCACCTAATGTAATTTTTCAGTTTTCCACATTTAAATGAATCAACCAATACATCTGTTTTAATTTATCCTTATTGAAAATGGTGGGAAATATCCATTGTTTACTTCATGATTCCTAACTTAATATTATCATGAGTCTAATTTTATTATCAATATCTCATTAAATATTTTTCCTCTAATCATCCATGATACAAATTCAAAAGAGTTCTTCTCATGTCATGATAACATGTTCCTCATATGTATGGTTTCAAAGGAACTACATGCCCAAATTTATAAAGAAAATAGAATATGAAATCATGATGGATTTAAAATACTATTTATTTTTATTCATAGTATTATGTTTTGTATAAATTAATATAAAAAATATGTCTCAATGGATGAGGGTTATCTCGAATGGAATTCATGATATAAAAAGTTAAATGTGTAATGAAATTATATCATTCAATATAAAAACACACACATTCCATAATCAATTTAATTTAATGAAATCATAAATAATCGTGAATGAATATGACTATCTTGAATTTTCATTGTTTTTTTTCACTTTTTTCATTTTTATCAAACCACTTTTCCATATTTTTTGAATGTTTTTAAATGTAATTATTTGAAGAAACCTCACTTATATCACCAAATAACATTAATAAAAAATAATTGGTCAGGTAATGTTAATTTTGTAATTTTCCAATTCAAAACCCATTTATTTATTCATTATTTTCATAAAGGTAAAATAATAAAGTACATTGAATAATTATTAAAACCCATCATAATACCTAAAAATAACACCCCCACAAATTTTTAATAAAATTTATTGAATCCCACTATACATGTCAAGCTTCAACCCCAAAATTCATCTTTAATATAACCTGAAAAATTCTAATAATAGGCTAGAAATTCATAAAAATAAATTTAGATATAGATTATCCCTAAAAGGCCTCTCTAGGTCTATATGGCCAAAAAAATGATTAATGTAAAATTTGGTCTTCGTTATAAGGATTTATCAAAATATTACTTTATCATTTTAAAAAACTCATAGTCCTTATCTTTATCACCATTCAATGCAAGTTCAAGTAGGTTAAATTCCCTAATACCCCCATGATATATCTTTAATGATAAAATATCTTTTTATTGGTCCCAAAATAATCCCATTATTTCAAAATATTGTTAGGGAAAATAATTATTTTAATGAATAATTATAATAATAAAGTTAAATTTAATTTCAGAAGTTTATTGTGTCAGAAATTGTAGGGAAATTTCAACTATATGAATCAACTAATTCCATTGAATCGTGATTCATCATTTTAAGATCCATGCGGTAAATTAAAAATTTACATATACATATGACTCATTGGATATCATTATTAGTGAAATCTAATTTATGGAATATTTTTTTTCTAATAATCTCATGTATCATTGAAATTTATTAAAAATAAATAAACTCATGTCTTGGCATGCCACAACCAATTTAGCATAGATTCTTGATTTTTTAGCTTAAAACAAAATTTATAAGAATCATAGGAGTTGTTAACATAATTTGTGAAAAAATAAACTATCTATACACATGAATAATTTTCTCTAGTTACTTATCGTTTGAAGGGGATGTGTGTTGAGTACATTCTTGGGGGCCTTTTAAAAAAATTTATAACATCTTAAGACCAATTCCATTAAATAATAATGGTGTTAATGGAAGATGTAATTTTACCCCCAAATCATAAATACTAATAATAAATTTAGTCATTGTATTCCTCCAAAAAGATTCATTGGTTAATGTAATGGTCATGACCAACCAAATGAGATTAAATCAGTAGATGTGTTGGGGAAGATTAATTTTCATCACTAGCATTAAATGTGAATTCCAATAGAACTCTTTCTGCATTTTTCCATGGAGAGTAGGTTGGTTTCCATCTTCACCTTTATGGATGTGAATGGATCCAAAGGGATAGATACTAGGGAAAATAAAATATAATTCCAAACTAAAATTAATCTTACCAGACATTAACTTCAAACAAATATTTTAGATATGAACATGATCTATTAGTTGAGAGAGATTTTGATGATTATTTTCCTTCGTCCATGGTTGTTCACTCAATATAATCTTAGGAATTTTAAAAATCCTTTCATATGATTTCCAATTGATCCTATAACAACTGTTTTCTCACATTTCTTTCACTAACTAAATATAAATTCATCATTTTCATTCCCCAAGATTTTTGTTGGTAAAACCTCATTGGGAGCTATTTAATTTTTCCATAAATCCTTCAATATGGGATCATACCTATAGGAGAATTATAAAATTTATTGTATTCAATTATTGTGTCATCATTACTTATTCTGATATTATTTCTGTTTGTTTTTACCATTTTCTACAAAATACCATTAATCTCTTTGATAGGAATCTTATAACGGCCATTTATTTTAGGTTCTATGGTGAAAATTTATTGTTATGTACAGATAATTTGTTATAAATATCGTCCGATATTATATTTCAAAAATTATGCCCCTGCTCATTTATGATATAATGTGGCACTCGAAACCTAGAAAATATGATGAACCTAACAAAATAGAATAAAAAATATGAATCATCACTCATGGAGGAATTTGATTCATACCATTTAAAGATATAATTTATAACATGTAACAAATATTAATTCCCAAAACAGATAGGAAAGGGTATCAAGAAATCATCACCCAATACATCAAATATTTCACAAAAATTGATAGGGTTTTTATTAATCTCTGATCATTCAAAAATATTTTATTAATATTAAAAATTTCCATATTTTTTAAATTACTCATGATAATCATTAATCATGTATATCCAATAAATTCAAAAATAAATTACTTTTCTATGTCTTATTTGTGGTCCAATGCTTTCTCTTCCAAAATGTGAATGAAAAATTTATAATACCAATTCTATTTTCCATTCTGGTAAGTATCTAATTATTAAATGATAATTAATTATATTTAATATAAATATATATTCTCATATCTATATTCATCATATGGATTTTGTTTCAAATTAGAGTTAATGTAAGATGGTACCTCGTATGTGGAAAAAAAATTAGTGAATCAATATTATTGTGTACATCATATTCCATTATGTAGAGTTTATCTCCAATTGTTTCATTATTGAGTGGGTTTTTATGTATTTTCTATCTCATATGTCTTTGAAATCTGTTAAGGTGATTTTCCACTTGATTTTCAGATACCATCTTATCATTTATCTATATGTTGACCATTTGAAATTGTAATATTCCTATTACAAACTACGTCATGAAGTCATCATTATTCATTAAATATCTATTATTTCCATGATTAGAAAATAAAATGACTTTAGATTTGATTAAAGGATGTATACATTTATATAATGAAAATTCAAATTAAAGGAACATGGTTTGAACAATATTTTAATTTTTTTGTGTGGCATCCAATGTTCAAGTGGAATATTATATAACATATAATATTCCTTCAATTATTTGGTATATTAATTGTCCGACATCATTATTTGATGAATTATAATGAAATTCAAATGGGTGCTCCCAATTTTGGAATTTCATAATTATTTGGGTGATCAATTGCTAATTGATCGCATCAAATTACTTTATATAATCATCTCTAAAGTAAAATTATATTTTTTTTAAAACAAATATCATGTGGAAGAATAATCATTCTTAATTTATTTATGAACCGTCTATAAATACCACATGGATCTAGAATGATGTAATATGTTTTAAAATATTTTGATATAGAAAATAATTGATTACATCAGCATTAGATTTATCAACCTCAATTACATTTTATGAATTTATATGAACTATAAATATTCATATTGTAACTATAAAGCTACACATCAAAAATTTCAAAACATATTTAATTTCAATGAATATTCTCAATATTATTTCTATATTTCCCGAGAACAATAATAATAAATTTCTAAAAAATATGTAAAGAATTGACAAATAACTCTAAAAGGTGTTAAATATTATCCTAAAATATTCTTACCATACATCAGTGCAATTTTATTATGACATTTAATATCGATAAAGGAATATTCTATTTATAAGAGGGTCCAAATTACTGGTCATTTTTTTCTTTCCTTTATTTTATATGGGAATTGGTTCTTTGTAAGAACAATAAAATTTATCCAACAATAAATTATATGCAATGCACTATAACATCAGTACAAATTGGTCAATGAAAGGGTGGAGGAAGTTTTAATTTTTAGTGACTTGGTAAATCATTGTTTATTGAATGCATAATCTCCAACTATATTTATTTCGCATGGGTATTATTTCATTATTGTCAATTGTGATATTGGAAAAATTAGTTTTTGGTTGAACCATAATGATGGGGTTTTCCTAAGGTAATTATGAAATTGGTTAAATAATACCAGCTACAAAAAAACCACTATTTATTTTTTGAATAACTATATAATGGTTGGGTTTATCCTCTTTTAGGGAAACCTAATTGTTCAGGAATATCCCTATAGAAATATTCTATTTGAATTAATAATGGTAATAATTCTAGGTATTTATCCTATGATCTACCCTATGGCTCGTATTTTTCTATAAAAAGGAAAAATATTGTTTTCTCTTAGTCTTGGGATTGTTTGATAGATAATGTTCACTAATATTTTTTCAGAATGTAAAAGATAAAAATATTTAAAATTATATGGGAGAGGTTTTAATTTCTGATATAGGGGTTTTTCATTTGATAAAATTGAATTCCAATTCCGTAATTCAAAATATCAAGGATTCTATGTAAAATGATTCATATCATCCAATTTAAAGAGGTTATAAATTAAATAAAAAGATATATAATTATGAATTTTTAATGAAAATTAAAATAAATTTTACTATTTTATTTTTTGTGGGTGTTCTTAATAGAATGCTGATATATTAAGGAAAACATTTATCTTACCATACTTAATACCTCAATGGGATCAATACCTTAATCAGGAGAAAATTCTAATAGGGTGTGGTTTTTAAATGACTAGCCTTGGGGTCAAGGAAATTTATGCTTTCCTGACTATCTCTAAAATCTATTTAATGAGATCATTCATGTAAATTACTGATTTTAACTTCTATTTTTAGGAAGATTATACAAAATGTGATACACAATTAACCCGGTGATTTATCTTCTTCCATGGCGTGAACATATAATTTCTTTCAAAATATAATTCCTTCCACATGCACAAACACATCATGTATCAATCGTACATGATAAAATTTTAATTGGTTAACTAGTGGAACTACAACTAAAGTTGGATAGAATTTCATTTTTTTTCAATTATTCACAATCAAAATAAAAAACCAAGATAATAGAAGAACCAATATCACACAATGTATTAGAAAAATTCAAATAACCAATGGTGTAGGGATATTAAAATTTCCCTATATTAAGAAATTTGTTAATAAATGGTATTGTGATTAAGAATGAAACACGCATCTCCTGGCTGATCAATTCATTCCCATAAATATAGTTTCTTATTGTACAGATATCCTTTCAAATTTTAATATATTTGTGAATTTTATAAAAAAAATTCAGTATGGGTATGTTAACTTCAACATTTGGAAATGTCTTCAGTATCTCTCTTTAGTGTTTCTCTTCCTTAATCTTTATTGATTTTGTAAAATGGGAACAAAATTGTTAAGGAATATCCTACATATCCCACTAATGTGTTTTTATTTGAATTTCATGTAAATATGGTCGAAATAATTTCCTAGGTTCTTAGTTATTGTTTTTTTATAAAAATTTTAGTAAATTGGTTTTTTCGTATAGAATATATCCTGAATTTCCCAACTGACTATCTTTTAGATTAGTTTGTTCATCATTGGGTTTGGGTGAATGAATCTCTACACTACTCTTTGTGATGATCAATCATAAACTCTCATATGTGTTTGGTATTTTATGAGATTAATGTTTTCTTATGTTTATGTATATCTTTCCCATAACACTATAAAATATATTTTTCAAATCATATATTGTATTTTTCATATCCTCAACCACTATTCCTTATAATCATTCCACCAGTGCTTCACAATATGACGGTTATCAATAATTTTTTTCTGAAAAGTAAGTGGTTAATAAATTTTTCTTCAAATTGTTTCCACAATGGTAGCGGGAAATGGGGTTGGTTTGGAATTACAATTTGAATGGGGGATGAAAAAACGGATTATAGTGGTTTTATTAAACCCCAAATCACTGTTGGGAAAGCCATTCTCTATATAGATTTTTTTTCAAATTCCATTAGATGTAATTTAGATACACTAATCTCTATGAAATAAACCTTAGTACATGGATTTGATAAGTGATGGGTTGATTAATAGAAACCACATACCTCAAGTGGGAAAGGTTAATCATTCACATTTTATATAACTATTTCTCAAAATATTAATGTTAATTCTTCAGCATTGGATTCAAATAATAAAAATCTGTGAGATTTTATTAAATTATATATACATTTCATTCTTTAATATTCTAATTGAAACTAATTTGAATTGAGTGTTATATTATTGATTATTAACTTAGAATCCATGATCTAGACATCAACTAATTATTCTCTGTATGGTGCATACAATAGTTTCCTCTCATTTTCAACTAATTCAAGGTAGAAAAAACATGGAAATGATTATCATCCACATATTAACGTGGAAATATTTCCCAATTAAATTCAAATCATTAGAAATATTTGTATAAGGTATCACATGTTTCTTTCTGGTTGGCATATATATCCTTCAATATTGTTCTCATCTTTGGATGAATTTACCCATGAATCTTATTTTGGTGATAATATAATTCATGTATATCTCCATCTAACCCTTCAGTTGAAGCACCCCTTGTGAAAAGGGGTACACAACCCACATGACATGTTCCTCACATACTCCTCTCCACTTCAAACAAGATCATATGAAGTTGAAAACCACAATGTGTCAGTTGGGATCTACTATTACGTGGACATATTATAATGTAGAAGATGAATAATAATGACCAAAATTTCAAACTATTTTATTTTTCATAGGCATATTTAATTGATTCTTAGTTTTTCAAATGGTTTGAAACAAAATTCACATGATGATTATTGGGAATTTAATGAAATTCTTGGTGGATGAGATTAAAACTTATATATTGAATCTAATCTTATATGTTAACATAATAAAAATTATTCAATGTTTTTTGAATCATAAGAATGTATCACCCATTTTATCTCAGTAATAAATTGGATTAATTTTTTACGATGTATTATTCATGCAATTTTTGCATTAAATTAACACCAAAATCTAAATAAATTGTCCTCATGCTTTGACACTCACCTGTGATGGTGTGTAGAAAAAGATAATTTTTTTTCTAATGAATATAGAATTAGTCGTAAACAAATTTTTTCTTTAAAGATAAATTATTTAATATTATTTTCATGGTGAAATGTAATTGATTAATTTACAAGGAATATAAATAAAACATTTGGTGTTTTATGAAGAAAAATATCAGGAAAAGTGGTAATTACAGAAACACTCCTCCCTTGTATGGTCCTTTAATTCTCATAAATCATATTTCTTTTATTTCAAATCACCTTGATAATTTTTGAATATTTGGGAATTTTATATATGGATTCTAGTAGGGTGTTATAATTTTAATTATTATAAATGTATGTCCAATATATCATTATATTTTTACATCTTCAATTAAATTTAATTCAGTAAAACTGTATGGGAATTATAGGGGAATATCCTTATTATTCCTCTACTAATTTTATAATGGATCTTAGGGTAATATATTTATTAATCCTGTATGGGTTTCTTCATCCATTTTTTGTTTTCTTCAATTAGTGGAGTTGTGCGTTCTTATTGAATATTTCTAGAAATTTAAAACTTACCTTCTTCTGATTCATCTTGAGATTTCATGGGTTATAGAAGAAAAATTTCATTTCCAAATTGGTGATGTTAAAATATTCACTCTATGATTGGTTGGTAATTTTCATAAATGAATGTTTACCTAGGTTTATAGACAACATAACCAAGAGAATATCAAATTTATTTTAAAAATAAATTTCTGTATTTTATTCCTACTTATTTTATATATTTATTTTCATTCAATTTATGGTACAATAGATGATGCTTACACATTATATTTTTTTTCAGAGCCATGTGGTTGATAATCTTGTTGTGTGTATTATTTCATGTGTGGTGTTAGAAAGGAGTTGGGTTTCAGAAATTATTTTGGAAACTTGATTGAAATAAAGGCCTATCGTAGTTTTGTTATCCTTGAAATAATTTTAGGTTTTTCTCTTTACCCCATAATAAATATTGTTGAATTTTACAAGGTTTTAATGATTCTTTATAACTATCTATACCATGATCATCAAAACATTTATTAGTGATATTATGGGTTGATGAAAAAAAATATGCATGAGGTGGGAAAGTGTGTTCATTCACTATATTAACAGCCACGTGACTTAAATTTAATATTAGTTATTCATTAATTATTAAAAATAAAGGTTTTTATTTAATTATTTTGACTCATATATAACTCTATGGATTGTGACTATTATTGTAATTGATTTCTTATTACAATGAGTAACTCTTCCATTTTTTTCATGATATAGATTGGAACACACTTACTCTTCTGAGGAATCATAATATGATGAATAATTTTTGAAAAATCAAAATAGAATACATTATTAAAATGTCAATTATTGACACTAAGATTACAAAAAAGTCATTAAATCAAAACAAAAATTTACGAATCATTTCTGCCTCATAATTCTTGAACCAAAAAAATAAATTTACCATTACTGTAAAAAAAATTGATTTTTAATTGTGTATTTCTATGATTCATGTACCACAAAAATGTAATGGACTTCAATGTGAATATCCTTACATGAATAGTCCTAATTTCAGATTCTTATGATCTAGATTCAAACTCATATGACTATGTTAGGAATAAGTTATGTGGTTGGTGTTCCCCTATTCCCTTGAGGGATATACCATATAATGGTTTTAAAACATATAACCTATAAATATCCAACACTCAAATTATCTATATTTATGTTTCAACAATGATTCATCCATGCCTCATGGAACTGAGTAACATATAATGGGATTTAATCCATGATAAAAGGAAATATAGAAACCCACATAAATTTTTTTTAATGATTCAACAAGATGTGTTCATGAATTATTCATTTACTTGTGGAAGATCATCACTTCCTTGTTTTGACACTCAAGAACAACATGAAAATGATATTTGCCTCTTGGATGTATCATTTGATTGTACCATGATTGATGTTTCACTGATGAAATCTATCAACTTAATTGACAAGGTATCATAAATTTCATATTTTTTTGAACCATAGCCACAATTTGAAGAGATATCTAAGATGTAAAAACTTTTCAATCATCATGATTAATTGAAACTATATTTACTATTTAATGGAAACTTTAAGAAACCTAGTTTTGGAAAAAGTTAATAAACAATCTATTCCCACTCTTTTATTTGGTTAGGGTCCATCACCCTATTACATTATTTATTACTCTGTCAAAGTATAGGGTATGCAGATATATAGAGACTAATTCAATAAAAATCAATAAAATCGACAACATAGATAACGACGAGCCCATTTGGATTTAGAGGTCAAACAAACAAGGCTATGAATCCCTTTTATCAATTTTTTCAACAACAATTCTAAATCCCAACCTAATAAAAAAACAATACAAGAAATAATATGATAAAAAATATTATCAACACTCTCGATTTCTAGAAAATCCTAGGGAAACCCCTCATCTAATGAACTATTAGTATAATGATGAAAGAGAATTTATATTTAGCATATGAAATTTAGAGGGATGTGTTTTTTATTTAAATTTGGAAATCTCATGGTCTTGATATCCAGTACCCAAGGAAAACATATAACTCAGACAATAAAAAACCCAAATGAGAGTAGAAAAATGATCATCACAAGGATTGCAATCGATATAGACCCATCATAACCCCTATAAGATCATGCTGAAGAAGAATAAAGTGATTCATGAAATTTTGAAATGATTCACGAAAAGAAAAACACTCCATAAAATTAACTAGAAAAAAATAATAATGATGATCACATGAAAAGATTTATAACAGAATTACCTGAATGTATATTAATATTAATAAAAGGGGATAATAAGGATATTACCTTAAAATTATGTTAATGTTTTACTAAATCATATAATATTAAACAAGAGAAACACCAAATAGATATTCAAGAGGAATTTAATACTAATCAAATCAAGATAAACCTCATGGAATCTATCTAAAAAATTCTTATATATAATTTTTTTTTCAAGGATGTTTATAAATAAATATAGAGGTATTATGGGAATTATTGGATCATCCTTTGTAGTATTGTTTTATCCTTGATCATTCCACTATTTCCTTATAAATTTCATGATCCATATAAATTTTCTATTCCCTACATTGTCAGTTCATTCAAATTTTCAAATGATTTATTTTATTATGTTTAATTTATTAATATGATTTATCAATTGGTTGATTTCATCATTGAAATATCTGAATTGAATCCCATATAAGTGTAAGTAGAACTATAAAAAAGGACAAACTATTTTTTAGCTTGAGTGTTTGAGGATGTGTTTGTGGGAGTAGAAGGACTAATTTTAACTTGAGATTTTTTTTGTTATCACCATATATGAATATAATTCACCAAATCAATCACTGGTCAGATTTGAAATACTTTACCATAAAAAAGTGAAGATGATAATCAATGTACAAGAATAAATACATTCAATGTAACTTGGGGAAAATACAGTGAACTTTGGAATCCTAGAGTCCATGTAGATTCCTTCAAACAACCACTCCATCTTAGAAATATCCCATTAAGAAGGTATTGAGCACATTGAACACTCATGTATTGTTAATTAATCTTTAGACTTCAAATATCTATTTTCTATTCAAAACACTACGGAAATATTTAATATTCAAACATATTTATATTTTTATTGAAAAAATCATGAAGAACATACATTCAATATCATTTATAATTTATTGAATCATGCTGACCTTATTCCAATAAATGTCAATATTTAAATTAGGGGAAGTAGAATTAAATTTTATATTTATACCATTTCCATAGTCTATAATTATGATTTCAACCATGTTATTTAAAATATTTCATTCATGTAGAAGGTGAATACTTTTTAGTAATGTTATCTAAAGAATTTTTTCTAGAAAAATAGAATAATTTAATTATCCTTTTGATGAATTCATCTAACGCATTGGGTGAATCCTAGGACACATCCTTGAAATTAATCCTATGAAATGTTCCCATCGAATTTTTACAAAGGTTGATTCCTAACCAATTATTTCTCCTAAATGAAGCTAAGACCAACCATTATATAGGCACTAAAAAACATAAGAGATAAGTTCCACAAATATGAAATTATTTAAAAAATATTCGACTCACAATGGGTCAACACCATTAATGTGACTCCCATGGAATAAGGTTTGAAAATTTTAAAAATGAAAATAAAAAATTAACCCTCAAAAGAGATATGAACATTTGTTGAGAATGTATTGAAAATAAAATTATTAAAAATATCACATGAAAAAACAAAATTCTCATCCATTTCATGGACCAAATTCTAGATATGATAATTAACAAGAAGAATTATTCTTTCATGAATGGATTTTTTTATTTTGTTATTTCTAGTACCAATTTCAAAAAAAAAAGTGAATCTCACATTCCCATATCAATTTTAAAAATTTATATACAGTCTAATTTTTTTTAGGCTATGGATAACCAAATGAAAATTTCATCGGTGTGTTTAAAATATATACATAGATCATATTATGGGCATTAGGGAGGTATTTCTCAATGATTTTAATTCTTTTTTAAATTACATTGTTTGTTTATTCAAAAATATATAAGATTTATGGAGAAGAATCACTAAGAAATTATTTTTTGAGAATTAAGAAGTGTATGAATATGTAATATAAAATGATTTTTGCTATGTAATATTATTTCAAAAAATGAAATGCATTATATAAATATAATTTTTATTTAACTATTTGTTTCCCATATCCCACATTTCAATAAAATTATTTGATCATTCATAAGACCCGAGTGATTATATGGATGCTTCAACCAGAACATCAATATAATTTATATTTCCCTTTCAATATTTATTTTAGAGAACATGAATTTGACTTTAGTGGTGACTATAAGAATACATCTGGTGAACATATGACAAAAAACAAAACAATTAAATAACAATGAAACCCTTAGATAGAAAGAATCCATTTTAGTTTCATTTTTTTATGCATCAAAAATGTTTTGGTAGTACAATGTTGAGAAATATTTAGAGGAGTACGAAATTTATATCCTATTCCTCAATAATCTTTGATACTACTAGTCAAGATTAAACAACTAGTGATAAATAATTAATTCCTATAGAAATTTTATTATATACATCAAGATATTATTTTATACAAACTATATAAAATTTTTTATGATAATTTAGAATATATAATGTTAATTAAGACGTCAAATTCAACGATATGGATTATAATATGGTTACTAATTCAATATTTCATCATAAAGATGATTGAAAAAATAGAGTAGAAATTCATATAGAAAATCTACATAATAGACATCCAAAAAATGATAAATTATAAATTCAAAAACAAAAACCAATAAGTGGTGACATAATCAGAGAGACAATCTACTTTCATAGAATGTGAAGTAATATGGTATTCCAAAATATAAAATTATTTGTTCATATATCAATTAACATATCATCTTAACTCTCATGAGAAACCCAAACATATGATTGAAGTTAGATTTCATATTTGGGAGGATCCATTTCTATTTAATGTTTTCAATGATCAATCGAAAATAATTTTCTTACTAAAAATCCTAATTGAATATATATTTAATTTTATTACACATATAAATACAAATGAAACACTAAAATATAATGGATGGATAGAAAAGTATTATAATCATGAAATTATTTGAAAAACATGTTTAAATATACTCATCAATACTATAAATATTGTGAGAAGTTTCAATACAATAAAATTACATATAAAATATTGGATATTAAAAAACCCAACATTATTTTAAATATTGTTGATTTATTTGGTACTTATTTCCTAGATAAATTCCCCATGTGTTGTATTAATTGTTACATTTTAATTTTTGTTGATAGTGTATTTAAATGAGTGTGATACAAATATAGTAAGTTGGATAATTCTAATTTTGTATCTGATTTTATTAGTTCGAACATTTTTTGTTGGTATGGAGTCATATGAGATATCATCAGTTACGAAAAAATTTATTTTTCCAATAGAATGTTCGAGGCTATGATTAAAAATTTTGGGGTGCATTAGAAGACATGTACACCATATAATCCTCAGAAAAATGGACATGATGAGGTTTCTATCCCTGATATTAAATATATATTGGATAAAAGAGTTTTTACTAATATGAATTAGTGCATCTTAGGGATTGATTATGCCTTATGGTCATACTAGGAAATGTATAAGACACACATGCATGTGAGCCCATATTGGTTGATTCCTGAAAAAAGATGTCATCCGCTATTTGAGTAAAAGTACCAAGAACATTTTTCTATCAAAATGATGGATTTGAATATTGTGTGTGCTATAATAGAGTGAAAAAATCATTTAAATGAGATATATTAAAATGATCTATGTCGTCTATGTCTATTACATTGAGGGGTTTTGTTGTTGGATATGTTTTGGGGAGGCATATAAGGATATTTTAGTGGTTCAGTTTGCTAAATTTTTGATGTAGGATAATTTACCATCATGTAATGTGATTACACGTTTTGAAAATCCATTTCAAGTCTTGTCCGGATGGTTTCACAGTGTGTAATATTGAGGGGTTTGAAAAATATCATAAATAGATATGGGATGTGTCTTTTGCCGAAAACCAATCCCCGAGTACTACCATACACGAAACGGTATTACACGTCCTGTAATACCCTAAACTACTTTTGTTTAAAATATTATTTTGACCAAACATTCATTTTTTGTTCTATTTTAACTCCACCCTTTTTTTCATATGAACCCTAGGTGCGCCTAGGAGTCCTTCAAGCCCCACTCCTCCATCTTGATCTATTAATCCTATAGGATGTTTATTGTCAATCTGTGATCATTCTGTATTATGTTTTCTCCATTTTATCATCTGCATCATCTTGTTTTCCCATAGATTTATAGTCATGATAACAGTTTTATTGATTTGTAATTTATGGTTATGATTTGATAATATTCTAGTTTATAATAGGTAGATACATGTTTCTAATGGTGTAATTATTGGTTGCAGGCATTCTAATTTACACTGCGGTGTGTAGACGAGTTGAAAGGATTCTTTTAGGTATGATTTCTTTAATTTCTATTCAATTGGGAATCATGTTGGAAGGATTTAATTTTTTCACCTATGGATTGCGGTTCTTCCTGACTAATTTAATAAATGAATATGTTAATTGAAATTGAAATTGGTATGGTATTCATTATACATTATTTTTTATTATGATATTATGATTATGATATTGTGATTATTTGAGGTTGATTCCCTATTAAAAATCAGTGACATTTAGAGACCTTGTTTCCATACTAAATGGTTTGGATGTTTTTGTATTCTTGATAAACACTTACAACTTGAAAATTATTTGAACACATAATTCTTGTTAAGGGAATGGAATACCAATGATATGGTTTCTATGATAACTCATTTTAAATAAGCTGTGAAAAAAATAAGTGTACTCTTCTATATCTGAAAAACAAATCGTGGTGTTCAATGATGTGATTTGTGGAATAGTTGGTGTTTCATGTGTGGGATAAATGATTTTTTAGGTGGCCGTATTGTGATATGTGGGTTTTCTCTGGTTTGTGTTGTGGTATGTATGTGAGAATCGTTGTGTTTTGTTGGTTGGCCTGGGTGCTATTATAGATTATATTTTAGATGATTTATCATCCTTGCTATGTAATGGAATCTCAGATTGAGAGATTTATTGATTGTGGAATGTATGATAGTTGTTTTGCTGCACAAGTCCGAGATGGTTTCGCGGTAATGTGTTAGAAAGTTGAGTTATGAGTTAGTGGTTAGTTCTAATGTATTATGATATACCATGAAGGGGTATTAAATGTACAAAATTTAGATTTATGTGGTTGTAATGTGGATTTTACATAATTTTTCAGGACGTTCATCTTCTAAAATGACTGTTTTTTATTGCATGTGGAATGTTATGTTTATGGTTCACCATGTAGTGGTGGAATGAGGAAATAATAAGTTACTGAAATATAGAAAGGATTGGGTTGGTTTGGATAAAGGAATAGAAATACTCAATGAAAGAGTAAATGATATGATGTGGGGTTAAATGAGGTTAACACTAAATAAAAAAAATAATCGGTGGTTTAACAATATTATTTGGAAATTGAAAATAGGTTATCCCTTTGTTGTGTAGTGATAAAATTTAGAGGTAGTACATATTGGTGTAGTCGTGAGTTGGTTTTATGTTTAGGAGCCCATAGTTTTGGCATGAGTGTTTGGTAAAATGTATGTACATACTTGTATTTTACTTAATATTTTTATATTCCACCCCACCCATGTTGAGAACATCATTTTTAATTCCACCATCATCATGGGAGATGTTTTCTTCCCAAAATTCCTTGTGGGTGGTTGGCTGGATGGCCACCCACATTTCATGGCTCCCTATTTAAGAGAGTGGAATCCCAAAATCCTTTGTGTAGGTTGTGGTTTGTGATGGTCGGGTGTGTGCGGTCGAAATTTTCTTTCCCATGTATCATTGAGGAGAGATGTGTAGTGATTTCCAAGGTGTCTTATCGATGAGATGAGTTGTTCTTTCCCGTGTGTCTTTAGAATAGGATGTGAAATCGTTTTGTTCTAGGTTTCATCAGGTAGGATATGATGTGGTTGTGATGCCCAAATGTGAGAGGGTGGGATTTGATGTGGTTTTTTAGGTCAGGTTGTGTGTGGTCGGGTTTTGAAATGGTACTTTTGTAAGAGGTGGTAGCGTGAGGATGTTTTCTGTTAGGCATGATCGAATAATCAATGTGACGTTTTGTGGGTTACCCTCTCATCAATGTGTATTATATTACATTATATGAATAGAATTATATGGTGAGTATGACCTGGTGATGTTGGGATGGTTAGTACACTTGTCAAGTGTTGTTTGGTTCTATTGTTTTCTCGTGGTATCATTAGAATTATTCCACCAAATTTTCATGGGAGACTTCAAAAATCCATCTAAGTATACCATTATGCGTACCCTATGTATATAAAACATCATTAATTTTTCAAGGAGGATTACATGCATAGTTCATGGCATTTATAGCTCAGTTATTGGGATAGTTGCAAATTTTCTTCTCTATCATCATTTTGGAAACATTACATTGCATTTTTATTTGACATTCACTAATTATATATTATGTGTCGATATTGGATGATTTTTTCCATTCATTTATATATGTCATGTAGTTTCTTTGGTTGATCCATCATATCTCATGATATTGTTTCAAAAAAGGGAAAAGACTTCAATATTGTTTGATCTATATACCCTTGGTAATAGTCTCCAAAATGGGGCCTACTAGAGGTGGGACTCATGGTGGTCATTATATTTATTTCCAAATTTCCATCACAGGAAGGGTATTTTTGGGAGGAGGATATCCGGAAATATTGGTATCAGAGCAGCCTGGTTTAGAGATAGGATGGAGATCGAAGTTAGGAACAATGATGATTGCAAGGGCTGGTAGGGAAATAGTTTCCATCGGTCATGGTGTGGGATGTAGGCTAGGGAATAATAGCTGGGACACGAGATATTAGGGTCCCCATTGATATGATGAATGGACACCGAGCATAGAAATTGACAAATGAGGTTACACCATTTCTAGTATACATACCAGGAAAAGGTAAATTCATCATAATTACACGTGATCTTTTTTTAATTGGAATTCATTGGAAAGGTTAATATGAAGAAAATAAGGAAATAAATTAAACAAGTATAAATGAATATTAAATTAAAAACCTCTAAGCCAATGGAAATATGTTTTTCCTTTTCTGCAAAGGCACCTGGTCTATGCCCATATGTGGTTATGGAAATGGAGGCTCAGCAGGCTAATTAGGTTCATTGATGGAGGGTTGGTCATGATGAGAACGGTACCTGGAGGTAAATGATATTGTGTGCATTTCGTCAACATGATTTGTCAATATATGATGGTCGTGTTTGGGACATGGAGACTGGGAGATGAATTGAGGAGCTTGAGATCACCACCAATTTGATCTAGGCCTAGAAGGAGTATTGGTTTCTTACAGTAGTTAGTATGATGTATATATTGAAGCATATGTGGTGGACATTGTATTTGGGGTAAGAAAAAAAGTTTGATGTTTTGTGGGTGACATCATGAAGGAATTATGTGCGGAGATCATTTAATTGAACAGGAAGTACGAAAACTGATAGAATCTATTATCCCTTCAGTTTGGGAGTATTTCAGTATGATTGTTGGGGATCATGTTTAAGGATCTCTTTCATTTTTTCCCATATTTATTTCCATATGTGATGTCTCGTACGAGACATCTTGATGAGGCACTCAATCATTCCCTAAATTTAATGTTACTAATTTTCTATTGTTGAAGTACATGGAGGATAAAATGAAGTAAAATTGGAATGAAATGATGGAATTGCGATGTGTTTTACCACCGGAGGGGATCTGGTAGGGATCTTCTAGAAGGAAGGTTACCAGTGGTAGGTCTTATGCATTAGGACCATTAAAGTTTCAAATAGAAGTTAGTTGACCTTAGCTCCTTCCTTTTGGACCATATGGTCCATGGGGATTTCTTTTGTTTATGTGACTGAAGTGATTGTTTTATGGAGTTCTTGGTCATCATCAAAATGGTTACCTAGAAACTATTCACGATTAGTTTGGTGTAGGTGGATAGTTTCAGTGCCATCATCAAAAGTAGTTGATATTAATGATTTCGTTGTATCAGTGGGAAGTTATCTCTTATAATTTTGGGAAGCTATGTCCCCATGAACATAAATACACCCCCAAAATATAGAGTTTGAAGCTTTTTTGTTTATTCAAATTTTATGGTGGCACTACCCCCACATGGGGTTATTTTTTGACTTTACGGATCACAGTATATTGAGGTATATCTTTTCACATATAGATATGATCTTGGGGAAGTGTTAGTGGATTATGTTTCTTCAATAATATTATTTTTCATAACCATAAACCTAAAAAAGGTAAATTTCATTGCTTATGAGCTGATTAGGTTATTGCCATGAAATGTTGTTGAAGAATATCGGTACTCTAGGAGGGTGATGGAGGAGTTAGAATCCTTTAACTTTCATGGAAGGGTGGATAGATTTTCATGTAATTTGTTCCTATGATAGTAGAGTATTGTTTGATGCAGCAAGTGAAGGATGTCTTAGTGGGGAGACTCAGAGGTGGAGGTGTTTCATGATCGTATTGTCCATATTGATGCTTGGGAGGGATGGTTAGATGATGGTAGGAACCATATGTTTTTTTTGTGGGAAGTTGTTTGTTCCGGTTTAAATGAATGAGGGAGTCCCAAATGAGTTTCATAAAACACCTTTGGAAGTAAACATTGGATTTTATAAATTTTACCTTGGATTGAGAATGAATTTTGGTGGCCCGAGACAATGTAGGAAGTAATAGAGTTTGTGGAAATATGCTGGGGCTTCCAATAGGTATAGGATGATCACCAAGTTCATGGAATCATTTTTTTAGTCCTTGGATGTAATTTATTATATGTGGGATGAAAATAAATGGATTTCATCATATGTTTTCACAATACTCAAGGCTGTTGTGATGCTATCTAGTTGGTCTTGGAATGGTTGATGAAATCATCCCATGTAATTGCGATCAAGGAGTCGGGTGTAGTGGTTTCATTGGCCACGAGGTATGTGGATAATGTGTTGTGATTTCATGTTGTTATGAGGACCGTTGTCTCGGATCAAGAAGAACAGTTTACATCATGAGTTTCGAGGGGTTTTCCATAAGCTATTAACATCATTTTATGTCTCCTCGCAATATTCCACAAACAGATAGATGGGAAGACATATTATACTATCCAGATGATGGAAGATGCGTTGCATGCATGCATCATGGATTTTGGTGGGTCATGGGTGCGACACCAGCCTTTGGGGGATTTCACATATAATAATATATATCACTCATCTAGTGAAATGGATCTGTTTTTTTGAGTTTTATGGAAGACTGTGTCACTCTTATTTATGTAGGAGGGAGGTTGGGGAGACTGGTGTTCTTGGTCAGGATGTGGTGCAAGGCAGCATAGAGAAATTTCAACTAGTTCGTTAGATTATTAAGGTATCCCACGACTAGATGAAGTCATTTTCTTAGTACAGAAGGTGGAAAATAGAGTTAAATGTTTGGGACCATGTGATCTATAATTTTTCCCATTAACGATGATAATGGATGTACGGTAGAGGGAGTAAGCATTCCCAGTGGTGTTTTGGGCCCTTTGAGGTTGGAGTGATTTAGTGAGGTGGTGTATCATTTGGAATTTCCACTATGGTTGGAGAGGATCCACAACATCTTCAATGCCTCATAGCTACATCGGTACATACACGATTAATCTCATGTTATTTACCCGGGATATTTTGATATCGATAATGATAAATTTTTTTTGGAATAGCCGGTGTAGATCTAGTATCATCAAGAGAAAGAGTTGTGTGGGTGAACCATTCCCCTACTTTTTTTTGTGAAGGAATTGTGGCTAGGAGGAGAGTACATTAGAGAGACAAAACCGTAGGTGTTCTAAGTACCCATTATTTTTTCTTTTGAGTTTTTACTTGTTACATTTTGTTTTTAAATTCATTTCTTGAAACATGTTTTACATGAGATGAGTTTTTTCCCATGGTAGTGTTATGTGTGGGGCATATTTTCATAATTACATATTGTGTGGAAAGGAGAACTAATTTGTAATCAAGATGATTTAATTATGATGTCATTAAACACATATGGGTGAGATAGTGCGACCCAGAATAGATTATATATTGACTTGTAGGATGTAAATCCCTGATTCAGATGTTCAGATGACATGGTTTTTGTGCTTGAGTAGTGATTTTTATGGTAACATTGGTTGTGTTATAAGATATGGTTACTATTTTCATAGGATGTTTTAATTTATTGGGGGATTCCCCTATATATTTCGAACAATATAGTTTGTTTAATCATTGAAAATAAATGTGTTTGTTTGTTAGTGGTGTTTCAAGTGTTGCATGATCATTTATCGACATCTCGTAGGGTTGTTGTTGGGACCCCTCCATCTTATAGGATTGGTTTTGGATTATCGAGGGTAATAATCATTTTTGAGGTATCTCATGTAAAATTCTTCATCCACTCGGTCTATTAATTTGTTGGTTTTGGTGGTTGGAGATATTTGGGGGAGTCTTAGAAAGATTTTTGACGGGTTCAGCTGCAAAAGGATAGGGGATAGTTGATTACACATCTTATAACATGATTACATGACATAAAACACCATTTCATGGCTAGTCTAGAAGAATTAATAGTGTAATATTTTAGGGTTTCAAGTATAATATAAATCAATATGTGAACCATTTTGGTGAAAAAACTGATCCACGGGTACTACACGGTGTGAAAGAGTATTACATATCATGAAATACCCCAATAAATTTCTTTGATTTAATACTCATTTTCAGCCACACATTAAATTATTCAACTATTTTATTATATTCATTTCATTATAGATGATACCTTGTCACCCTAAGGAGTAAATCAGGCCCCACTCCTCCATCCATGATCTATAAATCGTAGTGGAAGTTTGTTGGGGATCTGTAATCGATCAATGGTGAGTTTTCCAATCTTTCTCAAATTTTTTCCCCTTTATGTTTCCCTGGGATTCATATCCACTATATGGTTCGGATTATGTTTCATGTTTTGGAAGAATTTTTAATATCATCTAGTGTATAATAGGATGATCCACATTTTTTATCGAGGCATTTGTCGCTTTTGGTCCTTCTTCTTCACCCTACAGTGGACGGACAAGTTGAAAATCTTCTTCAAAATAGGATTTCTTTCGTTTCGCATCAATTGCTGATCATAAGGATGGGAATAAATTTTTTTCAGTAGTATATCATGGTTGTTCTAGGATAATCAAATATAATAATTAGTTAAATGAAATTGAAAGTGTTATGAGGATTTTTATTACATTTTTTGATGTTTTGATATTATTATTGTGATATTGTGATTATATGGGCTTGATGGGCTTCTGAATATCATTACCATTAGGGTAACTTGTTTGGACACTAAAATAGGATTCATGTTGTTTGATTGAGGTTGAAAACGTACAATATATAAAAATGGATAATTATGTAAATCAGGCAAATGAATGAATGCACCATGTCCTGGTTTGTGTGACAACACCCTTAAGAAATGAAGTGGAAATAATTAACTGTCTACTTTTCAAAATATGAAAATGTGTTACATCATGTTCTATGATGAGATGTGTGGAATGGTTGTGGTTGTGTTTGTGGAATAAATTAATTTTGATGTGTCTATGTTTTGATGTTTGGGTTTTGACTTGTTTGTGATGTGGTTTGTCTGTCATCATAGTTGTGTGTCATGGGTTTTCCTGGGAGGTGTTAAGGATTAAATTTTAGATGTTACATCAACCATGATAAATAATGGTTTGAGAGATTTATTTATTTTGTAATGGATGATAGGTGTTGTGCAACAGGGGTATGAAAAGGTTTTTTGGTAATGTGTTACCTAGTGGAGTTCTATGATTGGGGTTGGTTTTGTAGATTTAAGAAAAAACATGAATGGGTATTAAAATGGATAATGTCGAACAATGTGTATTTATTGTGTTTCCATAAAAATTTATAAATCCATTCTTCTTCTAAAATTACAATTTTGTGTTCTCCATGTCATTTTGTATTAGCAGTTTCTTGTGTAGTTATAGAGTGAATATATAAATAGTTAATGAAATGTGGAATGGCTTGGGTTGTTTTGGATAATTGAATGGAAATAGATAATTGGTGAATAAATGATTGGATGTGTGGTCAAATGTGGTTGACTCTAAACAATAAAATAAATGGGTTGGTTTAACATATAATTATAGAGACTAAAAATAGGATGTGTCTTATTGTGTGCTGATTTCATTTAGAGTTATCAGCAATTGTGATAGTTGTGATTTGGTTTTCTATATGGGAACCCATTGGATGAGCATGATTGTATGGTATTGTATATGTATATACTTGAATTTTCCTTGTGATTTATATACTCACTCCACCCTAGTTGAGTCCTACATGCCGAAATCCCCTTTCATCATAAGGGGGTTCTTTCTCAAACAACCCAGTGGGAGGATGGATGGATGGATACCCGCCCTTCCTGACTCCATCGTTCATGGGATGATAGCTCGCCATCCTTCAGGACGGTTCTGTTTTGGGAGGCCCATGTGTGCTCGGGTGAGTTTGGATTTCCCATGATTATTTAGGATGAGATGAGTTGTGGTTTCCCAGATGACTTTGGGATGAGACAGGTTATGAGTTAGCATGAGTCTTCTTTAAGGGGTGTGAAATGGTTTCTAGCCCATGTGTTTGTGTGTTATATATGTTGTGGTTTCTCTGTAATATGTGTTTACAAAAAAGGATGTGATGTGTTTTATTCAAATCATGTATGTTAATTTGGTATTTTCTGTTTTCGTGAGGCATGTGTGTGTGTGGGAGGGTTATTCCATGGTATATTTAGAAGAGTTAGGAGAGAGATGATGTTTTCCATTAGGCAAGAGCATCCAATTTATGGGTAGTAGTGAGTGGTACACTATCATCAATGTGAATGATATTACATTACATTACATGAATTATTTGGAGATATTTATTTGGTGTGATTGGGAAAGTTAGTATACATATTTGGTAATATTTTGATCGACTGTTTTCTCATGGGAGAATCAGAATGTTTCAGTCACATGTGCACGAGAGACATTGGTTTTCTTATAGAGTATATCTGTATGCTCACCCTACATATCTGAAACACCTTTCTGGTTTCCAAAAGTATTATATAGACCATGGTGGGTATTACAAGCTTGGGTTTTGGGAATTTTGCTTAGTTTTTCTTTATCTTCCTTGGGGTATTTAATTTGGAGTTTTATTGTACATGTACTGGTACTATTTCATGCATGAATATGGGCTGGTTTTATTATTTCTTTTATTAATGTCATGAAGTTTTTTTAATCATACATCATATCTCATTCTCATTTTAAGAAAAAGATAATGTCTTTGTTATTATGTGACTAGTATACCCTTGGTTTCAGTTGCCAACCTGTGGTCTATATGAGACAGTCTGGGATTCATTATCTCACTTTATTAATGTCCATAATAGGAGGGGTATCTTTGGAGGGAGTGGGGGATTTTATGAAAAATATTAGAATAGAAAATTCTGAAAATTATTTAATTTCATTGAATGAAATCGAGTATCACATTATAAAATGATTCTGCAATATATCGTTCAACCAGTAAACCATGTACCTCTCTGTAATTCCTATAGACTTTAATTATTTGAAAGACTAAATGTGTGTGGGTATGAAAACATATAGTTACTAAGGTATATTTCTTTGGAATCATTTATATTAAGAAATAATTATTTGGAAACACATTCACAGTCGATTTTGAATGCAAAAAAATGTTCAATGTGAATTTACCTCAAGAACTAGTGGAAGTGGTGAAGCATCTCTGGCGTATCACCTGATTTCCTCAAATGAGGTTAGATAAATCTAGAAAATTATCAAAATATTCTTCAATGAAACATATAATTTCTTTAATTTATTCATATTTTTTAATATATTGTGATAAAACTCCCTATTTTGTTTACCCCTTTGATCTTTTATTCAATGGTTCTTACATTGGAATTAGTTTTTTTGGAGAACATTGAATGAAGTCAATAGGAAGCACCCGAATATGGGAAGGAATTATATAAATATATTCATGTGAAGTAGTAGTTAATTATTTAATTTTTATTTTATATTGAGCATAATATTTTTCTGAGATTCTTTTTTAAGACGAAAATTCTAGAAATTATGCTAAATTGGAATCTGCATGCCCCTAATTGAATTACTTGATTTATATAACTTATCTAGAATACATTTGTTAACAAGGATTACATTAAAAACATGTTTCGATTTTAATTATAATGATATAGAATGATTAATTTGGGGAATTTAATTAACATATTTAATAAAAGATATTGAAATGATAACATAAGAATTATGGTAATTGGTTGATTTATGTAGTTGAAATTTCTCTACAATTTCTCAAAAATATAATTTCTAAATTTATGGGAGTTGATTTATTATTATTATTAATTCCCTGAGTGATTTTATTAACTCATATATTCTATTCCCAATAGTATTTTTAGACTAAATATTTCTTTTCTTATCTTGAAAATCTTTCTTGAGTGATCTGTTGGTATACCACCTACTAGAGAATATATTGGAACATCATAAACATATTGGTTGCACAAAAAAAAATTTAAAATTATTTGGGCATACATATATATGATAATGTTATTTATATCAAATTTTTAATTTATACTTTGTTTTTTAGTAGATATCATGACTAACATTGGGAGGCATCATTCATATTTAAACAAGATTTAATCAATTCCTACCATCCTATCTTTATTTTTCATCATATTTTAATATTGATGTGGGGGGGGGAATTCATGGTAGAAATGGTTCACTATATTGTATAAACAATGTGTGAGGTTTCTATTTATTCAAATTAACAAATATTTTATGAAATCATCAATTTAATAACTATTTTCCAATCATGAAAAAAATGAAAAAATGAAATTGGTTATGAATTATGAAAAAAAAATTCACTTTTACTAAAATAATGATTGTGAATAATTGGGATTAGACGGTTGATGTGTAGTTTTCTCCAATAATTAAATTTCAAATAGTAAAAATTGTATAATGTTAATATTTCAATACTATTCATAAAAGTAAAATTAAAAAAATATAATTCAATGGGTGAAATTCAAACATTATGATTACATATTTATTGAACTAAATTTGTGCATGGAAACTTGTAGTTGTCACATTAAAGGGTATATTTTCATTACACTTTTAATTTATAATAACATGATTTACATTAGAGAAAGACCACCCCTTTTGATCCATATCATTCATATTAATTCCTTCTACCCATATGTATTGGATTTAAAAATACCTTGATTGTAAATACCTTCTAATTTCTTGATCTTTTTATCTTTATATGATGGAAAAGATGTGACTTTTGTAAAATTATGGATAGGCGCAATATTATCATGATATGAGAATAAATCTTATTAAATTTTTTACATGAGTGATGAGAGGAAAATATTCACTACGTTTTATATAATGGCTTGGAATTCATGATAACAGTTAATTCAGTGGTTTGAATTAATGAGCTTTTAGTTCTCAATATTTTCAAATGAAACGAAGTAAAATACATGGATTTGTGGTTTCATTTAATGTTGAAAATTGAGTAATTGTATTTTATAGTAACATGAGTATTATGATTTATATTTATCATAATTATATATTAAATTGAGATTTAAATATTATTAACACTGTTTCCCAAATTTAGTTAATGTTTATATAACATTCTTGAGAAAAAGCATCATTTAAGTTTAGGTGTAATGGATGCACACTGATTCTCGTGCTTATTTTTAAACATACATAATTTTTTATTAAATGATTTAAATTTATAATCTCTATAAATTACCTTCTTTTAATAAAATATGAATTTTAAATAAATGAATTCAAATCTATTTCAATGGATAAATAATGATTAATTTTGAATTTTGAATTTACATGAGAAATTTTTAGTTTCAATTTTCTAACAGTTTATTATTTTTGTGGGTAAAAATGGATAAAATATTTTCCCTCATCAAAAAATTATCCATGAAACATTTAAAGACCTCGAGAGGTTTGTCCAGCCAAGGTTGACACCAAGTATGACCTTTTATGAATTAGTGCCAGGTGTGAGGAGATATGGAGGAGATCCTACATAGGTTTTCCAAATCCCACTCAGGACATGAGGGTTAGTGCAACCCATATGTGTGTTTAAGTGTACCAATATCCCATCTCTTTAGAATAATTCTTATCTATGAATGGGGAACATTTCAATATAAATGACCACCTTGAAAAATCATCGAGTCGATGTGAGACAACTCCATTGTAGTCATTATTCCTTAATATCAAGATTTTTTTCTGCATTATCTCCACTATCTGGTACAGAGATACACCTCACTGCCACATCAACACATATCTTTCATTCACCACTAGTGGACCGTTAATGTAACCAACCAATGAAAAATGGATTCCATATGGATTTCGTGGGATCGATCTTATTTTGACTGCTAATGCACGAGGTCTCCATGGATGTCCTCAAGATATTTGGATGACCCCAAAGACGCTAACACAGATAATAAACATGGACAAGAAATGAATTAGGCTTTATCTGGACACTTGGAAGGATACATGAATCAAAGGATTAGTTGTTCCACTCAATACAAAAATGTGGTTTTCTTCATGCTCTATGGAGGAATTTTAACACATGTTTCTAATATGCCACATTTTGAGCTACAACTTTTGAGGAAATGGAAATATTATGTCATTTATAAATGTTGGAATAGAGATACCAATTATGATACCATCCCCATTGATACAGACCATTATACTTGAACCATTTCTATATGATATAGTCAAAAATAAACCATTCAGATATGTTATATTCATACATTTACCATCACTAAGGGGACCACAATTATTTTTACTATTTTTTCCAGTATCGGAGGTGATACCTTCACATTAACGAGGATAATTCCTTATTTATAGAAATAAAAACTAATGATATTTTATACATCCATGGAGGCCGCGATTTTATATATGATCTACCTTTGAGGTGATTTTTTATATATAATAAGAAGCATTGTGCATGGAATTTCATCATACATACTACTGTAGAGGATTCCATGGATATTGATGTTTTAATAGCAACTATTGATGAAGTGGTGCATTATCTACCTTCAATACATCCACTATTTTGGGTAGAATGATACTTCACCAAATGTGATCCACCGCATTTGTTAGGGGTTGATTTTTAGTAGTAGGTACATTCTCCATCATCACAATCATTCTTCGATAGTATTGACTTGATATTGGTGGTTTACCAAAAAATATTACAATTTACTATGGATGTTTTCAATATGAAATAAAAATAGGATGTACCATACTACAAACATATTACAGTCATTTTTACTACAATGATGATCTACTGTTTTGAAATGGTAGATATATATACCATGAGTTAGAAACCATCACGTTGTGATGGTAGATACATAAATATAAAATATGTTGTGATACTTTTTTGAATAGTATCAATATATGCTTCTAATACAACTTTTGAATACGAGTAAACATAAGAATTTCTAAATGCTTGATAATTTTGCAGATTTTATATAGAAAATATTTTAATAGATATATCTAGACACTGACCGATGAAAAATGAGATTAAAAAAGACATATAAGGTACTCCTCCTTTGATATATAATTACTTTTTCCACTGATGAGGGATTTAAAGATCAATGTTCATATTAACAAACTCTACATCTTCTTTCCCACTTTTGTCAGCACTTTGGTTTTACCATTCACAATATTTAAATAATAACATATATTTATTGTATCCACTTTAATGGATGTATAAAATTATACTTATTTTGGGACAAGTGGTTTTCTCCAAAAAAATTAATTCTTTATTCTAGTTTATTTCCATTATATACATTTATCAACATTATTAATATTTTTTTTCATTTCTAGATTTTTGAATCATGATTCTAATACGATTTTGTTGGATTTTTATTATGGATTTTTACTATTACCCTGATTAATGAATTATTTTATCTTTTTTATCATAATGATTGGATGATTTATGGAAAAATAAAGACATTTTAGGTGGTTTCTATATAAGTTTAGAGGTAATCATAGAATTATTTGGATGCTTGGTATTATCAATATTATATTATTGTTACCTAAACAATTTGGAGAAGGGTCGATTTTTCATTCACACATTGGATTATGAATTTTGAATATAATTAAATTATAAGGATTTTTCATATTCAAGTCAATAATGATCTGGGTGAACGTTAAAATATTATATTTTGCCTTTTCATTTAATCAATTAATAAAAACAAGTGATTATATTTCAAGAGTATATGATTTCATTGCAAACCGAGAAGATGACCTAAAATCCCAATCATATTTATCACTTTTTTTAGTTATCAATACACCTACTTCATTTTGTGATAGTACTAGTTAATTTATAATATAATTTGAAAACCTGAATATATGATATATTTAGTACTCTATTGATATAATATTGTGTTTATGATAAATATAATTTATTTATTGAAATTTAAATATATTTTTCCACACCCCAAAATAGAAATGTGTTAGAAATTTCAAATAGGTCCTACCATTACCTTCCTTGACAAATAAATAAATGAATATTAAGAATGAGAAACTCAAAAGAGATATATAAGATTAATTGAAGATTAATTAAATTAACATATACCACTTGGAAGATATAAAAAAATTCCCAAATATGATAAATTTCACAAGGTGATTTTTACCATAACAATGAGGGTTGAAAGAAATGAAAGAATCATCCTATGGGGGATTATTCCTTTTTGGATGACATAATCATGCAATTATTAGTCTCGATTTAAACCTAGTTCCTCGTAAATAATGTTAACTTTTATACACTAAACTATCATGGTTTGTGGAAAAATATATATAAATTTTCCTATGGAATGTATTAATAGTAGTAAACTAATTATATCTCCACTGATCAAGGAATTGATTTTGTTTTCAAGATGTATAATTAAAGAATAAAATTAATCTGAATATTATAAAATGAATAATTCTTTTTCAGAATCAAAATAACAAAGATGACTGGTTTGTATTTTAGGTTGGCTTCTGTATATGAAATATTATCATAGTCCCATCAATATTAATCCAAATTTTATCAACTGAATATATAAATAGATAAAAATTATTTCATTATTTTTAAAACTTGATCCTGTTTAATATCAATGTGAAAAATCCTCAAAAAAAATTTCATAGATAAATATTTTTCTAATTTGTTGAAGAAATAAAGATATTTCTTCTAATTTAATAGGCAACGCCAATTTTGATTTTGAATGAATCCACATTAGACCACATTTCCTCCTCTATGGTTTAGTAATCAATACAAAATTCTCTATTTGACTCTAAATCAACTAATCGTTGTGTTGAAAACACTTTATGTGCCAGAAAAAAATATCTTTTTGAATCTAATAGTATAAATCAATCATTATATATGAAAAAATTCAAATCATGGTTATACAAAAAATAATTTAAAACCAATTAAAAATTTAAAAACAGATCTATTAGGAAAAATAAATTAAACTAGACTCATGAATTACAGATTTAGGTAACCTCCATTTATCCCAGAAACTAATGTATTCTACCCCATCATTAGTGAGGATACACTCAAGTTGGATGGGGTAGATGGGATGATTCAAATAAAAAATTTATAACAAAATATTCCAGACAATAAACCGGGTCGTCAACAATCGTAATAATGGATTGAGTGTTAATCCAAAAGATAATAAATTTCTTTTATATTTTAAGATTAATTTTATTATTCCATAAAATAAGATTGGGGAATGAAATTCACTTTTACGATGTAAAAAAATAAAACAGTGACTAGCATTTAGGGTTGGATACATTGTTTTTAATGATATCATAGTCCCTTCAAATAAAATCGGTGGTTTACATAAATGTGTTAAAGAAAAGTATAGAAATATTATTTTACCTTTATAACCCTTAATTATTTTCTATGTTAATGTAAATAATAAACAAAATTTCCTTCCATTGATAATTCGTTATCAAATTTTGAAATGAAACAATTGTCCTTTTATGAATTTATAAGGAAATAAAATATATGGTGTTGAAATTCCCAGGAATATAATTCAGAAAAATATTATCTCCTAACATGATTTGTAATCACCAAAAACATATCTAAAGTACTCTAAATCACCCAATTAGCATGATCAGAAAAACATAAGAGGGAAAAATATAATTCAGGAATTAAGGAAATAGAAAAAAAATTAATTACATTCTTACACAATCATTTTCACATACAAATTATTCCACAAAAAATGAAAAACAGTTAAATAAGTAAGACATATCAACGTGTTTATATTAATTTAACTATAATTAAGCATTTAACATTTGGGTCACCTACCATTCAACCACCCACTTATGATTTATACCCCTCCAACCCTTATGGAAGAAAAAATTAAGGTATAATAGATATAATTCATGATTTAATTAAAAATATTTCACCAAAATAATGCATCTATATAATAGAGAAAAGAACATTAGTGTTTTTTCTCCTGATCCCTGATCGACTAACCTATTCCTAGGGATAGAAAGCCTTTTATTTATAATTGTTGTTGTGAATTCTAAATCAATTGATCATATCTCTTTTATGATTGGTAATAGAACATGTATATCTATTAAAATATTTTCCACATTAAATCTATTGAATTATCAGCATTTCTAAATTTTAGTGTTGACTTTTATTTCATATGGATGGTAGAAGAATGTACCATTATTATGAACAACAGTAGATCATCATTTTCCTTTGTTAAATATCTACCACCACAACCATTTGGTATAACACTCAGGGCAGTATCATCTACCATTCCAAAATAATATATCATCAAGGATTCTCCCATGATGGTTTCAAGCTATAAGTACAATGGATCTTCCTTATCTCGTGTATTGACACCTTCCAAGGTGAAATATAAGTTTTATTGGTACTCCTATCACTACCTCATGATTAGTTGGTAGAATGATATGGACATAGATGATGGATACTACTCACGATTAACTTCACAACACAGTAGTGGTAGAATTATTTTGATGATATCTCATATATCCAAAAATAATGGCAGTATCCAAGGTAGCCCATGAACTAGGCAATATATGGTGTCTTTACAAAAACATCCACATCCTTGGCCTCCTCCATGAAATAATGTAGGAAGGTAGTCCTTGGATAGTGCTGATTCCTCTATATTAACCATCAAATCATGGTATGGTCATATATATCATCAATGCCTCCTTGGTTATTATACTCTTCCTAAATATTTATTTCTATCTAGTATGTGGAATCATTCTTATGCTGGTGAAAGGACCTCTGACGGTGATATAAATAGTGACTAGAACTCCACTCACCACAATAATGTTATATGTTTGATGGTTGAATGTATGAATGGTAAATGTATGATAATATCATATCTAAATAGTGGTAATCCAATGATAGGTGGTAATAGTGATGGCATCTCGATCGGTATATTTCTTCCTTACTATAGATTTATAAGTACATTCCATTTTCATTATTGACCATAGCTTCCAAAAAGGAATATCATCAACTATCATTTGAAACAACTCCATGAAACTTAAATTACTACACAATGTAGTGGTTATTGGCGTACCTCATCCTCTAATTCGTCTGGCTAATGTATTTGGTAGATGGGGCTCAATTATCCATATGAATTAATTGTTCATCAATGATTTTATCACATAAAATATATGAGGTTATTGAGACCTTCTATAGAGAAATAGAGTTTTGGGAGTGAAAATATTCTGAGAATAATCATTCTGGATGGATTCCATGGATTCAGTAGTGAGTTACTGTAGTGGTCCACTAATGTCCACAAGTAGAGGTGTGGCGAATTGGTGGGGAGGTTTCCTTGGTAAGTACAAGTGTAATGATGGTAGAATGCTGGGTTTTTTTACTATGGTGAAATAGTTACTGTGGAAGAGTTATCCCACATCATACTAAATCGTTGTCATAGTACTCGTTTTTTTTAAATGTTTTCATTTTCTGGCTTATAATCCTTCTGCAAGGATGGTCTACCAGTACACATTAACACACATTGATGGTTTACACTAAACCATGGAACCCATAGGTTTTTTGGCCCACCAATGCATTATATCCTCCTAGTGGATGTCACACATGACCATGCCACTTGGGTGACCTTCCAACAAGTCTTCCTTGGAATTCCATCCCTCTTTAAGCCATGAAATGTGGCATAGAGGCCTATTAGTTTAGTTCCATTGACCTTGTCCAATTTAATTTAAAATTACAAATATAAATCATTTTCAAATAAATCATTCAAAAATTTAAAAGAAAATTTCTATTTGAATACTCAAAATTTATTTTTCAATAGAAATATATTTTAAATATTTAAATTATTTTTTTTGAGAAATCAATTCATTTAATGGGAATATTAATTTAAATCCAACAAAAATAACTTGAATTTGTATAAAATTATTCTTGGAAATTTGTAACCATTATATACACCCAATCATAAAATATAATATTATTCATGCATAAAATATTAATATTTAATTAAATAAGGCACTATTTTTATTAATATCTCAATCACAGGGAAAAAATATTTTTGATAATATAATTTTATTTTCACATTATACATTAATAATTATTTCTAATATTAACCTTTGAATAAAACAACAAAAACATTAATTTTGTATTATCCCAATATAATATGGGGGTTATTATTTTTTCAATCATTCGTGATTATTAATTATTTGTCATATAGCATGACATGTCATGATATATTTCCCTTTGAATCATTTCCCCTAATCAGTTATGAACTAAATTCATGTAGGTTTATGCCCAAACCCTGAGTACTTGAACCATATCCACTGGATTAAAAAAGAACTACCTTCCACATCATGTAACGAAAAATAGAACAAGAAATTAGGATGTATTTTATTTTTTTTTTTATTTTTATAGATAAGGTTTTTAGGAATTGAGAAGAAAAATTAAGGCTCAAAAGTGGGGTGTTTATCTCTAATTTAAAGAATGATATCAAAAAGTAAAAGTGTGATGGAATCCTCCCATTTGGATTTACTAATACATCCTTTCATGATCTACGTAATGTTCTGAAATATGAATTCCTAATGAATGGATTTCACACTCAATAAAATTATCTGTTATTATTTTTTTTCAAACTACATTTTCATATTTTATTTTTATTTTTTGAAGGTACTTCAATGATCAATCAACTCATCCCTAACCAAAACACGTTTAAAAAAATTGTTGATCTAATTGTTTTTTTTATTATTCCATGTCAAAACCATCCCAATTTTATTCTAATTTTTCATGAAAGGATATAGGGAAAATTAAATAAAAAATTTATAAACAACATAATAATATGAAAAAATAGCAACAACACACATAAAAAAATATATATCATGGATATACTAACCGGACATATGGAATGGATAATTAATGTCATGGAATATAGATCTCCCCAAACATAGTCATATGTGTTCACTATGTGTAACTAATTAAAAATGTAAAAGGTTGTATCAATCATACGAGATTTTCAATATATGAATCAATGATTTAAAATGTGTTATTGGAAATACCTTAGATTTGCAATTTTCTAATTCATGTTATAGTATACATCCTTCCACAGGTATTATGATGAAATTTTAGGAAGATAAACTAGAAAATATTGGGTCTATAAATCCTCTATGGAATGTAGAATATGATTTTAGACAATCACTCGTGGAATGTGTAATAATAAATAATAAATTCTTAATGAATTCATTAATTCAATGTGTGATAAGTGGTAGAAAAATTTCATCTACATGAATAATGTAATTTACTTATATAATGAGTCATCATTTCAATATCAACACTTCACCTTAATAATTCAGTATACTATATTATTCATTTTTTCTCGTTATAAATAAAATATAAAACATGGCATCAAAGGGTTCAAAAAAAAAATAGATCTCCCATAGAAAAGTCAGGTAAATCAAGAAATTAAAACATGGGAATTCAGTTTCAATTAAACATAGCTACAAGAATCTTTATCTTAAAACTTAATCACAAAAAAATTATGTAACGCCCCGACCCCAACTACCCAGATTCGGTGCATTACTTCGTAACATTAGCATGATCACAAAAGATCAAGTCTCGAAAGACCGATTAGTTTAGTAGCCTTGGAAACACTAGATACATTCATAAATGTTATATTACATCATAAAGTGAAAAACTAATAACAAATTCTTCATAGTCCACACTCATATCCTCTTCTAACTATCCCTGTAGGTCATTAATAAAATACTTCTTCACATCCTGGAAAATATTAAAACATTGAAAGCGGTGAGCTTAGATGCTCAGTAAGGATAACAATATTGCGGAAGCTTTCATAAATAAACATTAACAATTAAGGAAATGTATAAAAAAAACAAAAGCCTTTTAAACATAAACTTTAACATAATATAGAAAAAGTAAAATGAGATAATGCCATTTACTTATTCACATGGATATTCTACTGGTCGAATAATCACATGCAATATCAATAACCACTTTCATAATGAGGGAATGTATAATGCCAGACATTCTGAAACATTTTGTCAAGGCCTCGGCCAAGACGTATAAAATGATTATGGCCTCGGCCAAAACCATAAATCAAATTGGGAAAGGGCCTCGGCCAATTCCACGTCTAGTTGTCTCATAAGACCTACCGATGCATCGAGGAGCTATAGCGGGCTCCACCCGTCACTTATTAAGTCCAATACATTCCTCATATGAATAGGTTTAAACATATCATAAACCATAACATAATCATATCACATAAAAATGCATAAAGGAAACATAACATTTCCACATTTCAATCACAAGATACCAATACAACACATTGATATAATAAAAACGCTTTCAAAACCATTTTCAATACCAAAATAAAAGAAAGTTAAAACTTTGTATTTATTTTTCATTAAGAAAAAGTGATGGCTTGTAGAGGAAGCCGAAACTCAAATAATGGTCACGTCGGCGGAGAAGTCGTTGTCGCCGCATATGTAAAAAAAGAAAAACATTCCCTTTTTTTCGTTGAGTAAAACGCTTCATATAAAAAAAGATTCCTTTTGAATAAACGTAAAAGTCAATGTGGTTTATACACCGTATAAAAGAAAGTTGTGTATAAAACCAAATATGCCTCAATGAAAGGAGATTGAGACGAAGTCCTTAAAAAGATCATTTTTAAAATAAAAGAGATCTATTATGTGTATTCACTATAGGTACACATATATAAAGTAAATATACAAAATAGGACATAATAATATCATGACATAATTTGAAAGTATGAGATTAACCCAAAGAATGGAAGTTGGGTTAAGAAGTTCCCTTACCTCATGTCTGACTTGACTCAACCATTCTTTAACCACCTGAATAATTAACTAGAGTTAATATATACCTTATTATGAACCATTTTTAATTTCATTATCCTGTTTATATCACTTATTAAAACGTTTTGAACATTATGTAATTATTTAAGTTAATAACGGTCGTTTTGTCGATCTTTGGTACTTGAGTCAACAATAAACTTCTTATAATTACAAGTTGTTTATGTGGTAGAATATCCATTACCTCCAGAATTATATTCATGATTTAGATGTCATATATGTCATATATATCCAGTATATACATTCATTTATTACGTAACATTTAGATGTAAGAAATGAAATGCACCGTTCATGGAGATGGTAAGTCGTACGTACGCATGAACGCTACTTTCATTTCTATTTCATATTTAATGGAATGAAATAATAATGATATAAATGTATAATATAATTCCAGTATAATATATTGTATAATACCATTTACTCCATCCTTTATACATCCCACATATGGCATTAACGATTCAAATCACTTTGAGGGGGCGGTAGTCCGCACTTCCTAAAATGAAATTATCGCGTTTTACCCATAATAAAAATCATAAAGTATGGCATAAATAAGAAATACAGAAAAATAAGTAAAACATAAACATATTATATATCATATATAAATATAGTGACATCTTAATGGCCACCTTTAAAGGTGTTATATGAGTGTTGAACACTCATCGTTTCGTGAGGCAGAAATTCGCCATCCACAGAAACCGTATGTTCTTTAACCATTAGATGTAGGTGTGTGTAATTGTAGCTAGAATCATTCTTATAACAACATCCTAGTATATTGAGGATACTGTTGTTTTTATAAAAGAAATTAATAAAAATAGTTTAGGGGGTTGGAGAAGAAAAATAAAACAAAACAACATTAGAGAAGACATTACCTCAAAATCGGGTAACTCTTTTTGATTTGAGCCAAAGGCTTCCTTGGGAAGCGTTATGCCCAAATTGTGGCTTCTAGGAGTAAGAGGGGGAAGTTGGGAGAGTATTTGGGCAGAGGTTGGCCGAGCCAAATGGCTTGAATGTGTGAATGAGGTGGTAGAGGTGGGGACCTTTTATAAGTGGAGAGGAGGGGCACTTTTGGAAAGTAATAAAATGTTACTTTATTATACAATGATTTTCGGATTCTAAAGGTCCCACACTTATATAATTCGAGGATAAGGTGATAAGGGTTTGAAATATACTCATCCAATATGTTTTTGAAAAGTGTAAGCCTTTGATATTACATTATCTTTCCATTTTATTTAAACCGTTAAATAATGAGGTCATCGCTGCATCATCATGATGTCATAAATAATTTAATTTATTTAATTTCTAAAAATTATAAAACAAATACTATGAAGTAGGAAATCTTTTTAGATTTCCAATGACTATTTATAGTCAAAATTATGACTTGTATAACCCCATTAAAAAATTGTTTTAGTAAAACATTTCATGTTTGTGTCATTTTTTAGTTTAACATTAAATAAAATGTATTTATGTCATTTTCCAACTAATGTGGCTCCATGGGGTCCCCAAGTTGAACCATGGATTTTCATGGTCGGCCATTACTCATACAATAGGAGTAAGACAAGTGTCAAGCTCATCTCATATTATTAAAACATTATTTTTACCTTAAACTACACTAATTACCTCTAATCGCGATTAAGAACTTAAAAGTTACAATTCATCAAAAAATTATTTTAATCTCATTGAACCACATTTTACTTCTTAATGACAACCATGTATGTCGGATTGTTGAAAATCAAATCACAGAAGTGGTAATATTTCATTTTAACGAAAAATCAGTTTTTAACAACCACTTAGTGGTTTCACTATTCATCAAAAATTGAAGTTTTTCAGAATAAGGCCAAAATTTCACCCTAAGCTATAATTGATATTCCGAATTCAAAAATGATGTCTATTTTACGAAATTCCAAACATATATGTTGCATTAATTAATTTTATAATTAATTCCCGCTGTTACAACAAATAACGTTTTTTTTAAGAAACAATTTATATCAAAAGATTGGCAATTGTTTATGTCCAATTTCATTGTTAAATTAACTCTAATGACCACCATTGGATAAAATGGTATAAATATATTCTAATTATAATTTAAAACCACTAAATAGTATAATTTATCACTATAAATTATTTTGATTAAAAAAGTTGTTTTTAAGTATTTTTCACTATTCATAAAAATTTAGATGTTTTCAGAAAAATACCAAACATTCAACATAGGCTAATTTCGATATTCCGAATCCAAAAATGAAGTCCATTTTGATAAATAAAATTTATAAAATTTCAAAAAGTAGGTATTACTATTCACAACGGCTAGTTTAATTAGTTGTGGTGTGCGTTAGAGCTCGAGGTTGCGTACAACACACGCTATTGAATTATTCGAAGGGAAACGTACTGTGGAAGCTTGGGGTGTTACATTATCCCCTCCTTCAATAAATTGCGTCCTCGCAATTTGAATTTTTTTTTTGAAAATAAAAGGTTGAAAATAGAAAATACCTTTGTGGAAAACCCACATCGGAAATAAGATTAATAAAATTTAGCCTTAATAAGAGGGAAAGGGAAATGAAAATGTCACCACCCAATTATGATCTCGATTATGAGAACATTGGTGGCAATTAGAGACATATAATTGGAGGAAAAACGTAAATATTCGTAGGGAGTGATTGAGGTCGTCAATCACAATCAACTGTCAAATTGAGTGCCTCAAAGTCTTCAATCTATGTTGATCATCAGTTCAACAAGACATAATGTATTAGCATAACACATTTTTTTTTGTTTTAATATCCCTTTACTAATGTTTAAGAATTAATTTATTCATTCAATAAGAGATAGTTATATATATATATTTATGCTTGACAATTAGAGTTTCAACCTTTAACTCATCTTTCACTCAAAAATATAATAGAACTCAAAAATATTTTACTTATCCTAATTGTATAAGGTTCCAAATGATAACACATACCATTTAGATTAGTAAAATTAATTTGTAATAATCAGGGACTTCCTGTAGGCTTGTGGTAGGAAATAAAGGCTTCTCACACTATGATTGTGGGTTCGATTCTTGCAGCTTTGTCCGACGTGACGGGTTATGCCCCACCCTACAGGTTGTCCTTTTCCTAAAACTATAGTATTATAATATTCCAAAAATAATCTTCATAAATTTTTTAACCATAAACAATACTATCCAAAGATCAACTTAATCCACTCCAACCTTTATAGTTATCCAAAATACCTCTGTCCAGAATTTCTCTAAAAGGTCTCTTAATTCAAAATCAATTTATCAGATTCCCAAAACAATGTAAAGTTTCTCTTATTGTCACATGCTAAAAATATAATTACCTTCATCATATTAAAACCTTACTGAAATCAACAAGTACTACAGTACAATCCTTATATATATATATATCAAATTATTCTAATAACCAGAATATAATCCATGAGTTCAAAAGAACCAATACATTAGTTACTCTGCTTCAACTATAGTAACAGCATATGATTGTCCTTGATCCCTTGGCCTTTTCTAAGATAAGTTTCCCTGACGCTTAGGACATTCATTTGCATAATGACCCATTTCTCTACAATTGTAGCATTCATCTTTGATAGCCTCTTTCTTTCCCTTGCAATCACGAGCCTGGTGACCCTTTTCTCCACATTTATAACAAACTCCCATTCCTTTTAGGCATGTAACAGGGTGATTCTTCCCACAATTATCACATAATGGAAAATCATTCTTTCCCTTTTTCCCTATATCTGTCTCTTGTTCCACCGTTCTCTTCTTCTCTTTCTTTACTTGTTGTCATAAGACTTAGAGAATTCCTTTTTTGTCTTGATAGGACACGAGACAATATCTTCGTATGATGAGAAGGATTGTGATACTAAAGCTCGACGGAGAAATGGTTTTAACCAATCAAAGAAACGATCAATCTTACTCCTTGGGTTACGTATATAATGGGAAGCATGCCTCACTAACCTGGTAAATTTAGCCTCATACTTTGCGACATTCTCATCATCCTTCTGCCTCAGACTCAGAAATTGCCTTTCCATATCTGCTCGATGGTCACGATGAAAGTATTTTTCTATGAAAAGCTCTTTGAACTCCCTCCATTCCATATTCGATACGTCATCATCTTCCTTTGTGTTTTGAATCAATGACCACCATTGATCAGCATCTCCAGTGAGGCAGTAAACTGCCATGACAACCTTCTCCCTTTCGCTACTCCCAAAGGAATGGAATATTTTCTCTAAGGAGTTTATCCATTGCTCAGCTACTAACGGATTTGTACCCCCATTAAATAATGGTGGTTGTTGCCTCATGAAGCGGTCTAACATTGATCCTCCACGTTGTGGATCAGGGTGATCTATACGAGTAAGGTTATTATTCATAACTTGAGTGAGTTGTCCCAGTATGGTAATAAGTTGATCAGCACTAGTTGTATCTCCAGATCCACAATAATTATCTTGTGCAGGAGGGAAATCCCTACACGGAGTGCGTGTATTGATACGGTTTCCATTCCTTCCACTAGGCCCCACTTCTAAACAATGGCATAAACTAGATTATTTTATGAATCAAAATACATAATTCCATACTTGTAAAATACTTAACATAAATTGAACTATTTATGGATATAATCCATAATCATAAAAATGTTTTATTTGATGAAGTATATACTCATAACCGTTCATAGTGGTTTATAAAGCAAATGATAATTATCCAAAGCATATCCCCCGGGAGTGTCGTAACCAAGAGTGCAGCAAGGCATGTTGTCATGCACCAGTTCTCGTTCGAGTCTAGCTCAAAGTGGTGTTTTCGGGTTTTACCCCTAGGTACATCTGTTCAGAGCCACCTCTACCTGCTCGTATCCAGACATAGATGTATTGCTTGGAAAACTCACAAAATCTCTACAATAACAAAATTCTTGGAAGTTCTTCTATATTAATCCTTAAAGTCTATCTTCGGGTTATGTCCTCTAATCAGAGTTTATCTAAATCTAGCATCCACGGTTAGTACTAAACTGCCTCTGATACCAATTATAATGCCCCGACCCCAACTACCCAGAGTCGGTGCATTACTTCGTAACATTGGCATGATCACAAAAGATCAAGTCTCGAAAGACCGATTAGTTTAGTAGCCTTGGAAACACTAGATACATTCATAAATGTTACATTACATCATAAAGTGAAAAACTAATAACAAATTCTTCATAGTCCACACTCATATCCTCTTCTGACTATCTCTGCAGATCATTCATAAAATACTTCTTCACATACTGGAAAATATTAAAACATTGAAATGGGTGAGCTCAGATGCTCAGTAAGGTTAACAATATTGCGGAAGCTTTCATAAATAAACATTAACAATTAAGGCAATGTATTAATAAAACAAAAGCCTTTTAAACATAAACTTCAACATAATATGGAAAAAGTAAAATGAGATAATGTCATTTACTTATTCACATGGATATTGTACTGGTCGAATAATCACATGCAATATCAATAACCACTTTCATAATGAGGGAATGTATAATGCCATACATTCTGAAACATTTTTTCAAGGCCTCGGCCAAGACATCTAAAATGATTAAGGCCTCCGCCAAAACCATAAATCAAATTGGGAAATGGCCTCGTCCAATTCCACGTCTAGTTGTCTCATGAGACCTACCGATGCATCGAGGATCTATAGCGGGCTCCACCCGTCACTAATTAAGTCCAATACATTCCTCATATGAATAGGTTTAAACATATCATAAACCATAACATAATCATATCACATAAAACATGCATAAAGTAAACATAGAATTTCCACATTTCAATCACAAGATATCAATACAACACATTGATATAATAAAAATGCTTTCAAAACCATTTTCAATACCAAAATAAAAGAAACTTAAAACTTTGTATTTATTTTTCATTAAGAAAAAGTGATGGCTTGTAGAGGAAGCCGAAACTCAAATAATGGTCATGGCGGCGAAGAAGTCGTTGTCCCCGCATATATACGGAAAGAAAAACATTCCCTTTTTGTCGTTTAGTAAAACTCTTCGTATAATAAAAGATTCTGTTTGAATAAACGTAAAAGTCAAAGGGGTTTATACACCGTATAAAAGAAAGTTGTGTATAAAACCAAATATGCCTCAATGAAAGGAGATTGAGATGAAGTCCTTAAAAAGAGAATTTTTAAAATAAAAGAGATCTATTATGTGTATTCACTATAGTTACACATATAGAAAGTAAATATACAAAATAGGACATAATAATATCATGACATAATTTTAAAGTAGGAAATTAACCCAAAGAATGGAAGTTGGGTTTAGAAGTTCCCTTACCTCGTGTCTGACTTGAATCAACCGTTCTTTAACCTCCTGAATAATAAACTATAGTTAATATATACCTTATTAAGAACCATTTTTAATTTCATTATTCTTTTTATATCACTTATTACAACGTTATGAACATTATGTAATTATTTAAGTTAATAACCGTCGTTTTTTCGATCTTTGGTACTTGAGTCAACAACAAACTTCTTATAATTACAAGTTGTTTATGTGGTAGAATATCCATTATATCCAGAATTATATTCATGATTTAGATGTCATATATGTCATATATATCCAGTATATACATTCATATATTACGTAACATTTATAGTTAAGAAATGAAATGCACCGTTCATGGAGACGGTAAGCCGTACGTAGGCATGAACGCTACTATCATTTCTATTTCGTATTCAATGGAATGAAATAATAATGATATAAATGTATAATATAATTCCAGAATAATATAGTGTATAATACAATTTACTCCATCCTTTATACATCCCACATATGGCATTAACGATTCAAATCACTTTGAGGGGACGGTAGTCCGCACTTCCTAAAATGAAATTATCGCGTTTTACCCATAATGGAAATCATAAAGTATGCCATACATGAGAAATACAGAAGAATAAGTAAAAACTAAACATATTATATATCATATATAAATATAGTGACATCTTAATGGCCACCTTTTAAGGTGTTATATGAGTGTTGAACAATCATCGTTTCGTGAGGCAGAAATTCGCCATCCACAGAAACCGTATGTTCTTTAACCATTAGATGTAGGTGTGTGTAAGTGTAGCTCGAATACTTCTTATAAAAACATCCTAGTATATTGAGGATACTGGTGTTGTTACAAAAGAAATTAATAAAAAGAGTTTAGGGGGTTGGAGAAGAAAAATAAAACAAAACAACATTAGAGAAGACATTACCTCAAAATCGGGTAACTCTTTTTGATTTGAGCCAAAGGCTTCCTTGGGAAGAGTTCTGCCCAAAGTGAGGCTTCTCGGAGTAAGAGGGGGATGTTGGGAGAGTATTTGGGCAGATTTTGGCCGAGCCAAATGGCTTGAAAGTGTGAATGAGGTGGTAGAGGTGGGGGCCTTTTATAAGTGGAGAGGAGGGGCACTTTTGGAAAGTAATAAAATGTTACTATATTATACAATGATTTTCGGATTCTAAAGGTCCCACACTTATATAATTCGAGGATAAGGTGTTAAGGGTTCTAAATATACTCATCCAATAGGTTTTTGACAAGTGTAAGCCTTGGATATTACATTATCTTTCCATTTTATTTAAACCGTTAAATAATGAGGTCATTGCTGCATCATCACGTTGTCATAAATAATTTAATTTATTTAATTTCTAAAAATTATAAACAAAATACTATGATGTAGGAAATCTTTTTATATTTCCAATGACTATTTATAGTCAAAAATATGACTTGTATAACCCCATGTAAAAACTGTTTTAGTAAAACATCTCATGTTTGTGTCATTTTTTACTTTAACATTAAATAAAAGGTATTTATGTCATTTTCCAACTAAAGTGGCTCCATGGGGTCCCCAAGTTGACCCATGGATTGTCTTGGTCGGACATGACTCATCCAATAGGAGTAGGACAAGTTTCAATCTCATCTCATATTATTAAAACATTATTTTTACCTTAAACTACACTAATTACCTCTAATCTCGATTAAGAACTTAAAAGTTACTATTCATAAAAAAATTATTTTAATCTCATTGAACCACATTTTACTTCTTAATGACAACCATGTATGTTGGATTTTTGAAAATCAAATCACAGAAGTGGTAATATTTCATTTTAACGAAAAATCAGTTTTTAACAACCACTTAGTGGTTTCACTATTCATCAAAAATTGAAGTTTTTCAGAATAAGGCCAAAATTTCACCCTAAGCTATAATTGATATTCCGAATTCAAAAATGATGTCTATTTTACGAAATTCCAAACATATATGTTGCATTAATTAATTTTATAATTAATTCCCACTGTTACAACAAATAACGTGTTTTTAAGAAACAATTTATATCAAAAGATTGGCAATTGTTTATGTCCAATTTCATTGTTAAATTAACTCTAATGACCACCATTGGATAAAATGGTAAAAATATATTCTAACTATACTTTAAAACCACTAAATAGTATAATTTATCACTATAAATTATTTTCATTAAAAAAGTTGTTTTTAATTTTTTTTCACTATTCATAAAAATTTAGAAGTTTTCAGAAAAATACCAAAAATTCAACATAGGCTAATTTCGATATTCCGATTCCAAAAATGAAGTCCATTTTGATAAATAAAATTTATAAAATTTCAAAAAGTAGGTATTACTATTCAAAACAGCTAGTTTAATTAGTTGTGGTGTGCGTTAGAGCTCGAGGTTGCGTACAGCACACGCTATTGAATTATTCGAAGGGAAACGTACCGTGGAAGCTTGGGGTGTTACATTCTCCCCTCCTTCAATAAATTGCGTCCTCGCAATTTGATTTTTTTTTTGAAAATAAAAGGTTGAAAAGAGAAAATACCATTGTGGAAAACCCACATCGGAAATAAGATTAATAAAATTTAGCCTTAATAAGATGGAAAGGGAAATGAAAATGACACCACCCAATTATGATCTCGATTAGGAGAACATTGGTGGCAATTAGATACATATAATTGGAGGAAAAACGTAAATATTCGTAGGGTCTGATTGAGGTCATCAATCACAATCAACTGTCAAATTGAGGGCCTCAAAGTCTTCAATCTATGTTGATCATCAGTTCAACAAGACATAATGTATTAGGATAACACATTTTTTTTGTTTTAATATCCCTTTACTAATGTTTAAGAATTAATTTATTCATTGAAAAAGAGATAGGTATATATATATTTATGCTGGACAATTAGAGTTTCAACCATTAACTCATCTTTCACTCAAAAAGATAATAGAACTCAAAAATATTATACTTATCCTAATTGTATAAGGTTCCAAATGTTAACACATACCATTTAGATTAGTAAAATTATTTTGTAATAACCAGGGACTTCATGTAGGCTTGTGGTAGGAAATAAAGGCTTGTCACACTATGATTGTGGGTTCGATTCTTGCAGCTTTGTCCGACGCGACGGGTTATGCCCCACCCTGCAGGTTGTCCTTTTCCTAAAACTATAGTATTATAATATTCCAAAACTAATATTCATAAATTTTTTAACATTAAACAATACTATCCAAAGATCAACTTAATCCACTCCAACCTTTATAGTTATCCAAAATACCTCTGTCCAGAATTTCTCTAAAAGGTCTCTTAATTCCAAAATCAATTTATCAGATTCCCCAAACAAAGTAAAGTTTATCTTATTGTCACATACTAAAAATATAATTACCTTCATCATATTAAAACCTTACTGAAATCAACAAGTACTACAGTACAATCCTTATATATATATCAAATTATTCTAATAACCAGAATATAATCCATGAGTTCAAGAGCACCAATACATTAGTTATTCTGCTTCAACTATAGTAACAGCATAAGATTGTCCTTGATACCTTGGCCTTTTCTGAGATAAGTTTCCTCTGACGCTTAGGACATTCATTTTCATAATGACCCATTTCTCTACAATTGTAGCATTCAACTTTGATAGCCTCTTTCTTTCCCTTGCAATCACGAGCCTGGTGACCCTTTTCTCCACATTTATAACAAACTCCCATTCCTTTTAGGCAAGTACCAGGGTGATTCTTCCCACAATTATCACATAATGGAAAATCATTCTTTCCCTTTTTCCCTTTATCTGTCTCTTGTTCCACCGTTCTCTTCTTCTCTTGCTTTACTTGTTGTCATAAGACTTAGAGAATTCCTTTTCTGTCTTGATAGCACACAAGACAATATCTTCATATGATGAGAAGGATTGTGATACTAAAGCTCGACGGAGAAATGGTTTTAACCCATCAAAGAAACGATCAATCTTACTCCTTGGGTTACGTATATAATGGGCAGCATGCCTCACTAACCTTGTAAAGTTAGCCTCATACTTTGCAACATTCTCATCATCCTTCTGCCTCAGACTCAGAAATTGCCTTTCCATATCTGCTCGATGGTCACGGGGAAAGTATTTTTTATGAAAAGCTCTTTGAACTCCCTCCATTCCATATTCGAAACGTCATCATCTTCCTTTGTGTTTTGAATCAACGACCACCATTGATCAGCATCTCCAGTGAGGTGGTAAACTGCCATGACAACCTTCTCCCTTTCGCTACTCCCCAAGGCATGGAATATTTTCTCTAAGGAGTTTATCCATTGCTCAGCTACTAACGGATTTGTACCCCATTAAATAATGGTGGTTGTTGCCTCATGAAGCGGTCTAACATTGATCCTCCACATTGTGGATCAGGGTGATCTATACGAGTAATGTTATTATTCATAACTTGAGTGAGTTTTCCCAGTATGGTAATAAGTTGATCAGCACTAGTTGTATCTCCAGATCCACAATAATTATCTTGTGCAGGAGGGAAATCCCTACACGGTGTGCGTGTGTTGATACGGTTTCCATTCCTTCCACTAGGCGCCACTTCTAAACAATGGAATAAACTAGATTAGTTTATGAATCAAAATACATAATTCCATACTTGTAAAATACTTAACATAAATTGAACTATTTATGGATATAATCCATAATCATAAAAAGGTTTTATTTGAGGAAGTATATACTCATAACCGTTCATAGTGGTTTATAAAGAAAATGATAATTATCCAATGCATATCCCCCGGGAGTGTCGTAACCAAGAGTGCAGCAAGGCCTGTTGTCATGCACCAGTTCTCGTTCGAGTCTAGCTCAAAGCGGTGTTTTCGGGTTTTACCCCTAGGTACATCTGTTCCAGAGCCACCTCTACCTGGTCGTATCCAGAAAGGTATTTATTTCTTGGAAAACTCACAAAATCTCTACAATAACAAAATTCTTGGAAGTTCTTCTATACTAATCCTTAAAGTCTATCTTCGGGCTATGTTCTCTAATCGGAGTTTATCTAAATCTAGCATCCAAGGTTAGTACTAAACTGCCTCTGATACCAACTGTAACGCCCTGACCCCAACTACCCAGAGTCAGTGCATTACTTCGTATCATTGGCATTATCACAAAAGATCATGTCTCGAAAGACCGATTAGTTTAGTAGCCTTGGAAACACTAGATACATTCATAAATGTTACATTACATCATAAAGTGAAAAACTAATAACAAATTCTTCATAGTCCACACTCATATCTTCTTCTGACTATCCCTGCAGGTCATTCATAAAATACTTCTTCACATACTAGAAAATATTAAAACATTGAAAGGGGTGAGCTCAGATGCTCAGTAAGGATAACAATATTTCGGAAGCTTTCATAAATAAACATTAACAATTAAGGCAATGTATAAAAAAACAAAAGCCTTTTAAACATAAACTTAAACATAATATGGCAAAAGTAAAATGAGATAATTTCATTTACTTATTCACATGGATATTCTACTGGTCGAATAATCACATGCAATATCAATAACCACTTTTATAATGAGGGAATGTATAATGCCAGACATTCTGAAACATTTTGTCAAGGCCTCGGCCAAGACGTCTAAAATGATTAAGGCCTCGGAAAATACCATAAATCAAATTGGGAAAGGGCCTCGGCCAATTCCACGTCTAGTTGTCTCCTGAGACCTACCGATGCATCGAGGAGCTAGAGCGGGCTCCACCCGTCACTTATTAAGTCCAATACATTCCTCATATGAATAGGTTTAAACATATCATAAACCATAACATAATCATATCACATAAAACATGCATAAAGGAAACATAACATTTCCACATTTCAATCACAAGATATCAATACAACACATTGATATAATAAAAACGCTTTCAAAACCATTTTCAATACCAAAATAAAAGAAAGTTAAAACTTTGTATTTATTTTTCATTAAGAAAAATTGATGGCTTGTAGAGGAAGCCGAAACTCAAATAATGGTAATGGCGGCGGAGAAGTCATAGTCGCCGCATATGTACGGAAAGAAAAACATTCCCTTTTTGTCGTTTAGTAAAACTCTTCGTATAAAAAAAGATTCCGTTTGAATAAACGTAAAAGTCAAAGGGGTTTATACACCGTATAAAAGAATGTTGTGTATAAAACCAAATATGCCTCAATGAAAGGAGATTGAGACGAAGTCCTTAAAAAGAGAATTTTTAAAATAAAAGAGATCTATTATGTGTATTCACTATAGGTACACATATAGAAAGTAAATATACAAAATAGGACATAATAATATCATGACATAATTTGAAAGTAGGAAATTAACCCAAAGAATGGAAGTTGGGTTTAGAAGTTCCCTTACCTCGTGTCTGACTTGACTCAACCGTTCTTTAACCTCCTGAATAATAAACTAGAGTTAATATATACCTTATTAAGAACCATTTTTAATTTCATTATTCTTTTTATATCACTTATTACAACGTTATGAACATTATGTAATTATTTAAGTTAATAACGGTCGTTTTGTCGATCTTTGGTACTTGAGTCAACAATAAACTTCTTATAATTACAAGTTGTTTATGTGGTAGAATATATATTATCTACAGAATTATATTCATGATTTATATGTCATATATGTCATATATATCCAGTATATACATTCATTTATTACGTAACATTTAGAGTTAAGAAATGAAATGCACCGTTCATGGAGACGGTAAGCCGTACGTAGGCATGAACGCTACTTTCATTTCTATTTCGTATTTAATGGAATGAAATCATAATGATATAAATGTATAATATACTTCCAGTATAATATAGTGTATAATACAATTTACTCCATCCTTTATACATCCCACATATGGCATTAACGATTCAAATCACTTTGAGGGGGCGGTAGTCCGCACTTCCTAAAATGAAATTATTGCGTTTTACCCATAATGGAAATCATAAAGTATGCCATAAATGAGAAATAAAGAAGCATAAGTAAAACATAAACATATTATATATCATATATAAACATAGTGACATCTTAATGGCCACCTTTTAAGGTGTTATATGAGTGTTGAACAATCATCGTTTCGTGAGGCAGAAATTCGCCATCCACAGAAACCGTATGTTCATTAACCATTAGATGTAGGTTTGTGTAAGTGTAGCTTGAATACTTCTTATAACAACATTCTAGTATATTGAGGATACTGGTTTTGTTACAAAAGAAATGAATAAAAAGAGTTTATGGGGTTGGAGAAGAAAAACAATACAAAACAACATTAGAGAAGACATTACCTAAAAATCGGGTAACTCTTTTTGATTTGAGCCAAAGGCTTCCTTGGGAAGAGTTCTGCGCAAAGTGAGGCTTCTCAAAGTAATAGGGGGATGTTGGGAGAGTATTTGGGCAGAGGTTGGCCGAGCCAAATGGCTTTAAAGTGAGAATGAGGTGGTAGAGGTGGGGGCCTTTTATAAGTGGAGAGGAGGGGCACTTTTGGAATGTAATAAACTGTTACTTTATTATACAATGATTTTCGGATTCTAAAGGTCCCACACTTATATAATTCGAGTCTATGGTGATAAGGGTTCTAAATATACTCATCCAATAGGTTTTTGACAAGTGTAAGCCTTGGATATTACATTATCTTTCCATTTTAGTTAAACAGTTAAATAATGAGGTCATCGCTGCATCATCATGATGTCATAAATAATTTAATTTATTTAATGTCTAAAAATTATAAACAAAATACTATGATGTAGGAAATCTTTTTATCTTTCCAATGACTATTTATAGTCAAAAATATGACTTGTATAACCCCATGTAAAAACTGTTTTAGTAAAACATCTCATGTTTGTGTCATTTTTTACTTTAACATTAAATAAAAGGTATTTATGTCATTTTCCAACTAAAGTGGCTCCATGGGGTCCCCAAGTTGACCCATGGATTGTCTTGGTCGGACATGACTCATCCAATAGGAGTAGGACAAGTTTCAAGCTCATCTCATATTATTAAAATATTATTTTTACCTTAAACTACACTAATTACCTCCAATCGCGATTAAGAACTTAAAAGTTACTATTCATCAAAAAATTATTTTAATCTCATTGAACCACATTTTACTTCTTAATGACAACCATGTATGTTGTATTTTTGAAAATAAAATCACAGAATTGGTAATATTTCATTTTAACGAAAAATCAGTTTTTTACAACCACTTAGTGGTTTCACTATTCATCAAAAATTGAAGTTTTTCAGAATAAGGCCAAAATTTCACCCTAAGCTATAATTGATATTCCAAATTCAAAAATGATGTCTATTTTACAAAATTACAAACATATATGTTGCATTAATTAATTTTATAATTAATTCCCGTTGTTACAACAAATATCGTGTTTTTAAGAAACAATTTATATCAAAAGATTGGCAATTGTTTATGTCCAATTTCAATGTTAAATTAACTCTAATGACCAGCATTGGATAAAATGGTAAAAATATATTCTAATTATACTTTAAAACCACTAAATAGTATAATTTATCACTATAAATTATTTTGATTAAAAAAGTTGTTTTTAAGTATTTTTCACTATTCATAAAAAATTAGAAGTTTTCAGAAAAATACCAAAAATTCAACATAGGCTAATTTCGATATTCAGAATCCAAAAATGAAGTCCATTTTGATAAATAAAATTTATAAAATTTCAAAAAAGTATGTATTACTATTCACAACGGCTAGTTTAATTAGTTGTGGTGTGCGTTAGAACTCGAGGTTGCGTACAACACACGCTATTGCATTATTCGAAGGGAAACGTACCGTGGAAGCTTGGGGTGTTACATTCACCCCTCCTTCAATAAATTGCGTCCTCGCAATTTGAAATTTTTTTCTTTGAAAATAAAAGGTTGAAAAGAGAAAATACCTTTGTGGAAAACCCACATCGGAAATAAGATTAATAAAATTTAGCCTTAATAAGAGGGAAAGAGAAATGAAAATGTCACCACCCAATTATGATCTCGATTAGGAGAACATTGGTGGCAATTAGTGACATATAATTGGAGGAAAAACGTAAATATTCGTAGGGAGTGATTGAGGACATCAATCACAATCAACTGTCAAATTGAGGGCCTCAAAGTCTTCAATCTATGTTGATCATCAGTTCAACAAGACATAATGTATTAGGATAACACATTTTTTTTGTTTTAATATCCCTTTACTAATGTTTAAGAATTAATGTATTCATTGAATAAGAGATAGGTATATATATATTTATGCTTGACAATTAGAGTTTCAACCTTCAACTCATCTTTCACTCAAAAAGATAATAGAACTAAAAAATATTATACTTATCCTAATTGTATAAGGTTCCAAATGTTAACACATACCATTTAGATTAGTAAAATTATTTTGTAATAACCAGGGACTTCCTGTAGGCTAGTGGTAGGAAATAAAGGCATGTCGCACTATGGTTGTGGGTTCGATTCTTGCAGCTTTGTCCGACGCGACGGGTTATGCCCCACCCTGCAGGTTGTCCTTTTCCTAAAACTATAGTATTATAATATTCCAAAAATAATCTTCATAAATTTTTTAACCTTAAACAATACTATCCAAAGATCAACTTAATCCACTCCAACATTTATAGTTATCCAAAATACCTCTGTCCAGAATTTCTCTAAAAGGTATCTTTATTCCAAAATCAATTTATCATATTCCCCAAACAAAGTAAAGTTTCTCTTATTGTCACATACTAAAAATATAATTACCTTCATCATATTAAAACCTTACTGAAATCAACAAGTACTGCAGTACAATCCTTATATATATATCACATTATTCTAATAACCAGAATATAATCCATGAGTTCAAAAGCACCAATACATTAGTTATTCTGCTTCAACTGTAGTAACAGCATAAGATTGTCCTTGATCCCTTGACCTTTTCTGAGGTAATTTTTCCTGACGCTTAGGACATTAATTTGCATAATGACCTATTTCTCTATAATTGTAGCATTCAACTTTGATAGCCTCTTTCTTTCCCTCGCAATCACGAGCCTAGTGACCCTTTTCTCCACATTTATAACAAACTCCCATTCCTTTTAGGCAAGTACCAGGGTGATTCTTCCCACAATTATCACATAATGGAAAATCATTCTTTCCCTTTTTCCCATTATCTGTCTCTTGTTCCACCGTTCTCTTCTTCTCTTGCTTTACTTGTTGTCATAAGACTTAGAGAATTCTTTTTCTGTCTTGATAGCACACGAGACAATATCTTCGTATGATGAGAAGGATTGTGATACTAAAGCTCGACGGAGAAATGGTTTTAACCCATCAAATAAACGATCAATCTTACTCCTTGGGTTACGTATATAATGGGCAGCATGCCTCACTAACCTTGTAAAGTTAGCCTCATACTTTGCGACATTCTCATCCTCCTTCTTCCTCAGACTCAGAAATTGTCTTTCCATATCTTCCCGATGGTCACGAGGAAATTATTTTTCTAAGAAAAGCTCTTTGAACTCCCTCCATTCCATATTCGATACGTCATCATCTTCATTTTTGTTTTGAATCAATGACCACCATTGATCAGCATCTCCAGTGAGGCGGTAAACTTCCATGACAACCTTCTCCCTTTCGCTACTCCCCAAGGCATGAAATATTTTCTCTAAGGAGTTTATCCATTACTCAGCTACTAACGGATTTGTACCCCCATTAAATAATGGTGGTTGTTGCCTCATGAAGTGGTCTAACATTAATCCTCCACGTTGTGGATCAGGGTGATCTATACGAGTAAGGTTATTATTCATAACTTGAGTGAGTTGTCCCAATATGGTAATAAGTTGATCAGCACTAGTTGTATCTCCAGATCCACAATAATTATCTTGTGCAGGAGGGAAATCCCTACACGGAGTGCATGTATTGATACGGTTTACATTCCTTCCACTAGGCGCCATTTCTAAACAATGGAATAAACTAGATTTGTTTATGAATCAAAATACATAATTCCATACTTGTAAAATACTTAACATAAATTGAACTATTTATGGATATAATCCATAATCATAAAAAGGTTTTATTTGAGGAAGTATATACTCATAACCGTTCATAGTGGTTTATAAAGAAAATGATAATTATCCAAAGCATATCCCCCGGGAGTGTCGTAACCAAGAGTGCAGCAAGGCCTGTTGTCGTGCACCAGTTCTCGTTCGAGTCTAGCTCAAAGCGGTGTTTTCGGGTTTTACCCCTAGGTACATCTGTGCCAGAGCCGTCTCTACCTGCTCATATCCAGACAGGGTTGTATTTCTTGGAAAACTCACAAAATCTCTACAATAACAAAATTCTTGGAAGTTCTTCTATACTAATACTTAAAGTTTAACTTCGGGCTATGTGCTCTAATCAGAGTTTATCTAAATCTAGCATCCATGGTTAGTACTAAACTTCCTCTGATACAAACTGTAACGCCCCGACCCCAACTACCCAGAGTCGGTGCATTACTTCGTAACATTGGCATGATCACAAAAGATCAAGTCTCGAAAGTCCGATTAGTTTAGTAGCCTTGGAAATACTAGATACATTCATAAATGTTACATTACATCATAAAGTGAAAAACTAATAACAAATTCTTCATAGTCCACACTCATATCCTCCTCTGACTATCCCTGCAGGTCATTCATAAAATACTTCTTCACATACTGGAAAATATTAAAACATTGAAAGGGGTGAGCTCAGATGCTCAGTAAGGATAACAATATTGCGGAAGCTTTCATAAATAAACATTAACAATTAAGGCAATGTATAAATAAAACAAAAGCCTTTTAAACATAAACTTCAACATAATATGGAAAAAGTAAAATGAGATAATGTCATTTACTTATTCACATGGATATTCTACTGGTCGAATAATCACATGCAATATCAATAACCACTTTCATAATGAGGGAATGTATAATGCCAGACATTCTGAAACATTTTGTCAAGGCCTCGGCCAAGACGTCTAAAATGATTAAGGCCTCGGCCAAAACCATAAATCAAATTGGGAAGGGGCCTCGGCCAATTCCACGTCTAGTTGTCTCATGAGACCTACCGATGCATCGAGGAGCTATAGCGGGCTCCACCGGTCACTTATTAAGTCCAATACATTGCTCATATGAATAGGTTTAAACATATCATAAACCATAACATAATCATATCACATAAAACATGCATAATGGAAACATAACATTTACACATTTCAATCACAAGATATCAATACAACACATTGATATAATAAAAACTCTTTCAAAACCATTTTCAATACCAAAATAAAAGAAAGTTAAAACTTTGTATTTATTTTTCATTAATAAAAAGTGATGGCTTGTAGAGGAAGCCGAAACTCAAATAATGGTCACGGCGGCAGAGAAGTCGTTGTCGCCGCATATGTACAGAAATAAAAACATTCCCTTTTTGTCGTTTAGTAAAACTCTTCGTATAAAAAAAGATTCCTTTTGAATAAACGTAAAAGTCAAAGGGGTTTATACACTGTATAAAAGAAAGCTGCGTATAAAACCAAATATGCCTCAATGAAAGGAGATTGAGACGAAGTCCTTAAAAAGATCATTTTTAAAATAAAAGAGATCTATTATGCGTATTCACTATAGGTACACATATAGAAAGTAAATATACAAAATAGGACATAATAATATCATGACATAATTTGAAAGTAGGAGATTAACCCAAAGAATGGATGTTGGGTTAAGAAGTTCCCTTACCTCGTGTCTGACTTGACTCAACCGTTCTTTAACCTCCTGAATAATAAACTAGAGTTAATATATACCTTATTAAGAACCATTTTTAATTTCATCATCCTTTTTATATCACTTATTACAACGTTATGAACATTATGTAATTATTTAAGTTAATAACGGTTGTTTTGTCGATCTTTGGTACTTGAGTCAACAATAAACTTATTATAATTACAAGTTGTTTATGTGGTAGAATATCCATTATCTCCAGAATTATATTCATGATTTAGATGTCATATATATCATATATATCCAGTATATACATTCATTTATTATGTAACATTTAGAGGTAAGAAATGAAATGCACCGTTCATGGAGACGGTAAGCCGTATGTATGCATTACGCTACTTTCATTTCAATTTCGTATTTAATGGAATGAAATCATAATGATATAAATGTATAATATACTTCCAGTATAATATAGTGTATAATACCATTTACTCCATCCTTTATACATCCCACATATGGCATTAACGATTCAAATCACTTTGAGGGGGCGGTAGTCCGCACTTCCTAAAATGAAATTATCGTGTTTTACCCATAATGGAAATCATAAAGTATGCCATAAATGAGAAATACAGAAGCATAAGTAAAACATAAACACATTATATATCATATATAAATATAGTTACATCTTAATGGCCACCTTTGAAGGTGTTATATGAGTGTTGAACAATCATCGTTTCGTGAGGCATAAATTCGCCATCCACAGAAACCGTATGTTCTTTAACCATTAGATGTAGGTGTGTGTAAGTGTAGCAAGAATACTTATTATAACAACATCCTAGTATATTGAGGATACTGGTGTTGTTACAAAAGAAATGAAAAAAAAGATTTTAGGGGGTTTTAGAAGAAAAATAAAACAAAACAACATTAGAGAAGACATTACCTCAAAATCGGGTAACTCTTTTTGATTTGAGCCAAAGGCTTCCTTGAGAAGAGGTCTGCCCAAAGTGAGGCTTCTAGGAGTAATAGGGGGAAGTTGGGAGAGTATTTGGGCAGAGGTTGGCCGAGCCAAATTGCTTGAAAGTGTGAATGAGGTGGTAGAGGTGGGGGCCTTTTATAAGTGGAGAGGAGGGGCACTTTTGGAAAGTAATAAAATGTTACTTTATTATACAATGATTTTCGGATTCTAAAGGTCCCAAACTTATATAATTAGAGGATAAGGTTATAAGGGTTCGAAATATACTCTTCCAATAGGTTTTTGACAAGTTTAATCCTTGGATATTGCATTATCTTTCCATTTTATTTAAACTGTTAAATAATGAGGTCATCGCTGCATCATCATGATGTCATAAATAATTTAATTTATTTAATGTCTAAAAATTATAAAAAAATACTATGATGTAGGAAATATTTTTATCATTCCAATTACTATTTATAGTCAAAACTATGACTTGTATAACCCCATGTAAAAATTGTTTTAGTAAAACATTTCATGTTTGTGTCATTTTTTACTTTAACACTAAATAAAAGGTATTTATGTCATTTTCCAACTAAAGTGGATCCATGGGGTCCCCAAGTTGACCCATGGATTGTCTTGGTCGGACATGACTCATCCAATAGGATTAGGACAAGTGTCAAGCTCATCTCATATTATTAAAATATTATTTTTACCTTAAACTACACTAATTACCTCCAATCGCGATTAAGAACTTAAAAGTTACTATTCATCAAAAAATTATTTTAATCTCATTGAACCACATTTTACTTCTTAATGACAACCATGTATGTCGGATTTTTGAAAATCAAATCACAGACGTGGTAATATTTCATTTTAACGAAAAATCAGTTTTTAACAACCACTTAGTGGTTTCACTATTCATAAAAAATTGAAGTTTTTCAGAATAAGGCCAAAATTTCACCCTAAGCTATAATTGATATTCCGAATTCAAAAATTATGTCAATTTTACGAAATTCCAAACATATATGTTGCATTAATTAATTTTATAATTAATTCCCGCTGTTACAACAAATAGCGTGTTTTTAAGAAACAATTTATATCAAAAGATTGGCAATTGTTTATGTCCAATTTCATTGTTAAATTAACTCTAATGAACAACATTGGATAAAATGGTAAAAATATATTCTAATTATACTTTAAAAACACTAAATAGTATAATTTATCACTATAAATTATTTTGATTAAAAAAGTTGTTTTTAAGTATTTTTCACTATTCATAAAAAATTAGAAGTTTTCAGAAAAATACCAAAAATTCAACATAGGCTAATTTAGATATTCTGAATCCAAAAATGAAGTCCATTTTGATAAATAAAATTTATAAAATTTCAAAAAGTAGGTATTACTATTCACAACGGCTAGTTTAATTAGTTGTGGTGTGCGTTAGAGCTCGAGGTTGCGTACAACACACGCTATTGCATTATTCGAAGGGAAACGTACCGTGGAAGCTTGGGGTGTTACAAATTATGGGGTTGTTAAACATTAAAAAAGAACTATGGAAATACACATTCTTGTTATCCTTTTTATCCACTCCATTCTTAGTCATTGGTGATTCTTTAGACTTAATTCGTGGTGGTCTTATAAAATAACCATAAAAATGTATGAACTATCCCATTAAAGTTAAATGAGGTGAAGAAATAGGTGGATCTATCAGGAACAGTTAAATGATAATACTAAATTGTTAATTGGTTTAATTCTTAGAGGGTCCTCATGATAATTTTATTCGCTCCACTTCACCACATTGGACGAAATACGTAGATGGGTTAGAGATGATTGAACTCATCCACTTGTTATAGGGGTAGATTAGAATGAAATTTTTTCATCAGGTTCCAATTAACTATAAATGAGACTCTGTCATCAACATTCTTAATTTAAATTAATCCAAACACATACACAATATTAAAAATAAATGGTCCATCATAACATGGACTAAAGATCACCCATCATTAACATTAATCTTGAATAATTTAATAGAACATAATCTCTTAGTTAAAATGTCATTAATTCAATATGTTAATCATTTATCAGTCTAGTTCTCTCTTTGTAGATTATATAATTTTCAAAATAACTTTTTTTTAATTCTTCAGTATATTGTAACTAGACATTTCATTTTTTTTCTATAACAAAAAAATCTTAATTTAACTTTTGAAAGTAAAATATGATTGGTTCTCTATCTCTACAAGAATATGGAAATAGTTTACATAAATAAACCATTAGGGTAACATTCCTATGGATTTCATATGGGTTGTTCAGTTTACCCATATGATGTATTAAAGAGTTTAATTATATTCCTTTTAGATGGGATTATTAATTTTCTGCAAAATACCTTTAGTTTCCCAATTGGACACCTCGAATTATCCATTTTATGGTTATGATAGAATCTAGATTTCATGTGATATAAACCAACACTTTTTAATCATAGAATCCATATTTATATTTAAAAAAATATTCCATTGGTCACTAATGATATCCCTTGTCACTCAAATCCTTCAAAACCAGTTGGAACTGACAATATATCATACAACATTATAATCATTGATATTGGGGGCCTTGGATTCTTCTCATTTGCAGACATAATAAATTTTATGTAATATTTTTGATTTCTGAGATTACATTGGAATGGGTCGCAATAAATAAATACCCGTACAACAATGAGTCCCTTATATATTTAAAATAATTAAGGAATATACTATCCATTGTAAATATTTCTAGAATATTGAAACATATATAATTTTTATGTTATTCATGTGCATCTTTAAACTGTGTTTTCCAATAAATTATAGATACCATGACTTATCCATAATTTTTATGAGGACCAATATTTCCTCCAAAATCGTATGTGTGAAAATATTGAAATACCAATTCTTTTTCACATTCCAATAATTACCTCATCATTAATTGGTCATATAATATTTTCTATTCAAATGGATAATTAAAAATATAAAATCTTGCTTCTATTAATATGTTACTATTTTTATGAGATTTAAGGTGAGTTGTCACCAAATATATTTATAAATATCATATTATATCATCATAAAATGTCACATCACCTTCCATGATATTGAGTTTTTCCCTAGAAATTTCAACATTCTCTAGGTTTAGATATGGAATTTTAATTTCATCCATGTTTGGAAGACTTCTATGGTGATTTTACTACTGAATTGCATCTCCCTTCTTATCCTTAATTTGTATATTGAACCCTTGAAGTGTAGTGCCTATATTATCATCCTTGTATTGTATCCACCATATTTATTAAGTAAAAATGATCTTCATGATCCAAAAATTAATTTGCATTATTCCCTAAAAATATCTAAAATTATCTAACTAAAATAAATCATAAAGAAATATTTTTGATTAGTTGAGTATCTCGGTTGAGTGGCTTCCATGATTTGGGAGTCATATTTTATAAGTTCTATTATTATGTCAAATAAAATGGAAATAAATACTTCCACAACAAGTTGTGATGCAACAATCCATATTTGTGCTCTTAATTTTGGGGTTTTATAATTTTTGGGGTAATTAGTTTATTCTTTATCACATCAAGTTACATCCTAAAATCAGAACTAAATAAAAATTATGATTCTTGCTAAATAAAGAAAGAAATATGAAACAAAATATTAGTGATGAACTATATGATCCCTATTTAGAATCTCACATAGTCTAAGATTTATTTTATATATTTTTTGAAATGTTGGAAGTAGAAATGAATTGATTAATTAAACATTATATTTATCTACCTCAATAAGTTTTGGTGAACAAATAACAACTAGAACTATTATTTTTTTATAATATAATTCTTATAAAAAATTAAAAAAACATCTCAATGCTTCTTCTCATGTAATATTCAAGTATTCCAATGAAATGATCAAATGTATTTCCAAATATAGTGAAACCATCGAAAAATTACTCCATGTGGTCATTAATATGATATGATAATTTTTATACAATAAATCACTGTAATATACCTATGTTGTTTCATATCCCAACAGGGATCCTCCTATCATGGGTTGTGAAAAATGTAAATTTATTTTTATTTTTCCCAACTGGAACAAAATAGTTGAAAAATGTTATCTTACATCGGGAGCTTTAGAATTGTCAAATTATCCAGATTCACCCAAAAAATAATTTTTTATTAATTTCTAAAATAGTTAAAATTAATTATTTTGGATTTAATAAAACAGAAAAGAAAAACAATAATTATCCTAACACATAATGCATGTTGAAATTAGAAAAGAAAGAACATATACCCGTGTTTATATCTAGGTTCCTTTAATATTATATATTTTAATCAAATTGTCTTTTAAAGATTTATTATGTAATTATATTATTTAACATCTATTCCTTTATTCATTGGTTGTTGAATATTTAGTTTTGAAGAAGTCATAATTCCACTGCCTCCTATAAACAAGGATAATGAAACACTATAATCTAGAGTGTGAAATCATCAAGGAATGAGTGAAATTGAATGTTATCTAATCTAATGATTTTTTCAACAAAATTTATCAAGAGAATGAGGTCAAAACTATGGTAAAATATTTAAAAAATTATTATATAAAGCAGTTAAAGATTAATTTCTAGGTGGAAAATCACCACACCTATACACATCTTCGTCATTCACTACAATCATAAACAACAAAATTGTGAAATTAAGTGTAGAATTATTGATAACATAACCTCCATGAGGCCAATCCTTATGTGATTTACCCATTATATTAAGAAATAGAACATAGTTAGAAGAATAAGAGGAATATATGATAAATGATAAGAAATAATGAAAAATTAATGGTTGATATAGAGAGAAGGGTAAACATAAATAAAATAAAATAAAGATGTGAAATAACATATAAAAACCATGGAATGATAGATGATGAAAAAGGAGGATAATCTGGAGAGGTTGAATATTAATATAAATAATAATTATAATTTTGATGGAAAACCTGATTAAAAATCCATGAATTACAACATAAAATAGAGTAAATCAAAATTTTAGATGAAAAGGTACAAGAAAACAGAAAAATTAACAGAAAACTAAAACAAATCTAGTAAATAACCGCCAAAGATAATACCTGAAGGTTATGTACAGCTCTCGAACGGTCGTCTCTGTGGTACACCTCGTCTAATGTCCACCTCTGAGCTACCTCTTGTCCAGGTACTCTCGTCCTTAGTCAGCGTTGTCCGTCATCTGCATTAAACACGACAAGGTGTGGGTGTATCCCGTGACAGGGTGAGTATAACGATACTTAGTAGGGACATTGAGACCCTTAAAGGCATAAAAAATCGAAAAAAAGGATAATCCACAAAGCATGTAATCATCTGAAAACCCTACTTAGCTATATTCCCATACACATACCAAAGTTATCATGTATACTGGTCTCATTCATGAGGAAACACAAGGTCCAAATCAAAAGCACAAATATCAATTGTTCCACAATGGAAGGAATACCATAAAGGTAACACAAAGAAGGATAGTACCACAAAGGTAATGCCACATAGGATAATACCACAATGGTTTCACCATGAAAGAAAGTACCACACAGGTATGCCACACAGGTACGCCACACAGAATAATACAACAATGGTATCACCATGAAGGTAAGTACCACACAAGTACACCACACAGAATAATACCACAAAGGTTTCACCATGATAGAAAGTACCACACATGTACTCCACATAGAAAAATATCACAAAGGTTTCACCATGAAGGAAAGATCAACACAAGTATGCCACATAGAAGAATACCGCATAGGTATCACCAAGAAGGTAAGTACCAAACATGTACACCACCTAGAAGAATACCACTAATGTATCACCATGAAGGATAGTACCAAAATGGTACACCGCACAGAAGAATACCACAAAGGTATCACCACGAAGGTAATGACTCATCTCACACCAGGTATAACAAAGGTACAATAGTAAAGATGAGTAGATGTGACTAGTAATTCATCATACTCTGTTAAGAGGCATACCCACATATGATCCAAAATCATCAGACCCACACAGGATCCTAAATCATCAGACCCTCATAGGATCTTAAATCATCATACCCACACAGTATCCAAAATCATCAGGCCAACACAGGTTCCTAAATCATCATACCCACACATGATCCTAAATAATCTGACCCACAATGGATCCTAAATCATCAAACCCACACAGGATCCTAGTACAGAAGACCCACATAGGAACCTAGAGTAGTCCCATGTGGTTCCCTAGAGCAGATCCAAGTGAGACTCTCGAACACAGAAACCCCCAAGATCCCATATCACAAACCCACACATTACCTTTTCCCATGTTACAGACATCTACAGGGAACCCACACTATGCTCGCTTGATTTCAGAAGTATCCACACCTCAATCACTGGTCGATACTCCAAATGAAATTAAGTCCCACGAAGAAGTGTTCCAAAGGACTCCCCCTTTAAGGGGTCTCAACACAACATACATTGTGTCAATCAGACATTCGTTCTGTAAGTTATTGGCCTTTTAGTCTCGAGGGTGCAATTGGATTTGCGCTTGATCCAACCTGGTCGTACCCCAACAACATCCAAAACTCATGTAGGGTATACCCAATGGACCATCTCAATCCAAGGGTTTTGGTTCCGTAGACGGTTCATCATTTCAACACCGTTTGAGGAAGATAAGCCGAATACAAGATCTCGTAATAATAATAATAATAATATTGGCTGTTTCATTAACATGAGCCACGAACCAGATTTTAATATTCAACATTAGACATACATCGACCATAAAAAAATAGGATCATTTCACCCCAGATGGTAAGTCAATCGGACTTCACACACAGGAGTTATGGAGAGTCGATGATTTAATAATAATAAAATATTATTATTATTATTTGAGAGTTTTTGGTACCCGATCAAATAAAATGAACAAGACAACCAGTATTGGACATATAATTTCGGTCTCTAAGTCAGGTTCGTAATTCTTCCAATGGTTCGTGAAACCATGGTCGCACAGATAAGATACAAAAGAATTATAGGTCTACAAAAAAATTACATTATTTATATTATTATTCTTTTATTCTTTTTTTCATATAACCCATATCTACTGAGATTTACGCATTACGGTAGTGACTCCCTCGTATTCCAACTATTTCCATATTAATTTATTTAGATTTTTAATTTATTTCTTATAAACGATTCATCTCCCCAATAAACTCTTCTTTCCCCAAAATTAGCACGCGTTGTTCCATCAAGAAATCAGACCCACGACTTCTCCTACAACTCTAACTGCAGGATTCCTTTACACGTCTAGAACCATCGTCGCACTGCCTATCCCGCTCAGAGCAAAACCCCAAAGTCATGCTGGAATTACCCTTCCACATTTCCCCTTCTGTGTCCCTTTACATCTTCTTTCTAAACCCAATAAATAAAATGTTCATTGATTTTTGATCCTCAGGTCGAGGGATCTGCATCCATTTGTTGCGACCAACACGAAATTTGTGTTTCCAGTGACAATAAATATTTAGTTTCCTCCTTCCGTGATCCATTACGGCTTCGTTCGAAGACTGAAATATTAAATGATTGTATATTTTCAATCCTTGAGTTTAGGGATTCGCGTCCATATATCTCACTCAGAAAAACACTATGTTTCTATTTCCAATAAATATTAGGCATTGAAGAACACACAAAGAACATGTGAAGAATAAAATGAAAGTGGAGTGTGGTTTATGTGCGAGAGAATGGAAATGCTCATTTGGACATTGTAATCGTGAATTTAGTATATAAAGAATAAATAAAACAAATTTGAACCTATATATAAACCCCTACCTCGATTGTCCTTTGTAGTTGGCGTGAGTAAGAAGAGGAATTTGATGAGATGGTAATGTCAGTGTTCGTTGCTCCTGCAAGAGGTTTCCAATTCAGGATCAAGTGTCATCCTCGTTCATTGATTCCGAAGGATGCTCTTCGTTGAATAGTGTTCTGCGTTGGAGAAGATGTTCCTCCAAAAGCTCTCCCAAATTCTCCCTTTGCCAATACTTTCCGCAAACTCAAGAAAAAGAGGAGCCAACATATCAAATAATGTTTATTAATTTAACAAGTTAAGTTGGATCATTATGTAAATTGATGTTGGCACACTAACTAAGGGAATACCAATGGTTTCCCTCACATTAATTGGGAGTTTGGGTGTTCCCCACCACCAAGCATTCACAATGGTGGTTCCAAGTAAAATAAATAAAAAGTTATTTTTTTTTATATTTTTTCTTCTACCACAAAAATCAGGAAAACTAACTCAACCCATTGACCCACTACGGTCAAGGTGAAGGTCTCATTATGTGAATATTGGTGCTTCGAGTTCAACGGTGTCCCCATATTTCAATTCTGAGTACAGGTTCAAAAGATAAAAAACACCACTCGTGTATTTACTAAACGTACCCAAAAAAAGTTCAGAAAATTATTAAAAGTCACCCTCGACCCGAACCGGTAGAGTTTAGGCTCTACCCATGTGAAACACGCCACAACGAACCCATTGGTTCTCTCAGATTTCTAATATGAGTAATTAGTTAAAAGTTAAGGATTTTACAATAAAATAATTGACACTTAATTATTTTATTTATGGCCATAAACTAACTTACACTACTGGTCGCGTCGGCCAAAGTTAGTATTTGATTAAATAAAGCATTCCCTCACAAGTTCAGCGGTGGTCTCAGATTTTCAATCTTAGCTACCGTTTGTGAGTTATAAGCATTTAAAAAATAAAATAATTTATTTAATTATTTTATTTATGGTTATTCAATTTTTGGGATTTCTCATTGGAGGCCAGCGCCGAGTAAACATAAGTCGCACCTAGGGTAAACTCATTATTATGAACGCAACGATGCCCTTGGAATCCTGATCTGGGTTACCATTTAAGAGTTATTCAACATTTTCAAGAAAACTACTTACGTGTGCTAATTAAAATTAAACAAAACATCGACAGATCATTCTGGGTACTCCGGGTCTTGGAATCGTGCGCCGTAAGATTTCTTGGTTTCAAGAAAACTAATTACGTGCACTACTTTTGACCTCAAGATGCTACTCTCATCCCCTATCCTTCGGCTCCATGATCCTGGAGGGGAACACAATGGGGGGTGGTGGTTACATGTCGAAATGTACACCACCTTATCCTGCACCCCTAGCTCGGCTTCCTTGTCTGCATCCCTACAGATTCATCAATCCCTAACATGTCTACTTCTTGAAACATTTTTACTTGCCCAAGTTGTAAAGACTGGTGCTATTTTCCCAAATTATCACTACTAACATTCACTGGATGCATCTACATATCCAAAGAATATTCAACCACAACGGTTCTTTCTAGCACCCTAACATAATTAGGAATGCATTGAGTAATAGTGCTAGCTCGGATGACCCTAATGTCACCTCACTCAGAGGTATGATCTCTGATGCCATGATCATTCCATACTCATCGAGTACCAGGAATGATCAGTATGCCTTGATGAACAGGCAGCTACCGACATGTCATCCTACCAAAGCTATAGAGGCTCTAGAGAACTCTCAGCCACCTCCTCAAGCCAGTCCTCACACGCCTTTTAGTCTGGCTCACATCAAAATCATAGGGGTATATGATGCTAAATCACTAGAAAGGAACTAATCCTATATTTTTCCTTTACTGGTACCTTCAGATAAAATTGTTGACCAATGGGTAGTGATATATATGACACACTACCAGAAGGTTCTATCTTGGGTAATTATTCACATACTGAAGCCTCATAACTATGTGATACATTCTCATGGTAACACATTGAAAAATACTTGTATATTATATCCCCATTTTCTCTACTGGTGTCTCAAATAGGTGGAAAACTCGAGCAACTGCCTCCAGCTAGCCCTCAACTACATGGGAATTTTTCTGTCCTTGAAACCTCAGTGGCCTCTTCCGCTAGATCTCATGAAATGCACTCAGTCAGGGTGCATCATCTACCAGTGTGGCTGGTGGTAACTATTTCCCAATGGGTGGTGGTGCTGCTGGTACACCACATGAAGGTGCCATCAATGTAATAGGGTCCTTCACTAGAGCCCTGTCACTCGGTGGGCCATCATCGTGTACACTCTCGGGAATCATATATGGCTATCTACACAACAGAATCCTGATAAGGAATAGTTGCGCTATGATCATTATGTTATACCTTGTGTGAAGACTAAAAGAAAACACAATAACACTTTTCAAGACAAACGTGCAATAAGTGTTTTCATGCACTACGCCGCGGTTATCGAGTTTTAATTAGCGTCCATAAATTTTTTCCTAGAAAAGGTGTAATAACTCTGAAACAGAAACTCAGATCAGAAATACAAGGGCACCGTTTCGTTCAGGATGGTGGGTTTACCCTATGCATGACATAATTTTAGTCGTCGCAGGCCTCATGTGTGAAAACCCAAAAATGGCATAACTATAAATAAAATAATTAACTAAATTATTTTATTTTTCAAATGCTTATAACTCACAAATGGTAGCTCGAATTGAAAATTTGAGACCACCTCTGATCTCATGAGGGAATTATTTATTTAATCATATACTATCTTTGGCTGGTGTGGGCCACCAGTGAGAGTTTATTTTTTTCCGTTAATAAAATAATTATCTAAATATTATTTTATTGTAAAATCCATATCTTTTAAACAGTCATTTGGATTAGATATTTGAGAGTACCATTGGGTTCATTGGGGAATCTTTCACTTGGGAAGAGCTTATCCTCGACTGGCGTGAGTCGAGGGTGACTGTTAATAATTTTCTGAACTTTTTTTCGGGTATGTTCTGTAAACGCGTGAGTGGAATTTTGTAACATTTGAACCGGAACATGGAATTGTTATCTAAGGACACGATTGAACTCACATCGCTGATATTTTCTTAACGAGACCTTCACTGTGACCGCAGTGGGTCGACGATGGATGTTATTTTTTCAGATTATCGTTGGAGAAGAAAAAAATAAAAAAAACATTTTATTTATTTTATTTGAAACCCCTATTTTGAAAGATTGGTTGTGTGGACAACCCCAAAAAACCAATTAATGTGGGGGAAACCCTTGTAATTCCCCTAGTTAATGTTCCATACTCAATTTACTTAATGATCCAACATAACTTGTTAAATTAATAAACATAATGTAATAAGTTGGAACCTATTTTTCATGAGTTTGGGGAAAACGTTGGAAAAAAGAGAATTGGGGTGAGATTTTATAGGATCATCTTCTCCAACGATGAACACTCTCCAATGAAGAGAATCCTATGGAATCGGAGAATGATAATGACGCTTGATCCTAGATCTGAAATATCTTGTGGGTGTAACAAACGCCGACATCACCATCTTATCGACTTCTACATATTCCTTGCACCACCTCCAACGGACAATCGAGGCAGGGGTTTTTATATATGTTTGAATTTGATTTATTGGATATTTATATCCAAAATTCGCAATGAATATAGCCAAATGAACATGGCCTCCATCCTGCACATAACCCATGCTCCACATTCTTTTTATTCTTCTTGCATTCTTCATGTGTTCTTCAACGCCTAATATTTATTGGCGCTGGAGACATGGACTTTTGATGAGTGAGATATATATACACGAAGACCTCGGTTCCAGGATCACAAATATGTGATAGCTTAATTTTTTAAGATTGGAACGAAGCAAAAATGGATCATGGAAGACGGAGACCAAATATTTATCGGCACTAGAAATGCAGTCTTCTATTGGGAACAATATATCGACGTGGAGCCCTCATCCTGATGATAGAGAATATGTGATCATTTTATTTTTCAGGTTTAAAACAAACATTATGTGGGTCGTGGAAGGGGAAAAGTGGAGGTGCAATTCCGGTGTGTCTTTGTGGCTTAGCACTGGGCGAGATAGGCGGTGCCACGACAGTTCTAGTTGTAAGGAGGTATCCAACGGTTAGAGTTGTAAGAGATGTCGTGGGCTTGATTGCTAGCTAGAACTGTTCGTGAGAATTTTGGGGAAATAAGAGTTAATTTGAGAGAGGAATAGTTTAAATGAATTGAATTAAAAATCTAAATAAATTAAAAATGAAATCTTCAGGATAAGGTGGAGGTGCTACCCATGTGTGTGAATCTCAATTGAGATGGTTTACAAGGACACAAAAAAATAAAATATTAATAATATACATAATTTTAATATTATTTTTGGTTGTAAAATAATAATTCATACGTAAATTATCTGTGCGACCTTGGTTTCATGAACTATTAGTGGCAGTTCGACCCTAACTTCGAGAAACAAATTCTGAGTCCAATAATGGATGTCTTTTTTGGGTTTTTGGATCGGGTACCCGAAATGATCAAATAATAACAATATATTATTATTATTATTAAATCTTGGACCCTCTATAACTCATGTGTTTGTGTCCGATTGACTTAACATCTATGAAGATGTGATCCTCTCATTATGACGATCGATGTAAGTCTAATGTGAAATATTAAATTCTGGTTCGTGGCTCGGGATCACGAAACACCCAATAATATTATTATTATTATTGCAGGATCTTGTATTCGAGATGTCTCCCTCATAAAGTTTCGAAATAACGAATCGTATTCCACATGGGAAACCTTTGATCGAGGCTTTTCTTCTTTTATACACCACATTAGTTTTGAATAATGTTGGGGTATGGCCTGGTATGATCGAGCACCAATCCAACCGGGCCATCGGGACTAAAAGGACAATAACTTACAGATAAGACATCTCACTGAAACACCGTTTGTTCCGATGAGACCCCATTTATGTGGTGGTCCTTTGGGATATATCTTTGTAGGACTTCATGGTAGTTAGAGTATCGAATAGTTTCTTGAGGAGCAGATCCTCCCAGAATCAAGCGAGGGTAGTGAGGGAACCCTGTTGCTGGCTGTAGCATGAGAAAAGGATCTACTATGGGTTTGTTCTTTGGGATACTGTCTTGGTCTGTGTTCGAGAGTCTCACTTGGATCTGCTCTAGGAATCCATGTGGGAATACTATAGGATCCTACGTGGGTCTATTGTACTAGGATCTTGAGTGGGATTGATGATTTATGATCTTGTGTGGGTCTAATGAATTAGGATCTTGTGTGGGTCTGTTGATTTAGGATCCTATGTGGGTCTGATGATTTAGAATCTTTTCTGGGTATGCCTCTTAATAGAGTAATATGATTCATAAGTTCTATCTAATCAACTTTACTACTATACCTTAGTTATACCTAGTGTCAGCTGAGTCATTACCTTCTTGGTGATACCTTTTTGGTATTCATCTACTTGGCATACCTTTGAGTTACTTTCCTTCGTGGGGATACCTTGGTGGTATTCTTCTATGTTGAATACCTGTGTGGAACTTACCATCATGGTCATACCTTTGTGGTAATATTTTGTGTGGTATACTTATGTGGTACTTTTATTTGTGGGGAAAACTTTGTAGAATTCTTCTGTGTGGTGTACCCATGTGGTACTTTCCTTCATGGTGATACCTTGGTGTTATTCTTCTATGTGGCATACATTTGTGGTACATAAGTTCGTGGTGATACCTTTTTGGTATTCTTATTTTCGGAGTACCAGTGTGGTACTTTCCTTCATGGGGAAACCTTTGGGATATTTTCTGTGTGTCGTTATATTTGTGGTAATGACCATTGTGGTCTTACCTTCATGTTATTCCTTCCTTTGTGAAACAGTTGAGCTTTGGGCATTGGAGTTGGACCTTGTGTTACCTCATGAATGATATGGGTATACTTGAGAACTTCGGTATATGTTTGGGAATATACCTAAGTAGGGTTTTCAGTTTTTTACTTTCTTTTTGGTTTATCCTTTTTGGATTTTGGGAGACCTTTGAGGGTCTCGGGGTCTCAACTAAGTATTTTTATACTCACCCTTGCATGGGTTACGCCCGAAAAATTTTGTGTTTAGTGCAGATGATAGACATCGCTGACTGACGATGAGATTAAAAGGACTGGTGGTAGCTCAGAGGTGGACATTAGATGAGGCATACCGCAGAGATGGTCGTTCAAGAGTTGCACCAACTCATCAGGTATGATACATGGCAGATGTTCATATGAGTTTTTTCTATTTTCATTTACTTTTTCAGTTATCTTAAACATTTCTGTTGGGCTTGTATTCTAGCCCATTTTTTTACTGTACACACTCTTTTTATTGTGCAGTTTACTTGTGTTCATAACTTGTTGTGTGCTTGGTTGCAGGTGTTTACAAGTTATAATGGGAATATCTTCAGAGTTTTAGGGAATATGCCTTCTGGTGCTAGTCACTAGCCTCTGGCCTATGGAAGGCGGGCGTGGGGTAGTCATGGAACGGGCCCTGGGAGACGGGTCGTGACAAATACTAATAATAGTACATTTCAGTGTTTCTCTAGTTTTTGTTCTTCATACTATGGGTTGATCACTCTCTCTAAAAGAAGCATGATATCCACACTATTTATGATGTGAAAAATCATTCCAGATCAAATAAAATTTTTCTATATTTCCTTACCATTATCCATGAATTGAATGTTTCAATATTTTTTTAGATTCGGTTTGAAAGACTCTCGTAAATGTAATACCCTATTATTTTATGGTCTCCTTTTTAAATTTAATCTCTTCGATAGCTTATGTTGCATACAACACCATGATCAAATGAAAAACAATATATTATAATGATATTATTATTTAATATAAAAGTATATAACCTAGCTATTAAATTGGTGGTTATAGAATGTATTAAATATGTAATGTAAATAAATTTTTTTCCAATGGTTACAAAAATATTGAAAATGAATATAACAACAAATTGAATTTATGAGAATGTTAGTATACAAATTAATTTTTATGCTTACAATGGAATTTTATTCTAATAAATTAAATTTTTTTGTGGAATATATTAATTAATGATATATTTTATACATTAAAATGTTATTATATACATTCGTAGAATATATCTCAAAGGAATAATATATGAATAAACCCAATAATACACATAAAAACTAATTTGATTAAAAAGGTTTTTTACAGCCTTATATGGAGATCCAATTGTAAATAAATTCTTTTGAACATTTATATATTCTATTTGAAAAAACATCCATCTTTAAAATTTCAGTTTCAAATTTTTCATTGGTTTAATTTTTAGACTTTTTATATTGTGTTTATTGTTTTGATGAATCGTAAAAAATTAATGTATTTTAATTGCTAACTACATTTTAAAAATATAATATATTGATAAAATATATTTTCGAATGGGTTTAAAGTATAAATATATATTTTTTTAATTAAATACAATGTATTCCATTTTAACCAATTTCACATTTAAATTGGACATTAAAATAATGTGATATTTTTAATGATTTAACATCAAAAAATTTGTTTTCTTATCCCATAATCTGGATTAAAATTAAAATAACTACAGTAAATTCTATTTTATGAATTATAAAAAATGGATTAAATATTTGGAATTTTTGGGTCCAAATTATTTATATACGTTTGATTTATATTTGGCCATATGAAAAGTAAATTTAATAATATTTTAATTACCATAGTTAAGGGTAAATCTTGTTAGTATGGATAAAAATTATATTATAAGTATTGTAACATTACCCGAACACATTCCTAATTTTATTACATGAGATATTTCAGAATATTACCACCATTATTATAATTTGATAGCTTCTTGGCAGTAGTTTAATGAATTTAATCCACTTATTGTATTTTATTATACGGGAAGTCCAATATTTTACACTCTTGTTTTTAATATGTATTACATTTTACATATATTGTTATATAAATGATATATTTGAATATAAATAGTAATTTTAAACTATAATGTGTATATTTAAGATGATAAATTATTTTTAAATATTATGTAAAAAATTTTAAATTAAAGGCATTCACAATGATGATGGAGTTATGATTCAAATAATAAGTCAATCAATTTAATGTTGTTATAAATATTGAAAAATTTACATAATTATGGTGAAAAAAAAAATTATGCCAGAATATGGCATGACATGGTTGTGTAAAATTCATATTATCTAAGATATTTTTTTCAGTAAATTTTCATAAGGTCAATGTTAAGAATAGTATTAAAATTAAATAATAAAATGTTTTATGAAAATAATAATTTATTAAATTATTTAATATCATAAAAATATTAAATTATAATATTGGGATTATATATGGAATAAATTTCATAAATTTTACATTTATTGTTTAATTAATACTTTATATGTAAAAATTACATCCACATAATATTAACAATTTTGTTACCATTGTAAAAATTAACATTCATAGATAAGGGTCAATCAAAATGATAAGGTTTAAAATTATCTTAAAACATGTATAAAATATATTTATTAATAATATAACATCCTTATAATATTTTTTTTAATAAATTATATTTTCGTTTTATGTGGACTAAATATTAATTTGTTATAAAATAATATATTGAAAAATTCCCAAAGTGCCCATCCCCTCTCTTAAAAAAGGTAACCTCTCCTTCTATTTTATTCACACACGATAACCTACATTGATCAGGAAATCCCAATAAAAATCTTATCCCAGAATCTCTCCCTTAATCCTATAGTCGTTACACTTTGATCAAATCCAATGAAGGAAGTCCTTTCATTCAAACAATTAAGAGAAACCCATAGAAGATGAAATGTTCATCGATGAATTTTTTAGTTTGATTTCATATTTACTATATTAAATTATTTTTATTTAAAATTTATTTAAAATCCTCAATATCATCACTTAAAAAATATTTTTTAGTATTAATTTCTTTTACATACACTTACAAATGCTTCTATCTAATGGGTTAATAACTTAATGATTATGTGTATGGTAAGGTATCGCCTCCCGAAACGAAGTTGATCGTAATTCCTTTACTACCTACCATTGTGAGAATTATAATGAATAATATATTTTTATTTGTTATATATGATTTTTATAATTTATTTTCACTTAATTAATTATTTTATAACACTTAACTTTATTATTTCAAATTTGTGTGAGTACGATAAAATCGTTTGTGGTAGTGTGGACTATTGCCTCCTAAAAACAATATATTTTGTTTACCCTATACATGGAACATATAATGGATTTTTTTAATAAACCTATGAAAATATAAGAAAAATAATGTATAATAGAATGATAATATTGTTATATATAATTCAATTTTCATTCAATTAATATGATAATGAAATTAATGTATCTTTTATGTGTGCATATGGACTACGGTCTCCATGAACGGTGCATTTCATTTAATTTCTACAAATTGATTGGATTTTTAAAAATTTGTATATACTGAATATATAAAATATTAAAATATTTATTTACCTTCTAGATATTATTAAATCATTATCTATTTCATAGGAAGAAAAAATAAAAAGGTAAAACATACTTGACACAATAGGCCATTGACTCCCAGAATATTGAAAATAATGAAAGGTAATTAAAAAACTGATAACAATATATTATAAAAAGATAATATATGATATAATACATATAAATATCTTTATTTAAAAGTTAATGACATGTTTTTAACCATTATAATTTAGGTTAAATAATTTTCAATGAAAGTAAAGAACTATGTATGGATTTTCTTGTATCACTTTTAATAATATGAGATTTATATCTGATTTATCACTTATTCCTTGTGTGTGGTGTATGTGATTCCATTGGATATATAATATCATGAATCTACTTTTAATAATGATAATGTAAGTTTAATTTAATTTTATACTTTAATATTTTATAATATTTAAATTTTTTAATGTGGTATGGGACAATTTGGAATTTTAAATGAGTATATTGTGTAATAATTTATCAATGTTCTCATCAGAAAGATTATTCATATATTTCAACATCTTTTTTTGAATCTTTTACCTCATTGAGTTTTATATCTTAATATACAATATAGAATATTTTGTTGTAGGATCTATGATTTTTTGGCTACGGATGTGATATTTTTACCATTCGTGGTTTATGGGTATGATATTCACATTTTGTGGCCCAGTTTTTCAATACGAATGTTTATGGTTTTTTTGTTTCAACATTTTTCATATGAGATATTTATTGTAAATAGTAATTGATTTATGGGTCATGTTATATCTCCTCTATGTATTAGTAGGTCTCATGAGATAATGAAAATATTTATTTGGATAAGTCATTACCAATTCATTTTTCAGATGTCATTGTGATGGCCTCGAAGGTATGTTTCTGATATATAGCATTATACATTCCATAAATATTATATTAGGAATTGATATTCCACATGATTTTTAAACTGGAATAATAACCATGGTTATGTTATTTAGTTTTGGTGACTATTTATGTTTCATGTGTTTTAGTAATTTATATATCCATATTATTTATTTCATATTTACTCATAGCTTCTGTTATAATCTTAGCCTTATTGAAAATTTTTTCAAACCCCTTTCATATGATTCATTTCCAAATAGGTATTCATGAATTATTCTATTACTGATAAAAAGTTTTAAACAAAGTAGGAGAATTCCAGATTCAATTAAATTCTTTTTCAATGAATGAATATTTATTTATGATTACAGATATGTAACTATTTTAACAAGATAGCTAAATTATACATACCCATCAGATTTTATTCCATTTATCATATTCTAATGTAATAATTTAATGATTTAGATCATGGATACTAGGATCGGGGATTTACAATTGATACTATATCGAGTTTATTCGATACCTTAGTAAATATTTTTTAGGAAATCAGGGACTAGAAAACATAACCATATGCTGACTGTGAGGATACATATGAGTATAAGATATCATCTTCCTGATTTGGAAGTACCATGAATATTTTAGGTTTAACCTATGGAATCAAAGATTGAAAAAATATTTCCTTTTCTAGAAATCCTATAAATGTTTATTCATGATTATATCACCTTGAAGAGAGTTTCTCACATTGTGTTTTGGGTTTTGGTGAATATTTAGATTCAATAAGATTAAAAAATAAATTGGGAAACTGATGATTATTATTATAATACAAATTAAAAATTAAAGGAATTATGTGTTGAGGTAAAAAATGATGAAGCATGTTTAATTGTATTAACATTAAGTTGATTAATTAATTTTCTTCTATTTTTTGATTCAAGATTTACTGCATCAAGAGTTATTTGGTTATAAAAATCATGGCATATATAAGGGTTATATTTTACATATTCTACATTAAATATATGTAAAAATTCTTGTTTCATTAATGTCTTATGGTGATCATGGAATTAAACTATTTCATATGTGACAATAAGAGTTAAATTTTTTTAGAAAATCCAATGTCAACATAGATTTTGGAAATACACAGAACCTTTTGGACTGTGAATTTGGAGGTACGTATTTTGGATGAGCCTCAGGTTTGAAATGAATTATGTTGAACATTGAATATTTTTTTTAGGTTTATGTATGATTTATCGGATACTATTTTCTAATTATTATGTTTTCGTAAAAAATTTAAAAGTGGAAGGAATGACTAGTGAATCTTAGGATACATTAATGTTCTTCAGGTAAGAAAAATGAATCTCTAATTTCCATATCATAATTTATGAAATGAAGTTGAAATAAATTAATTCAAAAATAAATGGATGAGATTATTACATGGAATGAAAAAATTAATATTTCTGGATTTCTTTATCTGGATATTAATGGAGTCCATCAACCCCCAAAATATTACTTTGGAGAAAAAAATATTATCCTATTCCATTTTATTTTAAGAAAACAATTTTTTTTAATCAATGAAGATATTTCTGTGTTTATAATTTTTGAAATTCTAGTGACCATATTCTCTATCACCCCCCATTAGAACATGATGGTTTGATTTATGTTCCATGTATATGCTTTCATGTCCCACTAATGTTACAAAATTCATAATACTAATTTTATGGTGACCTCATTTTTTATTCCCTCTTATTATAAGGAAAGTTTATTTACCTTATTTCCAATTTGTGTTTTGCAGAGAGGAATTTTTATGTATCATCATTTTATAATTTTATATAAAAATTTCAAATATTGAGTTTTCAATTTATTGAAGGTGGGGAGTATAATACACTCCATGATTTTATGATGTGGCACTTTTTAAATTTAATTTCTTTGATAGCCTCAGTTGTACACAACACCATGTTGAAGCAAAAACCAATATATTATTAAAATATTATTATTATATATAATAATATATAACCTAGCCGTAAAATTGGTGGATAACAATTGTATTATCTACATTATGAAAATTCATTTTAAATTCATTTTTATCAAATAAATTAGAAATTAATATATGAAACTATAGAATATAATATGAATTTTTATGTAAAAAATATTTTTGTTACCAAGGAAATTAATCTAAATATATTAAATTAAATACTATTTGGGAATGATAGTCATAAAAAATATATCTTATATATCAATAATATATCTTTTTTAGATCATTGGAATATACTTTACAATGATAATATATCAACAAACCCACTATTAAACAAAGAAAACCTTTATTTTTTTTGAAAGAATGTTCTATATATTTTTTATGATGGAAATATTTTAATTCCAATTTTTTAAACATTTATATATTATATTTTAAACAATAAACATTAATATTAATTTGGAGTATCAAATTTTAGTTTGTTTTTTTATGTTTCATGTTGTGATTACTACTAAAAAGATAATGTATTTTAATTGAAAAATATTATTTCAAAAGAAAATATTTATTGTGATAAATTATATTTTTTAATAGGTATAAATTTTAATTAGATCATGTTTTATAAATAACAAAAGTTTATGTCATTCAAATCAATTTGACATATAATTTGGACATATAAACAATTTGACATTTTGGATGTTTTTACTTTAAAACAATATTTTCTCATTCCATCAACTAGATAAAATATAAATTAATAATTGTAAACTATTTTTTTCAATTGTAAAGAACATACTAAATATTGTTAATCAATTGGTCCAATTTATATAAATATTAATATTTATTTTTGGGGCATATGAATATTGAAATTAGTATTATTTTAATCACCACAGTTAGGGGTAAATTAATTAATTAATGATAAATATAATATTCTATGTGTTATAAAAATACCCTAAAACGTGTTATAATTAAATTTGATGATCTATATTCTACAATAATCATACATAGACCTATTTTATGAACTCATTGATCCATTAAAACCAGTTTATGCCTTATATAGTATTATATTCGATGTGAAGTCAAAAATTTCACACTCTTCTTTTTAATAAGTAATTCACTTTTCATATATTGTTATATAAATGATATATTCAACTATAAATAGTAAATAAATTTTTCAATTTTTTATATTTTTTATGATAACTTATATGTAAATTTTAGGGATTAAATAGTTAAATTAGACGTCTTCCTAATGATGAGGTGGTAATGATTCAATTATTTATAAACTCCATTAAATGATATTAGAAATATTAAAATATTTATATCCTGAGTTAAAAAAGGTTAGAAAAAAAAATTTATTTGTGTATATGACATATTAGTGGTGGGTTACTATAATGTTATTGATGATATATTGCTCTATGAATTTTCATAATGATAATTCTATGAATAGTTTCAAAATTGACACTTATGATATTTTATAAAATTAATATTTTACTAAATTATTTGAAGATCATAAAAATAATTAATAATGGTAGTGGGATTAAATTTTAATTTTAATTTACAATTTTTGATCATCGTTGTAAAATTTACTCTTTATATGTAAAAATGAAATCTACTTAATATTGAAAACATTATTACGAAAGAAAAAAATGAAATTCTTTAACATGGGGTTAATCAAATTTAAAAAGTTCAAAATTAAATAAAATAATTTCTAAAATTGATTAGTTAATGAGATTAAGAACATATAGAAATTTTATTGTAATAAATGTAATTTTGGAGGTATTTTGGATAGATATTGAATTTATTATAAATTAATCTTTTCAGAAATTTCAAAATAGAAAATCCCCTCTTTTATATAATACAACAACTCCTTCTCTTTTGTTAATAGTTAAGAACCTATTTTTATTGTCCAAACCCTATCAAAATATTCTCCCATTCTATTTTAAAAAATCATAAAAACCTGAAAATTTTCATAAATTCTTTCAAATATGTTCTTTTTCTTATCAAAAGAATATAACAAAGATGAGGTAACATTCATGAACAAAGGTTTTTGTTTTATTACATCCTTAAAACTCATTTAATTATTATTTTTAAATTTTTATATAATATCCTTAGAATCCTAAATTTATTGAGTTGTTTTTAAAAAAAATTCTACCTTATCATACACACACATCCATAGAATGGGTAACATAATTTCTATTTATGTGTACATAGAACTATAACCTCACAAAACGAAGGGGTTCATTCTTCCATTACCACCTATCATGGTTGTAAATGATAATGAAATATATATATATATATATATATATATATATATTATATATGATATTTATTGTGTAATTATACGTTTTTAGTTATTTTTTAACTAAAAACGTTATAGTATTCATTTTATTGGAATACAATAACATCATTTGTTGAAGTGTGGACAGCCACCCCCACAAAGTGATGTGATTCATTCAAATTATAAATGGAATGTGTAAATGATGATTTTAATGAAAATATGTAACATATATGAATTATATATTATACTAGAATTATAATATAAATATATATAATTTACTTTTAATTAATTTAATATGTCAAATAAATGAATATATGTCCATGCATATGTATGACCTATCGTTAACATGAACAGTGCATTTAATTTCATATCTCTGAAATTTATTGATTATTAATAACATATATATAATAAATATATTCTATATTCAAATCATGGATTATAATGTGGTGATTATAAAATCATTATCTATGTATTATTAAAAACAAATAAAAATATACATGACAAACAAGGAAATTAACACCCAATATAGTGAAAATAATGTAAGGTATTTGACAGACCAAAAATTAGTTATTATAAAAAGTTAATATATGATATTATAAAAATTAATATGGTTATTTATAACATTATAATATTATTAAAACTATTATACATGATGTTAAATAATTTTCAACTAAAGGAAAGGACAAGGTAAGGGTTACCTCATCTCACTTTTACTTTTCTGATATATATACCTATTCATCACTTCTTCCTAGCGTGTGTGGTATGTGATTACATTTTATATATCATATCATGACTCTCATTTTAATCATGATATACTATGTGACATTTCATTAAATTAATTCTTTGGGATTATAATTTAGATTTTTCAAAGTGGTGTGGAACACTTTAGAACGTTTACATATTATTTTCCTCATAAATTTTTCAATTGTATAATTTTAAAATATCTTAATATATTTCAATATATATTGTTGATTCTTGAGAATAATTTATTTTTATCTCTTATGATACCATCTACCATATGGTATTGATATTTTTATGATCATTTTTAATGTGGATGTACTATTTTGATACAATGGATGATTTATGGTTAAAGTATTCACAAATCCCATGCTAGTTTTTCAATATAAATTTTAATATAGTTTATGTTTCACAGTTTTTCATATTGAGGAATGTATATTAATTAGTAATTAATGGGAGGGTCCCTCTATATCCCCTTCATGCATCAATCGGTCTCATGATACAAATCAGATATGGATTTTGGTGAGGCCATACCAATTTATTTTTCATATTTCATGGTTGTAACCTCAATGATATGTTTCAGATGTATAGAATTATGCAGTATATCTTTATTAGATTACTTATTGAGATGCTGTCAAGTTATTAAACTAGTACAATATACTTGTTTTTGATTCCTAGTTCATGTTATTATATAAATGGAATTTTTGTTCTGTTATTTACATTTCCTTATTGTCTATTCTGTATTTACTTATTGGTTATTCAGTATGCTTACCCTTTATGAGAATTTGACCTCACGCCTTTCTTATGATTCAATATTCCCATGAATTAGAAGATTTATGTTAGGAATGATATATATGGTAAAACATAGGGGGAATAATAGAAGAAATAATGATATAATTTTTCTACATTTTAAAATGTAATTTGGATTACATATATGAATCTAATTCTCGAAGACTACTAAATTATTCTCTTCGTTGGGATGTGATTCCTTGTATCATATGCCAATGTATTAAATTAAGGAACTAAATCCTGGAAACTAGGGTCATAGAGAAACATTTATATCATGTGTAGCCATATATTTTCATCTTGTGAATAATATCCCAAGCTGAATTACTAGTCTCATGTCTATAGCATGCATATGGTGGTACGATGCAGAATCTAGCATGGTGATTTATAGTTATGGTAGTAAAACATGACCTATCATCAATCCCTTTTTCTATTGAAACATCAGTGTAGCCGAATGGATCTCAAATTTTCATGAATGATGTTATGTTTATTAAAATGGGAATCACAAGAATTTTCTAAATCCCCATGGTCATCCAGAGTGGTATGAGTATCTGATGAAATGGTTTCGATCGAAACCTAGCTTCATCACATTGATGTCATAGAAACTTTGGTGAGGATTCAGACACTATAGGTGGTGTTGAATGGTTTTTTGACAATGGGGTGTGGTGGTAGTGGTGTGTTTGAGTCTAGGTGGGAGGAGGAAAAGAATTAAAAAAGTGTTTTGTTTAATGGTGTAACTTACACACATATTTCTGGTCCCTCAAAAAATTGGAATATGAATCACTCTTCATAGTATGATAATCTTTGAAACCATACTGAAAAATAATTGATTCAAATTTTAGAGGAATACTACTATATTGGTTGACACCCTGAATCAATTATTCCTTCCTCCCATTGTTATGTGGAAATATCAAACAAATTACAGCATGATTATATACATTGAAAAACCACATAATAAATGATTATTCATTTCCATTAAAGTGGATCTTCCCATGGGCATTCATCATCTGGAATCCCTATTCGGCTGGCTATGTGGGTTTTGGGCATACGGGTTGAGGGATGTCTCATATAAAAATATTGTATTTTCCTAAATTATATTAAAATATTTATTATATTATAATAGAATATAAATCATAATTCCATACAACAAATCATATAATTTGCGCAGAAGCACCACCAAGAAAGACATACTTTCATACTTATTACTGTACTGGATGATAATTTAGTGGATGTTTCTCTGAGGCACTATGGATTTTTTGGAAATGAGAAATTAGGTGTACTTACATTATTGTGGGATGTATTAGATATCACCATACTCAATATACCACTAGTGTGAAGGGTGGATAACCATGAAGAGAAACCTACACATTTTTTAGTATATGACATCCATATCCTCATAAGGTAAAAAAGATTGTACCAAGTTAGTTTACAATGAAACGTTAAGGGTGTTTATATATATGAAAATGATGATCCAATTTACTAAAAAATTTCTAAAATCACGTGTGATGCTCTTTTGATCTACCATTATGGAAAAGTAGCTATCACTACCATGAGCATTCAATAATTTTAGTGTGGTGGTTGATATTGAATAGTTGCAGATAATGTTCTTCCATTATGAATATTAATTATATAATATTCTACCATCACTATAGAATACAATTATAGGATTGAATTTGTAAATTAATGGTAATTCACTAGATTTATTAGGGAAATGTTTTTATCTAACATATCCTTCCATTGACCAATGGTAGAGGATGTATGAATTTGACATATAGAATTTACTCATTACTCCCTAAATATATGGATTTCAACAACTCATAAGGGATTAAAGGACCATATATCTGGAGAAACCCAATACTACTATGTTGTTAAATTTTGGGCTTCTATATTTTCTTCCTTATTTTTTATTTAAATCATACCTTCTACTCCTTTTTCGATGATAGATTCCTTTTTAAAAAATGGTATCAATACATGGTTGGTTCTATGAATGGGGGTGAGATGAATATGTAATTATTTGGTACAGATAAATTCATTTAAAAACATTTATCATTTATCGTTATTTAAAAGGTTTCAATTCTATATTTCACATTCATCATGTGAATATTATAGGGTATATTATTGTATATATATAATAATAAATATATTTAGTAATGAATTATTTTCTCCATAATCGTGGTTTTTTATCACATAGATCAGTTTATTTATTGTTAATTCAATATTTTTCAGTAGTTACAAAACACGTGCGTATGTAATTCTAGTATGATTTGAATTAATGGTAATTATAATACAAGATAAGGTATTACCTATGAAAATTAATGAAGGATCATTCCTAATTTCACATAATGGAAGTGGGATTCTATATGAAATGACATTTTAGGATTTTTCCCATTAATAAAAAAATTTATAATGGTTATAAAAATGAAAAAATATTATTTTTATTTTTTATATGATCATCTAATAAAAAAAATAATTTTAAACGGACTATGATAGACATAAAAATAGAGATATCCAACAAAGAGTAATCATATTATCTCTTATTCCCATTCTAATATAAACTTTTTCATTAATTAATAGTATTAAAAATTATATTATTTACTGTCACGACCCGTCCTCGGGCCCGTGCCGTGACTACCCCAAGCCTGCCTTCCATAGGCCAGGGGATGGCGACTAGCACCAAGGCGTAAAACCCAACAAAAAGGGAAGGCATTGCCTTTGAAAATTAAACAAGCACCACAGAGTAAGCAAGCGGAAAAGTAAACACTAAGTAAAAAAACTGTACAAGCTGTGCTGAAAGTAAAAGGGGCCGGAAATACAGGCCCAACTGTAAAGTACAACTGAAAGGAAAAACAACAACTGAAAGGAAAAACTGCAGCGTCGAGCCGTCCTCTGGAAGTCCCACCTGAAGGGTGGGTACAGATAGTCTCCACTGCTCCTCGGGTCCACCTAACCGCTTCGAGTACGTCCCGCCCAGTGGTCCACCTCCAGGTATTGTCCTGCTCTGCACGCCTCCTCCACGATCAGCGCTGTCTGTCGTCTGCAACCAACACCACAAAGTGCGGGCATAGCCCGTGCAGGGGTGAGTATAAGCTACTCAGTAGGGACCCCGAGACCCCCGAATGTCTCCCGAAATCCACAAAGGATAAGCCACGAAGGAGAGATAAAATCACGAAGTAACATCTGACATGGCTTAGGTATATGCCCATACATATACCTAAGTCATCAATTCCCCGATCGGCTCCAACGTCCGAGCCCTAGCACAACCCAGTCCACACAGGAAAGCAAAACACATACCCACGCAGGATAGAACAACACAATCCACAAAGGAGAGTAAACAGTAAATCCACACAGGATATCTCAACACAATCCACAAAGGAGAGAAACACAAGATTCAGCTCACACAGGTATACTTCTTCGGATGACGAAAAGATGATCTCTGATCCATATAAGTCATCGGACCCACGAAGGATCGATAGGTAACTAATCTCTGCAGTGACCCACACAGGATCAGACCCACACAGGATCGGGCCCAAGCAGGACCTGTAGGAGTTGGCTCACACAGAACCGCTGAGTGTTGACCCACACAGGATCGGATCCGTACAGGATCGGGCCCACACAGGACTGGGCCCACGCAGGACCTGTAGCACTGATCCACGTAGGATCGCTGAGTGCAGTAGTCATTGCAGTCCGCTGAGGATCTCTGCACAGTCGTCACCGCAGTCCACTGAGGATCTCTGCACGGTCTTCATCGGAGTCCACGGAGGATCTCTGCACAGTCGTCGCTGCAGTCCACTGAGGATCTCTACACGTTCGTCGTTGTCGAAGTAGCAGTCGCAGCCAGCCTAGGGTTCCCGCACACAGCAAGCTCGTTCGGGAGGGTCCGCTCCACGAGCCGAGAGGCTGATACATCAACTGAAACAAAGTCCGAAGTTGATGTATCCAAAAGTTCCGTATCGACAACAGGAACTCAACGTTGCAGACGGCGCGTCAATTGGACGCACGGTCTGAGAGTTATTGGCTTTTTCGTCCTAGGAGCCCGGTTGGTTTTTAAGGCAACACCAACCCGACCGTACTCCACCTACGTCCAAACCTCGGGCGGAGTATGCCAAAAGATCCATCTCACTTAGAGGAATTCAACGAAATAGACGGTGCGTCAATCGGACGCCCGGTCTGTTAGTTATTGGCCTTTCCGTTTCACTCCCACCCTGGGAAACTTCCCAGGAGGTCACCCATCCTGATCACTGCTCTAGGCCAAGCACGCTTAACTACGGAGTTTTAACTACGTAGGCTCCCGAAAAGGAAGGTGCACCTTGAGTATAGTATACCGAAACGACCGTCTCGATCCAAGGATCGCGTTGCCACTGACGGCGCGTCGTTCGGACGCCCGTAGCTCAAGTTACGGGCGTTTGAATGAAAACCGTCCGAAGACGGGGGTCCGGGCCCGGGCCGACCCGGGCCGACCCCCCCTGGAGTCGGCCGAACCGGGTCAACCCGAACCGGGTCAACCCGACCCGGTCCGACCCGGTCCGGTCCGGCCCGGGCACGGCCCGGCCGGTCGAATCGGCCTGGCCCAGTTCGGCCGACCGGCCGAACGGCCAAGGCGCCGCGGGGCACCGCCCCCGCGGCCTAGTGGTGTCGCGGCCCCCCGCGTGGGGCCGCGCTTAGTCGGGACGCGGCTTCAGCCGCGTCCGAGGGCACCGAACCCGCGCGGCCGCGGGTCCGCGGGTGGCGCCGCCGCTCCCGGCTGCCGGTGTCGCCACGCCGGCGACCCGCGCCGCCGGCGAGTTCCGCGGGCCACCGGGATCGCTCCGGTGGTCCGATTTTGTTCCCGCCTGCGCCGCTGTTCCTCCCGGGACTCGTCCTTCACTGCGGAATCATCAAACATCCGTTGCGGCACGTTCCGTCGTCGCCCGTCAATTCCGCACAAAATGAAGAACGACAGAGGGTCGTCGGGCCGTGTTCGTTTGTCCCGCACCCTCCGCGTTAGAGATAAACAAACGGGAGAAATTTAAGTTCAACACATGAACGCATATCCGAAACAATTTTTAATGAAATAAAATTGTTTCATTAACGGGTTCCTCATTTGAACCGAAAAAAAAACAATTTTAATAATTTTAAAATTGTTCACAAAGCCAATTCTTTACTTTTTAAAGAAACAATTACGGGAATATAAAAAGAAAAGTGGTAATTCCCAAAATAAATCCCTACCTCGTCGATCGTCGCGCGCGGGCGTTCTTCGCGGAAAAGCTCGTCGCGGAAAAGAGGGATCGTCGCGTCGTCGCGGGGAGGCGTCGCGTCGTCGCGGAATCCGGTGTTGAGTCGGCGAACTCAACACACCATGAAACAGCAGATTTAATTTAATTAATTAAATCTGTGTTTTTGGTTAAGAACCACGAAGGAGATAAAAAAGCAAGGTCCGAGATTCTTACCTCAAGAAGCCGATCGAAGATCCGTCGCGGAGGAAGAGACGTCGCAGAAGAACGTTGTCGGTGATGCGGATCAATGCGTCGTGTCGTCGATTTCCGGGTTCGGCGTTCTTCGCGTTCTTCGCGTTCTTCGCGTTCTTCGCGTTCTTCGCGAGGGAGAAGAAGAAACAAGGATCCTCTCAAATCTTCTCAAAAGATTTTGGGTTGGTCTTATTTTATTAATATGCCAACACACGAAAACAGGTTAAGAAACGATTGAATTAATTCGTTGAATTAATTCAACGAAAGAAACAGCCCATTTAATTCACGAAAGAAACATCCCATTTAATTCACGAAATAAACCGCCCAATTAAATGGTCTGTTAAAAATTTAGAAAACACGTCAGTTGACTTTCATTAAGACGGGTTTTCACGGGTGCGTTTCTTAGCAGAAAGAAACGGCGGGGCTCGTGCAGGCCCCACCTCACAAATATCCTACCAAGGGGGTAGGATATTTCTGGATAGCATCCTATCCAGTTCAACTCAGTTCAAGCTGCCTTTAAGTGGCTTCAAGTGGCATCCAAGTGGCTTAAGTGAAATAAAATAAAGTTGTCGCAAAATTATTTTATTTCTTAACTTTAAGCCCGGAAATTGAAAACCACACCCGAGAAAACGCAAACTCCGGAAGAGGCGTTTCTAAGAGAAAATCGGCGCTGCGATTTCATTGGTGCCCTCAGAATTCGATTCCGGGCACCGGTTCCATAGTTAGAAAAACTTGCTCGCCCGTTCACTGAATGTACCCGAGCCAATCTTCGGAAAATGATTCCGGGCACACCGGGACTCGGAATCAGGTGCCTTCAGAAACCGCGCTCTTTTAAAATTCCAAAGAAAATTAAGAAAAAAATTCCCTTGAAATTTACGGGTCTTTACATTACTCCCACCTCATGACTTTACGTCCCCGTAAAGATACATCAAAAACTAGGGAAACAAATGTGGTTACTGAGCACGCATCTGAGCCTCCCGCTCCCAAGTGCTCTCCTGGAGGTTCCCGTGCTTCCATCTGATGCGCACAAGAGGAATCGATCGCCCACGTAGGACCCGCTCCTGTCGATCCTCTATCTCCACTGGGACCTCCGCAAAAGTCGCTTCATCATCCACATCTAGCTCCCCATAGTCAATGATGTGTGTCGGGTCGTGCACGTATCTCCTCAGCTGGGATACATGGAAGACGCCGTTCACCCGGTGCAACTGAGGTGGCAGAGCCAGACGATAAGCCACCTCGCCAACCCTGCTGAGGACCTGGAAGGGTCCGATGAAGCGTGGAGACAACTTCCCGCCTCGGCCAAATCTCCTCAAACCACGTCGAGGTGAGACCCGCAAGAAGACGTGGTCGCCATCCTCGAACTCTTGTGGCCTCCGCCTCTTGTCAGCATATGACTTCTGCCGGCTCTGTGCTGTCCTCATCCGCTCCAGGATGACCTGGACCTTCTATGTCGTGGCCCGGACCATCTCTGGTCCCACAAGTGCTGACTCCCCAGGGTCTGTCCAGCACAAAGGGGATCTGCAAGGCCTGCCGTACAACGCCTCGTAGGGTGTCATCCCGATGGTGGAGTGGTAGCTGTTGTTGTACGCAAACTCTACCAAGGGTAGGTGGTCCTCCCAGCTGCGACCAAAGTCGATGACACATGCGCGGAGCATGTCCTCGAGAGTCTGAATAGTCCTCTCCGTCTGACCATCCGTCTGAGGGTGAAAGGCGGTGCTCAGACGTAGTCGCGTCCCGAACGCCTCCTGCAACCCCTTCCAAAGAAGGGAAGTAAAACGAGCGTCCCGATCGGAGACGATAGTCGATGGCACACCGTGAAGTCGTACAATCTCCTGAACGTAGAGACGCCCCAAGCTCTCCACTGAGCCCTGCTCTTGGATGGGTAAGAAGTGTGCCGACTTGGTGAGTCAGTCAACAATCACCCAAATGGAGTCGTGACCCCTGGAAGTGCGTGGAAGTCCAGTCACAATGTCCATATATATCCCGTCCCACTTCCACTCCGGGACCTCCAAGGGCTGTACCAAGCCTGCTGGTACCTGATGCTTTGCCTTCACCTGCTGGCAGGTGAGGCACCGTGAAACGAACTCTGCCACAGCCTTCTTCATGCCCGACCACCAGTGCTGTCGTCTGAGATCCTGGTACATCTTTGCAACTCCAGGATGTACCGCTAAAGGAGAAGTGTGATACTCTCTCAGCACCTCCTCTCGTAAAGCGACTGGTACCAAGGTACGTCCTTTGAAAAGGACATCGTGCTCTGCTCTAAGGGAGAAACCATCAGGTGCCTGTCCCGAGGATATCTGTGCTCGTCGTGTCTCACATTCAACGTCCCCGCGCTATGCCTCTCTTACCCGCTGAAGAAGTGTAGGAGAGACTGTGAGAGACTGAAGGAAGGTTGCTCCGTCTCAATCCACGAAGGATATCTGCAAAGCGGCTAGCTGTTCTGTCGCCTCCTCAAGTAGCTGGATGCCCATCCTCCTGCTGAGGGCATCAGCCACCACGTTCCCCTTCCCAGGAGTATAGACTATCTCAAAGCCATAGTCCTGGAGGAACTCGAGCCATCGCCTCTGTCTCAGGTTCATGTCCTTCTGAGAGAAGATGTACCTGAGACTCTGGTGGTCAGGAAATACTGTGAAGTGCTCGTCCATCAGATAGTGTCACCATGTCTTTAGGGCAAATACCACTGCTGCCAACTCCAAGTCATGGGTAGCGTAGTTCTGCTCATGAGGCCTCAACTGACATGATCCGTAGGCAATCACGGCCCGCTCCTGCATCAGGACACACCCGAGTCCGGTCCCTGATGCATCGCAGTAGACTACATATCCAACTCCATCCTCAGGCAACCTCAAGATAGGTGCGCTAGTCAACCTCTGCCTCAGCTCCTGGAAGCTCTGCTGACATCTGTCTGACCACACGAAGGGTTTCCCCTTCTTCGTCAACGCTGAGAGTGGGGCCGCAAACTCTGGAGAAGTCCGGCACAAATCTCCAATAGTATCCGTCTAGGCCCAAGAAACTCCGCACCTCTGTCACGCTCTTGGATGGCTCTCAAGCTAGTACTGCCTCGATCTTCGCGGGATCCACTGCAACTCCCGCCTCAGAAATGATGTTCCCCAAGAAGTGGACCTCACGTAACCAGAACTGACACTTCGAGAGCTTTCCATAAAGCTGGTGCTCTCGGAGTGTGTCTAGTACGACACGCAGGTGGTAGGCGTGCTCCACCTCCGTCGTTGAGTACACCAAAATGTCGTCGATGAAGACCACGACAAATCGATCGAGGTATGGCTGGAAGATCCTGTTCATGAGGCTTATGAACACTGCTGGAGAGTTGGTCATGCCGAAAGGCATAACCATGAACTCATAGTGGCCATACCGACACCTGAAGGCCGTCTTCTGCGCATCCTCGTCTCGAACTCTAAGCTGATGATAGCCTGACCTGAGGTCTATCTTCGAGAACCACCGTGCTCCCTTGAGTTGGTCGAAGAGGTCATCAATCCTGTGTAGCGGATACTTGTTCCTCACTGTCACCTGATTCAGGTGACGATAATCGACACACAGTCGCAAGCTCCCGTCCGCCTTCTTGGCGAACAAAATCGGGGAAGCCCAGGGCGAAACACTGGGTTGGATGAACCCATTGCCCTGCAAGTCCTCCAACTGTACCCGCAGCTCTCGAAGCTCAGCGGGGGCCATCCGATATGCTGGAGTGGATATCGGGGCTGTCCCGGGGTATAGGTCAATATAAAATTCTACCTCTCTGTGAGGAGGTAGTCATGGAACGTCGTCGGGAAAGACGTCCGCGTACTGATCCACCACTGCAGGAAAACTGGGACTCTGCACGTCAACTGCTCCCAGGATGAGGCTAGCCAAATGTTGAGTGATGGGCTGACCTCTCCTCTGCGTGAGTCCATCTTGTGCTGATAAGGCTCCCTTCTCGCCGGTGAAGGTGAACCCGCTCCCGTCGGTGCGCACACATCGCACCTTGCGCCTAATGAAGTCAATTTGAGCATGGACCGTAGATAACCAATCCATGCCCAAGATGACGTTTTAAGGCCTCGACACCGCTACAAGAAGATCCCAGCCGAATCTCTCGCCTCCTAGAGTAAGCTCACACTGCCGGCATCAGTGCGTAATCATCGAGTCTGCTCCCGTAGGAGTCTCTAGCCGTAAGGATCAAGCCAAAGGCTCTGTCGGAATCTCCGAGCTCCGAACAAGGGAAGTGGCTATGAATGAGTGACTCGCTCCTGTGTCTATCCGAACTAAATCAAGGGTGGAATAGACACAGATCGTACCTCGAATCATCTCTGGCGCACCGTGGTCATAGGCCTCCCCTGCCTGGAGGTGAGCCTGTCTCTGCCCGCCAGCTCCCTGTGGTCGGGGCGGGCCTCCTGGTGGTGGTGGTGGCAGAGCCTCAAAGCGTCGCCCACCACCTGCTGCTCGGACAGCTCCTCTGTCTCGTCCGCCTCCTCCTTGCGGACCGCCACAGTCGACCCTCTGCCTCTGCCTGGGTGGTCCCTCCACCGTCTGCTAACCCTCGGTACGACGGGTCGGGCAGTCACGATCCATGTGGCCCCGCCCGCCGCACTCGTATCACTGTCTGCCTCTCGGAAGACTGGCTCCGGGCTGGGTGCCCTGCACTGCTGAGCCAGTGTCCCGAGGTTGCCTGCCGGAAGGTCTGGTCTGCCTGGAACCCTGAGTCATCCGTCGGCTACCTGCTGCTGATGACTCCGCTATCTGCTGCCCTGCGGCAGGTCTCGCTGTGGACTCAGCCAGGAAGCTATCGATCAGAAGGGCTCCTTCTAGCACTTCTGCCTGGGTCGGGATGCTGAGGGAGATCAGCGATGCCCTGATCTCATGTCTCAATCCCTGCTCGAAGGTCCGGGCCTGAAAGAAGGGGTCCCGTACCATGTCTGTCGAGTAGCGAGATAGGTCGGTGAACCTCGCCGCGTACTGGGCGACCGTCAAGCTACCCTGCCGCAGCTGAAGAAGCTCCTGGATGCGCACCGCACGGAGGGTGGCCAGGACGAACTCTGAGCAGAAGAGGATCTCTAAGTCCTTCGAGATGAGGGAGGCCTCATCGTGTACCTGGAGCATCAGGTTCCACCATCGTCCTGCTGCTGCGTGCAGTAGGCTCGCCGTGAGGATCACCATGAGGTCTGCTGGTGTCCTCACTAGCCTAAAAACTCGGACGACCGCCTCCAGCCAGTCCTCGGCTGCCTGGGGCTCCGACTCCCCATGGAACCTGGGTGGTCGCTGGCGCTGGAACTCGTGCAGAGCTCCGAGGCATCGTGCGTCGTCAGCTGCCAGTGTTGGAAGCATCGGGGGCTCGGCGGGTAAAGGTATCGCCGGTGCCTCTGCTGTCAACGTGCCCTGTACCGAGGCCTCGTCGCTCGGCGGGCTGTCGTCGCGCACTACTCTAGGAACCCTAGCTGGCTGCTGTCGTCATGCCATCCTGAAAAGGAAACAAGTGCACCATGGTAAGAACAGTATACCTGGTGAGCTGACACAAGTAATCGCAAAGAAAACTTGAAACACACATGCAATCAATATTTTCGTGCATTAAGTCGGAAACCAGAAGTCAGGGTCCTGGTGTATGGATACGTCGACCGCCGCAACAACACAAGACTCCCTATACTGATAACCACACATAATATGCTAAACACTATTGCATCACATAGAAGAAAGATCAGAGTCTGCGGTAGAACCGACCGCCTCTGATACCAATTTGTCACGACCCGTCCTCGGGCCCGTGTCGTGACTACCCCAAGCCCGCCTTCCATAGGCCAGGGGCTGGCGACTAGCACCAAGGCGTAAAACCCAACAAAAAGGGAAGGCATTGCCTTTGAAAAGTAAACAAGCACCACAGAGTAAGCAAGCGGAAAAGTAAACACTAAGTAAAAAAAACTGTACAAGCTGTGCTGAAAGTAAAAGGGGCCGGAAATACAAGCCCAACTGTAAAGTACAACTGAAAGGAAAAACAGCAACTGAAAGGAAAAACTGCAGCGTCGAGCCGTCCTTTGGAAGTCCCACCTGAAGGGTGGGTATAGATAGTCTCCACTGCTCCTCGGGTCCACCTAACCGCTCCGAGTACGTCCCGCCCAGTGGTCCACCTCCAGGTACTGTCCTGCTCCGCACGCCTCCTCCACGATCAGCGCTATCCGTCGTCTGCAACCAACACCACGAAGTGTGGGCATAGCCCGTGCAGGGGTGAGTATAAGCTACTCAGTAGGGACCCCGAGACCCCCGAAGGTCTCCCGAAATCCACAAAGGATAATCCACGAAGGAGAGATACAATCACGAAGTAACATCTGACACGGCTTAGGTATATGCCCATACATATACCTAAGTCATCAATTCCCCGATCGGCTCCAACGTCCGAGCCCTAGCACAACCCAGTCCACACAGGAAAGCAAAACACATACCCACGCAGGATAGAACAACACAATTTACAAAGGAGAGTAAACAGTAAGTCCACACAGGATGGCTCAACACAATCCACAAAGGAGAGAAACACAAGATTCAGCTCACACAGGTATACTTCTTCGGATGATGAAAAGATGATCTCTGATCCATATAAGTCGTCGGACCCACGAAGGATCGATAGGTAACTAATCTCTGCAGTGACCCACACAGGATCGGACCCACACAGGATCGGGCCCACGCAGGACCTGTAGGAGTTGGCTCACACAGAACCGCTGAGTGTTGACCCACACTGGATCAGATCCGTACAGGATCGGGCCCACACAGGATCGGGCCCACGCAGGACCTGTAGCACTGATCCACGTAGGATCGCTGAGTGCAGTAGTCGTCGCAGTCCGCTGAGGATCTCTGCACAGTCGTCGCTGCAGTCCACTGAAGATCTCTGCACGGTCGTCGTCGGAGTCCACGGAGGATCTCTGCACAGTCGTCGCTGCAGTCCACTGAGGATCTCTGCACGGTCGTCGCTGTCGAAGTAGCAGTCGCAGCCAGCCTAGGGTTCCCGCACACAGCAAACTCGTTCGGGAGGGTCCGCTCCACAAGCCGAGAGGCTGATACATCAACTGACACAAAGTCCGATGTTGATGTATCCAAAAGTTCCGAATCGACAACAGGAACTCAACGTCGCAGAAGGCGCGTCAATCGGACGCCCGGTCTGCGAGTTATTGGCTTTTTCGTCCAAGGAGCCTGGTTGGTTTTTAAGGCAAAACCAACCCGACCGTACTCCACCTGCGTCCAAACCTCGGGCATAGTATGCCAAAAGATCTGTCTCACTTAGATGAATTCAACGAAACAGACGGCGCGTCAATCGGACGCCCGGTCTGTTAGTTATTGGCCTTTCCGTTTCACTCCCACCTTGGGAAACTTCCCAGGAGGTCACCCATCCTGATCACTGCTCTACGCCAAGCACGCTTAACTACGGAGTTTTAACTACGTAGGCTCCCGAAAAGGAAGGTGCACCTTGAGTATAGTATACCGAAACGACCGTCTCGATCAAAGGATCGTGTTGCCACTGACGGCGTGTCGTTTGGAGGCCCGTAGCTCAAGTTACGGGCGTTTGAATGAAAACCGTCTGAAGACGGGGGTCCGGGCCCGGGCCGACCCGGCCCGACCCCCCCCCCCCCCCCCCCCCCCCGGGAGTCGGCCGAACCGGGTCGACCCGAACCGGATCCACCCGACCCGGTCTGACCCGGTCCGGGTCATGGTTCATGGACCATGATATAGGATCTAAGAATCATTATGTGCCTCATTGGAATGGGAATCAAGTATATTCATAGTTTTAAAGAATTCGTGAAGATTTTTTTCATGAAGAACATAAATAATCCCTTTAAATTAATATCATGAAGTCTTGATGAATGTGAAACAACATTAATGTACAGGATAATTTCAACTTGTCCAACGAATAGAGGTCTGTATGTCACAATTCATCTTTTTATTGTAATAATCAATACATAACTAGTTCATAGAAACCATGCAGTTTAGCATCATCTAGTGTGGAAACCATCTGTGCGGTTTAACACCATATAGTATGGATGAATATATGCAGTTTAACCTAATGTGATGCAGATTTGGTCCATTCCAATCAATTTCATATGTTTAGAACCATAGATACTATGTGATTTCAATTATTACTATATGTACTTGTTCTTTAATGTTTAACATAATGTGGTTAATACATGTTCTGTATTGTTTAAATTCATATGGTCAAGACATGTTTATATAGTATAATGGCTTGTTCATACTGTTCAATGTCATGTGATGAGTATGAGGATAATTCCATATGATTTCCCAGTGACGTATTTCTTGGGAAACATCGTATTGGTGGGGGTTGGGACATGCTCCCCGTTTATTTTATCCATTGAGTAAGATGCATTGTGATATAAATTTTGTAGGATCTTATGACCTTCACATTCTGGTTTCAGATTTGGATGTTTTATGCCTAGAATCAATGGGGTTCTTAGAGAAAAACCATCTCTACTAGAGGTAATGAGTGGAGAAAATACTTTTTATTTAATGATAATGACATCAAATTCTATTGAACTTTTAGGATGTGAAGTGTACACAACCTATTCTCATCATGCTTCTCTTACTCACCCAACGATGTTTTGATTTCTCATCATTACAATGATCCTCCTATGTGGATATTCCAACAGAGGGAAACTATATATCTATATGTATCACCTCCTAGGTTTTTTATACTTTTAAAATTGAGTTTATTATAAAATATTATTTATGGTGGTATGGTATTCCTACAAATCATGGAGGATCTTCCTTGTCCAAGACTTTATGTCCTTATCTACCACCATTTGATGTATATTTGAAAGTGTGTTATTACATGCCTATAATTTTTCAATTTCCACTACATGATAGCGGGATTAGTTATTATGCTCGATGTTGTACTCAATGTAAAATTTCTTCAAATCTGAAGAACAAAATTTGTACTTCTTCCATAAATATATTTTATGGAACTACTATACTGGTGATGGTTGGAGAATTCATCATGTTTATGATGTTATTCGACACCACATCATTGATCGGTATTGCCTCAACCCAATTTCAAAAACAATTATGTAGGAGAAATTATGTTATTCATTAAAATAGTTAGGTCTGAGGAATTGGACCCACAACATTCATTCCCCCTACGGAAAATTACCAGAAATATTTAGTTGTATGCACAATTCCTTGGGTTTATAGATACTGTTTTTAGGAATCTGGGACACATGACTTTCTTGTTCAATTCCATGAATTCATGTATCATTGATTTCCTGTAGTATCCCTTCCTCTAGATTTTTTGAGGATCCACATCATGGATTGATGTGAAATAAATGATCTTGTGTTGACTTCTTCCATGAAAATGGGAATCCATATTTATATAATTCATATACAGAGGATTTCAAAAAAGCCTCTCATGTAAAGGATATTTGTTCACATTTGGATCATCTTGCATGGTAACTTTTTCTTCAAAATTCCGAATTTTTTCCACTCATGATTAGTCTTCAAGGAATATCTCATTATAGAGGTTATTAATTATGGACTCCTCTCATCCAGGGGTTGATATCGGTTCTTCATGATTTGGGTGGTATTGACCTAACTGATTACTTATATTTCAAGGATTTAGATTATGAAGTCCAATATTAGGTAAATGATTTCGATTTTTTCTTTCTCCTAATTAGGGAAATAAAAATCTATGTATCCATTGGTAAATGTTTCCGCATATGATTTCTATGATTAGGGAACATAATTCAATATGTGTTCAAAATGGATTTATTTCGTTAGTCTACTAATGTAGCTTGAGATAAGGGTTTTTTAATCCTTTTTTATGTTATATTCTTTTTTGATCTATTATATCGATATCAAAAAATCACCTTTGCTGTTTATGAAGGATATCTGAAGCTTTAGGGATATCTTCAAGCCATAAATGTGGGATTGGTATTAGGCCACATTATGGAAGAAATCATTAGATAATGATTAAGTGTATGAAATTATATTTTCAATGAAATAAATTCAATATTTAGTCCAAAACTACAATTTTTTTGGTTTCTCAGCCTCTTACAGATATGAGATTAGAATGAACCATAAAAATACATCTCCCTTGTCCGAGTAATGTCATTGGAAGAGAAAAACTCATAATATTATATTTCAATGTCCACTAGGGTGGTTTCTGGGGCGGGATGTAGTGAGTGGAAATCAATCAAGAAATGCCCCTTCAATGACTTCAATGACATGAAAAACATGTTGTATAGTTCTAGAATGATTTTATATTAGGCCAAACATACAGTTAGCATCGAAAAAATGGATATAATTGATTATATCAATACACGAAACCATGTGGACTTTGTGGTGCTACAAGTAATGCATCGTCTTTATCACTGAAATGATGTGTGTGAGTTTGTTCTTCACAATATCATAATATCATAACATAGTTCATATAATCATTAAAACGTGTTAGTAGATACTATTTTAATTCTCATTCAGTATTCTTCTATATGAGGAGAGTTCCAAGACATTGTACCATAGAGGCCACAAATTGGATGAGTGGCTTTCCTTCCTCTAGTGGCATTAGGTCTGGTGGTTCAGTAGGTACTTAATGGGACTCATGAATGATTCTTATTAGTCCCCATCCCATCCATAAGTTGCTACCTATTTCAATTTTTTATATTGGATATATATATTTTCTAGGATGGCGATGAAATGAATAATGTGCACATGGTAATTGTTCAGACCCCTTTGTTCATTGCGATTTTAGGGGGTGGAATTTTTGGTATTTCACTAGTGTATTCATTGTTGGACTATATGATATAGTGAAAAACATCAAATGGTAGTAGCATCCCTAAAGTAACCTCAAAAATAAATATATGTGTATTCTTATTCCAACTGTGTGGATCCAACTAGTCAAAGACTATTCGAAGGTCCATAAGGAGGGATCCTCTCTATTGGTATTTTTCGACCAGATAATTGATATAACATTCAACTAGTTGTCCTAGGAAGTTCATAATGATAAGTTGAATGGTGAGTTGATATGAATAATTTTCATTATTTAATATAAACAGTATTACCTGGTAGAAAAGATCCAATATGTATCTATGATGGTGTATACTTTTTCGCCATTAGAGGAAGTATTTAACTGGTTATACCCTAAGTACACATCAATAATGTAAAGGTATTAGATGATAGAGGTTGCATCAATCAAGAGTTGTGTGATTGTTAATTTAAATTCTTCCATTATTTAGTGTTGATTAACTTCAATAAAATCAATGCAGACACTAATAATTTGATTATTAATATTTTTTCAAAACATACTATTTTTATGAGGTATCAAATGTATTCCACTTCTTTGCCACAATCTTGTTTGAAAAATTTGTGAAAATCTATATGAACATTAGTATCATGATACGGGTTCGTCCTCATAGATTCATTCTTGAAACATCAATAATTATCAATGAAATATAGAAAGTGAATATCCATATATTGACTCATCCAAGCCATTTCGTGATTGTTTAATGAATAAACATATCGTTGTAACTTTGGAAATGAAATGTAAACCTCTTTCTCCTTGAGATGCATGAAATCACTAATCCATTTAAGTTATGGGTCATATTTGTTTCCCATATTTACCTACCTAGTATTATCAATAGTCATGGGATGCCTTCCTCAAATTCACTAGAGGAATTCCCCAGTTCATCCTCTTCTTCTTCCACCTATCACTATGTGGATGGATAATAATATAGGGGTGAAAATTCCTGGGAATCTATTTATTTAGTTGGATGAAATATAAAATGTGGAGAGACATTGTAATCCACTAATGCTATAACCATTGAAGAGATATTTAAATTTTCTTTTCTCTTACAGTGTATATGGGGATAGAAGGGTCGTGGATATTTGGTGGTAGGCATATTTCCTTAGATAAAATTATGGGTATAACAAAATCATTAAATAGAATACCCCAATAGTTTGTAGGGGATGTCCATATACAATTAGGTTCCATATCCTATATGTTATTATCAAAAATTAGTTGTTTGGATTCTCTTTTACAGTAGAATGCCTCTACAATGGGGCTTTACATGAGTTTGAGGGGAACTGTCACCATGTTTTACATCGTCCTTTCCATCCTTAGTATATTTCATAATCTGATGGAATGTTTATGTTACAACTATTAGTATGTGAAGATAGTTCCTCCCAGGAATGAAATTGTCTTTGGTGACTTATTGTATAACCAGAAACATAGAGTTAAATGTGTGATCCAAAAACTATGTTGTGATATTATTCTTTGTGATATGACTTTTCTCATTCTTTAATAAACATTACTAGTCAAATATGTGGGATAATGACCGGCATCCCTATATCTAAGCCCTATGTTGTACTGAATCAGTATAAGGATGATCCTAGATCCATTTTCAATTGTATCCCTTCAAATGTCAACTTTATTGACTCTTCCTGAAACATATAGCGGTTTTATGTGCTCTTGGATGAACTATTCTTCATATATCAATATTAATGAGATATAGACAAGGAATTATGATGCCAGGGTCAACACTCAATAACCCTAGGATGTAGAAACTTATGTATCGAAATCTTGTGGTCACTAAAGGTCTCCATCATGTTCCTTCGAAATTTCTTTTGAATGATGGTGTCCATACACGACTGAGATAATGGTTGGGACAACCCCAATCTATTTCATAATTTCATACATTTGTGCTAGAGGTCAGTGCTTCTTTAAGAAGGTTTTATCCTTATACTGATGTTTAGAAGATTATTAATTTTTGTTATACATGAATGGTGATTCAAAAAATGTAAAGGGATCATTTGTTAAAAATTGCATAGATTGTGTCATGCTCACATATTGTATTTGATAATCATAGAAACTCACAACCCCTAACTGGTCATGTTATATGATTTGGTGTGGATGACTTCTGGAAGGTTTCAAGAATCTTAAATGTTTGCTTTGGGATTTTTGGAATGATTTCCATGGAATATCAGTTGTATATGGATCATGTGTGGTGACATGATAGAAATATTGGGTCAGACCATTATTGTGTTTTCCTCGGTCACCATCAGACTCTCACTCACCAATGAGGTATTAGAAACTCTAGACTGAAAGTATTTTCATCTATGTGGAATGGAAATTTTAAGTGTTTCTTTTTAATGGATCAAAATATGAGGTCCCCTTTGTAAAAATGATCTATTTTTAATGGAGGATCACTTGAATTATATATTACAGGAAGGAAAAAAATGAAAGAGTCAGAGCTTGAGCCAGATCAGAATGTGACTCTTCCATATCATTATCTTCTTATTTTTTATGGGTGCTTCTATCTCTCAGTATAATATTCAATGTCACTTATCTAATTTGATAAAATATTATGGTTATGTGACTATATTGACTTATGGATTAATGAGATCAATGAAATTTATTTTGAGGAATCCATTTGTTAATCTTTTTCTTACGCATGGCCAAAAAAGTTTTCAAATAACCTTCCTCTTCTGACTGGTAAATAGTTATGTGGCTCACAATATTCGTGGATGTATCCAACATCACATTTCTAAAATCAATCATACATTAGAATAATTCATTGATGATGTATAAATCCACGATATTGTGCCTTGGACTTCTATGGAAAGAGCATTAGTAAGGATGAATCGTGAGATTGGTTTCATTGGTATTCTTGGGATATGGAAGCTTGAGATGAATACTTTCCATGGACGCATGAATATAACTAGGTATTCAATAGTTTTAAGAGTATGTTTTATCCATAAATTCCTCAATTCAATTGTGACCCTCATCTGTTTTTTCTTCATGATAAAAAAGATTAGGTTGTTGTTATGACTTGATTGGATGAATTGTACGGGTTTGGGAAATCCTAGGTTCTTGAGTGGTTGATACTAGAGGCTTGAGGATAAAAGATGATTTCTCATTATTATCAACCATTTTGACAAAAATTTAGGGAATTAGTTGAGATATATCTTTATTCTATTGAATAATGTCCTTCGAACATTTTTCCATTTCTAAAAATTCATTGTCTCTACCAATATGTGTAATGAAAAATTTTTGTGTCTGTAGCTCATGATGGAAATATTAACATAGAATTCCCAAAGGTATTCCTATGATAATGGTATGCATTCTGAGTATCTTAAAACATTCCATATGGATGTAAATTCAAAAACCCTGTAATTTTCATTATTTTGGTTGTTCGTTAGGTTAAATTTTTTTCCCTCATTATGGTGTTGAAATTGTAAAGGAATTGATGAAAAAGGTGTTACCATCCTACTATGGATCCTACCTAAATATTTTTGAATAAAACAATCTCTATACCTTTCTAGATACTTTCAAAAATCAAAAAAATGGATGCCTCCAACAGATCTCCAGATCCAATCATTGGGAAACATCAGGATAAGAAGTGTGTGTTATAATATTTTTGGTCTCCCACCCCATAAAAGGATAACAATGTAGGATTTATAAAATTTGTTGTGGAAAAAGATTCATCCACCAATTCCAGATACTAATTTTTATCAGGTTTTCTAGGGTTTCTCTCCCTTTCATTGGTTCCAATCAAGCATCCGATGATTTAATGGAAATTTTTGTTTTTTAGGTACCAATTTCTGAGCTACCTCTCGTACATGGAGAGTGGTGGGTGATTCATGATGTGGCTCTATTTTCATTTACCATTGATTTTCAATTCATGTTATAAATGAATGATCTCTCTAGAGAAGGAGCGTATTTCACAATAATGGAGTGATGGTGTAGAAAATTTTTACATCTTCATTTATATATTCTGGATACCTGGATCTAATCCTGGTCTAGTACTTAGATGAATCTCTTGTATGTGGAGTAACTCTTTCTAGATGTTTGGGAGACGGAATATTCCTCCATTCATAATTATAGTACCATGTGGGTATATTTACCATTAGATGATCCTCATTGAGTAGTCTTGGATATTTTATATGTTGGTTCAATAAGGGTTCCTAATGAATTTTCCATTCCTATATGTTTTGAAAATCACAAACACTCTATCTTAAGAAGAATTATACATTATCATAGTAAAAAAATTCTTCCTCCATGGAAATTTTATCCTAAATTATGTTTTCAATATTCATAGACTCTCTAATTATAACTCATATTATTCCTATGTGTAAAAATTCAATTTCACATTTAAAACCATAGAATTATATAAATACATAGATATAGAGTATTTCGTTTTCTTCTTCCAAATTCAGGTTCTGAATTATCTGATATTCGGTTTTTGGATTCTCTAAAATTCAAACTCCATAATCCTTTAAATTTAGCCTCTGAATTCCTTAGAATTAAAACTCATAATTCCTTAGAATTTGGTCACCAAATTCCTCCAAATTCCGACTTCTAATTCCTCAAAATATAGACTCTGAATTCCTCTAAATATAGACTCCAAATTCATCAGAATTCAGACTCCCAATTCTTTGGAATTTAGACTCTGAAATCAATAGAATTTAGGTTCTAAATTAGAGGAAAAACAGAAACTGAATATCCATTCTCTATAGTCTTCGATTGTTTATTTAATTAGACTTTGAACATTATTTTACCATAGACTCAGAAAAATAGTTTTGGTTAAGCAAAATTATTTTACATACACTTGTTATAGTTATTATGTGGTTTCATTAAATCTGTTTTTAACTAACCGTTGTTTGAGTGAAACATGTATAGGACCCTCCAGGAATCAAGAAAATATTGACCATTGGAAGAGGGAGCTGACCATTTGATAAGTACTTATAAATAGAATCTCATTTAAATGAGCTCCACACTATAAATTTTTAGTTGATCACTCTAGAGTTTGTATACTACTGAAGTGATTTCTTGGGAGAGAGACTCTCATGCCTTGAGCATACTGAACATGAGGTACATATTGAAATGTGAAACTCCTATTTTTTTGTGTACAATATAGGAATTCCGAGTATACGAAGAAAGAGGTACTGATTATCTTAAAATTTTAAGACTTCAATGGATAGGAAGACAGAGGTTCCGACTACCTTAATGCTCGAGGTCTTGCATTGATAGAAAGAATAATTCTGATATTCCTATCGAGGGCATACACTTGTGTGGGTAAGAAATAATTTCATGAAATTATAAATCATGGGTCCATTATCCAAGGTTGTTTGATACCCTTCTATATGGGTTAATAGAGTTGATACATGTTACATGTTTTGTTTCATGTTAATTTCCATTATATTTTGTTAAACTAAGAAATTATAACCTACTTATAATTTCATGTACATTTGTATATTATAATAAGTAACATTCTATATTCTTTAAGATAGAATATTTTACTTGTAAACATTTCTTATGTCTCATTTCCTGAACCACATATTCAAAACCTAGTATGTTTATATAACTAATAGTCATATTGTGAATTTACCTTACTTAAACTTGTTAAACATAGTTTTCTTTTTTGTTTAAAAATAAATGATTTTAAACATATAATTAACCCCCCGCACCCCTTGTAATTCAGCATCTAAATTCATATTTTCATCCTATTATTGGTGACAAAGGTTGGTCTCAGGAATGCATATATTCACATATAATTTTTCCTGATCATGTTTTCATCATTCTTAATATTTTCTTAGCTTATGGATTTTTATCCTTGTTTAAAAACATTCAAGACTCTCAAGTTTATAAGGAAAGAAATTTGATTAGAATGGAACAAATGAATTTCATTTATATTGAAAATATAAATCCTACCAGACCACATATATTTTATTGGATTTATTATGAATATTGGGGAGATCGTATGACAAATTTTTTATTAATACTAGAGGGGGAAATTTTGTTATGGTTATGGGAGATTTCAATATTCTTGACAAGGAAGTCAAAACATTTACCAATCATGAAAAGATCAAATATCAACTAAACTACAAGGTATGCAATAATTTTTTGTGATCCATGGCCAGGAATATATATAGTCATATTTCTTTTTTTGAGGATTCTAACCATGTTTGGATGAAATTGGAGGATACTCATTTTGTTACAGCCAATTTTATAGAAACTATAGGAGGAAAGCTAAGAGAAGAATATAATGGATTTATATTTCCTTATGGAGAGCCAGTATAGAAAGTGCAAGAAACGTTCATGACTATTGTTAACAACCTAAAATCTATGGCTAATAATGGTTTATATGACGAGACACTTGTGGAAAAGATTATAAATATCATGTTTAATGAGTGGGAATCTAAGAGAACAACTATTTATGAGAATAGGAAGGTATCTCAAATTACTATTGATGGGATTTTTGGAAATCATCTTCAACATTTGGAAATAATGATAAGGGATACATATATGAATAATAAATAAATTGTAATAGAAGTGTAGCCTTTACGACTACAAAATCGAAGTCTCCTAAAATGGTTACAATACTTAAGTCAAACAAACTGTTTTATCTAAATCTAGTGAATGTTAACATAGTGATAATGGACTAGTTAATATTTCTCGAATGATGAAAAATATAGTTAAAAAAAATACTTTAAGTATAGATATATAAAAAAAGAATGAAAACACAAGAAATAATCAGAAGTCACTTTCTATAAATCCAAAGAGAAAGGCATATCTGGATGGATTTTCATATTCTTAAGAACAAGTATAATAATAAAAAGCATTCTAAAAGGAATAGAAATAAATTTTAAAAGGATAAGGAAAATAATATCTTGAATGCTACTGACACCTAGAGTGCCAGTAGTGAATACAATTATGATGAATCCTCATAGTATGAATCTTCTGATCAAAATAATCATAGTGTACTAGATAGACTACCTATTGAAAATCATTGTCTAATATCGGAGGTACAAAATTCATAATCTATCAGTAATGTATCATTTAATGAAAATTATACTGATGATAAATACTATAAGTATTTTGATGAAAAATCTTCTTCTAATGAATATAATATATTATCTACTTATGCAGAAGTGGTTAGATTTTCTAAACATCTTGAGAATGAATATTATAAACTTAGGAAAAAGATTGATAAGGAAAATTCTAGAATTTTTATTTTCACTAATGAATTATCATATCTCTCTAAAGATCATGATAAGAAAATTTATGTTTTTGAATGTATTTAGAAAAAACATGACAATGTTAATTTTGAGAAAGATAACTTTTTAACGTTCTCTAAAATTTAATTTCTATGAATAATATTTTAAAGACTAAGTCGAGTTCTAGAACTAATGATTTAAAGAAAAACTTGATTATTAAACTAAAGTCAGAAATATTTTCCTTGAGGAAGGGTTTTTCAATCATTACCTCTTGTAATGAAAACTATGATCAGATGTATTCCCAAATTTGGTATCTAATGAATAGTTCGGGATTTGGTTATACTCATTGTAAAATAGTTTTTAATAATAAATTTTATCTTCCTAAAAGATCTCCATTTTTTACTGAATGTCAGTTTGGTAGACATTGGGAAATAATTTTTTTTTTAAAACCTAGTCATTAGGTTTTTTAATGCTTATTATTCTATGAAAATGTGGAATCATAAAATCTGGCTTCTTGATGTTTTCAGATCCATGAAAATTTGGATTCTAAAAGACTTACACCATTATTTTCAAGAAAATTAATATAGTACCAATAGCAATACATGGATATTGGAATTTTGATTCTCTAGAAATATGACTACTAACAAAAGCATCTTTAAAAGATTATAAAGATGAAAGAAGGAAATATATCATTCAGAGATAATGCTCAAGGAGAAATTATTTGTATAGGTAAAATTTTTCTTCTTGGAAAAACATTAATTTCCAATGTTTTCTTTCTTAATGTTCATAAGAACAGCCCCATTTTCATAAGACAATTGTGTGATAAAGGTTACCTTGTGAACATTAGAAATGATAAGTGCTCGGTACTAAATTCCAAGGAAGTGTTTATTCTTTATTCCCAAAAGCAAGAGAATGTATACACCCAAAATATATAATACCTTATGAGCAATGATCTAATTTTTCTAAGTGAAATGGAAGATCATTCTAGGTTATGGAAAAGAAGGTTAGGACACTATATCCATAAGAACCTATGTAAACTCTCTAGGAATATATTTATTAAGGATATAGCAGAGCATAGATTTCATTTTTCAAAAATTTGTGATCTATTTCAAGATGGAAGGAAACATAAATCATGTTTTAATTCAATCGGTGAAGTCTCATCTACTAATGCATTATAGTTGGTGTATATGGATCTTTTCGGTCCAACATAAACTGGAATCATTGGAGGAAAATATTATGTATTTGTATTAGTTGATGATTACTGTAGATTCACATGGGTCTATTATCTAGAAATGAAATATTATAATTTTTATTATTTCAAAAAATTTAGAGCCCAAGTTAAAATTTATAAAAACAATCCATTGATAACCATTCATAGTTACAATGGACAAGAATTTTAAATTTTTTATTTTGAATCATTTTGTAGTAAAAATCGCATTACTCATAACATCTCAGCACCAAGAACTCCTCAACATAATTGTGTGGATGAAAGAAGAAATATAATTATTCAAGAGATAAATATAACCATGTTGGGTGAATATTCGATTGATAAACACATTTGGGTAGAAGCTTTATGTACATCTTTTTATTCTATAAATCGAGTTTTAATTATACCTTTTCATAGTAAAACCCCCAATAATGTGTGGAATGGTAGAAAACCAAAAAATTTATACTTTTATGTATTTGGTTACCAAGTACTCATTTTTAATAATAAATATAACTTAAATTAGTTCGCACTAAAATCTTCTTATAGACTATTCCGAGGCTACTCCACATCTTCTGAGGATTGTATAATTTTTAATAAAAATACTTGTATTGTTGAAGAAACATTGAATTTTAAATATTATGAAACTGGTCCTTTTGTTTTTAGACAACCTCAACCTATAGTGACACATTGGTTTTCAAAAACATATTATGAACCATTTATAGAATATCCTTTAAATATGGAAAATGTTCCAGAAAATGTTTCTAAGACAATTAACCCAATCGATTCTCTACCATTTGTTTATCAATAGGCTTTAAAAACATAAATCAATTGTTTCTTAAGAATAACCCTAGATATAGTATAATTGGTGATGTAAATCCACCTATAAGGACTATAATTTCATTAATAAACGAAGTAGAACATCTAGCATTCCTTTCCCAATTAGAACTAAAAAGCGATGATGAAGATTTAGGTGATGATGATTGGATAAAATACATTAAGATGAACCATATTATTTTGAAAGGAATATATTCTAAACCATGGTTGAAAGACCCAAGGAATCTTCTATTATTTGAGTAAAATGAGTCTTCATAAATAAGAATGACATAAATGGAATCAACATAATAATTAAGGATAGATTGGTAGCTAAAGTGAATAATCAACATGATGGAATAGATTATGATGAAACCTATGCTCATGTATCCATACATGAATCTATCCATATTCTACATGCCTTTGCAACTTTCATCAACTTTAATCATTTTCAAATGGATGTTAAATGTTTTTTTCTTAATCGATATGTTTAGTTGGATGTTTTGTTGAACAAACTCATGGGTTTTAAGACAAAAAACATCTTGAATGTGTTTTCAAACTTACCAAAGAATTATATGGACTTAACCAAGCCCCCATAGCTTGGTATCGTAGACTAACATGATTATTGTTACAAAAAAATTATGCTAATGGAAATTCTAATACAACCCCTTTTATAAAAAAACTTAATAAAAATGTTTTTATTGATCTAATTTAGGTTGATGAAATGATATTTGGTTCAACTCAGTAATATTTAACTAATTTGTCTTCATATATAATGAAATATGAGTTTGAAATGAGTATGATAGCTGAGTTAACATTTTTAGTAGGTTTTCAAAATAAAAAAAAACCCAGAAAGTTCTTATATATCTGAACATAATTATATTAATGATCTTCATAAAATGTATGGATATTTTAATGCTAAGAGTATAATTACTCCCATTAGTATCTCAAATTCATTTGATCATAATGAAGATGGGAAACTGGTAGATAAAACATCATTTAGAGGTATGATAGGAAGATTACTATATATCACATCTAGTCATCCAGATATAATGTTTTCAGTATTCTTATGTTCTAGATATCAATCCAATCCTATGTAATTTAATTTAAAATAAGTGAATAGAAGTTTTTGTTATTTCAAGGGAACCATGGATTTAGGACTCTTATATACTTCTGGATATGATTTTGTTTTTAAATGTTTTTCATATTCGGATTTTGGTGGATGTAGAATAGATACGAATAGTATATCTAGAACATTTCATTTCTTAAAAGATTAATTAGATTCTGGGTTATGCAAAAATGCAACCAATTGTAGCACTTTCCACTGCTAAAGCAGAATATGTAGAAGCTTGAAGTTGTTCTTCCCAAGGTTTGTGGATGCAACAATCATGCACAGACTATTGTTTGAGTTTTATCAAAACACATATATTGTTTGAAAACACTAGTTCCATATCCCTAAGAAAATACCCTTCACATCACTAGAATGCAAAACACATCGATATTAGGCATCACATTCATAGGTATCACACACATAATAGAGATACCATTCATAAAATTATAAGAACGCAAGATCAACATGCAGATATTTTCACAACCCTCTGGTATATTTGAATACATTAAACAAAATATAAGAATGATAACCATAAGGTAATATCACATATTAAATTTTTGTTGAAATGCGTGGAAGAATATCACATGGAGCATAAGAAGCAGAAATAATTTGTGAAGAAGCTATTTTTGATGGAGAATGAAGGATAATTTTTCCAATCCGATCTTTTTTTGTATTTTCCGTCCTTGTACAAATTCTTTAAATGATAATGAAATGTAAATAGTCCCACATATTTTTTTGTATAATACCAATATTTCAAATACCACTATTTTTTTACATTATCTTTATTCCATTTTGAAAATCACAAAGGGGGATAATGGAATGAAAAAAAATAATACTACGTAAACAAGAAAATTACCTAAGTAAGGGTAAGTCTATCTAAGGACAAGTTATTATTATAGAATAATTTCATATGCGAAAAAGAATATTTTGTTATGCAAGAAAATTTAAAATCTCATTCAATAAATCAAAAATATGCTCCATAGTGATTTCAAAACCTATGGGAGAGTTAGTCGTATTAATAGTGATTCAAAAGTAAAGGGAGATATTTTTTTATTTTCATGATCATAAAAAATTCCACGTCCTTATTTTTTTCATAAGGATTTTTGTACTTTCAAAAAAGGGGGAGATTGTTGGTTCAATAGGGTTCCCTTTGGACTTTTCTATTCAACTTTGTTTTGAAATTCACTAACACTCTATCTTAAGGAATATTATACATTATAAAACCACGAAATTCTATATATACATGGATATAGAGTATTCTATTTTAATGTTCTGAATTCAGGTTCTGAATTCTTTGAAGATTAGACTCTAAATTCTCTAAAATTCAGATTTTGAATTCCCTAAAATTAAAAATCTATATTCCTTAGAATTCGTACTCCGAATTCCGTATAATTCATACTCTGAATTCATTAGAATTCACACTTAAAATTCTATAGAAATCAAAATCTGAATTCCTTATAATTTTGAATCTGAATTCCTCACAATTCAGACTCTGAATTCCAATGAATTCGGTCTCCAAATTCTTTTGAATTTAGACTTCGAATTAATTTTAATTAAGACTCTAAATTAATTGAAATTCAGACCCTAAAATCTATAGAATTCTAGTTCATAATTCCATGAAAAACAAAATTCAAATATCCACGATCAATAGTCTTTGATAGATTATTTTATTAGACTTTGAACATTATTTTTACGTAGACTCTAAAATGTTTATTTTGTTAAGAAATGTTATTTTCATATATTTTTTATAGTTATGAAACATTGTTCTACTATCTGTATTTATATAACCATTGTTTTAGTGACACATGTATAAGTCCCTCAGTGATTCAAGGAAAATATGATTATTAAAGGAGATAGCTAACTGTTAGAGAAGTACCTATAAATACGATTACATTTGAATGAGCTCCATACTGAGAATTAATAGTTTAACACTCTAGACATTGTGTGATGTTGAAGTGATTTTAAGAGAGAGATAATCTAAGGCCTTTTGCACACTAAACATCCTGTTTAGATTTCTTTGGTCAATTCTGATTCTTGTTGTTTAAAATCGAGGATTTCTGGGGATGGGATGACTGAAGTAACATCTACCTTAATGTTTGAGGAATTATTTGGATAGGTAGACATAGGTTCCGACTACCTTAAAACATGAGGTCATGCAGGTATAGGAAGATATATTCCAATAGTTCTATTGAGTGCTTACCCTGGTGTGTGTAAGATAGATTTTCAAGAATGTATAACTCATGGGACCATTATATAAGGTTGTTGGATACCCTTATCTTTGGTTTAAAAGAGGTAATACTTGTTTTGTGTTTGGTTTAAAGAACATTTCCACAATATATTGAAAAAGGAAGAAATTATAACCTTCTTATACATTCTTGTACTATTGTCTACTTTGATAAGTAATATTCTATATGCTTTAAGGTAGAATATTTTCCTTGTAAACATTCTATAAGTTTCATTCCTGGAACCATATTTTCGGAGCCTTGTATGTTTGTAGAACTAAAATAGGTCTTGAAAATTTACCTTGTTTAACCATATTAAACATAGTTTTTCATTAAAATTGAAGACAAATTCTTTTAAACATACAATTCACCCCCTCCCCCCAAGTAATTCAGCTTCTACATTCATATATCGATCCTTCAATATCTCTCTATCATATTGTTCCATATACTCCTATGTGGAAGAAATTTGATCACTTATAGGGGTTATTGTGATGTAGACACCACCATTCTTTTATCATTGGTTTTATTCAACCATTGAGGATTTAAATAAATATTTGCAGGATCTAATTTTTGTATTCTCTTATAGAACCAGGTATGTGTATCCTTAGTGGGTATATCTAGATCCCCCTCTTTGGATACATTTTCAATATTTCATCCCTCTTCATCGGTTTCATGATACACAATTTCTATTATGTTGATGGTGACGAAATTCACTTAGGTGTATAGTGAAATTGTAGATTTACCATTACTCAAAATGAAACATAATAAATTTTAACTGTATTCAATAGGGTATTTCCTCAATCCATTGGATGTTTTGAACCATTTTTGTTGTGATCCATATGGGGATTGATTTACTTCAATGTACATTTGTCCGATATCATCATATGAGTAGTGAACCTATGGGATTTTCCAGTAATGTTTGTCTAATGGGCCTTGAATAATAAAGGTTTGTATTGTGGTGGGTGGAATAGATGGGTTGTCGAATGTTGATATTTATCCCAACGTGGATAAGAATTATTATGTCTAAGGGGATTTATATGTTGATGAAAATACCCCCACCCTTATGTGATGTGGTCTATCAAGGGCCACCAATTTAATTTATTGATCATATTGTTGAGGATTCAATGATTCCGTATGAGGATTTCATGATTCATAGGAAAAAAATTGAGATATAAATGCCCATATCCTACCATGTCGGGATTTATTTTGAACTATCACTGATTTTCCTAGGTATCCCTTGGGATATAATATATCTTGCTATGGTGAATGATATAATATCCCCCCACCCTGACGAATGTGATGGGTTTTATTTTCATCTACTATAGAAATTTAAAGAATCCTATTAGGAATTGATGATTTGATGGGTGGAGGTGGGGGTAAATATTACCACATACCAGTTGGATTTTTTATTCTATTAAATAGATATTATGGTTATTGCTAATAAAATCTATTTTATATGGCCCAACTATGGTCATTTATGATCATTCTCTAATGGTATCCCCTGAAGTGAGCCAGTTTCATTGGGATGGTATTTTGTTGATCCGAAATTTTTTTATTATGATTCTATAATTCATTCATGTTTCATTTAGAGGTCGAGTTGAAATATTTGTTTTTTATCATCTCCCTTCATTGATGAGTGATCAGCACCATTGAAGGGGTAATTTCATTGTAGTAAACAAATTGATCATGTCTTACCTTATCCCATGATTTCACCATAGTCTATAAATTTATTGGTTTTCATATCTAGGGAGTTATACTATTTGAAGAATTTGTAAAATGAAATTCTCCACACATTCCCCATTCTCAAATATAGATTCCAAATGATCGAATTGTGATAAATTTCCCAAGTGTTTTGATGAAATTGACACAACCATGTTGTATATTTCTACTGCACTTTTTTTTATTTGGGTCCTGGTCTATGGAGATAGAATCCTAGAATAGCTGCCAATAGATTAACCTGGTGGTCTAAAGGTGACCCTCTTTTCAAGACTTGGGAGGTTTCTATCCTTCAAAAACTAACGATCTTTCAATAGATTTTGGCATATATATAGAACACATTCTTCCTCTAGCTAGTTTGAGATCTCATAGTGAGAAGTGGAGAGGGGATAAAGCATGATGGGGAGGTTTTTTCAAGAAATATCTATTTATAGGTAATTTATAACTTCCTTATCATCCAACACACATGCCTCTATCTGTTCATACAACAAAATATTTTCTATTGGATCCTCCTTCATACCGTAGTGGAGTGATGCTAGATGTTCATGGGGAACCATATATGGTTGGCCTCTATGTTTTAAATACCTCAATATAAGATAGTGTTATTGTTTTGAGAATATATATATAATAAATTTTCTAGTAAAGGGGTTTAGTTCCTTGTGTGATGAAGATATCAACCTGGGGAGGTTCACTACGACGGATGTCAGGAGTAGTGTCCCTCTAATCCACATCCACACAACCATGAGGAGGACTATTGTGGTAATGATTGTCTTCTTCTTCTGTAAATGTGCCGGTGGACACTTAGGGTGTGGAGAATATAACACCCCATGATTTTCACCTTTTTCATTAAAAATATTAGTGACTTCGATATCATACATTGAAAAGAAAAATGAGAGTAAATGAACTCATAAAAATATTATTATTTTATCAAGACCATTATAAAAGATCTATTAAATTGATGTGAATAAATAGTATTAACCCCATTAAGAAATATTTTATTTTCTAAGGTATCTATAATATATTAATTAATTCTTATAGAATAGGCATTATTGTTTTATTAAAAATTTTTGGTTCTTCAAATATATGTTTTCTTCCAAAAGTGATTTTTATCACATTCTATGAGAAAATAAATAAAACGAATTTATTGAAATTTTTTAAAATTTATTTTATAAAGTTAATTTCATTTCTTTATTTGACATTTAAAAATTATCTTTGGCTGAATTTTGAAAAATATTATGAAAAAATAATTATTTCATTTAATATTCAATATGAAATTTCTTTTAAAATGTCTTTTTTTCAAAATAAATTTAAAATTTTATAAATAATATTATTTTTTAATATGTGTGAAATTAACATTATTATTATTTAGTTATATTTTATCACCAATATTGATTTTTATCCCCAATTATATTTTATTTTAGATAAAATTCATTTTTTCCTGAAATTGGGATATTTCTAAAAACTATTTTAAAGTACAGAATCATTATCCAATGATATTTAATTAAAAAACATAATTTGGATTACTTTATATGTAATTTATATATTATATATCATTAATTATTAATTTAGTTTCATAAAATGATAATTATTAGTCATACAATTAATATAAAAGCATCTAATTCCAAAAAAATACACATCATGAAAATGCATTATTTCATCATGTCTATGGCTTTTTATATCAAAATTCTCCAATTATTTTGATTTTATTTGGTAAACTAGATTTCATATTTAGAAGTAGAAGGTAATAATTAGGATAAAATTTAATTTTCATTTATAGATATGAAATAATGTTACCACTATAAAAAACGACTAAGAGTAATATATATAAAACAATGAATGGGGATAATGTTAAATTATAAAAACATTAAATAGATAAACAAATTTAACATTAAATTAATTTTGGAGTGTTTAAAGAACATAAATATCCAATGAAATGTTAATTATAAATCTCATAATATGGTGTTAATTCCACCCAAAATTGGTTGGAATTAAATATAAAATAATCATTATTTATTTACATAAAACCATCCCTCATCATGTAGAAATAACACTCCTCACCAGAACCTTTCTACTCAAAAACCATGAAGCACATGAGATCTATTCCCTCACATGTCTTCTCACCACATGTGCATGTTCTGTTAGTATCACATAAATTATAATTCGAATGTCTTTAAGAGATCTTTTATGTTGTTTATATTCAAGAGGATATAAATGTGAACAAAAAAAGGGAACCATGATATAAGGGTTATCTTATATTAATTTTTCTTCAATGATATGTAATCCATATTCCAAAAATATTTCATATATGTGGTTAATATAGTACACTTTAATATATCATTTTATTAATCTCATTATGTTAATTTAGTCATGGATCTATTTGATAATTATTTATTTTTATGGTGTAAATGATTAAACTTATTATAATGTTTGAAGGCAATTTTTAAACAAATCTTCATTTTGGGTTAAATATCAATATAATAGATTAGTTTATTATAATATTTTTATTAAAAAAAATTATTATATATTTTTTATTTCATCGTGTTTTATTTGGACTTACATATAATACAAGAAATTTATTAAATTTTTTAATTTTCACTTCATTGATATATTTTTTAGAAGTGAATTTTTTTACAAATAATCCATTTAAATATTCACCTAAAATTAATTTTTTTCCATTCCCATGTTTTTTGAAAAATCTGCCTAATATTTTTTACTATTAAATTATTAATTTTCTAACTCAAATTTTCCCATTATTTAATTTTTACAAAACCGTTTATAGGATTATTTTTTACCTTTTTAAATGATGGTTAATTATGAATATTCCACTACAATTATGAAATTAATATTTTTTTAACTTATACGACATGATGGTATTTTCCTACCATCATGAATCCTTAATGATTTGATGTTTTCATTTCAGAATTACACGGTCGTTTTCAAATAATATAATTTCATTTAAAATTATTTAGCATTAGTAAAAAATATTTTCAAAATATAAATGACATTTTCCCCAATAAATATTTCAAATGATACTTCTTGAATATAATTTTTCCATATCAAGTAACAATATTTTCTATTACTTGTGCCTTATTGGGGATTTTAATCATGCTAGTTTTCATATTATTTCTATGATATATTCATATTTAGTAAGCAATTACATTTATGAATCATATAACCTTTTTATGAGACTCACTATGATGAAATTTTTTTAACCCTATTTTTCCCTAATTCATAGTATTATGATTCATGTATATTATTGTGTAATAAATATGTATTATTTTCATTATGTGATGTTTTGGAGCTATATGTCCATAAAATTCATTAGGATATATGGATAACTGATCAGGTAAATGTGTTTTTCTTGAACCAGATTACATATTCAAAATTCTATGTGTGGATAATGTTTTCAAGTACATACGATTAGGCATGGATCTCATCACATGTCCAAATGTTTATTTATGGTCCTGATTTCATTTCCTTAACTCAATGATTTGACATGTTTGTATTTATACATGTTGAAAATGTTATATGTTTATTTTTTTCAACATTCAATGTCTTATGAAATTTTTTTTATCTCATGGATCATGTTCTCTTATTATTCATGTCTAATATACTTATATGATTTATTCCATTAATTTGATTACGATCATTGATAATCATGGAATAATTTTGGATTGTTATGCATGTACTCTTCAGCCACTATTATTATGATATAAGATATATCACTCTTGTTTACCCGTACTATGATTATGATATCACCGTTTTATAAGGGTTATTTCCCAAGGATGAGAAATAAGGTATTATGTATGACATGTAAAAAGGGTTCAACAAAATAAGAAATAAATGGGAGATGATGTAGTTGTTTTCAGAAACAATATTTTATGATTACAAGTGTCCAAAAAAACCAATATGATTCTATTGTGGATTTGATATATTATAAAATGAATATTAATAAATTTATAACTAGTATCTATTTATTATCGTTATGGATTATTAAAGTTGACATCATACCATGGTTTAGTTATCCATTGGACACATGAACGAGAAAACGTTAGTGACAAACCAATGTGTAATTTTTTTAAAATACTAGTGTTTTATAAATGATAATAATTAATATATGTTAAAAATAAGGTGTAATATTTTGAAATATTATAAGTTCATTAACATTAGTATTTGGTTTTCCATGTATGATAATTTTCTGTCCCATTATTCTTTTGTTTTCTTAGTCGGTGGTTGGAACCTATAAAGATCATGTTTATACAAAATTTGATGGCCAATGAAATGATTTCTCTTGGGAGAGACCAAATATTATTAGGTATGGAATTCAAAATTATAGTTCTATATTAACATAATTTATGAATCCTAATAGAATTCAATATGTGAAAATTAGGAAAAAATTATATTGATTCCATCATCTGGCAATGCCCACCATCATTCTGTGGGTCCTCTAACCCACTAGTGGTAGGGAAATGGATACACACCATAGAGAAAAAATATAACAATTCATGAGAAAATAAATATTTGTCCTTGATATTTATAGTCTTGAGGGAGAAGTTATTTAATGGTTTAATATTACCAATAATATGGGGAAGGAATATAAAACTGAGTCTCTAGAATGTGATAAGTTGAAGAGGATATTACACACCACTTTCATCCATCATATTCTATGTACAGTGATAGTGACTAAATTTCATAATATTAAATGGAAGGATGGTGAATCCATTGGTACCTATGGGGTGAATATTACAAGTCTCTCATAGTATTCCCCTTGATTAATCATCATACCTGAAATAAAAAATAGATCAATTCATTAGTTTCATGGAACCAATCCATAAAAATTGACAAGACATAAGGTTCTATAGAATCCATGATGAAAATAATGGATGTGAATTGAATGTAAGAATGGATATTTGTAACCACTATGGTTTTGTTTACAAGAAAAGGAAGATTTATCTTAACGAAAACTCCAATGGGGTGTCATGTGGAGAGACGAAAAGTCTTATCACTCTTAAATAAAATAACGTAGGAAGGTGAAGTCGGGATAATATTTGAATGGAAGAATATGTTACATAATGTTTCAGAAATCCATTTCATAAATAAAAAAAGTGTCAAAGTGGTATAAATAAGAAATTACAAGAAATAAATGGGGTTAAAGCTAAGCAAAATGGACTGCCCACGGTCAAATTCTATAAATAAAACGATTTTTTTCATTATACCAATAAATTCATGAATACAACAGTTATATATGATCAAAATCAGTGTCCTATTAAGAATATTGAAAATGGGAAATCTTATGTGACCATGACTATTGTAGCGGCTTATGCAAACAATGTGAAGAAATGTGAACTTATAATCATCTCTAGAATTCGTAATGTCTTATTTGATTCCGGATCAAACCACAATTTTATTTACAAACAATTGACTAAGGGTATAACCCTATCACCTCAACAATTAGATATTGAGTTAGCTATGAAAACCCATAGTGGAATGATGGTCGCATCTCATGTTTATAGTTCCACTCTAGTGGATTTCTATTCAGAAAATCATTCTTGCAGACCTTTTGATTTACCCTTTATTTTAATTCAATTTCATTCATGGAATTGGTTGGATTTCATCATATTCGACCCTTTATAAATTCAGTGGAATTGAAGTCACATTTAATATTCTAAATGAACCCATAATCACATATCAATGTAAGGACAAAAAAGAAAGTCTAGTGGAAATTGATTCATTCTCATGGGTCTTAATTCCTATAAATGATGGTTATCTTTATAAAATGGTTGGGTATAAATTATGAATTAACCCTACAACCATTTTTCAGGAGTTTTTTATGCCTTTACATAAAAATTTACAAGTCTTCCATCAAATCATGAAGATGAATTTTGAATAGGAATCATACATGGAGATACACTTATTTAGAGGAATCTATATAGAATGGCCCCAATTGAGTTGCAAGAACTCAAAAATATACACCAAAAGATTATTGATAAGGGATTCCTAGGCCTTAGTGAATCACCATGGAATGGTCCTATTCTATTTGTAAAGAAGAAATATGTATCAATGAAAAATCTATGTTGATTATAGTGAACTTATTAAGGTCAGTATCAATAACTTGTTTCCTCTCCCTGGTGTTCATGGAATTTTTGATAGTCTACCAGAATCTTAATAATATTACATGGTGACCTTCATTTTAGAAATGTGATTGGTGGAATAAAATCTTGAACATTTTACGAATCCACAATATAAAAAAATGTCTTAAATTGAGGAATAGACATCATCCCACCATTATCCTCATTGTTTAGTCAGAATATGAATATGGAATTCATTCATGGGGGAAGGGATGTGCACCTCCCATGGGATTTAAATATGAATATTCCTATAGACCACTTCAAAATGAGTAGAAATTTGAGCCTTCTCACTGGAAAATGTCATAATATACTATAATACCTCATTAGTAGGATAGGTTATATTATCCCACATATAGTTATCCTACGAATCCATTCTGGACATGTCATCTATGTTCTTAGGAATTGGTTTCATAGGTTGTAATGTGTCCAGTGGAGCCCTCAACATGAATATTAGGGGAACCAATGAGATTGTTTTGGTTAGGTTGGTTGAAAAAATGATTCATATGATGCTATTAAATAATAAGGTATCCAAAGATTAATCCTTGACCCAACATAATTATATATAGATGTTGGTGATTTTTTCTCTCTAGGGAAAATATTTAAAGTGGTCATCGGTGGAAATAGTACACAATGTTTATATTGAAGATTTATTATGGGTGATATAGAATCATCAGTTTTATCATTTTAATACCCTTATAGGTATCCACAATGGTTGGAATCATACAATGTCGATGGTATTTCGAGACCATTTCATTATCCTGTGGAAAATTAATGTTTCGAGAGGGGGTGGTCATTCTGAGGACTTTGAGAACTGCATCCATGTATTATTTTCAAGAAAACAGACCAGATAAAGAAATTATCTTGGGACATGTTCTTTTTTTTTTGTTATAGAAATAGATTTTTTTCAGGATGAAAACAGGAAATAAGGTCTCTAATCAATGCATGATCATAAGAATTGTACATGGTCAACTAGATATGATTGGTTAACATAATTATATATTCTTATTCATGCTTATACTATTCTAATCACACGTAATTCTCATAGAAAGGAAAGAATAAATTTAGTTATAACACCAACTATAGTAGAGCATTAGATAATTTTCAACATTTTAAATATTCATGTATATTATTTCACATTTATTAATCAGGATATGTTTAAAAATGGTCTAATACATGTAAAACTGATCATTTTTCAATTTTCGAATTTCATGTCTTGATCAACGTTTTTGTTTCATGTGATATACATAAAATTACATAATTTATGTTAATCCAATTTTTTATTTTATATAATCATATTGAGTTCAACATTTTCTTTCATCTAGAAGAGATATATAGGATGATAACCTATATGGAAGGAATAATACATCCTGATGGCTTTATTGTGTGTCTGTGTGGGGGGGGGGATGCAAGTACAATGAATCATATTGCAATCACCATATATTTTAATCTTCTATAGAATATCCCAATGGTTCCCACATCAATTACTATGTATAGACCTGCTTTCCTAATGAAGTTGTTCAATTGGGGTTTTAGACCCAATGGAACATAATAACTCAAATTTGTTTATGGGATTAAAAGATGGAACATGTGAAACCCCTTTGGGGGGAATTATTTCCATCTCTAAGACTCTCATTTTGATTTTTGATGTCTTTGAAAATTTCCACCAAATCACTATATGTTGTTGGTATCCTTAAAATTGAACAAAATTTATAATCCCCTGATGGGAATAAAGTGGTCTATTAAACAATCTATACGTATACATGTGAGGTTATTTATCAATTTTCCATTAATGGGTAGCTTCATTTTAGTTGAATCTCAAAAAACGGTCACTCAATAGTTTCAATTATTATAGGGAGATGTTTATTATTTCTAATATGGGATTGAGCCATTATAACTGATCATATGAATCAAACTAATAACAGGAATAAAACTCCATATAGTTTGTTAAACCCATGCGGTTTGATATCATTCAAAATTAACATATATGAAACAAAATTGGTATTAGGAGTTTGATCTCAAGCCTCAAAGAGACATCCATTTTTTGTTATAATAGGAATCAACGTCATCATAGTTATATAACTCCATAGGGGATATCCTTGAGGTGGGATCCCTTGTATTGGAGTATTCACGTTATTCCATCAAATAGGGAATACACATAGAGTATATTCTATATGGTGGTTATTTAGGATTCAAATTATATGATCATTGAATCTTCCTAAACCGACGTGATCCATGCATTGAGTGAGAAAAAAGGGATAAAATGTAATCATTATCATTTCATATGGATGTTGGAATTATTTTTTAGTGGAATCCATTGATTTTGTAATATGTTTCACATGTCTTAGGAAGGAGTCATATGAATCCAAGATATGGAATGAACCAGAGTAAACATTGTTTTGGTTCTTTATCGTTCCTCTAGTGGATGAGGTGTCTCGATTATACCGTGGGAATTATTAGGTTTCAATGTTTCTAATGTCAAATAAATTGTGGGACACATTCATATGTGGTTCCCTTTGGAGATCGTTCCTTAAGAAAACATCATACATTTCATGATTATGTTAGGAATAATTGTTATATTAGTTCATTTTCCTTTCAAATCCATTAGCTGAAGAGGATTAATGATCCTCTCTAGGGAATAATTTTGTCTAAATAGTTGAAATTTTAGAGTGATAGTGAGATACATACAGAGGTAGATTCCCATTTGAGATCAGGCTATAGGATAGACTCATATGTATCTTGGATAGGGACAGAATTGGAAATCTCCTAGTTTAGCATATTTGTTATAACACTATAGGGTTTATATAATATGGTGGAATTCATTTCATTACATTGTCTAGGGCTTACACATTTAGTATTTCCTTATATAGGGGAAGTAATATCCTCCCACTAGTTAGGATTACACAATGATGATTCCATTATATGATCACTAGAAAAGGATTTCATATACTACGATGCCTACTCAACACTACCTAATTGTCTTCATAACTTGTAGGATTGCTGGGATGAAATGTGTGAGAATGAGTGGACATTTCCTGGATGAATAGAGGACATTCTTCAATACAATCACAATATCTAGTTGACATTTTTGAAGTATGTTACTAAACATGAGTTGCTTTTATGGATGGCATAACATGATAAATTTAGACATGTTTAGAGAGTGTTTCTTGATTTGGATTATATGTCAAGATAAAATTTAGAGATCAAGGGTGACATGTCCGGTGTAATGGCCTAGACCCTCCTGGACCATTACATTTCCAAAATAAGGCTCCACTAAAACAGTGGCACCGTGATAGTGGCACTAGTCACGGTGGAACCATGATGGTGGTACCAGACACGGTGGCACCATGACAATGGCACTAGTCATGGTGGCACCATGACGATGGCAACGTGTCCTCACCGAGACCTCTATTTTCTTTTTCCAGTCCCTCTCCTACAATGTCATTTTTTGACGTAAATTAATTCTTTTACCCTTTTTAAAGCCATTTAAAGCCCATAATTAATTCCAAAAAATCCCGGGAAACCCCACTGATGGGGGATATTAAATAACATTTTAATGCCATTGTGCATAACTGCCAAACCACGTGGGAAACCACAATCCTTCTTTCCATGCATTCAAAATTCCCATATCCCGTAACAACATGATCTTATCTATATATCGCATGTGAAGTTCTTTTTTTCCTCTTCTTTTTTTTGGCCGGCTTCGTTCTTATACCTATGAACCTGGAGACCCTTCTTCCCGTGGCTTGTGTTGCACCTCGGATGGAGCTTTCTGCACCACTTGGAGTCCACAGTATTCCTCCCCTGCAATCCACACATCCCATGTTCCTGGCACGTGGAGAAAAACATCAATCCTTGATCAACCAGGTAGGGATTTTTCCTTATCCTCCCCTTTTTGTGTATCATGAGGGGTGGGAACACTTTTTTCTCTTTGGGAATTGATGAAACAATACGTAATGAAGATAATGAGCAGACCTTAAAGAATTAAGGGGGGTGTGATCAAATTTCTGTTGTACTCTTTTTTGTTGATATGTGTTGTGAATTGTGCGGGCCTATGCTCACTGAAAATCATGGTCGTTGGTCATCTTTCCTTGTGCACTAATGAACCATGTCTTATGTGATGACTAAATAACTTTAACTTGGAATTGGATAGACACATATACTCATTTGGGTTTGGATGGATGTTCGGTAAAACAATAATCCCTGTGCAATCACCCCGTTTAACAAACAGAGAAAAGAACTTAATGAATGATGTGTTGAACCTGGATGCTTCCCTGCTCTGTTTTGGTAGTGAGCATGTTGTTCTGTTTGATTTCCCATGGGGTGATGTGGGTGAGGACAAGATCCTCCGTTGTGGTATGGTTGCTGGTTGTGAATCTGAGGTCGTGTGGTTTCTTTGTTGTGACACGAACTCGGGTGGGATCCTATATTGTTGAGAAATCTGTGGTTCCTATTTTTGGGGACATGGGGTTGTGTCTAGTGGTTTTCTATGGTTCCATTAATTTGAGGTATCTCAGTAATCCCCTTTTTTGTCGTAACTTTACCTGTGAACCGGGTGTGAATGCTTAAATTGTTGTTTGGTTGTTTCACATTTCCTGGCTTGTGTTTATGACTGTTAGTTTCCCAATAGTGTTGAATTCACCTTAATGGGATCACTAGATCATGAAAACAAGAATTATTGAATGGGGAATTTGTTTTGGAATGATTTGTGACTTCGCTGTGAGTGTTGTGGCTTCTTTTATGAAATAATAGTAACAAGGGTGTTTGTGCTTAGGTTTTGGAACCCCTAGGTTGGGATGAGTGTTTGTTACATATACATATATCTGTGTATTTTATGTTTCTTATTTGTGCCTCACCCAAGTTGAGCACTTTTATTCCGAACACCCACATTTCATGGGTGAGGGTGTTTTTCCAACACTCCTATGAGTGGCTGGTTATTATCTCCATTTTTACTCACTTTATTGAATATCCCAAGACTCTTCGGGAAGGTTATAAACACCTGAAGACCATTATTATCCCATGAATCTTCGTAAAGGGTAGTTGTGGTGGTTGTCCGAGGTGTTTTTGGTTAGGTTGTTTCCCAACTTTCTTCGGGATGAGGCCTAGGTGTCTTCGGGCGTGGTTGTGCTTGTTCCGGACTAGGTGTTTGCGGGATTGGTTATGTTTGATTGTTATGGCCCAGGTGTCTACGGACAGGATAGTTGGTGTGGCCCAAGTGTTTTCAGGTGGGATGCGTGGTTTTGTCCTAGGTGTGTGTGGGTGGAGTGTGGCAGTGGGACTGCAGTGAGAATGGTGGGATTGGTTCGATGCGTAGGATTTCTTCAATAAACAGTGGGAAAGTGGCGCGTGGTACCCAAATATCGATGTGCTATTACTATAGTTTACTTTCTTTGAATTATTTGGGGAGTGTGCCTTAGTGTAACTAGGGTGGACTGTTTTTTCTTGCTAAGGTGATTTGGTTTTTTGTTTCTCACAGGGAATTAGAATGCCTCTCCACTTGTGCACGAGAGTCTTTGGTTTTCCCTAGAGAGTGTACTTGTATACTCACCCTACGTATATAAAACAGCTTTCAGGTTTCCATGAGGACTTCAAGGATCACGTGGGGCCATACTAGCTCGGATGTTGGGACAGTCGCAGTTTCTATTTTTCTTTTCTTTGGTACTTTAACTTTGTAGTCTTCTTGTACTTTTGTATCATTTACATTTGGAACATATATCTGGGAATGATTTTTTAGGATTATCTTGTACTTCCGGTTTTGGTGTTGTGGTATTTACTATCTTATCCTCTGATACTATTAATGAAAAAGTGTAATTCCAGCCATCTTGTGTGTGAATATATACCCTTGGTGCTAGTCTCCACTCCAGGAACTATTGAAGGCAGGTCTATGCGGTCATTATCTTTCCTTCATCGTGAAGAAAGAAGGGTCTGACAATCTGTTGTCCCTTACATCATCTTGTTGAAGGCGGGTCGTGACAGAATGTATCAAAGGTAGAGGTTTGAGAGATAAGATGGAGTCTGGAGTTAGGTATAGTGAGGATTGCATGGGGTGGTAGGGAAATAGTGTTGGGTTACTTTGGTGTGTGAATTATGCCAGGGAAGACTGGCTTGGACATGGGATTTTAGGGGCCCCTGTGATCTGATGCGAGGACTCTGGACCTACCAAACGGCCAGGTGAGGCTACACTGATTGTTGGGTGGAGAACCTAGGAAAGGTACATTCATCATAATGAATTTTGTTCTTATTTTTAATGGATGTCTTGGAGATTCAAAATAAATAAAGGAGTTTAAGAAAATTTAAGAACAATATTCTACACTACTCGGGCTTAGGAATTCCGTGTTTACCTTGCAGCTATGAAACCATGGAGGAGACCATGAGTAGTGAGGGAGATGACAGACCAGGAGGTTTACATGGTCGATCGGTAGAGGGCTCACCGAGAGGAGGAGGAAGATCAGTGGCAGAAGACGCTTCAAACCATTCAGCGACAGGCCCTCACGAGGTACGTGGGCAGCACCTCAGACATGGAGATAGAGAGCTGGCTCGAGAATCTAGTTATAGATTTCAGCTTGATTCAGTCTCCGACAGAGTACTGGGTTTATCTGGATGTCAACCAGATGCCGGGAGCAGCGCGTAAGTGGTGGACCCTTTATCATGGATAGAAGAGGGAGACTGAGGTTGCGTAGGCTGACATCGAGAAGGTGTTTTGGGCGGAATTCCTCTCTTCCACGATGAAGGCCGAGAAGAGGCAAGAGCTAATCTCCCTCCAGTAGGGGGGAATTTCAGTGAGAGAGTTGGGGATCAAGTTCAACAATCTCTTTCACATTACTCCGAACCTCTTTCTGGATGAGGAGTCTCGGGTGAGATGTTTAGAGGAGGCACTCTGACATTCTCTTCAGTACATTGTTACTCCCTTCACCCTACCGACATAATTAGAGGTGAAGAAGAAGGCTGAAGTGGTGGAGAGGATGCACACACTGGGAGGTGTGTCACAATAGAAAATCCAGTTGCACCCGTCAAAGGGGAAGCTTGTCAGCAGCAGGCCTCCAGCATCAGGGCCCTCTAGGTTTCGACCAGCAGGGAGTTGGTCACATCAGTTCCAGTTCTGATCTCCCGGTCCCGGCCCTTTCCCTTAGGGCCTGCGACCGAGGTACTTTGTATGTGGTAGCCGTAGGAACCTTCGAAACCAATGCCCGGATAGAGTACAGTACGGTGGGTGTGGGCAGGTTCAGCGCCCACCTCAGCAGAAGCTGTTTCTAGCTGGGCCGTTTTAGCAAGAGTAGGGGCAGCGGGCTCTTGCCCCTTCGAGGGAAGATGTTTCAGGAGGAGTCCAAACACACGGCGCTCCTCAAGGACCTCGACCAGGGTGTGGTTGGGGAGGCGGTCGATAGTCCAGAGGCAGAGGAGCTGGGTGTGGGCAGTTGCACGCCGCAGAGGCACCTGTTCCAGTAGGGCCAGAAGACGTTCGAGGTACGATCATCTTGTTTAGTACCCTTGAGTATGCCTTGATCGATATAGGAGCTTCGCACTCCTTTTTTACACCTAGCTTGGCCCATTCTCTGGGTTTAGATGTTGAGAGACTTCCAGTTCCACTCATACTGAGCACACCAGTCGGAGGTCAGACCTACTTGTTGTATGTTTTTCAAGGATGCAGACTAATGATAGGGCCACATCAGTCAGTCTGGGATCTTATACTGTTTCAGATACATCCATACAATGTCATCCTAGGAATTGACTAGTTGTTCTCTGTATGTAATATCATTGACTAATTATGAGGAAGGTTTGTGTTTGCAGACATTGGCGGCCGCCCGGTGACTTTCATCGGTGAGCAGAGTTGCCAGGGGAGCAGCAAGCGAGGGGAATCCCACCACTCCTTGTTATCTGAGCTATCAGTGGAGTCGGTGGATGCAGAGATGGTGGATGTCCTAGTAATCACCAGTGATTTTATGGACCTCTTCCCTGAAGAGGTGGAAACTCTACCCCCTTGACATGATGTTGAGTTCGGGATAGACTTGCAACCTGGTGCCTGTCCGATTTCGATGGCTCCCTATCGGATGCCACCATATGAGTTGCGGTAGTTGCGGATCCAAATTGACGATCTAATGACGAAGGGTTTTTTTCAGCCATGTGTGTAACCGTAGGGTGATCCTTTTTTGTATTTGTATAAGGTGGATGGTGGTCTATGGCTATGCATAGACTACAGGAGACTGAATTAGGTGATGGTCCAGAATTGCTACCCTCTCCCAAGGATATGAAATCTCTTTGACTAGCTGAGGGGAGAAAGTTGGTTCTCAAAGATCGATCTGTGGTAAGGATTTCACTGAGTGAGGGTGAAGGAGGGTGACATCAAAAAAGACTACCTTCAATTGTAGATATGGGCACTTTGAGTTTTTAGTCATGTCGTTCGGCGTTACGAACGCACCAGCTATCTTCATGGGGCTCATGCACTCTATATTCCGGGAATATCTGGACCAGTTCATAATCGTGTTTATTGATGAAATCCTACTCTACTCAAGATAAAATGAATATCACCCTGAACATCTACGAACGGTTTTATAGGTCCTTCGATAGCACCAGCTCTATGGGATGTTGTCCAAGTGCAAGTTCTGGATGAGAGAAGTGCACTTCTTTGGGAACGTGGTGTTCGAGCAGGGGATAGCAGTGGACCCATCGAAGGTCGAGGCTGTTGTTTCCTAGAAAGCACACAAGAATGTGGAAGAGGATCGTAGATTCCTTTGTCTAGCGGGTTACTATAGCCCCGACATGCAGCACCTTTGACATCCATGATCAAGAACGACCAGGAATTCGTGTGGGACGAGCAGTTTGAGGTGGCCTTCAGTTATCTGAAATAGAAATTGGTTAGCGCCCCAGTGCTGAGGTTTCCAGAAGAAGGGGCGGCGTATGAGGTGTTATGTGGTGATTCAGGTCAAGGCCTCAGATGTGTGTTGATACAGCGGTAAGGAGTGATCTCCAATGGGTCTAGGAAGTTACGACCCCATGAGCATAAATATTCCACCCATGATCTAGATCTTGCAATGGTCGTGTTCGCACTAAAGTTGTAGCGGCACTACCTCGTCGAGGAGTGCTTCGTGGTCTTCACCGATCAAAAGAGCATGAAGTATGTATTTTTTCAGTGGGACCTGAACTTGAAGAAGCGAAGGTGGATGGATTTCATTAAAGACTACGACTTTGATATTTCCTACACCTTAGGAAGGGGGAATGTGGTGGCCGATGCCTTGAGAAGGATGTCGTGGAAGGATGCAGTTTGAGAGTCAGCAGATACTTGGAATGCAATGGAGGATTTGGATGCCCTGCACATGGATTCTAGGATAGAAGTTGGTAGAGGTTTCATGTATCAAATAATAGTGCAATATTCTCTATTATGGTAGGTAGAGGAGTCCAAATGGGGATACTCAGAAAGCGACGTGATGCGTGATCGAGTTAACTAGGGAAAAGCTCCGGAAGGGTGGACGGAGGTTTGTCAGAACCAGATGCTTTTTTGAGGAAAGCTGTTTGTTCTACAGGCGATTCATGACAGAGTTCATAGTGAGTTCCACAACTCACCTCTAGAGATGCACTCGATAGTTTCCAAGATTTACCAGGGCCTGAGGATATAGTTTTGCTGGCCCGGGATGAAACGGGTAGTAGCAGAGTTCATAGAAAAGTGCCTCGTGTGTCAGTAGGTGAAGGTCGAACACCATGTTACAGGGGGTCGGTTGCAGTCTCTAGATGTCCCCAAGTAGATGTGGGAGGAAATATTGATGTATTTCGTCATGGGACTACCCAATGTTCAAGGGGGTTGTGACACTATCTAGGTGGTGGTGGACTGGTTGATGAAATCGGCTCACATTCCTATGATCAAGGAGTTTGGTTTAGTATATGCTTTAGCATGAACGTACGTGGATGAGGAGGTATGGTTTCATGGAGTACCTAAATCCATAGTCTCAGATAGGGATGCACGGTTTACCTCCCGTTTCTGGATAGGATTGCATCATTCTTTTGGCACCCAGCTACATCTCAACACTGCTTTCCATCCCCAGACAAATGGACAGGCAGAGCACAACATCCAAACCATGGAGGATATGTTGCGGGCATGTGTTCTAGACTAAGGAGGATCATGGGTGTGACACTTTCCCCGGGTAGTGTTTTCCTAAAAAAATAGCTATCACACTACCATTTTCATGGATCAATTCGAATCCTTGTATAGGACTCCATGCCGCTCACTCGTGTGCTGGACTGAGGTTGGGGAAGCAAGTGTTCTTAGCCCGGAAGAAGTGAAGAGAACAAATAAGAAGGTTCAGATTATACGGGAAAGGATGCAGGCAGTAGATGACCAACAGAAGTCATATGCCGATAATAGGAGGAGACCCTTGGAGTTCGGGGTCAGGGACCACATGTTCTTGGAGGTCTCCCCTTGACGTGGACACCAGAGGTTCGGTAGGGGGATCAAGCTCTCTCCCAGATTCATAGTACCCTTAAAAGTGTTGTTGCAGGTGGGAGAAGTGTCTTATTAGATATTTTTACCACGGCCATTGTGGTGGATACAAGACGTCATCCATGTGTCCCAGCTCTGTCGGTATCTGCACGATGATTCGCACGTCCTCGATAGTGGAGAGATGGATATCGAGGATGACATGACCTTTGTGGAAAGACCAGTGAGGGTCAGGGATCATGAAGAGATGGTGCTTCGTGGACGAACCATTTATTTGGTTCGTGTGCTATAGCGGCATGGTGGGCTATAGGAGAGTTCCTGGGAATGAGAAGTACATATGCGTGCCTAGTACCTAGAGTTATTTTGAGTTATGTGTTGTTCTGTTTGTACTTGTGTGTGACGGAATGCTTTACCTTGATTGATCTGATATGTGTGGTTATCCTTATTCTCTGAATGTGTGGGAAAATTTCTGGCTATGTGGAGGGGAGGAACTGATCCTTAATAAAGATGCAATTTGGTGGATGCGACTAAACCTGTGTGGGCAAGTCAGTGCCGCCCAAACGGGATAGTATCTTGACATGTGGGAAGTGAATCACCAACACATATGACTGGGTCGTTTGACCCTTGTATGTTGCGTGGTTTCTTTAGGGAGATGTGTTTCAAGATGAAGATGAGGACCACTCCTGAGAGGTATCTATCGAGGTGGTTGTTCGGACCCTCTCTTTTCTGTTGGTTTGTTTTTTATTCTCAAGGGAGAGAATAGTTTGTGAGGTATCTAATGTAATAGCCCAGACCCTCCTGGACCATTACTTTGCCCAAATATAGTTCCACAAAAATAGTGGCACTTTGACGGTGGAACTGTAAGGGTGAAACCGTGATGGTGGCACCGTGTCCTCACCCAGCCCTCCGTTTTCTTTTTCTAGTCCCTCTCCCACAACGTCTTTTTTTGATGTAAATTAATTCTTTTACCCTTTTAAAGCCATTTAAAGCCCATAATTAATTCCAAAACATGCTGAGAAACCTCCCTGATGGGGGCTATTAAATGACAACTTAATTCCATCATGTGTAACTGCCAAACCACAGGGGAAACCATGATCTGACATTACTGGCATTCAAAATTCCCATATCCCATAACAATGGGATCATATATATATATTGCAAAGGAAGTTATTTTTTTTCCTCTTCTTCTTTTGGGCCAGATTCGTTCTTCTCCCTATGTGCCCAGAGTCCCTTCTTCTTGTGGCTTGTGGTGTGCCTCTACTGGAGCTTTCGACACCCCTTGGAGTACTCATAATTCATCCCTTGCAAGCTGTGCATCCCCTGTTCTTGACGCGTGGACAAAAAAATTGATCCGTGAACAACAAGGTATGGATTTTTCCATTGCCTCTCTTTTCTATGTACCATGCAGGGTGGGTATGATTTTGACTCTGTGGGAATTGAAGAAACCAAACATAATGAATATAATGAATATAGCTTCACATAATTAAGGGGGGTGTGATCGATGTTATGTTGTACGCTTTTATGTTGATATGTGTTGTGAATTGTGTGTGCCTATGCTCACTGAAAATCATGGTCGTTGGTGGTCTTTCCTTGCGCACTAATGAACCATGTCTTCTGTGATGACTAAATAACTGTAACATGGAATTGGTTAGAAACCTAAATTCAGATTGATTTGATTGGATGTTCGGTAAAAAAAGAATCCTTATGTGATCACCCCGGTTAAAAAAATAGGGAAAAGAACCTAATGAAAGATGTGTTGAACCTGGATGCTTCCCTGCTCTGTTTTGGTAGTAGGCATGTTTTTATGTTTGATTTCCTATGGGGTGATGTGGGTGAGTATGGGGTCCTCCGTTGTGGAATGGTTGTTGGTTGTGAATCTGAACCAATGTGGTTCCTCTACAGTTACGTGAACTCGGGTGGGGTCCTCTATTTTCGAGATATCATTGCTTCCTAGTTTTGGGGACATGGGGCTGTGTCTCAAGGTTTTCTTTGGTTCCAGTACATTTATGGATCTCACTAATCCCCTTTTTTCTCATAACATTACAAGAGAACCGGTTGTTAATGCTTAAATTCTTTTTTGGCTGTTTCTCTTTTACTGGCTTGTGTTTATTCATGTTAGTAGCCCGGTAGTGCAGAATTCACCTAAATGGGATCTCTTGAACATGAAAACAAGAGTGGTTGAATGGGGAATTAGTTTGGGAATGAGTTGTGACTTGTCCGTGAGTGTCGTGGATTCTTTTATGAATGAATAGTAACAATAGTGTTTGTGCCTAGGTTTTGGAACACCTAGGTTGGGATGAGTGTATGTTACTTATACATATATTTGTAGCTTTTATGTTTCTTATTCACGCACCACCCAAGTTGAGCACTTTAGTGTCGAACACCCCCATTTCATGGGGGAGGGTGTTTTTTCTGACACTCCATTGAGTGGTCGGTTATTAGCTCCTTTTCTTCCCCCATTCCCAAATAACCCAAGACTCATCAGGCAGGCTGTGATGGCCTGAAGTCCATTATTAGCCCAAGAATCTTCAAGTAGGGTAGTTGTGGAGGTTGGCCCAAGTGTTTGTGGGAAGGTTGTTTCCAAAGTGTCTTCGGGATGAGGCCCAGGCGTATTCGGGCATGGCAGTGGTGGTTCTGGCCTTGGGGTTTGCGGGCATGGTTACGTGGGGTTGTTATGGCCCAGGTGTCTGCGGGTGGGATAGTTGTTATAGCCCAGGTGTTTGCAGGCAGGATGCATGGTTGTGGCCTAGGTGTGTGTGGGTGGGTGTGGTAGTAAAACTGTGGTGAGAATGACAGGATTGGTTTGATGCATAGGATGTCTTCAATAACCAGTGCTAAAGTGGTGAGGGGTACCTAAATATCGATGTTTTATTACTATACTTTACTTGACATGCATTATTTGGGGAGTGTGCCTTAGTGAGACTAGGTTGGATAGTTTTTCCTTACTAAGCTGCTTTGGTTTTTCTTTTCTCACTTGGAATTTGAATGCCTCTACACTTGTGCACGAGAGTCTTTGTTTTTCCCTACTGTGTGTACTTTTATGCTCACTCTATGTATATAAAACTGCTTTCAGGATTCTAGGAGGACTTTAGGGATCGTGCAGTGTCGTACTATCTCGGATGTTGGGACAGTCGCAGTTGCTGTTTTTCTTTTCTTTAGTACTTTACCTATGTAGTCTTCTTTTACTTTTTTATCATTTACATTTGGAAAATTTATCTGGGAATGGTTTGTTGGGATTTACATGTACTTCCAGTTTTGGTGTTGTGGGATTTACTATATTATCTCCTGACCCTATTAAAGAAACGGGGTAATGCCTTCCATCTTGTGTGTGATTATATTCCCTTGGTTCTAGTCCCTACTTCGGGACCTATTGAAGGCGGGTATCGGGGGTCATTATCTCTCCATCAACTTGAAGAAAGAAGGGTCTAGAAATCTGTTGTCCCTTTTCTCATCTTTGTGAAGGCGGGTCGTGACATCTAGAGAGGTCTTCCTGATAATTGTTAAATTTTCGATGATAAATCATGAGAGAAATTTTAAATGTCATGATGTCATCGTGAGTCCAAGACAACATTTTCAGATGGCTCTGTATGATTTGCGGGGATATGTCTAAAGTATATCTCATGGTTTCTCAATAAATTGTGGAGTAATTAATTAATATTGTGTGTAATGAGCAATGGGAATCCTGAAAAATCCATTATAAGTTCATGGTTCATCACAATAACTTTTTAAAATATCAATTATGATTGATTGATTTGGGGAAAAATTCCTTGTGTTGTCACATGATCTGGGATGGTCTTATGAAGAAAACAGGTATTATTTAATGAATCATATTGCATGTATTCTATCATTTAAAAGACTTTTTATTATATCTATTATTGTATATGTGGCTCATGTTTTTCCAATGTTAGACTATTTTAGGTTTTGCGAGACCCAACTGCCATATGGGACCTCCTAAGCATAATCTGACAAAATTCCAGAATTCCATCATATAAATAAGCTATCATATGAGGTCCCTATTTATTTCATGTCGTACAATAGGTCGTTACTCATATTTTAACTGGAAGAATTAATATGTGATCATATGATTAGTCGCTCTGTGAAATCATATCTTTTGATCTCAACTACGATTCATTGAGGATGTTGAATTAATTTTTGTGTTGATGGGGAGGGTTTTTTAGGCTTCATCCCCCCAATTATATGGTTCCTTGTGTGGTGCATAAGTCAGATATTTGGTATGTAGTCGATTAAAGATTTTAGTGTCATGTGCTTCATGAGATTCTATTGTTGGTCATCGAGGGGCATCATAATATTTATAACGACCAAAAGAATATCTCATCACCACCATATTTATTGGAATTCATCCAATAAAGGAGATTTTTCATAACAATGTTGAAATATGAAGAATATTTCATAGGGTCTGATATACAAGTATAAGATTCTTTTTGAGATACTAATTCTTATAAAAATTACTTAAAATGATCAAATATGACTTGTTGATGGGCTTCCGTGAGACAAAGAATACATTTCATAAGTACTTTCTCAGGGTCATTCTGACATGAAATAGGGTATCTTGATAACATGTGGGCTTCTAGACGGACCCTTACTGATATCATGATGTCATGTCCAAGGGCTTAAATGACCCTATAATAGCTTTTTGCGAGGTCCCTAAATGATTAATGGTGACAACATGGGTAATTTTTCATATTTCGTGTGAAGGCCATCATATCCTCACATTATTAGAAGTGTCTATATTTCCCCTTTTTATTGTTTCCTATATATTAATAGGTCCAAGGATCTCATAAAGTTCTTATAATATTGTAAAATAAAATTACACTCCTTTTGTGTCCCGTATCACATGAAAAAATCGCTATTGTGGTTATTCTTAAGATTTTATTTAAAAATCATTATTTTGAGCAATGATGATAAAGGGGGAGTGTGGAATTGAATAGACTTATCCTAGATCCATTGCATAATGAATGAGACATGACAACATTCTCTTGTGCGACAAAGTTGACATATTTCCATGGGCTTCTTGGTGTCTTGTAGACTATATGATAACATCTCCAGATGGTCGATGAATGTATAATATCTCCATATTTTGCAGGATTTTCCTGTTATTTTACCAGGATTTAGGACAACATCCAAGTCTCTGCTATGTTGATAGGATTAATGGTGTGGAGGAATGTGTCTAACAAAATTTTCATGATCAATGAGTTTCTTGGATATATTTCCAAGAGTAGGGTAGTTGTTAAAGGGGATCATATCGATATTATGTATGTCATTCAATATTCATGAACTACTCACACAGTCTTCCAAAAATCATAAGATTGCATGTCCTTCAAAATATCATGATACCTACCTACTTTTGGCCACTTTTTCCCTTTATATTTTTGAGGAAATAACATCAATACATTGGGTCTTTAATACCATTTAAATTTTACAATTCCCAATGAGTATGTTTGAAAACCATCGATGATATATTCTATATAAATCATGAATGAATTAGATCGCTTTGTGAGAGGGTTTTCTATCATACGCATGAGTGATGTTATCATTTCCCATAAAATGGATATTATATAGGTGTAAGTGATAAAATAATTATAAAATCACAACTAAATAATACATATCATAAATATTGTATATAAACTAAATTCAACCTTATTCTCAACATCAAAAAGTGGTAATGTAAAAAAAATTACATTAGTTCGTGAGTTATTAGTCTATTAAACACACAAAGAATGAAATAATAACTCATTTAATGGGGTGAGTGGTATTTTAGGTCACTTCCTTAATACAAAAACATATCAATATATCTTATATAGTGAGGTTATTATATAATCATAGAATAATTTGTATTTATGGAGGTGGAGAATCAAATAAATAAAAAATTACTTTAAAAGATCATTAAGTAGTTTTTTGCTATCCTCCTTATGATTTCACCAATTACTTTATAATTTGGATTTATATAAAATATGAGGCCTTTAGGATGCACATATAGAATTTAGTGAGTGATTTAGGTATGGATTGTCTGAACCAAAATGGTTATCATTTGTGAAGAGAGGATGATTGTGGGTGTCATCTTATAAGTGGGGTGGCTGGTATAGTTGTATTTATTGAAACATGAGAATTCCAACCACGTTTTTACATTTCTTGTGGTTCCAATAATTAACCAATAAGTATAATTGATGTTATAATTTATTAATTTGGATATTTAATTGGTATGGGACATGTTATTATGTTATTTTTTACCTTCTATGTAATTATTAGTCCCCTGATAAAATATTTTTCTAATAATCATTTTAATTAATTATAATTATATATATTAATAACATTGGTTTAAAAGTATGTTGAAATTATTAGAAAATATAAATTATTCTGATTACAAATTTTGAATCAATTTTCCAATTTCAAGCCATATAATTGCAAAAAAAATTTCAATATTAAACTCAAAGACCCGGTGAGAAATTGTAACTCTCATGTGAAGTTTTTCAAATACATACTATGTTTTTATATCTAAATTCAATATAATAATGATTCAAATGACCTAAATTAGATAACCTTTTCTATATTATATCTATTTTGACATTAAAACTGATTACATACATAATTTAACTTTATATTTAATTTAAAAATTATCTTTTTCAATTAACATTTAGTATTTTTCAACTTGATAAAAATTTATGTTTTCCAAAAATAAAAATATACCCCTAAAGATAACATTGGTATTAATATTTACAAAAAATTATATTTTTTCCAATTAAATTAATAAGTTTCAAAATGTATTTTTAAAATAACTGCTTCATCAAAAGGTGGAAAAACTACATTAAGAAGAATATTTATTTTTTATACATGAATTTGAATTTATTCTTATTATATTACTACTGAATCTTCTAGAGAAAATGAAAAATATTTTATTTAATATATAATATATAAATTCTTTGAAAATGATCAATTAATTGTAATTAATTGTATTTATTAATATAAAATACATTTAGTGCATTATAATAGTTTTTCAAAAACCATTTCCTTTATATGAAACAGGTTTCAATATTCCATTATAATTAATTTGTAACCAATGAACACAGAAAAAATATTTTAATAAGTTTGTTAATCCACATTATAAAGACCAATTTAATAGCTAATATTAATATTTTGTTTAAACTCAGTCTTTATTGTAGCAGAAGACATCGAAGGAAGTCATTGTTGCGTGTAATAAAAGATAACCGAAAAATTTTATTTATTATATGAGAAAAATATTCCAATTTCTTATGGTGTTAAATAAAGGTAATATGACACTATTTAAATTACTGAATGGAACCACATAAATATGGACCGCTCATGTAAGGGCACACCAAATGAAATACTCTAATATTTACATTGTAATTGTACTTCATCAAATGTAATGGTAATACCGTCGGTGCACGTCCCACATAAAGGTAAAACCTAAAATTCATAATGGTTTGGAACACAATATAGAAGATACATAAGGGTATCAAACTACTGAGAGTTGGTTCTATATACCAAACTCATTTATATAATTTTAATACCATTGCAACAATAGAAGTGGATATATACATTATTTATGTTACCTGAATTGTGTTTATACTTATAAATTCACTATATTTATATAATAATTTCTCATTATAATTTTTCTCAAAAGGATTGTTATTTTCTCAGGACATACAGGGAACCAAGATATAACTTTACTATTAGTGTAACTATATTTCCATTGACAATGATATTTCATGTGGATCGTGAAAAGACATTGTGTGACTATTAGGTTCTTGAGGATCCTAAGATGTTAGAAATATTATAGTGAATTCACATAGAGTGATATCAAATAGATGATATTATTAGGGCTTACGGTCTAATAAAAAAATGTTTTAGGTGTAATTGTGAGTTCCTACCTTAGAACATGTATAATGCTTTTTTAACTAGAATAATATTAGTAGTGAAAAAAATTGGATTATATACATTGATTTAATATTAAAACCCCAACAATTCTATAAAGGTGGGGTATCTTGTTTTGGGTGCACAATTGATCTTATGAAATTGGCTAAATAATCAATATAAAACTAGTTTCATCCGAAAGAAAGTGAAATCTCTTTCATAATAAATCAGGATGGTAGTGACATCATAAAACAAATTGCCATGGAAGAAGGATGTAATTTTTCTATTTGCGTCTATGATGAATAAAAAAGAAAGGTTGATAAAAAAATTCATCCTTATTTTTGTAACATTAATTGAATAGGAGATTATATTTCACATTGCGTGTTTGTTAGAGAGGTTGCTATTTATATTAATATTTTATATCTCGTTAGGAGAGTTGATATGTTTCTAGATTCATGTTTTCATCTGTGAACAATATTCACTACTATCAATATAATTCCTTAGAGTAAAACACAATTGGTGCATTTCAATGTATTTACAATTCTAATCAATACGTGTATAGATCATGGTAGGCCCCACCATAGGTTCAGAGAGATGTCCAACCTAAATTGTCACTAATGAATCAATTAATTAATTATTATTAAATAAATGAATAATTTTCTTAATAATTTATTTATATTATTTCTTCACTATTGTTTTAATAATACAAAATAAAATATTTCACTAATAAGTGTTATTTTTATTATAAAGATTCAATTTATAATTTCAAGAATAACAGGTATATATAATGAATCACTTTTATCACTGAATATATTAATTTTATTATTAGTGTCGAGAATATAAATGATTTCTATGACATAGTTATTTTTTCATGATAATTTTTATGGATTATTTATTGATAAGTATTTATATTGTGTTTGGGTAGACCATTTTGATTTTTTATTATATCCTATATAGGAAAGAAGGCGATATTTTCTATGGGACAATTCATTTTCTAGAAATAAAGCGATCCTATCACCTCCCTCTCACATCTAATAGATAGATGTTCTTCTTATAATAATTTTACCTCAGATATATTTCAAAAATAAGTGGAATGACATGGTGGTGACCATTGGGACATTGAATGGATTGAATGAATTCCATGATTGCACTTAGATATCATTGATTTGAATTCCTATCATCTTTAAAATCATTTTTGGATGAGCTAGAGAGATTTTATCTCAGTTCTTTGGAGGTACAATCATTATTGATGTGATACTATGTAACAACTCTTCAAATTGGACAGAGTAATTAATAAATTTTATACCTTCATAAATTCATTAATGGTTTACTGAATATTGTTTCCATATATATCACATTGTTCCACTGATCAATGGACGAAACAATTTAATTCCAAAACCCATTTAGTTTGGTTACATTCCCAAGTTCCATTAATTTTTTTTATAGTGGTTTCATGATGGTTTAACAAAGATAAGAATTTAGAATTTATAAAAAAAACATTCTAGAGGGAATCACAATGATTTAGTACCTCACCAAACCAAGATTCATTCCAATCATAGATGAATATTTTATGGCCATCTAAGGATTTAAATTATAAGGAAACTTAATCCATAGTTTTAAAATGAACAGTAGTTTTGTGTTTATGCGTGTTTATGTGGGTGGCTGGGTGTGTAAATAAATGGTTTTCTCATATCGATTAGTTATATTGTAGGATTATGATGTCCCATTGAAATTTCCATTTCCATAATTCAAAAACATTGTTTTCAGAACTGGAATTTTTCCACACAAAATTGTGGAAAAAATAAATTCTATTAATATAGATATATTTTTTCCCAAAAAAACAAAAATTCATTTTAAATGGTGGTCATTCCTAAAGTAATTAATCGTAAAAATTCTAATAATAACATGAGAATGCTACAAAAATGTGAAGAAAGGTATTTGTGGGGCACCAATCTCGGCATGAAAAATAAAAACATTGAAATAAAAATCATATTATTGTGATGAAAACTACTCCATTCTTGACAAATTTAATCCCCCTGACATTTTCTTATAGAGGAGTATATGAGAAAACCATTCAATCATTGAATGGGTAATATAAGAAAACATTTATTAATGTTGTACATGGCCCTCCACCCTATATCCCTACAAATGACTTCATGGGGAACCACAACCAGTAATCACATGCTTGGTTGGGTTAGGTACATTCAAGGAACATATGGGCTAAAAAATTGCTCATAACACAATTTTATGATTTTTCATGCCATGCAGGGAATGGAATCGTTAAAAATTTTAAAATTTTAACAAATTTTTAATGATTTATTTTCCATTCGACCATGAGTCATTTTAAATTATCAATTATTCATATATAATTTATTAATATTCATTTAAATCCTCCTATAGTATAATTTACTGAAAAATTAATTCTATATGGAATTTATACTACATTATGCCATATCAAGAGAATTGACCAACCAATGTATGTGTGATATTTTATTATATTAATTATTTTTTTCAAATTCTTATGATGTACATAATTATTAATGCATTTTTTATGTCTATTACATCCATTTCCCCAGTATAATATATATATATATATATGGGTATTTTTAACCCTATACCTAATTATAATAGTATTTTTAACATTTCAGTATTGTTATATATTATGTTGAGGACATTATACAATTTTGACCATGATATGATGATGTGGTATTCATGATTAGATATAGATACATTAGATTATGATGTGAGATGTTATATAGATCAAAAGGGTTATGCTATTTAACTTATAGAGTTACAATTGATCCATTTACCATAAATGGGTCAACTAATATAAATTCTATAGAATATTTTGGTAGAATATTAAATTCATGAATTAATTAGTAATATTTTTTTAGATATAATTTTTTACATGAGAAAAATAAATAATAATATTTGATTCAAAGATTTATGACATACAATGACAAGATTAATGTTGTCCAATTTATGAATTTTTATGTTGTGATAATAATCACTTATTATTAACATAACAAATAGAAAATGATTTTTTTCATTTTTATATTAATCCTCAATGAAATTTTGGGTCATAACACCTTTTACCACTAAAAATTGAACAAAACGGGATGTGAAAGGTTCTTTTTAGACCTTTTTAATTGTTCCACATGATATTATAGATTTATGGTGAGAAAGATGGGTCTTATTAACTAATTATCAATTTTATTAAGTACACGTCTTTAATTTATATCAAATTTATAGGTATTGAGTTTTGTAAATATAAGTTATGAGTCCATGATGTTGGGAATTTAGTAACAATTAATTGAGTCATAAGTAAATATGACTAGTCATCCTAGTGTCTAACATGAAACTATTTTACATGTACTATAGGAATAATCTGAACTATAAGGATAGTTTCCAAGTATCATTTCTGTTAGATTGGACAATTTCAAATGTATTCCAATTTTCATAATGAGGGAGTGTAGGTTTTGATAAAATAGTATGAGACATTTAATTATTTAATTAATCAAAATTGTCTAATTTATAATCAAGATTAATGTACTAACTAATATTTTGTTTTGTTGAATAAAAATTTAAATCACACCCACTAGTTCTTTATCACTATGATCCTTATATGATAAAGAAAATATACGGACAATATATAACATTGAGGAGTGGTATAGGTTCATGCATATAGTACTACCCCAAAATGATTTTATTTATATATTGGAGTCTTGTATTCAAGATATGTATCCTACTGGAATGGGAATGGTCAATGTATATAAATAATAGAAGCATATATATTACAAAAAATATGTATAATGTTTGACGTGTTCATTGATTTCTAATAACCAAAAAAATAGAATGAACTGTAAGATGCATAGAAGATGCATCCTCATCATGAATAGTTTTAATAGGATAGAACAAAATATGAGTCATGTTATATATAAACTGCACTATATATGTGTAACTAGTTTAAGAGAATCAAGAATCACCTCATGTACTCAAGAATATATGGTTCATCTAGAGGATTAAATCCCATAGGATCAGTATAAATAAAGAAAAAGTGACTGATCGCATTCATGCCTATTTAATTCACAGATTCTTTATTATTGTTAACAATTATGTCATGAACAATGATATGTAGAATACCAAAAAATCATACCATACTGTGAACATCCTGAATGAAATGGAAAATAGTCTATGACTAAACCCAATTTGAAGAAATTGATACACCAACCTTCCACATATAAAAAATATATAGAGGGAGGAAGTTGAGTAGGAGGCCATCTACATTTCATATAGTATGAAACGAAACTGGATTAAGAACATTATGGATGAGAAAAATAAATATGGAAAATCATCTAACAAGTTATTTATTTTAATTGAATGAAGTCTTTTAATATGAAATTTTTTTGTACTAGATAAAACATGTCACTCAATATGTTTTATTCACATATATTAACCAAGTAGATTTAAAAATAATTAAAGGGGTGAGGTGCCAATGAGCATGTACCCTAGTTGTACAGGATCCTGCTTGGCATCCAAAAGAACCAGGATCAAATCCGGGTAGGAGTGAATTTCTGTCTTTAGTAGTAATTTAGTAGCGGCCAGCGGCAACACTGTAGTAGTGGAGGGGCTGTAGCAGGTGTTGTAGTGGCGACGAGACTATAGTAGCATGGGTACTGTAGCAGTAATTTTCAACAAGGGGTCCTTTGGGAATGATAATGTGATTTCATGACTTGTATTCAGGCCACATGGCCTTAGGCCTTCGTGCTATGTAATGGGTCACACTCTACCTAGTCTAAAGAGGTATTCTCTTTAAATAATAAATTGAGGCTTCAGCCCCAACCTTTAAAAAAACTTTAAAAGTGTGAGGTGGATCTTCAAGAATAAAAATTTTCCTTAATAGGAAACATAGAAGTGGTATATTATCATCTAACAATTTCAATTTTTGTAGTTTGTATAATAATCAGTTATTATTGTGTACATTAATATACCAAAAAACATAATCTCAATGTAATTTTTGGAATCAATTGGATTTTATTACATGTTTACAAAAAAAATTGTTTGTTTTATAGGGGTAAAATAAGTTTTTCACGGTGAATGTGACAGATATATTGTATATAATTAAACTTTGAAACCCTATAATTGAAATCAATGGAAAAACCACAAAACCAAACACATTTAAATCTGTTCTATGAAACATCATCATGGGTAATTTAAATGAGAATCATTTAAATAAGTTATATCACAAAGGGTATTTTGATTCTACTGAATTAAAACCCTTATATGAATATCTATCTTGTTGACATGGGAAATGGTCAAAGAAAAAATCATTATGATATGAGTTAAGGATATTTAATTAATGTAATTTATTATTAAGAAATTATGTGGTCTATATCTATTAGAGTTAAAGGGTGGCCATTCAAAATTCATTACTTTTACTAGTGTTAATAGTAGGTGGGGATATATCAACATAATGAGGTATAAGTCGAATTCCATTCATATGTATAATGAATAATTTCAAGAAGTGGAAAACCAACTTGGTGTGATTATTAATGAACACCACATAGATTGATATAGAGACTAACTAAACCAAGAATTAATTTTACTTTTAATGGAGTGTAGTATTTTATCCAAACATAGTCCTTTTAATGTACTTAAATGTTATGATGTTAGTGAATTGTGGAATTAGATATTGTAAGACAATGTTAGATCAATGATAATTCTATAAACACATCCATTATCATTTTCAGTATTTTTTTATAGATAACATCATATACACTTTATTGAGAACAAAGTAATACAATTTATATTATTTTATTTGTGTTTTGGTAATAATAGAAACAAGGTTTTTCAATAATATATTCTTGCGGTTGAAAGGACATGGTCAAGAATATACGTAGTGAAAATTTTGCATCCCATTAGGATATGTTCATATTTATATGTTATCCAAATAAAAATATTGAATACTACATATACAACCCTTTAGAAAAAAAATAATTTTCGATAAAATATACTATTTATGAAAGGGAACATAATTAAATTGGAAATAATTAATGAAATATTGACTTTGATATAGATGATACTCAAAATACAAAGGTGTTGTTATGAGATCAATCCCTATAATGGAATATTGGGGATGAAAATGTTCTCTAGAACCATGTACTACAAAGGTCTACTCTATATGTTGGTGAACTATTACAATATGAATTTCTTTTCAAAGAGTTAACTAATACATTACTCTTAGAAAATGATGAAATTATTACATTAAAATGAATAGAAGGAAATGATTATGAAAAATCAAAATATTGAATTTATTGTGAGACTGATCCAATGTATTAAAACCATTCTAGGATTTAGGTTTACCCTCTTGATGATGTAAACCAATTTAGGGTAAATTTCTATTCAATAAAAAACATGACATTAATGGTAATGTAAATACCAACAAGTCTCAACTATATCTGAACAGTTTCAAGAAATTCAAAGAAAATGAATATGACATTAAATTCTCACCAGTTGAGATGATAATATCATTCATAATATTAATTTAAATATAATCCTATATTTATTATAAAATTTGGGAAATATGTTTCAATATTTCATCTATAAATTAGTGTTTTTTTGAAGATGTTAGCATTACTCAAATTGAAGGGTTCATTATGTAAAAGATTCCATATAATGTATGTGATTTATATAAATTCTTTTGATTGATTATGTATTCATCATGGTTATGCAATTTCAATTTTTATAAGGCTTATTATAATTTTATTTCATAAACAATGAATGTGAGCCAAGTATCTATTATAATTTTAGTTGGAATGCAATCAATTTCCTCAAATAATATGCTAGTGTCAAAATAATTATGGGTAACGAAATTTAAGATCTAAAGTTATGTAATACATGAATAATAGAATGGTTTTCAATGACATATATATGTGAATCATCCTATATCTTATGGATCGGGAACTATCAAGATAGACATAAAAGGATTATTAGGGTAATGCAATGTAGAAGTGTTGACATGGTACTCCACATGTACAATATTGGAAAATCCATTGGAGGGTTATACTAATTTCACAACTTATCAATATCTATAATAATTTGTTTTTAAAAAAATATTGGGAGATTAATAGAATTTGAAGAATCACTTTTGCATCAGTAGTATGATATATCTTATATTTCATGCAATGTGAACATTTTGATTTATCCATTTCATTATGTATGGTGGAATGATTTAAATCCAATATAGGGGTGTTAAATTGTATATTTGTAAAAACATTCCTAAATAACATGTGTTATAAAAATCATATATTCTAGGTGTATGGATGTGATAATGAACTAGTAGAGAGGGATACAATGCTGATGGGTTCCAGATATTTCATGATGATTTAAAATCATATTTAGGATAGATGTTTTAGAAAAATGGTTGTGTGGTGAGCTCTAGAATCCCTAAGGAAACTATGGTTTCTAAATATGAAATAGAGTCCTATAATAAAATGATTTATGATGTATCTAAAGAGGTGGTATGGATCCATATCTGTTTCTTAGATATATTTTTTTCATATTAGTTCAGAGAATCTTCTAGTTTATTTTGATAATATTGTTGTAGTAGTTGTCTCCAAACTACCCATGTCACACCCGAACAAATATATTTATTTTTGAATATTTATCACTCAATTTATTTTATGTATAGAGGTGGCGTCACTTTAAGATGTTTAGCTACAAAGGATAACAATATCAGAGACCCTAGCTATATCGATATCTCTATAAAATCATTAGTATAATGTTATGTCTAGAGGATATAGTCTTAAGTATGTTGTATCTACTATAAGTGGGATTTTTGAGATTGTCTCCCCTTGAAAACACTCATATATATACATTGATTAACATTACAAGTATATTGATTGATATACACATTTTTTTATGATACCAAAATATTATAGACAAGTATGCATCCATAATTTTTATATATTAAGGTCATTAAAATTATTATTTTACCAAATAGTTATATTGGTTCCAATTCTATAATGAGAAAATGGATATACATTGACAGAAAATATTTATATTATGCCATATATCCATGATACATAGTGAAAATAAGAAATAAATGGTTTGTGAAAATTTGGTGCAGGAGGATCATTTTCATTGAATCTTATTGTCATGATGTATCCCATTGTTGATATATTGAATCTAGGATCCACAGTAATGTCTGGATAAAAGTAGAAACAGATATTTCATGTGTCATATGTTGTTTGTATTTACAATCATGTGTAATTGTCTCCGAACATTAGACTCTCTTCAGTACAAACTTTTAGATTTAATACATATATGAAATGTGAAATCAATAAGAATTATGTGAAGGTTAGGTGGACTTCATTTGGTGTGCAATTTGTAGAATGAAATTTATTTAATGATATAGATATAATTTACTGGTTATGGATGGAATTGAAATCTCTATATTAGTTTATCGGGATGGTACTGTCTTTATGAAATCTATGGCCATGCTAGAGGGAGGTGTGTTAATCATGTTAGGTCAATAAACAAGGAGATTATAATACATGGTGAGTGACTCTATGATAAATTATTATTTATATAACCTTTCTATATATTTGTATGGGCCTTTATGGGTTTCTATAATCCACACTTTTTATATTAATACTATTCACTTAAATCAATATAAGGTCCTTGAGGGTCACCAAATTTGAATGTTCAAAAGTAAGGAATATTCTTTTGAATAGGTGTATAGGAAATGGTGAGAACAATAATGGGGTACAAGATATGTCTAATAAGTAATTATCATCTGGGATTAAATTATTTATTTGTTATTAGAGTATAAAATAATTGAATTTGAATTTATATAATTAATTTATTTTCTATTATTAAAGAGATTGTAATGGAATATATTTAACAAATGACTAAATTATTAATATTCTAGGTTCATATAATATTTTTGGAAATAATGTATTGTGTTAATCACCCAATTGAATGACATAATATATTTAATATATTACGTGTGATAAAAATATAAATTGTGTTAATTTCACAGCTTGTTTTTTTAATGTTCCTTTTATTTATTATAATTTAGGGTTTCATTATACTAGGGTTGGTGAGTCCTTTTTGTATGTTTATACTCCATTAAATATTAATGAGGGAGATATATTTTTTGAAAAAATAATCTTACAACCTAATTTCATAGTTCATATCTCGTCCCTCCTACATCTGAGAGAGACAAGTACTCATTTTGAGCATTAGATCATTGAGATCCTTCATAGATTCAATGAATGAAAAATTAGAGATCATCGGGATGTGGAAGGCTTCAATGAATCTCTATTATAGATCTTCTATATTGATGATTGATGTTTCTAAAAACATTATATGTTCTATTGGATGATATAAAGGGATTCATACAAATATCCGTTGAGCAATGGTCCCTCGAAATGAGTTATTGTTAAATGAATAAAACAATTAATAATTGTAATTATTCATTTTATATATTCCATTAATAAGATCACATGATATTATGTCCCATTTACCATGGTTTATTTCAATGAATATTTTTTTAACATCGATCCACTGACGGAGAATTTTAAATCCATGACAAATCTCCATATTTTTCATGGTCGAGGACCAAAAAAACATCTTTTGTAATGTTATATTTAAATAACGGAATCCCACATAAGGGTAAAGGGAGAGTTACATAAAGGATGTAGGACCATATATTAGGGTAATTTATAGATACAAAATACCATCTCTCAGTCAAGAAAGCCTCACTTAATGATAAGTCAGGAGATATATATCTTAAGTAAAGGTACAAAAAACACTATAAACATAATGAAAAACTATAGGTGATGATAAAAAAATAAAAACAGTCATCTAATAACCTAATTTACTTAGTAGTATAAAATATAAATAAAAATATTTACACATTGAAAATAAACAAAAAAGGATATAATATGAAACATGATCACTCATATCAATCCAAAAATTGAAAACCGTAGACAATATTTTTATTTTTTAGCTCCTAAATCATCAATTTGGGCATATCCTAAATAGGAATCTAAAGAAAGTTGTATAATATCTATAATACATTAGTCATGATATCTTTCAAGAGGACACTAATTACATCAACAATGAAACAAGCTACCCACATAGATTTATACAGTAAAACTACAAATAATTCTTTGAATATATATAGATATAGGAAAACATCTTGGTAAAATTCATACCAACTATTACCTAAGTCAACCTATAATAAGATGTTATCAAAGAAATTATGGAAAATTAAATAACATATAAAATTAAAAAAACAAACTATCTCATTAGTTTCTACTAAATAATGATAAATATGGCAGCAGAAACCCCAAAAAAAAATTTATAGAAAAATAATCTTATTCAATTCATAAATAATAAATAACATCTCAAAATGTAAAATAATGAAACAAGAATCATGAAAATAAATAGTGAGATATGGTATAAAAAACAACTGAAGGAGACTCTACCTAATCCTAGAAATAACCAAAGATAAACATAACCTATAAGGGATCAATAATCTCTACATTTGTGGATGGCCATTCAAATATGAATCTTATAGGATGGGTTCTCAATTAGAAAGGTCCACTAAAAACCTGAATAATCCCCAAGGTCATAGTGGAAAACAATAAAACCACCAAAAACATATGATGATCCATTGAAATTAAGACACAAAAAATGTAATATCTTATCCCAATCTATCACTCGAGTGATATAGGATTATTAATTCCCAGGTCCATAGGGTAATAATGTGTTTAACATGAAACATCTGAATGAGTCACCATCTGAACGAAAACAATACCAAAGGTCCAAACGACATAAAATGGATACAAAATCTCCATAAGGGGAGTTCAATATTCTTATATGTAGCCAATAGTAGAAGATCCTCATCAACTAAGAACCACTTAAAATCACATTCATCACCAAGATCATTTGGGAAAATAATAAAAAAATCAACAATAAAAAATGATACAATGGAGAAAAGCTATTGACAATGAAATAGCCTATCCTACTCTAGCTTTCTAGTGAAACATGGTTTATAATTCTATGGTACCTGTAATATACACCTGAGAGTCATAGTACATATGCCATTAAACATGGACATTATCGAATGTATTCACTTGAATTTACCGACCAAATCACTACACAAACCCAATTACCACTCTCAATGAGTCACAACCTAGAGGACAATAATATAATGGAAAAACTGTAGGAATTTACCAATTCTAATTACTGACCAACAATATTTTTGAAAACATGAAGAAACATAGGAGAACAAATAAACAATTGACCCTACCAAATACATCACTATTAACCATGTCACTCTACTCTCACCCAAGTTAACCACACACAATGGATTCTTACCCAAGAACAATATACAGAAATCTAAAAACTCCATGATTTTTAAGGCCTCTATGAAAAAATTCAATGTTCTTATTTAACTATATGAAAATCAATATAATAATATAAATTTATAGTAGAAGAGAATAAACTACATATTAGAACAAAAAAAAATTGTATGGATAATTCCCTAAAAATAATTTAACACACAAATTACATCAATTTCAAATTTTAAAGGGATAAAAATATGTCTAATATAGATCTGATACCAAATTTTGGGGGATGAATTTCGAGAAAACACCAGTTTAATAGACCATGTTACATTGGGATTAATTTTTGTTTACAATAATAAAAAACAATATCTATGAACAAATTTTTTATTGTAGTATTATCCAAAAAAGAGATCAAAACAATTATTTATGGAATTAGGAAACACTAAATATCAATAATTACATTATAGTGATCGAATCACTAAAGAGTTGTGAATGCAAAAAAACTAAATATTAGGTAATTTTCAAAACAAACAAAAACCAAATACGAATTATATGAATTATATAATATAGAACCAATATACATATTAAATCAAATTTTTTAACAAATATTTATTTATAGAACCGAAATCATGTTCCTCTATGTAATGAATCAATTCTAAAGGCTAGAATAAATAACAGTAACAGGGGATGGATAATAATTGGGAAATAGATAATAAAAAATATGTTTTATTGATATTTTAAAATAAACAATCATTCTTTCAAATAGAATCATGAAACATAAAACATTCTGAAATTATAAGGATTATAAACATATAAATTGAAAAGGAAATATATACCTAGAGACTACAGTGCTTATTCTAATTGGTTATCAATCAAAGTTCATGATATTCATGTTTTTAACTATGAATAATAATAGACAAACAGAAGAAAAAAAATTGATGGAAAAAAATATATACACAACAATATTAAAAACTGAAATGATTAACATACAATGTTCCATAAAAATCAATAAATAAACCTATAAATAGTTGGTCTGAGTTCACTTATCATCGATTCCATTGTGAATGATGTCATCCTTGTTCTTTCATCTATTCATGTATATTGATTTCTTAGATCGCATGTCGTAAACAAACCCATGCAGTTGCAGCTTCTCAAGGATCCAACGGTGTCCTATACGAACATACAATCACTCATCACTATCATTGAAGATCCATAAACCAGGATCATCATACAACTTCCATCGATTTTCAATGTCGATCGCTTAGTGTTATAGTTATGCTTATATATCCATCCTTCGATCTCTTAAATCAAAATAATCATATATATTTGTTCTGAAATATTTTTTGTATAAATAAAAAGGATAGTTTATGTTTTATTACAATGTAAAAAAATCAATTGAATTGAATGGATGGTAATAAAAAACCCAATCATTCCAATAAATGATAACAATACACATATATGTAATAAAACACTATGTAATGTTCAGTAATGTGCAACAGGTGTGTAGAACAAGTGTGTAAGTGTAGACCCACTAATTTAAGCGTAACAAACCACACACATAATGGTACAATCACGTAAATAAGTGTATTTCCACTAATTTATGGTTAACATGTAAATTAAATAGGTATATCCCAAATGGAATGAGTAATACAATTAACACATTGCCTATGTCATGGTATCAGATTACATGTGTACTGGTAAGTCACTCAACAATCTGACTACGTATGTGTATCAACCAACTTTTTTAAGGGCAATGGAAATTAAACAAATTCCATATAAGGGAAATAGAAGTGATAGATAAACACCAATGGAACAATTTTTAGGGTATGAAAAGACCCCATTTCCCACATAAGTATCAATAAAGCCTCATGTAAGGGTAATTCATGAGGCACAAAGCTCACATAAGGGAAAAAACAACACTAAAAATAATCAAACTGAATATATTGAAATGATAACAAATGTAATAACCATGTAAATGAAATATTTAAATTTCAATTTTACAATTTGAAAATCTAAATAAACAATGTAATATAATTTTTTAGAATTGTAAAATGAACTAGATGAAAATGAAATAACAATAGGTGTATAAAATGTTCTAGATATACTGAATCCTATAAATTGAAGTGAAAATAACATTCTAAAATATTTTACCTACAATATAATTATTTTTATTATAATATACTATAATTGAGAAATTAAAAAAATACAAATCCCCAGTAACTTAATTTTAATAAAATTAAAAAGTTTGAAAAGTAGAATCCTACCACAAACCAACTACACAAGTTCTAAATTAGTTAATCCAGCTATAAGATGAGGCAATTATATTATCAGAAACCATAGAATCATGGAAACTATAAAAATCATGTCATCCCAATAACATTGTGTTTAGATGATCAATAATTGTATGTCAGAATGATGACAAAACAATAAATAATCCTATATTAGTTATTAATAATGGGTTGAAACAAACAAACTATGAGAAAACTAGTGGAAATTGATAAGAGAGAACGATACCACTTGTAGTGACTCTAACATGGTAGAGAGATTAGAAAAGGGGGATTCATTAGATGATGAATAAGGGTACAGAGTTAGAGATCGTTAAAAAAGGAAAGAAATTAAAAAACTTTCAAATCCAGGGAATGAAGCATGGTTTACCAGCATAATCATATAAACAATGTGATTCTATAGCAACCAAAACTAGACACTCAAAAACATTGTGAATGGTTTCTTATATATCCCATCCTAGATCTTTGAGTATTTTAGAGAGTATGAATCTTAAATTGGAAATATACATAGCCAAATATAATGGTTTAATTTCCATGTCGGAAATCCTTATGTTTAAATCATTTATAACATTAAACATTTTTAGCCTAAATATTCTTAAATTTATATCTATTTGGGTTTTCAATTGACATGTGATGGTTTTCTAGGTATTTTAGATGACATGGTGATATATTTTATTTGTTTCCACACCATTATGACAAAATTTTATCACATTAAAGCCTTATGTGTATGTTTTTAAATTTTTTAACAAGCCATAAAAATATTGGATTATAGTTTCCCTTATATCGAATCATTTGGGCCTCTTATGGATTTTAAAAAATTTTCCAACCAATATAATTATTTTGTTTATCGTTTTTAAATGATTCCAAGTCTATATGATTCATCTATTGTGTTTAACACCTTAATTTGTGAAATGTAATTTTTTTAAAAATATCTAGGTGAAAGGATACATTATATTACATCCATCAAAATGACCATGTGATTCATGCGCAAATTATTCTTATATATCAAAATTTAGTTAAGGAACATAATTTCATGTTTTCATTTAATATCATAAATTTTTTCAATGTTTTCCCCTATTTAGGTCAATTTTTTAAATTTTTTTAATATTTATTCCAAACAACACTTTCAATCATAATGATAAATTAAAGTCTCAAAATGTTATTTTGACAGTTCATACATATCATGAATAACTCAAAAATAATTTTCTATAGAGAAAAAAAACTATGATCGAAAATTTAAATAATATAAAATTTTTAACAATAAAAATAAATAGAAATTCAAAATCCAAAAAAACATAATCCAAATGTTGTTATTTAATATTAAGTTAAAATGGAGGAAAATGTAATGGGTAAATATAAAGGAGAATTAGGAGCTATAAACTGGACTCATAAATGAAGATATTATTGATACTGGGGAATAGGTAATGGTAGACAAAAAAAGAAAATATATAAGAGTTTTCCAAAATTAGAAACATAATCCATTTCAATGATAATTGTAAAAGAAGTTAGAAGGAAAAAAATTTGTAAAAGTATAAATTATACATAGTACCATGAAATGGAAGAAAATGAAAATCGATAAAAATATAGAAAAAATATGAAATTATTGTGAAATCATAGTATATAGGTGTTCTGAAAATTGCACGAATAATCTAACAATAGGTATGTATAGTGAGTTATAATCCCATAATATGATATATATTTTTACATTTTCACTATTTCAAAAGTGATTTTTGAGATATTAGTCTAATGAAACAATTTATTCACTCACTTTGTGTTGTACATGTCGGATGAATATGTATTATTTATATATTTAAAAAATTAATCATTTTCTTTATCCTAAAATATAATTAAAATTTGATGTTTTTATATAATTTTAAACCATTTTAAGCGTTTTATTTATTTTAAATCAACAATGATAATATGAAATCATAGATTCCTTTATATTGTTAAATTTTTTGAATCCCATTTATCTGTGGATTATTCATACAAATCACAAATGTAATAAGGAACATTTTTCTTTGAATCCATTTAAATATGATGATTTCCTATCATTTTTTAACCCTAGACTGTGGATAATTCATTTTAATGAAAATATCATGGTGAAAAGACACATTGGATAGTACTGAGAAATAAAATAATTATAATTATATTTGATTGATTCCAAAAAATCACTATCAAATAAATGGTCTTAATAGTAAATTTCATTGTCATTATAAACTGATCCTATTTTTTGAACTAATTGTAGGGGAATTTATAAATTAATAAGTATGTCAAGGTAAAAATAATATAACAGTCATACAATTCATATTATATTCTATATTCACATGAGGTTGGTTAGTATATATTAAAAATTACATGGTGATAATTTTCTTAATTTTCCTTGTCATGTAGAAGCTTATATCAACAATATGATCTTTACCCTTGTTATTTATATTTTATTAGTAAGAGTTAACAACATGAAAATGTAGTTGAAATCATAAAATTAATTACAGACATTATATTATGGGACAACACTTTCATAAATTTAAAAAATGTACTGGGGAACATTTTTTTATGTTTCCATGTTAATATCTATTTTTCTATTTAGTTTTCACATATTGTAGGGAAATATATAATATTAATAATTATATCATGTTAAAATAAAATTCAATTATATAGAGGCATATCGAATCATATTGACAGATAGATGTTTCTATCAAATTGAAATCTATTTGAACACCATTCATAAATGTTTGTAAAGAAATCCAATCTAATTAACATTGTAATAATTTTTTTGGAAACTTTTCACTTTATTACGAATATTTTTTTTGGAAAAATATTTTGTTCATTATGATAAACATGGGAGTTTTATTGACATGAGGTTAGTTAGTAAATATCATAACTAACTCAAATAAATTTTTTCATATTTTTACACTAATAATTCGGGGATCATTTTTCTAATCATCCATGTCATTCTATAGTTTTTTTGTTTGATTTTCATCCCTTAATATATGATTTATAACATAAATAAAAATTTCAATGTGAAATGTATCATTGTTTCATACCAATAAATATTGTTATAATATTAATACCTAAATGAATCATCAATATCTCCAATAATGTGATGACTTTTCTCCTATGTTTAACGGAAAATCCAAACATTTATTCTCAGTTTGGATCATGTCCATTTTATTTATAAATGTACAATGATTGTGTTGTTCAAATATCAATACCAATTTTTCCATGATTTTCCAGTGAAAATTTGACTTGAATTTCGTTTTTAGAAATAAAATATTATTAAATATCATATTTTATATTTTAACGCCAATATGATATTTTTTACTATTTTTTACCCCTAAAATGTTTATTATCAATTTATTTTTAAATATTAACAATATATATTCATAGTTTTATTCATACTATGAAATATGGTAATCTTCTTAATGTGAATTTGATTCCAATATATTACAAATTACTCATGAACTATTGTGCTATGTATCCATTTAAATCTAAATTCATCTCGTATATTTTTGACTCCGTGATGTGTGAGATGGTATTTAAAAAAAACAAGGTGAAATGATACATTTGATTATAATATGAAATCCAGTAAATATATTTATGAGTTCATGGTTCCAATAGATCATAAATTAATTGATGTTCATTGTCATATGATTTCTGGGAAATCCAAAATCATTTTCACTATTTTCAATTCATGTTATTTATAATTCCTACTGGGGATCCCAAATATTAAAAAATGATCTAGAATCTTTCTAGAACTGAACACATTGGTTAAGGGACCTTGGGATATCAATGTAAAAATTCCTATTATGACTCAATATCTAGGGTCTAGTCATTTCATTGATTCTAAATAAATGGATATAAACCCACACAACTAAATCATCTTACGTTATCATCTAAAAATAAAATACAACAACATAGTTAGTAAAGCATTCCAACAAATATCAAAATATAGTCGAAAGTTATAAAAATCAATTTTGAAAATTCAAAATCCATCCTCCCAAGGAAACTTGTGGCCCCAAAATGAAAAGGCATCATCAAAATCTCCCATGTGTTTACCACAGAAATTCTATGAATGTTATTCAATCTATATTAGCCTAAAACCTTAAATAAAAAATTGGTTTCTTGTGAAATCGGGAAACCAATGAATATCCTAGAACACTGATACTGTTTTTATGCCCCATCTAATAATTTTATTGATATAGAACCCAAAATGGCACAGATCTTGTATGAGGGGCATTCTCCATGATAGGATAATAATTTCCATTGATAACCCAAAATCAACGTACTCTTAATTCATAAAATCATCTATCTAAAAATAATCATTCAAACTAACTAGGGACTTCACGTAGTCCAGTGGTAGGAGATAAATACCAGTTGCACTTTGGTTGTGGGTTCGATTCCCGCAGCTTCGTCCGACGCGACGGGTTGTCACGCGGTCTGCGTGTTGTCCCTCTTCAAATACTATATAATTTTATAACATTCCTCAAAAAGAGATAAACTCATCAAAAATAACAATAACATATTTTAACCACAAAGGTTATCTGATAACTTCAATTTTGCAACCCAAAATGTATTAAACAATATTTCCCTCAAATTCAAGGATCATATAAACCCTAATGGTTCATTATAACTACATCCACAAAAGAAACGATAATTATTCCTTGAATAAAATTTTCATATATCAAACATTAGGGTTACTATAAAAAGTCTTCTAATATAACCTCATCATCAAAGGAGACTTCATACATCTAAGAATTTCACCATCCTAAAATCTACCATAACCCTTGAATCCCTTATATGATTTCTTACTCATTCAACATTCTTCATGATCAATTATCCATTCCTTATCAAATTATTCTGAAATACTAATTTCCTACAAACAAAATCATGAATCATATCCTAAGATTCCAATAATAGGAAAACATATGTTAATAAATAATCCATACCTTTCATTCTTCATTGTCAGTTTCTTCGTCCTCAATCGGAATGGAATTAGGTATTGGTAAATGAATATTTGTACGATCTTGGTGACCCCATTCCCGAAACTTCTTCGCAGGACATGTGTTTGCATAATGACCATGCACACGACATTTAAAACATTCAACTGATCCTTCAGAAAGAACTTCTTTCCCTTTCCTAGAGTCTACTAGATGCTTCTTTTTTCCATGGCAGGATCATGCTTTATGACCTTCATTTCCACATCTATAGCATCTTTCTGTCCCTTTGAAACATTTTCCTATGTGTTTCTTTCTACATATTTGACACATAGGTTTTTTAACATACATTCCTTTATGATTTTTACCTGAACTTCCATAGGGATTTGTTTCTCGCATACACGATGCCTTATAAATATCACTAAGGTTCAGGTGGTCAATCCTGACTCCAGATAATTGGTTGAGGATAATCACAAGAGTACTCATTGTAGCTCCCATATCATTCAGTTGTTCTTTCATAAAACCGTCATAGTTTTTTTCAAATCCACTGTTACTTTGGTGCCTACAAGATCCAGCCATTTACTAAAACCAAAAAGGTCAGTGTGAGTGTATCAGTAAAATCCTCAAATAAAATAGAGGAAGATAAACACCAAGATATACTTATCAAAGTTATCTCTAACTCATTCTAAATTTAAAAAAAACGATGACTCTATCTAATATACTAACCATTGTGGTTATACACAACTTGTCACTTTTTCTTAAACAACAATCTAACCTCTAAAGTTATCTAAACGGACCTCTGATACCAACTATAAGGCCCTGGCCTTAAACCATACTTAATATTGAATTAAATTAATAATTCACATTGAGGATTTTTTCAGGTTTAGAGTTTTAGAGAATTAGATCATAAATCATGAATAACATTCCACATTTAAACAAAGTGGTTACATAAAAGATAGTATTAAGTGTCCCCATCAACAGAAACATATTTAAAATAAAACATTGATTCCTTCTTGACACTTCCTTGACATTATCATCATAACATGTACCATTCCCTTGACCAGTGAAAAACATTTAAAAAACATGGGATGAGCATAAAAAGCTCATTAAGGGATATAAAAGTACGAAAAGAAAACATTAGTCCATGTATGAAATCATACTTTACTCATAAAACATAATCATTTTGACATACATCATCAAATCATGAATAAATCATAGAAATCATAAGGCATAAAGGTTTCTTGAGGCCTTCATAACATTATTACATAGGGAGTAACCCTCTTGGTTACATTTGGAATACCCATCACAGTATATTCCCTAAATCTCTTCGGAGAAACCTTAACATTTAACTCCTTCGCGTTACCCAATGCATTGGAAAGCTATATCGGGCTCACCCGCCCTTAGTTTATCACGGAACCAACCGTCTTCATAAACAATGCCCAAGAACCATAACATAATCATAGCACATAACTTAAGCATAAATTAAAGATAACATTCACACATTTCACTAACAATATAACATTTTAAGATAATGAATCCATTCTAAAACCCATTTAAAACATTTAATAAAGAGACTTTTGAATCAAAGTCTCCCATACCACTTTAATGTTTTTAACATTTTTAACCATTAATATACATATAATTTAATCTTTAAAACCACTTTTAAAACATGGATATTATTGAGAAATATTTATAAGAATAAATCATTAAAACATTTAAAATGATATTTTAGTTAAAGGGTTTTTAACAAAATGAGAGACACTTGAATACCATAATTGAGGAATAAAATTTAATCAAAAAATTTATAATATCATGAGAATAAATGGATTCAAGATATAATATTACATGGGACAGTATATACACCATATAAGGGTGAATTTATGCATAACAACAATGAAGTCTCAATAGAAATGTAAAATGATATGAAATCCCCTGTAAAGAAGGTACCCTTACATTAAGGATAAATAAATCTCATAATTATGTGTGACAAATATAAATACACCAAATATAAGGGGATATTATGTGTAAAACAATCAAAGGTCATTCACACATATTCAATGGAGGACATATACAATAACTACATGTTGAACCCAAAGAAATCAAAATTGGGTTAAGAAGTTCCCTTGGTAAAATTAGACAGCCTAACGACGTCACTTTAAAATTCAGAAAATGAGTTGATGAGAGATAAAAATGGTATCTGATCACTTGGACATAAAATTTTCATCAATAAGGATATATAATAAAATATCCCAACATTACAATATCTAAATTAAAAGACCCAACAAAATAAGACTTTTAAAAAGAGGAGGGTGAAAAGCTCCCTTACCGACTTGGGTATCTATCGAATCATAAACACCATGGAAGAATGACAATAAAACATTTATTTAAATAATCATAAACAAAAGTATATTACACAAAGAGTAGAATAATTGGCAGTACATATACCACTCAATGTAAATGGTCGTAAAAGTAGCATAAATCTCACGGGAATAAAAGTGAGATGAAAAATCCCTTACAAAAACTCGACAGCCGAACACCACCACTTAAAACTTCTAAAAATGGATTGATGAGATAAAATAGGGTCTCTCATCCTATTAACCCTAAATTTAAGTCATGATGAATATAAAATAACATCCCAATAATAAGAAAGATGAGCATAAAAGGAATGACATAAAAGAGTGTACTTAAAAATAAAGAGAGGGGTAGGTTCCCTTATCTCGGGTCCGACTTGACTCGATCGTTCTTTAACCTCCGGAATAATAAACTTCAATTACTTTATAATTTCATAATAAACTTTTTCAATTTCATTATTCCTTTTATATCACTTACTACCATGCTATGAACACTATGTAATTATTTAAGTTAATAATTGTCATTTTGTAGATCATTGCTACTTGAGTCAAAAATAAACTCTTTATAATTACAAGTTGTTCATGTGGTAAAATATATATTATATCCAGAATTATATTCATTATGTAGATATCATATATATAATATATATCCATTATATACATGAATTTATAATATTACATAACATTTAGAGGTAAGAAATTAAATGCAACGTTCATGGAGACGGTAAGCCGTACGTACGCATGAACGCTACTTCCATTTCTATATCTTATTTAATGGAATTAAAACATCATGATACATAAGAGTATTATAATTCCAGTATGGAATCATATATAATATCATTAAATCTAGCCTTTATACGTACCACCTATCGTATTAACGAATCAAATCACTTTGAGGGGGCGGTAGTCCGCCCTGCCTAAAATGAAGATATCACGTTTAACCATAATGGAAACCATAACGGTATGCCATAAATGAAAAATACATAAGCTTAAATAAAACATAAAAATATTATATATCATATATAAATATAGTTACATATTAATGGACACCTTTGAGGGTGTTAAATGAATATTGAACAATGATCGTTTCGTGAGGCAGAAATTCACCATCCACAAAAACAGTTTGTTCCTTAACCATTAGATTTTGGTGTGTGCAAGTGTAGATAAAATCCTTCTTATAACAAAATTCTAGTATATTAAATATACTGTATTTGTTACAAAACAAATGAATAAATATATTTTATGGTGTTTTAGAAGCAAAATAAAACAAAAGAACACAAGTGAAGACATTACCTTAAAATCGGGTATCTCTCGTTGATTTGAGCTCAAAGGATTCCTTGGAAGACTTCTGCCCAAAGTGAGGCTTCTAGAAGTAATAGAGGGATGTTTAGAGACAAAATGATCAGGGTTTGGCCGGTCCAAAGTCTTGAGAGGTGTGGGTATGGTTGTAGAGGTGGGGGCCTTTTATAAGAGGAGAGGAGGGAAACTCTTGGAATGTTACAAAATGTTACTTTCTTTTCAAATGAGTTTCAGATTTTAAAGGTCCTACATTGAATTATTTCTAGGATAAGGTGGTAATATTTCTAAATATACTCATCCAATAGGTTTTTGACAAGTTTAAGTTATAGTTTTATCATTATCTTTTCATTTTATTTAAATCCTTTATTAATGAGCTAATCGCTACATCATCATGATGTCATAAATACATTAATTTATATAATGTCTAAAAATTATTAAAAAAATATCATGATGTAGGAAATATTTTTAGCTTTATAATTAATATTTAAATTAAAATATATGACTTGTATAACCCTATTTAAAAATTGGTTTAGTAAAACAACTCATCCTTCTGACATTTTTATTTTAACATTAAATAAAAAGTTATTTATGTCATTTTCCAACCAAAGTGGCTCCATGGGGTCCCCAAGTTGACCCATGTATTGTATTGGTCGTCCATGACACATCCAATGATGGTAGGACATGTTTCTAGGTCATTTCATATTATTAAAACATTATTTTTACCTTAAATTACACTAATTATCTCTAATCATGATTAAAAACTTAAAAGTTACTATTCACCAAAATATTATTTTAATACCATTGAACCAAATTTTACATCCTAAAGACAACCATGTATGTCGGATTTTTGAAATTCAATTCATAGAAGTGGTAAAGTTTCATTTAAACGAAAAATCATTTTTTTAACTACCACTTAGTGGTTTCACTATTCATCAAAAATTGATGTTTTTCCGAAAAATACCAAAAATTCACCATAAACTATATTTGATATTCCGAATTCAAAAATGATGTCTATTTTAAAAAATTAAAAACATATAAGTTGCATTAATTAATTTAATAATTAATCCCGCTGTCAAAACAAATAGCGTGTTTTTAAGAAACAACATCTATTAAAAGATTGGCACTAGTTTAAGTCCAATTTCAAAATGAAATTATTTCCAATGACCACCATTAGATTAAATGGTAATAATATATTCTAAATACAATATAATATAAATTAAAAATATAATCTATCCATATAAATAAATAAGATTAGAAATAGGTTTTGAATTAAAATGAAACATTCTCAACAAAAATGATCTTTATCGGAAAAATAACAAAAATTTACACAAAGAAAATTTTGATGTCCAGATTCTAAAGAAGGATTTTATTTTGTCAAATACAACATATAAAATTGTAAAAATTATATTTAAAAAGGGTTCTCCATCAAAAGGAAGTTAATCGACCTTTTAAAGAATATTATAAGATTTATGCTTAAAATTGGATTCATTTTCATTTTAAGCCTCCAACATTTATTGGATAAAAGTAAAAATATTTGACAAACATATATAATCATTTTGTAGTTAGTTCCATTCATTCCCGCCATTACAACGGCTAGTCGTTAACTACCTTTTAAAATAATATTTTTTTATTAAGAGAGTGCAACGTAAGATTTCAAAGAAACTTGTTGTTGCGTATTGGGTATGCCCTCAAGCATAGCATTCCCTTTAAAGTAATATTAATATTTTATTCAAAAATATGGATAAATATGAAAATATCATTTTCTTTATTTACCTGGGGTGTTACAATATCATTGGTCCTCCACTCCCAAACACCATGCTAGGATAGAAAATCATAAATATGAAGTTGGATACTTCCCCTTATCAAAACCTAAAATGATAATGTATACTAAGGAACAAATGTTGGCCACTGTAGGGTGTTTATAAAATTTGGGAAGGACACTACAAATATTTTCAAGCTCAAAAAATCTCATGAAATAAAAATTGAATAATGTTCAATTATAAATAAGTGAAAAAAATAAGTACATAAATAATTACATCGGACTAGATTCCACTAGGACACATGTGCAATTTACAAACATCATTATAAGCTGGTGAGTTAGAAATATTAGGATCCTTGAAAGGTAAATATGGTTGGATAATATATAATTTTGTAGATTTTCCCCATGATTATTAATGGGATTGGAGGAAACATTCCTACATTTCCAAAGTAATGGAGTCATTACTCATTTGAAATCATTCATTTAATTTTAAAATACAATTAAAACCACTATATGAATTATAAATATTCTCCCTAAGCCCGTAAATATAAATTCTGAGATACATGTAAAGAATCAATCAAGGGGAATATTATATGTCCAATACATAGGGAGTATGTCCATGGTGACAAAATAATGTGTCCCTTGTTTCACACCATGCTTGGTGTGAAAATTTCATGAACCATCCTCTATGTCCATACATGTTATAAAAAGTAGTCTCTTGAGCCTCTCTTATGTCATGGAAAAACAATCCTTCCATCAATACCAGACAAGGGATCTCCCCTAGGGAATCATTTTCACATCAATAGAGGTAATAACCATACCACAAGATGATCTCATCCCATGAAATGATAGAGTCTCCCGCATATTGTGTATAAATCATTATTAAATTCCACAATAAAGGAATTGAGAGTCCATCTAAGGGTTCCTTAATTTGGAACCCCATGTATTGACCTCTGAACTAAGGTAAATCATTTAATAATTTCACAAATTATAACATGACTCAATGTAAAGAAATTATCACATAAAGCGGGTATATTTATCACATTGGGAAAAAAATACATGGAATTTCGATTAAACAAACCAAATAAGTCATAAGTAAGATGGAATATTTCCCAAACCTTGGGTCAATTAATTTAGTTAAAAAATTCATCTATGGCATGGGTGTAATGGCCTTCCACGAAGGTTATCACCATAAATAAATTAATTTTTTTCTCATGATGTTTATAATGAGGATGGCCCCTATAAATATGTATTTCAAAGATAAGTAAAATGGTATATTATTACATAAATTTCAAGAAAACCCATAGGGATGGATTTATTAATGGTGCTAAACTCATGGTATTGATTATCCCCATGATATGGTCATTCATGCCAATTTGAGGAATTATATTTAATTAAATTGAAAAATTAGAGGTGTCACTATAAGGTTCCATATCGCTCCACAGTGGCAGAAAAATATATAACGAATCAAAAATATGGGATAGAATGAGGAACACCTACTTTATCCTATCAGGCCTTCCCATGTCCTGTGATGACCATTAATTCAAGATAGGTTGGATGAAATTAGATAAATCAAAAAATTCCCAAAAAATGGGGAAATTGAAATTTCACTGATACTATGAAACATATAGTGTGAGGAACATTAAATAGAATGTTAAGGATTGAGTATATTATTGAGAGATTTAATAATGATCTAATGGTGTGAGAAACTCTTGTTAGATGGAGGTGAAACCATGGTCCCTTAGTTGTGATGGTGGAGGGATCCACACGTGAGGATAAGGAGAATTCCAATGGAGAGAAGTTGGAAACAATATACTGTTTAAATAATTATAGAGGGGGGAATTTAATTTCACCATCATATATAGGGTTGAATGCTTGGGATACATATTTTCTCAAACCCTATGCCAATGGTGCACTAAGACACAACATCAATGGGTAAACCTTCATAGTTAGGGAAATGTATTTTATAACCTTGAACAATCCATGAAAAATACATGGTAAAAAACTATAGATGGTTCACATGTCGATGTGCATTAGGTCACATGTTTCAGAAAAACTGTTCGGCACCGAGTTCCCAACTATTAAAACAGTATGCTTTAGGGAAACAGTGCAGGCTAGGAAGCACATTTTATACTAATATTATGATCTATTATACCTATCCTCATTTTAGGTTCCTGGATCTTTATGATCCATAGCCACTTCTGAGACTGCCTTTTCCAATTATTAGTCATTATTAGGGCCCAAAAAAATATAAACTGAATAAGAATTTTATTTCCCCTCAAAATAATATGATATCTTACAAATTCCCTCCTTAAGATAACTCAGGGATGAACTTCATTTCCAAGGGTCATATAAAAACATTTTAAAAATGTTCAATATGATATACATGTACATCACTTTCCCCCTCCCAGTTCTTATCATGTACAAATATGTGCATCCACATTATCCAAACCAAATGAACATACCTACCCTAGATAGCCTTCATACACTAGACAACTACACAAAGTAAATGCTTCTCGGAGGACACATCTACCTCATGATCAATATACTTGAAGTTAAAATAATAATATAGGTTAGGATGATACAATTTAATCATTGATACATTGATGATGTCTCTAATTTTATGGTACCAATGAAGTAGTTTTAACCGATATGCAATTGGACCAACTTCTTCCACTATCTTGAAAGGTTTGATATATCGACGTTATATTTTTTCATATGTCTCGTTTAATCTATTTGACAAACTATGTGATACATGATGAAAATACAATTTCCAAACTCAAACTCTAGATGTCTATGATGATGATAGGTATATGAATTATTCTTAGACTGGTCTATATCCATACACTACTGAATTATCTAGACTTTCAATGTAGTCTCCTGGATGATATGTGGACCTAGTCGCACTAACTCACCTACCACTAACTAGCATAATGTTGAATAGAATTGTATACCATAAAATTTCATGTATGTATCCATCTACAATGTTGCATGAAAACTATTATTGTATAAAAACTCAACCTTATGTATATTATTTTTTCATGATCCTCAAAATTCATTAATGTCGGCTTGAATCATATCCTATCACACCCATATAATCCAGTTGGACTACCCATCGGTCTAAAAAATATGATTTACTCAATAGGTTATATGAACCTATTTCATTTTGTAACTCTTTCTAGAACCAGGAAGTAAACTGACCATCTTGATACAATATGATTGAATAAGAGAAACCATGATTTCACACTATCTCATAGATGTATATCCTTTTTATCTAATCAATAGACATGGTTACCCAAATTGGCAGAGTGTATGAATCCTTGATCAACCTCCCAATGATCACCCCAACCACATTGCTTCATTAAGGGATTCTGTAAATCATATATCAGAATCCAAGGTGACATCATTCCATTTCCTCATAAGAATTTAGAGAGGATCTAGAAATCCAGTAGGTCTCTAGTGCTCTATCATTACCTACTAATTGGTGGTGAATCAAATGATAAATCATGTTTTCTTCCTCTTCATACCTCGACACAAAAAATGGTTGTAGATGTCTCAATACATATTAATGAGACATGGGTGATCTTACAAAAAAGAGTCAGGTTTTTCCCTCATCGAATCATATCATAAGTTAGAATGCACCAAAACGTGCCCATTGAAGAGTTTGGTTTCACTCCCATCGAAAACCCAACTATAATGTGGGTTCTCTCCTATGAGACTCTCCCTCAAAATTTGTCCCTCGGATTCAGATAATTGTCTTATCTTGACCAAATCAATGATATACGATGTCTCTACAAGAGCTACAATGACCGGTTGGTCATGATTTTCCTAAACCAGAAGATGTAACTTAGAGAATAGGGCCATCAATATCCACTCGCTACTAGCCTTTGTGATGGATTTAATCTATCTATTACTTCCCAGGGTATCAACTATGAAATCTCCCTTTTCAGATGTGTATGGAAACACACTATTTAAGAATTACAGTAATTCCACCAACATGTGATGTGTCAGATGCATGTCTCACTATTTTGGATATGTATTTGGGATGTTTATGGTCTGTGAAGACAACCAACAACTCACCAAACAAGTTTCCTATCAGATAAAATAAGACACGAACCACAACTTCCACCATGAATTATTTTCATTAGTTTTTTCCTCTCATGAGGCCTTAGCTGGTGGGAATTTTACATCACAACCTAGTCACATTGTATCAAAACTCCCCCAGCCCGATCCCTGAATCATCACAATGAACAGAATACCTCTTACCTAGATCAGAATGAATCACGATAGGTACTAAATTTGACCTTCCATAAACTCTAATTAATCATTCCCACCATCATCAGTCTGGTAAAATGTCACACCCTTCATGGTCAAGCCTTTAATAAGAATTCATAGAAATTAAAATTCCTATATGAACCCCATATATTATCAATCCATACCCATGAATTTGGTTATATTGAATAAAATGATGGTATTCTCTTAGAGAACCAAGCCTCTCGACATCTTAGGGTAAACTCATGCAACTATGTTTCTTCTGAAAATGGGGATGACATTGTTTGTTTAATGGTCAAACATTCCAATCGGTTTGTAACGGGTTTATTCGTAGAACCAAAAACACCCAATGATTCTATATCCATTTGGACGTACTTTCCAAAGGTAGGTTCACATTAGTTGTGGACCGATGAGGCTTAATAAGTTTCATTTGTCAAGAGGATGGTAGATTAGATTGTTAATGTAATCACGACATCTCTCTTTGGGCAATTAGCCATGCATAAGCCTCAAAGTCCATGTAGTTCGGGTGAAGAAATTTGAGGCTTATGCATGGTTAATGGCCCTAAGAGAGATGTTGTGATTACATTAACACTCTAAGATCACGTGAGTCATGATCATTGTGAGAAACAAAAGGTATCAGTAAACCTGACGATTGTTCCTCGAAAGATGCAATCATAAGAAATGATGTGGGGATTACATATGTATGACTGCCCAATCATATATGAAGACCTGGACTTACGTCAGGAAAGAAGCCCAAGAGTAGGGTCCATAAAGTTATTTTATCATTATGGAGACTTGGAGTTTTAACTCGGGGCTTACTCCTAAGAAGGAGGCCCAAATTAAAAGGGTCTTATGATTGGGGATTATTCCCTAGAAGGAGGCCCAAATCAAATGAAATTAATATTGGGGCTTACTCCTGAGGAGCATGCACAATGTTAAAGGAAACTATGATTGGAGCTTACACCTGAGAAGGAAACCTAGGTTAAGGGGACTTATAACAGGGGGATTACTCTTAAGAAGGAGGCCCAAATTAAAAGAATTTATGATTGGGGCTTACTCCTGAGAAGGAGGCCCAGGTTAAGGGGACTTGTAACTTGGGGATTACTCTTGAGAAGTAGGCCCAAATTAAAGGAATTTATGATTAGGGATTACTCTTGAGAAGGAGTCCCAGGTTAATGGGACTTTGAGATTATTTCTGAGAAGGGTGCTTGAACCATGAGAACATATAATTGGGGATTATTCCTGATAAGGAGGCCCAAATCAAAAGATCTTCTCATCATAAAAAATGATGTTATATGGAGTGAAACCTCTAATCATAGTTATGTAAAGCTTGAATATCACGAGGTTTTGGGAGGGGTTCTCACATAATTCCTTTCAGATAAGGAATCCAACAAAGGAACCATGACATAAATGTCTTTGAAAAGTTTTCCGAGGGCTAATATCATGAAAAGGATAGGTGAACGGTTTAGAGGCACACAAATGAAGTTGGTGCACATGTCTTGGCTGCGTAAGTGTACTGGCACGACATAGGTTCACCTTGGTGATGAAGAATCTACATTTGAGAGACTTAACTCAAGCCTTCAGTATTATCCTAAGATGTTTCCAAAAGGGCGGTGGGAAAGTTTCATTTAAATGGTAAGGCAGCGCACAAATGCTTCCACTTTTAATGTGGTTTGGATACTTAGGCGTGCAAGTGTTGATGAATTCTAAATTCTTAGGCCTTATCCTACTACTTCAAGTTATCCATTTTATGTAAAAAGTTACCTTAGAAGATTTTGGAAGAGTTGTGTTTTAGACATGGGTGACCAGAGCTTGAATTTGACTTTTAAAAAATTTGTCATCTAAATGCGGGGCCCATAGGGGCTATTTATAGGCCACCATGCTCCTTGGGTGAAAAAATCAAATGGGCGCACAAGTGATCTGTGCGACCGGTAGGTGGTGCACAAGTGACATGCGTGGAGCGCAAGTAACCTGTGGGCCTCCCTCTAAACGGGCTCCTAGTCCATGCCTTCATCAATCAGTTTTTTGATGTTTCTTCAAAGGGTGACCCTCTTTTTTATTAATGTATTTCCCTTTGCCATTCGTTGGACTCTTTTATTGAAAAGAGAATCAACAAAAGTCCCCCCTCATAGTTGGATCTGAAAAGGAATGAAGATCCAGCTCTAAGGTAAGGCCGGAGGAATCAAGTGTCTGTGGTGCGAAGGTTCAGTGCACAGATGCTTGGGTGCGCAGATATGACGCATAGGTGGCCTGGATTTCCTATATATATAGCCTCACTCCACCACATAGTCACTTGGCTTATAGAAACTTGAGCTCTCGTCACGTAGGTGCTTTTTTCCTTCAGTGAATCTCCCTTCTTTTATTTTTTCTCACTTCTGCAAAAGGTACATGACTTGAGTGCCATGACTAGGGCTGCAAAACATGCGCGACCGGTTTGACATGCATGCCTTAATGCCTCGTCCATTTTTTTAATTCCATTCATCAAAATTTCACAAAAAAAAACTTACTTAAGAGTTTATTGTTTGATCTTTGTGCGGATTCAATGGCTCCCAAATAATTGGATCAGCTAATGAGTTGGCCAAAAATAGAATGGATTATATGATAAACGTCATCGGCCATGTCTATTATGTTATCTTTGATAGCACTCTCCTGGATTTAGCGACGTAATTGATGAAATATCATGTCAATTTACCATAGATCATCTACAATCCTTCGTATGGCCATGGTCATTTGCAAGGATTAAACGTTCCAGAGGCAAAGAATTATATCCCTCATTCCTAGATTTAAACCTACACCAACTTCTCTTCAGAAAATGTCTCAATTGTAGGATCATTTTCCAAGATGGGACAGTGGAGAAGGCATAAATAATGCATCATAGACCATGTTCTCTAGATCTGATGCCTCACATGCCTGAGCTAAAGCCGCATTGCTATCCCTTTATTTTCCGAAATTCTCAGATGGGCCAATCTAAGGGATGGAAGAAGAGTTGGGATTTCCGTCCTGGAGGATGTGTGAAGATGACTTTGATGTGGGCATATTGGGTGCGAAAAACCTGTGCAAAGTTTGTCGATGATCTGAAGGGAGCTACAATATATGAAGTTATCTGGGCTGGGAAAACATATGTCTACAGGAATGACAATTTCGTGCTAGAGTTAATCATCCCTTCAATCCGAGAAATGTATTCATTCTATTTGACTCATGGAGATGTCCGCATCAGTTTTTGGGATGTCAATAATATTTCATAGGCTCTAATTTTGGGAGATATGTATGATGAATCCATCCCCCCATGGTGACGTGGAATGAATCGGAGTAGACTCCGACTTTGGCTCGAGAGTTAATGAAAATTTTCTACAAGATTAAGAATACCACCACCACGAAAACCCACTCCAGAAAAGATAACCATCTAGAGGAGTGGATGTGCAAGTTTCTGATTAAGATGATATAGGAGGGAACTTCTTGAACTTTTCCTACTAGTTACCCTAGAGAAGCAAATATGGGTGCTCTGGGAACATTTTTTCCAATTCTGGAAGCATGAGAGTTTGATAGGTTGGGGATTGAGGTTAACTAGAATATTCTTGCAAAGACCTGTCTGGTGTGATTTTTACCTTGTGGATCAGTTTTTACCTTTTACTAGTTTGGGAATCAAAAGTAGGTGTGAGGCCTAGGACCTTCTTCATTGCATATAAGCAGGCTGAAAGGAATATGGTTGGGTTTGCCACCCCATTTTGAGAAAAGATTTAGAGGATCTTACTTCATGTTTATATGGGTATGTATCCTCTAAGGATAGTTGGACCATTCCATGTTTTATGGGGACGGGTCGCCACCCAATATAGGACATATGTTTTACAAAGTGGGGTACAGGTTCCTGAAAGTTCATTCTAGTCGTATGTTTAGACTTTTCTGGAATTTCTCCCTTATCCCTCAACACTTATTATATCAAAATAACGTTGATCATGTTCAAGGAGTTTCACTTATTTCCTTATGGAAATACACCAATGGGGAAATTTTATGATGATGTAATATCCATCTTGGAGTTAGGGATATATATGCTGGCATGTTGAGATGGTACACTGGCCACGAGGATTGATGGATAAATTATATGTGAGGCCTATTCTCCATATAGATTCACACATCAATTCAAATGTCTGCGGAAATTTACTGTATCCCCTATGGTGCATGTTATGTTAGTGAAACATCTGATGGTTGCCTGTCAACTATGGTTGTTGACGTCAATGGAGAAGACTGGGGAAGTATTTGATCTACTAGCTATTGGAACGGCATGTGGATTGACTACAAGGTATGCCAAGAGCTGGGTATCATCATAACCTAAAGGGTACTGAATCAGTCGGTCCCTCGAGTGGGGATAAAGAATAGAGCCATTAAGAAAGAAGCTTTTCATTTGGAAGGTGACTCTTCCTCACCTAGAGCTGATTCACCAGATTACTCACCCGGAGCTGATTCACCGGATACCCAGTATGGGGGTGATGAGGCTCAAAATGTGTCAAAGCGGCCTTGTGAAAGATATATCAGTCTACCAGAGTCTAGAGACCTACTCCATCGACTCATGTTGAGTTACATAATTGAGGAAATTTAGTCTCCATTATTTTAACGAGCAACAAGTTTCATTTTCTTATCTTTTATCTATGATTGCAGGAGTTGGGGAGTAGATGAATTCCCATATTGTAGGACACTGCTCATGGCCTTCAGGTACACATTCTGAATATTTACGACCATTTTCTATTCAGAAATGGAAGAGAATATATTGTGGTGATGAAACCGCTTAGATGGACTTATGCGAAGGGTTGTATATCTCTAGACTGGGGAATCTCTAGTCTTCCTCTAACATCTGTTTTGAGGACAACCCCAATGAAGTGAGGGCTTACATAAAAGAGCTGGAAATGATCATATATTCCATTGATAAGTCTTCTCCTGTCACTAAGCGGGTGACATAAATGATGGATTGTGGTACCACTGAGGGGATTGTTCCTTTATTATATGAAGAGTGGAATTATTATGTGTCTCCTGAAGTTGTATGATTTACTTTTTTTCTCATATTTCTATTTTCTTTTCAATTTTAATTTATTCAAAGGATTTTTATTTAAGGAAATAATATTATTCATCCTATAGCTTCTAAAGGAAATAACCACTGAAATCCCTTTGCTGCGGTATAGACCTGGTGGTACTACTATTGGCGCCACTGAATCTCTTCATAATCAAGGAAAAGTATCTCCAGGCCAGCAAGTCATGGATGTGGAGTTAGAAAGGGAATTATTGTCTCTGATACTTGTTTTTGGAGATGATGATGCCAGTCCACCCAAAAAGGACAAGAAGCAAATGCATCGAAGAAAGAAGACCACAATCAAACACTTTATCAGTACTGGTAAGACTTTCTAGTAATCATGAATATTAACTAATGATAATGTGCTCAATCTTCTCGGAATTGAAGGGGATTCTTCAGTTTCCCATTTAAGGGAAAGGTCTGACCATCCTCAGAGTACAACGCATGGTGCTGGAGAACAGCGGCATGTTCTTGCTAAAACGGTTGTTCCTGAAGAAATATAGAGTGCAGATGAGCCGACATATGTTCCCAAAACTAATTAGGTTTCTTATTCCAGAGGAGAAAAGACATCTGGTAAATTAAAATTACTTCATAGAACCTCAAATGAGACAAAAACTGACTTTCATTATGTGATGTTTTAGGTTAAACACACGCACCAGAACATTTGGAAACCACCGCAGCTGACCCCACAATTGTCTATGTAGAAGCTATCCGGGGATAGAGATTACTAGATGAATGTCACGAAGAAGACATGTCGAGTGCTCCCACTGGTAAGAATGGCATGGGATCTGAGACATTAGTGGATAAAATGATGAATCATAGCATGTACTCTGAAGAAATTTTAGAAAATGATAAATTACCATGCGATTTAGATGATTTTGGAGATCTAATTTTAGAATTAACCGGGCGTGGGTTTCATCATTTGTACTGTTAATCTTCTCATGATTACACTTCTAACCTTGTTTGGTTAAAAAATGTACAGTTTCATCTAAAGAAACTGCTGAAAAAACAATGCATGAAAGGAGTGTACGCATTGATGTCAACTGTATTATTGTAAAAATGTTGGCTTGGGTGGAACTTAACATGGATGATCCTCCTGAAACCCATCATGAAATTTTTTTTGAAGCTAGGAAAGACGAGGAAGAGTCTTCAAATTATGCTAATCTAATATTTGGGAATATATGATGATATTTGTGGCTTACTTAACCTGCAAGAAAATCAATCAATTTTCCTTATCCTTTGAAACTAACCATACTTTATATTGACCAAACAAGGTTGTCAATTTCAATATCTAGATCTGGAGGTGAAGCCTCAGCCTCAACAAAATAAGTAGTAGAATGTGAAGCAACTAGTGTCAGTGAAGGATCCGAACATGGGACTTCCTTAACTAAATTAATCCCAGACTATGTTCATCCCTGTGATAGTGATGCAGAATTAGACCCAGAGGTGAAAAAGGTGCTCCAATTTTCCTGTTGTAAGGAATTAAAAAATATATGGAACATAATATCTGAGGTTCCTCTTGAAGAGATGCCTTTAAAAATTCCAAGACATTCATCCATGTTCATCATGTTGGGACTTGGAAGTTTTTGAAATCCATAAATCCATGTCGCAGTGAAACAAGTCATTCAAAGGAGGGGGTAATAGAAAAGGTGTCATCAAGACCTGATAAAAGCTATATTTATGATCAATATCAGTGAAATTTACATTGTAGTGTCCCGAGATGAGGCTGATCATGCTGCAAAGCGGAAGGAGCTAAAGAAAAAGACCAATAAGAAGATTGTCCAGCAGTTGCACCTTCAGCAAGAGCTAGATGCTATTACTAGGGAGCTTGACCAGCTTCATAATTCATTGGAATAAGTCCAAGCGGATGGAATAAAATCCATCCAAGACACCAAAGAAGCACTTTTTTGAGATTTAGAAAGTGATACTGGTCGAGTAAATGAACTTCATGTGGCTGCTGATGAACCTTGGGATGATGTGAAACAGATGAGAAATCAAGTTGAAATTCCTCTGTAATATCTAAAAAAAGAGAAGAGACTCTAGTCTGTGGATGTTTTTCATATCTTGTTCATCAATGAAAAAAATAGTTCATCTTTAATCCTTTGTACCTTCATTATCTTAATAATTTATCAAATTTTTACCTAAGCCAATTTCCCTAGTAAACATTGTTTGATTTTTAATAGGGTTATATAACCAACCCCATAAAATTTATCTTTAATTTATCAATATTTCCTAAATCATACAAAATTTACATTTAGTGATCTAGGAGTCAACTTTTGTTCAGAGTACCCTTTATAGGTTCCCAATTTAATGTGTACCATGCCTTTTGTTATTAGAAGTTTAAATTCATGTTTTTTGTACTATAAAAAGGATAATATTTAAGGTCAAATAGCTTTGATCGAATGGATGATATTGACTCAATTCTTGAAAAAAAATTCGAAACATATTACCATATTCAATTATGGAGGGGGAAAAGTGTAAACAGTGACTTGAGAAATTTTGGATCTGAGGAATGACATGGTAAAAGAGAAAAAAAAGAATTAGAGAATGTATTTTCTAAGAATGAAGTTACCTCTACTTGAAAAACACATTATGGGGGCTGAATTATATAGGTCCAACTGGGGAATAAGCTGCATAGTAAAAGTTTAGAATCTTTTGGCTGACATTTCCATTATGTAGACAACTTATGGAAGGCCACCTAAGGGCACATGTTGCATTGTCAGGGTAAAGAAATCTCATAAATTTGACATTCTATTGATAAAATACGAAAAACATTTTATGTGGATTCAAATTTTTCAATGCATAGAGTCGACTTTGTGTTGAAAGATACTTCAATATAGAGAGGATATTTCCAATCCGAATTTTCAAAGAATTAGAGTAATGTGACTTCTACGAAGGTCTAACCCAAACGTAGGAAAAAAAGGTATCTGTGGTTTTAAATCATATGACTAAAACCATAGATAGAAAAATTATAGGACATAATACATTCAGATCATGAATAAGTGTATGGAACAAATATGTTAAGAATGGAGTTTTTTTTTGCAGATCCCTACATATCGATGTTAAAACCAATAGGGACAAAAGAGGCTTCTCTTAAGAATTAAGTTACCACTACTTGAAAAACCCATTATGAAGGATGAATTATGTAGGGGAAACTGGTTCATATGCAGAATAATCAAATAGTGTCATCTTTTCGGATAACAAGTCCTTTATGTAGACAACTTATGCAAGGTCACCTAAGGGCACGTGCTGCCGATTTGGGCAAAAGAAATCTCAGGTTTCAGACATTTTGCGACCAGAATTCAAGAAAAGGGTTATGGAGATCATGAATATTATTTGTATAATGTCGCAGCTGGGTCCTGAATAGATATTTAGTATTTCACTAAATATCTCAATAGAATGATAATCCAACCATACGTAGTTCTTGAAATATAGTTTAATGTCATGCAGGTTGAGAACATGGAAGATCTTAGTGTAGGGTCAAAGAGTGTGGACCATAGTGAGAGGGACATATCGTGCATTTGTTATAAACCTGATGTGAATAAAGACCAGGGTGTTCCATATCACACCATGTGCTCCTAGGGGTACTTTTCAGCCAAGGGACCGAAAGTGGAGTTTTGGGTTAAGCCCAAAGGCTCGGGGCTGGACTCAAGGAATGCTCGAGCATTCCTACGTATCCCATGAGGATGGGAATCAAGAAACACGTAGTCCTTAAAATATCCTCTGTACAGATTTGGTTCGTACATATTAGGGGTAAATAGGACTTTATTGCAATTATGGCATGTGCCAAGATTAAATACATGGGTGTCACTACATATCTCATAAGGATGAGAATCAAGCCATACGTAGTTCTTGAAATATGACATGGTTGGAGACCATGTTGATGATGATTCCTCTCGAGTAAGGGTATCAGGGATTGTTGCATTTTATTTTCATACAGGACAAAAGGGCGAATAGTTTAAGGTCATATGCATGGACCAGTGTAATGCAGTATAATGTCTTGCAGCAAGGATAATGAGGGACTCTATAATTTAATGTCATATAGCTAGGACGATTGGACGTACACAGTTTAACGTCATGTAGGACGAAAGTGAACCGATATGAATAAGATGGTTGATAGGGGATTCACGTATCAAAATCATATAGGATGGAGGTGAATCAGTGTGAAGAAAGTGGTTCCAGGCTTGATCCTTATGAGGCTGACCATGTACCTGGTCTAGGAGGCAAAGAGCAATGTCTGTGTAGTTCAATTGAGAGGGATTAGACGATCAGGGATTACCTGAGGACAATGACCAAAAGATGATTTTGGGACAGAAGCATGGTTAGTATCCCAGAGAATTTTTCATGGTCAAAGCTTAATCTAAGCTCATGTGAGTCATGCTCGGTGTGAGAAACAAGAGGCAGAAATAGACCTACCAATAGTGTCGACAATGATGCGGCCATGAAGATTGGTGTGGGGATTTTGCATGGTTAGAAGCCTAGGGAAATCATTTAAACAAAACTTAAAAGACAATTGATCATGCGGCGATCATAGTTTAATTTCATGTGTCACAGACATTGGGTGCTTGGTAGTTTAATGTCATGCAGCTCAGACGATGCATTGTTTAATGACATGTTGGACGACAAGGGGGACACATTTTAATGTCATGTTGGATGATATAGGGGCTATGTAGTTTAATGACATGTATCACAAATAATGGGTGTATTTTTGTTACACAAAATACTACTTCAAGAATATTTCATTGGTTGGGGTTGTAATGAGTTCTCTATACATTGAGATTAAAGAATAACCTCTATTGGTGTAGACCTTGTGTATTGAGTATGGTCCTTCCCACATTGGCTCAAGCTTTAGTGGCTTCTTTCCCGGTATCATTGAGGTTATGAGGACCTATAACAATTCTCCTTTAATGAATGAACATCGATGGACTTGTTCATTTAATGCTCGTTTTATTTGATTATGATAGACTTCTAAATGGTTCAGTGTGCACAATATTTTTTCATCTAGTCATTCCAATTCAACCCATCACTTTTGAGATTGTTCATCTTTAGATAACTGATCACAAATGGAGACTCTAAGTGAATGTAATTGGACATCAATAGGCAATACTTCTTCTCTTCCATATACCAATTAATATGGAGTTTATCGTGTAGCAGGGTGAGTGGTAGTCCTATAATACCATAAAAACTGAAAAAAAAATTATCAAGACATGACTTCATATCTTTATCCACCATATTTTGATGAATGGTTGAAAGAGTGTTATTGAGAGACTTTACTTGACCATTGGTCGCTACATGATACTAATATGAATGGTTGGAGTTGATATTGTATTCTTGATACAATTTTCTTACCTCAGATGAACAAAAGATGGTTCCATTATCCGTCAATATGGTACGAGGAACACCAAATCTGATAATTATGTTGGACATTAAAAAACTATCAATGCTTTTAGCACCGAATTTTTTGAAAGGTATTTCCCCTTCCCATTTGGAAAGGAAGTCAGTAGCAGTAATAAGTTTCTTAAACTACTTAGCAGTATCTGGAGGATAAATTCCTACAACATCCATTCCTCATGTCGAAAATGGCCAGGAGTATTTATTCGTATGAAGCATCTCTGGGGTTGATGAATTAAGTTGTCACATAATTAGAAAAATTTAACTTCTTTGTGAAATCAACACAATATTTCATCATTGAAGGACAGAAGTATCGAAGACTTTGAATTTGACTAGAAATTCTATGTCCAGACTAGTGGTCACCACAAACTCCTACATGTACATCATTCATGACAACCCATGTCTAATCACCAGCAATACAATAGAATATAATTCCATAAAAACCTCGCTTTTAGTGAATTTTTTGGTGATCTGGGATATCATAAAGAGTAAAATTGACCACACGTCACTGGACAAGTTCTTTCCCAGCTCTATCAGGTGGGAGTTTTCCATTTTAATGGTATTCCCTGATATATTTCATCTATCCTATTGTATGACCATATGGATCATAAATGGGACTGATTCCATTGATTTCCTCTATTCTGATTTGATCATAAGGTGAAACTATATGACAATGTGCAATACTGATGATTGTTTCATCTCTATTTGGATCTTCCAGGGTTGTGGCTATATTCTCCAATGCATCAGCTTGGGCATTTTGTGATCACCAGACATAATAAAATGTCAGGTCTGAGAGAAATTCCACCATTAACTTCCTGATGAAATCACACAAAGGGATTAACTCTTCCTTTATGATGGATTAATCACCATTGATTTGTTTGATTACCAAAATCTGAATCTCCTTTTACATTCAAGTGATTCACCAGTGCCTGAAGCGCCAATTCCAAGCCTAAGATGATAGCATGATATTCTTCTTTATTATTTGTAATGCCTTCCAACAATAAGAAAGAATCAGGTAGCACTTCCTTTTTTGGATAAATAAGCACGATTCCTAACCCAACTTTTTGAATTTAAGATCTTCCATATTCATTCCTATTGGACTTATGGAAGAACCATCAAATTATAATTCCCATGTTTGAGGATTATCTTGAATAGAGAAGAATTCCTAATGAGGAAGTTCAATATTTAATGATGTATCTTCTACATATGGTTGTTCATCAAGGAAATCGGCTAGAGCATGGATATTTATTGACTTTTGAGACACATAATGGATATAAAACAACTGAAAAATAACTTCCCACCTTTCCAGACTTCCTGTATGAATTGGATGACTAAGGATAAATTTAAGCGGGTTATTGTGAGATACCAATTGGACCTCATGATGTTGTAGGTAGTGTCTCAATTTTTGAATAGAAAATATTAATGCTACGTAGAACTTTTCAATACTTGAATATCAATTTTCTACCTCATTCATAGTCCGAATGATATAGTAAAGGTATGTTTCATTCGTAGCATCACTCTTTTGGGCACGGAAGGAACCCAATAATCAATCTAAAGCTATCACAGAGAGAATAATTGGTCTTACTTCAATAGGTGGAATTAATAACGGTAGACTCAAGACATATTTCTTGAGAAATAAAATATTTCTTAACTTTCTTTAGTCCACTGGTAGGTGACTCCCTTCTTCATTAATCTGGTGAAGGGTAAACACTTTCCAACCAAATTGGCAATCAAACGCAGAATATAGTCTAATTGTCCTTGAAGTCCTCTTAATTCATTCAAATTTCTAGGAGGTGACCTGTCAAGGATTGATTTTGTCTTCTCAGAATCAACTTTGATACCATGATGGCGTACAACAAAGCTGATAAATTTTCTTTAGGTTACCCCGAAAGCACGTTTCAAGGGGTACATCTTCAAATTGTGTTGTCAAAGTTTGTTGAATATGATTTTCAAATTGGCCAAGTGATCAGAAATTTTTCTAGATTTATCCACCAATTCATCAACATAACATTCAACAATTGTTTCAAAAAATGGATTGAAGATATGGTACATGGCACGTTGATACATTGCACCTGCATTCATCAGGCCAAAGGGCATTTCTCGATAGGAAAACAAAACATTAGGAGATCTGAATGATGTAGAGTCCTCATTTTCTAGGGTCATTCATATTTTATTTTACCCAGAGTAACCATCCATTATGGAAAGGGCTTCGTAGCCAGCTGTTGCATCAATTAAGAGTTCTGTGATTGGAACTGGAAAATCATCCTAGGGACAATGACAATTAAGATCTCTGAAGTCAATGAAAACTCTAATTCTTCCATTCTTCTTTATCACATGGACAATATTGGCCAGAAATTTGGGATATTGAACTTCTCTGACGAAGTTAGCCTTGATAAGATTATCAACTTTAGCCTCAATTTTGGAGGCATAAGTTGGGTGTTTTCTTCTTGTTGGTTTCTTGAATCATTGATGTTCTTTGGGAAAACCCATATGATGAGTGGAAGCATTGGGAACAATACCTAGAATTTCTGTATAATTCAAAGAAAATACATCTTTATTTGGCTTTATAAATGTTGTATACCTTTATTTATCTTCAATAGTCATGGCTGTACTAATTAAAGTGCGGTGTGGATCTTACTTTGTACCCATTTTTATTTCTCTGAGTTCATCCATAGCTGTAGAGATACCATCTTCAAATGATGGAGGAGAATTCCGGATATCTTCCTCTTCTTCTTCTGCAATATGTGTTACTTCTTCTGTTTCTACATTCATAGGATATGATGAAGTATAATTTCCATTGTCATGGGGAATATTGAAATTTAAACATCTTAAAGAAGAGGCTTCCATTTTAGTCTATATTGATGATGAAGGGTATTCCTGGGGTGATAAAGAGGAGATGATGAATTGAGAATCGACATCATTTTTTCCTCTAATATTGCTATAACTTCTTCTTTCATGGTTGATGATGTATAGAATTGCTGGATTATAGTGGATGAAATGAAGACATCTCCATTTTAGCCTTCATCACTGCTTAGCGAATAAAAAATTTATCCTATGCTGTCTGGCTTGGATTCTTTAATTGTCATTATGGAAGATTCCATAAGAGTTTTTGGATTTAGGTCTATCCTGTCAATTTTATTGAAAGGAAACACATAATTTGTACTCACAAGTATGAATGGGTTTACTGAAATCTTTTCCAAACCATCTGGAGCATTAATTTTGGTGACCTTCTTTACCGTGGAATTTTCTATTTCCTCCATGTGATAAAATTCTACCTCAAAGTATTGAGATTCACAAGTTTTGAATGGGGTCTTTTTACTATACAATGTCCCAATTTGACCATTGAAACAATACTTGAGACATTGATGGTATGGAGAAAGTACGGAGGCATGTTAATGTATCCAAGGTCATCCATGAAAAATGATGAAGGATGTGTCCTGACAGACAACCATGAAATCTGAATTAGACATAAGTTCTCCAAACTGAATTCGAAGTGTAATTTTGTAACACCCCAAACATCCACGGTACACTTCTCTTTGAATAATACAGTATCGTGTGTTGTACGCAACTTCGAGTTCTAACACACACCACAACTAATCAAAGTAGTCGTTATGAATATTAATACCCACTTTTTAAAATTATAGAAATTTTATATTTCAAAATGGACTTCATTTTTGTATTTGTAATATCGAAATTATCCAAAGTTGAATTTTTTGTAATTTTCTTAGAACTTCCAATTTTTTTATGAATAGTGAAAAAAACATAAAAACCACTTTTTTAATCCAAATAATTTATAGTGATAAGTTATACTATTGAGTGGTTTTAAAGTATAATTAGAATATATTTTTACAATTTTATCCAATGGTGTTCATTAGAATTAATTTCACATTGAAATTGGACATAAACAATTGTCAATCTTTTGATATATATTGTTTGTTAAAAACACGCTATTTGTTGTGACAGCGGGAATTAATTATAAAATTAATTAATTCAATTTATATGTTTGAAAGTTCATAAAATAGAAATAATTTTTCGTTTCGGAATATCAATTATAGCATAGGGTGAAATTTTTGCATTGTTCTGAAAAACTTCAATTTTTGATGAATAGTGCAACCACTAAGTGGTAGTTAAAAAACTGATTTTTCGTTTAAATGAAACATTACCACTTCTGTGATTTGATTTTCAAAAATCCGACATACATGGTTTTAAGTAGGAATAAAAATTTGGTTCAATGGGATTAAAATAATTTTTTTTTGAATAGTAACTTTTATGTTTAATTAATCGCGATTAAAGGTAATTAGTGAAGTTTAAGGTAAAAATGGTATTATAAAAATATGAAATGACCTTTAAACTTTTCCTACCTCTATTGGATGAGTCATGGACGACCAAGAAAATACATGGATCAATGTGGGGACCCCATGGAGCCACTTTGGTAGGAAAATGACATAAATAACTTTTTATTTAAAGTTAAAATAAAAATGTCACAAACATAAGTTGTTTTACTAAAAAAAATTTTAAATGGGGTTATACAAGTAATATTTTTGACTATAAATATTAATTAGAAATATAAATTGATTTCCTACATCATGATATTTTTTTTATAATTTTTAGACATTAAATAAATTAAATTATTTATGACACCATGATGATGCAGCGATTACCTCATTAATTAACGATTTAAATAAAATGAAAAGATAATGTAAAATACAAGGCTTACACTTGTAAAAAGCCTATTGGATGGGTATATTTCGAACCCTTATCAACTAATCCTTTAATTATTGAAGTGTGGGTCCTTTAGAATCCGAAAAGAATTGTATAATAAAGTAACATTTTATTACATTCCAAGAGTGCCCCTCCTCTCCACTTATAAAAGGCCCCCACCACTACCACCTTACTCACATTTTCAAAGCCTTTTGGAGCGGCCAAACTCTGCCCAAATACTCTCCCAACATCCCTCCCTTACTCCTAGAAGCCTCTCTTTGGGAAGAATTCTTCCTAAGTAAGCCTTTGACTCAAATTAAAATAGTTACCTGATTTTAAGGTAATGTCTTCTCTAATGTTGTTTAGTTTTATTTTTCATCTCCAACCCCCAAAAATCTTTTTATTCATTTCTTTTGTAACAACACCAGTATCCTAAATATACTAGGATGTTGTTATAAGAATTATTCGAGCTACACATACACACACTTACATCTAATGGTTAAAGAACATACTATTTCTGTGGATGGCGAATTTCTGCCTCACGAAACGATGATTGTTCAATATTCTTTTAACACATCTAATGGTGGCCTTTTTGATGAAACTATTTTCATATATGATATATATATTATGTTTATGTTTTCTTTATGCTTCTGTATTTTTAATTTGTGGCATAATTTATGGTTTCCATTATGGGTAAACGCAATAATTTCATTTTAGGAAGTGCGGACTACCGCCCCCTCAAAGTGATTTGAATCGTTAATGCCATATATGGGATGTATAAAGGATGGAGTAAATGGTATTATACATTATATTATACTGGATTTATATTATACCTTTATATAATTATAACTTCATTCCATTAAATACTAAATAGAAATGAAAGTAGCGTTCATGCGTACGTACGGCTTACTATCTCCATGAACGGTGCATTTCATTTCTTACCTTTAAATGTTATGTAATATTATAAATGAATGTATATACAGGATATATATGATGTATATGATATATAAATTATGAATATAATTAAGGACATAATGGATATATTACCACATGAACAATGTGTAATTATAAGAAGTTTATTTTTGACTCAAGTACCTAAGATCGTCAAAATGACCGTTATTAACATAAATAATTACATAATGTTCATAACATGGTCATAAGTGATATAAAATGAATAATAAACTTGAAAAAGGTTCTTAAAAATTATAAATTAACTCTAGTTGATTATTCAGGAGATCAATGAACGATCGAGTGAATTCGGACACGAGGTAAGGGAACTTCTTAACCCAATTTCCATTCTTTGGGTTAATCTCCTACTTTCAAATTATGTCATGATATTATTATGTCATATATTGTATTTGTACTTTATTTATGTGTACATATAGTGAATACACATAATAGTCCTACTTTATTTAAAAAAATTGATCTTTGTAAGGGTCTTCGTCTCAATCTCCTTTCATTGAGGCATATTTTGTTTTATACACAAATTTCTTTGATACGGTGTATAAACCCCTTTGACTTTTACGTTAATTCAAAAGGAATATTTTTTATACGAAGCATTTTACTAAACATCAAAAAGAGAATTCTTTTCTTGCCGTACATATGCGGCGACAACGACTTATCCGCCACCGTGACCATTATTTGAGTTTCGTCTTCCTCTACAAGCCATAACTTTTTTTAATGAAAAATAAATACAAAGTTTTAACTTTATATTATTTTGGTATTGAAAATGGTTTTGGAAGTGTTTTTATTATATCAATGTGTTGTATTGATATCTTGTGATTGAAATGTGGAAATGTTATGTTTCTTTTATGCATGTTTTATGTGATACGATTATGTTATGGTTTATGATATGTTTAAACCTATACATATGAGGAATGAATTGGACTTAATAAGTGACGGGTGGAGCCCTCTATAGCTCCTCGATGCATCGGTAGGTCTCACGAGACAAACTAGTGTCTCTGCACGAGGCCTTGACAAAATATTATTTGTGGTCTTGGCACGAGGCCTTGGCTACATGGTTGTGATGGTCTGGCATTATGCATTCTGTCATTATGAAAGTGGTTATTGATATTTCATGTGATTATTCGACTAGTAGAATATCCATGTGAGTAAGTAAATGGCATTATTTCATTTTACTTTTTCCATATTATGCTAAATTTCAAGTTTAAAAGGATTTTTTTTAGTTATACATTTCCTTAAATGTTAATGTTTATTTATGAAATCTTCCACTATTTTGTGATCCTTAATGAGCATCTAAGCTCACCCCTTTAAATGTTTTAATATTTTTTAGTATGTGAAGAAGTATTTTATGAATGACCTACAGGGATAGTCAGAAGAGGATATAAGTGTGGACTATGGAGACTTTGTTATTGTAGTTTTTCACTTTATGATGTAATGTATCATTTATGAATGTATCTATTGTTTCCAAGGCCACTAAACTAATCAGTTTTTCGAGACTTGATCTTTTGTGATCATGCCAATGTTACGAAGTAAAGAACCGACTCTGGGTAGCTAGGGTCGGGGCGTTAAAAATTTCACCCAGAGGTTCTTTCTCATTCTTTTCATATCCATGAAACATTAATGTAGAAAGAGATAAATCAGATTCGGTGAGGCTCAATCTATGAAGAGTACAAATTGGAATGAGGTTGACTCAAGATCCATAATCAATAAAATCTCATTAGATGTCTATGACATTGACTTTTACAGATAGATAAAAAGTTCTAATATGTCCACGTACAACATCATCTTCATCTTCATCTGTAAAAGATATCATTACATGGAATTCTATATGATCATTCTCTATATTGTCAACCTCAGGTGCAACAATTTCAGTTTCGAATACTTGAGGACTTGAAAAAGCCTCAATAAGCACCTCACGAAGAGCTTTTGATAGATTCAAGAATCCATAAATAATTACATGGCCTGTACATGGACCAAATATTTCAGGACATAATACTTTTGGTCCAAGGGTGTGTGATTCCCTTTATAAAAATGGGTTTCTGCTGGTGCCTTGGCAGTTGATGCTTTGGCAGTAGATGCATCCCGTATCGGGGCCGGAATTTGAAACACGTCTGGATTCGGAAAATTAGACCGACTAGGTCTATCTATTTTCTAAGAGGAAAAGGTGTAACCTCTACTCAGTCTTCCAAAATTACTATGTCAGGACCCAATCTTCCATGTGTGGAAGAACATTCTTGTTCCTATTGAGCCCGCTGAAGGCCTTCGACATGAGTTTTTGTCGCATATACAGTCCTGTCATGGGTAGGATTGAAACAATGTCTTATTGAATATCCACATCCTCCACTATATCCTAGACCTCTGTCACTTCCACTAACTCCTCTGTTAGATACATGGATCTTAGGTTCATCCTGATCAAAACAGTCATTGGCATAGAGATCCGTTAAATGATTCATGTTAACATAACCAAATATCAATTCTTCATCTGATGAAGATTTTTCCTGATGAACCATTTCAAGTTATGCCATTTGGTGGGGGTTGTCCCATTCTTTTGAAGCAGATGACATAAAATCTTCTATAGTCAAAGACAATATAGGAATTAAAACAGGCTCATCTTCTTCTGACTTCTCTTCTTTCTTCAAATTATGCAGCTTCTTTTTCCTTCCAATAAAGGGGGTTTTGATGTGGCAAAAATAGAAGAAGAAACAATTGGATGATTAAATTGTGTTTTTAAAATGGCATGAGTTCGGTTGATCATTTTACTGACCATAAAATCATCATATTTCTACACATTTTTACTTTTTACAATGTGCCACTTGCCTTCTTCACCTGGATCAGTAGCAGTAACACATGCTACCTGGGTTGACGAACCTTTTAGTTTTACTTGTCCTGAGTCCATTATCTTTTACAGGAGGTATTTTAAGAAAAAAATTTCTGAATGGGTTTCCCCAAAATCTTATTAAATGGTCAATAGTTGGAGAGGTCTTCATCTCCTTCCTTTTTCGGCCATTTGAGCCTTGGCAGATGAACCAAATTTTTTTCCTAAGCTGAGATGAAGTAAACCAGAACTTTTTCATTTCGGAATGAATAAACATTGTTCATTAAATCCTAAAATTGTTTTTTCATTTGGTTTTTTTGATCATCATGATGAGGCGGCCATTGTTGTTTATGCTGAGGTGGTGGAGCCCCTCGATATGATCTAGGTTTTTATGTGGAAGTAGGTACAGGTGCTTGATTAAGTGTAACAGTAGCAATCTTTACATTCCATATTCTACTTCCTGAAACTGATGGAATTACATGTGTTTTAGCCTTAATCATTATAAGAGAGTCTTCTATCTACTGAGCGATTGAAGTAAGGTCTCAAAACCATCCTGTTTATTTCAAAGGGAACAATGGTGTGCATAATTCATCATGTAGATTTTCTACACAGATTGGATGTGACTCTTATTAAGGGAGTGCTATACTTAAAGAATATGTTAATCCCTTCCAACAAGCAATGAAATACGAAACGATTTAATTTTAACTTTGTTTACAATTGGTAAGATCAAAAACTGTCGTCTCTTGTAATGTTGAGATAAATTGAAGAAGGAACCTTTGATGGAGATCTTCCCACCCAATAATTGACTGAGATTGCAAACATGTATACTAGACAAAAGCAGGTCCTTGTAATGAATACAAAAATCACCTGAGCTTAACATCTTCTTGTTATTGAGGAGTTCCCATAATAGGACCACAAAGAGAAACAAAATGTGTTATGTGTTGTTCTAGATCTCTCGAACCATACCAATTGGGAATGTGGTATTCACAAAATTTGATGGGGGGGGGGGGAATTACATCCACCCATTTAAGATAAACATTCATTTATGGTTTCACATGTGCATGTTGTCTTTCCATAGCTTCCAACTGAGTTGTTAATGACTCAATGGTAGTCATTAATTTTTGAGAATCATCTGGTTGAGCTTTGACTAGAGCAGGTGCAATAACTAGAGTTTGGATGGGTGTGGCGACCAGTATTTCTACTAATGGAATTATTGTCTATTGTTGTCGCATATGACCTATAGGATTGTAATTGTGAGGGTATACCAGTAATGGTGATATTATTGATCCATCCTTATAGCTGCAACAAATTCCTATGATTTATTAACTCTAGAATTCTTAGGAAGATACTACCTTGAATTAGTTCTACATTTAACCTCTTTAACTCCTACATTTCTTCTTCTTGTTGTGCGAACCTTTCCTCAAATGAGAGTGATTGGTCTTCTCTAGAGGTAGGGTGGGATGTAACTTGGATTTTACCCTTTTCTTTGGCTTGTGCCTTTCTAGAGTATGGAAGGGTATTACTTGAAGGAATGTCTTGCCTCTCGTAAACCCTCTAGTTTATGGTATGCACACCCCCTTCATTTGATTCTATGTGTATAGCATCTTGAATAGAAACTTATTCATCTGATTCCTCTGAGTGAGCCTCATCTTCTGGAGGATCAGTGAGAATGGAATTGATGACTTTTATCAATGCATAACGCATTACGGCCCTTTTGTCATCATTTTTGTGATACTGTCTTCTTCCATGTCCTTTTATGAGACATTGAATTTTTTTGGATGATCCCTCAGGAACTTCTTGATGAACCATAATTTGGAGGTAATTTCCTGATAATTCGGCACTGTGTTCTTCTTGTGGCTTCTTCCCTAATCAAGAGAAGGATGACTTTCAATGAGGAAGAGATTGAGAATTTGAAAATGTACCCATTCCGGTGAACTGGGGATTTTGGTTTTTTTCCTGCTCAACTCCTCAAATCCTGCCTATTGATCCCAAGGGTTGGATTAAAAGAGTCCCAATCCTGGCAAGATTAGGTGTCTCTTGAGCTGCTACATCTGAAAATTTCTTAAAATCTCTCCTAATTTTGCATATTTTAGTCAGTAAATTGGCCAGATACATCATCTAAAATCCACTCTAATCACCTTGCTCAAATGATCCTCGAATTATATCTAATGCCTCTGTCTCTTGATGATTCCCATGCTCTTAATGAGAATCATGTTCAATATTCTCATTTGCATGATGCAAGATTAATTCGACAACTTTTTATTTATATGCCTGACATTGGGAAGAATTAGTTGAGGAATGTTCTTGATTATGCCATTGATTGCATAGAAAACCAGCTAGATGTGGCCATCCAAGGGAAATATCATTGCATGAGACCACTATTGGCAGGCATTGTTGAAGAGAGAGAACATTAAAATGCAATGCTCCATGAGCACCCAATCCCCTAATATAAATACCATATGGGGAATTGGTAATTAACGGGTGCAAACTTTTTAATACGTCAAGGCATGTACACTGAAGGGCTCTCTACTGCTTTTAAACCTTTGGATGTCGGGAAACTGAAAGAGATGCAAATTCAATTTTGTGTTTCAACCCTTCTATTACCTTAACATGATTTTGATATTCATCATAAGGTAATATATTCATATTTTATGTAACAAATAGTTTTCCATATGTTGAGATGAATATTGTGAATAAAATCTTCAATCAACGTTTCTATAATATCATACATAGAGTCATCCAAAGGATAAAACATGACTTGTATTTCACCTTTTGCAAAATGATTTCTCATATTTAGAACTTCCTCTTTTTCATTTGATGAAGATTCTTCTACATGATTGGACCAAAACTGGTGCTTCATTTTTGTTTCATCAGATTCAATAAGATTGGTAGAGAATTCTTTTGTTAAATTGGAAGATGAATGACCCAGGGGTGGTTGAGAAAATGACCTACACCGCAGGCTATCTTCTGATTGAGAATGTATTTCACCTATTAGCGGTAAGGCATCAGATATGATTGGCTTCGCTATTGTAGGTGCCTCAAGATAAGAGGGATTTCTTATTACTTCATTGTCCATTGAAGAATTTTCCAGGAAATACGAATTACCACTACGGAGAAAATATTCACAGCTAAATTCATCATCATGCGGAGGACCACCATGCTTGGTTACAGCAAAAGATGAATCCTTTTTCTCCTTGTTCTTCTGGCCACGTAGAAGGTTATCTTGGATCTCATCTAAAGATGATACTTTGAGATTGGCCGAATTTTCATGAAGAGATCCTTAATGAGGAAGAGACTGATGATGACCTTTAGAATTATTGTTGTTACATCTAGAATTTGGAAATGAGAGAGTAGAATCTTGAGTTGAAATGGATAATTGTCTGAGAGTTTCAAGAACTCCAGTATTGAGAAAGGCCTTATTGCAGATTGGATCAAGATTTTTTAAATGTGGTGGATGGGTCTTATTCTCGGAATCCTTTTTACTCACTTTAGAAATCACTTCTTGACAAAAGTGGTTATTATGGGTAGGTGTATGTGCCTACTCGTAAGAAATGGTCATGGTAGTCTGACTATCTCCATTTAAATATAGTGTATGTGCTCGACTAGATTATCTGCATGACATGAGGGAGTATGCCCCACGACCCTCCTTGACTAGAATAGAGTTTTTTATCTGCTCAAAGGTGACATGTTGATGAGTCACTCCACTGATAAGGATTGATTTATTTTTCGTTCCCTCTGATGTCGCTGATGTTTTTATAATATTCTGACAGGTGTCCAGAATATGGGCTAGAATTTGCTTCTGTTGTTTCTTTATTGTCACAATGTGCTTGGTGACTTTAGCTACAAGAAAGAGAATATTCGTCCATTATGTGTTTGGAGTAGGTGTGTGTTCTTTCTCCCATCCTCCTTTTCCTATTAGTGAATTCTGACAGTACTAATGGGTGGGGATAGAAAGTTGTGTCTGCCTCCTATTTGACATTGGAACATTCCATTTGACATCTGTGGGTGCTACCAAATTAGACTATGGGTTATCTTGAGGAATTTTAGGTATATTTTCATACTAAGTGTTCTCCACCGAATATGATTTGTGAACTTCTTTCAATACTAGTAGAGGATACTGTTTGCAGAATTGATGAGTGTAAGCAGGTGTATGCGCCTATTTACAGGTGGTCACCACATCTGGTTCGCGGGATTCATTGGATGAAGTTGGACAAGCCTGCTGACTAGATGATGATTTATTGATAGGTGTATGTGTCTTCCTACAGTACTCCAACATAATTTCCAGGTGGGATTGTTGTGCTACTTCTAGACGAGTCTGCTAGGAAGTGAAATTAGAACGGATGGGTGTATATGCCCGCTCATTGTTTTCCATCATGTTATGTCGATGGACCTCCCCAGAGAGGGAAGAGGTAAGAACTTGCTCCATGTTTGCTGAATTTCACCTCTAACGGTTCGTCTTGTTTGCTCGAGTCTGAGGAACTTGATCCAAACACCTTGAGGTGATTCCCCCATCATGTTGAGGGTGCACCACTATACGAGTATGGAAGCGATTGTTGGTGGGAGTCCTCAGGAAGGAATCATATATACTTGAACTAAGGCCTTGAGTGACCTCTTAATTAACCTCCCTGTAATATGGGAGGTACTGGTTGTTGTGTTATAGGGATAACGACCTGAAACGGTTGCAGACGGTGGTTGGCACCACCTGCTTCTTGAACACTGGTCATCGCTGTCCGGAAAACCAGTGTGTGTTGTTAACATGGAGGGCCTTTCGAGCGTCCTCTAGAGTTGGTGTGGTAACGTGTTTATGGTATTCCCTTCACCAATGTATTTGAGACCCAGCGTTGAAGATGTTGAGTAGGTGATTTCATCCACATAGAGGACAAGGATCTAGCAGGTGTAGCAGTCGAGGAATTCATAGTTTTGAACCTTAATGAAGCCATTTTGTGTTGCAAAGAGATCTTGTACAAAGTACATGTCTGATATAACAGACATAATCAAGATATGTCGATCCAAACAACATCTTTTGGATGAGTACATATGTTATTGTTTTATTTTTTGGCCCTCTTATTGAGTTTAATAGGGGCCTAATAAATAAGAAAAAGATCATTAAACATGGTTAAGGATTCAGATCAGGTTCACCATTTTTTGTTTCTTCTAGAAATGGGTATGAACATGTTTGTTTAAGGTTCAAACTTTTCAATCAGTTTCTAACGGGTTTATTCATATAACCGAAAACACCGAATGAATATATATCCATTTGGACCTACCTTCCAAAGGTAGGTTCTCATTAGTTGTGGACCGATGAGGCTTATGAATTTTTATTGGTCAAGAGGATGGGAGGTCAGGCTCATCAAACCATTTTGGGGGGGAATTATTGCATACTCTGTTACTCTCTTGTAGATTTTAGTTATGTTCACGAATCCTTATAATTTCACCATGCATGAAAATTAGTTTTCCTTTATATTTAGAAATTGATGATTGATATCTATGGGATTTATAGAATATTTTATATGTATTTGAGGTTCTTCATAAATAGATAATCATTTGTATGTATTAGATATTCTTAGTCAATGGTATCCTTCAATATATTATATAGAAATATTATGGTCATTATGATGACTATAGTGGTTTTAAAGCCACTCAGTGGGGCACTTGATGTTTTTTGTCATTCAGAAAGACTGAGATTATTTTAGAGTTTGGATCGTACCCTCATATGGGCTACCTACGTATCCTTTTTTAAAAAGAATCAGAACCCATGCAGTTCAATAAAAAGGATATATTTCAATGTCATATGGCACAGATACTAATTAATGAATGATGGTCTTGAACCATAGAAAGGATTCCTACATACTCCACTTTTAAGGGAGAGATCAAAGTCCATGTAGTTCGGGTGAATAAATGTGAGGCTTATTCATGGTTAATGGCCCTAAGAGGGATGTCGTGATTACTTTTACACTCTAATATCACGTGATTCATACTCGGTCTGATAAAAAATAAGTATCAGAAAACATGACGATTGTGCCACAAAATATGCAGTAATAAGAAATTATGTGGGGCTTACGTATATATAACTACCCAAAGAAAGATGAAGACCAGGACTTACATTAGCAAAGAAGCCTTGAAGTATGGTTCATAAAGGTATTTGTACATTATGGAGATTTGGAGTTTTAACCTGGGGCTTTCTCTTAAAAAGGTGGCCCAAATTAAAATGTACTTATGATTGGGTCTTATTCCTGAGAAGGAGGCACAAATCAATAGACATTTTGATTGGGGATTACTTCTGAGGACGATTCCCAATGTTATCGGAAACTATGACTGGGGATTACACCTGAGAAGGAAGGCCATGTTAAGGGGACATATAACTTGGGGCTTACTCATGAGAAGGAGGCCCAAATTAAAGGAAATTATGACTGGGGATTACTCCTGAAAAGGAGGCCCAAATTAAAGGAATTTATGAATGGAGATTACTCCTAAGAAGGAGGACCAGGTGAAGGGGACTTGGAGCTTATTTCTGATAAGGATGCTCAATCTAAGAGAACATATAATTAAGTCTTATTCCTAAGAAGGAGGCCCAAATGAAAAGATCTTATCATCATAAAGAATGAGTTTATATATAGGAACAATTTTAATAGTAGTGAAATAAATCTTGTAAGTCACGAGGTTTTGGGAGGGGATCTCATAGAATTCCATTTAGTTAAGGAAGCCAACAAAAAAACCATGCCATAAATGGATTTGAATACCTGTTTGATGGCTAATATCTTGAAGAGGAGAGGTGAACGTGAGAGAGGAACACAAATTAATTCTTCATGCTTGTCTTGGCCATGCATGTTTATTTGCGTGACAAAGTTTCACCGTGGAAAAGAAGAATTTGTAGGCTAATTTTTGGGCGATACTTAACTAAAGCCTTTAGTATTATCCTAAGATGTTTCCAAAAGGGCGGTGCACAAGTTTCATCTAAAGGGTACTGTGACGGGAAAGTGTTACCACTTTTAAGGAGGTCTAGATTCTTATGCGTGCATGTTTTGATGAATTCTAAACACTTTGGCCTTATCCTACTCCTTCAAGTCTTCCATTCTAGGTAAAAAGTTACCTTAGAAGATTTCGGAAGAGTTGAGTTGAAGACTTGGGCAACCAGAGCTTGAATTTGACTTCTGGAAAATCCTTCGTCTAAATGGCTACCCATAGAGGCTATTTATAGGCCACCTTGATCATTTGGAAAAAAAAGTCAAATGGGGCACGCAGGTGAGTTGCAAGACCCATATATGGTGCAAAACTTACTTGCGCGTCACACAAGTCTCTTGCACGCCTCACTCCAAATGGGCTCCGAGTCTTTTCCTTTATCAATCAATTTTTTTGATGTTTCTTCAAAGGGTGGCCCTCTTTGGGCTTAAGGTATTCCCATTTTCCATTCGTTGGATTCTATGATGGAAAGGAGCGTCGACAACCTACCGTAGATATGTTATGACCAAAGATGTGAACCATGCGGACCCAAAGGTGAAATTTATTATGCTTCACATATATATTATTTTATCAAAGAATATTCATCATAATATCATTAAGGTTGGCATGATCATGTCTACAGAGAGAATACACTAATATTCCATCTACAAATACCACAATAAAATAATAATGATATGGGTGAAAAACATGATTCATCATATCCATAATGAATGTTGGTGTGTTAATAAAAATAAACATCAAACCAAATACTCATATAATGTGTATCTACTTCGGAACAAATTACGTTGTATGTATGATGGTATCAAATTCTCATGACATAATACAGACCTAAAATCTATCTTATATAAAACTATTACCCCTCCCAGATGGTTGAAGAGATCATATATATAGTGATACAAATTCCATTTTTCCCCATAATCTAGTTTGGTTTGCGGTAATCTACACAGAATCTGAGGGTACCATCCACCTACATCGAGAGAAGGACTGGTGAACACCTTGGAGATGTGTTGGATTCAATTAAAACCCTTATTATCTAAATATTCATGCTACATATTGAGTTCATAGTGATATTTAGGTTCCATACTATGGGGAATAAAGGAAATTGGTGTTGCACCTGACACAATAGTGACAATTAACTCAACCTCTCTCTCTTAGGAGGCATGATATGAAAATAATCAGTGTATACATCCTTGAAATGAGCCAACAAGGATGGAAATACATGATCTACTTTCCCTAATCACTCATGATGGGAATTTTCATCCGGTTTGTTACACTCCCTAACCCAATATTCATGATTCCAACTCAACTGGACTATATATCCCATTATACCATATGGATATAATTGTTTTCCTAGGATTATGTGAATGATATCAGTTGATGATGGAAGCCATTACTGGATCAATAAGGCACAATCCAACCCTCATTGAGAATGAAGTCGTAGCAGGACATCTCAAGGATGAATAAACTAATTAAATATAGCACCCAACTATCTCAAGGCATACTCATTGAACAAGCATATACCCTTATCTCAAACTCATAATGGTGTATCAAGGGTCCTAACTATACATTATTATTGTATCACTAGCCTGGTTATTCCAACACTATTGACAATGAATCTCTGAAGCCTAACTGCCTCAGCAGTAACCACCTACTTAGCCCGAATGACCTTTAAATTCCAATCCCTTTCCTGAATGGGTGTCAATAATCCTATTACTATGTGTGGTGATGGTACTAGATTCTGCTAAAATAAAATAGGAGAAAATATCATAAGAAACACTAGATTTGACCCATTCTACTCCAACCTAGAAAATCTATTTGGTTCCTCATAATATTGTGCTATAATGACATGGCATTCCACACTGGTGACACAAGAAATAACTATCATTGCAGGAAACGTAGATGGTACTAACCCCGTGTGTAACCTCTAGATGTATCATCATGAAAATTTGATAAAACCTACTCTATATAATAGTTAAACTACCATATATCATGTCTCCATGATCCCTTAGGTTTCTATTTGTGGTGAGGGATGGGTTTACTATCTCTAAAATGTTGTTCAGAAGAATTATATTCACATGAGATTGTATATTGTATGAAATCCTTTAAATGAATCACTTCAAAGTATTCTTCTCATCCCTAATCATGGATAGTTAAAGACACTGTGATTTAAGGATGTGATCTGTGCATTCTATCACTAACATGTCCATCTACTAAAGGTTCATGAATCCTTGAGCATGATCTATTCTTAGAGTCTGTGGAAATATGTATTCAATGAATGCTATCTTGATGTCTATCCAGACCATACCATGATTTCAACCAACCTGAATTAGATCATCCCATCATTTCCTTCCCTCTTATCTAGGGGAATTTCGATATGATCGATGATCGACATCATGGACTTTAGAAATGAATTAGTAGGCTATTAACCTCCATCCCCTAATATGGTGGTAGGATTCTACTACAGAATCTCTCTGGTTATCTCTACCATAGACATGGAAAGTTCATGAGAACAATGAGCCTACTTTATGAACCCGAATAATCTATCACACAATTGAGAATTAGCACCCAATGTATGGTCTACATGAGGTTCCTCAAGTGGAAATATAAGGGGTATCAAAGGTGGGTCAGGGCCAAACAAATCGAGGGTATTATCATCTCCACCTTCTAGGTATACATTCCAAGGTCTTCATGGTGTCATGCCTCTAAAAATACATTATAAAACCCAAATATTTTATTTATAAAATATAAAAAAACATATAAACAAGTAGTATGTAAAAATACTAACTATAAATAAATTACAATCCTTTTCCTTATCTAGCATCAATGTCTAGGTAATCAAAAAAAGAAACATAAGGGACATATAAGGCATGGCCTACTACCCACTATAGAGGACAGTTTTGGATTAGAGACCGTTTTCGAAAATGTAAGCGTTTATTCCATTCTCAAGGTTTATTTCTTTTTGATTTATTTATGTATTTACAACCCTTTTAATTTATTAATTAAATAGATCCCCATTCCATTTAATATGTTATTAAACAACTCATATATTGAAATTCGTTGACAAATTAATCCTAACCATAACACATTCTATCCCATACAATTGATGGTCCATGGGGTAACATACCATAGTTTGATTCTTAAGGCATCTTCTTGAACATATGTAATAAAACACTGGTAGGTTAATGCATATTCTTTGAGTTACAATTTTTTTCTCCATACAATAGGTAAATATCATATAATATATATATATATATATGTAACTATAATTCACTTGAAGGTAGAATAAACAAATCACATACAATAATCACATGCAATGTAGAAAATGAATGAAGAAAGTAAATATGTTATTTAATTTGGAATGCATTTTAAATCATGGTTCCTAGTATGATATATGATCAAATTTTTTATCATATCAGATGTGTACAGTTAAAAATAAATATATGTAATATAATCATTCATATTAACAAAAAACAAGTGTGCCCCCAAAATTGAGAAATCTATGAAACTATAGTATAATAAGAAAAAAAAACATTTCCCATCCCATTTAATTTGAGTTTCCATGTTTTTTGTTTATCTAATTCTAGGAACATTATCATTAAAAAATTATTATATTTTATTCTCATATCTGAACCCAAAAAGTAAGAAAAAAAATTACAAGGCTCGGATAAAACATTTTAGCATTTCACCTCAGATGCAACGTAGTGGTGCCATGAGACTGTGAGCACAAGACCTGAAAAGAACCTCCCAAATATTGGAAGGTTTATATATGTAGTTAGGGCCTAGTGTTAGACATTATAGATACTATTCCATAATTTATTATATTTTTGTTCATCTTGGTATATAAGGAATTAGAAAAAAATGGAAACATAACATTAATAATAGACATGAAATATAAAGAGATAATATTGATAATATGAATACTAAAAATATGTCAATGATGATAGTTTTATTCAAAAATTAACATTTAAGTTGTAGGGGATACTTGAATATACCACATGCTAAAAAATTAAAAAATTCCAAAAGAAACAATGTCTAGAATATAAATCATAGGCTTGATCTACTTCTCACAAACTCCATCATGGATTAAAAAAACATGACATTAATGCTAGATGAATCCCCTAATAAATATAAGCAATCCTAATTTATACTCAGTTACCAATGCCCACCTGAGTTTGTTTTGAGATAAAATCCTCGTAGTCCAACACCAATGGTGTCTAGCTAAATATAAATCATACAATATAAATTTACATGTGTTCCTTAATAACTAAATATAAAACTGAAAAAATAATACATTGGGTTGGGTTCCTCTTAGACACCTGTACAATTTATCTACTTCATCCTAATATGGTGAGCATGAATTAAGAATATACTGCTATGGTAAAGAAAGTGGGATAATATAAAATAAGGTGGACTATCTCTAATCTTCTTATTATTCTTGGAGGACAGTCCCTACATTAAAAAAGTCAAAGAATAATTTATAATTTGAAATATATAATGTACATTGAAAATACAATTGAAACCATATTTATAAATTATAATGAGTCACCCTAAATCAGTCCATTACAATTCCAGGGCACTTCCCATTCATCTATCAATTTTCTCTGTATACGTCAAATACCTAGGGAGTACAAAATAAGAGACCCATGAATTGAGTCCTAATTGTCACTCCATGCATGGTGTGATAAAGTAAAGAACTCACCTAAAAGTGAACATATGGTATCACATGTATGGACCTAAGTCTCTATCGGGGCATGGTTCAACCACTGTGCCATCATCCCAACCATGGTCTATCCATTATGGAGTTAATGTCACTTGTCTGAAGGTAAAAGAAGAAAACACAAAACAATACCATCCTAGTCATATCTAGTGTCACCCTTGATTTGTTTACAAGGAATTATTGAATTCTATGAAAATATGGTTATAATCCAAACAAGGGGTATTTAAGTCGGGACAACTTGTTTCACCCATGGGACTAAGGAAAATAATTTAAGCATTTCCATCATTTATATGATTCCTCTATATAAAGGGATTTTCATTTATAGTGAATAGGTATATAAAATTATTCCAAAAGGCTATGAAATTTATAATAAACAAACTGTTTAAGACAAAATGCATAAGTCACATTTCTTAGTTCTTTGGAAAATTCATATAGTTCCTCAATTAATTATTTTCATGGGTGTAAGAGATTGTCATAAGGTCCATCACCCTAATATATTTAATTTGTGACTTAATGATTTTATTATGATGATAACCCAATTAAGGATATTTATAAAAGATAAGGAAAAAAGAGAAATTTATCTATAAAGGGGGAGAACACCCATAAAGATGTCATAAATAAGGAGATCATCCAATTTGGTTGATTCCCCACTAGCTCATGACGCATTTTGGAAGGTGGAGTTGTAAATATCATTAAATTAATAAATTATAGGCAAGTCCAAAAGGGTACAACTCATGGAAAATACCCTGAAAATTTGGAAAATGAGCTTGCACTGATATAGAAAAATGTACAGAAAGAGGAACTTGAAATATGTGTTAAATGATTGAGGAGTATATTGGGATCTTTGAAATGGATATAATGGAGAAAAAACAGGATGCATGATTCAAGTGCAATCATGATTCCTAGGTTGATAGGGAGGGGATCCCCACTTGTGAGGAGGAGAAGAAATCAAATGGAAAGAATTGAAAAATTAATGAAAAGTTTTACACCATTAAAGTGAGAGTAAATGAAACATAACACTCAAATATAGGAGTGCATAGTATGGTGACATGGTTGGCCAAACCGTATGCAAATCATGCTCCAATCTACTCATTAAAATGGGAACACCACTTGGTTAGGTGCATAGTTTGTCAAACCATGCACAAACTATGAAAAAAGGAATTTTTAAAAATTGAAGATGGCTCTCCAAACATTATTCTTTGTGTATCATGGTTGGAAAAAAGTATGTTCACCCCCAGTCCCAACTATCTACATCTATAATATTTTGTGAAACTGTGTGGGTTATCTAGCACTATTTCTAATAAATATGCAGCTCTGTCTACCTCTTACAAATTGCTGGATCTGGCCTGAACAAGCCTTGGAAACACTCGAGACCACCTTTACAAATTATTTATCATTATTAAGGCCAAAAAATAACTTAAAAATGAATGGTATTTACTTTTTTAAAATTTCATGAAATTACATTCCATAATTTCAAAAATGCTAAAAATTCCATCAGTGATAGCATAACAAATTTATTATCAAATCATTAATCATTTCCATGCTAGTTAGTACGATCCAACATAAATTATCCAATTCAATAATGTTTTATTACATCATCATTTTCTCGATATCATTAGCACATTATGTTTTATCCTTTCCCTAACCATGTTTTCAACAAAAATTTTGACTTTCTAAAGATTCAATTTTTTTAGTACCATTCAATATATGTTCTCAAAACCATTACGAAATAGTAATACAACAAAATCAGTATACATTTCATAATTTTTATGATGATAATATCATCAATAAAAATATATTTTCAATATATTATAATGATCCAAATATATATACACATTAATCATTCCACTTCAACAGTATCAATAGCATAATCTTGTCATTGACCACTTAGTTTCATATAAGTTATATTCCATTTGATCACGGGGAATTATTATTTATAGTGCCCGATATTCATAAAATTGAATCATTGAACATTGGGAATTTCATTATTTACAATTAAATATCGTTCATAATAGTCTTTATCTCATCACATAGAGAAGACTCATAATCCATTAAATAATTTCCCAAGGTGATTGTTTCCAAAGTTAACAAAATTGAGAATATCCTTCATTCACTTATTCCCTTTATCTAATATTTCCTATTATATACTCTTTATCTTGTTATTCCCTTTTTTTCTATAAGACATGGAGATTTTTTTATCTAACTTAAGAGATAATAAACCAATTTCATTGTATGATAAAAATGTTTGAGACACTAGTTACCTTCAAAGGAATGGCTTAACCCCTTTAAATAAATGTTCAATCTTGAATTATATGTTTCATATGAAATCCTTTTCATTCCTTGATAAATATATGAAGGTAGATTTATACTCTACAAGAAAATGCATCCTCCCTTTTATCTAAACTAATGATCATCCTATTCATCTGAGTATTTTCCTAATGATTGAAATATTTATCTATAACGTGTCCTTAAAAGGGTTAAATTCCCTGATTTCTATTTCATCTTCCTGCCAAATAATTTGGATCAACGACCACTATTCATCAGAAACACCATTAAGACAATAAACCAAAAGTGTAACCATTTCCTTTTCAATATATCTAAAGGCCATAAATATCATATCAAATGAAATAATCCAATTTTCATTCTTAATCGGATTAGTATTCATATAAAACATATGGTGCCTTTGTCTCAAAATGTTATCCAACATCAGAGAATCTCTATTTAGAATAGGACACCCCATCGGGGAAAGGAAAATTTTCATAAATTGATTAACATGTCCAAATTTATCTTTAACATGATCAATTACAATACCAAATGTATTGAATTCCATAGTGAGGAAACCTATACATTGTCCATTTGTATTAATATCATTCTTCTTTCAAAGATCCATCCTTAAACAACGGAATATACTAGATTAGGTTATAGATTTATTAATTTTAATTTGTAATGTGTAATTTCTAATGTGGTCTGACACTTAAAATTAATTAAAAATTTATGTATTGTTAATCTCAAAATCATAAACTATATTTTCATTGGGGATATCTTTACCTCCCAATACTTCATAATTATTTTTCCAAAAAATGCGAATTATCCTATTTATGTCCCCCTTGGAGTTCCAAATTAGGTGTATTGTAAGGAATATTGTAGTGTATTCGGTTATGCATGAGTCATGATGAATGTTCCCTCTTCAGAGTTGTTAAACCTAGGTATATTTGTGAAAAAACAACATACACATTTTGTATTAAGAAATTGAGGTATTTATAAGAAGACCCACATATTGTAAAACATTAAAAAAATATTACATTAATCTATAAATATAGTCAACTTATATCATGGGGTTGTGTGTGTCATGACCTGTCCTCAGGGCCCGTGCTGTGACTACCCCAAGCCTGACTTTCATTGGCCAGGGGCTGGTGACTAGCACAAAAGGCATAAATCCCTATGCTGGTAAGGCATTTACTTTATGAAAGTAAACAAACACAATAGAGTACACAACAGGAAGTAAAAAAACAAAGTAAAACAGAATACAAAAGATTGTGCTGGAAAGTAAATGGGCTAGTATACAAACCGAAATGAAAAACAAGTACAATTAAAAAGGGACAGATAGATGAAACTAAAGTGCAGCTTCTGGATCGTCCTTCGGGGATTCCAACCTGAAGGGTAGGTACAGATGGCCTCCTCAGCACACATGTCCGTCAGTATCCTCTGTGTGCCGACTCGTCGCAAGGTATACCCCCGGGTACCGTCCAGTCGTGGTTCTCTCGACCTCCGTCAGCGTCGTCCATCATCTGCATCTAACACAACGAGGTGCATACATAGTCGTGCATGGGTGATTATAATGATACTCAGTAGGCACCCTGAGACCCACAAGGTCTCACAATATCCACTAAGGGTAAACAAAAGAAGTAAGATACAATCATTAAGTATCAACCATCCCAACTTAGGTATATGCACATACATATACCTAGATACAAATCTCAGTCCGGCTCCAACTCTCGAGGTCAAGCACAAACCAATTCCAAAAAGGAATCAAAGTTAATCAACACGATGATAATGGATGAAAAAAATAACTCATCTCACAAAGTTATGCCAAAATTGTAGAGAGATATAGATGATCAGATGTTGCCACTAGATCATATAAACTATTGGACCCACAAAGGATATAGTCCAGCTAATCTGTCGGACCCACACAGGATGCATCCCAGCAATCTCGTCTAATTGGTCAGACCCACACAGTATACAGGCCAGCTATCTCCTCTAAGCTGTCGGACCCACCCAGGATACATGCCAACTATTCTAGAGTAATATAGATGATCATATGTAGTAACTGATTCATCTAAGCATTCAGACCCACACATGATATAGTCAAGCTAATCGGTCAGAACTATCGAACCCACACAGGATTCCTGTACAGTAGTCGTCATCGTCAATCCCATGGGGGATTCCAGTTTGGTAGTCATCGTCGCAGTCGCATCCAGCTCTAGGGTTCCCGCATACAACACGCTTGATCTCTGGAGGGTCCACTCCATGATAAAAGGGGTTGATATATCAACTATCAAGAAGTCTTGATTTTATGTGTCTCAGATTTCCGTCTCATTAAAGAATCCCAATACGACAGATGACGCGTCAATCGGATGCCCGATCTGAAAGTTATTGGCTTTTCTGTTCAACGGGCCCGGTTGGATTTATGCTCGATCCAAAGCCGGCCATTTTTCAATACCGTCCAACACTTACATATATTATTGAAAAAGTATCAACTCGTCTTAAGGGTCCCGGTGCCACAGATGACGCATCGAATGGACGCGCGGTCTTGAAGTTATTCACATTTAAGCGAAATGGGCTCGACCCGTCAATCCTAGTGGGTTGGCGGGTCAGCCCAACCTAGTTAGGTAGGTCCGACCTGGCAGGGGGTCGGTCCAGCTTGGTTTGGCTGGTTGGACCCGATTGGGGAGTCGGCCCAGCCTAGTTGGGTGTGGCCCACTCATGGACCCGGTCGGCGGAGCGGGCCGGTCCGGTTCGCCTAGCGGCACAGCCTCTCCCTACCCAACTTTTTGTACCCCCAGTTTCTAGTATGTAACCCTCATTTGTTCCTTTTCTTGGTTATAAATCTTATGTGTGACGTATGGGAGAGTCGGGAGATCCTGGTTTGAAGTTTGAGGTAAAGGGGAAGGCGCACGGGAGGCGAATAGTTTGTCTAAACCGTGCGACCAAACCATGCATGGCTGACTAGGGAGGCAATGGATTCCGCATGGTCGGAACATGGTTAAGGTAAACGGTGCGATGGGGCCATGTGAGAAGGATGGCGGGGCAGAAGCTAATGCACGATTAGTGCACGATTTGTCAAACCTTGTGGAATAACCATGTGGTCACTTAAATTAGATCCTTAAATTGTGGAGCTAACTCGTTTTTGACTCTAATTTCTTCATTAAAGCTCTTAAGTAGCCCTAACTCATTATTTTTGTTCTCCTAAGGATAAATATGGTTCTCCCAATATTCCGGAGGCGATCCGAAGGCTTCTCATTGCGAATCGAATCCGGATTCTGGATGTTTGTGATAGTTAATGTTCGGTTTCTTAGATCTACTTATTTCTACTTCTCCTCTTCTCGCGGTTTCATAGATCTACGCTTCTTATGGGTATATCTAAGTGTATGTATGACACAAATGATGAGATTCGGTCTTGGTTGTGTTAGGAGAAGAGATATAAGGAGGATTCTTGGAGAATAGACCCGGTGTTCGTGAGCATTCTTCGTCTATTGCTTGGTTTTTCCTTTTTGTTGAGGTATGTCGCTTCACTCTTGACTCCTATCATTAGAATTCGATTTATTAGTTTCAAATTGTTTATTTGAATGAAATTGATTGTGAAAATCATGGAATAAATCTTCTTTAGTGATGATTTATGTTTTTGATGAAATTGTGAAATCATGGTGAAATGTTGTGCAAATTGATTTGGCTATTTGAATTTAAAATGTTGATTTTAAATAATGAAATTTATGAAATTGTAAATGGTCTAATGAGAAATGGGTTTTCGATAAAAAGGGTGTTTTATTGAAATAGTAGATATTTAAGTGACCTTGATGAATTTTTATTTCAATAAAAGAGAGTTTTTTTGAATTGGTTTGAATTGGTTGAACACACTTGGTTTTGATGGGAAATGGTTTTCAATAAAATTTGTTTTATTGAAAGGATGGTTTTGGCTTGATTATTGGGAATGTGTGGTGTGTGTTCATGTTGCATATACATAGCATGGTTGAAATAGGACCTTGTGCTCAGTTCCAAACGTTTAATGGAACATGGGACTTTTAAGTACGAGGCTTGGTTGAAATATGACCTTGTGCTCGGTGCCAAAGTTGTAATGACACATGAGAAATAATTACCCTTTGACGACATGGTAAATCGACGAGAGGCCGCTCATGAGTATGGAAATATCATAACGAAGCATGCATGGTTGATTTCACAGGTTTTTGAAATGGTTGTTAATGAAAATGGGATGTTTGTGAAATGGTTTGGAAATTTGTTTGGTTATTTTTCTGGAAAAATAACATGTTGGAAAATAATTTTGAAATTAAAATAGGATGCTTTTGAGCATGGATGGTTTTGGAAAACTTGTTTATATTTAGTTATAAACTTCTTTGGTGAAATTGTTTTATATAAAATATTTTTATATAAGTGGTTCTTAATCTTCTATCCTATTGTCGTGAGTAGGGAATTCATTGGGAAAAATTTACTGAGTTTTATAGTCAGCCCTTCTTTGGAACTTTTGTGCTTTTTCAGATGTTGTATTCTGAGACACAGGTAAAGGTAAAGCATCTCATTACTAATGGATCGTGGTGATGTTTGGGAGATATTGTGTATCTTGGAGCTTGTGGACCATGGAGTCATGGTGTCATTTGAGAGTCTTGTGTTGTTCTTCCATTGTGTACATTGATGTTTGGTTTGGTCTTCCATTGTTGTGTACATTGATGTTGTTTAATATAAATGAAGTTATTTATATGTCTTCATTGTTCATGGATCATATTGTGAATGGTTAATGGATGTGGTTATTTTTCTTAAAGGGTATATCATCCCCAAATTGTATTTGAAACCCTTCTGAATTTATTGTCAGCCTTTGGCGTCTTGGGGATGTCGCTTAATGCCTAGTAATGACTTGTTGAGATCTCAAGCCAATGAGAAATTTGTGGGTCATTAAAAATGGCATCATCTTGTTCGGTCCTTGCCAAATAAGTAGTCATCGATGTTCTTGGTCATGGAGTTGAAATTCATTCTTGTCTAATCCTTGGGTTAAAATATTAGACAGGTTTAGGATTGTTGGAACTTGAAAGGTATAGCAAAAAATGACGTAGCTAACCCATTTATTTTGAACATCAAGTTACCAGGGTGTTGGGTACATAAGTGTTTTGCATACACTTCTAGAATGTTGGAAATATCATTGTCTTGGGTTTATCCAACGAGAGGAGCATTACATGCATTGTAGAGGAATGAATTACCAGTAGGATTTTATATCTAATTGTGAATAATGATTTATTATTTCGGTCAAGGTGTAAATTTTTGAACAAAATGCAGAATTGATTTTCAAATGCATGATTTTGAAAACTGAATATTTGGTGTATTTTGAAAATGGATTGATTTTAAAAAAGTATAGTGAATGTTTTAAAAAATGGTTGAATATGGAAAAACATTTCTTGAGAATAATGATGTGATAGTTTACGTGAAATAATTTGAAATACTAAGCCAACGGTTGCTAGAGAGTGAGATTGACGGAGTTTGTTGTTGTTTTAGAAAATGGCCCCTGGTAGGCGTCTTCGAAACCAACCCAAAGAATCTGCGGAGAATGTGGTTGCACTTGAACCACGTGTGAACCAAGAGAGGGTTTAGATTATTTTTCACGCCTTTCATGTTGTGGATACAGGGAACCATAGGAATGAGCCACGACATTTGGATCATACCATCCGGTTCATGAAGCAGAATCCACCGAACATTAAGAGTGATGATGAACCTGATAAGGAAGAGGTGTGGCTAAGCAGGATGAATCATATATTCTATTTCATCGACACACCAATAGAGCTTAATGTAAATATGGAGACATATATGCTTGAGGATCTTGCAATTCAGTGGTGGGATTTAGCGGTGTAGGCTAAATTGGTTGAAGGCCATACATTGAAGGATTTTGAAGAATTGTATAACAAAAAATTCTACCCTCACGCGTTCAAGATTTAGAAAGCAATGGAAATCATCAGCTTGAAATAGGAGAGCCTCTCTGTCACAATGTTTGCGGCTATGTTCATGAATTTAGTCCGTTTTTCACCAGATGTTGCGGCAAGTACTTCTATGAAGGCACACATCTTCAAATTGGGGTTAAGGTAGGAGATTCGTTCGAAGATTGCGATGCTCTGTATTATGGATTATACAGAGATGGTGATCAGAGAAATGGTTTCTGAACGTGATATCTCAGGATCAATAGTAGGAGGCATGATGATACCCATGGGAATGGGTGGGAACTCTAATGCTGGAAAAAAGCAGAAGAGGGACACCTATTTCTAAGGTGGGAGTTCGAATCAGAACCAAACGGCGGGATCAGTCAACTTTCCACCACGGCCCCAAAGTAAAGCAGGTTTCTTTCAATGTGTTTCGACTGATCACATGAAATTAGAATGTACCGCACCACCGCGATCATGGAACAATTGCAACTAGATGGGGAATCTTTAGCGATATCGTCACAGTGCTCCACGATCGGGTGTTTGGGACACCTCTCAGGCATCACAAGAATCGTATGCTTCGATAGGATGAGGACAACATAATCATTCTCATCATCATAACAAAGCTATCCATGGTGATTCTCGAAATTCTATGACACTTCAACCAGGGAAAACTCAACAAGGAAACAAGGAGAACTGTGCAGCAATAAAGCAATTGTATGGAAGTGAGAAGATGATGGTCGATGAAAAGGCTGGACCATCTACGGTGAGAGGTATAATTCTTTTGAATTCTACCCTCATTCAAGTGTTGTTCAATATTGGTGAATCTCATTCCTTTTATGCTTCTCGTATTGCTGATTTTCTGAACATAAAACATCAAATGATGCCTTCTATGATAAAACATCAATCTCTTCTCGGTGAAAAACAATGTAGAGCCTTCGTGTGTGAAGCATGTTCTATAATTGTTGATGGAGCAGAACTGAAATGGGAATTTTCTATGCTGGAGATGGATTCCTATGATATAATCCTAGGTATGGATTGGTTGATAGATTTCAGGGCTCACATCATCTGTTATAGCAGAATAATCAGTTTCGCGACTGAGGATGGTGTCGAGCATCTCTTTAGAGAAGAAAGAGTGGTGAAGGTAGGTGAAATGGGATTATTGGCACCAATAATGGAAAAAACCTCTTACCAGTTTCCTGTGTTAAACTTGGAATCGATGGAAGAGAATGCGAATATCAATTTTCTAGTATTCATGGTTCAATTTACCAATTTTTTCTTGAAAACATCTTAGGGTTACCACATGTTAGAGAAGTGGAGTTTACGATTGATCTCTTTCCGGGGACCAGTCCTATCTCACTTCCATCTTATAGGATGGAACCAACGGAATTAAAGGAATTGAAAATGCAGTTCGAAGTACTGGAAAACAAATGTTTCATTCAGACAAGCGTCTCTCCATGGGAAGAACCAATTTTGTTTGTAAAGAAAGAAGATGGAAATTTGAGGTTATGTGTGGATTATCGTAAACATAACCAAGTTACTATAAATAATAGATATCCACTTCCACTAAATGATGTCTTTTTTGATCGGTTGAGGGGAGCTCAGTGGTTATCTAAGATTGACTTGCGGTCATGAAATCACTAGTTGCGAGTTTGGAAGGAGGATATTTCAAAGACAACATTTAGAAGTAGATATGGCCACTTAGAATATGTATTCATGCCTTTTAGTCTTATGAATGCACCAGCAGTCTTTATGGAATTGATAAATTGGAAATTTCATCAAAATCTAGATTCTTTTGTTGTGGTGTTTGTGGATGACATATTGGTGTATTCAAGAACAAGGTGTGAGTATGAGCAACACATGGAGATTGTGTTGGAAATCTTGAGAGACCATCAGTTGTATTCCAAATTATCAAAGTGAGATTTTTTCATACAAGAGGTACATTTTCTAGGCCATGTTGTTTCTGAAAAATGTGTTTCAGTGGATCCATCAAAGATAGAAACTGTTCTTTTTTTGGAAACTGCCGAATAATTTCTATGAAATAATATGTTTTCATGGTCTAGTTGGTTATTACCGACCCTTTGTCTGTGACTTATCATGACTAGCTTCGCCTATGAAAGCATTGACAAAGAATAACAGTTCATTTCAATGGACCGAGGATTGTTAGAGATCTTTTCAAGAGTTAAAAGTCCGACTTACATTGACACCTATCTTGATCATTCCAGAATCAGGGCATGGATACGTGGTGTTTTGTGATACTTGAGGATTTGGGATGGGATGTGTTCTCATGCAAGGAGACCATGTTGTTGAAAATGGTTCAAAGTAATTGTGGGTGCATGAGAAAAATTACCCAACACATGATATGGAGTTAGCAGCAGTCATCCATGCTTTGAAAACCTGGAGAAAATATCTCTTTGGTGAGAGATTTGCTGTTTTCATAGATCATAAAAGCTTGAAACACATTTTCTCACAGCGAGATTTGAATCTGAGGCAGAGGATGTGGATGGAGTATATTAAAATGTTCGACTTCGACTTAATTTATACATCGAGTAAGGGAAATTTGGTGGCTGCTGCATTAATCAGGAAGTCGTATGCTTAGATGGTAAAGGAAGATTCAGATGAATTGAAGTTGATGTCAGTCTTAGATGACATGCATGTGAAATGTGAAGACCGAGGTGATGTTTTTTTTACCATTCAGCTACACTTGTTCCTGATTTGGTGGAGATATTGAAAGAGGCACATGCATCCGATGTAGACTGTGTTGCAATGAGTTCAAAACTCAATGGTGGGGAGACCATTGAGGGATGGAAGATGGATGGGTGTTTAGTTTTGTTGTTTTGAGATCATATGGTTGTACCTCTAACTATTCAGGAACAACTCCTTAATGATTACCACCATTCAAGATGGGATGTACATCGAGGTACATAGAAGATGTATAAGGCACTAAAGGCACCGTTTTTATGGAGCGGCATGAAAAGGAAGGTGGCCGAGTTCATCTCGAGATGCTTAACTTGTCAGTAGGTTAAAGCAGAGCATCATATACCATCAGGTATGTTATGGTGTTCACCTATCCCAATGTGGAAATGAGAGGAGATAGAAATGGATTTTGTTACAGTTCATCCAAGAATGGTCCGGAAACAGGATTCCACTTGGGTGATAGTGGATCATCTAACCAAGTCGTCCTATTTCATCCCAATTCGTGAAACTCATATGGTGGAAGGTCTTTCGAAAATATATATCTGATAATTGGTAAAGAGGAATGGTGTACCAATTTCTATAGTCTCAGATAGGGACATGAGGATCACATCTCGTTTTTGGTGATCCTTACAGACTTCCATGGGAACTTAGTTGAATATGAGTACAGCGTATCCCCATATAAATGGACAATATGAAAGGATGATACAGACATTGGAAGACATTTTGTTGGCTAGTGTAATCGATTTTGGTGGCTCATGGTAGGAACATATACCCTTAGTAAAGTTCTCATACATTAACAACTATCAAGACTCGATACGCATGGCTCCGTTTGAAGCATTAAATGGGTGCCCTTGTCGTTCTCGACTATGCTGGGTAGAAACTGCTGAAACATCACTAGTCAGGTCGAGCCTTGTCCAAGAAACAATGGAGAAGAATCAGTTGATTATAAAATGGACAATGATGGCTCAAAGTCATCATAAATCATATACGGATCATCACCGATGACCGTTGTCTTTTGCGGCGAGTGATCATGTCTTTTTGAGAATCACTCCAAGGCTTGGACAACATCATTTTGGGAAGCTGGGAAAATTATCTCCTCGTTATATATGACCTTTTGAGATACTGGAATTGTATTGAGAGGTGGTGTATCAGTTGGAATTACCACCACGGTTCAGTAAAGTGCAAAATGTGTTCCATGTATCTTAGTTGAAGAAGTATTAACCCGGTCCTAACCATGTTATCAAATGGGGTCATGTTGGCCTAGAGCTAGATTCTTCTTTGGTACATATCCCGATGCAGATTGTGGATAGACAAGATAATGTCTTGCATGGAAAATGCATTAGTCTAGTGCGGGTTTTGTGGCAACATGTTCAAATTCAAGAAGAGACTTGGGAACGTGAGAAATAAATGAAAGAGATATGGCCAGACCTCTTTCAGAAAAGCTATGGTTTTCTACTTTCTAGGGACGGAAAATCCAATGGTGGGGAAAATGTACTACCCACTTTTTCTTGTATGTAACCCTTACGTTTTGCATTTCCTGGTTTTAAAACATAAGGGTGACATAATGGAGAGTCGGTATATCCTGGTTTGAAGTTTGAGGCAAAGGGGAAGGCTCATGGGTGGCGCACGATTTGTCTAAACAGTGCGACAAAACTGTGCTTGGATGACTGGGGAGGTAGTGGCTTCCGCACAGTCGGTGCACGGTTAAGGTAAACCATGTTATTAGGCCATGCGATAAGGATGTCTGAGACAGTAGCTAACGCATGGTTAGCGCCCGGTTTTTCAAACCGTGATGACTAACCATGCAGTCACTTAAATTAGATCCTTAAATTGTGGATCTAACACGTTTTTGCCTCTAATTGCCTATTTAATGCACTTAAGTGGCTCTAAATCGGGATTTTGGTTCTCCTGAGGTCAAATAGGGTTCTCCCATCGTTTTAGAGGTGATCTGAAGGCTTCTCTTGGTGAATTGAAGCCTGATTCTGGAGGTATGTGATCGTTCTTGTTCTGTTTCATAGATCTACTTAGATCTACTTCTCCTATTCTCACAGTTTCTTAGATCTATTCTCATTATGGGTAGATATTAGTTTGTGGATTCAAAAATTGATGAGATTTGGTCTTGGTTGTGTTAAGAGAATAGATCTAAGGAGGATTCTTGGAGAATCGGCCCGGTGTTCGTGAGCGTTCTTTGTCTGTTTCTTGATTTCATATTTTTGTTGAGGTAGGTGGCTTCACTCTCGACTCCTCTCGTTAGAATTGGTTGAATTAGTTTCAAATTGGTTATTTGAATGGTATTGATTGTGAAAAGCATGGAATAAATCTTTTTTAGTGATGATTTATGGTTCGTGAAATTGTGAAATCTTGGTGAATTGTTGTGCAATGTGATTTGGCTATTTGAATTTAAAATGTTGATTTTAAATTATGAAATTGCAGAAATAGTAAATGGTTTGATGAGAAATGGGATTTCAATAAAAAGGGTGTTTTATTGAAATAGTTGAGATTGAAATTACATTAATGAATTTGGTTTTAAATAAAAGGGAGTTTTATTCAAATGGTTTGAATTGGTTGAACACACATGGCTTTGAAGGGAAATGGTTTTCAATAAAAGGTGTTTTATTGAAAGGATGGTTTTTGCATGATTTTTGGGAATGTGTTGTGTGTGTTCATGTTTCATATACGAGGCATGGTTGAAATAGGACCTTGTGCTCAGTTCCAAACGTTTAATGGCACATGAGACTTTTAATTACGAGGCTTGGTTGAAATATGACCTTGTGCTCAGTGCCAAAGGTGTAATAGCACATGGGAAATAATTACCTTGGGACAAATTGGTAGATCAATGAAAGACGGCTCATAAGTATGGAACTATCATAAAAAAGAATGCATGATTGATTTCAAGGGTTTGTGAAATGGTTGGGTATGGAAACAGGATGTTTGTGAAATGGTTTGGAAATTTGTTTGGTTATTTTTCTGGAAAAATAACGTGTTGGTAAAGCTGGTTTAACATGAACTTGGATTATTTTGAGCAAGAACAGTTTTGGACAACATGTTTATAGTTAGCTATAAACTAATTTGGTGAAATTGTTTTATATAAACTGGTTTTATATAAGTGTTGATAACTCTTCTATCCTAGTGGCGTGAGTAGGGAAGTGATTGGGGAAAATCTACTGAGTTTTATACTCACCCCTGCTTTGGAACTTTGGTGCTTTTTTAGATTTTGTATTCAGAGATATAGGTAAAAGTAATGCATATCATTACTAATGTCTCGTGGTGATGTTTGGGAGATGTTGTGGATCTTGGAGCTTATGGACCATGGAGTCATGGTGTCTTTTGAGAGTCTTGTGATGTTCTTCCGTTGTGTACTTTTTTGTTTGGTTTGGTCTTCTATTGTTGTGTACTTTAATGTGGTTGATTATAAATGAAGTAGTTTTTTGGTCTTCATTTTTCATGCATCATATATTGAATGGATAATGGATGGGTTTATTTTTCTTAAAGGGTAAATTGTTACCCATTTGTATTTGAAACACATCAACATTTATTTCCAGCATTTGGTATCTTGGGGATGTCTCTTATGTCCTAGTAATGACTTGTTGAGCTCCCAAGCCAATGATAAATTAGCGGGTCATTACACGATCGGCCATAGCCGACCGGTTCAGTTCCGCATGAGTGGCCCACACCGCGGGCCGCTTTCTCTTCAACGTAGCACCATGCGGAACCACGGGTCTTCAGCCAGACCGACAGGCGGCCGACCGGTTAGCCGGTGAGAGGCCCGCGGTTGCGGGCCATGGTTTCCCCACCGTTCGGTGCTTGCGGGCGCTGCAATTCCTCTGCCCGGTCGGCCGTAGCTAGCCAGTTCACTCAGCCCAAGCGGCCCGCGGTTGTAGGCTGCATCTCCTCCACACGACACCTACGTGGGCTGCGGTCCACCTACCCAGCCGACAGTCGCTGGATGGTTTTTCTGCCCGAGGGGCTTCCAAATGCGGGCAGAGGTTTTCTTCCACATGGTCGGAATGCAGCCGCCGCCTTTGGTCGTTGTCGCCTATTCCGACCGCCACAGCCTGCATGGTCGTGGCCTCCTTCATCCGTCACGGTGTGATGGCACCACGACCTTCCAGCTCCACCTCCATTGTCAATGAAAACAAGAATCAACAGAGGGTCAGTGGGCCATGTTCGTACGGCCCGTTCCCTCTATGTTAGGCGATAAAAAAAGGCCAAAGATGAACCAAAGCATACATCAAGAATGAGGTTATAATTTTATTCATTTAAAATTATAAAAAACCCTACCTTGATTTTAGTGTTCAACGACGAAGTCGCGGAAGACGGACATCGCGGAATGGCGACGTTCTCCCATCAACATTGGAAGAGGAAGATAGGTACTCCTCGTTGGTGAGGAACTTCATGGGTGACGTCTTCTCCTTTGACGCAGATGAAGATCGTTGGAGATTTCGTGGGCGTCACTTCCCGTTCTTGCCTCGGTTGAAGAAGGAGAAGAAGTTGCATCACGTTTTTCGGTGACGTGGAGTGTTCTTTGTCGAGAGGACGGTGTTCTTCCAAGTGTTCTCCCCCTCTCCATAGTTCTCCCAAAATGTTTATTCCAACCAAAATAAAAGAATAAAATCCCTTATTTTAATGATGGCATAAATAATTCAAAAGAATTCAAACACACAAAGAATTAATTAAGTTGGTTCACTTAATTAATTGTATGGATTTGGCACGAATTCCAAGAGATTCAAGAAATTAAACACAAGGGTGTGTTGGCACATTAATGGGAAGTCCAATAGTTAAGGGGGTTCAAGGGGAGTTGAGGGGTTTGAGCTTGTATGGGCCCCACCACAAAATTTCATCCCATGGGAGGTTATGTGGGGGTGGGCCCCACCTCCAACTTCTCTTTGGAGGATTAAACTTCAATCCAAATAAAAAATGGCACACATGATTTTTATTTCATTTATTAAGAATCCTCCAAAAAATAACATCTTCTCTTGATAAAACAAAACTACGATAAAAGTCTCCTTAATCGAATACCAGTGCTGTGAGTTCATCGGTGTCCTTGGATTTCAATTCAAAGTACTGGTTCAAAAGATATAAAATTCTGAACGTACGTTTACTAAACATACCTGAAAAAAGGTTTGGAAAATTAATATCAGCCACCCTCGACCAGGGCCGGTCGAGGATAGGCTCTGCCTAGGTGAATCATGCCCCAACAAACCCAAATGTACCCTCATATTTCCAATCTGTGTTACTGTTTAAAAGTTATGAATTTTACAATTAAATAATTGTCTCTTAATTATTTTATTTTTATCCAAAAACTTACATTTTCTGGTGGCCCTCGCCAACTCACGTTAGTATCTGTTTAAAAAAATTCTCTCACGATTTCAGAGATGGTATCATATTTTTAATCTGAGTTACCATTTGTGAGTTATAATAATTGGAAAAATAAAATAACATTATTTAATTATTTTATTTACGGTTATTCTGCTTTCGAGTTTTCTCACAGGAGGCCCGCACCGACTAAACATAAGTCACGCATAGGGTAAAACTGCCATCTAGAGTGTAATGGTGGCCTCATATTTCTGATCAGAGTAACCGTTTAAGAGTTATTCAACTTTTTCAAGAAAACTCCATATGCGCGTTAATTTAAGATTTACAAAACTTCGACGGATCATTTTGGGCACTCTGGGCCTCAGAATCACACGCCGTTAGAAATTGCAGACTCGTATAATTCCCAATTATTTAAGAAAAAAAATTCCCTCAGAAATTCCTAGTCTTTACATTCTCCCCACCTCAGGGCATTACGTCCCCATGAGCTACAACTCGAACTAAGGGAACAACTTCGGGTACTGAGCATGCATCTGAGCCTCCCACTCCCATGTGCTCTCCTAGAGGTTACCGTTCTGCAGAAAATCGCTCACTAGAGGTATCAACCATCTATGTTGGTCTCACTTCTGTCGATCCTCAATATCCCTTGGAACCTTCATAAAAGTCACCCCGTCATCGACATCCAGCTCTCCATGTTCGATGATGTGGGAAGGGTAGTGCACGTATCTCTTCAGCTGGGATACGTGGAAGAAATTGTGCTCCCGATGCAACTGTGGTAGAAGAGCTAACTGGTATTCCACCTCGCCAACTCTGTTAAGGACCTGAAAAGGTCCGATGGACCTCGGAGATAACTTTCCGCCTCGACCAAATCTTCGTAGATCTCATCGAGGTTACACTCGTTGAGTGATTTGGTCGCCATCCTCGAACTCCAGAGGTCTATATCTCAAGGATTTATATGGAATACCGGTCACTAAGTGCATGTTTATTTGATCTTACTTCCACTCTAGGACCTCAAAAGGCTGAACCAAGCCTGCTGGTACATGGTGCTCCGCCTTCACTTGATGAAAAGTGTGGAATCGTGAGACAAACTCTACTACTACCTTCATCATACCTAGCCACCAGTGCTATCATCGGAGGTTCAGATACATCTTCGCCACTCTAGGATGTACCAATAAAGAATATGTGTAGAACCCTCTCAACACATCCTCTTGAAGTGCAACTGTTTCCATGGTACTTCCTCTAAAGAGAATAACGTGATCCCCACCTTCAGAAAATCCATCAGGTGAATGACCTGTGGATATCTAAGCATGTCGTGTCTCATAGTCAATGTCTCCACGCTGCACCTCCCTGAATAGATGCAGAGTGGATGAGTGACTGTATGAGACTGTAGATAGGCAGCTCCATCACTAGAGAAGTCTGGAACAAATCTACGATAGTATCCACGCAAACCCAGGAAAATATGTACCTCCTTCACACTCCTGGGTGGCTCCCAAAAAAGTACCGCTTCAATCTTCACTGGATCTACTACAACTCTAGCTAAAGAAGACGTTCCTCCCCCATTGGGGTGTTATCCTGGAAACAACATTTGAAAAGATTTCCCTATGTTCTGACACTCTTGTTTGGAACTGAAAACTCAATACTTCTTCTACCATGAGGGTAAGTCTGGCCGATTCAAGAGTGATCGACTACACCCTCCTATGCATTAGTTTATCATGTGATTCTTGGGTTTCCTTTTTCTCTGACTAAGGAAAACCTCAACCAGTTGTTGTAGATAAATCACAAACTTTTTGCCTAATATATTCAATTTTTGTATGAACTGTGGTTTCCATGTCCATACCCAAACTAATGTTGTAAGGCCTCGATGCTGCCACTAAGAGGTTCCAACTGAAACTCTCACCTCAAGGTTTAGATCACACCATCGGCGTATGTGTGATTATTGAGTCTCCTCTCAAAGAAATCTCGAGACGTGAGGGTCAAGTCAATGGCTTAACCTAAAACTCTAGGTCCGGGGCAAGATTCGTTGAAGGAAGGAATGATTTGTATGTATGTATATTGATACGACAACTAGTAGTTGACACATACCGTACCTCAAATCAATACTAGAGCCCTTGGTTCACACTCCTTGACCGCATGCAGATACTCTCTTCCCCTATCCTCCAACTCCCTGAACCAAGAGGGGATTACAAAGGTGGGTGGTTGTAACATGTCAAAATGGTCACCGCCTCATGATTCTCCCCTAACACTACATCCACATCTATTGCCCTGAAGATTCATCATTCATTAACAAATCCTCTTCTCGAAACATTCTACATGCTCAATTCTCTATGACTAGTGCTGGTTTCATGCTTTCCGATTGCTAACATTCATTGGCAGTTTCTGCTCAGCCAATGAACAATGAACCACAAAGGTTCTCTCTAGAACTCTATCATAAGTAGGAATGCATAGAGGAAAAAGGGTTGGCTCGAATATCATTAAACACACCTCCCTCAGAGGTCCAAGCCCTTGAAGCACTAATCATGCCGTATTCATCGAGTAGCAAGAATGGTCTGTATGCCTCGATGAATACTCAACTATTGACATGTTGTCCTGCCGAAAATGTAGAAGCTGAAGGGAACTCTCAGACACCTTCTCTGGCTAGTCCTTAGCCTCCTATGAATCGGGATCTCCTTGGAACTTAATGGGCATCTGATGCTGAACCACATTTAAGGCACTAAGCCTACATGTGTCCTCTACCGGTACCACTGGTAGTGTCTGCTGACCAACGAGAAGTGATATAGTTGGCACACTTCGCGAAGCTACCATCTCGGAAAACGGTCTGCATACCGAAACCTCATCAGTATGAGGACCATCCTCATGGTCACCCACTAAAATAGACTACTATATAAGATCAAAATTTTCTCTACTAGTGTCTCAACTAGGTGGAAAACTCCAGTAATCCCATCTATCCAGTCCTCTGCTGCCTAGGAATCTGTCTCGCCTCGAAAACATGGATGCCTATGCTGCTGGAACTCGTGCTATGCGCTCAGTCGGCGTGTACTGTCCTCCAATGTGGATGGTAGCATCTACTGGTACACCTCCCGAAGGAGCGATCATAGTAAAGGTCCGTGCACCGGGGCCTTGTCGCTCAGTGGGATGTCATCGGGTACTCTCTCGAGAACACTATTTGGCTATCTTCGCAGCGGCATAATGATAAGAAATAGGTGCGACATGGTCAATATGTTATACCTGGTGATCTGACTCTATGAGACCGCAAAAGAAACTCTTGAAACACACACGCAATCAGTGTTTTCGTGCACTGAGTCGGAAATTAGAGGTTAGGGTCCCAGTGTATGGATACGTCGGCGGCTGCACCAACACTGGACTCCCTGGACTAAAAACCACACTAAATACTCTTAACATTATTGATTCATAGTAAGACAGATCAGAGTCCTACATTTTTTCATTAGAGCAGACTCCTCTAATACCAATTTGTCATGACCCGTCCTCGGGGCATGTGTCGTGACTACCCCCAGCCCACCATTTATAGGCACGGGGCTGGCAACTAGCACCAAAGGAGTAAATCCCTAAACATGGAAGGAATTTCCTTTATTAGAGTAAACAAACACAATAGAGTATGTAACTGGAAGTAAACACTAAGTAAAACAGAATACGAAAGAGTGTGCTGGAAAGTAAATGGGACAGTATACAAACCCAACAAAACAACAAATCCAAGTAAAAAAGGGACAAACAGTTGAAATTAAAGAATAGCTCATGGATCGTCCTTCTGAGATTCCTACTGGAAGGGTATGTACAGATAGCCACCTCTGCACTCACGTCAGTCAGTCTCCTCTGTGTGCCGAATCGTCGCAAGGTCTACCCCCGGGTACCGTCTAGTCACAGTGCTCTCTGCCTCCGTCAGCGATGTTCGTCGTCTGTATCCAACCCAACGAGGTGCAGGCATAGCCCTTACAGGGGTGAGTATAACGATACTCAGTAGGGACACTAAGACCCACAAGTTCTAACAATATCCACTCAGTATAAACAGAAGATGTAAGATACAATCACGTAGTATCAACCATCCCTAATAAGTTATATTCCCTAACATATACCTAAGTTACCAATCTTAGTCAGGCTTCAACAATCGATCCCAAGAACAAACCAATTCCAAAAAGGAAGAAAATTCAATAACCATGATGATAATGGTGGAAAGACACAACTCTGCTCACACAGGAATTCCACAATTGTAGAGAGATATAGATGATCAGATGTAGCCACTGGATAATCTAAACTATCGGACCCACACAAGATACAGTTCAGCTAAGCTGTCATACCCACACAGGATACTGGCCAGCTATCTCGTCTAAGCTGTTGGACCCACACATGATACAAGCCAGCTATCTCATCTAAGTTGTTGAACCCACGTAGGATACATGCCAGCTATCTCATCTAACCTATCAGATCCACATTGGATACATGCCAGCTGTTCTAGAGTAATAGAGATGATCAGATGTAGTCACAGATTCATCTAAGCTATCAGACCCACACAGGATACAGTCTAGCTACTCTGTCAGAACTGTCGAACCCACAAAGTATTCTGGTACAATTGTTGTCGTCATCGAACCCACATAATATTCCAGTATGGTAGTCATCATCGCAGTCGCAGCTAGCTCTAGGGTTCCCGCACACAACATGCATGGTCACGAGAGGGTCTGCTCCTCGAGTAAAGGGCTCATTACATAAAATATCACGAATTCATGAGTTTATGTATCTTGAAGTCCCACCTCCTCAAAAGTAACCCAATGAGACAAACGGTGCGTCAATCGGGCGCCAGGTCTGAGAGTTATTCGCTTTTCCCTTCTAGGGTCCCGGTTGGATTTACGCACGATCCAAACCCGACGGTTTTTTAAATTCATCCAAAAGATACATAGATTATCTCAAAAGTATCGGCTCGTCGCAAGGGTCCCAGTGCCGCAAATGGCGCATCAATCGGAGTCATGGTCTAGAAGTTATTCATTTTTAATCGAAATGTGCCCGGCCCGTCAAGCTGAGTGGGCTGGCGGGTCTGCCCGACCTGGTTCGGCAGGTCTGACCCGGCTGGGGGTCGGTCTGACCCAGTTTTCATGTCTCACCACCCTAGGGGGTCGTCTCGTCCTGGTGGGTCATGGCCCACTCGCGGACCGGGCCCGCGGAGCGGGCCGGTCCGTTTCGCCCGGCGGCGCTGCGAGTCTTCAACCTGCTGGCAGGCGGCCGACCGGTTTGCCGGTAAGCCGCCCGCGGTTTCCCCACTGTGTGGCGCCTGCGGGTGCTGCGATTCCTCGGCCAGGCCTGCCGTAGCCGGCTGGTTCTCTCAGCCTACGTGGACCACGGTTGTGGGCTGCATCTCCTCCGTGTGGCACCTGCGGGTGTTGCGGTCCACCAGCCTGAGGGGCCCGTAGATGGGGGCCGCAGTTTTCCTCGATGCGGCCAGCGCGCGGCCTCCGCCTTTGGTAATCGTCGCCTCTTTCGACTACCACATCTTTCATGGCCGCGACCTCCTTCATCTGGGTCGTGCATTGTTTTTCCAACATTGTAGCCAAACCATGAGACCTAATTTTTAATGGTAAAATTACCATTTACTCATATATAATGAAATGTTTAAACATCCCTCCATTTCCTTATTATTCAATGATAAGAGGGTCCTCACTTATCTCATGAAATCATATTCAAGAATTCACATATGTTTCATGATAAATCCTCCATCAAACAACTATTTTGGCTTTTAGTTTTGCAGTTAGATTCCTCTTGGTAAGATCACAAGTCCTTATGATTATTTAATCAATAATATATATATATATATATATATTAGTATGATTTAAAATTTCATATTTTCTAGGCTTTTTTCAATTTCAAGGATTTATTCTCTTCATCTTCAATTCAATGCCTGATTTCTAAAGAGTGGTCATATATGGTCATATGTTATGTATTCTAACAATATTTCCCTAAATTTAATTTTTTCGATTCTATTTTTTCGTTCTTAATCAAGATAAATATTCCTACATAATTCCATAAATTATTTTAAACATAGTTAATTAATTATGTTATGTCTAGTCACTCCCATGGATTGTATTAAATTTTTAAGGGATTCTAAACTCATTTATTCCCACCAATATGGGTGTTCCATATGGAATAACCTCATTCTATATAAATTTTTAAATGACAAAATACCTGGTAAGTGTTCTTATTGATATGAAAAATGTAATTTCAAACATTTATATAAATATTTTGTTGTGTAAAAAATAGTCTATATGTGTTTTTCACATAATTATAATGTAGTTTCCTTCCATTATAATTTAAGTGGACAAAAATAAATGAACTGTAGTGAGTGGCATGGCAATACCACATGCTATATATTTATAAATATGAACAATATGATTTTTGAAAAATCATTTATTTGTGCTACATGACTATAATGTAAAAGAGATACAAATTAACTATTATTATAAATAATAAATGGTTATTGGATTATGAACAAAGATTAGTGGTACTATTTGGTATTGAATTTCACCTCTATTACATTGTTTACTATGAATTATGTCTCGCATAGTTTATCTTTTACCCAGATGATGGGAATGACTATCAACATTCCATATCATCAGGTATTGGAAATAAATACTCACCCCACCAAATCAAGTGATTGGAATGATGTATCACATTCATATAAGAATCTGGGTTAGTACCCATTCTAGATACATTTTCTCACTAGACTAGTTATCATCACCTATGTTACACCCCTAGTGTAGCTAGAACATTTTTTCCATATATATTCCCCTAAACATAATATCATTTAGTGTACATATACATGTTTATATATTACATATGAAATAACCAAGGGAGGAGAAAATTAATGTATTTGATGGTATATAGATCATAATATTTCATCATTTGAAGCATAATCACAAACAATCCTGTTAAACAATGATATTATAATATTAAATATTTACCACTTTGTAAATACTGAATTGTAAACCCAATGTGGTAATAACATTCAAATTAAACATAAAAATTCATGGGAATAATTAAATTATTCTTATTATATGTCATTTAATATTTATTGACACATCATAATAGAAGATGGGTTCATAACATAAGAAATATCTCAAGGAAGGAAAATGGGGACAAAAATACCTTACCTTTTTAATAATTTTTGAACTAAATCCCTATGAAAGCGAGATCTTAAAATGGATATTTAAATACAAATAATTTTAATGTTAGTAATACTAAAATACATTCATTTGAATTATATACACTACACAAGACAATTAGGTGGTGAATATTTCATGTGTCTCACAGAAGTAAAAACAGTTATATAGAAATCCCTTTCCGATATAGTTATCTTTTAAATCATAACTCCCAATAAATAATAACAACTAAAAAATATTTAAATATCATTAATATAATGATATTAATTATATAACTTTTAAATGGGGTAGTATATACGCCACACAAAAGAAACAAGTGGGGAATTTATATACGTCTCCCAAAAATAAAAGAGACTAAAAATGCCAGACCATAAGTCTCGACATCCATTATACATATTATAATCATATTTTAATCAAATATTATTTAATTATAAACATATATTAGAACCATATATATTTATCATACCATATATTATTCACTTTTTACATTTTACTACCATTTTTTAATGATCTCATGTTGAAGTCACGTACAAAGAAATAACAGCTTTTATTTTCATGAATGTTTTGGTTTTTATATTTTTTATCATAAATTTATCAAGGTTACAAAATATCTATAACTTCATCCATGATATAAATATAATATATATTCATTATACATGTATTTATAGAATTCCATAAATGTTAGAGTTAGAAAATGAAATATTTCATTCATGGAGAATTTCAGTCGTATGTTTGCATGAACAATGATTCCATTTTATTGACATAAATAACGAATTAAATGTAAACAATATATTAACATTAAAGAATTACTTTTTGGACATATATAACACATTTTTTATTAAAAAAATATTCTTTACCTTCCATTTCAAGCATGAATGAATCACATCGCTTCGCATGGGGGTAGTTCACTGTACACATGAACGATGTTATCCTATCCGTATAGAATGGAATGTATGAAGTAAAAAAGTTATATAATTATTAGAAAATCATAATAATGTCATAAATATAATATAAAAAAATTAATATATCATTATATCCATCCATAAGTGATGGTGATAGAAAATAAATAACATCTAATTGTGGGGCGGTATTATGTCGTACAAAAAAATGATGAATTCATAATACATTTGACGAAAGAGAATTTAATTTTAGGTTATTACATTAACATTACAACTACCAGTGTATTTAATATAATTAGGTAATTATATTTTAATGGTTTAATATGAATTTAAAAATAATACGCATAAATAAAATCAAATGCTCTATTAGGGCCATTACCTCTTATTTGGACATCTTTTTGTTACCACCAAAATGATTCATAGTATAGATTTAATAAAAAACGTGTCTCCTAGGATAACTTTCTTGAATTGAGGAATATATTTAGTATGTTATTTTTCAGACCAGTTGGAATTGTATTTTTAGGAGTATTGGAGAGGGGGAGTCCTATTATATGTGAGGTGAAATACCCACGTTTAATTTTTGAAATAAAATGGTTTTCCAAACCTTTTCCCATGAAACTACGGAAACAAATGGGCCATTATAGATCATAAAAGATATAAGGTATAAATATTTCAACAAAATGGATTCTTTAAATATTATGGGGAAGATTTATCCCACCTATTTTAATTTTAACCTTAAGGTTGACCCATTTTTTCCTAAACTGTGTTAAATAATTTTTTCAATTTTAAGATTTATTGTGGTAAAAAATTTAGTTGATATCATTTGATATTATAAATTATTATGATTATAAAAATATAATGAATTTTTTTCAATTTAAATTCACTGAATTGGGAAAAATAATTAAATTTTAATCACACATATTCAATGATAAATCAAGGTTCTTAGAGAAAAAAGTTTAAATGTTTAAAAAGTTTAATATCCTAATGAAATTTGAAAATGAATTCAATGTTATAAATTGGATTAATAGAGGTATAATATAATTAAATTATCATTTAATATAATCTTAAAAACCCTATAAATGTATAAATTCTTTAAAATAAATGATGATTCTAAAGAAAAACTTGTATTATTCACTATCAGATGAAAAATTTACCTCCTTTGAAAATTCATAAAAAAAACACTAATATAATTATAACATGATCATTTCAAAAACAAACTTTATTTATTGAAATAAAATTCTTAAAATCATAAAAATTTTATTTCAAAATAGTTTTAAAAAAATGAGAGAAAGCGTTTTCTTTTAAAAAAAATATTGTTTTTACAAATAAAATTTTATTTATTCATATATATTTTAAAGAAAAAAATAACATAAATGTCAAAAAAAAATTTATTATATAAATTATATAATTATCATTAATATAATTTATAAAATGTGAGGTATTTTATTTACTGATATGAAATATATTTTTTTACGAAAAATATATTATTGCAGATACAGATTTCCATTTTCTAAATTTTTTTATTATTTTTATTTATAATTAATTAGTCACTAATTAATTTATTTTATATTCATTGCTACCATGTATTTTAAATAATTACTTAATTCTATTCATACCCTAAATTCCATAGTTTAGGTGATAAATATCATATTACATAATAATATTTAAATATTTTGTCATATTTTTGTAAACTCGATGTTTCATGTAATGCCAGGTACACCGAATGTACCATTTAACATAAGATAAAATCAATGAATCGGAAAAACAATCTATAATAGGTATCTTGTGTGATGAAAAATACCAAAAAGATATATTTAATTTCAATTAAAAACTATTTTAAAAAAATATTGGGGGTTGAAATGTATCGTTCTATAATTGTTCTTTAATAAACATATATATATATTATTTACATGTTTTTCAAATATGTTATAAGATAATAAAAAATTAAGGTAATAGATCTATAGTCTATCTTTTATTAATAGAAGTCTAGTTACATATTCACTTGTTGTTTTTTGGGTTTATATATCCCCTTTGAAATGTTTTTTCATGAATCTCTTTATTTTCATAATATTTAATGGTCTATTTGATGATATTTTTATGGGAGACCACAATTCAAAATATTACTAAATGGATTAGGGTTTCTTGTCTCCATTTAACTATTTTGAGACATATGTAATATCATGAGCCTATATTATTATATGTGAAGTATATATATCCCCTCAATATGAAATATCATGAATTTTTTTATTGTCATTATATTATATGATTCATTTATGGTTATTATTCAATGGTTTTGTGATCAAATGTAACCAAATTAATAATCGAATTATTGTAAAATCCCATCATTTATTGGGACTATTTCAGTTTATGATTCCAATGATGAAATATTGTGATTGTTCTCTTAAGACACTGATTAATTTTCTTCTCATATGGTTATTTATGAAATTTATCCTGTAAAACATAAATTGAAACGTAAAATGATTGAAAAAATGATTCCATGAAGTTATGACATTACTTCTCTATTGAGTCAGAAAACCTTTTTCATTAAAATAATTATTTTAAAAAATGTATTTAATTTTTTTTCAACCGTTACAAATGGATTATGAAATACAAGTTTAAAATTTTTTAAAATATAATAAATGTTTTGAAAAAAAATATTTATATGGTTTTTAAAACAAGGCCCATCTTGCCTTAATAAAAATTGTGAATGGAATCATTTTTTTAATATATGAAAAGTGAATGGTATTTTCTTCCCTCATGAACAACCAAATGTTTTTAAATTATCCATTTAAATTTCTTATGTTTAGATTAAAGAAAAAAATTAACAATTTTTAGGTTTTAAAAAATAATTTTTAAATTTGAAAGTATATTTAACTAAATAATTATTATAAATCTTTAAAAATATCCCTTTATATGTTTTCAAGGTTATTTTCAACGAAAATATCAATGAAAATGATTTTTCCTTGAATAACATCATTTCAAATTGGAAATGATATTATCCACAATAATTTTTTTACATGATTTGTAAGTATTCCATAATAATATTACATAGTTATTTTTAAAGAATGATTTTTCAAATTTCATTATGTTCTAATTTTTTTCAAAGTGGAATGGATATTTTTATAAAAAATTGATAAATGTAATTTTTAAAATAAAATTTTCAATAAAATATAATTTTTTATGTTACTTATCATTTACTAGAGATATTATCCAATGATACAATTTTATTATTTCTCTAGATGGTTTATATTTATGATGACAATAATTTTATGAATCCCATTTATTTTACATGTGTCATACCATGAAAAAATTGTTATGAAACCTTCTTCTTTATTCATAGGTTATTATTTGATGAAATGATGACATGATTATGAAAAATGTTTCTTTTCTATAGTTTATGTTGTGTATAAATTTTTATGAAACCTATTTCATTTTATGGCTTCAAATAATATTAATGTTTATGATCTTATGGAACACATATTTATGAATTTATTTATATAATGGTTGTAACATTATAACAATTGATGGTGGTAACATTATAACCACGTATGGAGGTTGCTTTATAACCAGGATGTTTGGGATGTATATCAATCACAAATGAAATCGTTAATGATCATCATCTAATTAAATAAACATGATTAAAATTGGGAGTGAACCATGTTCATAATGGGACTCAATCCACTATGATAGTCGTTAAAGTGAATCTTGACTACTATGGTGGTTGTGAGAGTGGACCCATCCACTCCTATAGAAATGAAAATGTGTGTTCACAATTATGAAATTTATTTTATTTTCTTATTTGTATCCCGCAAATCTTTTTCATGTGCTAATGTTATGTTCTCATGTCTCATTTTCGTTGATTTTGTTATGATTCATGCCTTATGATTTATCCTGATTTATTCTAGGACATGTGTTTATGATCCGTGATATGTAGTGTATGGGTTTTCAAATGATAGTCTAACATTATTTTATCCTTATCATCAGGATATGTTGTTATCTCACTTATTTACCCTTACTGCACATATGAGTAGACCATTAATTATATTTACTTTCTCTAGATTTTGATTAATGGATTTTTTATGATATTTATAAAGATAGTGAATTTTGTGAATAACATAGTTGAATATGATGCAGATAAATTATGGAATTGTTCTCTATCGAAACATATATCAAAACATACTAGTCCTTAATCATTCTTCCCGGGACCATTATGTTATTTATTTAATATTTTTCGATTTGGATGTAATATTTATGTATGATAATTTTGGGGTATTTATAGTTGGCATAATAAAAATGTTTATTTATACTTTGAAAAAAATAATTACAATATTTTAGTGAGTTCCCAATATATTTTTCTAATGATATGTCTAGGGATACATATTATGATCTGAATAAGGATGATTCAATGTATTGAAAATTTATAGAAATTTGGTAAAGAATATAGTTAGTGGTTTCCATGAAATTAAATCCCTATTTAAAAACTAAATTGGTATGTGTATTTGTAATAGTGGTTCCTAGGAGTAAGAACTCGGAAAAAGGATCATTTATCTGGACATAATCATCTACCAGTGCAGGAAAATGGGCTTTTCAACACACCTAGTTCGAAAATCTTGGGGTATATTCTTTGGAAGTTAACAATATTTTTATGAACCATCATGAAGGATTTTAATACTGACCCTTAATGTATCAGTATAATCCTAAGGTGACATATATTAAAAAAATGATGTACTGGTTTTGACATCCTATATGTTATTTTTCATTATTATGTACTATAAAAATCTGAATATTTTAACTAAAACTATTATTTTTGGATTTAATAAATGGTGGTAACTATAAGGTACTACGATACAAATGAATATGATCAACAATGTGTGATTAAAAAATCAAATCGGGTGAAAACTTGAGTTCTAGATTTATTTATTATTCAAAAATATTTATCATTATATATGATTAAATACATCCATATTAACCAACTCTAAAATTTATTAATAAAGATATGGATAGAGTCCACCAAGATCATGGGTGGTGGATACCCTAGAGTAAAAAAGTATCATTCTCTAATATATTAAGAATGTGGGAAGAATAAATAAATGGAGTATCTCATAAGAATTAGAAGATTTATTTTACTATGGAAAATATAGAAACTGTAATTGTAAAGTAAAATTAATTGTTTAGTTAACACCTTGGATGAGAATAATGGATTCCCTAAAGAGACATCAATGGATCAATTTTTTGAAATTTGTAATATTTGACAATTAAAAAATCAATTTCAAATGGATAAATATTCATATGAGAGTTAGGAAGGTGGAAGAAATAATGGTTATACTACTAATTAATAAGAGTGCATTGATGTTATATTAACGTTCTCATTTGATTTTAAAAAAATTAAACATAGGAATAGTGATTAAATTGTCATCGATGTATTTTTATCCATGATTTATATTTCATATTTTAGGAAATATGTATTAAGTAATAAGATTATGATTCCTAGTTAATGGTTTAGGAAGGATGTGAAGTGATTTAAGAGTTTCTTTATGGGATGTTCGTGAAAATTCATTATTTCTGTGAGAGTTCCCTTCTGAGTTATGACTAAAAAATCCCTTTTAATGATATGGTAAATGAATTTTTTTCATGGAAAAATATATTGCTACATGTTTTTTAGGTTCTAGGACAAAATAAATAATTTTATAAATTTGAATATATAATTATAGTATATTAAACAACATCATGAGTTACTTACTCCTTAGATTTAAGGATCTCATTGTCATGGATTTCTCCCCTTGGCCTCTTCTGTGTTAGATTCCATTGACTCTTTGGCTATTCGTTTTACTAGTGCCCTATAACACTAATGTTAAAACAATAAATAGAAATTATTTCTTTCATACCTTTGAATTATTTAGCCTAGTGACACATATATCATTACTTATAAAAAATTCTCAATCCCATTAAACATTTTATAAGATTATTATATCCATTGTTTTCAAATGTTTAAAAATGTAATGTCCCCTTTTTCTTTATTGACACATTTTTTCATGGTGTTCAGATAGAGATTTATTCCAATGATTTCCCATGAATTTTATGATATACATAATTCCATATCTATTTTTTTGGTTTATATAACTATTTCTTAACATGATGAAAATTTCTGGGTAACCAGAATTGTTCAGAGACTCACATTAATCCCTTTAATGAAATGGAAAATATTTTACTCTATGTTGTTTTTATAATCAATAGCAAACATATGAAATCATGAATATGTGTCCTCAAACTCAGCAACACATTTTACATTTTTTTCTTTAAGATGAAGAATTTACTCATCATTTTATTTCATTGTTCATGTGAGATTTTTTTTTGAATAATTGCTCATTCAATGAATTCCATTACATGTGTTCTATTTCTTCTACAACACTGGTAATCTAGAGTAACGACCACAATTTTTCACTATAACTTTGGAGAAAATATATTTAATTTTATACCTATTCTTTTCCATCGTATCCCAAGGCCATCACTATCTTCTCATGGGAAATTCTCCATTTCTCAACTACCATTGGATTAGCAGTCCTCCTAAATGATGGGGGATTCATTTTCATAACATGATCCCTAAACGGATAATCATGTTGTGGAATATGTTTCTCCTCCAATGAAAGGATATTTTTCATAACCTGATTAGACCTCATTAATATATCTATAATTTTCATAGTTCCATTTGTATCTGTATTGGCTTCCTCAATTAGTAAATCACTAGATTTGGCACAAGTATGGATACCCTTATTTCCTATAGGAATAATTCCAAAACAATGGAACATAATGGATTATCTCATTATTTATTTAATTTTATATCATAATGTATATTTCCAAATATGTTTAGACAGTTAACATAAATTAATTTTTAGCAATTTTTACCCTCAAAATCAAAAAATTGGTTTATTTTGAGATATCATTATTTTCAAATGCTTAAAAAAGGTTAAAATAAAAATTAAATTATCCTAATGATATCCCTCGATAGTGTCTATCCACCGGTATACTAGTGACCTTTTTCATGCATGTAGTGAAGACGGGGTCAAACCCAATGCAGCATTTTCATAGTTACCACCCATTTTTATAACTGTTAAAAAACCCTCATCGAAATTTTGTATCCATATAGGGTTATACTACTATGAAAAACCATGTAATTCCATCCTTACCAAAAATTTTGTTTTTCTTATATACTTATTTAAAAATAATATCATAGGGTTATATTATATAATATATGTTTTCCTTTTTCTAGTTCACATGGATTCTGATAAACTTCTCCTAATACCAAATGTAAAATAATATACTCATTTAACCCAGATTAAGTTCATAGTTTTTTACATTGGAATAGATACAAGGGGTTCAAATTCTGAAGGGCATATCAATTTTGTTTTTTTAGAACCCGATATATATGTGATAAATATTTTTCATTGGGAATTGAAAATAATATATAATTAAAAACCATATAAAATGTAAATCAACCATGAAAACATATTCATATATTTACTCTTCACATCAAGGGGAAATGAAACAAAATATTCTTAAAAATTGCTCAATAAGGTTTACGTATGGTGGAATCTACTAAGAAACAATAATTAATAATCATTATGGAATGGTAAATAAAATAACAGACATTCCAATTAATTAATTATGTTTATATCATAACTATATATGGAATAATAATTATGAAAAGTTAAATAACATAATAAATGTTCGTTTTAATGAAAAAATTGATAATGAAATGAATCTGTATATAATATCATTGTGAAAATATCAAGGGTAATATAAATAAATAAATTCTAAATGAAGAAAATGATTAATTAATGCACATCATGATCTCATGAATAATGATTCCTCTACCATCATGACCATTCAATAGAAAGTTTGAAACCATATGTAGAAACCCAGTTAATATTTATAATTGGTTAATCTCAGGATACATATAGATACACTGAGGGACTATATAATTTCATGCCCCATACACCACTATATATCCAAAGAAATACTCATATATTGAATAATATATATTATAAATGAATAAAATGACTTATCATTAAACAAATTCATTGAGTAAATATCACAAATTTCATAATATTTCCTTGTTAATCAAATAATTTTAAATGTAAAAAATGTACGTAAAAATGGTATTCAAATTAGGAAATACATTTATACACGATAAAAATTATATAGATACACATTAATTTCAATATTATTAATCTTGTATAAAAAGTTATTCTTTTTAAATATATCAATGTTTATGTATATACACCACATGAAAGTGAATATCTTCATATTAACAAATATTTCTCAATAAAAAGTAAATTGAGAAGAAATCCATTAAATTGATCAAAGCACTAATGTGATAATTAACCAATGAATAAAAATATGTTTAAAATAACAGTAAACATTATAAAATTAGAAATATACTAAAAGATATTTGAAAATAATTACATGCATAATCATTTAATAACAAAGACAATGAATAAGTAATATAACCCAATGAAGAAATCGAGTTATGAAATTCATTACCACTTGCTATCTAATCAATTCAACTCCCTTTAGATAATGTAGTTCAATTTAGAAAATAAAATACAATGAATAATGATTTATAAATGATATTACATGTAATAAGGATAGTATTTACACTATATAATATAAATTAGTGCAGATTAGTAAAATATTTCACAGTAAAGGGATATTGAGATTAAGTCCCTTACCTAAGAATTTACATTAGTTGAATGTGATTTTACATAATGTATAATGGTTTTAGTAAGGTTATTAATTTTTTCATATAACCATATTAATACTTATATTATCATATTGGATACATTTATTAAATTTTACTTGTAGTTTGTTTATAATATTTTATTATATTAATTATTTCAGGTGTTAACTACCTTGTTTTCAGATGCATTGAGTTTCTTAAACATTATGGTTAATGTATATAAGAAATATATCCACAATAATAAGAATTATATTAATGTTTTATATTAAACATCTACTTGTTAGATACATTTTTATAACCATTTATGAATGATGTACAAGGATAATGCATTTTATCGTTTCATGGAGATGGTATGTTTTACGTAAATAGGAGAGACAATATCATTCCCTTAATGTGTTAATGGGTATAAATTTGGGTGATACGTTAGTGTTAATAAAAAAATATAATATCATATATATCACAAATATTAAAAAATTGATCTATATTAGATTACATGAAAATCACAAGTGAAAGATGAATCATGTCGCTTCGCGAGGTAGTAGTCCTTCGTACACATTAGCGAAGACATATTATATAAAATAGAATGAAAATTAAAAATTTATATCTGATACTAAAATTTAATATGTATAATAATATTACAAATACCATATACATGATTCAAATAAATCATTATACATTCCTAGAATAGTAGTGATGTTAAACGAATTAAATCAGTTTGTGAGACAGTTGTCTTCTGTATAATGGATCTAGAGTTTTGGTTACCATTTAATGGTAGTGGATATGAAAATAGGTCCCCAAATTAATAAAATAACATATAATTATATTTAAGATAGTTTTTTCATTATAAAATAATTATTTATTATGTTTTATATAGGGATATGATTACAAAAATAAAAATTCTCATTTCAGAATGTTTTGTCTTATTTGGAAGACAACCTCAAGATTACACAAAAGACATCCAATTTTGGATTTCATATAAATAAAATTATTATAGTAGGAATTTGAGGAATATGTATGTTATTATCATAGTTATTTTAAAAACAAAATGGATTATTATGTGTGAATAGGGGATGAAAGGGGGCGTTTAATAAGTGGGGGGAGAAGACACATAATTAATTTGTGAAAAGTATCTATTACAACCACATTTTTATCATAAAAATTCAACTGAAAATATTAATTATAGACCCTTAGAGTATAAAACGTCTGTATATGTTCTTACAATTTGTTTTTTACAGTTTTAAAGTCATTTGTGGCCTAATTGTTTTATTTTAACACTTTGGTATATGAGTTTTTACCATAACCACTTTAATTAATTTATGCTTATTTTAATATTAATAAAGATAAAATATTTAATTTTTAAATTTTATATAACATATATATTTAATATTCTAAATATGTAATATAATTTTTAAATTTCAATTCACTAAATAAAAAAACCCCAATTTAATATTATACTCGCAAAGGTGAAGAAAAAATGTGTTTCCAAAAGAGAAATTCTCATTTTTATGGAAAGATTTTATGTTGAATATGAAAATAAATTTTAACAAAAACAAATAAATTATATAAATTTTAATATAATTATGTGAATATAAATTTAAAATATAATTATTTTTAAATATTTTAATTTAAATTTTTGTTTACAATAAAATTGAAATTTTCACTATTCATCGAAAAATTAAACATTCCAAAAAAATCCAAAAAATTACCATAAGATAATGATTATATTATAATATAAAATATGGGTTTAATTTTATAAAATAATTTTTTTTAATTTTCAAAAATTAGTTTTACTGTAAGAGCGCATGAAGGGACCAAACCATTTTCATTGAAAAATCATCGGGTTTTTAAAATACGTCTCTTTTACATAGAAATGATTATAATTTTATTTATAAAAAATGGATTCTGAGGATTTTCTGTAAACTAGATATATATGTGACAGAAATTTTTTAAACTTATTCATACTTTCAAATTTATGACATCCTCTATAATGATTACATTTTAAATTTATTATTATTACAGATTATTGTGTTTCATTTAAACCCTATGTAGTGTGAATTGAAAGTAATCGAAGATATTAAATTTAATTAGAATGAAATAAATCATTAATTATAGTTGTTATATATTCTTATGACCTAAAAAGATTAATATTATAAATTTATATTATATTACATTTGAAATAGATGAGTTTAGTTCTTCATAACATCCACAATTTCCACTATTGAAACCCCAATTTATTGATTTCTAAATATTACCCCTACCAATATAGTCATACGATTCATCAATACATGATTTCTAGTATCAATAATCTAGAAGGATTATTCATAGTAATAAATATTTGTTTACTATTACATTTCATTATAGGTGATCACTTGTGTTGGTTTTGGAACGTTCATACTTAACAGTTATATATAGAACACATTATGTACTTTTGTGGGAATTCATGGAATTGAAAAATGATAATACATAGCTGCAATTCCATCTATAATTTGAATTTTTTTGATTTTCCTTTTTCTCATTTTCCTTTCCCTATTGTACCCAATGACACCATTTTTAATATAACATCATGAAAATATGATCTCCTACTCAAAATTCCAAATTAATAATCTTATTGTTTCTGTAAATCCTTTGACCACATTGATACACTTTAATATTAATGAGAATATTATTTAACATTATTTTTTTCTATTCAAAAAGATTGATGCAACATTTTTTAATTCAACATCATCCTTCTAACAAGTTTGAATATGACATCTCTTCCCATATAATTATTTATATGATTCCTCTTAAATTCTTGAATAGAAACTTATATTATGTGAAAATATACCAATGGTAAATATTTTTCTCGCATTCCATGATAATAAAGTTTGAAAAACCTCATCACATCTTCCATTATTTTAATATTACATTTTAACTATCCATTAGTTTTATGGTGGTGTGTAGTGCTCAAATGATGATCTGTATAAAATGAATTTTTAATACACTTCCATTATTTTGATTTAAAACATAGTTCATGATCAGACACAATCAAAAGAGTTTCTCCATGATGTGTTACAATAATATTAATAATGATACATTGGAGGTGATCAAGAGGAAAATCTTCTCCTAGAGGGAAGAAATGAGCATCTTGAGATAAGAAATCGATACTAAATTGTATTATATCATTCTTTCCCGGGGTCTATTTTATTATTAAAAAAATATCCACAGTAATTTCACCACATTTATACACATAGATATAATGAGGTTTCATGACACCTCACAGATGTTGTCTCACGTCCTTTGCCTTTTGGGAAACCAATCATCTTGATACATTGTCTGCAAGTTCCCACTTCATGTTATCCCACCTAAAATGGTCCCCCAAATCCCAATACATCTATATGATACTTAAGTATATAATGAAATTTAATCTATCAGATTCATCAAATAGTATCTATTTTAACTATGGTCTACTTGTAACTCATATTCCATATACAAATTTTAGGATTCCATCTGCACAAAAAAATCGTCCAACATCCCATCATTTACATTTTTAATTTTATGTAGATATATCACATCATCAGATTATAGACATTTAATATTTTCTAATAAATATTTTTTAAAATTTATTTGAAAAAATAGTGATGTCTTCTATTGATTAATATTTCCCATATATATATTTATAAGATCCCAAAACATAGGATTCATATGAATCCACAGTTGGTTTAGAACTCCTTGACGTTTAATTAGTTCCATCTTTTTATTTGGGACAAATAGTATCATTTTGTGAAATCCTAGAAAAAAATGGTATCAGTCGTGGTCATTTAAAATATATTTTATTAGACAAATAGTGTGGGTCTTGGTCATCCCAAAAATCATTTTATGAAAAATGGCATCACTATTATTTTATACATGTTATAGGCAAGATTGTTAGTTGTTTGATATTATATTTTGAAATTGTATCAGTCCATCTCTTGGGATAGTCGCAATGAGATCGATTGTGGGAACAAGAAATGTAAAGTGTAAAAAAGGAATAAATAATCTCTTTTTCTGAACATTGTGTAAATATGGATTGGGTACATGATTGTTTTTAGGAACTTCTATGTGAGTTTTCACCTCATCATCCTAGGTTTTACTATAATATTTGGATTATAAACAATGATATTAAGACATCCCAATTGGAATTAAATGTTGTATTTGAGTAAATTATTTTATAAAATAGAAAAAAATGTTTTTTAAATAGTGAAATATTTTTATTTTGATAAGAAACATTAACATCATATGAAAAATTGATACAATGATAATGATGAGTTATTTTTGGAAATATATTTAGTGATATGTATTAATATGGTAATTTAAAATTCATTATCCATTAGTCTCTAATGTGTGAGGTGATAAAATATATTTTTTCTAGTTATAATGAAGAGAATAAGGTTGGTGTTGTAGAAAATAATCGAAAGAGGATAGTGAAAATATGGTTTCACCTCAACCCCATGTGAACTAACAGCTATTTCAATTGATTTTCTATGAATTCAAGGATGTGTATTAAGGTTATAATAATGACGAACCTTTGAATACTGATGATTTTTTTTGTTCAAAAAAAAATGAATCCACCCATATTTCATAGAGACATTTAGTATAAAAAAGTCATAGTCAGGTTGAATATGATGAATCAAATATTTCTTATACTTGGGACAATAGTAGAGTCGAAACTGAATTTTTAAACATATGTTAAAGATTTTTTGTCATTCTAATTGCATGAATTATTAGTTCAGGATTAAATGGAACAAGTCATCACATAGGATGAATTTAAGAAATTTTTTAATAAGAATTTTTATCCTCACACCATTCATATTTCTAAAATAAATGAATTTTCTGTTTTTAAGAAATAAAATCTCTTAGTGATAGTGTATGTGGATAAAGCTATGAATTTTTTCCACTTTTCCCAAATTTTGATGCAAGTTCATCCTTAATGGTGATCATTTTTGAGTTAGTAATATAATAATATATTCACTAAAACATTTTCATGATTTGTATAATAGATTAAATATTGATGTTAAAAAGATCCAATATTGCAGAATGAGATATCTTGGGATATAAATATGGAGGGAAAATAATTTTCCTATGATAATAGTTGGGAACTAAAATTTTGTAAATACAAGTAAAAGGGACACATACATCTAAATTAGTGGGAACACAAAATTAGACTATGGGATTAGTAATTCTTCCTCCTCGACCAAAAATTAACTACTGATGCTTTTAGTTTGGTACATTAGATCACATCAAATGAGATTCTACAACACCTAAAAGATCCTGAAAAAACTAAAATATAGTGTGGCATCTTTAGTGTTATTTTCACAATACTCTGTGGTGAGGATTAAGAGACACATCTTCTCAAGAGTTGTATTCATTAATGAGATGAGTGATGCATGATAATTATAATTATTTGAATAGATTTATCCTAGATTATTTTATGAATCTCATGACTTCTACACAAGTGTAATATCAATTGGGAATTTAAGAGAAAAGTGTTTCAGGTAAGCAGTTTTATGGAATTATGAAAATGATTATGGATGGTTGGTCTATTTATTCAATGGTTTGAGTTGAAATTATTTTTAATACTACCATTGTACAAGATTTGATTGAAATCAAATTGTCCGACTAATTTTTTTATTCTCATGGTGTTGGACTTATGGGTATTCATGATGGTATTATGCCTTTTGTTTTGAAACATTGAACTCTTTTTTGAAAATGATAATATATATCCATAATGTGTAAAGATTTTACTATAGTAATTGAAGTGTTTGAGATGGTTTTTGAGTTTTTTTTTGTACTTGAGATTGATGTATATGATATGATATTCGGTATGTATTGGTTGAAAACTTTCAAGGACCATGTTAACTATTTTTCGCAAAATTTTAGTTTCACATATCTGGATAACATAAATAATCTCATTAGAGTATATTTTGGTGCAATTGATAGTAAATATGAAATTTTGGAAATGGTGGTTTTATTCATATCTTATTATTTGAAATCAATTTCCATGGATTTTTTTCAAATTATTGGGGATTAGGGACTTTCCAAATATCATTTATCTATTTCATAATGATTTCACTAATATTTTCTTATGGTTTCCACCAAATTGAGAAGTAGAGTTTATGATTGATATCTTTCTAGGGACTTGTCCATTTTAGCTTCTATATTATTAGTTGGACAAATAGAATTTTGGTAATTGAATGTTCATTTGGATGAGATGGAATGATAAGAGTTCATTCGATCGAGTATGCCTCTATGGCAGTTGCAAGTTCTCTTTTGGAAGAAGTAATATGAAACATGAAGATATTTTTTAAAATATGAAAACCCTAATAACGTTACAAAAAATAATTTGTATCAACTTCCATGCATTCATGATTTGTTTGATCAATTGAGATCTCCTAAATGGTTCTCTAAAATTGAATTATTTTTTGATATCACAAATTCTAATTTTTGAAGGAGCATATTCATAAGAATTATCTTAGAAGAATATATTTCCATTACGAATATGTTGTTATACAAGATGGTCTTACAAATTGAACATCCAATTTTTTGGAAATGATGAATAAAATATTTTATAGATATACTGATTCCTTTGTAGTGATGTTTTTTATGATATATTGTTGAAATAATGGACCAAGGCGCTTTTTGAAAAACAATTGATGATAGTTTTGGGTATCTTGTGATAACATCATTTGTATTCCAGGTTATATAATTGATATTTCTAGATACAAGTATAACATTTATTGTCCATTTCATTTTGAGAATAGAATTTCAATATGTCTTGAAATGAGACAATTTGTTACTCCATGGGTCCCACTAATGGATGCGTTTAAGATACATAGATTCCTTGGATTAGTGGGATAATATAGAGGTATTTTACGTTATTTTTCGTGTTTGGAACAACCGAAGAAAACTTTTACAAGGAAATATTTTCCTTTCCAATGGGACGAGGATTGTTAGAAATATTTTTAATAATATAATGTCATCCCTACATTAGTACATATCCTAATTATTGAAGATTATGGATTGGTGTATGTATTTTTTTATGATTTAACATGATCTAAAATGGGATATCTTCTAATATAAGAAGATTTAATTTATTATTATAGATTCGGGTATTTATGGTTTCCTAAACAGAACTACCCCACACAATGATTGAAATTATATTTTTTCGAACATGATTTTAAGATATGTAATCATTACCTCATTGGTGAAAGAATTTAAAATTCATAGAGAAAATAAGAGTTTTAATCAATTTTTCTCACATAGATATTTGAATTTAAGACAATACATATAGATGGAGTACCATTAGATGTCTCACTTTGAATTGATGTATACAACGGGTAAATAGGACTCTATGTTGGATGAAATGAGTAGGAATTCATATGCTAAGTTTGATAAATATTCTTCTAACTGCTGTGAACTAATGGTTTTCGTAGTTGATATGTAAATAGAATGCTCTGACCAAGGCGGTGTAGCAATTTCCATTCCAATTATGTTTATTCTTATTTTGGATTAGAAATTTTTAGTTTCTTAGACATGTTATCTTGATTGTGTTACTATATGGTCAAAACTCAATATTGGGAAGTCCACTGAGGTACATATGATGTATAAAAATTTATTGTTTTGGATTAGTGATCGAATGGTCAAACATTTGGCTTTTCATGACCAAATACGTAGTTCCTACAACCATATGAGATGGTATGTTAACCGTGGAATTCAAAATTATTATAATCAATTGAAATCAATGTTCTGTTTCATTGGAATGAAAAGGGATATAGGATAGTATGTATTAAGATTCCATATCTTTTAGTATGTCAAAGAAGAAAATCGATGACTAGTGGTTATATTTCATTAATTATAGATTCACATATGGAATTGGAGATGATAGTCATATATTATGTAATTGTTCTACCAAGGATAAGTAGAAAATATGATTACATATGGGTGATAGTGGACCAACTCATGAATTCCTGTCATTCCATCCCTATTCAACAATCTAATTTGATTGAAGTATCATAAAAAATCAACATTCAATAAATTTTATAGATACAAGGAATTCTAGTCTCCATTATATCAGATAGAGACCCCATGTTTGTGTATCATATTTTGTTCTCCAGACAGAAATCCCTTTGAACATAGCAAACAATGAGTACAAAATATCATCAATAAACAGACATAAAATCTTAAATAACTATCTAAATGATGAAGAATATTCTTAAGGATTTTATAATCAATTTTATTACTCAATCGGAGGATAATTTACTATTAGTTTATTTTTTTATAATTTAAATTATCATTCATCGATATATATGGATTTTTTTGAAACATTGTGTGATAAACATTTCCATTATCATATTTTTTGCGTTAAAACAGGTTATACATCATAAATAGGTCAAATCATTATGCAAGAGAAATAGAAAGAAGAATAATTTGATGAAAAACGTAATATAAATGGATATGAGTCATCAGAAAACATATGTGGATCCTCGTTAATGGTCATTTTCATTTTATGAATGTGAACATGTGTTCTTCTAAATCTCTATAAGGATTGTGCATTTTATTTTTGGTAAGAATGTAAAGTTATCCACTCGATACATATTACATTTTAAGATACATTAATTCATTGGTGAAGATGAACAATGGATCTATATTACACTAATGTTTAGTTTCGTGAATGTTTTTTTCATGTGTCTCAGTTAATGATGTACAAATTTGATAATAACTATTTGATTTGATTAGATAACATTAACCTAGAGCATAATATTGTCAAAATTGATGTTCAATAATGGATTTTGGATAGGAAATAGAAGATATTTCATGGTAATAAGATCTGTCTATTCTGGGTTTTGATGAAACCTTTCCAATTTATGAATAAATGTCAAATCATTAGAAAGAATATGTGGAGAAATTACCTGGACTATCTCTTCAAAACAAATGTTTTCTACATTCCAATGATGAAATATTCATATGTTTGGGGAGAATTTAGCACCATAACTTTGTAACTCCCCAACCCAGAAGTTAGAAGCTGGTGCATTACATTATTACATTAGAATGGATACATGGAAACAAATCATGAAGGACTAATAAGTTTAGTTTCCTTGAAAGAAACTATATACATACGTAGAACCCATTTTACATTTGGGAATGAAAACAAAATATAATACATAATAGTGGCTAATAAACTGTATCCTTAAAAACTAAGTAAATGATCTATTCTTCATAACCTATAGCTGAAAAAAAAATTAAAGGGGTTATCACATATGATAAATAATGTTTACATATATAAGAATAAAGAAACAATAATAATTTAATCATAAAAAATTAGATATAATCAATATGACATGGTGAATAATTTAAAAACACACACCATCAAGAAACTGAGAATGAATGTGAAACCATAGATTCTATTATATTGAAACCCTCATGGATAGTAACAAATGAACAATGAATAAATATAATTCATATTATCGGGATGTAATGTATCAAGGATATGAAAAATCATACTATATGGTTTTAGTTTTTGGGTAGAAACCCATCTGATAATGTTTTGGGAAAAAATGATGGTTTGTCACTAATTGTTCTGTCTCGGATGACCTATCAATGCATTAAAGGGCAATAGTAGGCCCCAAACATCACCAAAAAAAGTCAAACTAATTCTTATAATAATATTTAATTCTTTAGATTATTAATTATCATTTTTTTAATTGAGTAGATGTTATATATTCATTAATATTTCTATAGTTCAAACAATATTCAATGTGAACCCCCAATGTAAAATTTTATATAGCTATGACAGTAATAATGTACATGACATGAGAGTTTGGATATTTATCTTACTTATGACATCAAATATAAAATGATCCCAAATGGTTTCTCGATAAACAAAATAATAATGATTAGGTACATAATACTAAGTAAGTCTCAATGAAATTTAATTTGAGACAATGTCCCTTACCACATTGTAATCAATCAAATCTTATGTCCAAAAAGTTATAATCATGAAACGAATCCTTGAATACCCTGAATATAAAGTGAATCCTATCATTATATAACAAATGTATGTATATTCACACCACATACATGATATAGGTGGTGAACAACAAAAATATCATGGAAATACATGTGAGCTGATAAACTACATACTTTACGTCTTAATGTATTCTTCCTTTGATGTTCACATCCTGGATAGAAAATTTAAATACATTAATTAAATAATTCAGAAAAAATTATATGTGTATTTTATTCTTTATTGTATTTTTATTTCCATTTATGACCTTATTAATCAGTTATAAGATTGAATTTCTTAATTCTGAAGCATTCGATTTCTTAATTTTCATGATAGGATCACTTGACTATGAGTAATGAAGTTCATGTAGAGTGGATATAGTTATATATAATTGGAAAAACATATTATTAGTTAACATAAATTAGTATATGTGATTATAAATATCATTTTTATATGGTTTAATAATGACTCATTCAATAACATTTTATCAATAATCCTTAACCTGGTTTTAGCGGTTTTTTATCATTATGAACTACTTTTGTTTCATTATTTAATATCATGTATATAAAATTGGGACATAACCATTAAAAATAGATACGAAATATTTTATAATCTTATACAATCATAATAAAGGATTCATGTCCATACATGATAGATAAATTGAAAAACAAAACATCCCAATCGATGAAGGTTGTAAATCGGCACCTATGGGATAATGATTTCGTTTTCAATATAAAAGGGAGTGAGAAATGATATTTATGATTATCATCCATAAACATGATATAAATCCTATATATATAAAAAATATATGATACTAGATTTATCATTATCATTGGGACTAATGAGGTTAGGAGATAAGAATAATCTAATTAGGAACATGAAAAGAAATGAAATGAAATGAAGGAGGGTGTTTACCTCTCGAATTCATCTCCTTGAGAACATCTATAAGGCCGTTGATTTTGGATTTTTGGCGAGACCAAAACATCAAGGACTTGGGGGAGAGAATTGGGAAGTTAATTTGGTTGAACATATTCATTGATCAATTCATTAATATTGTGATATGGAAATGGGTGAGGGTTGGATTTTATAGTGGAGCAAAGGAGTGATTTCTCACAAAAATCATTATTTTATTTTTTTCTCATGAAATGTATTTGTATTGATTCTTGTGATTGATAATAGTAATAAGTGAATTTGATTTCTATTTAGTATCCATTTACCTAATCTATGACTCCTGAATAAATCCAAAATATATTTATTTAGGGAATTTAATAAATTATCTAATGTCACTACTAACCAAAAATTAATGAATTTTAGAAAAATTCTAAAACAATAACCCTAATGATTTTTGAATGTTTAAAAACAAAAAATGAACACCATTTTATTAAAATAATTTTATAGATATGAGCAATTTATTTTTTAATTAAAATCACCATTTTCTCAAAATATCTGTTTTTAAAATTATATCTGATTTTATAATACCCTTTAAAATTAACTAAGGCAACATTTAATTATCCCAAAATTAATTGAAAATAAAATATTTAACTATGAATAAAAATTATCAAAATAAATTATATTTTAAATTATTTTATTAACAATAAAATTTTAATTAAATATAAATTACTCACAAAAATACAAACATTTAATTATTAATTTTGGAAAATATTCACTGTTATTTATATGTTGCTAAAATTTTATTTATACGTACATAGGTGATGTTACTATTTATAAGGATATATTATTATTCATAAGGTTCATTTTACTATTCGTAATAATACATTACTATTCAAATGGGTTATGTTACTATTCTGCAAAAATTATGTTGATCATATCAGACTCTAAATATCTTATTGAATGAAATCATGTTGTCTATTTTTTGTTCTTAAAATCAATGAAGTTGAAAAAATATGTCTAATAGAAAGGTTATAACTATTTACTAAAAAAATTGTGTTTCATAGAGACTCATTATTGCATGCATAATAATCTATCAAATGAGTTGAAATTATTTATGAATAAACATGCCATAAAATATTTGGGTGTTATATTCTTCCCTGTTTTAGAAATATCTACCACGAAATATTTCATGTATATAGATCTCCAAAAAAGTTGTGGATTTTTCCACTTCATAACATCCTCAGGTACCCACATTGCTTCCCTTATTTTATGGTTTATCCAAAGAGACATTACTAGTCGAGTTTTCTAAATTCTCAATACATTCCCTCTAGTTTCGACAATCTCGATACGCTCTTCACATTATGAAACAACTCGTTTACATTCTATTTCTTCAATGGTGATTACATGTTTTAGGTCAGGCTTGTACATCATTAACAATGACAAGTATAACACATCATAATCTTTGGATAGACATGAGGACATCTCTAAATGGTAAGATACAACTCCAATTCATTCCATAATTTCAAATTCTCTATTGTACATGGATATCTGTTTCCCTTGCTTACAAAACCATAAGACACCCTTCCATGGATATAATTTTATAAAGATATGATCTCCAACTTTAAATTCGAAATCCTTTCTCTAGTTGTCATCATAACTCATTGGACTAATTTGGTTTGCATTAATATTTACCTGAATTGTCTTAACCATTTTCGTCGTCTCTTCAATATTTTCGGGGCCTATAGATTTCCTCTGACCAACTTCATCCCAACATGTTGGAGTTTAAAAACATTATCTATATAATGCTTTATATGTCTCTATTTGAATACAATAAATAAAACTATTATTATAGGAAAACTCCACCAAGGGTAATTACTTATCGCATATACCATGAAAGAAATTTGGTAATGATCTCAACTTGTCCTCAACTATTTCAATAGTTCTTTCATACAATACTCCATTTTTAGGTGACAATCAGTACTTATATAAATCTTGGTATCGAAATCCTTCTAAAGACTTTTCCACGATTTTGATGTAAATAGGGTATATGGATCGGACAAAATAGATAGAGGTGCACTATGAAGTTTTATAGCATCATTAATATATTGTATTCCCATATTATTATGTTGAATATCTTATCTTATTATAAGGATATTTTTAAATTTTTAATATGATAAACAATTACAGATATTGAATCACTCCTTGTAGGTTTCCACGCTAGTCCTTGGATAAATTTCATCAAAACTCCATCCCAATTACACATTGGAATTGGTAGTGGTTTAATGAATCCCATATGATGTTGTCTCTCAGCCTTCACTGGTTGAAAAACTTGAATCCTTGACACATAGTCATAAAATTCATCCATCGTGTTATCCTACTAAAAATATTCCTTCAGATCTCTATATATATTGGTGCTACCAGGGTGTATATAAAAATTGGAGTCGTGAGACTCATCTAATAGTTCCCCTATTTGTTTATGTACAGATTGAACACGTGAACTCTTAATAAATTTCAAAACTCCATCCTCAAACACGATGTATGTCAATATTCTATCATTAACATATTTAAATCCCTTTTAATGGTTCTCGTCATCTTATAGAGAGATTTTTATCTTCTCTAGTAAAGATGGTTTTACAATCATTTGAAAAATAATGATGTTTCATATTTCTTATCAATTCCCATATCCATCTTTACTAGATCCATGAATATAGGATATCCCTGTACTTATTTGGGTCAGAATTCCATGACCTTTCCTTGTTAATGCATCTTCCACCTTATTTTTCTTTTCTAGGTTGGTCATGTGTTGAAGTGTCATAATCTTTGTGTAATTTGAGCCATTTATTTTGCCTCATTTTGAGTTATTTCTCTATAAAAATTTATTCCAAACTATTTTGATCCATATATATATATATCATATCATTCATCATAGCGATAGTGACTCCATATTTTTAGATCCATGATTAGGGAGGAGAACTCAATATCTTTAGTTGGATAATATTTTTCAGGAGTCTTCACCATCCTTGATGCATAAGTAATAAGTTTATCATTTTACATATATACACAACCTAGTCTATACATTTATACTTCACGGTATATCATAAACCCATCATTTCTAGATGAATGATATAATATTGGAGAATTGTCCAATATTCTTTTCAATTCCTCAAAACATTTTGTCAATTCTTTTGTCAATAAAAACATAAATCCTTAATGTGTGAGCATGGTTTTAGTTTAGCCACTCTAGAAATATTCTTTACGAAACTGTGATAGTAACCCCCTAATCCAAAAAAACTACGTACCTCAGTTATGTTCATTGGCATAAGTCATTATTGGAGTTTCTTTTTCTTCATAGGATCAACAAAGAATCCATCCTTAGAGGCAATATGGCCAATAAGAGAAAATGTTTAAATCCATAATTCACATTTACTAAATATCCAATTCAATTCATTTCTTCTATGAGTCCGTAGAATAATATGTAGTTGGTTCTCAAGTAGCTAATAGAATTTAGAATATATAAAGATATCATTAATAAATTCCATCAAAACCCTTTAAGATATTACTTGAAAACATTTATCATTATATCCATGAAAACGGATGGAGTAATAGTCTGTTCCAATGTCATTACTGCAAAATCATAATGCCCATACATGGTTCAAAATTTTGTCTTTGGAACATCTACCTTTATTACACGCAACTGATGATATCCAGACTGATGTTCAATCTTCTAATAATATTTTCGTCTATGAAGATTGTCGAATATATCATCAATTCAAGGTAAATGATATTTTTACATTATTTTAATTGCATTGATTTCTCTATAGTAAATTCAAATACTCATGAATCCATATTTCATCTAGATAAAGAGAATATGGGATCCCCATGGGGAAAAATTATAGAGGATAAATCCCTAATCACTCAATTCCTTTATTTATTTCTGTAGTTGCACTAATTCTACAATGTACATTCTATAGGGAGTCTTTGATTTAGGTCTTGTACCAGGATTTAAATCAAATAGGGAACTCAACTTCTCTCTCTTAAAAATGTATAGGTAAATCCTCTAGAAATATATCAATATATTCTTCTTAAATAGGTACATAATAATTTTTATGATCCATATTTGATGTTATCACATCCTCCCCAACAATTTAACTTATAAAGTCTACTAAAGATGCTTCTCGATAATATCTAGATGATGGGTTTTATGCTATAAAAGATAAGGGATTCAACATCATTCTCAAAAAAAATTCTCCCTTATTCTTGCAATATGTTTTCACATCATATTTTGAATTACATTTAATATTGATAATTATATCAATTTCAATCATTGGTATGATGATTAGGTCAGTAAATAATGTACATTTATGTGTAATAAATGAGATTGACAAACATCTTTTTGGAAACAATACATCCCTTAAGAGTTTTGACTGACAACTACATTATTAAACCAAATTGGAAATTGATAATTTAAATGAAAAATTTGGAAGATATAAAAGAATGAGATTTTCCAAAATCAAATAATGCATTGGAAAAATTCAACGAAATGATCATGGTACCTTCCACCACATTATTAGAAACATCAACCTCCGTAATTGTAATCGCATAATCCCACCTTTATATATGTGGATTTTTCTGAGGAAACCTTCCTTGAATTATAGGAAAATCATTTTTATAGTTTCTCATCTTCCTACTATTAAATCGTTGAAAATAGTTGGTATGCCTCTTTCCCTTGCATTCATTAGATCAGGGACCCTTTTCTCCACACTTATAACAAATTCCCAAGCCTTTCAAGGATTTTGAAAGATGGGTTTTCATGAGTTCTCCCATAATGGTAAATACATTGTTCCCTTCTCTTTTTTTAGAGATTCACCATTTCGTTGAATATGAGAAGTCTTCATTTTTTCTTGATTTCCCTTGAAAATTTTTATCTTTAAAATTATTTATCCTTTATGATGCCACCTAATATTATTTCATCATAAGATGAAAATGATTGTAAAGCTAGTTCCCTTCAAATACAGGGCTTAACACCATAAAATAAATGATTAATATTGGTTAACTAATCACATATATAATCTATAGAATACCATTCATGTCTAGTGAAAGTAGCCTAATACTCCACAACACTCTCATCTACCCTTTGTTTCAAGATATGAAATTTTCTCTATTTTTTAGTCGGTTGCTCATGAGGGAAATATTTTTCGAAGAATACATATTTAAATGTTATCCATTTCATATCTTCTATTTCATCTTCCACTATGGAATTCTGAATCAAGGACTACCATTGATCAGCCTCATCATTGATAAAATATAATTCAAGTAGACCCTTTTATTTTTCATTACATATTAATGGAATAAAATTATTTTTAATAGACTTCATCCACTGCTCAGCTATCACTAGATTAGTATTACCTCTAATATATGGGGTCTTTTGTCACCTGAAATGATGAAATAGAGGTTTTTAATGGGTATTCATCATAGCTTATGTATGTTTTCCCAATATGGTCATTATCTCATCATCCCCAACACTACCGTTGTTAACTTGCTCAGTAGGGAAATCCCAACATTTTCCATGGGTATTGATTCCTTTTATTCTATTAGGCTCCATTACTAAAAAATGGCATACAATAAAATAGGTTGTAAATCATAATTCATTATTTTGAACATGAAAAAACACTTAACCTGATCTTAATATTTATGCACATATAATCTCATAATCAAAAAAATGACTTATATTTACATTTATATCCTCCATAATGGTTTTTAATGAAATTGTGAATGATCCTATTAATATCCCTTATGATTGAAAAACTGGATGCATAGTAAGGCTCGTTGTTTAATACCAGGTTACCCCAATTCATGCCTGAAACACCTCATCATAGTTTTTACACCTAGGTACATTAGTTCTGGAATCACGCCCATATATATTATCCATATATAGATGTATTTCATGGAATACCCCCACAATCTCTAACATTACATAATTATAGGATCTTATTATATACTTATCGTCAATGTTTATCATAGGGTTGTGCTCCCTAATATATGATTTCTAAATCCAGTTGCCATTGTTTCTACTCAACTTCCTATGATACCAACTTTAACACATCGAACCCAAATGCCCGGAGCCAGTGTATTACTTTATTACATTGTCATTCTTACATGGAAACAAATACCAAATGTGTGAGAAATTTAGAAATCATTACGAAACTATATACATACATGGAACATATTTTACATTTGGAAAAGAAAATCAAAATACAAAACATAACAGAAGATAATAAACTCTATCTTTAAAAACTCATTAAATTATTTATTCACCATATCATAGGGAAGGAAATTAAATGAATGTGATGAGATCAAAAACTCAGAAAGGGGAGCGTATAAGGGAATAATGAAACAATAATTGTTAAATCATAACCAATTAAACATACTCAATATAAAAGGGAGAATAATTAAAATACCCACACCATTAATAAAATTAGAATTAATGTGCATCCATAGATTTTTTCATAGTGAATACCTCATTGATAGTTATAATATATTAATGAATATATAGAATGATAATTATTTTTATGTAATGTATTTGGAACATGAACCATAAAACCATTGAGACAGTTTAGGTCAGTGGGTAAGAACATGTTTGAGTAGGTTTTGGAAACAAACTCAGAGGGTTTTCACCAATTGTTATGTCTCATGAGACCCGTAAATGAATCAACGGTCTATAATGGGACCAGAAAATTAATAATTTTTCAAATAATTATTATACCATGATTTAATTCAAAAAAATACCCCTGATAAATTTTCATATTTAGTATATGATTTATATTTATCAATATTTTTATAGTTAAAAATACATTTAAAATAAACATCATATGTAAAATCGCATACAACTAAGACAATAATCATATCCATGAATGAAGAATATGTAAATTTTTCAGAATTATAAAATAAAAAAAAATCAAAATGGGGATTTAGTTACATCACATAATAAAGATTAGTTGAAAAATACTATGTATGTCTTAGTGAAGTTGAATTTGAGACAATGTCCCTTACCACATTGTAATCAATAAAATCCTTTGTCCAAAAAATAATAATCATAAAAAACTAATTTAATAACATGAAAATAAAGTGAATAGTTGTATTACATATCATATGAAAACATAAATACACCACATTCACGAAATATGTGGCAAACAATGGAAATCCCAGAGAAATAAAATTTATATTAGAAACCCCATAACATATTTCTAAATGTTGTCATCCATTGATCATAAAATCCTTAATCATAAAATATATCAATTAATTAATTAATTCATAAAAATTAATATATTTATTTTATTTATTAATGTTTTATTGGGTTCATTTATGGCCTTCTTAATATGTTATAATATTTACGTCCGTCATTCTAGAGTCTTTGTCGCCATGATTTCAAGGATCTATTTTCTTGACTATGAGTAATGGAGGTCATGTGGAAAGAATATAATTATCCAAAAATTGAATTACAAGTTATTAATTTCCATAAAATATAGTAAATTTTTATAAATATCATATTTTTTATATGGGTATTGGAGAATCAATAGATAACATGTTAATGATATTAATTTAGCTTGGTGTTAGCGTTTTTTCATCATAGTGAACTAGTCTTGTTCCATTAATTAATATATTGTATATATAGTGGTTTCAGAACCATAAATATGAGATAATAAATATTTTTTAATATCATTTAACCATAATAAGTGTTTCATGATGATACATGAAGGGTAAATTTAATAACAACATTTCGTCATCCATGAAGGAGGAAATCAGGACATCCCGGATGATGATTTCATTTTCAAAATAAAAGAGAGAGATTAATGAAATTGACGATTTTTAATCCATTAACATGATATAATTAATTTATGTAGATGATAATTGATTATCATTATCATTTATATATATTAGATTATGAGATAATTATTAAAAAATAAGTAACATTAAATGAAAAGAAAAGAGAAGAAGGAGGATGTTTACCTCTTGAATTCCTCTCCTTCAGATCTTCCTTAAGGCCTTTGGTTTTAGCCTTTTGGTGATACCTTTCGATCCTAGAATTGATAGAGGTTCTTGTTAATATTATTTTTAATAACATAGGAATTTATAAAATCATGAATGTTGTGAGGGGAAGAGGGGGGAAGGGTGGTTTTTATAGTGGAGGAGAATAGTGATATCTCAATATTTTTTTCATTATTAAATTACTTTTCTCAATAAGAGAAATAGTTTTGATTATTGTTACCATAAATTTTAATATGTACATTTTATTTAAAACCAATTTAAATGTACATTACCCATGAATCAATCATGATGCAAAAATTCTTTTATTTGGCATATTTCGTAAATTATTGAATTACACTATTCACCAAAATTCAAGTATTTCAAAAAAATCCAAAAAAATTAACCTAACAATTAATAAATGTATAGAAACAAAAAATGAATTCAATTTTATGAAAATAATCATATATATAATATAAATTTAGTTTTTCTTTAAACTCTCCATTTTATCAAAAAATATCTTTTTCAAATTATAACTAGTATTATATTACCCTAAAAAGTTAACTAAGGTCTAATTAAATTATCCCAAAAACATATTAATACAAAATGATTATATTGAAATAGATTTAATGAAAATTAATTATCATTTATATTAATTTATTAATTCTAAAATTGTATTTTAATATTTTTAACTCACAAAAATACTAACACTTGTTTATTGTTTTGTTAATATATTAACTCTCAATTATAAGGTGCCGAATTATTTTTATAATTTAATAGGTGAGGTTACTATTCATAGAGGTCAAGTTTATATTTCAATATTTAAATTACTCTTCATATGGGTCAAATTACTATTCATCAAAAATTAAGTTGATCGTATCAGACTCTAAACAACATACTAAACAAAACCATCTATATCCGTTTTAAATTTTAAATCATAGAATTAGATAAATTATGTAAAATGGACAAGATATGACTATCTCCTATGACAAATTTTATTTCATATAGACCAAGTTTTTCATTCATAATAAGCTATCTAATGAAATGAAATTATTTAAGATGAAATGTACTATAAAATCATTGTGTGTTAAACAATTTCAGTTACAATACCCATTATTTTTGTATTTCTTGTTAATATTGTGTCAAGGTTATGTTTTGAGAGGGTATATGGGTTTTGACATGTATTTTAGTTGTTTTTATGGTTCATGTTTTTTTGTACAGTTAGTATAAACTGTGCAGATCTCCAAGAAGAAATTTTTGGGAATATAGTGTAAATTGTTCTAGTACATTATTAGTTCACAGTTTGGAAAAACCATGTAAATTCACAAAATAATCCTTGATACATAATAAATATATAAATTCATGTTTATCTTATGTTCTCCCTCAATATGCGATCCCACCCTGTGTGGTATTAAATTAATATAGTAGAACCACATGTTTGGTTTATGTTTTTCCAAAAACATTCATCTTAATGAGATAGTGTACATTTGAGCTTCCGTAAAAGTGGGTTTAATACAAATTAATATCATAATCCCTATTTTTATCCCAAATAATCCCTTTAAATGGAATCATTTTTCTATAAATGTGTAACTAAATACCCCCTTCTTTCTTAGAGTGATCCTTATTAAAAAACAGTCATTATCTGCCCAGATTAATCGGTATGTGCATGTTCATCATCATTGTTCATAGATCCATGGGTTTTCTCTGTACTGGAAACATATATATTGTCCATAATGTATAGATATATGTTTTTGGAATACTTTTTTTATGATATCCTACTGGATCTATTAAGCGGTATAGATGTTGTGAACAGACCTTTGTTTCGTTCTTCATTTTCTCCAACCATTATGAGTTAGGTTCCCTCTATCGAATCCAATTCATTTAGAAATTGAATTCATAGATATAATTAAATTATTTTATCAAAATGTTCATGAAATATTTGTGTTATAGTTTATGTAAATATTATCTCCCTATTTTATTTTAAATTTTTGAAGTATGATTGGTTTTTGGAAAACCCCATTGTTAAGAATTTTAAAATAGTTATTTTGAAATTTAATTACTGATTTATGAAGTTAGATGAAATTTTAAAATAATTTAAAAAATATATATTATTTAATTAACATGAATTGTAATTATAATGGAATAAATGACTGGATGTGACTTCAAGGGGAATGATAATTGTCATTAAATACCATAATCTAATGTGATAATCTAAGGATGTGAGGTTCCAAAATCAATGGTGACACCAATATTGGGTGTGTGTGTGTGTGTGTGTGTGTGTGTTTGTTTGTGGGTTTCGATATTAAATAGAACACTTCAAATCAAATGAGAAATTGTTCAATGAATTTTTTGATTCTATCTATAGAATTTATTTATATCTTTAATATGGACTATTTTTTCTTCTAGAAACTATTTTAGAAAATGTGATATTAAGGATTATCTTTTTAGATTGATTTGGGATTTAATTGTTGAAATCTTCTTATATTTACAATCACCCCATACCAGGGCAGTAATCTGCATTTTTATATTTAAAATATCACAACCTAGGTAAAACAAATGTATCTCTAATTATTAGTGATAGTTATGAATATTGTGTCTTGGCATATGCAGTTGGATCTTCAAGCAGGTGTGGCGTCCCTTCTTGTTATCACTTGGGAGTGTTAATTTTCTGTCCCTCTTATTCCTTCAAAGAGTATTCCATTTTGTTTCATCCTTTACACTGATTTTTTTAGGTATGGTGTTGATTAATATTATATTTTATAATCATTCATCATAAATCATTTTTTGTTATTGTCTTTGTGGTTTTTATATTAATTATAAAATTAGAATATCAACACCCAAATGTTATAGAGGCCCATGTAATAAATTTCCAACCTTTTTATTCTTTGTGGTGTAATATAATACCTATTATAATCCCCATCACTCATCAATATAAGGATTAGGGGAATAATTTTACACATAATACGTGACTAGTTCAATCAATCACAGTTTCCTCATATTTATCTCAGTCTATGAAAAACTGTATTTTAGGAATTTTTGTTTAATGTATATCTCACACCTTTTACAATCAATAAAATATCTCCATATAATATAAGAAATTATTATATCATCGAACTTGATATAATGGTTTGGATAGTTCTATTTATTAGTTTTCAAATGTATTAATGAGTATGAAATAACATTATCATTTTATCATACAGAAACTACCCAGTACTTTGTTCAACACATCACTATATATAAAAAACTCATCGTTTAATGATTTTAATGTTAAAATAACTGAATTAAAAAATATACCACTCAATTCATCAAAATATTATTCAAATCCCTTTTTCCGAATTATCATAAACCCTTAACCTGTAAACTTGATTAATGGGTTATCCAATAGAAAAAAAATAGATAATCAAATTAATATAATAACCTGATAAATCAATAAAACTACAAAACTCAGTTATGTTGGTTGTTATAGGACTTTATTTGGCTGCCTCTATCTTCATGTGATCAACTAATATTCAATCTTGGGAGATAATATTGAAAATTTAATATACTTATTAAATACATAAATTACAATTACTAAATTTTACAAATAACACTTTTCCTCTAAGAGTATCAATAATGATTAGAAGTGATTATCATAGACGTAATAATTTTTAGAACACGCCATAATAACATCACATAATACTAAAATACAATTCAGGATAATACATTAATACTTTGTTCGCAAAAACAATAAAAACATATTTTTATTTACTCAATACCAATGGTAATATTGCATACTCATAATGTTCAAATCTTATTTTGAATTTGTCACTTGGAAGGTCATCATTCTTTATTAAAAATTGATGACACAATTATTGAAAATAGAAATTTCAAAATTATAGTTCTCCACGAATTTGACTGAATAATTCATCTATTTTTGGATGAGGGGACTTTTTATTTATCACAACAGCATTGATTTCCCAATAATCAATTAAGTGACACAAGAATACATATTTCAATTTAACAAAGAGAACATGGGCTACCCAAGATGAAACCCTAAGGCATATAAATCCTACATAAAAAAGTCCCATAGTTCTTTCATAAACTCCAATAACTCCAAAACATACATTCTCTTGGGGGTATTTGATATCATTCTTCCATTAATGACTAAATTCGTATAATACATGACCTCATGTTGTAGTGAATATCCATTTAATTTCTCATGAAATACATTGGTATTTTCATATACATTACACAAATAATTAATATGAAGATTACATTCTCCATCCACAAATGTTTCTTCATCTTCTACCATAAAAATAAAATTTAAAATAGCTATATAGATGGATCTAAATATCACTCAAAAAATTGAATTCTCTTCACTAAAGATAATAAATTATACATCTTCATTAGAAATCATTGTTTACTTCTCCTCACAAAAAATCATTGAATCATATTTTAAAATCATGTCTGAAAAAGATATTATATAAACATACAATATAAGTATAATAATAAGGTTTGCAAAAAATGAATTTTTCTGTTACATAATATGGACTTTCTGAGACATCATTATTCCATATATTTTTCTACTATGAGTTTTGATGAAAAACTCCCTTCATACATGAAAAGGTAATTGTTTAATTTCCTTTGATAATTGGATAGATATAATTGATTATGATGATTGATAATCAAATAATTCATTATCATAAATTTAATCTATCATTAATTTACCTACCACCACATCATTGGGTACATCCACATCAACCATAGTGATCTCATATTTTGGCCTTCTCCCCTTGGCCTCCTCTATGGTGGAATCCCTTGATTTTTTTGGAATTAAATTTAATAGTTACCTATATACCTATAGTTAAAACATTTAATAGATGTTTTATACTTATTATCTTCACATTCTATATCATGGTGAAAATTAAATCCATACTTATAAGAACATAAAATACATTCAATCAATTCTTTTGGTGATTGTTTCTGTAGTTTTTACAAGGTGGAATTTTATTTTTTCTCTAATTCTTCTCCATTAATGAATTCCCTTTCTCTTGGTGTCAGAATAACCTCGTCTTCACTTAAAATTCATTGAATATATAACAATTATACTATACATTGTGTATTTTTATGGTTTATAAAAAAAATATTTATATGATGTAAATTTTTAAGAAACCTTCTCTATTCAGAGTCATGGATAAAATCCTACAATGGAATGGTCAATAACGAAATATATATTTAATATATAATATTTATAATATATATCAATCATTTTAAAGGTATAATCATACTCATAATCACATTCTTATTCTGTTTACTCATTGTTGAGGAAGTTTTTCTTCATTTAATTTTTTATCATGGGGAATATATTTTCCAATGAATGAGTCCCTAAAATATTTCCATTCTATTAGTTCTCTTTCTTCTTCCTCGAGAGTATTCTGGATCAACAACCACTATTTTTCATCATCCCATTTGAGATAATACACTATGTGTTAATCATTCTCAATTTAATCACTTCCCAAATCCATAATTATATTCTAAAGTGTATTAATACATTTATCATATATCAATGGATTTTTATCCCCCCCCCGAAAATTATGGTTCATATGTCCCAAAATAGATCCAACATAAGAGGATCATTTTATAAAACTGGTTTCTATAATGAAGAAAATAAATATTTAATATCCTGATTATGCTGCCCTAATATTGGAAGAATGTTTCCAATTGCAATACCATATATATTGGCTTCTTCTACAAAAAAAATAATTACATTTCTTGTGACTATCGATACCCTTCTTCCTTCGAGGTTCCATTTCCAAATAATGGCATATACTAAATCAGACAACAGATTATGTATTTTGAATCCTAATGAATAATTCTATATTTATTATAAATATTAGCATAAATAAAAATTTTATGCATTTTTTATCTTTGATTCATAAAAATAGTTTCCTTGGGGATATGATTATATTACAAAACTTCTTAATAGTTGGTAAATAAATTTTTTCCTGTACTAGGATATTCCTCAAATGATTCAAATGATGTGTGTGGTGAGGCACTTTTTCATGCACCTCATCATGATAAGGTCATGTCCAATGTTTCCTTTTTAGATTTTTCAACCCTGGGACTATCTGTTACAAAACCACAACAACATGTAATATAAAGACAAGGTTGTATTTCTATGAAAACCCACATTATCTATTTCTTACCAAAACTATAGGATGTTATTCTATACATATCCTCATATTATATAATATTTTTATGATATATAATAAATATATTCATTAATCTAGTTCCCAAGGATTTTATTAATCTTCCACTAATACTATATTAAAGAAACCCAACTTTTGTGACCCTTTTTTTATCCTTACTTTATTACAATGGAAGAGATACATTGGGTAAAATCCGAAATGTGATATTATTTTAGGGGTTTTGGATAACCTTAAGTGATACAAATTTTATAATAAGAGTATAAAATATAAGTTAAAATATAAGAAAAATAAAACAAACTACATCCACAAAACTCATTCAAATATTTATTCTTCCTATCTTGGTGAAAGGAAACAAAATAAGGGTGAGATGAAAAACTTGTTATGGGTTACATTCAACATAATCTATCATGAATTAATAAATAAAAAAAATTAAATTTAAATAAATAAAAAAAATTCCATTTAAACACTCACATTCCTATTATAATTATTCAAGGAACGATCAATATGGCATTGTAAAAATTTGAACACACAAAACATTTAGTCAATAAATTGAGAATAAACTAAATCTATATATAATATCATTTTGAATAAACATGTATATTAAAAATATCAAAATTATAAATGAATGAAATACTTAATTTGTAGACTTCATGATATCAGGAATCATAATATCTCTTCCATAATGATATTTCACAAGAATCTTTGAAATAATAGGTAAAAACCCATTTAATTTGGCCAACTGATATGTCTCACGAAATCTGTTGATACATCAAGGGGGGATAAAATTTTATGCTCCAACCATCATTTAATTTACATAGTCTTCATTATATTTCAAATATTGTATTTAATTCATGATTAATATATATTATTAACATATATCATCAACTATTATGTAATATGGATAAAATAATATTTTCTTAGTCAATTAAATAACATTCAAATTGAACGTCGTATGTAAGAATGGTTTAAGATTTAATAAATATTAAGATCCATGATACAAATTATATGAATTAAACTTATTTGAAACAATAATAATCATGAATAAATACTAATTTGTGTTCAATATATCATATTGGTTGTATATGAACCACCAAAAATTGAATACGTTCTTATTAATAAATATGTATCAATGAAAATAAAATTGAGATAAAATTAATTTTCATGATCAAAACAATTGATTGATAGTTAATAAATGAATAGAATATGTCTATAAAATATAATTACACATAATATAAGTTTATATATAACAAAATATTTTTGAAATTCATTTAAAAATAATTTTTAATATCAAATACAATGAGAACGTAACATATCCTTTAGAAAATATATTCTGTTATGAAATTATTTACCAATATGTTATTTTAATTTCAAATTCCCATAGATAAATTAATTAAAATTAAAATTTAAAATTCAATGATATATTAATTTTTAATAATATTACATGTAAAAGGGGTAGTATTTACTCTATATAAAATAAATTTTGCACAAAACAATAAAATATGCCTCTGTGAAGAAAAATTGAGATGAAGGCGCTTACCTAACACTTTCCTATAGATTAACATGATATATTCACCTGTATTATGGTTTCAAAAATGATATTAATTTATAAAATAACCTTATTGATACATATACTTTCACTTATTATCCTATTATTACATTTTACCACTCATTTGATTAAAATATATCATTACTTTCATTGTTTTCAGTGTTAATTTCCTTCCTTTCCCATGTGCCTCTTATCATAAAAGTAATGATAATTATAAAGAGGTTATATATCAATATTATCCATAATGGTATTTAAATTTTAAATATCACCTTAAATTAGAAATTAATTTTTTATCACTATTTATTAATGATTTACATAGATAATAAATTTCATCACTTCGTAGAGATTGTTGGTCGTATATATGCATGAGTGGTGATATCATTCACTTAATGAGTGAAATTGGAAATAAGTTCATGATATTTAATTTTTAAAGAAAAAATATAATAACAAATATATCAAATATATTCATTAATTTAATCCTTATTACATTCCACGTATATCATAAGTGAAAAATTGACATCTCTTCGTGAGGTGGTAGTCGCCTTACACCCGAGAAAAATTATCATATTTAAAATGAAATTGAATGTAAAAATATTTAAGTAATATTAATAATAAATAATTATAATAATATCATAAACTTACAGTGAAATTTTTAAATCTGTCATTATATTTATCCATGAATATTGGTGAGGTAAAACAATATAATATGGTTCATAAGGTAGTAGTCTTTCCTAAACAAGTTCGATAGTTTAGATTATCATTTTATGGAGTAAGATATTTATATAGTTCATGAAATTAATATAATAACATATTTTTATATTTTAGATAATGGTTGTATTATTATATCAGTATTTGTTAACATTTTATAGTTTTGGAAGAAGAAATAATATAAAAACATCCTTTTAGTAACATTAAATTTTCTTCGAACATCCTCCTAGAAAAAAGATGTCCTATGATAGATTTATGATAAATAGAATTAATCTAGAATTATTTAATTGAAGTAAGAATGGTATTTTGTATGATAGTACATTAACCTAATAGAGTTAGATGTGTGAAGAGGGGAAGAGAGTGGGAGGCCTTTTCGACGTTGGGGAGAGGACACACATGAAATATATAAAAATAATCAAATACACACATGTTTTTAACATCCCAAATTCCACAAAAATTAGTCCTTATTGAACATTAGAGTTTATAAGGACTATTTATTTTTATCCCCTAGTTTTTGGAGATGAAAGTTGAACATTTTTTCCCTAATATTTTTTTATTTAACCCTTGGTAAATCAGTTTTAACATAAATTGAGATAATTACATTTTACTTATTTTACTACTCATAAGGTTCAAAACATATGTTAAACTTATAAGATAATATAAATAATTATGATTCAAAATGAAGAATCCATTTTTCAAAATTCAACTAATAGATAAGAGTGAATAATATTAGAAATTATAGGCACAAATGTGATGTAATAGTAGGTTTTCAATGAGATAATTCTCTTAAGTATTGAATATTTTTATATTTAAATTGGAAGAAATATTGAATGAAGTTACATAAAATAGTAAATATTTGGTAGACAATTTTTTTTGAGTTATAGTACTTTGAAATAATTATATATATGTTTCCAGAGAAATCTGCTCACATGGTGTGTTATTCTGAGACCTGATCTGCTAATAATTTATTTTATAATAATATTTCTCATATTTTATATTTTTCATCTACATAATGTGGTTTTAACCCTATGAATTGCCTAATGTGATTTAGAACTGGGTGTCTGGACCTCTCTCACATTGGTAGTGAAATTAATACATAGATAAAATAAATTACTTAATTAATTATTTGATTTGTTCAACGAAAGTGATATTTCTATAAATATGGTGTAATGGATTTTTGTCTAGGGTTCCTCTAATAACCATGAAATAACCAGAGAGATCTAACCTTCACTTTTCATTGTTGGATCACAAAGAATGAAGATAGAATGTCAGATCAGATCAGAACAAGACAATGGGAAAACAATCAATCCTCCACCTTTGATGGAAAACATGTTCATCATCAACAATCAATCAAAAACTGTGGTAGGAGTCAAATTTTGGTGTTTTCACAAAAATTCATGAAAAATTTTAGTAGATTGATGTTCCTTATCAGATCTGCATCATGTTATGGACATTTAAAGACCCTATGTACCATATATGATTTTCTTAATCAAATTTTTATCTATAGTTCCCCATTCATGTTCTCCAGACAAGAATGATGTTTAAAAATATGGTTTATGGAGATTTATTCATTTAATTTGTCACTATATTCACTATTTTGTTTCCCACATTCTTGGCTCTACATTTTTAGGTGGATCCAAGATCAATCTGGCCCCCGAATTCACATAAGATCAATGGTGCTACAACATTTTTGCAAGTGAAGAATATATTCGAAATCGTTACAATACAGGGATGGTTGATACGTGGGTATGAGGATTAATATTTCTGGTATAAGATATAATATATGAGATATGAAATATAATATATGTTGTATTAGATTTAATATATAAAAGATAAAATATAAGATTTGAGACATGAGATATAAGATGTATGATATGAGATATGGGTTACAAGTTATAAGATATGAGATATAAACCATGTTAAATAATCTTATATTGGATATATATTTTAATAGCATGGTCTGTTTGATGAATCATCACAGAAAATGTGATCCTTGAATGGATATGGTAATTTTAAAAACAATGTTGGATACATTTTTGGGTCTCGTGCCTCAGGTCAATGAAACACCCAATAATTATACAAATACTATGATTTTAGAATCATGTATCTGTCATATGTCTATCATACAATGTCATAATGAATTTTTTTTAGTGATTCTATGACCCTAAAATTTTTATGGAAGTTTCATGTTCAATATCGAGTATTTAATATGGACACTTTTCTTGGCCCCATGAGATGCAATTATATCATGATACAGTGATATGTGACTTTTCCACATAATGTCATCATGAGTAAAGTGAATAGACCATATCGAGTTTTTTTATTTTTAACATGATGGTTACCTCTATTTTGGATTTTGAGATTTGATGCGAGAAATTTTGAATAGTGAAATTCTTGATGTGACACCCAATAATGGTAGTGATCATATAGGATCAGCAGAACAATTTGGGTGTTACCCTCAAGCATGTTTGGGAAGTGGAGTTCCTGGAGGGCCCTTTTCCAGACTAACACTCTACTAGAGGTGGGTAGTAGAGTTCCCTTATTATCATTTAGAGTTACCCACCAGAATAGATGGGCAGTGGAGTTCCTCAATGTTATGGGATTACCACCTATAGGCATTTGTAGTGGCATTCCCCAATAACCATTCTGAGTTACCCTCCAACTACGATGGAGTGTGGAGTTACGCAAAATTATGTGTATACCATACACTAGGTATGGGTAGTCTATTTCCCTAATGATGATACATGCCTTACCCTCTAACTAGACCACGCACTAGAGTTCGCTGATGAATTTTTTGAGCGGTACCCTCTAGTAGGATTTGGCAGTGGAGTTCCCTAGTGAACATCAAAATAATATCCTCATGTCGAACTAGGGCATGGGATCCCTACCAAATATTTGCGTCCCCTAAACTATGAATCATGGTTATGATATGTTTTTTATGTGTCTTTGTACTGGCAAAGAATAGGGGCACTTTACCAACTAATACATGTTTTGGTGATGTCACCTAGAACCCTACAGGTGAGTCACTACTGCCAAAAGAATATATTATCATGGTGTTGTGATTAATTTCATTATACATGATTGTTTGGGGAAGATGCATGATATGTTTGGAATCATTGAGGAAATTATTTTAAAAAAGATGGATACTCTTCCTATTGGGTTGGGATGTGAGACAAAGATCCCCTTACTCTGCTATTTTGGCTTCTTTGACTATGCCTATATATATTATTTCTTTTGGATTCAGCCTTTGAATTTGGATATCAACTTTAAGGATTGGTGATAATGCAGGGGTTATTCCATGTTATCACATTAATTATATTATCATGGTCAGATAATATCACTCTCCTACTATAGGATGAAAAAACTCTATGATATTTTCATCTTCTCACTATGTTAATCTCCTTCTGTCTAGAAGACATTGCAGTAACTCTGTTGATAGGTTGATATCTATTATTTCACAACACCATGTTATTATGTGATCTTCCTCTTATATCGTATCTCTTACTTCTCCCCCTTAAGCTTTCACGGTGTCCTACTATGTATGTTTATAATCAGCATGCATCATCTTTTCCCCCGCTTACCTTTTCTAATAAAGATGAAAAATTGGTCGATCATGACTTTAGAGGAGTATAGTGATAAATAGTTCTTAGACTACATACAATGGTTTTATAATTGTATTCAAGTGTTGGGATCTCATTTATTTGTTTATTTTTCTAGTTTTCCTATCATGTTGGGTCATATTTCATTTTGGGCATGTATTTTCATATTTATTTTAATTTTAAACTACAATTATTTTATACCATCAAGAGGTTAATGAATTATTAGTTTACATTATAATAGTCTTTCATATTTTACTATCTCTATGATAATTGTTTCATTGATTTTGGTGCGTGTGTGTTTGTGTAGGTTCTTAGGAAAATTCCTCCCATATTTTTTTCTTTATGAATTTGTCACCACACCTAGCCTATGGATGCAGGCTTGGGTTTGTTGTGGCTTGACACCTAGCATGGGTACTTTCATGATAGGATAGTATTAAATAATGTTCATTCATGTGGATATTTTTCAGACATATCCCCTTAAGAAGATTAGTTGGGTTTAGTGAAAAATATCAAGGTGTCTCAAGTGAATATCTCATGCTAAGGGGTCCAGTGATGGTACAGGTGGTTGACATATCTATTCAAAAATGTTCATTACTAAATTTTTGTTGAATCGACCTACCAAAACATTTGTTTCATGGATGAATGTAATATGAATCTTATAATATTGAGTCATTAATTTTCCTTTTTAAGCCATCTACATATTGTTTTGATGTATATATTTGCTCATCTGACTAGGAACTCCTTGATAACTTTTAGGATGCCTCTAGAAAAATATCCAGACATGACACCATCTCCAGTTCATAAGGGTGATCCTATGGGAAACTAGGCCTCAGTTTAGGGACCATCAATGATCTTATTTCTCCATGTGGGTAGATAGTATCACTTCCACCTGTCAAGCAGTAGATCATCCCAACAAACTATACTTAGTACATGCATGTTCCTAGCACACTCTGTGAGTTACATCCTCTAATAACACTGATTTTCCATGGTGAGACAGATCACTAGGAATCAGAGGATTGTCTAGAGTTGGTGGTCTATATCTTCATGATTGTTCAGACCATGACAGATCTGGTGTTGCCTATGAAAGCCAAAATTTTCCACAGAGCAGATGGGCATAAGAAGAGACTCATTACATAGATAAATGATGAGTTGATACTCTCTTTTGATGACATCAAATTAATGTTCCGTGAGGAATAATACACCTTTTTGTAATGATCACTCTAGATCCAAGAGATACTAGAGATTTATTAGTGATAGATGATGGTAGATGAATAAGTAAAAAAGTTTCAAAGACCTTATGCATTACTCCCTTGACAAGATCTACGATGGATACTTCAAATAACAAAACATTGGGTTGGGGATCCTCAAAGAGATTCGAGATAGTTTTGTTCAATTGTTCATCCCCACATAAGTGTGGGTGCTCAATTGGGAACTGTGGACAAACATATTTCTATGATAGGGAGAATATATAGTAGCAGATTGCAGTAGGCATTGTAGAGTTCTTTCTTTTGAAACACCTAGCAAGCGTCAGATGAATTGATCAAGGAATAGAAAACCAATTCCTAAGAATTATTGGGAACATGTTCATATAGTGAAACATTAGCGTATAGAACCAGGTTATCTTGAAGGGGGTCGATTCTATTCTTGTGATACGTGGGGTCACATATTTTAAGACTATCAGACTGGACATGTAGAGTTTTCCTTGAAGAGAGTTGATTGACCCCAATTACGGAGACAATGTCATGATCATGGATCTCCTAAATATTGAAATGGAGGTCCCCATGGATGTTGATCTGGTCGAGGATCTAGTTCTATGGCTAGTGGACACTAGTACGAGATTCTTCCACAACCACCACTAGGAAGCATGTGACTAGCTTAAGGAGTTGGAGGTCAGGGATGCTGAAAATGTTATGCTATGGATTTCAACAATCCAGCAACACATGAGATGATTCAAGGTATGATTTATGTGTTTTTTATCATTACATAGTGTTAGTAGACATATATTTCAGTAATTATTATGTCATGATACACATGGTTCGAGAGTTAAGTTTCCTAGTAGAGTTTCTTTCATTTATGCTTCTCCAAAATGATTCTACATAGAATTATTATTTATTTTTATCCATCTAGTGGAAGTGTGATATATCACATGGAGGATATAGGTTCACATAGGACATTTTTGTGGTCACAATTGACCCTTATGATATCATCCTATGTATTGATTATCTTTCTATGGTCCAATACTATATTAATTGTAACCGCAGAAAAGTTAGATACCTACATGGTGATGAGAAAATATTGTACATTTCTAGAAATAGAGTTGTCCTGGTAGGAAAAGTGAATTATATGTGAATGTCGTAGTATCCTATCACCGATAACATTCAATGTTTATCCCTTGTTTTGGTGGGAACATTAGGCATTTAGGTTCCTTCTACAATGGAGGATTACATGGAAGTCATCCCTGATGAAGTCATGGGACTACCTCTAATGTGGGGGGTAGATTTGTTATCAAAATTCATCCTTAAAACAATATAATGTCATCTGAAAAAAATCAAATAGTGACTAAGGAACATTGGGATTTGTGGTTTTAGTTGGAGGACCTTCGAGAGAATGGTTTCCTTAGACCCAGTGTGTCCCCCTGAGAATCTCCATTGTTATTCTTTATGAAGGTGGATGGGAGATTATATATTTTTTCATGGATTATGGTCACCTGAATCTATCCACAATAAAGAACATGTTCCCCTTTTCCAAGGACTGATGTCCACATTGACTAGTTTCTAGTTCCATGATTGTTCTTGTAGATCTATATTAGTTCTAGAGACTACCAGTTGAGGATTAGCTTGTATGTTATGCCAATGCTATAATTCCAGTGTTTGTATAGACACTATAAGTTTCTAGGGATTCCCTTCCATGTGAATAATTCCCCATGATTTTTTACGGATTTGATGAAACTGTAATTGTATCCATATATGTATATGTTTTCTTTTGTATTAATTGAAAATGTAATCTTAAACACTGAATTAGGGGATGAGCATGTAGAAAACATGAAGATGGTGTTTATTTCCATTGAGTGCAATATATTTATAGAAAACTCTTGATGATCATGTTCTAGATACATTAGGATCACTTTTTGGTGAACGTCATTTTGGAGAATGGTTTAGAAATGGATCTAAAAAATATCGATGTAGTGCTTGATTGGGATCCACCCAATAATGTGTTATATATGGGGAGAACTATTGTCTTTTTGGGGTAATATAAGATATTTTGGGATGAATTGTCTTGGATCACTTCCCTGTGATCACCCAGACACTGAAAGGAATGTATTTCACCTAGTTTGAGTAGCTCCAGAGGGCCTTTGAGTAATTGATGAAGAGGAACGTTAGTTATCTAGTGTTGAGACAACCCAAGGAAGTCATTGAGATTTCAGTGTATTGTGATGCCTCAGGAGAAGGTCTCTGTTACGTGTCGACACATCTGCAACCAGTCATCGCATACAGTTTGAGGGATTTGAGACCTAATAAGTAGAACTACATTAATCGTGACATAGAGTGTGAAATTATAGACTTATCAATATGGATATAGAGATACTATCTTCTGGGAGATCACTATATGGTTTACTCAGACCACCAAAGTCTTAGTTTTGTATTTACGTAGAGAGACATGAACTGGATTGAACGACACTTTTTGGAGTTCTTGCAGGACTATGAATTAATGATTTTCTATAATATATGGAAGGGAGACATTGTAATAAATTACCATATATGGAATTCCCAAGATCTATTAGCATAGGAATATTTATAGAAGTTATCTTCTCTGAGGATGACCATAGTGGATGAGGAGGGTACAACCATTCTTCAGTCAATGATGTTGACTCCTTCGCTTCTTGAGCATGAGAGAGAGTCCCACCTGGGAGACCTAAACTATGAGGTTGTATGTAACTAGGTACCAATAGGTGACTCATTAGATAGTTATTTAGAATGAGGGAATTAGGACATCATCTACAAGGGGAGGATGGTGGTTCAAGTTGCAATGTCGAACATGTAATTTGGGAGTTCTACACATTTCCCCAAGCATTACATCCTCGTGTTGGGAATATGTACATAGACCATTTCCTATATTTTTTTTGGATTGGCATAGAATGAAGAAGATATTAGATTGTCTCCTGTTTCATCTCATTTCAGTGGGTGGAGGCCAAGCACCATGTTTTGGTTGTTTTTTTACATCCCCTATAGATCCTGATGTGAATGTTGGATGACATAACAATGGAATTTGTCACAGGGATTTTGTGATCAGTGAAGGGCCACGATGCCATCATGGTGATTGTTGAATGAACCATGAAGTATTTTTGTTTCTTACAGTCCAAGAGCAGAGTTTAGTGGATAAATTGTGGTAGTTGTATATATGGGATATTGTTCTCCTTCATGGGGTTCCCTTGATTTTTTTTCTCTGATCGACATGTGTAGATTACATCACGATTAGGGAGAGGCCAGCTTGAGGCATTTGGGGACCCAATTGAGGATGAGTAAAACCATTAAATCGTACACTGAAAGGAAGGATGAGCACACAATATCCATGTTAGATGACATGATAAGTGCTTCTATGGTAAACTTATTTCCAATTAGGTGGTATTTCCTACCCTTGGTAGATTTTGTGTACAACAACTAGTATCACTCTACTATCAACATGGAAGATTTTTAGTCCAAGTATCAGAGACCCTCAAGGTCACTTCATTTTATATTGAGCAAAGATTCATTTATTTTGGGCCCAGAGTTGGTTCAAGTGAAAATGTAGAATGTATAGGTCATTCGTGAGAAGATTAGGATAGCCCATGGAAGAAGGATGTCTAACACAAATCATTATCGTATGAACTTGGGAATTGAGTAGGAAGACCAAATTTTCCTTAGATTATTCTGATGGCATAGAAAAATGACGTTCATATTTGGATGAAAGATATCACTCAGGTTTATCGGGCAGTTTGAGATGATATATTGGTTTGACGAGGCTTCCAACAACCTCACACTTCCCCACAGTTAGAGCTTGTTTTAGAAATCTTCCATGTGTCTAAGCAGAGGAGATACATGGAGGACCCTATTCACTTCATTGACTAGGGAGAGTAGGACATGGATGATGAATCCATCATTTCATAGCACGTGGTGGTTATTGAAAACCAAATGGAGTGGAAAATATTTTGACGGACAATCACTTTGGATCAAATTTTGTAGCTTCATGGGCACAAGAAAGGGAATTCCTAGGTGTGGGAGATCCCATTGCATTCTTAGTATCCGGAGTTGTTTTCCTTGTTTTTATTTTCAGGGAAGAATATAATTAAAGAGGGAATAATTTAGAGATTCTATTTTTCCATCATGACATTGATATATCTATATATATATATCTGGATGCTGCGAAATTGTGCAATTCAAAGTACTGATGTTTCCAGAATATATTTTATAAAAATAATAAATATATTTTATAGTGTGTGTACATGGTTATTTAATGAAAATGAGATAAATCTTAAGTGTTTGAATAAATCATATTTCAGAGACCATGTTTGAGTTTAAAAGCTGTTGATGTCCCTAGGTGTGGCCTTATGTGAGTCTGTTCAGGATGTTCATACTCCACACTCATTGGTGGTGCATTTGATGAATAAAATAATTTAATTACATAATTATTTAGTATATTTTCCATAACAATGGATATGCCTATAAATATCATTTTATATATTTTATCCCCAAGTTGGGTCTCATAACCCTATAATCATTAGCGATAAATCTCCTACCCTATCCATTGGTAGATCATTATGAATGACGATGACATGTCATATCATATCAGATCATGATGTGGTTATCAAAATGGATCTTCACCATTCATTTATGAGCGTGTTCTTCATCTATGATTATTCCACAAATGTTTTACAACTGGCCTTTTTCTATTTTATGCCATTGGATTAAAACATTAACTTGATTATTATTCCCTCTTTAGTTTTTAATTTTTTATAACTTATGTATGATCCTGTAACACCCCGACCCCAGCTACCCAGAGCCGGTGCATTACTTCGTAACATTGGCATGATCACAAAAGATCAAGTCTCGAAAGACCGATTAGTTTAGTAGCCTTGGAAACACTAGATACAATCGTAAACGTTACATTACATCATAAAGTGAAAAACTACAATAACATGGTCTTCATAGTCCACACTTCTATCCTCTTTAGACTAACCCTACAGGTCATTCATAAAATACTTCTTCACATCCTAGAAAATATTAAAACATTGAAAGGGGTGAGCTCAGATGCTCAGTAAGGATAACAATATTGCGGAAGCTTTCATAAATAAACATCAACATTTAAGGCAATGTATAACTAAAACAAAAGCCTTTTAGACATGAACTTCAACATAATGTGGCAAAAGTAAAATGAGATAATGCCATTTACTTATTCACATGGATATTCTACTGGTCGAATAATCACATGCAATATCAACAACCACTTTCATAATGAGGGAATGTATAATGCCGGACATTCTGAAACATTTTGTCAAGGCCTCGGCCAAGACGTCTAAAATGATTAAGGCCTCGGCCAAAACCATAAATCAAATTGGGAAAGGGCCTCGGCCAATTCCACGTCTAGTTGTCTCATGAGACCTACCGATGTATCGAGGAGCTATAGCGGGCTCCACCCGTCACTTATTAAGTCCAATACATTCCTCATATGAATAGGTTTAAACATATCATAAACCATAACATAATCGTATCACATAAAAAATGCATAAAAGAATATAATATTTCCACATTTCAATCACAAGATATCAATACAACACATTGATATAATAAAAATGCTTTCAAAACCATTTTCAATACCAAAATAAAAGAAAGTTAAAACTTTGTATTTATTTTTCATTAAAGAAATGATGGCTTGTAGAGGAAGTCGAAACTCAAATAATGGTCACGGCGGAAGAGAAGTCGTTGTCGCCGCATATGTACGGAAAGAAAAACATTCCCTTTTGTCGTTTAGCAAAACACTTCGTATAAAAAAAGATTCCTTTTGAATAAATGTAAAAGTCAAAGAGGTTTATACACCGTATAAAAGAAAGTTGTGTATAAAACCAAATATGCCTCAATGAAAGGAGATTGAGACGAAGTCCTTAAAAAGATCATTTTTAAAATAAAATAGATCTATTATGTGTATTCACTATAGGTACACATAAATAAAGTAAAAATACAAAATAGGACATAATAATATCATGACATAATTTGAAAGTAGGAGATTAACCCAAAGAATGGAAATTGGGTTAAGAAATTCCCTTACCTCGTGTCTGACTTGACTCAACCATTCTTTAACCACCTGAATAATAAACTAGAGTTAATATATACCTTATTAAGAACCATTTTTAATTTCATTATCCTTTTTATATCACTTATTACAATGTTATGAACATTATGTAATTATTTAAGTTAATAACGGTCGTTTTGTCGATCTTTGGTACTTGAGTCAACAATAAACTTCTTATAATTACAAGTTGTTTATGTGGTAGAATATCCATTATCTCAAGAATTATATTAATGATGTAGATATCATATATATCATATATATCCAGTATATACATTCATTCATAATATTACGTAACATCTAGAGGTAAGAAATGAAATGCACCGTTCATGGAGACGGTAAGCCGTACGTACGCATGAACGCTACTTTCATTTCTATTTCGTATTTAATGTAGTGAAATAATAATTATATAAAGGTATAATATAGTTCCAGTATAATATCATATATAATATCATTTACTCCATCCTTTATACATCCCACATATGGCATTAACGATTCACATCACTTTGAGGGGGCGGTAGTCCGCACTTCCTAAAATGAAATTATCGTGTTTTACCTATAATGGAAATCATAAAGTATGCCATAAATGAGAAATACAGAAGCATAAGTAAAACATAAACATATTATATATCATATATAAAAATAGTGACATCTTAATGGCCACCTTTGAAGGTGTTATATGAGTGTTGAACAATCATCGTTTCGTGAGGCAGAAATTCGCCATCCACAGAAACTGTATGTTCTTTAACCATTAGATGTAGGTGTGTGTAAGTGTATCTCGAATACTTATTATAAAAACATCCTAGTATATTGAGGATACTGGTGTTGTTACAAAATAAATGAATAAAAAGAGTTTAGGGGGTTGGAGAAGAAAAATAAAACAAAACAACATTAGAGAAGACATTACCTCAAAATCGGGTAACTCTTTTTGATTTGAGCCAAAGGCTTCCTTGGGAAGAGTTCTTCCCAAGGTAAGGCTTCTAGGAGTAAGAGGGGGAAGTTGGGAGAGTATTTGGGCAGATGTTGGCCGAGCCAAATGGCTTGAAAGTGTAAATGAGGTGGGAGAGGTGGGGGCCTTTTATAAGTGGAGAGGAGGGGCACTTTTGGAAAGATTGAAATGTTATATTATTTCACAATGCTTTTCGGATTCTAAAGGTCCCACACTTATATAATTAGAGGCTCAGGTGATAAGGTTTTGAAATATCCTCATCCATTAGGCATTGGACAAGTGTAAGCCTTGGATTTTGCATTATCTTCTCATTTTATTTAAATCGTTAAATAATGAGGTCATCGCTGCACCATAATTATGTCATAAATAATTTAATTTATTTAATGTCTAAAAATTATAAAAAAATACTATGATGTAGGAAATCCTTTTATCTTTCTAATTAATATTTAGAGTCAAAATTTGGACTTGTGTAACCCCACTTAAAAACTGTTTTAGTAAAATAACTCATGTTTGTGTCAATTTAATTTTAACATTAAATAAATATATATTAATGTCATTTTCCAACTAAAGTGGCTCCATGGGGTCCCCAAGTTGACACATGGGTTGTCTTGGTCGGCCATGACTCATACAATAGGAGTAGGACAAGTGTCATGATCATCTCATATTATTAAAACATTATTTGTACCTTAAACTACATTAATTACCACTAATCGCGATTAAGAACTTAAAAGTTACTATTCACCAAAAAATTATTTTAATCTCATTGAACCACATTTTACTTCTTAATGACAACCATGTATGTCGGATTTTTGAAAATCAAATCACAGAAGTGGTAATATTTCATTTAAACGAAAAATAAGTTATTTAACTACCACTTAGTGGTTTCACTATTCATCAAAAATTGATGTTTTTCAGAACAAGGCCAAAATTTCACCCTAAGCTATAATTGATATTCTGAATTCAAAAATGATGTCTATTTTAAAAAATTCCAAACATATAAGTTGAATTAATTAATTTTATAATTAATTCCCGCTGTTACGACAAATAGCGTGTTTTTAAGAAACAATTTATATCAAAAGATTGGCAATTGTTTATGTCCAATTTCAATGTTAAATTAATTCTAATGACCACCATTGGATAAAATGGTAAAAATATATTCTAATTATACCTTAAAAACACTAAATTGTATAATTTATCACAATAAATTATTTTGATTAAAAAAAGTTGTTTTAAAGTATTTTTCACTATTCATAAAAATTAGAAGTTCTCAGAAAAATACCAAAAATTCAACATAGGCTAATTTCGATATTCCGAATCCAAAAATGAAGTCCATTTTGAAATATAAAATTTCTATAATTTAAAAAAGTGGTTATTACTATTCATAACGTCTACTTTGATTAGTCGCGGTGTTTTAGAACTCGAAGTTGCGTACAATGCAAGCTATTGCATTATTGAATGAGAAGTGTATCGTGGAAGCTCGGGGTGTTACATTCTCCCCTCCTTCAATAAATTGCGTCCTCGCAATTTGAAATTTTTCATTGAAAATAAAAGGTTGAAAAGAGAAAATACCTTTGAGGAAAACACACATCGGAAATAAGGTTAATAAATATATAACATTAAAAGAAAGCAGGATAAGTACAAAGGTCACCCGATATAGCCCATTCTAGGATTCTATGAAAATATGGATATGGAGGAGAAACAAACTATCAAGGTCTGATGGAGAGATATAGAAAACAGGATTAGGAGAAAGTTTAACCACAAGAAAATCACAAACATGTGATTGGTTAAACGGTCATTGAATCCCCAGTTGGAAAAGTTAACCGACAACATTTTTGTTTTAAGTTACCTTTTATAATGATGAGGAATTTATTTAGGAGATTTACTAAGAACGTAAGGGAATATACATACTTGTTATGTATACTTTCTTTCATTAATAAATTTTTACCACAAACCCAACTTTTACTCCAAATGGTAACGGAACTCAAAAATATTCTATTTATCCCAATTATATAAGGTTCCAAATGATAACACATACCATTTAGATTAGTAAAATTATTTTGTAATAACCAGGGACTTTCTGTAGGCTAGTGGTAGGAAATAAAGGCCTATCGCGCTATGGTTGTGGGTTCGATTCCTGCAGCTTTGTCCGACGCGTCAGGTTATGCCCCACCCTGCAGGTTGTCCTTTTCCTAAAACTATAGTATTATAATATTCCAAAAATAATCTTCATAAATTTTTTAACCTTAAACAATACTATCCATGGTTCAACTTAATCTATTCCAAACTTAATAGTTATCCAAAACACCTCCATCCAGACTTTCTCTAAAAGGTCTCTAAATTCCAAAATCAATTGTAACATCAGATTCCCCAAACAAAGAAAAGTTTCTCTTATTGTCACATACTAAAAATATGATTACCTTAATCATATTAAATCCTTAATGAAAACAACATGTACTGCAGTACAATCCTTATATATATCACATTATTCTTATAACCATAATCTAGTTCTTGAGTCCAAAAACAAAAATACAATAATTATTCCGCTTCAACTGTAGTCACAGCATAAGATTGGCCTTGATCCCTTGGCCTTTTCTGAGGTAAGTTTCCTTGACTCTTAGGACATTCATTTTCATAATGCCCCATTTCTCTACAATTGTATCATTCAACTTTAATAGCCTCTTTCTTTCCCTTGCAATCATGAGCCTGGTGACCCTTTTCTCTACATTTATAACAAACTCCCATTCCTTTTAGGCAAGTACCAGGGTGATTCTTCCCACAATTATCACATAATGGAAAGTCCTTCTTTCCCTTTTTCCATTTACCTGTCTCTTGTTCCACCGTTCTCTTCTTCTCTTGCTTTACTTTGTTGTCCTAAGACTTAGAGAATTCCTTTTCTGTCTTGATAGCACACGAGAAAATATCTTCGTATGATGAGAAGGATTGTGATACTAAAGCTCGACGGAGAAATGGTTTTAACCCATCAAAGAAACGGTCAATCTTACTCCTTGGGTTACGTATATAATCGGCAGCATGCCTCGCTAACCTTGTAAAGTTAGCCTCATACTTTGCGACATTCTCATCCTCCTTCTGCCTCAAACTTAGAAATTGCCTTTCCATATCTGCTCGATGGTCACGAGGAAAATGTTTTTCTAAAAACAGATCTTTGAACTCTCTCCATTCCATATTCAATACGTCATCATCTTCCTTTGTGTTTTGAATCAGCGACCACCACTGATCGGCATCTCTAGTGAGGCGGTAAACTTCCATGACGACCTTCTCCTTTTCGCTACTCCCCAAGGCATGGAATATTTTCTCTAAGGAGTTTATCCATTGCTCAGCTACTAACGGATTTGTACCCCCATTAAAGATTGGTGGTGGTTGCCTCATGAAGCGGTCTAACATTGATCCTCCACGTTGCGGATCAGGGTGCTTCATACGAGTAAGGTTATTATTCATAACCTGAGTGAGTTGTCCCAGTATGGTAATAAGTTGATCAGCACCAGTTGTATCTCCAGATCCACAATAATTATCTTGAGCAGGAGGGCAATCCCTACACGGAGTTCGTGCATTGATACGGTTTCCATTCCTTCCACTAGGCGCCATTTCTAAACAATGGCATAAACTAGATTAGTTTATGAATCAAAATACATAATTCCATGGATATAATCCATAATCAAAAAAAGAAATGTTTTCTTTGAGTAAGTATATACTCATAACCCTTCATAGTGGTTTGTAAATAAAATGATAATTATCCTAAGCATATCCCTCGGGAGTGTCGTAACCAAGAGTGCAGCAAGGCCTGTTGTCGTGCACCAGTTCCCGTTCGAGTCTAGCTCAAAGCGGTGTTTTCGGGTTTTACCCCTAGGTACATCTGTGCTAGAGCCGCCTCTACTTGCTCATATCCAGACAGGGATGTATTGCTTGGAAAACTCATAACATCTCTATAATACCAACATTCTAGGAAGTTCTTCTATACTAATCCTCAAAGTCTTTCTTCGGGATATGTGCTCTAAACAAAGTTTATCTAAATCTAGCTTCCAAGGTTAGTACTAAACTGCCTCTGATACCAACTGTAACACCCCGACCCCAGCTACCCAGAGCCGGTGCATTACTTCATAACATTGGCATGATCACAAAAGATCAAGTCTCGAAAGACCGATTAGTTTAGTAGCCTTGGAAACACTAGATACATTCGTAAACGTTACATTACATCATAAAGTGAAAAACTACAATAACATGGTCTTCATAGTCCACACATCTATCCTCTTTGGACTATCCTTGCAGGTCATTCATAAAATACTTCTTCACATCCTGGAAAATATTAAAACATTGAAAGGGGTGAGCTCAGATGCTCAGTAAGGATAACAATATTGCGGAAGCTTTCATAAATAAATATCAACATTTAAGGCAATGTATAACTAAAACAAAAGCCTTTTAGACATGAACTTCAACATAATATGGCAAAAGTAAAATGAGATAATGCCATTTACTTATTCACATGGATATTCTACTGGTCGAATAATCACATGCAATATCAACAACCACTTTCATAATGAGGGAATGTATAATGCCGGACATTCTGAAACATTTTGTCAAGGCCTCGGCCAAGACGTCTAAAATGATTAAGGCCTCGGCCAAAACCATAAATCAAATTGGGAAAGGGCCTCGGCCAATTCCCCGTCTAGTTGTCTCATGAGACCTACCGATGCATCGAGGAGCTATAGCGGGCTCTACCCGTCACTTATTAAGTCCAATACTTTCCTCATATGAATAGGTTTAAACATATCATAAACCATAACATAATCGTATCACATAAAAAATGCATAAAGGAATATAATATTTCCACATTTCAATCACAAGATATCAATACAACACATTTATATAATAAAAATGCTTTCAAAACCATTTTCCATACCAAAATAAAAGAATGTTAAAACTTTGTATTTATTTTTCATTAAAAAAATGATGGCTTGTAGAGGAAGCTGAAACTCAAATAATGGTCACGGCGGTGGAGAAGTCGTTATCGCCGCATATGTACGGAAAGAAAAACATTCCCTTTTGTCGTTTAGCAAAACACTTCGTATAAAAAAAGATTCCTTTTGAATAAATGTAAAAGTCAAAGAGGTTTATACACCGTATAAAAGAAAGTTGTGTATAAAACCAAATATGCCTCAATGAAAGGAGATTGAGACGAAGTCCTTAAAAAGATAATTTTTAAAATAAAATATATCTATTATGTGTATTCACTATAGGTACACATAAATAAAGTAAAAAAAAATAGGAAATAATAATATCATGACATAATTTGAAAGTAGGAGATTAACCCAGAGAATGGAAGTTGGGTTAAGAAATTCCCTTACCTCATGTCTGACTTGACTCAACCGTTCTTTAACCTCCTGAATAATAAACTAGAGTTAATATATACCTTATTAAGAACCATTTTTAATTTCATTATCCTTTTTATATCACTTATTACAATGTTATGAACATTATGTAATTATTTAAGTTAATAACGGTCGTTTTGTCGATCTTTGGTACTTGAGTCAACAATAAACTTATTATAATTACAAGTTGTTTATGTGGTAGAATATCCATTATCTCTAGAATTATATTAATGATTTAGATATCATATATATCATATATATCAAGTATATACATTCATTCATAATATTACGTAACATCTAGAGGTAAGAAATGAAATGCACCGTTCATGGAGACGGTAAGCCGTACGTACGCATGAACGCTACTTTCATTTCTATTTCGTATTTAATGTAGTGAAATCATAATTATATAAAGGTATAATATAGTTCCAGTATAATATCATATATAATATCATTTACTCCATCCTTTATACATCCCACATATGGCATTAACGATTCACATCACTTTGAGGGGGCGGTAGTCCGCACTTCCTAAAATGAAATTATCGCATTTTACCCATAATGGAAATCATAAAGTATGCCATAAATGAGAAATACAGAAGCATAAGTAAAACATAAACATATTATATATCATATATAAAAATAGTGGCATCTTAATGGCCACCTTTGAAGGTGTTATATGAGTGTTGAACAATCATCGTTTCGTGAGGCAGAAATTCGCCATCCACAGAAACCGTATGTTCTTTAACCATTAGATGTAGGTGTGTGTAAGTGTAGCTCTAATCCTTATTATAAAAACATCATAGTATATTGATGATACTGGTGTTGTTACAAAAGAAATGAATAAAAAGAGTTTAGGGGGTTGGAGAAGAAAAATAAAACAAAACAACATTAGAGAAGACATTACCTCAAAATCGGGTAACTCTTTTTGATTTGAGCCAAAGGCTTCCTTGGGATGCGTTATGCCCAGAGTAAGGCTTCTAGGAGTAAGAGGGGGAAGTTGGGAGAGTATTTTGGCAGAGGTTGGCCGAGCCAAATGGTTTGAAAGTGTAAATGAGGTGGGAGAGGTGGGGGCCTTTTATAAGTGGAGAGGAGGGGCACTTTTGGAAAGATTGAAATGTTATATTATTTCACAATGCTTTTCGGACTCTAAAGGTCCCACACTTATATAATTAGAGGCTAAGGTGGTAAAGTTTCGAAATCTCTGCATCCAATAGGCTTTGGACAAGTGTAAGCTTTGGATTTTGCATTATCTTCTCATTTTATTTAAATCGTTAAATAATGAGGTCATCGCTGCATCATAATGATGTCATAAATAATTTAATTTATTTAATGTCTAAAAATTATAAAAAAATTATTATGATGTAAGAAATCTTTTTATCTGTCTAATGAATATTTATAGTCAAAATTTGGACTTGTGTAACCCCACTTAAAAACTGTTTTAGTAAAATAACTCATGTTTGTGTCAATTTAATTTTAACATTAAATAAATATATATTAATTTCATTTTCCAACTAAAGTGTCTCCATGGGGTCCCCAAGTTGACACATGGGTTGTCTTGGTCGGCCATGACTCATCCAATAGTAGTAGGACAAGTGTCATGCTCATCTCATATTATTAAAACATTATTTGTACCTTAAACTACACTAATTACCTCTAATCGCGATTAAGAACTTAAAAGTTACTATTCACCAAAAAATTATTTTAATCTCATTGAACCAAATTTTACTTCTTAATGACAACCATGTATGTCGGATTTTTGAAAATCAAATCACAGAAGTGGTAATATTTCATTTAAACGAAAAATAAGTTATTTAACTACAACTTAGTGGTTTCACTATTCATCAAAAATTGAAGTTTTTCAGAACAAGGCCAAAATTTCACCCTAAGATATAATTGATATTCCGAATTCAAAAATGATGTCTATTTTACAAAATTCCAAACATATAAGTTTCATTAATTAATTTTATAATTAATTCCCGCTGTTACGACAAATAGCGCGTTTTTAAGAAACAATTTATATCAAAAGATTGGCAATTGTTTATGTCCAATTTCAATGTTAAAATAATTCTAATGACCACCATTAGATAAAATGGTAAAAATATATTCTAATTATACCTTAAAACCACTAAATAGTATAATTTATCACAATAAATTATTTTGATTAAAAAAAGTTGTTTTAAAGTATTTTTCACTATTCATAAAAATTAGAAGTTCTCAGAAAAATACCAAAAATTCAACATTGGCTAATTTCGATATTCCGAATCCAAAAATGAAGTCCATTTTGAAATATAAAATTTCTATAATTTAAAAAAGTGGTTATTACTATTCATAACGTCTACTTTGATTAGTCGTGGTGTTTTAGAACTCGAAGTTGCGTACAATGCAAGCTATTGCATTATTGAATGAAAAGCGTATCGTGGAAGCTCGGGGTGTTACAGATCCCATGTACAAGATTTAAAATTCCTTAATCAATTTTCTTACCTCGATGCCCGGCTCTTAATCACGGACCAAGAATACTTGGTTAGTTATGTTTGAAATTTTTAGGGTGATTTTATCCCTCAATTCATTGTGTTATTAGTTGTTTGTTTTCCTATAGTCTATTCTAGTAATTTCTATGTGGTTCTTATCTGAATCGGGCCCCTGGATTCATTGTGTATCGATGATGAGACAATGGTTTGGAAAGAGAAGCATAAATATGGATTTAATGAAATACAGGAATGCATTATATATTAGTATGAAATATAATATACAATATTAAATATTCACGATATGATATATAGAGATATAAGATATAGGATATGTGATATAAGATTTACGATAAAAGATAAAAGATAAAAGATATATGATATGAGATCTAAGAAATGGGATATGAGATATTACATATAATAGATAAGATATGAGACATAAATCATTGTTAAATATTGTTATATAAGATATATATTTTATCCAATACATCTGTATGATGAACCATCAGTGAAAATATGGTCCTAGAAATGAATTGGTCAATTTTTAAAAAATTAGGGATACATTTTTCGATCTTGTGAATTAGTACAATGAAACACCCAAAAATAATAAATTTTTATTATTGTAGAATCTTGTATCACACATTACTCCCTCATTTTGTGTGGAAATATTAAATCATCCAAAATTATGAGACCCATAAAGTAGTCATAACTTTCAAAAAAATATCAGGTATTTAATTTGGACTCATGCCACAAGCCCATGAGATTCCATTCAAGCATGATGCGATGAAATGGGAATTTTTCACTAGGTGTCCAATTGAGGCATGTGAATATCGTTTGTTAATATTCTTTACATGTAGAGAGTGTTGGTTCCCTCTATTGTGAATTTTGAGATATTATGTGAGACATTTTGATAATGATGCTCTATAAGGTTACACACGAAAGTGGCAGAAATTTTGAATTATCACTAAATCCTTTCGAGTGTTACCCTATAGCAGGGCTGGGTAGTAGAGTTACCCGACGACCCCTTCTGGGTGTTTCCCTCTATAAGATATGGAAACTGGAGTTCCCCGATTATATTTTTACGTCACCCTCTAGTAGGGAAGGGAAATTTAGTTCCTCAACATTCTGGGATTACCAATCATCAAGTCTGTGCAGTGGAATAGTCCTATGATATTTCTAATTTCCCCTCTATTATAGTAGGGTAGTAGTTTTCCTTGACAACCATACTAGGATTACCCTCCAGCAGCATTGGGCAGTGGTGTTCCCCTTTGACCTTCCCGAGGGGTAACCTTTATTAAGACTAGTCAGTGGATCTCCTTATTGATAATCAGAGTAATACACTATTATTATACCACGACATGGGATACATACATATAATTTGTGTCCCCTTGAATATTAAATATAGTGATGAATTGTAGTTTTAAATGGATTCATACTCACAACGTTGAGGGAGGCTTTCCCCATTGAGATATGTTCATTTGATGTTACATAAAACCATACAGGTGGGTCAATACCACCCATAGTAGAAAATATCGGTGTGTGGTGATTGATTACCATAGGCATGTGTCTTCAATGAGTATATATGAGATGTTTGGAACTGATTATGAAAGTATTTTTGGAACGGTTTGCTACTCATCTTCTTTGGTTGTGCTATGAGATAGAGAACCCCAAACTCTCTCATTTGGGCTTCATTGCCTGAGAATATATATATACATTATTTTGGATTCACCCTTTTGATTTGGATACACTCATTCCTTGAGGTTTGAGAACTCATGGGTTATGGTACATACATTTAGTGTTTATCTTCTCATTGATGGATGAGTCCACTCCCCTAATATAGGTAGTGAAGATTCATTGATAAGTTCTTCTCCCCATCATGGTGAGGTCCTTTTGTTTGGATGAGTTTATATTCACTCTTTTGATGGGTTGAGTTGTACTCATTCTATATACCTTGTGAATCAAATGTCTTTCTCTTTTATCGTACCACTTAATGCTCCCCTTCATCTTTCAGGGAATCTTAATGGGTCTGTTTCTACACACCCATGCATTATATTTTCACACACATGTTGATTATTATGTAGATGATACACATGTTGATCATGACATCATATGATCATAGGGATACGAGGTTCATAGATAGTCATATAGTTGTCATTAAATTGGATTAAGTATTTGGGATCTCATTGTGTTGTTTATTTTTATAGTTTTCTATCATGTTGGGACACATATCTAGTTGGGCGTGTATTTTTTCCTCTTTATTTATGTTTACACTACCTTAGTTTTGTACCTTCTATAGGTTCATGCATGTCTGGTTTACATTATAGGAGTGTTTCATAATTTAATATCTTAATCTTCAATTCTTAATTTATATTTTTGTGTATGTGTATACAAGTCCTTAAGCAAAGGGCTCCCTAAATTACTTATGCCTTTAGGTTCTTGTCGCCACCCCTACCCTTTAGTGGTGGGCTTGAGGTAGTTGTATCTTGAGCCCCATATTGGGTCTGTTCCTAAAAAGTTTAATATAATGGAAATAATTATACTTTTAAAATAATTAAAATACTTTTAACAATTTAAATATTTTAAATGAAAAGGAACTTTTTATATAAAAACACTGCTTTTCATTATACAATTAAAAATGAATCTTGTATGAAAAATAACATAAATATAACCAATGATAATGTTTATATCACTATTTAGAAAATTATTTTAGTATCATCAAATCAATCTTATATTTTCAAAAAAAATAATAATTAATTATCTTATAATTTCACTAGAAATAAGTTCGTATTCTTTGAAAAAAAATTCATAAAACTTTTTTTTACTTTCATGCATTTTTTATTTTATTTACAATCAATAAATAACCAATGAAAATGTTTAAAATAATTTTTTTCATAATTTATTTAATCAAATTAATTCCCACCATTTTAAAATCTATGTGAAAAAACCATGTTTAAAAAAAATTAATCGGCTATTGTGTTTTGTATAAACTCGATGTTGTGTGCATAATAAGATATCTACGACAATAAATTTATTTAAACGTTAATAAAACATATAGTATAAGGGTTTTATTGATAAATGAACTATTTTATGATTTTTTGTATAATTATGTTATATAATTAATATTTGTCTTTTAAAATGTAATTTGTATATATAAAAAGTATGGGTATCTATTGTTGCTATTAAGAAAGTTTTATTTCACCATTGTATACTACGACAAAAAAACATTATTGAGAACCCTTAGTAAAATACTAATTATTGGAGATCATCCTATTTTTTTTATAATCAAAGATTTTTATTATTTTAAAACATCCAATCTTGTATAACACATGTTGATGTGGATCATTCTTAGAATTACCTAGGGGTAGTAACTTTGAAATGGGTTCATTGCGATTGGGAACAATCAGCAACAGTGGTATAAAAAGTTTCTTTTATGCACACCTAGTTTGATACCCTAGAGGGGTATGATTAGGTTAATTCATTATTTATTTAGTGACCAATATGAAGGATTTTAAAAACTGATCACCATCAAGGAACTAGGATAAATCCATCATTTTAGATAATGAGAATAATGTGTCATGATTTATATATCCTATGAATTATTTTTCGTGATCAATAACTCTAATTAGTAATGCATTACGGAAAATATAACCATTTTGTTTTTAGAATGATATCAGAGATATAATGATTTAGTTGAATTGGATATAGGTAAGCTCAAATATTGATGTTCCTTATTTGATCTCAGTCATATGAATTCATTTATATCATTTAATATCTCCAGGGATGTTAATTAATACCTTAGTGATTCAATGTACGGTTTTTATGGAAAATATAAAATGGTTTGATGATCATATATAATGTCTACAAATATTCTCAAGCTAAATTTTGTGGTAATTTACTACATAAATATTCCAATTTTTTCCATATAGTTGAAATTACTAGTATCATAGGCCAGAATATTTTTTCACTACATAAATCTCACATCAATTATTGAATAATAGACGTCACATTTGATATTCTAGACCAACCAATAATCAATTATAATTGTGAAAACATATATGATCTTCCAATGGAAATCAAATCTATTTTTTGTGACATGATGCCTGTAAAAAGGGGTATTTATATTATATTTCTGGGAAGAAATTTAACATTTATGGTATTCCTATTGATAGTGAGTTTATATATATCACTACATAGGTGTTACTCTACCATCCACAGAATTATGAATTTGATTTTCTAATAGATCTCAAACATAATGACTCACCTATTTCAATGAATCCTAAAATGATTGCCTTGATTGATTGCAGGAATTGATGATTAAAAATTAGGAGAATCATTACAAGGGATTTATATGGAAAATTCTGTAACCATGGGGTGACCTTTTTTATTTTTTTAAGAATAATTATGGAACGATGTGACAATGAATTGGCTATTAGAAACTACAAAATATAACAATAAATAAAAATTATCCCCTACTCAGTATTGAGGACTTCATTTATCAAAATTATGGAGATGGAAAAATTTAAATGAGTTCAATTTTATCTATATATCGTCAATTTAGGGTTATAAAGAAGGGTATACCCTTTAATGAATTCCTTATATGGAATGGAGAACATGATTTTATAGAGATTCCATTTGTTCTGAATAGTACCCATATAGTCTTAATGAATTAATGAATATAAAATTTAGAGATTAAATTTATAAATTTTTAGAATTCTTTATATATGATATTATTATATATTTAAATAGAAATGATGATCCTAATGATCACCCATTGATTTGTGATAATGACCCTAAGGAACGTGAAGCTAAATGAAAAATTCACCTTGTGTGAATTTTGGCTATAAATGGATTTTTTTCCTCATTATATGATCAAATGGGAGGGTATATCTATTGGTCAATAATTTTTTTTGTTACTGAACATTGGCCTAGACTATACAAGTTGGTTGAGACCCAAATATTTCTTGTGTTGTAACATCTGGGTGTTTTTATGAAATATATTTTTTAAGTATTTTCCAATCCTCAATAGCTTTCATTTCAAATTATCATGAGTTTAAATGAACCATGAGATCCTTTAGTAAAAATTTACCTTTATATCCAATATTTTACGTTAGCAAGAATGAGTTAAACTAACTTATGAAAATGCATTTTGAATACATTCCCTATAAATTATTTATGAAAAATATAAATCAATTGGGTAATTTTATTTATGAGTGAATTACTATTGGTAATGATATTAATTAGAAATATATGTTATATACATAATAAAATATTCTTGATATTAATACAATAGATATTTTAGTCATTGTGTATGAATATACCCTTTTTGATGTATAAAACCTTATATATTTTTTAAAAGGGTAAATTTACACCATTGAATTGATAACCCCTTTTAAATTATGATTTTGACACATTAATAAATTTTATATGAAAAAATAAACACGGTCTTTTCTAGAGAGGTATAATAAATTACATTCTATGAATTTTTCATATTTTTCTGATAACTTTCATGTTTTGATGAGTAGTTAAAATACATTAAATTTTATGTGAAAAATTATTTTTTCATTAAAATAATTTACATTGTTAAATTATAATATTTAATGGTTTTAATGTATAAATAGACTATATTTTTTTCATTATAAATAATTTATTTCATTATCATTAATTTTATATTGAATTCATATGTAAAAACAATTCAATATTTTATAATGTTTCATCTTTTAAAACACATTATTTCTTTTATACAATGGGATTAATTTTAAATTAATTATGGAAAGATCTGGGATTTCAATTATGAAATATTAACACCATATTTGGAATCAGTAGGTCCAAAGTATGTAAATATGTTTATTTTTGGGAATTGTGAATTGTAACTTTGGTAACTTTTATTTATATAGTCAAATGGTAAACCGGGTTATTAAGGAAAATAATAAAATTATAAAATTACAAGAACACTTTAGTTAATATCATTGGATGAGTGCGATTAGACCTAAATCAACCATGTGTCCACATGGAATCCATTTGAGTCTAGTTGGATGAGATGAGGGCATTTCGTTTATTTTATTTAATGAAAAGTTAAATATGTCACTCAAATTTAAATAAATAATCGTTTTTATATAATTTTATAAAAAAGAAAGTTTAGATTATAAATAATCATTATAAATCTATAAATTATTCATTTCTCAAAGAAATTTATTTGTAGTTTTTAAGAAATAATAATTAATTTAATAGCTTATACATTAATGATGAATAAATTATAAAATTGGTGAATAATCCATAGTATTGTTTTTATTAAAATAATATTACCCATTAAAAGATCCAAAAACATGTCCAAATCATATGGGTCTAGTATATCTCGAGTAGAATCATCCTTGGGTAACATTATGGACTATTTTTAGCCTTATGAAATGTATTATGACACTTATATTATTTTAAAAGTGATGTTAATGTCATCACTTTCATAATCTAACAAGTATAACATTTTAAATATTTGAATTTCAAGAATATAAATTGACTAAATGTTATATAATGAAATAGTGTATAATTATCTTCAAAATTTTATATTATTTTAAATTTTTCTTCCAAAATTATTATATTAAATAACACCACAAAATTGTAGTAGAAGTTATTTTATTAAGAGAAATATCAAAGAAATGATATTAAAAATATTAAAGTAAATAATATTTGGGATAATTAACATTTCTAATTAATTTTCTAGAATACCATTACCTATAATGAATATAATATAATAGTTTCATAGAAGATATCTTATTATTTTAATATTTCTAAAAATCAATGAATTGAATAGTGCTAAAATTGGTACTATCGATTTTTATCAAAATAAAGATTTATTAAACTATTTATAAATCATTAAATTATTTAAAAATATATAATAATTATAATATGGTATAAAATTATCTAATATATTTATTTATGATCTATTTTACATCAAAAATAAATATTTTAACTCTTAATTTGGAATTATTTGTTCCCATAATTAAAAATTAAATATTATAACTAAGTGTCAATTAAAAAAATGGTTTGATTTGATAGAAATACTTGTCTAAAAATTATCAATTCATTATATTATAAAACAATATCATATCATATCCACAATTGGGAAATTTTGGATATTTTTCTGTTGTGGTTGATCTTGTTATAAATTATTATTTAAAAGGTTTCAAGAAGTGTCCCTAACATCAATTAAAGAAGGGCACCTCCTACCTCACCTCCTCACTTAACAATGATTCTTATATCTCATCCATACCATAAAATATTTCATTCCCATATTCCTTATTTACATTATATGTGTTTTTTAAATCTTGATAGATCAACACTAGCGCTCTAAGAAGATATTTAGAGGGAGCTCAGAGAGGAAGATGTAATCTCTTCTACTGATTCATTCAAAATTCATTCTTCTTATACATTATCTTAATTAGTTGTTTTGTTATAAAGTAATAATATAAGTATCAATAATAATATTATATGTTATTATAATTATTATAAATCCATATTCCACCATCTATCCATCCCATGAAAAACAAAATCACCACGCATGCATATGTACGACTTACTATCTCTATAACGAGGTGTAATCTGTTTTTCACCACCACCATAATTGGATGGATATAATGGTGGTAATAATATATATATATTATTATTATTATAACATTATACTGATTCTGATATCTTTTACACCAACCACTTAACTACCATTCATCAATTATTGGAATCATTTCGCCGATCATGCGTACGTACGAGCTACCGTATCAACAATGTGATGAGATTCATTCTACATGATCTTCACTAAAACATGATTATATACTTTAATGGAATTATTTAATATTATATATATTATACTAATATAATTATATATAATATATATCTATATCCTAATAATTTTATCATTAAATTATCTGAAAAAACATGTATAAGTGCATAAAAGACTTATTACCTGAATAAAAAGTGACAATGAAATGTTACTAAAAACGGATGATAACATGATCATATATGATATCATAAAAATGACTATTATTATGGAAGAAGTCATTAACATTATTTAAATCATTATTCTATAGGTTCAGATACAAATGAAGGATATTTGACCAATGTTATGGGATAATTGTGCAACCTCATTATTATCTGAGATTGATTATACATAAGAATTTACTATGTTATATTTTTCATCCATGACCATGATTCTAATGTATTTAATATTATACCTATTATTATAAAATTATTTAATTATAATTTTATCCTCAGGTAAATTTTTAATAAATTTTACTGCATGAATCTTTGGTCATTATTCTATACGAGGTTCTCTTTGAATTTTCTAGAAAAAGTATGAGAAGAACTTTTTTAACTTATATAGAATCATTAGATTTTTATATCTTCATAAAGCCTTATTTCCAGGAATAATTCTTTACACTATTTCAGGATTATCTTCAAAAAAATACCTGTCTTTTAAAATTATGTATTATTTTGAGAAATAAAAATGTGTTTGAAGAAGATGAGAAATTTCCTCATGAATTAATATCAAGTGTTTTTTCATATTTATTTAAAATAAATTATGGTGCTCTTTAAATAGGGTTATGTTTATATCCCTATTATTATTATGATTTTATTTTTTTGATGATGGAATAATATTTTATAGGGATTATGATATGATGGAATGATGTTTATGGAACCCATTTTATTTCTTGGGTTATGCTATGATGAAATATTTATGTTTTGGTGGCACATTTAAGAATGATTTCATTATAAGATGGGTGGGACCTATATCCCCATACAATAAATTGGTTAAAAGATTTATATTCCATGAGGTTGAATAGACTAGAATGGATAGTAAATTCGATTCAGTAATAAAGTGTTGGATAGGCAAGAAAAACCGATTTAGTAATGGAATTTGTCTATTTTGATGATCCTAAAAATGAACCTTGATTAATATGAAATGATTTTTTATTCATAGGTAATTACCCAAAACTTCTTTTCTTATGTTTTGAATTTTGGTATTATGTCCATTAAATTTTATGACCTTTTATTCCATGAAATGAGATAATGATCTTTCATGTGGAGGATTGGACATTGAAACGTTATTTACTTCTATCTTTGATTTTGATATGATTGATATTTAACTTTATTCCACTTAATAAGAATTTGAGCCCAACATGTAATATGTTACTTTTCCCTAGGGCATGAATATGTGTATTATGTAATATATTTCAAATAAGATTCTAGTTATGAAGTTATAAGTGGATGAAAATGTAGATGTTTTATGAACTAGTTGTTTATGTTACCTAGTTTCTAATGGCACTATACCTAAATTGTACTATCATGGATTTATTATATGTTATAATAAATATACATAAATTTTGATGTAATATCAAAATATGTAATGTATTTTTCATTATAGTTTGTACTAGAGTAAATGTATTGTTCACCTTTGGAGACTTGATGAGAAAGCCCAAAATTGATTATGCCCTTAATTGATATTTTATTATTGATTATGTTATTTTTCCATATTGATTGGTTTTTCAAACACTATGCTTCTTTGTTATAAACAATTTCTGGAACCTAAAGGAATGACATTAATATGAAATGTGATGGGAAATGAATGGATTATCCTCTGTAGCAACAAAATGGTATTGGAGTTGGAATGAAAAATATTATAGATATTCTCACAAAACATTCTCAATCTATGAATCTTGCTGGGCTACCAAACGAGCAAAGCAAGCAGCAACATTTGGTCCAGTCCTTCTTGAGGAAGCGCCCAGCTTCTTTCAGCGAGTCTTATAATCCATTCGTAGATAGGAATTGGATCGATACCACTAAAAAGATATGTTCAGTTATACAATGATGTATACATGATAAATTCATCATTTTAGTCTATCATTTTGAACATGAATCCAATCAATGGTGGAAGATTTTAAACAATACGAGGCATATAGATGAAATTGAGTCCATGTAATGGGATGATATCAATAAATTATTTTCCAATAATTACATTATTAATATTCTTAGAACAATGATTAAGAAGGAGTTACATGAACTTATATAAAATGATTATGAATCTATTGGTTCCTTCAAAGAAAATTTTACCCGACTTGCATTGTTCTCTTTTGGAATTACTATCTAGTTTGAGAATTGAACGATTCTTAAGTTCCTTAAATCCATGTATCTAAAAGGAATTATCCACAAGGGACATTAATAGCAATGAGGAAATAGGTCAGTGTGTTCTCAAGGATGATTTTGATTTAGGAGTAACCCATTTGTCCTATGTATTTGATAAGAAGAGAAAAATTGTATTCTATTTAAAATCTAATGACTACACTGAATAGAAGATTAGTTTTCCATTATACCCAATGTGTGAAAGAAAGATAATGTAAATATTATTAAAGGGACTATTAAATGTTTTATGTGTAAAAAATAAGGTAGTCAGGAAATTGAATGCTAAAGTGATGGAAAAAAATATGTCTAATGATGTGAATAGATAACAGCCTGCATAGAATGAACCTCTAACAATTCAATGCTACATGTGCAAGGAAATGGGGAATTATTCCAATCAATGAAAAATTCAAGGGTTATTGATTATGAACGACATCAAGAAACTCTTAAGTACAAAGACAAAGGAAATTCGAATACAATGGCTATCAGATATATAGAGTATGATAATGAAGTGGTGAAAGGTACACATACCATACACTCTAATGTATAAAAGGATTTATTTGATTCTAGATCCACCCCATATTATTTTTTGAATAATTTTATAAAGGTATCATCATATTACCACAATAATTAGATGCTGATTTATCTTTGACCACTTGTAATTGCACAACATTCACATCAAATGTTTATGATTCTACTCTGGTTGAATTTTATAAGAGTCTGCTTCCTACAAATATTGTGATCCTTACAATAGTAGAATTTGATATGATTCATAGCATGGATTGGCTTTCCCTATATGGATATCATATCAATTTCAAGGGAAGGTAAGTCACATTTCATATTCCAGATCAATCTATGATCATATATCGATGGAATAATGAATATTACCTTTAAATATAAAATTATTCCATCATATGGTTCTTGATTCCTATAAAAGAAGGTTATTTGTCTCAAATGGTTGGGAAGAAAATCCTTATTAATAATACCAACATTATATGGGATTATAATGATGTTTTTATAGATAAATTTCAAGGTCTTCCACCAAATCCTGAAGTTTTGTTTTCCATAGAACTGATACTAGGTTCTATGCATATTTCAAAAGACCTTATAGAATGGACCCGATTGAGTTGCATGAATTGAAGAATAAACTCCAAGATAAACTTAATTAGGGATTCATATGCCCTAGTGAATCACCATGGGGAGCACCAAATCTATTTATTAAGAATAAATATGGATCAGTGAGACTCAACATTGATTGTCACGAACATACTAAGATCACAATCAAGTAAAAATATCCCCTTCCAAGCATTGATGACATATTCGACGAACTTTTCATAACACGATAATTTTCTAAGATTGATCGTATTCAGGATATCATAAAATAATTGTCAAAAAAATATGAATCATCAAATAAAACTGTCTATATAAGGTATGGACACTATGAAATTACAGTGATTCTTTTTTATCTTATTAATTCACACACTATCTCCATGGATCAAATGAATAGAGTCTATAGAGATTATGTTGATCTGTTTTCGAAAGTCTTTATAGACGATATTCTTTTTTATTAGATGTGAAAAGGAGGAACATGAATACCACTTGAAAATTGTACTGATGATTTTTAGAATGGATAAACATTATGAAAAATTTACCATATGTGAATTTTTTCTTCATAATGTTTAATTTTTCGGTCACATAATCTCAAGAGATGGTATATATGTGGATCCATCATAAAAATATGTCATTAAATGTTGGTTGAGACCAAAAATGTATACTTAGATCCATTTTTTGTGGTTTTGATGGATATTATTGATGTTTTAGCAAATATTTAATTGATTATCTAGTCTACTCACTATGTTGACTCGTAATGGAGTTGAGTTCCTATGGGTAGAAAAATGTGAATGGAATTTTTAAGATAAAAAAAAGGAAATCCAGTGCACATATACTCACACTGACATGTAGTGGATAATGGATTATAATATACATTGATGCATAAAATAATTGAATCAGATGTGTTATCATGGAAAATGATATTGTGATAGCCTATTTCTCATGGAAGTTGAAAATACATGAGAAGAACTACCCAACTCATGATTGGGAATTAGCTTTGGTAATCATTAAATTAATGATTTTGGGGAATTATATTAATGGGTAATGGTGTGATATTTATACTCATAATAAACGCTTAAAGTATATTTTCTCCCAAAAGGGGCTGAATATGTTCCAAAGAAGATGGTCAGAGTTGATTAATGATTATTAATGCTCAATACATTACCACCCTGGGAAAGAGAACAAGGTGGAAGATGCTTTGAGTAGATAATACCATGATAGCATATCAATGATACGGATCACAAAATATACAATATTTATGGATTTGAAAAGGATGGATCTTGAAATTTTAAAGGAAGGGGAGAAATATTATCTTTATCAAATGTACATTAAACCATATATAATAGTGATGATTAAGGATATGCATAATAAATATTTAAATATACAAAATAAGGTGACAATTTTCCTAAATTAGTCATTGATGGTTATGGAATAATTAAGTTCATGAATTAGGTTTTTATTCCTACCATATCAAAATTTATGAAGGAGCTATTCGATGAGGCTCATAGTTCTTCCTTCTCTATTCACCAAGGATACAAAAATATATTCATGGACCTAAAATAGTATTTCATGTTGGATGGAATGATAAAATATGTTGACGAATATGTATCTCAATTCTTGGTTTCTCAGTAAGTTAATGATGAGATACAGAAGTCTAAGGGGTTGTTACAACCATTACCCATTCTGGAACGGTAATGGGGAAACATCACTATGGACTTCGTCGTTAGACTACCCAAAAAATCCAATGATAATATTTCTATTTTGGTTATAGTTGATTGCCTTACAATTTTGGCACACTAAATTGTTATTAGAGAGGATTTCACTCATAATCTTCTTGCCACAATAAATGTAACATAAGTGATAAGAATACATACAGTACCAGTTTCCATTATATTTAATCAATATCTGAGGTTTACCTTGATGTTATGGAAAATTCTTCAGCATGATCTAGATATATAATTTCGTTAGGGCATAGACTATCATCATCAAAGTGATATTTAGTCTGATAGGACAATTAAAACTCCAGAAGATATATTGAGATATTGCTCTATGGATTTCAATAGTGGTTGGGATCAACATTAACCATTGGTGGAATAGTCTTACAATAATATCTTTCACTCCATTATTCAGATGGATCCTCATGAGGCCCTAAATTGAATTATATGATGAACTCTAACTCGTTATAATGAAATTGGGGAATGAATTCTCTTAGGACTTGAGCTTGTTTATGAAATTGAAGACACAGTCAGATCTACTCAACAACACATAATATCTTCTCAGTATCAACAAAAAATTTGTACTAACTACCAAAAATTGACATAGAGTTTATGTGGTTGGTAAAGTGTTTCTAGAAATATATTCCTAGAAGAGATTAATGAGATTTGGAAATAATGGAAATTTTAACCCTAGGTATATCCCTCCTTTTGAATTTCTGGATAGTGTTGGGATGATAACTTACTTATTGGTACTTCCATTGAATATATCTCAAGTCCATTATTTGATTCATGTATCTCTCCTAAGAATGTAAAAACATGATCCTTCATATAAAATAAACTCATACATTTTACTAATGGAGCAACATGTTTCTTATAAATAATAAGTGATAGAGATTTTGGAATGTAGCCAAAATGTTCTACCAAAAAAGACCACTTGTTGGGGTAATGTTTTAAGGAAGAACCACAAATTTTAGGAAGATATGTGGGAAGTTTATGATATAATGGGGGAGAGGTATCATCATATTTTTTTTCATGTGATTAATATCAAGGTTGAAATTAAGTTAAAGGGGGGTATAATTTAACACTGGATATTTTTTGAAATATTTTCTTTATATAATTTTAATTCATGAGTAGCATGAATTTCATTACATCATGAGTTTAAATAAACCGCCAGAATCCCTTAGTATAAAATTTCTATTATATCCTAGATGTTAGGTTACCTTGAATGAGTATAACTATGTTATGAAAATGCATTTTCAATTATTTGGTTTTCAATTATTTATGAAAAAAATAAATCAATTAGATATTTTTATTTTTCACTGAATTAATATTGGTAATGAAAATAATGATATATATATATATAATATTCTTTTTAAAATATTTTTGATATTAATCCAATGGATATTTTAGTCATACAGTATGAATATCTCTATTTGATGTATAAAAACCTATATTTTTTACAACGATAATTTTAAGCCTTTGAATGGAGAACCACTATTAAATCAATATTTTCAAACATTAATAATTATTATATAACCAAATAAACAATTTATTTTGAAGAGGGATATAAAAATTTACATTGGTTGAATTTCTGGTATTTCTATGATAACTTTCACGTTTTTATGAATAGTAAATATACAATAAATATTATGTGAAAAAACTTTTTTCATCGAAATATTATACATCAATAAATTCATATATTAATGGTTTTAAAGTATAAATACATTAAATTTTTATCATTCGATATAATTTATTTTATTTTCATTAAATTTAATCTAAATTTAGATTTAAAAACATTTCAATCTTTTACAATGTTTTATCTTTTAAAACATGTTCTCCCATTCTGAAAATGAGATAAATTTCAAATAAATTAAAAAAAAACCTCTTTTCTTTGTGTTTTGAAAAATGAAATACATATTCATAATAAATAGGTTCGAATTATGTAAATAGATTTATTTTTGGGCATTAAAAATTGTATCTTCGGTAATTATTATTAATGCAGTAAATGGGTAAACTTGGTAATTAATTGATAAAATACTATTATAAAATTACACTAACACATGTATTAATATCATTTTTTTAGTGTGTTTAGATATAATTTATCCTTGGGTTTATATGGTATCCATTTGAAACCGTTTGGATGAGATTTGGAATTTTAGTTTATTTTATTTAATGTAATGTTAAATATGTCTCAGTCAAATTATAATAACAAAATCATTTTTAATTTAAGTTAATACTAAATATAATTTCTATTATAACTACTACTTTTAAATATATTTGTTCTTTTCTTTATCATGTTAATTTATTTGTAACTTTTAGTAAATAAATAATTAACTTTAATAGATTATACATTATTGATGTACAAGTTATTTAATTGATGAAAAATCAATAATATAATTATTATTAAATTAAAATTACCCATTAAAACATCCCAAAACATGACAAACTATTATTGGTCGATTATATCAGGACCATAATCATCCAATTGTCAATTTATGGACCATTTAGAGCCTTATATAACTGATTATGACACTCATATTATTTTAATTAAAGTGATGTTAATGTTTTCAACATCTTATGATTTATAATTACAACATTTCAAATATTTGATTTCCTAAAAGATAAATTCAACTACAAGTAGTTTTCATAATTATAATATATTTATCCTCATTATAGTATTTTATTTTTAATTTTTATTCAACATATAATATTAGGAAATAATTACACAAAAATGATTTAGTAATTATTTTAATATGATAAATATAAAATAAATGTTATTAAAATTTTAACAATAAAAATTATATGGAATACATAACATTTCTAATGATTTTTTTAGATTTTCTTGACCTTTTTGGGATATAATAAAATAGTTTTTTCTGAGTTACCATTTTATATTAATATTTTTCAAAAAAAATTATTTGAATAATGTCCAAATTGATACTATTTACTCTTTGTCAAAATAATGTTTTATTGAATTTTTTAAAAATCATTATATATTTTTTAATTTTTTTATAATTATAAAATTGTATAATATTATTTAATATATTTATTTATTGTCTATGTCACATCAAATATGTAAATATTTCATACTTTTAATATTGAATTATTTGTTACCCCAGTTTCAAATTAAATAGAATAACTAAGTGTTAATTAGACATATAATGTTAAAATTGAGAGAAATATATATTCATTATTATCTGAGTTTGTTTATATGTAAGTATTAATGGGTTATATTTATCATCTATGCCCATATTTCCCATGAATTTAATATTATTTCATCTCTTATATATTTTTTTAATGTTAATTTTACCCTTTGATAAATTTTTATTAAATGTTATGAAATGAAACTTTTTTTTATTCGATACGATGTACTTTTTTTGTTTTCCCAAAAAAAGTATGAGGAGAATGTTTTTTATCTTATACAACATTGTAGATTTCTAAATCATCATAAATCATTATTTTCAGGACTCATTCATTACAAGATGTTAGGTTTAACATCCAATAAATTCTTTTCTTATAATATTTCTTGGCATTTGATGAAAATATAAATTTTTTTATGAAGAAAATGATATATTCCTAAAAAATTAATTAAATTTGTTTTGTGAAAATTATTTCCTATCTAAGATTACGCTCATTAAATAGGGTTCTGTTTCATTCCCTATTATAACTATGATTTAAATTTTTTTAATAATGGAATGATATTTTATATGTATTATATTATGATGGAATGATTTTAAAGGAACCCATTTGTTTCATGGATTCTGCTATAATGAATGATTTTTATTTTTGTGGAAAATGTATGAATGATTTTGGAAGATAATATCATTTTTTGGATCCATCTCAGGCATTTTTTCATATACTTTTTGATATTGTTATGTACCATTGTTATTGAGTAGGGGATCGGGGTGAGTTTGGGGGATATTTTAAGAAAAAAAGGGTAGTGGATTGTGCACATTGTGCACACGGTTTAAAAAACCATGTTTCTAAACCATGCCAACTGAGAGTTTCACAAAGTTTGCGCATGGTTAGAAAAAATATGTGACTGAACCATGTCATCTTTGGAAACCTGGATAGAGGGGTCTTCACCATCAGCACACGATTTTTTCTAATAGTGCATCTCTTCCTAGGAAACTTTGTGAACACAATTTAATCTCCGAAAACCATTTTTAAAACCACCCAAACCAATAGAGACTCCATTATTTTGTCCTTGGATCGTTATTGACGAATTCTAAGTGTTCCTAGATCATTCTAGAGGTATTACAAGGTGATTCTAATATCATTCATCAATATCAAAAGCACGGATTGATGATCCTCTCTCTTCCTGGTATGTGGATTTCATCTCGTTGCTTCTCGCATTAATTCCACCATAATTATTTGATCTTTTCAGGGATGATCTCCACTTTATTCGTGGAGCTAAACCAATGAGTTTAGATTTAGATTCATTTTTTTGGATCTAGATCTTGATTAGAAATATCTTAATTTTTTTATTTTAATTTTGGTTTAGGGATTTAGATCTGAAGCTTGATCGACAACGTTGTGCCACTCGGATTTAGGGAATTTCATTTGGGCTAACAACCATCAATAAACTGAGGTAGGAGGTATCAATCGAACCCCCATAGTATTAATTTGTCTATTTGAATGTGATTTTATGATTTTATAGAGCATCTTGGTGATTGATTACCTAAATTACAGTTATAAGGAATATGGAATTGACATGTGTTTTCAATGGTGATTAATTGAATATTGAATCCCATAATGAACCAATGAGGTTTAATTAATAGATATTTTAGATATTTTTTATGAGTTGAGATTTTGTTAATGAGTTATTATATTTATTGTGTTAATATAATTTATTTGGTGTATTGAATTATGGAATGATGTTTGGTTGTGTAAGTTAATTAGTTTTATAATTAATTATATCCTATGATATTTGATAAAGATAATTATTTGTGAGAATTAATTATTTTCTATGATGTTGATCAGAGATAATTAATATTGAGAATTAATTGTGAGATTTTGAGATTTTATATGGATATTTAATTGTTTAGAACTATTTATGGAATCAGAATTGTGTTTATTGATGAATTAATTAATGGGTTATGTTATTAGTTAATTGTTGAGTTAACTTATGTCCTTTGAAATGTTTAACTAATCATTTTATTAATCATTGAATGATTTGGAAAATTATTTTTAATTAATGAATGGTTAAATGGATGAGATTTTTGTGGTGTTAGACATGGAATTATATAACCATTAGATGTTGAGACAGGGTCATGGTGTTCCCCCCTAATAGTTATCCATGATTGATTTTATGGGGTTCTAGATATGACAACCTACACTCAATTATATTTTAGGGTGCTAGGCATGGAGACCTACACTGAATGATATTTTTGGGTGTTAGGCATAGTGACCTAAACAGAATGAATCATAATAATGAATGATGATTCAAATGGGGAACATGAATTGAATCTGGGCCTAATGTGATAAATCAAGATTAAATGACAATGTGATAACTATTTAATTATTCATTGTATTTATTTCTACATAGAACTGAGTGCACTATCATTTGATTGGAATCATTTTAGACACCATTGGTGGTGGCCTACTGATTTGTACACATTCCCTATTCAGTTCACCTGATCGGCACCTGAGTAGACTTTATTGTTGCATCAAAGGATAAGGAAAACTCCCCGGGATAGGTTGTTGATTAGGATCGGAACATGGGAGGGGGGACCAGATGTGGTTTGGGAACCTCTTGGGAGTCATTGTGTCTTTTTAATGACATTCATTGTAAACAGTAGACACGAAAATTGTTATAGTATGTTCTTTTCTTTTAGTTGAGTATTGTATTTTCTTGTTTTTGACTCTATATGAGATGGTATTTGTCTTTTTACTTATATTCTTTTTCACTTGGGTGTTGTTGTTTCCATCTGTTGGTGTTTAATTCTAATAGAAGTGGTTATATTCCCCCCAAAATGACTTTCCAGACCCTTTTTGCAAATCGGAACAATCTATCGTAAGGGGAGGCACTCTTGAGGGCATGTGGCCAACTAGGTCAGGGCACCATTTAGTGGAACCCAGGTTAGGACGTCAAAAAGATGTATTAGAAGTGTTTTCATTTCCTTCGACTTATTATTTATTACTATTTCGGGAAAGGTATACTTGAGACTAGGAAGATTCGAGGCTTGGGGATGAGATTATGCATGGGAGTTTCCAACCCATGTACAAGGGAAAATATATGTACTTTGGGTGGGATTGTGGTGATTGTTGATTGTTATTAGAGTTGGTCATTGTTTCACATTGTGTGAATCCCTTGTGGTGTGATTTGATATTTTTTTTTAAAATTGTATGAATTTTTCTTTGTGGCCAAAGTAGGCACTATACTTGAGTCTTTGTGCATCATTATAGGCACTCAGGGTTGTTGTTATATTCACAATTTAGTGAAATCATTAAAAAATGGTTTATGGGTATATTGTTTATGATGAACTATTTTCTTTATTGTTAGATATAAATAATGATGAAAAATTAGAATAAATGGTTTTATAATGAGAACCTTGAATGATCAATTGAATGTGATTAATTAAATAATTATTTAAATAATTAATTTGAGATGATTTAATTAATTAATGGTTGGATTATTTGATGAGAATGAATGTCCACTTGTTGACCAATACCTTGGAGTCTGATGGTTAAGGTTAATGATATGGCCTTAGTTTTAACCATGTGGTGAGAAAAGGGATGAAGGACATGTTGAAAAATGTTGTGTTTGTTTCTTCCCATACCTAAATGTTATCGGGTTGTGTTAAGAGACCTAATACGTGTCGTTGTATTTATATAGATATGTATCCAAAGATGCTAGTTAAAGGAGATACTGAGAGGTATGGCCCATAACGAATGCCCAGATATGGATCATGAGGAAATATTGGTGCATGCTAAGGAGGAATGGGAGTAGTTCCAAGTCAACTTTTATAGTTTTATGAAATTCATGTAGAGAAACCCAAGGAGGGTTCTGATAAGTGTGTCTAAAATGACAATGGATTTTTAGATGCAGCACTATCCTATATTTATTGGAGAGGGTGAACCTGAGGATGATGAATTTTGGATTTAATCCATAGTGATGATACTTGACCATTTGGATGCACCGACTGGTAAGAGGGTAAATTTGGATGCTTATATACTATGGGGTTCAGCGAATTGTAGGTGGGACATTTAGTTATGATCTAGACAGACTGATGATACATTAGTGAATGCCTTTTTGGAAAAGTTCATGGAGCACTTCTATCCAGATATACTGATAAAATATATAGATTTAGTTTTTATGCATATGAACCAAGGAAGCATGCCCGTAAATAATTATGCAGAATGTTTCATGGATTTACAACATTTTTCTCCAGCCTTGGTCGCAGATGATGCTTCATCGGTATAATGTTTTCAAGATGGACTTTGGTGTGGAATTAAGTCCATGTAATTATCTTCTTGATGAATAAATTCTCCAAATTTTTCAATCATGCTCTTATTTCATAGGGGAAAATAATGGAGGATTCCAGTACTGGACATGTAGTTGTCACTGGTCAATCCAAGAGTATGCGTTCTATAGGAAAGAAGTGTCATTACGAGGACCTTATTCAAGGAATTGGAAAGAAAGGTGGATAATCATGAGGAACATTAGCACCAAATCTTACTCATGTTCTTTTCCACCAGTGCAGTAGGTGGGGACACTTGTTTAAACATTGTCCTCGACCACCAGTGAAGTGCCAGTTTTGTGGAAAGATGTGGAACATACAAATGTTCTGTAGGATGCAGCGACACACAGATGCTGAGGGATATTCTACTTAGAGTCAGAGTGTGGAAAGAGGGTCTTCTACACCATATTGGTTTGGCAGTTGCAGTCCTACTAGAGGAGGCAGTAGAGGGAGTAAATGTGGTTTCTCTAGGTATAAGTGCCCATATCAGCAAGTTGTGCTACTCAAGGGAGTCATACGACAAAAAATTGATGAGGGGAATGAAATTTACATGGAGTGCAACATACACATGTGTAGAGTGAGGCAGGCCCATCAACAGGTAAAGTTACTATTATAGTTGCTTCTACTATAGCTACTATCTTGTTTGATACAGGTGCCTCTCATACTATTATATAAGTGCATCATGTTAATGGTTGGTACGTAGATGTGGATTCCATATATAGGGTGATGACACAATTGGGAACACAGTCTAGGGATATATGTTTATGCATAGGATGTTCTCTAGAGATCGGGGAGTATCGTTTTCATTGGCATATTTATGTCCTCGATATACTAGGATACAACATGATTATACGTATATACTAGATAGTCTCATATCGTGACCACATAGCTTTTTACCCTAGGGGAGTGACCTTTGTATCTCTTGATGATGAAAAGTATGTTCATCATAGTGAATGTGATATCCAAGAAAGATGATCTGGGCCAATTAATCTGCAATTGGGAAAGAAGATATCCCAAGTTACTAGTCTTTTTTTGGATGATGTGAGTGATTGGAAAGACATTTTTCCACTAGTAGTGAAACTTTTTCAGGATTTATTTCAAAAAGTATTTTTAGAATTTACACCTATGGTATATATGGAATTACTTATAGAGCTCATGTTGGTGGTTGAATTGTTATCTATTCTTACTTACATAATGTAACTAACTGATCATAAGGTGCTAAAAACACATTTGGATGAGTTTGAGGATAAAGGGTTTATCCATCCAAGTAATTCTCCATGGGGATCACCTATCTGGTATGAAAATAAGGCTAGCATGTGTTTTCAATTGTCTATGGATTACTATAAGTTGAATAAAACGACCATGAATAATTGATATCCACATTTGAGTATCAATGATATGTTTGACCAGCTGAAGGGGGGCTTGTGTGTTCTCAAAGATTATTCTAATACCATTGTATCATCAAGTGGGTGTTTGAACTTATGATATACCTCGAACTGATTTCAGAAGTAGGTATGGCCTTTATGAGTTTTTTGTTATTCATATTGGGGTGGAAAACACTCGATCAGTGTTCATGGACATGCAGGACATGAACATTCATCCATACTTGGATCACATTGTGGTGGTGTTTTTGGATTTCATCTTTGTGTACTATAAGACTCATGACGATCATTTCCAACATCTTGACATCGTCTTAGGTACACTTAGAGTGCATCAGCTATATGCCAAGCTATTTAATGTCAGTTTTGAATTCACCAGTACAGTTTTTTGGGAACATCATATTAGAAGAATGTGTGGTAGTGAACACAAAAAATGTGAATGTAGTGGTTTCATGGGAGCATCTAAATAATTTTTTTTCATATCTGAGGATTTTTGGATTATATTGTTATTACAAAAGGTTCATCCTAGACTTTTCCTGATTGGATGTAATGCATTTATGTTTGAAACAAAAAGTGATAATGTTTGATTAGAAATAAGAATTCATGAATGATATCAAAGTGTTTAGGAAGCGATTGATATTGATGACAATTTTGATCTTACATGGGTCAGGTATGAAGTACATTGTGTATTGTGATGCTTCTAGGATCGGACGTGGATTTTTATGGATGCAAGGGGATCAGGCCGTTGCTTATGGGTCTCAGCATCTGATTTCACATAAATGGAATTACCCTACGTATGATCTCGAGTTGGAAGAAGTGGTTTATTCTTGGAAGTATTTTTGAAAATACATTTTGGTTGAAAATTTAAAAAAATTGATCAAAAAAACATGAAGTATATCTTTTCATAGTGAGACTTCAATCTTTGGAATAAAAAATGGTAAGAGTATATGTAGTCCATTGATTTTGAACTGGAATTCACACTCAGAAATGGAAATAGTGTGACAAAAGACTTTAGAAGGAAAAATATGACTCAATTAGTTCATGAGTCTAGTGTTGAGTGGAAGACGACGACATTATTGGTGGAAATGCATGTTGTAGTTTGGGAGAGTCAGCAGAGGATGACTCTAGTTTCCATAGCAGTGGAGTCTACACTCTTGAGACAGAAATGGGACATGCAGTATGATGAGCCAGAGTGTTTATCCATATGGGAAATCCTTAACGGTGCGGGTAAATCATCATACTAGATAATATATGAGGATGAGATAATCTATGTGAAAAATTATGTCATTGTGCCTATGAGTAAGCGGGAGGAAGTCATGGCAGAATTTCATGCCTCAAAGTGGGTGGTATGACCTGCGGCGAAAAAAATATACTTTTTCCTATGACAACAGTTTTAGTGGATCAGTATGAAAAACGAGATAGTATGGTTTGTAACAAGTTGTTTCACCTATCAGCAAGTGAAGGCATAGCATCAACAACCTAGAGGCCAATTGCAACCATTACGTATTCCTAAATGGAAGTGCGATGTCGTGACTATTTATTTCATGGTAAAATATCAAAAGACATCGTGGAAGAATGATGCTATTTGGGTCATTATGGATAGACTAAAAAATTTATCAAATTTCATTCATATATGGGAAACATTTACAGTATAACATTTAGGAGAACAGTATATACGAGAGATGGTTCATTTTCATGGGGTGCCACGTGAAATAGCTTCAGATCTAGATATGTGCCTTACTTCACGCTTCTTTATAGGAGAACAAATGGTTCTTGTAACATAGGTTTTATAATGTATGACCATCCACCCATATACATATGTAAAGTATGAGCGTATCATTTAGGAGTTGGAAGATATGTTGCGGGCTTGTGTTATTAACTTTGGTTGTTCTTCGAGAAATCACATGGATTTAGTGGAGTTCCCCTATAACAACTGTTATCAAGAATCGATAAAGATGGAACCATATAAGGCACTTTATTGAAGACCTTGTAGATTACTGCTATGTTGGTTAGAGGAGTGTTAGTTTGAGCTGTTGGGACCAAGTCTCATTCAGGAGACATCAGAGAACATGTTGTTGATTTATAAATGTATGACTACATCTGTAACACCCCAATATTCCATGGTACATTTCCCTTTAATAATGCAATGGCGTGCATTGTACGCAACATCGAGATTCTAACACACCACAACCAATCAAACTAGCCGTTATGAATAGTAATACCTACTTTTTGAAATTTTATCTTTCTAAATGGAATTCATTTTTGGATTCGTAATATCAAAAATAGCTTAGGGGGAAATTTTGGTTCTTTGTAGATAACTTTCATATTTTGATGAATAGTGAAAATTACTAAATATTAATTAAAAACAACATTTTTAATCGAAATAATTAATAGTTCTAAATTATTAATTTGATTGGTTTTAAAGTATATTTAGAATATATTTTTAACATTTAATACAATGTTAGTCATTGGATGTAATTTCACATTTAAACGAGACATAAACAAGTGTCAATCATTTGATAGTTATTATCTCTTAAAAACACGCTATTTGTTTTGACGACGGGAATTAATTTTTAAACTAATTAATGCAAATGATATGTTATGAATTTGGTAAAATAGACATCATTTTTGAATTCATAATATCAAATATAGCTTAGGCATAATTTTTGGTATATTTCTGAAACTTTCATTTATGATGAATAGTGAAACCACTAAGTGGTAGTTAAAAAACGGAATTTTTCATAAAACCTAATTTTACTGCTTCTGTGAGTGGAATTTCAAAAATCCGAGAGATATGGTTAATATCAAGGAGTAAAATGTGGTTCAATGAGATGAAAATAATTTTTGGTGAATAGTACCTTTTTACTTTTATTTACAACGGTTAAAAGTAAATAGGATAATTAAAGGTGAAAATGATATTAATATTACCCTAACACATGTCCTAATTCTATTGGACAAGTTTATCTCGACCAAAAACAACCTGAGGAGTAAAATATTATCATTTAGGTCCACTTTTATTATATTAGGACATTTATTATTATTTAATCCAAAGAAGAGTTAAAAGAGTTAAAATCAAAGTTTATTTACTAAAACATTTTTAATATAGGGTTATACATAAGATAAATTCGATTGTAAATATTCATTAGAAAGATAAATACCAATAATTTTCTAGGTTAATATGACATGTTAGAATTTATTTAATTAACGTTGTTCGAAGTAATCATTCTGTTATGATTTTTTGAAAAATCAATTATTGAAGAGTGTCAAAATTGACATAAAAGAGTTTTTAAAACAAATATTATATTATTAATTGATATTAAATTTCTAAAAATCTAAGGTTCGGCCAAAAGGCTTATATCATGATAGGTGTATCATTAATGGACCACTTGGGGGTCTCTTGGAGGTATATAGTAAGTTTATTAACTATATAATATAAAAATACAAAGTGACATGGTAAGTGTCAGACTAATTAACTAAGAGTTAAAACTAAAAGATAATGTTAATATAATGACCCAAACCTGTCTAAATTCTATTGGTTGAGCGTTTTTCGACCCATCCCCACTTTAACCTTTAAATAATACACTTTGGATCCATTAAAAACCGAATATGAATTTATTATAAAATAATATTTCTAGATTTTCCAAAGGTGCCCCTCACCCCTCTTATAAAAGGGCAATCCCCCTTATCATAAATTCACACCTTGAAAGACTTTTGGTTCAGCCAAACCCTGCCCGAATACTCTCTCAAAATCTCTCAATACAACCCAGAGGCCTTAGTTTGATCAGAAATCCATCCTGAGGAGCCCTTTTGATCAAATCAAAAGGAAGTACCCGAAAAAGAGGTAATGTTTTCACAACCCTTTTTCAAATTCATTTCTTCTTGAACTTCTTCTTTATTTGTTATTACCATTATAAAATAATGAATACAGTATCTCCTATATACTATAATATTATTATAAATATGGTACAACCATATTCAGTATTCTATCCATCCTTTGAATAACATGTCATCATACGTGCGTACGTACGGCTTTCCGTCTCCACGTCGTGGTGTAATTGTTATTCAATAAATTATTATTTGGATGGGTATAATTATGATGTGTAATTCATGTAAATAATAAATATAACATGATAATTATTCTCTCTATATGATATACCATCCAATTATATATTATTTTAACATCAAAATAATGATATTGTCGCTCGTGCGTATGTACGGACTACCATCTCCACGAAGGCGATGAGATTCATTCTCCATCGTATCCATTAAAGTATAATTCTCATTTGATGATTAAAAATAATGATTAATGACTTGATATAATTCTGGATATGAATATGATACAACCTATTCATAAAAAATGCGGCTTATATAACAAATAATATAAAGGAAAACAGTAAGTTAACACCCGAAATGATGATAATACTAAGATATTATTAACAAATCAATTTTAAAAGATCATATATGATATCATATTAATGTAAATGATTCTTGTATATTTAAATAACAACTATTTTACCATTATATAGGAGTCTATCCTTCTTTCGACCATGTAAAAAGTACAACGTAAGGGGTTTCTTATCTCACTTTTAATTTCTTGAGATTTCCATTGTTCACCACTTATTTATTGCATGTGGTGTGTGTACCTCCCATGATTGTATTCATTGTGTAATACACATTAATTTATGGATGTTTACATCATCATTTTATGATCCATCTTTCATGGTTGTATGTTTCGTAAGTTACCAAATTGATAAGAGAATTTGAAATTTCAATTTCCACTCATTCGGATTTATGCATACTTCATTGATTATTTTAGTCCAAGATTATGTGTGGAATCACTATTCATTTGATTATGTAATAATTTCCACTCCCACATCTGTGGATATACTTTTTATAAACATAATCACTACATTGATAAATTCTGATGTCATCGGTATGAACTTGATAAGAGTAATTTTTACTCAAACTCGATTTGTTGAGATAAACATCCAATTCATTAGTGTTGTTTTTACTAGAATATGTGTGAATGTCCTTTGATTGTTTTACACCGAATATCCAATAATATTTAGCGTATTTATATTTTTCACACATAATTATGTCGTTGATTTATCCTTAACCTAAGGATACAGCCTTTATGAGAGATTTCATCTCAATTTACATTCCATTGAGACTTCTTTTTTTTATACACCAAATCACTTTTATTTGGTGTGTATAATGTACTTTGACATAGTATATCATGAATCCATTTATTCTCATGATATTATAAAGTTTTGATTACCTCAATTATTTGTATTCAAGTGTCTCTCTTTTGTTTATAAACTCTAACTAAAATACCATTTTTAAATGTTTTAAAGACTTATTCTTCTAAATCTTAATCATTATTGTCCATGTTTTAAAAATGGTTTTAAGGATTTATTTATATAGACTTTGAAGTTTTAAAATAAAAACTCCTTTTAAAAGATTCAATGTGGTATGGGGCACTTTGATTCAAAAATCAATTTTTAAATGGCTTCTTGACAAATAGTGTGACTTTTAAATGATTTCATGAAAAGGGGGGATATTTCTCCCAAATAGTTTTGATGGTTTTTTCATCTATGTCAATATCATTCATTATTATCGATTGAGGTTAATATGATACAATAAAATCTTCCATATTATATCGAATGAGTTATGTTTGACTATGGATGTGCAATTTTTATACCATTCATGGTTTGTGGTTAAAGTATTGACATTTCGTATGCTAGTTTTAATACGAATGTGTATGTTACGTTTAAACATGTTCATATGAGGAATTAATTGGACTTAGTAAGTGACGGGTGGAGCCCGCTATAGCTCCTCGATGCCTCGGTATGACTCATGAGACAAAATAGTGTCTTGGCACAAGGCCTTGGCAAAATATTATTTTTATTCTTGGCACGAGGCCTTGGCTATGTGGTTATGATAGTCTGGTATTATGCATTCCATCATTATGAAAGTGGTTATTGATATTGCACGTGATTATTCGATTAGCAGAATAGCCATGTGAATAAGTAAATGGAATTATTTAATTTTATTTTTCCATACTATGTTGAAGTTCATGTTTAAAAGGCTTTTGTTTTAGTTATACATTGCCTTAAGTGTTTATGCTTATCTACGGATGCTTCTGCTATATTGTTATATTTACTGAGCATATGAGCTCACCCCTTTCAATGTTTTATTTTTCCCAGGATTATGAAGAAGTAAATTATGAAGGACCTGCAGGGATAGTATGAGGGTGGACTATGGAGACTATGTTGTTGTAGTTCACATTTTATGATGTAATGTAAACATTATTAATGTATCTAGTTATTCCAAGGCCACTAAACTAATCGGTCTTTCGAGACTTGATCTTTCTTGTGATCATTCCAATGTTATGTAATAATGCACCGACTCTGGCTATCAAGGGTCTGGGCATTACAGTTGGTATCAGAGGAAGTTTATTATAAACCTTGGAAGCTAGATTTAGATAAACTCTGATTAGAGAACGTAGACCTAAGATGAACTTTCAGGATTAGTATAGAATAACTTCCTTTAATTTTGGTATTGTAGAGATTTTGTGAGTTTTCCGAGCAACACATCCCTCTCTGGATACGAGCAGGTAGAGGCGGCTCTGGCACAGATGTTCCTAGGGGTAAAACCCGAAAACACCACTATGAGCTAGACTCAAACGGGAACTGGTGCACAACAACGGGCCTTGCTTCACTCTTGGTTACGACACTCCTGGAGAATATGCTTAAGAAAATATACATTTTCTTTACAAACTGATTTGAAGTATTATATATATATGATGAGAGTAAATGACCTTGGTTATCCTAATGTGTTTAAAATTGAGAATACGGTGACATGGTAATCTCTAAATGATTTTATGACTATTTTTACTCACACAATGCTTTCTGGTTTTAGTCAATGGATGGATTCCAAAGAAGTCATAGTGACTTTGAGAATGATGTACAGGGTGGGAACAGTGGTGAAAATGAGCAACAAAATGGAATGTTGATAAGCGTAAAAGATATTGTCTTTATGCCAAATCAATTTTCCAAAAATATGATAAAAAATATATATATTAACCAATTCCCAAACTCAACAAAGAAGTGAAAGGTGATGAATGATAAGAGCTCCAACAGTGGAGACCATGAAGAAAGAAATCCTCGATTTCCATCATGCAGGAAATGTGGAAAGAGACACCTAGGAAAGTGTCTCAATGGGACAATGAAATGCTTTATATGCGGGGAGGAAGGACATAAAGTGAAGAATTTCTGAAGAAAAATGAAGAGTACTACGGAAGAAGATAAAAATGGTCCCAAGAATCCATTTACAGTCATTTGCCGTAAAATGTAGAGGACCAGGCCATTACCTGAGTGAATGACCTATTCTATAGGATATTTTCTTGGTCAAAGAAGAAGCTATGTGGAAATAAATGGTTATAGAAATTTTTAAAAAGTATTAGTGCTCCTTGTTGATGGGTTTACTTTGGAATAATTTTCTCTTGTATTTTTAACCCTGCAGTTTTCCATGTGAGAATGTTATTTGAGGAAGAATTATCTTTTCTCATGTGGATATAGTTATAAATAACCATTTGGTTTTATATGATCGTTGGGTTTGAGGAAATTATAAGTTATTATAATTTGGGATGAAAATGCAAGGTATGACATAAGATGTGTGGTTAAATTATGTTATGGTTATTTTGAGGAATTTATCTCATTTTGGTAATGTTATAAAATATAGTTTTTGAAAAAGGACAACACGTAGACCGTGTGAAAACTCATCGCATCAGACAAAGCTGTGGGAATCGAACCCACGACCAAAGTTTGATTGGGATTTAACGCTACCACTGGACTACGTGATGTCCCTGGTTAGTGTGACTATTATTTTTAGTTAAATGATTTTATTGGTCCATAATAATTTGATTTGGGATCTTATGTCTTATCAAATGAATACCATTAGTATAGGAAAATGATTTGGTGATTAAGTGATAAATGTTATTTTGAAAGTTGTTCGCTTTGTTGTAAACACTATATGCCCAAGTAAAATAGAATAGTATGGGATTTCATTTGAGGAGTAATGGTATATTTTTATCTATGTTTTTATTGTGGATTTTGAGTGATTTGGGATATTTATGGAAATGATTAGGTTAATTACTTTTAAGTATGTGACTTTAAGAGTAATTAATGTTATTTGGAGATACAATTTAACATGAAAGAATACATTCTTATAATTTGTGGGTTTCAATATTAGTTTGGATTATATTAAATGATTTTAAGGACAATTTATTATTTAATGGTATTTATTTAACTTTGGGGTATTGATGGTTTAATTTTAAAAATTAAGATTAGTGTTTTTTTTTGTAATGGAATATCCATTTGGGGGATCCTCAGATATTATACTAACCATTTTGGTTTTGATTAATCTCTAAAGACAAGGTAAATATATAGTTTATCCTACGTGGATCATGTATTTCTATAGAAGTTTATTCTATCTCTTCGATTGTGACCAATTATTCTTGAATACTCATTGTTCAAAAAATGAGTTAGTGGTAAAAATTTATTAAAGAATAAAACTCTACTTAAAAATTAAGAATATCTCTTTATGTTATTAGTCAATATCATAAATGAATTCCTCATCCTTATGTAATGTAACTTAATACAAAAAATATTGTCTGTTTACTTTTCCTACTAGGAGACTAATGACCGTTTGTCCCAACACAAGTTTGTGATTTTCTTATTGTTAACTTTCTCCTGATCATGTTTTCTATCCCTCTCCATCAGAACTTAACACTTAGTTTATCGTCCATATCCAAGTTTTCTTACATGGAATCCTAGTATGGGTTATCTTGGGTGACCTTTATACCTCTCTTCCTTTCTTTTAAAGTGATAGTTCTATTGACTCTTTTTCTGATGTGAGAATTTCCAGTATATTCTCAAGCCCAATTTTAAAAAAATTGTGAGGACGCAATTTATTGAAGGAGGGGAGAATGTAACACCCCAAACTTCCACGGTATGTTTCCCTTTGAATAATGCAATGGCGTGCATTGTACACAACTTCGAGATTCTAACACACCACAACCAATCAAAATAGCTGTTATGAATAGTAATACCTACTTCTTGAAATTTTATCATTCGAAATGGACTTCATATTTGGATTCTTAATATCGAAATTAGCTTAGGGTGAAATTTTAGTACATTTCGGATAACTTTCATATTTTGATGAATAGTGAAAATTACTAAATTTTAACTAAAAACAACTTTTTTAATCGAAATAATTAATAGTTCTATATTATTAATTTGAGTGGTTTTAATGTATATTTAGAATATATTTTTACCATTTAATACAATGTTGGTTGTTTGATGTAATTTCACATTAAAACCAGACATAAACAAGTGTCAATCTTTTGATAGTTATTATCTCTTAAAAACACGCTATTTGTTTTGACGACAAGAATTAATTTTTAAACTAATTAATGAAACTGATATGTTTTTAATTTGGTAAAATAGAAATCATTTTTAAATTTATAATATCAAATATATCTTAGGCATAACTTTTGGTATTTTTCTGAAACTTTCATTTTTTGATGAATAGTGGAACCACTAAGTGGTAGTTAAAAAACAGAATTTTTCATAAAACCTAATTTTACCGCTTCTGTGAGTGGAATTTCGAAAATCTGAGAGTCACGGTTAATATAAAAGAGTAAAATGTGGTTCAATGAGATGAAAATAATTTTTGGTGAATAGTAACTTTTTACTTTTATTTACCACGGTTAAAAGTAAATAGGGTAATTAAAGGTAAAAATGATATTAAAATTACCCTAACACATGTCCTAATTCTATTGGACAAGTTTATATCGACGGAAAACAACCTTAGGAGTAAAATATTATCATTTAGGTCCACTTGTATTAGATTAGGACATTTATTATTATTTAATTCAAAGAAGAGTTAAAAGAGATAAAATCAATTTTTATTTACTAAAACATTTTTAATATAGGGTTATACATAAGATAAATTCGATTGTAAATATTTATTAGAAAGATAAAAATATTTCCTACATAATGGTATTTTATTTATAATTTTTAGAAATTAAATAATTTAATTTATTTATGACACAATGGTGATGCAGTAATTATCTATTTAATGAAAAATTAGAATAATTGATATTATAAATACCCAAATAAATGTAATTTGAGACTTTTTATAAATACCAATAATTTTATAGGTTAATATGACATGTTGTAATTTATTTAATTAACTTTGTTCGAAGTAATCATTCTGTTATAATTTTTTAAAAAATCAATTATTGAAGAGTGTCAAAATTGACATAAAAGAGTTTTTAAAACAAATATAATATTATTAATTGATATTAAATTCCTAAAAATATAATTTTCGGCCAAGAGGCTTATATCATGATAGTTGTATCATTAATGGACCACTTGGGGGTCACTTGGAGGTATATAGTACGTTTATTAACTATATAATATAAAAATACAAAGTGACATGGTAAGTGTCAGACTAATTAACTAAGAGTTAAAACTAAAAGATAAAGTTAATATAATGACCCAAAACTATATAAATTCTATTTGTTGAGCATTTTTCGACCCATCCCCACTTTAACCTTTAAATAATCCACTTTTGAGCCATTAAAAACCGAATATGAATTTATTATAAAATAATATTTCTAGATTTTCCAAAGGTGCCCCTCACCCCTCTTATAAAAGGGCACTCCCCCTTCTCATAAATTAACACCTTGAAAGTCTTTTGGATCGGCCAAACCCTGCCCAAATACTCTCTCAACATCTCTCACTACAACCTAGAGGCCTTAGTTTGATCAGAAATCCAACCTATGGAGCCCTTTTGATCAAATCAAAAGGAAGTACCCGAGGAAGAGGTAATGTTTTCACAACCCTTTTTGAAATTCATTTCTTATTGAACTTATTCTTTATTTTTTATTACAATTATAAAATAATGAATACAGTATCTCCTATATACTATAATATTATTATAAATATGGTACAACCATATTCAGTATTCTATCCATCCTTTGAATAACATGTCACCATACGTGCGTACGTATGGCTTACCGTCTCCACATCGTGGTGTAATTGTTATTCAATAAATTATTATTTGAATGGGTATAATTATGATGTGTAATTCATGTAAATAATAAATATAACATGATAATTATTGTTTCTATATGATATACCATCCAATTATATATTATTTTAATATCAAAAGAATGATATTGTCGCTCGTGCGTATGTACGGACTACCATCTCCACGAAGGAGATGAGATTCATTCTCCATCGTATCCATTAAAGAATAATTCTCATTTGATGATTAAAAATAATTATTAATGACTTGATATAATTCTGGATATGAATATGATACAACCTATCCATAAAAAATGCGGCTTATATAACAAATAATATAAAGGAAAACAGTAAGTTAACACCTGAAATGACGATAATACTAAGATATTATTAACAAATCAATGTTAAAAGATCATATATGATATCATATTATTGTAAATGATTCTTTTATAGTTAAATAAAAATTATTTTACCATTATACAGGATGTTATCCTACCGTCGACCATGTAAAAAGTACAACATAAGGGGTTTCTTATCTCACTTTTAATTTCATGAGATTTCCATTGTTCACCACTTATTTATTGCATGTGGTGTGTATACTTCCCATGATTGTATTAATTGTGTAATATACATTAATTTATGGATTTTTACATCATCTTTTTATGATCCATCTTTCATGGGTGTATGTTCGTAAGTTACCAAATCGATAAGGGAATTTGAAATTTAAATTTCCACTCATTCGGCTTTATGCATACTTCATTGATTATTTTACTCCAATATTATGTGTGGAATCACTATTCATTTGATTATGTAATAATTTCCACTCCCATATCTGTTGATATACTTTTTATACACATAATCACTACATTGATAAATTCTGATGTCATCGGTATGAACTTGATAAGAGTAATTTTTACTCAATCTCGATTTATTGAGATAAACATCCAATTCATTAGTGTTGTTTTTACTAGAATATGTGCGAATGTCCTTTGATTGTTTTAAACTGAATATCCAATCATATTTAGTGTATTTATATTTTTCACACATAATTATGTCGTTGATTTATCCTTAACCTAAGGATACAGCCTTTATGAGAGATTTCATCTCAATTTACATTCCACTGAGACTTCTTTGTTGTTATACACCAAATCACTTTTATGTGGTGTGTATAATGTACTTTGACATAGTATATCATGAATCCCTTTATTATCATGATATTAGAAAGATTTTATTACCTCGATTACTTGTATTCAAGTGTATCTCTTTTGGTTAGAAACTCTAACTAAAATACCATTTTTAAATGTTTTAAAGACTTATTCTTCTAAATCTTGCTCATTATTTTTCATGTTTTAAAAATGGTTTTAAGGATTTATTTATATAGACTTTAAAGTTTTAAAATTAAAACTCCTTTTAAAAGTTTCAATGTGGTATGGGACACTTTGATTCAAAAATCTATTTTTAAATGGCTTCTTGACAAATAGTGTGACTTTTAAATGATTTCATGAAAAGGGGGGATATTTCACCCAAATAGTTTTCATGGTTATTTTCATCTATGTAAATATCATTCATTATTATCGATTAAGGTTAATATGATACAATAAAATCATCCATATTATATCGAATGAGTTATGTTTGACTGTGGATGTGCAATTTTTATACCATTCATTGTTTGTGGTTAATGTATTGACATTTCGTATGCTAGTTTTAATACGAATGTGTATGTTACGTTTAAACATGTTCATATGAGGAATTAACTAGACTTAGTAAGTGACGGGTGGAGCCCGCTATAGCTCCTCGATGCCTCGGTAGGTCTCATGAGACAAAATAGTGTCTTGGCACAAGGCCTTGGAAAAATCTTATTTTTATTCTTGGCACGAGGCCTTGGATATGTGGTTATGATAGTCTGGTATTATGAATTACATCATTATGAAAGTGGTTATTGATATTTCACGTGATTATTCGATTAGCATAATATCCATCTGAATAAGTAAATGGCATTATTTAATTCTATGTTTTCCATACTATGTTGAAGTTCATGTTTAAAAGGCTTTTGTTTTAGTTATACATTGCCTTAAGTGTTTATGCTTATCTACAAATGCTTCTGTTATATTGTTATATTTACTGAGCATCTGAGCTCACCCCTTTCAATTTTTTATTTTTCCCAGGATTGTGAAGAAGTAAATTATGAATGACCTGCAGGTATAGTATGAGTGTGGACTATGAAGACTATGTTGTTGTAGTTCTCATTTTATGATGTAATGTAAACATTATTAATGTATCTAGTTATTCCAAGGCTACTAAACTAATCGGTCTTTTGAGACTTGATATTTCTTGTGATCATGCCAATGTTATGTAATAACGCACCGACTCTGGGTATCAAGGGTCTGGGTGTTACAGTTGGTATCAGAGGATGTTTATTATAAACCTTGGAAGCTAGATTTAGATAAACTCTGATTAGAGAACATAGACCTAAGATGAACTTTCAGGATTAGTATAGAATAACTTCCTTGAATTTTGGTATTTTAGAGATTTTGTGAGTTTTTCGAGCAACACATCCCTCTCTGGATACGAGCAGGTAGAGTCGGCTCTGGCACAGATGTTCCTAGGGGTAAAACCCGAAAACACCGCTATGATCTAGACTCAAACGGGAAATGGTGCACGACAACGGGCCTTGCTGCACTCTTGGTTACAACACTCCTGGGGGATATGCTTAAGAAAATATACATTTTCTTTACAAACTGATTTGAAGTATTATATATATAATATGAGAGTAAATGACCTTGGTTATCCTAATGTGTTTCAAATTGAGAATATGGTGACATGGTAATCTCTAAATGATTTTATGACTATTTTTACTCACACAATGCTTTCTGGTTTTAGTCAATGGCTGGATTCCAAAAAAATCATAGTGACTTAGAAATGATGTACAAGGTGGGAACAGTGGTGGAAATGATCAACAAAATGGAATGTTGATAGGCGTAAAAGATATCGTCTTTATGCCAAATCAATTTTCCAAAAATATGATCAAATATATATATATTAACCAGTTCCCGAACTCAACAAAGAAGAGAAAGGTGATGAATGATAAGAGCTCCAGCAGTGGAGACCATGATGAAAGGAATCCTCAATTTCCATCATGAAGGAAATGTGGAAAGAGACACCTAGGAAAGTGTCTCAATGGGAGAATGAAATGCTTTATATGCGGGAATGAAGGAAATAAAGTGAAGAATTGCTGATGAAAAATGAAGAGTACTACGGAAGAAGATAAAAATGGTCCCAAGAATACATTTACCGAGATTTTTCATAAAATGTAGGGGACCTGGCCATTACCTGAGTGAATGACCTATTCTATAGGATATTTTCTTGGTCAAAGAAGAAGCTATGTGGAAATAAATGGTTATAGAAATGTATAAAAAGTATTAGTGCTCCTTGTTGATGGGTTTACTTTGGAATAATTTTCTCTTGTATTTTTAACCCTGCAGTTTCCCATGTGAGAATGTTATTTGTGGAAGAATTATCTTTTCTCATGTGGATATAGTTATAAATAACCATTTGGTTTTATATGATCGTTGGGTTTGAGGAAATTATAAGTTATTATAATTTGGGATGAAAATGCAAGGTATGACATAAGATTTGTTGCTAAATTATGTTATGGTTATTTTGAGGAATTTATCTCATTTTGGTAATGTTATAAAATGTAGTTTTTGAAAAAGGACAACACGCAGACCGTGTGAAAACCCATCGCATCGGACAAAGCTGTGGGAATCGAACCCACGACCAAAGTGTGATTGGGATTTATCGCTACCACTGGACTACGTGATGTCCCTGGTCAGTGTGACTGTTATTTTTTGTTAAATGATTTTATTGGTCCATAATAATTTGATTTGGGATCTTATGTCTTATCAAATGAATACCATTAGTATAGGAAAATGATTTGGTGATTAAGTGATAAATGTTATTTTGGAAGTTGTTCGCTTTGTTGTAAACACTATATGCCCAAGGAAAATAGAATAGTATGGGATTTCATTTGAGGAGTAATGGTATATTTTTATCTATGTTTTTATTGTGGATTTAGAGTCATTTGGGATATTTATGGAAATGATTAGGTTAATTACTTTTAAGTATGTGACTTTAAGAGTAAATAATGTTATTTGGAGATACAATTTAACGTGAAAGAATACATTCTTATAATTTTTGTGTTTCAATATTAGTTTGGATTATATTGAAGGATTTTAAGGACAATTGATTATTTAATAGTATTTATTTAACTTTGGGGTATTGATGGTATAATTTTAAAAATTAAGATTAGTGTTTTTTTGTAATGGAAGATCCATTTGGGGGATCCTCAGATATTATACTAACCATTTTGGTTTCGATTAATCTCTAAAGACAAGGTAAATATATAGTTTATCCTACGTGGATCATGTATTTCTATAGATGTTTATTCTAGATCTTCCATTGTGACCAATTCTTCTTGAATACTCATTGTTCAAAAAATGAGTGAGTGGTAAAAATTTATTAAAGAATAAAATTCTACATAAAAATTAAGAATATCTCTTTATGTTATTAGTCAATATCATAAATGAATTCCTCATCCTTATGTAATGTAACTTAATACAAAAAATATTGTCTGTTTACTTTTCCTACTAGGAGACTAATGACTGTTTTTCCCAACACAAGTTAGTGATTTTCTTATTGTTAACTTTCTCCAGATCATGTTTTTTATCCCTCTCTATCAGAACTTAACACTTAGTTTATCGTCCATATCCATGTTTTCAAACATGGAATCCTAGTATGGGTTATCTTGGTGACCTTTATACCTCTCTTCCTTTATTTTAAAGTGATAGTTTTATTGACTCTTTTTATGATGTGAGACTTTCCATTATATTCTCAAGCCCAATTTTAAAAAAATTGTAAGAACGCAATTTATTGAAGGAGGGGAGAATGTAACACCCCAAACTTCCACGGTACTTTTCCCTTTGAATAATGCAATGGCGTGCATTGTACACAACTTCGAGATTCTAACACACCACAACCAATCAAACTAGCTGTTATGAATAGTAATACCTACTTTTTGAAATTTTAACATTTGAAATGGACTTCATTTTTGGATTCTTAATATCGAAATTAGCTTAGGGTGAAATTTTGGTACTTTTTGGATAGCTTTCTTATTTTGATGAATAGTGAAAATTACTAAATTTTAATTAAAAACAACTTTTTTAATCGAAATAATTAATAGTTCTAAATTATTAATTTGAGTGGTTTTAAAGTATATTTAGAATATATTTTTACCATTTAATACAATTTTGTTCGTTTGATGTAATTTCACATTAAAACCAGACATAAACAAGTGTCAATCTTTTGATAGTTATTATCTCTTAAAAACATGCTATTTGTTTTGACGACAGGAATTAATTTTTAAACTAATTAATGAAACTGATATGTTTTTAATTTGGTAAAATAGACATCATTTTTGAATTCATAATACCAAATATAGCTTAGGCATAACTTTTGGTATTTTTCTGAAACTTTCATTTTTTGATAAATATTTAAACCACTAAGTGGTAGTTAAAAAACAGAATTTTTCATAAAACCTAATTTTACCGCTTCTGTGAGTGGAATTTCGAAAATCCGAGAGACACGGTTAATATCAAGGAGTAAAATGTGGTTCAATGAGATGAAAATAATTTTTGGTGAATAGTAACTTTTTACTTTTATTTACCACGGTTAAAAGTAAATAGGGTAATTAAAGGTAAAAATGATATTAAAATTACCCTAACATATGTCCTAATTCTATTGGACAAGTTTATCTCAACGAAAAACAACCTTAGGAGTAAAATGTTATCATTTAGGTCCACTTGTATTAGATTAGGACATTTATTATTATTTAATTCAAAGAAGAGTTAAAAGAGTTAAAATCAATTTTTATTTACTAAAACATTTTTAATATATGGTTATACATAAGATAAATTCGATTGTAAATATTTATTAGAAAGATAAAAATATTTCCTACATAATGGTATTTTATTTATAATTTTTAGAAATTAATTAATTTAATTTATTTATGACACAATGGTGATACAGTAATTATCTAATTAATGAAAAATTAGAATAGTTGATATTATAAATATCCAAATAAATGTAATTTGAGACTTTTTATAAATACCAATAATTTTCGAGGTTAATATGACATGTTATAATTGATTTAATTAAATTTTTTCGAAGTAATCATTCTGTTATGATTTTTAAAAAATTCAATTATTGAATAGTGTCAAAATTGACATAAAAGATTTTTTAAAACAAATATAATATTATTAATTGATATTAAATTCCTAAAAATCTAAGGATCGGCCAAGAGGATTATATCATGATAGGTGTATCATTAATGGACCACTTGGGGGTTGTTTGGAGGTATACAGAACGTTTATTAACTATATAATATAAAAATACAAAGTGACATGGTAAGTGTCAAACAAATTAACTAAGAGTTAAAACTAAAAGATAAGGTTAATATAATGACCCAAACCTATATAAATTCAATTGGTTGAGTGGTTTTCGACCCATCCCCACCTTAACCTTTAAATAATACACTTTGGAGCCACTAGAAACCGAATATGAATTTATTATAAAATAATATTTCTAGCTTTTCCAAAGCTGCCCCTCACCCCTCTAATAAAAGGGCACTCCCCCTTCTCATTAATTCACACCTTCAAAGCCTTTTTGTTCATCCAACCCCTACCCAAATAATAACTCAACTTCCCTGAATACAACCTAGAGGCCTTAGTTTGATCATAAATCCAACCTAAGGAGCCCTTTTTATCAAATCAAAAGGAAGAATCTGAAGAAGAGGTAATGTTTTCACAACCCTTTTTCAAATTCAATTCTTCTTCAAATTATTCTTTATTTGTTATTCCCATTCTAAAATAATTAATCCAGTATCTCCTATATACTATAATAGTATTATAAATATGGTACAACCATATTCAGTATTCTATCCATCCTTTGAATAACATGTCACCATACGTGCGTACGTAAGGCTTACCGTCTCCACGTCATGGTGTAATTGTTATTCAATAAATTATTATTTGGATGGGTATAATAATGATGTGTAATTCATGTAAATAATAAACATAACCTGATAATTATTCTGTCTATATGATATAACATCCAATTATATATTATTTTAACATCAAAAGAATGATATTGTCGCTCGTCCGTACGTACGGACTACCACCTCCACGAACGCGATGAGATTTCTTCTCTATCGTATCCATTAAAGTATAATTATAATTTGATTATGAAATATGAAGACTATGGACTTGATATAATTCTGGATATGAATTAGAGACATCCTATCCATAAAAAACACGGCTTACGTAATAAAGAATATAAAGGAAAAGAGTAAGTTGACACCTGAAATGACGATAATACTAAGATATTATTAACAAATCTATGTTCAGAGATCATATATGATATCATATTAATGTAAATGATTCTTTTATAATTAAATAACAATTATTTCACCATTATACAGGAGGTTAACCTACCTCCGACAAAGGAAAAAGTACGAAGTAAGGGGTTTCTTATCTCACTTTTAATTTCGTGAGATTTCCATTGTTCACCACTTATTTATTTCATGTGGTGTATGTACTACCCATGATGGTATTAATTGTGTAATATAATTTAATTTATGTATGTTTAAATCATCATTGTATGATCCATCTTTCATGGGTGTATGTTTTGTAAGTTACCAAATTGATAAGGGAATTTGAACTTTCAATTTCCACTCATCCGTCTTTACGCATACTTCATTGATTATTTTACTCCAAGATTATGTGTGGAATCACTATTCATTTGATTATGTCATAATTTCCACTCCCCTTTCTGTGGATATACTTTTTATACACATAATCACTCCATTGATAAATTCTCAAGTCATCAGTATGAACTTGATAAGAGTAATTTATACTCAATCTCGATTTGTTGAGATAAACATCCAATTCATTGGTGTTGTTTTTACTAGAATATGTGTGAATGTCCTTTGATTGTTTTACACTGAATATCCAATCATATTTAGTGTATTTATATTTTTCACACATAATTATGTCATTGATTTATCCTTAACCTAAGGATAAGGCCTTTATGAGAGATTTTATCTCAATTTACATTCCATTGAGACTTCTTTGTTGTTATACAAAAAATCACTTTTATGTTGTGTATATAATGTACTTTGACATAGTATATCATGAATCCCTTTATTCTCATGATATTACAATGTTTTTATTACCTCAATTATTTGTATTCAAGTTTCTCTCTTTTTGTTAGAAACTCTAACTGAAATACCATTTTTATATGTTTTAAAGACTTATTCTTGTAAATCATGCTCATTATTGTCCATGTATTAAAAATGGTTTTAAGGATTTATTTATATGGACATTTAAGTTTTAAAATTACAAATCTTTATAAAAGTTTCAAAGTGGTATGGGACACTTTGATTCAAAAATCTATTTTTAAATGGCTTCTTGAAAAATTGTGTGACTTTTAAATGATTTCAAAAAAAGGGGGATATTTCTCTCAAATAGTTTTGATGGTTATTTTCATCTATATCAATATCATTCATTATTATTGATTGAGGTTAATATGATACAATACAATCTTTCATATTGTATCTAATGAGTTATGTTTGACTGTGGATATGCTATTTTTATACCATTCATGGTTTGTGGTTAAAGTATTGACATTTTGTAAACTAGTTTTAATATGAATGTTTATGTTATGTTTAAACATGTTCATATGATAAATGCATTGGACTTAGTAAGTGATGGGTGGAACCTTCTATAGCTCCTCGGTGCATCGGTAGGTCTCATTAGACAAACTAGTGTCTTGGCACAAGTCCTTGGAAAAATCTTATTTGTAGTATTGGCACGAGGCCTTGGCTATGTGGTTATGATAGTCTGGTATTAGGAATTTCATCATTATGAAAGTGGTTATTGATATTGCATGTGATTATTCGATTAGTATAATATCCATCTGAATAAGTAAATGGCATTATTTCATTTTATGTTTTCTATACTATGTTGAAGTTCAAGTTTAAAAGGCTTTTGTTTTAGTTATACATTGCCTTAAGTTTTTATGATTATCTATGAAAGATTCTGCTATATTGTTATCCTTACTGAGCATCTGAGCTCACCCCTTTTAATGTTTTATTTTTCCTAGGATTGTGAAGAAGTAAATTATGAATGACTTGCATGGATAGTATGAGTGTAAACTATGGAGACTATGTTGTTTAAGTTCTCATTTTATGATTTAATGTAAACTTTTTAATTTATCTAGTTATTCCAAGGCTTCTAAGCTAATCGGTATTTCGAGACTTGATCTTTCTTGTGATCATGCCAACGTTATGTAATAATACACCGACTCTGGTTATCTAGGGTCGGGGCGTTACAACATCTCAGAGTAGGAATAATTCATATCATGATATACGGATATGACCCCTATAGTTTACATAATTTGATCATGTATTTCTTCGAATGTCGCTGAGATTGGGTCACCATAGGATATGGAGGCATAGCAAGTTGGTGCCCTGGTTTTATGACCATTGGAAGTGATAGAGATATTCGGGCCAGTGGCATTCCAATTAGACCTTTTACATATGTTCATTACTATGTATGATGTTTTCCATGTGTTACAACTATGGTGGTATCACCCCAAACCTTTTAATGTGTTTGACATGGAAGAGGTTGATCTCGAGATAGATTCATCCTTCAAGGTGCATCTAATATGTTTGTTGGGTTTCAGGGAGAAAGTGGTATGTTGAATAATTGTGTCGTTAGTTCATGTGTTATGGTAACATGGAAGTTTTCAAGAAGAAACTTCAGAATGGGAAGCTGACATGAGGGCCCAACGGCCCAACATTATTGGCTCAGAATCTTAGGGAATTTAGGGAGTGTATCATGAGGATGAGCTATTATAAGGTGGGGAGGTTGTATGTTCTTGTACTTTTATGGAGTTATACTAGGTGCATTTTGGGGTACATTATGATTTTTTAAGAAACATTGTTTTGGATTAGTTGTTTGGGGTTCATTTAGGTGAAATTTTGAGAAAAACTAAAGTATAGTGGGTTGTGCACAGTTTACGCACGGTTTGACAAGCCGTTGGGATAAACTGTGCCAACGGATATGTCTACATGGTTTGCGCATTGTTTGAAAAACCATGTGAAAAAAACATGCCAACTGTGCATTCATGTACAAGGGTTTCTGCATGATTGGTGAATGTTTTTCACTAAATGTGCACCTCTTCCCAAAAAACCATTCTTGAAGAATTTAATAACTAAAACACATTTTTAAAACCACTTCAACCCCCCGAGACTCCCATATTTCGGCCTTCGGTGGGGATTAGAAATTTATAGGTGTTCCTAGAGCCTTTCAGAATGATTCCAAGTTGATACAAACATTGTTCTTCGAGGTCAAAATCCCATATAAATGGTCATCTCTCCTCCTAGTAAGTGGATTCCATCTTGTTACTTCTCTCATTCTTTCCTCTAAAATTCCTTGATCTTTTCAAGGATTATCTCCACCTTTTTCATAGATCAAAACCTATGAGTTAAGATATCATTCTAGTATTGGGGATCCAGATATATATTTTTAAGATCTTGAGGCCTTAGATCAAAATTTTGGATTAGGAATTTAGATAAAAAGCTTGATCGATGATTTTGTGCTACTCAGATTTTGGGAATTTCCATTGGGCTATCTTCCGTTAATAAACCAAGGTAGTTAGTCTAAAGAATACCCCCATAATCATGATTCTGATGTGTGTATGTTTGTTTTTGACTATCTAAATTATCTTGATGACTTATTTCCTAAATTTGAGTAATTACGAATATGGAATAGAATTTTGATTGTCGTGGTGATTAATTGAGAATTGAATCAGAGAACAAATGAAGGGGATTTACCAAAAAAATAATTTAGAGACATTTTATTATTTGAGATATTGTAATTAATATATTACATTTATTGTGTTAAGATAACTAATTGGTGTAATTAACTATGAAATTACATTTGGATATGTATGATAATTAATTATGACAATTAATTATGCTCCATGATTTTGACCATAGATAATTAATTGTGAGAATTAATTATGTGCTATTATGTTGATCAAAGATAATTTATTTTTCGAATTAATTACGAAAAGTTGATATATGATATGGATAATTAATTATGAATAATTAATTATGGAATGAGAAGTGTGTTGAATGGTTAATTAATTGATAAAATAAATAAGGGGTTTTGTTCTTAGTTAATCTTTGATTTAACTAATGGCCTTTGAAATGTTAAAATAATAATTGGTTTAGTAATGGAAATATGTGGCTAATTCTTATGAATTAAAGAATGATTATATGGTTAAGATTTTTTTGTTCTAGACATGGCGTTGAAAAGTGATTAGAAGTTAGGACTTGGACATGGAATTCCTCCCCAATTGTTATCCAATATTTAGAATCTTGGGTGACATGCATGAATACCTACACCCAATGTGATTTTAGGGTGATTGGAATTATGACCTACACTCGATGATATTTTAAGGTGTTATGAATTGAGACCTACAACAAATGAATGATAATATGAATGATGATTCAAATAGGAAACATGAATTGTAATTGGGCCTAATGTGACTATTAATGATTAAATGACTATGTGAAAACAGGTAAAATTTGCAATGTATTTATTGATTCATAAATCATCATGCACTATGATTTTTTTTTGACTCATTTTAGACACCATTAGTGGTGGACTACTAAGTTGTACTCACACCCTATTTGGGATGTTTGATCAGCACCCGAGTAGACTTTTTTGTTGTAGGGAAAGATTATGGAAAGGCTTTAAAAAAGGTTGTATTGTAGGGACTGGAGAATGGGAGAAAGAACCAAATGTGGTTCAGGACCCTCTTTGGAGTTTTTGTGTCTTTATATTGAGTTTCATTGTAGACACATGAAAATTTCATTGTGATATCATGTGGTTACCTTTTTGTTTAGTATTGTATATTATGGTTTTTAACTATCATATCACATGGTATTGTTCTAGTTATTTATACGCTTCCACTCTTCATTGCTATTTTTTCATTCTGTTGGTGTTTAATTTAGATAAAATAGGATATATTCTCTACAAGATTGACATACAGACCCTCACTGGTAGTCAGCACCCTATAACATAAAGCGAGACGTGCTTGAGGGATTAAGGTCAACTGGGTCAGGGCACCATTTAGTGGCACCCAGTTCAGGACGTCACATATTTTCTTATGAAATGGGTGGAACCTATATATCTCAACAATGAATTGGGTAAATATTTAAATCTCATGAGATATAAATGAGTGGACTGGAAAGTACATTTGGAACAGTAATATTGGGCTGGAATGACAAGTAAACCCTGTTCAGTAATAGATATTTTCCGCTTTTCTTCTCTTGGAAATGTTCCATCACATATATTAAATGATTTTCTATGCTTGTGTGTATTCCAAAAAAATATCATGTCTTATGTTACGACTGTTTGGATAATTTCTGTTAATTCTTTATGAACGTTTATCCGATGACATGATATCACGATATTTCATATGCATTATAAGTCTTTAAAATTTTATGTGGTTATGTCTTATGATTATTATATGATGGATATTTCCTTTCATTAACCTTTCTTAGAATTTGATCTCACACTTTCATATGATTATTTTCCCTAGTTCGTGAGGAATTTTATTATGTAAGATGTGTCAAAAAGTAGTCTAGTTATAACGAAATAAGAAAGTGGAAATGTAGATGTTTTGTGAAGCAATTGTTTAGGTTTCCCAGTTTCTAAATACATGATACATATATAGTGTTGTCGGGGATTTATTATTTTTTGTAATGAATATTCATAAATTTTGAATAAATATCAATGTATTTCATGTGTTGGTCCTTATATGTGTCCAATAGGAATTATCAATGATTTACGACAATATTATCTTTACATTTTATTCCACCCACCATGCAGGCATAGAAGGGAGATATGATTATTTGGATAGATAATTATTTATAATATTTCAAGAAATGTAATAGAGGATTAGTAAATTCACATATTCAAACACTACCCTATAGTGTATAAGGGGTTTTAATATATAATGATGAGTCAATAAGGATATTAGGATATGTTCTCTTGCAGAATGAGATGGTTATATATTTTCCTCAAAAAAACTAAATATCAATTGAAAATTTATCGAAATAATGGTTTTCATAAAACTACGTTAATTTTTTCATTAATTATATGGATTCAGTGTCTAATAGAGAATATTTTGAGATAAATACCATTAATTTTTTTAATGTATATATTCATTCATAAATAGTTGAAGATGATCCAGAGAAAGTGGTATGAGATGATTAATGATTATGAATTCATAGAAGATTACTAACATGGGAAACTAAAAAGGCCCATCTCATGCATTGATTCAATATTTTTGTAATACCATCTCATTTAATGATATTTTTTTCAATAAAATTTAATATCTTTCATAACTTCTTTTACATGAAATACTGAGTCAAAAATGAACCCTGAAATTTTATTATTATTGACTTTATAAAATAAATTCTATATTTATGGAAATAAATAATAATAACAAAAATATGAAATATATAATGTTTCTAGCCAATAAAAATTCATTTATTTTTGTTTATAAAATACTCACTAAATTATTATTGATGTTATTTTATCCTTCAAAATTATGTTTTCTTAAAAAATGATTTTCTTTATTTTTATAAGTGGATATTATATATATTTTTTGATGATTTAGATCATTTAATTTAAAAAATGAATTTCATTTATAAATTCAATATGTCAAAATTATATTAGGATTACTTTTTAAAATTTTATAAAAAAATTAATTTCTCAATGAATAATTATAAATACTGATTTTAATTAAAGTCCCATTATATATATATATTTATATTAAAAATAAAATATAGGATTTCAATTTAATTTTAGAGTAACATATTTTATCCTTATCTATATATATTATAAGAAATTTCATTCTAATAATATATATATCTTTTTTTGTATAAGTACAATATTTATATTAAAAAATAATTTTTTTGAAAAATAATAGTTTTCCAATGCATTTTTCAAGAATAATTTAAAATAACATTCTTTTATTTATATGAGTTGAATCCAGAAACATTTTATCCACATTTTTATCCCTTGGTTTGATGTTGGGTAAATGTTTCACATCTATTTTTTTTCATAAAAATGTAATTATTTTATTTTTATTATTAAGATAAGGGTAAATCAATTATTTGAGGTTAAAATTTTATTTGAATGGAAAAAACAATTATTACAAAACTTGACATAATAATTTTCTTATTTTAATAACTCCTTAATCATAATGTTTCTGGTTATATGTAATTTTATAGACAATGGGATAGCATTATGACCTTCATAATTTTTTATTTCATGACAAGTCCAACATGTAAAACTATTGTTTTTGATAACTATATATTTTTAAAATGAATTCATCTATAGTATATGTTCTGTTATTAAAATTGTTTTTAGAGATATAATATTTATCCTCAACATGGTAATTTATTCATATTTTTAAGTTAAAAATTAATTATGTTACATGCTTACACAACATTAATGTTATAATTATTCAACAAATATTAAAATGAAAAAAATGATAAAATAATTATTTAAATTAATATAATTTTATATAATTAATGTGAATCATGACTTTTTTAGATGAACATAAAATACTAGGGATTCATTAAAATATATTTTTATTGTTTCTTCGGTTTTCCTAATTTTAAAAAATTCAATGTAATGAATAGTATCAAAATATAAAAAAGTTATAGTGTAAGAAAATAATATTCTTTTAATTTTTTTTAAATAAAAATAATTAAAAATGAGATAATATATGGTTTTAAATTACATCACATTTTAATTTATAGTCCATTTAATAAAATATTCTCTACAATATTCTTATTAATATTAAATATTTTGAGAAATTCAAAATGTAATCCTCACCTCATTTTTAAATGTGCCCCTCCTCCCTAACTTGATTACCACACATTGAGAATTCAATCCAAAAAATCATATTACAAATTATTTTCTCCACTATAATATAAAAATTATATAGGATTTATTATTCTTAAAATATCATCCCTTGAACCATTTAGAGGATATCTTATGAAGACATATTAAAGAACAATTAATCATTGTAACTCATCACTTTCTTATTTCTAATAATATTTAACACATCTGAATTAATTATATATTTTATAAAATTATAATATATGTGTCATATATAATTTATACTGTTTTTAAGATTATTAAAACAACATTATAACACAACTTTTCTTTCAAACAAAAAGTAAATGCATCGCTTGTGCATATTTTTGACTTACCGTCTCCAAGTAGCGATACAATTCATTTTTCATCATCATTTTTTTGGATTGGTATTATGATGTATTTAATGTTTACATATGATTTTTATTACAAAACTATGATTTTGAATAATAATATAATTCCTTCATTCATAACAACCAATTTCATTGGAAATGATAATATCAATTGTGCGTACATACTGACTACCATCTCCACGATGCGATGTGATCCATTTGCCATTTCTATTTCATATGGGTGCAAATAAGGATATATATTTTGATTATATTATACAATATATGTTATTATAATTATTCCTGAAATGGTGTATTACTATTTACCTTTCTTTCATTTTGTCTACTGAATAATAAAAACAACATTCATGCATATGTACAACCTAGTGGATCCTTAAACAATGTTGTTAATTTTTCTATTTATAAATTATATAACTGAAGTAATACATTTATATATAATGTCTACTATATTATAACATTATTAAAATTTTCATATTATGAAACCATATTCAGTGTACAATGACAAAAACTACCAACCAATAACCTATGCGAAAAACGTAGAAAATATCACCAATTACAATGATTTTAATAAATTATTGACAAAAAAATTAATTAAAGGATATTATTAAATAATATATTGAATGATATTTATGATTTTTGGTCTTTAAAATGTTTATTATATTTATTTATTTTTTAAATTTGAAATTCCATCATGTATGAAGGAAGTCTGATTTAAGGTAACGGTTTCTCATCTCATATTTACTTCTATGATACATATGCCACATTCACCACTTTTATCTTATTTTTTGTTTATATACTTCATTCATAATATATTATATCCTAAATATATTATTATTTTAGGTATTAATATTTATTATAGTTTATTTCTTTCATGGGGCTTATCATTCAAAAGAAGCACAAGTGGTGTGGGTTTATTTCACAATCAAATCATTATTTAGGATTTCAATTGTTTATAGATCCATTGAGTAATATTTGAAATATATGTATTTGATTCCTAAATAATTTTTATTGTTATAATACTTTTTCATATAATCATTTTTAAAAAAATTACACATTTTTTACATTATAAAGAATAGGTTGGAATAAATAATCTTATTATCTTCCAAATGTGTTACTTTGTGACTTTTCTAAGAAATATATAGATGGAATGTTTCTTACTTATACAGAATTAGTAAAGTTTAATTCCATCATGACTACTAAATTATTTGATGCATTCAATGTAAGTTTAAAAGATTATATTAAAATAATATTATTTTATTTATATGTAATATGATATATAAAAGAGAAGAGATTTTAAAATTAAATATTTATTTACATAAAAACATATTCCAAGTGATCTTTCTAACTAATTTTTCATCTATGATTAAATCATTTGTTGATGAAAATGATTTTATAGGGATATGATACAATCATAATTTCTTTCGTTCTTTTCAAGATTTTTTGAGTTTATTATGTAATAATATTGATGTAATCTGTTCCCTTTTCAATTTTTATGTTTTAATGAAATATTTATGGAAGTATTTTATTTTGATGATTTCTAAGATAATGAATAATTTTTGATGTTTTTGAACACATATGTCTGATTTTAATTATGTTATGAATGGAACCTATATCTTTGTCAGATGTATTGGGTAAATATTAATACCTCATGATGTAATGTTTTTATAAATGATCCTAATTTAATTTTCACATATTTATGCGTGGATATGGTGTTTATGTCTATATGTTTGTGTGTTGACCAATATTTCAGAACTATAAAATAATTATTCGATGTTGATTCATTTTCATAAATTTATGCAAGGGCATGATTTTATATCCTTTAACTAATTATTAAACTTGTTTCTATTTATATATGTTCAAAATTTTATATGTTTATTACACAATTCTCTTTCATTTTACATTTTTATGATCTCATGGATAATGTTATTTGTTTCATTTATGATTCATGTATAATGATCATCCAATGTTTCTTTAATTAATAATTACTATTACATATGATATGCATGCTTTTGATTTCAGGTATTAATATCATGTTCTCACACCTATATGTTAATGATATTTTAATGCGAAAATTGATGTCTCACATATTTACCCTTACTCAGCATTCGAGATCACCCTTTATTAAGTTTCCTTTCCCTATGTTATGAAGAATGGTATTAGAAATGATATTTCAAAACATGGTGTTGGTTATTAATTACATAGTGGGAGATGGTATAGATCATTTGTAAACCATTTTATATGGGTCCATGGTTACAAATTCAAATTCCTATACAATTTTAGAGTGTATCAAAATGTTCTGTAATAATTATTCATCTTGAAAGATGTAATATCTCTGAATGAAAAGTCAATGTCACTATAGATGGTATTGTAGAAATGTTTAGTTAATATTTAGAGACTAGGATGAGAATTATTTAGTTATATCCTTATGGTTATTTCTAATCATCAGTGTATGTAAAGGGTAACATACCCTAGTTTATTTGATTACCATAGATGACCTTGGATAAACTGAAGTTGTCATGGGGTGAAAAGGAGTGATGATTTAGAACTTTTATAAATGATTTTTCCGGATTATATAGTTTACTGCTATGATTATAATCGATCAAAATATGATTTTCTTTATGAGTTTGTAGATATAAGTTGAAGTAATCATCACAGTGTTTCATGTGTTGGACAATGTATTGATTGTCCACATGAATAAAAAAATGTTATTATATATGGTATTATGAAAAAAAAATTATTCTAACACAACATTCCGAGGAAATGAATCATTTTGATCATACAAATGAGTAAAGAAGGGAACAATCTTTTTTTATATTTGTCCTGAGGAACAATTCTCCTTCTTTTAGTGGGTCTACAGATCCACCAGTCCCTGGTCTATGGATCATCACCATTGAATGATGTTTTTTATTCTTCATTTTTGAAAACGTGATAATATTTTTCATTTTGTTTATCATTTGGAAGGAGAAAGATATTATTGGATGAATCTAATCAAGAATATGATTCATGAGGATGAAAATTTAATCCTTCGTTTGGCATGAGTTTAAATTAATATTGTTCTGTAATTAATTTCATTATATTATAAATAAAAAATTGGAGAACTAATTTCTTAACCTTAACAATATGGATGATAAAATATTATTTACCTATGAGGAAACATTTACGAGATATTTGTGTTTTGATTTTGGATTAATCATCTTCACTAAAAGAATAATTTAACATTTTTTAGTGTTTTGAAACTATTTTTTCAAAAGTAATTTTCATTAAGGTACATTGGAGGCAATTAATAAATCATTCAATGTAAAAAAAATTTGGAAATGTAATATTGAAACCCTCATGGTTTTAGTGGTATTAAATGGAATATGGAGACCTATAGAAAATCCAGTGGTCTTTCACATTGATTGAAAAAAAAAATTCAACCTAATACTTGCATAAAATATTAGATGGAGCACTATAGTCAACGCCAAAAAGGTAAAAGAATATTGTAAATGTGTGGGAAAAATTCCCCCTGATAAAAATAATGTTTAGGTGATTTAAATATGCTATTCAATGAAATTAAAGGAGAGAGATCTAAAAAAATTCACCACTCACTCTTTTGTTCAATAAATAAAATCATTTAGATTTATAAAATCAATTATTCAATAAAAGGGATTTTGTTGATTCTTAGAAAAAACAATCTATAAAGTCAATTGATAAAAATAAAAATTTATGGAATTATATATATTGATGTGGATCATGATATATTTGGATCACTTATCATCAACTATAGAATATGGTATTCCTAGTAGTGGTTTTTATGAACAATCCTTAACAAAATTATATCCATTAGTTTGGTTTTATTTTATTCTATGAATTGATTTTATCTCCCTCAATAGCTTCAATATATATTTCATGAATAAAGAGATCATATTTTATATTCTGAATCAATATATTATCATCATTAGTGAGACGATGTACTCAAACATCAATTAAAAAAAATTCCCCTCTTGGAAAAGAGTTTCTTAAAATAATAATGTGTGAATTTCAATTTAGAATCATATATGATTATGACCCTTTTGGAAATGATTAGTAAAACATTGAGAATATATGATCATGATATATACATTTTGGTATAATTATTTATGAGTAATTATAATTATTTCTACGTTGATCATATATGGATATGATATCAAATCATTTTTGGGGTTATGAATGTGATCAATAATATATTTCAGGTGTCTTAAGTTCAATTTCTTGTGGAGTGAATTATGTTGATAATGTGGGTATTATTTATTGTAGTAAAATTATGATTTACCCTATCCAATATAGCCATTTTATATTTGGAAATAGTTATAGCTATATGGATTGACTTATCATTCTTTTGTTTCATTAAATTTTCTTCATGCATGAAAAAATCATCTAAATTATCCATTTACTAGAGTAAGAGATCAAGTTGAAATAGATTGAATTATAAAAAAGGATGAAATTATCCTTATTATCTGGAATTAAATCATGTAATTTTATTTTTAATGTTTAATTTATGAATTTTAATGTAGTCCCTCTTGTTTAGGATAATTTCCTTGAAATTAAAATGTTTTCTCTTTTGAATTTCTAAATTAGAAATCAATATCATTTTAACCTACCATATATTTATTGATTCAGGATGGTTGGCCTTATACTGGCCTTGATATCTATCAATCCATATTAGTCCTTATAATTTAGGTTTTTATTCATTATCACTTTTTTTCACTTCTCACATGTGTTATCAAATTTTGTAAACCTTTTTTTAGTTATTCAATATGAACATTTTACTTTCCTTTATATCTTATAAGAAGATTTTTTATTAACCATATTTTAGGATGTGGGTTAAATAATGGAATTTGAAAATTTCAGAGCATTGATTATCGAGTAGAATTCCAAATTTGGAGGATGAAATTTCTTTAAAATGCAGGGGATAATGTCAATCACCAAAAATTTATTACTTTATTTTCCAACATAATTTAATTTTATTGATATATTGCGTAACATGTAAGAATGAGTGTAAAATAAATTTTGATATATTATTATTATTGTCTTTATAACCTGACTATTAAATAGATCATAATGAATAGTGAAAATCAAATTATGAAATATATAATGTTCCTACTCAAAAAATATTAATTGATTACTACTAATGAAATAAGTACTAAATTTTTATTAATGTTGTTTTATGCTTTAGAAAATTGTTTTCTTCCAAAGAAAATTATTTATTTTTATGAGTGAATATTTTATTTAGATTTCAGAAATAGTAAAATATGTAACCTATAAAATAATAATAATTTATTAATTGAGCCTTTAAAAATTATCGTAGGTTTATTTTTTTCAATATTATCTGAAAAAATTATTTTTTTCAGTTAATAAGGAAAAATATTGATATTTAAATTTTTTTTATTTTAATTGAATTAATAAGTATATTTATGATTTCAATTATATATCAATGTATCTTAAGTATTATTTAATTAGTTATTTTCTTAATAATTACATTTTGACAATTCCTATATCTTTTTTTGTATAAGTAAATTTTTTATCTTACAAAATTATTTTTCAAGAAAATTGTTATTTATTAAATTTTTTAGGATTAATGTAAAATTAAATTATGATTATTTTATGATGGAGATCCTAAAATTTAGATAAAATATTTTTAATGAGTAGGTAAAAATATGTAAAATATTTATTTTTATATTTAGACAATATATTATATTAACTAAAGTTGTTTTATTACTACAGTTTGTGTAAATATATTAATTTTGGATGAAAATAAAATTTTAAGTAATACAAAATGTCCCTAAAACATGATATAATCTATTTTTATTCGTAAATTTAAACCATAATCAACCAATATTAGGTTATATGAATGTTTATGACAATTTGGAAAAATATTATGACTTTTATAATGTTTTATTTCAAGAAAGGTCAAAAAGTAACGACATTGTTTTTAATAACTATAATATTTTTAATCTTTGGATATATATAGAATATGATTAACTATAAATATTATTTCCAAATAAAAAAATATTAATCCTCATCATTGTAATTAATTAATAATTTTTATGGATGAAATATTTACCCTAATTTCTTACATAACTTTGACGTAGTAATTATTCAATTAATTGAATATTTAAATATACGAAATTACCAAATGTAAAAGTATTATAATTTGAGATACATTATGTGGAAAAAAATTTATAGATTTACATGACATGTTAGACATATTTTGAAATATCTTGTTCAAATTTAAATTATTTTTATGATGTTATTAAAGTCAATGAATTAAATTCTCAAAATTTGAAATAAACATATTTTATAGAAAAATTATTTTATTAAATTATTTAAAAATATAAAAAATATTATATAAAGAAAAAATGGTGTATCATATTGTCTACAATTTTATATACTTTCAATTTATAGGATTTAATATATTTTTTTATCTAAAATAGTCTTATTAAAACATAATCATTTGAGAAATTCGAAAACAACCCCCACCTAAATTATAAAAGGTCCCCTTCCCCCACTACATTAAACCACATTTTAAATTCTAGAAAAACCATAAATTTTCATATTTTCATATAAACATAGAAATCCAAATTTTATAGGTGATGGTATTCCCAATATAGCAACCCTATATCCCTATATTGGAGTTCTAAAGGAGTTATTTTGTATAAGAGGTAATCATTTTGACCGAAAAAATTATTTTTTATAGTATATATTGTCACGACCCGCCCTCGGGGTCCGTGACGTGACTACCCCAAGCCCGCCTTCCATAGGCCAGGGGCTGGCGACTAGCACCAAGGCGTAAATCTCGGTAAAAATGGAAGGCATTGCCTTTGTAAAGTAAACAAACACCACAGAGTAAGCAAGCAGAAAGTAAACACTAAGCAAAAGCAGAGTACAACTGAAAGTGCGGAAAAGTAAATGGGCCAGTATACAAATCCAAACTGAAAGTAAAGTACAACTCGAAAGGGAAAACAACAACTGAAAAGTAGAAGCCGCTACACCGAGCTGTCCACTGGAAATCCCACCTGAAGGGTGGGTACAGATTGCTCCACTGCTCCACGGGTCCCGCCGTCCGCTCCGAGCACGTCCCGCCCTGTGGTCCACCTCCAGGTACCATCCTGCTCTGCAAGCCTCAGCTAAGGTCAACGTTGTCCGTCATCTGCAACCAACACAACGTAGTGCGGGCAAAGCCCGTGCAGGGGTGAGTATAAGCTACTCAGTAAGGACCCCGAGACCCCTGATGGTCTCTCAAAATCCACAAAGGATAAACCACGAAAAAAAGGTATAAACACAAAGTAACAACCGACACTGCTTAGGTATATGCTCATACATATACCTAAGTCATCAATTTCAAATACGCTCCAACCTCCGAGACCAAGTACAACTCAGTCCACACAGGAAAGTAAATGTATTCCACACAGGAAAGCAAAACGTAATCCACACAGGATATCACAACACAATCCACATAGGAAAGCAACAGGATTCACCTCACACAGGATTTTCATTATCAAAACGTAACTACTGAAGAGCCCCATCTCTGAAGTGTACAGTGTCCTGTCACGACTCTGAGATACTGTTCACTAACCTAAGACTGCTGAGGTACTCCTCCTGTCGAGTACCGCAGGTCTGCCGCCAACTACCGGGCGCTCCGTCCGCTGAGGGTCTGCTGCCAAATACCGGGGGCTCACCCAAATAGCCTACAGAGGTACTCCTCCAGTCGAGTACCGCGGGTCTGCTGCCAACTACCAGGCGCTCCATCCGTCGTGGGTCTGCCGCCAAATACCGGCACTCCGTCCACTGGGCTAGTCGACTCACTCCAAGTCGAGTCGGTCGAGCAGTCTTCAGGTCTCAGCCGGCTACACGGTCTCCGAACTCCGTATGCTCGTCTCCAGTATCGCGGGTCTGCCGCTACAACCAAGCGCACCACCTCTATCGAGTAAAACAGAAGATTCATCTCACACAGGTATACTTCTTCGGATGACGATAAAGATGATCACTGAACCATCTAAGTCGTCGGACCCACGAAGGATCGATAGGTACTAACCCCCGCAGTGACCTACACAGGATCGGACCCACACAGGATCGGGCCCACGCATGACCTGTAGTACTGATCCACGTAGGATCGCTGAGTGCAGTAGTCATCGCAGTCCACTGCGGATCTCTGCACAGTCGTCGCCGCAGTCCACTGAGGATCTCTGCATGGTCGTCGTCGGAGTCCACGGAGGATCTCTGCACAATCGTCGCTGTCGGAAAGCAGTCGCAGCCAGCACTAGGGTTCCCGTACACAGCAAGCTTATTCGGAGGGTCCGCTCCACGAGCCGAGAGGCTGATACATCAACTGTCACAAGGTCCAGAGTTGATGTATCCAAAAGTTCCGTATCGTCAATAGGAACTCAACGCAACAGACGGCGCGTCGATCAGACGCCCGGTCTGAAAGTTATTGGCATTTTCGTCCCTGGGGCCCGGTTGGTTTTTAAGGAAAAACCAACCCGACCGTACTCCACCTGCGTCCACGCCTCGGGCGGAGTATTCCAAAAGATCCGTCTCACTAAGAGGAACACAACAAAGCTGACGGCACGTCAATCGGACGTCCGTAGCTCAAGATATGAGTGTTTCCGCTCCGAAGGCCCGGTTGGTTTCGTGTACGAACCAACCCGGCCGAACTCAAAGTATTCAGAAACTTTGAGTGCGATATTCCGAAACGACCGGCTCGATCCAAGGATCGCGTTGCCGCAGACGGTTCTTCATTCGGAGGTCCGTGGCTCAAATTATGGCCAAAAGACCGAAACTGTCTCGAAAACGGGGGGTCCGGGTCCGGGCCGACCCGGCCCGACCCCCCCCCCCCTGGTCTGACCCGAACCGGGTCGACCCATTCCGGGTTGACCCGACCGGATCCGACCCGAACCGGGTCGGACCGACCCGGTCCGCTTGAACCGGCCCGGCCGGTGGCGGCGCGGCCAGGGTGCCGGGCACGTGCCGCACGCGGGGGGTGAAACCCCCCCTTTTTCCGGATCTCGGCCGTCTTTTGCCGGCCGTTTTAAAATGACCCGCGGGTCCCGCCTTCTGACCGAACCGGCGGCCGGCACGGCCGGCCGCCTTCTTCTTCTCCGCCGCGGCTCTTCCCATCTCCGGTGGCCGGTGAGGCCGGCCACCCCTGGCTGCTCCGCCGCGGCCGTAGGGCCGCGGCCCTTCCAGATCTCCTGCGGCCGGTGAGGCCGGCCGCCTCTGGCTATTCCGCCGCGGCCGTCCGGCCGCGGCTCTTCCTCTTCCGCCGGCGGCCGGTTTTCCGGCCGCCCCTTCTTGCTCGGACCTTGAACGATTGGCGCGGCGTAATGGCGTCACGCCCCTCTGCCGCGGCCCGACTCCGGCCGCGGTCTCATCCGATTTCAAAGGCGCGGCATTATAGCGCCGCGTTTCATCGTCGAGACCCAAACCGGCCTAAAATTATTTTGTTCCTGCGCGGTGCGATGACACCGCGCTGTCTCCGCTAAAACAACACGAAAGTTTAGAAGGGGGAGGAGAATTGGCCGTGTTCATGCGGTCCGGTCTCCTCCCGTTAAAACGATATCAATTGGCCAATCGTAATAACACAACAATGAACATTTCTCAAAATTTTTAATAAAATTTGGAACTACGCCCAACGGATTATTCTTTCATGTTCGAGGGAATGATACACGTAATTTAAAAAGAACAAACCCCTACCTTGGTTCTGGAACGAAGTTCGATGATCGATAACGATTCGCGGAAGTCGAGCGTCGCTGTGGTCAGCGTCACGGAAGAAGAACATCGATGTCGCGGTTATGTCGTCACGGAAGACGGTTCCCGAGAACGTGGAGTTCTTCGTCGAAGTTCGAAGGTTCTTCGTGTTCTTCGTCAGAGTTGAAGAAGAAGGAGGAGGAGCTCTCAAAAATCCTCACAAGTTGGCTAAATAATTCTAACCAAAGAATGAATAAGCTAAGGGTTATTTTATTAACTCAACCAAACCATTTGAATTTCAAATGTTTGAATTAAGACAACTCAAGCCATTAATTAACCCAACTTGCCAACTTAATTTAAAAGGGGAGTTTAAGGGAGAAAATGAATGGTTTAGTTTTGTGTGGGTCCCACCACACTTAATCCTCTCAAGGGAGGTTAAGTGGGTGTGGGTCCCACCCCTAACCCCCTTTGAGATATGTAAACCAACAAAAGTAAAATAAAAAGAATCCCACATTTTTTTATTCAACTTTTTATAAATCTTTCAAAAACTAACTCTCAACCCGAAATAAACGCAACCTCGGAAAAGGTCTCCTTAAGAGAATATCGGCGCTGCGAGTTCATCGGTGCCCTCAGATTTCAATTCCGAGCACCGGATCAAAAGTTAGAAATTCCCGCTCGTTCGTTCACTGAACGTACCCGAGCCAAACTTTGGAAATTGATTCCTGGCACTCCGGGCCTCGGAATCAGGTGCCGTCAGAAACCGCGCTCTTGTAAAATTCCAAAGAAAATTAAGAAAAAATTTCCCTTCAATTTTACGGGTCTTTACATTACTCCCACCTCAGGGCTTTACGTCCCCGTAAAGATACATCAAAAACTAGGGAAACAAATGAGGGTACTGAGCACGCATCTGAGCCTCCCGCTCCCATGTGCTCTCCTGGAGATTCTCGTGCTGCCATCTGATGCGCACAAGAGGAATCGATCGCCCACGCAGGACCCGCTCTTGTCGATCCTCTATCTCCACCGAGATCTCCGTAAAAGTCACCCCATAGTCAACGTCAAGCTCCCCATGGTCAAAGATGTGGGTCGGGTCGTGCACGTATCTCCTCAGCTGGGATACGTGGAAGACGTCGTGCACCCGGTGCAACTGAGGTGGCAGAGCCAGGCGATAAGCCACCTCGCCAACCCTGCTGAGGACCTGGAAGGGTCCGATGAAGCGCGGAGATAACTTGCCGCCTCGGCCAAATCTCCGAATACCACGTCGAGGTGAGACCCGCAAGAAGACGTGGTCGCCATCGTCGAACTCTAGTGGCCTCCGCCTCCTGTCAGCGTATGACTTCTGCCGGCTATGTGCTGTCCACATCCGCTCCTGGATGACCTGGACCTTCTCTGTCGTGGCCTGGACCATCTTCGGCCCCACCAGAGCTGCAAGATTTCTTCTTTCCCGATAAGAGAAATCTGGTCCCATCCCCTGGATGAACCACATTCTTTGCCTAATACAGTCAATCCTAACATGGATGATACTAATCCATACCAAGGATGACGTCGTAAGGCCTCGACGCTACTACTAAGAGATTCAACTGTTACTCTCGCCTCCAAGGGTTGAGTCACACTTTCGGCATCAGTGTGTGGTAACTGGGTCTCCTCCAGTAGATGTCTCACAAGTGAGGGTCAAGTCAACAGCCAAAACTAGAACCTCTTAGTAACATCACGAAAGAGGACAGGAACGAAAATATCACAAAGGTATGCGTTTTTTTATAGCAGCTCATAATACAAGACGCTACACAAAAGCAACAAGGAACCAGAAGTACAAAGGACGTATCCACTAGTTCTGCTCCTGTCCATCGGCTCCCAGAGCTCCATGATCGAAGGCCTCGGCTTCCTGAAGCTGAGCTCTCGCATGTTCACCTACTCCCTGTGGTCGGGGTGGACCTCCTGGTGGTGGTGGTGGCAGAGCCTCAAAGCGTCACCCACCACTGGCTGCTCGTCCAGCTCCTCTGCCTCGTCCGCCTCCTCCCTGCGGACCGCCACGGTCGAACCTCTGCCTCTGCCTGGGAGGTTCTTCACTTAACTGCTGATCATCAGCATGGCGGGTCGGACATTCACGAGCCATGTGACCAATCCCGCCACAGGAGTAACACTTCCCACTCTCGGCACGCCTGGCTCTGACTCCACCCCGGCTTCCCCGCACAACTGAGCCTGAGTCGTGCAGTCGGCCACTGGTAGGTCTGGTCTGCCTGGAACCCTGAGTCATCCGTCGGCTACCTGTTGTCAAAGACTCCGCTATCTGCCGCCCTGCGGTGGGTCGCTGCGCTGGTGTAGACTCAGCAAGGAAGCTCTCAATCAGAAGGGCCCGCTCCAGTACTCCTGTCTGAGTCGGTATGCTGAGGGAGATCAGCGATGCCCTGATCTCGTGTCTCAAACCCTTCTCGAAGGTCCGGGCCTGGAAGAATGGGTCTCGTACCATGTCGGTTGAGTAACGCGAGAGATCAGTAAATCTCGCCGAGTACTGAGCGACCGTCATGCTGCCCTGCCGCAGCTGAAGAAGCTCCTGGATACGCACCGCACGAAGGGTGGTTGGGACGAACTCCGAGCGGAAGAGGCTCTCAAAGTCCGTCCAAAGAAGAGATGCCTCATCGTGCACCTGGAGAATCAAGCTCCACCATTGTCCTGCTGCTGCATGTAGTAGGCTCGCAGCGAGGATCACCATGAGGTCTGCTGGTGTCCTCACAAGCCTAAACACACGTACCACTGCCTCCAGCCAGTCCCCGGCTGCCTGGGGATCCGTCTCTCCGCGAAACCTGGGTGGTCGCTGGCGCTGAAACTCATGCAGTGCGCTGAGGCGACGTGCATCATCAGCGACTGGTGTTGGAAGTATCGGTGGCTCGACGGGTAGAGCTACCGCTGGTGCCACTGCTGACCAAGGGCCCTGTACCGAAGCCTCGTCGCTCAGTGGGCTGTCGTCACACTCGACTCTCTGAACCCTAGCTGGCTGCCGTCGTGGGGCCATCCTGAAAAGGAAACAGGTGTGCCACGGTTAGAACAGTATACCTGGTGAGCTGATTCAAGTAATCACAAAGAAAACTTTGAAACACACACGCAATCATTGTTTTCGTGCATTAAGTCGGAAATCAGAAGTCAGGGTCCTGGTGTATGGATACGTCGGCCGCCGCACCAACACTGGACTCCCTGGACTGATAACCACACTCAATACGCTAAACATTATTGCTTCACATAGAAAAGATCAGAGTTCGCGGTAGAACCGAACTCCTTTGATACCAATTTGTCACGACCCACCCTCGGGGTCCGTGCCGTGACTACCCCAAGCCCGCCTTCCAAAGGCCAGGGGCTGGCGACTAGCACCAAGGCGTAAATCCCGGTAAAAAGGGAAGGCATTGCCTTTGTAAAGTAAACAAACACCACAGAGTAAGCAAGCGGAAAGTAAACACTAAGCAAAAGCAGAGTACAACTGAAAGTGCGGAAAAGTAAATGGGCCAGTATACAAACCCAAACTGAAAGTAAAGTACAACTCGATAGGGAAAACAGCAACTGAAAAGTAAAAGCCGCTACACCGAGCTGTCCACTGGAAATCCCACCTGAAGGGTGGGTACAGATCGCTCCACTGCTCCACGGGTCCCGCCGTCCGCTCCGAGCACGTCCCGCCCTGTGGTCCACCTCCAGGTACCGTCCTGCTCTGCAAGCCTCAGCTAAGATCAACGTTGTCCGTCGTCTACAACCAACACAACGTAGTGCAGGCAAAGCCCGTGCAGGGGTGAGTATAAGCTACTCAGTAGGGACCCCGAGACCCCTGAAGGTCTCTCAAAATCCACAAAGGATAAACCACGAAGAAAGGTACAAACACGAAGTAACAACCGACACTGCTTAGGTATATGCCCATACATATACCTAAGTCATCAATTTCAAATACGCTCCAACCTCCGAGCCCAAGTACAACTCAGTCCACACAGGAAAGTAAACGTATTCCACACAGGAAAGCAAAACGTAATCCACACAGGATAGCACAGCACAATCCACACAGGAAAGCAACAGGATTCAGCTCACACAGGATTTTCATTATCAAAACGTAACTACTGAAGAGCCCCATCTCTGAAGTGTACAGTGTCCTGTCACGACTCTGAGATACTTCTCACTATCCTAAGACTGCTGAGGTACTCCTCCAGTCGAGTACCGCGGGTCTGCTGCCAACTACCAGGCGCTCCGTCCGCCGTGGGTCTGCCGCCAAATACCGGTGCTCCGTCCACTGGGCTAGTCGACTCAATCCAACTCGAGTCAGTCGAGCAGTCTTCAGGTCTCATCCGGCTACACGGTCTCCGAACTCCGTATGCTCATCTCCAGTATCGCGGGTCTGCCGCTACAACCAAGCACACCACCTCTATCGAGTAAAACAGAAGATTCAGCTCACACATGTATACTTCTTCGGAAGACGATAAAGATGATCACTAAACCATCTAAGTCGTCGGACCCACGAAGGATCGATAGGTACTAACCCCCGCAGTGACCTACACAGGATCGGACCCACACAGGATCGGGCCCACGCATGACCTGTAGTACTGATCCACGTAGGATCGCTGAGTGCAGTAGTCGTCGCAGTCCACTGCGGATCTCTGCACAGTCGTCGCCGCAGTCCACTGAGGATCTCTGCATGGTCGTCGTCGGAGTCCACGGAGGATCTCTGCACAATCGTCGCTGTCGGAGAAGCAGTCGCAGCCAGCACTAGGGTTCCCGTACACAGCAAGCTCGTTCGGAGGGTCCGCTCCACGAGCCGAGAGGCTGATACATCAACTGTCACAAAGTCCAGAGTTGATGTATCCAAAAGTTCCGTATCATCAACAGGAACTCAACGCAACAGACGGCGCGTCGATCGGACGCCCGGTCTGAGAGTTATTGGCATTTTCGTCCCCAGGGCCCGGTTGGTTTTTAAGGCAAAAACAACCCGACCGTACTCCACCTGCGTCCAAACCTCGGGCGGAGTATGCCAAAAGATACGTCTCACTAAGAGGAACACAACAAAGCTGACGACACGTCAATCGGACGTCCGTAGCTCAAGATATGAGCGTTTCCGCTCCGAAGGCCCGGTTGGTTTCGTGTACAAACCAACCCGGCCGAACTCAAAGTATTCCGAAACATTGAGTGCGATATACTGAAACGACCGTCTCGATCCAAGGATCGCGTTGCCGCAGACGGTTCGTCATTCGGAGGTCCGTGGCTCAAATTATGGCCAAAAGACCGAAACTGTCTCGAAAACGGGGGGTCCGGGTCCGGGCCGACCCGGCCCGACCCCCCCCCCCCTGGTCTGACCCGAACCGGGTCGACCCATTCCGGGTCGACCCGACCGGATCCGACCCAAACCGGGTCGGACCGACCCGGTCCGCTTGAACCGGCCCGGCCGGTGGCGGCGCGGCGGCGCGGCCAGGGTGCCGCGCACGTGCCGCACAAGGGGGGTGAAACCCCCCTTTTTCCGGATCTCAACCGGCTTTTGCCGGCCGTTTTAAAATAACTCACGGGACCCGTGGGTCCCGCCTTCTGACCGAACCGGCGGCCGGCGAGGCCGGCCGCCTCTGGCTATTCCGCCGTGGCCGTCCGGCCGCGGCTCTTCCTCTTCCGCCAGCGGACGGTTTTCCGGCCGCCCCTTCTTGCTCGGCCCTTGAACGATTGGCGCGGCGTAATGGCGTCACGCCCCTCCGCCGCGGCCCGACTCCGGCCGCTGTCTCATCCGATTTCAAAGGCGCGGAATTATAGCGCCGCGTTTCTTCATCGAGACCCAAACCGGCCTTAAATTCTTTTGTTCCTGCGCAGTGCGACGACACCGCGCTATCTCCGCTAAAACAACACGAAAGTTTAGAAGGGGGAGGAGAATCGGCCGTGTTCATGCGGTCCGGTCTCCTCCCGTTAAAACGATATCAATTGGCCAATCGTAATAACACAAGAATGAACATTTCACAAAATTTTAATAAAATTTGGAACTACTCCCAACGGATTATTCTTTCATGTTCGAGGGAATGATACACGTAATTTTAAAAGAACAAACCCCTACCTTGGTTCTGGAACGAAGTTCGATGATCGATAACGATTCGCGGAAGTCGAGCGTCTCGGTGGTCGGCGTCACGGAAGAAGAACGTCGATGTCGCGGTTATGTCGTCACGGAAGACGGTTCCCGAGAACGTGGAGTTCTTCGTCGAAGTTCGAAGGTTCTTCGTGTTCTTCGTCAGAGTTAAAGAAGAAGGAGGAGGAGCTCTCAAAAATCCTCACAAGTTGGCTAAATAATTCTAACCAAAGAAAGAATAAGCTAAGGGTTATTTTATTAACTCAACCAAACCATTTGAATTTCAAAGGTTTGAATTAAGACAACTCAAGCTATTAATTAACCCAACTTGCCAACTTAATTTAAAAGGGGAGTTTAAGGGAGAAAATGAAAGGTTTAGTTTCGTGTGGGTCCCACCACACTTAATCCTCTCAAGGGAGGTTAAGTGGGTGTGGGTCCCACCCCTAACCCCCTTTGAGAGATGTAAACCAACAAAAGTAAAATAAAAAGAATCCCACATTTTTTTATTCAACTTTTTATAAATCTTTCAAAAACTAACTCTCAACCCGAAATAAACGAAACCTCGGAGAAGGTCTCCTTAAGAGAATATCGGCGCGGCGAGTTCCTCGGTGCCCTCGGATTTCAATTCCGAGCACCGGATCAAAAGTTAGAAATTCCCGCTCGTTCGTTCACTGAACGTACCCGAGCCAAACTTCGGAAATTGATTCCGGGCACTCCGGGCCTCGGAATCAGGTGCCGTCAGAAACCGCGCTCTTGTAAAATTCCAAAGAAAATTAAGAAAAAATTTCCCTTGAATTTTACGGGTATTTACATATATTATATCCCATTTTTAAATTATATTTTTAATTAAATAAAAAAATTATATTTTTTACTTATTATAAAACATTAATATGAATTCAAAAACTACATTATGTTCCCTCTTTCCATTCAATACAAAGTGAAATTATTTCTCATTCAAACATATAGATTATTGTCCCCAAATTTCCATACAATTCATTTTAATCATCATATTTTATAGATTGGTATTATAATGCATTTATTTTTTATATATGATATTTATTATATAATTATAATTCTTTATTTATAATATCATTTCTACCTTCTTACTATCCAATCCTTTGGGAAATGATAACGTCGCTCCACCATATGTATGGACTACCATCACTATGATGTGATGTAATTTATTTTTCATTTTTATTTTACATGTATGGTAACACAGATAGATTATATGAATATATATGATATATGTGGTAGAAAAATGATTATAAAAATAGAAAATTATTATTTATCTTACTATAATTCAATCCGTTGAAAAAGGAAAACAACATTCAAGAATACGTATGAACTAGTGTCCATGAATCATGAAACTCGTTTTTCTATATCAAACATTTATAAATGTCAAAAAAATTATAGATCATAATTATATATGATATTTATAAATTTATCAATAACAATTATATGATGTAACCACAATATATTTAGAACGACTAAAACTACAAAACAAAAACATACCTGAAAAATGAAGTAGATGTCACCCTGAATCTTGATTCTAACAAATAATTTCTAACAATCTGGTGAAAATAGGCAATAACTAAAAAATATGTGGTATGATATATATGATTACCATTATTTCATGGATCAAAAACAATTAATGTATATTCATCTATTTATTTGTAATATCTATTTACGGTAATTTTGGTTTATGATAAAATTCATGAAAACATTTCTATCATGAGGACCACAAAAGATCAAATATTTCGGAAATCCATAATTTTGGATCTAAAATTCATGAAAGAACAATAGAAATTTGATCATTCTAAAATTAGTATTCAACCATCAGTCCAATCGACATTATAGAAGGCTCTAATGTAATATGCATAACTACATAAGAATGTCATGAATGATTGTGATTTTAACCATGATTGTGATAGATTGATATGTTTAATAACCATGAATTTGTTTTTTTACTTTATCTAATTATAATTTGAGGGGTTTTATGAGGCTCATAATTCTACATTATCTATTTCTCATAGAAGTTTAATGATTTATTGATATTGGAAGGAATATTATCATTGGTAAAACATAAAAAGTCCTGTTTTTTATTATATATATCACTGATCAATATTTCATAATGTTATTTCTAATATATAAATGTCTTATGGGATGTTACATCCATTACCCTTACCCAAATAGAAATTAGAAAACATTACCACCGATTTTTTTCTTTAGAATATCCAAAAAATTGTAAATTCCATAATAATATTTGGCCTTTAGTTAATAGAATTACAATGTTTCCACACGTCATTTATAGTATAGACTATTTATCTCTTGGAAATAATTATAGGGTTTACATTAAATATGTTTTATGTTTTCAATTAGTTCAACATTTTATTTTATATGATCATGATCTAATTATTACCTTGATGTTTCAGAAATGTAATCAACAGGCTTTGGATACAATGTTAGGTTTTAGGTCCACTTAAAATCATAAGATAGATGTTAGTTGAAATCGGAATATCCAATACTTATAGGATATATTGATATATTTTTAAATGTGTTTCAAATGTGGTTGAGATCAGCACAATCCCTTTTTTGGGTTTTCTTACAAAAATAGCATACACTCGAGGATTAAGATGGATCATTATGAACCCCCTGTGAACATAAGTATATATATCCAATTTTTTAGGATATATTTGATTAAATAAATACATTGGTACATGAGATAGCTGAGGAGATGGAAAAAAAATTCCAAACCATTCAATAGAAATTCAAGGTATCTCAATGTCAACAAAAATGTTCTGTTGACAACCGTCAGTGTCCTCTGAAATTTAATATCGGTGAGATGGTTTTCCTGTGCAATATTCCATGGAATAATGTAGTGGTATTTAGAAACAAATAAAATCACTTCCCAAGGTATATTGGCTATTTCCAGGTACTCTATTGAGTAGGGATGGTAGAATATAACATGGTGCTCCCCCAAATATCTCTTAATTTAATGATTGGTTCCCTATATATCTATGAATATAAAACTTCCATAACATGTAATAAACAAAGACCTCATTACACTAGAGAATGATAACTCTTACAAGAAATAATTGGTGGAAATTATTGATCAGAGAGAGAATGTTCTAGGAAGCAAGACCACACACCGGGTAAAATATTTATGGGGAAACCACACATTTGATGAATCTTGCTAGGAACCAAACTATATGATGAGTCATAAGTATAGTCATTTTTTTGTATTATATTAATTAAATTTTGAATTATAAATTCATTTTAATGGGTTAAAATCTAAAAAACTATATTTAATGAAATAATTTTTCAAATAAATTTAATTTATTAGATATATTATTTTACATGAAACATAGATTTTTAATGAACCGTAAAAAAATTTACCCTTAGAACATCATAACATCCAAATATTTTAATAAATATTTATCTTTAAATAAATTTAAATCTTTATTAGATTGTGTTTCACACAACTGTGTGTTTAAATGCATCATTAGACATTGTTAGTATATCATAGTCATTATAATAGAGGAAAAATTTAAATAACTGATTTATGAAATAAATATAATGTTCCATTTAAATAATAATTTATGGAAAAGTCCTTAAAAAACATTAAAATAATTTTAGTAAAACCACATTATTTTGAAAAATTATATTTTATTCAAAATTGAGTTTTTCATCATTTTTAAATGAAAATGATTTTTTTGAAGTTCTAGAAAATTTCATGGAAAAAATGTATTAAATTTTTCAATTCCGAAGGTCAATTTTTTTCGTATACATTATTTTTAGTAATAGTGAAAATACTGAAGTTTATTGAAAATTTTATTTTCAATTAATTTATTTAAGATGAAATGTTATGTATTTGTATAGTTTTAAAGGAGATCATTATAATTTAAAAAATATAAAATACGGTTTTTGAGAATTATTTTATTCAATAAATTATTATGAACAATTTTTCTGTTTTAAAAATGATATTTTTTCGAAAAACTAGTTTTCATGGTGTTTTATCAGATTTTTTTAAAAAATATCCAACATATGTAGTTGGAATATTTATAAATGCATAATGTTTTTATATTCAAAATCTGAAAATAAATTAAATTTTTTTCGATATTAATCGTATCCATTGTAAATTGTTTTTCCATTTTAAAGGGTAAATTTGAGTAATTTAAGACGATAATAATATGATAATGACAATAAAAAGACACTATAACATGCCAAAATATTATTGGATGATGATGATTTTACCATTTCTAATTAAGGAAAAGAATTATGTATTTAATTGACATTTATATATGAAAAGGGCATATATAAAATTTAAATAAATGAAAGTAAAAAAATGTCACATTATTTTCCATAAATATTCATTTCATGTCCAAATGAGGAAAAAATTTGTTATGAATGAATATAAAATTAAATTTTAATCTTTATAAAAATATTTTCTTGATTTTATTATTGTTTTTACTATTTGGGCCACTTATATGAGATTTTGACATTTATAATGTTTTTTTAATAATTTAATGAATTATGATTTATGTATTAAAAATTATATCTTTTAATATATGGCCAACCAAAAGATATATTTGACTATAAATATTATTTTCAAAAATATAATATTATTTTCCAACGTAGTATTTAATTTTTAATTTTTAGTAAAATAATAAATATATTAAATAATTACACAGTATATATGTATTAATTATTTAGTTAATTGAAATATAAAATATATGTTAATAAAATTAATAAAATTAATATAATTTATGTTAATTCATGTAATAAAATAATTTTATAGATTATATTAACCTCTAATGGATCTAATATAATAATTCATTCTAATTTAGCTTGTTATCTTGTTATTTTAAATGCCCATTTAATGAATAGTGTCAAAATTGACAATAATGTTATTTTATAAAAATAATACATTTTTAAATTATTTTAAAATTATTATAAAAAATTCAAGTAAAATAATAAAAACTATTTGGTATAAACGGTTACAAAATTATCAGTTATAATTTAGTTTACTTCACATATGTACAATTTATATCTTCTAAATGCTGAAAAATATGTTACCTTAGTTAAAATTAAAAAAGGATAACTAAGGGTAGGTCTTATACTCATTCATTAATTGTTAACATAGAAAATGGACCGCATCATATCGTGAAACATTCATTGGAAAATAAAAGAGTTAACACTCGAAAAAAGGTAAATAATGAAATATTAATAGAAATTTTTTTATAAGATGATATAGGTGTATTATATAAGATTTAATAAATATTCATATGGTTATGGTATAAATTAAAAAAAATCATTATAAAATTATACATTATATTCAGATCCATATAATGAAATTGGGCCTAAGGTAAGCGTTAATTTGACAATATCATTTTACACGGGATTGTTCTTATGTAATTGTATACTAGGAATATTTATCTTCAATTTCCATGTTTCATTAAATTATTTTACTATTTTCTACAATTTTTATAGTGTTTTTAATAAAAATTAATTTTTATTAAATATATTTAAAGAAATCGTTTTGTTTGTTTTCTGAATAAGTTACTTTGTGGATTTTCTTGAAAAATAATGAATGGAATGTATTTCACCTATATGACATGAATATATTTGTATGCTTTCATGGAACCTTAATTAATTTATTATTACCTGAAATTATTTCAAGGATATTTTGAAATTAAATATTTTCTTTAAAAATGGCATGGAATATTAAATAAAAATATTTTCAAAATAGAATAGTTATTTCAATCAAGAAATATTTCATGTGATATCTCAAAATAACTTTCAATATAAGATAATGTTATTTTATGATGCTTATATTTTACATGGTATATCATCCAATGATTCCATTATTCTTATTTCCCTAAATAGTTTATTCTTATGATGAATTTGTGTTTATGAATTCTATTTATTTTCCCTGAGTGATGTTATGATGAAATGATAATGAAATCCATTTATTACAATGGGTTATGATATGATGGATAATTTATTTTCTTATGGAACAAATATAAATTTTTTCATTATGTGATGTATAGAACTGATATCTCCCTCTAATTCATTTGGTAACAATTTATATCAGAATAGATAAGCAGTTCTTGAATAAGGATTGAACTCGATTATGTAATATGAAGATGTAACAAGAAGTGAACTATGATCAGTAAAGAACATTATATACTATAATAGTATAGAAAATAAGCCTTCCAAAATATGGAAATTAATTTATATGGTTGTATGTTTTTTTAATTCCATTTCTTCTAATATTATCTCTTGAAATATGTTCTTTGATTACTTTAAAACTTATATGTTTTATCTAATAACATGATGTAATGAGCTATTATATGAAAGATATATCTTTCAAAAGTTATTTTTATGTTCTTATTTATTATTATTATTATTATTATATGAGTGATATCTCCATTTTTTCACTTATTGGGATTATGATCTCACCATTCCTTATGTTTATTTTCCCTGGAATATTAATAATGGTATTAAGCTAAATGTGTCAAAATGGGTTCCAGTAATGATGGAATAAATGGGAGCCAATATAAATGTTTTATGAATCTTTTTTTCTTCAATGTTTCCTAATATACTAATCATATATGGTTCTAGAATGGATATATTATGGTGTGTTATGATTATTATTCTTTTTTACTTATAATATCTATGTAATAAAATTATTTTCCATTATAATTGGTATCATAGAAAGGCTTAGTTGACAGTTGGAAACAAGGATGAGAAAAAATTATTAACAATCCCAAGGAGAAGTCAAAATATTTGATAAAATCCTATAGTTTTTAAAAACCTTATTTCACCATGGAAAGATCCAATGGTTTCTTATAAATAAATTTTACAACTAATTTCCCTTTATTATATAGATATCCCATTACGATTTTTGTTTCTCACAATATGATTTTTCATTAATTGGATAGAACTCGAAGGAACCTATTTAATTCTAAATATGATGGGAAAATAAATGATTTTTTTCTTAGAAAAAAATTGTTATAGGAGATTGAATTCAATCTCTTTTTACTATGATCACATAGCTTTTTCAAGATATTAATCATGCAGTACATCAGTGTGAGAAAAGCAGCAAACAATATTCTTTTGATTCATTTATGAGGTATTATACACTACCTTTTAGTGGTTCATCTAATCTACTAGTGGATGAACAATGGATTAGTACCACTTAAAATATATTTTTATTTCACTAATATCTAGAACCTGAGAAGGTAATTATGGCATTGTATCATCTAGAAGGTGAAATGGATCAATTGTGGATACTGGCTATGAAAATGAGGCAACGAGATTAAATTCACACCATGGAATGAGTCTAGTTCAATAAAATATATATTAATAAGTACATTCTTTATATTCATTAAATGAATATGGATAAGGTGTTTATTGATATTATAAAAACGAATTTAGAATATTTTGGTACATCTGAGGAAAAGTTTACAAGACGTTCAAGGTATGCTTCTAGAATTATCATCTAATCTCATATTATGTTTGATAAATTCATTAGTTACTAAAATCCATTTTCAGAAAGGAAATATACATAAGATACTTCAGTGGATATGAGGAAATCATTCGAACTTTTCTTGTCTTTATATGGAGAATGAATTATCCCATCAATCATATTGGGTTGATAAGATTATAATGATGGAATTCAAGGAAAAATATACAAAAAATAGTGAAATGAATATTTGATTTACATTATTCTCATAGATTGGAATTAAAAATGGAAGAGAATATAAAATGAAGACTATTAACTTTTTTGTGTGTGGTAAATAAGGTAATAAGTAAATTGACTTATGAAGTGAAAGTAAAAATATATATTTATTGAAACAAATAGATTAATGGATAAACAGAATACAACTCCCACACTAAAATGATTCATGTTCATGTAAAATGGTTATTATGATAACCAATGCACAAATATGAGGGTTATTAATGATGATAGACATTAGTAACACATTAAGGACAAATAAAAAGGAAAATCACATGCGACAACTATTGGTGATGTGGAGAACAACGATGAAGTTGTCAAAGGTCCACATACCATCCACTCTGAAACAACTAATGTTTTATTTGATTCTGGAACCACCCCCTCTTTTATATGGAATGAATGTTCTATGGTTCTATTTATATTAACTAAACAATTAGATATCTCTACATCTATTAAATTTTCTAATTGAACAATATTGTCATCGTAATTTTATAATTATTCTTTGGTTGACGTGTGTGGGGAAGTGCTTCCTGCTAATCTTATGATCCATTATATAGTTGAATTATATATGATTAAGAGCATGGATAGGAATTATTTATATATATATAAAATAAATTTTTGACGAACGGAAGTCACACTTCATATTCAAAATTATTCCATGTTCATCTACCGATGAAATGATGAATATGAACATCCTGTAGAAATTACTTAAGTCTAATGTGTCTCAATTCCTATAAATGATTTTTAACTATATCAAAAGGATTTTTATAAATTCACAAGTAATGATACACCTTTTGTATGAGAGCATGTTGATGTTATTCTATTAGAAATGACCGGTATTCTACCAAATCATGATGTTTATTTTTAAATAGAAATCATACCTGGTGATATGTCTAGTTCAATGACTCTTTATATAATGTCTTCTATTAAGTTGTAGTAATTGAATAATCATAACCAATATAATCATTAAAAGGGATTTATACTCCCAAGTGAATGACTTTGACGTAATCCTATTATATTTTTAAGAATAAAGATGGATCAATGAGACTCTAAATTTATTATCAAGAACATAATTGGATCACTATCAAGAAAATGTACACTCACCCATATGGATGACTTATTTGATCAATTATATTGTGATAAATACATTTCTATGAAATATATTCGATATAGATATCATCAATTGAGTGCTATGATGGAGGATATACTCAAGAAGACATTGCAAAAAAAGGTATAGAAAATATGAATTTAGTGTGATGCCTTTTTCATACTAATCCCCCTTATATATTTGTTGATTTAATGAATCGAATATTTAAAGAATATTATTATTAGTTTTTTTAAGTCTTTATATACTATATTCCTTTATATTCAGTGATAAATAAATTACATTAATATCAATTTCTAGTTTTACTAATGACCATGATATAGGGAAATCATTAGGATAAATTAATCAATATTAATTAGGGCTTCAGAAAGTTTCATTTTTTGGGTCACATAATCTCATTATATGGGGTATTTGTGGAACCAACAAAGGCCAATGGTTGTGAATTTTGGTCTTGAACAAAAATCGAAAGTATGATGATAAATTTTCATGGATTGTATATATTTTATTATTATGTTGTGAATTGTTTATCATGATTATCTAATCGACTAAAAATGATATAATAGAAATGAGTTTAGTTGATTTGGATGAAGTAATGTAAATATAATTCCAAGGAGCTAAAAACAGGGTTAGTCAGTTCACCTATGCTCACACAACTATGTATTAAAGTATGGTTCATGATATATAGTCATGAATAAAGGAAGGCAATGTGACGTTTTTTCATGTAAAATTATATGGTGATAACTTATTCCTCACAAAAATTGAAAATCCATGATCAATATTACCCAACTCATAATTTGGTGTTAGATGTGGTAATTATTTTAACTAAACATACGTAGGAATAATCATTATATAGAATCACGTGACATATATTCTGATTATAAAAATTTAATGTATATGTTCACTCATTATATATATAATATGCATAAAATGATATGGCTTGAGTTGAATAATGATTATGACAGCTCAACTCATTACCATCATAGAAAAAATGAACAAGTTAGAAGATGCTTTAAGTCATAGGGACCATCCTATCCTATCATTAAGGAGAATCTAAAAAGATCAAATATTTATGGATTTTTAATAGGATGGATCTAGATATTTTAAAGGAAGTGGAGACATCTTATCATAATGAAATGAATGTTCCACCATTTATAAAACTAAATATTAAATAATTTAAAAATTAATATGTAGAGCTATAAAATATTGTGAGAAATTATATTTAGTTCAACTTCGAAAGAGATTGAATAATTTGGTTCAGGAACCATGTTTTTGTCTCCACATTATATATTTAAAAAACAAGCTATTAGATGAAACTCATTGTTTATCATTCTCAGTTTATCCTAGAATCACCATGTTGTTTGGAGACCTAAAAGAATATTTCTAGTAGGATGGCATGGAGGATGGTGTTGTAATTTATTTTTCTCAGTGCTTTATTTGTTAGAATGTTTAGTATGACTGATAGATTTCTATGGTGATGTTACAACCATTACCCATACTCGAATGGAAGTGGAAAAAATCACTATGGATTTTTTATCAGAATTCTAAAAACATCTAAATCCCATAATTATATATAGGTAATAATTGATTGTATTATGAAGTTGGAAGACATTATTTCTTTAAGATACGTTCTATGGACATGACTCCAGCAGCCTGGATCCAGTGCCTTATTTTATTACATTATCATATAAAGAAGGAATATGCATCCCGATGGACTGATTGGTTTTGTATATTTGGAAACAAGATACAAACCTAGTTCAACATTACAAATTGACATGAAATAAAACATATAAGTTTTATTGGGAACATCTAAAACTATAAGTTATTCCATGTATGTTACTCATGAAAAACATATTTATGTCCATAGAAAATGAATCATAAGAAAGGGGTGATCTCAAACACTCAGTATGGTTAAGCAATACAGCTGATGATATCATAAACAAAAATATTAGGCATAGTGGATAACTAAAAACACTTTCCTTTAAAAATAAACATGAACACATTATAACAGGAATTAGATCTGAATAAGTATTTGGATAATAAAAAATAATCATAGGTATTCTCCTAGTTTAACAATCACTTAAGCTATTATAACTATTATTATAATGAGGGAATTCAAAATACGGGAAAACATAACCAATCCGTCAGAGACTCGTTCAAAGACCATAAAGACACATTTTGTCAGGGCCTCATTCCAGGACCATATTTTGTCTCATGAGAGCCAAAAATGAACTGAGGGGCTATTGAGGGACCCACCTAAAAAATATTTTCTCTAATGCAATCTTCATATGAACATGAACAATCATAAACAATATATACATTCATATTGAAGCTAATGTATTGAATGTACATAACATTCCCCGAACATTAAGATTTCACATGTATAATCGAACTAATCATAAAACATTTTATTAAATATTATTTTTTGCATCATAAAATATTAATCCCAATAATACATAAGAATCATAAATATTGAATAAACTCTTATAAAAACTTTGAGTAATTCTTGAGATAAATACTATTTTAATTTGAAAAAAGTGTTATTTTAGAAAACAATAAGAATAAAATCATATGTGAAGTAATATAGAATTTTCATAATAAAATTACTAATTTTTAATGTTAATGGGAAAAAATATTATTTAGTGCCCTTGAAAATAGGTAAGAATTTGAGAAATTCCCTTGAATGGGGCTTGTATTACGAGAAGAATATTTAAAAGATCCTTTTAAAAAATAGAACTCCCAATAAATGAAAAAATTATTCTGGTTGGAACACATATATTAAAAACTCAAACAGATAATAGGAGTAAATATTAAATTAATTATATTATTTTGGTAATAAATGTAACTCGAATTAAAATAAAGGTTTAGGTGGAAAACCCATACCTTAAGTCTGAAGGAGTTCATCGCATGATATTAATTACCTAATTCATCAATTTTACATTCATTTATTATTGATTATAGAACATAATATACATTTAATTTATATATTATAAACATATTCGGTTCATTAATCGTCTTTTTATGGGTTAGGAGATTAAATTTCAATGTTTGGGAGTGTTTTCTTCCATGGTTTTCTTGATCAGTTTACTTGTATTCTTGTATGGATAAACATGTAGAATGAGAATGGATGTCCAAAATAGAAGTTGTATGATATTAATGAATAATCATAAGGTCACTTTTTCATAAAATCAATTTGGTTATTTCGATTGATTATGGGTCATTATAAAAAAAATTAATCGAAATTGTTTGAGTTAATTGGCGATTCTTGATCATAACGAAGTCATTATGATTAATAAATTAGTATTATGTGTAAAAAGGTATTACATGACCTTAAATAATTTATAATACATATATATTAGTCTTTTCCAACCATCACAATGGAATCATGTCTATAATCGAAGAGAGTAATATAAACTGAAAACATCTCATCCTTGAATGGTCTAAATTAACACATCTCGGACGGTGTTTTCATTTCAAGTATAAAAGAAGGAGAAACAAGAGAATATGAAGAAATATTACTTTATAAAAACAAAATTTATGTATATTTATGTTATTGGAGTCATCACACCATTTTTATGAATGGAGTATAGAAAATAAAAAGGTAAAAATTGAACATGAAATAAGAGAAATGAAAAGTTGAATTTACTTCTTGAAGTAATAATTCTTGAGAGCCTCTTTAGGGGATAGTTTATGGTATTTGTATGAGTCCAAGGGATGAAGTGAGTGGGTAGGATCTTGGGAGGATATTTTGGTTGAATCTAGACAATGAACAAGGATTTAGAGGAGGAGAGAAAAAAGGAACCGAGGGCGTTATATTGGAGTTGAGGAGTAATTTTTTAATATCTTAATCATATTTTATTATTCTTTTCTAATATAACAAATAATATTTATTCTTGTGAACAATAATAGTATTATGTGCCTGTGAGTTTGAACCTAGTGGTCTAAAACATCCTTACATCACTTATGACCTAATAAATCTTGTATTTAGCATATATCCGAAATTATAGTATTTTACTATTCACACAAAATTCATGTATTTTCAAAAAATCCCATATAATCACCACAACCATTCTTCTATGTGTATAATTCAAAAATTGAAATCCATTTTTTGAAGAAAAAATTATAAATATTTTAAATTTAATTTATAAATAAAATCATAATTTATTTAAAAAACAACATCAAAACTATTCCTCATTTTATAAGACCTTCAAAAATCAATCAAGGTCCCATTAAATTATCTTATAACCATTATAAAATAAAATAAAATTTTACGATTATATTTTTTGTAAATAAATTCTCATTTTAAATTATTATATTAATTATAAAATTATAAGGAAAATTCTTCTGACAAACAAAAATACCAATACTTATACAATGTTCGTTTTATGACATGTATTATGTCAAAATATTATTTGTACATCCCGGGGAGATGTTTCTATTTATAGATGATATATTATTCATTACAAATCATATGGGTATGTTACTATTCATAAAGGTATGTTTCTATTAATCAAAAAAATTGATTATATTAATCTATAAACATCACCCCTAACGCAACATTGTATGTCAGATTTTTGAAATTCAAATCACAGTGGTGGAAAAATTATTTTTACTCGCTGGGATATAAAAATGTGGTGTTTATAGAGGCTCTGTGTTTGGTGAATTCAAAAATAAATTTATTTTCAAAAATATTTGGGTGTTATATTATTCCCTCATTACAAAAATTTCATCCATGAAATTATGAGAATATTACCTCACAAAATGATTTTAAAAGTTCTTCATCATAATCCCCTCAGGCTCCCATGTTTCCATTACGATTAAATGATTTTCCATAATAACATTTCCAATAAAGCCATCTAATTCCTCAACACTTTTTCTATATTGTTCATAATCCGGATAAGCTTTCACAGTAAGAGTGCTCAGGATCCAATTCTATACCTCTAGATGTGAGGACATGCATTGGGTCTGACATGTACTTTATTAGCAGTGATACATGAAACACATTGTGTACTTTTGACATGCTAGGTTGGAAAACCAAATGATATGGAACAAATCCAATTGTCTCTTGAATTCTAAAAGGGCCTATGTACTTATGTATTAGTTTCCTTTTCTTCCCAAATAACATAACAACCTTCCATGGGGATACTTTTAAAAAACCTGTTGAGTTGGTTTGGAGTATGATAATCTCCTAGGAAACCAACTGAAGGATCGAAATGATACAATAGATATTTAATATACAATAGGGGTGAATTGTATACTTTAAAAAAAATACTTAAGGTAATTTTGTATAAACAAAATTCACAACACCTCTAATTCTACACACTTGCTTGATTCTGGAAATATGATTCCGAGAATGAAATTATAGAAAGTTGAATCCAGAAATGAAACTTAACCAAATTTTACAAAGAAAAATATTCTACCGTAAAGCATATATAATCTTACTAAATCATAGTGTACATGTACAAGAAAGTAAAAGAAATTAATATATTCCTCTATAAACAAAATGCAGTTGAAAAATTGAAACAAAACAAGTAAAAAGTAGTAAATATTTTAACCCAAAGAGAAAGGTATCCAACAATCTTGTATAAATGTCCATTAATTTATACTTTCATGAAAGTATTTTTTAACCACACCAGGGTAAGCCCTCGATATGAAGATCAGAGTCTGTCATTATATACCCGCAATCCATCAACATCAAGGTAGTCGGCACCTCTGTCTTCCTATCCCTGGAAGCCCTCAACTACAAGGTAGTCGACACATCTGTCTTCTATCCTTGGAATCCTTTGAATGTACTTAGCAAAATTCATAGTCTAACGAAGAAAATCTGAACAAGTTGTTCACTACGCACAAAGCATGGAAAGCATCTCTCTCTAAAAATCATTTCAGCAACATGAAATATCTAGATTGATTAACTGGTATTAAGCTTGTTCAAATGAGATCCTATTTATAGGCACATTCTCAACGATAGGCTCCCTCCTACAATGGTCATATTTTTCCTTGAATTTCGGAGGGACCTATACACGTGTCACTCAAACAACGGTTAGTTACTATCTAAAAGAACGACATCGTTATGAAATAAAAACATGAGTAAGAAAAAATGTCGTTACATAACCAAAATCAATTATTCAGAGTCTAAGGAGAATAATTCTAAGTCTAACCAAAAATACATTCGTTGTCTATGATACAATGATATTCAGATTCTATTTTCTAAGGAATTCGCAACCTGAACTCTAGATATTTTTTGAGCCTGAGTTTCAAGGAAATTTGGAATCTGGATTCACAAGAATTTTTGAACCTGAACTTACCATGTTCGGAGTCAGAGTTCATGAGAATTCAGAGTCAGAACTCACAATGTTCGGATTCAGAATTCATGAGAATTTGATATGTGAACTTACAAAGTTCTGAAATTGAATTCCTTAGAATTCGGTCTCTGAACGAACAATGTTCGGAGCCTAAATTTATTATAATTCTAGTTATAACTCGAAAGAGTTTGGAGAATGAATTTATAGAACTCAGAGTCATAACTCAAGTGAGTTTGGTGTGTGAATTCAGAGAATTTGGAGTCAGAACTCAAAAGAGTTCGGAGTCTGAATTCAAAGAACTCGGAGTCAGAACTCAGAAGAGTTCAGAGTCTGAATTCAGAGAACTCGGATTCAGAATTCGTATCCTAAAAATTTAATTCTCTTTATCTAAGTATTATATGATTTATAAGTTTTAGATATGAAACCAAATTTTACACATAGACAAGATGATGAACAATAAAAAACATGGAAAGGATAAATTTCCTTGGGGGAGGAAAAATTTTCCTTATGAAAGTAAAACACTGTGTAAAATGAGATTTTCCTTTAGATACGGTGTTTGTGATTTTCAAAACATGAGAATTGGTAAAGTCATAATGAAGCCTTATTGACTGAAAAATCTCCCCAACAAGAAGGAATGGAAAAGTCATAAGAAAACATTATTTACTCAACAGTCTCCCCCTTTTTGGAAAGCACAAACATCCTTATGAAAAAGAATATAAGGACATTGAAAATATTTTTCTATACTTTGAAAATAAATCATATCTCCATTATCATATGAGAAAATATGAATACGACTAACTTCCCCATAGACTTTGGAATACTAAATATCGGATTCTTGATTTCTAGAATGAGATTTCTCATTATCTTGAGTACTGAAATCTCAATAATGAAAACTCCCCCTTATAAAAACTCCCCCTTACGTATGGATATTTCATCTTTACATAGAATTCTTTTTCCTTTTCCCACCTTTGTGATTTTCAAAAATAATTTGAGGGAATGGAAAAGAAATTTTGGTACCTGAGAAATTAGTACAACACATCCAAAGACAAGAAATAAAAAATTTCATTATTATTAGAATGAATTTGTACAAGGAAGAAAAGTACGACAACAGATCGGATTGCAACAAAGTAATCCTTCCTTTTCCTTCAACATAAACTTCTTGACTATTGTCTTCATCTTTTTTAGCTCCTTATGAAATTCCTATACTCACATAAGAAGTTGATCCAGATCCTTAGCTTTATTCTCTAAACCCTATATCCTTTCTTCCTCAGACTTAAGAGCCTATACCAGAGCCTTTAGGACTTCTTCCGACTTGACAATCTTTCCATATATCTCAATACGATTATCTCTTTCTATCTTCCAGCTTTGGGAAACATAATACAATTTCCCATTCAGAACATCCACTTCTGGAATCCGAGAACATTGTTCCAAAGTTAACTTTTCTTTAAGACTGTTTGTAAGATCGTTGATCCTACCATATTCAATGTCAAACGCCTCCTTGAACCAATATTAGAATTCATCATGTTGTCTCAAATATTATACTGTCTTCTTTGACCATCCATCCATATTCTTACAGGACATTTTGTGGGCATCGTAGTTGTGAAAATTTTTTGAAATTAACATCAATCATGACAAACTTTTCCATCACCATGGAAACTGAATCTGTTTTCTGATTTAGTGTGTGTTGAAGCATCTGGCATCTAGAGTCTATACGTGGAAAAATCGGTATGGTGCTAACCAGCATCCTCAATGACTGGACAATGAAATCATGTCCTAGAGATGATGAATTTGAGTCTGAGACTTTTCTAGATAATGGATCTTTCCTTAGCTTAACATGTTTCCGCTTTGAATATCCCCCAGCTTCCTTTTCCTTTAAAACGACATTAGTATGTGTATCCACAACCACCTGTTTCACCTTATCAGTTCTCATAATGGAGTCCCCATATGGAGATTCATGTTCACTATCAGATAGCTAAACAATTATATCATCATCTATCTTCTCCTTCTCACCTATTTTGTCCACATCCTCAGGATGAATAAAATGATGATTAAAACATTCTTCCTCATAGAGCATGTTCACTTCATCTTCAGCTTTCTCATCCTCTTCTTTCTGATCTTTCCCAGGTGTAGCATGTTTTGAAGATTCTGCTTCTAAAGTTCGGATTGACAATTTCTTGGATGGACTTTCTTTGTCATGGAATTATTCACCTTTCTTTATGATATATTCAGTGTCATCACTGCTTTCTTCTTCTTCCACTTCTCTCACAACATTTTCTACTTCATCAACCTTTTCTTGACCTTTTTTCGGATTCATGAATTTCTTCCCCGGTGTCTCAGGTAAAGTTTCTACCATGAAATATTTTCGTACTGGGATATTCTGTGATATTTTCTCGGTATCCCTCATAATGGATTGAACAATGTTAGACTCATACATCTTCTTCTTTTGTTTCTTTTCTTTAGCTTGCTTCTCAATCTCATCTGCTGCCTTCTCTTTTAAGGATTTGGCATTAGTAGGATCCAAACTGAAACATGGATCCCCTTCTTTCTTATTTTTCTTATATTCCCTTCATTTTGCTACAACCTCATCTAGATAGGCTTTTTCTATTAGGTTTTGGAGGTGATATTTGGGCTTTCATAGCTTTTGGAGTTTTTCTTTCCCCTTCTACTTTCTTAAACATCCTCTTCTTCCCATATTTTATTATTGTTTAGAAACTTCTTGATTTTGTGGAATAGCTTTAGCTTCTACCTCTAATAGGTCATAAAATTCTTTAGAGTCCTTAGAAAAACAAATTTTCATCCTCTTCAAATATCATCACTTTCTAGCATGACTTTTCAATTTCTAGGATTCAAATAGCAATGAATTTTAAAATATTATAATCACCGAACAATCAATATAGAAATAATGGTCGGTTACATTATAATCGGAGCCTTCAGATTTCTATTCTTGATATTCTCGATCGTAATCAGAATATTCTTAACCCAATTATCTTTCATCAGGTTCACCAAAAATATAGGATGTACATATCAATCTTCTTCAATGTGTCCTTGTCACCTTTTCTTGGAATGATAAATCCTTGAACCCATAAGTCAAGGATCTGATTATTTGTAGATAGGTGATGAATCATCAGAGTCTTGACATCTGTAAGACCGAGGAACTTCATATCTTTCACATTTACAAATCTTCCCTTGACATCCGACAACTTTTGGGAACAGAATTCAGATTCTCCTTCGTATAAAATACCAACTATGATGGTATCCTTTGTATATGAAAGATAACAGGCCATTCTATATAATTTGAAGGAAAAATTCTCTCTTCTTTCTTATTTAAAGATAATAAATGACTCATAAAACATGACATGAAAATCCATAAATACCAAGTCTTGATCCCCTGGCTTTGAAATGCAAACACTCTCCCATCCATTCAATTTGTTGTTATTCGAAATGATTGAATCATACTTATTGAAGAAGTTAGAATGCACCAAACATTCACTATACACCTCCCACTCCAGAATTGTCTTGATAGTAGACATATCTTTCTGAAAGGATTCTTCTACAGATATTCGGATTTGAGAAAACTCTTAGATGTTCCGAACTGTCTAAAGTAGAGAGTCAGAATATCATCACGTGAGAGCTTGACATCGATGTGGGACTAGCATCGATGGTCCTTTATTTAGGCATTTGATGTGATGGTTCATCTTCCAATCTCAATCGAATTGATGAAAATCCTTCTAATCAAATCTGGTTGTTGATATTATAGCAGCAAGGAAATCATGAATGAATCTGATCTTTTGATGTTTTTAAGAAATCATTCGGATTTAGGAAAAAGATAATCTGAAAAATTTTAAAAAACAAATGAAAATAGCATCAGGTAAATGATGATTATGAAAACACATGAAAGAAAACATACCTTTTCAATTTCAAGAAAGATTATTTATATAAAAAATTCATGAAGAACTTCAGATTTTGAATAATTTAAAAAAAAATTGAAAGCAAAAATCTCCATTACGAAAATTTTGAGCACGAAAATCTTCATGAAGAAAATTTTGAGTATTAAAATATTCATTATGAAAATTTTGAGTATGAAAATATATATTATGAAAACTTTGAGTATGAAAATCTTCATTATGAAATTATTGAGAAAAACTGACTACGAAATTTTTTATTATTAAAGATTTGAATAACTAACAAAAAAATGTACTCCCCCTATGAAAATGAGTTTATTACTATAAGGTGATTGGTTTTAATAGGAAGTTGATAAGGATGATTACATTACGGTTATCATTCCAAACTTCTGTTTAATGTATTCAAATCAATCGGAGGGTAAATGTTTTTTGAAAATAATAGCAAGTTGATCATGCGTTCCAATAAATTGAAGAATTATATCTCCTTATTTTGTGTGATCCATAAAATCGTGATGCCTAATATCTATTTGCTTTGCACGATAGTGATGTGAAGGGTTTTACTAGGGCCCATGGAACTAGTATTATCACACAGAATTTGTGTGTTGATAAAACACATACCATATTCTATGAGTGTGTGTTGCATCCACCACACTTGAGCATGACAACTTCCTGCTGCTACATATTCAACTTTAGAAGTGCAAAGTGCTATTGAGTGTTGCTTCTTGAATGACCATGAAACTAATGAATCTACTAAGAAATAACAAGTTCTTGATGTACTTTTTAAATCCATTATACATCAACCAAAGTCAGCATCCAAAAATCATTTCAAAATAAAATCATTTCTAGAAGTATCAAAGAGTCCTAAATCCAAGGTACTCTTTATGTAGCGAAAAAATCTTTTCAATGACTTTAAATGAGATTACTTGGGATTGGATTGATATATTTCACATAAGGATACTGAAAACATTAAGACTAGATGACTCGATTTCATGTAAAGTAGAGTTCCTATCATTCCTCTAAAAGACTTTTTATATACTGGTTTCCTAGCGTCATCAAGATCATGTGTGTTTGAGGTGCCAATGGGAGTACTAATACTCTTAGTGTTGTCATATCCATACTTTTTAATAAGATATTTAATATACTTATGTTCATATATATAGATTCCTTCTATTTTTTTAGAAATTTGAAAACCATGCAAAAAATGATTAATCACCCATCATACTCATTTCAAACTCATATTTCAATATATCTACAAAGGAATCAGTTAAATATTGCTGAGTTGAACCACATATAATATCATCAACATAAATTTGGACAATAAAAACATTTTTCTTATCATTATTTATAAAAATGGTTGGATCTAGATTTCCCTTACCATAATTATTTTGCAGCAAAAAACCTGTAAGCATATCATACCAAGATTGAGGGTCTTTATTAAGTACGTACAATGATTTGGAATGTTTATAAACATGTTCATGATGTTTTGTGTCTTCAAAACTAGGAGGTTGTTAAACTTAAACATCCTCTTGTACAATACCATTAAGGAAAACACATTTCACATTCATTTGAAAATGTTTGAAGTTGAAGAATGTTGCAATGCAAATAAATATGAATAGATTCAAGTCTAGCTACTAGAGAATAGGTTTCTTCATAGTCTATTCCTTCTTCTTGATCATAGCCTTTAGTAACAAATCTAGCATTATTTATTACTATGATTCCATTTTCATCACACTTATTTCTGTAGAACCATTTTACTCCAATAACAGATGCTTCCTTAAGTCTTTCAACCAAGGTCTAGACATTATTCATTTTGAATTCATTTAGTTCATCTTCCATAGATTTTATCCAATCATCAACACCTAAAGCTTGATCTGTGCTTTATGTTTATAATTGAGAATGGAATGATATCTTTTCTACATCATTTTTAAGGAACTTCTTGTCCTTACATGTTGATTTAGATCACCAATTATACTATCACAAGGATTATTCTTATGAAATGACTGATTTGGGTTTTGTAAAACATGTTCAACAATATAGGGTAATAAATATTCTAGGTTTAATGATTCAGAAACATCTTCTTGGACATTCTCCTTATGCGAACGATCTTATAACAAAGGTTGATAATTAGTTTTTGAAAATACATCCAACGATATAGGTTGGGGTTGTTAAAAAAAGGGATTAGTTTCATCAAATTTGACATGTATTGTTTTTTCGACAGTACAAGTATTTTTATTGAAAACTCTATAAGACTTAGAAATTGTGGAGTAGCCTAAGAAAATTTTTTCATTATATTTTCTTGCGAATTTGTGTAAGTTATATTTAGTATTCAAAATGAATAACTTGTAGCCAAAAACCATGAATTAGTAAAGTCTATATTTTCTACCATTCCATAACTCATAAAATGTTTTATTAAGAAAAAGACTCATCAAAACATGATTTATCGTATAAAAAGTAGTACATATAGGTTCAGCCCAAAAATGTTTGGCTATAGAATATTCCCTCAACATGGTTCTTGTTATCTCTTGAAGAATTATATTTCTTATTTCAACAACACCATTTTGTTGAGGTGTTCTAGGTGCTGAGATGTTATGATTAATTCAATTTCTACTACAAAAAGTTTCAAAATCACAATTTTGAAATTCTCCTCCATGATCACTATAAATAGTTATCAGAGGAAGGTTTTTATCTTTTATAACTTGGGCCCTAAAACTATTTAAATAAGAAAAATCTTCTATTTTCATTGCTAAAAAATAGACCCATGTAAATCTAGTTTAATCATCAACTAAGACAAATACATAATATTTTCCTCTGATGCTTCCAGTTTGGGTTGGACCCAAAAGATCCATTTGCACCAACTATAGTGCATTAGTGGTTGAGACTTCACCGATGGATTTATAACTTTATTTATGTTGCTTTTCCAAATTGAAAATTATCACAATCATTTGAATAATCAAATCTAAGCTCTTGTAGATCCTTAACTAGTCCTTTCTTTGGAATTTTTCATAGATTCCTAAGGTTACAGTGTCCTAACCTTCTATGGATCAACCACGAATGATTTTCCATTGCACTAAGGCAAGGTAATTCATGGATCCTATGGTCTTCTATGTTTAGTGTGTAAATATTCTCTTGACTATGGGCAGAGAGAATAAACTTATACTTGGAATTGTGTACTAAGAACTTATCATTCATAAAATTCACAAGGTATCCTTCATCACATAATTGAATTATGCTAATGAGGTTGTGATTAAGACCCTTAACAATTAAAAAATTTGAAATCAAAGTTTTTCAAAGAAGAACGATTTGACCTATACCAATTATTTCAACCGTAGCATTATCTCTGAAAGATACTTTTCCTCCTTTCATCATGATAATCATTTTAAATTACTTTTTGTCACCATTAATATGACAGGAACATCCACTATCAATGTACCAAGTATTTTTATTGGTACATTCCTTATTTTCTTGAAAATAATAATTTTAGACATTAGGAATATAAACATTCCTGGATCCAGAAATTTCAGAAAGCAAAATCTTAGGTACCCGCATTTTCATAGAAAATAGGCTTTATGAAATCCTAAAGAATGGGTTTTTGTTTAAGGAAAAACTTTTTTCCCAGTGTCCACCACACTGACACTCAGTGTAGAATGAAGCACGTGGAACAGAATAATTATTACTAAAAATTGGTTTTGAACTTCTATAACCAAAACCAGAATTATTCCTAAGAGGTCAGATTTGAGAATACATTTTATCAAAATTTTCCTTACCTAAGGTAAATTTTTTCAAAAACTTCCTCAAGTAAATTATTTCTTACTTTAGTCTAACAACTAAGATCTTATCTTCCAAAACATTAGTTTTAGAACCATAGTTAGGCTCGAAAACATTTTTCATTAAAATTACATTTTCTAGATCTTTAGAATGTTTATCCTTCTCGGAATTTACTTTATCAATATTTTTTGAAATACATTCAAAATAATGGGTTTTCATATCGATATTTTATAAAGATCTAATATGTCTTTAGTAAGTATAGAAATCCTAGACTTTTATTTATCAATATTTTACTAATCTTAGAATTTTCATTATCAAGAAGCTTAAAAAACCTAGAAACTTATTCATAGGTAGGTAAAGTATTATATTCATCAGAAGAAGATTATTCATCAGAAGAGTTATAATATTTTATATCGCTATAAGTAGCATTCAAAGATACATTGTTCATGGATTTATCATTGTGTACCTTATCCATTACGCAATGATTTTAAATAGGTATTCTTTCTATGACACAAAGATTCTTCTGTCCAAAAGATTCATAATCTGATGATTCATCTGAATAGTCTCCACCACTGGCACTCTAGGTTTATTAGCTTTCAAGACATTCTTAGCTTTATCTTTGTAGTACTTCTTTCTGTTTCTCGCAGAATTCGTTTCCTTTCATTCCATTCTTTTAAGCATAGGACAATCAAGTCTTATATGCCCATATCTCTTGAATTCATAACACGTGACTTCAGAATATTTCTTATCTTTCCTTTATTTCTACTTTAATCAGGATTGAAATTTTTTTTGACCAACAATCTTATTCATCCTTCGATCAAGTTTTTCTAACTCATTTTCTGAAGATTCACTTCCACAAGATTCATATTGGATAATAACCTTCTTAGATTTGGATCTAGTAACTCTCTTAGGAGTCTTGGATTTCATATGATTTGGAGTTGTAATAAATTAAACACTGCCATTCCAATTCTTCTTCTTTACATTATCAGGATCTCTCTTCTTTCTAGCGTCGTGTGGAAGAAGAGTTCTGAAAAGTTCGTCAAGGGTAATCTGACTAAATTTTCTATTCTCATCAATAGCAATCCATTTGTATTCCCACTCATTAGGCATGATATCTATGATCTTATCAACAATATCTTCATCATCAAATCCTTTCTCACCCATATATTGTAATATATTATCAATATTCATGAATCTTTGTTGCACCTTAAATATGGGTTCTCTATAAGGAAAGAAAAAACCATGATATACAGCTCTGAGCATGGATCTTCTAGATTTAATGACCTTTGATGTTCAATAGACTATAACTTCATGTTTCTTCCAAATAAAATTCTCTACATCACAAGATGAAATTTGGCTATATATATTTCTAGTCATGGAACAAAGTAATGTATTGCATACCTTATAATTCAGATGATATTCATGGTTTTCATGATTTTTGAAAGTACTAACATCCTTCTCATGGATTTTATATCCTCCAGTAACCATAAAAAAGTTTTCTACACCAGTATTGATAATAAATGTCTCTATATTATCTCTCTAACATACATAATCATTCCCATAAAAAATAGAAGGTCTGGTTGGATTCAGGTTGTCTATAGAACCAACATTGATTCCAGCCATCTCAAAAAAAATATCTTTCCACACAATCTTGTCAGAAATAAATGTTTTCAAACAAGAGAAAAATATCCTAAGTATGGAAAATATAACTAGAGTATCTCTAAGAAAAATATGAATCTGAACATTATGTGTCGGGAAAATTCATTTCGAAAATAAGAAGAAGAAGAATTCTCTTCTGAATCTAATCATGAAATTAATTCATATTAAACCAATGCTCGGATACCAATTGGTGAGTTGGTATGGAGTTTGATAATCTCTTTTTAAACCAACAGAAGGATTGAAATGAAACTTTAGATACTCAATATACAAGATTGGGTTGAATTGTATACTTTAAAAAAAATCCTTAGGGATGTTTTGTACAACCAAAATTCAGAACACCTATAATTATGCACACTTTCTTGATTCCATAAAAAAGATTAAGAGAATGAAATTCTGGAAAAGAGATTCCAGAAATGAAACATAAAAAAATGTTACAAAGATAAAAAATCTACCATAAAGCATATAGAATCTTTCTAAATCAGATTGTACAAGTATAAAAAAGTATAATAAATTTATACTTTCCTCTACAAACAAAATGCAACGGAAAACATGAAAAATAAAAATTAACAAGTAGTAAATAGTTTAACCCAAAGTGATTGGTATCCAAAAACATTGCATAAATATCCCTTGATTTATACTTTCAAGAATGTTTTCTTACCCACACTAGGGTAAGCCCTCGATATGGAGATCGGAGTATGTCTTGCTTTCCCTGCAAGCCCTCAACTTCAAGGTAGTCGGAACCTCTGTCTTCCTATCCCCGGAATCCCTTAAATTCAATGTAGTTAGCACCGCTGTCTTCCTATCCCCGAAATCCCTCGAATGTACTCATCAACATTGGGAGTCACACCAACAAAATCTGAGCAAGGTGTTCAATATGCCCAAGGCATGGAAAGTCTCCCTCTCTAGAAATTACTTCAGCAGCATGTAATCTCTAGATTGTTAAACTTGTATTGAGCTCATTTAAATGAGCTCGTATTTATAGTCACATTCTCAATGGTCGTCTCCCTCCTCCAATAGTCATATTTTTCCTTGAATTTCGGAGGGACCTATAAAGACGTCACATAAAAAATAGTTACATAGTAACTGAAAGCACGACATCATTTTGTAATCAAAACACGAGTAAGAAAAAATATAGTTACATAACCAAAATAAATTATTTAGAGTGTAAAGAAAATAGTTCGGTGTCTAAACAAAATTACATTCACTGTCTATTATTCAATGATATTGAGATTTTGTTTTCTATGGAATTTAGAACCAGAACTCTATTGAATTCCAATGTCTAAATTTCAAAGAAATTCGGAATCTGGATTGACAATAATTCAGAACCTGAACTTACAACATTTGGAGTTAGAGTTCATGAGAATTTGGGGTAAGAACTTACAAAATTCGGAGTCAGAAATCATCATAATTTGTAGTTTGAACTTACAATTCTTGGAGTATTAATTCATTAGAATTCGCAGTCTTTACATACAATGTTCGTTGTCTGAATTCATTAGAATTCAATGTCAGAACTCATAAGAGTTTTGAGTCTGATCTCATTAGAGTTTAGAGTCTGAATTCAGAGAACTCGGAGTCAGAACTCAAAAGTGTTCGGAGTTTGAATTCTGAGAAAACAGTGTCAGAATTTTTGTCCTGAAAATAGAATCTCTTTATCTATGTATTATAAGATTCCGAGATTTTAGATATGAAACTGAATTTTAAACTTATACCAGATGATGAACAATGAATAACATGGTAAGGATAAATTTATTTGGGTAAGGAAAAATTTTCCTTATGAATGTAAAAAACATGGTAAAATGAAATTTGCCATCAGATAATGTGTTTGTGATTTTCAAAACATGAGAATTGGTAATGTCATAATGAAACATTTTTTACTCAACAATCTCCCCAAACATAAAAGAATGGAAAAGTCATAAGAAAACCTTATTGACTCAACAAAAAAATGTACTCCCACATGAAATTATTGATTCTTAGTTCAATTATCATCATTGATTTTTTGTCTAATTTGAGCTATATTGATATGTCCTTGAGAGACATTACTTTCGATGTTGTATCCTCCACAATCTATGGACCGACTGTCTACCTTTCCCCAACTTCATCCCAATATGTTTGTAAATGACATCTCTTTCTTTACAATGCATCATATGGTTCAATTTGAATACTAGAATGGATACTATTATTATTGGAAAAATCCACCAAGGGTAAATAATTATCCCGCATACCTTGAAAGTTGAGTGATCATTATCTCAACATGTCATCTAATGTTTGGATTGTCCATTCTAATTTTCCATTAGTTTGAGGATAATAAGGAATAATCGAATGATTCTCAGTATCCAAAGACTTCTGAAGACTTTTCCATAATTTTGATGTAAGTCAAGGATCATGAATAAACACTATTGAAACGGTGCATATTGAAGTCTTACAACTTCATTGTCATATTTTTATGTAATCCGCTCTAGGGGAAAATCCTTCTTATAGTGTAGAAATGTGAATATTTTTCAAGTTATTGAATAATTTCCAATATTTCATCATTATTTCATGGAGTTTTTGGTAATATAGTGAAAAAATACATGGTGATGTCGTCCCATTTCCATGAAGAAATAGGTAAAGGTTGCATGAATCATCTATAATGTTGTCGTTTGGTCTTCACTTATTGACATACTAAACATCTTGATACATAATCAACAATTTCCAGATTTATATTCTCCAACCAGAAATATTCCATAAAATCTCTATAAATTTTATTGCTACCAAGGTGTATTATGAAATTCAAGCTATGTGAATCATCTAATAACTCCCTTTTCACCTCGGGTATAGAGGGAGCATAATGCCTCTTCCATAAATTTCAGAATTCCTTCATCTCATACGATGCTACCCAACATCCCATCATTCACATAATTAATTTTCATTTGAAGGTTCTCATCATCGATCTGAGAGCCTTTTATCCTTTATAATAAATATGTTTGAGAAACCTATTGAAAAAGGTATTGATGTTTCACCTTCTCTTATACTTTCCATGTCCATCGTTTTTAGATCCATGACCACGGGATCCCTTTCAATTCTTATTTTTTTAAATGTCCTTGATCATTCCTACTCAATGCATCATCTACCTTATTTTTTTTTCATGGGTGGTAGTGTATGTAACAATCATAATCCTTGAGTAGTTTGATCTATCACTGTTTCCTCGTGTTGAGTTATTTCGGTGTGATGATATACTGAAGACTCTTTATATCTATATATATCTCACATATTTCACGATAGAGATAGTTTCTTCATTTTTTAGAGAAAAGATCACAGCAGCTAAATCTAGATCATGAGTAGATTATTATTGATCATGACATTTTGACTGCCTTGATGCATAGGCAATAACTCTATCATTCTGCATAATGAAACAACCAAGACCTTTCATTGGTCCATCACTATAGATCACAAATAGATAATTCTTCAATGGTAGAGTCATGATTGGGGAATTCACTAATATCCACTTCAATTCTATGAAATAGTCCTCGCATTCCTATGTTCATGCAAACTTAACCCCTCTATATGTAAGCTTGGTCATTGGGATGGATAAATAAGAGATGTTCTGAATGAGAAACTGATAATAACCTGCTAATACAAAAAAACTATGTACCTCAGTTGTGTTCTATGCAGTAGGAAATTCCTGACCAACCTTTGACTTAAATGTATAAATAGATATTCCATCCTTTGAAAAACAGTGTCCAATAAAAGAAAATTATTAAAAAAAATTAACATTTTCTAAACATCCCATATAACTAATTTCATTTAAGAGTCTCCAAAATAGTGATAAAGTGATTTTTATTGTCCTATTATCTTTTTTATTTTACCAAAATATCATAAACATATAGAAACACAAAGTCATCAAGATATTCCTTGAAAATTATATTCATTAGATCCATGGAAACTGATGGTGCATTAGTCAATCCAAAATACATTCCTGTAAAATCATAATTCCCACTCCTGATGTGAAACGATATCTTATGTATGCATTCTTTCCATACTTGAAACTGATGATATTGAGATCAAAGTTCAATCTTCAAAATTTATTGGGCTCCATGAATTTGATCAAATAAATAATTAATGTGAGGTAGGGGATACTAATTCATTATTGTTATAGCATTGATCTCCCTATAGTCAATGAAAGACCTCATAGATCCATTTTTTTTATTAAATAAATGGGCAAGTCCTCTCAATAGAGAAACAATAGGGTGAATAAGTCCTTTATCACTCAATTACTCTACATTTTCTTAAATTCTACAAATTCAACATTTTCCATTGAATAAGGGGTCTTTGGTATGGGTATTGAAATATATTTAATCATAAAAACCATATATATTCATGTTGAAACTAATGTATGAAATGTAAATAACTTTTCTCGAAATTATCCCAATAATACATAAGTATCAACAAGAGTGAAGATACTTCTATAAAATCATCGAGTAATTCTTCAGATAAATAGTCTTTTATATCGAAAAGAACAGTTCTTTTGGAAAAATCATTGTATAAAACCATAATTAATGTAAGGTGGTATTTTTATAAGAAAAATTAGTGATTTTATATTTATAATGATTTCTAAAATCAGATTATAGAGTGCCCTTGAAAATGTGTAAGAATTAGAGTAATTCCCTTGAATCGATCTTGTATTACGATAAGAATTATTTGAAAGATCCTTTTAAATCATATAACTAACCACAAATGAAGTTATGATTTCAATTGGGACACATATATAAATCATTCAAAATAAATTATCAGGATTACATTTTAATTAATTATAATTTAATTGAGTTATGTTGATGATAAAAGTAACCCAAATGAAAATGGAGGTTCAGGTGGAAACTCCTTACCTCACGTCCTAAGGGGTTTCTCACAATATCGTAATGTACTTAATAATACAATTTAGTTTCATAAATTAATAATTATAAAACCCAATATAAATGTAAATGATTTATTATAATCATATTAGGTACATTCGGGTCATTTTGATGAGTTATGAGATCCAATTTCATTGTTTGGGAGTGTTTTCTTCCATTGTTTTCATGATAAGTTTACTTATATTCTTTTATGGATAAACATGTATCATGAAAATGGTTGTGTAGAATAGAAGAAGAATGTTATTTTTGAACAAAAATAATATTACATGGTCGTAAAATTCATTTGGTTACTGGGAGTGAAGACTATTCATTATATAAATCTTTAATGGCTGTTGTTTAGGTTAATTGGATGTTTTAGATCACAAGGGACTCTTTTTGATTTATAAATAATATCATGTTTATAAAAGCATACCAAAACCATAAATAAGTTATAATACATATATTATTGATTGGTTCAATAATAGTAATAGTTTCATGACCAGAATTGATGATGGTAACAAAAATTGAAAACTCGGTGTCCTTGAATGTGATAAATCAACCCATCTCAGATGGTGTTCTCATTTATAGTATAAAAGAATGGGAAAGGATCGATGATGATGAATTATTACTTTATCATGACCTAATTATAGTACATTTAATGTACTTCGGTCATCACTTAATTTGTATTAAAGGTGTTGAGTAATGAAAAAGAAAAGAAAAGAACTTGAAATTAGAGAAATGAAAACAACAATTTACCCCTTGAATTAATTTTCCATTAGTTCCTCATTAGTGGAGAGGTTTTGGCCTTTTTATGAGATAAAGGGATGATTGAAGTGGGGGAGGATATTTTTAGGATATTTAGTTATAATTTCATCAAGGAATTGTTTTTATAGAAGTGAAGAGAATAGGGAGGGAGGTGTGTTATAGTGTAGGAGAGGAGTAATTTTTGAATATCTTAATCATTATATTAATATTTTTCCAAGGAAAACCAATATTATTTATTCATGTTACCACAAACAGTACTTATTGCATGTGAGTTCGAACCATGTCATCAAACATCATCCATAATGTCACGACCCGACCCTACCCGGGCTCGAGCTGCAACTACCCTAAGCCCGCCTCCATAGGCCAGGGGCTGGCGACCAGCGCCGAAGGCACAATAACTCGGGCATGCCTTTGTCTAATCACCTGTACACACACACACAGAAAACTCAATGCAACAATGCAGAGTAAAAGTAAATACAAGCAAAGAAAAGGATAGGGAAACTGCTATATATATACCACAAATGTGCATCGACCTCTAAATAGTACAAGGAAAGTGCTGAAAATGAAAAATGGGAAAAACACGCGCCCAACCAGAAAATTGCCACAACCCGGAAACAGGTAAACAAAAAGAAACAGCTGATGGGTCTCCCACCTGAAACCTGGCCATGACCACCGCAAGCGGTCCAAGCTCCCATGCTCCTATTCTCAACTGAAGTCACGCTCCACCTGTCTGTCATCTGCAAGGGCACACCAAGTGCGGGAAAAGCCCAAGCAGGGTTAAGTATAAAAATACTCAGTAGGATACCCCGAAGGATCGAGGGAGCAACAAAAGGAGGTACCGAAGGGAGAGCAGTAGAGCGAATGGGAAAAGTAAAGGAGTACAACAAGGAGTGCAATAAAGAGTCCAACTCAACCTAACAAGAGAAAGGAAGTAGACTCATCCAGACCCAAGGAGCTGGAAACTGTGAGAAGATGAACTTCTCGTCGAGTCTTCGCTACCTATAGTATGAGAGTAGACTCGTCCAAACATGAGAATCTAGACACAGAAAGCATGTGGCATACCTCGCGCGTCTTCGCCTCTCCTGGAAGGAGAGTAGCCAAACCCAAGAAGTGGGTACTAGAACAAGGTATATACGAGCCCATATGATCAACAAGAAGCCCGAACAAACTCATAAGGGGATCTCCGTCCCGTAGCTCAGCCCAAGAAAAGTGTCGCCGACAGTCCCAGACATAACCATCATCGTCGCCCAGAATCCCGCACGTCTACCCCGAACCGCAAGCCAAGGGCTCAATCACCACACCTCGACACTATCCGCATTGGGCGGCACTGACTCACCCGCACGGTTTTAGGTCGCGTCACAAGGACGCGTCTCGGTGGGGGAAAATCTCCTCGTAATTGAGAGTTTTGGGGGAACATCAAACCACAACTCGTCACTACCCCACAGTCGAGAGGTCTCCTCAAAGTCAAAGTCGTTCCATCACCGACCCATACAACCAAGGGTCCCGCTCCGGTGGTCACGGAGGAATGACAAAGACTAGCCTAGTAGAAAGGACTGATTCTGGAATACCAACAGGTGTCCCACTGCCCAGCCCTGCTGGAGGGTAATTCATAACCAAATATCAGGTGACCCATTGCCTAGCCCTGCTGGAGGGTAAACCCTAACACATCATCTGGCGACCCACTTCCCATCCCCACTGGAGGGTAGACCTTAATACATCATCAGGCGACCCACTACCCAGCCCCACTGGAGGGTAAACCAAATTACATCATCAGGCGACCCACTACCCAGCCCCGCTAGAGGGTAGACCTGGAATAGGTCGACAAGCGACCCACTGCCTAGCCGTCCTGGAGGGTAGACCTGGAACTAGACGATGGTTGATGCACTGCCCAGCCCTTCTGGAGGGCAGACCCTAAGAGGTCATCAGGTGACCCACTGCCCAGTCTCTGCTGGAGGGTAGACCCTAATAGCGTCGGGTGACCCACTGCCCAGTCTCTGCTAGAGGGTAGACCCTAAAAGCCGATGAGTAACCCACTGCCCAGCCCCGCTGGAGGGTAAAACTCAGAACCGCTCTTCCATCTCTAAAGGAGGGTACAACACTGGCCGACCGAACACGGAGTGGGTGTCGCGCAACCACCCAACTTCAGAACAACTCTCCCAAAAGAGGTGCAGCGTATGCCCCAGCACTGGGTGTCACTAGCACCGCTACCGGCCAATCCATCGAGAACGAAACCAGGGGAGACAACTCAACCCTGCTGGTCAACAAACGAGCACAGAGCTAGGGGAAGAACTCCACCCTGCTGGTCAAACAAACACACAGAGGGACCCTCTACGCCGCGAGAGGTCCAAGTACGCGAAGCAGAACACGACACGCACTTGGGGCCCACACGACATGTGGCCCCAGGTCAAACGCACAACCAAGCGCACAAACAGCCTTAGGTACAAACCATACGTACTTCCAAGCGCTCTCGTATACTCCCAGAGTATACCACATCTCCAGCCCATAGGCTATCGTGCACCCGGCACTCAGCGTCAACGCGAATGCATGACGTATCAACTCCACCTCAAAGGCACAGGCACGGCCAACCACATCTTGTGAGGCATTTATGTTACTCTCCCAAGAGTGCATGATCGCACACCAACGGTCCGCTACAAACAAGGTAGGGAGAACCACCACTAGAGCACCTTTCTTGATTCCACATTTAATAAGATCACGTATAAGGATCCGCACAACCAAACGGATCGCGCCGTTGTAAACCTCGCGGAAAAACACGCGAGATAGACTACTTACTCGCCTGAAACGGTCAACCGGTGAAAAGGTACTATTCACCTCAACCAAACTCGTGTGGGGCCCACCCCAAGATCCCGTAACTGAACCAACGGATCACGCCACTGTGATCCCCTCGGAAAAACACACCAGATTGAGTACTCAATCACCCAAAATGAACACCCGGTGAAAAAGGAACTATTCACCGTAGCCAGGTCGGGTGGGTCTCACACCACGTCCCCGAAAAAGGTCTGGTGGACTGCACCATCGCAAAGCTCTCAGAAAAGTACGTCAAATTGACTGCTTACTTGCGTGGAATGGGTACCCGGAGAAAATGATGTGTTCCGACACACCGCACACGAGCGGTGCCACGTGGGACCCGCATCCTGGTCCTAAAACCCAACGAACGGATCACACTGTTGTGATCCTCTCGAAAAATTACACGAAATGGACTACTCACTTGTCCAAAACGGTCGCCCTGTGATAAAGCCGGAAATCACCGTCAACTCCTGAAACGGCCCTCGCGGGTCCCGCACCATCGTGCGGAATTATAGCGGGCATACTGCGCCAACGCGATGCCCTCAGAAAAACACCCAACATCGACTGCTCGCACGCCCCGAATGGACGTCCGATGAAAAAGTCGTGAAACGCAACACGCAGCTCAAGAGGCGGGCCATGGTGCCCGCTCCTCAACTTCAGCCTCAACTCCTGGAACCACCCTGGAAACTTTCGCCCCTGTGCCAGGGTCCCAACGCAACTGACGACACTCAAGGCGAACGTCGCATGCGTCCGTGCCATCGAAAACAAAAAACTCGGGGAAAACGCTCACCCACTTAAAGATGTGTCGCGCCTCCGCGGCCCCACATTTCGGGAATTAAAAATTCCCGAAACCATCTCAAAACGTTCCCCCTTGATGCAAGGTCTGCGCTACCACTGACGGCGCACAAAACGGACGCCCGTAACGAAAGTTACGGGCGTCAGAAATTCAAAGAGGGGGGGGGGGCACTCCCTAGGCCCGGACCGGCCTCGTCCGGCCTGTCCGCCCTCAGCCGGCCCGCGGCCCGGCCGCGGGCCTGGTTCAGTCTGCCGCGGCCAGCTGGCCGCGGCTAGCTCCCTCGACCGGCCGTCAAGGCCGCTCTGCTTTCCCCCAGCAGCGACCCACGACATGCGGGTCACGGCCGCACCGCACGTGGGGTCACGCACCACGCGTCCTCCTCTGCCCTACGCCGGAGCCACCCGACCGCCTCTGCCTGCCGCCTGCCACCTGCTGAAGCCGGCCCGCCGTCTGCCGCCTGCCGCCTGCTGAAGCCGGCCCGCCGTCGCCCCTCGCACAGCCGGCCGCCTCCATCCGCCAGCGCCGGAAAGCGCCGCCGCCAGCCGAGGCCCCTGCCGCTGTCCCGGAACCACCGTTTGCCGCCTCGGATCGAAGACGCGCCGCCCTGGGAACCCACCGGACCGCCAGAAATCGCCGGGACAACCTAGAATTCCTGCAACCTTCGATGATCAACCCCGAACTCATCCGACCTCGGATTTTGATTCCGAAATATGCGTTGGAAAGATAAAAAAGTATACTACGCATCTAAAGGATTTATCTGAAGGTTTAACATCAAATCAACAAATAAAATCGAACTCAAAGGGGTGGTTCGGAAATGAAAACGCAATGAAACCTCCTACCTTGCTGGGCTTCGCCCAGAGCTTCGCGTCGATCAGCCGGCACCGCCGCACCTTTCCGGAGTCGCCTCGTCGGAGCTCGCCTCGCCAGAGCTACCTCACCGGAGGTGGAGCAGGGAGGAGGGTTTGGGGAAGAAGAAGAAGAATAAGGGGGGGTGTTTAAGTACAAATCACTTAAACGCCAGCCCGACAGCCCCGAACTCGAACTCCTGACGGGTTCAGGATTTAGCCTTTCCTAGGGTAAACACCATCTCCCGAGCACAATGGCGGTCTCATAATTTTAATTCGAGACCCCGTTCAAAAGTTATAAAACTTAGCGCCTGAGGCCACCAAATTACGAAAACGCCCCTGGGGCCATTTTCCACAGAAGGGTTGCGCCCGCGAATGTTACACCCCTCCTAGGGTAAACGACACGCTATAAACTCAATGGTGCCCTCAGTTTTCCAATCCAAGCCACCGTTTTAAAGATACTGGTGTTTCACCATTAAAAGAACAAATTAATTAATTAATTAATCCGTTTAACGTTCCAGAAGCGGGAGAGGGGTCCAAACGTCCCGCGCCAACAAGTTTTATGTCGTTCCTAGGGTAAACACCCCATTCCGGACCCATCTGTACACTCGGATCCCTGATCCGGAACTCCTTTTAGGAGTTATCTCATTTAGTTATCATATCCAGTGTGAACGCACTGAAAATTTAATTCCGGCCACTCTGGGGCTCAGAATCGCACGCCGTCTGAAGACACTGCTCTGGAATATTATCAAGAATATTCCAAAGACTTTCTCATCAAAAACCGGGTTCTTACATCATTCCCTCATTCAATCTTTTCTTCCTCGAAAAGCAAAACTAGGGAGAAACACAGGGTACTAAGCCCACTCCTGGCTTCCCCATACCCAGAAGAACCCACACACAGCCCTGCATCACCGCACACAGACCAAAGGATTGATCTGTTCATGCGAGTCTGTCCCATGCCGATGTCGTGCACCCACTCCAGACTTTGGGGTTAGGGAAAGGCGATAGGAAACCTCTCCATCCCTTTTCATGGTCTCAAACGGCCAGAAGGCCCTTGGGGGTAGCTCACCTCCCCGGTCAAACCTCTATGTCACACGTCGCGACTGGAATCACCACCCGCACCTGGAACAAGGCCCGGTGATTCCAACCTTCAGAATATCCATATGGTGAAACACCCAAGGATATCTGTTCATGCAAGGTTCCACAGTCGATGCTCTCTTACACGCTCAAAAGGCGAAAGATTCAACACCATCGACTAAAGGAAAAGGTCCCACGCCTTTTTCCTTACCAACACAGGGTTAAACCCGACGCCCTACATCACCCTAGTAACACCTCAAACAAGGAACAGGGAGAAAATCCTTTCCCACGAAGAGCCTAACAATTCTACTGCAAAAAGTAGAAGAGTTGTAGAGCGTACCTATTATCATCTCATGCTCTGCAGGATAATAGACATACAAAGCTCGCGGCTGCCCGCGGTCCCAACAGTCAGCTCCCGGAGCCTGACGTGGACCGCTTAGTGGTGATGGGGAGATCTTGTAACGTCGTCCCCCACCTCCAGCTCCTCCCTCTCCTCTGCCAGCACCACCTCTCTGGGTACTACTCCGATCACGGCGCTGCCTCTGTCGTGGCAGTGCACCTACTGCCTGCCCGAAGCTATCAGCAACTCGGGTCGGGCAGTCTCGTGCCATGTGATCTTTCTCATCACAAGCATAGCACCGACGCTCTCTAGGCTGTCCTGGTGTCCTCCGGCGCCTCTGTGGTGTACAACGACGGCCCGGGATCCACTCACGGACGGGAATCCTCAGCTGAGGCCCTGCGCCTTTTCGTCACAGTGGTATACAACCACATCTCCGGAACCGGTAGTGGGAAGGCCACCTGCATCGAGGTCCTGTCCTCCGGCGCCTGCTAACTACGGCAGATGTCCTGGCTCCGTCGCGCCCACTGCCACTACCAACCGCAAAACATGACAGGAAGCCCCCTGACACCAGCGCCTGCTCTAGCACCCCAACATATGTGGAAATTCTCAAGGGTACTATGAAAGAACGAATCTCTCGGAGGAGACCCTACTCAAACTTCTACGCTCGGAGGTTGTCGTCGTGGACCATGTCCGGGTAAAAGCGTGCATGGTCTGCAAAACTAGACACGTACTCGGCCACCGTCATCCCTCCCTGCTGAAACTACAGGAGCTCATGAATCTGAACGGAGCGCAAGTAGGAGGGGAAAAACTCCCCACGGAGAAACAACTGAAAGTCATCCAACGAAAATGACGAATCGTCATGAAACTGAGTCACCAAACTCCACCAACGCCAAGCTGCTCCATGAAAAAGGGTGGCTTCCAAAGCCACTCTCTGATCTGTCGGCGTCTGCACAAGCCTGAAAAGGCGAACCACTGCCTAGAGCCAAACCTCTGCTGCCTGAGGGTTTGGCTCACCACTGAACCTCAACGGTCTCTGCCGTTGGGACTCACGGAGCGTGCTCAACCTGCGCTCAAGATCATCCTGCTCTGCTGAAACTGCCTGCTGCTCAACAGGTGGGGGGTGCTGCTACCAGCCCACCTGGAGAAAGGGGCTCGCATGATGGGTCCTAGACTGTGGCCTCGTAGCTCACATGGTCATCGTCACAAACCAAAGCTGGTATCCTAGCTGGCTATCCTTGCAGAGACATCCTGAATATTATCAAGGAGTGCCGCGGTCAAATGAGAATATATGTATATACCAATATCAATGATGGGGAGCTGACTCAAGAAGGACAGTCAAAGACTCAATCCTATGTGATGCACAAACGAAATTTTCCTGCAACAAGTGTCTCTGCATTCCGAGTCGACAAGCGGGTTATCAGGGTGCTGGTGAATGGATACGTTGGCCGCCGCACCATCACTGGACTCCCTGGCCTGAGAGCCTCTCTCGAGACACGTTAACACTATTGCCCTAAATCCCAACCAATTACTCTTTTAGGGACATCCGCACAACGTCCCAAGGAGCAAACCACCTCTGATACCACTTTGTCACGACCCGACCCTACCCGGGCTCGAGCCGCAACTACCCCAAGCCCACCTCCATAGGCCAGGGGCTGGCGACCAGCACCGAAGGCACAATAACTCGGGGAGGCCTTTGCTTAATCACCTGTACACACACACACACAAAACTCAATGCAATAGTGCAGAGTGAAAGTAAATACATGCAACGAAAAGGATAGGGAAACTGCTATATATATACCACAAATGTGCATCGACCTCTAAACAGTACAAGGAATGTGCTGAAAATGAAAAAGGGGCAAAACACGCGCCCAAACAGAAAAGTGCCACAACCCGGCAACAGGTAAACAAAAAGAAACAGCTGACGGGTCTCCCACCTGAAACCTATCCACGACCACTACACGCGGTCCAAGCTCCACAGCTCCTACGATCCACTGAAGTCACCCTCCACTTGTCCGTCGTCTGCAAGGGCACACCAAGTGCGGGAAAATCCCAAGCAGGGGTGAGTATAAAAATACTCAGTAGGATACCCCGAAGGTTCGAGGGAGCAACAAAAGGAGGTACCAAAGGGTGAGCAGTAGAGCGAACTGGAAAAGTAAAGGAGTACAAAAAAGAGTGCAGTAAAGAGTACAGATCATCCCAACAAGAGAAAGGAAGTAAACTCATCGAGACACAAGGAGCTAGAAACAGTGAGAAGATGAACTTCCTGTCGAGTCTTTGCTACCTATAGTAGGAGAGTAGACTCGTCCAACCATGAGAAGCTAGACACGGAAAGCACGTGGCATACCCTGCGCGTCTTTGCCTCTCCTGGAAGGAGAGTAGCCAAACCCAAGAAGTGGGTACTAGAACAAGGTATATACAAGCCCATATGCTCAACAAGAAGCCCGAACAAACTCGTAAGGGGATCTCCGTCCCATAGCTCAGCCAAAGAAAAGTGTCGCCAACAGTCCCAGACATAACCATCATCGTCGCCCAGAATCCCGCACGTCTTCCCCGAACCGCAATCCAAGGTCTCAATCACCACACCTCGACACTATCCACTTTGGGCGGCACTGACTCACCCGCACGGTTTTAGGTCGCGTCACAAGGACGCGTCTCGGTGGGGGAAAAGCTCCTCATACTTGAGAGATCTAGGGAAACGTCAAACCACAACTCATCACTGCCACATAGTCGAGAGGTCTCCTCAACGTCAAAGTTGTTCCATCACCGACCCATACAACCAAGGGTCCCGCTCCGATGGTCACGGAGGAAAGCCATAGGCTAGCCTAGTAGAAAGGAATGAGTCTGGAATGCCAACAGGTGTCCCACTGCCCAGCCCTGCTGGAGGGTAATTCATAACCAAATATCAGGTGACCCACTGCCAAGCCCTGCTGGAGGGTAAACCCTAACACATCATCTGGTGACCCACTGCGCAACCCCGCTGGAGGGTAGAACTTAATACATCATTAGGCGACCCATTGCCCAGCCCCGCTGGAGGGTAAACCAAATTACATCATCAGGCGACCCACTACCCAGCCCCGGTGGAGGGTAGACCTGGAATAGGTCGACAGGTGACCCACTGCCCAGCCGTGCTAGAGGGTAGACCTGGAACTAGACGACGGGTGACCCACTGCCTAGCCCTTCTGAAGGGTAGACCCTAAGAGGTCGTCGGGTGACCCACTGCCCAATCTCTGCTGGAGGGTAGACCCTAATAGCGTCAGGTGACCCAGTGCCCAGTCTCTACTGGAGGAAAGACCCTAAAAGCCGATGAGTAACCCACTGCCCAGCCTCGCTGGAGGGTAAAACTCATAACCGCTCTACCATCTCTACAGGAGGGTACAACACTAGCTGACCGAACACGGAGTGGGTGTCGCGCAACCGCCCAACTCCAGAATAGCTCTCCCAAAAGAGGTGCAGTGTCTGCCCCAGCACTGGGTGTCACTAGCACCGCTACCGGCCAATCCATCAAGAACGAAACCAGGGGGAGACCACTCAACCCTGCTGGTCAACAAATGAGCACAGGGCCAGGGGAAGAGCTCCACCCTACAGGTCAAACAAGCACACAAGGGACCCTCTACACCGTGAGAGGTCCAAGTACGCGAAGCAGAATAGGGCACGCACTTGGGGCCCACACGACGTGTGGCCCCAGGTCAAACCCCCAACCAAGCACACAAACAGCCTCAGGTACAAACCATACGTACTTACAAGCGCTCTCGTATACTCCCATAGTATACCACGTCTCCAGCCCATAGGCTATCGTGCACCCTGCACTCAGCATCAACGCGAAGGCGTGACGTATCAACTCCACCGCAAAGGCCCAGGCACGGCCAAACACATCTTGTGAGGCATTTATGTCACTCTCCCAAGAGTGTGTGATTGCACGCCAAGGGTCCGCTACAAACAAGGTAGGGCGAACCACCACTGGAGCACCTTTCATGCTTCCAGATTTATTAAGATCGCGTATAAGGCTCTGCACAACCAAACGGATCGCGCCGTTGTAAACCTTGCGGGAAAACACGCGAGATAGACTACTTACTCGCCTGAAATGGTCAACCGGTGATAAAGGTACTATTCACCGCAACCAAACTCGTGTGGGGCCCACCCCAAGATCCCGAAACTGAACCAACGGATCACGCCACTGCGATCCCCTCGGAAACACACACGGGGTTGAGTACTCAATCACCCAAAATGAACACCCGGTGAAAAAGGCACTATTCACCGTAGCTAGGTCGGGTGGGTCCCACACCTCGTCCCCAAAAAAGGTTGGGCAGACTGCGCCATCGCAAAGCTCTCGGAAAAGCACATCAAATTGACTGCTTACTTGCGTGGAATGGGTACCCGGAGAAAAAGATGTGTTCCGGGACACCACACACGAGTGGTGCCACGTGGGACCCGCATCCCGGTCCCGAAACCCAACGAACGGATCGCACCGTTGCGATGATCTCAAAAAAGTACATGAAATTGACTACTCACTTGTCCAAAACAGTCGCCCGATGATAAAGCTGGAAATCACCGTCAACTCCCAAAACGGACCTCGCGGGGCCTGCACCATCATGCGGAATTATAGCGGGCCGACTGTGCCAACGCGATGCCTTTTGAAAAACACCCAACATCGACTTCTTGCACGTCCCGAACGGACGTCCAATGAAAAAGTCGTGAAACGATACACGCAGCTCAAGAGACGGGTCGTGGGGCCCGCACCTCAACTTCAACCACAACGCCTGGAACCGCCGTGGAAACTTTCTCCCTTGCGCCAGGGTCCCAATGCAACTGACGGAACTCAAGGCGGACGTCGCATCCGTCCGCGCCGTCCAAAAGAAGAAACTCGGGGAAAACGCTCGCCCACTAAAAGGTGTGTCGCGCCTCCGCGGCCCCTCGTTTCGGGAAATAAAAATTCCCGAAACCATCTCAAAAAGTTTCCCCCGACGCAAGGTCCGCGCTGTCGCTGACGGTTCGCAAAACAGACGCCCGTAACGAATGTCACGGGCGTCGGAAATTCAAAGAGGGGGGGGGGCACTCCCTAGGCCCGGACCGGCCCGATCCGGCCGATCCGCCCTCAGCCGGTCGGTTCAGTCCGCCACGGCCAGCTGGCCGCGGCCCGCTCCTTCGACCGGCCGTCAAGGCCGGTCTGCTTTCCCCCAGCAGCGACCCGCGACATGCGGGTCACGGTCGCGCCGCACGCGGGGTCGCGCACCCCGCATCCTCCTCTGCCCTATGTCGGAGCCGCCCGGCCGCCTCCGCCTGCCGCCTACCGCCTGCCGAAGTCGGCCCGCCGTCTGCCGCCTGCCGCCTACCGATGTCGGCCCTCCGTCGCTCTCGCACACCCGACCGCCTCCAACCGCCAGTGTCGGAAAGCGCCGCCGCCAGCCGAGGCCTCTGCCACAGTCCCGGAACCGCCGTCCGCCGCCTCGGACCGAAGCCGCGCTGCCCTGGGAACCCGCCGGACCGCCGGAAATCGCCGGGACAACCCAGAATTCCCGCAACCTTCGACGATCAACCCCGAACTCATCCAACCACGGATTTTGATTCCTAAATATGCGTTGGAAATATAAAAAAGTATACTACGCATCTAAGGGATTTATCTGAAGGTTTAACATCAAATCGACACATAAAATCGAACTCAAAGGGGGGGGGGGGGGTTCGGAAATGAAAACGCAACGAAACCTCCTACCTCGCTGGGCTTCGCCTGGAGCTTCGCGTCGATCCGCCGGCACCGCCGCACCTTGCCGGAGTCGCCTCGCCAGAGCTCGACTCGCCTGAGCTGCCTCGCCGGAGGTGGAGGGGGAGGAGGGTTTGAGGAAGAAGAAGAAGAAGAAGAAGGGGGGGTGATTAAGTACAAATCACTTAAACGCCCGCCCGACAGCCCCGAACTCGAACTACTGACGGGGTCAGGATTTAGCCTCCCCTAGGGTAAACTCCACCTCTTGAGCTCAACGGCAATCTCAGAATTTTAATCCGAGACCCCATTCAAAAGTTAGAAAAATTAGCGCCCGAGCCCACCAAATTACGAAAACGCCCCTAGGGCCATTTTCCACAGACGGGTCACGCCCGCCAAAGTTACACCCCTCCTAGGGTAAACGGCATGCTCTGAACTCAACGGTGCCCTTAGTTATTCAATCCGAGCCACCATTTAAAAGATACTAGCATTTCACCATTAAACGAACAAATTAATTAATTAAATAATCCATTTAACGTTCCAGAAGCGGGCGAGGGGTCCAAACGTCCCGCACCGACAAGTTTTATGTCGTTCCTAGGGTAAACACCCCATTCCGGACCCATCCGTACACTCGGGTCCCTGATCCGGAACTCCGTTTAGGAGTTATCTCATTTATTTAGCATTTCCAGTGTGAACGGACTGAAAATTTAATTCCGGCCACTCCAGGGCTCGGAATCGCACGCTGTCTGAAGGCACTGCTCTGGAATATTATGAGGAATATTCCAAAGTCTTTCTCAGCAAAAACCGGGTTCTTACACATAAATCACTTTTGAACCAATCAATCATGTGTTTTGCAGTTATAAAAAATTATCATATTTTACTATTCACCCAAAATTCATGTATTTAAGAAAATTTCCAATTATTTACCCCAACAATTTTTCGAAAAATGAAATTAAAAAATTAATTCCAAATTCTAAAAATATTTTTATAAAATTTTTAACATAATTTTCAAATAAAATCATAATTTATTCAGAAAACAACATTAAAACTATAACTCATTTTATAACCCATTGGAAAATTAATTAATGTCCCATAAAATTATCTTATAATAATAAGACAATAAAATAAAAAATTTTGATCAAATTTTATGAAGATAAATTTCCATTTTATATTATTAAATTAATAAAAAAATTGTAATTAAATTATTTATGACATACAAAATTACGAACAGAAATGCTGTGATCGTTTTATCCACTATAAGATTTCTAAATTGAATTTATACATTCATGGGCGAAGATTATCATTTTTGGAAAATTTACAATTCATTAATATTCATAACTGTATGTGTTTCTATTCAAAATGGTGTGAAACTATTCATGAAAAACTATGTTGATTCTATCTTACTCTAATATCCCCCCAAACGCAACTGGATACATCGGTTTTTTGAAATTAAAATCATAGAGGTGGAAAAATTATGTTTACTGACTACATTATAAAAAAGTGGTGATTGTAGATACTCAGGGTTTTCTGCAATCAACATTAAATTTATTTTAAAAAATGATGGTGTGTTACATATGACATTTTCCTTGATCATTATTCAAGGATATATTTTAAGGAAGTATTATGATTAACAAATTAACATATTACATTATATCTGATCGGGATCTAGTGTTTACCATGATGTTATGAATAATTCGTCTGTAGGATCTAGATACATTGTTAGTATTCAATAGTAAATATCATTCTCAGAGATATGGTTAGTCTGAGGGGAATATTCAAACTCTAGAATAGATTTTGATATCATCAACTATAGATTTCATAGTTGGTTGGGATCAACACCTATCTTTGGTAAAAGATTAATAGCAAAAAAACATTAACTCCATTAGTCAGATAAATCAATATAAATCCCTTTTTGGGATGAAATATAGAACTCTAATATGATGGTATTATTTTTTGGAAATAAATAATTTGGGAATTAATCTATTAGATGACATGGAAGGCAAGGTTAGATATATTCAACATCACATAAGAAAATCTCATAATCGAGAAAATATGCTAACAATCAATTATAAGGGAAATATTTTGATGTGGGTGAAAAAAATATTTCAATTACTTTTCCCTTGTAATATAGTAATGAATTATAGAAATTAGGGAGTTTTATTCTCTGGGTATATTGGTCCTTTTGAATTTTAGGATCGTGATGGGAAGGAAGCATATCGATTTCACTTCCCCCTAATCATCTCATTTTCATAATGGGTCCCATGCATATCTCATAAGAAATTACATACCAGATCATTAACCTATAATGAAATTAGATTTCATACCACTAGAGAAATATCTTTCTTATGAAGAACAACTGACACATATTCTTGATCGTAGAGAAATAGGTCTACAAAACATGAAAACATTCTTGGTAGAAGATTTTCAGAAGAACCATGATTTCAGAGATGTTATGTGGGAACTGAAGGATGTGATGGAGTAACAGTACCCTCAATTGATTGAATCAGAATGAAAATTTTCTACTTAAAAATTTATTTAAATGGCATAGAAAATAACACCCTGATATTTCAATTATTATTTCCATTTATATAATTTAGTACTTCAATTTATTTTGTTCCACGAAACCATTTGTCTGAAAGAATAGTGAGACACAATTATTATAACATATTAATTAAATTTTGGGTAATAAAAAGGAATTACTAATTTTGAAAAAAATATAAATCACCATCTCAATATTAATTTACTAATATGTTCCTTAAAATAATCACAAAAATATATTTAAACCACATTATTCTTCCAAAATAAATTTTTATAAACATGATTTTTTATTATTTTTACAAAGTTAATAATTTACTAGTAGATCTATAAAATAGATTTGACCAAATGAATTTCATTTTTGATTTAAAAAATGTAAAATATTTAAAAAAGTTTAGAAGAATAGCGAAAAAGTGATTTTTATTGAATTTTTTTTTCATTTAGAGTATTTAAAATGTCAAAGTATTTTTTTGTATAGTTCTAAATTATTTATTTTAATTTTAAAATAATTAAATGATGGGTTTTGAAAATAAATTTACACATGAATTTATTATAAATACATTTTATGTTTTATAAAGGGATTTTTTCAAAAAAACCACCTTTCGTGGAGTTCTATCAGTTTTATTTTAAATTAAATTTTGACACAATTATATCTTTATTGTCTAAAAATTGACAAAAACATAAATTAATATGTAAAAAATTTAGTAAATAGTTCCCTCTTAATTTTTCCAATTTGAATAGTATCTTTGGTGAATTTTGATTCCACTATACAGAGTAAATTAGGAATTTTAGGTAAAAAATAAATTACAAAGACTATAAAACGACTCTAACACATGAAAAGAAAATTGGGATAATATAATACAATACATAACATAGAAGTGTCAAAATTAAAATGTTCAATCGATGCTTGTGTAAGAAAATTTCATATAAAATATTTATATCAAATAAACTCACAAAATATCACATTTATTTTCTTATATATCCATTATCATCACACAGTAGAAAAACAGTATATTATGGACAATTATATATGAAAATATTTAACATAATAAAAAAATGTCATGATAAAAAATTATTTTTTACATTTTGGTCTACTAATATGCGATTATGATATTTATAACATTTTATTCAATAAACAATTAAATATGTCACATTTTTAATACTATATCTTTTTAATACTGGTTTGTGCATAGATATATTAAAATATATATATTATTATGAAATATTAAATATTTATCTTAATTATGATATTTTAATATTAAGTTTCATTGTTAAATTATTTATATTAAATAATTACCGAACACTGGTATAATAATTATTTTATTAATGGAAATATCAAACAAATAATATTAAAATTTTAAAATAAATATAATTAGAGATCATTAATTTCATCAATGAATATCATATAAGACATTGACCTTGTATGGATCATAAACTGTAATTATTTTTAGTTGTCTTATAATTATGATAATTTATAAGTCCATGTAATTAATAGTATCAAAATTTACAATAATGTTATTTTTTAATAAAATTATTTTATTAAATTTCTAAAAAAACATAATAAAATATTATAAATTCAAAAATTTATATTATGGTCAACAATTTTATAAATTTTCAATTATTTTTTTAATTAACATCACATATTTGGAATTTATATACTTTAGAAATTTTAAAAGTTATTTTCATTGATTAAATTAAAATAGGTTAAGTATGGGTTAATCAAAATAATAATGTTTAAAATAATAAAAAAATTTATATAAAATATTTTTGTAGATGATATGAAAACCTTATCTTGTGTAATGGTTCAAATAAAATTTCTTTTTTTTGGAATTTTTAGGGATATTAAATTTATTATAAATTAATATTTTTCTAAAATTCAAAATTCCCCCTCTACTCAATTATTAATGGGAACATCCTCCCGCACTTATTCACATCACATCGGGCCTTTATGGTCAACCAAACCCTACCATTTTCTATTCTCAACATACATAGACAGATTATACATTTTTTTCATCTTAGAAGACCCAAACTAGTGTCCCTAACATGATATCTATTGGATGTTTTCTGAAGAATATTTAATCTTATTTACCAACTCTTTCAATATTATTTATTATTTTACTACATCATTATGTGTTTTTACCATTGTGAATTATTAACTCCAAAATCACATATATTATGATATTTTTTTATGGGAAAATTTTTTCCCCTTTTATCAATCATATGAAATAAAAATCATGATGTGTGCTTACGTATATTTTATCGTCTCCATGTTGTGCTGTAATATGTTTTTTCATCCCCACATTATCTAGATTTGTGTAATGATTGAAATATTATTTATATATATATATTAATAATAACATTATACTGATTCTATATGTTTTATACCATCTTTTTTCATACCATTTCATCATTTAGGGAACGATTTCATCACTCGTGCATAGTTATGATTTATCATCTCCACGGCATGATGCAATTTATTTTCCATGATCACCACTAATTCATTATTATATAAATGTATTTAATGAATAATATTTTATATAAATTAACTTAATATAATTATCTAATTGATATAATGATATCCAATTCGAAATAACAATGACTTATAAGATAATAAATGCATAGGAAAATGATGCAGTTAACACTCAAATAAATGGAAATTATAAAATATTATTAAACAAACTATTATAAGATGACATGATAGGATAATATATGATTTATTAGATACTAATATGGATTTATATAAATTATTAAAATTATTTAAACTATTATATAAGATCTTCAAATACATATTAGTAATATTATTCCTTAGGCAAGGTTTAATTTCACAATCTCATTTTATTTGGGATATTTTATAGCTATGGATCTATTCGGAAATATTTATCTACCCTATCCATGTTTCTGAAAAGTATATTATATATTTTTATATAATTGGTAATATATTTTTTACCCATTTTCCAACATTTACTATATGGTCTTAATGTAATCTTTTTATTGTTTTTCAAATGAGGTACTTTGTGACTTTTTTAGCTAAGGATAAAAAAGAATGTTATTTCTAACTTATAGAGAATCAATATATTTTTTCACATTTAGGATATCATAATTTATTTAAGCTTACATTACAATTCTAAAATTATATTTTTATATAAGTTGTTTTGTTTTAAAATTTCTCCACATACTATGATTTTTAATCAAATAAAAAGTATATTATCCTTATGAATTATCTCAAGTGATCTATCAAAATCACTTTCCATATAAGATAACATTACATTATGTTAATTATGTTTTTATGGGGATATGGTCCAATTATACCATTATTATTATTTCTCTTAATTTTTCATTTATATTATGAATTTATTTTTATGAATTTTGTTTATTTTCCATGATTTATGTTTTGATGAAAAGTTATTGAAACACATTTCAATTTAGGGGTTATGATATGATTCAATATTTATATTATTTTGGAACAAATATTTAGGGTTTTCATTATGTGATGGGTGTGACCTATATATCCCTCCAATTTATTGGATATTGGTTTTTAACCCATGAGATATATAGGACTGAAATGGGGAGTGAACTCATTTCATTAATCAATGACTACAATGTGGAGTGAAGCTGAATTAATAGTGGTCATTGTCCACTATGATAGTCTTTGAAATTATCATTGAAAAATTAGAAAATTACTTTCTATGCTCATATGTATTCCAAAATTCAATGTCTTATGATGTTCTCCCATGGAATGCATTCTTTTATTTTTTTTAATTCTATGATTTATCACATGACATTATATCATGATTAATGATATGACAGTTATAATTTCAACAAAAATATGTTATTAAGTATTATGATTATTTTAATGTCTCGGAACCGGAAACCACTAAACTGGTGCTCCGAGCCGGGTGGTTACATGACCGTAAGCATGCCTCCCCATTCCCCAAAGGCTGCCAACAAGCAGTGGGGGTCTATGGAGTCACGTGGGGAGACTATACCCCCTTTTTATAAGAGTAAGCCACAACAGAAATAAAAAAATATCATAATCAAGGAACATCTATAACCAATTCCAACACTAAATACTCCATGTCATAATACAAGTGCAAGATAGAACAAAATCCCAAAATATGGACAACGGCCAAAATCCCCAAAATGGTCCTGACTCTAAGTCCAGATCCTCCATTAAGTGCTACCCATGTCAACTCAATTTTCTAGAAATGACCCTAGCGCTTCTCCGGACCTACAAATATGATGTCTTCTCAGGTACCCAACGGTGGCCTGAGCATGGTGCGAGTAAAACTCAATAGGCCACCACCAACAGTGTCTACAAAATATACAGTATAAACAGGTAGTGCATGTAAAAGGAATATGAATGCTAATTGCAAAGTAATTATTTGAGGTTCCATTAAACAGTTCGAAGCCAAATCCATTGTCACTTCCATTACCATTCATTTCACACCAATTATCATTACTTACCATTTCATCACATTTCCATGGGATAAACACATAAATTATGTTACATGGGTATGAGGCCAACAATCACTTGCAAGAGGGTAACCACATAGTTATCCTATCTCACTAGGACTAACTCCCTCATAAAAACCATATTCTCACCTTGAAGCCTTAGTCCGGGTGGATTCAACCATTAGGAGAATAGATCATCAGTCCTCGTTCCTAACCCGTTCATTTAGGGTGGAGTTCCGAGCATTAGTCTTCACTCGACCCATGGGCGTAGATCCTCAAGTCATACCCCACTTTACCAAACCATGTTCTCACGCTTATATATATATAAGTAACCATCAACCATACATACCAATTCCCCTTGGACAAACCATTCACAACAAACCACGTGGGAAATCACATTATGCATCAACCCATTAACACCTTACCATTTCACATCATTTAACAATTTTCCCAATTCCCATGTGCTATTCCAATCTCACTAAGCATTCAACACTATACCCATAATCCATCCCATTATGGTCTTTAATCAGTTTACACATTAGCCCATTTAACCCATTCATCATTCCCATGAATCAACCATTCAACCCATTCCAAATAACCCTTAGGTTATTGCCAAGTCTATGTGCATCCCCTAACTTCTATTCCATGTTCATCGAATCATGCCCACATATTCATCAAGGGGTCTACCATTTATTACAACTTGGTCACTTGTTTAATATCAACCCATAAGTCTGGTGAAAGCTGGCACATCCCATGGATGGAATTAAATTAGGTCAAGTCAATCCCAACACATCCCACAGGGATTGTGAGGGTTCCCATTTTCCATTTCAAACACCATTATTACCAAACATGTCAAGGTAATTCAAAACATAACCCAGGGGAAACAAGAACACAACTAAATATCGAAAATACCCAAATAACCATGGGATATCATTTGTAGACAACCTAACTTGAAACCATGGTTTAATTCACTCTCAATCGAGTCCTTAGACATCGATCCTGCCAACATTTTGAGGTTCAACCGAAAACTCTCCCAAAAGATATGGTTTTAGAACTTTAGAACAAGACGGAGAGAAGATACTAACTCTAAACCAAAAAGTGAAGCAGGAATGGTATTAGCCTTACCCGGAGCTTCGATCTACAACCAACAGCACCAGAAACTCCATAGAAACGAGGGATATTTACCTCTTGAAGATCTTGGGAGATTTTGTTCGTGCCAAGGGTAATGATGGAGGAAATGAGAGGAAAATGCTAGTGGGTTCTTGAAATCCCAGACTGGCAATTTCGTAAATTTTCCAAATATTAAGAGGACGTGTGGTTTGGCCGCATGGTTTTGAAATACTTTCACAAACTGTGTGCATGCTACTGTTCAGAGGGGGATGAGTCTCACGGTTTTCCTAGGCAGGCCGCACGGTTTGCTCTGGCTGTGCGCAGGCCGTGCGCCCTGTCTTGTCTTGCCCATATCTCATTTATTTCATGCCCAAAGCCCCCCAGAACTCACCCAAGGCCTGTCATACTTTCCTAAGATATCCCTTAAAGCCCGAAACAAGGGATTCAACCATAACATAACAAAAACACACCTTCCCATAAACATGGATCATAAAACATCCCCACCTTATAACGGCTCATCCTTGAGCCGAGTTTCCAAGTCTCACTGATCCACAGAAGAGAAGAGTTCGGGCCACTAAACCTGCATATCTGATTCTCACTCCCATGTTTTTTCCTGATCCATCCCATGTTTCCATAGTACTCGTACTAAGAGCACAACCTTGCCTCACAACACCTTATCACTATGATTCACCACAAGAACTGGATGCTCCTTAAAGGACGCATCAGCCTCAAGATACACATTCTCCACATCAACCACGTGAGATGGGTCAGGGTGATACCGTCGATGCTACGACACATGAAACACATAATGCATCCTACCATACCTCTATAGAAGATCCAATCGGTAAGCCACTTGTCTGATCCTCTCCACAATTCCAAAAGGTCCCACACACCTGAGCGCCAACTTGCCCCGTCTCCGAATCCGATGGTGACCCAACCTTCGCGACACCAGAAGGAACACTTTATCACCCACCCCAAACTCAAGTGGTCTACGCCTCTTATCTGCAAACGACTTCTGCATACTCTGAGCTGTATCCATTTTATTCCCAATCAACATAACTTTCTCTGAAGTCTCCTACATGATACTTGGACCCAGCAACTCGGATTCACCGGCCTCTATCCAAGACAACGGAGATCGATATGGCCTCCCATAAAGTGCCTCAAACGGTTCCATCTAAATCGTAGACTGAAAACTATTGTTGTAGGAAAACGGAATCAATGATAGGTGCCTCTCCCAAGATCCACCAAAGTCCAGGACACAAGTTCTTAACATGTCTCCAACACTTGGATCATATGCTCCGACTGCCCATCTGTCTGCAGGTGGAATGTCGTACTCAAAAACACCTGCATACTAAGCACCTTCTGCAACCCTTTCCAGAAATTCGATGTGAAACATGGGTCTCGGTCCAATACTATAGTTCTCGGAACACCATGCAACTGCTTTATTTCTTGAACATACAGCTCACCCAACTAGTCGACTATAAAGCTCTCCTGAATCGTTAAGAAATGATTCACTTTCGTTAACCGATCCATAACCACCCAAATTGCATCATTCTTCTATGGGAAATGGATGCAACAAACCACCTGGGTGTTTATGCTCGGCCTTCACCTGCTGACAGGTAAGACACCGTGACACAAATCCTCCAACTTCCTTCTTCCTTCTAGGACAAAAAAACTGCCTTCTGAGATCATGGTACATCATGGTCAGTCTGGATTTCACTTCCCACTTTGATACATAGAACTCACGCATCATCTCTTCCCACACACACTTTGGAACAACCACCTGATCATGAACATGAAAAACACCGTCCATGCCGATGACCCAACCAGAAGGTAGCTCCCCACCTTTAAGATTTTCCTTCATGATCAAATAATCAGGATCATCAAGATGTCCTTCTTTAACTAGACCCAAAATCGTCGACTCCGTCGTTAAGGAAGAAAGAGTGACCTGACCACTCTCCTCCTACACCTCCAGGTGCATCTCTGAAAACAAAGCCATCACCTTCCACACAGTGCTGGACTCCTGAACCACCTGATTCTGAACCTTCCTTCTCAGAGCATCAGCAACAATGTTTCCCTTTCTCGGCATGTACACCTACTCAATGTCAAATGACTAGAGATATTCAACCCATCTTCACTACTGAAGATTCTGATCATGTTGTGAGAAGATGTACTTTAAACTCTTATGGTTGGTAAACACAGTAAACAGTTCTCCCAACATATAGTGCCTCCATCACATCAAGGAATACACCACTACAGCAAAATCAAGGTCATGAGTGGGATAGTTCTGATCATGAGGTCTCAACTACCTCGACCCATAAGCCACAACCCGCTCATCCTGTATCAACCCAGCCCCAAGTCCGATTTCAGACGCATCACAAAACACGATGTACTTCTTACCCGACTCAGGTAAGATCAAGATTGGTCCTGTCATCAACCGCATCTTCAACTCTTGGAAGGCATTCTCACAAGCCTCAGACCACTCGAACATGATTCCATTCTTTGTTAAGCCTGAGAGTGGTTCCTCTATGTGAGTGAAATACCGAATGAACCTTCATTAATACCCGACCAAACCTAGAAAATTCTGAACATCTGAAACACTCTAGGGGTGTTCCCAAGATACAACTGCCTGAACATTCTCTAGATCCACTGTCACACCTGCATCCAAGATGAGGTCAACCAGAAAATGCACCTCACCTATCCATAATTGAAACTTGGATAGCTTGGCATATAGCCGATGCTCGCTTATCATACCCAAGAAGATGTCAAGATGTTGGGCATGTTCGTCATGAGTTTTCCAGTACACTAAGATATCATCAACAAATACAACCAAAAACCGATCTATAGAGGGATGAAAGATTCGTTTCATCAATGCCATAAACACTTCTGGTTCATTGGTCATGCCAAAAGAAATTACCACGAACTCATACAACCCGTACCGACTCTGGAAAGCTATCTGCATTATTTCAGAATACCACACCCTCAACTGGTGATAACCCTACCTCATATCAATCATAGAAAGCACCGATGCACCCCTCAATTGATGAAACATGTCATAAATTATATAAAGAGGTTATTGATTTTTCACCATCATCTGATTCAACTTTCGATTGTCAACACACAGCCTCAACGACCCATCAGACTTCTTTACAAAAAGCATGGGAGATCCCCAAGGAGACGTAGTAGGATGGACAAACCCCTTATGCTCCAAATCCTCAAGCTGAACCTTTAGTTCCTGGAGTTCGTTCAGTTCCATTCTTTATGGTGGAATTGAAACTTTCTCCGCTCCAGGAAGCAACTCGATCGTGAGCTCGACATCCCTCTCAGGTGGTAACCCCGAGAAATCCTCAAGAAACATGTCCTGAAACCAATCCACCACAGGACGTAAATGAGACTATTATCTTATTTCATTATGATAAATCACGATACATGCCACTCGAGCCATGAGTCTTCTCAACCACTAACCAAACGGCCATGCACGACCTGCTAGAATATCTCATTCACCATGGTGGACAAAAACGTCACCCTCAAGAGACCTGAACGATACACGACGATGATAACAGTCTATGTGCACCCGATACAACACTAACCAATACATTCCCAATATTAGGTCAAACCATGACATCTCGAGAATGAAAAAGTCCCACAGAAAATGATACCCCCCCATCTTCCAAGGAACATCCCTTACACTGCTTGATATCCTCAACCCGCATCCCCAATGGAGTGTCAATTGACATAACCCCACAAACCCCCTCTATAGGTAAACACATCGCTACCACATGCTAAGAATATATAAAAGATTGTGTGGCACCTGTGTCAAACAATGCACTAGCAAATATAAAATCTACAAGGATCGTACCTCTAACAGTTGACGGTCTAGCCTTGCCATCACTAAGCGCAAACTGAACTGCCTGAAGGTGACCTACACCTCTACCCTGGGCCCCAGCCTAAACGCCCTATGCTGCACTATCCTGCTAGCGTGAGCGATCTTACCCTGGAGTTCCACGTCCAGAGCCCCTGCCAGTATGGCCCGAGGAGCTCAAACTGTCTGTCTGATACAGGGAAACTGATCCCCTTCACGTACCCGGTACCTTCTTTTCACCATCATGCTCACCCGTCTGCTGAGGGTTCCGGCATAACCTCTACACATGCCCCATCCTTCCACACGAACAACAATCAACTGGAGGTCGAGGAAACTAACCATGCATATGCCCTGGCCTGCTGTACCGATAACAGAACACTTGGTTTCCACTCTGAGAGGCTAACCCTCCCTTATGACCACCATGTTGGAAACATTCCAAACCATGCTTCCGACCTTCAGAAGATGCACCACTTGTCCACCCAGTTGGGACGACAAGACCACCACCCGAAGTTCCCTTAAGGTTCCCCTCAGAGATGAGTTTCTAATCCATCAGCTCTTCTAACCTCTTCAAGTGGATAATCATTACTTGTGACCAGATTTCATGTCTCAACCCATCCTGGAAATGCCTTTCCACCGGTGCCTCATCCCCTGCTAACACTAGGAAAAAGCGTCTCAAATCAGTGAAGCGACTAGCATAGTCCATCACTAATAGAGATCCCTTAGTCAGGCTTATAAACTCTTCATCCCGCTCCTACCTCAATGTCTCTGGGTAGAAATCCTCCAGAAACATCTCCAGGAAAACCTTCAATGACAACCCCTTAGTCTGCTCGGTCTGAACCTGAATGTCTCACCAATGCCTTTCCTGGCCCCGCAACATATAAATGGCCAGCTTTACTCACTTTTCAACAGGGGTCTCCAGATGATCCAATATAATCTGGAAAGACTCTAACCAGAACTATACGGCCTCTATCCCACCCTCTCCGGTGAATGTCGGAGGGTGCTGTAGCTGGAATTCCCTGTTCATCTCAAACATACTCGGTGGAACTCGCCCTGGGTCCCGATCCACCATCTGCATAAGGTGAGCTATGTTCCCCCGGAACTGGTCTTCTCTACATTCATTGATCACCACATTTTCATGCTCTTCTACAGGAGGCCTGTTCTCAGCAACACACTCACATTTCCCAACTGGTAATCGAAGTCGTGGGGGAATTTCTCTACATTCCCAAGAAATAGATTCACCACACATACCATAAAACATTCACTACTTCATCAAAATATCTTTACTTGCTACAAAACCCCATTTTCATATTCTAATTCATCAACATTAAATCCTCAAAATCACCTCCCCCACCATCCCTACTGCGGGCCATGCTCCACATGGGGTAAACAACAATGCACTACCACTAAACGCACACAACAATTAAAAAAACATTTTCCACTTCATTTAAAACCCTTCTATTTCGTTAAATATCATTTTACCACTTGTTTTATTTCATTATTCTCATTATTTATTGGTTTCATGAAATTAACGATGCACCCTACTTTCTTGCCTCACACATCCACCCCATGCATGTGCATAACACAATGCATTTCACCTATCTCCCTAGGTGCCTACAGTGATTAATGAGTACAAATCCTTGTGTTGTTAAGGCCATGAGCCAAATATCATAAAACAGTCACATCGAACAACATCTGCATCACCCAATGGTGAAATATCATCAACTATAACAACACACAAGCAAGAAAACATTTCCCACCAATGGTAACATGGGTTTTCCCTCGTACCTGGGTTAGCTACTCCCAAGCACGAGCTAATTACCAAGGCCCGACACATCTTAACCCTTGGAAACCTATCCAAAATAACAAGACCTCAGATAAGGAGATGAAATACCTCCTCTGATACCACTTTTTAACGTCCCCAACCCAGAAGCCACTAACCCGGTGCTCCGATCCGGGTGGTTTCATGACCTTAATTGCGCCTCCCCATACCCCAAAGGTTGCCGACTTGCAATGGGGGTCTACAGAATCATGTAGGGATACTATACCACATTTTTATCAAAGTAAGACTTAAAATAAATAAACCAAATACTAGAAACAATAACCTTTAAAAAAGGAACACGTATAACCAATTCCAACACTACGTATACCATGTCATACTACAAGTGCAAGAGTGAACAAAATACCAAAATATGGACAACTTCCAAAATCCCCAAAATGGTCCCGAATCCATGTCTAGATCCTCCACCAAGAGCTACCCATGTACACACAATTTTCTAGTAATGACCCTTTCCCTTCTCCTGACCTGCAAATATAAAGTATGCTCCCATACCCAACGGTGGCCCGAACAGGGTGTGATTACAACTTAGTAGGCCACCACCAACGGTGTCTAAAAAATATCTAGTATAAATAGGTAGTGCATGCAAAAGTAATATGAATGATAATTACCAAGTAATTATTTAGGGTGACATTAACCAGTTCAGAGCCAAAGCCATTGCCACTTCCATTACCATTCATTTCACGTAAATTATCATTACTTACCATTTCATCACATTTCCATGGGTTAAACACATACATTACGTTGCATGGGTCTAAGGAAAAAAATCACATGCAGGAGGGTAACCACATCGTTATCCTATATCACTAGGAACAACTCCCTCATAGAAACCATATTATCACCTCGAATCCTTGGTCCAGGTGGATACCTCATAGTAACCATATTCTCATCGTGAAGCCTCAGTCTGGGTGGATGCAACCGTTAAGAGAATAGATCACCAGTCCTCATTCCTAACCCGTGCATTTAGGGTGGAGTTCTGAGCATGAGTCTTCACTCGACCCGTGGGCATACATCCTCATATCATACCTTACTCTACCAAGCCCTGTGCACATGCTTATATATATATAAGTAACCATCAACCATCCATACCATTTCCCCTTGGAAAAACCATTCACAAAAAACCAGACGGGAATTCACATTATGCCTCATCCCATTAACACCTTAACATTTCACATTATTTAACCATTATCCCAATTCCCATGTGGTATGCCTATATCACTATGAATTCAACAGTAGACCCATAATCCATCCCATTATGGTCTTTAATCACTTTACACTTTAAACCATTTAACCCATTCATCATTCCCATAAATCAACCATTCAACCCATTTCAAATAACCCTTAGTTTATTGACAAGTCTAGGTGCATCACCTAACTTCTATTCCAAGTTTAACCAACCATGCCAACATATTCATCAAGGCCTCTACCATTTATTACAACAAATTCACTTGTTTAATATCAACCCCTAAGTCTGGGGAAAGCCGACACATCCTATAGATGGCCCTAAATTAGGTCATGTCAATCCCAACACATTCTACGGGGATTGTGAGGGTTCCCATTTTCCATTTCAAGCACCATTATTACCAAAAATTCCAAGGTTAATAAAAAAATAACCAAGGGGAAACAAGAACACAAATAAACATGGAAAAATACCAAAATTACCTTGGGATATCATTTTTAGACCACCTACCTCGAAAACGCGGTTGAACGCACTCTCAATCGAGTACTTAGACCTAGATCCGGCGAACCATTAGATCTTCAACATAAAAATCACCCTAAAGATAGATTTTTATAGATTTGGAACAAGAGGGAGAGAAAATAAAAATCCAAAAACAAAAAGAGAAGCAAGGATGGGTTTTCCGTCCCCGAAGCTTTGATATGCGACCAACGTCACCAAAAACGCCTTAAAAACAAGGGGGGTCGACCTCTTGGAGCTCTTGGGAGATTTGGTTCATGCCTCGGGTGAAGAGGGAAGAAATGAGAGGAAAACCTGAGTGGGTTCTTAAATTCCTAGAGTGGTAATTTTGTAAATTTTCCAAAAAATTTAGAGGCCGCACGGTTTGGCCACATGTTTTGGAAAACTGTGCGCAAACCATGTGCATTCTGCTGCCAGGAGGGGGAGGGGTCGCACGGTTTTTCTGGTCAGGCTGCATGGTTTTCCCTGTCCATGTGCATGCCATGTGGCATGGCATGTCTTGCCCATATTTCATTTATTTCCTACCCCAAGCCCCCGGAAGACCCCAAGGCCTCTCATTCTTTCAGAAGACATCCCTTGAAGCCTGAAACGAGGGATTCAACCAATACATAATGAAATTATACCTTTCCAAAAACTGGGATCTTTCAATTATTATATGATTGATATTTCTATAGGATACCCTTAAAAGAGTATCTAAACTCACAATTTTATATGTTTCCTTTCCCCAATATCTGATGAAAGTTATTATGTAATATGTGTCAAAAATGGTTCTAATAATTAAGAAATAAGTGGGAGATGATATTGATACTTTAGGAATATTTTGTTCATCTTTCCATTTTTGAAAAGAAACTAATCCTCTATGATTTGGGTGTGGTTTATTATGTTATGTGTTAATTTTATTTTCTAATTTTTTGTAATATCTATGAATGAAAATTATGATATGTTATATTTTTTATCAGAGAATTCATTATTTATCCTTTGGAAAATAATTTGATAAAACCTCAGTAAGTTCACTAAGGATATATATAATTATAGGATACAATCCTATATTTTTTGTAATGATTTTGAATAACCTTGGGTATAACCTGAGGTGTCTTGAATTAAATTTTTATAAGTAATTTACCTTTATTATGTAGATTCCCCATGATGATTAGTGTTGATCAAACTAATTTTTATGGTTTACATAATGTATAGAACACAAACCAACAACATTAATGATGAATATTATGGTGAATGTAATGATTATTCTCCTAGGAAATTATATTTTATTGGAGAATGATTTAAAAATAATTTTTCTATGTTCACACAACTTTATAAAAAAATAAATCTTGTAGTGCATCCAAATTATCAATATAGGGAAAAAATTATATTAAGTCCTTTATGAGTTATCATCCACCTTTTTTAGTGAGCCTTTTGATCCACTACTGTTTGAAAAATGGTTAAAACCCATTGAATATATATTTTTGGTTATCTAACGATAAAAAAGTGAAAAAAAAATATTGGCAGTCTATCATTTGGGAGATGATGTGGATTAATGGTGGATCCTCATAAATAATATGATGCAATGAGATGAAATCAAATACATGGAATGGGATGATTTCAATATCATACTTTTCAATATGTTCTTTCTTCATGTTTTCTGAATGAATATGGTAAATCAGTTTATTGATCAAAAGAAAAGGGGTGATTAATTATTTGGTTCATATGGGGAATATATTACAAGACTTGATAAGAATATGATATTTCATTTATGCAAAAATATTGGAAATAAAAATGGAGGAATTTTTCTTATGGATAATACTAGATGTTTTAAATGTTGGCAAGAAGGTCATCACGAAATTGAATATTGATGTGATGGAAGAACGATAGATGATGATGTGAATATAGAAATGAAAATAAAGAATGCATCTCCAATTAAAAAATTCTTCAATTTAAATGAAAATTGGAACTATGCTAAGAAACTCCTAAATAATTGGGTTTTCGATAATGATCTATGTCCACAACATCTTAAGGGAAAAGAAAATGAAAAAACACATTTGATCACTACTTGCGTTGTTGAGTATGTCAAGGAAATGGTGAATGGTTCACATACCATCCACTCTCAAAATGAAAATTCATTATTTGATTCTAGATCCACCTGATTTTTTATTTTAAATTAATTTCTATGAGTATATCCATTTTTTCAGGACAATTATTTTTCTAAACTCCTAAGGGCACAATGGTCTAATCACAAGTTTATAATTCTTCTTCGATTGAGTTTTGTGAAAAAGTGATATTGGAAAATCTTATGATCCACCCTTTAGTTGAATTTGATGTGAATCTTGGAATGGATTGGTTTTCTTTATCGAAATCATATCAATTATCAAGGAAGGGAATTCTCATTTCATATTATGAATGAATCCATTCCACTTATCGATACAAGGATGAATATGAACATCTAATGTAAATTGCTTCTATATTATAGGTTTTAATTTCTATAAATTATAGTTATTTATCATATATGGTTGTGCAGACATTAAATATTAAGGATACATTTATAATACATGAGTTTTTTATTTCTTTTAGAATACATTCCTAGTCTTCCAATGAATCATGAAGTTTAGTTTTCAATAAAATTCATAACGGGTATTATGCTTGTTTAAAAAAATCCTAACAGAATGGAACCAATTGAGGTGAAATAACTGAAGAATAAACTCTATGATAATCAGTCCATGAGAGTTTTTCACCCATGAAAATCACTATGGGGTGAACCTTCACTATTTTTTAATAAGAAATATGGATAAATTAGAATATGCATTGATTATATAGTACTTAAAAAGATCCCTATCATGAATGAAAAACTTTACCCCTATATTGGTGACTTATTTGATCATCTATGTAGAACTCAGTAGTTTTTTATGACTGATATTAATTTTGTATGTCCCAAACTGTGGGTTAAAAAGGATGATATACCAAAGACAACATTATGTGAACATTATAATCCATATGAATTTATAGTGATGACTTTTGGCCTTAATAATTCCCCCTCAACCTTTATTGTTATAATGGATAGAATATTTATATAATATCTAGATAATTTTATGGAAGTATTTATAGAAGATTTTACATTATAGTCTAATAGATATGGAAAACATAAATTTCACATTCAGATTATACTAAAGACGTTCATAAAGGATAATATTTTATAAAAATTTATCAAGTGTGAATTTTTGAATAAAACAATCATTTTTGGGACACACAATCCCAAAAAAACGGATAAATGTGGATCCATAAAAGAAATATGTTATTTAAAATTGGTCTAGACCAACAACAGTAACTAAGAATAGTAGTTTTCTTCATTTGGATGGATATTATTGATTTTTTTGAAATATTTCTCAATATTTTCTAATCCACTCACCACGTTGACAGTGAAAGGATTTAAGCTCATCTAGAAGGAAGAATGTGAAGAAAAGTTCAGAGAGATGAAATGATGTGGATAATGAGTACCAATTATCACAGTACCCTATAGTGGTGAAAGGTTTATGGTCTATATTGATGCATCAAATAATGGGATTGGATGTGTTCTCATGAACATGATGTGGTGATGTTTTATGCGTCATGACAAGTAAGAATCAATTAGAAAAGATAATAAATTATGATTAGGAGTTTACTGTGATAAATTTTTCATTAATGATTTCTATGTGTTATCTTTATTTAAAATGGTGTGGCATATATACTGATAAAAAAATTTAATGTATATTTTCACTCCAAATGAGATGAATATTCAAGGAAGGAGATGGTTTTAGTTGAATAAAATTGAGACAAATCAATATATTACCACACTATAACAGTGATCAGAGACTAGATTCTTTGAGTCGTAATGGCCACGCTATGATATATATGATGAGGATAACAAAAGATCCATTATTTATGAATTTTCAAAGGATGGATCTGGTCATTATAAAGGAAGTGGATAAATCTTATATAGATCAAATCAATGAACAACAATCTCTACAACTAAAGATTAAGGAAGAGAATAAGGAAGGCATAGAGCTAAAATCGAAGGTGAGAAATGTTCCCAAGTTCAACATTAAAGATCATGGAATAATAAGGATCATGAATATTGTTTCGGTCCCTCCCATACAATATATATGGAACGATATATTGTTTGGGGATCGTTGTTCATCAATATCTATTCATCCATGAAGCACCAAGACATATAAACACAAAAACTATTATTTCTAGTGGGGTTTCATGATGAAAGATGTTCTATAGTATGTTTTTCAATGATTTTTTAATCATCATGTGATGTTTAAAAGACATAAGTCTATAGGGATGTTACAACCATTACCCATACCAGAATTTATATGGGAATGAATAACCATGTATTTTTTTTCGTTGCACCTCACAATAAATATAAAGGACATAATTCTATATGTTTTACAGTTTATCCCATTGTAAAGTTAGCCAAAATTAGTTATATAAGATAATTCTACACCAATTATAAGTTTACCAGAATATATATTATGGATATGGTATGATTTAATGGACTACCACATTCGATTATATCTGAACAAGATCTGATATTTAAATCAATGTTCTGAATAAGTCTTTACCACTCTCTAGATATATAGTTATGGTTCAAAAACCATAAAATCCATCTATATTTGGCGATATTGAGTGAAAAACTCACTATATATATATATATGTATATATGTAATTTTGAGATATTTCTCTATGTATTTCATTGTTGGTTGGGATTAACACCACCTTTTCTAGAAATGTCATATAGTAATAGATTTCACTCAAGTATTCAGATGGATCCTTATGAGTCGTTCTACAGTAAGAGTGTAGAATAATAAGATGTCATAATTATGTTTGGAAATGAATGTTATTGGTGCCTGACCTAGTCGTAGAAATAGTGTAGTAGATTAGTTTTATTCACCAACACAAAACAACATCTTAGAGAAGAAAAAAATGTAATGTTGACAATCAAAGAAATGACGTAGTGTTTAATGTGTATGATAATGTATTTCATTGAATATTTCCCTAGAAGTGCGTAGTGACATTTTCAATGAATGGAAATTAAATCCCTATGTATATAAGAATTTTTACAATCAGGATCATGTTTTTATGGTAGCTTACTGATTGGCGCTTCCACTAAATATTTCCCAAGTTCATCTTGTTTCTCAAGTATATCTCCTAAGAGATTATATACCCATCCTTCATATTTACTAAAATCAGGTTTCAATCCCTTGGGGAAAAATATTTCATATGAAGAATAAATTATATCTATTATGGATTATAGAGAGAAAATTCTATGAAACAAAACAACTTTCTTGGTTAATGTTTTATGGAAGAGCCACCAATTCATAGAGGCAATGTCAGAACCTGAGAATGTGATTAGGTAGAGGTACTCTAATATATTTTTATCTAGATTATTTAATTTCTATGGTAATTTTCATATTATGACAGGTAAAATGTAAATCCCCAACATTGTAATAAATATTTCTTTTTAAATAATTTGAATTTATCAATAGCATGTGTTGCATGAAATTGTGAGTTTAAATGAACCATATGACCTTATTAGTATAACCAATCCATTAAATAAGAATGAATAAATGTTTATAAATTATTTAAGTAATAAATATAATGCTTTGAATCAATATTAATGTATTTATACGTTCTCAAAATATAATTAAACCATTTTATAAAAAACACATTTTTTTCAAAAATATGTATTTTCAAAATTGAGTTTTTATTCTATTAATGAATGAAAATAAATTTTTTGAAGTTGTAGAAAATGTATTTTAAAAAATTAAAATCTTTTTTGCAGAAAAATTCTAATAGTAATTTTCAATGAATACATTAATTTTTTAGGAATACTGACAATACTAATTTTAATTTAAAAGTGTATTTTATTTTAATGTCTTTACAAGGTCAAATTATTATTATTTAATAGTTTCAAATTATATAATTTTAATTTAAAATAATTAAATTATTTATTTTTTAAATGATATTAAGGAAAAAATTTATTATAAAATCATTTATTTATTTGAAAGGTCATTTTCTAAAAATCTATTATTCATTGTGTTTTACCGATTTTATTTCACATTAAATTCAAAAACATCATTGTTGAGAATTTGAAAAATTAATAAAGTAAATTATATTCAAAAGGTCCAAATTTTTTAAATATGTCCCTTTTATGTTTTTCTAATAAAAATAGAAACCTTCTTAATTTTTTCTACCACGGTAATTGGAAGATTGTGAAATTTAGGTTGACAATAAATTTATAAAGACTTAAAAATGAATCTAACACATTATCAAATTTTATTGGATGAAGATAATTATAACCTTAACATATATGGATATAAATTACGTTTTTTAATGGAAAATTGTCCATGAAAATTACGTATATATTATTTTTATATCAATAAAAGTAAAAAACTATTACTCTATTTTACTTAAATATCCCTTTTGTCTACACATGGGAAAAAATGCCGGATATGGACAAATAAAAATGTAAATTATTAAATTAATAAACATATAATCATGAGTATATTTATTTATGAAATTTTGGTTCACTTATATGAGATTATTAAATTTATATTATTTTATTTATTATGAAATCAAAGAAGTAACGTTCATGTTTTAAATACAATATCTTTTTAATATAGGGTCACCAAAAAGGTATATTCAACAATAAATATTATTCGCAAATATATAAGATTTATATTAACCATAGTGTTTAATTTGATATTTTAAATGAAAAAATATGTATATTAAATAATTACACAACACTAATGTTTTAATTATTTTATTAAATGAAATATCGAAGAAAAGTTAATAAAAATATTAAAATATATATATTTTTTGATAATTAATTAGATAAAAAATATATTCACAAGGTAAAAATTTGTTAAATAGTTTCCTTTTATGTTTTTCTAATATAAAGATTAACATTATTAATTATAACTACCACTGTAATGGGGGGATTGGTTAATTTGGGTTGATAATAAATTTAGGAAGATTCAAAAATGATTGTAACATATGATGAAATTTTATTGGATGAAGTTAATTATAAAAATAAATGATAAGGATAGAAATTTATTTTTTTAATATAAACTTTTCCATGAAAATGAAATATATATTATTTCATATCATAGTTAGTCAAAAAAATATAACTTTCTTTGTCTGAAATATCCCTTATACCTCCAATTGGGGAAAAACGTATCATATGAATAAATAAAAATGTAAAATTTTTACATAATAAACATATTATCATGAGATAAATTTATTTTTTACTTTTTGGTCAACTTATTTGAGATTATGATATTTATAATATATTGTTTATTATGAATTTAATGAAGTCACATTCTGGTTTTAAATACTATATAAATTTAAAATATAGTTACTTAAAAGGTATATTCAACTATAAATATTATTAGTAAATATATAATATTTATATGGAACATAGTATTTAATTTTTTATTTTTAATGAAAACATATGTTTTTTAAATAATTACACAACACTAAGTAAGTAATTATTTTTTAAAATGACATATAAAATAACTTTTACTAAAAATATTAACATAAACATAATTTTAGATAATTATTTTGATAAAAAAAAGGTATTGATGACCTCGACCTATTATGGAGATAATAAAATATGTTTTTCAAATTTAACTTGTAATCTAGTTTTTTTTAAATATCCATGTAATGAATACTGTAAAAATTGACAGTAATTACATTTTATAAAAAACTATATTAATAAATTATTTAATATAATTAAACTTCATTAATAAATAAAAAAATATTATAATATGTTATAAAATGTAATAAAAGTTTCATTTATGATTTAATTTACCTCAAAAAAGAAACATTTACATCCATTTAATATTTAAAGTTTTAATCATCAATTAGAATTATAATGTAAGACCCCAAGATTTAATTGTACTTTATCTCATTAATGTAATTCAATTGCTTGCTCTACACGCAACACCAAGTTTGGGCACACTACATCATACCAAACTAGCCATTCAAAAAGTTGTTATGAATAATATTAACTGCATTTCGAATCATATATAATTCATATAATCTTAATATACATATTATGTTTTTCTTAGACATAATATAATAACAAATTCATTTTTCATATATAAGTAGTTTTATGCAAAAAAATGAAACTTTAGAACCTTTAATTGGTGATCCATTTTTAAAAAGAATATTTGACACTTTTATATATTAAATTTAATATAGATAAATTCTTCTTTAGACATGGGTCATAAAAAATTTAGTTTGGATAGTTTTTTGGTACTTTTCTGATAACTTTCATATATTGACGAATAGTGAAAAATACTATGTTTTAATTGAAAACAACTTTTTTATGAAAAATAATTTATAGTGTTAAATTATGTATTTGAATGGTTTTGACGTATAATTATATTATATATTTATCATTTTATACAATTTAGGTCATTATATGTAATTTCAAATTTAAATTTGACATAAACACATGTCAATCTTTTGATAGTTTTTACTTTTTAATCTATTTTTTTGTTATGACCACGAGAATTAATTTATATTAATAAATGAAACTTCTATGTTTTTTATGTAGAAAAATAGAGTTAATTTTGGAATTTTGAATATCAAAATTATCCTTGGCTGAATTTTTGGTATTTATCAAAAAACATACAATTTTTGATAAATAGTGAAAAACATCGCTTGATTATTTAAAAACGACATTTTATTTAAATAAATATCTATATTATTTCAATTTATATTATGTAAAAATAGATATATAATACCTATATACATTAAATGTAAATCATTTTGTCATTTAATAATAAAATTAGATGTATTGAATTTTATTGAATTTTTTATCCTCTTTTAACCACCTCCAATGAGCATTTTCAAATTTGCATAAAAAGTAATTTTACCACTTCTGTGAGATGAATTTCAAAAATACAAGAGACGAGTTAATGTTAATAAGTAAAATTTTGTTCAATAAGTTGAAAATAAATTTTCGGTGAATATGAATTTTTGACTTTTATTTACCTCAGTTAAAAGTAAATATGGTAATTACGGGTAAAAATGATATCATAATTACCCTAACACATGTCCATATTCTACTGGATAAGTATAATTCGACCAAAAAAACCTTAGGAATAAAATATGATCCTTTTTGGTCCACTTGGATTAGATTAGGACATTTATTATTATATTATTCAAAGAATAGTTAAAAGAGTTAAGTTCAATGTTTAATATCTAAACCATTTTTAATATAAGGTTAATCACAATATAAATTAAACTATAAATATTCATTAGAAATAAAAAAATTACTACATAATGGTATATTATTTATAATTTTAGACACTAAATAATTTAATTTATTTATGACACAATGATGATGCATTAATTACCATATTAAAAAAATATTAAAAAAAATTGATATTATAAATATCCAAATAAATGTAAATTGAGACTTATAATAAATTCCACAAATTTTCTAGGTTAATATGTCATTTTAGGGTTGTCTAAATAAATTTTATTCGAAGTGATAGAGTTTTTTTTGACTTGCATAAAAATCAAATACTAAATTGTGTCAAAATTGACATAATTGAGTTTTTTTAAAAATAAATACTATATTATTAATTGGTATAATATTCCTAAAAATAAATTGATAGGCCAAAGGACATAGATAGGGTAATATATATTAAAAATAAACCACATGGGGTTCTATTGTCTTGTTATAGTATGTTTGTTAACAATATAATATAAAAATAAAAAGAGACGTGGTAAATTTAAAAATATTTAACTAATAGTTATATCTAAAAGACATTGTTAGTATGATGACCTAAGCAAGTCTAAAACCTATTTCATGATATTTTTTTGACCCATCTCCTCATTAAAATCTGTATAATATATTTTTGAGTGATTATAATCTGAAAATTATTTTATTAGAAAATAATCTTTCAAAATCTCCCTAAAGTGACCCTCACATCTCTTATAAAAGGGAACTTCCCCTTCTTTTAATTTCACACCTCCAAATCCTATTGGGAACTACCAAACCCTACCCAAAACTCCTCCCAAAAATCCTCCCATTATTTAATAGGCCTTATTTTTTCCATGAATCCAACCTAAAGAGCCCTTTTGATCAATGCAATTGGAAGAACCCGAAGAAGTGGTAAATATTTATTCACCTCTTGCAAGTTCTTTTCTTATTCCACATCCTCTTTCTTTGTTGTTTCCATACCAAAATAATAACTTTGTTACCTCCTAAATAAATTGATGTTTTTATAAATATGGTATGGCTATATTCATTATTCTATCTATCCTATAAATTAAAAAGTCGTCATACGTGCGTACGGACGGTTTAACGTCTCCACGTCGTGGTGTAGTTTGTTATTCAAACACTTCATTATTTGGATGTGAATAATAATGAGTATAACAGATTTAATAATAAATATAACATGTTAATGATTCTTTATGTATGATATACCTTCCAATTACATACTATTTTACCATTATTATAATGATATTGTCGCTCGTGCGTACGTACGGATTACCGTCTCCATGATGCAATGAGATTCATTCCCACGTTCACCATTAAATGATGATTATAAAAATATATATTATTAATATGCATGTAATATATTACATAATAAATCTACTATATATATATATATACTTACATATATCTTATTCACTTACTTCAATTCAATACGATAAGAAAACAAAAATGTAGTTTTTACGTACATATGACCTACCGACTCCATAAACGGTTCCATCCATTTAATATATCTATATGTTATTAATATTTATATTAAAAATATATATGATATATAAATCAAGGGTCATATTATGGAAGTATTTAAATCATGATCTAAATGATACAATTTAAAACATGTACGATTAAGAAAGCGATTATTACCTGAAATGTTAATTTAACATGGAAATAATTATTAAATGGGGATTATAAAGACAAAAATTAATCATGAATGATATAATAAGTATGAATATAGTTAGGGTATAATTTAATAACATACTATGGTGATTATACAGGAGGTTAAACATACCCTCAACCAAAACAAAGTGCAAGGTAAGGGTTAATTTCACAATCTCTTTATTATTTGAGGTTGTTTTTACATGAATATCTACTAGGACCTCATTATCATCCACATTCGTGTTTCATAAAATAATTTTCAGAAGGAATATTTAATGGTTTTATGGAAGGGTCACTTTAACTAGATCACAATTTTAAATGGTTTAAATATTTATTCTTCAAAATCATTGTCATTAATGTCCATGTTTTTTAAATGGTTTTTATGTATTTATTTATATGAACATGAATGTTTTAAAAATGTTAATTCCATTAAAAATATTCAAAGTGGTATGGGACACTTTGATTCAAAAATGCCTTTAAATTTCTTCCTTTCAAAATTGTGTGACTTTTAAATGTTTTAAAGAAAATGGATATTTCTCTAAATGAGTTTAACAAATAATTTTCATCTACCTCAACATCCGTTGATTAATTTTAAACATGTTTGAATTTGATTTATTATGATAAAACTCATCCATATTGAATTTATAGTTTTGTGATATGTTTGACTATGGATGTGTTATTTTTATACCATTCATGGTTTATTTCTAAAGTATTGACATTACATATGATAGTTTTAATATGAATGTTTATGTTATGTTTAATCCTTTTCGTATGAGGATTGCATTGGACTAGTAAGTGACTCGTGGAGGCCACTATAGGGCCTCGATGCATTGGTAGGTCTCATGTGACAAACTAGTTTATTGGAACAAAGGGTTGAAAAAATCTTATTTGTAGTCTTGGCACAAGGCCATGACTATGTGGTTATGATGTCTGGAATTATGCATTCCATTATTATAAAATTGGCTATTGATATTGCCTGGGATTATTTTACTACTAGAATATCCATGTGAAAAAGTAAATGGCATTATTTGATTTACATTGGCCATATTATATAAAATTTTATGTATAAAAAGCTTATTTTTTTGTCTTATACATTACCTTAAATGTTTGTGCTTATTTGTTAAGGTTTCTGAAATATTGTTATCCTTATTAAGCATCTGAGCTCAACCCTTTCTTATTTTTATTTTCCCAGGATTCCAAGATGTGTATTTTGATTGATAAGTAGGGATAAGATAGGGTATTAATGGTGTTCTCAAAGGATAATTTATGTTGTGTTTTATTTTCTAATGTGCAATGTAACATTAATGTATGTAATCTATTTTTCAAGACTACTAAACTAATCGGTCTTTTGGGACATGATTCGTTGTAGTCATGCCAATGTATAAAAATAATGAATCGACACTGGGTAACTGGGGTTAGGGCATTACTGTTCGTATTATAGGATGTTTTGAAACAACAATCGAAATTGATTTAGATAAACATTGATTAGAGAACATTACCCTAAGAAAGATATTGAGGATCAGTATAGAATAATTTCCAATAATTTTGGCAAGGTATAGATTTTTGGTATTTTCCAAACAATACATCCCTATATGGATATGAGCAGGTAGAGGCGGTTGAGGCACAGATTTACCAAGGAGTGAAAACTCCGACAAGGAGTTTTGGGATGGACCCAGGGTATCCTAGTACACGACAATGGGCCTTGCTGCACTCTTGATTACGATACTCTCGAGGGATATTCTTAGGATAATTCCCAGTTTTATTACAAGCCATTATGAAGGATTTATGAGTAAATACTTTCTAAAAGAAAATATTTTTTGATTTTAGATTATATGCCTAATTTTTTCAATTTACGTTAGGTATTTTACACATTTGGAATTTATCATTGCGATTCATAAACTATCCTAGTGTATTACATTATTTTGAAATGACACCTAGTTGACGGAATAATAATTACAGTAGTATGCATGATCGAAGGATTAATAAGGATCATATCATTCATGGTATTAAGAAAAAATTTAAAAGAAAAATAGTCTCCCATGTATTCTCATCATATGAATAAATAGTATCATGTGTTAATAAGATAAGTAATGTTTTGTCTGCATCTTATGTCTTTGAAGGGATGTAAGAGAAGAAAAGGATGGAAGAGAGAAAGATGGATAAAGGGAAGTAGGGAAAGAATGATTTTCCCATTTGTGAAAACTGTGGAAAAAATCATCTTGGTACATGCTTGATAGGAATGGGAGTTTTATATAAGTGTGGAGAAAAATTACACCATGTATGTGATGTTAAGGGTAAGAAATAGGTTTCAAATGTAAAATTCTTCATGTACAAGGAGTTGGGACACTATGCGAAGCAATTTCCAAATCATCAGAGTATTCACCAAATGCTGCAACTGAATAATAATCATGATATGATACTATTGAAGATGAAGAGGAAATATTATATTTCTTATGTTGTTATTAAAGTATTATGTCATATGATTATTGTATTAATGATATACATGTTATAATAATTATAGAGTATAAATGGATTGTAATGCAATAATATTTCATTAAGGACGTCAGATTGTGTGGAACCAAGAAAAGTGACTCAATGGAAGGTTCAATATTTTGTAAAATATATTTTTGAGTGAACGATAATCCATAATATGATTCTGATATTGAGGTAGTGAATTTGGAATAATGTATGATTAATTTGGATAAATTATATTAGATATTCTTGAGTACCTTGAAACTGGTTAATGTTTTGTATATTCCATCATTATTGGAGTTTACAACATTTTAGGAATGAAGGAGTATATCCAGTATTCTATATGGAATAAGGGAGCATGAATGTAATAAATAAGGTTTTATGGTAATTCATGTTGTTATAGTGCTTTAAAATAATACAAGATGAAGGTATTCAAATGTTATTCCATTGAAAAAAGGATCTTTATTGTGTTCAACTTCCTTATAAATTTTGGACTCTGATTCGAGAAATATGTATTTTGGATAAGTATAAAGGATGGAATCGATTATGTTTTTTTAAAGTTAAATCATTTATTGATATTATATTTGGATTTTCACAAAAAAAGGAAAACCAGAGGTCAGGAGAAAACATGTTGCGTCCGAAAAGGCCGCGAGACTTGAACCTACGATCGAAGGGTGACAAGGGTGGATAAACTACCATTGATATATGTGATGTCCTAGTTTTTATAATGTATAATTGTTTAAATTATCTGACAATGAATTATAAATTTATTATTTCTGGAACCCTATATAGTTAGGATAAATAGAATATTTTTTTCAATTATATTATCTTTTGAAGTGAAAGATGATTTTGTGGTAGCAATTAGTTAAAGGATGAAACTGTACATGTCAAGTATATTTTTTCCTCTTATTCTATGAATAAATTAATTCATAAACATTAGTGAAGGGATCTTAATAAAAAATGTGTTATCCTAATACCTTGTGTTTTGTTGAACTAATGATATTTTAAATCATCATAGAGTGATGGATTTGAGGCCCTCAATTTTACACTTGATTGTGACTAATGATCTCAACCACTCCCTATAAATATTTATTTATTTCCTCTAATTATGTGTCTCTAATTTCAACCAATGTTCTCCTAATCAAGATCATAATTTGGTGGCAACATTTTCATTCCATTTCCCTTTTATTAAGAATAAATTTTATTTACCCAATTTCTAATGTGGGATTTCCACAAAGGTATTTTTCTATTTTTAACCATTTATTTTTGAAGAACAATTTCAAATTTTGAGGACGCGATATTTTGAATGAGGGAAGAATTTAACACCCCAATATTTCATAGTATGTCATCTCTTTAAAGTAATTAAATAGCTTGTGCTACACACTACACCGAGTTCGAGCGCACCACAACTTATCAAACTAGCCATTCAAAAAGCAGTTATGAATAATATTAACTACATTTCTAATCTTATATACTCAATATAATTTTAACATCTATATTATGTGTTTCTTAGACATAATATAAGAATAAATTAATTTTTTCAGATAAAAGAAGTATATTTCAAAAAATGAAACTTTACCGCTTTTTAATGGAGAACCCTTTTTAAAACCAATAATTGATACTTTTATATATTAAATTTAATTAAAATAAATTCTTCTCTACAAGGAAGACATAAAAAATATAGCTTGGATAAATATTTGGCACTTTTCCGATAACATTCATATTTTGACAAATAGTGAAAAATAAAATTTTATAACTGAAAACAAATTTATTAATCCAAATAATTTATACTGTCAAATTATGCATTCAAAATGTTTTGAAGTATAATTATATTATATTTGTATCATTTAATACAATGAATGTAATTATAATTAATTTCACATTTTAATCAGACATCAACACATGTCAATCTTTTGATAGTTTTTACTTTTTAAATACCCTCTTTTTGGTTTTGATAGCGGGAATTAATTTTAATTCAATAAATGAAACTTCTATGTTTTGAAGTTAGTAAAATATGCTTCCATTTTGAATTCAGAATACCAAAATTATCTTTGTGTGAATTTGTTTTTCTGGAAAAATTCAATTTTTGAAGAATACTGATAAACAATGTGTTATTATTTAAGACCGACTTTTTATTTAAAATAACAATATGTAAAAGTAGATTTAAAATAAATATATAAGTTCAATTAAATTTTTGGTAGTCATTTTATAATAAAATAAGATGTATTTAATTTTATTGAATTTTTTACCCTCTTTTACCCACATAATATGAGCCGTTTCAAATTTGTATAAAATTTAACTTTACAACTTCTATGAGTTGAATTTCAAAAATTCAAGAGACACAGTTAATATCAATAAGTAAAATGTGGGTCAGTAATATGAAAATAATTTTTGGTGAATAGAAACATTGGACTTTTATTTATCACAGTTAAAAGTAAATAAGTTAATTAAGGGAAAAAATGGTATCATAATTACCCTAACAAATGACATAGTTATATTGGATAAGTATAATTTGACCAAAAAAACCTTAAAAATATGATCCTCTTTGGACCACTTGGATTAGATTAGGAAATTTATTATTATTTTATTTAAAGAAGATTTAAAAGAGTTAAATACAATGTATAATAAGCAAACCATTTTTAATTTAGGGATACACACAATATAAATTCGAAAATAAATATTAATTATAAAGCTATATTATTTTCTAAATAATTTTATTTTGTTTATATTTCTTAGACATTAAATAATTTTATTTATTTAAGACATAATAATGATGTAGTAATTACATTATTAATGAAATATTAAAATAATTGATATTATAAATATAGAAATAAATGTAAATTGGGACTTCAGATTAATTACACTAATTTTATGGATAATATTTCATGTTTGGGTTGGTTAAATAAATTTTATTCAAAGTGATAATGTTTTTATGACTTTCAAAACATTAAAAATACTAAATAGTGTCAAAATTGACATAATACTAAAAATCTATAAAATTTAATGTTTGATGATATTAAAATATTATATAAAATCATATTTAAATAAATTTTATTTTTGAGTAATTTTTATTGACATTTAATATCTTATAAATTAATATTTTTAGACAATTCAGAAAGATCACCTCACCTAAATTAAAAATGGTCACATCCTCCTCTACATCATCACATGACATTTATCTTTAAAAAACGACCATACCACAAATATTTAACTTCTAAAATTTCATATCCACATTCTAGAGGTTTTGATCTTCCCCAAATACCATCCTGAGAGTCCCTAAGAAAATATCTAAAAGAAGTTCTCCAAAAATGAGGTAATCATCTTAATAGATCTATCACAATTATTTGTTATTACACTTCCTCTTTCTTTGTTTATTTGATTGTGTAGTGATAAATCTAGTATCAAATATATTATGATATGTTTCTATTATTAGGGAATAATGATATTCCTCATTTTATCTATTCTATGAAAAATAAATGCATCACGTGTGCAAACGTACGACCTATCATCCCCACACCGTAGTGTAATCTGTTTTTTTCATCACCAATTTGTTTGTATGGTTAAAAAGATGTAAATGATATATATGTGCTTATATAATATATTTATAACATAAAAATTATTCTAGAAATTATTATTCCATCCTTTTCCATGAAATTTCACCATTAAGGGAATGATATCATCGCCTATGCATATGTACGACCTATCGTCTCCACAATAATGTTCTATTCATTTCCCATGATCACCATTAATGAATGATTATATAAATGTATATAATAAAAATATTATATATATTATCTTAATATAATTCTTTAAATTATGGAACCATGTCTTATTAACGAGATCAATGACTTTTACTATAATTCATTCATAGGAAAATGAAGCTGGTAAAACCTAAAAATGAGTAATAATGAAATGTTATTAAACAAATGGTGATAATGTGATATTATATATTATTATATGATATAATAAATAACCATATGGATCAAATATAATATAATAACATTCTTTAAATCATTAAATATGTTTTTTGGACACATAACAAAAATCAGGCCTAATGTTACTGTTAATTTTACCATCACATATTATTCCAAATTTCTTTTATATAAGTATATGTTAGGGAATATTTATCTTTTATTTCATTATTTCATAAAAAAATGATTTTTATACAATTATAAAAGTCATTTTGACACTTTTTTTATTTTTCTATTAGTGTTTTAATGAAATCATTTTTTCATTTTCTAAACAAAGTACTTTTTACTTTACTGTAAAAAGAAAGAGAGGAATTTTTTTCCTTTTAATACATGATTTTTTTATGATTTATTTATTTCTATAATATTATTTTACAATATTACAAGGTTATATTAAAATAAAATTTTCTCTTTTAAAGTATCACAACATTGTGAGGAAAAAATTGTTTTAAAAAAATGTTGTCTTCCTTAAGAATTATTTCAAAATATCTATCAAAATTATTTTATATATAATATAATTATATTTTACGTTACATATTTTATTCTAGGGAAGTGATCCAATTATACCATTCATATTTATTCTTTAAATGGTGTTTTTTTGATGAATTGGTGTTTATGAATTCTTTTCTTTTTTAATGAGTTATGGTATAGTTAAATGATAATGAAACCAATTTCTTTTTATATGTTCTGATATAATTAATGAATTTTGTTCTTATGGAACAATTATGTATGGTTTTCATTATGTGAATGGTGTGAACAATGACTTCCTACAATTCATTGGGTACTGATTTATATCTCATTAGATAAACATGATAATAACAAAGAGTGATGTTGGTTTAGTAATATTGAGTTCAAATATGGGGTGAAACTTGTTTGGAAATGAATGTTTTCCACTATTATAGTCATGGATATAATGATTTAATAATAACTATATTATTTTCTATGTATATGGGTATGTCAAAATTTTATGACTTATGATATGATCTCATAGAATATGTTCATTGATTATTTATTGACATCTGGGAATAATCCCAGGACAAGATATCATGATCTTTTATATGAATGATATAATTTTAAAATAAAAATATGTTCTTATGTCTTATGATTGTGATATGATTGATATCTTATTTTTTTACCGTATCATGCATATGATATGACCCTTTATTTTGTTTCTTTTCACCATGGTATGGAAAACAATATTATGTAATATGTCTCAAAAGGGGGCCTTGTAATGAAGGAATAAGCGGGTGATGATGTAGAATTTTTATGAATGAGTACTTTATGCATCCATAATTTCAATGAAACAAAACCTATATGGTTCTTTCATGATTTATTTATGTTTAGAAATGAATATTTGACTACTTATATGTAATATATATGTTTGAAATGTATGGACTATTACAAACATAGCCATCAAATTGGATGGTGTGTATATAAGTAACAGGATTATTAAATCTATATGGTTTACACTTTTTTTAAATACAATCATTGTCTATAATTTTTTTAGCAATGAAACTGAAAATATTTAGAAAGTAAAAGAAATTTTTTTTTGAAAAAATATTTCCATATGTGTAATCGAATTTTATATTAATGAATTATTTTAATAACTATGGATGAACTATTTTAATTAATTTTATTTAAAATGAAGTAAATATTTTTTTATTATTATTTATCTAATATTTTTTCTAGGAATGGGGAAAATCATGTTTTTTCATAGAATTGAATTTTTCTAAAAAGTCGTTTCATTTTTGATATAAATTTTAATATAAAATTAAATTTTTTCACTTCATAATAACATAAATTAAAAAAAATTAAATAAATAGGTAAAATTTTTCATGGAGTGAAATTTTTTGAAACTTTTTAAATGATAATTTTCTTATCAATAGTAAAAAATACATATTTTTATTCAAAATTATCTTTTTGTTTGGATATTTTATAGGGTTATTTTTTGTTTTAATGTGGTTTTAAAATTAAAACTACATCTATTATAATTCTATTTATCCAATATTATATAATTTGAATAACTTATAAGTTCAATTTATTTTAAATATGTTCATACTTATGTATACTTTTTCATTTGAAAACCACTTTTTCATCTTGTATGTGGGTTTAATTTTAGATTATATTATAGCTTAAATTAGAATTTTAATATAAAAAAAAGATTAAATATATCGAATAAAATGATTAATATTGTATGATATTTTCAACTATGTTTTTCCATATTTCATACTACAAACTATACAAAATTAATTATTGTGGGTAGAGTTAAAAACATAGTTTTCTGCTTTACAAACGTATGTGTAAAAATTAATATTCCACACACAATTGATATTAATTTAAAAAAATTATTTCATATTCATAATTATTTTATTTAATTTATATAACTATATTAATTTTTTATTATTATTAAATGATAACTTACATATGTAAAACATTAAACAAAAACTAGTTACCCGGGTTATAACTAAAATGGTAAAAGTAAGTAAACATATTAGGTAAAGGAAAAAACAAGTTTAAATAATGTTCTATTGTAGTATTGGTGGATTTTATCAACCTAATACTATCATAATTACATTATTCATCGATTTTAATGGAACTTTTTTGGATATTATTTTTAAATTATTGAATAATTTTAGGTATTTTCGAAACTGTAACTTCTTCTCACTTATTAAAGTGGCCATATTCTCCACTTTATCACATATAAATAGGCTATTTTATTAGAAAACACTTACCAAAATACCTTAAATGAATAAATTCCCATTTTTTAGAGTTAATCTTCTAATTACAAAACCCTCCTAGGAAGTCTTCTAGAGAAAACATAAAACTGTTGGTCGAAGAAGATGTATTATTCTTAACAAAGTGTTTTTAGTTTTATTTCTTCTTTCACCTCATTAAAATCCTTATAAAATATTATTATATAATTACCCCATTATTTTTTTTAAAAATATATTTTACTATGTTAACATAATAACCAATATAAATCTTCACTCTTATCAAACAAGAAACAAAATTTTTGATCCTCTGTATGGAAGATTATAGCCTCATGAATAGATGCCATACAATTTCGATCACCACCTATCAAACATGGTTATAATGATGGAATTATTATATATATATATAATAATTATTAAATAATTACAATCCATAATTATAATATCACATATTCTTTATTAACATCCAATTCTTTGGAAAACAATAACATCACTCGTGTGTATGTCCTCAATACCACCTCCATAGAGCGATGTGATGCATTTTTCATTTAATTTTGGAATGCATTGTAATAAGTAAATATTTAATGAATAAATATGATATATATGATAGAAAAATTAATTTTAAATGGTTAATTCTTATTTACATTTCTTTCGTTCCATCAATAAAAAACAATATTAATGTGTATGTACGACATATCATATTTCTGAACATTGTCATTCATTTTTCTACCTAAAAATATAATTAGAGAGAGTTAATATATATAATTTATATATATTATATTTATATCTTGATTAATATTATGTATATTATATAACCATAATAAAACTAAAATTAATAAAACCACTAAACCAATATATATATATATAATCAAATTAATTTTCCAAAATCCATAGAGATTTTATTTGAAAATTGTTACAAAAATGTTGATAAATGTTTCTATAGAAATCATATATTGTATGATATATATTATTATGGTTATTTAATATTTTTATAATATGTTTATATTTATTATACATGAGTTTCTATCTTGTTTGAAGAAATATTTACCTGAGGTATGATATTTTCATCTCCTTTTATTTTTGTCAAACAAATGCCATATTCTTAACAAAGTTCTTTTTTGTTGAATATAAAATACCTATATATTAATTTTAGGATTATTATTATTATATTTTTATGGATTTTAATATCTATATAATTTTATCTCTTTCATTATGATTATAATTCATATGTTACCAACACGGTGAGGGTTTAATTTTCAAATTAAATGATTTATCATAATTGTTTATGATTATGATTATAGTAATAACATATTATGATATTAATTCTAAATAAACTCATAAATATTGTTATTTATATTTTAATTTAATGATATTAAATGTTTTTCTTTTATTCTACTCTCTTCATGTACTCAAGATACCAAATGAATTATTTTATGGAAAACATACTTTATCTATCTTTGGTTGGATAGCCATATTTTCCATGTCCACAGTTTCGAAAAATGTTTTCTATAAGGATTTTACAATTCAATAAATATTGAATAAACTCATTTTTACTGATGTTTTCATATTTTCTAAAAATAATGAAATATAATATTCTTGTTTTCTAAATGATGTAATTTTTATTTTAATCTAATATTGTGAAAATAATGTTTTATTTTAATTAATATAACATTTATAAAATTTTCAACCATCATGAATGATATTATTTTTCTACTTTCATTCGAAATTTTCCATAGATATTTTCAGATAATATGTTTTCTTTAATTTGTTGAACATTTTTATATTTTTAACAACTGATATCTAAATGAAAATGATAATTTTTCAAAGAATATTTTATGATTGTTAGCATATTTATATTTATTAAAGACAAAATCCTTAGATTTTTTTAGTGATTTATTGGGTATATGATCTAATGATATCATTAATATCGTTTCTCTATATGGATTCTTATTATGATGAAAAATGTTTATGAAACCCATTTATTTCCAATTGGGTATTCCATAATGAAATTATTGTGGATATCATTTCATTCTCTTAGGTTATGATATGATGACAGGTTATCATTCACACTTATGTATGATTATAATTATGTGATGGAATGTTCTGAAATTATATATCTGTCCAATTCATTATGTAAAAATTAATGATCAGTGATCTCAAATGGTACACAATTTGTTATCCCAAGCCTAAAATTAGAGGGTACAAAGGAGGTTATCATAACACTAAATGATGGTATTCTATAGGTTATACCAATCCCAAAATATTATTCACAATTGGAAATTCTTTATGCTGGTCCATAGGTGTTTTTTCTAATCCTAACATGTTAGGAGTATATTTGGGGGTAACATGACATAATATTTACCATTATTTTGTGTATGTCAAAAATATACGCCTTACTAAAATTTAATGGTCTCATGGATTATGTTATATTATTCTTTTATGATTCATTTATTGTAAATATCATGATTTTTTACATGATTCCTGTTTATTATATATGATATGAGGGGTATGGTATTAAAAATTTAATCTAAAGTTATCATTACATTATGCTCATTTTATATTTATATCTCCCTCCTTTTCCCATAATTAGGTTCTAATATCACCCCTTATTATGTTTCCTTTCCCAATTTATTAAGAAATTTGTTATGTATGATATGTATAATAAGGGGTCTAGTAATTAATAAATTATTCATAGATAACACAGTTCTCTTTTGAAATGTTTTTCTATATATCCTTGTTTCTAATGACACTATAACTATATGATTCTGGAATGGATTATAATGTTTTGAAATGAATATATATCTATTAGGAATTTATATCAACTAATGAAAACTATGGTTCATAATATACATTCACTAAATTGTGAGATACCATGGAAAATGATATGTAATAATGTCACCATGCATGGATTAGTTATTGGTGCAGTGGACTAATATGTATATTATGGGTTGTCATATTATGATCAAGATAGAAAATTTAGTCAAAATTGGTATGGTCCACATGGTGGAGAGTTTTGTGAGGTGTATTCCATTTGGATCCTCGAGTATACATTGGATATGATGTTCGTAATTTGGGTTTCGGGTTTTTATTTTTATTTTTAGAGCCTTGGGTTGGATCCAAAGATAGAGGTGAATTAGTTGTAATTTTTAATGAATGAAGTTTTTTAATTCAACCTATGCGGATGGTAAGAACCTTGATCTATCATTACATGATGTCCCACGTATCTCATATTCAATAAATTGAATGTAATTAAATGAAAATAATGGGTTTTTAAGAGGATCATAATATACACACTCACTGACATGAAGAACTAATTCTTATTTCAAAAATTCTCTTATCACTACAATTTGGAAGTGATTATAAACTCCCCGAATTGATGTAAACTGTTCAGCAATGAAGAAAACAAGCTTCCTAATTTATTGGTGTTATTTATACTATTCTATCCAAAATCAGTGGAATTTTTATACTAGAACTACCAATTGTTCAATGGTATTTGATAAACACTCAAAACAATGTCTCCCGACTATACTGGATATCTTTTCATCAACTAAAAAAATCCTCTATTGAGGACATTGATTACTATTGTATCTATAATATTATAACAAAATCTACATAGTACCAGTCAAAAAATGGATGTCACAACTTCTTTCCCACAATATCACTTTTTCAAGAAATTATCTTGACCTATCTAGGGCTATGAATAGTTCACGACCATTCCAAAGAAATCATATGACTTTTGTATCCACAAGTGTATTTACATAATAATTATTCCATTCATGGTCTTAATATACTGTTCATGGGTCCATCTTATTACCATGATTTTGTTTCATTGGGTTATTCTTCAACTCCAAAAAATATAAAATATGTGCTATGTGAGAGGTCCTTCATGTGATAGTAGATGTGTCCCCAGATTTGATTTCATAAGACACTAGTTTTCCTTTTCTCTATCTCAAAAACCTTCTTGAGACCTCAATGGCTCACAAACATCTCTATTGTAAGAAAATGTTTTTTTTGTATCCTTTTCAAGAACAAATAGTTCGGTGATATCTTCTTCGACAAATCATATCATATTGACACCTTTAGTCATCCATGTGAATGGTTCACATTATATCTTTATTTTGAGTGTTCTCAAAGGATATTGAAGTATGGAAAACATTCTCAAATCCATGTCTTAGTTTTTATAGAAGAGGATAAAAAATAATAATCCAATGTTCATTCCATTTCAAAGACTCATTAAACACTCCTAAAGATCTAGATATCTTAATTATTCTGAACGGTTGAAAACCTGATTTTCTTTGTTCATCACTGGAATGATCATGTGATACAATGATTTTTTCACTTGACTACTCTACTGATCCTTCTTTTCTTTTATGTACTTCCTTAATTCCTATTTTTATTATCTAAATTAAAATATACAACACCTCTAAAAAATCTTGGTGGAAATACATCTAAATAACTCATTTGATAATATTTTTAACCGACTACATCTACTTGAAATCAATGGTTATGTTATTTTTCTTTTGAAAAAATATTATGATCAAATTATTTATTCATATAATACCAAAAAAACACATAATGTAATTGGTGGTTATATTTCATTTCTATAATGAAATCACACACTGCCTCTCATTCCTATGATGACTTCGTGACAATTGCATACATCCAATACATTGATCGCATGCATGTACTATGTTCGAACAAACAAGGATGAATCCCTTCAGATGATTATTTATGATTTCCATGAACTCTATATCGATTGGAAAGTCCTCAGAAAAAATATGATTGATGAAAATCGACTTCTTTGGAAGACATGTAGTGTGGGATCTATATGACAGAAGAGATTAGTGCAATCTGATGATGCTCGATAATCCATAATTTAAATATAAAGGTAAAATGTGAGTGGCTTCTCTGCATCCCACATCATAACATACACCTTACTTCCCTCCAATTTATTTTCAATCCCATTCTACAACACCCCTATGATTGATATGGGTAGTTTCCCCCATGAAACATGCACCACATGCCACATAAGCCTCACCTCACCTTCAATAGCCTAATGGCACACTCCATGATCAATGCTAGCGATGTGGGCTTCAGGATAAATCTATGTTAATTCCATGCTCAAACATGGTATTACATATACACTATACCTCTCACTCATTAGGTGTATTATAGCCTCCTCCGACAGCCTCTCCCATGATTGTTGACCCTTAGGTCTTCCTTCATCTGTAGAGGGATAACCTTGCGGCTTGCATGGTTTGACGTAATTTTTAATAATATCTCAATTTAAAAAGGTACATTGACATACGAGTCTATAGAAATCAACCTCAAGAAAACCCACCCATATATCCAATCCAACGATTTATAAAAATCTGTCAATAAGAAAATGTTATTTGGCATGGTGACACACATATAGTCACAAATGTTTCAACCCAGAACTATATTTTTAAAACTAATACTTTCCTTAAAAAGAATCAGAGTTAAAATTGAAAATTTATTGAGCAAGACATCCAATTCCAGCAAGTGAAACAATGAAAATTTTTTAAGCTTCGCCAATTCATCGAAACTCAACAAACACATTTTGACTCATCATTGAAAAATATTAAATATCGGGACCAATAATATCACCCTTTATATTCTTTTGTCCATATTTATTCAAATATTTAAAATTCCGTATGTGTTTTTAAACATTATCCCCCTTATTGGTTATTAAATGAAAAGGGTATGTGGGGGTATTTTCATCGCATTTTTCTTCTGAAATCATGTCATTCTCAATTATATTAAAATTTATTTTACCCTACTAAGAGCAGAATCATCTATCTTGATTTTAATTTCATGGATCCTATATTCTCTCAACTATAAGACTTTATAGGCCAAACCAATGTATAGAACAGTGGATATAAAACCAAGGATGTTTGTGATGTCTATTAACAACCATGCATGTGAAACCATAGATAAAAGTGCTCAAATAACTTTTAAGTTATTGATAATTAACTCCACATCTGTCTCATTTTTTCCACCCCCTTTTTAAGAATAGATACCAGTGCCTTTTGGGGTATTATATATGAGTTTTTAATGACTCATAAAGTTATTAACACCCTTTTTTAGCCTTAGTGTCTCAAATATTTCTTTATGAATATGCCTTGTGAGGACATCAGCCAATTGATTCCAAGTTGAAATAAAGTCCTATATAATGTTATAGAAATATAATCTTAATGTATACATATATTACAGAACATTTTTTGAATATGTAATAAATTATAAATAAAGTCACCCAAAGACTATATTAGTTTAATTCCTTTGGATACATTAAAACATAATCATTGGTACATAAGAGAGCTTCATTATATCCAACTAGGTTCTCCAAGACTAGAACCCCTATTAGAAATATCATATATTAAGTATTTCATCATAAATCGTATAAGGGAACATAAAAAGTGGTGAGATCATATTCTAAGTAAGGTAAAAAAGGTGGATATGTAAACAAATTCATGAACATTATATTACGATAATAGGATAATGAAAATAGAATACTATACCATACATTTCAAATATCATAAATCTCAATCATGGCATAAATATTAACAGTTCATAAGACATGAATCATAGAAATAAAGAACATAATTCAATGAAATCATAATATAGGAATAAAATAAGGAATTTAATAAGATAGATAAGAATATAATATGTTTTATAATGTTGTCAATTCATTTCTGTCAAGACCATCTTGGTAGTAATGTTTACTCCCCATACAATTTGGGTAGGGAGGGTTCACTCTTACGACTATATTAGTACCACAGGTTCACTCCTCATACAATCATGGTCATCATGGTTCACTCCAATGACAATCATAATATTAAAGGGTCTCTCTGAAGACCATGATAGACTATCTCTTTAGATATAAATCATTACCTAATTTATTTGAGGGAGATATATGTCACACCGATATTATAATAATATCGTACATATATGTTCCACAATATTGTAAACAATCATATATTTACCCATGAAATGAAATTGATGTCATAATAATGTAATTATATCATAAAATACAAAAATAACTATATATTTCATAATCATTTAAGCAAAATAATAACTTGTGATGACAAGTAAATTTCAAAATGATATAACCTGTCAATGATAAATGGGTTTCATTAAAAACAATTAACATAAAATAGTCCATTCAAAGAAATAATATGAATGTAAACATTTAATCATTTACCAAGAATGGTATTAGTAAAAAAAATTGATGTAATCGTAGATGGGAAATAATTTTATAAGATCTCTTAAATTCTTTTTAAGAAAATATCATTTCTGATTTAAAAAATTCATTCGAAAACATAAAACCATTGTAAAAAACTTTTTCATAAAAACATGATTTAAATACATATAAATAACTACTAAAATAATTTTTAATAACTATTTACTTGAAAACATATAAAAGAATCTTGAAAAAAATTTGTAAACCATTTTCCTTGAAAACATATAAAATAATGTTTAAAAAAAAATTAAATATGTTGTCTTGGAAAGCATATAACAGATGCTTGAAAAGGGATTGAAAACAATATTCATTGAAAATATAAAAAATCAGAATGAAAACATTATGAAAACCATTTTCCATGAAAACATATAAATTAATCATCAAAAATATTTAATTTTTTTCATTGAATGAAATCTGAAAATGTATGGGGAAATCATGATAAAAATGGAAAACAATTTCAGGTAAAATTCATTGAAACATAAAAATAATTATTGAAAACGTTTTTAAACAAATTTATTAAAAAACATAATTTTAAAATATAACAAAATTCATGATTTTCCTAAAACATATAATCATAATTCTTTTTTTAAATCATTTTTAGAAGACATGTATTTGAAATAACACATTTTTTTACCGAAGATAAGGGTGAAGTAAAACATTCTTAAAAATACTTTCATAACTATATTATGTACCCATAATTGGAGAAATGGATGAAATATATGAATATATCAGGAAAAAACATATCAGACGAAAAATCATGAGTGTGCATGAGTGATGGATTATATGATTTAAGCATTGGAAGCATAGTCATAAACAATCGTGATATATGGTGATATTGTACCTATAAGATGTTACGAATTAAGTAACATAGAATCAAAAAATGGAAATAATATCATTAAATTAATCTTAATATAACATGAGAAGATATATATTAATTCTTTAACATTTTAAATTCATTATATACACCACATTAAAAAAATAGTTGCATAACAGGGAATGTGTCTCAAAGAATGAAAATTGAGACAAAATAACTATACTGATTAGATATATTTGGAACTATAAAAAATTTGAAATAAAAACAATTAAATTTATATTTAAATACCGATATATTTATGTATATGAGTAATATAATTCATCCATGTTTTGTGTACACACCACCCAACAGAATGGATGGTGTATAAAGCATGTATCTCCTAGAAATAAAAAGTGAGATGAAATTCCATTACCCTATTTCTATACAATCTTTGTACTCAAACAAGATTCATATGTAATACATTTATTTTTTATTATAAATAATTTATATAGTCATATTTCCATACTAAATGAGAAATATAGTCTGATTATGACCTTATATGTCTTGCTTGTTAACTATCCTATGTTAAAGATTCACTTAGGGAATATCTACGTTTTTCTTCACATGTGTCATTATTTGTTATATGTTGGGTCCTTATACTAATATATTGATTCAATAAGGAAAAAAATGATTTAAATATAAAAAATATTCGTTTTATTTTTATTTTAATAATCTATATAATTTATAAGTATTAAATGGAATACACCGTACATAGAGATGGCAGGTCATATTGTTGCGTGAATGATGTTTCTGTTTTATTGGCTTATTCTATAAAATGGATGAAATAACATATAATAATATATTTATATAATTATTAAATTATAATTATTATATATTATATATCATATTATATTATTAAACCCATAATTAACAAATTCCATGTAGTGTATGATCAAATCATGCCGCTTTGAGGGATGGTAGTCCACACTTCCTCAAAAAAATTATCAAATTTACACAAAATAGAAATTACTAATATATGTAATGTAAAAGAATTTAATAAGTTTAAATAAATAATAAGTATAATATATAGTATATATAAATTTTTTTTACAGAAAAAATCCCAACATGATAGGTGGTAAAAGAAGAACGACCAATCATCGTTTCATGAGGCGGTAGTTTTCAGTACACATAAATAGTATGTTCATTGCCCATTAGATTGAATTTTATTTATGTGTAGGTTTAATACATAACATAGAAAACATATTATAATATTGATGATACTTTTTTATATGAATTTATTAAAGAGTGTATAGGGGTGAAGATTTAGAATAAAAGAAAGGAGCATGAGGGGGGATGTTGCCACTTCATTAGGTAACTCCTTATGATTTTCCCCAAAGGGATTACATGGATTGATTTTCACTCTAATAGATGCTCAAAATAGAAAATGATATATTTTTAGAATTTTTTTCGAAGATAATTTCTAATCAATATTGGTTTGATAGGTGTGAGGAAGGGGGTATTTGTTGGCCTTCATAGGTGAGGAAAATGACTCACTTGGTATTTTTGAAAACAAATTAGTTTTACCCATGATTTTACCTGAATAAGGTCACACAAAACCAAAAAAACTCAATAATGGAATGTTCATAGCTGATTAATTTCCATTTTATGGGTGTTGGATGATTGTATATTTCATTTGGGCCATTATGTTGATGGTTTATTTAATTTTTAAGCTGATTTTTTCATCATAGTTGTAATTAATTTTAATTACATTCACTAATAGTATCAGTCAAAATATAATTTGACATTATTATAATTATTAAATTATTACTATTCTAAATATGGAATCATTTTATTCTAACTGAAATTATATAAGTGGAAAAAATTATTTTAATTTTAATTTTAATAAATGGACGACATTGCAATGTTCTAAAGTAAATACCTTCCAAAAAAATTTATTTTTATTATTAAATTTCAATTTGAAATTGATTCAAATGACATAAATAAAATTAATTTATATAAATTTAATATATTTAAATATTAAAACCAATTAAAAATATAATTAATCCATATTATAAAATTACATGAAAAATTTCTTTTGAAATAAAATTCAGTATTATTCTCTATTCATCAAAATAAGAAACTTTATATAAAAATACCAAAATTTCACCCAAAACTAATTTTTATATTACATTTTCAATGATTATGTTCATTATGATATATAAGATTTATTAACGTTCCAAAATGGGATTTAAAATTGGTTCTCCATTAAAAGGTGGTAACAATGACTTAATAAAAATACAGTTTTATTATGTGTGAAATTCCAATTATTCCTATCTGATATTTTTCAAATATATTGGATGAATATATAAATTCTTTTTTATATATTACTTTAATACTACTCAGTAATTTTATTTAAATTATTTTATTAGTATAATATAGCATTGTGAGCTTAAAATGTGTTTTCCATAAAAACATTCCCTTTATTTTCAATTAGTCTTCTAATTAATTTGTATCTAATGAATTAAACCATTTATTTTTTTAATTTATTTAATACTATTAATAAATATCAATGTGACATATAGGTTATATCTTATTGTGTTAAATAATATTTTAAATATTATATTATAATTTGGTATCACTCAATTTTCTGTATTTTGCAATCCATCGAGGAATGTAAGTCATGCTTGTAATGTAAGATAACCTTAATGTTCAATGTAAAAAATTTAAAGCTTTATGAATTTTTAGTGCATGATAACATAGTGTTGCCTATAATTCAACCTAAACATAGAAATTAAATATAAATAAAATTTAGTGTTGTAGGAAATAAAAAATATCAAATAATTAAATAATTAATTTGAATAAAATTGTTTCACAAAATCACAAAGTATTACATTTAACCCCCATAAAATTAATTTCCCCCCATGAAATTATTTTTTGTTATGAATGTTTTAATACTATTAGGTTCCGTTAATATAATCACACATCACAAATATGAACACTAAAACATCTGCTAAAAAATTATGGTGGAACCATAAAGTTTACTAAGAGTAGAACATAATTGGGTTTCCATATATGAGAACATAGGTGGAATGTGAAAACCTGGAAATGGAAGAGAAAACTATCTATCATGGCATGGAGGAGAGTTATAGAGAATATGGTCTGGATAATGTTAAGAAGCACAAAGCCTTAATTCATTAATTATCTAAGGGTCCATTTGATTACTCAAAAAATAATGTACCTGGATAGCCATTTTGGTTTCAAGATCCAATCCCTAGAGGTGAATTATTTTCAAGAGATGTTATATATAATTTATTTAATTCCCTTTCATAAGTAAAATCTCACACTTTTATCATGTATTGATTCATTTTAACGTCACCTCTTTCTCTAAAAATGGAGATGAATATTTTAACTCTAAAGAAATAATAGATCATGGGATCCATGATAATTAATTATATATCTCTTCAGTTACCATGAACACAAAATTGTTAGAGCATGTCATCCAATATTCATAAATCCTCATGTGGTGAGATAATAATTTAATCTCACAAAATTCATTTGAAGATTAACATAAACATACAAAAAATTGTTAACCTTATAACCATTACATAATATGTAAATCAAAAAAAATATAATGAATGATAGTTAGTCGAGATAACATTTAATCCCCACATATCAAAAATTATCTCACGTTTTCAAAGTCAAAATATGTGAATAATCTCATTGTATATTATCATGAATTAGTTTAATAACCTAGATTAAAATAAATAATTTTGGAAAACATGCATTATCAAGTATTCTTAAGTTTATTGAATATATTAAATAAATATAAGATATTGTTAACTTTAACAATGATTACATAGAAAAAAATTTCAAAATATCTTTAGTCAGATCAAGGGTAATTTGTTCTATCCAATTTTTTATTTATCAAAATCAATTATCTCATTATCCAAGTAAATAACATCTCTTTAACATCATGGTTACTTTAAGGGTTACATTACCTTAATAATAATATTACTTTTCAATATCTTCATCACCATTAAAAATTTTCATTTCAATCATTAATGAATACTAATTCTAAATATAGTTATATATTCCATTATTCATATAACATAATTGTTGAATTCCCAAACATATATACATCCATCAACAAACATTATTTTTAAACCATTACTTGGAATTAATTAACATATTCCTTAATACCTAATTCCTATAATATGAAATATGAATCATGTATTAAAGTTCATCAACCACATTCCATTGATGCTTCTTATATATAATGTAAACCACATGAAATGAATATCATATAACATTCTCATGTCATGTGTGGTCTCTTTATCTTCAAAAGTATAACATATACACACAAAACATTCTTGATTACCATTATGATATTTCCACTTAGGAAATAAATTTTCATTTTTCCAATCCATTCTAAATCTAATACATTCAATAAAATTCTACTTCTACTTGTCTCCATTGACTAAAAATAGAAAGTATCGGTTGAGAAACAAATATCATAGATGAAAAACACATAATCTTGAGAAATAAATATTTATAAATTGTCTAAATCATGAAATATTCCATAATTAATGACACCCAGGGTTTATCATAGGTCATTCATAAGAAACATCCATTTAGATCCTTCAGGACCCGACACACATTGTCAGAGTAGTTACTCCTAGGTACATCGGTTCTAAAACCATAGGCACTTATAGTATCTTGTATGGGATGCATTTCGTAGAATCTACTAAATATATCCTTTACCAAAATTTGAGTACATTTTCCTAAAAAATATATCAACCTCATACTCATCCTTAGAGACATCCCTAGACATATCCTTAGAAATATCATTAGGGATATCACTAATGTTTTCTCAACCTTGTTTCCAAAGGATGAGTAAACATCGCTATGATACCAACTATAAAAACCTAGTCATAATGTATATAGTCATTACATAACTTTTATGGAATACATAAAGCATTTTACAATATAGTCACCCAAACACAATATTAGTTGTGTGCCTCTGGAAACATGGAAACATAAAAACTGGTATATAAGAGAGTTGCATTATATCCCACAAGTATCTCCAATACTTGAACACATGTTATAAATATCATACAAGGAATAAATCTTCATAACTAGTGGAAGGAATCATAAAAATATGTGAGATTTTATGATCAGTAATGGTAAAAAAGTGAGATAAATAAACAAAATCATGAACATAATGTTATGGGAACATGATAATGAAAATAGAAGATCATACCCTTCATGTAAAATATCATAAACTAGAATCATGGAATAAATATTTTTAGTTCCTAATACATTAATTATATTGATATAAGAAACATAAACCATGTGTTTCGATCGGGGGTGGGAACACCGACATGCCCGATGGTCAATCTTACGGAGGGCTGAGTTCGGCTCAATCGCTCAGGTTGGGTATATCGGTCTTCGTTTCAAAATGCCCAACGGTTGTATATCCAATGATCTCTGGACCTGCTTTCCATAGGAGGGAGTTCTCTGGGCAATTTTGCCAGCGATGCATAAGAACTTTCATTGGTCGAGAGGATGGGATGCCAGGCTCATCGCACCTTTTTGGGAGAAATTATTACCTATTGCAGGACTCTATTATAGATTTATTATGCATTCATATGTTCACAAATCATTTGTTTATCCCCAACCATAGTATCCTTGAATTCCCTCTTAGTTGGAAATGATCAACTGAATACAGGGATGCAGAGTCATTTAGGCCCGAGGTTAACCATCCTTCATTGGGATTAATGACACTAAGAAGTTTGGGCTCATTGAGATGGAATGGGATTGAAGCCTCATAACTGGGAACTCTAGAGTTTATAGTCATCCAGGGGGGAAAGATAATGACTTGAGCGTTTGGATCGAACCCGTGATATGGGCTTCTTACTTATCCTTGTGAGAGGAATCGGAATCCACGTTGTTCGTTTTGAGGGGCATGATTTGGACTTACACATGGTTAGTGGCTTGAATTAGTAATAAAAACTGAGGAGGCTTCCTATGTACCCTACTTAGGAGACATGGATCTAAACCCACTTAGTTCGTTTTGAGGGGCATGATTGGGACTTACACAAGGTTCATGTGCTAAATTGGGATTGAACCTCGGGGAGGCCTCCTGCGTACCCTATATAAGAGATAGGGATTAAAACCCACGTAGTTCGTTTTGAGCACCATGATTGGGACTTAGACATGGTTAGTGGCCCAAATTGGGATTGAACCTTGGGGAGGATTCCTACGTAACCTTCTTAAGAGACAGGGATCAAAACCCACATAGTTCGTTTTGAGCGTCGATGTTTTGCAGACATCGTGACCATCCCAAATCTGTAATCCAACGTGAGTCATGCTCAGTGTGAGAGACAAGAGAATGCAACAGACTTGGAAAGCATCGCACATTCTCCCTACCAAGGGAAGGGGAGGAAGAAGATGAGCGGAGGAGTAGAACGGGACCACTGGACTCTCATTCTCCCTGATGTTGGTGGAAGGAACGAGTCACGTAGCGAATCAATGAACCTTCCGTGATGAGAGGGGAAGGGCCATTGGCTTCCGGTGAGGAAGGGCGGGGCTTACTCCAGGACAGATTCTCATGCACTCCCAGTATATGGGAGAAGTGCTCACCACTATCACTCGTCAAAAGGAAATGTGTGCGGGGTCCTTCAATCCTGGCAAGTGGAGAGGCACAAAGGGGACTCCTAGGCTTAGACCCTGCACTACCATGGCAATTTGAACCCATGAATGCTTCAGGATTCTGCTCAAGAGTCAGGGAAACCCCTTTTTCCTCACCTACCATAGGTGTGTAAACTCCAAGTGGCATGATGATTCGCCTGAATGTTTCATCATATGGCTCTGGTCGCTTCGGTAGAGGCCTTGTCTCGGGGCTGATGAATAGTCCAATGAAGGGATTGTGAAGGATCGGGTCCGATTGCAAGGGTTTAATCTGGCTCGGGGAATGGGAACACAGAAGGAGTTGGCGGGCCACATGGGTGAATGAGGAGTGGCACCCATTATGTAGGGGGGTGATACCCCACTAGAGGGTTCGTCCATGTACGGAGGTGGTACACGGACTGATAGGAATCTCGTGCACCAGGGCGGTACATGGCTTCAGGTTTGTCCCACTTACCAGGTTGGTACGCAGTGGAGTCCGCGCGACCTATGACAGTCATGGTGGTCACCGGTGGGGGTTCACCGGTGTTTCTTCTGGAAATGGGGATGACCTTGTTTGTTCAATGTTCAAACATTCAAATCGGTTTTCTAACAGGTTTATTCGTAGAATCGAAAAAATCCAATGATTCTATATCCATTTGGACATATATTCCAAAGGATGGTGCTCATTAGTTGTAGACCGATGAGGATAAATAATTTGCATTGGTCGAGAGGATGGGAGATCAGAATCATCACAACTTTTTGGGGGTAATTATTGTCTACTCCGAGACACTCTTATAGATTTGAGTAATGTTTGTGAATCCTTATTAATTTACCAAGCATGAAAATGATCTTTCCTTTTGATATGACAATCAATGATTGATATGTATGAGATTTAGAGATTTTTTTTGTGTTTGAGGTTCTTCATTGATAGAGAGTCATCCGTATTTATTATAGATTCTTAGTCAATGATATCCTTCAACAAATTATATAGAAATCTCTTGGTCATTATGATAACCATACTAGTTTGAAAGCCACTCAGTGGGGCACTTGATTTTTATTTTTTTTCAGAAGGACATAAATTATTTCAGATTTGGGATCGTACCCGCAGATGGGCCACCTACATATCCTTTTTAGAAAGGAACTAGAACCCACATAGTTCGAGTGAAGAACTATGGGATTTATGATTGATCCCAAAAGAGTGATTTCAAAATTACTTTTACACTCTAAGCTCATGTAAGTCAATATCAGTGTCAGAAACAAGATGTATTAGTAAAAACTGACGATTGTGCCATGAAAGATTCAATAATAGGAAATGATGTGGGGATTACGTATATATAACCACCCTTGATATAGTAGGATCGGGATTTACTTTAGGGAAGAAACCCGGGAACAAGGTCCATAATGGTATATGTATTTTATGGAGATTTAAATACATAACTTAGGGCTTACTCTTGAGAAAGATTCCCAAATTAGAGAGGGACTAATGAACGGGTTTTATTCCTGAGAAAGAAGCCCAAGTCAAAAGAAATTAAGCCTGGGGCTTACTCCTGAAAAGGAGGCCCTGATTAAGGGGACTTGAGATCTAGGGCTTACTCTTGAAAAAGAGGCCCAGGTTAAGAGAAATTATGATTGGGGCTTACTCCTAAGGAGGATGCCCGTGAACATTAACTTAGGGTTTACTCTTAGCTAGGATTCCCATGTTACGAGAAATTATGACTGGGGCATAATCCTGAGAAGGAGGCCCAGGTTAAAGGAAATCATGACTGGGGCTTACTCCTAAAAAAGGTAGCCCATGTTAAGAGGACATGGAACTTGGAGCTTACTCCTAATGAGGATGCCCAAATTAGGGAATTTGGGGCTTACTCCTAAGGAGGATTCCCATATTAAAGATATTATCATCTTAAAGGATAAGGTTGAATGAAGGAAATCTCTAACCTTAGTGACATAAAGTTATGTAGATCATGAGGTTTTGAGAGATGCTCCACAGAATTCCTTTTAGATAAAAACCCCAACAAAGGAACCATGCCATAAATGGCATTGAATAGGGTTTTGAAGGATGTTCGTGAAGAGGAAATGTGGATTTGAGGAAATGATATGAATTGGAAGGAGGCACGAAAGTGTTGTTCTGGCGCGCAAGCCTTGGTCATGCAAGTAAACCTTTGCGACATGGGTTCACATGGGAGACAAAGAACCTGTGAAGTGATACTTGGGAGACTTTGAATTGGATCCCTTAGTATCGTCCCTAGAGGCATTCAAATGGGTGGTGTGGAATTTTCCTTGAGAGGAAAAGGCAGCGCGCAGGTATCATCACTTTACATAAGGGATGGACACTTAGGCGCACAAGTATTAATGAGTTATAATACTTAGGGCTTATTCTTCCTCTTTAGAGCTTCCATTCTAGGTAAATAATTACCTTAGAAGTGTTTGGATGACTTCAAATGGATACTTGGGTGACCAGAGGTTGAACCTGAGTTTTGGATTTTTCGTCCCTGAAATGGGGGGCCCAGAGGGGGTATTTATACGACATTGAGGAAATTGGGAGAAAGATGAAAAGGGCACACAAGTGACTTGTGTGACCCATATGTGGTGTGCAAGTATACTTGCACGACCATAATGAAACTTTTTCAACCCATGCTTAAAGTGTTCCTTGTTCATTCCTTGGTCAATATTTGATGTGCTTCAAAGGATTACTCTCTTTGTGCTTAAGGTATTCCCCTCTTCCATTATTTAGACTCTGTGAACAGAAAGGAGAATCCACAAAAGTCCCCCCTCAGAGTTGGATCTAGAAAAGGAAAGAGGATTTGACTCTATGTAAAATGAGAAACAAGGTACTGTGGTGCGCATGTAATAGGCGCACGGGTATGCTTCTGGCGTGTAGGGTCTGGCGCGCAGCGGTATGGCTTCGCCTATAAATATGTCTACGTCACATCTCTCAAATCACCCACCTTTATGTTATTCTGATCTCTTGGCTTTCAAGTAGCTCTCATCATGCATGTTTCTTGGTTTTCAGCTCACGCTTATATTCGTGTCACGCTTCTGTAGTGAGTTTTTTGACTTGCGTTCCAGTACTAGCGCGGTAAAACATGTCTGAGCATCTTGGACTTGCACACCAATATGGGACTATCACGCCTTAATGACTTAGAATTTTTTTTCAATTTTCATCAAAAATTTTATTAAAAACCAACTTACTTAAAATTTAAATATCTGATGTTTGTTCTTATTCAATGGATCCCAGAAGAATTGGATCAGCTGATTAACTGGCTAGAAAACAGATTGATGATATGATGAACATCGTTGGCCATTACTATTATAATATCTGCGATAGTACTCTCCCATGTTTGTCCAAGTACTTGAAGAAATATCATGTAAATTTCCCATAGAGAATTTACTTGCCTTTATATGGCCATGGTAATCTGCAAGGAGTCAACATTCCAGATGGAAAGAATTATATATCTCATTCCTGGTTTCAGACTTACACCAACATTTCTTCATAAAATGTTTCAGTTGCAGAATCATTTGTCAATTCTTGAACAGTGGAGAAGGTCTACATAATTCATCATAGTCCTTGTGCTCCAGATCTGAAATCTCATATGCTTGAGATGCAGCCACACTGTTATCCCTATATTTTGGTTATTCTATGCATTAAGAGCAGCAACAATGATGTTAACTTACAAATTTTTCCTCCATGCATTTTCCTTTGAGATATGAAAATGGAAAACACATGGGCTGATAAGTTTTCCACTGCCGGTTGGTGGAGAGAACACTATCATGGCATTAGAACAATATCTGAAAAGAGTTCTCTCTCCAAATGGCTCTTTATTTTCAATGCTCTATTCTCAAATCCATGTATCCATATTCAAATCTCTTGTATAGAAACAGAGTCACTGTTAGATCATCAGCAAATTTTCTCACACCACACTCAAGAACATTCTTTTACAATTATTACATGATGATCTGGTATCACTACGTCTCTTATTGTATCTAGTGGAATGAATGAACTCCAGGTGGATACTGATGATGTTTGGGATGTGGTAAATCAAATGAAGACTTATATTGAAAGACTCTTTGTAATTCTTGGAAAAGATAAGAGACTCCAATCTGTGGATGTCCTTCTAACTCTTGTCCCTCAATTAAAAACACTTTTATCATCAATCATTTGTGCCTGCATTCTTTTGCAACCTGGTTTAAATAATTTTACCTAAGAAAATGGGCCTCGTAAGCATAGTTTTATTTTTACTAGGATTATAAAAATAAACCTATAATCATTAAATCTTTTAATTTCTCAATATTTCCTAAATCATACAAAATGTATGTTTAGTTAGCTAGGACTTGACTTTTGTTCTGAGTTCCCTTGTCTTTTGTGGGCAGTTTAAATTCATGAACGTCAGATATAAAGATGCAAATGTTTAAGGTCGAATAGATTTTACTGAATGGATAATGGATTAAAATTGACTCAATCTCATGATAATTTTTCTGAAATCATATTTCCAAATTCAAATATGGGGGAAAACATGTAAACTATGAATTAAGAAATTTTGAATTTAAGGTATGATTTGAAAAAAGGGCTAAAAGGCATTAGAGGAAGTATTTCCTAAGAGTGAAGTTACCGCTATTTGAAAAACCTGTTAGGAGGTTGAATTATGCAGGTACACTAAAGGGAATTGGATTCATAGTCAAATAATAGAATCTTTTTGTTAAAAGGCTTGTTATGTAGACTACTTATTCCAGGACACCTAGGGGCACATGCTGCATAGTCTGGAAAAAGAAATCTCAAAAATTTTACTTTTCTATTTCTAAAAAGCCAGTGAATGTTTATGGAGATTCAAATTCCAAACCATAGAGTTTGGTGTATGGAGAGAGGTACATGAATATATAGAGGATATTCCCAGTCATGATCGTCAAAGAAATGGATGAATGTCACTCATGCGAAGGTCTGACCCAACCGCTTGGAAGGGAAGTATAAACCATAGACTTGAACACTTTCATATCATGAAAAAGAGAATGGGAAAAATATGTTAAGAATGGATTTTTTTGCGGATCCCTACATATTTTTGTTAAGACTATTAAGGAAAAAGTAGTTTTCCTCCCAAGAATGAAATTACAACTATTTGAGAAACCCATTAGGGGGTTGAATTATGCAGGGCAACTTAAGGGCATTGGCTATATAGTCAAATAATAGCATCTTTTGGCTGATAGGTCCGTTATGTAGACTACTTATGGAAGGCCACCTAAGGGAACGTGCTTCATGGTGAGGAAAAATAATCCTGTTTATCAGACATTTTGTGACCAGAATTCAAGAAAATGGTTATGAATATCTAGAAGTATTTAAGGTTAGGATTATTGTAAATGAAAAATGGGTAATGTTCAATTCATGAAGGAGATACATAGAATAATACTGACCATAATCATGTCGGGGTTGGGTCCTGAATTGAGATGCTAGACTTCACAACATATCTCATTATAATGAAAATCAAGCAATATTTAGTTCTTGAAATATAGTTTAACATCATGTGGGACGAGAATGTAGGAGATCTTAGTATAGTGTCATAGTGATCGCACCATAATGAGGAATACACATTGTGTGTTTTATAAATATAATGTGAATGAAGACCAAGGTTTTCAAACCACATTCATGTTTTCACAGGGTGACTTTCATCCAAGGGAAAAAAGAGGAATTTCGGGTTAGGCCCAAAGACTTGGGGCTAGATTCGAGGGATTCTTGAACGTTTCTACGTATCCCATAAGGATGAGAATAAATCCATACATAGTTCTTGAAATACCCTTTGTACAGATTTGGTTCGTACAAGTGAAAGGGTGAAAGGGGACTTTAGTGCAATGATGGTTTGACCTAGGATTAATGGTTTGGGCATTTCCATGTATCCATGTAGTCTTTGGAATATGACATGGTTGGAAATTAATGTCAATAATGATTCCCTCTCAGGTGAGGGTGTCAAAGACTATGGTAGTTTATTGTCATACTGGACAAAAGTAGGAATAGTTTTGGGTCATATGCATGGACCGGTGCAGCACAGTTTAGCGTCATGTAGCTAAGACGTATTGCTTTGTAGTTTAATGTATTGCAGTGAGGACAATGGGGGACTATATATTTTAACATCATATAGCAAGGACGATGGTGAACCAATGTAAATATATTGGTTTTTGGCATGGATTCATGAATCAACATCGTATGAGATGCAGGTGAACCAATGTGAAGATATTGGTTTTGGGCTTGGACCTCAGGAGGTTGCCTATGTTCCCATCATAGAAGGCGAGGATCAAAGTCCACGTAATTCAATTGAAAATGAATTGGTGATCATGTTTTACTTGAGGACAACCCAAAAATAATGTTGGGACTTACTCGTGGTTATCAGCCCCGAGAAGATGTTATGGTTGATGTTTACTCTAAGCTCATGCGAGTCATACTTGGTGTGTGAAACAAGTGGTAGCAACAACCCTAATGATTCCCAGTTTAATGTTATGTAAGAAATAAGGGACAAGACACAATTTAACGTCATGTTGGACGAAAGAAGGACTGTGAAGTTTCCAGTCTTGCAGTGAGGACAAAAGAGGGATGGAATAGTTTAACATCAAATAGAAATGATGATGTTGAACCAATGTAAAGATATTGGTTTTGGGCATGGTTCCACAAATCAACATCGTATGAGATACAGGTGAACCGATTTGAAGATATTGGTTTTGGGCTTGAACCTCAGGAGGTTTCCTACATACCCAGCCTAGAACGCGAGGATCAACGTCAGCGTAGTTCAATTGAAAACAAATTGGTGATCAAGTTGTACTTGAGGACAACCTTAAAATGATGTTGGGACTTTTGCGTGGTTAGCGGCCCAAAGAAGTTTTTATGGTAGAATTTTACTCTTAGCTCACGTGAGTCATACTCAGTGTGATAAATAATATTTATAAACAACTCTAATGATGAACAATTTAATTTCATGTAGGACATAAGGGACAGTACACAGTTTAAATTCATGTTGGATGAAATAGGGACTGTGCAGTTTAATGTCTTGCAGTGAGGAAAAAATAGGGACTGTATAGTTTAATGTCATATAGCAAGGATGAAAGAAGGACTATATAGTTTAACGTCTTATAGAAAGGACGATGGGTGTATTTTTATTACACAAAATACATCTTCATAAATATGACATTGTTTGGAGTCATGATGTGTTCTTCATCCATTGAGATTAAAGAATAAGCTCCATTGGAGTAGACATTATGTACTGAATAAGGTCCTTCCAATTTTGTCTCAAGCTTGGGAGGTCTCTTTCCTGATATCATTGGAGTTCTGTGAACCAATACCAATTCTCCTTGAATGAATGAATGAAGACAAAGTTTTTTGTTGAAAGCATGTGCTATTCAATTTTGATAGACTTCCATGTGATGGGGGGTGCATAATTTTTTTCATCTAATCTTTACAATTCATCCAATCTATTTTGAGATTGTTCATATATAGATGACTGATCACAAATGGCTACTCTGAGTGAAGGTAATTGAACCTCAATGGTAAAGACTGATTCTGTTCCATATACAAATAAATATGGAGTTGACCGCGTAGTAGTGCGAGTGGTGGTTCGATAAGCCCATAAATCATGAAGAAGTTTATCAGACCATGATTTCTTAAATTTATCCACCATCATTTTCATTATTTTTAAAGAGTATTATTGGAGGCTTCTTATTTGACATTGGCCGCAACATGATACTGAGATGAATGGTTGGATTTGATGTTGTATTCTTGATATAACTTCCTTAGCTCGGATGAACAAAAGTTGGTGCCATTATCCGTAAATATGGTATGAGGGACACCAAATCTGGTAATGATGTTAGACATAATGAATATAACAATGACTTTAGAAGTAACATCATTGAGAGGTATTGCCTCTGCCCATTTGGAAAAGAAGTCAGTAGAAGTATGAATATAATTAAACTGTTTGGATGTAGCCGAAGGGTAAGGTCCTACTACATCCATTCCCCATGTGAAAAATGGCCCTGAGTATTTAGTTGTATGAAGAAACTCTGGGGATTGATGAATGAATTTGGCACATACCTGGCATGATTTAATCTTCATAGTGAAATCAACACAATCGTTTATCATTGGAGGCCAAAAGTATCGAAGCCTTCGAATTTGATCAGACTGTCTATGTCCAGACTGGTGGTCACCACAGACTCTTGCATGTACTTCTTTCATGAGATCCATTGTCTCTTCACCATCAATACATCTATAAAAAATTCCATCTAAAACTCTCTTGTAGAGAGTTTTTATCTAGATGATCTCGACCATCATAAAGTGTAAAATTGACCACATGTCACCAGACTTGTTCTTTCCAGTATCTACTAGGTGGGAGTGTTCTATTTTGAAGGTATTCACTGATAAGTGGCATCAATCCTTTAGTATGACCATATTTTTCAGAAATGGCACTAATTTCATTGATTTACTCTGTTTAGATTTGAGCATAAGGTGAAACTTTATGACTATGGTAAATACTAATGATTTTTTCGTCCCGATTTGGATCGACTAGAGCTTTGACTAAATTACCCAATAAATCATCTTGGGTATTTTGTGATCGCAGGACATAATAGAATGTCAGTTCCAAAGGAAATTCTGCCATTAACTCTTTGACGTAATCATAAAAAGGGATTAACTCTACTTCTCTGTTGGTGTAATCCCCATTGACATGTTTGATTACCAAGTCTGAATCACCTTTTACCTTTAAGTGATTCACATGTGCCTGAAGCGCCAACTCCATTCCAATGATGAGAGCTTGATATTCTGCTTCATTGTTTGTACCACCTTCCAATAAAAAGAAGGAATAGGGTATCACTGCCTTTTTAGGGGAAATAAGTACAATTACCATCCCAACTTTGTAGAATTTATGATCTGCCATTTTATTCCCTGTTGGAATTTTGGAAGCACCATCAAAGTAAATTTCCAATGTTTGATGACTATCCTGAATAGAGAATACTTCCTTACCAAAAAGTTCAATATCTAATGATGTATCTTCTACTGAACGGTGTTCAGCAAGGAAATCATCCATATCTTGGCCCTTTATTTCCTTCTGGGACACATACTGAATATCAAACTGCTGCAAAATAACTACCCACCTTGCCAGATGTCCTGTAGGCATTGAAGACTAAGGATAAATTGGAAATTGTTATTGCGAGATACCAATTGGACCTCCTGATGTTGTAGGTAGTGTCACAATTTCTGAACAGATAATATTAATGCTAGACAGCACTTTTCAATACTTTAATATCGAATTTCTACCTCAATCATAGTCCGACTGAGATAGTAAAGCTTGTTCTCATTCCCAAAATCATTCTTTTGGGAAAAAAGGCACCCAATAATTGCTCTAAAGATGTCACATAGAGGATAAGTGGTCTTCCTTCAACAATCGGCATTAATACCGGTGGACTCAAGAGATATTTCTTGAGAATATTGAATGCCTCTTGACATTCTTCAATCCACTGGTATGTGACTCCCTTCTTCATCTATTTTTTGAAGAATATTCATTTGCCTGCCAGAATAGCGATGAAAAGCCTAATATAGGCCAAGTGTCCTTGAATTCCTCTCAATTCCTTCAAATTTTGAGGAGGTGACATACCAAGGATTGATTCTGTCTTCTCAGGTTCAACTTCGATACCACGATGGCGTAAAAAAAAGATGAGAAATTTTCATAAGGTTACCCCAAAAGCACATTTAAAGGGGTTCATCTTCAAATTGTGTTGTTGAAGTTTGTGGAATATGATTTCGAAATCATCCAAGTGATTAGAACATTGTATGAAGTTAACCAAAAAATCGTCCACATAACATTCAACATATTTCCCTCAAAAGAGTTTGAATATAAGGTGCATGGCACATTGACATGTTGCACCTACATTTCTTAGGCCAAAGGGAATTACCCGATAGCAAAACACACCCTGAGGGGCTCTGAATGCTGTAGATTCTTTCTCATCTGGAGCCATTCAGATTTGATTATACCAAGAATATCCATCCATGAAGTAAAGTGCATTATAGCCATTTGTTGCATAAATTAATATTTCTATGATCGGAACTGGAAAATCATCATTGGCATAATGCCGATTAAGATCTCTGAAATGAATGAAAACTCTAGATTGTCCATTCTTCTTTTTCAGAGGGAAAATATTATCCATCCATTTGGGATATTTATCTTCTCTGATGAATATTTCCTTGATAAGCTTATCCACCTCAGCTTCAATTTCTGAGGTATAAGTTGGGTGTGTTCTTCTTGCGGCTTTCTTGAATCCTCGATTTTCTTCTGGAAAACCCAAATGATGGTTAGTAACATTAGGATTAAGACCTGGAATTCCTGTATAATTCCAAGAAAATATATCTTTATTTTTCTTTAAAAACGAAATATGCATTTATTTCTCTTCAAGAGTCATGGACGCACTAATTAAAGTGGGGCGGGGATCTTCTTTTATACCCAGATTTATTTCTCTAAGTTCATCCATAGTGGTACAAATACCTTCTCCCCATGATGGAGGAGCATCCCTAAAATCTTCCACTTCTTCTTCAATATGTGTTACTTCTTTTGTTTCTACTTCCATAGTAGATGATGAAGTATAATTTCCATGATCATGAGAGAAGTTAAAATTTGAACATCTTGAAAAAGAATCTACCATTTCTGACCCTATTGATGATGAAGGGACTTCATTGGGTAATAAAGATGAGATGACGGATTGGGAATCGACATCATCATTCATCTATGAAATTTCTATAACTTCTTCTGGCCTGGTTGATGAAGTATAGAATTTCTAGATTTCAGCAGATGAAATGAAGACATCTCTATTTGAACATTCCTCATTGCCTGGTGAACCAACAATTTTTCCCATGTTGTCTGGCTTGGATGTCGTAATTGACATTATGGAAGTTTCCATAATAGTATTGGGATTTGGGTATCTCCTGTCAATTTGACTAATAGGAAAACACATAATATGTACTAACATGTATGAATGGGTTTACTGTAATCATTTCCAAACCCTATGGAGCATTAATTTTGGTAACCTCTTTTGTCGTATATACATACTTCCCTCCATGTGATAGAATTCTGCATCAATGTATTGAGATTCACATGTTTTGAATAGGTGTTTATCACCATAAAATATCCCAATTTGACCATTAAAACAATATTTGAGACATTGATGGTATGATGAAGGTATAGTTTCATGTTGATGTAGCCATGGTCTTCTAAGAAAAATGTTGAAGGTTGTGTCATGAAGAACAACCATGAAATCAGAATTGGATACAAGGTCCCCAAACAGAGTTCTGAGTGTAATCTCACCCATATGTTCTTGTTCATTATTATCATATCCTTGGAACATCAATGTAGAAGGAGGTAAATCAGATTCAGTGAGGCCCAATCGACAAAGTGTATGAATAAAGATGAGGTTGACTCTTCAACCATTATTAATGAATGCTCGTCGGATGACCACATCATTGACCTTTCCAGATAAATACAAAGGTCTAATATGTCCATGCACAACATCATCTTCATCTTCAGCTATGAAAGATATCACTGCATAGCATTCTATAGGATTATTCTCTATATGGTAGACTCCAGCCACAACAATTTCAGTATCGAATTCTTAAGGACTTGACAAAGCCTAAATGAGTGCCTCTCGAAGATCCTTTGATAGATTTATGGCATCATGAATTGATAACTTGTCTAGTACATGGGCCAAATTTTTCAAGACATCGTACTTTTGATCCAAAGGTCTGTGTTTCCCAACAAGAACATGTGCTTTCACAAGTGACATAGAAGTTGATTCTTTGGAAGTAGATGCATCTTGTATCGCGGTAGGATTTTGAAATACTCCTGGATTTGGATGATTAGACCGACTAAGTCTATTTATTTTCTGAGAGGAAAAATGTGTAACCTCTAACCGATCTTTCAAACTAACTATTCCAGGACTAAATCTTCCATGTGTGGAAAAAATTTCTTGTTCTTGTTGAGCCCGTTGAAAGAATTTTCCCGGAGTTTCTACTGCATATACAGTTCTAGTAGGGGTAGGATTGAAATAGTGGCTTCTGGAATATCCACATCTTCCTCTGTATCATAAACCTCTAGAAACTCCCTCTAATTCCTCTATTGGATACAGGTAACTCAGGCTCCTCAAGATCGAAACTGTGACTTGAATAAGGATCTGTTAAGTGAATAATGTTAACAGAACCAAAGATCAACTCTTCTTCTAGTGAAGATTCTTCCTAATTAACCAGTTTAGGCTCTACCATTTGGTGGGGCTATGCCAATTCTTTTGAAGTATATGGAATATAATCTACCAAATTCAAAGACAACAAGGGCTTTGACATGATCTCATCTTCTTTTGTCTGCTTTTCATTCATCAAATTATGCCGCTTCTATGAGGATTTTCCGTCTGACGAAGGGGATTTTTTCTATGGTATTCATAGGAGAAGACACAATTGGTTTCTTCAATTGCATTCAAAAAATGACATGTGTTCGGTTGATCATTTTCTGGACTATCTAATCATCATAATTCTGTGCATTTTTTCTTTTGAATTCATGCCACTCTCCTTCTTCCTTTGGATCTGTAGCTGTAACACATGCAACCTGGGCTGAATAACCTTTCAGTTTTACCTGCCCTGAATCCTCCATTTTTGAAGGAGGTCTTTAAAGACAAAACACTTCTGAATGGTATTCCCCAACATCGGATGAAATGGGAAATAGTTGGGAAGTTCTTCATCTCTTTCCTTGTTTACCTTTTAGGAATTGGTAAATGAACCAAATTTTTTTCAGAGCCGAGTAACCAGGAACTTCCTCATTTAGAAAATAATATACTTTGTTCTTTAACTACTCAAATTGTTTCCATCCATGATCTCTTTGATCATATTGATGAGATGTACAATGTTGTTGATGCTTAAGAGGTGGAGTCCATCGATATGATGAAGGTATTGAAGTGGAAGAAGGTACATGTGCCTGTTTAAGTGTGACTATAGAAGTCTCTGCTTTCCCTATTCTCCTTCCTGGAACTGGTGAAATTAAATGAGTTTTAGCCTTAGTACTCATAAGAGATTCTTCAATCTGCTGAGCGATTTAAGTACGGTCTCGAAACCCACCTGTGTATTTCACGGAGATGAACGGTGTGCGTAATTCATCTCGCAAAGTTTCTACACAGATTGGAAACAATTCATCACGAGGGAGTGAAAAGCTTAAAGAATATGTTAATCCCTTCAAGAGAGCAGTGAAATCTAAAACTCGTACATTTTTATATTTTTTACAATTGGTAAGATTGAAAAATGTCGTCTTTGGAAATGTTGAGCTAAATTGATGAATTAATCGTTGACAAAGATCTTCCCATCCGGTAATTGACTGGGATTGCAAGCTTGTATACCAGAAAAAAGAAGGCCCTTGTAATGACTGTACAAAACAACTGAGCTTAACTGCTTCTTTTTTTTTTGAGAAGTTCCCAAAATAGGATAACAACGACAAAAAAAATGAGTTAATTGTTGTTTTGGATATCCTGAACCATTAAAAATTGGGAATGTGGTACTTGATAAATTTGATGGGGGAGGAATTGCATCCACCCATTCAGGGTAAGCTATATTTTCTGGTTGAATTTTTCCATTCTTTCCTTCCATATATTCCAACCAATATGTTAATGACTTAATGGTAGTCATTAATTTTTGAGAAACATCAGGTTGATCTTGGACCTGATCATGTGCAATAACTGGAGTTTGGAAAGGTGTGGTGACTGGCACTATAACTGATGGTAGTACTACCGATTGTTGTTGCGCATAACCCATGGGGTTAGAACTGAGAGGGCGTACTGGTAAAGAAAGATATTATTGATCCATCTTAGTAGCTGCAACAAATTCCCCGGACTGACTGACTCCAGTACGTTTTAGAGGAAGAATACATTAAAGTACATTCGCATTCTACCTCCTTAACTCCTTCACTTCTTTTTATTGTTGTGTGAACCATTTCTCTAGTGAGAGTTATTGGACTTCTCCCGAGGTAGGGTGGAATGTAACCAGAATTTTTTCCTTTGCCCTTGTTGGATGCCTTTCAGAGAGGGGGGAGTTGGATATCTAAAGGAATACCTGAATTTTGGGTAAGCGTTTGATTCATGTACCCACACCTTCTCCATTTGTTTCAGTGCGTACAATCTCATGAACAATAACCATTTCATCTGATTCCCCTGAGTGAGACTCATGTTCTAGGGGATTAGTGACAATGAAATCAATGGCATTTATTGATGCATAACTCATTGCATCCCTTATATCGGAATTTCTGTGATATTGTCTTCTCCCATATCCTTGATGAGACATCGCCTTTTGTTGAGTTGATCCCTCATGAACTTTTTGATGAACCATAATTTGGATGGAATCTCCTGATAATTTGGCTCTGCGTTCCTCTTGTGGCTTCTTCCCTAATCAAGAGAAGACTGAATTTTGCTGAGGAAGAGATTGATGTTTTGAAAAAGTCCCATGTTCGGTGGACTAGGTCTGTTCCTACAGTTCATGATCAACATCTCGAATCCAATTTTTTGATTCTGAGGGTTGGGTTAAATGATTCCCTAGTATGGAAAGCTGAGGTGGTTCTTGAGCTACAACATCAGAGACTTTCTTAAAATCTCTCAGGATTTTGCGGACTTTAGTCTCAAAATTGGAAGGATGCATCAACATATATCCACTCGAGTCACCTAGCTCAAATGACCGTTGGATTATTTATGACACTTCTATCACCTGATGATGCGCATGGTCTAAATGAAGCTCTTGTCTGATATTCTCATTTTCATGCTGGAAGTGTAATTCGACAACATGTTCCTTATATGACTGACTTTTTGAAGAACTAGTTGAGGCATGTTCTTGATAAAGACTTTGATTATACACAATACCAATTGGTTGTGACCATCCAAAGATAATAATATTGCATGAAAACATTTTTGGCGGGATATGTTGACTAGAGTGTACAGTGAAATGTAGTGCTCCATAAAAACCCCATCCCCTGATATGAATAACAAATGGGGAATTGGTAATTAACTGGCGCAATCTTTTTAGCGCACCATGGCATGAACGCTGAAGGAATCTCTACTACTTTTCAACCTTTGGATATCAAAAATTTGAGAGAGATGCCAAATCAATTTGGCATTGTAACCCTTCTATTATCTTGACATGATTTTCATATTCATCATAAGATAATATTTTCTTTTTCATGTGACAAAGAGTTTTCCACTTGTTGAGACTAATATCGTGAATATAATCTTCCATAAACACTTCGAGAATATCATACTGAGAGTATACCAAAGGATAGAACATGACTGGTACTTCACCATTCACTTGTTGTTTTCTCATATTCATCACTTCCTCCTTATAAATCGATAAAGATCCTTCTACAATATTAGACCAAAGATGATGCTTCTTTGTTTCTTCCTCAGATTCAACAAGATTGGTAGAGAATTCATTTATCAAATTAGAAGATGAATGAACCAGTGGTGGTTTGGAGAATGACCTGCACCCTGGGATATCTTCTGATTGAGAATGTGTTTCACCTGCTAGCGGTAAAGCATAAGACATGACTAACTTTACATTTTCATGTTCCTCAAGATAAGGGGGATTTCTCCTTACTGCATTTTCCATTTAAGAGTTTTCTAGGCAATGTGTATTACTACTACGGAGAGGACTTTCATAGATAAATTCATCATAATGGGGAGGACCACCATGGTGGGTTACAAAAAATGATGAAACCATTTTCTTCGTGACCTTTTCGCCACGCAGAGGGTTATCATGGCTCTAATCTGAAGATGATACTTTGATATAGACCAAACTTTCATGAAGAAAGCCTTCATTAATAAATGTCTGATGAAGAACATCGGAATTATTTTTTCCACTATTGGGAAATGAGAGTGTAGAATCTTGAGTTGCAATAGATAATTGTCTGAGGGCATCATGAACTCCAGCATCGAGAAAGGCCTTATTACAGATTGGATCTTGATTTTTGGACTGTGATGAATGAGTCTCTTTATTAGACGCCTTCTTACTCTCTTTGGGAACCACTTGTTGACGAAAATGGATTTTATGGGAAGGTGTATGTACCTGCTTAGGAGAAATAATCAGGTTAAGCTGATTATCTCCATTCAAATTAGTTGTATGTGCCTGACTTGATTGTCTATTTGACATGGGTGAGTATGCCCCCCACAACCCTCTTGAATTAGTAAAGAGGTGTGTATCTGTTCTTGAGTGATATGTTGATGAGTCACTCCACTGACAGGGATAGATTTATGATTTCTTCCATGTGATGCTGCTGATGTTGTTATAATATTGTGACAGGCATCCTGAATATGGAAAGGGATTTGCTTCCACTCTTTCACCATTTTCAGAATGTGCATGGTGACTTCAGCTGCTAGAATGGGAATATATGTCCATTTTGTGCTTGGATTTGGTGTGTATTCCTCCTCATGTCCTCCTTTTCCTATTAGTGAATTCTGACAGTACTCATGTGTGGGGGAAGAGAGTTGAGTCTGCTCCCAATTTGTCGTCGGAGCTTTCGGACTGACTTCTCCGGGTGCTACCAAACGAGACTTTTGTCATGATTTATGATCATTGGAATGTGTATGATCCTTCTGTGTATTTTTAGTCAATTATGGTTGATGATTTTTCTTCAATACTAGCAGAAGAGACTGCTGACAGAATTAGTGATTGTAAACAGGTGTAGGTTCTTGCTTATCAGTTTCCACCAAATTAGAATTGAGAGATTCTTTTGGTGTAGTCAGACGAGCCCGCTGACTGGATGATTAATTATAAAAAGGTGTATGTGCATGCTTATAGTACTCCACTGGAATTTCTTGACAGGGTTGGCATGTTACTACCTGATGATTCTACTGGGCAGTGAAATTAGGACGGATGGGTGTATATGCCCGCTCAATGTTTTCCATCAAGCTGGCTTGATGGACTTCTCCAAAGGGGGAAGAAGTATGAACCTTCTCCCTGTAAACCAGATTTTTCCTCTGATGGTTCGTCTTGCATGCTTGGGTCTTAGGAACCTGAGTCGAACCCCAAAAGGTGGTACCCTCATCTTGTTTAGGGCGCACTACCGCATGATTCTGGCTGCGATTGTGGATGGGAGCCCTTGGGAAGGACTCCTGTCTTCTTGAGTTACGGTCTTGATTGACCTTCTGATTCACCACCCCAAAATATGGGAGGGACTGGGGAAAACGTTATGGTTATAATGACCCAAAACTGTTAGAGACTGTGGTTGGAACCACCTACTTCTTTATCACTGCTCGTCGCTGTCCGGATAACCAGGGTGAATTGTTAACATAAAGGACTAGTCGAGCAGCCTCCAGAGTCAGAATGGTACCAGGTTGATGGTATTCCTTAATCAATTCATTTGAAACCCAGTGTTGAAGACACTGAGTAGGTTATTTCATCCTCAGAGCGAACGAGGATCTAACATGAGTAACGGCTGAGGCATTCACAGGTGTGAATGTTATTGAAGCCATTTCTGTAATGCTGAGAGATCCTGGAAAAGAGTTCCTTTTTGATATAAAAGAGATAATCAAGATATGTTTGTCCACTAAATCTTTTGTATGAGCACATATGTTATTGATTGTTTTGTTGGACCTCACATTAAGTTAAATAGGGGCCTAACAAATAAGTAAAAAATCATTTAACTTGTTTATGGATTCACGTCGAGTACACCATTTTTGGATTCTTCTAGAAATTGGGATGACATTGTTTCTAACAGTTTTATTAATAGAACCAGAAACATCCAATGATTCTATATCCATTTGGACCTACTTTCCAAAGTTAGGTGCGCATTATTTGTGGACTGATGAGGCTTAATAATTTTCAATGGTCTAGAGAATGTGAGTTCAGACTCATCGCACCTTTTGGGGGAATTATTTTCTACTCTGAGACTCTCATAAAGATTTGAGTTATGTTCGTGAATCCTTATTAAATTACCAAGCATGAAAATGATCTTTCCTTTAAATCTGAATATCAATGATTGATATGTATGAGGTTTAGAGAATCTTTTAAATGTGTTTGAGGTTTTTCATTGAGAGATAATCATACTTGTTTGTTATATATTCTTATTCAATGGTATCCTTCTACACATTATATATAAATCTATTGGTCATTACGATAACCATACTGGTTTTAAAGCCACTCAGTTGGGAACTTGATGTTTATTGTCATTCAGAAGGACATAGATTATTTGAGACTTGGTATAGTACCCACAGATGGTCTACCTACGTTTCCTTGTTAGAAAAGGAATCAGAACCCATGTAGTTTGAGTGAAAAAGTATGGGGGTTGTGATTGATGTCCCAAAGAGAGATGTCAAAATTACTTTTACAATCTAATCTCAAGTGAGTCATGCTCGGTGTGAGAAAATTGAGGTATTAGTAAAACCTAATGATTATGACACGAAAGATTCAATCATAAGAAATGATTTCGGGCTTACGTATATATAATCGCACAATATATATGAGGATCGAGATTTACTTCATGGAAGAATCCCGAGAACAAGGTCCATAAAGGTATATGTTTTTTATGGAGAATTAAATACTTAAATTAGGGCTTACTCCTGAGAAGGATGCCTAAATTAGAGAGGGAAAAATGATTGGGTTTTATTCCTGAGAAGGAATCCCAAGTCAAAATAATTTAAGCCTAGGGCTTACCCCTGAAAAGGAGGCCCAGGTGAAGGGTACTTGAAATCAGGGGCTTACTCTTGAAAAGGAGGTCAGGGTTAATGGAAATTAGGATTGGGGCTTACTCCTATGGGGGATGCCCATGAACAGAGAACATGGGGCATACTTCTAAGGAGGATTCCCATGTTAGGAGAAATTATGACTGGGGATTACTCCAAAAAAATGAGGCCCAGATAAGGGAACTTGGGGCTTACTCCTAAGAAGGATTCCCCTGTTAAGATAAATTATGACTGGGGCTTAATCTTGAGAAGGAGGCCCTGGTTAAGGGAAATTATGACTGGGGATTACTCCTAAAAAAGGAGCCCCAAGTTAAGAGGACTTGGAACATGGGGCTTACATTTAAGGAGTATTTCCATATTAGGGAACTCAGGGCTTACTCTTATGGAGGATTCCCAAATTGAAGATCATCTCATCTTAAAGGATGAGGTAGAATGAAGAGAATCTCAACAGTAGTGAGATAAAGTAATGTAGATCATGAAGTTTTTTAGAGATGTTCTACATAATTCCTATTAGATAAGGAAGAAAACAGAGGAACCATTCCATATATGGCTTTGAATAGGGTTTTGAAGGTTGTTCTTGAAGTGGAAAGGTAGATTTGAGGAAAGGAAGTGAATTGGAAGGAGGCGCGGAAGTGTTGGTCTAGCACAAAAGTCCTGGTCGCGCAAGTATACTTGCGTGACATGATTTCACTTGGGCGGCAAAGAAATTGTGAAGTGATGCTTGGGAGACTTTGAATTGAAGCCCTTAGTATCATCCCTAGAGGATTTCAGATTAGTGGAATGCATGTTTCCTTGATAGGAAAAGGTGGCGTGCATGTATCATCACTTCCCTTAAGGTCTGGACACTTAGGCGTGCAAGTATTGATGAGTTATAGTACTTAGGCCTTATTCTTCCTCTTTAGAGATTCCATTCTAGGTAAATAACTACCTTAGATGTGTTTGGAAGACTTCAGATGGAGACTTGGGTGACCAGAGCATGAATTTGAGTTTTGGATTTTTTATCCCGGAAATGGGGGTCCCATAGGGGTTATTTATAGGTCATTGAGGGCCATGGGTGAAAAAAGAGAAGGGATCACAAGTGACGTGAATGACCCATATGTGGCGCGCAAGTATACTTGCGTGACCATAATGAAACTTGTGTGACCAATGCTTAAATGGTTCCTTGTTCATGCCTTTGTAAATTTATGATGTGTTTCAAAGGATGACTCTATTCGTGCTTAAGGTATTCCCCTCTTCCATTTTATAGACTCTATGATGGAAAGGAGCGTCAATAGCTGGTCAGGGCTTTGCCCGCATAGTTTGGTGCTACACGGTGTGTCGGATCAAAAAAAGGGGGCATAAACTCCCTGGTTCACAGGGAGTATATCCGTAGAGGGTCCATGGATCGCGGTTTTTATTTTATGTTCATGGTTCACCAATTTATTATGAATTTTTCGTTACCTTATCAATTCACTTCCAGTTTTATACATGTTCTAGTTTGCGAATTGGAACTTCACTATTAGTGAAACCTTAAGCTTCTGCCTCTGGAGTCCTTCCTTTAGAAGTTGATCTCCAAACCTTCTCACCGATTGAGTCTGATAAATCGATCCCACGATCTCTGAATCATTCTACCTGAATCTGATCAATCCCTTTTATCTCCTCCATGATATCCTTTTATAGAGGGGGTAAAGAGATGTATATGTGGTCATGTAGCACCATTTGGGAGGCCCATGACCGAAAACTTGGTTTACGGATGACTTGGAAAATCTGCAACTCATGGGGGGGGGGGGTATTGAATGCACCTAATCCGCGAACCAAATATGTGCTTTGCAAGCCGCGCAGGGCTCCTCCTTTGTTCCGTGAATGACAGCGCGCATGGTCTAGGCCGGTTGGCACATTTCATAGTTGGGGCGGTTCATGATGGTCGACGGGCCTAGCGCATGTCCTTCTCCGCACTCGTGAAGGGGTTCCCACCTCCGTTTCGCGAACTACACTGGTCTGCAGAGGGGGTGGCACGATGAACAGGCCACATAACATCAATGTTGTACCAGTACGCGGACCGCTCGGTCCTTTTCCAATCATGATTATTCTCCATATTTTTGTCCAATTCTTTGAGGGAATTTAGGTAGTATCCTTTCTCAAATTATGGGAGATTCCCATTCTGCTGTGCATATTTTTCAGGACCCTACAAATGCCCCCATGGGAATGGGGTCCGATAGGAATGAAGAGGAGGCTATTCCAATGTAGAGTTGTCTTGAAACTTGGATAGATTGAGATAGAGGAGTGGACCCGATAGGGGACCACACCTATAAATAAGGGATCCCCTACCGTTGTCTTTTACTGGATTCCTCGCGAAAACAGAGCTCTCAATTTTTTATCCACGCGCCTACTCTTTCGCAAAACTCCTTGTCCGCAAACCAGCTTCTGTTTCCATGAACCGTTCCTCGTTCGCACTTGCCTTCACCCGTGGAACAATCTCCCAGTCGTGAACTAAATATTTTAATCAATTAAAAAGTAAGTCATGACGGGATGCATAGGAAATATCTACATGGTTTGGGATGGTACGTGGACTGGAAATCTTCCAGACATTGAAAATATATTAATTTTTCCGAACATAAGCATTTATATTCAGAATTGAGATTTCATGGGAAAGCATGGTTCATGAAATTCTGGTCAACACTCCACGGGCTAGTGTATCACATACTTCTTCTGTGTATGGCTGGTTTGTGGGATGCAGCTATCGTGAACCACCTTTTGAGGCTAGCCTGTGGATTTCGTCATGAAGGCACCTTGATGGAGTCCTTTTTCCAAATTCTTGGTTTTTTGTCCACATTTTTTTATTCCAAACTAACCATTTTCCTATTTTTTATAATGTAGGAAGAATATATTGTTCCTCCTAGACCTTCGATTAGGCCTGCTGCTGAGCCTCTTCTGATTGGTGATTGACGCTTAAAGGATGTGGCCAACTTTGTTCAGGATGGAGTCTTCCATACTCCACTGTACTCCCTCCTTACAAACATGCTCTCCGAGTCATAGTGGGAGTACCCCTTTTCCAACCGTATTCCTACATACAGGTTTGATTTATTTTTCGATACACCGATTTCAGTGTCATCTCGCGACAACAATCCAGTAACATGGATATTTACCAGTACTATCCCTCAAGTTGTGATAACAGCCAGAGGGTGGCCTACCCCACGGGATACAGCTTCCGGGTCTGTGTGGAATCACCTTCCTGTGTCCCTGATTGGAGAACAACGTTACCAGGATGGGGAAATTCACTGTTACTGGAGCATTTCCAGCAATTCTATGGTTGCAAACCAACGTGGCTGGTCTGCAGACCAGGTCCTTTAGCCTAGAGGGGCGTTTAAGTCATTGGATTGGCGGTGTCCCTTCTGGGTTTGCTAGAGCTGTGTGGAGTTTGAAGCGGAATTGCGAGTCGTGGGTCTATATGAAGCTGCGTGGGTGTCCCAGACCTATACCCATTGGCCCCACTCCTTGACAAGTAGCTTATGAGCTGTTAGAGTCCAGATAACAACACATTCAATTTGGTCCATGGGGAGGTGGGTATCAGTATTTGGGATGTCTCCTAGATTTTAGGGGTCCCAATTGTTGGATGAATGTATGATGAATTCTTGCCTCCCCCTTCTGTGTGGGATAACAAATAGAAGACTCCTCCCTTGGTGAAGAATTTCATTGATCAGGTCTGGGAGTATTTGAAGGATATATCTCTGAAATAGATTGTCCTATATCGTGAATGGATGAAAGATTTTTCTAGAGAGATCAAGTCCATGTCTCTTCCACGCAGGCCCATGACCTGTCCTTTGATGGAGTACCGAAGGAAGATGGGAAGCTATTGGCTAATCCTGGAAGAAGTCTGGTTCAATGGCTGGGGCTGAGAACTTGTGTCGGGCATTGAGCTCTTCCTGGCAGCGTTTCTAGCCATGTTCTTGAGTTGTTGGTTGTTTCCCGTACGCGAGACTTGAGACATGCGGGTCTCTACGTTTGTTATGGCTGCGTAGATGGCCACCAGCAATTTCATCAACTTGGTCTTCCCAGTACTGTCTTTGATTTATTGGTATCTTGGCAATATTACCGAGGGGATTCGGACAAACCGGGTAGCCAACCCTTTTCAAATCCCTTGGGGATGGTTGGGAGTGCATATTAATAATTTCTATACTTTAATCAATCCTTTTTAGATTTCGGGTACCGTATTACGGCCATATTTTCGATTGACCAGTGGTGTTTTCCCTGATGAGTGGGTGGAGCATGAGAAGGATGGAAAATGGACAGATCAGAATATGTGTCTGCTGTCGAACCAGATCACGAGCTACGATCATTTCAATTTTCGACCATATCCCTCCCCGACCTGTGTAATAACAAATTCCATATTAGAGGTATTTAGCAAGCGGGGATACGTCTTTCCCCTCCTAGAGGGTATTCTGGTAGCTCGTATCGGTGGGGAACTGATATGTGAGGGGTAAGTGCCTTGACGATTCGGACGTCAATATGGCTACGTCCAGGCGTTGTGTCATCCTACCCTCAATGGTGCCTGCGGGAACCACCATATGATAATTTCTAGAAAATTGTGGCTAATGTTCACCTGGGAGGACATAGACTATGAGGTTATGACCCCTGCGCTTGCAGACTCCATACCATTATTATCCAATAGTTATGCCGACTCTAGTGTGAAATTGTACCCGAATGGTCAGTTAGGGCTGTGGGTGCCCACTATCTCGAGTCCTAAGCCATCGAAGGGAAAGAGGAAGAGAAAGGGGGTAGTGCTCTAACCAGGCCAGGAAAGATTCTCAATAACCCTGCTAGTCTCAAGCATCCGGGGAAGGTTTTAACGTACAGAGGTGTCTCCTCACATGCCCTTGAAGCTTCCAGGAGAGAGTTGGTAATTCCTGCTGATGCTGCCTTCCCGACAGCTTGGGGCCAATGGGAGGAATTTAAAGGCCAATCATCCATTCATAGCCTGTACCCCCGTTCATTGTGTCAGCATCTCCAGCAATAAGAAATGGCATTCGACGGGATGTGCTACATATCTGATCCTACTGACATCCTTTATGATGTTTACCCCGAGAGGGTCAATAGGTATCTTTGGGACCTCGAGGCCTACATTCATGCACGCCAGGGTTATGCAGTGTTAACTCACCGAGTCCAGGCCCTGCTACGATTAGTGACTAATGAAGAGGAGGAAGAGAGTAATCACTCTTCCAAGGGCGATGATTCCGCTGGTTCCCCTATTATGGCTAAGGCAAGGGAATTTCTCCCCCTGCTCGTAAGGTCCTGCCCACAGGTAGCTTCTGAGAGTTCTAGGGCGGTGGTGAGACCTAGAAAACAACCACGACTATTGGCGCCTCCACCAGCCCCTGTCACTGCCCGACCCTCTCAGTTTGATCCCCCCAGCTAGTTGTTCCTGTTACGGCTGCATTTCTAGACACGTGGAGGATTTGGGATGACCTTAGGATTAGTGGCTCAGATGAAGAGGATTGGGTGTTACACAAAATGATCTCTCTCGACCTTCCAGGTATTGGGACAGTCTTTTATCCACCTCACATGTTGTTGGAAGAGGATCTGGATTAAATAGTTTCCTCTTTGAAGGAAATGGATTCATATGGGAATTCACTCCGAAACACGCTTTATTGGACTAATCGGGTGTCCATGATCATAAAGCATCCCAAATCGTCAGATCCTGAGGAAGAGGTTTCCATGCTTGTCCATCCCAGCCTTCTTCCTTCCCTTTATGTAGGGTGTCGTGGAATTCAAGGGGGGAATTACTTCCATGAAGTATACTCCCCGGGGTACCGCAGCAGGAGAACATGTTCCTTCGACTTTGGGGGTCATCAAGGAGGGGTGTCCTGGTGCAGTTTATCACATGGAAGTGACCATCACAGATCCGAATAGGGTCCTTCCTCCTCCATATCCTCCTAGCGTTCCGAGTGGAAAATTGCCCCTTCGGAATATCCATAGACGTCGGCATGCGTCCCGATTATCGAAATGGCTCAGACAGTGAATGCCGGGTAATCATTATTCCTATTTCCTCGATTAACATCTCATATGTTTTGAATCTGCCATTTATTAACTGTTTTGGTGCTATTGTGTAGGGCCAATCAGTGACCTAGTTGTGGCTACCCAAGTGGTCGTAAATTCCACCCATTTATTATATGAGGGACCACCTGCGACCATACCTAAGAGCGATGAGATAGCAAGCTCTGCTAAAGAGGATAGTGGTACAGATGCTTTCCTTCTGTCATCAACGGTCGGGGATATGTCAGAGGAGGAACAACTAGAATTTGAGACTCCTATTGATCACACAGTCTCTATAGATGCGGGGGAGGACGGGGCACCCGTGATTACTAAGGAGGCCCCCGATCCGATGGGGTCAGTTTCCTCAGACCTGATGGATCCCATGGTGATAGAGAAAGAGCCTGTTATCAGGACAACTGTTGAGAACCATGAGTAGGACACTGTTCTGTTTACCGAGGGAGTAATTTACCCGATCTTGATATCCGTATTTTACAAATTGGAGACAGCTTTGGAGGTTGTTGGCCTTGGGCGTGGCCTCATGTCCTGGGCACCTATGGGGGTTTCCAGGACTCCATTTCCCATTAATGATTTAGCATCTTCCTCGAGTGGAAGCAGCGATGTAGAGCTTGAGGGCCCCAACCCCATGATGATCATGGGTAACCTTCTCAATCTCTTGCCAATGAATCCCTTCTCCCTTTTCTTATTAGGGATACGTATATGTCTTAGCGACTTTCGGCTTTAGGACCACATCCTTCAACACTGGGAATTGTGCTATCATATCAAATCGTGCCCGTGACCAGAACTATAGGGGGAGAAGTTGTCGTGGCATAGGATCTTACGGTTGAAGTCGTATCGGGTTCCTCCTTGGTGACGTTTATCCTAGAGTATCTATATTCATCTAGGAGTGACCCTGAGCCTGATCAACAGGTCCTTTAAAGTCCTCTACCTACTCACCAAAGGGAATGAGAGAAAATATGGAAGCTGATTTCTCAGACACCCTTGGCCGAGATGCCGAATAAATTTCCGAAGTTGTGCGGTCTGTTTATGTTGTTGGGATTGGACGACTTTGACTACCATGGAATTTATCATATAGTGAAGAAGGTGGTTTCTGATTGGAATATTCTTTGCATTTTTGAATCTCGCCTTTCTGGTGATCATTCTGAAGCCTACCTTTCCGCAACCCGACAATTTTTCCTAAAATAAGTTCATGATCAGGTCGGGCTAGTCGCAAGACTTCAGGGAGAAGTCCTTAAGAGGAATTGTCGACTAGAGGTGGTGAGGAGTGACATACAGTGGCTGCAGCAGGAGGAGGCTAATGCCATAACCATAATTGAAGAAGGGGAGTGGCAGATAGAGGAGATGAGGATGAGCTTAAAGGCAGCACAGGAGGCGAAAGCACTGTGGGATGATGTGAAGGCTGAGATGGATTTGCTGCAAAATCTACATCAAGCGATTGAGGATTCTAATCAGTGCCTGATACAACATTGTTAATATGCTGAAAGCCTCATGTAAAAACCTTTCACTGCCATAGGAGCCTCTGGATTGTAGAATCCCTTCTCATCAACTCTACTATGGAACAAAAATATGTTTCTCCTTAGCACTCTTTGTTTCCATCTCCTATGATAGAAATTATTTGACATGGTTGTTGTATATGATAATTCACCGAACCTAGAATAATCAAAGTTCTGGAAAATTGATGAAATAGAAACAAGCTCTAATTTTTTTCCCTAGACCAAGGGATCCAGTTAGCGTAGTTTTACTATTGCATGGATTTTATAGAAAATCCCCACAAACTTTTTGTCTTTTCCTTCAGCACCCTAATTTTACCTGGGCCCATTTGGTGTGGATCTAGTGAGTATGGCTCAGCTTTTTCTTTGGTCTCCCTTTTAGGGTTTTCAGCCTAACGGGCTTTGCACCTCTTTTTTGTGGGTTGTTTAATGTCCCACCGATAAGACTATTATTAATGATGTTTTAGGTCGAACAATTTTGACCAGATATGGTGGGGCGAATTCCCTAATGAGGTTTGGGTGAATAAAAGATGTCTCAATACCTTTTAGACGCACGTGGGGGACATGTTTATATTTGAACAACATGAAGGGCATGTCACAAGGCATGGGAGCTGTATTGGTGTGCATAGGTAAGAAAAGAATCACCTAAGGAAGACTTGCCTTTGTTATATGGGACAGGCGCGGTCAATATGCAGAGCCACTGAGGGAATGGTATGTATAGTCATGAAAAGGTGTCCTTATGTCAATGACTGTCCATTTAGGATGGCCTGAGGACTTCCTGGAAGTCTAGATTATGGAATCCACCATGGGTGGATTGGAGAATTATGAATACCACCGGGGTTGGATCAAAAAGGGTATGTGACATCTGAAAGGGTTTGGGAACATCTGTATTAATCAAGAGTGCGAAAGAAGGGTCCCTGTCCTATGCATTTAGCTAGCGTGAAGGATGGTTGGAGCTTGACACAGTTTAATGTCATACAGCTGGGACATTCCTTGAAATGGAATGGCTTCTCCTGGTTCTCAGAAATCTCGTCAGAGACGTTCCACCATATTTAGGTTGGTCTATGAAAGCGGTTGGTAAACTGCTGCTCATAGGGTTTCCAAATCCCGGGATGGACATGGGGGATCAGAGGCCAAGAGGTTTACAGAGAGAAGCATTTTCTAAGGAAACCATTCCTTTGGTAGAATGGATAGGGGAAATCAATATGTAGAGCCACTGAGGGCAAGGTATGCATACTCATGCAAAGGTGTCATTTTTAAATGATTGTATTCTCCCGATAGCTGAGAAACTTCAGGGAATTTGAGATTCGGGACCACTAGGGGTGGGATGAAAGGGTTCATCTCTTTCTTGGTATAGAGTGTGATTTATGAGGAGATGGTGAATGGATACAGAAGAAACATCTAGGATAAATTTCCCAGGAATGGGTAAAGTCATCCCTTCTCATGCTGGTGTGAGACGGCTGTTTGTGTAGTTCTGGCTTGTGCATTGAGGGAAGGAGGACAACCTCTATTCCTAAATAAACCCGTGAAGAGTTCGATCATGCAGTTTAACATCATGTGGCAAGGATTAAGGGCATTGTTATTATTACTAAATATTTGCAGTTTAACATCATGTGGCGAGGTTGGAGGGCATTTTAAATTCCATGCAGTTTAAAGTCATGCAGTAAGGATAGTTTCTGTGCAGTTTAATGTCATGTGGTAAAGATGTGGAGCATTATTAAAGATACTATACTGTTTAACATCATGTATCGAGGACAAGGGGGAATTTAGATAGTCCACAAAAATTCTTGTAGTTGGAGGCATTTACCTGGATGTTTAAGGATCATCCTTGTAGCTTCATGCCAAGTGGAAAAGACATGCTCTATGCAGTTTTAGCGTCATGCAATAAGGACGTTTTTGTAAAGGAAACTCATGATTATAATGTGTCTGGGCTCAAATATCTCAGCATGTCCATGATGTGGAGAGGGATTGATGGTGTAGATCATGGTCCCGAGGCTTCTTGGATCAGGAGAAATGATATGGGGGTATGAGGCTGGTAAGCGTACGGAGCTCAAAAGAGTATCGCCAGAAGAAATCGTGCCTTTGGTAGATGGTCCAGGGGATATCAAAATGCAGAGCTATTGAGGGAATGGTATGAATAATCATGAAAAGGTTTCCATGAGTCGAAGCATTTCCACTACCGATTTCCATTAATGATTATAAGGTTCTGCGATTTTTCGAGCCATGAAGTCTATCATTTGGTAAGGAAATATCTGGACATGTAGGGTATGTTCGTCCCTGGTTTCTATTAAAAATTTAAGAGTTCACTATGCTGATTTATCTTTCACATGCGGTGTACCATTAATCCATGCAGTTTAACATCATGCGGTAAGAACAAAGTACTCTTAGATTAACGGTCATAGAGTTCAGACCATTGGGTGACTATTGCTACAATCACCCGGAGGGAAATTGAGATAGGATTCTCTGGTATACTCTGAACATGTTTTAGGGAATGAGGGTGTAAAATGTATCCCTGGGGATTCGTGGATCAGATGATATGGTATGGGGCTCTAAGGCTGGTAAGTGTATGGAGATGGGAAGGGTATCTATTGAGGAAATCATGCCTTTGGTAGACGAGCCAGAGGAGATCAATATGCATAGCCACTAAGGGCATGGTATGCATATTCATACAAAGGTTTCCATGGGTCGATGACTTTACACTTCCGATGGCTATGGATGATAATGAAAATCTGGTATTGCTCATAGAACAGAGTTCGGCATATGGGGATAATGGTTTCCAAGCATACAAGAAACATCTTCACAGTAATTGCCCGTTGAGTTAAAGTAGCCTAGCCCTGGCTTGATTTTGTAGATGCAGATTGTCATGTGAACCACATGTGGATACATAGGCTAACTAGGTAGGGTTACCCTAGCAACGTTAGGATGTGAGAGGGGGACAAACTAGTAAACCACTACTCCATAAATTTTTGGATAGGGAGATATGATATGGGGGCTCTGAGGCCGGTAAACGTACGGATATAGGAAGAGTATCACCTGATTAAATCTTTCCTTTGGTAGACGCGAAGGGGCTATCAATGTGAAGAGTCACTAAGGGCATGGTATTCATAGTTATACAAAGGTTTCCACAGGTCGATAACTTTCCACTTCTGATGGCCATGGGTGGTTATGAGGATCGGCAATTATCTAGGTCACAGAGTCTGATGTATAGATACGAAGAATCCAAATGTGGAAGGAGTATTCCCATCCCGTTTCACCGTATATCTTGGGTGGGTCATGATGAATTCAGTGCCTTTTAATGTCGTGCGGTGAGGACGAAGTCCGTGCATTTTTAACTTCGTGCGGTGAGGACGATGTCCGTGCAGTTTTAACATCGTGCGGCGGGGATGAAAATGAACCGATGTGAAAAGGGGATTCTGTTTACTTTAACGTCTAGTGTTAAGGACACTGGACTATGTCGTTAAACATCATGCAGTAAGGATGAGGGGTATATATACCTGTGTTTCTTTTATCGGTGGCTGGGCTAGGAGATAAGATCCCGACGCCGCTACGTATCCTGCGAGGGCAGGAATCAAGCCACACGTAATTAGTTTGGGGAATACACCCCGTGCAAGTCTAGACCGTATCGGGGAAAGGGGAAATTTTATTTTTCTTTATTATGTGTGTAGTTTAACATTGTGCAGTAAACAGGAGGAATACACATCGTGCAGGTCTGGTCCTTAAACGGGGGAAAGGGGGTACTTTTAGCATCATTTGGGGTGGTTGGGATAGGGTGTGGAATTCTGGAATCACTACGTATCTTGTGAGGGATGAAATCATGTCGTACATAATTCCTTAGAAGATAATACACCCTGTGCAGGTCTGGTCTGTACATGGTGGAAAGGGCATTTATAATCTTCATTCGGGGGTGGATGGGCCAGGATGTGGGATCCTGGCATCGCTATGTATCCTGCAAAGGTGGGAATAAATTCGTACATAGTTCCCTGAAAGGGATACACCTCGTGAAGGTTTGGTCCATACACGGAGGAAAAAAGGGAACTTTTTACTTTGTTTTGGGATGGCTTGTCCAGGACACAGAATCCTAGTGTCGCTACGTATCCTACAAGGGGAAGAATCAAGTCATACGTAGTTCACTGAAATCTATGCAGTTTATCATCGTGCGGTGACGAATAAATACTCTTAGTTTAGGGTAATAGATTTTGTAACATTGGGGCCTGGCAGTTTAATGTCTTGAAGCTCGGATAATAACTTGTTTTGGTTATGAAAAATACTTCTTCAGAAATCTTGCATTCGTATGAGTGGTAGTGAACTGTTCGTCCATGGAGATCAGGGCGTATGCTCCATTGGAGTATACCTTTTGTATTACATATGGTCCCTCCCACTTGGGCTAAATCTTTGGAGGTTTCTTTCCAGGTATCATTGGGGTCCGGAGAACTAACACCAATTCTCCTTCCATGAAAGACCAAAGACTATCCTTTTTATTGAAGGCTCGTGCGATACGGTTCTGATATAATTCCAGATGGGGCAATGCGTGCCACCGCTTCTCATCTAGCTATTCTAATTAAACTAGCTATTTTTCTGGTTGCTCATTATTGGATAACTGATCACAAATGTCAACACGGAGCGAGGGAAATTAGAGCTCAATTGGCAGGACCGCTATTGTTCCGTATATTAACTAGTACAGAGTATCCTGAGTAGCGGTGCAGATTATGGTTTGATAAGCCCAAAATTCATGATGGAGTTGATCCATCCACGATTTCTTGTCTTTTTCCACAATTTCTTGGGGAATGTTCAGCAGGGTTTTGTTGAAAGCCTATGTCTGTCCATTGGCCATTGCATGGTAACGGGACAAGTGGTTAACCTTGATACCAAATTCTCGGTACAGTTTCTCCAATTCAGCATAGCAGAAGTTGGTGCTGTTATCCATCAGTATGGTTTGAGGTACACCAAATCTGGTGATGATATTGGCTTTCACAAAGATGAAAATTTTTCTTGCCCTGACTTCCTTGAGGGGTACAACTTCTTCCCATTTGGAAAAGAAGTCAGTTTCTATGAGGATATACTTTAGTTATTTGGTCGTGGCAGGAGGATATGGTCCCACGACATCCATTCACAAGATGGAAAATGACCCGGAGTACTTAGCCTGATGAAGTAACTATGGTGTTTGATGAATGAAGTTGGCATGAATTTTTCAGGAGTGGCACTTTGCGGTAAAGTTCTCACAATCCCATGCCACGGTGGGCCTAAAGTACCCATTCCATCGAACTTGATGGGAATGCGTAGACCCCAAATGATGTGCTCCACATACACCGTCATGTACTTCATTTATGGCAGCATCAGTTTCTTCTCTGTCAATGCATCTGAGGAGAACTCCATCGAGTCCTCATTTGTCGAGGACCTTTTACTGACCCTTTCCACCATATAGGACAAAGTTGATTTTCCTTCTCTGTATTTTATCTCGTTCAGCCCTATCTAATGGAAGTTCTCCCCTTTGAAGGTAGTTTGTAATGGGGGTCATCCAGACTAAGACAGGAGAATATGGATTTGGGACATGACTGACTTCTTTGATTTCTTCCGTCTTATTCTGAACAAACAGCAAGACCATTCGACGATGAGCAATACTGATTATTGTTTCATCCTAGTTTGGGTCAGCTATGGTTGTGTCCCCATAAACTAATGCATTGGCCTGGGCATTCTGAGACCGGTGAATATAGGTCAATGTTGGTTTTGTGGAGAATTCCACCATTAACCCTCAGACATGGTCAAACAGGGGAATCATCTCCAATTTTTTAAAAGCATAGTCACCATTGACTTTCTTGATGACCATTTTTGAGTCACCTTTTACCTTAAGGTTTTGTACTTGTGCCAGGAGTGGGAGCTCTAGGCCTATAATGAGGGATTGATACTCCGCCTCATTGTTCATATATCATTCTGACAGGAGGAAGGAATATGGAAATACTGCCTTTTCTGGGGACATTATTATGATCCCCATGCCCAGCTTGTTAAATTTTGGAACCTCCATCCTCTTCCCGATTGGTCTTCAGGATGCTCCGTCGATGTACATTTTTCATGTTGGGAACTCCTCTTAAACCGAGAAGATTTCATCATCAGGTAGCTCGACGTATGGTGCGGTGGTCCCGGTCGAGGGGTGCTTGGCCAGAAAATCTACTAATGCGTGGCATTTGATGGATTTATGAGGCACAAACAAGATGTCAAACTGTTACAGGATGACTACCAATCGGGATAGGTGCCCGGTCAGCATCAGGTGGCTGAGGATGTACTTGAGAGGGTTACTACGCGAGACCAAAAGGACTTCATGATGCTGCAGATACTGTTTCCATTATTGAACTATTAATACCTTTGCCAAACAACTCTTCTCAATGTTTGAGTGACGCGTTTCAGCATCGATCATGGTTTGGAAAAAGTAATAGAGACTGTTTTCACTGCCATCATCATTTTTTTGTGCGAGGAAGGCTCCTAGTGACCGCTCTAGGGATGTCATGTATAGGTTAAGAGGTCTTCCTTCAACCGGGGGCATGATAACTAGTGGGCTTAAGAGGTACTTCTTTAGGTTGTCAAATTGTCCTTGATAGTCATCTGTCCATTGGTATGTGACCCCCTTTTTCATTAACCTGGTGAAGGGAAGACATTTACCCACCAGGTTGGCTATGCACTACCAAATATTGGCTAGGTGACCTTGGAATCCACTAAACTATGTGAGATTGTAGGGAGGTGGTAAACCAATGATAGACATTGTCTTTTCAGGTTTGACTTTGATGCTATGATGGCGTACGACAAAGCGAATGAATTTCCCTGAGGTAACCCTGAAGGCGTATTTCTAGGGGTTCATATTCAGGCTCTATTGTCATTGTTTGTTAAAGACGGTTTCATGGTCTGACTAGTGATTTGAGCGCTGTATTTATTTGACCACCAAATCATCCACACAGTATTTGAAAAATCTTCCTATGAATGGTTTAATGATACGATGAATGGTGCGTTGATATTTGGCACCAGCTTTCTTGAGACCAAAGGGAACGACCATGTAATAGAATAGTCCATGGGGGGCCCTGAAGGTAGTGGTTTCATCATCTTCTCAGACCACCCTTATTTGATTATACCCAGAATAACCATCCATGAAGGAGAGAACCTCATACCTGGTCATTGCCTCAATTAATAACTTGGTGATCAGGACTGGGAAATCATATTTCAGGAAATGCATATTGAGATCTCCGAAATCAATGCAGACGCGGATTTGTCCGTTCTTTTACTTGACGGGGACAATGTTGGCTAGTCGGATCGGGTATTGGACCTCCTGAATGAAAAGTACTTTAATATTCTTATCGACTTTAGCCTCTATTTTGGCAGCATGTGTGGGGTGCATCCTTTTGGTGGCTTTTTTATAGACACGATGATCTTCTGGAAGACCTAAGTTGTGTGTCACCACATCGGGATCGAGTCCCGACATTTCTGTGTAATTAAAGTAAAAAACATCTCTATGATTCCTTAGGAAAGAGTTATATACCTCATGATCCTCGAGAGACATGGTTGTACTAAGGAGAGTGTGCCTCAAGGCTTTTTCGGTACCCATGTTTATTTCCCAGAGCTCGTCCACAGTGGTGGAGATACCATCCTCAAATGCAGGAGGTGCATCCCTGAGATCTTCCTCCTCTTCTTCTCTCACATTCTCATCTTCTTGATCTAATGGGGGAGAGTTCTTGGCACGGGCACATGGGAGTCTGGAGGTGAGTAATTGTGGGCGTCCTCACTCAATAATTCTCCCCCAAATTGAGGGTTAGCGGTCATTTCTGCACTGTTATCCTTGGGAATCATGGTTGAAGTCATGAGGATAGCTGAGTACATGTCTGGACTTGAACTCTTTCACTCATCATGGTTGATGTTAAGTACGTAGTCTTCACCGAGCTACGTGAGGGGGTGATTAAAAACCATTTCCAGGCTGTTTGGAGTGGTGATCCAGTCGATACCATCGATCGAAGGCTTCTTCTTCTATTGATCATAAAACCCGGCGTCAATGTACTGTGACTCAGAGAGCTCGAAAGGGGCCTTATTAGCATGAAATTTCCCTCCTTGTCCATTGAAACAATACTTAACACACTGGTTGTATGATGAAGTAATGGACATGTGCTTATGGAGCCATGACCTTCTCAGTAGGGCATTGAATGCTGTGTTCTGTCAGACCACCATGAATTCCTAGTAGGACACAAGGTCACCAAAATGGGTTTTTAGATTTATTTGTCCCATTGGATTCTGTTCACTCTTTTCGTACCCCAACAGAGTTGTGGCTGAGGGTATTAGATCATCCTCACTGTAGCCAAACTTACAAAGTGTCCATAGGGGAAGGAGGTTAACAACAGCGCCATTTTCAATAAAGACATTCTGGATCTCAACATCATTTTGTGTACCAAACAAATATAGTGGATTCATGTGTCCTTGCATGATGGAATATTCATCCTGATCATTGAAAGAACTCACCGAATTGCACTCAGCTAGGCCAGTCTCCATCCGGTAAATCTCGATGGCGGCTACCTCATCTTGAAACTCCTAGGGGCTAAAAAAGGCTTCTATAAGTGCCTCCCTGAGATCTACTAACAAACTCAGGGTGTCTAGGATTGACAATTTGGTGGGTATTGACTCCAGATGCTTATGGATATCGTATTTCTGCTTTAGCGGCCGACGCTTACCCATTGGCAGGAGAGTTTTAGCAATCACTTTGGGAGATGGAGTATGTGACGAGGTGGGGTCGGTAGCGGGGTAGGATGTCGATGGTGTTCCCATGTTCTAGGGACTCAGCCCAGCTAGTCTGTTTGTGCACACTAGGCGGCTAAACTCTTGTTCCACCTCTTATGGGTACCACAGAATGACAGGGTTAGAGTTGCTGCTTGTGGAGGTTGAGGGATATTCTTTCTCATGCTAAGTCTGTTGAATGGATCTCCCACTTGTTTCCACGATATTAACTATTTGGGTCGTGGTAAAATGATAAGGTTGGTTTTGGCTGCGACTGTGCCTCCCCTAGTAACCCATTCTTTTGTGATTCCTCCTCTAGGCTCCATGTGTTGGGAACTCAGGTTCATAAACATACCCTTTGTCAGGGAACGAATCCATTATATGGAAAATTTTGATAGAACCAATGATTAGCTCATCGTCCTGTAATAGTTCAACCTGGTTGGTTGTCTCTGATGGTGTCCTTTGGTGGGTCGGTGCTCATGGAGCCATGTTTGGGGGCATAAAATCCGATAGTGTCGGGGCTAACTTCGGCCTCACTGTGGACTTCTCCTCTTGCTCTTTTCTATTCCATTTTCGATTACTCATGGATGAACAACTCGTTGAGGGTTGTGAGTCTGATATTGTCAGTTGTGCGGCATTAGAGGCTGTTGGCGGCAACACCGACTGCTATAGTTGAGATCGGAGTATACCCTAAGCTCTATTGACAATATTCCGAGTAATCCAAACACCAAATTTCCACCACATCTTTCTAATTACTTCCTTCCACCCCTCCCCTTTGTCAGTGTCCATGGTTGAAATATACGTCACATGTGCTGGGGGTGGTCCCAGCTCGACATTCCCATATTCTACCATCCTTTTCAGGAGGTATTTGAAGACGAAACATTCCTAGATATTGTGCCCCAACATTTGATGGTAGGGATAATAATCTATCCTGTCACCGCTGATGACATCTTTGGGCTTCCTTGTCTCCAGTAGGTGGAGGAAATTTCAATTCATGGCGGAGATAAAGTAGTCACAGACTTGTTCCTCTCAGAACGAGTATACATTGTGTCTTAATTCCTCGGACTTGTTCTGTATCGATCATCATTGATCATCCCACATGGGAAGTGGTGGAAAATGATATATAGGGGGCCCATGAAGATTTGGTGGAGGTCATGGTGGTGGAGCAGGCATAGGGGTAGGTTTGAGCATGAGAGAGGACACTTCAGCTCTAACTGCTCTCTTTGCAAGAGCCTATGAGGCTATTCGAGACATTAGATTATTCCGCTGCAGGGAGTCTTCAAATCTCTAGGCAATGTTAGGGAGATTGCGGAAGCCAGGGGTGCACTCCACTGGTATGAGCGGTGTTTCTGCTCATCTTGAAGATTATCGATGCATATGGAAAGAATCTGAGTTTAGGGCATTGGCATGTTCACAGAGTAGGTCAGAACCATCCATCTGGCGATCAAATAAGAGACCCTCTCATTCTCCCTCTGTTTTCAATTCACGAGGTCTCTAAAAATTGTTTTAGGAAGCTTTGAGATGATGTAGAACAAGAACTACTGACGAAGGTATTCCTATCTTTTTATTGACCGGGCTGGTAGACTCGTATACTAGACAAAGACAGATCCTTACAAGGTCCTCATGAAGCATCTGAGTTTCACTGCATCTTGTTGTTCATGAGTTCCCATAATAGGGTCGCAATAAGACACGTAGTGTATCATATGATGTTCCAGATCACCTGATCCATTGAAAATAGGGAATACATGGCTCCCTAAATTGGGTGGAGGAGGTGTGTTGCTCCCCCAATTTGTGTAGGGCTTTTTCTATGGCTATACTGGATCACGTCGACCATCCATTTCTTCCAATCGAGATGTTAGTGACTCTATGGTGTTGGAGAGACCCTGGTTTACATCCTTTTGGGACTGGTCTTGGGTAGATGTACCCGAGGAATTGCTTGAGGATCCGACTCGGCCGACACAAAGGGTGCATATGTCGTTTGTGAAACCTTCATAGGTTTCATACATACTCGCTGTGGCTGCATCTTGAGTGGAGGAAAGTCTTGGTATTCATATGAATCCATGATCAGGTAGTTGGATGGGTGGGGCGCCGCATTGGGTAGGGTCCTTGACCGCGCTTCGTTCTCCAGGGAAAACCATGGTCTCTGAGGTGCACTTGGTGGGTGTGCAAGGTGTGGCTCTTCTTGGGAAGCGCTTTCAATAAGACGGTTCCTCTGGAGTAGCTCGGCGTTAATCCGCCTCAAATCATTCATTTCATTTTCCTGTCGAGCGAATCTCTCTTTGAGCATAATTGGATCGTTTTTATTGAGAGAAGAAGGCAGCTTAAGGGTAACTGGCCCTTTGTTCTTATCATTGTTGGAAGCTCGTAGGGTAAGAAGAGGAGGGTTAGATGGAGGGGTGACCATATTTATGGCGGACCTTTGGTTCCGGTTGTGCACACCTGATGGTTCGTTGTGAATCATAGCCTGAATGGAACCGTCGTCTCTCGATCCATCCAGATTTGCATCATATTCGGTGTCACCCATGGCGTTAACCTCTATGGCATTGATGGATGCATATCACATGGTGGAGGAGATGTCATCTTCCAAATAAGAGGAGGATCTTTTGTACCTTTTATTTGTCTTCCTCTTCATGTCCCGGGATTTCTTTCGGACTACTTGACAAAGGGTGATATAGAGAATTCTTTGATGCGACCTTACGGTACACCTCCCTCTTGAATGGGATAATGATTCAAAGGATGAGACAGGGTAGGAAACTGCTATTCGGACTGTCCTCCCTAGATGAGATAATACTGATTGTCATGGGGGAGGTTGTTATTGAGGTGGTAAAAATGTCCCCCGCCCTGAGGGATGGGGTTGGCTCCATTCCTTGGACATTGAGTCAACTCCCATATGTATTGGTCAAACGAAGGAATTTGTTGTTAAAAATTCCCCCAGCCTTGCAGGCTGGGCTTGACCCTGGATTACGACAGTGGTTGCGGCTATCGCTACATGCCAGATCTTCCGTGCCCCCATTGGATGGTGAACTAAAACTGATTCCGATTTCACCTGCGAATCAATCCCATCTGGGGAGGCATGCAATGGCTGTTGATTGGCCTCTCTTAGGCGAGAGGCATGTTGTATGCTTTCGGTGGCCTGATTCAAGATTTCATGAATGGCTTGTTCCCATCGGGCCTGACACTTCTGGGACTTACTCACGGCCTATCTATGTTGGGTTTGTCGCCTTTCCTGAAGAGGGACCCCACTCGATTGTTGTCTTGACGTGATGACGTAGCAAGACATTATGCCAAACTGGTTCTTCTAGGATGGGAGCGGATTGAAATGCAGAGCTCCATGTTCTCCCCATCCTCTAATATGGACTCCTATTGGTGTGCCACCAATGAGGTGATGCAAATGGTGTTGTGCACGAAGGCATGTTAACCCAAGGTTTCCATTACACCTCTCTGGTCGCGGTTTCCATGCCGAAGGAAGAGCTTCCAGGTCGATGTGACGCAGGTGATCTCTTATTATCTTCACATGGTCAACATACCCATCGTAGGGCAGGATGCTTGATTTCAGCAGGCAGGTGGTTGTCCTTATTTTGTAGAGGATGTTGTGCACACATTTTTCTAACCACATTCTAGGGATTTCAAATTCAGACGTGTTTGTGGGCCAAAACATAACTGGTATATCATCTCTAGCCAGTCGTTTCTCCAGGTGCAACATGTCGGCATACTCCTCCTCTAGTTATTCCTCTACCTCATCGGCCCAACAGAGATGTTCACCGATAGTGTGGTCGGAGGTAGTGAGGCCGGTAGGTAATGAACTATCATGTGGGAGATTCCGAGGAGGTTCAGAAGATGAACGTGGCACCCGAACATCTTCTGATTGAAGAAGGGTGTCACTGGCGACTAGCTAGGAAGTTGACTTTCTTGATCCTGTACTTCTGAGTGCCTCGACATATGAGGGATTTTCTGCACTTGATTCGATAGAGGGAGGACCTTCCTGTCGATATGATATGTCACTGTGGGGAGGAACTTCACAATAACTTCCATCATGGGGAGGATGACCATCATCATTTGACGTTCGATGGGTATCCTGGGGAGGACCTTAAAGACACACTGTGACAAGGGGATGACCTTCTTGTTTCATGGGTCCATTGTGGGGAGGACCTTCGCAATAGTGGTCATGATGGCGAGGACTACCATCATAGATGCCGTAGGGAGAATATATTCGAGGTACACCATGGGGAGGGCCTTCAGAATGTACCACAATGAGGGGAGGGCATTCTCGTTGATCGATGTCTAGGCGGGGAGAGCCTCCTCTATCTGTGTCGTAATGGAGAGGGCTACCATTAATGATTGACGCCTCACTTCATAGAGGACTATTTATGTGTATACACTGGGGAGGACATCCAAGGTGGGCCACGGAAAGGGGAGCACCTTCTTCTCATGATGAGATATCACTGCGGGGAGGGCCTCCACAATTGTGACTACGATAGCGAGGACTACTACCTTATTCTTTGGTCCCACAACACGGAGAGTGTTTGCAGTGTATACCCCAGGGAGGACCTTCAGGGTGGACCCCAGTAAGTGGAGGGCCTTCTTGATACTCGATATTCAGGTCACGCGGAGGGCTTCCATGACTCGCATCAAGATAGAAGCTCTCATGATCAATCGTTATATGACCGTGGGGGAGGCACCCACGGAAGCTCTGGGGAGGACCTTAAGAGCTATTGATAGCGATATTGTGGGTAGGACATTCATAATGGCTACTACTACTCCCATAATATGGTAATGGGTGGGAAGGGTTCTGAGACTTCGATATGTGCTTAGCGGAATTGAGAAACCCAGCTTCCAGTAGAGTAGAGTCATGAATCTGCTATTTATTTTCTGGATTCCATCGGTGCATTCGAGGTGCATTCATGTGGGCAGTGGGGACCCTCTGCTATTGATAAGAGCCTTCACCTTTGGGTCCCATTATAATTGGGTCCCATGATGCTGTCGGGATATGCCAACAAACATCTTGAATTTTAGCAGGAATATATGCCTACTCTGGAGCATCCACCATGATGGACGGGTGTCCCCCAGTTGGAACGTGTGAATCTGCTCGATCAGGTTTCTCTTGAATCGCGGAATATGGCCAAAGGATCTCCTGGGTAGAATCAGGGATGCATATCTGCTCTAAGGCGGCTACATCGTCCTATAGATGAGTCACCTCAATTGGGGAGATGGGCTCACGATCTCGAGTCCTAGCTGTTTCCGCTGATGTAACTACATTATGGAAAGTCTGCAAGATATGATCTGGGATCGATACCTGATCCTCCATCATTTCCAGGATATGTAGAGAGACATCTTTGACCAGAACGGGTATGAAGGCCCATTCCGTTATCGGAGTAGGAATATCCTGCATCAGTCCTCCAGTGGTCAGTGGGTACTGAAAATTATCCTGTGTCGGGGCAGGTGAACGAGTCTGACCCTGTGCTAGGATATGCCGGTTTATATCTCTATTTGCTGCCACATTGGGATGGAAGAATTTACATGCATCCACAAGGAGCCGGCCCTGCATATGTTGATTCCCCACCGTATGAGTCGGTGGAATTTGTTGGTAGGAAAATGTGCCCGCCTATTAATTGCTACCACATCTGGATGGTGGGCTTTGTTGATCGCCACCACATTAGGATGGTAGGCATTAGAGGCATCTGTTAGGCGCTGGTCCTGTAGGCGCTGGGTCTCCACCACATCTGGTTGGTGGGCTTCATGACCCTGGGCAGGTAGAGGTGCATGTCGGGTAGGTGTCGTCCTATGTGAGTGATAGGCTGGATGGATCTCGGCGAGGATGCACGTCTGCTCGTGTGATTCCTCCACGTCTGGATGGCGGAATTTGTAGGAGAGGATAGGTGTATGTTCCTACTCGCAATTTTTATCTGTGACTGGGTGGGGGAGCTCCTCCTCTAAGACAACGGAGATGACCGGTCCCTGGTTCAAGGTTTTCCGCCCTTGTCGAGTGGTATGAGGGTCCAGAGTTTGGGGAGCATGGGCCCAGATCCATGGGGCGGCATTCTCCTTAGCATGAGGATATCGAGTCATGGTGTAACTATGACGATGTCTTCCAGCAGGGGCCTTAATGTGGAACTCCCATTTAGCGGGGATGAAGTCCTCAGTGTCGACCTCATCCACCTCCCTAAGATAAGGGAGTTACGCGTTGTCCCTTTCTAGGGATAGACTCCCAAAATGATTTGGGATGGCAACATGAGCCATCTAGATCTGCTTTCGTGGCCGCTTCTAGGGAGGAGAACGACGCGTATTGGCAGATTGGGGGGCGTGCATGGCCACCTCCACCGTCAGGAGTGTACCATTCAAGTGGTAATATTAGATCAACTCATCCGAGACCCAGCATTGAAGACGCTGAGTAGGCGATGGGGTCCTTAGTTGGTGAGGATGTCTGTTCATTGTGTTGCTTGAAGTACGCGTCTATGAGTTCATCCGTGATGTCATTAGTTCGAAGGTAGTTCTGATTGGTACCTATAAAATATTTTAAACAAATAAAAGCAACAAACCCATCAAAGTATCATCTCATGATCCCACGTGTAATTAATGACCTGGCTTGGCCCTCTTTGTGAGTATAAAGGGGAACAAAGTGGGATTATATTAAATCTATCATGATTGGTTAAAGATTCACGTCGGGTTCACCATTTTTGTTTTGACCGAGGGTGGGAAGACCTACACTCCTGACGGTCGATCAACCAGAGGGCTATGTTCCGCTCAGTAGCTCAGGTTGGGTATATCGTTCTTCGTTTTGAAATGCACAACGGTTCAGTATCCAATGATCCATGGACCTACGTTCCAAAGGCAAGTGTTCACTGGGCAATTTGGCCAGCGAAGGATAAAAACTCTCATTTGCTGAGATGATGGGAAGTCATGCTCAACTCTCCCTTTTGGGGGGAATTATTGCATGTTTTGGGACTCTCTTATAGATTTAAGACGTATTCATATGTTCTAGAATCTTTGGATTATCCCCAAGAATAGTATCCACGGATTATCCCTTAGTTGGAAATGATCAACTGAATGCAGGGATGCAGAGTCATTTAGCCCCGAGGTTTACCATCCCTCATTGGGATTAATGACTCTGAGGAGTTTGGAATCATTGAGATGGCACTGGTTTGAATCCTCATAACTAAGCGCTCTAGAGTTTATTGACATTCAGGGGGGACAGATAACGACTTGAGCGTTCGGATCGAACCCCTGATACGGGCTTCCTACGTATCCTCGTGAGAGGAATCAGAAACCACGTAGTTCATTTTGAGGGTCATGATTGCGTCTTACACATGGTTAGTGGCCCGAATTGGGATTGAACCACAGGGAGGCTTCCTACGTAGCCTGCTTAGGAGACAGGGATCAAAACCCACATAGTTCGTTTTGAGGGGCATGACCGGGACATACATGGTTAGTGGCTTGAATTGGGATTGAACCTCGGGGAGGCTTCCTACATACCCACATGGATGAAAACCCACATAGTTCATTTTGAGCACCATGATTGGGACTTACACATGGTTACTGGCCCGAATTGAGATTGAACCTCGGCGAGGCTTCCTACGTAACCTGCTTTGGAGACAGTGATCAAAACCCACATAGTTCATTTTGAGCGTCGTCGTTGTGTAGACGCTGTTACCATCACAAATCTCTAATCCCACATGAGTCATGCTCTGTATGAGAAAAAATAGAATGTAATGGACTAGGTAATCCTCGCACATTATCCCTACAGATGGAAGGTGGTGAAGACGACGAGCTGAGGAGAAGGAAGAGACCACTGGACTCTCCTTCTCCCTAATGTTGGAAGAAGGCAGGAGTCGCGCAGCGGAGCAATGAACCTTCCGTGTTGAGAGGGGAAAGGCCATTGTCTTCGGGCGAGGATGGTGTGGGGCTTACACCAGGAGGGATGCCCAGCCACTCCCATGAAATTTGAGAAGTGCTCACCACTGGAACTTGTCAAAAGGAAACGCGAGCGTGGTCCTTCAATCCGAGCAAGTGGAGAGGCACAAAGGGGAATCCTAGGCTCGGATCCTGCACTACTGTGGGAATGTGATCCCAGGAATGCATCGGGAATCCTCTCAAGAGTAGGAGAAACCCCTTTTTTCTCGCATATCGTGGGTATGTGAACTCAATGTGGCACGCTTGAGTCATGATCGGTGTGAGAAAGAAGATGTTGAAATAGACTTGGAAAGCCTCACACATTCTCCCCACCGAGGGAAGGGTAGGAAGAAAATGAGAAGAGGAGAAGGACAGGACCACTAGACTCTCCTTCTCCCTTATGTTGGAGGAAGGTAAGAGTCACGTAGCGGGGCAATGAACTTTCCGTGATGAGAGGGGAAGGGCCATTGGCTTCTATTAAGGATGGTGTGGGGCTTACTCTAGGAGGGATGCCTAGCCACTCCCAGGAGAGGCAAGAAGTGATAACCGCTTGCACTCGTCAAAATGAAACACAAGCAGGGTCCTTCAATCCGGTCAAGTAAAAAGATACAAAGGGGTCGCCCGGGCTCGGACCCTAATCTACCTTGAGAATGTGAACCTAGGAATGCTTAGGGAATCCACTCAAGAGGTGGGGAAACCCCTTTATCCTCACCTACCATGGGTATGCGAACACAAAGTGGTGAACTGATGCACCTGATGGTTTCATAATATGGGTCTGGTGGCGTCGGTAGAGGCAGTGGCTCAGGGCCGATGAATAGGTCAATGAATGGATTGCGAATGATCGGGCCATATTGGAAGGGTTTTATCTAGCTTGGGGAATGGGAACCCCAAAGGAGTTGGCGGGCCACATGGGTTCATGAGGAGTAGTTCCCAACACGTAGGGGGTGATACACGCCTGTAGAGGTCTTCCACATTCCAGGGTGGTACGTGGACTGATAGGCATCCCACATACCAGGGCGGTATGTGGCTTCAAATTCGGAATGCGTACCAGGTTGGTATGCGGTAGAGATCGTGAGAGAAATGGTAGTCAGGGCTTTGCCCGCATAGGAGGGTGCTACACGGTGCATTGGATTGAAAAAGGGACATAAACTCTCTGATCTATGGGGAGTACATCCTCGGAGGGTCCATGGCTCGTGGTTTTTATTTTAAATTCGCGGTTCACCAATTTTTTATGCATTTTTCAGTTCCTTGTCAATTTGTTTCCAGTTTTATAACTATTTTGGTTTGAGAATTGGAACTTCGTTGTTAGCAAAATCCTAAGCTCCTTCCTCTAGAATCCTTCTTTCAGAAGTCGATCTCTAAACCCTCTCACCGATGGAGTCCAATCAATGGATCCCCTGATCTCGGAATCCTTCTACCCGAATCCGATCGATCCCTTCATTCTCCGCCTTGATGTCCTTTTATAGAGAGTGGGAAGAGATGTATTTGTGGTCATGAGACACCTTTTACAGAATCCCATGACTAGAAACCTAGTATAGGGATGACTTGGTCAATCCGCAACTCGCGAGGGGCATTGAATTCACCTCATCTGCGAACCAAATCTGTTCTTTGTGGCCACGCAAGGATCCGCCTCTGTTCCGTGAATGACTGCACATACAGTCTAGACCAGTTGGTGTGTTTCGTGGCTAGGGAGGTTCATGACGGTGGACCCGCCTGGCGCCCGTCCTGCTTCGCGCCCGCAGAGGGGTTCCCGCCTCTGTTTCGTGAATGACGCTAGTCCGTGGAGGGGGCGGCTCGCTGAACCAGCCGCGTACTATCATTGTTGGACCGGTACATGGACCGGTCTGTCCTTTTCCAATCATGATTATTCTCATTATTTTTTACCATTTCTTTGAGGGAAATTGGGTAGAATCATTCCTCAAATAAAGGGGGATTCTCATTCTCCTTTGCAGAATTCTCAGGACTCTACACCATGAAATCACAATATAGGAATAAAACTTTGAATTTTGGAAAACACATAAGCATATAATATGATTTACATAGTTGTGAAGGAATCATTACAAAGGCCATTTTGGTAGTATGGGTTCACTCCCCTCACCATCTTGGTAGTCTTGGTTCACTCTCATCTCCATCATAGTTGTTTTATTTTACTCCTCATACCATCTTCGTAGTGATGGTTCCCTCACAAGACAATCTTAGTAATCGTGGTTCACTTCCAAGACCATATTAGTTGATCTAATGAGACATAAATATTTACCCAATAAATTGGATGAAGATATTGTTCCCACCCATATCATAATTTAATCATACATAAATATGTCCCAAAATCATAAACAATCATATAATAGCCAATGCAATTAAATTAATATCATAAACATGTAATCATTTCATAACATATGGAAAAGATACATGTTTCATACTCATTTAATCAAAATAATAACTAGTGAGGAGAAGTGGGTTTCAAAATAATATATCTCGTGAACGTGGAATGGGTTCCCTAATTAACATTTCATCAAAAAAAATATTCAGAGAAAGAATAGGAATGAAAACATTGAAACTTTTCCCCAAAAAGGTATGACTAACACAAACAAATTTCATATTAGATGGGAAGTAATTTTGAATGAACTTTTAAATAAATTTCTTGAGTAAAATATCATTGTTTCGAAATATTATTTTTAAAACATACAACCTTTTTGAAACCATTTTACTAAAAATAAACTAGTATTAATGAAATCATAAAAACATTTTGAAAACTAATTTTCTTTAAAAAAATTTGAAAATTTGTTAGGAATAATTGAAATCATTTTGAAAAAAATTTTCCATTAAATAATACAATTAAATCATGAAAACATTTTGAAACCCATCCTTGAAAGCATACAAAAAAATTCTGGAAAACATATTTATAACATCTTTCCTATAAATCATATAAAAGGGGATTGAAAATTTTTTGGAAATTTTTTTCGTATAAAAAAATTGATGTCATTTTGGAAAAACAATATCACAAAAAATTATCAAATAATATTGACAAAATTTTAATAATATTTTCATTTTAAAAAAACATTTAATACTTTTAAATATTTCTGGAAAACATTTTGACAACTATTTCATTGAAAATAAATTAAAAAAATTAAAAAATCATGAAAACTTTTTGAAAAGAATTTCATAAAATATTCTTCAAAAAAATAATGAAATATTAAAGAAAATTAAACCAATTAAACATATATTTTTTTAAAATTGTTTTTATAAAACATGGTTTTGAAAAAATATAGATTTTTGACCAAGGATATGGGTATAGTCGAGCTTTATTAAAAACACATTCATATCTATATTATGTCCCAAAGAGTTAAATATGTTACCAATACATCAATATATGATGAAAATATAAATGGGAATAAAATTCATGAGTTTTATTATGATATGGATCATAATTTTTTATCATTTGAAGCATAATAAAAAAAATCTTGATTAATGGTCATATTGTATCTCTAATTTGATACCAATTTTGTAACATTGATTCATAAAAAAATGGAAATAATAAAATTAAACGATGAATAAAAATATTATAAAAAGTATAATATTCATTATATTACATTTCAAAGGCAGCATATAAACATCATAAAAAAATTTATATTCATAACATGGAATGTGTCACAATAAAGGAAAATTAAGACAAAATCACATTACTGATTTGGTAAATTTTGATTCAAAAAACATATAGAATAATGACAATAAAATGGAAATGAAAAAATTAATATATTTATGTATATGAAAAATATAATAAATCCATGTATAGTATATAAACCACACAATGTAATGGGTGATGAATAAAGTATGTATGTCAGTGAAATAAAAATATTGATACACCCATAAGGGGCTCTCCGCTTTGGTTTACCCCATGTCGCTGCCTTCCTCTTCCCCATGGAGGATCAGCTGGATTTCATCGCTTCAGTCTGGTGAGCTCATGGCATGTGGTGTCTCTTCTGCAGTGTCACATCATTGATGACTTATTGATCTTATCTCTATTTGCCGACATTTCCCCCGCTCTATCCAACAATATGGACAGGAATTCACATGGCGGTGCGGTAGGGTTCAATATTAGATCTTTCTTCTACTGCGGAAAAGTTTGATGATACAGGTCAGAGTTGGCTAGGGGCGAGTTGGGCGGATCTGGATATCTTGCATGGTCTTGAAGGAGGCGATGGGATTTATGGTTCTAGCATGTGTCGGTCTTCTTATACATCCCTCACAGGTTCGGCTCTGGAGGCCATTATGGTAAGGGGTTAGTTTTTATGGATTTGATGTTCGAATTTCATCTAGATTTTTGCGGAGTTTCCATCATTGGAGGCTTCCCACTTCTCCTATCGCTTCCCGTGCATGATTTGGACTCCTTTGAGGCTTCGTTCCACTGTCGTCCGTGGCTAGTTGAGGATGGGATCGAGGTCGGTTGTCGGCCATGGTTATGGTGACCGGTGATGGTTTCATGGTGGATGGGTTCTTCTCTCGGGCTGAGATGAGGTTCCCGGGACTGTACTGTGATGTTTTCATTTACATGTTCTATTCTGGTTTTGGATTGGAGGCAACATCAGTATCACAGTGAAAGTTCGGAATTGTTTCCCTAGGAACTCCCCCTGATATTTTTTTTCATTTCATTTTTCTGTTTCTTGGTTCGGTTGTGTGCGATTTTGGTGGATTGGATTTCAGTGAAGGAGCAAACGAATTCACAGTGGAGATGAATCTTTGATTTCATTCAACTTGGTGATGGTTGTTTTGTTCTGTTTTGTTGTGCGTTGAAGATGATTATGTGGTTTTTATTTTGTGAATTTGATTGTGGTACTATAGACTTGGTCCATAAAAAACTACAACCAATTTTCTTGAAAAAGACTTCCTAAATGAGGTTCATAGAAGGGAGTGTCCTCCATATCCTCGCTACTCAGAATTGGATGTTTTGAGAGCGTATGTCATTTTCCATTGGTACCATGCACGTGCTTCTTTGCACGAGACATGTAGTCATGCAATGATGGGAAGGTGGATGTTGATCGTATTGATTTTTATATTGGGTGGTGATTTTCCTTTTATTAAATTGGATTGTCTTTTGTCTTGATGAACTTGGCCAATGGATTCATGGTTGTGTTTTAAGTATTTGATGTCTTCAGGTTTCCCACTTTTTCCTCAAAAGGGATTTTTAAATAAAAATTCAATTTTGAATCAATGAAATAAAAAGTGAGATGAAATTATCATACATTTTTTTTGGAATCTCTTCATTCTTGTAAAAACATCATGTATAATACATTTAATGTTTCTATATATAGTTTATATAGTAATATTATCATTAATAATAATCTATATGGTTTTATTATGACCTTATATTACCCCCTTGTTAATAATTATATGTTAATGTTTCACTTCGGTTAATATATGCTTATCTGGCATATGTCTTAATTTGTTATATATTTGGTCTATATAATTATATCATTATTTTTATCATGTAAAACATGATCAAAATATCATATATATTCATTATAATTTTATTATAATAATATATTTAATATAGATGTATGAAATGGAATACATTGTTCCTACAGACGATACGTTGTATGTATGCATGGACACAATTTCCATTTTATTATCGTATTGAATCTAAAAGAGTAAATGAAATATATCTATATATGTATATATATTTCATTATTCAAGTATAATTATTATATAATATATATCATATATCTATTCTATACCCATTTTAAAAAAATTTCATGAAGTGTGTGGACGAATCACATCACATTGAGGGGGCAGTAAGTCCACACTTACTCAAATGAAATTATCACATTTACAAAAAATTGAAAGTATAAATATTACTTTTTAAAAATAATTATAGAATAATAAAGACATAAAAATTATCATATATATTATATATAATCATAGTTTCCATAAAAAATCCTTCCATGATAGGTGAAAAAGAAGAAACGAATAATCATCATTTTGTGCGGCAGTAGTTCACCGTATAAATAAACGATATGTTCATCACCCATTAGATAAAAGTGTGTTTAAGTGTATGTATAACCCATAGGATAAATAATATAACTATATTTAGGATACTTTATTTTCTTATAATAATGAAATTTGTATACTTGAGTGGGTGTATAATGAAAAAAAGAATGGCGTTTGAGAGAGGATGTTACATCTTCTTTGGGTAAAACATTTGGGTTTTCCCCAAAGGGATTCCTTTGATAGAGTTATATGAAACATAAGGCTACATAGGGGAAGGTTGTATTGTTTATTTTTTTGGGTATATATTTTACATCCTTATTTTGTTTTAGAGGTGTGTGGAAGGGGTAGAGATGTTTGACCTTTATAGGGTAGGAAACAGACTCATTTGGTAGTTTTCAAAAAAAGATAGGTGTACCAAATTTTTAACAAACAAAATCCTAAAAACTCGAATATCTCAATAATTGAAGCTTCATGGATTAATAATTAATATTAAATGGGTTTTTGACACGTATATAGGTCATTTTATCCCTTAATATTACTGTTTATTCCCCTATTAAGTTTAATTTGTTCATTTGTCATTATAATTATTCTTAATCACATTCACTAATCCGTTGGCTAAAAAACTATGATAAAATTATTAGAAAAAATATATTAATATTATTCAAAATATGGAATATATTGTTTTAATATAAATCTCATAAATAACATAAATTAATTTTAATTTAATCTAACACACGGGATGACATTGCTGGTTTATAAAGTAAAAACGTTGAAATGATTTCTATGCTTTTATATTATATTTCATTGTGAAATTTATAAAAAAATAAATAAATTGGATTAATGGATAATAAATTTATCTAATTAACCATTAAAACCAATTAAAAATATAATCTTACCATATAAATAAATTATATGATAAAGTTTTTTTTGAATTAATGTTCAGTATTTTTCACTGTTAAACAAAATTTGAAAATGCATAGAAAAATATAAATAATTCTCCATAACCAAATTTTGATGTTATATTTTTAAATATTAAGTTTATTTTGATATATATGATTTTAAAAAGTTCCAAAATTATATTTAAAATAGATTCCCCCTTAAAAGGTGGAAAACGGAACTTAATAAAAATATAGGTTTTTTTGTGTGAATTTGGGTTTGTTTCAATCTTGTGTATTTAAAAAATATTTAGTGAAATTAAAACATAATTTATTGGATATATAATATATATTTTAAATTAATACCACTCACTAATTTTATATTATTTAATTTATTAGTATAAAATTACTTATTGAGAATAAATATATTTTTCTATTAAAAATTCAATTTTTATTCAATTGGTTTATATATTAATTTCTAATTCACTTGTATCTAAAAAATTAAACCATTTATTTTCATAAGTTAGTTTATCTTATTCATAACCTTCAACATAATGTCTACATTATGTATTATTAGGTTAAATAAGATTTTGAATAATATATTATAATTTGGTAACACTCAGATTTGCATTTTACACAATCCATCAAGGAAAGTCAATCTTGCATGTAATATTCACTATCATTGAGGTTTCGTGTTAAGAATGTAAAAAATTATGTTGAATATAATACATGATAAAATGTTTTTTCATATAATTAATGTAAAACATATTACATTAATATTGGAAAACTATTAATTTTTTTTCTGAAATGAAAATGATTAAAAATGTTAAATTAATTAGGAAATAAAATTTTACTAAATTCCGGGGAGTTATGAATTTCACTTTTTTCAATTGTCACTTTGATGAAATGAAAACTGATATCAATTTTATTAAATCATGAATTTCAAACATTATTCTTAGATATATCTATTTCACTTTGACAATATTAATGAATTTCTAAAGGTTTTTCTATTTTTACCCTTAAATAATTTAATTGGACCTTCATCCAAATCATATACATAAATGTTCTAGTTGTGTAAACATATTCAGTATAAATAGTACTTATTATAACTATGTTCTATTTATTATAGTTCCAACTCGCATGATAATCAATAAATAAGAAAATTTCACCTTAGGTGGACTTTCTGTCATCTATGTCAGCTTCCTATTCAGTATATGTCAAACCATACAGGTTTATGTTCCTTCCATTATTATTATGAATCCCATAATTTAATGTTCCTTTGATATATCTAATAATTATTTTATAATCCCTAAAATTTGAATAATTTGGATCACCCTGATATATAATACATATCCTCATGACATATACAATATCTGGTTTGGAAGCTATGTACTAAAGTGGGCTCCCGAAAATGCTTTTTAATTCAATTTGATTAACATTTTCTCTATCTGAAACTATAGGTGGATTTATACCCATATTAATGGCTGTAAACATTGGTTATTATTATTTATTTTAAAATTTATTCTAAAAATATTTAGAGTACATTTCATGTTGTATAAAATTGATAATTTCATTTTAAAAATAATTTGTAATCCTATGAAGTATCTCAGCTCAGCAGGCATGGAAATCTCAATATTCTATTTCATTTGTATTGAAAAACAATAAAAAACATTTCATCATCAACTACAAAAATGATATCGTCTACATATACAATAAAAATAAGTGTACATGTCTTAAATTTATTCATATATCTGTTTCTATCCACTCATACTTTAATAAATTTTATCCCATTCAAGTAGTTGTTCATATTTGAATTCAAGGGCTTTGGGGATCGTTTTCCCCCCAAATACCATTCATTAATTTTATACTCTCATGTAATCATTTCCAAGGACAATTCCATTAGGTTTCTCAGTATACACTTCAACTTCATGGTCCAATTTTATGAAATCCAATTTTAAATCCATTTGATATATATTATTTTTCATATAGAATGCATTAATAATTTACATTATAATAGATAAAAACCTTGAAAATGGATAAATGGATTCCAAAAAATTAAAAACATATACTTATGAGTATCCCTTATATACAAGTCATTTTTCATCTAAAAAGTCATTCCATGGTCATTTAGATTTTTTATGTTGACCAAATTAGTTCAACATATATTATTATCACGAGGCATTGGAACATGATATCATATGAAATTATATTCAATTTCAATCAGATTTGTTTTTCATAGCCTCAATCCATTATTCATGCTAGAAGGATTCTCTTATGGATTGGGGATCAATTTGAGAGATAAGTTATGTTTTATTTCCAAGCATCAATATTATTTCATATGGATCTATTTTTTTATTGTATATCATTATTATTTTATTTTCCATAAGTACAAGTTGTTATCCAATGATTATTTCTATTTTAACATATTTCGGTAATCATCATTAATTTTTGTTTTTAGTTTATAAAAATAAGCTTCACCATATTTCTTATCTAAGTAAGAACCACTTCTAGAGGGTTTCACCTGAGGTTGTTTCTCAATAACATATTCAAGAAACTTATGATTTTAAATATCATCTTTTTAAAATGCTGTTATAATTGAATCATTCATTAAGGGTTGGTTTTCAATGATTTTGACATAATTATAATGAACCAAAATGTGATGTTTCCTATTCCACTGTCTTTATTATTTCCCATTAGGATTATATCCAAGAGAGAAAACTTTCAAACCATTATCTTTAAATTTCCCTAGAAATGTTTCCCACATTTTTATTATGAACTCTCAAACACTCGAATGTATCTATCTATATGAATTTTATTATAAAACATTTCATATGATTTCTTATTTGAATTTATTATAAGAAAACATCTATTTTTAATATGTATAGTAGTACAAATTTCTTCCCATATATAGAATCTTGTTCCACCGAACCTAGAAAGCCTAGTTCTCTCTATTTCCACAATGCATTGGTTCATTATTTCAGAAATACCTTTCAATTATGGAATGTTGGGGATACTATATTGATGTATTGTTAATAATTATTATGATTAGATTTAAAACCACTTATAATTTTTTCCTTTGGCTTATCTTATCTAATTTATTTTATGTGAATGATGAGCTCTCTATCAAATTCTCTTTGGGAAATTTTGAAAAAATATAACACTTGTCACATATTATTTATGAATACAAATCGTTTAATTATTGTAAAAAGTCAATTAATATTTTAAAATAAAATTTTTTTTAATACAATGATGTATCATAAATCAACAAAAATTAGACTGAATTAATTCTTTAGGCCTTGTTGATTGTGTTTACACACTCTTTTGTTTACCTTGAACTACTTTCCCCTTTGAAAGGTTGTAAAAACATTCTTATTAACTTCGAATAACTGCGAAAAATCATTATCCATATTTATTTTGGAGATCATACACAAATTAGTTTTAATAATGTGTACAAGCCTTTGGTTCCACGAATCATTTTTATTCTTTTCTACTATGATATTATGAATTATTAGGATCTCCAATATAACATATATTTATAACTGATAATTTTCCTGTTATAATTTTTTTCATCAAGAATTATATTCATAAGTGAATTGTTCATATTGCAGATGAACTCATTAACTTCATTGCATATTTGAGTGACAGTCACAATGTTATGTTTGATCTAATAAATAAATAAAACCTCCCACGAGTTCAGTTTGGGTGGATCAATTTCAACTGAACCAACTACTTTTAATTAAAATGAAATGTCATTTCAAAATCTCAAAACCCCTACATCCGGTTCCTCAATAATTTATAGTATCATGGAATCTTTTATAATACTTTCAAAACATCCACTATCTATACTTATATGTCTTACCCTTCTATATGCATTAATAAAACACCCACAACCATTAATTTTATATCATTACATTTATGTTGATTATTCTCATACTTGTGATTTTCCTTATTGACCAGGAAGAATTTATTGACATTTTCATACATAGCGACACTGGTGGTCACATAATCCACACATTGTTCATGTTTGTAAAATATATATTAGGTATAAAAAATATAAGAGTTCTTTTTTTCTTCTAATAAGTATGTTTCTCAAACTATCTAATAGACACCCCCTAAATCCTAGACAATTTTGATCCATAGTAAGAGAAATGTTGTGCCAACATAGAAGATATTTGTATCCACAAGTTCCAAACTACCTACACAAGCCCATGATTTTGATCTAAAAAAAATATTTTTTTATTTTTTTTGAATGTCAGGTTGTGATTTTGAAATTTTAAGTTCATTATTATACATAGTTTTTAAGGAGAATTACTTCTTATGGTCATTATCAATCACCCAACTAAGGAAAATTCTATTTTTATTTCTTTATCTACCCATGTTTACCCTGAAATTATCATTAAACTAGAACCATTGGGCTATATAAAGTTAATATGTTCAAATATAATAGTTTTATAGATTATCTAATAATTAATATAACATTTTAAAGTATTCTTAAATGATTAAAACATTCCATTAATATTTTTTAAATAATAAAAATTCATCTTTCAATGATTATTCTCATCCTTGAAGAACCTTGAGTCAAATTATTTATGATATTCATATAGAGTATTCATCTTCAACTATAATTCCCTAAATATTCCTTCTTCCTCGTCTAATTGTCCCTTTGAAATCATAATCTCTTCAAAGGAATCATATTCCTTGTTTTGAAACTATTTCCTTAAAGTTATTCTTTCTGTCCACATCTGTATTAACCTCTTCAAATTATTTCTAGATCCCAATGATTCTTTTTAGATCGAATTTATATACTATTTTCTTCATTTGAATCATATAAGACAAATTTCTTTATTCTTCATCACTGCTGGAACTGTCATTTTTTTAAATTTTTACATAAATTTAATGTCCTTTCTATCACATTCATCTTATGAATAATCATTTTTGAATGAACTATCTTGAACCTAATTTTTTAGTAAAATAGTGTTTTTCTTTCTGAATCATTTATTTTTTTCTCACAACAAAATTCCCATATATTTATACATATTTTCCATCTAATTTCCACTATGTTTTTTCTTATTCCTCTTCATTATCAAATTCAATGTCGTTTATTTTATTCCGAGAATCCAGGGAAAACTTTCGAATCCCACAAAAACTAAACCATTTAATTGGGATCTTTACTTTGTAACAACCTTTCCTTGTTTAAATATTTTTGGGGAGGGGATATAATATTTTCTTATGAACTTCATCACTCTTATAATCTATATCTAAATAGAATTTTAGTTCAATCATCTCTTTATACAGGATCATTATTTTATTCGTCCCTTTGAAATACATGTCTTCTTTTTTCCTATTCCTTGAAAACTAGATCTTTTCTCAAATCATAATTTAGAAGAGTATTTTACGATTCAACAAAGAGGTATGTCTTTGATTTATTTTAGGGTTGAAATATTTGGGAGTAATCTGTCATGAATATATATCATTATTTATTTGACCACATTTGAAGCATCAATTTTTTCCAAACTCTATAACATGTCTAACAAAATAATTTATCCTTATGAAATAATCATCAAATTTTCATTCTCAATAATTCATACATCTTTAAAATTTTCCCTCTGTATTTTTAAATATAATTAATTTATTTTTAATTTTTCCTTGTTGAATATTTTCTAGTTTGTCCCACATTTCCTCAGTTTTTTGTATTCTCACCACCTTTATGTAAAAAAATTTTCATGAATAAAAAATAAATGGTGTCCCCTCTTTCAATTGGAGAACATCTAACAAGGAAAAAATCACTTATTCCAACCCTTTTTATTTCAAGTATAGAAGCACATGATTCTTCCACCGATAAAATTTATTACCATAAAAATATGGAATACCAATGTTATTCACATAGTTCTTAAACACTGTAGTACAATTGTAAATACAGGAGACTCAAGCGAACCTGGTTTCCTCTAATACCGCTAATATTTCCCTATGTTGGATCCACTCAGAGGGAGGTGAAGAAGTTGTATCTTTTTATGAATTATTAATAATAAATCAGCATTAACAGATAGTTTAATCTTCGATCTCACTTTATATAATGTCCCAATTCTCCCGTATGAAAACAAATGAATGTAATGAAAATAACAGAACGAGTATTTTCATGCCTATGAAAAATTATATTCATTTCCATGATCAACCTAGTGTTGGTTTAGGGGGTCTCTTATCACTGTAATGTAAAATTGATTACAAATGCCAAAAATTTATGTACAATATAAAGTAATCAAATAAACAATCTTCCTGAGTTTATGATAATCTTCACACATCAACCGTCAATATTCAATGTAGTTTTTTATAATAGAACCCCCAATTATTCACATGTATTTGATAAACACACTCAATATGTCCACTCAATTGCATCTTATGACATTTCATCAACTAAAACACCTGTTCTGAAATCGAGGAATTTGAATACTAGTGTAATGATATTATTATAATAATTTTAGCATAATAACATTGAATAAATAGAATTTATAACTTCCACTCTATAACACCACTATTTCCATTGAAGTGTGTGACCTATCTACAGTTATGTAAGGCACATGACCTTCCATAAGACACGTGATCAATTTTATCTCCTTGAGTGTCTTCAAAAAATAATAGTTCCTTTAATGATGTAAAAATACAATATGTGGGTACCTAGAATGAAAAAGATGTTTGTATATGGGTTCCTCAAAAACACATTCTCACAAGAACTATGATATATGAGGGAGGTATATTGTGTGACATGATGTGTTTATATAGGTTTTATATAGCATGACATAGGTTTTCCACATGTTTGTATGACATATTGAGGTGTTTAGTATAAGGCGATCTGATATGGAATTAAAATTATTTATTGTTTAAGTGATAAAATAGAATTTTTTGGTGATCTAATACTCAATAGGGTGTGATTATCTCATATGAATTTATTGATGCACATAAATTAAATAATCTAGTCATTCATTCAATTGTAATGAAATTTCCAATTCACCTCATCACAGGTAATCACAACTTGAATGATCTAAATCTATACCCCTATAGGTCATCGACACATTATATATGAATCCTTTTTCAAATAGTTTCCCAATTTCATGGTGTTAACATTTTGCTCCAATGACTCCTCTAGTGTCACGATGACCACCTCAATATGTGCCTTCGATCTATCAAAGAGGTTCTTTGACTGATCAATAGGTTATATAATTTCTCTCTCTAGAAAGACACAATATAGTGAAGATATAATTCCAAATTAAATTAATATCACTATTGAATTATGTGTATATCATACTTATATAATTGCAATGATCAAATACTAGTAAATGCTTCCACAAACCCTAGAAAAAAATGTTCACTATAAACGATATAAATAAATAGTTATGATGAAGTAATTTCATCAGAAAATTTATTTATATTTTAAATCATACTTAAAATATATAATAAATATATTACATGATAAACCAGAGTCATGAATTAAACTTTTAATTCCTGTTAATATTATAGAAACCTATAATTTTAAAAGAATAATTTTTTGTGTTATATTTTTCATGCATTCAGTAAATGCCCCATGAATAATTTTATTAAATAAATACAACTCAATTAAAATGTACTCAATAATAATTAATTACTCTATTCATTAGTGATCACTAATACATGGACAACCCTCATACCCACTTGTGGGCCCCACCATTTTCTATTTACCAATTCACCAGAATAGGGAAGAATCATGTATACATAACTGTTTGTGACGCTCTAATCTTTATCATTTTCTATTGAATAGTATTCATAAACTAAGATGAGAGTTTAGCAACCCAACAAAGACACTAAACAGATAGTGAATAGTCATAGCTACAACAACCTACATCAGAACGTGCACTGTGTAATACAATTTCTCTGTCTTTAGACATCTCCTAATGAAGGACATAAACATGTGTCGTCATCCATTATTGCTTTATTATTTGATGATATAATTGTATGTTTATACCTATGACTACCATGGGCAAGGATTTATTAACACAAGACCTTCCCAATAAACCATGGATGATATACTACTTCCTCAACATAGAAGTTAAAATTCTATCATGACCATTCATCCAATGTTATAACACCAATGACACACCCAACACAGGCTACCATTACAATATTTCATTATCATGTTTTTTTCATGCATCAATGTACACAACCAAATTGCACTAATTGATAATGATCACACATCAAGAGACCAATACACATATTTGTAGATAGGAATAACCATTGAAACCTAAAACATGTAATGTTTCTATTTTTTGTATTATCCTCATTATTTCACCTTCTAAAGATCACTAATTCAAATCTTTATGAGAGGATGTCTCAATACATTTGATCCCCCAACAACTGATAGTCGTACATTAACATTTTCTACTCACTATTATGTGTCTAGAAAATATGACATATATTTAAGATTAATTTCACAATATCTTGAGGTTCTCATTATAGCCTGGGATCCCTTATACAATTTTTATATCATAATCAATATATAAAAATTTCCATTTAAACAGTGGATATATAGTTATGTACAATGAAATGGTAGGTGTAAATCATTTATAACTCCATATAAACATGGTTTAGTAATCAAAATTACTGCTCAAGTTTTCTTTAGGTCTCCCACTATTATTACAATCCACATTCACAAGTTCTATCTTGATAAACATCCTTTTTAGCTCTCAAAAGGGTAAAGTCATGTTCTTATTATGTCATGATGTTAGTTATTGGGGTTATCACTTTTTGGTGTGTGGATATTCTGTTATGTGGAACCTCACCTCCTTGAGTAAGACTTTACAAGAGTTGATATCCCTATATATGTAACTTTTTTCCACTATGATAACATTATATTTTCAAAAGTACTATTAATAGAATTATCATAATGATAAAACATTACATACTGGGTGAGATTCCCTAAACTAGAAGAAATAGTTGCATATTTTAACTTGTGTCTTTAATATCCAAAAATGATTCTAGATATTAGTTTATCGAGATATGGATACCACTTGCTTTTATTAGATTTTCTCACTCATTAACTAATCATGACTGTGATATTAGCTCATATTTTTCTTGGGAAGGTTATTTTTTTTTCTCACAAAACTAGTATCTCTTCCTCATCATATATTATGTACATATACTTTTACATCGTCAAGTAAAATTGGATAATTAAGAATTGATTTTTAGATGTTATAATGGATATTAATTATATTTTACTATCATGATGTATATGTTTTCCATATAATTTATTAAACATGTCATGGAATATGTGATCGATCCGTTTCCAAAGTTTATGGAATTTCACTCACAACATTAACCCATCTTATTCGAATAAATGTTTATTAGAGAGATATAGTCCTTGTGCCACTGGTAACATTTATCTCTCAAATTTATGAATCTTTTAATTTTCAATACCATTTCAGTATATGTATGATTGATTTATTCTATGAAAATAGTATATTTAGAACATTATTTCCAATTACCATGAAATTATGTCTCTACATTAGGTAAATCTATAATCAGTTACATTCATCATGAAGAAAACAAAATTAATACCAATCACTATTGTACATACATTATCAAATATATTTTAATTAGAAAACAATGGAACTCCAACTATCCACTGGAAGACATATGGAAAAGAATCATTCAAAATTAATATTCGATTAATTTTTTACATTAATTATAAACTATGTATTCATATCCTTCACCACTATTTGTAATTCTATGAGTCCACCATTCCATTATAGTTGTGACATATGGACACATTCCATGATTGGTAGTTTTGACATCCTATGCACTATAATTTGATTTTTTAAATTGGCAATGTAAAGTAAAATTCTATGGGAGTTAGAAAGAATGACTTGGTATGAATAATTGACCCTCATTTGTACCACAATTGTATCATCCTTGTATAATATCACATGAAAAAACCGCAATATTATTCAATATAATAAGCCCCATCTACTTGGATACCTAAAATCCAATGATGAATTTTATTTGATCATGTAGGTTTTAGAAAATTCCGATAAACTTCCTACTTGTAGGAATTGTAATTCTCATGGAATAAAGTATTACCAAAGACATTGAATATAAAAACATTATCAGGGTTTTTTCCTTCCGACACTCTATGTGTCTCGAGAATTTTTTCTTCCGACCCACCCATGGAACTTGTTCAAAGGCCAATTAGTTGAGCATGTCTAGCAGTAACTATATCCAAGTCTATATTTCTCCCAATCTCTCAAGAATAAAAATGAATCATTTTTAATGAAATGTATTCTATAAAAAATATAACATTTTTATAATTTTGATTTTTTGATTTTTTTTAAATACAAATAAAAATTTAGGATTATTATTATAGATTCACGCTATGTTTTTTCATGATTGATGTTTGTTTTTATCGAAATAATTTATTTGAATCTAAAGACATGTTCTTTTGACATGATGTATTTATACCATACTATAAATCATATAAGAACATGTGAATTGATGAATTTCTCCATGCAATATTTTATTTTTCATTTTAAAAATTTAATAATATTAATCATCGATCCTCTTTATTACAATCATAGCTTTTATGTGAAAAATGTAATGTTTTTTTACAAATTACTCCATGCTGAATTATGATAATCGATGTTTGCTTTGGTGAATATATTCTTAGGCATGTGGACAAGAAGAGACTCATATATTTTTTTCATGCATATAAAATAATTCACTTTCCCATTGAATAAATACTTAGAGTAATATTATGAATTATATTTACGAATAGCTTATCATAGGAATTGTTCATGCCGTCTAAAAAACTTGTTTTGAAAGCATTGTGGATAAACATTATTCATGATGGATTATTTTACAAATCAAAATTAGTGTATTCATAGATAATACCAAATTTTTTTAGAGATAAAAAGTATATATACTATAAATTTTATGTCCGTGATGTATACTTTTACTTTTACTTGACAAATAATTGTCTTTTAACAACTAGGTATATGGGTATTAATTTGTATTTTCGACAAAAATTTCCTATAAATCTTTTTTTTCTGAACTATTAGATGAGAACAAAACACTATAAACAACAGTAATTCATGACCTTGAATAATGAATCATTTCTAAAAATGAACATGTGAGATAATAAAATTTTTGATACTTAAGAAAAATCATATAGAATTATTAAATTGTAATTCTGACGTGTTGTTATTTTCACCTCCATCATAGGAACCACACTATCATAGAAAAATTTATAATACTTATTAAATATGGTAATGATTCTATTAATTCATTGGTTTATATATTTCAATAGACATATGCGATATAAATTTTTTATTTAATTCCAAAGTAGTATAATAGAAACAATAATGAATTTATAGACAGACGATATGATTTCATTCATCTTCATTTTTCTTCATTAAAATTAAACACCCATAGAACAATTTCATAATACGAGATGAAAATATCCTAATTTACAATTCTTATTTTATTGATGTCTGTTTCAATGATTCCATATAAATCACACTTTCCATTGGCCTTTTCTCCTTCACATTCGAATTGATCACCATAAGAAATAAAGACTAATATTTCTTTAGTATTTTTAGTTTTTATTGAATCATACCTATAAGGTAACTAAGTGTTTTCTATATATTTTATGGTTTTAAATATAAATGAAATTGGAGTAAATGGTTGAAAAACATATGAAAAATAGAAACATTGAAATAGCATGATCCATCATTAAATTTACACATATCATGTGTATTAATTACATTTTCATATCAACAATTCACTATCTCTTTTCAAACATCAAGTATGTTGGACTATATGTTTAATAATTAATGTTATGATATTATATCCACAAATTACATCATATGTTGAAGATATAATAATGAAATAACCCTAATATGTAACATACATGAGTCTCATGTAAGAATTGTTCTCACCATTTCTACATAAGGTGGATCAACATGTGTTGGGGACTCCCGCACCATGAATTTACTATATCATAGTATTGTGTGCTCGTGCCTGTACTACTCTCTCGAAACTCATGCTAGATAGGATATTGACTTTTTCAAAAAAAAATTGATGTATATCTTATAGAATTACATTACATTTAAAAAACAAGTATATTAGTAATTGTAATCGTGATTTCTGATTTAGGCATTATTGATTAATTAATTAAATATTTTAATATCTCCCAGCATTTTATCAAACTCTAGAAATATAATGACCCATAATTTACATACATTAAGATTTGAAGCATATTTATTGCAACATATAACAATAACATGAAAGGACAATATACATATAGTGTCTTTAGAAACTAGGAAACATAAACAACTGGTTCATAAATCATCTACATTGTCTCCCATTTATTTCATCATATCTAGAGTCCCTTTTGGAATATCCTGCTTAATACCCTTCTTCCAGACTTGGGGAAAAGAAAACATACAAAAGGGTGAGCTCAAATGCTCAGTAAGGGTAAACAAAAGAAATATCAATCATATCATATTCATAAGAACATATCATTTTGAAAATCCTAACATGAAAAAGAGATCATAATATCATAACATGAGATAAATCATCGTAGTGAAATGTAATCCCAATAATCATAAATTAGAACATTAAATTTTTTGGCAGACACACATAATCATAGAAAATCATTTTATATTAGTCAAGACTCCTTTCCAAGACTATCATAGTGGACAAAGTCCATTTCTGAACAGATTTCACTCCTCGTTCAAGTCCTGCATCACTAAACCAGATTAACCTGTCGTTCCAGAAATGTCTCCCTAATGAGATATAAATCTTTACCCAATGAATTTGAGGGAGATATAGGTCCCACCCATCTCATAATAAAACCATTAGTATGTGTGCCACAATATCATAAATCATAAAATAACCCATGTAATAAAAAATGGGATTCTTAAACATCATGCCATCATAACATAAACAATATAAGATAAAACGAGTTCTTAAAAATAACTCCATAATAAAAGAATCAAATCAATGTAAAAATAGGGATAAAAACAGAACCCTATATTATCTTAGATGGAAAATAATTTTGATAAAACACTTGAACTTCATTCTTGAGGAAAATATCCTTTCTACATCAATAAAATTTTTCTTTTATTAACATGTCATACAATTTTATAATAAAATAAGTTAATTAAAAATAAACATGAATACTTGTAAAGTAATCTTCATGGAAATAATGTTCTATGAAATCATAAAAGTCCATTAATGTGGTATAAGTTAAAAAATATTCTTCTCGTACTTTGGCCAGAAAGGTTAAAAAGTATCTCGTACTAAAAACGAAAAAAGATTCCTTTCATACATTTTAATAAAAATTTAGAAATAGGTAAAATTGGATTTAAAAAATTTTAGGAGGATAGAAATAATATTACATATTGAGGAAACATGAATGTGGATGATAAATACACCCCATTAAATACCGAAGTATATACAATCTCAGATAAAAATTAAATTGCGAGATTTTCCATTACCTTAGGGCTGATATGCTATTTACGTATCTGAACCTCCTGTATAATGATTTAAATAATTTAATTGATCTATTCCAGAGTCATATTCATTTTCATGATATCATATATGGTCATATTTTTATCTTCTTATTATTAATTTTTCATTGCTTCTTGTTATTCTGGTGTTTATTGCCTTATGTTCTTATGCATGTTTTGTCGAAAAAATTCATCTTCCTCTTTTTAGGATATAGATACATAATTTAAAGAATGGTATTAGTATAATATATATCATGTTTATTCATTAAATTCTGTTATATAATCATGGTTTAATGAAGATCGTGTGGAACGAATCACATCGTACAGTGGAAACTTTAAGTCGTATGTACGCAAGAGCGATGATATCATTCCCATAATTATTGAATGGTATTGGGGTGGATAATAGAATATATCAGAGTCAGTATCATGTTATAATAATCATATATAGTTATTCTTTACACCATTATACCCCTCCAAGTAAGGTGGTGGTGGAAGACAGATTACACCACGACCTGGAGACAGTATTCCGAACGTACGCACGCGTGGTGATTTAGTTTTCTGTAGGATGGATAAAAGGTGAAATAAGGTTGGTTCATATTTATAATAACATATCAGTATATGATTGGTACTGATTTTATTACTTTATAATGAACCAAATAAAGAAGGGGATGTAGAAGAAGAAGGAAATTTGAAAGAATCAGTAACAGATATTACCTCTTCCTCGACACGCCTCTTTAAAACCTCTTCTTAGGATACTAAAATTGATCTTTGAAGAAGACCAGGACCACTAGTATGTTTCTAGGTAATTTGAGAAGGGAAATGAGAAGTGGTTGGATGAGCTTGAAGTCTCAATGTTGTGTAAAGAGGAGAGGGAGAAGGTGCCCTTTTATAAGGGAGGAGAGGGACACCTTTGGAAACATAAGAAATATTAATTTATAATAAATGCATACCCCAGATAAAACCTCCAAAAATGACTCAAACCAATGTTTAGATGAGATAGGGTTGTAATCTCATGAACAAATAAAATTAAGACAAGTTGGGATTTTATTTTAAACATTATAAACTTGATTTATCCTTATTTAATCTATTTAATTTTATTTGTGGTAATAATATTCTAAATTTTAAATCATTATAGATAATTACATATATTGTGTGAATTTTCCATAATTTTATAATTTACTACATTTTCGATCATATAAATTTTAATTAATAATTCTTTAATATATTTGTGAGTTTTAAACAATTTTATAATATGTAATTTTTATAAAATAACAATAGAGTCAATTGTTACACTATTCATTTATTTGAATTTAAATAAAATATACTCAGAGGATATATTCAAACTAAAAGATTTAATAGATTCATAACATGTAATTTTTTATCTATAAAATTAGTGGAGAACATTAAATAGTTCATATAATATTTATTTTAATTCTTTTAAAATCATTTATTTGATATTTCAATCAATAGAATAATTTCAAAATCACTATTGTGTTACAATTAATGATAATTATTTAATACATGAAAATTATAAATAAATTCATATGATGTGGATAATGTTATTTATTTTCTGAATACTATTTATATCGTTAGTTTTATGATATTTATCACTAAATTAAAGTTATTACACTTATAAGATCTAAGAGAGTGACTTGTTATCACTGTCTTAGGTTTTATTAATAATTATATTATTTCATGGTCAAAAGTCCAAGAAATGAATCTAGTCTGACCCTTATGTGATATGGGTCGACTTTTATTCATCCAATAGGATTTTTCATGTTTTTGGGTTATTTTATAATCTTATTTTTACCCTTAATTACACAATTTACCTTTAACTATAGTTAATAAAAATTACCGTAGTTACTATTCATAATATCAAAAAAATATAAGTAACCTATTAGCATGATTTTGACCCACTAAATCCAAATATGGAATCCATTTATCAAAATTCAACACAAAGAAGTTGCAGTAATTAATTTAAAATTAATCCCGTTGTTAAGCAAACGAGTTTTAAAAAGTTAAAACATTGCCAATGATTGAAAGGTTTTCACATATGAATTCAATGTAAAATTAATGATAATGACATAAAATATATTAAATGTTAAAAATATATTCTATTTAAACTTTAAAACCATCCAATACTATATTTTAACCATATAAATTATTTTGATGAAAAAAGTTGTTTTCAATTAAAAATTAGCGTATTTTACTATTCATCAAAATATGAAAGTTATCAGAAAAGTGTCAAACATTTATCCAATGTAAATTTTTATATCTTGATTCAAAAAAAGAATTTTATTTTGTAAAATTGAACTTATAAAATTTTCAAAATTTAGATTTAAAATGGGTGCACCATCAAATGGCGGAAAACTGCATTTTTGAAAAATAATAATTCTTTTATACAAAAAAATGATTTTTTTCTCGTATCAAATGTAAAATGAATTCTAATGTTATAAAATTCAAAATTTTGTTAATAATATTTATAACAGATACTTTATAAAATCTTTTAATAACATATTGTTGTTTTGTGAAACTCGATATTGCTTAAAACACACGCTATCGAGGAAGGTTGCTCTCGTATATAACGCAAGCCAAGCTAGTGTTGTGTGTAGTGAATGATTACAATGATGTTGCATATAAAATAAGACATAAAAAATATATAATTCACATAAAATATCAGGGTGTTACATTCTGCCCCCTTAAAATTAATTTCTCCCTCGAAATTTGTCACTTCGTAACAAACAGATGAGGATACCTCTCCCTCATCATATCCTCAAGCTCCCATGTAGCTTCTTCTAATTGGTGGTTCCTCCATAAAACATTCACCAAGAGAGTGGTCTTGTTCCATAGAACTTTTTTTCTACGATCCAAAATTTCAATCGGTTGTTCTTCATAAGAAATATCTTGCTCCTGTGGTACAAATTCTGAGCTTAGTACATGTGAAGGATCGGGTATGTACTTTTTCAGGAGAGATAAATGGAACACATCGTGAATTTGAGAGTGATTTGATGGAAGCGCCAATCAGTAAGCTACCTTCCCAACACGATCTAGTATTTCGAAAGGACTGATATACCTAGGGCTCTGCATTCCCTTATTTCTAAATCTCATTACTCTCTTCCATGGAGATATTCGTAAGAACACTTTATCACCCACTTCAAACTCTAGGTCTTTTCTACAGTTATCGGCATAACTTTTTTGGTTGACTATGAGCTGCTCATGTGTTGTTGAATAGATCTGACCATTTTTTCCATCTCATCAACTAGATCAGGTCCTAATAGATTTCTTCACCAACTTCATCCCAACAAGTTGGAGTTATGCATTTCGTTCCATAGAGAACCTCATAAGGATCCATCTGAATACTGGAGTGAAAGATGTTATTATAAGAAAATTACACCAAAGGTAGGTGTTGATCCTAACAACCTTTTAAATCAATAGAGAAAGCTTGTAACATCTCTTCTAGAGTTTGAATTGTTCTCTCTGACCTACCGTCTGTCTGAGGATGATAAGCAGTGCTGAAACTCAGCTCTGTATCTAGAGTATGCTGAAGACTTTACTGAAAATTTGAGTTAATCCTCGAATCCTGATTAGATATAATGTAAAGTGGTAATCCTTGAAATCTCACCACTTCCTTTTCATATATTTTGTCAAGATGGTCCAAAGATAATTCTTCTCTAATCTCAATGAAGTGTGCCGACTTCGTAAGATGATCAACTATGACCCATATAGCATTATTGCCTTTCGATGTTTCAGGAAGTTCGGTGAAAAAGACCATAGTTACGTTTTCCCATTTCCATTCGGGTAGGGGTAATGGTTGTAACATCCCCTTAGACTTCTGTCTCTCAGCTTTAACTTGATGAAAAACCAAGCATCGAGAGACATATTTAGCAACATATCTTTTCATTCCATCCCACCATAAATACTCTTTCAGGTCCCTAAAAATCTTTGTGCTTCTAGGATGAATAGAGAATGAAGAACTGTGAACCTCATCCAGCACCTCCTTCTGTAAATCTATGATGGGAGGAATAAATACACAATTACTGAACCATATTATCCCATCACAATCAAGGTTGAATTTAGGAACATTTATCACCTTCATTTGTAACTCTATATGTTCTTTTTGTGCCTCTTTAATCATTACATGTATAGATGGATGAACATTCATTTGAAAAAGATAATAATTTCCACTTCCATTATAATTCCAAGATCCGTCCTTTGTAAGTAAATAAATATTGGATCTTTTGTGATCCTCATCATGGATAATCTAGCATATTCTTTTCGACTTAATCTATCTACCACCTTGTTTGCTTTCCCATGGTGATAATGAATTGAGAAGTTGTAATCCTTAATCAAATCCAACCATCTTATTTGGTTCATATTCAGATCCTTTTGTGTGAAAATATACATTAAACTTTTATGATTAGTATAAATATCACACATTTCACCATAAACATTATGCCTCCATATTTTTAATGCAAAGATTACCACAGCTAACTCCAAATCCTGGGTTGGGTAATTTTGCTCATTGATTTTCAACTATCGTGAGGCATAAGCTTTCACCATATCATTTTGCATGAGAACACACCCTAATACCTTTATGGATGCATCACTGTGGGTCACAAATATTTCTCCACTAAAAATTAGTGTGAGCATAGGTGCACTGGATAACCTTTTTTTAACTCCTTGAAATTCTCTTCGCACTCCTCCGTCCAAACGAACTTAACTCTTTTTCGAGTCAACCTGCTGAGTGGAATAGATAACCTTGAAAAATATCTCAAAAAAATTGATAATATCCAGCCAGACCAAGAAAAACTCAGATCTCAGTTACTGTTGTTCATCTCGACCATCTTTCGATAACCTCTGTTTTTTCTGGATCCACATATATCCACTCTTTTGAGATTATGTGACCCAAAAATGAAACGTTTTGAAGCCAAAATTCACACTTGGAAAATTTGGCATAAATCTTCTCCTTCTTTAAGGTCTTTAATACAATAATTAAGTGATCTTCATGTTATTCCTTGATCTTTTAATAGCTAATAATATCTTCTATAAAGACTACTACAAATTGATCAAGATAGTATCTAAAGACTCCATTCATTAGATCCATGAAGATAGTAGGGGAATTGGTAAGACCAAATGGCATCACTATAAATTCATAGTGTCCATACCTTGTACTTAAAGCCATCTTTGGTATATCCTCCTTTTTTACCCTTAATTGATGATACCTGGAATGAAGATCAATCTTGGAAAAGTATTGAGCTCTGCATAGTTGGTTCAATAAGTCATCAATGCGTGATAGATGATATTTTTTTTGGATAGTGATCTTGTTATGTTATCAATAATCACTGCAAATCTCATTGATCCATCATTCTTCTTAACAAACAGAATAGGTGCTCCCCAAGGTGATGCACTAGGGCATATGCATCCCTTATCATGATTCTATTGGAGTTGCTTCTTCAATTCATGCACCTCAATTGTTTCCATTCTATAAGTTGTATTTGAAATGGGCATAGAACCCAGTATGAGATCTATCAAAAACTCAACATCATGATTTGGTTAAATACTTGGAAATTCCTTTGGAAAGATATCATAAAACTCATGTACAATGGGTGTATTCTTAATCGGGAGTTTCTGGACAACCATTTGAGATAAATAACCTTCATTTAGTGGATTCGATCCCCATAAGATGGAAGAAATTAACACTGGAAGGGTATGTTCATCCTTGCATCGATAGATGATCATAGATTTGTCTGGAATGTGAAATGTGACATCCCTTCTTTGTAAATTGAAATGAGCTCCATATAAAGAAAGAAAATCCATGCCAAGAATCACATCAAATTCCACTATAAGAAGGATCACAATATTTGCAGGAATCACTTTCCCACAAAATTCAATCAGAGAAGAATTGTAAACTTTTGATGTGACCATTGTGCCATTAAGAGTTGTCACAGAAAACTCAACATCTAATTTATGAGGTAATACGGTGATACCTTTAGAAAATTCTTCAGAAATAAAAGATGGGGTGGAACCAGAATCAAGTAAAACATTTTCTACTTTATAGTGTATGGTAAGTGTACCTTTCACCACTTCATTATCATACTCCACATCGCTGATAAAAATTTTATGTGACATTCCTTTTTCTTTGTCCTTAAGAGTTTTTTGATGTTGATCGTCATCAACAACCCTAGGATTAGGGAATGGATTGGCATAATTCCCCATTTCCTTGAACTTGAAACATTGAAGTGTCAGAGGTGAATTCTGTGTATCCATTTATTTGTTCGCATCAATAGACATCTTCTTCCCATTATTTCAACATTCAATTTCCCGATGTCCTTATTTTCCACACTTAAAACACATTCCTGTCCCTTTAAGACAATTCCCTCCTTGTTTCTTTCCACAATTTGAGAATAAATAAAAACTCATCTTCTTTTCAGTGTGGTCTTTAGATTTACCTTTAAATTCCATTTTCCTCTTCTTATCTAACCCATATGACTGATGGGTTACTCTAATCTCCATGTCAACCTCGAGAGCACATCGAAAAATTTCCTCGTAGCTATTGAAGTCCCTTATGGATAACGCCCTTCGAAGACTTGGTTTTAACCCACTAAAGAATCAATTGATTTTACTCTCATGATGGATAATAATTCTGGAAGCGTACCTTGCAAGTCTTGTAAAATTTTCTTCGTAGGTACCAAAAGATTCATCATCCTTTTTCATCAGTTCAAGAAACTCTTTTTACATCTTTTTTCAAAGAATACGAGGGAAGTACTTGTTGAAAAATATATTCTTGAACTCGTCTCATTCCATGGACTCAATTTCATCCCTTTGACTTGTATTTTTGATAAGATTCCACCACTGATCAGCATCAACTTCCATACTGTATACTTCTAAGATGAATTTTACATGTTCATATCACTGAAGAACTGAAAATATCTTTTCTGTGGTACTGATCCATTGTTCAGCCACCAATGGATCAGAATACCCACTGAATGAAGGTGGACGATGCCTCATGAAAGATTCAACAGAATGTTGCTCCTTCCTTTGCTCGTTTGGAAGTCCTGTATGATTCATATCTTGAGAATGTTGTGTGAGCATGGCTACAATATTTTTCTTTCCGGATCCCAAAATGTTTGGTTTCTCAGGTGGAAAATCATTTCATTGTCCGTCGCATTCAACATTTTCACGGTTCCTTAGGGTTCCATCCATTGGCTAAGACTAAAAAGCATAGTGTGAGAATCACTAATTATAATATGAAAACCACTTAATCAGTAATAAAATTTCACACTTTAGGTCTTATCATAGGTTATTCATGGCCATTTCTAAAACACTAAGATTGTGTTCTATGCTTTGAATCTCCTTAGGGTTCTTACTAAGGTCTTCACATCCAATATTCCAAAGGTTGACTATACCACTCCTCTGATACTAACTATAACGAACCATACTTTAAATACATTCATATTTGAAGCATATTTATTAAAAAATATAACAATACCCTGAAAGGACCGTATAGGTATAGTGTCTTTAGAAACTGGGAAACATAAACAACTGGTTCATAAATCATCTACATTGTCTCCTATTTATTTTATCATAGGTAGAGTCTCTTTTGGCATATCCTACTTAATAGCCATCATCCAGACCTGGGGAAAAGAAAACATACAAAAGGGTGAGATCAAATGCTCAGTAAGGGTAAACAAAAGAAATACCAGTCAAATCATATTAATAAGAATGTAATATTTTGATAATATTAACCTGCAAAAGAGATCATAATATCATAAAATGGAATAAATCATAGTAGTGACATGTAATCCCAATAATCATAACATAGAACATGAAATTTTGTGTCATATGCACATAATCATAGAAAATCATTTCATATTATTCAAGACTCATTTCCAAGACTATCATAGCAGACAAAGTCCATTTCTAAATCGAGTTCACTCCTCGTTCGATTCATGTATCACTGAACTGGATTAACTTCCCTTTTGAGCCATGTTTATCTCATGAGATATAAATATTTACCCAATGCATTGGAGGGAGATATAGGTCCCACCCATCTCATAATGAAACCATTTAATGTGTGCCACAAAATCATAAATCATAGCATAACCCATGTAATAAATTTGAGATTCTTAAACATCATGCCACCAACAAAAACCACATAAGATAGAAAGACTTCATAAAATTAACTCAATCATAAAATAATAAAATCAATGTAAAAATTGGGATATAAACCAAACCCTATATTATCATAGATGGAAAATAATTTTTATAAAACACTTGAACTTCATTCTTGAAGAAAATTATCCTTTCTACATCAAATACATTTTTTTTCTTAACATGCCATACAATTATAAAATAAAAGACATTCATTAAAAATAAAGATGAAAATATGTAAAGGAAGCATCATGGAAATAATATTCTATGAAATCATAAAATTCCATTCATGCCGAATAAGTTAAAAAAACATTCATCTTGTACTTTGGATGGAAAAGTCAAAAAGTATCTCGTACTGATAACGAAAAAATATTCCTTTCATATCTTTTACTAAAAATTCAATAATAGCTAATATTGGATTTAAAAAATTTTATGAGGATAGAAATAATATTACATATTTAGGAAACACGGATGTGGATGATAAATACACCCTAGTAAATACCGAAGTATAAACAATCTCAGATAAAAATGAGATTGAGAGATTTTCCCTTACCTTAGGTCTGATATGCTTTGTACGTATCCAAAAATCCTGTATAATAATTTAAACAATTTCATTGACTTATTATAGAATCATATTCATTGTTATGATATCATATATGGTTATATTCTTATCATCTCATTAGTAATATTTCATTGCTTCTTCTTATTCGGGTGTTTATTGCTTTATGTTCTTATGCGTGTTTTGTCGAATTAATTTGTATTCCTCTTTTTAGGTTATAGATACATCTTTTAAATAATGTTATTAAAATAATATATTTCATATATATTCATTCAATTCGTTTATATAATCATGTTTTAATGAAGATTATGTAGAACGAATCACGTCGCACCGTTGCGACGGTAAGTCGTACGTACGCACGAGCGACGATATCATTCCCATAATTATTGAATGGTATTTGGGTGGATAATATAATAAATAAGAGTTAGTATCATGTTATAATAATCATATATAGTTATTATTTACAATATTATACCCATAAAAGTAAGGTGGTGGTGGAAAACAGATTACACCACGGCGTGGAGACGGTATTTCGTACGTACGCATGCGCGGTGATTTGGGTTTCCATAGGATGGATAAAAGGTAAAATAGGGTTGTTTCATATTTATAATAAAATATTAGTATATTATTGATACCTATTTTATTATTATATAATTAAAAAAATAAAGAACATGAAGCATAATAAGAAGGAAATTTGAATGAATCGTTAATGGATATTACCCCTTTTCGAAACGCCTCTTTGAAACCCCCTATTTGGTTACTAAAATTTGACTTTGAAGAAGACCAGTACCTCTAGAATGTTTCTAGAAAAGTTGATAAGGTAAATGGTCAGGTTTTGGAATAGCATTAAGGCTCAATGTTGTGTAAAGAAGAGAGGAATGAGGTTCTCTTTAATAAGGGAGGAGAGGGGCACCTTTGGAAACATAAAAAATATTAAATTATAATAAATCTATAACCCACATAAAAACCTCAAAAAATTACTCAAACCGATTATTAGATGAGATAAGGTTGTAATATCATCAACCAATAAAATTTAGACAAGTTGGAAATTTATTTTAAACATTATCAACTTGATTTATCTTTATTTAATCTATTTAATTTTATTTGTGGTAATAATATTCTAAATTATAAATCAATATAAATAATTACTTATATATTGTGAATTATCCATAATTTTATATTTTACTACATTTTACACCATATAAGTTTTAATTTATAATTTTTAAATATTTTTGGGATTTTTAAACAATCTTATAATGTGTAATTTTTATAAAATAACAATACTGTCAATTTTGACACTATTCATTTATTTGAATTTAAATAAAATATATATAGAAGATATGTTCGAAATGAAGGATTTAATAAATTCATAAAATGTCATTTTTATCTACAAAACTAATGGATCACACTAAATATTTCATATAATATTAATTTTAATACTTTTAAAATCATTTATTTGATATTTCAATAAATAAAATAATTTCAACATCACTATTGTGTTATAATTAATGATAATTATTTGATCCCTATTAATTATAAATAAATTAATATTATTTAGATAATTTTATTATATTTATGAAGACCTTTTATATCCGAAGTGTTATGAAGTTTATCACTAAATTAAAATTATTACACTTATAAGATTTAAGAGAGTGACAAGATGTCACTTTCTTTGGTTTTAATAATAATTATATTATTTCATAGTCAAAAGTCCATTAAATGAATCTAGTCCAACCCTTATGTGATATGGGTCGGCTTGTATTCATCCACTAGGATTTTGGAAAGTGTTAGGGTAATTTTATAATCTTATTTTTAGCCTTAATTACCCAATTTACCTTTAACTGTAGTAAATAAAAATTACCGTAGTTTCTATTCATAACATAAAAAAAGGAAACCTACTAACATAATTGGGACCAACTAAATCCAAATATGGAATCAATTTATCAAAATTAAACACACATAAGTTGTAGTAATTAATTTAAAATTAATTCCTTTGTTAAGAAAACGAGTTTTAAAAGTTAAAACATTGCCAAAGATTGAAATGTTTTTACCTATGAATTCAATGTAAAATTAATTCTAATGAAATAAATTATATTAAATGGTAAAAAAATATTATATTTATAATTTAAAACCATTCAATGATATATTTTAACCATATAAATTATTTTTATGAAAAACGTTGTTTTCAATTAAAAATTATCGTATTTTTACTATTCATCAATATATGAATGTTATCAGAAAAGTATCAAAAATTTATCCAATGTAAATTTTTATATCCTAATTCAAAAGAAGGATTTTATTTTTTAAAATTTAACTTATAAAATTTTCAAATTTTAGATTTAAAATGGGTGTGCCATCAGAAGGTGGAAAACTGCATTTTTGAAAAAAATAATTCTTTTATCCAAAAAATTGATTTTTTTTCTCGTATCATATGTAAAATAAATTCTAATGTTATAAAATTCAAAGTGTTGTTAATACTATTTATAACAGAAACTTTATATAATATTTTAATAACATATTTTTGTTTAGTGAAACTTGATATTGCGTACAACACACGCTATCGAGGAAGGTTTCTCTTGCGAATAACGCAAGACAAGCTAGTGTTGTGTGTATTGAAAGATTACTTTGATGTTGCTTATAACATAAGACTTAAAAAAATATACTTCTCAGAAAATATCAGGGTTTTACAATAAAACCTCTATATTATAATTGGAATAATTTTTCGATTGATTATTGTAATAGAAATGATCCTTGAACATCCCATTATTGTCTTGAATATATGGCTACACCACTACTCGAAGAGTCATGGTAAGAATTTGGATATCCAAATAAATTAACTTGCAGTTCTTTGATCTTTACATTGATGTCCCAAATTTTAAACTATAACATGATTTAATTAAAACTTTCCTCTGTTGTTTTACCATTTAATCTATGAATACTACTTTCTTAACAACATCAGTTTTGTCATCCTATCACCCACATAATAACTACATTGTAGTAGGAGGTACACTCATCTATGGATGATCAGGACCCCTATTCAGTTGGTTTTGTTCAAATTCAAACGATGGAAGGTGTGTTCATCTTAATAATTTCTAATATTTTATATATTTTTCTAAATGAATGTAACCTATTAAAATTAATTTTTTCATTATATGATTTCACAAATGTAAATGAACATTAATTGTAAAAACATTCGTCAGTTATTTATGAATTTTATGGTTTATTAATTTTTTTCTCCTCCCACCATCACTCAAATGCATAAAATAATAAACACACTCATAATGGAAATAAAAATACTTTGCTGGTATTGAGAATCTTATTTTTTTCAATCCCTTTATACTTAATGGATAAACCATGACATAGGGGTATCGTACATGAGTCGAAGCTTGTCTCGTGATGTAGATCATCCCTTGACTAGTGTCTCCCCTTCTTGTCTATTGTTCTCTTGAACTTGGTGTGGTGTGAAACATACATCGTTCTCTTCATAGTTCAATACAAATAAAATATTAGTGGGGGTTTCAGAAGTAAAATATATAGATAACAAACATTTATAAAGGTTCACATAACTTTATACATATTAAAATAACAATGTTCAAAAAATGATAAATAAACTAATTAATTATTTACAATCATCATACATAGATAATAAATAATTAAATAAAATTGAGGTATTTACATGATTCTAAAGACTAGTTAGTGAGAAAAACTAAAATCGTTATAAAATTAAATTAAATAAATTTAAGGGTGGGGGTTTAAAATAAATAAATTTAATTATTTAAAATCATGTACGTTATTCTGTCTTGATAATAATTTAATTTAAATTCCAAAATTTAAATTAATGAAATATTTAATTTAATACCAAAATTAAATAAAATTTTCAAATGATTAAATATAAAAAATTTGAAACCAAAAATTAGTTATTAGTTATTTTAACTAAGTAAATAACCAAAATTAATTATCAAAATTATTTTTTTTATTAAATATTTTTCGTGTCCCAAACCCTCCCACAGTTCTAGTGTCAGTCGGGCCGACATCGCATGAGCTCGTTTTGGGCTGTGAAAACATTGTGAGGATATTTTAATGTCTACGAAAACACATCCAGTACTATTCCAGGTAGGGCACACCCACTAATGAATGTTCCATAGATATTTTGGTTAGAGTGTACCTATGGGATACCTGTAGGATCGTGTTTGGGGAAGACCGCGACTAGGGAGGGGGTTTCATGAAAACAACTTAGATCGGAAGCCTGGTTTGGGGTGTAGTGGAATCAGGAAGTTGAGAGCATGTCTGGGTGTTTCCCTCTGGGTTTCTTGGTCCGACATGGGGTATAGGAAACCGATAGGGGAAAAGTGACCACAAAAGGTGATGACGATGTCTGCTTGACCAGCTAGAGAAGAAGGTGGTCACGATGGTCTGCGAGTGGGCTTCTAGATAAAAGCAAGTTCATGAGGCCACATGTAACACCTTTATATTCTTTGAAATATTTTTTTCAACTTAATGTAATCTTTTTCACACTTATCAAATCACACATAACTTAATTTAACTTGATTTATAAGAAAACACCAAATAATTCTATATTTATAAGTAACACAAAGTCATGGTTGCACTACATGAAACACATAGAATTTGTTATGTTATAAAAAACACTGTTCATGGATTGTGTTACCCATAATGTCGAGTTTTTTATATCTTTTGTTACATGCCAAGACTGTGTTTTACCAAAAAAAGTATATTATTAAAACATTTTTATTTACTATATTAATATATAACATATACAATAAATTATCATTCATTACTAATATTAACTAATTTATGAAAATATATATGGTTTATTATATGAATTCAATTGGTACCAGATAAATTATAATTAAAACTTACCCCTATTGAATATAATTAAAAAAGGTTTATTTTTATGCTTTTAAAGTCATCATATATTAATAAATTAATTAAATTATATATTATGAATGATATTAATGAAATATATGTGTTAAATATACAAGTAAATTTTTTATTTATCTGATAGATTTTAATGGCATAAGACCATAACCAACTCAATTTCCTACACAAAACCCTATATTCTTCAAAAAGGTAATTTTAAAGCCTTTTAATGGATAACTCATTTTAAATAATGTTTTTCATACATTTATATATTCTATTTTAAAAAATAAACTTCATAATTTAAATTGTATTATAAATAATAAATTTAAATTTTTTTTCTTTTATGTGATAAGTGTCATGTTTTGATTAATTGATAAAAATTACAAAATTTTAATTAAAAATAACTTTTTCATCAAAATAATTAATATTGTTAAATTATACATTTTTTGGTTTTAGAATATAATTTGATCAATTATTTATCATTTAATATAATTTAGGTCATTTACATCAATATTTCAATGAATTTAGATAAAAAGATGTTTCAATTTTTTTGCACGTTTTCATTTTGTAACCCATTTTATAACACAATCAATATGATTAATTTTAAATAAATTAATGAAACTTATGTTTTTGATATTTTAAAAAATGGATTCCATATATGTTATCAGGTGTTTCAAATTGTGATAATTTTTTTCTTCTATTTTGGGGCATTATGATTTGTGACTTTAGTAATCAGTTATTAACACGGGAAAATATTAATCAGGTAATTAAGGGTAAACAATAAAAAACAATTAGCCTAACCCTTCTCTTAATTTCATTATATTAGTGGTTTTATACTAAAATAATCATTGTGAATAAATGATAACCTTTTTAATCCACATGGATTAGAGCATGTCATTTATTATATTTTATTAAATGAAAAGTTAAAGATAAAAGAATTATATTTTGAATAAAAATATCATTTTTAAAATATCATTTTATAGAATAAAAATTCGACTATAAGTAGTTATTTGAAATATAATTTATATTTTTCATGATAATTTATTTTTAATTTATATGAAATGAACAAATACCTTAATGGATTCTACAATGATGATGTAGTATTATTAATGGAAATAAAAAATAAGGGATATTCAAAATATTTATATTAATATAATAATATATAATTAATTTCATCCATGAATATTATGGATTAATTTTCATTTTAGGGATGAGTTAATGTATGTGGTTATAGGATAACATATTTTTATGATGTTTTTAAAAAGAAACATAATGAATAGTGTCAAAATTGACACGAATGATATTTTATGAAATTCATAATTTATTAAATTGTTTGAATTTAATAACAATTTTATATATGGAAAATTAGATGATATATTGTCTAAAATATCATAAATTAACTATTTATGGTCGAGATGACAATTTATTTGTAACAAAATGAATTGTCTTAATAACTTATTTTTTTTTCTAATTGTTAAAATTAAAATACGTTAAATAAGGATTAATAAAAATGATATGATTTACAATTACATCAAAATGTATCTAAAATGTATTGGTTGGTGAGATTACAACATTATATTATCCTAGAATGTAATACATTGGCTTTTGGTACCACTTTTATGGACAATTAATTTATAATAAATTAATATTTTTTGAATTTCCAAAAGTGACCCCCATCATAATTATAAAATATAATATCCTCCTCACTTCATCACACCTCATTGAGCCTTATAGATCAACCAAACCTCTCATATTTCCATATCAAATTCCCTATCCATATTCTAGAGGTTTTGTTCTCCCCAAATGAACAAATCTATATTCCTTTAGAGGAGACCTAAATGAGTCATTCCTAATATAAGGAGTTTTTATTGTGTTCAAAAGAAGTCAATACATAAGGTAAAGGAATTTCTTCACCTTTTTTATTTCTGTGAGATGCATGAAATATTCACCTCTTGGTTCTTTTTTTATGGTGTATATACTGAACTTTGATATTTTATATCATTAATTAAATTTTTTATAAATTAAAAACATTATATTATGTTTTTCATTAATTCTGTTCATGATTCTAATGTTACTAAAGTAGTAAAGTATTTTTATCCAACATGTATTTATTTTCAACACATGCTTTAAACAAGACATATTTCTCTTATACAGTATATATTATTTATATGAATGCAATTTTTGAGTCATATCTTGAATTTTTTGTGTATTTAAATATCCATTTGATGATATCTCTTTCATGGGTTTTATGGATAAAAAGTTAAAAAATTTGGTAAGATAATTTTCTCAATTTTATTTCTTGGAGTCACATGTTATTTTATGCCCCTATATTATTTTACATGGTGTATATAATAATTTTTTAAATGTTTTATCATGAATATAATTATATTTATGATATTTTAAGATTTAGTTAATGTTTTTCTAATGTCAGTTGGAAATCGATGATGCTTCTAAACAATGTTTTCTAAAAATGTTTTAATGGAATTTTAAATTATCTTGTATACATTTTCAAGAAAAAAAATATCAATGATTTTTAAAATGTTTTCAAATATTCATTTATTATATTTCATATTTATTTTCAATTATAATGTTTTGATAAATGTGTTATAATTTCAAAATCATGTTTCCAATTGGAAAGATCATTTTCATCAATTAATGTTATAAGAACATATTTCAATATTATTTTCCATCTATGATTATAGAAATTTTCATAGTTTATGTTTTATAAGGGATATGATCCAATAATACCAATCATATTCTTTCTTTAATGTTTTATGTTTATGATGGAATTATAATTGTGAAACATATTTCTTTCACATGGGGTATGTAATGATTTAATAATGTTTATAAAACCCATTTCTTACCTTGTGTTTTGATATGATGAATGATTTTTCTGCTTGTGGAAAAAATGTATAGTTTTCAATATATACGTATATCTCCCTCTAATACATCGGGTTGTGATAGATAACTCATGAGGTCTATACATTATGCGTGAACCCAATTTCAGGCTCACACTTCTATGTGTATACATGGATTTCATATAAATAGTTTTATACATGTACCTGATTTTCATTTCCATATGTTTATGAAAGTTCCCTATTTCATGTATTTAAATTAATTAGTGAACCAGTTAGTCTTTATACAAGTTCACAAGGTTACAATCGTATGTGTATGAATGAATTTCATTTCTTATTCCAATGTTATGATCTTATAGATTAATTTATTTAATTATTTTATGATTCGTGTCTTATGAAACACCAATATTTATTCCATGATTCTTTTTTATGGCCTTTGAGATGAAAGACATGGTCTTATAATGTACTGATCACTATCCCATACCATTTATTCTCATGTTTATGTTTACATATCTCCCTTGTTAATCTTACTGAGCATCTGATCTCACCCATTTTTGTTATGATTTCTTTTCCCCATGTAATAAAAAAAGGTTTTACATAGGTTAATTAATATGGGAGATCTTTTTGGGAAATTTGAATATATTTTTCCACACCAGAAGTTTGTGTCTGAATTTATTAATGGGGCTAAACTGATACAATATTTGGGATTTTGTTTTTTTAATGTATAAAATATTCCTTAAAAAGGATTTAATGTCCACATACATTATATTTGGTTTATTATAGTTGGTTTCCGAGAAAAGTTTTAGTAAACCGTTATAAACATAGATGAAAAAAATTAGTGATATGCCTAGGGATAGTTATAATTATATGTATAGTGATGTCTCTATGGATAAGTCTAAGGTGTCATTGATTTAAAAGAAGGTGATCATATTTTCACGACACGTCACCTAGGTTCAGTGATGTGACAACCCCAATCCCACCTTCCATAGACCTGGTGCTAAAAAATAACACCAAAAATGAATATCCCAAAAAGTGGAGGAATATTCCTTTAAAGTTGTACACACACACCTCAAACTTTGGAATGTAAACAAAAAGTAAACCAGAATTGACAGTAATATAACTAATGACAATATATAACAATTGGATGAACAAAGGGTCCAAAATAGAAGACCCAAACCACAAAATAATGTTCATCTACCATAGTCTATCGAGTCGAGACCCTACATGAAGTGTATGTGAAGGTAGAATTATTTTTCTAGAGAAGTATGTCTGTATGTCCCGCCACAATGAACACCACCTGTTCCCCATCCAGGAAGGTATCTGTCATAGAATCGATCACCAAAAGGAGACACGATACATTTGGTCGAATCCCTTTTTGAGGTGAGTAACACAACACTCAGTAGGGACCCAAAACCCCAAAATAAAGACAACTAATTAGGACCACACAACAAGATCACAAAAAAACAAAAATGAAAACTTACAAAAGTTATAACTCAGAGTGTATAGAGTAATATTATCTGTCATATAGATAATTATTCATGTACTGTTGAGAGACTCATCCCTGACGATCCACTGAACTCTTCTCACTCGGGTGATAGACCACTGAGGTCATTTCGTATTCTTGAGTACTGAGGTCCAGTCGTCTATTGATCCATTGAGGTCCGTTTGTCTACTGAACAACTATGGTACACTCGTCTACTGATCCACTGAGTTATGCTCATCTGTTGAATCCCTAATGTATGCTCATCTAGTGAACCCCTGTGGTATGCTCATATACTGAACAAATTAGGTAAGATCATTGGTTGAACAAATTTGGTACACTCGTCTAATGAACCATTGAGGTACCCTCCCATGTTGAACTACTGAGTTACAATCGTCTATTGAACCACTCAAGTATGCTCTTCCTCTTAACCACTGAGGAATGCTCATCTACAAAACTAATGAGATACGCTCGTCAAAGCCTTCATGTCACATCCAGCCGTAGGATCCCCGCTGTCAAGTGCACTGGATTCTGGGAGAATCTAGTCCTCAAGCCATCAGTCATATCTCGACTATCACAGAATATCACTTAGAGAATTCCCAAAGGATTATATTATCACAAGGGTCTCAACACCACAGTGGCCGCGTCAATCGGGTCATCTAACTTACAAATATTTTTGTATTAGTAAGTAGGGGTTGGTTGTAACCAGACATGTTCTAACATGCTTTGACCGACCTAAAAATCCATGCTCTGGGGTCCCGTATGACCCATCATTTTTTGGCCAACCCTTTTCTGTTGTATATAGGCCTACTAGGTTCGTCCTCACCTAGTGGGTAGGACCATTGGGCCTTTCTGTACTCATCCTCATTTAGCTAAGTATTTAGCTTGTTGGGTTACTCAGCGACCCAACCCATGTTCATTTTCCTAGTCTGACTTTTTCAATATAATACTACAAAGTTGGGAAACCTAGCGGCCCAGTTCTCCACCCGGCCTAGCCCACATCAACAGACCGGTTCTCCTCTAGCCTAGGCAATCCAGTGGCTCTAATTAGTTATTCGGAATGGCTGAAATCGGCAGTCTGGTTTTCTCCTAACCTAGATGTTGGGAAGTGTCTGGTTCGCGCAGCCCTACGGTGCTAGGGTGGCACTATGTTTTCAGTCGTCCTGCCCAATGAAGCGGACCAAGCCCCATCATTAACCATGGTGAGATGTGGGTCCAATTCAATGTCATGTTTGGTGGTCCGCTGCCAGAACCTTCGGCGTGGCTGGGTTGCTACGACCGCCTACTGCCAACTGTCAGCCTTCGTTTCTGTGACCCCCATCACCAATGTGCCACCTCCCACCTCCCGCAATAGTTGGGTGTCTCGGACTAGTGCCACCACCCCGGTCATGTGTCACAACTTTCTATCTCTCCCAATATGGTCATTGAGCCACTAACCACTACACCACGATGAATAGGAAATTACAAGAAGGAAAAAGGGGATGGTGTCACACATATGAACACCCAATGAATGATTCTGGTCATTGTTTATGTTGAACCAAATGCTTTCTTATTAGAAGGATCGCAAATAAAAAAATGTGGTCGAATAATAACTAAGATAGATATCCCCTTTATCTTGCATCATTATCCATCCTGCATCATTATCCATCATGCATGAACAATTGTTCTAGGGGTTTACATGTTCGTGAGTTAACCGACATTGTTCATTTAAAATAAAGAATTATGAAATGTAATTTCAAGATTAAAGAATCAAATCTCTACGTGGGATTGGACTGTTGGTCGAGGAGGCACAGGGTCACATGACTCTTTTCTCTATTCATGATCTTTAGCCCACCATTGCTAGATATTCTTGGAAGGGGGCCAAAGATAATTCTTCGTTCATCTTTCATCGTCACCACCCACCAAAGAATCAGAGAAATTCCTAGATTATGCCAAAAATTATACATTTCCAATTAGTCAATTAAATCAAAAAATGTGAATAATAATTTTTTATGCTACATTGATGTATCACTATTCTAATTCACTAATGATTTTCATTCATGGGATTTAGCATCTCCTCGTTGCTACACTGCAGTGCTAACGGGTACTTGCATAACAATGAATAAAAATCTAACAAAATAACTTTTTGTGTTATTTTATTTTTCTTCCAAAAAGTCCAAAAAATGTACATTTACCCTCGACCCATGTCAGTCATGATTAAACTCTACCGAAGAGAACCATTCCCTCATGAGCTTGACGGTACTCTATATTTCGAATCTGAATTACCATATAAGAGTTATAAGGATTTAACAATAAAATATTTGGTACTCAATGGTTTTATTTACGAGAAAAAAATATTCCACTGTTGACCAACACCGGCCAATGCTCTACACTTTCTAGGAAAATCACGATGCTCTGTATTCAATGATGCCCTCATATTTTTTATCATGGAATCAGTTAGCAAGATAGAAAAACCCACTCACATGATTATTTAATGAACTTTAAAAATTGTTCCAAAATACATTCTGGCCACTCTAGACCACGTAATTATGTTCCATTTGTGGGCCTGGTCTGTAAATTATCTCATTAAATATTCAAATAAATTACATGGAATTATAAGGTATTACATTAGTTCCCCCCCTTGGGATTTACAACCTCGGAATCCAACACACTTGATAATTAAATAAATGGGGGGTAATGAGCATCAATCTAAGCCTCCTTCTCCTGTGTTCTCCCCTTGAGATTTTTGTGCCTCCAAAAAACAAACACTGGAGGAATCGATCATCCATGAAGGATCCTCTCCTATGGATCCTCTATCTCTATCATGTTCTCCATGAAATTCACCTCATCACCAATCTGCATCTCTCCATGTTTAATTTCATGAGAGGTTTCATACACATATCTCCTCAGCTGGAATACGTGTAAGACATCGTGCTCGTTCTCTAATTGTGGTAGTAGAGACAAGTGTTATGCCACTTCTCCCACTCTAGGTAGTATTAGAAAAGGTCCGATAAACCTCATAGATAACTTGATGCTTCATAAAAATCTATGTATCCTTCATAAAGGAGATACCTATAGGAATATGTGGTAACTATTTTCAAACTCCAAGTGTCTCTATCGCCTATCAGGATAAGAATTCTGTCTGATATTTGCATTCTTCATCTACTCTCTGATGACCTGCACCTTCTCAGTGGTAGCATGATCCATCTTTGGACCCATGAGTGATGACTCTTTTAGGTTGTCTAGCATAAAGGTTGATTGCATAGTCTTCCTTATAGTGCCTATAATAGTTACATACCAATAGTGGAGTGGTAGCTATTTTTTTACACAAACACCACCTGTGGTAGGTGGTGCTACCATGTGTGAAAATAATTGAGAACACTAACACAAAGTATTTTTTCAAATGTCTGTATTTTCCATTCTTTTTTCCCATCCGTCTGTGGGTGAAAGGTCATGCTCAAGCACAACTGAGTCATAAACACCTCATGTAATTACTTACACAAATGCGACGTAAATCATGAATCACAATTTGAGACTATCATATATGATACTAGATGGAGTTGAAATATCTCCTTCACTTAGAGGAATCTGAAGATATCATGTAATCCTTGTAATCGAATTGGCGGGATGTGGGCTGACTTGCTGAGTCAGTTTACGATCACCCAGATGATATCATTTCTCTAATACATACGTGGTAACCCTATCTCAAAGTACATCAATATCCCTTCCCACTTCCACTCTGGTACATTGAGGGGTTGTGTCAAACCTATTAGAACTGGGTGTTCAGCCTTTACTTGATGAAAAATGAGGCATCTAGAGACGTAATCTACCACTTCCCTCTTCATCCCCATCCACAAGTACTAACATCAGATGACCTGATACATATCTTCCGCTCCTGGATGTACCTCTATAGGGGATTTATGTAACTTCATCAATACTTCATCCCTTATGCCCCTAGAACAATGGTGCATCCTCAGAAAAGAATCAAGTGATCGCCACCATTCAAATACCCGTCAGGGGCATGCCCTGTGGTCATTTAGGCACATGTAGTCTCAAAGCAATCATCTTTGAGTTTTGCCTCATTCACTTGATAAAAGTGTTTAGAAGAAACTACCTTTGACTAAAGAAATTCATCATCATATCTATCAAAAAAGGATATCCGAGCGAGGTCAACTTCTCTGAGGTCTCATTTAGTAGCTTTGAAATGGATCTCCAGATGAGATAATCTTCCACCACGTTCCCCATTCCATTATCTTAGAATATCATTAAGTCACATTCCTTGAGAAAATCTGGCCAATGACACTATCTCATGTTCATATCCTTCTAAGAGAAGATATATTTGAGACTCTTATGGTCAGATTATATGATAAATCATTATCTCACAAGGTAGTATCACCACATCATCAGTTAGAAGACTACCGCTGCTAAATTAACGTCATGAGTCACATAGTTGTCCCACTATGGTATTAATTTTCATGATACATAATTAATTACTTCTTTCCTTTACATCATAACACAACCAAGCCCAGTTCCTAATGTTTCATAGTACACCATGTAGGTTGTTCCCTCCTATGGAAACCTCATGATAGGAGCACTCATCATACTCATCCTCAGTTGCTGCAAGCTCAACTGGTATCCTTTTCTCCACACAAAGTGGTTTTCCTACTTTTAAATTCCTTCATGGGTGCTTCCATTATGGATATGTCTGGCATACTAGTACCCAGCAAACCCAAGGAAACTCTGACACTCTATAATGCTATTGGGTGGCTCCCAAGAAAGCACAACCTCGATCATTGATGGATCCAACAAAACAATAACCTTTGAGATGAAATTTCCCAGTAAATGATCCCTTCATATCCAGAATACACATTCAAGAGCTTTCCATAATGATGGTTCTCTATGAGTGTGTTAAGAACCATCCTCAGGTGTATCGTTTTCTCCTCTACGGATACTGAATACACAAATATGTCATCAATTAAGTCCACTACAAACCTGTATATATACTCTTGAAAGATCCTTTTCATGAGTCTCATGAACATTAATCAGATGTTATTCATGCCCAATGTCATCACTATGTAATCATAGTGGTAATAGTGACATTTGAGCATCATCTTTGATATTTAATCACATCATACTAGAAGTTGGTGAAAGAGTGATCTGAGGTCAGTCTTTGAGAACAATCTTGCTCCCTTCAATTGATCAAAGTGGTCATAAATCATTCGTAAAGGATACTTTTTCTTCAATTCACCTAGTTCAGGAACTGGTAGTCCATGAAAAATCTCAATCATTTGCATTCCTTCTTGGAAAACAGCACTGGAGTTTCCCATGATGAAACATTGGGTCTTACGAACCCTTTCCTCAAAAAGTCTTCCAACTATACCCTCACCTCACGTAGCACTAAGGGATTCATCAGATATTAATTTTTATATATGATTGTCATCTTAATGTATAGATCAATGTATAATTCTTCCTCTCTATGAAGAGGTAGTCCTGGGACATCCTCTGGAAATACGTCATCAACTCGTTCACCGCGGTAGGAAACTGTGGACTCGTCTCATCCACTACACCAAGGATCATGGTTTTCAATAGATTAGTGATCGGTATCACCATCCTATGTGCAATTCCATCATGCACTACACTATTGTCCTTCTCATTGATAATAGGGAATTGGTTCCCATCTTCATGGACACACCGTACTGGGTGCCTAAAACTATCACACTGAGCATGAAATGCTGATAGATAGTCCACAAAAAGACTGATTTTATCAGGCCTCAATACCACTACAATGAGATCCTAGATGAAGGCCTCACCTCCAAGAGTAATCTCACTCGTCTGACACCAATGTGTGATTTTAGAATCCCTTCCTGTAGGGGTTCTCAAAATGTATAGATCGAGCCAACGGCTCGATCAAAATTTTCGAGCTCCAAAAAAGGTATGTGGTAAGGAAATAGTGACCGAAAACCATGTCAGTAATAACTATATCCAAAGTAGAGAGGACACATATCGTACAACATATCATCTCTGGGACGTCGGGACCGTAGGCCCCGATTGCCTAAAGATGAGTGTGCCCCTATCCACCTGCTCCTCGATCCCATGGTGGAACATTTTTGGGTGGTGGTGGTGGTTCCCTGTACCTATTCCCACCTACTACCACACGTACAACTCATCATAAACTACTTCAACTTGGTGGACTTCCCTCTTCAACATCTATCATTACCTCGGTGGTCCCTCATCCATCTGTCGATCCTCTGCACGGTGATTTAGGATATATCAATCCATGTGACACTATCCCTAGAATGTGTACCATACTATACATCCCTGATGAATCCCTCTATCCTAGAAACCTCGTATTTCCAACCGTGAGTCCATGGGTTGTCCTCTGAATGGTCTATCATGTTTGTGACTCTGTGCCATCTGTCGGCTACCTGTCACATATGAATCTACCTCCAGTCACCCAACGGTAGTTCTCCCTTCAGTTCCTTCTCAGTAAGGAATCACTATACTAGTAGATATTTCTCCAACATTGCAGCCCATGTAGGGATGCTGAGGGAAATAATAAATGCCTTAATATCTCTTTTAATTATCTAATCAATGGTTTGGGCCCTGATGAAAGAGTCACATACGATATCCTTAGAGTAATTGAAGAGGTCTGTGAACCTCACAGTGTACTCAGCCACTTCCAGGAAGCCCTACATTTATTAAAAAAAGTCCTATATGTGCACTAAGTGAATTGTTGTAGGTAATAACTCCACCCTCGAAAGTTGTTCGACATCAGGCATGGTGTGGGTCACCTCCTCAAGAGTTTGGATCGTCAAACAGTACCATCTCCATATCAAGCCCAGCTGAAAGATTTTGGATAGAACCACCAAATGGTCAAGTGGGTAATTACCCAAAAATTAAATGTAATTTTTTTTATATTATTTGGGACTAATACGAGTATGTGAAAATTAATGTTGCTTGATTATGAGGCCCGTTGTGTCGGGAATGAATTATCGAACTTTTGTAAGGTATGTTTAGTAATAGTATTTGAAACATTTTCTTACATTGGAACTAGTTATCGGAATTGAAATCTGTGAGAATTGTTAAATCCGTAGCTACATGTTTCATATAAGGAAAGATTCATATTGACCATAGCAGGCCAGAAGAAAAAGATAAATTTTGGACATTACAAAAAAAACAAAACAAATTTATTTTATTTCTTTTATATAATTGTTGAGCGGCGGTGGCAGGTACCACGAATTTTAGATCCCTTTAATGGATTGACTCTTCTATTTTGTAACCTCGACGTTGTGACATTAAATGTGTTCTATAATTGAACCGCATTAATGTCATGCATCATGTAGTTATCATCAGTCTATTTAATAGAAGCTCCGGGATGGGATTTTGGCTCTTAGGTGAGGAACCTCTGATGAATTGTTTCGATAACTTCTACCATGGAACGTAAGCTTAGACGAAAATGACAGAGGAATCAAACCAGGAATGGTGAACACTGGTGGCTTCATTAAGCAAATATTCTTCTTCCACAACTGTGACATCTCTAATGAAATTTGAGGTAGGGGGATTATTTTATTAAAGATTATCTTTTATGAAATGAATAATCTCCCACTTTTTATGATTTTAACATGGAGGGTTCATTCCAAATGAACAAGGACTATACCCTATGTAATTTTTTTCTTTATGATTTCTTCATGGGTTGATTTTCCAATTGATGAAAAGTAGAAATCGTGTGGAAAGAAATAATGGCAGTATTTCAGGAGGGTTGTAGGTGCATATAGAAGGAAGAATGGGCCACCAAAGATCACCCGGTGGCCTATGGAAGATCTGCTGGCATGACACTGGTGACCAACACTGGAGGCAGAGGCAGTGGCCAGTTCCGTCTGGCCAAAGATGATGATGTCATTTCTCAGCACCACAACAAACTATTAGGTGGCTGGAAACTTCTGGCTGACGAATTGGGAGGCGACACGCCATCATGAGACACGGTGATAAAGGTCGTGGCTCGATGGCACGATGACTTAGCAGACACACTCTCTATATGTCTTGTAGGTGATGTGATTGTTCCACATGGAACCACCATTTAATGATCCAGATGAATCTTTGATCCGTTCAGAAGCCGACAGCGCGACCCCCAACAGACCCTTGAATGGGTCACACGTGTCGGAGGGCCAAGCCGCCATACCCCTGCCCAGCCATGGTGGGCCAAGCCAGTATATGGGCTGAGCTATCCACATTAGTTCCTTGTCGGTTTTGGCTAGGCCTTGTCGGACCTGATCCCGATTAGTTCGGCCTAGGCCAATTGGACCGGGTTGGTTCTAACCGATCCCTCTTAGGCCGAAAAACACATAAAAGTTAATTTCCTGTGAACAAAATGTCTGCTTGATGAACCGTCTATGGGGTCAGGATCCTTTGAGAAATATAGTGCTATTAAAATACTGAAAAAGTGTTTTGGATAAAGTTGAAGTACAATCTGTTGGATCGACCCTGAAACCTACAAAGCCCTTGGCACTAAAATGCCAATAACATACAAATCGGGCATCCAGTATACACATCATCTATTGTGTGTGAACCCTTAAGACATGAAATATCACTGGGTAACTTCTATATGGGATATAGTTCTAGTTCTAATTTTTCTGACTTATTGAGGAGTGGTTTCTATCTGAAACAAACATAATATGAGCGGGAATCCTGTTGTTGGCTAAGATGTGAAGATTGAAGAGAGATTAGTTGTGAATATGCCCCAAGCGATTCTGTGTGAATCAGAACCCATCGATTCACTATGAATCAGCACCGATGGATTCTTTGTGAATCAGAAACCAGAGATTCTGTGTGTTTCAGCACCCATTTATTCTGTGGGAATCAGCACCGAACGATTCTATGTAAATCTGCACTGAACTATTCTTTATGAATCAGCCCCCATCGATTCTTTGTGAATCTGCACCTATTGATCTTGTGTATGTCTTAAGGGGTTTAGTATCTATCAATCCTTTGTGGGTTTGCAGTAGTTCGTCTTAAAATAGTAATATGATCTATCCTTACAACTAATCATTTGTACTACTCTACTAAGTTATACCTTCTTTAAGTTGTGTCTATTGTTTTGTTCTTTTTGATTGAGATCATGCTTATGGTTTTCCTTTGTGAAAATCTGAGTGCCCTTTGGGGGTATTAGGGTCCCTAATAGGTACATTTAAACTCACCCCTACATGGGCTTCTCCAACACCTTGTTCTGCCTTATGCAGATGGCATGGAACCTTGACTGAGAGACAAAGAGCTAGGACCTGACGGTGGATAGCGGTGACGGGTGATGTGGAGGGAAATGGAGACGATATGTACTTACCTTTGAAGTAGGATCCCTAGTGGATGATCTCATGAACTATTTTCTATTTTCTATTGTATTGTATCACTCAGTTGTTTTTGTATTATAGCCCCATTAAATTTAGTACACACGTTTACAAATGCATTTTTATTTCGTTGTTTCATCTTGATGTGTTCTTGGGCTTTGTTCCTCTTCAGATTTAAAGGAAATTCTTTCCCATTTTAGGGATATTTGTTTCTAGTACTATTCGCCAACCCCAAGTCTATGTATGGTGGTCTTGGAGTAGTCATGACACGAGCCCTGGGAGACAGGTGGTGTCAAAGTGGAATTAGAGGAGTCGGTAATACCAAAGAACTATGACTCTGATCATTCTAATGGAGAAATAGTGTTAAGTGTTTTGAGTGTGGTTTTTATTTCAGGGAGTACAGTTTTGGTGCAGTGGCTAACATATCCATACACCATGAACTTGAATTCTTCTTTCCGACTCAGTGCACGACAACACTAATTGTGCGTGTTTTGGAAATGTTTTATTTTTTGGGTCTCTATTGAATCATCTAACATGGTATAACATATTGATCATGGTGAACCTATTTATTTTCAAGATACATCTGCATAGACAACAATCTAGGATTCTAGAGAGCGTACATGATTATGGCCCATTGATAGATGAGGATTCAGTGTAGGGCCCTCTTACTACATTAGCACATTCGAGTGGTGGACTGACAGCACGACCACCCTTTGGAAAGTAGTTTCCACCAGTCCAACTGGAGGATAGTGCATTCCAACTGAGTGTGTTTCATGATTTCCAGTAGTAGATACCTCCGAGTTTTTGAGGTGGGATAGATCCTAATGTAGCTGAGGACTGGTTGGAGGATGTGGCTAGAGTTTTCTACCAATTCAGAACACCAACGGAGCAGATGGTGATCCTCGCCGGTAGTCTTTTCCTAGGCATGATAGGATGATGGTGGATCCTGACGCTCTAGTTACATGATGAGGTAACTCTCACCTGGATGAACATTGAGAGCCTTTTAGTGGTAGTGTTTGTTTTAGTGGCACTACACTTTGGGCATATCCAAAAGTTACTGCACTTATAGCAGGGCAACTTATTAGAAGCTTAGTACTCGGCGAGATTCAATAACCTCTCACGCTACTCCATCGACATGGTATGGGACCCATTCATCATGGTCTATACCTCTAAGTAGGGCCTCTGGTGAGATATTAGTGCTTCAAGGATATCACTGAGTATCCCTACACAATATGGAATGCTTGAACAAGCATTTTTGGCGGAGAGCTTCTCAGCTGAGCGGGCACCGATTGTGAGAGCCACCATGAGATGGAAGGTAGCCGACTAATCTGTACCAGGTAGTAGGTAGATGACGTGGAGGTCCAGGAGGACCAGACCATCCCGAGGGATACCCCAGGATGTGGGGTCGAACGTGTGGTGATTGCGAGGAAGAGGGGGTCAGCAGGGAAGAGGACTATGCTTCGTGTGTGCCAAGTAGGACCACATGGCTCATGACTGTCCGAACCTTTGTACTAACGATCATCATATGGTCGAGGAACCGCTGAGGCAGCAACCATGGTTAGAGCGAGGAGGTCTGTAGGGTAGCGGACATGGTAGGGGTATAGGTCATGCAATAGGCGGTGGGCTATGATTTGAGGTTCTACCACCACCACCACCATGTGGTCCACCTCGACCACTGAGAGCAGTTGGACAGATCTGAACATAGCCACATGCATCAAAGTCCTATAACCACAGTTCTCTAAAGATGATTAGAGGTATGATCTATGTCTATTCCACCCTAGATGATGTACTTATAGACATAGGTTCCATTCAATATTTCAGTTTCACGAAACTCGTTCAGAGCTAAGAGACTTTTATGTACTCGTTGGTTCGATCCATACGTTTGAAGACTCCTATGGGAGAGGATTCGATGATTATGCACTGGTGAAGATAGTTTGAGCTCACTCTAATAGGAAAGAACTTCAGTTGGGATCTATTAGTAGCAGTTCCGAGCTCTTATGACATCATCTTGGGTATCGAATGTCTATCTACAATCCATGCTCAGATTAACTCTTTTAGGTGAAAAGTGCGGTGGGTTTTCCTTCACCGGTGACAAGGAAACCTTGGGAGCACATGATCAAATTTATCTGATGAGGTTCTGCCGATCAATCACTAGTTGGCAAGCCATTTTATCAAAATAGTTGAAGCGAGGAGTAAGGTATATTTTTTAGGGGTGGAACAATATGATGATGTCTTTCCTGATGATGTTCCGGGACTACCTCATTGCAGAGATGTAGACTTTTACATCGACCAATATACCATGACGGAACCGATATCTACACTAGAAAATTGGATACCTCTCGTAGAGCTTTGTGATTTTCATGTAATACTAGATGACTAGCAGATGAATGGGTTCATAAGGCAGAGTGATTCTCCATCGTAATCCCTGATTTTGTTCACCAAGAAGGCAGATGGGATTTTATGTATTTTTGTAGACTATCAGTGCCTGAAGTAGGTGATGGTGAAGAAGTAGTATCCTTTTCTAAGGATCGATAATCTCTTAAAACAACTGAAGGGAGCTCGTTGGTTGTCAATGATAGACCTCAGATCAGGCTACCACAACCTTAGGATATTGGAAGAGGACCTGCTGAAGACAACCTTCTGATGTCGGTATAGTCATTAAGGGTTCTTGGTGATGCCTTTCAGCGTGACCAATGCTCTATCATTGTTCATGGTGCTCATTAGCATGATCATCCAGCCATACCTTGATTGCTTCGGGGTGGTATTAATTGATGAAATCTTGATATACTCGGCATTGGAGGAGGATAACACCAAACACATGTAGATCATTCTGGATACACATCGAGAGAACCTCCATTATGGCAAGCTATCGAAGTGCTAGTTCTCGAAATGGGATGTCCACTTCCGATGGCACATTATCTAGAATGTTGGAGTTGTTGTGGACCAGGTGAAGATAGAGGAAGGTATTTCTTGGGATCCACCTAAAAGTGTGACCGAGGTACGGAGTTTACTGTAATATGATTGGTAATAGCGGATATTTGTACCTAACTTCTCTAGGGTAGAGGCACCCTTGTCATCCTTGAAAAAGAACAGGCTGAAATTCATGAGGATGGAGAAGTTCCAACTGAGTTTTTAGGATCTGAAGAAATGACTTATGAGTGCTCCCCATCTTGAGGCCATTAGAAGAGGGCATTGGGTATGTAGTCTATTGCGACACATTAGCGACCAGACTAGGTTGTGTCCTAATGCAGGTGCGAGCAGTGATTGCCTATGGATCACGGAAGTTGAGAAAACATGAGAAAAACAATGCTACCCCTAAACTAGAGTTAGCCGTAGGGTATTTGTGCTGAAGATGAGATAGCAGTACTTGATGGGATAATTATTTACAGTCTACTCTGAGAAAAAGAGTCTATGTTATATATTATATCAGAAGGACCAAAACTTGAGATAGTGATAATGGATATATTTCCTCCCGGACTATGATATTGAGATATTCTACACTCCTAGGATGTGGAATGTAGTAGCAGACGCACACAACAGGTGGTATGGTCTACAGTTGATGAGTGAGATGATAGAGCTTCCAGCCATGTTGTAGTTACCCTTCATGAATAATGATGAAGCATCTTATGTCCAGTCTATGACTGCCACTCCCCCTATTCTTTAGTGAGTTAGCAAAGATCGTCTTTGGGATATAGACTGTGAGGCCCGATTTTCTCGGATATCCTCCAGAAAGGCTTCAGATGAATGTTATGAAGGTGGGGATCATGTCATCGTCATTAGAAGGAAAACCATGGTACCTGTGATTCTAATATAGTAAGTGTAGGTAATGTTCAATAAATCCTCTTTAGCGGTAATTCCTTGACTGAAAAATATGTACCAAGACCTCTAACGTCAGTACTAGTGGATAGGGATGAAGAAAGCAGTGGCAGAGTTTGTATCCTGATGCCACACTTTTCAACAAGTGAAGGTGGAGAATCATGTACCAACAAGTTTAGCTCATACACTTGAGGTACCCGAGTGGATGTGGGATGGTATATCCATGGACTTTGTGATGAGGCTACCACATACGCCTAAGGGCCAAAATTCCATCTGGGTGATCATTAACTGACTCACAATGTCTGCCCACTTCCTACTCATCTAAGTGCATGGATCATTAATGAGTTTAGGATGTCTCTATGTACAAGAGATTGTACGAGTTCACAAGCTACCATCATTGATCATCTCAGATTGCAACGCTCATTTTACATCCCTCTTGTGGAAGGGATTTCAGGAGGCATTCGGGGCACAACTATTCTTGAGTACCGCCTTCCATGATCAGATAGTTGGTCAGATAGTGCAGACAATACAGACACTCAAGGACATGGTCCATGATTTATACCTATATTTTGGCCACATTTCGGAGGACCACCTTCCACTGGTGGAGTTTTCATACAACAACAACTATCACTCCACCATTGTCATGGCACCGTTTGATTCCTTGTATGGGCGACAGTGGAGATCACCCCTTTGTTGGACAGACCTATGAGAGTCAACACTCATGGGTCCAGAGATGGTATAGGATTCCATATAGAAGGTGCAGATCAGCCAGGAGCGAATGAAGACTACATAGAGCCGACAAAAGTCTTCTTCCGACAAGAGATGTAGACCTTTGGAGTTTGAGGAGGGAGATGATGTTTTTCTACGAGTTTCAACCCAACATGGATTATAAAGGTTTGGATAGGGCATCAAACTATCTCTAAGGTTAATCAGACCTTTCCAGATCCTTAGCATAGTAGGTACGGTGGCATACTGTCTAGCTATTCCCCCAAAGATGCACCGAGTGCATAATGTTTTCCATGTGTCACAGTTGAGGAGGTACATTAATGATCTATCACACGTTATCGACTGGGGAGAGCTGGACATCGACGATGGATTGACATTTGTAGAGTTCCTGGTAGAGATATAGGATCTATAGGAGCAGGTCCTTTGTGGGTGGTCGATAACTCTTGTGAGTGTTCGTTTGCAGCATAGGAATCTCCAGGATAGCACACGGGAGTGGGTGGCACAAATATGTGCTCAGTACCCCCATTTCATTCCCTAGTTTTTTTTGTAGCTTCAAAGGATGAAAATCCCTAAGGAAGGGAGAATGTAAAGACCGAGAAATTCCATGTATTTTATTAAAATTATTTTGTTTTAATATGTATCACCCTAATCTTCCACAATAGATTTCCCTTTGAATAATGTAATAGCTTTCATCATACGAATCTTTGAGATTATAACAAACCACGACCTATCAAACTAGTTGTTATGAATAGTAATACACACTTTTTAAAATTTTATAAATTTTATCTTTAAAAGTGGACTTTATTTTTGGATTCAGAATTTTGAAATTAGATTAGGGTGAATTTTTCGTATTTTTCTGAAGATATTCAATTTTAGATGAATAGTGAAAAAACACTGCATTATTGGTTACAACCGACTTTTTATTTAAATAATAGTTCTTTTATTTTAATTTATTTTAGGTTAAAATAGATACACATTACAAATATATGTTCAACATAATTCATTTGAGTCATTTTATAGTAAGTTTAGATATATAAAATTTTATCGAACTATTTAACGTCTTTTACCCCCCTCCTTGTAGCATTTGAAAATTTGTATAAACATAATTTTATAGCTTCTGCGAGTTGAATTTCAAAACACTGAGAGACGCGGTTAATATCATTATGTAAAATTTTGTTCAATAAGATTAATATATTTTTTGTTGAATAGTAACTTTTTACTTTTATTTACCATGGTAAAAACTAAATAGGGTAATTAAGGGTAAAAATGATATCATAATTACCCTAACACATGTCCAAATTCTATTTTATAAGTGTAATTTTACCAAAAAAAACATTAGGAGTAAAATACGATACTTTATGTCCACATGTATTAGATTAGTACATTTATTATTGTTTCATTAAAAGAAGATTAAAATTAGTTAAATTCAATGTTTATTAACTAAACTATTTTTAATATAGGTTTATACATAATATACACTCGACTATAAATATTCATTAGAAATATGAAAAGATTTACTACATAATGATATTTTATTTATAATATTTAGTCAATATATATTTAAATTTATTTATGACACAATGATGATGTCGTAATTACCTTATTAATGAAATATTTAAATAATTGATATTATAAATATCCAAATAAATATAATTTAATACTTCTCATTAATTAAACTAATTTTCAAGGTTAATATAACATGTTAGGGTTGATTAAATAAATACTTTTCGTAGTGATAATTTTTTTATGAATTTAAAAAAACAAAATACCAAATAGATTCAAAATTGACATAAAAAGGTTTTAAAAAAATATTATATTATTAATGTGTATTCTATTCCTAAAAATCTACAGTTCATCCAAACGGCTTAAATACTATTATATATTTCATTAATTAACCACATGGGATTCTATTGGTTGTTTGTAGTATGTTTATTTACCATATAATATAAAAACACAAAGAGACGTGGTAAATGTCAAACTATTTAACTAAGAGTTAAATCTAAAAGATAAAGTTAATATAGTGACCAAAACCTATCTAAAACCTATTTTTTGAGTATTTTTCGATCCATACCAATCAATTAATTTAAATTATTTATTTTTGAGCTATTATAAAGAGAAAATTACTTTATTATAAAAAAATATTTCATGTTTTTTCTAAGGCGCCCCTCACCCCTCTTAAAAAAGGGCACTTTCACTTCGCTCAAATTCACACCTTAAAAGCCATTTGACTCTACCAAACCCTGAAAACAATCCTCCCAATGTTCCTCCCTCCACCCTAGTGGAATTTTCTTAGTCATAAAGCCAACCTAAGGAGCACGTTTTATCAGATCAAAAGGAAGAAACCGAAGAAGAGGTAAATATTTCCTCACCTCTTTCAAGTTCGTTTCTTTTTCCACTTCCTATTTATTTGTTGTTTCCATTATAAAATAATAACTACAGTATATTCTATATACCATGATTTTATTATAAAAATGTAAATAACATATTCATTATTCTATCAATCCTATAAATGACAAAGTCACCATACATGTGTACGTACAGATTACCGTCTCCACGTCGTGGTGTAGTTTGTTATTCAAACACTTCATCATTTAGATGGGGATAATAATGAGTATAAATGATGTAAATAATAAATATAACATGGTAATAATTCTGTATATATGATATTCCTACAAATTATATACAATTTTAATATCAAAATAATTATATTGTCGCACGTACATACGTAAGGATTACAGTCTCCACGAACGCGATGAGATTCACTCTCTGTCGTATCCATTCAAGACTAATTTTCATTTGATGATTAAAAATAATGTATAAAGACATAATATCATTCATAATCTGAATAATACACATCATATCCATTAAAACATTAATTATTTAATAAATCATATAAAGGAAAATGAATCAGGTAACACCTGAAACGATGATACGACTAGAATATCATTAACAAGGAAATATTAAAAGATCATATATGAAATCATATTTTTGTATATAGTTCTTGTTTAATTGGAAAACCACGACTTAACTATTATATAGGATTTTAACACACCCTCTACCATGGAAATTTACAAGGTAAGGGTTAATTTTAAAATCTCTTTATTATCCAAGGTGGTTTTTACGTAAGTATCTACTCAGACCTCTTTATCATCCACATCCATGTTTTCTTAAAAAATGTATCTCAAAACTTTTTTATAATTTACTAGACAATGGTTTAATGTTTTTATACCATTATTTGAAATTATTTGTTTTTAAAGGAATCTTTATATCATTTTCCGAACAAGGTACTTTACTACATTTTCAACAAAATTAAGTTAAGAATGTTTTTTTACCTTTTATGGTGGGTGCAACTATTTTCTTCCATTATAACATCTTCAAAGATTCAAATACAAGATTATATGAATAATTTCAAAATAAATGTTTCATTTTATAATTATATGACTTTTAAATGATTTCATAATTGAAATAGATATTTCTCTAAAAAAAGATTTGATTTCATCTATGTCATTATCCTTTGATAGATTCTAATCTTATATAAAGTTGATTTATTATGAAAGAAAACATACATATTGTATTGGAGGTTTTGTGATATTTTTGACTATGGATGTGTTATTCTTACACCATTCACGGTTTATGAATAATGTATTTACATTTCGTATGCTAGTTTTAATATGAATATCTATATTATGTTTAATCCTTTTCACATGGGGAATGAATTGGACTTAGTAAGGGATGACTGGAGCCTGCTATATCTTCTCGATTCATTGGTAGGTATCATAAGACAAACTAGTGATTTGAAAAAAGGCCTTAAAAATATCTTATTTGTAGTCTTGGCACAAGGCCTTGACTATGTGGTTATTAATTATGGCTTCATGCAGTCCATAATTATGAAAGTGGCTATTGATTTTACATGTGATTATTCGACTAGTAGAATACCATATGAAAAAGTAAATGACATTATTTGATTTTATCTATTCCATATTATGTTGATGTTCATGTTTATAAGGTTTTTTATTTAGTCTTACATTGCCTTAAATGTTTGTGTTTATTTATGAAATTTCTTGCTATATTGTTATACTTACTGAGAATTTGATCTCACCCCTTAATATGTTTTACTTTTTCCAAGATGTGAAGATGTATATTATGAATGGCCTGCAGGGATATTCTAATAGATATGAGTGTGTCAAATGGAAAATATATTGTTGTAGTTTTTCAGTTTATAATGTAATGTAAAACTTATGAATGTATCTAGTATTTCCAAGCCTACTAAACTAATCGGTCTTTCGAGACCTTATATTTTGTGATAATGACAATGTTATATAATAATGCACCGACTCCGGGAAACTAGGGTTGGGGCGTTACAGTTGGTATCAGAGGAAGTTTAGTACAAACCTTGGATGCTAGATTTAGAAAAACTCTAATTAGAGCACATTTCCCTAAGATAGACTTTGAGGATTAGTATAGATGAATTTCATAGAATTTCGGTATTGTAGGGATTTTGTGAGTTTTCTAAGAAATAAATCCTTGTATGGAAATGAGTTGGTATAGGTTGCTCTGGCAAAGATGTACCTAGGGGTGAAACTGAAAAACACTACATTAAGCTAGACTCGAATGGGAACTGGTGCATGAAAACGGACATTGCTGCACTCCTGGTAACGACACCCCCAGGGGATAAGCGTAGGAAAATTATCTTTTAATTAAAAAACAATTATGAAGGGTTTATGAGTATATACTTATTCAATGAAAACATTTTTATGATTATGGATCAATTCCATACACTGTTCTATTTATGTTTACTTTTTTACAAGTTTGTAATTATGTATTTCGATTCATAAACTAATCTATTGATGGCAATTGTTTAGAAATGGTGCCTAGAGGAAGGAATGTAAACTATATCAACACTCACTATATATTTAGATATTTCACTCCTACTCAATATACTTATAATGGAGCTGGTGATTCAACTAGTGCTGATCAGCTTATCAGCATACTGGGACAACTCACTTAGGATACGAATAATAAAACTACCATTATGGAGAAACCTGATCCCCAAATGGGAGGAAAAATGTGAGAACTCTTCATGAGGAAACAACCATCAACATTAAATTGGAGTATTAATTCATTTGTAGATGATAAATGTATAAATTCCTTAGAGAAAAAATTTCACACTTTGGAGAGTAGCGAAAGGGAAAAAAATTTCATAGCAGTTTATCTCCTCACATGAGATATAGACCAATGGTGGTCATTAATCCAAAGCAAAAAGGAAGAACAAAAGGTTTCAAGTATGGAATGGAGGGAGTTTAAAGATATTTTCATTGAAAAATACATTCCTCATCACCATCGAGAGGATATAGAAAATCAATTTCTAAGTCTGAGTTAAAAGAAGGATGAGAATGTTCCAAACTATGAGGCTAACATTATATGGTTAGTAATACATGCTGCAGATTATATACGTAACCCAAGGAGAAAGATTTATATATTCTCTGATGTGTTAGAACCATTTCTCTGGTGAGCATTAGTCTCACAATCCTTCTTATCATACAAAGATATTTCCTTGTGCGCTATCAATCCAGAAAAGGAATTCTCTATGTCTTATAACTTTAAAGCAAAGCATGGGAAGAATAGATTTGTTGAACACTCTAGAAATGGATATAAGGTGTTGAAGAGAAATTTTGATTGTCCATCCTACATTAAATTTGGGAATAAACACACTGCAACTTTCCTGAAAAGAATGTGAGCCTGTTTCAAGTGTGGTGAAAAGGCCACCAAGCTTGTGATTACAAGGGGAAGAAAGAGGCTGTCAATGTTGAATGATACAATTGTAGAGAAATAGTAATTATGCAAATGAATGTCATATAAACAAAAGAAAATTACCTCAGAAAACGTAAAGGGATTAAGGCCATGCTTATGATATCACTACTGTTGAGGTTGAAGCTCCGAAAGACATGGTGGCAGGTAATTTAAGGGTTTCCTCAAGTTTAGCCAATGCATTATTTGATTCTGGATCATCGCATTTTTTCATATCATCGCAATTTACTAAGAAAATTGGATATTTTCAATTTGAATTAACAAGGGATTTGTCATTCCAAACAGCTTAAGGGTAGTATCATTGCAACAAAGTTTTGTGAATCAATTCCCATTAGGGAATATAAATGTTCTTTATCTATTGATATCATTATCAAGCCCATGATTAAATTTGAGATACTCCTTGGTATGGATTGTATTTCAGACCATGATGTGAAATTTTATTATAAGAATACGGAGGTTACAATTATTGATGATGATAAGGAGTACCTTATTTTTAGAGCATAAATGTCCCCACCTAATTCTTATCTAGATCCACCCCCAGTAGCACAACAAAATTCAATTATTGGGGATTAATATAATGAAATAACCATGGGTGAGTAAAGAAATGTTCAAATAGATGATGTACATATTGTGAAAGAATATGTCGATATGTTTCCAGAAGATTTACCTGGACATCCTCCAAAATGATAAATTGAGTTTCCCATTGATTTAATTCCTGGTTCAAGGACCATATCGAATACCCCTTATAGAATGGCCAACGTGGAATTAGTGGAACTAATGAATCAACTATAGGAATTGAGTAATAAGGGATTTATTCTCCCTAGTTTTTCTCCCTTGGGATCCCCAGTTCTTTTTTTAAAAGGAAGATGGATCTTTGAGGTTTTGCATTAACTATAGGGAGATCGATGCTATAAAAATAAATAACTTGTATCCCCTACCTCGCATTGATGATTTATTCAACCAACATCATGGAGCTCAATATTTTTCAAATATTGAACTTCGATCTAGATATCACCAGTTGTGTGTGAAGAGTGGAGACATTCTAAAAAAAGTATTTCGAAACCGGTATGGGAATTATGAGTTTACAGTAATGCCTTTTGGGTTGACTAATGCACCCTCTGTCTTCATTGATCTTATGAATAGATATTTCAAGTAATATCTTGATTACTTTGTAGTGGTATTTATTAATGATATCTTGGTAAACTCCAAGATCTACGAAGATCACGAATATCATGTGCACATCATTGTAAAGACTTTTAGATGAAATGATTTATATGGGAAATTTAGCATGTGTGAATTCTGGCATTAGGAGATTTCTTTTCATGGCCATATTTTCTCTAAGGATGGAATCTCTCTTGATCCTTCAAAAAACAAGGAAATCCATGAATGTACTGAACTGATGAGAATAACTGAGGTATGCAGTTTTATTGGTTTAGTAGGTTATTATCGATGTTTCATCCATAATTTTTCCCGGTTGGCTAACCCATTAACAATTCTCACACGTAAAGGGGTTAAATTTTTTGAACAAAAGAGTGTGAAAAATGATTTGAAGAACTGAAGCGATGATTATTCAATGCTCTTATCTTGAATCTACCATAAGGGAATGATGTATTTTCTATTTATAGTGATGCTTCACAGAAAGGAATTTGTTGTGTCCTTATGAAGAATGATATATTTTTTGTCTATGCATCACGGTAGCTAAAAATTCATGAACATAAGTATCATACTCATGATCTTGAGTAAGCAGATGTAATATTTTCTTTGAAGAAATGGATGCATTATCTCTATTGTAAAAAAATTTAGATTTATACCAACCACAAGAGATTGAAGTATATTTTCTCATAGAATGAAATCAACATGATGCAATGGTGATTGGTTTAACTACTAAAGTATTATTATTGCACAATACAATACCACCATAGGAAAGAAAATAAGGTGGAAAATGATTTGAGCTGAAAGGATCGTGGAGTTTTGAACAAGATGAGAGTTGAAAGGGATCATATTTTCATTTATCTAGGGAAAAAGGATATGGGATTACTCATGGAAGGTGAAACTTCAATACTTTTTCAAATGGTTGCAAAACCATCATTACTAGAAAGGATAAAAAGTTATCAGGATGATGATGAGGAGTTTCAAATGAAAATTAATGTTGTGAATGATTGGAGATTGAGTGACTTCATATATGAAGATGGAATTTTGAAATTTGGGAAGAGACTTTGTGTTCCTAACATACCTGATCGCAAAATGGAATTGTTGGATGATTCTCATAGCTCCAGTTTTTCTATACACCCATGTTGCACTGATATGTATAGATATTTGAAGGAACATTTTTGGTGGGACAACATGAAAAGGGATATTGCTGATTTTGTGTCAAGATGTATGGTTCGTCAACAAGTGAAAGCAGGAAGGTAATAACCTGGATGAGTCATGCAACCTCTTCCCATACCTTAGTGGAAATGGGATAAAATTACAATGGAATTTGACATGGGGATACCAAAGTCACATAGAAGGAGTTATCTAATGAGTTTCATTTTTGATCATCTAACCATGTCAACAAATTTTCTTACTATAAGAGAATATTTACCACTTGATCGTTTATAAAGAATATATATTAATGATGTGGTAAGACATTATGATGTACCCCTATCGATTGTTTCTAATCATGATCCCTGTTTTAATTCAAGATTCTGGAAAAGTCTTCTAAAAGCCCTAGATACTGATATTTGTTTGAGCAATGCCTGCACCCTCAAACCAATTGAAAATTAGAAAAGACTATTCAAACATTAAAAGACATGCTGATATCTTGATCAGTTTACTTTCATGTTATGTGGGATAAATATTTACCTCGGGTAGAATTTTACTATAACAATAGCTTCCATTCATGTATTCAGACAACACCATATGAAATGTTATATGGAAAGATATGTCGTACACCAATTTTTTGGGATGATATTGGTGAAATAAAACTTGTAGGCCCAGAACATGTTGAGGAAAGGATGGAAAAGGTGAAGGTTATCCAAACCCACATCAAAGCAGAATATAGTAGGTAGAAGAGCTATGTCGATAATCGAAGGAATGATTTGGAAATTCAGGTAGGAGATCTTGATTTTGTGACGGTATATCCATTGAAGGGAGTTATATGATTCAGCAAGAAGGGTAAATGGAGTCCCTGGTACATCAGACCTTTCGAAATTCTAGAATGAATTGGGGATATAGCTAAATGATTGGCAATTACGCCAAGTCTCTCCAAAGTTAAAAATGTGTTCCACGTATCACTGTTGAGAAAATACATGCTCAACCCAATTCATGTACTCACCTATGGGTAAATCAAACTGGAACATGATCTATCTTATTTTGAAGAGTCTGTCAAAATTCTTCATACCCGAGAATAAGTGCTGACAAACCAGACGACTTGCCTGGTAAAAGTTATGTGGAGCAACCATAAGATTTGAGAGGAAATGTGGGAACCAGAGGAACTTATGATGAAGAACCACCAAAATAATTTTGTGCGTTAGTATTATAGAAATTTTGAGGATGAAATTATTTGAAGGGGGGAAGAATGTAACTCTCCAACCTTCCACGGTATATTTCCCTTTGAATAATGCAATATCTTGCATTGTATGAATTTTCGAGAATCTAACACACCGTGACCAATAAAAGTAGATGTTATGAATTGTAATCACCACTTTTTGAAATTTTATAAATTTTATCTTTCAAAATATACTTCATTTTTGGATTTGGAATATCAAAATTAGCTTAGGGGTAATTTTTGGTATTTTTTTGAAAACATTATATTTTTTATGAATATTGATAAAACATTGCGTTATTGGTTAAAAAAAATTATTTATATAATTAGCTATTTTATTTTAATTTATTTTAGGTCAATATAGATACAAAATTCATATATATGTTAAATTTAATTCATAGGGTCATTTAATGATATTTTTAGATATATAAAATTTTATCGAACTATTTACCTTCTTTTACCCACCTCCTATGAGCATTTGTAAATTTGTATAGAACATAATTTCACTGCTTCTGTGAGTTGAATTTCAAAAATCCGAGAGAAACAATTAATATCAGTATGTAAAATGTGGTTCAATAAGATAAAAATAATTTTTGTTGAATAGTAACTTTTTTCTTTTATTTACCACGATTAAAAGTAAACAGGGTAATGAAGGGTAAAAATGATATCATAATTACACTAAAACATGTCCTATCACTATTGAATAAGTGTAATTAGACCAAAAACAATCATAGGAATAAAATATTATCCTTTAGGTCTACAAGGATTAGATTAGGACATATATTTTTAGTTTATTTAATGCTGAGTTAAAAGAGTTAAATTCAATGTTTAATAACTGTACTATTCTTAATTTTGGGTTATAAATAATATAAACTCAGCTATAAATATTAATTATAAAGATAAAAAGACATCCTACATAATGGTATTTAATTTATAATTTTTATACATTAAATAATTAAATTTATTTATGAAATAATGATGATGCAGTAATTACCTTATTAATAAGATACATCATTTAAATAACAAACATTACTTACGTATCAAAGCCTATAAAGGAAATTGAATCAGTTAACACCCGAAATGATGATACTACTGAAATATCATTAAACAATCAAAGTTATAAGATCATGTATGATATCATATTTGTGTATATAGTGATTGTATAATAAAATAACAATTATTTAACTATTATAGATGAGATTAATGTACCCTTGAACACGTAAAATTACAAGGTAAGGGTTAATTTTACAATCACTTTATTATCCAAGGTTGTTTTTACGTAAGTATCTACTGAGACCTATTTTTCATCCACATCGCTATCTTCTTAAAAAAAATATTTCATTAATTTTTTATAATTCACTAGACAATGGGTGAAATTCATTTATACCCTTATTGGACCTTTGTGTTTTGAAAGGAATCTCTATGTCATTTTCCAAACAAGGTACTTTATTACCTTTTTTACAAAACTAATGTTAGAATGGTTTTTTAACTTTTATGGTGGGTGTGGCTATTTTCTTCTATTATAACATTTTTGAAGCTTCCCATACATGATTATATGAATATTTTAAAAAAAAATTCCTTTTATAATTATATGACATTTAAATGATTTTATAATTGAAATAGATATTTCTCTAGAAAAAAGTTTTGATTCCATCTATGTCAACATCCTTTGATGGATTCTATGATTATTTAAAGTTGATTTATTATTATACAAAACATCCATATTGTATTGAAGGTTTTGTGATATGTTAGACTGTGGATGTGTTATTCTTACAGCATTCATGGTTTATGGATAAAGTATTGACATTTCGTATTCTAGTTTTAATACGAATGATTATATTATGTTTAAACCTTTTCACATGAGGAATGCATTGGACATAGTAAGTGATGGGTGGAGGCCACTATAGCTCCTCGTTGCATCAGTAGGCCTCATGAGACCAACTAGTGTCTTGGTACAAGTACTTGAAAAAATCTTATTTGTAGTCTAGGCACAAGTCCTAGACTATGTGGTTATAAAGCTTCACATTATATATTCCATCATTATAAAAGTGGATATTGATCTTGCATGTGATTATTTGACTAGTATAATATCCATGTGAATAAGTAAATGCCATTATTTAATTTTACCTTTTCCATATTATACTGATGTTCATGTTTAAAAGGACTTTTTTTTAGTCTTAAGCTGCCTTAAATTTTAGTGATAATTAATGAAAGCTTATGGTATATTGTTTTCCTTACTGATCATCTGAGCACAACCATTTCTATGTTATATTTTTCCCAGGATGCAAAGATTTATATTATGACTGACCTTCAGGGATAGTCTAAGGGATATGAGTGTGGCCAATAGAGACTATATTGATGTAGTTTTTCGTTTTATAGTGTAATGTAATACTTATGAATGTATCTTGTATATCCAAGGCTTCTAAAACAATCGGTCTTTCGAGTCTTGATCTTTTTTGATCATGCCAATGTTATGTAATAACACACCGAGTCTGGATAACTATTTTTGGGGAATTACATAATATGACTCTGCAAAAATTGACGGCACGTGAGTTTGAGGTCCAGTGTGCTCGGAAAAAAATATTGATCCTTTTTTAAGGTATAATCTATAAACGCACAGGCGGTGTTTTATAAAATTTATAGTGGTGGTTCGAATTGAAATCCGAGAGCACCATTGAATCTTCACGGATGAGTTTCTCTTAATTGAAGATTCAAATCGACTGTATTAGGATGGGAGAAATAGATAATTTTTTTACATGACAAAAAAATAACTTAACAAAGTCATCTTATTCATTTTTTGTATCTATTGAGTGGCGGTGGGGGACCCATAATTGTCAAGCCATTTAATGGGTTTTCTCTTCTTTTTTGTAACATGGAGATGGTAATGTTAAATGTGGTTCATAAATGAACCGCATTAATGTCATCCCACCTGTTTGCATCCTCATTCTATTTAATAGAAGGTCGAGAGTGGGAATTTGGCATGATGGTGATGAACCTCTGATGAAGTGTTGTGGAGACTTCCAACGAGGTACATAAGCTTGGACGGTAATGTTGGGGGAATCAAATTGGGAATGACGAATGCTGATGGCTATGTCAAGCACAGATTTTCCTTCCACAAACGCGATGTCTCCAATGAAATATGAGGTAGGAGGTTTATTTTATTAAATATTATCTTTGATGAATTAAATAATCTTCCTCTTTTTATGATGTTAAAGTAGAGGGAATGGGCCAAACGAACAAGGCCTAGACCCTCAGCTGCTATGTTTCATGATTAATTCTTCATGGGATGATTTTAAACTCGATGGAATTCATGAACCCAGTGGCACGAAATGACTGTGGCATTTGGGGAGGGTTGTAGGCATGTCCGGAAGGAAGAAGATACCGCCAGAGCTCACCTGGTGTCTCGCAGAAGATCTATCGGTGCGACACCGGTGCGGTGGTAACATCATCTGGCATGGTGGCACCAGCATTCGGCACTCCCTATCGGCAGAAGAGGGTAGTCCCACTCAGCGCTGCGACAGACGATCAGGCATTCGAAAATGGCCGGTCGCGGAGATGGGAGGCGATGCCCCATCGCTCACCACAGTGAGATAGGCCACCGATCAAACCCACAACAATGTGGGGGACCCACTCTCTATGATTACAATAGGTGATGAGGTGATGCTAGCTCGCACTACCATTTAATGAGGCGAATGGATCTTTGAGCCATTCGGGGGGCGGACTGTGTGTGTCGCGCCAGCCGGTGGGCTGAGCCGCTGCAACCCAGCCTAGTCGAGGTGGGTATGGCCAGTCTGTGGCCAAACGTGCCAAGGCCATAGTGGCCCAGCCCAACCGGGATAGTCCAGTCTAGTTCGGGCCAGGCTTGGTTTGACACAGACTGGGTTGGACCAGGACCAGGCCGGGTCGGCCCTGGCCAGGTCAAACTGGACCCGAACCCTCCCTGGCCATGATACAGTTTAAAAGACTTATCATGCAAACCATACATCAGTTTGATGAACCCTATATGCTTTTGGTATCCTTGGAGGGAGATTTTACTTTTGAGATACCCCAAAAGGGTTTTGATGAATGTTGAAGTATGGTCGGGTTGGATCAACCATGAATCCAACTGGGCCCTCAAACACTAAATTGCCAATAACATACAGACCGGGCGTCCGATTGAGGCGATGTCGGTTGTGTTGGAACCAATATGACATGACACATCATTGGGTAACATCTATATGGGACTTAATTCCAGTTAAAATAAGATCGATGGATTGAGAAACATTATCTACCAGAAACAAGTACACTATGTGCGGGAATCATGTGGTTGGATGAAACGTGATGAATGAAGAGTGATTCATTGCGATTCATCACCTAGAGATTCTTTGGGAATCACCACTGATCAATTATGTGTGAATCAGCACCAATAGATTCTATTTGAATTAGCACGTAGTGATTTTGTGTGAATCAACACCAAGAGATCTGTTTGAATCAGCACCGATCAAATCTGTGTGAATCAGCACTGAGCGATTCTGTGGGAATCTGCTCCCAGAGATTCTATATGAATCATCACATATCAATATTGTCTGGGCCTTGAGGGGATTCGTACATATCAATATTTGGTGGGTCAGCAGCGGTGCCTATGACAGAGTAATATTATCCAGCCTTACTATTAATCATCTCTAATACTGTACTCAGTTATACCTAGTTTGAGTTGTGTCTATTGCTTTGTGATTTGTTATTGAGATCATGCTTTGGATTTTCCTTTGTAGAAATATGAGATACCTCCATGGGTCTTGGGGTCCCTACTGGGTACTGTTATACTCACCCCAACATGTGCTACACCCGCACCTTGTTCGGTATTGGGCCGACGATGGGTAGCCTTGACTGAATCTTGGGGAGATATGACCTGACGGTGGACGGCAGTGGTGGTTGATGTAGATAGATGTGGAGACAATTTGTAGCTACCATTCTGGTAGGATCCCTATTGGATGATCTCATGAGCTATTTTATCTATTCTGTTGTATTATATCTTTTAGTTGGGCTTGTATTCCAACCCCTTTACTTTTAGTACAGACTTTTACTACTGCAGTTTTTCATCATGGTTGCTTCTTTTTTTGTTCATGGGTTGTTTGTTTATGCAGATTTAAAAGCAATGCCTTCCTGTTTTAGGGATACGCCTTTCCTGTGGTAGTCTCCAACCCCATTCCTATAGAGGAGGGCTGGGGGTAATCACAACATGGGCCCTGAGGGACGGGTCATGACAAGGTGGATTCCTCATGAGATGGAAGACTCACGTCACTACCTACAACCAATCCTCAGTGTCATGCAGATCTATCTCTCCCCTAAACCTATGAGGTCTCTCCCTATGGGTGTATGGTGGCATCTGGTTCACGTGGCCGCACTGCACTAGGGTCGTGCCGTGGGAATTCACGTTGCAACGCATAGAAATTTTCAATATTTATTTACCTATCAAATACTATAGAATCGGAGCTCAGGTTCGAACAACAGAGATGATGTTAGTAGAAACTAATAATATCTTCGTGGAAAAGTGTTCCGGTATATGAGTTATTTAGGTGATTAATATCTATAATGTTTTAAACAATAATTAAAAATTTTCAAATGACTATTTGAATTAACTAAAACTATATAAGCAAACTAAATTAAGATATGAAATAAATTGTATGATATGGAAGTGTCAGAGTTGCGACGTCTATTCCAGTGCATGTAATGTCAATTATTTAATACCCACATCTAAATATTAATTAATTCAATTATCACTGATTCCCATTTAATCAAAATATTATCTTGTCTATTTCTCTGATGTTAAACAATAGTATAATATTTACACAAATTTCCATCATTTCATTCTTTATCCAGACTAATAATTTGTGTGTCATTATATCACTAAATTACTTGGTGAAATAAAAAAACCTGTTTCTCAAAAATTCAATGTATCTAAAAGTGTCAGGTTCTCTCACATGATATAACTTATTTGGTATCACTTAGACGTGAATGAAGGATAGTGCACCCAAAATATTAATTTCTTCGATTAATATATTTTTTATTTGTAATTACCTCACGCGCATGATGGAATTATTGATAAATAAATTCTATGATGAACTTATGTCTATCATTAATTACTATCACATGAATGGGAACAAAAGCCTATGTGAAAATCCCAAATAACAATTTACATAAATGAAGATATAATTAATTAAATAAACACCCAATTAAAATTAATTCAAAAGGCTATCAAACATGGTTCATAAATAATGACATGCAATTTCCATCACTTTCATCACAAATCTGACACAAAAAAATTAAACTTTCATGAAGACAACACATCACATTAAATAATAAATAGACTTCCCTATGCTGGCGTTTTCACATTTGTCACTACAATCATCGATCAAAGATCTCGCAACAATAATTGTCACTCCATTGATCGTCGTAATGTTGAACCAAACCATATAACCACTAAAAAAATGATTGGATGTCTGCTCGCTCTCATCGTGGAACCATAATCATTGTAAACCCAATCGAACCTCTTCAAATGTTGATGACACACTAGAACCACCACTACACTACTGGAATGGATTAGGCTCGTCCCATGTATTTTTTCTAATCAGTGGAGGATGTTCGGGTTGACGGTGCACTTGTTTTGTACCTGTGGAAGTGCTGGGGTAGGGTTTTGGGGAAAAGGGGGATGTTAGTAGTAATGTATGTGGTGGGGCACGCATTGGAAAATGTGCGAGAGGGATGCCGGTGAGAGGTGTGTGGGGTATGGGAGGGGAGGGGAAGTGGGGCGGCAAGTGATTGGGGAATTGTCTAAGAGGTGGAGGGGGTAGGGAAGGGGGAGGGGATGGGGCAGAGGGTGAATGGAGGGAAAGGGAGGGAGATCGTGGGGATGAAGGGAATAGGGGGTGGCGGGTCCTATGGGTTTTATTGGGGTGTGGAATTTTTTGTATTAGGGTGTGTGGAGTGGGATTGGTGAGAGGGGAGAGGTTTGGGATTAGTGGAGGGGGAGCGATGACTTGGGAGTGGGATGGGGATGGAGCATGGGATGAGGGGAGGGGTATGGGTTATTGGAGAGAGGGAGGTGGTGGGAGGGGAGTGGTGATATAGGTTAGGGTAAGTGTCCAAAGAGGAGGGTAGATGATGAGGGAAATGTTATAGGTGTTTGGGTAGATTGGAAAATAAAAATAAATTAAGAAAATAGAAATAAAAAAGAATAAAAATTTAAAATAAAAAAATCAATTTTAAAATTAAAATAATCTACTTATCTATGATTTAAAAAATAATAATAATTACTATTATTATTATAATAAATATATATATATATAATTCAATTTTTCACATGTAATTAAATATAATACTACTATAAAAATAATAAACTAATAAAAATATATTATTTTATTTATAATATAAAAATAAATAAATAAAATAAAATACTAACAGGGACTGAAAATATAAAAATTAATAAAGATAATTATAAAATAAAATAAACTATCATTAGTGAAAGTAATAGTAATAATATAATGTTTACAATTAATAATAATAATAAAAATTGTAAATTACAAATATTTGTCTTTAAATTAACTAAAATCATCAAAATATCTGACCTACAACAAAACAACAAAAATAAACAAAAAACAAAAAATTACTTAAAATATTAAATTAAAAATAAATTATTAAATTATAAAAATACATTCGAAATCCATGTACATCAACTCCCCCACACATATACTTTTTCACTCCTAGGAAAAACAATCATAAAGATAGAACCCATTGACCTGTACTCAGATAAAAACATCAAAATTACAAGTTCATATTTTTTCAATCACTTTTCCCCCAAAAGATCAGGCATCATTTATAACTCCAAATTTCAAAAACTATTTTTCTTCCACTTTCATTATTTCTAAAACAAATATGCATACTCATGTATCATGGACCTACCTTTCCATAACTCTTATCTCTCAAAATATTTGATGAACGTGAAGCTCATTTCTCATACACATGGATGATCACCGTAGGCCTTCCATGAATTTCACATATCTACTAGTTAAAATGAAATGAATGCACAAATAATAATGACTTTACATGAGGTTAAAATGTCTCTGAGGTTGTGGTATTGCAGATCATAAAAAAATTATGATAGTTTTTTTTGGCAAAATGGAGGGGTGAATCATGAAATAAATGCATGAAAAATGTCAATCCAAGTGTCTCTCTCAAATTTTCTCTGCCTCTAACATGAAATTCTTCTTGTCCCCAAGAATATTATAATCCAATGTTTCAGTCTCTTTTTTTCTTTTTCCAATTTTTATTTACACACAAATCACTCAGATAAGATGGGAAGAAAATATCAGTTAATATTAATTCGAAAACCCCATGAAATAACTGTTAGACAAATATCCCAATGAATGGTACAAAAGTATCTCGTATGCTAGAACATCTTGGTGAAAGTATGTCATATAGAAAAATCTCTAGCTCCCAGAGTAATGGATCGTCACATTTATAGGTTTCCTTAAAAGTGAGAGTTACCATGTAAGGACCATGAATGTAATCTTTGTTGGAACCAAAAAAAATATATGCCGACAGAAAAAATACATTTAATGAATGTGGCTACTTTGAAATAGAACACATATAAAAAAATTAGATAATGTCAATCCATGATCATGAAATGATTCACTTCCCCTCATAGAACCTTCTCCATGAATAAATCCATCCCCTATTTTTATAATGAAAATCATCATGAAAATATTCATCAAATTTGTATGTAATGGTGTATGCTATGGGATCATCCTAAAGGCCTTCATCATAGATTCTATGGGATACATGATGGGGAAAATGTATGGGTGGCTTAGAGGGTCAATGGGGCCAATGATCAAACAAATGCCTTAGTCGTTTTAGTGAAACTTTCAAAATTCTTATCAATTTAATGGGAAAACATGGAATGTTATAAAAGACAAAACATGCTCATGGTTTTATCAAGAAAACAGGAAACACGGGTAGATGTAAAATGGGCCAGAGTCCTCATAGTTATGGAAATAAAATTTTAGACATCATAGATGAGAAGGAGTGAAAATAAGTGTCTCAATAATATACATGTTTTTGAAAAAAAAATCGAAGCATAAACAAATATCATCAATCATCTATGTCGAAATATCAGGGACAAAGAATTAAAAACATGAATCTTGTACTCAAACTATATAGGGACACAATTTTCATGTTCTCAACTATGTTATTGGAAAAATGCTTCTGTTTTCATGTCTGTTCAAAAGAGGACAAGAATGATAGTTTTATTTTCAAATTTTCATTGTTTTTTTGAATGTATCCATGGTATTTTAGAAAGCATAAAATATAGAAAATATAAAATGCATCCCGGTGTAAGTGAATATTTATGCGAAAAGGGTGTGTGTACTTGATAAGCTCCAGAAATAGTATACCAATAAAATCGACACATTGACAACATATACTCTTATTATATCATAGAATCCATAACACAATCAAAATCATGTTAATGATAAAAATATGTATGATGAATTCAAATACACTACAGTTCCATGAGAAAACAATTTTTGGTAAATGAGTTACTTTTTATTGTAAATAAAACTAAATGAAATTAAATTAAATTCAGTGAAAGGGGAAATCAAAATCTGTGTTTCCTCACATTGAGTGCTAATTTTACTTCGTATTCAGGTAGACATTTTTGAAACGCCACCGAGATCGAATAGAAATGTTTACCATTATTCTACTTATTTTTTAGTGGGAGTTTAGAATCCATTCATTGAAGATTGTTTTATCCTAAATGAGGCTCAATATCTTTATAGAAGCTTGTCAGAAAAATAAATATGCATAATGAAATGAAAATAGGCCAACTCACAAGGGAATGAATGTACCTCACCTAAAGAAAGACAATCCAAATAATTTAATTTTGGGAAAAGGCCATTAGTGGAATGTTCAAGAAGATTACCTCTATTAATGTGCATAGAAGAAAAAATGTTGTTACTAGATTCCTTAAGTGGTCAACATATATCCATCGCATGATTGAATTCAGTATCTAGGATAACAATTTTTCCTAATTCGTTTTCACACCCGACCACTAGCATAGTGAAATACACTGGTTTCCAAATGCAATCATGATCGATGCACAAGGAAAGAAGAGTAGGCTCAATTGGAGTAGATGAGTCCTTTGTATGAATAATGACCTCCTTTTCAAAAGATTCTTTTATACTACCGTCATTATATTTCTCTATTGGTACATGATTCGCCACAAACTCAGGATCTTCCATGGAATAACATTTTTCCTTTGTTTCTATAGTTTTGGTGTGCTCTATCAGCAATGAAGATTTATTTTCTGACTAGAGAAATTTTCCATATATCTTTATTTAAGAAAAATTTTCGGACTCACAAATATTTTTATATATTGACATGACAATGTCATTTGAAGTTGCGTCCTCTTGCATGTTTCGATTCATTGTGTCTTGGTTTAATTCTGAATCTATCATGGTAAATAAGGGTCCTAGTTCAATGTCCTTTACATCATCAAAAGGTGGGATTTTATAGACATTGAGTGTGTCATTTTTCACTCTAGAATGGCTGAGTTGAGTGTTCAAAATAGGACATGAAATAAAAATTTCGGAGGGGGTGTTATGTTTAATATGGTGGAGGACTAATCTCTCGTATTATTCAAATGTGATCAGATTAGAAAAATTAAATTCAGATATTGAGGATTCATCAATGGTATGACATGAAAAAGTATTGATCAATGCAGTCTCATCCTCAGAATCACACAATGAATGTTGTTCAAATTGATCCTCTACTGCACTTTCCTCAAAAGAATTATTATGAATTATATCATCGAGTGGAAATGAGGCATCTAGTTGGGAAAGATGAGTTATTTGATTTTCCAGATTCTTCTTTTAGGAAAGAAGCCTTTCATTATGTTCATATTGAAGTTCAAATATCATATTTTTCTCAGTGATAGTAGACTGCAACATGTGCTCAATTATTGAATCATTTGTTTCACATGAATTATCATGTTCTAAATATTCAAGAATGCTTTGATTTTGAAAATGATAAAATGGTGGATAAGGAGTGGTTTCATAACATGATGAAGCATTATCATATGGACCCTAACATGGACATAAATGATAATAATTAAAATAAATAGTATTACCTGGAGAGATCATGTGAAGTGAATGATTATATTCTATACCTTGCAATGTTGGTTGGTAGGGTGGGTACTGGTTGTAACTATGTGGTGCAGCCCAATTCATTTTGAGCTTCTCGGTGTCTTGGCAATTTTTACAATGAGACATTATAGAGTAGTAATCTGTTTTTTACCTCAATCACCCTTTTATAGGAACTCATGATTCAACTATTCTCCCTGGGAATGACCCCTAAAATTTGGCATGTGCGTCGTAACACGTGAAATTTTTAGTATTTATTTTCATACCAAATACTGTAGAAGTGGTGAGCAGGGTCGAATATTAGAGGGAATGTGAGTATACACTAAGAATACCATCTTAGAAAAGTGTTCCAGAAAATGAGTTCATCATGTGATTAACAACTAAGAATTTCTAAAACTAAATGACTATTTTAAAATGAACATATAAATTAACTACAACTATCCCTGCAAACTAAATTAAGCTATGAAATAATCTAATGGAGATGGATGTGTCAGGGTCGCGATGTCTGTTTAAGTGCATGCATTGTAAATTATTTAATTCCCACATCTAATTGTTTATTTATTCAATTATAAATAATTCACATTTTAATGAAAATATTATCTGGACTCATTATATAATGATATAAATTATTCTAATTTTCACCAAAATTATCCATAATTTCATTCTCTATGATGATGAATAATTTGCATGTAATTATTGAACTGAATCACTTGGGAAATATAATGACCAGTTTCTCAAAAAGCCTATGTATTTACTGGCATCATGTATGATCACATGAGAACACTTATTTCTTATCACTCACATATTTCTAAATTAGAGTGCACACTAAATATTAATACTTTTCAATTAATATATTTATTTATTTAGAATTCCCTCATGTGTGTGATCAAATTCCGGATAAATAATTTTTGTGACATTCTCTCATCTGTGATTACTTATTAAGTATCACATGAACTGAATCCAAAGCATGTGTGCGTATCTCAAATAGAATTTAACTTAATCATAAATATAATTAATTAAATAAAAATCCAACTAAAATTAATTCAAAATTCAGTCAAAGGTGTTTCCAAAATAATGACATCATGTTACCGTCATTTTCATCACAACTCAGAACCAAAAAAATGTACCATCCAATATAACAACACAAAAAATAAAATAATAAATAGATTTCACCATGCTTGTGCCATCATATTTTTCACTGCAAGCCACTGTCGATGATCACTCAATAATAATTGTCATTCTGTCAATCTCGGCAACGTTGGACCAAACCGTCTTACCGCCGAAAAAATGTATGGATGTGTACACACTCTCGCTGTAGAGTTTCAATCTCCTGAAACCCAGAGAAAACCACTTCAGAAGTAGATGAAACACCCTAACTTCCACTACTCTCTTGGAACGGATGAGGCAGGTCTTTGGTAGTTGTTCTGGTTAGCGGAGGATGTATATGTTGAGCAAACACCTGTTTTGTACCTATGGAAGTGCTGGGGTAGGGTCGCGGGGAAAGGGGGATCTAGGAATTAGGAGATGTGGTGGGGCGAACTGGGAATAGGGGTATCAGGGATGTGAGTGGGAGGTGTGTGGGGTATCATAGGGGAGGGAGATTGGGGTGGATGGTGAGTGGGGCATTGGATAAGAGGGGCAAGGGTGGTTTGGAAGGGCGAGGGGATGTGGTTGTGGGTGAGTGGAGGGAAAGGAAGGGAGAGCATAGTTATTAGGGGGATAGGGGGAGGCGGGTCATAAGGGTATTACTAGGGTGGGGAATTGTGGGCATTAAAGGGTGGGCAGTGGGATTAGAGAGAGGGGGAGAGGCATGGGATTAGGGGAGGGGGACAGGTGATTGGAGAGGGGGAGGGGGATGGCGCATGGGATGAAGGATGAGGGGAGGGGGATGAGTTATTGGAGAGAGGGAGGGGGAGGGTGGGGACATGTGACATGTGAGAGGGGAAGTGATCAAAGATTAGGGGGTGGTTAAGGGAAAATAGGGAGGGGGTTGGTCAGATAAGAAAATAAAAATAAATTAAAAAATGAAAAACTAAAGAATCAAAATTCAAATTTTCATCAAGAAAAGGTCAAAATTTAAGAGTGAAATAATATAATTATCTATAAATTAAATAATAATAATAATAATAATAATTAAAATATATATATACACATACAAAGACACACAGATATATATATAATTTTTTTATGAAAATGTAATTAAATATAATACTATTATAAAAATTATAATATAATAAAAGTATATTATTTTATTAATAAGATAAAAATAATGAAATATAATAAATTAATAATATGGATTGAATTATACTTACTAATAAAATCAATAATAAATTAAAATAAACTAAAATTAGAAAGACTAATTATAATACTATAATGTTAAACATAATATATAAAATTTATATAACTAAAAATTATTTTAAATTTCTAATATTAATATATAAATTAACTAAAAAACATCAAAATATATAAACAATTAAAAAACTAATAAAATAATCTAAAAACACAAAAACATATAAAAAATCTAATTAAAAAATATGTTAAATAATTATAAGAATACATTTGAAATCCTTGTACTTCATCCTAATTTTTGACTAACTGTTCAGCTCACGTGGATTGGTCCCCCTCCGGACTTGCAGCTAGATGTGGGTCCCACTCACCATCACGGTTCGCGGTACATGGATTCCACCTCCGATGCAGTTGGGTTTCCATGTCCGGTTAAAACTATCTATTGGCCTCCATGCCAATGACCCATGTAATTACCACATCGTGTTGCCAGTGCACCACCACCGGCATGTGGTCGTGGGCTAGTTCTAACTCCATGAAAGGGTGTTGTGCCCTGGTATCGTAGCCACTATGGCCGATGTGCCACCGACCGTTGTGCCACGAAGAATGATAAATTCCAAGAAGGAAAAAGGAGATGGAGTCACATATATGAACACCAAATGAATGATATGGGTATTTGATTATGTTGACTTGAAGGTGTTCTTTTTAGCTGGATCATAGAGAACAAAAATATAGTGGAATAATCAATAAGATAGAACTCCCCATTAGACCACATCATTATCCATCATGCATGAACGATCGATTCGAATGTTAACTTGTTCGTGAGTTAACCAGTGTTTTTTGTTTAAAGAAAGAAAGAGGAAATGCAATTAACACATAAATGAATCAAACCCATATATGGGGTTGGATTCATGGTCAGGGAGAGATGGGATCGTGTTCCCCTATTCTTCATTCTTGATCAACAACCCCCCATTACTTGTGTTTCTCTTATGTTGCGCTGAAATGGCATTAAGCTAATTCATTAATGAGGTTAATTAATGGGATTCCACATCTCCTCGTTGCTGCTCATCAATGCTAATGAGTATCTGTGTAACAATGATGAAAAATTTAATAAAATAACTTCTTACTTTATTTTAATTTTCTTCTGAAAAGTCCAAAAAATATCATTCACCCTCGACCTGTGCTAGTTGAGGTTATGCTTCTCCATAGGGAAGCAAGCCCTCATGACCCCAAAGGTACTCTTGAATTTATAATCAATGTTATTGTTTTGGAGTTATAAGGATTTGAAAATAATTTAATTGGAACTCAATTATTTTATTAATGTCCAAAAAAACATTCCACGTTTGGCCCGTGCCAGCCTATGTTATGCCCTATCTAGTGAAATCATGATGCCAAAACATCCATAGTGACCTCATATTTTTTATCCTGGCACTAGTTTTAATTATAGAAATAACTATCTCACATGTTTATTTTGTTAACATTAATAATTTTTCAAAAATACGTTCATGTCACTCCAGGCCTCGCAATTATGTTCCATCACTAGGCATGGTCTCGATATAATCCCACTAAATTTTCCAAAATATACCATCGAATTCTATGGTACTATAATCATTTTGGAATCTTATAAGTAATTTTTCATGATTATATTTTTTCCATCTATGATAAGTGTGTCTTACACTATGCTTTCTAGTCTTAGTAAATAGTGGTAAATAGATAGAATAGGGTTAACCATGAATGTTTCAGTTGTGGAATGTAAGTAAATTTTTCAAATCAACCACCAAAGTGGAAATCTCATGAAGATAATTAGGATGTTGGTATAGTTATTTTTTCTACTAATAAGGATAAAGAGACTGAGAAATAATGTGAGTGGTATGGTGTGTGCTTACATTATTTTCTATATTAAACATATAAAGCATGATTATATTGAGGTTAGTAAACCTTAATACATGATTCATATTTCATATTCGGGGAATGATTAAGATGATGAAGCTTGATTACTGGTTTTAATGAAAATTTAAATGATTGAGGCGTTTTTTTGTAATTCAATGATTATTTTATATGAATCATGATACATATAAGTACAATTAGTATATGTTTTTTCATTAATTATTAATAATGATATGTTGAATGTTTGTGAAGATATATCAAAGTGTTTTAATGGAAACGTAAAATTAATATGAAGCAAAATATTCTGAGAAGGATAATCCTTAATATATTCCTAATGATTATATAATGATGATGGGATGAGTATATGTTGGGTTTGAATATGTAAATTGGATAGTATAGAATACCTTTGAAATGATTACAGATTTGTGGACAATGTGGTTTCTGCTATCCTAGAAGGTGTTTATGACATTTTTGGACTTAAGGAGTTTTACTATATTATTTGGATTTAAATAGAATTAATATATTAAAAAATGATTTATGTTAATTTCCATGTTTCAAGATAGTAAATAATAATGGTATTCACATGTGGGTGTGTGAGAATTCAATTCTAAATAATGTTGTTTGGGGAATTATTGATGAGTTGATTTTGGAAATTTAGTTACCATCTTTCGAAAGTCGTGGATTTTAATCTATATAATGGATCATAAATGTAACCATTTATGAAATTATTTATCATAAAATTTGGATGTGGTTTAAGAGATTAATTTATTATCTCACCATATATGTATTTTGGGATATTGGATAACCTTTCTTAACCATTATTACATGATATTAATACAAATAGATTAATCAATCATTCGATGTATTTTATGATCCACTAATGCTTTGGGAATAAAAAAATTACCATCATTTCATAGAATAAGAGAAACATGGAAATTGATCATGGAACAATGAAACGATATTATTATGCTTATGAAATGTCATGACATCAAATAATTGTTTATTCTCAAAAAAAATTCAACTATGGGAATTTATCTTTAAACCAAAAATGTTATCTGGGTACTTTCAATTCCAATGAATCAAATGGTCCCTTTAAACATCAATGATTTTTGGCATTGTGATTGATAACATTCTCCAGCCTATGTTCTCTATCACTGTACATCAGAACATGATAGTTTGATTTCCCTTCCATTTCTGTTTTCACTTCCAATATTTTATATCATTTGTTGAAACCTATTTATGAGTTAAATTGGGTAACCATTATGTTTATATCATTCCTTTTTTAAAACGGAGCATTAGTATAAATTTTTTTGATGTGTGTTTCTGTGAAAGGGACACTCATGTGTTAAACCATTTAAATACTAGTGAAGTTCAAGGGATAAACTAATTTCAAGGGTGGTAGAATGTCGCACCGTAAAATTTTCGGAGTTAGTTCATTCAGGTTACTTTAATCTTTTCAATACATTGAATTCACATGTATCTGAATATAGCTTGTGTTATATGAATGATCCAAGATATTTGTTCATTATACATAACACCATGTCAAGGATTTTCTACATGAAACACTTGTATTAGATTGAGTTATATGCAACACTGTGATTGTATTGGGTTACACACAACATCATTTTCATTTGATAGATCGGGTTACACATAACACTGTGTTTTACTGAACAATAATATATTATAAAATTATTATTATTTAATATAATTTCATATAACCATGATATTAAATTATAATTTATTTCTATTATTAATTAATTGATGAAAATATATTTTTTATAAGATTAGTTCATTGAAAACCAATTAATTATAAATGATAATATACATTAATTGAATATAAAAAAAATATTTTTTTATGTTCCCAAAGACTTTATATCTTAATAAATTAATTAATTTATAGTTAGTCAATGATATTAATGAAATAAATATGTTATATATTAAATAAAATATATATGATATTTGTCTAATAGATTTTATAGGCATAAGTTATGAACCAACCCAATTTCTTTTATACAATCCTTTATTTTTCAAAAGGATAAATTTATAGACTTTTAATGGAGAACCCATTTTAAATACAATTATTGAAATTTTTTAAATTTTTATTTGTAAATATTAACTTATAATTTAAAATAAGAATATAATAAATTAATTTGGTTGAATTTTTGGAACTTGTCCAATACATTTCATGTTTGATGAATAGTAATATAATACTAAATATTAATTGAAAACAACTTTTTCATCAAAAGAATATATGTTGTTTAATTATAATTATAATTCTTTTGAAGTATAATTAGATAACGTTTTTATCATTTAACATAATGTAGGTCATTAGAATCAATATTTCATTTAATTTATATATTATAATTTTTAAATATTTTGCATGTTTAACCATTAATAACTTGTTTTATTCCCCCCATCAATAGAATTAATTTCCAATTAATTATATCACAATTTTGGTTATGAATTTTAAAAAAGGACTCCATATATGGAATGAGGTGCTCTGAATTATATGACGACATTTGTTTTATTTTTTTCCCTTTATAGTAATAATATTAATAATTTTTTATTAACATGGTAAAAGGTAAATATAGTTTTTAATGGGAAAAATAGTATTATAAATAATAGAAAATTACTAAAACACTTTTACTAATATAATTGGATGAATTTTTCTTAACCACAACAATCATTGGGCTAAACTTTTAACCCTTTTATGCCACTGGGATGAGTGTAATAAAAAATTATTATATTTAAAGAAAACTTAATAATTTCAATATAATATTTCCAATAACAATATAATTATAAATATAGGATTATACATTAGGTAAATTCGACTGTAAATTTTCATTTGAATGAAAAAATGTTGTTATTGTTTATAGAAATTTAGTTTTAATTTTATATTGAATAAATATTTAACTTAATGGATTATACAATGATGATCCATTCATTGTACAATTAATTTAACCAAAATATTATTGATATTAAAAATATTAAAAAATTAAAAATTTCATAAATAATGTCATACAAATGTTTTTTGGATTAATATGACATGTAAGGTATTAGTTAAGATATTTGGATCTGATATATAATGTTGTTATGATATTTTTAAAATGAAAAATAATGAATAGTTTCAAAATTAATAGTAATGATATTTTATTAATGTAATATTTTAATAAATTATTAATTAAACATAAAATTTTTCAACAAGGAAAAGGGAATGATATATGGTCTAAAATATCATAAATTTACAATATATGGTCTAAATTATGGTTTATATTTAAAAAGTGAATTTTATTAACATTAAAAACATTGTTAGGATATTTAATATTAAAAAATGATATCTAAGGGTTAGTAAAAAAGATAAGTTTAAAATTACATCGAACCTATGTAAAATTTATTGGTTGATGAGATTAAAACATCATCACTTATTATATTTGAATCCATTAACCTTTAGGGGTATTTTTATTGATATGTAATATATTATTAATTAATAATTTTCAAAATTCCAAAAGTGACCCTCACCTCAATTATAATGGTGATACTCCTCCATCAATTATTCAAACCACATTGAGCCTTCTATCTAGACACATTCCTGCCCATTTCCCATATCAAATTATCAAATAACATTATAGAGGTGCTATTCTTCCCAAAAGACCAAATACCGAGTCAATTCATGGAGATCCAAAGGAGTCTCTTTGACGAATATGAGGTTTTAATGTGTGTGATGTAAATCATTACATTAGATAAGAAAATTTCATCTCACATTTTATTTCCATGTGACACGTTCCCTATTCACCATTCGCTTGTTTGTTGTGGTGTATATACCAAACAATGATAGGTTATATCGTTAATTTATTATAATTATGATATTTTATGATTAAATTGATTAAATTATTTTATGGGGTTCATGATACTAAATATACTCTGGTAGTAAATGATTTTTGACACTCTTTTATTTACAATGGACACATGCCTTATACAATACTTATTTCTTCTTCTTGGTTTATATACTACCAGTTAATTTTATTTATGAGTCTTATACTAAATTTTTATGGGTATTTAAATATCTATTTATTGGTCTCTTTTTTATAGTGTTTATGGATCAAAAGTTACCAAACCCCACATCCAATTTTGTCGCAAATTTCCCTCATTGAGACACATGCTAGATTATGAAACTATATTCTATTAAATTGTTTATATACTTCCCTTTTTCTTGTTTTATCATGAATAAATTTATTTTAATGATATTTTATTCTTCATGTAGTATTATTATCTCATTCGGTCGAAAATATGTGTTTCTAAACAATTTATTTTAATAAATTTTAAAAAATTTATAATAAAATAGTTTTAAAATAGTTTTGAAATATGTTTAAAATGGTTTTAAATCATCCCTTATAAATAATAAAGGCTATTTTAAATTAAAATGGTTTTATATTAATATAAATCAATTTTCAAAGTGTAAAGGATATTTTCTCTTGCAAGTTATTAAAATTATATTTCAAAATTATATTCCATCTAAAATGACATATGTTTCCAATTTTTTCATTACTGGGTATATGATCCAAGAATACCATTCCTATTCAGCCTTAAATTGTTTATTTTTAAACTGGAACTATATTTTTTTAACCAATTTCTTTTTCATGGGTTATGTTATGATTGATTTTTGTTTTTAAAAAACATTTCATTCAGCTGGTTCTAATATGATGAATGATTTATATTCTTATGGCACAAAATGTATGGTTTTCATCATGTGATTTGTGGGACATATATCTCCGTCCAATGTATTGAGTAATGATGGATAACTCAATATGTATATAAGTTATGCATGTACATGATTTCTTGTTCACAATTATATATTTTTACCTGGTTTTCCTGTCAATAATTTTTTTAGGGGACTGGGTTTTCATGTCCATATGTTTTTTAAAGGGATTGATTTCTTATCATTGAATTAAAGAGTGAAACTGTTACTTTTTATTCAAAATCACAATGTTACATGTTTATGGGTTTTGCACAATTTCATGTCTTATGTCGACGTTATGATCTTTTGGATTATCTTCTTTGATCCCCTTATGATTTGTGTCTTATAAACCACTAATATTTATGACAGTATTCATGTGTATAACCTATGATATGCAATTCCTGATCTAATAATGTTATGATCACTTTATCATACACCTAATATTTATGTTTATGTTTACATATCTCACTTGTTTATCCTTACTGAGATTTTGAGCTCAAATTTTTTTAATGTTTTATTTTCCATGATCTATAAATGACGGTTTATATAAGGGTACTAAATGAGAAGATCTTTGTGGGAAACATTAATGATCTTTCACCAGACTAGAAGTTTGTTTTTTCACATTCCCAAATGCACTAAACTAATACAGAATTTGGGAATGTGTTTGTGTAATGTATGATATTTCCCAATAAAATGATTTAATGTCGATGTACGTTAAGCAGGGGACGTTATACCACAATGGTATCATACACTAGAGGTTGAGAATATAGTGTGGAAGGAGCTCTTCAGTTGCTTGTAGTGTTGAGGATTTGTGGGGTCATGGATTCCTGGTTCCATGATGGAGAATGGTAGCTACACCAGAAAGGGAGAGTGTGAATATACAAAAGGGGAACAATGGGTGGAATACCTCTATTGTAACCAATAGATGGCATTCATGAATAGGTAGTGTGGTGCTCAAGATGTATTTGTGGCTGTCTGGGCTTGGTTATTGACAAGGGGTGGTTTGACGTTCTACAATGAAGAAAGGGGTGAATCTTCCAACTACAGGATCGTATTATGCGGTGGGATGGAGCATCCACCACTAACCTAACTGGCTTTGCCATGTGCAGTGGTGGGGAGGAGTGATTTCCGACCATGTTTTTTATCACAATGTTTTGCATCAATTATAGCTTTTGAAATATTATTCATGCTATCACCTTGTCAATCTACCTAAATTTTTGACTTTGTGGATTAATTCGACTCACTTATAACCCTTAATATAGTAGATAACCTTGATTAAAAAAATTAACACAAAATTGATATATTTTTTTTAATTTTCATTTCATTGTAGATATTGAATATTTTTCGATATGAGGTCACTATTCAGATCGTCGAACACTTTCTGAAACCAGAGATCATCCAGATGATTACCAAATACTGAGATTGGGTTAAATTTAAACAAATATTCAATTATTTTTCGTTTTTTAATACCTGAAAACCAACTGAAAATTATATGAATTTGGAATTTTTGATGGACATCACATAGACATCTGAAATTCGAATGATGTGTGGTCTATCTCATTGGAAAAAAATAAAACCTTCTACCTAATTTAAAGATATTAATTTTTTCTTGAAATAAAAAAAATTATGTAATCTATTTGATACCAATTAGAGGTAATGTGAATTATAGTTGAAGCGAGTGGTCCAGTGATTTTAAATTTTTATCACCAAATAGATTTAAATATAAATGTTCAGTGATTCGAGCTCTAGAACATTCCAAGTTTCATGCATTAATTAATAAAATAACATATATTAAATAAAAAATGCATTCGATTCAGCAACATGTTCTACAGGATCCCATCACTAGTTATCATTTTATAAAATATCTAAATCCAACCCCCTCTGGATCATCCACACATGCTCCATTAAACGAAAATATTTTTGTTCAGTGAATTTCGGGTGCAATCGTGGATCTTCGATGAATCATTAAACATTGAAATGATCACCTTGATTAGTGCCTTGGATCCTATTAAGGTATTATTGGATCAATCAATATGAGAGATATTATATCTCTCTATAAACCGAGAGGATAGAGAACCTCTCATAATACATTAATGAAAATCATCACTGAATTGAGACTCTCTCTTGTTATTATACAAAAACGATTGAATACCAGAAAAGGGTCCCACAACATCCAGAAAAAAACCATCCGCTAAATATGATTCATATAAATATATAAAAATAACAAAATATATCATAGGTATTATTTATATTTAATCACATAATTGTAATATATATTTTTTATATTAAATGGAATACACAATCAACTAGTTTGAAACGTAATTACCACTAAAAAGAAGAAAAATATTTAAAATTAATGTAATATATGTTCTTATAATATTTTTCTAATACTAACTGTATACCACATGAATAAAATTAATAAGTAAACTAATCCCAATACAGTTTTACTAGAATAAGATTAAATTTATTTATTCATCTATGATCTTCAATACTTAGAAATCCCTCAGATCGATGGTGGGGCCCATCATATCGGATTTCCCTATTCACCAAAATTGGGAAAATTATTGAATATGATACTGTTTGATTCCGTCTAGGACCTTCTCTCGATAGTAGTGAACAATATTAATAGACCAAGAGAGATTCTTATAATCCCATCAATTCCTCTCAAGAAAATATGAATAGTCATATCCAGGAAAACCAACCTATGAACACACACTATGTAATATAATATCTTTATATATAAATATATCATAATGTATAATGCACACTTATATCATCATAATTGATTTATTTATTATTTGTTGATATAACTAGATGGACATACCTCCAACTACAATTGAAAATAATTTATAAAGGTACTCCCATCCGGATCAATGATCCTGAGATATCACATCCTCATGTAAGAAGTAGCAAATTCAATATTTACCATTCAACCGATGTCACATTACCATTGACATACCCAACACAAGATATATCCCCATGGTTCATTATAATTTTCTTGCATCAATATACCAAATAAAACAATACACATTGATAATAATCACAATTCAATAGTCCAATACATATTTTCATAGATTGAAACAACCAATGACACTTGAAACATTTGGTGTTCCTATTGGATAGTATGTCCTCATTATATAACACACTATATATCACCATGTTCAAACTTCATGATAAGAAGTGTCAATTATTATAATCCCCTAGCACCAGATAGTAAGACGTCACCATTTTATAGTCAGTATGATGTATGTAGGGCTTATAACATATATTTATGAATAATGTCATAGTATCTCAAGGATCTCATAAATCCTGGGATATTCTGTAAACTTTGGATATTAAAAATAAAATATAGAAATTAATATATAAATAGTAGATGTAGAAATATCTATACTATAATGTTATGATTACATCATGCATAAAAATGGTACACATGGTGCAGTTATCAAAATTACATATCTAGTTGTGTATAGGGAACCCACTATTACAACATCAAACACCTTCATACCAACGGAATGGATCACAAATTTCTCCATCAATAGACAGTAGGTTTCTATGGTATCATTCACCCCAACAAAGAAGTTCACAAGTTCTTATTCGGTAATTGGATCACATGAAATCCTTCAGTCCATCAAGTGATAGGTTCACCTGAGCCCTCTATTTTAAGACGTCTCATAGTTTATTGAAGGTTCACAAACATTCGCACATCCATGTACATGTTTCTATAGAGGTGGATAACATAAATCTACTCTGATTTTCACTCCATGTCCATTTTCCAATAAATTCTACCAAGTATCTTCTAATTATTTTAATGTCCTAAACCTCAACTTCTTTATGAATCTACCAACTGATAATCTGATCATGTTATTTAATTTCATGGTCACATTATTGATCATGTTATTCCTTAATATTCTTCTTCTGATTCCATAGTGGTTGTATTCATGAATTCATACAACGTCACATGATAGATTGGTGAAAATAATCTAGAATATCTAAATCAAGAAATTCAATAAATGATAGATTCTTTTTTGGATAAATTGTTACATTTTTTTCATTTGAAAAAATATTGTGATTTTCTTGATTTCAATGAATAATTAGATGAACACTACAGGATGTATAAGGTTATTGTCTTCGATTCCTACGATGAATTTATACAATGCCTCTCATTCTTTTGAATTCTTCACGTTGTGCCATCTTGAAAATAAGATGCATCAAGAACAATGATTTTATTCATGTGATCAGTTTGAATGAACATGTCTTAATCACTTTGGATGATTATTTAATATTTTAATCATCTCCAACTCATGTGGAATGTATTTAATTTTTGAATTTATAATATAGTCAGCTTATTTGAATAAGAATAGAATGTTATACATTATATGGATGAGGTCAATGTAGTTATATGATAGTCATTATTTCAATCTTTTTAATATATGTTTTAATAGTGTGTGGATTCCCAACATACCACATCGGAACATCCACCCCATTTCGCTCAATTTATTTAGAGATCACATGTTGCTATACTATTGAGATATTTATGGGGGATCAACTATCATGGACCCCTCCCACCAAAGATACCAAAATTATGGGATGATATAATGACCCCTAAGTCCCACCTCTAGTAGAACATTGGTTGGAGACTAGAATCGAGGGTATAAAAACATAATGAAATAGGAGATATTACTATCTATCTTAATATAAGGTAGTGTAATAATATGAATCATCGACACACAACACCGTGAAATATTATAAAATGAACCCAAATATATTAGAGTATTATTGTTTTAATTATATGTGTATCATTAAATGTATCCAAATGTAACATACCAAAAAGAAAAACAAAACACATAAAAAACTGCCAAAATATTTTAGATAGTAATGTGTAGAATGGTCCTTGTAGTCCTATTGAAAAAAATGAAAATTAGTATATATACATAGAGTGAGCATAAAAGTATACTAATTAGGGAAAATATTCTATCATAAAATTTTTAAAGAAGTATACTAATAATCCCCTGATTAAAAAATGGATCCAATAGCATATAAAAAGGTTCAATATACATCTCAACTCACCAAGGCATTCTCACCTAATTATGCAATCCATGTAGAATAAATTATCCTAATGAAACTCAATAAAGAGTACCCTCAACAAATTTCCTGAATAACACATACCGCCATCCCATAGCATGATCACATCAGATCATGCTTCCAGATAGCCAGGAAACCACTCCACAAAATGACGACATAACATAACATCCATAACAAGAGTAGTAGTGTATCATGTACATGATGTACATCAACCTCTTTCCCTACTCTTACCATGAGAGACCCCCAACATGAGCTTCCAAATAGAACAAATATAACATATGTCACCTGAAGACACTGGGGCCACCGCCCCACAGCATGGTCATATAATATCTCACTTAAAGACACATGGTCGATCACATAGTACAGTAATTAACCCATTCCATTAAAACCTTTTCCAATCTACTCATATGGATGAAAGGTCGTGGAATGAGTGGGTATCCTTCCATCTATCCTTATCATGAGAGTGTTAGAAAAATAACCCATCTGTCAAAAGAAGGGTGTCCACAAATAGTTCTTGATGCACGTGGGGTGCGTTTAGAAATCATAAGAAATGTAAATGTATATAGATATTGACACACAAAAGTCCAAACTATGGGTCCACCAAAAAATACTAACAAAATCACAACATCCCCACCCTCACTACCACCTCTAAGTTCATAACACCACACAAACCACAATACATAATACACACCTCCATGCAATTCAATTTTACTTTCCTTTTGTTTAATTATTTAGCAACAATCACATTTAACCACACAAACCAAATATATTTCGGTCATTTTTCATTTCCATCCCATAATCCAAAACAAAACCCAACAATTTTAATTATCATGAAATAATTATTCCATAAATACCATGGCATCCAGAACAACCCTGTCATACATTAAAGTATCTCATCTGTAGCGACCCCTACCCTAGTATCCCCAAGCCAATGTCTTACTATAAGAATAGTGGAAGAAGAAACAAGGAAAATTCATCCTAAAAGACCAAGATGTTTTGAAATTTTTGAAATCTATATTAAATTCATGATACCAAAATTTACACTGGTAATGGAAAGTAAAACATAATGCATAACAAGATATAAAAAACTACATTCTTGAAAATTATTCCCATAAATAATTATCATATCATGGGGAAAGGAAAAAAAATGGTGATCTCAAATGACCACTAATGGTTATTTATAACAGAAGATGTCATGAATCCATAATGGATAATAAAAATAAAAAGAGAAATAAATGATCACACATTCCATTTAAATTACTAAATAATGAATAAGAAAATTAAATGATTGAAAACTAAAAACACATTCCATTTAATCAATAGTCTGAAAATGGAATGCATACATAGATTTTATCATTGTGAAAATCCTCTGGGTAAAGATTAATGAATACTGAATGATGTTAATGATTAAATATTGGATGTCATGTAACTAGAACATATACCACTATACCTTCAAGACCTATTCTCAATATAATTTAAACTTGTCTAATTTGGCCAACTTATTGGTCTCATGAGACAACAGATGCATCCAGGGGATATCTATAACTACAAATACCCATAAATTCCATTCAAAATAATTCCCCATAAATCGAAAAAATTAATTTAATTAATAAAAAATGTTCCTCATCATCAAATATATATATTGACTAAAAGATAATGATTTGTTAATATTTATAAAATTAATAATATATCTATCAAAGTAAACATTGTATGAAAAGGTGGAAATATGATTCGGTAATAATCGTATTTATTTTTACAAGAATATAGATATTTAATATAAATGTATTGTCTATTGAAAAAAGAATAAAATAAAGTGATTTTCTCAAGATAATGTTAACAATTAAAAAATAAAGAGAGATTGATCAATAACATTTACTATTGGTAATTTTGAATTCTAATACTATTGGAAGAAGTAATACAACATAAAAAAATACCTTATTTATTGAATATTTCACGATATTACATGTCATTGTGGTAGTTTTTACACCACATAAAATTTAATTGGCGAATAATAACAAATAATTTCCATGGGAATGTAAATTGAGATCAAATCTATTAATACATGAGTATATTTTGCATCATGGTATACAAGAAATAATTACATCAGTTGAAACATTTAATTTCATTAAATAAATTAAATCCATGATATAACATTTCATATGGAATTATATACACCACACAAATGAAATTAGTGGTGAATATGGAATAAGTATCGAAGAAATGAAAGTGAGACTAAAAAATCCCATTACCTTATGCTCCATCTGCATTATACTGCAATTAAACTCTTGTATAATTGTTCTAATAAATATATTAACTTATAATAATACAATATTAAAATTTATAATTACATGTATTCTCTTCTTATAACTTCATATAAACAATTTTTTTTATAATCATTCATTATTTTAATTGTTTCAAGTGCTAATTACCTTCCTTTTCATGTTTTTTGTGGATTGTTATTTTGGTTATTCACTCATAGATCAGGATTCAATAATCACCTAAATTTAAACAATAATGTAAATATATTATATATTTCACATACAGGTTTTTTAATTTATACATAAAATTTGTTGATAAGAGATGAAATACACCGTTCACAAAGAGGGTAGGTCATACGTAGTCATGAAAGATGTTTCCATTTATTATCCTATTGAAAGTGAAATAAGAAAATGATATATATGTATATCATAATTATGATATAATATTACGTTAAATATAATTATATATATTGAATATTTTCATTAATTTCATCATTAATTCATTCTTTGAAATGTGTAAATGAATCACAACACATTGAGAAGGTAGTTGTTCACACCTCCATAAATGGGGTTATCATATTCTCACAAAATCGAAAGCATAAAGGTATGTGTTATGAAATATGTATAAAATAATAAATAATTTTTTAATAAAATATATATCATATATAAAAAATAAATTAATTAATATTCCAAACCATGAAATGTGGAAATGGAAGAACAAATAACTTTAGTTCACAAGGAGGAAGTCTGTCACACACGCGAATGATGATTTCTTATCTCATTTGATGGTATTGTTAGTTGGTGTATGTTTTACCATTAAAAACACCTATTTATATTAATGGTACATTTTATTATATAAAAAATATAAAAAATTAATTTAATGTGGGGAGAAATGAAAATAAAGTGCTCATTGAAAATGATACCTCTTCTTCATGTAACTCCATTTGCATAATTCCAAAAGCATATTTGATTATATATAATCCTAATGTGAGGATTCTAGGATGTGGAGATTTATTTTGGGATCTTATTTGGTTAGGGTTGGAGAATAAAAATTTATTTAGTGGTGTGATGAAGTGAGGGGGTTAGTACCCTTGTATTGTCAATGAGGAGTGACATTCTTGTAAATAAAAAGGTAAATGCTATCATGAGTTCCCTATTGCATCATTTGACTCCAAAAATGATATAGTTACAATCTATGTTGGTATATGGTTGAGAAATTTTCATAAAATATGGGTTTTGAAAGTGTATATTACATTTATTTCTTTATGATTAAATGTTAACCATTATGTAAATTTGTTTTATCCTTAATCATTGTAATTAATTTTTTTCACTAATATTATTGTTTAATCCATATTTATAAAATACTAGAAATTAAAATTTATGATAATTAAAAATATGGAATCCATTTTTCAATATTCTAATAATATAATTGGAAGGTGTTAATTTAATAAAAATCCCACAGATTAGATATAACAATGGGGTTTTTAAGAGAAAATGGTAGAACATTGAAATATTTTATATCCATGTTAAATATAAAATGGATCCCAATGAACTAAATTGGATTTATATATGTATAAAATGTATCTATATATAATTTTAAATAAATTAAAATATATTATAACACAATACATTAGTTATACGAAAATTCAGTTTGCAAATAATATTTAGTATTTTTTTACTATTCATCTGAATATGAAACTTCTCAGAAAAATACCAAAAAATCACGCTAAGATGTTTTTTATATTTTTATTTAGTAAAATAAGATTATTTTTTAAAATAAAATTTATCAATGATTCAAATTTTAATTTTAAAACACTACATCCATTAAAAGTAATCAAAATACCATTCATAAAAATATAACTTCATATAATTAAACATGGATTTGTTCTTAAATTATATCTATAAAATATACAGGATGAATGTAAAAATAATTATTGAATATAAAATATATAAATTTCATGAATATAATTCAATAATATTTATTAATTTATATTATTATTATAAAATGCTTTGGTGGGCATGAATATTGTTTTTTCTTAAAAACATATCATCTATATTCAATTGGTTATTATTTTTGTTCATAATTAATTATTCACAATAAAAATATATCAAAATTAGGAAGCCATATTTTCATAATTTACTAAATCTTATTCATTCCCACCATTTTAATGTCCATGTGATAACTATAAAAATATAATAGTAGTATTATTCGGAAAAACATATTCTTGCGTGCAATGCAAGCCATCGAAAAAAAATCATTCTTGCATGTAATAAAAGATGACATTTTTTTCATTAATTATATGACATAGAGTAGATTTAATTTATTTAAAATAGTAAATATTTCATAATTTCTATATAGGTTATATTATTTTCTATTATTGGTGTTGTGTGTAATACATGCGCAACTAATATAATGTACTTACTTTTGAATTTCATGGTGTGTCATTATCCACAATTTAATTTAATTATGTCTTCATATTTTAGACCTAATATTGTAATTATATGGTTTCAAAACTCAAAAAAATATTTTAAAAACCACCTCATAAAATATTTAATAAAATATTGACTTTATAATAGATATCGGAAGTACAAATAGAACATGGAACAATCACATAACTAGGTCTCCAAATATTAGAATATTGATGGAGAATGAAATCCTATACATGGAAAAAAATAATACTAAATTACCTTGGGAGAATGATAAATATCATTATCAGATAAAATTAACAACCAAAAATCCATAAACTATATATTTTATAAATTTAATTAATACCATTAAATGATGATAATTGGACCAAAATGTTATTTTAATACCATATTTTTTATAGTTGAAGAATTCATTCAATATATTTGAATATAAGTAATTATATGTTACTATTTTATAAACATGATCTAATCCTTTAGTAGTTCTCTATACTATATATACATAATTTCATAGATTGAGATGGATTATATGGTGATGTAATGCATTATCCTCTAAAATGTTTTCGTAGTGAAACATAAAATATTTCATAAATGTTTAAACACATGGTCCTTATAAAAGATCATGATCATGAACATTTAAAATATTGTAACCAAATAAACTAATCACAAAATCTCTCAAAAACATGATGTATTTTTCAATCATCACACACCAATCATGTGATAACATTCATCACGTATTCGATTAAAATATGGTAATGACAAGAATTAGTATAAAGAACTATTTAAAACATGCATGCATCCCTATTCCTTAAGTATAACATATGTTATTGTATATATTACACAAATTTAGGAGTTCCATAAAATCCATCAATGATAAAATAAAATTCATTATCAACAAATCATTAATCAATCCAAAGGTACTTAGTAGTATCAAATTTACATTATCTAAAGAAAATCATTATATCCATAATTCTATATCACATCATCAGCAACATATTAATGGTTATCGTTCAACACAATATAAAGTTAAAATTTCCACGGACTCATTCTTCTTAGTCATTGGTATCATTTACCATATGCTTTCAAATTCAAAACAAAAAGTATTACAGTACAAACCTAAAATCTACCATAATACGTTTAACCCAGATATCATTGATAGAAATATTTCCAAATATTATTTAAGGGTCCAAATATAAGTACATTAACCATTTATCTTGGTCTCTGTTAATGGTATAATCTTGACCATGGCCCATTAGTTGCTTCATAGTATATTCCTTTGACGCTTGGGAAATTTGTGTGAGTAATTCCCAATTTTTCTATAAGTGAATAACTATAGCTAATTTATTTTTTTCTTACTCTTACATTCATTAGAATTTTTTCCCTTTCTTTAATACATATAAAAAACTCCCATTCCATTGAAGAATATACAAGGCTGTTTTTTTATAAAATTACCACATGTGGGAAAATCCTTCTTTCTCTTCTTCTAATTATCCATCTTTTTCACATGAATAATATTCTTATATTAATTACCCTCAAAGACATATTAGTTTGATAATTCTTTCCCTGTATTGATTTAACATAAAACTACTTCATTGTATAAATAATAAAATTTAGTGGCCAGTACCCTTCAAAGGCTTGTCATAATACCTTTGAATAAATATTGGATCTTATATTAAATTTTTTATATGACGTTAATTTAATACATGGATAACCATGTAAAGGTATCAACATAAATAGGAACAATTTCGTATTCCTTTTTCTTTCGCATATTTAAATTTCTCAACTTCTCAATTTGTATATTTTGACTAATATATTTGTTTAAAAATGATTCCTTAAATGCTTTACATTCCATGTGTTCTGTCTCCTCTTCCTCCAAACTATAATGGTTCAATGACCACCATTGATCATCATCATATTCAATTAAATATACTGTAAATGTATCCTTTTTCTTTTTCACCACATCCCATAGCCATAAATATCATCTACGTATACTTAATACATTTCTCAGCTACAATGGAATTTACAATCTCCCTAAATGATGGGTGATTCTGTTTAATATATAATTACATCATAGTAGATTCTCATAGTGGAAAAGGATGATACATTTTAAAAAGGATATCTATTATAACCTAATTATGTTTCCCAAATATATCCATAGATTTATGCATTCCAATACCACATGTACAGGTTTCCTGAGTTGGGAAACATCTACATTGGCCATGAATACTGATACCCTTATTCCTTCGAGGTTCCATTTCATTACAATTTAATACACTAGATTTTATTAGAACATTTTGTAACAAAATGTATAATTCTGAAATTAGTAAAATACATGTCAATATTTGAAAATTTTATTTGCAGCTAATATCATATTTATAAACATGGTTTCTATGCGATGCTATATTTTACTTATCCAGAAGTTTTTTCTTAGGATTATGTTCCCTAATATATTATTTTATAAATCAATTTTGTGAGGATTTTACTAAAGTTATCTAATAAAACATGTAGCAACCTGGACCCCAGTAGCCCAACATCGGTGTTCTACTACATTTTAAATGAAATAAGACACATGTAACTCAGATCCTAAAGGGCCAAACGATTTAGTATTTTTGGAAAACAATATTTCATACATGGTAAATAATTTTACATTGTGAAAATAAAAAATGAACATAATACATAAAAAAATATAATAAAATGTATCATTGAATCGTATTTGAAAATTCATCTTTATATCAAGGAGAAAGGGAACAAAATAAGGGTGAACAAAAATGATTAGTAAGGTTAATGTATAGTGAAATCTATCAATAATAAATAATGGATAATCAATATTATAAGTAAGGATAATCAATATGCTCAGCAAGGGATATTTTTAACCCCATGTCAGTATAAAAGATGGACTAGAAAGTATGCTCCAAACATTATTTTCAACATGATATTTTTATTAAAATGATATATCATTTTTCATTAATTCAATATATTTAAAATGAGTTCATATTGTAATTTTGGATTTGTATAATAATCCTTATGTCATTTGTGATATGAAAAAACTGTTTGTACATTAATATGATTGATGATTTATTTGGTTTGATGGAAACATTGATTTTATATTTTTTCACTTATAAATTAATTAAAAACCTGTCATGCAAGGCTAAAACCAATAATACAATCTTGGATTGATGTTGAAACATAGAAAAAATAATAGTGGGAAATTTATTATCTTTACAGACCAACCATTCTCGTGTCAATATAGTAACCATGTTTCTCGATATTTTCAAAATTATAAATTCACCTTAGTATTTTTATTATATTGATATATAACTAGTATATGGGAGAAAAAAAGAAGGATAATTTTCATTAATATGAAATACCGAGAACAATTATACACAATTTATTTTATGTCTATGTGAATCATACTCGCTTCAATTTGATGCTCATATTTCATGGTATGACAAAAATAATGAATTCATAATATTAATTCTTATTAATAAATAAAAAATCATCTATATAGGGGTCAAATTATTGAAAAAGTGATTGGATTAGTGAAAACATTTAGAACCGATCTTCATGTCATTTTTGAAATACACCAACCAACCACACATCAATCTGAAAACATAAATTTATCAGAATGAAAAGAATTACCCATTCATAATTTCATTCTAATTATTTTAAATGCATCTAAAAGGGTTAAAATTTAACATACGAGTTCAAATTTCAGTAAAAATAGATAATAATGATCATAAAATTATTTTTGATTGGTACGAATCAACCACACATAATTATAGTACTCAGATTTCTTGAGATGATACAAATGTTCATTTAAAATTGATATATTTTTTAAAATGTATGTACCCTTGATAAGGATTCATATCCATGTAAAATGAATATAATATTATATAATTATAGGATTATGATCCAAGAGTTTATTTATTATCTTTAGGAATCAGTCTTTAATCAATGTGATGCTCAAATTTCTTTGTATGTTGGAAACAATGATTTCATATTGTTAATGGTTATTAATAACATACAAGTCACTAATGTAGTGATAAAAATTTATAAAAAGTGATCACATTTTCACCTAAACCATTAGAAACCATCTGTGATTCAGTAATGATCAATATTAACCAATGAAATCTTAATCTGAAATTTGAAGTTCTTTGTATGATCGAATAAGATCTTTGAACTTCACTTCCATATTAAAGTGAAATGTCAACTAATATGAGTTAAAACTAAATAGAAGGGTTCATATTCTCAATGAAACATTAGATAATGATCATATAATTAATCTAGTTCTATAGGAATTAGTAAAGATTCAATTAGACTCCATGATTTCATGGAATAGTACAAATTATTTTTCCACAATGATATTTTTATTAAAAGGACATATCAACTGTTAAGTGGTCCAAATTTGTCACGACCGGCCTTCACCAAGATGAGGGAATGGAAAACAGATTATCAGACCCTTCCTTATTCAAGTTTAAGGAGAGATAATGACCCCCGAGACCCGCCTTCAATAGGTACTGGAGTGGAGACTAGCACCAAGGGTATAAAATCACATACTAAATAGAAGGCATTACCCTTTTCCTTTTAATTGGATCGAGAGATAAGATAGTAAATCCCACAACACCAAAACTAAAAGTTCATGTACGGATGAAAGTAAATCATTATCATATGAATTTTCAAAGGAAAATGATACAAGCCACAAAACTCCAAAAGTAAAAATATACCAGGAAAATAAAATCAACAACAGTAATTGCCCTGATGGTCCGAGCTAGTACGGTCCTGCACGATCCCTCAAGTTCTCCTGGAAACCTGAATGATGTTTTATTTACATAGGCTGAGCATACAACTATACTCAGTAGGGAAAACCAAATACTCTCGTGTACAAGTGATAAGAAATTCTAATGTCCCGTGAAAAAAGAGATAACCAAACAACCAACAATGAAAAGCAATCCACCCAAACCTCACCAAGGTACACTCCCCAAATAACACAAGGCAAGTAAAGTAAAGTAATAGCACATCGATATTTGGGTACCCCCCACCACTTTCCCACAAGTTATTGAAGACATTATATGCATCGAACCAATCCCTCCATTCTTATAGCAATACTACTGCCACACCCCGCACACACACACCTGGGCTATATCCTCACGCAATCCCACTGCCAAACCCCACCCGTAGACACCTGGGACATATCCTCACACAGTCCCACTACCAAACCCTGCCTGCAGACACCTGGGCCACAACAACTACAACCATGCCTGAAGACACGTGGGCCAGAAAACTACTTCCACGCCCGAAGACACCTGTTTTTCATCCCAAAGACACTTGGGAAACAACCTGCCCGCAAACACCTGGTCCAACCGCCACAACTACCCTTCCCAAAGATTCTTGGGCTAATAATGGACTTCAGGCCATCACAGCCTACCCGAAGTGTCTTGGGCTATTCAGGAAAGGGAGCAGAAAAGGAGCTAATAACCAGTCATTCGTAGGAGTGTTGGGAAAACACTCTCCCCCATGAAATCGGAGTGTACGACACTTAAGTGCTCAACATGGGTGGGGAGCGAATAAGAAACATAAAAACATCGAGTATATACATAAGTAAACAAGCACTCAACCCAACACGAAGCTCCAAAACCAGCCTATGTACAAACACTGCATCACTATTTATTCATGAAATATATACCACCCACAGCTAGGTCACATTCCACCCCAAAACCAATTTCCCCATATAACCCATTCTTGTTTTCATGTTCAAGTGATCCCATTTAGATGAAAACTACACTACTGGGAAACAACCAGGCACAACTACCAGCCTGAGAAAGAAGACAGTCAAACAACAACTTAAACCTTCACTCCTCGTTCTCTTGTAAAGTCACAACAATAAAGGGATATGTGAGATCCCTCAAAGTAGTGGAACCAAATAATACCCCGAGATACAGCCCCATGTCCCCAAAATCCCAGAGCCAACGGTTTCTCAATGACAAAGGATTCCACCCCAATTTGAGATATAAGTAGAGTAAAAACACCACCTCAGTTTCACAACCAGCGAATGTATGACAACATGGTATCCTATCCCAACCCATATCACCCCAGAAAACTAATAACCATCCATGGAAACCATAAAGTCACCCTCAATTGGCCCGTTAAGTAAAAAAAACCATACCACTACCACCAACACAAGGTATCCCATGGAGATATTTTCAGATTTAAAAGATTTAACACACTCCATGGTTTCTATTACATTGGGCATTATCCGGGGTTATCACAGAAAATGGGTTGATCCCGGTGCTTTCAATTAATTTAACCAATTATACGTAATTAACCAATTCTGCGTTATGGTTATTTAAATATCCAAGAGCACCGAGGTTCATTAGTGTGCAGAGAAAGACCACTAACATCCATGATTTTCAGTGAACATAGGCCCGTACAATTCACAATACATATCAACATAAAAGATTACAGCAGAACATTGATCACACCCCCTTTCAATCATTAAATGTCCATTCATTATCTTCATTACGTTCAGTTTCTTCAATTTCCACAGAGGCAAAATCAGGCCCACCACGCATGTTATATAGAAAGGAGAGACGAAGGAGAAAATCCCTACTTGATTAATCAAGGATCGACATTTTTCTCCACGTTCCAAGAAAATGGTAAGTACGATTTGTAGGGGAGGGACGTCAAGAACTCTATGGATGAGCAGATGAATTCAACCTAGGTGCACCACAGGTCTCTGGAAGGAGGGACTTCAAGCACACTAGGGAGAAGATAGAGAAGTCGGCCAAAAGGAACAAGGGGGAAGAAGAACATATTATTCAACGATATATAGATAAAATCATGTTGTTCCAGGATATGGAAAACCTGAATGCCTTAAATTCGGATAGTGATTCCCCATGCTGTTGGGTGGTTACACATGATGTGATTAATCGTTATTTAATGATCCCATCGGAAAGGTGGAAACATGTGTGATTTTAAAGGATTTAATAAAACAAAGGGGCATTATATTAGAATACACAGCTAGGTCGGTTGGGGGGGTTGATCCACCCTAATGAATTTAAAAACATTAATTAAGGGCTTAGAACGACCTTGAACCACTTCCAATAGTAAAAAGGGCCTAAAAGTGGGTTTTCGGGGAAGGTTGTAGAATAAAAGCCCACCAAGGCTAGGTGACACCAATCGGTCACACCGATCGGTCTCGTCGATCGGTCGCGCCAATCAGTCACGCCGAAATTTGGAAAAGGAAGGGTCATGAGGGTCTAGGACATTACATCAGATACCTATCAAACCATTCTCTCCCTCGGGAATCAAAACCAGACCCCAAGGAGAGAGGGGGGTCCGAACAACCACCCCGGAAGATAGCTCTCTGGAGTGAACCTCTCTAACACAGGGGAACACCTTATCCCCTGAACAAACAAAAAATCCCTACCACTCCTTTACCCATGAAACCATGCAAACCAAAAAGGCTAAAACATCTGGTCCAGTGGGAGAGGGGTTTCCCCTTACTCCATGACAAGATACTATCCGCTTTGGGCGGCACTGACTCACCCGCACAGTTTTAGGCGCATCCAATTTAATGCGTCTTAACTATGGATCATTTCTTCCCCTCCCCATCCTTTAGAACACTTCACACACATTCACAAAAAAGTGAACTTCACATCCCATAGTCAATAAAGTAAAGTCATAGAAAACAAGTACTGAAAAAACAGGATAAAATTCAAAACAACTCTGGGTACTGGGCATGAATCTGCGCTTCCCTCCCCCAGGTACTCTCCTCCAGCCCACCATGCCTCCAGAAAATGTGAACCAACGGGATGGTTCGTCCACGAAGCACCTTCTCCTCAAGACCCTCGATCATCAATGGCCAATCCACGAAGGTTGCATCGTCTTCAATATCTAGCTCTCCCCAGTTGAGGATGTGTGAATCATCGTGAGGATATCGTCGGAGCTGGGACACATGGAATACATCGTGTATCCTTAGTAGAGGTGGTGGTAGCCCTAGCTGATAAGCCACTTCACCGATTCGCTGCAACACTTCGAAGGGTCCGATCAACCTAGGAGAAAGCTTACTCCCCCTTCTGAACCTCCACTATCCACGACAAGGGATATCTTCAAGAACACGTGGTCCCCGACCTCGAACTCGAAGGGTCTCCCCCTATCATCAGCATATGACTTCAGCCGGTCCTGATCCGCCTTCATCCTCTCTCGTATAAAATGAACCTTCTCTGTCGTGCTCTGCACCACCTCCTGGCCAAGAACACATGCTTCCCTATCCTCAGTCCAGCACACGGGTGAGTGACATGACCTTCCATATAGGTCTTTGAACAGAGCCATTCCAATGGTAGATTGATAGCTATTATTGTAGGCGAACTCTACTGGAGGAAAGTATTGAACCAATGATCCCATGAAGTCCTGAACGCATGCTCAGGGCATATCGTCCAGGTTCTGGATGGTTCACTCTGTCTTCCCATCTGTCTGGGGGTGGAAGGCAGTGCTAAGGCGCAGTAGGGTGCCAAAATCATGCTGCAAAACCCTCTAGAATTTTGAGGTAAATCGTGTATCCCTATCCTATAGTATGGAACTATGAACTCCATGCAACTGCACTACCTTGTCCACATACTTCCGTGCTAGATCATCCACTGCACTCGACTCCTTGATCTCTAGAAAGTGAGCCGATTTCTTCAATCGGTCCACTACTACCCAGATGGAATCACAACCTCTTTTTACCTTGGGTAGTCCTGTGATTAAATCCATCGAGTAGTCATCCCACTTCCACTCGGGGACATCTAATGGTTGAAACAACCCACCTGGAACGCGGTGTTCAGCCTTTACCTACTGACACACTAGGCACTTGGCCACAAACTCTGCCACTCCTCTCTTTACTCTAGTCCAACAAAACTGTCTCATCAGACCCTTGTACATCTTGGAAACTCATTGGTGTACCGCTAGGGGTGAGTGGTGGAACTCACTAAAACCTAGCCACGCATCACCTCTAGAACAAACATCTTCCCATGAAAAATTATCTGATTCTCACCATCCTCTGTCCACCCTTCCGGAGCATCATCTTGTATAACCCAATCGCGCATCAATTCGCACTCTGGGTATCCCCACTAGGACTCCTCCACTTGCCGCAATATAGAAGACTTCAATTTCATATCATACAAGAAACCTCTACCACTATCCATCCTCGCATCGTGGTGCAAGGAATCCAACTCCCCCATTGCCTTCCAAGCATCTTACGACTCTCGGTCCGCATTCTTTTGCGACCTCCTTCTCAAAGCATTGGCCACTACATTCCCTTTTCCTAATGTTTATGAAATCTAGATGTCGTAATCCTGGAGGAACTCCATCCAACTTCGCTTCCTTATGTTTAGGTCTTGCTGGGAGAAGATATACCTCAAGATTTTGTGATCTGTGATGACCAAAAAGTGTTCTCTAATGAGTTAATTCCTCCACAACTTTAGTGCGAAAATGACTGATGAAAGCTCCAAATTGTGGGTGGCATAATTACGTTCATGAGGGCATAGCTGCATAGACCCATAAGAGATCGCAACTTTTCGCTGCATCAACAAACATCTGATTCCTTGCCCTGAAGTATCACAGAACACCTCATACGTCGCCCCTTCCTCTGGTAGTCTCAGCACTAGGGCACTAACCGACATCTCCTTCAAATAGCTGAGGGCTGCCTCGCACTGCTCACTTCAAACAAAATCCTGGTCCTTCATAGTCAGGGCCGTCAAAGGTGCCGCAACTCGAGATAAGTTGGGTACGAACCTCTGGTAGTAACCTGCAAGCCCGAGGAAACTATGTACCTCTACCACGTTCTTGGGTGTGGCCCAAGAAACAACTTCCTTGACCTTCGATGGTTCCACTGCTACTCCATGGTCAGACACCCCGTGCCCAAGAAAGTGCACTTCTCGCATCCAGAACCTACACTTAGACAACTTCCCATATAGTTCGTGCTGTCAGAGGACCTCCAAAAATGTCCTCAAGTGCTCAGCGTGGTCCTCCTCTGATCTTGAGTAGATCAGGATGTCATCAATGAACATGACTACAAACAGATCTAGTTATTCATGGAAAATGGAGATCATGAGTCCCATGAACACGGCTGGAGCGTTCGTAACGCCAAACGGCATGAACATGAACTCGAATTGCCCATATCTACATCTGAAGGCCATCTTTGAGATGTCTCCCACCTTCACCCTCAACTGGTGATATCCAGACCACAGGTCGATCTATGAGAACCATGCTTCCACCTTGAGTTGGTCAAAGAGATCGTTTATCCTGGGAAGAGCATAGTGATTCTTGATTGTCACCTGATTCAGCCTCATGTGGTCTATACACAACCTGATACCATCGTCTTCCTTTTTCTCAAACATGAATGGAGCACCCCATGGTGACACACTTCGTCGGACATAACCCCTCTTTATCAGATCGTCAACCTGAATCCACAACTCTCGTAGCTCCGAAGGTGCCATCCGGTAGGGAGCCATCGAAATCGGACAAGCACTGGGCTACAAGTCTATCCCAAACTCGATATCTCATCGAGGGGTAGAGTTGTTGTAACACCCCAAGCTTCCACTGTACATTTCCCTTCGAATAATGCAATATCGTGTGTTGTACGCAACCTCGAGCTCTAACACACACCACAACTAATAATCTAGCCGTTGTGAATAGTAATACCTAGTTTTGGAAATTTTATAAATTTTATTTATCAAAATGGACTTCATTTTTGGATTCAGAATATTGAAATTAGCCTATGTTGAATTTTTTGTATTTTTCTGAGAACTTCTAAATTTTTATGAATAATGAAAAATACTTAAAAACAACTTTTTTAATCAAAATAATTTATAGTGATAAATTATAATATTTAGTGGTTTTAAAGTATAATTAGAATATATATTTACCATTTTATCCAATGGTGGTCATTAGAATTAATTTAACATTGAAATTGGACATAAACAATTGCCAATCTTTTGATATAAATTGTTTCTTAAAAACACGCTATTTGTTGTAACAACGGGAATTAATTATAAAATTAATTAATACAAATTATATTTTTGGAATTTTGTAAATTAGACATCATTTTTGAATTCAGAATATCAATTATAGCTTAGGGTGAAATTTTGGCCTTATTCTGAAAAACTTCAATTTTTGATGAATAGTGAAACCACTAAGTGGTTGTTAAAAACTGATTTTTCGTTAAAATGAAATATTACCACTTCTGTGATTTGATTTTCAAAAATCCGACATACATGGTTGTCATTAAGAAGTAAAATGTGGTTCAATGAGACTAAAATAAATTTTTGGTGAATAGTAACTTTTAAGTTCTTAATCGCGATTAGAGGTAATTAGTGTAGTTTAAGGTAAAAATAATGTTTAAATAATATGAGATGAGCTTGAAACTTGTCCTACTCCTATTGGATGAGTCATGGCCGACCAAGACAACCGATGGGTCAACTTGGGGACCCCATGGAGCCACTTTAGTTGGAAAATGACATTAATATATATTTATTTAATGTTAAAATTAAATTGACACAAACATGAGTTGTTTTACTAAAACAGTTTTTAAGTGGGGTTACATAGATCCAAATTTTGACTATAAATATTCATTAGAAAGATAAAAAGATTTCCTACATCATAATAGTTTTTTTATAATTATTAGACATTATATAAATTAAATTATATATGACATCATTATGATACAGCGATGACCTCATTATTTAACGATTTAAATAAAATGAGAAGATAATGCAAAATCCAAGGCTTACACTTGTCCAAAGCCTGTTGGATGAAGAGATTTAGAACCCTTATCACCTTATCCACTAATTAAATAATTGTGGGACCTTTAGAATCCGAAAAGCATTGTATAATAATGTAACATTTCAATCATTCCAAAAGAGCCCCTCCTCTACTCTTATAAAAGGCCCCCACCTCTACCACCTTATTCACACTTACAAGCCTTTTGGTTCGGACAAACTCTGCCCAAATACTCTCCCAACTTCTCTCCCTTCATCCTATAATCTTTACTTTAGTCAGAAAGCCATCCTAAGGAGTCCTTTTGATCAAATCAAAAGGAAGAACCCGAAGAAGAGGTAACATTTTCATCACCCTCTTTCAAGTTTCTTTCTTCTTCCACTCCCTCTTTGTTTATTATTTCAATTCTAAAATTATAACTCCAGTATCTTCTATATACTGTGATGTTATTATAAATATGGAACAAACATATTCAGTATTCTACCCATCATTTGAATGATATGTCACCATACGTGCGTACGTACGGCTTACCGTCTCCACGTCGTGGTGTAATTGTTATTCAATATATTATCATTTAGATGGGTATAATAATGATATGTAATTCATGTAAATAATAAATATAACATGATAATGATTCTGTATATATGATATACTATCCAATTATATATTATTTTAATATCAAAATAATGATATTGTCGCTCGTGCGTACGTACGGACTACCGTCTCCACGAACGCGATGAGATTCATCCTCCGTCGTATCCATTCAAGTATAATTATCATTTGATGATTTAAAAATAATGTTTAAGGACATGATATAATTCTGGATATGAATAAGATACAACCTATCCATGAAAAACACGACTTACGTAACAAAACATATAAAAGAAAACAAGTAAGTTAACACCCGAAACAACGATAAATCTAAGATATTGTTAACAAAGAAATGTTAAAAGATCATATATGATATCATATGAATGTATATGATTCTTGTATAATTTAATAACAATTATTTCACCATTATACAGGAGGTTAACCTACCCCAACCAAGGAAAAGTACAAGGTAAGGGTTTACTTCACAACCTCTTCATTATCCAAGGTTGTTTATACATAATTATCTACTGGGACCTCGTTATCATCCACATCCATGTTTCTTAAAAATGTCTTTCAAAACATTTTTACTATTAAATAGAAAATGGGTTAAAGTCATTTATACCCTTATACGTTTTTGAAAGGAATCTTACCGTCGTTTTCCAAACAATGTACTTTTTGACCTTTTTGACAAATTTAAGGTAAGAATGTTTTTTTACTTATACGGCGGGTGCGGCTATTCTCCGCCATTATAACTTCGTCGAAGTTTCCCTAACAAGCTTATAATAATATTTTCAAAGTAAATGTATTATTTTATAATTATGGGACTTTTAAATGATTTCAAAAAGGAGAGATATTTCTCTCAAATAGCTTTGATTTCATCCATGTCAACATCCTTTGATGGGTTTTAAGTTTAATTGAAATTGATTTATGATACAAAACCTCCATTGAACTTTTTGTGAAATATTTTACTGTGGATGTGTTATTTTATACCATCCATATTTTATGGAGAAATTTTTGACATTTCGTATGCTAGTTTTAATACGAATATTTATGTTATGTTTAAACCTATTCATATGAGGAATGTATTGGACTTAATATGTGACGGGTGGAGCCCGCTATAGCTCCTCGATGCATCGGTAGGTCTCATGAGACAACTAGACGTGGAATTGGCCGAGGCCCTTTCCCAATTTGATTTATGGTTTTGGCTGAGGCCTTAATCATTTTAGACGTCTTGGCCGAGACCTTGACAAAATGTTTCAGAATGTCTGGCATTATACATTCCCTCATTATGAAAGTGGTTATTGATATTTCATGTGATTATTCGTCTAGTAGAATATCCATGTGAGTAAGTAATGGCATTATTTTATTTTACTTTTGCCATATTATGCTGAAGTTCAAGTTCAATAAGGCTTTTGTTTTAGTTATACATTGCCTTAAATGCTTATGTTTTCTTATAAAAGCTTCCGCAATATTGTTATCCTTACTGAGCATCTGAGCTCACCCCTTTCAATGTTTTAATATTTTCCAGGATGTGAAGAAGTGTATTATGACTGACTTGCAAGAATAGTCAGTGAGGATATGAGTGTGGACTATGAAGACCATGTTATTGTAGTTTGTTTACTTTGTGATGTAATGAAAGACTTATGAATGTATCTAGTGTTTAAAAGGCTACTAAACTAATCTGTCTTTCGAGACTTGATCTTTTGTGATCATGCCAATGTTACGAAGTAATGCACCGACTCTGGGTAGCTGGGGTCGGGGTGTTACAGTTGGTATCAGAGGCAGTTTAGTACTAACCTTGGAAGCTAGATTTAGATAAACTCTGATTAGAGCACATATCCCAAAGATAGACTTTGAGGATTAGTATAGAAGAACTTCCTAGAATTTTGGTATTGTAGAGATGTTGTGAGTTTTCCGAGCAATACATCCCTGTATGGATACGAGCAGGTAGAGGCGTGTCTGGCACAAATGTACCTAGGGGTAAAACCCGAAAACACCGGTTTGAGCTAGACTCGAACGGGAACTGGTGCACGACAACGGGCCTTGCTGCACTCTTGGTTACGACACTCCCGGGGGATATGCTTTGGATAATTCCCATTTTCTTTACAAACCACTATGAAGGGTTACGAGTATATACATCCTCAAAGAAAACATTTTTATAATTATGGATTATATCCATAATTAGTTCAATTTATGTTCAGTGTTTTACAAGTATGGAATTATGTATTTTGATTCATGAACTAATCTAGTTTATGCCATTATTTAGAAATGGCGCCTAGTGGAAGGAATGGAAATCGTATCAATGCACGCACTCCGTGTAGGGTTTTCCCTCCTACTCAGGATAATTATGGTGGCGCTAGTGATACAACTGGTGCTGATCAGCTTCTCACCGTACCGGGACAACTCACGCAGGTTATGAATAACAACCGTACTCGTATGGAGCACCCTGATCCGCAACGTGGAGGATCAATGCTAGACCGTTTCATGAGGCAACAACCACCAACCATCAATGGGAGTACAAATCCTATAGTAGCTAAGCAATGGATAAATTCCTTAGAGAAAATATTCCATGCCTTGGGGAGTAGTGAAAGGGAGAATGTTGTCATGGCAGTTTACCGCCTCACTGGAGATGCCGATCAATGGTGGTCACTAATTCAAAACACAAAGCAAGATGATGAATTAACAAACATGGAATGGTAGGAGTTCAAAGAGCTGTTCTTAGAAAAATACTTTCCTCGAGACCATCGAGCAGATATGGAAAGGCAATTTATGAGTCTGAGGCAGAAGAAGGATGAGAATGTCGCAAAGTATGAGGCTAACTTTACAAGGTTAGCAAGGTATGCTGCAGATTACATACGTAACCCAAGAAGTAAGACTGATCATTTCTTTGATGGGTTGAAACCATTTCTCTGTTGAGCTTTAGTATCACAAACCTTCTCTTCATACGAAGGAATTGTCTCGTGCGCTATCAAGACGGAAAAGGAATTCTCTAAGTCTTATGACTTTAAATCAAATCAAGATAAGAAGAGATCCGCTGAAAACTCTGGGAAAGGAAATAAGAAAACAGGGAAGAAGGGTAGAAATGAATTTCCACCCTGTGATAATTGTGGTAGGAAGCACCCTGGTGCCTGTCTAAAAGGAAAAGGAGTATGTTACAAGTGTGGTGAAAAAGGCCACCAAGCTCATGAATGCAAGGGAAAGAAAGCGGCTATCAACGTGGAATGTTATAATGGTAGAGAGAAGGGAATTTATGCAAATTAATGTCCTAAGCGTCAGGGGAACTTACCTCAGAAGAGGCCAAGGGATCAAGGCCAGGATTATGCTATCACTACTGCTGAGGTGGAAGCTCCGAAAGACATGGTGGCAGGTAATTTAATGGTTTTCTCAAGTTTAGAAAATGCATTATTTGATTCTGGATCATCGCATTATTTCATATATTCCTAGTTTGCTAAGAAACTTAGATATTTGCAATTTGATTTAACAAGGGAGTTGTCGGTCAAAACCCCTAAGGGAAGTATTGTTGCAACAAAGTTTTGTCAATTAGTTCCCATTAGAGCACCTAAATGTTCTTTACCTGCTGATCTCATCGTCATACCCATGATTGAATTTGATATAATCCTCGGTATGTATTGGATTTCGGACCATGATGCAAAAATTTATTGTAAGAGGAAAGAGGTTACGATTCTTGATGATGATGATAAGTAACACCTTATCTTTAGAGCAGAATCGTCGCCACATAATTCTTATCTAGATCCACCCCCAGTAGCTCAACTAAATTCAATTAATGGGGAGGAAGAGAAGAAAATTACTGAGGATGAGGAAAGGAATATTCAAATAGAGGATGTACCTATTGTGAGAGAATTTGTTGATGTGTTTCCGGAAGATTTACCTGGACATCCTCCAGAACGAGAAGTTGAGTTTTCCATTGATTTAATTCCTGGATCAAGGCCCATATCGAAGACCCCTTATAGAATGGCCACTGTGGAATTAGTTGAACTAAAGAAAAAACTAGAGGAATTGAGTAATAAGGGATTTATTCTCCCTAGTGTTTCTCCTTGGGGAGCCCCTGTTCTTTTTGTTAAGAAGAAAGATGGATATATGAGGTTGTGCATTGATTATAGGGAGATCAATGCTATAACAATAAAGAAGAAGTATCCCCTACCTCTCATTGATGATTTGTTTGACCAACTGCATGGAGCTCAATACTTTTCAAAGATTGAGCTTCGGTCTGGATACCATCAGTTGTGTGTGAAGAAGGAAGACGTTCCAAAGACAACATTTCGAACAAGGTACGGGCATTACGAGTTTACAGTAATGCCTTTTGGATTGACTAATGCACCCTCAGTTTTCATGGATCTAATGAATAGAGTTTTCAAAGAATATCTTGATGCCTTTGTAGTGGTATTTATTGATGATATCTTGGTATACTCCAAAAGCCATGAAGATCATGAAAATCACTTACGCATTATCCTGAAGACTCTTAGAAGACATGAATTATATGGGAAATTTAGAAAGTGTGAATTCTGTCTTCATGAGATTTCTTTTCTTGGCCATATTGTCTCTAAGTATGGAATTTCCATTGATCCTTCTAAAACCAAGGAAATCCAAGAATGGCCAGCACCGACAAGTATAACTGAGGTATGCAGTTTTATTGGTTCAGCAGGTTATTATCGACGTTTCGTCCAGAATTTTGCCAGATTGGCTAACCCATTGACAAAGCTCACACGTAAAGGGATTAAATTTGTCTGAAAAAAGAGTGTGAAGAATGTTTTGAAGAACTAAAGAGAAGATTAGTCAATGCCCCTGTATTGACTCTACCATCATGGAATGATGGGTTTGTTATTTATAGTGATGCATCGAAGAAAGGACTCGTTGGTGTCCTTATGAAGAATGATAAGGTCATTGCCTATGCATCACGACAGCTAAAAATTCATGAGCAAAACTATCCTACTCATGATCTTGAGTTAGCAGCTGTGATCTTTGCTTTAAAGATATGGAGACATTACCTTCATGGTGAAAAATGTGAGATTTATACTGATCACAAGAGTTTGAAGTATATTTTCACACAAAAAGAACTCAACATGAGGCAAAGGCGATGGCTTTAACTACTCAAGGATTATGATTTCACGATACATTACCACCCGGGGAATGCAAACAAGGTGGCAGATGCTTTGAGTAGAAAAGACCATGGAGTTTTGAATGTGATGAGAATTGAAAGGGATCCAATTTTCTTGGATCTAGTGAAGATGGACATGGGAATAACTAGGGAAGGTGAAACATCAATGCTTTTTCAAATGGTTTCCAAACCATCATTACTAGAAAGGATTAAGAGTTCTCAGACGAATGATGAAGAATTTCAGAAGATGATTAAAGGTGAGAATGATGGACGATTGAGGGAATTTGTGTATAAGGATGGAATTTTGAAATTCGGGAAGAGACTTTGTGTTCCCAATATACCTGATATAAAAAGGGAATTGCTGGATGATGCTCATAGTTCCAACTTCTCTATACACCCTAGGAGCACCAAAATGTATATAGATTTGAAGGAACATTTTTGGTGGGACAATATGAAGAGGGAGATTGCTGATTTTGTGTTGAGGTGTATGGTTTGTAAACAAGTGAATGCTGGAAGGCAACATCCTGGTGGAGTATTGCAACATCTTCCCATACCTGAGTGGAAATGGGATAATATTACGATGGAATTTGTCATGGGACTACCAAATACTCCTAGAAGGAATGATGCAATATGGGTCATTGTTGATCGACTTACTAAGTCAGCACATTTTATGGCTATACGGGAGGATCTACCACTTGAACGTCTAGCAAGACTATATATTAATGAAGTTGTAAGACTTCATGGATTACCCCTATCGATTGTTTCTGATCGTGATCCTCGTTTTACTTCAAGATTCTGGAAAAGTCTTCAAAAGGCCTTGGATACTGAACTTCGTTTGAGCACTGCCTATCACCTTCAAACAGATGGACAATCAGAACGGACTATTCAAAACATAGAAGACATGTTGAGATCATGCTCTCTTGACTTTCAGGGTATGTGGGATCAATATTTACCACTGGTAGAATTTTCCTATAACAATAGCTTCCATTCGAGTATTTAGATGGCACCATATAAAGCGTTATACGGAAAGAGATGTCGTACACCAACTTGTTGGAATGACGTTGGTGAAAGAAAACTTGTAGGCCCAGAACTGGTGGAGGAAACGGTGGAAAAGGTGAAAGTAATCCAAAATCACATCAAAGCAGCTCAAAGTAGGCAGAAGAGCTATGCTGATAATCGAAGGAAGGATTTGGAATTTCAAGTCGGTGATCATGTTTTCCTGAAGGTATCTCCATGGAAGGGAGTCATACGTTTTGGTAAGAAAGGTAAATTGAGTCCCAGGTACATCGGACCTTTCAAAATTCTAGAATGAATTAGGGTTGTAGCTTACCGATTGGCAATGCCGCCAAGTCTCTCCAAAGTTCATGATGTGTTCCACGTATCTCTGTTGAGGAAATACATGCCTGACCCAATGCATGTACTCACCTATGAGGAATTAGAACTGGAACCCGATCTTTCCTATTGTGAAGATCCCGTCAGGATTCTTGATGTGAGGGAGCAGGTGCTGAGAAACCGGACGACTCGTCTGGTGAAGGTTTTGTGGAGAAATCATAAAATGGAAGAGGCAACGTGGGAACCTGAGGAATTTATGATGAAAAACCACCCGAGGCTTTTTATGCAGTAATACCCTAGAAATTGCGAGGACGCAATTATTTGAAGGAGGGGAGAATGTAACACCCCAATCTTCCATTGTACATTTCCCTTCGAATAATGCAATAGCGTGTGTTGTACGCAACCTCGAGCTCTAACACACACCACAACTAATTAAACTAGCCGTTGTGAATACTAATACCTACTTTTGGAAATTTTATAAATTTTATTTATCAAAATGGACTTCATTTTTGGATTCGGAATATTGAAATTAGCCTATGTTGAATTTTTGGTATTTTTCTAAGAACTTCTAAATTTTTATGAATAGTGAAAAATACTTAAAAAAAACTTTTTTAATCAAAATAATTTATAGTGATAAATTATAATATTTAGTGGGTTTAAAGTATAATTAGAATATATTTTTACCATTTTATCCAATGGTGGTCATTAGAATTAATTTAACATTGAAATTGGACATAAACAATTGCCAATCTTTTGATATAAATTGTTTCTTAAAAACACGCTATTTGTTGTAACAGTGGGAATTAATTATAAAATTAATTAACACAACTTATATATTTGGAATTTTGTAAAATAGACATCATTTTTGAATTCGGAATATCAATTATAGCTTAGGGTGAAATTTTGGCCATATTCTGAAAAACTTCAATTTTTGATGAATAGTGAAACCACTAAGTGGTTGTTAAAAACTGATTTTTCGTTAAAATGAAATATTACCACTTCTGTGATTTGATTTTCAAAAGTCCGACATACATGGTTGTCATTAAGAAGTAAAATGTGGTTCAATGAGATTAAAATAAATTTTTGGTGAATAGTAACTTTTAAGTTCTTAATCGCGATTAGAGGTAATTAGTGTAGTTTAAGGTAAAAATAATGTTTTAATAATATGAGATGAGCTTGACACTTGTCCTACTCCTATTGGATGAGTCATGGCCGAACAAGACAACCCATGGGTCAACTTGGGGATCCCATGGAGCCACTTTAGTTGGAAAATGACATTAATATATATTTATTTAATGTTAAAATTAAATTGACACAAACATGAGTTGTTTTACTAAAACAGTTTTTAAGTGGGGTTACACAGATCCAAATTTTGACTATAAATATTCATTAGAAATCTAAAAAGATTTCTTACATCATAGTATTTTTTTTAATTTTTAGACATTAAATAAATTAAATTATATATGACATCATTATTATGAAGCGATGACCTCATTATTTAACGATTTAAATAAAATGAGAAGATAATGAAAAATCCAAGGCATACACTTGTCCAAAGCCTATTGGATGAGCAGATTTAGAACCCTTATAACCTTAGACACGAATTATATAAGTTTGGGACCTTTAGAATCCGAAAATAATTGTATAATAATGTAACATTTCAATCTTTCCAAAAGAGCCCCTCCTCTCCTCTTATAAAAGGCCCCCACCTCTACCACCTTATTCACACTTCCAAGCCTTTTGGTTCGGCCAACCACTGCCCAAATACTCTCCCAACTTCTCTCCCTTCATCCTAGAAGCTTTAATTTAATCAGAAAGCCATCCTATGGAGTCCTTTTGATCAAATAAAAAGGAAGAACCCGAAGAAGAGGTAACATTTTCATCACCCTCTTTCAAGTTTTTTTCTTCTTCCACTCCCTCTTTGTTTATTATTTCAATTCTAAAATTATATCTCCAGTATATTCTATATACTGTAATGTTATTATAAATATGGAACAACCATATTCAGTATTCTACCCATCATTTGAATGATATGTCACCATACGTGCGTACGTACGGCTTACCGTCTCCACGTCGTGGTGTAATTGTTATTCAATATATTATCATTTAGATGGGTATAATAATGATATGTAATTCATGTAAATAATAAATATAACATGATAATGATTCTTTATATATGATATACTATCCAATTATATATTATTTTAATATCAAAATAATGATATTGTCACTCGTGCATACGTACGGACTACCGTCTCCACGAACGCGATGAGATTCATTCTCCGTCGTATCCATTCAAGTATAATTATCATTTGATGATTTAAAAATAATTTTTAAGGACATGATATCATTCTGGATATGAATAAGATACAACCTATCCATGAAAAACACGACTTATGTAACAAAACATATAAAAGAAAACGAGTAAGTTAACACCTGAAACAACGATAAATCTAAGATATTGTTAACAAAGCAATGTTAAAAGGTCATATATGATATCATATGAATGTATATGATTCTTGTTTAATTTAATAACAATTATTTCACCATTATACAGGAGGTTAACCTACCCCAACCAAGGAAAAGTACAAGGTAAGGGTTTACTTCATAACCTCTTCATTATCCAAGGTTGTTTATACATAATTATCTACTGGGACCTCGTTATCATCCACATCCATGATTCTTAAAAATTTCTTTCAAAACATTTTTACTATTAAATGGAAAATGGGTTATAGTCATTTATACCCTTATACGTTTTTGAAAGGAATCTTACCGTCGTTTTCCAAACAATGTACTTTTTGACCTTTTTGACAAATTTAAGGTAAGAATGTTTTTTTACTTATACGGCGGGTGCGGCTATTTTCCGCCATTATAACTTCGTCGAAGCTTCCCTAACAAGCTTATAAGAATATTTTCAAAGTAAATGTATTATTTTATAATTATGGGACTTTTAAATGATTTCAAAAAGGAGAGATATTTCTCTCAAATAGCTTTGATTTCATCCATGTCAACATCCTTTGATGGGTTTATAGTTTAATTGAAATTGATTTATGATACAAAACTTCCATTGAACATTTTGTGAAATATTTGACTGTGGATGTGTTATTTTATACCATCCATAGTTTATGGAGAAATTTTTGACATTTTGTATGCTAGTTTTAATACGAATATTTATGTTATGTTTAAACCTATTCATATGAGGAATGTATTGGACTTAATATGTGACGGGTGGAGCCGCTATAGGTCCTCGATGCATCGGTAGGTCTCATGAGACAACTAGACGTGGAATTGGCCGAGGCCCTTTCCCAATTTGATTTATGGTTTTGGCCGAGGCCTTAATCATTTTAGACGTCTTGGCCGAGGCCTTGACAAAATGTTTCAGAATGTCTGGCATTATACATTCCCTCATTATGAAAGTGGTTATTGATATTTCATGTGATTATTCGTCTAGAAGAATATACATGTGAGTAAGTAATGGCATTATTTTATTTTACTTTTGCCATATTATGCTGAAGTTCAAGTTCAATAAGGCTTTTGTTTTAGTTATACATTTACTTATATGCTTATGTTTTCTTATAGAAGCTTCCACAATATTGTTATCCTTACTGAGCATCTGAGATCACCCCTTTCAATGTTTTAATATTTTCCAGGATGTGAAGAAGTGTATTATGAATGAATTGCAAGAATAGTCAGTGAGGATATGAGTGTGGACTATGAAGACCATGTTATTGTAGTTTGTTTACTTTTTGATGTAATGAAAGACTTATGAATGTATCTAGTGTTTCCAAGGCTACTAAACTAATCGGTCTTTCGAGACATGATCTTTTGTGATCATGCCAATGTTACGAAGTAATGCACCGACTCTGGGTAGCTGGGGTCGGGGCGTTACAGTTTTCACCTCCTCAGGGAATACATCCATAAACACACTGACAATCCTTGGAACATACACCAACTCAACATCCACCGATTCCACTGATATCTCAGCTAACAAGGAGAGGATGGATTCCTCTCGCCTGATGCTTTTCTAGCAACCCTGTTTGCCAATGAAAGTCACCAGTCGACCGCCCATTTCTGAAAACACAACCATTCCTCAGAAACAGTCAATGATGGAACATACATAGATCATAAAGTCAATGCCTATGATGATATGGTATAGATGTATCTTCAATAGAAGGAGTCTCTAACTGACTGATGTGGACCTATCGTTAGTCTACATCCTTGAAAAATGTATGATATGTCAATCTGACCTCGACTGGTGTGCTCTACACCAGGGGCACTAGAAGTCTCTTAGAATCTAAACCTAGAGTGTGGGCCAGACTGGGTGTAACAAAGGAGTGCGAAGCTCCTGTATCGAACAAGGAAAACCCAAGGGTACTAAACAAGCTGATTGTACCTCGAACGACCTATGGCCCAGCTGGAACTACTGCCTCTGCGGCGTGCAACTTCCCACGCCCGGCTCCTCTACCCATCGACTGTCGGACACCTCCCCAACCATGCCCTGATAGAGGTCCCTAAGGAGAGCCATGGGGGAGGCCTCCTCCGGAAACGTCTTCCCTCCGAGGAGAGGGAGCTCGCTGCCCTTGCTGCTGCTACTGAAAGGGCCTAGCTGGAAGCTGCTACTGAGGTGGGTGAAGGGCCTGCCCACTTCCGACGTACTGCACTCTATCTGGGCACTAGTTCCGAAGGATCCCATGGCTGCCATAGATGAAGAATCTCGGTCTTGGTCTCGAAGGAAAGGGGTGAGGGCTGGGAGATCGGAACTGGAACTACTGGGGCCTGCTCCCAGCCAGTTAAAACCTCGAGGGCCCTGATGCTAGAGGCCTGGTGCTGATGACCTTCCTCTTCGATGATACTAGCTCGGTCCCTTCTTGGGATACACCTCCTAGAGTGTTCATCCTTTCAACCACTTCGACCTTCTTCTGGACCTCCATGTATGTCATCAAGGTGAAGGGGGTAACAGCATACTGGAGGGAGGGTCGGAGCACCTCCTCTAAATGACTCACCCAATACCACTCATTTGGAAATAGGATAGGAGAGAAGCAGAGGATGTCCTTGAACTTTATCCCCATCTCCGTTTCTGACATACTCCCTTGCTGGAGGGAGAGTAGCTCCTGTCTCTTCTCCCCCTTCATCGTGGAAGAGAGGAATTCCACCCATAACTCCTTCTCGAAATCCGCCCATGCCACCTCAGTCTCTCTCCTCTCCCCCAAGTTGAGCATCCACCACTGACGGGATTCTCCCCGCATCTGGCACACGACCAGAGGAACTCAATACTTTTTCAGAGCTCGAATCAAGGCGAAAGCTTTCACTAGCTCCTCGAGCCAGCTCTCCATCTCCATATCTGAGGTGTTGCCTCGTACTTCCTGAGGGTCTGTCACTAAAAGGCTCGAAGCATCTTTTTCCACTGATCATCCTCCTCCTCTCATTCGATCCTCTACCAATCGGCCATGTCGATTTCCTGGGCCTTGATCGCCCACACAACTCGTGGTCTTCTCCCAGGTTCCATAGCTGCAAGGTAAAAAAAGATTGCCTAAGCCCAAGTAGTGCAGAAGATTGTTCCTAAATATTCCTTAAACAACTTATTCATTTTAATTTCGCAAAACACCCCAGAAACATGACCACACAAGTCATTATGATGCATGTGCGTTTCCTAGGGTCTCTAACTTGAAATCAGTGTAGCCTCACTTGGTCGTTCGGTAGGTCCAAAGTCCTTTCATCAGATCACATGGGGCCCTAAAATCTCCTGTCCTAGTCGGTATTCCCTGGCCTAATTCACGCACCAAGGTCACCCAACACTATTTCCCTACCATCCCATTCAATCCTCATTGTGCCTAACTCCAGACTCAATCCTATATCTCAAACCAAATCCTTTGATACCATTCTGTCACGACCCGCCTTCACCAAGCTGAGGTAAGGGACAAAAGATTGCTAGTCCCTTCTTTATTCAAGTTGAAGGAGAGACAATGACCCCCGGGACCTGCCTTCAATCGGTCCTAGAGTGTCGACTAGCACCAAGGGTATAAAATCACACACTAAATGGAAGGAATTACCCTTTTTCTTTTAATAGGATCAGGAGATAAGATACTAAATCCCACAACACCAAAACTAAAAGTGCAAGTATGACTGAAAGTAAACCCTTCCCATATGCATGTTCAAAGGTAAAAGATACAAGCCACAAAATTCCAAAAGTAAAAATGATACCAAGAAAAGGAAATCAACAACAACAACTACCTTGAAGGTTTGAGCTAGTACGGTCCCACACGATCCCGAAAGTCCTCCTAGAAACCTGAATGAAGTTTTATATACGTAGGGTGAGCATACAAGTATACTCCGTAGGGAAAACCATAGACTGTCATGTACAAGTGATGAGACATTCTAATGTCCTGTGGAAAAAAGAGATAACCAAACACCCAAACCTCACCAAGGCACACTCCCCAATTAACGAAAGGAAACTAACGTAATGTAATAGCACATCGATATTTGGGTACCCTGTTCCACATTCACAATGGTTATTGAAGACATCCTACGCATCGAACCAATCCCTCCATTCTTACCACAGTCCCACTGCCACACCCCACCCACACACACCAAGGCCACATACTCACATTGTCCCACTGCCAAACCTCGCATGCAGACACCTGGGCCATATCCTCACGCAATCCCTTTGCCAAAAACTTCCATCAGACACCTGGTCCACAAAAACTAATGCCACGCCCGAAGACACCTAGGCCAGAAAACTACTACCACGCCCGAAGACACCTAGGCCTCATCCCAAAGACACTTGGATAACATCCTACCTACAAACCCCTAGGCCAAAAACCACAACTACCCTACCCTAAGATTCTTGGGAAAATAAGGGACTTCAGGCCATCACAGCCAACCCGAAGAGTCTTGGGCTATTCGGGAAAGGGAGCAGAAAATGAGCTAATAACTAGCCACTCGTAGGAGTGTTGGTAAAAACACCCTCCCTAGTGAAATGGGAGTGTTCGGAACTGAAGTTCTCAACTTGGGTTGGGAGAAAATAAGAAACATAAAAACTACGAGTATATACATAAGTAAATAAGCACTCAACCCCACCTAGGGATCTGAAACCAGCCTAAACACAAACACCGCATCACTATTTATTCATGAAAGGTATACCACCCACAACCAGGTCACGGTCCATCCCAGAACAAATTTCCACATTTATCCCATTCTTGATTTCATGTTCAAGTGATCCCATTTAGATGAAAACTACACTACTGGGAAACTAACAGGCTCAACTACCTGCCAGAGAAAGAAGACAGTCAAACAACAACTTAAACATTCACACCCAATTCTCTTGTAATGTCACAACAACAAAGGGATAAGTGAGATCCCTCAAAGTACTGGAACCAAAGAATACCTCGAGATACAGCCCCATGTCCCCAAAATCCATCACCCAACATTTTATCAACAACAGAGGATTCCACCCCATTTCATGATATAAGAAGAGTAACCAAACCACCTAAGTTTCACAATGAGGGAAATTATGACAACAGGGGATCCCATCCCCACCCATATCACCCCAGAAAACTAATCCCCCATCCAAGGGAACCATAAAGTCTCCCGCAATCGGCCCGTGAAGGAAAAACAACTAAACCACTACCACCAACAAAAGGTAGGCCCATGTAGGTATTTTATTATTTAATAGATTTAACACACTCCATGGTTTCAATTCCAATGTTCTTTATCATGGGTTATCACAAAAAAGGGGTTAATCCTGGTGCTTTCAATTTATTTAACCAAGTATACGTAATTAACCAATTCCATGTTATGGTTATTTAAACATCCAAGAGCACTGAGGTTCATTAGTGTGCAGAGAAAGACCACTAATGACAATGATTTTTAGTGAGCATAGGCCTATAAAATTCACAACATATATCAACATAAAAGAGTAGAATAGAACATCGATCACACCCCCCTTTTATTCTTTAATGGTCCATTCATTATCTTTATTATGTTCGGTTTCATCAATTTCCACAGAGACAAAATCATGCACACCTCACATGATATAGAGAAAGGAGAGATGAAGGATAAAATACCTACTTGATTGATCAAGGATCGAACTTTTTCTCCACGCTCCAAGAACATGGCATGCGCGATTTGCAGTGGAGGGACGTCGGGAACTCCAAGGACGAGCATAAAACATCATCCTAGGCGCACTACAAGTCTCTGTAAGGAGGGACTTAAAGAGAAACAAGGAGAAGAGAGACAAGTCGACCAAAAGGATGAAGGGGGAAGAATAACTTCTTCTTCTGTGAGATATAGATAAAATCTCGTTGTCATGCGATATGGAAAATTTGAAGGCTTTAAATTCAGATAGTGATTACCCACGTGGTTGGGTGGTTACATAGGATGGGATTAATTGTTATTTAATGATCCCATCGGAAAGGAGGAAACATATATGGTTTTAATGGATTTAATAAAATGGTGGGTCATTATACGAGAATACACAGCTAGGTCAGTTGGGGAGGTCTCTCCACCCTCATGAATTTAAAAAAATTGATTGAGGGCTTAAAACTGCCTTGAACCACATCCAATGGCTAAAAAGGGCCTAAAAGTGGGGTTACGGGGGAGGCTGCAGAAGAAAATTCCGCCAAGGCTGGGTGACACCGATCGGTCACACCGATCAGTCTCACCGATCGGTCATGCCAAAATTTGGCTAAGGAAGGGGTCATGAGGTTCTGGGCCATTACATAATTGATCTGAAAACATCATATTGATAGGGAAACATAGAAAAATGTTCTATGAGTAATTTTTGATATATATATTATAGATATGAAATATTTTGATTTGTTTCTTTCTTGATATGATCTAATATATGACTTAATATGGTTAATTTTCATAGTAAATAACTAATCAGTGATATATGGGTGAAAAAAGTTCAAAGGTTCTCGAATGTTCTATAAAACATAAGAAAAAAATATTATAGTAATTGTATTCTATAAAAACCAACATCTCCAAAGTCCAACCTCTGAAATGTTTCATATGATCAAAAAGGATATATGGCCTTCACTTTCTTATTAATGTAAAACATCTCTTAAAATGTTTCAATATCATGGAATGAATTATGGATTGTAATTAAAACATATAAGAATCAAATATATGTCATTTTGATTCACAGATTCTTTAATATGATAAAGATTATCATTTAACCTTGATATTTTTATTAAAATGAAATATATACCATCAAATGGTCAAAACCAAGATAATTAATTTGGATTAACATATAATATTAGGATAATTATACCCAGGTCATTTTTGACCTATAAAAAGCATAATGTTATGAAATTATTGTATTCATTTCTTAGTACAATGGAAACTATGCTTCTTTATCATTTATGCTTTTTAATAAATGAAAAATCCACATTATAGGGGTCAATCATGTGAAAATGATATCTAATTAAATAAAAAAAAAGAGGAAAACATTTTTTTGTTCATTTCGTATCAATATGAAATAACCACACATCAATCTAACATCTGAATTTATCATTATGATTAAAATGTCCCATAAACATTCACATTCAAAATACCATATAAAGTCTACTAAAGGGGTCCAAAACAAAGAACATCTGTCAAACATCAACTATAAAATAATGAAATGATTCTTAAAAAATATATGATCATTAGGATCTAAATCACATCATTTAGATTACCCAATTTCTCAATTATATCCATAGTATCATTTTACAATATTATATTATTAAAATGATATATAATATGTCAAGTGATCAAAACCAGGAAGATGATTTCATATTAGTGTTGAAACATCAGAGAGTAGTTTACTAGTCATTTTTCATCCATAGGAATCATCTTCTAATGAATTTGTTGAATGGATTACTCGGTGTAATGGAAAATATTATTTTATATTTGCAAGTCTTATTAATATATGAATTCTCACCCATTATGAGGAAAATTTTAAAAAATGATATTATATTGGTTTGAAAACATAAAAATAATATCTTCGACTAATTTTTGATATTTACAAAACAATCTCATGTCAATTTTACACCTGAATTGCCTGGTATGATCAAAACTATAGTTGAAGATTCATATTCTTATTAAAGAGTAAGGTCAAATTAATGGTGTCAACACCATGAAAATGATTATGGGTTAACATATAAACTTATGATATTGATTCATGAATCATTTTTGATTTTTTGGAGTTAAACATGTACAACTATAATGCCTATATTTCTAATAATGATCAAAAGTAAAATTTCACCCATGATTTTTTTAAAATGACATATCACATGTTAAATGGTCAAACCCATGACGATAACTATGTATTGACATTTAAACATAGTAAATTTATAAGTAATTAATTTTTTACATGTAATATTCCTTTTATCATCAATCCCATTATCATATTAATCGATGTTATATAATCTACATTTAAATATTGCTAACTCTTATAAAAAATGTTAAATCCCACATGTAGGGTTTGATACTAAGGAAATGAGATCATATTAACATGAAATATATTAAAAAATATCTTCTAGTCATATCTAAACTATCTGAACCAACCTAGTGTTAATATTACACCCCAAAATGGTATGATCGAAAGTGTCATTTAACCATCACATACAAATTAAAGTGATGAGTCACTAATGAAGGGTAAATATTGAGAAGTTTAGTTTTTTTATTTTAAATAGTTAAATAATGATCTTAAATGATTTTTTATTTATTAAAACCAATCATGTTAAAATATTATTCATTGATTTCTCTTGAAATCGAAATTTTCCATTCACTGTGATATTTTTATCAAAATAACTTGTAACCTTCCAAGGGGTCAAATCCTTGAGATAAATTTTTATTCACATAGAATCTATATAAAATGAACCCTCTGTTATTTTTGATATTTAGGAATCATATACGTGTAAATATGATACATGACATACTTGGTGTGGTGGAAAATATGATTTCAACTAGTTATAGATTATTAATAAATGAAAAAGCACTAGTGTACAGGTAAAAATTAAACGCGTGAAATTAAATTGTTTTATAAACATTAGAAAAAATGTTCAACTTATTTATTATCTATATCAACTAACTAAACATGAATATCAAATTTGAGTTTCTCTATATGATCAATTTTATTTGGACTATATAATATTATTAAAAAGACATGTTAGGAAAAAAGGACGAAAAGTCACTCATGAGTGACTTTTGAATCATGGGATACAAGAAATAAATACATCAATTGAAACATTGAATTTCATTAAATAAATTAAATCCATGATATAACATTTCATAGGGAATTATATACACCAGACAAAAGAAATGAGTGGTATATATGGAATAAGTATCGAAGAAATGCAAGTGAGACTAGAAGCCCCATTACCTTAATCTCTATTTGCATTATACTACAATTAAACTCCTGTATAATGGTTCTAATAATGATATTAACTTACAATACTACAATATTAAAATTTATAATTACATGTATTCTCTTCTTATAACATCATATAATTCATTTTTTATAATCATTCATTATTTTCATTGTTTTGAGTGCTAATTACCTTCCTTTTCACGTTTGTCGTGGCTTGATATTTTGGTTCTTCACACATAGATCAGGATTCAATAATCACCTGAATTTAAACAATAATTTAAATATATTATATATTTTACATACATGTATTTAAATTTACACATAAATTTTGTTGATAAGATATGAAATACACCGTTCACAGAGAGGGTAGTTCATACGTAATCCTGAAATATGTTTCAATTTTAAAATCCTATTGAAAGTCAAATAAGAAAATTATATATTTGTATATTATAATTATTATATAATATTATGTTATATATATATATTGAATATTTTCATTAATATCTTCATTAATTCATTCTTTGAAATGTGTAAATGATTCACAATACTTTCAGGAGGTAGTTGTTCAAACCTCTATAAATGCTCTTATCATATTCTCACAAAATGGAAAGCATGAAAGTATGTGTTATGAAATAAGTATAAAATAATAAATAAGTTTTAAATAAAATATATATCACATAAAAAACAAAAAAATAAATATTCCCAACCATGAAATGTGGAAATTAAAGAACAATTGACTTTAGTTCATAAGGAGGACGTCTGTCACACACACGAATGACGATTGCTTATCCCATTTGATGGTAGTTTTAGTTGGTGTAGGTTTTATCATTAAAAATATCTATTTATATTAATGGTACTTTTTTATTATAAAAAAATATATATATAATTAATTTAATGTGGGGATAAATAAAAATAATGTGCTCATTGAAAATGATACCTCTTCTTCAGGTAACTCCATTTTCATAATACCAAAAGCATAATTGCTTGTCTATAATACTAATGTGAGGATTATAGGATGTGTGGATTTATCTTGAGATCTTATTTGGTCAGGGCGGGAGGATCCAAATTGATTCAGTGGTGTGATGAAGTGAGGGTGTGAGTTCCAGTGTATTTGTGGAGGAGGAGTGAAATTCTTGTAAATAAAAAAGGTAAATGCTATCATGAGTTCCCTATCACATAATTTGCCCCCAAAAATGAAATATTTACAATCCATGTCTATATATGTTTGAACTTTTTTCATAAAATATGGTTTTTTGAAAATTTATATGTCGTTTCCCTCTTCATGATTAAATTTTAACCATTATGTAAACTAATTTTATCTTAATCGTTATAATTAATTTAAATGTTTTTCATTATTGTTATTATTCTATCCGTATTTATAATATACAATAAATTAAAAATTATGATAATTCAAAATATGGAATCCATTTCTGAAAATTCTATTCATAGAATTCGAAGAAATTCATTGAATAACAATCCCACAGATAAGAGAAAACAATGGGTTTTTAAATGCAAATGGTAGAACATTGAAATATTTTATATCCAAAATCAATATAAAATTGATCCCAATAAACTAAACTGGATTATTATATCTATAAAATGGATTTAGATATAATTTGAAACAAATTAAAACATATTATAACACAATACATTATTTATATGAAAATTTATTTTTTAATTAAAATTTAGTATTTTTTAATATTCATATGAATATAAAACATCTCAGAAAAATACCATGAATTCACCCTAAGGTGTTTTTATATTTTTATTTAGTATAATATGATTATTTTTTAATATAAAATTTATCATTTTTTCTAATATTAATTTTAAAATAATACATCCATTAAAAGTCATCAAACTACCATTCAGAAAAAATATAACTTCATATATTTAAACTCGGATTTTTTCTTAAATTATATATATAATATATAGAATGAATTTAAAAATAATTATTTAATATATAATATATAAATTTCATAAATATCATTCAATAATATTTATTAATTTATTTTATTATGATAAAATTCCTTGGTGGACGTAAATATTGTTTTCATAAAAACATATCATCTTTATTCAATTGGTTTTTATTTTTGTTTATAATTAATTATTCATAACAAAAATATATCAAAATGTGGAATACATATTTTCATAATTTAATAAATCTTATTCATTCCCACCATTTTAATGGCCATGTGATAACTATAATAATATAATAGTAGTAGTATCCAGAAAAACATATTCTTGCGTGCAACACAAGCCATCGAAAAAAATTCATTCTTGCGTGTAATAAAAGATGAAATTGTTTTTCATTCATTACATGACATAGAATAGATTTAATTTATTTAAAATAGTAAATATATCATAATGTATATAATGGTTATATTATTTTCTCTTCTTGGTGTTGTGTGTAACGCATGACCAACAAATATAATGTTCTTACTTTTGAATTTTAGGGTGTTTCATTCTCGAAAATTTAATTTAATTATGTATTCATATTATAGACCTAATCTTGTAATTATAGGTTTTCAAAATTCAAAAAAATATATTAAAACCCACAACATAAATGGTATAATAAAACATCGACATAATAATTGATATGGGATGTACAAAAGGAACATGGAACAATCAGAAAACTAGTGTTCCAAATATGAAAACATAGATGTGGAATGAAAACCAATACTTGGATAAAAAATAAAACCAAAATTCATCGAGAGAATGATAAATATCATTTTCAGATAAAATTAATAACCACAAATCCATAAACTTTATATTTGATAAATTTCATTAATACCATAAATTGATGATAATTAGACCAAAATGTTAATTTAATACCCTATTCATTATAGTTGAGGAATTAATTAAATATCTTTGAATATAAGTAATTATATGTTCCTATTTTATAAACAAGATATTATCCTTTACTAATTCCCTATACTATATCTACATAATTTCATAGAATGAGATGGATTATATGGTTATGTAATGCACTGTCCTCTAAAATGTTTTCGTAGTGAATCCTAAAAAATTTCATAAATGTTTAACCTTATGGTCCTTCCATTATAACAAGATCATGAACATTAAAAATACGGTCAACAAATAAACTAATCACAAAATCTCTCAAAAACATGATATATTTTTCAATCATCACACACCAAACAAGTGAAGACATTCATCATGTATTCGATTAAAATATGGTAATAACACGAATTAGTATAAATACCTATAGAAAACATGCATGAATCTCTATTCATGAAGTAGAAAATATAATATTTTATATATTTCTCAAATTTAAGAGTTACATAAAATCCATAAATGATAAAATAAAACACATTATCATCAAATAATTAATCAATCCAAAGGTACTTAGTAGTATCAAATTTACATTATCCAAAAATAATAATCACTATATCCATAAATCTATATCACAACATCAGTAACATATTAATGGTTATCGTTCAACACAATATAATGTTAAAATTTCCACTGAATCAATTTTTTAGTCATTAGTATCATTTACCATATTCATTCAAATTAAAAACAAAATTTATTACAGTAGAAACCTAAATTATACCATAATACGTTTATCCAGGATATCATTGATAGAAATATTTCAAAAAATTATTTAAGAGTCCAAATATCAGTACATTAACCATTTCTCTTAGTCTGTGTTAATAACATAATCTTGACCATGGGCCTATTAGTTCCTTTATAGTATATTCCATTGAGTCTTAGGGAATTTTTGTGAATAATTCCCAATTTTTATATAGATTAATAAATATAGATAATTTAATTTTTTCTTACTCATTCATTAATTAGAATTTTTACCCTTACCTAAAAACTTATAACAAACTCTAATTCCATTCATGAAAACACTACTCTTTTTTTCTATAATTACCTCATGAGGGAAAATACTTCTTTCTTTCTTCCAATTATCAATCTTTTTCACATGAATACTATTCTTTTATTACTTCCCTTCAAATCCATATTTCTTTTTTATAATTGTTTCCCTATATTGATTTAACATAAAAGGACTTCATTGTATAAATAAAAAAAAATATTAGTGACCAGTCCCCTTCAAAGGATTCTCTTAACACCTTGGAATAAATATTGGATCTTGTATTCTATTTTTTATATGAAGATCATTTAATACATTGATAACCATGTAAAGGTATCCACATAAATAAGAACAATTTCGTATTCCATTTTCTTTCACCTATTTAAATTTCTCAACTTTTCAATATGTCTCTTTTGAGGGATATATTTGTTTAAAAATGTATCCTTAAATGCTTTACATTCCATGTGTTCTATCACATCTTCCTACATACTATAATAGTTCAATGACCACCATTTATTGTCATCATCTTCAATTCAATACACATTATGTGTATCCTTTTTATTTTTCACCACATCCCATTGCCATAAATATCATCTACGTATACTTAATACATTTCTCAGCTACAATGGAATTTACAATCTAGCAAAAAGATGGGTGATTATGTTACATAAATAAATCCATCATAGGAGATTCTCATAGTGGAAATGGATGATAAATCTTGAAAAGGATATCTATTATAACATAATTATGTTTCCCAAATATATCCATATATTTATGCATTCCAATACCACATGTACAGGTTTCGTGAGTTGGGAAACATCTCCATTGGCCATGAATACTAATGCCCTTCTTCATTCGAGGTTCCATTTCTTTACAATTTAATACATTATATTTTATTAAAACATTATGTTACAAAATGTATACTCCTGATATTAGTAAAATACATGTCACAATTTGAAAATTTTATTTGCAGCTAATATCATATTTATAAACATGGTTTCAATGATATGTTATTTTTTACTTATCCTGACATTTTAACTTTCTATTATGTTCCCTAATATATGACTTTATAAATCTAGTTTATAAGGATTTTACTAAAGTTATCTTATATAATCTGTAGCGACCTCGACCCCAGTAGCACGTCGTCAGTGTTCTAATAAATATTAAATGAAATAAGACACAAGTAACTTGGGTCCTGAAGGGCCAAACCATTTAGTATTTTTAGAAAACAATATTTCATACATGGTAAATAATTTTAAATTGGGAAAATAAAAATTGAATATAATACATAAAAAATTCTAAAAAAATGAATCATTGATGCTTATTTGAAAATTCATCTTTATATCATGGAGAAAGGGAACAAAATAAGGGTGAATAAAAATTATTAATAAGGGATATGTATATTGGAAGCTGTCAATAATAAATAATGGATAATCAATATTATAAGTATTGATAATCAATATGCTCGACATGGGAAATTTTCAACCACATGTCAGTATAAAATATGGACTTCTAAGTATTCTCCAAACATTATTTTCAACATGATATTTTTATTAAAACGCTATATCATTTTTCAATGATTCAATACTTTGAAAATGAGTTCATATTGAAATTTTGGATTATTATAATAATCCCTATATCATTTGTGATATGAAAAAACAATTTGTATATTAATCTGATTGATGATTTATTTAGTTTGATAGAAACATTGATTTTATATTTTTTCACTTATAAATTAATTAAAAACCTATCATGAAAGGCTAAAACCAATAATACAATCTTGGATTGATGTAGAAACATAGAAAAATTAACATTGGGATATTCATTATCTTTACAGACCTACCATTATAGTGGCAATACAATAACCATGTTTCTCGGTATGTTCAAAATTATAATTTCACCTTAGTATTTTTATTATATTGATATATCACTATTATATGGGAGAAAAAAAAGAAGGGTAATTTGAATTAATGTGAAATACCAAGAAGAATTATACATAATTTACATTATGTCTTTGTGAATCATACTCGCTTCAATTTGATGTTCATATTTCATGGTATGACAGAACTAATGAATTCATAATATTAATTCTTATTAATAAATATAAAATCACAAATGTAGAGGTCAAATTGATGAAAAAGTTATTGGATTTGTGAAAATATATAAAACCGATCTTCATGTCATTTTTGAAATACACCAACCAACGACACATCAATCTGAAAACATAAATTTCTCAGTATTATCAGAATTTCCCATTCATAATTCCATTCTAATTAAAGTGTAAATGTATATAAAAGGGTCAAAATTGAACATACAAGTTCTAATTCTAGTAAAAATAGATAATAAAGATCATAAAAATATTTTTGATTGGTACGAATCAACCACACATCATTCTAATACACAGATTTCATGAGATGATACATATGCTCATTTAACATTGATATATTTTTTAAAATAGAATTACCCTTGATAAGGTTTTAAAGCCAAGTAAAATGAATATAATTTTATATAATTTTAGGACTATGATCCACGAGTTTATTTTTTTACCTTTAATAATCAGTCTTGCATCAATATGATGTTCTAAATTCTTAGTATGTTGAAAACTATGATTTCATATTGTTGATGGTTATTAATAACGCACAATTCACTAATTTAGTAATAAAAATCTAGAATAAGTGATCACATTTTCACAAAAACCATTAGAAACCATCTGTGAGTCAGTCTTGATTAATATTAACCAACCAAACATTAATCTGAAATTTGAAGTGCTTAGTATGATCGAATAAGCTCTTTGACCATCACATCCTTATTAATGTGAAATGTAACCTAATATGAGTTAAAACCGAGTAGAAGGGTTCGTATTCTCAATGAAACTTAATATAATGATTGTAGAATTAATCTAGATCTGTAGGAATCAATCAAGATTAAATTATACTCCATGATTTCATTGAATGATACAAATTATTTTTCCACCATATATTTTTATTAAAATAAAATATCAACTATTAGGTGGTCCAAATTGATCCTAAAACATCATATTGATAGGGAAACATCTAACAATGATCTATGAGTAATTTTTGATGTATATAATATATATGTGAAATATTTTGATGTATTTCTTGCTTCATATGATGTAATCTATGACTTAATATTGTTTATTTTTATTAATAAATAACTAATAAGTGATATATGGGTGAAAAAACTTTAAGTGATCTTTAATGTGCTATAAAACATAAGAATTTTTTTTTCTAGTAATCGTATTCTATAAAAACCAACCTCACCTAAATCCAACTTCTTAAATGTTTCATTTGATCAAAAATGACATATGGCCTTCACTTTCTTATTAATGTGAAACATCTCCTAAAATGTTTCAATATCAAGAAATCAATTATGGAATGTAAATAAAACATATAAGAATCTAATATATGACATTTTTATTCAAATATTCATTAATATGACAAAATGTATCATTTAACCTTGATATTTTTATTAAAATGACATATCTCCCATTAAATGATCAAAACCAAGATAATGAAATTGGAGTAACATATAATTTTAAGATAATTATACTCAGGTCATTTTTTGACCTATAGAAATCATGATATTATGACTTTAATGTATTCATTTCTTAATATATGTAAACTATGCTTTCTTATTGTTGATGATTTTCAATAAATGAAAAATCCACATTATTGGGGTCAATCATGTGAAAATGATATCTAATTAAAGAAAAAAAACAACGGAAAACATGTTTTGGGTCTTTTCGTATCAATATGAACCAACCACACATCAACATGAAATATGAATTTCTTATTATTATTAGAATGTCCCATAAACATTCAAATTATAAATAAATTCTAAATTCTCCTCAAGGGGTCCAAAACAAAGAACATGAGTTCAAACATCAACTATAATATAATAGAATGATTCTTAAAAAATATGAGATCATTAGGATCCATAGCACATCATTTAGATGACCCAATTTCTCAATTATATCCATAGTATCATTTTACAATATTATTTTATTAAAATGATATATCATATTTCAAGTGATCAAAACTAGGAAGACAATTTCATTTTAGTGTTGAAACATCATATAGTAGTTTACGAGTCATTTTTCATATATAGGAATCATCATCATATGAATTTGTTGCATGGATTACTCGGTGTAATGAAATATATAATTTTATATTTTTAATTCTTATTAATATATGAAATTTTACCCATTATAAAGAAAATATTAAAGAAATGATATTATATTGGTTTGAAAAAATTAAAATAATATCTTCAACTAATTTTTGATATTTACAAAACAAACCGATATCAATTTTACACCTGAATTTCCTAGTATGATCAGAACTATAGTTCAGGATTCATATTCTTATTAAAAAGGAAGGTCAAATTAATGGAGTCAACACCATGAAAATGATTATGGGTTAAAATATAAACTTATGATATTGATTCATGATTCATTTTTTATTTGTTGGAGTGAAACATGAACTAATATGATTTCTATATTTCTCATTATGATCCAATGTAAAACTTCACCAATGATTTTTTTAAAATGATATATTACTTGTTAAATGGTCAAACCCATAAAAATAACTATGGATTGACAGGGAAACATAGTAAATTTATAACTAATTCATTTTTTACATGTAGGATTGATTTTATCATCAATCCCATTGTCATATTGATTTGTGTTATATAATCTAAAATTTCATATTGCTAACTCTTATAATTAAATGTAAAATCCCACATGTAGGGTTATATACTAAGGAAATGAGATCATATTAATAAGAAATATTTTAAAAATACTCTTCTAATCAGATCTAAACTAACTGAACCATCCTCGTGTTAATAAAACAGCCAAAAAATGGTCTGATCAAAAGTGTCATTTAACCATCACATTATAATTAATGTGATGAGTCACTAATGATGGTTCAATACTGAAAAGTTTAGTATTTTTCATTTAATAAATTATATAATTATCCTTAAATTATTTTTTATTTATTAAAACCAACCATGGTACAATATTATTCTTGGATTTCTCATTGAAATCAAAATTATCCTTTCACTGTGATATTTATATCCAAATAACATGTAACCTGTAAAGGGGTCAAAACCTTAAGATGAATTTTTATTCACATAGAATCTATGTAATATGAACACTATTTTATTTTTGATATTTAGGAATCATATATTTGGCAATATTATACATGAAATACTTTGTATGGTGGAAACTATGATTCAACTAGTTAAAGATTATTAATAAATGAAAAATCACTAGTGTACATGTAAAAATTGAACACGTGAAATTCAATTATTTCAAAAACATTAGAAAAAATGTTCAACTTATTTATTATCTATATTAAATAACTAAACATCAATATGAAATTTGAGTTTATTGATATTATCAATTTTTTTGGACTTCATAATATTATTAAAATGACATTTTAGGAAAAATGGATCAAAACTAGGAAAATTATTTTCGATTTCCCTGATAACTTTGGAAAACAATTCTAAAATAATTTTTGATTTCTAGGAATAAATTTGACATCAATATGAAATACTTTTTTCATGTTTTTATTCATATTATTTTTTTAACATTTATATTTTTATTAATATGTCATTTCAACCATCAATGGGTAAAAACAAAGTAGAGGATATCATATTGACATCGAATCATACGAAAAATATACTTGGTACATTTTTCATAAATAAGATTCATTTGGTCATGAATCATATTCCTATATTTCACTATATGATAGAAAAATATGATTTCATATTTTTAGAATTTATTAGTAATTGAGAAATCACCCATATAGAGGTCATAATTGTTAAAATGAGCTCTGATTATTGTGAAAAATTAATGAAAATATTTTTAAATAATTAATAATACATACAATCTATCATGAATTATACCAAACACCAAAATTATTTAGTATGAAATATTTGAAAAGATATTTATACCAATATAGCAATACTGATGCTTTTTAAAAACTATTATTATAGATTATCTTTACCAACAACTATAAATAACCATTGGGATAAGACATTTATCATATGGTAATACAAATTCATTCAAGACAACACTAGTACAGAATAATGTACACCATTATTTCTAATGTACATCATTAATTTTTAGATCAATAAAAAAATATGTAGTTGGAATATGTTTTTTCAATATGTCTTAATCATTAAAGTATTCAATCAGTGGGATTATATAGATGTATGTTTTACTACAAAGTAAATAATTATAATAAAATATTGTAATATGGAAAGTAATAATTAATAATCACACTGATTGAATACCTTAATGATTAAGACATATTGAAAAAACATATTCCAACTACATATTTTTTTATTGATCTAAAAATTAATAGTATATCTGAACAAATACTTTTTTACATAAAATTGTTGATAAAAATACTTTATATCCAATAAAAATTATTTCAATGGAAACTAAAATCACTCTAAAAGGGTAATATTAGAAATTCTAGATAGCCAATACTATAGTCATGGGGGATGATGATTATTCTTATCATGAAATAGTAATATTTTATAGATGAATTAGTTGAATAATAATAACATAAGATCAAAATTTAATTGAATTATTGAAAAAATAAAATACATTTATAACAAAAAATTGTTATAGTATTATGTATAGTTATTTCTCACTGAAATAATTATATCATATACCAAGGTATTATATAGACGATATTCTATTATATATATAATATGTTTTTCATTTATGTTTTGAAATTTTTTCACTAAATATTATATGATTATGTTATGATACAATGTATCATTAATTTTTAATGACAATTTGTATTCCTTAATTAATTTAGGTCACATATTCTATCTTTTTTGGTTTACACATTAGCTATGAATTTATTAATAATTTAATATTTGTATGAAAATGAATGAAATTAAAAACATTTAATAGGTATGAAGGAAGATCCTATATTGTCTGAAAAACATCTCAACTCACCAAGGCATTCTAACCTAATAACACAATCCATGTATAACCAAATATCCGGATGAAACTCGATAAAGGGTACCCTCAACAACTTTCCCACTAATATTATAGTTATGCACCTCAATACTATACAACATAGAGATCCTATATCATCTAAATAACATATACCATCATCCCATTGCATTATCACATCAGATCATGCTTCTAGAAAGCTAGGAAACCACCCCACAAAATGACAACATCGCATAACATCCTTAAAAAGAGTAGTATTGTATCATTTACATGAAGTACATTAACCTATTTCCCTACTCCTACAATGACAGACCCCCTGCATAAGCCTCCCAATAGCACAATTATATCGTATTTCGCCTGAAGACACTAGGGCCACCGCCCCACAACATTGTCATATCATGTCTCACCTAAAGACACATGCGTGATCAGATAGTACAGTAATTAACCATATCCATAAAAACATTTTCATATCTACCCATATGGATGAAAGATCATGGAATGAGTGGGTATCCTTCCATCTATCCTTATCATGAGGGCGTTAGAAAAATAACCCATGTGTTAAAATATGGGTGTCCAAAAATAGTACTCGATGCACGTCAGGTGCATTTATAAATCATAAGAAATGTACATGAATATAGATATTGACACACAAGAAGTCCAAACTATGGGTCCACCAAATAACACTAACAAAATCACAAAATCCAACCCTCACTACCACCTCTAAATTCATAACACCACAAAAACCAAAATCCACAGTACACACCTCCAAGAAATTCAAATTTACTTTCCCTTTGTTTTTTTATTTAGAAAAAATCACATTTAACCACACAACCCAAAAAATATTTGGTCGTTTTTCATTTCCATCCCATTATCCAAACCAGAACCCAACAATTTTAATTATTATGAAATAATTATTCCATAAATACCATGGCTTCTAGAACAACACTATCATAAATTAAAGTATCTCATCTGTAGAAACCCCTAGACTAGTATCCCTAAGCTGGTGTCTTACAATAATAACAGTGGAATAAGAAAAAAGGAAATTTCACCCTAAAGGACCAAGATGTTATGATATTTTTGAAATATATATTAAATTAATGATACCTACCTTTACTTTGGTAATTTAAAGTAAATCATAATGCATAACCAGATATAAAAAACTAAATTCTTGAAACATATTCCAATAATTAATCATCATATCATGTGGAATGGAAAAAACATAACTGTCGTCTCAAGTGACCACTAATGGTTATTTATAACACATGATATCATGAATCAATAATGGATAATAAAAATGAAAATAAAAATAACTTATCACACATTCCATTTAAATTAATAAATAATGAATAAAAATATGTAATGATTGAAAACTAAAAACACATTCAATTTAATCAATAGACTGAAAATGGAATGCATAAATAGATTTTATCATAGGGAAAATCCTCTGGATTAAAATTAATGAATACTGAATGATGTTAATTTTTAAATATTGGACGTCATGTAACTAGAACATATATCACTATACCCTCAAGACCTATTCTCAATATAATTTAATCTCTTCTAATTTGGAAAACTTATTGGTCTCATGAGAGAACTGATGAATCGAGGGGATATGTATAACTTGGGATAGACATGAATTCCCTTCAAAATAATTCCCCATAAATTAAAAAATCAATTTAATTAATAAACAATATTCCTCATCATCAAATATATATATTGTCTAAAAGATAATGATTTGTTAATATTTATAAAATTAAATAATATTACTATCAATGCAAACATTGTATGAAAAGGTGGAAATAAGAATAGGTAGTAGTCATAATTTTTTTTACAATAATATAGATATTTAATATAAATGTATTGTCCATTGATAAAAGATTACAATAAAGTGATTTTTTCAAGATAATGTTAACAATTAAAAAATAAAGATAGATTGATCAATAACATTTACTCTTGTTAATTTTCAATTCTAATACTCTTGGATGAAGTAATTCAACGGAAAAAATTTAAATACCATAATGATCAAATATTTCATTATATTACATGTCATAGTGGTAGTTTTTACACCACATAAAATCTAATTGGTGAATAAATACAAATAAGTACAAATGGAAAGTAAAGTGAGGACAAATTTATTTATACATGAGTGACTTTTGAATCATGGGATACAAGAAATAAATACATCAATTGAAAGATTGAATTTCATTAAATAAATTAAATTTGTGATATAAAATTTCATAGGGAATTATATACACCACACAAAAGAAATGAGTGGTAAATATGGAATAAGTATCGAAGAAATGAAAGTGAGACTATAAGTCCCATTACCTTAATCTCTATTTGCATTATACTACAATTAAACTCCTGTATAATGGTTCTAATAATGATATTAACTTACAATACTACAATATTAAAATTTATAATTACATGTATTCTCTTCTTATAACATCATATAATTCATTTTTTATAATCATTCATTATTTTCATTGTTTTGAGTGCTAATTACCTTCCTTTTCACATTTGTCGTGGCTTGATATTTTGGTTCTTCACACATAGATCAGGATTCAATAATCACCTGAATTTAAACAATAATGTAAATATATTATATATTTTACATACATGTATTTAAATTTATACATAAATTTTGTTGATAATATATGAAATACACCGTTCACAGAGAGGGTAGTTCATACGTAATCCTGAAATATGTTTCAATTTTCTTATCCAATTGAAAGTGAAATAAGAAAATTATATATATGTATATTATAATTATTATATAATATTATGTTATATATATATATTGATTATTTTCATTAATATCTTCATTAATTCATTCTTTGAAATGTGTAAATGATTCACAATACTTTCAGGAGGTAGTTGTTCACACCTCTATAAATGCTCTTATCATATTCTCACAAAATGGAAAGCATGAAAGTATGTGTTATGAAATAAGTATAAAATAATAAATAAGTTGTAAATAAAATATATATCATATAAAAAATAAAAAAATAAATATTCCCAACCATGAAATGTGGAAATTAAAGAACAATTGACTTTAGTTCACAAGGAGGACATCTGTCACACACACGAATGACGATTGCTTATCCCATTTGATGGTAGTTTTAGTTGGTGTAGGTTTTATCATTAAAAATATCTATTTATATTAATGTTACTTTTTTATTATATAAAAAATATATAAAATTAATTTAATGTGGGGATAAATAAAAATAAAGTGCTCATTGAAAATGATACCACTTCTTCAGGTACCTCCATTTTCATAATACCAAAAGCATAATTGCTTGTCTATAATACTAATGTGAGGATTATAGGATGTGTGGATTTATCTTGAGATCTTATTTGGTCAGGGTGGGAGGATCCAAATTGATTAAGTGGTGTGATGAAGTGAGGGTGTGAGTTCCAGTGTATTGTGGAGGAGGAGTGACATTCTTGTAAATAAAAAAGGTAAATGCTATCATGAGTTCCCTATCACATAATTTGCCCCAAAAAATGAAATATATACAATCCATGTCTATATATGTTTGAACTTTTTTCATACAATATGGTTTTTTGAAAATTTATATGTCGTTTCCCTCTTCATGATTAAATTTTAACCATTATGTAAACTAATTTTAACTTAAGTGTTATAATTAATTTAAATGTTTTTCACTATTGTTATTATTCTATCCGTATTTCTAATATACAAGAAATTAAAAATTATGATAATTCAAACTATGGAATCCATTTCTGAAAATTCTATTCAAAGAATTCGAAGAAATTCATTGAATAACAATCCCACAGATAAGAGAAAAAAATGGGTTTTTTAAGTGAAAATTGTAGAACATTGAAATATTTTATATCCAAAATCATTATAAAATTGATCCCAATTAACTAAACTGGATTATTATATCTATAAAATGGATCTAGATATAATTTGAGACAAATTAAAACATATTATAACACAATACATTATTTATATGAAAATTTATTTTTTAATTAAAATTTAGTATTTTTTAATATTCATATGAATATGAAACTTCTCAGAAAAATACCATGAATTCACCCTGATGTGTTTTTATATTTTTATTTAGTATAATATGATTATTTTTTTAATATAAAATTTATCATTGTTTCTAATATTAATTTTAAAATAATATATCCATTAAAAGTCATCAAACTACCATTCAGAAAAAATATAACTTCATATAATTAAACTCGGATATTTTCTTAAATTATATATATGATATATAGAATGAATTTAAAAATAATTATTTAATATATAATATATAAATTTCATAAATATCATTCAATAATATTTATTAATTTATTTTATTATGATAAAATTCCTTGGTGGACGTAAATATTGCTTTCATAAAAACATATCATCTTTATTTAATTGGTTTTTATTTTTTTTATAATTAATTATTCATAACAAAAATATATCAAAATGTGGAATCCATATTTTCATAATTTACTAAATCTTATTCATTCCCACCATTTTAATGGCCATGTGATAACTATAATAATATAATAGTAGTAGTATTCAGAAAATATATTCTTGCGTGCAACGCAAGCCATCGAAAAAAATTCATTCTTGCGTGTAATAAAAGATGAAATTGTTTTTCATTCATTACATGACATAGAATAGATTTAATTTATTTAAAATAGTAAATATATCATAATTTATATAAAGGTTATATTATTTTCTCTTCTTGGTGTTGTGTGTAATGCATGAACAACAAATATAATGTTCTTACTTTTGAATTTTAGGGTGTTTCATTCTCCAAAATTTAATTTAATTATGTCTTCATATTATAGACCTAATCTTGTAATTATAGGTTTTCAAAATTCAAAAAAATATTTTAAAACCCTCATCATAAATGGTATAATAAAATATCGACATAATAATTGATATGGGATGTACAAAAGGAACATGGAAAAATTAGAAAACTAGTGTTCCAAATATGAAAACATAGATGGGGAATGAAAACCAATACTTGGATAAAAAATAAAACCAAAATTCCTCGAGAGAATGATAAATATCATTTTCAGATAAAATTAATGACCACAAATCCATAAACTTTAGATTTGATAAATTTCATTAATACCATAAATTGATGATAATTAGACCAAAATGTTAATTTAATACCCTATTCATAATAGTTGAGGAATTAATTAAATATCTTTGAATATAAGTAATTATATGTTCCAATTTTATAAACAAGATATTATCCTTTACTAATTACCTATACTATATCTACATAATTTCATAGAATGAGATGGATTATATGGTTATGTAATGCACTGTCCTCTAAAATGTTTTCATAGTAAATCCTAAAAAATTTCATAAATGTTTAACCTTATGGTCCTTCCATTATATCAAGATCATTAACATTAAAAATATGGTCATCAAATAAACTAATCACAAAATCTCTCAAAAACGTGATATATTTTTCAATCATCACACACCAAACAAGTGAAGACATTCATCATGTATTCGATTAAAATATGGTAATAACACGAATTAGTATAAATACCTATAGAAAACATGCATGAATCTCTATTAATGAAGTAGAAAATATAATATTTTATATATTTCTCAAATTTAAGAGTTCCATAAAATCCATTAATGATAAAATAAAACACATTATCATCAAATAATTAATCAATCCAAAGGTACTTAGTAGTATCCAATTTACATTATCCAAAAATAATAATCACTATATCCATAAATCTATATCACAACATCAGTAACATATTAATGGTTATCGTTCAACACAATATAATGTTAAAATTTCCACTGAATCAATTTTTTAGTCATTAGTATCATTTACCATATTCTTTCAAATTAAAAACAAAATTTATTACAGTACAAACCTAAAATATACCATAATACATTTATCCAGGATATCATTGATAGAAATATTTCAAAAAATTATTTAAGAGTCCAAATATCAGTACATTAACCATTTCTCTTAGTCTGTGTTAATAGCATAATCTTGACCATGGGCCTATTAGTTCCTTCATAGTATATTCCATTGAGTCTTAGGGAATTTTTGTGAATATTTCCCAATTTTTATATAGTTTAATAACTATATATAATTTAATTTTTTCTTACTCATTCATTAATTAGAATTTTTAACCGTACCTAAAAACTTATAACAAACTCTAATTCCATTCATGAAAACACTACTCTGTTTTTTTCTATAATTACCTCATGAGGGAAAATCCTTCTTTCTTTCTTCCAATTATCAATCTTTTTCACATGAATACTATTCTTTTATTACTTCCCTTAAAATCCATATTTCTTTTATAATTGTTTCCCTATATTGATTTAACATAAAAGGACTTCATTGTATAAATAAAAAAAATATTAGTGACCAGTCCCCTTCAAAGGATTCTCTTAACACCTTGGAATAAATATTGGATCTTGTATTCTATTTTTTATATGAAGTTCATTTAATACATTGATAACCATGTAAAGGTATCCACATAAATAAGAACAATTTCGTATTCCATTTTCTTTCACCTATTTAAATTTTTCAACTTTTCAATATGTCTCTTTTGAGGGATATATTTGTTTAAAATGTATCCTTAAATGCTTTACATTCCATGTGTTCTATCACCTCTTCCTCCATACTATAATAGTTCAATGACCACCATTTATTTTCATCATCTTCAATTCAATACACATTATGTGTATCCTTTTTATTTTTTACCACATCCCATTGCCATAAATATCATCTACGTATACTTAATACATTTCTCAGCTACAATGGAATTTACAATCTAGCAAAAAGATGGGTGATTATGTTACATAAATAAATCCATCATAGGAGATTCTCATAGTGGAAATGGATGATAAATCTTGAAAAGGATATATATTATAACATAATTATGTTTCCCAAATATATCCATATATTTATTCATTCCAATACCACATGTACAGGTTTCGTGAGTTGGGAAACATCTCCATTTGCCATGAATACTAATGCCCTTCTTCCTTCGAGGTTCCATTTCTTTATAATTTAATACATTATATTTTATTAAAACATTATGTAACAAAATGTATACTCCTGATATTAGTAAAATACATGTCACAATTTGAAAATTTTATTTGCAGCTAATATCATATTTATAAACATGGTTTCAATGATATGTTATTTTTTACTTATCCTGACATTTTACCTTTCTATTATGTTCCCTAATATATGACTTTATAAATCTAGTTTATAAGGATTTTTCTAAAGTTATCTTATATAATCTGTAGCGACCTCGACCCTAGTAGCACGTCGTCAGTGTTCTAATAAATATTAAATGAAATAAGACACAAGTAACTTGGGTCCTGAAGGGCCAAACCATTTACTATTTTTAGAAAACAATATTTCATACATGGTAAATAATTTTAAATTGGGAAAATAAAAATTGAATATAATACATAAAAAATTCTAATAAAATGAATCATTGATACTTATTTGAAAATTCATCTTTATATCATGGAGAAAGGGAACAAAATAAGGGTGAATAAAAATTATTAATAAGGGATATGTATATTGGAAGCTGTCAATAATAAATAATGGATAATCAATATTATAAGTATGGATAATCAATATGCTCGACATGGGATATTTTCAACCACATGTCAGTATAAAAGATTGACTTCTAAGTATTCTCCAAACATTATTTTCAACATGATATTTTTATTAAAACTCTATATCATTTTTCAATGATTCAATACTTTGAAAATGAGTTCATATTAAAATTTTGGATTATTATAATAATCCCTATATCATTTTTGATATGAAAAACAATTTGTACATTGATCTGATTGATGATTTATTTAGTTTGATAGAAACATTGATTTTATATTTTTTCACTTATAAATTAATTAAAAACCTATCATGAAAGGCTAAAACCAATAATACAATCTTGGATTGACGTTGAAACATAGAAAAATTAACATTGGGATATTCATTATCTTTACAGACCTACCATTATAGTGGAAATACAATAACCATGTTTCTCGGTATGTTCAAAATTTTAATTTCACCTTAGTATTTTTATTATATTGATATATCACTATTATATGGGAGAAAAAAAGAAGGGTAATTTGAATTAATGTGAAATACCAAGAAGAATTATACATAATTTACATTATGTCTACGTGAATCATACTCACTTCAATTTGATGTTCATATTTCATGGTATGACATAACTAATGAATTCATAATATTAATTCTTATTAATAAATATAAAATCACATATGTAGAGGTCAAATTAATGAAAAAGTGATTTGATTAGTGAAAATATATAAAACCGATCTTCATGTCATTTTTGAAATACACCAACCAACGACACATCAATCTGAAAACATAAATTTCTCAGTATTATCAGAATTTCCCATTCATAATTCCATTCTAATTAAAGTGTAAATGTATATAAAAGGGTCAAAATTGAACATACGAGTTCAAATTCTAGTAAAAATAGATAATAAAGATCATAAAAATATTTTTGATTGGTACGAATCAACCACACATAATTCTAATACACAGATTTCATGAGATGATACATATGCTCATTTAACAATGATATATTTTTTAAAATAGAATTACCCTTGATAAGGTTTTAAATCCAAGTAAAATGAATATAATTTTATATAATTTTAGGACTATGATCCACGAGTTTATATTTTTACCTTTAATAATCAGTCTTGCATCAATATGATGTTCTAAATTCTTAGTATGTTGAAAACTATGATTTCATATTGTTGATGGTTATTAATAACGCACAATTCACTAATTTAGTAATAAAAATCTAGAATAAGTGATCACATTTTCACAAAAACCATTAGAAACCATCTGTGAGTCAGTCTTGATTAATATTAACCAACCAAACATTAATCTGAAATTTGAAGTGCTTAGTATGATCGAATAAGCTCTTTGACCATCACATCCTTATTAATGTGAAATGTAACCTAATATGAGTTAAAACCGAGTAGAATGGTTCGTATTCTCAATGAAACTTAAAATAATGATTGTAGAATTAATCTAGATCTGTAGGAATCAATCAAGATTAAATTATACTCCATGATTTCATTGAATGATACAAATTATTTTTCCACCATATATTTTTATTAAAATAAAATATCAACTATTAGGTGGTCCAAATTGATCCTAAAACATCATATTGATAGGGAAACATCTAACAATGATCTATGAGTAATTTTTGATATATATAATATATATGTGAAATATTTTGATGTATTTCTTGCTTGATATGATGTAATCTATGACTTAATTTTGTTTATTTTTATTAATAAATAACTAATAAGTGATATATGGGTGAAAAAACTTTAAGTGATCTTTAATGTGCTATAAAACATAAGAATTTTTTTTTCTAGTAATCGTATTCTATAAAAACCAACCTCACCTAAATCCAACTTCTTAAATGTTTCATTTGATCAAAAATGACATATGGCCTTCACTTTCTTATTAATGTGAAACATCTCCTAAAATGTTTCAATATCATGAAATCAATTATGGAATGTAAATAAAACATATAAGAATCTAATATATGAAATTTTTATTCAAATATTCATTAATATGACAAAATGTATCATTTAACCTTGATATTTTTATTAAAATGACATATCTCCCATTAAATGATCAAAACCAAGATAATGAAATTGGAGTAACATATAATTTTAAGATAATTATACTCAGGTCATTTTTTGACCTATAGAAATCATGATATTATGACTTTAATGTATTCATTTCTTAATATATGTAAACTATGCTTTCTTATTGTTGATTATTTTCAATAAATGAAAAATCCACATTATTGGGGTCAATCATGTGAAAATGATATCTAATTAAAAAAACAACGGAAAACATATTTTTGGGTCTTTTCGTATCAATATGAACCAACCACACATCCACATGAAATATGAATTTCTTATTATGATTAGAATGTCCCATAAACATTCAAATTATAAATAAATTCTAAATTCTCCTCAAGGGGTCCAAAACAAAGAACATGAGTTCAAACATCAACTATAATATAATAGAATGATTCTTAAAAAATATGAGATCATTAGGATCCATAGCACATCATTTAGATGACCCAATTTCTCAATTATATCCATAGTATCATTTTACAATATTATTTTATTAAAATGATATATCATATTTCAAGTGATCAAAACTAGGAAGAAAATTTCATATTAGTGTTGAAACATCATATAGTAGTTTACGAGTCATTTTTCATATATAGGAATCATCATCATATGAATTTGTTGCATGGATTACTCGGTGTAATGAAATATATAATTTTATATTTTTAATTCTTATTAATATATGAAATTTTACCCATTATAAAGAAAATATTAAAAAAATGATATTATATTGGTTTGAAAAAATTAAAATAATATCTTCAACTAATTTTTGATATTTACAAAACAAATTGATATCAATTTTACACCTGAATTTCCTAGTATGATCAAAACTATAGTTCAGGATTCATATTCTTATTAAAAAGAAAGGTCAAATTAATGGAGTCAACACCATGAAAATTATTATGGGTTAAAATATAAACTTATGATATTGATTCATGATTCATCTTTTATTTGTTGGAGTGAAACATGAACTAATATGATGTCTATATTTCTCATTATGATCCAAAGTAAAACTTCACCAATGATTTTTTTAAAATGATATATTACTTGTTAAATGGTCAAACCCAAAAAAATAACTATGGATTGACAGGGAAACAAAGTAAATTTATAACTAATTCATTTTTTACATGTAGGATTGATTTTATCATCAATCCCATTGTCATATTGATTTGTGTTATATAATCTAAAATTTCATATTGCTAACTCTTATAATTAAATGTAAAATCCCACATGTAGGGTTATATACTAAGGAAATGAGATCATATTAATAAGAAATATTTTAAAAATTATCTTCTAATCAGATCTAAACTAACTGAACCATCCTCGTGTTAATAAAACAGCCAAAAAATGGTCTGATCAAAAGTGTCATTTAACTATCACATTATAATTAATGTGATGAGTCACTAATGAAGGTTCAATACTGAAAAGTTTAGTATTTTTCATTTAATAAATTATATAATTATCCTTAAATTATTTTTTATTTATTAAAACCAACCATGGTACAATAGTATTCTTGGATTTCTCATTGAAATCAAAATTATCCTTTCACTGTGAAATTTATATCCAAATAACATGTAACCTGTAAAGGGGTCAAAACCTTAAGATGAATTTTTATTCACATAGAATCTATGTAATATGAACACTATTTTATTTTTGAAATTTAGGAATCATATATTTGGCAATATTATACATGAAATACTTTGTATGGTGGAAACCATGATTCAACTAGTTAAAGATTATTAATAAATGAAAAATCACTAGTGTACATGTAAAAATTGAACACGTGAAATTCAATTATTTCAAAAACATTAGAAAAAATGTTATACTTATTTATTATCTATATTAAATAACTAAACATCAATATGAAATTTGAGTTTATTGATATTATCAATTTTTTTGGACTTCATAATATTATTAAAATGACATTTTAGGAAAAATGGATCAAAACTAGGAAAATTATTTTCGATTTCCCTGATAACTTTGGAAAACAATTCTAAAATAATTTTGGATTTCTAGGAATCAATTTGACATCAATATGAAATACTTATTTCATGTTTTTATTCATAGTATTTTTTTAACATTTATATTTTTATTAATATGTCATTTCAACCATCAATGGGTAAAAACATAGTAGAGGATATCATATTGACATCGAATCATACGAAAAATATACTTGGTACATTTTTCATCAATAAGATTCATTTGGTCATGAATCATATTCCTATATTTCACTATATGAGAGAAACATATGATTTCATATTTTTAGAATTTATTAGTAATTGAGAAATCACCCATATAGAGGTCATAATTGATAAAATGAGCTCTGATTATTGTGAAAAATTAATGAATAATATTTTTAAATAATTAATAATACATACAATCTATCATGAATTATACCCAACACCAAAATTATTTAGTATGAAATATTTGAAAAGATATTTATACCAATATAATAATACTGATGCTTTTTAAAAACTATTATTATAGATTATCTTTACCAACAACTATAAATAACCATTGGGATAGGACATTTATCATATGGTAATACAAATTCATTCAAGACACCACTAGTATAGAATAATGTACACCATTATTTCTAAAAACAATTTGGTATAGAATAAAGTTATTATAAGTGTTTTTTTAAATCTATTGGTATTGTTTTTTATAAAAAATCCAGCCACGTGGCCTCCCCCTCCTCACACCTAAATCTTGTCCATATTGAACCCTATGAGTTCCATATATTTTACTTCACTGGCACATAGATCTAACCTACATAGTTTATGTTTTCTTTTCATTATTTTTGTTCATGAAATAGGTGTGTTCAAAATCCATCATATCTTTTCCAAATAATCATTTTCATTTAACTTATTTGTATAAAAAACTGAACTATATTTTTTAAAGTAGTATTATTATAAATTCATTGATCATGTTTTATTACTTTTACTCATGGAAGGTAGTAATTAATTTTTTATTCTATGTTTTTATACTAGTTATCCATACAATTATTATAGTTTCCATGGATATATGTAACTGTTTTTATTATTTTAATGTTGATTTATTTTTTTGGACGAAGTGGTTCAGATGGTTATTGTATGAATGATATGGGGAAAGGTAGATTTTTAAAATTTTATATGTTTCTCTTTTTTTTGGGGTGGTTTAAATTTATTGGATGGGTGTAATATTCTTTTGACACCTACTCTGATTTTGTTGATGTTTTTTTCCATTGGGCAATATTGAAACTAGGGTTCTGCATACTTCTATTGAAGTAGAATTTCTTAATTTCAGGCTTTGTCATTGTATTTATTTATCTTATTTATACATAAAATAATTATATCTAATTAATTTTATTTGCTAATTGGATTATTTTCTTATCTCATCCTTTTGATGGGACTTCTTTAGTGATTGGTTGCTCACTCTAATTAATAGGCTTCTGGTTTTTTATGTCACGACCCGCCCTCGGGGTCCGAGCCGTGACTACCCCAAGCCCGCCTTCCATAGGCCAGGGGCTGGCGACTAGCACCAAGGCGTAAATCCCGGTAAAAAGGGAAGGCATTGCCTTTGAAAAGTAAACACACACCACAGAGTAAACAAGCGGAAGTAAACACTAAACAAGCAGAGTACAACTGAAAGTGCGGAAAAGTAAATGGGCCAGAATACAAACCCAAACTGAAAGTAAAGTACAACTCGAAAAGGGAAAAACAGCAACTGTAAAGTAAAGGCCGCTACTCCGAGCTGTCCACCGGAAATCCCACCTGAAGGGTGGGTACAGATAGCTCCTCTGCTCCACGGGTCCCACCGTCCGCTCCGAGCACGTCCCGCCCAGTGGTCCACCTCCGGGTACCGTCATGCTGTGCAAGCCTCAGCTAAGGTCTACGCTGTCCGTCGTCTGCAACCAACACAACGTAGTGCGGGCAAAGCCCGTGCAGGGGTGAGTATAAGCTACTCAGTAGGGACCCCGAGACCCCAGAAGGTCTCTAAAATCCACAAAGGATAAACAACGAAGAAAAGTACAATCACGAAGTAACAACCGACACTGCTTAGGTATATGCCCATACATATACCTAAGTCATCAAAATACGCTCCATCCTCCGAGCCCAAGTACAACTCAGTCCACACAGGAAAGTATACGTATTCCACATAGGAAAGCAGAACATAATCCACACAGGATTGCACAACAAAATCCACACAGGAAAACAACAGGATTCAGCTCACACAGGTATACTTCTTCAAGGATGATAAAGATGATCACTGATCCATCTAAGTCGTCGGACCCACGAAGGATCGATAGGTAACTAACCCCCGCAGAAGACCCACACAGGATCGGGCTCACACAGAACCTGTAGGCGCTGGCTCACACAGAACCGCTGAGCGCAAGGACCCACACAGGATCGGGCTCACACAGAACCTGTAGCACTGATCCACGTAGGATCGCTGAGTGCTGTAGTCGTCGTCGTCGAATCCACACAGGATCTCTGTACTGTCGTCGTCGAATCCACACAGGATCTCTGTACTGTCGTCGTAGCAGTCACAGTAGCAGTCGTAGCAGTAGAACAGTCGCAGCCAGCACTAGGGTTCCCGCACACAGCAAGCTCGTACGGAGGGTCTGCTCCACGAGCCGAGAGGCTGATACATCAACTGTCACGAAGACCGAAGTTGATGTATCCAAAAGTTCCGTATCGCCAACAGGAACTCAACGCAATAGACGGCGCGTCGATCGGACGCCCGGTCTGAGAGTTATTGGCATTTTCGTCTCTGGGGCCCGGTTGGTTTTTAAGGCAAAACCAACCCGACCGTACCCCACCTGCGTCCAAACCTCGGGCGGAGTATGCCAAAAGATCCGTCTCACTAAGAGGAACACTACGCGACTGACGGCACGTCAATCGGACGTCCGTAGCTCAAGATATGAGCGTTTCCGCTCCGAAGACCCGGTTGGTTTCGTGAACGAACCAACCCGGCCGAACTCAAAGTAAACCGAAACCTTGAGTGTGATATACCGAAACGACCGTCTCGATCCAAGGATCGCGTTGCCGCAGACGGTTCGTCATTCGGAGGTCCGAGGCTCAAGTTATGAGCCAAAAACCGAAACCGGTCCGTAACGGGGGGGTCCGGGTCCGGGCCGACCCGGCCCAACCCCCCCCCCCCCCCCCGGGGCGGCGCGGCGGCCGGCGGCGGCGGTCGGCGGCGGCGGACGGCGGCGGCGGGCGGCGGCGGCGGGCGGCGCGGCGGCGGCGGCGGCGGGCCGCGGTGGCGGCGGGGTGCCGCGAGGTGGCGGCGGCGACACGCGGGGCTAAGCCCCGCGTTTTCAGGAGGGCGGCGCGGCACTGGCCGCGCTGTTTTTTTAACAAGCGCCCCCCCCACGTGGGGGGCTTGCTGGAGCCGAACCGAGGGGGCAGCCGGCCCCCTCCTTTTTTTTAAAAAAAGCAAACCGCCCCCCCTCTTTAAGAGGGGGGTTTTCCAGCCGGCCGGGGAATTAATTCCCCGGTTTAACGGCATCCGGCCGGCCAGCCGGCCGGCCGGTTTTCTCCAACGGGACCGGAATTTTCGGTCCCCTCTTCGGCTTCCGACGCCGGCGGCCCGGCCGCCGGTCTTCCTTCCGCCGCGGCCCGGAACCGGCCGCGGCGTTCGTCATCCGGCGCGGTGCGTCGGCACCGCGCCCCTTCGCCGTGCCATGATTCCTTCCAACGCGGCGCGACGGCGTCGCGTTCTTGAAGATTCTCCTCGGCGTAGCGCGACAGCGTTGCGTAAAATAAAAGAACGATCGTCCGCGTGGTGCGACGGCACCACGCTACTTGTTTCCACCAACATAAACAAACATGAACGATGGAGGGGGGATTCGGCCGTGTTCGTGCGGTCCGGCCCCCCTCACGTTAAAGGAATAAAAACGAAACTTAAATAAATAAGCCACACGTTATACTTATCATTCATGATCAAGAAAAGGAGTAAGGAAACCAAAATGAAAACAAAAACCCCTACCTCGGGTTTAGGATTCAAAGGTTCGGCTACGCTCCGCGGAAGACGGCGTCGCGGAGGTCGGGTGTCGCGGTCGTCGTTCGTCAAATCCGTTGACGAAGTGCTATGCCCGAAGAGACACGACGTTGGCGGATCTTCGTTTGCCGACGAAGAAGGTCCGAGGAGGAAGAAGAGGTCCGAAGGTACCGGTCGCCGAGTCGATGATCCTTGACGAAGTGTTATCGTTCTTCGTTGAGGATGAAGACGTTCTTCGTTCTTCGACAGAGCTTGAAGATGGGAAAGCTCTCCAAAGACAAACAAAGAACTCTCAAAAAAATAAGACTACCTCTTATTTTATTAACACAACACAAAGAATTTCAATATTTGAAATTCAAAAAGGGGGTTTAACTCCCTTAATTAAATAAGGGTAACTTAAGCCATTAAAAGAGGGGTTAAGTACGTTGAGAGAAAAAGAAAAGACTTAGGGGTTCGTGTGGGCCCCACCACACTTAATCCTCCCAAGGGAGGTTAAGTGGGTGTGGGTCCCACTTCCAACCCCCTTAGGTAGGTTTTTTTTTAATAAGTTAAAATAAAATTTGTTTTACACAATTTTATTTAACTTAAGTGAAAAACCCCAAAACGTAACTTTCAACCTGCAACAAACGCAACTCCCGAAAAGGTCTCATTAAGCGAATATCGGCGCTGCGAGTTCATCGGTGCCCTCGGATTTCAATTCCGAGCACCGGATCAAAAGTTAGGAATTCCCGCTCGTTCGTTCACTGAACGTACCCGAGCCATACTTCGGAAATTAATTCCGGGCACTCCGGGCCTCGGAATCAGGTGCCGTCTGAAACCGCGCTCTTGTAAAAATCCAAAGAAAATTAAGAAAAATTTTCCTTGAATTTTACGGTCTTTACAATACTCCCACCTCAGGGCTTTACGTCCCCGTAAAGATACATCAAAAACTAGGGGAACAAATGAGGGTACTGAGCACGCATCTGAGCCTCCCGCTCCCATGTGCTCTCCTGGAGATTCCCGTGCTGCCATCTGATGCGCACAAGAGGAATCGATCGCCCACGTAGGACCCGCTCCTGTCGATCCTCTATCTCCACCGGGACCTCTATAAAAGTCGCCCCATCGTCAACGTCAAGCTCCCCATGGTCAATGATGTGCGTCGGGTCGTGCACGTATCTCCTCAGCTGGGACACGTGGAAGACGTCGTGCACCCGGTGCAACTGAGGTGGTAGAGCCAGGCGATAAGCCACCTCGCCAATCCTGCTGAGAATCTGAAAAGGTCCGATGAAGCGCGGAGATAACTTGCCGCCTCGGCCAAATCTCCGAATACCACGTCAAGGTGAGACTCGCAAGAAGACGTGGTCGCCATCCTCGAACTCTAGTGGTCTCCGCCTCCTGTCAGCATATGACTTCTGCCGGCTCTGAGCTGTCCTCATCCGCTCCTGGATGACCTGGACCTTCTCTGTCGTGGCCTGGACCATCTCCGGTCCCACCAGTGCTGACTCCCCAGGGTCTGTCCAGCACAAAGGAGATCTACATGGTCGGCCGTACAACGCCTCGTACGGTGCCATCCCGATGGTGGAGTGGTAGCTGTTGTTGTACGCGAATTCCACCAAGGGTAGGTGGTCCTCCCAGCTACGACCAAAGTCGAGGACACATGCGCGGAGCATGTCCTCGAGAGTCTGAATGGTCCTCTCCGTCTGACCATCCGTCTGAGGGTGAAAAGCTGTGCTAAGACGTAGCTGCGTCCCGAACGCCTCCTGCAACCCTTTCCAAAGCCGGGAAGTAAAGCGGGCATCTCGATCGGAGACGATAGATGATGGCACGCCGTGGAGCCGCACAATCTCCTGAACATAGAGACGTCCCAAGCTCTCCACTGAGCCCTGCTCTCTGATGGGTAAGAAGTGTGCCGACTTGGTGAGTCGGTCAACAATCACCCAGATGGAGTCGTGACCTCTGGAAGTGCGTGGAAGTCCAGTCACGAAGTCCATAGATATGCCGTCCCACTTCCACTCCGGAACCTCCAAGGGCTGTACCAAGCCTGCTGGTACCTGATGCTCTGCCTTCACCTGCTGACAGGTAAGGCATCGAGAAACGAACTCTGCTACAGCCTTCTTCATGCCCGGCCACCAATGCTGTCGTCTGAGGTCCTGGTACATCTTCGCCACTCCAGGATGTACCGCCAAAGGAGAAGTGTGAAATTCCCTCAGCACTTCCTCTCGCAAAGCGTCTGGTACCACGGTACGTCCTCTGAAAAGGATGTCGTGCTCTGCTCCAAGGGAGAAACCATCAGGTGCCTGTCCCGAGGATATCTGTGCACGCCGTGTCTCGCAGTCAGTGTCCCCGCGCTGTGCCTCCCTGACTCGCTGCAGTAGTGGAGGAGTGACTGTGAGAGACTGAAGAAAGGCTGCTCCATCTCTATCCACGAAGGATATCTGCAAAGAGGCTAGCTGCTCCGTCGCCTCCTCGAGTAGCTGAATGCCCGTCCTCCTGCTGAGGGCATCGGCTACTACGTTCCCCTTCCCAGGTGTATAGACTATCTCAAAGTCATAGTCTTGGAGGAACTCGAGCCATCGTCACTGTCTCAGGTTCAGGTCCTTCTGCGAGAAGATATACCTGAGACTCTGATGATCGGAAAAGACTGTAAAGCGCTCGCCCATCAGATAATGTCGCCATGTCTTCAGGGCGAAGACCACTGCTGCTAACTCCAGGTCATGGGTAGCGTAGTTCTGCTCATGCGGTCTCAACTGTCGTGATCCATAGGCGATCACTGCCCGCTCCTGCATCAGAACACATCCGAGTCCGGTCCCTGATGCATCGCAGTAGACTACGTACCCTACTCCCTCCTCAGGCAACCTCAAGATAGGTGCGCTAGTCAATCTCTGCCTCAGCTCCTCGAAGCTCTGCTGACAACTGTCTGACCACACGAAGGGTTTCCCCTTCTTCGTCAAAGCTGTGAGTGATGCCGCAACTCTGGAGAAGTTCGGCACAAATCTCCGATAGTATCCAGCTAGTCCCAAGAAACTCTGAACCTCAGTCACGCTCCTGGGTGGCTCCCATGCTATCACAGCCTCAATCTTCGCGGGATCCACTGCAACTCCCGCCTCAGAGATAACGTGTCCCAAAAAGTGGACCTCACGTATCCAGAACTGGCACTTCGAGAGCTTACCATAAAGCTGGTGCTCTCGGAGTGTGTCAAGAACAACTCTCAAGTGATAGGCGTGCTCCTCCTCTGTCGTAGAGTAAATCAGAATGTCGTCGATGAAGACCACGACAAACCGATCTAGGTATGGCTGAAAGATCCTGTTCATGAGAGCCATGAACACTGCTGGAGCATTGGTTACACCGAAGGGCATAACCAAGAACTCATAGTGGCCATACCGACATCTGAAGGCCGTCTTCTGCACATCCTCGTCTCTGACTCTGAGCTGATGATAGCCTGACCTGAGGTCTATCTTCGAGAACCACCGTGCTCCCTTGAGCTGATCAAAGAGTTCATCAATCCTCGGTAGCAGATACTTGTTCCTCACTGTCACCTGGTTCAGGCGATGATAGTCAACACAAAGTCGCAAGCTCCCGTCCGCCTTCTTGGCGAACAAAATCGGGGAAGCCCAGGGTGAAACACTGGGTCGGATGAACCCCTTGCCCTGCAAGTCCTCCAACTGTACCCGTAGCTCTCGAAGCTCGGCGGGGGCCATCCGTTATGCTGGGGTGGATATCGGGGTTGTCCCGGGGTACAAGTCAAAATAAAAGTCTACCTCTCTGCGAGGAGGTAGCCCTGGAACGTCGTCGGGAAAAACGTCCGCAAACTGATCCACCACTGCAGGAAAACCAGGACTCCGCACGTCAACTGCTCCAAGGATAAGGCTAGCCAACTGATGAGTGATGGGCTGTCCTCTCCTCCGCGGAAGTCCATCCTGTGCTGCTAAGGCTCCCTTCTCGCCGGTGAAGGTGAACCTGCTCCCGTCGGTGCGTACACATCGCACCTTGCGCCTAAAACAGTCAATCTGTGCATGGACCGTAGACAGCCAATCCATGCCCAAGATGACGTCGTAAGGCCTCGACGCTGCTACAAGAAGATCCCAGCCGAAGCTCTCGCCTCCTAGAGTAAGCTCACACTGCCGGCACCAGTGCGTAATCGTCGAGTCTGCTCCCGTAGGAGTCTCTAGCCGTAAGGATCGAGCCAACGGCTCTGTCGGAATCTCCGAGCTCCGAACAAGGGCAGCGGCTATGAAAGAGTGACTCGCTCTTGTGTCTATAAGAACTGCAGCAAGGGTGGAATAGACACAGATAGTACCTCGAATCATCTCAGGTGCGCCGTGGTCGTAGGCCTCTGCTGCCTGGAGTTGTGCCTGTCGCTGCCCGCCAGCTCCCTGTGGTCGGGGTGGACCTCCTGGTGGTGGTGGTGGTAGAGCCTCAAAGCGTCGGCCACCACCAGCTGCTCGTCCAGCTCCTCTGCCTCGTCCGCCTCCTCCCTGCGGACCGCCACGGTCGACCCTCTGCCTCTGCCTCGGTGGTCCATCAACTGACTGCTGCTCCTCGGTACGGCGGGTCGGGCAGTCACGAGCCATGTGGCCCTGTCCGCCGCATGAGTAGCACTGTCTGCCTCTCGTAAGACTGGCTCCGCGCTGTGTGCCCCGCACTGCTGAGCCAGTGCCCTGAGGTCGTCTGCCTGATGGTCTGGTCTGTCTGGACCCCTGAGTCATCCGTCGACTGCCTGCTGCAGATGACTCTGCCACGTGCCGCCCTGCGGTGGGTCGCTGTGCTGGTGTAGACTCAGCAAGGAAGCTCTCGATCAGAAGAGCCCGCTCCAGTACTCCTGTCTGAGTCGGTATGCTGAGGGAGATCAGCGATGCCCTGATCTCGTGTCTCAAACCCTGCTCGAAGGTCCGGGCCCGGAAGAATGGATCCCGTACCATGTCGGTCGAGTACCGCGAGAGATCGGTAAATCTCGCCGAGTACTGGGCGACCGTCATGCTGCCATGCCGCAGCTGTAGAAGCTCCTGGATGCGCACCGCTCGGAGGGTGGCTGGGACAAACTCAGAGCGGAAGAGGCTCTCGAAGTCCGTCCAGAGTAGAGATGTCTCATCGTGTACCTGGAGCATCAAGCTCCACCATCGTCCAGCTGCTGCGTAAAGTAGGCTCGCAGCGAGGATCACCATGAGGTCTGCTGGTGTCCTCACTAGCCTAAACACTCGAACCACTGCCTCCAGCCAGTCCTCTGCTGCCTGGGGATCTGTATCCCCACGAAACCTGGGCGGTCGCTGGCGCTGAAACTCATGCAGTGCGCTGAGGCGACGTGCGTCGTCAGCGGCTGCTGCTGGAAGCATCGGGGGCTCGGCGGGTAAAGCTACCGCCGGTGCCACTACTGGAAAAGGGCCCTGCACCGAGGCCTCGTCGCTCGGTGGGCTGTCGTCTCGCTCGACTCTCGGAACCCTAGCTGGCTGCCGTCGTGGGGCCATCCTGAAAAGGAGAACAAGGGCACCATAGTCAGAACAGTATACCTGGTGAGCTGAATTAAGTAATCACAAAGAAAACTTGAGACTTTCATTAAGCAGATCAGTATACCCGGTGAGCTGACACAAGTAATCACAAAGAAAACTTTGAAACACACACGCAATCAATGTTTTCGTGCATTAAGTCGGAAATCAGAAGTCAGGGTCCTGGTGTACGGATACGTCGGCCGCCGCACCAACACTGGACTCCCTGGACTGATATCCACACTCAATACGCTAAACATTATTGCTTCACATAGAAAAGATCAGAGTTCGCGGTAGAACCGAACTCCTCTGATACCAATTTGTCACGACCCACCCTCGGGGTCCGAGCCGTGACTACCCCAAGCCCGCCTTCCATAGGCCAGGGGCTGGCGACTAGCACCAAGGCGTAAATCCCGGTAAAAAGGGAAGGCATTGCCTTTGAAAAGTAAACACACACCACAGAGTAAACAAGCGGAAGTAAACACTAAACAAGCAGAGTACAACTGAAAGTGCGGAAAAGTAAATGGGCCAGAATACAAACCCAAACTGAAAGTAAAGTACAACTCGAAAAGGGAAAAACAGCAACTGTAAAGTAAAGGCCGCTACTCCGAGCTGTCCACCGGAAATCCCACCTGAAGGGTGGGTACAGATAGCTCCTCTGCTCCACGGGTCCCACCGTCCGCTCCGAGCACGTCCCGCCCAGTGGTCCACCTCCGGGTACCGTCATGCTGTACAAGCCTCAGCTAAGGTCTACGCTGTCCGTCGTCTGCAACCAACACAACGTAGTGCGGGCAAAGCCCGTGCAGGGGTGAGTATAAGCTACTCAGTAGGGACCCCGAGACCCCAGAAGGTCTCTAAAATCCACAAAGGATAAACAACGAAAAAAAGTACAATCACGAAGTAACAACCGACACTGCTTAGGTATATGCCCATACATATACCTAAGTCATCAAAATACGCTCCATCCTCCGAGCCCAAGTACAACTCAGTCCACACAGGAAAGTATACGTATTCCACATAGGAAAGCAGAACATAATCCACACAGGATTGCACAACAAAATCCACACAGGAAAACAACAGGATTCAGCTCACACAGGTATACTTCTTCAAGGACGATAAAGATGATCACTGATCCATCTAAGTCGTCGGACCCACGAAGGATCGATAGGTAACTAACCCCCGCAGAAGACCCACACAGGATCGGGCTCACACAGAACCTGTAGGCGCTGGCTCACACAGAACCGCTGAGCGCAAGGACCCACACAGGATCGGGCTCACACAGAACCTGTAGCACTGATCCACGTAGGATCGCTGAGTGCTGTAGTCGTCGTCGTCGAATCCACACAGGATCTCTGTACTGTCGTCGTCGAATCCACACAGGATCTCTGTACTGTCGTCGTAGCAGTCGTAGCAGTAGAACAGTCGCAGCCAGCACTAGGGTTCCCGCACACAGCAAGCTCGTACGGAGGGTCCGCTCCACGAGCCGAGAGGCTGATACATCAACTGTCACGAAGACCGAAGTTGATGTATCCAAAAGTTCCGTATCGCCAACAGGAACTCAACGCAACAGACGGCGCGTCGATTGGACGCCCGGTCTGAGAGTTATTGGCATTTTCGTCTCCGGGGCCCGGTTGGTTTTTAAGGCAAAACCAACCCGACCGTACCCCACCTACGTCCAAACCTCGGGCGGAGTATGCCAAAAGATCCGTCTCACTAAGAGGAACACTACGCGACTGACGGCACGTCAATCGGACGTCCGTAGCTCAAGATATGAGCGTTTCCGCTCCGAAGACCCGGTTGGTTTCGTGAACGAACCAACCCGGCCGAACTCAAAGTAAACCGAAACCTTGAGTGCGATATACCGAAACGACCATCTCGATCCAAGGATCGCGTTGCCGCAGACGGTTCGTCATTCGGAGGTCCGAGGCTCAAGTTATGAGCCAAAAACCGAAACTGGTCCGTAACGGGGGGGTCCGGGTCCGGGCCGACCCGGCCCGACCCCCCCCCCCCCCCCCGGGGCGGCGCGGCGGCCGGCGGCGGCGGGCGGCGGCGGCGGGCGGCGCGGCGGCGGTGGCGGCGGACGGCGGCGGCGGGCGGCGGCGGCGGGCGGCGCGGCGGCGGCGGCGGCGGGCCGCGGTGGCGGCGGGGTGCCGCGAGGTGGCGGCGGCGGCACGCGGGGCTAAGCCCCGCGTTTTCAGGAGGGCGGCGCGGCACTGGCCGCGCCGTTTTTTTAACAAGCGCCCCCCCCACGTGGGGGGCTTGCTGGAGCCGAACCGAGGGGGCAGCCGGCCCCCTCCTTTTTTTTAAAAAAAGTAAACCGCCCCCCCTCTTTAAGAGGGGGGTTTTGCCAGCCGGCCGGGGAATTAATTCCCCGGTTTAACGGCATCCGGCCGGCCAGCCGGCCGGCCGGTTTTCTCCAACGGGACCGGAATTTCCGGTCCCCTCTTCGGCTTCCGACGCCGGCGGCCCGGCCGCCGGTCTTCCTTCCGCCGCGGCCCGGAACCGGCCGCGGTCTCCTCGTCCTGCCGCGGCCCGGAACCGGCCGCGGTCTTCTCGTCCCGCCGCGGCCCGGAACCGGCCGCGGCGTTCGTCATCCGGCGCGGTGCGTCGGCACCACGCCCCTTCGCCGTGCCATGATTCCTTCCAACGCGGCGCGACGGCGTCGCGTTCTTGAAGATTCTCCTCGGCGTAGCGCGACAGCGTTGCGTAAAATAAAAGAACGATCGTCCGCGTGGTGCGACGGCACCACGCTACTTGTTTCCACCAACATAAACAAACATGAACGATGGAGGGGGGATTCGGCCGTGTTCGTGCGGTCCGGCCCCCCTCACGTTAAAGGAATAAAAACGAAACTTAAATAAATAAGCCACACGTTATACTTATCATTCATGATCAAGAAAAGGAGTAAGGAAACCAAAATGAAAACAAAAACCCCTACCTCGGGTTTAGGATTCAAAGGTTCGGCTACGCTCCGCGGAAGACGGCGTCGCGGAGGTCGGGTGTCGCGGTCGTCGTTCGTCAAATCCGTTGACGAAGTGCTATGCCCGAAGAGACACGACGTTGGCGGATCTTCGTTTGCCGACGAAGAAGGTCCGAGGAGGAAGAAGAGGTCTGAAGGTACCGGTCGCCGAGTCGATGATCCTTGACGAAGTGTTATCGTTCTTCGTTGAGGATGAAGACGTTCTTCGTTCTTCGACAGAGCTTGAAGATGGGAAAGCTCTCCAAAGACAAACAAAGAACTCTCAAAAAAATAAGACTACCTCTTATTTTATTAACACAACACAATGAATTTCAATATTTGAAATTCAAAAAGGGGGTTTAACTCCCTTAATTAAATAAGGGTAACTTAAGCCATTAAAAGAGGGGTTAAGTACGTTGAGAGAAAAAGAAAAGACTTAGGGGTTCGTGTGGGCCCCACCACACTTAATCCTCCCAAGGGAGGTTAAGTGGGTGTGGGTCCCACTTCCAACCCCCTTAGGTAGGTTTTTTTTTTAATAAGTTAAAATAAAATTTGTTTTACACAATTTTATTTAACTTAACTGAAAAACCCCAAAACGTAACTTTCAACCCGCAACAAACGCAACTCCCGAAAAGGTCTCATTAAGCGAATATCGGCGCTGCGAGTTCATCGGTGCCCTCGGATTTCAATTCCGAGCACCGGATCAAAAGTTAGGAATTCCCGCTCGTTCGTTCACTGAACGTACCCGAGCCAAACTTCGGAAATTAATTCCGGGCACTCCGGGCCTCGGAATCAGGTGTCGTCTGAAACCGCGCTCTTGTAAAAATCCAAAGAAAATTAAGAAAAAATTTCCCTTGAATTTTACGGTCTTTACATTTTATATGTGGAACCTAATTTGACATTCATGGAATATTTTTTCACTCTTCATGTTTTAATTATATATTTTAAGTAATATTTTATTTATTATAAAATAAATATTAAAATCAATAAAAATTATTTCCTCTTCAATAATAAATTGTAATGTTAACTAACAGTCCAGTACTTAATTTAACTACACTAATTTTATATGACAATATAAATTTTTTGATCCATTAAAATCAATTAAATTATCATTTATAGTTGGCCTTTTTTAATGTTCATTGCTTAATAGTGATTGGTTAATGATTATTTATGGAGATCATTAAAAAATTAGATAATATTCGTTTATCTTATAATAAAATTTTAGTTCTAGAAAAACATTTCAATCCACCGAAATAAAATTAAGTCCTCATTGAATAATTTAATTTATTGAAATCTTGTTGTTAATAAGTATTTCACTTTATAAAAATTTTATCACCTTCATACATAATTAACTAATTCTATTTTCCTCCCAAACATTGTGCCACACAAAATTTTAAATTAGTTTTCCATTGTTTTTTTACTTTTAATATACTTTATAACCTCTCTTTCACTATCACTCATTGTCACACGCACATCCACCAATAATTTATGTTACAATAGTTATCCTGAATCCAGCCTCAACATCAAATTTTTCAATGAATGTTATATAGATGAATGTTTTAATACAAATTAAATCATTATAATAAAATATTGGAATATGAAAACTAATAGTTATTAATCATACTGATTAAATACTTTAATGATTCAGACATATTGAAAACACATATTCCAACTACATATTTTTTTATTGAACTAAACATTAATAGTATATTTGAAAAAATATTTTTTTACATAAATTTATTGATAAAAATACTTTATATTCAATAGAAATTATTTCAATAGAAATTAAAATCACTGTAAAGGGGTTATATTCTAAATTCCAGATAGAAAATATTGTATTCAGGGCGGATGATTAGTAAATGTCATAATGAATTACATTATCATTCCTCAATATGATTAATCATTAATTATGGTTCTATCCAACATACCTTCATTTTTTATATGTGATGTTGAAGCTTATTAGCATTAAATAGTAATATTTTATAGATGAATTAGTAGAATAATAATAACATAAGATCAAAATTGAATAAAATAATTCAAAAAATAAAAGACAATTAAAAAAAAATTGTTGTAGTTTTATGTATAGTTATCTCTCACTAAAATAATTAAATGATATACCATGGTTTTATATAAATGATATTCTAATATATATATAGTTTTTTTCATTTATGTTTTCAAAATTTCTCACTAAATATTATATGATTATGTTTTGATACTATGTATCATTAATTTTGAATGAAAATTTTTATTCCTTAATTAATTTATGTCACATATTCTATCCTTTTTGGTTTACACATTAGCTATGAATTTCTAACTAATTTAAATTTTTTATCAAAATGTATGAAATAAAAAACATTGAATAGGTATGAAGGAAGAGGATGTCAAAAAATAATCACTACATGGTAGAGATGGTTGTTCCTCCTCTAGTTCTTATTTTAACTATTATTTTTCAAATATATAGACCTTTAAATAACGTAGAAATTCATGTAAATACTTTTGTTAAAATTTTAATCCATATCAACCACCAAGTAGACAATTATTCTTTGAGCTAAGTAGTGGAAGTAGTTTACATCCAGACGATATGATGGGTTGGAACTATTATTATTTTCAACAATCATAAATACCAATCACACCCAATCCCTTAATCAGAAATATAGTATATTATAATTTCATATCACATTGTGTCTTTATAAGTAATCAGGATAATTAGACCACCAAAACTATCACCACCATTTAAATATAATCTTCCTTATTTTTATTTTCCCCATCTGATGATGGATACCACTCCCAATCCATATTATAATTTTCCACATACAACTATTAAAACTTTTTTTCCTTATATATTATTCACTCCATACATTTATGTTCATACTACATTGATATATACTATGAAAAATTATGATCCAGAGAAAAGAAATTATTCACCACTTCTACTGTATTGTATGATCGTTATTCAGACCCTAGGGATCCCCCAATACCCATTGATCATTCATGCTATATAATATGTTTAGAACCATATTGAATTGTCTAAATATATTTTATTTTCATCATAATATAAATTAATATTATAGTTTTATTTTATCATTCATAGTTGGATATTTCACTGGGAATCATTTCCATACACAATTGTTTCAACTGTGGAAAAGACACACATAACTTATAGTTGAGTAAAATAAGGATATTTAAAATTATTGGTAAAACTATGTAAGAATTAAGTGTTGTAGTGTGGACACAATCCAAATACCATGACATCATTCCCAATAACTTACTGTCCTTGAGAAACCTTCTATATAATTGAATGGAAAATGATTGGGAACCAAAATGCGTATGAGAGTTCTTTTTTTAAAATGCTATATTATTATTGTATTTATGTGGGTTAATATTTTGGATACATATTGATTATATTTTTTTGATAGAGAAATAATAAAAATTTCAAGCCTCATGGAATTAGGTGAGTTATGAAGACAATATAATAAGGAGTTTTATAATAGTTGGGTTACTGGAGTTGGAATTGATTTGGAGGCTATACATATCATGAATGACTATCTAGAAACGCCATATCAGTGAAATATTTACCATTGTAATAGTATTATGTATTGGGGGTCAATAAAAATTGAGGTTTTTGAATGAAAACTACAATTATTTACATTAATAAGAAATTTTTGTTATTTAAAATTATTTTTTATGAATCATCATAAAGAAAAATATAAGGATGATACAAAATACCTCCATTATATGGGGTGGCTGACGATTCTAGAACATGTTTATAAGGAAATATTTTTCATTGAAACATTCCTTTAATTTTGTATAAATTCTAAAAATCTATATTCCCTTTAATATTTATTTTTTGAATAAATTTAGATACTCTAATCATAAGATTTATCTTTTGGCCCAATTTACAATTATTTAGGTAATTTCATAATAGTTTCAAAAGAACAAGAAAAACTATAATCCAAATTATCTAGTGTATTATATAACTAAATAATACCAGAATACATATTTTGAAATATTCTACATTTTTTCAATTTTATAGTTCAAACATTATATGGTCTCTCTATGTTACCATTATGTCTAAGATAAAATAATTTTTTTAAATATTATCAGCACTGATTATAATTTCGTATTTACTTATGATTTATTTCACATATTAGACTCTGTAAAAAATTATAGTGAAATATAATTTACACTCCACGTACATTTTCATTTTTCTTTTGGTTATTTCAATTCCTCTTTTATAAGATACTATAATTCATTATCTTTAACAAAATTTATTTTTATACAATTTCCATAACTAGTATTATCAATAACATCTCACACATGCATTTGATATTCTACTCTTTGATCAAAATAATCAAATCCTGTTTAAGTCACATAATTTTTTTGGGAAATATTATCATAAACAATGTTATCAATCTATATTGAAAATTAAATTTTTTCATTTTTCTTGAAAAAATACATTTTAGAAGATTGTTTTTTCATCTATTTATACATTAATATTATTATTATCATTATAAAATTCAAATAATGATTTATTAGTAACATCAAAATGAGCATACCAACTTCAAAAATTGTTAACTATAAAATAATCAATAATGACCCTTTCATTCTCCATTATTTCAATCCTTTCTATATAAATATTTTCATCATCAACATCATTATATTATCATGATCCCCAAAAATAGCTCAAATCATAGTGGTATCCTATACACAATTTATATGTTCATTAAAAATTACTCAAAATGGATTTCCTACATTCTCTACATTAGTATACTTTCAAACTTATTGTATTTCATTACGAATTTATACCCATTAATGGGGTATATAAAATGATAAATGGGGGAATCACATAATGTATTCCTGAGATTGAAATGAAATAAAAAATTAACAAATAAATACCACTAATAAAATATTATTAACCATATAAATAAAGATAAAATGCATGTCAAGTAAAAAAAACATAAAACCAGATATATTTATAATAAGCAATAAATAGAAAATAAAAAGTCATCATCAAAGAAATAACTTCACCATCATCCACTGACCAGAAAGATAATGAGATTATAAAGGTCAACAGAATCTCTAAAAACAATCATGGAAAAATATAATAGAAGTATATATAATTTTGGGCAAGAATGTAAATATAATTAGAAGGTCACTCTTAGAGAAATTTCAATTCAATATGTAAATAATATAAAAAATATTATATTAATATTTATTAAAATTGACACATTATTTTATCATTGATAATTCAACATACCCATATCACCACAAATACAATATCTAAAATATGAGTGTATGGTATAAATAATCAAGTTTGTTTAATTATGAAGGTACCACCCAGACACTTCCCCATGAATCTTTTCACACTATTTTCCAAATTAATAAGAAAATAATATCTATTTAATTTGTGGTGAATTGGTTAGTACTCATATCCCTCCTCATCAGGTTCACAAATTTCATTCAGATTAATATTTTTTCTTCAAGGATATAGATTATATACAAATTAATTTTTTGAAATGTATGAATTTTATATTATTCATTAATTAATCTAAATCAAAGTTAATAAACTCCTTGAGGATCACTCATGTGATTAGGTTTGTGTTCATGTGTCAGTGATATTGATTTCAAGGTGGAATTTTAACTAGAAATCCATTGGAATGGAGACTAGAGTAAATTTTGTTAATGGAATATGTTTGGAAATTACATTCCATATATTCCAAGATTAATTTTTTATTTTTTTGTTGTAGTTTTGGAAATTATATTGTTCTAATTGATTTAATATTCAAAGTGTTGTTATAGTTTATCAAATTCTCAAAATAAAAAAGTATACATTTATAAGATCTAAAATTTTTACCAATTATTTTACAAGTTTTCTTTGGATAATCCAGAAACATACATATCGCTAAGTTTCATATAATATGAATTTGTATGGAAAATCCACCATGTGATTTATTTAATGAATCAATCATTTTAGCACTTATTGTAATTCAATGGGTCTTGGAGACATGTACTTCACAATTCCAACAATGAATGTTAATGGATATTTTAATTTAATAATTCCCAAAATGATATAGTCTTAGAGATAAATGTATTATAGTTCAAAAAGTATCGAAATTTATAATTTTTAGGAAAATCATCTTAGTTTTGTTACAACTTATTAGTCAAGTTTTAACTACATCAGGTCAATATTGTAGGAAAATTAAATGTGATATATCTATGGGAATCTTGTACTATTAACGGATGAGGTGTTTTTGTTGCCAATGTTTTTTGGTTAGGGGAATGCTAACATATTTAGAAAATGGTTTAATTTTTTTACAATTAGTCTTTAGTTTTTTCATTTCTTCATATTTTCTAAATAGGGTATCAAGTGCTTTTACATGTTATTCCAAAAATGGATTCATGTGTTCTGCTCCGTATCCACACACCATATCATACCACCACCATATTCTCAAAAGAACATAACAAAATAATATACCACCTCATATCAAACAACATGATCACATAAACGTAACTTCAACTAAAATCATGGATATATGGAAGAAAATGATAAGGAGAGTATTTAATTATCCATATCCATAGAATAATTGACATTGGGATTTTATCTAGTACCCAAAACCTCATATATGTATGTCCTTGGTTACTCTACATATGTGGAGTCTTGTATTAATAAATGAAAAAACAATGATATATAATTTTAAAAATTTCTAATATCAGGTTGAACATACTTCTATTTTCAATTACATAACTATATAATTTTATAATTTTTTAACACCTCACTATTACTATCTACAACATTAACTTCCCAATATGATTAACCCCAAATATCAAACAATTAAACATTATCCATTCTCAAAAAAATTACTCCCACTTATTTTTCAACTATAAGAATCCACATATATTAAATAACACATTAATTCAGTAATTTTATCACGTCATTCATCAATTTACCATATCAAAATAATTCCCTGACTTTAAAATTATTCATCATTCATTATATTTATATGAAATTCATTTCAATTGGTTTTAGTTATTAGTTGTAAATTAAATATTTGTTGTACTAAATTAATTTTTTGAAATCTACATTATTTATGATAATTGGTTTTCTATATTAAATTTCATTAATGTGAGAGCTATTTATCCTTAAAGGATGTGTGGATTGAAAAAATTGTTTTCCCTGAATAGACAAATGAGATATTGAAGCGTGATAAAATAATAGACACCATGGTAGACTGTATGTTTTAATAATTTTATTTTGAATTATAAAATAATTTTCATAACTAAATATATCAATTAAATTTTAAATTTTATGATTGGAAGGCACCATATTCACAGTAATTTGAAAACATTGGAAAAAATGATCATTTTTTCGAGGTATTTATGAGATGAGCACCATGGGACTGTACACTGTTGAACACGGAAGTGTATTGTCCCCACTATACATTTTCTTAATTTAGGGCTTATTTTTGGTAGCACTGAGTTGGTAAAATCTTATGTAGATTCTTCAAATTCTCATAAATAGAATGTGGAGACCAAACAAATAACCATTTAGGATCATGAATAGAGTCAAAAGTTAGTCGATCAATTTATGAATGTTTTCATATCATTATTTCCATCAATCCCATGAGATAAATCCATGGATTGTGATAAATTCTTTTCAATGATATTTTTAGTATATGTTGCATCAGGTGGTGGTGATGATAGACTTAGTCGTGGTTGGGATGGTCACATACAAAGCGATGGTGATGGTGATGGTGATTCTAAGGATTATGGAGAGGATGATGGTGATGACGATGGTGATGATAATGATGATGGAGGTGGTGGTGGTGGTTGTGTAGATGATGACATTTCTTGTGATGAGGGGGTATTTATCATTTAAATTTATTACTAGTATTGATGACATATGATGTTTTAAGATTGGATATGAATTCATATATGTGATGGTTAAATTAGTTTTTATCACTAGTTTAATTTATTAATTATTTTCATGAATTTTATAAATTTTCTTCTAGTAGTGTAGGAGCATGTGGTTACATGATTTTGACTAAGGTGATGATGTTGCCCAATATAGTAAGAGAAGGATATAATAATGTTCTAATTAAATTACTGTCATAGTTTATATAATTCATATGTAGATCTTGGGGAAGGATATATCAACAATTTAATGAAACCATTTGCATAGTATACTACCATGTGACATATACCAATGTTTTATCGAAAAAATTTAGTGTTGGTCAATACCCATGGAAATACTCTACATTGTTTTGAAAATATTTTTTCTGGTGTATACCAATGGATTTCCATTTTTAAAAATTGTTTTAGAAGTTTTATTATTGCACATTTTACCAGTACTATTGATCAAAAGTATTATCTAACCATTATAGTATGGATTATTTAAAAATTAATATTAACATGATGTTTTTTAATTTAAATTTGTATTATCCTATAGTTGTATTTGTGGGGATTGATTATTTTTTCCAGGTGAACTCAAGTTCAGGTACTAGGGGAAATGAAAATATAATTAATAAGGTGAGGGTTTGTAAGCATGTTGATTATGATAGGATACACATAGGAGGAGCTTCTTTCATTGATATTTCTTTTGTGGACCATGTAGAGTAGTTATCACAACTACTAGGTCTATGGTATCTTGGGGGGATAGTTGAAATTAATTGATCATATCTATATACTATAAAATTATGTTAGTTTGTAATCCTATCATCTAATATAAACTTTTATATTGATATGGATCTAAATTTATTATTACGATTAACTAAGTTATTGATTTCATTGGTTGTATAACATATAGTAAAAGTACATCATGAACTTTTCGCGTCATAGGTGAGGATTTAGTAACTTGATTTTATAAGAAGCGTCATTTTGTAGAGTGATCCCCTTCAAAAGCAAAAAATTATAGTAGTTAGAATTTATTGTGCCTAATTGGTTTAGATTTAACAAACAATAATTAATTTTATAACTATTTCAAAAAAATTATTCATTGTGATAAAACCATTCCAATTAATTCAAAATTAATTGATAATGTATGACTTTTATAATTTTATTATCATTACATTGAAAAAATTCTCTAGAAAAGGGTTCAAGACTCCATAGGGATAAAAACATGGCTAAGGTTATTTGATAGGTGTGAAAACATATGAAAATGATCTTCAAGTCATTTTTGATCAATATAAACCAACCACATAAAAATATATCATCCATATTTAATTGAATTATTTAAATTTATGTTTATCTTTTTCATTTTTATTTAAGTGGCATGTGACTAAAGTGGCTGAAACCGAGAAAACACATTCCATTATAATGGAGACATAGAATAATGTTCCAAAAATCTATTTTAATATATGTAAATCTAATAAACATAAACTATATGACCATATTTCTTGTTTTTAGAGAAATTATAATTTCTCTTCATTATGTTTATTAAAATGATATATCGTCTATCTATGTTTCAAAACCGAGGAGAAGAGTTTGAGTAAATTTTTAATCATAATATAAATATTATAAAATTATATGAAATCTATAAAAATAAAATACATGTTAATATGATTCCTAAATTTCACGATATCATGAAAACTATAATATTTTTATAGGAGTTCATTCTCATGAATTTTTTATAAATCCTCCATTCTTGGAAAAAGTGTTGCTCTGAAAGGTGTGCAAATTAATAGAGCATGTGACCTTTCCAAGGCATGAAAAATATTTTCTAAGAAGGGTAAAAATTTACAAGTTGAAGATATGTATATTTTTAGAATAGTTATACTAGATAACAACCACATGGAGAAAGAAAGCATGGAATATATTTTAAGGAAAGGGAAGGGACTTGAGGTGGCATCAAGTAATTTTTCGTATTGAAGGATTTGGCTGAGGGCTTTGGTAAGAGATCCACGAGGCCTCATAACAGTTTTCTTCTCAAAAAATTATACATCATTCATTATTATGTCCTATAAACCATAATAATAATACATAAATACATAAATACATATTATATATTTTATTGTGCTACTATTAGTTTAACACCATAATTTTCCATTGAATAGTTATTTTCTTTCATTTTCTATTATTTATTTTCTTTTCACCTGTTTCTTATTCTTCGAATCCATTATACTATTTGATACACGAATTTTCTTTTACATGTAGTTTTTTGGTAATTTTAGTTAAATTTTATTTCAATGTTATCTTTTATTTTTCATTGGATTGTTTTTTTCCTCTGATTATAAAACTTCTTTTAATTTTATTAATTTACATTTGAGGCTTCTATTAGATTTATTTTTTAACATCTCTGATTTTTATTCTACCTTCTATTTTCTACCTTCTAGATTATGATTCTACTTATAACTATGGTTCAACATTTTTTATCTTACATTTTTTACCTATAATAATCTAATATTCCTTTCTCTGGAACTTATATTATCTTCTATTTTATTATGTATTTAAATTATTGAAGTTATATCCAACTAATACATTTTTTCTTTTGCATTCAATCTACTATTGGGGTTATTATTATGAATTCTTGATTTTGGATTCTTATTCACCCATTATATTTTAACTTTTTTACTAAATTCACAAATGATTTTGGTTTATTAATTATCTTTCTACTTATGAATTATTGTTTTTTTATTCATGATTGATTCTAGTAATACTTCTAACTTCACATGAAATCCATTTATTATATATTTTTTTTGTCTCCACTAAAAATTCAGCTTCTATTATTGATAATGTATTATGGAATATACATTTATTAATACTTATGAGTTTTCTCCTTATATTATACCTTATGATTTTTTTTACATTTTTTTAGTTTCTTAATATATTTTTTGTGTAATTAGGTACTTCAAACTCCCCTCCATGTTTATAAATTTCTTATTCTTATTCATATTATACTTTCTCTTTTTCCTCAATATTCATAATCGGTCATCACTATCAGATTTGAAATTTTAGACTTATCTTTTGTTTCTGAATTGAATTTTGATTTATGATAACTATTTTTTTAGTTTTACATTTACTTCAACTTATTCTAGTGTTATTTTTTATCATATACCTATGATTTTGAATATGTTTTCATCTTTATTTTTTACTATTATATTGATTGATCTTTTATAATGTCTCAATTTCTACTTTTACATCACCTTCCACTACCAATTATTTTATAAAACAATTCTTATTACTTATTCTCTTGGTCCTACTATAGTTTCGGAAACATCATTTGAGTCTATTTAATATTATGTTTATGCACACTCACGCACATAGATATATATATATTCAAATTCACCTTTTTTAAAATCATCTTTATTTATTCTACTTTCTTCCATAGAACTCTTATAATTTTCCTCAACTACTACATTTTTTAGAGAATATATCTCGATGTCCATTTCCATTTTCATACCATTCATTTTATATTAATTTTTTCACTTTTATTTTCACATATATATTATTTCATGTTATCACTAGGGCCATGATATGTATATGACCTTCTAGATAAGAGATTCATTCTGGGTAATTTCCATTATTTATTAAAATCACGGGTATTGATTTATTTTAATTTTTAATGTTATAATGAAAAATGAATTTTGAAATAAAAATGAAAATATCTCGAAAATGATATATCATAATTAAAAATAATTTGTGTCGTTTTTCTTTGGCCAGTATGTTTTAGGATGAAAAAGTTATAAATTTTTGTGTTCAAACCCGATGAGACCCTTTCATAAGGAGGAAGTTTCTGGAAAACTATATCGATCAAAGACAAATGATCAGATATTTAATTACTAAACCTCTTAATTTTTACTTTTCAAATTTATTTTATAATTTGATTTGATATCATAATGTAATGTTTAATTATGTTTATAATTTATTTTTTATTTAATTTTCTTAAATATAATATATTTAAAATTGATGATGGATGATGGATTATCGAAAATTAACACTATCCCCTCTTAGTTATGAAGGAATTATTGATTAATTATTATGTTGATGATGACAGGAAAATACTCACTATCATATGAGGGTAGTTTTAGTTAATTTTCAAGAATCATATCTCTTACATACTTGACTTGATGAATCACAATACACATTATTATATTGATAGCTTATATTGAAAAGGGTTTTTATGTTATGATGTTAATATCCTATATTATTATTGGTGGGTATTTTTGATATGTTAATAGTGTAATCATGTTCTAGTTTTATGGAAAACACAATTATATATATAATGGGTTGGGTTGGTGGGATTGATAATCATAACAGTACCCACACAAATTCATCATCTTTTAGTGATTTATACTAGCTCAGAAACATCGGGGAATTATCTCAACTACCATGTCTGATGAAGCTTAGGTGGAGTGGTCAAATCCATTACTCCTCATTATGGAACATAAAATTAAGAAAATTAGGAATATTATAATTATAAATGGACTATTATATTATTTTGGAGATTATTTTATTCCTTAAAGTTTCTAATATTTAGTTTTTATCGGTTGTAAAATGTATTGGAAAAGTACATATATATATTCACTACTTTCGGACCATATATGAATGTAAGAATGGACTAGTGGGGGTGAATAATACTTTTATACATTTAAAACATAATTATAATATTTTTAGAGTATTATTAAATATATATTAATGTTAGTGTCATGTTAAAGTGGATATGACATGGATTAAAAATAAATAACAAGAACACCGTCATTTTTATTGTAGTTCAACTGACTTTACATGAACCTATTGTACTCTAAATTCCCCTCTAGCATAGTAAGTGGACATGAAATCACATAAATAAATATAAATGAATTATTTTATAGATTTATACTCATCCTATTATATTTTTGCTAATACCTAACATTACTTTTATTTTATGAGAATAGGAAGAACCCAGTCTATTAAAAGAATAGGCCAAACCATAGTAATATTTTTTAGGTGTAGAATGAACCAAGAATATTATGTATAATTTAAAAAACCAATGTTTCTTTCTTTTTATCAGGTAAGACTAACTTAACTATACAATTAAATATCATGGTTAAATGATAATTTTTATCATATTAATGAATCTATGCATCATATTTACATATAGTTGATTATTATATATTTTCATTACAATCCACAATTGATTCCTTGATATTGAGAACTTTTCAAAGTTGTTTCACATTAATAATAATGTGAAGGCCATATGTAATTTTTGATCATATGAAACAATTAAGGTGTTAGATTTAGGTGGGGTTGGTTTTTATTGAACCAAAATTACAATAATATGTTTTTTTATGTTTTATAGTCCATTCGATATTGATTGAACTTTTTTGACTCATAAATTGGTGATTTGTATTTTATTAATAAATATTTACAATATAAATCATATATGACATCATACCGAGCAAGAAATACATCAAAATATTTCACATATGAATTATATATATATAAAATTACTCATAGATCATTGTTTTATGTTTCCCTATCAATATGATATTTTCGGATCAATTTGGAGCACTTAACAGATGATATGTCATTTATATAAAAATATAAAGGAGAAAATATTAATGAGTAAATGAAGACAAGTTTTCAATTTATCAAAATAATAAAAACTCTATTTAGCATAACTCATTTGTCTCAATAATTACAATACACAATTGTTTATATTAAAAACCCAAACTTTTAATCAAAGAAACTCTTAAATATTATAACCTTTTTAAATTTATCCAAGTTACTAGAAATATTTTTTCTTTAAATATTCACATTTTTAAAATTAAAATCCTCTTCGTAATGATGAAAATTTAAATATTCAATGGTCAAGTTATGTTAAAACATGTATATGGAAACATATAATTTTTTAAACATGATATTTTATATATAAAATAACATAAATAGTATAGGATTAAAAAAATAAATTCCAAAATATGTCAACAAAAAATTATATGTAAAACTAACACCATGACTAATAATCTCAAAAAATGATTTCACATGTACTATAAACTAATTTTTATAGTAAATTCACCATTCTTAATAAATTGTATCACTAATGGAAAAACTCCCCTTAAATCAATATATTTAGGCCTAACAAATGATTATAATAATAAACACCATTTCAGAGTATATTCATCATATATTTTCACAATAATTTTAAAAATATCATAAAAATATATTAATGTAATTTATACATATTTATAATGAATATAAAATTAAATTTATATATATTCTAGTTAGAAATAAATATTGGCAGCATGATTATAGTGTTTAACAAAACCAAATAGATTAAGAATGTATAATTTCATCTTATTATAAATTTATTATATTCCAAAAAATAGCTATTATATAATTATGTAGATTAATTTTAGTTCCATTGTAATTAAAAATATCCACACCCCCTTGTTGGTCTCATGCATTATGGAAATGTCCTTTGATGGTATGAAAAACATGGATTTTATTCTTAATTTATTTTTAATCATTACTACACAAGATCAAAATGTTAAATATTGTTAAAATATATGAGTACATGACTACATTAATATGAAGGAACCCTAAGCAGAAGGATAATCACATGTAATATTAAATTAATTTATGAGCATAAATAGAATTGCATCAACATGTAATTTCTATTTCATTGATATCAAAATTACTAAATCTTTTCAAAGCATTGTTTCACTCAAGGATCCATGTAATAAATTTCTCTAGTAGGTATCCACATGTTCACCACAATCTCTAAAAAATATCATATAATCATTAAGTGATAGCATAGCTTAACATGATCACATGCACTGTTCAAGGATGGTCGTACAATTATTCTTGTTGAATGAGGAAGAACTCTTAGTGCACCATCATAGTCTTGGGAGAGGTGAAAGAGTTAATAAACTCTAGATAATTATAATGTCTCTCAATATTTATTGTCCACAAAACAATTATTTAGGAAATATTTTTGAGTATATTTTTATTATAAAATGTTTAGGGTTGGAAAATTTCACAGAAATTGCTGAACATATTTAATATTCCTCATTGACCTCTAGAACAATAATAATAAAACTATTTTTTATTAATCACTTGACTTGAGAAAAAAATATGAAAATAAATGGACAACATTTATACCATTTCCAATATGACTGTAAATCCTTGAATACATTCCCTCATTAATATTTACCAATTTAAATTAATGAAAAATTAATTGTCAAATAATTTTCATTACATTATTCATTGATAAATATAATAAAAATAATATTAAAAAACCTGAAAATAAATATTTAGTCTTATTATCTAAATCTATTATTCTTTTGAAAAAATTCAGATTAAATTTTATCCACCAACAAAACCTAAATAAATATTATTTATTCTAACATGATAAATTCAGGACTTTTATTTTTCTGTGATTTTAGATACACATTGTTTGTGACCCACTATGACTCTTTTACTGTGGAATTTGGCATAAAAAACTAAAATACAAGGTTATAATTGGGAAACATGCTGGGATCCCATAGAAATTTAATTTAATAGTCCAATTAAATCCAACCTTCTATGAATGATTACCATGTGATATAGTCTATTTATCATGATATATCTAATCATGTAGGTTAGAGGTCATTTTCATCAACTAATATGGTATATTTCAAATTTTATATGACATCACAAAAATTTACTATCCCCCTAGAAAAATGGCCATGGAATAATGTTGGAATATCCATTCACATCAAAGGGCCTAATATATACACATCTTTCAATGGACAAAATGGATAAATCCTGTCTCTCATTATCCATTAATAAAATATTAATTATTTCATACCCCACATACACTACCTCACTACAAGAATATGTTATCACACTTATCATAAATACATAAAAATGTTTTAGTTATTATATCTATTAATGAAAATATTTATTTATATGTATTAATAGACACACCAACATATAGGAACATCCAATGATATACAAGATTTATCAATTTTCAAATAATGGGTTAGTCATCAAAAAATAATATCTTAGAGATTAAAATTGGTGAACACCATCAGAGGGTTTCTCAATTTCATATCATCCACTTATCCCTGATAACCTATATTTTATTTTTCATAATTGAATGTATCATCTAACTATAAAACATATATTCACGAATAAAACCATGGAAACTCTAAATCATCAAAATAGAGATGATTTTTTTGGAACTTTATTGAGTTATTTGTTCTTAGGACAATATCATAGAAAAAGTTTTGTAGAGGAATAATAATCTTGTGTTATGAAAATTTCATTAATAATGAAAATCTATAATCAAGTATTAAACAAATTTTTTAATGAAACTAATTCTAATAGAATCCAACATGATCAATAGCCAAATGAAAATAAATTCAGTCCACCACCTCTCACATGATACTCATGACTCACCTGAGATAAAGCCATAGTCCAAGGGTCGACAAATTTTTCCATTATGGATACTATAATCACCACAGTTTCACCTTATTTAGATAATTACCTTAATACTCAAATAATTATGAGTATATTTATTTTCATTTGGGGTTTCCTTTCCTCCATGGATAGGGCCATCTCTACATTTTCATCACAGTAAATAATTATAGTGTATTTACATATAGGATCAACATCAAGACCATGGAAACAATTTTGAATACAAACATCATCCATGGTAGAATCATATCCCATAAGAAACTCATAATTAACAATACAACGAAATTATATGGAATTATTTGAACTCTTCCCACAAAAATACCCTCCGTTGAGAAAAATCTATATATTGGAGACAAATGTAATTTATTTGGATCTACCTAAATTATGGAATCTATATAACCCATGATGACGGGATCTTCATCCCCTCTTTACATGAGGAATATACCCTCAGTTAACTTCAAATAATTTAGAATAACATTATCACCATTCCAATATTTTTCACCTATAATAGATTAATCTTTAGTTACCAAGCTAAAATAATGGAAACATCGAACTTTATAAATAACATGGAATACATGACGGATCGTATTACATAATCATATGTTATATTACTCATTCTATCTCTTTCCTTGTCTTTCTGGGGAGACATTCTCTATGAATGATTTATATTATTGTATAATGGATAAAATATCCTCATGGATGTATCATTCTAAACGTTTTCTGTATCTATTAAATTTATATACCTTGAGTTAGTCCAAAAATCATATAGGATTTATTATGAAGGATCTTGATCCCAATAATATAGGATGTATTTCATAATTCCTTCATGTATAAGGACATGCTTTTGTATTCTTTAACCTCTTGTAAGGGCATTATATAATTTCCAATTAGAAAAATGCATTCACCATATACTACTATGAAATAAATCATCCTCCCTCTATACAACTTGTAAACACATGGTAAACATTCTAGAATAATGAAATTAAATTCATTTATGGATTTATCAAATAAAATATTTCATGACCTGCATGATTTATTTAATAATGAAATTGATATCTACAAAATGAATATCTTTTTTGAATTTCCCAGTGTCACAAAACTTATAGTTTTCCCATATAAACATCCTAATAAGGGTTACCATTATGAAATGTAGTTTTGACTCCCATTTTTAAAATATCATAAACATAGTAAGCTATTAGGTAAACAAAATTTAGAAGAATTTAATAATGTAATTTTGAGAAATTGATTTTGTATAGTTAATTCCCTAACATTATACAACCCCCTTATCCATTAGTTATACATTTTATGTATTCATTTTACCATCCATCTCTATATTTCTCATTAATACAAATTTGTACACATTAGGATTTACATGAATTGGAGGATCAAACATAACATAAATTTTGGGTTTTCCCACATATAATCTATCTCATAATTCATGGATTTTTTCCATATTTATACTTATAAGCTCCAAAATAACACATTTTAAGAGAGAGGATGATTATTTTGAACATATAATGAGTCAACATAATGGATTTCTAGAAGGCTATATCTCTCTGTCTCTCTTACCTATCTAGAGTTCCAATGCATCACATGTGATTCAAGAAAAAAATCATCCATGGGGACCTGTGGGTTTTTTTAGTAGCAAATATTGTGTATATTGAGCATCACATTCGTCAAATAAAATCATTACCCCACTATCGACAATAAGGATGTTCTATTTATAGGTAAAAATGGTCTATCTTATGATAGATACATTCTAGTCTAATTATTTTTATTGATAATATCCCTTTTTTCTATGGAATACCCTATAAAGATACAACTAATACCTCACAACCCCATGTGCTAAAATGTTACAAATTGGTGTTCCTTATGCTCCATAACTCAAATATAATATTGGTTTCCACATTTTCTTGTACTCTGTTTAGTAAGTATAATTTCATCTATAATGCATATCCTCAAAGGTTTAATTGAAGTATCAGGTAACTCATCATCAACCATACACTTTCCAAAATGGTACGGTTCCCCTTTAACTAATAAAATTACATTTTCATATCTAAGGAGTAGTCAGTTGAGATAAAATACCATTTTATTAATTATAGTCGATAAATTATTGGTTATGATATCCACCATCTCAATCTGACCGATTTTCCCATATCATCTTCCCAATATGATTCCCATCCTCATTACTACAATATTGGAACATTTCAAAGGATTCCGACATATTTAATATTAATTTGATATTAACATACCTTCTCAAATAATCGATAAAAGTAATAATGTATAATAATCATCCTCTAGCCTCAACATGAAATTCTCCACACACATCTATGTTTACCAAATCTAGAATCTATGTCGATCCTTCACCTTGACCAATGGATGGTGGTTTAGTCATATTACACTATAATGAATTATTATATTTTCCTCCTATAATAAGATTATATGAGTCTATATAACCATAAAAAAGTATATTTTCAAATGATACTTTATTATTTGACCCAGACTGTAATGCCACAACTATGTGTTATATGAATCACATGTGCCTGTTTCAATATCAATTTCTAATATTTGGTTTTCATAATTTAATACCTAAAGACAATTATTAAATTGTTCAATACTATAAAATATGATATCTTTATAAAATTATAAACCTTTATTTCAAAATTTGAAAATAAATATATCCTTTCTAAACATGAAAATAAAAAAATATTCATTGTAACACTGGGAACATAAAAAATATTCCAATCTAAAATAATAATTGGCAACATTGAGAGATGGTAGTTTCCAATTTCTAAAACAACAATCCTCACTCCATTGGTAGCCAATAAATTTACCCAATTTTTGGTAGTATTTTGATATCTACTTGTTTTATTATTTTTATACAAATTTGATCACCACAATAAGTATTTAATACCAAAATTGTTGAAATGGAATGATTGAACTCATCAATGAATAGACCAGAACCTTCCCCTTGGTTCATTAGATAGGTGTATTTCCTCTAGTAGTGGCCTTTATTTCCATATAAAAAACATACACATCAAGTTCCTCTCATTACCTATGGATCTTATTCCTCTTATAAGGAATGTTTCTCAGATACTAAGCCTTAGAATGACATGTATGTTCCTTTCACATTTTCTTAAAGTTCTTATTCACCATATTTACAATGGTGGTTTTTACTCCCCATGTATTTATCAATGAGTATAATAAGTGAAAGATTCTTAGAAAGTTCCTTCTAACTATTTTCCATATTATAATTAATAATAAATCAAGTGATATTCTTAGTTAGTGAGGAAATAATGAGATATTTTTTTAGTTAATCATGGATCTATAAACCAAATATATTTAGGTTCCCATTGTAGAAAACCATCATGAGTACATGGGGAGTATATTGGGATGTATCTAGATAGTTTAACATGAATATTTCATGGGAGATCTCTTGTCTCTCTGACAACTCATTATCTGAATTTATATTCTTTATGTTAGAAGTTATGTTATGTACATACTTATCATCATATTGCTTTAGAAAATCAATGGAAGTAGTGGGTAGTATGAAACATTGTACATCCATTGTGTTATTCACATGATTAATATAGATGTAATCTTCATCAGCATCATCCTATTCAAAAATGAACACAATAAGTGGGGTTTCCATCACATACAAATTACATTCTTGGGATTGTAAAATATGTTTGTCTTTATACCATTCTTATACATTCACACCAATTAGAATGTTATCCAACTTTATTATTGATTATGGTGATATTTTTAAACATGTTTAATTTTATATTTCTACAAAGGATGGTCATATTACTAGTAATTTTTTTATTAATAATATAAATAAATAAAAATAAAATTTACTATATTCTATTAATCTCCCACTATTTTTTGAATCCCAATTCCCTTCTCCATGAGTTTAAAAATATATTATATCTTTGATATTCTAATGTAATGGATCGATATCCCACTTCTCATAACCCATACATGGGCCTCAACAGATATTTTAATGGTTTTAGGTTGGCAAAAAATTCCAAATACATTAACTCACTGTTACTTGATCTCTAGATTTTTCTCTAAAATCATAAAATCATGTTTTAAAATACATCCTCTAACATTTAGTATTAGTTTCACCATGTCAATCTTGGGAAGTCGTCCCTTAAAAGGAACTATGTTAATTCAACCTAGAGCATCAAGTTAGAAGCTGCATCGTAATTTAAATCAGCTAAACAATGCTTGCATAAGAACTCTGAAATATGAGATCATTTAAATAATATATTATGGTAGGCTATGCATGCATAATATTTTGATGAGGGATTTATATCCTTATTCATAAAGCACATTTTATATTTTTACATTCCTTGTTAACATTAGGTTGATTTTTCTTACGTTAATAATAATGATTGATAATATAATTTATGCATAATTCGATTGTATTTCATTGTATATCGAATGCATGTTAATTAATTTATATGTTGACCATGAAACATTAATATACATAAATACTTAACCATGAAAATAGACTAAATTAAATATAAGATTCATGATCATGTGATTCCCTAATGGTTAGATTTTCTAGAAAATAATAAATTGGACCTCATCCCAAGAGAAAAACAACCCTAAACTTAACATGGTTCATATTAAATCATTCTACCATTACTACTATACATAACCTTTATTGGTTTCACCTTGTCTATTTGACTCGGACAACCTGCTCTCATCCAGAGGTCCATCATTATATATGCTTTTACTCTAACATAGTGGAGAGGATAAAATTTATTGGTAAAGTGTGTTTACATAAATGGTAATAAGAAAACAAGTTACCTTACATAATAAGGGGAGAGGATGACACATATACCATCATTTAAATTTAATAAAAATAAATTGAAGAATCCAATCACATATAAAGGGATTTCCTAATCTATAATGACCATTACTTTATAGAAATTTTAATTTTAATAAAATTTTACTATATTAATTACAAAATATTATAAATCTATGAAATAGCCATATAGGTATAGTGTACTTAGAATCTGGGGAACAAAAACAACTCTTTCAAAAAATATCTACATTGTCTCCCACTTATTTTTTCATAACTGGACTCATTTTTGACATATCCAATTTAATACCAATCTTCATTACATGGGAAAAAGAAACACATGAAAGGTTGAGCTAAAATGCTTTTTAAGGGTAAATAAGGGAAATATAAATCAAATCATATTCATAATACATAAGATCATAACATTAGTATGTCTTATCCTCCATATGAAATATCATGATTTCATGTCATGGGATATAATTTAATAAGAATTAATGGTCATAATCCAAAAATTTAAAACATAAGAGATGAAATTTTATGGAATACTAATAAGCATAATTTTTTTTTCATATTATTTGAGGCTCAATTCCAATACCATAATAGTAGATAAAGTCCGTTACTGAATCGGGTTTACTTGCCTTTCGAGTCCTGTATTAATGAATCTTATTTAATTGTTGTTCTAGTCATGTTTATCACATGAGATATAATTCTTCACCTAATAAATTGTAAGTATATTTAGGTCCCACACATCTCATAAAAAATAATTCTTATGTCTATCACAGAAACATAAATCTTTCATCATAGCGTAACCTAATGAAAAAAAATGTGATTTTTAAACATCATTCCATCATAACATAATCCTTGTAAAAACCATTTTACAAAATTTAATTTCATCAAAAAAACATTAAAATAATATTATTAATAGGAGTAGATAAATAACCCTATTTAAAAATCTTCATCTTAGATGGAAGGTAATTTTGATATAACACGTGAATTTAATTCTTTAGGAAAATATCATATCTTCTTCAAATACTTTTAATTATCCCAAAATACGACACTGTTTTAAAAGAATAAAATTTCTAGAAAATATCCTTGAAAACATTTAATGTAAGATTCATGTAAAAAGGTGTCATAAACAATAAAAATATATTAATATTTTATAAGTAAGTAACAATCTTCTGGTACTTTTCCCATAGTGTAAAGAAATATATTGTACCGAACTCAAAAAAATAAATTAAAACCATTTAATAAAAATTCAACCATGGGTAATATTGAAATTTAAATTTTTTAGAATAATATAAATAATATTACATATTTAAGAAACATATACCCGGATGACAAATAGACAATTGAAAATTATTTTGTATAAACAATCTCATATAATAATGAGATTAAAAAAATAATCCCTTACCTTAGGTATAATATTCTTCGTTTGTATCCAAACCTCTTGTATAATGGTTTATATAATGTTATTGACTTATTCCATAATCATATAAATTTTTGTGATATAATATATGATCATGTTTTCATCTGTTTGTTAGTAACATTTCATTATCGCTCATTATCCGGAGATTAACTGCTTTATGTTCTTATGCATGTTTTGTCAGATAAGTTCATTTTACACTTCTCAGGTTATAGTTATAACATTTAAAGAATGTTATTTTTATACTATATATCATATTTATTCATTCAATTCAAGTATATAATTGTTGTTCAATAAATATTATGTATAATGAATCACATCACATCATGGATATGGTAGGTCGTATGTACACACAAGCGACGATAACATTCAAATAATTTTATAATGGTATTTAAGTGGGTGGTTTCTAATATTTAAGAATTAGTATCATGTTATAATAATGATATTAAATTATTATTTCCATCATTATACCTGTCCACGTAAGATGGTGGTGAAAAACAGATTACACCATGGCGTGGAGACGGTAACCCGTACGTACGCACGCGTGGTGATTTCATTCTTGGCAAGATGGATAGAATGTGGAATAGAGTGATTTCATAATTATAATAAATTATCATTATATTAATAATACTGATGTTTTTACTATATAATTAAAAAACTAACGAAGAGGATGCAGAAGAAGAAAGAAGTATGAGAGAATCAGTAGAAGATATTACCACTTCCTTGATGTGCTTCATCCAAATCTCTTCTCGGAGCACTAGAGTTCGTCATTGATGATGACTAGAACATGTAAAATTTATATAGGGAATCATAGAAGGATACTTTTTAGGTTATGGTCATTTTTAAGGCACAATGTTAAGTGAATAGGTGATGGAGGAGGTCACCTTTTAAAATTGAGTTGTGGGGCACTTTTCGAAACTCCATCAATAATAATTTATAATAATCTCAAAACATAGAAAAAAAATATAAAAAATGTCCCAATTAAAGAGATGATATTATATAGGGTATTAATATCATCATCCAATAATTTGTGGAGAATTAGTTTTGTCTATTTAAACCATGTATTTTGAATTTAAAAGTAGTAATTCTATTTAATTTTAAACTATGGTAAAAAAATATTATATACTAAAATGGTAAAATATTTACTATTTTGATGTAAAATAGACCAAAAATAAATATATTAGATCATTTTATACCATATCATAATTATTATATATTTTTAAATAATTTTTATTTATTTTAAATAATTTAATAAGCCATTATTTTGATAAATATTCAATAGTAGCAATTTGGAAACTATTCAATTCATTTATGTTTAAAAATAATAATATAACAATTTAACATCGAAAAAATGTATTTTTATACTACTAGAAAGTCGAGGCCACCGATAAAATTTATTATCCTTGTTAATTATCCAAAATAATATGTATCATAATATTTATACTTACAATTATTTGATATTTCTCTTAATAAAATAATTACCACAATTTATTTTTTGTAATTATTCAATATGCTGATTTTTTAAATAAAAATAAAAATTAAAATACTATAATGATTATAGATGTAATATATTTTATAATAATACATGCAGAAGAATTTATAGTTTGAGAAATAAAATATTTAAAATGTTATACTTATTAAATTATGAAGGTGACAACATTAGCAGGATTTTAAATAAAATAATATAAGTGTCATTGTGCCTTATATAAAGAAAAAATGGTCTATAACTCAATCCATGGATGATTCATGTTGAAATATACTCACCCAATAATATTTGGTCATGTTTTATGATATTTTAATGGTAATATTGTTTTAATAAATACTATAATATTTATTTTTCATCTATTAAATAATTTTTTCTTCATTAATGTATAATCTCTTAAGATAATTATTAATTTCCTAAAAGTATAAAAAAATTGAATTTATGTTCAGTATATCCTCATAATAAAAATGATTTAGTTATTAAAATTAGAGTGAGAAATATTTTTCTTTTACTTAAATAAAATAAATTTAATATCTTAATCTCATCCTAGTAGATTTTAATGGATACCATTTTGACCCAAAGATGATTTAAGTAGAAATAAACTCATCCAATGATTTTAAGACATGCGTTAGGATACTTTTTTTATAGTAATCTTACCTTTAATTACCTGGTTTACCATTTTACTGTATTAACAAAAATAACATATGTTAAAATTCATAATGATGAAAAATAAAATAAATATATTTACATAATATTGACTTAATGATTATAAATATATATTCTATTTCTCAAAATTCAAAACACTGAAGTTATAATAATTAATTTTAAATTAAATCCATTTTTGGAAAAAGAGAATGTGTTTTAAAAGTAGAAACATTACAAAATATTGAAATGTTTTTTCATTAGAATTCAGTTTAAAAGTATTGTTAATGACATATATTATATTGAATGTTAAAACTATTTTATATTTATACATTAAAACCATTCAATTTTATAATTTCACCCTATAAATTATTTTGATGAAAAACAAATTCACATAAATATTATAGAATTTCTACAATTCATAAAAACATTATTACTGTCAAAAAAATATAAAAAATTCTTCAAAAATAAATTTTTATATCCCGCATAGAAAGAACATTTATATGATGTAATATAAAAATTATTAATGTGTTAAAATACTTATTTAGAAAGGGTTTTCCATTCAAAGGCATAAAATTTCCCTTTTAAAAATTATAGATATTTATACATCAAATAGGGCTTAATCATACCCTATGACTAAAATATCCATTTGATGAATATCAAAAATATATTATCTAGTATAATATATATATATATATCTTATTAATTTAATTACCAATAGTTATTCACTAAAAAAATATCTAATTATTTTAAAATTTTCCAAAATAATTGACACCAAATGAATTCCCAAAGTAATTTCATAAGTTAGTTAAAATCATGACTGCTAACCTAATGGATATGATATAATTGAATATTTATAATAAGGGAATCTCACCGTTTTTTGAAACTTAGAATTACGTGGAATGAACACTACTAAAGAATTAATATTATTTAAAGAAAACATTTAATAAACACATAAGGGGGTTAAAAAATATCTTGATAAATTCTATAAGAATAAATTTTCAATATAGTTATCAATTACCATGATTCTTTCATTGATTGAAAAAAAATTCAAAGAATTAATCCAATTGAATCAATTTTGAACACCTTAATAATTCTTAAGGAATAAGATTTTATTCAATTCTGTATGGGACACACAACACTGTGAATAGAAAACAATATAATATCCTACGATTTTAAAATATATTTATTTTTTAAGATAAATCAAATTTATTATATAGCTTTTTATTCAAGAAAAACTAACTTATCTTGTGTTACACACAATAATGACTTTCTTCGATAGAATGTGTTATACGCAACAAAACGTTTTACCAAATACTATTAATATTTTTATTCAAAATGATAATTATCTATAGTTATTATATTGGGGGTTATGAATAAGATTTAATAAATTTTAAAAATTAGTTATTTATAAAAGAATAATTAATTCATTTTATGCTAGTCGGAAATGATTATATAAAAAACTATTTATAGGAACACAATGTTGTTTTATCAAAATAAATTAAATTAATTACAGTTACTGAATTATATTAATGAAATTTAAATATTATATTTTCAAAAAATTATATATAAATTAATATAAAGAGATTTGATAGGTATAAAATAAGAACAAATACAATTTTATATATAAAAAGATTTTTTTTATAATGGTAGTTTTTCCTCATTTTAATGTGGCACATGTTTTAAAACAAAATTTGTAGTCTTTTATAAAATTTATTTTAAAAAATAAGCTACAGTTTCAGAATATTAATGTTTAAATTTGTAATGAAGCGGAAATTCCGTTGAATTTTTTTTTCTTAAATACACGGTAATTTTATGTGTCTGCAGTTTCTGACGGCATCTGATTCCGAGACCCGGTGTGCCCGGAATAATTTTCTGCAGTTTTGTTCGGGAACATTCAGTAGACGTATTACTGTGATCTTATATCTTTTGAACCGGTGCTCAGAATTGAAATTTTATGACATTGATAAACTTACAACACTGGTATTCGCTTATGGAGACCTTTACCGTAGTTGCGTTTTATACAGGTTGGAAGATATTTGTGGGGGATTTCTAATGTAAATAAATAAAAATATGAATCACATATTTTTATGTGAGTGGTGGTTAAATCCACCAAAGGAAATTTGGAAGTGGAGACCACCCCCACATAACCTCCCATGGGAGGATATTGTGTGGTGGGGCCCACATGAACACAAACTCTTCAACTCCCCCTTGAAACTCTTAACCCCCCTATTGATGTGGGTTAAACCATTCACTTTCAACCTTCCTTTTTAATTTTTAAAACTCTCCACCTCCCGATTTCCCTCATTAATTCTCCAACACCATTAATTAATTAATTGATCTCCATAATAAATTAAGTAATTTGAGTGTTTGTGTTTTTGAAATCATTATGCCAACATTAAATAATTGAAGATATTCTTTTATTTTTGGTTGTCATAATTGTTGGAGAGCTTGGGAGTGTTGGTGGAGCCTTGGAGAAATTGGGAGATACTTTTTCCAATGAAGAACACCATCTCCACTGAAGAATGACGACACGTCTCCTTCCATTCCAATCGGGGTATGCAAGGAAAGACACAGCCGGTGAATAACATCACCAACGACAATGACACTTCCTCCGAAATTCAAGGAATGATGTCCATCTTCCACGACACAATATTCCATGACTTCGACAATGTTCTTGAATTAAGGTAGGGAAATTTGATTAATTTTAAATGAATAAAATTATATCCTCGATTCTTTGATGTTTACTATGGTTCGACGGTAGCAAATTTATATCACCTTATGCGGAGGGTGCGGGCCGAACAAACAAGGCAGGATGAACCATCGTTGAATCTCGTTTGTTTGACATCGGAGTCGGAGCTGAAAAGGCACAGTGTCGTCGCCCCGCGCCGGAGAAGAACCGCGGCGACGGAGGTGGCGTGTTGCCGTCGCGCCCCGTAGAGAGTAGTAGGACTGCAACAACGTCGCACCGCGGTGGAGGTGCGGAAGTGGCCAGCTAAACTGGCCGCCATTGAGCTGGTCCATGGGATGACTATATGGCCAATCTGGCCATCCCGTTGGATGGTCGCGGTGCCCGTAGGCACCGCTAGGAGGGAGACCACGGCTCGCAACCATGGGCAGCTCGGCTGGAGGAATCGGTCGGCCGCCTGCCGGACATGCTGAAAGACCACGGCGCCAGTAGGGGCCGCGCGGAGAAGATCACAACCAACTATACGGGCCGCTCTGCTGGGTGAACTGGCCGGTCGCTTACCCGCTGGGATGGAAGACCGCAGCGCCGCTTGGCGCCGTCGTGCGAACCGAACCGGCTCGCAATGCGGGCCGGGTCCGCGGGTGGGTCACGCCCCACCGGGCCAGGCCGACCCCCCAATCGAGTCGAACCCGCCAAGCTAGGTCCGCGGGTGGGCTGCACTCCACTAGGCCGGGCCAACCCTTAGCCGGGTCGGACCCACCGAGTAGGGTTGGGCCGACCCGCCAGCCCACTAGGCTTGACGGGCCGGGCCCGACTCCGCTTAAATTCGAATATCTCCTATAAGACGCGTCTGATCGATACGCCGTCTGTGGAACTACGACACTCATGAAAAGGCGGTCCTTTTGTGATACTCCATTTGAGTTTTGGACAAGTTTGGAAAATGGCTGGGTTTGGAACGAGCGTAAATCCAACTGGGCCCCTGTAACGGAAAAACCAATAACTCTCAAACCGGGCGTCCGATTGACGGACCTTCTATTGCGTTGGGTTCCTTATGATGAGACAGAACAAGAGGATACATCAAATCAGGACATCATGAGAGTTTATTTGTCGACACTTGGCTCGAGGAGTGGACCCTCCTGGAAACGAGCGTGTTGTGTACGGGAACCCTAGAGCTGGCTGCGACGACTACTGTACCGGAATCCTATGTGGGCTCGACAACGATGAATACTAAACCAGTATCCTCTATGGGTTCGACAATGATGACTACTGTACTAGAATCATACATGGGTTCGACAACGATGACTACTGAAGCCGAATCCTCCATGGGTTCGACAGTGATGACTACTGTACCGGAATCCTACGTGGGTTCGACAGTTCTAACTTCTATTCCTATATCCTATGTGGGTCCGACAGAGTAGCTGGTCATGTATCCTGTGTGGGTCTGATATCTTAGCTGGTCCTGTATCCTATGTGGGTCTGACATCTTAGATGAATCAGTGACTACATCTGATCATCTCTATCGCTCTACGAAAGATATATACCTATGTGAGCTGAGTCTTGTATTTCTATCATTATCATCGATGTGATTGATATCAATTCCTGTGTGGACAGGGTTGCGATTGGGATCGAGAGTTGGAGTCAGGCTGTTACTATTAACATAGGTATATGTATGGGAATATCACTATATACCATGCACGGGCTATGTCCGCACATCATTTTGTTGGTTGCAGACGATGGAAAACACTGATCAAGGCAGAGAGTTAAAGAGCTGGACGGTACCCTTGGGTGGACCACTAGACGAGATGTACTCGGAGCGGACGGACGGACCTGGGGTGCTGAGGACGCAATCTGTACCCACCCTTCAGGTGGGATTCCTAGAGGATGACTCAGTAGTGTTGTTTACCTTTTTGTAGTTGTACCAGCTTTACATTTGTTGTACTATACTATTGGGCTTGTATTTATAGCCCCTTTCCTTTCTTCACCTAATTTTGTATACAGTTTTACTTGGTGTTTACTTTCTATTGTGTACTCTACTACTTGGGTTCTGGATGTGTGTGTGTTACAGGTTTAAAGGCAAAGCCTTCCCTTTTTATAGGGATTAAGCCGTTGGTGCTAGTCTCCAGCCCCTGGCCTATAGAAGGTGGGCTTAGGGTAGTCAAGGCACAGGCCCTGGGGATAGGTCGTGACAAAATTATCATTTAGATTTTTTTTTATTTTCTGAGAAATTTCAGTTTTTAAGCAATAGTGAAAAATACTGAATTTTAATTTAAAACAACTTCTTAATTTAAAAAATTTACAATGGTAAGCAACATTTTTAATTATTTAATGTAAAAATATTAATTTTATAAATATATTAATAAATTTATGTCACTAAATTGGAGTTATTATTTACATTTATTAAAAATAATTTTCGAATTTTTGAACATTTTCACATTAAATACCAAATCTCTCATTTCGTCATTAGGATTAATTTAAAATCGAATTCTTCAACTTCTATGTTTTTTATTCTAATCAATGTTTTAAAAAAATTTAATAAGAATATTCCTTAATTTATAATATGATCAATATAATTTCGGACAAAAATGATTAGTAAAATTAGTTAAAATAAATTCCAGTGTTTAAGAGAGAAACAACCTTAACATGGGATAAAGATTAAAAATATTGGCCAAATGACCGAGATGCTTTTAAAACCCCATTGGATGGAAACCTATTGACCATGTACATTTATTATTTTGTTTTTTTTTTCATTATTCCGGCCACTTCATGTGGAATGTACATTAGTGGAAATATTAATGTCAGAAAATTATTTGTTTCCCACTCACCCACCTATAAAAGGTCTCACACTCTCCCCCTTCTCCGCACATCTAAAAACAACTGGTTTAGAAAATACCATCTAAAATACATCCCGTGATTTCCTCCCTTAATCATAGTATATTTATCATTGGAATAAATCCACCAAAGGAAGGCATTAGAGAAAACCTACGAGGATACTCAAAGAAGATGTATATTTTCAAAATTATTTATAATTTTATTTCTATATCCACCTTATTAAATTATATTAATATCATTATTAAATAATAAAATATGTATATTAAATATACACAGATACATTATGTTAAATATAAAACCCACATCTTCCCACACTTCCGATAAGTGGGTTATGAAATCATTATATCTTTGTACCAATTACTACCAACTTTCCAAACTATATAGTTCATTTTTTCCATTATGACCTTTCTGGTTTGGTTATAAATGATGTACATACTATTTAAAATTGATATTTTTGATATTTTTTATTAAATTATTCTTCTTTAATTATTATATAATGCATAACTTAAATTCATCCATTTTGTATAAATATGATAATTTCATTTTCAGTACGACATCTGCCACCTCCTAAAGATGTGTGGTTCATTCATTATTTATAAGGAATGTATTAAATATGGTTTTAATAAACCTATATGATATATATGAAATAATAATTATATTATAAATTATATATATATATATATATAATATTTTCATTATTTCAAATATGAATGGAAAATGGAACTTTTGTTCATGTGTTTATACGTCCTACAATCTCCTTGAATGGTGTATTTCATTTCCTATCCCTGAATTGTATGTATTATAATAAATACAAATGTACAAAATATATATTTCATTTATGTAATGGTTAAAAATTTTGAGATCATTATATCATGGTATTTATAATAGAAAAAAATAACAACTCAAAACATAATAGAAAAAACAAGGTTATTAACACCAAAAATAATTAAAAATTAACTATTTTTAACAAATGGATGATAATATGATATAAAAGTATAATATATAACATTATAAATATTAATATTGTTCTAATAAAATTTAATAACTTTATTAAAACCATTATACATGATTTTTTTGGAGCATTCAACCCCAAGAAAGTGTATTGTATGGGAATTTGTCTTATTTTCATTTTATTGAGGCATGTTGTAATGTTATGCCCTATGCTAAATATTTTTGGTGTATATAATTTAAACATAACATGTATTATCATGAATTATTACTTCTAAATGGTGTTTTATTTTTCAAATATTATTTTTCCAACTAAGCTTATTTTAAATAAAAGATAATAAATGTTAAAGTATTTCTTAACACGATTTCTGTTCATTGGGTTTAACATCTACTTCCTTGATTATGATATTCTATGATTATGGGTATAATGAATTTTGAATATATATTGTATTATTTATAATAGTTTTATATATATTTATAGTTCATGATGATAATATATTTTTTTATTAATTAATACTTTAATGTTAAGATCATATTATAGGTTTAGTTCAGAATCTCATTCTAATCGAGATTTTTTAAGATTGAATTCCCACAAAAGTAAATTATAAGATAATTGTTTAATATAACCTTCCATTTTCATCTCCTATGGTTATCCATGATATGCTAAATTTATGTCACAATTTTTACACTCTTTAGTACTTGATAGTATTGAGGGAATGTTTTAATATAATCTGGCTTTATTTCTTTCTTCAATCATAAATCTATATTATTATAGAACCATGTTTTCAAAAAAAATATTTGATTTTTTTCATTAACCATTACAAAATAATTTATTAAAATAAAAAAATTCCCATTTTTTTAAAAAATTTATCAAATAAATATTCTTATCGCTTTTCAAAAAAGGCACATTTCTAGAAAATTACAATAATAAAGGAATGTTATTTTTACACTACACAGAATTACCTTAAATATATTCTTTGCAGATTCAATTGAACTTTTATGAATATATTCCAAAATAAAATTTTATAAAATGTTTTTTTCAATGAAAAGTATTTTTCAAAATGGTTTTCAAAATGAAAAGGATATATTTATCAAGAATATTTTGAATGATATTTTATTTTATTTCTATTAATAAACAAAAATAACCCTTATTCATACACCAATGGGTGTACAATATATTGATGACATCCATATTCATCATCTGGATGGCATATGATTATTTTTTACCCCATATATTTTAAACATTCACATACTTGAATCATTTTTGTAGTCATTAATTCCCACTAAGTTATCCACATCCTATTGACCATTGACCAATTTTTTTCATCTAAATATCAACAATATTTATCATGGATATTTTTATTTTCTAAATATTATTCCCCTTTGAAAAATAGTAGTTTCTTCAAAAAAATAATATTTTGAAATTTTTTTATCAATATATATTTTTTAGTTAATACATATATTTGATGAGGCACATTTTATATGAATGAAATCTATTATTCAATATATGAGTAATATTTTGGTGTGGAAATGGAGGGTGGGTCCTAGAAATTATATTTCCCCTTGATGCATTGAATGGTTTCATGAGGCAAATAAATTTTCCAAATTAAACATGTTTCTACATATATTATTAAACTATCATGTGAATGGTATTGAAAGATATATGTTCTCTTGTTCCTCAAACATCACATCCAATATACAGTAATTTCCATCATTTATAATGTATTTATTATTATTCATGATAATTTGACTCTGAAAATATATATAAATGAAATTTATTCAAATATTACTGTATAAATGGAATGTTTTACAGTTTATTATAATTATATTTGGATTCTACCTTATCTATACTTTATAGTGATGTTATTTATATAGAATATATTTTATGTTATTTTCCTCTACATATTATGCACAGACTTCTTTCTCATTTGTTGATTACATGGAATGTGTTCTCAATTATATACTTGTCCATGTTGATAATGATCATTGATTCATTATTTATTTTATTGCATATAAACCATAATAATCCTTTGATATCAACATTATTTTTTCATTTCCCCATGATTCCTTGAACATTACTATGACTAGTTTAAGTGATGCGTTATATGGAATAAATTTATTTCAAAAACAATAATGTTGTAAATTCTATATTCAATTATAATTCAAGACTCTAGTTTTTATCAAGTTTACAATGACAGCTAAACTAGATGGTACATTGGGTTTTGGTTCCTTGTTTCATATTCCAATGTAGTGGTTTTTTAATAGTTTATGTCGAACAATCATTTATATTATTAAAAAAAAGAAATATTTCTGACTAAGTAGAGGGAGACCCATTACATATCCCAGAGGCCCAAGAAAAAGCTGCAATGACATCAGGCTACTAGGGTCTAGGTCTCTATAGATGGAATCTAAGAAATAATTATAGAAACCTTGGAATCTATATTTAGGAAAACATAGATTTGAAAACACAAACCTATGATAGACTTTGATGATAATTATAGAAAAATACCTTAATTCTTTTGAAATGTAGTTATTATGTATTCATCAATAGGAATAATTAATTATCTGAATAGTACCATCGTTTTTTAAGTTTAAAAATTAATATATGTTCAAAAACATTAACACCTATTTTTTAGGATTTAAGTAAAGGGATTCAACCCATATGAAAAATGTTTTAGATAAATTTATGGAATATATTTTTTTAGTGGATAATTTATTCGAGTACTAATGCCTTCACATTTTATAGACATAAGTATATAGGGTTTGGTAAAAATTAGGTTTAATATGAAAATTAATAAAATTTTAATAGTAGTCAAATAAGATTATTATACTTTGTGAAAAATAATTTGAATTGAATTCCATAGTAAAAAAGTTTATTTAATGATTAATTTTTCTAAGGATCTCCATCATATTCTTTTAGGAAAAATTATAAAAATTATATTAATATATCTTATGAAAAGGAAAACCAATGTGTAGGTTGAAAAGGCATCAAATTTAGAAAGGTGGTGGAGCTTAAACCCATGACTGAACGATGATAATAGTTTTACTTCTACCACTAGCCTCCATGATTTCCTACTAAATATGATATTTTGTTAGGAAAACTATTTGAAAAATAAATCTTAATGATAAAATAATATTATTAATTTTGAGGATTATAGATTAATGTATTCACCATATTGGTTTTGGAATATATTTAGAGTAAGAGAGAAAATACCAATCAATCATTTATGGATCTTAATATCTATTAAAAGTATATTTTAGTTCTTCGGAAATATGAAAAATCATTTAATGATATTTGTTTCTTATAATAATTGATGAATTGGAAAATTTATAAATGAAAACCCAATGATAGTTTTTTTTTTCAATCAATGTTTTCTATTTATATTCTTATGACGTAAATAATTACCCAACATTAGTAAAATGATCTTAAAAAATGTTATCTTAATACTTTAATTTATAATTATATGATAGTCTTATAGATCATAATAGATTTATTGATATGAGTTCCTAAATTTTACATTTATCATTCCATTGTTTGTGATCAATATCATCAATCACACTCTATAAATATTTACACAGTTCATTGATGTCTATATCCTCACTTACCACTGATGTTATCCAATGTAAAATCCTAGTTATGTGTTGTTCTAGATGACCATTAGACATTAATATCTATTTTATTAAGGGGGTATTTTATTAACCCTTTTATGATGTAGGTTATCCAAAACATTTACATTAAACTATAAAACCCAAGATTATAATGATCATTTTTTAATTGTTAGTAACCAATTTATTTAGGTTATTGAGAATGTGACCCCATTAAAATTAATAAAGCAATAGCATATGTGGCACGCAACACCAATCATGGAAGGAAATTTAATATCCTCATAATTTTCAAGATAATTAATATCTAAAATAAATTCAAACTATGAAATAGATTTCAATTCAGACATCACTGTGTTATACTGAGTTACATGCAACAATGAGTTTCTTCGATAACTTATTTTATATACAAGTCTGAGTTTTACAGAATACTATTAATATTATTATTTAAAATGATAATTATCTCTTAGATGTGAAATAGGAGGTTATGAATAACATAAAATAAATTATGAAATTCTGTTTTACACAAATATAAAACTAATTCAATGGCTACCAATTAATTATAAATTAAAAGAAAAGCCAAGTGAATATAAGGGTATTGTTATTATAAAAACCCATTTGTATGCACCTAAAAGAAGTTTATCCTAAAAAAATAAATTAATTCTTATTAGAGAATTATAAAAATGAAATTTATATATTATATATTCAATTACATATTTTTAAATTAATCCAATATATTTTATGGGCATAAGATATGAAGAAATATAATTTTACAAATAAGAGGACGTATTTTTCTAATGGTGGTATCGTGTCCTTGTAATAGAGAACCTGTTTTGAAAAAATATGACGCTATTATAAATTTTATTTTAAAAATTAAACATCATTTTTTAAATTATAATTTTACTCATAGCCTAGGGTGAATTTTTTGAATTTTTTGTTATGTTACATTTTTTGATGAATAGTGAAAATACTGATTTTTAATTGAAATATTCTTTTTTGTTTAATTATTTTATATTGATAATATATATATTAAATATAATTTAGAGTAAAAATAATTCAATTTTATATAATTAAATACAATTAATGTCATTACAATCTATTTTATAATGAAATTTAACATAGCAGCAATGTGACCATTTCATCATTTTCACTTTAAAACATCGCATTCACATCCCATTTACAAGATTAATTTTAAAATTTTTACTTCCACTTATGTTATTGAAATCATTAAAAATGGATTCCATAATTGGAATCATAATAATATATAATTTCTAAAATGTTCAAAATAACTTTTTTACCAAAATAACTGGTCAAAGATGTTAAAATTAATTGCACAGATTAAGAGAAAAACAAGTTTACCAAGAGACGAATGTTTAATATTAGGGGGATAAATGAAATATAAAATTTTTAAAAACCTATTGGATTGTTTTATAATTAAATTTTTCTTTATTGGATCTTTTTGGGTTCATTATTGTCTCTGCATGACCTGGAAAACATGTGGTTAGAATACCCTCATTCAAAAAATTTACATGGTTTACACTCACCCAAATTATAAAAGGCCTCCCCTTATCCACATTACTCACACCTCGTGAAAAACATATTTTTTGAAAATAAATTCTAAATTAAATCCCTATAATATTCAACTTAATCCTAGAATCCTTATATTGTCAAAAGGCTATCATTGGAAAGAATTAGTTCAAAACTAATGGGGAATCCAAATGAAGTGTAAATATTTTTCTAAAATAATTTTTATTTTATTTACTTGTCCATTGAATTAAATTATTTTAGTATAAATATAATATACAAACCTCGATATCTAAAATATACTGATATCTTTCTATTTTACTATAATAACCAAATACTTCACACAATTTCATCAAAGGTGTTATGGAATCTTCATTCGTGATTACGTTGCATTACCTCCTCAAAAAAATGATGTCATTCCTTTTTTCCATTACAAAATCTTATGGTCGGTCATAATAAAATAAATAATTTTTTAATTTCTTATATAAGATATTAATGATTTCTTTATTCTTATGAAATTACAATATAACACATACCGTTATTCCTTATATTTTGTGATAATATAATAACATCGTTCATCTATACGGTGGACTACCACTACATGAAATGATGTCATTCCATCACACATTTAATGGAATGTATTAATGATGGTTTTTATAGAAATATTTTATATCAATGATATAATAATTATACTATAATGATAATATATAAATATATATATATCTACCATTCAAATATATTTATTTCAAATATGAGAAGAAAATGGAAATAATGTTCATTCATACATATGTCATATTATCTCAATTAATGGTGTATTTTATTTCATATAACAAAACTCTAGGGATTAATATTAACAAATATATACTAAATATATATAATATTTAAATCACCTTTTTCTTTTCTTACATTATTAAATCATGATATATATAATAGGATTAAAAAATAAAACTCCAAACTTACATGATAAACAAGGAAAGTAACACTTGAAACAATGAAAATTCTAACACCCAAGATTGACGTACATGGATATTAAATTTATTTTACAGAATAATTAATAGGTTAAACAAATAAATTCCCAATGACTATATTAGTTCAGTGTCTCATGAATCTCAGAACATATTCTTCTAGCTTGGTGAAGGATCATCAACATCTCCCATAAAGATCTTCCCCATTAGATTTCCTACTGAAAACCATTATGTATATCATGGGGAAAATAAAATATATGAAAGTGTGAGATAAAATGATCTATAAGGTTAAGTGTGGAAAAAATCATTAAAAACATAAATATAATATTGTGAAAACATGAACATAACTTTTGAATGTCAAAATATTTTGATATGAAATAAATCTTAGAAGAATGTAAGGAATAAATTATAAATTAACATTAATCATCATAACATAGAACAAGTATAAAGAATGGACATGTAAAAAACAGATAAGAATAGAGATTCATTACCATATTATCCAAGGATCTATCCAAGATCATCATTGTAGACAAAGTCTATTACTAAACTAGGTTTACATTTCCTTCCAGCCCTATATTACTGAACCAGACTTACTTGTAATTGCAGTCATGTATATCTAATGAGATTTAAATCTTTACCCAATGTATTTTAGGGATATATAGGTCCCACCCATATCATAATTAAATCATTCTTACATGTTCCACAAAACATAAACTATTCACCATAACTTACCCTATGGTAAAAAATGGGTTTCATGAACATCATTCCATCCTAATTTATATAAAATTAATGGATTTCATAAAAAAAATTCCATCATAAACATAATAAAATAAATGTAATAATATGGATACAAACACAACCCTATGTCATCATAGATGGAAAATAGTTTTGATAAATTACATGAAATTAATTATTGAGGAAAATATTCTTTCTTCTTCAAAAACATTTTCTTTTCTTAAAATGCCACAAATTTTAAAATAAAATAATTTAGTTTAAAATAAACATGAAATATTTTAAATTAATCTTAATGGAAATAAGGAATTATCAATGCGTAAAAATCCTTTCATTCCATATCTGTTAAAAATAATCTCCTCGTACATTTTTAAATAAAGTCTAAAAAAGTACCTCATATCGAATAACGATAAAACATTCCATTAATATCATTTAGTAAAAATTCACCAATGCATAAAATTGAATTTATACATTTCTAGAAGAATATAAATATTATTACATATTTATGGAACATGGATGTATATGATAAATATACCCAAATAAAAATTTATGTGTAAACAATCTTGGATATCAATGAGATTGCAAAATGAACCCGTAGGATAGGTCTGATACACTTCTTATGTATCAAAACTTTTTATATATTGATTCAAATAATTTTATCGAATAACTACAGAATCATAATCATTTTTATTATATTATATTTGATTATATTCTTATCATTTTGTTAGTAACAGATCATTGTCACTCGTTATTCGTATATTAACTACTTTATGTTCTCATTCATGTTTTTTCAGATAAGATCATGTTACACTTCTTAATATATAATTATATCATTAATTTAATGATATTAGTTTAATATATATCATCTTTAGTCATTCCATTCATTTATATAATCATTTTATAATAAATATCCTGTAGAATGAGTCGCATCGCATTGTGGAGACGGTAGGTTGTACAAACGCACAAGCGACAATATCCTTCACTTAATGGTTAAATAGTATTGAATCGACTGTAATACTAATTATGAACAATAATTATCATTTTATATTCCATATTTAAATCCATTATCATCATTTTACAAATCAAAGTGATGTATTGTTGAATAACAAATTACACCACAACGTGGAGAAAGTAAGTTGTACGTACACACACATGATGATATTTTTATTCATAGGTTGTATGAAATGAGGTATATGGTTTTCCCATAATTATGATATCATATCATAATTTAGAAGATACTTGGTTTATTACTTTATTATGGAAACAAAATAATAAGTGGATGTAGAAGATGAAATGAATTTTGGAAGATGTGACATAACACTAAACTCTTTTTCTAGTATCTACTTTTGATTTGTACAAAAGGCCTCCATAGGATGGATTTTATCCGAAATTTTTTTCACTATGATGAATTTAGGGATGTTGGGATCTTATTTTCTTTGAACATGAGCAAATAAAAGGGTCTTGAGAGGTTTGAGTAAGTGTGTAGATGTGTTGGCCTTTTATAAAAGGGAGGAGGGGCACTTAAGGAATGTCAGAAAATATTATTTTATTAGAAATTTACATTCAAATTATAATAGATAAAAAGTGATATATTTCAAGTATAATATGAGTATAGGTATAAATAATCTCACCCAATTGGTTTTAGAAGTGTTTATTTCCCAAATGTAACCTTATATTTTGGCTTGAACCCTTACATAAATAAATATACTCTTACCACGTCTTCTTATATTTTTACACTATATGGAAAACATAGTTACAATAAAATTACAATAGATCCTCAAGTGGATCATTAATTAAATTTCTAAAATTATATATGAAATTTGAACTAAAATTATATTTTTTTTACTTTTATATCATTTAATAATATAGTATTTGTTTAAGAAATTCTTTTATCTCTTTTTTGAAACTATTTAGTAATTGATATTTTTAAAGCTATAACAACATGATTGATTCGAAAAAACAACATTAACTCTAATATAATATGTCACAATCTTACAAAAAATTTATGGATGGTATCAAAACTATCAAATTAATTTTATGTTAATTTATATTATATTATTTATTTGAATTTTTCATTATTATGGTAACCGCTACATCAACATTTTGCCATAAATAAATTCATTTATTTAATGTCTAAAAATCTTCAATAAATTAAAATGATTTAGGAATATTTTTTATATTTTATTGAATATTTTTAATAAAATATATAAATTATATAAACCCACATTAAAATTGAGTTAGTAAAAAGATATAGGTTTATGTAATATTTCCATTTACTTCGAATTAATTATTATAACATGTCATATTCACACCCATGTGGCTCTCAAATTCCAAAAGATTGTCCTAATGATTTTTTTGGTCTGCCCTGACTCATAAAAAAATATTAGAACACGTTTTATGTTATTATTATATTATTATAATGTTATTTTTATTCTTATTTACATAATTTAAACTTTAACTGTGGTAAATAAAAATAATCATTGTAGTAACTATTCCTAATTTCCCAAAAAATTTACCTATTTATATAATTTGTACCTTCTTATTCAAAATATAGAATCCCTTTTTCCAAATTAAAAAGACATAAGTTTAATTAATTAATTTAAAATTAATTCATGTTGTCAAAACCGGAAAGCATGATTTTATTAAGTAAAAACTATCAAAAGATTGACATCAATTTCTGTCCAATTTAAATGTGAAATTACTTACAATGAACAAAAATTGCATTAAATGATAAAAAATTAATCAAATTTCACATTAGAACAATTTAGAAAGATAATATGACAATATAAATAAATTAGACGAAAACACAATTTTGAATTAAAAAGTAATACTTTTGACTATTCATTAAATTATGAATTTAATCAGAATAAGAATAAAACAACAAAGGAAAATTTGGATTCCCCTTTTCTAAATAAGATAATTATTTTTTCAAATATAACATATAATAGTGTAAAAAAATATAGTTAAAATGATTTCTCCATCAAAATGTTGTAAAACTGCATTTTTTGAAAAACAATCATTCTATTCGTAAAATTGAATTTGTACTTATATCATGTATTGAAAACATATCATATGAATTTTAAACATTAAATTGGATATATTACATATAAATTTCACTAATAATATTAATAAAGATTTATTTTATTATTTTAAATACTTACATATTTTCCATTTAATAGTATTTATAGAAGTAAGTTAATAACATTCATACCCGCCATTATAATGAAAGGGTTAATATATTATTTATAAATTATAATAGGTATTTCATGAAATTAATTCTACTAAAATAAATTGAAATTATGTGTAACACATGCAAATAAATGTCTTGTGTATACATCAACCTAACATAGTGTTTAATATAGTGTAAGCTAATATTTGTGTAGCGTGCATCACAACACATCAAGGAAATTAAAAAGAACATATGTAAAAAAATATAGAGGTGTTACACACTATCCCCCTTAAAAAAAATTCACCCACGAAATTCCTTGGGGTTACAAAAGTTTTACTACTTGAAAGCTTCTTTCATAGAAACCCACATCGTAAAAAGGAATACTAAAACATTATTTTAATAATGGAATCATAGAAACAATATAGTAACCCAATATAAATCATCACTGGGTTTCCACGTAGGAGGATATAGGTGGTATCTAAAAACATGGATATGGAACAAAAATATAACCATCAAGTTCTGATTAATACTAATAGAGAATAAAGTTTGGAGAAAGTTAACAACAAGAAACCCGTAAATCTATGATGATTTAAGGGACCATCTGATTCCTTAGAAAGAATGTAATAAGATAATATTTTTTGTTTTCTATATACATTCCTTATTGTTAAGTAACATGATAAGAAATATATACTTCATTCCTATATAATCACATCGTTGGTGGTTCCTTGACCAATTTCCACTTCATATATAATTCAATGAAATGATGTTGAATATTTCATTATTGATGCATTAGCACATCATGCAATCCAAAAATAGAATTATAGGTCATTTCATCTATCTCAAAAAAAAGTTTATCACGTGTTATAAAACATTCATTACTCCATATAGTCTGAGATAATACATTATTCAAATAAACTTCATCGGATTCATAACATAAACATTCCAAAAAATTTGAAAACCTTGTAAACCTTCTAAAAGCTGAAAATCCAAAACTATTGAAAAAGGTTCAAATACCGAGATTAACTTTTATACCCTATATATCATAAGGTATTTCTAGTTGGTCACATTCTAATAATATGAACAAATTCATCATCTATACTATTGAGTCATAGTAGCAACCAGAATTATCAGATATCCTTATTGAAAACATGCATATTTCCTTGCTACCAAACATAGTGGACTATTTCTCAAGTCCCAATAATTTGTATAGTTCATCTATGATAGCATTAAAATTTCTTCAAAAACTCTATAATTATTCCCCAAGAAACAATCATCATCTAATTTTATAATTCAAATCCAATATATATTTATCCAAATATCATTATCTTAATATAAAGGACATATTAAGCGTAATCATTCCAATAATCATGTGTTCTCCAATAATATCACCTGACCAATAAATCACCTTTTGTATCCTTTGAACTTTTTAACATATAATTTCCAATAATTAATGAAAAACTTATACTAAAAACACTTATATATTTTTTAATCATATATTATAATTTTGAATTCTGAAAAAGATACACCTCAATCATCCATATATATTTTTAAACTGTAACTTAGGATCCATCATCACTGACTTTCCAAAACTATGAATCTAGTCTTAGGGTCTCTCAACATAAAATTCTTAGGTTTAATGTAAACAATACTGGAAGAACATCATATACCGTTCACATTTTTTTTACAATCTCTTTATCCTTAGCAGTATGACCAATACTCGTACCATCATCTCGACTTTCATCATGATGTTTCCACATATGAAAAATATCTTCATAATTCCCATACTTTTCAAATATGAAAGATTAAATGGTTAACTATGTTATATGTTGTTCTGGATGTTGACTAAGACTAGAATTAATAGTGTGAGAAATACATATCCGAAATTATAAACACATAAGTAATGTAAATTACATATAAAATTTCAATCAATGATATCTTTTATTTAACCCTAGGTTAGTCACGATTATCAAAATAAACCTATGATTGTAACATATACTTGTGTTTTCATTAGGAAATCCCTAAAAATATCCAAAAAAATAACTTAAGGTATCTCACAAATGTTTTTGAATCCTAGTTTTCAATGGTTAACTAATCCATCACTCTGATACAAAATCTAATGACCCAATCTTGACATACATGAACATTACATTTATTTTTTCAGAATAATTAATAAATTACACAAACAGATTCCCAATGACTGTATTAGTTTAGAGTCTTTGGAAACTCTGAACACATCATTATAGCTTGGTGAAATATCATCAACATCTTCGATAATGATCATACCCATTATTTTTCCAATCTAAAACAATTCAATATATCCTGCGGAAAATAAATCATATGAAAAGGGTGAGATAAAATGATCATTAAGGGTAACCGTGGAAAACATCATATGAAACATAATCCTAAAAATGTAAAAACATTAACATAACTTTTAAATATCTAAATCATGAGTTATGAAATAAATCATGGAAGTACGTAAAGAATAAATAATAGAGGAACATTAATCTTGATAACATAGCATTGAAATAATTCATGAACTTGGGGAAAACTCATAAGAATAGAATATAATTTCGATGTTAGAAAGGGCTCATAGACAAAACCATCATAGTGTAAAAATTCCATTACTGAACCAGGTTTACTTGTCCTTCCAACCGTGTATTACTGAACCAGATTTACTTTTCATTTAAGTCATGTCTCTCTCATTATATATAAATTTCTACATAATGAATTTTATGGAGATATAGGTCCCACTAATTTCATAATATAATAATTCATACATCTACCATAAAAACATAAACCATTAACTATATCATAATCCAAGGGATAAAATAATATTTTCAAACTTCATTCCATCGTAATACATATATGATAAATGGATTCCATAAAAATAATTACATCGTAAACACAATAAAATAAATGTAACAATAGGGATATAAATATATCCCTATGTCATCTTAGATGAAAATTAATTTTGAGAAAATATTTGAAATTAATTCTTGAGTAAAATATCCTTTCTTCTTCAAAAAAATCCTTAAAATTATAGGCAAATTTAAAAGATAATAATTTCATTTAATATAAAATAGAAATATTTTAAAGTAATATTCATGGAAATAATGCATTATGAAAGCACAATAATCTAATCCTACCTTATATGTTAAAAACATTCTTCTCGTTCTTTTGCCAAAAACTTCAAAAAAGAAGTACCTTGTATCAAGTAATGACAAAATATTCCTTTCATACTCTATAGTAAAAAGTCACAAATGGGTAAAAATGACTATAAAAAATTATAGATGAATATAAATAGTTTTAAATATTTAGGAAAATGTATATCGAGGATAAATTTACCTCAGTAAATATTAACTTATAAACAATCTCAAAAAATAATTACATTGAAAAATTGACCCTTATCATAGGTCTAATGCCCTTATTATGTATCTAAAAGTAATTTAAAATGATTTAAAATTTATATTCACTTATTATAGAAACATAATAATTTTTATGATATCATATATGATTATATTATCATGTATTTGTTAGTAACATTTCATTGTTATTCATTATTGTGATATAAATTACTTTATGTTGTAATGTGAGTTTTTTTTGGATTTGTTCATGTTACACTTCATAGTTTATAGTTATATAATTTTTATAATGATATAAGTAAAATATATTTCATATTTATTCATTCCATTTTTCTATATAATTTTTGATTAATGAATATCATGAACAATAAATCTCATTACATCGTGGAGACGGTAGACCGTACATATGCACGAGCGAAGATATCATCTACATAATGGATAAATGGTATATAATGTTATGGAATGATAACTATAAATAATAATTATCATGTTGTATTACTAATTAAAATCCATTATACTTATCATTATACCCATCCTAATTATGTATTGTTTAATAACAAATTACACCCCTGTGTAGAGATATTAAGTGGTATGTACGCACGCATGGTGGTATTATGATTTGTAGGGTGGATAAAAGGATTTATATGTTAGTACCATAATTATAATTACATATGTTAATTTATCAGATAATGGATTTTTTAAATTAGTATGGAAACAAAATAAGAATTGGAAGTATAAGAAGAAATTAATCTTGAAAGAGGTGATAAAGAAATTACCTCTTTTTCGAGTATCTCCTTTTTATTTTCCCAAAAGGTCTTATTAAGATGGATTTAATACCAATGTTTCGTCTCTAGGAGGAATTTAGGGATGTTTGGTGGTTATTTTGTCATATTTTGGGTGATCTGAGGAGCTTTAGAGGTTTTAGTAAGTAGGTAGAGTTTGTGGGATTTTATAAGAGGGAGGAGGGGCACATTAAGAATGACTTGAAATATTATTTTATTAAAAATATATTCTAGAATTATAATATCTTAAAAGTGGTATATTTCATGGATAATATGATAATGGGTAGAAATACTCTCAACCAATAGGTTTTAGAGAAGTTTAGGTCACAAATTTAGCCATATATTATGGTTTTAACCCGTAGTTAAATAAATTAACTCTTACCATGACATCATGTATTTTTAATCTATATACTCAATATAGTTACAATAAAATACCAATATAACCTGAAGTGTGTAATTAATTACATATGTAAAATCATATAAGCTATTTTTCATAATATTTTATTTTTCTGACTACTATATAATTTAATAAAATCGTATTTTTTTAAAACTCAATTATTTCAATTTTGACACAATATAGTAATTGATTTTTATTAACGAAACATTAGGTTGATTTATTAAAAAAACTAAATTAAATCGAATAAAAAATGTCATAATTATCCATAAAATTGGCGTATGGAATAAATATTTTCAAATAACCTTTAATTTAATATATTTCATAACATTTATTTGAATCTCTCAATAATAAGGTAGTCACTACATGATAATTATGTCATTAATAAATTCATTAATATAGTGTCTAAATATTTTAAATAAAATACCATGATGTAGGAAATATTTTTATCTTTCTAATTAATATTTATAATCAAATAGATAAATTATATAACACCACGATAAATTTATTTTAGTAAAAAGATACGTGTTTATGTTATATTTCACATTACATTAAATTAATTCTTATAACATGTCATTTTCACAAACAGGGGCCTCCCAAATGCCAAAAAATCATCCTAAGGATATTTATTTGACTCCCATGACTCATAAAATAATACTATGTCACGTCTTAGGGTATTTTTATATTATTATAATATTATTTTTACTCCTATATACATAATTTACCCTTTAACTGTCAAAAATAAAAAAATTACTAAAGATACTATTCATAATGTCCAAATATAATATATAACTATTTAAATATTTTGGAAATTATGATTCCAAATATAGATTACATTTTCAAAAAATTACAAGACAAATATTTCATTAATTAATTTAAAATTAATTCTTGTTTTCAAAACTAGAAAGCTGGTTTTTAAGAAGTAAAATATATCAAATGAATGCCATTTTTTTATTTCACATTTAAATGTGAAATTAATTAAAAATAAATAAATTAGAATAAATTTTAAAAATATAGTCCAATTATTATTTAATACCAATTAACATGATAACATAAAATTATAATTAAATTAGAAAAAAGAAAGTTTACAATTAAAATGTAGTATTTTTCACTGTTCATTAAATAATGAATTTGAACAGAAAAATAAAAAAATATCAACCAAGGTAATGAATGATATAAAACATCAAAATAAAAATTTTAATATGTAAAATATAACTTATAAAAGTTTTAAAACTAGATTTAATATGGGTTCTCAAACAAAAGATGGCACATCTGCATTTTTAGAAAAAAGCGCATTTTTCTGTAAAATTGAATTTGTTCATATATAATTTCTAAAAACCATATAATATGAATTTTAAACATTAAAATTCGTATATTACATACATATTTCACCAATTAAATCCATAAAGTGTGATTTTATTATTTTATAAATTCACTTATTTTTATTTAAATAGTTTTTTTCAATGAAATTTAATACCAATCATACCCGCCATTATAATAAATATGTTATAATATTATTTTAACACTTATACATGGAAGTTCATAAAATTAATTCTATCAAAAGAAATTAAAATTGTATGTAAAAAAATCCAATAATAGTGTTGTGTATGCTTCCAGCTAATACAGTGTTGCGTATAACGCAAACTAATCATATTGTAGCATACAAGAAAAGAAATATTTGAAATTAAAGAGAATATATCACATAAAATATTGTAGTGTTGCATTATAACCCCCATAGAAGGATTTTCACTATAAGAACCCTGATTTTGAGCCTTTGAGACTTCGAAATTCTCTTGATATAATTCTAGAGAAGGGCGTTCTGACGGCGTACGAAACCAAGTCCTAGTGTGGCCGGAAATTAGTTTGACGTGCGTTCACACTGGGAAGGCTAAATAAATTTAATAACTCCTGAACGGTAGCTCGGAAGGGAAAACCGAGGGTGCCGTTGAGTCCAGAACGAGTCGTTTACCCTAGGAGGGGTATATTTTTCGCGGGCGCGGACCCACTATGAAAAACGCCCCCGGGGGGGATTTTCATAATTTGGAAGTCGCGGGCGTCGAATTTTTTATAACTCTTGAAAGAAAGCTCAGATTAAAATTGAGAGGATGCCATCGCATTCGGGGCACGACGTTTTCCCTAAGGGAGTCTTAATCCCGGCCCCAACGAAAGTTCGGGAACGGGCCGATGAGCGGGTGATTAAGTGTGTTGTTCTATTTAAACCCACTAACCACCCTCTTCTCCTTCCATGGACCGTCCTCCCTAGCGCAAGGGCTCTCAACAATCTTCCACCCTCCCCTCCATCCCTCCGGCAAGGCCAGGCGGCTCCGGCATCCCGATCGTGAAGCGTCGGGCAAAGCCCTCGAGGTAGGCTCGTGTTTTATATTCTTTTTTCCCTTCTCGCAAATTTCTTCATTTTAGTCTTCTTCGCGTCGATTTTGTTGTCCGATCGTCGAGTGAATCCTCTGGTTTCGTGGGGCTTGAATTTGTCTTCACAACGATCCTTTCGGATCAATTTTCGGTGTCACGGGGTAGCCAGGGTGGCCTCGGGAATTTTTTCCGGCCAAATACCCCACTTTTCGGGTTCTAGGCGGTGGTCCGGCCAGCCGGGCGGCGGTGCGGCGCGTCCCAGCGGCGGCGGTGACCTTCGGCGCGGTGGCTCGCAGGTGGCGGCTCCGGTCCCAGGCGGCGGCTCCGGTTCCAGGCGATGGTTCCGGCTCCAGGCAGCGGCGCGGCGTGCGGGCGGCAGCGCGGCGTTCCAGATGGGCGGCGGGGCGTGCTCGTCCGAGGCTGACAGGGGGTCGCGGCGCGACCCCTCGTGGGGAACCGAGACCCGCCTCCTGCGGGTCTCCTCGGTGACCGAAGACCGGCCTCACGGCCCGTCGAGTGAAACGGGAACCGCGCGGAGACCGTGGGTCCACGGCCGGCCCACACGGAAAAGCCGCGGGCCGGCGCAGCAAGCCGGGCCGGCCGGCTCGGGCCGGCCCAGGCCGGTCCAGCCCCAAAGGTTGTCCCTTCCGGCTTCGGACACCCGTTAAAATCGCTACGGGTGTCCGATTTACACGCCGTCAGCGGTAGGACGATCCTCGTCTCGAGGAGTAGATTCTAGGGTAGGTGCGGGGAATTTTATTCCCCGGAACAGAAGCTCTGTGGCGCGTCACCCGCGTCAAGTGCTAAGTTGGAAATTCTTGTTTGGGTTGGCTCGGACACACCCAATGTCCGATTTGAGCGCCGTCAGCGGCGATACGACCCAAGAATTGAGGTTGATGTTTCCAATATGTTTTCAGGCGTTGAAGTGGGAATTGAGAAGTGGGACCCATGAGCCACCTTCGAGCTGCGTGCAGCGTTTTGCGGCTTTTTCACCAGATGTCCGTTCAGGGCACATGAGTAGCCGATTCTGCGTTTCATTCCAAGGATATCACAATGGCGTCGTTCGTCCGACGGGTATCGGAGCCGGGGTGCGGGCCCTCCCGGGCAGACTACGGTGAATAGTACCATATCCACCGGTTGCCCGTATCGGGCGAGTGAGTAGTCTATTTCGCGTGTTTTTTTTCGCGATAACAGCAACGGTGCAACCTGTTGGGGCATGTGGAACCTCCTTTGTGATCATATTAATGTGAAGTGGAGGTCTTCTTTTACGCGCCCCGAACCAATGAACGGTGGCGTTGTTAGTGTCACCTGGTGAGGTCAGTGGTAGTGCGGAGCTATCAGTTTGATTCAGGGTCTACCCTCCAGCGGGGCTGGGCAGTGGGTCGCCCGACGACCCCTTAGGGTCTACCCTCCAGCAGGCCTGGGCAGTGGGTCACCCGTCGTCTGATCCCAGGTCTACCCTCCAGCAGGGCTGGGCAGTGGGTCACCTGTCGATATGTTTCGGGTCTACCCTCTAGCGGGGCTGGGCAGTGGGTCAACCGTTGATTTAATCCAGGTCTACCCTCCATCAAGGCTGGGCAGTGGGTCACCGGTCGGAGTGTCCCAGGTCTACCCTCCAGCAGGGCTGGGCAGTGGGTCACCTGTCAAAATGTTCCGGGTCTACCCTCCAGTGGGGCTGGGCAGTGGGTCACCCATTGATTTAATCTAGGTCTACCCTCCAGCGGGGCTGGGCAGTGGGTCGTCGGCTGATGTATTAGGGTTCACCCTCCAGCAGGGCTGGGTAGTGGGTCACCCGTTGACATTCCGGACTGGGCCCTTCTCATGAGGCTAGTCGGTGACTCTTTTCCCCGTGGCTACTAGTACGGGATCCTGATTGTGCGGGTCAGCGGTGTGATAGTTCTAACGTTACCTAGGGAACCACGAGGAAGAGGGGTCCTTTTTCCCACTGAGACGTGTCCTTGTGACGTGACCTAAAAACCGTGCGGGCGAGTTAGTACCGCCTAAAGCGGATAGTTTCTATGTGTGGTGATCGAGCCCCTCTGACTTGGGTTCCCTAGGTGGACGGGACGAAATACTGGGTTGAGGATGGAGTCTTTGGAGATAATGGAGACTCACCCTGGGCTGAGCTTGGAGGCGGAGATCCCCTTACGCGCTCGTTCGGGGTTCCTTTTGAGTATATTTATATACATATACATACAAATTGGTTCCTACTTCTGTTTCCACCCTCTGGGGTCAGTGCCTAGATATTTCTGTGGGGTTGAGCTGCACTCTCCTTACTAAACTTTTCTTTTTCTCTTGTTTAGTTACTGCTTACCTCTTTAGTGCCTTATTTGTTGCTCCCTAGAGCATTTGGGGCATCCTACTGAGTATCCTTATACTCACACCTGCTTGGGCATTGCCCGTACCTGGTGTGCCCTTGCAGACGACGGACAGGTCGATCGTGACTACGGAGGGGCGTAGAGGTCACAGTAGTTGGAGCAGCATACCACGGTCCTTCCTGAGCGTTCAGGTGGGAGTCTATCCAGTCATCTTCTTTTGTTCACCTGTATCATCTTTTTAGTTGTTTTTGTATGACTGTGGTTGGGATTTAGTTTCCTGCCTTTTGGCTTCCTTTATTCTTTTCACTACTACGTCTTGTGGGTTGTGTATGCGTGAGCACAGGATCCTAGGCAAAGGCTTCCCCGAGATTGTTACGCCTTCGGCGCTGGTTGCCAGCCTCTAGCCTATGGAGGCGGGCTTGAGGTAGTTGCGACTCGGGACCGGTAGGGTCGGGTCGTGACAAAGTGGTATGAGAGGTGGTTTGTTCCTTGGAATGTTGTTCGGACATCCCTAAAAAGGAACTGGTTGGGTTCTCAGGGCAATGATGTTAACGTGTCTCGAGAGAGGCTCTCAGGCCAGGGAGTCCAGTAATGGTACGGGTGGCCGACGTATCCATTTACCAGCACCCTGATAACCTGCTTGACGACTCGGCATGCTGAGACTTGTTGCAGAGAATTTTGAAACATGCCTCACGTAGGAATGAGTTCTTGACTGTCCTTTGTTTGAGTCAGCTACCCTTTGTTTTTACTGTTATGTATATATATATGCTCATCTGATCATGGTATCCCTTAATAATTTTCAGGATGCCCCCACGACGGCAGCCCGCCAGGTTACCCTCTCTAGCTTGTGATGACGGTCTGGCGAGTGACGAGGCATCGGTTTAGGGACCCTCCCGTGACCCCTCTCGCCCAGCGCTTCAGTAGTAGCCCCTGCACCTGAGGAGCGGCAGTTAGTACCGGCAGTTCAGGTCGAGGTCACGTGCAGACTGAGCGCACTTCGAGACTTCCAGCGACAGAGGCTGTCGAGGTTCCGTGGGGACCCGGACCCCCAGGTGGCAGAGGATTGGCTTGAGTCAGTGGCACGAATCTTCATGCGGGTACAGACCCCAGCGGACCAGATGGTGGCACTAGCCGCCATTCTTTTCCTTGGGACAGCCGGGCGATGGTGGGATCTGGTGACGTAGACCCATGACGAGTCATCCCTCACATGGGATGACTTCCAACAGATTTTTCGAGAGGAGTACTCCCCCTCGTGTTTACGCTCCGTTCGGATCCAGGATCTTATGGAGCTGAAGCAGGGGGGGAAGTCTGTGTCCCAGTATTCGGCCCGGTTCACTAATCTTACGCGCTACTCACAGGACATGATCCGCGACAGCTACGTCCGGGCGCGGAAGTTCGAGCAGGGTCTTCCCAGAGAGATCTGAGCTAGCGTGGTGCCCTTGTGCATCCCCACATACGCTGGGGTGTTGGAGAGGGCGCTTGTGACTGAGAGCTTCCAGGCCGAGGGGCTCCAGGTAGCAGGACCTAGCAGTGGCTGTTTTAGAGAAGAGGCTTCAACAGGAAGGCGACAGAGGGCTGGGCCTCATCCGAGGAGGCCCTTCCGTGAGAAGACCCAAGGGCAGGGTCGCACACCGCAGTGGCACCGTAGGGCACCAGGGAAGATAGGGGAGGTCAGATTCTATGCTTGCGACGGACTGGGGAACCTAGCACGGGATTGCCCGACCAGGCGTGTGGATCAGCCGTGGCAGGATGCGGGAGTGCCGCAGAGGCAGAGGCTGCGCCGTGACCTGGGGTCACCGAGGCGAGGACCCGGTGGTCCTTAGGGAGGCGGCGCAGGCAGAGCGGCATGAACATGAGGTGGGGGACGACGTTTCGAGATCCCCCCTACCACCTCCAGACGGCCCACGCCAGGATCAGGGAGGTGGCGGTAGGGGCCGCGGGTAGCTTCAGGCCATGGGAGACCGAGATCCTCCGGTGCACGAGATGGTCCGAGGTACGCTTTGTGTTTACTCCACCCTTGCTTCAGTACTAGTAGACACGGGCGCCAGCCATTCCTTTTTATCACTGCTGTTGGTACGAGAGTTGGGGCTTCTAGTAGAGGTGCTGACACCTGCACATAGCCTTGAGGTTCCTAAGAGAAGTGCCTCGTTGGTGACTTTAATCTGCAGACAGTGCGCACTATTGTTCGGGGCAAGGAGTTTCACGTGGGACCTGCTCGTCATCACGATTGAACATTACGACGTCATCCTGGGCATGGATTGGCTTTATATTGTTCATGCTCAGATCGACTGTCGTCACAGACAAGTTAGAGTGGAGTTTTCTGATGGGACGAGGTTCACCATCCTTGGTGAACGAGACCTCGTGGCAGAGAAGATGGGTACTCTGAGCAGGATACCCCGGCCTTTTTCGCACCAGTTGGCGAGCATGGCTCTCGGAGAAGCGGACTCTACAGGCACCTGGATCCCTACCATGGTAGAGGATTACATGTACGTCTTTCCCGAAGATGTTTTGGGACTACCTCCGAGGCGGGAGATGGAGTTCTGCATTGACTTGCAGCCGGGTACTTCTCCGATAACATGTGCAGCATATCGAATGGCACCCACAGAGCATCGGGAGCTATGACTCCAGTTCGATGACCTTCGTGAGAAGGGATTCATCAGGCCCAGTGTGTCCCCCTGGGCGGCTCCAGTTCTGTTTATGAAAAAGAAAGATGGGAGTCTACGGCTTTGCGTGGATTATCGTCGCCTGAATCAGGCCACGATAAAGAAAAAGTACCCTTTGTCGATGATCGACGACCTCTTTGACCAGTTGCGAGGTGCGAATTGGATCTCGAAGATCGACCTTCGATCTGGCTACCATCAGTTGCGGGTTCGTGAGGCTGATATTCCGAAGCTGGCCTTCCATTGTCAATATGGGCACTACGAGTTTCTGGTGATGCCCGTTGGTGTGACAAATACCCCTGCCGTCTTCATGGATTTGATGAACCAGATTTTCCAGCCGTATTTGGACGGATTTGTGGTTGTATTTATTAACGACATACTCATTTACTCAGTGACATAGGAGGAGCACGCATAGCATTTGAGGATGGTCCTAGACTTACTTCGAGAGCACCAGCTGTACGGGAAGCTCTCGAAGTGCCAGTTCTGGATTCACGAGGTTCACTTTTTGGGGAACGTCATTACAGAACATGGATTGGTTGTGGATCCTGCAAAGATAAAAGTGGTGCTTTCATGGGAGCCACCCAAGAACGCGTCTGAGGTGCGGAGTTTCCTTGGGTTGGCGAGGTACTACAGGAGGTTTGTGGAGGAATTCTCCAAGATCACAGCCCATTTGACCGCTTTGACGCGGAAGGGGCGACCGTTTACCTGGACTGATCAGTGCCAGCAGGCCTTTGAAGAGTTAAGGCAGAGAATGACTAGTGCACTGGTGTTGAGGCTCCCAGAGGAGGGTGTTGAGTTCGTCGTATATTGAGACGCTTCAGGAGATGGGCTCGGGTGTGTGCTGATGCAGCGGCGGGTAGTAATAGCATATGGGTCGAGACAGTTGAGGCCCCACGACCAGAATTATGCGACTCACGATTTGAAGCTGGCATCGGTTGTCTTCGCCTTGAGGCTATGGATAAATTACCTTTTGGGTGAGAGTTTTGTAGTCTACTCAGATCACCAGAGCCTCAAGTATATCTTCACTCAGAGGGATTTGAACTTGAGGCAGAGGCGCTGGCTAGTGTTTCTCCTGGATTATGACTTCGAGATAGTCTACACTCCAGGGAAGGGCAACGTAGTAGTAGACGTCCTTAGCAGTAAGTCCCAGGCTCACCTAGTGCAGGAAGATTCAGAGCAGTTGGCTTCCCTTCAACTGACCTTGGTGGAGCAGGAGGGTACAACTTTTCTACAGTCGATAGTGTTGACTCCTTCTCTCCTTCAGCGTGTGAGAGAGTCGCGGTTAGGATATGTTGATAGCGAGGTACTGCGTGATTAGATATCCACGGGCAATGCCCACATGGGGTATTCTGATGGAGGGAATCACGAGATCATGTTTCAGGGGCGAGATGTAGTACTGGTGGAGATGCGTGAGGAGGTGATGCGGGAGTTCCACACTTCTCCCTTGGTCGTACATCCCGGTGTGGGAAAGATGTATCGAGAACTTCGGCGGTAGTTTGGGTGGTCTGGCATGAGGCGGAGCTTAGTTGAGTTCGTTTCTCAGTGTCTTACCTGTAAGCAGGTGAAGGAAAAGCACCAGGTTCCGTGAGGGTTGTTGCAGCCCCTTGATATCCCGGAGTGGATGTGGGACAACGTGTCTATGGATTTCGTCACGGGGCTTCTGTGCACAGCGAAGAGCCATGACTCCATTTGGGTGATAGTGGATCGGCTCACGAAGTCGGCGCACTTCCTTGCTATCAGGAAGCAGGGCTTGGTGGAGAGTCTGGGAAAGTTATATGTTCGGAGGATCGTCCGTCTTCATGGAGAACCCTCGACGATTGTCTCCGACCGTGACACACGGTTTACATCATGGTTATGGCGAGGCCTGCAGGAGGCATTTGGGACTCAATTGCAGATGAGTACAGCTTTCCACCCCCAGACTGATGGGCAGACTGAGCGCACTATCCTAGTGTTGGATGATATGCTCAGGGCGTGCGTGGTAGACTTCAGCCGAAGCTTGGAGGATCACCTGCTCTTGGTAGAGTTTGCCTATAACAACAGTTACCACTCTACTATTGGCATGGAACCTTTCTAGGCCCTCTACGGGAGGCCCTGCAGGTCACCCTTGTGCTGGACGGAGGTTGGGGAGACCTCCCTTGTGGGCCCATAATTAGTGCAGGCAACGACGGAGAAGGTGCAGGTCATTCGTGAGCGGATGAGGACGGCTCAGAGCAGACAGAAGTCCTATGCAGACCGACGTCGCAGGCCCTTGGAGTTTGACCAGGGAGACCGTGTCTTTTTTAGAGTCTCCCCACGGCGTGGAACACGAAGGTTCGGTCGAGGAGGCAAGCTGTCCCCGAGGTTCATTGGGCCCTTTGAGATCGTGCGCCAGGTTGGTGAGGTCGCCTACCGTCTCGCTCTACCCCCGCAGCTGGAGAGAGTGCATGACATCATCCACGTGTCGCAGCTCAGGAAATATGTGCACGACCCTACGCACGTCATCGACTGGGGAGAGCTGGACATTGAGGGAGAGGCCACCTTTGCGGATCACTCGGTGGCGATTGAGGACCAGCAAGAGCGGACTCTGCGCGGACGGGCCATTCCTCTAGTTCGTGTGATGTGGCAGCATGGGAGGGTGCAGGAGAGCACCTGGGAGCGGGAGAGCCAAATGCAGGCCCAGTATCCTAAGCTGTTTTTGTAGTTTTGTTTTTCGGGGACAAAAAATGTGAAGGAGGGAATGATGTAAGAACCTCGATTTTGAGCCTGTGAGACTTTGAAATTCTCTTGATATAATTCTAGAGCAGGGCGTTCTGACGGCATACGAAACCGAGTCCCGGTGTGGCCGGAAATTAGTTTGACGTGCGTTCACACTGGGCAGGCTAGATAAATTTAATAACTCCTGAACGGTAGCTCGGATGGGAAAACTGAGGGCGTCGTTGAGTCCAGAACGAGTCGTTTACCCTAGGAGGGGTATGTTTTTCGCAGGCGCGGACCAACTATGAAAAACGCCCCCGGGGGGCATTTTCGTAATTTGGCAGTCGCGGGCGTCAAATTTTTTATAACTCTTGAACGAAATATCAGATTAAAATTTCGATAACGCCATTGTGTTTGGGGCATGCTGTTTTCCCTAAGGGAGGCTTAATCCCGGCCCCGACGAAAGTTCGGGAACGGGCCGATGAGCGGGAGATTAAGTGTGTTTTTCTATTTAAACCCATTAACCACCCTCTTCACCCTCCTTGGACCTTCCTCCCTGGTGCAAGGGCTCTCAAAAATCTCCCACCCTCCACTCCATACCTCCGGAAAGGCAATTCGGCTCCGGCATCCCGATCGTGAAGCGTCGGGCAAAGCCCTCGAGGTAGGCTCGTGTTTTATATTCTTTTTTCCTTTCTCGCAAATTTCTTCATTTTAGTCTCCTTCGCGTCGATTTTGTCGTCCGATCGTCGAGCGAAGCCTCTGGTTTCGTGGGGCTTGAATTTGTCTTCACAACGATCCTTTTGGATCAATTTTCTGTGCCACGGGGCGACCGGGGTGGCCTTGGGAATTTTTTCCGGCCAAATACCCCACTTTTCCAGTTCTTGGCGGTGGTCTGGCAAGCCGGGCAGCGGTGCGGCGCATCCCAGCGGCGGCGGCGACCTTCGGCGCGGTGGCTCGCAGGCGGCGGCTCCGGTCCCAGGCGGCGGCTCCGGTTCCAGGCGGTGGCTCCGGCTCCAGGCAGCGGCGTGGTGTACGGGCGGCGGTGCGGTGTTCCGGATGGGCGGCGGGGCGTGCTCGTCTGAGGCAGACAGGGGGTTGCGGCGCGACCCCTCTTGGGGAACCGAGACCCGCCTCCAGCGGGTCTCCTTGGTGACCGAAGACCGGCCTCGCGGCTGGTCGGCTGAAGCGGGAACAGCGCAGAGGCCGCGGGTCCGCGGCCGGCCCACGCGGCAAAGCCGCGGGCCGGCGCCGCAAGCCGGGCTGGCCGGCCCGGCCCGACCCAGGCTGGGTGGACCGGCCAGCTAGGCCGGTCCAGCCCCAAAGGTTGTCCCTTCCGGCTTCAGACACCCATAAATATCACTACGGGTGTCCGATTTACACGCCGTCAGCGGCAGGACGATCCTCACCTCGAGGAGTAGATTCTAGGGTGGCTTCGGGGAATTTTAATCCCCGGAACAAAAGCTCAGTGGCGCGTCAAGTGCTACGCCGGAAATTCTAGTTTGGGTTGGCTCGGACACACCCAATGTCCGATTTGAGCACCGTCAGTGGCGATATGACCCTGGCGTTGAGGCGGATGTTTCCAGTATGTTTTTGGGCGTTGAAGTGGGAATTGAGACGTGGGCCCCACGAGCCACCTTCGAGCTGTGTGCAGCATTTTGTGGCTTTTTCACCAGATGTCCGTTCAGCGCACATGAGTAGTCGATTCTGTGCTTCTTTCCGAGGGCATCGCAATGGCGCCGTTCGTCCAACGGGTATCCGAGCCAGGGTGCGGGCCCTCCCGGGCAGACTACGGTGAATAGTACCATATCCACTGGTTACCCGTATCAGGCGAGTGAGTAGTCTATTTAATGTGTTTTTTCCGCGATAACTGCAACGGTGCAACCTGTTGGGGAATGTGGAACCTCCTTTGTGATCGTATTAATGTGAAGTGGAGGTATTATTTTACGCGCCCCGAACCAATGCACGATGGCGTTGTTAGTGTCACCTGGTGAGGTTAGTGGTAGTGCGGAGCTATCAGTTTGATTCAGGGTCTACCCTCCAGCGGGGCTGGGCAGTGGGTCACCCGACGACCCCTTAGGGTCTACCCTCCAGCGGGGCTGGGTAGTGGGTCACCCTCGTTTGATCCCTGGTCTACCCTCCAGCAGGGCTGGGCAGTGGGTCACTTGTCGACATGTTCCGGGTCTACCCTCCAGCGGGGCTAGGCAGTGGGTCACCCGTTGATTTAATCTAGGTCTACCCTCCAGCAGGGCTGGGCAGTGGGTCACCTGTCGACATGTTTCGGGTCTACCCTCCAGCGGGGCTGGGCAGTGGGTCACCCATTGATTTAATCCAGGTCTACCCTCCAGCGGGGCTGGGCAGTGGGTCGCCGACTGATGTATTAGGGTTCACCCTCCAGTAGGGCTAGGCAGTGGGTCACCCGTTGACGTTCCGGACTGGGCCCTTCTCATGAGTCTAGTCGGTGACTCTTTTCCCCATGGATACCAGAGGGGATCCTGATTCTGCGGGTCAGTGGTGTGACTGTTCTAACGTTTCCTAGGGACCCACGGGGAAGAGGGGTCCTTTTTGCCACTGAGACGCGTCCTTGTGACGCAACCTAAAAACCGTGTGGGAAAGTCAGTGCCGCCTAAAGAGGACAGTTTTGAAGTGTGGTGATCGAGCCCCTCTGACTTGGGTTCCCTAGGTGGACGGGACGAAATAATGGGTTGAGGATGGAGTCTTTGGAGATAATAGAGACTCACCCTGGGATGATCTTGGAGGCGGAGATCCCCTTACGCGCTCGTTCGGGGTTCCTTTTGAGCATATATATATACATATACATAAAAATTAGTTCCTACTTCTGTTTCCTCCCTCTGGGGTCAGTGCCTACATATTTCTGTGGGGTTGAGCTGCACTCTCCTTACTAAACTTTTCTTTTGCACTTGTTTAGTTACTTCTTACCTCTTCAGTGCCTTCTTTGTTTCTCCCTCGAGCTTTTGGGGCATCCTATGGGGTATCCTTATACTCACACTTGCTTGGGATTTTCCTGTATCTGGTGTTCCCTTGCAGACGACGGACAGGTCGATCGTGACTACGGAGGGGCGTAGAGGTCACGACAGTTGGAGCAGCATACCATGGTCCTGCCTGAGCGTTTAGGTGGGAGTCTATCCAGTTGTCTTCTTTTGATCACCTATAGTCGGGTTGTGGCATCTTTGTGTTTGGGCACGTGTTTTCCTGTTTACTTTTCAGACTACTTGTTAGTACTTCCAGCACGTTACTTCCTCTTTTTAGTTGTTGTTGTATGACTGTGGTTGGGATTTATTTGCCTGTCTTTTGGATTCCTTTCTTCTTTTCACTACTACGTCTTGTGGGATGTGTATGCGTGAGAACAGGTACCTAGACGAAGGCCTCCCCGAGATTGTTACGCCTTCGGCGCTGTTCGCCAGCCTCTAGCCTATGGTAGTGGGCTTGAGGTAGTTGTGACTTGGGACTGGTAGGGTCGGGTCGTGACATTCACCCTCAAAAGATGTTTTGGTTATAAAATGATACTACATGAATATTTATTACATAGTAACCTACATCGTCAAATGGAATACTACAACTTAATTTTAAAAAATAAAAGTTAGAAACATAATTATAACCCAAAGTAACTCATCACTAGGATTCCTCATAGGAGATCATAGGTGGGAAATGAAAACATGGATTTGAATGAAGAAACTAACCATCTTTGTCTTAGGGATAGTGATAGAGAACAAGGAATGGAGAATTTTAGCTACCATAAATCCATTAATCTATGATGATTTAAGTAAATATCTAATTAGTCATATAAGAAGGTACTAAGAAAACATTTTTTGTTTTTAAGATGTTTTCCCTAAATTTGAATACCATGGGAATAAATACTTACATGATTTCAGTACAACCTCACCATTGTTTGTTGCCTGAACAATTTCCACATTATCTCTAATTCAAAGAAATAAAGTTGAATTTGTCATTTTTAAAGTATTTTTAGATCTCACAATCCATAAAAATAATGATAGGTCATTCCATTTTCCTAAAAAAGGTAATCACATGTTATCGAACATGAATAAGTCCATATATAGTTAGATAATACATTATGCTAAGAAACATCAGCCGAAAACATACCTTAAATTTTCCAAAAATTTGAATACCTTGCAATCCTTCTGAAAGATAAAAATACATAAATATGAAACATATTCATAATCCCATATTACAATTTATCCCCCATATATCATAAGGTTTCTATTGTTGGTCACATTAAAAATCTGTGAACACCTTCATCGTGTGTTCTTTTATTTCATGGTAAGAACCTGAATTATCAGACATCCATATTCAAGACATGCTTGTTTACTTGTTACCAAACATAGTGGAATATTTCTTATATCCCAATGATGTGTATACTTATTCCAGGTTATCATAACCCTCTTCTCGACAACTACATATTTAGATCCCAAGAATCAAGAATTATCTAATTAATTTATTCAAACGAAACATAACTTTATCAAAACATAATTATCTTATCATAAGGGACATATTATGGGCATGTGTTATCTAAGTATATCAACTTACTCTTAAATCACTTTTTGTCTCCTTATAATTATTCAACATATCCTTTCCAATCCTTAATGAATAACTTATTAAAAAACAATTAAATTATTCATGATTCATATATCAAAATATTTTAATTCTGAAACATATTCACCTCAATTATCAAACGTTAATAGTAAACCATTACTTAGGAACCATCATCTTCCTTTTTGATAAATTATGAAACATTTCTTATGGTTTCTCAACAACGTGATTCTTATGATTAATGTAAACAATACTGGAAGAACATCACATACCTTTTAAATAATGTTTATAACCTCTTTATCCCGAGTATTATGACAACTACTAGTAGCATCATCATGATTACCTTCATTATGTTTTGATAGAGGATGTGGAAATTCATAATTCCCAAAAATTTCACATCTAAAATATTTAATAGTTAACCATGTTCTATGTAGTTTTGGAGATTAACTAAAACATGAATAAAAATGTTTGAGACATACATATAAGAGATTGGAAACACATAAGTAAGTTAAATTACTAATAATATTTAAATCTATGATATTTTTGATTTTACCGTCTATTAGTCATGATTATCAAAAATCAAATAATAATGTAATATATAGTTGGATAATACTTATGAAATCCCTAAAAATGTAAAGACCTAGAAATTCCATTTTATTTTTTTAATTACATGAGAATATTACAAGTCTGCAAAAATTGACGGCGCATGACTCCGAGGCCCGGTGTGCCAATACTTACTTTCTGAACTTTTTTCGGGTACATTCAGTAATCGAGTGATTGGGTTTTTTTAACATTTTAACTAGGGATTGGAATTGAAATATGATGACACCATTGAATTCGCAGTGTCAGTACTCTCTTAAGGAGACCTTCACCTCGACTATAGTAGGTCGAGGGTGGAAGTTAGTTTTTCACTTTTTCATGGAAGAATAGAAAAACAAAAAAATTTATATTTTTTATTTTTCTTGTAACCACTTTTTGATTTATGGAGGTGGGGAACAGAAGATATTTTATCCTCCCAATTTGAATTCAATGGTGGGGACCACCTAAACCCTTCATTAAAGTGGTGGAAGACCCTTAGAATTCTCTTATTAATTGTACCAAGTCTCAAATTAATTTATTGGGCCATTTAATTATTTTTACAATGTAAATTAGTTGTCAAAACATATTTTAATTTAAGTTGGAATTTCATCTCTTGTGTTTTGGGGGGAATCGTTGGCAATGTATGTTCATGGAGGAGCCTCTTGAGGAAGAACAATTCTCACAAATGAGGAAACAAAAAAATGAGGATCATCAAACAAGCGGCGTCGTTGGAGGAGGCTTGCTTTGGGATCGACAAACACCAATCCATATTCAACCATGGATGATCTCTAACGGAACCTTCAAGGTAGGGTTTGTTATTTGTATGCCCCTTACCATGTTCTTAAAATTCTTATTAATTAAAAAATAAACACGATTCTTGGTACCGTTCTAACACGGAGGGTGCAGGCCAAACGAACATGGCCCGACCTCTCTGCAACCTATGTGGTTTTTATGAGAACTTCGCGATGGAGGAGGATGGAAACCGGTACCAGAGTTTGGAAACTATGGGAGACGAGAGCAGTGGTCGGAACTCCTGAAGGCCACAATGAAGGCGGTGGCGTGACCGTGCCGTCAGAGAAGATCCACAACCTATTGGCTGTGGCGGCCGGCAGCTCGAAGGGGTGGCGGTGCACGTCGGCGTTTCCTGGTGGAGATGATTCGTGGAATTATGCCATGGTAGCAAGTCGAGGTGCGGCCAGCTCAACACCGGGCACCGGTGAAGGCGTAGTGTGTGATCGCGCCGCGCAGAGGAGGACGGCTGGCCAACTGACCAGCCACGAGCCGAATGGATGCCAAACTGTGGGCCGATGCACCGCAGGCCACCGCACCACGGGACTGGCCAGAACCAGCGGGCTGGGTCAGATCTCATGGGATAGGCCCAACACCGGGCAAGACTCAGGTCTGTCCAGGTTGACTGAAACCGGGTCATGTCGGCCTAGGCCTGGTCGGACTGGACCCATACCTGCTTCGACCCTTTCCGCTCTATCGGCCATATCATGAGCTTTAGACTTCTGTTTGAAGAACCATCTGCGGCGTCAAAAACATTAGATCGAGTAGCTCCTTTTGGTATACCACACTTTAGTTTTGGATAAAGTTTTTGGTATTTCTAGGTTTGATCAAGTACAAATCCAACTGGGCCCTCCAAACTAAAAGGCTAATAACTTATAGACCGGACGTCTGATTCAAGCACCATCTATTGTGTTCAGACCCCTTTTACATGGAGGTCCTTTGGGATACTTCTTCCTGGTATTTCATTGATGTTAGAGTATTCGACATGTGTCTTAATGATTGGAACCTCCCAGAATCAAGTGAACATAGTGCGAGAACCTTGTAGCGGGCTGTAACTTGAGAAAGGGATCATATATTGGTCTGTGCTTTGGGATCCTAAATGGGTCTCCAATTTGGGATCCTATGTGGGAATGTGATTTATAATCCTACCTTGTTCTTTTTTTGAGAGTCTCACTTGAATCCACTATAGGAATCCACATGGGACTACTCTAGGATCCTACATGGGTCTGCTGTACTAGGATCCTTTGTTAATCTGGTGATTTAGGATCTTATGTGGGCCTACCTCTTAATAGAGTAAGATGATTCGGTAGTTACATCTAATCATCTTTAATAATGTACCTAATTTATACCTGGTGTGAGCAGAGTCTTTACCTTGGTGGTAATCTTCTGTGTGGTGTACCTTTGTGGTACTAACCTTCGTGGGGATACCTTTGAGGTATTCTTCTGTGTGGTGTACCTGTGTGGTATTTAGCTTTGTGGTGAAACCTTTGTGGTATTCTTCTAGGTGGAATACCTGTGTGGTACTTACCATTGTGGTGATTCCTTTGTTGTATCCTTTTGTGAGGCGTTACCATTGTGGTACTTACCTTTGTGGTTTTACCTTCGTGGTAATATTTTATTTGTGTAACAGTTGTACTTAGGCTAAGGAGTAGGGCCTTGTGTTTCCTCATGAGTGAGATGGGTAATATTAGATAACATAGATGTATTTATGGGAATATACCTACGTAGGTTTTTCACTGGTTTACATGCTTTGTGGTTTATCCTGTATGGATGTTGCGAGACCGTGAGGATCTTGGGGTCCCTATTGAGTATCGTTATACTCACCCCTACACAAGATATGCCCGCACCTTATTGTGTTTGTTGCAGATGATGGACAACACTGACTAAGGACGAGGGTACGAGGACTGGAGGTAGCTAGAATGTTGACCATAGATGATGCTTACTATAGAGATGACCGTTCGAGAGCTGCACCTATCCTTTAGGTAGGATCTTTGGCGGGTGTTCACCAGAGCTGTTCAGCTTACATGTACGTTCATGTTTTCTTGTACTTTCTAGTTGGACTTGTATTATGGCCCCTTTTACTTAAATTACATACTCTTTTTACTATTTAGTTTACCCATGTTCGTATCTTGTTGTGTTCTTGGTTGTGTGAGTTTACAAGTTATACAGTCCATGCTTTCCCATTTTTAGGGAATAAGCCTTCAGTGCTAGTCGCCAGCCACTGGCCTATGGAAGGCAGTATTAGGGTAGTCACGACACCGGCCCCGAGGGACGGGTCATGACAAATTGATATCAGAGGCATCAGTTCTTCCATAGAACATTGAACTCTAATCACTTAATGACAATATTGTTAAGTGTTATGAGTGTGGTTATCAGATTAGGGAATCCAGTGTTGGTGCGGTAGCCAGCTTATCCATACACCAATACCCTGACTTCTGATTTCTGACTCAGTGCATGAAAACACAGATTGCGTGTGTGTTTCGAAAAATTTTCTTTAATATCGTTTGATTCATCTCACCCGGTATAACATATTGACTGTGGTTCACTTGTTTCTTCTCAGGATTCCTCCATGCAGACAGCTAGCTAGGGTTCCGTGTATAGTACACTATGATAGCCCACCGAGCGATGAGGCCTCGGTGCAGGGCCCGCTTTTAGTAGTGTCACCAACTGAGGAACCAGCGTTACCATTACCATTGGGGTTATCTATGCCACCAGCCCCAGTGGCAGAGGTTGCACGCTGCTTGAGCATGTTTCTCGAGTTTCATCACTAGAGGCCACCCTTGTTTAAGGGAGAGACAGACCCACAGGAATATAAGGATTGGGTAGACGCCATGGTGAGAATCTTCTGCCTAGTAGGGACACCAACTAATCTTATGGTGATCCTCGCCGCCATCCTTCTTCAGGTAGCAGTGGGTAGATGGTGGAGCTTGATTCTATAAGTTCTCGACAAGGTGACACATCTCTGGGCAAACTTTGAGACCTTGTTTCGGCCCGAGTTTGTTCCAGTAACCCATCGCACAGTGCGCATTTAGGAGCTTCTTCATCTGTAGTAGGGCATCATGACTATGGATCGGTACTCTGTGAGGTTCACTGACCTCTCACACTACTCTCATGATATGGTACATCACTAACTTTTCTGGGCTAGGACCTTTGAGAAGGGACTCAGGCGGGAGATCAGGGCTTCGATGATTTCTGTCAGTATCCCGATCTAGGCGAGGGTGTTAATGTGAGGCCTATTAGTAGAGAGTTTTCTTTCTAAGAAGTCTCCAGCAATGTGACTCACTATCGGGCATCACGTAGAGGATTATTCTGTAGATGGCAGCAGACAGATGTCACAAAGGTCCAAGATAACTACACCTATAGGAGGACGCCCACCAGATTCAGGTTTGGTTGTGCGGGGCACTGGAGACATAGCTAGTCATGTGAGGAGTAGGCTGTGTTACACATGCGGTGGGTAGGGTCGCATGGATCGTGACTGTCCGACCCTTCATACAGGGGATCTGTAGGTGGTCGAAGGACCTCCCAGGCAGAGATTGAGGTTTGACCTAGGAGGTCCACAGGAAGCAGGCAGACGTGGAAGAGGAGCTGGCTGTTTAGCCGGTGGTGGGTGACGATTCAAGATGTTACAGCCACCACTACCAATTGGTTCATCCCGACCACATGGATCCGGTGGAATAGGGTGAGCTTAGCTCCAGGTAGTTGATACCTACAACTATGGCGCTTTGAAGATGATATGAGATACGATCTATTTCTACTCCACCTTTGCTGCAGTACTTATAGAAACAGGTTCTAGTCATTCTTTTATTGCCTCATCCCTCATTCAGTGCTCGGAGATTCTGGTGGAGTCTTTGGCTCGATACTTATTGCTAGAGACTCTTACGGGAGAGGATTCGATGATTACACACTGGCATCTGCAGTGTGAGCTTACACTAGGAGGTGAGAGCTTCGAATGGGATCTCATAGTAGTGGCATCGAGGCCTTACGACGTCATCTTGGGTATGGAATGGTTATGTACATTCAATGATCAAATTGATTGTATTAAGAAAAAAGTGTGGTATAACCAAATGTATGGTACTAGTTTTACCTTCACCGATGACAAAGTAACCTCTGTAGCATAGGATAGACTTATGTGGTGGAGGGTGCAGCCGATCACTAATCAGTTGGCTAACCATACCCTCGAAGCGGTTGATGTGGAAAGTCTGAGCTATCCTATAGTGGTGGACCAGTATGCGAATGCCTTCCCTGAGGATGTTCTTGGTCTACCTACTCGTATAGATCTGCACTTTTACATTGACTTGTACCCTGGGGCGGCACCAATATCTACATCAGTGTATCTGATGGCTCTTGAAGAACTTCGTGAGCTGTGGGTACAGCTAGAGGACTTACAGGGGAAGGAGTTCATCCAACCCTGTGTTTCTCTTTGGGAATCCCCATTTTTGTTTTCCAAGAAGGCGGATGGGAGTTTGAGAATTTTTGTTGACTATCAGCGCCTAAACCAGGTGATAGTGAATAAAATGTTCCCACTTCCGAGGATTGAAAACCTCTTTGATCATCTAAAGTGGGAATGGTGGTTCTCGATGATAGACCTTAGATTAGGCTATCACTAGCTCAGAGTATGGGAAGAGGATGCGTAGAAGATGGCTTTAAGATGTCGGTATGGCCATTATGAGTTTTTGGTCTTGCCGTTCAGCGTAACCAATTCTCTAACAGTGTTCATGGGACTCATGAACATGATCTTTCAGTGGTACCTTGATAGATTTGTTGTTGTATTCATCGGCGAGATTCTGATCTATTCAACTACTGAGGAGGAGTATGCCTATCACTTGCATATAGTTCTGGACACATTCTGAGGGCACCAGTTTTATGGTAAGCTGTCAAAGTGCCAATTCTAGATTCTAGAGGTACACTTTCTAGAACATGTCATCTCGTAGGTAGGAGTTGCAGTGGATCCAGTGACGATTGAGGCGGTAATTTCATGGGAGCCACGCAGGTGTGTGATGGAGGTACAAAGTTTCCTGGGTTTGGCTGGATACTACCAGAGGTTTGTGCCAGATTTCCCCAGAGTTGTTGAACCTCTATCAGCATTGACAATTAAGGAGTAACCATTTTTTTGGTCGGAGAGATGTTAGTGGAGATTTCAGGAGCTGAGGTAGAGGCTAGCTACTACCCCCATCTTGAGGCATCTAGAGGAGGGCGTTGGGTACATAGTCTACTACGACACATCAGGGACCAGACTCTGATGTGTCCTAATGCAGGAGTGAGTAGTGATCACGTGTGCTTCTCAATAGCTGAGACAACATGAGCATAACTATATTACCCAAGACCTGGAGTTAGCAGACGTGGTCTTCACCTTGAAGATAGGGCGACATTACTTGATTGGAGAATGCTTTACAACCTACTCTAATCCGAAGATTAATAGGTATATCTTCACTTAGAAGGACCTGAACCTGAGACAACGATGTTGGATTGAGTTCCTGAAGGACTATGACATCAAGATAGCCTATTTTCGTAGGGAAAAGAACGTTGTAACAGATACACTCAGTAGGATAGCTGGTATACAGTAGCTGGGTGAAGCGACCGAGCAGTTGGCCGCTTTGCAGATATCCTTTGTGAAATGAGATGGAGCAGTTTTTCTTCATCCTCTTACGGTCACTCCACCACTTTATTAGTGAGTCAGGGAGGCACAACATGGGGACACTGACTGCAAGGCTCTACGTGCTCAGATATCCATAGGGCATCCACGTGATGGATTTTCTAAAGGTGGGGAGAAGGTCATCCTTTTTAGAAAACATACCATGGTACCAGTCACTTTACTAGAGGAAGTGTTGAGGGACTTTCACACATCCCCTCTATTGGTACATCCAGGAGTGGCAATGATTTACCAGGATCTCTAATGACAACACTTATGGCTGAGAATGAAGAAAAAAGTAGCTGATTTTGTCTCTCGGTGCCACACTTGTTAGCAAGTGAAGGCGGATAATCGGGTACCAACAGGCTTAGTTCATCCATTAGAGGTCCCAAAGTAGATGTGGGATGGAATATCCATGTACATCATGAGAAGACTTCCACATACATCCAGGGGTCCTGATTCTATTTGGGTGATCATCGACCGACTCACCATGTCGGCCCACTTCTTACCTATTATAGAGCAAGGTTCAGTAGAGACCTTGGTACGCCTGTATGTGTAGGAGATTGTGCGGCTACATGGAGTACCCTCAAAAATTGTCTCCAATCGTGATGAACAATTAACATTCCGGTTATGGAAGGGCTTTTAGGAGGATTTTGGGACACAGCTTCGTTGGAGCACTGCCTTCCATCCCTATACGTATGGCCACACTGATCGAACCATTCAAACCCTTGAGGACATGTTGTGTGCTTGCATCCTCGACTTCGGTCGGAGCTGGGAGGATCACATTTTTTTGGTGAAATTTGCATAAAACAATAGCTATCACTCCACCATTGGGATGGCACCATTCGAGGCATTGTACGGTCGACCTTACAGATCACCTCTGTGTTGGACTGCCCTAGGGGTGTCAGCACTCATGGGACCAAATATGGTACGACCTAATACAGAGAAGGTGCAGATCATCCAAGAATGGATGAAGACTACAGTGAGCAGGAAGAAGGGTTATGCCGATAGGATGCGAAGACCTCAGATGTTTGAGGATAGCCACCACGTCTTTCTACGGGTCCCACCTTGATGAGCTTTGCGGAGATTTGGTTGGGGTGGTAAGTTACCTCTGAGGTTCATCGAACCCTTTCAGGCCCTCCGTAGAGTTCGCGAGGTGGCCTAACGCTTAGTTTTGACACCTCAGTTTCAATTAGTGCACGGCGTTTTCCTTGTATTTCAGCTGAGGGGATACGTGCATGAGCCATCATGCCTTGTGGACCACGACGAGCTGGAAATCGACAATGGGTTGATGTTTACGGAGGTTCTAGTGGAGATTGAGGATCAATGGGAGTGGGTACTTCATTTATGGTTGAAAAATATTGCGTGTGTGTGTTGGAATCATGGGAACGTCTAGGAGAGCACATGGGAGTAGGAGAATCAGATTCTTTCTCAGTACCCCCATTTTTTTCATAGCATTTGTGATGTGGATTTTTGGGTTGCAAATCCATGAGGTGGGGAGAATGTATAGACCTAGAAATTCCATGTAATTTTTTTTAATTACATGGGAATATTATGAGTCCGCAAGAATTGATGTTGCGTGATTCTAAGTCCCGGTTTTCCTAAAATAAATTTCAGAACTTATTTTCAGGTACGTTTAGTAAACGTGCGAACGGGTTTTTGTAACATTTGAATCGATGCTCGGAATTGAAATCCCATGACACCATTGAATTTGCAGCCCCATTATTCTCTTAAGGATACCTTCACCTCGACTATAGTAGGTCGAGGGTGGATGTTTGTTTTTCATTTTTTGGTGGAAGAATAGAAAAATAAAAAAAAATTAAAATTTTTGTTTTTCTTGTATCCTCCTTCTGATTTATGGATGAGGGGACCACAAGAAATTTAATCTTCCCAATTTGAATTCAATGGTGGGGACCACCCAAACACATCATTAATGTGGGGGAATACCTTTATAATTCCCCAGATAATTGAGCCAACTCTCCAATTAATTAATTGAGTCGTTTAATTATTGTGCCAACATAAATTAATTGTAAAAACCATTTTCGTTTAAGTTATCATTTCACCTATTGGGTTTTGGGTGGAATAATTGGAAAAGGATGATCTTGGAGAGCCTCTTGAGGAAGAACAATTCTCACCAATAAGGAACTGATGAACGAAGGATCATCAAACAAGCATCATCATTGGAGGAGACTTGCTTTGGGATTGACAAACGCCAATCCATCTTCAACCGTGGACGATCTCCAACGGAACCTTCAAGGTATGGTTTGTTATTTGTATAACACTTACCCCATTCATGATATTCTTCATAATTAAAGAATAAACAATCCATTTTCTACCATTCTAATGTGGAGGGAGAGGGACAAATAAACATGGCCCAACCTCTCCACAACCTCTAGGGTTTTGATGCGATCTTCGCGATGGAGAAGGACAGAGATTGGTGCTGGCGTTTTGCACCCGTGGGACGTGGGAGTGGTGGCCAAATCTTTGATCGGCCATGAAGAAGGAGGCAGTGTGATCGCGCCACCGAAGAAGAGCTATATCCCGTTTTTCGTGGCAGATCATGGGCAGCAGCCGGCCGTGCGAAGGGGTGGTGGCGTGTGTTTGCACCGCCTGGGGGAGAAGAGGTGCGACCTTGTGCCAAAGTAATGAGGCGAGGCGTGGCAGGATTGACGTCGACCATTGGTGAATTCAAGGCCAATGACCACACCATATTGATGAGGACGGTTGGCCGACCGGGCAGCCGTGAGCCGAAAAGATGTCGTACTACTAGTCGCTGCACCGCGGACCACTGCTTCACGGGCCGCCAAGCGGGCCACCCAGTGTGGGCCGAGCTAGACCCAGCAGGCCAGGACGGATCCCGTGGGCCGGGTCTGACCCATGTCTAGACTCGGGTCAGGCCGGGCCAACCCAAACCTGGATGGGTTGGTCTGACCGGGTCGGAACGGACCCAAACCTACTTCAACACTTTCCTCTTTTTCGGCCATAACATGAGCATCAGCCGTACATTTGATGAAACATCTACAGCTTCAGAAACCAAGGATTGTGACAGTCTTTTTTATATACCCCACTTGATTTTTGGATAAAGTTGGGGGCACAGATGGGTTGGATCGAGCACGAATCCAACAAGGCACTTGAAACCAAAAGGTTATTAACTTACAGATTGGGCGTCTGATTGACTCACTGTCTATTGCGTTGGGACCCCTTTTACATGGTGGTACTTTGGTTTAAATCTTCATGGAACATCGTGGAAGTTGGATTATATGACATGTGGCTTGTGAATCAGACCCTCCTGGAATCAAACGAGCTTTGTCCGGGAACCATGTAGCTGGCTGTAACATCAGAAAGGGATCTTATGTGGGAATGTTCTTTTAGATCCTATGTGGGTCTGTACTTTTGGATCCATTGTGGGTAATGCTTTGGGATCTCACATGGGTCTGTGTTCTAGAGTCTCACTTGGATCTGCTCTAGGAATCCACGTGGGACTACTCTAGGATCCTACGTGGGTCTGTTGTACTAGGATATTTTGTGGGTCTGATGATTTAGGATCCTATGTGGGTCTTCTTCTTAATAGAGTAAGACGATTCAGTAGTTACATCATATCATCTTTACTAACATACCTATTTTATACCTGGTGTGAGCTAAGTCTTTAACTTTGTGGTAATCTTTTGTGTAGAGTCCCTTTGTGTAACTTACCTTCATGGTGATACATTTGAGGTATTATTCAATGTGGCATAGCTGTGTGGTACTAAACTTCGTGGTGATACCATTGTGTTATTCTTCTTTGTTGCATACTTGTGTGGTACTTACCTTTGTGGTGATGCCTTTTTGGTATCCTTCTGTAAGGTATTACCTTTGTGGTACTTACCTTTGTGTTATTACATTCATGGTAATATTTTCTCTATGGAATAGTTGTACTTTGGCTAAGGAGTTGGGCCATGTGTTTCATCATGAGTGAGATGGGTCATATTTGATAACATAGATATTTGTATGGGCATATAACTAAGTATTTTTTTCACTGGTTTATATGATTTTTGGTTTATACTTTATGGATTCTTTAAGACATTGAGGGTCTCGGGGTCCCAACAGAGTATTTTTATTCTCACCCCTGCATGGGTTATGCCCACACCTTGTTGTTTTTGGTTCAGATGATGGACAACGTTGACTATGGACGAGGGTACCGGGAATGAATCTAGCCTAGAGGTGGACCTTATACAAGGCTTACTACAGAGATGACCATTTGAGAGATGTACCTACCCTTCAGGTAGGATCCTTGTTGGGTGTTCACCTGAGCTGTTCAGCTTACTTTTTCATTCCAGTTTTCTTGTACGTTCTAGTTGGGCTTGTATTCTGGCCCCTTTTACTTATATTACACAATCTTTTTTTCTATTCAGTTTACTCGTATTTGTATCTTGTTGTGTGCTTGGTTGCGTGAGTTTACAGGTTATAAAGGCAATGCCTTCCCAGTTTTATGAAAAATTCCTTCTGTGCTTGTAGCTTGCCCATGGCCTATGTAAGGAGGGCTTGGGGTAGTCACGGCATGGGCCCTGGGGGATGGTTCATGATAAGAAATATCTGTTGAAATTTATCTAGGGATGTCACTAGGTATTTTTCATCCTTTATTCCAATGGTTGACTTTTACTTCTCTTTGATACCATCTCTAATGTCCTAAGATTGATATACACAGGCATTACATTTATTTTGCGGAATATATAATACATTAAACCAATAGATTCCCAAAAACCATATTACATTAGTGTCTTTGGAAACTCAGAACACATTTTCTAGCATAGTGAATGATCATCAACATCTCCCATTATGATCTTCCCCCTTAGTTTTTCAATCTAAAACCTTTCATTATATCCGGGGGAAAAGAAAACATATGAAAAGTGTCAGCTCGAATGCTTAGTAAGAGTAAGAACGGAAAAAATCATACAAAACATAAACATAATAATGTAAAAATATGAATATAACTTTTGAATATCAAAATCGTGAGCATTGAAATAAATCTTGATAGTACATGAGGGATAAATCATAAAAGAACATTAATCATGATAACATAGCATCTTCATAAAACATGAACTTATCTAAAACACATAAGAATTGAAAATCCATTCGATATTAGCCAAGGATCATAGCCAGGACAATCATAGCAGACCAATTCCATTACATAATCGGGTTTACATGTCGCTCCATCCCTATAAATCGGAACAGGATTTAACTGCTCTTCTATTCATGTCTATATCATGAGATATAAGTTTTTATCCAATTCATTGGAATCACAAATAGTTCCCACCCATCATATAATAAAATCATTCATATATGTTAAAATAAAACATAAACCATTCACCATAGCATAACCCATGGAAAAAAATGGGTTTCTTAAACATAATTCCATAATAATCCCTATAAATTAAATCGATTTCATAAAAATATTTTTACAATAAAAAAATAAAATTAATGTAATAATATAGATATAAACACAATCCTATTTTATCTTAGATAGAAAATAATTTTTATAATAAACATGAAATTAATTCTTGAATAAAATTTCCTTCCTTCTTCACTAAAAAATTATTTTCTCAAAATGCCACAAAATTTTAAAAGAAAATAATTTAGTTGAAAATACAGTTTAAATGTTTTAGAGTATGTTTCAGGGAAATAAGGAATTATGAAAACATAATAATCCATTTATGCCATACACATTTAAAAAAATTCCACATACTTTTTACAGAAAAGTCAAAAAATACCTCGTATCAAATAATGACAACATATTACTTTCATATAGTTTTGTATAAAATTACCAAAGGGAAAAATTGGATTTAATAAATTGATGAATAAAAAAATGTATTACATATTTAGATAACATGAATATTAATGATAAATATATCCTAGTAAATATTTACGTATAAACAATCTCAAATAATAATGAAATTACAAAATTATCCATTAACTTAGGTATGCTATAATTTGTATGTATCTGAACCTCTTGTGTAATGATTTAAATAAAGTTAATTTATAATTGAAGAATATTTAAAATTTTATTTATACCATATATATTTTTATTATCTTCGTTTTGTTAGAAACATTTCATTTTCACTCGTTATTCATATATAAATTGTTTTATGTTATTATGTATGTATTTTTGGATAAGATCATTTTCCACATCCTAGGATATAGTTATATAATTTATTGAATGATATTAGTATATTATATATCATATTTATTCATTTTATTGATTTATATAATCAGGGATTTTTGAATATCTTGTAGAATGAATCACATCACATCCTGTAGATGGTAGGTCGTACGTACACATGAGTAACGATATCATTCAATTAATGTTTAAATGGTATGGAATTGGATGGTATATTAATTATGAAGAATAATTATCATGTAATATTTATTATTTATATCCATTATACATAACATTATACACATCCATATTATGTATTGTTGAATAAAAAATTACACCACATCGTGGAGACAGTAATCTGTACCTATGCACGCATGGTGATATTTTTATTCGTAGGATGGATACATAGAGGTATAAGGTATTAAGATAATTATAATAATATATCATCATTTTGGATATAATCTATTTATTCCATTAGTATCCAAACATCATATGATGATGAAGTACAAGAATAAAATAAATTTGAAAGAGGTGATAAAACAATTACCTTCATTTCACGTATCTCTTTTTTATTTTCAAAAATGGTCAACATAGGATACATTTATTCTAAATATTTGGTATCTATAATTAAGAGAAGGTTTATAGGATATTTTTTTAAATGAATTTGGGTGATCCATGGGGCTTGAGATGGGTGAGTTAGTGGGTAGAGGTGGTCTAATTTTATAAGAGGGATGAGGGGCACTTTAGGAATGTCTTGAAATATTATTTTTTTATGAATTTATTTTCAAATTATAAAATCCCTAAAGAGATATATTTATAGAATAATATAATTTTTTGAAGAAATAATTTAAATAAATAGGTTTTATACATGTTTTGTTTACAAATATTACCTTATCTATTGGCTTTAACCTTTCGTTATATAAATTAACTCTTAAACTATCTTCAAGTAATTTTAAATTATATGGTCAATATAATTACTATACATTTCATTGAGAAGATAAAGTGGTTCATTAATTTATTTTTTAACATTATCTATGTCAATTGGTTGAATCGTTGATTTTTATGACTGTTATATCATTTAATAAAATATTGTTTTTTAACTCATTTAAGTAAATTTTGACACAATTTGGTAATTGATTTTTTTAAAGGTATAACAACATGGTTGATTTGAACAAACTAAATTAACACAAAGGTAACATTTCATAATAATCTATAAAACTCATGGTTGCAATGAATATTTTAAAATAAAATTTATTTCAATATTTATAATATACTTTATTTGAATCTTTGATTAATAAGGTGATCACTGCCTCATCATTGTATCAAAAGTGAATTTGTTTATATAGTGTCTAAATATCATAAATAAAATACCATTGTGTGGAAAATATTTTTATCATTATAATTATTTTTTATATTCAGTGTGATCAATCATATAAACCCACCTTATAATTGTTATAGTAAAAAGATACATGTTTATGTTATATTTCCCATTACTTTCAATTAATTATTATAACATGTCATATTCACACCTAAGTGGCCCCCAAATTCCAAATGTTCGGAATATGGATTTTTTTGGCCTCCCATGTAACACCCCAAGCTTCTACAGTACGCTTCTCTTTGAATAATGCAATAGCGTGTGTTGTACAGAACATCGAGTTCTAACACACCACAACCAATCAAACTAGCAGTTATGAATAGTAATACCTACTTCTTGAATTTTATAAAATTTATTTTTCAAAATGGAATTTATTTTTGGATTCAGAATATCGAAATTTGCCTAGGGTGAAGTTTTGGTATTTTTCTGAAAAACTTCATTTTTTGATGAATAGTGAAACTACTATGTGGTAGTTAAAAAACTGAATTTTTCATAAAACATAATTTTACCGCTTCTGTGATTGGAATTTCAAACATCCGAGAGACACGGTTAACATCAAGGAGTAAAATGTGGTTTATTGAGATGAAAATAATTTTTTGGTGAATAGTAACTTTTTACGTATATTTACAACGGTTAAAAGTAAATAGGGCAATTAAGGGTAAAAATGATATTAATATTACCCTAAAATATGTCCTATTTCTATTGGATGAGTTTATCTCAACCTAAAACAACCTTAGGAATAAAATATTATCATTAAGTCCACTTGGATTAGATTAAGACATTTATTATTATTTAATTCAAAGAAGAGTTAAAAGAGTTAAAATCAAAGTTTATTTACTAAAATATTTTTAAGATAAGGTTATATAAAAGATAAATTCGATTCTAAATATTAATTAGAAATCTTAAAAGATTTTATAAAGAATGATATTTTATTTATAATTTTTAGAAATTAAATATGTTAATTTATTTATGACACAATGATGATGAAGTAATTACCATAATAGTGAAAAATTAAAATAATTGATATTATAAATACCCAAATAAATATAATTTGAGACTTTTTATGAATTAAAATAATTTTAAAGGTTAATATTACATGTTAGGATAGACATAATTAACGTTTTTAAAGTAATCATTCTGTTATAATTTTTAAAAAAATCAATAATTCAATAGTGTCAAAATTGACATAAAAGAGTTTTTAAAACAAATATTATATTAGTAATTGATATTAAATTCCTAAAAATCTAAGCATCGGCCAAGAGACTTATATCATGATAGGTGTATCATTAATGGACCACTTGGGGGGTCTCTTGGAAGTATATAGTAAGTTTATTAACTATATAATATAAAAATACAAAGTGACATGGTAAATGTAAAACTAATTCACTAAGAGTTAAAAATAAAAGATAAGGTTTATATAATGACCCAAACCTATCTAAATTATATTGGTTTAGTGGTTTTCAACCCATACCCACCTTAAAATTTAAATAATCCACTTTTTAGCCATTAGACACTGAATATCAATTTATTATAAATAATGTTTCTACCTTTTCCAAAGGTGCCCCTCACCCCTCTTATAAAAGGGTACTCCCACTTCTCATTAATTTACACCTTCAAAGCCTTTTGGATCGGCTAAAACCTGCCCAAATACTCTCTCAACTTCACTCACTAAAACATAGATGCATTATTTTGATCAGAAATCCATCTTAAGGATCCATTTTGATCAAATAAAAAGGAAGAACCCAAAGAAGAGGTAATGTTTTCACCCCCCCTTTCAAATTCATTTCTTCTTCAACTTCTTCTTTCTTTGTTATTCCCATTATAAAATAATTAATACATTATCTCCTATATACTATAATATTATTATAAATATGGTACAACCATATTAAGTATTCTATCCAACCTTTGAATGACATGTCACTATACGTGTGTACGTACGACTTATATCATCTTCACGTCGTGGTGTAATTGTTATTCAATATATTATTATTTGGATGGGTATAATAATGATTTTCAATTCATGTAAATAATAAATATAACATGATAATGAATATGTATATATGATATACCATCCAATTATATATTCTTTTAATATCAAAAGAATGATATTGTTTCTTGTGCGTACGTACGGACTACCGTCTCCACGAACGCGTTGAGATTCATTCTCCATCGAATCCATTCAAATATATTTATCATTTGATGATTTAAAAATAATGTTTAAGGACTTGATATAATTCTGGATATGAATAAGATACAACCTATCCATGAAAAACATGTCTTACGTAACAAAACTTATAAAAGAAAAGGAGTAAGTTAACCCCCGAAACAACAATAATACTAATATATTATTAACAAATCAATGGTAAAAGATCATATATGATATCAGATTAATATATATGATTCTTGTCTAATTTAATAACAATTATTTCACCATTATACAGGAGTTTACCCTACCCCCAACCAAGGAAAAGTACAAGGTAAGGGTTTACTTCGCAATCTCTTCATTATCCAAGGGTTTTTATACGTAATTATCTACTAGGACCTCTTTATCATCCACATCCATGTTTCTTGAAAGTGTCTTTCAAAAAATTCCTAATATTTTATAGAATATGGGTTAAAGTCATTTATACCCTTGTTTGACCTTTTATATTATGTTTCTAAAGGAATCTTTCTGCCGTTTTCAAAACAAGGTGCTTTTTAAACCTTTTCGACAGAATTAAGGTAAGAATGCTTTTTTTAACTTATACAGCGGGTGTGGCTATTTTCCGACGTTATAAAATCGTCGAAGCTACCCTTAAAAACTTATAAGAATATTTTCAAAGAAAATGTTTTATTTTATAAATATATGACTCTTAAATGATTTCAAAATAGAAAGAGATATTTCTCTAAAAAGAGTTTGGATTTCATCTATGTCAACATCCATTGATTGATTTTAAGCTTATTTGATGTTTATTAATTATGATACAAAACTTCCATATTTTATTGATGATTTTGTGATATGTTTGACTGTGGATGTGTTATTTTTATACCATTCATGGTTTATGGATGAAGTATTGATGTTTCATATGCTATTTTTAATACGAATGTTTGTGTTATGTTTATACATTTTCATATGGGAATGCATTGGACTTAATATGTGATGGGTGAAGCCCGTTATAGCTCCTCGATGCATCAGTAGGTCTAATGAAAAAAACTAGTGTCTTGGCACAAGGCCTTTGTAAAATCTTATTTGTATTCATGGCACGAGGCCTTGGCTATGTGGTTATGATAGTCTGGCATTACGCATTCCATCATTATTAATGTGGTTATTGATATTGCATGTGATTATTCGATTATTGAATATCCATGTGAATAAGTAAATCATGGGGTGATACATTCTACCCCCATATAATTAATGTCTCCCTCTAAATTCATCATGTTATAAAAGGATTACTACTTTAGTGTTTCAATCATAGAAAGACACATCAGAAAAAGTAATTCTAAAACATCATTTCAAAACAGAAAGTTAAAAATATAATAGTTCCCCAAAGTATCTACTAACTGGGTTTCCACATACGAGAAAATTGGGGGGATGTGAAAAAATGGATATGGAAGAAAGATAAAACCATCATGTTCTGATGGATAATGATAGATAACAGGTTTTGGAGAAAGTTAACAACCAGAACCGGTAAATCATTGATGATTTAGGGGACCATATGATTAAACGTATAAGAAGATACTAGGATAAAATTTGTTTATTTAAAGATACATTCCCTATATTTCAAGAAAACGAGAAGAAATATGTACTTTATTTTAGTAAAATCTCACTATTGGTAATTTATTTACCGATTTCCACTTCATCTCTAATTCAATGAAATGAAGTTGAAATTTTCATTCATGAAGTGTTATCAGATCATGAAATCCATAAATAGAATTATAGTTTATTCTATATGTCTCAAAAAAGGTTAGAACAAATTATTAAACTTCAATAAGTACATATATGGTGAGATAATACATTATTCTAACAAACATCATCATATTAATAACATGGACTTTCCAAAAACCTAATAACATTACAATCCTTCTTAATGATGAAAATCCAAATCTCTAGAAAAGAATCACAAACTCATCTTATCATTTATCACCCATATGTCATAAGGTATCTCTTGTTGGCCATATTCCCAAAATGTGAACACATTCATCATGTATTATCTTCAGTCACGGTAAAAACATGAATTATCAGATATCCTTATTGAAGACACGAATGTTTCCTTTTTACAAAACATAGTGGATTATTACTTAAGTCCCATAAAGTAGTATATATCATCGATGATAGCATAAAAATCTTGTCACCAACTCCATAATTAGATCCAAAAAAACAATAATAATCCAATTTACTTATTCAAATCCAACAGATCTTTTGCAAACATTATTATCTTAACAGAAGGGACATATTAAGCATTACCTTTCCCATAATCATGTGTTCCCCACGTATATCACCTTACCCTTAAATCACATTTTGTCTCCATTGAACTATTAACCATATCCTTTCCAATCCTTAATGGAATAATTATATATACAACACTTTTATATTTCATGATTACTATAACATAATATATTAATTCAGAAACATATACACATAAATCATCCAAAATTATTATTAAACCATTACTCGAGATCCATCATCTTCATCTTTCCTAAAATAAGAATCATTTCTTAAGGTTTCTCAACCTCAAGCATCATAGTTTTCATGTCATTAATTCTGGAATAATATCACATACCTTTCATAGGTCATTTAAAATCTCGTTGTCTTCCATAGTATGACCAATACTCGTACCATAGTCATGATTATCTCCATGATTTTTTTACATAGGAAATCAATATTTATAAATCTCATACCTTTCACATTTGTAACATTTAATAGTTAACTATTTTCTATGTAGTTATTTCTATTGACAAAACTATAATGCATTGTGTGAGAAATACATATTAGAGAGTAAAAATACATAATTAAGGTAAATTACATATAATATTTCAATCTATGATATCTTTCGTTTAACCGTAGGCTATTCGGGATTATCACAAAACCCTAGGATTGTATCCTATACTTGAGTTATCCGTTAGACATCCCTAGAAATATCCTTTGAAATATATATGTGGATCACTCAAAATTTTTACCATACAAGTTTCAAAAGGCCAAATAAACCTTCCCTCTAATACCGACTCTAAATACTCAAGCTTGACATACCAAAAAATTACATTTCTTTTATATATTAATTAATATAGTACACGAATATATTCCCAAATACCATATTAGTTTAGTGTCATTAGAAACTTGTAACACATTCTTCTAGATTGGTGAAAGATCATCAAAATATTCCATAAAGATCATCCCCATTAGTTTCCCTACCAAAACCCTTTATTTTTTTCCTTGGGAAAAGAAAACATATGAAAAGGGTTATCTCAAATTCTTAGTAAGGTTGAGCATAGAAAACATCATAAAAAACATAAACATAATAATGTAATATAATGAACATTAATTTTGAATATCAAATTACTGCATTATGAAATAAATATTTCCAGCACATTGGGAATAAATCATAAAGGAACAATAATCATGATAACATAGTATTTGGATAATACATACACTTAGAGAAAACACATATGTATAGAAAATCATTTCCATATTAGACAAGGCTCAATGACAAGTCCATCATTGGTGTAAAATTCCATTACTGAACTGGGTTCACCTTTCATTCCATCCCTACATTACTTAATAAGATTTACTTTTTGGTCCATTCATGTCTATCTCATGATATATAAATTATTACCCAATTAATTGGTGTGATATATGGGTCCCACACATCTCATAATGAAATCATTTATTCTTGTGCCACAAAAACCAAAATCATTCACCATAAAATAACCCAAGGAATAAAAATTGGGTTTATTAAACATTAGTCCATCATAATTCATTTTAAATAAATGGATTTCATAAAAATAATTCCATAATAAAAAATGTAAATTAAATATAATAATATGGATATAAATATAACCATGATTCATCATAGATAGAAAAAAAGTTTGATTAAATACATGAAATTAATTCTTGAGGAAAATATTATTTGTTCTTCAAAAAAAATTTCTTCTCTCATATTGCCAAGAAATATTAGATGAAAAAAATCATTGAAAATACGCATGAAATTTTTTAATGGAAAATTCATGTAAATAAGAAATTATTAAAGAGTAAAAATTCATTCATGACGTATAAGTTAAGAAAATTATCCTTAAACTTTTTCTAGAAAAACAAAAAACAAAGTACCTCATATCTAATAATGAAAAAATATTCCATTCATACAGTTTAGTAAAAATTCAACAATGGGGAAAATAGAACAAAAAATATTGTAGAAGAATAGAAATAGTATTAAATATTTATGTAACATGGATGTCGATTATAAATAAATGCCAGTAAATATTTATATAAATAAAATCTCAGTTAATAATGATATTACTAAAATAACCCTTACCTTAGGTATGATATCCTTTGTATAACAACCCTATTTTGTATTTCACACTTGATCATAATTAATTAAATTAAATTTCATTTAATAAAACATAGAAGATGGATAGGTCTATTGTTATTTGGGATTAGGATCATTACATAACAACTTAAAACCTGAAATACAATATCTTTATTGAAAACTTCTTTTACATAAACACAACTTTATTTTGTACTTAACATTGCATGGGATGATCGAAGGACATACATAAGAAAGGGGTGAGCTATAAAGCCCAGTAAGGGAATGAAAATGGAATAATATGAAAATTACAATACATGTTAAACAATAGAAATTTCTATGGAGCATAAGAGAAACATCAATATAAAGGCATGATAAATCATGATAATCATAACTTGGAGATGTGGCAACAACATTTAACATTATATTATCATGATACAAGGCTCATTGAACATGGATCATTAGTAAACCCTAATTGTACATGAAAAATGAGTATAAACTCATTTCACTAGAAATATAATTAGTAAATACTCATTTAACTTAATGTATCATGATACTAATCTTTACCCAATGCGTTGGAGCGCTATCTGTGCGCACCCTTCCTAAACATTTCATTTAATGCCTAAGTGTGCCACATGAATCAGAAAATATGGAATCTCTGAAGATCATTAATCATTCCATGATAAATAAATTAGTAATTTGTACATGAAACTCTAAAATCAATATGTAAATGTGCATTAAAGTGAATACCCTTGATGGAGAAATTAACATGGTATTCACTACACAATGACTTTGGCTTGAAAAATCATTATGCAATTTTGGAAGCTTAACAGCCTGACATAAGAATTCATAATAAGGTTTATGAGAGATAAATGGGTGTCCCATAATATGTGCATGAAATTAATAGTAAGGTGTTCATATAGAAACATGTCCCAACAAATGTATTGAAATTTTGATTCATAATATAAAAGAATTGCTTGAATGTAAATGAGGAGAGAAAAATATTTTACGAAATTTATGCATGGTAATTGGTGTACATGAGATGCATTGATGAGAGAGAAATGGGAATATCGTCATTTAAACATAAAGAGGGATGTATGGGGGAGGTTCTAAATCAAACACCATTATTAGTAATTGAATATAACAGGACATAACAATATTATGAGACATGAAAAAAATGATAAACGAAGGAATCATTTACTTGGAAGCGTGATCCCAAAATCTTGGGAGAGGCTTCTTGGGAGCATGAGGATCATTGGGAGGATTATAGAGAGTGGATGTAGGAGGTTGGATGAACTCCAAATGCGTTTAGTGAAGAGGAATTGGGGGTCTTGATAGGGTTTATATTAGACAGTCGAGGGGATTCATTATTATTTAGGTTTGGGACACCACACATTAATCTAATCACAAACTCAAACCACACCATGGGTTTTGACAATGGTTTTTTCCATTGGGGAGTGGAAAACAAAATTTTATAAGTCCAATGGACGAACATTTTAAATTATAGGGTTTCTTTTGTGGAGGTGAGTCACACTCTCAAGGAAATCACTTTAAAACGCTAAAATGTTTTATAAGTCTTGGAGGGTCCACTAAGGATTTTTAATATAAATATAACAAATATAAAATAACATTTATTTTATTGGAAAATCATATATTTTCCGAAATTAATGTTTATTGTATTTTATTACATAACTATTGGGTCATTATAATGTCAAAAAAAACATTATATATTTAAACATTATTTAATTTTTATCCAAACATTCAACTATATCAGAAAATTATTAAAACATTGTCATTGGATAATTTGGGCATCCTGATTCAAAAAATCATATTAATTTTATCCAAATAATTTTCTAAATAGTTTTAATTTTTAATTCAAAGAAAAAATTGAAATTTGTCAAAAAATCATGGGTTTTGATAAAAACAGCTTTGAAACCTTAATAAAAATTACTTTTGTAATCATAAAAGTTATAAGATAATTAATAATTAAAAAATTAATTTATTAATAATATTTTATTAATTTATTATTTATTTCAAAAATAAATTAATTTCTCAAAAGAGATTTCATAATTGAATATTAACTGAAAATACTATTTGTTCTTTCAAAACCATTTATGAAGTAATAATAATAAAATAAATTTATATTCATTATTATATAAAAAAATAATTCACATAGTCATAGTCATATGGTCTTGTTACATCACCCCTTATAACACCCAGATAAGACCGTAGGGTAAGGTGTGTGATGGTGACAGACTCTTGGGGTGGATCAGATAACATCACTCAGGTGGTAATCTCTATCAACATTCACTTCTCTCGTAGGTGGATCCATTCGAACATAACATATTTAATCTTGGCTTGGCCTTGGTCAAGAGTGAATAGAAATGACCCCACCTCTTTTTCGAGCACCAACAAATGGGCTTCATATGAGAAAAGTCTGTATGATGTGGTCATCGCTTCTTTTTTCTGAGTAAATTGGATTTGTTAAAGCCTTATATTCAAAAAAATCATGTGATCACTATTCAATGGCTATATTAGAATTGGTGAAAATTCCTAACTGTATTTTGAAATCCAAATACATAAAACCATGGAATTTAATATTATATATAACAATTTTACATAATGGTACATTTAATTAGATTATAAGTAATTTTCATTAATAAATGTTTGGGTCGTTACAATCTCCACCCCCCCCCCCTAAAAAATTTCACACTTGAAAGATTCTTTTTCCCCACAACAAAACAGATGTGGGTAACTCTGATTCATTTCTTCCTTTGGTTCCCATGTCACCTCTTCAAACCACTGGTTTCACCACAACACCATGATGAGGGAAATTGTCTTATATCGTAGAACTTTTTCTCTACGATATTATATCTTCATTGGTTGCTCTTAATATGAAAGTTCATCATATAACTATACTACCTCTGAAGAGAGTACATTTAAAGGGTCTGGTATGTACTTATTTAAGGGGGATACATGAAAGACATCATATAGTTTGGCCATTGTGGGAGGAAGTGCTAGTCGATAGGCCAGAGCCCTGACACGATCAAGAATCTCGAATGTGTCGATGTACCTAGGAATTTGCATCCCTTTATTTCCAAAACTCAGGACCTTCTAATATGAAGATATGTGTAGAAATATCATGTCTTTAACTTTGAACTCAAGGTCTTGTCAACAGTTATATGCATAACTCTTCTATCAACTTTGGGCTGCATTGATATGTTGTTGAATGGTTTTCACCTTCTGCACAATTTTTTTGACCATTTCAAGTGCTAGCATCTTATGCTCTCTGAATTCATCACAACATACTAGTGTTATACACCTTTTCCCATAATGGGATTTATATTGTGACATTTGGATGCTCGAGTGGAAACCATTATTTTAAGAGTATTCAACCAGTGGAAGATGTTGATCCCATCCTCATTTGAAGTCCATAGAATATGATATTAACATATCTTCCAGTTTCTGAATATATCACCCAAATTGGCCATCATTTTGAGGATGATAGGTTGTAATAAAGTTCAGTTCAGTGCTTAGAGCATGATGAAGACATTTGCATAACATCGAGGTGAATCTTGGATCACGATTAGATACAATAGAATGTGGTACTCCATACACCCTTACCACTTCTTTGATGTAAATATGTGCATGTTGATCCAATGAGACGTCCTCTCGAATTATGATAAAGTGATCTATCTTTGAAAGATGATCAAAAATGACCCATATAGCATTATTTCATCTTGATTTCCTTGGATGTCTAGTGACAAAGTCCATCGTAATTTTGTCCCACATCCAAGTTGATATGGTTAGGGGATGCATCATCCCCCTAGACATCTACCTCTCAGCCTTCACTTGAAGACATACCAGGAACATGGATGTATATTCATTAATATCCATTTTCATATTGTCCCACCAAATGTTTTCTCGGACATCTCGAGACATCTTTGTGGTCCCTAGGTGAATATAGAAGGTTGAGCTATGTGCGTCATTCTGAATCTCCTTCTTTATCTTTTCATCTGATGGTACACATAATCCTGACCCAAATCTCAAAATTCCATCCTAGTCAACCAAAAACTCAGGGGATTTCCCATTTTTCATAGTTTCCACCTTTTTCATAATTTCTATATCCTTTCATTGAGCATCCTTTATTTTCTCCATGAGGTAAGGTTGAGAAATCATTTGAGAAATAATTGATGTAGTTCCTCCCTTAATGATTCCCATTCCCATCATCTACATGTCTAATAAGATTGGATCCTTTTCAATTCTCATCATTGATAAATATGCATGATGCTTTATACTTAGAATTTGTGCCACCTTTTTTGCCTTATTGGGATAGAGGATTGAGCAGTCATAATATTTGATGAGTTCTATCCATCTTCGTTGGTGGATATTTAGCTATTTTTTGTGAATATATATTTGAGTCTCCTGTGATCAGTAGATATCTCACACTTCTCCCCATAGAGATAATTCTTCCAGATTTTCAATGCAAATATCGCAACTGCCAACTCCTGATCATGGGTGGGATTGTTTTACTCATGGATTTTTAGCTGTCGTGTGGTGTAGACTATCACTTTTTCATTCTGTGTTAACACACAACTCATTCCCTTCTTTTAAGCATCACTAAATATCACAAAAAGTTCTCTACTCATGGGTAATGATAGCACAGGTATAGTGATATGCCTATTTTTCAACTCCATGAAGCTTCATTCGCATTCATCATTACAAGAAAACATGACTCTATTCCATGTTAGCTTGGTAAGAGGGCTTGACAATCATGATAATGTTCTCACAAAATGATGATAATATTCACCTAACCCCCAGAAGCTACGAATATCCTTTACCGATATTGGCCTTGTCCATCCCTTAATTGAAGTAGTCTTGGAGGGATCTATAGATATCACATTGCTTGTGATGATATGAACCAAGAATGAGACCTCCTTCAACCATAACACACAAGTTCTATACTTTTCATAGAGAATATCCTTATGCAACGTCTATAGTATAGTTATTAGATGCTTCTCATGATCCTCCTTGGTTTTGGAGTATATTAGAATATCATCTATAAAGACTACAACAATTTTTCCGAGGTAATTTCTAAAAATATTATTCAACAAGTACATGATGATTGAAGGAGAATTAGTGAGTCCTAAAGGCATGACTATGAATTCATAGTGTCTGTATCTTTTATGAAAAACAGTCTTGGGAATATCCTCCTTCTTCACCCTTACATGGTAATATCCTGGCCAAAAATCCACTATGGAAAAGTATTGTGCTCTACACAGCTGATCAAACAAGTCATCAATTCATTGTAGAGGGTACTTGTTCTTTATTGTGATTTTGTTGAGCTCAAAATAATCAATGCAAAGGCGCATTGATCCATCCATCTTCTTAATGAAGAGGATAGGTGGACCCCATGGTGAAGCACTCGGGTGTATAAACCCTTTAGACAGATTCTCTTGTAGTTGTTTCTTAAACTCCTCAATCTCTACAATGGCCATTCCATATAGAGTCTTTAATTTTGGAAACTCCCCAGGTATAAGATCAAATGATAATTCAACATCTCCTATAGGAGTAAGACTAGGTAATTCCTTGGAAAAAACATCATTTAATTCCCTCGCAATATGCTTGTCTTCAAGGATAGTTCCCTCATTAGACTCAATAATTTGATCCAGAAACACATGCTCATAGGGAAGTAATATCCACGCATGAGATGATGGGGCTAAGGAAGATGCATCTTCCTCCTTGCACTTTTATAGAATCAGGGGTCGATTCTCCAAATGGAGAGTGATTTCCCTCTCATGACAATTTATGTTGTCTCTATATAGGGAAATCCAATCCATGCCGATAATTGAATGAGATAACCTAAGGACATATATAAGAAAAGGGTGAGCTATATTGCACAGTAAGGGAAAAAACATGAAATAACATGAGGAATAAATTCCATCTTAAAAAATTGGCATGTCAATGGAGCACAAGATAAACAGGAACATAAAGTGACATGATAAAGCAAGATAATCATAACATTGAGACGTGGTTGCAACATTTAAGATGATATTAGCATGAGCAAAGGCTCATTAAACCTAGAGCATGAGTAAAACCTCATTGCACCTGAAGCACGAGTAAAACTTCATTGCACGTGAATCATCATGATTAAATCTTCATTTAACTTGAAGTATCATTATACTAATCTTTACCCAATGCATTGGAGGGCTATCAGGTCACACCTTTCTTAAACAATTCATTTCATGCATAAGTGTGCCATATGAATCATAAAATATATAATCTTTAAATATCATCATATATTCAACTATAAAGGAATGTTTTATTAATACAGTAAACTCAATAATCTATAAGTAAATGTTTATAATGATGAATACCCTTGATAGAGAAATGGGAATGGTATTCACTACGTAATGTGGTTTTCTTGGAATATCACGATACAATTTCGCTAGAATAACGGCGTGACATAAGAACTCATAAAAAGGTTAATGAGAGGGAAAAGGGTGTCTCATCATATGTACATGAAATGGAAATTAAGGGGGTATTATAGATACATTTCCCTACAAATGTAATGAAATTTAGATTCATAATACAAAATATATTCTAGGATGTAAATGAGGACAGAGAAATCCCTTACAGAATTTCGGCAAGGTAACGCATGTACATGGGAGGCATTATTGAGAGAGAAAGGGGTCTATCATCATTAAAATAAAAAAAGGGAAGTATGGGTGGGTGTGAAATTGAATCCCAACATTTTAAACTGAATATAAAATTGACATAACAATATTAATAAACATGGATAAAATGAGACAAGAAGAAATCTCTTACATGGAAGTGTGATCCCAAAGGCAGGGGAGAGGCTTGAGAGAGGATTCATGGGAGCTAGGGGTGCCTTGGGAGGATTCTAGAAATGGGATGGAAGAGGTTGAATGAACTCCAAAGGCTTTTAGTGATGAATAATTAGGAGATTGGGTGAGGTTATATAGGAAAGGGAATGAATTATTTATTATTTAGTTTTGGGACACCCCATATAAAACTAATTTAGACCACAAAACAATCGATGGTTTTTGCCCATGGTTTTTTTCAAATATAGAGTGGAAAAAATATTTTATAATTCCAATGGCATAAAATCATAAAATAATAGGGTTCCTTATGTGGAGGTGACTCACATTCTCAACGAAATCAATTAAAAATGCTAAAATGATTTATAAGTCTTGGGAGTCCACTAAGGCATTGTAAAATAATTCAAACAGACCTAAAATAGAATTATTTTATTTTTAAGACATATATAGACCTAACAAAATGTTTATAGTATTCTATTACGTCACTATTGGGTCATTATGATTTCATAGAACACATTATATATTTAAACGGTAATTAACTTTTAAAGAAAAATTCAACTATCTCAGAAAATTATGAAAACATCACCGTTGGATACATTCAAAATCCTGATTCCAAAAATAATATTAATTTTATGCAATTAATTTTTTTAATATTTGAATTATCACTTTTATAATAAAAATAGATATTTATCGAAAATTCATGGGTTTTGAAAAAAAACATCTTTCAAACCTTAACAAAAATTAAAATTGTATTCATAAAATTTACACGATAATTTATTCTTAATAAAATTATTGTAGTAATAATATTTTATTAAAATTTTATTTAATTTAAAAATCCATTAATTCATCAAAATAGATTTCATAATTAAATATTAACTATAATTACTATTTGTGCATTAAAAACTATTTAAAAAGTTACAACAATAAAATGGATGTATAGTCATTATTATATACTAAAATAATTCACATAATCATAGTGCTACAGTGTTTTCATATAACAGCTAATAACACCTGCATAAGACCGAAAGGTAAGGTGTGTGATTTTGATAGAATCTTGGGGTGGCTCGGACAACATCACTAATGTGGTAATCTATATCAACATCCACTTATCCTATAGGCAGTTTTGTTCAAGGATAACATGTTGAAGCACAACTAGGGATTGGTCTAGGGTGAAGCCCAATGATTCCACCTCCTTTCTGAGCTTTGAAAAATGGGCTTCGTACGGGGATAGTCTATTGGATGAGGCCATCACATCCTTTGTCATTGTAAATTGGATTGGTTAAATCCCTACATTTATACGAATCTTGTTATCACTGTTCAACAGGTATATTAGCAACTGTAATAATTCATAATGGAATTTTGAAATCAAAAAACATAAAACCGTGTAATTTTATTTTTTATAATACCATTTTACATAATGATACATTTAATTATATCAAGAGAAATTTACATTAATAAAAGTTTGGGTCTTTACACTTTGTATGTCTCTAAACCTTGTGTATAATGATTTAAATAATGTTATCGACTTATTCTTGAATCATAAACATTTTTATGATATTATATACGATTATATTATCATCCACTTGTTAGTAATATTTCATTGTCACTCATTATTCGCATATTAACTGCTTTATGATCTTGTGCATGTTTTCTCAGTTATGTTCATGTTCCACTATGTAGGGAATAATTATATAATTTATAGAATAATATTCCAATTTTATATATCATATTTATTCATTCCATTCATGTATATATTCATGATTTAATAAATTTCATGTAGAATGAATCGCATCACATCATGGAGACGGTAGAACGTACGTACAGACGAGTGATGATATCATTCACTTAATGGTTAGAAATTTGGAATTAGATGGTATTCTAATAATTCAGAATAATTATTATGTTATATTCCTTATTTAAAACCATTATAAAAATAATTATAACATTAATAATTATGTATTGTTTAATTAAAAATTACACTGTCTTGTGGACATACTAAGCCGTACACATGTACGAATGGTGATATAGTTATTTTTATGATAAATAAGAGGAGGTATAAGGTTGTACCATAATTATAATAAAATCTTACTATGTAGTAGATACAATATTTATTACATTAGTATGGAAAAAATTTAAGAATAGGATGTCGAAGATGAAAATAATTTTGAAAGATGTGATAAAACAATTACCTCTTTTTTGAGTATGTCCTTTTGATTTTCACAAAAGGCCTCCTTAGGATGAATTTTATGAAAATGTGTGATATCTAGGAGGTATTTATAGATTCTGGAAGCTTATTTGAGTTGAATTTGGGTGATCCAATGGGATTGAGATTTGTGATAAGTGGGTATATGGGATGGCCTTTTATAAAAGGGAGGGGGCACTTTCGGAAGGTCTTGAAATAGTATATAATTACAAATTCATTTTCGAATTATAATAGCTAAAAAGTGATATATTTTTATGATAAGATGTGGATGAGTCTAAATTCTATCAACCAATTTATTTTATAGATGTTTAGGGTACATATATAATGATATTTATTTTCTTTAACACTTTGTTAAATAAATAAACTCTAAGCATGTATTTTGATATTTTTACACAATATGGTGAATATTGTTACTATAATATGACAAGATAATATAAAGTGGATAATTAATGAAATTATTAACATTATATATGTCATTTGGGAAAATATTATTTTTTACGACTATTCTATCATTTAATAATATATAATTTTTCTAAAACTCTTTTATGTCAATTTTGACCCTATTAAGTATATTATTTTTGTTAAAGCTACAACAACTTGATTGATCAATAAAATTTAATTAACATAAATATATAAAGTGTTAATAATCTATAAAAATCCTGGATGAAATAAAAATTTTCAAATTACATTTATTTTAATATATATAATATAATTTATTCGAATCATTCATTAATATGCTTATCACTGAATCATCAATGATTCGTAAATAATTTTAATTATTTAATGGCCAAAAATAATAACTAAAATAAAAGGATTGAGGAAATTTTTTTAGTTTTCTAATTACTATTTATAGTCAAGAAGTTCAATTATATAACACTAAAAAAATAGTTTTATTAAAAAGATACATATTTATGTTATATTTCCTTTTTATTTTAAATTAATTATTATAACATGTCATTTTCACACGTAATTGGATCCCAAATGAAAAAGAATTGGAATAAGGATTATTTTGGTCTCCAATGACTAATACAATAAGATGATGACACGTTTTATGATAGTTTTATATTATTATAATATTATTTGTACCCTTATTTACTGAATTTACCTTTTGATCGTGGTAATGAAAAATAATTACTAATGTTGGTATTCATAATTTCCAAAAGTAAAGGGTTTATATAATCATAATTAGAACCTTATATGTTCAATTATGGAATCCATTATGCTGAATTCAATATACAGAAGTTGCACTAATTTAATTAATGTTAATTCTCGTTGTTATAACCAAAAAAGCTGGTTTTTACGGAATAAAAATTATCAATAGATTGACATGTGTGTATTCTTAATTTAAATGGGAAATTACATAAAATGACCAATATTGGACTAAATGTTAAAAACATAATCCAATTACACCATAAAACTAATTAAAAATATATTCTAACTATATAAATAAATTAGACAAAAATGTAGTTTTGAATTAAAATGTAGTATTTTTCAGTATTCACAAAAATGTGAATTCTATTTGAAATATACCAAAATTTGAATCAAGGTATATTTTGGTGTCCCACATCCAAATAATAAGATTATTATGTCAAATATTACGTATAAATGTGTGAAAAAACTTGATTTGAAATTGGTTATCCATCAAAAGGTGTAAAATAATATATTTAGTAAAACACTAATTTTATCTGTAAAATTGAATTTGAACATAAATAATTTCTTGAAAACATATAATATGAATTTTTAAAATTATATTGAATATATTAAATATATATATCACTAATAAAATATTTAACTAGTGATTTTATTATTTTATAGACTCGGTTATTTTCATTAAAAATATTTAGAATGAAGTTAATACAATCATACCAGCCATTATAATGACTATGTTATATCATTTAGTTATCGCTAATACTCGGTATTGTGTGTGAATAATTCTATCAAAAAAACATATAATTGTGTGTAACACAAGTCCGAAATAGTGTAGCGTATACTACAAGCTAATTTGGTGTTGTGTAGAACGCATGCTAATCGTGGTGTTGCGTACACACAAGATATCAATGAAATTAAAAATAATATATCGTATAAAATCTAGGGTTGTTACATTCTACCCCACTTAAAACTAATTTCTCCCTATAAATTCGTCCGGTTTATAAAACATTTACAACTTCAATGCTTGTTTCATCGAATCAGAAATCATAAAAAAATACAAAAACTTAATTTTAAAAATGAATGATAGAAACTAAATAGTACCCAAATTAACTCATCCCTTGGATTCCAAAAACGAGAACATAGGTGGGAAGGGAAGTCGTGGATATGGATGAAAAATCTAACCATCATGTTTTGATTTATAATGATATAGAACAAGGTTTGGAGAAAATTAACAACCAGAAACCCGTAAATCTGTGATGATTTAATGGAGCATTTGATTTATTGTAAGAAAATAAAATCGGTTTTAAATATTATTTCCATAATTTTTAAGAACATGATATGAAATAATTACTCGATTTCATAATAATCTCACCGTTGGTCCTTCCTTGATCAATTTCCACTTCATCTCTAATTCAGAGAGATGATGTTGAATTTTTCATTATTGATGTGTTGGCAGATCTGTGATCCATATATACATTGATAGTTCATTTCATATATATCAACATAAATGTTAACACATGTTATAAAACATTTATAAGTCCATATATGTCGAGATAATACATTATTCTAACAAACTTCATCGGATTCTTAACTTAAACATTCCAAAAATTTGATAACATTCAAATCCTTCTGAAAGATGAAAGTCCATAACTATAGAAAAATGATCACAATCTCAGCCTAAAATTTATCCCCCATATATTATAAGGTATATATGATCTGTCACATTCCAAAAATTTGATCTCATTCATCATGTATTTTCTTGAATCATGTTAACTACCTGAATTATCAGATATCCTTATTGAAAACATGCATGTTTCCTTGTTACAAAACATAGCAGATTATTCCTTAAGTCCAAAAAAGGTCTATACTTCATCCATGATATAATAACCCTCTTTTTTAAAACTTTATAATTATTTACTCAGAAAAAATAATAATCCAGTTTACATATTAAAATCCTACATATATTTATTCAAACATCATTTCCTTAACATAAGGGACATATTAAGGGTTATCTTTCCCTTAATCACGAGTTCTCCAAGCATATAAACATACTCTTAAAAAAAATTGACTCCTTATAAATAATCAATGTATCCTTTCGAATCCTTAATGAAAAATCATATACTCAAAACACTCATATATTTCATGATTCATATAATGAAATCTTTGAATTATGATACATATACACCTCAATCATCCATGATTATTATTAAACCATTACTTGGGATACATCCGCTCTTTATTTCATAAAATATTAATCATTTGTTAAGTTTTCTCATCTTCATGATTCTTAGGATTAATGTAAAAAATACTGGAAGAACATCACTTACCTTTCACAGGTAATTTACAATCACATTATCCTCAATAGTAAGACAAATACTCATACCATCGTCATGGTTCTCTTCCTAATGTTTCCACATTGGAAATAAATATTCATAATTCCGATACATTTCGCATTACAATCATTCAACGGTTAACTGTGTTCTATATAGTTCTGTCTATTGAATAAGACTTGAAAACAATGTGTGAGAAAAACATATCATAGATTGATAACACATATGTCTGTTAAATTACATATAATATTTAAATCATTTATATCTTCATTTTTACCCTAGGTTAGTCATGACTATCAAAGAAACACTAAGATATTAACCTATAGTTCACTTATCTTTAGTACATCCCTAGACATATCTTTAGAAATATTTTTATGGATACAACTAATCTTTTCTAATCCATGTTTCCAATGGTTGGGTAAAACATAGCTCTGATACAAACTCTAATGACCCATGCTTGACATTAATTGTCATTACATTTATCTTGTTGAATAATTAATACAATACAAAAATAGATTCCCAAAGATAGTATTAGTTTAATATCTATGGTATCACAGAACACATTCTTATAGATTGGTGAAATATCATCAATGTCTCCCACAAAAATCATCCACATTAGTTTTCTTACCAAAAACCATTATTCATATCCAGGGAAAAAGAAATCATACGAAATGGTTGAGTTGAAATTCTCTATAAGGGTAAGAATAGATAATATAATACAAACCATAAACATAATAATGTTAAAACGTGAACATAAATTTTTAATATCAAAATCATGAGTTCTGAAATAAATCATGGATGTATGTAAAGAATAAATCATTAAGGAAAATTAATAATGATTACATAAAAGTTTAATAAAACCTAAACTTGTGGAAAACACATAAGCATAGAAAATCATTTCATATTAGCCAAGGATCATATCCACGACCGTCATAGTAGACAAAGTATATTACTAAACCAGGTTTACAAGTCATTCCAACCCTATTTTACTTAACGAGATTTACTTTAAATTATAGTCATGTATATCTCATTAGATATAAATCTTTACCCAATGAATTTTATGGAGATATATGTTCGATCTAACTCATTCCAAAATCATTCTTACATGGAACAGAAAAAAATAAATCATTCACCATTGCATAACCCATTGAACACAAAATGGGTTTCTTAAACATCATTCCATCATAATACATAGAAATTAAATGGATTTCTTAAAAATATTTAAATCACTAACAAAGTAAAATCAAAATAATAATAGGTATTGAAACATAACCCTATGTAATCTACGATGGAAATTAATTTTGATAATATACTTGAAATTAATTCTTGAGAAAAAATATCCTTTATTCTTCAAAAACATTTTATTTTCACAAAATTCTACAAAATATTCAAATAAAATACATTAATTGAAAATAAACATGAAATCATGTAAATGATGATACATGTAAATAATTCATTATGAAAGCATAAGATTTCATTCCTATTGTATGAGTTAGAAAAACATTCTCCTCATACTTTTATAGGAAAAGTCAATAAAGAAGTACCTCGTATTGAATAATGGAAACATATTTTCTTCATACCTTTTTGTAAAAATTCACCAATTGGTTAAATTTACATAAGAAAATTGTATAAGAATATAAATAATATTATATATTTTGGGAAAAGGTATGTTGATGATAAATATACAAAAAAAATATTAATGTATAAATAATCTCAGATAATAATGACATTGCAAAATTAACTCTTACCTTAGGTCTGATATAAATATTATGTATATGAACCTCCATTATATTGAATTAAATAATGTTATTGACTTATTCCAGAATCTTGATCAAATTTATTATATCATATATGATTATATTATCATCTGTTTGTTGGAAACATTTCATTGTCTTCAGTTATTTGGATATTAACTGCTTTATGTTCTAATGCATGTTTTGTAAGATAAGTTCATGTTCCAATTCATAGGTTATGGTTATATCATTTATATAATTATATTAGTAAAATATATATCATTATTATTTATTACATTCATGAATATATGGTTGTGGTTTAATGAATATTATGTATAATTAATATCTTCACTTCTTTGAGACGATAGGTCGTCCCAACACATGAATGACGATATCACTCACCTAATTGTTAAATAGAATGGAATTGGATGAAAATTTAATTATAAAGAATAATTACAATGTTATATGAATTATTTAAATAAATTATAATCAACATTATACCCAAAAAAATTATATATTGTGGAATAACAAATTACATCAGGGTGTTGAGACATTATGTCTTACGTATGAATGCATGTTGATATTGTTATTCACAGGATTGATAAATGGAAGTATAAGGTTTTACCATAAATATAATAAAATCTCAGAATTTTTATTATATTGTATTTATTACTATATAATGGAATAATCCTATGATTAGGAAGTATAACAAGAAAATAATTTTAATGATGTGCTAAAATAATTAAATCTTTTTTTGAGTACCACCTTTTGATTTTCAAAAAAGGTATCCATGTGATTGATTTATTCCAAAAGTGTTGTCTATATGAAAAATGTCGGGATGTTGGGAGAATAATTTACCAAAATTTGGGTATGAAAAAGGGCTTGAGATGGGTGAGTATGTGGATAGAATTGGTGGCCATTTATAAGTGGGAGGAGGGGCACTTTAGGAATCTCCTCGAATATTATTTTATTATAATTTTTTTTGAATTATAATATCTCCAAAGTGATATAGTTCAAGGATAATATGATTATGGTTAAAAATAATCTCATGAAGTTGGTTTTATACATGTTTATGTCACAAATTTAACCTTATATTCGGCTTTAACAATTAGTTAAATAAATTAACTCCTACCAAGTCTTCTTGTATTTTTACAGTATATGTTCAATATAGTAACTATATAATGAAAAATTAATCTCAAATGTATCATAAATAAAATTTGTAACATTATATATGTCATTTGGACGAGTTTCAGAATTTTATTACTACTGTATCCTTTAATAAAATAGTATTGGTTTTAAAGACACATTTAAGTCAATTTTGACACTATTTAGTAATTGATTTTTGTTAATGTTATATCAACTTGATTTATTCAAATGAATTACATAAACTCAAAGATAGCATGTCATAATCATACATAAAATTATTTTATGGAATAAAAATTTAGAAATTACTATTATTTTAAAATTTATATATAATTTATTTGAATCATTTTTTAATAAGGTAATCACTACGTCATCATTGTGTCATATATCAATTTATTTATATAATGTATAGAAATTATAAATAAAATACCATGATGTATGAAATATTTTTTATTTGTAATTGATATTTATAGATAAATAGTTAAACTATATAACTACTCCGTCATCTTTGTTTCGTAAATTGATCCAAGTTTATTTTATAATTCCCTTTACCTTAAATTAATTATTATAACATATCATTTTCACACCCATGTGGATCCCGAATTCTAAAAAGTTCATCCTAAAGATTTTTTAGGTCTCCCATGACTCATAAAATAATATTATGACATGTATTAGCATTGTTTTATATTTCTAAAATAATATTATTACCCTTATTTTCTTAATTTACTCCATAACCTTGTTGAATAAAAATAATTACTGAAGTTACTATTCATAATGTCAAAAAATAAAAGGTACGAATTTAAATAATTTGGGCCTTATTATTCCAAATAATTAATTAATTTTTCCATATTCAAAACACCCAAGTGTCATAAATTAATTTAAAATTAAATTTAGTTATCAAAACCAAAAAGCATATTTTTATGAAGTAAAAACTATCAATACATTGACATGTGTCTATGTCCAATTTAATGGTGAAATTAATTATAATGACCCAAATTGGATTTAATTATAAAAAAATAATTTAATTACATTAAAAATCAACGAAACAGATAATCCATCTATACAAATAAATTAGACGAAAAGGCTGTTTTGAATTAAAATGCAGTATTTCTGCACTATTCATTGAAATATGAATTTCATGAGAAAAATACTAATAATTAAACCCATTTAAATTTTGATGTCCCATTTCAAAATAAGATGTCAATTATGTAAAATATATGTAATAAAATTTTAAAAATATAGATTTAAAATGGGTTCTCCATGAAAAGCTGGTAAAACTACATTTTTAGAAAAATACTCATTTTATCTGTAAAATTGAATTTGTTGTTATATCATGTCTAGAAAACATATAATATGAATTTTTAACATTAAAAATATATATTACATATTTATTTCATTAATATAATCCATAAAGAGTATATTTATTATTTTATTGACAATCTTAGTTTCATATAAATAGTTTTTTAAGGAAGTTACTATCATTTATAACCACCATTATAATGATTATGTTATAATAGTTTTTTTATCACTTATACAGAGTATTTAGTGAAATTAATTATATCCGATTAATATCAATTTTTTTATCATATGACCATAATATTTTTGTGTATACTACAAGATAATACGGTGTTTGTTATAGTGCAATCTAATCTTGTTGTAGCGTACAATAGATGACATAAAATAAATTAAAACAAATATATCTCATGTAATCTCGTTGTGTTATATTCTACCCCCTTAAAAAGAATTTTGACCTTGAAATTCGTCTTGGATATGAAATTTTTACAAATTGACTGTTTCATTCCAAGAAACCAACATTGTAAAAATGAATAGTAAAACATCATTTTAAAAAGAAATATTTGATATAAAATGGTTATCCAAAGTAACTAATCAATGGGTTTCCACATAATATAATATTGGTTGGAAGTGAAAAAGAAGTATATGAAAGAAAAATATATCCATCATTTTCTGATGGATATAGATAGAGAATAGGGATTGGAGAAAGTTAACAACTAGAAACCCATAATTTTTTCATGATTTAATGGACAATCTGATTCCTTAGATAAAAAGGTACTAAGATAAAATTTTGGATTTTCAAGGTCCTTTACATAATTTTGAATAAAATGTGTAGAAATACTGAAAATATTTTAGTAGAATATCACAATCTTTCGTTCCTTGAAAAATTTCTACATTATCTTTAATTCATAGAAAGGAAGTTGAATTTTTCATTATTGAGGTGTTAACAAACCATGCGATCCATAAATAGAGGGATAGGTCATTTCATATGAATCAAAAAAAGGTTATCACATGTTATAAAACATGAATATGTACATGTATGGTGGGATAATAATTTATTCTAACAAACATCATCATATTCTTAACATAAACGTTCCTAAAATTTATTATCCTTTAAATCCTTATGAAGGATGAAAATCCAAAACTATATAAAAAGGATCAAAAAATAGGCTTAACATTTATCCCCCATATATAATATGTTCTCTCTACTTGGTAACATTCCAAAAATGTGAACACCTTCATCATGTATTCTCTTAATCCATGTTAACAACCTAAATTATCAGATATCCATATTGAAAACATGCATGTTTCCATGTTACCAAACATAGTGGATTCTTACTTATGTCCTGAAATATTGTATAATTCATCCATTATAGCATATACCTCTTGTCAACAACTCTAAAATTAGTTCCTATTAAATAAAGATCATCCTATTTACTTATTCAAATCCAACATATCATTATTCAAACATCATTATATTATAATAAGTGAAATATTAATGGTTATCTTTCCCTTAATCAAGTGTTCTACAATTATATCACCTTAACCTCAAAACAATTTTTTGATCTTTATAACTATTCAACATATCCTTTTCAGTCCTTAATGAAAAACCTATTGTGAAAACACATATAGATTTCATGATTCGTAAAACATAATAATTGAATTACAAAACATATACACCTCAATCATCCCACTATATTATTAAAATACTGATTAGGATCCATGAACTTTGTCTTTATGAAAATATGAATTTCGAATTATGGTTTCTCAACCTAAATATTCATAGGTTTACTATAACCATTTATTTAAGAACATCACATACCTTTCAGATGTCATTTACTATCTCTTTATCCTCAGTTATATCACCAATACTGGTACTATCATCATGGATCTGATCATGATGTTTCCACATAGGATATAAATCTTCATAATTCCCGTTCATTTTATATTTTAAACATTCAATGTTTATTTATGTTCTATATAGTATGGTTATTGACTAAGACTAGAAAGAAAAGTGTGGAATATACATATTATAGATTAGAAACACATAAGTAAGCTAAATTAAATATAATATTTCAATCTATGATATCATTGTTTTATCCCTATATTATTCATTATTATCACAAAAATTTAACCAATGTAATATATACTTTCCTTATCCTTATGAAATCCCTAGACATATCTATAAAAATATCACTAGGGATCTCACTAACGTTTTCGCGTCCTAGATTCCAAAGGCTGACTGAATCTTTTCTTTGATACCAACTCTAACAGTCAAAGCTTTATGTATAAGGACATTAAATTTTTTTTGAATAATAAATTATACATTACACAAATAGATTCCCAAACCGTATTAGTTTACTGTCTTTGGAAACTCTAAACACATTCTTCTTTCTTGGTGAGAGATCATCAACACCTCCCATAAATATCAACTCATTAGTTTTTCTACCTAAAACCTATCCTTATATCATGGGTAGAATAAAACATATGAAAATGGTTAGTTCCGGGTAAGCATGGAAGGCATCATACAAAACATAAACATAAGAATGTAAAAACATGAACATAGCTTTTGAATATACAAATCGTGAGTTCTGAACTAAATATTGGTAGTACGTAAGGCATAAATCATAAAGGAATAATAATAATGATAACTTATCTAAGGAATAAAACATGAACACTTTGAAAACACATAAGCATAAAATATAATTACCGTATTTTACAAGGCTCATAACAAATACTATTATAGTGGATAATGTCTATTACTATATCAGGTTTACTTGTCATTCCAGCCCTGTATTACTGAACCAGATTTACTTTCCATTCCAGTAATGTTTATCTCATGAGATATAAATCATTACCCTGTGCATTGGATGAATATATAGGTTCTAAAATCTCATAATTAAATCATTCTTACATGTTCCACAAAAACATAAACCATTCACCCTAGCATAACCCAAGAGACACAAAATGGGTATCTTAAACAACATTTCATCATAATCCATATCAAATAAATTATTTTCACAAAAATATTTCCCACATAAACACAATAAAATATCAATGTAATTATTGGGTTATAAATATAACCCCTTGAAATCTTATATGTAATATAATTTTGATAAAATACATGAAAATATTTCATTTTGAAAATAAACTTTTTTCTACAAAAACCTTTTATTTTCAAAAAATTCCACACAATTTCATATAAAAAGAATTTAATTGAAAATACACTTGAAATAAGAAAATTTCATCATCTTGGAAATAAGACATTACAAAAGTGTTAGAATCCATTCATTTTTTACAAGTTAAAAAAATTCTCCTCATAATTTTTCCGAAAAACTAAAAAATGTACCTCGTATCGAATGACGATAAAATATTCCATTCATACCATTTCGTAAATAAATATAAAATCAATAAAATTGACATTAAATAATTTTAGATTAATATAAATAGTATTACATATTTAGGGAACAAATATGTGGATGATAAATATACCCCAGTAAATATTTACGTATAAACAATCTCAGATAATAATGAGAATGAAATGTTAACCCTTACCTTAGGTTTGATATCCTTCATTTGTATCCAAACCTCCTATGTAATGAGTTAAATATTGTTAATGACTAATTCGAAAATAATAATTATTATTATTATATCTTATATGATTATATTATCATCCGTTTTATAGTATCATTTCATTGTCACCCGTTATTCAGATATTAACTACTTTATGTTCTTATGGAAGTGTTGTCAGATAATTTCATTGTATACTTCTTATGATATAGTTATATAAATTATATAATGATATTAGTATAATATAAATCATATTTATTCATTCCATTCTTGTATATATTCATGTTCTATTTAATATCTTTTAGAATGAATCATATCGCATTGTAGAGACGGTAGGTTGTACATACGCACGAGCGATGATATCATCCACTTAATGGTTAAACGGAATAGAATTGGTTGGTTTATTAATCATAAAAAATAATTATCATTTTATATATCATATTTAAATCCACTGTAGTCATTTTTATACCCATAAAAATTATGTATTGTTAAATAAAATATTGAACCATGGTGTGGAGACAATAAGTCATACATACGCATACCTGGAGATATTTTTATTCGTAGGTTTAATAGAAGGAGGTATAAGATTTTCCAATAATTATTATATAATATTATAATGTGTAATATATTTCATTTAATATTTTATTATAGGAAAAAAATTGGAATAGGATTCATAAGAATAAAATAATTATGAAAGAGGTGATAAAACAATTACCTCTTTTTCGAGTATTTCAATTTGATTTTCACAAAATGTCTAGATAGAACAACAGTATTCCCAATTTTTGGACTATAAAGGGAATATAGGGTTTTTGGGAGCTTATTTTTTTAAAAAAATTGGCCAATAAAAGGGTCTTGATTTGTGTGATTTTGTTGGCAGAGGTGGTGGCCTTTTATAATATGTAGAAGGGGCTCTTGAAGAATTTCTTGAAATATTATTTTATTATAAATTGATTTTGGAATTATAATATCACTAAAGTTATATATTAAGAATATAATATTATTATTAGTATAAATCCTCTCAATAAATAGTTTTTATACTAGTTAGGTCATAATATTGACCTTATCATTAGGCTTCAACCCATAGTTAAATAAATTAACTCTTACCATATCTTCTTGTATTTTTATACTATATAGACAATATATTTTCAATAAAAAGAAAAGAGATCCTAAAGTGTATACTTAATGATATTTTTAACATTTTATATGTCATATAGCTGAATATTTAAATTTTTTTGACTATTATATCATTTAATTAAATTGTATTTGTTTTAAATACTCATTTATGTCTATTTTGACACTATTTTGTTATTGAATTTTTTTAAAGCTACAAAAAATTTGATTAATTAGAAAAAACTACATTAACTCAAATATAACATTAAATAATCATCAATAAAATTATTTTATGGAATTAAAAGATTCAAATTAAATTTATTTTAATATTTATGATGTAATTTATTGGAATCTTTAATAAATAAGGTAATCAAAGCCTCAACATTGGGTCATAAATAAATTTATTTATATAATTTCTAAAAATTATCAATCAAATACCATGGTTTATGAATTATTTATATCTTTATAAGGAATATTTATAGTCAAATATATCAATTATATAACCCACCATAAAATTAGTTTTGTAAAAATATACATGTTTATGTTATATTTACCTTTACATTAAATTAATTATTGTAACATGTCATTTCCACACCCAAGGGGCTACCAAATGCCTAATGATCAGACTGAATATTATTTTGGTCTCCCATGACTCTTCAAATAATATTTGGACTTGTGATGGTGATATTTTATGTTATTATAATATAAATTTTTCCCATATTTATCAAATTTACTGTTTAGTCGTGGTAAATGAAAATAATTACTGAAGTTTCTATTCAAAATGTCCAAAAAAAAGGTACCTATTAAAATAATTTGGATATTTTGATACCAAATATCTATTCCATTTTTTCAATTTCAAAAAGCAGATGCTTAATTAATAATTTTAAAATTAATTCTCGTTGTCAAACAAGAAAGTGGGTTTTTAATAAGTAAAAACTATCAAAAGACTGACATGTGTTTATATCCAATTTAAATGTAATATTACATCCAATGAACAAAATTTTATTTAGTTATCAACACATTATCCAATTTGACTTTATTAAATTAAAAAGATAATCAAACTATATAAGTAAAACAGGTGAAAAGGCAGTTTTGAATTAAAATGCAGTATTTTTCACAATTCATTTAAATATAAATTTCATCTGAAAAATTCCAAAATTTCAACCAATGTATTTTTTGAAATCTTGATTCCAAATAATAATATTATTAGGAAAAATATAACATTAAAAGGGTAAAAAAATAGATTTATAATGGGTTTTCCATCAAAATGTAGTAAAACTGCATTTTTTTAAACGCTCCTTTTATCAGTAAATTTAATTTTTTTAATATATCATGTCTAGAAACATATAATATTTATTATGGAAATTAAATTTAATATATTGAATATATATTTCACTAATAATATCCACAAATATTTATTTTATTATTTTATAGACTCATTTCTTGTAATTTAAATAGTTTTTGAGGATGGATGTTAATTCCATTCATACCCGCCATTAAAATTACTAGGTTATAATATTTATTTATTACATATTATCAGTCATGTGTGCAATTAATTATATCAATAGGAAATGAAATTTTGTGTAACAATATCCAAGAGTAGTGTTTCATATACTTCCTGCTAATACGGTGTTGTGTATAGCACAAGCTAATCTTGGTGTAAAATAAAACACAATACATCAGTGAAATTAAAAAAATATCTCATAAAAATATGTGGTGTTAAAAAAATAATAAAATATTATTCATAAAGGGTTGATAATATTTTATAAAAGGATTATATGTAATTTTGAAAATATTAATATGGTTCTTTTATATATTAATAAAATTCTTGAAACCATTATAAAAAATTTGAAATATATTTCAACCAAAATTTAAGTGTTATGTAAGGGACTTCATATCTATTTCATTTAATTAATCCATATTGTAATTTTATGCACCTAGTTTCTCAAATATGGTGTATATATTGTCCTGTAAAAAAGAAATATCATGAATAATTAACTATTCATGTTATTTTATGTATCAGTTTGAATTATTTCATTTAAGTGGATCATAAATAATAGGTACCTTGTTTCAAGGACTTTCATCACACAATTTTTGTTCTTGGGGGAAAACTTCGAGATCATTTATTATGATATTCTACGTTTATGTGTATAATAAATTTTGACCATATATTTCTATATTTCCACTTTTAATATGTTCAATTACAGTTGATATACAAAATATATTTTTTTTATTAATTCTCACACAAATGTTTTTATCAAATTAATTTTTTAGTTCACAATATCATTTTATTTGAGAATCAGTATTATCAAATTTAAATGAAATAAAAGTATTACATCATTTTTTTAATAAAACATTCCACTTTATTCTCTTATGGATTTCCATGAAATTTTTCATGTCATTATAATATTTTCCACTCTTTAGTACTTCAAATTATTAAGTAAATATTTTATTAAAATCTGACTTCATTTATCTCTTCTGTCAAAAATATGTTTTCATTCAAAAACAATATTTCTAAATAAAATCAACAACCTTTTAAAAATAATTTATTAAATTGAATTTTTACCCTTTTCTTCCTTCTATATTTTTTTTCAATTTAATATTCTTATCACTTTTGGGACAAGGAAATTTTATAAACATTTTATAATGAAAATGGATTTATATATTTATCGTGTATGTAATTACCCATCATTAGTTATTTAAATATTTATTTTAAATTTTAAAAATATAGTTTTAAATAAAATTTTCTGAAATGTTATTTTCAAAGAAAATTATTTTAAAAAATATTTTGCAAAATCATAAATATATTTTCTTCAAGAATATTTTTAAGGATTTTTTTTTTCTGTATTTTTATTCATCAATGACAATAGCTCATATTCTTAAAGCAATGTGTATAAAACGTATTGATACTATCCTTATTTTTAATTTAGATAGATTTTATTATTTTCACCAAGGATAGTATTTACATTGACATCCTTGCATCATTTTTTACAGTAACTTACACTAGGGTTATTCACTTTTCAGTGATTATTTACTAAAATTTATTCCATTGTCCTATATAGAGTTTACTTTTAAAGTTATTTTATTATCTGGAGAAATATTTATAATTATTTATTCACTACTCAATATGAATATTTGATGAGGTGCATTTTTTAAAAATTAAATCTATTATTCGATATTTGATAAATGATTTGGACTCATAGTGATTGGTGGGGCAATGAAATTATATATCCCCTTGATACATTAATAGGTCTGATGAGACAATTGAGTTGGAAAAATTAGAATGGTTTCTATGTTTAGTTTTTACACTTATTTTTATCGATCATGGAGGTATAGTTTTAAATGTAGATCATACCTGACGTTCAATATTTTAAAATTTCTTGAATTAATAATTTAGGTATTGGTATACCTGATATTTTCATTATGAAAACATATATGGATGAATAGAATTCTTAGTTTATTTATTTAATGGAAGGTGTTTTGAGTTATTTACTATTTTGAATTGATTCACCCTTATCTTGACCTTATATTTAAGTTATTTAAAAGGAAAGTTTTCAGTTATTTACGTTCATGTCACGAACCGTCCTCGTGGCCCATGTCATGACTACCCCAACCCCGCCTTCCATAGGCCAGGGGCTGGCGACTAGCACCAAAGTCGTAAATCCCGTTAAAAGGGAACACATTGACTTTATAAAAGTAAACAACACAACAGTGTACGCAACAGATATAAGAACTAAGTATTACTGAATAAAAAAGTATGTGCTGAAAGGAAAGAGGATGGAAATACAAGCACAACAGTAAGTACAGTACAACTGAAAAGCTAGTACAACTACAGAAAAGTAAAACAGCAACCACTGAGTCGTCCTCTGGATGTCCCACCTGAAGGGTGGGTACAGATGTCATCCTCAGCACCTTAGGTCTGACCGTCCGCGCCATGTACATCTCGCCAAGTGGTCCACCACCAGGTAGCGTCCAGCTCCACAAGTCTCCACCTCGATCAGTGCTGCCCGTCGTCTACATCAAACACAACATAGTGCGGGTGTAGCCCAAGCAGGGTTTGAGTATACGATACTCAGTAGGGACCCCAATACCCCCGAAGGTCTCCCAGAATCCTCGACGGATAAACCAAAAAATAAGGATACAATCATGGAGTATCAACCAACTCTATTTAGGTATATTACCATACATATATCTACGTTATCAATCATTGTTCGGCTCCATCCCTCGAGCCCAATCATAACTGAGTCGACACCGGATAGTTAGTCAATCACATCGATAATAATGATTGAATGTCAAGAATCAGCTCACACAGGTATACATATTTTGTATTGCGATAGAGATGATCAGATATAGTCACTGATACATCTAATTTTTTGAACCCTCGTAGGATACTAGAACAGATAAGCTGTCAGGCCCACATAGGATACTAGAGTAGCTACTCTGTCAGAACCACTCAGGATACTAGTACAGAAGTCAACTGTCGGACCCACTTAGGATACAAGTACATTAGTCATCATTGTTAAACCCACGGAGGATTCTCGAACAGTTGTCGTCGCCGTCGAACACGTGGATGATTCTAGTACGATATCCATTGTCGTCGAACCAACGAAGGATTCCAGTACGGTAGTCTTCAGAATCGTAGCCAGCTCTAGGTTTCCTGCACACAGCACACTCGATTTTGGGAGGGTCCGCTCCTTGAGCCAAGGGGTTGATACATAAACTATCACGAAATCCATAGTTGATATATCCCGAAGTTCCATCTAGTCAAAAATAACCCTACGAGATAGACTTCGCATCAATCAGACACCCGATCTTAGAGTTATTGGCTTTTCTATTCTAGGGGCCCGGTTGGAATTACGCTAGTACCAAACCCGGCCATTATCCAAATTTATCTGAAACTCACTTAGAGTATACCAAATGTATTGTCTCATCACGAGGATCTCAATGCTGCATATGGTAGGTCGTTCGGACGCGTGGTCATGATGTTATTCATGTTCAAGAGAAACGAACCCGACCCATCAATCCCAGTGGGTGGGCGGGTCGGCCCGACTAGGTTCAGCGGTTCCGACCCGGCTAAGGGGTCGGCCTAGCCCGGTGAATCACAGCCCGTCCCGGTAGGGCATGGCGCGTCCCGGCCTAGAGGCAGGCGGCTCGGACCTTGCAAGGCGGCCTGGGCAGCTGGCTGAGCCAGTGCCCCCCCGATTTCCGGAACCGGCGGTGCCGAGCGGCGCCGCCCCTTCTGTGCAGACGGCCATAGTCAGCCAGTCTGCCCGGCGCGAGTGGCCTGTACGAGTGGGTCGCGGTTCTACCACGTGGCACCTGCGGGTGCCGACACCTCCTACAACCCGGTCGGCAGGCGGCCGGCCAGTTTGCCACCGAAGTGGGCTACAGAGCGCGAGCCGCGGTTCTCCACAGTATGACGCCTTATAGGGGCCACGGTTCTCCGGGCAGCCGTCAATGGCAATCCAGTTCTTCTTTGGTCGAGTGGCCTGCAGATGCAGGCCACATTTCTTCTCTTCGTGTCCGGAACACGACCTCCGTTTCCTCTGTTCGCCACTGCCACCCATTGCCGCCACCATAATAAATATTCAAGTTTTATTGGAGGTTCGTTAGGTCATATTTGTTCAGCTCACACCCTCCGCGTTAGTCGATATCAATTTTCCGAAAAAAACAAGCATTCTTCAAGGATGGGATATAATTTCATCCACCTCATATTATATCAAACCCCCTACCTCTATTTTAAGAGCGGAGCACATCAACGAGTTGTGGAAGAAACGCATCATGGAGGTCGGGCGTTGTGGAATACGGACGTCGATTCTATTGATGTCGGGTGCGTCTGAATGGGTGCGTCGTTGGAGAAGACCTTCGCGTTCTTTTTCAGAGTTTTTCTTCATTGAAGAACAATTTTCTTCGTCAGAGAGGAATCATTTCTTCTAATTCTCCAGAGGTTTCTCCACTAAAATATTTTCCATGAAAATATTATAAAAGCTACCCAATTTTAATAGAGTAGCCATGCAATTAAAATTGATTCAAAAGAGAGGTTCCAATTAATTAATGAAGTTATTAATTATATGGGTTGGCATAATTAATGGGTGGGAGGTGGAGTGGCTCCACCATAATAAATTAGAGGTGTTGTCAAATTAAATAAAGAGGTGTTAATGGGGAGTTTAAGTGAGTTGAGGGGAGGTGAAAGGGTTTGGATTTGTGTGGGCCCCACCACACTAAATCCTTACATGGGAGGTTATGTGGGTTGTGGGCCCCACCCCTAACTTCCTCTTGTAGGAAATAACCACCTCCAAATAATGAAATTGTGTACCACAATTTTATTTAATTTAATATAAAACCCCAATAATTAACTTCACCTCCCTCGAAAACGCAACTGCGCCAAAGGTCCCCTTAAGAGAATACCAGTGCTGCGAGTCCATCGGTGTCCTTGGATTTCAATACCGAGCACCAGTTCAAAAGATAGAAAAAAAAATCCATGTACGTTTACTAAATGTACCCGTTCAAAACATCAAAAATTGATTCTGGGCACACCGGGCCTCCGAATCAGGCACTGTCAAAAACTGCGGACTCGTAAAATTCCAAAAAATTAAGAAAAAAATTATTTGAAATTTACAAGTATTTACATTTACCCCACCTTGGGGATTTACATCCCCGTAAAGCTTCATCAAAAACTAGGGAAACAAATGGGGGTACTGAGCACGCATCTGAGCCTCCTTCTCCCATCTGCTCTCCTAGAGGTTCCCGTGCTGCCAGCGAACGTGCACCAAAGGAATCGACCGTCGGCTTAGGACCCACTCCTGTCAATCCTTGTTCTCCACCAGAACCTCCATGAATGTCACTATGTCATCTATATCTATCTCCCCGTGGTCAATGATGTTAGACGGGTCCTGCAGGTATCTCCTCAGCTGAGATACGTGGAAGACCCCATGCACCCGGTGCAATTGAGGTGGAAGGGCCAGGCGGTAAGCCACCTCGCCTACCCTGATGAGGACCTAGAATGGCCCGATGAAGCGTAGAGATAACTAGCGTCCCCGAACAAATATTCCTAGACCACGTCAAGGAGAGACCCATAGGAAGACGTGGTCACCATCCTCGAAATCCAGTGGTCTCCATCTCCTATCAGCATAGGACTTCTGTATGTTCTGTTCAGTCTTCATCCACTCCTGGATGATCTTCACCATCTTCGTCATAGCCTGGACCATCTCTGGTTCTACAATTTCTGACACCCCTAGGTCATTCTAGCATAGAGGTGATCTACAAGGTCAGTCGTACAGTGGCTCATGAGGTGCCATTATGATGGTGGAGTGATAACTTTTGTTGTACGCAAACTCCACCAAGGGTAAGTGATTATCTCAGCTACAAACAATGTCAAGGAAACATGCATGGAGCATGTCCTCGATAGTTTTAATGGTCCTCTCAGTCTGACCACCCATCCATGGATGGAAGGCGGTGCTCTAGTGAAGTTGCGTGCCAAAATACTCCTCTAACCCCTTCCAAAGATGGGAAGTGAAATGAGCATCTCGATTAGAGATGATAGTCGATGGAAGATCATGAAGTCGTACGATCTCCTAAATGTAGAGGCATCCCAAACTATATAATGATCCCTTCTCTCTGATCTGTAGGAAGTGGCATGACTTGGTGAGTCGGTCTACGATCACCTAGAGAGAGTCGTGTCCTCTGTATGTGCGTGGAAGCCCTGTCATTAAATCCATGGATATCCCATCCTACTTCCACTCTGGGACCTCTAAGGGTTATACCATGAATTCTCGTACCTGGTTCTTTGCTTTCACTTGCTGAAAAGTGAGGCATCATGATACAAACTCTTCTATATACTTTTTCATGCCCGGCCACCTGTGATGTTGTTTGAGGTCCTAATACATCTTCGCCACTCCTGGTTGTACGACTAGAGGGGAAGTGCGGAACTCCATCAGCACCTCCTCCTATAGTGCAACATGTACCATGGTATGTCCCCTGAATAGGATGACTTGCTCCCCTCCTTCAGAAAATCCATCAAGTGCCATTCCTGAGGATATTTGAGCACGTCGCGTCTCACAGTTAACGTCCCCACACTGTGCCTCTCTGAAATCCAGAAGGAGTGGAGGAGTTACTATGAGAGACTATAGAAAGCTACTCCATCTCTATCCACAAAGGATGTCTGCAATTCGGCCAGCTGCTCAGTCGCCTCTCCTAGTAGCTGAATTCCTGATCTCCTGCTGAGAGCATCTACTACAACGTTCCCCTTCCCAATAGTATAGACTATCTCAAATATTTAGTCCTGGAGGATCTCAAGCCATCTCCATTGTCTCGGGTTTAGGACCTTCTGTGAGAATATGTACCTGAGACTCTGGTGGTCAGAATAGACTCTAAAGCGCTCGCCCATTAGATAGTGCCGCCACATCTTAAGGGAGAAGACCATGGTTGCTAAATCCAGTTCATGGGTAGAGTTGTTCTACTAGTGATGCCTCAACTTCTGTGAACCATACGTGATCACTACTCGCTACTACATCAGGACACACCCGAAACTGGTCCATGATGCATCGCAGTGAACTACGTACCCTACGCCCTCCTCTGGTAGCCTCAAGATGGGCGCACTGGTCAATCTCTACCTCAGCTCCTGAAAGAATTTCTGACATCTATCTGACCACATGAAGGGTTTCCCCTTCTTCTTCAAGATTGAAATCAGTGATTAAACTCTGGAAAAGTTTGGCACAAATTTTTTATAGTACCCAGCCAGACCCAGGAAACTCCGCACCTCCGTCATTCTCCTGGGTGGATTCCAAGCAAGAACTGCCTCGATCATTGCTAGATCCACTGTAACTCCAGCCTCGGAGATGACATGTCCCAAGAAGTGAACCTATCGAATCCAGAACTGACACTTCCAGAGCTTACCATAAAGATGGTACTCTCAGAGTGTATCCAATACAACCCACAAGTGGTAGGCATGCTCCTCCTTAGTAGTCGAGTAAATCAGTATGTTGTCGATGAAGACTACAACAAATCGATTGAGGTAAGGCTGGATGATAATGTTTATGAGACTCATGAACACTTTTGGTGCATTGTCTATGCCAAAGGGAATAACCAAGAACTCGTAGTGGCCATACGGACACCTGAAGGCCGTCTTCTACACATCCTCATCTCAAACTCTGAGCTGGTGATAGCCTAATCTGGGTTCTATCTTCGAGAACCAATGTGCTCCCTTGAGTTGATCAAAGATGTCATCAATCCTGGAGAGTGGGTACTTGTTATTCATGGTCACCTGATTTATGTGATGGTAGTCGACAAGCAGTCGTAGGCTCCCATCCACCTTCTTGGCATGCAAAATCAAGGAATCCCAGGGTGAAACACTGGGTTGGATGAATCCCTTCCCCTGAAAGTCCTCCAGCTATACACACAACTCACAAAGCTTAGCGAGATCCATCAAATATGCTGGAGTAGATATCGGTGTTTTCCCAGGGTACATGTCTATGTAGATGTCTACCTCTATTCGAGGAGGCAGTATTGGAATGTCGTAAGGAAAAACATCCGCATACTTTTCCACCACAACAGGAAAACTTGAACTCCACACATCAATCACTCCAAGGATGAGACTAGCCAACTGATGTGTGATCAGCTTCCCTCTCCTTTGCATAAGTGCATCATGCGCTGCAAAGTCTCCCTTATCGCAGGTAAAGGTGAAACTGGTCCCATCTATGCAGATACACCGCACCTTACGCCTAATACAGTCGATCTGAGCATGGACTGTAGACAACTAGTCAGTACCCAAGATGACGTCGTAAGGCCTCAACACTGCTACAAGAAGATCTCAGCCGAAGCTCTCGCCTCCTAGAGTAATCTCACACTACCCACACCAGTGCGTAAAAAACGTGTCAGCTGCCGTTGGAGTCTCTATTGTAAGGATCAAGCCAACGGCTCCATTGGAATCTCTGAGCTCCGAACAAGGGTTGAAGAAATAAAATAATGACTCACACCTGTCTCTATAAGTGCAGTAGTAATGGTGGAGTAGACACAAATAGTACCTCGAATCATTTGAGGTGCTTCGTGGTCATAGGCCTCGACTTCCTGAAGCTGAGCCTGCCTATATCCTCCAACTCCCTGTGGTCGGGGTGGTTCTCCTAGTGGTGGTGGTGGTAGAGACTCAAAACTTTTTCCACCACCTGCTACTCAAGAATCTCCTCTGCCACGTCCGACTACTCCTGGCGGACCACCAGGGTCGAACCTCTGCCTCTACATGGGAGGTATCTCTACAATTTGCTGCACATCTTCATGGTGGGTCGGAAAGTCTCGAGCCATGTGACCCTAGCCGCCGCATGCATAGCACTGCCTGCTCCTTGTATAGCTGGCTCTGTTTCGGGTGCCCCAAACAACCGAAACGGTATCATGAGGTTTCACTCCAGATGGCATGGTCCGCTTGGACCTCTGCATCAACTGTCTACTACCCTCTGCAGAAGACTCTGTTGTGGGTCGCCCTGCCGTGGGTCTCGCCACTGGTGACTACTCAATGATAAAACTCTCCACTATATGGGCTCGCTCCAGCACCCCCGCCAGCATCGGGATGCTAATGGGAATTGTCGAATCCCTGATCTCATGCCTCCGTACCTTCTCGAAGGTCCAATCCCCGATGAATGATTCTCGTACCATATCTGTGGAGTAGCATGAGAGGTGAGTGAACCTCGCTGAGTACTTAGCTACGGTCATGCTACCCTGCAACAAATGAAGTAACTCCTGAATCTGCATCGCACGGAGGGTGGCTGGAGAAAACTCTGAGCAGAAGAGACTCTTCAATTCCGTCCAGAGTAAAGATGAATCTCTATGCACCTGGAGCATCAGGATCCACCATCTACCTACTGCTGCGTGTAATAGACTCGCGGCTAGAATCACCATATGGTCGGCTGGTGTTCCTACGAATATGAAAACTCTGACGACAGTCTCCAGCCAATCCTCAGCTGCCTGTGGGTCCGTCTCTCCATGGAACCTGGGTAGCTTCTATCATTGGAACTCATGCAATGCACTCAGATGGTGTGTGCTCTCTAGGGCTGAGGCTGGTGGTATCAGTGGCCCAGTGGGCAGTATTACTGCTGGTGCCTCCGCTGTGATGGGGCCCTAAACCGAGGCCTCGTCGCTCGATGGGCAACCATCGCGTATGTAACTTGGAAGCCTAGCTGGCTGCCTTCGTGGGGCCATCCTGAAAATAAATCGGTGAACCACAGTCAAAATAGTATACCTGGTGAGCTGACACAAAATTATCACTAAGAAATAATTTTGAAACCCACATTAAATCAGTGTTTTTGCGTACTGATTTGATTATCAGAGGTCAGGGTCCTGGTGTATGGATACGTCGGATGCCGCATCAACACTGGACTCCTTGGACTGAAAACCAAACTCAATACTCTTAACACTATTGCTTCACAGAAAAGATTGATCAGAGTTCTGAGTTCTGTGGTATAACCTACTCCTGTAATACAAATTTTTCATGACCCATCCTCGGGTCCTGTGCCGTGACTACCCCAAGCCCGCCTTCCATAGGCCAAGGGCTGGAGACTAGCACCAAAGGTGTAAATCCCATTAAAATGGAAGGCATTCCCTTTGTAAAACTAAACAAAACAACATAGTATGCAATACAAGTAAGCACTATGTATTAATAAATACAAAATTAAGTGATAAAAGGAAAGGGGATGGAAATACTAACCCAATAGTAAGTACAGTACAACTGAAAAGCTATTACAACTACTATAAGTTAAAACAACAACCACTAAGTCAACCTCTAGAAATTTCACCTGAATGGTGGGTACAAACGGCCTCCTCGACACCTCATGTTCAGCTGTCCGCTCCGCGTACGTCTCGCCAAGAGGTCCACCTCCAGGTACCGTCCAGCTCCGCAGGTCTCCACCTCGATCAGTGATGTTTGTCGTCTGCATCCAACACAACATAGTCCGAGAATATCCCATGTAGGGGTGAGTATAAGATACTTAGTAGGAAACCTGAGACCCCCTAAGGTCTCCCAGAATCCATGATGGATAAACAAAAAAATAAGGATACAACCATGAAGTATCAACCAACTATTCTTAGGTATATTACCATACATATACATATGTTATCAATCACAGTTCATCTCCAACTCTCGATCCCAATCACAACGCATTCCACACTAGATAGTAAGTCAATCACTTCGATGATAATGATTGAAATTCGAGACTCAGATCACATAGGTATACATCATTCATATCTCGATAGAGACGATTAGTTGTAGTCGCTAATTCAACTAAGATGTCGAAACAACGTAGGATACTAGACTAGCTAATCAGTCAGACCCACATAAGATACTGGACCAGCTACTCTATCTGACCCACTCAGGATACTAGTATAGAAGTCAACTGTCAGACCCACTTAGGATACAAGTACAGTAGTCATCGCTATCGAACCCGCAGAGGATTCCAGTACAGTTTTCGTCACCATCAAACCCACAGAGTATTCTAGTACGGTAGCCATCGTCGTCGAACCCATGGAGGATTCCAGTACGGTAGTCGTTGCAGTCGCAGCCACCTATAGGGTATCCGCACATAGCACGCTCGATTCCGGGAGGGTCCGCTCCTCGATCCAAGAAGTCGATACATCAACTATCACGAAGTCAAGAGTTGATGTATCTTGAAGATATGTCTCGTCAAAATGAACCCAACATGATAGAAAGCGCATCCATCGGACACCCGGCTGGGGGGTTGGCCCATCACGGTGATACGCGGCCCGGTGGCAGGCAGCCCGGCCCGCGGCTGGCCGAGCCGGTGCCCCCCCTGATTTCCCGTAACGGCGGTGCTTCCCCTCCCGCCTAGCTGGCCAAAGTCGGCTGGTCTTCCTGGCGCACACGGCCCGCACAGGCAGGTCGTGGTTCTCCCACAAGGCACATACCAGTTCCACGACCCCCTTCAAATCGGCTGGCAGGCGGCCGGCTGGTTTGCCACCGAATCGGCCCACAGAGCGCGGGTCACGGTTCTCTAAAGCGCGGAGCCTTAGACGCGCCACGATTCTCCAGCCCAGCCGGCTACGACCTACCAGCTCTTCTTTGGTTGAGAGGACGGCGGATGCGGGCCGCAGTTCATGTCTTCGCGGCCGGCACACGGCCACAACTTCCTCCGGTCGCCACTGCCTCTCGTTTCCGCCACCAAAATAAATATTCAAGTATCATCGGAGGGTCTTTGGGCTGTGTTCGCTCGGCCCACGCCCTCCACGTTAGGCGATATCAATTGGCCGAAGACAAATCAATCATTCACCAACGACGAGATATAATTTCATTAACTTCAAATTATATCAAACCCCCTACCTCGATTTCAAGAGCGGAGCATGTCAATGAGTCACCGAAGACAAGCATCGCGGAGGTTGGGCGTCACAGAATACAGACATTGATTCCATTGATGTCGGGGTGCGTCTGAAGGGAATCATCATTGGATAAGTCTTTCAGGTTCTTTGTCGGAGTTTTTATTCGTTGAAGAACGTTTTTTTTCGTCAGAGAGGAACCCTTTCTGCTAATTCTCCAGAGGTTTCTCCATTGAAATATTTGACAAGAAAATATTATTAAATCTACACAATTTTAATATAGTAGCCATGAAATTAAAATTGATTCAAAGGAGACGTTCCAATTAATTAAAGAAGTTATTAATTAGTTGGGTTGGAATAATCAAGGGGTGGGATGTGGAGAGGCTCCACCAAAGAAAATGAGAGGTGTTTTCAAATTAAATAAAGGTGTATTAATGGGGAGTTTAAGGGAGTTGAGGGGAGGTGAAAGGGTTTGGGTTCGTCAGGGCCCCACCACACTAAATCCTCACATGGGAGGTTATGTGGGGTGTGGGCCCCACCCCTAACATCCTCTTGTAGGAAATAACCACCACCAAAAAATATAATTGTGCACAACAGTTTTATTTAATTTAATATAAATCCCCAAAAATTATCTTCTCCTCCCAAGGAAATGCAACTACGGTAAAGGTGCCCTTAAGCGAATACCGGTGCAGCGAGTCCATTTGTGTCCTTGGATTTCTATTATGAGAACTGGTTTGAATGATAGAAAAACACGCACCTATGTTTACTGAACGTACACGATCAAAACTCTAGAAATTTATTCCGGGCACACCACGGCTCGGTATCAGGTGCCGTCAGAAACTGCGAACTCATAAAATTCCAAAAATTATGAAAAAAGACATTCCTTAAAATTTATGGGTCTTTACTGATGATGTATTACTTATGAAATTTTATTATCATTTATTGATTAATTGAAATGTGTTCTCAATTATTTAATATACTATAATGATTATTCTCATCAATTCATTATTCCATCCACTACAATAAACCATTACTGATTATTTATGCTCATATTAATTTCACATCCCTTCTTTTGGATTCAAAAATGTTTAATATGACTAATATATTAGAATATTCTAGATGGAATAAATTTATTTTCAAAGAATATATTTTAATTATTGAAATCAACTGTAATTCATGACTCTTGTATGTGTCTAGTTTTTTATGAATACAAACTAAACAGTCCATCAGGATGTGATTCGTTGTATCCTATGCCAATTTAATTTAATTAGGACCTGATTATGATCTATTAGGGTCTAGATCAGTTCCATATTTATCTTAATTCCATCCAAATTATAATTAACTCATTATCATCTAATAATTTAAAAAAAATTAATTTCATTTAAAAATAATTAAGTACAAAACTATACTTAAAGTTTAACACCCGAGAATTTTATGAGAAATATTTAGTATTTGTGTTATATAAATCATCAAAGGAATTTTTCATTACACCCAAAACTAGCTTGGCTTGCTTTACACGAAATCGGGACCTTCCTCGATAGCTTTAATTGTATGCAATACCGAGTTTCACTAAACAACGATATGTTATTAAAATATTATTAAAACTAGCTGTTATGAATAGTAATACCCACATTTTGAAATTTTATAAATTTTATATTTCAAAATGGACTTCATTTTTGGATTCGGATTATCGAAATTAGACTAGGTTGAAATTTTGGTATTTTTCTGAAAACTTTTAAATTTTGATGAATAGTTAAAACACTAGGCTACTATTTAAAAACCGACCTTTTATTTGAATAATTATTTATTTTATTTTAGGTCAAAATTGATACATAATACCTATATAAGTTCAAAGTAATTCATTGGAGTCATTTTATAATAATTCTAGATATATAAAATTTTATTGAACTTTTCACCGTCTTGTACCCACCTCTGAGGAGAATTAGCACATTTACATAAAACATAATTTTACCACTTCTGTGAGTGGAATTTCAAAAATCCAAGAGACATGGTTAATATAAAGAACTAAAATGTGGTTCAATGAGATGAAAATAATTTTTGGTGAATAAGAACTTTTTACTTTTTTTCCACGGTTAAAAGTAAATAGGGTAATTAAGGGTAAAAATGTTATTTTTATTACCCTAACACATGTTTTAATTCTATTAGATAAGTTTAATTCGACCAAAAACAACCTTAGGAATAAAACATGACCATTTAGGTCCACTTGGATTAGATTAGGACATTTATTATTATTTTATTTAACGAACAGTTAAAATAGTTAAAATCCAAGTTTATAGGGTTATTAATAAGATAAATTCGACTATAAAAATTCATTAGAAAAATAAAAATATTTCCTACATAATGGTATTCTATTTATAATTTTTAGACATTAAATAATGTAATTTATTTATGACACAATGATGATGCAGTAATTATATTATTAATGAAATATTAACATAATTGATGTTACAAATACCCAAATAAATTTAATTTGATACTTTTTATTAATTCAAATAATTTTCTAGGATAATATAATGTGTTATTATTGATTAAATTACCTTTCTCGAACTAATCATTCTGTTATGATTTTCACAAAAACCAATTACCAAATAGTGTCAAAATTGACATAAAATAGTTTTTAAAACAAATATTATATTATTAATTGTTATTTTATTCCTAAAAATTTAGGGTTCCACCAAAATGACTTTTATAAGGTTATATATATTTATAATCAGCAACTTGGGGTTCTTTTTTCTTATTATAGTAAGTTTATTAACCTTGTAGTGTAAGAAAACAAGAAGACACGGTAAAAGTAAAATCATTTAACATAAAGTTAAATCTAAATGATAAGGATAAAATAGAAACCTAAACATGTCTAAATTCTATTGGATGAGAGTATTTCGACCCATCCCCACCTTAGCTTCGAAATAAATCAATTTAGAGCTATTAAAAACCGAATATGACTTTATAATAAAATAATATTTATAGTTTTTTCAAATATGACCCTCTCCTCCCTTATAAAAGGGAACCTCCTCCCTCTCTTACTCACACCACATTGAGCCTTCAGGATCAGCCAACCCCTGAGAATTTATCTTCTCCACTTCCCTAGAAACATCCTAGAGGTCCTAGTATTCTTCAAAGACCATCTTTAGTGACCTAAGAGGAGGTTAAGGAGAGGCGCTTCAAAGAAGAGGTAATGTCTGTTACCAGTTCTTTCAACTTTATTTCATAATCTACTTCGTCTTATTTAGTTGATTCATAATGAAGTAATAACATCAGTATCACTCATATACGGATATGTTATTATAAGTATGAAACAAACCTATTTCACCATCTATCCATCCTATGGAAAACAAAATCATCGCGCGTGCGTACGTACAGAATACAGTCTCCACGATGTGGTGTAATCTATTTTCCACCACCACCATACGTGGATGGGTATAATGGTGTAAATAATTTCTATATATCATTATTTTAAAGTGATATTTATTCTGAAATAGCATACATACACTCCAATACAATACCAAGATCATGGGAACGATATCATCGCTCGTGCGTACGTACGGAATACCGTCTCCACGATGTGATGCGACTCGTTCTACGTGATCTTCATTTCATGATGATTATATAAAGGAATTGAATGAATAAATATGATATATATTACACTAATACCATTATGTAAATAAGGTATCTATAACCCAAAAAAGAAGAATAAGAATTTATTCGACAAAACATGCATAAGAACAAAAAGTAATAAACACCCGAATAACAAGTATCAATGAAATATTACTAATAAGAATCTAAGAATATGACCATATATGATATCATAACAATATGTGTTATTCTGGAATAAGTCAATGACATTATTTAAATTATTATACAGGAGGTTTGGACACATTCAAATCAAATCAGACATAAGTTAAGGGACAATCTTGCAATCTCATTTTTATCCGAGATTGTTTATACTTCAGAATTTACTGGGGAATATATATCATCCACATCCATGTTTCCTCAATATTGAATATTATTTCCACCCACATACAATTTTTTAAATAAAATTTTACCCTTCAGTTAGTTTTTTGTAAAATATATGAAAGGAATCTTTTGTCGTTTTTCGTACGCAGTACTTTTTGACTTTTTCAGCCAAAGTACGAGAAGAATGTTTTTTTAACTTATACCGAATTAATGGATTTTTAGGACATTATTCCAATGAAGCTTCCTTTACAAGTTTTCATTTTTATTTTTAATCAACTTCTTTTTGTTTAAAATTATATGACGTGTTAACAATGGAAAATGTTTTTTAAGTAGAAAGGATATTTTCCTCAAGAATGGAGTTCAAGTGTTTAATCAAAAATATTTTCCATCTAAGATAATATTGGGTTCTGTTTCTGTCCCTATTTTTACATTTTTTTTGATTATGTTATGATGTAATTATTTTTATGATGTCTTTTTATCTTATATGGATTATGTTATGATGGAATGATGGTTATGAATCCCATTTTTATTACATGGGTTATGCTATGATATATGATTTATGATTTTGTGGTACACATAAGCATGGTTTCATTATGATATGGGAGGGACATATATCTCCCTCCAATGAATTGGGTAAATATTTATATCTCATGAGATAGACATTGCTGGAATGACAGGTTAATCATGTTCATTGAAACAGGACTTAAACGAGGAGTGAACTCGGTTAAGAAATGGACTTTGTGCGCTAAGATAGTTTTATCAATGAGTCTTGACAACTAAGAAATGATTCTATATTATTATGTGTGTATGCAACAATGTTTTATGTTTTATGTTATTATTATTGGGATTATATTTCACTACTATGATTTATCCAATGTTATGAAATTATGATTTCTTTTGCAGGTTATGATTTCCAAAATGTTATGTTCTTATGAATATGATGTGATTGATATTTCTTTTGATTACCCTTAATGAGCATTTGAGATCACCCTTTTGTATGTTTTCTTTCCCGATGTCAGGAAGTAGGTTATTAAGTAGGATATGCCAAAAGGGACTCTAGATATGATGAAATAAATGGGAGACAATGTAGATTATTTCTGAACAAGATGTTTATGTTTCCCAGTTTCTAAAGAAATTATACCTATACGGTCCTTTCGTGGTTTTGTTATATGTTGTAATAATTCTACTTCAATTTTGAAGTATTAAAAATGTATGTAAAGTATGGGTCATTATAGTTGTTATCAAAGGAAAAGGAGGTAGGAATGTATCATATCCTTGGGAACTCTCACATGTGAGCGTTGGACGAAGCATGGCTCTCCGTCCAAGGGCTTCATGAGGAAATGGACGCCACTGGGGATGGTGGTGTGTCCCGCCTAGGGGGTGTAGCCATACATGGAGTGCCCTAATATGTAACAATTATATTCCACTAGATGTAATTCCATACTTTTATAGTTGGTATCATAGGAAAGGTATAGTCAACCATTGGAAACTAGGATGTGAAATCCATAGTAAGAACCCTAAGGATATGTCTAAGCATAGAACACAATCTTAGTGTTTTAGAAATGGCCATGAATAACCTATGATAAGACCTTAAGTGAAATATTTTATTCTTGATTATGTGGTTTTCCAATTATAATTAGTGTTTCTCACACTATTCTTCTTGGTTTTAGTCAATGGCTGGAACCCGAAGGAACCGTCTTAATGCGGAATGTGACGGGCAATGCAATGATTGTCCCCCTGAGCAACCAAACGTTATGGGAGATGGAATGAAAAATCTTATAGCAATGCTCACACAACTTTCTCATGCTATGAATCATGCAGGACTTCCAAACGAGCAATGAAAGGAGCAACATTCTGTTGAATCATTCATGGGGCAGCGTCCACCTTCATTCAGGGGTCTACTGATCCATTAGTTGCTGAACAATGGATCAGTACTACTAAAAATATATTTTCAGTTCTCCAATGTTGTGAACATCATAAAGTCATCTTAGTAGTATATCGTTTGGAAGGTGTAGCTGATCAATGGTGGAATCTTATCAAGAATACGAGGCAAAGAGATGAAATTGAGTCCATGGAATGGGACGAGTTCAAGAACTTATATTTCAATAAGTACTTCCTTCTTATTCTTCGAAAAAAGATTGAGAAGGATTTTCTTGAACTGAAGAAAAGAGATGATGAATCTGTTGGTACCTACGAAGAAAATTTTATAATCCTTGCAAGTTACGCTTTTGGGATTATTCTCCTACCTGAGAGTAAGATCGATCGATTATTTAGTAGCTTAAAACGAAGTCTGTGAAGGGCGTTAGCAATAAGGGACTTCAATAGCTACGAGGAAATTGTTCGATGTGCTCTCAAGGGTGAGATTGATATTGGAGTAACCCATCAGTCATATGGTTTTGATAAGAAGAGGAAAATGGAATTCAAAGGAAAATCTAAAGAGCACACTGAAAAAAAAAGATGAGTTTTCCCTAATGCTCAAATTGTGGAAAGAAACATGGAGGGAGTTTTCTTAAAGGTAGAAGTAAATGTTTGAAATGCAGAAAGGAAGGTCATCGAGCATTTGAATGCCGCAATGATTGGAAGAATATTTCTAGTGACGCGAACAAAGAAAAGGCTACACAGAGTGCACCTTCTACACTTCAGTGTTACAAGTGCAAGGAAATGGGGCATTATGCCAATAAATTCTCTAATCCAAGGGTTGTTGATAACGATCGACGTCAACAAACTCTTAAGACTAAAGACAAAGGGATGTCACATGCAATTTCTATCAGGGATGTGAAGTATGAGAACGAAGTGGTGAAAGGTACACTTACCATCCAATCTAAAGTAGAAAATGTTTTATTTGATTCTGGATCCACCCACTCTTTTATTTCTGAAGAATTTTCTAAGGGTATTGTCGTATTACCTCAACAATTAGGTGTTGAGTTAGTTGTGACAACCCCAAATGGCACAACAGTCGCATCAAAAGTTAATAATTCTTCTCCGAATGATGTTTGTGGGAAAGTGCTTCTTTCAAATCTTGTGATCCTTCCTATAGTGGAATTTGATGTGATTCTTGGCATGGATTGGCTTTCTTTATATGTAGATCATATCAATTACCAAAGAAGGGAAGTCACATTTCATATTCCAGATCAATCTATGATTGTTTATCGATGCAAGGATGAACATAACCTTCTAGTGGAAATTTCCTCCATCTTATGGGTATTGATTCCACTAAATGAATGTTATTTATCTCAAATGGTTGGAGAGAAACTCGCAATTAAGAATATTCCCATTGTACGGGTGTTTGATGATGTCTTTCCAGAGGAATTTCCTGGTCTTCCGCCGAATTGTGAAGTTGAGTGTTCAATAAAACTCGTACTGGGTGCTTTACCTACTTCAAAGACACATTATAGAATGGCCCCAATTGAGTTGCAGGAATTGAAGAAGAGACTCGAAGAGAATCTTGATAAGGTATTCATACACCCTAGTGCGTCACCTTGGGGAGCACAAGTTCTATTTGTTAAGAAGAAAGATGGATCAATGAGACTCTGTATTGATTATCGAGAACTTAACAATATCACTATCAAGAACAAATATCCTCTCGCACTCATTGATGACTTATTTGACCAACTATGAGGAGCTCAATACATCTCCAAGATTGATCTTCGTTTAGGGTATCATCAATTAAGGGTCAAAAGGGAGGATATACCAAAGACAACTTTCAGTACAAGGTATCGACACTAGGAATTTATAGTGATGCCATTTGGTCTTACTAATTCTCCTGCTATCTTCATGGATCTAATGAATAGAGTCTTTAGATACTATCTTGATCAGTTAGTGGTAGTATTTATAGACGATATTTTTGTCTATTCAAAGAGAAAGTAAGAACATGAAGATCACTTGAGAATTCTATTAAAGACACTGATAAAGGAGAAGCTTTATGCCAAATTTTCCAAGTGTGAATTTTGGCATAAAAAAGTTGCATTTTTAGGTAACATAATCTCAAAAGAGGGGATATCTATAGATCCAGCAAAAATAGAGGTTATTGAAAGATGGTCGAGACCGACAACATTAACTGAGATCTGAATTTTTCTTGTTTTGGCTGGATATTATCGACATTTTGTGAAATATTTTTCACGATTATTTATTCCACTCACTAGGTTGACTCGAAAAGAAGTTAAGTTCATGTGGACGGAGGAATGTGAAGAGAATTTCAAGGAGTTGAAAAGAAGGTTATCCAGTGCACCTTTACTCACACTTCCTTGATGTGGAGAAAGGTTTGTGATCTACAGTGATGCATCCAAGAAGGGGATGGGGTGTGTTCTTATGAAAAATGATATGGTGATAGCATATGCCTCACGATAGTTGAAAATCCATGAGAAAAATTACCCAACTCATGATTTGGAGTTAGCTGCGGTAATCTTTTCATTAAAGATTTGGAGGCAATATCTTTATGGAGAAAGGTGTGACATTTATACCGATCATAAAAGTTTATAGTATATTTTCACACAAAAGGAGATGAATATGCGCCAAAGAAGATGGTTGGAGATGATTAAGGATTACGACTGCTCAATTCATTTCCACCCTGGGAAATAAGACAAGGTGGAAAATGCATTAAGTCGACAAGACCATGATAGCTTATCCATGATGAGGATCACAAAGGATCCAATATTCATGGATTTACTAAGGTTGGATCTTGGAATTATAATGGAAGGGGAAAATCATATCTTTATCAAATGAATGTTCAACCATCTATACATGTGAAGATTAAAGAGGCACAGAAAGAATATGTAGAGTTACAAAATAAGGTGAGAAATGTTCCTGAATTCAACCTTGATTGTGATGGGATAATAAAGTTCAGGAATCAAGTTTGTGTTCCTCCCATCCCAGAATTAAAGGAGCTGCTGGATGAGGCTCATAGTTCTTCATTCTATATTCATCCTAGAAGAACGAAGATGTATAGGGACCTGAAAGATTACTTCTGGTGGGATGGAAGGAAAAGAGATTTTTCTGAATATGTCTCTCGATGATTGGTTTTTCAGCAAGGTAAAGTTGAAAGAAAGAAGTCTAAGGGGATTTTACAACCATTACCCATACCCAAATGGAAATGGGAAAACATAACTATAGACTTTTCCACTCGACTTCCTAAAACATTGAAAGTAAATAATGTTATTTGGGTCATAGTTGATCATCTTACAAAGTCTACACACTTCATTGATATTAGAGAGGATTTCTCTCTGGATCATCTTGCCAGTATATATGTAAAGGAAGTGGTAAGATTGAATGGAGTGCCACATTCCATTATATCTGATCAGGATCCGAGGTTTACCTCAAAGTTCTGGAAAATTCTTCAGCATACTCTGGATACAAATTTGAGTTTCAGCACTGCTTATCATCCTTAGACAGACGGTCAGCCTGAGAGAACAATTCAAACTCTAGAAGATATGTTGAGAGCTTGCTCTATCGATTTCAATGGTGGTTGGGATCAACACCTACCTTCGGTGGAATTTTCTTATAATAATATCTTTCACTCCAGTATTCAGATGGCTCCTTATGAAGATATCTATGGAAAGAAATGCAGGACTCCAACTTTCTGGGATGAAGTTGGGGAAAGAAATCTATTAGGACCTGATCTTGTTGGCGAGATGTCAGAAAAGGTCAGATCTGTACAACATCACATAAGAGCATCTCAGAGTCGAAAAAAGGTTATGTCGACAACCGAAGAAAAGACCTAGAGTTTGAAGTGGGTGATAATGTGTTCTTATGAATATCTCCTTGGAATGGAGTAATGATATTCGGAAAGAAGGGAAAGCTGAGCCCTAGGTATATCGGTCCTTTCGAAATACTGGATCGTGTTGGGAATGTAGCTTACTGATTGGATCTTCCACCGAATCTCTCTCAAGTTCATAATGTTTTCCATGTATCTCTCCTGAGAAAGTACATACCCGATCCTTCACATGTACTAAGCTCAGAAGTTGTACTGCTGGAGCAAGATCTTTCTTATGAAGAACAGTTGATAAGAGAGAAATTCCTACGGAACAAGACCACTCGCTTGGTGAAAGTATTATGGAGGAACCACCAATTAGAAGAAGCTACATGGGAGCTTGAGGATTTGATAAGGGAGAGGTATCCACATCTGTTTGTTACGAAGTGACGAATTTCGAGGGCGAAATTCATATTAAGGGGGGGTAGAATGTAACACCTGAGATTTTTATGAGAAATATTTTGTTTTTATGTTATATAAATCATCAAAGAAATTTTTCACTACACACAACACTTTCTTGGCTTGCTTTACACGCAATGGGGACCTTCCTCGATATCTTGCATTGTACGGAATACCGAGTTTCACTAAACAACGATATGCTATTAAAATATTATTAAAACTAGCCGTTATGAATAGTAATACCCATTTTTTGAAATTTTATAAATATTATCGTTCAAAATGGACTTAATTTTTGGATTCAGAATATCGAAATTAGCCTAGGGTGAAATTTTGGTATTTTTTCTAAAAACATTCAATTTTTGATGAATAGTGAAAAGAATATGTTACTATTTAAAACCGAATTTTTATTTAAATAATTATTTATTTTATTTTAGGTCAAAATTGATACATAATACCTATATAAGTTCAAATTAATTCATTGGAGTCATTTTATAATAGTTCTAGATATATAAAAATTTATTGAACTTTTCACCGTCTTTTACCCACCTCCTAGGAGAATTTGCAAATTTATATGAAACATAATTTTACCGCTTCTGTGAGTAGAATTTCAAAAATCTGAAAGACACTGTAAATATCAAGAACTAAAATGTGGTTCAATGAGATGAAAATAATTTTTGGTGAATAGTATCTTTTTACTTTTTTTTACAACAGTTAAAAGTAAATAGGGTAATTGAGGGTAGAAATGATATTATTTCCCTAAAACATGTCCTAATTCTATTGGATATGTGTAATTTGACCAAAAAAAACTTTAGGAATAAAATATGACCATTTAGGTCCTCTTGTATTTGATTAAGACATTTATTATTATTTTATTTAAATAATAGTTAAAATAGTTAAAATCAATGTTTATAGGGTTATACATAATATAAATTCGACTATAAATATTCATTAGAAAGATAAAAGGATATCCTACATAATGGTATTTTATTTATAATTTTTAGACTTTAAATAAGTTTATTTATTTATGACGCAATGATGATGCAGTAATTATATTATTAATGAAATATTAACATAATTGATGTTATAAATACCCAAATAAATGAAATTTGAGACTTTTTAGGAATTACAATAATTTTATAGGTTAATATGACATGTTATTATTGATTTAATTAACTGTTTTCTAACTAATCATTATGTTATGATTTTCAAAAAAATCAATTACCAAATAGTGTCAAAATTGACATAAAATAGTTTTTAAAACAAATATTATATTATTCATTGTTATTTTATACCTAAAAATATTAGGTTCAGCCACATGACTTAGATAAGGTTATATATATTAATAATAAACAACTTGGGCTTCTTTTTACTTGTTATAGTAATTTTATTATCCTTATAGTGTAAGAAAACAAGAAGACACGGTAATAGTTAAATTATTTAACTTAAAGTTAAATCTAAATGATAAGGTTTAAATAGAAACCTAGACTTGTCTAAATACTATTGGATGAGAGGATTTCGACCCATCCCAACCTTAGCTTCTAAATAAATCAATTTGGATCTATTAAAAACTGAATATGACTTTATAATAAAATAATATTTTTAGTTTTTCCAAAGGTGCCCCTCTCCTCCCTTATAAAAGGGCACATCCTCCCTCTCTTCCTCACACCACTTTGAGCCTTCAATCTGGCCAAAACCTGAAAATTTCTCTTCTCCACTTCACTAGAAACATCCTAGAGGTCCTGGTCTTCTTCATAGATCATCTATCGTTCCCTAAGAGGAGGTTAAGAAGAGGCACTCAAAGAAGTGGTAATGTCTGTTACCGATTCTTTCAACATTATTTGTTCTTCTGCTTCTTCTTCTTTATTTGTTTAATTATGAATTAATAAAATCAGTATCACTCATATACTAATATTTTATTATAAGTATGAAACAACCCTATTTCACCATCTATCCATTCTACGGAAAACAAAATCGCCGTGCGTCCGTACGTAGGGAATACCGTCTCCACGTCGTGATGTAAACTATTTTCCACCACCACCTTACTTGGATGGGTATAATGGTGTAAATAATAAATATATATGATTATTTTAAAGTGATATTGATTCTTAAATAGTATACATACACTCCAATACAATTCCTCGATCATGGTAATGATATCATTGCTCGTGCGTACGTATGTAATACCGTCTCCATGATGTGATGCGACTCGTTCTACATGATCTTCTTTGCATAATGATTATATAAATGAATTGAATGAATAAATATGATATATATTACACTAATAACATTCTAGAAATGAGGTATCTATAACCTAAAAATAATAATATGAATTTATTGGACAAAACATGCATAAGAACAAAAAGTAATAAACACCTGAATAACAAGTAGCAATGAAATATTACTAATAAGAAGCTAAGAATATGACCATATATGATATCGTAACAATAAGTATGATTCTGTAATTAGTCTATGACATTATTAAAATCATTATACAGGAGGTTTGGACACTTACGAAGCAAATCAGACCTAAGGTAAGGGAAAATCTTGCAATCTCATTTTTATTCGGGATTGTTTATACTTCAGAATTTACTGGGGAATATTTATCATCCATATTCAGGTTTCCTCAATATGTAATATTATTTCCATACACATAAAAATTTTTAAATCCAATTTTACCCTTCGATTAGTTTTTAGTAAAATATATAAAAGGAATCTTTTGTTGTTTTTCGTACGAGGTACTTTTTGACTTTTCCGGCCAAAGTACGAGAAGAATGTTTTTTTAACTTATACGGCATTATTGGATTTTTAGATCATTATTTCAATGAAGCTTCCTTGGGAAGTTTTCAAGTTTATTTTTAATCATCTTATTTTAGTTTAAAATTATATTACATGTTAATAAAAGGAAAGTGTTTTTGAAGTAGAAATGATATTTTCTTCAAGAATATAGTTCGAGTGTTTTATCAATATTATTTTCCATCTAAGATAATATAGGGTTCTGTTTCTATCCATATTATTACATTGTTTTGATTATGTTATGATGGAATTATTTTTATGATGTCTTTTTATCATATATGGATTATGTTATGATGGAATTATGTTTAAGAATCCCATTTTAATAACATGGGTTATGCTACGGTGTATGATTTATGATTTTGTGGCACACATAAAAATGGTTTAATTATGAGATGGGTGTAACCTATATCTCCCTCCAATGCATTGGGTAATGATTTATATCTCATGAGATAGACATGGCAGGAACGGCATGTTAATCCTATTCAGTGAAACAGGACTGAAACGAGGAGTGAACTTGGTTCAGAAATGGACTTTGTCTGCTAAGATAGTCGTGGCAATGAGTCTTCACTACTATGAAATGATTCTCTGTGATTATGTGTGTATGCAACAATGTTTCATATTTTATGTTATGTTTTTTGGGATTCTATTTCACTACTATGATTTAACCCATGTTATGAAATTATGATTTCTTTTGTAGGTTAGGATTTCCAAAATTTTATGTTCTTCTGAATATGTTGTGATTGATATTTCTTTTGTTTACCCTTACAGAGCATTTGAGCTCACCCTTCTGTATGTTTTCTTTCCCCAGGTCAGGAAGAAAGTTATTAAGTAGGATATGACAAAAGGGACTCTAGATATGATAAAATAAATGTGAGACAATGTAGATGCTTTATAAACCAGTTGTTTGTGTTTTCCAGTTTCTAAAGACACAAAACCTATACAGTCCTTTCATGATTTTGTTATATGTTGTAATAAGTACACATCAATTTTGAAGTATTAACTATGTATGTAATGTATGGGTCGTTATATAAAGTAAATGATGAGTGTTCAAAGAAAGTTATTACATGAAAATTAATTTAATATATAGACTTTTATCTGTGATATTTTATGTACTGTTTAATTAATGAACCCAATAAAACATAATTTATATATTTTTTATATATTTAATACATCTTTATATAAAAAATTGATTAATTTGTTGTTTGAATTCCACATGACATGTAATATTTTGCAGGTTGTAGCCTATATTCAACCCATTACCATTGAAAAAACCTTGGGACTAGTCCTGTTTTATGTTGTAGTTTTTTTAAATAAACCTGTGTATTTTGGTCTTTATCCATTATTCAAAGTACTTTCCTTATGACTCAGTGTGTTCCCTACCTAGATAAAATCTTGAGGTACTTGGTGTGTCTGGCCCACTTTTATAGAGTGTAACCTCACATATGCATGACATGTTAGTCCCCTTATTGTGTGTCTGATATATGGCTTGTTAGTACACCCCTTGTAATCTAAAATTAGATAACATGGACTATATGTCTTGTATGTTAGTTACATGGAACATGGTTATTCAGGTAATGTCCCAATATATCTAGGTCCTCATGAAGATCTAATGTTTTCTACTATTAGATATTATTTAATAAGATTTATCCAACATTATCATGAGATAAAAACATTATAAATGTATATAATGTGTATAGTTTATGTACTTGTTGATTATAATATTTTTTTGATTAGGTGGTACTTTTGGAACCTCGATATGATATAAATCGAATGATTTCTAATTTTTAATAATTATCCAATTACTATAAATCTTATCCAGAAGATATAAAGGGAATATAGGATGATGTTAAAATATTACAATGAATCATTTTAGGTAAATTGAAATGAAATTATATTCAACCAATGAAAGGGTAATAAATAATTATAAATTATACATTTAACCACTTGGATACATGTTTTATGATCTTGACATAGTTAATGATTCATCTAATGGTATGAAAAAATCATATTTGATTCATAAAAAATGTGAAATAATTGGTTCACATGATCAAAATATCATATCAAATTTAAATCATATATTACTTAATTTGACTAAAATACTAAAACTAGTAGTTGAAGGATCATGAAATGTAATTTATAATTAATCTATTATAGTAAATAGAATTACCCAAACATGTATTTCCTATTTCATTGAGGATCTGAATTACTAGATCTTATCATATCATCATTGAGATACATGATATAAGTATAATATCCCACTAGAGATAATTTGCACGTTCACTACAATCTCCAAAAGACACTGTAGAATCATATAGTTGGAGATAATTAAATCATGATCTCTTTTTTTGTTCTTAGTTGAATGTAGTATTATTCTTATCGATGGAGAAAGAACTCTTACTGGTATCTTGAAGAGTTATGATATTCTAAATATACAATTCAATCTCTATATTGTGAAATTGTATCTCTATATTTTCTAACACAGAAAATTATTTATGAAAGATTTATAATTAGATGTTTATTATGAGATGTTTAGGGTTATCAAATAACACAAAAAATACCTAACAATATTTAAAATTTATAGTTAAACCCTTGTCTATTAAAAATAATTTAATTTTTTATTAATATCTTATATTGATCACTAATTTAAGAAAATAAATAAATATCATTTATATAATTTCATGTCAAACCGTTAAGCAAAGAAAAATTTCCCTTGTCAACATCTACCTATACATGAATAATGACTATTTAGTTAATTAAAAACTATAATTTCATTATTATATAACAAATATAATAAATAATATATTAAAAAACATAAAATTAAATTGTAATGTCAATGAGTTTCCATATATATATTTTAAATTATTTGGGATTATTACGAGTCAGAAAAATTTGATGTCACGTGTTTCCAAGGCCCGGAGAGCCTAGAACAGAATTATGAACTTTTTTTAAGGTATGTTCAATTAATGTATGAGTAGAAATTTCTATATTTTGAACTGGTTCTCAGATTAAAAATCTGACGGCACTGTTGAATTCGCATCCCCGAGGTTCTCCTAAGGGATGCTTAACATTGTTGGGAAAAAGTCAGAAGAAAAATTTAATTTTTGGACTTTACAAAAAAAAGAACATAAAGTTGCTTTATTCTCATTTTGAAAATGTTGAGAAATATCGGTGGGACCACAGTGCAACATCGGAAATTCTGTAAGTGACTTTTAAATGTATTGAACTTCATGTTTCATTGGTTTTGTAATAACAAACTTTGTGTTATTAAAAGACTCATTAATTACTGTTAATTAATGATCCATAATATTAAACATAGCGTGGGATATTATTCTTCAATTTAATCAAATATTGGGCTTGGATTTTTTGAGAGCTATCAGAGGAGGATTTGACGAAACAATGATGACTTTCCACTCAAACTAAGAATGGTTATCGAGAGACCTTCATTGGAGGAATCAACGGGCGGAGGCGAATGCCTATGAACACCTTCGGACTTAGACCTGTCTTCCTCATCTGCAGTGCCTTCCAACGAATTCTAGGTAGGGGTTTTTCTTGATTTATATCTAATATTTTTATTAATCCATACACCCTTGATGATGTTAAATTCTTTCCATGTAATAATGCTAATTCGAGGGGAGTGGGCCGAACAAACAAGTCTTGAACCCTCCGCCAAACTAGCTTTGGTTGCATTCCTCATGGGTGACTGAGAAATGTAGTGGGAAGTTGAAACTAATGGTCTTGTAGTATAGGTGGTGTCCTAGGAGGCCCGTAGGAATAGACGGGAAGGGAACAGACCTGTGGAGCTTCACCAAAGGCCCACGGATGCTCCGTCGCCATGGAGGTACCTAAAGGCGCCACAGTGGACATGGGAGGTTGGTGGCATTGATGGCGAAGTGCGTCACGGAGGAGGGTCGCAGCTCCGAGTCACGGTGGAGGGCAGACCCATGCCCTCATGACCATAGTCAACTAGTCCATGCGGACCTGCCAGCTCAAGTGGCTCCAACTGGCATCGGTGACTGAAGACCTCGAACAGACAAAGTTAGTTTGGGAGGGGAGTTGACACTCGTGCCCAGCTGGTGATCCATGTCCAGCAAGTAGGACGGGTTTTTCAAGAGGCCCGGCGGGCAGCACTCATCCGGGTGTGTCGGGCCAAGCCCACGGCCCTTCCCCTTCGGGTCGGGCCCACCCGAATCGGGTTGCGCCCGGTCTCTTCAAGTCAAGGCCAGTTGAATCGGGAAAAGACCAACCCCTTCGGGCCCTACCCAATGGGTCGGGTAGGGTCAGTCCAACCGAGTGGGACTGGTCCTGGATCCACATACAACCCAATTTCACATAATGGGATATATCTCCTAAACCAGAATTCTGTTTGAAAATCCATCTATGGCACCAGAACACTTAGGATGTGGCAGTCCTTTTTAGATACTTCACATGGGTTTTAGAGAAAGTTGGAGTATATCAGAGTTGGATTGGACTAGAATCCAATGAAGCCCTCAGCACTAATATATATATAACCTACAGACAGAGTGTTTGATTGATGTGTCTTCCATTATGTTGGAACCCTAATTACATGGTGGTTCATTGAGATACTTCTTTGTGGGACTTCATGGTAGTTAAAATACTACTGATAGCTTGTGGGGTGGATCCTATAGATTCAAGCATACTAAATATGGGAATCCAGTTGTTGGATGTGATGTGAAGAAAGAATATTGATCCTCTATGGGTCAGCACATAGGGATCCTCTGTGGGTCAGTACCTAGAAATCCTCTTTGGGTCAGCATCTAGAAATCCTCTGTGGGTTAGCACCTATGGATACTCTTTTGGTCAGCACCTAGTGATCCTCTACGGGTCAGCATCTAGCGGTCCATTTTATGTTAGAACCTAGAAACCTTGAGTAGTCTATCAGCAAAAGAAACTATATAGAATAAAATGATCTATCATTATGAGTAATCATCTTTATTCTTAGTCTTTATATTATATACCTAGTTTGATATGAGTCTTACCTTGTGCCTTGTGATTGAGGTCATTCTTTTCGGTTTTTCCTTTGTGAAATTCTAAGAGACATTCGGTGGTCTCAAGGTCTATACTAGGTATTGTTATACTCACCCCTACACAGTCTTTTCCCACACCTTCATGTGCCTTTTTCATATGAAAAACATCTTTAACCGATGTTTTGGAGAAAGGACTAGATGATGCACAGAGGTGATCAGTTGACATAGAGAGCCGTAGTGATGAGATTTACCTACCCTTCTGATTGGATACTTGGTGGATGAAATCTAGAGTTGTTTACTTTTTCTATTTTATTATCTCATTAAGTTGAGCTTGTATATTTACCTCATACATTTAGTTCAAACAGTAACTACAAGTATTACTACGTGGTTTACTTTTTTTGTGTACCCAGTTTGTGTGTGTACAGTTTTAAAGGAAATTACTTCCCATTCTTGGGATATGCCTCTTCAGTGATATTCACCATCCCCTAGCCTATAGAAGGCGGGCTTGAGGTAGTCGCGGCATGGGCCCCATCGTACAGGTCGCAACACTGTCGTATCATAGGAGTTGGTCCTACCGAATAACTAAGACTCTGATATTTGTAATGAGGCAATTGTGTTTATTTTTTTTGATTACGGTTTTCAGTTTTGGGAGTCTAGTGTTGGTGTGGCAGTGGATGTGTCCAAATACTAGGACTCTGAGTTCTGATTTCCATCTTGATACATGGAAAAATTATTTTATGTGTTTTTGAAATGTTTTTCTTTTGATCTCTTTTGAGTCAGCTCACTAGTTATAAATTATTGACTATGGAACACATGTTTCTTTATAGGATGTCGTCATGTAGACATCTATACAATATTATATTAAGAGTTCATGATGACGGCCCACTAAGCGATGAGGCATCGGTTCAGGGCCCTCTTACGGTGATAGGACATTCGGGTGGTGTACCATGAGAACTACTACTGGTAGGGCATCTGATGCCACCAGGCCCACCAGCAGACTCTGCGTGCCAAATGAGTGCATTGAAAAAGTTATAGAGACAGAGGCCACCATGGTTTCAAAGATACACAGACCCACATGTAGCTAATGACTGGATGGAGGCTATGGCACATGTTTTTCATTTGGTCGAACCATTGGAATTCTAGACAGTGATCCTAGCTGCTACCCTCTTTTAGGAAATATAAAGGAGATGGGGGAGCATGGAGCTTCAAACACATGAGGGGGAGACATTCACCAAGATGGACATTGAGTGCCTCTTCATGGCAGAGTTCATACCAGTGACAATACTCTCCATGTTTATTCAGGAGATACTCCACTTATATAAGGGTGGCCTTACAGTTGCCAAGTACTTGGAGAGATTCACTGGCCTCTCTCTCTACTTCACCGAAATTGTACGGGACCGTTTCTTGATATCCAAAACCATTGAGAAGGGTATCTGATGGGAGATTAGAGTGTCGATAATATCCCACAATATCCCGATGCAGGCTAGAGGGCTTGAGTGAGAACTATTGGTGGAGGGATTTGTAGATGAAAATGTAACGATGGTGAGGGCCACCACCATACGACAGGTAGTCGAGTCATCTGTGATAGGCTGTTTTCAAATGACACAGAGGTCCAAAGGGTCCTGACCATCTGGAGGACGACCCCAAGATGCATTGTTGGAGGTGTAGAGCTCGTGATGTATAATAGATCATCATAGGATTAGAGACTTTTTCTCTTGTAGTGGACATGGGAATAAGGCACACGACTGTCCCACTCCTCGCATGGATGATCAGAAGATGGTCAATGGACGACCTATAAAGTGAAAGAGGAATGATCGATGAGGTCTGCAACATGGAAGACATAGCAATGGAGTTGACCGAGTAGTAGGTGATGGCTGACAATTTGAGGTTCTACTACCACTACCTCCATGGTGTCCACCCCAAACATAGGGAGCATGTGGACAACAATGAGCTCACCTTCAGGGAGATGAGGCCTACGACCACAGAACTCCAAATATGCTTTGAGGTAAAATATGTGTCTATTCCACCCTAGGAATAGTACTTATAATCATAGGTTTCAATAAATCTTTTATTGACACTACTCTTATTTGGATCTCGGAGATTCTGGTAGATCCATTGGCTTGATCCTTATGATTAGAGACTCTTACAGGAGAGGATTTGACGAGTAGGCCCTGATTAAGGTTGTGTGAGCCTTCTCTAGGAGGCAAGAGCTTCGACTGGGATATCCTATTAGTAGCGTCGAGGCCTTGCGTTGTTATCATGGGTATGGAATGGTTATCCATAGTCCATGCTCAGATTGAATATTTTGGGCGCGAAGTGTGCTATGACTATGAGGATTGGACCAGGTTTTCCTTCACCAGAAATAAGAGAACACTTTGTAGCTCAGGATGGAATTTCACGGAGGAGGGTGCAGTTGAGAACACTTTAGTTGGCTAGAATTACACTTGGAGCAGTTCACGAGAGGAGTCTGAGTTGTTCATTAGCGGGGACTAGTATGTTGTTGTCTTTTTTTGATGATGTTTCAGGATTTCCTCATTTTGTAGAGGTTGAAATCTACTTCGACCTATACCTCATGATGACATCGATATCTACACAAGAATATCATATGGCTCCTGTAGAGATTAGTGTGTTGAGGGTATAACCAGAGAACTCATAGTGTAAGAGGATCATAAGCCCTAGTGTTTCTCCATGGGTAGCCCAGATTTTTTTCGCTAAGAAGGCACACGAATGTTTGAGGATTTGTGTGGACTATCATCACATAAACCTGGTGACCGTGAAAAAAGTATAATCCTCTCTTGAGGATTGATGATATCTTCAACCAGCTGAAGGGAGAACTGTGGTTTCCGAATATAGACCTCAGATCATCCTATCATCAGCTTTGGGTATGTGGACATCCCGAAGATAGCCTTCAGATGCCGGTATGGACACTAAGAGTTCTTGGTGATGCCTTTCTGCATGACCAACACTCCTGTAGTGTTCTTGGGAATCATGAATAGGATCTTCCAACCTATCTTTTATTGATTCATGGTGGTTTTAATTGATGAAATTTTGATATACTCTATGTTAGAGGATGATCATGAAATGAATCTGAATATAGTTCTAGATACAATCTGAGAGAACCAGCATTTTTGAAAGCTCTCAAAGTATTAGTTATGGATACATGATTTCCACTTTCTGGGACACGTTATCTCAAATATTAGAGTTGTAGTGGATCCAGTGAGGATAGAGGAAGTGCTTGCTTGGGAGCCACCTAATAGTGTGACTAAGGTGTGGAGTTTCTTTTGATTGGTTGGATACTACCAAAGATTCATAACTAAATTTTATCGAGTATAATCTCCCTTTTAACATTAAAAAAAAAGGTACAACCTTTCCTATGGATAGATAGAAGCTAAGAAAGTATCCTAGAGGTGAGGTGGAGACTGAGGAGTGCCCCCATCTTGAGGCTTCCAGAAGAGGGAATTGGGTGTGTAATCTACTGTGACACATTAGGGACGATACTAGTATGTGTCCTGGTGAAAGAGAAGTGGTTATCACCTAAGGATCAAGATATCTGAGGTAGACTCATCAGAACTATGCTACCCATGAACTATAGTTAGCTGTAGTGGTATTTTCCATGAAGATTTGGCGGCACTACATGATGGGTCAACGGTTTACTGTCTAATCCGATCACAAGAGTCATAGGTATATCTTATTATAGAAGGAAATGCACCTGAGACATCGGTGATGGCTGGAGTTCCTCTTGGATTATGACATTCAGATATTTTACACTCATGGGAAGGGGAACATTTTGGTAGACTCACTCAGTAGGAGGTCTTTTCTATAGTTCCTGAGTGAGGTGAAAATGCAGATTACTACGCTGCAGTTATCATTCATGTATGATGTTTGAGAATCTTACCTCCAGTCTATGAAAGTTACTCCCCAAATCCTTTCACGGGTCAGGGGGAACAATGTGGTGACATTGACTGTGAGGCCCGACGGGCTCAGATCTCCTCAGAACGGGCTCCAAAATGATTTTCTGAAGGTGGGGATCATTTCATCCTTTTCATAGGATGCACCATGATACCAGTGACACTATGAGATGAGTTCTTGAGGGAGTTCCACACATCCCCTTTGGTGGGACATCCTAATGTGGAAACAATGTATCAGGACCTCTGGTGTCAGTACTAGTGGCCATGAATAAAGAAACAAGTGGTGGAGTTTGTTTCATGATGCCCCACTTGTTAGCATGTGAAGGCCGAGCACTAGGTTCTAGCAGGCTTGACTATGCCACGTGAAATGTTGTAGTGGAAGTGGGTATAATCTCCATGCACTTCGTGATAGGGATACCACATATTTCCAGGGGCCATGATTCCATTTGGGTGACATTTGACTCACTTACCAAGTCGTCCAACTTCCTACCCATCCGACAGCTGGGATAAGTAGAGGTCATGGGACACCATTATAAACTAGAGATTTTACGGCTTCAAGGGGTTCCATCGATAAATGTTATAGATTATGATGCTCATTTTACATCTTAGTTGTGGATTGGATTACAGGAGGCATTCATGACTGAGCGACACTTGAGCACCAACTTTCACCCTCGGATAAATGGTCAGACAGAGAAAACTATACAGATGCTTGAGGACATGATTTGTGCTTGTGTCCTTGTTTTTGGATATAGTTGGGAGGAAAACCTACCACTGGTGGGGTTTTCATAAAACAACAGTTATCACTCCATCATTAGCATGGATCTATCTGAGGCCTTGTATGGGCAACCATGTAGATCACCTCTATGCTGGACAGACCTAGGGGAGTCTGCACTTATGGGTCATAGTTTGTACGGGCAACCACTGAGAAGGTGGAGATCATCTTGGATTGATTGAAGACTACACAAAGATGGAAGATATCTTATGCCGATATGAGGGGGGGACCCTAGGAGTTTGAGGAGGGAGACCATGTCTTCTTACGGGTCTCACCCTGACCAGGATTGCAGGGATTTGGCCAGGGTAGCAAGCTATCTTTAGAGGTTCATCGAACCTTAACGGATCCTCATAAAAGTAGGTAAAGTGGACTACCGCCTAGCTCTTCCCCCATATATGCATCAGGTGCATAATGTTTCTATGAGTCATAGTTGAGGAGGTACGTACATGATCCACCACACATTATCGACTTGGGCTACATGAACATTGATGATGTGGTGACATTATCGGAGTTCCCAAAGGAGGTTGAGGATGGATATAAGCAGGTCCTTCATGGGAGGTCGATTCCTCAGGTGCGAGTTTGGTGGCAACATGAGAACCTCTATGAGAGCACGTGGGAGAAGGAGGCTTATATTTGTGCTTCGTACCCACATTGGTTTCCATAGTTCTTTTATGTCATTTGGGGACAAAAAGGAGTATGGTGGGGAACATTTAAAGACCCATAATTACTATATAATGTTTTTTATAAATTATTTGGAATTTTTACGAGTCTTCAAAAATTGATGGCTCGTGATTCCAAGGCCTAGAGAGCCCGGAATAGAATTTTAAACTTTTTCTAAGTTAAATGTAGTAAATGTGTGAGTGGGGATTTCTATCATTTGAACCAGTGCTCATATTAAAAATCCAAGATTACCGTTGAATTTGCAGCACATGTATTCTCTTCAGGGAATCATTCCATTGTTGAAGAAAAAGTCAGATGAAAAATTTATTTTTTGGAATTTACAAATAATAATAATAAAATAACTAAATGTTATTTTATTTTCTTATTGATACTATTGAGAAATGGTGGTTGGACTGTAGTTAAATATCAGACATTAAGTAAGATAATTTTAAAAGTCTTGAACCTATCAATTCATTGGTTTTGTAATGACAATATTTTGGTATTTAATTGACTCATTTATTATAGTTATTTAATGATCCATATTATTAAACACAACGTGGGAGATTATTATCTTATTTAATCAAATCATTGTAAATGGTTTTAGGAGAGCTATGATAGGAGGCTCTAAAAATTTATGACACCTTTCCGCTCTAACAAATAACAGTGATCAAGTGATGGATGTTAGAGGAATCGAAAAGTCACGGTGAACTCTGAAAAACTCCTTCAGACACAGAACCTTATTCCCCTTCTGCAGTGCCTTCCAATTAATTCAAGGTAGGAGTTTGTCTTGATTTATTTCTTAGAGTTTAATGAATTCATCCACCAATGAGGATGTTAAATTATTTCCATGTAAAATTGCAAACGCATAGTGTGTGGGCCGAACGAACAAGGCCTGAACCCTTGACTAAACAATCTTCAGTTTTGTTCCACATGCCCAAGTGGGAAATGTGGTTTCAAGGAAAACCCAAGGGCCACTTAGTGTAGGCAGCATCCCAAGAGGCCTGTAGGCATTGAAGGGAAGAGGAACGGACTTATGGAGATTAATCAGAGGCCCGTATAAGCTCTATCGGCATAGTAGTGCCAGCGGCCGGAGGAGGCGGCGACTGGCTCTTGTCGGCCATGAGGAGGCAGCTACCCCCAAAGGTGGTGTAGCTGACAGTAGTGGATGGCCGATGCCGATGGAGTTGATAGTAACAGTGTTCCACAGAGGGGGGTCGATGCTCCAAGACGCGGATGAGGGCAGACCTACTCCCGTGGATCCGCTATTGACCGATCCATGTGGACCAACCAGTTGGAACATCTCCATCCAACACCACTAATTGTGGAACCTGAATGATCTAAGTAAGTTCCGGAGGGAATCTAGCCCCTGCACATAGCTGGTGGGGTGTTCCTAGCTAGCTGGCTAGGTTGGTCCAACTGCTAAGCGGGCCGCACCCAGCTGGGTTGGCCGGCCTGAGCCTACGGCCTAACCGTTTTGGGCCGGGCATAGCCAAACCAAGATGAGACCAGTCCCTTCAGTTTTGGATGAGCTAAACCGGGCCGAGACCCACCCCTTAGGGCCCATCCTAGTGGGTCGGGTCAAACTGTACCATGACCCACTTACGGGCTAGATTCTCTTAAAGGGCTATTTCTCCTAAACCGGACATCTGTTTGACGAACCATCTATAGCATGAGAACCCATAGGATGAGGCGGTCATTTTTAGATTATCCACATGGGTTTTGGAGAAATTTGTAGTATGGCCATGTTGGATTGGACATGAATCCAACTGGGCCCTCTACACTAATGTGCCTATAACTTACAGATCAGGCGTCTGATTGGCGTGCCACCAGTTGTGTTGGAACCCTTATGCCATGGTTGCTCATTGGGATACTTCTTAGCGGGTCTTTGTGTTGGTTAAAATATGGCCAATGTTTTGTGGTGAATATCCTTTGGAATCTAGTATACAAAGTGTCAGAATCCAATGGTTGGTTGTGACATAATAAAATAATAGTGATGCTTTGTGGTTCAACACCTTCTGATCCTCCATGGGTCATCACCTAGAGATCCTCTATGAATATGCACCTAATGATCATCTATGGGTCAGAACCTAGCAATCATCTATGGGTCATGACCTAGATATCCTCTGTGGTTCATCACCATGAGACCTTGTGTTGTCTACCAGCAAAAGACTCTCGACAGAATAAAATAATATATCTTTTTTACTATTCATCTTTCTTCATGTTATTTATGTTATATACATGGTTTAAGCTGAGTATTTCCTTCGGATTTGTGATTGAGTTTGTTCATTTTTGTTTTTACTTTGTGATATTTTGAGAGACCATTGGGGGTCTTGGGGTGCCTACTGGGTATTGTTATTCTCACCCCTATATGGGATTTTCCCTAACCATCTAGTGTCTTGTGCAGATGATGGACACCTTTGTCGAGGTTTGGGAGCATGGACCAGACAGTGCATGATGGTGACCAATTGATGTAGAGAGCCCCAACGATGAGTTGTACCCACCCTTTATGTAGGATCCTTGGGGGAAGATGTCATGATATGTTTTCATTTTATTTTCTATTATATCATTCAATTGGGCTTGTATAATGGCCCCTTTCCTTTAGTTCACACTTTTACATAAGCAGTTTTACTATGTCGATTACATTTTTTCTATACCTAGTCAATTTGTATATATGTTTAACATTAATGACATTCTGTTTTAGGGATACTTCATTCTGGTGCTATTCACCTACCCCTGGCCTATGGAAGGCGTGCATGGGGTAGTCATGACATGGGCCCTGGGGGATGCGTCATGTCAAAAATATATATTTTAGTTATATATTAACATGCTTCTTCTTACAAATGACTTGTTATTAAATTATAAAGATCAACTAAACTGGAATAAATATTTTTTATTCTATATTATTAAATTCAATATCATAATTAAATAGGTATTTTTTGAAACACATAGTGCGTGAAACCCTAGGATATATATTTAGTGGTATTAGGCGTAACAACTAAAATTCCATGTTTAGATTATAGAAATATGTCAAGGATCTCAATGAGAGAGAAGTTAATGTCACAATGACATCCAAACTCCAAGGAATTCTTACCATATAATGTAATCCCTTGACCATGATATCTATGATGTAGATGGTTTTATTTTAGTGTTATTAAACTATATTCCTTATTTATCATTCAAGGGATTTTTTAAACTAAATTCTCCCCCTAAACACCATGGTCATAGATTTATGTCGTTAGTTCATTCCCATCGAAGGACTTGAGATATCATAGGTCATCAAATAATTTTTGGAAAAAAATCCTTTTTCACTTTATCAATTTCTTCAATTTCACTCAACATGTACTCAGTGTATCATATCTTTACTTAGTCATATGTTATCATGGTTTTCATTAACACATTAAATTATGAAATTCATTATACCCATTAAGGAAAATATTAATGTATATAGATTAATAAGGACATTTCTATATAGGAATATCAAATGACTCAGGGAAATGTGGATTTATTATTAACAGTTCTGCACTCATAACCTCTTATCTAAGATATTACCATGTGTGAAAAGTATGTGTGGGTGTCTAAATATCTATGAGCATCCTACCCCTAATAGCCTATTTTTTATGTACCCATCAGAAAATATCATCTGTCTATAGAACTTATAATTATGAATAAGATCCTCGATCTTATCGGTTCTATTCATATTGGGGGACTGATATGACCTTTCATCCTGAAATATATTCTTTAAACATTCTCAAAAAATAAATCCATGTAGATGTCCAATAATATTGTGTTAACAAAACAACATTAATAATGGAAACACGTAATCAAGTACTAAAATTTTTGGTTATATGGAACCTAATCCAACACATGTGAATATATTCAAAAAGTAATTCAAATAGTTTAGACGAATTTTAAAATAGTTATATAATTTAACATATAGGTCTGATGATCGGAAATTAAAACTATTTTACTTTATTTTTATACCATATTCAAAAAAATTATTCATTTCAGCATACCAGTTTAGAAAAAATCATAGAATATGCCACATAAAAATAGAGAAATATTTACATGGGAATATAGTTTAGCATGGGACATATTTTATTTGAATAATCCCATTTTTTATCCAATAAAACTTTAATAAATTTACTATAATCAAACCTAGAAGATAAGTCCTTAGAAATATTTGTTTTAATAAAAAATAGTTTATGAATCAAATTAAACAATCATTTTTGAAATTCATATTCATAAAAGACTTAAAATATGTCATGATGGATGTTTTAACATTATGTATTTAACAAAACATATAATATATCTCTTTGGATTCACGTTATTATAATGAAAATCATATTTTCCATTATTAGTTTTATCCATAGAAATTATCTTATCAAACATTTCATTCTCCTACGAAATGTTAATATATTTGATTCTAAATAACTAACATTATTGTTTATATTTTCATACTCTTTTAGATTATTTTCCAAATATTTCAATACATTACTATTTTATCTTAATGGTGGATTTATTAGTTTAGTATTCTCCAAAATAATCTATTTCATTCATTCTAAAAATATGATATGTCATTTAACATAATTTAAATTTACATTATTGATCTTTATTATTAAAATATATAAAATCATTTCTTCTTTCATTATCATTTCTTGATATCTCATTTTTAATTTTAAGACAATAAATCTCTTCAAAATTACAACATGAATAATATTTTTTATCATTATTGTTCACTTTTAATAACAATTTATTTTTCTTTTTCAAATTAAGAAGTTCATTATTATTTTATTGAAACAAAAATATATATTTCAATTCACACACATGTAATATATTAATCTCTATTTTTAATTACTTAGAACCAGAAATTATATAATATTTTTCATCCCAAAAACATGAATCAAATTCTTAATATTTAGTTAGAGAATCATGATTTAATCAAGGTGGGATTAATTATTCAGTTACCTCATTATGTACTTCCCTTAAAAGAGTATTAAATTATTTTTTACCTTTTAGATTCCTCACTACATGACATGGAATCCTCTGTGAAAATACCTCAATAATTATATGCTAACATTAATTACATCCTTTATTTATTTTCCAATGCATAATTAATTATGTATAATAATATTTTATGTTTCATGTATTCTAAAATTCAAAGCATGTTACTTTTGAATCATATTTTTATTTACATAACTTATATTAATTTACAATTATCTTCTTATATATCCTTAACCTTCCATAATTTAAAATTGGTTCCTTTTCAAAATATCATTAAAAAATATAGCAAGATGATTCAAATAATTAAAGTACTCACTAAAATACGATCTTTCACTTTCATTAGAATATTTTTAAGAAATGTGTATATTATATTTCAATTCAACTCCCTTTTTATCAAATACTTGATGATCATTTCTCTCTAATTGTATCTTTTGTTTAGAAAGATATCTACCTAAATCATAAATAGTATATTTAGTAAAATACATTATTTATTTGATTATAACCTTTTATGAGTTATACTTTTTATGTAATTCTAAAAGTATTATCCCAGAAATTATATTATTCTATACAGTCTCTTAGGGAGAAACCATTCCATTGACTATCTTGGTAGATATGTTTTACATAACAATTTTATTCTCATGATCATGCATTCTGAATCCCTAATATATTCTATGATGTATTACTAACATGATCCAATGAAACATTTTTGTGCCATAACGAGTGACTTTTAATTTCTTCTAAATTTCATAAGTTTTTTCACTTGATGAAATATTACTATAAAGGGTTCTACTTAAATCACACTATATTAAATTCATGATTTTATAATTTAATACATACATGGTTCAATAATTTCTTGTCAATGTATCCTAATCTAAATCAATGCATTTCTATTTATTATTCATCATTGAAAAATATAAAATTCAAATATTCATTAAAAATGACTACATATGATCCTTCCAATATTTATAATCACTTCTATATAAGTGAGGTGTTCTACAAGGATGTATGAATTGAATTTCATGACTTATTATTGAAATAAATTGACTTTTACATGTAATATTTGATCAATGATAGTTTCAAAATAATAAAATTAATAAAATTAGAAATAAACAACACCGAAAAACAATCCTTTTACTGTTCCTCATATGATACCAATTTGTTTCCCACTTTATAGATAGAAAGATAGTAAAGGGTGCGGTGAACAGTACTTCTATGCTATTTAACAATACTTCTAATATTTTCCATGTTTTATCAATAATATATGCATGTGAGTGTGGTGTTCAAATAGTTAAGAATAAAAAAATGATCAAGATTATTTTTAAAATAGTCCAATTGATCGTATGTCAACATATTGTACTCTTCAATACCATCTAACTCATTGACAGTAATTGTAATACATAATATTATGAGAGAAGATTTATTTTATAGTTGTAGACTAAACCTATCCTATTACAAGGTTGACTAGACATTAACTACATTTTTTTAGAGTTGGAAAAACATGAACTTACCACTCATTCTTTTACATGGGTAGATTGAACATAATATATTAAATAGGATAGAAAAAACCTATGTGACTTCCTTTTTATTAGGTAATCATAAAGATATAGTACCTTTTAATAGATGTATAAGTATGTGAAGAAAATTTAAATATACACACTTTGGAATATTAAATATATTGATCATCATATTAGAAGGTGCTGAAGAATACTTTTTGTGTTGAAATAGTGATCCTTGGCCCTTTAGAAAATGATACATAACAGGAACAATTCAGGAAACCAAATATACACAAAATAATTGTATAATGGACTTATTGTACCTGAAAGATTTAGTATATTTGTAATTCATATTTCTTGGTGTGTAACTATACTGAAGTGGCTAGATCAGTGTGAATCACTGAGAGGGGGAGGGGGTGAATCAGTGATCCCTTAAAACTTTTTACTAATTGATTCTTATCAATTAAACCTCTATGGCTGGTTAAAGCCTCGATCCACTCTTCTTGTGTCTCTCAACCTTTCCTCGAATAATGCTGTAAATATAAAGGTACTGGACACAAGGATTTACAAGGTTCGGCACCAAAGGCCTACGTCCTTGCAATGTTGGTTATACGCCCCAACATGGTTTCTCCATTATAACTTGTTAGAATTACAATGGTCGATACAACATCCCACTGTATCTCTCCTGAGTCCCACAGGAGGGTCTTTATACTGCGTCCCACAGTGTTACTAGAGTCCCACTGGCCTGCTCTAGAATCCCACTGAAGACTTCTTCCGCCCTGAGTCTCACAGGGGGCTTCTCCTGGCTCCTCGAGTCACACGAGTAGCTCTTCTTCTTGTTCAGCTCTTCAAGTATCTTTAGCAGCCTGGGATAAAGACTGTTGGCCTTGCTCTGTACCTCTGATCACTTGAGTTGATCATGTCTTCTCATCTTGCTCAGGATTTATCTCCTTCTTCTAAGGATGACCTGGCCTCTCTCTTCAAAATCATCAACAGCCTCTGAAAATGTCTGTTGGTCTTGCTCAAAACTTCTGATCACTTCTGTTGATCTGGGTCTTCTCAATTACTGAAAACTCAGGCAGCTGATGACTTTAACTTCAGTCTGGCTTCAGTCTCACTTCACATCAACTTCATGCACTGAATTCATGGCATCACAATATCTTCAAGATCTCCTGGTCTTGGACTCCTCAAATGCACACAACCAGATTTGGCTTTGTTCATGTGTGCATGTGCATGCATGGATGCATGAACTTCCCCTTTCCTCTTCTTGGTGCAGTAGACCCACAAAGGGTGTAACACATTAAGCACACACACCTTCCTCTTGAAATTCACACACTATGTTCAATTTGTTGACACACTTAAAAGTGTGTTATACTTTAGTGTGGGTCTTGTTCTTCTTCAAAGTGTGCACATCACTTTGTACACACTAAGGTTCGGCCTCTACTCTTCGCACACACAACTTCTTCACTTTGGAACACACTTGAGATTTGCCTCCTCTCTTGTGTTTAACACCCACAACTCATTTTGTTTTAGTTCATTTACGTGTAAGCCTCGGCCTTCTTGTTTTGCACATACACCACTAGGGTGTGTTTTTTCACTTCACACAAGGAACTAAGGCCTCGGGTCTTCTTCTCCACTTGGCACACACACACACTGCCTTCTTCTGTTTTTGCACACACAGCCCGAACTCCTTCTTGCACACACTTGATTTGTCCTACTTCACATGCACATACTTGGCCCGTAGGTGTTTGTTGTCCAATTTGCACACACACACAAACAGTGTGGTCTTTCTCTCCTTATGAACACACAAGCCACTGTCCGTAGGGTGTTCTCCCACTCGAACCCAATCATCAAAGGAGGCACACAAGTTTCTTGGGTGCAGCGGCCTCCTCCTCTTCTCAACCGCGCAAGGCACAAGAGTGTGTCCAGCGCGCAGGGGTGCAAGAGCACAAGGTCGCGCAGGGTGTGGCAACACCTTCCTACCGCGCAGGGGGTGCGGTGGCTTCCTTCTACCGTGTAAGTTCACGGGCAGAGAGGGGAATGGCCTTGATCGCGCAAGTGTGCGGCTCGGCTCCTTCCTGTCGTGCAAGGGAGGCGCGCAGGGACCTCCTCTTCTCTTCTTTCGCGCAAGGGGTGCGCAAAAGGAACCTCTTGGAGCCAAGGGAGGCTCCGGGCTGCTTCGTCGCGCAGGTGGCGCACGGGACAATACGTCGCTAGGCAAGAGCTTCGCGGGACTTCTCGTTTTTCTCCAAAAGATCAGCAAGCATTCTCTGTGCTTCAGGCACTCTTTTTATAGGCAGAAGAATCCTCAAAACATCCGCGGGATATAAATCTTGATCCACCGAGATTTTCGGTTCTTTGAAAATCTTTAAACGTGGGCCGAGAATCTCGTTTCTTTCTCTCTGTTCACACGGGTTTACTTTTTATTTTCTTCACGTGCATGCGACTTAGAACGCATGCACGACTTCAGTTTAGGATAATCCATACAAAACATAAATCACGTGGCCTCGCACCTCCGGTTGCTTCGGAAAACCTCGAATTCTTCCATACGTTGCATGCATGCCCATTTTTATGCATGGATATGTTCAGTAGGGCCAGAAGAGCTCCATGGTGCCTTTATCTTCGACAATGGTGGTTGGGAGCTTCAAAACCATCCTCGGGGAGGCTCTGGTTCAGCGGCGACAAGCGGGTGGATTCGGGGAGGCCTCGGACGAGCTCGAGGATGAAGACGAGATCTCAGCCGTCGGATGCGATGTTTAATGATGCTCAACGTCCAGGATCATAACATCTCGGCGCCAGATGAGATAAGCGGTCCAGATCGGAGCGAGATGGAACAGACGACCGCGATTAGATCCCTGATGAATTTTCGCCATCCCACATCGAATCCTCCTGTGGAATTTCCGTGCCTTATCAAAGATCGGCCACCAACCTCAGCTCAATTGTCTCTCTTCTCCCCTACCTGTGCCGCCCTGCACCGGGTTCATCTTGCTTGTCGCGCTTTTCGCCCACTCTCTGCCCTCGGGTGCGCGCTATGCGCCCTCTATGCACACTCTCGGGGGTGCACTCCTACGCCCCTGCCGCGCTCCTTCGGGCGTGCCCCAGGCGCCCATGCGGTGTCTTGGGTGCGCCCTGCTGCCCTAGCTTGCCCCACGGGGTTCCCCCATGGGCGTGGTGCCCTAGCGCCCATGCCTTGGGGTTTGAACCCTCAAGGTTCCTTGGCTGGCCATATTTTTTGGAAAAGGCATGAATAAGGACTTTGTCATGTACAAAGTTCTCCTATGAGTATAAGCCAAATGCCAAGCCCTTCAAGCCTTCTTCCTCACTTTGTTCATTTGAGAATTCCTCTGTACTTCTTCATGCTCTTCACTTAGGATATGGAATTCTCAAGGATCACTTCATCAATCGAACTCCTGAATCATTTATAATCATCAATGTTCTTCATTGATCTAATCATAGATCAATTGGAACTTCTTCAATTCACATGCACTAAGTGATAGTGCATGGACTTCTTCAGCTCACTTCATCCACTTAGATGTAGTGGATGGTTCATCTTCTAACTCCTCATGCATTGTCATAACAGTGCATGGACTTCTAATCATGTTGTGACTTTGCATTATCTTGATACAAATTCATGGAACTTAATAGCAGTTCAACAATCATCAGATGTAGATGGAGAATGTTTCAACCACAACATCCTATGTCACTTAGTGAATCTCCTAAGTGACATGCATCTTAGTACCATGGACATTCTCCATTCATCACCAACACCATCACATCCTTTTTCATTCACATCTTGACATTCCTTGACATCCATTCATTCCATGACAACATCATGCCTCATTGACAACAAATGCAACACAGTGCATTTCAATCTCCCCCTTTATATTTGTTGTCAATACACTTATTTAGCACAAATGAATGGGTCAATATGTGTGCCAATATTTTCTTCCCCTTATTGGCAATCAAATTCAAAGGTGTGGGGTGGTTCTCTTAAAAAATCTCTTCCTCCCTTTGAAAAGTATTTTCTTGAAAAACACTGAGAGAGGGATGATGTCACATGTTCTCTTTAGCAAAGAACCTTTAGTAAATCATCTCTAAGTCTACTTGGGCTAACCCGGTGTAGAAAACAAGAGTGATGTAACCAAGGTACTCAATGTTGTCCAACATTCACTGTACATGTGAGATCATGCTCCAAGGGGTTGAAATTTTTCAGATATATCAATGAATTGCCAAATCCTACACATACTCCACAAAACTCATTAGAAAGTTCAGGTGCAAAGATAAAGCTCCCCCTTTCATTCATTTGTCTTCAATCAATACTCCCCCTCAATTGTCATGATGAATACAATTAAGAAACAAGGGATGAACGTATGATTGGAATACCTTCACTTTTCTCAAGATGGTATTAATCTAAGAATCCCATCTTCTTTAGATTGGCTCCCCCTCAAGGGGTGCACTCCATTCTGTCCAAACCATCCTCCAGTTGAGAATGATCATCATCTTCAATTCCCTGAAATGTTAGCACATGTAAATAAAAGTTGTTAGAGAATAAGATGGAACCTCCTTGGTTCATCAATGTGAACAACAAGGTTGAGAAGATTCTCTCAACCGAGATGTCCCATTTTCACCATTCTTCACACTTGCACATTTGATCTTCAATGATGTTTGTGCTGGTGTGGATCTCAACGCCTCTTTAACTTCTTTGTGTGTGACTCCCGTATTTCTAGGTGCTTTATGAGCACTAAAGTCCCCTGGTGCAATCTTCATTCTTTTGAAGAATCCCTTCTGAGCTGGAATGAATATCATGCATTTATCACTAGTATGTCCAGCTTGATTGCACCTCACACACATAACTTGATCTTCATTTGAAATCTTTTTCTTTCCTTTTGCCTTAGCAATTGCCAGAACATCATCTTCAGCTCTTTGCAGATCTTTGGCAAGTTGCAACTGATTTGGACATATGACTAGTAAGTCACTTGGAAGTGTGGCCTCAGTTTTGGATATTCCACATGGTTCCTTTGATGCTTTCAAGCTACCTTTCTTAGGCAACTTGTTTTCAACCAATCCCTTCTGCTTCATCTGGATTGATTGTCTGTTTGAGTCCAGTCTGCCTCTATAGAATTCAATGGCTTGTTTACAAAGATCCATGGTATGCCCTTTCTTTCCACAGTAGAAGCATGTTTTAATGGTGGTCCTTTTGGATGCATCACCCTTCTTGGACTTATAATCCAAGGACTTCTCTTCATTTTTCAGCAACTTCTTGGGAGCATTGTCACCTTTCTTCAGTTTGCTTCCCAAGGAATCTTTCTGAGCCAGGTTCTGTGATCTTTTCTTCTTTTGAGCTTTTGATACATTTGAAGATTGACATGTATCTATTTGACCACTTCTGCTCACATCCCAGATGTTATCAAGCAATCCAAATCTGTTAGCAGTAAACAGATGTCTCTGGACCTGTGGATGCTGCTTCTTTTCTTCTGGCTTGCTCCCCCTCGGCATGGGCTTCCTCTGTGCTTTGGCATTCAGTGGATTGTACCAATAATCCTTTGCACAATGCCCATAGTTGTTACAATACCAACATTGACCCACAAATCTTGACTTTTTTGATTCCTTCTGTTTGTTGGACATTTTTCTTGAGCTGCTGTGTTGTTTCAGGAGAGCTCTGCTTCTTCTTTGTCTTCATCCATACTTGTTTGGAATTATTCTTCTATCCTGCACATTTTGTGGAAACACATTTAGAAACATGAGTACAAGATGGGATGGATGGTTCCTCCTTTTTAGAAGTTTTTTCCCTTTTATTAGAGGATGTCCTTCTTTTAGAATCATCCTGCTCAATGCATACTTGAGTACCAACATTTCTCCTTTCAGCTGACTGGGAGGCTTTGGCTTTGGGTGATTACTGAGTTTTCAATATCACCTCTAGTTCTAAGCATTTCATATTGAGGGAGTTCTTCTCATCCTCAATAGTTCTTAGCCTTCCTTCCCATTTCTCTTCCAGCTGCTTTATCTGGTCTTCATGCACCTTTTTTATTTCTAGCAATGAATTGTCCAGCTCCTTCACCCTTTTGACTTTGTCTTCTAGTTGAGCATCTTTGACAACCATTGAAACTCTGTGCAATTTTTCCAGTGCATGGAAAACTTCATTGATCATTATTATAAAGATTTCTTTCTCAGAAAGGCTTCTTTGCAATTCTTCACAAGTATCTTCATATCTATCATTGAAAAGAGAAACTATTTCATCCTTAGCCTTCACCAGCTTTCTGAGAGTGTTGGTTATGCCAACCCTTTTAGCCAATTGATCTTCCATTGTATTGGCTTCTTCTTCTAGCTGTAATTTTTCTTCTTGAAGATCAAGGATGCCTATAGCTATACACATTGCCACTTCCTTGGGGACTGTCTTCTGAAGATATTCGATTTCACTTTGAAGATCTTTCATTGTTCCAACTTCATCACAGTTAGGACAGGCTTTCTTGGCCTGTTTCTTCTTTCTATTTTTCTGAGTCTTGGAAGATATCTCCATATGAGACTGGTCGCTCATTTCCTCAAATCTGCACTTCATAAAGACTCCCTTGGATCTTTTAGAGGTAACATCCCTTTGACACCAATTGAAGTGCCCAGATCAGTGTGAATCACTGAGAGGGGGAGGGGGTGAATCAGTGATCCCTTAAAACTTTTTACTAATTGATTCTTATCAATTAAACCTCTATGGCTGGTTAAAGCCTCGATCCACTCTTCTTGTGACTCTCAAGCTTTCCTTGAATAATGCTGTAAATATAAAGGTACTGGACACAAGTATTTACAAGGTTCGGCACCAAAGGCCTATGTCCTTGCCATGTTGGTTATACGCCCCAACATGGTTTCTCCATTATAACTTGTTAGAATTACAATGGTCGATACAACATCCCATTGTATCTCTCCTGAGTCCCACAGGAGGGTCTTTATACTGCGTCCCACAGTGTTACCAGAGTCCCACTGACCTGCTCTAGAATCCCACTGAAGACTTCTTCCGCCCTGAGTCTCACAGGGGGCTTCTCCTGGCTCCTCGAGTCACACGAGTAGCTCTTCTTCTTGTTCAGCTCTTCAAGTATCTTCAGCAGCCTGGGATAAAGATTGCTGGCCTTGCTCTGTACCTCTGATCACTTGAGTTGATCAGGTCTTCTCGTCTTGCTCAGGATTTATCTCCTTCTTCTAAGGATGACCTGGCCTCTCTCTTCAAGAATCTTCAACAGCCTCTGAAAAGGTCTGTTGGTCTTGCTCAAAACTTCTGATCACTTCTGTTGATCAGGGTCTTCTCAATTACTGAAAACTCAGGCTGCTGATGACTTTAACTTCAGTCTGGCTTCAGTCTCACTTCACATCAACTTCATGCACTGAATGCATGGCATCAAAATATCTTCAAGATCTCCTGGTCTTGGACTCCTCAAATGCACACAACCAGATTTGGCTTTGTTCACGTGTGCATGTGCATTCCTGGATGCATGCACTTCCCCTTTCCTCTTCTTGGTGCAGTAGACCCACAAAGGGTGTAACACTTTACGCACACACACCTTCCTATTGAACTTCACACACTTTGTTCAATTTCTTTACACACTTAAAAGTGTGTTATACTTTAGTGTGGGTCTTGTTCTTCTTCAAAGTGTGCACATCACTTTGTACACACTAAGGTTCGGCCTCTACTCTTCGCACACACAACTTCTTCACTTTGGAACACACTTGAGCTTGTCCTCCTCTCTTGTGTTTAACACCCACAACTCATTTTGTTTTAGTTCATTTAGGTGTATGCCTCGGCCTTCTTGTTTTGAACATACACCACTAGGGTGTGTTTTTCACTTCACACAGGGCACTAAGGCCTCGTGTCTTCTTCTCCACTTGGCACACACACATGGCCTTCTTCTATTTTTCCACACACAGCCTGAACTCCTTCTTGCACACACTTGATTTGGCCTACTTCACATGCACATACTTGGCCCGTAGGTGTTTGTTGTCCAATTTTCACACACACACAAATAGTGTGGTCTTTCTCTCTTTATGCACACACAAGCCACTGCCCGTAGGGTGTTCTCCCACTCGAACCCAATCTTCAAATGAGGCACACAAGTTTCTTGGGTGCAGCGGCCTCCTCCTCTTCTCAACCGCGCAAGGCACAAGAGTGTGTCCAGCGCGCAGGGGTGCAAGAGCACAAGGTCGTGCAGGGTGTGGCAACACCTTCCTACCGCGCAGGGGGTGCGGTGGCTTCCTCCTGCCGTGTAAGTTCGCGGGCAGAGAGGGTAATGGCCTTGAGCACGCAAGTGTGCGGCTCGACTCCTTCCTGTCGTGCAAGGGAGGTGCTCAAAGACCTCCTCTTCTCTTCTTTCGCGCAAGGGGTGCGCAAAAGGAACCTCTCAGAGCCAAGGGAGGCTCCGAGCTTCTTCGTCGCGCAGGTGGTGCACAGGACAATACGTCGCTAGGAAAGAGCTTCGCGGGACTTCTCGTTTTTCTCCAAAAGATCAGCAAGCATTCTCTGTGCTTCGGGCTCTCCTTTTATAGGTAGTGGAGTCATCAAAACATCCGCGGGATATAAATCTTGATCCACCGAGATTTTAGGTTCTTTGAAAATCTTTAAACGTGGGCCGAGAATCTCGTTTCTTTCTCTCTGTTCACACGGGTTTTCTTTTTATTTTCTTCACGTGCATGCGACTTAGAACGCATGCACGACTTCGGTTTAGGATAATCCATACAAAACATAAATCACGTGGCCTCGCACCTCCGGTTGCTTCGGCCAACCTCGAATTCTTCCATACGTTGCATGCATGAACATTTTTATGCATGGATATGTTCAGTAGGGCCAGACGAGCTCCATGGTGCCTTTATCTTCGACAATGGTGGTTGGGAGCTTCAAACCCATCCTCGGGGAGGCTCTGGTTCAGCGGCGACAAGCGGGTGGCTTCGGGGAGGCCTCAGACGATCTCGTGGATGAAGACGAGCTCTCAGCCATCGAATGCGATGTTTAATGATGCTCAACGGCCAGGATCATAACATCTCGGTGCCAGATGAGATAAGCGGTCCAGATCGGCGCGAGATGGAACTGACGGCCGCGATTAGATCCCTGATGTATTATCGCCATCCCACATCGAATCCTCCAGTGGAATTTCCTCACCTTATCAAAGATAGGCCACCAGCCTCAGCTCAATTGTCTCTCTTCTCCCGTACTGGTGCCGCCCCGCACCGGGTTCATCCTGCTTGTCGCGCTTTGCACCCACTCTCTGCCCTCGGGTGCGCGCTATGCACCCTCTATGCACACTCTCGGGGGTGCGCTCCTACGCCCCTGCCGCGCTCCTTCTGGCGTGCCCCAGGCGCCCATGCGGTGTCTTGGGTGCGCCCTGCCGCCCTGGCTTGCCCCACGGGGTTCCCCCATGGGCGTGGTTCCCTAGCTCCATGCCTTGGTGTTTGAACCCTCAAGGTGCCTTGGCTGGCCATATTTTTTGGCAAATTCATGAATAAGGACTTTGTTATATACAAAGTTCTCCTATGAGTATAAGCCAAATTCCAAGCCCTTCAAGCCTTCTTCCACACTTTGTTCATTTGAGAATTCCTCTGTACTTCTTCATGCTCTTCACTTAGGATATGGAATTCTCAAGGATCACTTCATCAATCGAACTCCTGAATCATTTATAATCTTCAATGTTCTTCATTGATCTAATCAGAGATAAATTGGAACTTCTTCAATTCACATGCACTAAGTGATAGTGCATGGACTTCTTCACCTCACTTCATCCACTTAGAAGTAGTGGATGGTTCATCTTCTAACTCCTCATGCATTGTCATAACAGTGCATGGACTTCTAATTATGTTGTGACTTTGCATCATCTTGATACAAATTCTTGGAACTTAATAGCAGTTCAACAATCATCAGATGTAGATGGAGAATGTTTCAACCACAACATCCTATGTCACTTAGTGAATCTCCTAAGTGACATGCATCTTAGTACCATGGCCATTCTCCATTCATCACCAACACCATCACATTCTTTGTCATTCACATCTTGACATTCCTTGACATCCATTCATTCCATGACAACATCATGCCTCATTGACAACAAATGCAACACAGTGCATTTCATATACAATTCTTCCACTACATTTCTCATCATTATTTTTTGATGAATTATTAAATGGTAATTGTTATTAATAATTTTTTCAAATTTTCTCAATGTTGTGATTCATAATTTATTAAAAATATATTAATAAACACAATGTTTATAAATAAAAAAAATTAATATTTTAAGTATCATTGTCAAAATCTTGATTTAATCCCCATGAATATTCATTCCAAGTACCATTTCATTTAATACCCTCTTATTATGACAAGGGGAAAATAAGGTAATTCTAAACCTAGTGTTAGAATACTTTATAATATGAATATAATATGTAATTTTAATGAGTACCGTGCATAATGGAACTTTCATAATGGTATTGGAACTTTATAATGGTAAACAAACATTTTATTCATGATACATGAGTGTAAATGGGATTTTACATGGGTTGTTCAAGGATAATCATTAAAATTTATATTATATGTGTAGGAACAAGTAGATGTATGTGAGTAATCTCTTAACCTATTCGAGGGTAATGTCAATATCACGTTAGAGTGAGTTACATGTCACAAATATCGCATAAGGGTAATCATGTGACAAATAAAGGTAAAAATGACATGCATAAGGGTAATAAAAAATATTCAACTCCAATGTATGGGTATAATAAAACTCATATTTTTGTGAGATTAAATTGATTAAAATCACATAAAGGTACACTAGAAGATACATAAAAGTAAAATTCATTTTCATTATAATATGTAAATGTAAATCATAAATAAGAAACATTTTATGGGTAATATAGATACTATGTAAGTATAATAAATGTTATATAAGTGTAAAATTGATTTTAATCTTTTTATTTATGTGTAATTTAATATTTCATAAAGGTAATGTAAAATTTGAACTACTTTTGTAAGTGTAATGGTACCACCTAGATTGTATGTATTATATAAAGAGACATAATAAACATTATAATATTAAATTATTCAAATGTATAAACAAAACTAAATATATATAGTTATAAATTTAATAGCAGTATGTTATGAAAATAATAAAATTTAAATTGAACAAACATTATGATAAAAAATAATAAACCATGATTAATAATAAAACAATTAACTATCAATGATACCGTTAATTAAAATTTTATTGTTCTAAAATAAAATAAAATAAATGAAATTTATTTTAAATATATAATTTATTATGAACCAAATAAATAAATGGATAATAATATTATAAATCTTAAAAAAATTTATTACAATAATTGAAATAATAAAATTAAAAAATGATCTATTACAAATTAGATAGTAAAATTAGAGTGGTTTCTCAATTATCAAAATTATAAGACTCAGTTTCCCAATATTCTAGTGTCTCACCAATTACAACATCCCAATTGAAACATTAGTTTAATGGTTAATAAAGAAGCAGAATTCTATTGATCATTCCACTAATGGTGATGAATATTGTACTAATTGGAAGTTTTAATTACATTTTTTGGATGTAACACACACTCATTGATTATTTAATGAGTTTCACCCAGACTCTGAATCATTTTTATTCCACAAATTACATTTCAAAATCCTTAAATAATAATCTTATAATTTTCTAACATTATTCATCATGCATTGAAATAAATCATCAAAACAGGTTTTAAATTGTTTAGGGTTACAAATTGAGAAAAAGATATCAAATTTGAACTAAAATATAGAAAAACATTCATTATGTCATTTTAAATGAATATCAGTCGACGACACTTCAATAATATAAGTAAATCAATCAATTTGATAGATTTTTTCATCTAAACTTATCATTATTATCAATGTTTAATGTCGACTTAAAAGATGTCAAAACCGATCAAATGAGTTCGGATGTCCCTGAAATCCAAGGATACATAACCTAAAATAATTTTCAATCTATATGGATCATCCACGTGTCAATCTAAAGACTGGATTCATCATTATGATCCAATATATCTTTTTACAATGATATTTTTATTCAAATTACGTACCACCCTTAAAATGGTCAAAACTATGTAAGAGACTTTATATTGAAATGTTAACATTAGACAACAATCCTCAAGTCATTTTTTGAATTTATAGGATTCAATCACACAAAAATCCATAATCATATTTCTCAATATCAATGTAAACATGATTTTTTATTTTTAAAAAATATTAATAAATTATAAATAAGTCATTTTGTGTCAAAAATAAAAAAATTAGTAAGGTATTTGTGAAAAAGTTTAAAAAAAATTCCCATAGTTTCTAGTCTTTAATATCCAACCACATGTTTTTCAGAAGCATGAATTTGTTAGTATGATCAAAATATATAATTTTTGTTCAAAATCTTATTGAAGTGACAATTTACCTAGAAGAGGTAAAAACAAAGGAATCTCGTTTGAATAATCAGAAAAACAAAGAACAATGATGTTGAAATTATTTTTGATATATAAGAATAAACTAATCATTAATCTAATACATGGATTTCTTGGTACAATCAAAATTATAATTTCTCCATGAAATATTTATTAATGTTTCATATCATAATCATGGCATGAAAACCAAGCAGACAATAATGGTTTATCATGGAACCATATTAAAATTACCATCAAAACATTTTTGATCTATAAGAATCATTCATGGACACATTTTATGCTCAGATTTATTAGTATGATGGAATCTATTATTTAAGATCGTTCAAAATTATAAATTAATAACATATATTATATGAATGTTTAAAAATGAATAAAATAATATTGGATTGGCATGATTACTTTGGAAAATAATCTGGTAGTAATTTTTCATCCATATAAAAAAACTGTGCAACAATTATACAGTGTAATTGGTCAATATAAATGAATTTAATATTTTAAATTCATGTTCTTATTTAATTTATAAATCACTAAATGTGGATTTCAATAGAGAAAACATGTAAGGATTTCCATGAAAATGAAGTAAAATTGACCATAAATAATTTTAAATTTGTTTAATTAAATTTAAAGTTAATCATATGATTGAATTGATAATTATTATCCAAATTATAATTTCAGGATGATATATTTATTTATATGATATATAAAATTTCAAGGAGTTATAATTGAGTGGTGGAATTTTGATTGGAAATAAAAAAATTGGATGGTTAATTTAGAGTCATTTTTAATCTATTAAAATCAACTTCACATGAATCCTTCACCTAAACAGCTATATGTGATCAAAACTGTGGTTTTACCTTCACATTCTTATTAAAGTGAAAAGTCTCCAAAATTATTCAGAATAATAGAGGTGTGTTTATATGGACTTTGAATCTTATTAGAAAATTCCTTGATTAATATTTGATCTGAATGAATCTATACACGTCAATCAAATGAATATATTTCTTAGTATGATTAAAATTATATTTCATCTTTATATTTTTATTAAAATGATCTATCACTGTCTTGGGGTCGTAACAAATAAGATGAGTTCATATTGACATATAAAATGTGAAAAATGATCAAAAATTAAATTCATATTTATAGGAATCAGATTCACATCAATCTAATTCCCCTAATTCATAATATGATGGAAACAATGGTTTAATATTATCAGTATTAGTATAAAATAAAAATTCATGAATCAAATTGTAAAAATAAATAAAATGAACTTGAATTCCCATTAAAATAGAGGAAAATAATAATTTATTAATTTTTGACAAGTATTAATTGACCTAAAATCAATCTAACATGTAGTGATTGAAATTAAGGAAAAAACCATTCTATTGTATATAAAATTACTTAAAAGCATGCATCAAAGAGTAATAACATCAAAAATGGTCTGATGTTGTGAACTTATTTCATGTTATATTAATGTTCCATCAATTCTAACATATCAAAAATTATTCTAGAATCTAGGTCTTAGGATTTCATGATAATCAGTCATCAGTGTATATGTTTCGAACTATTTTTATTTTAATTTATTTATAGTAACTACTTAGGACTTCAATTTTTTCTTGTTTTCTTTCATCATATTCCTTCTCATTATAGGTACATATAAATGGATTATTTTTCAACTTTTTTCTTCAAGAACTATATTTTTTCTACATCTATAATACTTCTTCTGAGATATCCACATTCACTTATTTTATGAATTTAGTTTTTAGATTTATCATCTACTTCATTTTTAATTATTAATTTTTGGATTTATATACTACATGATATTAAACAAATAAATATGGATTCATAGTATTTCCTCATTTTGTTTATGATTTTTTTTTAATTTTTTTCATTTTTCATTTATTTCTACTTTTAGCTGGTTATTTTAATGTTTGAATATTGTGAAATGATCCTTGATTCGTTAATGATTTTTAAAAACCAAACACATGTCAATATGACTCTTGAATTTCTTGGTTTGATCAAATATTTCATTTGGACCTCATGTTTTTGTAAATGTGAAATGAAACCTAAACTGGGTGAAAACTAAGGGAAAAATCTCATATACCATTGAAAACATATAAGAATTATTATAAAATTCTTTCTGATCTATAGAAATCAACCACTCATAAATCAAAATCTCATATTTCTTGGTATGATCTAATCTATATTTTCATCATGATATTTTAATTAAAAGCACATATCAAAATTCAACAAATTAAAATTAAAAATATGACCTCAATTTGATCTAGAAACATCATAAAATGATTCTTTTCTCATTTTTGAGGTTTTGAAATATTTTTGAATAATTATGAGGCAAAATTTTCTGAATATAATTAAAACAATTATATTATAAAGCTATAGATTATTAATAATTTGAAAAAAAACCCATATTGTAGTAACAATTGAGAACTCTAGTTCGGAAATGCAAGAAGAAATGGTGTAAATATATTTTCCTCACTTTGTATCTCTACTATGAAACTGAAAATCATCCAAACACATGAATGTAGTGAATTTATAGTTTTTTGTACTGTACGTTTTAGAAAAATTACATTTTTAAGGTGGTGTATAGTAAGACTCCACTATTAGTTAAACATGTTGAAATAATGTGGTTTGTGTTTTTATATGGATAGTTATTTTATTTATATTTTTCATATTGAATTTAAACCTATGATGATTCCTTATAGTAATTATATAATGTTATTTGGGTGTCTAGTGCATTTTTTACAAAACCCACATGGTTTGGAAAACATTACTGGTAAATGATGCACCATGCCCAGTAATTGGAATTTGTATTTTTGTAAATATTTCCTTTTTTAATCCACTCTCCCGCTCCCCCTTAAATGGTTGATTAATTTATCATAATATAAATTGTATTTCCCCATGTATTTGATTCACACATTGGGGATTTTATGTTATTTTTTTTCATGAAAATTTGGTTAGGGGAGGCTTTTGTGCTAGGGGGTCAGCAATGTGGGAGATATATCCTTCTCCATTAATGTTTAATTTAATATTGTATGTTTTCTCACCCTCACACTTATATTTTCCATTGGATTCTTATGTCACAATATAAACTACAAGATTAGCAAAAACACTTGTTTAGATTATTTATCTACCTAGAAGGGTATTGGGATGCATAGTGAACCAGGATAGTCCCCATGATAGCTTTGCAATCCAGAGATGTTGATATTACTATCTTGTTAGTTCACAGGAATATAAATATGGAAAATTAATGTAGTATATCCTCATATTCTTGTTTCCATTCCATGATTATATTAATTAGTTCCTAGTTTAAGGACCACGAAACCTCTATCCTAATTGGTGGATTACATGGGGAATAATTATATTGGTCATGAATGGTTTCCCTCTTGTTAGTACTCAATGCGGAACCATGCCATTTTTTTATCTTCTTTATTTATACATGGTGTCAATAGAATCACATACTCTATCATAATTCTTTGGGTTTTCTTTAAAAAAATTAAAGAGGCATTACAAAATATTTTAAGTGAAAGTATTTTAAATAACTTATTTAAATGTGGTTTCAAATATTTTCATTATCTTGAAATAGTAATTGTTAAGAAAATAGATTTCAATAGACTATTTCATTATAAGAAAAAAATTGAATAACTCGTTTTGAATTGTATTTCAAAATAGAATGAAAAAAAAATTAATAATTAATGACTTCAAATTTTTTTACTATATATTTTAATGAAAATACTTATATTGTCTCATTTTTGGTTTATTGGTACAATTCATGACCACACATAGTGTAATGAATTACATTGGAGGTAAATGTCAGTTTTATTTATCAAATTGGACATGTCTTTAAAATACATGATTTGGTTAGACATGCCTTTAAATTAATTGAATATCTGGACATGTTTTCTAATTAAATGATTTAATTAATACTTTATGTTATGGATATAGGTGGATTTATTTATTTAAGTGGATACATAGTGGTTTGGGGGTTGGAAATGTTTGAGGGATTTTGGGGGTGAGTGGAGGAAGTGGGCTAGGTGGCGGTGATTTGAGGGTGAGATGAGATTTATATTTCTGAACTTTTTTATATCGGCGTCCTATATTTAATTTATGTCTATCAGATTTTAATGTGGATTTTCATATTATAAGATGTTTTTATTGAATTTTTTTAGATAACTAATGTTGTTTTGACTCTGTTTTAAGGGATAAATCATTCTCATTGCATTTGTTTTATTTCCTGATGTGTTTCAATGGCCCATGGGTAATATGAACACCCATTAGTCCAATGGTAGGTTAGTTTAGGTTTCAGATCGAATGATTCCTATATGGGAAGTTGAAAATGGTATTGGAGTACTAGATTTAGTGTTGAGTTAATGACTATCCCTTTTTTATTTTTGGTGACATAGTACGATCAAGATTGATTTTGGGGTCATAAATCAAGATGTAAACATAGGGAAGAGTGTCACAATCTCACTTTTTTGCATCCTTGAGTTTCTATCGGAAGTAAGAATGTAAAATATTGATTCTTATTTTCATTTTGATTATTATTAAAAATATTTTGATCTCTATTGGAATGGATGAGTTTTTGTGGGTTAATATTTGATTTTGAGATAAAATTTAATGATTGTTTTTTGACTTGTGGTGGGTTTTCAAATTCAATGAAACTAGTAAACACCCCAACACTCAAATTGAGATGTCCTAGTAAATTTTTCATAGTGTGCCTATTTTACCGCAAACCATGTGGCCTAGTCCAACATGGTTCAACATTACATACAGTTTTTATATTTGGGATACTCTTGAAGAATTCATAGTGATGGGAGATTATAACACATTAAAAGAATTTTATACATCTATAAAATCATAAATGAATGATCATTAAATAAAATGTGTTCTGTAGGAATAAATCGCATGTCAATTAGATCATTGAATTGATCTGTATTATTGATGAAATCATTTGACCTTATTTTTTATGTATATATCATATCATGTATAAAAATTTCAAAAAATTGGAGATGAATTCATATCGAAATTGATACATAGGACAATGATTCATCGGTCGTTTGTGATCTGCAAGAATCTGCAACAGAACAATTTGATGCTCAGATTAATTGATCAGTTTAAACTATGCTTTAATTTTTCAACACTTATTAATAAATGAATAATCAATAATTTAAGGGTAAAAACTATATAAATGAACTCATATATCTAGGGAAACATAGAAAACAATCTTTGATTAATTTCTAATGTATATTAACCAACCTCACATGAAAATGAAACATGAATTTATTAGTGTGATTGAAAGTGATGTTTGGAATTTAAATTATTATTAAATTCAAAATTCCAATAAAATGGGTCAAAAGAAGGATAATAATTTATCATTATCATGATAACATATGATAGTGTTATTAAATGTTTTTCTTATCTGTAAGAACCAATTGTACATTAATCTGATGCACAATTATTTATGTATGATCAAATATATCACGTTCTATTTGCATATTTATATAAATTACATATCTCTAGTCGAATTATAAATAAATAACATAAAAAACTATATTCACTTAATTTCTTGATGGAAAATTAAGATAGTTATCAATGTTTTATTTAGGATTTTTAAGAAACATCTGTGCATTAATATAATGCCCATATTTCTTAGTATGATCAAAATTATTATTTCATATTTCTAAATCTTATTAATAAATGATAAATCAAATATATCGGGGTTTAAATTGTGAAAACAAGTGAACATTATTTTGAATGCTTATCAAAATTATTTATGATTCATTTACATTCTATATGAACCAAACAATAATCAATCTGAAACAAAAATTTCTTGATATGGCCAAATTTTGTTATTATAATATAACATTATTATTAAAGATAAATGTCACCGAAAGGGATCCAAAATCTAGTAAATGTGTTCATAATTTATTAAAAAGAGAAAATAATTATACATAAATATTTTTTGATCAGTAGAAGTCAACCACACATCAATCGGTGGCCAATATTTATTAATATTATCCATAATATCATTTCAACATTATATTTTTAATAAAATGTAATATTACCCATGAAATGGTCATATTTAAGAATATATCATTTTATTGACATGAAAACATAGTAAAATGATCCAATAATATTTTATGATCTAAAGCGAACAACCATGTATAAATGTTATTCCCATATTTATTAGTATAATGAAAATTATGAATTCCTATTGTTAACTCTTTTTATTAAATGAATAATCACTCATGTATTGTTAAATAAATCCTTTGATGGATGTTTTTTTAAACAATCATTAAATAATTTTTTATCCATACGTATTAAACTCACATTATTCGATCAATATAATTACTCGATGTGATCGAAAGCTTCATTTTACCATCACATTTTCATTAATGTGATAAGTCACCTAAAAGAGGTAAAAACCATGAAGATGTGTTGCAATTTAAATAGAAAAATGGGAAATTTATCCTGGATTCATTTTTAAAATATAAGATTCAACATCACACTAATTAGATTTATGGATTTCTTGGTATGATCCAATGTGTTTTTTAACCTTCCAATTTTTATTAAAATGACATGTCACCCATCAAGCGGTTAAAACCAAGAAGATGAATTGGGAATGACCTAAAAACATGGGAAAATGATCCAAGTGTGAATTATGATTTTTATACATCATACAAAAATAAATATAATTACGGGATTTCTCAATATCATGGGAACTATGATTTTATATAGTTAACATTTATTAATAAATGGAAAATAACCCATGGAAGTGTAATGTAAGAAAACATGATCAGATAGGTGTGTAAAAATTAAAAATGATCTTCAAATCATTTATAATCTATATGAACCAACCAAACATCAATCCATTCCCCTCAATTTATTGGTATGATATGAAGTCTTGTTTGGACATCATATTCTTATTAAAGTTATAGGTCATCAAAAAGTTATTAAAATTGAACAAACAGGTTTATATTTTTATAAAATATTAGGAAATTAATACTAAAATTATTTATGATTTTTATGAATAAACCAATGTTTAATATAATTCTATAATTTCTTTTTATGATCCCACGTATCTTTTCACATAGATAATTTACTAAAAATGACATATCATTTTCTAAGGTGCCAAAATAGAGAATATGTTCTTATATTGACATGGAATCTTTTGAAAGTTATAACCAAATAATTTTTTATATGAAGGAATATATAATTCATCAAAATTATTCTCTTTTTCAATTATTTATTAAAACGATTATTTCATATTGGTAATGCTTATTAGAAAATGGTAAATCACCAGTTTATGTGTAAAAACCAGGAAACAAGATCTGATTGACATGAAAAAATATGAAACTTTTCTCCAATTCATATATGATATGAATAAAACAACTACATTTCAATATAATTCCTAAAATTATAATTATGATCAAAAGTGTGATTTTATCTTCACATTCATATTAAAGTTAAATGTATATTAAAATATATCAAAATCGTGATGACAGGTTTGTATTGGCATGGGAACATATGAGAATTATAAAATAATTTCAAGGTGTTATGGATCCTATGATTTCATTTTCCTAACTCTTATTAATATATTAAAAATTACCTATATTGAGTTTCAAATCTATCAAATGTTCTGAAATGGGACCAAAAACATTAGAAAATGATATTTAATTCACTTTTTATCATTGAAAACCAATCTCACATAAACCTGACAGTTAATTTAATCTATATAATCAAAAGTGGTGTTTTCATTTCACATTTTAATCAGGTTGATTTTTCTCTTCAAATGGTACAAAACCATGATAAAAAATTTATAATTTCATGTAAACATAGGATTCAACTGTTCATCAGTCTAATGTGAAGATTTCTTGATATGATATAAAGTACCATTTCAAGTTGATATTTTTAAAATACATATCACCCATTAGAATTTTAGAACTGAGCTAATAAATTTAGATTGACATGGAAACATAGTAATATTTTCATTGATTCAATTATGAAATTAATGAACCAACAACATGTCAACCTAACAAAATAATTTATTGTTAGGATCAAAAGTTATGTTTCACATTCACATACTTTATAAAGTGACAATTAACCTAAATAGGGTCAAAATTGGAAAACCGTTCTAGGATTGAGATGATAAATTAGAACACTCATCCTCAAATCATTAGTAATATGTTGGAATCAACCATGCCTCAATCAGTTTTCCAAATGTATCAATTTTATCCAAAGTATCATTTTACATTTTCATTTTTATTAAACTATCATATCCCTAATAAAGGGTTTAAAAATTATAATATGTCTTTTTATTTAAATATAAACAAATGAAAATGAATTTTATATCATTTATGGTATGTACTAAACATATATACATCAATCAGTTTCCATGATCTCTTTGTATTATGGAAACTATGATTTCATATTGATAAGTATTTTTACAAAAATTAAAAATATCCCATATATGTGGTCTAAAAAAATTTAACTAGCATGTATGTGTGTGAAAAAATGGAAAACTACATCCACTCATTTCTGATATTTACAAATATACCACATATCAATATTACACACAAATTTCTATGAATTTAAGGATGTTTTGAAAAAAAAATTATGGATTTAATGTTTTACATGATTATACCTCATTTTTAGAATACCATATAGTTTAGATCTATTAATAGATAATTTCATTTCCTAGTCAATTCATGGCTAGGGAAGCCAGGCAGGCCGCTAGACCACCACATAGTTTAAAAACCTAAATGGGAAAACTATTCACTATTTCCATGATTTGAATTTTGTATTTTGTTTTTTAAATATATTTCACATTTAAAACAATATATCTCCCCGCTTACCCATCATTTAATGCACCCCATGGGCCAATATCCCTATAATTAATTTATTACCCCTTGTGTTCTCCTCTACCTCATTAATTTTCTCTAGTTTTCTGGTTGATTACGGTTGTAACCCCTATATAATGAATTCATCTCCGATTATTTATAATTTCTTCATCCTCGTTCACTACAGTATTCAATTGGATGAACATTAATTTATAAAAATTCTGTCATTGTTGTAATTCCCTATCTCCTGGGGTGTGTCATCAATTTTTTGGCCTCCTTAATTTTAGGTTTAATGTTTTAGACCTCCCATAATTAGTTTTTCATAGGTTTTTCATTGTATGGACCTTTATATATAGAAGAATGAACTTTAGTGTGTTTTATTTTGGGTATGCATTTACTAATGATACCGATATATAAAGATATATAAGTATTAATTTAATTGAAAATAATTTTCTTCATGAATTTCACTTATTTTATGATGATTAAAACGATGATAATAAAAAATTATTGTAACAACTTTCCCGGGAATTCCTAAATCTACTTGTGATTCTCCTCATACATTGTATCATCAGCAACATCGATATCACCCCAATCAATGATGTCATATCCGTCAACAATATATGTGTGAAGCTACATCATTTGAAAGACTTCATGAATCTGAATTATTTATGTGGGATGTGTTATCCAATACAAAATCTCTCCAATATGAGTGAACAAATATAAATGCACAACAAACATGGGAAAAAAATTCTATTAAGTCCAACCCACCATTACCTATGACAAGGATCCACATTCAGGAACACATGATCTCCAAAATTGAAATCCATAGGTATCCTCTTATGATCAGAAAATGACTTCTAACAATCATGTAATCCCTTATCCATCTTTTGAATCACCTGAACCATCATTGTCATGATTTAAACTAGTACTAGATTTAGAATTTTTAACTCTATAACCTCAGAAAAACACAGAACTGAATAGAAACTACATCCATCCAAATCATTATATATTATCAAAGAAATGGTCGAGTGAAAAATATTGTTGAATAATAACATGATCAATGGTATATTCCTCATCAATTAACCTCAAAAATACATGTCAAAAGTTCACAATAATTCATCAAGACTCCAGATAGTATGATCTATCTAACCATCTATATGTTGATGAAAAGAAATTACAAGGAATAATGTAGATCCAAAATAATTTAAGATCCCTCTCCTAACCATGGAGTTAAAATGAGGATCATGGCCTGAGATGATATTCCTTAATACTCCATGGAGTCTCACCCCCTCCTATCAGTAATACCTCAACAAATCCTCCACTCTTATCGACTCTATGAGTATTATGAAGTGAGTAGAATTTGTCAAAAGGGTCTACTATCAACTATATAGCATCATGACTCACCTACGATCAAGGTAATGTAGTAACAAGGAAAATAATAATTACCTAGAACATCAAATTTCAATCATTTAACAGCTTGAGAAATCCACCAGCAAAATTCTGTTCATCCTTCACCTTTTTGTATACAAAAACATCTGGACACCAGATCTATAACTGAACACTTCTACATAAGCCAAAAAACTGATCTCTCAATGAATGGTAAATATTTTTTATTTTAGGGTATACCCCCAATGGTGAGAGGTTGAACTCAAATAGAACAAAATTACACATCATTATAATAACAAAAATTCTCCTCTGTAATAACACCCGCTGTTGTTCATACTTAGAACATTCTTCATGGGAATTACCCCAGACAACTCAGTCTCTCTAAATATCCACTGTGGAATCCCCATGTTGGAACCCCTCCATACATTAATTTAATGATTTCTACACCGTTATTTGATGAATTCGTTATTGTTTAAAAACTAATGTCATATAAAAAAATTATCATGTAGTTATCATTCATCACTCTCCAAGAATCTCTATATTCACAGAAAACGTCTTTTCATGCCTTCCATCTCAGCACATAAACAAAAAAATTATAGTTTCATAGGATGTAGGAAATGTTTAATTCATGGAACTATAAATATGTCTTCCACTGTCACTATTAAAATTTCAGTTCATACCACGATAAGACAAAACCCCTTCTATTTTGATCAGTGTAACACAAAAAAGAACTCACTGATGAGGTAATGCTACCACAAATCCCAGACAAACATAATTGATACCAACTTGAAATCATGGGTTCCATAACTACATTAATGGGGACATAACTTCTAATAAAAATAAGAAACAATTTCTCTCTAATGCATCATGACACTATGCATGCCATGGTATGATGTTTCAATGAAAACATCAAACTTATCTCATTCATTTGGAAAATGTATGATGGAATCATTGAACAATTTATTCTTCATGTAATTGAATGTTTTTTGATACTCCTCAATCCAAAAGAACAACAGATCATTTCCTTTAAAAGAAGAAATAAAGGTCATAATCCAATAGAATTTGGATAAGAATCTCGTGTAACAACAAGTAAGACCAAATAAACTATACACCTCAGAAATATTCTTGGGGATTCCAATGAAAAAATAGTCAATATATTCTAAGGATCTAAATCTACTCTACACTAGGATATAACATGGCCCATGATATGGACCTTATAATCCTATAACACTCACTTCAATATCTTCCCATATAGAAATTTATGATGAAGAACTTCCAAAAATAACCATATATTTTATTCCTGATTTCCCTCGGATGCATTGTACACTATGATTATTTTTATGAAAATAACCTCAAAACATTTCTTGAACACTCAGAACATTGTATTAATTAATCCCATGAACACAACCATAGAATTTTTAACACATAATGTCGTCACAATAAACTCATAATTCGCATAAAAACATCAAATAGATATCATATGTATTCATTAATCCTTTACATGTATCTGACGATATATCAATCGATAATCTATCATTTAGAACCACCTATATTTTTTAAGCTAATAAAATAAATCTCTAATCCATTGAAGATGATAGTATCTCATCACCATCAATTGATTCAACTAATGATAAATTGTGGACATTCATAAACTGCCTTCTACCATTTTTTCAAACCTTAATGGTTCACCATAAGGGGATATGCTCCTTCAAATAAGTCTTCATTGTAAAAGATTATTGATCTATACCCACATCCCTCGTAACTATGAAGGCATCATACAATATAGATATATACTGATTGGATAATTTCAAGGTTGTAACTCTATCCAAAAATCAATCTCCATATGAGGGGGTAACACCAAAACCTCCACAGGGAAAAAAACATGGTATTAATCCACAAGCCTATGAAATTCAACTAGTTTAAACTTTTAAGATCACATCATCAACTTATCCATCATTGAAGACAAGTATAGAACATTCCTCTGACTCATTTATGATTCTCTCTCACAAAAAATCATTGCAAAAAAATCGTTATTATATAATAACTCAATCTAGATCCTGATGAAATCTACTATAGCCTATAATGAAAAAAACCAGTATATGCTGATGGTGATTTATTATGGATGTATATGTTAACATCTGATGTAACCCGAAGAGTAGTGTTTCCCTAGATACAGATCATGGTCTCTATAAACATCACATATATATGCTCGATCTCCAAACTGGTGTTGTCAATTCCATTAGAACTAGATGCCTCTACAACTCATATCTCGAGGCATGATCATAGGAAGGTGGTATAAACGATTGTGTAGATACTAAATCCAAAAAAATCATCCACCTGATATAAAATTAACAAATGGGTACCTTGAATTATTTTTAAATTACCAAGAACAAGCAGGTCTAACGAATGAACCTGACAATGAATTTCTCCAAGGCCTCTCTGCCCCAGATGACGACCACCTCTATATCATTTCTCTACTCTCATAGGACATTGAGAATCTTAGGGTTTTCATCTACCACCCCCAACTACACTCATCTAATCCAATGTGGAAGAAACCTACTACTGATGGATCTACTGAAAATACCTCAATTTTGGGTCTTGATGTAGAACTCCTTCTGCACACTACCTAATCATTATGGATTATCACACTCTACATAGAGGAGTAGGCCCTCTATAATAAAATCATGTGTACAATACCTTGGTTAGGTCCTAAGACATTCGACCCTCGAAAAATATATGATGTAGTCTAAGACCAACCTCATCTATTTAAAATCAAATCATTCCCAACAACTATGAAAATAGGACCATAGCTCTACTATATGGATAATCCTAATGACTCACCTATCATAATGATTTCTTCATGGCTAACGTTCTCTAAATTAAATATTTTCTCAGTAGTACCATGAGATACACAAATATCATAAATATTGTGTCCGTGCACTATATATCTAGATGAAAATACTCTTCAAAATACCATACCCAAGTATCCTCATTTGGAAACAGGTCTGAATCATATCTGAGAAGGGCCCTATAATGGATCCCAAACAATAACGCAGTAAAATTCCAATGTTGAGGGTATGCGGTTTATGGTAAATCGCCACATTAATATTTGATGAATGAAACTCTGGTCAGAAATAATTAATAACATCTCCCATATAAATATTTACATATCATTATACTAGAGGAATAAAACCAATACTTCCTCACAAGAGTACACAACATCTTCATCACCAACGAAATCCCGTACTCTATCAAAGAATAGATTGAATAAAATTATTTCTCCACCTACTCTAACTATTCCGTGATAACTAATTATAAAACAGAAACCTCATTCTTAGGAATAATTTCGAACTAAAACTTTTGGATGTTCCTCCAATATGTTCTATCATTGTTAACATCAAAATTGCATTGATCTATTGAACATCTGACTAAATACCCTCATCATTAACCTAATGGGAAATCTTACTTGGTTACATGCCTGAAAATTTAAAAATGGTTAGAGATACTTAAACACATAATTATGAATACGTAAGATATATTAGTTAATTAATTTATGGCACATCCTAATCCCATGTTATACTAATTTCTATTATAGACATAAATAATAATGATGTATGATCCTTTCAGAGGTCTCTACATTATAACAAGTTTCAATCATCTTAGCAGGATCATAAAATTTAATGTCGGTATGATGGATCTTAAGGGTCCCTAAATAACTATTTCATAGCTAGTCACCCTTTTTTACTTCACATACTATAAAAATATAACACTATTTATCTCCAAATAAATTTTTTTCGTACAATGTTGTTACCTCTAAACTCTGTCATATCACTTAACCCGAACCTTGGTACCACTTTTTCATGTCCCCTCTACCAAAATGTACACCTCCTAGGCCAATAATGAGAGAAGGTAGATAATTATGATCTAATCCTACCTCCAATAGTATATGGGTTTGCGGTAAGTACCATCGATATATATTACACACAAATAAGAGGCATTATCCTATATTATGTGCTTGAGGAAAAGGTTATAATAATAAACCATCATACAAATCATTCTCAATATAGGAATATAAAGTATCCCAATACACGAATTTAATATCATAAAAATAATTGAAAACTACATGTACCAAATGTAAACTCAACAGTGGACATGAATCCCAAACATCTCATGAACAACCACAAGCTACAAAATTCATGTCCAATATCCCACTAGATCATGTTGTCTCTAAAAATAGCATATATGCATTAAGGGTGAGAATAACAATTATACTCAGTGGGGACATCACTAGAGTATTTCATTGAATAGAAAATAAAGAATACTAATGTATCGTGAATACACATTAAAGCTAACACTTCACATAATCAGGTATATTATGTCCCTAGAATAATTGTGGATCTCTCAACAAGTATCACATATTGTTTATCATATTACATTATATCAAAATAAGGTACCCCAATTCCACTTCCCCACTCATTTTCTACTCTTGGTGGGTAAACCCTAGTATGTGCCTATGATTTAAAATTCTTATGTTTAATTTCTAATTTATTTTTTAACCACTATCTCACTCCCCCTTACCCATAATGTACTCACCCCCCAATCTAACCTCCCAGTTTCATGGGCCTTGTGCTCTCATTCCCCTTGTAAATTTCCACTAGTTTTATTAAAGATTCTATGTTGTAACCCTTACGTAACAAACTCGTCTGCCCTTATTCGTTCATTTTTATTCATCACCCATCGTTGTTCTGTATCGGTCACACCCTAAGGTATAGGGTTGACCTGATTTTTTGGTTCCCTTGATTATAATGTGTTTAATACTTTCTTCGAGCCACTTTTAACCCAAATTCATTTATTTGGACCTCTCATCATTGGTTTTTTGTATATTTTCTTAATTCCAACTCATCAAATTTAGAGATAATACATTTTATATTATTTTATTTTTTTAGTTTCCTAATGATTAGAATATATATATAGATATATTTTTGTGTGTTTTTAATAATGTAATGAAATATAATGTTATAATTGATTTTCAAATTACTGTCGATGATTTTAACTAAGGGATTAGAATGCCCACATAACACCTTATGTTGGTTCTCCTAAATCTCCATGGGTTAGTTCTCAAACGTCATATCATCATAAACATTGATCTCACTCCAAACAATGCTCTGATATCATCATGATGATAATAGTAACTATTGTTAACATGAATGAAATCATGAATCAAGATCAAATATGGGGTTGTTTTGTTTGATACGCCATGAATCTAACACTAGAAAGCACCTAGAAAGACCAAACAAAGTGGGGATAAATCTTTTTCCATGAATAAACCATTGTTGATCATAGTGGGGATCCACCATCAAGAACACATGATCTAAAAAAAATCTATAGTTGTCTTCTTCTATGATTGGCATAATACATCTTATGATACAATTATTCTTTCAACATATTTTTAATTACATGAACCATCTTTGTTATGAAATACACTAGTTACATTTTTATAATTGTGGACTATCCGGCCATAGTCTATCACAATGAAGAAAAAACATTTCATTCATACAAAGCTTCAAACATTTCAATAAAAATGGAGTTAAAAATATTATTTTAATAAAACTTTAGCAATGGTATGTTACTCTTCGACAAACATCCCAAATCCATGAAATGGGAACATAAAATTTACTCAAGAGTGTGGATGGTCTCCTATGTCTAACCATATATATGTGGATGAAAATTATTGTTAAGGTTCAGCAGGGAGCCAAAATTATTATAGATACCTCTCCATTCCATTGAGGTAAAATAAGGGTCATGCTAATATATTATCATCCTATGAACTCCTTGCAATCTCCTCATTTCCTCTTCGTACTTCTTTCATTAAACCACCCCTGAGCTCAACTCCTTGATCACTATGAAGTTAGAAAACATTTTCAAAAAGTCCACTATCTCCCATATTCCATAACAGCATCCCCAATTATTAGATAAAATTGTAACAAAGTCCATATATATGTAATCCTACTTCCACTGAGATATATTTAGTAGTTTTAGAAAACCACTAGGATTATAATGTCCATCCATCACATTCTAGCTGACTATACATCCAGACATAAACTACAAAACTGACCACTTCAACCCAGTCCACCAAAACTGAAAACTCAGAGAATGATACATATTTTTCATGTTGGGATTTACCTTCAAGGGTTATATCGTAAACTCATGGAGAACTACCTTTCACTTCACTGAAAGAAAATTGGTCATCCCCTAAACAAAATTTTATGTTGTTTATCCTCCAGATATCTATTAGGGTCATTAACATAAACATCTCAGTCTCCCCAGAACACCACCTTAGAATCCCCTAGCATAGAATCCTTTACTTGAGACACAAAATTTTACATGACTATTATATGAAGAGTAATAATATTCCACTAAACACTCCCATATTTAGATACATCACAAAGAACTATGATTTGTCTACCTAGTAATCTCTAGATTTAGGATTGATATCATTTCATGAATTTATACATAGGAAATAATCTATAACTATACTCATTATTGAGGTATAGTAAACCTCAATGTCGTAGCCCTTTTATAATTCAACTCATATTTGAGTTTGCATGCTCAATTAATTCTAGGAGAAGACGTACCTCCGGAGCTTGTTATCAGTAATAACCACAAAAAACTCATTGATGACATGATTCCACAAAATATTTATTGAAATCACGATTTCTACCAACTCAAGATCATCGGTAAGATAATTAAATGCATGGGAAAAAATTGTGACCCATAAAAAAACCAACATCTACTACATATAGACATTTCCCAATGAAATATTCAAATTGTAAAATAAAAACTAAAAAAATATCCTTCTTCTAGAAAATGATGGACTACTGTGTTGACCAACATATTCTTCAGGTAATCAAAAACTATATATACTAGTTTGTTAAAAAGAAAAATTGATCAATTCTAGTCAATGATATAATATCATTCAACATCCAAGTGAATTCATATATGATTGTTATATAATGTACTACAAGATATAGGAAACATTGCACATATACAACTGTCTTTGGGGATACCTGAGAAAGGACTGTCTCAATCAACAATACATCCACAATTACTCCATGCTTGGAAATGACATAACCCAATAAAAAAATTCATGAGCATAAAAACCACAAGTTGATATCTTTACTAATAGAAAACAATTATAACGAACTCCCAACACTACCCGTAGATTCCTTGTGTGATCTAGCATTGACATGGAGTAGACCATGATAACATTGAAGAATACAACCAAAACAATGATTGAGGAACTCTTAGAGCACTATATTAATTATCCCCATGAACACTAATATAACATTATTAAAAAACAATTCCAATTAACATATAATTATCATAATAAGATTGTAAAGAGGACTTCAATATATCTGAATCCTTAAAATACATCTAATGATATCCTAATTGTAGATCAATCATAAAAAACCAACTATGCCTTTTTAGATGATTTAATAAGTCTTAAATCCCCAGAAGAGGATTTTTTTTCATCACTATTAAATTATTCAAGTGACGATAATTGATACACATACACATACAATCGCAATGATCCTTATGAATAAGAATTATACAACCCAAGGTGACATGTTAAACTAAATAAGTCATCATTGAAAATTTTTATCAACATGTACCTGTAAATAGAATAACTCTAAAGGAACCATAATATTTGGATACCGAAATATTGTAAAATATCCCGACTGTAGCTTTATCCCAGACATAATCTTCTATCTTGGGGGTAACACCACAACCGAATCATGAAATACAGATGATAAATCATCAACAACCCTATGAAAACACACTAGATGATCCTCCAAAGATATCAGCATCAACTTGGCCAATAGGGAAAATAAGGATGGAACATGACTCTAACCCATATATGGGTATTTATTGTCAACGAACATGGAAGGCACTTAGTTAAAAGAAAATATTAGAATCTTTTAATTAAAGAAATATATGATACCATGCACTAAATACAGTCAAACCATGCTATGGATGATATTATATGGTTGTATCTATATAAATATAATGTCTCGCCATGACTGTAACTACTCCATATGTAGCTCATAGAATCAACATTCATCAGACATATATGATCATCTTCCAATGGGAATAGTCAACTCCTAGGTAACTAGAAGCATACCTTCCTCATGTCCTAATTCATAGACTTGGGAATGTGATGTAATGGTGGGAATAGCTCCTGAATCAAAAACAATCATTCACCCATGTTATAAACAAGAAAATCGGTACCTTTAATGACATCTAGCTCACTTGGTGCTTGAAACAATAGATAATTCACCAAACAAAAACATGCCCAATGACCTCTCTAACCCAGATGATGACCACATCCATAGTCTCTCTCTTATATATAATGAAGATGACAATAAAAGTGGTTTCATCTACTTACCCCCTTCACCCCTCTGATAATCTAATGTTGGATCACCCTATTACTACTGCCATTGATGAAACTACCTCAATGGTGGAACATGATGCAGAACTCTTGTTCAATGATTTTGTCTTAGAATGTTTGGTCACTCTCACTATTTACTACCATGTACTCAATAAGAAAAACATGTTTATGATCCCTTTACAACAGGATGGTAGCCTCCACCCTAAATAATGTGATGATGGGGGATGTGACCTACATGAAAATATTTGAAATATATTTTTAACTAGAAATTATGAGCCCCAAACAATAGTTCTACTACATGGATAATCCTAAAAACTCCCCTCTCATGAAGATATGGTCTTTGACAGTGTCTACTCACCAACCTCCCTTGATATCTGGATGATAAAACTACTTGAAATTATTTTCCAGACCTCCTCCTCAAAAATCATATTTTTTGAAGATTGAAGATCAGTCCTGAAATGGATCCCAGACTACCACATTTTGGAACTCCCATATCAAATGATAAATAACTCCTAATGAATGGCCACCATCAGAGTCAAAAATATAAACTCAACTCAAAACTCATCTCATATCTTCTCTCAGGATACATACAGCTCTACAAAATCCCTGACTTGTAAGAACCACCAAAGTCTCACTACTCTATGCATTATCATCACCACCCATGAAACCAAGTGTTATTTCTGGGTATTGATTGACTTGAACACTATCTATAAATCCTCCAAAAAGTCCTATTTCCTTATTTTTGAAAATATTCCTTCTTAATTTATCATCTTCTATTGTTGAAGCTCTCATATTTCCCTCATCTGTGTTTCATCATCATCGACATAAACCCCACAAAAATCTGTCGATAAATCCTGATGAACAGCCTTAGGTTAAGACAAATGGGGACATCTAACTATATCCATACATTCAAAATAAATAACTCTTCGAGACACCTAATCATAGAATATGAAGAAATTGATATTATCTTATTTTTTTATTTTACAGTTTAACTGTATCCTTAAGCCAACCCTTTTAAAAAAAATTCAAAATGAATAATAATTGATGATCTATTCCTAGGTATCACCCATGATACTGGGATAACATCACTTTTTAGGATCATTAAGATTAAAGGTCCATATAATGAATCCTATGGTGGTCTTGAATACACATACCCTAACTACCCTCCCTTTTTTACATCGCATAATAAACTCTACTGAAATTTTCTCCCAATCATCTCATGACATCCTCACATGTTTCCACCTCTGAACATAATCCTATCCCTCAACCTTAAACATTGATACAAATATTTCATGACCCTCACTAACCAAAGATACTAATCAGAGTTCATAAATGTGATAGCTTAGATAATGACACCTATATCCTTCATCCATTAGAACATAAGATGATGAAAATAACCTTGGGTATATCATACAAGAAAATGACTGACCTTATCATCCATAAAGGATGGAAGGAAAGAAAAATATAAATACAAACCATTCAATTACTGCTCGGTAATGGAATTTAGATTATCCCATTACATTTTTGTAATATTATAAAACTAAAATAAAACTAAATGTTTCAAAAGTAAACATAGAATTGAATACCAAGACTAAACAGCTCCTAAAAAACCTAAACTATAAAAGCCTAAGATGATATCAAACAAAATCATACATAACTAAAATGGTTATTGATATATAGGGTGAGTACAAAAATTATACCAATTAGGATCCTCCCTGGACCCTTTCATGAAAAAGAATAAGAAATCATACTAATTATTATTAGATTACTTGTAAACCTAACTCATCACCTAATCATGAATATAATGTCCCTATCCTCATTATGTATCTCTCACATATTATTTCATACATGTGATCATACAACATAGTATCAAAATAAGGTACCTTGCTACCATTTCCAACTTGTTTTCAACTCTTCCCTAGAATCACACTTTTTTGTCCATATCTCTCTAATGGTAAACCAACCCAAGGGCACATGGGATTAAATATCAAATCTTGTATGATTTCATTGAAATCCTCTCATAATCACATACCATTCACCCCATGCATGAAAAATATCATCAACGCAAACCAAACCATCAGATAGTATCTGGGTAGTTTCTAATAGACAATACATCCCATTTTTCATGTATTATAACTCCAACCATCACATCCCATACACTAAATACTTATAATAATACATAGTATATAATATATATTGATACATGTGTATAAAATTACAACAATGCAATTCTTTCCCCATCAAAGATATATAGTACAGTTGACAACTATTCATATAATCACATTACACTACCATGAGAAGTGATGTGAGATGCACGGGGTGGCCTGATCATCATGGCATAGGGATTTGGATGAAGTATGTGGTTCAAGGATAAGTGGAGGATGATGGGTATTTATAGTGGATGAAAATAGTCATTCACTACAATAACAAGCGTGGCCTACTACTTAGACAACACACTCAAGGAAAGGATGTGATAGCCAATCCACTCAACAATGCACTTGGGTTGAGGCACAGAATTGGAGGGATTTATGTTCTTGTATCACCAGTCTAACTTGTATATTGACAAGGCAAGAATACACAAGAGAAAGGGGGAAATTCATAACAATTCTCATACAATAGTGAGAAACAAAGCATAAGCTCTCAATTCAATATTGAATGAAATTACAATGCCATGGGGTTCTTATTTATATCCAAGGTGGTGAAACAATGGTCAAGGGTCTAATACCCTAACTTCATAAAGGATAAACCTACCTTGTCCCCTTAAAATTCAAAAATATAAAGTCTAACAAATAATTTTCTAAAATTATCACACAACATTCCAACTATAGATCACTGGATTTGACTTTGGTGTCCAAAGATGTCATTTTTAAAATCCTCCATGGGGGAAAGGCATCCAAATTCGTGCAACCATGTATCCCAAAATTTAAACACTAATTTTGAGCTTGAATAAGTGATATTATAGGCCCAATTGATCTATCCATGAAAGGAAAGATCCATTGGGCCCTTAATGAAGTGAGATGAGCACCCATTGTTGAATTCAACATCTTTAATCTCCCACGCATCATCGGGACTTGAAAATCCAACTCCCCCACTCGGGTAATCCACTCGGTGCCTTCAACATGGTTTGCACCATCCTCACACTATTGAAAATTATTCATCGTCGACTCTTCATCCTCTGTACCCATAAAAAATGAAAGATAAAAAACATTGAAAGTGGCACTTACACCATACTCACATGGAAGATCTATCTTTTGAGCATTGTTGTTAATCATCTCGAGAACATGAAAAGTTCTGTCACCTTGTTGCATGAGTTTTGATTTCTGCTTGTCGGAAATTCTCTCCTTTCACATATGAATCCAGACCAAGTCCCCAGGCTCGAACAACACTTTTTTGCGACCCTTGTTTGCACGATAACTTATTTTTGGGTCATCCGCTTGATATTTTTCCTTCCCTTTTCATGGAGTTGTTTGGTGAATTCATCGCCCCCTTTCACATCCATATTAGTTACTTTCTGCAAAGGAAAGAGAACTAGATCAATAGGGGAAAGAGGGTTAAATCCATAAAAAATTTAAAATGGAGAATAATGAGTGGTGGAGTGCCAGGCCCTATTATATGTGAATTCCACATGTGGCAGAAACTCCTCCCAATTCTTGAGATTCTTCGTGAAAATTTTTCGCAGAAGGCATAATAGTATCAGATTCACCACCTTTGTTTGCCCATTGGTTTGAGGATGAAAATTAGTGGAAAATAATAACTTTGTACACAGTTTTGTTCTCATGTTATTCCAAAAGAAAATAAGAAATTTTGTGTCTCAATCCGACAAAGTTGTCCTTGGAATTCCATGGAGTTTGACTGTTTCTTGAAAGAAAACTGTTGCAATGTTAGTGGAATCATCTATTTTGTGACAAGGAATAAAATGTGCCATTTTTGAAAACTGATCCCCCACAACAAAAATGGAATCTCTCCCCCTCTTGGTCCATGGTAACCCCACAATAAAGTCCATTGATATGTCCTCCCAAGGGGAGTTGGGGATTGGGAGAAGAAGATAAAGTCCATATGGGTTCAGTTTCGATTTGGCATTATAGAAGACAATGTTCTTTCCCCCATGTTTCTCAACATCTCAAGATATCCTAGGCTATTAAAATTTACCCTTAAAAAGCATAGAGTTTTTGCAACACCCAAATGCCCCATTGACCAACCAGAATGTGATTCCTTCTATAAAAGTAAATAGATTGAGAAATTTGGAATGAAAATATAATTAATCCATAATAAGAATCCATCATGTAAATAAAACTTTTCGCAACATGCTATAGGTTTACAATGTTCATAAGGTTCTCTAAAATCACTATCAGTAGCATATAAATCCGTAATGTAGTCAAAACCAAATACTTTTGAATCTATCAAGGATAAACGATAGTATCTACGTGAATGTTCATCGACCGCATTATTTTCTTTACACTTTTTATGCTTGATGACATATGGAAATGATTAAATAAATTCCATACATCTAATATGTCTCCTATTTATTTTATGTTTTCTCATAATTTATTTATGATCCTTGTGATTAGAATGGATCACAAATTCTTTCTTCCAATGATAGTGTTTCCTTGTCTCTAGTAATCTAAACAATGCATACAACTCTATATCATATTTATCATAGTTTAGAGTTGGGCCATTTAACTTATCACTAAAATAAGAAATAGGATTACCTTTCTACATGATTACTCCACCGATACCAATTACACTTGCATCACATTCAATCTGAATGGACTTACCAAAGTCTTGGAGTACAAGTAAAGGGTAATGGGTGAGTCTATCCTTGAGAGAATACAAAGCCTTATCTTTATTTTCCCCCATTTGAATGGAACATTTTTCTTTGTCAATTAATTTAATGGCACTACTAGTGTGCTAATGTCCTTCAAAAATCTCATGTAAAAATTATCAAGTCCATGAAAAAAAATTTCCTACCCAACGGAGGTCAGAGATTCCCATTCTTGTATTGCATTGATCTTCTCGGTGTCCACTTTAACTCCACTCCCGCTAACAAAAAATCCAACTAAAAAAATAATATCGATGAAAAATTCGCACTTATTGATGTTTCTAAACAAGTTTTCTTTCATTAACTACTATTGGACTTTTTTAATTTGATCTACAAGTTCATGTAGAGTTCTAATATACACCAGAATATCATCAAAGTAAACTACCACAAATTTCAAATATATTCACGTAAGACATGGTTCATTAACCTCATAAATTTGCTAGGTGAATTGGTGACACCAAAGGGCATGACTAGACATTCATAAAGTCCATGTTTTGTCTTAAAATCAGCTTTCCACTCATCTCCTTATTTCATCCTAATTTGATGGTAGCCACTTCATAAATCAATTTTTGAGAAAATAGTTGAACCATTTAATTCATCTAGCATAGAATCTAACCTAGGGAAAGGGTGACAATACCTAAACATGATGTTGTTGATGGCTCTACAGTCAATGCACATTCTACATGTCTCATCCTTCTTTGGTATTATAAGAATTGATACAGCACAAGGACAAAGGATCTCTCTAACCTATCCTACATCCAATAGCTCTTGAAATTGCCTTTTAATTTCATTTGTCTCTTCCAGGTTGTTGTGATATGCAAGGGGGTTTGATAGTGATGATCTAGGTATGTGGTCAATTTGATGATCAATACCTCTAATGGGTGGAAAACCTGGTGGCACCTCTTCAGGAAAGACATCATCATAATACTGCAACAAGGACTCAACAACATTTGGAAAATGGAGTAAGTCATTAGTATTTATAAATACCACTTTGTACATGAGTACTATGGTGGTTTGTAGTGAAAACAAAGCTTCTTGACCTCACTCTTTTTTTCCAACATCACACTTTTCTCTTTTCTCAAATTCCTTTTCCCAATTGACTTTTCTTGGCTCCCCATTTATTTTATTCTCTATTTTCTCTCTTTCACTCATTCTCTCCTTTTTCATTTTCATTATTTTTTTCTTAATTTTTATTTTTATTATTTTCTCTGAAAATTTTATATTCTTGAATTTGTTTTAGGGTCATGGGGTTGAGGGATATAGGTTCCCCTCATAGTACAAAAGATAGATGGTTCAAGTAACCATCATGAGTAACACACCGATTGTACTATCACGGTCGACCCAATAGAAAGTGGCACGCCTTCATAGGAAGAATGTCACAAAATACCTCATCTTTGTATTTACCAATAGAGAACAATATGTTCCCCTATTTGGAAACCTTCATATCTCCACAATCATTCAACCAGGGATGTTGATATGGATGTTGATCCATCAAAATAAGAAGTCCCAAATTCTCTACTAACTCGGTGCTAGAAACATTACTACAGCATCCTCCATTAATAATAACATAAAGTACCTTCCCAAGGATCTTGGACCATGTATGGAAAAGGTTCCCCCACTGCTCCTTCTCCCCCACAGTCATTTGTGCGCTTAGAACTCTCCTAGTGACTAGAATCTCACCATCTTCTGCAAACTCTCCACTATCAATTTCTGAAGATTATTCCTCCTCTATTGTGCTCTCTCCATCGGTCTCCCGTTCTCCATATATGTTTATGTTCATGGTGCATCGGTTTGGGACCTCACTAGCAATGTGACCCCTTCTTTGACATTTGAAATAACGAATATCACTATTCCTAGTTTGGTTAGCCTCAAAAGTAGGTTTCTTTGGTGGAAGAAGTACATTGTCACTATTGCGATCAACCACCTTTTCTGCCATTGATGGTCCTCCAATCCCCTTCCATGGATTTCTCCATAGCATGAAAGGGGTAGCAGGTTTCTTCTTGTTACTTCTTTTTTTTGATTGGTTGCTTGATCTTGGTGTCTTGATGGATCATATCTTGTATTACCACATGGTGGTACATCTCCTCTTGATCGACAATCTCCTGATTGAGCCCATGTAAAATATTTTCCACGGTTTTCTTCAGATCCTCCTCAATGTTTTCCTAAATCTTGGATATTTTCATCTCCTTGTATTAGTCTACTACACTCTTACTCCTTTTGGTGAGGTATTGAATATATTTGTGGATATCTATATGGTAATTTTTGGGAACAAATCTCTTACGCATGGCGAACATCATGTCTTCCCAAGTGTCGATAGGACATCCACCATATCTAGCCCTATCCTTTTGAACTTGATCCCACCATATTAATGCATAATTAGAAAATTCATGGGAATCATGTTTCACATTTTTCTCCTCGGTGTACACATGGCATGAAAATACTTGCTTGATCCACATCTCCCACTCCAAGTATGCGTTCGGGTAACTTTTCCCTTGAAAAGAGGGGACCTTCTCCATGATCCTTCCAAGTAGGAAATAATCATATTGTCTCCTCTATCCCCCTCTAGGTTGTTGGTACAACCTCCCCCATTGTGGGACACCATCAAGATCATCATCAATTTTCACCATCTACTCATCCATGATGCGGGGATGACGTGGTGTTGGAGTGCATCATGGGTTATCATATATCATCCTTGGGCTTGGATTACTCTCCAATTCATCAATCCTCTCATGCTGAACTTACATATTTCAATCAAGAAGCTTCTCAAAGTGGATCACCAAAGCTTTCATTTGTAGTTGTGTAACTTCGGGTGCGGGAGATCTAATTCGACTTCCTTCATCACTAACATGAGCAATTTTCTTCCCATGATCTTCTTCCAAGATAAGTTAAGCAAAAACAAACAGACACCGGGGGGACACACATAATGATACACACTCACTCACACACGTGATATGTACACATGCACATATATAAGATGTCCACACTCACACACACAAGGATACACACTCACGCATGAAAGATATACACAGTCACACCCAATAGATGTACACACACACATGCACACAACAAGATGCACACACTCACACACACAAGATATATATATATATATATATATATTGCTTATTTCTCTCCACTCCCAATACTCAATTAAAATTACAAGATCTTATGAAATATAATACCTTGTTTCGGGTGATCACTTGTCATCGATCATTACCCAATCAATATTGTGTTGGTGGATGGATTAACACAACCCCCTTGTTTGGTATAGGTTAAATGGGGAAAAGTGGGTAGAAAATGGATAAAGGGTGGGTGGAAAAGGGGGTAGAAAGGTGGAAATTTTGGTTTTGGCCGATTGTGCAAGATATGAAAAATTAATAACAATATGAGCCAAATATAATATGTAGATGAAGCAAAATGATGGAGAAAGTGGTGTAAAAAAATGAAAAGTTCTAATATTTTAAAGCACGATGATGAAGTAATTGTATCTACTTTTTTTTCTTTTATCTATCAAATCTCCCCAAAAAGTGTTGTGCATGGAGTTTTAAAGCACAAGATGATGAACATGAGAGTAAGGCAGTTTTTTTTTTGAAATCTCTCAAAGGAAAGGATGTTCTTAATTTTGATGAGCACAAAATGATGAGTTGAGAGAAGTTGATTTTTTTGCCGATACAAATCACATATAGCAAATTAATTGCAAAAACAAGATGGCTGAACAATTGACTCAATGTAAAAATATTTCAATCATACAAAAAAAGGACAATTATGGAGGTTTTCCAAGAAAAGGTTTTCTTTTGAATGGGTGGATAATAAAGAAATGTGAGAAAGTTAATAGATATATGGGATAAAAGAGGGTGATAGATGCCTACCATGTTAATCGAAACTTTGATACCAACTAATGTGAGATTCACGGGGTGGCCCGATCTTCATGGCGTAGGGCGGTGGTTGAAGGATGTGTTTCAGGGATAAGTGGAAAATAATGGGTATGGATAGTGGATGCTAGTAGTCAATCAATGAAATAAGGAGCGTGACATACTACATAGATAACACACTCAAGGGAGGGATGTGATAGAAAATCCACACAACAATGCACTTTGTTTGAGGCAAGGAATTGGGGTCATTGTGATCTTGGATCACCAATATAACTTGTAGATTGATAGGAAAAGAATTCACAAGAGCAAGGGGGAAATTTGGAACAATTCACACCCAATGGATAGAAACAAAGCATAAGCTCTAAATTCAATCTTGAATGAAACTACAATGCCATGGGGTGGCAATTTATATCCAAGGGGGTGATACAATGGTCGAGGGGTTATACCCTAAATTCATAAAGGATAAACCTACCTTGTCCCATTAAAATTCCAAAAGATAATGTCTAACAAACTCTTTTGGAAAATTATCACACAACATTCCAACTATAGCCCACCAGATTTGACTTTGGTGTCCAAAGATGTAATTTCTAGAATCCTCCATGTGGGAAAGGCATCCAAATTCGTGAAACTATGTGGGAAAAGATTTAAACATCAATTTTGGGCTGGAATAAGTGATATTATAGGCCCATATTCTCCATCCATGAAAAACAATATCAATTAGTCCCTTAATAATGTAATGTGGGCGCCCATTGTTGCATTCAACCTCTATAATATCCCATGCGTCATAAGGACTTGCAAATCCAACTCCTCCACTCGGTTAATCGACTCGGTACCTTCAAAATGGTTCACATCAAGAAGAGAGCAAAGTCAAAGGGGTTAGTTGGACATCCATTCATTAATAACCTAGATTTTCCGTAAAAATACCCTCCTATAGTACATTAGGTTTTAGTATCCATAACAATAAATTGAGGTAGTATATGATATCACATATCATACGTGATATATATATATCTCATAACCATACAACATGAATTAACATACATTCAACTGCAACTAAATCTATAATTACATGGGAACCCAACTACCAATTTTAATTACTCATATACTATTTGTAAACAAAAATTTAAGAATGTATTTATTTATTTCCTTCCATTAAAATTCATCATTTCACATTATATTAAATATTTTGATTAATAATTTTCTATTAATTAAAATTTTTTAACATGATCATCAACTAATTCCCATAACAATTAGGAATAATCCAATCAATTCCATTATTTCAAATGATTATCATCATTTTCATACCAATCATGAAACAACCCCTCAGATTAGGGATTTAATTTTTATTTTTCATTCCATAGTTTTTAGGTAATCTAGACAAAACCTATGTTACCATAAAAGGGATTCATAAAGAAATTACAACAAGTTACCTCATGTTATGGAAAATTGGATTTAAAACCAAGGAACACATCCATAATATATTTAAATATATTTAATTTATAAAATAACCCATGATTTAAAAAAAATTGTAATATCATATTCAACCCATTCCATTAGTGTTAGTGTTATCACTGACACCATCATACTTATCAATATGCATACCACCCTCATAGGCATGAACTTCTACCATAGACCCTTGCCTCCCACATCATGCATCACCAACCAATATTCATATCAATATCACATCAAATCTTATATAAAGGATTTCACCCAAATAATCACACATGGTAGAAAGAAATCATTAAAATTCAACAGAGTATCTATACCCTAAAATCAAGGCATCTAACTTTTACTAGAAAATTGGAATGATTGGTCCCAAATATTTATATTTATCAAAAAACTGGTTCTTTATATTGTAGATTTAATTTCTTCTTTTATCATAACTTACAACCACATGTAACTTTAGGAATAACCTATTATAATATAATAATTATTCAAACCATATTTGAATTAAAGTTTATATTTTTATATAACTATAAGGAAAAAATTTAAATTAACATAACACTACTATTTAATAATCAAGAATACCAATATTGAGATTTATATCCATTTAAATTAAAAAAAACGCATAAATCTAAATTTTAACCCGCAATACTAATAACATTAATTTTCATAAAAAATAAAACTGAATGGTTTTATTTAAAAATTATACATTAATTATTTAGCTAAAAAAATTACGCCTTTCACATTATTTAACCATTTCATTCATAAAAAAACTTTTAACACTATCATAGACCCGTATTATTAACATAACATAAAAATATAGCACACAATATACTAAAATACATTAAAAAATATTATCACATTGAAAAAACAGGTGACCGATACATCCAAACAAATGTTCATTAATTAATCTGGTTTAATCTTCATTATGGTTATTTCCAACATCCTAACATTACAATTTCATAAAATATAATAGGAATAGAAATGAATCCCATACTTGGATATTGATTCTCAATGTTCTTCATTCAAGAATGGACGATTGAGGTTCAACCTTAACTTGAAGGAACACCGCCATGATAAAGGGAAGTTAACATGATCCTAGAATTAAACAAAACAATCCAATATTTCTCTAAAAACACCAAAAAGAGGACCTCCCATTTTATGATTAATATATAAAAAGAGGAAGAGAAGCAGAAAATGTAAATATAAAAAATGGAAGGGTACCTCAAACCATCGGTGTTTGACTATCCATGAAATAGGGAATAGAAAATATATGAAATGAACAAGGGTCATAAATATATGTATAGAAACAACATATAGAACAACAATATTAGTCAATGGTTCTCTAACATTGGAGATCACTCGACCTGAACCTAGCATCTCCAGTACAATTGGAAAATGGTGGAATTAGAGAGGAGGTGTGTGGATCTGTTATTAAATGGAAATAATCGACTAAAATTTGAATTTATTACCACACATTACATCCCACTAATTTAATCTTTTAAAATGATCAATTTCAGAAATGATTAACATCCATTTATGCCATTCTGAAATAGGCCCATCCTCCACCACAACCTATTATTTGTCGTGGATGTTTTCGATCTCATCATCCAACCACCCCATTGGGATGTTTAACTAAACAATTTCTCATAGGAACTCATAGGAAAAAATCAAATATTTCTTTAAAACCCATGTTTCTATATATTGTTAACTATCACAACATGAATAGAACAAACATCAAATTCCAGGCCCTCCACTACGGTGGGGTGACCTCTATGGAGGCCAAACCCATTCTCTAGCATTTTGAACACCTCTAAACTCTATCATGGTTCTTTGGGAAAAATATTCAGGTTTGGAGTGGTCTAGACCATTATAAACCACACATTAATTTGACACCCAATTTACTCAATAACATCAAAAGTGACCTTTGTCCTTCACATTCATATACAAACTGATAATTTTCCTTCAAAAGTTCATAACAATAAAATTTGTTTAAATTGTAATGATAAAATTTTATGAATGATTCTATAATTATATGTGATCTCAAGGAATCCAACAAGAATGAATACGATGTCAATATTTATCAGTTTCTTCCATGGTATAATTTTGCTTTGATATTATGATCAAAATTACAATCAATGGGTCAAAACTGAGCAGAAGACTTCACATTGGTATGAAAATATATGAAAATGATCGTCAAAGAATTTTGGTCTATATAAATTATGAAAATGTCAATATGATTCCCAAATATATTGTTATGATGAAAACTGTGATTATGTATGAACTCTTCTTATTAATATATAACAAATGACATGTGTATGGGTAAAATCTATGAAAAATGTTTGTATTGATATGAAAATAATGAATGTAGACTTCAATTCATTTATGATATTTTTAAACTAACCAAATTTCAATCTAACATTCAAATTTCTTAGTGTGATTGAAATTTTAATATCACCATCACTTTCTTATTAATGTGACATGTCCCCTTAATGAGGTCAAAACTAGGAAAAAAATCAAATTACCCTGAAAACATAAGAGAATGTTCGTCAAATAATTTTTGATAAGTAGGAATATAATGAGCAATAATTATGCGATGTAAATCTTTATTATTATACATTAAAACCATATTTTATCAATAAAATGACATATCAAATATCATAGGGTAAATACCAAGAAATGAACATTTTAGTTCCATGGATACATAGGAAAGTGATTAAGGGGAAATTTTTTATTATTAGGAATCATCAAAGAATCAATATGAACCCATGTAACATTATTTTATAGAACTATGATTCCATATTTTTAATTCTTATTGATAGAGGGAAAGTCAACAATGTAGTAGTCAAAACTGAGAAAATGAGATCAAATTCATATAAAAACAAAATATTCGTTAAGTAATTTCTCATTTATATGAATTGAAATAACACTAATTTTATACATGAATTTATTAAAATGTTCAAATGTGTCATATTACCATCACATATTCTTTGACATGAAACCTAATGGGGTTTGAAACCATGAAAATTAATTTTGATTTCCTTGAAATTTTATAAAAATTTCACTCAAATATTTTTTGATATCTATGAATTATCCATACATAATTCTAATTCCATTAATATTATGTATGATCCAAGGTATCTTTCACATTCATTTTTTTAATAAAATTACATATCACCTAATAACGGGTAAAAACCATGTTGAAAAATTTCCATGTAACTGAGAACCTAAAATGAAAATCATGTATCCATATTTTATCTTCCAGAATTAGCTACACATCAATATGACACATCAATTTCTATAATTATTTGAAAGTATTATTTTGAATTGTAAATTTATATTAATAAAAGAAAAATATTCCATGTGTGGGTTGAAATCAAGAAAACAAGCTCATATCGAAGTGAAAATTTAGAAAATTGATCTTTTTTTCATTTATAATGTATACAAAACAACCTCATCAAATTTTACACCTGAACTACCTGATATGATGGAATGATAATTTTGGCCTTCATACTCTTATTAAATTGAAATGTCTCCTAAAATGAATCCAAACCAAGTAGATGATTATTGATTGACATAGAAACATAGTAGAACAATCTTCAAATAATATGTGATCTATTGGAATCAACCGGGAGTCAATTAGATACCATAGTTACTATGTATGATTCCATGTATATTTTCACATTTATATTTTTATTAAAATCTCATATCACCCATAAAGTGGTCAATGAAACGAATACAAGTTCATATTTAAATGGAATCATTGAAAAATAACCCATGCGTCATTTTGGATTTATAGGATTTAATCACATATCAATCTGATGTTCATATTTCCCAATATATTTCAAACTATGATTTCATAACTTTCATTATTAATTTAATGGAAAACCCCATTTATTTATTACAATAAATCTAAAAAACAGCCTTGAATTTAAATAAAATCACTATATAATGATCATTGATTAATTGTTGACATGTATGCATGGTCCTTATATGAATCCAGTATCCATTCATCATAATTATTGACAAGAGGTTTCATTAATTTAAAATACCTTAAAAATATTTCTCAATGAGTCAAAACAACGAAAACAACTCAAATATTATTTTTTATTAATTTTCTATTTTGTATTCCACTTTTTCCCCCTATTTCTTATCTCACTTATGAATATACATCCATTTCTGGATTCTGACTTCTATCTTTTGTATTTCAGATTTTTCATTTTACATCATTTGATTTTGCTTATGTTTATAAATGATTTTATGTTACTACATATGAATTTTTATATAAAATTGTATTTATACTTTTACATATATTTACAATCCCGGTGAATTATTCTGATGGCTACTGCTTCATCTCATTATTTCAAAATTCACGTCCATTGATTCTTATGTTTGATGTCAATTCATCTAATGCTTCCAACATGTATCTTTTATTTTTTATTTTTCATTCATTTTATCTTCCTCGTATTATTTTTTTACGTATTACATATTCTTCTACTTATAGATTTTAGATTTTAAATTGTATATTTTTGTTTATTCATTAAATCTTTTTTCAAATTTTTAGTTAAATTTTATTAAGTATTTGTTTTTTTATTCTTTTAATTGTTCATGTATTTTTATTTTCCCTTTTAATTTTGGGTCATATATATTTTTCATTTATTACTAAGTCCTATTATACATATTTATTTTTACTTATATCTTCCCAATTTTTCTTCTAATTCTATCCCAGGTTCTTTATTTTACTTCTTGCATTTATCTACCTATATTCTTCCACTATTCCTCTTCCATGTACTTATATTTTATTCTTTTTTCTTACATATTGTGTTTTTTTATTTTTTTTCCATCTCATATAATTTTTTATTCTATATACAATCTTTTTTTAGCTTGAACATCAGAATTTTGGATTTTTTATTTTTCTTCCCACTTTTATTTTCACTTTTAGAGACATATTCACAAAGGGTTTTATATTTTTCATATCGTTCTACAAATGGATTATTTTTATTAATTTAAAATTTGATTTTATATATCTTTTTACATTTACATAAAATCCATAATTTTAATTTTTTTCTACTAAGAATTCTTTTTCATTATATTTTCATGTATTGGTACATTTGAATTTATTACATATATTTATTTACCTTGTATATTATACCATAGGATTTTGTTCTTTACATTTAATATTTTAAACACTTTTTATCTAAATATTGTCTTATATAACCTCCTTATTGTTTATAAATTTTAAATTCTACATAATCTTATACTTCCACTTTTTCCCCCACTTTCAAATTTGATCATAAAATATATATTTATCATTTTAGATTCAACCTTTGTTGCTTCCTTGAATATTGAATTATGATTTCAATAATTTGGCTTCTATTTTTTCTTAATCCTCTTATAGTTTTTTTATTTATTCCACTATCTCAAATTTTGAATATTCATGGGCATATCATTTTTTTATTTTCTGGCTTCATCTATATGCAATTTTCCTATTTCTACATCAAATTATACTTCAACGTCAAATTCTTATTTAAAAAATTACCAAAAGAATTATTACTTTCTCTAAATCTAGATTTGAAAACTATTTTTTCATAAAATTCATCTTATGCTTCTTCACATGTATATTATATATCCATTTTTCAACTATTTCTTGTTTCATGCCATTTTTTCTTCATACTCTTATCATTGGCCTAATACAATTAATTTTTTACTAAATATTTCTCTATGTCCATTTTTATATTCATGGATTTTGTTTTCTATTAATTTTATTTTTTTCTATTAATTTTTCACTATTACATATTTTCTTTCTTAGCACTAATGGATGAATATATAAATGATCACCCAAAGATAATTGTTGTTTTTATGATTTTGTTTTTTTATTTAAATCAAATATATTAATTTATTTTAATAATTAACATTAGAATGATAAATTTATTTTGAAATATTGATGGAAATATCTTTAAAATGACATACAGTATTGGATCATCATTAATGTAGTATTGTTGATGGTAATATGTTTTATTGAAAGAAAGATATAAATTTTTTGTTTTGATCCCTAAGAGATCCATTCAAGGGGAGGTGGTTTCTAGAGAACCTAAGAGATCATTGATAAAACATTTGAAATATGATTACTAAACAAGAAAATTTTGAATTATATTATTAATTTTAATATTTTATTTCAAATAATACTATAATGTTTATGTTTTAAATTTATATTTTATTTAATTTATATTAAAAAAATTAATTTATTAATGTTTAATGTAGATGAATTTCCAAATAATTAAAATTCCCCATATCGGTTATGGTGAAATTGTTTATTCTTGTATACGTTGATGATATATTGACACTATAACTATCACATGATGTGAGTTTTATTAATTTTTCATAATGATATATCATAGATCATGGATAAGATGAATCATAATATAGGATATAGTTTCATTAAGTTAAATTTTTTTTGTTAACATGATAATATACTATTGGTAAATTTCCGGGGTTTTTCTATGTGTTTTTAATGTACTCATGTTTTAGTGTAGGGGAAAACACAATTCAAAATATTATGGGTTGGTATGGTGGTCCATGTGATTTTGATAGGACCCATATAGATAATACCACTTTTTGTGTCTTTTATAGGATAGTCTGCCTAATAGAATTATTTCAACTATTGTGTATGTTGAATCATTGGGTAAGGGGTTCAATCCACTGATACTTTATATGTAATGTAAAATTATGTCAATATAGATTCCTATAATCTAAAATGGACTTTCCTATTCTTATAGATCATATTTTATTCGTAATTTTTACATACATATAGATTTAATAGGTTTTAAAATGGATTGGAAAAGTAATTTCAGAACTTATCACTTCCCATTTAAAGCTTTAGTTTCTGGGTCCAGTAAGAATCATAATTTTATATAAATTTCAACTACTGAAGTATAATATTATAGTAGTGGGAAGGTTGTTAATCCAAATTAATATGTATGAAATCCACAATCATTAATTGAAAAAAAATTCACTCAAACAATGATTATTTGTGAAAAACATAGTTCCATTTTTTAAACATAAAATGATAAAAATTTTCCCTTCTAACAATTTAATTATAAAATAAAAAATCTTCTTAAAATATGGTCAAAACGGTGTAGGGATAAAAACCATGTAGAGGTTAAAATGATATAATGATCTCAATTTTTCATGAAAACAAAGGAAAATTATATGTCATTAAATTTTTATTTGAATGAAACAACCCCACATCAATATAACTACACATGTTCTCGGTATAATGAAATGTGATGTTTGAACATATGTTTAATGTGATTGGACATATAAACATGTTCAAAATTGAGAAAATCATTTCAAATTTCCATGAAAACGTAGGAGAATAAACCTTAAATCAGTAGTAATTTTTTGGAATCAACTGTGAATCAATATGATGACTAGATCTCTTAATTGGATCTAATGTATTTTTTAACAGTAATATTTTTATTAAAATGTATTATGACACTTCATAGGGTAAAATGGGAATATTGTAACATCCCAAGTATGTAATGAATAATATATATTTTTATCTATGTCTATTAATGAATTAGATAGTGTTTTAGAGGCTTAAAATGAAAATAAATCCAATCTTAAGCACGGAATACACTAATATTTTTAAAAGATTATTTTACTGCCTTTTGATGGAAAACCATTTTTTGAATATATATTTTGACAATTTTATAAACTATGTTTGTCAAAATAAACTTATTCTCTATGATTGGGACATCAAAATTTACTTTCTGTGAATTTTTGGTATTTTTCTGACAATGTTCATTTTTTAATGAATAGTGAAAAATACTGCATTTTACATCAAAACTGATTTTTAATCTAATTCATTTATAAGATTAGATTATATTTTGAATTGGTATTAAAGTTTAATCTGAATATATTTTTACCATTTAATCCAATGGTGGACATTGGAATTAATTTCAATTTGAAATCGGACTTAAACTAGTGTCAATCATTTGATACTTATTGTTTCATAAAAACACGCTATTTGCTCTGACAGCAGGAATTAAATATTAAATTAATTAATGTGACTTATATGTTTTGAATTTTGTAAAATAGACTTCCTTTTTAAATTCAGAATATCAAATATAGCTTAGGGTGAAGTTTTTGTATTTGTCTGAAAAACTTCAATTTTTGAAAAATAGTGAAATCACTAAGTGGTAGTTAAAGAAACTAATTTTTTCGTTTAAATGAAACTTTGTCACTTATGTGTTTTTAATTTGAAAAATCCGACATAAATGGTTGTCATTAAGAAGTAAAATGTGGTTCAATGGGATTAAAATAATTTTTTCGTGAATATTAACTTATTAAGTTCTTAATCGCAATTAGTGGTAATTAGTGTAGTTTAAGGTAAAAATAATGTTTTAATAGTATGAGATGAGCTTGACACATGTCCTAACCTCATTGGATGCGTCATTTCCGACCAATAAAATCCATGGGTCAACATGGGGACCCCATGGAGCCACTTTGGTTGGGAAATGACATAAATAACTTTTTATTTAATGTTAAAGTAAAAATGACACAAACATGAGTTATGTTACTAAAACAATTTTTATATGGGGTTATACAAGTCAGATTTTTGACTATAAATTATCATTATAAAGATACAAATATTTCCTAAATCATAGTATTTTTTTTATAATTTTTAGACGTTAAATAAATTAAATTATTTATGACATCATGATGATGCAGTGATGACCTCATTATTTAACGATTTAAATAAAATGGAAAGATAATGTAAAATCTAAGAACTACACATGTCCAAACCCAATTGGATGAGTGGAATTAGAACCCTTATCACCTTATCCTAGAATTATATCAATGTGGGACTTTTTTAATTTGAAACTCATTTTAAAATAAAGTAACTTATCTTTACTTTCCAAGAGTGCCCCTCCTCTCCTCTTATAAAAAGCCCCCACCTCTACCTCCTTACCCACACTCCCAAAGCATTTGTCTCGTCCAACACCTGCCCATTTTGTCTCTCCACTTCCCTCTCTTACTCCTTGAAGCCTAACTTTGGGCAGAAGTCTTCCCACGGAAGCCTTTGAGCTCAAACCAAAGGGAGTTACCCGATTTTAAGGTAAAGTCTTCACTTGAGTCCGTTTGTTTTATTTTTCTTCTCCAACCCCCTAAACCATTTTTATTCTTTTCTTTTGTAACAACTCCAGTATACTAAATATACTAGGATGTTGTTATAATAAGGATTCGAGCAACACTTACACACACCTACATCTAATGGTTAATGAACATACTGTTTCTGTGGATGGAGAATTTATGCCTCCCGAAACGATGTTTGTTCAACATTCTTTTAACACCTTCACAGGTGGCCATTAAGATGTAAATATATTTATATATGATATATAATATGTTTATGTTTTCTTTAATCTTATGTATTTTTCTTTTTGGTCATACCTTTATGGTTTCCAATATGGGTAAACGCGATATCTTCATTTGAGGACGTGCGGACTACCGCCCCCTCAAAGTGAGTTGATTCGTTAAATACCATATGTGGGACGTATAAAGGATGAAACTATGATATTATATATATATGATATTATACTGTAATTATAATATACCTTTATATCATTATGATTCCATTCTATAAATAAGAAATAGAAAAGAAAGTAGTGTTCATGCGTACGTACGGCTTACCATCTCCATGAACGGTGCATCTCATTTCTTACCTCTAAATGATTATGTAATATTATAAATGCATGCATTTACTGGATATATATGACATATATGATATCTACATCATGAATAACATTATAGGTATAATGGATACATGAACAACATGTAATTATAAATGGCTTATTTTGACTCAAGTACCAATGATCGTTAAAACGACCGTTATTAACTTAAATAATTACATAGTGTTCATGACATGGCAGTAAGTGATATAAATGGAATAATGATCTTGAAAAAGGTTCTTAAAAAAGTAGAAATTAACTCAAGTTTATTATTCAGGACATTAAAGAACGATCGAGTCAAGTCAGAGCCGAGGTATGGGGCATCGTCTCAATCTCCTTTCATTGAGGCATATTTTGTTTTATACACAACCTTCTTTAATATGGTGTATAAACCCCTTTGTCTTTTATGTTTATCGAAAAGGAATCTTTTTTATACGATGCGTTTTACAAAACGAAAAAAGGGAATGTTTTTGTCGTACCTATGCGGCGACAACGACTTCTCCGTCGTCGTGACCATTATTTGAGTTTCGTCTTCCTCTAGAAGTCATACCTTATTTTTAAAAGAAAAATAAATACCATGTTTTACTTTTCTTTTATTTTGGTATTGAAAATGGTTTTCATAATGTTTTTATATCAATGTGTTGTATTGATATCTTGTGATTGAAAGGTGGAAATGTTATGTTTCCTTTATGCATGTTTTATGTGATACGATTATGTTGAGGTTCTTGGGAATTATTATGAAGAAGGGTGGTTCCATGATAAACTAAGGGCAGGTGAGCCCGATATAGCTCTCCAATGCATTGGGTAACGCGAATGAGTGTAACGTTAAGGTGTCTCCAAATAGATTTAGAGAATATACTGTGATGGGTATTCCAAACGTAACCAAGAGGGTTACTCCCTACGTAAGAATGTTATGAATGCCTCAAGTTACATTTATGTCTTATGATTTCTATGATTTATTCATGATTTGATGAGGTATGTTAAAGTGCTTATGTTTTATGGGTAAAGTATGATCTCATTCTTCTGTATATATGTACCCATGTTTCCTTTCCATATTTTTATATCCCTTACTGAGATTTTTATGCTCATCCCATGTTTTTTTGAAATGTTTTTTACAGGTCAAGGGAAAGGTGCATGATATGATGATAGTTTCAAGGAAGTGTCAAGAAATAATCCATGATTTATTTTAAATATGTTTCCATTGATGGGAATGAATAATGCTATCTTTATGCAACAACTTTGTTTATATGTGGAATTTAATGAAAGTTTTATGATCTAATTCTCTAAAACTCTAAACCCAAAAATATCATCAATGTGTAATCTTGTAATAACTCATTATTAAGTAAGGTTTAAGGCTGGGGCCTTATAGTTGGTATCCGAGGTCGGTATAGATAACATTAGGAGTTAGAATTCTATTAAATGATTATCCATAAATATTTTTTTTTGAAATGATATAGCATTTGAAGATTACCATGTTGCTTCATCTAAGACATGTTTGTTCAGAATGGTTTTCCGCAGAGAAAACAGGGAAGCCGTGCTAGGAAGGCATACAGAAGGAAATAACCTTCCGAATCAGCATCCTGAGATGGTCGGAATTGGAACTGAACAGTTTGTTGTAGTGATGGAACAGTTGAATCAGGCTATAAATGGTGGTGGTATCCATGCACGAGATCAGCCAGATCAACCGCAGTGGAACATGTCAGTGGTGGAACATTTCATGAGGCAACATCCCCCATCATTCAGAGGATCATCTAACCCAGTGCTAGCTGAAGGGTGGATTAAAGCACTGGAGAATATTTTCGATGTCATGGGGTGTTCAGACAATCAAATGTTTAGTCTTGCTATTTAACGTTTGGAGGGTGAATCAGATCAGTGGTGGTCAATGGTTAAAAATATCAGGGACGCTGAGGAGATTGATGCTCTCGACTGGGATGAATTCAAAGGTATGTTTCTTGAGAAGTATTTTCCTAAGGCTGTTCGACTTAGGATGGAAAATCAATTCTTGGAATTGAGGCAAGAGGAAGTCTCAGTGGCTGCCTATGAAGAAAGGTTCACTCGATTGGCAAGGTATGCTCCAAATTTTATCTGAGACCTTGATAGTAAAATCAATCGTTTTTACTCAGGATTAAAGACAAAATATCGAAGGGATTAGCTTCTCATGAGTTTAAAAGTTATGAAAAGCTTGTTCGATGTGCTGAGAAGGTGGAAATGGAGTTTGCCTATGACCAAGTGTTCTATAACAACCAGCAGAAGAAGAGACCGAGGTGGCAGGAGAAAGGTAAGAATTCTTCAAAAAAGTCTGATGGTAAGAAAACTAAGTTTCCAGTTTGTGATAAATGTGGAAAAAGGCATGCAGGGGAATGTCTTCTAAATTCTGGAAAGTTCTACTGATGCAGTAAGATGGGAAAAAAGGCTCGTGATTGCACTGAAAAAGATCAGGGTGATGATAAGACCAAATTTGATTTACAGTTGGTGAAATGTTATAAGTGCAATGAGATGGGTCACTATGCAAACGAGTGTCTGACAAAGAGCTTGGGTGATTGGAAGCAGTTAGACTACAAGCAGAAAGGGTTGGTGAAATCCTTTGCAACTACTTCAGCAGATGTTGGGCCATCAAATGAAGTCGTATCAGGTACTTTGTTTGTTTTTTAAGATTATGTCAGTGTGTTGTTTGATTCGGGGTCTACACATTCCTTCATCTCTGAAAATTTTTCTAGTAAAATGGGAATACCATCTCAAGAAGTGACTCCTGAACTTTTGGTAAAAACACCTAGGGGAAATGTTGAGGCAAAAAGAATTTATAAGAATCTTCATATCCTTATCTGTGGAAAGAACCTACTTGAAAACCTTATTGTTCTACCTCTAGTAGAGTTTGATGTTATCCTGGGTATGGATTGGCTCTCTATTTACCATGCTAAGATTGACTGTAGAGCTAAAGAAGTTTCTTTTCAGAAAGACTTTCAGTTTGTGTACAAGAATGAACCCTTACTGTTGATAACTTATCAAGAGGCCGAGAAACTTGTAAAATATGGAAATGAATGTTGCCTTGCACACATCATTGAAAATAAAGGAATTGTTCCGATTAATGATGTGCCAGTGGTAAATGAGTATCCTGATGTTTTTACTCATGAGTTGCCTGGAATAATACCAGATCGGGAAGTTGAGTTTACTGTTGACTTAGTTCATGAGGCTAAGCCAATTTCAAAACCCACTTATCGAATGGCTCAAATTGAACTTTTAGAGTTGAAGGAGCAATTGCAAGATTTATTAGAGAAAGGTTTCATTCGACCTATCACATCACCTTGGGGTGCTCCAGTTTTATTTGTTAAAAAGAAATATGGTTCTATGAGACTTTGCATTGATTATAGGGCCTTGAATAATATCATTGTTAAGAACAAATATCCTTTGCCTCATATCGATTATTTGTTTGATCAGCTCCAGGGAGCTCCGTTTTTTTCAAAGATTGACTTGAGATCGGGGTACAATCAACTGAAGTTAAAGGAGGCAGATATTCCGAAGACCGTGTTCCGTATGAGATATGGCCACTATGAATTTGTAGTAATGCCTTTTGGGCTAACCAATGCACCTACTGTATTCATGGACTTAATGAATAGAATTTTCCATGAGTTCTTGGATAAGTTTGTGGTGGTTTTCATTGATGATATTTTGGTGTTTTCTAAAAGTAATGAGGAGCATGAAAGACATTTAAGGGTTATCTTGCAAACCTTAAAAGAAAAGAAACTGTATGGAAAATTCAGCAAGTGTGAGTTTTGGTTGCAACAAATTTCTTTCCTTGGTCATATTGTTTCTAAAGATGGAATAACTATTGATCCTGCAAAAACAAAAGCTGTGGAAGACTGGCCAAGACCCACAAATGTAACCGAGATTCGTAGCTTCCTTGGTTTGGCAGGCTATTACCGAAGGTTTGTTAGAAATTTTTCACGGTTATCTACTCTAATGACTAAGCTAACTCGAAAGAGTGTTAAGTTTATCTGGACAAAATAATGTGATGATTCTTTTCAGGAATTGAAAAAAAAGATTGGTGAATGATCCAATTTTGGCACTACCTTCCAGGAATGGTGAGTTTGTTATATACATTGATGCTTCATTGAAAGTACTTGGTTGCGTCCAAATGCAGAATGATCAGGTAATTTCTTATGCTTCATGATAGTTGAAAACTCATGAGGTAAATTACCCTACACATGATTTAGAATTAGCTGCTATTGTTTTCGCTTTAAAAATTTGGAGGCATCATTTGTATGGGGTAAAGTGTGAAATATATACTGATCACAAAAGTTTAAAGTATATATTCACTCAGAAAGAGTTAAACATGAGACAGAGGAGATGGCTAGAATTAATCAAGTATTATGATTGTACAATTCATTACCATCTGGGAAAAGAAAATAAAGTGGCTGATGCTTTGAGTTGAAAAAGTAATGCTTCATTAGAAATGTTGCGTTTGGAACGTGATCCTTTGGTTAAGGGTTTGATGAACTTTGGCATAGAAGTTGTGGGTGCAGGAAGTTCTTCTGTTTTGTTTCAGGTATCAGTGAGATCATCTCTATCAGATAGAATCAAGCAAGCACAGAAGCAAGACAGTGAGTTGCAGAAAAAGGAAGAGCTGGTTCAGAAAGGTATGTTTCCTAAATTAGACATTGATAATGATTGAGTTTTGAGATTTGGGAAGAGATTGTGTGTGCCTTGTGATTCACAGTTGAAGAGAGAGTTGTTTTTTGAAGCTCATAGTTCTCCGTTTTCAGTTCATCCGGGCAGTACTAAGATGTATAGAGATCTGCGGGAGTATTACTAGTGGGATGGAATGAAAAGAGATATTACTGATTTTACTGTGAAGTGTTTGACTTATCAGCAGGTTAAAGAAGAGTGGCAGCTACCGAAAGGGATGCTTCAGCCTTTACCAGTGCCAGAGTGGAAATGGGAGAATATATCAATGGAGTTTGTTGTGGGATTACCGAAAACATCTCGAGGTAATAATGCAATCTGGGTTATTGTTGATCGCTTGACTAAATCTGCTCATTTCCTTGCTATACGAGATACTTTTTCCCTGGATCAACATTCCCGTTTGTATCTTAAAGAGGTAGTCAGGTTACATGGATTTCCCCTCTCCATTTTATCTGATCGTGATCCCAGGTTCACTTCTAACTTTTGGAAAGGCCTTCAGAAGGCGTTGGGTAATGAATTAAATTTTAGTACAACATTTCATCCTCAATCAGATGGGAAGTCAGAACGAACAATTCAGACCTTGGAGGATATGATACGTTCATGCTCTATGGATTATCAGGGAAGTTGGGACCAACATCTTTCTTTGGTTGAATTTTCATATAATAACAGTTTTCATTCCAGTATACAGATGTCACCATTTCAGGCATTATATTGGAAGCGGTGTCGAACTCCATCTTTCTGGGATGAAGTGGGTGAAAGGAAGTTGATGGGACCAGAATTGGTAGAAGAGATGGCATAAAAAGTTCAGCTGATTCCGAAACACATGAGAAGAGCTCAGATTATGCAGAAGAGTTATGCAGACAACAGGAGGAATGATCTAACTTTTGAGGTAGGTGATCATGTTTTTCTCAAAGTCTCACCATGGAAAAGTGTAATGAGATTTTTTAAGAAAGGAAATTTGAGTCCAAGGTTCATTGGACCATATGAAATTCTAGTGATAGTTGGATCAGTTGCTTACCGAGTGTCTTTACCTCCGAGTTTATCTCAGGTACACAATGTTTTTCACGTTTCGATGTTGAGAAAGCATATGCCAGATTCATCTCATGTTTTGAGTCCAGAGGTAGTTCAGCTGAAAGAGAACCTATCTTATGAGGAACAACAGGTCCAGATTCTTGACCACAGGGAGCAAGTGTTACGGAATAAGGTGATTAATCAGGTAAAGGTTTTGTGGAAAAACCACATGATGGAAGAGGCAACATGGGAATCTGAAAATGCAATGAGGGATAAGTACCCCCATTTATTCGATAAGTAAATAAATTGCGGGGACGCAATTTTCAAAAGGGGGGAAGGATGTAACATCCCAAGTAATTAATGAATAATAGATATTTTTATCTATGTCTATTAATGAATTAGATAGTGTTTTAGAGGCTTAAAATGAAAATAAATCCAATCTTAAGCATGGAATACACTAATATTTTTTAAAAAATGTTTTACTGCCTTTTGATGGCAAACCATTTTTGAATCTATATTTTGACAATTTTATAAACTATGTTTGTCAAAATAAACTTATTCTCTATGATTGGTACATCAAAATTTACTTTGTGTGAATTTTTTGTATTTTTCTGACAATGTTCATTTTTGAATGAATAGTGAAAAATACTACATTTTACATCAAAACTGCTTTTTAATCTAATTTATTTATATGATTAGATTATCTTTTGAATTGGAATTAAAGTTTAATCTGAATATATTTTTACCATTTAACCCAATGGTGGACATTGTAATTAATTTCAATTTGAAATCGGACTTAAACTAGTGTCAATCTTTTGATACTTATTGTTTCATAAAAACACGCTATTTGCTCTGACAGCGGGAATTAATTGTTAAATTAATTAATGTTACTTATATGTTTTGAAATTTGTAAAATAGACTTCATTTTTTAATTCAGAATATCAAATATAGCTTAGGGTGAAGTTTTGGTATTTTTCTGAAAAACATCAATTTTTGATGATTAGTGAAATCACTAAGTGGTGGTTAAAGAAACTGATTTTTTCGTTTAAATGAAACTTTTTCACTTCTGTATTTTAAATTTCAAAAATCCGACATACATGGTTTTCATTAAGAATTAAAATGTGGTTCAATGGGATTAAAATAATTTTTTGGTGAATAGTAACTTATTATGTTCTTAATCGCGATTAGTGGTATTTAGTGTAGATTAAGGTAAAAATAATGTTTTAATAGTATGAGATGAGCTTGACACATGTCCTACCCTCATTGGATGTGTCATGGCCGACCAAGACAATCCATGGGGCAACTTGGGGACCCCATGGAGCCACTTTGGTTGGGAAATGACATAAATAACTTTTTATTTAATGTTAAAGTAAAAATGACACAAACATGAGTTATGTTAATAAAACAATTTTTATATAGGGTTATAAAAGTCAGAGTTTTGACTATAAATATTCATTAGAAATCTAAAAAGATTTCCTACATCATAGTATTTTTTTATAATTTTTAGACATTAAATAAATTAAAATATTTATGACATCATGATGATGCAGCGATGACCACATTATTTAACGATTTAAATAAAATGGAACGATAATGTAAAATCTAAGACCTACACATGGCCAAACCCAGTTGGATGAGTGGATTTAGAACACTTATCACCTTAGCCTCAAATTATATCAATGTGGGACCTTTTGAATCCGAAACTCATTTTAAAATAAAGTAACGTATCTTTACATTCCAAGAGTGCCCCTCCTCTCCTCTTATAAAAGGCCTCCACATCTACCTCCTTACCCACACTCCCAAAGCCTTTTGCTCGGCCAAAACCTGCCCATTTTGTCTCTCCAATTCCCTCTATTACTCCTTGAAGCCTCACTTTGTGCATAAGTCTTCCCAAGGATTCCTTTGAGCTCAAACCAAAGGGAGTTACCCGATTTTAAGGTAAAGTCTTCACTTGAGTCCGTTTGTTTTATTTTGCTTCTCCAACCCCCTAAACCCTTTATATTATTTTCTATTGTAACAACTCCAGTATCCTCAATATACTATGATGTTGTTATAATATGGATTATAGCTACGCATACACACACCTACATCTAATGGTTAATGAACATACTGTTTCCGTGGATGGTGAATTTATGCCTCCCAAAACGATGATTGTTCAACATTCTTTTAACACCTTCAAAGGTGTCCATTAAGATGTCACTATATTTATATATGATATATAATATGTTTATGTTTTCTTTAAGCTTATGTATTTTTCTTTTTTGTCATACCTTTATGGTTTCCATTATGGGTAAATGCGATATCTTCATTTGAGGAAGTGCGGACTACCGCCCCCTCAAAGTGAGTTGATTCGTTAAATACCATATGTGGGACGTATAAAGAATGGAACTATGATATTATATATGATATTATACTGGAATTATAATATACCTTTATATCATTATGATTCCATTCTATAAATACGAAAGAAAAATGAAAGTAGCGTTCATGCGTACGTACGGCTTACCGTCTCCATGAACGGTGCATTTCATTTCTTACCTCTAAATGATTATGTAATATTATGAATGCATGAATGTACTAGATATATATGACATATATGATATCTAAATCATGAATATCATTCTGGATATAATGGATACATGAACAACATGTAATTATAAAGGGCTTATTTTTTACTCAAGTACCAATGATCGTTAAAACGACCGTTAATAACTTAAATAATTACATAGTGTTCATGACATGGAAATAAGTGATATAAAAGGAATAATGAACTTGAAAAAGGTTCTTAAACAAGTATATATTAACTCATGTTTATTATTCAGGACATTAAAGAACGATCGAGTCAAGTCGAACTCGAGGTATGGGACTTCGTCTCAATCTCCTTTCATTGAGGCATATTTTGTTTTATACACAACCTTCTTTAATATGGTGTATAAACCCCTTTGACTTTTACTTTTATCGAAAAGGAATATTTTTTATACGGATAGATTTAGAAAACGACAAAAGGGAATGTTTTTGTCATATGTATGCGGTGACAACGACTTCTCCGCCGTCGTGACCATTATTTGAGTTTCGGCTTCCTCTACAAGTCATACCTTCTTTTTAAAAGAAAAATAAATACCATGTTTTACTTTTCTTTTATTTTGGTATTGAAAATGGTTTTCATAATGTTTTTATATCAATTTGTTGTATTGATATCTTGTGATTTAAAGGTGGAAATGTTATGTTTCCTTTATGCATGTTTTATGTGATACGATTATGTTGAGGTTCTTGGGCATTATTATGAAGACGGGTGGTTCCGTGATAAACTAAGGGAGGGTGAGCCGGATATAGCTCTCCAATGCATTGGGTAACGCGAAGGAGTGTAACGTTAAGGAATCTCTGAAGAGATTTATGGAATATACTGTGATGGGTATTCCAAACGTAACCAAGAGGGTTACTCCCTACGTAAGAATGTTATGAATGCCTCAAGTTACCTCTATGTCTTATGATTTCTATGATTTATTCATGATTTGATGAGGTATGTTAAGGTTCTTATGTTTTATGGGTAATGTATGATCTCATTCTTATGTATATATGTACCCATGTTTCCTTTCCATATTTTTATATCCCTTACTGAGCTTTTTATGCTCATCCCATGTTTTTTTGAAATATTTTTCACAGGTCAAGGGAAAGGTGCATGATATGATGATAGTGTCAAGGAAGTGTCAAGAAATAATCCATGTTTTATTTTAAATATTTTTCCATTGATGGGAATGAAGAATACTATATTTATGTAACCACTTTGTTTATATGTGGAATGTAATGCATGTTTTATGATCTAATTCTCTAAAACTCTAATCCCAAAAAGATCCTCAATGTATAATATTGTAATAACTCAATATTAAGTAAGGTTTAAGGCTGGGGCCTTATAAAAATGCTTCAGATTGAAATGAAAAATTTCGTAAATGACTATGGATTCATTTGAGATCATTATGAATCAGTCACATGTCAATCCATTCATGGAATGATCAATATCATAGAAATAGTTGATTTATATTTTAAATATGTATTAACTAACATCAAAATATCAGTATAGGAGTCAAAAAAAGAGAAAAATATCATATTATTGTGAAAATATGGAAAAATTATTTTCAAATAATTTCTAATTTGTACAAACAAAAAATAAATAAACCTGACCCATGAATTATTCTATATGATCAAACTTTTCATTTGGACTTCACACTCTTATTAAATTAACAATCCACAAAAAAGAAGTCATAGTAGAGAAAATAAGTTTGAATTTCCACAATAACATAAATGAATGATTCAAAACATGAAGCGTAATTCTCAAAATGAAACTTAGTTCATAGCATGAACCATTTCATCACAATATGTTGTTTGTAGGGTGGTTTTGGGGTTGGTTTGTTTCAGTGTTATTGAAAACCTAAAATGAATCATTCATGGTGTAAATTTTTTCTCAGTTTATATGATTTGGTGACTTTTTTTATTAGAGTTTTCACCTGAATGATTCATATTGTGAAGACTCTTATCACATTGTTAATTTCTAGTACCTATGATTGATCCCAACATAAATCATTACACGACATCATGATTGGTGTTTTTCTATCTCTAACTATAAAATCTAATACTCTTGATATTTTTATTATCATTCCATATTTCTTCTAGAATCAATGGTGATCCTAGGATAATTTTTGGAGAATTTATGGCAAATCATCATCAGTTTTCACTATGGTTTAGGTAGAATGTAGTGTCACAATTTAAAATTATTTTTTATTAATTAACAAAGATATAATATTCTTCTTTGGGAGGATATGTGTTTCCTAATATTACTTTATAGTTATGTTTTTTTGTGGGGTCATTTTTCATGTTATTGATTAGTTCTAACACAGAATATATTGAGGAAGTGGGTTTTTTGTATGGTTTTTGGCATGTTATATTTTTATTGATGTTTACTAGTTTTTGTTTAGAGTAAATGGTTGTTTGATGGTTATGTTATAGAATTTTTTGGTGTGGGGTGTGATGGTGGTCATTTCATGCTAGTTGGATTGATGTGTGGTAGCTTTTTCATAAAATACAAGTGGTTATGGGATGCACTAAAAATGATAAAATGTAATTTAATGTGTATGATAAGGAATTAAAGGTGTGGGACTTTTTTTATGGATTTTGTGATAATAAATTTTTTTGAATGGAATGGGGAATGTCTGAATTAAACATAATATATACATTCATGTGGGTTTTCATTAAATATGGAATTGGATGGATTATTAAGTGAGGCTTGGTTATTGAATGAGGAAAACTAAAAATGGTTGAAATTATAATAAGAGAGTAATTGTGGGTTGTTTGGGATATTTGGGGTATTGAAATTTATTTATTAGTGGAAGCATATGGTGATGGATTTCATGAGGTGTTGTTGGCTTGGATAAATTTATTTTATGCAAACCTTTAATTTGGGTACTGTGTGTTTTCAACTATCCATGTATATTCCAGTTTCATCTATATGCACACTACCTGCATTGAGTATTATGTATCGAACCAAAATATTTTTGGGGGTATTTTCCTTAATATACATTGTGTTGAGGGAATATATGGATGATTACATCCTCTTCCATGCACTCCCTTCAATAGTAGTACATGGCATTGATACTCAATTAGTGGAAATTTTTAATTGACTATGGCGTAGTCATTGGTGATTCTATATGATAGATGATATGATATGTGATGGGGTGATATATTGTTTGATAATTTCATGAGGATGATTTCCTTCACATTTATGATACCCTATTTCCCTAGTTATGAGGTTGTTGTTGTATTTGTGTTGATACTCAGGATGATTTGGTATAATTTAGAGAAAGATTGATACTGATTGATGCCAACGTCGGATGTTGTTCCCTAGGGGTGGTTGGGGTGGGTTGGGTTATGACCCAACAAACATAAAAATCAGATTGATACATGCTCCTTAGTACATGGAAGGAATGGGATAATTGTATGTTTCACATTGGGGTGTGAGGGTAGAAACTCATTGAGGAAGTGGATGAGGGCATCCATTATCTATGTTCTATTAATATTATATTAGTAAATTGGATTAATTATATTTTTGGGTGGCCATGGTGAGGTGAGGATTGTTAGTTGACCTATTCATATACATGTTAGTTCTATAGTTAATTCATTGGTTCATTAGTATTGCCTTTTCAAATTAGCAACACCAACTACGTGTATGATCTTATTGAGTATACATGTTATGATCACCATATGTATATTAACACTATTTTTGAATTTCTAGAAGGGATTCGGAGACTGAGTTAGAGATAAATATCTTGGGGGTTAGTATTTTTTGGATTTTTTTCCTAATGAAATTCCCTCGGTTGGGTTTTAAATGGGAGTTTATAATATTATCAACTAGAATGAATTTTTAGATTTTCATTATTTTAAATTTATTAAACATGGTGTTGATTAGATGTTCTAATATTGTCTTAGATACTTAACCTAAATTATAAGGCTATGGCCTCATATTGTGTGTTTTAAACTTTTGTTAGTAGTCTCTAACTTGAGGCATATTGGAGACGGTAACTGCGGTTCACTCTTCCTCTTCACTGCCATCCAAGTAGTGTATTTAGTGGAGGTAGTGTTGGGAAAACTATCAAGTCTTGTTGAAATTTTGAAACATTGGTGCTCAAATGTAACATATTTGGAAGATGTAAACTTTTGATGATACTACTACAATGGATAATATTTGTTACCACTATCTACCCACCACATCACTCAAAAATATGGGTAAAATAATTCTTATGACCTAAATCCATTGAATGGACATCCAATAGACTAAAAAAAGAATCACAACTGAATAATATCTCACTGAAAGACTTTTTTTGGAATCCTCCACTACTCTCCATACTTAGGGTGCATCATCATCCTCCATTTTCTCATTCCATTCACCCAAGCCCAATTGATCCATTATGACCCATTAATCATTGCTAATATATCACCATGGTAAAAATATCTAAAAAATATTTGATTCCCTCTATCTTTTATAGCCATATATCTTCATCATTCAAAAAATTTATAATGAATTGATACTTCAGGTACATATACATCATCCAAGCACAGAATAACATATTGTTACCCAAATGGATTGAAATATATAACTCTTATAAAAGAATATCTCTTTGATAAATCCATCATATAACATTCAAAAATTTCTTTAACCATCATATTTTCTTTCACATATTCCTTTTTCACAACATACTCTTCTTCCATTATTTTAATGTGACAATATTTTTCTAGTGTGACATCCAATTAATTATTATTCATATATAATTAAACACAAATCTAGGTATTCTCTTTTGATTATACGAATATATTGTGAATTGTGAATGAATAATTCCTTATGATATATATTTTTTCCCAAAACTAAGATCCTCATTTTCCATTGCTTTCTAAAATACAATTATCCAGTTAATAATTTTTAATTGTTCTTTTCAAATATTCATCATAAGCATACTAAAACTCACACTATAAAATTAATGTCTTGAGGAGTATAAATCATAATATATGATGATATTTTTATCATCTAAATACAATGATACTCACAAAATTTACATGAATTTTTCTTCTATTGTTAGAGCTTATGATTTGGAAATTTGGAATTGTCCAGCAAAGGGAGTACAAACAAGATTACATCCATCCATTGTAAACCATTCAATGATCATCCAGATGTATTATTTATCAGACAATAGATATGTTCCCATATTATTATTTCTTTTTATCCCCATCATTTGGATTATCTTTCCTTCTCTAAGATCCGTCATTTCAAAAAAAATGAACCACTTATGTTTCAAATTATGATTCACCTTGTCATTAAGTCTAACGAGAAATAGGTCACCAATATAAAAAATAAAAATTATGATAGTATAATAATCATATTTATTTTGGTAACTACATTGATCCACATAAAATCTCTTAAATAATTAATCCAACAAAAATTAATTGAATTTTTCATTCCATGGACTTGAGGATTTTTTAATTCTATAAAACATTTTCATTAATTTACATTCCTAATTCCATTTCCCATATTTTGTTAAACCAGCTAGTTGTTTAAAATAAATATATTCCCCAAACTCATCATGATAGAAAGATGTATCACCATCAAAATCTCAAATTATAAATATTCCAATTCCATGAAACATAGACCTATCGTGAAGGTAAAATTTTGAACTACTCAACAGAAGATTTATATGAAATTTACTCCTTCATTCAATTGAAAATCTTTCACTACAAATCATGAATTTTAATGCTTCATTCAATATTATTGTTCCTTGATATAGTAAACAAATATATTTTCTATTTCCATTTTTCCTTATTGAATTTCATCAACCTCTAATGTTTTGTTGAACATTAATCATGACATCTATTCATTTAGAACTACACCACACTAATTCAGTTCACTTTGAAATGCCACATCACCAGCAAACTCAGGTTATCCAACATCTGTTAGATGTAGGGAATTTATATTATCCCCAAACATTTATACTATCCTATTAATTATAATTTATCTTCACAGCTAAATTGATTATTCTAAACTACTGAATTATACTCTTCCAACCTGTACTTGTACATCCAATACTCACACATGAGCTTCATCCTATATGGTTATTTCTGGTTGATCTTCCACTGCTACATCTCTTCAATATTTGGGGCTTTCAGAACATACATATATATATTATTTAGAATTTTTTAACTTCTGATAACCTTCACTAATAAATATGGAGTAAAATATTTTATTTTTCTATAACTTCTTCTGTTTCTACATTTCCATATTTCAAACTAAATTATCATGAATGAGAATGTAATGACCCTCGATTTCTCATTGGATTGAGAGTACAACGAGTCATTACCAGGCCTTAAGTGACATCCCTGAGACGCTAAAGGGAGGAAATAAATGCTGAAGGGTTTAAAATACAAGTGGGGGATGATTTACCCTTTAATAAATAAACCAATAAACCTACCAACAATAACCAAAAATTCACTATATGATGCATGAAAACAATGATAGATTACTCAAAAAATTCATGTATCTCAAAACAACATCAATGTAAGCAACATCGAATTAATAAACAAGTATCAAAGTACACAATGGATAATCTACAAGAGACACTCCAAAGACCTCAAGATTCCATCCTCCACAAGCTCCAAGATAAAAAATATTCAAAAATCCAAAACATCACGAGGTAGTTCAAAACACGTGTGAAACAATACCTTTTCCCTTTTCCCGGAAGATAGCATCTGCAAATGCACCAAAAAACCAAAGCATGGGTGAGTTTAAAACTCAATATGTTTTCTTCTAATGACTTTCCTACACACTCCACTAGGATAGAAGAGTTAGCAACAATTATATGAAAATTTTTGTATAAAATTATTTCTCTAAAATTGTTTATAACAAAATATAAACAAGTTTCCAAAACCATTCGTTACCAAATGATTACAAGGGAAATTGAAACCAATTTTCTCAACAAGATTTGTTTCAAGAAAAATAACAAAAAAAACTTCAAAACCATTACACAATATCCCTTTTTGGAATACCCAACCCTTTAACAAAACAATGAAACCAACCATGTACCCTTTGTTATGATAGTTCCATTCTTGTGAGCGGTTTCTCGTCGATATACAGAGTCATCATAGGATAATTGTTTTCTATGGTCCATTAACCCTTTGGCATCAAGCACAGGGTCATATTTCAACCAAGACCCATATAGGAAACATCTGAAGTTCTATTAACCCTTTGGCACCAAGAACATGGTCATATTTAAACCAAGCCCTATATATGAAAATGAATACACACCAGATATTCCCAACAATCATTCCAAAACAACCCATTCAATAAAAACAAAATATTATGGAAGTCCATTTCCATCAAAATCATTTCAATTTCAAACCATTTCAATAAAACTCCATTTTTATTGAAACCCATATCTACTGAAAACCCATTTTCATCAACCATTTAACAATTATAGAAAATCCATAATTTAAAATCATCATTTTAATTTCATGAAACTAAACCCCCTTTTGCAAAACATCTCACCAAGTTCACTCAATTTCACAAAAACCATAAATCATCACTATATAAGATTTATTCCATGATTTTCAAAATCAATAGAATTTAAAATAAAAAAATTTAAATCTAATCCAATAAAATATAGAAATAGGAGATGAGTTTGAAGACACCTACCTCAAAGGTTTTGATGAATCTTGACAGTAGATGATGAATGCACAACAAAGCGGCTCGATTCTCCAATAACTTCTTTAGATCTCTTATCCTAGCTAGGTCACAACTCAACGTAAAATTATTAGGAATACAAAAACGTTTATCTACCCACTATAGGTTAATATCTGAGAAATAATTGTGTTCGGAGAAGTATATTAAAACATATCTAAGAAAACATGAAAAATCCGGAAGGAATGGTTACATAATTCAATAATTGGACTTGAAATCACCAATAGAAGGCTCTAGGATTTCTACAACTCATGTCCGGAGGGTTCTCGAGACTTCATGGGATAGTATTCTCAAAATAGGGTCGTTTGGAAGCTAAAAATAAATATATTGAGAAAAAATGAGTAATCTCTTAAAAAAATAGGATCTAGATTTGACCTTTGTGTAAGGTTTGACCACACGGTTTGGGCCAACTGTGTTCGGATCATGCGACCTTCTTTTTGGTCCCAACACTCCTTATAAAACCCCCAAACTCCCATGTCCTTCACCTTTACCCTTTTTTTAAAACATATTTTTTATGGAATCATCTCACTTTATGGAAACAACCCACTTTATAGAAACACCCCACATTATGGAAACACCCCTCTTTATGAAAACAATACACTTTATGGAAGAACCCCAATTTATGGAAACAGCCCACTTATAGAAACACCCCATTTTATGGAAATATCCCACTTTATGGAAACAAATAACATTATTGAAACACCCCACATTATGGAAACAACCCACTTTATGGAAGCAACAAATATTATGGAAATACCCAACTTATTAAAACACTCTATTTTATGGAAACCCAACCAATGACACAACATTTAGAAAAAACGCCTCCTTATATAAAAAACATGACGAAAGCGTTATGTACCCAAAACCAGAAATATTGCATTCTCCCCACCATTAGTCTTCTTATCCTTGGAAAGTAGAAAACCCTCGTTGGTTAAAAAAATTCCCACCACAACTCTTTAATTTCCTTATCATGTTCCCAAGTCTCTTCCCAAATCTGACCATGTTGCAATAAAACTCACATTATGCCATTGCTTTTCCCACACAAGACATTCTCATGTCTATCAATGATCAGAACTATGATATGTACTAATTATGCATATGGTTCTAGGTCAATGTGATCCCATTTGATCCCTTGGTCTGGATCAGGGTGATACTATTTCAACTGGGATATATGGAACACATTATGCACTGAGCTAAACTGTAGTGGTAATTTCAACTGATATTCCACCTCTCCAACTCATTGTATTATCTAAAAAGTGCCAATGTATCTATGAGATAACTTTTCCTATTTTTTTAAACGATGATTTACAGGAATGGGATAGTTCCTTAAGAAGACATGATCACACACAGCAGATGAATACAGTCTTCGATAGTTATCTAAATAATAGTTTTGACGACTCTGATCTTACTACATCCTTTTTCTAATCAACTAGATATTCTCCGTTGTTTCTTCGACAAGGCTCGGCCTGACTTGTGAAGTTTCACCCATTTCCACCGATCATAGTGGAGAATGACAATGATGCCAATAGAATGCTTCAAACAGAGCCATGTGTATCGAGTCTTTATAGGTGTTATTATATAAGAACTCCACTAAAGTTATATGATCCTCCCAGGAGACACCAAAATTCATTACACAAGCCTGCAACATGTCTTCCAACATTTGAATTGTCCTCTTGGATTGTCCATCTGTCTATGGATGACACGCCATGCTCATAGTCAACTCAGTCCCAAGGTCTTGCTGTAAGGATTTCTAAAAAATAGATGTGTACCTCGGATTTCTATCTGAGAATATTGACACTAGTACACCATACCTCTTTACCACCAATCAGATATAGATTTTTGAAAGATCCTCTACCATATGAGTTTCACGAATAGGGTTGAAATGGGCCGACTTGGTCAGACGATCCACTATCACCAAAATTACATCATATTTCTTGAAAATTCTTCGAAGAGTTATAAACCATACATTGCTATCTGTTACCATTTCAATACTGGGATGGGAAAGTAATTTGAAATACTAGATGGTCTCTGATACTCTTCTTTTACCTACATACAAGTTAATCTCTACTAGATGAACTCAACAACCTCCATTTTCATGCCACTCCACCGAAACTGCACCTTTAAATCCATATACAACTTATCTGTACCTAGATTTACATCCCATCTTGAATGGTGGTAAGCATGAAGGAGTTGTTCTTGGAAAAAAATAGGTACAACCATCTGATATCGTAATAAAAAAATTGAACCCCCATCCAGTTTCTATCCCTCAATGGTTTCCCCACCATTGAGTTTTGAACGTACGACGAGATATTCTACATTAGATGTTTGTACCTCTTTGATACTTTTTACTAAATCTAGAATAAGAATAGATAAAATTAAAACTTCTACATCAACTCAGTCTTCACATTTCACAAGTATGTCATCTATGTTTGACATCAATTTCCATTCATCTGATGATTCTTTCGCACACTAAGCATATGAATTCCTACTCAATGCATCTGCCACTAAATTTCCTTTCCCCGGTGTGTACATTAGGTCGAAGACAAACATTTGGAGATACTCCATCAACCTCATTTTCATCAGATTCAAATATCATTGTGATAAAATGTGTTTCAATCTTTTTTTATCCACAAACACATTAAATTTCTCACCCAAGAGATAATGTGTCCATGGTTTCAAATCATGGACGACAGCAGCGAACTATAAATCATGTGTTGGGTAATTCTTCTCATGAACCCTCAAATTCCTTGAACCATAATCAACCATAATATCTCTTTGAAAGAGAACATAGCCCAACCCTTATCCTGAAGCATCACATTACACAACATACCCCTTTCTTGATTCTAGAAATATCTAGATAGGTGATGATGTAAGTAGAAATTTTAGTTCCAGGAAATACATCTGAAATTCCTCCATCTATTGGAATGGATAATTCTTCATTGTCAGATCTGTCATTGGTGATGCTAGTCGTGATAAATCAAGAACAATTCATCGTTCGTAACTAGCTAGACCAAGAAAACATTGTCTCATGAAAACATTCTTCGATGGTCGCCACGAGAAAACAACTTCTATCTTTTCAGGATCCTCAATAAACAACCTTTATCAGAAATGGCATGGCCAAGAAAATGTACTTACTATATCCAAAAATCACACTTTGATAATTTTATAAACAAATGGTGATTTCTCTGGATTTGTAACACTGCTTCCAGGTGCTCCTCATAGTCAGCCCATGTATTTTAATAGACCAAAATGTCATCCACAAACACCACAAAAAAAGAATCCAGATATTATTGAAATATTTGATTCATCAATTCCATGATAACCGATGGAGTATTAATTACACCGAATAGAATGACTACATATTCATAGTGGCCATACCTACTTCTAAAATATTTCTTTGGAATATCCTCTTTTTGAACTCACAATTGGTGATATCCTGGACACAAGTCATGTTTGGGGAACCACTGAGGTCCCCTTAATTAATCGAATTGATCATCATTGCGTGGTATTAGATATATTTTCTTTATCATATCTTGGTTAAGCATACGATAATCCACACACAACAAAAGAGTTCCATCTTCCATCTTCACGAACAAAACAGATGCTACCCACAGAGATGTACTTTGTTGAATAAAACACTTTCATTCTAGCTCCTCTAACTCCACTTTAAATTCTTGTAACTTTTTGGTGTCATCTTATAAGATGGAAGGTAAAAGTGGATGGTCCCTGGAAGGAGATCAATCCTAAACTCTACTTCCATTATAGGTGGAAATCATGAGAAGTTATTGGTAAAGGCATCTTGAAATTGATCCACAATAGTTGGAAAACTATTTCCCTCAGTCTATTACATTGATTGTGAGGTGAACAATTAAAACTGATAAGAGATAGTTCCCACAATTAGGGCCACCAAGCTCTCTTCACCTTTGTTTACAATCCTTTCTCATCTAAAGAGATGTTCAACACCGTCCTCAGACATGAAACTATCTATTATCCTATAACAGTCGATTTGATCCATGAATGTTTTCAACCAATCCATACCTAGGATTATATCATAGACATCCATCTCCAACATCGAGAAGTCCCATTTCACCTCAACTCCATCAATAGTTATAACACAAGCTCTACACACAAAGGCTTGAAATTTTATTTCACCGATAGGTGTTTAGAGTTCTATCATAGAAGGAATTATTTCAAGTTTTAAGCATACCAAATAGTTTCCCCAATTCCTCTTCATCTTAGTTATAGAGTTCCCTTCCCCTCTAGTGAAGACTACAATACTTGTTCCACATAGATTTTCAACAGTGGTTGTTATTGTAAATGGAGTAAACAACTACAGTCCCAACTAAATGGTTAAAATAGCCCGAGAGATTCTTTTGAATAACTGTTTGTTTACATATGGCCTGGGTACAACCAAATTCTCAATATCCTCTTTTAACTAGTTCTTATGATGCATATTAGGTGCCATTTTCTAAACCACCAAAAAACTCTATAAGTCCCACTCTCTATCAACTAATGGAATAGAATTTAAAATTATATCACATCAACTATCACAACATTGTTTTCCAAAGTTATACTTTGTCCATGTTTAACCATTTTTTAAGACATTCAACATGATTTATGAATATTAAATCAATTTCAAAATACCAAAAGCATTCCCTTTTTAAAAATCATTCATTTGAAAAACAATTCCATTCTTTTTCAAAAATCAACACTTTTTTCACAACATGAACCATTCCTATAAACTATGTATGCACTCATAGTGGGAAGACATTCCTCTAAAATGCTTGTATTTCTCGTCTAATTGGCTCAACCCATGACAATGTGATTTCAAAATCCATGAAGTGTCTATAAACACTTATTTACCCAACTCCCAGGTAACTTGATGTACATAATAAAAGTTTTAGATACATCCTTTTGTGCTATACATTTCTTGTTCCAACAATCCAAATCCTTTCTACGAGTCCTACCCAAGGAATAGGTAATAAGTGATTTCAAATCCAATAACAAGAACAGTGATGACTACTTGTTAGGAAAGGAACGAACATGTTGATATCATTTATACCACCAAAAAGGGCCAAAATGATATCATTTGTAATGACCCACCAATTCTCATTGGCATAATAGTACAACAAGTCATTCCTAGTCATTAAAAGACATGCACAAAATTCCAAAGGATGGAATTAAATGCCGAAGGTTTTCAAATACATGTGGGGGATGATTTACCCTTTAAGAAAAAAAACATTAAACCTACCAACCATAACCAAAAAATCACTATATTATGTATGAACCAATAAATACAACTCAAAAAATTCATGTATATCAAAAACGCATCGAAGTAAGAAAAAACCGAATAATTACCATGTATCAAAATACAAAGAAGATAAACTACACAATACCCTAAAAAGACCTCCAGGATCCATGCTCCAGAAGCTCCAAGATAAAAAAAAATCTCTGAATAGCCCAAACATTATGAGGTAGTTCTAAAAACGTTTGAAACACTACTTTTTCCCTTTTCCCAGAAGATAGCATCTGAAAAAGCACCAATGTGCCAAAGTAGAGGTGAGTTTAAAACTCAGTAGGTTTTCCCAAATGACTTTCCTACCCACACCACTAGGATAGAAGAGTTATCAAAAATTATATAATACAGTTTATATAAAAAAATTTCTCAAAAAAATTTTATAACTCAATATGAAAAAGTTTTCAAATCCATTCATTACCGAATGGATACAAGTGAAATTGAAACCAATTTTCCCAGAAAGATATTTTTCAAGAAAAAATAACTAAACAAACATCAAACCCATTTCAATATATCCCTTTTTGTCCTACCAACCATTCAAAAAACCCATAAAACCAACCATGCATGTTATGTTATGATAGTTCCATACTCATGAGCGGTTTCTCGTCGATCTACTAAGTCATCACAATGTAATTGTTTTCCATGATCCATTAACTCATTGGCACTGAGAACATGGCCATATTTCAATCAATCCCCATATATGAAACTTCCCAAGTGCCATTAACCATTTGGCACTGAGCAGAAGGTCATATTACAACCAAGCCCCGTATATGAATCATGAACACACTCCAGATATGCCCAATGGTCAATCCAAAAAACCCTTTTAATAAAACACCTTTTTATTGAAAACCATTTCCATCAAAATCATTTCAATGCCAAACCATTTCAACACCAAAATATTTCAATAAAACTCTATATTTATTGAAAACCATATCTATATAAAACTCATTTTTCATCAACCATTTAGAAATTCCAGAAAATCCTAAATTTTAAATCATATTTAATTTCATGAAACTAAACCCCCTTTTGCACAACTACCCCCAAGATCACTCAATTTTACAAAAACCATAAATCACCACTGAAGAAGATTAATTGAAATTTTTTGAAAATAAATACCATTCAAATAAACCCATTTAAAGCTAATAAAATCAATTCTCGCAAGAGGAGATGGGATTGATGCCACCTACCTCGATGGTTTTGATTAAACTCGACAATAGACGAAGAACACACAAGAAAGTGACTCGATAATCCAAGAACGACCTGAGGTTTTTTATCTTACCAAGATTATAATTCAGCATTGAATTATTTGGCATCAAAAAACATATATCTACCCATTATAGGTTCAGATCTGATAAATAATGGATATTGGAGAAGTAGATCTAAGAAGATCTATGAAAACATGACAAATGCAGAAGGAATAGTGACATACCTCAAGAATCGGACACGAAATCACCAAGGGAAGGCTCTAGGTTGGCTCCAACTCATCTTGGGAGGGCTCATCCGCCTTCTAGGGAGAGTAATCTCAAAAAAGGGGCATTTTGAAGCCATAAATAAATATGTAGAGAAAAAACGAGTAAGCTCCTAGAAAATATGATCTCGATCCAACCTCTGCGTAAAGTTGGACCACACGGTTTGGCCCAACTGTGTATGGATTGTGGGACCTTCCTTTTGGTCCCAACACTCCTTATAAAACCCCAAAACTCTCACATCCTTTACCTTTACCCTTTTTTTGGAAACACATTTTTTATGGAAACATCCCACTTTATGGAAACAACCCACTTTATGGAATCACCCCACTTTGTGGAAAAACCCCACATTATAGAAACAACCCAAATTATTGAAACAACACAATTTATGAAAACAACCCACATTATGGAAACACCCCACTTTATCGAAATGAAAAACATTATAGAAAAAACCAACATTATGGAAACACCCAACTTTATGGGCACCACCCACTTTATAGAAACACCCCACTGTATTGAAAAATCCCGCTTTATGGAAACAACCAACATCATAGAAACAACCAACTTTATGGAAACTCTCTATATTATGGAAACCCAATAAAATACATGAAATTTTTAAAAAAACACATCTTTTACATAAAAAACATGAGGAAAAGGTTATGTACTCGAAACTGGGGGTACTACAGAGAACATCTCTACTTCTAATTTCTTATCACAATTTGACATCAAAAAACATATATCCAAGATTCTCATCAACATATTTCATGGAAAAAAACATATTATATATTTCATTATGATTTTATTTATGTAAATAATTTACATGTACATATGATAAATTAGCAAGTATTATTAAATCTTAAATTAATAGTAAATTTTAAAACTAAAATTTCTCTAGTATTTCTTTATCAACAATCGGTGATAGAAATTTATTTACTATTTATGTTATTATTTTGATAGAATCTACCAAAATTCCTTTCTGTATTCTATAGAGAACCATTAATCTTTAAGCCTTTTTTTAACATCTAATTCATCTTTTCATCAAATTAATTTTTTGTATAGTTTCGAGAACCATCATCTAAGGACTTATTCCATTATTTTTCTAGAATTTTTAGATTCTTTTCCTAGTATTGTATCAAATGTTTGATACCCAAATTAAATTCAAATTATAATAACCTCGATTTTATAAAATGAATTACATGAAATAAACACCTTAAATTCCGCAGAATTATTCATCAAATAATAAATCTATAATTTTACGTAGAATAATAACAAAAATGTTACAATGTAAATAGAAATAAAAAAGGATTGGAAAAAGGAAATTACTCATGAAAATTTGTGGACAAGTTTGAATTTTTGATTCTTTGGATACCATGTATCTTTTGTAAAGGAATATTTTCCCTGGATTCCCATTACACATATTCTACACATTCCGATTCCCATATAATAAAGATTTATTATAACTATAGCCTTTATAAATATCATGTTTTTCACACTAAGGGGACCAAGCCTAAATTTTTGTACGTTTAGAACATTAGAAATTATACTTTCTAAAAATTCAATTACATATACATTTCTAATTAGGTAAAGGGGGTTCTCATTAATTCCATATGAAACTATCATAGAATCTCTAGTGAATTTTGAAACACCATTTTCAAAACTAATATTCTCACCTTTATCAATGAGTTTCCGGATTGAAATACGATTTTACCATAACTCATGGATGTGATTAACATTCATTATTTTTAGGAATCCCACACTCTTTATCTGGATGTTGACTTCTACACTTCAAACAACATTTAGGGCTATATCTTCTTCTATGTGAACATTCCCAAACGTTTTTGATACATATTTGAATATTTAAAATTCATCATAAGTTAAATGGAATGATCTACTAGTTCTAATCACTCAATATTCTACTATGGTATTAAGAATATGTAGGAAATTATTACTCCCTTCTAATAGATTAATTGAATTTTAACTACGTGAAGTCTATGTTTTCCTAGTGTCCCCCTAGTTAATTTTTCCATACATCATGATATTCCCTTCTTTCCACAACTCCAAAAAAATAGGTCATGAGCCATTAGACATCATTAGAATCATGTTATGATGCATATCTTATACTAAATACTCTTTATATTTTCTTATTGGGTGAAATTCTATGTCCATTGATATTATGGGAACTTTCAGATGGTTTTTCGACATCCCTATGCTTGAGCTCTTCATTCAAGACCCTATTATGGATATCATCAAACACAAAATCTATTTTCCACTAGATTTAATCACCACAGTAACTAGAGAATACCATACATCCTAAAGTGAATATTACAATAGTATAACCCATAAATCATCCTAAAATGTAACATTTGCATACTTGAGTTTCGGATGTATCATATTGAAATAATTCACATGATCATCCAATGGTATACCTTTCAACAACCTTAAATAGAAAAACCATTTCAACATGACTTTTTTTTACCATTTGTGGAGTTTAATTCATATACAAAAAATACAACATAACATCCAATACAGTTTTCTTCTCTCATATGTTAAAATTAACATTTCATGCTAGATACATCATTACCACTACCAATGTATTTCTATATTGATTTTTCTATTTTTATTCTATGTTGTGTTAATCATAATACTATTTAATGGTATTTTTAGATCTTTTTGGATGTGATAATCATCAATTTGTATCCACTAGGAACAAAAAAAAATCCATTGAATTTATCAATCAAAATATTCCCTTCATCTGACACCACATAAATTTTATTACAAGGGTGTTAACATAGAAAATTAATCTACATGATTCGATACCACATTTTAGGAATCTTTGAAACATTTATCTATCATCTCTCTAATAGAACCACTAGAACACCTCACTTTGTGGAACCAGAAGATCACATGGATTGGTATGGTGGAATGGTAGAACCTCAAGAAGTTCCACCTAATTATGTACACTAGAAGTTGGTGGCCTTAAAACCCTACACACTACATGAAGTCAACCTTCACACACACTATAGTACTCACAATAATTCAATGCTCCATAATAACCTCTAACAGCAATGCATGTGAAGTTAGTACATAAATAAATCAACTAGACAATGTTTTATTGTGATTTGGAAAATGTTTCCTACATTCATTGGAGAAATAACACAATAACCTTTCATTAATAAAAAATCAAGATATTAAAAGATATACAATTTAATAAGTAAAAAATTAGTAATTTTATTCTCTCTATGTCCTCCTAATTCCATGAATCAATATTTTAACTAAAGTCTCCACTAGACTAAATATTATTCTTAGATTGTCCAACAGGTTAAACCTGCTCCCCTGAAATCTCATTCAATGTGGAATGGAGGCTTCAGATTGACTACCAAAATGGTGATCATTAAGACTTATTGACCAGTATAATCTTTATTGCTCAAAAGTGACATCACCAGAAGATGAAAACATTTTATGATCATGCTACCCATGGATAAGACTCACGGTTTATTGCCTACACACGACAGTGCTCTAATATATGGTGATCGTAATTCATGGGACATGAATCTATTGAAAAAAACTTGGTGAACTAAGGGTTGATTGACCTATAACAATACAAATCTTCTTTATTACACAATAATATATAAACATTCCAATTTGAAATGGAGTGAACACAATATTACATATAAAATAATAATAACCATATTCCCACTTACAATTTTAATAATGTTAATATAAATAAATCCAATCCAAACAACCTATCAAAATAAATAATTCATTTTAAATTCACAAGAACAATAGTAAAAAATGAATATTTTCCTAATTTTTATGCATTTTAAAAAAATGTTTTTATTTTCACTAATAGATCTCAAAATAAACAATTTGATACATTTCAAAAAATCTATTATGAATTATATGATAATAATAATAATAACAAATTTTTTGTGCCTTTAGAATAAAAATATTTTTCTTTTTTTTTTCTCCATGAATTAAACAAAATTATTCCACATGTAAAAAAATATATGCCCCAACCATCATGAATTTTTTATTCCAAAAAATAAAAATATATCATTCAGAAGTTTTTTTACCTTATATTCAAAATATACATTAAAAAAATATATATTCCTTTTAGAATATAAACAATAGTTTTTATGCCTTTGAAAATAAATAATTTTTTTTATTAATTTCCCATATTATAATCTTCTATGGCTTTTAAAAATAAAAAAACCATTTTTGTCTGCTTGAGTGTCATTAAATAAATAAATAATTTCTTTAAACATTCCTAGAAATACTACTAAATATTATAACTTTTACAAAAAATATTATTTTATTTTCATTCATATGGCTTTTTATTATTTAATTATACATTCCATAAAAATAAAAAAATAGATTATTACTCTTGAATATGATTAATTCATTGTGGCTACTAAAATTATTATTCCTTTCACAAAAATATAATTTAAAAAAATTACATGCTCTTTGATGAATATTTGTTTTCTTATTATAAAATGATTGTAATGAATTTTAAATTGTACGGTAAGAATATATTTTATTTTCATTTAAAAAAAGTTTTTTTTATCCCAATAAAAAATTACAATAATTTTTTTATATGTCGATATAACAGTATTTTTTATATCTCATAATATTATTTTTATTTTTATTTTTTAAAAATATTTTTATAGTTATTCTTGGTATTGTATTTTTGATTTGAAAATGTTTTTTCATTAAATAAAAATAAAAATAATATATTCCATTAAAAAATTAATAGATATTTATAATAATTTCAATAATATTATTTTTTCTATTCAAAACAGTTATAATTTCTTGTCCTTTCAAAATCATATAGATATGATTCATTTTAAATGTAATTCCTAGTTTTTTATTCTTTAAAATAAATGATGAAATTTTTTCATGCATTAAAAAGTAAAATAATAATTTATATAACATTGAAAAATACAACTTTTAATATTATCATGATAATATTTTATTTTTCTGAATTTAGAAAGTGGAATTTTTATATTTTAAAAGATTTATGAATTTAATAAATATATGCCTTTAAAAATATTTTACTTATTCTTCCTTTCAAGAATTTTTTTATTTTTATGTCATTAAGAACAAATTTTAACCATTTGAAGATAATATTTTTCTAATTTTTTCTATTTTTAGAATAATTCTTTGTTCACATCCAAAACAATAATAATATTTTATTCGTTAAAATAGTATATTTTTAATTATTCACAATAAATTATTTTCCTTCATTTAAAACTATGAAATATTTAATTTTTTTACCCTTTTAAAAAAATAACATATTTTTTATTAAAATAAAAATAATAATAATATTTGTATCTTAAAAATATTAATTTTTCTTCCTCTTTAAAAATATTTTTTTAATCCTTTCAATAAAATTTCAATACACGTTTTAAAAAATGGTGTAAAAGTTCTCACTTGATCCCCCTTGAGAGAAAAAGTAAAATCCTATAAATATTAATGATTAATAAGGATGTGTCATTAGACCAGGTGGGTATTTAAGAAAAAAATATTTTTATTTCAAAAATAATAATATGTGTTTCTGACATAAAAGTGAAAAAATATTATACATTGTGTACATTTAAATTTTTTTTTGAAAGTTCATTTTATTGTTTATTAATGTAAAACATTAAAATTTATTATAAAATTTTAAAATGAAATATATAAAATTAATGTATTTTTTTTTTGAAAAGTGAATCCTCATTCCAAAAACTTTTTGATTGATTCTGATACTACCTTGGAACTTTCTGAAATTCCACCATTGATATTCCATTATACTCCCTCATGTAGAAACAATATATACAGTTAATTTGTGCTGTAGGCGATTTAGGGTTTTAATGAGATTTTGATTATTGTGGCCCTTTTGGTAGATCATGGTTATTGTAAATTAAATAATAATGTTTCCCACAACCAAAACTAGTTGTTATACTTCTCATTTTTATAATTCTATGCCTTCTCTGATCACTCATTTAGAAAGTACATGAATTCTCACACTTTTAATCTTCAGCACCCACTCTCTCTCTTTTTCCCTCTTGAATACCTTCCCTCTAGTTCTCCATCTCTCTCATCCACCAAAGCCACCTCTATGAATAACACCCACCCATTGTAGACTAGTAACAACATATCCCTTTAATAACTATTGAAGAACCCTTTCGCAATAAAATTCATTCTCCTATGTCTTGATCCTAAATAATAACATGGAAAATATTATTTACAATGTTATCGAACTATATATGGGTCTATAGTGACAGCGTTGCGTTCCTGTTGTAGTTAAAATGGATAGGACATTCATGTCAGGGAATTATTTTTTATTTCATCAGATAAAAATTAAGAATTTCGACACCACTGAGAAGAAAATGATTGGTGTAAAATGGTATAGCATGAAACTACCTATATTTTCTCAACAGATAACTTTAATAAATAATTTCCTATTCTTCCTCTGTTTTTTTATTGGGGTAATGGTCGTGGTTGAATATTTTAAAAAAATTATTCTATATTTTTTATTGATTATCCATCGTACTATTGTGTTTTTTTCAGTTTTCATATATACAACATGATTTTTTTCTAATAACACCTATATCGGGAAAAGATTCCATGATCTGGGATTGTTTTAGGGAGGCCATATACCAAACACTAGGTGATTCCCAAGATAATGCATTATTATATTATTTTAGGAATGTGCTTGTCTTAAAAGAACCTTCCTTGAAACATTTTCAAATGAGGTTATTTCTTAGAAATCGCATTCCTTAAAAATATTTCATGGAAGGTGATATCTATGAAAATTATTTCCTTAAACATGTTCCAAGGGTTGTTCTCTCCAAAAAATTTCTTTCAATTATATATTTTTAAAATTTTTATTTAATTGTTTTTTGAGTTTTATTAATATGTATATGTATGAAAATAATTAACAATTTTTTTTAGTAATACAATTAATTCCGTTACAAAAAAATTATTAAATAAAATCTCGGTGAAGACCACTTTCATAAGATTATGTCACTTCATATATTTTCTATATTTTTGATGTGGGATAAAAAAACATATTTTATAAAAATAATGTAATAATTATTTGTTATAGAATACCTTAATGATAAAACAATTATTAATTACACTTTATTAATACTTAATAATTAATTAACAGTGTAATTAATATTAATTAATAGTATAATTAATTTCATATCTAAGAAAATAGTTATAATTAATATTAAAATTAGTAATTGTAGGAAAAGTTATTGATTATTTATTAATAATAATGTAATAAATAAATAATAATATTGTAATTCTTAACTGATAATAATAATCAGCAATAATAAGTAATATTACTATTAAACAAAAATGATTTCTCTCATGTAAATTCCTTTATTTTTATATTTATGATTACTATTATTTTTATTATTAATTAATTAATGATGGTAACAAATTAACATAGATATAATGATAATGCATGCATTCAAGGACATGGCAATGAATAATTTGGAGAGGGAAATGATGTCATGATAATAAGATGTCTTAATAATAGTCATTATAATAAGTTTAGGATAATTGATTCGTGATTATAAATTCAGGATAACAATATTTTTAATAATAATTTCATCATAAAATTTTAATATAATAATATTACTAATGACATAAATAATCATATTATTATTATTAATTATTTTTAATTGTTAATATAATATTAATAATTATTCTTTTAAAAATATTAATAATATCACTAATTATTATCATTATCATTATCATAATTATTAAATTTCAAATATTAATATGTTTTAGATAATTAATTATTTATAATAATTATTATTATTATTAAGTCATTTTTTATGATACTTATTATTTTCCATTTATAATTTCTCGGAAATTATTTTTATATTCTATTTTTTAATATGTCTTAGGTGCATGTCACACATTTCATTTAAAATATAACTATAATTTATAATTTATAATCATTTAATGTTACATACTTCCTATTATGTCAAAATGATATGTTTTGAAAAAGAAACATTGTTTTTTATTGTTTATATTATTGTTTGTCTATTATTTGGATTGAATTATTTTTATTTTCAACAATTTTCAATATTTTTTAAATATGTTTTAAGATTAAATTATATATTACTTATAGTTTATATCATATAATATTTCAAATTTTATAAAATTGGATATAATAAAAGTAATAAGATTCATGTAAGTAACATTGAATGATTATAAAATATAACCAATAAATATAATAAAAATATAACATTAAACATGGATTAAAAATAAAAAATTATTTGGAAATAATAATAAATCCATAAATATATAATACATAAATTAATTTACAGGTTATAAATATTATTGATTAAAAAAAGCTTTGACACATCAAAAAAAATTGCGCACAAAAATAATAATTAAATAAAATATAAATGAAATCTAAAATATTTATTTTATAAATATATATTAATTTAATGTATATGTAATGCAACAAAATAATAAATAGTAAAAAAAATTAAAAATAATTTATCTATAAAAAATTTATCGATACAAATGTTATGTTTTGAAATAAAAATATTTTGTTCTATTGAAACTATTTATAATTTATTTAAATTATTTTTTTATGTAACTATTTTTTCTATGTTTACTCATTGTATTAAAGTTTATTTATTTTTTTTTACATTATAATTTTTTTATTTCATAATCACATTCTTAAAACATTATTACATTTTATATAGGTCATTTTGAAGATGTATAAATTAAAAATTATAAATAAAATCTAAATTAATTTTTTAAACTAATAAACATATAAAAAATAAATGAAAATAAATATTATTTCCTAAATAAAGTATTCAAAAAAAATTCATAACAAAAACATTACTGTTTATAAACATGCCTTTTAAACAAATATATATTTATAAAATGATAATACTGTATAAAAAATATAAATAAAAATTAAAACATTGTTTGTACAAATAAAAATTATTTTCAAATAAATGTTATAAGAAAAAATTAATAGAAAACAAATTAAATTTAATCAAAATTGTAAATACAACATTAATATAATTTGAATCATCGACCAACCATTCAAAAATGAAAAAAAAATATTTGAGATATTTGATGAAAAATAATTTCAATGAAACAAAATAATATGGTTTTAAAAGTTATAACTTGTGCTTATATTTATTTTCGCAAAAAATTTTTTTTGAAAATTTACATTTTTATTATATTTGAACATTCCTTATATTTTTAATTAATTGTTTTTCAATCTATTTATTAAATATCATTTAGATTTCATTTATAATAATAAATGGGAGCATAACTATTTTGAATTATAAATGTTAGGTTTTTTATCAATAAATTATTTTTTCATAAAATATGTTTTGGTTTATTATATTTATAATATTATCTTTTTCATCTATTTATTATATATTTAAGTTACATTCTATGTATAATTAGGATTTTACTAGTAGATTAAATTATGTAATCTTTATAAAGTCACAAACTTGATATGAAATAATATTTCATGTATGGAAAATTGAAAGCCTCTAAATTCTAATGTATAAATACAATTGAGATAAAATTTGAAAAATTTACTAAAAATATTCAAAATTATTTAATATTAAAGTTATTTCCTAAAAAATGATGAAAAATAATTTCCATAGAAATAAATATTTTTGTTTAAAAAACTAACATTTTTAATTAATATTTGTTTTAGAATAATTTTTTTTAATGTTAGTTTTTTTTATTTTGCTGAAACTAATTTCAATTTAATTTTTTTTTCTATTCAGGGAATTAAATTTAATTTATCATTTACTTGTTCAAAATTCAATATGGATATTTTTTTGAAGTGAAAATTTTATGTTTTTTTATCAATAATGTTTGTTTCATTTAAATTATTTTTTGTTTATCGTGTTCCTACATTTCATTTTATTTTGAAATATTTTTTTATGGTCAGTCCATATTTTATGGATAATTTATAGTATACTTATAGTTTATATTTTTTTAGGCTTCCCAAGTTACCTAAATGAAATATAATATGTTTTATTTTGTGTTTCATGTAAGAGAATTTGAAAGAATAAAAAATATGAACAATACATTAAATAAAACGAAATTAAAAACAAAGAGTAAAAACATTAAAATTAATTAAAAATAAATATTATTTCATAAAATTGGTAAACCAACATTAATATAGATGATACAAAATGGTGTTTTTTGAAAGCATAACATTGGAATTTAAAAAACACACTAACTCTATGGAATATGCAATTTAAATTATTCAATATGATATTTAAAGCATGATTTTATGACCTATAAATTAACAAATATTATTATTTATTCATAAATAAACTAAATAGAAAATATTTTTAATTAATAATAATACATGACTTAATAATATAAATATAATATAATCAATTAATTAAAAATAATTTAAACCATCTACTTATCAATAATAAAAAACATTAGTATATATAATTATATTATTAATAAAGTAATAATTGTTAACATTATGTTACTAATTAATACCATTTAATAATATTCTTATTATTTACATCATTATTAATAAATATATTATAATTATTAATAATAAATAATTACCTTATTACTATTATCATGACTTTGATAAAATATAATTATAATGAATTTATTATTATTACATTGTTAATAAGGTCATTACTTTATTTTAATATCTTCATTTTCATTAATTTCTTATTATCGAGACATTATTTTCAAGAACTTATTATCCATGGCCATGTTCACGAATGCTTGTATTTTCATTATAATTGTCTTAAATTTATTAAAAATTATTATTATTATTCATAAATATAAAAATAAATAATAATTTATAAGAAACAAGCATTATTGGTTTAAAATATAACATTTACACTAAAAATGTATGTGCATAATTATTATAAAGTACCCCATTATTAATTACATCATTTTTGTAATTATTAATATTTTATTTTATTTTATTATATTTTATTGTATAAATAATTTTATATATTAATTTTTATCAACGTTTATAATTATATTATTATTTTAATAACCTTTGGTTAATATTATTTTCTTTCTACTTATTATAAATTAATTGTTAATTATTATTATTAATAAATAATTAAATTATAAATTATAACATTGAAGTCATAATTTAACAAGTCATAATTAATATTTTATTTTTATGACGTTTTAGTAATTAATTTAATCATTATTAATTATAATATTTTATGATAATACTTTTATTTACGTCATCATCTTAATTTTTTATTAACCATATTATAATCCAAAAATATAATAAACATAATATAATTCACTTGATATAGAAGATATTTATTTGACAACAATGAATAATAAAATTATTATTATTATTAACTAAAATAAAAATTTATTTATTAATATTGATTATATTATTAATTATTACAAGTTATTTATTAATATAAATTAAATATATTATTAATTTAAATATATATATTCATTATTAGAAATTAGTAATAACAGTAATGTTATAATTATTTATAAATGAATTTTCAATTACGTCATTTAAAAAAAATAAATATTAATTATTATTTTATATACATTAATGCCATTATTTGTAATAGTTTATATAAATTAATTAGTTCTTACCATTTAGGAACATTAAATTTAAAACCTAAATGACGACCCAATTAAAAACACAATACAGATCATGCGTATTGGATTATCCTGTACAATGTTGTTGCCTAACACAAGTTATAAAAAATTCTTTTAATAATATTATTATAATAGGATAAAAAAATAAATTCGAAATACATGTTTTTTAGAGCGCGAAACATGGGGGAAATACCAAATAATTAAATATCCCATTAACCAAAATATAATGTTCAAATAAAAAAGAATAATAAAATATTCTAAGAAATGAAAAATGTACAGGAGGTCTAAAATAACCTATGAATTTATAAGTTAATATTTATTATATTGTCAGATTATAATTATTTTTTGAATATATATTTGGATTAGTAATACATTATCAATTGTGATTTAATATAATTAATATATTATTAATTAAATAGAAGAAAAGTGGTGTCTAAATACCACATCAAAAATGTGGAAGGGATATTGAGTAATGTACCCTTATAAAAGGGGTTCTTGGTTGAGATTTCACATAATATCTTTATAATACATAGTTTAAGTAATAATTAATATAAAAAATTATGAGTAATTTTTAATTTTTAATTTTTTTGTCTATATAAAAATATTAACAAAAGAAAACAACATAAAAATAATAAAAAAATAGAGGGGATGGTGCCATTTATGGGGGGCGCCCTTTTATAAAATCATATGAAGAATGTGATTCCCTAGATATAACCTTTATTAGAAATATTTTAAAGAAGACATTGTTTCATAAAAAACCTACAATATAATATTTCTCAAGAAGGCTCTTCTCTAGAAAGCAGCTTCATAAGAAATATATTAAACCAATTTTTATCTTGGACTATGCCCACCCTTTACCATAAACCCACATGGATTTAATGATTCATTGGGAAATAGTTACCAAATTTAATTAAATTTAAAATTTATTCTCTTATTTTCTCTCTATCATAGTGTTTTTTGGTTTTTTTCAATATGTCATTGTTGGGTTTTCTCTCCCTTATACACTGATTTTATTTTTTTCATATTTTATTATTGTCTAATATTATTATGTTTGTAGATATATAATTTTCAATATATTTTTTTATCAGATTCATTACAAAGCTAGTTTTATCTTTAATTTACCTTAACACTGATTTTATTTCTTTTCAATTATAACCTATTCTAGAGGTGTTTTATGCATTAATTATATCTTCTTAGTGAAATTTTAGTTAATATAAGAAGAAATGAAAATAATTGTAAAAAATATTTGCTATAAATATTTTAGTACCAACATAAAACATGTAAAATGTGGTGGTATGGTCTTATTTCTCAAAAAAAAAATTACACCTAAAAAACTATTAAACTTTCAATTCTTCACAATCTTTTTTATACATTTGAGATTTTATCATTTTGGTTTCAAATATTATAAATATTTCTATATTATGGTTAATTAATTGAATAAAACATGATGAAACTACCTATATCAAATAAATAGTGAACTCCAAATGATTTTATATTCTTATGGAATGTTGAATATATTGATTTTATAACACTTTATTGGGGGTGTTTTTAACATTGGTGTTAAATACATGTTTGGAAACTGGGTATTATAATGTCTCTTACAATATCCCTCAATTACCTTTTCTTTGTTATTAACCCATGGGAACTAGTAGAATAATTACAAATAGGTATGAATATTTTTATTTTGTCTTTGAAAATTTTAGTTAATGTTCTTTTAATTTTGAATATGTACAATATTCGGTTTGTACATCCATATTTTAAAATCCTTAAAGGTTCCAAATTCATATATTGAATTGGCTTCAATTGGTTTTTCCCAACTATATCTCAAGAGAACAAAGTGGAATCAATAATGTCTTTAATACTATAATGTCATCGAACCTATCATGTATCATGCTACAAAAAGATGAATTCTAACAATAATATTGTATACTTAATTGTGATAATAATTTTTCATAGGAAAGAAGAGAATGAAATTTTCAAAACATTTATGTATTAACTCTATCAATGTTCCATCATGTTAGTAACAAGGAAGTTGATCTCGTTATGTCTCATAACAAATTTTTTCATAACTATAATAGAAGTATTGGAGGTAATTCAACTGTGGTAGTGAAATGAAAGGGAAATTTGTCAGGGGAGTTAGTTGTAAAATTACTGACTATATAGTTTCTGGATGGGAATGGATAGGGACTCACACATAGAGTTTTACTCAGAATGAACCCTTGATAGATGAAATCACTAAAGAGATGAGGTCACTCTCTAGAACCTTCTACTCGCATCTTTTAATGATATAAAGAAGGAGTTATCACCCTATTTCCCCTATTATAATTTCAATTAATCTCTTACTACTGAAAATCATGATTAAAACTATTCAATATAAAAATATAATGTTCAATTTTTCTTTTATATTATTAAACAGATAAGTTCAATATATTATTTGAAGTTTCCTAACAACATTATGCTTCCGATGAGAGTTGATCAATAAAAGAAGATAATAGTAAAGGAAATATTGAGATCCAAAAATTGATCCTAAGTTCATAAAATATTTGATACCGTAAAGAATATAGAGCATAATTTCATTCTTTGAATCGATATTTGAGTGTCAACAATGGAGAAATAAGGAGAATGAATAGACGATGATAGAAATTTAAACTAACCTAGAATATTTGGTTAGAATAAAAACTAAGTTCCAGTGGGTTATAGATGATAAGTTGTAAAAAAATATGGAAATTTCATTTAGGATTATTGATATTGAAGAGGAAACATTAGACAGTAATGTGGGAATAGATCTGTAGGAGGATCACAGTTCATCGCATGGTAAAAAACGTAATGTTATCATAGATTGTTCTTCTAAAACTAGAAACAATAACAAGGTGTTTTTAAATTGACTAGGGGGAAGTATGACTCCCTATGATGTCACAATGGTGGAATGATTTATGATTTTCTTAAAGAGATAAATTTTCGTTATTCGTTGGGAGGGATCTTTTTGTTAAATCACTAAATCATAAACTAATATTAATATGATTCACCCCAGAAGAGATATCATTACATGTCACAAATTTATTATTTGAACCAAACATTTTACTAGTTCCAATCATGAGTAAGTAATAATCCTTGTTTTGAAATTGGAGAAGTTAAATCCATCAGAAATGGGGAGATAAAAAGGTAGCAGTGGGTGATCCTCCACTATGATTTTTAAATACACTTCTAAAACTTTTATTATGTAATGAAACATTGAATATTATAGATTGGTGGCACTAAATATCATCTATTTCACTGATACGTGGTTCATGGTATTATGAGAGTAATACACCCAGAGATTGATAAGTATGTGTCCAATAATGATCTTTTAAATAACATTGCACTATAAAAAATTTCCATCTATCAGTGAATCAATTTTATGTTAGTCGTGTTTATAAATGCCACTAAATTTGTCACAAATACAAAAAATGTGGGTAAATGAGGTGTAACTAAATAAGTAACGCTTAATGGAATTTCCCCCTAACCATTCTCTCCACCTCACCCAACCTAACTATCCACTAGTTCATTCCCCCTCCCACACTTTGTCCCACAAACACCTCGTCCACTCCCTCACCTCTCACAGACACCTTCCCCCTTCTCTCCCCATATTTTGACAAAAAAACCTCCAAACAGGTCTCCCTCCCCTAGATCACATCGACAAAAAGCCCCCCCCCCCCCAAATAATTTTGTATCATGTGGTTTGGTCTTGTGAAGGATTGGATAGAAGTCCACACATGAACCACTCTTCAATGACTTGTTTTGTAATATATTGATATCATATTATATCTTTTATAAGATAATATACATATACATTAATATGTTAAAATAAATATATTTTTATGCTAATTAACACTTTAATATTCATATATTTAAATACTAATTTATATGTTAGTATACATATTTTTATATACGTATGTTTATATTCATATATAAATTTAGGTAAATTAATATACAAATTTTAAATTATATATATTCATTTAAATTTATTTATATATATAATTTAATATAAATGGGCTTGTAAATTTATATATATTAATATATATTTTTTCACATATCAGTATATATGTATATATATATATTAATTTGCGAATTAATATTCATTTATTTTATTATTATTAGTTAATTATAGATATATTTTAAATTATATGCCTATGTGTTTAAAAGTATGTACTAATCCATGTAACTATCTCTCTATTTGTGTGTGTATATATATATTCCATTTATTTTTAATGTTGTGAAATACAATTATAAATGTAATATTATAAATATGTTTATATATATATAGGAATACAAAAATAAACACACACATATATATAATAGATTAAATTAACTTTTAAATGTTTAAAATAATGATCATTTATTTAGTTATTATTAATTAATTATAATAAATTTTTTATAATTTTTGTTTTTCGGTTTAAATGTATGTATGATTATGTATATTAATTTTATATAAATCACATTTATTTTTATTTCAATAAGTGACATTAAAATATGTTATATTATATATTTATTTATGTTATATAAATACACTTATAAAGTTCTGTTTTCGTATATGTGTGTGTGTGTGTGTGTTTCATAAGATTATTAATCTATTATAATTATTTTTTAATATATGAGTGTTTTATATGCATGTTAATGTATGTTTGTGCATGTAAATTACGTTGACTGTTCACAAGCTAAATGAACTCGGCTCGGAAAATAATCAACTCGGTTTTTTTGTTTTCTTTGAGTTATGCACGACCTATCAAGTACTAACTATAGCAGATTTTGAGATTTGAATGTTGTGTTTTTTAATCCCTCTCCCTCCCCCATTTTTTATAGCACTACTCACATTCCCTAGTTGACCTCCCTTGTGCATGTGCCTTCCCCCTTATGACATTCACTCCATTGCTAATTTTCTCTAGTTTTCATGATGATTATTTATTATAAACCGTATATAAGGAACTTCATTCCTTTTATTCATTATTATTATTTCATCATTACAATGATCAATCTTCCAAACCATAGGGCATAGGTATTGCCTGATTTTTGTGGTTTCATTTCTTTTAGGGTGTGGAATATCTCTTTTGCGCGGCCTTCAAACTAGATTTAATGCTTTGGACATCGCACTATTTGTTTGAGGTAGGTTTACACATGTAAGGTATTTAAATATTAGAACCATTGAATTTCTTGAGTTTTTATTTGGGTTTTATATTCTCAAACATAGAATTATATATATATATATATATTAATTCAAGAGAAAAACATTTCAACTTGAGGTTCAATTCAATTCATTGGATTTGAGTTTTTTGGTACGTGTGAGAAATACTGTTTTATTTAATTTCACCCACTGACTTTTTTTTCTTGCCCAAACTGAATCCTTAAAAATGATATTGAAATTTATAATGGTTTTAAAAATATTTACTTAGACTTTACAATACCATTAAAAGAAATTTTAAGAGGCACTTCATATTCCCTGTTCGACTTATTTCTTTTGAGTCATGATTAAAATAAATAATAATTTTTAAAAATAATTTGACATCATTTGGGCCATGTGTGGAATTAAATACAATTTTCTAAAATATGTAATCAGTTTTATAAAACAAGGAGTGATTTATAAATGGATTTAAAAGGATTTTTCATTCAAGTGTAATTTTTTAAAGACCGTTTTTAAATGTTTTTTATATTTTAAAAGTAACTTATAAAACCTAATTAATATTATTTTAAAGGGCTAGTTGAAACATTTAAAAGGGTTATATATTTCATGTCACTCTCATTAAATAATATTGTATTTTTTGCACTGACTGTGTGTTTGTTATTATTTTAGTGATTAGATGATTCGGTTAGGGGATAATTTTGTGTGAGGTCTTCAAAATTAAGGGTGATATATCCTTATACTTGAAAGGACTACTTTGATCATGTATTCTTAATCCCTTTCTTACACTTTTATTGGTCAAGAGAGGGCTATGTCACTAAGTAAATTTCTAGATGAGTGTGCCTAGATGGTCCCCATTATAGTTTCATGAACCTAGGATGATGAGAATAATTTCTAATATCTAGATCAATGGGAATATCATGTTGAAAAATTCCAATAAAATAGTATTGGATTCATGTTGCTAGTTTGGGATTATACAACTGTGTTACATTGAAAGACCACATGACACCAGTTTCATGATTTTTTGTTTAATTAGGGAATCCTTATCTATTTCATGAATGTTTCCCTCTTGATATACTATATAGTTCCTTCGTTAGAGACCATGACACCCCTTCTTGATTTATTATTTACTATGAGAATATATATGTTGTGCTTCAATGGTTTCTCTCTGGTTTTTTTTGGTCGCCATACCATTTTTGTTTTCATTATTTTTTTGTATATATGATTTCGATATTATATCATTCTCTATACTTTTTCTTGAATATATTCATTTAAATGGATATATGGAGGCTCTATAATCATGTTTTAGGTAAATGATTTCAAATAATTACTTTAATAAGAGTTTTCAAAAAATGGTTATTTATAATAAACAATGTCTGATGCGAGATGTTTTGGGTGGCCTGGTCTTCACATTTTAGAGTGGTGTAAGAAAGATGTAGTTTGGGGATATGTTTATAATCATGGTTATGGATAGTGGAAGAATTTATTCCACCAACTCTATATGAAGCGTGAAATACTACTTAGAAAAAACTATTAAGGGAGGGTTGTGATTTCCAATCAACACGACAAAGAACTTGGTATGAGTCATGAAATTGGGGGTTTTGTGATCATTGATCATTGATCTACAATATATAATGACATGAAAATATTAACATGATAAATGGGATTGTGGGAACCATTCTCCCCCAATGGATAAAAACCAATCATGAACTCTATATTAATGTCTATAGTAAAATATATGTTCTATTGGGGTGGATATTTATAGGCAAGGGTTGTAACAATAGTCTATAGTCTAATACCATAAATTTAAAAGGTTGAAACAAATATTACCCCTATAAAGTCAAAAATATATAATCTAATTAATAATTTCTTTAATATTTGCACACCAATATTGTCTTTGAGGAATCACAAGGCTCTAAAACTGTAGATCATGACATCGATTCCATAGCACATAAAAATTTACCTTCGTATCACAATAGATGACTTTGGGGATTCTTTAATGTGTTTGGGATTTTAAATTCATTAAACTATTTGTCCTAGGATTCTAGCATCTCATTTTATTTTAAATAAGAGTGATAAAAAAACATTCTCCACTTCCATCCATTCAACATGGGTTTGATGCTATTAATTTAGTGATATGGGATCTCATTGACACTTTTAGTCTCTTTAATCTTCATTACATCATTGGTACTGTAAAATACATCTGCACACATTCCATTAAGTCAATTTCATCAACTATTTTTACATCAATATTCGATGAGAACAAAAATTTCAAGTGACTATTTTTAGTTAATAAAAATAATATCAAACACATACAATTGAATATTATTTAATTCTATTATTAAAATGGTTTTACGATTAAATGGTTCGCGTATATAATGTCAAGTGGTGGCATACCAGGTATTTTTATGCTAACACCTAAATTACATCAATTTCATCTTCTTATTTTAGTTCCTAACTTCTCTTTGAGAGTTTATTGTATTTATGCATTATGGTCATTTTGTTTAGGTCGCATCATCTCAGTCAGTCTATTGCAATATTTGGTATGATTTTCATTCACATTCATATAATTTTAAGCCAAGTGTGACATTAAAAGTATTTCCATGTTTCTTTAAGTTGTGGTTATTATTGGAGATAATTATTTATGTGTATTTGGGGTTATTCTGTGGCAAAAAAATCTGAACTCATACCGCTTGCGCCATCAGCCCCGCTTCGGATAACCTGGGTGATGGGACCATCGTCGCCCCCCTCCTTGGCCCTCTCCGGCCGAGGGGGGGGGGGGGGGGAGGAGCCTCCTCTTCCTCCTCCTACTCTCCCATCATACTTTCTTCCATTTTCGGACACTTCATCCCTCCAGACCTTTCCCTCTATGGAGGTTTTCCCTACAGTCCAAACATGCATTGTTGGGGTTCCTACGGTCCCGATTTCATCTACAGAGTTCAATAAGGCCTATACGATGATGGATCTTTTTATGATCCCTCACTTCGAAAAGATTCATCCTTCTGCTGATGTCTTCAACAGGTTCATAGCCAATAGGTGGAAGATGCATGCACGCGCAACTGTAGGGCTCTTGGATTCCAAACATTTCTTGGTTTGTTTTTCGTCAGAATAACACCTAATTTCAACTTGAGTGAATTCTCCTCACGCAATCTTAGGTTTTATTTTTTCCCTCTTTTAGTGGTCCTTCAATTTTCATTTGATTCGAGATCCTCATTCCATGGGAATTTGGATCTCTCTCCCTAGTCTTCCCCTCCCGTTCTAGAACCCGGTGATCCTTCGCCTGATTGGTAACATGTTGGGTTGTTTCCTCTGCGTGGACCAGAGAACCCGTGCTGTATGCCACCCGATTTCTCCCAGGATTTGTGTTGAATTAAACATTTCAAAGTAACCTAAGAAAACTATCTGTATTGAGAGAGAAGGTGAACTGAGGTGGTATTAAAAGTTTTGATACGAATCATCGGTTCATTTTTGTGTGTCCTTCAATCATCTTGGTCATGAAGCCCTCATTTACAGGCAAAGAATGCTTGAATTTTCACAGGAAGATCTACCTTCTAACAACATGGGTGAAGGAAACCCTCTGCAGGTTGGGGGGGAGGGAAGTAAGGTTCTTATAGATGCTACCACTAGCCTTGAGATAGCATATACGGCTGCCCCCTATCCGTAAGGAGGCTAGGGTCATGATTTCGGAGCCTAATGTTGAATAGGTTTTTAAGCGATTGAGTCACGATTTGGGAATTGAATCATCAGAATGACAGGAGACCGAGGGGCCCTTGCAAAGGATCTCATCTCCCCTTTCATATACAGAGGTTGTGTCTTCAAATGGTGGAAAGATTCCAGTCTCAACGCTGCACAAGGGAGATGAATTTTTTTCCAAACAGGGGGTTGTTCATCCAAGTGAAATGGAAGATGTTAACCTGGATCTGATCAGGGCTAATTCACAAGATCCAGTGGTGGTTTTTCACCTGTTAGATTATAGTAATTCTATAGATTGTTCGGAGGGGTAGGCGCCTATGCTTGGATCAAGCAGGCCGCTAAGTCCCAATCCAGGTCCCAATCTAAGGGAGCCTCTTGCCAGTATCAATTTGAACAAACACTTTGAGGTACTGAGCTCTGATGGAGGGGATGAATTCAGCTCCTTTTGTTCTTCAGATTTAGAGTCAGATGGAAAAGGACAAACCTTAGGTGAAAATGGAATATTAGGGATTATAAAAGGTCCTCACAACCCAAGGAGGAAGAAGGGATGTAAAGAAAACAAGGACCTGGGGTGTTGCATTATTTCTATGAAGCAAAAACCAAATGGTCGAAAAGACGACTCATATCTTCCTAGGCCAATGGAGACTTGGTCAGTAAAAAAATGTGGTAGATCCAAGGAACTCGAGGTCCAGACTATTGTAGGCATAGTGACTCATCAAGTCAGAGATTCCGGGTCTCTAGAGCATGGTAAGGAGAAGTCTATGGATAGTGATAGCTTGAACGTTTTGGTTAAACCTCAGGGGGATATAGCAGAGATGTTAGAGGTTCTTCTTGGGGATACATGTGAAGTTATCATCCATTTTTAGGAAGAGATGTTGGAGAAATCGATTCCATTCAATGCCCTGAAATAGGATTGTGATAAGATGTTTGAGAGGGCACATCAGGTGGCCACTAGCAAGGTGAAAACGGAGAGGATTGATAAGAAAGACTGTATTATGGAAAGATGATTTATTGCAGGGATGTTAAGAATGTAGGGGTTTATACAGACATGGGACATTCTTGCTATCTGGTTCGAGGACCTTAACAAAGATGACCCGGATTTAGAGGTAAACGGTATTCTATGGAAACTCCTTAGGAATAATGTGTCTAATAGTCTCAAACATGATTTCAATGGTTCATCAGTATCTTTTGTTGTGTGATACTTGTTCTTGTAGGGACATGGGTTTTCATTTCCCCTCAAAAGTTTTTGAAAATAAAAAAAATTTAATTTTCATTTAGTGGGGATAAAACATGTTGAGGGAGATTGGGGTGAGTATAGGTAACTTTCAAGGTGAGGGGTGTGAGGGGGTGAGCTGATGGATTTATTTCTGAACCTTTTTATATCTTCTATATGTTTATTATTTTTTTCCTTTCAAAATTTTATGTGAATGTATGTCTTATGGAAAGGTTATTCCATATTTTTTATTGTAATATTGGGGTTTTTGAGCTATTCTTTGAGGGTGAAATTATAAGAACATATCCAATTACCTATCAATTATTACTATTTAAGGAGGAATTGGAACACCCCTCACATTAGTGGTGGGCTGCATCGAGTGTCAGATCAGATTGATTCATGGGGTCGTTCATTAATGTTTCTATCAAATCACTTTGTTTTGTAGTGGGAGACGTGTTTTGTGAGTACCCCTATTCTTATATGGGTTGTCAGGCTAAAATTTAGTTAAGAAATTGTGATGGCACTTGAGAGGTGCACATGGGGAATATTTTCAAGATATCTCTCCTGTTTGGGGCCTAGACCATCCTTGGGAAGTGAGATTAGGAATTTGGAGTTCTATATTTTTTATTACTGTTGAAAATATCTTGAAATCTATTAGCATGGATAAGTTCCCTTGGGTGTTGGATTAGTTTTTGGGATAAAATTATATGATAGTTCAGTGGTGTGACATTGGTTCGAACAACCTGAGATGTAAGGAAATGACCAAACACTCGATCTTGAAACATTAATGGAATTATGGTGTGGCTAGATTGTGGTCCCACAGTCCTTTTCGTCTAGTCGGGAAAGGATACATATCCAATTTTTTTAATATTTGGGATCCTCTTCAAGAATTATTAATAAAGAACTCGAAATGGTGAAATGAGAATGATAATCAATGAATTGTTTAACTATATGAATTAACCGCAGGTCATTCATTGACCAAATTTCATGGTATTATCAAAATAATCATTAAACCTCCATATTTTTATGAAAATTCCATATCACCAATCAGTGGGTAAAAACATATTTGACAACTTCATACTGTAATGAATACACATGAAATTGAATTGTGACTCATTTATTATCTAGAAGAATTAGTTTCACATTAATCTGATCCTAATATTTTATGTTATAATGAAAACCCCGATTTCATATTGGTATCATTTATTAAAAAATTGTGAATCATTGTGTGGGGTAAAAACAAAGATAATAGGATTGGACTAGTTTAAAATATAAAAAATGATCATTGGGTAATTTTTGATTAGTATGATCCAACTTTTATTTAATTCGACACCCATATTTCATGGTATGATCGAAAGTAATGATTTACCTTCTCACTCTTATAAAATTGAAAAATCAACTTAAATGTATCCAGCCCAAGAAAACAAGTTTGATTTATCATGAAAAAGTATAGAATGATCCCCCAATTATTTTCTATATATAATAATCTGTCACAAGTTAATATGATGCCTTATTTTCATGTTATGATCCAAATTATCATTTCATATTGAATTTTTTAATAACAAATATCCATTCGAGGGGTCAAAACCAATTAAATGAATTCATATAGACATGGAAAATTTGAAATTGGAATGAAAAGTTCAAAAAGATTTTGAGTTATTTAGGATAAGTTCCAAACAAACACACATCAATATAGAACCTGATTTTCATGGTTTTATCAAATATTTCAGCTTAAAAATATATTCTTATTAAATTCAAATGTCAACAGAAAATGGTAAAAATCAAGAAAATGAATTCGTATTTCACTAACAATGTAAAAGAATGATCCTCAAATATTTTATTGATCTGTTGGAACTAGGCATATGTCATTTGGATATACCAATTGATCTGTGTAATCCAAGTATATTTTCAATATTATATTTTTATTAAAATTATATATCGCCTTTAAGGTGTCAAAACAAAAAAACTTCCTACAAAAATGTAAATATCAAAAAATGTTCTGTGGGTAAGTTTTTATTTTTTGGAATTTACTATCCATTGATGTGATGTTTGGATTTATTGGTATGATAGAAACTATGATTTTAAAATGTTAATGTTTGTTAATATATGTCAAATCATGAGTGTAAAAGACAAATCTAACAAGTAACCTCTGAACAACAAGGAAAACTATCAAAATGACATTTGATTCATTTTTTACATGTACAAACAAACCTCACATGATTTAAACACCCAAAATACTTAGATTGATTGAAATTATGGTTTTACAATCATGTTATTATTAACGTAACAAGTCACCTAATTTGATTTGAATCTTAGAAAGTATTTTTTATTTGAGAAAGTGACTTATGAGAAAAATAATTTATTTATTTGTAGTTTTCTAGAATTAATATTCCTTTAATCTGATGACTGAATTGTTTTGTATTATCGAAATTATCTTTTCTACATGACATTTTTTTAAACTGAAAAAATAGTTTTATTATAGTTAAAAATAATTAAAAACACGCATTATAGATTTATAATGTTACAAATGATATTGTATTGTTAGTTTTCACACATCATATTGAGGGTTCATCTATTGTGAAATGTAATTTTGTTAACAATCTATGTCCTATGATTTTTTTATAATCCATGATCATTTTCTATATTTTTTCCCTATTTCATTTTCTTCAATTTCCTATAACTGGTTATGTATTTGACATTTTCTTCTTTTTATACATCATATTCCATATTCTAATATTCACAAGATAATGGGTTATGTTCCTACTTTTGGATTCAACATCTATATTTACTTCAGAAACTATCATTACTTTAACCACAGTATGAAATTCAACTTCTTTTAAGACACTAGTTTATATATTATACTTATACATGATATTAAAAATATAACTTTTGATTCTTTCCTTCATCAGATTCAACTACTACCTCTCTCTTCTTGCATTTTTTTTGTATTTTGAATTTTTTTTTCATTATTTTTTTTATTTATTAACACATTTTATTATTCTTATTCTTATTTTTAAAACTTAGGAAAATTCACTTGGATTCATTTAAGACATCTAAGAATATTTTATATGTCAATTTGACACTTGAATTAAAGCTTATGATCAAATGTGTCATTTGACCTTTAATTTTTTTTTCTGAAGACATTTACATAAATATGTTAAAAACATAATTAATTAGTAAGGATTCCCACAATAAATTATAATACTATTTTCCAAATCATTTTTGATCATTAGGAATCAATCAGGAATCCATTGTATGGACATATTTTCTAGTATTATCCAAAGTATCTTTTAATATTCATATTTTTATTAAAATGACATATCAACCATTCTAGGGTCAAAAACAAGAATATGAAATATATTTTACTTGGAATCATAGGAAAATTATCATGATTTTTAGGAATTATATGCACATCAATCTGATTATTAGATTTCATTATATAAGGGAAACTATAATTTCATAGTGTTAAGTCTTATTAATAACTAAAAAATCATCAGTGTAAGAGATAAAACATAGAAAATAATCTTGGACTTACATGAAAAAAATCAAATAATTGATCTTAGAATATTTGTTGATCTCTATGAACAATCCAAACATCAGTCTGAAAACCAAATCTCTATAAATTTTAAGGAGTTTTAGAATAAGAGTTGTGAAAAAAAGGATTCAATAACATAGTTAACCTGTATAATTTTTGAACAATATAGTTGGGAAATATTTTTGGACAATTCCATTTTCACGGTGGACACACAAGAAGAAATGTCATGAGGGATCTAATAAGTAATCATGCATAATGTTTTGGGTGTCTAGTGTAGGATGCATGAACACCACATGTTTGGATTGATTGTGTAGGTACACCATGGGTCATTTTTGAGATTATTTCTCGTTTCTTATTTTATTTAATTCTTTTTAAAACATTTCCCCCTCTCCCCCTTACCCATCACATGATTCGACCCATGTTATTCTCTATTGCACATTCTTTCGACCTTGTGTCCTTATCTCCCATTAAATAATTTATCTATTTTTTATGAGATTCTAGCATGGAACCCCTAGGTAAGAAATCATGTCTCCTTTGTCCTACTTTCTTCTTCTATCTCTTCTCTGTAGAATGATCAGCCAAACCTGAGGGTATAAGGATGGTTGGATTTTTTTTCCTTTTTTGTAGGCTGTGTAAACTTGTATTTGTCCATCTTCAACCCAATTAAAAATCTGTGGACCTCCCGTCATTGTTTGTGGTTGTTTATCTTATGTTTGAATATTTAATTTTTGAACAGTTGAATTTTAGGGGATGAAATTTATTATTTAATTACTAATTTTTTTAATAAAAAAATTACCAATTGGGGAGAAAATCATGTTTTACATGATTTTTAATTTAGTGTAGTGGATTTGAAATTTATGAAACTTTTATTACTTCTTATACTCATTAATTTTTATCTTGTTGAGCTTATGATTCTTTATTTGTATATCATTTTATTACGTTTTGGTTTCCCCTTTTTTATTTTTAATTAATTATATATTTAATATTAATTTTTACCTTATTTCCATCATCATCATATCTTTTCGTGACCCTTTCATAGTGTTTAGTTTACCCTTACAAGATCTCTTCATCTCTAAATTTTACTCATGTGTGATACTATATTTACCATAATGTGGGATTCAGTATCTTTGGTTTACCTTTATATATGTTCCTCTGACCTTTACATGGTTCCAAATTTAATTATAAATGGTGTTTGGTTCATTTTATTTTCCATTATACAAGTGTTTTAATACCATTTCGTAACATAGAATTGAGGAGCTTACCCTAATGCACGTTAAGGGGTACCTTAATGTGGGCAGTTCGATGGTGGTCTTAATCTTACATGTGGGGTGTTATCCCTTCACATTGGATGTTACCCTACAAGAGTGCCTATACCATTTCACAAGTGGTTCTAGCCTTACATAACTTTGGTGTTTACCTTATGAAAGAAATTATACCTTTACATGATTGGGACTACCCTCACACAATGCCATCCTAACCTCTACAAAATATTTTATTTTTTTATGTGTGTTTTTTCAAATTTATTATAGTGTTAGGTTTTTTTCTTTAATATGAATTCATTTCCCATTAAATTTTGAGCCCTTGTAACAAAATGTCGACTCTAATAAATATTTATACCCCAGTTCTTAATGATAGAACAAGAATAAAAAATTGGATTATAGAGATCTATAGAATGATTATGAAGCTCCATAACTACGCTAAGAGAGATCGAGATAGAGAGAGAGAGATAAAGAGTAAGGAAGGAAGAGTTATGGTGACCCTAGTTTCTATATCATCAGAGGGGATGTCAAGTGATGGTTGGTTCATGAAATTATCCCTTATAAATCGAATATGATTATACATCATGGGTTGGTTCATAATGTGTATCCTTTGAATATATGGACATGAACATAGAAGATAAACCCAGATATCATTGTTCATGATGATGTTGGGTTTTTTGGAATTCACATAGACTATTCACTATTTTTATTGTTGATTTTTAGGAAGGTATTTTGTATGTCACTTTTTTCTTCATTTGATCATTTTTGTATATATATTGTCAAATTATATTTGATTCTTCTTATATTCATTTCTTTTTTTATAGTTAAAAATATGTGACAATTAGTCCTCATTTGTGTAGTCCAATTGGATAAATAATTTAAATCTCTTTATTCATTTAATGAATTCTATTTCTTGTTTTTTATAACATGAAATTTTTCGATGTTTGATGCTTCATGATTTTAATTCAAATAGGATTTATAATTTAAATGGTCAAAATGAATTTCAATAGGAATTTATGTTTCTATGTTCTTATTAATTCCTTGTTACAACCATTTTCTTCTAGCCTGATTAATTGATTCATTATGCACAAGAACTTGATTTCAGTTATGAAAATTTATATATTTCAATCTATTTCATTTCCCCGAGATTTATTGTTTTGGTTTATTAAAATAATATTTTACATATTTGGTTTATATTTGTTGATAATTACTATATCATGAGTTCTTCATGAATTTTTCATAGTTTAGTGATTCTATCACTATTATGTACTCTTTTTAATTCATGGTTTTGGACTTCATTTATGGAATTTTTTTCTTATTTATTTTCATATGTTAATAATAAAAAATTAATAGTCATATTTTTTAGATTTTTTTATCATGAAAACAAAAATAAAACTTAAAATAACCTGGGATATTAAATGGGGAATACAGTAAGATTTGGTGTCCTTGAACCAACTGGTTTTACATTGATTACATGGATATTTAATGTATTATTACATATTGTTCATTATTCTGCATGAATATGATTTAATAATTTCCTAGAGTATTTGTTGCACTGAAAAGGTCATGGCAGTTGCCCACTATGATGAGAGCCTTGAAATTCTGATCTTAAATATAGTTTTTTGGTTGGATGACATGCTATCATGGGACATATAGCATGTAGACCGTCACGTGTGAGTACTCGTAAGTGGATGAGACTTCCTCTCATGAAGTTCCCACTTGGTAATCTCTAAGATATGAGATTATTAGAACAGACCCGCTAGTAGGAATTACACGTGTTTTGGTTTTATCAGATATTTCTATCTGCAAGCATGTGTAATGATTCTTAGACTTTAGGATTATAATTAATACATGTCACGACTTACACACTTTTATTTACTGATGAAAACCATCATGCAGACAGTTTACGGGAAGTAGGGTACGTTGGGTGCGACACTAGTGGCATGTTATTAATGGATAATATGAGGAAGGATTTATCCCTTCCATTTATGGAAGTTGATATCCTGGCCCATTCATTGAAATAGAATAGTCGTGAAAAATTCCATGGCCATGGTGTAACGATGAGTTTATTTTAGGTAGTCAAAAAATGGCATATCAAACATAAAGCATGATGACATAATCCTAAAACCTTATTGATAAGATATTATGACAATGGGATTATATTATGAAGTGAGCGTTCATATGTGGATGTATTTGTTGCAAATTTATGTTCTTTCTCTTGGTGCCTTGACCCGTTGCTAGATAGTACTCTTGGACTTTAGAGAAGCCTATCTAATTCCAACTAGAAATAATCCTAGAGGGGCACACGCTAATTGTTTTTTATGGTCTTAGTAAAAATATATTTGATTTTAATTAATGAAATATGTATTATTCTCATGACTGTGGAATAATGATATTCATGTTACAATGATCACGTAAATTAAATGAAATATATTTTTTTATTTTATTGGAAATTTAATAAATATTTATTTACAAGTTTTTAAATTAAATATTTATATAAGAGAATGATTTATTTATTTATTTATTCAGGTGTTCAATAAATGGAAGTGGAGTTAGAGCGGACCATTTCGGTTCAGTATTAATATAATTATTTTTTAGATGATAAATAATTATTTAACTAGTTGGCATAAATTAAAATAATGATTCTGGTATTTTATGACACAAAATTGTATTTATAATTCCATTTTGTGCAAGTTGGAACACCATAAATAAGGACGTGGTGTTATTATTAAATGCATGGATTTTCTCTAAGTTCATGAATTTATTTAATTGTTGCTATGCAATTAAATATTGTAATTTAAATTCCATGTATATAAATAGTAAAGTATGGTTATTGGTCTAGATACCACACCCCACGCCTGGTGAATTGAGTATTGTTGAGCCAAAAAAAATCTATCTCGAATCCTCTTTTGTCCCCTCTCAAGAACGAGAGATGTTCTTCAATAATTAAGAACAAATGATCAAGAAAACCCAAACACAAGACACTCTCTTCACCGTGCTAGCACCCGAAGAATGAGCGGTGCCGATCAGAGTCCATCAGAGTATGTGTGGATCACCACTAGAGGGATTCTAGTTTGGATCCTTACAAGTGAAACGAGATAATCTGGAAGGGTCATTCCAGACGATCAACATCATCAATGATGAAAAATACCAAAGATACAGGTATTTTTTTTCTTCATGAAATTAATTAAATTATTTATAAACATGATGTGAAAGATCCTCTCTAAGGTTTCATGCCCCTTTCTTCTTTATCTAAGTATTTGATTATATTCCATGGATACTTTAATTCATCATCTTATTTATTCCGGAATAATAATTGATCATGGTAAAAATCAAATTTGGGTCCCCCCCCAACCAGGCTTCTGTTGCGTCTGGAACCATCAAGTGGTATCAAAGCAGTAACATCATAGTTTATAATTATATAAATATTTGGTTGATGAATTACACATTTAATAAATTATTTGTTTCAATTCATGTTTAACATTCTGAAAATGTGAATCTCGAGATCTAATCCTCCTCTTTTGTTTCTCGTTCACATAAAAGAAATGATCTTTTCTTTTAATTTAGATTAATAGTTTCATGCCACTCAAGCAATTATGATTAATATAAAATAGAGGATCTCATCTGTAGGTTCCAATGCTTTCTGGTTCCACAACACTAAAACACAAGGCATGTATTCGGCAGTACATGACTTGTAGTTAAGATTCAATGCATTGAGCTGGTCTGCCAAACCAAGTCTTGTGTTGGAGTCTTTCTTAGTCATAAATGACTCCATGTGTTGACGAAGAACAGGTGGCACACTATTTTCAGATTACACACCATGTGGCCTAATGGACATGGCATGTAGTCCCATCGGGATAGGGTTGGACTAGGTACCCCATACATGGCTTTCCATTCTGAAGATCGTTTAACGAGAAACTACAAAGGATGTGGCACACTAGACACGCCATGTACTCCGAATATTTCTAATATATACTCACACCCCATTTCCCCATGCGTGTACTTCAGATAGATAGTGTAAAATAGTATGCGTTGTGTAGTTGGGACTACATGTCGTGTACTCATCCAGATTACGTTGATTTATTAAAATTTATTATTATATTATACAAACCTGTGAGACATGTACCATCATTCGGGCATAAAGATGAGGTACTACACGTGATAGGTGGTTTATATAAATCTATTTAATTTAACATATCGTTAATGTTCATTTCAACTCATTAGGTAGTTATGAATAGGAATTCAATGGGTTGCCTCCTAGGTACAAGTTATATACAAAGATAATTTTAAATGAATTTATTTGTTTAAAAGTATGATGGATGAGAATATCAAGGATATTTGGAAAAGGGTTTCAGGTAAATTGATTGATTAATAAAAGATGATAATTATTTTATTTATGGGTGATTTATCGTAAACAAGAAAGATTATAGAATTGATTTCTAGTTTTATTTATGATTAAATATCATTTCATGTATGGATGATTAGGAGCAAGACCATGACCATTGTATGTGGGTGATTTCTTTTAATTTGTTTATTTGAATTAAATTTGTTGGCATGTGTGCCTTCTCCTCATTAATATGCAGGTCATGAGTGCCCAAGATTTATTTTATGTAAATCCACGTTTTACCCCTCACCTACATGCGAGTTAAAAAAAAGAATATGTAAGGGATGGAACATCCAAGCTAGTAGAGGAAGTTCCAGTTGGAGCCGAGACAAAACCAATCCTATGAGATATAGAGGTGGACAAGTGGAAGCTGTAAACACAAACCCAAAAGGTTCAAGGTGTTTCTCTTCTAGGTCAGGGATATTTTATCAACCGCTAGATAAAATAACCATTAGAAAAGCACATGATCATTCCATTTACTTTATTTTGTATTTTTCAGTTTCATGTTTTATCATTATGGATGGTTTGTCACGATCACATAATTAATGAATTAAAGAAGCATGCAAGATGAGAATAAAATAAACTAGACTTATGCGTAAATATTATCAAGACATGGTTATTCACTTAATTAAGTTCCACTTAATATTAACAAGTGTTTGTTAATGATAATAATACATTCATGTATAAGAGATAAAAAATCCCTCAAATAAAATATTAAGTCAGAACAAGCCTTCTGTTACATGATTGAGGGAAAAACTCAAAAAAACTAAGTGTTTGACGAACCCTTGTTGGGACACTTACTTTTATACATGAATCCATTATAAAAGGTTTTTGGTTGACATAACTATATTAAATCAGGAGGACTATCCCTTGCTAGAGTTGGTGTAATATTGGAGGCAAGAGTTGAGGAAATCCAATGTCCTGATTTCAGGGATAGGGAGTCCACTCAACAGATCAAGGAGTTGCAGGCCATCATTTTTCAATGACCTGCCTACCTAAATACCTTTTAATAGCTTGTCAAACCTTTGTTGGGGTTATTTAAAGGGGAATATGGATCCTTACCCCAAGAATTTCATGGAAACTGAACATTCTGAGTTCAATGGTGAGGGCTATTGGGACTTAATAAATTAGTTTGAGACGTAAATTTTTATTATAATTTCTTATAAAATGTAATCAAGAAAGTACTAATGATATGGTCTTTTAATTTTAGAATAAAAATGAAAAACTCGTCAACCAAACTATCCCTATGATCAATTCTGGATAAAGACAACATACCCACTGGTAGTAACTTCCATGAATGGTTTAGATGACTTCAGGTTATCCTACGCCATGAATGGATGTCTTACATGCTGGAGTCAGCATTTCCTGATCTGCCTCCCAAAGAGGTGAGTGATAAGGATTTCCTAGTATATGAGAAACATATGAATGATGTGGTCGACGCTCAATGTTTGATGATATGATCAATGTCTAGTGAGCTCATGAAATCTCATGAAAACATGGATTCTTATAGCATGCTCGAGCACCACTTTGGTCTTTACCAGGAGAGAGAAAGAGAAGAAAGGATTGAGATCTCTAAGGAACTCTTTCAGAGTAAGCTTGGATAAGGTTCCCCAACTGGGCCTCATGTAGTCAATCACATTTTCTACATTAAGCGCATGGATGTTCTAGGGTTTAAACTCCCGGAAGAACTAGGCACTAATCTCATTCTCACATCACTCCCTCAGAGCTTCTCTAACATTGTTGTCAATTTCAATATGAACAACATTGAGAAGTATCTATCTGATCTTCTTATCCTCATTCTCCAAGTGGACAATGATTTGAAGCATGAAAATCCTTCTATCCTTATAATGAATAAGATGAAAGGGAAGGAAACAAGTATTAATCCCAAAGCATCTTCACATCCTTCCAAGAAAAGGAAGATCAAAAGGGAGGCAAGGGAACATGAGGTTGTTTGTTTCGCATGTGGAAAGAAGGGCCACTGGATGAAGAATTGCACCCATCGTAAGAAGAAAGGGGAAGCATCAGTTGTGTTTTTTATCTAATGAAATCAATACGAATCTAATAATTGGGTATTATATACGGCTTGTGGTTCTCACATATGTATCCAAATAAAGGAACCTAGTAGATTCAGGAAGATTGATCGAGGGGAGGTAGATATAAAAGTAGCCAACAGAGCCAAACTTGCTATTGTAGCTGTCGGGGACTACCACATCACATTGCTAACTAGGAAATCATGTTGTTAAGAGGTGGTTATTATGTTCATTCTATTACAAAAAACATTATTTTCATATCTAGATTAGATACAGAAGGATTTTTTTTTACGTTTGGAAATTAATGTTGATTCTTTTCCATAGAAATACTTTTTTTATGGTGGGGCGCATTTATACTATGGACATTACATGTTGGATTACAAAAACCATGTAAGGGAAATTAATTACAATGATACTTCAAATTAATCATACCAAACCCAAGTTTGGCATCACTAGATAGGTCATGTAAACGAGAAACGACTTTCAATGTTACATCAAGATGGAAATTAAGATTCTTTTGAACAAAAACCACTTGGAATATGTCATGCATGTTTACAAGGAAAATGACCAAATCCCCATTTAGTGGGAAAGGTGAAAGGGCTAAATAACTTCTTGAATTTGTTCTTAATTATGTGTGTGGACCATTTCCAGTTGAAGAAAGGGGAAGGTACTCATACTCCATAACTTTTACTGATGATTTTAGTAGATATGGATATATCTACTTAATGATATATAAGTCAGATACTTTTGATCAGTTGAAAGAATACAAGAATGATGTTGAGAAACAGATCAATAACAAGATTAAGAAACATCGCTCAGATCGAGGAGGAAAATTTCTTAACCAGGACTTCATTGATTACTTACAAGAGTTTGGGATCCTATCCCAAAACACTCCTCCAAACATGCCCCAGTGAAATAGTGTGAGTGAAAGGAGAAACCGCACCTTTTTTTGACATGGTGAGAACAATAATGAGTCATGCGAGTCTCCCATTATCCTTTTGGGGGTATTTGTTATAAACAGTGGCACACAAACTATACCAAGTACCAACGAAATCAATAAAATGTATTCCATATGAGTTTTGGAGTGGAACAAAAGACATGTTATCAAAATTACATGATTTGGGGTAGTGAAGCATTTGTTAAGGCCTATTTAGGTATCAAAATCACACCGCAAGTTACAAAGTGTACCTTTATAGGATACCCCAAGAAAACAAGGGGATATTACCTATAAAACCCTTTAGAAAAAATGGTTATAGTGGCCAGACATTAAATATTCCATGAGAGGGAGCACATCTCCAAAACCCCTTACAAATCATTGTTGCGACTATACGTTCATCATCTTGGGTGTCGTGACCTATAGCTAGATAGTACTCTTGTACTTTACGCAAGACCGCATAATTCCAATGAGAATGAATCCTAGTGGTTCACACACTATGGGGTTTTTGTGGTCTCGGTTAAATTCTATTTGAATTTAATTAATGAAATAAATATTCTCCTCAAGACCATGGAATAATGTTATTTAAGTTGCATTGATCTCATAACTTTAATAAAATATATTTATTTATTTTATTGGACATTTAATACATATTTATTTACTAGTTTTTAAATTAAGTATTTATCCAAGAGAATGAATTATTTATTTATTTATTCGGGTGTTCAGTAAATGGAAGGGGAGTTTGAGCGGACCAAGGTTGGGCCAGTAGTAAAATAATTATTTGTAAAATGATAAATAATTATTTAACTAGTTCGAAAAAATTAAAATAACTCTTCTATTATTTTATGATGCAGAATTTTATTTATAATTCCATTTTGTTAAAGTTGGTGCACCTTAAATAATGACACGATATTATTATTAAATTCATGGGTTTTCTCTAAGTTCATGAATGTATTTAATTATTTCTATGAACATAAATACTGTAACTGAAATTCCAGGTATATAATTAGGAAAGTTCACCTATTGTTCCAGATACCACACTACAAGCTTGGTGAATTTAAGATGGCTGAGAAATCAATTTCTCTATTGAATCCTCTTCTCTCCCCTCTCAAGAATGAGAAACATTCTTCAAGGCCGAAGAACATGTGATCATGAAAAACCGACACAATACCCTCTCTTCGTCGTGCTAGCACCAGGAGAACGAGCAGTGTTGATCAGAGGCCATCAGAGCACCTGTGGATCACCGCTAGAGAGATTCCAGTTCGGATCCTTACAAGCGCAATGAGATAATCTGGTAGGGTCATTCCAGATTATCAACATCATCAATGAAGAAAAATACCAAAGATACAAGTATTATTTTTATTTATGAAATTAATTAAATTAATTATAAATATGTTGTGAAAGATCCCCACTAAATTTTAGGGCCACTTTCTTCTTTATCACAATCTTTGATTATATTCCATGAAGACTGGCCTTCATCTTCGTATTGATCCCAGAATAATCATTGATCGTGGTAAAAATCAATGTTGGGTCCCACCCCAACCATGCTTCTGTTGCACCTGGAACCTTCAAATACCTCACAACTCAGCCCTCAACATTTGGTATCAGATCCAAATTGGGCATAATTTTATTTCTTTAGAATTTGGAATTTAATTATTTGTTTCTTTAAATAATTTTTTTTTATAAGACAAGCATGTGTGAGAGTAATATGTCTTTCTTAGTAGTGAGGGGTGTGGATGTTTCAATTTTTTTATTTGGTATCCTTTTTTCTCCCTATTTTCTATAGAAGCGTGAGTTAGTAATTTTAATAGGTATGTTTCTCTGCATATTTTCTTGTTGGGGCTATTTTCTCTAGGTTGTGACCCAATGTGACTAGTGTTTTAGATTGGACATTGCTTATAGAGATATTTCCATGTCAATAGGTTCAGCGATGAAATGAATTCATGGATTTTATGATGGTATCACTCTTGTGTATTAGGTATAGGTCCTTGGGAATTAATAACCCCATCTTATTTGAATGATATATTAGGATGGGTTATTTCTTGGTCAACATCGTGCATCCCTTGGATCATCGGGGTTTCCCATTGTTTAAGTGTTTCCCATTAGACCTCGGGTCTACACGAGTTTTTCAATTTTTATTATAAATTCAGAAACCTCTCATGATGGACATATATAGAGAAATAATTCTTCATAGGTATATATTTTGGATCCCACTTTGGTTTTTTGGTCATTTGGTATTTATAGTATTAGGTGGAGACACTTTCATTTGTTTATTTTTATATTTTCTCTCTCTATATTTCTTCCGTTTTATTTGGTTATAGGATATCACTTATTTTATACATTATTATTCATTGTGAATTTTTTGGACATAATTTTATATGTTAATTTAGGATGGTTATGCTCTGTATTTTAGTGTTTTGTAGACATTGATGAATGGTTTGGAGGACCTCAATTAAAATTCTATTTGTGTGGCCTTGATTTCCTCAAGGAAATAATCTCATAAGTCAACTTCGGAAACTGAAAGTAAAACATTTATTATGAATTTTTTTAGAATTGATTAATATATGAGTATGTTTAGAAGATTTATAATATCAATCAACTTGGTCATATCATGTTTTATATGTTTTTTGAGAAAGATGACTTATAGTATGGCTATGGTTTTATATCTATTATACACCCTTTTTTCATATTTATATTATGCCTTGATTGATTATTTTGATGGGGAAGAATTAGCATGAGGTCTAGAGATTAAATATTAACAATGGTGACATGTGATATTGTTGAATAATAAATCCATTTTTATTTAATTTTCAAGGTAGAGATTTTTTATTTTGGTTTCATTATTTTATTTCTAAATAAATGATAATTTAATATTCTTTTGTCCAAGCTTTTATCACCACCTTGAATTTTTGACCATTTTGTAGTGTTGGTTTTAACATTACATGAGATTTTATTATCTTGAGTAACCCATAAATTATGAACTATTGTCTCTTATATGTGCTTTGGTATCATTGATTTACCCTTTCATAAGATTTTATACTATAAGGTAGCTCATCTTTTACCCTATCGTGGGATTTATTTCCTTTCCTTTAACGTTAATCAAGTGGTATGTGAATGTATCAAGGTGTGAAGCCAAAATGGATTGGCCGGGGATTTGAAATTATTAACCAATATATTAATTCAACAACTTCATCACTAGAGAAACAAACCTTGTTATTCATATAGGGATAACTCATTTACTAATTTGAGCATAATAATTTACTCAAACACTGATCTGGTTCAATTTGAAGGTGTGTTCAACAACCGCTTGTCACCAGTGAAACTTTCTTATACATACTGGGGTCAGATCCATATAGGTCATCTACACATTCTTCTAATGTCTATGGGAACACTGATTATCGATATCCATGTGCTACCATGAAGATCCAATGAAGAAATTCAATGTCATGAAGATCATGACTATGTTGTTCCTTTGATTCGCAAAGGTGAACTAGGATCATATTCTTGGAATAGACACTTGTCACTCGATGATGTCTGAGGGAAGAGAGGGGAGCTCTCAAAATCGAGCGAATGGATTGTCTGTTGGAAACGTCTACCTATTTCTTATATAGAGGAGATTAAACACCCAAAAAGGGATCCCTAGCCGGAATAAAATTAATTTCTACCAAATAATTTATAAATAGAACTTTATGAAAACCTAACTTTGTCATATATATATATCACTTTTAATATAATAATTATATAATGTTATAAAAGGGATTCATTAACTTGACTCACTATTCCTCTACATATTAAAATAACCTTTACTATTAATATATTATTATTTTTGTTAAATATTTTCCAATTTAGTCACCATATTCTAATAAAAATTTTAAAAAATAAATTGAACTCTAAATATTTAATAATTGAATAATAATGAATTTATTTATTCATTGATGATCATTTATGCTCAAACATCTCTTAGAGCACCTATCCCACCATCTAATATACACCTATTCTATATAATTATCCATACTTATGAATATGATAAGTGTATAAACTTCTTAGTCCATATCATGATATTAGTGAATAGCATTCACACACCAAGAGTAGAGTATATAAAATCATGAAGGCCCCTGACGAGATAAGGAAAAGCCATTTCAATAACATCCATTCCTACAAACACATTCCGTGTAATATAATCTCTTTGACATTTTATATCTCTTAGAGAAGGGCACATACTTTGTATCATCATCCTTTATTATATTATTATTCATTGAACAAAATAGATAGAAGTAACTCTTTCCACCATGAATTTTTTTAAAACTTATTACCATCTTAATTAATTGGTTGGAGATTTCCCTTCCTTCCAGAAGCGACACAATCTATATTGATTATTAAATCAATGTAAACCCATCAATGGTCTTTGAAATAGAAGATACCTCACTTTGACATAAACATCCTAGTTTTCATCTTGAATCAATATTTATAGTCAAATAGTTTACACAGTTAATAATATAAGGTCAAGAGGCCATTACACATGTCTATATATAGAAACTACCAATGGTATCTAAAACACATGGTGTTCCAATTTTCTGGTCCGACATTATTGTCTCATCCGCTTGAGATGACCAAGTATGAACATTATGAGAAGAAGTCTCAATGCTTATGAGATGCCAACACCTAATAGTCATAGACCATCTATGTACTATCATCAGTATGTTTCTATAATATAATTTCTATGTTTAATATTTTTTTCAAGGTATATCTTGGTTATCATTATATTCTAGGAACTGTTATAACCTTTTGATACAAAAAGTGATCTATGGATATACCATGTAAATATAGTGAGAATAGAGATATCAACACTATTATATTAATATAAACACAAATACATATATATATATATATATATATCAAACATTATACCTGTTATGATAATCAATGTTAATACTTGAGTTATGTCGAACTAAACTTGCATTAGGGCTAACTACTAAAAAATCCTAGTCTGGTAGCTCTCACATAAGATTCATGTTTCCAAGGAGATAATTATTTGGCTTGGGGGGTCTTCCTCGTTATCCTTTGTGGCTAATTTACTAAAACATTATACACCTCTATGAGTAAAATACATCAAGATATGAAACTTATAAAGTATATTCTTTCTCCTCTGGTGTGACTTGGCCTCTTTGGAAAGAATCAATGCTTCAAAATTATCATAGTAAATAAGAATGGGGTTGGTACTTCTAGGCACAACACCAATATGTGATACCAATCAGTATATCCAAAATTCCTCATTAATTGAATTATATGGTGATATATATTCAGATTCTGATAAAAAGTTGGTGAACATGGGTTACATTAAGATTATCATTATCACCATACCACCATTCATGCAATATAAATAGCTTGAATACGATTTCATATCATGAAGACCTATCTAGAAACTTGAATCTGTACATGCCTTAACTATTATTTCCTCCTCCATACACTAGGAACCTATTGCCTATATGTCTCAATTAATTCTGTGTAGTTTTTAAAGAATCCCAACAGATATCTTTTAAATTTGTGTAATATATTCCCAACACTCATAATGAAAATAAAACATCCTACTTTGTACATATCATGACATAGAGGATAGATCCCACTATGGAATAAAAAGGTATTGTACTCATTCATTCAATCACCTATTTTTTGGACATGTTTTCTAGGATATATTGATGCCACATGACATTAGAAACAGCACTATCATGGATTGATTCCTTTTTTACATTTGATTACCTTATTAATATGTAGGACCCAAACTTTCATAAATGGAAATTTCTCTTGATCTAATTAAATGTTTATTATGTTTATATAAAATGTGAACATAATTGGTTTTATGTTTATGGATTTTAAAATACCATTATGAATTGTGACCATTTCTAATATAGTCATTGAACACTGATCACATGATTAGTGTAAATATCGGGCTTTCACAAATCCAATTTTTTCAGAAAAAGGAAGCGATGGCCTCATCCAGAAGACTTTCCCCGTACGAAGCCCATTTGATAGACCTCAAAAATTAGGTGGCATCATTGTGATTATATTTTTCTCAATCCCAAGACGAGCTTTATCACATTAAGCTTGAGCGTAACCGACTACTAGAGAATTGGAAGTTAATAGAGATTACCACTCGGGCGATGTTATCTGAGCCACCCCAAGATTCTCTCACCATCACACACCTTACTCTTTAGTTTTATGCATGTGTTATAAGGGGTTATGTCACAAGACCCTGTCACTATGACTATGTACATTATTTTTGTATAAATAATGTGAATTCATTTTATTGTTGTTACTTTGTATATAGTTTTTAAATCACAAATAATATTTTTAGTTAATATTGAACTAAGAAATATATTTTTATGAATTAATGTATATTTCAATTAAATAATATTTTAATAAAATATTTTTATAATTAAATTAATTTTTATTAAATATAAATGATCATATAATTTTATGAATGTAATTTTAATTTTTATTATGGTTTGAAAGCTATTTTTGTCAAAACCCATGATTTTTCAGTACATGTCAGTTTTTATTTTAAAATTAAAAATTCATATTTATATATATATATATAATTATTTAGAAAAAATAATATTATTTTTGGAATTAGGATGTTGAAATTATCCAATGGTAAATTTTTCATAATTTTCTAAGACAGTGACATTTTTTGGTAAAAAATAAATACGGTTTTAATATATAATGTGTTTTATGACATCATAATGACCCAATAGTGATTTAATAAAATAATAAAGACATTATGTTCGGCCATTATATGTTTTTCATATAAATAATTTTATTTTTGGTTTGTTTGATTTATTTTACAATGCATTAATGTACCCTTCAAGGCTTATAAAACATTTTGTCTTTGTAAATTGTTTTCCTTGAGAGTGTGACTCACCTCCACATAAGAAACCCTATTATTTTAAGATGTTCGGACATTGGCCTTATAAAATATTGCTTTCCAATTCCCTTTGGAAAAAACCATTGGAAAAAACCATGGTCTGGTTTGTGGTTTTGATTAGTTTAATGTGAGGTGTCCCAAACCAACATAATAATGAATTTTCTCTCCATCCCTATATAAACCCACACAAAATACCACTTCCTCTTCACTAAAATATTTTTGAGTTCGACCAACCCCTTACCTCCTCTCTCTATAATCTTCCCAAGGCTCCCCAAGCTCCCAAGAATCCTCTCTCAGACCTCTCCTATGCCTTTGGTATCACACTTCCAAGTCAGGGGTTTATTCCTTTCTTATATTTTTCCAATTTTTGTTAAGTTTTTATGCCCTTTTATTCAATTAAAATTGTTGGGGTATGATTTATAACCTCCCCCCTACTGTCCTCTTTATGTTTGGATGATGGGATACCCATTTATCTCTCATTAATGCTTCTCATGTACACTAGTTACCATGCCTAAATTCCTTGAGAGATTTTTCTCTTCTCTTTTACATCCAAGTAATTATTTTGTATTATGAATCCAAATTCCATTAAATTTGTTGGTACATGTATCTATATGACCCGTTTACTGTCCATTTAATTTATATATGATGATATTCCCTTTTTTCTCTCATCAAACATTTTCATTAATCCTTATGTCACGCCATTATGCTGCAGAAATTGCACCGCGTTTTTACAATCCAAGATAATTGTGTAGTGAATAACATACCCATGTCCCTATCAAGGGAATTCACCTTTATACACATCTACATAGTGAATGTTTCTTTCATGTATATGTTCCACATTACTTAATCGTGGAATAACTTATGATGTTGATTGATTCCATGATCCATGTGGCAGACTTATGCCTGAAATGAAATTTCTAAGAAGGGTGAACCCTAATAGTGCTCCAATGCATTGTGTAAAGTATAGTACCATGATATGTCAAGTGAAATGGGTGTTGACCCATGGTAATTCAAGTTCAATGAGGTTTTACTCATTCTTCATGTTCAATGAGGGTTTACTCATGCTCCATGTGCAATGAGCCTTGGCTCATGCTAATTCCATGTTAAGTGTTGTTGCCACATTTCCATGTTATGATTATCATGCTTTATCATGACATTTTTTCATGTTTCTTTTGTGCTCCATTGATATGTCAATTCTCTAACATGTATTGTATTTCTCATTTTATTCCATGTTTATTCCCTTACTGGGATTTATATGTCACCTTTTTCTTTTAAATGTACTCAGTTTATCCCATGCAATGCTAAGTACAAGGGAATGTAGTAGTCATGTAAAGGAATTTTTCGATAATGTTATTGTGTGTTTTATGTTCGAAGATGTTATATAACGCTCCTAAGCCCCAAAGACACCAGTCCTATTGCTCTTATATTTTGTATCATGGGAATATTTTATGTAATAATTGAGTTTTAAGTGTGTAATAAAAAAGAAGGGTTGTTATAGTTGGTATCAGAGGATAGGTTTATATATTTTTGGGATTAGGATTAGAAAACCCTATTTAAGACTTAGAGATAAGAATAAGTATAATAGAAAATCTCTAATTATTGGGGAGTATTGAGTAAGTGGTTTATCAATAAATTACATCCCTCTCTAGAGACGAGCAGGTAGAGGCGGCTCGATCACACATGTATCCTACGGGTAAAGCATGAAAACACTACATTGATCTAGACATGAACATGAACTAGTGCATGACAATGGGCCTTGCTGCACTCTTGGTTACGAAACTCCTAGGAGAAATGATTTTGTAAATTAACAAGCTTAGTATGAACCCTTATTAAGGGAATGAAAAAATGTCCCTAAGAATATATGTTAGAATGTAAAACAATAATAGCATTGATTGATGCCTATGGATTCAAAATTTAAGGAAATTAATGTTATTTATAAGTCATCTGTTTTGTCCTTGGATTACCCTTTATGTGTTACCCCTAACATTCCCTTAATTCTATCCAGTGGCCGGTAATTGGAGGATTCGGGCTAATAACCGATGTGAAGATCAACGTGATGACTGTACTAATGAGAAGCCCAATCCGATGGGAGCAAGAATCAGGATATTTGTCACACTTCTCTCTTAGTTAACTCATGATTTGAATAGAAACATGGGTCAAGATGAATGATCATCCCCCAGAAAGAAAGAACAAGTCTTTATAGAGATCTTAATGAGACAAAATCCTCCTACTTCGAATGGATCATCTGATCCCTCAATCGTCGAACAATAAAACAACTCCATTGAAACGATCATCTCCATCCTTCAATGTTCTGAACAAGAGAAGGTTCTCTTGGACGATTATCATATGTAGGGTTAAGATGATCAATGGTGGAATTTGATCAAAAATATGAATTCATAGGAGAATATCGAGGCATTGGAATGGAAGGATTTCCAGAAAATGTATTTGGATAAATATTTTCCATGCACCCTCCGACTTAAGCTTTAAAGGTACATCATTTCCCTCAAGAAAAAAGGAGAAGAATTTGTCAGAGTGTATGAGGAAAACATTACAAGGCTAGCTTGATATGCCTCCAGCTTTTTATGATGGGGATAAAAACTGTAATGTGGACTTCAATGTTGGTGGACCGATGGGAAAATCCAATGGTGCTAATAAGATCCACACCCCACTTTCCAATGGTGGGAAAGAAGCACAACGAAAATTTCCTGAAGGAGACGAGGAAATGCTTTAGGTGTGGAAGAGAAGGGAACCTAGCTGTTAACTACTGACAATAAAAACCTACGTCTGCAATAGATGAGAGGAATGCTCTGTTCGAACCTCAACGTGTTGTTCTTTGCTACAACTTCAATGAACCTAGTCATATTTCAAATCAGTTCCCTAGTCCAAGGGATTTCAGAGGCAACCAATATCTTCAAAGGAATCAAGGGAGTTCTTTCTCCATCACTACTACCGAAGTGATCCCCGACAACGAAGTGTTGATACATAAGCTTGTTAATCATACAAGAATAGTGAATGCACTTTTTGATTCAGGTTCTACACATTCATTTATATCCCAAAATTTTAGTAGAACAATCCCAACACCACAACCAATCATGGTAGTAAAGATTTCGGTGTGTACGAAAAATGGAGAAATCATTGCATCCCATGAATATAACTCCTCCCCAGTCATAATTTGGGGATTGAATTTCTTGGAGAAACTCTTCATACTCCCTCAAGTGGAATTTGATGAAATTGTTGGCATTAATTGGCTTTCCATATATAGAGCCAACATAAATTACCGTGAGAGGGAATTCACACTCTATGTGGAGAATCAACCCCCTGATTAAATACATGTTCAAGTAAGAAGATGAATCTTATTTAGATCCATCATCTAATTCATGGATATTAATTCCCAATGAGCATACATATTTGGCTTCAATGATTGAGTCTATGGAGGAAACCATCCTTGAAGACATGCCTTTTGTGAGGGAATTCACTGAAGTGTTTCCTGAGGAATCACTTGGTGTTCCTCATAAAAGAGATGTTGAATTCTCAATTGATCTAATACCTGTGGCATTGCCGATATCCAAGTCTCTATATAGAATAGATATTGTGGAGATTGAGGATCTAAAAAACTACTACATGAGGGTCTGGATATAGTGTTTATACGCCCAACTGCTTCACCATGGGGTTCATTAGTCCTCTTTGTAAAGAAGAAAGATGGGTCAATGCACATTTTCATCGATTATCGCAAGCTTAAAAAAATCACGATAAAGAACGTGCATCCTCTCCCAGGAATTGGTGACTTGATCGATCATCTGCGTGGAGAACAATACTTCTCCAAGGTGGATTTTCATTTGGGATATTATCATGTAAGGGTGAATAAGGAATATATCACCAAGATTGCTTTTTGTACATGATACATGCACTACAAATTCTTAGTAATGCCTTTCAGACTCACTAATGCTCTAGAAATATTCAAGGATTTGATGAATTGTGTCTTCAATGATTACCTCAAAAAATCTTTGGTATTCTTTATAGAAGATATTCTGATATACTCCAAAACCAAGGAGGATCATGAGGAAAATCTATGAACTGTACTAGAGACCTTGCTGAAGGAGTATCTCTATAAAAAGAACATAAAGTGTGAGTTTTGTTTGAAGGAGGTCTCATTATTTTTCCATATCATCACAAGCAATGGGATATTTGTGGATCCCTCCAAAACAGATATAGTAGAGGGCCGGTTGAGGCCAACATTGATAACGGATATCCATAGATTCTTGGGGTTAGATGTACATTATAGCTGATTTGTGAGAAATTTATCATGATTGTCGAACCCTCTTACCAAGCTAACTCGAAAGGGAGTAATGTTTTCTTGGAGTGATGAATGCGAGAAAAGCATCTAGTAGTTAAAAAGGAGGCATATCAATGTTCTTGTTCTCACATTACCCAAAAGTGGAGAACTTTCTTTTGTATTCAGTGATGCTTTGAAGAAGGTCATGGGCTGTGTGTTTATGCAAAATGTAAAATTCAATGCCTATGCATCAAGGCAATTGAAATTTCATGAGCAGAATTATCACGCAAATGATTTAGATCTGGCTATGATGATCACTGCTATAAAAATTTTGCGGAATGATTTCTTTGGGGAGATGTGTGAAATATATCTGGACAAAAAAGGCCGCAAGTATATATTCACACAGAAAGAGTTGAACATGCACCAATAAAGACGGTTAGATCTGATCAATGACTGGGACTGCTCAATCCATTACCACCCTAGGAAAGCAGACAAGGTGGTAGATTCTCAAAGTAGAAAGGACCTGATGATTCAATCATTGAAGAGAATTTATAAGGATCCAATCTTCATTGACTTGATGAATATGGTCATGGGAATCATAAATAAGGGAATATCATAAATACATTCATAAATAATTTCTCAAGCATCTCTTTTGGAAAGGATAAATGATGCCCAAAAGGCTAATGTGTGAATTCAGAAGAAAGACAAAGCAATCCAAAAAGGGAAATACTTGGAGATCAATGTTAATGAAGAAGGAATTGTGAGATTTGGGAAAAGGTTATGTGTTCCATCAAGTCCAGAGCTGAAGAAGGAACTTTTGGATGATACACATAGTTCAAATTTATCCAATAAACCATGAAACAAAAATATGTATCGAGATATCTGAGAGAATTATTGGTGGGAAAATATGAAGAAGAAGATCGCAGAGTATACATTAAAGTGCCTCATGTGTCTGCATGTGAAGGAAGATAGGCATAAGTCTAAGGAGCTTATGAAAACATTGCCCATACGAACATGGAAATGAGAGAACATCACCATGGACATTGTCACCAGACTTTTGATGAATTCCAAAGGCAACAATGCAATCTGGGTTATTGTGGATCGTCTTACAAAGTCTGCTCACATTATATAAATTTAGGAGGATTTCAAACTAGATCAACTGGTGAAGATATATATAAGGGAAGGGGTAAGGATCTATGGAGTACCACTGTCTATTGTATCTGATCGAGATCCAAGATTCACCTCTACGTTTTGGAAGAGTCTTCAACATGCTCTGGATACTAAACTAAACCTCAGTATGGCCCATCAACCTCAAACTGATGGCTAATATGAGATAACTATTCAGAAACTGGAGGATATCTTAAGGTGAGGTTCTATGAACATCAAATGAGGGCGGGACCAACATCTTCCACTAGTTGAATTCTACTACAATAACAGTTTCCAATCGAGCATCTGAATGGCACATTATAATGCACTATATGGGAAGAGGTGCAGAACAATGGAATATTGGGATGAAGTTAGTAAATGTAAGGTACTAGGACATGAAATGGTCTATGGAATAGTGGAGAAGGTGAAAACCATTTAGTAGTAAATCAATGTATCCCAGAGTTGACAGAAGAGTTCTATAAAAAACTGTCGATGAGAAATTAACTTTAAATTTGGAGACATGGTATTTCTATGCATATCTTCTTGGAAGAAGGTCATGAAATTTTTGATAAAAGGGAAGTTATGTCTTAGGTACATCATCCCCTTCGAGATTATCGATCATGTTGGGGTTGTGGCCTATCGACTAGCACTTCCACCAACCATGGCCAAAGTATATGATGTCTTTCGTGTATAATTTTTAAGTAAGTACATACTAAACCCTTCACATGTACTCTCTTCAGAGGTTGTACATCTAGAGGATGATCTATCTTACGAGGAGCAACCAGTGAAGATCTAAGATTGTATAGAAAAAGTTCTATGAAATAATAAAATTACGGTCATCATGGTTTTATGAAAAAACCACAATTTTGAAGAAGCGATGTGGGAATCAGAGGAAGTGATGAAGCAGAGTTACCCTCATTTGTTTTAGAGTGGCAAAAGAAAAATTCGAGGGTGACATTTCTTAATGGGGAAGATTGGAACGACCCAAAAATTAATAATTAGAAATTCCTCTTGAGCTAATTAAAAGTTTCTTATGGTTATATAAAATTTAAACATTATTGGTTTTATGTTTCTGGATTTTAAAATACCGTTATGAATTATGACCATTACTCATATAGCTATTGAACAGTGATCACCTGATTAGTATAAATATAGGTCTTTAACAAATACAATTTACTCATACAAAGAAAGTGATGGCCTCATCCAGTAGTCTTTCCCCGTACGATGCCCATTTATCAGAACTTGAAAAGGAGGTGTAATCATTGGGCTTCAATCTTGACCAAGCCCAAGCTGAGCTTGAACACGTTAAGCTTGAGCGGAACCGACTACGGGAAAAGTGGAAGTTAGTAGAGATTACCACTCGAGCGATGTTATCCCAGCCACCCCAAGAGTCTGTCACCATCGCACACCTTACCCTTCATTCTTATGAGTGTTTTATAAAGGGTTATGTAATAATACCGTAGAACTATGACTATGTACATTTTTTTGTATAAAGAATGTGCATTCATTTTATTGTTGTTACTTTGTATATAGTTTTTAAATCACAAATAATATTTTTAGTTAATTTTGAACTAAGAAATATATTTTTATGAATTAATGTGTATTTCAATTAAATAATATTTTAATAAAATTTTTTTATAATTAAATTAATTTTTATTAAATATAAACAATAATATAATTTTATGAATGCAATTTTAAATTTTAATATGGTTTGGAAGCTATTTTTTCTCAAAACCCATTGAATTTTCAGTAACTGTCAATTTTTATTTTAATAGTTGAAATTAAAATATTTATAAAATTATATAGCTAAAATGAATATAATTTTTGGAATCAGGTGGTCGAAATTATCCAACGGTTGTTTTTTCTTAATTTTCTGAGATAGTCGAATTTTTGGGTAAAAATTAAATACCGTTTAATTATATATTGTGTTTTATGACATCATAATGACCCAATAGTGAAGTAATAAAATTATATAAACATTATTTTCGTCCAATATAGGTTTTACCATTAAAATAATGTTATTTTGGGTTACGTTAATTTATTTTACAATGCTTTAGTGGACCCTTCAAGGAATATAAACCATTTTGTCTTCTTAAACTGTTTTCCTTGAGAGTGTGACCCACCACCATCTAAGAAACCCTATTATTTTAAGAAGTTCGTCCATTGGCCTTACAAAATATTGTTTTCCATTACCCTTTGTCATAAACCATGAGCAAAAACCATGGGCTGGTTTGTGGTTTTGATTAGTTTAATGTGAGTTGTCCCAAACAAGAATAATAAATAATTCCCTCTCCTTTCCTATATAAATCCACCCAAGATCTCACTTCCTCTTCACTCAATGCCCTTTGTGTTCTACCAACCCATGACCATCTCTCTCTAGAATCCTCCCATGGTGCCTCAAACTCCCAAGAATCCTCTCTCAAGCCTCTCCCAATTCTTGGTGACCACACTTCCATGTAAGGGATTTCATCCATTCTCATTTTTGTCCAATTTTCATTATGTTGTTATGCCATTTTTTTCAATTAAAAATGACGGTGTATGATTTAAAACCTCCCCCATACTATCCTATTTATATTTGAATGATGGGATACCACTTTTTCTATCATTAATGCCTATCATGTACACCTGTTACCATGCCGACATTCCTTGAGGGATTTCTCTCTCCTCTTTTACATCAAAGTAATTCTTTGGTAATATGCATCTAAATTACATTACATTTGATGGGACATGTATCTATATGAGCCCCTTACTATCTATTTCATTTATATATGATGATACACCCTTTTAACTCTCATCAATCATTTTCATGAATCCTTATGTCACGCCATTATGCTGCTGAAATTTCAAAGTGTTTTTCCAAGCCAAGATCATTGAATGGTACATTCATGTATTTATAAAAAATTACTTAATTGTGTAATAACTTATGATTTTGATTGATTCCATGATCCATGTGACACACTTATGCATGAAACGAAATGTTTAAGAAGGGTGCGCCCTTATTGCACTCCAATGCATTGGATAAAGTATAGTATCATGATACGTCATGTCAAATTGGTTTTGACTCATGACAATTCAAGTGAAACATGGTTTTACTCATGCTTCATGTGTAATGAGGGTTTACTAATGCTCTGTGTACAATGAGCCTTGGCTCATGCTAATTCCATGTTAAGTGTTGTTTCCACATATCCATGTTATGATTTTCATGAATTATCATGAATCTATGTTCATGTTTCTCTTGTGCTCCATTGAAATGCCTTTTATCTAACATGTATTGTATTAGTCATGTTATTCCATTTTTATTCTCTTACTTGGATTTATAGCTCCCCCTTTTCTTAAGAAATTCCTCAGGGTATCCCATGCAATGCTACGTACGAGGGAATTTAGTGGTAATATAATAGATGTTTTCAATAAAGATATTGTTCGGTTTATGATATAGTTGTTATGTAATGTTCCTAAGCCCCCAAGACACTAGATATCTTGATCTTCTATGTTGTACTATGTGACAATTTTATGTAATAAATCAGGTTTAAGTGTGTAATAAAAAGCATGGTTATTATATAATATATGTACATTAACTTATCCCAACCATCCTATGCGATCAATCTTGATATATCATGATACCTAGGTTATATGATCATTCACCTAATTATTTCATAGAGAGATATTCAATTAACGAAGTCATAAATAATTTTATGACATCAAATCATTTCTTATAAATAATGTAATCAAAATATAATACAAATAAAATGATAGAATTTCGACTAACACTTTAATAGACATATTGTTCTCTTTCATTGTTATCAAAATAATTTCTCATGGAATCATCAAAACAAACATTCTATGATCGTGATCCCCACTTCAACCCTTATATGGAGCATTGTGATTAGATATATCATTAGAACATTATGACTTAATAAGATATTTATTTTGAGTCAAATTGATATTTTTAACCAAAAACCCATTTAGAGAAAACATATTTACAACCATTTAAAAATTTTCATAATCATGGAAGGTTTACTTTCCTTATAATATTCTGATGTATTTCAGCATCACATTTGGTGAGAAGGATTCATAATAGTCTATTACTTAATGTTTATTAAAACCCTTCAGAAATAGTCATTCTTTATAGTTATTAAATTTTCAATCTATGTATAGTTTTTTCGTAAATACCTATTTAAACAAAATTGTTTCTATATCTTCTTGAGGGTCAACAAAAATTAAAATCATTGTTTTAGTACATGGACACCAACTTAGTATGCATGGGATCTGGTCATTTATTACCCTAATGTCCTTCTATTAATTCATTTTCGTTTAAAAGATTATCATTCTCTAAGATTTATGTGTCTCCTAACTAGTTGGAAATAAAACCATATCATTCTAGTTTTCTAACCTCCCATGTAGACATACAAAGTACTTGTGTCTCGGTAACATGATCATGTCCTAAAATAACTATTTATAGTCTTGAAAAAAAACCTCACACCCTCAAAAACATATGTGTTATTGAATTTTTTTCATTACAATCCACTACTCATATGAAATCCAATATGTTTAGTTAGCTACTACTCATTTAAGAGTATATGTCACCGTCTATAACCCTTTTCCCCAAAATGATAATAGAAGAGTTATTAGACTCATCATTGACCGACCATGTATAATATGGTCTGATTTTTAAATTCATTAACAACATTCCATTGAGGTGTATATGGAAGAGTGGGATGGGATACCATATCAAATCCTTAAAGTGATAAATGAGTGCATTGTTTAGATATTATTCTCCTTGATCTTATCATAGTTGATTAATATTTGTACTATTTAATAAATAATTAAATATATCCCCTTGCGTCTACAGGAAATGGACCACAAAATTCGGTATGAATCTAATCTAGTAATTCATTGGATTTTAAAAATTCCTATCAAAAGATTAATTTTTCACTTTCCTTTATAAACAATCATGAAATACATTCAAGGATTTCAACTCAATAGTGTCTAAATACACTTCATGATGTAATTTATGAAAACCCTTTGCATTTACAAGACCAACCCAAAAGCTCCATAATTATGTTTTATTTGTGTCATTTTGTACATGTTTTTTCATTTATATCCATTATTGGGTTCTTGAGTTAATGTATGTACATTTCATTATTAAGATTCATCATACTATAACATTAGTAATTATAATAATAGAAACATTTATTTTCAAGCATAAGGTAATGTATTATGGTTTATTTGTAACAGATGCTACATATTCATAGTAATTTACTAAACCTATAAACCACATAGAAAAGTTAAATGATAATCTATAATTTATATATCTTTTATTCTGATAAAATTTTCATTTTAGAGATCCCCACCTCCCTTTGAAATCATTTTCAATCTTCTTGGATCCTATATGTGAACACAAATTTGTGAATCATGTCATTTATCAATAACAATGTGATGATAACGAAATATTACATTAAATGATAAAAATAACATAGGTAAAAGAATAAAATTTCTTATTATTTCCCAGACACTAAATTCTATTTCCAATTTCCTTTATTACAACATGAAAAGAAAACATCCACATATTCATTACTGATTCTCTATATCATTGGATTTTTGGATTTTTGGTGGATCTGCACCTTCAGTTTGGGATTATCCTTACACCCCTTAGGATTTCCCCTCCCCTTCTTGTATATGTAATGAAGAGTTTTTTTATTCATAACCTTAATATTATTATAATTAATAAAATTATAATCTTGTATGTAAAGATACAAGAATGAGATCAGTCAATATTTCTTATTTTATTTTGAACCCAAGGGATTCATGTCTCTCAATATATGCTATTATATTTACTAAATAAGGTACTTTTTTACTCCCATATTATAGTTTTCACCTATAATGATCACATGGTAATATCATTCATTCTTGTCACTATCCTAATATAACTCCAAGATATGGGATAACAACATTTCTATAGTTTACTAGACATTGATGACAACATGATACATTGTACATGTAGTTCATCATCAACATTCTTCTTATATTTATCTTTATCTTACTTGATAGGTCACTGAGGTGTCTCGGTTGGATGTTGGGACTCTAGTACATAGGTTATCATATTTCGGTGTAGTACTATGTGGAAGTGTTTGTACCACTATTGGAAGTAATTTTGGTCATGATATTTTCATTATTCAATATAGTTCATAGTGATAAGGAATATGTGGTGGTGATTGCCATTTAATTTATAATAAAAATATAAATAGTTAAAAAATTTATATTGATCAATGAATAAGAATTACTGATTAATTAAACTAATAAATATGTCACAAAAATTTATTGAACCATAGTTTACCTCACTACAAGATTCAGAATACTTTGCCTCTTCAGTACTGTAGTGGAAAGGATACTTGAAACCATTCCTCGTTATTCAAGATATGGATACACCATTACACTGTGAGATTTGAGGTATGTTATAGGATGACCAATGAAATTAACTCATGACTCTTGAACTATTGACTGATGTCCTATAATATATGGATAGTAACCTTGATTTACTTATCACTTGACCTCTAAAGTGGAAACAAGAAACATATAACAACATCTCTACTGCAAGTGTTTGTTAAGATGACTCGTCACTCTGACAACAACTCCTTAATAGTAAGGGTTACCCTCAATGAGGAATAATGAACACCTGATACACATCATTTTTTTAAAAATTTAAGTGATGTAAGATGTTATATATTGTCATGATAACATTGATGCATGGTTTGTTATATGAATGTCAGTTCATCGTATGACTTCATACATCACCAAATTATTTTTTAGGATTCTTTTGGGGTGGTTCGTTCTTAGTTTGGATCAAATTGTGAAAATCTTCATTCACGATGTAAATGGTTTCATTATTTATAGGATTTAGATACATGTTTTTAAGATCAATTATTTAATAGAAAGTTTCATTGTGTGAAGACTCTCCTCACACTGTGAATTGCGGGTTCCCTTCATCATTAACTACATGAATCAGTATACTATGTCATGATTGGTGTTTTTATATCCCTAACTATAAATCCTAGAACTACTTCAATTATATTTACCATTCCTTCATTCCTTTATATTCTTGGGTGACCAAATGTGGCTTTTGGGGTAATTTATTTCCCCTCTTTATCATCATTGAATCTTCTTCTTGTGATATTGTTTTCTAAAAATATTATTTAAGTTTCATTTTAATTATATATTATATTTTTAATATTTCTAGGGCTTTTATCTATTGTGTGAATGGTAAGGGATCACTAAAGAAGATAATCAATCAAAACTAATGACATTAAAAATAAAGGGTGTGATCACATGTGGTTAAATTATTTTGTGTTTATATTTTTTTGATTATGAAAAATTGTTGTTATTTCTAAAAACACTATTACTATTAAACTCATGAGTGATATGTGGATATTCTGAATTGGGAACCGTTATTTTTATTGGTTTTTAGAAATCATCATTACTCACCAATACTTAGTTTATCTAGATTTTTTTTCAAAATATACATTTAAGAGAGTATATAATGATATAAAATCTATATTTTTATTGAATTTTTATTAATTAAAAGAGTGGTAATATACTTATATGTGTGGTGAAGTGTTTACTAGATTTCCCGTAAAAATATTTGTTTTTTGTGGGGTTTGTATGGTGATGGTGATGATCAGTTGAAATGTGGAATATATTAAGGTAGTAGGTTTTTGGATGGGTTTTTACTGGGATGTGTTAATGTGCATATTAGATTGAAATTGTTTTTTGATTGTCAGGTTCAAGAAATATATTGGTATTGTATGTGATGGTGGTCATTTTGAGATAGTGGGGTTAATGTCTGGTAGATTTTTCATAGATTCGTAGTGATTATGGGAAATGATAATAATGATAAAGTAGAATTGAATGATAATTAGATGAAATTAAATATCTGAACGTGATTTAGGGATTGAATGATAATAAATGGGTTGTAATGGAATGGGAAATTTATGAATTATAAGGGGAGTGTGCTTGCAATTGGGTTTTCATTCAATATGGAACTAGATATATTTTTAAAAGGGGATTGGTAATAGAATGGTAAAATTTAAAAAATGGTTGAAATTGAAATTATAATGTAATTGTGGGTTGATTATATATTTGTGGTGTGGTGGGATTAATTTGGATGTGGCTGTAGATGGTGATGAATTTCTTGAGGTGATGTCAGTTATGCTAGTTTTTTTATATGGACCTTCAATCTGTGTATTCTTTGTTTCCAATAACCCGTGTATTTTCAAGTAATTTCTATACTCACCCTACCCACATTGAGTACTATGTAAAATAATCCAAATATATTGTATGTTGTTTTCACTAATATCATGGGTGTTGAGGAAATAGATTGATGATTACTGCCTCTTCCCTACCCTCCCTTCAATTGTAGTACATGCTCATGATACTCAGTTAGTGAAAAGTATCAACTGAAGATGACATAGTCATTGGTGATTCCATATTATGAGAGGATACGATATTTGGTGGGTGATGCTTGGTATGATAAAGTCACAAGGATGATTTCATTTATATTTATGATAAACTATTTCATTTATTATGAGGATTCAATTGCATTCGTTTTGATTCTGAGGATAGTTCAGTATTATTGGATGATATGTGGATACTTATTATTTCCAACATAATATTTTGTGGCCTATGTGAGGCTGGGGTAGGTATGGTTGTGACTTTTCCAACATCAAACTCGGATAGATACGTGATCCATAATACATTGAAGGGATGAGAGCACAATATGTCTGAAATTGGAGTGTGAGAGTAGTAACTCATTAGGGAAGTGGATTTGGGGGGTCCATTATCTATGTAGTCTCATCATTACCTTAGTACATTGTATTAATTATTTATTGGGTGGGTTATGGTAAGGCAGAGATGGTTAGCTGACCTAATTAGTTTCATATTGGTTCTATAGTTTAGTCCATGGTGCATTAGTATTATCATTTCATATCAGTAATAGAGACCTTTGGTATGATACACTTGAGTGTACATGTTATGATCACCATATGTATATATAAAATATTTTTTGGTTTTATAGAGGGAATTCATTACTGAGATGGACAAGACTATCATAGGAGGTTTGTACTATTATGGTGTTGTTTCAATAAGAAATTATCTTAGTAGTGTTTTATTTTGTTTTTTTCTAATTGTATCAGTTGACATGAATTATGAGATGTGTGTTATTTTATATTAATTTGACATGGATTCGATCAGATGTTTTCATCTCATATCAGATTCTTTACATATATTACGAGGCTACTGCCTCACACATTTTAGTTTAAATGATCTATAGTAATCTCCACCCTGAGGAATATTGGATATAGGATCCAAGGTTCACTCCACCTCCTCAGCCCCATCCCAGAAGGTTTACTAGTATAGGGGTGGGGGTTTATGAAAACATTCGAGTCTTATTGTAATTATGAAACATTAGTCTTCTAATGTGACATCATCAGATGATGTTAACTGTTGATGATCCTATAACCATGTAAAACTTTTATTGTTGGTTTTTACCCACTACATCAATCTAAATTCTTGTGACAATAAATCTTATGATTTGAATAAATTGAGTTAACATCTAAGGTAATGAAATAGATATGAACTCCGAAAACATCCCACATTAACACATTTTTATGGAACCTAGAAAAATCTCCAAACTTAGCATGCATCGACATTCCCCATTTCTTATTCATTCACCCAAACCCAATTGAGTTATGATAATTCCTTAATCATCCCCTATCTATCACCATGGTAAACATATCTACTAGATTTTTTATTCTTGTTATATTTTATAGATCTATCTCTTTATCCTCTATAAAATCTATAATTAAATGATACTTCAGGTATAGATACATCATTCAAGAATTGGATAACATATTGTTAGCCAAATGGATTAAACATTGGCTATCATATAATACAATTTCTCCTTTATTAATCCTTCCAAGAACCACCAATAATTCATTTAACCGTATAATTTTTTCCAAGATTCCTTTTTCCCAACATGAACATCTTCATTTTCTATAATGTAAGAATTATATATAAGCTTGAAATCTAACTAATTATTGTTCAACTATAAGTAAAGTCGAATCTAGTTATTCTTTTTTTATTATCATAATTTCTTCTAAATATGGTATTAATAATTCTTTATAACAAAACATTATTCCTTAAACAAAGATCCTCATATTATATTCCTTTCAAATACTAAATGATCCACTTAACGATTTCAAAATGTTCCTTACCTATATTAATGTAAATATATTAAAAAATCCCAACGTGAAAGTAATATCATCATTAGTAAAAATAATAACATATAATAAACATTTCACATATCAATATTATGGAACTGAATCCATTTACATTCATTTTTATCATATTATTTTATCTTGTGCATTGGAAAATTTAAAATGTCCAGATAGAGGAGTACAAACTTGCTTAAATACAAGCCTTTCAATGATATTTCCGATGTATTATTTCTTGTATAGAACCAATGTTCCAATATTATTATCTCTCATTATCCTAAATTCTCATAATTTTATTTCTTCTCTGAGATCCATCATTTCAAAATATCCTAACCCACTTATGTTTAATATTCTGAATCTTCCTATCATCATCTCTATCGTGTAACATGTCATTAATATAAATAATATAAATTATGAAATTCTTGTCATCCCATTGAATTGGATAATGAAATTGACCAACATTACATCTCATGAATCCTCAATCCAACATAAATCCTTTGAATTTATTTTACAGGGTCGTGAGGATTTATTAAATCCAAACATTTTTTCATTAATTTACATACCAAATTCTAGTTCCCATATTCTGTGAAACCTACTGGTTGTTTTATATGAATATATTCCTCTAACTCTCCATGATATAAAGATGTATTTCCATAAAAATACTACAGGTATAGGTATTCCAATTCCACCATACGGAGAACTACCATGATGGAACAAAATAATGTTCTAGTGATAATAGTCATGAGAAATCAAATCTATCCATCTATTGAAAATATGTCACATCCCATTGTGAAATATATTGCTTAATTATATTAGCTTGTTCTTTAATCTAGTAAACACAATTATTTTATAGTTATCTTTTGACTTTTATAGGCTCATCCATTCCCTATTATTTGTTAAACATTAATAAAGCTATCTATTTATTTTTAACTAATTCCAACTATTTTGAGTCAGAGAGTGATGCCACTTCATCTTGAATGTTGAGTTATCCTACATCTGAGGAAACTAGAAAATTAAAATAATCCACAAACCTTAATACTAGTCTCATAATTTTAATTTATCGTCTTAGCTTAATTTTTTATTCTATACTTCCCAACTCTATTATTCATACTGATACCTATACTTTGAATAATCCCAAATGAAATTCATCCTATCTATTTATTACAGGCTGATCTTCCACTAATCTTAATCTATGATATCTGGGGATTTCAACACATCCATATATGTCCTATATAATTTTTGAAATTTTTATAACCTACACTAATAAATTTTTATAAATATACTTTATTTTTCATTAAATTATTTCTTTTACAAGTTTAAATCTTTCTATAAATTGTTACAATGAATGGGAACATCTATTCCACTAATAACCTTTCACCTTTGGGCATCCTAAAATTGATATAAATTTTTTTATCAGCATATCTCAATGGAAAACTCATTTTATATTTTTCATCACCCATCAATTTTTTTCATTTCATTTACATGTACATATGATACACTACCAAATATTTTATGATGTTAACATTATAGTAATTTTCAAAACTAAGAAATCTCTCATATTTCATGTCTATATATTAATGTTGGACTTATATTGACTATTTATGTTCTTGTGTTCAGACAATATGTTAATATTACATTATGTACTCTATAGTGAAGCCTCATACTTTTATCCATCCCTATCAATTTTTATTCATCATATTCTCGAATACAGTTTTTAGAGTTCTAGGAACCATAATCCTATGCCTTATTCTAATATTTTTTTTGAAGTTCCCAAAGTTGTATTTGGTGTAGTCTTCAATGTTATTTATTCGAATGAACATCAATATATAAACACATTAAACTATTTTAATATATTATTACTAAATAAAATCCTAAACTTCATCATGCTTATGATTCAATAAATAAAACCTTATGTTTTGATAGAATAATTAATGAAACTTACTATGTAAAGAGAACCACTAAAGTAACAACTAAAGGTTACCCCTAAAACATATTTTTGGACATGTTTTATTTATTTTTTCTGAGGATTCCATCAAGGTATTTTGAAGTACTCTATTCTCAGCTTTCTGAACACACATATTTTAAAGTTTCATATTTACTTTTGATCACAATTTTTTTACCCTTAACCTTTAGAAATTTTATTTTTTCATTGAGTTGAAAATCCTAAAATTATATACATTCATATATATATAAGTCATATTCCTAAAAACTGAAATTACATCTAAATTTATATTCAAGTAAAGGGTTTCATCTTTAACTCCTCCTGAAACTATAATATACTCTCAGGTAAAATTTCAACCTCAATTTTTTAAACTGTTATTGTATCCTTCATTATGGAGTTACATGAATGAAATAAGATTATTATATAACCCAGGGATGTAGTGAAAGTTCATTACATTTGGGAATCCATTATTCTTTATCAATATGTTAAATTATCCACTACCAAAAACTTCCAATACATAAACTTTTACTATGGGAACATTCCTAAAATTCCATGATACATATTAGAATATGTATCTTATTGAAAAGATGAATGGAATGAAGCTCCAAAGCCCATTTCTACCGATTCCACTAATGAATTAATAGTCTGTAGGAAATTATTACTCACGTCAAGTAGATTAATGGTATTTTACCAACCATTGGCTTGTGATTTCTTATTTTTCACCTTGTGGATTTTGAAATTCAAATTGATATTCACGTTTATCCCACAACTCCATAATGGCGGACCTAAGGTAGCCTACTTTTATTTCCACATTTATGATATTTATCTTCCTATAACTAATTTTTATATTTCCTATGGGGTGATATTCCCATTCCATCGATATTAAGGGAAATACTAGATATTTTTTAAACATTCTTGAGATTGAGCTCTTAATTCAAGACAAAATTATGTATGTAATAAAAAACAAAATATATTTTCTATGGTAGTTACTAACCACAATTACAAGAGCATCCCATAATTCTAGAAGTACTGATAACAATAATAGTTCCCACATATCATAAAAAACTATAACCTTTACAAATTCAAGTTTCCAACTTATCATATTGATATCATTCAAATTATCTTCCAATAGTATTATTTAGACTACCTTAATATAAGAAACTATTTCAACATGAAATTTGTAAATGGGTTGATAGATTATGATACATATACACCATAAACATCAAAAATACCCAATGTACCTTTCTTCTCTCAGACGGTAAAATTTTGATTTTTTGTAAAATAACTCATTACCAAAAAAACTTTCTGTCTAGATTTTACCATTTTTCTTCTTTGTTGTGTTAGTCTTAACACATTTTAGTAATATTACTAGATCTTTTTTGATGTGATAATATTATATCTATATCCACTATAAGACAAAAAGATTCAATAAAATTTATCAATCCAAATATTCCCTTAATCAGATGCTATACAGGTGATGTTATCGGGGTATTAAACTCACGTATTAATCAACATGATTCGATGCCACATTTTGGGAACCTGTTAAAATCTAATCCATTATGACTCTAATAGTACCAATGAAACACTTCCCATTGATCCAGTAGAATCACATAAATATTTTTGAGGAAGAGCAGATGATCCTTGAGAAATTCCCTCTAACTAAGTACATTATAAGTGGGTAGAATTATCACCCTACTCACTACATGAAGTCTTCCTTAATGAAAACTATCAAAGTAAAATCCATGAAAGGAACCATAACTTCATTTAATAGTAAAACATGTAATGAAGTGCATAAAGTAGGAAATGATATAAGGGTTTATATTCCTTTAGGTGATGTGTCACATATGGGTGTGAAAAGATCCATTCAATCCTTTTTCATTAGTGAAAAAAAAACAATAGATTAAATGATATAAAAATTAATAACTAAAAATAATTTTTTAATATATTCTATATATGTTTTAGTCATTCCATGAGTCTCACTTTTCAATTAAGTCTCCACTAGATTAAATTCTAAGCTTAAATTGTAATATAAGTTAAACGTGCTCCCTTGAAATGACATTCAATGTGGAATTTCCCCATCAACATGACTACCAAACTAAAGACCATCTAGTCTTGTTCAACTTCTAGAGAATTACTGATCAAATTTTACATCACCGTAATACGTGAAATTCCTATGATCCTACTTCCCATGGGGAAGACTCACGGTCATTATATATACAAAAAAATACTCCAACTTCTCGTGATCATAATTCTAGTGACATGAATCCATTGACAGAACTTTTGGTGAACTGAAACATGATTCCCCCCCACCCACAAAAAAATCTATATTATATAAAAATATATATAAATTAAAATATTAAATGGAGTGAACACAGTATGACATATATTCTAATAATAATAATAATATTACCTCTTAATATTTCATTTATATTAAAATAAATCAATCCAATCTCAAAAACCAAACCAAATAAAATAAAATCTTTCTAAATCCACATTAAAAGTAATAAAAAATGTTAATTGCCTATTTTATTTCATTATAAAAAATATTGACATTTTCTCTAATGGACTTAAAAATAATAATTTTGATACATTTCAAAAAAAATTTAGTATGCATCATATAGTAATAGTAATAATAATAATTTTTTTAATTCCTATAGAATAAAAATTATTTTCATTCTTATCCATGAATTAAAAAAATCTTATTCCTCATTTAAAAATATATATAACTTAAAAGACATAAATTTCTTATTCCAAAAAATATAACTATAACTTTAAAAAAATTATATTCGTCATCTAAGAAAAATACCATTTAGAATAAAAATTATACCTTTTAGAAAAAAAAATTATTTTATCTATTATGCCTTGGAAAATAAATAATATTTCTATTAATATCATAGAATACAATTTTTATGGCCTTCAAGAATAAAATAATAAATTCTCTATGTGTGTGTTTTCATGTCATTCAATAAATAATTCTTATGATTTTAATCCTTTAAATAACTACTTTTAAAAAATTATAGCACTTTCAAACAAAATGCCTTTATTTTTATTCATATCTATTAATTTTTTTTAATTATAAATTCCATTAAAAAATTTATTCCTATTAAATATTAATAATTATTTAGACTTCTACAACCAGAATTCCTTTCATAAAAATATGATTTATAAAAATATCAAAAACATTGTTCACGATGAATATATTTTTATCATATTTTAAAATGGTGGTAATGAATTTTAAATTATATAGGAAATATATATTTTTATGATTTTAATGAAATTTTATTATTTTTATCCCAATAAAAAATGACAATAATTTTTGTACATATCAAAATAATAATATTTTATTATTCATTATAATAATAATATTATTATTTTTTATACTATTATTATTGCAATTTTTGGTGTAGTTTTTATTATTTAAAAAAAAATCATTCAATAATTATAGAAAAATAAATTCCTTTTATAAATTTGTATATATTTCTACTAATTATGTTAAATTTTTTTCTTTTAGAAAATTGTTATAATTTATTTTCCATTCAAATTAATATAGATACATAATTCCTTTTAAATAATAATACTAATATTTTATTCCTTAAACAAAATAATTACATGATTTCATGCATTACAAAATAAAATAATTTTTTTTAATAACATTAAAAAATACCAATTTTAATGTTATTAAGATAATAATTCATCTTTTTGAATTTGAGAAATCAAATTTTGTTCTTCTAAAAAACTAATCATTTAAATTTTATAATCCTTTTAAAAATAATTTTTTCTTAGTCTTTTAAAGATTTATTTTATTTTTTATGTTATTAAAAAACATTTTCCCACTATTTGATGGTAGTATTTTTTTTATTTTATTAAATTTAAAAAATAAAACATTGGTCGCATCCAAAATAAAAATATCATTTCATGGATTCAAAAAAATTTTTTTTTTAATTATTGAAAATAAAGTAATTTTTTTCCTTTCAAATTATTCAATAATTTATCTGTAGAATTTTTGAAAATAATTAACATATTTTTTATTCCCATTAAATAAATAATTACTTTTCTATTTTAAAAAATTTTAATTTTTGTATCTCTCAAAAAACATTTGTTTAATTCAATTCAAAAAAAATTCAATAGACGTTTTAAAATATTATAAAAATTACTCATCCTCATCCACTATGACAAAACAAATCAAAACAAATAAAAATTAATGAGTAGGGAGGTTTGATCCACAGACTAGTTAGACGTATGAAACAAACATATAGTTATTTTATAATATAATAATAAATATTTTGGACCTAAGAAGTGAAACCCATTATTTTAAGTTGCATACATTTAAATTTTATTTCCTATTTTGAATGTGTATTTTATTTTTAATTAAAGTAAAAAAAATTCAATTTTTTATAAATGTTTTAATCCAAAAAAATAAAATTGATTTAAAATAATTTTGGAATAGTTACCCCTTGCCCCTAACCATTTAGGATTGATTCCTGACCAACCTAGGCATGTTCTCTGATTCCTCCATCGATGGATTAGCTCAATGAATTCTTTTAACCCCCTCAGGCGGAGACATTATGTACACTCAATTTGTGATGTTTGGGATTTAGGGGTTTTTTGTGAGTTTGATCAATGTGGTCCTTTTGGTCGATGATGATGATTAAAAATCAAATTTTAACATTCTTCCCCATCCAAACTATTTGTTAGACATCCCATTTTTAAAATATTTTTCTTCTCTGATAATGTGTTTTAAAAATTCTTTAATTGTCTCCATTTCTATCCTAAGAACCCACTCTATCTCTTACTCTCTCCAGAATACATGAACTTTGTGTCTCTATCGCTTTTATCCACCTATTCAAATTCTTTAATAAAACACTCTAATGATGACTAGTAACAATACACATATATGAAAACTGTTGAATAAACCTTTCAAAAGAAAATTAATTCACATATGTCATGGTCCTCAACAATAACATTTACAATACTATTGTAAATGGTACAAAACTATATCATCATCTATATTGATATAATTTTTTCCTAATGAATTGATAATTAAGAGGGAGTTCATGTCATGGAACTATTTTTGGTATCTCGTGAAAAGTAGTAATCTCGACTCCATTGAGAATATGATGACTGGAGGAATAAATAGTAAGTCATGAAAATTTATAAATGTTCTTAACATATTTTTTTACCTAGTAATTTCATTTTATATCCCTAATTTTATTTGGTAATGGGTAAAAATTAAAGTATTAGTAATCTGTGTTGTTATATTTTTTGTGATTCCCTATCATTTTCTTGTGATTTTTGGGTTTTCCCCATACAAAAGGGATAAAACATTCTCAAAAAATTCCAAAATCAATAAATTATATCTTGATCTACTGTTTTTTAGGGTGCCCAAAATACAGAAGGCTATGTACATTCCATTACAACACCACCTTCTTATATTATTTGTGTAAAGTGTATGTTTGAAATGCACCTTTCCTGAAATAATTTAATTGAATGTAAATTCTTGGAAAGTGCCTTCTTAAAAAATATTTCAAGGAAGGCAATATCGAAGAAAGTTCATATCTTAATCTTGTCTCTATGAATGTAATTTCTTGAAATGATCCCTCCATTTTATGATAGTAAAAAAATTAAATATTTATTTTTTTTATTTTGTGTTGATATGTATGTATATATATATATATATAATCATTTAACTATATTTTATTTTAGTAATATATTTCATTCAAGTATTTTTAACATATTAAACTCAATCTCACATTATACCCCTTTTATAAGCGTACTTATCTTCACATATTTTTCAGATTTTCAATGTGGGGTAAAAACACCAATTTTCAATAAATAAATGAAGAATAATTAGTTTATTAAAAAACATTAATGATATAATGTAATTAATTATGACACATTACTAATCATTAAATATTAATTAATAATGAAATTACTAATTATAAATAATATAATTAATTTCATATTTTAAAAAATTGTTATAGTTAATAATCTAATTGTTAATAGTAGAATATTTTATTGATTATTTTAATAAGAGTTATATAATGACCAAATAGTAATTTTATTATTATTAACTGAAAATAATAATCATAAAAAATAATTTATATTAATTAAATTATTATTCATCAAAAATAATTTGCCTCTGATAAATTCTTTGATTTATATTTATGAATAATAATAATAATTTAACTGTTGTTTATTAAAAGTTATTACATATTCAGTAAAATAAAAAAGAAAATACACACATCTAAATTCATGAAAACGAATGGTTTATCCAGGTAAACAAGGTTATAATAATAAGAAGGTCTTCATAATAAGGTCATTATAATAATGTCTGGAGAATAAAATAAGGATTTTAAAATCAATATAATAATATTATTAATAATAGATTCATCATAAAAATTCATGATTATAGTATTACTAATGATGTAAATAATCATATTATTATTAAATATAAATAATTATTAATTTAATATTATTAATTATTCCTTTTAAAATGTTAATAATATGATAATAATAATTATTAATATCATCTATAATTTTAAAATATTAAATATTTTTATTTTACTAATTAGTTTTCATTATTCTTTTTACTTATATTTCTATTATTATAATTAATTCACAATTTCATGATACTTATTATATTCTATAAGTTATTTTTATTAAATTATTATTATTTTCAATTATTTATTTTTTCTTCAGTCTATGCCATTAATTTATTTTAGTGTCTAATTAAAATTTATTTCATATAATCTTTTAATGTTACATACTTATCGTTAAGTCTAAATTATATGTTTTGTAAATACATTATTTTTCATCATCTATATTATTATCCATCAATTATTTTAAGGGAATTATTTTAAATTTCTAATATTTTTTATATTTATATCTATGTTTTATGCTTTACTTAGATTTAATGTATAGTTTATATCATATAATCTTTAAAATTTTCAAACATGGACCATAAAAAACTAATAAGTTTCAGGTAAGTAACATTGAATGATTATAAAATATAAACTATAAGTATACTATTATGAATACAAAAATATAGATTAGACATATAATAATATTTGAAAATAAGAATAATTTTAAAAATATAATAATCCTAAATTAATTTATAGGACACAGACATTATTGATTAAAAACACAATATTTACACTTCAAAAACAATATGAGCCTAAAATATATTCCAAATTACATATAAATGAAATTTTAAACATTGTTTCTACAAATAAAATTAATTGAATTCAAAAGGATTTACAAAAAATCATAAATAGAAAGATATTATTTAAAAAAAATATTGGTTATCTTAAAATTAAATTACAAGTACAAATGTTATGTTTTTAAACAAAAATAATTTTTTTCACTGAATTTTTTTCCATTCATATATATTTTTCAATTTTTTAATATTCATTTATTTTTTATAAGTTTTTTCACTGTATCAGAGTTAATTTATATTTTATTTATACTTTATTATTTATATTAAATAAATACCCCCAACTTGAATCATTTCTATAATTCAATAAGGTGATTATTATGATGTATATATTAAAATTTATAAATTTAATTTAAATTATATTTGGCACACTGGATATTCAAATCAAAATAATTTCAAAAATGATAATTTCATAAAAATAGTAAAATAATAATAATTTTCATAACACAAAAATTATTTCATAGAAACATTACTTTTACTCTAAAATATATTTATGTGCATAAAATATAGTATAAAAAAATTAAAAAATTTAAAACTTGATAGTAAAAATATAAATTAATTGAAAATGAAAGGAATGAAAAAACATTAATAAAAATAATTACCAAAAAGTATAAATAAAATATTATTAAACTTTAATACATTGACCAAAAATATAAAAAAAATTGAAAATAAATAAATTCTATAAAATAACTAATGATAAATAATTTCAATGGAATAAAATAATATTTTTTTAAAATATAACATTTGTACTTCATTTTTTTAAACAATTTTTTTTCATTAAATCATTTTTTTGTAATATTTTAACATTCCATATATTTTCTATTAGATTTTATTTTTACAATAAATTTTATAAATTCTATTTAGATTTTCTTTGTAATATTTCTTAGGTGAGTTTTTTTAGTATAACTGATATGTTTTTATCAATAATGTTTATGTCATATAAATTAATTTTTTTAGTTATATATAATTTATTGTTTTTATTTTCAAATTTTGATTAGATATTTAATGAAGGTTCTATATTTCATTTATATTGTACTTATAGTTTATATTTTTTAAGCATCCAATGTTAGCTAACTAAAATTTAATAATGTTTCAAGTATGAAACTTTGAAACCATTTAAATTATATACTATAAATACTAAATATATACAATTTGAAACATTTTTTCAAGATATAAAAATTATTTCCAAATTAAAATAATTTTTTAAAAATTGTTGAAAAATAATTTCAATAGAACTAAATATTATTGTTTCAAAACTTATAATTTCTTTGTTATTAAACATATTTTTAAGTATTGAATTTTGTTTTTTATTTTTTTGATCATATTTTTATTTCAAATTTTATTTTATTTGTACATTCAGTGTTTTATATTTAAATTATCTTTTGTTTTTACAATATTTTTTGAATATAAATTATTTAAAGTTTCAATTTTATATATTTATTCTATTTTTGTGTCATTTAATTTATTTATTTATTATATTTCTAAATTTAATTTTTTCAACGATTATTATATGTTCAATCCATGTGTTAAGATTAAATTGTATTTTACTTTTATTTTATATTTTATAGCATTCCAAACCTTCCAAAATGAAATATAATATGTTTTATTGTGTTTCAAGTAGGCATTAACGAACAATTATAAAAAATCAACTATAAACACAATAAAATAAAATGTCAAACAAAGAGTAACCACATAAAAAATAATTTCAAATAAAAATAATTTCAACAAAAATAATAAACCGATAGTAATATAGATGATACAAAAAAATGTTGATACAAAACCTAACATTAAACATTAAATAAAGTAAGTAACACTAAAAGCTTATCAGATATAAATTATAAATAGATTCTAAATGAAATTTATGAGATTTTCTTAAAATATATAAAATAACTTAAAATGATAATAATTTCATAAATACAGTAAATTTAAAATATTATTTAATGATAATAATACATGGCATAATAATAATAATATAATTGAATAATTAATTCTAATTAATTAATACTTTCTACATATCAATATTAGAAATTAATATTAATAATGATTGTTTTATTATGTAAGTAATTATTATGAATATTGTATTGCTAATAATTACTATGAAATAATAATATGGTTATTTACATCATTTTTAATATTTATAGTATTGTTATCATTCATAAATAATAACATTATTACTATTATCATGAATTGATAAAATATATTTATCATGACTTTATTACTCTGGATTTGTTACTAATATCATGAATTTATTATAATATATTCATTTTCAGAAGCATCAAATTATCAATACTTTATTTTCTAGACCTTATAATCCATGATCAACTTCCCAAATGCCTGTATTTTCATTTCAACTCTCTAAAATTAATAATAATAATTATTATGGTTATTAATATTATTAATAATATTATTATTATTAATATAATACATAAAAATTAAATTACATGAAACAAACATTATTGATTATAAACATATCATTTACCCTATATAATTTATGTGCATGATTTTTATCATTTATCACATTATTAATTACATTATTTTTGAAATTATTATGAATTTTGTATATTTTTTATATTTAATTTTATTGAAATATATATATATATATATATATATTAATTTTTAGCTATATTAATAATTATATTATTTTCTCAATACTTTTTTCTTTATATTATGGACTACGGTATTAATAAAAACATTATTGTTAATTATGATTAATAATTTATAATTCCATAAAAAATGATGATATTGAAGCCATAATTTATAAATTCATTGTTAATATATTATTTTTATGAAGTTATATTAATTATAATATTATTTAATAATAATAATATTTAATTATAATATATCTGTTTCATTCATAATCATCATCATCAATATTATTAATATTAAAAGTCTTAGATATATACAACATAATATAATTTACATGGAACAAAATATATTTATTTACGAATAATTAATACTGTTATTATTATTTTATTTTTATATTATTATCTAATGTAATATTTATATAATTAATATTAAATATATTATTAATTATTATTAAATACTTTTTAAATATAATATTAAATATATTATTAATTGAATTATTTATATTTATTATGAGAAATTAATAATAACAATATTATTATTATTAATTTCATTATTTATCTCATCATTTTAAAAAAAATATGAATTATTTTTGTGACAACATTAATGAAATTATTTATCTTCATTTCTATAACATTATTACTTATTAAAATTTAGGAACGTGAAATCTAAAACAAAAATGTGCCCCAGATTACAACCAAAATGCTTACCATGCATACAGGACTGGCCCGTACAATGTTTCTTCCCACGACATATTATAAAAAGGTTTTCATTTAATATAATTTTATGAATACCATATGATAAAAAACTAAAATTAAAATGAATGTTTTTGAGATTCCCAAAACCTCAGGGAAGACCCCAACCTGAAGATTCCCTTAATGAAATTTGTAATTTTCAAATAAATATGAATACTAAAATACCCTATAAAACTAAAAACAGACAGCAGGTCTAAAATATCCTATGAATTTATTAGTTACTCTTTATTATATTTTCAAATAATAAATCTTTTTTAAAAATATTTTTTAATTAATAATATTTTATCAGTAAGGTGTTATTATAAATAATATATTATTCATTAAATTGAGGAAAAGTTGACTCTGAAAAATTTGAGGAAAATGTCGTGTATCGTACCCTTGTAATGGTGGTTTTCGGTTGAGATTTTACATAATATATTCAGAATGCTTCACTTAAAGTAATTCCATATAGTAAAAGAGTTAAATAATTTTTTTTATTTTTTCTTTATTATGTATAAATATAAAAAAATAAATCAATATAAAAAATTAAAATAGAAGGGAGGGAACTCTTTACGGGAGAACCTTTATGAAAAAATCATTTGAAGAATGTGATTTCCCAAATATCACCTTCATCAAATATATGTTAAAAATGAAATTTACCAGACAATGAATTCGAAATAATATTTCATAAGAAGTCATTTTTTCTAAAAGCACATTCATAGGAAATATCTTAAAGAAGGTTCTCTCTCATATTATGCACACCCTTCACAAAAAATTCAACTAGTTATAATGATATGTTCACAAATAGTTTCCCAATTTATGGAAATATGGAATTTATTTATTTTTATTTTATATATATCAATGAATCTTCTATTACTTCAATATGAAATTGTTAGGTTTTTTCTCCCTCATTCTTTAAAAATATCTATTTTTTATATGATCCCTTTATTTTATTTTATTATCATGTTCATAGATTTCTAATGTTATATATTTCATGTAGCTCAAATGCATAACCTAGCCAGTTTTTGATTTATTTTGTTTGACAATTCATTTGATATTCACACATAAAAATTATTATGGTGGTATTCAACGTTTTATAGTTCATGTTTTTTTTAAAATTTAATAAATTCTATGAATAATAAAAAAAAATGTAAAAACTATTTTGTATAAAAATTTTATTAAAAATATTGAACATGAAAATGGTTTTGGGAGGGACATATTTCCCACATAATTTTTACACAAAGAAAAACTATAAAAAACAATTCTACAAAGTCCGTTTTTTGAGTTTGAGATTATCAAATTTTTATTTCCACAATTTTCAATTTCTCTGAGTTAGGTTTTATTATTTGGAAAAACTCCATGATTACATTACATTTCTCAAAGAAATAGTTATCTCTAAATTATTTTCTTTTATTACGGAATGTGGATTATATTGATTTTATAATACTATTTTGGTGGTGTGTATTACATTGGTATTAAAGACATGTTTGGTACCTAGGTATTATCATGTCTCTAACATTCTCACTTATTTCCCTGTTCCTTTTTCTTACACCATGGGGACCAGTAAAATATTTACAAAAAGGTACATATCATGTTATTTTTGTCATTGAAAATCATTATTAAGGGTCATAAAATTTATTAATCTATACAATATTTTGTTTTTACATGTGTATATTAAATTCCATGTTGATTCAGGATTCATATCATTTATTGGTTTGAGTTATGTTTTCTTAACTACATCTCAACAAAATATAGTTGGATCAATAATTTCTAGGATACAATAATTTTCTTGAACATCTCACCTATCATGCTCCCAATATTTTAACTCTAACATGGATATTGTATATTTATCTATAATAAAGGAATTCATATGAAACTCGATCATAGAACTTTGTCCACTTTTAGGTATTTAATCTTGTGATATTTTATCGAGTTAGTAATCGGGATGTTGATCTAGTTGTGTCAAATACCAACTTTTTTCATACCTATCATAAAAGTATATGATGTATGTTAGATGGGGTAGAATAATGACATGGAAATTTGGTTGGGAGAGTCATTTCTATCAATACCATGTATATATTTGTTTCCTGGGAATGAATAGGGACTCACACATGGAGTTTTACTCATAATGAATCAATGAGAGAAGAAATTGCTACAAAGAGGTGGTCTCTCTCTAGAACCCTATACCTAGAGCTTGTAAAGAGCTTGAGGATATGTTCTATCCCTACTTATCCCTATTATAATATCATTTCATATCTTAATACTAAAAATCATAAACAAAACTATTCAATATCGACAAAAAATGATAAATTTTTCATCTATATTCTTTAACATATTTGTTTAATATATTTTCATGATGGTTCTTAAAAAATTTATTCTTTTATTGAGGGTAATTAGATGAAGTAATTTCTTTGTAAATGAAATTTTTAGAGTTTAACGTTGATCCTATGTTCATAAAATCTTGGATACAGATAATAATGGAGAGTATGATTTCCGCTATTAAATTAACATTATTTTGTTAACAATGTTGAAAGAATGATATTGAATAGACGATGATAGCAATAAAAAGTAGCTTAGAATTGTTTTTTAGAGGATAAACTAACTTCTAACTTGTTCTAAAAGAATTTTTGTAGAAAAATGATAAAAAGATACTTGATATTAATGATATTAAACAGTAAATGTTAGATAGTAATGTCAAGATGGATATGTAGGTTTATCGTAGTTCAGATCTTGGTAACCAATGTAATGTTATCAGAGATTTTTTTTTATGGAAGTATAAACATGAATTCAGAATTTGGAAGTGGTCCATGAAGATGTACGATAGCCAATTATGCCACAATAGTGGAATTCATGAAGAATTTGTTTATCAGAGTAACTTCATGTGTTTCTAAGGGCGGTTCCTTTTGGTTGGATCACTGATGAAGAAACTTATTTCAAGATATGTTAGGCTGGATGATATGAAATTATATGTTACAAATATTTATATAGAACACAACTATTTACTGGTTCATATCATGAAAAATTGAAAATACATGTTTGAAATGGTAGATTCTAAACCATCACTTATGTGGAGATAAAAATCTTGCGGTGGTTGATCATCCCCTAAGATTGGTGAAGCTGCATAGACAAACTAGTTTTGTTAAATAATATGTATAATATTATGAATAGGTGTCCCAAAGGACACCATATTTCTTTGATTCGTTTGTTATATTATGAGATGAATGCATCTGATGATTGACAATTGAGTGTCCACTCATGAACCTATAAAAATGTGTACACTAATAATTTTACATCTCATTATGAATCAATTTGACGTTGGCCACTTTGTGAGGTCCTTGAACTAGATTCCACTGAAATCATCCCCAAGCCTGGTTTTCTACATAACCACAGGTGCATCTCCCCAAATTATAGAGTCTAATGACAGTAATGAGGGACTAGGTGTGTTAGTGGGGAGACTATTCCCTCTTCACCATAGTGTAGTACAGAGGCATATCAATATCATTCAAGTTGCAGAGGTAGTGAATAATAGAAATATAAGTAAACATGATAAGAGTGGAAGAATTATTTAAATAACAACATCAGATGATGTATGATATAGAATCTTTTTATATATGTCATATCTCTCAAATAAAGCTTCCAAAATAGGAATATAAGTCAGATGTACAATACAGATAACAAAATAACAAAAGAATCCAAAAGTATTCTAGTACAATCACATTCCTTATCTTGGTCCCATTCTCATGATCATAAATATAAAATCAATTGCAAATAAGAGTGCACTTTCCCATATCCTTAAATCCATTAACATTGCCTATTTGGGTCCAAAAGGATACCCATACATGTTGTTATATATAATACCAGAAGGAAACCTCCTAAGATTCTTTCTAATTAATCAGTGAATGTATATATCAAGTGTGCATATAAAATAAAAATAACTGATGTATGTACTAATAAGTAACAACATATAATTATATGTTCTCATTTAATATCCATTTTGTTTATTTAAAAATCAATTATAAATTAAATTTAATAGAATTTAAAAATCTTAAGAATTATTTTAAGCTTGCATCCACCGTATAATCATGAGAAAAAAATATGCCTTAATCAGACATTTAAGAAAGTATAATTCATGACTGAATCCATGATTTTGTTTTGACATGGAAGACACTTAAAAAGATTGATTTCATTTATAATTCAAATTAGAACCCAAGCTCATCCTTGAAATTCCTATGTTTGAATTCATGTATCATTCTAGGTGAAATTTTAACCAACACCCTACAAGCTCATCCCTGGAGAACTTCTCCATAACCTGGTATATCTCTATGTGAGTTATAACGTCACTACCAAATAAGTTTTTCCTTGGTTTTACACTAAAGGATAATGAGTATCACACATGTCAAAAATATTCAATTACCATTGAGTGTGTCCATGGAATTATAATATGAATCGATTTACCACTCCACATATAATTCTAGCCTCAATGAGTCGGTCCATGTAATCCCTCATTTAAATCCATGATTCACCCATGGTATTAACATCTTTCAAAGAAAATGAGTTCGTATATGGTATTATAATATGATTCAATGTATCTCCTAAAGATCACAACCATTTTCTCACTTCAGTAATCATTTAATCATGTTCATTTTACATTTCAAGTTAAAAACCAAAGGAATCCAATTATATCTCACCTCAATGGTGTCACATGAATTTTCCAACATCATATGTTTTTTCCATTCAATTAATCACATTGTAATTTTCAATATAACAAGAATAACATGAATAAAAAGTGATTTCCTACCTCATGAATCATTTAACTCCCATGGGAAATAATTATAACAATATTCTCAAGTATAATAAAACCATTACATGAAATGGTCACTATATAAATAACATGTACAATTCACATTATAGGCATTTCATTCTTGTTCAATCCATTGCATAACATGGAACAAGGGTTAAAATAAAAACCATCCCTTCCCTTTAGAAAATTAAATAAAAATTGATATTACATATCAACTCACATATCAATTCATCAATTGGTAATTTAATCCCCATTGTTAATTGAAATTAAACATACCATGTTAAAGGGAAAAATAACACTAATGGTGTCCAAGGCCAAAAGCCATCAAAGGAATATTTAACAAAAATCACCCAAAGGGTTGATTCACATTAACAAAAATCAACCTATATGATACATATTCAAGCCACTTTAATCAACTAGAACATTCTTATAAATACTATATATTTAATTTCATTTCAAGAGACATCTATAAATTAGGTACTCGACACGAAGGCATATATAAATGGTTCGGTAATAAGAGAAAGTCATGAGACTACATAACATTGTTCTGTGCTAGATATCTCATTCATTATGAGTCCCTGATTTGGCTGGTATTAGAAGAAATGTGAATAGTAAATAAAGAACCATAAGTTAAGGAATATGAGCCTAAATCTAAATAGTTCATATCATCTCTAGAAGAATGGAATAATATTAAAAAACAATCCAGGTCTTACCATTACAAATCTAATGAGACAAAACATGCTTAAATAAGAGATTTGATAGATACGGTACATGAAATACATGTTTTCGGAAAGATGAGAGCCTCTCAAAAATCCCCCTGATTTGCATAGAAAGAAACCTAAATAAGTATTTAATAAAATTTTAATTTTATTTAAAATTATTAAATTTTCAAAAATAGTTTGGTCTCATTGTTAATGCACATAGTTTACCGAACCATGCATGGGTACATATAGCCTTTGGTTATTGCACGTGGATTACCTGGATGGTATATTTACGATGAAAAAGACATTCGAAAATCCAATATGAAAATATTTTTAAATTGTATACCAGGACGAATGGTTTTGCTGCCCAACACGCGTGGTTTTCACAAGTCTTGAGGCCTCCTCTATTCACCGAAAACATGGATTTCGGGCTCCAAACCTTCACTAGTCACCCCATATGCCACTATAACTATAATTGGAATCCATATTATTCCATATTTAAACATCTGAATGTATAATTAATAGAAAAAAAGGAATGTTTACCTCAAGGAAGAACTATGTTTTAACAAAATTCCCCCGTTAATGAAATTAATCCTCGAAATTCACTTACAATGGCGGTGAAGCATTATATGTGAATAAATATAGCCATTGTGATCATACATAGGCCTCCCTTTTTTTTAGTATCATCCTGCACTTATTCATACTACTATATCACCCATACAAAACAAATAGACACGCCTCAGAAAACATTCATGATACAATCCAAAATATGTATACAATCCTCATTGATGGATGCATCTAACTATAACTCATCATCTTCTAGATGAAAAGCATTAAAAATTTATGAATTGCAATGTGACAGTTGAGAGACGTGGAAGATATCATGCATGGTCTGTGTAACGACCCAAAGTGTCTCAATAGAAAATTCCTTTCTTATATCTATGTCATAAAAACACAAAATAATGAACTACTAAGTGATAAGTGACCTTTAAACATAATTTTGTCACCCCTATGTTTTTAATTTTAAAAACCCGACATACACGGTTGTGTTCAAGATAGTTTTTGGAGTCTAATGAAATAAAAATAATTTTTGGTGAATAGTAACCTACCCTTATGAATAGTAACCTACCCTTATGAATAGTTATATGACCCTTATTAATAGTAAATAAGAGTAAGATTACCTATGAATAATAAAATAAAATTTAGACATCATAGAAAGTGATAATTTGACCTTAGTAAACGTTTTTGGTATTTTGTAAGTCATAAATAATTAATTATAATTAATTAATTAATTTAAATGAATATTTATTTTCCTGAAATATATTCATAAATTATTGAATCAATTTATAATAGTTTTTAGATAATTTTATAAGACCCTACATAATTTTTGAAAGAACTGCAAAATCAGTTTTAATTTTAAAAACTGTTTTTTAAGTAAATTATGATTTTAATTAAACATTAAATTAATAATATTTAGAAAATTATTTTTGAAAAATGGAAATAATTTTTGGATTCTACACGTCAAAAAATGGTAGGGGTAAATTTTAGGGTTTATTCTAAAATACTTCAATTTTCGGGTGAATAGTAAAAAAATACCGTTTTTCGCAAAATCGGTATATACTAAATTGCATCATTAATGATGTAATGATGATATAAACATTCTAGAACTTTATTTTCGGCCAAAAAATATTAAATTTCATAAATTTTTCCTTTAAATACAATAAATCCAATTCTCAAACCTAAAAAGAACTTTCCAAAGCCTAAAGTCAAAAGTTGATTTCTTAAAGTGTATTTTTCTCTTTCTTTCACTTTCCTTTTAATAAATTAATTATTTCTAATTAAAAAGAAGAGTTAAAGTCTAAAAAGAATTATATTATATTTATATATGATTTATGATTTCAAAAAACTACTATTACAAGTCTAACTTATGATATATTATTTTATTTAATATTTTATGCCAAAAACACCTCCCTCCTCATGTATAAATAAGCCCTCCCCCTCCTCTTGCCAAACCACAACTATTAAGCTTCAAGAATGGTCTAATATCTGCCCATTCATCTTCCCTATCCCCTTACCCACGTCCAAGAGCTTTTGGTCTCATCAAAAGACCAAGCTTAGGCCCTTAAGGAGGTTCTCAAGTGAAGGATTCAAGAGGTAATTCTCCTCCCTCTTCTCCTTTAATTTCCTTTCAAGTTCAAGTTTCTTTCTTGATATCTCCCTACCTATCTTCATCCAAATAGTTTTTTAACTAATGAATTATAAATATATTGTAATCTTATGATTCTAATGTTATATTATATCACCCCACACCCTTTCCCTCTTCCATTTATTTTTATTAAAGAGAACGTTGTTCATGTGGTGATAATTTATCACCTTCAAAAACAACATTCTCTCTTCTTCCATTTCTACCTTCAATCTGGTCGTGAAACTGTTTTATGGTTGAACCAGAATATATTTATTATGTTCTTTTTTATGTTCTGGAAATAAACTATGGCCTTATTACTATGTTAAATGTTAAAACACGATTTTTGTAATCCAAAAACTGCCCATATTTACCCAAATAACCATCATTAAAATCTTATCTAATGATTCGTCCACATGGATATAATATAACTCATTATAAAATCATTAATGCTTCTCTAATATCATAAATAACATGTAATATCAGTTCTGGATGTTTATCCATGATCTACCCAAACATCAATTTAAGAATACAAGTGGACCACTCAAGAAAACCATAAAAACGAACATCCTCGAACAATGTTTTTAAACACTATAAGTCATCCAAAGGAACATAATATGAAATAATGAAACCATAATGAACCCTATTAATTTATAAAAGGTTCTGTAATTTATAATTAATGAATCTATTGTCATTATACAGGATATTAAAGAGAGGGAGGCATTCGAGTACAAGGTAAGGGGAAATCTCGAACCCAATTTTCTTCCTTCGGGTTCTCCCTTTTTCACCCCATTTTTTGATGTGGTTACTTCTCAAAGATCATTTTTTCATCATTTCCTTTACTTTTATGGGATATAAATTTTTTTTCACTGGTTTTTATGTCCATCAAAATGTTTTCCAAAATAACTCTTCTTTTAAGATCTCACCTTTTACCTCTCATTCAAGGTTGATGGTTCATGTATCAAGTATGTTGTTCCCTCTTTCTTTTGGGAACCCAAAGCTTATGAATGTGTTATTATGATATGAAACCAATACCTTTCTGTGGGTTATTTATGTACATGTTTATATGTGTTATATGTGTCAATCATGATAATGATAATGTTATGATGCGATGGGTGCGCCCGGAATTATACAGCGCTCCAATGCATTGGGTAAAGTGATGAATCTCATGAGTAAATGTTCAATGATGTGTGACCGTGATGCTACCTTTGTTCACAAGTATGTGTGTTAGTTACCCACTAAGACATGATGTTTCATTTTTATGCATTGCCACATTTCAAGTCTTTTATATATGCTCCTCTCATGTTCATGATCTTTTGCCTACGTCATGATTATTCTCACCTCATGCTATATTGTTCTTGTATATCCTCTTACTGGGCTTTTAGCTCACCCATTTTCATGTATATCCTCAGGTGGATACATGTACTAAGGATAGGTCAAGTTCCACTAAGAAGCTAGTGAAGAAGAAATTAAATAAATGTTTATGGTTGATGTTGTATTTGTTATGTATGGTCCTAGTTTGCACAAGACACTAAACCTCTGGATCCTCCATGTGTAATACTATTGTATTGTTTATCTTTAAAATGATGTACTAGTAATGTAAGAAAAGTTCGGGTCGCTATATTTGGTATCAGAGGAAAGGTTTAGTTACTTTGGGAATTAGGATTAGTAAACCCTTGAGAAAACCTCTAGCATGAGAATAAGTACCAATATGTACACAATAATATTTACCTAGGGATCTGATATGTTATGTTTTTGGTATAATTTTTTTAAATGAATAAGTTATTCAGGACTTTTTTACTTATGTTTTGTTCTAACCTTTTCTATTTTTGTTAATGGTGGGAACCAGGACAGGTAATGAAGGAGAAGTACCCTCACCTGTTTGTGTAAGTGAAATTTCGGGGGTCAAATTTCTTAAGGGGGGAAGAATGTAACGAACCAATGTTTTTCAATAGAAAATTCCCTTCTTATATCTATATCATAAAAACACAAAATAATGAACTACTAAGTGATAAGTGACCTTTAAACATAATTTTGTCACCCCTATGTCTGGAATTTTAAAAACCCAACATACACGGTTGTGTTCAAGATTGTTTTTGGAGTCTAATGAAACAAAAATAATTTTTGGTGAATAGTAACCTACCCTTATGAATAGTAACCTACCCTTATGAATAGTTATATGACCCTTATTAATAGTAAATAAGAGTAAAATTAACTATGAATAATAAAATAAAATTTAGACCTCATAGAAAGTGATAATTTGACCTTAGTAAACATTTTTGGTATTTTATAAGTCATAAATAATTAATTATAATTAATTAATTATTTTAAATGAATATTTATTTTGATGAAATATATTCATAAATTATTGAATCAATGTCTAATAGTTTTTAGATAATTTTATAAGACCCTACATAAATTTTGAAAGAACTGCACAATCAGTTTTAATTTTAAAAACTGTTTTTTAAGTAAATTATGATTTTAATTAAACATTAAATTAATAATATTTAGAAAATTATTTTTTAAAAATGGACATCATTTTTGTATTATACACGTCGAAAAAATGGTAGGGGTAAATTTTTGGGTTTATTATGAAATACTACAATTTTCGGGTGAATAGTAAAAAATACAGTTTTTCGCATAATCGGTATATACTAAATTGCATCATTAATGATATAATGATGACATAAACATTATAGAACTTTATTTTATGCCAAAACATATTAAATTTTATAAATTTTTCCTTTAAATACAATAAATCCAATTCTCAAACCTAAAAAGAACTTTCCAAAGCCTAAAGTCAAAAGGTGATTTCTTAAAGTGTCTTTTTCTCTTTCTTTCACTTTCCTTTTAATAAATTAATGAATAAGAATTATAAAGAAGAGTTAAAGCCTAAAACGAATTATATTATATTTATATATGATTTAGGATGTCAAAAAACTACTATTACAAGTCTAAATTATGATATATTATTTTATATAATATTTTATGCTAAAAACACCTCCCTCCTCATGTATAAATAAGCCCTCCCCCTCCTCTTGCCAAACCACACCTATTAAGCTTCAATAATTGTCTACGCTCTGCCCAATAATCCTCCCTATCCCCTTCCCCACGTCCAATAGCTTCTGGTCTCATAAAAAGACCAAGCATAGGCCCTTAAGGAGGTTCTCAAGTGAAGGATTCAAGAGGTAATTTTCCTCCCTCTTCTCCTTTAATTTCCTTTCAAGTTCAAGTTTCTTTCTTCATCTCTCCCTACCTATCTTCATCCAAATTGTTTTGTAACTACATAATTATACATATATTGTAATATTATGATTCTAATGGTATATCATATCACCCCACCCCACACCCTTTCCCTCTTCCTTTTATTTTTATTAAAGAGAACGTTGTTCATGTAGTGATAATTTATCACCTTCAAAAACAAAATGCTCTCTTCTTCCATTTCTACCTTCAATCTAGCCATGAAACCATTTTATGAGTGAACCAGAATATTGTATACGTATTATGTTCTATTTTATGTTCTGTAAATAACCTATGGCCTTATTACTAAGTTAAATGTTAAAACAAGATCGTTGTAATCCAAAAACCGTCCAAATCACCCAAATAACCATCATTAAAATCTTATCTAATGATTCGTCCACATGGATATAATATAACTCATTATAAAATCATTCATACTTCTGTAATATAATAAATAACATGTATTATCAGTTCTGTATTTTTACCCATGATCTACCAAAACATCAATTTTAGAATACAAGTGGACTGCTCAAGAAAACCATAAAAACGAACATCCCCGAACAATGTTTTTAAACTCTATAAGTCATCCAAAAGAACATAATATTAAATAATGAAACCATAATGAACCCTATTAATGTATAAAAGGTTATGGAATTTCTAATTAATGAATATAATGTCATTATATAGGACATTAAATAGAAGGAGGCATTCGAGTACAAGGTAAGGGGAAATCTCGAACCCAATTTTCTTCCTTCGGGTTCTCCCTTTTTCACACCATTTTTGATGTGGTTACTCCTCAAAGATAATTTTTTAATCATTTACTTTACTTTTCTGGGATATACATGTTTTTCACTGGTTTTAATGTCTGTCAAAATGTTTTCCAAAAGAACTCTTCTTTCAAGATCTCACCTTTTACCTCTCATTCAAGGTTGTTGGTTCATGTATCAAGTATGTTGTTCCCTCTTTCTTTTGGGAACCCAAAGCTTATGAATGTGTTATTATGAGATGAAACCCATTACATTCCATGGGTTATTTATGTACATGTTATATATGTTTTCTATGTGGAAATCATGATAATGATAATGTTATGATGTGACGGGTGCGCCCAGAATTATATAGCACAATATGAATGTTTAAATGTGACGGGTGCGCCCGGAATTATACAGCGCTCCAATGCATTGGGTAAAGTGATGAATCTCATGAGTAAATGTGAAATGATGTGTGAACATGATTTTAGATTTGTTCACAAGTATGTGTGGTAGTTAACCACTAAGACATGATGTTTCATTCTTATGCATTGCCACATTTCAAGTCTTTTATTTATGCACCTCTCATGTTCATGATCTTTTGCCTACGTCATGATTATTCTCACCTCATGCTATATTGTTCTTCTCTATCCTCTTACTGGGCTTTTATCTCACCCATTTTGATGTATATCCTCAGGTGGCTACATGTACTAAGGAGAGGTCAAGTGCCACTAAGATTCTAGTGAAGAAGAAATTAAACAAATGTTTATGGTTGATGTTGTATTTGTTATGTATGGTCCTTGTTTTCCCAAGACACTAAACCGCTGGATCCTCCATGTGTAATACTATTGTATTGTTTATATTTAAAATGATGTAGTAGTAGTGTAAGAAAAGGCTGGGTCTCTATAGTCTGGTACCTCTGAGATAACTACAACTGATTTGCTACTGGCCTGACTCTCTCTAGAATCACAAATGGCCTGTTGTAACTTGGTGAAAACTTACCTTGTATAATAATCATCTTCTCTCACATCCTTTGTGAAACTTGTAGGAAAAATTTATCCACATCATCAAACTCCATAGGTCTTCTACAGTGATCAACATATGGTTTCTGATGACACTAAAGATTATCCATCTGCCTCAAAATCAACTACAATAGTTTTTTGGTCTCTTGAACAAGATGAGGTCCAAGCTTAGCTTCCTCTCCCACATCTAATCAACACATGAGTGGTTGGATTGGATTACAGTATATAGCCTCATATTGAACTATCTAAATAGCATCTTGAATGTTATTTTTGTAAGAATACTCAACTTGGGGTATATGCCTCTCCCAAGATCCCCTGAAATATAAGACTTTTTCCCAAATCATGTCCTCCACCTCTTAAATCCTATGATATAAATGGAAATTTGTCTAGGGGTGGTAGAATGTGATTATAAATACTTTTTTACCCAGTTATCTCTATATCCTATCTATAATTGAGATGTAAACCATGCATCTACATCTAAAACAATAGTATGCAGTACCCTTGTGAAATCGTACTATCTCATAGATGTTCAACCTCCCATGATCATCAATAATGAAGGTATACTTGATCATCATGAAATGAGAATCTTTTATGAGCATTTGAACTAAAAAACATACATCATAATTAACATAAGTTAACCCAAATAAACTTATCACAAAATCCATTGTAATTTAATTCCATTTTCACTAAGGAATAGGCAGTGAATTAAATATTCTGACTGTTTGTTGGTGTTCCACCTTCACCTGCTAATAGGTGAAACAGCTCATGAAAAACCTAGAAACATATCTTTTCCTACCCATCCACCAATACTGGCGATGTAAATCTAGAGACATCTTTGTGACACCTAGGATCACTTTATACTTTGAGGCATAAAAATCATGCATCATCTCCTCGTGAATTTCTATTAAAACACATATGTGACCATGCACTTGTAGGATCTCATCATCACCTATGGTCTAACTTGGAGGAAGGACCTCACAAACCACACACTCCCATAGAACTAGGATTTCAGAGTCTAATATTAATCACATATTTACTTAATCCATAAGTATAGAGGTAACAAATAAAGAAAAAAAAGGTACAACTTCCCCCAAATGTCATGAACCTCCAAGTGCATCTCATAGAATAGTCATATGTTTCCACTCACCATTGGCTTGCTAAAATGCCTATATCTTACTCATCATCCTAATTTAATAGGCCACTGTATTTATTTTAACAGGCATTTAATAGAGATACAAATAAAACTTCTGAACGAATTCCACAAATATTGCGGCGTCAAATTTATATCACACTAAGTAAATATGTACTTGGGGCTTTTTTAGTCTGTGTACACAAAACAATTCTCTACTAGTAAATAGTGTCCCCAATAGCGCAATGCTTGAACAACCATATCTAACTTGATATCATCTATCATTTGATTCCTCTCATGTGGCCTCAACAACCATGACTTGTATTCCATGAATCTTTCACCCTTTATATGTACTTATCTTAGTAATACATGATGCATCATAGTACATAGTTTAACTAAATACTGGATCTGAAAAAATTAGTATTGACACTAAATTCAATCTCCCTTTCAACTCTTGGAATTACATCTCATAAGAATATAAACATACATACCTCACATGTATCTTAGTCAATACTATTAGTGGTTATACAAATAATGAGAATCATTTATGAAATGTTTGTAGTAACCTTCCATCCCTAATAAACTCTACAGCTAAAAATTTTTCTGGAGATACTCCTAGGAAATTACATCTCTCTCCTTTTTCGGTTAAACTTATTCTTTTATCTATAAGATGATGTTACCCAGGAATTAAATCTAATCCATTGAGTAGTGGAACTTTGTAGTATCAACAAATAACCGATGATTTCTCAGTGTATTCATACTGATATCAAGATACGTGACATAGTTGGGCCTATTCTAACAATTCACCAAGATATAATTGAAGAAATCGACTACAAATGAATCCAGATAGGGTTGGAACACTCATTTCATTAGAGACCAAATGGTATAAAAAATAATCATATCGATTGTACCTACTAGGAAAATATGTGTGAGGCATGTCTGATGGTCTAACAAGCACCTTCTGATAACAAGATCTCAAATAAATCATCAAGAAAACAATATATAATAGAGATTGTCACGAATATCATCTATCAATAGAAGAGGATAAAAGTTCATAATCACCAGTTGGTTTAGCATCTAATAATCCATAAATATTGTGAGGGTTACTTACTACCTTTTCACAAAAAGGACTAGAAAACCCCACAATGAAGTACTGATTTGGATGAAAACATTTTTCTATAAATCCTTTAATTTCCTATTCTTCTCTTGTGACTCTATCACAATTACGTCGTTAGCGGGAGTGGATATTGGTGTAGCTTTGGGAACTATCTCAATATAGAAATCCACCTCTTTAATAATAGGTAACAAAACAATTAATCTTATAAAAAATCCTTGAAATGATCAACTACTGGGAAAAATCAATTTGACTTGTTCCTAGATCATCTATAAACGAGAAATCTGGGTTTTCATCCCACCCAACAAACGATTCTCATGTCTAGGTCGACTCTCATGGACATCCCATTAACCCTTTTGAATAAACTGTTTTCCCTTTTGTGACATGAACCTCAACATGTTAATATAGTAATCTTCAAATGATTGAAGGGAAACCATCCAGTTCGTGCTGATAATGATATCAACACCTTTAACATCAAGGAAAAATATGTATCATATGAAGTGACACCCACCAACCTCAAATGGGAACTCCTTAAATGGACACACATCTTCTGTTCTGATTCCCAATGGAGTTTCAATCTTCATAACTCCATCCAATTTATAATCGTATATCCCAAGGCTCTCTAAAATGAGTACAAACAGAAAACTATATGAAGACCCTATATCAAAAATTGTTGAAGCTAAAGTGAAGTCTACTACAATAGTACATATGAGAGTATATGGTCTAGGGTTTTTCTTCTGATGGGTCTATTATACTAAATAAATATTTCCTAACCCATGACCCTATGAAACATCATAGATACCCCAAGTAGATCCACCCACCTATCATAATATGTCTGTTGTATTACATTCATCCTGACAACCACCACCTCAGCCTGAACGGCCAGTTGTACCCCAACTCCCAACATGATGAGAATCTACTGAACCTACTTGTGAACAAGGAGTTTTTATCGAACCTCTCTCACTAGTTGTTGTTGGAAATGTTTTTCTGAAGCACTGTTGATGTCCCATCTTTCCACAGGATCATCATTTGATTTGTTCCCTCGTATAATGTGTCCTTTTTATTTTCCATCCTACCACAGTAGGGGATTCCCACTTGGATACCTGAAGATATGTTCTGAATTATGGTATCACCATATGGAATCTCTAGATAAATCTTCCTACATCGAGTTGATGCAGTACCAAACCTAGAAGTCCAACTTCACTAGCTCTCGCCTCTATATTCCCTTAGGTTATGCACTTTGATGAACACATGATTAACTATCCCATATATAATATTCATTAAAAATAAATTTACCTACTATTGGATTTCATGCCTGATTCCATCCTAAAATATGTAGGATTTATAATTCTTATCACCAATAATAATAGGTGAAAAGCAATGGAGCTTAATAAAACAGGTTGGGTAATCCATCACTGATAACGCACCCTTATCCATATGTAACAAATCTCAGGCTATATTGGCCCCCAACATATCTAGATAGAAATAATAATATAAGACCATGTGAAATTCCCTCCACGACATCTCCTAATGAAGATCCTTCAGATTGGCAACATTACAACATCTCTTGGAGGAATCATGCATCATATACATAATTAAATTTTCCGTCCTCTAAAAAGGTGTCTCTAAATGATTTAAGATAGATTCCATGGCCTCAATCCAAGCCTATATAGACTACGACAACCATATTTGATTCTGCTGCTAAAAACAATTCATCAAATCATCTATTGTTGGGGTAGGTCACAGTGCTCCATGAATGGTCTGCATGAAGTGAAAACCCCATCACTAATCTATGCACCTACTCCTTCATCTAGTATAATAGTTGTTTCCATAGCTAGAATGACTTGAGGATCCACCGGTATCCCATATTCAACCACCTCTAGATTATGATCATCGCCACCCTCATGGTGTACCACTGGAGGTCATTATTGTGGGATGGCTCATCAATGTGAAATGCATGCCTCACATCATGACCATTATCGCGGTTTTCATATAAAACACACATTAAATTTAGTAGCATAGGTACAATCCTTCCCATTTTAGAACACACCCTATGCCTACTCTAGGTGTCTAGTCTAAGAGATTAACCGATCACCTATATGTAATTGACACTAAAAAAATTCTACTACTAAGGTCGGGACTGTTCAACTTCAATTATATATGAAACTCATGTTCTATTTAATTTTTCATGGATTCAGACATTTAATTTATATTTCTCATTCGAAATCAAGATTATTTTCATTTTCATCTCAATTCACTTTAAAAGATAAACATGGTATGCCAAATTTTGGTCTATGAGGGCCCATACTCTATATGGACCAAATATTGGTGGCCATCCAATCCACATAGTAACACATATCAATATACATATTTAAAAACATTCATATCTATCACAAAAACTTTCATTATAACCTGAAATAAGTAATGAATCCTGAATGTCTTTTAAAAAATAATGGAATGTGATTTCTAGTAAGTTTCTAATATGATTAATAAAATGGAATACATCATCTCTTTGGGTTACAACACAATATAACCCAAAATAATATCATTAATAACATCATAAATCAATTGTATCACCCAATGATGGAAACAAATCAACTCTAATAGTCAAAATCCAATATATTGCACTTCAATTCTAGAAACATTGTGTAACACCCTGAGATTTTATGAAAAATATTATTTTTAATTTCATTAATGTCTTGTGTTGTACGCTACAACAAAAGGAGCTTTCACAACACGTATCCTTGAATTGTCTTTCATTAAACGCAATCACAACCTTCCTTGATAGCATGTGTAGTATGCAATACCGAGTTTCACTAAACAACGATATGCTATTAAAATATTATTAAAACTAGCCGTTATGAATAGTAATAACCACTTTTTGAAATTTTTTAAATTTTATTTTTCAAAATGGACTTCATTTTTGGATTTGGAATATCAAAATTAGCTTAGGGTGAAATTTTGGTGATTTTCGGATAACTTTCATATTTTGATGAATAGTGAAAATTACTAAATTTTAATTAAAAACAACTTTTTCAATCGAAATAATTAATAGTTATAAATTATTAATTTTAGTGGTTTTAAAGTATATTTAGAATATATTTTTACAATTTAATACAATGTTGTTCATTGGATGTAATTTCACATTTAAACCAGTTATAAACAAGTGTCAATATTTTGATAGTTATTATCTCTTAAAAACACGCCTTTTGTTTTGACGACGGGAATTAATTTTTAAATTAATTAATGCAACTGATATTTTTTGAATTTGGTAAAATAAAAATCATTTTTGAGTTCATAATATCAAATATAGCTTAGGCCTAATTTTTGGTATTTTTCTGAAAAAGTTCAATTTTTGATGAATAGTGAAACCACTAAGTGGTAGTTAAAAAAAACTGAATTTTTCATAAAACTTAATTTTACCACTTCTGTGAGTGGAATTTCAAAAATCCGAGAGACACGGTTGATGTCAGTATGTAATATGTGGTTCAATGAGATGAAAATAAGTTTTGGTGAATAGTAACGTTTTACATTTATTTACCACGGTTAAAAGTAAATAGGGTAATTAAGGGTAAAAATGATATTATTATTACCATAAAACATGTCCTAATTCTATTGGACAAGTGTAATTCGACCAAAAACAAACATGGGAATAAAATATGACCATTTATGCCCACTTGGATTTGATTAGGACATTTATTATTAATTTATTTAAAGAAGGGTTAAAAGAGTTAAAATCAATGTTTGTTTACTAAAACATTTTTAATATGGGGGTATACATAAGATAAATTCGACTATAAATATTCATTAGAAAGCTAAAAACATTTCCTACATAATGGTATTTTATTTTTAATTTTTAGACATTAAATAATTTAATTTATTTATGAAACAACGATGATGAAGTAATTATTTTATTAATGAAATATTGACATAATTGATGTTATAAATACCCAAATAAATATAATTTGACACTTTTTATGAATTCCACTAATTTTATAGGTTAATATGACATGTTAGTATTAATGTATTTAACTTTTTTCGAACTTATCATTCTGTTATGATTTTCACAAAAATAAATTACTAAATAGTGTCAAAATTGACATAAAATAGTTTTTAAAACAAATATTATATTATTAATTGTTATTTTATTCCTAAAAATATAAGGTTCAGTAAAATGACTTAGATAAGGTTATATATATTAATAATAAACAACTTGGGGTTCATTTGGCTTCTTATAGTAATTTATTAACCTTATAGTATAAGAACACAAGAAGACACAATAAAAGTAAAATTATTTAACTTAATGTTAAATCTAAATTATAAGGTTAAAATAGGAACCTAAACTTGTTTAAATTCTATTGGATGAGAGTATTTCGACCCATCCCCACCTTATCCTCTAAATAAATCAATTTGGAGCTATTTGAAACTGAACTTGACTTTATAATAAAATAATATTTTTAGTTATTCCAAAGGTGCCCCTCTCCTCCCTTATAAAAGGGAACCTCCTCCCTCTCTTCCTCACACAACTTTGAGCCTTCAAGCTCGGCCAAACCCTGCCCAAATATCTTCTCCACTTCCCTAGAAACATCCTAGAGGTTCTGGTTTTCCTCAAATACCAATTTTAGTGCCCTAAGACGAGGTCTCAAAGAGGCGCTTCAAAGAAGAGGTAATTTCCATTACCAATTCTTTCACCTTTATTTCTTCTTCCACTTCCTCTTCATAGGTTGTTTCATTATTAAGTAATAACATCAGTATCAATCATATACTTATATGTTATTATATGTTTGAAACAATCCTATTTTACCATCTATCCATCCTACGGAAAATGAAATCACCGCGCGTGCGTACGTACGGAATATCGTCTCCACGTCGTGGTGAAATCTATTTTCCACCACCACCTTACTTGGTTTGGTATAATGGTGTAAATAATAACTATATATTATTATTATAAAGTTATATTGATACTGGAATAGTATACATACACTTAAACACAAGTTCACGATCATGAGAACGATATCATCGCTCTTGCGTACGTACGGACTACCGTCTCCACGATGCGATGAGATTCATTCTCCACATTAACCATTCATGAATGATTGTAAAGTATATATAATGAATAATAATGAAATATATTACATGTTAAATCCACTGGATTTATGTATATATATATATATATATGTCATCTACTTACTTCTATTCAATACAATAAGGAAAGGAAAACAGCGTTCATGCGTACGTACGGACTATCGTCTCCATGAACGGTGTGTTTCATTTCATTTATCTATCTATTATATATATATATATATATACTGAATATATATGATACATAAATCATGTTTTATATAATGGAAGTAAGTAAATAATGATATATGTAATAATAATGTCAAGAACAATAAGTCCGAACACCTACGATAAATGAAACGATTTTACCCAAAACGCTTCTTTAACATGGAATTTACAAAAGAACGGGTAATATAAAGTCATAAGTGAACCATATATGATATTATAACAATGAATATGATTATGTAATAAGTTAATGACATTATTTAAATCATTATACAGGAGGTTCGGACACTTATGAAGCAAACCGGACCTAAGGTAAGGGAAATATCACAATCTCATTTTTATCCGAGATTGTTTATACTTTAGTATTTACTGGGGTGTATTTTATCATCCACATCCATGTTTCCTGAATATGTAATATTATTTCCATCCACCTACATTTATTTTAAATCCAATTTTACCCTTCGGTGAGTTTTTAGTAATAGATATGAAAGGAATCTTTTGTCGTTTTTCGTACGAGGTAATTTTTGACTTTTCCGACAAAAGTACGAAAAGACTGTTTTTTTTTCTTATACGGCATGAATGGATTTTTAAAAAATTACTTCCAAGAAGCTTCATTTACAAGTTTTCACATTTATTTTTAATCATCTTCTTTTAGTTTAAAATTGTATGACATGTTAAGAAAGGAAAAGTGTTTTTGAAGTAGAAAGGATATTTTCCTCAAAAATGGAGTTCGAGTGTTTTATCAAAATTATTTTCCATCAAAGATAATAAAGGGTTATGTTTCTATCCCTATTATTACATTGATTTGATTATGTTATGATGGAATTATTTTTATGAATTCCTTTATCTTATATGAATTGTTTTATGATGTCATGATGTTTAAGATTCTCATTTTTATTACATGGGTTATGCAATGATGTATGATTTATGAGTTTGTGGCACACATAAGAATGGTATCATTATGAGATGGGTGGGACCTATATCTCCCTCCAAATCATTGGGTAAAGATTTTATATCTCATGAGATAGACATGGCTGGAACGGTAGGTTATACCGGTTCAAGGAAACAGGACTGAAATGAGGGTGACTCGGTTAAGAAAGGGACTTTGTCCACTAAGATAGTCTTGTCAATGAGTCTGGACTAACAAAAATGATTCTCTATGATTATGTGTATATGCCACAAAGTTTCATGTTTTATGTTATGATTATTTGGATTACATTTCACTACTATGATTTATCTCATGTTATGAAATTATGATCTCTTTTGCAGGTTAAGATTTCCAAAAGATATGTTCTTATGAATATGATGTGATTGATATTTATTTTGTTTACCCTTACTGAGAATTTGAGCTCACCCTTTTATGTTTTCTTTTCCCCAGGATATAATGAAAGGTTTTGGGTAAAAAAAAGGGAAGATCTTTATGGGAAATGTTGAAGATCTTTCACCACGTTTAGAAGATTATATTCCGAGTTTCCAAAGACACTAAACTATTACGGTCCTTGTGTGTGTGTTTTTGTTATGTACTAAGTATTCCGCAAAATTAATGTAATGTCAATGTACGTCAGGCATCGGGTCTCTACAGCTGGTATTAGAGGAAAGGTTTAGTCAACCTTTGGAAACTAGGATGCGAAAACGTTAGTGAGATCCCTAGAGACATTTCTAAGGTATGTCTAGGGATGTCCCTAAGGATAAGTATACGAATAGGATATATCCCTATAACTATTGTAACGATATTAGATTAAACCAAAGATGTTATATATTGAAGTTACTCCCCCTTTATGATGATTTTTGCCTCTCACACTATTCTTTTTGGGTTTTAGAAAATGGCTGGAAATAAGATGATTCACGGTAATGGAGGATATGATGGACAATGGAATGATATTCCTCATGAGCAAACAAATGAAATGGGATTTGGAAGTCCAAACATCATTATTATGCCGAATCAGCAATCTCGTAATATGATCAATAAAGTAAAATTTGGTAAGTTTCCTGACTCGACTAATAAGAGAAAGATGGAGTTTCATGATGATCATAGAGGAATGAAAGTTCAATTTCCCCTATGTAAATAATGTGGGAAGAGTCATCAAGGAGAATGTTTCAAAGGAACTGGAAGATGCTTCGGGTGTGGAAAAGAAGTACACAAAGCCAGTAAGTGCAAAGGAAAAGGTTCAGTTAACACCATGGACAAGGATAATGGTATTTCTATGACATCAACAATGATTAGATGTTTTAAATGTGGAATGTACGGGCATTATGCAAACCAATGCCCTAATGGAAAATATGATGAAGAGAATCAACATGGTCATATGGGTAATATTTATGTGGATGATGATGAGGAGACTATAAATGATATATGAGCTGAAAGAAGTGTTAAAGCTCAGTCAGTTGTTTTAGAAGGTAGTGGAATGATTGTATGTTTATCGAGAGTTATGTTGTATAGTTAATGGTACTAAGGAATAAAGAATCCTCTAAGGATTGTTACACTATTTTTTTCCAAAAAGTATTTGAAAGTATATGTTGAATGGTACCAGTAACCATGGAATGTTATTCAGATATTTTTGTAAATTAGATGATATACGCATAATGAATAAATAAGAAGATAATGAGATGTTTGATTGTATTCATGAGCTCATGATTGATATAAGGACTAATTGATGTCATGGTTTGAGTATATAGAATTTTGAGGACTTTGGTATGTGAAAAGTGTTATCTTTTAACTGCATTCAAGTTTTCACTATGGTTCAATGGGTATTCAAGAGAATACATTATTAAGGCCTTTGAATGTTTGAAATTTGACCAACAAGACATATCTTATGATGTATGGGGATCAAAGATGGTATTAAATCTCTGGTAATCGTTTTCACTATATTATGAGAGTGGACTACAGTATTATAGATAAGCCTAAATATTGGAATGGATTATGTTGTACATAAGTTAGTATTGTTTAAGGATATAAGTTTTTTTCAATATTATTGATGAGATGTTATAGTAATATAGTTTTAGAAAAAGGACAACCTGCAGAATGGGCGACAACCCATCGCTTCGGACAAAGCTGTGGGAATCGAACCCACAACTGAAGTGCAGCTGGCCTTTATCGCCTACCACTGGCCTACAGGAAGTCCCTATTTAGTAGAAACTAGTTTTATTTTATTAAGCGGTATGATATATGAAGTATAAGTTCATTTTTGGAACCATATATGATTAACCATAAGATGGACTTATAACTTTTGCTAACCTTTTGTTTGAAAGAGATGGAATGACCCATCATTCTATCACATGATCTGCTAACACATCACGATTGAAAAATTCAACTTCATTTATTTATGAGATGAATTGGAAATTGTCCAAAGAACGACAAACGGTGAGACTATACCAAAATCACGAAAGTATTTCTTCTAATTCCAATTTCATCAACTTTAGGGAAATGATCTTGAAAACCAAAAATGTTGTCCTAGTGCTCTTATATCTTATTAATCAGATGGTACCTTATATCGTCACAAATTTATGGTTTTTTTATTGTTGGATTTTCCATAGCCATGTTCTCTATCACTCTCCATCAGAACATGATGGTTAGATTTCTCTTCCATATCCATATTTTCACCTATGTGGAAACCCAGTGATTAGTTTTTTTTGGGTAACCGTTAAGTTTCATACTTTTGATTTTAAATATTAGTTTTGTTATTCCTTTTTACGATGTGGGTTTCTATCAAAGAAATTTTCGAATAGTAAACCATTTATAACCCCGACGAATTTCGAGGGAGAAATTCATTTTAAGGGGGGTAGAATGTAACACCCCGAGATTTTATGAAAAATATTCTTTTTAATTTCATTAATGTCTTGTGTTGTACACTACACCAAAAGGAGCTTGCCAAACATGTATCCTGGACTTTCCTTTCATTACACGCAATCACGACCTTCCTTGATAGCGTGTGTAGTACGCAATACCGAGTTTCACTAAACAACGATATGCTATTAAAATATTATTAATACTAGCCATTATGAATAGTAATAACCTCTTTTTGAAATTTTGTAACTTTTATTTTTCAATATGGACTTCATTTTTGGATTCGGAATATCGAAATTAGCTTAGGGTGAAATTTTGGTGATTTTCGGATAACATTCATATTTTGATGAATAGTGAAAATTACTAAATTTTAATTAAAAACAACTTTTTCAATCGAAATAATTAATAGTTCTAAATTATTAATTTTAGTGGTTTTAAAGTATATTTAGAATATATTTTTACAATTTAATATAATGTTGGTCATTGGATGTAATTTCACATTTAAACCAGTTATAAACCAAGTGTCAATATTTTGATAGTTATTATCTCTTAAAAACACGCCTTTTGTTTTGACGACGGGAATTAATTTTTAAATTAATTAATGCAACTGATATGTTTTTTATTTGGTAAAATAGAAATCATTTTTGAGTTCATAATATCAAATATAGCTTAGGCCTAATTTTTGGTATTTTTCGGAAAACTTTCAATTTTTGATGAATAGTGAAACCACTAAGTGGTAGTTAAAAAAAACTGAATTTTTCATAAAATTTAATTTTACCGCTTCTTTGAGTGGAATTTCAAAAATCCGAGAGACACGGTTGATTTCAGTTAGTAAAATGTGGTTCAATGAAAGGAAAATAATTTTTGGTGAATAGTAACTTTTTACTTTTATTTACCACGGTTAAAAGTAAATAGGGTAATTAAGGGTAACAATGATATTATTATTACCCTAACACATGTCCTAATTCTATTGGACAAGTTTAATTCGACCAAAAACAAACTTAGGAATAAAATATGACCATTTAGGCCCACTTGGATTAGATTAGGACATTTATTATTAATTTATTTAAAGAAGGGTTAAAAGAGTTAAAATCAAAGTTTGATTACTAAAACATTTTTAATATGGGGTTATACATAAGATATATTCGACTATAAATATTCATTAGAAATCTAAAAATATTTCCTACATAATGGTATTTTATTTGTAATTTTTAGACATTAAATAATTTAATTTATTTATGACACAACGATGATGCATTAATTATTTTATTAATGAAATATTGACATAATTGATGATATAAATACCCAAATAAATATAATTTGAAACTTTTTATGAATTCCACTAATTTTCTAGGTTAATATGACATGTTAGTATTGATTTAATTAACTTTTTTTGAACTTATCATTATGTTATAATTTTCACAAAAATAAATTACTAAATAGTGTCAAAATTGACATAAAATAGTTTTTAAAACAAATATTATATTATTAATTGTTATTTTATTCCTAAAAATCTAAGGTTCGGCAAAATGACTTAGATAAGGTTATATATATTAATAATAAACAACTTGGGGTTCGTTTGGTATCTTATAATAAGTTTATAAACCTTATAGTATAAGAACACAAAAAGACACGGTAAAAGTAAAATTATTTAACATAATGTTAAATCTAAATGATAAGGTTACAATAGGAACCTAAACTTTTCTAAATTCTATTGTATGAGAGTATTTCGACCCATCCCCACCTTAGCCTCTAAATAAATCAATTTGTAGCTATTTAAAACCGAACATGACTTTATAATAAAATAATAGTTTTTGTTATTCCAAAGGTGCCCCTCTCCTCCCTTATAAAAGGGCACCTCCTCCCTCTCTCCCTCACACAACTTTGAGCCTTCATGCTCGGCCAACCCCTGCCAAAATCTCTTCTCCACTTCCCTAGCAACATACTAGAGGATCTGGTCTTCCTCAAAGACCAATTTTAGTGCCCTAAGAGGAGGTCTCAAAGAGGTGCTTCAAAGAAGAGGTAATTTCCGTTACCAATTCTTTCACCTTTATTTCTTCTTCCACTTCCTCTTATTAGGTTGTTTCATTATGAAGTAATAAAATATGTATCAATCATATACTTATATGTTATTATAAGTATGAAACAATCCTATTTCACCATCTATCCATCCTACGGAAAACGAAATCACCGTGCGTGCGTACGTACGGAATACTGTCTCCACGCCGTGGTGAAATCTATTTCCACCACCACCTTACTTGGATTGGTATAATGGTGTAAATAATAACTATATATGATTATTATAAAGTGATATTGATACTGGAATAGTATACATACTCTTAAACACAAGTTCACGATCATGAGAACGATATCATCGCTCGTGCGTACGTACGGACTACCGTCTCCACGACGCGATGAGATTCATTCTCCACATTAACCATTCATGAATGATTATAAAGTATATATAATGAATAATAATGAAATATATGACATGTTAAATCTACTGGATTTATGTATATATATATATATATATGTCATCTACTTACTTCCATTCAAGACAATAAGGAAAGGAAAACAGTGTTCATGCGTACGTACGGACTACCGTCTCCATGAACGGTGTGTTTCATTTCATTTATCTATCTATTATATATATATATATACTGAATATATATGATATATAAATCATGTTTTATATTATGGAAGTAATTAAATCATGATATAAGTAATAATAATGTTCAGAACAACAAGTCCAAACACCTACGATAAATGAAACGATTGTACCCAAAACGCTTCTTTAACATGGAATTTACAAAAGAATGGGTAATATAAAGTCATAAGTGAACCATATATGATATCATAACAATGAATATGATTATGTAATAAGTTAATGACATTATTTAAATCATTATATAGGAGGTTCAGACACTTACGAAGCAAAATGGACCTAAGGTAAGGGAAATATCACAATCTCATTTTCATCCGAGATTTGTTTATACTTTAGTATTTACTGGGGTGTATTTTATCATCCACATCCATGTTTCCTAAATATGTAATATTATTTCCATCCACCTACAATTTTTTTAAATCCAATTTTACCCTTAGGTGAGTTTTTAGTAAATGATATGAAAGGAATCTTTTGTCGTTTTTCGTACGAGGTAATTTTTGACTTTTCCGAAAAAAGTACGAAAAGAATGTTTTTTTAACTTATACGACATGAATGGATTTTTAAAACATTACTTCCAAGAAGCTTCATTTACAAGTTTTCAATTTTATTTTTAATCAACTTATTTTAGTTTAAAATTGTATGACATGTTAAGAAAGGAAATGTGTTTTTTAAGTAGAAAGGATATTTTTCTCAAGAATGGAGTTCAAGTGTTTTATCAAAATTATTTTCCATCTAAGATAATAAAGGGTTATGTTTCTATCCCTATTGTTACATTGATTTGATTATGTTATGATGGAATTATTTTTATTAATTCCTTTATCTTATATGAATTGTTTTATGATGTCATGATGTTTAAGATTCTCATTTTTATTACATGGGTTATGCAATGATGTATGATTTATGATTTTGTGGCACACATAAGAATGGTATCATTATGAGATGGGTGGGACCTATATCTCCCTCCAATTCATTGGGTAAATATTTTATATCTCATGAGATAGACATGGCTGGAACGGTAGGTTATACCGGTTCAGTGAAACAGGACTGAAACGAGGGTGACTCAGTTCAGAAAGGGACTTTGTCCACTAAGATAGTCTTGGAAATGAGTCTGGACTAACAAGAAATGATTCTCTATGATTATGTGTGTATGACATATAGTTTCATGTTTTAAGTTATGATTATTGGGATTACATTTCACTGTTATGATTTAGCCCATGTTATGAAATTATGATCTCTTTTGCAGGTTAATATTTCCAAAAGATATGTTCTTATGAATATGATGTGATTGATATTTATTTTGTTTACCCTTACTGAGCATTTGAGCTCACCCTTTTATTTTTTCTTTTCCCCGGGATATAAAGAAAGGTTTTGGGTAAAAAAAGGGAAGATCTTTATGGGAAATGTTGAAGATCTTTCACCACGTTTAGAAGATTATATTCTGAGTTTCCAAAGACACTAAACTATTACGGTCCTTGTGTGTGTGTTTTTGTTATGTACTAAGTATTCCGCAAAAGTAATGTAATGTCAATGTACGTCAAGCTTTGGGTCTCTAAACATTGGCCTTTTACTATATACTAGTTATATACACCGATGAAAATATCATTAAAAACTCTAATTACATTCTATATTTTTTTATTATCTCAAAATTGTAATGTAAATATTACTCTGAAATATTCCCCAAGCTCGGTTCGCCAGATGGCCTCAAGAGCATCTCTCTAAATACCAGAGGCCACCGACTAATAATGGGGGCCTAGATGTGCGAGTGGGGAGACAATTCCCTATCCACCAAAGTGTAGCATAGTATTTTATCAACATAATTCATGTGTTGGATGTAGTAAATCATTCAAATATAGGTAAACAAGGTATCAATGGATGACTGACTAAAATAATAATAGTAGAGGACATCTCATATACAAAATGATTCTACATGTCACATGTCTCTAATAAAGCATCCAAAATAAGAATACAAGAAATATTTAAAATACATATATAAAATTATAAAATATGCCAAATGTATCCCAATAACTTTACAAGCCTCATATTGTTCCTATTATCTCCTTCTCTAAAATTGAAAATTGTGTACCTATAGATGGGTGATTTCACATATCATTACCTTCAATCGTATATTCTATTTGGGACCAAAAGGTGACCAAAAAAGGGTTTGAGATATATATCCTAGTAGGAAACTTCCCATGGTCTGTTCCAATTATTCATTGAGTATATATAACAATTGTGCAGGCATAAAAACAATAAGTGAATGAAGTAATCATAGGTAACAACATATAAATGTAGCCTATCATTTAATATACATTTCGTTTAATCAAAACAAATTATCAATTAAATTATATTGAATTCATAAATCTCATGATCCAGTGAAAGCATGTAATCCCACGTATAATCATTAGCACAATAGATGCCTCAACAATATATCTAAGAAGGTACAAGACAAGACTGGATCTAAGATTGTACATTGGCTTGGAATATTCCGCATAAGTGTCATTTCATTTATAATTCAATTTTGAACATGATCTCATCCTTGACATTTCTATGTTTTAAATCAAGTATCAATATAAGTGATATTTCAACCAACACCATACAAGACTATCCCTTGAGAATCTCTCAGAAACACAATATCACTCTATGTGAGGTATAACATCACAGCCAATCAAGTTTTCCCTCGACGGTCTACTACGGTATATTGAGTATCCCCCATGTAATTAATAGTCAATACCCTTGATTCTTTCCATATAGAATTATAATATTAATCTAGGTATAACTAAATATATATGTTTAGCAATAATGAGTTTTTCCATGGCGCCCCTCATTTAAAACTATGTATCACCCATGACATAAACATGGTTCATAAAATGTGAGTCTATCTATGCATTATCATATGAGTCCATGTACCCCCAAGGTCACTTAACCATTTAATTATTTCCATAATCATTTTATTTATATCATTTATCATTCCATGGTCAAAACTGATGACATTGATGTATAATAAACCATATTGTTGTCTCAAGAAATTTACAACTTCATATGCTTTGGCAATTCAATTGCTCACATGGTTATTTTTAAAATAATGAGCATCACATGAATAACAAGATATTTCTTGGAATTGATATCATTTAACTCATTTGGTAGAACCATTATAACTAGACTCTCAATCTTAATCAAACCATTACATGACATGGTCTCTATATAACTCATGTGGGAAATTCCCATTTGAGGAATTTCAAGCTTGTTCAAACCGTTGCACAATAATGGCCATGGTTCAAGGTCATAAAAAACCCATCCCTTTAGCCAATTCAATTAAAATTGATATTAGAAATCAATTCAAATATCAATTCATCAATTGATAATTTAATCCCTAGAATTAATTCAGATTAAAAATACCATAACAAAGTGGAAAAAGGCACACTAAGTGTTTCCATGTCCAAAATACATCAATGACTTATTTAATAAACAAAATCCAAATGGGTGATTCACATTGAAGGTATTAAACCAATAAAAACTTCAACAAGGATCTTTAATCACAGACAACATGCCTGTAAATAGTCGGGATTTATTTTCATTTCATGTGACCCTTGAAAAGTGGGCATGTGGCATAATGAAATATATAAATGGCCCTATATTAAGAGAATGGAACGAGACCACCTATGTTAGGTCCATGATATATAGCTCATCCTTTATCACCCCATGATTCATACTACATTAGAAAAAATCTATAGAACAGATGAAGAACTTGAAATTAGTTCCTACAAACCTAAATTCATATAGTGCATCCCATAGCTAGATGAATGAAATAACATTAAAAATGAATCATGATCTTAACATTATGGATCCAATGAGACAAACCATGCTTGAATATGAGTTTGGACGGATATGGTGCCCAAATTCTAGGTCTAGGAAAAAATATAGATTCTAAAAAAAGTATCCCTTATTGTCCATATAAGGAAACCTGAATAAATTTTCAAGAAGATTTTATATTCATTTTAAATAATTAAATTTTCCAAAAATATGTGGGTCCCATGGTTTATGTTTAGATTTTACCAAGCCGCACTGAAACTGTGAATAGGTACCAGTAGCCATGGGTCATAGTGCATTGTTGACCCACACTGTTTCTAAAACGTGCACAAACCATGTGAAAACTGACCGTCAAGATCTCCTAAAATTGCATACCTTGCCGCACAACCATACAGCCGGCTCATTTCACCAAAAACCCATCGTTTTGGGCTCTAGATCATATGTGGACAACCTAGAGACCTCTACGAAACAAACTATAATTCACATTAGGCCATATTTAAACATTTAAATAGATAATAAATGGAATACAAGGAATTAATACCTCAAGTAAGAATATAGTTCTTACATTTATTTATAAACTTCACAAAAATTTTCTCAAATCATAAATTTTTGGGTAAATGTGGTGCGACTAAATTAGTCATGTTTACTAGAATTTCCCCTAACCATCATGTCCACCTCACCTAACCGACCCATCCACTAGGGCATGCCCCCCACATTGTGTCCCATATACACCCATTCGTTGCACTCACCTCATACAGACACCACGCCCCATGCTCTCCCATTGTTTATCCAACACACCATCCTAACCGGTCCCCCACCACCAGATTACATGAACACCCCCCTAAAATAATTGTTGGTCATGTGGTTTGGTCATATGACACATTGAATGTAAGTCAACACTTGAACCAGTCGTCCAAGTGTTATTTTTGTTGTATATTGACGTTACATTATATTTATATATAATCTAATATATATATTAACTAATATATTTATATAGATATATTTTTATATTAATTAATGTGTTAATATAAATATATTTATATATTAATTTATACATTATTAGACATATTTTTATATAATTATGTATATGTTAATAGATAAATTAAAATATAAAATTATTAAAAAAAATAATGTAAATATATATTAATATATATAAATTAATATAAAAAGGATTATAAATTTATATACATTAATATATATTTACATATATCAATATATATATATATATATATTTATGTGTTGATGATCATTTATTTTGTTATTATCAATTAATTATAATTATCTTTTAACTTCTATGACTATGTGTTTATATGTATATATGAATGTATGTAATTATCTCTCTATTGGTATCAATATATATATATAACATTTATTTATTTTTTGGTGAATTATTTGTATAATTTTAATATTATCAATTTATATATATATATAGACAAATTAACAAATATATATATATTATAATATAAATATACTTTTATATTTTGATAATAATGATAATTTCTTCTATTATTGTTAACATATTAAAATTATGTTTTATCATTTCTGTTATTTCCTTTAAATGTATTTATTTTTATGTAAATTAGTTTTATATAAATAAATATTATTTTATTTATATAAATTGTATTCATATGTGTAATATTTGAAATATGTTTATTTATATATAAATATACTTATAAATTTATATATTCCCATTTAGATATATATATATTAATGATTATTAATCAATTATAATTATATATTAACTTATGAGAATGTTTATACATATGTTTTTTTATATGTGTGCACGTATTCAAGGTTATGTGTACACAAGCTACTTGAACTCGGCTTAACAAATACAAAACTAAGTTTGGTTTTTTTGAGTTGAGCTCCAACTCTGTAGTATTAACGCTAGTATAGTTTGAGATTTGAATGTTTTTTTAAATCTCTCTCCCACAAGCATTAACCATCGCCTGTCGCACCTCCCCAAGATTAGCACACAATTGTACGTGACTTTTTCCTTCTGGCCTCCACTTCCTTGACAATTTCCTCAAGTTTTCTTGAAAATTATAGGTTTTAAACCCAGTATAACGAACTCCACTCCCCTTCGTCATTATTATTCATTCTTTATTGTGGTGCTCGATCAACCAAACCTTACTGTTCTGGGATAACACTATTTATTGGGTTTATTTTTCTTTATGTCATGAAATAACATATTTGGACATCCTTAATCCTAGATTAAATGCTTTGGACATACCACCATTGGTTTGAGGTAGGGTTGACTATTTCAGGATTTTTAATTTTATTACAATTGAATTGGTTGAGATTTAATATTTTTTTAATTTCATAGAGACATTATTAAATATATTATCATTAATTGGATTAAAAATAATGTTCAAATTAATTTTCACTTTAGATTATAGGATTTTTATTTTTCATAACAAGTTAGAAATATTATCTAATTTAATTTTTCTCACTTATTTGTTGACGAATGTAAGAAATGAGTATTTAAAAATGATATTGAATTGTTTAATGAATATTTAAATTTTTGTTCCGAGTTCATTACAAATAAATTTAAATGTAACTAGAGATTCCATGTCTTTTTAATTTACTTCAAGGCCTATTTTAAATAAATTATTTTGTCTCAAAATACATTGACCCCACTTGTGTCATGTAGGGAATTAAAGAGAATGAATTGAAGTCTCAATGAAATTTATAAAATTGGTAGTGATTTCCAAATTGATTTAAAAGGGTGTTTCTTTCAATTGTGAATTTTTAAATAATATTTTATAAATGGTATTCAAATGTGAAAATTAACTTATCCACGCAATACTTGTTTTTTAAGTCCTAGTTGATACTTTTAAATGGTTTTTTGGTTGCTTATGACTCCAATTTCTCTCCATTGTATTTATTTCACCGATATTGGTTTTGTTATTATTATAGTGATTAGATGATGAGGGTAGGGGATAAATTTGTGTGAGATCGTTAAATTTGAGGTTGAGATATCCTTAGTATTATAATTACTATTTTTTATCTCGTATTCTACCCCCCCCCCATATGTCTTGTTCATGGGAGTTCTAGGTTGATAAGAAAATTTTGGGATGAGTGTTCCTATATTTTCACTATGATAGTTTCTGTACCAGTGTTGATGACATTAATGCCAACATTCTAGTTAGACAGGACCATCGAGACAAATAATTTGTATAGGATGGTATAGGATTCATGTCACTAGTTCAGGATTATACTACATAGGTAATTAATAAGATCCCCGAAAATCATCATCTTGATTGACTGTTAACATATGGAATCTTTTTCTTATACATGAATGGTTTCCCTCTTAATTATACTCTAGAGTTCCTTGGTTAGAGACCATGAAACCCCCTTCTGTATTCGTTATTTACATAGGGAATCTATATCTTTTACTTGAATGGTTTCTCTCTGGTTTGTGTTTCTTGTGGAACCTTACCTTGTAATCATTTGTTGATTTTTTTCTTGATATATGGTGTTGATCATATAGAATGATCTATCCTTGTGTTTTATTGTTTTCATTTAAATGGATTTTAGGAGGATATGGAATCTATTTTAAGAAAAACTATTTCAATATGTTATTTTAAAGAGGTTTTATATAAGATCTTTGGTGTGAAAATGACTATTGATGTGAGATGTATGGGGTTACCCGATATTCATTGGAATAGGGTAATGGATGAAGGGTGTGGTATGATTATATGTTTCATATGATGTTTATGGATAGTGGATGAAGGTAGTCAGCCAAATCTATAAGGACCATGGCATACTATGAAGACAACACACTTGAGGGAGGGATGTGATGGCCAATCCACACTACAACACGCATGGGTTGAGGCATGAAATTAAGGGATTTTTTATCGTGGATCACTAAATTAATATGTATAATGATAAACAAAAAATTGCACTACAGTAATGGGATAGTTGGAAAAAAATTCCCACAATTAAGAGAAACCAAGCCAGAACTCTCTATTATAGTCTTTAGTAAAATACAGGTGCTATGGAGGTGGCTATTTATAGCTAAGGGGTGATACAATAGTCAGTGGTATAATACCCTAATGTTATAATGAAAACCTAATATTGTTTCTTTAATGTCAAAAAACTATCATCTAATGAATAATTTTAGAACAGTAGCACACCAATATTGTATTAAGGAGTCACAGGGCTCCAAAAGAGTAGATAATGAAATTACTTCCATAGACCACTAAAATTGGATTTTGTGTCCCAATGGATGCCTTTGGGTATTTTATAATTTTCATGGGATTTTAAATTAATGAATACATTTTTCTTGGGATTCTTTCACCTCATTTGGGACTAAACCAGAGTGATAATAAGTCAATTTTTCACTTACATGAATGCACATTGGTTTTGATCTTTTTAATTTAGTTAGATGTGAACATGTTACATCATGTAGTCTCTTTAATTTTCATTACGTCATTGGTAATTACAAGTCCTACTCCACACATTCCATCAATTCAATACCATCCACTGGTTTCAAAATATCATTTTCTAAGAAAATAAATTTTAATTCATTACTTTTAGTTATGAAAAATAAAATGAAAAACTCTCTTTTTAATTGTATTTCATAATATCATGAAAATGGTTCTATAATTAAAATTTTGTCATGTGTAATGATAGTTGGTGGAAAAGTATTTTGTTTTATGCTTATGACTATATTATCATAGTTGCATGTTCTTGGTTCAGTTCATAACCACTCTTGGAGATTTTATGGACATTGGAGATGGATAGAAATTTTATTTATCACATCAGCTAAGATTTACTATTACATGATTTGGTATTATTTTCCTTCATATTTATATAATTTATTGCTAAATTTGATATTTAAATGTATTCATTAGTTTTTCAGTTATCGTTATGGTTTTATTGAATTATTTATTGTGTATTCTCAGCGATATTGGGGATTCAGCATTTTAAGGTAGTATGGGGGTGAGTAAAGGGGTCTTTCTAGGTGAGGTATATAATTGGGTGAGCTGATGGATTTATTTTTTCATATATTTACATCTTTTATCTTCTTATTAATTTATTCTTTTCTGATTTTTGCATCAATTTCTATTTTATGGTCTGGTTATACCATATGTTTATGCGAAAAATTCTATCATTTTATTTGTGAATTTAATGGTGAATGTTTTCCCACATATTTGATTTACTGATGATTTTCACTTTCTTATCTAGAATGGGAATGTCCCTCAAGTCAGTGGTGGACTAAGTTGAGTGTTGCATCAGATAAAACCATATGAGGAGTCATTACAAATTCTATCAAAGAACTAAGTACTATAGTGTGAGATTTGGCATCTTAATGACCTTTTTTTATTTGGGGTGTCACCGTAATATTATTTTAGAATTTATGGTTGGAACAAGAGAGGTACATTAGGGGAGGTATTTTAAAAATATATATTCTATTTGGTGCCTCATGTTTCCATGGGAAATAATATTTGTACTTTTTAGTTCTATATTTTTTTATTACTATTAACGATGTGTTGAACTCCATTGGAATGGATATGTTTCCTTGGGGATTGGATTAGATATTGGGATAAAAATGTAAGATGGTTCAGTAAAGTAAAATTGGTTTGCACAACCTGAGATACATGCCTAGGAGAAAACACTTAATCTTAAAATATCATTGGAATAGTTCTTTGGAGGATCCTGCTTGTCATGACCCGTCCCCGAGGGCTCATGTCGTGATTACCCCAAACCTGCCTTCCATAGGCCCGGTGTTGGTGACTAGAACCGAAAAGGCATTCCCCTATAATGGGAAGTCATTTCCTCGAAACCTATACACACATAGAAATGGAACCCTACGCACAAGCAAATAATAAAGGAAGAAGTTGCAACCACAACTAAAAACCTCCACTAAGTGTAATAGTAAATACTGAATGTGAAGGGGGAAGAATAAATGCCAATCTGAATTAGAAATATAGAAAAAAAGGAAAAACTAATCATTTGGTCGTCCACTAAGGATCCTACCTAATGGGTAGGTATAACTCTTCAATGTAGCTCTCCATGTCAACTGTTCACCTCTGTACAATGTGTTTCAACCACCTCCGAGCAATGTGTAGACAGGACTCCTCAAGTTTCAGTGAAGCTATCTGTCATCTACACAAGACACAAAAAAGTGTGGAAGAAGCCCATGTAGGGGTGAGTATAACAATACTCAGTAGGGACCCCGAGACCCCTCGACGGTCTCCTTGGATTCTACAACGGAAAATCCACAAAGCATGATATCAATCAAAAAGCACAAAGCATAAGACTTAACTCAAACCAAGTATACAACTCTGAGTTCCAGAATGAAGATGATTAGTCTTAAGCTATATAACTTTATTCCATTAAGAAGTTTCCACAACTTAACCACAAAATATTTGTTCCATTGTCGAATCACATGGGGTTGTATGTCGATGATCCAAGACGGGTCGCTCTAAGGATGGTCCTCATTGGGTCGCGCATTTCTGATCTGCATAGGGTCACTAGAATACGGATCCACACAGGGTCTCAATAATGCTAATCCAAAAAGGGTCTCTATAATGCTAATTCATATAGGGTCGCTATAATAATGATCCAAAAAGGGTCTCTATGGTGTTGATCCACACATGGTTGCTATAATGTTGATCCACATAGGGTCGCTATAATGATGATCGACACATGGTCGCTATAATGTTGATCCACACTGGGTCTCTATGATGATAATTCACACAGGGTCTCTATGATGTTGATCCACACATTTTCTCTATGATGTTGCTCCTTAGAAGGTTGTTATGATGTTGATCCACACAAGTTCCCTCTTCAATTGACATCCAACCACATGATTCCCCACACCTGGTGCGATTGAGTTCTGTAGTATCTGATCCTTAATATATAGGTCGTTCCTAAACTACTATGATGTTCCGCAAAAGATAAACCCAATGGAACTCCATTTCGTAAGGGTACAACGTGATAGTCGGAACGTCAATCAGATGCTTACTCTGTGAGTTATAGGAATTTTAATGCCAACGGCCCAGTTGGATTCAGGTTCGATCCAACCTTTACATACTCCAAAATTCTCCAAAACTCTGGTGGAGTATATCAAAAGGTCATTTTCATTCCCAGGATTCGAGCTCCATAGATGGTTCATCAAATGGATGTCTGGTTTGCGAGATATGGTCTTTTGTGCGTATCTGGGCGAAGAGGGTTTGGGTCCAGTCCGACCCCACCGAGGTTCAGCCCGGACTGACCTAAACTGGATGGGCAGCAGACTGGACCAACCATCCGGCTGGTGTGATCAGTGTGATGTTCGCATGACCCCTCCATCCTGAATGTCTCAAAGATACATTTGGCTCTTTCAATAGCGGTGCCACAGGGCACTACCTGGCTGTCCACAAGACCCATATTGAGATGGTCCTCCTCTTTCCACCGCAGCTTCAATTCTACGGCCTCCAACTGCAGCGCGTGACGACGCCCCACCCATCTGACAATGCGACCGACCGAGGATAGACCGCCCATCTGGTCTGCCGTGTCACCACCTCCCTTGGGTACTGGTGAGTGCTGGTCACTGTCATAAAAAAACTAGTGTTGTTCGCCAATGTATTCGCGCCGACACATCTTCGGTAGGGTTCTGATGATGCTCCAGAGCTCCGTTACCACTCCCATCTGAGCCTACAGGCCTCCCAGGATGCTGTCGTCACTGTGTGAACCTCTAATTCATGTTTTTTCCAAATTGAAAATTTTCCTACAAAGAATGAAATAATAAATCAAGTGGCATAGGGTATGGGCCTTGTTCATTTGGACCGCGCCCTTCATGTTAGCCTCATAACAAGGGTTTAATCATTAGTAATCAAAAGCTAAATCCAAAACCCCTTTCAATATTTTGCCACAAAAACCACCTGTAGATTCATATGAATAACAGGTCAACTTATTTTAGTTGATCCTCATTCATTATGCTTTTCAAGAACGAGGGAAAGTAACAAATTCACTTGAATTTAAACAAAAACCCTACCTTGATCACATTGGGGTCACTTGCGGAAGAAGAAGAAGGTCTGTGTTCGTAGTCATTCGTCGCTCATCATCCTCTATATCGATTCCTCAATGGGAATCCTCAAAACGTCGTTCTTAATTGTAGGTAGATGTTTCGATCACTTCGTAAGGAGTTCTTCCATGGGCTCCCAAAACACACACCAATGATTTAATTAAGTAAGATGAAATCCTACCATGTTGGTTCATTATTATCATTCGTTAAAGAATCATAATCAATGAGCCTAATTAACCAAAAGAATTTTTGTTACAAAATGAGAGGTTTAAGTTAATAAATGACCCACATTTATTGCTCAAATTTACACTGTATTCCCACCATTCACCGCTCAACCATTTGTATAAAAGAATAAAATTACACCTCTTGTTATTTTATTGTTTTTTTACAAAAGTCTGAAAAATTATTTTTTCTGGAAGACTTTTTTTGAAAAATGTTAGGCTTCTGTTAAGCGAATCCCAGCTCTATGAATTCAATGGTTCCCTTATATTTCTATTCCAGTCACCATTTCAAAATTTATAAAACACCACCCGCATGTTTATTTAACGTACCTTAAAATAGATCAGAAAATTTACTAACAGTCTCCCTCAAACTACACCAATCAAGGTTAGTCTCTGCCTAAGGGGAACACACCCTCAAATGCTCAATATTACTCTCGGATTTTCAATCCGAGCTACCATTTAGATGTCATAAATTTTTCAATAAAATAATTTTCATTTTATGGTTTTATTTACGACCAAATTTAACTTCTACTAGTAGCTCGCGCAAACCAAAGTTAGTATCAATCTAATGAATGAATACCCTAAAGAGTTCAAAGGTGGTCTCTGATTTTTAATCATTGTTACCACTCGTTATTTATAAGAAATTTGAAAATAAATTTATTTTAATTTAATTATTTTATTTATAGTTATGCCATTTTCGGGATTTCTCACTGGAGGCATGCACCGAATAATCGTAAATCACATCTAGGGTAAAACCACTATCCTAAACACAATGGTGCCCTCACATTTATGATATGGGAACCCATTTAAGAGTTATTCCACTATATCAATAAAACAACTCACACAAGCTATTTAAAACATAACATTTTTTGACAGATCATTTCGGGCACTCCGGGCCTCAGAATCACATGACATCAGATTTCATGATCTCCAAATAATTCTATATAATTAAAAAAATTATACAAATATTCAGAGACATTAAATTCTCCCCACATTAGATATTTTTGTCCCCTAAGGCCAAAATAATGGAAAATCAAACAATTGAGGGTACTAAACATGATTCTCAGCCCCCCACTCCCATATGCTCTCCGGGAGGTTCCCATGTTGCCACCAAACTCGCAGAAGAGGGATCGAATATCCATGAATTACTTCACTCCTATAGATCCTCTGTATCCATGGGGAACTCAGTAAAAGTCACCACATCATCAAATTCAAACTCTCTCTAGTCAATAACATGTGATGGATTATGCATGCATCTCCTCACATGAGTTACATGGAAAAAATTATGCACCCAGAGCATCTATGGGGAAAGATCTAGGAGGCATGCCACCTCACCATTTCTGCTGAGAATCTAGAAAGGTCTGATGAACCTCGGAGATATCTAGTCGGTTCAGCCAAATCTCTACATTCCTTCTCGAGGTGAGACTCATAGGAAGACATAGTCTCTTTTCTTGATCTCCAAGGGTCTCTATCTCTGGTTAGCATATGACTTCTGCTTGATTTTTGTAGTCTTAACTTATTGCTAGATGATATGCACATTCCCCATTGTATCATATACAAACTCTGAACCCATAAGTTCTGACTCCCTTGGGTCTATCCCGCAAAGAGGTTACCTGTAAGGTCTCATGTACAGGGACTAAAATGGATCCTTTCTGATGGTGGAGTGATTACTTTTTTTGTATGCAACCTCCTCAAGTGGAAGGTGTTACTCCCAACTGTAACTGAAATCCTGGACATAAGCATGAAGAAGTTTCTCCATAGACTGTATGGTCTGCTTCGTCTCACCATCTGTCTCGGGGTAAAAGCTGTGCTCAAATGTGTAAGAACGTGATTCTTAGCTTTCACTTGTTGACAAGTGAGGGATCGTTATATGAACTTCTCCACATCTTTCTTCATCCATGGCCACTAGTACTGATTCCAATGGTCCTGGTAAGTCTTCTCCATAAATAGATGTACCACGAAAATGAATTTGTGGATCTCCCTCAACACCTCCTCTCATAGTGTCACTAGTACCATGTTGTGTCCTATAAAGAGGATGGTGTGATCCCCACCTTCATAAAATCCATCAAGATCCATTCTTGAGGATAACTGAGCACATCGGTCCTCGCAGTCAATGTTCCCAAACTGTGCCTTCCTGACTCGCTGATGGAGTGTGGGAGTAACTATCATATATTGGTGGTATGATTCTCTATCACTATCCATGAAGGATAACTTCAATGCGGAAACATGCTATGTTGCATCACTCAGTAACTATAGACCAGCCCTCTTGCTTAGTGCGTCTTCCACCACATTTCCCTTCCCAGTAGTATAGACTATCTTCAATTCATAGTCCTGGGGGAACTCTAGACATTGTCACTATCTCAAGTTCAGGTCCTTCAATGAGAAGATATACCTGAGACTCCTATGATTGGAATGGACAATAAAACATTATCCCTATTATATTCTCATCTCCCATAGCACTACAGAAGTCATTCTATAGGTAGTTTTAGATATTGGGGTCGTCCTTAGGTACAAGTAAATGTATAAGTCCCTCTCCCTACATGGAGGTAACCCTATAAAAATATTTTGAAAGGATGTTCCCACACTCAGCACTACTGTTGGGAAATGAATACAAAAAACACCTGCTGTCACGAGGGTAAGTCTTGTCGACTGAAGAGTGATCGGCTGCACCCTCATATGCATAAGTTGAAACTGTCTTTACTGGGATTCATTTTTTTTCTACCAAGGAAAACCCCATTCCAATGATAAGGATATACCATATCCTTTATTCCAGAAATAGTCAATCTGAGCATGTGATGTGGATGACGAGTCCATACCCAAATTAACTTATAAAGGCCTTGACGCTGTCACAAGGAGGTTCCAACCAAAACTCTCACCTCAAGGGTCAGATCGCACCATCGACATAAGTGTGATTTTCGAGTTTCCTCCCATATTTATCTCTAGACAAAAGGGTCAAGTAAACAATTTAACTGAAAACTCTAGTTCTTGAACAAGATTCGTGACAAGAAGGAATGATTAATACCTATGTCCATTAATACAACATCTAGTAGTAGACACAGACCATACATCAAATAATTGCGGGATCCCTTCAGTGACACTCCTTGACCGCATGCATCTACTTCATTCTCCTATCCTCCAGCTCCCTAATCCTGGTAAGGACCACAGTGGGGTGGTTGTTATAACATGTCGAAATGTACACCACCTCTTGCTTCTATCCTAGCTCCCCTTCCTGAATCATTGTAAATTTCTAAGTCTCTGAGACTGATATCTTTTTCATGCTTTCCCACTACTGACATCCACTGGATGCATCTACTCAGCCAAATAATTTTCATCCACAAAGGTTCTCTCTTGAATATTAATATAAGTAGGAATGCACAGAAGAATAGTGCCAGCTCGGATGTCCATAAACACATCTCACTCGGAAATCCAATCCTTAAAGCATTGTTCGTATCATATTCATCAAGTACCTAGAATGGTCAGTAGGCCTCGACCAATACTTAGCTACTAACATGTCGTCCTGCCAAAGCTGTAGAAGCTCTTCGGAACATATACCCCTTAGCTTTTTATAGTAAGAGACTCTTTCTCTTACAAAGGATATCAAGCTCTGTGCATAGAAAAGTCACCTCCTTATAAGATAGGGGTAATATAAACCCTGCCATCGCCCTACTGAGCCATAAGGAATGCTCACTGCCAGGACCACCATCAGATCTAATGGTGCCCGAGCTAGATAGAAAATCAATCACCACCTCAAGCCAGTCCTTAGCTACCTATGATTCAGGCTCTACTCAAAACCTGAGGGGTATCTGTCACTGAAACTCATGTAATAATCTGATTCTATATGTGTCCTCTACTGGTAGTTCTGGTATTAAATGCTGACCAACAGGAAGTGGTATCATTGGGACACCACCCAAAGGTACCATCTCAATCAACAGTCCTTGTACTGATGTATCATAACTCTGCACACCATCTTCATTTTCATGCACTGGAATCAGGGCTAGGTGTCTGCGTGGAGGCATCCTGATAGAGAATCAAGATAAACCACCATCAAAAGGTCATACATGGTGATCTCAATCAAACAAGATCAATAGAAAAAAAATCAAAACACGTGAAACTAGTGTTTTCATTTACCAAGTCGAAAAACACAATTCAAGGTCCTGGTGTATGGATACGTCAGTTGTCGCACCAACACTAGACTGCCCAAACTAAAACATGAACTCAATACACTAAAGACTATTGCTCCATTGAAAACAAATACACTTAGTTCTTTTTGGTAAAACCAACCCCTTCGATACCACTTTGTCACGACCCATCCCCCATGGCTCAAGTCGTGACTACCATAAGCCCTTATTCTATAGGACATGGGTTGGAGACTAACACTTGAAAGACATTTCCCTATAGTGGGATGGAATTGCCTCAAAACCTGTACACACACAGACATGGAACACTACACACAAGAAAAGCACAATAATGGAATTAAGGTACAACCACACCTAAAACCCACCAATGAGTTTAATGGTAAATACTGAAAGTGAAGGGGCCAAAATAAAATCCCGATTGAAATGGAAATATAGAAAAGTCAAATAAAATCCTGAGGTCATCCACCTAGGATCCTACCTAAATGGTATTTATAAATCATCACTATGGCTCTCCATGTCAACTGATCACCTCCACACACCAACTGTCAAGAACCTCCAAGATTAATCTAGCCCTAACTCATCAAGGCCCATTCAAGTTGTCCATTGTCTACAAAAGAGAAAATAATGTGACAACAATTCCCGTGCATGGGTGAGTATAAAAATACTCACTACGGACCCAGAGTCCCATTGAAGGTCTCCAGGATTACACAATAGAAAAACCACAAAGCATGATCTCAATCTCTAATCACAAAGCAAAAGACTCAACACAAACCTGGTATACAACTTAGAGTTCATGAATAATGATTATTAGTCTTAAGAAATAACATTTTATTCTATTAATAAGTCTCCACAACTAAACCATGAAGGAGTTGTTCCATTGTTGATCCCCACAGGGTCATATGTCAACGATCCATGACAGGACTCTCTAAGGCTGGTCCTCATTGGGTCGTGCATTGCTGATCCACACAGGGTCTCTAGAATTCTGATCCACACAAGGTCACTATAATTTTGATCCAAACAGGGACACTATAATGGTGATCCAAACATGGTCGCTATAATGTTGATCCACACAGGGTCACAATAATGTTGATCCACACAGGTTCGCTATAATACTGATCCACATAGGGTCGCTATAATTCTGATACACACAGGATCACTGTAATGTTTATCCACATAGGATCTCTATAACATGGATCCACATAGGGTTTTTATAATGTTGATCCACACAGGGATGCTAAAATGATGATCTACATAGGGTCTCTATGATGCTGATCCACACAGGGTCACTATGATGTTTATCCACAAAAAGTCACTATGATGGTCATCTTCATAGGGTTTCTAGGATGATGATCCACACAGGGTCACTATTATGTTGATCCACACATGGTTTATACGATGTTGATCAACACATGGCCGCACTTCAATTGATATTGAGACACTAGATTCCCTACAACCGATGCAGATGAGTTTTGTTGTATCTTATCCTCAAGATATCTTATGTGCCTCATCTACCACGAAATTCCACAAAGGATAAACCAAATGGACTATCCTGTGGTATGGGTTCCAACATGACAGATGGTGTGTCAGTCAGTTGCTTGATCTATGAGTAATAGTCATTTTAGTGCTAAGGGCCCGGTTGGATTCAGGTTCAATCCAACCTGGTTGTACTCCAATTTTCAACAAAACTCAGGTGGAGTGTCTCAAAAGGAACATCTTGTTCCTAGGATTCCACCGTTGTAGATAGTTCGTCAAACAGATGTCTGATTTGTGAGATATGGTATTTTGTGTGTATTTGGGATGAAGAGGGTCCAGTTCCAGTCCTACCTGGTCGGACCGACTTGACTCGTTCTGCCCTTGGCCAACCTGAACCTTTTTGGGTCTGACCCAAGTTTGGCCCGACCTAGTCCACCAGTTGGCTCAGCCCGTGCGAGGGTCGCGAGACCCCTCATTACCGAACAGCTCAAAGAGTCGTTTGGCTCTTTCAGCGGTGGTGCCACATGGCTCTACCTAGCCGTCTGCAGGACATTTTGGAAGTGGGTCCCACTCTTTATACCACTGCATCCACCTGTATCATAGGATGGTGCACCACCCATCTATGAATTTGGTCGGCCGAGGTATGGTCGCCCATCTAGTTCGTCATGACGTAGCCTCCCTCTGCGACTGGAAAGCACTGACACATCTGTCGCGGGGGTTCTGGAGATGCTTTGGAGCTCCGTTTCCACTCCCTTATGCACCTACGTGCCTCCTAAGATGCTATCGTCGCTGTGTGACCCTCTGATTGGTTTTCTAATCAAATTCACAATTCGCCCGTGAAGAATGCAACAATATATCCAGTGGTGGAGGGTCCATTCATTTTTTTTTTGGACCGGACCCTCCATATTAGTATCATAACAAGGATGTGATAATCAACAATCAAAAAATAAATCATCAACCCCATTCAAAATTTTCCCGCAACAACCACCTGTAGTTTTTTAGGAATTACGGGTCAAATCATTTTGGTTGATCCACATTTTTCATGCTCTTCAAGAAAGAGGGGGAGATACTAATTCACTTGAATTTTAATAAAACCCATACCATGATCATGTGGGGTTCTCTTGTAGAAGAAGAATAATGTCTACAAGGTGAGTCGTTCATCTCTCGTCATCCTCTGGATTGATTCATTAACGAGCATCATCAAGTCATCGTTCTTCGTTGGAGGTAGATGTTTTCAGAACTTTGTCAGGAGTTCTCCCATGGGTTCCCAAAACCCACACCAACAATTTAATTAAATAATAGGAAAACCTCCCACGATGGTTCATTATAATTATTCATTAATGAATCATAATCATTGTGACTAATTAACCAAAAGTGTTATAGTTATAGAATGATAGGTTTATGTCAATAAATAATACACATTTATTTCTCGACGTTGCACCGCGTTCCCACCCTACACTGCTCAATCGTTTGGGAAAAAATAAAATAACACCTTTTGTTATTTTATTTTTTTCAAAAAGCCCAAAATATTAAATTTTCCATTAGTCTATTTTCAAAAAATGTAAGGATTACTTTATGTGAATCTAGTCACTGTGAATTCAATGGTTCCCCCATAATTCAATACCGAGAAATGTTTCCATAGTTAGAAAATGTCTCCCATACGTTTACTAAACGTACCATAAAAAAGTTCAAAAAAAATACTTACAGTCACCCTCGACCCTCGTCAGTCAATGTTAGGATCCAAATAAGGGGAACATGCCCTCACGAGATCAACAATGCACTTGGATTTTTAATCCAAATTACCATTTAAATGTTAGGGATTTTATAATAAAATAATTGTCACTAAATTAATTTATTTACGGCCAAAAACTAACTTCAATTGTTGGCCAATGCCGACCAATGTTAGTATCTACCTAAGGAAATAATACCATCACGAGTTCATTGGTGGTCTCAAATTTTTAATTTGAGTCACCATTCATGAGTTATATGAATTTGAATAATAATATATTTTTTATTTAATTATTTTATTTATAGTTCTGCCATTTTGAGGTTTTCTCACTGGACGCCTTCGTCGACCAAACTTAATTCACCTCTAGGGTAAACCCTCCATCCTGAACACAATGGTTCCCTAGGATTTCGGATCTGCAAACCTGTTTAATAGTTATTCCACTATTTTCGGAAAACCACTCACGCACGCTATTTAAAACATAACATTTTTCGACGAGTCATTCCAAGGACTCGGGGCCTCAGAATCACGTGGTGTAAGAATTTTTAGTCTAAAAATAATTCAATAAAATTAAAAATAATTATACGAAAATTCAAGGACATTACACTACTCCCACAAACCATGCGGTATAGTCGGGAAATGATCTACATCTCAGTTGGTTTCCACATTAGGGATCCTCTTGAGGAATGTAGTTATAATTAAATAATTGGATAATGAGAAGGATCCTTAAATAATATTTAATCTTTATAATTTATCCAAAAGTAATTCATTGACAATATTTCTTGGTATTATAAAATATATCACTTCACCTTGATATTTTTAGTAAAATCTCATATCACCTATCAATTAGTCAAAATAGAGTTGAATACTTCGGATTGAAATGGATACTTTGGAAAATAATACACGAGTCATTTATGTTCTATATGAATTTACTACAGATTAATATGATACATATATTTATTGTTATATTGAAAACTACTATTTTTTATTTTTTACATTCATTAATAAATAATGATTCATTTTGTGGGGTAAAATTGAGAAAATTTTCTTCAATTGTTTTTTAAACATATAAAATGATATTTTGGTAAATTATTATCAGTAGAAACTAACCTCATATCATTTAGACACCGGGATTTCTTTGTATGATCAAAAGTGATATTTATCCTAACATTCTGAATAAATTGAAAAATAAACTAAAATGGGTAAAAAGCACGAAAAATAGTTTGAGGTGTCATGAAATTATAGGAGAATTCTCCTCATCATATTTTTCATTGATAAGAATAACCAGCTTGACAATCTAATTTCTGAATTAGTTGATATGATCTAAAGCATCGGTTCACATTGAATTTTTTTTTAAAATAAAATATCTCCATTCAAGGACTCAAATAAAAATATAAGACTTCATATTGACATGTAAAAGTAAGTAATGGAACAATAACATCAAAAAATAATTTCGAGTTATTTTGTATCCTTATGAAACAGTCTAATTTCCATCCATCGCCTAATTTTCATTGTATTATCAAAAGTGTCTTATTAACACCACATTATTATTAATGTGACAAGTCAACTTAAAGGAGAAAGAACCATGAATTTGTTTTTATAATTCCTTAAAAATATAGAATAATGTCCCTCAAATAATTTTTATATGATTGAACCATACATGGGTCAATCTGATACCTAAATTTCTCTATATAATCAGAGTAACTTTTTTCATGATATTTTTATTAAAATGACATATCACTCTTTAAATAGTGAAAACCAAAAAGAAATATCGTATTAGAATGAAAATATTATACAATATTTTATGACACATTTTTTATTTGAAGGAATATTCTATGTTTTAATATGATGTATGGATTTCTAGGTATAATGGATACTAGGATTTCGCAATGTTAACGCTTATTAATAAATGAAAAATCACAAATGTACCTGCCAAAATCAAGGGAGAAACTTTTGGTCGACATGGAAAATTAAGAGTATGAACATTAAGTCATTTCTGATCAGTATGAATTAGCCTCAAAAAAGATGACACTTAAACATATTATTATGATTGAAAATATAGTTTTACCATCACGTTATTATTATTGTGAAAAATCACCTAAATTGATTATAAATCTTGTATAGGATTTTTATTTTACATAGAAACATAGTAAAAAATATGTATTTATTTATTGTTTGTATGAATCAATCATCCATAAATATGATGCCTGGAATTATTTATATTATAAAAGTTTCTTTTCAACATGATATGTTTATTACAGTAACTTATCATCAGTAAGGGGGTCAAAACCAAGAATAAGCCTTCATATTGAAATTTAAACATAGGAAAATGACCCCAGAATCATTTTTGATTCGTAGGAATAATCCACATATAATCGGACACTAAAACTTCTTAGTATGATGTAAAGTAGTATTCAATATTTTCATTGTTTGTTTAATAGAAAAAAAACATGTATCAAAGGGTTAACACATAGAGAACGACCTCAAAGTATCATGATGTAATGGGTCAAAGTTAATTGAATAATTTTTGACAAGTATGAATAGATCTCACTTCCATCAAATATGATGTGGTTGGGATGATGGAAGAAAATTTTATGAGATTAAAAAGTCTTTAAAATTAATTAATGAGTTAAATTATAATTTATGATCATTTATTGTAATCTTATCACATTTTTAATTGATCGGTCATCTATTCCAAAATGTCAATATTTTTTAACAATATATGTCTTATGATTTCCAGATATCCAATATCATTTTTTGATTTTTTACCTTTTTCATTAGCTTCCAGTGCTATGTACACCTCATGATTTGAACTTTTACTAATTTTCATCACAATATTCCTTATTATAATATGTTTATGTTTAGAATTTACGTTTCTAATTTTGGATTCGACTTCTATATATACATATGCACTACCATTACATCTTCACAAAAAACACATTTCACTTCTTTTAAAAACCTAGCTTATAGCTACTACTTATAATTTATATTAAAATATTACTTTTAGATTTTTACCCACATCATATTCCACAAAAAACCATTGTATTTTTACCTTTTCTTCTTTTGGGTTTTGGAATTAATTTTTTATTTCCTTTTATTTATTTATTTGTGATTATTAATTTTTTCTACTTAGGAAAATGGTATTTGAGTTATTTATGATATCTAAAAATGAAAAATATGTCGATCTAGCACTTGAATTTCTTGTTATGATCAAAAGTTTTATTTTTACATTCCATTTTGATTTATGAAAAAAATCACATAAATAGGTTAAAAATAGTGAAAATGAATAAGCATTTCCATAATAAATTTAAATAATGATCGCCAAATCAATTTTTTAACTTTATGAATCAAATGTGTGTCAATCAGATGCCTAGATTTCTTAGTATAATCCAATGTATATTTTCACCTTCATATTTAATTAAAATTACATATAAATTGTTTTGAGGTCAAGACCAAGTAGATGTAATCGATATGACATGGAATCTTTATGAAATGATCATGATTTTTTGGAATTTGATTCATATCAATCTGATACTCTGATTTGAAAATTTTAGGGAAGCTATAATTTTTTATTGTTATGGATTATTAATAATAGAAAAATAACCAGTGTAAGAGGTAAAACAAAGAAAATAAACATTTATTGACATGTAAACTTCAAAGAATGATATTTGAGTCATTTTAGACCTCTATTAACAAACCAAACATGTATATAAAACTTATATTTTCCAGAATTATAAGGAGTTTAATACGAAGAATATGAAATAATGTAAGGATTTAAGCACAGAGTTATCCTATAGAATTTTAAAACCCTATAGTTTGGGAATATTCTTGGGCTATTCAATTTTTATGGTCATCACATTGGAAGACAAGTTGTGCAGTCTCAATGAAGAAACAATTAATAATGTTTTCTTGTGTCCTATGTGGGATACATGACCATGAAATTGTTTGATTGATTGGGTAGGTAAACCATGTGTCATTTTCTAGATTGGAAATATTTAAGTTTTAATTTACTTATTTTTTAATCATATCTTCCTCTCCCACCTTACCCATCACATGACACACCCCATGATCTGATATCTATACCACACATACATTAAATCTTGTGGCCTCTTCCACTTGATCATTTTCCCTAGTTTTATATGAGATTCTTATTTTGATCTCTGAGATAAAAACTCATATCCCCTTCACCAAGCTTTCTTTTTCCTTATACTCTATAAAGGATGATCATCTGAACCAAAGGGTTTACGGATTGCCTAATTTTTTTTAACTTCCATTAATATATGGTGTATGATATCTTCTTTAATCCTCCATCAACCAGGATTCAAATCTTTGGTCCTCTGATCGTTAGTTTGTTACAATATTTTTGGTTCCCTACTCATTAATTTAAGAACAGTTGAAATTTTTGGGTTTAATTTTATGTTTTAATATCCTAATAATTGTATATTAAAAATATAAGTATGGCATGATGATAAAATATTATTATACAAAATTTTCAATTCAGTGTAGTGTGTTTGATATTTATGAAACACTTCTTACTTCTTATTTTATATCATTTTCATCCGTTTCATCTTATGATTCTTCATATGTATATTCTTTATCTATATTTTTATTTCCCATTTGTTTATTGTTAATTAATTATAGCTTTGAAAATATTTTTTCCCTTATTTTTTTTCATTTTTGGGGATTTTTTCCCTTACATAGTGTTGGTTTTACACATACATTATATATTCATATCTATAATTACCCTTGAGAGATTTTATATTAACGCTTATCTGTGATTTCGTATCATTGTGTTACCCCTACATAAGGTACCTGGACCATTAAATAGCTCTGGCATTACACTTACACATGGTTTGGATCATTTATGCTACCCTTACACATATGTCTTCATACCCTAAAAGAGCATATTGTTGAGTAGCTTACCCTGAAACAAGTCATGGTATACCATTATGGGGGCAGTGCACTAGTGGTCTTACACTTATTTTTGGGTTGCAACCCTTCCATAGTAGATGATACCCTTCATGATTGGGTATATCAATACTCTAGTGTTCTACCCTTATTTGAGTGGGGTTTTACCATTATTTGAGTAGTTCAAACCATATGTTAGCATGTTTACCCACCAATAGTTCCTTGTTATCCTCCACCCAATGTTTAATTACCATTACGTGGGTTTTTTTCTAATTTATTTGAATTTAGGGCTGCTTCTTCCTCATCGATTCACTTCTCTCTTCTTTTTCATCCATTTTAAAAGAACATAAACACTCATTAACATTTATACCCTTGTTATTCATGATCGTAGATAAAAAATATTTGTATTTGATATATCAATGGATTTTTTTAAATGTTTATCAACTACATTGATAGATAGTGAGAATACAAAGAATGAAGAGATATAGAGACCCTAGTTCTTGCCTCATTGTAGGATTTGTCAAGTGATATCTGGTTTTTGGATGAAACCCTTAGAACATGAATATAATAAGACCACCTGTGTTTGATAATAGTGTGTGATCCGGAGAAAATATGAACATAAACAAATGGTATAAACCTAGATTTCAACATTCTTGATGGTATAGGGATTTGATTAATTCGCATCAACTATTTTTTGTTTTATTTGTCAAATTTTTAGGTCTATTTTATGTCACATGTTTCCTCATTAGTGAATTTTTTAACTAACATTTCCAATTTTCCTTATTTATTCATATGTTCCTTTCCCTTTTCATAGTAAAAATCATGTCAAGATCATTCCCCTTCTGTTTAGAACAATTGGAAGAAACAAGTTAATAGATGTGTTTATTTACGTCATTTAATTTTTATTTAATCAAAAATGGATTTTTTGGATGTTTTATAATTCTTTATTTTAATTAGAATATGGTTTTGAATTTAAATATTTATATAGAATATGGCATATATATTTTGTTTCCCTATCTTTATTCATTCTTTATTGCTTCCATTTTATTATAGCATTCTAAATTGTTTAATTATGTTCAAGTACATTATTTCTATTCTGTAATTGTATATATGTCAATCTATTTAATTTTTCTCATGTTTTATGGTTTTGGTATTATAGGAACATATAGTATAGATTTTATTTCTATGTTTTAATAATTCCACAAGCATGGGTTGTTTATGTATTTTCCACTGTTTAGTGACTCAATCACTACTATATAATAATTTTAATTCTGATTTTTGGGGTTCATTTGAGAACATTTTTTCACGTTTATTTTCTTTTGTTAATTAGACCAAAATTATGAACATTGTTGTTTGATTTGTTGTATCATGAAACCAAAATAAAACCAAGTAGATCACGGGCTATTGAACGGTGACTAGATCTGAACATAGTCTCCAAAAACTGGTATCAGATCCAAATTATGCATTATTTTGTGTCTTTAAAATTTTGAAAATAACATTTCATTTCTTTAAATTATTTTTTTTTTTGTGTTAGGCTAGACTGGGTGAGAGTAAAGTGTTGTGGTCAATAGTGAGGTGTCTATATGGGTTAAATGGTTTGTTTGTTCTCATTTGTTTCTACATGATTTCCTTGAGAGAGTTAGTTGGTAATTTTATTAGGGATGTTCCACTAGGTTTTTTTCTTTTATTGGTTGGTTTATCTAAGATAGGACCCATTGGGAGTTGTGATTCAGTATGGGAAGAGTTTAGAGAGGTTGTGTCGTGTTAATAGGATCATGATTATTGAGCATCAGGGTAGTTATTCAGGGATCTATTTTTTGGTAGGGTATATGTTCCTAGTATTTAGGAACCATATATTTTTATAATGATAAATTGGGATAGATTATTTCTTGGTCAATAGTTTTATTCCCTTATATATTCTATGTTTCTCATGGTTCATAATTTTTCCCATAAAACATTTGCATTTCCTAGGATCCTCAATGGTACTTGGTTATAAAGGAACCTAACCCATTGGCTAGGTATAGTAAAATCCATATCTTTAAGTGGAGATTCTTGATCCCTATTAGGATTTGGGTCCTTTTGTAATTATAGGTTTTGGTGGATTCACATTTTTCTGTTTCCTTTTTTATGATTTATTTCTCTTTTTCTATCTTATTATTGGTTTTATATTTTCAATGGTTTTACAGAGTTTAATTATTTTCATTTTGTTTGATATTTTTATTATTTACGTGTTTTGGTTGTGTATGGTTACTTATATTTTTCTTGATGTTTTATATGCACTGAGAAATGCTTTGAGGAAATCTATTGTAATATGATTTGCTAGACCTTTATTCCCACAATGGGATCATTTCATATTTTAACTCGAGGAAGTGAAAGTAAGAATTTTAATATGTTGGTTGTTTATAATTGCTTAAAATATGATCATGTTTAGTATCCTTATAATATCAATAAATTTGGAAATATCATAGTTGATGCATGTTTGGTAAAAATTGACAGATAGTATGGTTGGGGTCATACAACTATTACACACCCTTTTATAGTTTCTTTCTTTCTTTATTCGTAGATTGATGATTTAGATAGGGTAAAATAATCATGTGGTTTAGGGATTTCATTTATAGGGTGGAGATGTGTGATAGTGATAAATATTAAATCCTTTTTTCATTTATTTTTCATGGTATCGAATTACTATTTTTTTTACCTTTTTTTATTTCTAATGAAATGCAGATTTAATATTCTTGTTTTTCATGTTTTCAACATCACTTGGCCTTTTTTACCCATTTTTAGTGTTGGTTTTACCATTATGTTATCTTTTCTTCTCTTGAGTAACCCTTATGTGAGGCACTCTTGACCCTTATTTGTGAACTGGTTTCATTGACTCACCCTTAGTAAATATCCCTAGGATTTATGTAGATATTACTTTACCCTAACATGGGATTTATTTATTTTCCTTTATCATTAAACAAATTTTTTGAGTAGATATCATAGTGTGAAATGGAAACAGATAGGATTGTGATTTAAAAAATATCATCTACCAATCAATGCAACAACGTTGCCTCTGGAGAAATGAACCATGTAAAATGTTTGATGATATATCATGTCCAGATTTATGCACAAAAAATAAATAAATAATATCTTCTATGATTTGAAGATAATGTTTTCAACCACTCATCAGAACTGAAAAATTCTTAATGTAACCGAGGATGGAACCCTCTAGATCATCTACAAATGCTTCTAAAGTCCAAGGGAATGTCGATCATTAGTATTCAGGTGCTAGCATGGAGATAAGATGAAGCCATTGATATCCTAATGATCACGTCGACATGTTTCCATCTATTCGTGATAGAGATCTACGATAAAATTCATGGAATATACCCTTATCTCTATATTATGTGGGAGGGAGGAGAGAGGAGTTCTAAAAGTCATGGGGATGAATTTACCCTTAGAATAAATATCCCATTTCTTATAGGGTGGAGATTAAGCACCCAAAAGGGATCGTCAGCCACTGTATAAATAATTTCAACTGAAAAATCCATAAATTAAATGCTATGAAAAACAATATATGACTTAAAAATCATTTATATTTTTATCACTTGTAATATCATAAATATATTATTTTATAAAATTGATTCATTAACTCAATTAGTTATTCTTATAAATTTGAATGGAAACTTGAATATTAATATAATATTCATTTGTTATGTATATTCACATGTATTCAGTAAAATAATTTAACACATTAAATTGATAAATTTGACTCAAATTATTGCATACTTGAATAATAATGAATTTATTTATTCATTAATGTTCGTTTACTCTAATAAATCTCTGTAACCACATGTCCCATCATGTTCTATACCCCTATTTAATATAATAAACCATACTTATGAATACACTAAGCATGTAAAACTCTGGTACATTTTTTCATCATTATTGAATTCCATTCAAATATTAATATCAGATTCTAGAAACTCATAATGGCCCCTATGTAGATATGGGAAATTCAGGTCAATGAAATCATTTCTTACAAACACACACAGTGAAATATAATATTTTTGTTTTATGTTATCTTCTATTGAAGGACGCACACTTATTATCATCATTTTTAGTGTTTTATTTTCATTAAACTAACTGGATGGACTTACCTATTTAAACTATAACAATAGATTCATTAATGTGTTTACCATCATGATAAATTGTTTGGATAAGTCACTTCCTTTCAGAAGTGACGTTATCTATACTCATTATTCAATCAATGTCATACCATTACTAGTTTATCCAACACATGTTACCTCACCGCGATTTAATATCCCATTTTTCATCTAGAACCAGTTTATGTAAAAAATAGTATACACTAATAATAATATAAGGTCAAGAGGTAATTACACATTTTCATTTATAGGAACTTCCAATGAGACCTGTAGTACATGGTGTTCCAATTTGCAAGTCAGCCCTTATGATCTCATCTACATGAGATCACCATGTGTGAATTTTATTAGATGAGGATCAATTCTTATGATCCCCCATCCCCTAATAGTCGCACACCATCTATGTCTTATTTACATGATGTATCAATAATATGATAAATTATTTTAATATTTATATTATGTTATCTCAAGGTTCTCAATATAGTCTGGGAATAGTTATAACCTGTTAATACGATAAGTAATCATTGGACATTACCATATAAATATTTTGGATGCAGAAGTTTCGACAATATTATGATACGACAAACATTCACACACACACACAGAAATATATATATATATATATATATATATATCAATCATTATAAAAATAATTGTAGTTAATGTACATACATGATATTTATATAATTCAACTTGAACTATATCCAGCTGCTAACAAATCTCGACCCTCTAGCTCTCACATGAGAATCATGTTTCTATTGAGATATTTGTTTACCTTGGGGGTCTACCACATTAACCTTTTTGGATTCACTGCTAATCACATCTTCACCTCTCTAAGTAAAATATCTCATGAGATGATACATATAATGTATATTCTTTTTCCTCTAGTTTGACTTAGACACTTTAGAAATAACCACTATAGCAGCAGTATCGCAATAAAATATAATAGAGTCAGGATTGATAGAAAAAACACCAATATGTGAGACAAAGATTCATATCTATACGACCACCTTAGTTACATCAGAATCATCTATATAGTATGATTCAATTATACAATCAGTAACTATAGGCTTCATCAATATTCTCCTTCTAACCACACAATGATTCAAAAAAATACATCTTCTAACAATGATTTCAAGTCATCAAGATTTGTCTAGAAACTACCATCAGTCTATCCCATCACTATTAGTTCCTTATCACCTTCAAACACGAGGAACATAACCTTTGTATATCTCATGTACTTCCAGATTATTTTTTCGAATGGGTATGAGTTCCCCTCTAGATTGGCATCATATCATCCCATCATGCATAATGTAAATGCATCATTAAACATTGTATATAGCATGAAATACATTATAGATAACACTGTGGAATATTATGTGATTATACTCATTCTTTCAATATCATATTTTTTTGACACATTTTCTTTGAGTGATTGATTCCATGTGACATTTTCAACAACACTATATTACATTGATTCATTTTCCCTATTGAGTAACTTATTAATATATGTACATTATCGTATCCCATGAATCATGTGAAGACTATTTTGATAAATCTTGATCCCTAGGATTGGGATCCTTGACCTAAGTCTTTCATGGATAATCATTCATTTTACCAAGTCTTTAGTGACTGTAATAATTTTCCTTATTTTTCCATAATTAATATGTCATCAATATATAATATAATTTGAATTATGGAATTACCACTAAGATATCAAAATGCACATGGATGGATTTCAATATTATTGAATCCAAATTATCTAATAGTCTAATCAAAACAAACATTCTATGATCGTGATGCACACATTAACCCATAAATAGATCTCTGCAGATTTCAATCATTGTTATTACTCTTTAACGAAATGAAATCTTTAGGTTGAGTCGTTAAAATATCTTCAACCAACATCACATTTAAAATAATATTTTTAACATCCATTTGAAAAATTTCATAATCCTAATGTTTTCTATTTTATGTATTGTTTTGATGGATTCCATCATTTCATTAGGTTGAAGGTTTCGTCGTAGTCTATTCTTCGATGTTTCCTAAAACCCTTCACAACTATTTATTACTTTTAGGCATTTATGTTACCATATATGTACAGTTTTTTGGAAAAAAAATACATTTACACCCAATGGATTTTAAATTAGCTTTATGGTCAACCAAAATACCAAAATTGTTTTGGTACATGGAATTCATCAAAGAATGCAGGTAACCTTGTCATTTATTAGATTCATTTCCTTATATTACTTTAGTGTATCTCATAATTTCATCATTATATATGATTAATCTATCTCCAAACACTATGGAAATAAAACTATACCATTTGGTTTCTCAAACCTCTCGAGTACACCTACATAGTTCTTGTGTCTCAAAAACATGTTAATCTCATTCTCTCACTAGGTATAGTCTTGAAAAAAACCTCACATACTCACCCATATATCTCTGATATACGGGGTTTAAATCCAAAACCCAAATCATATAAATTCCCATTAATTTCATTTGTTGGCATGCAGTTAAGGGTATATTCCACTTTCTATACATATCCCCAAAAGATAATGGAAGAATTATCTGGCTCATCATTGACCTGACCATGTAAAATAATGTGTGATTAATAAGATTCACTAACATGATTAAATTAATGTTTATAAGGTGGAGTGAGTTGAGATATTTTATCAAACTCTATAAAGTGATCAATGATTTATTGGTTCAGATATTCATCACCCTGATCTGATTTGATTTCATTAATATTAATACCATGTAATGAAGTAATAAATCCCAACACTTTCTTCTACTAGAAACAGACCACATATGTTGATAGAAATAAATTCTAGTAATTCAATGGGTCTAACTCCTTTCTTAGTAAAGGTCTATTTGGTCAACTTCCTTCATAAACATGCATGGAATACATTCAAGGGTTTTAACTTAGTAGAATCTAAATAATATTATTGATGTAATTTTTGTAAATACGTCTCATTTATATGACTAAAAATGAAGTGCCATAAGCCGATGTTATTTGAGTTTTTTAGTGTATTTTTCATGGATAGCCATTATAGGGTTTCTGATTTCAATTATATACAATTCATTATTAAAATGCATCATACAATAACATATGTCATTCTTAAAATAAATACATTTATTTAAAAAAATGATATATAGAATCATTAGTTTTTTAACTAATGGTACATAATTATAGTTTTTAATTCTAGAAAAAATCCACATTGATAAATCAAATGTTATTCTTTCGTTGTTAAGGATTCTAGTCTCACACCAATTTTAGCATTGAGAACCACCTCTCCCATTGCAATATTTTGGAATCTTCTTGGTTCATATATGTCAATATTTTTTTTTGAAACAAGTGATGTATCAATTATCAACATTTGGATAAAGATAGGTTCCATTCATCGACCAAAATACAAGAGATAATATCATCACCTTGCATATTTTTTCCTGCCATTCAATTATTCTTCTAATTTAATTTATTGCATCATGAAAATACGACATCCACCTGCTCATTTCTCATGATTAGTAACATTGGGATTTTTATAAGTACAGTACATCTGTGTCTTCAGTGCGGGTTTATCATTATACCCCATAGGATATCTTTTACTCCTCTTGTATAAGTACTGAAGAGTTGTTATTATTTATTTCCTTAACCATGTTTTAAGTTAAAAAATTTCATAAGCTTTCAATGAAAGACCCAATAATGAGATAGGTATCTAGATCATTGTTCATCTTGAACCTAGGGGATTCAGATCACTCAATATACACTATCATTTGGAGTAAATAAGTTCATACATGATTCCTCGCTGACAGTTTTAACATGTAAAGTGAACATGATAATATCTTTCTTGTTTGTCTTTATCTTAATACAACTCTTACATATGAGAAGACATCTTGTTGAAATATTCATCCTCATTTATTTTTTGTGGTTGAAAAATCGTTGATGATAACATGGCCCACATTACATCTATTTCATCATCCACTTTCTTCTATATTTATCTATATTTTCTTTTCTCGGTCCTTGAGGAGGCTAATAAAGATGTTGTCAGTTCAGTATATAGAGGATCCTATTTTTGTGTACTGTTATGTGCATGTGCCTATACTACTAATTGATGTTATGTCGGTCAGGATATTTTCTTATCCTATTAAGGATCATAATGATAATGAATAGGTCAGATTGATTGTCATTTTATGTAAAATAAATAAAATTATAAGTTGATATTTTTATCTTGAATATTGATTAGGAATTATTGATTAATTAAACCATTAGATATATCTCACAAATCTATTGAACCATAGTATCCCTCACTGCTAGAATCAGAATTCATTTTCTTTTTAGTATTCTAGTGGCTACGATCCATTAAATGTCTCCTTGTAGTCAAGGATTTGGCTACCCCATTACTTAGTGGGTTTCGAGGTAGTAACTAGTATGACCAACCACATTAACTCACGCCTCCTTTAGCTATTGAGTGAAGTCCCATATTATAGGGATAGTAAAATTTATTTAATAAACACTTCACTTATAAATTTTTAATAAACTATATGTGAAGAATTATTGCTGCCATAGTTTGTTAAGTTGACTCATCACTCTGATAATAACTCCTTAGTAGTAAGATTCACCCTTAACTAGGACTGACGAATTCCTCATACACCAATTTTTTTCATATATATGTGATAGAATTTCATAAAACATAATATTCAATTGAAAGTTTTTATTATTTTGAATGAATTATTTTTATATTTTATATGTTCTTACTATATGATCACACTCAAAATTAAAAAATGCATTAAATATAAAATATCCATCATGTATTTTTTTTAAATCTATGCATTTTAGTTTATCATTTTGATGTTATCACATAAACATGAATATCCATAGAATAATAATAATCCATATATAAATTAAATAAAATTATCAAAATTTCATTACAATTTGGTACAGGTTGATCCATTGAAAGTAAATGGATCAACGATAACCCTAAGGGATAAAAACCTTTGTCATTTATAACTCATATTGTAGTTCACACCACCGTCCAATGTATCCACACCTTTTCTATAATAACATATCATTTTGGTGTGTTTGATGAATAAAAACATCCACAACAAAACACATGAATACCTAGTAATGTAAAAAATACATGAAGAATTATACTGATGGATGCATAGATGCTTATACATATTAAGTGGGGTAACTATATGCATAAGATCTGAAATAAATTAATTGTTACATAAATCACAAGAAATAGTAATAATTAATAACATAAATATAATCTTAGGAATACATTGTTCAGTTTTTTCTTAAGATTATTTGATAGGTGATATACATGTGTTACTAAATTACATTTGTAATAAATTTTACTCGATTGCAATTTAAATGAATTGAAATAAATTTAACTAATTTTAATTCATAACACAATAATTCAATAGTTTGAAATAGGATCATAGTATAATGATCCCCAAATCATTTTTGATTTTAGGGAATCAACCATATGTCAATTTGATTCCTGAATTTCTCATTAATATTATAAGTATCTTATCAAATTGATATTTTTTTTAAAATGGAATATCACCTATTAAGGGTAAAAATGATTAGATGAGATCTTATTAAAAATGGAAACATATGAAAATGATTTCTTAGAAATTTTATAATTTTATATATTAGGCATAGATCAATCTAATATCAGAATTTCTCAGTATGATGGAAACTAAGATTTAACATTTTATTAATAATGTAAAAAATCACAAGAAATAGTTAATATATAGAAAATGGCCATGAATTTTTAATAAATCACATGACAATGATCATTTATTAGTTTTTTACATATATTAATACACATAACCTCAATCAAGTATGAAAATGATTTGAATGATCAAATAAATAGTTTTATTACTTACAAATGGTTAAAAAATGTGTTAAAAAGAAAAAATTAATGAATGGTATGAGATTTTGAAATTATCATATGTCATATTGAGGGTCCATATATTCCTAAAATTAAATATTAGGCAATAATATATTTCCAATGATTTCATGATAATATGGGATTTTTTTACTTGGTTTTGACCCATTTTAATTTTCTTTTATTTTTAGGTACTTATTAATACATCTACATTTTCTTATTTTTATTCACATTATGCATTCTATAAATATGTTAATGTTAATGGAATATGTTTTTACATTTTTATTCTACATTAATTTTTTTCTTTTACATATTCCATTTCTTTATTCCCAATATCAAATTTAACTTATTTTATGACTCTAGTTTCTAGCCTCTACATCTACATATAACTAAATTATTACTTTTGGATTCGTACCTACATTTGATTCGACCATTAAATTTTTCTTCTTAAATATTATTCATTTGGATATTAGGATTTTTTTTATTTCTCTTATTTACTTCTTTTTTAATTTGGTTTAGTTTTTATTATTATTATGTTTTTTCACATTGAAATGTAATATTTGATTCATTTTTTATATTTATAAATCAACAATATGTCAATAAATCAAAAAATTTATCATTCTGATTGAAATTTTCATTTGATCGTCACATTCATATTAATGTGAAAAGTCACCTAAAAGGTTCAAAACAATAAAAACTAGTATGTATATACATGAAAACATGGAAAAATAATCCTTCAAAAAATATTGATCTTTAGGAATCAATTACGTATATATTAAATGATCAGATTTCTAGATTTGATTCTAAATATTTTTCAGTTTGATATTTTTATTAAAATGATGTATTACTTATCCAAATCTAAAAAATGAGCATAAAATTCATATAGGCGTGGAAACATATGAAAATGATCCTAAATTCAATTTATATTTTTAGTCATCACCTGCACATTAATATTATGCCTTTCATTTTATTATTTTATATTTGAGGTTTTTTGTTTTTATTATTAGCTTTATTTATTTTCTTCTTAACTTATAAATTTATTTAAAATTATTCTTATTTATTCCACTTAGCTGTACAATATCTTAGTCATTTATGATATGTTTGAAGAAACCATATGTCAGTCTAACACCATAAATTCTCATTATGATTGAAAGTGTCTTCTGGTCTTCAAATTCTTATTAATGTTAAAAGTCACCAAACTAGGATCAAAACCAATAAAATGAGTTTTTATTTCTATGATATCATAGAAGAATGATCCTTGAGTCATTTTTTCTCTTTAGGAATCAATTTCGCATCAATTAGTTTCTCATATTTCTTAGTATGGTTCAAATTTTCTTTTCACCAAGATATTTTTTTTAAATATCATATTACTCATTTAGGAGTCAATACCAAGTAGGTGGATTTATATTAAAATAGAAACATAATAAATTGATCTATAAGTAATCTTATATTTATTTTAATCTTTTTCGTATCAATATAATGCATGGATTTCTCAGTATGATAGAAACTAGGATTCTATATTGTTAAGGTTTATTAGTAAAATAAAAAATCACCCATGTAGTTGTAAAAACCTAGAAAAGTCATTATATAGACTTGAAAAATATGATAATAATATTATAGTCATTTTTAATCACTATTAATCAACCACACATCAATCCATGACCCTGATTACAATGAATTTCATAGTGTTTCAGGCCATTAATTTTTTAAATTTAATATGTTTTAAATACATGATTTTTTATGTATGTTTTGTAATCCTTGTGGTTTTGATATGTCCTTGAAGAATCCAATTTCAATAGCTAGAAGATGTCTTATAAATCGATAAAAGTCTCTAGGATAAAGCATTCATAATTTTTTGGGGTGTATAGTACAGGTATCATGAAAACTGCATAGTTTTGAAAACTGAGCAGGTAAACCCTGCACTGGGTCAGGGGTTTAAAATTTCTATTTTTTAATGGATTTATTTTTTAAATCACTCTCAATCTCCACCCTTACCAATCATGTGATTCACACCCATTGGGCTAAGATCCCTACAGCGTGTGCCTTCCCCCTTCTGGCCTTCTCTCCCTCTATTTTTTTCTCTAGTTATTATAGGGATTATACGTAGGATCTCTTTAATGAGGAAATCATTTCAACTTCTTCTTTCATTATTCTTCCATCTTACAAATGGTTCTCAACCGGACACACCCTAGGTTTTATGGGTTTCTTAATTTTTTGTTTTTCTTTTCCCTTATGTTGTTTGATCCCTTCCTTAGGCCTCCTCCAACCCAGATTAAACGCATTGGACCGGTCACCATTGGTTTGTGGTAGGATTTACCATGTATATATTTTTATTTATGAACCATTTAACTGTTTTTGTTTTTTTTTTCAATTTCCCAGTAATAATATTTTATTTATAATTTTATCAACTGAATGGATATCGTGTTCTATATGATTTTCCCATTCAGTGTAGATGATTTGTAATTTTTAGAAAATTTTATACTAATTATAATCAATCATTTACATTATAGATAGACTTTTGATTCAACAAATTTATATTATTTTCCAATTTTTCATTCCAATTTTTAATTATTTCTTTCACATTTTTCATTATAACTCTTTTCATTTTATATATCTCTCTGTATATTTATATTTGTATACCTTGCGGTTTCTATTGGTTTTATTTTTTACCTGTTACTTTTCACCTATATATCTTCTTCTTGTTAACACTAATGTACTCATATATAAATTATCACACAAGGAGAATAGTTTTTTTGTTATTTTCATATTTTTAAGTTAATTTGGTTTATTATTTTATTTTAATAAGTAACAATATAATGAAAAATGGTTACTGAAAGAAGAAATAAAATATATCTCAAATTATATATCATATTTGAACAACATCAATATATAATTTCATTAAAAAAAATGTTTTTATTGTAATAAATTAAGATGCTTTTAGTTTCCAACCAAACAGAGACCCTTGCACGAGGAGTTGGTTTCTATAGAATTCTGAAAATTGATGAATAATCATATGGAATATGATTTCTCAACTTCTTAATTTGTATTTGTATTATACATTTAATATTATATTTAAGATCATAATATAATTTTTAATTGTGTTTTCATTTAAAATCTAATTTATTTTGTCTTAATTAAAATTATATTTAATTAATTTGAAGGATGATAGATTTTAAAATATTTACATGTCCCTTCTAGAGTATAATGAAATGATATTTTTTTAGATAGATTTATGATGATGAGATAACCATCGCCATCATTATAGGGTGGATGATATTCATTTATCAAAATTATATCTTCTATATCCTTGATAATTTGAACCATAATACCCGTTATATTTCTATTAATCTAACTACAAGTGTGTTATTATGTTAGATTTGAATAGCCTTTCAGTTAGTTGGTGGTGGTTCCCAATGCATTCCCAGTGAAAACGAGTTAAATTTAAGGGGGAAACGAATTTTTTCCAATCATGTTGAGGGATAGTGGTTTGAATGATCTTGATAAGATCCATGCATATGAAGCCACTTTTGGTGGTCTGTACTGGCTAGGCCACCTAGGGTAATAATCATAACCTATAAGTTAGAGGCATCATGGGGTGGTGAAATCTATTTGTCTTTTCTATGAAATATATAATTAAGTCTCTATTGAATCCTATCATCTAATATATTCTCTTCCAATCATATGAATATAAGTTTATTCACTAATATGTTGGTTTTATTATTTCCAGAATGGATAAAATTTTGTTTTGAACATTTAACATACTAGAAAAATCATTATTTTCTTAGTCTAGTAATATGCACACTTTTTTAGAACCTTCCACTATTGAAGTTGAATGTTATAGTCGCTAGATGCAATTACACCCAATTTTTATTGATGCAACACACACTCATTGAATTTTTAAAAATCTTTACTCAAAATCTAATTATTTATTACAAATATAGTACTATTTATTCAACATTAATTCATAGTGCTTGGATTTTCTATTATTGTTCTTCTTAAATTAATAAAATATTTAAAAATTTGGATAAAAAAACGAAGAATTTTTTTTCCAATTGGTGTGAATACATTATAAACTAATTTGTATTTCATTTTTTGAAATGTACAAACCAACAACACATTAATCAAACACCGAAATTTTGTAGTATTATTCAAAATATCCATTTGACATTCACATTCTTATTAAATTTAAATGTAACCTAAAAATATTAAAAATTAGAAAATAATCTCAACATCCATGAAAATATAATAAAATCATTCTAAAATCATTCTTGATATGTATGAATAAATCGTACATAAGTCCAATGACTTAATTGATCTCTATTATACACAATATCAGTTAAACATGATATTCTTATTAAAATTACATATCACCAATCATGGGGTCAGAACATAACATTACACTTTGGATGTATATGTAATCGTTGGTAACTAACCTTCCATCATTTGAGATCTTTTAGAATTATCCACATATATATCTAACCTCATGGTTTCTCGGTATGATATAAAATATGGTTTCCTATTTTAAATTATTATTAAGAAATAACAAATCACCTATGGTGGGTCAAAACATAGTGAGAAATATCAAAAAAAAATTCAAAAGATATAAAAACAATATTCATGTCTGTGCACATAGTTTTTAGATTAAAATGACATATCACATATCGATGGGTCAAAATTGAGCAGTCAAATTTAGATTAACCTATAAATTTTGGAAAATTATCCTTGGGTCATTTTTCATTTTTTTGTATGAATCAATTCAATTTCTAACTTTATCTAATTGATATAAGAAATTATATCATGACATTAGATATAATTAATAAATAGAAAATCACCTCTATAGGGGTAAAAATAAATAATATGAGCTTGTATTAGAATGAAACCTAGGAATATAATCATTAGGTTATTTCTCATAAATTGGAACCAATAACACATCAATGTGATTCCCAAACTCATCAATGTGATTTGAAATGATGTTTCACCATCACATTTCTAATAAAGTGACAAGTCCCCTTCAATAGGTCAAAACTGATAAATGAGTTCATATTTCCATGACCATGAGAAAATGATCCACAAATAATTTCTTATATGATCAAATCATTCTTGCATAAATATAATGAACTAATTTCTGGATATTATATTTAGTATAAGATATATATTATATTTTCATTAAAATTACAAAACAAACAATAAGAATTCAAAACATAGTGGATGACCATGGATTGACAATAAATATTTGGATGATGATCCCAGAGTCATTTATTGTAGAGACCCAAATCTTGACGTACTTGGAAATTACATTACTTTTATGGAATAATTAATTCATAACAAAAATAGACACACAAGTATCGTAATAGTTTAGTGCCTTTGGAAACTCAGAATATAATCTTCTAATCGTGGTGAAAGATCTTCAACATCTCTATTAAGGATCTTCCCATTTTGTTTTCTTACCTAAAACCTTTCTTTAAATCTTGGGAAAATAAAACATATAAAGGGTGAGCTCAAATGCTCAGTAAGGGTAAGCATAGAGAAAATAAAACAAACCATATACATTTGTACTTAAAAACATGAACATAATATTTAAACATCAAAATCCTGAGGAATGACATAAAACATGGAAGTATGTAAGGAATATATCATAAAGAAACATTAAGCATGATAAAATAGCATGGGATTAAAATATGTAATTTCGGAAACCATTCAGCACATGTCATGATTTCCATAGTAGCCAAGGCATTACTGCCAAGACCATCTTAGTGGACAAAGTCCCTTTCTGAATCGAGTTCACTTCTAGTTTCAGTCCTGTAACACTGAACCGGATTAACATACCGTTCCAGCCATGTCTATATCATGAGATATAAATTTTTACCCAATGAATTGAAGGGAGATATAGGTCCCACTCATTTCATAATGAAATCATTCTTACTTGTGCCACAACATAATCATAAAACATTCATCATAACCCAAAGAATAAAATGGGTTTCATAAACATCATATCATCATCACATGATCCATATAAAACAAATGGATATTTCATCATAAGAAAAGTGAAAGCATGTAAATCATAGAGACATTATATTTGAAACATACACATATGAAATAATTTAATCTTAGATGGAAAATGGTTGTGATAAAACACTTGAAATGAATTCTTGGGGAAAATATCCTTTCTTCTTAAAAATCATTTTCTTTTCACAAAATGACATTCAATTTTAAAAGGAAAGGATTTTGTTGAAAATAATCATAAAATTATGTAGAGGTAGGGTCATGAAAATGAGGCGTTATGAAACCGTAAAAATCCATTCAAGCCATATAAGTAAAAAAAATAACAATTTCCTCGTACATTTTTTGGAAAAGTCAAAAAGTACCTCGTACGAAAAACGACAAAAGCTTCCTTTCATATATTTTACTAAAAACTCACCGAAGGGTAAAAATTCATTTAAACAACTATAGTTGGATGGAAATAATATTACATAATGAGGAAACATGGATGTGGACAATAAAATACACCCCCATTAAATTCAAAAATATAAACAATCTCGGATAAAAATGAGATTGTGATATTTCCCTTACCTTAGGTCCGATTTTCTTCGTAAGTGTCTGAACCTCCTGTATAATGATTTTAATAATGTCATTGAATTATTCCATAATCATACTCATTGTTATTATTTCATTAATGGTTCACTTATTACTTTATATTACCCATTATTTTGAAAATTAATGTTAAAGTAGCATTTTGGGTAAAATCGTTTCATTTGTCGTTCGTGTTTTAACTTGTAATTATTCATATGATTACATAGATCATGGTTACTTACATCCAGAATGTATAAAATGATTTATATATAATATATATTCATAATATACATATATATAATAGATCTATAAATGGAATGAAATACACCGTTCATGGAGACGGTAGGCCGTACGTACGCATGAACGCTGTTTTCGTTTCCTTATTGAATTGAATGGAATTAAGTAGATGAAATACATATATATATATATATAAAAATCCAGTATCATTATTATGTCATATATTTCATGATTTTTTATTATATATACTTTATAATCATTCATGAATGGTTAATCATTGAGAATGAATCTCATCGCGTCGTGGAGACGGTAGTCCGTATGTACGCACGAGCGATGATATCATTCTCATTATCGTGGATTTGTATTGAAGTGTATTTATAATATTAAAGAATAAATATCACTTTTCAATAATCATATATATTCATTATTTACACCATTATACCCATCCAAGTAAGGTGGTGGTGGAAAATAGATTACACCACAGCGTGGAGACGGTATTCCGTACGAACACACGCGCGGTGATTTCGTTTTTTGTAGGATGGATAAATGGTGAAATAGGGTTGTTACATACGTATAATAACATATACGTATTTGAGTGATACTGATGTTATTACTTCATAATAAAATAACTAAGGAAGAAGAAGTGGAAGAAGAAATAAAGTTGAAAGAATCAGTAACGAACATTACCTCTTTCTTGAAACGCCTCTTTGAGACCTCCTCTTAATGCACTACAATTGGTCTGTGAAGATGACCAGGAAATCTAGGATGATTCTAGGGAAGTGTAGAAAATAATTTTTCTGGGGTTGTCTGAGCATGAAGGCTCAAATTGGTTTGTGGAAGAGAGGGAGGAGGTGCCCTTTTATAAGGGAGGGGAGGGGCACCTTTGGAAATCTTAAAAATATTAATTAATAATAAATCTAACCCCACATAAAAACCTCAAAAAATGAATCATATTAGAATATTAGATGATATAGGGTTTTAATCTCATCATCCAATAAAATTTAGACATGTTTGGAAATTATTTTAATCATTATAAACTTGATTTATCCTTACTTAATCAATTTAATTTTATTTGTGGTAATAACATTCTAAATTTTAAATTATAACAAATAATTACTAATTTGTTGTGAATTGTCCATAATTGGATAATTTATAACATTTTAGACCATATAAATTTAAATATATAATTTTTATATATTTTTGTGATTTTTAAACAATTTTACAATATGTTATTTTTCGAAAATAACAATAGTGTCAATTTTGACACTATTCATTTATTTGAATTTAAATTAACTGTATATAGAAGATATGTTCGAACTAAAATTTTTAATAGATTAATAAAAGTTCATATGTATCTTGGATATTATTTGAGAACATTAAATAGTTCATATAATATTTATTTTATTATTTTTAAAACCATTTATTTGGTTTTTTTCTTAATAAAATAATTACTATAACATTTTTGTATAATTATTTAATATACTTATTTGTTGCATAAAAATTAAAAATAAAATCCTTTGATGAATATAAATCTATTAAATTTAACAATAATAATTTTACTAAAATTTATCATCTTAAAATCACAATATTTAAATTTTTATATTTATTAAATTATGAAGGTGACAACTTTGACATCATTTAAAATAAAATAATATAAGTGTCATAATAACTTTTATAAGACTCAAAACGGTTATTTATTAGGTAATTGGTTGATTAATGTGTAGATATATACTACCAATAAGTTTTTGTCCGGTTTTTGGGCTTTTTAATTGGTATTATTATTTCAATAAAAACTATATTACTGATTGTTCACTTAAGAAATAATTTCTGCATCATTAATGTATCACGATTAATGGCAATTATTCGATCCCTAAAAATTATAAATAAATTATCATGATATATATTATTTTATTATCTTTCTGGATACTATTCATGTTTGATGTTTTATGATATTTATCACTAAATTAAAATTATTATACTTATAAGATTTAAGAGAGTGACATGTTGTCACTTTCGTTGGTTTTAATTATAATTAAATTATTTTCATGGTATAAAGTCCATAAAATGAATCTAATCCGACCCTTAGGTGATATGGGTAGACTTTTATCTATACAATAGAATTTTGGCATGTGTTAGGATAATTTTATAATATTATATTTACCCTTAATTACCCGATTTACCTTTAACTATGGTAAATAAAATTTACCGTAGTTACTATTCATAATTACAAAAAATATAAGGTAGCCTATTAACATACTTTGGACCCAATGATTCCAAATATGGAATCCATTTTCTATAATTCAATACACAAAAGTTTTATAAATTAAATTAAAATTAATCTTGTTGTCAAATGAAAACGATTTTTTGTTTAAAACATTGCAAAAGATTGAATTGATTTAACCTACGAATTCAATGTAAAATTAATGCTAATGACATAAATTATATTAAATGGTAAAAATATATTCTATTTATACTTTAAAACCATTCAATATTATAATTTAACCACATAAGTTATTACGATGAAAAAAGTTGTTTTTAATTAAAATATAGCGTGTTTTTACTATTCATTAAAATATAGATGTTATCAGAATAATATGAAAAATTTATCCAAGGTAAAATTTTATATCCTGATTCCAATTAATAATTATATTTTGTAAAATTGAACTTATAAACTTGTCAGAAACTAGATTTAAAGTAGGTGTGCCATCAAAAGGCGGCAAAACTGCATTTTTTTAAAAATACTTATTTTACCCGAAAAAATTATTTTGTTCTTATACCATGTTATAGAAAATGTGTAAAATTAATAATAATGTTATAAAATTCAAAATTTAGTAAATACTATTCATAACGGCTAGTTCATAATAATATTATTATAATATATCGATGTTTAGTAAAACTCGGTATTGGGTACAACACATGCTATCGAGGAAGGTCGTGATTGCGTGTAATGAAATCCAAGTCAGGGTTGTGTGTAGTGCACGACTCCTTTGTTTCTGCATATAACAAAATACATTGAATATATATATATATATATATATATATATATACTCAATTTTTCGTAGAATAACTACTATCAAACAAACATGAAATTGTGTGTAACACGATCCAGTATTAGTGTTGCATATACTGCAAGCTAATACGGTGCTTTGTATAGCACAAGATAATCTAGGTGTATCGTACAAAATAAGATATGAAAGAAATTAAAAAGAAAATATCTTATAAAATCTCGGGTTATTACATTCCACCCCCCTTAAAATAAATTTCTCCCTCGAAATTCGTCGGGGTTATAAATGGTTTTCTACATGAATGTTTCATTAATTGAAACCCACATCGTAAAAAGGAATACCAAAACTTATATTTATAAACTAAAGTATGAAAAGTAATAGTTTCCAAAATAAACTAATCACTAGGTTTCCACATAGGATAACAGAGGTGAAAATATGGATATGGAAGACAAATCTAACCATCATGTTCTGATAGAGAGTGGTAGAGAACATGGCTATGAAAAAGCCAACAATCACAGAGCCATAGATTTGTGATGATCTAAGGTACGATCTGATTCATCAAATATAAGGTCACTAAGACAACATTTTTGGTTTTAATGATCATTTCCCTGAAGTTGATGAATTAAAATAAATACTTATATGATTTTGGTATAATCTCACTATTGTTCGTGAATTGGACAATTTAAACTCCATTCCTTAATGAAATGAAGTTGAATTTGTTATTCGTGATGTGTAAGCAGATCATGTGATATATTGATGGGTCATTCCATCTGTTTCAAAAAAACAAGGTTATCAAAAGTAATAAGTCCATCATATGGTTAGATTAATCGTATATAGTTTCAAAAATGAACTTATACTTCATATATCATACCGCTTAATAAAATAAAACTAGTTTCTACTAACCAGGGACTTCCTGTAGGCCAGTGGAAGGCGATAAAGGCCAGTTGCACTTCGGTTGTGGGTTCGATTCCCACAGCCTTGTCCGACGCGATGGGATGTCGCCAGTCTTGCAGGTTGTCCTTTTTCTAAAACTACATTACTATAGCATCCCTTCAATAATATCGAAAAAAGTTCAACCCTTAAACAATAATAACTTATGTCCAACATAATCCATTCCAATCTTTAGGATTATCTAAAATACTTCGGTCTAAGCTCATAGTATAAAGAAAATGATTACTTGAAATGTCACATAACAATCACGTGAATTCCATCATTTATCCCCCATATAACATAAAATATATCATGTTGGTCAAATTACAAACATGTGAATACCTTAATCATGTATTCTCTTGAAAAATGAATACCCATTTAACCTTAGTGAAAACATGAATGCTGTCAAAAGTTAACTCTTTCCACGTACCAAAATCCCAAAATTTCTATATAATCGAACCATAATATCACTTATTCCTTATATCAGTCATGAGCTCATGAATACAGTCAAACATCTCATTATCTTCTTATCCATTCATTATGCGCATATCATCTACTTTCCAAAAAATATTTGAATAACCTTCCATGGTTACCGGTACCATTCAACATATACATTCATATACTTTAGGAAAAACAATAGTGTAACAATCCTTAGATGATTCTTTATTACATAGTACCATACATTATTATTTATAAACATACAATAATTCCACTAACTTCTTAACCCACTAGCCAATCTTCATCATTTATTTCATCTCAAATTTCATTTGTAGTCTCTTCATCATCATCCACATAAATACTACCCGTATGACCATGCTGATTCTCTTCATGATATTTTCCCTTAGGCCATTGGTTTGAATAATGCCCATACATTCCACATTTAAAACATATAATCATTGTTGATGTCGTAGAAATACCATTATCCTTGTCCATGGTGTTAACTGAACCTTTTCCTTTGCACTTACTGGCTTTGTTTCCTTCTTTTCCACACCCAAATCATCTTCCACTTCCTTTGAAACAATCTCCCTGATGCCTCTTCCCACATGATTTACATGAGGGAAATTGAACTTTCTTTCCTCTATGATCATCATGAAACTCCATCTTTCTCTTATTATATGAGTCGGGAAACTTACCAAAGTTGATATTATTGATCATATTTTGATATTTGTGATTTGCCATAATAACGATGTTTGGACTTCCAAATCCCGTTTCATTTGGTTTCTCATGAGGAATATCATTCCATTTTCCATCATATCCTCCTTTATCGTGAATCTTCCTCTTTCCAGCCATTTTCTAAAACCCAAAAATAATAGTTTGAGAGGCAAAAATCATGCTCGGGAAAACAACATAGTAAAGGGGGAGTACCCTCAATATCTAACATCTTAGTTTAAATTCAATGTTAGTTATCGTAGTTCTAGAACTATATCCTATACGTATACTTATCCTTAGAGATATCCCCAGACATACCTTAAAAATATCTCTAGGGATCTCACTAAAGTTTTTGCATCCTAGTTTCCAAAGGTTGACTAAACATTTCCTCTGATACCAACTGTAGAGACCCAAAGCATGACGTACATGGACATTACATTACTTTTTTGGAATACATAATACATAACAAAAAAAGACACACAAGGATCGTAATAGTTTAGTGTATTTGGAAACTTAGAATATAATCTTCTAATCGTGGTGAAATATCTTTAACATCTCCATTAATGATCTTCCCCTTTTGTTTTCTTACCTAAAACCTTCCTTTAAATCCTGGGAAAAATAAAACAATAAAGGGTGAGCTCAAATGTTCAGTAAGGGTAAGCATAGAGAAAATAAAACAAACCATATACATTGGAACTTAAATACATGAACAAAATATTTAAACATCAAAATCTTGAGCAGTGACATAAAACATGGAAGTATGTAAGGCATAGATCATAAAGAAACATTAAGCATGATAAAATAGCATTGTATTAAAACATGTAATTGTGGCAACCATTCAGCACATGTCATGATTTCCATTGTAGCCAAGGCATTGCTTCCAATACCATAATAGTGGACAAAGTCCCTTTCTGAATCGAGTTCACTCCTCATTTCAGTTTTGTAAAACTGAACGAGATTAACTTGCCGTTCAAGCCATGACTATCTCATGAGATATAAATTTTTACCCAATGCATTGGAGAGAGATATAGGTCCCACCCATCTCATAATGAAATCATTCTTACTTGTGCCACAACATAAACTTAAAACATTCATCATAACCCAAGGAATAAAATGGGTTTCATAAACATCATATCATCATCACATAATCCATATAAAACAAATGTATATTTCATCATAAGAAATGTTAAAGCATGTAAATCATAGAGAAATTATACTTGAAACATACACATATGAAATAATTTCATCTTAGATGGACAATGGTTTTGATAAAACACTTGAAATAAATTCTTGTGGAAAATATCATTTCTTATTCAAAATCATTTTCTTTTCACAAAATGCCATTCAATTTTAAAAGGGAAGGATTTTGTTGAAAATAATCATAAAATCCTTGAGAGGAAGGTTCATGTAAATGAGGCTCCATGGAACCGTAAAAATCTGTTCATGCCGTATAAGTAAAAAAATAACAATGTCCTCGTACTTTTGTCGGAAAAGTCAAAAAGTACCTCGTACGAAAAACGACAAAAGATTCCTTTCATATCATTTACTAAAAATTCACCGAAGGGTAAAATTGGATTTAAACAATTTTAGGTGGATGTAAATAATATTACATAATGAGGAAACATGGATGTGGACGATAAAATACACCCCCAGTAAATTCCAAAGTATAAACAATCTCAAATAAAAATAAGATTGTGATATTTCCCTTACCTTAGGTCTGATTTTCATCGTAAGTGTCAGAACCTCCTGTATAATGATGTAATAATGTCATTGACTTAATCCAGAATCATACTTATTGTTATGATATCATATATGGTTCACTTATGACTTTATATTACCCATTATTTTTTAAATTAATGTTAAAGTAGTGTTTTGGGTAATATCGTTTCATTTGTCGTTCATGTTTTAACTTGTAATTATTCATATTATTACTTAGATCATGGATACTTACATATAGAATGTAAAAAATGATTTACATATAATATATATTCAGAATATACATATATATAATATATCTATAAATGGAAATAAAAACATCGTTCATGGAGACGGTAGGTCGTACGTACGCATGAACACTGTTTTCATTTCATTATTGAATTGAATGGAATTAAGTAGATGAAATTAATATATATATACATAAATCCAGTATCATTATTATGTCATATATTTCATGATTACTTATTATATATACTTTATAATCATTCATTAATGGTTAATCATTGAGAATGAATCTCATCGCGTCGTGGAGACGGTAGTCCGTACGTACGCACGAGCGATGATATCATTCCCATGATCATGGAATTGTATTGAAGTGTATGTATAATATTTAAGAATCAATATCAATTTACAATAATAATATATAGTCATTATTTACACCATTATACCCATCCAAATAAGGTGGTGGTGGAAAATAGATTACACCACGGCGTGGAGACGGTATTCCGTACGTACACACGCGTTGTGATTTCATTTTCCGTAGGATGGATAAATGGTGAAATAGGGTTGTTTCATACATATAATAACATATCAGTATATTAGTGATACTGATGTTATTACTTCATAATGAAACAACTAAATAAGAATAAGTGTAAGAATAAATCAAGATGAAAGAATCGGTAACGAACATTACCTCTTCTTTGAAGCTCCTCTTTGAGACCTCCTCTTAGGGCACTACAATTGGTCTTTCAAGAAGACCAGTACCTCTATTATGTTTCTAGGGAAGTGTAGAAGAGAATTTGGCAGGGTTTTTCCGAGCTTGAAGGCTCAAATTGGTGTGTGGAAGAGAGGGAGGGGAGGGGCACCTTTGGAAATCTTAAAAATATTAATTTATAATAAATCTAAACCCAATTAAAAACCTCCAAAAATGACTCATATTAGAATATTAGATGAGATAGGATTGTAATCCCATCAACCAATAAAATTTATACATGTTAGAAAATTATTTTAAACATTATCAACTTGATTTGTCCTTATTTAATCAATTTAATTTTATTTGTGGTTATGACATTCTAAATTTTAAATTCTAACAAATAATTACTTATTTGTTGTGAATTATCCATAATTGGATAATTTATAACCGTTTAGACCATATAAATTTAAATTTATAATTTTTATATATTTTTCTGATTTTTAAACAATTTTATAATATGATATTTTTATAAAATAACAATTGTGTCAATTTTGACACTATTCATTTATTTGAATTTAAATAAAATATATACAGAAGATATGTTCGAAATAAAAGCTTTAATAGATTCCTTAAAGGTCATATGTATGTAGAAAATTAGTGTAGAACATTAGATAGTTCAGATAATATTTATTTTATTATTTTTAAAACCATTTATTTGGTTTATCTCTTAATAAAATAATTACTACAACATTTTTGTATAATTATTTAATATACATATTTTTTTCATAAAAATTAAAAATAAAACCCTATGATGATTTTAAATCTATTAAATTTCACAATAATACTTTTACTCGAATTTATCATCTTAAAATAATAATATTTAAATTTTTATATTTAATAAATTATGAAGGTGACAACTGTGGCTTCATTTAAAATAAAATAATATAAGTGTCATAATCACTCTTATAAGAATCCAAACGGTTGTATATTAGTTAATTGGATGATTAAGGTGTATATATAAACTACCAATAAGTTTTGTTCAGGTTTGTGGGCCTTTAATGGGTATTATTATTTCAATAAAAACTATATTACTAATTGTTCACTTAATAAATAATTTCTGCATCATTAATGTATCACCATTAATGACAATTATTCAATCCCTAAAAATTCTAAATAAATTATCATGATGTAGATAATTGTATTATATTCCTGGGGACTATTCATGTTTCATGTTTTATGATGTTTATCACTAAATTAAAATTATTATACTTATAAGATTTAAGAGAGTGATATGTTGTCACTTTCTTTGGTTTTAATAATAATTAAATTATTTTCATGTTCAAAAGTCCATATAATGAATATAATCCGACTTTTAGGTGATATGGGTCGACTTTTATCCATCCAATAGAATTTTGGCATTTTTTACGGTAATTTTATAATATTATATTTACCCTTAATTACTTGATTTACCTTTAACTATGGTAAATAAAATTTACCGTAGTTACTATTCATAATTCCCAAAAATAAAAGGTAGCCTATTAACATAATTTGGACCCACTGATTCCAATTATGCAATCACTTTTTCAAATTCAATACACAGAAGTTGCAGAAATTAAATTAAAATTAATCCCGTTGTCGAATGAAAACGTGTTTTTGTTTAAAACATTGCAAAAGATTGAATTGATGTAACCTATTAATTCAATATAAAATAAATTATAATGAAATAAATTATATTAAATGGTAAAAATATATTCTATTTATACTTTAAAACCATTCAATATTATAATTTAACCACATAAGTTATTAAGATGAAAAAAGTTGTTTTTAATTAAAATATAGCGTCTGTTTACTATTCATTAAAATATAAATGTTATCAGAATAAAATGAAAATTTTATCCAAGGTAAAATTTTATATCCTGATTCCAATGAATAATTTTATTTTTTAAAATTGAACTTATAAACATGTCAAAAACTAGATTTAATGTGGGTGCGCCATCAAAAGGCGGCAAAACTGCAGTTTTTGAAAAATACTTATTTTACCCGAAAAATTTATTTTGTTCTTATACCATGTTCAAGAAAACGTGTAAGATTAATAATAATGCTATAAAATTCAAATTTTATTTAATACTATTCATAACGGCTAGTTCATGATAATATTATAATAATATATTGTTGGTTAGTAAAACTCGGTATTACATACAGCACACGCTATCGAGGAAGGTCGTGATTGCGTGTAATGCAAGTCAAGTCAGGGTTGCGTGTAGTGCGTGAATCCTTTGTTGATGTGTATAACAAAATACATTGAATATATATATATATATATACTCAATTTTTCGTAGAATAACTACTATCAATCAAACATGAAATTTTGTGTAACACGGTCCAGAATTAGTGTTGCGTATACTGCAAGCTAATACGGAGTTGCGTATAGCGCAGGATAATCTTGGTGTATCGTACAACAGAAGATATGAAAGAAATTAAAAATAATATATCTTATAAAATCATGGGTTATTACATTCTACCCCCCTTAAAATGATTTTCGCCCTCGAAATTTGTCGGGGTTATAAATTGTTTTCTACTTGAAAGTTTCTTTAATTGAAACCCACATCGTAAAAAGGAATACCAAAACTTATCATTATAAACTAAAGTATGAAACGTAACAGTTACCAAAATATACTAATCACTGGGTTTCCACATAGGATAACATACGTGAAAATATGGATATGGAAGAGAAATCTAACCATCATGTTCTGATAGAGAGTGGTAGAGAACATGGCTATGAAAAAGCCAACAATCACAAAGCCATAGATTTGTGATGATCTAAGGTACCATCTGATTCATCGAATATAAGGTCACTAAGACAACATTTTTGGTGTTCAAGTTCATTTCCCTAAAGTTGATGAATTAAAATAAATACTTACATGATTTTGGTATAATCTCACTGTTTTTCAAGAATTGAACAATTTACACTTCATCCCTTAATGAAATGAAGTTGAATTTGTTATTCGTGATGTGTTAGTAGATCATGTGATAGAATGATGGTTCATTCCATCTGTTTCAAACAAAAGGTTAGAAAAAGTTATAAGTCCATCATATGGTTAGATTAATCGTAAATGGTTCCAAAAATGAACTTATACTTCATATATCATACAGCATAATAAAATAATAATAGTTTCTACTAACCAGGGACTTCCTGTAGGCCGGTGGTAGGCGATAAAGGCCAGTCGCACTTCGGTTGTGGGTTCGATACCTACAGCCTTGTCCGACACGATGGGCTGTCACCAGTCTTCCAGGTTTTCCTTTTTCTAAAATTACATTACTATAACATCCCATCAATAATATCGAAAAAAGTTCTGTCCTTAAACAATACTAACTTATGTCCAACATAATCCATTCCAATATTTAGGCTTATCTAAAATACTTCGGTCCAAGCTCATAGTATAAATAAAATGATTACTTGAAATGCCACATAAAAATCACGTGAATGCCATCATTTATCCCCCATATATCATAAGATATATACTGTTGGTAAAATTACAAACATGTGAATACCTTAATCATGTATTCTCTTGAAAAATGAATACCCATTTAACCTTAGTGAAAACATGAATGCTGTCAAAAGTTAACTCTTTCCACATACCAAAATCCCAAATTTCCTATATAATCAAACCATAATATCACTTAGTTCTTATATCAGTCATGAGCTCATGAATACAATCAAACATCTCATTATCTTCTTATCCCTTCATTATGTGCATATCATCTACTTTCCAAAAATATTTGAATAACCTTCCATGGTTACCGGAACCATTCAACATATACTTTCATATACTTTAGGAAAAGAAATAGTGTAACAATCCTTAGATGATTCTTTATTCCATAGTGCCATACATTATTCTTTATAAACATACAATCCTTCCACTATCTTCTTAAACCACTAGCTGAGATTCATCATTTATTACATCTCATATTTCATTTGTAGTCTCTTCATCATCATCCACATAAATACTACCTGTATGACCATGCTGATTCTCTTCATGAGATTTTCCCATAGGGCATTGGTTTGCATAATTCCCATACATTCCACATTTAAAACATCTAATCATTTTTGATGTCGTAGCAATACCATTATCCTTGTCCATGGTGTTAACTGAATCTTTTCCTTTGCACTTACTGGCTTTGTTTCCTTCTTTTCCACACCCAAAGCATCTTCCAGTTCCTTTGAAACAATCTCCCTGATGCCTCTTCCCACATTATTTACATGAGGGAAATTGAACTTTCTTTCCTCTATGATCATCATGAAACTCCATCTTTCTCTTATTATCTGAGTCGGGAAACTTACCAAAGCTGAGATTATTGATCATATTATGAGATTGCTGATTAGGCATAATAACGATGTTTGGACTTCCAAATCCCGTTTCATTTGGTTTCTCATGAAGAATATCATTCCATTTTCCGTCATATCCTCCATTATCGTGAATCTTCCTGTTTCCAGCAATTTTCTAAAACCCAAAAAGAATAGTGTGAGAGGAAAAAATCATTCTCGGGAAAACAACACAGTAAAGAGGGATTACCCTCAATATCTAACATCTTAGGTCAAATTATATGATCTTTACCGTAGTTCTAGGACTATATCCTATACGTATACTTATCCTTATGGATATCCCCAGACATACCTTAGAAATATCTCTAGGGATCTCACTAATGTTTTCGCATCCTAGTTTCCAAAGGTTGACTAAACCTTTCCTCTGATACCAACTATAGAGACCCAAATCTTTACATACATGGACATTACATTACTTTTGTGGAATACTTAATACATTAAAAAAATAGACACACAAGGAAAGTAATAGTTTAGTGTCTTTGGAAACTCGGAATATAATCTTCTAATCGTGGTGAGAGATCTTCAACATCTCCATTAATGATCTTCCCCTTTTGTGTTCTTACCTAGAACCTTTCTTTAAATCCTGGGGAAAAGAAAACATATAAAGGGTGAGTTCAAATGCTCAGTAAGGGTAAGCATAGAGAAAATAAAACAAACCATATACATTTGAACTTAAAAACATGAACATAATATTTAAACATCAAAATCTTGAGAAATGACATAAAACATGGAAGTATGTAAGGCATAGATCATAAAGAACCATTAAGCATGATAGAATAGCATGGGAGTAAAACATGTAATTGCGCCAACCATTCAGCACATTTCATGATTTCCATAGTAGCCAAGGCATTGCTTCCAAGACCATCTTAGTGGACAATGTCCCTTTCTGAATCGAGTTCACTCCTCGTTTCAGTCCTGTAACACTGAACCAGATTAACTTACCGTTCTAGCCATGTCTATATCATGAGATATAAATTTTTACCCAATGCATTGGAGGTAGATATAGGTCACACCCATCTCATAATGAAATCATTCTTACTTGTGCCACAACATAAACTTAAAACATTCATCATAACCCAAAGAATAAAACGGGTTTCATAAACATCATATCATCATCACATAATCCATATAAAAAAATGGATATTTCATAATAATAAAACTGAAATCATGTAAATCATAGATACATTATACATGAAACATACACATATGAAATAATTTAATCATAGATGGAAAATGGTTTTGATAAAACACTTGAAATGAGTTATTGAGGAAAATATCATTTCTTCTTCAAAATCATTTTCTTTTCACAAAATGCCATTCAATTTTAAAAGGAAAGGATTTTGTTGAAAATAATCATAAAATCCTATAGAGTACTGTTCATGAAAATGAGGCGTTATGAAACCTTAAAAATCCATTCATGCCATATAAGTAAAAAAAATAACAATGTCCTCGTACTTTTTTCGGAAAATTCAAAAAGTAACTCGTACGAAAAACGACAAAAGATTCCTTTCATATATTTTACTAAAAACTCACTGAAGGGTAAAATTGGATTTAAACAATTGTAGGTGGAGGGAAATAATATTACATAATGAGGAAACATGGATGTGGACGATAAAATACCCCCCAGTAAATTCCAAAGTATAAACAATCTCAGATAAAAATGAGATTGTGATATTTCCCTTACCTTATGTCCGATTTGCTTCGTAAGTGTCTGATCCTCCTGTATAATGATTTAAATAATGTCATTGACTTATTCCAGAATCATATTCATTGTTATGATATCATATATGGTTCACTTATGACTTTATATTACCCATTATTTTGTAAATTAATGTTAATGTAGCGTTTTGGGTAAAATCGTTTCATTTGTCGTTCGTGTTTCAACTTGAAATTATTCATATGATTACATAGATCATGGTTACTTACATACAGAATGTAAAACATTAATTATATATAATATATATTCAGAATATACATATATATATAATAGATCGATAAATGGAAAGAAATACACCATTCATGGAGACGGTAGGCCGTACGTACGCATGAACGCTGTTTTCGTTTCCTTATTGAATTGAATGGAATTAAGTAGATGACAAACATATATATATATACATAAATCCAATATCATTATTATGTCATATATTTCATGATTACTTATTATATATACTTTATAATCATTCCTTAATGGTTAATCATTGAGAATGAATCTCATCGTGTCGTGGAGACGGTAGTCCGTACGTACGCACGAGCGATGATATCATCCCCATGATCGTGGAATTGTATTTAAGTATATGTATAATATTTAAGAATCAATATCACTTTACAATAATCATATATAGTCATTATTTACACCATTATACCCATCCAAGTAAGGTGGTGGTGGAAAATAGATTACACCACGACGTGGAGACGGTATTTCGTACGTACGCACGCGCGGTGATTTCGTTTTCCGTAGGATGGATAAATGGTGAAATAGGGTTGTTTCATAATTATAATAACATATCATTATATGAGTAATACTTATGTTATTACTTCATAATGAAACAACTAAATAATAAGAAGTGGAAGAAGAAATAAAGTTGAAAGAATCGGTAATGAACATTACCTCTTCTTTGAAGCGCCTCTTTGAGACCTCCTCTTAGGGCACTAAAATTGGTCTTTACAGAAGACCAGGACCTCTAGGATGTTTCTAGGGAAGTGGAGAAGAGAATTTGGTAGGTTTTGGCCCAGCATGAAGGCTCAAATTGGTGTGTGTAAGAGGGGGAGGAGGTTCCCTTTTATAAGGGAGGGGAGGGGCACCTTTGGAAATCTTAAAAATATTAATTTATAATAAATCAAACCCCACTTAAAATCCTCTAAAAATGACTCATATTATAATATTAGATGATATAGGGTTGTAATCTCATCAACCAATAAAATTTATACATGTTAGGAAATTATTTTAAACATTATCAACTTGATTTATCCTTACTTAATCAATTTAATTTTATTTGTGGTAATAACATTCTAAATTTTAAATATTAACAAATAATTACTTATTTGTTATGAAGTGTCCATAATTGGATACTTTATAACATTTTAGACCATATAAATGTAAATTTATAATTTTTATATATTTTAGTTATTTTTAAACAATTTTATAATATGTTATTTTTATAAAATAACAATAGGGTCAATTTTGACAATATTCATTTATTTCAATTCAAATAAAATATATACAGAAGATATTTTCAAAATAAAAGATTCTATAGATTCATAAAAGGTCATATGTTTCTAGAAAATTAGTGGAGAACATTAAATATTTCATATAATTTTTATTTTATTATTTTTAAAACAATTTATTTGGTTTATCTCTTAATAAAATAATTGCTAAAACATTTTTGTATAATTATTTAATATATTTATTGTTTTCATAAAAATTAAAAATAAAATCCTATTTTGAATATAAATCTATTACATTTCAGAATAATACTTTTACTCGATTTTATCATCTTAAAATCACAATATTTAAATTGTTATATTTATTAAATTATGAAGGTGACAACTTTGGAATCATTTAAAATAAAATAATATAAGTGTCATAATAACTTTTATAAGACTACAAATGGTTATATATTAGGTAATTGGATGATTAAGGTGTATATATACACTACCAATAATTTTTGGTCCGGTTATTTGTCCTTTTAATGGGTATTATTATTTCAATAAAAAATATATTACTGATTATTCACTTAATAAATAATTTCTACATCATTAATGTATCACCATTAATGACAATTATTCAATACCTAAAAATTATAAATAAATTATCATGATGTAGATAATTTTATTATATTTTTGGAGACTATTCATTTTCGATGTTTTATGATGTTTATCACTAAATTAAAATTATTATACTTATAAGATTTAAGAGAGTGACATGTTGTCACTTTCTTTGGTTTTAATAATAATTAAATTATTTTCATGGTCAAAAGTCCATAAAATGCATCTAATCTGATGCTTAGGTGATATGGGTCAAATTTTATCCATCCAATATAATTTTGGCATGTGTTAGGGTAATTTTATAATATTATATTTACCCTTAATTACCCGATTTACCTTTAACTATGGTAAATAAAATTTACCGTAGTTACTATTCATTATTCTCAAAAATAAAAGATATCCTATTTACATGATTTGGACCCACTGATTCCAAATATAAAATACATTTTTTTAAAATCAATACACAGAAGTTGCAGAAATTAAATTATAATTAATCTCGTTGTCGAATGAAAACGAGTTTTTGTTTAAAACATTGCAAAAGATTGAATTGATTTAACCTACGAATTCAATGTAAAATCAATGATAATGAAATAAATTATACTAAATGGTAAAAATATATTCTATTTAAACTTTCAAACCATTCAATATTATTATTTAACCACATAAGTTATTATGATGAAAAAAGTTGTTTTTAATTAAAATATAGCATGTTTTTACTATTCATTAAAATATAAATGTTATCATAATAATATGAAAAATTTATCCAAGGTAAAATTTTATATCCTGATTCCAAAGAATAATTCTATTTTTTAAAATTGAACTTATAAACATGTCAAAAACTATATTTAATGTGGGTGCGCCATCAAAAGGTGGAAAAACTGCATTTTTTTAAAAATACTTATGTTACCCGAAAAATTTATTTTGTTCTTATACCATGTTCTAGAAAATGTGTAAGATGAATAATAATGTTATAAAATTAAAAATTTAGTTAATACTATTCATAACGGATAGTTCATAATAATATTATAATAATATATCGTTGTTTAGTAAATATCAGTATTGCGTACAACACACACTATCGAGGAAGGTCGCGATTGCGTTTAATGCAAGCCAAGTCAGGGTTGCGTGTAGTGCACGACTCCTTTGTTGATGCGTATAACAAAATACATTGAATATATATATATACTCAATGTTTTGTAGAATAACTACTATCAAACAAACATGAAATTGTGTGTAACACGATCCAGGATTGGTGTTGCGTATACTGCAAGCTAATACGGTGATGCGTATAGCGCAAGATAATCTTGGTGTATTGTACAACATAAGATATGAAAGAAATTAAAAAGAATATATCTTATAAAATCACGGGTTATTACATTTATGACATGTAAGATTCTGTTTCACAAGAATACAATATTTTATTTATCATTATGACAAAGACTATGATTTTATAATATAAACTCTTATTAACAAATGAAAAATCAAACTTGTTGGGGTTAAAACCCTGAAAAGTGATTTATTTTGTCAAAAACATCTTAAAATGAGATTTGAGTCACTTATGATTTGTATGAATGGAACCCACATCAATCTGATACCCATTTTAACTATACTATCAATATTTCTATCTCACCATCACATATTAATCGAAAACTAAAGTAAAAGAGATCAAAACTGAGAAAACGAGTTTGCATTTCCTTGAAATATTAATAGAATGTTCCTCATATATTTTTTGGTCTGTATGAATTAGCTGCATATCAATATAATTATCATACTACTTAGAATGATAAAATATATCATTTCACATCAATATATTTATTAAAAATACATATCACCACTCAAGGTGTCAAAACCCATTAGATAAATTCAGATTGACATGAAAACATAGGATAATGACCATTATGAAATATTTTATATTTAAGAATCAGACACACATCAATCTAATTCTGGGATTTCTGGACACAATGGAAATTATTATTTCTTATGGGAAATGTACATTAATATATCAAAAAGCATTTGGGTTTGGGGAGAATAAATAAAAAAAGAACATATTGATGAAAAAACAGAGAAAAATGTACTCCGCATCATTTATAATTTTTTTTTAAAAAACCTCACTAAATATGAATCCTGAAACACTCGGGGTGATTGAATGTTTGGTTTGACCATCACATTATTATTCAGGTTACATGTATCTCGAAACTTGTCATAACAGAACATATGTTTTTAGATTAATATAGAAATTTTATAGAACGATCCACAATTTATATGTCATTTGTAGGAATCAACCAAAAATCAATCTGATGCCTGAATTTCTATGTAGGATTCAACGTATCATTTAACATTCATAATTTTAATAAAATTTCTTATTACCCATCCATGGGTCAAAACCAAGTAGATTATATGGTATTTACATGGAATCTTATGAAAATTCCCTTGAGTCATTTTTTATTCGTATTAATCAGTCACACAAAAATCAGATGCCCAGACTGCTTTGTAAAATGAGAACTGTGATCCCATATTTTAATTTAATATTTAACAGGAAAAAATTCAACAATGTGTTTCAACATATAAATCATCATTGAACTATTTTGAAATCAGTTATTTGGGTAGCCTTCAACTCTGATTCAAAGTTTTGGACCACGTGTCATTGGTTTGAGGTAGGTTTTCCTATGTACAACGCATTAATGGTAGAAATGATTAATTGAATGGGATTTAATTTCCCATTGATATTATTTTATATACATGTACAAATTAAAAGAAATATAAGTTTCTTCTTCATTTTCATATCATTGAAAAGGGAATTAATTTTTCTAGATAAGTTGGAAATATTATTTTATTTAATTATTCTCAATAATTGTTGAATTACCCAAATAACAATTTAAAAATGATAATGAAATTTACAAAGATAATATATATATTTAAATTGGATTTCCAAGGGAATTACTTGTTATTTCATGTGGCCCTTGAAATTACATGTAATGTTAATTTATTTCGAGGGTTGTTTTAAATAAATTATATGGTTTAAAAATATTTTTATCTTTTTTGGGTTGTGTTGGGAACTAAAAAGAATTTTAAAAATCATTAAGGTGTTTTATAAAATTTATGATATATTTTTAAATCGATTTTAAGGGGATATTATTTGATTTGGGATTTTTTATAGAATTTATTATAAATTATTTTGAAATGTAAAATGTTATTTAGCCTTCCCGGTATAGTTTATTTTAATATCAGGGTTTTCACATTTAAATGGATTCTATATTAATTTTGATGACCATTTATTATATCTTATATTTATTTAACCTATTAACGGGTTTTTCCATTATTTTGGTGATTGGATGATGTGGATAGGGGAATCTTTTATGTGAGGGTGTCAAAGGTGAGGGTGAGATATCCTAATTCTTATAATGTATACATTGATCTATTATCCTTTCTCCCCCTTACACATGTATTGGTATTGGTAGGGCTAGGATTCTATGTAAATTCCTGAATATGTGAAATATCTTTTTTAGTTTCTTTCACTATTAATAGGGGTATTAGAGTGCTTATTTTGCTCGGGTGGTCCCCATGATAGGTTCATGCATCTTGGGTGGTGTGATTAAGGCTGAAATAGTTTTATGGAACTACCTTGATAGATGGTTATTGTCGTAAAACCTAGTATTTCTATCTCTAGTTTATAATAATATTATTGAGTTCCTAGGTTACATCCATGGAACCTCCATTACTATTGGGTGTTTATTTTCAGAATTTATATCATGTGGTTTAATGTCATCTGTCTTTTTTGTGTTTAGTTTTGGCACCAAAACTTGATTTATTTTAAAATTTTGATGTTGATCTATGGTTTCAGTCCTATAGAATGATCTATCCTTTTGTTTGGTTGTTTTCATTAATATGGATTTAAAAATTCAATGGATACTATTTTATGTGAAAGACATTCAAACAATTATTTAACAGGATTAAAAAAATTGTATTTCTTTGAAAATGGTATTGGATATGAAAATAGATTTTTTTTTTGTTTTTATTTAAGTAATATAAAATAGAAAGCCATCATTTAATTTTTTTTATGAAATTATTTAAAATGGCTTATAATATAATGTTATTAAAAGGTGAGTGTTCTCTTATTTAGTATTTTCTTTCTCCTGCATATATTATCTCAGTTTAAGGTTCTTATTGTAGTTCCTATCCTCTCTTGGATCATTTTTTTCTTATTACATGATTGGTTAGGACATTACCTTTTCTATAATTTTCAGCCATGTGTATCATTGAAATTAATTTTTTTTTACTAATTTTAGTTATGATAATGGTGTATTTCATTATTTTTGTTCAGTCTTGATGATTTGAGAGCTGAAACATTTTAAGAGAGTTTGGGGGTGCGTAGAGGGAGAGATATAGGTGATAGATTTTAGAGCGTGAGGTGAGGGATTTATTTCTAAAAATTCTTAATGTCTTGTAACTATTTTTTAATATATCCAATATAGGATTTAGACTTTTATGTTAGTCTTATTAATGGGTCATGATAGAATTTTGGTATAAATTTTTTGTCACATTATCTCTTATTTTAAGGGAGAAATTATTCCAATAGTATGCACAAGATGCCCTTATACTTTTCACTACATCTTGGGGAATAATAATGACACTCAGATCATCACTGGGTCAGTTCATATGTCAGACTAGATGGATTCTTGTGCATATGGTTTTGAATTAGTTTTGATTTCATATTATTTGAATATTTTACATGAAATAGATTCATGTACATTATGCATTGGATGAATTTAGGAAGAGTTTTATCAGGTAGGGGTTTGAAAAGGATTTGATTTCATATAATTCCAAAACATGAAATAAAAAAATTTCATGTAAACTATTCATGAGATATATTCTAGAAGAGTTTGATCCTGTATTTATAAGAAGTTATTTTTGAAAAGAATATCTTCAATGACTACATGAATTACATCCTTCAAAGAGAAAATCATGGATTATGTTATTAAAGAAACATTAGATATTATATGCATTTAATATCATACGAATGATGTAATAAATATAAATCATGTTCTATTTTTGTAAAATATACTTGAACCACTTTATAGTGAATTCATTGATTATTTTGGGGAGACACCAATTCAATTATTTCTCATAGAACGATTATATTTAAAGAAGAAGAAAAAAACGATTAAAATTATTGTTTTTTTTGTAAATATACTATATTAAAATATTACTTATTTGATTTATAGTTTGAATACAATTAATTTTATAGAGAATAATAAAGTATTACAAAAATCTTAATATTTTCTCTTTTTTAGGTATTTAAAAACTTCTTGTAATAAGTGTGGAAGTGAGACCAATGATATGTCTTAAGAGGGAGATCTAACCATAGTCCCTGTAAAGACCCGTAAATTTCAAGGAAATTTTTTTCTTAATTTTCTTTGGAATTTTACAAGAACGCAGTTTCTGACGGCACCTGATTCCGAGGCCCGGTGTGCCCGGAATCATTTTCCGAAGTTTTGGCTCGGGTACGTTCAGTGAACGGACAAGCGGGTTTTTCTAACTTTTGAACCGGTGCCCGGAATCGAATTCTGAGGGCACCGATGAAATCGCAGCGCCGGGTTTTGCCTAGAAACGCCTCTTCCGGAGTTGCGTTTGCTCAGGTGTGGTTTTTAAATTTTGGGACTTAAGGTTAAGAAATAAAATAAAGTTGTTACGACAACTTTATTTTTATTTCACTTGAAAGCCACATTAAGCTGGTTAAGCTTAGTTGAAGCGGATAGGGTGCAACTGAAATATCCTATCCTCTTGATAGGATATTTGTGGGTGGGGCCCGCACGAGCCCCGCCGTTTCTTCCGCTAAGTAACGCACCCGCGAAAACCCGTCAAAGAAACTGAAAGTCAACTGACGCGGTTTCTTAGTTTCTTAACAGACCATTAAATTGGGCTGTTTCTTTCGTCCAATTAATTGGGCGGTTTCTTTGGTAAATTAATTCTTGGAATTAATTGTTCGTTTCTTTTTTTTAAATCGTTGCTTGTGCGTTAATAAAATAAGATTACTCTTATTTTATTTTGGGTGGAAGCTTGTGGCGTGGGGAGAATTTGGAGGAGAGCGTTCTTCTTCGGCGAAGAACGCGAAGAACACCGGCCTCCGGCGAAGAACACCGAAACCGCGGAAATCAACGATGCTTCTTCCGCGACGTTTCTTCCGCGACGATCGTTCCTTTACAAGCGACGTTCTCCCTTCGGACGCACCTCGACGACAACGGAATCAATGACGTTTCTCAGGCGACGTTTCTTCCGCGACGATCGTCCTCTTCCGCGACGAACTCGCGAGCGACAACGCTTGAGGTAGGGGTTTTAAACCTTTTTAAAGTTGTTGATCTTTTCTTCAATCTTGAAGGTTCTTTTTTTTGTCGGCCCTTGTTTCCGAATCTTTTTATTTATTTTTAAAAAGATTGTGATGGATTATCGTTCTAGAAAGGCCGATTGTTATCAATCTAATGCGAGGGGGGTCGGGCCGCACAAACACGGCCGAACCCCCCCCCCCCTCCTTTATTCTTGTTGTTTCTTGCGGATGGAGCAAGATGGCATGGTGCCGTCGCACCACGCGGGAATTGTACGACAACTATTGAGCGGCGCCGTCGCGCCGCGCTGTGGAACGAAATCAAACAAGATCGAGACGCCTTCGCGCCACGCCGAGAAGTCGTTCAAGCATGCGACGTCGTCGCGCCGCGCCAAAGAGGCCGCAGATTAAATTAATTTTATTTTGTTCTTGAGCGCAGATTGACGGGCGACGACAAACGAGTCCGCAAGTTAATTTTGAGGCCTCCGCAGTGAAGGTCGGGTCCCGGGATGACCGTAGGCGCAGACGGGAAGCAAATCGGACCACCGGAGCGTCTCCGGTGGCCCGCAGAAGCCGGCGGCGGCGCGGGTCGCCGGTGCGGCGGCGCCGGCGGCTGGAGGCGGCGGCCCCCCGCGGGTGTCCAGGGTGGCACCCCGCGGGTGCCGCGGGGTTGTCTGGAGACACCCCGCGGGTGTCCAGGGAGGCACCCCGCGGGTGCCGCGGGGTTGTCTGGCGACACCCCGCGGGTGTCCAGGGCGGCACCCCGCGGGTGCTGCGGGGTTGTCAGACGGCACCCCGCGGGTGTCCAGCGCGCCACCCCGCGGGTGCCGCGGGGTTGTCAGGCGGCACCCCGCGGGTGTCCAGCGCGACACCCCGCGGGTGCCGCGGGGCTGTCAGGCGGCACCCCGCGGGTGTCCAGCGCGACACCCCGCGGGTGCCGCGGGGTTGTCAGGCCGCTCGGCCGAGCCGAGCAGGACCGGCCCTGGCCTGGCGGGGCCGGGCCAACCGGGTCGGACCCGGTTCGGGCCGACCCAGGGGGGTCGGGTCGGGTCGGCCCGGACCCGGACCCCCCCTTTTTCGGACCATTTCGGTCAAATTCACATATCTTGAGCTCCGGACGTCCGAATGACGTACCGTCAGCTTTGTTGACTTCCTCTCAGTGAGACGGAACTTTTGGCTTACTCTGCCCGAGGTTTGGATGCCGACGGAGTACGGTCGGGTCGGTTCGTACACGAAACCAACGGGGCCCCTAGAACGAAAAAGCCAATAACTCACAGACCGGGCGTCCGATTGACGTGCCGTCTGTTTCGTTGACTTCCTCTTGATGAGACGGAACTTTTGACATACTCCGCCCGAGTTTTGGATGCAGTCGGAGTATGGCCGGATTGGATTGTACCCGAAATCCAACCGGGCCCCTGGAACAGAAAAGCTGATATCCTTCAGCCAGGACGTCCGTTCGACGAACCGTCAGCGGCGTTGGTGGTTGCGTTGAGTAACGGTCCCTTTGAGTATACCCTCTGGAGGTTCAGGGTACAGTTGTGATACGGCCGGGATTGGTTCGCACACGAAACCAACCGGGCCCCTGGGACGAAAAGGCTAATAACTCACAGACCGGGCGTCCGATTGACGCGCCGTCTGTTGCGTTGAGACCCCTATGATGAGGCGGTCCTTTGAGACACTTCTTTGTGGGACTTTGTGATACTTGGAGTATCGACCAGTAGCTCGTGGAGCGGACCCTCCCGGAGACGAGCGTGCAGAGTACGGAGACCGTGTAGCCGACTGAGACCTGACGACTGCTTGACCGACTCGACTTGGAGTGAGTGGACTAGCCCAGTGGACGGAGTGCCCGGTATTTGGCGGCAGACCCACGGCGGACGGAGCGCCTGGTAGTTGGCAGCAAACCCGCGGTACTCGACAGGAGGAGTACCTCAGTAGGCTATTTGGGTGAGCGCCCGGTATTTGGCGACAGACCCTCAGCGGACGGAGCGCCCGGTAGTTGGCCGCAAACCCACAGTACTCGACAGGAGGAGTACCTCAGTAGTCTTAGGTTAGTGAGCAGTACCTCGGAGTCGTGACAGGACCACTGTACACTCTAGAGACGGAGCTCCTCAGTAGTTACGGTTTCGATAATGAAAATCCTGGTTTGAGCTGAGTCAATGAATCTTTGCGTTTCCTCATGATTGAGATGGGTCGCTTGATAACTTAGGTATATGTATGGGCATATACCTGGGTGATGGTTATCCGTTGATTTCATGATTTTTGTGTATCCTTGTGATTGGATGGGTTACTTGATGACTTAGGTATATGTATGGGCATATACCTAAGTAGAGTCTGATGTTACTTCGTGATTGCTGTCTTTACTTTGTGGATATCCATGTTGGATTTAGTGAGACCTTAAGGGTCTCGGGGTCCCTACTGAGTAGCTTATACTCACCCCTGCACGGGCTATGCCCGCACTTCGTTGTGTTGGTTGCAGACGACGGCAGCGCAGATCGCAGTTGAGGCTTGCGGAGCAGGTCGGTACCCGGAGGAGGACCACTGGGCGGACATACCCGGAGTAGACGACAGGACCCGAGGAGTAGAGGAGCTATCTGTACCTACCCTTCAGGTTGGATCCGTGGTGGACGATCCAGGAGCTGAGCCATCTGTACCTACCCTTCAGGTAGGAATCGAGGAGGACGACCTAGGAGCCACTTCGTTCTTCCAGCTGCTGTTTTTCCCTTTCGAGTTGTACTTTACAGTTGGGCTTGTATTTCCAGACCTTTTACTTTTCTTCGCTTTTGTTTACTCTTCCGCTTGCTTACTCTGTGGTGTTTGTTTACTTTTGTAATGGCAATGCCTTCCCAGTTATCGGGATTTACGCCATTGGTGCTAGTCGCCAGCCCCTGGCCTATGGAAGGCGGGCTTGGGGTAGTCACGGCACGGGCCCCGAGGTCGGGTCGTGACAGATTGGTATCAGAGGTGGTCGGTTCTACCGCCGATTCTGATCTTTCTTTCTATGAAGCAATAGTGTTAAGGGTACCGAGTATGGTTTTCCGTTCAGGGAGTCCAGTGTTGGTGCGGGCAACCGGCGTATCCATACACCAGGACCCTGACAACTGAATTCCGACTTTGTGCACGAAAACACTGATTGCGTGTGTGTTTCCAAAGTTTAAAAATGTCAGCTCAAACTAGGTCAGCTCACCAGGTTTAATCGTTTGACCGTGTTACGATGTTTCTTTCAGGATGCCTTTTCTCGGACGACCAGCTTTAGCCCAGAGGGATGTGCGTACTGACAGCCTGCCGACCGACGAGGCTTCGGTTCAGGGCCCTCTTGCAGTCGAGGCACCAGCAGAGGCACCAGCGGTACTACCATACGTTGGGCCACCGATGCCACCAGCCCCAGCAGTAGGCGATGCACGACGCTTGAGTGCGCTGCATGAGTTCCAGCGCCAGAGGCCACCCAGGTTCAGGGGAGAGACGGACCCGCAGGCGGCTGAGGATTGGCTGGAGGCTGTGGTGGGAGTCTTCAGGCTAGTGGGGACGCCATCGGACTTTATGGCGATCTTTGCGGCTAGCCTTCTTCAGGCAGCAGCAGGCAGGTGGTGGAGCCACTTGTTCCAGTTTTGCCGTGGGATGGCCTTCTCTTGGGAAGACTTCGAGACCTCCTTCAGGTTGGAGTATGTGCCAGTAGCTCTACACCCCGAGCGTGTTCGAAAGCTGCTGCCTTTGTCGCGTGCTTCTCGATCAGAAGCCGAGTCATCTGTGGGCAGTAGACAGATAATGCAGAGGCCCAGAAAGACCAGACCAGCAGTTGGGCGATCTCGGGTTTTAGGACCGGTGGTGCAGGGCACCCGGAGTGGGAACACAGCTAGCCGTGCAAGGAGCAGGTTGTGTTACTCATGCCGTGGAAAGGGTCATCTGGCACGTGACTGTCCGACTCCCGATCCGCAGGCTTTGGGGGAGCCACCGAGATAGAGGCAGCGACAAATTCTTGAGGAACAGTAGAACTCTTGGAGCAGGTGGACAGGAGCGGAACTAGTGGATACGTCTCTTGTACTTCTAGTTCCATGTTTGATGTTGTATTCGTGTCTTTGTATTATGAGCTGCAATAATAAAGAAGACACTTATCTCTTGTGATGTTTGCCTTCCTGTCCTCTTTTGTGATGTTACTGAGTGGTCCCGGTTAAACTGTTGACTTGACCTTCACTTTCGAGATTTCAACTGGAGCAGACCCAGTGACCTCACACTGATGCCGACAGTGTGACTCGACCCTTGGAGGCGAGAGTGACAGTTGGATCTCTTAGTAGTTACGTCGAGGCCTTACGACGTCATCCATGGCATGAATGCATCCTTCATGCCAGGATTGACTGCATTAGGCAATGGGAGTGGTTCATCTAGAGTGGGGATGAGACCAGGTTTCTCTTTTCGGCAAAGGAGAAATTTTAGCAGCTCTTCCAGATCATATGCAAAGGAGGTGCAGTTCATCCAGGAGCGGATGAAGACTGCACAGTGCAGTAAGAAACAGGAAACCAGTGCCAGTCTTAGAGACTCGGGCGTGTTAAATGTTTCAAGAAGAGGAAGCTTAAAGGACAGATGAATCTGCGGAGTAGCAGACGTGGAAGTGGGACCTTGAGAGCACCAGGTGGTGGTGTACATCTCAACATGTTACAACCACCCTCCTTTGAAATCCCCGCCAGGCTCAGGGAGCAGGAGGGCTGGGAAGGAGAGTAGCTGCATGCGGTCAAGTAGTGTGACCCAGGGGCTCTAGGAATGATTCGGGGTATGGGCTATGTCTACTATGAGCTGCCATATCTTTAGACATAGGTACCAATCATTATTTCCTTCCATGAATCTTGTCCCAGACCTAGAGGTTCCGGGTAAGCCGTTGACTTGACCCTCACATCTGGAGATACCTTTGGGAGGAGACTCGATAATCACACTTACACCGACAGTGTGATCTGACCACGAGGCGAGAGTTTCGGTTGGAATCTCATGGTGGCAGCATCGAGGCCTTGCGACGTTGGTTTGGTTATGGATCGAATTCACAGATCATACCCAGGTTGACTGTTTTAGGCAAAAAGGTTGTGGTTTATCTACAACGTTGGGATAGGTTTTCCTTGGTCAGCGAAAAGGAAACCCTGGGCAGCTCAAGATAAACTCATGCACAGGAGGGTGTAGCCGATCATTCTTGGGTCGACCCACCTTACCTTCGTGGCAGCAGGAGTTTTGAGTTTCAGTTCTAATCAGAAATGGAGACCTCTGGAGTTCGAGGATGACGACCACGTCTTCTTACGGGTCTCACCTCGATGAGGTTTACGGAGATGTGGCCTGGGAGGCAAGTTATCTCCGAGGTTCAACGGACCTATCTAGGTCCTCAGCTGGGTAGGCGAGGTGGTTTACCACCTGGCCCATCCACTTCAGTTGCACTAGGTGCATGACGTTTTCCATGTATCCCAACTGAGGAGATACGTGCTCGACCCCCCTTCACATATCATCAACCATGAGGAGCTAGACAGTGGCGATGAGTGTCTTATACGGAGGTTCCTGTGGGGATCGACGATCGACAAGAGCGGATCCTAGGAGGATGGTCGATTCCTCTTGTGCACTTTCTTTGGCAGCGCGGGAACCTCCAGGTGAGCACATGGGAGCGGAAGGCTCCGATGCGTGCTCAGTACCGCTTTGTTTCCCTAAGTCTGTGGTGAAGCTTTACAGGGACGTAAATCCCTGTGGTGGGAGTAATGTAAAGACCCGTAAATTTCAAGAAAATTTTTTTCTTAATTTTCTTTGGAATTTTACAAGAACGCAGTTTCTGACGGCACCTGATTCCGAGGCCCGGTGTGCCCGGAATCATTTTCCGAAGTTTTGGCTCGGGTACGTTCAGTGAACGGACGAGCGGGTTTTTCTAACTTTTGAACCGGTGCCCGGAATCGAATTCTGAGGGCACCGATGAAATCGCAGCTCCGGGTTTTGCCTAGAAACGCCTCTTCCGGAGTTGCGTTTGCTCAGGTGTGGTTTTTAAATTTTGGGACTTAAGGTTAAGAAATAAAATAAAGTTGTTACGACAACTTTATTTTTATTTCACTTGAAAGCCACATTAAGCTGGTTAAGCTTAGTTGAAGCGGATAGGGTGCAACTGAAATATCCTATCCTCTTGATAGGATATTTGTGGGTGGGCCCGCACGAGCCCCGCCGTTTCTTCCGCTAAGTAACGCACCCGCGAAAACCCGTCAAAGAAACTGAAAGTCAACTGAAGCGGTTTCTTAGTTTCTTAACAGACCATTAAATTGGGCTGTTTCTTTCATCCAATTAATTGGGCGGTTTCTTTGGTAAATTAATTCTTGGAATTAATTGTTCGTTTCTTTTTTTTAATCGTTGCTTGTGCGTTAATAAAATAAGATTACTCTTATTTTATTTTGGGTGGAAGCTTGTGGCGTGGGGAGAATTTGGAGGAGAGCGTTCTTCTTCGGGGAAGAACGCGAAGAACGCCGGCCTCCGGCGAAGAACGCCGAAACCGCGGAAATAAACGACGCTTCTTCCGCGACGTTTCTTCCGCGACGATCGTTCCTTTCCAAGCGACGTTCTCCCTTCGGACGCACCTCGACGACAACGGAATCAACGACGTTTCTCCGGCGACGTTTCTTCCACGACGATCGTCCTCTTCCGCGACGAACTCGCGAGCGACAACGCTTGAGGTAGGGGTTTTAAACCTTTTTAAAGTTGTTGATCTTTCCTTCGATCTTGAAGGTTCTTTTTTTTGTCGGCCCTTGTTTCCGAATCTTTTTATTTATTTTTAAAAAGATTGTGATGGATTATCGTTCTAGAAAGGCCGATTGTTATCAATCTAATGCGAGGGGGGTCGGGCCGCACAAACACGGCCGAACCCCCCCCCCCCTCCTTTATTCTTGTTGTTTCTTGCGGATGGAGCAAGATGGTGTGGTGCCGTCGCACCACGCGGGAATCGTACGACAACTATTGAGCGGCGCCGTCGCGCCGCGCAGTGGAACGAAATCAAACAAGATCGAGACGCCTTCGCGCCACGCCGAGAAGTCGTTCAAGCACGCGACGTCGTCGCGCCGCGCCAAAGAGGCCGCAGATTAAATTAATTTTATTTTGTTCTTGAGCGCAGATTGACGGGCGACGACAAACGAGGCCGCAAGTTAATTTTGAGGCCTCCGCAGTGAAGGTCGGGTCCCGGGATGACCGTAGGCGCAGACGAGAAACAAATCGGACCACCGGAGCGTCTCCAGTGGCCCGCAGAAGCCGGCGGCGGCGCGGGTCGCCGGCGGCACCCCGCGGGTGTCCAGGGTGGCACCCCGCGGGTGCCGCGGGGTTGTCTGGCGACACCCCGCGGGTGTCCAGGGTGGCACCCCACGGGTGCCGCGGGGTTGTCAGGCGGCACCCCGCGGGTGTCCAGCGCGACACCCCGCGGGTGCCGCGGGGTTGTCAGGCGGCACCCCGCGGGTGCCGCGGGGTTGTCAGGCGGCACCCCGCGGGTGTCCAGCGCAACACCCCGCGGGTGTCGCGGGGTTGTCAGGCGGCACCCCGCGGGTGTCCAGCGCGACACCCCGCGGGTGTTGCGGGGCTGTCAGGCGACACCCCGCGGGTGTCCAGCGCGACACCCCGCGGGTGCAGCGGGGCTGTCAGGAGGCTCCCCGCGGGTGTCCAGCGCGACACCCCGCGGGTGCCGCGGGGTTGTCAGGCCGCTCGGCCGAGCCGAGCCGGACCGGCCCTGGCCGGGCGGGGCCGGGCCAACCGGGTCGGACCCGGACCCCCCCCCCCCGTTTTCGGACCATTTCGGTCAAATTCACATATCTTGAGCTCCGGACGTCCGAATGATGTACCGTCAGCTTTGTTGAATTCCTCTCAGTGAGACGGAACTTTTGGCTTACTTTGCTCGAGGTTTGGATGCCGACGGAGTACGGTCGGGTCGGTTCGTACACGAAACCAACCGGGCCCCTGGAACGAAAAAGCCAATAACTCACAGACCGGGCATCCGATTGACGCACCGTCTATTTTGTTGACTTCCTCTTGATGAGACGGAACATTTGACATACTCTGCCCGAGTTTTGGATGCAGTCGGAGTATGGCCGGATTGGATTGTACCCGAAATCCAACCGGGCCCCTGGAACGGAAAAGCTGATATCCTTCAGCCAGGACGTCCGTTCGACGAACCGTCAGCGGCGTTGGTGGTTGCGTTGAGTAACGGTCCCTTTGAGTATACCCTATGGGAGTTCAGGGTACAGTTGTGATACGGCCGGGATTGGTTCGCACACGAAACCAACCGGGCCCCTGGGACGAAAAGGCTAATAACTCACAGACCGGGCGTCCGATTGATGCACCGTCTGTTGCGTTGAGACCCCTATGATGAGGCGGTTCTTTGAGACACTTCTTTGTGGGACTTTGTGATACTTGGAGTATCGACCAGTAGCTCGTGGAGCGGACCCTCCCGGAGACGAGCGTGCAGAGTACGGAGACCGTGTATCCGACTGAGACCTGACGACTGCTTGACCGACTCGACTTGGAGTGCGTCGACTAGCCCAGTGGACGGAGCGCCCGGTATTTGGCGGCAGACCCACGGCGGACGGAGCACCTGGTAGTTGGCAGAAAACCCGCGGTACTCGACAGGAGGAGTACCTCAGTAGGCTATTTGGGTGAGCGCCCGATATTTGGCGACAGACCCTCAGCGGACGGAGCGCCCGGTAGTTGGCCGCAAACCCACAGTACTCGACAGGAGGAGTACCTCAGCAGTCTTAGGTTAGTGAGCAGTACCTCGGAGTCGTGACAGGACCACTGTACACTCTAGAGACGGAGCTCCTCAGTAGTTACGGTTTCGATAATGAAAATCCTGGTTTGAGCTGAGTCAATGAATCTTTGCGTTTCCTCATGATTGAGATGGGTCGCTTGATAACTTAGGTATATGTATGGGCATATACCTGGGTGATGGTTATCCATTGATTTCATGATTTTTGTGTATCCTTGTGATTGGATGGGTTACTTGATGACTTAGGTATATGTATGGGCATATACCTAAGTAGATTCTGATGTTACTTCGTGATTGCTGTCTTTACTTTGTGGATATCCATGTTGGATTTAGTGAGACCTTAAGGGTCTCGGGGTCCCTACTGAGTAGCTTATACTCACCCCTGCACGGGCTATGCCCGCACTTCGTTGTGTTGGTTGCAGACGACGGCAGCGCAGATCGCAGTTGAGGCTTGCGGAGCAGGTTGGTACCCAGAGGAGGACCACTGGGCGGACGTACTCGGAGTAGACGACAGGACCCGAGGAGTAGAGGAGCTATCTGTACCTACCCTTCAGGTAGGATCCGTGGTGGACGATCCAGGATCTGAGCCATCTGTACCTACCCTTCAGGTAGGAATCGAGGAGGACGACCCAGGAGCCGCTTCGTTCTTCCAGCTGTTGTTTTTCCCTTTCGAGTTGTACTTTACAGTTGGGCTTGTATTTCCGGACCTTTTACTTTTCTTCGCTTGTGTTTACTTTTCCGCTTGCTTACTCTGTGGTGTTTGTTTACTTTTGTAATGGAAATGCCTTCCCAGTTATCGGGATTTACGCCATTGGTGCTAGTCGCCAGCCCCTGGCCTATGGAAGGCGGGCTTGGGGTAGTCACGGCACGGGCCCCGAGGTCGGGTCGTGACAGTCCCTAGTAATAATTACACATCAAGTCTCACCAACATGAACCCAACTATGAGATCCATTTTAAAATGATCTATAATAATGTCACAATACATAGATTAGCTGATGAGTTTTGAATGTACTGGTATTGGGTGTTTGGGAGGTTGTAATTTATTGGCTTGGAATTTTGTGTACCAGTGTCATAAATTTTTTGGAGGTGTTGTTTTTTAGTCATTTATTTTTAAGTAATGATGGGTTATACATGTTTTTTTTTATTTTTATCTATGTATCATCCATTAAAAAATTTGTCACTACATTGGAGGTTTCACGAAATTTTATAGCAGATATATCCTCCTTTAATAAAGTTTTCACTTGTATGGATGATAATATGAAGCTCTAGAAATTGATCTTCACACTAAATTAATCCCTACCTTCGTTAATAATGTTAAAAATCCAATTCTATAACATGAAAATTCACATCATTGGTAGTTGAAAGCAGCCCATAATAATATAGACATTGACCCGAAACTGGTCTCATTGCAATAAAAACAAAGACATGAAATATAGGGGTTCACAATATTGAAAATTCACCGCCCATAAGAACATGAATCCAAGTTTATCCATACTACCACATGAATTGATTCTTATAGAAACTAATCAATAACAAACACTAAGAGTATTTGGAAGATTCATGGAGTATTATTGACTAGAAATGTAGGGGACAATGTTTGGGATCTATCATTATGTGTAGAGGAAATACTAGAGGCTACTTTAATGTTCTTCTTGAGGTTTCCCATTAGAAAAAAAAACATTTATTTAAAGGGTATCTTCTTTGTAGTTTCTTTTTTAGAAAAAATCATCCATGTTGAAAAACCCATTATCATGGGGAACACCAGGTAAATGTTGTACTTGGGTAACAATTATAGACTTCAAAATCCTACAAAATCAGCTCCCAATTAGTAGTTTCATAGATAACATCTACACAATGGTGGAAATAAATCTATTCTATAGACCCCTTCATATTCATAGGGAATAACATATCTTAGATGGACGTAGAAGATCTTAACTCCCCTCTTTACAGTTATAAACTCCACTCAGTTTTAGATAGTAAAAAATGTGGAATTTGGCACAATAAGAACCAATTATTTGGTTTCCTACATTAAGTGAGCTTGAAAGAAAAGTACTATAATATATTCTCATTAAATAATTTTACTTGTAGGGTCATATTTATCATTTCTTATAGAATGAATATGTTGGTCCATGACCACTTTATTCTAATATATAGATCAATGAAATCTCTATACATCACCCATCAGAATTGAGATTATAGAATAATCCAACATGGAGGAAGTAGTACTCCTAGTATACCATTCCTTGATGGATGATTTGTGGAGAAGATATCAAACCATCAAATGATCAGCAATATTTTTCATCAATCTAATCTATCCTAGTAAAATAGAATTATGAAAAAAATGGTGATTTAGTGATTTAATGCCATTTTATACCCCTAATAAATTTAAATCATCCAAAAAAATTATTTATCACATACTAGTGAAAATATTATCCTCATCCATATGTACCATGTAGATTGTGATTTCTTATAGTTTTAGTGTACCTTTATACCCTCATATATAATATGTTTTGATTCTCACAAAATCCATTCCTTAATTTAGGAATATACTTTAAGTAAATTATTTTTTATGTATTTTCAAATTTAAAGAGTTTCTCAATAATACTCAAATTCAATATATTTTAGTTGAAATGTATGATAAGGATTATATAATAAATATAAGGAAGTATTTCGTATGAATTTTATAACGTCCTGGACCCAAACAGTGCAAAACGGGTCAGGTGTTACAACCTTAGGCGCACCTCCCTGAACTTCGAAGGCTGCTGACTAGCAGCAAGGGTGTAAACAGGTATAGTGGGGAGGCTATACCATCTCAAAGGAAAATACGTTACTAGTATGAGTATAATATACAATAATAGAATCTACAGACTCGAACCAAACTTGTATAGCAGAAGCACAGTCAATAACAGATAAACCAGTCAAAGAAATATAGAAACAAGTGAAAAGGAATGTAAGGGAAAAAAAATTATGAACACCACTTATAACATCTAATAAAACAAAAAACATTCATCCACAGTAGTTCATACATATAAATAAATAATGGCGCCCATAGATAACAAAATTATCTACAAAATAATGTTAGCATACTGATACAGAATGAAAGCTACAATAAAGTAAACTCCAACTATGAATAACCTCAAGGTCAATACAATCTACATGAAACAACTAATATGATCTAAATCCTGAAGATGATCTCTTTACAAAACGTAAATCCCTAGAGTCTACACATGTCCCGAAGGGCTGGTATAGGGTGTGATACGAATCTCCGTAGGATATCATCCAATTATGCATACCTAGTATAGGTGTTTAATTTGGCATGCATCTATTAAGAATGTAAATAGTATGATGCACATTAAAAACAAAACATCCACTTGTAATCAGCCTCCACCATTGAGTGTCACCTAATTCAGCCAACACCAGAATCTCATTCATATAACCAAACACCATGTGCCTCCTGACAGCTCGTGTCTCAAGTATCGATGTCCTGATGGCACACCCAAACAATAGTAACCCTTGCTCGAAAGCTCACATCGGCCCATAGAACAACAACTGGAGAAATATCACTGCCTGTCCTCAAATAATAATTGGAGGAATAGTGATGTCTATCCTCAAATTGATAACTAGAGGAAAAAATGATATATTCCATCTATCTCATAACCTAGTAGTCATATCACTACCAAATAAAGGCTCCTCACCATCCACATGGATTCCTATGGAAAAGAACCCCTAACCTATAGTACCTAAACCGCAACTATCAGGGGATTCTATCAACACGAGTAGTCAAAATCACTTCATCATAGAGTCAACCTATTTGCACACAACTCACATAACAGGTGAGAGGTAATCACCAAGTAAAGAACCGAATCCATATCTTCTCTGACACCTCGTGTCCCTACGACCATGTTGCTCATGTTTGATGGCATTTCCATCCAAGTAACCCGAGCCATACCCAACCTAATAGTCACACTACCTCAGTATGACATCCAAGACACCCAATATTACTGTCAAACCACTCATGTAATCTAGGAAAAGCCCAAACTGTGATCAACATCACTCAAAAATATTCGGGTCACGCCCAACACAACCCCAAGTTTCCTGCATATGCAGCTCAATAATTACATATTTATCACATTTAAACAAAACACATTAATAGGAAAAACAATATAAAAAGATCAATTTCACTATCCCAGCGACTATCACCCAGCATCATTGCAGTATTGAATTCCTCTAACAAGCTTAATCATGCTTTAACAACTTTGAACATACCAGTTTAAAAACAAAGCTGGCCCAATATAACCATTTTGGCACCTTGGGACAAATTATCCCAATGAGAGTCCACCTCTCACACATCCATTCTCAAGAAATTTAGGCAATAGTGTATTCCCAAAAGGCACCCAAGGATATAAAAATTAATTCAATATGAAATTGCAGATAAAACAAAACCTACTCAGAAATACCCAAAGACGCACTGAAGGCCTCACAACACAATTATCCATGAAAACACAAAAAAAAGGTCTGCACCAGCTACTTCGTACTCATACAATGATCCTCATCCAGTATGATACTCTTACTTGGTCTAAAACATGGTATATCTACAAAACAATAATTAATTCACAAACCCCAATAACTAAGTTTAGGAAAAAATCAAGGAAAAATGGTCAAGTGGAATAAATAGCTCACATGTGGGGTCCCAACGCATCTGACTGCGTTCGAGTACGACTTCAGACGAAGGATTCAGAAGGGATTTAAGTTCTTCCTCCTAGTACATGAAACTTGGTGACTCCATATGCCCTCTTCCTCAAAACGAGGCTACTTCCGATTTTATTCCAAAAGAATAAAATACGCTGCACTTATTTTTGAGTACCCATTGTGTGTATCATTATATTGTTCCTAAGATAGCTGAAAATATTCCGAGGATTTGCTGACATGACGACACAATGAGTATTAGGACGTACATGGCATGTCCTTTGTTTTAACCCTCTAAATCACTGACTAACCCCCACACCATTTATATCCCCCATACAAAGCAAGACTACATGGAATGTACTAATAGTAAACAAAATGTACTTGGTTAAATATCACCTTCCGACCAACACGCCTACACGCCATGTATGGCCTTCTTAGACAGAAAGGGTACACGAAGTGTACTAGGAAGTACATGGTGTGTAACCTGGATATTTATAGAACTACCCACTTTTCAATGCTATCTCAAACACAACTCAAAAACAGAAAAAATAGAAACCAATACCCTAATGTGAAGACTAGGTTCTTACAAACTTTACCCTTTTTAAGAAATCTGACCCCGAATTTCCATTCCATGGTGGGTGAAGAGAACTCCAGAACAATCTAGTGCAAAATCAAATCAAACAAAGTTCCAAAAACATATTTCTAGACTCATGGTCTTCTCTTAATACCTCTTCACATGTGCACCTCATCAGGTGCTCCTGTGTCATTCCCATCACCCAAACGTATATCACACTGAATCGGTGTCCACCTTTATAAGGTCCTGCATTCTATATATGCTCAAAACAAAACATTGTTTCAATAAACTCACATCCTCGATGTCCCTATGACCACATCACCTCATGTAACCCGCATCCTCGATGACCCGATCCCCACTGCACCTCAAGTAACCCACATCCTCGATCCCCTGATGCCCACAACACCTCATGTGACCTGCATCCTTGATGAACCTAATTTCACACATCTCATACATATATGTTAATATATCACACACTCAAAATGGTGCCAATCCCACTGACCAACATCTAGTCAGTCCAAATAAATCTTGTGCACCTCATGTTAGGCCCTATCCTTAAACATTACATAATCTGTAATTATGTTAATAATTCAAAATGATGATCTTTTTAGGTATAGAGATTTAGAGAATTAGGTCATAACATGTACATAACAACTTGAATATTATAGGTATACACTTATAATCACTATCCATCTTTTTCATAACACAAAAACACCTAAAAAAAGAATTATGTCTCGTTCTATGTTTTAGATTGCATGACTTTTCCTTGATCTCATCCTTGATCCTATTCATATTTAAGTCCAGTGAAAAACATTTCCAAACATTGGATGAGCATAAAAAGATTAGTAATGGATACATAAAGAAGGAAACCTATTATATTTTCATAAAAACCTATAAAACACGAATACTTTATCATAAGGTAATACTTTTCACATTAAAGAAGTAACAAAAAAACATCACTGAATATAAGTTCATTGCTTTCCATTTTTATAATAAAGAAATTATAATAACTCCCATAGAAAACAATGTATAGTATATTAAGGTAACTTGGGACATAAACATACTTAAATTAAATAATCCTACGGTCAACTTAGACACATATAACTAAATGGAATATCCATATTGACTTTCATACCTAATGCATTGGAGGTTATAACATAACAACCTATCCATGGTTTATCATATAACCACTGGTCATTTGGTTTATCATATAACCACTAGTCATTGGTTTATCACGTAACCACCCGTCAAATGTCCATGTACCATTACATAATCATAAGACATAAAATATTTAAAATATCAATATTTTAGTAATAACATTTATTTTTCAATCACAATATATCATTTCAAGATATTGAAATTATCAAGACATTTTAAAAAATATTTTCAATACAAAAAAACCCAAAAAATTATAATGGATTTACTTTCCATTTAAAAACATTAAGGCTTATAGAGGATCCCAAATAACGATTACAGTTGTAGAGAGGTCGTTGTCACCGCATACATTAAAAACATTGATTTTTAAATTAGTAAAACAATTCATAGATTCTCTTTGAATGAAATTAAATTATATGGGTTTTATTATACACCGTATAAAAGAAGTTTTTATATATTATCGAAATACGCCTCAATGAAAGGAGATTGAGACGAAGACTCATACCTCGCGTCCGATTTGACTCCTTCATTCTTTAATTTCTTGAATAATAAACATATATTATTTTCTACTAGGTTAAGAACATTTTTCATGTTTATTATTCCATTTAAATTACTTATTACCACATTATAAAAATTACATAATTATTTAAGTTAATATTGGTCATTTTGTCGATATTGGGTACTTGAGTCGAAAATAATGTTGTTATAATTAAAATTTTTCCTCGTTGCCAAAATTGGATTATCTCATAAATATTATTCATATATATATATAATATATATCTAGTATATATGTATTTATAATATTCCATAACATTTGGAGATAAGAAATGAAATGCACCATTCATGGAGACGGTAAGTCGTACGTATGCATGAATGCTAATTTGATTTCGTTTTCATACTTAATGGAATGAAAACATAATGATATGAAGATATATTATAATTCAATTATATATTACATAACTTCTTTAACTCCATCTTTTATATGTTCAATGTATGGCATGAACGAGTAATATCACTTTGAGGGGCGGTAGTCTGTGCTTCTTCAAATCGAATTATCTTGTTTACACATCATGATAAGAATAAAGGTATGTTGTGAATAAAAATTAAATAATTATAAATAAAATATAAAAACAATATATATCATATATATACATTTCCATCCTAATTTCCACAATGAGATATTGTAGAAGATAATTTAACAGTCATCATTTCATGAGGTAGTAGTTCGACGGCCATAGAAACACCATGTTCTAAATCCATTAGATGGTGGTGAGTGTAAGTGTTGTTAAAATACTTATCACAAAAACATATTAGTATATTGAGTATATTATTATTGTTATTTAATCAAATAATAATAATAGAATAGGGAGTGAAGATGTAGAATATTGAAAATGAACTTTAGAGAAGGCACTACCTCTTAAAAAAGGTAACTACCGTTGATCTGAGGCAAAAAAAATTCTTGATTTGCCTTATGCCTAAGGTAAGGATTATAAGAGGAAGAGATGGATGTTGGGAGTTTATTGGATCAGATATTGGTAGAACCAAGGTTCTTCAGATTTGTGAGTAAGGTGTTAGAGGTGGTGGCCTTTCGTAAGTGGGATAAGTGGATGTTTAGGAATGTCTTGAAAGATTATTTTATTATAAATTGAATATCGATTTTAAAAATATCCACAACCCATGTAATTAGAATATAAAATGTTTATTTTTGGAAATCCTCTCAACAAAATGGTTTTATACATGTTTTGGTTTCAAATTTAACCTTTTCTTTTATCATATACCCTTCGTTAACTAATTTAACGGTTACCATGCCTTCTTGTATATTAATATAATATGGTTAATATAGTTATCATAAAATGAAAATTGAACATAAAGTGGTTAATAAATTAAATTTAAAATATTATCTAATTCCTCTGGCCAAATATTATATTTTTATGACTGTTATATCATTTAATAAAATAGTAATTGTTTGGAAAACTCTTTTATGTCAATTTTTATACTAGTCATATCATGATTTTTTTAAAAAATCTATAGAAACTTTTTTATTTAACAAAAATATCATAAATTAAAATATAAAATGTCATAATCATCCCGAATATTCTAGAATAGAATAAAAAGTTCCAAAATAAATATATTTTAATATTTATAATCTCATTAATTAAAATAATTCATTAATAAGGTAATCACTACATCGTCTTTGTGTCAAAAATATTTTAATTTATTTGATATCTAATAATTATTAATAAAATAAAATTATGTATAAAGTCTTTTTATATTTTTAATGACTATTTATAGTCTACAATATAACTTATATAACACCATATAATAACTATTTTACTTAAATATATATGTTTTGTTTATATTTTCCACAACATTAAATTGAATGTAATTAAATGTCATTTTCATAAAAAAGTGGTTCCATTGGGTCCTATAATCGAAACAAGGATTCCCATGGTATGAAATATCTCATCCTGTAGGGTTAAGACATGTGTTAAGGTAATTTAAAATTATTAAAATATTATTTTTTACACAAATTTACTTTATTTACCCTTTAACCATGGTATATAAAATATTGACTGGAGTTACAATAAATAATGTGTAAAAATAAAAGTTACCTATATAAAAAATTTGGAAGTCCAGATTCCAAATATGGAATCAATTTTTCTAAATTCGAAACATAGAAGTTGCAGAAATTAATTTGAAATTATTTCCTATTACCGACACCAACAAGCGTGAATTTAAGAAGAAAAAACTACCAAAATATTGACATGAGTTTATGTCCAACTTCAATGTGAAATTAATTAAAATGACAAAAATTAGATTAAATGATGAATCTATAATCTAGTTATACTTTATGAACAATTAAATGTTCAATATAACTATATAAATAATTTATATTGAAATATAGTTTTGAATTAAAATGCAGTATTTTTCACTATTCATTAAAAATGATTTTTAGTAGAAAAGTTCTAAAATTTCATCCAAAGTAAATTTTAATCTTATTTTTCTAAATAATAATATTATTTACTCATGTAAAACATATAAATGTGTCAAAAAAATACATTTCAAAATGGTTCCCCATTAAAATGTTGTAAAACTGCATTTTTATAAAAATACATCTTTTATCATAAAAAATGAATTTGTTCTTATAACATATCTAGAAAAAATATAAGATGAATTTATAAAATTTTGTTGAATATATATAAAAAACCATAAATACTGATATCAACACACAATTATTCTATTTTAAATTTTTTTTCATAAAAACACATCGATTATATTCAATTGGTTTTTTTATTTCCATTTAAAATAAATTTCGTAATCAATGGATAATAAATTAAACATGTTTAAACCATATTTCAAAATTACATTGATAATATTCATTCCCTCTATTCAATCGGCTAGGTGTTAACTATAATTTAAAACAATAATAATATTATTGTATTATTTTTTAGTATAACTCAATGTTTTGTGCAATGAAAGATTTCAGAGAAGCGCGTTGTTGCATGTCAAGTACACTATCAGAAAAAGTGCAACGTATAACATAAAATTAATATCTTATTTATAAGTATTAATATAAATCAAAAGTATTATTCTATAAATAATTGGGTTGTCACATCCTTCCACCCTTTTGGAAATTGCGTCCTCACAATTTTAAAATAGGGCTTGGAAACATGTTTTAATGTCTCAAATCGGAAATAGACTTAATAAAACTATCACTTTAAAAGAAAAAAAAGTGAAGTATAAAGGTCACCTGAGATAACACAAACTACGATTCCATGAAAATATGGATATGGAAGATATAAATATCCATAATTTTCTGATGGATACTGATAGAAAATATGATCAAGAAAAAGTTAAGCACCAGAAAACCAAAAACAAGTTATAGGTTAAATGTTCTTTGATTCCCCGATAGGAAAAGTAAACCGAAAACATTTTTTTAAGATCCCTTTTATATAGTTATAGAATTTATTTATGAGATTTTCGAAGAGCATAATGAAATATAATTACTTTTCAAGTAGAGTTTCATCCTCTAATAAGTTTCTACCAAAAACACATCTTTTCTCCAAATGATGAGTATTCAAGATGACTTGTTCACACATGAAGTGCTAGAATCAACTTATAGAGAATAACATGATACTAAAAAGGTGAATCATATGTTTCCCATGTCATTTGAAATTAACCAAATCATAAATGGTTAGTAAAAGATTAGCTAATCCCTAAAAAGGATAATCGTTTATAAAAAGAAACACTACTCTTAATTTCCAAAATTGAACAGAAAATACCCAAAGCTTAAAAAAGACCATTCAATACACAACTATCCTTAAAATTATTCAAAATAATCAAAACTAAGTTTTAAAAGAAATATTCTGAAGGTTTTGATCACATATTCTTACCAAAATTTATCAACATTTATCTTCAAATAACATTGACTACTCTTAAAGTCTCATACTAAAAAGTAATTAACCTAATCACATATTTTCTATGATAGGATAATAATTTCCATAAATAACCCAAATTGATATATTTAGACAATAACAAATATATTCTTCCAAAATAAAATTCCACCATTACTCATCAATTGAAATCCCAGAGTACTCTATTTTCCTTAGGCATATTGTGTTTCCAGAAGACAAAACATCTTCGAAAATTTCCATTGTCACTTAATCACCAAATAAATTTCCTATACAATGGATATCCATTTGAAAAACATAAGATCCAAAATCAACCAAATATTGATTAATAAAATCATTTAACTACAATGTATAAGTCATACTAACTAGGTAAATCACATAGGACAGTGGTAGGCATTGCACCTTTGTCTCCCTTCAGTTGTGGGTTTGATTCCCATGGCCTTTCCGAATGCGATGGGTTTTCACCCGTCCTATGGGTCTTCCATTATCGATAACCATATAATTATTATAACACTCTCAAATATAATATAATTTCCTCAAAAAACCATAACCTATTTTATTTTGAAAGGTTACGTAATACCTTTCTTTTTTCATCCCAAAAAGTTATTAACCAAATATCACCACAAAAACAAACGATCATAAGAACCCCAATGGTTATCCATTATCTATAAACAAGAAAATATAATTCTTTATTGAATAAAATTTTCACATATCGAACTTCACGGTTACACATACAACAAAAAATCTTCCAATGTAATCTGATTATCCAAAGAGCCTTAATACTTTTAAGCATTTCAGCATCTTAAAATCTACCTTAACTCTTAAATCCATTATATGTATAATTTTTACTCATTGAAGGTTCATTATGATATATTAACCATTTGTTTCCAACTTATTCTATAATACTTCATTCCTACAAAAAAATAATGAATCATTTCCTAATAATAAATAATGTCAAAACATCAGCTAAGAAATAATCCATACCAGTAATTTTTCATTGTCAGTTTTCTCATCCTCAATTAGTATGGCATTAGGTATTGGTAAAATAATATTTTTAGGGTCCTACTGAGCATATTCTTTATCCTTATTTATAGGAAATCTATTTTTATAATGACTATGCACACCACATTTAAAACATTCAATTGATCACATGAAATGAACTTGTTTTCCTTTCCTAGAGTAAACTGGATGCTTCCTTTTTCCATGGTAGATTCATTCTTTATGACCTAAATCACCACATCTATAGCATCGTACCATCCCATTGAATCATTTTCACAGATTTCTCTTTCTACATTTTTGACACATAGCTTTTTTAATATACATACCTTTATGATTATTACCCGAACATCCATAGAGATTTGTTTCTCTCATATACGATACCTTATAAAAACAACCAAGGATCAGGTGGTCAATCGTGAATCTAGATAGTTGGTTGAGAATAACCACAAGATTTCCCTTTGAAGATCCCATTTCATTTGGTTTCTTATTTAAAAAACTATCAAAATTTTCATCACATCTTTTTTTACTTTAGTGCCTTCTAATTAATAAAACCAAAATGGTCTGTGTGAGTATATTAGTAAAATCATCACATAATATCTTATAATGGGGGTAAATACTAAGATATACTTATTCTTGTTTTCATAAACTCATTCAATTTATCTAAAATAACTATTAATCTTTCTTAATATGCTAACCATTATGGTTATGTAAAACATGTCACTTGTGCTTAAATATCACCCTAACCACTAATGTTATCAAAACCAACCTATGATACCAACTGTAAGGCCCCAACCATAAACATTACATAGTCTTGAAGTATGTTAATAATTCACATTGAGTATCATTTTAGGTTTAGAGATATAGAGAATTAGTTCACGACATATACATAACAACTTGAATATTACAAGAAACATGTCTAGTTACATGATTTTGATAGTATGAATTTTCCTTGATCCCATACTTGACCCTATTTATCATTAAGTCCAGTGAAAAACATTTCAAAACTTGGGATGAGTATAAAAATATCAGTAACTGACACATAAAGAGGGAAAACTGTTAGTTTTTCAAAACAACATGAAAACCATGAACACATTATCATAATGTAATACATTTCACCTTAAATAAGTAGAAAAACATATTCACTTAATGTATGCTAATTTCTTACCCATTTTGTAACCAAAAGATTACCAAAAAATCCCATTGAATATAAAATATATCATATAAATGTAACTTGGGACATAAACTATCTTAAATGAAATAACCATACGGTTGACTTCCACACATATCACGGAATGGGATAGTCATACAACTGACTTCCATACCTAATGAATTATATTTTATAATGTAACCACCCTTACATGATTTATCACCGAACCACCCGTCATTTGGTATATCACATAACCACCCATAATTGGTTAATCACGTAACCACCCGTTAAATGTCCAAGTACCATTACATAATCATAGCATATAAAATAATGAAAATATCAACATTTCAGTAATCACATTTAGTTTTCAATCCAATGATATAATTTCCAGATATTGAAATACTCAATACATTTAAAATGCATTTTCAACACAAAAACAACCAAAAAGGGAATAAGGTATTTCATTTCCTTTTAAGGACATTAAGGCATATAGAAGAATCTAAATAAGGATTAGGGTGAAAGAGAGGTTTTTGTCGCCGCATACGTTAAAAAATTGGATTTTGTTTAGTAAAAGGCTTCATAGATTCCCCTTGAATGTAATTAACGTAAATGTGTTTTATTATAGACCATATAATTGAATGACGTATATATTATAAAAATATTCCTGAATAAAAGGAGATTGAGATGAAGTCCTTTACATTGCGTCCGACTTGACTCATTCATTATTTAATTTCCAGAATAATAAACTTCTATTAATTTCTACTTTATTTGGAATCTTTTTAAAGTTTATTATTCCTTTTATATCACTTATTACCATGTTATATAAATGACATAACTATTTAATTTAATATAAGTCATTTTTTCAATATTAGGTTCTTGAGTCGAAAATGATCTTGTTATAATTATACATTGTCCATGTGGTCCAATGTATATTATCATCATAATATTATTCATATATATATCATATATATATCCAATATATATGTATTTATAATATCCCATAACATTTGGAGATAATAATTTAAATGCACTGTTCATGGTGATAGTAAGTCGTACGTACGCATAAACCCTACTTTCATTTATATTTCATATTTAATAAAATGAAAATTTAATGATACATAGGTATATAATAATTCAATTATTGTTTACATAAATTCAATTACTCCATCCGTTATACATTCCATGTATAGAATGAATGATTTATATCACATTGAGGGGGGTCGTCTGCCCTTCCTCAAAGGAAATTATCGTGTTTACAAATCATGAAAAGTTTAATGGTATATTTTAAAAAAAATTATAGAATAAAAAAGAAAACATAACAATAATATATATCATATAAATATTGTTTCATCCTAATTTCCATAGTGAGAGGTAGTATGAGATAATTCAACAATCATCATTTCGTGATGCAGTAGTTCATTGTCCACAGAAACAGTATGTTCGAAATCTATTAGATGTAGGTGTGTGTAAATGTAATTAGAATCCATATAAAAAATAAATCCAAGTATATTAAGTATACTATTGTTGTTATTTAATAAAAAACTAATAATATAATTGGGAGTGAGGAAGTATAATATTGTAATGGAACTTTAGAGAAGCCGCTACCTCTTAAAATGGGTAACTCCTTTTGAATTTATCCAAAAGGATTCCATGAATTGCCTTCTATCTAAGGTAAGGCATCCAAGAAGAATATAGTGATGTTGGGAGCTTATTGGATCAGAGTTTGGGAAATCCAAGGGGCTTTAGAGATGTGAGTAAGGGGTTATAGGTGCTGGCATTTTATAAGAGGGAGGAGAGGTACTTTAGGAATGTCTTCAAAGATTATTTTATTATAAACTGAATTTCGATTTTGAAAAGGTCCAAAACTCATTTATTTCAAATATAAGAGGATTATTTTTCTAAATCCTCTCAACAAATAGGTTTTATACAATTTTTTGTTTCAAATTAAACCTTATCATTTAGCATTAACAAATTAGTTAACTAATTTAACTATTAACATGTCTTCTTGTATATTCATTATATATGGTGAATATAGTTACCATAAAATTCAAATATAGACACAAATAGTTCATTAATGTAATTTTCAACATTATCTATGTAATTTTTCCGAATATTATATTTTTAGAACTCTCATATCATTTAATAAAATAGTATTTGTTTTAAAACTCATTTATGTCAATTTTTATTCTATTAAGATCATGAGTTTTTAATAAATCTATAACAACATTATTCTTTCTACAAAACTTCATAAATTAATTGATAACAAGTCATAATCATACCTAAAATTTGTTTATGGCATAAAAAAATTCAAAATAATTTTATATTAATATTAATAATATCATTTATTTAAATTTTTCATCAATAAGGTAATCACTACATCATCATTGTGTCATAAATATATTTTTTATATGAAGTCTCAAAATTATAAATAAAAATACATATTTATGAAATATTTTTTTATTTTTAATTTTTATTTATAGTATAAAATATAACTTATATAAACACATATAAAATTTGTTTTGCTAAAAGATAAATGTTTTGGTTATATTTTCTTTAAGTGTAAATTTAAAGTAATTAAATGTCATTTCCACACACAAGTGTCTCCACGGGGTGCAAAAATAGACTAAAGGATTCTCATGGTCGGAAATATATCATCCAATAGGTTTATTTCATGTGTTAGATTAATTTAATATTATTATAATATTAGTTTTAACCCTTATTTACCATATTTAGCCTTTAACCATAGTAAATAAAATATTTACTGAGGTCACTATTCATAATGTATAAAAATAAATTCTATCTATTTACACAATTTAGACCTCCTGATTCCAAATAATGAATCCATATTTCCAAATTCAAAATGTAGAAGTTGAATAAATTAATTTAAAATTAGTTCTCATTGTCAAAACCAAAAAAGCGTGTTTTTATGAAGTAAAAACTATCAAAAGATTAACATGCAATTTTGTCTAGTTACAAATTAAAATTACTTACAATGGAAGAAATTGGTTTAAATTTTAAAAATATAATACAATTAAACATTAAAACCAATTAAAAGGACAATATATCAATATAAATAAATTAGATTAAAAGGCGGTTTTTAATTATAATGTAGTATTTTTCACTATTCGTTAAAATTGATCTTGAGCAGAAAAATTCAAAAATTTCATATAAAGTAAAATTTGATGTCCCTATTCTAAATGAAAAGTTTATTTTTTCAAATAAAACATATAATGGTGTCAAAACTATATTTAAAATGGGTTCTACATCAAAAGGTGATAAAACTGCATTTTTAAAAAAATATTTCTTTTATCCAAAAAAATAAATTTATTCATACATATTATCTATAAAACATAGAAGTTGAATTAAAAAAAATTACATTGAGTATATATAAAAATCCATAATGTTTAATATGATAACAAAATTATTCTCTTTTAAATTGGTTTTCAAAAAAACGCATACATTATATTGAATTGGTTTTTTATTTCCATTTCTAAAAGAATTGGTTGTCAATGAATAATAATTTAAACATGTGTAAACCATATTTCAAAATTCAGTTGATATTATTCATTCCTACCATTCCAATGTCTAGGAATTAACTACAATTTTAAATAATAATAATATTATTGTAGTATTTTTCAGTTTAACTCAATGTTGTGTACAATGTAAAATTTCAGAGAAGCCAGTTGTTGCTTGTTGAGTACACTATTAGAAAAAGTGTCCCATTTACCTTAAAATTAATCTCTAATCGATAATAAATAATAGATATTAAATGGTATTATTCTATAATTACCTGGGTCATTACACCTCATACACTCAAAATAGGCATCATTCAATAGGCAATGCCAAATAATATAAAAAAATCATGGACACACCTGTGGAGTACCTCTAACCATCATCGGCTTACTAGATTGCTCAGCCTATAGAATCTCCATAGCGTGCTCCTAGCCTGATGTACCACTACTTGATGCCTGACCTCCCTGTGGTGCTTCTCTAATCACCGACCACTGACCCTCCTATAGGTTTGTCTGTCTCTTCCACATACTTCATGTACAACTAATCCTCGGCTACCCTAACCTGGTATCGATCCTAAATCAACCAGGGATACCACCATCTATCCTGGTCACTGCCTGTCGGCTATTTGAGAAGGCTGCCGACACAACCTATCCAGATGTCTTACCAGGACACATGCCTAGCACTCTGTTGGAGGCTAATCGCACAAAGTCCGAACATTCCCTAGCAGCCAACACTGAATGAAAACCACTAATTAACATCCACGAGGTGGTCCAGCTGAGTCCTTGGCCTGACTATTCTATTGGAACTCATCCCGAACAAACTAACTGCTATCATAATAGTAAACATAAAAAGGTTGTCTTCATCTTATTAGTAGTTAGTGAAAAACATCTAGTAAATTCAAAGAGAGAAAACTCATTTGATACCACTTTTTAATGTCTCGGACCCGAACAACCACCCAAGCAGTACTAAATGGGTCTGGTGTTACCACCTAATGCACACATCCCCGAACGGCAAAGGATGCCAACTAGGAACGAGTGTGTAAATAGGTATAGTGAGGAGGCTATACCCTAGCAGAGGAAAATAAGGTAGTTTTAGTAGTATAATATAAAATAAGAAACTCTACAGACTCAAACCAGACTCACATATCAGAATCACAATCAATAAAAGATACACCAGAATAAGCAATATTGAAATTGGTGCAGTAGAATTAATGAAAAACCACAAGCTGAACACCACTTATAACATATACTGAAACAACCAACATGCATCCACAATAGGTCATACATATCAATAAATACTGGAACGCATAGCTAACCAACAATAGATACTAAATAAATTAATCATGATGATACACAATGAAAGATAAAACAATGTAAACTCTAGCCAGGAAATACCTCAAGGTTTATACCATCTCCATGAAATAACTAATATGATCTAGCTCCAAAAGCTGATCTCTTTCCTAAACATAAATCCATAAAGTCTACACATGTTTTGAAGGGCCCGTGTGGGGGTGTGAGACGAATCTCGGTAGGATACCACCCAATGGTTCATATCTAGTATATGTGTTTAAGCAGGAATGCATCTATAAAGAAATTAAAAAGTATGATGAACAATGTAATCACAACTTCCACTTGTGCTCTGCAGGCACCTTGGAGTGTCACTTGCCTAAGCCCACACCAGAATCTCAGTCATTTAACCAAGAACCATCCGCCTCCTGATAGCTCATGTCTCATGTACCAAATTCCAAATCACATTCCCTAACAATAGTATCCCATTCTTGAAATCTCACATCTTCCCATGGCACAACAACTGGAGGAACAATGATGTCTGTCCCCAAATACTAATCAGAGAAACAGTGATATCTATCCTCAAATATATAACTAGAGGAAACAACTATATCCTTCCTCAATCTCAAAACTCATTAGCCTCATCGATACCAACTGAAAACTCCTCACCTGCCACATGGCATCCTACAGTAAGCACCCCTAAACCAATAGTACCTAAACCACAAATATTGGGGGCATCTACCCAGACGAGTGGTCAAAAACCACATCATTAGAGAGTCAGCCTATGTGCACAGGACTCAATTCACAGGTGAGAGGTAATAACCAAATAAAGAACCCAAGACACAATATCTCTAACACCTCGTGTCTCTCCGACAATGTCACTCAAATCTGATGGCCTTTCCTTCCAAGTAACTCAAGTCATTACCAACCTGACAGTCACACTGCCTCAGTCCGACGTCCACGATGCCCAAACCTATTTTCAAACCACTTAAGTTATCCGGGAAAAGCCTAACCTATGATCTATATCACTCATGAATATTCATTTCATTCCCAATAAAACCTAAGGGTTCTAGAATATTCAATTCATCAATTACATATTTTTCACATTTAAACAAATCACATAAATAGGAAAAAAATCTAAACTATTGAATTGCACTAGCCCAACATCTATCACACAACATCACTGAGGTCTTGAGTTCCTCTGACAAGCCAAATAATTATTTAAAAAATTAGAAATACCAGTTTAATAATAAAGCAAACCAAATATAAACATTTTGGAACCCCATGCCAAAATTTTACAATAAGTGTCAGCCTCTGGCTCGACCTTTATCAAGCAATTTAGGAATTAGGGTATGCCAAAAGTCATCCCATGGGTCTAAAAATTTATTCAATATGAAATATCAGATAAAATGGGTCCCGCTTAAAAATACCCAAAGACGCACAAAAGGTCATGCCGCCCAAATATCCTAGAAAAAAAGTTGTTTTGCACCACCAACCTCGTACACGTATGATGATTCTCGTCTGGTAATAGTCTCTAATTCGGTAGAAAACATGGTATATATACACAATGAGAATTAACTCTCAAACCCCTATAACTCAGTTTTGAATAGAAATCAAGATGAATGTTTCAAGGGGAATCAAGAGCTCACCTGTGGGGTTCCGATGCTTGCAACGACGCTCCTATTTGAATTAAAATGAAGGATTCAGAATGGATTAAAGATCCAGGGGCCGGGATCGTGAATCCTGTTGACTCCCTATGCCTTCTTCCATAAAACAAGTCTACTACCCATATTAAGCGAAAAATTGAAAATATACGGCGTGTATTTATGATTGTAGGCTGTGTTTATGATTTTACTATTCCTAATAGAGTTGAAAATTCATCGTCGATCTGCCGACATGACTACATGGCATGTACGAGGACGTACACGGTGTGTCCTTTGTTTTTACCCTCAAACTCATCAACATACCCACATGCCATGTACATTCCCATAAATGGTTAGAATACCCGGCATGTAATAAGAGTACATGGTGTGTACTTTGTTAATCATCTCCTTCTAGCCAACATGCCTACATACCATGTATGGCCTTCTCACATGGAAAGGGTACACGGCATGTACTGGGAAGTACGTGGCGTGTATCCTGGAAATTTCAAGAACGGCCCAGTTTTTCCCTATTATTTCAATAAAAAATCCACAACTGTAAAAAACATACACTCATACCTTAATGTAAGAAATGGGTTATTATACATTTACTTGAATCAAGATAAACATAATACATTTTGAAAATTTTCAATGTTTTAATCATTATAAATATAGTGGAAATTAGACTTTTTCCTTATCTAAAATATAGTTATTATATTGTTAAGAAAGAATATATTCTATATGATATATTTACTCGAGAAATGGATAAGAATGAATAAAAATTTTACAATGCAGTATAGTAGACTTGATACCAATGATGCATCTCTAAGGGATTCCTTGGTGTTTATTTATAGCGAATGATAAAAATGAAATGATAACTAATGTATGATGTCAGACTCAACTAAACATACCCTATAACACTCCACCTGAATCTTGGTGTACCATACATGAAACCATATTAAAACAAATATTAACATCATTCACCCCCACAGCTTCAAGATAGACAAGCCCATCCCAAATACGTAAAAATATTACTAAATACAAGATTATCTCCATGTTCACAACCTCCTTATTTGACATCACGATTATGCTCGAGAAGTTTAGAACACTCCATTGGATATTAATAATTGATGAAAATCATTTAACATACATCATATGAGGTTAATAGAGACCATTTTATGAAAATAATTAATAAAACAATGATCAAAAAATGACATCAAAATCACAAGGTGAAATAGTGCCAGATTTTTGAAGATTCAAATTGTTATGGTCTAATGATAGATAAATAGTACACAAAAATTAATAGGTGAACCCAAGATAGATTGTTTGAACCAAAATTTTTCATGTGAAGTAGGTTCTAAATTTTTTGTCTCAAAGCTTTGAGTTAAAATGTTTTCTAACTATACAGACACAAATTATCGAGGCAAAACGACATTCAATTTTGCAGACCGAAATTTTCATGACCCTATCCCTCCTAATGTTCCCTTTCTAGGATGATAGTGAGGAAGAGAGATAATGACCCATTGATTACTTCTTCAGTAGGAAAGAGCTTGGTTACTAGTACTAACGGTATAAATATTTCAAAAATAGGATTCATTATCCTAAATATGAAAAAATGATAACGATATAGAATTAATCAACCAAAATAATGTCAATGAAATAATAAAAATTAAACCCAAACTGTACCACAATGCATGTGTAAATGAAAATGATACTGATAAATGTCTCCATTAGTACCCAAAAGAAAAATCTAATGTAATAACCTAGCCACAGTCTAATAGTCCAATCTAGTATTGTCCATCAAGGTCTATAATGTCCTCCTGGAAACATATAAAATATATATATATATATATAGGGTTAGCATAGAAGTATACTCAGTAGGGTATCTAAATCCTATCATGAACATGTGGATGAAATATACTAATGCACTAGTGAGAAGACTAAAGAATAAATAATCATGTAAACAGATCTACTAACCAATCCCCAAAATCACAAAGCCAAACACAAATAGCAACACATCCATGTATAATAACACCATTACAAGCATATCGGTAATGGTATAGCAAATTGATTTTTCACAATTTAACCACTATAACCCCCAAATATATATGTCATCGTGCTCCCACCTATTTCATATAACCTCACATCACATAACATCACCTCCCACCTGCACACACACTAGATCTATCACACCACAGCCATAACCAGAATAATAGGTTGTTGTCAACATGATAGACATAAACCGTGTGCATTCCTCCAACCATGAATAACCCCAAGCATAATATATTTAATTCTCTAATATTAAAACACATGGTCCATCACATCTCACCTTTAAAAAAGACACTATTTCCATCATATCACATCTCAATATTTCACTTTTGACTTATAGCCATCACAACCTAGGCATGTAATCGTCATCTGAAAGTGGGATCAAGGAAGTGTGGGTGTTCATTTATCTATATTAACTTCTAGGGTGTTGTGAAAAACACATTACAGACTATTGGTTGTTGTTACAAGGTACTCGACATGGGTGGGGAACATATATAAAATCACAAGGAAATACAATTTATAAATAATATCTTTATAAAGAAGCCCAACCTATGGGCACAACACGCTAGATTCATCCCAAATGAAAACACCATCAAAAATGCTTCAAAAGCTTCATCACTTTCACTTTTATCACTGAAAGACAAAAAATAACATAATAATCCTCAAGCCATAGTAATATTTTTGTTTTCAAATCATAAATTTTCCAAAATTTTCATTTTAACATATATCATTTCATTACCCTGTAATTTCACATTTTTGATGTCAATAATTCTCATATAAAAATTAAACATTGAAGCTAAATATCCCACATTAGTTCAGGTTTTTATTATTCTATTCGACCTATTTTTGAAACCATCCAATACCATTATAATTTCAACATTACTATTTATTTATTTCCATTACTACATGGGAATCTAGCATAACACAGTACATCACATTCACAAAAAACCCATCATAATTATGCTAATAATCATATATGCCCACCATCATACCCATGACCACCTCTTCATCACAACCACTACCTCCCAAACACTCTCTATCACAATCACCCCATTGCATGACTATAAAACATGAAACAAATTCATAGATCAGAACACATTCCGCCACACATCACCTTTCATTTTTTAGATTGTTTTAGGCTCTTTACGTCTATTCCACATTAAATTTATGGATATTCTCACCCACAAATAATTTTCTAGAGGAAGCCATTTCATTAACAATATATAACTGATTATCATATTATATTTACAATGATATCAAAAAATCATAGAAACATGGGTTCCCAAAAAAAACAAATACATCATGAACAAATTCCTCAACTACAACAACATTTTTCAAGACATAAATATTTTTTACTCAAAATATCAATAATAATATAAATTTTTCAAAAATATGGGATTTGAACCCCTCTTCCGTTAATTTTAATCATCTGTCTCATTATCATCACTAATCTACTATATATTATCTTCCAAAACTATAATAAAATCATAAACCACTCCTACTTGATATAACTATTAGGAAATGAAGGATCCACCAACATAGAAGAAATAATCATCACATGATTCGATGCAACTAAAAATATCGGTTTTATAAAAAGTTTGAAACCACATAAAAGAATAACTCAAACAAACAGTGGTAAAATGGGTACATAACTACAAGGGAAAGGATTCAGAACCTCCATTTTATAGAAAAATAAATATGGAATTATCGAAAAAAATATTTTCCATTTTAGAATCAACAAATACAATACCATCTAGATATTCAATCATATGTAAGATTTTAATTAATCACCAATGCTGGTCTCACTAAATTCCATGAAAAAGAGACACATAAAAGATTAAAAATATTAAGAAACAAAGAATATAAATATCCTATTTTTTTCAAATCTCATAATTCCATTAATTAATTATTTATAATCATTTTTTATAAGAAAAATATTTAAAATTTTATAAATAAGAAGTATAGAAAAACTGGACCTTGCAGCAGCCAAAAACTTCTGCCTGAATCCACCAATATAATCTATATTAAAAAACTACCATCATAATATACCAAAATAGATACCAATTTATTAAGTATGGTACTACTGTAACAATTGAATATTTTAAAATATTTTCCTCTTCAAATGAATTTAATTTTGTTGGTATCATTCATTATACACAACAACGACTTTCATCAATGGATTGAGGTAGACACAAGACCATGTTTTCCCAAATTCTATTAATATTAGAAGTTAAATTGGTATTTATAAATATAATTATCTAAAATATTACTATATATGGTATAATTAAATAGTTATAAATTAATTATAAAATAATATATAAACCAATGTAATATAATGGAAATCGTTTTATAAAAAAACAATTTGTATATTCCATATGTGTTTTACCATAATAAATTATATTAATTACTATTAGTGGATGATATTAATGAAATTTATATATTATATCATAAATAAAAAAATATACATTCATACATTATAATTTATATGCATAAGATAATAACAAATCCCATTTTCTGCATAAAATGCTTTATTTTTATAAAGACAGTTTTGTTGCCTTTTAATGGCGCATGAATTCGAAAAAAAATTGAAAATATTATAAATTTTATGTCACAAAAGTAATCCTAAATTTTAACATAATAATAAAAAAATTATCATTGGGTAATTTTTTGGTATTTTTATGAGATGTTCTATTTTTTATGTATAGTGAAAAATACTGAATTTTAATTGAAAATGTCAATTTGTTTAAAATAAATTGTAATGTTAAATAATGTTATGAATTAGTTTTAATGAAAAAATAGTTCAATTATAAATATATTAATTAAATTTATGTTCTTTTATTAATTATTATATTGAATTTATATATAAAAACTAGTATATGTTTGAACATTTTCACTTTAAAAACATGTTTTCCCATTCCATCTGCGGAAATAATTTTCAATTAATTTTTTCCACTTCTGTTTATTCAATTTGGAAAAATTGATTACATATTTCCAATAACAATAATTTATAATATATAATAATTTAATATCAGTTTTTAAACAAAATTATTAGTGAAATATTAGGAAATTAATTGCAATTATTAATAAAAATTGAGTTTACTAAGGGACAAAACATTAAGTTTAAAGGGACAAATGACCTAGAAACATAGAAAAACCAATTTTATTGAAATATTTATAACATATAACTTCAATTAATAATATGTGTACACTATTGGAGAAGGCACATATGGAAAATATTTGGGTATAATAGTCCCTATTCGAAAATTACAAAAGGGCCACTCACCCCACTTATAAATGGCCACCCCTTCTCCCCCTCTCTTCTCACTTTCAAACCACATTGGTTAACCCAGTATATAAAAAATCACTCCAAAACATACCTAACCTAATAACATTGTAGTTATATTGGGAATATGTCCATCATATGATTCAATTAAAGCAAACTGAAAGAGGACACCAGAAGAATATGCAATAATCTTTTAAAAGTGTTTTTATTTTACTTACTTATATACTTACATCAATTCTTTTTATAACATCATTATTCTATAAAATTTATATCTTCCATATAATAATATGTTTTTATGTTGTGTATAATACCTAAAAATTCAAACACATCCTTGAAATGGGTTACAAAATCTTCGTTTGTGTGTATATAGGATTACCATCTCACAAATCATTATCATTCATCTTCCATTACCACCTTTCACAGTTTTTAATAGTGATAGATTTATAGTTTATAAGTGATATATATGATATTTATGATTTAATTATTCTAATTTAATTATTATATTGCACATAATAGCAATATTTCCATTTTTGGAAATACAATAACACTGATAATGGGTATGACCGACAACAACCTTACAAATAAATGTTATTCATTCACATTTTACATGGAATGTATTAGGTATGGTTTTACAAAGATATTTAATATATATGAAATTATGATGATACTATAATTATAATATATATATATATATGTTAGTATTCTTTCATTCAATATAATAATAAAATGGAAGTAGGGTTCACGCGTACGTACGACATGGTGTCTCCATGAATGATGTATTTCATTTCCGATCAAAAAAATTATGGAATAATTTAAATATGTTTATAATAAAAATATATTATATTTAAAAACTATTTTACATTATTTAGATGAATAAATCATAGTGATAAAAGTGTTAAAATTTAACAAGTCAAAACGTACATAAAAATAGGGAAATTAACACCCAAAATAATGAAAATAATGAACGATTATTTACAAATAGGTGATAAGATGTTTTAAAGGTATCATATATGAATTATAAATATTAATATGGTTACGATATAAAATAATAAAACTATTAAAATAATTATACTAGAGTTTAAAATACCATTCCACCAAAAGAAATAATAAGGTAATGAATTTCGTCTCAATTTACATTCTGTTGATACTTGGTTGTTATTATTCTCCAATTCACTTTTATGTGGTATATATATTATCCCATTGAAATGTAATATCTGGATTTAATTATTCCTCATTTTATATTTATGTTTCAATTTGAATTATCTCTGCCATTGGTATTCAACAAGAAAATTACCAAATGGTAAAAGTAATTAGGAAATCTCATTTTCTTTTGTGATTGTTTAATTTATCATTAAAAAACATTATTATAATAATTATTCATTGGAAATTAAATTTATATAAAATATAAATTTTATTTTTAATGGATATTATTTTTTCATAAAAATTATACCATCATTACATACAGATTTTTAATCTGAATGTTATTTTAATTAACTTGGAAAATATTGAAAAAATCACTATCCTTTACCCAATATTAATATTTGATATGGAATACCATAAACTAATTAAATTCATTATTTGATATATGATAAATTCGATGGAATGGTATGACACGAGTTAAGGACTATTTAACGTAATCCCCTTCATGCATGTGCAGTCTCATGAGTTGAATCCGCTGGTTAAACTAGAAGGGTTATTACCTAGTATGTTTTAATTCATCTTTTGAAAGGTCTGGATGATAAAGGGACCATGTTCATAGAAAACACAATATACAATATTCAATCATTTACATCATTAATAATGTAATCATTATTATTATCCATGTTATTTTTTCTATGAAATTATATACGGATACATTTCATTATCAGTTTCTTGATTAAATAGAATGTATTTTAGTTACTTACTTTTCCATATTGATTATGCCTTATCTATATATTTATGTGGCATGTATGTTCATCCATTAAATGTATCGTATTGATTATAATTATTTATTCATGGTAGATTCTGAAATAATTAATCCTTAATAATTATTTTATCGCACACTTATTTTTGTTCCCTTCCCAAATATATGTAGATGAATTCGTGAAATTATTTTCAAGGATAATGAGATTTTACTTTTCTAGTTCTTTATTTTATTTTCCCATTGTAATATGGGTATCATGTATGTATTTTGGTTTTCCAAAACGTCTAAACTACTTGTACCATTGTATTTGAATCCTATATCTATTCATATTTAATAATGTAAGTCACTCACTTCGGGCTACTAGGGTTACAGTTTGTATAATAGAGCATTTAAGAAAAAACATGGAAACTATATTGAGGAAAACATTGATATTAGAACATAAACCCATGATATAAATTGATAATCTGTATATAATAGAATTATAATGTATTTGTAAGTTATAGATTATGTGGGTCTCTCTAGAAATTCATCCCTGTCTGGATACAATAAGTATACATAATTCTGGACCAGATGTACCAAGGGATAATAAATATGAAAAGGGTGTGTCAGGATTAACATTAGGGTAACTTATTACATGACAATAGGAATTAGTGCACACATGGTTTGACCTTCTCATGGTATGTTCTTAGGATAATTCACATTTTCATTAAAAATCAATATAAATGATTTGAAAGTAATAATATCCCAAAATAAACCAAAAAATTTGTTTCTCATATTAACAATGCATAAAATATAAATTTATGTAGACTATTAAACCATATTTTGGATTATACAGTATAATTTAAAATTATTAATTTTATGAGATAATCCAGTATATGTAATTTTTTAGAAATTGTGCTAAGAAGGATGAATGGTATCAATACTCAAGAAAAATATAGAGATTTCCCAGCTGATGAAATCAATATATATGATATTAGAATGGGTAATACAATGGCTATAATAGGGAAAATTATTTCGATTATGAAAAAAACATTCAAAAATGGAAAGACATATTCCATAGCAAGATTCTCTTATTCTGGATCACATTATATGATATAATCCCCCATCCTATAGATGGAATAAAAATTTAATTATTACTGGGAAATGGATTAAGTATATATATAAGATATATAGGGACTTGGGATGTGGTGAAAATGATAAGGTTATAGTTTTGGTGTTTTTTCTAAAAGATGATACTGATCAGGGGTGTTCATTGATCCAAAATACTAGGGAGGAAGAAGAAATATAACTCAAGAAATAGAAATATTTTAAGAGACATTCCATGATAAATATATCCCTTGTGACCAAAAAAATAGATGAAGATAATGATCCTTGACTTAAGGAAAAATTATCAAGAAAGTGTCACATATTATGAAGATACCTTTACTAAGTTAGTTAGTTAGTTATTCCATAGGTTACATATGCAACATAGAGTACAATATTGGCCATTAGATTAAAGCGATGAAAAAATAAACTCTGAAGGGAACTAGTCTCTCAATGTTTTTCTTCATATGAATAAATAGTGTCATGTTCCATAGAAATTGGTATGTAACTTTCTAAATCCTATATATTTAAGGAAAATCATGAAAATAATAGGTCATATGAAGATCATTAAAAATTAAATCCATCATAAAATAAATATTTTAATAATTTCCAATCTTCTTAGAACTATGGAATAAATTGCACCTAGAAATTTTTTAAGGGCATGTGATTTTGGTATATGAGTGGGGAAAAGGGTATTAATGTTAAATAATATAAGGGGAAGAAATAAAATAATATTCTATCTATTGTTACACCAATATTTATATATGGAACTATGAAAAAACATTCCCCAGGAATTAACTGAATCTACTCGATAAAAGCAAACGAGGAGATGGAAAAAGGATGTATGATTACATAAAAGTTCTTTCAATAAATTACAATTATGAAACATTAATATGATTTATTTCCTAACCTTATTGTCATACATAAGGTTGAATTTTAGATATTCCATCGAATGGAATATCTTTCAAAATACAGTGAATAAATTTATTGTAAGATTTTGGAAATTAAGATTTGGGATGAAGATTTAAATTCCTTATCATTAGTTTATAAATGTCACATCATCAGAGTCTTTTCTAGATCCATCCTCAATAGATATAATTAATTAAATTATTTTTCAATATGGAAAAATAACATCTAGTGAGGAATATGGTAATCATCATGTTGAGGATGTACCAATTTTATATGAATACATTGATATATTCCTTGACGGATTACTTGGAAACTCCATGGAGTGTGAATTTGAGTTTTGAATTTATTTAATCCCTAATGTAAGACCAAAATAAAAGACTGCATATATAATGGATACTATAAAATTAGTGCAACTAATGAAACAATTAGAGAAAATGGTTGATAAGTGATTTGTTCGCCCTAGCATTTCTCTATGGGGATCCCCTATTCTCATTATTCTGAATAAATATGGATCCATGTGGTTTTTCATTGATTATATGGAAATAAATCTATTAGGAAAAGTAATAATTTGACCCTACCTTACATTGATGACTTATTTGATCAACATCAAGGATCCCAATAATATTCAATTATTAAACATTGTTATGGGTAACAAAAATTGTGAGTAAATAAGGAATACATTCTGAATGCAACTTTTCAAATGAGGCATGGACATTATGAGTTCAATGTAATTCCATATATATTTACTAATGAACCCACTATTTTTATGTATCTATTGAAAAGATATTTGAGGAATGTATTGATGATTTTTTTAATATTCATTAATGATATTATGAGGTACTATAATTCTATTTGGATGATGAGAATCACTTAAAAATCATTCACGATAATCTTAGAAGAAAATGGTTATATAGGAAATTTAGTAAGTTCGATTTATCCCATTAGGAAGTTTCTTTTAATTGATATATTCTCTCCAAAAATAGAATCTATATTGATCTGACAAGGTCATAGATGATCATATAATGTCCTACACCAATTAACACAGCTGATATATGTAGTTTCATTAGTTTTCTAGATAACTATTGGTGATTCATTAAAAATTATGCATGATTTTATAATCCATTAACCAAGATTAGATGTAAATGGGTTATGTTTTTTGAGAAAAAAGAATGTGAATAATTTCTTGATGAACTATAAAGGATATTGGTTGATGTTTTAATTTTGAATCTACCATCTGGATGAGAAGGAATTTTTGTATATAGTGATTCATCAAAGAAGGGTCTTGGTTTTGTCCTAATGAAAAATAATAATCTTATTTGATATTCATGAAGGTTATTAAAGACTCATGAATAATATTATCCAACACATGACCTTGAGTTAGTAGTTGTAATATTTTCATTTATGATATAGAGACATTGTATCTATGGATAATGATGTGGTAAATTCAAAGATCATAAAAGTCCGAAATACATTTTTCCCTAAAAAGATATCAATATGGACAAAGAATATGGCTTCAACTACTCAAAGATTATGATTTATCTGTACACCACATTCATAAAAAGAACATAAGGTATCATATTAATTCAGTAGCAAAGATCAGAGAGTTTGGACCCAAATGAGATTTGATAGGGAATGTATGTTCATTGATCTAGTAAATATGGACCTAGGAGTTACTAAGGAAGGTTAGAAACAAATAATTTATAAAATTATTTCAGGACCATATTTATTAGATATGATAAAGAGTTCTCGATAAGATTATGAGAACATTAATAATAAAAATAATGTCGTGAATGATGGGAAATTATCAGGCTTCATTTGTGAAGCTGGTGTTATGAAATTTAGAATGATATTATGTGTTCCTTCTATATCTGAGCTAAAAATGGAATTATTGGAGAACTCTCATAGAGTGAATTTTTCTATACACCCTAGTAGAAAAAAAATTTAAAATGATATGAGGAGTGATTTTTTGTAGGATAACATGTACTTGGAAATTTTTTATTATGTGACATGATTTGGGATTTTCAAAAAGTGAAATCTATGAGGCAGTATCCTAGAGGGGTTATTTAGCCTCTTCCAAATCCTGTATGGAAATGGGTTGAAATTACTATTGTCTTCATCATAATAATTTGAAATATTACTTGAGAGAATGAAGAAAAAATCAATTATTTTTTATCTTCTAAAAAACAAGCACATTTCATTAAAATATTATGAGATTTTTATTTTGAGTGCCTTACAAGTATCTATATTAATGAAGTATTATGAATTATTTTTGAACCACTATAAACTGTTTATGAATTATAACCCTATTTTATGTTAATATTTTAGATGGTTCAATTGAAGGCTCTTGACGTTGGCTCCATTTGAGAATTGACTACCATCCTAAAACTCAAAGAAATTACAAAGAACAATTCAAACAATGGTTGATATGTTGAGGTCATGCTCACTCAAATTTCAGGGAATATGGGAACAATATTTTATATTGGAAGAATTTTCATACAACAATAGTTTCCATTCAAGTATTCCATTGTTGTTGTATAAAGATTTATATTGGAATAGATTTCTCACTCCAACATGATATGATGATGTTTGTGAAAATAAAATCATAGGCATGGAAATTATTGAAGAGACAAAAACAATGGTAAATTCTATTTAGGCTCACATTAAAGTATATCCAAGTTAAAAAAGAGTTATGCATATGATTGGAGGAAATATTTTGAATTCCACGTGGGAGATCATGTTGTCATGAATATGTCTATATATAAGGGTATTATAGGTATTTTTGTGAAAGAGAAATCAATACCCCTGAATATTAAACCCTTTTAAAATCATCAATGAATTGGAGTTGTTGTTATTGTTTAGAAATTTTTCCAACCCTCTCAATAGTACAAGATATGTTCCATATATATTTTCTAAAGAAGTATATTCCTGGACCAACACATTTAATCACCTCTTAAGAAATTTAGTTGGAACATGATCTATATTACTATGAACAACCCACCAAAATTAATGATACTAAATAGTAGGAATTGATGAACATGATGACTTATCTAGTGATGGTACTTTGGAGAATCTAAAAAATAAGGGATGAAACATGGGAAACATAGGATATTATGAAGAAAAAACAGCCTTATTTGTTTAAATGGTAATTCCAATGAATTTTTTTGGAAGAAATTTTTTAGGAGGGAATAATGTATTACCCCAAGACCATACCATATTTTTCTCTTAGAATAAATTTAATTTTCTGATATCTTTCATTACACGCAATTAGTATCCTCAATGGCATAGAATACACACATGGTCGAGTTTTAAAAAACATAATTAAAAATTGTTCTTTAAATTGAAGCTTATGAATTTTATTAACTAAATTATGAAAATATATGGTTGACTTCCTTGGTTACCAATTGATTATAAAGGAATATAAAAATCAGTTTAATATAAAAGACATTTTTTTATAAAAAACTATTGGTATATCCCAAAGGATTTTAACAAAATATCTTAAATTAATTTCTATTAGTGGATGATAATAATGAAATTTTTATATTTTATATTCATTTTGGTGGGTTGTTCATCCTGTTCATCAATTCCTTCTATTTAGTATAATTAATTTTGGTGGGTTGTTCATAGTAATATAGATCATGTTCCAACTAAATTTCTTAAGAGGTGATTAAATGTGTTGGTCCAGGAATATACTTCTTTAGTAAATATATATGGAACATATCTTGTACCCATTTAAGGGGGTCACTTAAAGGTGGTTTTGTCCCCATTTAAGGTGTCACTTATTTAAAAACTGGATTTTGATAATTTTTTAAAATTTTATCTAAAAACATAGACAAATTTTTTATTATATTAATTGCAGTATTATATTTGGATTAAATATTTTTATTTTTGTTATAGGATTCCTTTTTTTATAAATAATTTAAAATAGTTAATTTCAATACAAAACTGAATTTTTGTTTAAATAATTTATAAGGATAAATTATATTTTTATTTATTTTTAAAGTAAAAATATTTCAAATACACATATATTAATCCAATTTGGGTAATTATAATTATTATTATATTGATGTTAGACATAAATAATTAGTAAAATTTTCATCATTTTTAATTTAAAAACCCACTTTATCATCATGTCTACAGGATTAATCTTAAATTTATTGGTTCCAAAACTATGAATTGATTTTCAAAAAATGGTTAAATAAATGTAATAAAAATAATTTTTAATATATTACAATGTAAAATTAAATTTTTAACAAATTTATTAGCGAATAAAGTTAAAATTAATTTCATTGATAAAGAGAAAAATGAGTTTACTAAGTGACTAACCATTAATGTTATGTGTCAAAAAGACATAGAAACATTTCTAGAACCCATTGTGAGGAAATATTTCAACCTAATCACTAAATAATTTACTTTTATTTCCATTATTATAGAAAAATGAAATGAAAAAAAGTGGCTGGAATTATCCCGTTTAAGAAATTACAAGAGTGACACTCACCCCACTTATAATTGACTACCCACTATCCTCTTCTCTTCACACAATCCAACCATTTTATTTCACCCAATACCTAACCAAATAACACTTGAACATCCCTATAGTCAAAATATATTCTTTATCTTTGGAATAAATCAAACTTTTGAATTTATTAGTACAAATCTATGGGGGACACCCGAAAAGAAGTAATGATCTTCAAAAAGTGTTTTTATTTTACTTTCATCACCATCTCCTTAATTTTTTTTAATAAAATTATTATATAATATTCTTTATATCTTCAATATACTGAGATATTTTTTGTTCTAGGTATAACATACTATTTCACACACATCTATAAAATTAGTTACTAAATCATCATTTGTGTGTACGATGGACATCCGCCTCCCAGACTGATGTCATTATTTTCCTCATTTACACCATTCAGGGTTGAGAATATTGATGGATTTATAATTTATAATTGATATTTTTGATTTTATTATAATTATTTTATTATTAAATCACACATACCTTCATGCTTCCCATTTTTTTTAATATGATAACGTCTCTCATGGGTACAGCGGACAACTACCACACGAAGCAATTTGATTCATTCATCTTTCTCAAGGAATGTATTAAATATGGTTTTAATGAAAATATGTGATATATATGACCTAATAATTAGAGTATAATGATAATATATATATATATAGCATTTAATTTTCTATCTTTTAATATTTCAAGAAAATGGATACATAATCAATTCTTACGTATGACTTCCCATCTCCATGAATATTGTATTTCATTTCTATACAAAAAAAATTATGGATTACTCTAAATAAATATATAATTATTATTTATAATATTTAAATAAATTATTATATTTTGGAGATTGTGAAACCATGATGTATGTAATATCAATAAAAAATAACTATCCATAACATACTTCAAAGACAAGGAAATTGACATGACAAACAATGAAATTTTTTAAATATTATTAAAAATAAGTAGATATGAATTTATAAACGTCAATTTTGGAGTTATAAATTATAAGTTTGATTTGGTATAAGATAATAACGTGATTAAATTCTTTATACAAAATTTTAAAGAGCATTAAACCAAAAGGAAGTGTAGCGTAATGGATTTCATTAAAATTTACATTCTATTGATAATTTGTTGTTTTTAAGTACTAATTAAATTTTATGTGGTGTATATACATCCAAATTGACATGTAATATCGTTAATAAATTATTCAACATTCTATATTTGGTTTCAATTTTAATTATGTCACCTAATGGTATTTGAATTCAAAATTACCAAATGGTAAAATTAAACTTGCAATCTTGTTTTCTTTTGTTATTGATAACTTTCTCTTGTAACTGTCTCATTATAGTAATAATTTCTTATTGGACATTTAATTTATCTTAAATATCAATATTTTTGTGTATTGGATATGATTATTTTCTAAAATTTATACCATTTTGAAATATAGTGTTTACTAAATATGTTATTTTGATTAACTTAAGAAATATTGATAAATTTGTATCCTTCGCTCAATAAGAATATTTTATAATTAAAATTTTTTATGAATTAAATTGATTATACAATATATGAAGAATTTTTTTAAACAAGTATGATATGGGTTGGGGCCATTTAATTGAAGACCATTGATGCATCATTATTTTTATGGGATGAATCTGCTGCCAAATTATATAGGGTTTTACCTAGTATGTTTTAAATTGTCTTGTGAATGGTCTTGAAGGTATACGATATATGTTCCTAGGAAACATGATGTTTAATATTTAAGAATTTCATTCATTTATAATTCAATTATTATTATTATAAATTGTATTTTTTCTATGACATTGTCAATATATGCATTTCATTTTAATTTTATTGATTAAATGTAATGTGTTTTAGTTATTTACCCTTCCATATTGAGTATGAAATATCCTAATATTTATGTGGCGTGTGTGTTCATTGATATAACATTATTTATTGATAATAATTTTTGATTCATGATATCTTCATGTATACTTAACCCTTACTTATCAGTTTAGATCTCCCTTCATTTGTTTCCTTTCCCTAGAATATGAAGACAAATTATTGGAATGAGTTTCAAGGACACTGAGATTTTAATTTTGTTATTATTTATTTTATATTCATAATATAATTCGGGTATCATATATGTAATATAGTATTCGAAAACTACTCAACTATTTATTCCTTTTAGATGTGAATCTTGTATCCATACCAATGTAATAAAGTAAGACACTAGCTTTGGGCTACTATGGTTAGGGTCATTACAACTGCCATCATCTATGGCCAATATCTACCATCACAGTCTACCATCAGAATATACATCTAGAATATACAATCAGAATCTCCCATCTAACTAATTTTGCTACCACCTGCATCTATATCCATAAAAAATATTCTACCACTGACATCTAAATCCATCCACAAAACTACCCTTTGTTACCCAATTCCCTTGAGAAATAAAAGGGAAAAATAAACATATGAACTATGGAATCACATTTTATGCCTATGAAACAATTATCATAATTTAGAAATAAACCAAACACCACTATAAGGGAATTAAAAAATGGTCTTTCAAGAAACCTCCATGTGGCATACCACTCAAAATACTGTTTTAAATAAAAAAATAGTAGCAACTAAACACTAAACCATAAGCCTACCATCTTCCCCATGACAACTTTAATAACCCCTTCAATGACCACACATAACCAATCCAAAAAAACTCCATAACCAATAAAAATCAGATACCTTAGAAGAATAATAAATAAATTCCATTTCCCATTTCATGATACTATCTATGTTGGGGGTAACTGAGTCAACCAAATGATTTCAATCGCATCAAGGAATGTCGCATCTTGATTAAGAACCATGTTTTAATTTATATTCAATAAATCTTTAATAACACATAAAATAATAAATAAAGAGTCCCATATTTTATAAAATAGAAGGTCAAAACATTTTATCACAAAAGAAAAAGAAAAACAATATAAGATCAAAAAACATAGGCAAGTGGGAACACATTTGCATCACATTCTCGAACATAATCTCATTAAGAACACCATTACTCCATTGAACATGAACCAAAGTAATGTTCCATCCTCACATCACCTTCTCTTGATTATCCTAGATCTTAACTGTCCACTCTGTGAATATCGTAGTATGAATGATATCCAACTCTCCCTAGTCAATGATGTGGGAGTCAATGTAAGGATACAGATAGAGCTGAGATACATGGAATACATCATGATTCGAGTCCTGTCATGGCATGAGTGAGAACCAATAATCCACCTCCCCAATGCACCCAACACCATGAAAGGTCTAATGAACCAGGTAAAGAGCTTACTCCCCCTATCAGACCTCTATTTTCGATGTTAATGTAAGACTCTCAAGAACACATTGTCTTCATCCTCAAACTATAAGGGCCTCATCCAACAATTAACATAATAAATATTATGATTTATCACTAATTTAATCCTCTCAAAACAACAAAGAACCTTTTATTTCATTCTCTTCAACACATCAGTTCTAAAAACTAATTACTCCCCAAAATCATCCTAAAACAATAGAGAATGAATTTTTCACCATCAAAATGATTCAAATGCAGTAATGATAATTGATTTTGGATAGATTGTTTTATAATAAATCCCACCAAAATAAGAAGTATTTCTCTCAAGATTCAGAAAAGTACAAGATGCATGACTTAAACATATCCTCCATCATCTGGATATTCTATTATGTCTCTCTATCCTTCTGAGGTCAGAATATAGTGATGAGGCCTGACTTTGTTCCAAACATATGTTTTAATCCCCCTAAAAATTTGTGATGTAAAATGGGAAACCATAATTTACAACATGGATCTCTATAATCTAAGCCTCAACACCCCCTCATCCATATACCTCCTCTCAAAAACATTCATGGAACCCAACTCCCTGATCACTTTGAAGTGATCCAATTTCATCAGCTAATCCACAATTTATCATTTAATATTATAACCAACTTGAAATTGTTGAAAACCTGTTAAAATTTCTATATAATTTATCTCATTTCAAATAAATAACCTTGAAATTCATTAAAGAAACCCAAGGAAACATGGTTCTCTATCCTTCCCTACTAGAAAACCATATACCAAGACTCAAACTCTATCATCCCCTATTTCATCCAAAACCCCCATATTATATCTTTAATCCATGGGTCATATTTTAAAATCATTAGTGTATAACTATAAGTGATATATATAAAAAATGAGTTATTCCATTGTGCATCACTACTATAAAAAATTGCTTCCCCTAGAACAACACACAGTTATAACCTTCCCCTGATCATCCCTCCAGTGCAGTACCATGACCAACATGATCAAATGTCTCCTCTGCCTCCGAGTCTCCCCACTAAGACTCTTAAACCTTCCTCATTATAGGGAACTACACATTCATATGAAATAATCAACCTCAACTATCATCGACCCTCGCTTATTAGTGTATGGGTTCTAACTCCACTATCACTCTCCAAGCATCCATTGACTCTAAAACCATAACCTTCCATGAATTACTACTAAATGTGTTGGCCATAACAATCATATTTCCTAATGTGTAGGATATCTCAATGACATATTCCTAAAAAACCCATCCACCACAGTTTTCAATGATTTATATCACATGGAGGAGAGATATACATAAAGATATTGTGATTTGTGAAGACAAAAGAATGCACCCGAATGGGGTAATGTCTCTACTGCCTTAGTGAAAAAAACCTGCATATTACTCCATATCAGGGGTGTAATAGTAACAGTCATGGGTGAATAACTTCCTTGACCCATATAAGTTCATTATCTTACGGTGCATCAATATGAGTCGAAATCCTATATGGGATGAATAAAAAACCACCTCAAACATCACCCCTTCACCTGGTAACTGGTATACAATAGAACTACTCAATTTCCCCTTCATGTAGTCAAATAGTAACTAACACTGAAGAGTCCAAATAATAGACTATTCCTTCCTGGTCAAAGATAAAAATGCAGTATCAATCTATGATAACCTGAATATGAACCACCAGTAATATCCTGCATGTCCCACAAAACTAAAAAACTTTTCCGCACTCTTGGGTGATACCCAAGAAACAACATACTCGACTTTTGATGGGTCTATGATGACACCTTATTTATACACCATGTTCCTAAGGAAATGTATATATTATTTCTAGAACATACACATGAAAAACATTACATAGATATGGTGGTGTCAAAGAACATGAAAGATAACTATGAGATGATCGACATGCTCCTCCTTTTATATAGAGTAGATTAATAGTTCATCGATGAACAAGACAATGAACTAGTCTAGGAATTCATAGAAAATATTTTTAAATATACCAAATAACATTTAATATGTATTCATCAATATGATTGGAATAAAAATGAATTCAAAGTACCTATTCTTACATCTGAATTTGGTTTTTATTATATCACCATGTTTAACCCTCATTAGGTGATTCCTAGACTACATATCGAACATTGAAAACAAAATTTCCCCTATCAATTAATTGAAAATATTTTATGTACTTGTAATAGGGAAATGATTATTGATAATTTGTTTGTTAAACCCATGGAATTATAGAAAAAACTTCAAACTAGTATCCTATTTCCTTGGGAACAACACTGGAGCACCATACAACAACATACTAGGATAGATTAACCCTTTCCATATCATATCATCAATCTGATTCCCTTTCTCCCAGGACTGATAGGGTTCCATTTGATAAGGATATATCAAAATCAAAGAGATTTCGGGCTGAGATTCTGTCCCAAACTCCACTTCATGTCAAGGGGGTTACATCACATCATCCATGGAAAAGATATCCAAAATCTAGCTGACAACCTCAGGTTCCTCCTCTATGCTATAATCTATTAATTCTAATTACATATCACCCATAAATGAATAAAGGGACTCAAAGCATCTGCTAACCACCAGAGAACATCACAGTCCAAAAAAACTACATGTTGACTATCCACATCTAAAAACACAACTCTCTATTGGAATATGTTGATAATAGAATTCATATAATACATCCATTTGATGCATGGAATTACATCCCATGACTTCTTCTATAGTAATATTATATCCCCATATGACTGATGTGACCTCATCATCAGTCTACACCCTTGACACACATCCAACAAGATAGTATGGCCTATCACATGCGTAGTCAACACCAACGGTATGATAAGCCTCTCTATATTTATTCCCAAATCATATAACAGAGTGGGAAAAAATGTAGTGTAAATCTTCGGAAGTTAAAATGAATAAAAAAGGGTTGAAAAAGAGATGATAATACCACTCATAATCGTTGTCTCAACTAGAATTGATTCCTAGGCCATTTGCTACTAACCATGATGAACTCCTCTACCTATCTACTAATAGAATCCCCCACAACCTCACTTGGGTCAGGTCCACTGAACACATGGAACATCCTGAGGATAAACTCTACCTTCTCTTTAAGTCATTGAGATTTTTTTCAATATTTATGTGACTAAATTTAATCTTTTAAATACTTTTTATTACATGTTAAACATATTTTTCATTGGATACATCTAAAACCATGTTTATCATGTATTATAAGCTACATGAATTTTACCTTTCATTACACATAACAATGATTTTAGATTTCAATTCATGAAAAATTGATTCTTGTCTACATCACGCAAAAAAAAATTTAAATGAAATGTTTCATACTGTTAAAATACTATTATTTAATTGATAGTTATCACCTAGCCATTTTAATGGATGGTATAAATAGAATTAACTAATTTTTTAAAATTTAAGGTCTAAAAATTTATATATAATTGATTTCTTATTCTCTAGTAAATTATAAATGAAAATAAAAATACTTTGAAAATAATGTTATTTTTTATAACTATTTTATGCACAAAAACATTCTTTATGTAAATAGATTCAAATAATAAATTTATGTTAAATAATTTATTTAAATTTATATATTATATAATCGAATAAATTTTTATAATTTATCTTATTTGTTTTCTAGAGAATATAAAAGAATATTATAAATTTAAGCGTAAAACAGTAATTTTCTAAAAATCAGTTTTTTTACATTTTATGAAATTATAATAAAATTAATTTTTTCAAATTTAAATGAAATATATTTGAATAAAAAAAATTAAATTATAAATAATCATTTCAAAATTAAATTCGGCTCAATTTTTTGAGTTTTTTATGAAAATTAATTTTTTGATAAATAGTAACAAAATGAAATTTTTTATTATGAATTGTAATTTAATTTTAATAAATACAAATATTAAGATGGTTATAAATGTAAAATTAGCTCAATTATATATCTATTAATCCAATTCAATTCATTTTAATAAATTTTATAATGAAATTTGATATAAAAATGTTTTTGACTTTAGAACATTTTCTCTTTGGAAAACTTCTTTTTTATCCCATTTATAAGATTTTTTTTAAATTAAAAATTTAAATTTATGTGAAAAGATTTTAGAAAAATTGATTAAATATTTATATTAATAAAAAAATTATAGAATCAACAATGGTGAAAATAATTTTTGACCATAATTAATATTTAAAAAAATGTAAAAAATATTTTTCATGGTTAAGATAAAAATGGGTCTACCTTGGGGTTAAACTAAAAATATAAGCATTAAAAATGATTTAAAACATGTGAAAATCACATTGGATATTTATAGATTGAATTTATTTCATACATTATTTATAAATCCCTATTTTGGAGCCATTTGGATAGTGAAAAATGTGTGTATACCTTTTTCATTTTAAAAATTTCATGTGTTCCACTCACCTCAGTTATAAAGGGACACCCCCTATCCTCTCCTATTCAAATTTATAATAGAATTCGGTATTGAAAATCCTTTCCCAAATAAATTCCATAATTCTCTCCATTCTTCCTAGATTCGATTTTTTTCCAAAATCATTCTTATGATGCTTTTTTCAACTGAAAAAAGTTTTCCTAATAGGAGGATGTTCGAATGTCAATGAAATAATTCAACAATTATAATAATGGATTTCTATATCACTATTATATTCTATGAGACACAATCTGTATTCACTATGTGTTTATTTTATGTGGTGTATATAATTCCCCTGACTTCTTTTCTCTTAATGGTTATTTTGATTTACATGTTCATTTGAGGATCCCTCTTTTATGGGGTTTACGGTATAAAATTTACCAAATTGGTAGGGGTTTTATGATACATTCTCATCATTTATCAATATTTATTATTTTAATGATTATGATGATGAAATATTATGATCTCTCTCTCAATAAATTCATTAAATTTATTCCCCTTGGTCTATGTCATGAGAATACATGGTTTCCCTTTATTTTCATATCTTTATGTAATCAAGAGTTCAAAAGAACTTTTTTAAGAAAAATTCCCTTTATTTATATCTTAAATATAAAACTAATTTTAAAAAATATGTTTTCATAAAAAATAAATTAATTTTTTATAATTCTTCAACTGATTTATTAATTAAATTTTTGACCATGTTTGAATTATAAGAACGTATTTTGAAAGGAATATTCATATTATTTTTTAAACAATTCCCATATGTATTTTACAAAATATGTGAATGGAATAATTTTTTACATGTTTGTCTTGAACGTAATTTCTCACAGTCTTGAACATTTTTTTATTTGAACCTACCTTTTTAAATTCTCCTAGTTATTTTCGTTGAAAATGTCTTTCAAAATATTTTAAAAAGTTTTTTTCAAAATGGAAATATAATTTTTCTAAAGAATTGTTTCAGATGGTTTTTAATGATTTCATTAAAAGTTTACAAGGTTATTTATAAAAAAATGGTTTTGAAAAACAAATTGTTTTAAAAAGTGAATTTCAAAGTGGAATGGTCATATTACTCATCAAATGTTCCATGTGATCTTTCAAAATAATTCTTCATCAAATATGGTATCATTTTATATTACTTATGTTTTATTGGGAGTAATATTTAATGATAACATACATATTATTTCAATATATAGAAAATGTTTATGTTGATGAAATTTTTATAAACCCATTTATTTTTTATAATTTTATTCAATACTGAATTGAGGAAATTTTTATGAAAAACTTTTTCATTACATGGTTTATGATTTGATGATATGGTGAATGTTTTTCAATATTATAAGTCAATTTAATATGGTTTTCATTCGGATTTGCATGGGACCTATATCTCCCAAAAATATATCAGATAAACCATAAATATAATGACAATATAATGAGATACAAGTTGATGGAATTTATACTCTATCGGAAATAGGGTCGTTCAGATCAATTTTGGAAAACATACATGCCATGTTCTATAATGGGAAACATGTAATAATTCATGATCCGATATGTTGAAGATATTGGTAGTTATTCTAGAGAAATAAAATGGTTTTTACTATATTTATATGGTTCCACATATTTATGAATATATATTGTGGTTATTGATTGATTTATAATGATTTTTCACTCTTATATTCCATGTTTTTAGAAATGATGATGTTTTATGCCATGACTCGTGTTTATGATCTATGACAGTTTGGGGATGAACTCCCTAGTTTTTTTTTCAAATCAGAAACATTTATTATTATCTTATTATTTCATTTGATCAATGATTGATATCTCTTATTTTTAACCTTACTAGGTATGTGAGATCACCATTTATGATGATTCCATCCCCATGTTATGAAGAATGGTTTACATAGTTTATTCATATGTGCACATATATATGAGAATATATTTAAGTGATATATTGAAGATCCTTCATTATATAAGAAAAAATATTTTTAGTCCCCAAATATAATAAACTATTATTATCCTCAGGCATGTCTTTATGAAATTTATTGAATATTCATCTAAAATATGTTATATTTATATATATAATATTTGATCATTATAATTGGTATTAGAAGGAATGTTTAGTGATTAGAGATTAGCATTAGAAAATATTTTGTGAGATACCTAGGGATATTACTATATATATGTCTTGTGATATGTCTAGGTACATATATAAGGATAAATATATGGATAATTCTTAGTATACAAAAAATATACTAGAATTATGGTAAAGGAAAATAGAAAGGGGTTTCCAAGAAATTGCATCCCCTGATGGATACAATAACTGGATGTGGCTCTGGCATAGACGCACCCAAGGGTAACAACTCTAAAAGAGAGAATTCAGTTGGAATTTATCATCACATGGCATATGGAAACAAGTGTTGTTGTACCCATGGAATGACACTCTAGGGGGATATGCATTAGAAATCAAACAAAACAACATGAACCATCTTGATGGATTTAAATAATGTCCATGAATGAGCTTAGTTAGGACTATTGTTTAACATATTTAAAATAATGTGTCATGACTTATAAATTATATAAATTAATCTCCTTGGTTTTCTTGTTTTTCACTTGGATTAGTGTTTTACATGCAATGTTATATGGTATTAATCATTGTATAGAACTTGAAACCACTATATTAATGTATTGTGCGATGGGAAATGAAATGATTCACCTCTAGAGAAACCAAACATTATGGTAGATGGAATGAGAAATGTCCTTTCTATTCTTACACAACATTATCATGCTATGAATCTAGATTAACATACAAACAATCGAAGGTGGGAAAAAGTGTGGTGGATTCCTTCACGAGGAAACATCCACCATCGTTTAGTGGTTCTACTGATCAACAAGTTTCTATGAAATGGATTGGTACTAATAAAAATGAAATTTATGTTCTTTTGTGCTTGGAGAAGGAATATTTCATTTTAGATTCTTGTAATTTGGAAGAAAAATTGAATCACTAGTGGACTATTATTAAGAACATTAGGGAACAAGAAAAAAATTGGATCTTTAGAGTGGGATGAGTTTAAGTTGATGTTTCTCAGTAATCACATCCCACATATTCTATGAACACAAATGTAGATCTAATTCCATGGGATTAAGTGAAAGGATGATGTATCTATTGGAACATATGAAGCTAATTTTACAACACTTTCATGATATTATTCCATATTAATAATTATCTCTAAAATCACAAATGATTAATTCGTTGGTGTTCTTATATTAAGAAATCAAAAGGCCTTGGATATAATAGAATTATAATCTAAGATAAATGTATGTGATGTTCACTGATGGTAGACATGGAAATAAGATATTAACACCATACCTATCATTTTGATATGAAAAATAAGATTGAGTCTCATTAAAAATGAAATAATAGATTCTAGAATAATTAAATCACATATGATATTCTATTGGAATAATGATAAACCCAATCTTCTGATGAAATTTACGTTTTATAAGATAAGATCTTATATAACAATAAATGGTTAGTGATCTTTTAGAACTGTATATGTACCCATGAAATATTAACTAAAAATTTATGGAAACCATCACGGGTTAATTATTTTTAATTTGATCATTAGTTTAATTCCATTTACACCCATTTTTTGGATTTACCTAATAGTATTTAATGAATATTAAGATTATTTTAGATACATTTGTGGAAATACAACTCTTTGGTTTTGGATATGTTTTATTGAAAATGTTATTTAAGGTGTAATTCCTTTATACATTGTTGAAATATGATTAAATTAACTAGTAATATTTACGTTTTGTCTTATATTTGATGTTGAGTTAATTATGTGATATATTTGATCAAATTTTGAATTTAGCACAATTAATTTATATCAAAAATGATTTCTCTCTACATCCTATTTCTATAATATACATTAAATAAGATTTAACGTTTCTTGTATTTCCACCTTATTTTTCAACCAATCATGATTTTATTATTTCATCGATGTGTTGGTGAAGTATTCATCCATATCTTGATAAAGATATGTGCTTAAGAACCTTGTATCATCCTCAAAAAGATGTTCAGTCTATGAGAGAAATGTAAACCCTCAAGGATATGATAAAATCATGACGTATGGATTTTAAAACTAGTTGGGATCAACACCTTCCTCAAGATATGTTTTCTTTTAACAATATCTTTTACTCGAGTATTCATATTTCTCTTTATGAATAATTTTATGGAAATAAGTGTACGACAAAATAGTATAATTATGAAGTTGTGGAATGAAAGATATTGGGACCTCAACAACCTAATGAGATGACAAAAAAAGTTAGATCGATTCATCAACTCGTATGGATAATAAGAAGTTGATAGAATGTTAGGATGATAGTCGTCCTGATGATATATAATTTGATGTTCGTGTGAAGAAATTTCAAATAATTTCTCTATATATGAATGAATGGAAAACTAACACCTAGGTATATATGTCCATTTGAAATACATGGTCATATCGGGAAAATATCTTATCATTTTCCACTTCTACCGAATCGCTCCTTGGTTAATGATATGATTCACAAACCTCTCCTAAAAAGGTACATACCTAATCCTTCACATGACATAGAGGTCATAATGCTGGAGAATTATCATTTTTAAAAGGAATAATTTGTTGTAATATTGTATCATATTAGTATGTTCTACGAAACTAGTCCAGTGAAATGGTAAATTATTTTCTACCAAACCACCAACTTGAGGAAGCTACTTTGGAATCCAAGGAAGTAATTAGGCCAAATTATCCCCATTTTTTGGTACCAAAGTGAGGAATTTTTAGGGTAAATTCATTTTAATTTGAATAGAATGTATCACCCTGAGGTTTTTTGAAATATATTTTTCAAATAAATTTAATTTTTTCAATATTTTATGTTACATGCAACACCATGTTTTGATTTAATTTAATGAAATTATGTGTTTATATTTAGATACACACAACAACATGTATAGATTGTGTTACATGAAACACTGAGTTTAACTTCAAATAAACACAACACCATGTTTATCCTGTATCACATGAAACACAATGTTTAAATGAACCATGACATAATATTAAAATATTATTACATAATATGATTGTTATCACCTAACCATGGGAATGGATGGTATGAACATGATAAAATAAATTATGAAAATATCTGGTTTAAAAATTTATATACAATGATTTCCTTGGAGACCAATTAATTATAAATGATAATAAAAACCATTTTTAAAAAAACTAATATTTTTCTGAAAAAAATTGTTTATGCGCAAATTTTTTTTCTCAATAAATTAAATAAATCATTTTTGTTGAAATATTTTAAGAAAGTTTATATATTATATATTTAATTAAATTTTTAACATTTATCATCTATGTTTTCTATAATAGATATAATATTATATCCAATTTTACGCTTAAAACTGTATTTTTCTAAAAACATTTTTTTTTCAACATTTGCACAATTAATTTAATATTAAATTTTTTCTATTATAAGGAAATGAATTAGAAAAAATGGAAATAAATTATTATAGCATAATTACAAACTTATCATAGGTTAAAGTTTTGATAATTTTTTTAAAAATAATTTTTTTTCCAAGTAGTGAAAAATAATAGGTTTTATTATGAATTTTCAATTCTCGTAAAGAATTAAAAATAATTTAAAAAAATTAATATGGTTTTAATGGTTTACTTAGTTTAATTATGTATATATATAAATAAATAAAATTTATATCATTGGAATCAGTTTTATTTAGAATTTGAATATAAAATAATTTTAATCATTAGAACATTTTCTCTTTCAGAAACATCTTTCTCATCACATATATGAGATTAATTTTAAAATATATTTTTCATCTTATCTTAATAAAATTTGTCAAATTGGATTGCATATTTGGAATAAAAATAGTAAAAATTATCTTATAATTTCAACATAATTTTTTAGCGTAATGAATATTAAGAAAGGTGAAAAATTATTTATGGTATTTAAGGTTAAAATGGTCATACCATGGTGATAAAATAAAATTAAAATTGTAAAAAATGACCCAAAACATGTAGAAAAAATATTATAAATAAATATTTCACCTAAAATTTTATATCTACTAAAATTTCACATTTTGGAGCCTTTTGGTATGTGAAAAACATGTGTACACTTTTTCTTTTCAGAAATTACAAGTGTGCTACTCACCTATGATATTAACATACTACTCATTGGTTTTGGATACGTTTTATTGAAAAAGTTATTTAAGGTGTAATGCCATTATAAATTGTTGAAATATGATTAAATTAACTAGTAACATTTAGGGTTTATCTTATATTTGATGTTGAGTTCATTATGTGATATATTTGATCAACTTTTAATGTTAGCACATTTCATTTCTATCAAATACGATTTCTCTCTACATCCTATTTCTATAATATATATATAATAAGATTTAAGGTTTCTTGTATTTCCACATTATTTTTCAACTAAACATGATTTTATTATTTCATCGATGTTTTGGTGAAGTATCCATCCATATCATGGCTGAGATACATGTTTAAGAACCTTGTATCATCCTCAAAAAGATGTTCATTCTACGAGAAAAATGTAAAACCTCAAGGATATGATAATATCATGAAGTCTGGATTTTAAAGCTAGTTGGTATCAACACTTTCCTCTAGATATGTTATATTTTAACAATAGCTTTCACTCTTGTATTCATATTGCTCTTTATGAATACTTTTATAGAAATAAGTGTATAAGTAAATAGTATTATTAGGATGTTGTGGAAAGAAATATATTGTGACGTCAACAACCTGATGAGATGACAGATAAAGTTAGATCGATTCATCAACACCTAAGGATAATAAAAAGTTGATAGAATGTTATAATGATAGTCATCATTATGATCTATAATTTTATGTTTGTGTGAAGTAATTTCAAATAACTTCTCTATGTATGAATGAATGGAAAACTAACACCTAGGTATATTTGTCCACTTGAACTACATGGTCATATTGAGAAAATATGTTATCGTTTTCCGCTTCTATCAAATCTATACCTGGTTAATGATATGATTCATAAACCTCTCCTAAGTAGGTACATGCCTAGTCCTTCAAATGAACTAAACATAGAGGTTGTAACGCTGGATAATGGTCATTCTGAAATGGAATAATTAGTTGTGATACTGTATCATATGATAAGTTCTAAGAAAATAAACCAGTGAAATAGTTAATGTTTTTCTACCAAACCACCAAATAGTTTAGATTATTTGAAAACATGGAAATGAAAAAAAAATTATAGGTAAACTACATTCCCTCCCACTGTGACTATTATAACTAGAACCCTTATTAGAAATATCATGCGTAAGACATTTCTTCAGAACATGGGAAATGGAAAACTAAAAAAGGATGATCTAATATACTTAGTAAAGGTATAAAATTGAGATATTCAAAAATAACCTGAACATAATGGTATGAGAACAAGATAATGACATTTTAAAACAATAATCATCAAATAAAATATCATAATCGTGAGTCATGGAATAAATATGGGTAGTTAATAAGAAAATAATCGTAAGTTAATCAAATAACAAGTCTCTTGAAAGTGTAAAATTTTCATAATACATAGATTTATGTCAAGAACATAACCATAGAAAATCACATGTCAAGGATACCCACTAAGGAATTCATAACATGTTGGGATTTGGAAAACCACATGTGTAGCTACATCAATCTATGGATGACGTACCGTGTACCCTATTTTGGTCTTGGGATAACCACCCTTGTATTATTCCATTTGGAATTGGTCTAGTTAATATTTTTCCATTTTATCTCCTAGAATATTTGTCATTACACAATTCTTTGGAGAGAGATATAGGTCCCAACCATCACACAATTAAAATCATATGTATGTGTTACACAATATTATAAAACATTCATCCTATCAAAACCCATGAAATTAAATAATTTTTACAAAAATTTCATAATATAATTTTATATGGAAAATAGATAGGTTTCATTATAATTTTTTCATTTCATCATAGCATTACACTAGGAAAAAGAAGCATGTTTCATAATATCTCTATCATGATATATCCTGAGGAAGAGATACATGTCACATAAACATCATTTCATCAGGAACATAATCTATTAGGAAAAATAATATGAATGGTATCCTAGTATCATATCCCCATTAAGCCATAGTTATCATCAACAGATTTCATCTAAGATGTAAATTAATTTTTATAGATCATTTAAATCAATTATTAGTGAAAATAACCATTACACATTGAAAAAAATACATTTTTGTAACCCAATTTTTTTTGAAAAACCTTTAATTTTAAAATAAACATGAAAACTATTAAGGGATAATTCTATGAAATAATTGTTCTTGAGGGTGGGTAATTACTTTCTTCTTCTACATGTTAAAAAAATATTTTATTCACATTTTTGGTAAAATCCAAACGTGCATTATTTGGAAAAAAATTTAAGATTCCATTAAAAAATTTAATTGTAAAACATTGGTTCAAATATTGTTCAATAAATCAATTCGATTTTTATAAAATCTTCTTTTAAAACATTTTTAGAAAACTTAGTATTTGTAAAGAAAGGGGTTTTCAACAGAATATATGTTTTTTCTTAAAAATATTCTTTTTGAACTCTTGAGTACATAAAGAGACAAAAGTCGATGGAACAAATGTATCCAAATAAAATAACCTTAAAAGAATAAATTTCACATGTTTTTGAAAATTTATATCATAATATTTTGTTACAAAATAGATAATGATAATATAAATTTTGATAAACTATGAGATTATATCATAAAATCATTACAACTTTAGTAACATTGAATAAAAATTACAATGAAAGAAGAACATAAAATGAAGAATAAAATATAAACACTATAAATAAATTCTTTATATTACTTAGAAAATCTCTTGTATATACACTTCCTGAAATAATATAATGTATAACATAACATATATCTCAATGAAGGAAAATTGAGACAGTAATACCTTACCTTAATCATGACTTCCATGGTAAATTTTAAAACTACATTATAATCAATATTAGATTGTTATAAATATATTATAGAACAATATTTATATATATCATACTATATAATATATTCTTATGACTTTTTATTACCAGATTATTAACAATCCTACGTCAAACTCACATTTTGGGTAATTACCGATTGGTTTATCATATAAGTTTTTATTTTTTGTTTTTGATCTTATTAGTTTGATAATTTTTTTTATAATATAGTTCATTTTTAACATGATATAAATATAATATATATCAATTGTATAGGTACTTATTTTAATCTTTTAAATTTTGTGATAGAAAATGAAATACATTGTTCATGGAGATGGTATGTCATTCGTATTCATGAATACAACTTCCATTTTCATATGTATTTGAAAGAAATAATATTAAATGATATATTATCATTAAAATTATATTTTTATTTCATATATATCACATAATTTTATTAAAACCATTCTTATTACCTTTAATGTAAACCGTGAATGAATTGCATCGCTTTGTGGGGCGGTAGTCTTCCGTTGACTTGAGCGAAGTTATTGTATTCCCAAAATTTGATATTATGATGTTATGTGTAAAATAATAATTCTAGAAGTATAATAATAACATAAATATAATATATAAATAATAAATCGATAATTATTTACATCTATGAGAGGTGATAATGGAAACATGAATGACATCGGTTTGCGAGGTGGTAGTCCACCATACACACAAAGGATGATTTTGAATCGCATTTCATGGAAGTAGAGATTGTTGTATGTCATTAAAATATTATTTTAAAAATAAAATTATAATTAAAATAAGGGTTTAATTGTAAAATAATATTATTATAATAATTCAAGTATGTGTATGATGTCACAAAACAAAAACACTCATTGGTGAACTTTACCTCTTCATCGGGTATCCCCTTTTGGATTGCACCATAATCATTAAGAGGGTGGATTTATGTCAAAAAAAAGTCCTTTAGGATTAAAGGAGTGATTTTTGGAATTCATTATTATATTTATGGATAAATTTTTTTTTTTAGGATGTTAATAAAAGAGGATAGGGGTGTCCTTTTTTAAGTGAGGTTAGTGACACACTTGTGAATGTTTGAAACAAAAAGGTGTAACCATGACATTATCATGAAAAATGTTTAAAATGGATCATTATTGAAACATGAATAAATAATATATACATATTTACAAAACACTAATGTCTTATAAGATTTGGGTTATTTTTAACCCTTCATGTTTAACGGTAACTCCCCTCACCAAAACCTTTTTCCCTTAACCGTGGTAAACAATTTTTTTTAATATTAAGAATGATAAAAATTTATGTTGAAATAATTATATAATATAAATTATAATTATTTTAAATGTGAATTCTATTTTTTCAATTTTCAATCATATAATTTAAATTATTTAATATAAATTTACTCCCATAAATGATACAAGAAATGGGGTTATAAAGAGAAAATGTACAAATGTTTATAGTGTTTTTATATCAACTTTCAATGTAAAATTAATTCAAATGCACTAAACTGGATTTATAGAAGTATAGTTGAACAAATTTATCTATAAAATTATATTGAAATATAAATAAATTTTATAAATAAACTTAATGAAAAGTTTTTATTCAATAGAGATTTAGAATTTTTCCCTATTCATAAGAAATGAAACTTTTCAGAAAAATTCAAAAAATCCACCGTAATATATTTTAAAAAATATGATATAAAAAATGAGGTTTATTTATTCCTTTTAATATTCACAAAGTGTTAAAAATAATAATTTAACTATTTTTCACAATATTAAATTAAAATAATTCTTTCATAAAATAGTAAATTTTAAAAGTATTATGTCTTCACCAAAAATTGAATACTTTTTATCAATATTTTTAAATTCCCAAAAACCATTTTAATTAATATTTAAAAATAATATGTTACTATTTATAATGATATTTTTAACATTTACATAATAACAATTATGTTTAAATAAAAATATTAATAATATATTAGGGATTTGTTAAAACTAAATGTTCTGTGTTACACAACCTAACATTGTTTTGTGTGTAGAGAAAAATTAACATGGTTTTGTATGTAATGAAAGATATTAAGTAAATTTAATTTATAGAAATATATAATTCATAAAATATCAGGTTTTTTCATTATAACCACTTAAAATTAATTTCACCTTCAAAATTTTTCACTCTGATAAAAGAAAATGAGTATACTTATCCGTCATTATATCCTAAAGTTCCATTGTAGAATTATCAAAATTGTGACTTCACCAAAAATAAATTGACTAGGTGAGTGGAATTTTTTCACAAAACATTATATTCACAATCGAAAATCACTACCAGTTATTTCTCATAAGAAATTTATTTCCCCAGTTAAATAACCTTTGAGATTAGTACATGTGGATGTTCAAGTATGTACATCCTTTTGAGAGATAAATGTAACATAAAATGGTCTTGAGGGAGTTTTTTTATGTTACAAGTGATAACATATGATCTAGATATGATCAATAATTTCAAATAGACTGATATACCTAGTTCTAAGTCTCACTTTATTCTGGAATCCGATAACCTTCTTTCGTGGATAAGTTATTAGAAAAACATTATCATAAACATCACATTCTAGAACACACTAAAAATTATCAGTATAACTTTGTACTGACTCAGATCTACATTTAGGTCTTTCTAAATGGATTTAACCATCCCTTATAATTCCTTAAATATCTCAGGTACCAGTAGATTTATTTTTCTAAATATATTCCAACAGATTGAGTCCCTATATTTATTTCTATAGAGGGCTTCATAATGAGCCATATTAATGCTTCTGTGAAATTTTTTATTGTACGAAACTAAACTAGAAGAATGTTTTGATAACGAATACCATGGAAATCTAATGGAAAAATCTTCAAATTTTCATATAGGGTTTGAATTTTTCTTTCAGGCATATAATTTATCTGATAATGAAATTCAATATTGGAACTCTACATCATATAATGATCTTTCTTATGAATTGACCAAAGCATTTAGATAAACCTCATATACTTATCAAACAAATTGGAATGGGATACTTCAATAAACTATACGAATTCTTTCATTTATATCAAGGGAAGACGATCCAAAGATAATTCATCTCTAATAAAATTTATATTTATTGAATTACTAAGAAAATCGACTACAACCCATATTGAATTACGAGCTTTAGGAGTTATTTGGAGTACAAGGAAAAAATATTTGGTGATGATTTACTATTTATGTTATGGTATGAGTAATATATATAAAAACCCATTATAATTTTTTCTTTCAACCTGAATTTTATAACTTTCCAAACATAGATATAAAAATTTCATGATATATCTCTTTATTCCATCCCACCGGAAACACTCTTTTATATCACTATACATCATTGTATTTCTCAGATGAATAGAGAATGAAGATCTATGAATGTCCTCTTACAACCCCTTCTTAAAATATGGTATAGACATAATTCATATAAGGTTCTGAAACATTAAAATTCCATGATGATCATGTTCAATCATAGAAACATTTCTAACCTAATTTTGTATATCTACATTTTCATTATGCTACTGTTTAATCATCACTTGGATAGATCGTTGAACATTCAATTGAGAAAGATAATACTTCCCACTTACACTTGGATTTCAAAAAACATTCTTTAAAAATAGATAATTATTTCATCTTTTGTGATTCTTGACATGGAAAATCTAGCATGATCCATTCAACTCAAAGCATCGACCATCTTGTTCATTTTCCCAGGGTGGTAATGTATTGAGTAGTCCTAATCATTAATAATCTCTAACAAACATAATTTTCTCATATTAAACTACTTACATGTGAATATAATCTATTATATTTTATGATCAGTATATATGTCACATATTTATTCATAAACATAACACATCCATATCATTAATGAAAAAAAGACAGCAGTTTACTCCAAATCATGAGTTATGTAATTTTTTTCATGAATATTCAATTTTTATGAGGCATAAGCAAAAACTATGTCATTATGCATAATAATTCATATTATTAATATCATGGATACATCAAGATATATTAAAAAACCTTCACCACTACTGGGTAACATAATAATAGTTGTGCTAACTAATATTCTCTTCAATTACTTGAGATTTTTCTCACATTAACCATTCTAGAAGAAATTTGGTGCCTTCTATGTTAACTTGGTCAGAGGATTAGTGATTCATGAGAAATTATCCCTGAAAATTAAATAATATCCATATAAATCAGGAAAACTACAGATCTTAGTCACTATTTATTTTCTTGTGCAATATTCAATAGCCTTTTTCCTTGATGGATCTATCAATACCCTTTCTTGAGAAAATTTGACCAAAAAATGAAACATTTTTCAGCCAAAATTAAAACTTCATAAATTTACCATATATTTTCTCCTCCTGTAGTTTCTTTAGTATAATTATCATATAGTCTTCATACTATTCTTTTCACCTTTAATATATAAGAATATTTATTATAAAGAAAACCGCAAACTGATCAAGGTAATCTCTAAAGACTATATTCATTAAATTGAGGAAGAGAGCAGTGGAATTAGTATGACCAAATTGAATCACAATATATCCATAGTGTCTATACGATTTATAGATTGTTTTCATGTGTAAATAATCCATGACCCTCGATTGATGATATCTAAAATGATGGTAAATCCTAGAAAAGTCTTCAACTCTATACATTCCATCAATGTAGTCTTCAAATGGGGAAGGGAATACTTGTTCTCAATTTTAATCTTGTTTGGATCCCTATAATCAATACAGTGTCACATTGATCAATATTTATATTTGAAATAATTAATGGGTAAAACCCAAGGTGTAACACATTACATGATTAATCCCTTTTAAAGGTTCTCTTGGATTGTCTTCTTCAATTCCTAAAAATCAATCAGGACCATTCAATAAATAGTATTTTAAATTTTTGTGGAAACTAGTACGAGTTATATTTAAAAATCAACATCACATTTTCATGAAAGAATAGAAAACTCATCTATAAAGTCATCATAAAATTCCCATATGATAAAAATACCATTAATTTCAAGTTTCCCCCAAACCATTTGAGATAAAAACCCCTTATAAATGGGAATTAAGTCTCGTATATGGATGTAATATACATTGAAAATTAATATTTCTGATCACATTAAAATAAGATCATAGGTTGGTTTGTAATATCAATTGTAACTTATCATCTGTAACAATTGGTTTGGATTTTATGTAGAGAAATCAAATCCATTCCTAATATAACCTTAAATTCAATTAGTGGAAGAATGACATGATTTGTAGGAAGAAAATTCCCACGAAAAAATTTAGAGATGAACCGTACACATGAGATGAATTCATCGTACCATTAGGGTATTTCACTGCTAATTCTACATCTAATTGTTTGGTTGAAATCATTATACCCATATAAAACTACTTATATGTGAAAAGATGGGTGAATCCAAAGTCAAATAAGACATCTAGAGCTCTACTGTAGGTAGTATGTATACCATTCACTACATTATCAATACAACCCTGATTAGAAATAATGATCGCATGATACCTTACCCCACATAAAAAGAGGCTTCAAGAAATTTTCACGGTCATTAATTCTTAGATTTGGAATCTTTTTAGCATAAATCTCATACTATATTCATCTGAAACACTAGAGTGTTGGTGGTGTATTCTGTGCAGCTATCTCAATATTCATATTATTATCCAACTTCTTACCATTACTACAGAATTCAATTTCTCAATGAACTTCCCTTCCATACTTAAAAAAATTTATTAGTCCCCTTTTCTAAATTATAACCATGATTTTTTCCACACAATGTGATTAAAGGAAGTATTATCTTATACTTTCTGTGGTAATAGGTTTTCCATGAAATTTCATTTTTATCTTCTTATCCAAACCGTGAGATTGATTGGTAAATCCAAAAACTATTTCATCCTTGAGAGGACATAAACGACCTATTCATATCTAACGAATTATCTTATGGATACTTCCCCTAGGATACATGCTTAAGCAACTGAAGATTCTATCATCCTTAAATCTAGGTTGGATAAAAATAATAGAAGTGTACCTCAAAAGTCTCGTAAAAGTTTCCTCATATGTTCCAAAGATTCATCATACTTTTTATTTATATTAATTAACTCCATCACAATATTTTTATGAAGAACATAATGATATTACATATTTCTTTTTTTTGAACACGTACTAATCCATGGAGTCAATTTCATCTTGTTTCCTCATTTTCTTGATAAGATTCTTCTACCAATCTGGTTCACCTTCCAAATGATAGATAGATAAAATGAATTTTAATATTCTAAAAATCAGAGAATGGAAAATATCTTTTTGGTGGTGTTGATCCATTGTTAAACAACATGGGGATTAGAAGACCAACTGAAATAAGGTGGATGTTACCTCATGAAGGCCTCAATAGAGTTTCATTCCATCCATTGTTTGTTTGTATGTCTAAAATTATTCCTAGCTTGAAAAGGTTTCCATTATCTCATAACATTTGGATATTCGGGATGAAAATCATTTCATTTTTTTCACACTCAACATTAACACAATTATTTTATGTTCCATCCCATAACTAAAACCAAATATAATATTATAAGAAATAATAATCATAGTGGGGAACCACATAATCATGAAAAATCACTTATAGGATATATAAATCATGAAACCATGTTATTAATAAATGAATCCTTAGGAATGACCTTGTTTATTCAAATTCATCATCAATTTAAATCCATCATGTTGGTTTATAAAGGGTTTTGTGAATTTCCAAATAATATCCCCTGGGTGTGTCAAACGAGGTGTATAGAAGGGCCCATTGTCATGAACCAAGTAAAGATAATGTTTAGATAAATATTATATTTCTATATTTTCTACCTCTAGTTACCTCTTTTCTAGATCTACATCCACTTGTTGTATCCATATAGGGATGTAATTTCTTGGAATCCACATTCTCCATACATTACCAAAATTCCAAGGCATTTCCCTATACTTTGACCCATCCATGGACTTATACATTGATAAGTACTTATGGATATCACCAGGGTTTTATCATCCTAGTTTACAAAGGTTAACTAATCATGTCAATTGATAACAATTATAGTGATACAAGCTTTTCATATGTAGATAGTACACAATTTTTATAGAAATTCATTACATTACACAAACAAATGTCAGAGGACGATATTATTTTAGTTTCATTGGAAATATGGAAACGTGAATAACTAGAACATAGGTAAACTGCACCCTCACCCACTGTGCCCCTCATAGCTAGACTAATTCTAACGCATAGCCTACATAATTCATTTATTCATAACATGGTTAATTGAAAAAACAGAAAGGTTGATCTAAGATGCTCATTAAGGGTAAAAGGGGAGATACGTAACCATAACATTAAAATAAGTTTATGAGAACCTGATCATTACATTTGAAAACTGAACCATGCATTTCAAATATCATAATATGGAGTCCCAGAATAATGAATTACTCTTCAAATGTCATAAATCATAATGTAATGAAAGAACATGAGCCATGAGTGCATAACATTGGCATAAGACATAGATTTTTGGTATTCACAAAAGCATAGAAAATCCTTCTCAAGGATGCCCAGTGAGACATTCAAAACATGTTTGGAATTGGCTAAATAAAAATATACATGATTCAAGCTTGGTATGACCTCCAATGTAAACTCATTAGGGATTTGGCTCACCACCCATGTACCCTCCTTTTTGGGCATGGTCTAACCTCTCATGTACCTAATGAGCTCCAAGAACAATTATCATTACCTAATGAAATGAAAGGATATATAGGTCCCACCTACCACATAATGAAAATTATACATATTAGTTTCACAAGATCATTTAAAATTGATCAAATAATTACACATGAAATGAAATGGGTTTCATAAAAATTTTATCATATCATATTTTGTGGAAAAGAGATAGGATTCAAAATCATTTCAGCATAGCATAACTCACAAAAAAAGAAGCATGTTTCATAAGAATTCTGTCATGACATGACCCTTGGAAGAGAAAAAAATTTCATAAGCATGTTTTCATCATTTTAATAAACCATTCACACTTATAATTTATTCAAATAAAAGGTGAAACCAAATTTTTATCATGCCATAAGGATCAAAAATAGACCATTCGCAAGAAAAGAAGGTATAAGGTTTAAGGATAGTGATAAAATGGGTTTTTAACAAGTTTTGTGTAATTTTTGACAATTATATTTTTAGTTTAACTCCCCCCCAGTAAACCCATTTTTACCTTAACCAAAGTAAATAATTCATAGTATTTTTACAATTCATTTTTGTGAAAAGTTCAATTTAACATATTAGATAATATAAATTAGGATGACGAAAAATATGGAATCAATTTTTAAAATTTACATTAACATAAATGGAAAATTTTAATTTATAATTAATCTCAAAGGCGCGATGTTTTTATTAAAGGTTGGGGTCGAAGCCTCATTTTTATTATTAAATCAAAGCGAAGTCCCCTTTTAACTGGGTAGAGGGAAACCCATTACATAGCCCAAAGGCCCAGTGGGCTTGTAGCCCATTACATAGCCCGTAGGCCCAAATTCTAAGGCCAATTCACATTCTGTGAATAGTAACCTGCTGCTACAGTACCACACAGTATCGCCGCCGCTACAGTGCCTTTCCACCGCTACAGTGCCCTGCCACCGGTATAGTACCTGCTAATTCAAAGGCGCGATGTGAAAGGGCGGTTTTAAACATAAAATGTTCATCATTTTCAATGATTTTATATAAAAATTCATTATTAAATTAACTCCAATGACATAAATTGTATAAATTGAGGCATAATTGAACAATTTTTACATTAAAACCATTTAAATATTAAATTTATCTTCTTAAATAAATTTAATTAAAATGCATTTTTCAATTAATCAACAAAAATTTTTACTATTCATCAAAAAGTGAATCTTTTCAAAAAAAAACAAAAAAATTTACCCTAAGATAATTTTAACAATATTATTTCTAAATTTAAATCTATTTTATCAAAATAATATTCTATAATTGTGATAATTTAATTTCATTAATGTTTACAAAAAGAAATTAAAGCTTTATTTTGAGAAAATCATATTTTCAAAACATAGAAAGCCTTTAAAAAAATTAATTACATATTTTTCAGTATGCTTCCTTTATAAAAAAAATTGTAATCAATATTTAAAAGGAGTTTATTCTTATTTATATCACTATTTTTCATTCTAGCTTATAATAATCATGTTTAAATTATTATATTAAAAATATATTATGGTTTTGTTAAAACAACATTTCAGGTGTGAAATATGCTAACTTTGTGTAGCATGTTGTGCAAGATTAAATTGGTTGTTGTAGGTAAGAAATGATATAAAATAAATTTAATTTATAAAAAAATATAATTTAGTAAAAAAAGGTGTTACAACATCCTTTGTTGTTACTTATGCATTATTCGGGATAATATTGAACAATACCATCATTATTCACTTTCTATATGGTTAGTTTTTTTATTGATGAAATGACTATGATTCCCATTTATTTTTCATGGGTTATTATATGGTGAATTGATTAAATGTTTATGAAAAGGTTTTTCTTTTCATAGGTTATTATGTGTTGATATGATTAATGTTTTATGATATTATGTAACACATAATTATGGTTTTCCTTATGAGATGGGCGGGACCTCTATCTCCCTCCAATGCACTGGATAAAGCATTATATCACATGAGATAATAATTGGAAACAAGTCAATGGGATTGAAATACTCTATGAAATTGGTTAATTCTATTACAAAATAAGAAATAGTTGATAATTCCATATACACTATGTTGATTTTCTGAGAAGTTATCCTTGAAAAATGAAATAGTTTTTATACATTTATGATAGTGACACACTTTAATTAAATGATATTAAGGTAAATTATTTATTTATGATTATTTCTCAATATAATGGGCTATAATAATGTATTAGGTTGTGACTATTGTTTAGGGTATATGAAGAGTTGGGTATGAACATCCTAAGTTATGTTCATGATCCCATACACTTATTCATATATTATGATTTCATACGATCATATACTAGCATCTCCTATGTTTGCCTTTACTTATCAATTGATATCTCCCTTTCATATGTTTACTTCTCCGCATTATGAAGTAATGTTTAGGTAGTGTATTCTTAAGAGGACTACTATGTGGGAACATCTTGTTTGGAGATGTTGATGTTGTTTCATGAATTAAGAATATTGTCTTCCTTTCCTCCAAAGACACTAAACTATTACATTTATTATGTTTTTTTATGAAATGAATTAAATATTTATCTAAAAATAGTTTTATTTATGTATAAAATCCTAGGACCCTATATGATCCATATCCCATCAATAGAGTATAAACCTATTGATAAAATGCCCATGATGGAAGCTACTATTGAGTATGATATAGAACCTAACCACCACCACAAAATTGAGTTTGATGAAACATTAGTAACTGACTCTGGTGATGGACATGAACCACATAGACAAAACAACCTGTCCCAAATCCCGCAGGAAAAGTGCATAAACCACTAGCTCCAGAAGTAAAAAACATCAGGTTGTTAATGACACAACCCATACCAAGGGGGGTCTTCACCATGGCTACCCAAATATAACCTCGGATTGGTTAGGGGATGGAGACTATGACCAAATAAGACTATCCCACAAATGGGAGGCATTTTACTAGGTACCTGTACATTTGCACCCAAATATGGAAAGGAAACCACCTACAACTAAGAATGCATACACTAAAAACAACCAAAAGTTATAAAATAAAATTACAGTAAATGGAGGTAAATTGGGATAGTATAAAATCCCACAAAAAGACTAAAAACAAGTAAACACACAGGCCCTTGAAAATAATTAATAGAAATCCCTTCCTGAACGGTAGCTGTGGGTCAGCTGTGAGAAGTCGTAGAAGTACCCCTCAGCTTTCTGATCACACTATGCATCACCTAGTCTTGGGCCACCAAGGTCTCTATCAAAACATTGATCATCTGTGTTGGAGTTAGTGGCCTAGAATTAAATAATTTTTACATTATTCATTAATAAATACTGTATCACATCATTATTGTTCTTCTTCGTGATAATGCATGTGATAATTTCCAAAGAATAGTTGTTTCATTAAAGGGTCATAGAGAATCCCTGCTATAATGAGAACCCTGAAGTTCCATAAGACTGTTCTTGAATATATATGTTCTATGGTCGGATGATTTTATTTGAGGGACATAAATAATATTGGCCATTAGGGGCGAGGACTCATAAAACATTGAGGCACATTCTCAGGGGTGCACCGATGGTAATATCTATGATGATATTATGAGAATGAGACCATCCCGTAGGAATTCCACATTCCATAGTGTCATTGGATGTTCTTATATATAGACGTGTGTATTGCTACATAGACTTTAAGAGTGTTATTAATGGGTATTACAACTTTTTCACATAGATGTATTGATGAAAACTGTGATGACACACTATTCGCAGCGGTGTAAGATAGGTTGGGTGCATCATGAGTGATACTGCATTAATAGATAATGCGAGAAAGTATTTCTCCATTCTATTCCATAAAAAAAGTTGATATATCAGGCCATTTGATGGAATTGATATTGCCTAAATAAATCCATGGTCATGGTGATGAATGGGCAAGTTGAATTCTAGAATGTAAAATAAAGAATAATCAAGCACATGGGTTGATGGCACTAGTATGCAACCCGCTTGATTCGAGATATCGAGATAAAGAGATTATACGGTAAGCATTCGAAAGAGGTGACACGTCATTTAGGCATTATCATCATTTTCTATGGGTGCCTTGGTGTGTTTCTAGATGTTAACCATGGAAATTAGGTTGGATCCACCTAAGGCCCCTAAGAAAGAGGCCTAGAGGGCCACACACTAAGTGCGTCCAAGTATCTCTATTAAATATTAATTTAACAAGTTAAATAAAGATTATTCCTGATTGTGGTTTAATAATTATATAAGGGTGCCTAATCGCATTTCTTTTGACACTAGTTGTTCAAGAAAATATATTATCAGAGAAATAATATATTTATTAGTGATTAATTCAGTGATTTTTATTTTAGAAATAAATAGTCATTATTCAAAGTCTAATAAATTTAGTGGAGGAAATAATTGAAAATGGAAAATTAAAAGTGCACGCCATGTATATTAAATATACTCTCCATTTATTTTCTCTCAGAATTTATAAGAAATAATATTGTATATTTAATTAAATAATATTAAGTATAATTTGTTTTGTGAATGTCAATTAATAATAATAGTCAAATGTTGTTATTAAGACATGGGGTATTACTATGAATTAAATGAAATGAATAAATTATTTTGGGTAATTAATTAATTTTATTACTCTATGTAATTAAAATCCCAATTATATAATTCTCATTAGCCTAGCCATTTTTTTGTTGTTTTGTACGACAGATTTGGAAAAGCTCTAAAGCCAAGGGCGAATTTTTTTTCCACTGAGAACTCTCTCATGCTACGAGAGAGAGATCCACCTTCACCGGATCAAGGCGGTTGAAGGAGAACATCACAAGCGAAGGATATTCCACTCTAGAACCTCGATATCCCTTCGGCAAAGTCTATAGATACGTATAGCACATGTGGATCACTGCTAGAGGAATCCTACACTTGGATTCTACATTGCAATGATGGATCACATCAGATCGTGACCGGAAACATCAACGAAGAATTAATTCCATCATGGTTACTCTTGTCAATTAATTAAATTAATTATAACCAACATATGATGATCCTATCTATGGTTCTTGGAATCCTAAATTTATTTCACATTCTTCATTGTATTTTTAATATCTGATGTTTTATTACTGTGAAGGATCTCTGATTTATTGTTTTTTAATGCTAAAATTAATGTTGGGTACACCCCCCCCCCAACGTGCTTTTGCTGCACCTGGAACCTACAGTCTTCATAAGACACGACACATTCAGGAAAATCCCGTGTAGGGTTGAGGGAAACAGTTTTCAGTAGGACACCCTGAAACCACAAAGGATACACTCAAATCAATTCATAGTCATCTATACATAGGTATATGCCTATAACACATATACAATGATTATTTAGACATTCTCATAATCAGCATCAAGGTAAATAGGTTAGGTTAAAATAAATCATCATTCACATGATTCTGCTCAAGGCATTGTTATTTTAGGAGAACTCAGTTCTCGAGAGTTGATGTCATCGGGGACTCTTACAAAGAGGTCCTTCTAATTTGGGACATGCCCAAAGATAATACACTTATCAATGTCATGGTATACATAGAGGGAATTTATTTCAGAGAATAAAAACAACCAAATCAATATTAATCCACAATGTAGTTGTTTCTTTTTAGAGAATACCGACAACCTTAATAAGGTGGCTTGTAATGTAGGGGATTCTCCACCGAGAATAATGAGAACCGTACTGATACGACCCTCTGGATGGAGGATTATCATCATTTTCTTAGATTTCATGACAATTCCCCAAAAAACCTATATCTCGGATGATAGAGGATTGCTCTAGTCTCAAATAGAGATGCCAAAACTCTATTCGGGACTCATCCTCTAGAGGAGATTTTTTTCTAGTGATTTTAACGAAATATAGCACTAAACCATCAAGGAATGAACCAAGGGAAACAACACTACTACACTAGTTTACACTAAAAACCCACCAAGCCATCTCGAAAAAAAATTTGTGTCTCATGGGTCCTAAATCCGTAGATGGATCGATAAATGGACCATTCGTTTGAAAGTTAGTACCCTTTTATAAAAAGGGCCTAGTTGGGTTTGTGTCCGACCCAACCCAACCAAGTTCGGTCGACCCGAAGTATTCGGTCTATGTTGGTCTGAACCAACCCATTGGCCCTGCAAGACTCTGACCAGGTTACTTTATCCTGATCCACGTTGTGATGATCAAACCATATCCACTAGATGATGCCTCCTGGCCACGAACCCCATGGGTCTACGGGGTCACCCGACTATGTTCCTTTTTGTTACCCACCTATGGAAAACCTTTTTAGGCCTTTAGATCTACATGGAGAGTCCCATGAAACAGCCACCACCCTACTCCAATGCGGCTCTGTCGAGATGTGATCCTCCATCACCACGACCTTATATTGTAGCCTTCCACCTTATCCCACCATTGTCCATTGAGATGGAGTCCTTTTAGGATGTCTCCCATGGAATACCCACCATGGGCCATCTCACCACTGGGGTCCCACCTGGACCGCAGGATGTCGCCGGCGGTGGCCGTCGAGCTAGCATCCATCCTGTCGGGTCCGCTAGGCTCGGGCTCGCTACGGGCCACCATGATGGCATCTTTACCTCACTGTGCCCCACCTGAAAAACTGAATCCTCTACCTCCGACCTTCCCTCGTGATGCCACCTCCATTTTCCGTAATGGATTCAGGATCCTCATCTCTGAATGAAATATGTATGAAAATGAAGAATTTGAAAAAATGGGGAAAAGAAATTAACACCAAAAATGGTCAGATGTAGGCTTTATTCATGATGGCCTTGATCCACCCACATTAGAATTGAATAATGGAGGGTGAAAATAAATAAATTCTAAACATTGATAAATCCTGAAAAAAAACCCACAACATAATCAACCCATCCTTCATAATTCTGCATTCATTGATTAGCATGTTTGTTGAATAATCTGCACTCATCATAGGGATGATGAATGGAGAAGGAAGATCAAAATAAAACTCAAACCATACCATGATTTTGGATCAATCCATGCGGAATGTTTGTTGTTGTCAGTGATCCATCCTTGATTGATATCGATCCATGGTCTCGTTTTCATTCATCACTGGACAACAATAGGTTTTACTAACGCTTATCCTCATCAGATCTTCAAGGGAATTCTTCCTTGATTGTGAATCAAATCTCATATCCATCCCATGATTTTAAATGAATAAAAAAAGTTCAAGCAGTATTGGGTCACTATGTTGTAGACTCTCTATGACTTTTCATTTATGGAAGAATACAGGATGGCCCATCATGGCTTCAAGAATTTTTTTGATGCTGAAAAATGTGAAAAGAAATAAAATATAATTTTTAAGTTTATTTTATTCTCCTTTAAAATGTCCAAAAATTATCTTTCACAGTCAACCCACACTGGTCGATGTTAGGACCTGCCTACGGTAATTTCACTGTTATAAACACAATGGTTCCCTAATATATCTGATTCTGGAACCCATTTAGAAGTTATAAATGTTCAAAGTTAGCCACTCGAGTGTTTTTAATTAAAAACTGAACACTATTCAATGATTTTTCTGGGCACACCGGTCCCCAGAACCACATTTTGTCTCATCACCTGGTTTAAGAATTTTCCAAATTAATTTATAAAAAATAAACCTGAGAAATATAAAAGTCATTACATTCTTCCCATCTTAGGTATTTATTTCCCTGAAATCCAAAATAAGGGATACTCAACAAAAAGATGAGGATACTAAGAAATAATATAAGCCTTCATCTCCGAAGTTCTCTCCTAGATATTCGTGTACCACCACCAAATGCGCACAAGCAGAATCGACCACTGACAAAGGATCCTCATCTGTCTATCCTCAATCTTCACCTGGAACTCCAAAAATGTCTCCTCATTATAAATTTCCATCTCTCCCCAGTCGATAACGTGTGATATATTGTTCACACACCTCAGAAACTACAATGAGTGGAAGACATCTGGAACCTGATGCATCTGCGAGGGAAGATCTCGGCGGTACTCCTCCTCACCAACTCTACACAGAATCTATAGAGGGACGATGTATTTGGGAGTTAACTTGACAAACTGACCAAATATCTGTAATCCCCATCGAGGTGGGACCTGAAGGAAAACACGATACCCCTCCTCAAACTCCACAACCCTTAATCTAATATCCGTGTATGATTTGTATCTACTTTGTTCATTCCTCATCAACACATGGATGATTTGTACCATCTCTTTGGCAGCACATACCAACTATGGACCAATGTTTTTTGACTCCCCTAGGACTTTCCAGCATAGTGGTGAACTTAATGATCACCAGTACAAGGCCTCAAATAGTGTCATTCCAATGGTTGAGTGGTAGATATTGTTTTTTGAAAACATATCAAGATACAAGTGATGTTTCCCACTATGGAAAACATCTAGGATGCAAGCACATAGCTTTTCCACTAGAACCTAGATAGTCATCCCCGTATGGCCATCTATTTGGTGATGAAATGTCATGCACAAATTCAACTGAGTCTCGAACACATCTTGTATTACTCTTCAAATCCATGATGTGAAACTAGCATTAAGGTCTGAAATGATCATCAAGGGTACCCCATGAAGTTTAACTATCTCTTCAATGTAGAGGCTTTACAAGCCCTCTACCAAGCTCTACTCCTGAATAGGTGGGATGTGGGCCGACTTGGTGAGTCAGTCAATAATTACCCAGATGGTATCATATCTCCTGGACGTACCTGGTAAATTTATCAATAACTCTATATATATCCCATTCCACTTCCACTATAGCACCACGAGTGGATGAGTCATGCATGTTGGAAACTGATACTCTGCCCTCAATTTCAAACAAGTGGGGCACTGCGAATGAACACTTCCACTGAATTCTTCATCCTCATCGACCATAACAGACATCAGTGATCCTGGATCATCTTATCCACACTCAGATGTATTCAAAAAAGGGATGTGTTAAGCTTCCTCAAGATATACTTTTGCAACACCACTATTACAATTGTGCACCCTCTAACGATTACAAATTGAACCCACCTTTCGAATATCCATTAAGGGCATGCCATGTGGAGAACTGAGAACGTCTGATCTCATAGTTGATGTCACCAAGTTGTGCCTCCAAGACTGACATCAAGGGTATAGGGATTAAAACCATTGACTAAATGTAGGCTACTCCATCACCATCAAAAAAGGATATTTTTATTATGGCCAACTGCTATAACTCCACACTCAACAACTGCTTGTTGGATCTCCAACTGAGTGTTTCCACCAGCACGTTCACCATCACAATAGTATAGAATGTTTTCATGTCATAGTAATATAGGAACTCTACCTATCTCATTTGTCTCATGTTCAAGTCCTTATGAGTAAAGATGTACTTTTGGTTCTTGTGGTCAGAGTATACAAGAACCCCCCCCCCCCCTCAATCTTCTAATGTCACCACATCTCTAATACGAAGGCTAGTGGTGCTAGATCCATATTTTAGGTCATGTTGTTCATCTCATGTTGTCTCAACTATTGCAAACTATAGGAAATCACAACATTCCCCTGCATCTAGAAACAAAATAAGTCTAATTCCTAATGCATCCAAGGACACAACATACCGAACGCCCTCCTCTAGCAGTCTCAATATGGGGCTCTCGTCAACCTCTTCCTCAGATCGTGAAAAAACTCCTTGTACTTCTCTGTCCACACAAATGGTTGTCTCTTCCATGATAAAACCATAAAGGGTATTTCTACCCTTGAAAGGTTGGGAACAACCCGACGATATTACCCATCCAAACACAAGAAATACCTCACCTAGATCACACACATGGGAGGCTCCAAAGAAAGCACCACCTATATCTTTTCCGGATCCACCATAACTCTAGCCTCCGAAATGACATACCCAAAAAGTGAACCTTCCAAATCCAAAACTAAAAGATCAAGAGATTGCCATAATGATGATTATGTTGGGGGTATCTAGGGCCATCCTCAAGTGTATTGTGTGATCCTCCTCGGACGCCGAGTACACCAGGATGTCGTAAATGAAGACCACAATGAACAGGACTAGATAAGGCTGAAATATAATGTTCATGAGTCCCATGAATAATTATGGGACATTGGGAATTCCAAATGGCACCACCCGGTACTCACAGTGTCCATAACAACATCTAAAGGTTGTCTTTTGTACATCTTCATCCTGTAATCAAAGATGATGATACACAGACCAGAGGTCTGTCTCTAAGAACCATCTCACTCCCTTAAGCTGATTAAAGAGATCATAAATTCTCTAAATTGGATATTTATTCTTCATAGTCACCTAATTCATATTCCATAAGTGCACACATAGCCGCAAGTTTCCCTCTTACTTCATGACAAACAAAATTGCGGCTGCCCTTGGTGATACACTAGGCCTTATGAATCTTTTCCTCTACAAATCCTGTAGTTATACACTAATCTCATGAAGCTCTGTGAGAGCCATCTGATATTCATGTGTAGCAATTAGTACCGTACTGGGGTAACAATTAATGAAGAAGTATGCCACTCTATGGGGAGGTAATGTTGGGTAATTCTCAGGAATGACGTCTTCACACTCCTCCACTGTTATAGGAAATCGTGTACTGTCATCATATACTCCACCGAGGGTGAGGCTAGCCAACTATTGAGTAATCAGCTTCACCCTCTTCTGAGAATATAAATCCTACACTACATGTGTTTCATTTTCATAGATAAAGTAATACCTGATCACATCTCCATAGACACACCTCACTCTATAACTAAAATATTCAACATGAGCATGAATTGTGGATAACTAGTCCATACCCTAAATGACGTCGTAAGGTGATATGAAACTATATTAGTGTGCGGTATCCATGGGAAATTTTTTTTAAAAACAAGTGACATATGAAGGGGGAATAAAAATTAAAATAAATGCAATGAAAATAAATCGGGAAGGGGGATAATCAATTACGACACCAATGAGACTTTCCCTTTGAAACTAGAATTATGAAGCGCCACAAAGGTTGATCACTCCTTTGATGAGCCTCACTTCCATTCACTTAATAATTCAAGAAACAAAAGCATAATAACTCTAGAAACTCTAAAATTAGAAATTAATCTCCAAGGGTTACAATAAGGTGGATATTTATAGCCAAATGAGACGAATACATGTCAAAATACATATCCCAAAATAGTCTAAAACCAATCCCAAGAAATTTAATTTGTTTACACATTTCCACGGATTTATGGCACATGATATCTCTAAATAAGATTTTTTTGGAACAACTCGAAAGACATTGAAGATTCCCACCATGAATTTGGAGACAAGGGGCCCACAGATTTTTGAATATGGAGATTTCCTTCAAGCAAGTGGATTAAAATTTGTGGATGAATTTAGGAGGGCCTTTTAGGTTAATTTTTGGGCTTTAATAAGTGTTTTTAAAGGCCTATTTTCTCCTCAAATTCATGAATATTGGGCGTCCTCTTGTAATTTCATAATGAGGCCATGTAAATCCTCTTTAATTATCCCCATTCATCCTCTTATCATTGGGCAACAGATCCTATACAATATGCCATGTACATTTATGCTTCTTCCACCATCAATACCATGATCACTCCCGACTCCTCGCTGAAAATGTGCACCTTGAGTCTCATCATCCCTTCCCTCTTCAAATGGATTCTACCTCGAATCTGCATATTCAAAGGGGGATTTATTAGTACCATTAAAGGTAGAACTCACATTCCCATACCTATTGGGAAAATAAATCTTGTCGGTGTTATAATTGATTCTTTCTAAAACATGGAAAGGTCAATCTCCACGCTGTTAAAGTTTTGATTTTCTTTGCTCTGAGAACCTTTCCTTCCGCTAATGAAACTAAAACCAATCTTCGGGTTCTAGTAAAACCTTATGAAAACCCTTGTTTTCTTGCTTCCCATATTGTTCATTTCTTATTTCAATGTTGTATATCACTTTAGTATGAAAATCAAGAACAAATGAGTCCTTCTCATCACATTCACAATCAACAACAACATTAGTAGGCAATGAAAGAATTTCAAACGAAGTCCCTCGTTTAAATCCATAAAAAATCTCAAAAGGTGAGAATTTAGTAGTGGAATGCACTAATCGGTTATTTGAAAACTATAGGTGTGGAAAACATTTTTCCCAATTCATTATATTTTCTTTGAATTATTGCACTCAATAGGGTAGAAAGGGTCAGATTAACCAATTTAGTTTGCCCATTAGTTTGAGTATGTGAAATGATTGAGAAGAATAATTTAGTTCCCAATTTATTCCAAAAAATCCCACCAAAAGTGGATATGGAATTTTACATCCCTATCCCTAATAACTTATTTGGGATGTCCATGTAATCTCATACCTTCTTAGAAAAACAAATATAGTATATGAAATGATTCATTAGTTTTTGAGCATGAAATGAAATCGGCCATTTTTTCTGAATCGATCCACAACAAAAAAATCCTATCTTTCCCCAATTTGGATCAAGTTAATCCCAACACAAAATCCATAGAGATGTCAGTCTGTGGATGGGATGGAATTGGGAAAGTAGAATACAATAAATTAGGTTGAACCTTATAATTTTCATGATTACAAGTGACACACATAGACGAGTTGAAATAAAATATTTTCTCATTATTGGCCAATAAAAATGTAAATAAAATGTAGCTAGTGTTTTGTCAACACCAAAATTCCCCATCAAACCACCACCGTGAGATTCTTTTACGAGAAACCCTCGAGTTGAAAATTTTGGAATGAAAAAATTATCCATTTTGAAAATAAACACATCATTTTTGTAATAGTCTTTAAATCCACTTTTTTATAATTTTTCAAAATTTGAGAAAACAACTCCATCAGTTGCATGCATTAACATTAGTAACTCAATTCAAAGTAATATAGAATGAACATGAGTAAGAATTTAATACCTTAATGAAATATCATCGGAAACCACAGTTTCTTTAACATTTATGTTCTTGATCACAAATGGGAAAGTCTCAATTCCAACCAAGATACATGTTGTCGATTCAACATACCTTGGGACATCAAATACATCAGGATTTCATGGTCATAATGAATAACTAACTCATTAAGCCATAAGTAATGTTTCCCTATTTCATGTGTTTATTTCAAATAATAATGTTCTTTTATTGTATGTTGAATAATTAAATGCTTCCCCATTCACTTTCTCACTAAACTAAGCAATTAGACGTGAATCTTGAGTCAAAACAACACCAATACCAACTCCTGATGCATCGCACTCAATTTCAATGACTTTTATGAATCATGGAAGCCTTAAAAATATAGCATTGAACAATTTTTATTTCGAGGGTTAAAGGGTTTTTCTGATTTTCACCCCATTTAAAGGCCAAGATCTTCTTTACAATTTCATTAAGTAGTGGATCGATGGATGAAAAATCCTTAACAAACCTCCTATAGAAGAATTCCAATCCATGAAAACTCTTAACATCATTTGTGTTCTTTGGTGTGGTCTACTCCAATATTGGTTTTACCTTTTAATCATCCACATGGATACCCTCTTTCCCAGGAACAATGCCAATAAACACAATATAATCCATGAAAAAAGATCATTTTTCAATATTGGCATAAATTTGGTTTTCTTTAAGGGTCGCATGCACCAAACTCATATGTTCAACAGGGTTTTCTAGAGATTTACTATACACCAAGTTATCACCAAAATAGACAACCAAGAATTTTCCAATGAATTAACAATGGATATGGTTCATTAAGCTCATGAATGTACATGGTACATTAGTTAAACCAAATGGCATAACTAACCACTCATACAAAACAAACAATGTTTTAAAATAATTTTTCCATTCATCTCATTCTTTCATTCGAATTTGGTGGAATCCCCTTTTAAGATCATTTTTTGGAAACAATTTAGCCCCATGTAATTCATCAAGAATTTCATCATGCTGAGGGATGGGATAATGGTACATAAATATTAATTTGTTGATGGAGTATCAATCCACACATATCTACCATGTTCCATATTTCATGGGTACTGGGATCACATAAACGGCACATGGACTCATTCTTTCCATCACTAACCCTTTCTTCATTAGTTATTCAATTTGACACTAGATCACTCTAGTCTCTTTCGGATTAGCTCTATATGCTGGATTATTGGGAATTGCGACACCTGGTATGAAGATAATCCTATGCTCAATACCTCTTACATGGGCTAATCCATTAGGTCATTATCTAGGAAAAAAATCACAAAATTCCTACAGTACATACACATCCCAAGAAGGAAAAGAATAGTGAAGTTCCTTAGTTTCAAGGTAAGAATCCTTACTAATGAGTAAGAACACATTCCCACTCAATAAATAACATTTCACCTCAGTTTTTCCAAAAAAATATACTCACCATTTTCTCAACACTCTTTTTTAATCTCTTTGATTTCCTTCATTTCCTTTTATGTCACTCGTCTCTCCTTTTACTCTTAATTTTCTCACTCTTTTCATTTTTTCCCTCAATTATTTTTTTCTTAACTCATAACACTCTTTATTTTTTTCAAAGTTATTTTCACTCATTTTTTTCTTTTTATATTCATTATCTATCCTCGGTTTCTCTTTATATGCTTGTATAGGACATAGATGAGTCAAAACAATCATTATACAACTGAAATGAAAAGATAAGAGGTTAGCATTGCCATCATTCATCACTCTACTATCAAATTTCCACTGTGTCCCTAGTAGAAAATATACATCTTCCATCGGAAAAACATCACACAACACCTCATCAAGATATTTTCAAGTGGAAAGAGAAACTATGGCTTGTTTTGTGATCCTCAATTATCCATAATCATTCTACCACTGCAATCGATAAGTTCTAGTATGCCTCAGAGTATGAAATATAAACTTCTCCACCAACATGGTACTGGCCACATTAGTAAAACATCCACTATCAATGACCATACTATATACCTTTTCTTTGATGTGTCATCTCGTATGACAAATATACTAACAATGCTTTTCATCATGATCATCTTTTGGTTGAATGTTTAATGATATTCGTGCCACTGATGCATATCTATATATGGGTTATTCAACTTCAACATCTTAACTCTCCTCCAAAGGTGGAATCTCATCATCTCTAGAGTGCTCACTAAATATGTCTCCATTATCCAAAAATAATCATGGCCCTTTTATTTGGGCATTGAGATGTCATATTACCATGTCCTTGAAACAAAAAACACGTTATTTCATGATATTTAAAAGGGAAATGTTTCTTCATTTTTCCTTTTGAATCGGTGGGGAAGAACATATATTTGTCCTCTTCTCTTTGATTTGGAACAAATTTAGAATCCCTTGGTTTTGTTTCATTCCACCTAGAAGTTGATTTTGTTTCTTTTCGGTTATCCTTCCAAAACTTTTGGGAAATTACATGACTCCTTCTATAATGAAGTTTATTTTCGTCCTTAGACACCTTATATAGATACTAATCTATGTCAATGTTGGTTTTAAGTTCCACTACTTCTCTAATTTCCATATACAATCCATTGATTAACCATTCCATTGTATCTTTGTGATCCTCCTCTAAATTGGCTCGAATTAGTGATATCCCCATCTCATTGTAGTATTCCCCGACACACATGGATCCTTGCACAAGTTTTTGTAACATAAAATGAAAACATTGATAGTAGTGACTAGAAATGTAACTTTTCAACATTTTTATCTTCATTTAATCCGAATTACAAATTTTCATTTCTCCATTTCATCATTAACTTACTTGTAATTGGTACGAACAAATACTTGGATAGTCATTGAACTCCAGCACTACCAATTGTACCTTCGTCTCCTCCATGTATTTGTGAAGTAAAAAAACATGGTAAACCATCCACTCCCACTAAAAATAAATTTCCAGGTCACTCTTACCTTAAAAGTATATAAGGGTCATTATGATTCTTCCTGTGTCAATTTCTCAACATGCAACACGTTACCCTCGCCTAGGAATTGATTCTTCAAAACCAGAGTACTCATCACATCATTCATCAATTTATTTCATTCTCATAATCATTGATGTTGAGAAACTTTTCAAATAATCCAACCTATCATTCAATCTATTAAATTGTTCACCGATAGCTTTCATTTATAATTGTATGTTGATCTCACTTATTTCTCACTCACTTTCCAATTTTTTAATTCCTCACACAATATTTCTCTCTCTTTATTTAATCTCCCAAAATGTTCCTTACACTTTCTAAAACAACAAATTTCTTCCTACAGGTGTTCATAAATATAATCAAGAATACAATTAATAAGAAGTAATGAACTCGTGACAAACATAAAAAACCATAATTTTAATTGGGTATGAATCCTTGGATTCCAAGAAAAAATAGGAGATAAAGAGAAATGGGAGAAATGGTTATGCATAAAGGTTGTATATGGATGAAAGAAATAAGTTGGAATATAAAATTGGAGTATCAATTCCCTGAATTTTTGTTAATGGGGAACCACAATGTGTAATAAATTTTAAATTATTTGTTTTGTTTTTTTTTTCATTTTTTCGTTGTTTTTTCATTTTTTGCATTTGTTTTTTTTGCTGCTCTTTTTTTAAATAATCCAACCCAGAGAGAGTTCACTATGATTTGATGTTAGTGTGTGTCTTATAAAAATATGAAATTATCAAAAATCACAAATCCAATCAAAAAAATTACAAAAGGATAAGTAATAGAATTTTTGGAATTTTGATAACACAAGATCTTTCAAATGATAGCTTCAAAATTGATTGGAATTTCGTCTTAGAGATTGTTATATTTCAAAAAAGTGAATATGTATCATGAATTTATTTAGATATATCACCATATATATGCTTCAAGTTTCAATGTTTCCAAATCAAGAAGAAATATGATTTTCTAAACTATTAAAATGTCATATTATACATCCAGAAATGGAAATAAAAATTAGATGAAAAGGTTGAATAATGATGATCACGTAAATGGAGATTTAAAAAAAATGGAATGAGAAGAAAAACAATGGGAAGAGAATAGAAAAAGAAATTAAAACCCAAGTTTCTACTGTTGATATCTGATAACAAATGATATGATATTGTAGGGGTGTGTGGTATCGGTTGGAGAAAATTTTGAAACACAAGTGATGGAAGAAGGGGTAATGGAAATTTAAAGAAAAGCGAGGAAATTAAATGGGGAAGGGGGATGATCAATTAGGAACCCAAGGAACTTTCCTCTTAACACTTATATTCTAAAGTGCTATAAAGGTTGATGACTTCATTGATTAGCTTTAATTTTATTCACCTATGAACATAGGAAATTGAAGAATAACAATTCTAGAAACTCTCAAATTCTAAATTATCCTCTAAGGGGTACAATGAGGTGTTTATTTAAAGACAAATTAGAGGAATACATGTCAAAATACCAATCCCAGAAATGTCTAAAGCCTATCCCAGGACATTGAAATTTTGTACACATGTCAATGGATTTAAGGGACATGATATCTCTAAATAAGACTTTTTTGGAACCACCCCAAAGACATTGAATATTCATACCATGACATTGGAGACAAGGGGCCCACCACTTTTTTTATTTGTATATTTTCTTTCATGTATGTGGATTAAAATTCTTGGAAGCATTTGGGTGGGAATTTTGGGTTCTGTTTTTGGCTTTAATAAGTGTGATTAAAAGCCCATTTTCTCCTCCCATGCATGCATATTGGGCCTCCTCCTGTAATTTCAAAATTAGGGCTTATAATACCTCATTTGTCTTCCTCATTCTTCCTCTTCTCACTGGTCCACCAATCCCATAAAATGGGACTTCAAAATTTATGCTCTTTCAACCATCCATGCCATGATCACTCTCGACTCCTTACAGTATATGTGTACCTTTACTCTCATCATAAGGCCTTGAGGTCGCTACTAAGAGATCCCAGCCAAAGATCTTACCTACAATAGTTATCTCACACCATGAAAACTAGTGTGGGATCATCAAATCCCCTTCTATAAGAGACTATAAATGTAAGGGTCTACACAACGGCTCCACCAGAGTCTTCGATCCTCGAACAACGTTTTTGGAAAGAAATGATTTATGGGAACTTATGTCTATCATAACTTCTATTAGGGAGGAACAGACACAAATCATACCACTAATATTATTTGGAGCACTGCGGTCATAATCCTCCATCCCCTGAAGCTGGCCCCGTCCCTCTCAACCAGCTCTCTAAGCTCGTGGTGGGCCACATGGGGGTGGTTGTGGTAGTAAACCAAACCTCTTCCACCCACCTTTGTCTCTACCTGATCCAATACCTTATATTTCGGCATGTGTACAAACGTTCTCAATCAATTTAATCTACCTCAGCAATCCCTTGATCATCCCTCGATCTGTTGAACATCTGGTCAAGTAATCTCATGTCAAAGGCCCCTAGCCATCGTATGTGTTTCATCATCTATATCTGGGAAGACTCGAGTAGACATGGGATCCCAGAACCAATGAAACAGTATCCTAGGGTTGTCTCCTGATCCTCCTATCTCACTTGGGCCCACATGACCAATGTCAGCTACCCGCTGTAGAAGACTCTGCTACCTGGTGCCTGCGGGTAGCTCCCAATGTTGGCCCCTTCTCTACTAGAAATATCTTTATAAATAGATCATTCTCTAGTACCCCAACATCGATAGGAATACTAAGGGATTGTATTGATGCTCTAGTGTCCCATAGTATCCCCTTCTCAAAGGACTTATCCCTATGGAACATCCCCCACACCATATATGTTGAGTAACGAAAAATGTCGGCGAACATCGTCATGTTATCCTCTACCGTCTGACATTCCTGTTGTAGATGCATGATCTATTAAAAACACACTAAGCATAACACAGCTATAATGAAATCCACCCTGAATAGTCTCTTATATTATCCCCAAGATAGAGTCTCCTCATCATGTGTATGGGTCAATAAGCTCGACCATCTACCCACTGAGCCCCAAAGATGTCTTGCAGCTAGCACCGCCATCTGATCATCAAGAATCCTAATTAGACCAAAGACACAAGTTACAACCTCCATCCAATCCTCAACTACTAGGGGGACTATCTCACCCATTAACCTAGGAGTTCACTGCCTCTGAACTCATTCAATACACTAATCTGGTGAGCATCCACTACCGATCGCACTGATAGTAAATTCTACTCGACGAGTGGTGGTATCACTAGAGCACCACATGGATGTGGTATTCATTATGCATGGAGTATCTCCATCACAATTCCTCTTATCTATTCCTCTATTCTAGGCATACCAACCTCATGTTCATGCAATAAAATCCTGGATGGAAATCTGTGTTGAGGCATCCTAAAAGAAATCAAGATGAACCATGGTCAATAGAGTGTATCTAGAGAGCTGGCTCCAGAAGGACATGGAAAACCTAAACCCTTATTATATGATCCATTTATCATTAATTACCCTACACCCTATGTTTTCATGTACCAATACAGGAAACAGGTGCCAAGAGTTTTTCTGTATGGATATGTCAGCTGCCATACCAACAATGGAGTCCCTATCCTGAATGTCGTACTCAAAATAATTAACACTATTTGCCCCAAACCAATCCCACTAACTCCAGGTCGTAATGTGGAACCTCCCCCTTTGATACCACTCTATCATGACCCATCCCAGTGGGTCCCATTACATGACTACCCCAATCCGGTCTCCATTAAACCAAGGGTTGGATAATAGCATCGAGTAGGCATATCCCACAAATGGGAGGCATTTTACTAAGTGTTGTACACAGTCACCCAATGCCAAAAAAGATACCATGCACTACAATGCATGCATACACTAAAAACAACTACAATGTAAAATATGAATGTAATGTATAGGAAGGTAAACCATTCTTATATACAGGTACACTAAATGACTAAACAAAGGTAAACACACAATTCCTTGAATCTCATCCACAGAAACCCTGACTTGATGGGTATGTGTGGGTTATAAATCAGAAGCCATGTAAGCAAACCTCGTCTGCCTGATCAATCTATGCAGCACCTTTCCCTATCTCACCTAGGTCTTCTTAGAAACATTGAATGTCCATACAAGCTACGACACACACGGGAAAACCCTGTATAGGGCTGAGTAAATCAGTATATAGTAAGACACCCACAAACTATAAAGGATAAACAACAAAGGAAAACCAAAAAGGAATGAACATTCAAATCTAAAAGGGTATATTCCTATAACACATATACCAATATTATCCAGATCTACTCATAACCATCCACAATGTATGGAGGGTAGGTTAAAACCAATCATTAGCAACAAGATTATTCTTGAGGAATGATCGTTTCGGGAGAACTCACTTCTTAGACATGATGTCATCAGAGACTATTAAAAATAGGTTCTGGTAACTAGGGACATGCCCAAAAAGAATACACTACTAATTTTCATGCTATATAGAGAAGGGATTCTTTATAAAGAATACCGACAACCTAATTTGTATTAATCCAAAATGTAGGGAATTCTTCTTAGAGTATATTGAAAACCCTACTGAGGTGGATCGTAACATAGGTGATTCACCATAAAGAATATCAAGAACCCTACCGATACAGCCCGTAGGATGGAGGATTTACCCCTTGCACTTGTAGGGAACATCTGTTCCCACAAAACTCCATTAGGGATGATATAGGATAACTCCAGTCCCAATGAGGGATTCCAAAACTCTATTCAGGACTCAGCCTCGGGAGGGGATTGTTGTCCAGTGATGTGGACACAATTCTGTATTGAACCCTTGAGGAAAAAACCAAGGGAAACTCCCCACCTACATTGGTCCATAATAAAAATCCTCCAAGCCATCTCAATAGGACCGCCCCATCAAAAGGGTCCCAATGTCATATATGGATCATAAAATGAACCATTTGTATGAATGTTATTACCCTTTTTGTAAAAATGGTTCGGTGGGGTCCAGTTCTTACACAACCAGGTTAGGTAGACCTGACTTGATTAGTTTGAGACAATCTTAATTGGTCCATTGGTCCTCGTGGTATGCATCCTATTGGCCATGTGGTCCAGCCTACTGGGTCACTGGAGAAGCCTAATTGCTCCATCCTGGCCCGCATCATAGGTGCTAGGACATCTCCACCAGACGCGCCCCACTATCCACGCCCCTCATGTGTCCATGTTGTCAACTAACCGTGTGGCTCTATTTCATCCACCTATAGCTAGTAACCGCACACCTTCAGTTAAATGTTGCAATCCATTTCATATGGATTCCACCCTGCTCCAACATGGATATAATGATTAGTGGTCCTCCACTGCCACAACCTTCCGCCTCTACCCGCCAGTGGCCACCAACTCGTCACCCATGTTTGACGCTGCCCAAGACATGCCTATCGCTGGCCATCCCACCACTTGTGGTACTGCATAGATTATGGGATTCCGCCATTGTAGGCCAATGAGATGGAGGCTATCCTACTGGTTCCCTCTGGCTCAGCCGCCCTGTTGGTGGCCATGCCTTGTTGCGCCCCACCTGAACGGTCAGAGCCACCACCTCCCACTTTCCCTCGTGATGTTCCCACCATGTGCCATCACAGCTTTAGTCTCATCATCTCATATTCAAAAATGTATGAAGAATAAAGAATGTGGAAAACAAGGGAAAATCAATGAACACCCAAAATTGGGGGATCTATGCTCCTATTGTGTCGGTCTCATTCCTACCACGTTAGAATTTAAGAACATATATTGAAAATAAATAAATTCTAAAAATGGATAAATACTGAATCAACCCCCACAACATAATAATATCATTCCACATAACGCATGATATATGGATTAACATGTTCATTTTCTAAACCATTCTCGTCATAGGGATAAGGAATAGGGGAGTAAAATATAAAAAACTCAAATCCAACTTTGATTTTAGAATGATCGGTGAGGAGCATTCATTGTTGTCAGTGATCTGTCCATGATCGATCTTGATATATCATTTCATTTTCATTCAATGTTCTACAATGAGTAGTTTCACCAATGAAATTCTTCTCTAGATCTTCTAGGTAATTTCTCTAGGATTGTGATTCTCATCTTCTATCTCTACCAAGCTGTTAAATAAAGAAAACACGTTTCAATGTTTCCGCATTATTGTGTGGTAGCATCACCGCACTGTCTCATTTATTGAAAAAAATCCGATGCCCCATCATGGAGTAACAAAATTAATTCTATGTTGTGAAACATCAAAATAAATAAATTAAACATTGTGGGTTTTTTTTATTCTCCTTTAAAAAATCCAAAAAATATCTTTTTCAGTCAACCAATGTCTGCCAATGTTAGGCCCTGCCTAAGGTAAATTCATTATTTTGAAAGCAACGGTTCCATCAGTTTTCTTATCCAGGAACCCGTTTAGATATTATTAATGTTAAAATTTATCCTCCCAATCATTTTTAATTAAAAACTAAAAATTATTTGAAGACTTTTTCCTGGAACACCAAGCCTTGGAACATTGTGTCGTCTTATCACCTAGTCATAGAATTTTCCAAATTAATTAATAAAATATAATATATGGAAAAATATGATTCATTATAACTAATGGAAAATCCATGTGGGTTTAATGATCAAAGGACCTAGCACCTAAGACCTGCCATTGAAAACACCAATCCTTGGGGAACAATGTTGGCTCTCATCCCATAGTAATCCTCCTCATGAGTGCATGTTCATAATCGCCACAGCCTTATTTTTCTCCTCTATATAATTATTTAACATAAAGGATGTAACTTCAAACTGAATATATGGATGGAGTACCTCCTCAAGACACATATCCTTGGGCTCCCATTGTGAAAAAGATATGAGAAAAATCCCAAGTTGTCCTTGAATTTAATCATGAGATCCTATTCTGACATGATCTCCTACTAAAGAGAGAGTGGATCCTTCCCCTTTTCTACCTTTATGTTCGTTGAAAGAAACTCAACCCAGAACGCTTTCTAATTGTCTACCCCTAAAACGTCTACCTCTTTCTTCTCACCATGATATAGTTCCCACCACTAACTTTAAGTTCCTCAGATCTGAATAACTACAAATAGGTCCCAATACTCTTTTATGGTCTATAGGAAATGAAAGGTGATATCATCCACCTCAAACCATCTCTCTATCTCAAGACTAGAAACACCATCCCCATACATCCCTAAATATTATCATTGAAAACCCTGCAACATTATGAGCCACTAATCATCGTAATTTACTATACCAAACCTTTATCAATCAACCAAATGTATCTGATAAACATCCATTCCTTGAGCCACATGATAATAACCACCAAGATCTATAGAAGAAATGGAATCAAATTTTCCTAAGATGTGTATTTTTAAATTTTATTAAAATTCATTTAATTATTTTTAATGTCCTTAAAATCATGAATATTAAAATATGAACAAACGTTATCGCGATGCATGAAACACTATTAGGTCACTACCCTATATATGGTGCAACCTAATATTGTCATTTGGTAGTCTCAATGTCCTTGTGTCTGGTCATGGGGGGCCCTAAAGACCAATTTCTTAGTAGGTCTCTCTACCCTATATCACACCGAAATATCAACTAACATAATTTCAATACCAACCTATAAAATAATCATAGTGGAAAAATCCAAAATCCATCCTATATCTCAACCGTCAGCCTTAGATACCACTATGGCATGACCCCCCCCCTCCAAAGGTACCCCTCCTGTGATTAAACTGATGGAAGATATATAAATTATACTAAGTTTCCTCTCTAGTAGGCCTTATTTGGTGACAAGAAATTAGGGTATAAAAATATCACAAATGGGAGGAATTACCCTCAATAATGAAACATAGTCGAGTGATAGGATAAATAAACAATAAACAACTCCATTTCATAATATATTGTATAGCCAAACTGTCCCACAATGCATGTGTAAATGAAATACATATAGATAAATGTATCCAAATGCACCAAAAAGTAAAAGCCAACATAGTGTCACAATAATTCTCTAAAGGTACATGATTGGATTATGCAACAAGGTTGGTGACGTCATCCTTGAAACCTAAAAACTATTTTATAGACATAATGAAAGAATTAAATTATAATATGTAGGCTATCCGAGGTCCCATTTTCACATGTGGAAAAAGAATACTAATACACCAATGTGAAAACAGAAGACGCATACATCACCTAAATATTTTAAATAATAAATCATCATCCTCACCATGACACACACACCAAATAACACATTCAAGTATAATAACATAATTATAACAATATCAATAATGTTATCCCAAAACTTTTTCCCACTGATTAGTCTCTCTCATACCCCCAACGACTTAAGTCTTGAAACTACAACTTCTTCCATATGACTTCGCATCACATCGTACCACACCATATCCCATGACATCACATCACATCACTAAAATATCCATAAAATTATTCACCATCACATCAAAAACATAACAAGAATAGTTGTGTATCATAAATATGAAATACACTAATGTTGTTCCCTCATCCTACCATGGATAACCCCCATTATAACCAAACTCATTATATCACCCAAAACACATTGTTCATCACATCACACCACACCCGAACAACTGTGGTCCATAAAAACATCACATCTCAATATTGAAAACTTGAATTTTGTCCATCACAACATGTGCATGTAATCATCACCAAGAAGTGGGAGTGGAGAAGATAAGGTGGCCATTCATCCATCATCCCCACTGGGGTGTGGGAAAAAACACCCCCAAAAACATTTGGTGGTTATTACTATATTATCAATGTGGGTCAGGAATTTATATAAAATCACATTGAAATACAATGTACATATAATGTCATAGAACACAATCCCAGCCTCTAGGTACACCGCACAAGATCCATCCCTACTCAAAACATCACCAACAAGCTCTCACAACCATCATCACTTTCGCATCCATCAATAGAATAAAAAAACGCATAATAAGATACAATCCATATTCAAATTTTTATTTTTAAATGACCCATTTAACATAATTCCCATTTACTAACTGATTGTTTTTCAACATCCCATTTATTTGAAATTTTTCATCCCATTAGTAACTATATAATCATTTAACATTTAAACAAGTCATACCACCATGATTCAAGTGTTATTTAATCATTTTAACCCATACATAAATGATAGAAATACCGTTTTTATTTCATATTTACCATTTATTTAATCCCATTACTACTCAAGGGAACTAGCATAACTTAGCACATCACAAAATCATACAACCCATCATCATCATTACTACAAAACCACACAGAAACATCCACCTCCTCATTACAACCACCACATCACCACCACATTCAACAAAAATTTCCCCATAGCAAACCCACAAAACACGATGCATGTTCAAACATCAAGAAATTCCCACAACACATCACATATCATTTGCAGGACTTTTAGAGGGACCATTCACAAATTCCGCATAGCTTTTAAGGGTATTCTCACAAAAGAGAAATTTTCTTGGGGAAACCATTTCATTAACTAGAGATAAGTGATTATCCAATTCCATTTAAGGTGATACCAATTAGTTATAAAATTAAGTGTTCCCCAACACCACAACTACATCAAAAAAATCCACCAATGACCTAAATTTTCAGAAAGGAAAAGGCAATAAAATTTTAATATCATTAATAATATCAAATCTGTATAAAATGTGATTTGAACCCCTCCCCCTTCAACTTTATTTAACTAATTCATTATCTTCATTAATATGGTGTATAATATCTTCCCAAAAGATATAAAAATCAAGAAACAATCCTTCATGATACAACTAATGAGAAATAAAGGATCCCCTTTCCTAGTAGAAAAAAGCTTCACATTATTTATTTCTCTAAAAATAAGGGTTGCACACATATGAATAATCCACTTATAGAAATAAATCTAACCAATATTTAAAATAGGGTTCTACAACACCAATGGAAAGGCTTCAGGCCCTCCCTTTTGGAGATGAAGAATGTAGGAAATAAAGAAATAAAAAATTTTCATTTTATAATCACTAGATACACAACCATTGGTATTTTAGATCATATATATGATTTTAATTTACCATTAATGATATCTCAAAAAATTACATGTGGAAGACCCATTTCAATGTACCAAAAGGGATGATGTAATGTCCCAAAATTCCATGTATTTTTTTAAATTAAATGGGATTATTTCGAAACAAGGATCTGAGACAGGATGTGATTCCCAGGTCTAGAGTGTCCAGAAATCATTTTAGAACTACATTTTAATGTTAATTTAATAAATGCGAGAGAGGGTTTTTATATCATTAAAACCGGTTCCCGGATCAAATATATGAGGACACAATTAAAATCAGAGCATCAGGATTCTCCTAGGAAGGTCAAAACATCGACCATCATGGGTCGACTAAAAATATAGTTTTTAGAATTTCTGGATGAAAAATAAAAAAGCATAAAAAGTTATTTTATTATATTTTAATCTTGGTTACGTAGAGACTCATCAACATTGTGTGGCAGCGACAAGGCTACACTAATTCCAATTAATGAACTTTATTAATGAATTAGCATGTTGATGCTAAAACATGAACACGTATTCCATATATAATTAAATAGGGGATTCGAGGTTGAAGAATAACCCTTGAATTCCTCTGAAGAACGATGAATGAAACCTCTTCAATGATGAACGTCAGTGAATCTGGTGACTGCAGCGACACCCTTGCTTCGCGGATTTGGGACTAAATATTGACATATAATGGCAGATGATCTTCCTTGAGAAATATTATTTCCCATGTAGGGTTTTTTTCTATGTAATTTTCTTTTCCCCATTCTTAAATTTTAATGTTGAATGTGGACCAAACAACGAACAAGTTGATTTGCGATTCTGTTGTTCATGTGGGATGGTTAATGATGCAGGATAAAGGATATATATATCTTAGTGATTATTCCACCTTATTTTGGTTCTTATTTATCCTACTAATAAGAATTAATTTGGGTTAACACAAATAAGGACCTGGATCTTTATTTGGTTGTTCCTATGTTGTGACTCCTACCCCAATTTCTTCTTGAATTATTCTCATTCTTCATGGCACAACGGTCAATGATGACGGCATCTTAACTCTAGGTGGGACAACAATGGTGCATTAGCATGTGGTGCTAGGAGAGAAGGGTGGTAGTTAGGTTAGTCTTGACATCATAGAGAAGTTCCAATGGTGGTAAGAATCTGTGGTGGCTGAAAAAGGCCACGGTGGAAGCATAAGGCCGCAACACCCAGGCCACGACGGCAACAGGAGCCGCCGACACCAAGGTCAACGGAAGGTGGGAGGTGGCACATGGGAAGTGCATCGTGGCCGAGATAAGGGCCTCCTACTTAGAGGTCGGTGGCTAGTGGTAGGTGAACATGAGCACCCTACTGGGTCGGAGGCACCACATTGTGCAAAGCTGTGGTATGCGGACTGTAGTAGTGAGCGGGACTCACATCTTGCCTCGGGTCATGTGGAAGACTCAGTCCACGTCAGCGGATTGGGTAGCCAAAGAGGTTGTGCCACCCAGCACAACATGTCTACATGAACCAGATGCCGCACAGTGTTCGGGCTGGAGGAGAACTAGCCCACCGATGCGGGCTGGGATAGTGGAATCCACCAATCAGCTGGGTGGCCCAAGCTAGAGGAGAAGCGAGTCACCGATGTGGGCCATTCCATATGGTGAACCGGGCTGCTGGGTGGTCCAGCTAGACAAAATGGGTCTAACTAAGTCATACAAGAGAGAATGAGAATTGTGACATTGGGAAGCCTGACGGACGGGTCAGGTCATCCCAACCATGTCAAACAAGACTCGGATGCAACCGGACCCTATTTACTAAAACTCCAATATCATTCAGACTAGCCATCTGATCGACATGTCATCTACGGCGTTGGGACCCATGCGATGAGGCTTTGGGTGTACTCTATGTGAGACTTTGTGGAAGTTGAGATATGAATGATGGATTGAGTAGAAGAATCCCCTGGTGTCAAGAACACATGAGAGAAGGAATCCAGTGGTTGTCTATGACACAAAGGATATGACCAAAAATTCCTCAGTGGTCTAGTAGCCATGTAGAGCTTAGTGGTACAGTTGCTCCGAAAACATCAATGGTATAGTATCAGAGTAGACCTTAGTGGTGTAGAAGATGAGCGGACCTCAGTAGTCCAGTAGGTGAGCAGACCATAGTAGTCTAGTAGCTCAGTGAAACTCAGTTGTCCAGTAGCTATGTAGACCTCATTGGTCCAGTAGTCATGTGGACAACCATGGTCCATTAGCTGAGCGGACCTCAGTGGTCCAGTAGTGGAGTGAAACTCAATTATCCAGTATCTAAACGAACCTTGGTGACTTGTTAGGGATGATCCCCTAAGTAGTACAAGATGATTCAACTTTACGACTGAAAATTTTACATTCTATACTTTGGGTTATGCATTGTGTGAGCTATCATTGCTTTTGGGTCTTGCGTTATGGTCTTCACTTGTGGTTTTTTCTTTTGTGGTTTTGGTCCCCTAGAAAGTATTGTGTTACTCACCCCTTCTTAGGATTCTCTTACACATGTCGTGTCTCATGTAGGTGATCAGTGCTACGATGAAGAACATGGTGGTTTTGACCAAGTGGGGCGCACTGAGATGGGACAGAGGGGCATACTTCCATGGCTACATGAAGCTGCCCTTCACCTACCCTTCTGGTAGAGTCTCAATCAGACGAACCATGTAAGATGTATATTCTTCTGTGGATTTGGGCTTCTATTTTGTCCCCTTTGTATTTTCAGTAATAACACGCTCTCAATAGTTGTCTCAGTGATAGTTTTGGTTTACTTTGTGTTTAATTTCTACAGTTGGAGCTTCGTGTGTGTGTACAGGTTCAAAGGAAAATGCCTTCCCTTTTCAGGACATTACTATTCGGTTGTAGTCTCCAACCACTGGCCAATGGAAGTTGGGCATGGTGTCGTCACGTTACGGTCCCTAGGAAACGGGTTTTGAGAATGTGGTGTCAATGGTGGATTGTTCTAATAGAAGAAATAAGAGTTTGAAAATTTGTATGGGGAAATAGTGTTAAATGTCTCGTGTTTGTCTTTCAGTCCAGGGAGTCTAATGCTGGCGCAATAGCCGACGTATCCATACACAAGGACCCTAAATTTTTCATTCCAACTTGGTACTTGAAAATTCGAGTTGAATGTGTCTATGAATGTTTTCTAATGATCTTTTTGAGTTAGAGTCAACTCACACATTATAATCTATTAATCGTGATTCATCATGATCTATTTTTGGATTCCTACATGCAGCCAGCCATCCAAAATTCTAGTTTGTAACCACAAGGAAGGTCCAATGTGTGATGAGGCTTTGATACAGGGACTATTTTCCGAAATGGTACATTTGGGTGATGTCCCAGCAATACCATTTGTCGTTGATCAATAGTTACATCTGGTGCTACTGGTAGAGGGCACTCATAGGCTCAGTTCCTACAAGATTTCCAAAGGAAGATACCTCTAAGGTTTTGGGGAGAAATCGATCCTCAGTTCACTAGGGATGGGCTGGAGGCAGTGACACGAGTTTTCCTCTTAGTGATGATGCCACTTCACTAGATGGAAGTTCCTGCTGCGAACCTTCTGTAGGGCTCGGTAAGGAGGTGGTTGAGTTTGACAATCCAAACACACAAGGACGTGACCCTCACTTGGTCTTACTTCAGGAAACATTTCAGGTATGAGTTCTTCCCCATGACATTGTGCTCAGTATGCATATAGTAGGTTTTTGACCTATAATAGGAAATCCTGATAGTAGAGGAGTACTCAGCAAGGTTTATAGACCTATCCTTTTACTCTACGGATAACGTATAGAATGATTTATTCAGGGCTTGCTCCTTTGAGAAGGGACTCAGATAAGAGATCAAGGAATCAATGGTTTCCCTCAGCATCACTAAATAGGATGTGGTTCTAGAGTGATCCCTACTAGTTGAGAGCTTCCTCGTACAGCATGCACCAATAGTGGGAGCTAACAATGGGTGACAGGTAGCCGCGTCATCTGTGGCAGGTAGCTGACAGATGAAATAGAGAACAAACAGGCTAGACGTTTCAAAGGATGACCCCAAGACTCAAGGTCAATATTAATAGACTCTTGAGGAAGATGGATTCATCATAAAGGAAGAGTAATATATGCATGTAGTGGGTAGGGGAACATGGATTTGGATTTATAGACTTTCCACATAGAGGACCGACTAACAGTGTAGGGATCACTGAGGAAGCGGTACAGATTGGAATATGGTGGTCTTCCAGGTGACAGACCAATAAGATGAGCGGTAAGAGTGGAAGGATGTGGGAGTCGGTACAAGGTACTATCACCACCAACCATAGGTGGTCCTCCATAGGATCCAGGAGTTGGTGTAAAAGGGCAGGATCAGCTTTCGGCCATCGAGCCCTATAGTCCCAACATCCGAGAGATGATTCCCGATACAATATATGTCCTCTACACTATATCTATAGTTCTTATAGACATAGGTTCCCATTACTCCATCCATGTCATGGACCCTATTAAGAGCTCGGAGATTTTGTTCATTCTGTTGGCTTGATCCTTACAATTAGAGATTCCAATGGGAGGGGTTTCGGTGATCACACACTAGCATCGATAGTGTGAGTTTACTCTTGGAGGCAAGATCTTCAGTTGAGATCTCATATTAGAGGTGTCGAGGCCTTAGGATTTCATCATAGGTATGGACTGACTATCCACATTTCATGACCAGATCGACTATTTGATGCACATAGTGCGGTGTGTCTACGAAGATGGGTCCAAATTTTCCTTCTCTAATGAAAAGGGCGCACATTCAGTGTGGTATGGACTCACACATAGGGGTGATGCCAATCACTCATCATTTGTCTAGAATAACCCTTGGTGAAATGGAAGAGACAACTCCATAGTTTCATACAGTAGTGGACAAGTATTAGGACATCTTTCTAAAGGAAGTTCCTCAACTACCTCCTCATAGAGAGGTTGGATTCAACATTGATGTGTACCCTAGGATGACCCTGATATCTACACCTGCATATCGGATAGATCCCATGGAGCATAGGAAGCTGGGGGTATAGTTGGAGGACTTGTAGAGGAAGGGGTTCCTATGGCCTAGTGTTTCACCATGGGCAGCCCCAGTGTTGTTTTCCAAGAAGGAAGATGGAAGCATGAGGTTATGCATGGACTTCCAAAACCTAAACCAGGTGAGCTTGAACAACAAGTATCCTCTACCAAATATTGATGACCTCTTAAATCAAATAAATTGATCAAGATGGATCTCTAAGTTATACCTCATTACAGTCCATCACCAGCTTCGAGTATGATATAGGGACATCTCGAATACGGGTTTTAGATGTCGATGTGTCCAATAAAAGTACATATTGATATCATTTGGCAAGAAAAACACCCTATAAGTGTTCATGGGAATCATGAACATGATCTTCCATCTATAATTATACTGGTTTTTTGTGGTCTTCATTGATGAAATCTAAGTGCATTCTGCGTCAGAGTAGGATCATGCAATACAACTGAGGATGGTTCTATACACACTCCGAGAGAAAGAACATTAAATAAATCTCTCAAAGTGTAATTTCTAGATACAAAATGTTCATTTATTGGGACATGTCATCTCATAGTCTGGATCTGTGGTGGATCCATCGAGATCGAGAAAGTGCTTACTTGGGAACCACCCAAGAGCATTACTTAGGTGGAGACTTTCCTTGGGTTGGGTGGTTACTATAGGAAGTTTTTACCTGACCTCTCTAGAGTATAATAATGCATGGCAACATTTAAGAAGAAGGGGAAATCCATAATGTGGTTAAAAAGATGAATGTAGATCTTTTAGAAGCTGAGGAAGAGCATCAAGAGTGCTCTTATCTTGAGGTTTCTAGTGAAGGGAACCGACTACGTGATGTTCTGTGACACATTAGGAAATGGGATTGGTTGTGACCTAATGCATGGTAAAGTAGTAATTTCTTATGGCTCACAAAAATTGAGACAACATGATCATAACTATGAGACTCACATCCTTGAGTTGGCAATGGTAGTCTTTGCACTAAAGATGTGGTGACAATACCTTATGGGGGGACGATTCGTCTCCTACTATGACCACAAGAGTGTCATGTATATTATTTCTCATAAGTATATGAATCTGATAGATAGATATTTCTTATAGTTCCTCTAGAAATATGACATTTAGATAGTTTATACTCTTGGTAAGGGGAATGAGGTGGAAGATCCTTTCAACAAGAGATAGAGTTCACAACTACTGAATGATGTCTCAAATAAGTTAGTCTGATATCAGATATCATTTATAGATAGAGGGGAGACATCCTTTCATCAGTTAATGGTAGTTTACCAGACACTCTTTCAGTGAGTCAAGGAGGAAAATCTTGGATACACTAGTTATCAGTCTACACGTGCCTAGATGTCCACAGGGCATGCCCCTGAGGGATATTCTAATTATGGGAAGAACAACATAATTTTTAGGGGAAACACTGTAGCACCAGTGGAATTATAGGAGGAGGTGTTGAGGGAGTTCCATACATCCTCTTTGGCAGTACATCTAGGTGTGTTGATGATATAATAGGACCCCTAATGTCATTACTGGTGGTCGGGGAGGCAGTGGCATAGTTTGTCTTCAGATTCCTCACTTATTAGCTAGTGAAGGCTGAGCACAAGGTTCCAAACAGGTTTGAAACAACCCCTCGAGGTACTGAAGTGGAAATGGGATGGGATATCAATAGAATCTATCTTGGGCTAACCACATATTTCCATGGGCACCATACCATCTAAGAGATCACTGACTGAATCACCATGTCAGCCCACTTCCTACCCATTTGAGAAGAGGGTTCAGTAGAGATCTTGGGACACCTCTACGTGCCAGAGATAGATTAACTCTATAGAGTCCCATATAATATAGTCATATATTGTGGTGTATGATTGACATCCTGGTTGTGGAAGATATTACAAGAGGATTTTGGGACTGAGTTGCGCCTGAGCACAACCTTTCACCCATAGATGGATGGTTAGATGGAGTAGACCATACAGAACCTGGGGGATATTCTTTGTGCTTGCATTCGTGATTTTGGTCACAGTTGAGAGGACCACCTACCACAGGTGGAATTTGCGTAAACAACAGCAACCAATCTACCTTCAGTATGGCACCATACAAGGCATTGTTCGGATGACTATGGTAGTGACATTATACAGGAAAGACCCATAGGAATTAGCACTTATGGGTCTAGAGAAGGTATAGGCTACCATTGAGAAGGTGTGGGTCATCCGAGAGTGGATGAAGACCACACGTAGTTGATATAATTCTTATGATGTTAGGTGATAGAGACCCTTGGAGTTCGAGGAGGGGGGCTAAATATTCCTCTGTGTCTCTCCTCGATGAGGGATACTGAGATTTGGCTAGGGTAGAAAGCGATCATTGATGTTCATTGGACCTTTTCTGATATTTCATAGAGTGGGCGATGTGGCATACCACATGGCTATACCACCACAGTTAGAGAGGGTACATGAAGTCTTCCACATATCCCATCTGAGGAGATACGTGCATGAACTTTCTCACATCATCAACCACGACAAAATGGAAATTAACAATGCGGTGACATTTGCAAAGTAGCCAATGGAGATAGGGGATTAATAGGATATGATCCTTTTTTAATGGTCAATTCTTCTAGTGATGTTTTTTAGGTATCATGGTAATCTCAAAGAGAGCACGTGGGAGCAGGACACTCATATTCATGCTCTGTACCACCATTTGTTTGATTAGCCCTTATTTTCACTTTATATGAGGAATATCCCTAAAGGTGGGAGTAATTGAATTTCATGGAATTTATTTTAATCATATTGAAAATTAAATGGTATTATTTTGATTCCAAGATCTAAGACTAAACAGGATTCTGAGGCATGGAGTGGACGAAATTTATTTTCAAACTATTTTTTATGTTCATTTAATAAATTTGCATGCATATTTTTCTAACATTCAAACTGGGGCCCGAATCTAAAATATGAGGTCACTGTTGAACTCGGAGAATTGATATTAACATATAAACGGACTCACATCAAATGGTATGAGTCAATCAAAAAATGTAGTGTTTGGAATTTTTTGATGAAAAATAAAATAAGTTAAAAACTTGTTTAATTATATTTTCTTCTTCAATACGCAGTGTCTCATCAGTGATGTGGTGAAGTGACAAGGTGACACTAAATCCCATTAATTAACATCATTAATGAATCAATGTGGTGATTCTAATACACACATGCATCTTCAATCATTAATTAAATAGGGAATTTGGGATTGATGAATAACCCTATAATTCCCCTAACGAACGACGAAGGAAACCTCTCCAAAGATGAACTTTGGCAAAACAGATGACAACGATGACAACATTGGAGGTAGGAATAGAGTCTAGAGATCGATGGATGACGACGCATGATAATTCTCAAGAAATTTCCTTTCTCAGGTAGGTGATTTTTCTGAGTAATTTTCCTTTCTTCATTCTTAATGTTTAATGAAGAACATTGACCAACACACAAACAAGTTGACCTGTTGTTCAATCGTTCATGCGGGATGGTTAATGATGCAAGATAAATTGAATATCTTTTATAGTGATTATTCTCCATATTTTTCTACTTCATTATCATGCTAACAAGAACACATCTGGGCCAACACAAACAAAGTCCTAGATCATTATTAGGTTGTTCTTGTGTTGCGGTAGCTTCCTGAATTTCTTCTTGTGTTATTCCGTTTCTTCATAGCATAAAGGTCATCGATTGAGGCATCCACAGTACAAGTGGGACCGCAGTAGTGCATCGGCCCGTAGTGCAAGTTGAGAAGGGTTGCAGCCATGTGGGACACAACATTGGCAGGAGGCCGCAACAGCGGAATGAGGCGTCATTGTCGGTACAAGGCCATGATACCCAACCATTGAGGTGGCACATAGTCGTAGTGTTGACACACGTTCGTGGCACCTAGGCTGTGATGGAACCAGAATCCACTAGCACCAATGTCGGAAAGAGGTGGCACACGAACAGTGTGTCGCGTTAGTAATAGGGGTTTCCAGCACGAAAGCTGGTGGCTGGCGGTAGGAAAACATGGTTTCCCAGCCGCATCGGAAGCGCCATGCGGTGTAATGCTACGGACCGTGGCAGTGAGATGGACCTGTATTTTGTCATAGGTCATGCAGAATAAATGGTCTACCTGAGAGGACTAGCTGGAAAGGTGGTGGTGCCACCTTGGCGTCATGTGGTTGTGTGAACCGGACGCCACACAACGTCAATGCTGGGGGAGAACAGGCACACCGATGCGGGCCTGGATGGATGGGGAACCAGGATGTTGGGCGACCTCGCTAGTCAGAACTAGTTCTACTATGTAGTTCCAGACCGGATGAGAACCATTTCATAGGGTGACCCAGTTGGCTGGACCCATGACCAAACCGGGTCGCGTCTAGCATGGTTGAATGGGTCCGACCACTATGCCAGGTCGGAACTGGTCATCCCAGACCCCACCGGGTCGGGTCGGGACAGTTGAAATGATTCGGGTCATGTTAAAACCCTGGTCTGGGTTGTTCGAGTGTGTCTGACCATGTCAGAATAGTATCAAATGAAACTGCACCCTGTTTACTAAATTACAAATATCTTTCAGACTGGGTGCCCGACTGATGCGTCGTCTACGACATTTGGACCCTTGCGATGAGCCAGCCCTATGGGTACACTATAAATGATAATTCAAGGCGTTTGAGAGATGAAAAATGGATTGAGGTGTAGAATATCCCAGAGTCAAGCACATTAGAGAGTAGGAATCCTTCGGCTGGCTGTGACATAAAGGATATGATGACAGGGACCTTAATGGTTTAGTAGCCAAGTTTACTTTAGTTGTCTAGTAGATCAGCAGACCTAAATGATCCAATAGGGATGTGGCCCTCAGTGGTCCAGTAGACAAGCGAACCTCAGTGGTCCATCTACTGAGCGGACCTCAGTGGTCCAGTAGCTCAGTAATCAATAGTGGTCCTACAGCTGGATAAACGTCAGTGGTCTTATAGTAGACCGTACCTCAGTGGTCCAGTAGCTGAACGAACCTTAGTGACTCATCAAGGATGATCCCCTCAATTGTAAAAGATGATTCAGCTTTACGAATGTGAGTCTTACATTCTATACTGTGAGTTATGCCCTATGTTAGTTGACTTTTCATTGTGGTGTTCCTATTTTTTTCTTGCTGTGTGGTCTTTCCTTGGTGTTTTGGGGTCCCGACTGTGTATTGTGTTACTCACCCCTGCACGGGCTTCTCCCACATGCGTTATGTCTCATGTAGGTGATCAAGGATTCTATAGAGGCCATGGTGGCCCCAGATCAGGTAGTTCCTAGTGAGATAGGAAGTACGGGAGTACTTCTGCAGCTACAGGAAGCTACCCTTTACCTACCATTCTGTTAGGGTCTCGAGCAGATGATCCCTGGTAGTTGTACTTTCCATTGTGGTTTTGGGCCTGAATTTTGGCCACTTTGTACTTTCAGTTGTATTGTACTCTTATTAGTTGTCTTAGAGACAATTTTGGTTTACGTTGTGTTTACATTCCATAGTTTTAATGTTGTTCATGTAAATAGGTTTAAAGGTAAATGCCTTCCCTTTTTGGGATATGCCTATTCGGCATTAGTTGCCATCCTCTAGCCTATGGAAGGCGGGCATGGGGTAGTCAAGACATTGGCCCTAGGGGATGGGTCATGAAAGATGATATAAATATCCTCTTTTGAAATAGAACTTAATTAACCTAATAAATTATTTACAAATATTTTACAAAAATAGAGACGAAAAAGGGAAAAAGATGAAATTTTGAAAAAATTGAATTGGATACTACTAGAATTTACCATCAGAATCTATAATTAGAATCAACCCTTAGAATCTACAATCAGAATATACCATCATAATCCACCATCATAATCCATCATCAGAATATAGCATCAAAATATATCATAAAATATGAAACTATTAAGATTTTAGGTCCCAAATAAGATTTTAATTAGTGATTAATGTGGATCTATTAAATTCCATGCAGAATTGCCATTGAAAATAATCATTATTTTAAGAAAATAAGGATATAAATATTATTTTATTATAAAACTCTTAATTCCAAAAATTAAGGAATTAAAATCATTTTACCTTAGAAATTATATAAAAAAGAAAATAAAAAAATTGAAAAAATAGGAACTTTCCACTTCCAGAATATACTACCAAATCGACCATTATAATCGACCGTCAGAAGCAGCATTTGAATCCCCAATAGATTCATCCTTAAAAATCCACCATTACAAACAACCATTACAATCCAACATCAGAATCCACCTTTAGAATAAATCATTAGAATCTATTGTTAAAATATATAACTAAATGTTACCACCAGACTAAGTCTGCTACCTCCATAATCTACCGCCAACATCAACCAAAAATAATTTACTATCAGAATCTACCTTCGGTATCGACCATCGAAATATTACTTTATAATTACCAATCATAATCTTCCATGAAAATATATAAATACAATTTACCAACAGAATATAACATCAAAATATAGCATCAAATTAAGTCTTCTACTACCAGTATCTATCATCATCATTTATTTCCAGACTAAACCTACTGCTATTAAATTTTACCACCAATATCTACAATCATCCTATTAAATATTCTATTACAACCCATAGTCCTCAGGAAATTAAAAGGGTATTTCTTTTGAATCATGATAATTACACAAATTTAAAAGTAGAAAAAATGCTTGATATTACAAAAATAAATTATTGTTGTAAAATGGGTCCTGAATTCACATCCCAAAATTACTAAAGTTAAATGGATCCCAAAATTGTAGAACCAAGTTTATTCTAATTGATAGTAACGATTTCGGTAAACAATAGGGGTATTTGAGAGCCCGATAAAAGGAAAAACCTTTTTAGAATAGATAAGTGTATCTATCGAAGCATGCAAACATGTTGTGTGAGAGAAAGAAGCAGATTGGGAGAATTTGACCAGGTATGGGTGACACCCGGGTCATGAACACATAGATTAGAAAGGGGGTGTGTGATAGAGGGGAGGGGTTTTATATAGGAATATGGTTCTAAGGACTATAAGCTAGAAGTTTAGATTCATAGGTGGGGTCTTTTCACTAGGAATGTTTATGTTCAGGGCAGGGATATCATATAGGGAGAAGTAATGTGTAGGGGGTAATCGCATAGGGAGGGTAGTCTCTTATGGAATGGTAAATGATGAATGGTTTGGGTGGGGGATAGAAAATATGTGAGCCTTTTGTGGAGATATCTTCCCCATTTGGGGGGGATATAGGGTTTTATACAAAAAATAAGTGAGAGGGGGTGTGCTAATGTTAGGGAACCCACTATGATACCATGTTTCAAGGGAAGGGAGTTGATAGAATACCCAAGATATATCTCTATGGTGCCCATGGTGTTTATTTATAATGGATTATAAATATTTCATGGAACCAAAAGTTTAATTTGAGACACAACTCAACAAAATATCTAACAAAAAAATAGATTTTAATGCATACTCAATCATTTATATTTTTAAGGAGAATATTTGTCAAAAATGGTGTTTTTTTTCAAATAAATAATTTTAGGAAGGTTTGATAATGAATTTAGGTGAGGTTATTTTTCAAAAGAAGATCCTTAATGACTAATTGAATTCCTACCATCAAGGAGAAGGAGACTTATTGGTTTACTAAATGACTTATAGATATTATATATAGTTAATCTTGGAATAATTATAAAATGAACTTGAAATTAAATGAGATTTTGAGAAAATATAGATGAACCACATTGTAGTGATTTTTATCATTATTCATGGAATAATGGTATTTATTTACACATTGTGTAATTAATATTAAATAAGAATAATAATAATATATCCATTATGGTTATTTTTATGTATGATTAAACATACTATAGTTGAATAACATTTTACAGAGCAATATATTAAAGACATATCTTTTATATGGAGAACATTTAACTTTCATTAGGTTCTGAAGGGAACTATATGTTATCAATACTTTTCAAAAATATAAATGTATTCTATTTTTTTGTAATTGAACAACCCTTTATTATAATTTTTAGTGAGTCCAAGGATTGGTCAGGAGATGGAGAGCATAATAAAAGAGATTTTTAACAATACAAATAAATTTTCTCATACTTGCACCAAACATTGTGATCCCTTGGAAAAGGATATTTAATAAAGTCACCATACCTACATTGGTTGTTGGTGGTGTTGAGAATAATATATATATTATGAGGCTTCTGGTTAATACAAATTTTTAATTTGTGGTTATAACTCAATAGGTACACACAAGGGAGAGTGTCATGATCTCTCTTCTGTTTAGAGCCTAGAGTTTCTATAGGAAGTGGCATTTGGAATTTTGAGTTATGGACTTTGATTGATTACTATTGATGATATTCAGATCTCAATTGGTATGGTTGATTTAACATGTGAGTTGGATTTGATTTTCAGATAAAAATTGATGATGGTTCCCTAGCATAATGTTTTTTTAAATGGCATAAAATACTAAGAAATGGCTAAATTCATGATCATGATACATATAAGGGGTTTTTGTGTGGTTAGACCATGGTCCCTTAATCCATTTGGATCGGTTGTGAATAGTTCCAAACCCAATTTGTTTTTAATGTTTAGGATCTTATTGTGGAATTCTTGGGGATGGTAAATAAATACCAAGATAATGTGTATGTATTTCTAGATAAACTTATAAGAATTGTCCTAAAATAATTCATGATTATTATGCATAAAGCATGTATCAATTGTTTGATTGGATTTCTAAGTATTATCAAAATATCATCACCTTGATATGTTTTGTAAAATTTCATATTTCCTATCAAGCTATCAAAAAAATTAAGATTAATTCATAATGAAATGGATACATAGTACAACGATCTTTTAGAAATTTATGATTTATATAAATTAGTTTAACATTAATTTGATGATAAGATTCCATGGTAAGCATAAATATATTATTTTATTTTGTTACCGCTTATTAAAAAAATGGAATAATTAACCATATATGCGTAAAAAACTAAACATACTAGCTTCGATTTACTGATAACATAGAAAAAAATCATTATTTAGTTTATGATCTGTATGAACCATCCACATGTCAAAAAAGACACATGAATTTTATCGTATGATTGAAAGTAATATCTGACCTTAAAATTATTATTAAATATAAAAATAAATGCAACAGAATCAAATATGGGAAAATAATTTTGGGTTTTCATTAAAACATAAGAGAATGGTCCAAAATGAATTTTTGATCTCAACAATGAAAAGTACATCAATTTGATTCTTATATTTCTCTATTTGATATAAAGTATCATTAAACATTGACATTTTTATTTAAATTTTATATCAACAGTCATGGGTTAAAAATCAAAATGGGTACTTTTGATTAACATTGAAAATGATGAAGATAATCCATGATTCATTGTAAACCAACCTGACATCAATTCAACATCTGAATTTCATTGTGTGAAATAAAGATAGTTTTACCATAACATTCTAATTAAAGAGAAAAGTAACCTAAAGTAGTCAAAACTAAGAAAATGAGTTTGTGTTTCCCTAAACCCTTAGATCAATTATCCTCAAATCATGTTTAATCTATTTGAACCAACTATATATCATTATGATTCCTGGATAATTATTTATAATAAAAGTATCATTTCACCATGATATTTTATTAAAATGATATATCACTCATCAAGGATTCAAAACTAGGAATACAACTTCATGTTAACATAGAAACATATGATAATTATCTCTGAGTCATCTATGATCTTTAGGAATCAACTGTGCATTAATTTGATGTTTGGATTGTAGGTTATAATGTAAAAATATAATTTCCTATTATTAATTCTTATTAATAAATGATAAATTACATTTTTATATGATAAAAACAATCACATGAACTTGGATTTGGGTGAAAATATTGGAAAACATTCTTTGAGTCATTTCTATTCTGTATGAACCCAACACAAATCAACCCGACACTAAAATATTGAGGTTTTTTCTAATGTTTTGTTTTCCATTATAATCATATTAAAGTGATAAATAACCTAAATGGGTTCAAAATGAGAAAACGAGTTCATATTTCCATGATAAATTTTCATAAATATCTCAAAATCATTCGTTATTTACAATAATCAATCACCCATTGATACGATGAAAACATTTCTCATTATTATCCAAAGTATCATTCTACAATTATATTTTTAGTAAAATATTATATCACTCATTAATATGTCAAAAATAAGAAAAAAACTTCATATTTTCATGGTAACATAAGAAAATGATCTGTAGACATTGGCCAATAGTCAATATGGTGACTGAATTTCTTGATATGAGGGAAAATTGATTTCATATTACCATGATTGATTTAAAAGATAATCATATCCATCAAAGGGTTAAAAAATAGAAATCGACCATGAATTATTGGGAAATAAAATTATAAAACGCATGTATTAATTTTTGATATGAATGCATATACCATAAATCAATCCAATATGCATTTTTTGGAATGATAAAAAAATATTTTTATTAGAATTAACCCTTTATAAACATGCGTCAGATAGTTAAAACATAACGATATAAAATTGTGATCTTATAATATGTCATATTTATTATTATTATATTTATACCTTTCAATAATTAATCATTAATCTAGGTCTAATTATTTCGTGACAATTTGAGATTATTTGGTAAGTTTTGACCCGTTTTCATATGTTCTATTTCTTGAGAATTCTTATGAATTCTACTTTTACATATCTTTGTTTACTTTATTTTTATTTACCTTATGTTTCATGAATCCCCCCATGAATATCCAAAATGGGCTAGTATTGAGATATGTGATATGGTGACCACTAGATTCCCCCCTCCATTAGGTCCCGGGTTGGAGACTTACACAGATGGTTGAATGAATGTTCAAATGGGAGACATTTTCCTTTAAGTGAACATATAGATGAGATAGATACGAAAATATACCAATAAACACAAAATAATATATATAAATAAAATAAAACCCATATATATACATGAAATTTTATATAATACTAAAATAATAGAACATAAAACTACAAAAAATTGAAAGGTAAACTCAGATGCCATCACTAAACCCAAACAAATCTTGAAAAATAATGAGCTAGTGATATCCTTTATAATCACAATCATTCATATAAGGACCTAGAATTGTATTTTTTTTAATAGGGTGGGTTTAATAGTATACTTAGTTGGATCCTCTCTAGTACATCTCATAAAACAATATAATGAAATAATAGTAAATTTTATTGAACAAAAATATAAATTAAATCATAACCTAAACTTGTTTACTAAGTTATCGGCCACACCATAGCTATCTATCACCCAGAATCACATACAGTAAATCATACATTATAGAAATTAATCATCTATGGTACCTTTCTACCACTTCCCGACTAGTTCTCTTTTCTACCCCAATTTCATGAATCCTAATCCACCTCTCTCCAAAATAATCAATTCCCCAGACACATGAGTTTTTCATGAAAACATTCACCTAATATACCACACCATCACACCAAACCATATAAATTCTTCATATAGTATCCATGTAGTTTCTATGAGTCACTAAAGTCCATATGACATGTATCACACATAGGGTATTATACTGTAGGCTATCACAGCCCATAAACATTGTATGGTACCACAATCCATCAAAAACTATACAAGTCATACCTATAATAATCCACTTAATACTATATCTAGATATACATGTTTGTGAAATAACCATAATATATTTTATTCCTATACACATATATATGATAAAACTAACATGCATGAATACCAGCATGTAATACTTCCATGAAAAGATATAATGCTCAAATGGGTAATCAACCATCCATCCTCCCACTATGATGTTGAGGAAAACACCCTCCTAGAGTGTACTAGGGGTCATTCACCCTAACCAAAATGTTGGGGTAGTGTATGAAATCACAAAACATACAAGATATTAAATTTCTCACAACCACACTATAGGCATAAGAAAGACCTGAGCTCTAGTAAATCTACCACCAATCGGATACTCGACTGCCACTACTAAGGACTAGAAATCCTATAAGAACACATGATTTTAAAAAGCTAAAATAAGTTACTCATTTACTTTTTATAGTTAAAATTTTTTCAATTAATTCATTATCAATTAATTTACATTATTCTGTTTATCTATTATTAACTCTAAACGTTATGTCCATTCCCTCAAAGAATTATTCAAACAATGTCCACAGTTTCTGAATATTTTCAAAACATTTGTGTTCTCACAAGAATTGAACCCATGGGATAAAAATATATTACTCATTATTAAATTTTTCATAATACGAGGTACTCTAGGACAACACCCTAATTTGAAATCAAATAGATGGATCTAATCACATTCATCTGCCTCAAGTAGTGGAGAATTGAATGCAGATAAAACAAGAAACCCAACCATCCATCCAAAAAACAAATTCAATAAGAATACATCCTACTTTAAGGAGAAGAAAAAAGGGAATCCCAACTCTAACTTCTTCCATAAAATTAGGTTCTATCCCAAACACCCACATACATTTCATGATGTATCCCACCATTATAGGTGCCAATTACAACCATGTCAACCGGGCCTCACTACCCATATCTTGTCAGCAATCCCTAGTTCAGCCATACCAAGATCATATCACACAAAATATCACATCCAAAAAAAGTGGCAAGGATGAAATAAGAAAAACACAATCAATTGGTTGACTAGGCCCTAAAAAACAAGGCATTTAGTCATCATATACATACAGGTGATCGTGTTTACAAACTGAAGGCATCCAACATTTATAAATAAATAAGCACTCATATCCCTAATGATTTATATTTTTCAATCAAGTTGATTATATTCCATATTGAATTAAATGATTCATTATTTAAATGTTCCATCTATGGGAAACCCTATGGAATCAACTATAATAAGCTGTCAAAGTTATTTAAACATTCTCTTAGAACAATACATGCTTGATAAAAAATGAGGAGAACAATTCGGGATTAACATGTCATTCATTATTATCATAAATCATAATTAACATGATTCACATTATTTACCAATTCAATTATCTCATGGAATAACCAATTCAATTAAATATTCATACTTTCATCGAAATTATTGTCATAAAATTATGAAAAACACCACATTGTTAAACATTATTATTCTTTATATTCATATGAAAATTAATCAATTATTTTTTTATTTAAATTATTTATTATATTTCATCATATTCAACATGTTGAATCAAGAATAAAAACATTCTACACTATTCATAACATAGATAACACTCTCTCTTGAAAATCAAGATGAAACCCATTATCATGGTATAAAACATCGGCATGTGATCACCATCAAATTCATTAATTCATATGGTTCAATAATTATTAGGTTAATTACACTTCCATCAAAAGGGATAAACCATGATATATTTACAATATCATATAAACATATAAGAGAGAAAATTAATATTGTTCCTCAAAATAATTATTGATCTTTACATGATAGTAAATCAACATCGCAGATCTCTGATCACCTCTCCAACAAGGAACTAGGTTCTCCCTAGGATATCATGCAAAAAATCATTAATAAACAATAATCAAAACCTCATAATCATAGTTGATATGAAATTAAAAATCATGAAATTATATTATTGGAGTAAGATAAGATCAAATAGATAGAAACTACTCGAAATGGGGGATATAACTCACCTTATATCATCATTTATTTCTCTCATAAATATGGGGTTCAATCCCGATTAAAAGGGAAATAAAATCCTTTTAAAACCACCTTGGGATTCTAGGTATCAAGTGGAAGAAGTACTAGAAATCCATGATTGAATAGGTTTTGGGGTATATATATGTAGAGATACATTTAGAATACCACAATGGAACCCCTAAGACCACAATGAAACCATCACTGAAAAAATTCATTCTATGATGCATCCCAAGGGATGACGCCTAAAACACCTTGGTTAAAGAAGAATTATATAATCCATGGGAAGATTCTATTAAAGTGAATCTAGGAGATAATACAAATCCATATCCACGATACAACTTCCCCCCTAGAAAATGAGATATCCCTCAAAGCTCGTTACCCTATAGCTGCATGTTCCATGACATTGTCTCATGACCAACGGGATGGGCCAACACCAAAGACAACCCACCAAGGAATATCCAAGAAGGAATGAAAAGTAGAGAGGAAATCCTCCATTTATCCCCCTATGCCATAAATGAAATCCACTGCACCAAAACCACTAGTACTATGGTGCAGTTCATCCCTCCATGTCATAGTCATGCCATTTTTTGAAATGAAACTGCTTTCTACCAAAACACCCTCTGTACTCTTTAGAATCTCCTTTGGTTGACTCCCAGGCCAAAAACTCACAAAGGGGGATTTATCCAGATGTATTACCTTATATAAAATACCTATCAAACCATGATTATCCTCGAGAATGTAAAACAAAATATAGAGAAAAATAGTGAGAAAGGGTTCATCCGAATAGCCACCATGTGAGATACCTCTCATGGATCACACTATCATAGGATCTCAAACACCTCATCATTGAAACAAGCATATAACCATGAAATTGCAAAAACATCTCTTAAAACACTCTTAAAGGAATATGCATCTCAAATGAGAGAAACATTATCAACAACGAGGGAATAGGAGAAGACCATCTCATAAACCATAAATGGTTCAACAACCCCAAGTATCGTTATAACAAGAGAAGAGATAAACAAAAAAAGTATGGTATAATAAGCAAATATCTACGACTCACATTCACCATTAATCTCATATGTGCCGCCGTTATTCCCAATGACAGGAACCAAGGAAATATCTTTCCCAAACAACACCTTCTACTATTGGTATTCCATCTTGATAGACCAATCATTGATGGTCACATCATCATTAACATTTATCTATCGCAAATCGATGACTTGAAAATATTCATGAAGATAATGGTGAAGCAACAATGTATGAAATAGATCATGCCTCTAGATCATATGTGGGGGATATGTAATCTCTTATGGACCATACCCAAATTGTTCCATTACTTTTCGAAAACATGGCTCCACTGAAAACGGTGGCACCGGTTACGGTGGCACCGTGACGATCGCACACCGGTCACGGTGGAACTGTGATGGTAGAACCAGTTGCTATGGCACCGTGATGGCCGCACACCAGTCACAGTGGCACCGTAAGGGTTAAACCATGAAGGTGGCACCGTGAGGGTGACCCCGCGACGGTGGCACCGAGTCCGCACCAAGTGGTCTTCGTACATTTTCTAGTTTCCGACTTTTTCTGCTCCCGCAATGTATCTTATGATGTAAAAACGATTTAATGCACCCTTTCAATGCCATTTAAATCCCATATATAATATCTAAAATCTCCCAAGAGTCGGGAAACCCTTAACTTACCAAAACATGTGTTTTTTCCTCGGTGTCACTTCGTTCCCCGTACCTTCCAGTTCCGCCCCTATTGCGCGTTTTCCTCTGTTTAAATGAAACGGTTTAACGCACAACTGTAATGCCACCACCCCGATTGGAATAATTAAATAATAATCAATACCATCATGTGTAACCACCCTACCATATAGGAAACTACGATACGACTTTAAAGCGGTTCAAAATTCATTATCCCCTAACAATAGTATCTCGTCTTTATATCACGTTAGAGATTCTTCCTTCCCCTTCCTAGATGGATTTCCTTCTTCTCCTTGGTGCGCTTGGAGTCCCTCCTTCCCGAGGATTATGGTGCGCCTGTGCTGGAGTTTCTCTGCTAGTCATTGGAGTCCATGTAGTTCCTCCACTACAAGTCACGTATCCCTAGTTATTGGTGTGTGGACAAGAACTTCGATCCTTGAACAACCAAGTAGCGATTTTCCTTCGTCTCTCCTTACTGTGTATCATGCGGGGTGGGTGCGCTACTGTTTCTGTGGTAATTGAAGAAAAAAAAAACCATAACAAAGATAATAAAGTGACTTTTAAAGAATGAAGGGGGGTGTGATCGATGTTCTGGTGATTTTCTTTACCCTTGATCGTTTATGTTGTGAATTGTGTGGGACCGTGGCCACTGAAAATCATGGTCATTGGTGGTCTTTCATTGTGCATTAATGAACCTCCATATTCTGTGATGATTGAATGGATCCAATATGGGAATTTGGTTAAACATGTAAACTCATCCGATTAATTGAATGTCCAGTGAACAACAATACCTGTGTGATCTCCCCGGTTAACAAAACAGAAATAAGAAAACCTAGTGAATGATGTACTTGAGTCTGGAAACTTCCTTGCTCTGTAGTGGTGGCATGTATGTTTGTTTTGCTCGATGCTTATGAGGTGAAGTGTATGAGTATGGGATCCTCTGTTTTGGCATGGTTGTTGGTTGTGAATCTGATGCTATGTAGGGCTGTATGTCGAGGCTTGGTTTGGTTCTAGTATTTTTAGGGATCTCACTAATCCCTTTGTTGTTGTGACTTCACAAGAGAACCGGGTGTGAATGCTTAAATTGTTGTTTGGATGTTTCTCTTTCTCTAGCTTGTGGTTATTCTAGTTAGTTTCCCAGTAGTGTATAATTCACCTAAATTGGATCACCTGAACTTGAAAACAAGAATGGTTTAAATGGGGAATTGGTTTTGGGAATGAGTTTTGACTTGGTTGTGAGTGATGTGCGTTCTTTTATGAATGAATAGTAAGAAGGGAATTGTTCTTAGGTTGGCTTTGGAAACCCTAAGATGGTATGAGTGCTCATTAACTATACATATATATGTAGTTTTTATGTTTCTTATCCGCACCCCACCCAAGTTGAGCACTTAGATCCGAACACCCCCAGTTCATTGGGGAAGGGTGTTTTTTCCAACACTCCTATGAGTGTCTGGTTATTAGCTCTCCTCTTGCACGCTTTCCCGATTAGCCCAAGACTCTTCGGGCAGGCTGTGATGGCCGGAGGACAATTATAGACCAAGATTCTTTGGTCAGGGTAGTTGTGGAGGTGGGCCCAGGTGTGTATATGTTGGATGTTTCCCAAGAGTCTTCAGGATGAGTCCAAGGTTTCTTCGGGCATGGAAGTAGTTGTTCTGGACTAGGTATTTGCGGGCGTGGTTACACGTGGTGGTTGTGGCCCAGGTGTTTTCAGGCGGGAAGGTGGTTGTGGCCTAGGTGTTTGCGGGAGGGATGTGTGGTTGTGGCCCATATGTGTGTGGGCGGGGTGTGGTAGTGGGACTGCAGTGAGAATGTTGGGAGAGGTTCGATGCATAGGATGACTTCAATAACCCATGGGAAAGTGGCGCGGGGTACCCAAATATCAATGTGTTGTTACTATATATTACTTGACTTGCGTTATTTGGGGAGTGTTCCTTGGTGAGGCTTGGGTGGATAGTTTTCCTTGCTAGGTACTTTGGTTATCTCTTTTTCCATGGGTCTTTAGAATGCCTCCCCACTTAGGCACAAGAGACTTTGGTTTTCCCTACTGAGTATACTTGTATGCTCACCCTACGTATATAAACTATTTTCAGGCTTCCAGGTGGACTTCAGGGATCGTGCAGGGTCGTACTAGTTTATACATTGAGACAGTTGCTATTGTCCTTTTTCATTCTTTTGGTACTTATTTTTTGGGGTTTTTTTTACTTTTTTATCAATTACTTTTGTAACATGGATATGGGAATGGTTTTATTTGGCTTTACTTTTACCCCCCAGTTTTGGTGTTGTTGAGATTTGCTATCTTATCTCCAAATATTATTAAAGAAAAAGGGTAATTCCTTCCATATTGTGTGTGATCCTATACCCTTGGTGCTAGTCACCAATCTGGGACCTACTGAAGGCGGGCCTCAGGGGTCATTATCTCTCCTTCAACTTGAAGAAGGAAGGGTCTAGCGATTTGATGTCCCTTCTCTCATCTTGGCGAAGGCGGGTCATGACAGAATGGTATCAGAGGAAGCGGCTAAGAGATAAGATGGAGTCTGAAGTTAGTCATAGTGAGGATTTCATGGGATGGTAGGGAAATAGTGTTGGGTGATCTTGGTGTGTGAAATAGGCTAGGGAAGACTAGCTAGGACATGGGATTTTAGGGCCCCCTGTGATCTAATGCAAGGACTCTGGTCCTACCGAATGACTAAGTGAGGCTACACTAATTGTAGGGTAGAGACCCTAGGAAAGGTACATGCATCATAATGACTTGGGTTCTTATGTCTCATGGGTATTTTTGGGGATTTAAAATAAATAAGAAGTATAAGAAAAAAAATTAATTTAAGAACAATATTCTACACTACTCGGGCTTAGGAATTCCTTATATACCTTGTAGCTATGGCACGTGGGAGACAACCAAGAGTAGTGTGGTAGATTGAGGCCTAGGAAGATGACTTGGACGATTGGAAGAGGACTAACAGAGAGGTGTAGGATGATCAGTGGCAGAGGACGCTTCATGCCTTTCAACAGCAGACCCTCGGGAAGTATGAGAATAGCATCTCAGACATGGAGACAGAAAACTGGCTAGAGGAGTAGGTGATAGGTTCCAGCTTGATCCGGGCTCCGATAGAGTACTGGGTTCCTCTAGCTATAAGCCAGATGTGGGGATTAGCGCGTTAGTGGTGGACGCTCTATCTTGGGGAGAAGAGTGAGCCTGAGGTGATGTGGGATGACTTCAAGAAGGAGTTCCGGGCAGAATTTCTCTCTTCCATGATGAAGGATGAGAAGAGGTAGGAACTACTCTCCCTACAGCAGGGGAGTATGTCAGTGAGAGAGTTGGGGATCCAGTTCAAGGATCTCCTTCACTTTTCTCCCGACCTCGTTCCAGATGAGGAGTCTCGGGAGAGATGTTTGGAGGAGGCACTTTGACCTTCTCTCCAGTATGTTGTTACTCCCTTCACCCTACTGACGTAATAGGAGGTCCAGATGAAGGATGAAGTGGTGTAAAGGATTCACATGACAGGAGGTGTATTGCGAGAGGGAATCCATTTGGGCTCATCGAAGGGGAAATCCGTCAGCAGTAGGCCTCCAGCGCCAGGGCCCTCTAGGTTTTGACTAGTAAGAAGCAGGCCTCAGCAGTTCCAGTTCCGATCTCCAGGCCCTCGCCCTTTCCTTTCAAACCCAGGACCAAGAAGCTTCATCTTTTGAAGCCATGGGAACCTTCGGAATTAGTGCCCGGACAGAGTACAGTACAAAGAGGGTGGGCGGGTTCACCACCCACCTCAGCAGCAGGAGTTCCCAGCTAGGCCCTTTCAGCAGTAGCAGCAGGGGCAGCAAGCTCCTGCCCCTCCGAGACCATATGTGTCTGGAGGAGGCCTACCCTAGTGTTCCCCTCAGGGACCTCTTCTAGGGCGTTGTCGGGGAGGCGGCTGACAGCCGAGAGGTAGGGGAGCTGGGCATGGAGAGTTACACGCTGTAGAGGCAGCAGTTCTCGCAGGACTAGAATTCGTTCGAGGTACGATCAGCTTGTTTGGTACCCTTGCCTATTCCATGTTTGATATAAGAGCTTTGCACTCCTTTGTTGCACCCATTCTGGCATGTGCTCTGAGTTTAGATGCTGAGAGACTTCCAGTTCCCCTAGTGCTGAGCACTCCAGTCGGAGGTCAGACCGACTTGTTTTCTCTTTGCTGAGGGTGTAGACTGATGATAGGGCCACATTAGTCTATCAGGGATCTTCTAATATTGCAGTTAAAACCTTAAGGTGTCATCCTAGGCATTTATTGGTTATTCCATGTTTGTGTCGTCATTTAATACTTCCGATGAAGGTTCGTGTTTTCAGATTTGGGTGGCTGACATGTAACCTTCTTTGGCGAGCGGGGTTGCTAGAAAAGCAGCAGGCGAGACGAGCCCCACCTTTCCTTGTTAGTTGAACTATCAGTGGAGGCAGGGGATTCAGAAATGGTTGATGTCCCATGGATCATCAGTGAGTTTATAGACGTCTTCCCTGAGGAGGTGGTGACTCTAACCCCTTGACGTGATGTTGAGTTCGGGATAGACTTGCAACCTAGTTCCCATCTGATTTCAATGGCTCCCTACCGGATGGAACCTTCTGAGTTGCGGGAGTTGCAGATTCAGATTGATGATCTGATGAAGAATGGTATTTTTCGACCAAGAGCGTCACCTTGGGGTGCTCCAGTCTTATTCGCAAATAAGGAACATGGTGGTCTCTGGTTGTGTATAGACTACCAAAGACTGAATCATGTAACGGTCAAAAACGGTTACCCTCTCCCAAGGATAGACGACCTTTTTGACCAGTTAAAAGGGGTAGGATGGTTCTACAAGATTGACCTATAGTCAGGATATCACCAGTTGAGGTTGAATTAGGGTGACATCTTGAAGACTGCCTTCAGATGCGGATATGGGCACTTTGAGTTTCTGGTCATGTCATTCGGTGTTACGAACGCTCCAGTTCTGTTCACGGTGCTCATGAACATCGTCTTCTGGGAATACCTGGATTGGTTCGTAGTCGTGTTTATTGATGACATCATGATCTACTCAAGATCGGAGGAGGATCACGTTGAGCACCTGAGACAGGTTTTAGAGGTCCTTTGATAGCACCAACTATATGGGAAGTTTTCCAAGTGCATGTTTTGGACGTGAGAAATGCACTTCCAAGGGCATGTGGTGTCCAAGCAGGGAATAGTGGTGGACCCATCGAAGGTCGAGGCAGTTGTTTCTGGGGCAGCACAGAAGAACGTGGTAGAGGTTCGTAGTTTCCTTAAACTGGAAGGTTACTACCGGAGGTTCGTACCCAACTTCTCTCAAGTTGCAGCACCTTTGACAGCTTTGACCAAGAATGACCAGGCTTTCATGTGGAATGGGCAGTGCCAGGAATCCATTAGCTATCTAAAGGAGAAGTTGGTAAGTGCCCTAGTGGTGAGGTTGTCAGAATAAGGGGCAGTGTATGATATTTTCTGTGATCCTTCATAATAAGGCCTCGAGTGTGTGCTGATGCAATGAAAATGGGTGATCTCTTATGGGTCTAGACATTTATGTCCCCATGAGAGTAATTATGCCACCCACGATCTGGAGCTTGCAGCGGTTGTGTTCGCACTAAAGTTGTGGCGGCATTACCTCATCGGGGAGCACTTTTTGGTCTTCACAGATCACAAAAGCATGAAGTATATCTTCTCCCAGTGGGACTTGAACTCGCGGTAGTGGAGATGGATGGAGATCAGTCAGGACTATGACTTCGAGATTTCTTACACCTCAGGAAAAAGGAATGTGGTGGCTAATGCGTTGAGAAGGATATTACAGAAGGATGTGCGAGAGGGTTTTTGGTGAGATCCACAACTCACCCCTATTAGTGCACCCAGATGTTTCCAAAATGTACTAGGGATTGAGGGGTCAGTTCTAGTGGCCTGGGGTAAAGTGGGTTGTGGCAGAGTTCATGGCCAGCTACCTAGTGTGTCAGCAGGTAAAGTTCGAACACCATGTTCCAGGAGGATTTTTACAACCTTTAGACATCCCCAAGTAGAAGTGGTATGACATCTCGATGGATTTCATCATAGGTCTACCCAAGGATCAAGGAGGTTGTGACGCTATCTGGTTAATGGTGGACCGGTTGAAAAAATCGGCTCACTTTCTAGAAAATAAGGAGTCTGGAGCAGTGGATGCCTTACCACGAAGGTACATGGATGAGGTGGTATGGTTGTATGGAGTTCGAAGGTCTATAGTCTCAGATAGGGTTGCATGGACTACCTTAAAAACTTGGAGAGGATTGAAGCATGCTTTTGGAACCCATCTCTGTCTTAGCACTGATTTCCATCCCCATACAGATGGACAGATAGAGTGAATCATCAAGAAGTTGGAGGATATGCTATGAACATTTATTCTGGATTTTGGGGGATTGTGGGTGCAACACTTGCCTCTAGTAGAGTTTTCCTGCAATAATAGCTATCACCCTACCATTGGAATGGCTTCATTCGAAGCCTTGTATGGAAGGCCATGTCACTCAACCGTGTGCTGGAACGAGGTTGGTGAAATAAGTGTTCTTTTCCCGAAAGTGGATCAAAGCACAACGGAGAAGGTTCAGCTTATATGGGAGAGGATGAAGGAAGCTCAGGACCAGAAGAAGTCATATGCCGATAATAGGAGGAGACCCTTGGAGTTCAAGGTCGGGGACCACGTATTCTTGACCGTCTCCCCTCGGCATGGACAACGGAGGGTCAGTACGGGGAGTAAGCTTTCTCCAAGGTTTATTGGACCCTTTGAAGTGTTGCGGAAGGTCAGAGATGTGGCTTATCAGCTAGCACAACCACTTTCAATACTGAGAATACATGACTTCTTCCATGTGTCATAACTCCGAAGGTATCTACACGATGATTCACCCTTCTTCTACTAGGGAAAGATTGACATTGAGGCCGACGTGACATTTGCAGAAATTCCAGTGGGGACTAAGGATTTTGATGAGAAGGTACTCCGTGGACAGACAATTCCCTTGGTTCATGTATTGTGGGGGCATGGCGGGCTTGAGGAATGTAACTGGAAACGAGAGACGTGGATGCGCGCCCAGTACCCAAAGTTGTTTTTAGTTTTGTTCCATTTTGTTTGTACTTGTTTGTGATGGAACTCTATACATTGTTAACTATGGAACATGCAGTTTTCCTTGTTATGTGGATGTGTGTGAAGAGTCCTCACTATGGGGAGGGGAGGACCTGATCCCTAATGAAGACGCATTAAGGTGGATGCAATTAAACCCGTGTGGGCGAGTCAGTGCCACCCAAAGCGGATAGTATATTGACAAGGAGGAAGAAACTCCCTAACACATATGACTGGACCATTTGAACTTCGAATGTTTCCTGGTTACTTGATGGAGAGGCGTTACTAGATGTCGTTGTGGTTCACTCTTCAGAGGTATATTTTGAAGAGGTTGTTCAGATAACCTGTTTTCTTCGGGTCTAGTTTTGATTCTCGAGGATGAGAATAGTTTGAGAGGTATCCAATGTAATGGACTGAACCCACCTGGTCCATTAATTTTCAAAAACACTGCTCCACCGAAAATGGTGGCACCAGTCACGGTGGCACCATGATGGTAGAACCAGTTTCGGTGGCATCGTGACTTTCGCACACCGGTCACGGTGGCACTGTGACGGTGGCACCGGTTGCGGTGGCACCGTGACGTTGCACACCAGTCACTATGGAACCATGACGGTGGGACTGGTCAAGGTGGCACCATGATGGTGGCACCGTGACGGTGGCAACGTGAGGGTGGCATTGTAAGGGTGACACTGTGAGGGTGGCACCGTGAGAGTGACACTGCGACGGTGGAACCATAACGGTGGCACCGTGTCCTCACCGGGCAGTCTTCGTTCTTTTTCCAGTTTCCGACTTTTTCCACTCCCGCAACGTATCTTTTGATGTAAAAATGATTTATTGCCCCATTAAAATCCATTTAAATCCCATAAATAATATCCAAAATCCCCTAAGAGTCGTTGAATCCTTAACTTACTAAAATGTGTGGTTTTTCCTTGGGGTCACGCCTTTCCCCATACCTTCCAGTTCCACCCCCATTGTGTGTTTTCCTCCCTTTAAAAGAAACTCTTTAACGTACAACCGTTATGCCATCACCCCTATAGGAATAATTAAATAAGTATTAATAACATCATGTGTCACCTCCAAAACACATAGGAAACCACGATCCGACTTTAAAGTAGTTCAAAATTCCTTATCCCGTAATAATAGGATCTCATTTTTATATCACGCTAGAGTTTCTTCCTTCCCCTTCTTGGATAGATTTCTTTCTTCTCCCTGGTGCGCATGGAGTCCCTCCTTCCCGAGGCTTGTGGTGCACCTATGCTAGAGTTTTTCTGCTCATCAATGTAGTCCCTGGAGTTCCTCCCCTACAAGTCATGCATCCCCAGTTCTTGGCGCGTAGAGAAGATCTTCGATCCTTGATCAACCAAGTAGGGATTTTCCTTCGTCTCTCCTTACTGTGTATCATGCCATTTGGGTGTACTACTATTTCTGTTGGAATGGATGAAAAGAAACCTTAAAAAAGATAATAAATAGACTTTTAAAGAATTAAGGGGTTGTGATCGATGTTCTAGTACTTTTATTTACCCTTTATTATTTATGTTGTGAATTGTGCAGGCCCATGCCCAATGAAAATCATGGTTGTTGCTGGTATTTCATTGTGAATTAACGAACCTCTGTCTTCTGTGATGATTCAATTGATCTGACATGGGAATTTGTTTAATCATGTAAACTCGGTCGATTAAATGAATGTCCAGTGAACATCAATCCTTGTGTGATCACCCCGGTTAACCAAACAAAAAGAAGAAAACTTAGTGAATGATATACTTGAGTCTGGAAACATCCTTTCTCTTTATTGGTGGCATGTCGGCTTGTTCAACTCAATAATTATTGGGTGACGTGGATGAGGATGGGATCCTCTATTGTGGTATGGTTTTTGGTTGTGAATCTGAAGTTGTGTGGGGCTGTATATCGAGGTTTGGTTTGATTCCATTACATTGAGGGATCTCACTGATCCATTTATTGTTGTGACTTCACAAGAGAACTGAATGTGAATTATTAAATTGTTTTTTGGATATTTCTCTTTCTCTGGCTTGTGTTTATGCTGGTTAGTTTCCCAGTAGTGTAGAATACACCTAAATGGGATCACTTGAACATGAAAGCAATAATGGTTTAAATGGGGAACCAATTTTGGGAATGAGTTGTGACTTGGCCGTGAGTGATGTGACTTCTTTTATGAATGAATACTAACAAGGGTCTTATGCTTAGGTTGGTTTTGGAAACCCTAGTTTGGGATGAGTGCCTATTACCAATACATATATCTGTAGTTTTTATGTTTCTTATTTGTGCCCCACCCAAGTTGGGCACTTAGTGCCGAACACCCCCATTTGATGGAGGAGGGTGTTTTTTCCAACACTCCTATGAGTGGATGGTTATTAGATCCTTTTATACTCACTTTTCCGAATATCCCTAGACTCTTCAGCCAGGCCGTGACGGCCTGAGTTTCACTATAGCCCACGATCCATCAGGAAGGGTAATTATGGCGGTGGGCCCAGGTGTGCATGGGTAGGTTGTTTCCCAAGAGTCTTCAGGATAAGGCCCAGGTGTCTTCGGGCATGGCAGTGGTTGTTCTGGACTAGGTGTTTGTGGGCGTGGTTACGCGTAGTGGTTGTGGTCCATGTGTTTGCGGGAGGAATGGTGGTTGTGGCCTAGGTGTTTGTGGGCAGGTTGTGTGGTTGTGGCCCATGTTTTTGTGGGCAGGGTGGGGCAGTGGGACTGCAGTGAGAATGTAGGGAGAGGTTCGATGCGTAGTATGTCTTCAATAACAAGTGGTACAGTGGTGTAGGGTACCAAAATATTGATGTGCTATTACTCTACATCACTTGAATTGCGTTATTTGGGGAGTGTGCCTTGGCGAGGCTTGGGTGGATTGTTTTCCTTACTAGGTTCTTTGGTTATATCTTTTTCCATGGGGCATTAGAATGCCTCCCCACTTGTGCATGAGAGTCTTTGTTTCCCCTACTGAGTATACATGTATGATCACACTATGTATATAATCTTTTTTCAGGTTTCCAGGAGGACTTCATGGATCGTGCAGGGTCGTACTAGTTAAGACTTTGGGACAGTTGTTGTTGCCATTTTACTTTCGTTTGGTACTTCTTTTTTGGGGTTTTCTTATAATTTTGTATCATTTACTTTTGTATCAAGGATATAGGAATGTTTTTCATTGTCTTTACTTTTACACCCTAGTTTTGGTATTTTTGGGATTTACTATCTTATCTCCCAATCCTATTAAAAAAATGGTAATTCCTTCCATCTTGTCAGTGATCCTATACCCTTGGTGCTAGTTGCCACTCTGAGACCTATTGAAGGCGGGTCTCGAGGGTTCATTATCTCTCCTTCAACTTGAAGAAGGTAGGGGCTAGTGATCTTTTATCCCTTCTCTCATCTTGGTGAAGGCGGGTCGTGACATAATCTGATACTATTCAACTCCAACGTGTTCTAACCCCTAGAAAGGAACGATAATCTAGGGTTAAAGTTTACTCCCATGACCAATCCTTCAGTTGATATGATGAGGAGTCACTTAGAGGAACACAAGATCTATAATTTTTTAATCCATATTTCTCCCCATATGATAAACATAGGATTTATTATGATCCTATGTTTATTTCAATATCTAATGAATTACATGAACCATTTATATCATGTTCTACACTAACTCTGTCCTGAGAATTTTTTAATTTGGGACCCTCTATCAACACAGTTGTGAACAACATGGTTAACTATATAAATATTCAAATGGTGTCATATCAATGGCGGAGTGAAAACTGTTACTATACGAAAAGTTAACCAAGGGAATGTGTGTGATCCTAAAACCCATAAAACATAGGACATGAGAGCATATCATTTCCTTAAATTTTTTGATAGTCTGTGTTATCTTCCCATCAATCTAAAGATAAAAATTAGTGATAAGGAATAATGTATATCTGAAATTTCATTGGATACCTCTCCATTTTCTAGAGGTAAAATGAGGATCACAATCAGATATGATCATCCTCAAGAATCTATCGAGTGTCACCACTTACCCCAGACATTTCCATTACAAAACCCCTACTATGCTCAACTCCCATATCATTATAAAGTGGATTTATATTATCAAATGATCCACTAACACCCATATATAATCACTAACTCCCTTCTCTCAAGCTATATCAGTAATAGATTTCATTGAGATATTCTTCGACTTCCATTGGGGAACGCCTAATGGAGGGACCAATGCACCGGGAATAGAGTGCACTGTCTTCACCTTATGGAAGAGAAAACATTGATACCAACAATATAAAACATTACACATGAACCCATTCTACAAAAATGGCCAATAAAATATTAGTACATATTATTCACAATAGGAAATACCCTCAAAGGTGACCTATGGAATCCATGGAGAACCATCTCATGCATCACCAAATCCAGGAAAATCCTTCCAAAAAATAACACATGATGTTTATTATCCTCATAACAACCATCATGGGAATCACCAAAGACAACTAAATCACTCCAAAACATCTCCTTATAATCAACTATATTCACAAATGGAATCACTAAGTGAATTCTTACTTGGAACATCAACTACAAAATTTCCTTGTTAATGTTTATATGAAATCATGATGTTGTAATCCTTCAATAATTTAAACAAATGTTGTTATTACATTTTCAAGTCATACAAAAAGAATAAATTCCTCTAGATCTACACTCTACATACCCACCCCATCTACACTCTACATATCCCGAGTTGAAACATACTACTATTACTTCCTCAGCTGAAACTGCCTCAATAGAGGAACCAAATGCAGAACTCTTGGCATATTCTGATTTCATAAAAAATTCGGACACTATATCGACAGATGAACTCATCCTCCATATTAAAATAACATGTATAATTTCTAGGAATAAGTCTGTGAATTTTAACCTCAATGAAATAAGATAATGAGGGATAGGACATACTCTCGACTAACTAAAAACTCTTCTTTCCTAGAAAATTGGAGCCCCAAGAAACAACTCGGATTATGATGAATCCTGACAACCACCCTCTCATGATAATCATGTTTGAGCTAGTATCATCTCAAAAAACTATACTCTTGGTGGTATCTCAAGATATGTCAGCAACATGAATTGGGGGACCTCTCTCTTGATCTATGGATGTAAGGCCTCCTCAGAATGTTTATCCTTGGCCTCATTTTCTAGAAAATGGTCAAATTCATATTGTAAAATGGTAGATAAGTGGATCCTAAAATTATAAAAACTATAAAACAATTATCAAAGGGAAATTATCTCCTAGTGACATGGTTCTTTTGTAGTCAAAGAAAGGGACTCTACTACGAAATTGTCTCTAAAATCCTCCCACAGACATCCAACTCATCGAAATCTCGGAGGAACAAGATCCACCACTCTATCATGCTTCCTTGTAGAATGGTCGTAGCCAACAAAACTCATGGTCCCACTACGAATAGATCGAACTGAAAGCTATACCAACATCCCCCAAACCAGTAATCAGGGAATTAGATTGAGACATATCCCTAATACTAATACAAACTCTAGCATTGAAACTTTAGTATTTTACTCCTCCACGATTTATCATTATCAACCTCTACTCTATTGAAATCTAATAGAACATCCTTCTAAACATCTTGGGTGTGAACTTGATGAGGAAGTAGACACAGAGACATGCCTACAAAAAGAGAAAAATGCTGGAATCCTAAAAAAGGAATATCAAATAAGTAAAATTATCTAATTAATTCTTATATTATCATATATATTATTTAAACATAATCCAATGTCCACCCCTTTCAATCATAGACATAGAAAAATAATGATGCATAGTACTTTCCTATGTCTCTACCTTGAAACCAGTGTCACATTGATTAGTAGGCTAAATAAAAAATAATGTTCTATACAATAAATCATAGAGGTCCCTAAATACATGTGTCTCTGCCACTTTCTCTTGTTTATATCACTTCTCAAATATAGATTACCATTTCCACCTACAAATCCATGTAGTCTCACTGGTTCTTAACTAAAAAATTCATCATATCCATTAACCTAAACCTCTAAAGTGACTATATCAAGAACCCCTCCCCCCCAATGAGTACCCCACCTAGGTCTGTAATGTTATTCGGGGGATGGTGACCTATTTAATTCCACCACCAGTAGGCATGTGGTTGTAGAATAGCACCGAGGGTATAATAAACATACATATTAGAGGCATATACCTCTAAGAGAACATGAAAAATAGAGAGATAAGATAGATAAACCAATCAAAAAACTACTCATATGTATAAATAACAGATAAACCAAGTACATGCATCAAATTTAATATATTACCCAAAAAAATGATGTAATACAATATGTACCAGAGAGGTAAACTTTATAGAGACCATGAATCCCAAACTACTCATGGAAAACCATGCACAAGTAATATCCATTATAATCTATGAGCATCTCTTAATATCCTGAAAATACCTTATATATATGTAGGGTGGAACAATAGTATACTCTGTTTGATCCTCCCCAGATCCACTATTTAAAAATATATGGATATCATACTAAAGCTTAGTGAATAATAAGTTAAACTAACTCTTCACCAAAACATGTATACATAGATCATAGACTCACCATGGATGTTTCTCAACAAGTATCACATACAAGATATCATATATTATATTAATGATACAACAAGGGAACCCCACTACTACTTATCCACCGGTTTTCCAATCGATTGTGATGTTGAATGTCTTGATCCATCTCTCTCTAAAATAATATATCCCACAAACAACTAATCTATGTATCACAACACATACCTCGTGCATCACATCATCACAAAAAGTACCATATCACGTCTCTATATATTAGCCATGTAGTTTCTAGGATCCAATACAACTATTATGGTGTGTATCATAAATTGGTTATTATACCTCAAGCCTTCACAACTGATATCCTATGTGAGGTACCTCAATCCATCAAAACCTATACATAAAATAACTATAAAAATCCATTAGATATCATATCTAGAGTTACATGTGTGTTAAATAACAACAATTAAGTAAAAACATCAATAAATATATATAGGGATGATAACCATTGGGAATTCTAGCACATAATATTACTAATAGAAGAGATCAATGATAGGGGTAGTCACCCATCCTTCCTCCCAATGGAATGTCGGGGAAAACACCCTCCAAGAGACTACTGGGTGTCAGTCACCCTAACAAACATGGGTGTGGTAGCATATAAAATCACATAACATACAATTAATAATATAGCTAACAACTACAGTATTGGAATAACCTAGTCCTATTCTCAACTGCAGTTATCACCACTTGAAGACCCAAACACCTATCTTTCACATCTATGTACATGACATCCTATAAAAAAACAAGAATTTAAAGAGCTACATTGATGTACTTATTTAGTTATTTGGTTTCACTTTATGTAAATCATATCATTACCTATTAATAAACACTAATAATATTACCTTTCATTATCCAACAATGTGAGGTCCATGACCTCCAGGAATAATTCAAAATGAGTCCATAGTTTCTTAAAAAAATATAAAATTTTTCATTCAGCTAGAACCTACCCCATTGGTTAAACATTTATTAGTCATTATTAAACATCCCAGAATTCCATGTGATCTATTGAAAAACCCAAATATTACATCAAATATATGAAACCAAAAACATTTAGTGTGAAAAAAAGTATATAAAACAAGAAACTGGTCCACCCATCCATAAAAAATTCAACATTAAAGAATCCAAAAAAACAAAAAAACAATGGGTAATCCTATATCCAACCCCTTACATCATATTTGGTGTCATCCCAGACACCATAATCTACATCCTAATACATATTTCCATCACAGTCATATACTACTGCCACATCAGACTGCCCTCCCCAACAATATCTCATCAACAATCTCTGGAATATACATTTGAGGTTCATATCACACAAAAATCTCATACCCAGATCGCATAACAAGGAAATACGAAAACAATCATATTCATTCGGTAAAATAGGACATAAAAATAATTCATTCATACTTCACATATAAATGAGTGATGATGGACCCCATCTTAAGGCATCCAGAAATTATAAACAAGTGGGAATTAATATTCTAAAGGATTTATCATTATAAAATAGACATTTTAATTCTTCCATTAATTAACTAGTTCATCATTCTATGCTTCAATATCTAGGAAACACAAGGAATCAGATATAAAAAGATATCAAAATTTTGTACACTTGCTCTTAGCAAAAAACCTACCTCAATAAACCTTGAGAAGAAAAATTCATGATTGAGAATATTTTTACTATTATCAACAACTAAATTTCACATTATTAGAATTATTTATCAATTCCATCATCTCATGGACATTCCAATTCAATTAAACATTAATTCTTTCATCAATTTGATTACAATCATATTTGTAGAAACATTGGGTTACTAAATATTCTTCTTCATAAGATTATTAATCTAACAAATCAATTGATTCTATATTTACATTGTCTATGTGATTTCACCAATTTCAATATTCTAATATTTGAATAAAAAAATGATACAGAAATTAAATCATTGATAAAACACTATTTATAAAATCTAGAGGAATCACATTACCACAATATAAAACATCATCTTGAAATATGTATCAAATTCAGTTGACAATATTTTTAAATTTTTTGTAGACTAATTACACTACAATCAAAATGGATAAAAAATGCAAAATTTATGATTTAACATAAATTAATAGATAAATCAATGAGTACCCTACCTCAAATCATTATTATTCTTCATATGTGAATGAATCAAAATCATGAATCTCCAATCACAATGTTCCACAAAATTTATGACCACCCAAGGATGTCGTGCCAGAAACTCAAGGGTAAAAAACAAATAAAACCTCACTATAATAACGGAGATCAAATTCCAAGCAATTGATGAGCAGTATGAGATGAATAAGAGATCAAATTGAGAGAACCCACTAAAAATGAGATATAACTAATCTTGGATCACCACAGATTTATCTCTAGAGATCGGGATCAATCCCTATCGAAAGGGACATCAATACCTTCAAAAAAACACATTGGGGTGCCTAGGTTTTGAGTTTCGGAAGACGAATGAAGTTGTGTTCGAATAGATGAAATGGTATTTATAGGTTGATAGACATTTAGAAAAACATGGTGTATCCATTAAGACCACTTCATATCCCTATCTGACCCTATGAATTCTATGAAACATCCCGAGGGACTATTCTATAGCCCCATTAGTCAATGGTGGGTCCAAAAATCCAAGGAGAGATCCTATATAAGTGGGTCTAAGGGATACAGTATAGTCTGAAACACTACAACGCATACACCCAAGAAAATTATAGATACCTCAAAGCCTGAAATTCCACTTCCACCCATTACATTTTAAATCTTCACAACCACATGAAAGCGCCAAAACCACAACCAACCTCTATGAAATAGACATTCCTAAATGGAAGTAACCCTAGAATCCTCTATAGATCCCTCCATATTGTATATAGGAACCACAATGCCATATTTACCAGCACTATGACATAGAACATCCCTCCTTACCACCAAAATGATTTTTTTGTAAGTAAAACCCCCCTCAAACACCCTCTAAACATCTTAGAAACGTTTTTGGGTGCCTCAAACACCCATATATAATTGTGGGAAGGGTTATGCAAATCTAGGCCCTAACAATATGCATTATACTAATATGGCCATGTTAATGTATTTTATATCTATTGTTTTAATCAACTTCTATGTTTCGATTATTTACTTCACTTATTTTTGTTTTTATAATTTTTCTTTATTTTAGTTTATATTTCTATTTCATGTATTTTTCTTTTATTTCCTATTCTTCTTATGTTTTCTACATAGGAAATGGATCGTTGAGTCATTGTTTATCTGTACATACCATCCGTATGATAATCCATTTTAATATTTATTAAGCTTAATTCCACCATCACCCATGTATATAAAACATGAGAATAGTATGATTTCACGTGAAATAACTAGAGAAGTAATAAATATCCAACATCGATTTTGGTTATTAGCATTATTCACATAAGAAATGATGATCAAGCTTCAACTACCACTGGAATGTACACTACAAAGAAAAAATAAAGCTTGAAGGAACCTAAAATCCAAAACCTACAATCAAACAATGCTCAAAAAACAAACAAAATAGGTTCAATCATTACTACATTCTTTCTAGAAAAGAAAAAACATTGAAAAATGGGAATAATGAAAAATGAATCACACCATAATACAAGGGTGTTTGATTCCCCAAAAACAATGGGTTAACACCCATAATAGATGATCAAGGTTCATAAATAGAGCTATAGAAATCACATATCATGTAAACATATCATTTAATGGATCTATGAAGTGAGATATCACTCAACCAAGCCCTATAATTATTAATGTATTTAGAAAATTAAATAATTTTAGAGGAGAACATTTTAGTTATTAGAGGGGAATAATTAAATATAAAATGGATTTAAGAAACTTCTCAACACCCCACATGTTTCCCCATTCAAATAGTTTAATATCCAAAATGATCATCCTTTTTTCTGCCATTAAAAACATAGGCTAATTGCCACCACAGTCAATCCTTGTTCAAGGTTGTTCTTGACATTACCATCCCAAATGGACATCCCCTATGTCATGTTTCCCATACACTGGGTAGTTACCCCTTTACACAGCTTCGAAAACAACTTGTAAATCTATTTCCATTCTTTTTGTTTTAGACATGAAGACCCTCAAGGCACTGCGCTTTGCATAATTCCATCACATGGTGTTTCTATCAACTATTTTATAAAATATATGACCGGGAACAAAAAATCATACAAAATATCTTGAAAACTTTTGTTTCAAGATGTGGTGAACCATCACCATATTACTAGAATAAAATACTCACCCCCTAGGCATGGTAACCTCTAAGAAGGCTGAGACTAGTCCCTAGCCTCGTGAACACCTTCAAACTCCTTTGAAATGCCTAAAAGCATTAGATAAATACAACGAAATAGATATAAAGGTTCAAACCATTAAAAGTATCACATCAATTCAATACTCAAATTACTCGATATGATCAAAATTTACCTTTGGCCTTTATAATTATATTAATGTAAAAAAGTCACTTAAAGGGTTTATAACTAAGAAAATGAGTTTTGATTGTCATGAAAACATAAAATAATGATTCTCAAATAATTTTTGATCTGGAGGAATCATCCATGCATCAATATGATGCTTTAAATACTCATTTTGATTCAATGTATAATGCCACCACGAAAATTTTATTAAAATTACATATCACATATCGTTGGGACAAAACCGAGAAGATTACATAATATTTACATGATAAAATAGAAAAAACAACATTGAGTCATTTTTGATCTATAGTATTAATCCATCTGTCAATATGATTCCCATATTTCTCTATACGATGTAAAATATGATTTCATATCATTTTGACATATTAATAAATGAAAAATTAAACATGTGGTGGTTAAAACTGAGAAAATGATCTTTGATTGATATGAAACCTATGAAAAACAATATTTATGTAATTTGTATCTTGTATAAAACTAAACAAACATCAATATGAAACCCTAATATCTTAGTGTGAATGAAATTATATTTTACCTTTACATTATTATTAATGTTATAGATCACATTAATGGGGTTGAAATTGATAAAAAGGGTTTAGATTTCAATGAAACCTTATGAGAATTATCTTCAAATAAGTTGTACTATTTATAAATAAATATACCTTAGTTTGTTAGTTGAATTTCTCAATATATCAAAAATATCATTTCACAATGATGTTGTAATTAACATGATATATCACCCATGAAGTGGTAAAAATTTTAGTTTTAAACTTTAGATTTACATGGAAGATTATGAAAATGATGCCTATGTCATTTTTGCTTTGATAGAATCAGTTGTACATGATTCCAATATTGTATTTCTTGGTATGATAAAAAATATGATTTCATACTGTTAACAAAAATTAACAAATAATAAACCAACTTTTTGAGAGTAAAACCCATGAAAATGACCAGTGGTTAGAATACAAACTTATTAATCTTATAGTCATTTCTGATATGTACAAACTAAACTCATAAGAATATTATAACTGATTTTCTTGATATAGTGTAAAGTTTTGTTTGAACATCACATAATATTTGATAAGACAACTAAAAGAGGACCAAACAAAGAAAATGTGTTTCTATTTGCTTAAAATCATATGAAAATGATCCTCAGATAATTTTTTATCTGGAAAAATTAGCCACACATCAATCTGATTTTTGTATTCCTATGTATAATCTAATGTATCATTCCACCTTCACATTTTTACTAAAATGACATATCGCCCACTAAGGGGTCCAAAACCCATTAGATGAATTTGGATTGACTAGGTTACTTAGGAAAATGATCCATATTAAACTTTTTATATGTACGAATCATCCACACATCAATATGATCCCTTTATTACTTGAAATAATTGAATTTATGATTTCATGTTGTTAAATCTTACTAAAAAATAAAAAATCATCCATGTTGGGGTACAAATCATGAAAAAAATCTCAGATAAATGTGAAATTTTTAAATCATAATCTATGATTGTTTTCTGGGTTGTAAAAAACAACCTCATCGAATCAGACACTATAAGTACTCGATATGATCAAATGTATGGTCTGGACTTCATATTATTATTAATATGAAAAGTCAGCTAAAATGAATAAAAATTGAGCACATGAGTTTATTTTGATATAGAAGCATAGTAGAATGATCCATGATTTATATGTGATCCGTAAGAATAAACATCATTTTGATAAGGTACATGAATTTATTTGTAACATTCAATGCGTCTTTTCACATTGATGTTTCTTATAAATATGACATATCACCCATTAAAGAGTTAAAATCGTGCATATGAGTGTATATTGACAAGGAATCTTTGAAAAAAACCCATATTGTTTTTAATTTTAAGGAATCATATTCAAATAAATATGATTCCTATATTTCATAGTATATAATAAAATTTGATTTCATTTTGTCATTAATGATTTCAAACAAAACAAATGATTAAATTGATTAAAACATGGAAAATTTCCAAGAATTTTTATGAAGTCGATGGATAATGATAGTTGATTAATAAATGAATTGTATGAATATACCTCATATCAATAAAATATGTAGAATTAAAAATAATTGAAAAAATAGATTTTAAATTCTATAAAAATATGAATCAAAGAGTTAAAACCAAGAATACAATATTTTCTTTTATTTCCAATTCTTATTCTGTTTTTTATTCTAATTATATAAATTAATATATTTCTTATTTGACATATGTATCTACTTATATTTCTATATTATTATTATGATCTTTTTTATTTTAGATTTTGATTTAAATTTATTTTTTTTATCATATGAATGACTTATGTAGGAAATACATGTATTATTGGATGTGATATTTAGGTTGGGTATGTTTTTTTGTGAAATGTCCTTGTATTTTAATGTTACATATATATGCAGACCACCAGTTTAGAGTACTATGTTTCATAAACCCAATATTTTGGGGGTGTTTTCCCTAATATATCAGATATTTATGGAATAGATGGCTAATTTTTTGATGTCCCAGACTTAATTCACTCATAACCAACTGAACCCAGTTATCCACTTGGCCTGAAGCATGCATCCCCATATCAAGATAAGATTTTATCCTTGAACCATATATTTTATCATATCCATAATATTTCTAGGACTGCTAGAAAATTCATTGGACATATGAATTAGCTCCAATTATATTTATTTTAATATTTTTAATAACATTAATTTGATATTTCCATTAATAAAATAATTACTATATTAGTATTGTGTAATTATTTAGTATACATATTTAATGGGGAAAAATAAAAATAAAATATTATGATGATGATAAATCTATTTTATTTCATAAAAATATATTTAGTCAAAATTATCTACTAGAAAATACAACATTTGAAATGTTGAATATATTAAATTATGAATGTGAAAACATTAACATCACATTAAATAAAATAATATAAGAGTCAGAATATCTTATATAAGTATCAAAATAGCCACTAACTAGACATTTGGATTACTATGGTTGAGATATACATGACCAATTATATTGGGACAAGTGTTTTGGTATTTTAATATTTATTCCCATTTTAATAAAATTATTTTATTGATTTTTCATCAATTAAATAATTTATACATCATCAATTTATAAGCCTTTAAGACAATTATTTATTAACTGATAATTAAAAAAAATTACCCTGATAGATAAAATCATTATATATTTCAAATTTATATTTATAGTAAAATATATCTTCTCTATATCCTTATTTTAAAAATTATTTCTTATTTAAAACATGAATGTGAGAACATTAAATTTTCATTAAAAGAAATATCATTTATTTTATAATATCTTCCAAATGGCCCCAAATAATCAAAAATAAATATACATTTTGTAAATATGTTTATTAAGTTAAAAATTAGTACTTAGATTCATTGATATCACCCATTTTTCCACATTTTGACACATAATAGATATTAAAGACAAAGAAAATGGCACTTCTATCATTCCTTGATTTAAATATAATTTAAGTCATTCTCATGGACAAGTGTCCATTAAAAGAAAAACTATAGATCATTATGTGTTATGGGTAATATTAATTTCATAAAATTAAATTTTTTCCATTTTTTCGTCATTTTATAGTCATTACAATTTTATTTTTAACCTAAATTACATAATTTTCTCTTTACCGTGGTAACAAAATTTACCATTGTTACTATTCAAATTGGTCAAAAATAAAAGGGACCTACATAACAAATATATACCTCATGAATCCAAATTTGAAATCAGTTTTTTCAAAATTAATAATACAGAAGTTGCAAAATTAGTGTTAAAATAAAACTAGTAAAATGTCCAGAAAAATAGTTTTTTTAATATCCCTTTTTAAATACAAAATGATTTAATAATAAATTAATGTACTAAATTATTTTCAAAAACAAAATTCAGATACAAATATACTAATTAAAATTTAAACAAACCCAAATCATAATTTTTCCATGTGATTACTTTAAAAAAATTAAAAATTTCAATAAAAAACAGTATTATCACTTTTCATCAATAAATGAAACTTATCAGGAAAATACCAAAAATTCAACCAAGGTATATTTTTATATTCTGAATTAAAAAAACTGATTTTTTGAAATTGAATATAAAAATGTTTCAAAAATAGATTTAAAAAGGGTGTTCCAACAAAAGGCAGCAAAACTGCCTTTTTTTTAATACATCTTTTATCCAAATAAATTTATTTTTTCTTATATCATTTCTAGAATAAATGTGAGATTAATTTTAAAAATTATATTAAATATATAATACATATTATTCATTAATAAAATTCATCATGATTTATTTTTTTATTTTATAGATTTAATTATTTTCATTAAAATGGTTTATATAAGAATGTTCACACTATTCATTCCTTCCATTATAATGAAATGGTTATAATATTTAGTTGTTCAAATATACCCCATATTATGTGAAATGAATTCTGTAAAACTAACATGAAATTTTGTGTAACAAAAATGAAACATAATGTTGCGTATACTGCAAGCAAAGCTGGTGTTGTGTATAACACATGATTATCTTAGTGTAGCGTACAAAACAAGACATCAATGAAATATTAAAAAAATCATTTATCTTTTAAAAATCATGGGTCGTTAAAAGTATTGGGGAAACATGCTATATGGGATGATCTCCCACCTCAAGCTCTTGTGGTCAGCAATGAAGATTGACATAAGTATTCATCCTATATTGATGTATAGTTATACATTTCATAATTAACTATTCCTAATTTGACTTTTCCAGAATGATATGTGGTCCTTCTAGTGTGTCTTCCTCTTCCACTAACCATCATCAATGTGAATGATAAGAACTAATGAATAGTGACTTATATGGATCTATCTAAATTGTCTCTTGGAATCTATTATTATAAAATAACTCATTGTAATATAATTGTTTCTCCTAAGAACCACTAAAATCAAGGACACGTTATCTACGAATTTCCTCAAATACATGTAATGTACTATTGGAATGACCATTAGTATGAGGGTGTTATGATGTAGTCTAAAGAATCCATGAACCTATATCCTTCCCCAAACCCTGCTTGAACTAAGAAGTAAACAATGAATAGATATTTGATCTAATGGAATGTAGAACCCCATGAACGAATATAATCCCATGGATATAAATTATCCCATGTTCATCCACTGAGAAGGTCTCCCTGAAAGGTATTAACAGGATGAACTTCATCAGCATGTCTAAAATCAACCATATAAAATCACTACCCCAAGGTGATCTTGGTAAACTATCCAGGAAATACATAGTGACATAATTTCATTTCCACGGCATGATAGGTAACATATATAAAATACTAGTAGTCAATTGGTATTCTACCTTTTCCTACTGATAGGTGAGAGAATGAGTATGAAAAATTTCTATTTGTTTCATCATGCCAAGACATAGATACCAGTGCCGTAAGTCACAATACATTTTTGTAAATCTGGGATGCAATCCCCTTTGGGTGAATGGGTTTCCCACATCAACTCCTCTCACATGTTTGATGGTATCCAAACACACCAATGGATATGTAGGATCTCATCCCCATAAGTAGTATAATCAGGATATATGCCCAAACATGGAGAAATTTCCCTCTCGACTAATACATTGATATTTAAATGTTTACCCCTTGTTACTCAATCTGGAATGTCGGAACTCACTTATATATATCCATAAAGATAATATAAATTTGACACTATTGAACATTAAAATTCCTTTTATATTGAATTTAATTAGACTTCATTTTTCATCTAATTCCTAATCAACTTGCATATGAGTTCTCCAAATCAGTGTGTTAGGAACTGCATTTCCCTTTCCATCTATGTAATTTTTCTCAAAGATGAATAACTAATGATACTAGAAACAAATTCATTGTCTACGGTTCATGTCACATGTAGTTAATATATATTTGAGTCTTTTATTTTCTGTGTTCACCTTGAACTGTTCCCCCAAAAGATAATGTAAATAACGAACAACCACTGGTAAGTTCATATAGTGCATCAAGTATTTACACTCATGAAATATCAAATGAAAAGAATTCTCCAACAAAAATCATTCCAATTACATTTAAATATATCCCAACCTAATGTTTGATGAATCATAAAAAACATTATACCCTCTTCCAGGATCATGTAAAATCATGATTGGTGTGGAGGTATATCTTCCTTTCATACCTTGAATGCACTTTTCACAAGTTTATTACCATAAAATCATTAAAATTTTATTGTTCAAGGATGTTTGTGGTTGAGTAAGGCATGAAAAGTTTTAAAGAATTTTCTGAGAGTAACAGGATAGACCTATGATGTTTCATATATCAAATATGATCTTGAGATTCTCTAACTAAACAACGAATATCTCTTTGTATGGATCGATATATACCCCTTATTCTGATATAATGTGACCAAGGAATTGAACCATATCAAAATAAAAGTATGGTTTAGTGATCTTATCATATATTATATGATCTCTTAGTGTAGTAAATATAATTTCAAGGTGTTTGACATGATCATGTCAATTTTTTGAATACACTAATATTTCATCCACAAAAATGACCACAAAGGAACTCAGGTAAGATATAAAACTTGAATCATCATATCCACAAAAAATGCTGGTGTATTGTTCAGGTTGGATGAAATAACTAAATAATCATACAATCCATAACTAATTCAAAATTGCGTACATAGTATATTAAAGTGCCTAACTTTCCCATCACTGTATCCTGATATCAAATCAATTTTTGAGAAGACCATGATTCTTTAGATCTAATAAAATATCTTATTTAAATAAGTAAGTCAATACTGGATCCTATCTATAAATAGACTCAACTCCATATAATCCACACACGGTCTAATGTCCCCATCCTTCTTCCTGGAAAATGAATAGGTGAACCCCAAGGAGAAATTTCGGGTCATATAAACCCTTTTCGTTCTTTGTTCTCTAATCCCCCCATTAGTTCCTGAAGCTCAGTTGGCATCATCCTATATAGAGGAATGTATTTTGGTTTCACTCTAAGAAAAAATTCAATAGTAAAGTCTACATCTCTCTTGAGAGGTTTCCTAGAAAAATAACCAATGAAAATGTATCTGAATCTATCCACCACTAGAGGTAAACCAGCCTTCCATACTCCTCAATTATCAAGAAAAATACTTTCTGTCCAAGTCGACACTCCTCTCATCCAAATATTCTCTTTTGTCGGACAACATTATAGGAAATTTCATTCTCCCTCATGTGTGTGCTATCACCCTTAGGGGATATAAATGAAAACTTAAGGTGATAATAATAAATATGAGTGATATAAGACACTAACCAATCTGTATAGATAATTATTTTGAATCCTTCTATATTGAGGATGAAAATATTCTATAATAAATGGTATTCACATATCTTAAGGGGAAACTCATATCATCAATGAACTATTTATAACCATACTCACAATATGTTTTCTAGTTTCTTTAATAAAAAAAATACTAACTATCAAGTCCAAGAATATTTTTTACAACCATAAATATAATTGAATGTGAGTCACATATTTCAAATTTAGAAGATACAAAATTCAAGGCTACTGATATCATACCTCACACTCTAGACTGCCTGAAACTCTGCTCCATAGGCATAGTATATGCTACATGTAACGTTCCAGATCGAGAACCATATGATATAGATGGATCTCATTAAGAAGTTATTCCTTACTGTCATATCACATAACCTGTCTTTCTTCCTCATCCACAACAACCTCCTCGTCCGAGTTGGCTAGTGGTACTCCAGCACCTGCCCACTCCTCGAGCTTTTGATCTTGCTCTGGACTGTGGAGTAGTTTCTAATGCTCAACTTATATGGATTGGTGGAAAGGTATATAAAAATCAATATAGATATACCATTAGTCTATAGGCTGGGAACTCTACTTGGTATCTATCACATTGAGGCTTCATTTTCCTTTTCCTCCCATACTGATCGAATACTAAATATATGTTAGTACGTACACTCTAAAAACCACTACCACCATGATAATATTTATAGAAACACTCCTTTCAACTTGATGAACCACTTCCCTATCTAGGGGATGAAAAACTATGTCATGTACCTTGAGCTTCCCTCAGGTTTTTATCAGAGATAAGTTTATGATTTATTATTTCAAAAATGGTGGATAATCAAAATACATTCCTCTAATAATAGATTGCATATCTAAGACCATCCTCGAAGCATCTCACTCTAGACAAATCATCTCCAGTAAGATTCGGTTCATAGAATTAATGTTTTAAGAAGTCCTATGAATAGTGAATGATGGACATAGTGTCATTATCTTGGTGTATAAGCCATGTATCTCGATCAAATATCAATGTTTCTATGAAAAAAATAATCATATAAGGTAATCTGGAAATCCCTTAAGATCGTACCTCAATGTTGATCTTCTTCATTTATAACATCCCAGCATCTCTAATATGACCCAAAAATAATGTGATATGTGATCTTGAACATCTATCCTACAGGTGTATTCATATTTGAAAAAATATATATAATGGTATCAAGCCAGGACTTAGCTGGTTGGGGCCCACGATTTCATGGAGAGGTAGGAGGATGATGCTACTGAAACTCACTTTAAAAAAAACATAGTTTGTAAATTTCATAGATCTCTTTACAAAGAATGTTCTAATAAAAATAATCTCCCCCAAGAATAATAATCAAATCTTTGTCTATGTATAGTAAATTTTTAGTAATGGAGGTTCTTCTAGGCGCAGTAACACGAGTCCGGTACCACCACCACCAATGCAAGATCATCTCCCCCCAATGGAACATAACCTGAGGCCTACATAGAAGAATTTCTATGTGATACAAATCATATAAATCAAAATATATTCTAGGTAGAAAAGATTATGGATAGGAAACAAGATACGTATAATGGATGGCCACATAGCCTCAACTGTACCACCATGTATTCCAAAGGTCGTTGACTAGAAATGAGGTTCTATGACGGTATGATAGGTAGAATATATCCACTTTATTATACTATATCATAATGGTGATGATAATAGATAAATAATCCAAAAACTTTAATTCCATATCATATTAAGACATAAATGCGATAGTGGAAGTAAAACATCCAAATAATAACTCGTCATGTTTATAACTAGTATCATATAAAATTGATGTAATATCTATAAAAAATTTAGAATAATTCATAAAAAGAAGATATTTAAAATAAATCATTAAAAAATAAAAAACTATCTCCATGAGAATCTATAGGACTCACTCATTCATTTGATTCAAAGCTCCCAAAAAATGGAATCAAGCATCCATAAATGGATGCTTTACTTCATCCCTAACATTATCCTAGAAGGTTTTCTGGGTACCAAATGTTTTTCTGAATAGGGTGTGAGAAAAATATAGTAAGCCGCCACCAATGGTTTCTAATACAAATCCATCATGATAATATTAAATTTAATTGTGTTCATGTATAATATAAAATTAGTGAGTAATAGAAACCATGTCGAGCTTAGGTCCTTATTCAGATTCTAGAAGACCATACCTTATTTTTTCTAATCCAGATGTCTATGAACATAATAAATTTTTTGTTTTTTTCAAGGAAACAAATGAACACGATCAATAAGTCCATATAAAATCATCATTTAGGATCCCATGTGATACTAAGGAATCCATAACCATAAGAGGTTATGCCAAATCATAGTAACATCAATGTTTCTTTCACATAGGGATCAATGTGTAATAAAATGGATGAAACCATGTCATTTCACCAAGAAGATTTCTAATCTATTCCAAGTAACATGTGTAAAGTGATCATGGGCTAGTCATGTTTCAAAACCCAATGAGATAATCCATTGAATCTCATGTCTAAGGACATAAAAATGAATAAAAGGAGATAATCCTAGAATATTTCTAGATATAAATTTAAATCTCCATTGATACACTAAGGAATTAAATAATATGTTACATATAATGAATTATATGACCTATATCTTCATTGGAAACCAAATAAATGAATCGGGGTGGCGTCCACTGAGTGCTTAGGTAATTCCTTCTTATATCCAATGATATATCATGTGAGGAAACTCCATTAAATACAAAAACAAAAATCAATATGGTAATGGAGCTCAGAAATTGGATATCAATATTTCAAGTGTACATGACATTTACACGTCACATTAATATATTTCTAGATTTTCTAATAGCAAGAAACAAGTTCTACACACCCCATGATTGGTTTATTTACATAAGAAAGTGATGAACATTAAATTTAACATAAGTACATTGAATATCCACGTATCATAACAATTAATCAATTCATTTAGTTCATTTCGTTTATAATTGACACCCCAAACACACCCATTAGGTTAATTGTTTATAGTAGTGAACAAATTTCAAGGGAAGATGCATGAAAACATCATAATTGGTGATTCGTGTTAATGTTAGAAACCTCCAATAGTGATAACATGATGAATAAATGGCCATTGTCATGGTCAAGGAATTTAATCTATTAGGTTATAAATTTTAGAACAAATGAACATATGTCATGGTGTGTGGGAGAATGAAAAAAATCATTAACAATAATACTTTAGGGAAAAGTAATAACAAATCTACATTATCTCTATGTAAGACACCTCTTCCACTATCAGCCTCAGATTTGAGATGGAAATAAAGAAAACAACCAAACAGACAAAAAATGAAAATAGGTTATGTTATGTCACATAAAGATAATGCCAAAGATGGTTGGAAAAACTAAGAAAATATGGTAACATTGTACTAGAAATACCAAGGGGGATCCAATATGACTGATGACATTTGAATCATAGCTCTGATGAAGAAGATATTAAAATTCATGGAAGGGGGATGATAGGGATCTCCCTACTGTTGATATGTTATCTTACTTAGGGGGGGATAAAGGGTTAAATGAATGATGGGATAGTAATAATTTCGCACTTTTTAAAGGGGTAAATGGTTTAGCCATAGGGTTTTCCAAACTGTTTGTTGACCATGTGTTGGACACTATCATTAAACAATCACCATACAAGGATTATGTGCATGGTTTGGAAAACTATGCGTACACTATGTGATTGAATAATGTAATAGGTTATAGGATTTACACATATGTGAATCCCATATTACATAGTTTGGATAATAATGACCCTCCCTTATAGGGTTGCATTGTTGAGGGGAACTATTAGTAATAATCGTGCGCTAATTAGACACCTCTGTATTTTTCTATAAAACTTGGAATAATATACCACGAACTAGGAATGTACACTACCAAAAACTCAATGACCTATATAAATACATCCTTTAAAGAAAATATACAGGGTGGGATATGAAATTTAAGGATATATACCTAATTTAAAAACAAAGATCTTATAGATTACCCCTATTCTATGCTCTCCCTTTCATAGAAGTACATGGCAGTGGTACATAGTTGGTGGAAGAAACATGCGAATGAAAGCATGGTTGGTAGATTTTCTAGACCATGAGAGGATATGATACATGGTGGGGTCATGCTTGTTCGGTAGAGGTAATGGTATTGATGTCCTTCACATTTATCATACATTATTTCCCTAGTTATAAGGTTGTATTTTGATATATGTTGGTAAATATGATGTTGTAGAAGTACTTGCCGATGGGTGGATACTGATTGATTATAACATAGGATTTTGGGCCCTGCAATGTTTGGGGGGAGGTGTAACACCCGAGACTTTTATGTTATATAAATCATCAAAGGAATCTTTTTCTACACAACACTTGCTTGGATTTCTTTACATTAAATCGCGACCTTCCTCGATAGCTTGCTTCGTACGCAATACCGAGTTTCACTAAACAACGATATGCTATTAAAATATTATTAAAACTATCCGTTATAAATAGTAATAACCACTTTATGAAATTTTATAAATTCTATTTTTCAAAATGGACTTCATTTTTGGATTCGGAATATCGATATTAGCCTAGGGTGAAATTTTGGTATTTTTCTGAAAACTTTCAATTTTTGATGAATAGTGAAACTACTAAGTGGTAGGTTAAAAACTGAATTTTGCATAAAACATAATTTTACCGCTTCTGTGAATGGAATTTCTAAAATCCGACAGACACGGTTGATATCAGTAAGTAAAATGTGGTTCAATGAGATAAAAATAATTTTTTGGGGAATAGTAACTTTTTACCCTTTTTACCGCGGTTAATAGTAAATAGGGTAACTAAGGGTAAATATGATATTACTATTACCCTAACACATTTCCTAATTCTATTGGATAAGTGTAATTCGACCAAAAACAACTTTATGAATATAATATGACCATTTAGGTCCACTTGGATTAGATTATGACATTTAATATTATTTTATTTAATGAATAGTTAAAATAGTTAAAATCAAAGTTTAATAACTAAAACATTTTGAATATGGGGTTATACATAAGCTAAATTCAACTATAAATATTCTTTAGAAAGCTAAAAAGATTTCCTACATAATGATATTTTATTTATAATTTTTATACTTTATATAAATATATTTATTTATGACACAACGATGATGCATTAATTACCCTTTTAAGGAAATGTTAACATAATTGAAGTTATAAATGCTCAAATAAATGTAATTTGAGACTTTTTATGAATTCCACTAATTTTATAGGTTACTATGATATATTAGTGCTGATTTAATCAACTTGGATTGAACATATAATTCTGTTTTGACTTTCACAAAAATCATATATCAAATAGAGTCAAAATTGACACAAAATAGTTTTTAAATCAAATATTATATTATTATTTTTTTTTATTCCTAAAAATCTAAGTTTTGGCCAAATGACTTAGATAAGGATATATATATATATTAATATTAAATAACTTGTGGTTTGTTTGGCATGTTATAGTAAGTGTATTAACCATATAGTGTAAGAAAACAAAAAGTCACGGTAAAAGTTAAATTATTTAACTTAGAGTTAAATCTAATTGATAAGGTTAAAATAATAACCTAAACTTGTCTAAATCCTATTGGTTAATAGGATTTCGACCCATCCCCACTTTACCTTCGAAATAAGACCCTTTGGAACCATTATAAACCAATTTTTACTTTAATATAAAATAATATTTTGAGATATTCCTAAGGTGCCCCTCTCCTCCCTTATAAAAGGGCACCTCCTCCCCCTCCTCCTCACACAAATTTGAGAACTCAAGCTCGTAAAACCCCTGAAAAAAATACCTTCTCCACTTACCTAGAATAATCCTAGAGGTCCTGGTCTTCTTCAAAGACCAATCTTAGTTCCCTATGTGGAGGATTCAAAGAGGCGTTTCAAAGAAGAGGTAATATCCATTACCGATCTTTTCAATTTCTTTCTTCTTCAACTTCTTCTTCTTTAGTTGTTTCCTGATAGAGTAATAAAATCAGTATTACTTACATACTGATATGTTATTATAAATATGAAACAACCCTAATTCACCTTCTATCCATCCTATGGAAAAATGAAATCACCACGCGTGTGTACGTACGGAATACCGTCTCCACGTCGTGGTGTAATCTATTTTCCACCATCACCTTACAAGGATGGGTATAATGGTGTAATGAGTAACTATATATGATTATTATAAAGTGATATTGATACTGAAATAGTATAAATACACTTAAATACAATTCCACGATCATGGGAACAATATCATCGCTCGTGCGTACGTACGGAATACCGTCTCCACGATGTGATGCGACTCGTTCTACATGATCATCATTACATAGTAATTATATAAATTAATTGAATGAATAAATATGATATATGTCACACTAATATCATTCTGGATATAAGGTATCTATAACCTTAAAATAATAATAAGAATTTATTCGGCAAAACTCGCATAAGAACAAAAGGCAATAAAGACCCGAGTAACAAGTAACAATGAAATATTACTAATAAAAAGCTAAGAATATGACCATATATGATATCATATCAATATGTATGATTCTGGAATAAGTCAATAACATTATTTAAACCATTATACAGGAGCTTCGAACACGTACAAAGCAAATCGGACCTACGGTAAGGGAAAATATCACTATCTCACTTTTATCCGAGCTTTTTTTTACTTTGGTAATTAATGGGGTGTATTTTATCATCCACATCCATGTTCCCTAAATATGTAATATTATTTCCATCCTTATACAATAGTTTATATCCAATTTTACCATTCGGTGTGTTTTTAGTAAAAGATATGAAAGGAATCTTTTGTCGTTTTTCGTACGAGGTACTTTTTGACTTTTTCGACAAAAGTACGAAGAATCATTTTTTTAACTTATACGGCATGAATGTATTTTTAAAACATTATTTCCAAGAAGCTTCCTTTACATGTTTTCAAGTTTATTTTTAATCAACTTCTTTTAGTTTAAATTTGTATGACATGTTATGAAAGGAAAAATGGTTTTGAAGAATAAAGGATATTTTCCTCAAGAATGGAGTTCAAGTGTTTTATCAAAATTATTTTACATATAAGATAATAAAGGGTTCTGTTTTTATCCCTATTATTACATTGATTTGATTATGTTTTGAGGGAATTATTTTTATGAAGTCATTTACCTTATATGATTTGTTTTATGATGTCATGATGTTTCAATAATTCCATTTTTGTAACATGTGTTATGCGATGATGTATGATTTATGATTATGTGGCACACATAAGAAAGGATTCATTATAAGATGGGTGGGAACTATATCTCCCTCCAATTCATTGGGCAAAGATTTATATCTCATGAGATAGACATGGCTGGAACGGAAGGTTATTTCGGTTCAGTGACACAGGACTGAAACGAGGAGTGAACTCGGTTCAAAAATGGACTTTGTCCGCTAAGATAGTCTTGGCAATGAGTCATGGCTAACAAGAAATGATTTTGCATGATTATGTGTGCATGCCACAAAGTTTCAAGTTTTATATTATGATTATGGGGATCTCATTTTCACTTCTATGATTTATTCCATGTTAAGATATTATGATCTCTTTTGCAAGTTATGATTTTCAAAAAGATATGATATGATTTTTATTATTTTCCCTTGCTGAGCATTTGAGCTCACCCTTTTTTGTATGTTTTCTTTTCCCCAGGTCAGGAAGATGGATATTAAGTAGAATATTCTAGGGACCCTAGATATGATGAAATAAATGGGAGACTCTGTAGAAGATTTATGAACTAGTTGTTTATGTTTCCCAGTTTCTAAAGAAACTATACCTATACGGTCCTTTGTAGTTTTTTCATATGTTGTAATAAGTGTGCTTCAATTTTGAAGTATTAATAATGTATGTAAAGTATGGTCTGTTACAGTTGGTATCAGAGGAAGGGTATAGTCAACCTTTGGAAACTAGGATGTGAAAGCCTTAGTAAGAACCCTAAGGATAAGTCTACGAATAAAATACAATCTTAGTGTTTTAGAAATGACCATGAATAACCTAGGATAAGACCTTAAGCATGAAAATTTTATTCTTGAATTATGTGGTTTTCCTATTATAATTAGTGTTTCTCACACTATTCTTCTTGGTTTTAGTCAATGGCTGGAACCCGAAGGAACCGTGTTAATGCGGAATGCGATGGACAATACAATGATTGTCCCCCTGAGCAACCAAACGATATGGGAGCTGGAATGCAAAATCTTGTAGCCATGCTCACACAACTTTCTCAAGCTATGAATCATGCAGGACTTCCAAACGAGCAAAGGAAGGAGCAACATTCTGTTGAATCCTTCATGAGGCAGCGTCCACCTTCTTTCAGCGGGTCTACTGATCCATTAGTTGCTGAACAATGGATTAGTACTACTGAAAAGATATTTTCAGTTCTTCAATGTTCTGAACATGATAAAGACATCCTAGCAGTGTATCATTTGGAAGGAGATGGTTATCAATGGTGGAATCTTATTAAGAATACAAGGCAAAGGGATGAAATTGAGTCCATGGAATGTGACGAGTTCAAGAACTTATTTTTAAATAAGTACTTCCCTCGTATTCTCCGAACAAAGATGGAGAAAGAGTTTCTTGAACTGATGCAAAGGGATGATGAATCTGTTGGTACCTATGGAGAAAATTTTACAAGACTTGCAAGGTACGCTTCTGGTATTATTATCCAACCTGAGAGTAAGATCGATTGATTCTTTAGTGGCTTAAAACCAAGTCTTCAAAGGGCATTAGACATAAGGGACTTCAATAGCTACGAGGAAATCGTTCGATGTCCTCTCAAAGTCGAGATGAAGATTGGAGTAACCCATCAGTCATATGGGTTTGATAAGAAGAAGAAAAGGGAATTCAAAGGAAAATCTAAAGAGCACACTGAAAAGAAGATGAGCTTTCCCTTATGCTCAAAGTGTGGAAAGAAACATGGAGGGAGTTGTCTTAAAGGGACAAGTAAATGTTTCAAATGTGGAAAAGAAGGTCATCGGGCATTTGAATGCCGCGATAATGGGAAGAAGATGTCTAATGATGCAAACAAAGGAAGGGATACACAGAATGAACCTACTACACTTCAATGTTTCAAGTGCAAGGAGATGGGGAATTATGCCAATCAATGCCCAAATCCAAGGGTTTATGATGATGGTCGACGTCAACAAACTCTTAAGGCTAAAGGCAAAGGAAATTCACATGCAATTTCTATCAGTGATGTGGAGTACGATAACGAAGTGGTGAAAGGTACACTTACCATCCACTCTAAAGTAGCAAATGTTTTATTTGATTCTGGATCCACCCACTCTTTTATTTCTGAATAATTATCTAAGGGTATCACTGTATTACCTCAACAATTAGATGTTGAGTTAGCTATGACAACACCAAATGGCACATCAATCGCATCAAAAGTTTATAATTCTTCTCCAATTGACGTTTGTGGGAAAGTGCTTCCTAAAAATATTGTGATCCTTCCTTTAGTGGAATTCGATGTGATTCTTGGTATGGATTGGCTTTCTTTATACGGAGCTCATATCAATTGACAAAGAAGGGAAGTCACATTTCATATTCCAGGTCAATCTATGATCGTCTATCAATGCAAGGATGAACATAACCTTCCAGTGGAAATTTCTTCCATTTTATGGGTATTGATTCCACTAAATGAAGGTTATTTATCTCAAATGGTTGGTGAGAAACTCGCGATTAAGAATATTCCCATCGTACGGGAGTTTGATGATGTCTTTCCAAAGGAATTACCAGGTCTTCCACCAAATCGTGAAGTTGAGTTTTCAATAGAACTCGTACCAGGTGCTTTTCCTATTTCAAAGACACCTTATAGAATGGCCCCAATTGAGTTGTAGGAATTGAAGAAGCAACTCCAAGAGAATCTTGATAAGGGATTCATACGCCCTAGTGTGTCACCTTGGGGAGCACCTGTTCTATTTGTTAAGAAGAAAGATTGATCAATGAGACTCTATATTGATTATCGAGAACTTAACAGGATCACTATAAAGAACAAATATCCTCTCCCACGCATTGATGACTTATTTGACCAACTACGCGGAGCTCAATACTTTTCCAAGATTGATCTTCGTTCAGGGTATCATCAATTAAGGGTCAAAAGGGAGGATATACCAAAGACGGCTTTCTGTACAAGGTATGGACACTATGAATTTATAGTGATGCCATTTGGTCTTACTAATGCCCCTGCTATCTTCATGGATCTAATGAATAGAGTCTTTAGACACTATCTTGATCAATTTGTGGTAGTCTTTATAGACGATATTCTTGTTTATTCAAAGAGAAAGGAAGAACATGAATATCACTTGAGAATTATATTGAAGACCCTGAGAAAGGAGAAGCTTTATGCCAAATTTACCAAGTGTGAATTTTGGCTTCAAAAAGTTTCATTTTTGGGTCACATAATCTCAAAAGAAGGGATATATGTGGATCCAGAAAAAACAGAGGTTATCGAAAGATGGTCGAGACCAACAACAGTAACTGAGATCCGAAGTTTTCTTGGTTTGGATGGATATTATCGAAGTTTTGTGAAAGATTTTTCACGATTATCTAATCCACTCACCAAGTTGACTCAGAAAGGAGTTATGTTTGTTTGGACAGAGGAATGTGAAGAGAATTTCAATGAGTTAAAAAGAAGGTTATCTAGTGCACCTGTGCTCACACTGCCTTGTAGTGGAGAAAGGTTTGTGATCTACAGTGATGCATCCAAGAAGGGATTGGGCTATGTTCTTATGCAAAATGATATGGTGATAGCTTATGCCTCACGACAGTTGAAAATCCATGAGCAAAATTACCCAACACATGATTCGGAGTTAGCTGCGGTAATCTTTGCATTAAAGATATGGAGGCATTACCTTTATGGTTAAAGGTGTGATATTTATACTGATCATAAAAGTTTAAAGTATATTTTCACACAAAAGGAGCTGAATATGCGTCAAAGAAGATGGTTGGAGCTGATTAAGGATTATGACTGCTCAATCCATTACCACCCTGGGAAAGCAAACTAGGTGGCAGATGCATTAAGTCGACAAGACCATGCCAGTTTATCAATGATGAGGATCACAAAAGATCCAATATTTATGGATTTACAAAGAATGGATCTTGGAATTATAATAGGGGGAAATATTATCTTTCTCAAATGAATGTTCAACCATCTATACATGTGAAGATTAAAGAGGCACATAAAGAAGATGTAGAGTTACAAAAGAAGGTGAGAAATGTTCCTGAATTCAACCTTGATTGTGATGGGATAATAATGTTCAGGAATTGGGTTTGTGTTCCTCCCATCCCCGAATTAATGAAGGAACTGTTGGATGAAGCTCATAGTTCTTCATTCTCTATTCATCCTGGAAGCACGAAGATGTATAGGGACCTGAAAGAGTACTTCTGGTGGGATGGCATGAAAAAGAGATGTTGTTGAATATGTCTCTCGATGCTTGGTTTGTCAACAAGTTAAAGCTGAGAGACAGAAGTCTAAGGGGATGTTACAACCATTACCCATACCTGAATGGAAATGGGGAAACATCACTATGGACCTTGTCACAGGACTTCCTAAAACATCCAAAGGCAATAATGCTATATGGTTCATAGTTGATCGTCTTACAGAGTCTGCACATTTCATTGCTATTAGAGAGGATTTCTCTCTGGATCAGCTTGCCAGGATATATGTAAAGGAAGTGGTAAGATTGCATGGATTACCACTTTCTATTATCTCTGATCGGGATCTGAGATTTACCTCGAAGTTCTGGCGAAGTCTTCAGCATACTCTGGATACAGAGTTGAGTTTCAGCACTACTTATCATCCTCAGACAGACGGTCAGTCTGAGAGAACAATTCAAACTCTAGAAGATATGTTGAGAGCTTGCTCTATGGATTTCAAAGGTTGTTGGGATCAACACCTACCTTTGGTGGAATTTTCTTATAATAAAAGCTTTCACTCAAGTATTCAGATGGCTCCTTATGAAGCTCTCTATGGAAAGAAATGCAGGACTTTAACTTGCTGGGATGAAGATGGGGAAAGAAAGCTATCAGGACCTGATCTCGTTGATGAAATGGCCGAAAAGGTCAGATCTATTCAACAACACATAAGAGAAGCTCAGAGTCGACAGAAATGTTATGTCGACAACCGAAGAAAAGACCTAGAGTTTGAAGTGGGTGATAAAGTGTTCTTACGAATATCTCCCTGGAAGAGGGTTATGAGATTTGGAAAGATGGGGAAGATGAGCCCTAGATATATCGGTCCTTTCAAAATACTGGATCGTGTTGGGAAGGTAGCTTAACGATTGGCGCTTCCACCGAATCTCTCTCAAGTTCACGATGTGTTCCATGTATCTCTCCTGAGAAAGTACATACCTGATCCTTCACATATACTCAGCTCAGAAGTTGTACCGCTGGAGCAAGATCTTTCTTATGAAGAACAGCCGATAGAGATTCTGGATCGTAGCGAAAAATTCCTACGAAACAAGACCACTCGCTTGGTGAAAGATTTATGGAGGAACCACCAATTAGAAGAAGCTACTTGGGATCTTGAGGATATGATGAGGGAGAGGTATCCTCATCTGTTTGTTACAAAGTGACAAATTTCGAGGGTGAAATTCATTTTAAGGTGGTAGAATGTAACACCCGAGACTTTTATGTTATATAAATCATCAAAGGAATCTTTTTCTACACAACACTTTCTTGGCTTTCTTTACACGAAATCGCGACCTTCCTCGATAGCTTGCGTTGTACGCAATATCGAGTTTCACTAAACAACGATATGCTATTAAAACATTATTAAAACTAGCCGTTATAAATAGTAATAACCACTTTATGAAATTTTATAAATTTTATTTTTCAAAATTGACTTCATTTTTGGATTCGGAATATCGAAATTATCCTAGGGTGAAGTTTTGGTATTTTTCTGAAAACTTTCAATTTTTGATGAATAGTGAAACTACTAAGTGGTAGGTTAAAAACTGAATTTTTCATAAAACTTAATTTTACAGCTTTTTTGAATGGAATTTCGAAAATCCGACAGACACGGTTGATATCAGTAAGTAAAATGTGGTTCAGTGAGATAAAAATAATTTTTTGGTGAATAGTAACTTTTTACCCTTTTTACCGCGGTTAATAGTAAATAGGGTAACTAAGGTTAAATATGATATTACTATTACCCTAACACATGTCCTAATTCTATTGGATAAGTGTAATTCTACCAAAAACAACCTTATGAATATAATATGACCATTTAGGTCCACTTGGATTAGATTATGACATTTAATATTATTTTATTTAATGAATAGTTAAAATAGTTAAAATCAAAGTTTAATAACTAAATTTTTTTTAATATGGGGTTATAAATAAGATAAATTAGACTATAAATATTCATTAGAAAGCTAAAAAGATTTCCTACATAATGATATTTTATTTATAATTTTTAGACTTTAAATAAATTAATTTATTTATGACACAACGATGATGTAGTAATTACCCTTTTAAGGAAATGTTAACATAATTGATGTTATAAATGCTCAAATAAATGTAATTTGAAACTTTTTATGAATTCCAATAATTTTCAAGGTTACTATGATATATTAGTTTGATCTAATCAACTAGGTTCTAACATATACTTCTGTTATGACTTTCACAAAAATCATATATAAAATAGTGTCAAAATTGACACAAAATAGTTTTTAAATAAAATAAAATATTATTAATTGTTATTTTATTCCTAAAAATCTATGGTTCTGCCAAATGACTTAGATAATGATATATATATTAATAATAAACAACTTTGGGTTCGTTTGGAATGTTATAGTAAGTGTATTAACCATATAGTGTAAGAAAACAAAAAGTCACGGTAAAAGTTAAATTATTTAACTTAGAATTAAATCTAATTGATAAGGTTAAAATAATAACATAAACTTGTCTAAATACTATTGGTTGATATTATTTATACCCATACCCACTTTAAATACGAAATAAGACCATTTGGAACCATTATTAACCGATTTTGACTTTAATATAAAATAATATTTTGAGATATTCCTAAGGTGCCCCTCTCCTCCCTTATAAAAGGGCACCTCCTCCCCCTCCTCCTCACACCAATTTGAGCACTCAAGCTCGTAAAACCCCTGACAAAATACCTTCTCCACTTCCCTAGAATAATCCTACAGGTCCTGGTCTTCTTCAAAGACCAATCTTAGTTCCCTATGTGGAGGATTCAAAGAGGCGTTTCAAAGAAGAGGTAATATCCATTACCGATCTTTTCAATTTCATTCTTCTTCAACTTCTTATTCTTTAGTTGTTTAATGATAAAGTAATAACATCAGTATTACTTACATACTGATATGTTATTATAAATATGAAACAACCCTAATTCACCTTCTATCCATCCTACGGAAAAATGAAATCACCGCGCGTGCGTACGTACGGAATACCGTCTCCACGCCGTGGTGTAATCTATTTTCCACCATCACCGTAAAAGGATGGGTATAATGGTGTAATTAGTAACTATATATGATTATTATAAAGTTATATTGATTCTGAAATAGTATAAATACACTTAAATACAATTCCACGATCATGGGAACAATATCATCGCTCGTGCGTACGTACGGAATACCGTCTCCACGATGTGATGTGACTCGTTCTACATGATCATCATTACATAGTAATTATATAAATGAATTGAATGAATAAATATGATATATGTTACACTAATACCATTCTTGATATAAGGTATCTATAACCTTAAAAGAAGAATAAGAATTTATTCGGCAAAACTCGCATAAGAACAAAAGGCAATAAAGACCCGAGTAACAAGTAACAATGAAATATTATTAATAAGAAGCTAAGAATATGACCATATTTGATATCATATCAGTATGAATGATTCTAGAATATGTCAATAACATTATTTAAACCATTATACAGGATCTTCGGACACGTACAAAGAAAATCGGACCTATGGTAAGGGAAAATATCACAATCTCATTTTTATCTGAGATTGTTTTTACATTGGCATTTATTGGGGTGTATTTTATCATCCAAATCCATGTTCCCTAAAAATGTAATATTCTTTCCATACACTTACAATACTTTAAATCCAATTTTACCCTTCGGTTATTTTTTAGTAAAGAATATGAAAGGAATCTTTTGGCATTTTTCGTACGAGGTACTTTTTGACTTTTCCGACAAAAGTACGAAGAATTCTTTTTTTAACTTATATGGCATGAATGGATTTTTAAAACATTATTTCCAAGAAGAATCCTTTACAAGTTTTCAAGTTTATTTTTAATCAAATTCTTTTAGTTTATAATTGTACGACATATTAAGAAAGGAAAAGTGTTTTTGAAGAAGAAAGGGTATTTTCCTCAAGAATGGAGTTCAAGTGTTTTATCAAAATTATTTTCCATCTATGATAATAAAGGGTTCTGTTTTTATCCCTATTATTACATTTATTTGATTATGTTGTGATGGAATTATTTTTATGAATTCCTTTATCTTATATGAATTGTTTTATGATGTCATGATGTTTAAGATTCCCATTTTTATTACATGGGTTATGCAATGATGAATTATTTATGATTTTGTGGCACACATAAGAATGGTATCATTATGAGATGGGTGGGACCTATATCTCCCTCCAATGCATTGGGTAAAGATTTTATATCTCATGAGATAGACATGGCTGGAATGGTAGGTTATACCGGTTCAGTGAAACAGGACTGAAACGAGGGTGACTCGGTTCAGAAAGGGACTTTGTCCACTAAGATAGTCTTGGCAATGAGTCTTGACTAACAAGAAATGACTCTCTATGATTATGTGTGTATTCCACAAAGTTTCATGTTTTAAGTTATGATTATTGGGATTTCATTTCACTACTATGATTTATCCCATGTTATGAAATTATGCTGTCTTTTGCAGGTTAAGATTTCCAAAAGTTATGTTCTTATGAATATGATGTGATTGATTTTTCTTTTGATTACCCTTACTGAGCATTTGAGCTCACCCTTTTATGTTTTCGTTTCCCCAGGATATAAAGAAAGGTTTTAGGTAAAAAAAGGGAAGATATTTATGGGAGATATTGAAGATATTTCACCACGATTAGAAGATTACGTTCTGAGTTTCCAAAGACACTAAACTATTACGATTCTTGTGTGTGTGTTTTTTTTGTTATGTACTAAGTATTCTGAAAATGTAATGTAATGTCCATGTACGTCAGGCTTCGGGTCTCTACAGCTGGTATCAGAGGAAAGGTTTAGTCAACCTTTGGAAACTTGGATGTGAAAGCGTTAGTGAGATCCCTAGAGATATTTCTAAGGTATGTCTAGGGATGTCCCTAAGGATAAGTATACGTATAAGATACAGTCCTAGAACTACGGTAACGATCTTAGAATTTAACCTAAGATGTTAGATATTAAGGGTACTCCCCCTTTACTATGTTGTTTTCCCTAGCATGATTTTTGCCTCTCACAAGATTCTTTTTGTGTTTTAGTTAATGGAGGGAACCAGAAGGAATTCGGTTAACATTGAATCCAATGGACAAATTGGTGACTATGAGCAAAAAAAATGTGTAATTCCTAGAGAGAAAGATCTTCTGATTATGCCAAATCAGTCATCGCGATATATGATTAACAAGGTGAAATTTAGTGGTATACATAATTCATCAAAGAAGAGGAAGATAAACTATTATGCATGTTCGCATGTTGAGGAGCATAAAGAAAGGAAGATTGAGATTTCTAAAGAAGGGAAGAAGAACCTTGAGGAATACCTAAAATGGAGGGACCGATGTTATCTGTGTGGAGAAAAGGGTCATAGAGTGACAGACTGTTATGGAGTTCAATGTCTTATTTGTGGAGAACATGGGCATTACACAACTCAATGCCCTGACCTAAAAAGTTACTTCTAAATCAAGGAAGGACTTCTTCCAGGACAATCATTGAAGTGGATGGACTGAAGTGTTTATGAATTGGTATTCAGGAATAATTTTGTTGAGGTACTTTTATGGTGTATTGAAATATTTATGTATTGGTCTATTGTGGTCTTCAATAATTTTAAGGTACCGGTAACCATGAAAAGTGATTCAAATATTTTGGAAAGTAGATAATATGCCCATAATGAAGGGATAAGGAGAAAATGAAATGTTTGATAGTATTCATGAGCTCGTGATTGATATAAGGACTAAGTGATATCATGGTTTGAGTATATAGAATTTTGAGGATTTTCGTATGTGGAAGGTGTTAAATTTTAACTGCATTCATGTTTTCACTAAGGTATTCAAGAGAATACATGATTAAGGACTTTCAATGTTTGGAATGTGACCAACAAAACATATCTTATGATATATGGGGATCGACGATGGTGTTAAATCTCTGGTAATCGTTTTCACTATGTTATGAGAGTGGACTGCAGTATTATGGATAAGCCTAAAGATTGGAATGGATTATGATTGACATAAGTTAGTATTGTTTAAGGATAGAAGTTTTTTCGATATTATTGATGGGATGTTATAGTAATATAGTTTTAGAAACAGGACAACCTGCAGGACGGGCGACAACCCATCGCGTCGGACAAGGATGAGGAAATCGAACCCACAATCGAAGTGCGACTGGCCTTTATCGCCTACCACTGGCCTATAGGAAGTCCCTGTTTAGTAGAAACTGGTTTTATTATATTATGCAGTATGATATATGAAATATAAGTCCATTTTAGGAACCATATATGATTAATCTCACTATAGATCGAGTTATGTATATAATTTTTGCTAACCTTTTGTTTGAGATAGATGGAATGACCCGTCATTCTATCACATGATCTGCTAACACTTCACGAATAACAAATTCAACTTCATTTATTTAAGATATGAAGTGGAAATTTTTCATGTCACGAACAACAGTGAGATTGTACCAAAATGAAGTAAGTATTTATTCTAATTCAAATTTTCAACTTTAGGGAAATGATCTTGAAAACCAAAAATGTTGTCCTACTGATCTTATACCTGATGAATCAGATGGTACCTTATATCATCACAAATCTATGGATTTGTGATTACTGGCTTTTCCATAGCCATGTTCTCTACCACTCTCCATCAGAACATGATGGTTAGATTTCTCTTCCATATCCATATTTTCACCTATGTGGAAACCCAGTGATTAGTTTATTTGGGTAACCGTTACGTTTCTTACCTTTGTTTTTAAAGATTGGTTTTGGTATTCCTTTTTACGATGTGGGTTTCTATTAAAGAAACTTTCGAATAGTAAACCATTTATAACCCCGACGAATTTCGAGGGCGAAATTCATTTTAAGGGGGGTAGAATGTAACACCCCGAAATTTTATGAAAAATATTCTTTTTAATTTCACTAATGTCTTGTGTTGTACGCTTCACCAAAAGGAGCTTGCACAACACGCATCCTTGACTTGCCTTGTATTATACGCAATCGCAACCTTCCTCGATAGCATGTGTAGTACGCAATACCGAGTTTCACTAAACAACGATATGCTATTAAAATATTATTAAAACTAGCCGTTATAAATAGTAATAACCACTTTATGAAATTTTATAAATTTTATTTTTCAAAATGGACTTCATTTTTGGATTCGGAATATCGAAATTAGCCTAGGGTGAAATTTTGGTATTTTTCTGAAAACTTTCAATTTTTGATGAATAGTGAAACTACTAAGTGGTAGGTTAAAAACTGAATTTTGAATAAAACTTAATTTTACCGCTTCTGTGAATGTAAATTTCGAAAATCCGATAGACACGGTTGATATCAGTAAGTAAAATGTGGTTCAATGAGATAAAAATAATTTTTTGGTGAATAGTAACTTTTTACCCTTTTTACCGCGGTTAATAGTAAATAGGGTAACTAAGGGTAAATATGATATTACTCTTACCCTAACACATTTCCTAATTCTATTGGATAAGTTTAATTCGACCAAAAACAACCTTATGAATATAATATGACCATTTAGGTCCACTTGGATTAGATTATGACATTTAATATTATTTTATTTAATGAATAGTTAAAATAGGTAAAATCAAAGTTTAATAACTAAAACATTTTTAATATGGGGTAATACATAAGATAAATTCGACTATAAATATTCATTAGAAATATAAAAAGATTTTCTACATAATGATATTTTATTTATAATTTTTAGACTTTAAATAAATTAATTTATTTATGACACAACGATGATGCAGTAATTACCCTTTTAAGGAAATGTTAACATAATTAATGTTATAAATGCTCAAATAAATGTAATTTTAGACTTTTTATGAATTAAAATAATTTTATAGGTTAATATGATATATTAGTGTTGATTTAATCAACTTGGTTCGAACATATAATTCTGTTATGACTTTCACAAAAATCATATATCAAATAGTGTCAAAATTGACACAAAATAGTTTTTAAATCAAATATTATATTATTAATTGTTATTTTATTTCTTAAAAATCTAAGTTTCAGAAAAATGACTTAGATAAGGATATATATATTAATAATAAACAACTTGGGGTTCGTTTGGCATGTTATAGTAAGTGTATTAACCATATAGTGTAAGAAAACAAAAAGTCACTGTAAAAGTTAAATTATTTAACTTAGAGATAAATCTAATTGATAAGGTTAAAATAATAACCTAAACTTGTCTAAATACTATTGGTTGATAGGATTTAGATCCATCCCCACTTTACCTTCTAAATAAGACCCTTTGGAACCATTATAAACCGATTTTTACTTTAATATAAAATAATATTTTGAGATATTCCTAAGGTGCCCCTCTCCTCCCTTATAAAAGGGCACCTCCTCCCCCTCTTCCTCACACCAATTTGAGCGCTCAAGATCGGCCAAACTCTGCCAAAATCCCTTCTCCACTTCCATAGAATAATCCTAGAGGTCCTGGTCTTCTTCAAAGACCAATCTTAGTTCCCTAAGTGGAGGATTCAAAGAGGCGTTTCAAAGAAGAGGTAATATCCATTACCGATCTTTTCAATTTCATTCTTCTTCAACATCTTCTTCTTTAGTTGTTTCATGATAAAGTAATAACATCAGTATTAATTAAATACTGATATGTTATTAAGAATATGAAACAACCCTAATTCACCTTCTATCCATCCTATTGAAAAATGAAATCACCGCGCGTGCGTACGTACGGAATACCGTCTCCCCGCCGTGGTGTAATCTATTTTCCACCATCACCTTACAAGGATGGGTATAATGGTGTAATGAGTAACTATATATAATTATTATAAAGTGATATTGATACTGAAATAGTATAAATACACTTAAATACAATTCCACAATCATGGGAACAATATCATCGCTCGTGCGTACGTACGGAATACCGTCTGCACCATGTGGTGCGACTCATTCTACATGATCATCATTACATAGTAATTATATAAATCAATTGAATGAATAAATATGATATATGTTACACTAATACCATTCTTGATATAAGGTATCTATAACCTTAAAAGAAGAATAAGAATTTATTCGGCAAGACTCGCATAAGAACAAAAGGCAATAAAGACCCGAGTAACTAGTAACAATGAAATATTACTAATAAGAAGCTAAGAATATGACCATATATGATATCATATCAATATATATGATTTTGTAATAAGTCAATAACATTATTTAAACCATTATACAGGAGCATCGGACACGTACAAAGCAAATCGGACCTTAGGTAAGGGAAAATATCACAATCTCATTTTTATCTGAGATTGTTTTTACATTGGCTTTTATTGGGGTGTATTTTATCATCCACATCCATGTTCCCAAAATATGTAATACTGTTTCCATACACTTACAATAGTTTAAATCCAATTTTACCCTTCGGTGAGTTTTTAGTAAAGAATATGAAAGGAATCTTTTGTCATTTTTCGTACGAGGTACTTTTTGACTTTTCAGACAAAAGTACAAAGAATGCTTTTTTTAACATATATGGCATGACTGGATTTTTAAAACATTATTTCCAAGAAGCATCCTTTAAATGTTTTCAAGTTTATTTTTAATCAAATTATTTTGGTTTATAATTTTACGACATATTATGAAAGGAAAAGTGTTTTTGAAGAAGAAAGGATATTTTCCTCAAGAATGGAGTTCAAGTGTTTTATCAAAATTATTTTCCATCTAAGATAATAAAGGGTTCTGTTTTTATCCCCATTATTACATTGATTTGATTATGTTGTGATGGAATTATTTTTATGAATTCCTTTATCTTATATGAATTGTTTTATGATATCATGATGGTTATGATTCTCATTTTTATTACATGGGTTATGCAATGATGAATGATTTATGATTTTGTGGCACACATAAGAATGGTATCATTATGAGATGGGTGGGACCTATATCTCCCTCCAATGCATTGGGTAAAGATTTTATATCTCATGAGATAGACATGGCTGGAATGGTATGTTATACTGGTTCAGTGAAACAGGACTGAAATGAGGGTGACTCGGTTCAGAAAGGGACTTTGTCCACTAAGATAGTCTTGGCAATGAGTCTTGACTAACAAGAGATGATTCTCTATGATTATGTGTGTATGCCACAAATTTTCATGTTTTATGTTATGATTATTGGGATTTCATTTCACTACTATGATTTATCCCATGTTATGAAATTATGCTATCTTTTGCAGGTTAAGATTTCCAAAAGTTATGTTCTTATGAATATGATGTGATTGATTTTTCTTTTGTTTACCCTTACTGAGCATTTGAGCTCACCCTTTTATGTTCTCTTTTCCCCGGGATATAAAGAAAGGTTTTAGGTAAAAAAAGGGAAGATCTTTATGGGAGATATTGAAGATCTTTCACCATGATTAGAAGATTACGTTCCGAGTTTCCAAAGACACTAAACTATTACGATCCTTGTGTGTGTGTGTGTTTTTTGTTATGTACTAAGTATTCCGCAAATGTAATGTAATGTCCATGTATGTCAGGCTTCAGGTCTCTACAGTAACACCCCAAAATTTTATGAAAAATATTATTTTTAATTTCACTAATGTCTTGTGTTGTATGCTACACCAAAAGGAGCTTGCACAACACGCATCCTTGACTTTCCTTGTATTACATGCAATCGCGACCTTCCTCGATAGCATGTGTAGTACGCAATACAGAGTTTCACTAAACAACAATATGCTATTAAAATATTATTAAAACTAGTCGTTATGAATAGTAATAACCACCTTTTAAAATTTTAGAAATTTTATCTCTCAAAATGGACTTCATTTTTGGATTCGGAGTATCGAATTTAGCCTAAGGTGAAATTTTGGTACTTTTCGGATAACTTTCATATTCTGATGAATAGTGAAAATTACTGAATTTTAATTAAAAAAAACTTTTTTAATCGAAATAATTAATAGTGATAAATTATTAATTTGAGTGGTTTTAAAGTATATTAAGAATATATTTTTACAATTCAATACAATGTTGGTCATTGGATGTAATTTCACATTTACACCAGACATAAACAAGTGTTAATCTTTTGATAGTTATTATCTCTTAAAAACACGCTATTTGTTGTGACAGCGGAAATTAATTATAAAATTATTTAATGGAACTTATATGTTGGGAATTTTGTAAAATAGTAATCATTTTTGAATTTGAAATATCAATTATAGCTTAGGGTGAAATTTTGGTATTTTTCTGAAAACTTTCAATTTTTGATGAATAGTGAAACTACTAAGTGGTAGGTTAAAAACTGAATTTTGCATAAAACATAATTTTACCGCTTCTGTGAATGGAATTTCGAAAATCCGACAGACACGGTTGATATCAGTAAGTAAAATGTGGTTCAATGAGATAATTTTTTTTTTGGTGAATAGTAACTTTTTACCCTTTTTACCGAGGTTAATAGTAAATAGGGTAACTAAGGGTAAATATGATATTACTATTACCCGAACACATGTCCTAATTCTATTGGATAAGTGTAATTCGACGAAAAACAATCGTATTAATATTATATGACCATTTAGGTCCACTTGGATTAGATTATGACATTTAATATTATTTTATTTAATGAATAGTTAAAATAGATAAAATCAAATTTTAATAACTAAAACATTTTTAATATGGGGTTATACATAAGATATATTCTACTATAAATATTCATTAGAAAGATAAAAATCTTTCCTACATAATGATATTTTATTTATAATTTTTAGACTTTAAATAAATTAATTTATTTATGGCACAACGATGATGCAGTAATTTCCCTTTTAAGGAAATGTTAACATAATTGATGATATAAATGTTCAAATAAATGTAATTTGAGACTTTTTTTGAATTACACTAATTTTCTAGGTTACTATGATATATTAGTGTTGATTTAATCAACTTGTTTCTAACATATAATTCTGTTATGACTTTCACAAAAATCATATATCAAATAGTGTCAAAATTGACACAAAATAGTTTTTAAATCAAATATTATATTATTAATTGTTATTTTATTAATAAAAATCTAAGGTTCTGCCAAATGACTTAGATAAGGATATATATATTAATAATAAACATCTTGGGGTTCGTTTGGCATGTTATAGTAAGTGTATTAACCATATAGTGTAAGAAAACAAAAAGTCACGGTAGAAGTTAAATTATTTAACTTAGAGTTAAATCTAATTGATAAGGTTAAAATAATAACCTAAACTTGTCTAAATCCTATTGGTTGATATTATTTCGACCCATCCCCACTTTACCTTCGAAATAAGACCCTTTGGAACCATTATTAACTGATTTTGACTTTAATATAAAATAATATTTTGAGATATTCCTAAGGTGCCCCTCTCCTCCCTTATAAAAGGGAACCTCCCCCCCCCCTCCTCCTCACACCAATTTGAGCACTCAAGCTCGGCCAAACCCTGCCAATATCCCTTCTCAACTTCCCTAGAATAATCCTAGAGGTCCTGGTCTTCTTCAAAGATCAATCATAGTTCCCTAAGTGGAGGATTCAAAGAGGCGTTTCAAAGAAGAGGTAATATCCATTACCGATCTTTTCAATTTCTTTCTTCTTCAACTTCTTATTATTTAGTTGTTTCATGATAATGTAATAACATCAGTATTACTTACATACTGATATGTTATTATAAAAATGAAACAACCCTAATTCACCTTCTATCCATCCTACGGAAAAATGAAATCACCGCGCGTGCGTACGTACGAAATACCATCTCCACGCCGTGGTGTAATCTATTTTCCACCATCGCCTTACAAGGATGGGTATAATGGTGTAATGAGTAACTATATATGATTATTATAAAGTGATATTGATACTGAAATATTATAAATACACTTAAATACAATTCCACGATCATGGGAACAATATCATCGCTCGTGCGTACGTACGGAATACCGTCTCCACGATGTGATGCGACTCGTTCTACATGATCATCATTACATAGTAATTATATAAATGAATTTAATGAATAAATATTATATATGTTACACTAATACCATTCTGGATATAAGTTATCTATAACCTTAAAATAAGAATAAGAATTTATTCGGCAGAACTCGCATAAGAACAAAAGGCAATAAAGACCCGAGTAACAAGTAACAATGAAATATTACTAATAAGAAGCTAAGAATATGAAAATATATGATGTCATATCAATATGTATGATTCTGGAATAAGTCAATAACATTATTTAAACCATTATACAGGAGCATCGGACACGTACAAAGCAAATCGGACCTAAGGTAAGGGAAAATATCACAATCTCATTTTTATCTGAGATTGTTTTTACATTGGAATTTATTGGGGTGTATTTTATCATCCAAATCCATGTTCCTTAAATATGTAATATTGTTTCCATACACTTACAATAGTGTAAATCCAATTTTACCCTTTGGTGAGTTTTTAGTAAAGAATATTAAAGGAATCTTTTGTCGTTTTTCGTACGAGGTACTTTTTGACTTTTCTGACAAAAGTACGAAGAATATTTTTTTAACTTATATGGCATGAATGGATTTTTAAAAAATTATTTCTAAGAAGAATCCTTTAAAAGTTTTCAAATTTATTTTTAATCAAATTCTTTTAGTTTATAATTGTACGAGATGTTAAGAAAGGAAAAGTGTTTTTGAAGAAGAAAAGATATTTTCCTCAAGAATGGAGTTCAAGTGTTTTATCAAAATTATTTTCCATCTATGTTTTGGAAAAATTACTTAGATAAGGATATATATATTAATAATAACCAACCTGGGGTTCGTTTGGCATGTTATAGTAAGTGTATTAACCATATAGTGTAAGAAAACAAAAAGTCACGGTAAAAGTTAAATTATTTAACTTAGAGTTAAATCTAATTGATAAGGTTAAAATAATAACCTAAACTTGTCTAAATCCTATTGGTTGATAGGATTTCGACCCATCCCCACTTTACCTTCGAAATAAGACCCTTTGGAACCATTATAAACCGATTTTGACTTTAATATAAAATAATATTTTAAGATATTCCTAAGGTGCCCCTCTCTTCCCTTATAAAAGGGCACCTCCTCTCCCTCCTCCTCACACCAATTTGAGCACTCAAGCTCGGCAAAACCCTGCCAAAATCCCTTATCCACTTCCCTAGAATAATCCTAGAGGTCTTGGGATTCTTCAAAGACCAATCTTAGTTCCCTAAGTGGAGGATTCAAAGAGGCGTTTCAAAGAGGAGGTAATATCCATTACCGATCTTTTCAATTTCTTTCTTCTTCAAATTCTTCTTCTTTAGTTGTTTCATGATAAAGTAATAACATCAGTATTACTTACATACTGATATGTTATTATAAATATGAAACAAACCTAATTCACCTTCTATCCATCCTACGGAAAAATGAAATCACCGCGCGTGCGTACGTACGGAATACCGTCTCCACACCGTGGTGTAATCTATTTTCCACCATCACCTTACAAGGATGGGTATAATTGTGTAATGAGTAACTATATATGATTATTATAAAGTGATATTTATACTGAAATAGTATAAATACACTTAAATACAATTCCACGATCATGGGAACAATATCATCGCTCGTGCGTACGTACGGAATACCGTCTCCACGATGTGATGCGACTCGTTCAACATGATCATCATTACATAGTAATTATATAAATGAATTGAATGAATAAATATGATATATGTTACACTAATAAAATTTTGGATATAAGGTATCTATAACCTTAAAATAAGAATAAGAATTTATTCGGCAAAACTCGCATAAGAACAAAAGGCAATAAAGACCCGAGTAACAAGTAACAATGAAATATTACTAATAAGAAGCTAAGAATATGACCATATATGATATCATATCAATATGTATGATTCTGGAATAAGTCAATAACATTATTTAAACCATTATATAGGAGCTTCGGACACGTACAAAGAAAATTGGATCTAAGGTAAGGGAAAATATCACAATCTCACTTTTATCCGAGATTGTTTTTACTTTGGTAATTACTAGGGTGTATTTTATCATCCACATCCATGTTCCCTCAATATTTAATATTATTTCCAACCTTCTACAATATTTTATATCCAATTTTACCCTTAGGTTTGTTTTTAGTAAAAGATATGAAATGAATCTTTTGTCGTTTTTCGTACGAGGTACTTTTTGACTTTTCCGACAAAAGTACAAAGAATGTTTTTTTAACATATACGACATGAATGGATTTTTAAAACATTATTTTCACGAATCTTCCTTTACAAGTTTTCAAGTTTATTTTTAATCAACTTCTTTTAGTTTAAATTTGTATGACATGTTAAGAAAGGAAAAATGTTTTTGAAGAAGAAAGGATATTTTCCTCAAGAATGGAGTTCAAGTGTTTTATCACAATTATTTTCCATCTAGATAATAAAGGGTTATGTTTTTATCCCTATTATTACATTGATTTGATTATGTTTTGAGGGTATTATTTTTATGAAGTCATTTACCTTATATGATTTGTTTTATGATGTCATGATGTTTCAAGAATCCCATTTTTGTTACATGTGTTATGCGATGATGTATGATTTATGATTATGTGGAACACATAAGAAAGGATTAATTATAAGATGGGTGGGACATATATCTCCCTCCAATGCATTGGGTAAAGATTTATATCTCATGAGATAGACATGGCTGGAACGTAAGGTTATTTCGGTTCAGTGATACAGGACTGAAACGAGGAGTGAACTTGGTTCAGAAATGGACTTTGTCCGCTAAGATAGTCTTGGCAATGAGTCATGTCTAACAAGAAATGATTTTACATGATTATGTGTGCATTCCACAAAGTTTCAAGTTTTATGTTATGATTATGGGGATCTCATTTTCACTTCTATGATTTATTCCATGTTATGATATTATGATCTCGTTTGCAGGTTATGATTTTCAAAAAGATATGATATGATTTTTATTATTTTCCCTTGATGAGCATTTGAGCTCACACTTTTTTGTATTTTTTCTTTTCCCCAGGTCAGGAAGAGGGATATTAAGTAGAATATGCTAAAAGGGACCCTAGATATGATGAAATAAATGGGAGACACTGTAGATGATTTATGAACCAGTTGTTTATGTTTCCCAGATTCTAAAGACACTATACCTATACGGTCCTTTGTGGTTTTGTCATATGTTGTAATAAGTGTGCTTCAATTTTGAAGTATTAACAATGTATGTAATGTATGGGTCGTTACAGGAGGGATGTGACCCAACCCACATTATACTTGTATTGATACAAGATCACTGGTATATGGGAGGGATGAGAGTACAATATGTTTAACCATTGGGTGTGAGTGGAAAAAATGGGTGTGAAGTGGTTGTGGGGGAATATTATTTATTTTCAATAAATATTATTTTATTACATTGGATGAAATATCTTGTAAGTGGTCCATGGTGAGTCGGGGACACATAGTTGTCCAAATTTACGTGCATGATGGTTCTTCAGTTTATTAATTGGTACATTAGTATACCATTTTCATATTTTCACTCAAGATATTTCGTATCATCCAATTGAGTATATATTTTATGATCATACATTGTATATAGTAAAGACCTGGAATTTCAATATAATTGTTTTTAATTATATAGGTTTACTACAAGAATGTGAAAATTGACGTCACATGATTCCAAGGCCCGAAGTGCCTAAAATGATCCGTCGAAAACAAAAATTGAGCATTAAAAAGAGAACGTGAGTTATTTTACTAAAATATTGTAATAACTCTTAAATGGGACCCCTGATCAAAAAATTGAGGCCACTGTTGCATTCAGGATGGCAGATTTACCCTTGGTGCGACTTAAGTTTAGTCGGCGCATGCCTCTAGAGAGAAAACCCAAAAATAGAAAAACCGTAAATAAAATTATTAAATAATATTATTTTATCTTTTAAATGATTATAACTCACGAACGTTGAATCAGATTAAATGTCTGAGACCACCGATGAGCTAGTGAGGGTATACTTTCCTTAGGTAGATCCAAATCTTGGCTAACACGAGCCAATAGTGGAAGTTAGTTTTTGGCTGTAAATAAAATAATTAAGTAACATTTATTTTATTGTTAAATTATTTACCTCTTAAATAGTAACATGGATTAGAAATCCAAGAATATTGTTGTGCTCTTGAGGGTGTGTTTTTCTTAAGGCAGAGCCTAACCTCAACAAGTGCGGGTCAATAGTGACTGTTAATAATTTTTGATCTATTATTGAATTACATTCAGTAAATGTTCGAGCGGAAATTTCTATCTTTTAAACTAGTGCTCGGATTAAAAATACAAGGGTACCATTGAATTCACAGAACTGTGATTCGCTTTAGGGAAGCATAACTTCTTTTGAAAAAATTCAGATAAATATTTTAATTTTTGGACATTATAGAAAATAATAAAATAAATCAACGAGTTATTTAATTTCTTCCTTTTGATAAGCGACAATGGAAGGGCCGCTGGGTTGTTTGACCATTTAAAGGACCTTTATACTTGCTTGTGTAACTATACCATTGGGATATTAATGGATTAATTAATTGAATTCATTAATGAACCACATTAATTATGCGGCAAGATAAACTCCTCTCTTCTTCCATTTAAACAAAGCATGGGCATTCGTCTTGTGCACTCATGAGAGGAACCTCTGAAGAAGTGTTGGTGACAAATTCCTCCAATGTAGAGAGGAGATTTGAAGACTTAGATCATTCAATCTATAGTTCGACGAACACCAATGAACACGCTACCAAATGGGGACCCATCTTCCTCTTCTGCACCATCTACCAACATGTTTAATGTAGGGGTTTTATTCAAAGAGTTCTATTTTTATTCTAATTGTTTGGATGATTTAATTTCTTCCATCTTATAATGCTAATGCGGAGGCCGTGAGCCAAATGAAAAAGACTCTAACCCTCCCCTGATCTCGGTATTGGTTGGGTTTATCTTGGGCGACTGAAAAATATGGCGGCAGGGTGAAACCAATGGTCGCGTTGTGTAGGAGCCATATTGGGAAGCCTATAGGTGAAGTCAAGAAAGAAATCAGACCACCGAAGCTTCAACGGTGGCCCGCAGAAGCATCGTTGGCGCGACGACACCGATGACTGGAGGAGGCGGCGGTCGGCCAGCGCCAGCCACGTTGGAACTAGGGGGTGCACCGTGGAGGAGGGTCACATCTTTGAGCCAAGGCGAATGGCAGACCAGCGGTCTGTGGGTTCTGCAGGTGACTGTTCCAGCAGACATGCCATGTGGAGTGGTTCGAACTGGCACCGTATATTGATGAAACTCGAATGGCTTGTCCGTTTGGGAGGGGAGCCGACCCGCGCCTGGCCCGGTGGGCCGGGCAAAAACCGCGGCCCAGTGGGCCTAGTCCGTGGCCTGCAGGCCGAGCCCGTATTCCAACTATCTGGACCAGGCCCATCCGAACTTGTCTTAACCAAGTCCCTCTGGTTCAGGCCCATTGGGCTTTGTCGGACAAGACCCAGACCATTTTTAGGAAAATTTCACTTAAATGGGTGTATCTCTTAAAAAAACATCCGTTTGACGAACAGTCAGCAGCACAAGAACCCTCAGGATGAGGCGGTCCTTTTGAGATACACCACCTGTGTTTTGGAGAAAGTTTGAGTATGGCTGGGTTGGATCGGACATGAATCTAACTAGTCCCACAACACTAAAATGCATATAACATACAGATCGGGCGTCTGATTGGCATATTGTCTGTTGCGTTGGAACCCTTGTGACAAGGTGGTTCATTGGGTTACTTCTTTTTGGGAATTTTGGGTTTTTTAAATACATCTAATGGATTGTGGAGCGAATTTTACGAAATCAAGTGTACTATGTGTGGGAATCCAGTGGCTGGTTGTGACGTGAAAAATTAATAGCGATCCTCCATGGGTCATCACCTAGAAATCTTGTGTGGGTGAGATCCTACAGATCATGTGTGGGTAAACACCTAGATATCTTGTGTGGGTCGGTTCTTAGGGATCCTATGTGGGTCAGCACCTAGAGAACCTTTGTGGGTCAGCTCCTATCAATCCTCTGTGGGTCAGCACCTTGTGATCGTGTGTGGGTCAACACCTAGTGATCCTCTTTGGGTCAGCACCTAGCGATCCTGTGTGGGTCGTCACCTAGAGATCCTCTTTGGATCTGTATCTAGTGATCCTATGTGGGTTAGGACCTCTAGTGACCTTGTGCGGTCTAGTAGATAATGCCTCCCAACAAAATAATATGATCTAGATTTCTAACTAATCATCTTTATTCCTATTCTTTAGGTTATATACATGGATTCAGATGAGTCTTTTTCTTTTTTACATTGTTTTTGAGATCACAATTTTTTATTATTCCATTATGGAATTCTACAAGACCTTCAAGGGTCTTTGGGTCCCTACTGAGTATTATTATACTCACCAAAGCACAGGCTTTGCCAGCATCTTGTTGTGTGTGGTGTATACGACAGGTAGCTTTGAATGAGACATGGGGATCCATGACTTGAAGGAGTACGAAGGTAAACATTTGGAATGGAGATCCATAGTGACAAGATGCAACAACCCTTCACATAGGATCCTTGGTGGGAGACCTCATGAGCTATTTTCCTTTTACCAGTAATTCCATTTCATGTGGGATTTTATTTGGGACCCTTTTTACTTTTAGTATATACTTTTACACTCAGTTGTTGTTTTTTTCTTGTGGTTGTCCCTTTCTCCATCTGTGGTGTTATACATGTGCGTCATGTGACATGTCTAAGTATGTACTGGTTTTGGGGAAATGAATTCCCTTTTCAGGGATAGGCATTTTCAGTGCTAGTCTGCAACCCCTGGAATGTGGAAGGAGGGCTTGGGTTAGCCACAACAAGGGCCCTGGGGGACGGTTTATGACAAAGTGGAATCAAAGTCAAGTCGGTTCTACCAGAAGAACTAAGAGTCTGTATTTTCAATGGGGGTAATAGTGTTATGTGACTTCAGTTCGGATTTCTATTCAAGGAGTCCAGAGTTGGTGTGGTGGCCATCTTATCCATACACTAAGACCCTTAATTCTGTTTTCTAACTCGGTACACAAAAACATTAGTTCCATGTGTTTTGGAATATTTTTCTCTTGATATCTTATGAGTCAGCTCACCAGGTATAACAAAATGATCGTGGTTCATTGTGATACTCTATTATGATGCTTCCACACAGACAGCCAACCAGGATTCAACTGTGTGACCCTGAGGATGATCCACAGAGTGATGAGGCTTCAGTAAAAGGACTATTGTCTGAGATGGTACCTTTGGGAAGTGTCCCAGTGATTCCACTACTTGTTGGTCAGCAATTACTATTGGTGCTACTGGTAGAGGACACATATAGGCTTAGTTCCTTATATGATTTTTAGTGGCAGATACCCCTGAGGTTCTAATACAAGCCTGACTCATAGGTTGATAAGGTTTGGTTTGAGGTGGTGGCTGAGTTTCCATCTTTCCATGGCACCATTAGATCAGATAGTCATCCCAGTAGAGAGAATACTATGTGGCTCAGTAGGGTGATGGAAAGATTTAGATTACCCCTATCTTACTATGAGGTGAATTTTTTCCATTGATAGAGCTTTTGAAACTTCCTTAGAGAAGGGGGTCTCTTACCATGAAAAGATAAGGGGTTTGTGTTCCCAAGAGCTTCAACAGTTTTTACACGACAACATGTCATTAATTGTATTTTTATTGTGGTGTACCAACTATTCCAGGTACTAAATGAATATGATACGACCAGTTATTCAAAGGTCTGACCTTTGAGTGAGACGTGTTTAGGGACATCAGATCTAGAACTATTCAACTGTGTATTCCTAATTATGTTAGGGTGCTAGAGATAAAATTTTTGGTTGAAAATTCTTTGGTTGAGTAGATGCATCCAGTGAATTTCAGTAGTGGGAAATCCAGAAACTGACGTCCGTCTCATAGACTTTGACATGTAAAATGTTTCAAAAAGAGGAAGCTATTGGGATAGATGAATCTTCATGGAATCATATGTGGAAGGGAAGCTAGGATAGAAACAAGAGGTGGTGTACTTTTGGACATGTTATATCCACCACACCAATGTGTTCCCCATCAGGCTTAGGGTACTGGAGGACAAGGGAATGAAGTAGCTGCATGCAGTCAAGGAGTGTCACCCAATAGATCCATGAATGATTAGAGGTATGATCTATGTCTACTACAAGATTCTGTATTAATAGTCATAGGAACTAATCAATCCTTATTATCATGAATCTTGTTCATGACCTAGATTTTCCAGTTAAACTTTTGACTTGACCCTTATGTCTAGAGATACCTATGGGAGGAGAATTGATAATCAAACCTATGACAAAAGTGTAATATGTCCCTTGATGTGAGAGTTTAGGATGGAACCTATGGGTGGAAGCGTCGAGGCTTTACGACATTAGTTTGGGTATGGACTGGTCATCCATAGATCATGCCCATATTAATAGATTTTTGAAAAAAATGATGTGGTATATCTACAGTTTTGGAATGGGTTTTTCTTTGGTCCATGAAAAAGGAATCCCAGGTATCATAGAATAAACTCATGCATGGGAGGGTGAAAACTATCAATCCTGAGTTGGCCATCCATCCCCTAGTGGCAGTAGATGTTTTGAGTTTTTATTTCTGAACAGTAATGGAAGATTGTAGGAAAATACATTCAAAATATGTTTCCATAATTACCTCCCCATAGGGGGAGGGACTTCTATATTATTCTACCCCTTGATATAGCACCAATATCGGAATTAGAATATATGAGGGATTTCATAGAGCTTTTCCAGTAGGAGGCATAGGTGGAGGAATTGAAGAGGAAGGGAATAGTAAGACCTAGTGTTCGAGGTAATGTGTTGTCTATAGAAACCATAGCCATGTGGAAGTGAAGATTAATTACCAACTACCAAAGGATTGATGGAAACATCAATCAATTAAAGGGGGTAGTCATTCTCTTGGATGGAAATGTTCTTGTAGTATTTTCAGCAGTTGAGATAGTTGTGATGGTTAAAGTGCCTCTAGGACTATAACATTGAGATAGTCTATACTTTTTGGAAGGGGAATGTGGTGGAAGATACACTCAGCAGATAGTCAGGTTTATAGTTCCTGAGTGAGGTGATAGAGAAGCTAGTCGTGTTTTAGTTATCCTTCATGGATAGTGATGGAGTAGCTTTCGTCCAGTCAATGATAGTAACTCCCCAAATACTTCAGTGAGTCAGGGAGGCACAACTTGGGGATATTGATGTGAGACTCGACATGTTCAGATATCCTTAGGACATTCTCTTGAAGGATTTTCTAATGGTCGGTAGCACTTCAACCTTTTCATAGGACACACCATGGTACTAGTGACGTTACCGGAGGAGGTGTTGATGGATTTTCATACATCCCATTTGGCAGCACTTCCTGGTGTGGTAAAATGTACCAGGACCTCCTATGTTAGTACTACTTGTTAGGGACAACCAAAAAAGTGGAAAATTTTATTTAACGATGTCTCACTTTTGATAAATTGAAAACTGGGTATCAGGTTCTAGCATGATTGAGCATTGATATTATCCCCAGACAGATGGTAGTCAGAGTGACCATACAGACACTTGAGGATATGCTTCGTGCTTGTGTCCTTGATTTTGGTTGTAGTTGGGAGGACCACTTACCACTGGTGAAGTTTTCATTCAACAACTGTTGCCACTCCACCATCGCCATGGCGCTGTTTGAGGTCTTGTAAGGGTGACCATGCAGATCATCTCTATGCTAGACAGACCCAGGTGAGGCATCACTTATGGGTCCAGAGTTGGTATGGGATACCACTGAAAATGTCCAGATAATCCATGACTGGATGAATACTACACAAAACTGGATGAAAACTTATGTCGAAAGGAGACCGAAACCCTTTTAGTTCTAGGAGGGAGACCATTTATTCCTACGGGTCACACCCTGATGAGGATTTTAGAGATTTGGATGTGGTGTCATGCTATCTCTGAGGATAATCAGACCTTTCCAAATTCATAGAAGAGTCGGTGAGGTTGTGTATCATCTAGATCTTCCCCAACAGATGCACTTATGTGGATAATGTATTCCATGTGTCGCAACTGAGGAGGTACATGAATAAACCATCGCACATTATTGAATATGGAGGGTTGGACACAGATAATGGGGTGACATTCATAGATTTCATGGTAGAGATAGAGTATCGACAGGAGCGGGTCCTTCATGGGTTGTCGATTCCTCTTGTGCGTGTTCGGTGGTAGCATTAGAACCTCTAGGAGATCACTTGGGAGTGGGAGGCACAAATATGTTCTCATTACCCCCCATTTGTTTCCCTAGCATCGTTGTGGCTTTCGTAGATGAAAATCCCTAAGGTAGGGAGGATGTACAGACTCATAATTTTTATATAAATTTTATATTTTTATAAGATTATTACAAGACTGTGAAAATTAATGGCACTTAATTCTGAAGCCTAGAGTGCCTGGAATGATCCGTCGAAAAAAAAAGTTATTCTTTAAATAGAATGTGTGAATAGTTTACTGAAAATGTATAATTACTCTTAAAAGGGTGACTAGATCATAATTCTGAGGACACCACAGTGTTCAGGATGGATGATTTACCCGAGGAGAGACTTAAGTTTATTCGGCACAAGCCTCCAGTGAGAAAACACAAAGATGGGATAACTTTAAATAAAAATATTTTATATTCCAAATTATTAGAACTCATGAATGGTTACTCTGATTATAAATAAGATATCACCACTGAGCTCGTGAGGGTATGCTTTCCTTAGGAAGATACAATCCTTGGACGGTGCGAGCCAACATTGGAAGTTAGTTTTTGTTCGTAAATAAAATAATTAAGTAACAATTATTTTATTGTTAAATTCATTAACTCATAAACGGTAACTCGGATTGGGAATATGAGAGTACAATTGAGGTCATGAGAGCGTATTACCCTTAGAAAAATCATAAACTCAACTGGAATGGGTTGAGGGTTACTATTAATATTTTTTAAACTTTTTTTATGGTACATTTAGTAAACATGCGAGCAAAAATTTCTATCTTTTGGTCCAGTTCCCAGATTAAAAATCTGAGGGAACCATTGAATTCACAGCAATAGGATTCGCCTAAAAGAATCTTTTCTTTGTTTAAAAAAAATTGGATGAAAAAGTTAATTTTAAAAATTTATAAAAAATAATAAAATAACTCAATGAGTTATTTTTTTTATTTTTTTTAACTGATGAGCAATGCTGGCGGGGGCCGCTGGGTTTCCTGACCATTTAATGGCCGGTTCCACTTGCTCTTATAACCACATAGTGAGGAGATTAAATGGTTCATTAATTGAATTCACTAATTAACCTCATTAATTGTGTTGTGAGTTAAACTCCTCTCTTTAAATATTTAAACAATGCTTGGGCATGAGTTTTGTCCACTCACAAGTCTAACCTCTAATGAATTGTCGACAACGACTACCTCCAACATAGAATGAAGCTTCGATGCCATAGAGGATTCAATCCATAGTTCGACCAACTCCAACAAACATGCAAGAAAATGGGGACCCATCATTCTCATCAGCATGTCTACCAATGTGTTCGAGGTAGGGTTTTTGTTCAAATAGTTTTATAATTATTCTACTCTTCTTGATGATTGAATTTCATCAATGTTATAATGCTAACACAGAGGGTGTGGGAAAACGAACAAGGCATGAAACTTTCAATGATCTCTGTATTGGTTGCGATCTTCATGGGTGATCATAAAATATGGCAGCATGGTGAAACCAAGGGCCACAGAGTGTATGCACTGTCCTGTGAGGTTAGTAGGCATAGACGAGAAAGAAATCGGACCACCAGAGTATCATCGGTGGCCTATGGAAGCATCACTGGTGTGATGGCATAAATTAAAGGTGGAGATGGCTGCTGGAAACCGTCGATCGAGAGAAGGGGGTGGTGCCTAAAGGAAATGTGGAGAAAAAAGGTTGCAACAGGCCAGCACCGGCCCGCGTTGGAGTTGGGCGGCTCACCAGGGAGGAGGGTCACAGATTCGAGCCGTGGCGGATGGCGGACCTGGGGTCTGCGGGTTCTGCATGTGAACGATCTAGTAGGCCTACGTGGTGGAGTGGTGTCACTGATTAATGATACCTGAATGGCTTGTCCATACATGATGGGAGCAGATCCACACCAAGCTAGGGGGTCGTGCCTATCCCACAGGCCTAGCGGTTCCACGGCCAGGCGGGCATGCCCAACCAGGTGGGTCGGGCCGAACTAGTGGCCCAGTGGGCCAAGACCACGAACCAACAGGCCAGAACAGGCCTAGCTAAACTGGGATGAGTCCAGCCATTTGGGTCGGGCCCAGCAAGCTGGGTTCGGTCGGTCCGACTAGGCCTGGACCCTTTTTGGGCCCAGTTTTGCTTAAATGGGCATAACTCCTAAACCAAACGTCTGTTTGACGAACCGTCTAAGATGCTAGAACCCTAAGGTTGAGGCAGTCCATTTTGAGAGAATCCACATGAGTTTTGGATAATGTTATCATATAGACATGTTTGATTAGACTCGAATCCAACCAGGCCCCCACCACTAAAATTCTTGTAATATACAGACCGGGTGTCCGATTGATGCGTCGTCAGTTGCATTGGAACCCTTTTGACATGGAGGTTTCTTAGGTTACTTTTTCTCGTGACTTTTTGTGGTTGAAATATGGAAAATGTCTTGTGGAGAGGATCCTACAAAATCGAGCGTACTAAGTGTGGGAATCGAGTGGTCGATTGTGATGTGAAAAATGAAAATAGATCATCTATGGGTCAGAACCTAGACATCTTTTGTGGGTCAATTCCTAGCGATCCTATGTGGTTCAACACCTAGCAATCCTGATTGGGTCAGTACCTAGCGATAGTATGTGGGTCCACACCTAGCGATCCTTAGTGGGTCATCACCTAGCGATCCTTTGTGGGTCGACACCTAGAGATCCACCCTGGGTCATCCCATAGCAATATTATGTGGTTCAGCACCTAGAGATCCTATGTTGGTCATAACCTAGCCATCCTATGTGGTTCAGCACCCCTAGTATCCTTGTGCAGTGTAGATCCCTGAACCCAGACTTCCAGATTTAGTACTAAAAAATTCCATTTTTTTGAATAAATGATAACTAAAAAATACATAGTACATTATACAGTTTATGACCTTTTCTGGTCTATGTTATGGATTATTTGACAAACCATACAAAAAAATTCACAACACAAAAAAAAATCATTTATTTAATTCCTTCTACACTAGCTTCATATTTTCCCTTGAAAACTCTTTTATACAAGAAAATAACCTGAGGATATACATCAAAATGGGTGAGCTAAAATCTCTGTAAGAGGATAAAAAAACAATATAACAATGGGTGATTGTAATCATAACATATGGAAAGGATCATGAACATGAGAGGAAGATATAATAAAAGACATGAAATGTGGCAATGCATAAATAATTAGACATCATTTATTAGTGGTTAACACCCAAACATACTTATGAACAATGATAGATTCTTTTTCACACTTCATTTCACATTAAATCATGAGATTCATTACTTTACCCAATGCATTGGAGTGATGTATAATTCTCGGTACACCTGTCACATCATAACATTATCATTTATCATGCATGTCACAATGAAAATATATAAAAAATGAACATAACCAACCCATGGAAAGGAATGGGTTTTATATCATAAGAATACATTTATAAAAATTGTTTCAAAAAATTATTTGGGAATAACATACTTGATACGATAGCCATCAACCTGGAGTGAGAAGTAAAAGGTGTATTTTTGAAAGAAGGGTTCTTTTAAAAAACATTTGTTTGTCATAATCATTTGTATCAAACATGTATATCCTATAAAATGTATGATAATGATGAAAACAATATTTTAATTAGTATACATACCAAAAATGGAGTGAAAGAGGGAGAACCCGAAGAAAGAATGTTTGGTTCAAGAATTTCCCCGTACCTTGTAAGGGAATGATTTATTCACATTAATGTCTTATATAACCACATATTCTTTATTAATTAACAATTCTAGAACCTTGTGTACATGAATATGGTTCATTTTGGTTTCATTAAGATTTTTTATGGGCCTTTTTATGGGTTATAGAGTTTAAAAACATTTTTCAAGAATGTTGGGTTTTATGTTTTTCTTGAGCGGTTCATTTATATTCATAAATGGAAGTTTGTGTAGAAAATCGAAAAGCATTCAGAACTAATATTTCATGTTATTATTGATATTCCTGAATTTTAAATGATATTATAATAAATTGTATTATATACCATGTGGATAAATCATTAGATAAGAATTAAATTATGATTGTTTGGGTTAATTTGGGTGGTTTTTTCGACCACAACGAACATGTTTCCTTAATCATTTAGTTATATGTACACAATTTGTGTCCATAACATTAAATAGGAAATAAGAAATATAAAATATTTTGTTCAACCATAAAAATGGTTTCATGACCAGATATGATGGTATAAATGGATAAAAGAAAACATGCCGTTCTTGAAGGTGATATATTACCACCACATGAACAACATTTTCTTTTATAAAATAAATGTATGAGGAGAAGGGGGTGAGATGGTATAATAACATTACATTATATTTATGATACTGAGTTACCATACCATGTGGATGAAGATATATGGGGAGAGAATAAGAAAATAACTTGAAATTGAAAGGAAATTAAAGGAGAAGAGAGAGGGGAAATTACCTCTTGAATCCTCCTCTTGAGATCCTCTTTAAAGAAACCTAGGAATGGTCATTTTATGAGAATAAAAGCACGTAGAAATGGGGTAAGGGATAAGGAAGATTTTTAGGTAGAGTTTATATAACTCTTGAATCTTGATAGGTGTGAGGAATTGAGGGTGTGAGGGGTGGTATTTATAGTGGAGGGGGGAGGGGTTTTCTCAATATAATATTCATTAAATTTTTATTTCTCCACAAGACAAGGAATAGTGAGTATAACATGACCAATAATAGTTATTTAATCATGTGAATCTGAACCAATTGGGATTACATCAGCAGAAAATCATGCATGACTCTATAATTAGCTTATTTAGCTTATTTAGTAAATTATGGTACTTCACTATTCATCCAAATTCACGTATTTCAGAAAAATCCCAAAACTATACCCCAACCATTTTTCGACATGTAGTATCCAAAAATGAATTCCATTTGTTTAAAATATATATCAAAATATGATTAATTTAATATTTAATTAAATTCATAATTTACTTGAAAAACAACAATTTTAAAACACTTATTTATTTAATCCAAGATACATGTATATCTTACTTTTACATGAATATTATTTATATAAAATCATAGTTAAGGTGACTATATATTAGTCTATATTACTATTCATATGGGTATGTTACTATTCATAAGGGTAGGTTACTATTCATCAAAAATAATGTTTTTCATATCGAACTCCAAAAAAATTACTAATCGAAACCGTGTATGTCAGATTTTCAAAATTCAAACACAAAAGTGAAATTTTTTTTTTAACATCTTAGTTATAAATTTCACATAGTAATCAGTAGATCATTTAATCACACAGTGTTTCCTTTTAAAATCATGGGGTGTTACATTCTTCCCCCCTTGAATGAATTGTGCCCTCACAATTCATTCGTTGTACATAGAATTCTGAATTTATATATTGATAATTTAGAAAAAAATATTTTCTTATGTGTACCTAATTAAACATAAGATTAAATGTTAATTTTAAAATGACAACGTCTAATCTCCAAATTTGTCTAGATCGTTCCTCTGATACTAATTGTAAATCCATGAACCCACACTTCTGGATTCCGTATTAAAACATGCTATGTATTTTTATTGTATAAATGATAACAGAAAAATACATGGTACATTATAAAGTTGAGGACCTTTTTCGGTAAAGGTTATGGAGGATTAGAAAAACCATATATAAACTTATACAATAAAAAACATTTACATTTATTTAATTCATTCTTCTCTAGCTTCATATTGTCCCTTGAAAACACTTGTGTACAAAAAATCACAGGAGGATATACATAAAAACAGGGTTATCTAACAGCCCAATAAGAAGATAGATAAGAACAATAAAACAATGGGTGATCGCAATAATAACATAGGAAAAGAATCATTAATATGAGATGAACCATTAATAAGAGATATGAAATGTGGAAACGCATAAAATATAAAACATCATGTCTCAATAGTTAACTACCACACAAACATCTGAACAAAGATATAATCTTGTTGACAAATCATTTCTCTTTAACTCATGAGATTCATCACTTTACTCAATGCATTGGAGCGCTGTATAATTCCGAGACCACCCGTCATATTCAAACATTCATATTGCACTATATAATTCTACGTGCACCCCTCACATCCGAACATTATCATTATCATGCATTCAACATAGAACCTATATCAAATATGAACATAAATAACCCATGAAAAAAATTGGTTTCATTTCATAAGAACACATTCATAAATAATCGGTTCCTAAAATAATGTGGGAATAACATACTTGATATAATGACCATCAACCTTGAGTGAGAAATAAAAAGGTGTGTTATTGAAAGAAGGGTTCTTTTGGAAAACATTTTTTTGATATAAAATCTAGTTGAAAACATGTATATACCATGAAAAGTAATATAATGATGAAGAAATTATTTTTATGGAGTGAACATACCAAAAATGGATTGAAAGAAAGAGAACCTAAATAATGGAAGTTGGGTTCGAGATTTTCCCCTTACCTTTTATCTGAATGCTTTCTTCACTTTAATTTTTTGTGTGACCAGATTAGATTTATTAATTAGAAATTTAAGAACCTTTTGTAAATGAATATGGTTCATTGTGGTTTTATTTTATGGGCCTTTGTATGAGTAATACAGTTTAAAACATTGTTTGGTAATGTTCGTTTTTATGGTTTTCGTGAGCGGTTCACTTATATTCATAAATGGAAGTTTGTGTAGAAAATGGAAAAACATATAGAACTGATATTTTATGTTATTAATTATATTCCAAGATTTTAAATGATATTATAAAGAATTATATTATATACCATGCAGATGAATTATTAGATAAGAATTAAATTATGTTTGTTTGGGTTAATTTGGGTGGTTTTTCGATCACAACGAACTAATTTAATTTAATTATTTAGTAATATGTTCTTAAGTTACATCCAAAAACATTAAATAGGACTTGATACATATAAAATATTCTTTTTCAACCAAAAAAATGGTTTCATTACCAGATTGGAAGGTAAAAATGAAAAAAGAAAACTTTTCATTCTTGAAGGTGATAGATTAACACCTCCCGAACAACGTTTTCTTTTATAAAATAAAAGGAAGAGGATAAGGGGGATTGATGGTATAATATCCCATTAGTATCATAAAATTCCTATATATGTATGATATTGCAGTTACCATACCATGTGGATAAACATAGGTAGGGAGAGAATAAGAAAATAACTTTAAATTGAAAGGAAATTAAATGAAAAGAGAGAGAGGGAAATTACCTCTAGAATCCTTCTCTTGAGATCGTCCTTAAGGAACCTAGGATTGGCCTTTTGATGAGACTAGAAGCTCTTGGAAATGGGTGAGGGGATATCAAAGATTTTTGGGTAGCGTTTGGTCAAGGATTGAAACTTGAGAGGTGTGAGAAAATGAGGGTGGGAATGGTGATTTTTATAGTGGAGGGGAGAGGGGTTTTCTCAATATAATAATCATCAATTTATTTTTAATTCACAAGAAAAAGAATATTGAGTCTTCCATTAACAAGAATAGTAATTTTATCATGTGAATCTGAATTAATTGGTCTTACATTAGTAGAAAATGATTCATGAATCTATAAATATCTTATTTAGGATATTTTGTAAATTATGGTATTTCACTATTAATCAAAAATTCAAGTATTTCAGAAAAATCAAAAAAATTAACCACCACCATTTTTCGACATGTGAAATCCAAAATGAAAATAACATTTTTCGAAAATAATTTTTTAAATATGAATAATTTAATATTTAATTAAAATAATAATTTATTCGAAAAACAAAATTTTAGAACACTTTTTATTTATTCCAAGATATATGTATATCGTACTTTTACATGAATTTTATTTATATACTATCATAGGTAAGTTTAATATTCATTATGTTATATCAATATTCATAAGGGTATGTTATTATTCATAATGGTAGGTAACTATTCTCCAAAAATTATTTTTTTCTTATTGAACTCCAAAAAATCTTACTCATCGCAACCATGTATGTCAGATTTTTTAAATTCAAAACACAAAAGTGAAAAAATTAAGTTTAATAGCTTGGTTATAAATTTCACATAGTACATAGTAGTTCATTTAATCGCATATTTTTTTCTATTAAAATCATGGGATGTTACATACGATCTAGAAGCAAAATCCTCTCGACAGAATAAGATGATCTAGCTTTATGACTAGTCAAATTTATTCATGTTCTTTATGTTATAATTTTTGATTGAGATAAGTATTTCTCTTTGTACTTTTTGTTTGAGATCATGCTTTGTCGTCACTCCTTCGTGGAATTCTGGGAGACCTTCAAGCGTCTTGGGGTCCCTTATAAGTATTGTTATACTCACCCTTTCAGGGACTTCTCCCGCACCTTATTATGTCTACTGAAGACGACATGTAGCTTTGACTGGGTCTCAATAATCTAGGACTTGAAGGAGTATAGAGGTGACTGGTTGGAATGCAGAGCCATAGTGACGAGTTGAACCTACCCTTCAGGTATGATCCTTGGTGGGTGACCTCAGGGTTTTTTTTCCCTTTTACCTGTACTTCCATTTCTGTTGTGCTTGTATTATGTCCCCTTTTTTACTTTCAATACATACTTTTACACTTAGTTGAGGTTTTTAGTTGTGGTTGTACCTTTCTTCTTCCATTGTGTTATAATTGTGCATAGTGTGCCATGTATCTGTGTGTATAGGTTTTGAGGCAATGCCTTCTCTTTTTAGGGATACACCTTTCTGGTTCTAGTCTCCAACTCTTGGCCTATGGAAGGCGGGTTTGGGGTAGTCATGGCATGGGCCCTAGGGGACGGGTCGTGACATATATATAAACTATATCACGGTTTCCATGATGGATTGAGCGACCATTTTGGACATTAATAACATGGGATGTTGGTGCTTTTGTGGAGTTTTTTCATTAGGAATTCCCCTTCGTAGTGTTTTATTTTGAAGTTTTGAATTGTATCACTAGGCTTTCATCACCATATTTTAGTTATTTTATATTTACGTTAAATTGGTTTTTATCACTGGTTTTCATATTATCTCTGATCCTTGACCTATATTATGAGTTTAATGTAACACATTGTGTGTTTTATACCCTCAGTGATAGTCCCCAACATAGGGCCTATTTGTGGTGGGAGTCCTGGGTAAGTCTTCCTATACACTACCACCACATAAGGGGTTCTAATTGAGGGGGGTTCTCATAACCATACAGTATTCTTAAACTTCTATAATTTTAGTGTTCAATTATAACATCACAGGAATATTCATACTTTTGATGATCCTGTCACCCATGAAGAAGATCTAATTCTACTACCTTTATAATATATTACTCCAACATCTAGTTCATGTAATTTTAGTGACTTTAGTACATTGAAGGATCATCTGATGGAATGAAACATTAATCACCTCATAAAAATATCCCACATTAATACATTTTTCTAGAAACTTTTAACTCCTCCATATAGAAAATGAAACAAAGTTCTTCATTTTATCTTTTCATTTACCAAATACCCATAGAGGAATGATACTTCCTTATCCCTTCCTAAGATATCACCTTGGTAAACATTCCTACCATATTTTTGATTCTCTGTATATTTCATAGATCCATCTCTTTATCTTATAGAAAATTTATAATTACCCATACCTTACATACATTGTTAATACATCAAAATTGAAGTACACTTATTACAACATATAACAAAACCACGAAAGGACCGTATAGGTATAGTGTCTTTAGAAACTAGGAAACATAAACAACTGGTTCATAAAGCATCTAAACTGTCTCCCATTTATTTCATCATATCTATAGTCACTTTTTGGCATACCATACTTAATACCCTTCTTCCTGACCTAGGGAAAGAAAACATACAAAAGGGTGAGCTCAAATGATCAGTAAGGGTAAACAAAAGAAATATCAATCACATCATATTCAAAAGAAGATAACATTTTGGAAATCTTAACGTACAAAAGAGATCATAATTTCATAACATGGGATAAATCATAGTAGTGAAATGTAATCCCAATAATCATAACTTAGAACATGAAACTTTTTGGAATACACACATAATCATAGAGAATCATTTTTTAGTAGTCAAGACTCATTGCCAAGACCATCTTAGCGGACAAACTCCATTTATGAACAGATTTCACTCCTCGTTTCAGTCCTGTTTCACTAAACCGGTTTAACCTACCGTTCCATCCATGTCTATCTCCTGAGATATAAATCTTTACCCAATGAATTGGAGGGAGATATAGGTCCCACCCATCTCATAATGATACCATTCTTATGTGTGGCACAAAATCATAAATCATACATCATTGCATAACCCATGTAATAAAAATGGGATTCCTAAACATCATGACATCATAAAAAAATTAATATAATATAAAGGAATTCTTAAAAATAATTCCATCACAACATAATCAAATCAATGTAATAATAGGGATAGAAACAGAACCCTATATTATCTTAGATGGAAAATAATTTTGATAAAACACTTGAACTCCATTCTTGAGGAAAATATCCTTTCTACTTCAAAAACATTTTCCTTTCTTAACATGTCATAAAATTTTAAACTAAAAGAAGTTGATTAAAAATAAACCTGATAACATGTAAAGGAAGCTTCTTGGAAGTAATGTTTTAAAAATCCATTCATGTCGTATATGTTAAAAAAAACATTCCTCTCGTACTTTTGTCGGAAAAGTCAAAAAGTACCTCGAATAACGACAAAAGATTCCTTTCATATCTTATACTAAAAATAACTGAATGGTAAAATTGGAATTAAACAATTGTAGGTGGATGGAAATAATATTACATATTGAGGAAACATGGATGTGGATGATAAAATACACCCTAGTAAACACCAAATTATAAACAATCTCGGATAAAAATGAGATTGTGATATTTTCCCTTACCATAGGTCTGATTTGCTTCGTAAGTGTCCGAACATCATGTATAATGATTTAAATAATGTTATTGACTTATTACAGAATCATACTTATTGTTATGATATCATATATGGTCATATTCTTAGCTTTTTATTAGTAATATTTCATTACTACTTTTTATTCGGGTGTTTATTACTTTTTGTTCTTATGCATGTTTTGTCGAATAAATTCTTATTCTTCTCTTTAGGTTATAGTTACCTTATTTACAGAATGGTATTAGTGTAATATATATCATATTCATTCATTCAATTCATTTATATAATCATTATGCAATTAATATCATGTAGAATGAATCGCATCACATCGTGGAGATGGTATTCCGTACGTACGCACGAGCGATGATATCGTTCCCATGATCGTGGAATTGTATTAGAGTGTATGTATACTATTTCAGAATCAATACCACTTTAAAATAATCACATATAGTAATTATTTACACCATTATACCCATCCATGTAAGGTGGTGGTGGAAAATAGATTACACTACGGCGTGGAGATGGTATTCTGTACGTATGCACGCGTGGTGATTTCATTTTCCGTAGGATGGATAGATGGTGAAATAGGGTTGTTTCATACTTATAATAAAATATCATTATATGAGTGATACTGATGTTATTACTTCATAAGGAAAAAACTAAATAAGAAGAAGTGGAAGAAGAAATAAAGATGAAAGAATCGGTAACGGACATTACCTCTTCTTTGAATCGCTTCTTTGAAACCTCCTTTTAAGGCACAAAAATTGCTCTATGAAGAAGACCAGGACCTCTAGTATGTTTCTAGGGAAGTTTAGAGGAGAAATGTTCAGGGTTTGTCCGAGCTTGAAGGCTCAAATTGGTGTGAGGAGGAGAGGGAGGAGGTGCCCTTTTATAAGGGAGGAGAGGGGCACCTTTGGAATAACAAAAAATATTATTTTATTATAAAGACACATTCTGTTTTTAATAGCTCCAAATTGATATATTTATAATCTAAGGTGGGTATGGGTAGAAATACTCTCATACAAAAAAAGTTAGACATGTTTAGGTCATTATATTAACCTTATCTTTTAGTTTTAACTCGTAGTTTATTAGATTGACATTTACCATGTCACTTTGTATTTTTATAATATATAGTTAATAAACATACCATATACATCCAAGAGACCCCCAAGTGGTCCATTAATGATACACCTATCACTATTTAAGTATCTTATCCGAACCTTAGATTTTTAGGAATAAAATAACAATCAATAATATAATATTGTTTTTAAAAACAATTTTATGTCAATTTTGACACTATTTAGTGATTGATTTTTGTGAAACTCATAACAGAATTATTAGTTCGAAAAAAGTCAATTAAATAAATACTAACATGTCATATTAACCTATAAAATTAGTGTAATTCATAAAAAGTCTCAAATTACATTTATTTGGGTATTTATGACATCAATTATGTCAATATTTCATTAATAAGATAATTACTCCATCATCTTTGTGTCATAAATAAAATAAATTATTTAATGTATAAAAATGAAAAATAAAATACCATTATGTAGTAAATATTTTTAGCTTTCTAATTAATATTTATAGTCGAATTTATTATATTTATAACCATATATTAAAAATTATTTACTTATTAAACATTGATTTTCACTATTTTAACCCTTCTTTAAATAAATTAATAATAAATGTACTAATCTAATCCATGTGGGCCTAAATGGTCATATTTTATTCCTAAGATTGTTTTTGGTCTAATTAAACTTATCCAATAGAATTAGGACATGTTTTAGGGTATTAATAATATCATTTTTACCCTTAATTACCCTATTTACTTTTAACCGTGGTAAATAAAAGTAAAAAGTTACTATTCACCAAAAATTATTTTCATCTCATTGAACCACATTTTACTTACTGACATCAACCGTGTCTCTCGGATTTTTGAAATTCCATTCACAAAAAGAGGTAAAATCATGTTTTATGTAAATTTGCAAATTCTCCAAGGAGGTGGGTAAAAGACGGTGAAAAGTTCAATAAAATTTTTATATATCTAAAATTATTATAAAATTACTCCAATGAATTACATTGAACTTATATAGGTATTATGTATCAATTTTGACCTAAAATAAATTTAAATAAAATAAATAATTATTTAAATAAAAAGTCGGTTTTTAAATAGTAACTGAGTGTTTTCACTATTCATCAAAAATTGAAAGTTTCAAGAAAAATACCAAAATTTCACCCTAGGCTAATTTCGATATTCCGAATCCAAAAATGAAGTCCATTTTGAAAAATAAAATTTAAAAAAATTTCAAAAAGTGGTTATTACTTTTCCTAACGGCTAGTTTTAATAATATTTTAATAGCATATCGTTGTTTTTGTGAAACTCGGTATTGCGTACGATGCAAGCTATCGAGGAAGGTTGATATTTCATGTAAAGAAATCCAAGCTAGTGTTGTGTGTAGTGAAAGATTCCTTTGAGGATTTATATAACATAAAAACAAAATATTTATCCTAAATGTCTCGGGTGTTACATTCTACCCCCCTTAAAATGAATTTTGCCCTCGAAATTCGTCACTTCATTACAAATAGATGAGGATACATCTCCCTCATCATATCATCAAGTTCTCATGTAGCTTCTTCTAATTGGTGGTTCCTCAATCAATCTTTCACCAAGCGAGTGGTCTTGTTCCGTAGGGCTTTTTTGCTACGATCGAGAATCTTTATCGGCTGTTCTTCATAAGAAAGATCTTGCTCCAGTGGTACAACTTCTGAGCTGAGTATATGTGAAGGATCAGGTATGTAATTTCTCAGGAGAGATACATGGAACACATCTTGAACTTGAGATAGATTCGGTGGAAGCGCCAATCGGTAAGCTACCTTTGCAACACAATCTAGTATTTCGAATGGACTGATATATCTAGGGCTCAACTTCCCCTTCTTTCCAAATTTCATGACCCTCTTCCAGGGAGATATTTGTAAGAACACTTTATCACCCACTTCAAAGTCTAGGTCTTTTCTTCGGTTGTCGGAATAAATTTTCTGTCGACTCTGAGCTGCTCTTATGTGTTGTTGAATAGATCTGACCTTTTCTTCCATTTCATCAACGAGATCAAGTCCTAATAGCTTTCTTTCCCCAACATCATCCCAGCAAGTTGGTGTCCTGCATTTCTTTCCATAGAGAGCTTCATAAGGAGCCATCTGAATACTGGAGTGAAAGCTATTATTATAAGAAAATTCCACCAAAGGTAGGTGTTGTTCCCAACCACCTTTTAAATCTATAGAGCGAGCTCTCAACATATCTTCTAGAGTTTGAATTGTCCTCTCAGACTGACCGTCTGTCTGAGGAAGATAAGCAGTGCTAAAACTCAACTCTGTATCCATAGTATGCTGAAGACTTCTCCAGAACATTGAGGTAAACCTTGGATCCCGATTAGATATAATAGAAAGTGGTGCTCCATGAAATCTTACCACTTCCTTTACATAAATCCTGGAAAGCTGATCTAGAGAGAAATACTCTCTAATAACAATGAAGTGTGCAGACATTGTAAGATGATCAACTATGACCCAGATAGCATTATTTCCTTTGGATGTTTTAGTAAGTCCGGTGACAAAGTCCATAGTGATGTTTTCCCATTTCCATTCAGGTATGGGTAATGGTTGTAACATCCCCTTAGACTTATGTCTCTCACCTTTAACTTTCTTACAAACCAATCATCGAGAGACATATTCAGCAACATCTCTTTTCATGCCATCCCACCAGAAGTACTCTTTCAGATCCCTATACATCATCGTGCTTCCCGGATGAATAGAGAATGAAGAACTATGAGCCTCATCCAGCAGAACCTTCTTTAATTCAGGGATGGGAGGAACACAAACCCTATTCCTGAACTTTATTATCCCGTCACAATCAAGGTTGAATTCAAGAAAATTTCTCACCTTCTTTTGTATCTCAACATCTTTTTTCTGCGCCTCTTTAATCTTCACATGTATATATGGTTGAACATTCATTTGAGAAAGATATGAATTTTTCCCTTCCATTATAATTCCAAGATCCATCCTTTGTAAATCCATAAATATTGGATCTTTTTTTATCCTCATCATGGATAAGCTTGCATGGTCTTGTCGACTTAATGCATATTCCACCTTGTTTGCTTTCCCAGGGGGGGTAATGAATTGAGCAGTCGTAATCCTTAATCAGCTCCAACCATATTCTTTGGCGCATATTCATCTCCTTTTGTCTGAAAATATACTTTAAACTTTTATGATCAGTATAAATATCACACATTTCACCATAAAGATAATGCCTCCAAATATTTAATGCAAATATTACAGCAGCTAACTCCAAACCAGGAGTCGGGTAATTTTGCTCATGTATTTTCAATTTTCGTGAGGCATAAGCTATCACCATATCATTTTGTATAAGAACACACCCCAATCCCTTCTTGTATTCATCACTGTAGATCACAAACCTTTCTCCCCTACAAGGCAGTGTGAGCACAGGTGCACTGGATAACCTTCTTTTCAACTCATTGAAATTCTCTTCACATTCCTCCATCCAAACAAACTTAACTCTTTTCCGAGTCAACCTGGTGAGTGGATTAGATAATCGTGAAAAATATTTCACAAAACGTCGATAATATCTAGTCCAACCAAGAAAACTTCGGATCTCAGTTACTTTTGTCGGTCTCGACCATCATTCGATAACCTCTTTTTTTGCTGGATCCACATATATCCCATATTTTGAGATTATGTGACCCAAAAATGAAACTTTTTGAAGCCAAAATTCACACTTGGTAAATTTGGAATAAAGCTTCTCCTTTCTCAGGGTCTTCAATATAATTCTCATGTGATCTTCATGTTCTTCCTTGCTCTTTAAATATACAAGAATATCTTCTATAAAGACTACCACAAACTGATCAAGATAGTCTCTAAAGACACTATTCATCAGATCCATGAAGATAGAAGAGGCATTAGTAAGACCAAACAACATCACTATAAATTCATAGTGTCCATACCTTGTATGGAAATCCGTCTTTGGTATATCCTCTCTTTTGACCCTTAATTGATGATACCCTGAACGAAGATCAATCTTGGAAAAGTATTGAGCTCCTTGTAGTTGGTCAAATAATTCATCAATGTGAGGGAGAGGATATTTGTTCTTGATAGTGAACTTGTTATGTTCTCGATAATCAATGCAGAGTCTCATTGATCCATCTTTCTTCTTAACAGACAGAATAGGCGCTCCCCAAGGTGACGCACTAGGGTGTATGAACCCCTTATCAAGATTCTCTTGGAGTTTCTTCTTCAATTCCTACAACTCAATTGGGGCCATTCTATAAGGTGTCTTTGAAATAGGAAAAGCACCCAGTATGAGTTCTATTGAAAACTGAACTTCACGATTTGGTGGAAGACCTGGAAATTCCTCTGGAAATACATCATCAAACTCTCGTATAACGGGCATATTCTTAATCATGAGTTTCTCTCCAGCCATTTGAAATAAATAACCTTCATTTAGTGTAATCAAGACCCATAAGATGGAAGAAATTTCCACTGGAAGGTTATGTTCATCCTTGCATTGATAGACAATCATAGATTGATCTAGAATATGAAATGTGACTTCCCTTATTTGGCAATTGATATGAGCCCCATATAAAGAAAGCCAATCCATGCCAAGAATCACATCAAATTCCACTATAGGAAGGATCACAAGATTTGCATGAAGCACTTTCCCACAAACTTCAATCGGGGAAGAATTATAAACTTTTGATGCGACTGTTGTGCCATTAGGGGTTGTCACAGCTAACTCAACATCTAATTGTTGAGGTAATACAGTGATACTCTTAGAAAATTCTTCAGAAATAAAAGAGTGGGTGGATCCAGAATCAAATAAAACATTTGCTACTTTAGAGTGGATGGTAAGTGTACCTTCCACCACATCATTATCGTACTCCACATCAGTGATAGAAATTGCATGTGACTTTCCTTTTTCTTTAGCCTTTAGAGTTGGTTGATGTCGATCATCATCATCAACCCTTGGATTTGGGCATTGATTGGTATAATGTCCCATCTCCTTGCACTTGAAACATTTAAGTGTAGTAGGTTCATTATGTGTATCTCTTCCTTTGTTTTCCTCATTAGACATCTTCTTCCCATTATTGTGGCACTCAAATGCCCGATGACCTTCATTTCCACATTTGAAACATTTACTTGTCCCTTTAAGACAACTCCCTCCATGTTTCTTTCCACACATTGAGCATAAGGGAAATCTCATATTCTTTTCAGTGTGCTCTTTTGATTTTCCTTTGAATTCCATTTTCCTCTTCTTATCAAACCCATATGACTGATGGGTTACTCCAATCTCAATCTCAACTTTGAGATCACATCGAACGATTTCTTCGTAGCTATTGAAGTCCATTATGGCTAAGGCCCTTCAAAGACTTGGTTTTAAGCCACTAAATAATCGATCGATCTTACTCTCAGGTTGGATATTAATACCAGAAGCGTACCTTGCATGTCTTGTAAAATTTTCTTCATAGGTACCAACAGATTCATCATCCTTTTACTTCAGTTCAAGAAACATTTTCTCCATCTTTGTTCGGAGAATACGAGGGAAGTACTTATTGAAAAATAAGTTCATGAACTCGTCCAATTCCATGGACTCAGTTTCATCCCTTTGCCTCGTATTCTTAATAAGATTCCACCATTGATCAGCATCTCCTTCCAAACGATACACTGCTAGGATGACTTTATCATGTTCAGAACATTGAACAACTGAAAATATCTTTTCAGTAGTACTAATCCATTGTTCAGCGACTAATGGATCAGTAGACCCGCTGAATGATGGTGGACGCTACCTCATGAAGGATTCAACAAAACATTGCTCCTTCCATTTCTTGTTTAGAAGTCCTGCATGATTCATAGCTTGAGAAAGTTGTGTGAGCATGGTTACAGATTTTTCATTCTAGCTCCCATAACGTTTGGTTGCTCATGGGGACAATCATTGCATTTCCCATCGCATTCCGCATTAACACGTTTCCTTCGGGTTCTAGCCATTGACTAAAACAAAGAAGAATAGTGTGATCCACACTAATTGTAATAGTAAAACCACATAATCAGGAATGAAATTTCACACATAAGGTCTTATCCTAGGTTATTCATGGCTATTTCTAAAACACTAAGATTGTGTTCTATTCTTAGACTTATCCTTAGGGTTCTTACTATGGCTTTCACATCCTAGTTTCCAAAGGTTGACTATACCTTTCCTCTGATACCAACTATAACGACCCATACTTTACATAAATTGTTAATACATCAAAATTGAAGTACACTTATTACAACATATAACAAAGCCACGAAAAGATCGTATAGGTATAGTGTCTTTAGAAACTGGGAAACATAAACAACTGGTTCATAAAGCATCTACACTATCTCCCATTTATTTCATCATATCTATAGTCCCTTTTTGGAATATCTTACTTAATACACTTCTTCGTGACCTGGGGAAAGAAAAAATACAAAAGGGTGAGCTCAAATGCTCAGTAAGGGTAAACAAAAGAAATATAATTCACATCATATTCATAAGAACATAACATTTTGGAAATCATAACGTGCAAAAGAGATCATAATTTCATAACATGGGATAAATCATAGTAGTGAAATGTAATCCCAATAATCATAACTTAAAACATGATACTTTATGGCATACACACATAATCATAGAGAATAATTTCTTAGTAGTCAAGACTCATTTCCAAGACCATCTTAGTGGACAAAGTCCATTTCTGAACCGAGTTCACTCATCGTTTCAGTCATGTTTCACTGAACCGGTTTAACCTGCCGTTCCAACCATGTCTATCTCATGAGATATAAATCTTTACCCAATGCATTGGTGGGAGATATAGGTCCCACCAATCTCATAATGATACCATTCTTATGTGTGCCACAAAATCATAAATCATACATCATTGCATAACCCATGTAATAAAAATCGGATTCTTAAAAATCATGACATCAAAAAACAATTAATATATTATAAAGGAATTCATAAAAATAATTCCAACACAACATAATCAAATCAATGTAATAATAGGGATAGAAACATAACCCTATATTATCTTACATGGAAAATAATTTTGATAAAACACTTGAACTCCATTCTTGATGAAAATATCCTTTCTACTTCAAAAACATTTTCCTTTCTTAACATGTCGTAAAATTTTTAACTAAAAGAAGTTGATTAAAAAAATTGAAAACATGTAATGGAAGCTTCTTTGATATAATGTTTTAAAAATCCATTCATGTCGTATAAGTTAAAAAAAACATTCTTCTCATACTTTTGTCGGAAAAGTCAAAAAGTACCTCGTACGAAAAATGAAAGAAGATTCAGTTCATATATTTTACTAAAACTCACCGATGGGTAAAATTGGATTTAAAAAATTGTAGGTGGATGGAAATAATATTACATATTGAGGAAACATGGATGTGGATGATAAAATACACCCCAGTAAATACCAAAGTATAAACAATCTCGGATAAAAATGAGATTGTGATATTTTCCCTTACCTTAGATCCAATTTTCTTTGTACGTGTCCGAAGCTCCTATATAATGGTTTAAATAATGTTATTGACTTATTCCAGAATCATACATATTGATATGATATCATATATGGTCATATTCTTATCTTCTTATTAGTAATATTTCATTGTTACTTGTTACTCGGGTCTTTATTGCCTTTTGTTCTTATGCGAGTTTTGCCGAATAAATTCTTATTCTTCTTTTAAGGTTATAGATACCTTATATCCAGAATTTTATTAGTGTAACATATATCATATTTATTCATTCAATTCATTTATATAATTACTATGTAATGATGATCATGTTGAACGAGTCACATCACATCGTGGAGACGGTATTTCGTACGTATGCACGAGCGATGATATCATTCCCATGATCGTGGAATTGTATTAGAGTGTATGTATACTATTTCAGAATCAATACCACTTTAAAATAATCACATATAGTTATTATTTACACCATTATACCCATCCAAGTAAGGTGGTGGTGGAAAATAGATTACACCACGGCGTGGAGACGATATTCTGTACGTACGCACGCGTGGTGATTTCATTTTTAGTAGGATGGATAGATGGTGAAATAGGGTTGTTTCATACATATAATAACATATCGGTATATGATTGATACTGATGATATTACTTCGTAATGAAACAACTAAAGAATAAGAAGTGGAAGAATAAATAAAGATGAAAGAATCGGTAACAGACATTACCTCTTCTTTGAAGCGCTTCTTTGAGATGTCCTTTTAGGGCACTAACATTGGTATTTTAAGAAAACCAGGACCTCTAGGATGTTTCTAGGGAAGTGTAGAGGAGAAATTGGCAGGTGTTGGCCGAGAATTAATGCTCAAATTGGTGTGAGGAGGAGAGGGAGGAGGTGTCATTTTATAAGGGAGGAGAGGGGCACCTTTGGAATAACAAAACATATTATTTTATTATAAAGTCAAATTCGGTTTTTAATATCTCCAAATTGATATATTTCTAAGCTAAGGTGGGGAAGGGTCGAAAAAATCTCATCCAATAGAATTTAGACAAGTTTTGGTCATTATATTAACCTTATCTTTTAGTTTTAGCTCTTAGTTAATTAGATTGAAATTTACCATGTCACTTTGTATTTTTATATTATATAGTTAATAAACATACCATATACATCCAAGAGACACCCAAGTGATCCATTAATGATACAAATATCATGATATAAGTATCTTCTCAAAACCTTATATTTTTAAGAATAAAATAACAACCAATAATATAATATTTGTTTTAAAAACTATTTTATGTCAATTTTGACACTATTTAGTAATTGATTTTTCTGAATATCATAACAGAATTATTAGTTCAGAAAAAGTTAATTAAATCAATAAAAACATGTCATATTAACCTATAAAATTAGTTAAATTCATAAAAAGTCTCAAATTACATTTATTTGGGTATTTATAACATCAATTATGTCAATATTTCATTAATAAGATAATTACTCTATCATCTTTGGGTCATAAATAAATTAAATTATTTAATGTCTAAAAATTAAAAATAAATTTCCATTATGTAGGAAATAGTTTTAGATTTATAATGAATATTTATAGTCTAATTTATCTTATATATAACCCTATATTAAAAATTATTTACTTATTAAACTTTGATTTTAACTATTTTAACCCTTCTTTAAATAAATTAATAATAAATGTCCTAATCTAATCCAAGTGGGACTAAATGGTCATATTTTATTCCTAAGATTTTTTTCAGTCGAATTAAACTTATCCAATAGAATTAGGACATGTGTTAGGGTAATAATAATATCATTTTTACCCTTAATTACCCTATTTACTTTTAACCGTGGTAAATATAAGTAAAAAGTTACTATTCACCAAAAATTATTTTCATCTCATTGAACCACATTTTACTTACTGACATCAATCGTGTCTCTCGGATTTCTGAAATTTCATTCACAAAAGCGGTAAAATTATGTTTATGTAAATTTTCAACTTCTCCTAGGAGGTGGGTAAATGACGGTGAAAAGTTCAATAAAAATTTTATATATCTAAAATTATTATAAAATTACTCCAATGAATTACATTGAACTTATATAGGTATTATGTATCAATTTTGACCTAAAATAATTTTAAATAAAATAAATAATTATTTAAATAAAAAGTCGGTTTTTAAATAGTAACCCAGTGTTTTCACTATTCATCAAAAATTGAAAGATTCCAGAAAGGTACCAAAATTTCATCCTAGGCTATTTTCGATATTCCAAATCCAAAAATGAAGTCCATTTTAAAAAATAAAATTTAAAAAATTTCAAAAAGTGGTTATTACTATTCATAACAGTTAGTTTTAATAATATTTTAATAGTATATCGTTGTTTAGTAACACTCGGTATTGCGTACGATGCAAGCTATCGAGGAAGGTCACGATTACGTGTAAAGAAAGCCAATCTATTGTTGTGTGTAGTGAATGATCCCTTTGAGGATTTATATAACATAAAAACAAAATATTTCTCAAAAAAGTATCGGGTGTTACAAAATTTCTTATGAAATTACAATTTAGGTCAATATAATTCATTCATGTATGGAACACCCAATTTTTATCCAAATGTATTTCACTATGGATGTTATGGATGTGAATTTCTCCATTGTGACTCTTTTTAAGATACATAATCAGTTTCATTAAAAATATCATTTCTTTCACTTTTTCCATTTTCAAAACATACTCAGAATCCATTATTTTAATGTTATAATATTTTATAGGAATAAAATCCAACAGATTATTTTTCCCCCATAAGTAAACATGAATTTGGTTTTTCAATTTCACATGTATGAAAATACAACATTGTCTATATCAATAAATCATCATAGTGTAAATTTCTCCCTAAAAATATCCTTGTTTTCTATTCCATACAAATATAGATGGATCCACTAAACTATTTTCCGATTTTCCTTACCTAGATTCAATATCGATATAATTTCAACTCCCACTACAAAAGTAATGTTTGGCCAAGTACAAATCATAAAATATATTAAATTTTTGAAGGCTAATTATTATGGAAATCTCTCAATGTAATTTCATTCTTGATTTGTTATTGGATATAATTTTTTGTAAAATATGAAATGTCTACATAGAGGATTATAAACTATCTTACATATAATCTTTTTAAAACATTCAATTATCTTGGGGATGTAGTATTTTTCAGAAATAACTCTTGTTTCAGTATTCTTATATATCTCAATCCTCATCCCTACAATTTTATTATCTTGTGTGAGATGAAACATTTTGAAACTTCTATAAATTTATTTTTTCAAACTCCAATTCTTATTATCATAGGATCCAACTAGAAATATAAAATATAAATCCAAAAGAAAATTGATTAAAGTATAATAATCTGGTTTCTTATCGTAACAAAAATGACTCACATTGAATATCTTGAAATCTAATTCCAAAAAAGAAGTCAATTTATTATTCCACTCTCCCGATGCTTGCTCTATGCCATAGTATATTTTTCATTAATTAATATACTGAATTCTTGTTTTTGTATTTCTTAAAACTTACTGTTGTTTCATGTAGATTTCTTCCTATAACTCTCCATGAATGAAATCAATATTTATATCCATATACTCAAAGTATAGATCTTATAATTCCAACATACATTGAACTATTCTAATGGGAAAATGTTTAACTATTGGTGAAAAGATTTATAAGAAATATAATCCTTCCTTTTATTTATAATGTTTCACTTCCAATCATTTATTTTAACATTCTGTTCCATTATCTTATACCTTGTTCTAGAAAACCCATTTATTTTATAGTTATCTTTTCTATAATGGTATTTCTTCCAAATCGTTAGAATTGTTAAAATTTAATTAATCCATATCTTTATTAATTACTAAATTCCATTTTTTTAGTCACTCATATTTTTCTCTTATTATAGAAACATGTGTTCTCTTATATCTATTAAAAGTGGATAATTAATATTAGACCCATTTATTTATACCACTCTCTTTATAGTCATTTATCACCCTATCCAAATCAATTTCTCTAATATTCTTGTCTCTTATCTTCCTACGGGTGCCTATACTTTCAATAATCCCACTCAAGTATCATCTACCGTAGATCTTTCTATAAGAACTGATTCTAAACTTTCTCTTTGACTTCTAGATCTTTTAGAACTTACGTATGAGTTATGAAAGATATTTGAAAATATAATAATTTACTCCAATCAATATATACTCCAAATATTGATATATTTTCTAATTATTCCTTTAACAAGTTACAATATTTACACATAAATTTCTCATTAAATAAAACAACTCTTGTACTAATGACCTTCCACCATTCAACATCATAAAACGGATATCCAAAATTTCCATCACCATATTCGATGATGAAAACTTTTCAGAATTTTTATCAAGAATGTATTTATGCTTATCATCTACATGAGCATACAATAAATTACTGAAGAATAAAATATGATTAAATTCTCATTATTTTCATACAATAACACCTCTAAAATTTCATTCAGAACTATTGATATTAGACATATATTCACAAGATATTCTATTTTGTTGAGGAATTCTTCCCAAATTCCCTTAGGAATTACACAATGCATCCTCAAACTCCAATCATTTTATATTAATGTTTGATTCTTCCTTTCAGTAACTTCATTTTTATTGAGTTCTAGGAACCATCCTCTTAGGATTTATTCACATATTTTTGTATTAGTTTTGGAAATTGTCTCTTGTGTACTCTCCACTGTTTCTTTTTCAGATGAATTTTACATTCTGACCGTAATCATTTTTCACTAAGGATTTCCAATAAAAAACTATGATAAGTAATATTAATACTTCAATAATTAAATCCAATATTTTCCAGTAGAATTATTAATAAATGTTATAATGTAGAGAGAACCTTTTAATTATTGAATAGAGGTAGGCCCTCAAACATATGAGTGTTAAAGTCCTAGTTTTTTGGATCCAAGGATTACATGTATATAATTTGATGGAAAAATCCCTATAAATATCCATTAAAAACATTTATATGTTTTTATTTTTATGTAATATTGATTTAATATACTCTTAACCTTTTAAAAAATTTATTTTTATCTCACTTAGATGAATAAAACTATATATTCATACCTATAGATCTTCAGAAATGATACATCTAACAACTAAAATAAAAGTTTAATTTCCATTAATGTAAAGATATTCATTTTTAACAGCTCATGAAACTATCTTGGACTCTTGGGTAACATTCCATAACTCCTTTAATAATCTAGTCTGATGGATTTCATCATCATGTTTCCCAAAAAAATATTTTCCCTTAACTATGGGACGTAGTAAATATTCATTAGTTTCAAGAAACTCGTAATCTTCATCTGGATATTGAATAATCATTTTCCACAAAAACAAAATAGGGTCTCATCTTATTCTAAGTGATCTTTCCCAAAAATCCTTGGTATAGAGATGAATAACCATATTTGATCACAAGCTGAACAGAAAGCTACAATAGATTTGATCACTAAATATCATACCAGTTTATTCACTATCATTAGGTAATTATTAATTAATTCTATTAGAATAATGGAATTTCAACTAGAATTCGTCTGTGTTGTTATGGTGTTCTCCTTGTGAGTTTTACAATTATTATTAATATTCCATTTTTACTGAAAACTCTAAAATGTAGGACCTAATCCACCTTACATTATTCAAATACATTCTTAATACTTATCTTCCAATGCATTATTCATATGTTTCATATGGGGTGAAAATACCCTCCAATCGACATTAACGGAACTATCAGATGGTGTCCAGACATCACACTACCAAATATCATTATTTAAGACAAAATTTCATATATCATCAAACATAGAATTTATTATACAATAATGTTACTAATTATAGTAACGATAGCTTCCTAGATTTCTAGATGTTAGTAAAAGAACTACTTCACCAATACATAATTGGTTATTATAAGCATTTCTCATTTGAGTTCCCCACTGATCATATTACAATTATTCAGATGATTTTTAAATTGTCTTCCTTTCGAAAACCATAAAATGAATGACCATCAAAACCTGAAAAAAATTTAAGGTTTGTTGGATTTCTATTCATATCCTTTAATGACTTCATAACATCTAAAGTAGATTTATTATCTTAGATATAATAGTAACATTTAATGACAAATACATCATTACAAGCACAATAATCATTTTATCTATCTATTTCCAATCTATATTTTCCATAATGACAAGAATAACACATTTTAATGGTATTTCCAAATCATTATAGATGAGATAATTATATATCTACATCTCTAGAATCCAAAATCATACCATAGATTTATCAATCCAAATGTTCCATTCATCTGATGATATACATATTTTTCTACCGGTGTGTTAAACTCAATAATTTAAACACATTATTTGATATTAATTTTTGTGAGTCTCTGAAACTCAAATACACCATTCTTATACAAGAACCACAACAAAATCAGACATTAATCCACCAAAATCTTTCATTTATTAGTGCGGTATAATTTCCATACACCAATAAGTCCCATCTAACTAAGTGTACCTAAAGTGGGTAGGATTCACACCCTATTGAAAACACAAAGTCACCATTCAGACAGAACAGAAAAATCATAAATATCAATGGCACCATAAAAACATGAAATAATAAAACATAAAACAATATTATAGAAAATAAGAAATGGTAAAATGTTTAACATCCTTCAGATGTTGTTACTACATTCACAATTGAAATTCCACTTCATCATTTTCTAGTAATACTAAGAAACCAGAGATTACAAGATATATGAATTTCTATGTAAAATATATTATTCAAGTTATTCTCCATATACTTCATTTGTTCCATGAATCACACATTGCAGTGATGTATCCAAATTCATAAACACTACGATTAACCGGTCAAACAAGTTAAAACCATTCTGTTAAAATAATTGTTGGTGTGGAATGGCCACATAAGTTCATCTAATAAACTAGTGACTATCCAGTCTCGCTGAAATTTTATAGATTCTACACTCAAATGTAACATCACCAGAAGATGATGACATTAAATGATCATGTTACCCATAAATATGACTTATTTTGTTTTTCTACACATTGTAACACTCCAAAATCATGTAACCATAATTTCTGAGACCTTAATCCATTGAACAAACTTTTGATGAACTGAAACATCATTCAACTCCTCAAACACGAAATGTAATTCTACCATAACAACATAAAAAAAATAATATATGAAAATAAGTGTATATAATATTACATATATCAAATTAATAACCCCATGGACTCTTAACATTACATTTTATTTTATATGAACCAATACAACCTCAATAACCTATCCAAATTAATGAAAATAATTTTAAATCCACATTTGCAACAATAAATAAAAATATAATATCCCAATTTTTAAGCATATTAAAAAAATTAGGAATTTTTTCAAATGAATTTAAGAAAAATTCTGATACATTTTAAAAATTAATAAATTTAATTATAAATTTTATGATCCAAATAATAATAATTTTTTTTCTTCAAAGAGAAAAATAATATACTTTTTTCATTATAAATTAAAAAAAATTATTCTACTTGAATAAAATTCATGCCTTGAATCAATTGTAATTTTTGTCCTATGAAATAAAACAAAAAAATTCTGAAAATATTTTCCATGCTCTAAAAAATATTCTGTTTAAAAAATATATACTTTTTAGAAATAAATAATGATTTTATTTCTTACTCCTTTTAAAATTGAAAATATTTTTTTATTAGTTTCATATATTATAATATTTTAAGATCTTTAAAAAGAAAAATACTAAATTTTGTGTGGGTTTGTGTGTTTTTGTGTCATTCAATAAATAATTATAGTTATTTTATCCTTTTAATAAATAATATTAAAGATATTAACTTTTTAAAGAAAATGTGCCTCTATTTTCATTCCAACCCCTTTATATTTCCATTAATTATCTCTGACATATAAAAATAATATTTTTTATACCTCTTGAATATTAATAATTCATTAACCCATATAAAATTAGTATTCCATTCAAATAACATGAATTAAAAAAATATTAAAATCATGCTTTCCCAACAAATTATTTTTATCTTCTTTTAAAATGATTCTAATGAATTTTAAAGAGTATTGGAAAATATATATATTTATGAATTCAAGAAAATATTATTTTTTTATCATAAACAAACACAAATATATTTTACTATATTTCAAAATAATAACAATTTTTTATGCATTATAATGTTTCTATTATTAATTTTATTTTTCAGAAAATATTGTTCTTGTTATTGTTGGTATACTTCTAATGATTTACAAATGAGTTTTCTTTCAATAATGATAAAAAATTATTCCTTTTGAAAAATAATATATATTTTTATAAATTAAAAAAACATAGTATTTTCCAATTAGAAAATAGCTTCAATTTATTTTACATTAAAATTAATAATATATAAATATACTGCATTTTTAATAAAAATAACCATTTTTATTCCTTAAAACAAGTAAAGAATTATTTTCAAGCTTTTAAAAGTAAAATGATATTTTTTTATAACATTAAAAATGAAAACATTCAATGTTTTTAAGATAATAATAATTTTTTAATAATTTTAAAAATATTTTTTATATTATAAAATTATTTACACAATAAAAATATAAGAATTTGAAAATATTTTTCTTCTTATGCTTTTTAAGAAAAATATATTTCTTTTTTAATGTCATTAAAAAAATTCCCAATTTGAATATACTTTTTATTACATTTATGCTTTTTTAAAATAACCCTTTGATAACATGAAAAATAATAGTTTCCTTTCAAAAAATACAGTAATTTATTTATTTTACTTATAAAAAATTAAGCTATATTTTATTGAATTCAAATTAATAACATAATTCATATCTTTAAAAAAATTATTTTCTATCTCTTATAAAATATTTGTTCTACTACATTAAAAAATCTTATAAAACTATTGAATAAAATTTAACAAGTTCTCCACTTGATCCACCATAGAAAAACAACTAAAATCGTATAAAATTTTTTTGGTAGGAAGAGTTGATCCTCATTTGAGTATGTTGATTGACCCACATATATTATTATTTTATCAAAGAATAAAATGTATTTTAGTCTTAATAAGGTAAAATATATATTTTATGTTGCATATATAAAAATTTTATTTTTAAATTAAAATTGTGTTTTACTTTTAAATTTATGTAAAAAAATAACATTTAATTATAAAAAAATTAAATTATAAATATAAAATCAACGTAAAAAGTGTTTTGGCCACATTGTTGACAATAAATGTATATAAAACCACAAGACCATGGGATGATTTTTCCTATTTATTTATGTTGGTTAGGGATAAGAATATTTAGGCTTTCAAAAATAGAGGTTGTATTTGACCGAGCCCATAGCCTACGCGGACTAGACTATCTAGTGTCTGCGGGTCCTTTTTGTCTTACAGTTATAAGTGGGAAACCGAAAATTTATGATTGATAATTAAAATAAAATAATGCAATAAAATAAATATACATGACCTTTGAAAAAATAATTCAATTTTGATCCCACCTAATATAACTATACCAAAACCATCAAAGAAATATTTTTTAAGTGTTTTTTTTGTTGGTGTTGGGAAAAGATGGTTCACTAGACCCAACCTGAACTGTAATTTTTTATTACCATATCATGTATAAAGTGAGTAATACATTATCTGTTCTTACAATAATAGTGATTATATTTATTCATCCTCTACATATATGGTAATTTCTATATATTACTAATTATACCCAAAGGTAAGTGTATTTCCTAGGCTATAACGAGAAACTCCAGATACACTCATAGTGATATTAAACAAATGTCTTATGTTATATATAAATAATTCAGAATGGAAATTTATATTGTATAAATATCATGTTCTGGGGTCTCATAATTAATAATAATTTTCATATTAATTTGACACTTGGTGATCTCAAGTAGATGAGATCATGAGGAATGATCCGCCAATAAGAATAGACCATGTTTTAGATGTCATTAGTTGTTTCTATCAAGAATATATGTAATGGTATATTAGGATGAGATTATTATCAATGTATACTACTTTATTGAGTACATTGATGAATGATGAAAACTAAGACCTTAATTTATTTTTGAGTTAGCTTGCATTGAGTGCCTCATTTGTAGTATGAAATTTATTGAATAATCATGATATAATTTTTCACTTCTGAAAGAAAGTGATATCATGGCCCTAATTGATCAGGATAGTGGAAACTTAACTAAATCCATGGAAATAATAGAAAATTTTAGGTTTTTATAGTTAAATTAATGAATAATATAGTAAGAAGGGATAGGGACACGAAGTGTTCATCCAAATGTATGAGATATTATTAAACAAAGAGATTATTTTTCACGGTTCCTGTTCATAAGAAAAGTTATCATTTCTATGAAAGCACCTTATATATTTAAGGGCCTTGATGGTTTTATTGACTCTTCTCCTAGTCTCATAATAGTATATACTACAATCAAGATCAGGGTTTAAAGGTTCACATACATAGTGTATTCAAAATTATTCCCTATTTTGATGAATAGATGTTTAGGACATGTTGGGCCCCACCACTGGGGTTCGTGTAAGTCTGAGAATTATCAATTTCTAGTAAATAAATAAATTAATAGTATTCATGTTTAGAATTATTTTTATTGAATTTATTTAGTAAAATTAATCATAAAATATTACATGAATACATGGAAATACATTATATAAACAACTATTATTTAAATATTTAAATACTTGTTTAATATTTTTAGGAAATATGAGTCAAGTTAATTTCTTTCTTTTAACACGTAAAATATACATATTATATTAAAATAAAATGATAAAAATATTAATCATTTTTTTTAAATAGTAATATCATCATAATATTTTATTTTTACCTTATTTAGAGGGTAATTAATATTCAATGGTTTTCAATGTAACTATATAACTAACTATTTAAAGGAGCAAGAGGCTCTCATTGGTATGGGAAAATTAAGAGATACCTTGGGATATTTGTGGGATTAATGTTATGTTTATTTTCTGAATTTTTTAGGCCTTATTTATAAATTTTATATTCTAGAAGTTCTATAATGTGAAACATTTATGAAAAGGTTTAAGGTGAACTTTTGATGATGTTTTGGAGATTAATATATTATATAAACAAAGGAATATTTATCAATATTGGATAACTAGTGCTAACCATTTTCTTTTTAACTAGAATTAAAAGGAATAACTTGTCATTATATTATGGGTCTAATTATGAAAATTCACTTAAATTATAACAAATATCTTATAATAAAATGATTTCTTGTTATCATACTTTTTTATGTTATCAATAACGTATTTCACACCTCATTGTTTTAGGGATTTTAGGCCATTAAATTTCTCATTACCTCATTCTCTATCAATATCTATTGGAATCTTTCTGTTATGTTTATCTTATGTGTCCATGTTTTATGTTCACGCATATTTTCTATAATATAGAAACCAAGTATGTTTTATTTTAGATGAACTTTGAACATACCTTTTTAACATTTCAAAAGGATGTTTTATTAACCCATTTTATAATGTGGGTATCCCACAAAGGTAATTTCAACTAATAAACCCTGGAAAACCATGCACAACTTCAAATTGCAAGGAATGAATTGTTTTAAGGGGGTATAATGTAACACCTTGAGAGATTATGAAATATATGTTTTATTTAATAAGTATAATCATTTAAATATTTTTAATTATACACAATACCAATTTTATCTTGTAACACTAGTTTTATATTGTATTAAATGTAACATTGGGTGTATCTTCCATTACACACAACATCGAGTTTTAATGAAACATGACATACAATTAAAATATTATTATTTAGTGTGATAATTATCACCTAACTGTTGGAAAATAGAAAATGAATAACAATAACTAAATTATAAAAATATATTGTTTAAAAATGTATATAAAACGAATTATTTGGCATCCAATTAATTACAAATAAATAAAAACTATTGGACATTAAAGAAATCATTTTATTAAAAAAACAGTTTCTCAAAAATGAATGTCATCATATTAAATTAAATAAATCATTTGGTATAACAATTTTCATGATATTTTTATGTTATCTATTTAATAATTTTTTTAAATTCATCTTATTTGTTTTTTAGACAATTAATAAGAATAATTCAAATTTTACACATAAAAAACAATTTTCCTTAAAAAGATGTTCTGTCACATTTTGCAGTCCGATTTTTAATTTATTTTTTCCACTTTTATATATTTTTTTAAAAAAATTAATCAAAAATTTTGAAATTATAATTTAAAATTATTATAGGTTTATTTTTTATAAATTTTATGAGAATATATATTTTTTGATGATCAGTGAAAAACACAATTTTTTGTTAAGAATGTGAAATTATTTTACAGAATTTATAATAAAAAAATTATTATAATAAGTTTTTAAATTTTAAATTTGTTAAATTATATATATATTAATCCAAATTAGTTCATTTTAATTAATTTCATGTTGAATTTTTATATAAAAACTTTTTAATACTTTTATTATTTGTCTCTTTGAAAACTCGGTGTTTCATTCCATCTATGAGAGTAATTTTAAATTAATAATTCCCATTAATTTGAATGTAATTTTGAAAATAATATTCCTTATTTATAATAATAAAAATTTGAATTTTCTAGTAATTTAAACTTAAATTCTCACCATAATGAATAGTAGGAACACTAAAAATTATTTATTAAGGTTAAAGTAACATTGGTTTTACCTGGGGGTTAATTAAAAATGATAAGGGATAAAAATGACCAAAAAAAATTATAAAAACCACTATCTATTCATATTTAGACCTTATCACTTCTTGGTTTAAGAATGGAAAATTTTGGATCCTTGTGTCCTGTGAAAAATATTGGTACACATTTTTGTTTTCAAAAATTAAAGGTGTGCCGCTCACCTCACTTATAAAAAGTCACCACCTATCATACTATCATCACACTTAAAAAAGAAATTGGTTCATCCAATTACTACCCAAATAGATTCTTTAATTATATCATATAAAAATATAATGCTTATTTTTTTTATAAATCCAACATAATAAGTCGATTGGTTCAAACCAAAAGAAGTTTCCAAAGAAGAGGTAGCGTCCCAACATCAGAATTTTATTTTATTTCTTCATCTAATTCCTTTAATTAATATTTAATAATGATTATAAAATATAATAACTATCTACCATATATTTATATGTTTTTATTTTATGTTCTTAACCGAGAGAAATATCTTCTTCTATTAAATGGGTTATGAAATCACCAATCACTTGTACAACAGACTACTGCCTCACGAACTTATGTTATTAATTTTCCAAAACTACCTCTCATGAATAGATAAAAAGTCATATTTATTATTTATATAATATATTTATAGTTTTATTATTAATAATTAATCATGATATCACTTTTTTTTTACTTTCTATTCTGAGAGAATACTATAACATCATTCGTGTGTACTACAGACTACCACTTCACGAAGGGATGTGATACATTTAGGATTTAAATGGGACGTAATAATGACTGTTTTATTTAAAAGATATGAAATATATAAATTAAAAATTATTCTTTGATGGTAATATATTATTTTTTTCATTCATTATTTCTTTCAGGACGATAGAAACAATGTTTATGAATACATACGACCTACCATATCCATTGATAGTGTATTTTATATTATATCTCTAATTTTTAAGGATAATTATAAATAAATGAATAATAGTTATATATTATATTTATATCATGGTTAAAATTATTCATATTACAGAACCATTATAATAGAGGTATTGCAAAAAATAAAAAATCAAAACATACATGTAAAACAATGCAGTTATTTCTTGTAATGTGACTTTATCATGGAATTATAAAGAAACAAGTAAACATTGTCATACATATATAATATATAGTGTTATATATATATATGGTTATGTAACATATTTATAATATCCTTATATTAATTATACAGGAGGTTTTGGATAAAGGATGACCAGACTTATGTTATGGGATTTGTAGTACCTCTTTTATTTCTCAAAGACATATGAAAATTCACCAAATGATTATTTTATGTGGTGTAATTAAACATTGAATATTTTTATCATTAATATTAATTTTTCTTTATACATATATTTTCTTTTTATTTTATTATTTATTGGGGATAAAGAATAAAATTTTTACAAAAGCCGTAAGGGATTTTCTTCTCACTTTTTACTTATGTAAAAGACATGACAAAATCACCACCTATTTATTTTATGAGGTATATATTCTTCCCATGAATGTATTATATAATTATTATCCTAAATATTATGTGTATTTATATATCCATTTCTCAATATCTCTATTACGGGGTATACAGTTCAAATTTAACCAAGCTCTAACGGATTTTTGTCTCACTTTTCCTTTCTTCAAACATATGTTATGATATGCACCTATCATATTTTATTATGTGTATATAAAGAACATTTGACCTGTAATATCTAGAATTTATTTATTCCCAAGATATTTTATGTTTTTATTCAATTTTATTCCTTTATAGGGCTTATAATTAAAAGTTACCAAAGCTCTAAAGATTTTATGTTACAATCTAATAATTTATCTGGATTATTAATTATTATGTTTCCAATAATGAAAAATTTTGAATTCATCTTTTCCCTTAATTTTCTAAATTTATGTACTCAGTAGTTCAAATTGTTTTTTTAATGACTTTTCTTCTCTTCTCATTCTTAATCACTTTTTCATCTAAAACAATGTTTCTAAATAAAATTTTAAAAAAAATTATTAAAATTGTTTATTAGATACATTTTTATCCATTTTATAATTTTTAGAAAAAAAATTGGATGGAATATTCAAGTCATTTACTAGAAAAATCGCATTTTTCTATTATAAAAAATGTGAGAGTAATGTTTGTTTTAACGTTTATAAAATAAATATATTTTCCAACCAACGAAACCATTGTTTACATTGAATACTTCATTATATGTAATCGAGGTTATTTTAAAACAGAAGGATTTTTGAAAACAAATAAGTTTGAATATTATATTTCAAAATAGAAAGACTATTTTCCTGCAGAATTTTTTTAAAAGACATTCAAAACATTCTTCATTTGTTTTCAAAGTTATTTTAATTGAAAATTTTTTTAAAAATATTTTATGTATCAAAATGTGTTTTCCAAATTGGGAATGATATTTTTCTCAATATTTTTTTAATTTATTTTTAATATTTCCATTATAAATTTCCGTCTAGTATTAAATGAAAATGTATTTTAAATTTTTTTTGGGATGAATAGTTTTCTTCAAGATTGAAAGGCTATTATCCACAAGTAATATTATAGTGATATTTCAAAATAAAGATCCATCTTATATGAAAACATTAATTTTTCATATTCTTTGTTGAGTATAACATTGAAAGATACAATCCTAATTCTTTAAATCAATGTTTAATGATGGTGTTGATGAAATTATTATGAATCCCATTTATTTTTCATTGGTTATGCTAGGGTGAGTTAATGAAATTTGTATGAAACTCATTTTCTATAAATTTTTTATGATTTGATTATATGGTGAATGTTATATTATTTTATGGAACAAAAAAGTATGATTATCATTATGAGATGTATGGGGCCTAGAACACCATCCAATTCATTCAGTAAATATTTATATCTCATTAGACAACAATGGTAAATAGGTAGATGATGTTGATCTATAATGGGAAATGAGTGCTTCCAGAAACACTATGGAAAAAAGGGGTATTCTGATCCACTATAGGAAAAAAGGGTATCCTGGTCTAGTATAGGAAACAGGTGTATCCTAATCTATAATGGGAAATCAGTGAAAAGGGTTGACAAACTATGTTGGTGGCTTTGGTAGTTAACCTTGACATATATAATGGTTTTTTATATTTTTTACTATGTCACATATTTATTACACACAATTATGGTTAATGAGTGATTTAGGATTATTTAACTCACTTATGGATCACATTCTCTAAAATGATAATTTTCTATTCCATGACTCATTTTTTGATCTATGAGATGTTGGGTATTAACATCGTAAGTTATGTTCATGATTATAAACCCTTATGATTATATTTTTCTTTCGTATGATAATAGATTGATATCTCATATGTTTACCCTTACTGATAATCTATGATCACCCTTTCTTATGTTTCCTTACCATGGTTATGAATAAAATTTTTATTTCAGTTATTTCATAGAGTATTACTATGTTGGAAGATCCCAATGGGATATATTGAATATGATTCAAGAAGAAGAAATATTTTGTTTCTAGAATCCAAAGCCACTATACCTTTAAAATACTTAGTCTTGGGTTTCTGTAATGTGATGAATATTCCTCTAAAAAGATGTCATATCTATATAGGAGAACCATGGATCACTACATACACAGATAAATGAATCATTAGAAAGGGTGATCTCAGATATAGATTATGGGTAAAAATGGAGATATTAATGATCCCATTACCATAACATGTGCATAAGGGTATGAAAACATGATATTAAAATATAATATTCATAATATGTATATCATAGATCTTAATATTGATTCATGGAATAAAGCATTAATTTTTTTTAGACAATAATGATAAAGTAATCAAACAACATGAGCCATGAGATAATAACATTGGTGGAAGACATAATTTTGGGGTGTACACAAAAGCTTATAACATCGTTTCCTTAGTAGTAAAGGATCATTTACCGGACTATCAAGGGAAATTCGTTTATTACCCAAACCATAATAGTACTGAAGGTTTACTCTTATGATTATAATATTGTAAAAATTCCCTAATAGATTTATGTTCACCCTCATATTTCCCATCCTTGGTTATAACATTATCAATGTCCTAGTTTATAATGTAACCACACTCCTTGGTTATAATGTAACAACCGTTCTCAATTATAATGTAACCACTATCACATAATTAAAACAATACATCTTTGTGACATAATATCATACCATATTAATCATATTATTACCCATGAAAATAAATGGGTTTCATAAACATCTCATCATAGCATTATCGACGGAATAGAAATTGATTTCATAAAGATTTCATCGTTTCATCATCGTATAACCTGTGGAAAAAGAATTTGTTTTATTGATATATTTTCAACATTAATATAAACAATCCTAAGAAATAATAAGTATGGTAAAATTTGATCATGTCCATAATAAATCATAAATTAAATCATAATTTTTTTTCTTTGATGATTAAAAACACAATCAATATGTCATTAAAACACTCTTGGGGAATATATCCTTTCCATTTTTAAATCATACCTTTAATATCTAAAAATTTACAAAACATTCTTTCGAAAAAATTTCATTTAAAATAAGAATGGAAACAAGAAATGGAAGCTTCAAAGCTTTGATTTGTCCTGATGGTTGTATGTTTCATTCATTTTGTATAAGTAAAAAAATATTCCTTTTAATATTTGGTAAAAGTACCTCATTTGAAAAATGACATGAAAATGCCTTGAATTTTTGTTCATAAAAAAACATGATTAAAAAAAACATTAAATAATCAAAAGGGAATATTTAAAACATTTTTAAACATTTTTAGAAAACATTGATATGGAAGAGAAAGTATTTTCGATAGAAGATAAATATAAAGATGATTATCATTAATAAAATATTTTTATTTTTTTCGAACATAAGGTGAAGAAAATGAAGTAAAATCATGTATTTTTAATAAATAACAATATTACCTATAAATAAATAAGTTTATTCACATGTGGATCATAAAAAGTTATCTTTATAAACATAATCATAAATAATCAAGATAAATAATAAGATTATAACATAAAATGGTTACCGATTTAGTAAATTTTCAATCATAATCCCCATGAAATAAATATACATATATGGATAGATATATATATATATATATCTCATTATTTTCATGATATTATCATAATCTACATTCATGGGTAGTATATGCTCCACACAAAAGAAATATGTGGTGTATAAGGCATGTGTCCATCAAAAATAAAAGTTAGAAAAAAAGCGCTTACCATTGGAATGACTTCCTTCGTACCCATTGGAAATACATATATAATAAATATATATTTATTATAAAATTATTAAATAATGTTAATCATATATATCATACCATATATGATTTAATTATAACCTTTTATCACTAGTATATAACAATTCAATATTGAAATAAATGTTCTGGGTGATATATGATTTGTTTTTTATGTTTAATTTGTTTTGGTATCTCATTTAGTTATACATTGATAAGGGTTAAATAATCTATAAAATTTTAAAAATGATTTAAATGTCATATATATTCATTATATACATTTTTATAGTTATAAAAATATAGATTGAAAAATCAATTACACCATTCATGGAGATGGTGAGTCATACATACACATGAGCATTTTTTCATTTTTTTCAACAAATTGATTTAAAAAAGGTAAATAATAAATTAAATTTAAATAATTATTATTTATCTTTTAAATATTATATATTTTTTAAATCCATCCTTGTTATTATGAAAAATGAATCACATCGCTTTGTAGAGGTGGTAGTACACACACATGAAAGATTGATGCTATCGTTTTCTAATAAATTGGAATGAATGAAGGTATATAATGTATTATTATTATAGAAGTATAATTATTTCATAAGTATCATATATACCTAATAATTACACGATAAAATATATACACAAAATATGGTGATGAGAAACGAATTGTATCACAATATGGAGATGGTGAGTTATAGGTATGCACGAGTGATATTTTTACATCCCATATAATGGGAAGATGGTGCATAAATTTTGTTTGATAATAATAAAATTTAATTATATTTAGGATAATAAATTAAAAAATTTATTAATAATGTAATATATTTATAAAAATGCAAAATAATAATGAAAAAAAAGTGATTGGTTAAGGTGATTACCTATTCATTAGAGTAACTCCTTTAGATATCCTCGTAAGGGATCTATGGTTGGTATTTTGGGAAGAAAATAAATTATTAATGTTTATATGGTAGTTTAGTAAATAACTTATTTTTTTAGGTTGACCTAGAAAGATAAAAGTGGTTTGAAGAGAATAAAGGAGGGATTCCCTTTTATAATTGATTGGAAGGGCACTCATGGGATATCTTAACAAATTAAAAAATATAAATTAATTTTGATTTAAAAAAGGATAAATATTGAGAATATTAGAATCTAATAATATTATGAGTGTATATATTTTCATCCAATGAAAAATAGAAATTTTTGGATCATGTTTTTCCCTTATATTTTTTTAACCCTTCATAAAAGTTTTTGAGAATTATTGTAATATTAAATTTCTTTACAATTTAAGGGTTAATAATTTAACTATAAAATTAAAAACAAACCATAAATTTAAAATTTTTTTTTACATCAATTCTCCATTCATTTTCCCAAATCTAATATTTTATTAAATTTATATTATTTAATAAATTTTTATGCGTTGTAAAATATCATTAATGTCATTTTTAACGCTATTCATTTAATTTGACATTAAATAGTTCATAGATAAATTTGAATTGAAATATAATTCATTAAAATAATACAAATATATCATATCTATGTAAAACATTGTGGCACAATAAACTCAATCAAAATATATTTCACTTAATATTTTGAAAATCATTTTATATTTTTTCATTAATTAGAGAAATATTTCATTAGTGTTTCATAAGAATTCAAAGTCATTATATATTTAGTAAAAATTATAAATAAATTTATGTCATAAAAATAATTTCATTAATATCTATATAGACATTTTTATTCATTCATAACTTTACTTTTTCACTACGTGGACACATAAAAGATATTTAAAACTAAGAGAGTGACATTTTGTAAATTCATTATCATTAAATATTATATTGGTAATTTTAATAGAAGACCTTCTATTAAAAAAATTAAAAATACATATATGGTAACAATTTTGTAATTACATTAATCTAATGTGAATTATAATTCAATAATTATGGTCTTTTAATAATTTTGAACCTAGATTATCCTGATTTACCCTTTACCGAGATGATATATTATCCCACAGTTACAATTCAAGTTGTTAAAAAAAATATTTAAAATATTTGAACCTAGTTATTCATAATATGGAATCTCTATTATTAAATTCAAATTTTATTATGTTGCATAAATTATTTTTAAATTAATCATGCAACACGCGATGAAAATCGTTTTTAGAAAAAAATACATTTTTAAGCATAAAACATGGTATATTCTTAAACTATTTCTAGAAAAAAATATATTAAATGAATGTAAAAAAATTGTTTGACATATAATATAATAATTTCATAAAAATAATTTACCAATAGTGATAAATTTAATTTATTAAGATAATAATTACGTTGTTCTCATATTAAAAAAAAATTAGAGAAAAAATATATCTTTTACTTTCATATGATTTTTTTATTTTATTTTAAATTAATTTATAACAAAATAATTAATCTCCACATATGTAACCATAATTTTTTATATAATTTTTTCCCTATTCATAACTTTCAATACAGTGATTAGTCAAAAACTATAACATGAAATAATAATATTTCAATACTATTTTGAAATTCAATTAGACTCAATGTTGCATCTAAAGCAAGATATCTAAGAAATTAAATTAATTTTAAAAATTATTCCATAAAATATATGGGTGTTAAAAAAATTGTGTTTAACATTCTACTACTAGAGATGAATATTCTAGTAGTCGGATGTCATGATGTCAAATTGTTGTGGATGCAAGAAACACTCTTTGATTTTGTAATGAGTTTCACTCAAACAGTGATTATTAGTTAAAAACCGGGTGACTTTAATTAAAAATTAAAAGATCATGTTCTACTTTTCAAATATTATTCTTCTTCCATTGAATAACTCCTAATAAAATGGGGTCAAAACCATGTAGGGGTCAAAACTGGGAAAATGATCTCAGATTGGTGTGTTCACTTAGGAAGCTGGTTTTCATATCATTTATTATATGTATCAACCAACCACCTGAAAAAACAATACATGAATTTATCAATATGATTGAAACAATTGCTTTAAATTCATATTCATATTCAATATACAAGTCACCTAAATGTTTTCAAAACTATGAAAACATTTTCAAACTCCATGAAAACATTAGAGAGTGGTCCTAAAATCATTTCCCATATGTAGGAATCATTCATGAATCGATCTAATGATAGTACTTATTGCAATTATAGACATTATCACATCACCCTAATATTTCTATTAAAATTACATCACACATAAATGAGTCAATACTGATTATAAGAATCTATATTGACCCTCAAACATAGTAAAATAATCATCCATTCATTTTTATACTATTTGAGTCATCAACACTCCAATATGACTCTATGATTTATATGTGTGATGGAAACTATGGTTTCATATTTTAAATTATTCTTAATTGATAAAAAGTAACCCATTATGGGTAAAAACTAATAAAACCATCTTTTATTGTCATGAAAACATTGAAATATGTTATCATCATCATTTATTATCTCTATGAACCATCCATACATCAATCTGACACATGAATTACTCAGTATGAATGATGTTCTTTTTTCCCTTTGCATTCTTAAAAAATTGAAAAATAGTATCAAAATGTTCAGAATCATGATAAAAAATATAGATTTATTAAGAAAACAAAGAAAGAGAAAATATAAAATTATTTTTGATTAGTAAGAATCAACAACACAACAATATGATATCAGGATTTCTCTATATGGTCCAAAAAAACATTTCACATTTTTAATTTTATTTAAATGGCATATCTCCCAAATATAGATCAAAACTAAGTGGATGGCTTCATTTTGAAATGAAAACTAAAGAGGATAATCCTCAATTAATTTTTTACCTACTATAGAAAAATGATTCCAAAGTAATTTTTATTTTCTTTAGAAATTAGTTGTGTTTTTATCTAATGCCCAAATTTCTCTATTTGAATAAAAAAATGATTCCATATAGTTATTACATTTTAAAAAAATGTAAAATCACTTATTTTAGGGTTAAAAACAAAAAAATTATATTATATTGTTGTGAAACATAGAAAAATGATCATCAAACATTTTCTTATTTATACATTTCCACGACATGCCAATCTGACAACCAAATAAGTCGGTGTGATCTAATTTACTATTTAACCTTCATGTTTTTATTAAATGTAAATGGGTAATGACATGATCTAGTTGGATAGGTCTAATATGAAGTTCCACATGACCTCATGTGTTCCCCTCCATACACCAGAGGCTTCCAAATAGTAGATAGGGTCTATGTCTGTCAGTGGGGAGACTATACCATCATAATCATGTCATCGTGAAAACAAAAAAAATAAACAAATTAATAACTGATCCAAGATATCATGTTGGAACAGATAGATGGGATACATGTTATTCATTAGTAAATGGGATCCCAAAGAAAAAATAAAACTATAGTATATAAGTAGCATCTAAATAAAGAAATAGACTGTATAATCCCACAATATTCATCTTGATCCACCACTAAATCCACGCTTCACTACTCATCCATCAACCATATACCACTTTCCCTTACTCAAACCCCTATTAATAAAGTCTTTATATGCATCGGGATACTCATGCAGAGTGTGAATGATAAAACATATAGCAAACCACCAATGAATCCCGAAATGATGTCCTCATGTAAACAAGTATATCCCATAAATAATAACAAATGGTCAAGAAACACAAAAATCAAAATCTGAGAAGACATGTGCGAACCAAGCCACCGTGATCCCCTGATTTTTTCATTTTGGTTGATGCCACATGGTATGAAAATACATCTAAATTAATTAAGATTTTATCACAAGGATAATAACAATGTTTTCAGCATCATGTGAATATACTACTCGACATATACTGTGCATCTAGTTAGTCATGTTCTCAACACCCACTCATCTTCAAGTGAACGTTCTACTCTTTGTTGACTAGGCCTCCAGTAACATGATCCATGTAATCTTTTAGGCATTTATTGTATCACCAGACATCCTTGATTCATAATTTTATAAATAACCATTCTTAGGTCTTTCATTTTAATCATCGAAATTCATTCACATATACCCTCTAAAGGATAAACATTCCATAATGGTCTACTAACTTTTGGAACTATGAACAATACCTCCAAATGTACACATAATAGGGTAAAACACAAATAAAAGAATATCATATCATCACGAGTTAAATTATTAAGATAAAATACTTGTGATCAACATCAATCATGAATAAACTTGTTTTGAACATACTCATGCAATCAACTATCACAAACAGTTCTCAGGGGCTTCTCACACACCCATATGGGATCCTAATCATGAATTTGTTTCCGATGATTTTCACAAGGGTGCGCATTCATCTCTTTCAGAGGACTCACAATTGTTTCCCCGCATTCCCTCTTTCCAATGTTTGGTGGAATCTATCACTTATTCTGGGACGTTTTCTCCTTGATCAAAATGGGATGATGAGATGTCGGTTCCTCCTTATGTGGATTCCTCCTCAGAACTCGTTGCATGGTCCAAGTCTCCCTCATAGACTTAATATGTTGTTTTCGAAACACATCGTCATGCCATGTCTTCATGGACGTCGGTTAATTACGTTTCTTCAGTGAGGAAATTACCAGGGGTCCTGTCATAGATGAATCCTTCAGTCTGAAGAGTAGCCATGTTGGGCATCGCTGGCATGTCTGGATGGTGGAACTCTAATGCTTCTTAGTTTCTTACCCTTATGGTAGGGCTTCTCGAGGGCACAGAATCCTGAGGCATCCCACATCGAATGCGGGGAATATAATGTCATGGACATGTCTATGAGTTTTTCCTCATCTTCCCATGTATTACACAAGGTATGCATTGAGTTTAATGGAAAGCGGAGACGGATCAGATTGATTAGAACACTGACGGGGGTGGATTAGATGGATGAAACCCCATGAGAAATCACTTATTATGGGGATAACACATGGTTAGTTACCCGAATACTACATAGAGCAGTGAGAAAGTGGGTGACATGATCTCATAAGGATGTGGCGACCTAGGTTTGATTTAGGATGGATATGGATTGTTGAGAGTGGATGGAGAGTGAGATGGAATTGTTATGACAGTGATGGTGATGTTGGGCTTGGATCTTGAAGATACTTCTTACGTATCCCCATGGTAGGGAATCAAAGTCCACATAGTTCGGTTGGTCGATGGAGAACATGAAGAGGTGACTCGTGATAATGGGTGTATGTATGGGATCCCAAGGAAGTAGAACCTTTGGGTTGGGGCATAACCTTCTGGAAACATATAGGCTTGAGGGAGAAAGGCCAATATGTGACATGAGTGATGGCCATGAACCTCAAGATTCTTCCTACGTATCCCCATGGAATGGAATCAAAGTCATCATAGTTCAGGATTATGGTATATAATTATTGTGTACATAAAAGATAACAACCAAACGATTTAAGGGGGATTATGCATGGTTAGCAGCCCGATTTGGTCTGACGCCTAGGGGTGGACTAGATATGTGGGTCCCAACAAAGTGGACTATGGAGGATTACCGTCGATTACAGACTGTAATAGCTTACCACTGGATGGGGCCAAAATGGCTTACCACTATATGGCGACAATGAAAAGAATGAGTTGGGATTAAACCTTAGGGAGGAATCCTATGTTTCCCCGTGGAAGGGAATCAAATTCCACGTAGTTCATTATGGGGGTATATAATTGGGTGTACACAAAGGACAAAAACCAGATGATGTACTGGGGAAACTTGTGGTTAACAACCAAATTTTGTCAGATGAATGGGGGAAGACCAGAGATTTGGGTCTCGAAAAAGGGGACTACGATGGCATATGGTCGATTATAGACTATAATGGATTACTTCTAGATAAGGTCACAATTTCTTACCCCTAGATGGGGTACAAAATGGCTTACCACTGGATGGGGGAACAATAGATACCCTCGATTGAGGTAAAACATCATACCATTTATTGGGGTTCTAACGGCTTACCACTGATTGTGGATGACAACGGCTTACTGTTGATTGGGTATCACAACGGATTACCATTGACTGGGAAAAAAACAGCTTACTGTTGATTGGAGAATAAAACGGATTTTCATCGATAGGGGTTGGACCTCATGGAGGCTTCCTACATACCATTCCTATGTGACAAGGATCAAATCACAAGTAGTTCGAATGGGTACATTTTAACGTCGTACAGGACGAAAAGGGGACGAATATTTTAACATCATGTCGGTCAAGGATGGACTAATGTGAAGTGGTCGGGACCAATGGGTGTGGTGCTTGAATCTCAGGGAGGATTCCTATGTACCATTCCTTAGAAAGGATCAAAGTCCTTTTAGTTTAGAACAATGGATACAGTATAACATTATGTGGGATAATGGTGAACCGACATGAAGTGATCTGGATAAGTAGGTGTTGGGCTTGACCCTCATGGAGGTTTCCTATATACCTTGCCTTGGAAAGGTTCAAATTCTACATAGTTAGGAATGGTTGATACAGTTTAACATCATATAGGATGGAGGTGAAACGATGTGATGGGGTCGGAAAAAGTAGGTGTTGGGCTTGAACCTCAGAGAGGTATCCTACATACCTTTCCTTGAAAAATTTAAAATTCCATAAAGTTTGGAATGGTTGATACAGTTTAACATCCAATAGGATGAGGGTGAACTGGCATGATGGGGTCGAGACAAGTAGGTATTGGGCTTGAATCTCAAAGTGGCTTCCTACATACCTTGCCTTGATAGGGATCAAAATCCACATAGTTCGGAATGGTTGATACCATTTAGCATCATCCAGGATGGGGGAGAATCGATGTGATGGGGTCGGGATAAGTAGGGGTTGGGCATGAACCATAGGGAGGCTTCTTATGTACCTTGCCTTGGCAATGATAAAGGTCTACAATGTTCAGAATGGTTTCTAGATTAAACAACAAGGCAACCCATAGAAGATATCATGGTCGATGATTACTCTAAGACTACATGATTCATGTTTGGTGTGAGAAAAAAGATAAAGAAAGGACCTAATGATCACGTCGTGAAAGATGCGTCCATAGGAAGTGGAAGGGGGATTACACGCGGTTAGCGACCCAACGAGGAAATAGAGTCTTACAAATGCTTAGTAGCCTAGTGAGATGGAGATTGGGACTTACTCTAGGATGGAGGCCTGATGGAGACAAAGACCGAGTGGAGACTGATGGGATAACGGAGTTCCATGTGCCCATCTCGCCTCTAGTCTTTGGTACCGATGAAGAAATGATGAGTAGGGGTGCTTCCTCCTGCAAGAAAGGCTAGCAGCTTACACCAAGATGGTTGCCCTTCCCTACGGACAGGCATCGCTCGAGCAACAAGGATATCATTCCATGTGAGGAAGATCTCACGCCTGTAGAGATGAGAAGGCGTAGAGAATGTCTCAGATAAGGCACAACAAGTATGATTCATGGGTTGAGGATACAGTTTAACATCATGTTTTGAGGGTGATGGTTCTCGGTAATTCAATTTTCTATAGCTCGAACGAGGTGAGTTCACTCCACACCCCTAGGACTTACAAAATTGGCATTCTTTAACCCTTGTTGTAGGGATGGCACTGGAAATTCCTTGGTGAAGGGGTGTTGTGGAGTGATCCACTGAGGGGCCCATGTTAGCGTGGATATGTAAAGAATCAATAGAAAATAGTATTCCTATTAGAGATTGTGCGGGGATTAGGCATGGAAGCAGCCCATGTGCCACGAAGAAGTGGTAATGATGGATTGGGATTACACATGGAAGCCTCTCGAGTGACACGAAGGAGCGGAAATGGGGGATTGGGCTTATGCATGGAAGCTACCCGGGTTCCACTAAAGAGAGGCAACAGTGAATGGGGCTTCCGCATGGGAGCTACTCGGGTGCCACTATGGAGAGACAATGGTGAATGGAGCTTACACATAGGAGATGTGTGTAATGTCATCCCCATGTCTGTCCATGAGGGCATCCCAACTCATTGGTGGGTTGAGGCATATAAATGGGGCCAAAACCTATGTGCAAGTGTACAAGATGGATAATACCAATGGAGTTTGAATCAGTCCAAACAGAGGGAGATGAAAAGTGTCAATCACATGTCGGGAATTCGGAACGGGGTGAGGGTGGCATGACGATGGAGGATAATTATTGACCATGTTCGAATCACAACATCCATATCACGTTAGCCTGAAATGGGGAAAAACAAATGAGGGTCGACTGTTGATTGTGTATGTAACACAGGACCTAACTCGAAGTGTCTTCCAAAGTCTTCTGGGGAATTTTTCCAGAATGCTAGGTGAGGTGATTCAGAATGGGACATGGCCATTAGAGGGTCCCTTCATACATGAAAAAAGATGAAGATATGAATAAAGGACACACAAATAATGAGGTGGAGTGATGGAATGTTTTAGCGGATTCCAATGCTCTTGAAATTATTCTACTATAATCATGGCATGAGGTATCTTATGATTATAACATAAAACATATCTTTTTTGGAACGAGAGGCATCCTATTATTGAAGGATGTGGAATAATATAGTTTAAATTCATATACATAGGACTATTGGAATCTAACTCTTGGCACATAAGACAGAACTTTATTAGAGTTAGAGGTATCCCATGTTTGACACATAGGTCATGTTACAGTTCAAAGTCATGTAGATAGGACTATTGGAATCTTATCCGAGGTGTATAATGAATCACGTTTTATAGAAAGATGCATCCTATGTTTTTTATATAGTGTGTACTATAGGTTAAAGTCATATAGGGAGGACTATTATGAATAAAGAGCCTAGAAATGGTTGGTCTTGGGACATACGTAAGAGCGTCCCTTTCTGTTTCAACCTAGCATAGGAGCCAAGTGATAGGGTTTGGTGTAGATTTGTGAGGAATGGTTCAACTTAAGGTACTCAATGAATTGAAGATAAGAATCTCAACTCAGTCATATGAACGGGACCAAGAGGAATATGTTGACTAAAGGTATTTCATGGAGTTCGGAGGAGTATCTCGAATCATGGTATTCTATTGGCGGAAGGTGGGTGGGGATAAGGGCACAATGGAAAATGGTGATGTCTAGGCCTAAAAAGTTTGTGGGGGAAACTCTCTATTTTTCAGGGGGTAAGGGACAAAATTGAAGGGCCAGATTAGAGGGATGAGATCACTGCTCGACACTGATCCCGAGCAGGGGTGCGAGGGTGCAGTCCCCACAATATGGACCAACGGGTGCATTCTTTGGATACTTTTGCACGCATTTTTTTCCACCTGCATGATAGGTTATGTGCAAGAAGGAAGTATTACATGCCATAGGTAAGGCCTGTGCATAGTAGGGTAGGCGGGCATGCAATACGGGAGATGTGTGCACAAAAGGGAAGGAATTGTGTACAATAGGGGATATTTTTAATCAATAGAGATGGTGTGCATGCAATAGGATAGGTGCGGCACTAGGGTGCGTAAAATTGGGAACAGTGGCAATATTGCATGCAAAAAATGATGTTTTGCGCGCAAAATTGGGCATGTTGGAAACTTTTCGCGTAAAATTGATGTTTTTCATGAAAGATGTGGGGTTTTGCATGCATGCACGGATGATGCGGACATACACACATTAGAGTGTTGACCGACCTCTGGGGGCCCTTAGAAAGAGAGGGTGGTAATGTATTTATAGGTGAAACCTTGAATGGTGGCACATGTGAAATTCCATTCTACTTTTACATGCAATTCCATTTTGCATTCAAAATTCCATTTTTGTGTGTAGGATTCCATTTTCGTGCATATGATTCCATTTTTTCATGAAAGATTCCATTTTTTCACGAAAATCCATACTTTTACCAAAAACCATCATGGATGGCTATTTCTAGCTACCTAAATTTGAACGACCCCAACTTCGTAACCGTAACTCCATTCAGGCTCCACAACCAGTCAAATCAAAGCTTTCGAAACGAGCTATACTCCCAGATCATGTTTGGCAGCATTCGGTGAATTAAATAGATCTGTTTTCCAATTCCAACAAAACGATTATCATGTATTCAGACACATGTACTATAACATGGAAAACAAATTAAACAAGATCCTCAAAAATATGAGTAACTTCCTGCCTCAAAGTCTATGAAACATCACAGATAAACCAAACTGTTTAGTTATGAAGCTAGTTTTAAAACCTTTATAACCATGAACATCTCCCCAGTCATTATTATCCTAATTGTTGACTTTTCAATGTGAATGTATTATCAAGAATTCTTAAAATATATTTCAATTATTTTCTTTCCAAATGAAATAAATCATTGCATGTGATCGTAACAATCTTTCTCCTTGATAATAAATGGATTTTTACAATAATTCAATTTAACCCATCTTGAATATTATAGATTATTTCTTATTGAATATATAAAATTTCACATGTGAAAATAAAATCCTTTCTCTAGAATAGTTTGATATGAAAAATAATTATTATTATTTTTCATTTCCATAATTATGGATTATTATCACTTTAAGAAGATAATACTGGTTTCTAAAAAACCTTGGAAACAAATATTCACATATGATAAATATTACCTCTATCTATAATATCTTGGATAACATGAAATAATATTTCATTATTATTATTATAAAATTAATTGATTATTATAGTTAATAAAATATTTTTCATTGATTTCTAAAGGACTGAGAAGGAAAATGATTAATTAATACATATTAAAGAAGACCTGGGATTTATTCTTTAAATAATATAATCTCAAGAACTTAGGTGATAGAGGATTAGATGTACTTGGAAGACAAAAGAAATGATATCACATGAAGAGGAATTTTATATCTCATATAAAGTATCTTTGGATACTCCGACTCAATATGTCTCCTAAAAATGAAGGCTATAAGGGTTCATATATATTTAAAAAATAAGTTTCATACAAATTTGTAACATTAAATCCATACAATATACTGACAATTTATTTTTTCTCTTTATCCTTTCATGATAGTGGATTGTTTAATTCCTCATAAAAATGAATCAATGGATTTAATGTCATGATTTTTGGAATTTAAAATCATTGAAATATGGTACAAGGTCAAGATGGAGAAGGAGAACTAAGAAAAAATGTTTTTGAAATATTTATCCTGAAAGGGTAATTGTGTAAACATAACATGGTATACCCTTATTCTTATCATATGTTTCATGTTAGGGTAAGGAGTATTTCCTTTATATAGCTGCTAAATTTTAGACTACCCTTATGTAACTTAGCTTTACCCTTATATATCTCATCTTTACCATTACACGTCCTTCAAAAACTAGGGGGTTTCCTGTACATACTTATTCGACTACCCTTATGTAAATTTTATAAATTAATGATTACCTTAACATATCTCATAGGTTTCCCTTAAATAACCTTTATAAATTTACAGAAAACCTTATAAAACTTCTATGTATCTATAAGAAATGCCTAGGTACCCATATGATACTCCAAGGTAAGCCTTTCATAACCTTTATAATTCAGGGTTCACCCTTACATAGCATATGAACATTCTCATAACCAAATACAGAGGTAGAATGAAATGTTTTAGATAATTATAATTAGGTCGATACCAATACAAAATGCTAGTATGACACATATGTAGTGCATGGTAACCATTATGTAGATCATGGTACACTTACGCAATAAAGTCTTACCATTACACAATGCATGGTACCTATAAACCTGGCATTTAAAAGGATATAACCTTACACTTTGGCCTATTTACCTTTATAAAACTCATATTAATTGGGTTTTAACCTTACATAACCCTTAAAAATACATGTTTAACATTAAAAAGAACCAAAAAACATGAGTAATGTGATTTTTATTGAAAACATTGATTTTCAAATAAAAATACAAATAAATTAATAACAAAATATTGTTCGGGGAACAACTTATAATTGATAATATTAAAATTATCCCCCTATATTGGATTCTCACCCATGAGAAGTATCTCTAGTAAACTCTAACCAATAATTTATTCCATTGAGCTCAAACATGTAACATCTCATCCCAGGTACCATGCACCAGTGCCCCGAGATGGTTCTCCACATGACCCGAGGAATGGTTCCCCGTATGCAAGAGGTTACGGACTAGCATCAAGTGTCTGGTAAGTCAGCCAAGAGGAGAATATACCCTCTATTATCAGATTAAAACAAAAATAGAAGTAAATTAAGAAATAGTGGAAGCATATATAATCATAACAATACTAATTTCACAGGGTAAGCAACTCTACAAATATAGTACTCAACTAAAAGGGAAACATTTCATGCCAAAGTATGTTTCAAAATGTAGAACTGTAACATAAATACACTAGAGACTCCCAAGAGGGTCTTGAACCACCTCTTATTCCCTGATACATACTCCATCCGCAATATCATATCTAATCTAGAGAATTTTCCATTAACCTTTCATACATCAAAAAATTCTATTTGGATAGGAATTAGGAAACCCGAATATGGTGTGAATACAACTCAGTAGGCCACCACCAATAGTTTCTAAAACAAATCAAGTCAATATTAAGTGTAAAAATTTGTATAATGAAATTAATTATAATGCATGATTAAATAGTTTACCTCATTTATTAATATTAATTATTCAACCCCACAATTTAACAATCATGTTACCATTATTATTTCCATCCCATTTTTATTACAATGTTACCATTCCATGACTAACACACACTTGATTCTCCATGTTACCATTCCATACTCATGCACCGACGAATTTCCATGTTACCTTTCCATACTCATGCACCAATGAATGTACATGCTTCCATTCCATTCTTAGGCACCCATTAATGTCCATGTTACCATTCCATACTCACAAACCCATGAATTTCCATGTTATCATTCAATACTCATGCACCCATGAATACCCTTGTTACCATTCTTAAAACTTTGTCTAATTAGCATGTTACCATTCACCATTTAATAATAAATAATTTATACATATCACATGTATCTCATTTATCTGGGTTAATCAATTATTCACCCAATTATCACATAGAGAACATCCTCACATCAAGGAAGATTAACCAACATTAAACCTCCAACCCGAATATCACATTAATTTGTCAATTAATTAACATGATAACCCCCATTGCTAATATAAAAATTTGTCTTCACATAAAACACCTTAATTAATTCTCCAATTAATTAATCACATCAATCTCTTTAATTAATGTAACTTTTAATTATTCTATCACTCATAACAAATTTATCAATTAATTTTATTAATTATCACACTCAACATCTCATAATTAATTCATCAATTAATTATCTCAATCCAAAATTTAATTTTTAATAAGAAATTCTACAGGTAATTATATCAATTCTCATATCTCAATGCCATGTAATTAATTACTCAATTAATAATCCAATTCTATCAATTCAATATCTCAACAATCCACATTAATTTATTTACAAATTGATTAAAAAAACAATTTCCAATAATTAATTTTACAATTAATTATTCTATCATAATCCATTTCATCAATTCCCTAATTAATTTTTCATGCCAACTCTCATTAATTAACTAATAATTAATTAATCGCATTCAATCCATTCAAATAATTCATTAATAAATTATTCACATCAACTTGTTTAATTAATTATAAAACTAATTAGTCTATTTCAAACCTTTCAATTAATTTACTAGTAAATTATTAACATCAACAATGTTACTTAATTCTAAAATTAATTAATCTAACTCAATCTATTAAGTTAAGTCACTGATTTATTTTTCAAATAAACTCCATTAATTAATTCAATAATTAATTAATTTAACGCACTCTCCTCAATTAATTTAACAATTATTTATTCCCTTATAATCGATCCAATAACACCAATTAATCCCTGAATTAATTTTTCCAGCTCACTTAATTAAATAACCCCATAATTAATACACCAATTAATTATTACCACTCACTTAATTCAGTAACCACATAATTAATTCACCAATTAATTATTTCAATTCACTTAATTAAATAACCACAAGTTATTTATTAAATCCCCAAAATATCCCTCATGCCATGATGAATTAAATATTTAATTATACCAAATCCCAATTCCATAATTCAAACCATTCACATTATTTAATTCTACAACTAAATAATCATGTTCAATTGTCTCAATAATTCTATAAATAAATCAAAGATTTATTATTCCCAATTTTTCAATTCATTAAATTGATAATTAATTTTGACAATTAATTACCTATATTCCATAATTTTAATAATTTACTCAAATCTATAATTCCTATATTAATTAATTAACCAAATTAATTAATTCAGTTTGGAATTCTGACCACTTAAGGATTCATGGATAATATTCAATTAGATTCAAATAATTTATAATAAATACTATGGGATTTGAATTTTATACCCCCAACCTCCAATATGATGAACACACAATATGAATACAACATAATTGATGGTACGTTATTCTAACAACTATTGAAGGATGAATTAAAGAAATAATTATATTCGGTGTAATAAAAATCTTCTCAAAATATTTCATTTCCTATGAAATTTTTTTGATACACACCATAAACTCATCAAGCTGAATCCAATGTCATTGACAAAACATCAATCTGATCAATATAAAAAAATATTGATTGTTTAAATTTGAAAGGATAGATAGAGTGAAAAGATTAGGGCATGTCATAAATAATTGGCTTCCTATACATTCCATGTTAACCAACCAAAATCAAAATTTTAATACTTTTCATCAATTAATCTAGTTACATATATTAATTGACTCGTTTATTTATTAATTGTTCCTATTAATTTCATGCTACAACCCATAATAATTTTGGGAGTTTAATGGAACTATATCATTATACTGAATTCAATATTCAACATTGGTCTTGAAATGACCGCCTAAATTTTAGTGTCACACAGCCTTTGACGACGTGTCAATCTAACACCATACCAAAGAGTTATAACTGAAACAATGTTCTGACAACAATTATTTTGTCACAAAAATACACTTCATTAATTCCCCAATTAATTAAGTATTTCCATCTCATTAATTAAACCATCAATTAATTTATCAATATCCATGAAATCAGAATCACATAATAAATTTCATAATTAATTAATCTAATTATTTCAAGTTCATCTATATAACAATCCCAATTAATTAATTAAATTGTGTCAACAAAACAACCCTCGTTAATTAATTTGATAATTTATTAATCTCATCAATCCAATTATTTAATTCATCAATTAATTATCTCAATTAATTTTACAATCAATTAATTCTAAAAATTAAATAGTATCAAATGCCAATTATGCATAAAAGTCATATGCTGAATAGGGTAAACCCCCTATTCCTGACCCAATGATCATCTCATGTTTCTCATTCAACACACCGTCTTAGAGATATTAGTTATTTAATATTAAAAATAATATAATATATATATATTAAATATATAATGTTTGTTTTTTTTGAGCAAGACGCCCAATCTTTGAATAATTACAATTTTTATACACTACTTAGGGTAAACACCCTGTTTCAGAAACAATGGTGGATTGGATTTCTCATACGAGACACCATTGGGGATTTATTCATTTATTTTGAATAAAAAGTCTCACCATAATAATTTATATTTAATATTTTTTTCAGTATTCATTGATACATTGTGGGCCTTGGAATCTCACAATAACATAGTAAAGAACTCCAGAAATATCCAATTGAATATTCCAAGATGTTAACTAGAATATAAGGAATTCAACACATTTGTAAAAATTTCATTGATAAATCATTTTGTTAATTAAAATAAAGGCAACTAATATTCTCCAAAAAAATAAAATGATTCACACTTGAAAAAATGACAGATATTACAATCTCCCCACCTTATAATAGCTCATCCTCGAGTTGTACTCCCAATCACCTCTACCATTCTGAGTCAAAGAAGTTCGCGCAATTAAAACCTCTTATATGCTTCCCTCTCATATGTTTCCTCCTAAACCAATCCATGTTTCCACAATCAACAAACTATGGTCACAATATTTCCCCACAACACCTTTTCAATACTTTCCAAAACACATTTTCATGGCCCCTCAAAGCATGCATCAATCTCAATATCAACTTCCAAAAAATACCCGATGTTTTTTATAACTCAATATTCCTAACAACCACAAGAAAATATACAACATTGGTAATTATCCATGAAATAAAAAGCTACCTAAAAAATATCTACACCCATCACCTCCAAGGCACACCTGACCTTTCTCCTAGAAATCTAAACATGAACCTTATCGGTTCATCATTTTTTTCTTATTCCACCATGTCAACCTCATTGTATTGCTCCACACATCTATTATTGACATATCTCTCCCCGCAATATGAGATCCATTAAGATCACATTGTAAAATATCTCAACTACCACAGCCCATGTCCCAAAGATTTCATCATCTTTTGGTCCCACATTAAATCATGATCCATAAACCAACGATGGGATAACTCACACCATCAACCCCAAATATATACTGCTTCATTGGAATAACCTCTAAGGTCTCATATATCCTTCCAGAACACAATCATTTATCTTGGAATAATTCCATATCCTTCCCAACATACCTGATACAATATTAAGGTAGGGGACATGATTGTGAATAATTAAAAGTACACTAAGAAGTCTTCAATGAATACCACCTCAAATCCTTCATTAATAGTCTTTTCTCCATTTTTCCTTCCACATAGTCAAAACCGTGGACTTATCACTACCTTTAACCATCCTACACTCATGGAGTGGTTAAAAAAGATTATTATATTCACATTATTCATGTTTATCATTTTGAAACCCATTTATTCTCTTATTTCATCATTTTGCAATCTTTATCGACTAAATAATCAATTAAATTCATTCAACAATCAAATAATATCTTTACTCACATTAATTAATTCATAAAAAATTAATCAATATATTTAATTCAAAAAATAAATATTATATTTACACACATTAATTAATTTTTCAGTAAATTTGTCCCCCAATTGCGTTAATTAATTCCATAATTAATTTATCTTTTTCTAGATATCAACATCCCATAATTATCTCCCCTATTAATTATCTCAAATGATAATTTTACTATCACATGATTAATAATTAAATTAATTATCCCTAATTTTTGATATCAATATCTTAAAATTAATAATATAATTAATTGTTCCTAAAAACCAATATTTCACTAGTAAGGAAAAATTGCTCAAGTTCACCAACTTACATATAACCTAGTTTCCCATTCATTTATAAAATGATTCATGTTAAAAATATAATAATTAATACCTAGAATGATTCATGAAGACTCAAAAATCGATCCATTCATGTCCACGAGTCAATCTTGAAAAATATCAGAACCAACAACCATATCAAAAAACAAGTTTTTCACCAAATGTGAAATAATATCCAACTGCAACAAGAAACATAAATAAAAACATTCCTTCTAAAGTACCTAGGTTATCCCCCATACATGGGGTATTTACTTCCACGCACGAGATCATAACCAAGCCCCAAATCTTTCTTGTCTTTTTTCTACCATTCCCATATAGTAAGAAAAAAGAAGAAGAGATAAAACTAGATCTCTGTTACCACTTTGTAACGTCTTGTGCTAGTATCCACACACCAGTTCTCAGAAATGGTTCTCCACATAAACTCAGACATTCCTCCCTATATTCCAAAGGCTTCTGACTAGTGGTGAGGGTGTGGTCAGTTGGTCATGGGGAGACTATACCTTCTCTTGTTAGAGTAAAAACACCAGTATAAGTAAATAAAGAAATAGGGGAAGCATATATAATCATAAAAATACTTATGTTACAAAGTAATAAAATATATACAAATACGGTACTCACCTGAGAGGTAAACATTCCATGCCAAAGTGAGTGTAAAAATGTAGAATAGGAAAATAATTTTACCAAAGACTCATAAGTGGGTTCTAAACCTTGTCTAGTTCCCTTATCCATGCTCAATCCCCAATCCGTTATCTAATCTAGGGACGTTCCCCTTAACATGTCTTGCAGCGACAAATTCTTTTCAGTTGCCGATCAGGCAGCCCGAATAGGGTGTGATTACAACTTAGTAGGCCACCACCAACGATGTCTAAAACAAATTAAGTAAATATCTACTGTCTATAGTTGTATGAAGAAAGAAATTTAAAGGAATAATTAAATAGTTTATCACAAAAATTAATATTCTTTATTCAACACCACGATTGAATGTGCAAGTTACAATTCTTATTTTACACCAATTTGAATGATTATGTTTCCATTCCATAACTCACACACAATTGAAAATCCATGTTACCATTTTGTACTCACTCACCCATGAATATCCATGTTACCATTACCTACTCACGTACCCATGAATTTCCATGTTACCATTCGATACTCACTCACCCATGAATGTTCATGTTACCATTCCATACGCACACACCCATGAATGTCCATGTTACCTTCCCATACTCCTAAACCCATGAATGACCATGTTTCCATTTTTAATAGTTGTCCAAATGATCATTTTACCATTCACATTACAATAATACATAATTTACACCCATCACATTGATCTCATTTATCAAGGTTAATCAATTGTTAATGCCATTATCACATATAACACATCATCACATCAAGAAAGATTAATCAATATTAAACATTTTAACCTAATATCATATTAATTTATCAATTAATTAATCCTCTCACCCTCATTACTAATTCAATAATTAGACTTCACATAAAACCCTTAATTAATTCCCCAATTAATTAAGAATATTAATCTATTTAATTAAACCAACCATTAATTAATCGTTTACTCTTAATTAATTTATCAATTAATTATATCAATTACCAAACTCAACATCTTCTAATTAATTCAATAATTAATTATCTCAATCCAAAATTTAATATTCAATAATTAATTACCTAATTAATTATATAAATTCCCAAATCTCAATATCTAATAATTATTTCATCAATTAATTATCCAATTTTATCAATTCTATATCTCACCAATCCACAATAATTAATTTAAAAATTAATTTATCCAAATAATTCCCATTAATTAATTACCCAATTAATTAATCCAACTCAATACCTTTAATTAATTAACCAATTAATTGTTCATTCAAACTCTCATTAATTAATTCACAATTAATTAATCGCATTCAATCATTGTGATTAATTTGTGAATTAATAGTTTACATCAACTTAATTTATTAATTCAATCAATCCCATCAATTAATTCACTGATTAATTTTTCAAGTCAATACCATTATTTATTTTTAAATATAATTAATACAACTCAATTCCTATAATTAAGTCACCAATTAATTTTTCATACAAAATCTTTTAATTAATTCGTTAATTTATTAATCTAACTCATTATCCTAAATTAATTAAACAATTATTCGATTGTATTATATTCAGTAACACTTATTGATTCCTGAATTAACTAACCTTACTCATTTAATTAAATAACCCCATAATTAATTCACCAATTAATTATTCAATCTCACTTAATTCAATAACTGCATAATTAATTCCCCAATTAATTATTCCAACTGACTTCATTCAATAACTACATAGTTTATTATTAAATTTCAACTATCACCCTCACACCATAATTAATTCAAAATTTAATTATACCAAATCACAATTTTGTGATTCTAACCATTCACATTAATTAAATCTACACTTAATTAATCATGTTCAATGGTCTCCATAATTTTTTCATGAATTCATAATTATACCAAATTTCCCAATTTCATACATTGATAATTAATTTAACCAATTATTTATCCACATTTCATAATTTCCATTATTCACTGAAATCTCCAATTCCTAAATTAATTTATTGACCACATTAATTAATTCAATTTGGAATTATAATTTCATAAAAAACCATAAAAAAATATATAATAAAATATATGTAATTGGTAATAAAGACTATGGGATTGGAATTTTATACAACCTACCTCAAATATGATGAACATGCGATATGAATCCAACAACCCTGATGGTGCATTATTCCAAAAAAATATCGAATGAGAAATTAAATAAATGATCATATCTGGTTTAATAAAAGTATGATCAAAATACATTATTTTATATGAAATCAAATTTTATACACTTTATCCTCTTATCAAGACAAATCCAATTCCACTTATGGCACGTCAATTTGATCAATATCAAAGAAGATATTGATTATTTTAGTCTAAAAGAGAGATAATGAGAGGAGAGAGGGGCATGTCGTAAGTAATCGGATTCCTACCCATTCCATGTGCACCACCCCATGTCCAATTTATAATAATTTTTCATCATTAACTTTATTTAAATTTTTAAGTTGAATAATTTATTTTTTAATCCCTCCTATTAATTTCATGTATTTACCCATCATCATTTTGGGTGTTTCATGAACCTATACCATAAGCCTAAATTAAATATTAAACATTTCTCTTCAAATTACCACCTCAATTTTATACTCATGCTAATGCTGACAACATTTCAATCCAACACCATAAAAAAGAGTTATGACTAAAATGGTGTTTTAAAAACAATTATTTTGTCACATAAAGACACTTAATTAATTACAAAATTAATTAAGTTCATCAATCTCATTAATTAATCCATCAAGTAATTAGCCAATTTACATGAACTCAAAATCACATAATTAATTCCATAATTAATTAATCTATTTCTTTCAATTGAATCAACACAACAAATATGAGGAACAAGTAAATTAACTATTCCAACTCAGTTAATTAAATAACCCCATAATTGATATTCCAATAAATTATTCCAACTCATTTAACTGAGTAACTGCATAATTAATTCACCAATTAATTATTCCTACTCACTTAATTCAATAACCACATAGTCAATTATTAAATTTCAACAATATCTCTCTTGCCATAATTAATTCAAAATTCAAATATTCCAAATCAAAATTTCATAATTAAAACCATTCACATTAATTAATTCTGAATTCATTTTTCATGCTCAATAGTCTCAATAAATCATTAATTAAATCAATATTTAATTATTCTAAATTTACAAATTTAGTACTTTCATAATTAATTTTACCAATTAATTATCCGCATTCCATAATTTCTATTATTCACTCAAAACTCTAATTACTTAATTAATTAATTGACCAAATTAATTAATTCAATATGGAATTACTATTTCTAAATGATCCCTTGATAATATACATTCACATACATGTAATTGATAATAAAGGATTTGGGGTTTGAATTTTAGACCACCAACCTCAAATATGATGAAGACTTAATATAAAGCCAACATCGCTGATGAATCGTTATTCTGACAACTGTAAAATGTGAAATTAAATAAATATTCATATTTATTTTAATAAAAATATTCTCAAAATACTTCATTTTCTAAGAAATCAAATTTGATACACAAAATCCTTTTATCAAGACAAATAGAATGGCACTAACATCACATCAATATGACCAATATCAAAAAATATATTGATTATTGATATATGAGTTAAGATATAGGGAGAGGAGATAGAGGCTTGTCATAAATATTGGGATTCCTACCCATGCCATGTGTACCACCCCAAATTGAATTTATAAGACTTTTTTATCCATTAATTTTGTTAAATTTATTAATTGAATTATATATTTATTAATCACTCATATTAATTTCATACGTAAAACCATAATCATTTTTGGGTGTTTGATGGACCTATATCATGATCTTGAATTAAATATTTAACATTGGTGATGAAATGACCAAGTCAATTTTAGGGTCATGTCGCTACAGACACTATGTCAATCTGATACGAAACAAAATATTTATGACTAAAATAGTGTTTTGACATCATTTATTTTTGTCACAAAAGTTCACTTAACTAATTCCACAATTAATTAAGTATGTCAATATTCTTAATTAATACATCAATTAATTAATAAATATCTATGAAAACAAAATCACATAATTAATTCCATAATTATTTAGTTTAATTCATTCAATTGCATCAACACAACAATCCCCTTCAAATAAATGAATTTCATCACAACAAAAATCCTTGTTAATTAATTTGAAAAACAATTAATCTCATCCAAGCTATTATAAAATTTATCAATTAATTATCTCCATTAATTTGATAATTAATTAATATTAAAAAATAAATACACATAAAATTACCATCACACATAAAATTCATACCCTAACAATGGTAAAACCCCTATTCTGAACCAAATGGTCGCCTACAATTTCTCATACGATGCACTATTTGAGAGATTGTAATTATTTAATACTAAAAAATATCTATTAAAAAATAAAATAAATATAGAATAGATATTTTCACCAGTGATACGTTCAAACATCATATGCATACAAATAGTATACCCTTCATAGGTTAAAACCCATATTCTGGACACAATATTGGTCTTAGATTTCCCATATAACACATCATTTTGGAGTTATTCAATTATTTCGAATAAAATGTTTGAGATTAATATTTTATATTTACTCTTCTTTCAGACTTTACCAAGACATTTTTTGCCTCATAATGTCACTATAACATAGTTAGAACTCCAAAAATAATTAATTTATCATTCTAAGATGTTAACTAGCATTTACATCTGTTAAGAAATGTATCAAAATTTCACTAATAAATAATTTTTTTAATTGAAAAAACACAAAACATATTCACCAAAAACATTAAAAAATTTACACTTGAAAAAAAGTATGTGATCTTAGAGAACATCAGAATCCTTCTCTCATTTCTCATCCTAGATCCATCTATGCAGCCACATGATCCAAACTAGTGATACCATCTTCCCTCAAAAAAATATGGCCCCGATGTACAATCCTCATCTGACGATACTTATAAGATTTATCTGAATTTTACTCAATTTCACCATAATCTAAAATGTTCATAGAATCAACCACATACCTCTAGAGTTGTTCCACATAGAACACATCATGCATACCTCAATAGAAAGAGAGAAGGTTAAGATAGTATTCCACTTTCCCAAACATGTCAGTGAACATGAAGAGTCTAGAAAAATGTATTAATAGTTTTCCTTTTATCCTCTCATATGTTGGTGGCCTAAAAAGGTGTCACAAAAAAAGAAAAACATACCACCCATAGTGAACTCCAATGATCTCCTCCTACGATAGACATATGATCTTTTCCTAATCTGAGAAATGATCATCATCTTTTGAATATGTTTCAATCTCTTTGAGGTGTCCAAAAAAAATTGGACCCCAAAACAATTTACATACCTGCCTTATACCAAAAAATTGGGGGTCAAATGTCCTCTCGTTATAATCATCATAATATTCCATCTGAATAAAACCTTGGTAACAGTTATTGTGTGTGAAATTAACCTAGGCTATGTGATTATCCCAATATTCACTAAATTTTTTGATGAAAGCCTAAAGTAAATCATTCAATATGAATATGATTATCTAATATTATCCACCTTTACGAGGATGGTAGGTTTTTCTTAATCTCAAAATAGTCAATATGGATTTTTGTAAGACCGTCCAAAATCAGGACATGAAACATGATTCTCTTCCCAATAAAATTGTCAAGATAACTCCATAGAAGTTTATGATGTCAATGATGTATTGATTTCTTATCATATATACTAAGTGAGATGCTCATACTTTTATGAATTGAGAAACCTTTTTCCGCTGATCGATAATCACCCAAATAATTTCATGATTCCTCAGGGTCCTAAGTAAATCCATATCAAAGCCAGTCATTACATCTTCACAGTCCCACATGGGCACTAGAAGTTGATGAAGATAAAAACTAGGATATCGGTGCTTCCCTTTACACTATATAAGGTTAGCTATCAGGAAACAATACCTACGTTTTCCCTATAAATATTGGGACACCATAAATGTCTTCAGATATCGTGGTACCTCATTTTAAAACCTAGATTTCTCTCCCGTATGGAGGAATGGAAATCTCTCATCATCTCATTTAAGATGGAAAAAATAATAATACTACCCCGTGCAGAATGATCTGATCTCCATCGTCCAATAAATAATTGGGTATCAGGTCACCCATACCTAATTGTTTCCAAATCACAAAAAAATGGTCTTGTCTCCATTCCATCCATTACTAAGTACAGTAGAAAAGATTTGTGAACTAAGGGGGAACAATTAACCAATCCCTGGTGATCGGAAGTATCAATACACTTTTACTCCATCAAGCTCATCTAACGCTACTGATACTTTTCAGACCACTCACCGTGATCTTGAGATACCTTTATTTTATACCTAAGAGAATCCAAAATGAGGATAAATATACCTATGGTATATTCTATCATGAATTAAAATGTATGAAGATACTCTAACCAACACCTCTAACCCAAGTTCAATTATTGATGTGTGAAGATATTATGAATTATGTTTTGGTCTATGTATAGTAAAAATATCTCACCTATGAAATAATATCTTCAAAACATTAGTGAATAGACAATGACTACAAACTCCAATTCATGATTAGGGTTTTTATAATCATGGGTTCATATCTTTAATGGCTCATAATCTACTACCAAATCTCTATGCATCATAACCACTCCCAAACCAACACCTGAAAAATCATAGTATATAACACATTTGATCCTATGATCAAGAACTATCAGTATTAGAGTTTTAATTAAACTTCTATGAAACATAATAAATTTCTCTTAATTCTAGTCCTACCTTTATAACCTTACGTCCGTCTTTATTAGAAGAGTCATAGTTTCTCATAATTGGGACAAGTCCTATATAAAATAATATTAGTTTCATCTAATTCCAAAAATATTATGATGTAAAACGTGTTCTGAGGATGTGTATAAGAAATTACTTCAACCAATTTCTTTGGGTCCAATAATATTCAAATATCATACAACACTATCCCTTTGAAATTAACCTAAGAAATATAGAAGTTACACATTGAGTGTTTGGTGTGAAACTATAATGCATAAATCATACTCATGACTATCCAAAGATGTATATCATGCTGCTTCAGTTTCAATGATTTGATGATGATTTCATCAATGAATACCATGATGACTGTGTCCTTGTAAAGGTGAATGATCTAGTTTATGTGGTCCATGAACACTGTAAGTGATTTTCTCAGACAAATAGCATACCAAATACTCATAAATCCCTTACCATCTTTGAAAAACCATATTCAAAATTCACACCTCTCTAACCCATAGCTGGTGATAGCGTGATTGAATATTAATATTGGAGAAACATAGACTATATATAAGTTATTAAAAATATCCTAGGTCTTAAGAAAGGGATATCTATTCTTCACCATCACCTTTTTTTATTATATTAATCAATATAGTGTTGAAGAATACCATATACCTTCTTAGAGTATAACATGTGTTCAACCCTCAGTAAATTATTTATCCAAATAAATCCCCTACTCTCTAAGTTGTCATAATAAACCTTTTATATCTATCAACTCAGCCGGATCCATATGATAAGGGGGTATCAAAATGTGTTACACAATAGGTTTGAAATCTACCTTAAAATAATCCCTTTTTCAAGATGATGTCCTATAAATTCATCCATAATGGTATCTTGATAGATATTTAATGTTGGAGGAAAATTTGAGTGGGATTTCATTGGTCCTATTAAAAGATACAATACCACCATCTTCACTATCACCATACATAGAGGACTCAATCCTAGACTAACTCTATTTTCTCCTAGTTCACACTCTTTATTTATCATAAAATTATACCCCTTCAGTGAAGTAAACAACACACATATCTCATAACAATAAATGTGAGTTCAAATTTTTTTGAATTCAGTCCATGTCAATAAACACATTTATGTTAACAATAACAGGAATCAAGTATCCCTATAAATGAATGTTTCTTGTGATTACTATAGGACACTCAAGGCATAGATTGGAATAGCCCAGTTTTGTTCCCAAATAGCGTAGAAATAGAGACCAACTGGGAGAATAAATTTACTGGTATGTTAAATCCAACTACTTATTATGAAGATATAAACAAATGAGATAGACCATTATTAAATAATTCATTAGATATATTAGACACAATCAAGATCTTACCTCAGATAGTATATGGTTCCCCATTGATATCCACTAGGATTTGGTCCACTACATACACTTGACCTACCCCAGCTTTGTAACAATGTTTCTGAATCTCCTGAGTCCTCGTCATCTGGATCTATTACTGAGGACCCTGGATGGATCCCAAATTTATAGAACATGACTCTCTCGGCCCTCTATATAATCCTAAACTCATTTCTCTGGAACCAAACGACTGAAGATATCTTATATTTCCACACGGTCGACACTTGCTTTGAGGTTCCTTGAAACCCCTTTATTAGTATTCAGTCTTTCTATAGTTTAATTACTATGGGTCACCTACAAATTTGAATGGAGAAATTGCACTCTGATACACATATATCTCACAACCATATTGCATCCCCTATTCTTATTAGTCTTACTACCATAAACGTTACTCACTACTATAGTTGGATGTGAACCCATTTGAGAATTGAAGTGTAAAAAACACCAATTGCATGATCCTCCTCTGTGATCCTCTCGATGTTCAAGGCCATATACATAACCTCCATGTATAAATATATTCCAAGGATATTTAAATGTTCTATGATGTCTGGATGATGTTTTATATAAAACCTTTTTAGATTTCTAAGCCTCATTCCAAGTCAGAATTGGTGAAAATCAATTAATCTTAGTAAAATGAGCAATGTAAGTGGACAATGTCCTGGAACCTAATTAACTATCCATGAAATCAAGTACATAGTAAATCTTCTATGTATTAATAAATAACTCCCTAATTAATAGGTCTTGAAGACCTCTTAATTTAATCTCCCACATCGACCACCCTATCATATGACTCCCCACATATTCCTGATGAGTCCCTATAGCCGAAATGTGTCCATCATCGCCATCTTATCTTTCAGTGTATCGATGATGTCGATGATAGACACAATGATATCCACCCTATACTTTGATTCTTAATGACTCATATTTCCTTAAAATGCAGTAGGATACTGAGGTTTTAAGTATCTTTCATTATCAACCATGGATCCTTGCAGAAGATCTCTATGATAGAGTGGGAATACTATCTACACCATTATAATATGTATGAGAACATGCTTTAGGGAGCCATCCTTCACAGCCGGTGGTCCGATAAAACATCTATAATGATACATATTCTGTAAGATGGATCAAAATGTGAAATTTAAGAAATTCCTAGCCTATCTAGAAGTTTACACAAAGGTTTCTCTAGGATTCTACCAATAACCCAAGGTATAATTGTCCCATTATTGAAGAGAGGTCTCATCCCTGCATGTTACTCATAATCACCATAAATATACAACAACAACAAAATCATATATGGTTAATCTAATTAATTGTAATAGAAATATATCTTAAAAATAATGAAAAACAGATACATCTGAAAGCATATAATCTATCCTGAACATATAGCATAATTTCAGGAACTTAATTAAAGGGCTACTACATAGTTAAAAAATAGGTACAGATATTTCATGTGAACCTACGTGCCTAATCTCAACAAATGAACTCACCCCAAAACTCAAAACAATAGTAATATAAATCTATCTGATGGTAACTCAAAGGTACATTGAACATGTGTTGGCCTGCCATATGGAAAATCCCCTACATAAGTCCAAAAAAACAATGTCATTTCTCATATGCCGCATGTCTGTTCAAAAAGAAACAATTAAAACATTATATGTATAACATTTTGTAATTCCCCGACTACAACCACCAGGTTCGATCTGAAGTTCCACATGACCTCATTGACATCAACACATATCAAAGAGTTTTAAAACTAGAATTGAGAGTCTAAGTATATTAGTGGAGATATTATACCCTCAATATAATGTCATTGAGAAAACAAATAAACAAAATAATAAATAGTCAGATTAAACAAGCAGAGACTAATTGATGGAATATATTTCAGACAATAGTAAATGGTAATCCATAGTTAAAAGACAACCAGAGCACATAAGAAATAGGTAAATATACATATATACCATCGATTCTTTCCTGGTATTCAACCATCACCATGCACCGCTACTCAACCATCAACCATGAGGCCCTATCCCTTACTCAGATCATTGTATATGAAGGCTTCATACAAATTAGGATTAATGTGAATGATGGGAGTAATAAGTTCAGTTGACAACTAAAAAGTGTGTCCTTAACTGATGTTATCATGTATATATGTGTATTCCATAAATAATAAAAAGTGAGAAATAAACTCAACATTATAAAACATAGAGCCTATATTCAAACTATTACACCAAGAGCCCCGATCAAACCTACTTTGGATCATGCTATAAGTAGAGTCATGACATTAAAAGTAATAAAGATATATCCATGAAATTAATAATCATTATTCTCAGTATTTAGAATGTACTACTCAACATTCACAAGGATTCAAGGGATTCATGTTATTGGAATCCACTAGGCATCGAGTGGTTGTGCAACTCAGCATCTACTAGGAAATAAGTAAAATGATCCTTGGAATCTTCTAGGAATAGAGTATATCATGTGGAATCCAGAAGGAATTTTTGTATCCTGGCCATCATTAGATGTCAGGTGCACTCCCCCTCTAAGGCATCGCCATGTCATGATAGTCCACCTTCTTTTGTCAATATGAACAATACATCCAAAGGCACACAAAATAAGGTATAATATACAAGAAATAATATCATATCATCATGATTAATATTAGAAACACAAAATACATGTGACAAACACTGAACATGAATAAAAATGTATGAATTTACTCATGGATATCAGTATCACACACAGTTCTCATGGGACACTCACATTCCCAAATGTGATCATAATAATGAAAAGATATCACATGTTTTAAAAAAAGTGTTATGATATGGAAAAAAGTGTAAAATAGATCCCCAAAAAGGTAAGGACCTTCCTACCTCAAAGTTCATGTGACTACATGATAAACCACCATAAGTGATTTCAAATATATGGGTGAAACCTCTATTACCAAAAACACCTTCTCCATGTCCTTACTATCCTAATATTTTACACCTCAATGTTTTAGGATAATTTGAAATTATTATAAAATATTTTATTTTTTTCTAATTCCAAATGAAATAACACATTACAAGTGATAAGATTATTCTCTCTCCTAGATAATACAGAATTATTAAAATAATTCTAAATCACCCCTATTAATAATTTTTTTATTATTCGATAGAAAATTGTCATAATTTCTAATGTGATAAAATATTTCTATCTCTACAATAGTCTAAGATAAACAAGAATAATTTTTATTACTACTCTCCATATTTCTAGATTATTATAATTTTAAGAAAATGTTATCAATTTCATGAAACCCTGGGAAGTACAAATTAATATATGGTAAATATTTCTTCATGGTAGAATACTAATACATAACTTAATAAAATAATTCCTTCACTTTTTATAATATTACATGATTCGTGTTTTTAATAAAATAGTTTTTCCCTAATTTTTTAAATGTATTAGAATGAAATGTACTAATATACATAGATAGAAAAATATGTAGAATTTATTCCTTTTATAATTATACTATACGGAATAGAGGTGGGGGATTTTTATACATTCCTAGGAAATGAAATAATAAATTAGAAATACATAAGAGGACATTAAAAATCTCCTGTAAAGGATCATTTGCTTCTCATTCTCAAGAGTTAATCTAAAAATTAAGGCAATAATAGTTTATAAATTTTATGAATATAGCCACATATAGATCTATAGTATTAAATACACCAACTAAGATAAAAAAATTAATTTTTCTCCATACCATTAATTATTTTCAATGTTTTTAAATACTCATAATCTTTTATCAAAGGATTTAATACTATTATTATTTTCAATTAAAACCATAGAAACTTGTTACACGGTTGATTTGTAGATGGAGAAATAAGAACACATGGTTTCAAAATATATCTCCCCAAATGGGAACTGTGTAAGGAAAATGAGGTTTACCCTTATGTATATCGTATGTGACATGTAAGGGTATAGATCCTTTCCCTTATTCTATATATAAATTCCAATCTATCCTTATATAGCATATATTTAACCCCACACGACCAGAAGAAACTAGGGGGTTCTCTTACACAGTGATTGGAATACCCTTACATAACATATAAAAAGTAAGGGTAGCCATTATTTAGTTCATATGATACCCTTATGTAACCTTTATAAATTTCTGGATACTACTTCATAGCTCCTGGGTTCCCTTAAAAAATACCTAGGTACCCTTATAAAACCTCTTGGTTACCCTTATGTAACATTTTTCATATAAGGGTTACCCTTCCACGGTGCATAAAATTTACCTTACCCTTATTAATCGGTGTAATGGAACTTACAGAGTTCATATAGTCAAGTTATCACAAATATATAGCCCTAGGATCTCCCATACACATTAAATGGTAACATTTACGTAGTGCATCATAGAATTATGAAAAATAGTGCTACATTTACATAGTGCATGGAACCCTAATGCAGTTCATATAAAATAATTGTAACCTTCTGTATCATTCCGTTTATCATTATTTAACTCATATTAAGAGGTTTTTACCAATACATAACCCTTAAAAATCCTTGGTTACCTTTATAAGACACCCAAGAACATATGTAAATAATATTTTAATTGAAAAAAAATAGAATTTCATATAACAAAACTAATAAATTAGATTCAAAATATGATTCATGTATCAATATAAAATTTAAATTATTATAAAATCTCCCATTAAATGCGTGAAAACTGACAAAATGAGTTCATATTTCCATGAACCCTTAGCAGATTGATCCTCAAAAAAATTTGACCTATATGAATCAACTATGTGTCAATCCAATGATTGAATTTATCAATATTACCTAAAGAATCAGTTCAATGAGATATTTTAATTTAAATGGAATATCCACAATCATGAATTCAAAAATGAATGGATGTATTTATAATGACATGAAAAGATATGGACATTATCGCAAAGAAATTTGGGATTTTTTAGAATAATCCACACATGAATCTAATATCAAATTTCTCTTTATGAAGGAATCTATGACGTCTAAAAGTAAATTATTATTAATAAATGGAAAATAAAATTTGTAGGAGTTAAAAACAATAAAATGAGATTATATATGATGAAAAACATAGACACTTATATTTGATACATTTCTTATATATACAAACAAAACTCACATCAATCTGATAGATGAATTCCTCTGTATAACTCAAAGTATCATCATATTATCACATATTCATTAGAATTCCATCTAATATGGGTCCAAACTAAGTAACCTATTTCAAAATGAATTCAAATCTTAGGATAATGATTGAAAAATAATTTTTTATCCATCATATTTTTTCGAGAATTAATATGATGTTTGTATTTATTTTATGGTTCAATGGATCATTTCTCCTTCATATTTTTATTAAAATAACATAAAATGTATGGGTGTAAAAACTGAGAAAAATATCCTGGAGTAGTGCAAAAACATATAAAAATGATCATTTAATCATTTTAGATTTGTAATAACTAACCTCACATCAATATGATACCACTTATTATTGTATGTGATTGAATGTTCCATCTAACCATCACATATTCATCATATGACCACATAAAAGGTGTATAAACTGAGTAAATAAGTTCAGATTTCCATGATTATTATGTTAATGGTCCTCATAGCACTTTTTATCCTAACTAATTATCTATAAATAAATCAATTTTCGTTATTTCTCAGTATGATCCAACTTATCAGTTCATCTTAATTTTTTTAAATGAAATGTCACCCATAATGAAATTAAAACCTAGTAGAAACCATTAGAGTGACCTTAGAACTTGGAAGACCAATTCCTAAGTCATTTTTAATATTTACCAATTAGTCACAAATTATTCTGATTCATGTATTTCATAACATAATGGAAACTATGGTTATATATTAGTAAATCTAATTAATAAATAATAAATCACCCAGGAAATGGTAAAAATCAAGAAACAAGCTCGAATCGATGTGAAAAAATAGAAAAACTTTCACTGACACATTTATGATTTCAAATAACCAACATTATCTAATATAAAACCATAACATATCGATGTGATAAAAAGTTTAATTTAACCTCCACACTCACATTAAAGTAAAATGACACCCAAAATGAGTTAGAATAAGAAATGAATGTTCATAATGACATAAAAACATTATAGAATGATCCTCAAATTATATGTGATCTATAGGAATCAATCAATCATCAATTAGATAACCAAATTTCATGATAAGTCTAAATATATGTTTTTAACATGATATTTTTTTAAAGGAAATGTCATGCATAAATTTTTGAAACCCAAGTAGATGAGTTAATATTTATTTGGAAACATAAGATAATGATCATAGAGCCATTTTTGATTGGTAGTAATTAGTCATGTATCAATACGATGACCATATTTCTCATTATGATGGAATCTATGATTTCATAATTTTATTGTTGATTTAAAATAATATAAATTGTAAAAATGGCTTAAAACATAGATAATTGCCTCAAATTTCTTTGAAAGCACGTCATCAGCTTTCTTTCAACCCAATTAAAATCTTTTGACCTCCCATAGTTGGTTTGTGGTCTGTTTTCCCATGTCTGACTCTTGAATTTTAGAACCATTGAATTACTTTTATTTTATGTTGTTCTTTAATTTCCTAGTTACAATATTATCATAGATACCCAAGATATTTATACATATTTTTACATGAGTTTTAACATAAATATCCAATAATATAAAATAAGGATTGAAAATTCTTAGTGTCTTTTGGAATACTAGTTATGTAAAATATCAATATGAAAATAAATAATATTTTTTAATTCTCCATAATGTGATAAAAAATCAATTTAATCTCCTAAAAAAATATTGGATAATCTATGTATTAAATATAAAAATGGTTGTTCTAAAAATCCCCAAGAGTCAATAATCAAGATAAGTAAACATAACATGTCAATCAAAGGTATAACATGATATCATAAAATAGAAGTCCCATAAATAGTTACATAAGAGAATAACATAAAGAACATGTAATATGAATATCATTGTATCATAGGAAATGTGGAATCAAAAAAATTACATAATCATATGATAAGGCTCACATCTGCGACAACATCACATGGTGGATATAGTCCTATAGTAGATTAGGTTTACTCATTATTCCTACAGATATCATCTCATGAGACAAAAGTTGCCCAATGAATTAGAGATCTATATAGGAACACCCATATTTTAATGTTCTTGATTATTTATTCCAAAAGGGGATAAATTATAAGTAATAATTAGGAAAATTACCCATGGAATGAAATTGGTTGAATAATATTTACTCATATTGTAATCAATATAAATTTCATGTTCAAATAATTTTATAAATGAACATATGGAATGTATTAACCCTTTAAAGGAAGGGAGAATATTTCGGGCATATATTTTAGATACATACATATATAATTTATAAGTGTTACATTAAATTATATTTAGGGATAAATCATTCTAGATAGATAAAGTTTGTATCCCAAATAAAAGGGTTGTTTAGAGAGATATCTTAACTTGAGTCTAACTCATCATGTACATTATTTATCTTCTTGAATAATAATATTATAATAATTATTTACAATATTAATAATATTTTTCATGTTTATTATTTATTTATTTATTTATTTATTATCATTTTATATTCAATTACCTAATAATTTAGGTACATGCCAATTTTGTTTTCCGATATTCAGATCATATGTCCAAAATAACTTTGTTAAGTTGACTAAGATCAAAGAGATTATTATTTTATCATATATATATTAATAATATATATATATTTATAATTTTTATACATCAATTACACTTTTATAACAAACTACGAAATATGGTTATGACAAATCAACTATGTTTCAATCATAGAGATGGTAGGTCATCATATGCATGATTAACTTTTCATTTTACAATGACCATGTTTGAAAAAATGTAAGTTTTATTTTATATTAAAAAAATTATTATTATATCATAAATATAACATTCTACTTCTAAATAAACTTATATATACCATCCATGTTTTTCGGTAATGAAAAATTAATCACATCGCTTCAGGGAGGTGGTAATCCACACGTGCACAGAGATGACATTTCCATCATTTAATGAATGGAAATGTAAGAAAATATATGATATATTAATTTTAAAGAATTATAAATATTACGTTAATATTATATATATACATTAAATCTAACGTTATAAACAACTATGATAGGATATGATGGAAAATGAGCTACATCAGTTCATGAGAAGATTGTCTGTTGTTTATACGAATAATGGTTTCATTTCACGTTTTGTGGAAGTGGAGATGGATATATGTAATGAGGTTAATGTAATAAAATATAATTATATATTATATAACTATTTAATTATTAAATAATGGTTTCATAATATTTCATGTTGGTGAAAGAAGATATAAAAAAATTCCCAGTTAAAAATGACACATCTTCATCGGACAACCACATTTAGTTTCCACAAAAATCCTTCCTAAGAGGGATTCTAATAAAACCATGGATCATGAGAAAATTTAATGAAATTAAGGAATGTAATTCAAGAAGTTATTGGATTAAAATATCTTTTTTAGGAGTGGATACTAAAGAATAAATATTACCATTTTTAAGTGGTGGATAAGACCCACTTCAAATCGTTTCGTAAATAATATAATATATAAATGGATTATTCATATAAAATGGATAAAAAATGTAATTATTGAATATTATATGACATAGGTTCTAAATATTTCTAAAAAATATGAATTTGAAAGTTTTTGGGTTATTTTATCAATTATCAATTTTGTTTAACCCCCGGTAGACTGTTTTACGCAAAAATGTAGTAATAACATTTAACTGTTTTTACTACTAATTAAGGGAAAAAAATTATATTGAACCTATAAATTAACATTAATTATTATACATAAATATTATAATTTAATTTTTTAATTTTCAATTCACATAAGGGGGAGAATTTAAGTTAAATTATACCCACAAAATACAATGAAAATGTGGTTTTCAGAAAAATGCACTTTTCAAGAAATAGATGACATTATATTAGCTATATGACTAGAAATAATAATTTTATGAATTTAAATTCATATATATATATATAATATAAATTAAATATAAACATTTCCCTATTAGTTGTTACTTTAGTTAGTTAGATGATTTAACTTTAAGCACTTAAAAACAGTTTTCAAAAACCTACATTTTTAAAAATAATATTTAAACCTTACCAAAACCATGAAAATTGATAATTAAAATGAAATTAATTAGAATATTATAAATAAAATGGATCGTGTTTCACATTAATTTCACATTAAAATTATTATGGGAATTTGAAATTACATTATTTAACAAAATAAAATGATAATATTAAAAAAATGCAATTCTCATTATTCATTGAAAAATAATTCATTTAAAAAAATCCAAAAATTTGACCTGATGTTATTTTTAATATTATGATCAAAAAATGAATTGAATTTTATCAAATAAAATTTCTAAAAGATAAATAAATTATTGATATTATATTCTCACAAAAATAAATAAAAATAATTTTTGAAGAAAATAATTTGTTTGAAGGATTAGATGTCTTTTCTAAAAATTGAATGGTAATTTATGAATAATTTATCAATACATTTATTTTTATCCGTAAATTTATATAAATTTCGTAAATTATAAGTTTAACACCAGGTTTATAATGGTTAAAATTAAATTAGCAAGGTTCATTTAGGCTCAGTGGTGTGTGTTGTATATGATATTAAACATTTTGTCTTTTTTAAATATCTAAGTGTTACATTTTTCACCAATAAAAATTTTTCCCAATTAAATTTCATGTTATATACAGATTTAAAAATTGGTGGTGGTATTTCTACATCATGGATTCCTCTAGTTCCTAGGTTTCCCCTTTGAATTAATTGTTCCACCATATTACTTCGACCCGATCATATATCTTAAAACATAGAACATTATATCTATAATCTATGATATTCCCAAACTTCATCTCATATGGGACATTATTTTCCAACATTAATATTAATAAATTCATAACATGTGATAGATATTTTATATACTTCCTTAAGAGGGATACATTAAATAAATTATTTACTTGAGAAATAGTGGGTGGGAGTGTTAGTTGATAATCTAAAATATCGATGAGATTGAGAATCTCAAGAGTTTGATGTACCAATATCTTAACATTCCATTATTACAAAATCTCATGACTTTATTCCATTGAGATCGATGATGGAATAATTTGTCCTAGACCAAAAACTCTAGGCCTCATTGACGATTTTCACCATATATCTTCTTCAGACTCTAAGAAGATTGGATATTTCACCAAATGTTCTTGACCTTTTAAACTATTTCAGCTCCTAATGGATTGTGTTCACAAACTAAATCAAAAATCATAGGTATTCTACAACTTTTACATAAAGATATTCATAGGGATCCATTTTTATTCTTGATTAAAAGAGATTATTCCATGAGAACTTGACCAAATTAATATTTTGATCTCATCCTCATTCGATGTCCATCGATAATACAATAAAAACGCTTTCCATTGTATAAATAGTATAATAAAACAAACCATTATTTTAGGATTATTAGACATACTCAATTTTAACTCAATATGTAGAGAATACTGAAGACTCTTCTTGAATTTATAGGTATATAACGGATCTCTATCACATAAAATTGTTAGAGGTGTTCCATATAGCATGAAATAATATAGGATGTATGTCCTTTTGAGTTTATCTGGTGATAATTCATCTCATGTTATATTGAAGTGAGCAGTATTTATAAGATGATCAACCATTACAATATGTCATCATTTTATCTTAATGTTTTTTGGATGACCAATGAAAATGTACAATGTGATTTATTCCCATTACAATATAGGTATTGGTAATGGTTTCATCATAACCTTATAATTTTTCTATCTAGAATTCACATCCAGATATACCTGAAATTTTGATGTATATTATGTGATATGTTTCATTATATTTTCCCATAAACAATTCTCTTGGAGATCTCATTACATCTATGTAATCCCTTGGTAGATGCATAAGGGCAAGCTATTTGCATAATTCAATAACAATTTCATTAACTAATGATTTTTTTGTACACATAGTTAGGACCCAAATCTTACAAATCCTTCAAAAAAGTTTAGGTATGAGGATTTCCATTTTATTATTTCTTTTACTATATTATGAATTACCACATCATCATTTTGGGCATTCTTTATCATATACATAAGGTATGGTTGAGAAATTATTTAAAAAATTAATTTTTATTCACCTTAATTCATGATTCTTATGTCCATACTTTTCAAGTCTATGATGATTGGATCCTTCTCAATTTTCATTAGTGATAAAATTTTATAATCCTTTCTACATAAAGAATATGTCACTTTATTTAATTTCTTAGGATGGTAGTAGAGTGATAATTCAGTGTACTTGAGCAGCTTTAGTAGTATTTCTTGGTTCATATTATGCTTTTTATATGTGAGTATATATTTGAATCTCTTATAATCAATATATATTTTATTCTTCTCCACATAGATCAAATGTCGCCAGATTTTTATTAAAAAGTTCTATATAGCCAACTCTAGATCATGAATTGGATAGTTATTTTTATAAAATTTAAACTAACTTGTGGTGTATGATATCAAATTATCATTATATACTAGTACACAGCCTAATCCATTCATTAAATCATGTCTGTATACAATTAAATGTTCCACACTTCAGGGTAGTGTATGGACTGTTACAGTGCTAAGCCTATTCTTGGACTCCTTAATTTTCTCATTACATTCACATGTCTATAAATGAATTACCATATTCTATGTTATGCTTGTTATTCTGTTTGATAATCAAGATACTTTTCTCACAAATCATCAGTAATATCTAACTAGCCCAAGGAAACTGTGGATCTCCATTACAAAAGATGGTATGGGCCACTCCTCAAAAGATTTTTTATTAGAAGTGTCATATATATTCATTTTCTAGTCATAATTTTTCTGAATAATAATACATCATTCATCCCCAACCCTAATTTACTCTACATTTCATATATCTTTTCCTTACACAATGTCTTTATAATGATATTCAATTGCTCCTCATGATCCTTATTTATTTTAGATTATATAAGAATATAATTTATAAATATTTAAAAAAATATATGTTAAGATAATATCTAAATACTATAAACATTAAGTCCATAAATATTTAAGGATCATTAGTGAGTTTTAAATGAATAATTATTTTAACACTCTAAGATATTAAATGAATAGCATTATGTTCTATAGCTTTTATGAGACACAACACCGTTACAAAATGAATGATAATATAATATTTAAATGTTAATGTTATAGCTTAGAAGTTAAAATTGGTTGTAAGAATATGAATAAATAGTTTTTGAAAATTATGTATAAATATTTTAGATGATGCAAATATATAGGTAAATAAGGACTCAATTATTATTAAATTCTTTTTATGCTTCAAAAATACGTTTTTCATTAAAACCAATTATTTATTTTTGTGATAAAATGAAACAATTAATTTATATAATGTTTAGGAATTGAATTATTTCAAATTTGAATTCACTTTTGAAATCATCAAGTCAAATTTAACATTGGGTGAAATTTTAGGATTTTTTATACTGAAATATTTTTCAATGAATAGTGAAACATACCAATTTTTGTAAAAAAAACATTTTTTTAATAAATTAAATAATTTAAAATTATAATTATAATTATATATTATTTAAAATTAATATATGTATCCATTATTTATATTTAAAATAATTATTTTCATTTTAATCATCTTTATATCATATTTTTTTATGTGATTTTTTAGGCCTAAGAACACATTTTTTTAACTCTATTTTTAAATGAATGAAGTTTCTCCAATTACATTAATTAAAATAAACCATAATGATTAATTAAATTAATTTAATTTTTATATTATTTTAATATATATATTTATTTAAATTTATAAAATGATGCTTAATATTCATATAGTTAATTGATAATCATTTTACTCTTGAAAACATTATTCACTCAAAAAATTGACATATTTTTTGGGTGAATTATTAAATTAAATTATTCCACGCATGTGAATTTAACTTGATAAAATTAATTACATATTTTTAATCTTCATAATTAACACTAGTAACATTTTCGACCTAATGTTTTGTCAGAATGAATTATAAAAATAGTAAGACTTTGTCACCATGGTAAAAGTGTATATTTGGTTAACCAAGTTTTAAAATAATTAATAACACCACCATTTTTTCATATTAATTATTATTTACTAAATTTAATTCAACAATTATCACCATAGTTTCTAGATTCAATTATTTATGGGACAGATGTACCTAAAAGAAACATACATAACAATTAATATAAATAAAAAAATGTCAGTCTCTTTCCTATAAATAACTATTAAATGTTAACATTGGGATAAAAATAAGTGACAAATAAATTTTAAATATTATATATATTGTAATAAAATCATTTTCATTATGGGAATTTATTTATATACTTTTTATATATAAACTTTAAAATCTTATACAACGCTGACACAACACTTGTTCACATAGCGGAGAACTCGAGGTAAATTATTTTAAAATCATTAAAATTAGTGTACTTGGGATATTTTTTAGTCGGAAAAAAATTATAGTTAATAATTTTGAATTATTTATTATCAAGTAGATTATATTCTAAAAAAAATTATTATATATAGGCATTTAAAGTCAATGTAAATGAATAGTGTCATAAATTACAATATTGATATTTTATATTAGATAGTATACTATAAAATTATTTAAAAAAATTAACAAAAATTATTGAGGGAAATTAGAATGCTAAATAGTCTAAAATTACACCCATTTTACATTTATGATCCAATTTTTATCTTATAAGTAAAATTATAACCCTTTCATTTTTTATTTAATTTCTTCTTACACCTCATTAAAATAAAACGCATCCATAATGATATAAAAATTATATATTTCTCATATACTAATATTTAATGATGTTAATTCAATTTTCTACATCAATATCTGCTTCCATAAAATGTGAAATGAAACCATCGTTTGTGGTATGACTAACTACCACATCATAAACTAATGTAATTCATTTTCAATCAGCACAACATATATATGATATTAATGATTGATTTAGTATATATATATATATATCATATTTTTAAATTATTAACAATTAAAAAAATATAACATATTATATAATTTAGAACCTTTCAATTCATTTAAAAATGATAACACTGCTCATGTGTACGTGTAAATTAACACCTTTATGAACGGATGAGAGTCCTTTTTTATTATTGGAACACATTGATGGTAAATATAAGTATATTTAAATAAATATTATTAACATTAATATATATTTATAATTATGTAATGATAAAATAACACATACCTTATTTCCATCATGATCATTAAAAATGGAGATGTTACTCAAGCGTACATATGGCCTACCAACACTATGATTGAAAGGTAGTTCATTTTTCATAAAAATAATTAATTGTTGGTTTTAAATATTATATTTATGTATAAAAATTGTATTTATTTCATGATTATTATTCAAGATATCATGTAACAATTACCTCTTTGACCATAGTCAATCTATCATAGTTATTTTGGACAAATAAACAAAATATCATCAAAGAATCTAATGTAAAATTTGATTAAGTAAATATATATACAATGGTAATATTTAAAATAAAAGAAATAATAATCCAGAAAGAGTTTAATAATAATGTATATATTATATATATTTTTATTATTTAAGAAGATAAACAACGTACATGATGAGTCGGTCCTATGGTAAGGGATTCTGTTTCAATTTCATTTCATTTAAGAATATTTTAATATTTTGTGGTAATTTATTATATATTACGTATATTCCTGAATTTTTTATATTATAACATGAATCCTTCCTACTTAATTTTATTTTAAGATATAATTTATTTTAATTCATCCAATAGAATTTCATTTGAATGTTACAGAGTGGTAAGGTGTTTCATAACTCAAATCATCTCACTAGGTTGTATTACGTATTCATTTTCATGGATATTATGATATTATGGGATTAATTAAATTTTACTGGTTTATGTTCTTGTTTACATTTAAAATTATTACTTACATTTGATACACGTAATCAATTCGTTAATTAATTCACTTCAATGGTATCATTTTTTTCAAATATTTTGTCTCAATTTTCACTTTATTGATACATATTCGGTATTATACACCTATTTATTTTATATCTTTATCTAATAAATTTTTTTATATTTTATGTCATGAATATATTTATATTCTGGTTATTTCATTCTTCATTTTATATTATTTATCTCATGGGGGTTATGATAAAAAATTTGGAAAAGTGGAAAAGGTTTAATTCACAATCTCATCATCATTTGAGATTATTTAGGTTTATGTATCCAATTGTGAAATTATTTGATATTTTAAATCTCTTTTATTCCCCTATGTTTATTTATGGGAATTATATGTTTTAATTACTTTTTTCACACTTAAATTACTCAAGATACTCAAATCATGTTTTTATGGAAAACTGGCATATTTCTCTACTAGATTAGAGATATTTTCCTTCAATATACATATTTTCAAAAAAAATTAATTATTATTTTAAAATTTATCCATTTTTTATTTTAAATTTTACCCATGAATATCTTCTAAATTTTTTTTCAAACAAATCAAATCTTTTTTTGAGAAAGGTACTTTTTTATCTTTTTAGTTAAAATATGAGAGGGGTATTTTTTTAATATACTCTCTATGAATGTTCTTTGCCGCCATCAAGAACACTCACTAATTTTAAACATAATTTATAGGTTTCATGATTCTTTTCGAAGAAATATAATCAATTAGTTTGGATCTTTTTAGTTTTCAAAAACCTTTTTTATTGTCAAATTTTTATTTTCATTGAGAATGTTTAAATGAAATTTTATGGTATTTATTTTAATCAAAAACAACAATAATTTAATTATCCACATGGGTTATGTTATAATGATACCGTCCTTATAATTTATTTCTATGGTTTATGAATAAATTGATTGGGGGAAAGTATTAATATTCTTCCAGCAAGACCTTTATCTATAGACAGTTTGTGAATAAAGAATGTTGATTAATTTTTATTTTTTTATTCATATGATGAATAAAATGGAATTATTATGTGACGCATGGATAAAGGAATTAAATATTCTCTCGATGCATGAGTAGTTATCATTAGATAGCCGGGTTGGATAGCCTTATTAAATGGGTTTTTGGTTTATTCGTACCCAGTTATTAAATTGTCTTGGCACAAGGAATTGCGATTAAGATTCATATGTAAAACATTATGTATTCCATAATTATGAAATCAGTTGTTAATTTTCATGAGATGATATCCTCGAATAATTTTAAGGCTCATGTTATTATTTATATCACATACTTTTATCTTTATTTACTTCTATTATATTATTCTTAATGCTCATGTTATTGATTAAATGGAAATTAATTTCTATTATAAACCTTTTAAAATTTATTTTTCCTTATATATTCATGATACCTTCCACTATACATAACCCTTACAAGGAATTGTTGATCACCCCTTAATTTTTTTCTTTTCCCTAGGATATAAAGAATGAGTCTTTGAATGAGTTCATGGATGGAAAATATTAACATTCACACTGTTTTATTTTTAATGATTTCAATTTTAGTGGTATATTCAAGTACGTAACTAGTTAACCAGTGTTACTAAAATATTCAGTCCTTTGGGATAGAATATATTGTATCTAGTACCAATTTATTAAATTAATCATCGAATCTTGGTTAAAGACATGAACACCCCATATGAGGTTTTTTGTGATGAAAGTGCCTTGGAGACATTTTTTGAGTTTTATTAGACGTTTTGGGTATATCTATCCTTATATATAACTTGATATTAAGTGATAAGGTTATTTGAGTAATAATATTTCAACAATTTTATTATGTATTTTTTAATGTTATTTTTAAGAATTATGGTTAATATGATTACTGATATTAAGGTAATTATATTCCACTAATATTACTTTGTTGTTTTAAAAAAATAATTCATATAGAAAACCATTGTGGTTATAAAGTGATTTGATAACAAATGTTATTTTTTATATCTTCATCATATTTTTAAAAATTTTATAGATATTATATTAAAATATTTTCATAAAAAGGAAAACCCATGTGTCAAAAAATAAATTGTCACATCCAGAATGTTTGCAAGGATTGAACCCACAGCTAAAGGGTGATAAGGGTGCAACATCTACCAATGGCCTATATGATGTCTAAGTTAATATGAAAAAATTACATAATTGTTTTATTGAAAAATTTAAATTAGATATAGAAAAAATATTGTTGGTTGAAATAATTTTTATTTTGTGGAGATAATTTATATTTTTAGAGACTTTTTTATTTGTTTTCATATATATATTCCCATTAAGTTTAACATAAATTATTATTTTGGAAGAATAAAATTAAATATTTGAGGATGTAAGATTAATGGTATGAGATAAAATTTAATGTGAATACATTCTATAATGTTTCTAATTTTGAGGTAATTTCTTATATAAGGATATTTATTTATTGAATGATATATGTCGAAACTTTTTTGGAAATTTTTAAGTAAAATAATTTTTTTTTTCATTTCACTGTTTAAAGAGTTTATTTATTATCATGCATTATGGTAACCATTTCAATTTTTGTTTTATTAAATATAAGAAGAATAAATTGTAATTATATTGTGAATTATGTGTTCCTTAAGAAGTTGATATTTTTTCATTAGGAATAAAAAAATCATGTTGAATACTCATCTCTAGTAGAAAAAGATGAGGTTGTGGTGAGAATTAATTAAAGGATGAAATTATACTTTTCATGTAACAATATTTATTTATGTTCATTATCTATAAGATAAATTAATTCATAAATTATAAGAAAAGGATCTTGAATTAAATTGTATATCTTATTAAAGTCATTTCTATCCCATTTATTGTCTTTTCACCCATAAAAAGATTAATGGTTTTGGGGTTATTAATGTTATCCTCTTATTACTCATTATTAGTCCATGGGATATAGTTTTCTTCTCAACATCATTATTTTTACATCCCATTAATGATATACTATTTGGAAATGTAATTTTGTGTTATTCTATATGACCTTAATATTTCCATTTTCCTCCTTTTGATAGGATGTTTTATTAACCCTTTTACGATGTGGGTTACCCCAAAGGAATTATCAAATTTCAAACCCTTTATTTCTGACCACAATTTAAAATTATGAGGATTTAATTTATTGAATGTATAGAGAATGTAACACCTCAATATTATAAATTAATAAGATTATGTTTTATATAATATATGACAAGAAACATCGATCCTAGATAAACTAGTGTATTCTATTTAAACATCACAGTTATCACCTGGATTTTAAAATAGGAAGAATTGTTGGGATATTTTTAAAAAAACTATATAAATATTTTAGATGAATGAAATATATTGTTAAATAATGAATCTATTTTTATAAAACTATTCTCATGCTCCAAAAATATATTTTTCATGAATCTTTTTTAATTTTTTTAGACAAAATAATATACTTAATTATGGAAAATTTTAGAAATTTCATTATAAAAATTAACTTTATTTTAAAATAATCATTTTTAAATTAACATTTAGTATACTTTTTTATTTTTCTAAAAATAGGTACATTTAATTGAATAATGAAAAATACATCATTTTTTAAAACAGAAAAATGTTTTCAATAAATAAATCAATTTAAAATTACAATTAAGATTTAAATTTTATTTCAAATTAATATAATTATTCATTATTATGATATATTATTATTAATAAAATTTGAATCATCTTTATATAGGATTTTTGTATAAGTTTAGTTTGGGGCTTAAAATTCATTTTTTTAATGAAAAAAAGTGTGTGCATAGTGTTTCTCTATTTTAATTAATTAATATATCCAATAATGATGAATTATTTAAATTAGATGTTTCCTTTATATATATATTTATATATTTATTTAAATATATATAATGGTGATTAAAAGTCATAGAGTTAATGTAATCATATCTTATACTTGAGAAGTAAATTTCTTGAAAATCCATTTTTTAAAAATTTTATAGGTTCATTTTTAATTAAATTATGAAAATTATTTGAATTTAATTTTTTAAAATTGATTCCATATTCTGAATCATAATAATTAATATTAGTTAATGTGTTCATATTAATTTTTAGTCATAATAAATATTAAAAATAGACCAAATTTGGGACCATAGTAAAAGGGTAAATTATGTAAACCTTTGTCAAAGCTAAGTGAAAAGGCCACCATTTTTATTATTAAATTTTATTATATGAAATCTTTTACATCATTATAACTTTATTATATAGTTTAATTCATTTATGTGACCCATTTCCCTAAACTTGACAATATGAAAATTAATGTAATGAAAAATAAAATATATAACCCTTTTTTCCTTTAAATTTATCTTATATGGTCAAATATGGATTAAAATAAGTGGCGAATGAATATTAAATATTATTTAGACTCTTTTAACCTCTTGATTTTTAATAATAGTGCCTTGATATCCTATCTAGGCACCAACTTCTTTAAAAATACTATTTTTCGTTATTGTAATTTATTTTTAATTTTTTGTTGTTATATAGTTACCTTTAATGTATACACAACATAGACACATTTCTTGTGGGAACAATTAAAAATTCAAGGTAAAAAAATTTAAAAACATTAAATATAATGAATATGGGATGAGTTACGGTTAAAAAATTAATTAGATTATTAATAATGATATATTATTATTGGTGAAATGGATTATATTCAAAATTAATTCTTATCAGTTATTCATTAATTTCAAATTCAATGGATAACGTTAAAATAGAAATTAATGGTATTTTGTGTTCAATAGGATTAAAATATTTTCTTTATAAATAAAAAAATTAAATTAGAAAATTATAATATAAAATAGTCTTAAACTAAATACATTTAACATTTTGGATAAAACTTTTATCTCATTGGTAAAATTATAACCCTTTCAGTTTGAAAGAGTTGTCATCACTATTAATGTTAAAATAGGTTTACAAGGGGATGAAATTAATAAATAAGGGTTAAACGATAATTAATGTATTATAAATACTATTTTCTATAAATATGTATACCATATATTATTCAAAACATGAATCCCTAGAAATTTGGATGAATTTGAATTGAATATGACATTATTATAATTCACTATTTTATGAAACTCCAAATGTGCCCCTCCCCTCCCATATAATAGAGAATTGTCTCAATTTTTTCATACTTCAAGAAAGATTTAGTTTATTCAAGACCAAAAAATATCTTCCATAATTCTCTTAATGTGTATTTTTGGACTCTTTTAGATTATAAAATTCTCCTTTGAAGGCTTTTCTTATAAACCTTAATAGGTTTTCCAAATAAGGGGTATCATCCTCAATAAAGTGTTTTTGTTTTATTTATTCTTCCACCTACTTATTATTATTCAACCATGTTGATATATTATTACATCGTTATATTACATATACTTTTATTTTATTTTATTATGTAGTAACCATAATCAATCCGCTCCTCCATAAAATGAGAAATGAAACTGTCTTTCTTGTGTATGGCAGACTACCGCCACATGAACCAATGTAATTTGTTTTTTATAACCACCACTATTGTATGGTTTAAATAATAGACTTATTATGTATTAATTATATTTAGGAAATATGTATAATTTTAATAATATTACAAACAATATAATTTCTTACATTTCCATATATTTTAAAATGATAAAGTCACTCATGCAAAGGTGTTGATTACCACCACCAAGAAGTGAATGGATTTGTTTTTAATTATTGAATTGAATGGATAGTATATATAAGAATATTTAAACAAATAATTTTTTTTGTTAAATATATAATAATCATTTTGTAATGATACAATATCACTTACCTTGTAAAGACCCAGAATTTCCGTGGAAATTTTTTTCTTAAATACATGGGAATTTTATGAGTCTTCGAAAACTGACAACACGTGTTTCCAAGGCCCGGTGTTCCCAGAATCAATTTTTGAAGTTTTTTTCGAGTACATTGAGTAAACGTAATAGTGGGTTTTTATAACTTCTGAACCGGTGCTCGGAATTGAAATCTAAGGGCATCATTGAACTCGCAGCACCAGTATATGCTTAAAGAGACTTTCACTTCCATGGGAGTGAGTCGAGTATAAAAGTTAGTTTTTGGGTTTTCGTGGAAAATAATAAAATAAAGTGAGATTCACTTTAATTTTTTTTGAGATGCCTTGTGGGTGTTTGGAGGTCGGTCCCACTAGATCTATAACCTCCTTGTGGAGGTTGGAAGTGGTGACCACCATTCCATAACTTCCCATGAGAGGTTATGATGGTGGGGACCACCACGCCTCAACCTCCCATGTGGGGTTCATGTGGTGGGGACCACCTGAGACCACATAACCTCCCAATATGAATAATATGGGTGGGGACCTCCCGAACCCTATTAATGGGAGGAGAGGAAAATCTCTCAACTCCCCTCATTAATGAGGGGGATCCCCTTGATCTCCTCAAGCATTTATGGTTCCACCACCCGCCCTTTAATTATTTGAGCCAATGCATAATTTATTATGCCAAATCCTACCCCATTAATTAATTGAGCCATCTATTCTAATTAAACGCTACAATTTGAATTTTAAACCAAAATATCTAAATTAATAGAAAATTTATTATTTGGATGGGAAATCTATTAACTTTTTTTATTTGGGTGGAATATTGGGGAGTGCAGAGCTTGGGAGAATTAAAGTTCTCCAACGAAGAACCACATCTCCCAACGAAGAACGAAGAACACATTCTTCCAACGAAGAATGCTGGAAAAGAGCATCTTCAACTTCTTCCATGGAGGAAATCGATGTGTGACATCTTTGATGATCGACTTCCCTCTTCATTAACATCAACAAACTGACGCACGATCTTGGGATTGGAAGTGTGCGGCGGATGTGACGAATGATGATCACCTTCGTCTCCTTCCCGCGACTTCATCGGTGATCAAAAAACAAAGGTATGGGTTAATTTGAGTAATATTACCTTATTTATTCTCTTCTTCGGTTGGAAAGGAATCATTGTGGAGGTTTTTAAACAATTGACGTTCATCATTCTTACTTCTGGATGACCCAAATGTTACCAACCTTAACACAGAGGGTGCGTGCTAAACCAACATGGCCCAACCCCTCCTTCATTCTAGTTTGTGATGATATTCGGAATGGTGACTTAACAATGATGTGGCATTGAGAGAGACAAAAGAAACAGGGAATGTCCACACTTCTCGCGGCCACCGCGAGTCGCGCCGCGCTGTTTTCTAGCCGAACCAGTCGAGCCACCTCAGCCTGCACTGTCACCGGCTTCCCCGACCACCTTCCGGCCTGCCCTACCGCCTCTCGACTGCCCGGCCTCCCGAGCGTCCATCCGACCGAACCGGCTCCCTAGCTGTTCCGGCCTTTTAAGCCAGCATATAGCCCCCCTCACGGTGTCCTGGCCTAACTGGCCTAGACGCACCCTCCGGTTTGAGTCGCACTGGGCCACACCTCTGCGGTGCTCCAGGCTAAACTAGCCCTGAGCCCAGGCCGAACTGCCCACGCCCAGCGGGCTGGGCCGATGCTAACAGGCTAGCCCACACAATGGGCCGGACCATACCCAACTAGTCTGACTGGGTCGACACAGACCAGGTCGGCGCAGACGGGGTCAGACCGGGTCGGACTGGACCCGGGCCCACTACCGACACCTTTACATTCTTTGGCCATATATTTGGCACCGAATGACCATTTGAAAAACTATAATGACATGAATTCGGAGCCACACAACTGGTGCCCCGTACTCGGTTCACCACATGACTTCATGTACATTTCCCCAAATGCCAGAGGCTGCCGACTAGAAGCGAGGGCCTTGGTGATTCATTGGGGAAACTATGCCCTCATTTGCTAAAGTATATAAGGGAGAGAAAATAATAGTCAATAGAAGAAGTAGTAAGCAGCATACAATAACTGAAACTAAACAGCGGAAGAAAAGAATATATAGTAACGATGATAATGATGCAGCAGATACAAGTATCTAAGGAAATTATCAAACACAACAATGTGCTGAAATACAACTGAGAACAATGTACTAAAAGTAAGCCGCAACTCCAGCAACATCGCAAGCCTAAACATGGTCTTATGCTCTCCAACTCCAACCACCAATCATGTACCTGAAGTAGAAGGGCCATAATCCCTATCCACACCTGCAACCATATAACCTATTTGGGCCAAAAATCAGGTCCCAAATAGGGTGTGAGACTAATACCAGTAGGCAACCACCACAAGATCTATGCCCTACTGTCAGTGAGCAATGTTGAAAAGGTAATGGAAATAAATGTTGCAAAGAAACTAGATTACACTAAATTAAACAATATACAAATCTATATTCACATTTATTTATTAATTTAATTCAATAATTTAATTATCAACCATGGAATCAAGAAAACAACTCTATATTCCCAAGGCATAGGAAGTTACACAACTCGTATCTCAGCAGACTACCTAAACAACAAGTAGTACAAAACCCAAGCTTGTTCTTTGGCTTGGTGGACTCATCACAACGAACCAAAAAATTCACATTGACTCTCTGGGTGGCTCATACTGGCAAAACCCTCTAGTCATGTAATCATACAAAGGAATAGACACTCTGGGAAGCTATCACCGTCAATTCCCCTACGGTCTTGAAATGATAGGTATAGACTCTCATAGGTGTCACTTACATCTAATTCCCCCTATAGTATCGATATGTAACTAAGGACACTCTATGGAATCACAAAGTCCCATTACCGTAGGTCCTATGAATGATACTAATTTATAACAGACTCTCAAGGGAAGCCCTTAATCGTCAATTCCCTCTTTAGTCTACCACACTGGGTTCACACATCCATGAGCAGTCCAGTCGTGCGTAATAGACTGTTAGCATCCCTAAGTAAGTTCAATGGACTACTTGGTTAAAATATTCAAAGCATCAATAGAATATAACAGTAGGCAATACATGCAATCAATTATATCAAGCCAGGTAATCAATGCAAAGAGGCCTACCGCACAGGCAACCTAAGACAAATGGCGATAAACAACCAAAACAACGGAAACACCCATGGGGTGATCCTCAAACATGCTAAAAATAAAATCATTATTCATCTAATGGCCTCAAGAATACATGAAATCTATGGTAGATAATAATATAGGATCGAAACCCTAACCCGAGATACCCGATACACGGGTATCCGGCACTTTTTCACAAAAACTCAAAGACATTCAACGTAAGGAAACAAACCACCTACCTCGATCCTAGGAGATCAATATACTTGAACATCAGCCTGTTAATCAGCCTAGAATGGGGTAGATCTACAAAAACGTCTAAAATGCTCAACCTACGATTACTCCCATAAGAGAAAGAATCAGTAAATTTGGCCAAAGAAGAACCAAGAACTCACTGTTGCGATTCTATTGTAACCGACGGCGTTCGGGTCAGATAACCAATGACAGATTGGTGGCTTAGAGAAGATATGCGGCCGTACCCTCTCTCTCGGTTGAAGAAGCTGGAGAAGAAGACGTTTTGGGGCTAAGACGTGACCCCTGTCCATTTAATGAAAAAAGAGAAGGTACATGACATGTACATTGGGAGTACAAGGCGTGTATTAGGATTTTTCCATACTTCGCATTAAGCGGCCTCCAAATCACCCCTACATGGCCGTTTGTGTGGCCATGACATGGCCAACACATGGCCTAGAGCTGCAGAAAAGTACACGGCATGTACTTATAATGTACACGACGTGTTCTTAGAAAATTTTCAGATTATTCTCTTTTCCCAAAAACGACCATAAAAGGAAAAACATACCTGAAAAGAAGGTTCGGGTTCTTACAAACATCCCCCATTAAAGGAATTCGGCCCCAAATTTCCCTAGCGCGGTGTAAAAGAAGAAACCCTGAACAACTATGGCCACTGTGATTGCATATCAGCATCCCTCTCCCAAGTCTCGTCCTACACACGGTCGTGCGTCCATAGAACCCATACCAGAGAAACAGACCGGCCAGGGAGTACCTTTGAACTACGATAAAAATTCCTAATAGGATGCTCCTTGAATGATGCATCCTGCTCCAGCTCAACCTCCTCGGGTTGAAAAACATGAGACGAGTCTGATAAATAGCGTTGAAGCTGAGAAACATGGAAGACGTCATGCATAGCATGGTACCTATGAGGTAAATGCAACCTATAAGCAACCATCCCAACTCTCTCCAAAACCTCAAATGGCCCGACGTATCTTAGTGAATGCTTACCCTGTCTCCTGATCCTCTTGTGTCCCAACCTCTGGGTAACATGTAAGAAAACCTGATCTCTGACCATGAAATCCAAAGGTCATCTTAGCTGGTCAGCATAAGATTTATGCCGAGATTGTGCAGTAGCCATCCTTTTCTGAATCAAATCTACCTATTCTGTGGTCTCTTAAACAAGACGAGGTCCCAGCATAGCTGCCTCTCCTGCCTCCAGCCAACACAAGGGTGAACAGCACGACCTACCGTACAAAGCCTCATAAGGTGCCATCTGAATAGTTTCTTGAAAACTATTATTGTAGGAAAACTCCAATATATGTATATGTCTCTCCCAAGAACCTCCAAAATCCTGTATGCATGCTCGTAGCAAGTCCTCTAGCACCTGAATTGTTTGTTCTGACCGGCCATCTTTCTGAGGATGGTAAGTTGTACACAGAAGTACATGTATACCCAAATACCTCTATAGCCCTTACCAGAAATGTGATGTAAAGCGGGTGTCCCTGTCTTAAATGATAGTACTCGGAACCCCATGAAAGCATACAATCTCACAGATGTACAACCAACCAAGCTCATCAACACCAATGTTCTCCATAATCTGCAAGAAGTGAGCAACCTTCGTGAGCCTGTCAATGACAACCCATGTCACATCATTCCATCGAGATAATCTCGGTAACCCTATCATGAAGTACATCATGACATCATTCCACTTCCACTCGGAAATGGATAGCTGCTGTAAAATACTTGCTGGTCACTGGTGCTCTGCCTTCACCTGCTGACAGTTGAAACACCTCATGAAAAAACCCACAACATCTCTCTTCATACCTGGCCACCAATACTGGCGGTGTAGATCAAGATACATCTTGATGATGCCAGGATGAACTTCCCAAACTGAGGAATGAATGTTTCGCATCATCTCCTCGCGTATATCTGCTGACACCCATACGCATCCCTGGAAATGCAAGATCTCACCCTCACCTACGGTCCATCCGGGAAGAGGGTCCTCTCCTAACACGTTTTCCCATAGGACCAGGCCTTCGGAATCTGATAGTTGCCTCATTCGAACTCGGTCAAGAAGGGTAGAGGTAATAGCTAAAGAAGAAATATAAGTCTAACCATGTCTGTCGTGTACCTCTAAATACATTTCAGATAACATAGCCATAAGTTGTCACTCGCTACTGGCCTCCTGAACTGCATGTATTTGTGTCCACCTGCTCAGTGCGTCTGCCACAACGTTTACTTTCCCAGGCATATAATCAAGCTCAAAATTGAAAGACTATAGGTACTCAACCCACCTCCATTTTCTCAAATTCATGTCACAATATGTGAAGATATACGTGAGGCTCTTATGTCAGTATATACCACAAAATGCTCTCCCAAAAGATAATGTCTCCAAAATGATAAACATGAACAACTGCAGCCAACTCCAGTTCGTGCGTAGGATAGTTCCTCTCATGTGGCCTCAACTTCCAAGATCCATATTCAATAACACGATCCTCCTTCATAATCACTGCTCCAAGCCCGATCCCATATGCATCACAGAAAACTGTATAACTCTTTCCCAGCTCCGGTAAAACTAGAATCGGGGTTGAAGTCAATCTCCACTTCAACTCTTGAATGGATGAAGCGCAGGCTTCTGACCAAACATAATTCACCCCATTCTTAGTCAAGCCTGTCAACGGCACTACTAAGCGTGATAAGTCCTGTATAAACCACCTTTAGTAACCTATCATCCCTAAGAAACATCGTACCTCGAAGACATTCTTCGGCTACACCCGGGTGTCTACTGCTCTCACCTTCTCTATGTCTATTGATACTCCGGTCTCTGAGATGACATGACCCAGGAAGTGAATCTTGTTCATCCAAAAGTGGCACTTTGAAAGATTAGCATATAACTGATGCTCCCTCAGTGTACTCAAAATGATCTCAAGATGGGTAGCATGGTCGTGTCGAGTTTGAGAGTACACCAAGATATCTTCCATGAAAACCACCATGAAAGAATCCAAGTAAGGATGGAAAACTCTATTCATCAGCTCCATGAAAACTATTGGCGCATTCGTGAGAAAAAACAGCATAACCAAATACTCATACAGACCATACCAGCTCCGGAAGGCTGTAAGAGGTATATCAAATGGTGTGACACGCAACTGATGATAGTCGGATCTCAAGTCGATCTACAAGAACACTCTATCTTCTAGAAGCTTATCAAAGAGGTATTCTATCTACAAAAATGGATATCGGTTCATGACCATCAACTGGTTCAGCTTCTGATAATCCACACAAATCCTAAGGGTACAATCCACCTTCTTTGCAAACAGAATGGTCGAACCCTAAGGAGAAGTACTAGGTCGGATGAAACCCTTTGCCTGTAACTCCTCGGATTTCTTCTTGTGCTCCTGCAACTCAGTTATATCCATCCTTTAATGATCAATGTACACTGGTGGATCTCCTCTCACAAGCTCAATAAAAATGTCTACCTCATGCTCTAGAGGCAAACCTGAAAAGTCTTCTGTAAAGACATCTGGAAACCGATTAACCAATGGAGGAAAATATATCTGAAAAGTCCCCTGGTCATCCAGATATAAGCTAGAAATCTGAGCTGTAACACCGCCCAACCCATGATGCTCTGGTTCATCTCTACTCGCCTGGACATCGCATTCACCCTTGTGAAGAAAAGTCCCACCCTCTGGTGATGTGAAACTCACCCTACGACGATAGAAATCGAAAAAGGCCTGGAAGGGAACTAAACAGTCCATCCTGATAATGAAATAATATCCTATCATATCCAAAACATAGAGAATCCACGAAAAACGACACCCACCAACCTCAAGGAGGAATTCTAAGCACTAATGCACGCTAGCGGTTCTAATTCCCAAGGGAGTGTCTAGCGTCATCATATCCTCAAAATTATAAACAGTAAGTCTAAGGATTTCTACTGTGTGCACAAAAACAAAGCGCTGAGATGATTCTGTATAGAAAAGTGCAGAGGATAAAACTGAGGCTACTAAAATCGTACCTCGAACTATAGATGTTCTAGGTTCCAGCTCCTGATGAATCGGCTCTACCGCAAAATTCCTGCATGTCCGCGGCCCTGTGTAGCTACCTGAGATCTCTGAACTTACCCTCCCTAAGCATGACCACTGCGTCCACGAACTCTACCCTAGCCTGAATTACATGAAGAACTCCAGCCCCCCATCTGATGCAGAACTGGTTATCCTGCTATTGTACGCGGAGTCGAAACGGATCCTCCTTCACTAGCTACTGGAAGGAGAACCTTGCAGAAACACTGCAGATGACCCATCTTGCAGCAAGATCGACACTCCACTAGGTCTCTCGGGAACTGAGTTTTCTTATGCCCACTTTTTTCAAACTGATAGCACACCACAAGGTTTCCAGAAGGAAGATCTCATCTACCAAAAGGAATACCTCGCTTCCTCGGGTCACCTCGTGTAGACTCTCGGTGGCACTTCCTACTTTCTACCGAAACCGAATCATCCATGGGTGTTGAACTGCCCTAATCCACAACTCTAGTATCCCTTAGATTTCTCTCCGTGATAAGCGCATGATTGGCTATCAGAGTAATAGATGTAAAGTAAAATACATTCAACTGTGATCTGATGTCCGGTCTGAGGCCTTCCTCAAACTTCCTCATTAAAAACATCTCGCCATTCCCCAGAACGAGAGTGAAACACCATAACTCTGTGAAGTGAGAGGAATACTCCATAACTGTGACAGTACCCAATTGTAGGTTCATTAACTCTCTAGATCTGTCAGCCTCCAGCGTCTCCATGTATAATTACTCAGAGAACGTATGCTGAAATTCATCCCAAGACAATGCTTATTGGCGCCCTGCCTGCGAAACCACATCCCACCATCTCTTGGTGGAATCTCACAGCATATAAGTATCGAGCTTCAGTCTACTCTCCGGAGACGTCTCCAGGTGGTCGAAGATGGATAACATGGCCTCTAGCCAGGACTCCATAGCTTGTGGTCCTCTCTCACCTGTGAACATGGGAGGAGGCTGCTGCTGAAAAAATTGTGTCAACTCTGCCATAGACGAGGCAGGATGATGAGCTCACTAGAAGGCCTGCATGAATATCATGAAACCCTCTATGAATGTAGCGTTGACACCATTGTCTTGAATCACTGCAGGTTGCATATCTGGAATGATAGGCAGAACTACTGGTAGTTCCGGATCTGCCGCATCGGGCGTACAGTCACTGCCTGGTTCCTGACATACAACGGGAGGACGTCTTGGTGACATAGCTCTAAAATTTAAAAATCACACCTCATATTCAAGATTTAAAAAAGACAGAAAAACTGAAGACGCAAGAAGGAACAGGGAAAAGAAGGCATTCAAGTTATGAAAAACATGACTACACGGCGTGTTCTTTCCCTACACGGCGTGTTCCCTTAGGTCATTCACAAGGGCATTTACTTCTTCCTAAATTGGTCATGTAACACCCCAAAAACATGGAGTGTTTTCCTAACACACGGTGTGTAATTTAATCATCTTCCCTTCCTAAGTCCTTCTACATGATTAAGCCACACGGATCCTATAAGACAAAACTACAGGACGTTTTCAAGGGAGACCTAGTGTGTACTAGACATGCCTCACCTGGACCGTGTTATTAGCGACACGGTCTGACACACATACGACACTACACAGTGTGCTCAATGAAGACACGACATGTACTAGACATGACTTAACTATATCTTGTTGTTAGCGATACGGCCTGACACACAGCCGACACTACACGGTGTGTTCTAGACAGACACGGCGTATACGAGGAAGGGTAACACTGACCCATGTTTTTCGCAACATGGTTGGGTACCTAGATCAAACTATAGGGTGTGTAATATTAGGACACAACATATATGTGAAAAGATAACATGACCCATGTTGTTCGTGACACGGTCGGGTACCTATTTCAGACCACACGGCATGCTAAACTCGTACACGGCATGTTCCGACATGATTTTTCAGAACCCCGTGTTTCTTCTCACACAGTCAGTGAAACGATTTAAAAACTACACGGTGTGTATTAATAAAATACATGCCGTGTATTCTGGGTTTTTCTGGGCAGTAGCTCAGAAACTATTCTGAATCCCAGAAAACACAGAAAATAAGAGTTAAGGTGAAAAATTCCAATCTGTGAGGGCACATACTCCCCGTGAATCAATGCATGGAATCTTATACAATGCATATTAGAAGAAAACAAACTAGCTCACGATCTACCAAATTCTGATCCTCGAGGGACCATGACACCTCTATGACCAAATTTTGGCATCCATGATAAAGAAGATCTAAACAAAAAATACCCTATCAGTATAGCAGGTATTCTATCACATCAGCTATCACAAAAACATGCATAGTCTATCACAAATTCTATCAAAACAACATGAAATTTCTAATGAAATTTAGATGGAACAGCAATATGCATGACATGTGATTTTTCTAACAAGTGCCTATATGATGCATGACATGGCATACTCTCATATGATCGGGTTGCAACAAAATAGAACCACAATCATATAAACAGTAACAGCACAAAATAAGCGCACCACCCAACGGTGAAGTCAATTAAACTGTGACATTTTGAAAACTAAAAAATTGAAATATTTGAGATAATCTGGATTTTTCCATGTACACAGGTTCTAGAACTCCCAGGCACAGCTATTTACCATTTACCTATTCAATTCTATCCCGATCTACTGTCACTAAATAGTAAGTCAATAGAAAAGAAAAGAAACATCTATGATACCACTTTGTAAAGACCCGAATCTGGAGCCACTCAATTGCTGCCCCATACTCAGTTCGCCACATGACCTCAAGAGCATTTCCCCAAATGCTAGAGGCTTCCAACTAGCAGTTAGGGCCTTGGTGAGTCATTGGGGAAACTATTCCCTCATTTGGTAAAGTATACAAGGGAGAGGAAATAATAGTCAATAGCAGAAGCAGTAAACATCATCCAATAACTAAAACTAAATAGTGGAAGCAATGAATATATAGAAATTATGATAATGATGAAGTAGGTACAAGCATCTAAGGAAAGCTGCAAACACAACAACATGCTTAAATACAACTGAGAATATAGTAGTAAAAGTAAACAGCAACTCCAGCAGCATCGCAAGCCTAAGCTTGGTCCTATGCTCTCCAGGTCCAACCAGCAATCATGTTCCTGAAGTAGAAGGTCCACAATCCCTATCCACACCTACAACCATATATCATTTTTGGGCCGAAAAGAAGAACCCAAACAGGGTGTGAGACTAATCCCAGTAGGCAACCACCACAAAATCTGTGCCCTATTGTCAGTGAGAAATATAGAAAATGTAATGGAAATAAATGCAGTAGAGAAACAGCAGTACACTAAAGTAAAAAATTCTACAAGTCTCCATTCACATTTATTTATTAATTTAATTCAATCATTTAATTATCAACCAAGTAATCAAGAAAACAACTCAATATTCCCAAGCTATAGAAAGTAACACAACAGGTATGTCAGTTGACTATCTAAACAACAAGCAGTAAAGAAACCCAAGCTTCTTCTTTGGCTTGGTGAACTCATCACAACCAACCAAACAGTTCACACTGACTCTTTGGGTGGCTCATACTGGTAGACCCTTCTAGTCAAGTAATCATACAAAGGAACTAACACTCTGGGAATCTCTCACTGTCAATTCCCCTGCGGTCTTGATATGATAGGTATATACTCTCTGAGGAATCACTTACGTATAATCCCCCTATATTCTCGATATGTAACTAAGGAAACTCTGAGGAATCACAATGTCTTATTCCTGTAGGTCCTACGAACTATACTAATTTATAAAAGACTCTCTAGGGAAGCCCTTAATCATCAATTCCCTCTTTAGCCTACCGCACCAGGTTCACACAACCCAGAGCAGTCCAGTCGTGCATAATCAACTATCATCGACCCTTAGTAAGTTCAAAAGACTACTTCGATAAAAGATACAAATCATGAAAAACATATAACATTAGGCAATACATGCAATCAATTATATCAAAGCAGGAAATCAATGCAATGAGGCCTGCCACATAGTCAACCAAATCCAAACGGCGATAAACAACCAAAACATGGGAAACAACCATGGGGTGATCCTCAAACATGCTAACAAGAAAATCATTATTCATCTAATGGCCTCAGGAATACAAGAAATCTAAAGTAGATAATAATGTAGGATTAAAACCCTAACCCAAGATACCCAATACATGGGTATCTGACACTTTGGAACAAAAAATCAAAAACCTTCAATATAAGGCAACAAACCACCTACCTCGATCCTAGGAGATCGATATTCTGGAATCTCGGCCCGTGAATTGGCCTATAATGGAGTAGATATGCAAAAACATCTAAAACTTTCAACCTACAATAACTCTAATAAGAGAAATAATCAAGAAATGTGGCCAAAGAAGAACCAAGAACTCACCGCTGTGATTCTATTGCAATTGACGGCGTTCGGTTCAGATAAATGGTGATGAATCGAAGGATCAGAGAATATCTGCAGCCATACCCTTGCCCTCAGTCTAAGAAGCTGGAGAAGAAGATGTTTTTTGGGTGAAGATGTGACCCGGTCTATTTAATGAAAAAAAGAAAGTACACAATGTGTACATTTGGAGTACACGGCGTATACTAGGTTGTTTCCGTACTCCGCATTAAGCGGCCTCCACATCACCCCTACATGGCAGTGTTTGTGGCCATGACATGGCCAGCACACGGCCTCGAGCTACAATAAAGTACACAGCGTGTACTTAGAAAATTTCTAGATTCTCCTCTTTTCCCAAAAACGACTAGAAAAGGAAAAACATACCTGAAAAGAAGGTCTGGGTTCTTACACAAATCGTCAGCGGCACTAGTATTCTATGAGAATGATGGTACCTTTGAGTATACACCACTAGATTTTGGTGTATAGTTGAGATATGGTCAGGTTGGATTGTGCACGAATCCAACCAGGCCCCCGATACTAAAAGGTTAATAACTTATAGACCAGGAATCCGGTTGACGCACTGTCTGTTGCGTTAAGACCTATATGATGTAGCAGACCTTTGAGATACTTATACATGGGTATTCGTGACTATTGGAGTATTGACCTGTAGCTCATGGAGAAGATCCTCCTGGAGAGGAGTAAGCTTAGTGTAGAGAACTAGTAGCTGGCTGAGACCTGACGACTGCTGACTGATTCGAATCTGAGTGATTCGACTAGCCTAGTGGGGAGCGCCTTGGAGCCACAGAAGACCCACAGTGGGGAGTGCCTTGGTGTCGCAGTAGACCCACGGTACATGACAGGATGAGTACCTCAGCAGGCTACAAGGGGGATCACCTTGGTGACGCATGAGACCCACGATGGGGAGTGCCTTGGTGCTGCAGCAGACTCATGGTACTCAAGAGGTGGACCACATGGAACGATGGTACACGGAGGAGAGGGACGGGCGCAGAGTGTTGTGGAGGCTATCTATACCTACCCTTCTGGTATGATTTCTCGGTGGATGATTCAAGAGTCATTTTCTATTTTTCCAGTACTTGTACTTTCATTTTCCTTGTACTTTATAGTTGGGCTTGTATTTCTGCCCCCCCCCCCTTTTAATTTTCATCACTCCTTTTGAATACAGTTTTATTTAGTGTTTTGTTTCCAGTTCGTACTCTGTTGTGTGCGTTTTCAAGTTATAAAGGCAATGACTTCCAAATTTAGGGTTTTACGCATTTGGTCCTAGTCACCAGTATTTGGCCTATGGAAGGCAGGCTTGGGGTAGTCACGACACGGGCCCCGGGGGATGGGTCATGACATACCTCCTTTCTATAATTATCTTTGAAAAATGGAAATGTTACTCATCCATATGTACGGCCTACTTCTACATCATTATAACATACATCATTTTTCATTACCATATATCACGGTTTTTCGTAAAATTTTCAATTATGTATAAATATAATAATTTTTTCATGATTAATATTCTGCATATGATGAAACATTGTCTTCTTTCACCATAGTCAACCTACAGAAGTCATTTTGGACATATGAACTGAATATCATCAAAACGTATGATGTGAAATGAATTAGTTAATAAAATAAATATAACATTGATATAAATAAAATAAAAGGAATAATAAAATTGAAAACTATTATTATGAAATTATATAATTAGTATAATTTTATTATTTGTTAATATAATTGATGTACTTCATGATTCGGACCTCAGGTAAGGGATTCTGTCTCAATTTCCTTTCATTGAGGAGTATTTTATAATTATTCACATATTTCATTGATATAGTGTATATACTTCCTTTTGACACATTTTATCAATATAACTCCATACTTCATTTTATTTTCAATTAAAATTCATTTCACTTATTCCAATGGGATTTTATTTGAATGTTACCAAGTGGTAAAGGGTTTCATAAAAACATTTATTTTAATTAGGTTATATTACTTCATTATTGTCTTTGATATTCTAAAATTATGTGTTAAAATCACATTTTATTATGTTATGTTTTTTCACAATTTTTTTATAAGAATTTAAATTTTATTCACATATTCAGTTCATTGATAAAAATCACACTTCAACGATATGATATTTGTAAGAGATTTCATATCAACTTCAAATCTATTGAGATATATTTGGTATTATGCATGTATCTATTTTTATGAGGTGTATATAATAACCCATTGATATGATATATCATAAATATATGTATATTCATTGCTTTTATTGTTTCATTTTGATTCATTTCCTTCATGAGGGTGATGATTCAAATGATACTATTGTGGTAAGGATTTATTTTACAACCTCATCATCATTCAGGATTTTTTATTTTTAATTCTCTAATAGGGGAATTATTTGAAATTTATTTATTAATCACAAAATAGTTTCTCCCCCTATGGTTATTTAAATAAATACTAAGTTTTTATTTCATTTAAAACTCATTAAGGACTCAAGATACCGAAATACTGATTTTGAGGAAGACTGATTTATTTTTCAACATGGTCTATGATCTTTTTCTTCCTTGTCCATATTCTCCATAAGTTTTATAAAATGGTATTTTTAATATTCTCCTATTATTTATTAAAAAAAAATTTTCCCATGTTTAAATCATTAAAAATTTGTTTAAAAGGAATATTCCTATATTTTTCCAAACAAGGTAAGTTTTCACTTTATTTCAAATATTTGAATGGAATCATTGTTTTAAATTAATTTTCATTAATAAAATTTAACACCATCATGATAAATCATTTAATTAAATATTCTGTTACATATTTTAGGATTTGTTTCAAATAAAATATTTTTCCTAATATTTTTTAAATTTTTAATTTTTAAAATTGAGTTTAAAATTTAATGTGTATGTTCCCCAAAATTTTTTTATTAAAATTTTTGTGGTGTTTATATTCATAATAAAAAAAGTCTTGTTATCCATTGGGTTTATTTTTAATGATTTAATCCTTTTTATTTCTATAGACGGTTAATGATCACCCTAAATATTGAATGTATTGAAATTATGTTTCTTATTTCATCCATTAAGAATAATTTTTGAATAATAATTTTTGATTGAGTGGTATTTTTTATTTATATGATGAATAAATTAGAAATTTTCTATTATAGGTGGGGATCAAAATTATATAGACCCTCAATTCATCGTTAGGTCAAATGAGACAAACAAATTCCAAAGCCTTATTAAACTGGTTATTTTACTATTCCTACTCATTGTGTAAACTATCTTGGAATGATCTGTAAATTATAACATTCATATGACCATCATTTTTCATTCCATTATTATGAAATCGTTTATTAATATCCATTATATTATTTAAAAGAATATCCAAGAATAATTATCAATGTCAATTGATTATTTACATGACATCATTTACTCTTCATTTACTCCTACCATATTATTCTTAATGCTCATGTTATTTTTAAATGAAATGCAATATTTATTATATACCTTATTATGTTGATTATTCCATATTTTTTCAAGACAAATTCAACTATATGTAACCTTTAAGGAAAATTTAAGATCACCCTTTATTTTTCCCCTTTACCTACGATATGTTGAAGGAATCCTTTAATGAATTTATGTACATTGAATATTTACATTCAATCTGTTTCATGTTTATGTTTTCAATTTTAAAGTGAGATTCGTTTGTATATCTAGTTTACAAAATCTACAAAATTATTCGGTCCACTATGGTGTGATCTCCTATATCAAAAACAATTTTTTTAATGTAACCACCATCTATGGGTTACTGGGGTCGATGACTTTACAACCATGAACTCATATTGCCCACAACTATTTTGAAAAAGGGGTTTTGAAATATCTTCCTTCATCAACTTTAATTATTGGTATCCCGACTAAACATTAACAATAGAAAAATAATGGGAACCACATATTTCATCAGGAAAATAATCTATCCATGGGGTTGTAAAATTTTTATTTATCATGATTTTTTCTGCTCATGAAAATTAGTGTCGAGGCAAATTTAACCATCATTATTCTTGTTGAAGGGGAATATAACACAAAATAATGAAGAAATCAGACTTATAAATCCCTTTGGAATATTATCTTATAAATAATTTTCAAGCTCTTACAACTCAAGATTTTTCATTCTATACGGAGTCTTTATTGTGGACATAGATCCATGTATATGTTTATTTAAGAACTTAACCCCTCCATCTAGAGGAATACTATGAAACACGTTTTGGAATACATCTACATAATCCCTCATGATGGGAATGTAATAAATATTAATTCTCTCTTTTGTATCAATCATTTTTGTAAGATATACTTTCTCGTAATATGATTCAAAAGAATATTCAATGAAAGATTCATCCTCCTCCTTGAAATTGTATAGAATTGGAGGATGAGATGGGAGGTAAAGTGTAATCTACCTCTCCTAGTATTTGATGTTGTATTTATATAATTAAATCAAATCCGTGTACATTATAGAATCAAAATCTACTAAATTAAGTAATAAGATATTTTATAGAATATTTAGTTCACCAAAATTGATTGGGGAGAAGTTATATACTTGGTATGTTACCATTGAACTATTTTTTCTCATAGAAAGCATATCCCCTTTGTTATGATGTGGTATTTTAATAGTTTTACCATACATTAAATATACAAAAGGATTCATTAAACAAAAATTTAAAAGTAAATTATCTATTATTGAATTAATAACCAGCAAACCTTTCACGACATCATTTTTACGTTCCACCTCCATAGTAGTGATCACCTATTCCCATTCTTACTCTTTAGGAAATATAGTTTGTTTTTTTGGTTTTCATTGAAAAAAACCTTCATTGGGAATTTTATTTTATAAATCATATTTTTTTATAGTTGAAACATTCTACCACAATTCCCCACTTTCCATATTTTAAACATCTCATGATTCATGTCAGAAATTTTCTAATATGATTCTTCCCACACTTTTGAAATGTGGTATGTTATTTATCATTAAACTGTGGGACCTTTTCACTTATCATCTTAATGAAAACTCGATTTTATGATATCTATCTCACAGACCACGACACCATAATGATTCATTGATCCCCATCACAACTGTTATGGAACAATGAAAAATCTATTCATAGCTGCCAAATTCTTAAATCAATAAATATTTTTCATAGACTCATCCTTAATACATTAAACAATAGGTGCACATTACATTCATTATTGATAATGAATCCCACGGCATACCTAGATTTCTTTGTGAAGTTTTCCTCATAAGACACATCGTACTCAGGATTTTTTTGAATTAGTCATAGAAACTCGCTCTTTATTTTATGGTTGCGGATTCGGGAACATATTTATTGAAAAATATAATCTTGAGTTCTTATCATTCCATTGAATAAATGTCTAATTTATAATTTTTATTCTGGAAAAGTTTCCACCACTAATTATATTCCCCCTATATGTGATAAACTACAAACAAAAATTTCTCTTATTCTAAGAATTAAATCACAAATATTATATTATCAATGGATTTAATCCATTATTCAGTGATGAGGGGATCATAAGATCCATTAATGGTAGGTGTCATTTTTCGCATAAAATACTCAAATTAAACAATTTCATTACTTTTATAAGAAGGGAATTATACATGATTCAAGCTATTATTCATAACATTAGATAGTTGATCTGATACTACCATGAAGTTCATATCTTTTTCTCGAATATGTTTTGGAACATCTCTGTAAAAATGATGGCATTTCCTATCATATTTATTTTTGTTATTTTTTATACTATATCCCACCATTAAAATAAAAAATGAAAAAATTAAGAGAATAAATTAACTAATAAACAAAAAATATGGAAACTTATAAAATTACGAGTAAGAAGTTATAAATGATAAGTATATCCTAATTTATGAGTCACTTTGTTTCAATCTAGGTCACCCATGGAAATATTTCTTATTGTGATTCAGGCTTAAGAATCTATTCTAGTACATCATAATGGTTCATAAAGAGTCTAGAAATTACAGATTAATATCCCCCATGACTGTAAAACCAGGTGTGCCACAAAATGCCTATTTTTCAAGCCCCAAATGATAATTGGGTCAAATATCAATTCATCTTTTTCAATGTTATTACCCAAAGGTACAAATATTCCATATCCACATCCACTTGTATTACCTAAATGAGGATATAATTTCTTAGAACCCACTTGTATTTTACATTTCCAAAATCCCAAGACATTTTCCTATAATTAAACATATCCCTAGGGTTCTCACTAAAGTATTCTAGTCATAATCCTCAAAAATATTTAGAACATCCCTCTGAAACTATCTATATAAACCCAAGACTTTTACATATATTATTCCATGATTTCTAATAGAAATATCTAATTATAAAAAATAATGATTGATCCCTAGATTCTTTGGAAGAATTTATACATTATACATCCACATGATAATAAAGCTTCTTCATTTTATTCTTCATAATGATCTCCTAAGTCTTTTTAATCTCCTAAAACTATAAAAGATAAACTGGGTAATGAATATAACATAGGGGTGACCTAAAATCCCAGTAACTGAATGAACATTATAAGGAGACATAACATGTGAGTCAAAGGTATACAATGATATCATTAAATAGAATGATCATGAGTAATCACATGGGATAATAATGTAAGGAACATGGAATCATAATATCATGGAAACATAGTAAATGTGGCATCAACACAAAACATGTAATAAACATATGTCATGGCTATCTATGAATAGATCATCACATGTTGGACTATGTCCTATAGTGGATTAGGATTACAACCTTATACTACACATATCATATCATGTGGAAAATTCATTATAAAGTGAATTTGAGTGATATCTAGGTTCACCAATTATGAAAATTTTATCATTATGTGTTCCATAAAATGGAATAAATTATAATTCATAATCATAAAAATTATCCATGTAAATGAATGGCTCTCATAATATTTCCTCATATAATAATCCTTGGAAATTTAATAAATAATAAATTTGAGAATTATACATAAGGGATGTATTACCCGATCAATGTAAGTGATAAAAAACTAGGTATTTATGTGTGATACATATATATAGAATTTATAATCATTCCACAACATTAAAGATAGTGAAATTGAGCTAGATAGAGAAATATCGTAACCCAAATAAAATGGTGGTTTAAAGAGATCCCTTACATTCAGTATGACTCATAACTTATTTTATTTATCATTCAGAATTGTTAACATATGTTAATTATTTACATGGTTCAAAACCTTTTCCAAGTTTATAATTATTTTACTTTATTTTTAATCATTTTATATTCAATTACTTTATATTTTAGGTTCATGTCATATGTTTTGATGATATTTAACCCATATGTCCAAAATCACCATGGTAAGTTGACTATGTTCAAGGTGATTATTATTTCATCATATCTGGGACAAGAATAATTAAATAATAATAATATTTATACCTATATTATACTTATAAATCCAACAATATTTTAAATGGTTGGGGTTGGACCCTCGTTTTTTATTAAAGCAAATACCTTTTTCGACTCGGTAGATGGAGACCCATTACATATCTCGAATGGAAGGTAAGATAATAAATGTTATATTACTTAAAAATAATGATAAATATTTCATTAATATCATATATAAACATTAAATCTATCATTATAAACAACTATGATTAGAAATTATGGAAAACATATAGTAGTATGTGGGGTTGTAGTCCGTTGTACACACAAATGGTGATTTTGTTTACCATTCTATGGAATAGGATATGGATGTAGGTTTTGAAATTAACATAATAAAATCTCAATATATGAAATATACTGATGTTATTATATCATCAATTTTAATAATATTTGAATGAGGTGTAATAAAAAATAAAATAGAATCACTGGGTTAAGAATGACACCTCTTCTTCGGACAACCTCATTAGATTTTCACGAAAATCCTTTATATAATGGTTTTATATAAAAAAGGGATTATAAGACATGTTAAGGTATTTTAAGAATTTATTTTGGTAGGTATTTACCAATCCAAAATTATTTGGAGGTGTATAAATTATAGGATAGTGGGTATCCGTTTATAAGTGGGGGAGATCACCCACTTCAAAAAAAATTAAAATATTTAAATATTTAAATTTCATATTCAAATAAAATGGAACCATAATAGGCTAGTACCAAATATTTCATGAAAAAGGGTTGAAATATTTATGTAAAATATAAATTAGAAATGTTTATTTAGACATTTCAGGGAATATATCTTTAGTCTAACCCCCCTTGGTAAACCTATTTTTACCTTAATTATGGTAATGATTTTTTTTGCTTTTTTTACAATCTAATATTATCGAATATTGTGTTGAAATTATTAAAAAATAATTATTATCATAATATAAAATATTTAATATATTTTTTCAAATTCAATTAACATAAATGAAATAAGATTATTCAAAATTAAGTTGACACAAATTGACGAAAATCATTTTTTCAGGAAAATGCATTTCTCAAGCGATAGATTGTCGTATTTTCAATCTATGACTATAAATCATATTTATATGAATTTTAATTCCTATATATAGTTATAATATATGAATTTAAATTAAATAATTATTTGTTATTTGTTATTTTAATTATTTAAAATGGACAAACCTTATTCACTTAATACCATTTTTTAAAAAGCAGTTTTTTAAGCATAAATGTCAACTTATACCAAAATCAGGAAAATTTATTTTTCAAACGAAATTAATTAGATTGCCTTTCAAAAATGGTTCATATTTAACCTTAATAAAAAATCTTACTTTTTAAATGAATGATTAAATGAAAAGAAATTACATTAATTAAAAAATTACTAATTTTTAATATTCATCGAAAAATTAAATCACTTTAGAAAAATATCAAAATTTCTCCCAATATTAATTTTTATATTATTTTTTTTAAAAATAATTTAATTTTATAAAATTCATTTTCCAAAAAATTAAGAAATTAATTATTAAATTTTCTCAAAAAAGAAACATAAAAACATTTTTAAACAAAACAATTATTTAAGAATAAAATATCTTTATAAAAAAATTACTGAATAATTGATAATAATTTATATTTACATAGAAATTTATATATATAAATCATTTAAATTTTAATCTTATTCTTTCCCACCAAGATAATGGCTAGGTTATGAAAATCATATTTAAAAAATCATTATCCATTTAGGCTAATTTTTTCATGCCGTATATGATATCGAACAGAATTTTATTTTTAAAATATTTGGTTATGACATATATATATATAAATAAGTTTTTATTTCAAGGAAAAAATAAATTTTTAATTGATTTTTACTTCCATGTTGAGGATTTTAATTTTTATAAGCACTTTGAAATATTATTTTATTAAATTGGGATCACTAATTATTGAAGGGCCATAATGGCTTTGTAAAAATGATATTAAATTTTTAAATGATTCTCTGGATATTTATATTTTTTTCAAGGGGCTCACATTTAATTCAATGTGTCTCTAGAAATTTAAATTATTGTGAATTTCTATCACATATTGTATTAAACAATGTTTATTGTTTAACAATATTTTGATATCTTTTCGGTCATGTGGTAAATTAAGAAGAATATTGTAAGACTTTATGGAATTTAATAAAAGTGATGAGTGATTTCTAAAAGAATCCTAAAGGGAATTATTTAAAGTGTGATATTTTAATAACATTTAATGAATCATTTTTAAATGTAAAAACAGAAATACTCTTCTAATTCTAGGTTATTTTAAAGGATTGTTTGGAAATTTTAAAGGGTTTCATGATTGGTTATACTCATCATTTTATGCCCCTTTAATTTTTTTCACCTTTTGAGGGTATCCTGTTATTATTATAGTGATTAAAAAATGTGCTTCGGGGATAATTTTTTTAAAATTAGTTTAAAGTGAGGATGAGATATCCTTATTCATAAGAAAATTACATTGATATCATATGATTTCTCCCCCTCACACTTGTATTATTAATTGGAGGGATAGTTGACTATAAATTTATTGATATGTTAAAATCCTAGTTTAGATTGTGGGTCTATCTAGTGGGGTATTAGAGTTCTATGTTGGCACAGAGTTTCCCGATGATAGCTTTATAAATCATAGATGATGATATTAAAAGATATTTTTTTATGGGAATACCTAGTTGGGTAGTTTCTATAGGACATCCTAAGTCTTAGGTCTCCAGTTTAGTGTTATATTACATAGTACCTGGGTTTGTGGCCATGAAGCCTTATTCTCGATTTTTGGTTTCCATAAGAAATCTTTATATTATTTCTAAATGGATTCCCGATTGTTTTTTATTATGGTACCATACCATGATTAATTTTATTATTATTTTCTTTATCATTGGTTCTCATATTATATCATGTTATATATTTGGATATGGTTCATTTATTTAAAATGTTTTTAAAGAGGCTTTGGAATTAATTTTGAATGAATTTCAGGAAAAAAAATTAAATGAGATTGAAAATAAGTGTTTTGGATTGAAAAATGTATTACACAAGAAATCAAATTTCAAATGATTATTGTTGTTTAAGGAAAATAAAATGAAAAAATAAATTTTTAATTGTACTTCAAAATATATTTGAAATGGTTTTATAATTAATTTTTTGGCATGTGGAAAGGTGGTTGGTGGGCTATTGAATATTTTTTCCACATTTCTATATCATTCGATTTAATTAAATTTTGATCTTTGGGTTATTTTTATTTCTCTCATCAGTGAAGTGTGCATATTAAATTATTTGGTAGCACTTTCCTTTACATTATTATAATGATTGTCCATGTGTCTCATTTAAATGAGTTATTTATCGATTTTAATTATGGTTATTAGTGGATTGCATTGTATTGGGGATTTTACGTGATTTGTGATATGAAACATATTTAGGGAGTTTAGCGGGATTTAAGGTAGTTGGTTAGCTAAGGTACTTTGGATGGTGAGTTGAGGTATTTATTTTTTCATTTAATTATATCTACCATCTATTTATTAATTTATTACTATATGTGTTTTGCGGCTTTCTGCCTTATGGATGGGTACTGCTTGATTTTTCTGGATTTTTTTTGAATTTTCTTTTAAGGGATAATTTATTCCAATTTTATATATCTAATTCCCTGATTATTGACATTATCTCATGGGGAATGATAACTCCACTTTGGACAATGGCTGGATGGGTTGGTTATTAGGTCCGATGATAGCTTAGGCATAAGGGTTCGAAAGAGTTTTTGTTTCATAAGATGTTAAGTTTTTACAAGAATGATCTTCACAAACATTATTAATGGGATGAATTTAGGAAAATGATGATCATGTGTTTATAAGATATTATTTTAGGAAATAATATCATTAATAAATTAATTAATAAATAATTTCATGGATAAATTAATTTATTTCTGAAAAAAAATATTCTAGATATTATATATATTTAATCTCTGTGGAAGGATAGAAGACACTCGAAATCAAATGAAATTACGATAAAATATACCTAAACCAATTTATAGTTATTTATTTCATTATTTAGGGAATATTTCTATATTATTTTTACTCAGGATTTAATTTAAATTAAATAAGATAAATAAGAATGAAAACTTTTTTGCTGTTATTTTATTTTTGAACAAATATACTATAGTCAAATATCATTTTTTATAGATACACTTTAAATATATATATATACTACAAAGAAGATTCATCATTTTTTTGTTGCAGAATGAAGCTATGTGTTGTCAAAAATATTCGAAAATATAACTAATTTCTATTTTTTTCTAAAGTGAACACTTCTGGAAAAAAGTGTTGATGTGAGACCATGTGTCTTTGAACTGGGACACACAACAGAAGAAGCTGGGTATGGGAATTAAAATTTTCATCACTAGATGGATGTAACATCATCATCTCGGGCAGTCCATTACCTGGTAAAGGCATAAGGATTTAACAGTTATCAATTTAAGCATAAAATTAGACATAATAAATTTCCTCCATCAACATAGTACAACGGTCAACAATAGATCATCGCTAAAAATTATTTCTCAAAAGGATCTGAGGAAGAACACCTCTAGATCAACTAAACATGATACAAGAGATTGTTGGAATAATGGTAATCATAATTAAGGTGTTAACATGGAGGTAAGAGGATGACTTCAATGTCCGGAAGATCACCATGATCATTTTCATTCGATCTGTGATGATGATCAAAGATAAAGTGTTTGGAATAACCCTTTATCTCTTTATGATATGGGAAAGAGGACGGAAGAGATTTCAAATTTGATAGGATGATTAGTTGCCCAAAAATGATCTCCCTCTTTCTAGTATAGAGGGAATTAAACACCTAAAAAGGGTTCTCTAACCAATGAATATAAAAAAACAAAAAACGAGGCATGAATAACACAATATAAACAATTAACAAGGTTATAACATCATTTATATTTTTTTAACTTACTTATAATATATAATGATTATATTACGTGGTTAAATTGTGTGATTTACATAACATATAATTCTCACTAATATTAAATGAACCATGAATATTAAAATAATATTTCTCATAGAAATGTTGTCTATATATTCACTTTATAACTTGTGAATACATCTAATAAATGAATTAAACTCCAATTATTCAATAATCTAATAATAATGAAATAATTTATTTACTAGTGATAGTTTATTCTACGACATGTCTTGGTACCCATGGTGGGGCCCACCGTGTTCAATACACCTATTCATCAGAATGTGGAATAATTTTGAATATACTAACTTTAGGTCCCTCTAGGACCTTATCTCAATAGTGGTGAATATTATTCATAGACTAGGAGCAGATTCTGACAACCCATCAAGGCCCCTAAGGAGATAAGTAAAATCCATTGAAATACTAACCATTCCGACAAACACACACTATGTAATTTAATATCTTTATATCATAATATCTCTTAATGTTGGATGCACATCTTTTATCATCATCAATTCTTGATTTATTATTCGTTGACTTGACTAGATGAACTTACCTTCTTCTATCTTGGAAAGAGATTTAGGGAAGGTACTACTATATTTATCAACTAGGCCTGACATAAAACATTCTTTTCAAATTGAAAAATTATTTATTAATTTTTCAATCAATTCAATACCACCAATAATAATCCCAATATAAGCTACCTTGCTATTATAAAATATTAGTTAATTATTGAATAATATATTTTCATATATATTAATATTTATGAATAAGTTATTAATTTTGCGTTAAAGGGGATACCTTTTTCCAATAACATTCACAACAAGAAACAACACGTATCTCCGAAATCTTAAGTTACACACAACACTAAGTTATAATGAAAAATAATATAGTATTAATATTATTATTTCAAATGGTAGTTTACACCTAGGAAATGTGTTTTAATGAATGAATATAACTAAAAAAAATATGAATACAAATGTTTGTTAAATGTTTTTACATTTATTCAATAAATTTTAGAAGATTAAAATGAAAATGAATCCAATTTTAAGCATAAAATACTCTAATATTTTTAAAAGGTCGTTTTACAATATTTTGATATATAAACATTTTTTAAATATAGTTTTATTCACTTTTATAGGTTATATTAGATAAAATAAACATATTATTTATCATAAGGACATAAAAATTTACTTTGTATTATTTTTGGTATTTTTATGGTTAAATTCATATATTAATGAATATTGAAAAATACTGCATTTTAATTTAAAACTGCCATTTCCACACTTTTATTTATAAAGTTATTTTAACTTTTTAATTGGTTTAAAAATTTAATTTGATTATGTATTTATAATTTATTCCATTTTTTGGTCATTTCAGGTAATTTCGTTTTTAAATCGTATATAAACACATGTCAATCTTTTCAAAGTTTTTACTTGTTAAAAACTGGATTTTTATTTTTTACAATGGCAATTAATTTTAAATTAATTACTAGAAATTTATATGTTTTGAATTTGGAAAAATGGATTCCATATTTGTAATTAGAAGTTACAAATTTTGTTATTAGATAACGTTTATTTTTTGGAAATTTTGAATAGTAACTTCAGTAATTATTTTTAATTAAAATTGTTAAAGTTTAAATTATGTAAATAAGTGTAAAAATGATATTATAATAACATAAAACTATAATAAAACGTTTCTTAATATTATTTTATGAGTCATGTGAGACCAAAAAATCCTTCAGCTGAACTTTTGGCATTTGGGAACCACCTGGTTGTCATAATGACAGTTAGAATAATTAATTTAAAGTAAAGGGAAATATAACATATACATGTATATTTTTTACTAAAACAATTTTATAGGGGGGTTATATAACTGATAGTTTTGACTATAAATAGTCATTCTAATGATAATAATATTTACTCTATCATGGTATTTTACATATAATATTTAGACATTAAATAAATAAATTATTTTTATGAAACAATGATGATGTAGTGATTACCTTATTAATGAAATATTCAAATAAATTATATTATAAATATTAAAAAAATGTAATATTTAGATTTTGATGCCATACAGGAATTTTATGGATTATTATGACATTTTATCTTTGAGTTAATATATTTTATTTTAATTAATATTGTTATCAAGGCTTTAACAAAAAATCAATTACTAAATAGTTTTAAAATTGACATAAATGAGTATTTAAAAAAAAATACTATTTTTTAAAAGATATAACATTCATAAAAATATAATATTTTCCCAAAATAAATATATAGTGTTGAAATATCATTAATTAACAACTTTATGTTCTATTGGAATATTATAGTAACAGTATTAACTATATAGTGTAAAAATACAAGAAGGAATTATAAGAGTTATGTTATTTATCTGAAGGATAAATCCAAAAGATAAGGTTAAATTTCTGACGTAAACTAGTATAAAACCTATTAGTTGAGAGTATTTAGAAACATAATCATATTATCCTAGAAATATATCACTTTGTATCTATTATAATTTTAAAATCAATTTATAATAATATAATATTTGAAGACTTTCCTAAATTGCCCCTCCTTCCTCTTATAAAAGGCCATCACCTCTAACCATATACTCACACATATCAAGCCCCCTATATCACCCAAAATATGTTCAAATAATCCCAAAACATCCCGAAATTCCTCTTATAGTCCTTACCTTTGGAATAAGGAAACTCAAGGAAACCTTCTGGCTCAAATCAAAAAGAGTTTCCCGATTTAGAGGTAACATATTCTATTAAGGTCCCTTCATTTCTTTCCTTATACAACCCCCTAACCTATCATTATTACATTATTTTATAACTAAAATAGGATCTAAAATATACCTAGATTTTATTATTCTATGGTTTTTACCAACACATACACACACCTCCATCTAATGGATATAGAACATATTGTTTCTCTGTACGGTGAACAACTGCATCCAGAAACGATGATTGTTCAATTTTTCTCATACCACATCTCATGGTGTCAATTATGATGAAACTATATTTATAGATGATATATAATTAATTTATATTGTATATAATCTTATGTAATTATTATTTACATCATTCCTTTATTCTTTCCATAATGTGTAAATAGGATAATTTCATTTGAGGAAGTGTGGACTACCGCCCACTCAATGTGATATTACTCATAATTCCATACATGAAACATATAAAGGATGGCATTAATTAACTTATGTAACATATATAACATATATATTATAATTTAATTATAATATACCTATGTTTAATTTAGTTTTCATTTTTTATTATAGAAAAGAAATGAATGTAGTATTCAAGCGTACGTACGGCCTACCATCTCCATGAATTGTGAATTTTATTTCTTATCTCCAAATATATTGGATTATTAAAAATAAATATATACTCAACATATATGATATTTAATTCATGAATAATATTCTTGAGATAATGGACTTTTGACTAGATGGACAATTTGTAATTATAATAACTTCATTTTTGACTCATGTACCGAACATCGAAAAAATGTTTGATATAAACTCATATAATTTACTAATTTCTATAACATTATAAAAAATAATAAATAAAGAATAATAAAAATGAAAAATGTTCTGAAGAAATTATAAATTAATTACGGTTTATTATTTAGGAATATAAAGATCTAATGAGAAAAATTGGACTCCAGTTCAGGGAAATCATAACTCAATCTCATTTCATAGAGTAAAATATCTATATCATTGGTTTTGTTTTTAAAAAATTATGTTTTAAATACTTATGATCATTTTACACTGAATATCCAATTAAATTTAGTTTATTTATTTTTTTGACATGCAATTATGTCATTTATTTATCTTTAATATATTCCAACAGTCATTATAAGGGATTTCATATCAATTTAAATTCCATTCAGGTTATTTTTTGGTATCAACCAACTCACTCTTATATGGTGTATATAATTCCCTTGGACATACTTTATCATTAAATATTCTTATTCTCATGATATTATTTGTTTCTTAATATTATAATTTAATTATTTTGAATCATGTACTTCTCATGTGGTAAGGGACTCTTTAACCATAACATCATTTAAATGTTCTAATGATTTATTCTTATAAATAATTATCCTTAATTTCCATGTTTTAAAAATGGTTTTAATGATTTATTTGTATGGATATTAATGTTTTAAAATGATAAAACTTTTAAATTTCAAAGTGGAATGGGATAATTGGATCCAAAAATATTATTATTATGTGTTTTAAATGTGTTTTTTAAAAACTGGATTGATTATTTTATTATCTTCAAATGATATCTTGTGAATGAAAATATGAAAATGTTCTTTTTTTCCATTAAACTAGTTTTTAGTATTATGATTATGCTATGGTTTTTGGGGATTGTTTATGTATACAGATTGTTCTATGATAAACTAAGGGTGTTTGATCCCATGATAGCTCTTCAATGCATTGGATAACGTGTTAGAGGTAAACATTTAGGTTTCTCTAAATAGATTTAGGGAATATACTATGATGTGTATTCCAAATATAATCATGAAGGTTACTCCCTTTGTAGATTTGAAAGCTATGGTGTAAGTATGATATGGATGCCAAAAGTTAAATTTATGTTTTAAAATTTATATGATGTTTTCTATATATCTTATGATTACATGATATAAGCTAAATATTTTATGTTTTATTGGTGAAAATTATGATTTTTTTAAAAATAATTTATGGGTTTTAAATATTCAAGGACTAATAATTTTATTCCATATTTTATATTACTTAAAAATATTTTTATACTCATCTCATGTTTTTGAAATGTTTTCCACGTGGTATATGGATGGGTAAGTGAAAATTATAAGTCAAGAATATTTTTATCAAGAAGAAGAATTTTTTTTTGTTTAAAAGGTATCCTTTGGGGGGAAATTGGATATTAAGTATTAATGTCCAATGTAATGTTTGGGTTTATATAAGGACTCGAACTTATTACATACATAATCTTGAATTTAGTCAAGAAAAAACTTCTTTTTAAATTGATGATATTTTCAAGTTTAGAGCTTTTGAGAATTAGGAAAAAACATTCATAACATTACACATTGTTAAAGAGTGGATACCTTAAAAATAGTTTCCATTTTTTTCAAATAATAAAACATTAAAACATAAAACAAGACTCATTGAAAATTCTTCAACATTTAATGTGTCTTCCATACTTGTATTACACATCCATTAACCTATGAAAAATCACTCAAAAACATGGGTTGATCATAAAAACTCAGTAAGGTATGAAAAGGAAGGAAAGAGCACATTAGTCCATGAATACTCGTAACATAAGAAAACATTTTCAAAATACATGCTTTTCACCCATATATACTTACTTTGTGTAACATGAGATATAAAAAAAATCAACAAAAAACATGAGAACATAAATATAGTCATAAAGGTATCTTGGGGAATTACATACATAATCTTGTAAGCATTCTTGGCTACCTTATAATTTGTAACCCTCACTACTACCTTACTTTGTGTAACCATCGTAGTTACACTTGGAGTAACCATACGGCCGAACTCCAACATAATCATACCTAATGAATTGGACGGAGATATAAGTCCCACCCTTCATCATAAATAATTAGCAAGAACCAAAACATAATCATACAACATGAATAATTCCAAAAAAACATTACTTTGGAATTTCGTAAAACCAAATTTTAAAAGAGGATTTTAAAAGAAACCCCCCTTAAAAATATCATAAAATTGGAGAGAGACTTAAAATAGTGGATGAAGTTTGTATATATACTGTATATATACATAATAATACATAATATAAATAGAACCCATCACACAAACAATTTAAATAGCACCTAAAAATGAAGTAGAAGGTTAACCCAAAGAACCGAAATCGGGTTAAGAATTCCCTAACCTCGGGTTTGTCTTACATAAAACATTGTTAAACCTCCTGTATAATTGTTAAAATAGTGTTATTAATATTTTAAAGAAACATTTTCATGTTTAAAACATCTTATATGATCATTTCATAACATCTTTTCACCCTTAATTCTTAGTATTTATCACCTTGCACTATTTGTGGTTGAATTCTTTACATGATTTATATGATTGGTTCATGGTGGACATTCTTGTCGATTAGAAGTGAAACACAAGAATTAGAATAGAGTATTATTTTTATATAACATGAAACATAAATTATTTCATTTATCATTTTGAATTCTTACATGAGAATGATTCAAAATTTAGGACATTAATGATGTTCGTTTAGATCCTTTTAGAGGTTCTTTGATAATAACAACCTCATTTTATCTTATAAATTAGAACCATGAGTAAAAAAAGATTTCTCAAACCATGGGTGAGTCATAAAACATATATTAAACCTGGTTCAACCATATAAATGGTTTCATGACCATATTTGAAACAATTAATGGAAATTGAAATCGCATCATCAACGATGTTGATAATTCGACACAAACGGAAAATGTTGTTACTCTTTAAATAAGTGGGAGAGGAGAAGAATAATTATTATTAATTTTTCATAAACATGATAAAATCCATATTAAACATGATTTATAGAGATTTCATGCCTCTTGGGTAAGGAGATATTAAGAAAGAATAAGGGAGGAACTCAAAATAAAAGAAAAAGTGAGAAATCTCTTACAAAAATTCGGCATCCTAACGGCTACAAAACATAGTTTTACAAAATATTTAAAAGAGAGGGGACAAGGGTCAGAAATACATAAATGAATCATAATATAGAGAATATCAAGAATAATAAGGAAATAAGAACATGGTGTTGAAACTTGAAAATTATACCACATGAACGAGAATTTGTATGGAAAAAGAAAGAAATTGAAAATTTTCATACCTTGTAGAGTAACCCTTAAAACATGAAGGTTGGGACCTTGGGCTTGATGAAAACTTGGGATGACTAATATAAAGGTAATGAGGCCAGAGCTCTGTTTAGGGATAATTGGTCATGAATTCAATGAAGGGAAGAGTTGGTATTTATAGGAAAAGTGAGGGATTATTTTAATATTTATCAAGGGACACCTCATGAGTGGTATTTACAAAACCATGGGCTTGCCCATGGTATAAGCCACTTGGGACACCTCCCATTTTATTTAACTATCCACAAGTCGACCAGATTTATGACATCATTATTATATCATTGATGATGTCATTAACACACCGAAACTAAATTCTGTATTTTTTACTATTCACCGAAAAATCAACTGTTGCAGCAAAATTCCCAAAATTCACCCTAACCATTTATTTATGGGTATATTTCAAAAATGAAGTCGATTTTTTAAAATTAATTTTCTAAATATTTTTAATTTAATTTTTAAATAAAAGCATACTTAATGAAAAAATTAAAAATTCTAATTCTGTAACTACTTCTATATCACAATGAAAACTTATCCTAGATTCTATTATATTAAATCCTTAATAATATAAAATAATAATAAAATTTACTATTCATTAGAGTCAAATCACTATTCATATTACTATTCATAAGGATATGTTACTATTCACTAAAAAACATTTTGGTTCCAATAGACTCCAAATAACATAATGAACACAAATGTAGATGAAAGTTTCTTGAAATTCAGAACATAGAAGAAGAAAAGTTATGTTTTAAAGGATAATTAAAAATAACTATTTAAAACAAAGTTCCATGAATTTATATTTATTTTTAGAAAAACATGGGGTGTTACATTATCCCCACATTCTTGAAATTTCATCCTCGCAATTTTATTTACTTATTAAACAACTGAGGGTATTTTTCCTTCATAGGATTTTTAGACTCCAATGTTGCTTCTTCAACCATGTGGTTTCTCCACAAAACCATTACCTGGTGGATTACCTTATTCCACAATACCCTTTCTCTTCAATAAATAATTTGAACTGTTTTCTCTTCATAAAAAGGGTTCTCTTCCAGCTGAACTGCTTCTGGGCTCAAGACATGTGTTGAATCTGGAACATACTTTCTCAACATCAAAACATGAAAAACATTGTGTATCAGAGACAAACTCGGAGGCAAAGCTACGCAGTATTCAACTGTTCCAACCTTCTCCAAGATTTCAAAAGGACTGATGAACCATGGTCTTAGCTTTCCTTTCTTACCGAAACTCATCACACTTTTCCAAGGATAGACATTAAGGAAAACATGGTCACCTACCTCGAAAGAGAAGTCTTTCCTTCTGTTATCTGCATAACTTTTCTTCCTGCTCTGAGCTGTCCTCATGTTCCGCTAGATCATCCTCACTTTCTCAGCCACTTCTTCAACTCATTCTGGCCCCATCAACTTTCTTTCACTAACTTCATCCCAAAACGCAGGAGTCCGACACCGCTTTCCATACAAGGCCTCAAAAGGTGCTATCTGAATACTAGAATGAAAAGTATTATTATAAGAAAACATAGCTAAATAAATATGTCGATCCCAAATCCCTTGATATTCCATTGAACAAGCTTGAAGAATATCCTCCAAAGTTTGAATCATTGGTTCTAATTGTCCATCTGATTGAGGATAAAAATTTGTACTGAAATTTAACTCTGTGCCCAACGACTTCATAAAGTCCCTTCCAGAAATTAAAATTGAACGTGGGATCTCAGTCAGATACAATGGAAAGAGGAACTCCATGTAACCTGACAATCTCCTTGAGGTGCAATCGTGAAATCTGATCTAAATTCATTGTATCTCGAATAGAAAGAAAATGTGAAGAATTTGTTAACTGATCAACAATAACACAAATCGCATTATTACCTCGAGAAGTCCTTGGTAGTCCAACCACAAATTCCACGGATACATTCTCCCATTTCCACTCTGGCACTGGAAAAGGCCGAAACATCCCCTTCGGTAACGGCCGCTCTGCTTTAACCTGTGGACACGTCAAACATTTCTTGGTAAAAACAGCAATACCTCTTTTCATCCCATCCCACAAAAAATACTCCCGAAGATATCTGTGCATTTTAGTACTTCCAGGATGAACAGAAAATGGAGAACTATGAGCTTCACACAACAAATATTTCTTCAACTGAGAATCACTAGGCACACACAACCTTTTTTCAAATCTGAAAACACAATCTTTATCAAGATTAAATTCTGGAAACTTACCTATTTTAACCAATTCTAACTTTTTCTATAGCTCACAATCTTCCTTTTGCACCTTCTTAATTCTGTCTGACAACGACGACTACACTGAAGACTGAAACAAAATAGAGGTATTCCCTGCACGAACAACTTCTAATCCAAAATTCATCAAATCATTAATCAAGGGATCATGTTCCAAACGTAGCACAGTTATTGATGCGTGATGTTTCCAAATTAAGGCTGCCACTACTTTTTTTTCTTTTCCCAGATGGTAATTGATCATGCAGTCATAATCCTTTATCAGTTCTAGCCATATTATCTTCCTCATGTTTAATTCCTTCAGAGTGAATATATACTTTAGACATTTATGGTCAGTATATATTTGGAATTTGGTTCCATATAGATGATGCCTCCAAATTTTCAAAGAAAAAACCACAACTTCCAAATCCAAATCATGTGTGGGATAACATAGCTCATGGGGTTTAAGTTATCTTGAAGAAAAGGCAATTACCTGGTCATTCTACATCCAAAAAACAACCATTTCCATTCAAAGAAGCATCACTGTAGATAACAAACTCTCCATTCCAGGAAGTTAAGTCCAAAACTGAAGAATTCACCAATATCTTCTTCAGTTCCTAAAAACAAACATCACATTCCTCTATCGATACAAATTTGACCCCTTTCCATGTTAACTTAGCTATTGGGATAGATAACCGTGCAAAGTTCTTATCAAACCTTTGGTAATAACTTTCTAAGACTAGAAAACTATGAATCTCTATAACATTTGTGGGTCTTGGCCATTCATCAACAACTTTTGTTTTGGCAGGATCAAATGTTATTCCATCCTTATTTAAAATATTCTCAAGAAAGAAATCTATCGCAACCAAAAATCACACTTACTTAATTTTCCATATACATTATTTTCTTTTAAATTTTTTAAAACAACCCATAGATGTTTTTCATACTCCTATTCATTTTTAAAAAATACAAAAATGTCCTAAATAAATACAACCAAAAACTAATCCATGATCTCATGAAATACTCTATTCATAAGATTCATGAATACACAAGGTGCATTAGTTAATCCAAACGGAATAATAAAAAATCCATAATGCCCATATCTAGTATGAAAGGCTATTTTTGGGGTGTCATCCTCCTTCACATGTAGCTAATGGTATCCAGATCTCAAGTCAATATTGGAAAGTACTGAGCTCCTTGGATCTGATCAAACAAGTCATCAATATGAGGAAAAGGAAACTTGTTTTTAATAGTGATGTTATTCAAATATCTATAATCAATGCAAAGTCTCATGGAACCATCTTTCTTTTTAACAAAAAAAAATAGGGGCTCTCCATGGTGAAGTGCTAGGATGAATGAATCCTTTGTCAAAAAAATTATGCAACTGATTTTTCAATTCAATAAGTTCTATTGGAGGGATACGATATGGGGGTTTTGAAATTGGATTAGCATCAGGAACTATGTCAATTGTAAATTTGACTTCTCGATCCGGTATGACACCGGGTAACTCATCAGAAAAAACATCAAGGTATTCATTTACCACAGGAACATAATTAATTTGAATAGTTCCCTTGTTTTCAACAATATAATCAAGATAAATTTCATTTCCATATTTCAATAGTTTCTCAGCTTCCTGATATGTTATCAATTGTGTCGCTTCATTCTTGTATAAAAACTGAAACTCTTTCTAAAAAACAACCTCTTTAGCTCTAATGTCAATCTTAGCATGGTATTCAGAAAGCCAGTCCATCCCTAGAATAACATCAAACTCGACCAAGGTTAAAACAAAAAGGTTTGCAGGTAAAGTCTTTCCACAGACCACAATAGAAAGATTTTTATAATTCCTCTTTGCTATAACATTTCCCCTAGTGATTTAACATCAAGTTTGGGTCTCATTTGTTGAGGTGATATCTCCAATTTACCATAAAAGTTCTCAGAGATGAAGGAATGTGTAGACCCTGTACCAAACAAAACTTTATCAATATCTGAGTTATCAAACAAAGTACTTGATACAACATCATTGGATGGCCCAACATCTACTGACGTAGTCAAAAAGGATCTCACTAAACCTTTCTGAATGTTGTCTGGTTTCTTTGCATCATTTAGATCTCTCTTTGGGTAGACATTTGCATAGTGACCCATCTCACCACATTTAAAACACTTTATAGGTTTCTTATCAGAATTATTATTAGGATCATTTTCATTGCAATCTCGGGCCATATATCAAAACTTACGACATTTAAAACACTTCCCAGTTTTTCTAAGACATTCCTTAGGGTGCTTCTTGGCACACTTTTCACAAACTGGAAATTTTATTTTATTACCATCAGATTTATTTAGTTGATTTTTGCCCATTGCTTTCTAACTGTACGTCTTCTTCCCTTTGTTTCCAAAATGCACATGATCATCAGCAAACTCCATATCTACTCTCTCAACACATCGGACATGTTTCTCATATCTATTGAATTCATGGGAGGCCAACGCCTTTTGATACCTTGGATTCAGTCCTATGTAAAAGCGGTTGATTTTTCTATCAAGATCCAGAATAAAATTTGGTGCATACGTCGCTAATCGGGTGAAGTTCACTTCATACAGAGCCACTGAACCTTCCTCCTTCTATTTCAATTCAAGGAATTGCTTCTCCATTCAAACTCGCACCACCTTAGAAAAATATTTTTCAAGGAAAATGATTTTAAATTCATCCCACTCTAAGGCATCAAAATCCTATCTACCCCTGATATTCCTTACCATTGACCACCAATGATCGGCTTCCCCTTCAAAACGATAAATGGAAAGACTTACCTTTTGATTTTCTGAACATCCCATAACCTCAAATATCTTTTCAAGGGCTTTGATCAATCCTTCAGCTGCAACTGGGTCAGAAGATCCATTGAATAGAGGAGGATTTTGTCTCATAAAATGTTCCACTACTATCATGTTCCGTTGTGGTACCTCTATTATTCCTCTTTCATGGATGCCACCACCATTTATTACATGCGTTAGCTGAGCCATTACTGTCACAAACTGCTCGGTTCAAATCCCTACCATTCCGGGCTGTAGTTCCGGAAGGATGTCATTCTGTCGGTGCCTCTCCTCTTCAGCATCCATGTTCTTTCTACGTACAATAATTATGAACAAACATATCTTAGATGAAGCAACATGGTATTCTTTAAATAAAATAACAAAATTAACATAGAGTGAAAATCATTTATGGTGTTATATTAACATCACCCTAACCCCTAAAGTTATCTAAACCATCCTCTGATACAAACTATAAGGACCTAACCTTATTACATACATACTCTTGAATTTAGTCAAGAAAAAACTTCCTTTTAAATTGAGGATATTTCCATGTTTAGATATTTAGATAATTAGGACAAAACATTCATAAAATTACACATTGTTGCTGAGGGGATACCATAAAAACATTTTCCATTTCTTTCAAATTATAAAACATTAAAACATAAAACAAGACTCCTTGACAATTATTTAACATTTAACATGTCTTACTTCATTATATTACACATCCATTAACCTGTGAAAATTCACTTATAACATGGGAGGAGCAAAAAAACTCAGTAAGGGATGAAAAAGAAGGAAAGAGCACATTATTCCATGAATACTCGTAACGTATGAAAACATTTTCAAAAGACATGATTGTCACCCATATATACTTACTTAGTGTAACATGAGATTTAAAAAAAATACACACAAAACATGAGGAAACAAATATAATCATAAAGGTATCTTCAGGCATTACTTACATAATCTTGTAACCATTCTTGGCTACCTTATAATTTGTAACCCTCACAGCTACCTTACTTTTTGTAACGATTGTAGTTACACTTGGTGTAACCATATGGCCGAACTCCAACATAATCAAACCCAATGAATTATAGGGAGATATATGTCCCACCCTTCATCATAAATAATTCCCAATAAACAAAACATAATCATACAACATGAATAATTCCATAAAAACATTACTTTGGAATTTCATAGAACCGAATTTTAAAAGAGGATTTTAAAAGAAAGGCCCATTATAAATGTCATAAAATTTAAGAGAGACATAAAATAGTGGATGGAGTTTGTATATATACTGTAAATATATATAATAAAACATAATATAAACAGAACCCATCACACAAACAATTTAAATAGCACGTAAATAATGAAGTAGAAGGTTAACCCAAAGAACTGAAATCGGGTTAAGAATTCCCTTACCTTGGGTTAGTCATAATTCCAACTTATTTAAACCTCTTTTATAATAGTTAAAAGTGTGTTATTAATATTTTACCAAAACATGTTCTTGTTTATAACATCTTATATGACCATTTCATGACTGCTTTTCACCCTTAATTGTTAGTATTTTTCCCCTTGCACTGTTTTTGGTTGAATTCTTTACATTATTTATATGATTGGTTCATGGTGGACATTCTTGTCGATTGGAAGTGAAACTCAAGAATTGGAATGGACTAGTATTTTCATATAACCAGTAATATAAATTATTCCGTTTATCATTTTGAATTCTTACATGAGGATGATTCATAATTTAGAACATTAATGATGTTCGTTTAGATCCTTTTAGTGGTTCTTTGATAATAACAACCTCGTTTTATCTTAAAAATTTGAACCATGAGTACAAAATAATTCCAGAAACATTGGTGAGTAATAAAACATATATTACAACCTGGTTCAAAAATATAAATGATTTCATGACCAGACTTAAAATAATTAATGGAAATTGAAATCACATCGTCCACGATGTCGATAATTCGACACAAACGAAAAATGTTTTTATTCTTTAAATAAGTGGGAGAGGAGAAGAATAATGATGATTAATTTTTCATAAACATGATAAAATCCAGATTATACATGATTTCTGGATATTTCATGACTCTTGGGTAAGGAGATATGAAAAATGAATAAAGAATGAACTCAAAATAAAAGAAAAAGTGAGAAATCTCTTACAAAAACTTGGCAGCCTAATGGCTACACAACATGGTTTTAGAAAATATTAAAAAGAGAGGGGAGAAGGTTCACCCATCCAGAAATAAATCATAATAAAGATAAGATCAATAATAATAAGGAAATAAGAACATGGTATGGAAAATTGAAAATTATACCACATAAAAGAGAATTTGAAAGGAAAAAAGAAAGAAATTTAGAATTTTCTTGCCTTGTAGAGTAACCCTTAGAACATGAAGGTTGGGACATTGGGGGCTAGAGGAAACCTTGGAATCACTACTATAAAGGTAAGGAGGCCAAAGCATCGTTGGGGGATAATTGGTAATGAATTCAATGAAGGGAAGAGTTGGTATTTATAGGAAATGTGAGGGATAATTTTAATAATTTTCAAGGGACACCTCATGAGTGGTATTTACAAAACCATGGGCTCGCCCATGGTATAAGCCACATGGGACACCTCACATTTTATTTAACTATACACAAGTCGACCAGATTTATGACATCGTTATTATATCATTAATGATGTCATTATCACAACGAAACAAAAAACTGTATTTTTTATTATTCACCGAAAAATCAACTATTGCAAAAAAATTTCCCAAAATTAACCCTAACCATTTATTGACGTGTTGATTTCAAAAATAAAGTCCATTTTTTGAAAATAATTATCTATATATTATTAATTTAATTTTTAAAGAAAACCATACTTAATTCAAAAATTAACAATTATAATTCTGTAACTACTTCTATATCACAATGAAAACTTAACCTAGATTCTTTTATCTTAAAGCCTTAATGAAATAAAATAATAATAAAATTTACTATTCATTAGGGTCATATCACTATTCATATTACTATTCATAAGGGTATGTTACTATTCACTAAAAAACAAGTTGGTTCCAATAGACTCCAATTAACATACTGAATACAAATGTAGATGACAGTTTTTTGAAATTCAGAACATAGAAGTATAATTGTAATGTTTTAAAGCTAATTAAAAATATCTATTCAAAACAATGTTGCATGAATTTCTATTTATTTTTAGAAAAACATGGGGTGTTACAATTTATTATGTAATGGTTATGGCCTATTTCTGTAAAACTCTAATCCTGAAACGATCCTTACTGTGAACAATTGAGTTGACTCAAGGTTATGTATTGTTTAAGGCTAGGGATTTATAGTTATGATATCAATGCCATAGTTTTCATCTGGAATCAATTAACACAATAAAATGGTACACATCAATACTATTCTCAAGTCAGGGTACCATTAAATTTGGTCATAGATTAGAACTACCAATGACACCAAAAACATGTGGTCTTCCTACTAGCAGGTTAGTCCTCATGATCTCTTCTTCTTGAGATCCCCAAGTGACAATTTCATGAGAAGAAATATCAATAATTATGATATATTAGCACCCGATAGTCTCACATCATCTATTTAATGTTAGTATGATATATCTGGATCACATGACATACGTTTCATATTATTATCATGGTTTCTCTAGTTTTTCAATATATCTTATTAACTGCTATAACAGTTTGATATGACATGTAATATAAGTACATAACTATAAATATAGTAGGCATAAAAGTATAAACACTATTATGGTGAGGTAAACACGTGTATATATCAAACTATATACTTTTAATGGTAATTAAAGTATGTATAGGCATCAGGTCTATAGAACCCAGTTAAAAGACCCCAATATAAAATATAACCAATTAATAACATATATGAAATTCCTAGATCTCACATGAGAATCATTCTTCTGATGATATATGAATTTAATTAGGGGTGTGAAGACATTGTACTCTATGCCTACTCTACTAACTGTAACTTCACCTCTCTAAGAAAAATCCATCATGGGAAGAATCCTTAAATGTATATGATTTTCCCTCTAGTGTGACCTGGGATCCTTGGAAAGCACCACTTCAACATTATTATCATAAAAAAATGGAAAATTATATTATTTAATAGGAACAACACCGTTGTCTTAGATAATGTTTAATATCCATACTACCACCATATCTACATCAAATTCTGTGATATACTTTGCTTTTTTATAGAGTTCATGACAAAAGGATTTTTCAATCATTTCCATCTCACTACACCACAATTTAGGAAGTATACATTACCTAACCATGATTTAATATCATCATGGTCTGTTTGGAAACTAACATCAATTTATCCCCTCTCCACTAGTTCATCTCACCTCTTAACACCCAAAACATATCATTTGTACATCCCCAGTACTATAGGATAATTCTAACAGCTACCCACTATAGTTATCCTTAATTATCTAAATATTTTTCCATTATCCTTAAGGAACAGTTAAAATGAAACCTAGTACATGACAGGGAATACATGATAGATTCCATTGGTGAGGCATAATGGATTATACTCACTCATTCAATCTCCTCATGTGTGTATGGTCACATATTCTTGAAGATATTGTTACCATGTAACATTGTTAACAAGCCTATCTTTGATTATTATATATATTACCTTTTGTGTACCTTGAAAATATATGTACTTTGAATTAGTCCATGAATCCTTTGAGATCTATCTCAATAGAACCTGATTACTATGTTTTGTTTGGATTTTCCTAATACATTCATGATGAAGTATTCATTTAACCACATTTTAACTAACTATAAGACTAGTACTTTGTTTCCCATAATTAATATATCATCAATTTTTTATATAATGATAACTATGAAATTACCACTATCCTTCTTGTAGACACATTAAGTTATGTCATTCTTAACAAACCCAAATTCTCTTATTGCGTAATCAAAATGACCATTCCACGATCTTGATGCCTTCTTTAACAAATAAATAGATATTTGCAGCATTCACAATCTATTGACACTATTTTAATTAATAAATCCATAATATTGAGTCATACAAACATCTTTAACCAAAATTTCTTTTATAAATGTTGTTTTTAAATATATTTACATAATTTTAAAATCATAGAAGGATGATTTTTCTATTAATATTTTGATGGACATCAATAGCACTACTAAATTGAGAAGGATTCGTCATAGGTAACATCTTTAAATTTCCTAAAACCATTTGAAACTGATCATGTTTTCTGGGTATTTACATGACCATACATGTCTATCTATTTCTTGAATAACCATTTAAACCCAAGGGGTATTACATCAAGTACAGTGTCTACAAAAATCTAAACATGATTTTGGAACATGGAATCTATATCGCAATGTATATAATCTTTCCATTTAGAAGCATATCTTCCATCTACTGACTCCTTGAAGTTTATAGGTTCTTCCTTCTCAAAGAGTAGTGTGTCACTATACTTGTTGAGTGGGAAGAAAATTCTCTGGTTCTCTAACCTCATGAAATGACTTATATAGTTTAAACGTATTAAGATCGTCTTTATATCCCACTATCTCATGAGGAGATTAATCTCATACAAACTCCTATGTATTATGACTATCAACATCATTGAATTGAATATTTATCCCACTATTTCCATTGGAAATGTATTCCCTATCATGAAATTGGAATTCCTCGTGACAATAAATTTTTTATCAGAAGGTTATACATGTAATATCTTTTGGTTTATTTAGGACAAAAAATAAAGATGCACTTCATGCTTTGGGATGGTAAATTTTTACTAGGTATAGTCTTGAAAAAACCTGACATCTCCACACACATATTTATGATAGATTGGATTTATTTCTATAAAAAACTCATATGAAATCTTATCAGTTATTTATGTTTGAACTCAGTTGAGAGTATGTGCCTATTTCTATAGTATGTATCCCCGAAATAATAATGGATGAGTTTCCTAACTAAACATGTATCAAACAATGTAAAGAAAGTTTTAATTCCACATTTATCTAATTCTATTCCACTAAGGTGTATAAGGACTAAGTCAAAAAACTATCTAAAATTCATCAAACTAATCAAATAAATCAATGTTAGATACTCACTACCACAGTTTGAGCGGAGTTCCTTCATCTTCTTACTAAACGGTTTTATAGTTCATGATGGTATTCCTAAAACATATGAAATAAATCTGAATAATAAATCATTAAGTAGTTATATCCATACCAAATATATCCATTGGTAAAAGTGATGAAGTACAAAAAACCACCACTTTCCACTAGTAGAAATAGACTGCATATATAAGTATGAATTAATTCCAAAAATTATATCTCTTACATCTTTCCCTGTGATGGGTTATTTGGTTATTTTCCCTTGTAAACAAGAATGAAATATATCTAGGGATTTTAAATTAACCTATTATAGAAATCATTCTTAATGTATTTTAGCTATGTTCTTCCCATTTACCTGAAAAAGATAAATTTCAATAGGTTGGTATTGTATGTGGCATTTTTGCTGGTTTTTCATTAATTTCTATTATTGCGTTTTTGAATTTTATTATATATAATCCATTTTTAAGATTCCCTATATTATTTGATATTTTATTCTTATGAAATATGAAATATTTATTTTTAAATATGAAGTAAAGTCTCATGGTGTCTAAAATTAAAACAATGAATATGTATCTAGTAACTAAAGGAAAATAATAATAATTATTTAATATAAGAAACAAATTGCTAATAAAATTTAGATGATAATCTATCACTATAAAGTGAAATTGCATAACATCGTTTTAAGATTAGGGATTAACTACACCATTTTCAATATTATGGAACCTACATGGTTCTTATATATGAGTAAAAATGTGCGAGTTATATACAATATCTAATACCTAACATGTCGATAAATGTAGACTATATTAAATTAAAAAAATAATTGATGTATAAGAATCACCCTGATTATTTTTTCCCATGGATTGTTTTTCCCAGATCTTCCATTCTTATTCCAGTTCCCTTTTATTCTACTTTTAGAGAACACAACCTTCTAATCATTTTCATCCTTTGGTATCTTTGGAATTTTTGAAGGATAGTTTACTGGTGTTTTTAGATTGTGTTTTTCTTTAGACCATTTATCCACTACCTTCATCCTCTTGTTAACCATTTTTACTAAATAATTTTTTTCATCATATCTTTATAATATTGGAGAACTGAATACCAAAATTATTGGAGTGAATTTTCCATGTTATTCCTATTGTAGTTACCAATAAATTTTGATAATATTGGTGGTAAGTATGAAATAATGGGATCATTTTCTAGTTCGTTGTTGAGTTTAACCCAAAGGTATCAAGTCTCACGATGTACACAATCATCATGACTACCTGAGGTCCAACTTTATTTGATTATTCAATATTTCACTGATACAATGAACATTATATATCATACTTTTCCTTCCTTTTCTTTCCTAATATGAATATTATAGATGACTTATCATCTTGTAGGCATCGTGGCCCTCATGGATTTTTTATATTTGACTAGACATCAATGATGACCTAATAAACTATATATTTCATGAATTATATAAATGATTTTTATATTGGCCTTTATCCCCCTTAATTTATCTTTGAGGAGGCTCAGTAAGAAGTGATGACTCTAGAACATACTGATTCCTCTCTCGATTTAGTACTATATGTAGGTGCTTGTACCATTCCTATAAGATATAGACAGTCAAGAAATTTTCTTTCACTATAAATAATCATAGTGATATGGTACTTGTGTTATTGAGATATATTTTATCTGAAATAAATAAATTTAGTGTTTGGTACCTTATCATGAATACCTTTTTGAAATTATTGATTAATTAGTTAAATAACTAAATGAAATCTAGTATTTATCATACCCTATAATCCATCATGACTAGACTTAGAATACCTAGTATCTTGATTATTCTAGTAGAAATGATCCTTGAATCCTCTCCTCATAGTCCGTGTTATTTCTATTCCTCTTCTAAATATGATTCTAGGAAGGCAGTAGACTGGCCAACCACATTTAATCGTGATTACTTAAACTGTTGAGTGACATCACAATTTCTCAGAATCATAACCTTGATTCCCTCAACAATTTCCCCCTAAACTGGTTTCACGCTCTCACTGGAAAAAAATTTCTAAGATATTTAGTTATGTCATCCCATCACCCCCATAAGAACCCCTCAGTGGTAGGAGAAACCCTTAACAGGGGTTGACAATAACCTTGTACACCCAGTTTAGTTCAAATTTATATGACATAAGGTCTTAAAACATAATTTTAATTTTTGGAGTTTTATTATTTCTCAACTAATGTAATATTGTTAAACTATATATGTTTATAATATTTGATAACAATCATAAAAAAAATACTTTAATATAAAACATCCAGCAAAACATTATCCATTATTTTTTTTATTTTTTTATGTATTCCCGCAAACATTCATATTCATAAATTGAAAAAAATGTGTAAAATAAATAAAATACCTATATGATCTTGATAATTATTTATTTGTTTATCCATTCAACCCTAATAGATCAACCAGTTCCTAAGTTTATAATACATTTTTGGTTTTTCATTTGTGTCATAGCTTGCTCCCTGGTTCGATGTTTCCACACCACTTCTAGGTAACCACCTCTCCTTGACATGGTCCACATATTGTAGTGTCATCTTCATAATACAAACATACTCACATGGTGATGAGGGGGTCTCAGGAAGGAAAAAATTAATATAAAATAAAAATTATGAATGTGAATGGCCTTATATATATTTAATGAATAAAGATGATGTGTAGACTTTCAAAAATAAATAGTAATTTTAATAATCATGCATAGTTGTAATAAATAATAAAATAATAATAAAACTAGTAAAGAAATGGCCGATCAATGCCAAAGAGACATCATCAAGTAATCTGCAATGCAAATTTAAATGCGATAAATTTATGTTTGCGAAAAATTTAAGAAATTAAATGAATTACTATAATTCTGATAAATTTTCTTTTGTCCTATAATAAATTAATTTTTTCCATAATTAATTTTTTTTATTATTATAAATTTATTATTATTTTTCTAAACACAAAAAAATTGGATATTTAAAATTTTGTGATCCCTAGAATCCAAATAGAAGGGATTTTAGTCTTTTTTAGGATTGAATGTGGCCATGTGGGATAGAAAGTACCTTCCCTGACCCATTCTATGTTAGGGAAGACCCACCTGAATACCTTGCAGGTCAGGAAATACCTACCTAAGGATATTGTAGGATTGGTTGGATCTAGACCAGCTTGTTCTGAGTTGGGTTAACCCATAATAGGCCACACATGGGGTCATCAATAACAGAATAAGGGAAGGTAATGGTTGAAGGGGGTGTGGGTGGAAGGTGTATGGGTTGTCACATAGAAATATGAGGTGGTGTTCTGCAGTGAAAACACACTACATAGGTAATATCATGTGAGGTGGAGATGACATGGTGGGGAATCTGTGTGGCAATGGTAGTGGATGCCAACTTTTGGAGGAGTGATGTGGGAGTGGGATGTAACTACGGTGGATGAGTTGAATAGTGGTGGATGGTCATGACAACGGTAGGTTTCTGTATCTAGGATGGATAGAGATGGAATGGTTGGTCGTAAGGATGGCACTAGGAATAGGGTGGACATGGGAAGAAGGCATACCAATCGGGGTGGGGCCAGCCCATTATTAATTAAAAACAATATTTAAATTTTAAAAAACATGGATTCTAGCCTAAGCTTTATCCCCCTATTTCTTCCATTGTTTATTTTGATATCTTTCTATATGAAATCCACCACATTTTAATAAAGCATATAAAAGTTTTCTTTTATTTATTAAAGAATCCCTAGAATGTGTGAAATAAATGCACAACAGTCGAAATTGTTTCGGCCACAATAATTTATCTGATAAAAATGATATTTCAAATATCCACTTTTTATCAACAACATGTGGTTGATCAAAATATATACAAATATATGTTCTTAAAATACAATACCCATCTTTCGAACTGAATTAAAATATTTGGATGGCCATAACTTCATCATCTAAAATTGGATCGATGTGTGGTATGTTCCATTTATAATGAAATAAAACCATATACTTAAATTTAATACAAATTAATTATTTTAGATTAAAAAAATCACATGATTTCTATGATACCAATTTTTTATATCAAGGAACACATTGAAATAATGTAGGATGGGGGATTAAAATTTTCATCACCTGGTTGTTGTAGCTTCAACTTCTCTACTAATATGATCTTGGTCGTGTCTAGAGGATCTTGTTTAAATTTACTATACAAAAAAAATAATCGTGAAAAATTACCTATTTTGACCTGATTGTGCATTCAAAAAGTTCCCATTAATAGATGTCATTTCTCAAAGGACTCAAGGAAAAATCCCCCTTGATCATATACACATGCATCATGAGTCTTTAAGAACAGTAATCATCATAATTCATGTGCTGAATAGAAGTATGAAGACACATTTTAAAACTTGTTTATCACCACAATCCAATTTATTTGATATATGAGGATGATTGAATAATGAGTGCTTAGAAGGACCTTATTTCTCTCTAGGATGTGGGACAGATGAGAGAGCATCTCTCAAATTTGAGTAAATGAATAATCACTCATAAATGTGCTCTTTCTTTCTTATATTGTCGGAATTAAATACAAATAAAAGGTTCTTCGACCCCCATATATATAGCACCCACTAAATAATCCATAAATAACATGTTATAAATAAATGACTATGTTATAAGATAATTTATATTCTTATCATATTTTTATAATATATAATAAATACATTACATGATAAAATCAGGTCTTTAACTTGACATGTAATTTCCAAAAAATATTAAATGAACCTTGAATATTAAAATAATATTGGTTTACATAATATTTTTCCTTGTATTCACTTAATACCTTTTGAATAATTTCAATAAATAAATTCAATTCCATTTATTATATACCCAAATAATAATTTATTTATTTATTTATTGGTGGTTATTTATTCTTAAGAATTTATCTATCACCATGGAAAGGACCACCATGTCTTGTTCATCTATTCATCAAAATAGGTTTGACTTTTGAAATAACTAAGTGTGTGAACCTCCTGGACCTTATATCAATACATATGAATATTATTCACGGACTAAGACAAGAGTCTATCAACCAATCAGGGTATATAAGGGTATAAGGATAATTCATATAAATGATAACCTTTCATATGAACACATTTAGTGTAATATAATATAATGTTGTTATAATATCTCATAAATCAGGAGTCACACCTTATGTTATCATCCGTTCTTACTTTATCATTAATTTCCCTAATGGATAGACTTACCTTATTCCTCCAGGTCCATGGATTTAGTGAAGGTACATCCATCTTAATCAACTAGTCCTATGAGATAATTTTATTTTTTAAGAAACAAATTCTTTATTGACTTTTCAATCAATGTCATCCCACCAATGGTGCACACAATTAAAACTACCTAACTATGATATCAGTGCCATAGTTTTTTTATTTCATTGAAGCACACAGTAAAATGGTACATATAAATAATAATTTTATTTTAGTATACCATTATATGTGTTCATATATTGAAACAACTAATTAAGCATCAAACATGTGTTGTTACTATTGTTTGTTCATCCCTCGTGATTTCATCAACTTAAGATCACCTAGAGAAATCATCATGAGATGATGTCTCATTGATTATGATCCCCTAGAACCATATGGTTTCACGAAATCTTTTTCCTTTCAGTATTTTGTTTCTAGACCAAAGGAAATATTTCTTAGATTATTTTCAGGGTATCACATGGTTCTCATTATAGAATGGAAACTATTATAACATTTTTATACAACATGTTATCTAAGGACATTACCATAGGTATAGTGGATATAGAATTTTCAAATTTCTTATGGTAGTGTAAGAACATGAATATATCATATTATATACATTTAATGGTAATCAATGAAAATAAATTAGTTAGTTATAGGGCATACACATACAATAAAAGAGAGTTCTTCTTAGAAATATCCAAATAAAACCTCTTGTAACCATTCTACATTAATTTCCACCTACTTTCAACCAACTGTGATATCCCCTGGAAAAGGATATCTAATAAGTCATATTTCATTTATTGGGTGGTGAGTTTTGAATGTAATGATATTTGGTGATGGAATGTTTGGAATTTTTAGTCTTATGTTATTTTTTTCCAGTGTAGCAGGTTTAATTGATGGGATTTATTGTCACTGGATGATTTTGAGGGAATGAGTGGGTATACATGGTTTTGGGATTTGGGTACACATTCCATCCAGTAAAAAAATAACGGTAATACCTTAGTATTGTCTCCCAATTACATAGCTGACCCATCATCCTTTAATGAATTTTTCACCATCTTAGTCGATAATAGGTAGCTTCAAAAATAGCCTTTCACACAAACAACACTCCATTTACAATGATACCAATCCAATTATAAAACATTAATGACATGTTTAGTTATAGAATAAATCAACCCATAATCATACACTAACAAACAAGTGAATCAATGTTTTTCAGTGTCAATATTATTATCAATTGGAACCCACCTCCTCTGAATGAAACTGAAAACACTCCCCATCCAACCTATAGTATTTCACATACAACAATTTATGTTACATTAAACATGGAAAAATGAAAAGTAGTTGGTCCCCATATTAAATGTTAACCACTCGTGCAAACTTGATTCTTAATTTCTCTAGACTCAAACATGAACTGATTATTGAAGAAAACAATCAACTACATCCCATAAGATTTGTGGGAAAATTATTAGACGATTTATAACTATGCCTTAGGTGGGAGAAATTGGAGATCTAGTATCATGAGTAGAGGAAATATTAGAGTCCACCTACATTATTCCTCTTAAGGTTCCCAGTCTAAATTAAAGCATTCAGTGGAAGAGAATCTTATTAATAGTTCTTATCGCATTTTAATCATCCTTGTTGAATGAACCTACTATCAATGAGAAATATGTTGCACGAATGGAACTTGGTATCTCATATGGAATTGAAAATCCAATTTCATCAGCTCAAAAGTAGTAGTCATGGATATTCCTAGAACAAATCCACCTAATGATGGAAATAAATCCCTTCCATTAACCCTTTAAATTTTCGGTTAATTAAAAATATTAGATGGATAAGGAAATTATGATATTCCTCTATTTATAGTTACAACCAACACTTAGTTTAAAAGAAAAACCAACTTGAAATTTAGCACAATAATCATATTTTCTTTGATGTCTGGAATATTCTTCTTTTTTATTGTGACAACATCACTCAGTTGCAAATAAAAACCATCTATAAATTTAGCACAATAAGAACAACATATTTGATGTTCTTCATACAATGATCTTGAATGGGAAATAGTAAAAATAATTCTTATTATATCCTTTGAGTAATAGTGGGTATCCCGATCCTTTCTTATATAATGAATATGTTGTTACATGACCAAATTAAATAAGAAATAGATTTATAGCCTTCCTAGTACTTACAGATCAAATTTAATTCAAGAGATGAATCTAATATTGAGGTAGAAGTACTACCCCTATACCTTTTTTGATCGATGAATTTTGGAGAAGATCACAAGAAAACCAATGATAAAAATTGTTGGTTATTAATTTAATCCAATATAGTAAAGAAAATATTAAGAAAAAAATTTAGAATAAGAAATAATTACATATAGCATTCACTTATCTTATCGGGCCTATAAAAGTGAAACATATTAATATTTTCAAAAATATGGGAAATCTACACAAATAAATAATTTTAGATTTAAATTTTAAGATAATTATCAATAATAACATAATTTATCAACATTTATATTCAACGATAAAATTCCAAAACAAAAAATATATATATACAATTTTTATATTTCACAATAATTTTCAAGATAAATAAATAAAATATGAATAATTCAATCAACAAAATAAATGATTTTTTTCAAAACAATAATATCTAAATTTATATTTATATTCAAATAATTATTTAATGATTTTATAACCAAATTATTTTCTATAATATACAATTAAAATTTCATAAATACATTAAACTAAAAATTTCAACAATCATGGGTATTTTAATAAAAATATATTTTAATTCAAGAACATATTGACACTAAGTAAAACCAATGTGATAATTTTAGTTCAAAAAAATGTTTTTTCATTACTATTATAAATCTTATAGAACAACTAAAATTATAATTTTCATATAAAAAGTGTTATTGGAATGGAAAGTATTGTTTACCCTGTATTTTTTTTGTTTTTATGGGAGTATTTTCAATGAAATTTTAATAAAATAATCCATAGAATCTCATATCATTAAAGCATAATTGGATTTTCCGATCGAAAAATAGTTTTTTAGAATAAAGAATGGTTAAATTAAAAAATTGAATCCATGAATCAACCAAATTACTAAAAATTTGTGACACAATTATTCAATTCAATTTAATACCATTTATCATTTTAATTGAACCCAAATTTTTTCCATTGTCACCTATTATTGAAAATATGATCTTTATCCCTATCTATAGTGTATATTTCTCATAGGAAATATATAATAAAAAAGTAGTGATCATGATTTTTGATAGTTACAGTTTACCAACATACCCTCGTATAATTTAACTTTTATTTCTCATTAATTCCCTTGGTTTTTTAATTAATTAATATATATTAATGTGAATTTTAGATAATGTATTTACATTTTAAAATATTTTCTAAATATATTTCAAATTTTTTATAATTTATTTTCAAAGAGTTCTAATTACATGGTGTTACTTATAATGAAGTATGTCTTATGAATATAGTGGAATCTTGAATGCAATCTTAAATTTTCAAAAATTTCAATGTATAAATCATTACATGAATAATGTGTAGTGGAAATTAGACATTATACAAATATATAAAATATTTTTTAAAGGAAATAAATTTATATATTAAATTAGGATATCTTTGAAACATTACATATTAAATTTACGTTATATAAAACCATTTGTTACAATTTTTTTATAAGTTTAATTATATGTGAATTAGTCAAATACAATAATATTTGAATGAAATATATTACGTATTGATGTTAAAATTTTATGTGTTGAATAAGATATAATATTTTTTGAATCTAGTTATCAATATTATAATGTTTTAGATCATTAATCTATTATTTATGTTATTTTTATAGAATAAACTGATATGCGTGAAGATGAAAAATAAAATTTATGATATTTTCAGTGAGACTCGATCATTAAAATTTTAAAAGAGAAGACTAGTCAACATTGAAATTGTTTTTTTAAAGAATAGTTTTATAAATAATTTCCAAATTTATATATAATATTTTATATTTGTAAAGAATATCTCTAATGAATACATGAATTCCAACAATCGAGTAGAAGAACCATGATTGATCGACTAAATAAATTGTTGATATTTTATATATTTAATATTGGTGGAATAATAAAAGGCACTTGAAATAAATTGAATTTTTAAGAAAATATACTCAAATCACATTACAGTGAGATTTATGATTACTATGCGAATAATTCTACTTTATTTTTTATCATAGTGAAATTAAAATTAAAAATAAACAAGAAGAAAATATATAATATCCACAAACATGGCCTCCAATATCCTGTTCTAAAAAATCATCTTAATATTTCTGGAATTGATACCATCAAAAGTGGAAAAATATAAAATATAAAAACATAAAACATCAAATGGAAATATTGTATCAATTACATACCCAAAGTAATTTTTGTTTTATAGTTTTTGAGAATTATGATAAACACACACAAAACAAAAACAATTGATTTAAGATAGAATTTATTCCACTTATAACCAGCCATTACTATTACATATTATGTCCTTAAAATAACCCTAAAATTTACTCACACGTGAAACATTTATAGAAAAAAAATTTTAACATCATTCTTCATAACCTAGGTAAATGTAATCATAAGAAGGGTGAGATAAAACCCTCATATTGGGTAAACATAAGGAATAAAAATTGAATGTAATTAGTGAGAATATGATTATTCTAAGGGTATAATGAAAAAATAAAAGTGAATTGGCATAACGTAATAGAATTCACACCCATAAAACCCAAGGCCATTAAACATGTGTCATGGAATAATTACTTAACATAATATAAGTGCCATATAATTTATCAATAATAATTTATGTGGAAACAGTCTTTAAGAAAAAGATCCATTTGAAAATGATGTAAGAATAAAGAAAATTTGTTAGTAACATGGAATGTATACCAATTATCATAGAATTACCTAAATAGATAATTATTATATCTTATAAGAGTAACCTTTAACCATTGAAATATTTCATCTCTTAGGAGTAACATCCATCTAGTTATCTCTATCTCATTAAAAATTGAATTAGGGGGTTATAACGGCCCCACCTGTGATTGGATTATAATGTAACCAACCATGCATGGGTTATAATGAAACCAAACATCCTTGGATTATAATGAAAACACACATAAATCATCCATACATATGTCAATGAACAATAGAATAATTATAAAACATATAAACTTTCATATTTCAACCTAACAATAATCATTGTTCATTTTTAACATGATTTACCAATGGAAAAGAAATAGTTTCCATTAAAATATATTTTAAATAATCATAATACATTTGTGTCGTAAAAAATCATTAAAAACATAAAAAATCATTTGAGAAAATAACATAAAAAATAACATTCCTAAGGGAAATAAATATTAACCAAAATATTTAGAAATAATCATTAAAAACATTCCTGAGGAATATATCATGGAAATCATAAAACAAATATCAAAAATATCAAAAAATCATTAAAAACATTCCTGAGGAAAACAACATTTTCACTTTTAAAATAACTTTTAAAAAAATATTAACAAAAATATTTAGAAAAAACATTTCATTGAAAATAGACTTGGAAAATTATTTTTCAATCTTTAATGAAATTAAAGGTCACAAGGGTGGGAAATATATTTGTGTCATAAACATTTTAAACAATCATTATTTTCAACAAAATTTTAAACAGAGTCATAAGTCACCCATATAGAAAAAGTTAATAAATTTACATTTAAAACATTTAAAAAGAAGTAAAAATATCATGTAAATTAAATTTGGATAATAATTTATGTTTATAAAATAATATTATATAGAAAAATTAGAAAACATGAATATGATAGAGAATGATCTCTCATTATAAAGAATATAAAGTATCATTATTTCTTATAAATAATGTTCTTGATGTTTCTTTAATCAATTAGGGTTGAAATGGAAAATAATCATTTTAGACACATTCATAAACAAAGTTAAATAAAATATATTTGGTTTGGAAAAATATTAACAGATAATTTCCATTAAAGGAACCTTGAACAAAAAAAATCTCAGAAAGTAATGATATTTCAACATAAAGACTTTACCTCCCGGTTAAATTAAAATAAAACTTTATTGAGATAAATATGTTGGTATAGTTCACTGAATCACATTAATTTATTGAATAAATATGTTAAAATTAATTCATTATGTTTAAAGTACACTATAAAAATAAATCATGGAGCATGGCCTGAACATGTCCTAATAAATGATATTGAGACAAATAAAGCTCTTGCAATTATAATAACTTTTTAAGTGATAATTAATCCATTATGTGATTATGTGAACATAGAAAAATATAAATAAAGAAATTTTTAATTAATAATTATAAAACTTATATCTTAATTCACACATTATCCCGAAATAACAAATTCAAAGAAGTAGAAGTGTAACCCAATAAATTGAGATCATCTTAAGAAACATGTTTCCACGTGGTTACTTTCAAGTCAAATAACATAAGATGATATAGATGAATTATAACAAAAAATAACATGAATTTTAAATGATTAATATATAACATTTATTCATGTAATATATACACCATATTAAACTAATTGAGATAACAACATTAAATTATGTCTCTTGGAATGGAAATTGAGATTAAATCCCTTACCTTAAGTCCAGACATTCCATGTATGTCCTTTAACTCTATCATAATAAAATCATATTAATTAATTTATTTATTAAGAATGTTTTTCAGTATCAATACCGTGTCATTATGACTACTCTCATTTATTTTAAGTTAATATCTATTTACTAAATTGAATATGTTCACATCGGGTGTTGTGGGGATGCTCAGTTCATAACATCAAACTGAATTCTGTGATGTTGAAAATGGTAAAAGGGGAAATTATTCTATAATATCCCAAATAATGATAATGAAATAATTAACATTTTTATATATCAATTATTCATTAAAAAACAACCATGATATATATTTATTAAAAATCAATTTTCTTACAATCCTGGAGACGCTATATTCTACGTACACATGTGAAATGTTTCCATTTTTTGATGATCGTGATGGACATAAGGTAAGTATTGTTTAAAAATAATAAAATTGTAACTATTTAAAAAATATATTCTCTAAATATACTTATGTATTTCTATTCCATGTAATGTAGTGATAAATAATAAATCATGTAGCTTTATGAGGAGGTAATCCACACGTATGCATGAACGACTTTATAATTTTTTAATTGATGGAAATGTTAGATGAAAGTTGATATATTATAATTTAATAATGATATTTATTTCATATATATCAAATAAAAACATTAAATCAATCATTATTACAAGTCTTGAGGGGCATTGAAGGAAATTGAATTACACCAGTTCATGAGGTGGTAGTCTGTCGTACACAAAAACAATGGTTTCGTTCCCCATTTGATGGAAGAGGAGATTGATATAAGTTAACATATTTACATAGTAACATCTCAGTATATTAAATATGTTGGTTCTACTATTTCAACCTATTCTAAAAAGTTTTTAATGTGGTATAACTATTAATTAACCAAAACCTTCAGTTAAATATTATACCTACTCTTTAGAAAACATTATTTCCATTACACCATTACCCTATAATTTTGGTATTACAACAAAAAAATCATCTATAACATGAGAATAAATTTTATGAAGTTATTAGGGAAGATAATGGTCGAGTTAGAATAATTTCAATATATAAAAAATAGGAGAGGAGGTGATCATTTATATGTGAGGGGAGGGGCACTCGTGGATTATCTTTAAAGATTAAATTAATATATAATATTGTTCCTTGAAAAAGGATCAAAACTAGTATAATTAGAATATAGGATTTATATTAGTTTAAATAATACTATCCAAATAATTCGTTAAATCTTAGATTTATTTATTACCCTTATCTAATTTTTTAACCCGCATTAATCCCTTTTGATAGTTACCATGATAACGAAGTTTTTATTATTTTAGAGTCAATATATTTCAATTAAAAGAAAAAGTGGTATATAAATGGATAATATTTTATATTTACAGATATATACCAATAAATTTTAAAATTAAATGAGATTTAGTAATTTTAAATCATTTCATAAAATATTATTTATTATAAAGTAACATTAATTACATTTTTGGACTAATTCATTGAATTTGACATTTAAAACAACATAAAAAATAAGGAAATTGGAATAGAATAATTTGAAAAATAAATAATATGTTATATTTATCTAAATATATTATGGAACTCAATAATTCATTCAAATTATATAAACTTCAAAAATTTAAAATTCGTATTTTTGTTTTTCTATTAATTTAATAAATATTGTGTTGTTGTTGCCAAAACATTTAAGGTAACTATTTCATTACAAAAGATTATAAATAAATTAAGAAGATAATAATACATTTAACTTTAAAATAAACTTTTTATAATTGAACATATCCCATGTTTATCCATATGTCAAAAATTTAATGAAAACAAAATAAAGATAGTGACATTTTTTAACTTTTATTTAAATTAAATAATATAATGGTCAAAATAAAAATTTATGGCACCACTATTCCAAAATTTTAAAAGGACGATGGAAATTGACAAGAAACAGACCCAATAGTATAAAGGAAATTTCTAGGGTAAATTTTTTTGTCCATATCATATTTTTTTAACCTTAATTACCAACTTTACACTTCCAGTGTTGACAATTATTTAATATGGTTACTATTCATAATGATAAAAAATAAAATTGGAATATTAAAAAAATTATTTCTTGATTGAAAATATTGTTTTAAATTTTAATTTAAAATTCTAGGAGGGAGAAAAATTAATTTAAAAATAAATTGTAAAACAATGAAAAAAATGGTTTTTTTTAAAATATATTTAAGTTAAAAAAATTAACACCAAATTTAAATTTAAATATCATTATGAACACTATATTTATATTATTTTCTATAAAAATGTAATAATGGAATTAAAAAACAATATAAAATTCAATTTAACTTTATACATATAATAATAGTAAACCCAATTTAAAAAAATCTGGATTTTTCAATATTCATCAAAAAAGAAAACTTTTCAGAAAAATATCAAAATTTCCCCATAATATAATTTTGATATGCTGATTTTAAAATTGGTTTCATTTGTATAGAAAAAAAATTCTAAAATTTATATACATTACTTATAATATTTTCTCATAAAAATAAATAAAATCTATTTTTTTTATCAAACATATTTTTGAAGAATAAAAAAAATTATTAAAAATTGAGTGATTATTTAGTAAGTAATTATAAGTAAATTTATGTTGAGTAGAAAATTTATATTTTCTTCTTAAAGTAACTAATTATATTCATACCCACAATTTTAATGAATATTATATAATGACCATAATTAAATAATAACATTTCATGGTCCTTTTCTGATCATTGTTGCATATCGTATACTCTATCAAAAATAGGGTTCTTTTCAAAATACCATGATTTCGCATTATTCCCACTGTTAAAAAAATTCCTCAAAATTATAAATATAGTTTGGTAAAAAATATTTTTACATTTCTAAATACCTTTTTTAAAATCCCACATTATAAAAAGCATTAGTAATACTTCCACTTGAAAAGGGGAAAGGGAAATATGAAGGCCATCTGGAATAACACATAACTAAGTTTCAAAATAAGAGACCATTATTGAGAATTGAAAATATGGATTTGGATGAAAATATTAATGTAAAAAAAATGGATAGTGATATATATCATTTATTGGTAGAAATTGAGTGATCATAAGAAAGTTAACACCCACAAACCCATAAATTAAATAGGTGTGAAAAAGTCTATCAATTCAACAAAAATAAAGGTAATAGTAAAAAATTACAAGATCTATTTAAAATATTTTAGGAACTAATTTTACATCTAGACTAATAACATAAGTAAATAATCTTTCCAGTTAATTATAATTTCATCTCAATTCCCAACATAATCAATTATTTATTTCAAACTATGACTATTCAAGAGGATTTTTTAAGCCTGATGTACTAGAATCATCTTCTAATATATTACATAAGTAAATAAATGGATAAAAATATATTCCCATTTTCTTTAAACATTATCCAATTCCAAAATAGTTTTCATAATGTATGATAAAATCCAAAATTTATAAGCCTTAAAATGAAGAAATAACACATTAACCACTATAATTCAACAGTAATACCCAATTTTGAAGATAATAATTCCAAAAATAATTATCCATAAAATTATTCAAAATATTATTGAATAATTTTTAAACCAAATGACAAGAATTATTTGATAAAATTTTCTTCCAAGAGAATATAAAATTTATCTCCAAATAATATCAAAGGATTAATTTCCTTCATTACATAAATAAATATTCATATATCTAAAATTACCTATATAATGTCAACAATAGTGAAATTTATAACCTAAAAGGTTAACTATTTGCTATAAATATACATCCCCAATAATTTAATATCATTCTTTCAAAAAAATACTTCATGTTAAAGATAAGGGTTATATATTCCTCAACCAAATAAAATGTCTCCCAAAATCTCATTAATCACCTTAAAATATCTTCACTTAATACTTCAAAGTGATTACAAATCCATTGATCTTTATATCAACATTATAATTATAAATGCATGATTTAATTCATAACACATCATTTAACCTCACATAAAACCATCATAATATCCAAACTTTTCTAAACCATTCTATTATAACAACTATAAAAGGCACAAACCCTCACTTTCAAATCTAGTACTCAAATATCATCTGTATATTTTGGGATTTGATTCCAATAAATGTGAACCAATTTCAACCATCCAAAACAAAAAAATAAATAAGAAATATTAGATTACTTATATAACTAATAACCTTTTAGGTTTATATTTTTAGTGAATGAGGATAAACTCTTACCTAATAATACAAATGTATTTCTATGATAATTTTTTCCACTTTTACCCATCATCTAATATTCTATATTATTTCCCCAATATCTCCCATAAAATTCTCCACACATAAACCCATTAATGGAAAAAAATAATTTAAAATCATTCATCGAGTCCAAGAAAAAAGGAAACATAAGTGGGGTGATCTCAAATGCTTAGTATGGTTTAACATAAGAATTGAAAATTGAATTACATCAGTGAGAATAATATGAGAATAATTTTATGATGATATAATAAATGTTCATGAGCATAGTATATGAGAATTCATACCCATGAAAACCTATATCATTAAACATATTCCATGGAATAATTGTTTTACAAAAGACTATTGTTATATAAGTGAATAATCATGATCCATACGAACATAATTATTAAGTAAAGGATCCATAATAACATGATAAAAGTATAAAGATTTTTTTTTTCTAAATACGAACACAAAAAATTCATCATGAAATTACCTAACAAGATAATTACTGTATATATCATGAGTAACCTATGACTGATACACTTCATCATCTATAAGGATTATCTTTCATCCAGCTAACTCTGTAACACCCTAAGATTTTATGAGAAATATTATTTTTAATTTCTATGATGCATTGTGTTGTACGCTACACCAATATTAGTTTGCGCTATACGCAACACCATATTATCTTGTAGTATAAGCAAACACTATTCTTGGCTTGTGTTGCACGCAAGAGCGACCTTCCTCAATAGCATGTGTTGTACACAATACCGAGTTTCACTAAACAATGATATATTATTATAATATTATGAACAAGACATTATGAATAGTATTCACCGAATTTTGAATATTGTACCATTATAATTCATCTTACACATTTTCTAGAATGAGATATGAAAAAAAAATCAATTTTTCGATAAAAGAAGTATTTTTCAAAAAATGCAGTTTTACCGCCTTTTGATGGCCCACCAATTTTAAATATAATTTTTTACAAGTTTATAAGTTTAATTATAAAAAATAACATTCTCATTTTGAATAAGGATATAATAATTTACATTGGATAAATTTTTGATACTTTTCTGATAACTTTTATATTTTGATGAATAGTAAAAATACGTAAATTTTTTCTTAAAAACAACTTTTTTTATCAAGATAATTTATATGGTTAAATGGTGAAATTTAATGGTTATAAAGTATAAATAGGATATATTTTTACCATTTAATATAATTTATGTCATGACCATAAATTTTACATTGAATTCATAGGTATAAACATTTCAATCTTTGATAATGTTTTAACTTTTAAAAACCTATTTTCTTAACAACGTGATTAATTTTAAATTAATTACTGAAACATCTGGGTTTTAAATTTTGAAAAACTAATTCCAAATTTGGATTCAGTGGGTCAAATTTATGTTAATAGGTTACTTTTTTTTAAATTATGAATAGTAACTACGGTAATTTTTATTTACTACAGTTAAAGGTAAATCGAGTAATTAATGGTAAAAATAAGGTTATAAAATTACCCTAATACCTTCCAAAATTCTATTGGATAAGTAAAATTTGGCCCATTTTGAGTCATTTTTGGAGGTTTTTAAGTGGGTTTTTAGTTAATTATAAATTAATATTTTCGAGGTTTCCAAAAGTGCCCCTCTCCTCTCTTATAAAAAGGCACCTCCTCCCTATCCTACTCACACCATTTTGAGCCTTCAATCTCAGCAAAACCCTGCCAATTTCTCTTCTCCACTTCCCTAGAAACATACTAGAGGTCCCAGTCTTCTTCAAAGACCATCTTTAGTGCCCTAAGAGGTGGTTTATAAGTGGCGTCAAGAAGAAGAGGTAATATCCTTTACCGATTATTTCAAATTTATTTCTTCTTCTACATCCTCTTATTTATTTGATTCATTATAAAGTAATAAGATAATAATAACTAATATACTGATATGTTATTATAAATATGAAACATCCCTATTTCACCTTCTATCCATCTTATGGAAAACGAAATCACCGTGCATGCGTACGTACAGAATACCATCTCCACGTCGTGGTGTAATATGTTTTCCACCACCACCTTATTAGGATAGTTATAATGGTATAAATAGTAACTATATATGATTATTATAACATCATACTTATTTTGATAAATTATATCATCCACTCCAATTCCATTCATTAATTATCGGAATGATATCATCACTCGTGCGTACGTACGGATTATCGTCTCCACGACGTGATGAGATTCATTCTCCATGATTAACCATTCAAGTATGATTATAATGTATATATAATAAATAATCATGAAAGATATGAAATAATAATTATGATGTATTTAAGTACATATATGTTTCATTTACTTAATTCCATTCAATTCAACAAGGAAATGAAAACAGCGTTCATGCGTATGTACGGCCTACCATATCCATGAACGTGTAATATAAAGTCCAAATTGAATCAAATGTGATATCATAAATATTATTATGGTTATGTTACCATTTAATAATATTTTTAAATCCACTATATAGGAGTTTTAGACACGTACAGACAAAATTGGACCTAAGGTAAGGAATATTTTTGCAATCTCATTTTTATCCGAGATTGCTTATACGTAAGTATTTACTGGGGTTATATTTTTTATCCTTGTCCATAAAAGGTTTTTAATAAAGTTTTTAATATTATTACATGAATTTTTAAAGTCATGTTTACCCCTCTTTGACTTTTACTTTTTTTTATGGAAGGAATCTTTCTTTTTTTTAACATACGTGGTACTTTTTGACTTTTCCGGTAAAAATATGAGGAGAATGTTTTTTTAACATATACAAAAAATGGATTTTTACCATTTTATAATGCCTTATTTTAATTAATCTTACTCTAAAATATATCATTATTATTTTCAACAAAATCCTTTTCTTTTAATATTTCATGGCATTTTGTGAAAAGAAAATGATTTTGAAGAAGAAAGGATATTTTACTCAAGAATTCATTTCAAGTGTTTTATCAAAACCATTTTCCATCTAAGATGACACTATTTAATATGTTGATATTTCAAGTATAATGTCTCTATTATTTATATGGTTTCCTTTTTCTTATGATGAAATGATATCCATTTATTTTATATATATTATGTTATGATGGGATGGTGTTTATGAAACCCATATTATTCTTTAGGTTATGATGAATGATTTATGATTATTTGGTGGAACATGAAAAAATGATTAAGTTATGAGATGGGTGGGACCTATATCTCCCTCAAATGCATTGGGTAAAGATTTATATCACATGATATAGATATGGCTGGAACGGAAAGTGAATCCGGTTTAGTAATACACGGCTGGAATGGCAAGTAAACCCGGTTCAGTAATGGACTTTGTCCATAATGATGGTCTTAGCAGCGATGCCATGGATACAATAGAAATCATCACATGTGCTTAATGGTTTCCACAATTACATGTTTTATTCCCATGATATTTTATCATGGTTAGTGTTCCTTTAAGATCTATGACTTATGCAATGCCAAGATTTATGTCATTACCCGTGATTTTGATGTTTTATGTTGATCTTCTTGTACTCAAATGTATAGGGATTGTTTTATATTCTCCATTTTTACCCTTACTGAGCATTTGAGCACTTTGTTTTTATGTTTTCTTTTCCCCATGATATAAAGAAAGGTTTTAGGTAAGAAAACCAACGGGGAAGATCTTTATGGGAGATGTTGAAGATCTTTCACCATGATTAGAAGATTATGTTCTGTGTTTCCAAAGACACTAAAATAATACGGTCTTTGGATGTCTGTGTTTTTCATGTATTAAGTATTCCACAAAAGTAATGTAATTTCTATGTACGTCAAGAATTGGGTCTCTATAGTTTGTATCAGAGTGAAGGTTTAGTTAACTTTTGGAAACTAGGATGCAAAAACTTTAGTGAAATCCCTAGAGATATTTCTAAGGTATGTCTAGGGATGTCTCTAAAGTTAAGTGTAAGTATAGGTTATAGTCTTAGAATTATGGTAATGATAATAGAATTAAACCTAAGATGTTATATATTTAATGTACTCCCCATTTATTATGTTGTTTTCCTAACATGATTTTCTCCTCTCACACTATTATTTTTGGGTTTTAGATGATGGCTGGAACCCGAAGGAACCGTGTTGATCAATGTAATGGAAAATGCAATGGTTTTCCTCCTGAACAAAACAATGTTATGGGAGATGGACTGAAAAATCATATTTCTATACTTACACATGCTATGAATCATTCTATAATTCCAAATGAGCAAGGAAAATAACAATATTCTATTGAGTCCTTCATGAGGCAACATCCACCTTCTTTCAGTGGGTCTTCTGATCCACTAGTTTCTGAACAATGGATCAGTACCATTGAAAAGATATTTTCCATATATTGCTATTCATAGCATGAAAAATTCATTTTGGTTGTTTACCAGTTATAAGGTGAAGTAGATCAGTGGTGGGCTCTAATTAAAAATACAAGTCCCCAATATGAAATTTAATCCATGTAATGGGATGAGTTCAAGAACATGTTTTTCAATAAGTACTACCCTCTTATTCTTTGAACAAAGTTGGAAAAATATTTCCTTGAGCTTAATCAAATGGATGATGTATCTTTTGATATATATGAGGTGATTTTTACAAGGCTTGCATGGTATGCATCTGGCTTTATCATCCAACCTAAAAGTAAAGTTGATCGATTCTTCAGTGGCTTAAAACAACGTCTTCGAAGAGAATTAGCTATAAGAGACTTCAGTAGCTACGAAGAAATTGTGAGTTGTGCTATCAAGGTAGAACTGGAAGTTGGTGTTACATATCCATCTCATAGTTTTGACAAGAAATGAAGGATGGAGTTCAAGGAAAAATTGAAAAACTATCATGAAATTAAGACAAAAGTTTCGTTATGATCAATGTGTGGAAGTAATCATGGTGGAGATTGTATTAAAGGGAATAGAAAATGTTTTAAGTGTGGAAAAGAATTTCATTGAGAAATGAGTGCTGAAGTAATGGGAAAAAGGTAGCTAATGATGTGAATAGAGAAAAGACTACAGAGAATACACCACCAACAATTCAATGAAACAAGTGTAGGTAAATGGGGAATTATTATAACCAATGCCCTAATCCAATAGTTAATGATGATCAACATCAACAACCACTTAAGGAAAAGGACAAAGGGAAGTCACATGAAATCACTATTGGTGATGTTGAATATGACAATGAAGTGGTGGAATGATTAAGTTATTATGTAACGGGATTCCAAAATAGTGTTGTGGAATCTCATTTATAGTATCATGGAATATTGGAATATCTATGTATTGTTTTATTGTAGTTTTCAATAATTGTATGGTACCCATAACCATGAAAAATGATTGAAATATTTTTGGAAAGAAGATGATATGCGCATAATGAAGGGATAAAGAGATAATGAAATGTTTGTTAGTATTAATGAGCTCATGACTGATAAATGGACAAAGTGATATCATGGTTTGATTATATAGAAATTTTGGAATTTTGGTATGTGGAAAGATTTGACTTTTGACAACATTCATGTTTTCACAAAGATTCTATGGTAATTAATGTTTCAAGAGAATACATGATTAATGAATTCAAATGTTTAGAATGTGACTAACAATATATATCTTATGATATATGGGGGATAAATGATGGTATTCACATGCTTGATAGATTACCTTTCTAGTAGTCATTTTGTTTATACTATGAGATTGGAAAGAAGTATTTTTTATAAGCCTAATGGTTTGAAAGCATTAAGTTGGACATTAGATAGTATTTTTTCATGCTATAAATTTTTTATATTATTTCTGGAATGTTGTAATAGTATTGTTTTAGAAAAATGACAACCCGTTGGACAGGAGACAACCCATTGGATGGGTGACAACACGTCACATTGGACAAGGATGCGGGAATCAAACCCAGAACCAAATTGTGACAGGCCTTTATCGCCTACCACTAGCCTACAGGAACTCCTTGGTTAGTAGAAATTATTAAGCGGTATGATAGATGAAGTATAATTCCATTTTTGGAATCATATATGGTTAATCTCACCATAGATGGACATATGAATATTTAATAATATGTTCTTACCTTTTTGTGAAAAAAGACATATGGAATGACCTAACATTCAATCGCATGATCTGCTAACATTTCAAGAAGGACAAATTCAACTTCATTTATTTAAATAAGAGATGAAGTGGAAATTGTTCATGGATTGACCAATGATGATATTACACTAAAATCAAGTAAGTATTTCTCCTTATGCAAAAATCCATAAACTTTAGGGAAATGATCTTGAAAACCAAACATGTTTTCCATGTACCCTCATATCCAATGAATCAGATATTACCTTAGATAATCACAAATTTATGGCTTTGTGATTTTAGGTTTTTTCATAGCCATGTTCTCTAGCACTCGTTATCATAACATGATGGTTATATTTCTCATATATATCCATGGTTTCACCTATATTCTCCTATGTAGAAACCCAGTGATGAGTTACATTGGGTATCCATTATGTTTCTAAAATTCCTTTTTAAAATAAAGTTTTAGTATTCCTTTTTATGATGTGGGTTTCTATTAAAGATACTTTCAAGTTGTAAACGATTTATAACCCCGACAAATTTCTAGGGAGAAATTCATTTTAAGGGGGTCGAATGTAACACCCCGAGATTTTATGAGAAATATTATTTTTAATTTCTTTTATGTCTTCTGTTATACACTACACCAAGATTATTTTTCACTATACACAAAACTGTATTCACTTGTAGTATATGCAAAAACTATTCTTGGCTTGTGTTGCACACAAAAGAGACCTTCCTCGATAGCGTGTGTTGTACGCAATACTAAGTCTCACTAAACAATGATATATTATTATAATATTATGAACTACTTTTTATAAATAGTATTAAATGAAATTTTAATTTTATTACATTATAATTCATCTTACACATTTTCTAGAATGGGATATGAAAACATAATCAATTTTTCGATAAAAGAATTATTTTTCAAAAAATGCAGTTTTACCGCCTTTTGATGGCGCACCCATTTTAAATATAATTTTTGATGAGTTTATAAGTTTAATTTTACAAAATAAACTTCTTCTTTTTAATAATGATATAAACATTTACATTTGATAATGTTTTGATACATGTATGATAAATTTAACATTTTGATGAATAGTAAAAACACGCTAAATGTTTCTTAAAAACAACTTTTTTCATCAAGATAATTTATATAGTTAAATGATAAAACATAATGGTTTTAAAGTATAAATAGAATATATTTTTACCATTAAATATAATTTATTTCATGACCATTAATTTTACATTGAATTCATAGGTAAAAACATTTCAATCTTTGACAATGTTTTAACTTTTAAACACCTTTTTTCTTAAGAATGGGATTAATTTTAAATTAATTACTAAATCTTCTATGTTTTTAATTTCGAAAAATGGATTCTATATTTGAACTTATTGGGTAAAAATTATGTAAATAGGTTACTTTTATTTTTTTACATTATGAATAGTAACTACGGTAATTTTTATTTACTACAGTTAAAGGTAAATCGGGAAATTAAGGGTAAAAATATGATTATAAAATTACCCTAACACCTGAAAAAAATTTATTGGATGAATAAAAGTCGACGTATATCACTTAAGATTCTAAATAGATTCATTTCATGGAATTTTTTCCTTGAAAATGATATAATTATTATTAAAACCAACGAAAGTGACAACATGTCACTCTCTTATATCTTATACGTGTAATAATTTTAATTTAGTGATAAACCTCATAAAACATTGAATATAAATAGTCTACAGAAATATAATAAAATTATCTACATCATGAGAATTTATTTAGAATTTTTAGGGATTAAATAATTATCATTAACGATGACATAATATTGATGTAGAAATTATTTTATTGATTGAAATATCACATAAATGGTTTTAAAAATATTAAAATAAATATTATAGGAACTAATTAATGTTCTCCACAAATTTTCTAGATTAATATGACAGTTTAGGAATATATAAAATATTTTGGTTCAGATATATCCTCTGTGTGGATTTTATTTAAATTCAAATAAATGAATAGTGTCAAAATTGACACTATTGTTATTTTATAAAAATAACAAATTATATAATTGATTAAAATTCACAAAAATATTTAAAAATTATAAATTGAAATTTATATGGTCTAAAATGTCATAAAGTATCCAATTATGGAAAATTCAAAACACATAAGTAATTATTTATAACAATTCAAAATTTAGAATATTATTACCACAAATAAAATTAAATAGATTAAATAAGGATAAATAAAGTTGATAGGGTTTAAAATAAATTACAAACATGACTAAATCTTCTTGGTTTATGAGATTAAAACCCTATCACATCTAATATTTGTATTTCAGTGATTTTTTGTGGTTTTAAAGTGGGTTTTGAGTTTATTATAAATTAATACGTTATAGGTTTCCAAAAGTGCCCCTCTCCTCTATTATAAAATGGCACCTCCTCCCTCTCCTCCTCACATCATTTTGAGAATTCATGTTCGGCCAAAACCAAAATATTTCTCTTATAAACTTCCCTAGAAACATAATATAGGCCTTCGTCATCTTAAAAGAATATCTTTAGTCCCCTAAGAGGAGGTTTAGAAGAGGCGGGTCGAAGAATAGGTAATATCCTTTACCGATTCTTTCAAATATATCTCTTCTTCTACTTCCTCTTCTTTATTTGTTACATTATAAATTAATAACATCAGTTTCACTAATATAATGATATGTTATTATTAACAAGAAACAACCCTATTTCACCTTCTATCCATCCTATGGGGAACGAAATCACCGCGCATGTGTACGTACGGAATACCATCTACACACCATGGTGTAATCTGTTTTCCACCACCACCTTACTTGGATGGGTAAAATGGTTGCAATAGTAACTATATATGATTATTATAACATCATACTAATTCTGATAAATTATATCATCCACTCCAATTCCATTTAATAATTATGGAAATTATATCATTGCTCCTGCGTCCGTACGGATTACCGTCTCCAAGATGCGATGATATTCATTCTCCATGATTAACCATTCAAGTATGATTATAGAGTATATATAATAAATAATCATGAAAGATATGACATAATAATGATACTTTGTTTATGTACATATATGTTTCATTTACTTAATTCCATTCAATTCAATAAGGAAACAAAAATAGCTTTCATGCGTAGGTACGGCCTACCGTCTCCATGAACGGTGTATTTCATTCCATTTATCGATATATCATATATATTTATATGATGAATATATATTATATATAAATCATGTTTTACATTATATAATTAAGTAAATCAATATATAAGTAATAATATCAAGAACAACAAGTCGAATCACGTATGATAAATGAATAGATTTTACCCAAAATGCAGCTTTAACAAAGAATTGATAAAAGAACGGGTAATATAAAGTCCTAAGTTAATCATATATGATATAATAAATATTATTATGTTTCTGTTACTAATTAATAATATTTTTAAACTCACTATACAGTAGTTTCGGACACATATGGAAGAAATTGGACCTAAGCTAAGGGATAATTTCGCAATCTAATTTTTATCTAAGATTGCTTATACGTATGTATTTACTAGGGTTATATTTTTCATCCATGTCCATAAAATGTTTTTCATAAAATGTTTAATATTCTTCCATGTATTTTTAAAGTCATTTTTACCCCAATTTGACGTTTATTTTTTGTTACGGAAGGAATCATTCTTTTGTTTACCATAGGTGGTACTTTTTGACTTTTCCGTTAAAATTACAAAGAGAATGTTTTTTAAACTTATACGGTATTAATGGATTTTTACGGTTTCATAATGCCTTATATTCATGATGATTAATCTAAAATATTTCATGATTATTTTCAAAAAAAATACTTTTCTTTTAAAATTTCATGTCATTTTGTAAAAAGAAAAGGATTTTGAAGAAGAAAGGATATTTTACTCAAGAATTCATTTCAAGTGTTTTATCAAAACTATTTTCCATCTAAGATGATGTTATTTAATATATTAATATTTCAAGTATAATGTCTCAATTATTTAATTGGTTTCATTATCTTATGATGAAGTGATGTCCATTTATTTTATATGGATTATGTTAAGATGGGAAGGTGTTTATGAAATCCATATTATTCTTTGGGTTATGATGAATGATTTATATTTATTTTTTGAAAATGAAAGAATGATTTCTTTACAAGATGGGTGGGACCTATATCTCCCTCTAATTCATTGGGTAAAGATTTATATCTCATGTGTTATACATGGAAGGAATGTCAAGGTAATCCGGTTCAGTAATACAGGGCTGGAACGGCAAGTAAACCCGGTTTACTAATGGACTTTGACCACTATGATGGTCTATGAAGAAATGTCTTGGATACTATAGAATTAATAACATGTTCTTAATGGTTTCAACAATTACATGTTTTATTCCCATGATATTTTATTATGGTTAATGTTCCTTTATGATCTAGTCCTTATGCACTACCATGATTTATGTCATTACTAGTAATTTTTATGTTTTATATTCATGTTCTTACGTTCAAATGTTTAGGGATTGTTTTATGTTCTCCATGTTTACCCTTACTGAGAATTTGAGCACACCTTTTTTATGTTTTCTTTTCCCCATGATATAAAGAAAGGTTTTAGGTAAGAAAATAAAAGGGGGTGATCTTTATAGAAGATGCTTAAGATCTTTCACCATGATTAGAATATTATGTTTCGAGTTTACAAATACACTAAACTAATATGGTATTTGGGCGTCTGTGTTTGTCATGTATTAAGTATTTCGCAAAAGTAATGTAATTTCTATGTACATAAAGCTTTGGGTCTCTAAAAACTCCATCTCTTTACCCAAATCCTTGGAAGGATATAAAGGACCAAAATTTCATTTTTTTGTAACATAACCAACATTCCTTGTTTTATAGCGTAATCACCCATCGTTGGTTTATAACAAAACCACTTGTAAATCATCCATGCATTTGGACAAATACCATATAATAAGAAAATAATTAGAATCTTTCACTATTAAACATAATAATAACCATTATTTATTAATAACTAAATTTACCCCTAAATTATGGGTTCAATAAAAATATCTTTGAAACAATAATAATTCATCTAGAGAAAGAATAAACATGTTATCATTACAATATATCGTCATTAGAGCAAAATAAACATCAAAGTATCTTCCATTGTTGAAAATAAATATCATTAAAAAATTATTAAAAATATTTTTGAGAAAAATACCCTTTCCATTATGAAAATGACTTTTTTTAAAAAATCACAAAATATTGTGAAATTACTCATGAAACCCCTGATCTTTAATACATATTATTTCATGATTTTTTTACATAAAATAAAACTTAGTACAATCCCATAGATCAAGAAGCCTATTTTATTTGGGAAATTAGATCCATAAAACATTGACATGATTCATGGATACAAAAATATTTTTTAAAACATCCTTTATATAATTATAATATTCTACTACTCCTTTAAAACATCACGAGATAACCTGGGAAAATACATAATAAATGGGTGGGAAATAAATCCTAGTAAGGGAAAAAATCATAAAACTAATAATGTATTAAGTATTAGTCAATTATAATTTCACTGGGACATAAAAGGAGTGATAATAAAAAACTTGAACATTGAGGAATGATACAACAAGATAACATAATGGAAATATGAGAATGTGGCAACAACATTAAACATAAAACCATAAACATAGGACAATGATAACTACCCAAACCTAATAACATGGTGAAAAAATAACCATAATGGATTAGGATTACTCCCTGATCCCATATATGATTTATAATGAGATAAACCATTACCAAATATTTTGGAGCTCTATCTAATTTTGGGTGCACCCATCGCTTTCATATCATGTACACGCATAAGTGTTGCACATAAATCATTCAAACATATTATCATTTTTCATCACATTTAATCCCATTATAAAATATTTTTCAATTAAAACATTTAATTCATAAATAAATAAAGTATATTTATTTATATTTGTGTACTCTTAAGTGGAAATGGTAATGGTATTCACAATACAACGGTTTGGCTAGGAAATGTGGCAGGATAATTTCAACACCATATAAGGGATATATAATGAATCATGTGAGGGATTAATGAGAATTAAATGGGTCTCTAATCACTTAAAAATAATATGGTAATTAAGTGGTAAATTTAATAACATATTCCAATATGAATAATTTGGAATTAAAATTATTAATACAAAAAGTGTTCTTGAATAAATGTTTCGAACGAAAAAATAATAGGATAATTTTGGCAGCATAACGAGGGTACATAATGAATCATGGGAAGGGATATTGACATTGAAATGGGTTCCTGAAAACATATAAATAATAGTTTCATTAATATTATTGTGGGAAATAATATACCATTAATATGAATTGTAAGACAAAATTAATTACACAATGATGGTTCTTGAATAAAGAGGGGAAGGAGAGGATCCTATACCTTGATAGGGTGATTATGAAAGCTTGGGAGGAGCTTATTGAGTAATTGTGGAACTAGGTGAGAAATATAGGGAGGAAATGGAATAGTATATTAATTATCCAATGGGTTTAGTGAATTGAAATGGGGTATTCGGTGGGTTTATATAGGAAAAGATATAAGAGTTCTTAATTACTTCCCTTTTTTGCACTCTATACAATAGTGTAATAAAATATAATAAAACGTACCATGGTTTTTATTAATGTTTTATTACAAAGAATAATTTTTTTTCAATAATCAGTAATTTCATAAACCCATAAAATTGAAATAATACCCTCTTTGATGTCGAAGTGAGACTTGTTTGCAATTAATTTATTTTAAAACCTAAAAATATAATACATGTTTTTGAGGATTCATAATGGGTTAATAAAATTAGTCAAATAACTAAAAAATAAATTTTTATAAATTTGTAATAGTTTTTTCATTTATACCTTTTATGACATATATTAAATCACTTTTAGTTCATTTTGATTTCATATTACACACCATATATCTGTACCTTAATTAATTTTTACCCAAAGATTTATTTTCCATATAAAATTATGAAAAATTTCCCATTGGATAATTTAGATATGATGATCCCAAAATTAAATTTTTTTATCAAAAAAGCATCCAAATAAAAAAAAATTAAACTATTAAATTTAAATCCTCATTTTTTTAAAAATACGATTTTGTAATAATTTTCTGACCCATATAAAAATTAAATTTTCAATTCATGAGAGTATATTATCATTTATATTTAATATATACTCATTAATAATAATATTTATTTTTAAATGATTTTTTATTTAAAGAATTAATTAATTAATCAAAATGAATTTTTTAATTGAAATTTTCTATTTACTAAAAATTCAATTTGTGTTAAATCATATCAAAATACATTTTGTATTACAATAATTTTTTATTTATTTATATATAAAAAACAATAAGAATTATATATAATCATTATTTTACTGAAAAAAATTTATATATTCGTTATTTGAGGGTCCAAATACATATCCCTTAATAACACCTGTAAAATTTCTTCGAATAAGGTGTATGATTGTGAGATTATCATTGGGTTGTTGAACATATATGATTTTGTTTGTAATCTCAATGAGTTTTAACTTCTCCTGTAAACATTTTCAAACATTTTTTTGTGGAATATCTTCTTGATCATTTTAAGGGTTAAATCCCTTAAATTCCATCTCCCATGAAAGCTCTAATAAATGGGCTTCATAGGGTATGATCTTACAGGTTGAGGCCATCAATTCTTTTTTCTGTGTCAATTGTAATTTTTCATGAACCTTAATATGTACTAATCATTTTATCACTATTCAATTTATATTAAATCAATGGTCATGATATGAAATGGTTTTCAAATATATAATGATATAACAAGATATGTGCATGTCATTTCTATAACCACATTACATAATATAAAATTTAATTCAATCACAAAATTAATTTCATTTATAAAAGTATGGTTCATTACATTATTCACCCATTTAGAATTTTCAGCCTTGAAATTTTTAGTTTATACATGAAAAAATAATATGGTACTTTTGTTTAATCTCCTCCTATATTTCACAAGTTTCTTCCTCAAACGTGTGGTTCCGCCACAACACTTTGACCATGTGAGTTGTATTTTGGTAGATTATTTTCTATATGATCTAATATCTTCACGGATTGATCCTCGTATAGAAGATCATTCTCCAATGGTACCACCTTTGGAATATATAAATGTGAGGGTTATAGTATATACATTCTCAATAGGGATACAAGAAACACATCATGTACTTGAGATCAGTAATGTGGGAGTGGTAGTTGATATAACATGGATCTGATATGTTCTAGAATCTCAAAGAGGCTGATGTATCATAGACTATGCTTTCCATTTTTCCCAAACATCATGAATATCTTCCATGGTGATATATAAAGGAAAAAATTATCTCCTACCTCAAACTATAGATCACATCAGAGATTGTCTATATATCTTTTGTAAAAAAATTGTAGATCTCATATGATGTTGAACGGTTTTAACCATTTCCATCATCTCTTAGAAAACATAAGGTCTCATAATATTCCATTATCCAACATTATCCCAACATTTCAAAGTATGAAACATATTCTGCTACAGAACCTTATATAGATCCATTTTAATTCTATAGTGGATTTTTTTGTTACCAGAGAACTCCACTAGATAAATATGTTGATCCCAATATCCTTGAAAATATATTGAACATAATATTAGCATATACTAGAGAGCTTAAATGGTAATGTTGGACTAACCATCAATTTTAGGGTGATAAGTAGTGCTAAAGTCCAATCTTGTATTAAATTATTACCGAAGCCTTCTTTGAAACATCAAACTAAACACAAAATCTTGAGTTGATATAATGGATAGTTTCAATCAATGATGTCTTACCACTTCCCTTATCTATATCATAGAATTTTGGTCAATAGAAAAATATTCCTTAATAACAATGAAATGTGTTAACATATTAGGGAGATCGACTAACACCCAAATGAAATTATTTCATTTAGGTGTTATGAGTAGTCTTGTAATGAAATCCATTGTTCTTTCTTTACATTTATATTCAATTATAGTAAATTATATTAGCTTACCCTTATAATTTTATTATTCATCCTTGACATGATGACATACTATGAATCAAGATACAAACTCTTTTGTCTCTATCTTCATGTAATATTATCAATTGTTTCATAAAATATATATACATTATAGTTATTATTGTATTAATAGATAATTATGATCTATGTGGATCATCCATTTGTTCCCTCCTCATTTCATGTTTTAATGTGACATATACCTGGGTTTTAATCCTTATAACTCCATCTTTTAAAATATTGGATTGGAGAGTATTCCCTACCTTGTTCTGTAAAAATTCATCATCTTTTTTTATCATTTTTTATTCTATTAATAATATATGGTCGATAATTTATTTTAGAAATCTTGGATGATGTTACTTTTATTATTTCTATTTCCATACTTTTTAATTCCAAGAATATTGGATCCCTTGCAATCCTTACCATGGATATAGTTGTGGTATCCTATAAAATCAGAGCGTCTTCCATTTTGTTTTCTTTCCCATGATAGTAATAGATTGAAAAAATCACAATCCTTGATCAGATCTAACCACCTGTTTGGAAATATATTATGCTCTCTTTGTGTGAATATACGTGAAGATTTTATGTCCATATATATATCACAGTTCTCCCAATATAGATAATTTCACAAAATATTTAACAAAAAGATCACTGTAACTAATTCTAGATCATGAGTTGGGTAGTCCTTCTCCAGAATGTTTAGTTGGTGGGAGGAATTGACTATCACTTTTAAATTTGTCATTATTAAAACCCCATTTCATTTCTATATAAGTCGTGGTAGATCAGAATTTTTTTCCCATTTTTTAGTGATGTGAGAACAGGTGTAGTGATTATCCTATTCTTCCGATTGTTAACAAATTTCTCGAATTCATCATTTTAGAAATACATGTATTCTTTTTGAGTTATCTTTGTTAAGAGAATTTAAAATCCTAAAACATTTATCACATGTCTATGATAATATAAAAATAATCTAACAAGACTATGGATATCCATCATAGAGGTTAGTCTTGTCCACCTATCAATCATCTCCATTTTATGGAGGATCCAAAGATATCCCATTATTGGTGATTACATGCCCTAAAAATGTCACTTACACCAACCAGAACATGAACTTTCTCTACATTTCATACATATTTTGTTTATTTAAGGTCCTCATTATAGTATTCAAATTATCCTTTTATTCCTCCTTTATTTTAATGTAGATAAGAATATCATCAATAAATACCTCCACATTTTTTTGAGGTAATCTCTAAAGACCATATTCATCAAATTCATGAATATTTATGTGGGGTTAGTGAATCCAAATGGAATCACTGTGAACTAAATGTTTCCACACATTGTATAAAAAGTGGACTTGGGGATATTCTCATTCACAATTTCTTGATAATATCTTGACTGAAGATCTATCTTAGAGAAATACTAGGACAAGCACATCTAATCAAACAATTCATAAACTTAAACTAGTGGATACCTATTCATTGTCATGATCTTTTCAAGATCACGATTATCAATGTGAGGCGCATTGTCCCCTCCTTCTTCTAAACAAATAGGATTGGGAAACCCCATTATGAATCAATTTGGCATATAAACCACTTATCCATATTCTACTGTAGTTTCTTCTGCAACTCCTTAAGTTCAAAAACAACCATTCTATATGTATTCATCGATGTTGTTAAATCCCTATATATATTATGGATTGGAAATTTAACCTCTTATATATTATGAAAGAAATATTTTTTTATGAGAAACACATCAGTGCCTTCCCTCACAATGGGCTTGTATTCAAGGATGATATTTTCTTTAATTTTAATAAATTTAGCTAGATATGCTTACACAAATGTAAATAATATCCATGATTTATATGTTTTTACCAAAGAATATTCATCCTCCTCCTTTCAATAATATATAATTTGAAGGGAATTCAAAATATGTGGTGATTTCATTCTCTTAGAAAGTTTTTTTGTCTCTATATAATGATAGCCATTCCATGGCCATAATTGCATGAAATTATTCTAAAGGAAGTATCATCAGGTTCACTTGAAATTTCAACTAAAATGATTTGATATGGAATTAGTTATATACGTATGATGTAATAATTTCCCCATTTTTCATTTTAGCTAATATATCTAATTCATGTAATTATGGTGGTGTTAAAATTGTTATACTAAACCTGTTAGATTTAAAATATTTCTTAGAAACAGAATCAAAATTTATGTTCCCTATTAATGAATTGATATCTACTACACTTATCACCACTTCTTTTTCAGGATACACCTTCACAACTGTGATGACATAAGGTCCCCCTTTCTCTCTAGGCCTTGGGGATTACTGTCATCAGTTTTCAGAAAAAAATTCTTGTCTTATTGCATCAAATAACATAGTGTTCAAATTCCATGAATCTAAAACATTAGATAATGTGTTGAGGGTTGACTAAATCATTATTTTCATCCATCACATTTTTGGTTTTCTCCCTTTAATAATATTCACTTATGGTCCTTCCTTCCCACACCTAAAATAATTTTTTTCACCACTTCATACAATTTTGGGGGTGCTTCTTCCCATAACATTTAAAACTATTATGTTTAAATTTATTTGCACCAATATATTGCTCAATTTCACTTATATAATTAAACTCCACTTTATTCTTATCTCAGTGAGACCCTTGTTATTTGTTGATATCTTTCTTGACTTTGATGGCACATCAGATAGTTTTCTCATAACTATCAATGCCCCAAATGGCTAGGTATTTTCATATACTTGGATTCATTCCCCTAGAGAAGTGGGAAATATTAAATTTATGTGTAATGATAAATATATAGGTATATTGTAAAAATATTGTTGTTTTTTCCTCCTACTCTCTAATATATTCATCATCCTTTTTCTACGGGCTATGGAAGTCCCTCTCATTTTTTAGTTGGAGTGTGATCAGAAAATATTTATGAAAAGAAATTTCTGGTATTTCGTCTTCTCCTTTGCTTCGATCTGCATCTCATGATTTTATTTCCTGACCAATATCAACAGTCGGTAAAATTATCATTCCATATGATAAGTATCCAACACATCCTTATTTTTCTATGATAATTAAATAATGGATAAGATATATTCAATGAATCTGATCCATTTTTCCACAATTAAGGGATTGTAAGATCCACATAAATTTAGAGGTCTTTATTTCATGAAGGCCTCAATTAAAACTCCCCATTTATTTGGGGGATTTGGGTATTCATATTTATTCAGGATTATATTAAAAACATGAATCCATTGATAATGTATAGTCAAAAATCTCATGATTCCTAATCCTATTAGGTTGGGCATCTTGTTTGGAAGTTGTCATAATGGCCATCAAATTGGTTTTTAACATGGTTCCTCCTATTATTAGCCATTAACATGAATAAATGGAAAATTGTGGAAGATAATTTTTGAATTATTAAACACATAAAAGTTATATTATAACCCTTAAAGGGATAACTCCTAAATAACATATATTCCTTAACCTATGAATTTCTATGAATTAATCTATGTTATCAAAAATATATTTTATAATATAAAATATTATGGGAAATTTTGTTCCCTTAATAAAGGTTAATAATTATCTTCTTAATTTACCAAAAAATATACCTCAAGAGTGTAAAACTATGAATTAATTAAAACCCATTTTTATGCACCAGTTCCCAATCAATTCTAGTTCAATATGGTTTTTTTAGGGTCGTTTCCCCAATGTACATCTATTCTAGAGCCACATTCTCTTGTAGTATCTCAAAAATGATTTATTTTCTTGGGAAACCACCTAATCTATAATTTATAACAATTTATAGATGTCTTAATATGTTTTGTATTATATGTATGCCTTTCTCTAATTAATTATAATCCCAATCCAAAAAATAAATATACTTTCCTCTGATATCAACTATGAAAAACATAATCTTTAATAAAAATTATTTCCTGATTTATTATATAAAATAAAACTTATTGTAACCCAGAAGATTGATAATACTAGTGTATTTGGAAAACAATATACAAAAAACTAGAAATTGATACATGTATACACATACATTATTAAAAAATTCCTTAATATTCTTTTAATATTCTACATCTCAATTAAAACTACATGGGTAAACATGGGGGCATACATAAGAAAGGGTTTCTCTATAAATCATAGTGAATGAAGAAAAAATATATAACATGATAAAATTATTAAATCTTAGTCAATATTAATTTCCACAGGACATAAAATGGGTGAAATGAATAATCTAGAATGATTAGGCATGATACAACGTGATAGCAAAATGTCAACATGGGAATGTGGAAACAACATTAAACATGACATTGTAAACATACATCAAGGATAGAATCCATGAAATAATAACATGGTATAAAATGTACCATAATATTAGGTTTACTAACTAATCCAATAAATTATGAATCATGTGACTAAAACATTACCCAATGCATTGAAGTGCTATATAATTTTAGGTGCACATGTTGTTTCATAACACGTACATGAATAAGTGTACCTCATAGATCAATCCAAATAGGATCATATTTCATAAAAATTAATCCTAATATTATGGAGTGTGAAATAAAAATATCTCATTCCATAATCAAAGAAATATTGTTATGTCTAGGTGAGTAACCTTGAGTAGAAATGGTTATCATATTCACAATACAACAGTTTGTTATGTAAAATCACAGGATGATTTATGCAGTATAACTGGGTACAAAATAAATCATGGGAGGGATTAATGAGAGTGAAATGAGACTATATTAACTTTTCAATCATAAGGGGTGTAATAGAGATATTTTATAACATAATAAAAAATTAATAATTTTGAATCTAAATGCATAAGACAAAATGTGTTCTTGAATAAATGTTTGGCATGGAATAATATCAGGATAATTTCATCAGAAAAATAGAGGTACATAATTATTCATTTGAGGGATTACTGAGAGTAAAATTTGAATATCATCAATTTTATATCATAATAAAATTAATATTTATATTTAAATTCATATCCCATTAATAGGAATTGTAAGGGGAAAAGTATTACATAAAGATGGTTCTTAAACAAAGAGGGGACGTAGATGATCTCTTAAATTGGGAGGAGTTCCATAAGAGATTTTGGGAACTTTTTGGGGGGTATATAGAATAAAAGGAATAGAAAACTCATTATCCAATGTTTTTGGGTTAAGATAAATGGGATATTATGTTGATTTATATAGGAATAATGAATGGTGTTCTTTATTAATTTCAATCTTTAAGATTTGAACTCTACACAATAAAGTGATCAAAAGAACACTCCATTGCATGGTTTTTGACCTTATATTCAAAATAATTTTAGTATACATAATTAATTTATAATACCATTCACCGATCACATTAAACTACTATCCTTGGTGATGTAGAAGTGAGTCTTGTATAAAATTAAATGACTTTAAATCCTTAAAATATAATATCTTTTTTGGAGGATTCGTGTAGGGTATATAAAATTAAAAAATTCACTTAAAATTAAATTATTTTAATGGTGAAATATTTATTTGGTTAAACATACCTTTTATGGAATATATTACATCAAGTTGGATCATTATGATGTCATAGTACACACCACATAATTATATAGTATTTAAATTGGACCCAAATAATATGTCTGTCTTGGAACATTATGAAAAATACATTGTTGATAATTTCAAAATTATTATTAAAAAAATAGTATATATTTTTTCAAAATAATTCTCTAAATATATTAAAATTATATTTTAAATAAAAATATTCATTTATTAGAAAATAAAAGTTTTTTTACAATAATAATTTTATAACCCTTATAAAAATTACAATTTCACAACAATAAATTGTATTTTAATTTATATTTAACATATTATATTTAATAATAGTATTCTACTAAAATATAAATGAATTAATAAATTCATTAATTTATCAAATGGGATCTCTTAATTGAAATTGCATATTACCCAAAAATACCATTTTTGTTTTATCATATCAAAATCTAATATTTTCAAATAATTATTTAATAATTGTATATAAGGTGATGAAATTAAATAAATAAATAAAATAATAATTTTGTTTAAAATAAAATATAAATATTCATACTATTAGGTTAAACTTATATAGACCTTTATCGCACCTACTAAAGACCTTAGGGTAAGGTGAGTGGCGATTAGATTTTCATGGGTGGTTCATCCTACTTGGTTTTGGAAATGATTTCAATGATCTTTAAAATCCCCCGTAATCTAATTATATCATGATTTATTTGTTAAATATAATCTTGTTATTTTCTAATATGAAATACTATAGATTCTATCTCCCTATGAAGATCAGATAAATAGGCTTTATAAGGTAAGATCTTACAAGTCAGGACCATAACATCTCTTGTTTGTGTCAATAAGACATTATCATAACCCTTGATATATAAAAATAATATGATAATTGTTCAATGAATATAATATCAATGGTCATTATTCTTAATGGTATTTTAAATTCCATAGGACATAACCAAAGAGGTGTAACAGTTTTCTATAACCAGATTACATAATAAGGCACTTAATTAAATCCCTAAGGGAATTTCATTTATTAATTTTCATTTCATTACATTTCATTTAATTTAAAATAACATTGGAAACATATAAAGGAAAATACAATGAAAATAATTTTTATAATGGAGGAAAAAACTGTTCATGTCATAAGCAATATAAATAAATATTCATTTCAAAATTATGTAAAGAGAGTCATAAGTTTACCATATGGATATCATTATGAAACATTATTTTAAATTCTTTTAAAATGAGACAAAATATCTTATAATGTAACTTTATAAAATCATTTATGTTTTGAAAATTACATTTTAGGAAAACATCTAGAAAACATTGATATGGTAGGTAAAGATCCCTCATCATAAATAGGATAGAAGATTGGCATCACCTACACACAACTTTATTTTCTTAATTAATAAATAAGTAATAAATTGGAAAATAAACTTTAAAAACACATTAATCACCAAATAATAAGATAATATATGTGGTTTTAGAAAATATGGACATATAATTTCCTGTCAATGAACTTTGAACATAATCAATATCAAAAAGAGTGGATATTTCAACATAAATCTTTTTTGTTTTGGTTACATTCAAATTAAATGGAATTATAATAAAGGGTATGAAATGGAATTTTAAAAACCATGGATTTAATGATTTTATATTTCCAAATTAATTCAGGATGTAGTAATTACACTATACAAGGATATCATGGTGCATGACATGAAACATGTCCCAAAAATTGAGATTGAGACAAATAAAATTCATGAAAAGATCTTAAAGTGATTATGTTCACATATATAAATACACATAAATAATTTATAAATATAGAATAAAACAATATAGAGATAAATTCAAACATAATAATTTTATAAAAATTTCCATAAATTAGAAGTATAACCCAATAAATGGAAATTTTGTTGAGAAACCTCTAACCACTTGATAAATGTCATATAAAATCCCCTTGAATGGAATAATTGAATTATAATATAATATAACATGAATTATGAATTAATCATGGTATAACATGTAAAAGGGTAGTATATAAAAAATAAAAAATAAAATAGGAACATGACATTAAAATACGGCTTAATGAAGGGAAATTGAGACCAAATCCCTTACCCTATATATTTTCTTTCAATATATGTACTCTTAATGTTATATAATAAACATATATTAATTAATATTTTTATAAAGAACCTTTTCTTGTATTAATATACTATTTTTAAACCATTAAAATAATTTATCTTAATAACTTATTTAATTACATAATCGATTATTTCCATGTCTGGTGTTTTTAGGATGTTCGGTTCATAACATCAAAATGGATTATTAATGTACACCATGTTGAAAGCTAATGTTGTTCCATGATCTAAAAAATAATTATAATTAAATAATTATAATTTTTATATATTTATTTTACTTATAAAACCAATAATTAATTATGGTTATGAAAATGAATTATGTTACAATCACCGAGACTTTAGGTCATACATAGGAATGGGAAACATTCACTTTTTTCAAATGATCTTGATGAAAACAAGGTAGGTGTTATTTTATATTTAAATGAATATAATTATTTCATAAATACTATATTTATTTTTTTAATATACTTATAAATACACCATAAATTGGGTGCAGTGATGAAAAATGAGTTACATTACTTTAGAAAGATTGTAATCCACACGTACACACAAACAACGGTATCATTTTTAAATGGATGGAAAGGTTACAAGAAAAACGATAAGTTATATTTTAATAATGAAAATTATGTCTGTAATATAATATAAAAACATTATTTACATCATTATAACCATATGTGAGAGGTATTTATGGAAAAAAAATTACATCGGTTCGTGAGTTGGTAATCCACCATACACACAAATAACAGTTGTATTCCCCATTTATTAGAATTGAATATAGATATAGGTTATTAGATTGAAATAAAAACATATAAGTATATGAAATGTAATATTGTTTTTATTTAATCATGTTTTATGAATATTATAAAGCGGTATAATTGTTAGTAAAAATTAGACATTCAGTGTAACGCCCCGACCCCAGTTACCCAGAGTCGGTGCATTATTACATAACATTGGCATGATCACTAGAAAGATCAAGTCTCAAAAGACCGATTAGTTTAGTAGCCTTGGAATAACTAGATACATTAATAAATTTTACATTACATCATAAAAAAACTACAACAATATAGTCTCCACAGTCCACACTCTTATCCCCTCATACTATCCCTGTAGGTCATTCATAAATTACTTCTTCACATTCTGGGAAATATAAAACATAGATAAGGGGTGAGCTCAAATAACCAGTAAGGATAACAATATAGCAGAAACTTTTATAAATAAGAATAAACATTTAAGGAAATGTATAACTAAATCAAAAGCCTTTTAAATATGAACTTCAACATAGTATGGAAAAAATAAAATGAAATAATGTCATTTACTTATTCACATGGATATTCTACTAATCGAATAATCACATGGAATATCAATAACCACTTTCATAATGATGGAATGCATAATGCCAGACTATCATAACCACATAGCCAAGGCCTCGTGCCAGGACTACAAATAAGATTTTGTCAACGCCTTGTGACAAGACACTAGTTTGTCTCATGAGACCTACCGATGCATCGAGGAGCTATAGCGGGCTCCACCTGTCACTTATTAAGTCCAATGCATTACTCATATGAACAGGTTTAAACAAAACATAAACATTCGTATTAAAACTAGAATTCGAAATGTCAATACTTTCACCATAAACCATGAATGGTATAAAAATAACACATCCACAGTCCAACATATCACAAAACCTTCAATACAATATTAAAGTTTTGTTTCATAATAAATCAACTTCAAATAAGCTTAAAATCCATCAAAGGATGTTGACATAGATGAAATCAAAACTGTTTGAGAGAAATATCTCTTTTTTTGAAATCATTTAAAAGTAACATAATTATAAAAGAAGACATTTAATTTGAAAATATTTTTATTAGCTTGTAAGGGAATCTTCAACGATTTTATAACGGCGGAAAATAGCCGCACCCACCGTATAAGTTAAAAAGTCATTCTTACCTTAATTCTATTGAAAAGGATAAAAAGGACCTTGTTTGGAAAACGAAAGAAATATTCCTTTATAAACTTTTTATAAAAAGTGAAACAAGGGTATAAATGACTTTAAACTATATTCTGGAAAATAGAAATAATTTTTTGAAAAAACATTTTTGAGAAACATGGATGTGGATGATAAAGAGATCCCAGTAAATTATTACGTATAAACAACCTCGGATAATGAAGAGATTGTGAAATAAACCCCTAACTTGTACTTTTCCTTGGTTGGGGTAGGTTAACCTCCTTTATAGTGGTGAAATAATTTTTATTAAATTATTCAATAATCATATATATTAATATGATACCCTATATGATCTTTTAACATTTCTTTGATAATAATATTTTAGAATTATCGTTGTTTCGGGTGTTAACTTACTCATTTTCTTTTATATGTTTTGTTACATAAGACGTGTTTGTCATGGATAGGTTGTTTATTATTCATATCCAGAATTATATCAAGTCCTTAAACATTATTTTGAAATCATCAAATGATAATTATACTTGAATGGATACGATGGAGAATGAATCTCATCGCGTTCGTGGAGACGGTAGTCCGTACGTACACACAAGCGACAATATCATTCTTTTCATATTAAAATAATATATAATTGGATGGTATATCATATATACAGAATCATTATCATGTTATATTTATTATTTACATGAATTAAAAATCATTATTATACCCATCCAAATAATAATATATTGAATAACAGTTACACCACGGCGTGGAGATGATAAGTCGTACGTACGCACGTATGGTGACATGTCATTCAAAGGATGGATAGAATACTGAATATGGTTGTACCATATTTATAATAATATTATAGTATATAGGAGTTACAGGATTCATTATTTTAGAATGGTAATAACAAAGAAAGAAGAAGTGGAAGAAGAAAGGAACTTGAAAAGGGGTGGTGAAATCATTACCTCTTCTTCAGGTTCTTCCTTTTGATTTGATTAGAAGGGCTCCTTAGGTTGGCTTTCTGACTAAAGAGAGGCCTCTATAATAAATATAGGGAAGTTTAGAGAGTATTTTGGCAGAGTTTGGCCCAGCCAAATGGCTATGAAGGTGTTAATTAATGAGAAGGTGGAGTGCCCTTTTATAAGAGGGGTGAGGGGCACCTTTGGATAAGCTAGAAATATTATTTTATAATAAATTCATATTCAGTTTCTAATGTCTCCAAAGTAGATTATTTAAAGTTTAAGGTAGGTATGGGTTGAAAACCACTCAACCAATAGTATTTAGACAGGTTTGGGTTACTATATTAACATTATCTTTAAGTATTAACTCTTAGTTAATTAGTTTGACACTTACCATGTCACTTTGTATTTTTATATTATATAGTTAATGAACTTACTATATACCTCAAAGTGACCCCCAAGTTGTCCATTAATGATACACCTATCATGATATATGTCTCTTGGCCGATCCTTAGATTTTTAGGAATTGAATATCAATTAATAATATAATATTTGTTTAAAAAACTCTTTTATGTCAATTTTGACACTATTTGGAAAATTGATTTTTGTGAAAATCATAAAAGAATGATTACTTCGAATAAAGTTGGTTAAATCATTCTTAACATGTCATATTAACCTATAAAATTAGTTTAATTCATAAAAAGTCTCAAATTATATTTATTTGGGTATTTATAATATCAATTATTTTAATTTTTCACTATTATGGTAATTACTTCATCATCATTGTGTCATAAATAAGTTAAATTATTTAATGTCTAAAAATTATAAATAAAATATAATTATGTATGAAATATTTTTATATTTATAATTAATATTTATAATTTAATTTATCTTATGTGTAACCCTTTATTAAAAATGTTTTAGTAAATAAACTTTTATTTTAACTCTTTTAACTCATCCTTGAATTAAATAATAATAAATGTCCTAATCTAATCCAAGTGGACCTAAATGATAATATTTTATTCCTAAGGTTGTTTTTGGTCGAGATAAACTTGTCCAATAGAATTATGACATGTTTTAGGGTAATATTAATATCATTTTTACCCTTAATTACCCTATTTACTTTTAACCGTGGTAAATAAAAGTAAAAGTAACTATTCATCAAAAATTATTTTCATCTCATTGAACCAAATGTTACTCCTGGATATTAACTATGTCTCTCGGATTTTTGAAATTCCACTCACAGAAGTGGTAAAATTCTGTTTTATGAAAAATTCAGTTTTTTTAAGTACCACTTTGGGGTTTCACTATTCATCAAAAAATGATGTTTTTCAGAAGAATACAAAAAATTCACCCTAGGATAATTTCTATATTCCGAATCCAAAAATGAAGTCCATTATGAAAAATAAAATTTATAAATTTTCAAAAAGTGGGTATTACTATTCATAATGGCTAGTTTGATTGGTTGTGGTGTGTTAGAACTCAATGTTGCTACAACACACGATATTGCATTATTCAAAGAGAAGCGTATCGTAGAAGCATGGGGTGTTACATTCTCCCCTTCTTCAAATAATTTAGTTATCGAAATTTCTAGAATAATACCGCATGAAAAGACTCGGGTGGTCCTTCATCATAAGTTCCTCGGGTTCCCACATTGCCTCATCCATCTTATAGTTTCTCCACAAGACTTTTACCAGAAGAGTCGTCTGGTTTATCAATACGTGTTCTCTCATATCAAGAATCTAGACGGGCTCTTCGCAATATGACAGATCGGGTTCCAGTTCTAATTCCTCATAGGTGAGTACATACGTTGGGTCAGGCATATATTTCCTCAACCGAGATACGTGGAACACATCGTGAACTTTGGAGAGACTTGGCGGCAGTGCCAATCAGAAAGCTATAGCCCTAATTAGTTCTAGAATTTTGAAAGGTCTGATGTGCCTGGGACTCAATTTACCTTTCATACCAAAACGTATGACTCCCTTCCATGGAGATACCTTCAAGAAAACATGATCACTGACTTGAAATTCCAAATCCTTCCTTCGATTATCAGCAAAGCTCTTCTGCCTACTTTGAGATAATTTGATATGGTTTTGGATTACCTTCACCTTTTCCATCATTTCCTCCACTAGTTCTGGGCCTACATGTTTTCTTTCGCCAACATCATCCCAACAGGTTAGTGTTCGACATCTCTCTCCGTATAACGCTTCATATGGTTCCATCTTAATACTCGAATGGAATCTATTGTTATAGAAATATTCTACCAGAGGTAAATATTGATCCCACATACCCTGAAAGTCAAGTGAGCAGGATCTCATCATGTCTTCTATGGTTTGAATAGTTCCTTCTGATTGTCCATATGTTTGAGGGTGGTAGGCAGTGCTCAAATAAAGATCAGTATCTAAGGCTTTCTGAAGACTTTTCCAGAATCATGAAGTAAAACGGGGATCACGATCAGAAACAATCGATAGGGGTACTCCATGAAGTCTCACAACTTCATCAATATATAGTCTTGCTAGACGTTCCAGTGGTAGAACTTCTCTTATAGCAAGAAAATGTGCTGACATGGTAAGACGATAAAAGATAACCCATATTGCATCATTCCTTCTAGGAGTCTTCGGTAGCCCCATGACAAAGTCCATCATAATATTGTCCCATTTCCACTCTGGTATGGGAAGAGGTTGCACTACTCTTCCAGGCTATTGCCTTCCAGCTTTCACTTGTTGGAAAACCATACATCTTGAAAAAAAATCGGCAATCTCCCTCTTCATGTTGTCCCACCAAGAAAGTTCCTTAAAATCACTATAAAATTTGGTGCTCCCAGAGTGTATAGAGGAATTGGAACTATGATAATCTTCCAGAAATTCCCTTTTTAGATCAGGTATATCGGGAACACAATGCCTCTTCCCAAATTTAAAAAGTCCTTCTTCATACACAAAGTCTCTCAATATCCCAACATTCACAGCTTTAATCTTCTTTTGAAATTCTTCATCATCGGTATGAGAACTCTTAATCCTTTCTAGTAAATATGGTTTGGCAAAAATTTGAAAAAGCATTGAAGTTTCACCTTCCCTGGTTATTCCCATGTCCATCTTCACTAGATCCAGGAAAATTGGATCCCTTTAAATTCTCATGTTGTTCAAAACTCCATGGTCTTTTCTGCTCAAAGAATCTTCCACCTTGTTTGCCTTCCCCGGGTGGTAATGTTTCGTACAATCATAATCCTTGAGTAATTCAAGCCACATCCTTTGCCTCATGTTGAGTTCTTTTTGTTTGAAAATATACTTCAAACTCTTGTGATCAGTATAAATCTCAAATTTTTCACCATAGAGGTAGTGCCTCCATATCTTCAAAGAAAATATCATAGCTGCTAACTCGAGATCATGAGTAGGATAGTTTTTTTCATGAATTTTCAACTATCGTGATGCATAGGCAATAACCCTATCATTCTTCATAAGGACACAACCAAGTCCTTTCTTCGATGCATCACTATAAATAACAAACCCATCATTCCCTGATGGTAGAGTCAATATAAGAGAATTGACTAATCTTCTTTTAATTTCTTAGAAACATTCATCACAATCTTTTTCCCAAACAAATTTAACCCCTTTACGTGTGAGCTTCGTTAATGGGTTAGCCAACTGGGCAAAATTTTGAACGAAACATCGATAATAACCTGCTAAACCAATAAAACTATGTACCTCAGTTATACTCGTCAGTGTATGTCATTCTTGGATTGCCTTGGTCATAGAATGATCAACAGAGATTCCATATTTAGAGAAAATATGGCCATGAAAAGAAATCTCATGAAGCCAGAATTTACACTTGCTAAACTTCCCATATAATTTATGTCTTCTCAGAGTCTTCAAGATAATGCACAAGTGATTTTCATGATCTTCGTAGCTTTTGGAGTATACCAAGATATCATCAATAAATAAAACCACAAATTCATCGAGATATTCCTTGAAAACTCTATTCATCAGATCCATGAATACAGAGGGTGCATTAGTCAATCCAAAAGGCATTACTGAAAACTCGTAATCCTCGTACCAGGTTCGAAATGTTGTCCTTGGAATGCCTTCCTTCTTCACACACAACTGATGGTATCCAGATCGAAGGTTAATCTTTGAAAAGTATTGAGATCCATGCAATTGGTCAAATAAATCTTCAATACGAGGTAGGGGATACTTGTTCTTTATTTTTATAGCATTGATCTCCCTGTAGTCAATACATAACCTCATATATCCATATTTCTTTTTAACAAAAAGAACAGGGGCTCCCCATGGAGAAACACTAGGTAAAATGAATCATGTATTACTCAATTCCTCTAGTTGTTTCTTTACTTCATCTAATTCTACAGTGGCCATTCTATAAGGTGTCTTCGATATAGGCCTTGATCGAGGAATTAAATCAATGGAAAACTCAACTTCTCATTCTGGAGGATGTCCAGGTAAATTATAAGAAAACACATCTACATATTCTTTCACAACAGGAACATCCTCTATTTGAACAATCCTTTCCTCACCCACTGTAATTTCATCCTATTCCTCCCCAATAATTGAATTTAGTTATGCTACTAGGGGAGGATCTGGATAAGAAATAGGTGGTGACGATTCTACTCTAAAGATAAGGTGTTCCTTATCATCATAATAAAAAATCCTAACCTCCTTCTTCTTACAATAAATCTTCGCATCATGGCCCAAAATCCAGTCCATACTGAGTATTATATCAAACACAATCATAGGTATGACGATGATATCAGTAGATAAAGAACATTTATGTGCTCTAATGGGGACTGATTCACAAAACTTTGTTGCAATGATATTTCCCTTAGGAGTTTTAACTGACAAATCCCTTGTTAAACCAAATTTGAAATATCCAATTATTTTAGCAAAATGGGAATATATGAAACAATGCGATGATCCAGAATCAAATAATACATTTTCTAAACTTGAGGAAACCATTATATTATCTACCACCACATCTTTCGGAGCTTCTACCTCAGCAGTATTGATAGCATGAGCTTGGCCTTGATCCCTTGGATTTTTCTAAGGTATGTTCCCCTGACACTTAAGACATTCATTTGAATAATGTCCCATCTCCCTGCAATTGTAGCACTGATCATCGTTAGCTTCCTTCTTCCCTTTACAATCACAAGCTTGGTGGCCTTTTTCACCACACTTGTAACAGACACCCATTCCCTTCAAGCAATTACCTGGGTGTTTCTTCCCACATTTACCACAGGATGGATATTCAACATTTTCCTTCTTCCACTTATTTCATTTCCCAGATTGATCAGCAGATCTCTTCTTCTCTTTCTTTTCTTTAAAGTCATATGACTTAGAAAATTCTTTCTCTCCCTTGATAACACATGAGACAATGTCTTCGTAGGACGAGAAGGATTGTGAGACTAATGCTCAAAGGAGAAATGGTTTTAACCCATCAAAGAAACGATCAATCTTACTTCTTGGGTTACGTATATAATATCTAGCATACCTTTATAACCTTGTAAAGTTAGCCTCATACTTTGCGACATTCTCGTCGTCCTTTTGTCTCAGACTCAGAAATTGCCTTTCCATATCTGCTTGATGGTCATGAGGAATGTATTTTTCTAAAAATAGATATTTTAACTCCCTCAATTCTGTATTTGATACTTCATCATCTTCCTTTATGTTTTGAATCAATGACCACCATTGATCAACATCTCCTGTGAGGTGGTAAACTGCCTTGATATCTTTTTCCCTTTCACTACTTTCCAAAGCCTGAAATATTTTCTCTAGGGAACTTATCCATTTCTCAGTTACCAATGGATTTTTACTCCCATTGAATGTTGGTGGTTTTTGCCTCATGAAGAGATCGAACATTGATCCCCCACGCTGTGGATCAGGGTTCTCCATACGGGTAAGGTTATTATTCATAACCTGAGTGAGTTGTCCCAGTATGGTGATTAGTTGATCAGCACCAGTTGCATCACCAGCTCCACTATAATTATCTTGAGCAGGAGGGAAATCCCTACATGGAGTGTGTTCATTGATACGGTTTCCATTTCTTATACTAGGCACCATTTCTAAACAATGGAATAATATAGATAAGTTTATGAACCAAAATACATAATTTCATACTTATAGAACACATAACATAAATTGAACTATTTATGGATATAATCCATAATCATAAAAATGTTTTAATTGAGGAATTATATACTCATAAACCCATCATAATTATTTGTAAAGAAAATGAGAGTTATCCAAAGCATATCCCCCAGGAGTGTCGTAACCAAGAGTGCAGCAAGGCCCATTATCGTGCACCAGTTCACGTTCGAGTCTAGCTCAAAGAGGTGTTTTCGGGTTTTACCCCTAGGTACATCTGTGCCAGAGCCTCCTCTACCTGTTCGTATCCAGACAGAGATGTATTGCTCGGAAAACTCACAAAATCTCTAAAATACCAAAATTTTAGGAAGTTCTTCTATACTAACCCTCAAAGTCCATCTTAGGTCTATGTTCTCTAATCAGAGTTTGTCTAAATCGAGCTTCCAATGTTTGTACTAAACTTCCTCTGATACCAATTGTAACGCCCCGACCCTAGTTACCCAGATTCGGTGTATTATTACATAACATTGACATGATCACATGAAAGATCAAGTCTCAAAAGACCAATTAGTTTAGTAGTCTTGGAAGAAATATATACATGAATAAAGATTACATTACATCATAAAAAAAACTACAACAATAGAGTCTCCATAGTCCACACTCTTATCCCCTCATACTATCCCTACAGGTCATTCATAAATTACTTATTCACATCCTAGGAAAAACAAAACATAGAAAAGGGGTGAGATCAAATGCCCAGTAAGGATAACAATATATCAAAAACTTTCATAAATAAGAATAAACATTTAAGGTAATGTATAACTAAAACAAAATCCTTGTAAACTTTAACTTCAACATAGTATGGAAAAAATAAAATGAAATAATTCCATTTACTTATTCACATGGATATTCTACTAATTGAATAATCACATGCAATATCAATAACCACTTTCATAATGATGGAATGAATAATGCCAGACTATCATAACCATGTATCCAAGGCCTCGTTCCAAGACTACAAATAAGATTTTGTCAAGGCCTTATGCCAAGACACTAGTTTGTCTCATGATACCTACTGATTCATCGAGGATCTATAGCGAGCTCCACCCGTCACTTATTAAGTCCAATGCATTCCTCATATGAACAGGTTTTAACATAACATAAACATTCGTATTAAAACTAGCATATGAAATGTCAATAATTTCACCCTAAACCATTAATGGTATAAAAATAACACATCCACAGTCAAAAATATCACAAAACCATCAATACAATATTGAAGAATTGTTTCCTAATAAATCAACTTCAAATAAGCTTAAAATCCATCAAAGGATGTTGACATAGATGAAATCAAAACTGTTTGAGAGAAATATCTCTTTTTTTTGAAATCATTTAAAAGTCCCATAATTTTAAAAGAAGATATTTAATTTTAAAATATTCTTATAAGCTTTTAAGGGAATCATCAACGATTTTATAATGGAAAAAAATAGTCGCACCCTCCGTATAAGATAAAAAAGACATTCTTACCTTAATATCGTCGGAAAGGTTAAAAAGGACCTTGTTTGTAAAATGACAGAAATATTCCTTTATAAACTTTTTATAAAAAGTCAAATAAGGGTATAAATTACATTAACCCATATTCTGTAAAATAGTAATAATGTTTTGAAAAAACATTTTTAAGACACATGGATGTGGATGATAAAGAGATCCCAGTTAATTATTACGTATAAAAAACCTCGGATGATGAAGAGATTGTGAAATAAAACCTTACCTTGTACTTTTCCTTGGTTGGGGTAGGTTAACATCCTATATAATGGTGAAATAATTGTTATTAAATTATACAAGAATCATATATATTAATATGATATCATATATTATCTTTTAACATTTCTTTGTTAATAATATTTTAGAATTATCGTTGTTTCGGGTGTTAATTTACTCGTTCTCTTTTATATGTTTTGTTACATAAGCCGTGTTTGTCATGGATAGGTTGTATCTTATTCATATCTAGAATGATATCAAGTCCTTAAACATTATTTTGAAATCATCAGATGATAATTATACTTGAATGGATATGATGGAGAATGAATCTCATCGCGTTCGTGGAGATGGTAGTCCGTACGTATGCACGAGCGACAATATCATTCTTTTGATATTAAAATAATATATAATTGGAAGTTATATCATATATACAGAATCATTATCATGTTATATTTATTATTTACATGAATTAGAAATCATTATTATACCCATCCAAATAATAATATATTGAATAACAATTACACCACGATGTGGAGACGGTAAGCCGTACGTACGCACGTATGGCGACATGTCATTCAAAGGATGGATAGAATACTGAATATGGTTGTACCATATTTATAATAATATTACATTATATAGGAGTTACTGTATTCATTATTTTAGAATGGTAATAACAAAGAAAGAAGAAGTGGAAGAAGAAAGGAACTTGAAAAGGGGTGGTGAAATCATTACCTCTTCTTCGGGTTCTTCCTTTCGATTTGATTAAAAGGGATCCTTATGATGGCTTTCTGACTAAATGAAGGCCTCTAGGATAAAGTGAGGGAAGTTTAAAGAGTATTGGAAAGATTTTTTCCGAGCCAAATGTATTTGAAGGTGTTAATTAATGAGAATGTGGAGTGCCCTTTTATAAGAGGGGTGAGGGGAACCTTTCGAAAAGATAGAAATATTATTTACAATAAATTAATATTCGGTATCTAATGGATCCAAAGTGGATTATTTAAAGTTTAAGGTGGGAATGGGTCAAAAACCACTCAACCAATAGGATTTATATAGGTTTGGGTTTCTATATTAACCTTTTCTTTAAGTATTGACTCTTCGTTAATTAGTTTGACACTTACCATGTCACTTTGTATTTTTATATTATATAGTTAATAAACATACTATATACCTCTAATAGACCCCCAACTGTTCCATTAATGATACACCTATCATGATATAAGTCTTTTGGCCAAACCTTATATTTTTATAAATTTAATATCAATTAATAATATAATATGTTTTTTAAACTTTTTTATGTCAATTTTGACACTATTTGGAAAATTGATTTTTGTAAAAATCATAACAGAATGATTGCTTAGAAAAAACTTTATTAAATCATTTCTAACATGTCATATTAACCTATAAAATTAGTTTAATTCATAAAAAGTGTCAAATTATATTTCTTTGGGTATTTATAATATCAATTATTTTAATGTTTCGCTATTATGGTAATTACGGCATCATCATTGTGTCATACATAAGTTAAATTATTTAATGTCTACAAATTATAAATAAAATATCATTATGTAGGAAATCGTTTTATCTTTCTAATGAATTTTCATAATCGAATTTATCTTATGTGTATCCCTATATTAAAAATGTTTTAGTAAATAAACTTTGATTTTAACTCTTTTAACTCTTATTTGAATTAAATAATAATAAATGTCCTAATCTAATCCAAGTGGGCCTAGATGATGATATTTTATTGCTAAGGTTGTTTTTGGTAGAGATACACTTTTCCAATAGAATTAGGACTTGTGTTAGGGTAATATTAATATCATTTTTACCCTTAATTACCATATTTACTTTTAACCGTGGTAAATAAAAGTAAAAAAGTTACTATTCACCAAAAATTATTTTCATCTCATTGAACCACATTTTACTCCTTGATATTAACCGTGTCTCTAGGATTTTTAAAATTCCACTCACAGAAGCGGTAAAATTATGTTTTATGAAAAATTCAGTTTTTTAACTACCACTTAGTGGTTTCACTATTCATCAAAAAATGATGTTTTTCAGAAAAATACCAAAACTTCACACTAGGATAATTTTGATATTCCGAATCAAAAAATGAAGTCCATTTTGAAAAATAAATGTTATAAATTTTCAAAAAGTGGGTATTACTATTCATAACGGCTAGTTTGATTGGTTGTGGTGTGTTAGAACTCGATGTTGCGTACAACACACGCTATTGCATTATTCAAAGAGAAGTGTACCGTAGAAGCTTGGGGTGTTACATTCAGTGAAAAACAATACCTCTTCCTCATAAAGATCCATTTTTTACACCATAAATCATATGTGGATTGCATTGTTCCTAAAAATAGAACTCTAGAATATGGTGAGGGTTATTAATAACATATTTTGGTATGGATTTTCGTGAATAAATGGATTTTTATGTGTGAATAAAAGAGGGGAGGGGGTTCCCTTTTATAAGTGAGTGGAGGGGTACTCTTGGAATTACTTAAAATTTGAAATTAATATAAATTAATATTCCTATAAAAGAATAAAAATTAATATAATTCAAAGATAAGATTATTATGGGTCTAAATCATATCATTCATTTAAATTTTGGAATGTTTAGAAAATTTTCTTAACCATATATCTTTGATTTAACCCGTGTTAACCCTTTTGGACAATTATAGTGATAAAAAAATTTATATAATTTATGTGTCAATATAGTAACTAGAAAATGAAAATTGGTGAATAAATGGACCATAAATGATATTTTTTAAAAAATACCAATATCTTTTATCATTATATAATTTTATAAATATTGAATAATTTAATAAATTATTATTTATTATAAAAAAATATTAAATCCATATTTTAAAATATTCATCTAATTTGAATTTGAAAACAATATACAAAAAAAGAAATTCGAATATAAATATTTATGAAATTAGTAACATGTTATATTTATCTATAAAATTCTTGGAATAAGATAATTTATTAAAATTATATTGCTTTTATTATTTTTAAAATAATTTATTTTATTTATCTATTAATTTAATAAAAACTTTGTTAGCATTTCATATGAAATTTTTGTAAATATTATATCAATAAAAAATTAAATTACAATGATAAAAAATCTTTTTTGTTTCAAATAAATCTTCTAGAACTGAACATATCATCTGATTATCCTCATATCAAAAAGTTACGGATTATGAGACAAAGAAAATGAACTTTTTTAAATTTCTTTACGTACAATAATATAACGGTCAAAATCCATTACAAATATGCCAAAAAATATCCATATTTTGAAAATTTGGATGTACATGTCCAAAATACACTCATCTAATAGGATAAGGAAATGTGTTATAGTTACTATTTAGTCCTTATTGTGTTATTTTTAACCATTCATATATGATATACCCTTACTGTAGTGACAATTATTTACTATGGGTGTTATTCGTATTGACAGAAAATAAAAGGGACCAATTTACCAAATTTGTACATACTGATCCACTAGTGGAATCCATTTTTCAAGATGCGATTTCTATACATGGAGGAAATTAATTTAATATTAAAAGGTAACTACCCCAGCCTAGGTTTCCAAGATTCAGTGGTTATTTTCTTACATTAGAATAGGATACAAGTAATCATATATCAAAGGGCTGTATAGTTTCGTAGTCTTTATAAACATTATAAGAAATTGAAATTCATATGTCAATTGAAAACATAAAATATGAAACATGTTTTCATTGAGTATTCCATATTTCCCCTAAGTATATCCATGAATATCTATCATAAAACACTTCCTAGTATCATAGGGGAAATAAAACATAAGAAATGGGTGAAATAATATGATAAGTAAGGGTATGATTACAGAATAACATATGAATAAATAAATAATAATAAATATGGGAATTAAAATTACTAAAACATATTCCATTTAATAAATAATGTGTGTATAATATGGAAGGAATAATTAATGATCAAATAAATCCATATATGTAATCACATGAGAAAGAAAAATAACCATGGATATTAGAGCTGATAAAATAATAACATTGAACATAAATTATTATTCTTATAATTAGGGAATTCATTATTCCAGACATAATAACCATAACTCCATAGCCTCTTTTCAAAACATCTTACATAAATGGTTAAGGCATCAGCCAAAAACCCAAGCTATATTGTTAAATGAGACCTAAAAATGCAACAAGGTTCTATAGGAATACATAACCATAAATTATTAAGTCCAATGAATTCCTCATATGAATAGTTTTAAACATAATTAACATAAATATTCATAATAAAATACTAGAATATGATATGTTAATAATTACCCCATTAAAAACATAATTCTAAACCATCCATAGTAATACGAATGGTATGAAAATAGTATATCCCCAGAAAAAATGATCATAAACCCTATAAAGAAATGACAAGTATGGTATCATTACATCCTATCCTCATTGTATCATAATTAAATAAACATTTTGATGTCTTTAACAAATAAAAATACAATGAAAATTTAATTAAAAATATTCTTAAAGAAAATTACATTTTTATTATGAAAATATTATTCATACTCAAAGTTCACAAAATATTTTGGAAATAATTTTCATTTAAAAAAAATTAAAAATTATTATTCAATATTCAAAACATTTAGTTTCATAATGTGAAAAACTATATATATGCCATACATGTGAAAATTAATATTCCCATCAAATTTTTAGTACAATAAAAACATGACTTATTTGGAAGATGAAATAAATAATCCTTTCAAAAAAGTAAAAAATATATAAAGCATTATTTAATGAATAAGTAAAAATAAATTCAATTTTTTTAAACATTTTTAGAAAAATTCATTTTTCCAGAAAAAAGGATTTTCGACAGAAGATAGAATGAAAATAATCTATTCCTAAAAAACATTTCCTCAATAATTTTAATTACCAAGGAGATAAATATTGAACCATTAAATTAAAAATTCATGAATAACCCATATGGGAATAAAATTTAATGGTTTTATTATACAATATTAAATAATTTCCTTTAATTTAAATTCAAGTATAATCAATTCTAATTAAAATGAGATTCAAACATAAATCACTTACCACTAAGGTAATTCTTGAATTATAATCCCCAAGAAAGGAATAAAATAAAATGAAACATCAAATTCCATAAATATTAATATATTGAAGATATAACATATAAAAAGGTATTATATATACCCAAAACCAAAGTAATAAATGGTTAAGATCACATATGTATCATATAACTAAAGGTTAGATGAGAGACGCATTTCTCATCTCTGATTTCATTCATATTTGACCACAAATATTATATAATAATTTTATTTTTATTATAAATAAATAATTTAACCATAAAAACATGTATTAATTTATTTTAATGAAATAATAATTTTACAATAATCGTTATTTTCCGCTCTTCACTAAAAAATCATTATCTTCTGAAAAATACCCATATTTCTCCAAAATTAAAATTTTAAATGTTGATTTAAATATTTAAGTTCTTTTTTTTTTGAATAAATATTATAAAATTGGAATGTATTGATTTTAATTTATGTTTGAAAAGTGTGACTGACCTCTTTTTAGAAAAATACAGTTATTTAGAAAAAATTTATTTCTTTTTTCGCATGATTCTTCTATTATTTCTAATCAATTGAAAAATATGGACTTTATTTTGTTCATTTTTAGACCATATAATTTTTATAATTTAGATATTATTATTTATACCTTATATATTAATATATAGGTTATAATAGTCTTCTCCAAATAATAATATTTTAAAAGAGTATAACATTTCATTTAGACCCGAAGTTGCACTCATTTCAAACTATCAAATAGATTGATTTTTTAAAAGAAATATATTATAAAGTTTAATTTTGTTAAATTATATTATAATATTGGTATTTAAAATATAATTTATCAACAGGGACTTTGTTCTATTTGAATATCTGGGTGTTACATTCCACCCCTTAGATAAATTGTTTCCTTGTATTTCAATATTGATCTCAAAAATTAGGGGTTGGACATCTTAAAATAACCTTATTGGAAACCCACATCATAAAAATAGTTAATAAAACATCCTATTTTTAAGTTTAAGTACAATGTTCTTCTCTAATAACACATAATCAGGCATCCAGTTCGGAGAACATTGGTGGGAAGTGAAGATATAGACATGAAAGAAAAGCATAAATAATTATAGAGAGTGTTGAAGGTCACTAATACTATGAAGGTAAATGATAAATAAAATATAGGACCAAAAAACCATAAATTTATTATTATTTGATATACCATTTCTTTTATTGGTTATGTAGGTAATACGATAACATTTTTGTTTCAATATCCTTACCCTAAAGTTGAGGAATTATTTTACTACCTATGAATTTAAGGAAGTTTACTTACATGATATATTTCTATTTAATGAGAACAATTTAATCCTTTGGGTTTTCTTTGAAGAATATCCACTTCATCTATAACTCAATTAAATAAATGATCAAAAATGAATTATTTATTCCTAATTCATTGAAATTAACTTTTAACTGATTGAAGGATACAAAAAAGAGTGGAAAGACCTTCCTTCAACATTTTTCCAAAACCAAAATGGTTTAAACAAGTAAAATAACAAGACCCAAATTTAAAATTCATCAATTTAATAAATTTTATACCTTAAACCCTTTAAAAATCATGTCTAAGAAAATCCAAAACCAAAAAATTTATGCGTAAGCTCACTATTCAACATAACATTATGTTCTATATAAAACATAATGAGGATCTTAATTTCATATTCCAAATATGTGAATATAGACATCAACCTAAAACCTTAATTATAACATGCATGATTTCTGAAATTAAATTCCTCTTTATTCATGAAATAGAATCTAAAAAATATCGAATTTATTCTAAAAATAAAAAAATTACTAAACTCAAGTAGAGTTAACAAAACCAATAAATCACTAACTAATTTCAACATCACCAATAAAATCCCATAAATATCTCTTTATCATTATTATAATGAAATAATGAATTTATTAAGGGTTATCTTCCCTTTATCATGTGTTTTCCAAAAGGATAACATTTCATGGTCATCATTAACATTTAAAATATTCTTGAAAATCCTAAATGAAAAAGTTATGTAGTACAATAATTATGTATTTCACAATTATTTTAAAAAGAATATCTTTGATAAAATACTCTTATAACAGATATATTTAACCCAACCATTATTAGATCAATCATTCCACTTAATTTGTAGTAATACCATAAGATTTAACTTTATACCAAAGCTTATTTTGAGGAATATTACCTTCATTCATAGAAAATTAATTTTTATAGTTCCCCTTCCCCTTATAGTTATAAAAATTCACATTTTTAGATAATTTCATTCCCTTTCAAACATGGTAATACTGACCATTCTCTCCACACTTGTATAAAAATATCATTCTCTTCATGCAAGTACCAAAGTGTTTCATTCCATAATTATGACATGGTGGAAAATCATGCATTCCCTTCTTCCCATTATCTATATTATTCTCCACCATCCTCTTAATTTCTTAATTCCACTCAAATCCATATGACATGGATAATTTTATCTTTTTTCTTTATACCACATGATATTATTTCTTTTTTATGATGACAATGTTTTGGAGACTAGTTCCTTTGGAATAAATATCATAATACCATTAGATAAATAATATATATTCCTCTTTGGGTAACCTATTTAGCACAAAGTATACGTTTCTAAACATGTACAGTTGTCTTCAAACTTAATAATATTTTTATCATCCTTTTGTATTATATTCTATAATTTTCTCTCTATATCCACCCATTGATCACGAGGAAAACAATTTTCTAGGAAGACTGCCTAAAAATCCTTCCATTCCATATTTTTTATTTCTTCTATATTCATATTGTTTTAAATTAATGACCACATTGGTCTGTATGTTTTTCTAGATAATAGTCATCCCTGAAAACATTCTCCTTCCATTTCTTCCCAATGTGAGAAATATATTATCTATGGAACATTTCCATTTTCAACTTCAAATGTATTTTTAGTCCCATGGAATGATGGAGATTTCTGATTCATAAAGATGTCTTACATTATTACACTATGTAATGGATCATTAGTCTGATCCATACGGGTAAGTTTATTACTCATAACAAGAGACATTTTCCCCAATACAGTTTTAATTTGATTAGTTCAAGATGTAGCTATAAATTCACTATCTATCCCAAGAGAAAAATTCCTACATGGGTTATGTGAATTGATATAGATTCCATTACCATAGGTAGTATACATTTATAAAAAATGTAATACACTATAATAGATCATAACATTATGAAATATAACGTATAATACCAAAAAGAAGTCAAAGGATTATTATAAATTGAAAATATTATCCATGGATAATATCGTAATTAGAAAATTGGTTTATTTTGGAAAAATTTTAAATTATAAAAATGTTTTTCAAATACTTCATAATTGTATGTAAAAGGAATTTGAATTATATAAATAATATACCATAGAAGTGTTATATCAGGTTTGAATTTAGGAACATTATAATATACTAGATATTAATCAAGTCAACCCCGATGTGAATTTATTGTATTCATTATCCCATCAAACATTTGTTTTAAATCCAATTTTATTTGTAGTATCTAGGAATAAATGTATTGTTAGGAAAACCACAACATCTAAAAATTACAAAAACTTTTGGAAATTATTTTATACATAACCTCAATGTCTATCATAGGTTTATGTTCCATAATCTAGGTATTCCTAAATCTAGTTCCCATGGTTTTTAATAAACTTCCTAGGATACCATTTTTAAAGGCCTCAAATTCAATTTCCCAAAGTCAATGGTTACTTTATTACATTGGTATAAAATAAAAGGAATTGTATCATGAAGTACCATATAGTTTAGTAGAATTGGTAAACAACATACATAGTTTAAATTCAAATTTTAATATAAAACAAAAAATACATATTGTGTTTTCTTTGATAAATCTATATTTCCCATTAGAATATCCCATTATATAAATAACGAAACACTTCTTGGTAGACTCAGAGAAACAAAACATTTGAAATAGGTGAACTCAATTGCTTAGTAAGGGTTTCAGTATAGCAGTATCTATGAATAAATAAATTTTAAACAGTATTATAAGGTAAATAACTAAAACACAAGCCATTTAATAGATAACATAAGAATAATATAGTTAGAATAAATAATGATAAAATTATTCCATATACATAATCACTTTATCTTTAAACATAACCAGGGATATTATAACTAATTGAATAATCACATTGAACATAAATTTCTAATCTCATAATGAGATAATGAATAATTTTACACAACATAAAAATTCCATCAAGGCCTTGTTCCAAGACATCTTATATAAATGGGTATAATCTCAGCCAAAAATCCAAGCTAGTTTGCCATGGGAGACCAATCAATGCATAGATGGGCTAGAGTAGGCCCCTCCCATCACTTAATAAGTCTATTTCGTTCCTCATATGAAATAAGTAAAATATAATAAAAATAATATTTCATTTTTATATAATAGAATATGAAATGTTAATAATTACCCAAATTAACATACATAATCATAAACCATCAAGAGTAATATACATGGTATCAAACTGGTACATCCCAAGTCTATGTGATCATAAATCATCTGGGGAAATAATAAAGATCATATCATTACAACACATCCTCAGTGGTTCTTATGTAAAATAAAGGATTTATGTCATTGAGGAATATTAATACCATAAAAAATTCATTAAAAACATTCTTGAAAAAATTAATGTTTTTTACTTGGAAAATATTTTTACAACTTAATGTTCAAAAAATACTGTCAAAATAATTTATATCAAATTAAAAATTTGTACGTATAGTGTAATCTTCAAATCATTGAGTGGTCCTAATGTTTTAAATTTTTTACAAGTCTTACATGTTGAAACAAATATTCCATTAACATTTTTCAATAAACCCAAACATGCCTTGTTTCAAATATAACATGAATATTACATTAAAAAAAATATTTAAAAATTAAAAAATTTGTAAAAATATAATTAATAAATAATTTTGATAATTTACAAAATATTTTTGAAAACCTATTTAGAATACATCGTTTTTCAATAAAAAATGATTTTTCAATGGAAAGTTAAATAAATCCATATTTACCTAAAAATATTTTATCAATAATTTTAAGTACCAAAGAGTAGAATATGTTACTATTGCTTGATAATAGAATGAATAACTGATGTATAATAAAAATAATTGATTTTATAATAAAATGATGAAATTATTTCCTTCAATGGAAATTCCAGTATAAACAATCCTTATTAAAATGAAAATGAAACATAAATCTCTTACCCCTTGGTAATTATTTATAATATTCCCCATTAAAGGAATAAAATAAAATGATTAATTAAATACCAAAAATAAAAATATATTCATTTTATTAAATATCAATAGGGTCAGTTCATACACCAAACTAATGCAATAAGTAGTTAATTTGACATATATGCCATGGGAGTAAAAGTGATACGTGAAACCTTTACATCCTGTTTGATTTCCCTAATATGTGTATATAACTCATGAATAATAAATATAAGATTATTATAAATAATTTACATAACCTTATTAATATAACTCATACCATATATTATTTACTTATAGTTTTTTATGACCCATTTGATTACAATTCTTTATTAAAATCATTTTTTCAGGTGATAATTACTTCATATTTTCATGTATGCTTCGGTTTTGTATTTTTGATCATTTTACATATATTATTATTAAATATTATAAAGAATTTAAAACATTATATAAATATAATATTTATTCAGTATATATATATTTATGCTAATCCATAAATATTAAAAACTGAAAATGCATTACATCGTTAATTGAGACAATATGCCATATGTACACATAGACATTATTTCCATTTTCTAAATGGATGGAATGAAAGAAATATAAATATTTGTTCAACTTTATAGAATCATTATTTATATATATATATTTTAAATTAATAAAATTTATTCCTACTAAAATCAATATAGATAAGAAAAGAAAAGAAGTTCACATTGTTATGTCGAGGCAGCAGTCCACACGTACGCAAGAGCAACATAATTTTTTACCAATGTATTGTAAATTAAGAATTTATATGAAATATTTTATTTCTATAAGTATTTATAGGTCATATTTTTAGCATATATTAATTAAAATTTCCCTTACTACCTTCCATTTGAAGTGTAATAGAAAAATGAATCACATCGCTCTGCGAGGTGGTAGTCCATCGTACACATGAGAGATATTATCATATCCCCTGAAAAATGTAACATTAAAAGGAATATGTGATAAAATAATTATATAAGTATAATAATGTCATAAATTCGATATAATGTTTTTTAAATCATTCATTTTATTCATCCGTGAAAGGTGGTTATGTAAAAATAATTACATTGGTTCATAGGGTGCTCGTCCACTGTACACACGATCAATAGTTTTGATTCCCATTTGATGGAAGTTCATATAACTATGTTTTATTACATTAACATTATTACATATCATTATATATAGGATATTAGTGTTATTATATTACCAATATAGAAAATTATTTTATGGAGGATGAAGAAGAAATAATAAAAATAATGCATATTTATTAATTTTACTTCTTCAATAGAGAGAATATTAAGGTTTATTGCTAAATTTATCATATATTGTATTCAAAATGAAAATACTTCCTCTAGTATGTGTGTAGATAATTAAAGAAAAAAAAATTAATATACAATTTTTTTACCAATGGGTTTTGTATGTCTAAAGAGAGAAGAAGAGGGGGTGTCCTTTTATAAGTTGATGAGAGTACAATCAAGGAATTTGTTGAAAGAAAAATTGATAGAAATATTTTTATCATTCCAAAATCCACCAAAATTTTACACTCTCAACCATAAGTGTTGAAAATGTCTAAATATAACCATAAAAAATTTTAGACAATTTATAGATCATTATTAACAGTTATCTTCTTAATTACCCCCCCCCCCTTACACCAGTAAAACCATTTTTACAGTAACTATGCTAAAATTGATAATTATTGTTACAAATAAGCAATCCATTTTTACAAATTAAATTTACAAATGTCAAATTACTTAATTTAAAATCCATCTCCAGACATGATGAAAAAAATTATTTCAAAATATGTATTTTTAAGGGAAAATAAGATATTTTGTTAACTATTTGAATTAAAATAATAATTATATGAATTTCATGTTTTAAAGGTACACTTTTAAAATGAAGAAATATTATTCACTATAAATCTTTTTTTATAAAAATTGTGTTTTTAATCCCAAAAATAATCTTATACTAAAATTTAGTATAATGGTGATTCAAATGTAATTAATTTTAATAGACATACAATGATAATATTTATTACATGAAATAAAATTAAAATCATAATTATCCATTTAAATTACTTAAGTTAATGTAATGAAATAACCGTTTTACAAAAATTGGTTTTTTACTATTCATTGAAAATCAATATATTCTAAAAAAATTTAAAATTTCACCCTAAGTAAATCAGGATATGCTGATTTAAAATATAATTTTGTTTCTAAAAAATAAATTATTTAAAATTGGTAAAAATTAAATTTATATTATGTGTATAGATCATGATTAAACCTCCTTTTAGAAAAATATTATTTTTTGGAAAACATTTCTTTTTTATTCACATGATTCCTTTTTTATTTCTAATAATTAAGAAACCATTGAATTTATATTATACATGTATAAACAATATATTTTTCCTAATTTAATTAGTCCTACTCATACCCACCAACTTAATAGTAATTTTATGAGAATATTATTTAAATAATAATATTATAATATAATACCATGTTTCGTTTTAACTTACCATTTCAGGCATTGCAAGATATCGAAGAGAATGAATTTATTTAAAATATATATATAATAAAGCTTTTTTGTGATACATTCACTACTAATATTGGTATTTCATGTACTATACACTACTGAGTACAATTTTATTAAGTTATAATCTCATGGTGTAACATATAACGCAAAACGAAATGAAAAATAGTTTTTTCATTAAAATGAAACTTTTATTATATAAATATTTTTATACAAATTAATGTATAAAATTCATTAAAAATACTATAATTAGATTATTTTTAATCACAATGAAAAAATAAAAATTATAAAAAATCAAAAATATAAACTGAATTATCAAATTATTTAAATTAAAATAATTTTTTCATTAAAAAACAACATTTTTGCAACTTGTTGAAAAACAAAACCTTGCTGATAAATATTAAAATTTTAGCATGAATCATTTTTTATTTTCCATTTTTAGGAATGATTTATTTTTTGTAAATTAAGATCTCTCAATTTTCTAGAAATTAGTTATATTATTTTCACATAGAATTTAATAAAAAAATTGAAGAGAATATGTTTTTAAGAAAAAATTACTTTCATAAATATTGAATTATAATTTCTAAGAAGTTGTAATTACATTTATATTAATTTATACCTTAAATTATATTTCATAAATCAGATATTTATATTCATACCCGCCAATTTAACTGCAAGGTAATAATAGTCTTATTTAAATAATAATATTTCATAGTTCTTTTTTGCTCGGTGTTTCATGTCATGTACGATATCAAAAATAGTATCATTTTTAAAATATTTGGCTGTTATAAAAAAGAAATTTAAAGATTTTTTTTATTTTTGATGAAATATTATATAGTCCAAACCCTTTTTCATTGATATAATTTGACAAAATGTCTATTCTATGTAGATGATACGTCATTTGTTATTGGAACAAGAATTGTGTTGTAAACTATATTGCAAATACTAAATCATTTCTATTTAAATTTTTAGTGAAAAATTCAAGTAATATAAATGAATGTGAGGTCAAGGATAGTTATTTATAAGGATTCCCCAGTAAAATCTCGTGTGACCTTTACACATTAGGTTTTTCCTACCTCTACCCAACTATGAGATCCCACTGAATATGATATTTAATATATTCACTATACCTTAATTGTGTGTTAGTGGGGTGAATTAATATTTATATATTGAGGTTTCAGTTTAATATTGAGTTATAATTTTTTTTAGATCTCAAGACACACACATGGGGGGATAGTTTTGTGAGCTCTCTTCTATTTAGATTCACAGGTTTACAGGGGAGGTAGGATTTAGAATTTTGAGTTATGGGTTTTTTTATTAAAATTGAGAATATAATATTCTCTATTGGATTCATTGATTTTTTTTGGTGTTTGGATGTGATTTTGGGGTGAAAATAAGAAATTGGTTGATGGTGTGAGGCTGGTTTGTATGGCATGAGATACACAGAGATAACCAAACACTCAATCTTGAGATGTATTATGAATTATTGTGTAACTATCCCTTATTCCCTATATAAATGTGAACTAGTCATACATGGATCCACATCCCTCATGGTTTTTATATTTTGGCATCTTTTGGGGAATTCTCTGTTATGGAACTTCAAAACGGAGAAAATGAGTTTAGATTACCATGAAAACATAGGAAATTGATACTCAAATCTATATGGATATATAGGAATCAATTTCATGAATATATATTTAAAAAAATTATTATTATAATAAAAAATATCATTGAACATTTATATTTTTATTAAAATTTCATATCACCCATCACCGAAAATATATCAGACAACTTCAGATAGAAATGGGAACATAGGAGAATGATCATCATGTCATATGTGATCTTCAGTAATCAATTTCCCTATAATATGATTCCCATATTCTTTGATATTATTACGACTAATATTTTTAACTGATAAATATTTTTAATAAATGAAAAATCAATCATGTATGGGTAAAAATGAAGAAAACAAGCTCGGATTGGAATGAAAACATAGAAAAATAAGATTTGTTTCATTTTTAATTTGTACAAACCAACCTCATGGAAATATGACAGCTGAATTCATTATTATGATCAAAAGTGAAATTTAACTTTCACATTCTTAATAAATTTACAAACTATCTAAAAGTGCTCAATATTGAGAAAATAAGTTTGGGTTGTCATGAAAACATAATTATCTGCAAATTTGTGTGATCCTTAAGAGCCAATCACAAGTCAATCTGATTCTAAAATTTCTTGTTATGATCCAACGCATCATTTCATATTTATATTTTACTTTTATAAACATATCATCTTTAAATGAGTCAAAATCAAATAAAAACTTCATATTGACATGGAAAATTAGGAAAATGATTCATAATTCTGTGGAACAAAACCATCAAAAAAATCGATTTCGAGTAATTCCCAATCTATACAAACAAACCTCACGTCAATCCAATACATAAATTAAATGCAATTATAATGATTGTTTTACCATTAAATTCTTATTAAAGTGAGAAGTCACCTTAAAGGGGTCAAAATATATAAAATGGGTTTGTATTTCCCTAAAAATGTTGAAGAATTACCCAAAAATCATTTTTGACTAGTTGGAACCATCCATGTGTCAATAGAATTCACTTATTTCTCAGTATAATGAATTTTTATTTTCACCTTGATATTTTTATTAAAATTACATCTCACTAGTAATGGAGTGAAAACCAACAAGATAACTTCAGATTGACCTGGAAGATTAGGACAATGATTCTCTATTCATTTTTGATCTATAGGAATCAGATGTGAATTAGTCCAATTTTTGTATTTCATAGGATGATTAAAACTATGATTTCATATTTTCTATAGATATTAAAAATTAAAAATTCAATAGTGTACTTTCAAAATTTGGAAAAAAATTGAAAAATGATATTTGATTCATTTTGGATATGTATCATCCAACCACATGTTAAATAGACACATGAATTTCTTGATTTTATTGAAAGACCCATTTGAACATTATAAAATTATTTAAGTGAAAAGTCACTTAAAAGGGTTCAAAACTAAGGAAAATTTTTCTTATTGAATTGAATAATTGGGATATTGATTCTCAAATAATTTATCTTTTATTGAAATAAATTTAGCATCGACTTGATATCTATACCTCTCAATATTATCTGAAGTATCATTTCTTAATTTATTTATTAAAATGAAATATAACCTATCAATAGGTCAGAAATAAATATGTGACTTCATATTGGCATATAAATATAAGAAAATGACCCCCGATTCATTTGTGATATGTTTGAATCGTCCACACATTAATCTATTTCCTGAATTTATCGATATGATGGAAGCTATGATTTCATATTGGGATTATAGATTTAGATGACAAAAAACATGTATCAAAGGGTTTAAAATTAAAATAAGCCTCTAATTGTTGAGAAATCATATGATAATGTTCATTCATAAATTTTTAACATGTATTAATAGATCTCACATCAATCCAACATCCAGTTGTCAGAATGATTTAAAAATAGTTTTATTATACATAAAAATATTTTAAAAATGTGTTAAAGTGTTAAAACAAAATAACATGAATCCAATTATGAGATTATAATATGTAATATTGATGGTACATCCCTTATAAAATGTAAAAAATTATTCAACTATCTGCATCCTATGATTTCTTGATAATTAATGATCATTTTCTATGACATGACACAATTTCATTTTCATCTATTTCTAGGTACTAGTTATGACTAATACTTTTACTTATTTTTCTTCAAATTATGGATTTTTCTAATCTGATCATGTTAATTTATTGTGTTTCAACTTTTTTCTTCCACTTTTATATATGACTTCTTACCTTTTTTTTATTTTATTTTATATTTTTTATGTTCAATTTTATTTTATTTTATTTTATTTATTAGTTTATTAATAATTTTTATGTCTTCCATTTATGATAATGATCTATGTGTTATTAATGATTGGTACGAACCAACTATATGTTAATATGACACAGTAATTGATCATTATGATAAAAATTATCATTTGGCTATAACATTTTAATTAAAGTGACAAGTAACTTAAATGGGGTCATAACTGAGAAAACAAGTTCATATTGAAATGGTAACTTATACTAATGATCCTAAAATTATTTGTGATCTTTTGGAATAAACAGTATGTCAATAAGAAGACCAAATTTATAAGTATGATCAAAATAATCTTTTCACATTGATATTTTTATGGAAATTAAATATCATCTATCGAGAGTTCCTAACCATGTAGAAGAATTTGGATAGGAATGAAATTTTATGAAAGTGATATGAAATTAAATTTTTATTCATAATTTTAAAAAATATATATATTTTATGCCCAAATATCTTGGTATTTGGGAAATTATAATTTCATATTATTAAGTATAACTAAAAAATGAAAATTCTCTTGTGTAAGGGTCAAAACTCAGAAAACAATTCTCATTTAAATGAATACATAATAAAAATATTTTTGAATCTTCTATTGTCTCTTTTAATAAACTAGATGTTAATCCGACATCTGAATTTCTTTATATTTTACGGTGTTTTAGGCCAAAAATTTTAAAATCATTAATATTTTAAGCGCATAGTTAGCTTGCGTGGTATGTAAACCTTATGGTTTGGCTATAAACTTGGATAGTTTTATTTTAATAGTTAAAAAACATCCCAAAAATTATTGTGGGGTTGGCGGATAAACCATGAATAATTTTTAGGGAATACAGAGTGCACAGAACAGCCATCACACAGTTTTCAAATTCAGGAGGGTATTCTATATATCATTCCCTAGAATTATAATATGTTTATCTTATTTTAGTTAATAAATTTATTTAAAACACTCTCTATATCCACCCTTACCCATCACATGATTAACCACCCCTGGGTTGAGCTCCCTTTTACAAACACATTCCCCCTTGTTTCATGCTCTCCCTTTGCAATTTCTTCTAATTTTCTTGGGGATTATAGGTTTGAACCCCTTGGTAAGGAACATCTCTCCCCTTATTTATTTATTATTCTTTATCCATTATGGTATATAATAAACTGAATCCTAGGGTTCCAGGATGACCAAATGTTTTGTTTTCCATGCTTCTACGGTGTTTTACCCCTTATTTAAGCCTCATTTACCACAGATTCAATGCTTTAGACCTCCCACTATTGGATTCTAGTATGTTTTCCCATGCATGACTCGTTAATTTTCAAACCATTGAATTTAGTTGGTTTTATTTTTTTTATTAATTTCCAAATGATATTATTATATATATAATTATTAATTTGAAAGCAAATAAAATTCAACTTGATTTTCACTTACGTGTCTAGGATTTGAAATTTTCGATACATTTATTACTTATTTTTCGATTTCATTTTCATCGAGGTCATATTTATATTTTTCATCCATATATTAAATTTCTATTTTTGTTTATTTATTTCATCTATTTTACCCCTATAACTCTTATTATGTGCATCATCTACTCTAGTTTTAATAAATTAATCTCTCTATTGATTTAAACTTTTTTGCCTTTTGTTTTATATTTAATTGATTTTTCCACTTATTTTTCACTTCAACAGTATAATTTTTTTAGTACTAATAAACTACTATATAAATGATTACCCAGATAGAAGATTGGTTTTACGTGATTGTTCTTTTTTTAATTTAAATAATGGTTATTAATTTATTTCAATAATTAAAATTATAATGAAAAATGGATTTTGAAATAAAAATATAAATATCATGAAAATGAGATATCATATTTTCAAATTATTACGGTAGTATTAAATTTATTAATTTTTTATTGTATATAGAAATTTGTAAAAAAAATATTCAGACCCTAAAGAGACCCTTGTATGGGAAGAAGGCTTCTAGAGAATTAAAGTGGTCAAAGACTAATCATCTGAGATATGATTACTAGACCTCTTAATTTTTATATTTCTTATTCATTTTATTATTTTATTTAAGATCATAATATAATTTTTAATTAAGTTTTTAATTTAAATTTATTTTAATTTATCTTAATTAAAATTAAAATTGATACCTTTTAAATTAGATGGATTATCTAAGCTTTACACTGACCAATATAGGATATGATGATGAGAAACCTACACCACCATTAGATATTGGTTTCATTTCAATTTCCAAAAATGATATATTTATCATCCCTAATTTTATGAATCACATTGAACTTTATATTTTAGATAATAAAACATGAAGTGTATTTTTAAGTTATCATTCCCATATTTTGTCGATCAGTTGGTGTGGTTATTGATACGTTCTCTGGGAACTATGGTTTGATTAGTGCTGGAAAAATTCTACCTATTATAGAGAGGGATGGTGGGTGGCTGATCCTAGTAAGATCCATGAAGATGAAACTATATTTAGTTAACTATATTTGGTGGCCCACCTAAGGGTATTATCTTAACTACTAGTTTAAAGGGATCTTATGGGGTGGGATGAAATTTTTTGATTATTACTATGTAATATAAAATAAAGTTAGTATATAATCCTAACTTTAGATTTGTAATTTTCTATTCTTACTGATTTGATTTTATTATTAATATATACTTATATGTATTTTTTATAAGTATTAAAATAGATTGGAAATGTAATTTTTTGACCCTTTCAATTCATTGTAAAATAATTAGTTTCTTTTTCTAGTAATAACCATCATTCTATATAAAATTCCATTTTTAAAGATAAATATTGTAGTATTTTGAATTATTTATGCTACATTATTATGGATTCAACACGCTCTAAGTCAAATGATTTTGGAATGTGATCCATTCAACCTTCAATTTTTAATGATAACACTGGTTCCATTTATTCTACCTTGAATGAGAATATTTTCATTTTATAAAGGTATTCTTCATATATTATAAAACAACACATAAAAGTGTTCAAACCCATGTTGGGATCAAAACCAATTAAATACACTCTAATTGATGAAAAAATTTCAAACTAATTTCCACATCATTTCTAATCTATAAGAACCAGCCACACAACAATCTAACACAAAAATTACTTGGTATGATCGAAAGTGTTATTTTACCTTCACATTATTATTAAAGTGGAAAGTCACCTTAAAGAGGTCAAAATTGAGAGAAAATTTTTACTTCCATGAAAACATAATAAAATTATCCTGAAATCATTTGTGAACAATATGAATAAAATACATGTAAATATGATAACCATATTGAATGTTTTTATCCATAATATCATTTCACTTTGATATTTTTCTAAAAATGACATATCATCCATAAATAGAGAAAACCGAAGAATAATACATTGGATTGACAAGAAGCGTAGGGAATATATTCATGACTAAATTATAATCTATAGGAATCATCCATATAATAATATAACCCCCTGATTTCTGAGTATTATAGAAATAGTGGTTTCATATATTTAATACTTATTAATAAATAAATAAAAATACTGGTGATAGGTAAAATATAAACAAATGGCCTCATAGGGGAATAAAAAATAAAAGTTATTTTTTTATTTCTGATCTGTATAAATAATCCATAGATTAATGGGATACTCGAATTACATGTTGTGATCAAAATTTACCTTTGGAATTCACATTCTTATTAAAGTTAAAAATCACCTAAAAATTTTCAGAACTGAGAAAAAATATTTTAATTTTCATTGAAACAAAAAATAATGATTCTCAAATTATGTTTGATATATAATAATCAACCTAACATCAATATGACTCTCAGATTTTCTGATATGATATAATATATCATTTAAACATGATATTTTTGTTAAAATTACATATCACTTGTCGATAGGTCAAAACTAAGAAGATGAATTTGTATTGGCATAGAAAAAAAATTAAAATGATACGTGAGTAATTTTTTATTTGTAGGAATCAACCACATATCGATTTTTTCTTCAATTTCTTGGAATGATTGAAACTAGGATTTCATATTGTTAGGGATTATTAATAAATGAAACATCACCTATGTGGGGGTCCAAGTTTGAAAAATGATAATGCAGTATCATGGAACCTAAACAATTATCTTCATGTCATTTTTTATCTATATGAACTAAGAACATGTCAAAACAACACCCTAATTGATGAGTATGATCAGAATTTTAATTTTAACTTCATGTTCTTATTAATGTAACTATTTTCTTTAAATGGATAAAAATAATAAAATAATTTCATATTCCCATGTAAGATAATGATAATGATCCTAAAATAATTTTTGATTAGTAGTAATGAACCATGAATCAATCTGATGAGTTAATTTTATAGTATTATCAAATGTATCCTTTCAAATTGATATTTTTATTAAAAATCAATATCAACCATCAAGGTGACAAAACAGATCATGTGACTTCCGATTGACCTGGAAACTTTTGATAATGATACATGATCTATTTTTGAATTTTATGAATCAAGTTTTTACTAAATATAATCTGATATTTCTTGGTATTATGAAACCAATGATTTCATATTGTCAATTCTTATTAATAAATCAAAAATCATATGTGTATGGGGTAAAACTGAGAAAACAAGATTAGATTGGAGAAATAATGATGGAAAACAACATTTGAGTCATTTTTTGGGATGTATGAATTGACCTTATGTCAATATGACAAATGAATTGCATGGTATGATTGAAAGTGTCAACATACTATCACACATTCGATGAATAATCACCTAAAATAGATCCAAACCATGAAAATGATTTTGTATTTCCTTGAAATCTTAGTATAGTGATCCTCAAATTATTTTTTATCTAAAAAAACTACTTGTGAAACAATATTTTTTTTGTATTTCTATATATGATCTAAATTATCATTTCACCTTTATATTTTTAACTATTTTTCATTTTTATGTTTTTATTTCTAACTCTTCTTAGGTTTTCCACGTAGTAAATTGATCATTAAGTCATTTTTGATATATAAAAACCTACCACTCATCAATATAACACTTGAATTAATTAGTATTTTTGAAATTTACCTTTAACATATAGATTATAATTAAATTGACATGTCACCTTAATGGGTTCAAAAATGAGAAAATGAGTTTGAATTTCCCGGATTACATTGAAGTTTTATCCTCAAATATTTTTCTATTTTTAATAATTAACTGTGTGGCAATCTAACGCTCAAATTTCTTGGTATGATCCAATGTAACTTTTAAACATAATAGTTTTATTAAAATGATATATTAATTGTAAAGCGGTAAAAACTAAGAATAAGACAACATATTGGCATGGGAAATTAATAAAATGATCCTAAATTCATTTGTGAACTATAAGATTCAGTTGCATGTCAATATAAAGCTTGGATTTCTCAGTATGATGGAAGCAATGATTTAATATTGATCTGTATTATTAATAAATATAAAATCACCCATTAAGTGGTTAAAGTCTCGAAAACAATATTGGATTTGATTTAGAACTTATGAAAATAATCATTGAGTCATTTTTGGTATCTACAAACCATATACATGTCAGTCTGACATAGGAATTATGGTGACATTCCATAATATTTGACAAATGTTTTTAAAATAAACTATTAAAGGGTCATACATATAGCATGCACAATTCATAAATCCAATAGATACTATGTGGTTTGGCTCTATCATTGGATAGTTCCATATTTATGGTAAGTGCACTACTAATAAAGCCTTGTGGCATCTAGGATAAAATGTTCATGACATTTTGAGGAGTCTATTGTAAGTGGCACCATAACTTCATGGTTTGGAAAACCTTGTAAGAAAAATATTCATCATTCTTGATATTTTTAATTTGTGTATTTATTTCAAATTAATTTATTTTTTAAAACCACTCTCCCTCTCCCCCTTACCCAACAAATGATGCACCACACCCCCCCCCCCCAATCCAAGCTCCATGCCTTGCATGCCTTCCCCCTTGCATCTTCCTCTCACTCAGAGATTCCCTTTGGTTTTCGTGGTGATTATAGATTATAACCCCTAGGAAAGGAACCCCACTCACCTTCTTGTTTATTTTTTCTTCCTTATTCGTTATGGTTCTAAATTGACCAAACCTTATGGTTTTAGTAGTTTCCATGATTTTATAATGCATAATATCTAAATATGGTTTCCTTACAATCCGATTTAATGATCTAGACATATCACCAATGGTTTGAGGTAGATTTTACAATATCCAGCCCTTTAATTTTAAAACCATTTAATTTATTAGGGTTAAAATTTGGTTTTAATTTACCAGTTGTTGTATTATATATATATATATATATATTAATAAAATATTAAATGGAATATTAAATTATACATTAATTTCAATTAAATGTAGATGAATTGATATTTTCAAAACAGTATGGAAATATTATTTTATTTAATTATGCCCACTGATTGTTTATTGAATGTCCTGAATAGATATCTAAATTTGATATTTAAATTTATAAAGAAAATCTATATATTTAAATTAGTTTTCCAAGGGCTTTACTTAGTATATCAAGTGTAACATGAAATTCGATAAATTTTTAATTTATTTCTAGGCCTTTTTAAATAAATTCTATAAATTATAATTTCATTGATGTTTATTAGGTTGTGTAAAGAATTGAAGAAAAAAAATTAAATATTTAATTAGTTTTATAAAACTGAGGAGTTATTTTTAAATTGATTTTAAAGCATGGTACATTGAAATATGATTTTTTAAAGAATTACTTATGAAGGGTTTTTAAATTTGAAAATTGACCTAGACTTACAAGTTGAGATTATTTTAATGTTTCTGTTTGAAAATATTTATGGTTTCTTAATTTCTTATGATTTACATTTTTCACCATGTTTTTTTGCACATCTTGGGGGTTTCTTATTAGTGTGGTGATTGGATGATGTGGTTAGGGGTTATTTTTTTAGAGGTGAGGGCGAGATATCCTTATACTTGTAATTCCTACATTGATCTCGTTTTATTTATCAACCTCACACTTATATTGATAATTGGAGTCCTATGTCACCAAATAAATTATTAGATGAGTGAAAACACTATTTAAGATTATGTTTCTAGAAAGCTGGGTATTGGGGTGTTGAGTGAACCCAGATGGTTTCAATGAAATCTTCTCTCTCCTTGGATGTTTAGATTAGTGCTCGAATAGTTCAATGGGACTACTGGGTTGGATAGCTTAAATAGGAAAGGCTCAGATTAATCCCACCATTTTAGAATCATATTAGGAAATTTCTTGGATAGGTCCCATGAATCTTACTTCTTATTAGTGTTTTACTAATGGAATCTATATCTTTTTCTTTAATATTTTCCCTCTTTTTTGTTTTTCTTGTGGCACCATACTTTATTTTATTATATTATTTTTTTCGCAAAATGTGGTGATGATGTTATCTAACACTCTATCGTGTAGCATGTTTTTTCATTAAAATTATTTTAAAGAGTCTTTGGAAGCCTTTTTATGTTAAATTATTTCCATATTTTCTATTTATAATAGTTATAAAATAACTATTTTAATTTTGAGCTAGTGTTAAATAAAATAACAGATTTCAAGTGATTTTTTCCATTTGTGGAAAGTAAAATTGAAAAACCTTGTTTTGAATTTTTTTAAACAATATAGAAAATGTTTGTATAATTAAAGGCATTTAATATGGTCAGGTGGGTGGTGGAATGTTGATAGTTTCAATTATCATGCTTATATTATCTTAGTTTGAGTTTCCTGGTTCAGTTCAAATCAAACATAGGATGATTTGGTTATCTTTGAAGATTAAGGTCAAATTTATTTATCACATTAGAAAAACGTTTTTATTAAATTATTTGGTATGATATTCCATTACATTCATATGATTTCTATTCATGTGTGTTATTTAAATGGGTTATTTAGAGATTTTAATTATGATTATTGATAGATTTTAGTATTATTGTGGATTCAGAGTGATTTTGGATCTGAAACATGTTGAGGTATTTTGGTGGTGAGAAAATGGAATTGGCTAGGTGAGGTAGTTTTGACCCCTTGATTGGAAATATTTCATTATAATAAAAATATGAAATTTAAATGATACTTTGGATTATATAGGTAAATATTGGCATCATATTGATGCACAAAAAAAATTTTGAGATAAAAAATTATTTAAGGATCATTGTCGTATTATTTCAAGGAAATCCAAAATCATTGTCTTCTTTTTGACCTTTTTTAGGTGACTTCTTAATGAATTTGTGATGGTCAGGAAATGCTATTGAACATACTGAGAAGTTTGGGTATTAGATTGATGTGATGTCATTTTGTCTATATTATAAATGATTCAAAAAAATATTCAATTTTTTTCACCAATATAATATTATTTTCTCAATTTTCCACCTATCGAATTGATTTTAATTGATTGATAAGAATTAACAATGTTAAATCATTTTATCCATTATACTAAAAAATTAAGGATTAGATTAATCTGTGGATATTTCATACATATCAAAAATGTCTCGGGGATCATTTTTCAATGTTCTAATGAAAATATGAAGTCATCTTCTCGGTTTTGGACCCCTAAAGAGTGATATTTTATATTAATAAAAAAATAAAGGTGAAATGATACTTTGGTTAATATCAATATATCCAGTCATCATAACAATGTAAATTATATTCCTTCAAATAAAAAATTATTTGAGCATCATTACCCCTAGTTTTTAAGAAAATATAAACTCATTTTATCTATTTCTAACCGTTTAATGGTGTTTTAACTTTAATAATAATATGAAGTTCAAATGAAGATTTCAATCACACTTAGAAATTTGGGTGTCAGGTTGATATTTGGTCGGTTTATATTGATTAGAAATGAAATGAAGTCATATTCCTAGGTTCCTTGAAAATCCAATCTCATTTTCTAGTTTTGACTCCTATATAGGTGATTCATGTCACAACCCCTCCCTCTAAAGGTACCCATTATGTAATGAGAATAGAGAATGGGGGATAATTACCCATTTTTCCTCCCTCTATTTGGATATGGTTTATAACTAACATCAATTGTATAAATAAGTTCACACATATCGAAGGAATTATAGTCATCAAAACGGAAATTACTATTAGGAGATAGGATATCAATCCCCAATCAAATACATAACATAATAAAGGTAAAATAAATAATATCCACAATGCATTTAATTTTATATGAATAAAACAAATGAATTTAAGTAAAAATAAAATACAAACATACTGAAGATAAATAATGACAGGTCCAATGAACATAAAGTAATTTCTAGATTATTCCCAAAAGTCCTCATGGGAACCTAAAAACAAATTATACCAACATAGGATGAGAATAAATATATAATCTATATTATCATGCCCAAAGTCTCTTTTGAACATGTAAAATATCATACTAATACACCTTTAATATATAGAAAAACCAACAACACCTAAATAGGTCAACTAACCAATATCATCTCTGCCAATGCATGACTGAATCCATAATTTTTTTTATTTTTATAAAATTACTTTTTCTGTTTAAGTGTGAACCCATGTATAAAAATAAACTTCTAAACCCCAATAACTACCCAAATTTTAAACCAGTAATCAAAAATTACAAAACTACCCAATGATTTATATTTTCCAATTTCAAATTTCATAGTTGAACATTATTTACTATTATGTGATGCATATGAAACCACGGGACAGTGAAAATCTCAACACCTATATTTATTCCAACGTGACATTTAATCATCACACTAGTGCAACTCCAAAAGATCAAGAGGCACCACAATCAATGAATGTCATGTCAATATCCACCTTATCATTGTTGGTGGGTCTTTGCGGACAATTCATCAAACCATAGACAAATAAAATAAAAAATACATGATCCACCAAACCAGGAATCTACACCTTCATTGTGCATAATTAAGGAAACATTGAAAATCCATAAATAGATATTAGAAAAATAAGAATATAACCACATTATTTCACCACAACATCCAAAAATCTATGATGAGATATAATTTAGATCTACTAAACCATATACTACACCTTCAGACAGTAGAGTCAACTACCGCTAATAGGGAAATGATAATAAAATCAGTAATTCCAAGGAGAATAGGAAATCCAACAATGATCTTATGACCTAGAAATCAATCCCTTCCACTAATCCCATGATTCTTCAAATGCTTCAAACATTACTTGAGGATTTCATTATTTCATTGACGTGCTTCATCTAATAGGAATTACCATAGCTCAAATTGAATCCCACGTTAGATGAAACTCAAGGAACACCATTGTACGATAAAAAATAAGATCCTCAATGAACTTTGAATCCCCCATAGTATATTGAATAATAAATAAATTTAAAACATGATGCAAGAGTAGTGTTTAAATCAGACTAGGGACTCAATTGAGATACTCATCCTTTCCTACCCCACCAACCCTATCTGTTAAATCCACTTTGAGGATAATAACACACATATAACTACATCAATGAATAAATGAAATCCATGAATGAGAGAACTATGAATATATAAGACCATATCAAATCTATGATCCTAATACACTGATTCTACTCAACACACACATCCCAATACAACTTGAGAAGACTAGCACACCAGACCGATATGGGGTTAGAAACATAATAACCTGGAAAAAAGGTGGAGGAAGAGTTGATGAGGGCCTCAATAGAGATCCATGACAATATGAGTAACTTAATGGTAAGGATAGAGTAGTAGAAAATATGAACCAATAGAAAAAAACCATGATATGTTGAGAGTATAAAAGGAATGGTAGGGCAAGTGAAGAAGAAAGATAGAGAGTGGGATAGGAAATGATGATGGAGAAGCAGCACATTGTGCTCCCACCACAGAATTTCTATTGAGGAAATCCCTAGATCAAGAAATATGGGAGATAAAATATTCTTATTTTCTAGTAAAATACATTTTCCTTACCAAGGAACACTCACAAATAATATTTCCAAGTGTAGTAACATAATAATAAGAATATCGATAAAAGGGTACACCACACCATACCATTTTTCCACTATTGAGCCTCTCTCACACACCAACATTGTAAATATCTATTCTCCCATATCTTCAATATTTTAATCCTTCCTAAAGACACATATCTATTACAAATAATCACACCTTAATTCACATGGTCCATCAAATTACATCTCACGTGAAGACACTTGATCCATAACATCACATATCACCTAAAGACACCGAGTCTATCTCATCGCATCTTGCTATAAGAAACTTAGGATATCACAACACATCCAAACCAATAAAATAAATATAATATTAGGGAATAATGAACATTATGAACATAAACCCCATTCTCTCCTCATAAAATGAAATAGCACCACCATAATCCACATCATCATCTCATCAAACAGAACCACAATTGCACTATAATTTTCAAGACATCATAACATGTTCTAAAGAACCTATCCTAGAAGAGAGATTTGATAAGTAGGGGTATCCAAACATCCATCCTCGCCATAGATATATCAAAAAAGCACACCAAAAACATTTGGGTGTCACCACATAGTGCTCAACATAAGTGGGGGTATGTAGAAATAATAATGAATATATAATATATAATAGTCACACATATAAACCAAACATATGGGATTTCAAAAAGAATACCATCTTATTGAAAAAATCAACACAAAGGCCTCATAACCTATTGAAATTTTTATTCCTCATAAAATTCCATAAATCCACAAAATCATGCCACAATCCATAAGAAAAATTCTTCCATTCCTTTTAAGGTAATCAAATTTATAAATTTCCCCATTACCAACTAATTTCATTTATCTGAACAACTCATTTCATATTAAGTATCAATAAATTTGACCACAATTCCTAATTTAACAAAATAATTGATTATCTAATATATCCTAATCCATTTAAATTTCATCAAATCATTCGTTATCTACCAATTCATTAATCTAAAACAACCCATCAATTACATAGTTCCCAAATAATTGCATCAAATATCAACCATTTCCACATTCATTAATGATCTTTCTGTATTCAAATAAAACACCATCATCCCATTCACTTTTAATTTCATTCTAACACAATCCATTTATCCAAACCTGAAATCATTTAATTAGAACTATTCCACTTTTCATGAATTTCATAATTACTAATAAAATACCAATACAATAAACAATTGCATCAATAATTCTCATATAAACTCAACAATCCCACATCACACTTCACCAGAAAATCCTACAAACCAATGTCAACAAACAACCACACCCATAATTCCATGCATTTCGCATATCATCACATCAATCAACTTTACAATAAAAGGGGAAACACAAAAAATTCTTATTTACACATAGCCAGTTTATTTACCAACTTTAAGACAATTACAATTTTCAAGTGAGGTGATTCCATAATTAAATTTTTATGAAAAAATACCATATTTGTAGTAAAACAAACACAGTTCTTAATAAAATATTTCCAGAACACAATTATGGAGAAACAATATCATGGAGAAATAAATTATTTATCATCAAGTAATAATAGCATTCTATCTCCTAGATAATATTTTGATTATCTGATTTAACATAGCATGAGAGAGTGAGAATGAAAACTCTTTATGTATATGATAATATTTTCTAGAGATTCAAATATATGAAATAGTAGGAGATATGGTAAAATAAAGGTGAAACCCCTCACCCCCCCCCTTCAAATTTTGTTAACCATTTTATTATAATATTTAAGATAGTGCATACCATCATTCCAACAGATAAAAAATAGAATGGTTCTTCCCTCACATACAATATTAACAGAGACAAAATATCCCTACCTAGAAGAATTATGTTTCCCCATTGTAAAAAATAATGGGAGTAAGAAGATAATATCTCATAGAAGTATAAGTGAAGCCTCAGATGAATTTTTTTTAGAATTGATGATTCATAATGGTGTGATTTAGACCACCCAAAATCAATAGGAATCGAGATAGTCCCAAATGAGATCAATAAACATGTTTTTAATATCAGTGGATATCACACCTTGGATACTCTACCAAATTTCAATATTTTATTCCCCATTTAATTCTCATTAAAATAAAATATTAATTGAAATCCATTGAAAACAATTGAAAAAATTACTACTAATTTAAATTATCCAAAATTAATCAAAAACATTATTTTTATACATTTAAATCATTAAAATTCGTTAAAGGAAGATTTATGAAGGAAAAAATGTGGTTTTTATAATTTTCACTACCCATGCGCAATTCATATACACTGAGTACATGTGATAGTGTTTTACCATTATGCATATTTCTACCCTCCCACAGGAATAATAAATACTTGGATACCCATATGTAGAGAATTTTTACCTTTATGTAGGATATGGAAAATATGGTTAAACATCATGTGAGCAAGGGACTACCCTTATGTAGCCTTTCAAATTCCAAAACTACCCTTATGCATGTCACAAGCTACCTTTACACAATGTTTAGAATTTTGTGGTTACACCTATATAAGATTTGGCTTCCCCATATATAGGATTTTAGATTTGTATATTATAGTTATGTGAGTGGGGGACTACCCTTACACAGGTTCAAACTATGCTTTCCTTGATAGAATAATTCACGTGTTACCCTTACACAACATAGAAATTGTGGGATGACCCTTACATGACTTCAACCTCACTTGAATACCCTTATGAAACATTAAGGATTTCGGTACAGCCTTTATAAACCTAGGGGATATTTTTGAAACACATGAGATATCTATGTTACCCTTACATAACCTATATAAATCTCCACTTATCCCTGCATAGATTTATTAAAATCTAGGATACCCTTATGTAGGAATTATAAAAACTATATTACCTTTATGTAATCTATTAAAAACCTCCATTATCATTACTCAACAATAATTTATATTTATGTTTAAAAATTTCATTAAAAATATTAACCATTCAATTAAACTAAGTTAAAAATAATTAAAAAGAGGGTTTGTTATCACTTTAAAAATCCAAAAAACACCTCTATAATATTATAATCACTTTCAATATTTCCAAATTGTTTTTCCCAAATAAACATTTAAAACTTGATATTAATTATAGAATTTGAAAACAAAATTAAATATAAATTATAAATTCAAAAGTATTTTTAAAAATATCAAAATTTTATGAAATTTATCCCTAACCATTGGACACCCCGTAATGAAAAATGGTGGAACACGAATATTTTGGACCTTTAAATTAGATACCTCTAAAACTATTCTCATCCTCAATAATAAATAATATATGAATTGAAAGAAATTTATGGGGATAAATTAGCCACCCCTTGAGATACCACTCAATAACCTCAACGTAATTGACACACAAAAACAACTCGAATGGAAATATCATCAGTGAGACACCTCACAAACAAGAATAAGGCCACATCAATCATTATAACAAACCAAAAAATCAATACATAATGGTTAGACAAACATTATTCATGGAACCCCATCAGAGACTATCACTACACTCTATTTTAAATGGGATGTATAAAAATTCATGTCAGAGAAAACTTTATTATATATTTCACTTTAATATATTTATTTAGTCATTCCATAAAATAAAAATCTACACATGTTTTATTTTCATTTATTATTCCATCAGATCACATCTATTGAATATAATTATTATCATGAACCAACTAGGATAAAATTCTTTCATAGTAGTTTATTGATAATCAGAGATGTGGTACTTAAAAAAATACGTGGTCCTGCTAACTAAGAAGTTAAAAAACGTAACAATTACTTTTAAATGATCCCTTATGTGCTAGATATGTTTCACAAGGATTTAATAATTTAATTCAACAAGCATAACCTGATTTAATTTATCAACAAACTAATGTCATTAAAAATTTGAACATGTTTCATATCAAACCACATGATAATTATATGAAACATGAAACACTAAAAGCATGATATCTTACCATTAATATTTGACATTCTTACCGAAATATGTAGTTAGCTCACATGCTTTATGAAATTGACAAAGCTCTATAATGATATTTATATGTTAATATCAATTCACATACCACTAAAATTGTGGAACCCAATTTAATATATAACATGCATTACAAAAATGACATGGAGTTGAAACAATCCACTTTATCCAGCTTTAATGCTTTCCATGTTTTCTAATAAATAAATATTTATTATAATAATGGTAATGAAAAAATAGAAGTTATTTATGTACTGATTTAAATTTTCGACAAGTGCATTCCACAACATTAAAGTGTTTTTAAATTACAAAAATGTAACATTCTTGAACCCATAAAATCACTTTTATCATCATAATAGAGATACTACAATAATAAAAACTAAAGGAACCCATCTACCACACTATGATATTGTCCACATTGGGTATCACTAACTCTCCCACAAGATTTTAAAATGTATCATAATATAATGAATCATGATTGTTGATGTTTCCACTCTCTTCATATACTCGGGGATATAACACATTCCACTAAAATAATATTAATATTAACAGTACAAATCAATAGGATATAAGTCAAACACATGTATCACTTAATATTAATTTATGTGAAGAAATAAATCCCATATTCATCAATTTCATGATTTTCTAGAAAAAACATTTTCTTTTCTTACCGAATTTAAGTAATTATACTTTTATGGGTGGTGAGTGATTCAGTCAACAAAAACACATTAAATCACATGACACCCTTTCCTACACATGACTTCAAACCCCACATTACCACCATTTCACATCATAACCACTTCCTCATCATAACCACCACCTATTTTTACCCCCACACACAATAACCACTTTGTACAACTTTTAAAAAGGGATTTCATCACATTATCCTCATTACAATCAAGGGTATTCCTACACAAATAAATATTTTTTATGTGAAAACAATTAACTCAACTTATTTATATTCATATACAATTTTATTCAAGGTGATATCAAACAATCACATAACAACAAAAGAAAGGAACCCAAAAGGAATAATTTTTTACTTGGGAATAAAGCATTGATAATCCTTTAAAATATATATCAAAAAAAGTAAAAGCGTACGATAAATCCATTTTTCATTAAAATCATTTTAATAAACATCATAAATCATGCCTAACATTATTAAACAAGACATTCTAGGATCATCTTTTTACTCAGAAACACACTCCAATATCATTTGAAAAATTTTACATGATTGATTCTTGAATAAAATTAAAATACCCCATTACATATGTTGAATGAATTCTGAATCTAAATTTAAATATGATCTTAGATCTTAAAATTAAAATAGAATTTGTTCTATTACAATGTTTTATACTTGTCATTCTTGAACCAAACATTCTTTAAACATTTCATTACACAGGAAAATAAGCTTATACACTACAATAAATATAACAAGATATTACATCGATATTTAAATATAAATTGATATGTACATAACATGTTTTTATATTATAAATAAAAAATGACAAACATTCTACACGAACATGTATTATTTACTTGAAATTTAACAGTTACTACACAAATGTTCTTACTTTTATACATGTTTCCCATAAAAACTACACAATGATTAAAATTATAGGAAAAATCATTTCGATAAAAAAATTTATGATTCTTGAAAACAATATGTTTAATTATTTAAATATTTTGCAATTCATTACATGTGAACACATGGCATGATTATCATTTTCTAAAATTTGGAAACAAATTTCAAAATAATTTCCCCCCAACACAATATTATGATATATTATTATATAGATAATGAATAATTCAAATCATTCTAAAAACAAGAATAAAGTTATGATATTTAATATTCTAAATTGTCAAATGAATTCACAATAATCATGATTATATTTTTTTTATAAATTTTAGAATTTAAATTTCTAACATGAATTTCTACATTAAATCTATAACTCATGATAAATAAAAATTACAAATGGAATGCAATGTATGGAATATTAACTCCTATGGAAACAAAAATACTCATTATCATGGTTTTTAAAATTAACATTTAACATGGGATATGAGATACAGTCATGTTAATATAATTCTTAATGGATATCATAATTTAACAGATATTCTTAAAAAATATAATAAGAATTCTTTAGTCATAATTTTGAACAATAGAAAAATAGGTTATCATATTTCACATTTTAACAATGTAAACATATTTGTTTCACAAGGAATAATGTTATAAAATGAAATGAAAAAATACACTCAAGTCTCAACATTGATTTTAAAAAAATAGTTTTGACCTGTTAATCACTATTTCACTCTTTCCTTTTATGTTAAAAGATAAATTTAACAAAAAATCACAACTCCTTAGAAACCACTTCATTGGAAAAACCATTGAGAGACACATACAATTTTATGATTTATTTAAGTAAATTTGATTAACATCCAAAACTCACCTCAATTAATTATAATGATAATAATTCATGATGAATTTACCTATACTAGAACTATACCGTGAAAATAAAACAACCTTGCTTTGTTATATGGTGGTCTTAGAGTACTTGCATTGGATCATGGGTGTAAGATACCATCTTTTTTCTAGTACATCTCTCTCTAATTTTTTTATAATATTCTTTTATTTTTTCCATCATTGTGAATGATTTTTGTTTGAATAAAAGAACACTTGAGTTCTAAGTAAACATGGGAAATTCTATAGGGTATCCACAAGGAGATATTTATTAGAGAAAATGACTTAATGTTCATGTATTTATTCTTTTCTAAATTAATGAAGTCTCAGTATAAATGGGTGAAGTGTTTCACAAATTTTTAGTGTGTAGAAGAAATTTTAAATAGTTTCAGATTGCCTAAAAATAATATGGGATAAAAATAAGTTGTATAACCGTAAAACACAGTGTTCAGGGATTACATATCATGTAATTGTTTGAGGGTTTTAATAAAATAATTTTTAGGTGATAGGTTTTTCTGTGTATTCACATAAAAACATTTAAACGACATGTAATCAAATTACAGGTTGTGTAAATACCCAACCTACTATTTTAATCATTTTTTACCGATGAATTTCCTTTTTTTCAGTTGCATATCTTCTTATCTCTATCCTAGGGCTTTCTCCAGTTAATTTTGGGGTGACAACTTCCCTTCTTGATCTCTCGTTTGCGTGAGTGATCCAGGGTATGTTTTTTTGGAGAAGTATTCCTCCCTATATTCCTTATTATCTAACCATTTTGGTGAAATACTTTGATTGATATAGTTCTTTGTTTTAATTTTGATAATTTTGATATAGGATCCTCTTTTTTATCATCTTCACCTTCTTCCTCATGGTCGTTGGCCAATGGAAGCGTTATTGGATCTTCTGTTAAAGGTAGTGGGTCTAAATATTTACCCTTTGGTTTGATATTTTCCATGTTTATACAATAATTTTGTTACACCATTGTTGTGTTCACAAAAATTGATTTATTAAATTAATGGAATTGTTATTTGAAGTCCATTGGTTTGAAATATATTTTTAATTTGATTATGGATGTCCATGGGGTGGGTGAACCATGAATATAATTGAATTGGAAAATGACTTAATGTATGTTTATCATGGTATGTGACCTATGGTGATATCTTGTTATAGAATCCCTAAATTTTGGCTTATTTATTATAAATATAATTGTTAATAAATTTTTAATTGAATTGGAAGTGGAATGTGAATGAAGAATGGTAATTTTCATAATTAACCATCATGAATTATTATGTGATTATTTGATATCCATGTCATGCGATTGGAATTGTGTTCTATCTTGTAATTAATATATTTCAGGCTTATCCATGGAACTTTCACACTTATATGTTGTAACGATGACAATGAGTGGGCTCATCTTAGTCTCATAATGTAATTCTTATAGAGAATAGGATATTCCCAGTTCCATGTTTTAATTCTTACCGGAATTTGTCGTAGGTGCAATAATAAATATAGTGTTTTGACCCATATTGTTTTTTATATACCATGGTTATATGGTTTGGGTTGGTATGGTCATAGGACATGCTCAGAGTTATTATGGAATGGTGTTGGAAATGGTTATTTTACTTTGGTTATATTGTTCTACTTGTCTTGGTTGAAATACCTTATCAGAGATATTTTTGAAGGGTTTTGAAGTAGGTTATTTAAAACTGGTTATGTGGTTGTGGTAGGAATTTTCATAATACATGATCAGATATATTCCGGTGTGGATCCGAAGTAGGTTGTTATTTTATTTTATTAATTGTTAAATTAATTAGTACACATCATTATCACTTTATTATATACACTACTTATCCGACTGATTTTTGTAGACATACTTGTGTCAACCTACTAAGTTATACACACACCTTATTGAGGACACCATTTGATACCTAATCAGATTACATGGATACAGGTCCGTAAAAGGGTAAAGGACCTTGTTGTTGATTGCTTGTTTGCAGATGGGCTTGAGTTTGGAGATAGGACCAATGTAGGGTTCAATACCGAGGACATTGAGTCTTTTATTTGAGTCATCTAGTTCATTTAATTTATTATTCTAGCTTGAAATTTAGTTACATTCCATCACATCATTACATTATTCCTTTATTTTTATTCGATTCTCCAGTTGGGTTTTATTTTTTTATTCCACACGTTATTTACTTTTATTATTTCAGTGTTATTGTGATTTTTTCTACAACTCTGACACTTCATATTAGAGGTTATTGTCTCCCCACTATAAATTTCACACCCCGTTTCTAGTTGGTAGCCTTTGGGATGTGGGAGGCGTACTTGAGCTCTTATATCCAACCCTTTATAGCCATGTGAGAGATTTCCATATTGGGGGAAGTTACAAAGTTGTATTAAAAGAGAAAATTTTCTTTTCTTCTACTCTTCTATTTTGGAAAATTTATAAAGAAGACTATGATGTTTTGGGACTTGGTAAGGAGCTTGTGCTTGAGATTATCTAAACTAAATATGAGGGAAAATCCATGTTCCGCAGGTTGATATTGTTATTTGGGTTGTGTTCTTGTACAGTTGATGTCATTTCACCTTAGGTGATTCTCATGTTGTCTGAGGATATTATTATATTATCTTAATATCTTTTTAGTTTTGTAATCATGTCAAGATATGTTGTGAGATGTGAATACATGAATCATAATAAGCTGAGAGGGATATGTTAACATACATTGTTCATGATAGGGGAATATCTATTTATTTTCATGTGATATATTCATGCATGTATAACTGTGATATGAGATATTTGTTTCACTAGATAAATGAAATTTGCTGATGTTTCATTCTAAAATACATATAAGCTATCTCTAAAGAGACCACAAGTTAGTTTTTCTCTATTTTATTAAATTTTTGGGTTAACCTTTTTGTTACCTTGTTTTCAAATGTTTGTGTTTATTGTGTAGATAAAATGAAACCTCATCTTTTTTGACTCAAGCATCAGTGGAGTGGAAATCCACATTCCCATGAAGTAGATGAACCAGATCGTCATGTTGTTCTTAAAGAGAACACAGATGTTCTACTTTGTGAAAACATTCTGAGGGTCATGTGATCCATGGAAAGGGAGACTATTTATAACAATCCTTCAATGTTTATGATGACAAGAGGGTTTTACCTATAGCATCAAAATATGATTACTGGGGATGGAGGGACCTATGCAGCTAAGTTCTGGACTGATAAAGTACAAATTATATTCAAGAATCTCGATACACCCACAAATAGGATGTAGAAACATATTGAGTATATAATTCTTGGACCTACCAAGAGTTGGTGGGATATTATGGATGAATCTAGGAAATAGGATGAGAAATCTTGTAAGTACTTTGAGATGATGTTCCTGTTAAACTTCTATCCCGGGACCTTGAGGGATGAAAAATCTCTTGAGTTCATGAAACTAAAGTAGAAGGCTTTTTCAGGTTTGGACAATGTTGGATGTTTTACTGACCTAAAGTTCTTTGTGATATCAATGAAAGTTAATGTTTTCTCTAGGGTGATTCATTTCTAATGAGGACTTCATTATGAGATCAAGTCGCATGTAAATCTTTTTTGTTTAAGTATCATTGAATACATGATGAATTAGAAACTCATCATTGAAGGGAATCTAAAAAATTCCCTAAGAATAGACCAATATATTTTTGTAGGATGATAGGTGAGTTCTTATGTTATTGTTAATAATCACATTTATGAAATTTTAATCCAAACAAGTAGAGCGAAGAGCAGTTTGGGCAGTGGAAAACAATATCTTGAACTTTTTCTGTTCTGTTTCTATCAGTGTGGAATGTTTTTCCATAAGAACCTCTATTTTCCTTACCCTGTAATTGAGTGTCATGTATATGGAAGAATGTGTCATCTTTAGAAGTTATGTGTGAAACTTCAACAAAATACCAGTGGAATAGGATCGGGACATGAATCATATTCAGGAAGTGGCTCAGCTACCCCTCCGCAGGCTGGTAGCTAAAGTTACACGTGTCTTTTTGGTCGAGTTATTGGATGTGGAACCCTAGTGCATGAGAAAGAGTACAAATAAGGGGATGTATCTTAGCGTAGTAATAATGGAGCCTAGGGTAGAGTGAAAATTCAGTTTCACATTATGCAGACTACTCTACCTATCGTGGGTGTATGCCCATCTACCGTTGGGGGTTTTATTCCTATATCGTCTACCTTAGCTTGTTTTTTTTGATATTGGATCATTTCATTATGTTTGATATTCTCTTTTTTTTAAATGGTTTTGTGTGGGATGTAGAAAGCATTGATGGTTTTTTAACCATTGACACACTATTAGGAGTGTGGTTGAGAATATAAAATGTTCCAAGGCTATGTTCTAAAGAGATTGGTGGTTGTCGCATCATTTGGGAACCGTTAATGAAGGAAATGAAAGGATTCAATTTGATTATTTGTATGGATTGGGAAGTTCTATTCCAAAATAATCACGACTATTATAGGAGGATAGTTTCTTTCATATCTCAAGGAGTAAGGCACAATTATCACCCTAGTGAGTGGGATCTTCAGGTTGGTCGTATGGAACCAATTCAGTGTATATTGGATTATCTGATATATCATATCATAGGCCTTGCACTGGATGATGGTTTACTTCAACATGATTATTTTCCTCAAATGGTAGACTATTTTCCGGATTTATTTATGGATGAGTTCTATGGATTACCTCATGAGAAAGATAATTATTTTACGATTGACTTGGTTTCTGGAGTAGATTTAGTATCTATCCCATCTTACCGAATGGAACCCATATACATTTAGGAGGTGAAAGTTTAGTTGGAAGATCTAGAATCTAAAGGATTTATATGACTGAGTGTATATTTTTAGGGTTCTTATATTCTCTTCCTCAAAAGGCATATGGATCTTTTCCCTTATGTGTGGCTTATTGGTGGATGAACCAGCTGAAGGTCATGAACAAAAATACTCTTCTGTGCATTGAAGATCTTTTATATTAGTTGACAGTTTCTAAGAACTTTTCCAAGATTGAATTGATATTAGGATATCATTATTTAATGGTGAAACTATTGTACATACCTTAGACTACTTTTAGCATTAGGTATGGCTTGTATGAATTTGTAGTGATGTCATTTGGGTTGACTAATGTGCATGTGGTATTCATGGGCTTAATAAATAGGATATTTCAACCATTTCTAGATCATTATGCAGTAATTTTTTTGATTATATTTTCATATAGTCCCAATAATAAGAAGGAAATTCCAAAAATCATGGAAAATTCTTGATCACATTGATATATCATCAACTTTATGATAAGCTAACAAATTATAGTTCTTAGATTAATTAAGTGAACCTATTAGGCCATTTAATCACTGAGGAAAAATTTTTAGTGGACCCATAGAATTTCGCAGCCATGATATCATGAGAACAACCCTATAAATTATTCAATATTTGGTGATTTCTTGGTTAATCAAGTTATTATTGTTTTTTTATCCAAGATTTATCCCATTTGGTAGCATCAATGCATGGTCTAACCAAGAAAGGGGTGAATTTATTTAGTCTAATTATTAAGAGATAGATGCTCTGGAGATGAAAGGTAAAATTACCACAATAACTATCCTCACTTTACATGTTCTAGGTAATGATTATATAGTGTTTTGTTACACATCTGGAGTGGGACTTAGAGATGTTCTGATGTAGGAGTATCGAGTGGTTTCATATGGATCCATGTAGTTGAGATCTCTGGAGCGGAATTACCCTACTCGTGATCTGAAGTTAGAGGTAGTGGTACCTTTCCTGAGATGTTGGAGGTAGTATCTCATTGGTGAGAGGTTTTTAGTATACACGAATCAAAAGATCATGAAGTGTATCTTTTTTCAATGGGACCTGAACCTTCAATAGATGAGGTGGGTCAATTATCTGTAGTCATTTGACTTAAAATTTGAATATACACCCGGAAATGGAAATGTTTTTGTTAAGGATTTGAGATGAAAGAAACCAAAAAAGGTTGTATGGGTTTATTTTGATGAGTGGGAGAAAATTGGACTCTTTATAAACATGCATCTGGATGTTCTAGACCCTCAAGGAATGGTTGATCTGAATTCTACATCTTTTATACCCTTGATTTTGGACAGGATTAAGATTAATAAGTTTTCTAATATAGATGGCTCAGTTACGAGAGAAAAATTATATAGTGGGGTTTTAGGGAGACATCATAAAGATGGTATCTCGGTTGTGATAATTATATCCTTTTTCATGATTGAGTATGGGTTTCTATGGGCTTTCACAAGGATCTAATGAGGGAGATTCATGGTTCTATTTGTGTGTTGCATCTAGGCTTAAAAAACATATATCTTGATATTCTAAGATAATATTGGAGGTCATGAATGTACAATTAGGTGGAAATATTTGTGGCTTGATGCTTCACTTTTTAGTAGGTGAAAGCCAAGCATCAGAGGCCATTTGGGCTTTTGTAGCCTTATTACATTTTTGAGAGGAAATGGGATCATCTCACCATGGATTTTCTGATAGGACTCCCTTTGATAACCCATAAGAATGATTTTGTATGGGTTTTTTTGGATTAAAGGAACAAGGTATCCCACTTCTTAAATATTATGGAAACCTTCATAGTTGAATATCAGGACAATCCTTTTGTGCACGAGGTGGTTCAGTTTCATGATGTTCACAGTAGTATCATTTTAGACAGAGAATCTCATTTCACATCTTGTTTCATGATTAGTCTTTATAAAACCCATTGGATATCACATTATTTTAAACATATCCTATCATCCACAGACTTATGGTTAATCTGATTGGACTATTCTTGCTCTAGAGAAAATTTTATGAGCCTATGTTTTGTATATTTTTGGTTCATGGGAGCAACATATGGAACTAATGGAGTTTGAATATTATAATAGGTTTTAGGAATCGATCTAAACGGTTCTTTTTGGGGATTTTGATGGATGGTCATGCCATTATACTATTCATTTTTTGGAGATGGGTGAGTTAGAACTTTTCGAGCCTAGTCTCGTGCAAGAGACATCTAAACAGGTTTAATTGATTAGACAATCAGTGGTGATTGCACATAGTAGCCCAAAATCATATGATGACTATCGGTGACGACATCTGGAATTCAAGGTTGGTCATCATATTTTCCTTCAGGCATCACCTAGGATGAATAAATTCCATGTTAGGAAACTAGGAATGCTATTTTACAAGTTTGTTAGGTCTTTTGAAATAGTGGAAAGGTTTGGTCCAATGGCATACCATTTATCCATTCCACAGTGCTATAGTTCCATGAATGATGTGTTCCAAATGTTTTAGCTACGGATATATCATCCATACCCTTCCCATGTTATAGATGTTGTAGATTTTAGGATATATGATGTTTCATTCTTTGATGAGTATCCAATATGGGTTTGGAATGTGATGAGAAATATCATTGGGATAGGATAATACCATTGGTTTGGGTCCAGTGGAAGCATTGGTGGGTTCAGCTGGAGACATGAGTGACCGAGCCTGATATTCAAATATAGTGAATGAAATTGATCCCTGAGACCTCACAGTGAAGCTTATAAAAACTCAGGGATGATCTATTATATGGTGGAAAGTATTTAAGATCCTATGTTTTTTTAGGTATGTATCTCTTTGGGTTTTTAGTTAATCCATTTTTTCAGTAGTGTTTTCCTCATAAAGTCATTCATTTGAATAAATGTAGTCTTGAGTTGCATGGAAATATGGGAAAAACAAAGATTATCAGTAAGGACAACTTTGTTAGAGAAAATTACTTAGTGTTCGGGGATGTATGCATGTTTGGATTAATAGAGACCTGTTATAAATGGGTTAAGTGTTTCATGGGTTCTTAGTAAGTTGGGAAACATGAAAAGATGTTAGGATTATTTTAATGGGAAATCTACAGAAAAATATTCTTTAAAACATTTACCAACCATGTAAATTTATTACACATCATGTAATTGTTTGAGTGTTTTAATAAAATAATTTAAATGCAACATGTTTTTAAGAATATTCCATTAAAAACATTTACACAACATTTAATCACATTATTCACCATGTAAATTCCCAACATGTTGTTCTAAACAAGTTTTCTAGATGAATTCTCATTTTTTTAGTTGAATATCTTATCCTCTCGACTATATGGAATTCCCCACGTGATTTTAGGGTTCCCACATCACTTTTGGACGTCCCTTTAGTGTGATTGATCCCTAGTAAGTCTTTTTAGTTAAGAATTCTTCCTTCTCTTCCTTCTTCTCTAACCATTGTGAGGAAATCCATTGACAATTTCATTGTTGGTTTTGATCATGATATTTTTTTATATGGGAACCTCTTTGAAATAATTCACACCCTCTTCCTCATGGACATTGGATGTTTGAAGCGTTTCCATATCATTTTTCAAAGGTAGGGGTATAAATCCTAACACTATGGTTAGATAATTTCCTTTTTTATGCAATAATGTTATTACACAATCATTGTGTGAAAAAAAATTTATCAAATAAGTGAATGGAATTATTATTTTAAGGACTTTAGATTAAAATTGATTTTTAACTTGTTTATGGATTATGATGTGGTGAGAGAACCCTGATTATAATTGAATTGGAAAATGTTTTGAAGTATGTTTATCCTAACATGTGACCTTGGGTGATTACTTGTAATATAATCCCTAAATTATGGTTTATTTCTTAATGAAATTACATTTAATAAATTATAAATTGAATTACATGTTGGATATGAAATAATAATGGTAATTATCATAATTGGCCCTTGAGAAATATGATGTGATACTATGATATCATTATTTTTTGACAGGAATTGAGTTCCATGATGCAATGATTATAGCGATCTCATCCATGGAACTTGCACACTTTTATGATGTAATATTGATATTGTGCCAGCTCAACCAGGTCCCATGGTGTAATTCTTATAGAGAACGGGCTATGCCTAATCCCATTATGTAATGATTATAGGGATTTAACATAGATGTTTTAATGCTTATAGGTATTTGATCTAGATTTTGTGGTAATACCATGGTTATATGGTTATGGAGGGCATGTTCATATTACATGCTCAGGGCTATTATTCCATGGTGCTAAAGAAGGTTATTTTCCCATTGTTATATGGTTGTGGTTGGAATGATCATTATACATTATCAGAGGTATTGAAACATGGTGATAAATTTGTTTATTTTACCTTGGTTTTATGGTTGTTCTTGGAATGGTCATATGACATGCTCAGATATATTCTAGCATGTATCGAAAGTACGTTGTTTTTTTTATTTTATTAACTGTTAAATTAATTAATACACATGGTTATCACTTTATTACATATATTTTTTATCAGAGTTGTTTTTTAGACACAGTTGTGTCAACCTACTAATACAAACACCCTATCTAGGATCTCATCTAGTACCCAAGAATATTATGTGTATGGATGTTTGGAAAAGGGGGTAAGGACCTTATTGTAAATTTCTTGTTTTCGGATGGGCTAGAGTTTGGATATGGGACCTCCATGGGTTTTAGAACCCGAGAAATTTAGTATTTTGTTTTTTTTCTATTAACCCTTTTCTTTATTTATTCTACAATGAAATTGAGTTACATTTCCATAATGGAATTACATTATTCCATTATTATTTCATGGATTATTTAGTTAGATTTTATTGTTGTCTTCTCCATGTCTTTACATTGATTATTTTTATTTTACTGTGGTTTTTTATATTTCTATGGAACTTCATACTTGGGTGTATAATCTCCAAACTATATATTTCACACCCCATATACTAGTCAAAATCATTTGCATGTTGTGAGGTGTGCTCGAGGTCTCGTAACCAAGCCTTTCCTACCACATGAGAGGGTTTGAGACTGGGGGACGTTACAATGGGGGGACTGAAGTCATGATTCTTGATTTATCTCACTATCCTATGTCATGTACTAGGATTTACTCGAACCATTTCCCTACCAACCCATGTAATACATACAATTCCAAGCTCCAAACTCCATCTAAACTATCAACAATAACCTCTAATACCACTTTTTCATTACCCCTTCCCTCCAAAGGTACCTCTCATATCCTGTCAATTAATAAAGGGGGATAGTGGCCCCTGAGTGTTGCCACTAGTAGGCCTTGAGTTGATGACTAGAACCAGGGGTATATTGAATGTCACATATATGGGAGGAATTACCCATAATAGAGAGAAAATTATGATCAAGAAATATGATATCAACCACCAAACAACTTCATAAACTAATAAATGTAAGGTACACAATATACAAAATTCATTTAATTTCATATGAATACAATGAATGTCTCCAAGTAAAATTTAAAACATAATAATACGATAGTAACTTAGTAAAAAAATTAATTCCCAATCTATTACTCTCTAGGTTAGTCCTTGAAGTCATTTTGGAAACCTGAATATAGTTTAAATATACATATGGAAATCATACATGTATGCTCAATTTTATTATACCCAAATTCACTCATGAATTTTGGAGAAGATCGTACTAATGAACCAGTTAGAAAATTGTATAACAAACATCCCCTAGAATTATTAGCTAACAAATCCCATCATTATGAAGGCATGATCACTAAATAATGTATCCAAGTATAGTAATATACTAAGAATTATATCAATAAAATGGAAACTAGAACTACACAACTTTCTCTCTTGTATTCCATTATCACACCCTAACATAGTATGTCTTTCCACTCCCATATCCTCCACATTTTAATCCTACCAGAAAACCCCTAGGCCATCAAATCACATATTATGTCAAGACACATGAGATATCACTTAACATCCTAACCACTTCTATGACATGAATACTAAGGCATCCTGTAAATTATAGACATTAACCCCATTCCCTCCTACTATACAGGACCCCCACTATGAACCATATCATCCTCTCATAAAATGAAACTACAAGTATTAAAAGAGGCTAATGGTGTTAACTGGCCCTGTTCATGGTCCAGGGAAGGTCGGGTCATCAAAATTTAGATACAGACCTGAAGGGTCTCTCACTAAGCATTTTCAAGTGTTTGTCCTAATCTGATAAATAGTAATTTAGGATATGGTGGTTCCCAAAATGGGGTCTAGGATATTTCCAATAATATATGATCACCATGGAATAAATAAAATCATATTACATGAGTTTAAAATAATAATTATTGAATTAATTTTTTAAATTTATTTAAGAATATTAATTTAAATACATGGAATATATTATATGAATGAATGTTATTTTAGTATTCATGTTTTGATTAATATTTTTTTGAATGATGAGTCCAGTTAATGGAGTTCTATTTTCATGTAATATATTTTCATATATTTTATCTAAGTGATAAAAATTAAAATGATATTTATTACTCAATAAAGTAGTCATGAAATAGAATTAATAGTTCATTTAGTGGGAAATAAATATCTAGGGGTTGAGGATCCTTTATTGAGTATTATATGATTGGATTATAAAATTTGTAGGTGGCTCTCACATGGTGTATGATTCACTACTCAATCAATTATAGCCTCACTCTACTCTCCCTAACATCAAAGAGATAGAATATCTTGTTCCGAGAACATGATCATAGTTTTTCTTCATGGATTAGTGGAACAACATAATGACGATCATTAGGATGCCAAAGGAATCATTTAATGTCTGTTATAGTACCTAGAATTCAATGATCAATGTTTCCATATAATTTTAAAGAACATGTGTATTATCTTGAGATAATGATCCTTGTTTACATTGAGAAATAGTCACTAGTGAAGAGTAGATGTCAACCGCGACATGAAATCGTATGAGGTATTTATCAATTTAATTGTTTTAAATAAAAAATTCACATAGGATCTTTAGGGATTTGTTCTAGGTAGCGCATTGATGAAAAATGCATCATTACAACAATCGTAGGTTATTTTTTTTAAATACCAAGCCCATAATCTTTAATTGATCACCATGTTACCTTCAATAGGTATAGGAATGATTGAATGGTTTTTTAATGCAATAAAAACATAAATTTGTAAAAAATTAATGTAGAGGTCATCAAAATGGTCCCAACGCCACAAATAGAATTTCAATATAACATTAGATGACCAAGTTGTGGGCATCCAAATTTTTTAATATGTATTGAAAATGGTAATTTTTAGGTATAATTATGAATAATTTATTTACATATATCTTGGTTTTTTCATGAATCATTTTGTGGAATCAGTTTCTGGTGACCCCGGTTTCAAGTAATGGTTCAGGTGACTGAAAAAACCCAATTATAATATATAAAATTTTATACACACCTATAAAAATAATTTAATTTATTATATTCCTTTCTAAAACCTTGAAAAATAGGCATTGATATTTTCTTAATGAACAAAATAAATTTAAAATGGAAAGGGCTCTCATGTGGATGGAAAATAGATTCTATGAAAATTTAAAAAAAAAGGACATGGGGAAGCGCAAACATAGAGGGTTAGAATAAATAGTTAAAAATGAGGGCTGATGTTTTTTCACATGTAAACATTAAAAATTAAATCATTATAATTATATGGGATTTTAGGTTCAGCCCTTAATCTATGAAAAATTTGTAAGAAAGAAATGATGTTTAAGGAGACAGTAACCACAGACACCTCCACCCTTTTCCCCATTTGTCGCATGCCTCCACCTCCGTTAAATATTATGTTACCACCCAATACTACCCTAGAAACTAGAATCAGGTAATCCATTGTGACTTATTCTCGCATCTTAGTGTCATCATCTGATATACCCAACACTTCAACCTCCTTGTGTTTCTAGACATGAACCACCACTGGCTACAATCGCTCTCAAGGTTTCAAGCTTTTTTTTGCCCTACTCAACCCAGATCCCTATGTTCCATCGCCCATTCCATATCGGGGACCTCCTGCCACGAGGAACACCCGCCCTCGAGAAACCACTGGATGGACTCCCTCCCATGACCCCTCCCCCTAGACCCCCTTTGGGTTATATATTACGACCAACCTATTTCATAGATTGATTGGCCCGACCCTGGCTGGGGCGGGTCGAGCCCTATTGGACCTAAACAGCTCATTTTGAGTCATTTATGGGCTCAAAACCCCCTTTTAAGGGTTTTCTAGTATAGAGGAAAGAGGGAAAACAAAAAAAAAGTAATTTAATTTTAAAATAATTTTAAAAAAAGTTTATCTTCCTGAAAAATAATAAAATTATTTATGGGACAGAGTAATTTTTATTTATATTCGATTTTAATTTAATTATTTTAATTTATTTTTCCCTCGACGTCAATTTATTGAAAATTTTATTCTATTATGAATTTAATATTTCATATAGACTAATATTAATTTTTGCCAAACCAATGTATTTCTATAATTTAATTAATTGTTTAGTTATTTCAATTGTGTGTAACACATGTAATTATATAATTAAATAAATAATCATTGAATTTTATGTATTTCTGTAAGATATATAGGGAATATATTTCCATGAGAGATTTATTACATGCGTATTACACATTCATGAGACTCTCTCACCTACATTCACGTGTATATATATTAAGAAGAGGATGGTATAAGATTTGGACCACACTAAGATGAGGCAGTATTCCATACGAGATGGTGATACATTGAACTGGGTTAGAAGCTATTATACCAGTCCATGAAGACTCTATTAATATTCCCATGCAATATTTTTTCATCCATTGAGAATGAATGGATAAAAATTATTTAATTTTCAAGATCATTTTCACAATTTATTTAATATATTCATTATTTTTTATTGGTTAGTGTGTTATAATGTTTATTTTGTCACATAAAATAATAAACTAAATGCATATATTAAAAAAATATTTGATTTCATGAATATTTCTCAAATTACTACATGGTCACATTGGATTACAATCATATATTACATTTATATCAGATAGAAAAATATTTCATTTCATGAAGAAATAAATAAAAACCCATTAATAAATATTATGTTGTAATGCTTATAATCATATGAATTTGAACAAAACCAGGTGTACAAAGTTTAAATCAACCCTGGTTGATAGTGATTCACACTAACAAGAAATTATTATAAAAGTGATGGGTTTACTTAACTAAATATGATTACAAAGACGTTTTCATATATATCTTATTTCATATTTAGAGGATACTCATTATGCAAATCATGTTTACGATTAATATAAACTGGGATATCACTCAATAGTTTTTGAAGTCTAGAGTTAGTGTGTTATGATAGTAAAATTCCTAACTTTAAACTATATGAGTAGTAGAATAGATAATTCTTTGACAATGGGGAGAGGATTTGGGGATCTTTCACTGTAGTAATCTAGCGATGGGGTATTCTGAATCTAGTTGTCAATGATAATATACATCAATAAAATAATGGGTGATATTTAATGATTTTATTAATAAATAATATTTAATTGGTAATCAGGATAATAGTACTAATATTCTAGTATTTATCTTTTATAAAAATGCAATATTATACCACATGTATATTGTGATTAATATTGAAAAAATAACATGACCTTTCTAGAATATATGAATAAATTGTAGTACATGTGCTTGCACAATGCACTATGATATAAGAAAATAAATTTTTCAGAGTCCTCATACATGTTGAACCACTTTTGTACATAAGGGTGTGGGGGTCTCTTATAGGATACTCAGGTTTGATGCAATTTATATTTACATCCTAATTCCACCATCAATGTCAAATAAGCTGATGATACATCATCGGAACATTGATAGTAACACATGTTGTCTCCTCTCTGAGAATTTTGCGAGGGGAATGTGAAGAAATTTATTAATGGGTGATGTTTACATTGAAAATTTAAAAATTTAATGATGGAATACTTTCTTTAAATACATCCCATTGTTATTTATTTATCACCAACATTCTCTAGATTCATTTAGTTTAACTTAATTAATATTTCACATAGAGATTCTTATTTTCCTTTTTGGAATGGTTCTTTTTGTATATAAAAACGTAATAAAAGTTTAATCATTAGTTATTATGGAGAAAATTTTGAAATAAAATCAGATAATTTTGACAGAAAGTGTGATGAAAAATGAACCTTCTTAGTTTCCTTTATATTAAAGTGGTTGATAATCATTCATAAGGTTATCTTCTCCGCATGTTATGAGATAAATCTTTGAAAAAATTAATATAATAAATTTAAGTAGAATAAAGTATATTCTTATACATAATGTATGTTCATTTTTTTATAATGTCACACTTATAGGGTGTTAAATACAATATTCCTATAAAATGTGTGTATTTAAATATAATTACCAAGTAATAAAATAAAAATTAAATGAAGTAAGGTGAATTATCTAAGCGGTTGAGAAAGAGTGTTTTTTATGTTAGGAGTGAGAAGTACATAAGTTTTAATTTCTCATATTAAAGATTCTATTTAAAAATTTATTAAGTATCACCAAAAAAATTATCTCACATTTTCTTATGACATAAGGAGACATTATTCTAGTTTTGGAATAAAGTTGTATGTGATTTGTTACACTCATATAATGGTTTTTTAATTCTTGAATCATTGGCCATACCTAAAGAGAATAACAATACAAGACTTTATTATACCTAGTAGTTAAAATATAATTCTTTTTATTTTAAAATATGTATTTTTAAGGATGTACCTATTATGGTTTTACTCTTTGAAGATAGAAACCTTGGGTATTATAGACACATTTATAAACATTGTTTTTGAAAAATAACCCTTTAAAAATAAAATTAGGTCATAAATCTCTGAGAATTAGTTCAGCTAGATAGCATATATTATTCCATGCCAATCCTATAGTTAAATAATCTTCATTATATTACTATAAATTCTTTAATGAACATTAAAATGAAGTACATAATATGCATCATCAAAAAAATATGAGTGGTTTTGGGCCTGAGTTCCAAAGAATATATTGTACAAGTATTCATAAATCATTATAAAAATGCGTGGAGTAATTCCAAAATGCATATTACCTTATACACAAAAAAATATAAGATGATATTAAAGAGGATATATAGTTATTCTTACATGAAAAAAATGTTTATAAAATATGGAATAGAGTATTTATTAAATTTAAATTTCCTTATACACAACTAATTAATGATGTAAGTAAAAGAATAATCAAAGTTCAAACCTATAGGAATTTGAGAATCTTTCAACATTTTTAATGACATGATTTGAAAATAATAATTTAATCCTATATCCATATGAAAACTATTATGAATAATGTGTATCCTATGATTAATAGTATTATATAAATAAATTTTTTCATAATTAACATGTATTTAAATTCAATGGGTTTTTTATGATTATAAATAAACATTCATCAATGAAAACAAAAAGAAAATTTCTATTAATAACATGAAGATCATAATTGATGATATATATATCCATATGATAAAAAATTTATAGTTAAGTGTTATTTGATATTTATATAAAAGGTTCCACATAACTAATTTTGATTGTAGGGGAAATATTTACTTAGATTTAGTTATTGAAGAATATACACAAGTTATTTTCATAGGAAGAAGTTAAAAAAGTTCACATAAAAAAAGAATGTTCAAGAGATAGTTACTTTATAGGAAGGATAAAACCATGGTAATGGTTTTAAATTCACCATATATGGAGATATTTTTATTCATTAAGAATATTGGATCCTATAAATAAGAAGTAACTGGGAACCAACTATTATTTCAATGTTCAATTAAAATTTAATCATGGATTTCATGTATTCATGTCCTGGTGATTCTTGTTTTGAATGTTGCGGTTGGTATTTAAGTGAGACTATAAGTGGGTGATTTATTGGTGGTACCAATAAGGATCGATTGGTAATAAAAAATCATAATAGATAAATCCATTATAATTTTACTTTACATAACCCATTTTATATGATCATTGTATTGGGTGTTTGATTTCAAGACTGCCAATCTTAGAAGGAATCAATACAACCCAACTAGAAAGGGTTTGTGACCACATAGAAATCCAAAAAGGGGTGAAGGAAACTGATATATTATATTAGATTATATTAAGAAACCAGATCGTAGATAATTTTTTGGGAATTAATTTTTTCCATATTTAAACAAGAGGTTAGTGGGAGTTCTAATTTTTTCAATTTAAAAAATGTGTAATAACATATGGGAAAATCTTTTGTATTATAATTAGTTAAGACTGGAATGAAAGGAACTCTCTATGAATTGAAATAAATTAGAAAACATGGTATATGGGAAAGAGATATATTAAGGTAGATCTAATTGGTTTCTTAGACTAGTAAAATGTTTATATACTGATATGGTACTAAAAAATGAGTTATAACAGTTCAAGATATAATTGTTACCAATGTCACATGGAATAAATCTCTCTGTGAAGAAATGTATGAGACATAGGATAAGATTAATGTGGTATGTATAATTCAATATGCTTATGTGATGGATCAATCAACTATCCCAAAATATTTACTATATATTATACTTCAAACATACATTATATGGTAGGAAAATATCAATGATATCGTGGAGAACTACATGGGAATCAATCAAAAAAATCCTATTGTATTTGAGGATGTATAAGGGGTATGTAACTTGTACGTGGAGGGGAATGTATAGTATTTTTAAGGGGACATAGACTTGTCTTCCTTTATAACAATATGATCTAATATCATAGTAATGCTATGTAAATGAGAAATATAGGCTCATTCAAACAATTGGTAGCCATATCTATAAATACCTAGTGCATTTCAAGTTATAAAGTAGCTAAAGAAGTAGGGTAACATATGAAATGATTTGTTTTAGTTCCAAGAATCACACATAGCAAGTAATGTTTTATCATAATATAAATTATGATAATTATATTATTGTTACTAGTCAAAATTTTAGGTTTTTATAGTGGGAAAAAGGAATATACTCGAGTATATCTTCTCTAGAGGAGTAATAATAAAGAAGGTGAATTTGTTGATAGTAGAATAGCCTTGTTGTCAAGAAATGGAAGCCCCAATGAGTCATGGGATAACTCATTAGAAGCATCATTTTATCATGTGATTGCTAATAAAGTTAATTAGAGACTTGGATCTAGTGCATGTCGGGGTGTTGTAATAGTGGGTTTCTTAGACTCAAAATAAAGAGTAATTTTCAATTACCATATCATGTAGATCGTTACTTATTCATGTGTTATAAATACCATAATAGTGTTTATATTTTGACACCAACTATTTAAATGGGAATTAAAAATGTTTATTTTTCATGTCAAAATGTTATATATGTCCCATTCTATAGTGAGAGCCTCTAGATACTATGAAATTAATCTTAAACATATGTCCTATATTCGAGATACATCAAACTTATTATCCAAATATTTTTCATGCATATCAGGTGTCGGGGACTCATAATCATTGATTCATGTTATGATGAATCTATCACTTGGTGATCTCAAGTAGATGACATCATGAGGACTAACCTACCAATAATAACCCTGTATATTTCGAGTGTCATTGTTAATTCCTATCTATGAACACTTGTATTGGTCCTCCAATTTGTGATTCATATCTATGTATTATATTTAATCACATTCATTTATTCAAGAAAAACATTGTGGCATTGAATTCATATTGAGTTAAATTTCATTGGTTGAATCATTGGTACTATGACATTGATTTAAAAATCAAGATATAATTTTTTTCTTCCTAAAGGATGTGATATCTTGGACCACGTTTGACTAGGATGGCTATACATTCATTAAATTCATGACCATAGTAGGTGAATTTATGTTCATCCAATATGATAAAAATCAATAAATAAATAATGTATGATGACATAAGTAGTGTGTTTTCCTTGTGAGATATCATGAGATAAAGAGATTATATAACATGGCATGTTTTCATAAGAAGGTTTTCATTATTATGACTTTTCTTTATAATTCTATGGTCCTCGATTGTTTGGTCTACTCTTCTCATGGTTAATGAATAATATTCATTTCTATTAAGATAAGGTCTTAGAGGTTCATAGACTAAGAGTATTCAAAATACTTCTATATTCTAATGAATAATAGTTTGGGACATGGTAGACCCCACCATGAGGTTAGGGATTTGTCCAAGAATATTCGATCAACAAGGAATAAATAAATTCATGTTTTTAAATTTGATAATAATAGGAATTGAATTTATTTATTATATTTATTTAAAAATATTAAATTAAATACAAGAAATATATTATAAAAAGGAATATTATTTTCATATTCAATGTTTGTATAACATTTACAAGAAAGATAAGTCATGTTAATGGATCACTTTTATAACCTAATATTTTTTCAATATATTTCAAGTAAGGGATAGAAATGTAATTAATATTTATGATTATTAATGTAGTCTTGAAATTCTATTTATATTTTATTTAGTGAGTATTAAATATCCCAGGGTCAAGGCACTCTTCTTGAGTATTTTAGAACCGCACTATAAAAGTTTGAGGAGGCACTCACAGGGTGTATTATTCATTGCTCAACTAATGATGCATTTTTTATCCTTCATCTAGATTCATTGATATAGAAGATATAATTCCAGGTGCTTGATCACATTTCTTCATCATGAATCGATGGAACAACAAATCAATGGTCGTCGAAATGTTAAAGACATCATCAGATTTCCATGTTGGCCCCTGCAATTCGATGATCGATTATCCCATGGTCTTTCAAAGCACATGTAGATGATATAGTGGGAATCGACTTAGGTTCTTTTGATCAATGATCACAGCTAATGATTTGATTTCAAAAACAGGTTCATATTGAATGGGGTATTTATCTATTTAATTTTTTTATTAAAAACATCAAGTGGGATCCTCAGTGATTTGTACCATGTAGCACATCGTCAGTGATGATGTAGGTACATCAATCACAAGTGAAATTTTTCAAATATTTGACCCACCAGCTTCCTCATAGAACCCTAATACCATCAAGAGAATCTTCTATGATCAGCATCATAAATTGAGAATCAATTAATAAAATTAAATAGCGTAAGTAGCCATAGTAAATGCAAACAATAGGAAACCATTCAAGTACAAGATACATATTCACTTAGTAAAACAACAATAAATAAGGATGGTTCATGAGATCTAACTTATAACTCTATAATATAATCCTAAACTGGTGACATGAATCTTAGGGAAGACTATAAAAAAGTGTTTTCTCAGTAGTCATGTTAAACTAGCTAAGCACTAATTTTATCATCCCACGAGCGCTAAACTATCATGGGGACCACCCAAGTGCACTCAACACCACAATACCTCTCTATATTGTTAGACCAGATAAAATAAAGTTTTTAATCATCCAAAAATATACTTATTGACATAGCACACCAATTAACAATATATATTTTAGGGTGATAATTCATAAGATATCAAAGTGGGAATTTCAAGCACAAGGATATCTCACCCACAACTCTGTTTCCCTTTTATAAAAGAAGAAAAAAACTATATTATCCAAACATTGAAATAAGAAAAAATAATTAATATAGGGAAAAAATACAAATGGAAACAAATTTACATCATAATCAATCAATAACCCATTTAAATTTTCCAATCATTCCTTTAAAATAGAATAGACCTAGAAGGCCAAGTCACATTTCACATTTCAAAACCATTCATCATAAATTATCTAAAATATCACACTATAAAAAACCCCTTAGAAATACTTTTTGAAATTAATCACTACTTTAATAAAATTAATTAAGGGATTAATAAATTCTTATTTACTTCTTCACACAAATGAAATAAGGTCAATTATGGATGTATAATTTACATAAAACAAGCCTAGAAATAAATTAAAAATAATTCTCATTTCTTGTTCCACTTGAAATTCATTGTAAATCCATTTAAAAACATATTTTAATATATTTAAATTCTTTATAATTTTCAATATCATTTTAAAATATTTCTTCGAACATGTCAACCAACATTATTTCATTGCAATTAACTAAAATAATATTTACAACGTCTTCTAAAAATATCAAATCCTATACACTGAAGTGAAGAGATTGTAGAACATTATTTTCAATTAAATTAATACTTATAAATATAATAAAATAATAATCAAATTAAAACCCAAATAATTAAATAATTTTAACATTAAAGTGTTAGAAATGGGAAACATTCCGTAAACAAATGGGTAGAGGTCCAAATATTTGTATCTGGGTAAAAAAATAATGACGAAGGGATCAGTCACCATAGAAGCTAGGAAAACACAATAATTGGGTAGTAAATATACCCTAGGGTTTTCTCAATCAATATATGAAATTAAAAAAAATATTAAATAAAGATAAATGGTATGGTATTTCATTACAAAAGGGTTAAATCCTAGAGTCTCCAAGAAAACTAGGGGAAATTGTTGAGTGCAAGGAGACACGAGGGGGGAGGAATGTGTGGTAGGGAGTTCATCCAGGGGGTGTTTTGTGAGATGGGTAAGAGGTGAGATGGAGAGTGTTTTAAAAATATATATTAAAAAATCAAATTTAAAATCTTGGGAATAATTCAGAGTTTTCAAAAAAAGTTTTCCAAACTATTTCGTGGCCATGCAGCTTGTACTGGACACCTCAAAACATTACACATAATTTATCTTAAGAATTTTTGTGCATGGTTTTGTCATGAAATGACCATGAATACAAAACTTTCTAATGATAGAGAAAACCCATGTTGTTTCCATATTATTTATGAATTGTTCTGGCTAATCATGCACCCCATTAAGGGATTAAAAAAATTAAAATTTCTGGCGAAAACACCTAGAATTTCACTAGAAATCAGTTGTTGGATTGACATGTGGTGGTTTTATAGAAACCATAGATGAATCAAAGATAATTTTCATATGTTTTAATTTTAATATGTGCTTTTTTTCTTGTATTTGACCACAAAATATGTGAATTTTAATTTATTAATATCCCTTAAAAATATTAAATTATAGTTTCCATCATATTGAGAAATTTATGAATAGGATTGATGTGAGGAAAATTCCTTCAAATAAAAAATGACTCAGGGATCATTTTATAATGTATTCATGTCATCCAAAACTAATATTCTAGGTTTTAACACATCAATGTTTGAGATTTCATTTTAATAAAAATATCGATGTGAAAAGTTACTTTGAACCATACCAATAAATTTGGGCAACCAATTAATGTGAGGTTGATTCTTACATATCAAAAATGATTTCAAGAACATTATTCTAAGTTAACATGGTCATAAAAACTTGTTTCATCTGTTTTAACCCCATTTAGGTTATTTTTCACTTTAATAATAATGGGATGTTCAAGTTGAACTTGCAATCATACCAGGAATTTCAAGTGTTATATTGACATGCATTTGGATCATAACGATTAGAAGTGGATAAAAATCATTTTCATGAGTGGAAAGAATAATAATTATCGGAAACAAAATTAAAAAATAAATGAAATAAAAATAAAAATAAAAAAAATAAAAATCCAAAATAAAAATTAAAAAACGGTAAGAATCCAAAAGTTGTTGAATCTAATGTAGAAAAGAATCCAAAATTAATTGTTGAATCTAACGTAGAAGTAAAAGATATAAAATAGATTCATAAGAGTAGTGAAAGTTGATAATGTGGAATAAGTAATGGTAGTTTTATATTCTTATATAGATGTTAAATTAAAAAGATTAAACATACTCTATTAAAAAGAGAATATTGGAATAATGAATAATACGAAGGAAAATAAGTAAAATTATAAGTCATAAATAATATCTAGAAATTAAAAATCAAATTAAAAGGTTTTAAAACCTCTAAAACAATCTAATATTATCATGAAATCATATTCAAGATATGCTAGAATAATATTGGGCATGTAGAAACAAATAGTCAATAAATCTAATGTTTGTAAGCTCACAGTCCGAGATTGTTTATTAGGTTTTAACTCTTCGATGCATGTTTTTAAATATTTTTATGTCTAATAAAATTGTTCTTCAATCAATTCAACCACTTAATTTTGGATTAAATGAGGTATTTTTTTACATTTCAACAGTTATTCAACCATCATTATCCATATATTTCCAGAAAATTTATGTCATTTTTCAACATTATATCCCATTGATGAATGTTTTTTTATTTTTAATCATTAATACCAATATGAAATCCTTGTTTCCATCATACTGATAATTATGGGAATTAGATTGATGTATTTATAATTCATGTATATCAAAAGTGGGGAACTTTTACATAAGTTTCAAAGTTAATCTGAAAAATTTTGGTCAGTTTTAACCCCTTGATGGATGTTAGGTCATTTTAATAAAAATATAAATGTAAAAAGATATTTTGAATATTGCTGAGAATTTCAGGAATTTTATTGATCTATGGTTGATTCCTAAATATCTAATATGATTATTCTAACAAAAATGAGAATCTAAACCTTTACCTAGGAAGTGAAAAGTTTAAAAAGTATGTTTCTTATCCATTCTATAACCAATGAAACCTACACCAACGTAACTCTTGAAATTAAATATGGATATAAAATAATAGAGAATTATATGTATGAATATATGATTATCTGTATACATAATTTTACATTTCATTTTAAGGATAAATATATTTCACCCTCCCCCAAAGATTCTTCTTACCCAGTAGTTATGATAATTCCACCATGTGGTCCAACCAATCCAGATCATAGAAAGAAACATTTTCCTTGTGGGTCTTATCAGGATTTGCAAGACAGCCTGCCTTCCCCTTAATCGGTAGAATTGTGTCTCCCCCAACACTCAACCCCAATTACACTAGGAACTTAATGGCAACCACCACTAATTATCTCAAGTGATAGTGGTATTTTAACATAAAAACACTTTGAATTATCTAAATAAAAATATATTGATTATTGTGATTCATCAAATCAAGGATACATAAAATATCATTTCGGAATATGAATAGAAACCACCCTAAAGTGATTGTAATGGTTTTCCTATCATCATTAACATATCCATGAATTTGTAATGCAATCATAGACAACATGGAAAAATTAATGATTTGATAGTCTATCCTATAAGTTTATCAAATTTAATTTTAATTTTGATTAATTAAATTATAATTGAATTTTAAAACTAATTAAAATATGTATTATGATATGTAATTTAATATGAACATTAAAAATAAAAATAAAAATTAAGAGGTTTAGTAATGATATCTCAAATTATTCATCTTTGATCGATATAATTCTCTGGAAACACCTCTCTATGAAAGGACCTCCTTAGGGTTGGAAACAAAAAAAATTATAAATTTATTTATACAAACAAACACATTACTCAATGTAATAATACATGGAGGATTTAAAAATATGATATCTCATTTTTATTATATTTAAATGTTTCTTCCAAATCCATTATTCATTGTAACATAAATTATTAAAATAAATTAACAGCTATGATTTAGATTTAAAAAACAAAATCTCCCAAAACCAATCTTCGCTTAGGGTGATAATTTATATATCATTCCATTAGTTCTGACCAAAGGAAAATATATATGTGAAAAAAGGAATAAAATTAATTAAAAAGAGATGTATTAAAATGGAAATCAACATAGTGTCAAGACACGACAAATCAGGGCCCATCTGGCTAGTGGTAAGCTGAATGGGACACCCCATGCCTACCACCAATAGGATAGTGGCTAGCGAAAAGTGCTGAGTAAGAATATATATGACATGGGAGGCATTATCCAAAGTACTTATACACATTTACACATCACTAAATACCCTTACAATGTTGAAAGAGAAAACAAAGCAGATACCATGATGCAAGCATAACATCTATCCAACATTAGAGTACAAAAAAAGTACTAGAAATCATAAATGGTTAAATAAAATCACTATATAACTAATAAAAGATTATAATATGATAAGAATTTGGGGATATTTTTCAAATGAAACACCATGAATGAGCCATGTTCTATCCAGCTTACAATTCTATACCCACTCTAGTTCTTCCTAAGAATCTATCAAAATACTTTTCATCTATATAATAAATTAAATTTTTGGGAAGATCCCACTCAAGGGTGATTATAAAAATCCCTAGTAGGGCACTATAAAATGATAAAACTTAAATAATCAAGAGAGTGATCACTAAATCCTCATGAATATATTTCAATCAGAATATGAGATATAACAATAATAAAAATCCTAATATAATCATAACAAAAACTAAGTCACAAAGAGTTATCAACCATACTTTCAACCTTAGGATTCTACATGAGGATTCAACGTAACACTCTTATGAGTGAACTCAATCCACATGACATTATATTACTAATGGTACTCATCTGAGTGGTCATTCTTATTAGACCCTTCCATGAAGAAGTATTCATTAGAACTCTGAAAATTTAGAAACACAAATATTTAATATCACCTAGGGCCTATGGGGTGTATCATACATACCTGGAATAATATACTGAGTTTGGGATAGTAAAACAACATAAGTTAGTCATTAAGATTCCTCAAAACACTCCTCAGGATGATAAATAAAAGTTAGAGGGTTTCACAATAATTAAAATGGAGGGATCCCAAACTCTATCTGAGACTAATCCTATATAGGGGATAATACCGTATTCTCATGATGTTATTCCTTATTGTACCTTCATGAGTATGATCAAAGGAACACAAAAAATTATACTGGTATACACTAAAGAAATAGAGTGCCTCATATTTCCCAGTAATAAGTATTGAGCGTATACTGGGGGTACACGATGTGTCATGTCTTCCCCTATTATGCTTGTATCTTTGTCTCATACAACATGTATTTATCTATATACGTGGAATATCCTTTTGTCTTAATGATGTGTAGAGATCAGGATGGCACTCGACGTGTGCCTCCTTCCTGAGTCTGTGTACTCCATCATGTTTCCGTTTACTTTGGGTCATGTCTGTGTACTCTGCTCATGCCCATGTACATATCCATGTCTAGGTATTAAGTCATTACGGTGTACTCTAGTCATTCTCATATTCCTATTTATGTCTGTACCCATGTACCAAAATGGTACATGTCGAGCCACCAGCCTTAGGTCACATGACAATCAGTATTTTTCCCTTCATGTAAACCCAAGTTCCATATTAATGGACGACATGATGTGTTTTGTTCATACTAAATTCAATGTAGTAAGGAATTTTTCAAAAGTTATGAAGATTCATGTGTCATACCCTTATAGATTCAACCATCAATTCTACCACTAGATCAGATGATAAATGTGGATCTTGGATCAACTGAACTTAATTTCTAAACTTGATTAGATTCTTGCCATCAAATTTAATCGGGAATCACATTAGTCACCCATTTGATCGTCACATGCTTAACCACAAAACAGGGATCTCTAAATCCTATTTTAACCCCACAGTCATCATTGTACATTGTTATCATGTCACTAATCTAAAATATGAACCCATGGTACTGATATATTGTTCCGAATAGAGATTTTGGTTTTATCCCCTACATGGTATTTTTTGAATCATCAACCTAATAAAACTCCTAAAATACATGTGTAAAGAATTGAAATAAATACACAAAACACAACAAGGGGTACAAAACTCGACCATTTTTGGGGTTGGAATAAATTCATTTCCATTATAATTATAAATGGAGGAAAACAAATAAAATAAAAATAATCAAATATCATCAATACCGAGATCCCAAAAAGAAACACCCACACCCTCAAACATAATTTACCTACAAAAAAATCTATTATAGGAATTGATATTAGTTCCTCATCATATAAATAAAATGTGATTAAACCACTGAAAAAAACCATCCTACCTTGGGTTTGGATCAATCACTGATGAAGAATTATCACATATCACTTTCATTGCCTAGATCCACAATCAATGTTGTCACACAGATTTCCAACCCATGATTAATTAAAATTCACCCATAAATCCTACCCAAATGTCTCTATATCAATCCCTAGGGTTATGTAGATAACCCTATGGAATTTACATAAGGACTTTTAGAGAGAGTGTGATTCGGTTAGGCTTTTAATAAAAAATTATTTAATTCATTATACCCTCATGATGGTGATGGGAAAAAACACATTACATGATAAAAGATTATGTCATGGAAAAGGTAAAATCCACATTCTAGATTTACTAGATGTCACTTATTAATAACTTGACACTACATTCAGATTTTATTAAATTATTTTAGAAAAAAATTTCATGTTTCATACAATTTATTTCATATTTTTATTATATCAATATTAAGCCTCCAAATTCCTTGGAATCCAACTTTAACATAACACCTAGCTCATGAGATAATATTTAAAATATTTTAATGATTTAAAAGGAATAAATAGAGTCATTAAATAATCCCCACCTTATTTATTTTCATCCCGAAGAAAAAATCCAACTAAATCAGATGATGGTATTGGGCTCGTATCTAGTTCTCCTATTCCTAGGTGGTTTCATGAAGATTTTTGTGCTTCCACTAGACATGAAATTTGAAAATAACTCACCCCTGAAGGATATTCTCCTTCGGATCTTTGATTTCTACCATGTACTCTACAATGATAGTTCCACTATCGATGTATGGATTTCCCTAATTAATATAATGTGACAGGTTGTGAACATATCTCCTCAAATGTGACACATGGAAAACATTGTGTAGCTAGTATAACTATGGTGGTACGGATAATTGATACACCACATCATTAACCATATATTATATTTGAATTGGTTTAATTAATCTCAATGAAAGCTTTTCACGCCCACCAGATATCCAAAATCCCTGTTGAGGTGAGACCATTTGGATGTCCTGGTCTCCCTCCTCAGACTACAAATTCCTCTGTCATCAATTTTTATAATACATATAATGTTTATTGGAATAATTTATCCACTCATGGATGATCTTAACCTTCTCTAACATGACTCACACTAACTCTGTAAACATGATTATTGACCATATAGGATTAATGTAACATAGTGGTAACTATTATGGTATCTCATAGAAGGCCTCAAATAGTTCCATATTAATGGTGTAAGTGTAGTTTTTTAATAAAAACACCAATAAAGATAGGTTATCCTTCCAACTATATCCAAAGACTAACATTAAATATGATTTCATGTCCCCCAGAACATAAATGATTCATTCATCCTAGAAATCAGTCTGGGGGTGAATTGTTGTGATCAAAAGAAACTAAGTCTCAATTGCCTATAGTAATTCTATCTATAAATATGAATTGTAGAGAGCCTCATGGTCCTAAATAGTACTTCAAGGAACTTTGTGAATCCATAAAATCATCTGCATGTAATGTTGTCTCAATCTCTCTACTGAACTCTAATCACAAATAGCTAGTGAGTTGTATGGCTATGTGGGTCAGTCTATGATCACATAAATAAAATCACGTCCTATAGAAAATCATGGTAACCCTAACATGAAGTCCATTTAGATACCATACCACTTTTACTATAGTACCTTGTGGGGTTTGATAATCCCACTATAACCAATTTTTCAGCTTTCACCTACTGTAAATTAAGGCATCGAACAACAAACGCTACTAAATAATTTGTCATCCCTAGACACTAGAAATGATTTCTAAGGTGTAGGTACATCTTATCAAATCCAAGATTCACTACTAATGGTTATGTATGAAACTCTATCAAAACGTTATCTCACAATGTCACGGGTACCATCATCATACCATTGAAAAGAATGAGACACACCCAACATTCAAAAAATCCATTAGAAGCATGTCTGGTACATATAAGAATATGCATGGTATCATGGCTTGTATATCCTATATGTGCATCCCAATAATGTTGTAGACGTTGTGGGGTAACAAACCTAAAATGGAGGTAATCTAAACAATTATCATCCACTAGGAAAAACTACAATGAGTATAAGTACATCGACACCTCAATCTAAAATTTTGAATAAGATATAATGCTGAGTGAATCTTCTATCATGTTCCCCTTCTCAAGAGTATACACTATATTAAAGTCATAATCCTTTAGTAAATTTATTAATTTTCTCTTCCTCATGTTAGTACAATTATGTGAAAAGATACACTTGATATTATTTTGATAATAATATATGGTAAATTTATCACCAAAATGGTAGTGTCACTACATCATTAGGGTGAATACCACTGCTACTAGCTCTAAATCATAGATTACAAAGTTATGCATAGGGGATCCTAATTGTTGGGACACATAAGTCATGACTACAGACCTTTTCATGATTACACATCTAATCCCAATCTTGGAAGAATCTCATAACACCACATTCTCAATACCCTCCTCTAGTAGTCTCAAAATGGGGGTGCTAGTAAACCTCTACTACAACTCCTAAAAAGCCTACAGAGAACACTCCATACACAGAAAAGAATTCCCCTTATTATTAAAAGAAGTAAAGGTTTCCAATATCTTGAGGAAATCAAGAAATAATATTCTATAGTAGCATACCAACCCAAGAAGTCATTCACCGATGTCATGCTCTTAGGTGCCTCTCAATCTATAACTACCTAAACCTTCATTGGGTCTACTGCCACAACCTCTACTGAGATAACATGTACTATAATTTTGACCTCTTAAATCAAGAACTGATACTTCAAGACATTTCCATAAATTTTGTTCTCTCATAGTATGTCCAAGACCATCCCCAACTGTCATGTGTGCTCTTCCATAGACTTCGAGTACACTAGAATGTCATCAATGAAGACCATCACAATATTTTATAAAAAAGGATAAAAGATATAGTTCATGATTTCCATGACTATTACAGAATTATTCACGCCAAAATAAATCACCAAGTACTCATAATGATTATAGAAACACTATAATTTTATCTTTTTTATATCCACATCTCATACTCAGAGTTGGTGATACCTGATCTAATGTCAATAATAAAAACCCATCTCCCCCCTCTGACCTGGTCAATTAGTTCATTGATCCTCAATAATGGATACTTATTTTTCATTGTCATCTGGTTATAGTGACAATAACCCATAGAAAACTGCATTCCATCAACACACTTCTTGTATAACTAAACTAGTATTTACTATGATGACACACTATGTCTAATGAATCCATTCCTCTACAATTACTCTAACTATACATTCGGCTAACAAGGCTCTATAGGATCCATCTGATATGCTAGAGGATATATCAGTCCATTCGAATGGTAAAATTCTATGTCGAAGTCTATATCTAAGTGTAGAGGCATACCCAACCCATCCTCTTAAAGTACATCCTCAAACTCTTTCACCACCACTGGAATCTGAAATCCCAAAGCATCCACTACTCCAAGGATAATATTATTCAACTGATGACTAATCATTTGTATCCACTTATGTATGATCTCATCCTACTCTTCCTGGGTTTCCTCCTCACCCATCAAATAATACCTCATTCTATCACCATGGACACTCCATATCCTCCACCTAAAATATTCAATGTGGGTATGAACTCTAGATATCCAATTCATATGTAGGATGACATCATAAGGCATCATTATAGCTACAATGATATCCCAACAGATGATTTAGCCTCTATGAAATTGGTCACAATATCATCATAAGTGTGTGATCATTAAATCCTCTGCAATCGAAGTCTCCAAGAATAATCGATAAGCCGAGGTCTCAACTGAAATCTTTATGCCTCAAAAAAATGAAGTTGAAAGAAAATACTATAACTAACCTATGTATATAAATACTAAATCTAATGTATGGGAGATATGGGTCATACCTCTAATCATCCTTGGAACCTCTTGGCCAATAGACTCCACATTCTATATTTATTCTCATCTCTGACCTCCATCTCCCGAATCCTAGAATTAACCTCATGCCGGCAGTAGTGGGAATAGGCCAACTCATTTTCCACCTCTAGCTACTCTTTTTACCCCTCTACCATGCCTGTCACCCTATAGATCACTTTACTCTTTTAATTACCTCTACATGGGTAGTACTTCATCCATATCCCTATCAAATACATAGTGGGTCTGAAAGTCTCACACAATATTTCCCCAACCATCAAAAGAGAATCACTACCTCTCTATATAGAGACTAGAACCTTCTTGAGAGACCTAATCTGTAGACCCTATATTCTGAGATGGTTTTTTGAGTGTTCTTGCATGCCTGGATCTCTGCCTCTATTGTTTGATACCCATTTTTAATGTTTCAGATATTGTGTACCCACCCCAACACCAACTATTGGTGTCCTCTCTACCAGAATGCACTCCACCACCAAATCTTTCTCAAACACTCCACCTAAGGTAGTAATGAAAAAAGATATCACTACACACATGATATCCTTGTGTGGGGACATCTTTAAGTTCCTTTCCTGATTGAAAAGAATTAAAAACATATCCCTAGAATATCAAAAAAAATTGGTGGACCTAGAAAAATAATCGTTCCTGGTCATGCTACGTTGCTAAAGATATAGAAGCACCTGGATGCACACTACATGAAATACGACTTGATAGAACTAATCCTTGAAAATATTCTTAAAAATATCATAGTAGAGATTCATATCATCAAATTTCTCAGTCACTAGACTCCACCATTTCCCCATGGATTCATGGATGAAACTCAATGATAGAGCCACCATTTGATCCAGATGTGTCCTCACAAGGAGGAAAACTTGTGTAAATACCTCAAACCAGTTGTATACTACCTAGAGGTTTAGATTTCCCCAAAACCAGCGAGGTTGTTACCACTTAAACTCATAAAATGAACTCAACATACACCCGACCTCAGCTGGTAATTCCAAAACCACATATTTCTAAATAGATAGTAATAAGACCGCAACCCCACAAAGAGGTACAAAATCATGTAAAAGACCCAATAAAAATATGATTCACTTGGAGGTTCATCATCGTGATCCTACTATGGAATCCTAGCTATCCATTTTCATGGAGACATCATGAAATAATCAGGACATACCATAGTAAAAGAGTATATTTAGGGAGCTTACTCAAGAAGGACATGGAAACCACAACCCATTCTTATATGATACATGTATAATTATTTCTTTGTAACCAGTGCCTACATGTACCAAGTTAACAAGTTGGTTGTTAGAGTCCTAGTGAATAGATACCTCTTATTTAGCACCATCACTACATTCCTTTCCTTGGGATTTGACCACGAAACACTTTAACAATTTTTCCCTAGTTCCCAACCCAAACACACAGTTGTAAAACCTCTAAAATATTTCCCAAATATAAACCTACTCTGATTCCACTATGTCATGACCCAGCCCACCAGGGCCTTCCAAGCTAGAAATAAGCTAAGTGTGACACCCCATGGCCACCTCCCATAGTCAAAGGGCTATATAAAATCAATGAGTTGTCAAATATTACACATGGGAGGCCTTTTCTTAAGTACATGTACACACACACATCAACCAAATCTTAAGAAATGTGAAATGTAAAATGATGTTGATACCATAATGCATGAATTACATCTATCCCACACTAGAGTATGAAAAAATTACTCGAAATAATTAAAGGGTTGAATACAAGATGCCCAAAACTAATAATTGAGTAAAAACTACTAAGAAGAAGGTTCTTAATGTCAAATGAAACATCTGCCATGAACCACCATCTGTTTAGTCCTCTATGCTCCACCTGCTCTAGGTCTACTTGGGAATTCATCAAAAGTAATTTCATCTTCATAATACATGACATATGCAGTCATATCCCATTCGTGGCTTCATATAGCAATTCCTAGTATGACACCTTGAAATGACCACAGATAAATCGTCATAAGAGTAGTCATCCCATCATCAAAAAGATATGTAAATAAGAATACATGGCATGTAAATAATAATAAACATGATATAATCATAATAGAAACTACTCTTAATGAGTTATTAACCATCAAAACATTAATCATTCTCATCATAAAGGTAATGTTAATCAGGACACACCATGAATAAGTACTCAGTAGAACATTGTAGATCTTGATTCACATAAAGGGGGTCTCATCTAAGGCATATGGGGTATACCATACCCTACCTTGAATAACCTTATTAGTACACATGCCCACATTAGTAGGTCATAATGACTTTTCAAAACCAACCTAGGTAAGATAAATAAATGATTGGGGATCACACCCCAAGTCATATAGATTGATTCTCGAACACTATCCAAGAATAGTCCTATAGAGAGGATCATAGCCTAGGGTTGGGACATAATTCCTCATTATTCCTTCATGAGGATTGAATGAGGGAACACACCCACCTGAAACATTCCTATAATAAAGATATCATGGGCCTAAACATACATTGAAAGATTTATATAGTGTCTAATGGGTGTGAACTACATGTATTGTCTTCCCTAGGTCTTCCCATGACTTTTGGTCTCAGAAGACATGTATTACCCTATATAAATGGAACACCCATTTAGGACAAATGATGTATAGAGTTCGATCTAGAACATGTCATGTGCCACTGGCATGAGTCTTTATACTTCATCACATGCCCATGTACTATGGTTATCCCAGTGTACCTGGCTGTGTTTGAGCATCGGGTCATGCCATGTACTCAGGTCATGCTTGTGTTCTTCATTTTGTCTGGTCCCTTGTGCCACTATGGTACATGCGCATATACTATCCTTGGGTTACATGGTGTTTAACACTTATCTCATTACATGTGATACTTTTATTTATGTGTAAACTCTGGTGTCGCAAGAGGTGATCACACAACATGTGTTCTTTGGATGACACGCCGTGTAGTTTGGATTTTTTCCAGAAATCCACAACCTTTACATGCCTCTCTCACATCACCACAAATGTCAATTCCTCCACTAGACCAACCAATAAATTCATATCGATGTTCAACTGAGCTCAGTGGTTGTCTATGGTCAGATTTAGGCTATTAAATCTAATTCAAAATCACATTTATCACCCCGTGTCATCAGAACATGTCATGTTGGAAAATGGGGATCAGAAAATCCAATAAAAACACCAATGTATCGTTCACACACCACTATAATTTCGTTGATCCCAAACCTAAACCTATATTATTGATCCATTTCATCGATGAGTGATTGTGCAATGATCTCCTTACATGTATTTAATGAATCGTTATCCAAATAAAACATTGATAACGAATTTGAAATGAGCAGGGAATAAATGCATGAAACACAACAAGTAGAACAAACCATGACAATTTTTGGGTTGGGAAAATTTAATTTCCAATAGAATGATGAAAAAAATCCAAACAATAAATGATCAATAATCAAATATCTACAATCCAAAAATCGTGGGATAATAAATAGACACCTGTAAGAAATATCAACCCACAAATCAATCTCCTAGAGGAATTGATTCACATTCATCATGAGATAAATAAATGAGTATTAAAACAACAGAAAAAATATCCCTACCTTTTTTTATGATGAATAATGTTTTCATGCAATATTTTTATGCGAGATCCATAAGCACTAATGGAACACTAATTACCAACCCATGATCCATTGATGATTGTCCAAGAATCCTTCTCTAATGGCTCTCTCTCAATCCATAAAGTTATGTGACAGACTCTAGGTATTCTCCATAAGCATTTTTATATAGAGGATTAATAGGTTATGGTTTTAATGAAAAATAAAAAAAATATATTTTATTTTATTTATTATTCATCCCATGACAGTGCTAACGAAAAACACATGACACACAAAAATATTATGTCACACCTAGAGTAAAACCCAGATTCTTAATTTTATAAAGATTTTAGATTACAAATTTGTGACTCTATTCAATAGTTATTGTACTATTTTATAAAAAATATGTTTATATGAAATAATATATTAAATATTTTTATATATCAATATCAAGCCTCCCCTGGCCCTAGAATCCAATGCTAGCTTAGTGCCTAAGTAAAAAAATAAAACTATTCAAAATCCTTACAAGTAAAAAAACAGTCATTATATATTTAGATATATTCAGTAGAAAAAGTTGTAGAAGCATAAAATTATAATAGTTTGAAGGAATATTGTTGATGAAATAAATAATTTTTAGAAAGAAATATAGAAAAATAATATATATATATATAGACACACACACACACACATATATATATATATATACAAAATCAAAAGATGATTAAGATGAAAAAGAAAGATAATAAGTACTAGGAAAGGTTTTGGAAGTTTAAAATCCTCTACACTGAAATGAAAATCAAGTAGAACATTATTTCCCCTTCAAATAATTATTATTTATGTTCAATACTATAATTGGGAATTTAAAACATTAATTAAAACAAATAAATTTAAATAGTTCTAAAATTAAATGTTCGTACATGGATAAACCTACCCCAAATCAATGAAGGGAGGTCCAAATATTTAAAACCGAGTTGAAGAGGTAATAAAGAAGAAAACACATTCCCTATAATAGAATAATGCCACAAAATTAATTTCACCAATATATACAAGGATTCAACTGATTGAGTACAACATTAGTGGATAAAGAAGAAATATCGAATAATGGGAGAGGAGTTCTTACCTAATAGTTTAAACCTTGAAAAGCCTAGATATTCAGAGGAAATCACCAATAGAGAGGAGACCCCAAGGAGAAAGGTTCAAATAGTAGAGATATAATCTTATGAGTGCATCACGCTATGGGTAATGGGGAGAGAGAGAGGTTTTAAAAATAAATAAATTCAAAAAAATTGAAAATTTCAGATACTGACCACAATGTATGGTTTAACTGCCTGATTTTCCTAACCGCGTGGTGGTCATTAGGCCCACACTAGACATCCAAAAATATTAAGCACAATTTTTTCTCAGTATGAATGGATTAGTAACCATACAAGCTAACTGTGCACTTGAAATGTAAAACAATTAAAACTTTCAGGCCCAAAATTCTATAAAATTCTTAGTAATTATGTTTTTAGATATATGTGTGGATTATTATTAGAGTTCTAAAATGATTCAAAGGTCATTTCCCAAATTTCTTGGACTAATATGAGCGTAGTTTCTCCATTTTAACACTTATATTTCCAATTTTTCATTTACTACATAGCCTTAACAATATAAAATTATATTTCCCCTCATACCGAGAAGTCAATGCATTATATTGATGTACGTATAATTCCTACAAATAAAAAATGACTTTGGGGTCATTTTCCAATGTAGATAGGAAAATATAATGAAATATTCTTGGTTTTGACTCCTCAATGGCTGATATTTCATTTTAATAAAAATGTAAAGGTGAAAATATACTTTGGATCATACCATAAAATCTGGTTATCGTACTGATGCATAGTTGATTCCAAAAGATCAAAAATGATTATACGATAATTATTTTAGTTATAATGGAATGAAATATTATTTTTCCAATTTTTACACTCTTTAGGTGACTCTTCACTGTAATAAAAATGAATGTCTCAATATCACATTTGATGATAATGAGAATATGAAGTGTTAGATTAACATATGGTTGGTCATAACATATCATAAGCTAATAAAATGTTGTTTTACTAAATGAAAACATCATAAGGATCATAAATAAAAGTATAAAAATTGACAAAAATAAAAATAAAATAAATCTGAAATACAAATGAAAAATATTAAAGAATACAAAGGTTGTTGTTAAATATGATATAGGAAAGAAACATAAAGTTATTTTTGTATATGAATTAGATGAAGAATATAGAATATAGAGTCATAAAATATGTGAAAACTTGATATCAGAGAAAACATAAGGATGGTTAAAAAATATATAAATGTTGAATCCAAATTAGAATCATAATCCATTAACATTAAAATATTAGTAGATGGAATTAGGTGGAAAAAAAGAAGTAAAATTAGAATTCAAAAGAAATATATTGAAATTGTATCAAATGAAAAAGGGGAAAAACATAACAAATATTCATGAATTTTAATGAAATCATAGGAAATAGATTTTTGAATAATTATTATTATGTAGGAAAAATTACTCATCAATATAACATGTGATAAGCTCACAATTTTAGATTTTTTATCAGTTGTTAACTCATTGATTCCTTTTTAGAGACATTTAGGTATAATAAAACTATTATTTATATCATTCCCACCACTACATATTTGATTTATGTGATATCTATTCATACATGTCAAAAATTAATCAAATATCCATATCCAAGTATTCCACGAAAATATTAGACTTATTTCTATTTTTAAACCCTTTGATGCCTTGTGTCTTTTAAATTAATAATGACAATATGAATTCAAAGTTTCCATCATACAAAGATAATTTACAATCATATTGATAAATGTTGATTCGTAGATATCAAAAATGTATTTGGGATTGTGGTCCTGTATTTCCATTCCAATCCAATTTTGGCTACGTGATTTTGACCTCTTTGATGTGTGATAGGTCATTTTAATAAAAATATCAAGGTGAAAATATACTTTGATAGCACCAAACAATCTAGTCATCGTATTGAAGTGTTATTGAGGCCTACATTTAAAAAGTAATTTTTGGATCATTGTGATATGTTTCTATGTAATGAAAAACTTCTATGCTTGGTTTTGACTCTGGTTAGGTGACTTGTCACTTTGATAAGAATATGAAGGCCAGCCTGCAATTTTGATCATACAAAGAAGTTTGGGTGTTAGATTCACATAACATTGGATCGTACATATTAGAAATGATTCAAATATCTATTTAATAGTTATCCATGTCAATAAAATGTTCCTCGTGTAGTTTTTACTTATAAACTATTAATTTTTTCTTATTAATAAGAGTTAACAATATCAAATCACAGTCTCCATCATATCAAGAAATTTATGCACCATATTAGCCAATTCTTATAGATAAAAAATTACATGGTGAAGATTCCCTGTCAATTTAAATTCATCTAGTTGGTTTTTACTTGTTACTGAGTGATATTCCATTTTAATTAAAATATTATGGTGAAATTATACTTTGAGTATATAAAGAAATCTAGGCATCGAATTGATACCTCATTGGTCACAAAAGAACCAAAATTGTTTGAGGATCATTCTTCTATGTTTTTTAGGGAAATAAAAAACTAATTTTCTTGATTTTGACCCATTTTATGTAACTTTTCACTATAATAATAATGTAGCAGTTAGAAAATATTTTTATCATAATGAGAAATTCAGGTGTTTGATTGATGTTAGGTTAGTTTGTAAAGATCAAAAATAACATGAAGATCATTTTTCAATGTTTTTGTGTCAATGACATGGGGGTCATTTTGAAAATTATCTTTGTGAATATTATGGAATATATTTTGTTTTTACCACTTGATATGTGATATTCTACTTAAAAGAGGCCAATGGGAAATGATACTTTGGATCATATTGATCAATTCAGGAATTAGATTGATGCATAGTTTACTCTTAGAGATAAAAAATTATTTGGGGATCAATGTCCAATGTTTTCATGAAAACCCAATTTTTTTCCTCATTTTTGACCCTTTTTAGTTTATTTTACAATTTTAAAGAAATGTGAAGCTCAAATATCACTTTATGTAAAATTGAGAAATTTGGGAGTCATATTGATAACACGTTGGTTCTCATTGACTCAAAATGACTCAAAGATCATTATTTTAGGTTTTCATGTCAATCTAAGATCATTTATTCTATTTTACGCTGAAAAGGTTTATTTTTCATTGCATAGTAAGTGTTAAAAATATCAAATCATTGTTTCATCATACTGAGAAATCCATGCATCATATTAATGCATGAATGATTCTTACATATCAAAAAAGATTCACAGATTATTGTCCTCTGTATCAATTTATATCCATAACTGTCAAATATATTTTTACCCCATGATAGGTGTTATAAATTTTTAATGACATATCAAGGAGAAAATATAGTTTTGATGATATAAAGAAATCCAATCCATGGATTTTCATGTGGTTGGTTTCTACAGATAAAAAATGAATAGAGGGCCATTATTCTATGTTTTCATGGAAATACAAACTTTTTTCCTAGTTTTGAATTATTCTCACTGATAATTCTTCATGAGGGGACCAAATACCAAAATCAAACATGATATAGAAACATACTAGACTAAACCACATAGTTTTATGGGCTAAAGGATAGCCAAATAGTAGTTCCTCATATTTCTCAAAACCGATTGTTTAGTCATTTCTTGGTTTCTCAGGCCATGAAATCCGACCTCACACCACTAAACCATCTTAAAATTTCATCCCCAAATCTAATCCATACCCCAAGTCAACTCAACCATGCCAATTGAGGTAAATTTGTCATCAATAGTCATCAAATAAATTCCATAACTCAAAATTCCAGATTCTACATCCCAGGAAAACTCAATCCTCTAAATAGAAGAGAGCCAGACACCCTATCCCCTTCATGTGCCTCTCGAGTTCCAACCAAAAATTTTAACTCATTCTTACAATGACTCCATAAATAACATAAGGGATACTAAAGATCATAGGCTCCCAATATAAACCCAATAACTCTAACATAGTTTTTAATGATCCATCCAAGGTAGACATCTGATCCAACACCCTGCCCACCACATGCCAAAGGGTCTGTCCCATTCCTAAAAAGATTGTAAAAATATTCTAAGAATTAGGTATGTGGGAATCATTTCACCAATAAAATTAGAGTTAAAATTATAGTATATTTATATATAAAAAATGGCATGATATTTCTATAAGGTAGGCTTCTATTCCAAAATAAAATAGAAAAAAGTTAGTAAATAGAATAAATTGATAAAATGATATAAAATTAAATCCCCTTATACACCCTCCAAACTCACTCTCCTAGCCAACTCCCCATGCTCACCACCGAGCCCGTTCACCATTTTACAACTCCCAAATCATCCAAAACTAAAATAAATAATGTAATCCAATGATAACCATAACCAGAAAGTCATATTTTAATTCCACACAAGGATGTAAATTATATGATAGTAAATAAAAGTCCTACTAGATAATGTAATAGGTACACATGATCATTGTGATAAAACATACAATAGTCTCCAAAGTAAATCAACACTCAAAGTGTGGTTAAGAACTGAACCATGAACCAACAAATGAGATAACATATGTGCGAGCATAAAAATAACCAGTATTCCACCACATATCATGACACATTCCAAACCATTAATTATAAAACCATATTCTATCTATTTTAAAATATTATTCAAAAGATTATTTTCCATTTAATTTTCAATATATGAAACCAATCTCTTTAAAACTTGTTTCTAAGCCAATGTCATTTTCATACCAAAATAATTATTAAAACCTCTTTAAATTTTTATTTCAAATACTTTCACATAAAATAGTTTTGAAACACTATTTAAATTAATTTTAATGAAAAAAACACACACAAGGATATTTCATTCTATTATATCAAAATCGGAGATAAATAAACATCCAATAAAAGAAAAAAATTAATGTTCCGGAAGAAACACAAATAATAGGGTAACCATTAAGGCACAAGATATGGAATCCCTAATTAAGCCACCAATCAATAAGGAGGTATCATGGGCTCTAACTTGGGAACTCAATACTATAATTCTAAATTGGAAATAAAAATACTAGGTCATCCTATAGAAACCATCCCTACCAATAGTCATGTTGAACTAATTGGGTCTTAATCTCATCATCCAAGGAGCATGAATCTTTTATAGGGACCATCTGCATGTATTCATCACCCTAATACCCTTTTATCTATAAACACAATCTAAAGTAGAGTTTTCACTCGTTCAGGAATTTACATAGGGAGCTAGTATTTCCATGATCAATACATGTGTGAGGGTGATCAAGCATATCAGATCAATGTAGGAATTATAAGCATATGGATATCTCATCCTTACTTTTGATTCCCTCACAAAAAATAATCTCTTAGACATATCATATAATATCCTCAATTACAAAAAACCCTTCATTGGGTGCACCAAATACAATGGGAAGTTAATGGGTGTCACAACCAATCAAGAAACCATTTAAAAGTACCGACTAAGCCCTCTAAATAAACTATATTTATAAGTCTAATTCACTTTTCTCATTTCAAAGACATCCATAAAATATTCTTTAAAACATCGTGCTTTAAAGAACCACCCTTTAAAATTCATTTAAAAATTACCCCTCTTTTTTATAAAACTATTTAAGGGCTCAAAACATTGCCTTTAATTTATCACAGAACCCAAATGGGGTCAATATATTTTTAAACCATATAATTTATTTAAAAAAATCCTTTAAATAATTTAACAATACATGGAATTTAAATCCCCACATGAAATTACAAGTAAAGCCCTTGGAAAACCAATTCAAATATGTTACACCCCGAGATTTTATGAAAAATATTCTTTTTAATTTTATTGATGTATTGTGTTATACGCTACACCAAAAGGAGCTTTCACTACATGCATTCCTGACTTGGCTTTCAATACATGAAATTGCGACCTTCCACGATAGCGTGTGTTGTATGCAACCCCAAGTTTCACTAAACAACGATATGCTATTAAAATATTATTAAAACTAGCCATTATGAATAGTAATTACCACTCTTTGATATTTTGAAAATTTCATCTTTCAAAATGGACTTCATTTTTGGATTAGGAATATCGAAATTATCCTAGGGTGAAATTATTGTATTTTTCTGAAAAATTTCAATTTTTTATGAATAGTGAAAACACTGGGTTACTATTTAAAACCCGACTTCTTATTTAAATAATTATTTATTTTATTTAAATTTATTTTAGGTCAAAATTGATACATAATACCTATATATGTTCAATGTAATTCATTGTATTCATTTTATAATAATTTTAGATATATAAAAATTTTATTGTACTTTTCACCGTCTTTTACCCATATACTAGGAGAATTTGTAAATTCACATAAAACTTAATTTTACCGCCTCTATGAGTGGAATTTCGAAAATATGAGAGACATGGTTAATATCATGGACTAAAATGTGGTTCAATGAGATTAAAATAATTTTTGGTGAATAGTAACTTTTTACTTTTTTTACCACGGTTAAAAGTAAATAGGGTAATTAAGGGTAAATATGATATTATTATTACCCTAAAACATGTCCTAATTCTATTAAATAAGTGTAATTCGACCACAAACAACCTTAGGAATAAAATATGACCATTTAGGCCCAGTTGGATTAGATTAGGACATTTAATATTATTTTATTTAAAGAATGGTTAAAATAGTTAAAATCAATGATTAATAACTAAAACATTTTTAATATAGGGTTATACATAAGTTAAATTCGACTATAAATATTAATTAGAAATATAAAACAATTTCCTAGATAATGGTATTTTATTTATAATTTTTGGACATTAAATAATTTAATATATATATGACACAATGATGATGAAGTAATTATCCTATTAATGAAATATTAACATAATTGATGTTATAAAAACTCAAATAAATTTAATTTGAGACTTATTATGAATTCAACTAATTTTATAGTTTAATATGACATGTTAGTATTGATTAAATTAAATCTTTTCGAAGTAATCATTCTGTTATGAGTTTCACAAAAATCAATTACCAAATAGTGTCAAAATTGACATAAAATAGTTTTTAAAACAAATATTATATTATTAATTGTTATTTTATTCCTAAAAATCTATGGTTAGGCAAAATGACTTATATAAGGTTATATATATTAATAATAAACAACTTGGGGTTCTTTTAGCTTGTTATAGTAAGTTTATTAACCTTATAGTGTAAGAAAACAAGAAGACATGGTAAAAGTTACATTATATAACTTAAAGTTAAATCTAAATGATAAGGTTAATATAGAAACCTAAACATGTCTAAATTCTATTTGATGAGATAATTTTGATCCATACCCACCTTAGATTCTAAATAAATCAATTTGGAGCTATTAAAAACCGAATATGACTTTATTATAAAATAATATTGTGAGTTTTTCCAAAGGTGCCCCTCTCCTCCCTTATAAAAAGGGAACCTCCTCCCTCTCTTCCTTACACCACTTTGTGCCTTCAATCTCGTCCAACCCCTGGAAATGTCTCATCCCCATTTCCCTAGAAACATCCTATAGGTTCTGGTCTTCTTAAAAGACCATCTTTAGTGCCCAAATAGGATGTTAAGAAGAGGCGCTTCAAAGAAGAGGTAATGTCCGTTACCGATTCGTTCAACTTTATTTCTTCTTCTACTTCTTATTCTTTAGTTGTTTCATTATGAGGTAATAACATCAGTATCACTCATATACTGATATGTTATTATAAGTATGAAACAACCCTATTTCACCATCTATCCATCCTACGGAAAACGAAATCACCGCGCGTGCGTACGTACGGAATACCGTCTCCACGCCGTGGTGTAATCTATTTTCCACCACCACCTTACTTGGATTGGTAAAATGGTGTAAATAAATAACTATATATTATTATTTTAAAGTGATATTGATTCTTAATACATACGCTTCAATACAATTTCATGATCATGGGAATGATATCATCGCTCGTGCGTACGTACGGACTACCGTCTCCATGACGCGATGAGATTCATTCTCCATGTTAACCATTCATGAATGATTATAAAGTATATATAATGAATAATAATGAAATATATGACATAATAATGATACTATATTAATTTATATATATATATATATGTATTTCATCTACTTAATTCTATTCAATTCAATAAGGAAAAAAAACAGCGTTCATGCGTACGTACGGTCTACCGTCTCCATGAATGGTGTATTTCATTCTATTTATCGATATATCATATATATATATACGATGAATTTATATTATATATAAATCATTTTTCACATTTTGTAATTAACTAAATCAGGATATAAGTAATAATATCAAGAACAACAAGTCGAAACACGTACGATAAATGTAACGATTTTACCCAAAATTCTGCTTTAACATTGAATTTACAAAAGAACGGGTAATATAAAGTCATAAGTGAACCATATATGATATCATAACAATGAATATGATTCTTCAATAAGTCAATGTCATTATTTAAATTATTATACACGATCTTTGGATACATATGAAGCATATCGGATCTAAGGTAAGGGATAATTTTTCAAATCTCATTTTTATTTGAGATTGCTTATACGTAAGTATTTACTGGGGTTATTGTTATCATCCATGTCCATGTTTTCTAAAAGTGTTTTTATGTATGTTTAATGTCCATTTTACCCATTTTTACTTTTAAGTAATCTTTCTTTTGTTTACGTTATGAGTTACTTTTTTACTTTTCCGACAAAAGTACGAGGAGAATGTTTTTTTAACTTATACATCATGAAAGTATTTTTTATGGTTTTATAAAGCCTTATTTTTATGAAAGTTACTCCATAAGATTTCATGACTATTTCCAACAAAATATCTTTCTTCTAAAATTTTCATGACGTTTTGTGAAAATAAAATGATTTTGAAGAAGAAAGGATATTTTCCTCAAGAATTCATTTGACGTGTTTTATCAAAACCATTTTTCCATCTTAGATGACATTATTTCATATGTGTATGTTTCAAGTATGATGTCTCTATGATTTACATGGTTTCACTTTTATTATTATGAAATGATATCCATTACTTTTATATGGATTATGTGATGATGGGATAATGTTTATGAAACCCATTTTATTCGTTGGGTTATTATGAATGATGTATGTCTATTTTGTGGCACAAGTAAAAATGATTTCATTATGAGATGAATGGGACCTATATCTCCCTACAACGCATTGGGTAAGATTTATATCTCATGAGATAGACATGGATAGAATGGTAAGTTAATCTGGTTCAGTGGTACAGGATTGGAACGAGGAGTGAACTCGATTCCGTAAGGGACTTTGTCCACTAAGATGGTCTTGGCAGCAATGCCTTGGCTACTATGAAAATCATTACATCTGCTTAATGGATTCCCCAATTACATGTTTTATTCCCATTATATTTTATCATGATTTATATTCCATTATGATATATGCCTTACGTACTTCCACGATTTATGTCTTTGATCAATATTTTGATTTTTAAATTTCATGTTCAAGTTTTTACTTTCAAATGTTTATGGATTGTTTTATGTTCACTATGTTTTCCCTTAGTGAAAATTTGAGCTCACCCTTTTTATGTTTTCTTTTCCCCAAGATATAAAGAAAGATTTTAGGTAAGAAAACAAAAGTGGTTGATCTTTATTGGAGAAGATTACGATCTTTCACTACAATTAGTAGATTACATTCCAAGTTTCCAAAGACACTAAACTATTACGGTCCTTTGGTGTCTGTTTTTGTTATGTACTAAGTATTCTGCAAAAGTAATGTAATGTCCATGTACATCAACCTTTGGGTCTCTACAAAATACCCAAAACACATTTATAAATTCCAATATCTATTTTAAAGAGTCATTCGGACCATTAAAAAATAATTGGTGAGAGTAATTAAATTAAATAATATTTCCAACACGTTCATAAAAATTAAAATTCAATGCATTGAAGTGAAAATAAAGTGGAACTTTATTTTCCTTCAATTAATAATTATTTATATATAATACTATCATTGATAAATTTAAAAAAAATTACAACCCAATAAATTCAATAGTTTTAAATATAAATATAGGAGAAAAACTACCTCAATCCAATAGTGGGTGGTCCATAGATTTGTATTTGGGTTGAAGGAGTCCTAAATAAGAGATCAAGCACCATATAAGCAGGGAAACCACAAAAATAGGGTCTTTTCTATACCCTAGGGTTTGGTCTATTGAGCACTAAAAAAAGAAGTAATAATAAAGAAAGAAGATGGGAGGAGTTCAATGCCTATGAAGAGAGGGATGGAGATTTAAAAAAATAAAAAGTATTTAAAAATTTAAAATCATAAAATCAGATCAAGTTAGTACTCAAGAGCTCAACCTCGACTAAAATAATAGATTTAGTTCTAGTATTTGTCGATATGAGGTCTCGTAGCTTATGAACAACAAACCACATTTACACACACACACACGCACACACATGCATACATATAAACACACACACACAAGTTAACACATAACTATAATTAATTAATAAAAATTATAACACACACACACACACATATATATATATATTATAATATAAAAATTTATCAATATATTTATATATTGATAAATTAATAATATTACATATATAATTGTATTATATAGAAATAAAAATCGATTTTATAAATATAAAATTAATATACATATACATACATACATTTAAACACACAAACACAAAAGATAATACTTATTTATAGTTAAATAATAATTTTTTAATAAATGATCATTAAAAAATAAATTTATATATGTATGTATGTATATAAATTTATAAGTATATTTACATGAATTTATATATATATCTCTGTGTGTGTGTGTGTTAATTTATATATATATATATATATTGATAATATTTCATATATAATATTATTACAAAACATTAAAAATAAATTTTATATATATCGGCACACATAAAAAGATACATACATACATATGTACATATAAGCACATAGACATAGAAGTTAAAACATATTTATAATTAATTAAAAACTAAATAAATGATCATTAAAGCATAAATTAATATATATATATATATATATATATATATATATTGATATTTGTATATATGTAATATATATAAATCTATAAAATAATTTATATTAATTTATTTATTTATATATATATATATAAATTAATATATATATATACTTAAAAAAATTATTTATATATATATTAAGATATATATATACTGACATATCAATTAATATATAAATATGTGAATATTAACATGTTAATTAATATATAAATATAAGTATACTAATATATTAATTAATATCTATATTAGCTTATATATAAATGTAATAAATAATCATTACATTACAAAAAACACATAATCAAGATCATGAATCATGGATCAGAAAAATCTGGTATCCTCAATGCCACTTGTTCAAAATCTTCTACATATTCCTCCATAAAACCAGTTTTTCAAATCCACATCAAAAATTGTAGAGGAGTTTCACCCTTCACCACCTTTATATGCCTTTCCATAAGTGTTCTCTTAAACTACCACCATTTTAAACTAGTGTTAGTAATCATTCATGATAGGATCCAATACATAGTTTTGTTCACCATAAAAATTGGTGACATGTAACTTCATATCTTCTAATGTGACTGACCATGATTTAAGTTTCCACCTTAGTTATCCATACATAAGGATCCTCCCCTAGAAAAAAGGGAAGCTACGCTCTTCAACACACTGCTTAAGCCTTCAAAACATCTTACATTATTTGAAATCAATCCTTCTCCTAGTCAACTATCGAACTCAACATTCCCATTTCCACATTCAGATGAACAATTTTTGATAACCTTAATTTTCTAACCAAGAATTAAAGAGTAACCCTCATATGGTTCTATCACCCCGATCCACTCTAATGATTTCTCTTCCATATCATGAATCCTAAGAGATCCTTGTCATTATGTTTCTTTAACTAATCATGTAGAACTCTCTGGAACACATTTTTTCCTCTAACCAACTACTCGAGACCTGTTTGTATGGACATCAGCATCTTTTCATTCTCATTTTTTTCCATAAATGACTCCAAAATTCCAATTCAACGGTGTCAGTACTACTCTACATTCTTGTCAGCACCTGTGATGGTACAATCACCTTCTCAATGTTTGACTCTCAACATTTGATTCACTAAAACTAGCGTTCAGTGAACAATTCTCAATGGAAGAACAAATTTGTTACGAGCCATACAATAGTATATAACACATATATACTTATAAAGAGTGAATAGTAATTGATCAATTTACTCCTATATTGAAATAAAATAATCAATATTTTTAGTAGTAAGAGATTAAATGAAATTATAATGGGGGTAACCAGGTAGATACAAGATCCTTGTGCTCCTTCCTAATAGTGGATAGATATTTCTGTAGAGAGACCACCTCTATTTAGTTACTGATTCCAGTAGGGATTATTTATGAGTAAAATTCCAAGTGTCCTTTTCCCTACCTAGCTAATGTGAGATGCTTGAGGTGGACCAATCTTCATCTCATAGTGTGAAAGATGATGGATGTAGTTTGGGTCTATGTTTCAGGTGATGGGTATGTATATTGGATGCATGTATTCAATGAACATTATAAAGAGTCAGACCTACTACTTAGACAACTCTATCAAGGGGGTGATGTGATGGTATATCCAAATACAAATGCACTTGGGTTGAGATAGAAAATTGGGTCCTTTAATATCATGGATCACCAATCTAAGTTATAGATTTATAAGGAAAGAATACCAAAGAGGAAGTGGAAATCGAAAAAATCTTCATAGAATAGAGTGAATCAAAGGACAATATCATTATTAGAATATAAAATTCAATACATGTGTGATGAGGTTTTTTATTTATATACAATGGGGGATACAATAGTTAATGGGTATAATACCCAAAATTCATAAATCCTAAACTTATTTTCCCCCTTAATGTCAAAATTATAATCTCAAATGAATACATTCAAAAATAGAAGCACATTCCATTCCACCCATATTGCATAGTATTTTTTTAGCACACCAAATTTGAATTTACTCTCCAAATATTAAATTATATACTCTTTATATGGGAAAGGATTCTATAATTCATGCAACTAGGTGGGTTAATATTAAAACATCATATTTGGTCTTCAATAATAGAGATAATTGGGCCATTTTCTCTATCCATGGATGTTGGTATCCATTTGGGCCTATAATGAAGTGATATAGGAACCCATTGTTTCATTCAGTAAATTTAATCTCACTCATGTCATCAGGCCTTCAAAATACATATCCTCTATATAGGAAATTTAATTGGTTATAATCATCCTCCCTCTCTTTGGAAGGATTCATCCTCAACTCTTCGGCCACTTCAACCACAAGGGATAAATAACAGAAACCCTTAATGTAGAACGTAAACCATACTAACTAGAAAATCTATTATATTTTTTTTATTTTTAATCTTTTTGAGAACTAAAAAATGGAATTTCTATTCCTGGTAAGAGTTTTGATTTTATTTTTTTGGGAAGTCGTTCATTTTTTATATAAATCCATACTAAGCTACCAGGATCAAACAACACTTACTTAAAACCCTTTCTTATATGATCAACAAATTTATTGTGCATAATCTCAATATATTCCTTTTCTTTTGGGGAATATTATTGATAATTTATACACACCCTTTCACATTCATATTTTTTTCTTCCTGTAATGAAAAATGAACTAGATCAAAACATGAAAGTGGTTAACGATGCAAAAAATTTCAAATGAAGAATATTGTGTAGTGGAATGCTTGAGCATGTTATATGTGAATTCCACATGGTTCTGAAACTCCCCAAAATTCATTATATTCATTTTATAAATTTTAACACCCAAAGATTTCATTGTACTTTATCTCATTAAATTAATTCAATATCATGCGCTACAAGCAACACCGAGTTCGAGCGCACCACAACTTACCAAACTAGCCATTCAGAAAGAAGTAATGAATAATATTAATTTTATTGTTGAATCTTATATACATAATATAATTATAACATCAATATTATTTGTTTCTTATACATAATATAAGAACAAATTCAATTTTTTAGATAAAGGATGTATTTTTCAAAAAATATTCAATTTTACCTCCTATTAATGGTGAACCCTTTTTAAATGCGTTATTTGATACTTTTATATTAAATTTGACAAAATAAAATTCTTATTTAGAAGTGGGACATAAAAATTTAGTTTGGATAAATTTTTTCTGTTTTTTTGACAACTTTCATATTTTGATGAATAGTGAAATATGCTAAATTTTAATTTAAAACAAAATTTTTAATCAAAATAATATATAGTGTTTTGTTATACATTTTAATGGTTTTGAAGTACAATTATATTATATTTCTATCATTTAATACAATTTAGGTCATTATAAGTAATTTCACATTTAAATTTGACATAAACCCATGTCAATCATTTGTATGTTTTTACTTTTTAAAAACCTACTTTTTGGTTTTGACAACAGGAATTAATTTTAAATTAATTAATAAAACTTATATGTTTCTAATTTGGGAAAATATAATTCATTTTTCAATTTGGAATATAAAAATTATCTTAGGGTGAATTTATGGTATTTTTCTGAAAACTTTCAATTTTTGATGAATAGTGAAAAACACTACGTTATTGTATAAAACTGACTTTTTATTTAAATAATTTTTTATTTTAATTTAATTTATTTTCGGCCAAAATAGATACATAATACCAATATATGTTCAATGTAATACATTGTAATCATTTTATTATAATTGTAGATATATAAATTTTATTGAACTTTTTACCGTCTTTTACCCATCTTCTAGGAGCATTTGCAAATTCAAATAAAAAATAATTCTACCGCTACTGTGAGTTGAATTTTAAAAATCCAAGAGAAATTATTGACATCAGTAAATAAAATGTGGTTCAATAAGATGAAAATAATTTTTGGTGAATAGTATCTTTTGACTTTTATTTACCACGGTTAAATGTAAATAGCGTAATTATACGTAAAAATGGTATTATAATTACCCTAAAACATGTCCTAATTTTATTACATAAGTTTATTTCGACCAAAATAAACCTTAGAACAAAAATATGATCCTTATGGTCCACTTGGATTTAATTAGGACATTTATCATTATTATATTTAAAGAAGCGTTAAAAGTGTTAAATTCAATGTTTAATAAATAAACCATTTTTAATATAGGGTTATAAATAAGATAAATTTGAATATAAATATTCGTTAGAAAGATAAAAAGATTTATTACATAATTGTTTTTTATTTATAATTTTTAGACATTATATAAATAAATTTATTTATGACACAATGATGATACAGTAATTAAATTATTAATGAAAGAATCAAATTAATGGTACTATAAATATTAAAATAAATATAATTTCAATTTTTTTATGACATCCACGAATTTTCAAGTTGAATATTACATGTTGGGGTAGATTAAATGTATCTTTTTTGAATTAATCAATTTGTGATGACTTTCACAAAAAACAAATACTAAATTGTGTCAAAATTGACATAAATGAGTTTTTTAAAAAATATTATATTATTAAATTATATAATATACTAAAAATATAAGGTTCGGCCAAAGGGCATAAGTAATATTTTATATGTCATTAATGAACCGCTTGAGGTTCTCTTGGAAGTTTAGAGTATGTTTATTAACCATATAGTGAACGAATACAAGAAGACACTATAAATGTCAAACTATATAACTAAGAGTTTTATCTAAATGATAAGGTTAATATGGTGATCTAAACCAATCTAAAACCTATTGGTTGAAAGGTGTTCAACCCATCCGCACCATATACTTGAAATAAATCATTTTGGAGCCATTATATGTAATGACCCAGAAATTTCAAAGAAAATTTTTTCTTAAATACTTTGGAATTTTATGAGTCTGTGGCTTCTGACGGTACTTGATTCCGAGGCCCAGTGTACCCGGAATCAATTTCTGAAGTTTAGCTCGGGTACGTTCAGTAAACGAATGAGCGGGTTTTTCTATATTTTGAACCGGTGCTCAGAATTGAAATCTGAGGGCACTGATGAACTCACAACGCCAGTAATTGCTTAAGGGGACCTTTACCGTAGATGCATTTACACGGGATGAGAAGTTAAACATTTGTGGATTAAATAATAAGTGAATAAAATTGCGGAACAATTTTATTTTATATCTAATGTGGTCATATCCTACATGGGGGAGTTGGGCTGGGCACCTAACTACCTGTGTGAGGATATTTGTGAGGTGGGGCCCACATGAGCCCCAACCTTTGACATTCCCTAAACTCCTTTTAAACCCCATTCTTAATTGTTAACTCTCCTTTAATTGAGTAACTCTTCCTCTCCCCTCTCTCACTCTTTAATTCTTGCCAACACACACCTTAATTAATTGATTGAACCTCTTCAATTAAATTAATTAAGTGTTTGAATTTTAAGTTTCGAATGCATGGAAAGACTAAATAAAATAAGGAGAAGCCTTATTTTAATGGGTTGGAAATTCTTGTGTGAGGTGGAATTGGGAGAACTCTAGAGTTTTTGAAGAACTCCATCCTCAACGAAGGAAGGTTCTTCTCCGGCAAAGAACATCGACCCTTCAACGTAGAACGACTCGAAAACCATGGTTCTCCATCCTCTTCTTTCTTCGCGACAAGGAAGGATACACCGAAATGGGGAATTCGCCAACGACGACGCACCTTATATTCTCTTCTCCATGACAATAGAGGGAACATTGTTTCTTCCTCGGGTGCACTCTGACGATGTCACTACTACAAATATGGATTTTATCAGCACTAAAAATGGCCATTAACAGCGCTAGAAAAGGCGCTATTAATGCCAGCGAAGATAAATGGGGGGTCCACTTTATCAGCGCTCCAAAAAGTGCTGATAAAGACCCCTTTTATCAGTGCTAAAAAAAGAGCTGATAAAAATACAAAAAAATATAAGAATAAAAAAAGTACTGCCAATCTCGGGGGGTGGCTTTTTACGGTGCTTGATCCCCCCTTTATCTGCGCTTTCCCGCACCTCTAATGCCCGCCCACACTCCCTACACCCTTAATCAGCGCTAGCCCTTTAAATCAACCTTGCGCACGCACCCTTTCCTCCACCCATATTTGATCTCGAGACCTCCCCCCTGCGCACCTAAAGTCCTTTCCACTACCCTATATTTATTTGTTCTCTTATTCATGATATATCTATTTATTTATATATATATTTAGATATATTTATTCATATAGTAATATCTATTTATATTAATATATATAGTTATATTAATATATATATATAGTTATATTAATATATATATATAGTTATATTAATATATACAGATAGTTATATTAATATATATATATATAGTTATATTAATATATATATATAGTTATATTAATATATACATATAGTTATATTAATATATATATAGTTATATAATTATATGTATAGTTATATTAATATATGTATAGTTATATTAATATATAGTAGTTATATAAATACTAAAATATTGGTATTTTAAATAAAATGGATATTAGTTATTATTTAGATAAAGCAAATATATTTTATATGTAAATATGTTTAATTATTTATTTAAAAAATTTAATTTTTAGGTGTGAATATATAAAAAATATGTACATATAGTTATATATTTGATTATAAATAGAAGTGCATTATAAAAAAGGATAAAATTTCAAAGACATAATATCAATATGAATGTAATACCTTGGAATAAATTCAGTACTCACCAAAAAAATCCAATAATACCCCCTTAAACGAGCCTGAAAATTCACAAAATGTTAAAAAATCTGGGTACCTTGACTAAAAACTCAGTTTTGGAGGCTTTCTGGGCCTATTTTGGCCTCGAACAACGCTTGACCGGGGTCCCTCCTTGGACACAGTGACGTAGAGCTCATCACAGGCTTCGATTTGATATGTGGTAGAGCTCAAACGGACACCCGGATCAAAATTTATGGTCGTTTGAAGTTCGACTTGCGTTTTCAACATATTTTGGATCTTTTTTTAATTTTTTTTATTTTTTAGTCTTCAAATTGTTATTAAATGACTATTACTCCATAATAATTATCTAATTATTATTATTAAATTTTTTTATAAGCCATTTTCACTAAATATTATATATATTAAGTATAATAAGTGTAAATGTACATTTATACTTATCTAAAATATATTTAAAAATTATATATTATATTTATATCAATATAACTATATAACTATATTTATATATTATTATTTTTTTAATTTTTTTTTGAAGTCAACCCTTTATCAGTGCTTTTAAAAAAAAGTGCTGATAAAGGGGGGGGTGCTTTATCAGCGCTAAAAAAAGGGCTGATAAAGGGGTACTTTTATCAGTGCTTTTTTTAGAACTGATAAAGGCACCCTTTATCAGCGCTTTTTTAGCGCTGATAAACCCCCCCCCCCATTTATCAGTGCTTTTTCGTTAGCATTGATAAATGGGTGGTGCTGGCCTTGCCCATTTTTGTGGTAGTGCATCCACGAATTCTCACCTCGTGACGTCGTCTTCCACGACGCCGACGTTAGTCATCAATTGTTTAGGTAGGGGAAATTATACAATTTTAGTTGATTAAAATTGTACTTGTTCCTCATTGAATTCTCCGAAATGATTTTGGCCATCTGTTACCTCCTAACGTGGAGGTCGTGGGCCAAACAAACACGGCTTTATGACCCTCTGCTAGAACTTGATCTTTTTGGAATCGGCGACCAGCGAGGGGGACGAACAAACACGGCTCTATGACCCTCCGCTAGGACTTGATCTTTTTGGAATCAGAGACCAGTGGTGAATAAAGCACAGTGGTGTCGTTCCGTGCCGGGATCACGGTGGAGGAAGCCGGTGCCGACGCGCCGGCTGTACGGAAGGTACCGCGGCCCACTTTTCGGGCCGTGTCGGCGGAAGAACCTGATGGTCGGGCGAAGGGAAGTCGGGGCACCAGGAGTGCGCCGCGCTGAAAAACCGGCCGACCCGTCGGCTGGCCGGACGAATCCATATAGCGGCACTATAAGGGAGCCGCGTTGAAGAAATTCGCGGCCCACCGTGCGGGCCGTGTGCGCCAGAAGGCCGGCCGGCCTAGCCGGTCGGTTTAGGAGGGGGCACCCTAAGGCGCCGCTGGGGGTCGTTCCGCGCTATGTCGGGCTGGGCCGCACCCCCACCGGGCTGGGCCGCGCTGCGCCCTTCGGGCCAAGTGGCGTTTTCCTTCGGACCTGTCCGACACCCCTACCGGGTCGGACCCATCAAACTGGGTTAACTCGACCCGCCAATCCACTGGGCTTAACGGGCCAGGCCGGTATTCACATAAACGTGAATAACATAAAGACCGTGCGTCCGATCGATGTGACTTCTGTGGCACAGGGACTCTTCCGATGAGAAGGTCCTTTTGCGATACTCTAAGTGTGTTTTGGATGGCATTGGTAAATGGCCGGGTTTGAATCGAGCATATTTTCAACCGGGGCCCTCGAATGAAAAGGCCAATATCTCACAAACCGGGCATCCATTTGATGCGCCGTCTGTCGCATTGAGTTCCTTCTGATGAGACAGAACTTCAGGATACATCAACTTTGGACTTCGCGAGAGTTGATGTATCAACCCCTTTTTTACTCGTGGTGCTGACCCTCCCGGAATCGAGTATGCTGTTTGCAGGAAACCTAGAGCTTGATGCGACTGCGACGACGATGACGACTGTACTTGGATCTTACATGGGTTTGGCAGTGTGGATGACTGTACTTGGATCCTCCATGGGTTCGGCAGTGATGACGACTGTACTTGGATCCTACGTGGGTTCGGCAGCAATGGTTACTGTACTTGGATCCTACGTGGGTTCAGCAGCGACGACTTCTGTACGTGGATCCTAAGTGGGTTCGGCAGAGGAGATGATTAAGAGGCTACACCTATCATCTCCACCCTTCTTCGGGAGTAGTATACCATTGTGAGCTGAGTCTTGACTTTAAATCATTATCATTAGTATGATTGACTTCTTTCCTGTGTGGACTGGTTGTGCTTGGGCGCAGAAGTTGGAGTCGTACTAAGATTGATGACTTAGGTATATGTATGTGAATATACCTAAGTAGAGTTGGTTGATACTTCGTGTTTGTATCTTTCCTTTGTGGATTATCCTTTGTGGATTCTGGTAGACCTTCGGGGGTCTCGGGGTCCTTACTGAGTATCGTATACTCAACCCTGCACGGGCATTGCCCACACTATGTTGTGTTTGTTGCAGACGACCGATAGCATTGATCGTGGTCGAGGCTTGTGGAGCTAGACAGTATTCGGAGGTGGACCACCAGGCGGGACGTACACGGAGTGGGTGGATAGACCCAAGGTACCAACGAGACTATTTGTACCCACCATTCAGGTGGGATTCTCGAAAGACAACCTGGTGGTTGCTGTTTTACTTTCCTACTGTTGTACTTTCTTTCTCAATTGTATTGTACTTCTAGTTGGGTTTGTATACCGGCCCATTTAATTTTCAGAACTCACTTTTGTACTCAGTTTACTTTGTGTTTACTCCAGCTGGCATACTCTATTGTGTTTCTTTTCTTATATAATGGCAATGCCTTCCCTTTTATCGGGAATTATGCCTTTGGTGCTAGTCGCTAGCCCCTTGCCTATGGAAGGTGGGCATGGGGTAGTCACAGCACGTGCCCCGAGGACAGGACGTGACAAATTGGTATCAGAGGAGTCGATTCTACCATATAACTCAGGACTCTGATAATATCTTCTTTGTGAAGAAATAGTGTTAAAAATATTGAGTGTAGTTTTCATTTCAGGGAGTCCAGTGTTGGTGCGGCGGGCGACGTATCCATACAGCAGGACCCTGACTTCTGATTTCCAACTCAGTGCTCGAAAACACTGATTGCATATGTGTTTCAAAAGTTTTCTTTGTGATTACTTTGTGTCAGATCACCAGGTATAATGTATTAACTGTGGCGCACCTCTTTCTTTTCAGGATGGCCCCACGTAGGTAGTCATCTAGGGTTCCGAGCTATGTGCGAGATGGAAACCCACCATGCGACGAGGCCTCGGTGCAGGGCCCCATTACAGAAGAGGCACCAGTGGTATCACTACCCGCTGGGCCACCAATACCACCAGCCCCAGCTACGAAGAGTTCATGTCGCCTGAGTGCATTTCACGAGTTTCGGTGACATTGGTCGCCCAGGTTCCATGAAGACACGGATCCTCAGGCAGCCGAGGATTGGGTGGAGGCTATCGTCATAGTCTTCAGATTGGTAGGGACACCAGCAGACCTTATGGTGATCCTTGTCCTGAGTCTCTTGCACGCAGCAGCAGGTAGATGGTGGTGCCTGATGCTCTAGGTGCATGATGAGACATCTTTACATTGGAAGGACTTCGAGAGACTCTTCTTCTCGGAGTTTGTTCTAGCCGCCCCCCGTGTGGTGCACATCCAGGAGTTACTACAGCTGCGGCGGGGCAGCATGATAGTAGCCCAATACTTGGCAAGATTTACTGACCTCTCCCGCTACTCCACAGACATGGTTCGGGACTCATTCGTCCAGGCCCGGACCTTCGAGAAGGGACTGAGGCCTGAGATCAGGGCTTCAATGATCTCCCTCATCATTCTGACATAGGAAGGAGTACTAGAGAGAGCCCTTCATGTGGAGATATTTCTTACTGAGCCTACACCAACAGTGAGGCCTACTGCAGGGCAACACGTAGTGGAGTCTTCTACAGCCGGCAGTAGACAGATGTCATAGAGGTCCAAGCGGACCAGACCATCAGGTGGGCGACCTCAGGATACTGGTTCGTATGTGTGGGGCACACGCAGCAGAGCCAGTCATACGAGAGGCAGGCAGTGCTATGCATGCGGCGGGCAGGGACACATGGCTCGTGACTGCCGACCCGCCATACAGAGGAGCAGCAGATGGTTGAGGGACCACCTAGGCAGAGGTAGAGGTTCGACTGTGGCAGTCCGTATGGAGCAGGAAGATGAGGCAGAGGAGCTGGCCGAGCAGCAATTGGTGGAAGATGCTTCAAGGCTCTACCACCACCACCACCAAGAGGTCCACCCCGACCACGGGGAGATGGAAGATAGAGACAGACTCAGCTCCAGGAAGTTGAGGCCTACGACCACGGCGCACCTGAGATTATTCAAGGTATTATCTATGTCTACTCAACCATTTCTATAGTTCTTATAGACACAGGAGAGAGTCATTATTTTATTTCCGCTACCCTTGTTGGGAGCTCGGAGATTCTGAGAGAGCTGTTGGCTCGATCCTTACGGCTAGAGACTCCTACGGGAGCAGACTCAAAGATTACAAACTGGTGCCGGCAGTGTGAGATTACTCTAGGAGGTGAGAGATTTAGCTGGGATCTTCTTATAGCTGCATCGAGGCCTTACGTCGTCATCTTGGGTATGGATTGGTTATATACAGTCCATGCCCAGATTGACTGTACTAGGCACAAAGTGTGGTGTTTCCACATAGATGGGAGCAGGTTCACCTTCACCATTGATAAGGGAACCTTTACAGTATAGGATGGACTTACACAGAGGAGAGGGCAGCCAATCACACATCAGTTGGCTAGTCACATCCTCGGAGCGATTGATGTGTGGAGTCCACGTTTTCCTGTTGTGGTGGATCAGTATGCAGACGTTTTCCCGAATGACGTTCCAGGACTACCTCCTCACAGAGAGGTAGACTTCTACATTGACTTGTACCTCGGGAAAGCATTGATATCTACTTTATCATATCGGATGGCTCCTTCCGAGCCTCGTGAGTTGCGGGTACAGCTGGAGTATTTACAAGGAAAGGGATTCATCCGACCCATTGTTTCACCCTGGGCTTCTCCGTTTTTATTCACCAAGAATGCGGATGGGAGATTAAGACTATGTGTAGACTACCATCTCCTGAATTAGGTGACCGTAAAGAACAAGTATCTACTCCCGAGGATTGATGACCTCTTTGATCAGGTCAAGGGAGCACGATGGTTCTCGAAGATAGACCTCGGGTCAGGCTATCACCAGCTCAATGTTCGAGACAAGGATGTATAGAAGACGGCCTTCAGGTGTTGGTATGGCCATTATGAGTTCATGGTTATGCCTTTCGGAGTATCCAATTCTCCAACAATGTTCATGAGTCTCATGAACAGGATATTCCAGCCTTACCTTGATCGATTTGGCGTAGTCTTCATCGATGAAATTCTGATTTATTCGTCTAATGAGGAGGAGCATGCCAACCACTTGTAGGTTGTACTAGACACACTCCGAGAGAATCAGCTTTATGGTAAGATCTCAAAGTGTCAGTTCTGGATTCAAGAGTTACACTTCTTAGGTCACGTCATCTCTGAGGTGGGAGTTGCGGTGGATCCTGCGAAGATCGAGGGAGTACTTTCTTGGGAGCCTCCCAGGAGTGTGACGGAGGTGCAGAGTTTCCTAGGTCTGGCTGGGTACTACCGGAGATTTGTGCCAAAATTCTCCAGATTTTTAGCACCACTTTCAGCTTTGACAAAGAAGGGTAAACCCATCTTGTGGTCAATTAGATGTCAGCAAAGCTTCTAGGAGCTTAGACAGAGATTGACCAGTGCGCCCATCTTGAGGTTACCAGAGGAGGGTGTAGGGTACGTACTTTACTGTGATGCATCAAGGACCAGACTCGGGTGTGTACTAATGCAGGATCGGGCAATGATAGCCTATGGTTCACAATAGTTGAGGCAGCATGAGCAGAACTACGCTACCCATGATCTGGAGTTAGCACCAGTGGTGCCTTGAATATGTTGTGGCACTATCTGATGGGTGAGCGCTTTACAGTCTACTCTGACCACCAGAGTCTCATGTACATCTTCTCGTAGAAGGACCTGAACCTGAGATAGCAGCGATGGCTCAAGTTCCTCCAGGACTATGACTTTGAGATATTCTATACTCTTGAGAAGGGAAACGTTGTGGCTGATGCTCTCATCGGGAGTTCGGGAATTCAGCTACTTGGAGAGGCGACAGATAATTTAGCTGCTTTGCAGATTTCCTTCGTGGATTGAGATGGGTAATCCTTCCTACAGTCCATCATAGTCACTCCCCCACTAATTCAGCAGGTCAGAGAGGCACGGCGTGGGGACGCTGACTGTGAGACGCGACGTGCTCAGATTTCCACAGCACAGGCACCTGATGGATTTTCTGAAGGGGGAGAGCACATAATCCTCTTCAGGGGACGTACCATGGTACCAGTTGCATTGTAGGAGGAAGTGATGAGGGACTTTCACACTTACCCTCTTTCAGTACATCCAGGAGTAACGAAGATGTACCAGGATCTCATATGACAGCATTGGTGGCCGGGTATGAAGAAGGATGTGGTAGACTTCGTTTCTTGATGCCTCACCTGCCAGTAGGTGAAGGCGGAGCACCAGGTACTGGTAGGCTGGCTTTAGCCCTTAAAGGCCCCAGAGTGGAAGTGGGACGGGATATCTATGGATTTCATGACGGGGCTTCCACATACTACCAGAGGACATGACTCCATCTGGGTGATCATAGACCAACTAACCAAGTCGGCCCACTTCCTATCGATCAGAGAGCATGGCACAGTAGAGATCTTGGGAAGCCTCTACGTTCATGAGATCGTACGGCTTCATGATGTGCCATCTTCTATCGTCTTTGATCGAGATGCTCTCTTTACTTCCCGACATTGGAAGGGGTTTCAAGAGTCATGACGGATGGCCAGATGGAGAGGACCATTCAGGCTCTCGAGGACATGCTCTGTGCATGTGTCCTAGACTTTGGTCGGAGCTGGGAGGATCACCTACCCTTGGTGGAGTTTGCGTACAAAAACAGATACCAATCCACCATCGGGATGGCACCTTACGAGTCACTGTACGTCCGACCATGCAGATCACCTCTGTGCTGGACTGAACCTAGGGAGTCAGCACTCGTAGGACCGGAGATGGTTCAGGCTATGATGGAGAAGGTGCAGATCATTTAGGAGCGGATGAGGACTACACAGATGAGATAGAATTCCTATACTGATAGGAGACGGATACCACTGGAGTTCGAGGATGGAGACCACGTTTTCTTATGGGTCTCACCTCAAGGTGAATTATGGAGATTTGGTCGGGGCGGAAAGTTATCTCAGCACTTCATCGGACCATTACAGGTCCTCAGTAGGGTAGGTGAGGTGTCTTACCGCCTGGCCCTTCCACCTCAGCTGCACCTGGTGCATGAAGTCTTCCACGTATCTTAGCTGAGGAGATACGTGCTGGACCAGACCCATATCATTGATCACGGGGAGTTGGACATCGATGACGGGGCTACCTTCATGGAGGACCCAGTGGAGATCGAGGATCGACAGGAGTGGGTCCTATGTGGATGGTCGATTCCTCTTGTTTGCATTCATTGGTAGGACGGGAACCTCCAAGAGAGCACATGGGAGAGGGAGGCTTAGATGTGTGCACAGTACCCTCATTTGTTTCCCTAGTTTATGATGTAGCTTTATGGGGACGTAAAGCCCTGAGGTGGGAGTGATGTAAAGACTCATAAATTTCAAGGAAATTTTTTTCTTAAATTATTTGGAATTTAAAGAGTTTTTGGCTTCTGACGGTACTTGATTCCGAGGCCCAGTGTGCCCGAAATCAATTACCGAAGTTTAGCATGGGTACGTTCAGTAAACAAATGAGCGGGTTTTTCTATCTTTTAAACCGGTGCTCAGAATTGAAATCTGAGGGCACTGATGAACTCGTAACGCCAGTAATTACTTAAGGGGACCTTTACCATAGATGTGTTTACACGGGATGAGCAGTTAAAAATTTTCGGATTAAATAGGAAGTGAATTAAATTGTGGAACAATTTTATTTTATATCTAATGTGGTTATATCCTACATGGGGGAGTTGGGGTGGCCAACTAACTACCCATGTGAGGATATTTGTGAGGTGGACCCACACAAACCCCAAACTTTCACATTCCCTAAACTCCTTTTAAACCCCATTCTTAATTGTTAACTCTCCTTTAGTTGAGTAACTCTTATTCTCCCCTCTCTCCCTCTTTAATTCTTGCCAACACACGCCTTAATTAATTGATTGAACCACTTCAATTAAATTAATTATGTGTTTGAATTTTAAATTTTGAATGCATGGAAAGCTTAAATAAAATAAGGAGACGCCTTATTTTATTGGGTTGGAAATTGTTTTGTGAGGGGGAATTGGGAGAACTCTAGTGTTTTTTAAGAACTTCATCATCAACGAAGGATGGTTCTTCTCCGACAAAGAACATCGACCATTAAACGTAGAATGACTCGGCAACCACGGTTCTCCATCCTCTTCATTTTTCATGACAATGAAGGACACACTGATTTGGGGAATTTTCCAACAACAACGCACCTTATATTCTATTCTCTGCGACAAGAGAGGCAACGTCGTTTCTTCCTCGGGCGCACTCCGATGACGTCCACGATTTCTCACCTCGCGACATCATCTTCCGTGACACCGACGTTCGTCATCAATTATTGAGGTAGGGGAAATTATACAATTTTAGTTGATTAAAATTTTACTTGATCCCCGTTGAATTCTCCAAAATTATTTTAGCCATGTGTTACCACCTAACGCAGAGGGCGCGGGCCGAACAAACACGGCCCAACGACCATCCACTAGAACTTGATCTTTTTGGAATCGGCGACCAGCGGTGAAAGAAGCACGACGTCATCACGCAGTGCCAGAATTGCGGTAGAGGAAGACGACACATATGCATTGGTTGTACGGACGGAACCGCGGCCCGCCCGTTGTCCGGCCGGGCGAAGGGAATTCGCGGCACCAGGAGGGCGCCATTCTGGAAAACCGGTCGGCCGAGCGGAGCCAAACCGCTGTGCCAGGAGGGCGCCTCGCTAAAGAAACCTGTGGATCATTGTGCGCGCCGCATGCACCAGAAGGCCGGTCGGCCTAGCTGGACATTATGGGAGGGAGGATCCCTAAGGCGCCGCCGGTTCGGGAAGCCGGGGTCCGTGCCCCCGCCTCGGACTGCTCGGTTCGGGTCGCGCCAGGCCGCACCCATGCGGGCCGCACCAGGCCGAGCCGGGCCGCACCCATCGGGCCGAGCTACGTTTTCTTTTGGACTGGTCCGACACCCCTTCCGGGTCGGACCTGTCAAACTTGGTTAACCCGACCTGCCATCCCACTCGGCTTAACGGGTCGGGCCGATTATTCACTTAAACGTGAATAACTTAAAGACCGCACGTCCGATCGATGCGCCGTCTACGGCACTGATACTGTTTCGATGAGACGGTCCTTTTTCGATACTCTACGTGTGTTTTGGACAGCTTTTTTAATTGGCTGGGTTTGGATCGAGCATATTTTCAACCGGGCCCTTGGAATGAAAAGGCCAATATATCACAAACAGGACATCTGTTTGATGCTCCGTCTGTTGCGTTGAGTTCCTTTTTATGAGACTGAACTTCGGGATACATCAAATCTGGATTTCGTGACTTTTGATGTATCGACCCCTTTTTACCAGTGGAGCGGACCACCCGGAATCGAGTACGCTGTGTGTGGGAACCCTAGAGCTGGTTGCGACTATGACGATGATGATGATTGCACTTGGATCCTACGTGGGTTCGGTAGAGAGGAAGACTTTACTTGGATCCTCTTTGGGTTCGGCAGTGATGACGACTGTACTTGGATCCTACGTGGGTTCGGCAGTGATGGTTACTGTACTTGGATCCTACGTGGGTTTGGCAGCGACGAATTCTGTACTTGGATCCTACGTGGGTTCGGAAGAGGATATGATTCAGAGGCTACATCTATCATCACCACCCCTCTTCGTGAGTAGTATACATGTGTGAGCTGAGTCTTGACTTTCAATCATTATCATTGGTATGACTGACTTCTTTCTTGTGTGGAATGGTTGTGCTTGGGTGCGAAAGTTGGAGTCATACTGAGATTGATGACTTATGTATATTTATGGGCATATACCTAAGTAGAGTTGGTTGATACTTCATGTTTGTATCATTCCTTTGTGGATTATCCTTTGTGGATTCTGGGAGACCTTCGGGGGTATCAAGGTCGTTATTGAGTATCGTATACTCACCCCATCATGGGCATCACCCACACTACGTTGTGTTGGTTGCAGACAACGGACAACACTGATCGTGGTCGAGGCTTGTGGAGCTGGACGGTATTCAAAGGTGGACCACCTAGTGGGATGTACGTCGAGCGGACGGACAAACTCGAGGTACCGAAACTACTAGAAATTTAAGCTATAGCCACGGACCTATATCCACAGTTTTATAGGTCCGTGGCTATAGCTGTTTTATAGCCATGGTTTATTTTTTAATTAGTGGCTACACAATTCCATTCACTTATATTTTCGATTCCAATCAGGCTCTACCTCCATCCCTGATATGCGTCCTGTTTTTTTCGATTCTAGTAAGGCTCCTCCTCCATCACTGATACGCGACCCTCTCACTGCGGCGCCCTCCTCCCCCGACGGCCTCTCCTCCTCCCCGATGGCCTCCCTCACCACACCCTCCTCTCTTCCCCTGTGGCTTTCCTCTGTCGCCCTCAGTGTTATCCTCTATCGCTCGTCCTCACCGTATTTGCTTCCTCCATCCCTCGTTGCAGTTCATTCATTCACAGCACATATTCTCCAATCACGGCTCGGCTTCTCCATTCGGGGTTGCTCCATCCATTGAGCGGTACTCCCTTCCTCCATACCATTCTTTGGACGTTCCTCCTCCATTCAGTGCGTCGGCAGAAGGATTCCTCCATAACCTTCTTCGGGCCTTCCTCCTCCATATAGTGCGTTGGCCCAACTAATTTGTATTGTTGAGGAATTGGGCGTTCCACCTAGGTCATTGGACTCACCCAAACTCATATACACGACCTGGGTTACAATATAAATGATGAGACCTTATTGTTTTCTCTTAGGGTACAAGTATTTATTGGAGATGTAAATCTAGTAAATGTCTAGTAAGTTGCAGAGGAGAAGGATTTATTAGGCCATATTATGTTAGATGGTTAATATTCCAATTTTATTTTAGTTATCATTTAGCATGTATTGATGATCATTCCATTTTATTTATATATGATTCTATGTTTTTCTGTTATTTCTTCTATTCTATTTTAATCTTCTACAATATATAGATTTATTTATTTCTAGTCTAGAATGTGGGGGATTAATTGTATCTCTATTTTGTTTCTACAAGTTTTTGTGATGTCTTCTATATTGACTGGTGATGTCAAATTTTCAGTAGATTTTTCCATGAACCTCAGGCCTTATATTAGAGAGAACAATGTCCTGATGAATATTTGAGGACCTCACCACTAGTTAGATGAATTTGGTGTATGGTTAGGTGAACTTTAGGTCATGTAGAATCTATGTCTGGGTTCATTTTGGGTGTCCATATTAGGGTGTAACACACACACACACACATAGGAATCCCGTAGATATCATCCACATATCCTTGATAATACAATAACAATATGTACATTACATACTGAATAATCCCAAAGAATACTACAAACCTTTATTAACCCAAATATATTTTTTAAATAGATAAGGGTATCCCATGCATCTCCCAAAACATAACTTATAAGTAATGACTAATGTTGTTATGGGTTGTGAAATCCTGATGAAATTAGAATTTTTATTCTAGAAGTAGGGGATTCTCTATGAAATGGGATTAAAAATGTAAATATCAGAATTGGGATTAAAATTGGAAATATCAAAATTTATATGGACCTTCCATGAGTGGTTGGTCACCATAATATTTTGAATGGGTTATATGATGATATTATACACAATTCTTCCATTATTTGTCTTATGTGAGGAGTATAAGAGGATTAGTCCCCACTGGAATTTAAATCATGACCAAACTTATGCAATGAGCATAAGGGGACTAGTCCCCACTAGACCTAAAATCATGACTATAATTTTGTGATGAGCACAAGAGGACCCTACCTTTCCATATATCAAAAGTATAAGATTTATTATGTGATAAGAATAGGATGATTCACCTTTCCTAATGCATCATAATCCCATCCTTCCTCAGGCGATGAGCATGGAATTCCTTAGGTGATGAGGATGGAATTCTTTAGTTGATGAGCCTAGAGTTCATTAGGTGATGAGCCTAAAATACCACAGGTGACTAGCCTATGATGACTTTGGTGATGAAGATAGGATTATATAGGTGATGAGAATAGTATTAATTAGATTATGAGCCTATGATGTCTATATGTCTTGACAGAAGAAGATATAACATCCTTCTTTTCCAGATCATAACTGGAGATCCATCCTTTACATATATGTGGCAAGCATAAGATTCCCTCACTTCCAAAAATGAGAATGATATTTATGGGATTGTATAAATATACAATGTAATTGAAATTCTAGTCAACTTTGATCATTAGGTTGTCACCTTGATAAGGAAGCAAGTGGAATTATTAACTGATGTCCACATGGAGATGGAATCAAGAACAAGATTCATGGGCATGTGTAAATTATATAAGACAAATTTAACATTTTAAATCATTTCAATAAAACATAAGTAGTATTTATATCTTTTAATATCAAGTTCTCTTACTCTTTCTGAAAATTGGGTAGGTGGATTATAATACTTGACATCTCTGTTATCTAGCTTGAACCAAAATCTCCTAGAGATTCATTCCTTCCAAATTATTATTTATCAACATCTTCATTAGTTTGTTTCTTTAATATTTCATTGCTTTTATCTCATTTTTTGACAGTTTTCTTCCTACTATTTAGCATCTAATTTATTTTTTTAGTCTCTTTTCATCCTTTCCCTTGAATATTGATCCTCTTCTTCTGGTAATTTACATGAATCCATATATTTAATTTTCCCCAATTGTATTAGGAATCTCCCCCTTATATATCATTTTGGTTTTCCATGAAATCCACCCCACTTTCATATTTTGATTATGAATGCTTGAATGACTACCCTGAATTAACTAATTAGGACTTGAGAAGATTTGGTTTTTTTCATTTCATAAAATCATTATTGATTTGATTATTTTCTATCTCGTATATCTTTTTTAATGTATTATAAGTCCCTGGATCCTCTTGGGATGAATTTAAATATTGATTACCTTATATTTTATATTGAATCCTTTATTGGATTTATTATTTCCCATTGACTACAGAAGGACCAAATTGTTTAAGATCACCTTACTCCCAAAAAATATTTAGATATTTATACCCTCAGGGGTTATAGCTATTTAAAAATGGATCATATCTCACATGATGTGTCATATTGTTACCCTTGTAGTGTACCTCCTCAATTTGGTCTAGCGGTGAATTTGTTGCTAGAATGTTAATATTAAATTAATGGAACTGTGACTATACATTCCATAGTTGATGAATTCCACCTTGTTTCCTTATAAATTTGATATGAGAATTTGAAATTATTTTCATTCACTTCTATAATTTGGGGGATCAAATAAACAATCACTGAAACTTTATTAGAAATATCATTATACCTATGATTCTATTTTAATGCAAGTTCATGTAGATTATATTATAAATGTATTGAGTTACTTTATTGTTTTATCACTATAATAGCCTCCTATAACTGAATCAATAAGGCTCTAACCTATTACATTAAATATTTCATTAAGGAATTTCATTAACAGTGAGTGAGAAAACTGAAGAGGGAATTTTTAGTAATTTTCATGGAATCATTCCCAATGATATTTAAATTTTCTTGTTGTTTTTGTACAAAACTAATAATTTAGTTCACAAGTCAATGGTTAGTTATAGAGGGTAAAATCTCCTGGTAAATGCAATGTATATGACTTCTTATGTTTTGAAAGAGTTATATTCCTTTGGAAGCAATGCATTTCTTTCCTATTAGTTCATTTAGTATGGAATACACCTTAATATATATAAATCAATTGACACTCCATTGAGTTGGAGATACAAGAAAGTTGTTGTGAAATCTATAATGAATGAGGAAACCCTTAATGGAATCCCTTTAATGGTAGGAAAGTACTATAAAATGATGGTAGTTTAACACATAGTTCCTCTCATTTGGTGAATTTATAATGCTTGATGGGTTTCAAATGGTTGGTATCCTTTCCATTATAGAACTCCCTCTCTATGATTTTATCTCCTATTTTTTACCTCAGGGTGGTTCTCATCACAGTTGTTGATCACTCCACATAGTCAATAGAGGTTAGAATTATTAAACTTGTAAAACAACACCAAATCACCCCCTTAAACTCCACTAACCTTGCTCATATGACTATAATTTTTCAAATCAGGATTTTTTTCCATCTATAAAACTCTTTAATATATTACTTAATTTATTTTGTTTGGAATGTTCATGGATTCGCTTTATCCCCACAAGCTGGCCATGTACTCCATGTGTCTTGAAAGCTCAACAATATATTCTATTACCTTCTAAATATTCCCTCTTCAATATGAATAAAATATCACTCAAACTTGTTTTTTGATTACTCACAATCTATATGAAGCCTTATATTACCTTGGAATGACAAAAATAAAGTATTTCTTTAATTGTAGACCTAAACCTCCATTGAGTTCCAATACTGTCTATGTTAACTCCACAGGCAGTTCAAAAAATGTGGTGTGGTATTAAGAATTTTCATAAATACCCCACCAGTTAGTGTTCATAGCCTTCATGGAATACACTGATAAATTGTAATTCATTCACTATTCAAGGAAGTTGATATATATTTACTTGATGTTTTCCATCCCTTAAATTGTGTATCCTAGGAATTTGGTTGATATCACCAGTTGGATCACCTGAATTTTCAAATCCTATGAAAATAGAGAATGGAAACATCTAATAAAAATAGAAAGTATCATTGGCTCAACTTTCCATGCAATTGGAATTGATTTTTTTAAGTTTTCTTAAGAAAATATGCTCCTAACATTGCGTATAAAAAATACTATTTTGGTTCCCATTAATTTGAATGCATTCAGTGTGGGCATGCTTTACTGTTATAAGTATTGGTGTCATATAAAATTTCCATTAGATATTATTCCATAATGTTGATGCATGAAACATTCCTTATCTAATTTTTTTTATGAAAATATTTCAAAGTTGTGTTTCGACATGTTTACTATATCACGTTGCAATGTAGGGAAACATTAAAATGCATTCACTGTATTGGGAGAAGATACTTTAAAATGTTCTCCTTAGAATTATTTTGGGTTCTTTTATAGCCTATGTAGCATAATATCGAAGTCTTAATCCTCCATGTATAAACTATTTGAATTACATTATTGGTTCCATGGGTAGAGTGTGTTTTTCTAGTAGTGACAAAGGTCATTCAATGTAGTTTATGAAATCCTACTGTATTCAAGGATTCAAGGGAGTTGGTTAAGAACTGTTACTACTACTTGAGAATAAGAAATATATGGAGTAGATAGGATATTTCATAGTCAGGGATACTAGAAGTCGATATCATTGATGTATGGGTCTTGGATTTTATTGGCCCATTTACTAAATCTCATGGGAATGAGTGCATAATTTTTTCAATAGACTATGTCAATTTGGAATGTATTTATTGCATTACTAGATAGTATGGGTTCATATATAGTGATTGTTTTAGAAAATAAATCTTTTATAGATATGCAGTTCCTATAATCATAATCAATGATAATGGTTTCCAATTTAAAAATAGTCATTTTAGAGAAATAATGAAAAAATGAGGATGCAAACACAAGAACGTGTGGCAATTGACAGTCCTAGCCATTGCTTCCTATGAGTAAGGTCCTGGTGGAGGGGGATGAATTTTGGTGTTCTGTTATAAATATTTTTGTTATTTATTTGAATTTTAATTTCATTTTCGATATACCTATCATAAAATATGTTTGGCCATTGCCAGTTATATCCATTGCTTCTTGTGTATATTTTATTTAACACGTTATGATCAATAACAGTCTGATAAATTACCACATCCATGAACATCCTACCAAGTCACTTCAACATTGTTTTTTGTTTCATGTTAAGGATATTGAAGTTCACAAAGTTGTGCGCCCTCAACTAGCTATGAGAGTTTCCAGTGCAAGTGTTGCATGGAAAAAGGTTTGTTCAAAGTATAAGCATGCCTCAATTTTCATGTTATTTTTTTTAAACCCTCCATATGTTTGAAATTTTAATGCTTTCACCTTCATGTTTGGTTTTTTTCATATTCTATATAAAGTGGTATCATTAATAGAAAAATTATCCATTAGCACACACCTATTATTCCATGTTTTCCCCTACTTGTGGTCTTCAAAGTCCCTTCACATAATAGTTGATTAATTAGGAATATATATTTCCTGGATTTGAGGACCCACATGATGATTTAGTGAGGAATATCCAAATACATACACATCTCTCTATTTAGCCTCTTTAATAAAACGCTCTGATGTCAATTGATCCAGTGCCCTGGTTGCTTCCCTTCTGGATGAGGTTCAAGGATTAGAGCATCAACTAGAAACCCGAATACGTAATGATGAAGCCTCTCTAATTCCAAGTAATTTCTTTCTGTTGATCCAATCAAATCTGAATGTAGAATCTTCCTTGGAAAAACATATTGGCACTGGTTATACTCAATGTTGTTGTCCATATCAATTCATCACAAATTCAAAGATTGAGCATCTAGTTTCATATCTATGTTAATAAAAGAATAATTAAAAGATTTTATAGGCCATGTCAGTTTAAAAAAAGTAGTTGAAAAGAATAAAATCACAATTTTTTTCCAATGAATGAATTCTACATAAAAATTTTGTAGAGGACGTGTCCCATAAGTTTTATGTGGACTCATGTAAATCATTCTCATAGGCAATGGTTCTGTGTAAGTTTTTATGTAGTTACCTAGTGGATTTTGGAATTAATTAACAACAAAATAATATACAGTGACACTAGAAAAAAATTTATGAATAAATAGAGAGAATTATAGAACATTATTCTATTCAAAAAGTAGAGAAGGGGACCCTCCACACTATATATAGGGGAAAAATAACTATTCATCTTCCACTTTATGAGTTTCATGAAAGCATTATGAAGAAGTACCTATTTACCTCAATTTTCAATCCTCTTTATTCTAATAAGATCGAATTATGATTGGGTGATTTTTTGGTTCCTGAAAAATTTGGAAACACTTTGAGATGAAGATCTATATAGAATAATTCCAATTTTATTTCTTTTTCATCAAAAGGATTGTTCACTATGTAAAACAATCAACAAAACTATGATGAAATTTCTTGATGTGTGTGTTCTTCCTAGTCAGTTTGGACAACTTCTTTTTGGTTGAAATGATTCAGGTAGCTCATGTGTCATTTAAGGGAGAAAGGTAACACCCTCATGCTATTACCAGTTTTCTTTATGGCCTTTGTCTTGTGGAATTGATGCAGTGATCCATGCTGCTGCACATCAATTTTTTATAGTAGCAGTTTCATAAGTCCCAGAATAAACAGATACTAACATTTCTTATAATTACACCCCCAACACACTTTTTGAGAACTAATTTCATGAGGCATTAAGTTTGAGAAATGACAGTATTTATGAGCATCTAATTAGTGAGAATTTCTTTGGATATTACATCCCACATGTAGACTTTAATTTAAGTCTAAAGAGAGTGGGAAACCTCTTACAAAATATCTTTGGGTCCACGGTCCACTCATAAAAAATCCATGTAGGTTGGACCATGTAAAACCATCATGAGACCCCCCCCCCCCCCACCTCTTCTTACCCCATGTGACTCCTTCAACCAATTATCCTGGAATCAACCAAGTTATATGAAGCCACCGACTTGTTAATTCAAACTTTTCAACCAGCCATTCCTTCCTCTATAAATTCTAGATTCAGCTAGCTCCACATTAATAATGATATATAAGAAAACAAAAGCCACTTTGGTTGCCTTCAACACATTTTAACCATGGGCTCTCCATAAATTTAAAGTCATTGGAATCAATTGACCAACTAGACCCACTATAAATAGTTAGGGTGGTAACACTTATGAATTTGTACTTGTAACTATGATTTACCTAATATCAATTGAATTTTCCAATTTTTTATTGCAATTTTCCTATTCTTCCATGAGTAAAAGAAGGAAATATTTTTCTCTCATGGATACAAGGCTAAAATTATGAAGCATGTAAATATCTTGTTTTTATTCCTTTGATTTTGATTCAGTTTGTGAAATTCTTTTGGGAGTTTTGAGCACTTGATAGTGAATGAAAATTCTCTACATTATAAAATTGATAAACCTATATAATCTATGAATAAAGGTGAATTCCAGAATAAGAACATGCTAAAAAATAAGGTTTCAATCTAGAAAATTTAGATGGATATAGGCATGAAGAGTTTTAGGTATTTTATACATTCAAAGAATGGATTTTCTAGGTTAATAACAATGTTTAATCCCTATTTATCTCTTTTATGTGATAATGGACGTTTACTTTATTCTCATATTTTGGTGATTTTTGATTTTTGAATAGACAATTGAAGGTGATGTTTGGAAAATAAAGAGCTTTATTAATGATCATGTTATTTAGTATTGGGATGTACATATCAATTTGAATATTATTTTTTCATTGTTGGTTATGGATTCATGTATCATTTATCATGTACAGTTGACACACTGATCACATATATATAAGAAGTTGTTATATCTCATTTAATTTCCCACTATTTTCTTATAGGTGGTTTCTTATGATATGACCAGTTCTATCCACCACCATTGAAGATGATGAGTTCATGATTTGGGTAAGGTTTATTCTATTTTTATTCTTTGGCCCAATTTTAATTAGGGCTTTTTTGATTTTTGGGTTCCTTATATTTTTGTTGTGTGTTTTGGATTTCATTGAGGTGGATTTGAGTCGCCGTTGATGAAGGCTTACATGTGTATACATAGGTAGGCATATGCATATATAAGTTCCCCCTTTATATATATTCACTCATGGTAGTATGAATATATATATTGGGGCTAGGTGTGCTTATATATAAATTTGGAAAATGCATACGCGTGTAAGTGTAAAGGGGTATATGCAAGTATAAACATATATATAAGGACCCCTTTGTGCATATTTGGCCATGAAAATATGTACATAGGGGATAGTTGTCCTTATATATATGTTAAGTTGCATATGCGTGCAAGCGGAAAAGAGGAAGATTTGAGTTGTCGTCGTCAAAAGAAAACACGCCTTGAGGTTGAGGTAGGGTTCCTCTCCTAGACTATTTAATTCAATAATGTTTTAAATTGCATTTAGATGCCTTATAATTTTTCATGTTTATATTAAATTTCAATTATTGAATAAGTGTTATTTAAGATAATTGTTTCTTTTTATAAATAAGTCATGGTTTTGTAATAAAACCCCTCCAACGGAGGTCCGCTGTCTGCAAAAACTGACAGTGGTATACCTTGCTTAACATTATTGCATTGATGTTTTCCTTATAATTGATGTCATTGTTAGTCATAAATCACACATCGTACATGGCCCTTTTTATATCCCTGTAGGGGGTTTCCCTCTTTTTATTAAAATGGTTGTTTAAACCAAGACACTCTTTAAGTGTTGTTTGACTTTTAAGATGGGTCCCATGTTGTGTGACCATGTCACAAGGCATGTGATATTTAAATCCAACCAAAAGCCTAGTTCTACAGCCCAGGGGTCCCAGAGTACCAGTAATGTCATATTACATGTTATGTAACCTATGATTTTCCTTATCCCATGGGGTATTCCTCTAGGTATTCCTACACATTTCTAGATCTCCAAACCTCACCGTATTAGGTATATCGAGTGTCATCCAATCCTCTAGTCATCACAGATTAGCATTCATTTCTTTAAATATTTTGAGAAAACATTCTCCCATGCCATCCATATCATCCTATTTGAAACTATGTGGAAGATGTTGACCCGCAGATGTCGCTGGACCGGGCCAAAAAGCTGCGGTCACGCCGCGTTTACGCCGCGGTCACGCCACGGTCACGCCGCAGTCACGTCGCGGTCACACCGCGGTCACGGCGCAGTCACGCTGCGGTCACGCCGTGGTCACTATGCGGTCACACCGTGGTAATGTCGTGATTTGGCCCAACTCCAGCCACATCCAGCCCACACCAGCCCCTTCCACCTATAGTTCAGCCTGTTGCCACCAGCATTACATCCCGCAATAGCCCCCTGCCACATTCGAATCAGCCCACACCATCACCCCAGCACCTGCAACCAGCCCCCTTCCAGCAGCATTCCAGCCCCCTTCCACCTGCATTCGAGCCCTCACCGAATTAGGTATATCAGGGGTCATCCAATCCTCTAGTCATCACAAATTAGCATTCATTTCTTTAAATCTTCTGAGAAAACATCCTCTCATTCCATCCATATCATCCTATTTGAAACTAAGTGGAAGATGCTGTCTCGTGGATGTCACTGGATCAGGCCAACATATTGTGGTCATGCCGTGGTCGCACCGCGGTCACGCCGCAGTAATGTTGTGATTTGGCCCCGCTCCAGCCACATCCAGCCCACATCAGCCCCTTCCACCTTCATTTCAGCCCACTTCCACCAGTATTCCAGCCCGCAATAGCCCTCCTGCCACCTTCTAATCAGCTCGCACCATCCCCCCAGCACCTGCAACCAACCCCCTTCCACCAGCATTCCAGCCCCCTTCAACCTCCATTCGATCCCTCACCGAATTAGGTATATCAGGGGTCATCCAATCCTCTACTCATCACAGATTAGCATTCATTTCTTTAAATCTTCTGAGAAAACATCCTCTCATGCCATCCATATCATTCTATTTGAAACTAAGTGGAAGATGATTCCCCACGGATGTCGCTGGACCGGGCCAACATGCTCCAGTCACGCCGCGGTCATGCCGCGGTCACGCCATGATTTGGCCCTGCTCTAGAACGACACCCTATGGCGGTTCACATTGATAGTATTCCATGAGTCTTGTGATCAATGTTGAGACTGACTAATCACAGTTTTTTCCGGTGGAGCGACGACCGGAATTTTTCCTCGCCTCCTCTCGTTCCCTTCGCTCATGGTCGGAAGATGCTACCCCGCGAATGTTGCTGGACCAGGCCAACACGCCGTAGTCACACTGCGGTCACGCCGTGGTCACACCGTGGTAATGCCGTGATTTGGCCCTACTCTAGCCACATCCAGCCCACACCACCCCCATTCCACCTTCATTTCAGCCCACTGCCACCAACATTCCGGCCCGCAATAGCTCGCCTGCCACAAGGACACAATGACCACCACAATAGTAGCAGCGAGGAGGTTTCCCAACTGCTCACCCCGGGAGCAAGAGAATAACCCTCTTGGTGCACCATTCACAAGAATTGACATCTGTGAGGATCCAAGAATAATGTTAACCAGGTTCAGAAATCTATTCAAGAACCCATTCCTATGAAGTATCTCAATGAGAAAAATCCATTTATGGGTATCAAAAGCCTTAGAGATGTCAATCTTAAGAGCAAAGTTCCCTTATTTTGAATTCCTTCGCATGAGGTTAACACTTTCAGAGGCCATGAAAAGGAATTTTTGTATGTTCCTTCTCAGATTTAGTAGGCATATTAATGTTATTTGAAGTCTGAGAAATACCAATAGTATTATTGACAAAAAGGGGAGGAGATATACCAGAAATATTTGTAGAAAGGTTGTCATGTGAAGTACCTGAATGTTTTTCCAGCTTTTTTCTAGAACCTGGGGGAATCTGTGGTGTGTCCATCAGGTTCGGTTGCTCTTGATAAGATGAAAATATACACCTCTAATTCTTGACTAATTCAATAGGCAGATTGTGGTGGGAATCTTTCTAATCTTGCAAACCCAAGGCAACCAAATTTTGATTTGGGTAACTGTCCAGAGCAGTATTTAAAACACCCAAGACTTCAGGTGCCATGGCAATCTCCTTGGGAGATGCACTACCCTAACCAAGTGGGGGTTAATGGTTCTATTCAAAGATAAAGGTATTCTCCACATAAGTGTCACTGCTCAAGTGTAAACCCCCAAAAGGGTTGTATTTGTTCTACTTAGAGTCATTATTCAAAATTGGCTTGGTCTGGTCATCTTGTCTGTCAAGTAGTGTGCCAACCTATTTTGATTCACAGCCCAAAGAAGAATAAGGGTATGAAGATTTACCATTGTCAATATTCATACCATTAAAAAGATCATTATAAATGTGATGTGATTTATTACCTTTAGAGGGTTCCAAAAGAGTATCCCCTACAGCTAAAACTGCCAAGGCAGGGTTTGTCATAATATGCAGGTCTCCAGGCAGTGATGAGCCTGTATGATCACATGTATTCAAAGTCGATTTAATATCCCTATCAAGACCCAAAGGTGGGTTTGAGTGGCCTTGCATGATGGGTGAATTGGTAAACATGATCTAATAAAAGAGTAAGCGTATGGAAATCCAAGAGAACAGCCTAAAGCCGCTGAGAAAACCAGTAAACCCATCATCTCCATCACCATTAAACCCCAACCTCCCAGCTTTCAATCAACAACCAACCCCTAGTGGAACTGGAAATAGTAGTAGCTCGCTTGACACCAGAAGCACTCCCCACCAAGCAGAAACCTACTATAATCCAATAACACTAGCCAATAGAACATGTACTAGAGAAAAACCCAATAAAAATCAGTGTTTTAGCAGTAACCCACTCAACAGTAATAGCACCAACACCTATAAGCCAACAGCAATGTCCAGCCACTAGGAATGTAACCAAATTTACATCCCAATCCACCAGCACCAACCCATGCCACTTCTGTAACACACCCCATCAAAGATTCATCATGCACCACACAAAAAAACCATCCAACAACCCATTTACCAACTCACAGTCAACAATAGCACCCAATCTCTGTTAATAAATCTGTCCATGGAAACAGAACCTCCAGCACCTCTAAGCCAACACCAGCCATAACATTAGCCTCTACACCCATCCATCACCAAACATCCATCATGATGTTTCTATCTAGAAGCTCACAGAACTACTCAACAACATCTCCCAGCATTTGTAGCACCAAAAATAATCACCCAATATTTTGGAAATCTCCTAGAAGCCACACCACCTCCTTCAATTATGTATTCAATGAATCAAAATAATTTTCATATTTTTCTCTAGATGATTGGCCTCTATCAACAGTGGGATAGGATTGATCCCCAATTTTCTAAATAGAGGCAAAGAATGCAGTCTCAAAAACCATTTTAATATCATAATGAATAAAAAGTTCCATGTCTATGTAATCATTTATGATAGAAATTTATTGGATTTGGACTATCATTTTAGTGTCAAAGACTACTAGTTGATCTTCATGATTTATTTTACCATTGTCTTTAAATTGTTCTTCATTAAAAGACCTTTGATTATTATTTTTATCGTGATTGATAATAAAAGCCTCTTTTTATTCTCTGTTATATGGTTGAGTAATTTCACTAGATACGTAAACCACTCTGTTTTGTGCAAGAACTATAGTACCCTAAAATGTAGGTTTGTTCCTCTGACTATGCCATAATACAAGGGCCTCAAACAATGTTTACCCCAAGTGTAATTCTATTGATTGAGGTAATATATTTCAGGTTCTATATTAGAGATTTTGTATCTAATTCTTTTTCTATTTTCTTGAACTTGGAAATCTATTATGGAAATTAAATTATCTTCTTCTTGAATATGCACTGAAGGTGCGGATCCTAAAATCCCTCACCCCTCCTATTAAATATGACCCAATATTTGTTGGTATTGTTCATAAAAAGTTAATAGTTTCAGAACCACATAATCCCTACAATAGACCACTCAACTCACCTACAATAATCACCATCAATCAAACCCAACTTCATGTACCCTTACAAAACCACAAACCATCCACCTACCACCCAACCACAACACCGCTCCCCTAAACACCAATAATTGTAGTCATCCCACCCAACACAAAAAAAACCCAACCCTCCTAGCCACTCAAACCAGAATAGCTACTGAAACCCAAAAGGCTGCTAGAAAGAACCCATCCAATAAAGAAAACCTTCCTCTAGGAACAACAACACTATTCCATACACAACTTGAACCATCTATTACTTCATGAACCTTGAAGCCATAGAAACATTCTACAATATCATGGAACCATATCACCACATTCGACCACTCAAAGACTCAAGGAAACAATATCCTAAAATCACCATATGAAAAAGACCATCCACCAAAGGAACGCCCAACCAGTCAACCACAAACTCAGCCACAACCATCCACAAAAAATCCACGACATGTAGCCATGTAGTAGGAAAACCACAACCCAAAAAAAACCAATCGACCAAAAACTAGAAATCCCCAATTGAATCACCCACACCATGAACCCTATCCTCTACAACTGCACCTAGAATAATAACATGTGACTCTGTCCACACCACACTAGAAGCCCCTCTAGAATCATCCCCACACACTAAAATCAGGCATCCTCTACACAGGATTCTTGCACTATAAACATCCAACACCCACCCAACACCATAATAGAAACAAGAACCCCCACAAGAACATCGCCTGCATGACCCACAGAAGTTGAGAACCAGCCAAAAAATCCACTCTACATTCCTATGCCTTTCCAATGGATAAATCCAGTACCAAAAACCCACAATGGACCCAAAGTCAGTACAACAGTATAGGTCTTCTAGGAAGGGGGGGGACTACTGTCTTGGTGGGGTGGTCCAAGGGGGTTTCTAGGAGAGAGGGGGTGTCCAGGAGGGGGGGTGTACAGGAGGGGGGGTGTCCAGCAGGGGTGGTGCAAGGGTTTTCCAGCAGGGGGGGCTGTCCGGGTGGGGTTTTCCTGGGGGGGTCTGTCCATGTGGGTTTCCAGGAGGGGGGTCTATCCAGGAAGGGGGTGTCCAGAAGAAGTGGTGCTGTCTAGGCAGGGGGGAGGGGTGTCCAGCAAGGGTTGTTCTGTCCAGGTAGGGGGGAGGGGTGTCCAGGAGGGAGGGGGGTGTTGTCCAGGCATGGGGGAGAGGAGTCTAGGAGGGGGGAGGGGGTGTTGTTTAGGCAGGGGGAGAGGTGTCCAGGAGGGAGGGATGGGGATGTCCAAGAAGGGGTGATGTCCAGGCAGGGGGAGGGGTGTCCAGTAGGGGTGGTGCTGTCCAGGTAGGGGGGAGAGGTTTCCAGGAGGTAGGAGGGGGTGTGGTCCAGGCAGGGGGAGGGGTGTCCAGCATGGGTGGTGTTGTCCAGGAAGGGGGGAGGGGTGTCCAGGAGGGAGGGGGTGTTGTCCAGGAAGGGGGGAGAGGTGTCCAGGAGGGAGGGAGGGGGTGTTGTCTAGGCAGGGGGGAGAGGTGTCCAGGAGGTGGGAGGAGGGGGGGCTGTCCTGGCGGGGGGTGCTTTCCATGCAGGGGGAGGGGTGTCCAGCAGGTGTGGTGCTGTCCAGGAAGGGGGGAGAGGTATCCAAGAGGGAGGGAGTGGGGGTGCTGTACAGGGAGGGGGGAGGGGGTGTTGTCCATGGAGGGGTAGAGGTGTCCAGGAGGAAGGGGGTGCTGTCCAGGTAGGGGGAGGGGTGGCCAACAGGGGGTGCTGTCCAGGCAGGGGGAGAGGTGTCCAGCAGGGAGGGAGGGGGTGTTGTCCAAGAAGTGGGGGGTGTCTAGGGGGAGAGGTGTCGAGGAGGGGGGTGTCCAGGCAGGGGGAGAGTGGTGTCCAAGAGGTAGGGGGTTGTCCAGGCAGGGGGGAGGTGTCCAGGAGGGGGTGCTATAGGGGGGTGGGACAACACATTAGATGATTTCTTCATTCCAATCAGAATAACTTCTTAACTACACATATTGATTGTTGTAATGACATCATATATATCTTCATTCAACATCAATCAGTACATAACAATTTTTGGAAACCATAGTTCTATTCAGATCCACTATAACTTAAATATCATTATGACATGAACTGTGTACAGCCACTCATCAATATCCCATGTTGGAATAATATGATTAAACTATTATTAAATGGGGGGGCTTTCCAGAGGGGGCTTTGCAGGGGGAGGAGGGGGTTGTCTAGGGGAGGCCTTGCAAGGGGGAGGGCTGTCCAGGGGAGGCTTTGCAGGGGGGAGGGGTGATTTCCAGGGGAGGCTTTGCAGGGGGGAGGGGGCTGCAGGGGGGTGGGCTGTGCAGGGGAGAGGGTGGGGGCTATTTTTTGGGGGGAGGGGGCTGTCCAGGATGGGGGGGATGTCCAGGAAGGGATTTATAGGGGATGTAGGGGCTGTCTAGGGGGGCTTTATAGGGGGGGCTGCAGGGGGTTGTCTGCTGCAAGGGGAGTGGGGGGGGGGCTGTCCAGGGGGCTTTATAGGGGGTGGGGGAATGCAGGGGGGGAGGGGGTCCACAAGGGGAGTGGGGGGTGCTATTAGTGGGGTTGGGGGGTTATGGATTTTCAGACCCTATAGCCATGGTTCTAAACCATGGCTATTGGTTAATTTCCACTGTTAGAAACCATGGCTATAGGTCTAATTCCATGGTTTAAAACCGTGGAAATAAAGTGTGTATGTCCTCTTGTATAGACACGGTTCTAAACCGTGGCTATAGTGATATTACCACGGTTTGAACCGTGGATGTATACCTATAGAAACGGTTAAAACTGTGGCTATAGATCTAGAGCCATGGTTTTGAACCGTGGCTATTGGTCTAGGCCTATAGCCGCCCCAAACATAGCAATGGTTCCTCAAACCATGGCTATTACCTATAGACATGGTTTGAGGACCTATATCCACGGTTTAAAACCGTGTCTATAGCCCGAATTTCCAGTAGTGCGATGATACTATCTGTACCCACCCTTCAGGTGGGATTCCCGGAGGACGACCCAGTGGTTGTTGTTTTACTTTTCAGCTATTGTACTTTCTTTCACAGTTGTACTGTAATTTCAGTTGGGTTTGTATACCAGTCCATTTACATTTCAACACTTACTTTTGTACCCAGTTTACTTTTTGTTTACTCCATCTTTCATACTCTGTTGTGTTTGTTTTCTTATATAAAGGCAATGCCTTCCCTTTTATTGGGATTTACGCCTTTGGTGTTAGTCGCCAGCCCCTAGCCTATGGAAGGCGGGCTTGGCGTAGTCACGGAACAGGCCCCGAGGATGGTTCGTGACATTATAAACCCAAATTGATTTTATTATAAATAATTATTTCAACATTTTTTTAAAGTGACCCTCACCACTTTTATAAAAGGGAACTTCCCCTTCTCTCAAATTCACACCTCCAAAGCCATTTTTTCTCGGAAAAAACCTGCCCAAATATCTTCATAACTTCCCTCACTTTAACCTAGAGGTCTTACATTGATCAGAAATATGACTTAGGGATCCCTTTTGATATACTCAAAAGGAAACACCTGAAGAAGAGGTAATAATTTCACCACCCTCTCTCAAGTTCTTTTCTTCTTCCACTTCCTCTTTCTTTGTTGTTTCCATAAAAAAAATAAAAACATCAGTACCTTATACATATAATGATGTTATTATAAATATTTTACAACCATATTCATTATTATATCCATATTATGAATGATAATGTTACCATTTGTGTGTGCGTATGGCTTACCGTCTCCACGTCGTGGTGTAATTTGTTATTCAACACTATGTTATTTGGATGGATATAATGATGAGTAATATGTATATAAATAATGAAAATAACTTGATAATGATTATGTATAATTAATATACCATCCAATTCCACACCTTTTATTCATTAATGAAATGATATCGTCGCTCATGTGTACGTACGGCTTACTGTCTCCATGGCGCAATGATATTCATTTCCACATTCACCATTCAACGATGATTATAAAAATACATATTATTAATAAGTATGTAATATATGATATAATAATGCTACTGGAAATATATATATATATATATATATATATATTCGTTTGTTTGTTTACATTTATCTCATTCACTTACATCCATTCAATATGATACGAAAACAGAAACAGCATTTATGCATATGTACGACCTACCATCTCCATAAACGGTGTATTCCATTTCATATATCTATCTATTATAAATATTTAAATTCTAAATATATATGATATTTAAATCATGTTTCATATTATGGAGGTATTTTAATCATCATCTTTGTGATATGATCAAGAATAACAAGTTAAAACACGTATGATAATGAAAGCGATTATTACCCAAAATGTTAATTTTAGATGGAAATTATTATTAAATTGGTAGTATAAAGTAATAAACGAATCATATGAGATATCATAAATATTAATATGGTTCTGGTATAATTTAATAACATACTATGGTCATTATACAAGAGGTTAAATGAACCCTCGGTTAAAGGAAAGTACAAGGCAAGGGTTATTTCATCAATCTCATTATTATTTGAGATTGTTTATCTATAAGTATCTACTCTGAAATATTTATTATCAATGTCCATGATTCATTAAAAAAATTAAAAATGAATATTTTAAGGTTTTATGGAAGGTAAACTTTAACTAGATCATCATTTTAAATGTTTTTAAATATTAATTTTTCTAAATATTTTTAATTAATGTCAGTGTTTTCAAAATGATTTTAAGGATATATTTATATGGACATAATGGTTTTAAAATGTTAATTAATTTAAAAAGTTTCAAAGAGGTATGGAAAACTTTGATTCAAAAATATTATTCAAATGAATTCCTTTATAAATATGTGTATTTTAAATGATTTCACAAAAAGGGGATATTTCTCTCAAAGAGTTTTACTGATCATTTTTAACTATGTAAACATCCTTTACTGGATATTATTCTTGATTGAGTTTGATTTATTATAATAAAATCTTCCATATTGTATTGAATAATTTATTATATTTTTTACTCTGGATGTGCTATTTTTATACCATTCATGGTTTATGGTTAAAGTATTGACATTTCATATGCTAGTTTTAATACTTATGTTTATGTTATTTTTCAACATTTTCATATGAGGAATGTATTGGACTTAGTAAGTGATGGGAGAAGCCTGCAATTTCTCCTCGATGCATTGGTAGATCTTAAGAGACAATTAGATGTGAAATTGGCCGAGTCCTTTCCTAATTTTGATTTATCGTTTTGGTCGAGGCCTTAATCATTTTTAGATGTCTTGGACAAGGCCTTGAAAAAATGTTTCAAAATGTCCAGCATTATATATTCCATCATTATGAAAATATTATTGATGGTTCATGAGTTTATTTGACTTGAAGAATACCCATGAATATTTTTTTTATTGAATTATTTACTCAGCTCATATTCCTACCATAAAGTGTTCATTTTATTATTTGTAAAGGCGTGTGTTTTCAATTATTCGTCATGCATAATGTTTATGTTATCTTCCACTGTATTTCTTACCCTTACTGAGAGTTTGAGCTCACCCATTTATTATATTTTATTTTCCCTGGATTCCAAGACGTGTATTATAACTGACCTGGAATGTGGTCAATGGAGACAATGTTGATGTTTTTTTTTCATTTTATAATGTAATATAAAACTTCTGAATGTAACTAGTACTTCCAAGGCTACTAAACTATTCGGCAATTCGGGATTTGATCCTTAGTGATCATGCCAAATATATGTAATAATGTACTGACTCTGGGTAACTAGGGTCAGGGCATTACATAAATTATTCATGAAAGGTATTATAGTGTCTAGTTTAGCTCTTCTCTTTACCGATTAATTTGTGGATGACAAGTAGTGGAGAATATAAACATTGTACCAGTTTTCTCTACAAGGTATACCAAATGTAACTGAGTATTTTTGTGTCATGGTTTGATATAATAATCCTACGAATCCTATGGATATAGACTACATCCTGAATGAAAATTGTTACAATGTTATTGGCTGCATCTATTTTATGAAAATTAATGAAATAAGAAATTTTTTAAAACATTCCATTGAAAAAAAAAATATTGAATATCTCACCCACTTAGTTCTTGTAAATCCAAGAAAAAATCCCAATGATGTATCCTCCCAAATTTAATTAGGTACATGAAGGGGTACGTAAAATCTATTGGGGTTTGACTTAGATTTTTATTCATGGAACGCAATATATTTTTTCAAAAACTTTTCAACGTCATTAGACATTGTTTTCCCATAAAAATGTTAATTGATAATAATTAATGTTTTATTAATACAAAAACATCTCATTAATCCACCAAAATGTGATTATTTTAAAATAACTAAATGAACAGTGAATAATTTTGTTAAGATGAAATAAGAATCCATCATGGAAATTAAACTTTTTCTAACTAGTTTTTAGTTTACAATGATAAAATATTAAAAAATAATTGGCAGTGGAATATAAATATTTAATGATTTCAAAAACAAGGGGGATAGAATATAATAAAAATAGAAGGTAATTTCTATATTAATGTGCATAAATAAGGATTTTCTCCTTACACTTTTTATTTTTGATAACATATAGAAATGTATCAATAAATTATACCAAACTAGTAGGCCTCCTATTTGACTTATGTTGTATCATGGTTCACTTAAGAGCCTCATGATTAGGTTGAATAAATAATTTTTTAGTCCAAAGATAATGATTCCATATATCTAATACTATGATTAATGAATAAAATTCTTTTTCAAATGTAGAATAATTTATAATTTGTCATTTAACTTCTCACTAAAATTAGCAATGGGATTACCTTCCTACATGTGTATCGCCTCAATAAAAATTCCACATGAATCACATTAGACATCATAGGTAAAAAAAATTAGGATAGAAAGTATGGGTTTATGAGTGAGTCTCTAATTGAGTTTCTAGAAAACCTTTTATAGATTCATCCCCCATTTGAATGGAACATTATTTTATGTTAATTCCTTGAACAGTGGTGCTTGTGTGCTAATTTCCATCATAAATATATTGTAAAAAATGTAGGACTAAAGAAAAATATTACATATCCAATGGATGTGGGAGTTAGTCACTCTATAATTTAATTGATCTTCTTGATATCTTCCTGAAATCTATCACTCCTTGAAAAAAATCCAAGGAATATAATTTTATAAAGAAAAATTGACCCTTTCTAATGTATCCAAACAAATTTTTTCCGTTCATAACATCTCTAGGAATTTTCTTAAGTGATACGCATGTTCTTTCTATGTTCTACTATACACCAAAATTTTATCAAATTAAATGACAAAAAAATTTATAATATATGACTGAAACACATGATTCATTAAGCTCATAAATGTTCTGGGCACATTAGAGAGATGAAAGGGAATGACTAACCATTCATAAAGGTCTTGTTTTTTCTTAAATAAATTTTTTCAATCATCTCTATATTTTATCATAATATGATTTTATCCACTTGTTATATGTTTTATTGAAAAAACAATAGATCCATTTAACTAATTTAGAATATCATAAATCCTATATACATGATGTAAATACCTGACTGTGATGTTATTTATGGATATGAAATCAATGGACATTCTCCATGTTATACCCTTCTTATGAACTAAATGAACTGGTAAAGAACATGGACTAAATCTCTCTTTAATATATCCCACATCAAAAATAATTAATCATTCGTTTGAATTTATTCTGTCTACTCTAGATTACTGTGATATGTCGAGAGTTTTAGTAGTGATTCTCTGAGGATGAGGTTAATAGGATGCAAATACCTCTAGTGGGTGGAAAAACATGTAGAACCTCTTCCAAAAACACATCATCAACCTCCTGAAACAAATACACTACAACATATGTAATGTTAATGTTATATTATTAGTGTTATATCTCACATATTTGAACATAATTACTAAAATGTGTTTGTGATAACTCAACCCATTATTAACCTCACTCTTTCTTCCAACAACATTGTTTTATCCTTTCTCAAATATTTCTTCTCAATTGATTTTTATTTCCTCTCCAATTTATTCTATCGTTTTATATTTTTATGCATTATCTACTTTTAAATTTTCTCTTTTTTTTATCATTCACTTTTTAATCCACTCTAAAAATTTGATCTTCCAAAATTTGATTAGTGGACAGCTAGATGAGAATTATAGGTTCCCATCATAGAAAAAAATAATTTATTTATAGAAATCTATCATTTATCACCAATAGATTATATTTACATGGAAAACCTAGAAGTAAGTGGATCTCCTTCATTGGTACGACATCACATAGTACCTCATAATTATACTTCGAAATAGTGAGTAATACCTTTACCTCTTTGTTCACCTTTATCATTCTACAATCATTCAACCACTAATGGCAGTATGAATATTTTTTCTCCAAATTCTAGAGTTCCATCTTCTTCACCATCTTACTACTCAACAAATTTCTACAACTGCATTAATCAATAATAACTCTACATACCTTCCTAGGGATCTTGAACCATGTATAGAAAAGGTTCTCCCACTACTCTATCTCACTAATGGTAATTTTTTCACTTATAACTCTCTTAGTGATAATAATCTCACCATATTCTGCAAATTATATATTATCAATTTCTGGGGAATCCTTCCCTTCCTCCTCTGATCTCTCTCCATAATTATCTCATTTTATATGCATGTTCATTGTAATCATGAAAAATTTTGTGTATTCACTAGAACTTTTACCCCTTCTATGACATTTGAAACATTGAATATCCAAATTACTCATTTTTTAGTCTAAAAATTTGGTTTACTCGGTGAAATAATTACCTCGATTTTTTGTTATTAACAAGATCTTTTGGATTTTTTGATTCTCCAATCTCCATACATGAATTTCACTGTATAGTGAATGGGGTGCTGGGTTTACTCTTGTTTTTCCTGGTTTTCATTTGTTTCTTGACCATTTTTGCTGGGTGGGTCATATATTGTATCTCCAAATAGTGGTACATCTCCACTTAATCAACAATAATCTAATTAATCCTATATAAATACTATTTCATGATTTCATCAAGATCCTCCTAATTGTTTACTCAAATTATGGAAATTTGAATCTCCTTGTAGTAATCTTCAACACTCTTAATCTCTTGAGTTTTGAATTAATGTCTGTTGTGGAGATCTCTATGGTGGTGTGAGGTGAAAACCCACTTCTAGATGGAAATATTTATGTTTTCCCACGTGTTCATGGGAAATATGATATATATTTTCCCCCAATCTTTTATTTTCTCCCAAAAAATTAATGAAAAACCAAAAAATCATGTTGGGTATAATTGATTTTATTCTTCTTAGAATATTTGTGACATGAAAAAACCTACCTGATCTACATCTCTCACTCCTTGTTTTCTTCTAGATCACTTTTACCTTGAATTTGTGGGACCTTTACCTTGATCCCTCTAAATTGGTCAACTTCATGTGGTCTCCATTTCACTCCTATATGTTTTTTATAACCTCCTCCTTTTTGGGAAATCCACAAAATCACCATCATTTTTTTCCATCTCCTTTTCTTTAATGTAGGGGAAACATGATTCTCTACCACGCCATGGGTTATCATAAACCATCCTTATGATTGGTTGATTCTCTAGGTTATAAATCCTCTAATGTATCAAATCCCACATTGTATCAAAAATATTCTTAAAATTGATCAAAAAATTATAAATTTTTTTTTGTAGCTTCATGTGTGGGAGATCATATATGACTTTATCACTAGCATAAGATATTCTCTTCCTAAAATATTCAAAAATGATATGTAACAAGAAAAAAAAACACATGGGGAGAAACACACACAATTATACACATGCACTCATGCACCCAAAGTTGACCACATACTGACACATTCAAACATGCAGACACACATTCAAGGATACAAACTCACACACAAAATATGTACACAAACATGAACACATGATGTACACACTCATGAAAATAAGTATACAAACTCACACATAGATGGATATACACTCACACACACAAGATGAATGCACTAACACACATAAGAATACATACTCTTGAATATTCTTTTTCTTATTTCTCTCTACTCTCAACACATCATTAAAATACAAAGATATTATGAAATCTAATACCTTGTTTGGGGTGATCATGTGCCACTAAACCTCCCATATCGAGATTTTGTTGGGGGTGATATAAAAAACCTTTTTAAGTGGTAAAGAGTTATAAAATGGTAATAGATGGAAAAATGTGAAGAAAATATGGGTAAATGGTGGAAAATGTGGTATGATCATAATAAAAGAGTTTTTCACAAAATTTAAACAATAAAAAATAGAATGATAATTAGAGAAAAATGTGGTTTTTGATGGGGTTAAAATGAATGGTGATAAAAATATGAATTAAAAAAGAGTAAATATGTGTCCTTAATATTATTTTTGTTGTTTTGTCTATTTTAAACAATTGTGATTAATGAAGAGGAGAAAAAAATTAAAGATCAAAAGATTATTTATTTTTTTGAAATTTTATTTATTTGAGGACAAAATTAATTGAGATTAGGCATGAGTGGAAATATGTATGTATGAAATATGGATAAAAAAATTTAAATCATGAACAATATGGGAAAATTTATAAATATTTTCAGGAAAAGGGTTTTTTTTGGTTTTTTTAATATGTGGGTAATATGATAAGATAATAATGGTATGGGATAAATGGAATAAAATAAAGGTGAAATATACCTACCATGTAAAATAATGATCTTATACAAATTTATGTGATATACTAGAGCATGCAAAATCTTCACGACATAGGGAGGTAGATGAAGGATGTGGTTCAGGTATATTTTTCAAGTGATGGCTATGGATAGTGGAAGAAAGTATTCAAACAATTTTATAAGTTTAGTGAACTAATATATAGACAACACACTCAACAGAGCGATGTGATGGTCAATACACACAACAAAACACTTTGGATGATACATGGAATTTGGGTATCTTGATCTTGGATCATCAATCTAACTTATATATTTAAAAAAAGAGTGAGGGGACAATCATAAGAATACTCAAACAATGGATAGAAACAAATCATAATCTCTCTATTAAAATCTTAAATTCCATACATGTGTAATGGGGGTGGATATTTATATCCAAGGGGTGATACAATTGTCAAGGGTACAATAACCTAAATTCATAAATCTTTGACTAACTCTGGTGACTTAATGTCCAAAAATAATGTCTAATTGAGAATTTATAGAATGCAACCCATGTCGTTCCACCCAAATCCACCTGGATTGGATTAGTCTGTCGGATTTGACTTTCATTGCCAATTATTTCATTATCGAATATCCATGTGGTAAAGGTTTCCAAACTTCATAAAACCATGTCATACAAGAATAAAACATCATGTTTGGTCTTGAAAAAATAGATAATAGGCTCATTTTCGCCATCCACGAAAGGTGAGATCCATTGGGACTTCAATGAAGTGAGATGGGTTCCCATTATATCATTCAACAACTTTAATATACTTAACATATATAATATTTTAAAATCTTTCTCCTCCACATGGAAATCAACTTAGTTCATTCAACTCAGTTCTCATCACCAATTAGTAGCAATAACACTCCAACTAACTTTGTGAAATCCCACCACTCACCATTGTCTTATGAGGGTGCAAGGAAATTTCTAGGCCTTAAGAGACATCCCTAAGATATGCATTGATTGAAATAAATTCCAAGGTCTTCATAACTAGTTGGGGGATGATTTTAATGTTGGAAAAAACAAAACAACCATACCAATAATAAAATAACATAAATGCCACTAAATGATGAATGAGAAAAATGTTTTATAACTTAATGTAATACGAACTAAAATCTGAACAAATCTACCACCATGAACAATATCAAAGTACAAAGAGGAATTAATAACCAAAAAATAAAATAAAACAAAATAAATAAACTCCATACCTCCCAAAATCCTAAAACATCCAACTCCACAATTCATACAGAAGGTATCATGAAGAAAAAATAATGAAATGAGATACATTGACATTAATTGTGTCTCAATATATAACATATGAAAATGAAGGAAAGTTACCATGTAGGGGTGAGTATAAAACTCAACATGATTTCCCCAATTGACATCCCTACTCACACCCCTAGGATAAAAAAGTTAGGGAAATTATATAAAACAACTTATATAAAAAAAATTAAAATGGTTTATATCAAAGACAGACCAATTTCAAAACCAAAACATTTTTATAAACTAAAATATTATTCCATGGAAAGTAGCCAAAAAACTAAATAAATCAATTTATCAAATCCTTTATACATATTCAATACATGACCCACACCCACCCACACATGCTTGCACTAGTGATAGTTACATAATCCTGAATGGTCTCTCATTGATCTTCTATATCATCATAAGGTAACCATATCTCAAGTCACCCAATTGAACATGACCCTTATACGAGGTCATGTCATTTTAACCCAATGGTACACACCCCATATCCAGGGCCACATTAATGAATTGAACTCACACAACAAAATATGCCAAATAACATGTCACACCTATTGAACCTAATCATTTCAATAAATTAATATTTTTATTGAAAACATTTCTCCAAAACACTTCCAATAAATCAAAACCAAACTCCCATTATGAAATCATGTGACCAAATGAACTTTCTAGAAAACAACCAATTTGTTCAATTTTAAGAACCATCACTAAATAGGTTTTCAATCAAGAATGTAAAAACAATTTCACAATTAAATTCAATAAATTCTATAAATTAGAAATACATAATTCTTGTTCTAATAAGATGACTCAAGAGTGAATTCATTTACCTTGAAAACATAGGTGAAAGTGAATAACAACACATATTCTTAAAAAACAACATTCCATATATCTTTTTATCTTTACACAAAGCAACCATATATTATTATGAAGGGAATTTCACTCCATAGATCTATACCCCATAGATTAGACCCATGATTACAATAGAGGGAAGAATAATAAAGCTAAAGAAAACCACACATATTGAGAACTTACTAAGGAATATAGTATCCAATGCACCAAGATTCGTCGAAGAATTACTCTAGTGTCAAGAGATAGTGTCCCCACAAATTTTGGAGGGAGAAGAAATTTGGTTATGGTTGAGATAAGGAAAAAGTATTTAATTAGGGTATAAACTCGCTTACGTCTACCAAATCTAGATCTAATGGTTAACGTCGCATGGTTCGGGTGCATTGTTAGGAAAATCGTGTGCGTATTGTGCATTAGACACTACCTCCAAACATCCCTCATATGGATTGCTTTCATATTTAGAAAAAATTTGTTCCAACCATGCATAATACATATAAACCATTTTTATGGTTTCTCCTGGGTGGATGCACGGTTTGGCCATACAATGCACCAAATGGGAACCTACCTAGTGACCTCTATTTTTTCCTTGGAATGTTTACTAGAGGGTTTACATGGTTTATACTAACTTTTATCAAATTATGAACCTCCATAAGATCCTAAAAAACGTTTAAAAACTTCTCAAAACCTTCCCAATCATATCCCAATTACTTCATATACATAATATAAATAAATAAAGGGTTAATTACTTGAAACTGGGGGTTCTATATTCTACCCACCATTGGTCTTTCCATATTCAAATAACTAAAAACCACCATTGGCCAAAAAAAGGTTTGTCCATTTGTTGACCACTACCTTCATTAATTCCAATGTTTCTTCCTAAATCTATCTATGTTTTCAAAAAACCCACACTAGATCGGGTTTTTTCATGCAAGACTTTCTCTTACAATTCCTCAATTTTCACTCATACATGAACCAATGTAGCATCCGACTCAAAGTAAATATGAGCACATCAAAACACATGTTTAAGATCTATTTGGTAATTTTTCAACTAAGATATATAAATAATATTGTGCAATGAATTAAACATTAGTGGAACATCCAACTGACATGCCACCTCACCAACCCATTCAAGTATCTGAAAAGGGTCTATGTATAAAGAAGATAACATGCCTTGATTCCCAAAATGATGATTCCCAATACATGGAGAGATTCTTGAGAACACAAGATCACTCGCCTAAAATAAAAATTTCCATCAACAACGATGCACATACAATTTATAATAACTTTAAACCGTCTCTATTCACTTGGTAATCAACTAAATATTCTCTGTTATCTCTTGTACATGGATTGGTTCAACCATTGGATTCTCACCTATTTCCACCAAACAAAGTGGATAATGATAAGGAGCCTAATTTAATGATTCAAAATTAGAAATATTTATTGATTTTGGATAAATGTTTTTGTATGATAACTCCACTAATAGTATATGCTACTCCCATGAGCCACCAAAATCTATTACACAAGCTCAAAGTATATCATCCAACATTTTTATTTAACTTTCTAAATTTAGATCCATTTGAGGATGATATTCCATGCCCATCATCAACTGAGTCCCAAGGTATTATTGTAATGATTTCCCAAAACATGATGTAAACCTTAAGTCTCATTATAATATTATCAAAAATGGTTTTCAATTCATCCTTCCCACATCTCGGATATTGATTTTAGACAATCCCTCCAATGTGTAAGATTCATTAATTGGGATGAAATGAACCTACATTGTTATAAAATTCACTATCAATAATATGGAATCATGTTTTCAAACAATCCAAGGAAGACCATTCAAAAAATCCATGGTTATCTACACCCATTTTAGAATGAGAATAGGTAAAGACTGCAAAATACCAATTCGTTTTTAGTGGTTTACCTTAACCTACTGAAAGGTGAGGAATATTCTAACAAACTCATAGACTTTTATTTTCATTAAAATCCACCAAAAAATTTCTTTAAATTCCATATACATCTTTTGTATTCTAATTTGAACAGAACATCTTGAATGTTGGTAAGTATGAAGAAGTTGTTCTGGCTAGGCATAGGTATGAAATCTGATCTCAAAACCACAAAACTAAACTTCCAACTTGCTTTCCTCCATAAATAGTCTCTCCAACATTGAGTTTTGACTATATAACAACACATAGTTAATAAAATTTCTATGCCTCCCTAAAATTTTCATCCAAATTAGAAAGAAATGAAATTGGGAAGAAAACTACAACGCTGCCTTATACTTCACAATCCATGTGTATGTCGTCAACCAACTACATTGGATACCACTTAATTAAATCCCCATTCACCAAATTACATTATTATTATATTCTTAATGAATACACCATTGGATTTCTATTTCCTATTTTATACCTCAAATCAAATTCAAACATTCAAAGATACTCCAACCCACTTCATTGTCTCAAATTCAAATCTCTTTGAGAGAAAATGTTTTCAAATGTTTATGATATTTAAAACAAATAAATTTATCACCAAATAGGTAATGAAACCTTGTATTAAAACAATAAACAATGGTAGATAATTCCAAGTCATGATTCGGGTAGTTCAGCACATAAAACCATAAATGTTGTGAGCTATAAGAAACTATATGATCTCCAGGAATGATAAATCATCCCAACCCTGATCCCAAAACATCATAATAAGCCACATAACCTTGTCCTAATTTTGAAAACATCAAGATCTGTATTGATGTAATATGAACTTTAAACTCTTTAAAATACTTATTCTAATCATCATTCTATTTGAATGGAATTTTTTTCCTTGTAAAACCTTCCATTGTGAATCTATTCATGAAAATCAATGAACAAAATGTCAATAATAACCAAATAATCCAAGGAAACATCATATCTCAAAGACATTCATTCATTATTAACAAGAAATGTTGTCCTCTATCTTTTCTGGATCCAAAGAAGGAACTCTTTTAGATATAACATAGCCAAGGAAATATACCTCTTGAATCCAAAAATCACACGTTGAAATTTTGGAATAAATATGATGATCCAAAAATATTTCCAACATTGTTTCCATTTTATGTCGATAATCAACCCTTGTCCTTGAATATATCAATTTCTCATCCACAAACACCACCAAAAAAGAATCCAGATACCTTTGGAATATTGGATTCATTAATTCTATAAATACAGTTGTTGCATTATCAACACTGAAAGGCTTATCCACATACTCATAATTTACATATCTACTCTTGAAAGATATTTTTGGAATATCCTCATTATGAACCTACAATTGGTGATGTCCTGATCACAAGTCAATTTTTGTGTTTCAACCACCTTTCTCATAAACGAAACAGGTGATAAACATGGAGATGTATTATGCGAAATTAACACTTTACTTTTTTAACTCTTCCTACTAGACTTTAGATTAACTTAATTCTTTTTGTTACTTCTGATAATATGAATGTGATATAGGAATATTCCCTAGTAAGAGATCAATCATAAACTCTATTTCTCTTATGGGTAGAACCCTACAAAATTATTAGTAAAAACATCTGAAAACTAATCAATAATTTTTGGAAAGCCACTATCCATGATATCATCCAAAAAATCTAAGGTTAAAGCTAAAAACTATTATGATATAGATCCAATTATTGGTTATAAAAATACTATTGCGCCTTCCTTTACCTTTTGGTGTCCTTTAGAAAGATTATCAATGCCATAATCAGTCTTAAAAAACTTTTTGGGTATAATAAATGTTGTGATATTTTCACAGTGTCAACCAAAAGATACCAGGATTATCTCATATAAATTCATATCAAACACAGATAAATCTCATATCAACTCGTCCCCATCAATAGTATTTTCACATGTTTTTCATATAAAGTCTCAACATTCTATTTGAAAAAGAGGAGTTTGATGATTCAAGACTAAAGTAATCATCTTAACATGACAACCCAGAAGATCAATAGCATAAGATACAATAAATGAATTTGATACTCCATTTTAAAATAAATATTTTAAAAGGGTATAATTTAAAATAATCATTCCTATCACCATAGATGGTCTAGATTGATCTTCCACTATAACTTTATTAGCTCCATACCATTTCTTGCTCACTACACTTTTATCTTTATTGCCCTGTTGAGATTTCCCTTCATAAAGAGTCATGTTATTCATAGAATCAATATTTCTGTCTTAGTTATACTGAGAAATAACTATTCTACTATCCTCATCCAAATGAATCATACAAAGTCTATGAAACATGTTATGTTACCAGAGCACATGACCCTAGATAATTGCTACAATATCCTTAAAGATTACCCATCTAGTTTCCATAATGAAATTATCTAGGTGATGATATACAATCTAGTTTTATGTGATCAAAAAACCAACATGAATGCTTCCAAGATTAATATTTAGTTTTGGAGGATGATTCACTGATCCAACCATCTAATTTGGAGTCATACCACTACTTTTGAAATAGGTGTCCATATTCCACTTATTCTTAGCATTATTGTTCCTACCATTACCCATAGGTATCAACATTATTCCTCCACCCATAGTTCCTAAGATTTATCCTTCTACCACCCTCACTCTATTGATTAAATCCATATAATCCATTATACAAGGTATGAAAATATTCATGTGAATTTCTATCCCTAACCCTGAATCAAAAATGAATTCCTTCAATGATGGAATTGCATCAACATCAGGTGAAAAGTGAACTAAATTTATCAATAAATACATATAATCTTTTATCGACATATTTTCCTACTTCAAGAAGAAAATATCCACTATTCCATAAATCCTAGATGCATGCAGATTAGCTTTTTTGTTAAAATAATGTTCAAAATACTCCCATTAAATGACTTGTTCTACATTATCCTGAACTTATAAATCCCACCACTGGCATGAAGGATTCTCCACCGCGTACATATCCATCTTGACTATCATCTTTTCTAGGGTGCCAAAGAAATCAATGATTTTATTCATCCTATTCATTCACACCTCTAACTTTTTTGATTCCTAATCACCCCAAAATATGGGTTGATTCTGCTTCAAGAACTGAATGGAGTTATCCACTTGTCTTGGTTAATACCATTGGTTCTCTCTATACATGACTGGAAAATCTTGGACAACACACTAAACCAGCTATTTGTTCACCTATAGCTTAGGAAGAACCACATTTTTTCATCCTCTTCTGATTTTTTTCGTATATGCTTAACTAGTTCCATTCTCTAAAAGAAATACCAAATTCCATTTGACCTCACTCTCTAGAAACTAATGTACTAAGAATTTAATATTTAACATATTATGCATAACACCACATGGTTTCTCAAAATTCAATAATTTCCATTTTCAAACTATTCTTGAAAATTCCACCATACATTTGAAAATAAAACTATTTTCTATTATTTTAAAAAATCAATACTTTTTTTCCAAATCATAAATCATTACTTATAATAAAATATGTATTCCTAGTGGTATGTAATTTATATCAATTCATTCCATGCTCTTATCGTTTGTTAAACCCTTTATGACGAGGTAAAAACTCCAAGAGGTGTCTCAAAAAACTCATGTATCGAAACTCTATGGTAACTTGATGGTCATGATAAATAGGTTATCTATGAATCTTTATGCTCTAAATTTCATGTTCTAATAGTTTTACTCCTTTATACCATCCCAAGTCAATGAATAACCAAGAATTTGTTTCAAAATCCATGACCAAGAAACCAATACCATTTTTCAAAAAAGATATATAGACCATCCAAGACTGATACCATTTGTATCATACCACCCCTCCTAATTGGATAGAGAATATACATGAACATTACTATTCCTTAGATGACATACCCAAGACACCAAAGGATGGAAATAAATTCCATGGTCTTCATAACCTGTTGGGGGTGATTTCCCTTTAAAAAGTAAAATAAAAAATAAGATAACTAAAAATGAAAAAAAATTATTCATGTAAAAAATATTATACAGGTCAAAGTAATATCAACTTACAAAAAAAACAAACTACAACCATGAACCATATCATAGTACAAAGTGGAAACCAAAACCAACAACTCAAAGAAAACCAAATAAATTAACTCCACTTCTCCCGACATGTTCTTAGCTCCTAATCCACAATCCATGCACAAGGTATCATGAATAATAAATAAATAAATGAGATACCTTGCCTTTACTTGTGTCTCAATATACAACATCTTCAAATTCACTAGTGTTCCCAAGTAGGGGGTCTGTATAAAAAGCAGTATGATTTCCCTAAATAACATCTATAATCAAACCACTAGGATGAAACATGTTATAAATTTTATATAAAAAAGTCATGTAAAACAATTTAAAATAATTTATATAAAATCCAAACCAATTTCCAAAACCAAACAATATTCTAAAAAATATTTTCCCATTGAATGTAACTAAACACCTCATTAAATCAATTTATCCAATTTATTTGGCCTACCAAATACACGATCTACACCCACCAACACATGCATGCCCCGGTGATAGTTCAATATTCATGATCAGTCTCTAATAAATCTACCAAGTCATCATAAGGTAGTGATATATCACGTTCCTCAGGGGAACAAACCCCTTCTATAGGGTCACATCATTATACCCAAATGGTAAACACCTCTAATCAAGAGTCACGTAAACAAAATGAATGTAAGGGTTGGTGTCCTGAGAACCAACTGTTTTTTACTTTGATTACATGAATGTTCACTTATTATATTGTTCATTGTTCTACATGAATATAATATAATAATGTCCTGGAATATTTTTTGCATTAATAAGGTCATGGCAGATCCCCGCTATGATGAGAACCTTAAAATTCTATAACAATATTCTTAAATAAAGTTCTGCGGTTGGATGACATACTCTGATAGGACACATAGTAAACATATCGTCATGTGCGGGTACTTGTAAGAAGATGAGACTCTCTCATGGAGTTCGCACTTGGTAATCTCCAAGATGGGAGATTTTGAGAACACACCCACCAATAGAAATTAATCATGTCTTGGTGTCATCGGACATTTCTATCTACAAGCGTGTGTAATGGTCCTTAGATTGGAAGATTATCATTAACTCATGTCATGACTTGCGCACTTGGATTTACTGACGAAAACCGTCATGAAGACAGTTGGTGGGAAGTAGGGTACGTTGGGTGCGTCACAAATGACATGTTGTTAATGGATAAGTCGAAGAAGGATTTGTCCCTTCCATTTATGGAAGTGTATACCTCGTCCCTTTGATTGAAATAGAACTGTGGCATTAAATTCCATGGCCATGGTGTAAACGACGAGTTTATTTCTCTTGGGTGCCTTGACCCGTTGCTAGACAGTAATCTTGGACTTTAGGCAAGCTCGCCTAATGCCAACGAGAAAGAGGCCTACATGGTCACACACTTTGTGTATTCAAGTATCTCAAGTAGAATAAAGATTATTCCCATGCGTGGTTTAATAATTATTCAAGGAAACCTAAATCGTTTTAATGATGGAGGAAGAAGGAAGAGAAAAACAAGATATACATGCCATGTAATAAAGATTACACACCGTGTTGTTTTTCATGGAAAACAAGTACACGTCGTGTATTAATAATTACACGCCATGTAGTTTTCTTTATGGAAAGGAAATAAATAAATGAAAACAAGATATACACGCCAGGTACATTGAATGTACACGCCGTGTAGTTTTCAATGAAAAACAAGTACACGCCGTGTATTTATTAGTACATGCCGTGTAGTTTTTCCAGTCAGGATTTTGAGGATATAACATTTTTTTAAATGATATTTATTATAATCAGCGTGGGCTCATGTCAAGGAATTAATTATTCGACATGGGGGTTTTAAATAAGAGTCAATGAAATAAATAAAATGTGTAATGCGTTTATTTATTTTCATAACTCTACAACCTCAAACCTGATTATAAAGAACCTCACAACCCCAACTCTTTTCCAACCCCCCGTGTGAGACAAACAAGATAATTCTTTCAAGACCAAAATAACTTCTTCCACCAAGAACGATCTCAAGACCAAGAGAGATCATCTTCCATCAGATCAATACGATCTAAGGTAGACAACGCAAGAAAAGTTTTCTCCATGCTAGCACCCAGAGACTCCTTTGGATACATCCCAAGATACGAGGTACACGTGTGGATCACTGCTAGAGGAAGTCTACACTTGGCTTCTGTGACGCAACGATGAATCACATCGAAACGTGATCAAGAACATCAAGGAAGAAAGAACACCCAAAAGGTACTTCTTTTCAATTGATTAAATTAATTATAATCAACCTGTAACGATCCTTGTTTGTGGTTCCGGGACAAACCTTCTTCTTTGTCTTTTTCTATGATCCAATCCGTGGAGACTGGCGTTTATCGTCATATTGATCCCGGATTGATCATTGCTAATGAAAAAAAAGGCAAGTGGGAACATTCACCCACGCGCTTCCACTGTGCCCGGAACCTTCAAATGGTATCAGAGGGAGGTTACAACGTTGATTATAGTTATTTAATTTTCCTTGATAATTTATCCATTTATATTTGATTCAATTCGAATTTTATCGTTCTATTAATCCGAATAAACAATATCTATTCATCCTCATTCGTTTCTCGATTCATATCACAGAAACAGCTTTTTAATTTTAATTATGATTAAAATAAAAATGAGGAATTCATCCGGAGGAGTCTCTCTTTCTGTCTGTAAAACACGGTATTACACGGCGTGTAATTAAAACTACACACCGTGTACTTAGGTTCAATGAACCGGCACTAGTCTGCCAAACCACACCGTGTAAATTGAATATGCCTAGGTATTAATCACTTCGTGTTGACCGGAATGGAACAACATGTGGAACTGGAATACACGGCATGTATGCTGGAGAAACACACAGTGTAGTCCGTTCTAGCCCAGGTGAAACCGTGTACAAAGATAAGCCGCGTGTAACGCCCTGACCCCAGTTACCCAGAGTCGGTGTATTATTACATAACATTGGCATGATCACAAGAAAGATCAAATCTCGAAAGGCTGATTATTTTAGTAGCCTTGGAATGACTAGATACATTAATAAAGTTTACATTATAGCATAAAATGAAAACTACAACAATATAGTCTCCATAGTCCACACTATTATCCCCTCATACTATCCCTGCAGGTCATTCATAAATTACTTCTTCACATCCTGGGAAAAATAAAACATAGAAAATGGGTGAGTTCAAATGCCCAGTAAGGATAACAATATAGTGTAAACATTCATAAATAAGAATAAACATTTAAGGCATTGTATAACTAAAACAAAAGCCTTTTAAACTTGAACTTCAACAATGTATGGAAAAAATAAAATGAAATAATTCCATTTACTTATTCACATGGATATTATACTAATCGAATCTTCACATGCAATATCAATAACCACTTTCATAATGATGGAATTCATAATGCCAGACTATCATAACCACATAGCCAAGGCCTCGTGCCAAGACTACAAATAAGATTTTGTCAAGGCCTTGTGCCAGGACACTAGTTTGTCTCATGAGACATACCGATGCATCGAGGAGCAATAGCGGGCTCCACCCATCACATATTAAGTCCATTGCATTCCCATATGAAAAGGTTTAAATAGAACATAAACATTCGTATTAAAACTAGAATACAAAATGTAAATACGTCATCCATAAACCATGAATGGTATAAAAATAACACATCCACAGTCAAACATATCACAAAACCTTCAATACAATATAGAAGTTTTGTATCATAATAAATCTACTTCAAATAAGCGTTAAATCCATTAAAGGATGTTGACATAGATGAAATCAAAACTCTTTTTAGAGAAATATCTCTTTCTATTTTGAAATCATTTAAGAGTCATATATTTATAAAATAAATCATTTTCTTTTAAAATATTCTTATAGTATTTTAAGGGAAGATTCGATGATTTTATAACCGCAGAAAATAGTTGCACCCACCGTATAAGTTACAAAAACATTCTTACCTTAATTCTGTCGAAAAGCATAAAAAGGACCTTGTTTGGAAAACGAGGGAAAGATTCCTTTATAAACCACTTATAAAAGTCAACAAGGGTATAAATGACTTTACCCCATATTCTAGTAAATAGTAAAAAAAATGTTTTTGAAATACATTTTTAAGAAACATGGATGTGGATGATAATGAAATCCTAGTAGATTGTTACGTATAAACAACCTCGGATAATGAAGAGATTGTGAAATAAACTCTTACCTTGTACTTTTCCTTGGATGAGGGTAGGTTAACCTCCTGTATAATGGTGAAATAATTGATATTAAATTATACAAGAATCATATACATTAATATGATATCATATATGATCTTTTAACATTGATTTGTTAATAATATCTTATTATTATCGTTTTTCCTGTGTTAACTTACTCGTTTTATTTTATATGTTTTGTTAGGTAAGCCATGTTTTTCATGGATAGGTTGTATATTATTAATATCCAGAATTATATTAAGTCCTTAAAAATTATTATTAATCATCAAATGAGAATTATTCTTGAATGGATACGATGGAGAGTGAATCTCATCGCGTTCGTGGAGACCGTAGTCCGTACGTACGCACGAGCGACAATATCATTCTTTTGATATTAAAATAGTATTTAATTGGATGGTATATAATATATACAGAATAATTATCATGTTATATTTATTATTTACATTAATTAAAAATCATTATTATACCCATCCAAATAATAACATATTGAATAACAATTACACCACGACGTGGAGACGGTAAGTCGTACGTACGTACGTATGGTGACATGTCATTCAAAGGATGGATAGAATACTAAATATGGTTGTACCATATTTATAACAATATTAAATTATATTGTAGATACTGGATTCATTATTTTAGAATGGTAATAACAAATAAAGAATAATTTGAAGAAGAAATTAATTTGAAAAAGGGTGGTGAAAACATTACCTCTTCTTCGGGTTCTTTCTTTTGATTTGATCAAAAGGGCTCCTTACGTTGGCTTTCTGACTAAAGGAAGGCCTCTATGATGAAGTGAGGAAAGTTTAGAGAGTATTTGGGAAGAGTTTGGCCGAGCCAAATGTATTTGATGGTGTGAATTAATGAGAATGGGGGTTCCCTTTTATAAGAGGGGTGAGGGGCACCTTTGGAAAAGATAGAAATATTATTTTATAACAAATTCATATTCAGTTTCTAATGGATCTAAAGTAGATTATTTAAAGTTTAATATGGGTATGGGTTTGAAACCACTCAACCAAAATAATTTATACAGGTTCGGGTCATTATATTAACCTTATCATTTAGTTTTATCTCTTTGTTAATTAGTTTAACACTTACCATGTCACTTTTTATTTTTATAATATATAGTTAATAACCATACTATATACCTCCAAGAGACCCCCAAGTGGTCCATTAATCATACACCTATCATGATATAAGTCTCTTGGCCGAACCTTATATTTTTAGGAACGGAATATCAATTAATAATATAATATTTGTTTTAAAAACTCTTTTACGTCAATTTTGACACTTTTTGGAAAATTGATTTTTGTGAAAATCATAACAGAATTATTACTTCAAAAAAAGTTAATTAAGTCATTAATAACATTTCATATTAACCTATAAAATTAGTTTAATTCATAAAAAGTCTCAAATTATATTTTTTTGGGTATTTATAATATCAATTATTTTAATTTTTCAATATAATGGAAATTACTGCATCATCATTATGTCATAAATAAATTAAATTATTTATTGTATAAAAATTATAAATAAAATATAATTATGTATGAAATATTTTTATCTTTCTAATGAATATTTATAATCGAATTTAGCTTATTTTTATCCCTATATTAAAAATGTTTTATTAAATAAATCTTGATTTTAACTCTTTTAACTCTTCTTTGAATTAAATAATAATAAATGTCCTAATCTAATCCAAGTGGACCTAAATGATGATATTTTATTCCTAAGGTTGTTTTTGGTCGACATACACTTTTCCAATAGAATTAGGACATGTTTTAGGGTAATATTAATATCATTTTTACCCTTAATTACCCTACTTACTTTTAACAGAGGTAAATAAAAGTAAAAAGTTACTATTCACCAAAAATTATTTTCATCTCATTGAACTACATTTTACTCCTTGATATTAACCGCATCTCTCAGATTTTCGAAATTCCACTCACAGAAGTGTTAAAATTAAGTTTTATGAAAAATTCAGTTTTTTAACTTCCACTTAGTGGTTTCACTATTAATCAAAAATGAAGTTTTTCATAAAAATATCAAAAATTCACCCTAGGCTAATTTCGATATTCTGAATCCAAAAATTAAGTCCATTTTGAAAAAAAACATTTATAAATTTCAAAAAGTGGGTATTACTATTCAAAATGGCTAGTTTGATTGGTTGTGGTGTGTCAGAACTCGATGTTGCGTACAACACACGCTATTGCATTATTAAAAGAGAAGCATACCGTAGAAGCTTGTGGTGTTACATTCTCCCCTCCTTCAAATAATTTCATCCTCAAAATTTCGAGAATGCTACCACATGAAAAGAATTGGATGGTTCTTCATCATAAGTTCCTCAGGTTCCCATGTTGCATCTTTCATCTTATGGTTTCTCCACAAGACTTTTAACAGACGAGTCGTCCAGTTTCTCAATACTTGTTCTCTCGTATCAAGAATCTTGACGGGATCTTCACAATAAGATAGATTGAGTTCCATTTCTAATTCCTCATAGGTGAGTACATGCGTTGGGTCAGGCATGTATTTCCTCAATAGTGATACATGGAACACATCGTGAACTTTGGAGATATTTGGCGGCATTGCCAAGCGTTAAGCTACAACCCCAATTCGTTCTAGAATTTCGAAAGGTCTGATGTACCTGGGACTCAATTTACCTTTCTTACCAAAATTTATGACTCCCTTCCATGGAGATACCTTCAGGAAAACATGATCACCGACTTGAAATTACAAATCCTTCCTTCGATTATCGGCATAGCTATTTTGCCTACTTTGAGCTGCTTTGATATGGTTTTGGATTACCTTCACCTTTTCCATCGTTTCCTCCACCAGTTCTAGGCCTACAAGTTTCCTTTCACCAACGTCATCCCAACAGGTTGGTGTGTGACAACTCTTTCTATATAATGCTCTATATAGTGCCATCTGAATACTTGAATGGAAGCTATTGTTATAGGAAAATTCTACCAGAGGTAAATATTGATCCCACATACCCTAAAAGTCAATTGAGAAGGATCTCAACATGTCTTCTATGGTTTGAATAGTTCGTTCTGATTGTCCATCTGTTTGAGGGTGGTAGGCAGTGCTCAAATGAAGTTCAGTATCTAAGGCTTTCTGAAGACTTTTCTAGAATCTTGAAGTAAAATGGGGATCACGATCAGAAAAAATCGATAGGGGTACTCCATGAAGTCTCACAACTTCATTAATATGTAGCCTTGCTAGACGTTCCAGTGGTAGATCATCTCTTATAGCAAGAAAATGTGCTGACTTGGTAAGACGATCAACAATAACTCATATTGCATCGTTCCTTCTAGGAGTCCTTGGTAGTCCCATGAAAAAGACCATCATGATATTGTCCCATTTCCACTCCGGTATGGGAAGAGGTTGCATGACTCCTCCAGGCTGTTGCCTTCCAGATTTCACTTGTTGACAAACCATAAATCTTGACACAAAATCAGCAATCTCCTTCTTCATGTTGTCCCACCAAAAATTTTCCTTCAAATTTCTATACATTTTGGTTCTCCCAGGGTGTAGAGAGAAATTGGAACTATGAGAATCATCCAAAAATTCCCTTTTTAGATCAGGTATATCGGGAACACAAAGTCTCTTCCTGAATTTCAAAATTCCATCTTCATACACAAAGTCTCTCAATCTCCCATCATTCATAGCATTAATCTTCTTTTGAAATTCATCATCATCGGTCTGAGGACTCTTAATCCTTTCTAGTAAAGATGGTTTGGAAACCATTTGAAAAAGCATTGATGTTTCACCTTCCCTGGTTATTCCCATGTCCATCTTCACTAGATCCATGAAAATTGGATCCCTTTCAATTCTCATATTTTTCAAAACTCCATCGTCTTTTCTGCTCAAAGCATATGCCACCTTGTTTGCTTTCCCCGGGTGGTAGTGTATCGTAAAATCATAATCCTTGAGTAATTAAAGCCATCTCCTTTTCCTCATGTTGAGTTATTTTTGTGAGAAAATATACTTCAAACTCTTGTGATCAGTATAAATCTCACATCTTTCACCATAGAGGTAGTGCATCCATATCTTCAAAGAAAATATCACAGCTGCTAACTCGAGATCATGAGTAGGATAGTTTTGTTCATTAAATTTTCAACTGTCGTGATGCATAGGCAATAACCATATCATTCTGCATAAGGACACAACCAAGTCCTTTCTTCGATGCATCACTATAAATAACGAACCCATCATTCCCTGATGGTAGAGTCAATATTGGAGAATTGACTAATATTCTCTTCATTTCTTCGAAACATTCTTCACACTCTTTTTTCCAATCAAATTTAACCCCTTTACGTGTGAGATTCGTTAATGGGTTAGCCAATCGGGCAAAATTCTGGACGAAACTTCGATAATAACCGGCCAAACCAATAAAACTAAGTACCTCAGCTATACTCATCGGTGAAGGATATTCTTGGATTCCCTTGGTCTTAGAAGGATCAACAAAGATTCCATCTTTAGAGACAATATGGCCAAGAAAATAAATCTCCTGAATCCAGAATTCACACTTGCTAAACTTCCCATATAATTCATGTCTTCTTTAGAGTCTTCAGGATAATGCGCAAGTGATTTTCATTATCTTAGTAGCTTTTGGAGTATACAAAGATATCATTAATAAATACCACCACAAATTCATCAAGATATTCCTTGAAAACTGTATTCATCGGATCCATGAATACATAGGGTGCATTAGTCAATCCAAAAGGAATTACTGTAAACTCATAATGCTCGTACCTGGTTCGAAATGATGTATTTGGAATGTCTTCCTTCTTCACACACAACTGTTGGTATCCAGATCGAAGGTCAATCTTTGAAAAGTATTGAGCTCCATGTAGTTGGTCAAATAAATCATCAATGCGAGGTAGGGGATACTTGTTCTTTATTATTATAGCATTGATCTCCCTATAGTCGATACATAACCTCATAGATCCATCTTTCTTTTTAACAAAAAGAACAGTGGCTCCCCATGGAGAAATACTAGGGCGAATAAATCCCTTACTACTCAATTCCTCTAGTTGTTTCTTTAGTTCAAATAATTCTACAGTGGCCATTCTATAATGGGTATTCGATATAGGCCTTAATCCAGGAATTAAATCAATCAAAAACTCAACTTCTCGTTCTCGAGGATGTCCAGGTAAATCTTCCGGAAACACATCTACATATACTTTCACAATAGGTACATCCTCTATTTGAAAATTTCTTTCCTCACCCACTATAATTTAATCCTATTCCTCCCCAATAATTGAATTTAGTTGAGCTACTGGGGGTGGATCTAGATAAGAATTAGGTGGTGACGATTCTGCTCTAAAGATAAGGTGTTCTTTATCATCATCATCAAAAATCGTAACCTCCTTATTCTTACAATAAATCTTTTCATCATGGTCCGAAAGCCAATCCATACCGAGGAATATATCAAACTCAATCATAGGTATGACGATGAGATTAGTGGATAATGAACAGTTATGCGCTCTAATGGGGACTGATTCACAAAACATTGTTGCAATGATACTCCCCTTAGGAGTTTTAACTAAGAACTCCCATGTAAAGTCAAATTGGAAATATCTAATTTTCTTAGAAAACTGGGAAGATATGAAACAATGGGAGGATCCAGAATCAAATAATGCATTTTCTAAACTTGAGGAAACCATTAAATTACCTTCCACCACATCTTTCGGAGCATCTACATCAGTAGTAGTGATAGAATAAACTTGGCCTTGATCCCTTGGCCTTTTCTGAGGTAAGTTCCCCTAACTCTTAGGAAATTCATTTGCATAATGTCCCATCTCCCCGCAATTGTAGCATTGAACATCAGTAGCATCCTTCTTCCCCTTGCAATCACAAGCTTGGTGGCCTTTTTCACCACACTTGTAACAGACTCCCGTTCCTTTTAAGAAAGTACTGGGGTGTTTCTTCCCACATTTACTACAGGATGGATATTAAACTTTTCCCTTCTTCCCTTTATTTCCATTGCCAGATTGATCAGCATATCTCTTCTTCTCTTGCTTTGCTTTAAAGTCATATGACTTAGAGAATTCTTTCTCTGTCTTGATAGCACATGATACAATGTATCCGTACGACAAGAAATATTGTGAGACAAATGCTCGATGGAGAAATTTTTTTAACCCATCAAAGAAATGATATATATTACTTCTTGGGATACGTATATAATCTCCAGCATATCTGGATAACCTTGTAAAGTTAGCCTCATACTTTCCGACATTCTCATCCTCCTTTTGTCTCAAAATCAGAAATTGCCTTTTCATATCTTCTCGATGGTCACGAGGAAAGTATTTTTCTAAAAATAGATCTTTTAACTCCCTTCATTCCATATTTGATACTGCATCATCTTCCTTTGTGTTTTGAATCAATGACCACCATTGTTCAGCATCTCCAGTGAGGTGGTAAACTACCATGATAACTTTTTCCCTTTCACTAATTCCCAAATCCTGAAATATTTTCTCTAGGGAACTTATCCATTTCTCATCTACTAAGGGATTTGTATTCCCATTGAACATTGGTGGTTGCTGCCTCATGAAGCGATCTAACATTGATCCTCCATGCTGTGGATCAGGGTGCTCCATACGAGTAAGGTTATTATTCATAACCTGAGTGAGTTGTCCCATCATTGTGATTAGTTGATCAGCACCAGTTGCGTCACTAGCTCCACTGTAATTATCTTGAGTAGGAGGGAAATCCCTATATGAAGTGTGAACATTGATACGGCTTCCATTTCTTCCACGGGATCCATTTCTAAACAATGGCATAAACTAGATCAGTTTATGAATCAAAATACATAATTTCATACTTATAAAACACTTAACATAAATTGAACTATTTATGGATATAATCCATAATCATAAAAATGTTTTCTTTGAGGAAGTATATACTCATAAACCCTTCATAATGATTTGTAAGGAACATGACTGTTATCCTAAGCATATCCCCCGAGAGTGTCGTAACCAAGAGTGCAGTAAGGCCCGTTGTTGTGCACCAGTTCCCGTTCGAGTCTAGCTCAAAGCGATGTTTTCGGGTTTTACCCCTAGGTACATCTGTGCCAGAGCCGCCTCTACCTGCTCGTATCCAGACAGGGATGTATTTGCTCGGAAAACTCACAAAATCTCTACAATACCACAATTCTAGGATGTTCTTCTATACTAATCCTCAAAGTCCATCTTAAATCTATGTTCTCTAATCAGAGATTATCTAAATCTATCTTCCAAGGTTTGTACTAAAATTCCTCTGGTAGCAACTGTAACGCCCCGACCCAAGTTACCCAGAGTCGGTACATTATTACATAACATTGGCATGATCACAAGAAAGATCAAATCTCGAAAGATCGACTAGTTTAGTAGCCTTGGAATAACTAGACACATTAATAAAATTTACATTACATCATAAAATGAAAACTAAAACAATATAGTGTCCATAGTTCACACTCTTATCCCCTCATACTATCCCTGCAGGTCATTCATAAATTACTTCTTCACATCCTGGGAAAAATAAAACATAGAAAAGGGGTGAGCTCAAATGCCCAGTAAGGATAACAATATAGCGGAAACTTTCATAAATAAGAATAAACATTTAAGGAAATGTATAAATAAAACAAAATCCTTTTAAACTTGAACTTCAACATAGTATGGAAAAAATAAAATGAAATAATTCCATTTACTTATTCACATAGATATTCTACTAATAGAATATTCAAATTCAATATCAATAACCACTTTCATAATGATGGAATGCATAATGCCAGACTATCATAACCACAAAGCCAAGGCCTCATGCCAAGACTACAAATAAGATTTTGTCAAGGCCTTGTGCCATGAAACTAGTTTTTCTCATGAGACCTACCAATGCATCGAGGAGCTATAGCGGGCTCCACCCATCACATATTAAGTCCAATGCATTCCCATATGAAAAGTTTTAAACATAACATAAACATTCGTATTAAAACTAGCATAAGAAATGTAAATACTTCATCCATAAACCATGAATGGTATAAAAATAACACATCCACTGTCAAACATATCACAAAACCTTCAATACAATGTAGAAGTTTTGTATCTTCATAAATCGACTTCAAATAAGCGTAAAATCCATCAAAGGATGTTGACATAGATGAAATCAAAACTCTTTTTACAGAAATATCCCTTTCTATTTTGAAATCATTTAAGAGTCATATATTTATAAAAAATCATTTTCTTTGAAAAAATTCTTATAAGCTTGTAAGGTAAGCTTCGACGATTTTATAACGGCGGAAAATAGCCTCACCCACCGTATAAGTTAAAAAAAATATTTTTACCTTAATTCTGTCGAAGAGGATAAAAAGGACCTTGTTTGGAAAATGACGAAAATATTCATTTATAAACCACTTATAAAAGGCAACAAGGGCATAAATGAATTTAACCCATATTCTAGCTAATAGTAAAAAAATGTTTTTGAAATATATTTTTAAGAAACATGGATGTGGATGATAAAGAAATCCCAGTAGATTATTACGTATAAACAACCTCGGATAATGAAGAGATTGCGAAATAAACCCTTACCTTGTAATTTTCCTTGGATGAGGGTAGGTTAACATCCTGTATAATGGTGAAATAATTGTTATTAAATTATTCAATAATCATATACATTAATATGATATCATATATGATCTTTTAACAATGATTTGTTAATAATATCTTAGTATTATCGTTGTTTCGGGTGTTTAGTTACTTGTTTTTTATATGTTTTGTTACGTAAGCCATGTTTGTCATGGATAGGTTGTATCTTTTTCATATCCAGAATTATATAAAGTCCTTAAACATTATTATTAATCTTCAAATGAGAATTATAGTTGAATGGATACGATGGAGAATGAATCTCATCGCGTTCGTGGAGACGGTAGTCCGTACGTACGCACGAGCAACAATATCATTCTTTTGATATTAAAATAATATTTAATTGGATGGTATATCATATATAAAGAATCATTATCATGTTATATTTATTATTTACATTAACTAAAAATCATTATTATACCCATCCAAATAATAACATATTGAATAACAATTACACCACGACGTGGAGACGGCAAGCCGTACGTACGCACGTATGGTGACATGTCATTAAAAGGATGGATAGAATACTGAATATGGTTGTAAAATATTTATAATAATATTAAAGTATATATTAGATACTGGATTCATTATTTTATAATGGTAATAACAAAGAAAGAATAAGTTTAAGAAGAAATGAATTTGAAAAAGGGTGGTGAAATCATTACCTCTTCTTCGGGTTCTTCCTTTTTATTTGATCAAAAGGGCTCCTTAGGTTGGCTTTCTGACTAAAGAAATTCCTCTAAGATGAAGTGAGGGAATTTTATAGAGTATCTGGGTAGAGTTTGGCCAATCCAAATGGATTTTAAGGTGTGAATTAATGAGAATGAGGAGTGCCCTTTTATAAGAGGGGTGAGGGGCACCTTTGGAAAAGCTAGAAATATTATTTTATAATAAATTAATATTCAGTTTCTAATGGCTCCAAAGTCGATTAATTAAAGTTTAAGGTGGGGATGGGTCGTAAAACACTCAACCAATAGAATTTAGATAGTTTTGGGTCATTATATTAACCATATATTTTAGTTTTAACTCTTAGTTAATTAGTTTGACACTTACCATGTCACTTTGTATTTTTATATTATATAGTTAATAAACATACTATATACCTTCAAGAGACCACCAAGTGGTCCATTAATGATACACATATCATGATATAAGTCTCTTGGAATAACCTTAGATTTTTAGGAATTTAATATCAATTAATAATATAATATTTGTTTTAAAAACTCTTTTATGTCAATTTTGACACTATTTGGAAAATTGATTTTTTTGAAAATTATAACAGAATGATTACTTCGAAAACAGTTAATTAAATCATTCATAACATGTCATATTAACCTATAAAATTAGTTTAATTCATAAAAAGTCTCAAATTATATTTATTTTGGTATTTGTAATGTCAATTATTTTAATTTTTTACTATTATGGTTATTATTACATCATCATTGTGTCATAAATAAATTAAATTATATATTGTCAAAAAATTATAAATAAAATATCATTATGTAGGAAATATTTTTATATTTATAATGAATATTTATAATCTAATTTATCTTTTTTTTAACCCTATATTAAAATTTTTTTAGTAAATAAACCTAGATTTTAACTCTTTTAACTCTTCTTTGAAATAAATAATAATAAATGTCCTAATCTAATCCAAGTGGACCTATATGATAATATTTTATTACTAAGGATGTTTTCGGTCGAGATACATTTGTCCAATAGAATTAGTACATGTGTTAGGGTAATATTAATATCATTTTTACCCTTAATTACCCTATTTACTTTTAACCGTGGTAAATAAAAGTAAAAAGTTACTATTCACCAAAAATTATTCTCATCTCATTGAACCACATTGTACTCCTTGATATTAACCATGTCTCTCGTATTTTCTAAATTCTACTCACAGAAGTGGTAAAATTATGTTTTATGAAAAATTCAGTTTTTTTAACTACCACTTAGTGGTTTCACTATTCATCAAAAAATGAAGTTTTTCATAAAAATACCAAAAATTCACCCGAGCCGAATTTCGATATTCCAAATCCAAAAAATGAAGTCCATTTAAAAAAATTATAAATTTCAAAAAGTGGGTATTACTGTTCATAACGGCTAGTTTTATTGGTTGTGGTGTGTTAGAACTCGATGTTGCGTACAGCACACGCTATTGCATTATTCAAAGAGAAGCATACCATAGAAGCTTGGGGTGTTACACCACGTACCGCTTACACGGGATTGCAAATCTAGTTACCGCGTACCAAGGAAGTACACACCATTTATGATTCATCTACACACCGTGTACTCCAAAATTTCTAATGTACAAAAAACACGCCAAAGCCCCCGGCGTGTACTTTGGATAAATGGTGAAAAGAAATACACGTCGTGTAATTATAAAATACATGTCGTGTACTTTCTAGAAATGGAATTTCACCAGGTTTTCTCTAATGTACAAAGACATGTACAAGGAATATAGATGAGAAGATTCTCCAGGAAATTCAGAAAGGAATCTAAGATAAAGAATTGATTAATTATAAGATCATAATTAATTGAATTCGATCGCGACTTATATTAAATGAAATAGAGATTAAAAGAATTTTAATTCTAAATATGCGTAAATTTAGTTGCATGCTATGGATGATCATGATCTAGACCAAAGTCCCTTCGGTTGTTTATGGTTCCATTTAAATTTATTTAATTTAAATTTGTTGGTCTGTGAGCCTTCTTTCAAGAAAATGTAGGGCCTACATGCCCATGGTTTCTTCAATGTAAACCCATGTAATGGAGGATCTCCCAAGCCAGAGGAGACGGTTCAAATCCCAAAGCCGAGGTGAAACCGACGCAAGAAGATACAAAAGTGGACAGGTAGGAGGTGCAAAACACGAACCAACAGGTTCAAGGTGTTTTCCCTAGGTCAGGGTTAGCTTATCAAAACCACTAGATAAGTTAACCAATAGAAGATCATGATCATGCCATCTTATTTTATTTCGGTCTGATTTCATGGTTTATTTATTATGTATGTGTTGTCACGATCACATAATTAATAAAATGAACAAGCATGCAAAGATAGAATAAAATAAAAACCGAACTATGCGTAAACATTATAAAAACATGGTTAATCACTTAAGCAAGCATCACGTAATATTAAAAATCATGTGATAATGTGAAACTGTGTATAAAGGATAAAATCCCTCAATACCATATTAAGTCATACCAAGCCTTGTATTACCTAATTAAGTGCAAGACTCAATAAAACTATGTGTTTGACCGACCCTTGTTGGGACACATACTTTTATAAAGGAAGCCATTATGAAAGGTTTCGGGTTGACTTAACCATATTACATCAAGAGAAGTATCCCTTTCTAGACTTGGTGTAATATTGGAGGCAATAGTTGAGGAAATCCAAGTCAAGATTTCAGGATTGGGGAGTCCACTCAACAGATCAAGGAACTGTTAGCTCACAGTTGGCAAAGACCTGCCTACCTAAATACCATCAAATAGCATGAACAACCCTTATTGGGGTTATGCGAAGGGGAATATGGATCCTTACCACTATAATGTCAAAGCAACTGGACATTCCAATTTCAATGGTGAGGGCCCTTGGGACTTGATAAAGTAGTGGGAGAATTAATAAATTCATTTACTATTTTTCATAAAATGTAATCAAGAAAGTACTGATAAATATGCTCTTTTAATTTGTAGAATAGAAATGAAAAACTCGTCAACCAAATTTTCTCTGTGATTAATTCTGGATAAAGACAACATTTTCACCGGTAGTAACTTTCTGATATGGTTTAGGTGCTTTTGGGTTATCCTACACCATGAACGAAAGTTTTACGTGATGGAGTCCTCACTTCCTGATTCTCCTGCTTTAGGGGCAAGTGGTGAAGATTTTCTTCTCTATGATCAACATTTGAATGACACTCTCGACGTTCAATGTTTGATGCTATCATCTTTGTCTAGTGAGCTCATGAAGTCTCATGAAGACATGGATGCTTATAGCATGCTCGACCACCTCTCTGGTCTATACCAAGAGAGAGAAAGATGGGAAAGGTTTGAGATCTCCAAGGCTCTATTCCATAGCAAGCTTGGAGAGGGTGCCCCAGCTGGGCCTCATGTAGTCAAGCTCATTAGCAACATTGAGTGCTTGGAGGTTCTAGGGTTTAAACTCCCCGAAAAACTGGGCACTGTTCTCATTCTTGCATCACTCCCCCAGAGATTCTCAAACTTTGTTGTTAATTTAAACATGAACAACATTTAGAAGTCTCTATCTGATATTCTTATCCTTATTCGCCAAGTAGATAATGACATGAAGCGTGAACAACCTTCTGTCCTTATGGTGAATAAAAGTAATGGGAAGTCGAAGACCATTAAGCCCAAATATTCTTCAAGGCCTTCCAAGAAAAGGATAATCAAAGGAGAGGCAAGGGAGCAGGATTCTGTTTGTTTCGCATGTGGCAAGAAGGGCCACTAGAAGAAAAAATTTCACCCAGCCAAGGAAGCAAGGGGAATCTTCATGTGCGTTTGTTATCGAATGAAATCTATCTGTTTCTTATAATTGGGTATTAGATACTACTTGTGGTTATCACATCTGTATCCAAATACAGGAACCAAGTAGATTCAAGAAGATTGATCGAGGGGAGTTAGATCTACGAGCAGCCAACGGAGCCATACTCGCTGATGTAGCTGTCGGAGACGACCACCTCACATTGCCAACTGGAATGATCTTGGTGTTAAACGGTTGTTATTATGTGCCATATGTTACTAAAAACATTATTTCAGTATCCAGATTAGATACTGATGGATTCATATTCAAGTTTGGAAATGACTGTTGCTACTTTTATAAAGATAGAATTTGTTTTGGTAGGGCACATTTATATAACGGCCTTTATGTGTTAGACTTCACAAACCAAGTAATGGAAATCGATGTCAAAGTAAATTCACATGACTCATACAACACCCAACTTTGGCATCACCGGCTAGGTCATGTCAATGAGAAACGTTTGACAAAATTACATCAAGATGGGTATTTATATTCCTTCGAACTAAAACCACTTGGTGCATGTCATGCATGTCTACAAGGAAAAATGACGAAATCCCCATTTAGTGGGAAAGGTGAAAGAGAAAAAGAGCTTCTATAATTAGTTCACACAGATGTGTGTGGGCCATTTCCAGCTGAGGAAAGAGGTGGGTTCTCATACTTCATAACTATTACTGATGATTTTAGTGGATATGGATATATCTACCTAATGAGGTATAAGTCAAATTCTTTTGATCGGTTCAAAGAATACAAGAATGAAGTTGAGAACCCTCTTGGTAAGAAGATTAAGAAAATCCGCTCAGATAGAGGAGGATATTATCTTAATCAGGACTTCATTGATTTCTTACGGGAGTTTGGGATTCTATCTCAACTCACTCCTCCTTACACACCTCAGTGGAATGGTGTAAGTGAAAGGAGGAAACGCACCCTATTGGACATGGTGATATCAATGATGAGTCATTCGAGTCTTCCATTATCCTTTTGGGGATATGCATTACAAACAAAAGCACACATACTAAACCAAGTACCAACTAAATCGATAAATGGTATTCCATACGAGTTATGGAGTGGACACAAAGCCATGTTATCGAATTTACATGTGTGCGGTAGAAAAGAATTTTCTATGGCCTCTTCAGGTAACAGACTTGCACCCTGAGGCACAAAGTGTATCTTTATAGGATATCCCAAGGAAACAAGGGGGTATTACCTATAAAACCTCTCATAAAAAAATTCTATAGTGGCAAGAGACGCCATATTACTTGAGAGGGAACACATCTCCAAAAGAGATAGTGGGAGCGAGATAGACTTCAATGAAGTCGAGGCTCAAGATACACATGAGTTGGTACAAGAACAGATTCCACAAAGCCTCGTGGAAGAACAATCTGTTCCAGAGACACAAGAACTACGTAGGATCACGAGAGGGGTGAGAGAACCAGCACGATATGGTTTTCTTATCACCAAGGATGGTGACTCATTATTGGTTGACAATGATGATCCTCTTACCTACAAGGAAGCAGTTGAAGGCACAGATGTTTCCAAGTGGCAAGAAGCCATGAATTCTGAAATGGATTCCATGTACAAAAACCTAGTCTGGATTTTGGTAGATCCTCCAGTTGATGTAAATCCTATTGGTAATAAATGGGTATTCAAGAAGAAAATGGACATAGAGGGGAAAGTCAGCACCTACAAGGCACGACTGGTTGCAAAAGGTTTTAGACAGCGTCAAGGAATTGACTATGATGAAACCTTTTCACCAGTTGCGATGCTGAAATCCATCAGAATCCTATTGGCCATTTCCGCTTACCATGACTATGAAATTTGGAAAATGGATTTTAAAACAGCTTTCCATAATGGGAATCTTCAGGAAGATGTCTACATGACACAACCTGAAGGGTTTTTGACTCCAAAGGATGCCAATAAGGAATACAAGTTGTAGAAATCCATTTATGGATTAAAGAAAGCATCAAGGTCATGGAACATTTGTTTTGATGAAGCTGTAACAGAATTTGGCTTTGTTAAGAACAAATGTGAGCCTTGTGTCTACAAGAGGTTTAGTGGAAGTGCAGTCATTTTCCTAATAGTATATGTTGATGACATATTACTAATTGGAAATGAAGTAACTGTCTTATAGTCAGTTAAGGCATGGTTTCATAAATTATTCTCCATGAAAGACTTGGGCGAGGCAGCATATATTCTTGGGATCAAGATCCATCATGATAGATCCAAGAGAATGATGGGCCTAAGTTAAAGTAAATATATTGACAAGATACTGAAGAGATTCAGTGTGAAACAATACAAGAGGGGATTGTTGCCAGTGTCACATGGCATTCATCTTTCCAAGAAAATGTGTCCTCAGACACATGAGGAAAGAAAGAGAATGGAAAGGATCCCTTATGCATCTGCGATTGGGTCAGTCATGTATGTTATCCTATGTACGAGGTTAGATGTTGCTTACGCATTAAGTGTGGTAGGAAGATATCAAGCTGATCTAGGAGACCGCCATTGGATGGCAGTCAAAACTATCCTTAAGTATCTGAGGCATACTAAGGATATGTTCCTGGTTTATGGAGGAGAGGAGGAACTAGTCATCAGAGGACATGTAGATGCTAGTTTCCAGACTGATCAAGATGACATCAAGTCACAGACTGGATACATCTTCATTTTGAATGGAGGTGCAGTGAGCTGGAAGAGCTCAAAACAAAGTGTGGTGGCAGATTCTACAGCGGAGTCTGAGTATATCGCAGCTTCTGAGGCAGCGAAAGAAGCAGTATGAATGCGAATCTTCGTCCAAGAGCTGGATGTAGTACCAAGCAGTAAAGATCCTATCACACTCTATGGTGATAATAAAGTAGCGGTGGAACTTGAAAAAGAGACAAGGTCACACCAGCGGACAAAGAACATACTTCTAAAGTATCATCTCTTGAGGGATTTTTCTCAGAGAGGTGAAGTTGCAGTGAGTAGTATTTCCACGGATGACAACGTGGCAGACCCCTTGACTAAAGCCTTGACTCAGCAAAAACATGATCATCATGTGAGGTCTAGTGGACTAAAAGTCATAGGCAGTTGGCTCTAGTCCAAGTGGGAGTTTTTAAGGGTTGGTGTCCTGAGAACCAACTATTTTGTACTTTGATTACATGAATGTTCACTTATTATACTGTTTATTGATCTGCATGAATATAATATAATAATGTCTGGGAATATTTGTTGCATTAATAAGGTCATGGCAGATCCTTTCTATGATGATAACCTTGAAATGCTATAACAATATTCTTAATTAAATTTTTTCGGTTGAATGACATACTATGATAGGACACATAGTATACATACTGTCATGTGCGAGTACTCGTAAGAAGACAAGACTCTCTCTCATAGAGTTTGCACATGGTAATATCCAAGATGGGAGATTATGAGAACAGACCCTCTAGTAGAAATTCCACATGTCTTGGTGTCATCATACATTGCTATCTACGAGCATGTGTAATGGTCCTTAGACTGGAAGATTATCATTAACTCATGTCATGACTTGCGCACTTAGATTTACTGACGAAAATCGTCATGTAAACAGTTGGCGGGAAGTAGGGTACATTGGGTGAGTCACGAATGACATGTTGTTAATGGATAAGTTGAGGAAGGATTTGTCCCTTCCATTTATGGAAGTTGATATCTCGTCCCTTCGATTGAAATAGACCTGTCACATTAAATTCCATGGCCATGGTGTAAATGGCGAGTTTATTTCAGGTAGTCAAAGAACGACGGATCAAGCATACAGGTTTATGACACTGCAATGAAACCTGCTTGATGAGATATTGAGACAAAGGGGTTAAATTACAGAGAAAGAGTTTGTATGAGGTGATACGTCAATGAGGCGTCAAATTCTTTCTCTTGCGTGCCTTGACCCGTTGCTAGACAGTAAACTTGGACTTTAGGAAAGCTCGCCTAATTCCAACAAGAAAGAGGCCTAGAGGGTCACACACTAAGTGTATTCAAGTATATCAAGTAGAATAAAGATTATTCCCGTACGTGGTTTAATAATTATTCAAGGAAGCCTAAATCGTTTTAATGATGGAGGAAGAAGGAAGTGAAAAACAAGATATACACGATGTGTATTAAATATTACACTTCGTGTAGTTTTTCATGGAAAACAAGTACACGCCGTGTATTAATAATTACAGGCCATGTAGTTTTCTTTATATAAAGGAAATGAATAAATGAAAACAAGATATACACGCCGTGTACATTGAATGTACATGCCGTGTAGTTTTCAATGAAAAACAAGTACACGCCGTGTATTTATTAATACACGCTGTGTAGTTTTTTCAATCAGGATTTTGAGGATATGATATTGTTTTAAATGATATTTATTATAATCAGTGTGGGTGCATGTCAAGGAATTAATTATTCGACATGGGGGTTTTATATAAGAGTTAATTAAATAAATAAAATGCGTAATGTGTTTATTTATTGTCATAACTCTACAACCTCAAACCTGATTATAAATATCCTCACAACCCCAAATCATTTCCCACCTCCCGTGTGAGACACACAAGAGAATTATTTCAAGACCGAAAGAACTTCTTCCACCATGAACGCTCTAAAGACCAAGATAGATCCTCTTCCATCAGATCAATACGATCTAAGGCAGACAACTAAAGAAAAGGTTTCTCCATGCTAGCACCCAAAGACTCCTTTGGCGACGTCCCGTGATACGAGGTACACATGTGGATCACCGCTAGAGGAAGTCTACACTTGACTTATACGACGCAATGACGAATCACACCGGACATGATCAAGAACATCAACAAAGAAAGAACACCCAAAAGGTACTTCTTTGCAATTGATTAAATTAATTATAATCAACCTGTAACGATCCTTGTTTGTGGTTCCGGGACAAACCTTATTCTTTGTCTCTTTCTGTGATTTGATCCATGGAGACTGGCGTTTATCATTGTATTGATCCTGGATTGATCATTGCTAATGAAAAAAAAATCCAAGTGGTCACATTCACCCTTGCGCTTCTGGTGCGCCCAGAACCTTCAATGAACTCATACCAACCATATATGCCAAATATTGTGATACACTAATTGATCCAAAAAAAATCAGCAAAATATTTTTTTATTGAAGACATATCTATAAACCCCTTTCCATAAACCAAATACAAATAACCATTTTGAAATCTTGTAACCAGTTTCACTTTCCACAAAACTACCAATACCCACAATTTCACAAATCATCACTAAAGAGGGTTTCCATCATGCTTTGAAAGACAGATTCAAAATTAAATTCATGAAATTCGATTAATTTGAAAACAATATTAAAAGTTCTAATAAGATGTGTCAAGAGTGAATCCACCTACCTCACTAACATAGTCTTAAACGAATAATGGAACAAATTATTTAACAAATTCTTTAACAAATTTATCTTAGATCTTCCAAAACCCGCATTATATCTCACTTAATTTACATGAGATAATCATATATAAATATCATTATAATATAACACCATAGATCTATCCCAAATTTATTAGATCCATGATTCCAAGGGTGGGGAGAAGAAGAATGCTAAGGAAAACCACTAAAAATGATCACTTACCAAGGAATATAGCCTCCAATACTCCAAGAATGACCAAAATATTACTCTCAAATCAAGAGGAAGGGTCTACATATCCTAGTGTGGGAGAGGAAATCATTTTAGGGTTGTACTAAATAAAACACGAGTTACTTCAGACATAAATCGAATTAGATTTACTAAATCATGATCTAATTTTTAATTCCACGTGGTTAGGTTACACATTTAGGAAAACCATGTGATAATTATTCATTATCCACTACCTCCAAACACCCCTGACATAGTGGTCTCTCATACTGAGACATACCATGTTCCAAATTTTCTTAATATCTATATCCTATTTTTCACAGTTTCTTCTAGGTGGTTGCACGGCTTGGAAAAATCACGTGCCAATTGTGAGCCTTTCCAATGACCTATGTTTCCACTTGTATAGATTCCTAGAAGTGGTTTATGGTTTCTATTAACCATGATCAAACCATTATCCTCAATTAAATATAACAAAAACATTCCAAAACTTCTATAAACCTTTCAAACCTTGAAAAAATTACAATATATTACTAAAATACAAAAATAAATGGTTAATTAGCTGAAATCAGTTGTGCTACAAACTCCCTCAACCAAAATTCCACATTATTACAATACCATAACCAACATAACTTTTATCCATCTTTAATTGTCGTGAAAAGTTTTTGTTTTGAAACATAATGGGATCAATAGGCCCATTTCTAACTCTAAGGAACAATAATAGAGTTAGGACATGATATTTGAGAAACATTGATGTCGGTATTCCTGTGAAAACCTTTATCAAAGATATGAATAAAATATTCATGTTGGGGTAAAAACTTTGATAGCATATTAGACAACAAGTTCTTGAACATTTAGTATTCTTGAAATTAATAATTCAACATTATTCATTTGGGATTAAGTAACGACACTCTAATTGAAACAGATTCAATATATGAACCCCATATCAATAAGTATTTTGGAATATTTTTATAGAAACTAGCTATTTCATAGATTTATAAATTTTAATAACATTAACTATGATTTTCATAAAAAAACTAACAAGATCCATACATATTTTTACATATTATATCAGTTATCATGAAGTAAGAACAAGGAAAAGAGAAATAAGTGAGAATGTAGAAGACATGATAATACCAAAGTACAACACTAGTATTTAATACAATTGTTGAAAACAACCCCAAAAATGAATTAGAAAATAAATATTTGAAACAATACACATAAAAATCAGATCATTTAGAGTTTTTTTATTCTTTGGGAGAGGGAATATAATAAAGTAAAAGTGATAATGATGGAAATAAATATAAGATTTTCAAAAACTCAAAAAATAGATTTCCCAGGAGTAGGAGTTTCATAGGTTTTCGAGTGTAATAATATTTTTTTAGAAATAATTCTATCCCTATACATTTTTTTTGTTCTCTGTAGATACTAAATGTCATCTTACCCAATATTTTTACAATGTTTTTTATTATTCATGAAATTGTGCAAGAGATTTCTTAAAAAATCAACTATAATGATAAAAATACCATAGGTAAAAGTTTTGCATTATAAAATAAATTAAATGTTCAACCAAATTTAAGAAAAAACAAGATTGATAATGCATCTAATAAATGGGATGCATAGAAAAATATAAACATGTGAACACAAAACTAAAATATAATTAATAGAACATACAAAACATGTATCTAATAATTGAATAAGTGGGAAAAAAATCCAATAATCTTATAAAAAACATAGGAAACTGATAGAGAATCACTCAACATATAACCAATCAGAAAAATAAAATTAAAACATTATTCCTCAAACATTATACAAATCATAAACTATATAAAAAAGAAAAGGAAATTACTCATTAAAGGTATATCTTGATAAAATTTATATAGTTTTAGAACATAACATTTATTCCTCTAGTCATCATCTTCATAGTTTCATCCAAATTACTACTCCCCAAAAGATACAAACAATCAGTTCCATATCATGAATTTGTTATTCATTGTAATTTTTATTCGAACAATGTTATATTGATATAGATGTAGATATACTTCTATCTAAAATTAATAGAGACCTAAAGGATAATTCTGATTATTATCATTTTTGTTGACAATAATCACATCTATGTTATTTTTTAGGACTAATACAATGATGAATAATATATACATAGATATGTGTCATCAATGGTTTTCTTTGAGATGTTGGAATTATTATTGGTATGAAATGGGAGTGTTTTGATCTTGGAGGTGGTTTTTTGGGACGAGAGAGACCAAGGCACGGAGTGTGTTCCTTTTAAAGAAAAAAAAAAGATAGAATGACAGCTAAGGACAGAGAGTCAGAGTTAAATAATTTTGATAATGAGAAGTTGGAGAAGATAATGGTTTTAAAAATGGTAAGGATAGTAGGTTGTTTGTTAATGAGGAATGTAGTAACTTTATTTAAAATCATTCTATTCTACCAAAAGAACCACATTGATTAGAAGATCAAAAAATCCTAAAAAACTGTCATCACATATGGAGTGTATAGATCATCTCCCTCTAAGGGGGTCAGGGGAATGTTATGAACTAATCCATCGACAAAGCATTTACTAGTGGGGAATGTCAGATAAACTATGGTTTCATGTAGGATTTTGCTGGTACTGATCAGTGATGGGATAGTTGATGAATGAAAAAGTTGATAAAATGTCTAGATCAACCAAAAATTGATCATAAAGTTTTCATAAATGGGGATTCTCCCATCCAAAATATTATTACCATAAAATAATATTTAGTTTAAAATTTTCGAAATCAAATTTGAAGGTTTTTAAATTAATTAAATAAATTAATATAAATAAAAAAAATTGATGTATGCCGCTTAAAATAATTTATTCTCTTGTTAACTCGAAAATACATTTTATTTTTATATAAAAAACAAAATGTGTGTGCTAGTAAAATACATGGTATGAGGATCTGCTTTTCCTGCCCATGAATTTCCTTCAGGTTATTAGTTTTTTAGTCATGGTGGAGGAGGTTGAGAACTTGTTTACACATTTTTAAAATGTTTTTTAATATTTTAAAAAGAATAAAACAAATATTTTTTGAGATATGAAAAATTAAAAAAAAATAAAGATACAAATGTTATTATTAATTTTAATTTAATAACATTTATATTAATTTTTTAGAAATTTCAATGAATAAATTATTATATATTTTGAAAGGAAAGAAATTACATTATTGAGAATAATAAAAAATACCATTTTAAGGTATAAAATATTATTATTATTTTGAATGTGATCAATGGGTTATTTTTTAGAAGGAATAAATTAAATAGATATTATCATCAAATGGGTAGGAAATTATTTTTTTAATAACATAAAAAATGAAAGTTATTTTTATTAAAATGAAAAAAAAATTATTTTTAAATACTTATATATTTTTAGTGCTTAATATTTTTACAAATAAATATATTAACATTTTTAAAAAATTTAATGATTATTTATTATATTAAAAACATTAACAGTATAGTTTTTAAAGTTATAAAAAATTATAATTTTATATTAAAATTTATGAAAATAAGTTGATATTTTTTTAAGGAATAAAAAATTATTATTATTTAGTTACTATAAAATATATATATTATATTATATTATATTTAAAATAAATGAAATTATATCTCTTTTTAATGTAAATAATAATATTTTTTAAAATTAATTAAAATATCCATTGTTTTATAAAAGTCATTAAATATTATTATCATTTTTTAATGAAAACAATTTTTAAATAAAAAACGTATACCAACAATAACAATGGTTTTAAAAAATACAATAACCATAACAATAATATTATCCTACATAAAAAATATTATTATTCTAAAATATAAAAAAATATTATTATTATGTTTTTTATTGGGATATTAATAACAATATTTTTTTTAATGGATAAAATATATTCCTCCCATACACATTAAAATTTAATACCATCATTTAAAAATATGAAAAAAAATATATTCTTTGAAAAAACAGATTTTTTATATTTCTTAAAATCATATTTTTTTAAAAATAATTCTATTTTTAGAAGGAATAATGAATTATTAATATTCATGAGGCATTAAAATTATTTCTTTTTGTGTGGAATGTATAATTAAATAATGTAAATGTATATTAGAGAAAATAAAATCATTTTTTAAAAAGTTATAATTTTTTAAATTATTTATTCGAAGTCATAAAAGTATTATATTATTTATTGAATTACATAAAGACACACAGAAAATATTTAATATTTTATTTGGAAAGGCCTTATAAAATTATTATAAAATAAATTAATAAAAAATATTATTTATTTTCATAAGGATTAACAAATATAATCATCTTTTTTATAAAAGGAATATTTTTTTTATTGGCGGATTTTGTAGGGAAAGAAACATTAATTTCTAAATGTTAAAATTTTATTTAATGGAATAAAATATTTACTATTATTTCAAGGAAAATATTTACATTTCAAGAGGCATAAGGTTTATTAATGTATAAATAAAATTGAAAATTATTTTCCTTTTTAAGGAATAAAAATATTATTATTATTATCATCATATAATGCATAATAAAATTTATGATTTTATAAAATGGTTCAAAAAATTAAATTCATTCAAATAATAATAAATATTTTTTTGTTAATAAAAATTTGGTAATTCATAATTTACTTTTTGTTGTTAATGTGAATTTAGCTTGATTTTATATTTTTTGGACAAGATATTGATATTTTATTGATTTATATAAACAAAAATTAAATCTTAGGAGGGCATGGGATTATTTTTATGGTATATGTGATTTTTCACTCCTTTCCATTTTTTTGTATATTGTTATGGTAGAAAGATTTTTTGTGTGTTGAGAGGTGAATAATATTTTAGTTCACTGAATGTTCATTTAATGGATTTAGGTCAACAGAATTATGATCCACAGATGTTGGAGTGGTTCAATGTGTAGATATTGGTTGTGATTCTTCTCAATGGGAAGAAGGATCATTTAATGATTACATCATTTAGTGATGTTATGTTTTAGTAATGAAGCTCTATAAATTCAACCTAAATGGATGGTCACCAAATTGGTATTCATGTTAAATCAGCCATGAAACATTGAATAAAATTTTATGGGATCATGTTTAAATAGTGTTTCCACCTAATATTATTATTTTAGAAAGTGGAGACTTCAGTGAAATGTGTGGATCATGGAATGACTACAGTGCAGAGATAAGTTCCTAATTAATTACATTTACTTAGTAATTTATAACTCTATTAATATCTCTTTTACGTGGAAATTTAAATGTTTGTAGTGGAGTCTCTCCCAATAATGTAAGACACATAATCCAAATAACATTAATCCCTTGTATTATTCCATGCTTTCGTTACTATGGTTTTATGTTTTACTATTAAATTTTTTTATAGTTCCTTGAATGTTTTTGATTTTATTGGTGTTTTTAAGGGATAATTTTTATGGTGAGTAGGTTTTGAAGTACTACAACTAATAGTGCACCTTGTAAAATGAAATTTTGGATGTTTGGCATTCCCACTGCCCTACTCTCTTCGAATTTGTTTTGGATCAAAGTGTGATTTTCTAGTGGTTATATTGAAGTCAAGATGGATTAGAGTTCCATGGGTCCCCAAAAAGTTGTATGAAAACATTTAGTTCAACTATCTAGGTTAACACATAGGTAGAAGCCTATGTATTAGGTCAGATAAAGGGGATATTTAGCTCAAAAAATTCAATGGAATGAATTCAGGATTCTAGAGGATGTAGATAGAAGATTATATCATGAAGAAAGTAGAAAAAGAATACCGTGAGTAGAAAAATTTAGTTTATATTCTGAATTATTTGGAAGATATATATAAAATACAATAACCATTAATAAATTTTTAATATTTTGATGGTTATTAAAATTATGGTTTTCAAAAAGAATATGATCGGTAGATCATGTGAATGATGTAAATTTGATTTGTGCGTAGATATAATTAGTAATGGTTTCATATCATGATGATGTATGGGTGATAATATTATTATAAACACTTTCAAAAATATGGAATTATATGGTTACCTTGGTAACAAACTCAGGAGGAAAATTGATTTTCTATTTGATGATATCTAGAATTTGGTTTGGAAAAAGGATCTCATGCAAAGGGATGTACGATAACCATCTAGTAGTGCCATAAATGCTGATGGAAGGGGACAACCACCCCATAAGAAAATATAAAAAAAAGTCAATGTTTGATATGTCTTGATAAAAGAGTATAAGTAAATCATCTAGATTGGATCCTATATATCTGAGTTAATAAATTAAAGGGAATATCAAGAATACTTTCAAAAGTCACAGGGATAACAACATAAAAACATAAACCTATAGAATTTTAAATTCCATAATTTGAGGGGAGTAATAATTACCTAATATCTGTGAGTACTCTAGTATAGGATTGAGTGATTGACTCAGAAGCATTATTACATTCAACTAGTGATTAATGATGTATAGTCAACTACATATCAGAGAAATTTGGGTATGTTCACCTAGTATAACATTAACCAATATACGTTTTTGGAAAATGGAAAGTCAACATATGGGTGAAAAAAGACAGATTATTGAAACTAAAAAAATATCACCCCATCGTTGGGTTAGAGAAAAATATTATTTCTTTTAGGAAACCTTATGAATTGGGATACCAGAATAGTTTGTAAAAAGGTGTATGGAAAATCACACAAGTATCCATGATAGTTTCATGAGGAGTTAAATATGAGACTCTTTACTTGACTTGAAATTCATATGTGATTTTAGTTTTTAGAAGATTAATTTTTTAAGATCTGAAATAATAGTACTATAGGGTTAGCCACCATAGTGGGGAAGTCAAGAATTTAATAATGTCTAAGGGAATACTAAATATTTATCACATAAAATATGAAATTTTAAAAATTTTGTGTTATAAGTACCATAAATTTATCCTTCAAATTAGATAGATAACATATTAGGAAATATAAATTATAACATGACCACTTAGATGTTTAAGGAACTACCACATTTTAGTCATATAATGGTTATCTCTACATTTATACTTTCATTATTTATACTACAATAAAAGTATGGATTTATTTTTTTAAATCATCTATATGTTGTATTCCAGGTGTTTATTTGGTGTAATGTCAATTAAAAAATGTAATGCATTTGGAAGTTCAAATTTATTTATATGAAAAACATTGGAGAGTATTGCATACAAAACACTTAGATATTCTACCAAAATATGGGAAAAATTCATGAGAATATGGTTCCAAGAACTCCATAACAAAATGGAGTGGTTCAAAGGAATAATATAATGTTGATAGAAAAGTCGCAGAGTTTGATTCTACACTATGGAATACCTAACAGAATTTGGGAAGAATATTTCAACAAAAATATATATAAAATCAATAAAATTACATCATTGACAGCTGGTTAAGAAATTCTATAGATTTTATGGCAATGAAGATGATGATAAGTTCAATATAATAGAATATTCAGTAGTTTATAATATGTACAAGTAAATGATAATAAATAATATAATCTTGATGTAAACTAGAAACTGTTTTTTTTTCATCAGATATGGTGATGATAATTTTGGATGTAGGTTTTAGAATGGTGAAAGGTGAAATGTCATTAGGATCGAAGATGACTTATTTATTGAGAAAATTCTATGGAATGATTGGGACACAGAAATGAAAGAAGTTGAGGAAAAATCAAATATTTAATTCTATATTAATCTGAGTAGGTTATGAGAAGTCCACTACTTCTATATAACATAAATATAAGTGTTGAATTCACTATATATAAAAGATAAATCCCAATTCAATATCATCCATAAAGATCAAGAGTGTATGATGATCATGTTGGAGTATCGGATGTACATATACCTATCAAATGAGTGGAGATGATAAGTTTAGAGAAACATATACTTCTGAGGAGATCAATAAGAAACAAGATTCCAATACAAAATTAGTGGATAATTTGAATTCCATACTATTAATGGATGTAGGGAAACCTGAATGTCTAAAGGAAGTGGCATTTCTCATGGCTCAAAATTGTGGCCTTCAGTTATGAAGGAATATATGGATTCCTTAAAGATCAAAAAAACTTTGTAGAGGAGGAACTTATTGCGGTGAAATAGAATTAAAAACTAAATGGGTTTACTAGATCAAGGAAATAATTTATAGAAAGAAAATTTTTGAAGAATAACTAGTAGTGAAAGGTTTATAATATAAGGAAGCAGTCAATTTCCCAAAAATCATCTCACCAGTTATTGAACATATTACCAATAATATAGTTCTGAGTATAGTGGAATATAAAAATCTATACATATAGAAGATTCATTTCAATACAACATTCCTTCATGGTGTGTAAGAGGGTGAAATTTACATGAAATGACAAGTAGGTTCCAGGGAATATCGGATCCATAATTCGGTATGTAAATTTACTAAAATCATGTTTAAAATAATGAAATAATCCTGATAATGGAATTGGAAATTCATTAGAAAAATTTAATATGAAGGACTAAAGGGATTTAATAAAGATCACTGTTGTTACCAAAAGAAATGGGTTGGTGTGAATTTCATAATTTTTATTCTGTATATAGATGACATTTTGCTGGTTGGACTATATAATGTGAAGATTAATAATTTAAAATGTATGTAATCTAGATGTTTTGAAATGAAGGATTTGATGTAGGCCAAGAAAATAATAGGGATGAGGATCAAGAGAGCTATTAAAATCTAAAAATTAGGTATATCTCAAAAAGTCTGCATTTAGAAGATCATTGAATGGTATGGAATAATTTTATATAAGATAGTTTCTACTCATCTTTTTAAACATTTCATATTTTTCAAAATAGAAGATCCAATGATAGAATAATAATACAATTAAATTGACAATGTTTTATAAACATTAGTTGTCAAAGGTTTAATATATTCTAGAATTTGTACTCGACCAAAAATTCCATTTCCCATGTGGGTTTTAATTAAATATATGTTGAATATGGGTAAGAAAAATTGGGAATTTTTAATTATGATCCTTCTTTATTTGATTGGAATATAAAATTAAGATCTTTTTTAGAGAGAGATAGATCATTTTCAAGTATTTGTTGACAAAACACTTCATGGGAGATTTAGATACATGAATGAGAACAACAAGATTCATGTTTATTTATGGGGGAATAATAATAATTTGGATTTCACTCCTGTAAATGATTGTTACATTAAAATAATGGAATAAAATCATTTTTTCAAATGAATTGTGGGAATGAAATCATATGGTTTAATCAATTGATGAAGAACCTCAAAAGGATATTAGAAGAAGGAATTATTTTTGTTCACAACTAAAGTGAAATGAATTCGGATAAAAATATTTTTTCCCATGCTAGGATGAATTATATCGACCAAAATATCATTTCATTGGAAATTTTATAGATGATAAAGATCTATATATACAAAATATAATCAGAATACAAAATTTTTAAGTGTTGTTTAACATGGGGATAACTTGAGAAATTATAAAGAAACACCCCCCTTCATGGGAACGTTGGTTAATAGAAGGTGGTGGTGGTTTATGTTGTTGCATGTTAAGTATGGACAGTTACTGAGATTCCCTAAAACAAGCCTGCATGTGGTATATTATTGGGTTTTTATTCTTATTCTAGTCCATTACAAGTACATTCAATGGAATCTGTGTACCAGGGATTACGATCACTGAATTTTTGAGATATTTAGTTTTTAGATAATGATATTAGAACTTCTCTAGGGGTAGCATGATCATCAAACATTCAAATGTTCTAATGATATTTTGTTTGATCACTGGATCTATGGAAGTCCAAAATGACTAGTCAACTATTATTCCCCCCCTAGTACCCCTCCAAGGATGAGAGTGAATTTGAATAGTGACCCCTGATGCCCACCTCCAATAGACCCTAATATGAAGACTAGAACTGAGGGTATAAAACACACAATGCGATTCTATACCCTCATGATATATGTCAAGTATATGAGATAAAAATAAAAACATAAATCAACACCATGTTACATAAATATAAAATAACTAAAATGTCTTAATTCTGGTTAATAAATATAATTAGAAACTCAAAACTAAAACATTTCCAAGAGAAAGTCTTAAGGAAACAACTCCACTACAGAATCAACCCCCAAATCTAGTAATGATCAACTTGATCTACAAATACCTCTTAGAACTATAAAAAACCTATATATACATACGTTGAGGATAAAAAGTATACTCAATATGAATTAACCAAGTTATCTGTTGAAAATATGAAAAGAGAACACTAATTCCCTATTGAATAAACTATAGAACTAACATGCACCTAAACAGGTCAACTATACATCCCCACCTTATTGTTCCCACTCATAAACTTATGATTCCAAGGTACAAAAATAATATCGATAGAATATAGATAATGGTTACTCACATCCACTCTCCCACAAAATTTCTACTCTCACACCCCAATATCTTATGTCCTATAATCTCATCTTTTCAATATACTAGAGATCATGTATCAATCCAAGTTTGACATGTGTTGGTCAAAACCCTACCAACCCCAACTTCCTGTCATTCCCAACATCATATGATGGAATCAATAAATATATACATATCACATACTAATGTCACATCATTATTTTTACCAAGACGTATCCAACTAAAACCTCATAATGAAGGAAATAGGGTGTCATGAATATTAAGGACATCAAACTTGTTTTGTCTTGTAACCATGCACGCACCTAAAAATCATATCATCTCAACATCTGGTACCACCACCAACTATTACATCATCATATGGTACTAACCACAAACTAGGTACTTCAACAATGTTATACTACTAGAGGGTGGGTTTGGAATAGGATGTAATCTACCATGTGTTCCCACACCATTCATGATTTTTAGGAAATACCCCCCCACACAACATTTGGATTCTATTCAATAGTACATGACCCAAGTTGTGTGTCTATAAAAGTAACAAAAAATTAACATGATAATAGACATCACACAATACCCAGCCTAAATTTTCATATCAGAAAATAATACCATATCCTACATCACCACCACATCACCATGAAAAATCATCCACCATGTGCTACTACCACTAAATAAAACTCACCACACCACATATCAACAAAAAACAAATATTCTCTCATTATAATTACATTAATTTTATAAATTATCCCATTTAATTACTTATCCTCATTAAAGAATCCATTAAATTCTATATTTAATAAAAAAACATACACAAGAACACCCTTTATTTAATTTCATGATTTACTATTCCGTTTTATCCTATTTATTATCATTAAATACATAAATCAAGTTCTATACATTCAAGTCTTAGACATAATCATTCAATTCAAATTAATCATTATTACTGCATCTCATAAGTATCAGTAATACACAAAAAAGCTATAAAAAATCAACCTAACCACACATAATGATGACCATCATATCCCATTCCAAAACCATTTCAACAACCAAACAATCACACTCCTATCACCACCAAACAAGAACTATAAAACAATCATAAACACATCCCATTCCAAAACCATCCATAGAGGTATGACATTAGAATATTCCACATTCAAACCAATCACCACTATCCTCATACAACCCTTAAAAACCACATAACCATATGGGAAATTCATAAATCCCATCACCATACAAAGAAAATGATTTTACCTCCCTTAATTACTAATAATTATTTTAATATTGGTATTTTTTATCATTACATCATCTCTTAAATGTTTATTTTAATAGTATTTTCTAGATACACAAAAAACAAATTTATTACCATATTTATGAGAATAAATTTTTATGAATGGTGGGATCAAACTATAAATTACAAAAAAATGTTCTTCTTTCATGGCCACCACATCCCATATAAGAAATTAATGATAATATTTATTTTCAACAATAAGAATAATTGTGCATAATCTCATAAATAATAACACAAACTTAAGTAAACACATAGGAGCACAACCTTGATTTTAAATTTTATTAGTTTTAATTTAATATCATCTTTAGTTATCCCTTATCGTCCTCAAAAATGAAAAATAAAATCATGAAAATATCATTGATTCACTAAATAAATAGAGAAAATGGATCCCCACATCAAACAAGACATTACAATTCACTACAGAAGACCCAATAAATAATAAGATCATTATCATGTTAGAAACACTCAAGGTAACACCGTGAAAGACTTTTAAATCTAGGATAAAATGTTCCACATCAATATATAGTCATAACATCACCAAAACCAACCATATCTCTAAACTAGGCATTTCTTTGTACAAATAATAATTGAATATATGGAAATAAGAGGGAAGGGAAGGGAATAGAACTCCCATAGATTTTTTGGAAAACAATATCACAATACAAACATTTAAAACTGGAGATGAGGGTAAATAAATTATACCAATATCACCCTAGGATTCCAAAAATCAATAGGGATAAAGGATGATTATAATAAAAGGGGAGGTGTAATTTACACTCAATAATGGAAAACACCATTCATGGTGGGGGATTATTATTTATATTGTCAATGATCACAGAAACCATCAATGCATAACACAACAAAATTATTCACACTATGAAACATTCAAAGAAAATATCCATAAAAAATTCTATGTAACCTATAAACAAATAATCCATTCATACTGTGAATGATTCATTTCATGTTGTAAAATACATTTAGATATAACCACCCAAAATCATCCTAAAAACATCACACCGTGAACTAATGGTTCACGCTGTGATCTAACCATCATTCCTCAAACTTTACTTCATGTTATGAATAATACCTCTATGTTTTAATAGAAATTGAAACTCTTTTTATTGGATTCTACATCATTTAGGTGACCTATAACTTTAATAAGAATGTGTAGGAAAAAAAAACTTTCAATCATTCCAAAAAATTATAGTGTCATTTCATTGTGGTTGGTTTGTATATATTATAAATGATTTGAAGATTGTTTTTCTATGTTTTTACACCAATATTATCTTATTCTCTTGATTTTGACCACTAAAAAAGTTATCATTCATTTTTTAATAATTATTACAAAAATGAAATCATAATTTCCATGATATTAAGAAATCCCAAAAATGATTGATGTGTGGTTGATTCCTTGAAATAAAAAATGACTCTAGGTGTAACACCCCAGGTAAATAAAGAATATGACATTTTCATATTTATCCATATTTGTGAATAAAGTATTAATATGACTTTAAAGGGGACGCTATGCTCGATGGCGTACCCAACACGCAACAACGAGTTTCTTGGGAATCTTACGTTGGACTCTAATAATAAAATAATATTATTTTAAATGGTAGTTAACATGTAGCCGTTGTATTGGCGGGAATGGATAGAAATAACTAAAATATGATTATACGTGTTTTTAAATGTTTTTACATTTATCCAATAAAAGATAAAGGCTTAAAATACAGAATGAATTCAATTTTAGGCGTATATGCCCTAGTTTTCACTAAAGGTTCACTTATCGCCTTTTGATGGCGAACCGTCATTAAATATAGTTTTGTTCACTCTTATACATTCTTTTGGACCAAATAAATCTCTTCTTAAAAATTGGGACATCAAAATTTACTTTGTGTAAATTTTTGGTATCTTTCTGATAAAGTTCATTTTTTAATGAATAGTGTAAAATGTTGTATTTTAATTCAAAACATCTTTTTAATCTAATTTAGTTATATGATTAGATTATCTTTTGAATTTTTTTTAAAGTGAAATTAGAATATATTTTTACCATTAAATCAAATAGTGGTCGTTGGAATTAATTTCACTTAGAAATCAGACTTAAACTAGTGTCAATCTTTTGATACTTATTGTTTAATAAAAACACGCTATTTTTTTTGACAACGAGAATTAATTATTAAATTAACTAATGTGACTTATATGTTTTGAATTTTTTTCAAATAGACTTCATTTTTGAATTCGGAATATCAAATATAGCTTATGGTGAATTTTTGGGATTTTTCTAAAAAACTTCAATTTTTTATGAATAGTGAAACCACTAAGTGGTACTTATAAAAACTGATTTTTCTGTTTAAATGAAATTTTTCCATATTTGTGTTTTGAATTTCAAAAATCTGACATACATGGTTTTCATTAATAAGTAAAATGTGGTTCAATGGGATAAAAATAATTTTTTGGTGAATAGTAACTTATTAAGTTTTTAATCGCGATTAGAGGTAATTAGTGTAGTTTAAGGTAAAAATAATGTTTTAATAATATTAAATGAACTTGACACATGTCCTAACCTCATTTTATGAGTCATGGACGACCAAGACAACCCATGGGTCAACTTGGGGACCCCATGAAGCCACTTTGGTTGGAAAATGACATTTATATCTTTTTATTTAAAGTTAAAGTAAAAAATGAGACAAACATGAAATGTTTTACTAAAACAATTTTTACATGGGGTTATACAAATCATATTTTTGACTATAAATATTCATTGGAAATCTAAAAATATTTCCTAAATCATAGTATTTTGTATATAATTTTTAGAAATTAAATAAATTAAATTATTTATGACATCATGATGATGCATCGATGACCTCATTATTTAACAATTTAAATAAAATGGAAAGATAATGTAATATATAAGACCTACACATGTCCAAAACCTATTTGATGAGTGGATTTATAACCCTTATCACCTTAGCCTCTAAATACATCAATGTGGGTCCTTTAAAATCCGAAACTCTTTTGAAAATAAAGTAACATTTTGTAACTTTACAAGAGTGTCCCTCCTCTCCTCTTATAAAAGGCCCCCACCTCTACCTCCTTAACCACACTCCCAATGCCTTTGGCTCGGCCAAACTCTGCCCATTTTGTCTCTCAACCTCCTTCTATTACTCCTTGAAGCCTCACTTTGGGTAGAAGTATTCCCAAGTAAGCCTTTGAGCTCAAACCAAAGGGAGTTACCCGATTTTAAGGTAATGTGTTCACTTGAGTCCTTTTGTTTTATTTTGCCTCTCCAAGCCCCTAAACTCTTTTTATTCATTTCTTTTATAACAACTCCAGTATATTCAATATACTAGGATGTTGTTATAATAAGTATTCGAGATACACATACACACACCTACATCTAATCGTTAAAGAACATACTGTTTCCGTGGATGGAGAATTTCTGCCTCACGAAATGATGATTGTTCAACACTCATATAACACCTTCAAAGGTGGCCATTAAGATGTCACTATATTTATATATGATATATAATATGTTTATGTTTTACTTAAGCTTCTGTATTTTTAATTTGTGTCTTACCTTTATGGCTTCCATTATGGGTATACGCGATATCTTCATTTTAGGAAGTGCGGACTACCGCCCCCTCAAAGTGATGTGATTCGTTAATGCGATACGTGGGATGTATAAAGGATGGATTTAATGTTATTATATATTATGTAATACTGGAATTATAATATAATTATATATCATTATTATTTCTTTCCATTAAAGTATGATATAGAAATGAAATTAGCGTTCATGCGTACGTACGGCTTACCGTCTCCATGAACGGTGCATTTCATTTCTTATCCCCAAATGTAATGTAATATTATAAGTAGATGTATATAATGGATATATATGATGAATGATTCATCTAAATGATGAATATAATTATGGAATTAAAATATACATACCTCTCATTTAGTTTTAATTCCATTAATATGACAAAGAAATGAAAGTAGCGTTCATGCGCACGTACGGCTTACCGTCTCCATGAACGGTGCATTTAATTTCTTACATCTAAATGATTATGTAATATTATAAATATATGTATATGCTGGATATATATGATATATATTCTATCCAAATCCGGAATGTCATTCTGGATATAAAGAACCTTTGACCACACGAACAACATGTAATTGTAAGAAGTCCACTTTCAACTTAAGAACCAAATATCGACAAAACAAGCATTATTTACATAAATGATTACATAATGTTTATAAAATGACAATAAGTGATCTTAAAGGAATAATGAACTAGAAAAAGGTTCTTAATAAAGTCTAAATTAACTCAAGTTTATTATTTAGGACGTTAAAGAATGATCGAGTCAAGTCGGACCCGAGGTAAGGGATCCAACTCCTCTCTTTCTTTTTAAGTACACTCTTTTATGTCATTCCTTTTAAGCTCATCTTTCTTGTGATTGGGATGTTATTTTATATTACTCCTACTGTATTAGTATGTTCATATGATTAGAGACCCTATTTCCTCTCATCAATCCATTTTGTAAGTTTTAAGTGGCGTCGTTAGGCTGCCGAGTTTTCGTAAGGGATTTTTTCATCTCACTTTTATTCCTGTGAGATTTATGCTACATTTGCCAAAATTTCCTTTGAGTGGTGTATGTACTGCCCATTATTTTACTCATTCTGTAATATACTTTATTTTATGATTATTTACATCAATTTTGTATTGTCCTTCTTTCACGAGGTGTATGTTTCGAAAGATACCCATGTCGGTAAGGGAACCTTTCACCCTCCTCTTTTTAAAAGACTTATTTTGTTGGGTCTTTTAATTTACATATTTTTATGTTGGGATATGTCCTAATATATCCTTATTGATGTAAATTTTATGTCCAAGTGATGAGATACCCTTTTTTTATCTCTCATCAACTCATTTTGTTGTGATGCCGTTAGGCTGTCAAGGGAACTTCTTAACCCAATTTCGATTTCTTTGGGTTCAACATGTAGTTATTGAATATGTCATCCTTTGAATATGTGTGAATTACCTTTGATTATTTTACACTTAATATCCACTTATATTTGGTGTATTCGTTTGTCACACATAATTATGTAATTGATTTATCCTTAAACCAAGGATACCGTCTTTGTATGGGACTTCGTCTCAATCTCCTTTCATTGAGGCATATTTTGTTTTATACACAACCTTATTTTATACGGTGTATAAAACCCTTTGAATTTTACGTTTATCCAAAAGAAATATTTTTTATACGAAGCATTTTACTAAACTAAAAAAGGGAATGTTTTTGTCGTACGTATGCGGCGACAACGACTTCTCCGCTGTCGTGACCATTATTTGAGTTTCGGCTTCCTCTACAAGCCATACCTTTTTTTAAAAAGAAAAAAATAAATACCATGTTTTACTTATCTTTTATTTTGGTATTGAAAATGGTTTTCATAATGTTATTATATCAATGTGTTGTATTGATATCTTGTGATTTAAAGGTGGAAATGTTATGTTTCCTTTATGCATGTTTTATGTGATACGATTATGTTGAGGTTCTTGGGAATTATTATGAAGATGGGGGGTTCTGTGATAAAATAAGGGCGGGTGAGCCCGATATAGCTCTCCAATGCATTGGGTAACGCGAAGGAGTGAAACGTTAAGGTTTCTCCGAAGAGATTTAGGGAATATACTGTGATGGGTATTCCAAACGTAATCAAGAGGGTTACTCCCTACGTAAGAATGTTATGAATGCCTCAAGTTACCTTTTATGTCTTATGATTTCTTTGATTTATTCATGATTTTATGAGGTATGTTAAAGTGCTTATGATTTATGGGTAATGTATGATTTTAATCTTATGTGTATGTGATCTCATGTTTCCTTTCCATATTTTTATAACCCTTACTGATCTTTTTATGCCCATACCATGTTTTTGAAATGTTTTTCACAGGTCAAGGGAAAGGTACATGATGTGATGATAGTGTCAAGGATGTGTCAAGAAACAATCCATGTTTTATTTTCAATATGTTTCTGTTGATGGGAAGAATGAATACTGTCTTTTATGTAACCACTTTGTTTAAATGTGGAATGTAATGAAAGTTTCATGATCTAATTCTCTAAAACTCTAAACTTGAAAAGATCCTCAATGTGTAATCTTGTAATAACTCAAGATTAAGTAAGGTTTAAGGCTGGGGCCCTATAGTTGGTATCAAAGGTTGGTTTAGATAACTTTAGTGGTTAGGGTATTCTTTAAGCATAAGTGACATTACCATAATGGTTAGGATTTCAGAAAGAGTCCTAGTTTTAGATAAAGTGAATGAGTAAGTATATCTTAGTGTTTATCTTCATCGTTAGTACATGATGGTTTTGTTGATATACTCACACTGACCTTTTTGGTTTTAGTAAATGGCTGGATCTAGCAGGCACCAAAGTGACAATTGGTTTGAAGGAAACTGTGGTGGTTCTCTGATTAAGAGACTGGATGAAATGGGGTATTCAATGAGGAAACTAGTGGTTGTTCTAAACCAATTATCAAGGAGTCATGATCAACCACCTGAACCTTGGTATGTCCTATATTGCATCATGTACGATATGACCAATCTATGTGGAAGTTCAGGTAATAATTATAAAGGTAGCCATTAGGGTTTATATGATCCTTACTTTTGAGGTAATTATGGGTTACTATATGTTATGATGGAAGTGAAAGGCGTGAGATGAAGTTGTGGTTAAATTATGTTATGGTTATTCTTGTTGATTTTATCCCTTTTTGGAGAATTATTTTAGAATTATATAGTTTTGGAAAAAGGACAACACGCAGACCGTGTGACTACCCGTCACGTCGGACAAAGCTGCGGGAATCGAACCCACAACCAAAGTGCGACTGGTATTTATCGCCTACCACTGGACTACGTGAAGTCCCTGGTCAGTTTGATTGATTCTTTTTAGTTAGATGATTTTATTAATTAAGAGTAAGTTGATTTTGGGTTATCTATGGATATTTATTAACCTATCATGGAGGATATGTGATTAGGTTAATTACTTTTCAATACGAGACATTAAGAGCAACTGATGTTGTTTGGAGATAAATGTTAAGATTTAACTTGGAAGAATATGTGACTAAATCCTTCAAATATTTGGGTTTCAATCTTATATTGGTTTACTTTGAAGAATTTTATGGACAAATTGGTTATCGAATGGTCCTCGTGGAACTTTTGTTTTTTTTGGACAAATTTTGAGATTAAGAATAGATTTTCTTTTTATAAAGGGTTATCTTTTTTTGGATTATCTGACCTTGTACTAACTTTTCTGGTTTTGGTTTTGATTAAAGCCTAAATACATGGGATGTATAATGTTCTCTTTGGTGGATTAGGTGATTCTCTAGAAGTTTTTTATAGTACTCTTAATGCGAACAAGTCTTCCTAAATACTCGTCTTTTGGAGAAAGTATGAGTCTGTGTAAGAAATCTAGTAAAAGTTGAAAGTCAACATGACAAGTAAGTATGTTTCCTTATGTTTTAGTTAATCTCAAAAATAAATTCTTCAATAAAAAGTAACTTAAAACAAAAATGTTGTCTATTAACTTTTCTTACTGACACCGTTTAACCCATCACAAGTTTGTGATTTTCTTATTGTTAAATTTCTCCTAAACATGTTTTCTATCACTCTACATCAGAACCTGACCCTGTGTTTTCTCCTCCATGTCCATGTTTTCCTACATGGATTCCTAGTATGGGTTAACTCGGGTGACCTCTGTACTTATCTTTCTTTATTTTAAAGTGATTGTTTTACCGACTCTTGTTCTGATGTGGGACTTTCAAGGCTGTTTCCAAGCTCAATTTTAAAAATTGCGAGGACTCAATTCCCAAAAGTGGGGAAGGATGTAACACCCCAGGTAAATAAAGAATATGACATTTTAATATTTATACATATTTGTGAATAAACTATTAATATGACTTTAAAGGGGACACTATTATCGATGGCGTACCCATCACGCAACAACGAGTTTCTTGGGAATCTTACGTTGCACTCTAATAATAAAATAATATTATTTTAAATGGTAGTTAACATGTAGCTGTTGTATTGGCGGGAATGGATAGAAATAACTAAAATATGATTATACATGTTTTTAAATGTTTTTACATTTATCCAATAAAAGATAAACCCTTAAAATACGGAAAGAATTCAATTTTAGGCGTATATGCCCTAGTTTTCACTAAAGGTTCACTTATCGCCTTTTGATGGAGAACCGTCATTAAATATAGTTTTGTTCACTCTTATACATTATTTTTGACCAAATAAAACTCTTCTTATGAATTGGGACATCAAAATTAACTTTGTGTAAATTTTTGGTATCTTTCTGATAAAGTTCATTTTTTTAATGAATAATGTAAAATGTTATATTTTAATTCAAAACCTCTTTTAAATATAATTTATTTATATGATTAGATTATATTTTGAATTGGTTTTAAAGTGAAATTAGAATATATTTTTACCATTAAATACAATAGTGGTCGTTGGAATTAATTTCACTTCGAAATCAGACTTAAACTAGTGTCAATCTTTTGATACTTATTGTTTAATAAAAACACGCTATTTGCTTTGACAGCGGGAATTAATTATTAAATTAATTAATGTGACTTATATGTTTTTAATATTTTAAAATAGACATCATTTTTGAATTCAGAATATCAAATATAGCTTATGGTGAATTTTTGGGATTTTTCTGAAAAACTTCAATTTTTGATGAATAGTGAAACCACTAAGTGGTACTTATAAAAACTGATTTTTCTGTTTAAATGAAATTTTGCCATCTTTGTGTTTTGAATTTCAAAAATCCGACATACATGGTTTTCATTAAGAAGTAAAATGTGGTTCAATGGGATAAAAATAATTTTTCGGTGAATAGAAACTTATTAAGTTTTTAATCGCGATTAGAGGTAATAAGTGTAGTTTAAGGTAAAAATAATGTTTTAATAATATGAAATGAACTTGAAACATGTCCTAACCTCATTTGATGATTCATGGCAGACCAATACAACCCATGGGTCAACTTGGGGACCCCATGAAGCCACTTTGGTTGGAAAATGACATTAATATCTTTTTATTTAAAGTTAAAGTAAAAATGAGACAAGCATGAAATGTTTTACTAAACCAATTTTTACATGGGGTTATACAAATACAATTTCTGACTATAAATATTCATTGGAAAGATAAAAAGATATAATACATCTTCGTATTTTTTTTATAATTTTTAGATATTAAATAAATTAAATTATTTATGACATCATGATGATGCAGCGATGACCTCATTATTTAACAATTTAAATAAAATGGAAATATAATGTAATATCTAAGACCTACACATGCCCAAAACCTATTTGATGAGTGGATTTCGAACCCTTATCACCTTATCCTATAAATACATCAATGTGGGATCTTTAAAATCCGAAACCCTTTTGAAAATAAAGTAACATTTTGTAACTTTACAAGAGTGCCCCTCCTCTCCTCTTATAAAAGGCCCCCACCTCTACCTCTTTACCCACACTCCCAAAGCCTTTGGATCAGCCAACCTCTTCCCATTTTGTCTCTCCACTTCCCTCTATTACTCTTTGAAGCCTCACTTTGGGCAGAAGTCATCCCAAGGAAGCCTTTGAGCTCAAACCAAAGGGACTTACCCGATTTTAAGGTAATGTGTTCACTTGAGTCCTTTTGTTTTATTTTGCCTATCCAACCCCGTAAACTCTTTTTATTAATTTCTTTTGTAACAAATCTGGTATCTTCAATATACTATGATGTTGTTATAATAAGGATTCGAGCTACACTTACACACACCTACATCTAATGGTTAAAGAACATACTGTTTCCGTGGATGGCGAATTTCTGCCTCACGAAACGATGATTGTTCAACACTCATATAACACCTTCAAAGGTGGCCATTAAGATGTCACTATATTTATATATGATATATAATATGTTTATGTTTTACTTAAGCTTCTGTATTTTTAATTTGTGGCTTACCTTTATGGCTTCCATTATTGGTATACGCGATATCTTCATTTTAGGAAGTGCGGACTACCGCCCCCTCAAAGTGATGTGATTCGTTAATGCCATACGTGGGACGTATAAAGGATGGATTTAATGTTATTATATATGATTTTATACTGTAATTATAATATACCTATATATCATTATTATTTCTGTCCATTAAAGTATGATATAGAAATGAAAGTAGCGTTCATGCGTACGTACGGCATACCGGCTCCATGAATGGTGCATTTCATTTCTTATCCCCAAATGTAATGTACTATTATAAGTACATGTATATAATGGATATATATGATGAATGATACATCTAAATGATGAATATAATTCTGTAATTAAAATATAAATACCTCTAATTTAGTTTTAATTCCATTAATATGACAAAGAAATGAAAGTAGCGTTCATGCGTACATACGGCTTACCGTCTCCATGAACGGTGCATTTCATTTCTTACCTCTAAATAATTATGTAATATTATAAATACATGTATATGCTAGATATATATGATATATATGATATCCAAATCAGGAATGTCATTCTGGATATAAAGAGCCTTTGACCACATGAACAACATGTAATTGTAAGAAGTCCACTTTCGACTTAAGAACCAAATATCGACAAAACAAACATTATTAACTTAAATGATTACATAATGTTTATAACATGACAATAAGTGATATAAAAGGAATAATGAACTAAAAAATGTTCTTAATAAAGTGGAAATTAACTCAAGTTTATTATTCAGGACGTTAAAGAATGATCGAGTCAAGTCGGACTCGAGGTAAGGGATCCAACTCCTCTCTTTCTTTTTAAGTACACTCTTTTATGTCATTCCTTTTAAGCTCATCTTTCTCGTGATTGGGATGTTCTTTTATATTAATCCTACTGTACTTATTATTTCCATATGATTAGAGACCCTATTTCCTCTCATCAATCCATTTTTGATGTTTTAGGTGGCGTCGTTAGGCTGCCGAGTTTTCATAAGGGATTTTTTCATATCACTTTTATTCATGTGAGATTTATGCTAAATTTGCCACAATTTCCTTTGAGTGGTGTATGTACTGCCCATTATTTTATTCATTGTGTAATATAATTTCTTTTATGATTATTTACATCAATGTTGTATTGTCCTTCTTTCACAAGGTGTATGTTTCGAAAGATACCCATGTCGGTAAGGGAACCTTTCACCCTCCTCTTTTCAAAAGACTCATTTTGTTGGGTCTTTTAATTTACATATTGTTATGTTGGGATATGTCCTCATATATCCTTCTTGATGTAAATTTTATGTCCAAGTGATGAGATACCATTTTTTTATCTCTCATCAACTCATTTTGATGTGACGCCGTTAGGCTGTCATAGGAACTTCTTAACCCAATTTCGATTTCTTTGGGTTAAACATGTAGTTATTGAATATGTCATCCTTTGAATATGTGTGAATGACCTTTGATTATTTTACACTTAATATCCACTTATATTTGGTGTATTTGTTTTTCACACATAATTATGTAATTGATTTATCCTTAAACCAAGGATACCGTCTTTGTATGGGACTTCGTCTCAATCTCCTTTCATTGAGGCATATTTTTTTTTATACACAACTTTATATTATACGGTGTATAAACTCCTTTGACTTTTACGTTTATCCAAAAAGAATATTTTTTATATGAATCATTTTACTAAATGACAAAAGGGAATGTTTTTGTCATACGTATGCGGCGACAACGACTTTTCCGCCGCCGTGACCATTAGTTGAGTTTCGGCTTCCTCTACAAGCCATACCTTTTTTTTAAAAGAAAAAAATAAATACCATGTTTTACTTCTCTTTTATTTTTGTATTGAAAATGGATTTCATAATGTTATTATATCAATGTGTTGTATTGATATCTTGTGATTTAAAGGTGGAAATGTTATGTTTCCTTTATGCATGTTTTATGTGATACGATTATGTTGAGGTTCTTGGGCATTATTATGAAGACGGGTGGTTCCGTGATATACTAAGGGAAGATGAGCCCGATATAGCTCTCCAATGCATTGGGTAACGCGAAGGAGTGAAATGTTAAGGTTTCTCCGAAGATATTTAGGGAATATACTATGATGGGTATTCCAAACGTAACCAAGAGGGTTACTCCCTACGTAAGAATGTTATGAATGCCTCAAGTTACCTTTTATGTCTTATGATTTCTATGATTTATTCATGATTTGATGAGGTATGTTAAAGTGCCTATGTTTTATGGGTAAAGTATGATTTCAATCTTATGTGTATGTGAACTCATGTTTCATTTCCATATTTTTATAACCCTTACTGAGCTTTTTATGCTCATCCCAAGTTTTTGAAATGTTTTTCACAGGTCATGGGAAAGGTACATGATGTGATGATAGTGTCAAGGATGTGTCAAGAAACAATCCATGTTTTATTTTCAATATGTTTCCGTTGATGGGAAGAATGAATACTGTCTTTTATGTAACCACTTTGTTTAAATGTGGAATGTAATGCAAGTTTCATGATCTAATTCTCTAAAACTCTAAACCTGAAAAGATCCTCAATGTGTAATCTTGTAATAACTCAAGATTAAGTAAGGTTTAAGGCTGGGGCCTTATAATAGGATCATTATCCAAATATTCCTTTTTCAATATGAAGCCTTTTTCACATTTTTTCACCCCTTCATGGGTGATATGTGATTTTAATAAAATTATCTAGGAGTAATGATTTGTTGGATCATACTAAGAAATATGTTTATAAGATTGGTTCATTGTTGATTCCTAAATATAATAAATGATTTGAGGTTTATTATCCATGTTTTTCATAGAAATCCAATGTAACACCCCGAGCTTCCACGATACGCTTCTCATTCAATAATGCAATAGCTTGCATTGTACGCAAGTTCGAGTTCTAAAACACCGCGACTAATCAAAGTAGCCGTTATGAATAGTAATAACCACTTTTTAAAATTATAGAAATTTTATATTTCAGAATGGACTTCATTTTTGTATTCGTAATATCGAAATTAGCCTATGTTGAATTTTTGGTATTTTTCTGAGAACTTCTAATTTTTTATGAATAGTGAAAATTACTTAAAAACAACTTTTTTAATCAAAATAATTTATAGTGATAAATTATAATATTTAGTGGTTTTAAAGTATAATTAGAATATATTTTTACCATTTTATCCAATGGTGGTCATTAAAATTAATTTAACATTGAAATTGGACATAAACAATTGCCAATCTTTTGATATAAATTGTTTCTTAAAAACACGCTATTTGTTGTGACAGCGGGAATTAATTATAAAATTAATTAATGAAACTTATATGTTTGGAATTTTGTAAAATAGACATCATTTTTGAATTCGGAATATCAATTATAGCTTAGGGTGAAATTTTGGTATTGTTCTGAAAAACTTCAATTTTTGATGAATAGTGAAACCACTAAGTGGTACTTAAAAAACTGATTTTTCGTTTAAATGAAATATTACCACTTCTGTGATTTGATTTTCAAAAATCCGACATACATGTTTGTCATTAAGAAGTAAAATGTGGTTCAATGAGATTAAAATAATTTTTTGGTGAATAGTAACTTTTAAGTTCTTAATCGCGATTAGAGGTAATTAGTGTAGTCTAAGGTACAAATAATGTTATAATAATATGAGATGAGCATGACACTTGTCTTACTCCTATTGGATGAGTAATGGCCGACCAAGACAACCCATGGGTCAACTTGGGGACCCCATGGAGCCACTTTAGTTGGAAAATGACATTAATATATATTTATTTAATGTTAAAATTAAATTGACACAAACATGAGTTGTTTTACTAAAACAGTTTTTAAGTGGGGTTACACAAGTCCAAATTTTGATTATAAATATTCATTAGAAAGATACAAATATTTCTTACATCATAGTATTTTTTTTATAATTTTTATACATTAAATAAATTAAATTATTTATGACATCATGATGATGCAGTGATGACCTCATTATTTAACGATTTAAATAAAATGGGAAGATAATGCAAAATCCAAGGCTTACACTTGTCCAAATACAATTGGATGAGGATATTTCGAACCCTTATCACCTTATAATATAATTCTATAAGTGTGGGACCTTTAGAATCCGAAAAGCATTGTGTAATAATGTAACATTTCAATCTTTCCAAAAGATCCCCTCCTCTCCACTTATAAAAGGCCCCCACCTCTCCCACATAATTTACACTTTCAAGCCATTTGGCTCGGCCAACCTCTGCCCAAATACTCTCCCAACTTCCCCCTCTTACTCCTAGAAGCCTTACATTGGGCAGAACTCTTCCCAAGGAAGCCTTTGGCTCAAATCAAAAAGAGTTACCCGATTTTGAGGTAATGTCTTCTCTAATGTTGTTTTGTTTTATTTATCTTCTCCAACCCCCTAAAATCTTTTTATTCATTTCTTTTGTAAAAACACCAGTATCCTAAATATACTAGGATGTTTTTATAAGAATTATTCGAGATACACTTACACACACCTACATCTAATGGTTAAAAAACATACGGTTTCTGTGGATGGCGAATTTCTGCCTCACGAAACGATGATTGTTCAACACTCATATAACACCTTCAAAGGTGGCCATTAAGAAGTCACTATTTTTTTATATGATATATAATATGTTTATATTTTACTTATGCTTCTGTATTTATCATTTATGGCATACTTTATGATTTCCATTATGGGTAAAACGCGATAATTTCATTTTAGGAAGTGCGGACTACCGCCCCCTCAAAGTGATTTGAATCGTTAATGCCATATGTGGGATGTATAAAGGATGGAGTAAATGGTATTATACACTATATTATACTGGAATTATATTATACACTTATATCATTATGATTTTGTTCCATTAAATATGAAATAGAAATGAAATTAGCGTTCATGCGTACGTACGGCTTACCGTCTCCATGAACGGTGCATTTCATTTCTTACCTCTAAATGTTACGTAATATTATAAATGAATGTATATACTGGATATATATGATATATATGACATATAAATAATGAATATAATTCTGGAGATAGTGGATATTCTACCACATAAACAACTTGTAATTATAAGAAATTTATTGTTGACTCAAGTAACAAAGATCGACAAAACGACCGTTATTAACTTAAATAATTACATAATGTTCATAACATTGTAATAATTGATATAAAAAGGATAATGAAAATAAAAATGGTTCTTAATAAGGTATATATTAACTCTAGTTTATTATTCAGGAGGTTAAAGAACGGTTGAGTCAAGTCGGACACGAGGTAAGGGAATTTTCTTAACCCAATTTCCAATCTCTCGGTTAATCTCCTACTTTAAAATTATGTAATGATGTTATTATGTCCTATGTTGTATTTGTACTTTAATTATGTGTACATATAGTGAATACACATAACAGATCTATTTCATTTTAAAAAATGATCTTTTTAAGGACTTCGTCTCAATCTCCTTTCATTGAGGCATACTTTGTTTTATACACAAATTTCTTTTATACGGTGTATAAAACCCTTTGACTTTTACATTTATTCAAAAGGAATCTTTTTTATACAAAGCGTTTTTCTAAACGACAAAAGGGAATGTTTTTCTTTCCGTACTTATGCGGCGAAAAAGACTTCTCCACCGCCATGGCCATTATTTGAGTTTCGGCTTCCTCTACAAGCCATCCTTTTTTTAATGAAAAATAAATACAAAGTTTTAACTTTCTTTTATTTTGGTATTGAAAATGGTTTTGAAAGAGTTTTTATCAATGTGTTGTATTGATATCTTGTGATTGAAATGTGCAAATGTTATGTTTCCTTTATGCATGTTTTATGTGATACGATTATGTTATGGTTTATGATATGTTTAAACCTATTCATATGAGGAATGTATTGGACTTAATAAGTGACGGGTGGAGCCCGCTATAGCTCCTCGATGCATCGGTAGGTCTCATGAGACAACTAGACGTGGAATTGGCCGAGGCCCTTTCCCAATTTGATTTGTGATTTTGGCCTAGGCCTTAATCATTTTAGACGTCTTGGCCGAGGCCTTGACAAAATGTTTCAGAATGTCTGGAATTATACATTCCATCATTATGAAAGTGGTTATTGATATTTCATGTGATTATTCAACCAGTAGAATATCCATATGAAGAAGTGAATGGCATTATCTCATTTTACTTTTTCCATATTATGTTGATGTTCAAGTTTAAAAGGCTTTTGTTTTAGTTATTAATTGCCTTAAATTTTTATGTTTATTTATGAAAGCTTCCGCAATATTGTTATCCTTACTGAGCATCTGAGCTCACCCCTTTCAATGTTTTAATATTTTCCAGGATGTGAAGAACTATTTTATGAATGACCTGCAGGGATTGTGAGAAGAGGATATGAGTGTGGAATATGGAGACTTTTTTGTTGTAGTTTTTCATTTTATGATGTAATGTAACATGTATGAATGTATCTAGTGTTTCCAAGGCTACTAAACTAATCGGTCTTTCGAGACTTGATCTTTTGTGATCATGCCAATGTTACGAAGTAATGCACCGACTCTGGGTAGCTGGGGTCGGGGCGTTACAGTTGGTATCAAAGGAAGTTTAGTACAATCCTTGGAAGCTATATTTAGATAAACTCTGATTAGACCACATAGACCTAAGATGAACTTTGAGGATTAGTATAGAAGAACTTCCTAGAATTTTGGTATTATAGAGATGTTGTGAGTTTTCCGAGCAATACATCCCTGTCTGGATACGAGCAGGTAGAGGCGGCTCTGGCACAGATGTACCTAGGGGTAAAACCCAAAAACACTGCTTTGAGCTAGACTCGAACGGGAACTGGTGCACGACAACGGGCCTTACTGCACTCTTGGTTACGACACTCCCGGGGGATATGCTTAGGATAACTCTCATTTTCTTTACAAATCATTATGAAGGGTTTATGAGTATATACTTCCTCAAAGAAAACATTTTTATGATTATGGATTATATCCATAAATAGTTCAATTTATGTTAAGTATTTTATAAGTATGGAATTATGTATTTTGATTCATAAACTAATCTAGTTTATGCCATTGTTTAGAAATGGCGCCTAGTGGAAGGAATGGAAACCGTATCAATGTACGAACTCCATGTAGGGATTTCCCTCCTGCTCAAGATAATTATTGTGGATCTGGAGATACAACTAGTGCTGATCAACTTATTACCATACTGGGACAACTCACTCAGGTTATTAATAATAACCTTACTCGTATGGAGCACCCTGATCCGCAACGTGGAGGATCAATGCTAGACCGTTTCATGAGGCAACAACCACCAACCTTCAATGGGAGTAAAAATCCTATATTAGCTGAGCAATGGATAAATTCCTTAGAGAAAATATTCCATGCCTTGGGGAGTAGTGAAAGGGAGAAGGTTGTCATGGCAGTTTACTGCCTCACTAGAGATGCCGAACTGTGGTGGTCGCTGATTCAAAACACAAAGGAAGATGATGACGTATCAAATATGGAATGGAGGGAGTTCAAAGAGCTTTTCTTAGAAAGATACTTTCCTCATGACCATCGAGCAGATATGGAAAGGCAATTTCTGAGTTTGAGGCAGAAGGAGGATGAGAATGTCGCAAAGTATGAGGCTAACTTTACAAGGTTAGCGAGGCATGCTGCCGATTATATACGTAACCCAAGGAGTAAGATTGATCGTTTCTTTGATGGGTTAAAACCATTTCTCCGTCGAGCTTTAGTATCACAATCTTTCTCATCATACGAAGATATTGTCTCGTGTGCTATCAAGACAGAAAAGGAATTCTCTAAGTCTTATGACAACAAAGTAAAGCAAGAGAAGAAGAGAACGGTGGAACAAGAGACAGATAAAGGGAAAAAGGGAAAGAAGGATTTTCCATTATGTGATAATTGTGGGAAGAATCACCCTGGTACGTGCCTAAAAGGAATGGGAGTTTGTTATAAATGTGGAGAAAAGGGTCACCAGGCTCGTGATTGCAAGGGAAAGAAAGAGGCTGTCAAAGTTGAATGCTACAATTGTAGGGAAACAGGGCACCATGCAAATGAATGTCCTAAGCGTTAAGGAAAATTACCTCAGAAAAGGCCAAGGGATCAAGGCCAATCTTATGATGTGACTACAGTTGAAGCGGAATAATTAATGTATTGGTGCTTTTGGACTCAAGGATTATATTCTGGTTATAAGAATAATGTGATATATATATATGGATTGTACTGCAGTACTTGTTGATTTCAGTAAGGTTTTAATATGATTAAGGTAATCATATTTTTAGTATGTGACAATAAGAGAATCTTTTCTTTGTTTGGGGAATCTGATGTTACAATTGATTTTGGAATTTAGAGACCTTTTAGAGAAAGTCTGGATGAAGGTATTTTGGATAACTATAAAGGTTGGAGTGGATTAAGTTGAACTTTGGATAGTATTGTTTAAGGTTAAAACATTTATGAAGATTATTTTTGGAATAGTATAGTACTATATTTTTAGGAAAAGGACAACCTGCAGGGTGGGGAATAACCCATCGCGTCGGACAAAGCTGCAGGAATCGAACCCACAACCATAGTGCGACAAGCCTTTATTTCCTACCACTAGCCTACAGGAAGTCCCTGGTTATTACAAAATAGATTTACTAATCTAAATGGTATGTGTTAACATTTTTAACATTATACAATTAGGATAAATAGAATATTTTTGAGTTCTGTTACCATTTTTGAGTAAAAGTTGGGTTTGTGGTAAAAATTTATTAAAGAATGAAAGTATACATAACAAGTATGTATATTCCCTTACGTTCTTAGTAAATCTCCTAAATAAATTCCTCAACATTATAAAAGGTAACTTAAAACAAAAATGTTGTCGGTTAACTTTTCCAACTCGGGATTCAATGACCGTTTAACCAATCACAAGTTTGTGATTTTCTTGTGGTTAAACTTTCTCCTAATCCTGTTTTCTATAACTCTCCATCAGACCTTGATGGTTTGTTTCTCCTCCATATCCATATTTTCATATAATCCTAGAATGGGCTATATCGGGTGACCTTTATACTTATCCTGCTTTCTTTTAATGTTATATATTTATTAACCTTATTTCCGATGTGGGTTTTCCTCAAAGGTATTTTCTCTTTTCAACCTTTTATTTACAAAGAAAAATTTCAAATTGCGAGGACTCAATTTATTGAAGGAGGGGAGAATGTAACACCCCGAGCTTCCACGATATGCTTCTCATTCAATAATGCAATAGCTTGCATTGTACGCAAGTTCGAGTTCTAAAACACCGCGACTAATCAAAGTAGCCGTTATGAATAGTAATAACCACTTTTTAAAATTATAGAAATTTTATATTTCAGAATGGACTTCATTTTTGTATTCGTAATATCGAAATTAGCCTATGTTGAATTTTTGGTATTTTTCTGAGAACTTCTAATTTTTTATGAATAGTGAAAATTACTTAAAAACAACTTTTTTAATCAAAATAATTTATAGTGATAAATTATAATATTTTGTGGTTTTAAAGTATAATTAGAATATATTTCTACCATTTTATCCAATGGTGGTCATTAGAATTAATTTAACATTGAAATTGGACATAAACAATAGCCAATCTTTTGATATAAATTGTTTCTTAAAAACACGCTATTTGTTGTGACAGTGGAAATTAATTATAAAATTAATTAATGAAACTTATATGTTTGGAATTTTGTAAAATAGACATCATTTTTGAATTCGGAATATCAATTATAGCTTAGGGTGAAATTTTGGCATTGTTCTGAAAAACTTCAATTTTTGATGAATAGTGAAACCACTAAGTGGTACTTAAAAAACTGATTTTTCGTTTAAATGAAATATTACCACTTCTGTGATTTGATTTTCAAAAATCCGACATACATGGTTGTCATTAAGAAGTAAAATGTGGTTCAATGAGATTAAAATAATTTTTTGGTGAATAGTAACTTTTAAGTTCTTAATCGCGATTAGAGGTAATTAGTGTAGTTTAAGGTACAAATATTGTTATAATAATATGAGATGAGCATGACACTTTTCCTACTCCTATTGGATGAGTCATGGCCGACCAAGAAAACCCATGGGTCAACTTGGGGACCTCATGGAGACACTTTAGTTGGAAAATGACATTAATATATATTTATTTAATGTTAAAATTAAATTGACACAAACATGAGTTGTTTTACTAAAACAGTTTTTAAGTGGGGTTACACAAGTCCAAATTTTGATTATAAATATTCATTAGAAAGATACAAAGATTTCCTACATCATAGTATTTTTTTTATAATTTTTAGACATTAAATAAATTAAATTATTTATGACATCATGATGATGCAGTGATGACCTCATTATTTAACGATTTAAATAAAATCGGAAGATAATGCAAAATCCAAGGCTTACACTTGTCCAAATACAATTGGATGAGGAGATTTCGAACCCTTATCACCTTAGCCTAGAATTATATAATTGTGGGACCTTTAGAATCCGAAAAGCATTGTGTAATAATGTAACATTTCAATCTTTCCAAAAGAGCCCCTCCTCTCCACTTATAAAAGGCCCCCACCTCTCCCACCTCATTTACACATTCAAGCCATTTGGCTCGGCCAAACTCTGCCCAAATACTCTCCCAACTTCCCCCTCTTACTCCTAGAAGCCTTACTTTGGGTAGAACTCTTCCCAAGGAAGCCTTTGGCTCAAATCAAAAAGAGTTACCCGATTTTGAGGTAATGTCTTCTCTAATGTTGTTTTGTTTTATTTATCTTCTCCAACCCCCTAAAATCTTTTTATTAATTTCTTTTGTAACAACACCAGTACCCTCAATATACTAGTATGTTTTTATAAGAAGGATTCGAGCTACACTTACACACACCTACATCTAATGGTTAAAAACATACGGTTTCTGTGGATGGTGAATTTCTGCCTCACGAAACGATGATTGTTCAACACTCATATAACACCTTCAAAGGTGGACATTAAGATGTCACTATTTTTATATATGATATATAATATGTTTATGTTTTACTTATGCTTCTGTATTTATCATTTATGGCATACTTTATGATTTCCATTATGGGTAAAACGCGATAATTTCATTTTAGGAAGTGCAGACTACCGCCCCCTCAAAGTGATTTGAATCGTTAATGCCATATGTGGGATGTATAAAGGATGTAGTAAATGGTATTATACACTATATTATACCGGAATTATATTATACACTTATATCATTTTTATTTCGTTCCATTAAATATGAAATAGAAATGAAAGTAGCGTTCATGCGTACGTACGGCTTACCGTCTCCATGAACGGTGCATTTCATTTCTTACCTCTAAATGTTACGTAATATTATAAATGAATGTATATACTGGATATATATGATATATATGACATCTAAATCATGAATATAATTCTGGAGATAATGGATATTCTACCACATAAACAACTTGTAATTATAAGAAATTTATTGCTGACTCAAGTAACAAAGATCGACAAAACGACCGTTATTAACTTAAATAATTACATAATGTTCATAACATTGTAATAAGTGATATAAAAAGGATAATGAAATTAAAAATGGTTCTTAATAAGGTATATATTAACTCTAGTTTATTATTCAGGAGTTTAAAGAACGGTTGAGTCAAGTCGGACACGAGGAAAGGGAATTTCTTAACCCAATTTCCAATCTCTGGGTTAATCTCCTACTTTAAAATTATGTCATGATATTATTATGTCCTATGTTGTATTTGTACTTTAATTATGTGTACATATGGTGAATACACATAACAGATCTATTTCATTTTAAAAAATGATCTTTTTAAGGACTTCGTCTCAATCTCCTTTCATTGAGGCATACTTTGTTTTATACACAAATTTCTTTTATACGGTGTATAAAACCCTTTGACTTTTACATTTATTCAAAAGGAATCTTTTTTATACAAAGGGTTTTGCTAAACGACAAAAGGGAATGTTTTTCATTCCGTACTTATGCGGCGAAAAAGACTTCTCCGCCGCCATGACCATTATTTGAGTTTCGGCTTCCTCTACAAGCCATCCTTTTTTTAATGAAAAATAAATACAAAGTTTTAACTTTCTTTTATTTTGGTATTGAAAATGGTTTTGAAAGAGTTTTTATCAATGTGTTGTATTGATATCTTGTGATTGAAATGTGGAAATGTTATGTTTCCTTTATGCATGTTTTATGTGATACGATTATGTTATGGTTTATGATATGTTTAAACCTATTCATATGAGGAATGTATTGGACTTAATAAGTGACGGGTGGAGCCCGCTATAGCTCCTCGATGCATCAGTAGGTCTCATGAGACAACTAGATGTGGAATTGGCCGAGGCCCTTTCCCAATTTGATTTGTGATTTTGGCCGAGGCCTTAATCATTTTAGACGTCTTGGCCGAGGCCTTGACAAAATGTTTCATAATGTCTGGCATTATACATTCCATCATTATGAAAGTTGTTATTGATATTTCATGTGATTATTCGACCAGTAGAATATCCATGTGAAGAAGTGAATGGCATTATCTCATTTTACTTTTTCCATATTATGTTGATGTTCAAGTTTAAAAGGCTTTTGTTTTAGTTATACATTGCCTTAAATTTTTATGTTTATTTATGAAAGCTTCCGCAATATTGTTATCCTTACTGAGCATCTGAGCTCACCCCTTTCAATGTTTTAATATTTTCCAGGATGTGAAGAACTTTATTATGAATGACCTGCAGGGATTGTGAGAAGAGGATATGAGTGTGGACTATGGAGACTTTTTTGTTGTAGTTTTTCATTTTATGATGTAATGTAACATGTATGAATGTATCTAGTGTTTCCAAGGCTACTAAACTAATCGGTCTTTCGAGACTTGATCTTTTGTGATCATGCCAATGTTACGAAGTAATGCACCGACTCTGGGTAGCTGGGGTCGGGGCGTTACATCCAAGCCCATTTAATTAGTTTTGACCACTTTTGGGGGACATATCACTTTATTAAGACTGTGAAGGTCATAAAAAACATTCAATCATTCTACGAAATTTGAGGGTCATATTTATTTGTGGCCAAATTGTACTAATCATAAATGAGTTAAATATCATTTTCCAATGTTTTTATTCCAATATGATCTAATTTTATTAGTTTTACCCCTATAAGATGTTGAGCTCATTTTTGAGGACTTTTTTAATGTAATAAGAATAAAATTATAAGAATTTGATATTAAAAAAATAAAGATGAATAAATAGAACTTTATTATAAAGAATCACAGTTTGATTAAAACACTTTTTAAAATCATTGAGTGTGTGAAACATCCAAAAAAAATGGTTATAATGACTTATAACTGCTAAAATATTTAGCTTCAGTAGTACGATTTTATAGAGAATCATGCTTCATGTTGTACCAAAAAATAAAGATTCACCTAGTAAGTGACATGTTCTAAAATTAACTTTCTTATCCACTCTTCAATTTACGAAACATACATCTGAGTAACTATTAAGAATAAACATGGATCTATATGAATAGAATGTTATGAGTAAGGGGATGGGATTCTGTGTAGAGATAATTTGACATTACATAGATAAGATAAAAGGATTTCACCCCTCCCCATAATATTCATCTGACCCAATAGTTGTGATAACTCCCTCTGGTGGCTAATCTTGTATAGATCACTGAAAGTTGCATTATCTATGTGGGTCTTATCAGGATCATCAAGACCACCATACCTTCCTATAATATGGATAATTTTATTTCCACCCTTTAATCAAACTTGAGTACACTGGGAACAGAAGTTATACCCATCTCCAACTGAACTAAAAGTTATTGGCGTGTTGATATAAGAAAATCATCATGTCAACTTAACTAAAATATAAATTGTATTGTGATTCCAAAAATAATTGATCTAGAAGATATCAGTTAGGATAATAAATAAAGACATCCTTTAAAAGTTGGTGATGGTTTTACCTCCATCATAAATGTAACCAAGAATTGATAATTTCTTAACAACTGATAGGGGAATTTTAATGATTTACCAATCCATCCTCCTTCAACTTTATTAAATTAATTTTTTTTATGAAAAATGAAATTAAAAACAAAATTAAACATTATATTTTTATCTCAAATAAAATATTAAAATTCATATGAAATATAATAATTAAATGTTTTAGTAATCATAAAATGGATGATTCATCTTTGATCGCTATAGTTATCCAGAAAATCCCTCCCTTACAAGGGTCTCTTAGGGATTAGATTAAAAAATTTCAAATATTTTTTCCATAAAAAATAAACAAAGTTAAAAAACATTAATTATTTTAAAATATGATATCCATTTTTCATTAAAATTTTATTTTTCCTTAAAAATATATTTTTCATCAACATTTCAATTTTTAAATTAAATTGATAGTAGGTATTTAAATAGAAAACAGAATCACCAAAAACTGCCCATCACTCTGAGTGATAATTTTTTTATAGCTCGATTAATACTTACAATAATCAAATGTAAAAGTGAAAAATAATAAGGAAAAAACAATCAACAAAAAACACAAGGAATGAAAATGGATATGGACTTAAAGATATATTTATTAGAAAATGTAGTATATAATTAAAATGTTAAGAGTTAGAAGGAAAAAAGTAAAATAAATAAAAATGATTTGAAATAAAAACAATAAATTCATATACATATGTAGAAGTATAAATAAAAAATATAAAAATTAATTTTCCAAAGATATAGTATGAGAAAGAGTATAAGTAGTCATCAATTTTTTAATGAATAAGTGGAAATGGAAGGGGGATTTGAAATAGAAACATAAACATCATCAAATGATGAAGCAAGAAAATAATAAAAAAAACCAAGGCACAGACATATTCAAATGTTGAAGTAAAATAAAAAAATTCTAACACAAGAAAACTTTTAAGAAATAGTGAATCTGAAAACATAGATAACATAATGGAAATGTTAATACACCAATAGAATATGGAGCTAAAATGTTAAATATGAAAGTAATGATTGAAAGTGAAAGTGGTGAAAATTATTAGCAAAATATGAAGTAGAATACAAAATCTAGAATTAATAATGAGGTTTTAGAAGACACTAAAAAATTGAACATAGATAAAAAACAAAAATAAATGTAAAAAAATCAAAAGTTAGAATATAATGGAAAAATTAAAAGTATAAATAAATGCATAATTCATAATGCATGATCAAAATTATATGAATAATTTAAATTAGAAACAAAAGTAAAATTAGGATTTGATGTAATTGTAAAAGGATAACAATAATGAAAATTCTATCCAAAAAACAAATATCTATAAGTAGAAGGAGAAGGAATAATCCAAATCAACTAGGAATGTAGATCCCAAAGTAGAAATATAAGGGGTGAAGAATGATTTAAAATCTAAAATTCAGAAGTAGAATCCCAAAAGATTATTTTATATATAATAAAAAACTATTAATTATATTTAACATAAAAAAATAAAACCACAAAAGAAAAATGAAGAATCTATAAGTATAGGAAAAACTAAAATTTAAGGACAATAGATATAATAATTCATGAGGATGAAAGAAGACTTGAAGTTAGAAGTAGAAGAATAATATTAAAGATAGAAGATATAATATATAAATATAATTATATGTAGTAATAATGGAAAAATATATAAGATGAAAATGTGAATGAAAAAATAACAACTATGAAATAATTTAGTGGAAGGAAAAAATAATAATCCAATAAAAATGAAAGAAAAAATAGGAAACTTTTATATAAAATTTATAAAAACTAGAAGTAAAAGAAAAATATACAATCCAAAATAAAAAATATTCATGGAGAAGAAGAAGGAGAAATAATTAAAAAAATAAAAATACAGAGTAGAAAATGAATGAGAATGATGATTTCATAGGTATAATTTGGAATAATTGGATGAAAACCCATTAAAAAGAATCATAACTAAATGTTAAAGTTGAACCAATGATAAGACAGAAAATCCATGAGATTAATTCATATGTTAATGAAATAGAAAAAATGTGAAAAACTCATGTTAGAAGAAAAATATAAGGAATAACATAAAATTAATTATAAGCATAAGATAAATAAAAATAATTAAAGTAAAAAACCAAAATAAAAAACATCAAAGTCATAATGCATAAATTGATGTATATGAAAAAGTGAGAGAAGAAATAGTTTGAAAAAAATCAGTGATAAAAACATAAGAAGCATTGGATAAGAAAGAAAAAAAATGAAAATAAAAAATCCAAAATCTAAAAAAATAAGGAAATAAGGCAACATAAATAGTTGAAGAAGAAGTAGGTAAGAAGTGAGAAGTATTACCATAATCTATAGTAGATGTTGAATCTATAAAATAGATTCTCTAAAATAAGTGAAAGTAAATATTGAAAAATAAGTAATTTTAGATGAAATATAAAATATAAAATTTGAAGGAAAAAATTAGAAATATAATTTATAAACATGAAAATATTAGCAGAAGAAATCAGGTGAATAAAAATAAGTCAAATTAGTAATTATAAGTTGTACCTGGAAATAAAAGAAAATAACAAACACTTAAATCCTATAAAATAATTTCATAGTATAGTGAAATTACCAAACATAGATTGTAGAATAATTTTAGATATGTCGGAATAGACTGTCTATAAATATAACATGTGGTGAGAACAAGATAACTAAAAGTTCATTTTTAATTGTTTATAATTATTTAAAAATATTTTTAAAGGGTTGACACCTGGGAAACAACATTATATTGTCATTAAATAGCAGAAAAATAATCACAATTAAACTTGTGACATATAGGAGCAGACCACATGTAATTATTATTTAATGAGTAGTTAGAATGATAAAAAATTGATTTATAGTAAAAAAATATTTAAAATAGGTTATATGGAAAAATATAACAATTGAACTCAAATTTTACTGAGATCATAGAAGAAAAACTAATATTTAATTTATGATATATATGAATAGATCACAATTCAATCCATCATGATGTTATATTGGAATAAAGATAAGTTGATTTTTATTAATTTAAAATTAAAAAAACATACATCAAAGGCTCAAGACCAAGTAAAATTCCTATGATACTGATGAAATCATAAGAAAATGATCATTGATTAATTTGGGATAGATATGAATATAACCTATATTAATTTTTCCAGGCGTTTGGTTGGAATGAATTAAAAATTAGTTTTTGTAAATTTTACTTTATTTAATTTTTTTCTTCAAATGGTCAAAATCTATAACATGACATTGGATTTTTGTGAAATTTCAAGAAATAACCTTTCTTTAATTTGTGATATATAGTAATAGAATACACATCAATCTTTAAGGTGGTTTTCTCAGAATGACCAAAAGTTTGTTTTTATTGATTTAACTTCAAGGGGTTAAAACCTATAAAATGTGAATTTATTTACATGAAATTATAGTACAATGATCATTGATTAGTTTTTTCATTTTTGAAAACACCTCATGTCAATCAGATATATGTTATAGGTTTAATTACTAGAAAACAATTTTAATAGATTTAAATGTCATTAAAAACATGTGTTAAAGGGTGAAATCCCAGTAAAAAACCTCATATTATCATTGACTCACATTGTAATAACCAATGATTATTGTTTGATTTTTCTAAATGTCCAAAAGTGTTTTTCTTGGGATTTCAAAGTCAAAAACCATGCATTAAAGGGTTAAAACCTACAAAATGTACTTGAATTATTATGGAATTTTGAGAAAACATTATTCAAATAATTTGTGACTTATATAAATAAACATATCATCAATCAAACATGCCTTAATCTTGGAATAATGAAATGTATATTATTTATTTTTTTAAAAGTATTTAAAACATGTGTTAAATGGCTAAAACATATAAAACGACATGGGATTTTTATGAAATCATATGTAAATGACCTCCCTTTAATTTTTAACATGTATTAATAGACCGCACATCATTTTTAATTACATTATGGTAGAAATAATTGAAAAAACGGTTTTATAGTAAAACATTATTAAAAATTATTCATATGATAAAACTTAAAAAAACTCTGATTGTGATGAAATTTCAAGAAAATAATCACTGTTTAATTTGTGACATGTCAAAATAGACCATACATATATCTTCATTTTTATTTGTTTGTAATGAAAAAAAAATCATTTTTATTTATTTAAGAGTAAAAAGTATAAAGCCAAAAGTGAATCCCAAAAAAAGAACATATATTATTGTGAAATCAAAGGACAGTGATCATTGATTAATTTTTGACATGTATGGATAGAACATAATTCAATGTGTCATATTCAAAATAACCATGAAAAAAACTTTATTATATATAAAAATATTTAAAATGTGTTTTATATGGTCAAACACTACCGAGAACTTCAATTTGATGTGAAATCATACGGAGACTACCACCATTAAATTTATGATATGTATACACAAATCACACCTTATCCTGACTCACAATTTAATTTCATACCATTTTGAATAATCTGTATGTCAATTAGAATTATGTATTGATAATAGTGGCTAAAAGATCATTTTAATTATTTTAAAATTCAAAAACATGATTTAAAGAGTTAAAACTAAGAAAATGGCCATGGATTGTCCTAAAATCACTGTAAAATAGTCATTAATTAATTTTTGGATTGTATAAATGACTTTAAATTTTCATGAAATTATAAAATAATGATCATTGATTAATTTTGGACATGAAATAATAGAAAGCATGTCAATCTGTCATGCAGTGTAGCTATAATTACTGAAAAAACAATATTATAAGATATAACTGTGTATAAAAGCATGTTTTGAATGGTTGAAACCTAGAAAGTAACCTTGGTTTTTCATGAAATTTATCATCTATTTAATTTATGACATGTAATAAGAGATCTCACATCATTCTAACATGTGGTTTTCTATGAATTACCAAATTTGTGATTTATATTGATTTTAATGTTAAAAAACATGTTTCAACGGATAGAAACAGACCAAAAAGAACCATGATTTTGTGTTATCACAGGAAAATTATTTTTGGTTAATATTAGATATATTTGAATAGATATCATGTGAATTTGACATCTAATGTGTTCAGAATGATTGGAAAAGAAGTTTTGTTTGATTTAATAGTCATTAAGAATGGGCATTAAAGGGTGAAGACCTAAAAATAAAATCTAATAATCAATAAATATCATGAACACAATCACCATTTAATTTTTACAAAGTATTATTAGATTTAATTTCCATCCAATATGTTGTTTTCTTGTAATGAATAAAAATTTATTTTACATATTAATTTCAAAAAACAAGTTCCAAATAGTCAAAACCTATCAAACCATGGATTTAAAAAAATCATTGTACCATTATTGAAAGTCAATTTATGACATTTAGAAATATACCACATATCAATCCAATTAAAGGTTTGGTCAAAATGATAAAAATTATAGTTTTATTATATTTAAAAACCAAAATAACAAGTTTTTAATGCGTCGAAGCATAAAAAATGACCCCATATTTTCATAACATCAAAGTATAATGATATCTACTTAATTTATGGCATATTATAAGTGGTTGAAATTAAAACTGACATACAATTTTTAAGGAATGATTAATAGTGACTTTTTATGAATTTAAAAGTCAAAAAACACATGTCTATTGGTTAAAACCTAGTAAACAACCTCAGATTATCATAAAATCATATGTCAACGATTATAAAATAAAAACTTCTAATAAAATATTTAAAAATTGATTCAAAGGGTACAAACATAGTAATTTACCTCAAACTATCATGAAATCATTGAAAATCGCCATTTAATTTGTGACATGTGCAAATAGACCGCACGTCATTCCGTCATCTTGTTCTATTAGAATGATCAAAAACAATTATTGTAAATAATGATCAAAAATATTTTATTCAACAAAAACCTTGTAAAGAACCTTATACATTCATAAAATCATAGGATAACAAAATTTATTTAATTTATGACACATATAAATTTATCTAATGTAAATCCACTATATATTTTTTTTAGAATTTGTAATAGTACTTTTTGGTGATTTAAATGTGAGAAAACATGTGCTTATGGATTAAAACCCAACAAATGACCTCGGATTTTCAGTAAATCATTAGAAAATGATCATTAACTTATTTTTGAAATAGATGAATAGACCACGTGTCAATCTAATGTGTGGTATGATTATATTGATCAAACAATAAGTTTTATTAGATTTTAAATTCTTAAAAAATCATGTTCGATGGTCCAAACATATAAAATGAACTCATATTTTCATAAAATAATTCTAAAATCATCATCATTGAACTTTAAATATATAGGAACTAATTTTATGTTAGTCCGACTAGTGGTTTTCTCAGAATTACAAAAAAAATCAATTTTTATATATTTAAAAATTCAAAAACATGTATAGATTTTATGAAACGAACTCTTATTGTCATGAAATCATAAGACAATAATTGTAAAAATAATTTTTCACATGTAGGAATAGACTTCACCTCACTTGGATAAATTTTAACATATAGGAATAGAAGGTCAACAATCTAACATATAACGTGGTCAGAAAAATTGGAAAACTATTTTTTTTGGATTTAAGTCATTAAAAATATCTGTTAAATGATTAAAACATAAGAAATGACGTGTGATTTTTAGGAACTTTATATAAAATTATTTTTCATAATGTTTTTAGATGTACAAATAGACCGCAAGTCAATATGACATATGGTGTTGTCAAAATGACTAAAAAAATAGTTTTATTAGATTGAAATGTCACTAATGGCATGAATCAGAGGTTAAAAATCTAGAGGATCGCATTATATTGAATTGAAATAATATGATAATAGCTTCAAATTATTTTTTTACAAATATTAATAGATATCACATCAATCTGAATTTTTTTACTAAGTTTGATCAATAATGTGTTTGTACTGATTTAAATGTTGAAAAATGTACATCAAAAGATTATAACTAAATCAAATGATCTCAGATTTATTTTAAATCATTGTAAAATTATCGTTTATTAATTTAAATATTTATGAATAAAAATCATGTCAATCAAACATGTTATGTGTGAAAAAAAACTAAATTTTTTAAATAAAATTAATTCTTAAAAAACTCATGCTATGGGGTCACAACCTACCAAAAACCATTAGATAGTCATTAAATCAAAGATAAAATGAACTATATTAAATTTTTTACATGTAGGAATGTACAGAACATCAATATTATATTTATATTTATCATAATGAAAAAATGTGTTTTATATATGTATAATTCAAAAACATGTGTTAAAGGGTCAGAATATAGGAAATGACTCCTATTTTTTTGAAATCTTAAGAGAATGAACATGAACAAAATTTTCACATTATAAAAAGAGTATACATTAATAAAATGATTAGTGTGGTTATATTGACTAAAAAATTAGTTTTATTATGTTTAAACGTCATTAAAAAAGTGTGTCGAAAGGACAATTCCAAGAAAATGATCTCTAATTATCATGAAATATAAAGAAAACAATCATTATTTAATTATTGGTATGTAGGAATAGACTGCATGTCTATTTGACTTTCAATTTGATCGAAATGATAAAAAGGGAATTTTTCTTACGATTTATTATCAATCTATAGGTGTCTTCTCATTTTTGACCCATTAATGGTTGATATGACGTTTCAATAAAAATATCATAGTTAAAAGATACTTTAAATCATGTCAAGAATGTTGGGAATCAAATTACTACATTGTTGACTCATATAGATCCCTAATCATTTTAGGATCACTATACAAATATTATTACCAATCTAAACTTGTTTTCACAGTTATGACCTCTTTCATGTGACTTATCACTTTAATAAGAATGTGAAGGAAAAATTCTACATTTTATCCTACATGTCAATTTGGGTGTCGGATTCTATTGTATTTGGTTCATATAGATCATAAATTATTCAAAGATCATTTCCTAATATTTCACACCAATCTGAGATCATTTACTCATTTTTTACCCTTATACTGTATATTTTTTATTTATTAATGATCCTTAACAATGTGGACTCATTTTTCTCATTATATCGAGCAATCTGAGAATCATATTAATGCATGTCTAATTTAAACAAATAAAAATTGACTCTGGGATTTGTTTACCTAAGAATCAATGTCAATATAATGTTTTTTCATCAATTCTGACCCCTTGATGGGTGAGAAGTTATTTTAATAAAAATATCGACATTAAAATATACTTTTGATCATATTGATAAATTCGGACATACTATTAATGCGTCGTTAGTTTCTATAGGTCCAAATTTATTTGAGGATCATTCTAATATGATATCATTGAAATATAAACATGTGTACTCCCTTTTCACCCCATACTAAGAAATTTAGTTCTCAAATTGACATGTATTTTGTTATTATATATCAAAAACAAATCAAATTTATTTTTCCTAAGTTATCACACTAATATGAGAATGTTTTTTGGTTTTTCCCATATAAATTTAATTTTTTGTTTATTTATTTGCCTTGATATTATTAAATCATTGTCTCCATTGTATTGAGCAATCCAAACTTTATATCGATGCGTGGATAATTCTTGAAAGGCCTGAATGACTCAATGATTTTTTTCCTAATATTACTCACCAATTAAAACACATTTTATTGGGTTTTAACCCTTAATAGGTGATAATTTATTTTAATAAAACCATAAAGGTGAAAAGGAACCTTGGATCATACTGATCAATTCAGTAATTATATTGATATACAGTTGATTCCTATAAGTCACATATAATTATAGAATCATTCTACTATGTTTTTAGGTTAGTCCAAATTGGATCCTTGGTTTTTACCCATTGAAAAGTGATATGTCACTTCAAGAAAATGTGATGCTAAGATGGCAATTTTGATCATACTATGAAATTTGGGTGTTGGATGAATGTGAGGTTGGTTTCAATAATCCTAAATGACCTGAAGATTATTTTTTAATGTTTTCATGCTAAAATGAACTCATTTTCAGGGTTTTGACCCTACATAAGTGATTATTCATTTATTAATAATAATTAACAATATGAAATCATAGTTTCCATCATACTAAGAAATATGGGCATCATATTTATGCACAACTAATTCCTACATTTCACAAATTACTTGGGTATTTTTGTCTTAATTATCCTTGTTAATCCTAAGTTAGCTACTCATTTTTGACCCCATGATGGGTGATATGTCATTTTTGGGATAATATCAAGGGGAAGATATAATTTGTATTATATTGAGAAATCCAATCATCATATTAGTGTGTAATTGATTCCTATATATATAAATGATTCAAGGAACATTCACCTAAGTCTCGATATCAATATAAATTATTCATCTTGGTTTTGACCACTTTAATGTGACTTTTATTTTAATAATAATGTGAAGGTTAAATGATAATTTCGACTATTACATGAATTTAAATAATCAAATTAATGTTAGGTTAGTTTTTATTAGTTAAAATGACTCAAATATCTCATTCTATGTTGTCACACTAATTTGAGCTCATTTTCTCGGTTTTGACCTCTACATGGGTGATTTTATATTTATTAATAGAATTTAACCATATGTAATCATAGTATTCATCATACCGAGCAATTCATACATCTAATTAATGCATAAATGATTCTTATTATAAATCCATAAAGATTCATGTTGGATTTGTTAATTGTAATGTTGATCAATGTTGATTAAAAATAAGGATGTTCAAGGATTATGTCCATGATGTGTGTTGATACTTTAATGAATCAAGTTTTATTTTTTGAAAATAACAATATTGAAAAAACACATTGAGGATGAAAAAAGTTTTGGAGTGTTGAAATGATCCTTGGGAGGTTGATAGTTCCCAAAGATGTTGGAAAAGGTAGATTTTTTATAATAAGTTGCAAAACTATACATGTTGAATTGTTGAGAAGCTGATGATTGTCCAAGTGGATAAGTTTGAAAGAGGTTGTAAGTATGTTTCATGGAGTGTGTTGATGGGGAAGACCACACCACAGTAGTTGTCATGGTGGGCATGTTGTGAATAGAGTTCTTGTAGCTATGTTTTAGTGCATCGAGCTACACCATAAAGATAATGATCTACGTCGTATAAGAGAAGTTGGAGGGTATCTACAAATCTTTTCCACATTCTTCTCACCGTGGATATTCCACAAGGATGTTGTCTATGGTACAAGAGTAGCATTGTGTAAGGGTATCACAATTAGTATATAATGGTTTTTCTTTATCCATGTAATGGAATATGAATATTCTAGAAGTTTATGTATAGGTACATTTATCATATGGAAAATATCATTTGAATTTTTATTCTTTTTTTAATGGTAACAATATAATGCTTTTATAGAAAAAAATATATTCTATTAAAATATATAAAAATACAACTTTTTGAATTGATTTTAAAATTTAATTATTCACTTTTGATTAATAATAATCCAATTAATTTCATTTTTATTTACATTTTTTTTTAAATTTGGTATAATAACATTTTTATACTTATAAATTTATTTATTTATAAAACTATTTTTCATCAAATTTTGTGGGTAACATAAAAATGAACTTCTTACAATTATATATATTGGATTTTATAAAATTTAATCTTAATTTTGAATCATAATATTTAATATAATATAATATTTTCAACTTAATATTTTGTCATTATGAATAGTAACTAATGTAAAAAATTCATTACTATGGTATTGGTTAAAAGTGGTTAATGAGTGTGTTAAACTAAAGGAATAATTGTTAAAATGACATTAGAAACGGTCCACATCATCTTTTATGGATATATTTTGGTTTTATTGATCCTATATCCTAGATTTATCCAATTTTTATCCATTTTTCTTTAGTAATACATTAATATATTTTAATCTTTTGAAAAATAAAAAGTGTTCCTACTCTCTCACTTATAAAAGGACACCACCTATCATCTCTCCAAAAAACATCATGAGCCTTTTGTCTCATCAAATAATTATTCAAAATAATTCTTAACATCCCTCCACATTATTTAGAGTTAATATTTTTAGGAAAATATCATCCTTTCAATGCATAAGGTATGATCCAAAGGAGGTTGTCCGAAGAAGAGGTGTAACTCTTAACTGAGTTTTTTCATTTTATTTCTTCTTATAACTTTTTAAATTATATGTTAAACATGATGAAACAATAGCATAATCATCTTACATATACTGATAGGTTATTATGTTGATGTTTCAACCTTTATTCATCTTCTCCTTCATCAAATGGGAAATAAAAGTATCACTTCTGTGTACGTGTGGAATACTGGCTCCACGTAGCGATATGATTCATTTTCCATAACCATATTTTATGATTGTTTATTTGATGGAATTAATTTCTATATATGATATTATAACATAATTATATTTCTATAATTATAATATCTTTTCTATCATCTTACATTCCATTCTATTGTGAAACCATAACGTCTCTCATGTGTATGTGTGGACTTCCACCTCTATAAAGTGGCATGATTATTTTTTCATTTCCTCTTTACATGGATGATTATAAAGATATATTTAATGAATATATATATATAATACTTATGATATAATAATTATTCTACAAAGGTGAATTATTATTTATCTTTCTTTCATTCCATCCATAAAAAAGTGGAAACATCACTTTTGTGTACGTACGGATTAAAATTTGCACTAATTGATGTGATTCATTTTTCATGACCAATTTATATTAATATTTATTATATTATATATATTGATTAAATATTATAATTATGAAATGATTAAAATTATATATGTTATGGATCAATGGACAATGTACAATAACAAAAATATTTAAAAAAATTATGTTAGAAAAACAAAATAGTTATCACCCGAAACATTTATTTTAATAAAATATTTTTAATAAATAGGTGATAAGATGTTATAAGAAAATATTATATTGTATGATATGTTTGAATATAGTTATATAATATATTTATAATAGATATATATTTATTATAAAATATTTTTGAATGCATATGAAGCAGGAAAAGACATGAGGTAATGGAATTATGAAACAATCTAATTTATTTTGTGGATTATTTATGATAAATTTACATTTAGGGAAATTATATGTATATAATCCATTATGAACCATATATATTCTTCTACACTAGTTATTTATGTAATTTTAATATAAAAATTACATTTCCACCTCTTTTGAACATAACATGATCGAGAAAATGATGTTAATGAAAGGTTGGACTAAATTTCACTTTGATTGATGAACTTTTTCTTTGATGTTCATGCACATAAAATTTTTTTATAGAGTTATTTACCTATACATTATATTTTTTACAATTTTAATTTTCATTATCTTTTAATTTATTTAAAATTCTTTAAAAGTTATATTTTTTAAATAACTTTTTATAAAAATGTCTTTTTTTACCTTTTTCAAAAATATTACTGAATTTTATCTATTAACATAGAAGATATGAATTTCTTTTACCATTATCATGATTACTATTTTATTTTATACTTCCATTATAAGTTTCCACGATTATTTTCAAAGAATGTTTTTCTAATATTTTGGAAATTTTTAGATTTTAAATATATGATTTCAAACTAAAAAATGTTTTTTCTTAATGAAATATTCTAGTGATTATTATAATGTATTTATATCTATAAAAACATCATTTGAATTTACTTCTTCGTATTTGGTAATATGATCCATTTATACCGTATTGATTCATTATTTTTATGCTTTATTGATTATGATTAGGAAATATTGATGAAACCTGGTTTATGTTTCATGGGATATGTTGTAATGACATGAAAAAAAATCATGGCTGTTCGACCTAAATATTAATTGATTATGATTGAGTGACATTTGGATCACTTATAAACCTCTAATTCATTGGGTAAATATATATAAATCATGAGATAACTATGTTTTGTGTGAAACTAATTTCATATTCACAACATTATTCAAAGACCTGGTTTCATGTCCCTAGGTTTATGCATTGAATTGGTTTCGTGTCCATAAGTTCATGTGAGGATCAGATTTCATGTCCTTGACCTAATGAGTGAACCTGTTGTTGTTTATACAAGTTCACAATGTTATAATTTTATTCTTTTTCAACATAACTAGGTTTAGGATATTATCTCATGGAATATAATTTATTATTGATGATTTACCAATCTTATGACCTTTTTCTTTTGATATGATAAAGAACTTTTCATGATTAGTTATTAAATATATTTGATTGGTTGGTTGTGAATTCCTTATTTTATGATTATGTTCAAATACCCCTTTACTCGTGTACTATAATTTATTGATATCACCTATTTTTACTCATACTGAGCATTTAATCTCACCATATCTTATGCTTACCTTCCCCGGGTTGTAATGAAGGGTTCTAAGTATTATATGTCTTGAAGTGTTTTAATATGAATAAAACTATTAGAGATTTTGAGTATCCTTTATGAAATAATATGTTTATGTGTCTATTTTCAAAATAAATTATATCATTATTATTTTAGGGTGTGCATAATTATGTTCTATATTGAATATTCATCTAAAATGATGTATTATCTATGTATGTTATTCCGGGGTTGCCTCAATATAAATTAATAATAATTTAAAGTCTAAGGAACAATACACATGTCTTCTTATAGTAATTTCAAATGAAACATATAACACGTGGAATTCCTACTGGTGGGTTTGTTCTTAAAGCCACGTCTCTTGGAGATTACTAAGTGTGAGAATCATGAGAAGAAGTCTCAATGCATTATGAGCCTCTAACACCAGATAGATTGATTTGTTTGTATCCTTTGAGATAAATTTCCTCTTTCCATACAACTTATATTTACGAATATTATCACAGAAATTCATGTTTCTCATTTTAGAGGGGAATTATTTCAATCGGTTGATGTGATAAATACTATCAGTACATTATAAAATTAATGTTACATAGAATACCAATCATCTTATGATAAAATTATTTATTAATATTTTGGTATTTGGATATATGGGTAAGCAAATGTATAATTTAATTTGTTTTAGAAAACCAAATCCAACAAACTTCCAATTTCACTTGAGCCAACTACTAACTTAACTGGTCAACCTAAATTTTTTATCATGATTCTATTGAGGTTCATTTATATCTATTAGGACTAATAAATTCTCTTATCTATTCTACTTACTCTAGCCTTACACTTATAAGAAAATCCAACATGTGGTGACATCACATAGTATATACATTTATTTCTCTATTATTCCTGGAATTATAGATAATACTAAAATCTAAATTTTATCATAAAATAACTAGGGTTTATTATCTTGGTACAACTACCAAATTTGGATTAAATATTTTTTGTGATTTCATCTTAAAAAATATTAGAATATTCATTATAGTAAGTTTATATAGATATGGAAACCAAGAGTTTTAATAAATTTTCTCTTATATATTATCATATCCTTGTTGTGATCATATATCAAATTTATCTAAAAGAATACTAGTTTTGTATCCTATTAATAACTAGTATTATCAATTCTAAAATAACTACAGAATCAAAAAAAATTACTTTCTAAATTAATTTCATTTGAATTATAGCCTATAAATTCCTCATAGTTTTGATTGGTACTAACCTTGTATGGTTTACACATATGAAATATCCAACATCCGTGCATATTATGTCATGTGAGATATATTTCTAAAGTAACATTAGGGAAATATAGTCTATATATCACAAGAATATTCTCCTTCTTCTTCACACATCATACAAGTGTTGGAAAAAATAATTTCTAATGTCTGTAATATGAATTTTTTTAAGTAACCATATATATCTAGGTCTATAGATATCTATCCCTAAAATCAGTATGCTAATTATGTAATTTAAAAAATTATCCTTAGTATTAATTAACTATACGGTTAATCATATATTTTTAATATGTTATCCACACATCTGTTTTGTAAAAAAAAATCACTCCCACTATCCTATTATAGAAACATGGAACACATTAATTCCAAATGAAAGATAATTAATGCTAAATAATGGTTATGAAAATTTGAATTTTATCTTGATTTTTTCTGATAATTAGTAATATATTTTTTTAAATATTTTATCGATAAATTCATTGAAACATTTATTAACCAATAAAGTCTTTTAAGTACCAACTTTTACAATCCATGTTAGCTTTCTCTTGAATACCCACTAACAACATTATACCAACAGGAGAAACTCACAAAATATGGAACCAGATTTTGGTACTTGTATCCATTTTGAATTTTTCTGATCTTTCGAATCATAGAATATTTTATTTTACTTCATCATTAAATTATTTATTATTATTATTATAAAACATTACAAATATATAGGTTAATATGAAAATATCCCTATGGTTATAGATTCTATATGAAGTATGTGCCTATGGAATAATTCATCCCATTAAAACTTATAGAGTTTAGTGTTTTTTTTTGTTAACTCATTGTGGATATGAATCCTAAAACTCATAAAATCCTAACCTGCTACCACTATCTCAAAATGATATTCTATTTACTCGTATAATTTTTGTTGGTTTTGACTAACAAATTATTAAATAGATGATGTTAATATCCCAACTAACTATAGGAATATTAAATGTTAGGAATTTTTGTTTCCTTCGAGGTACACTTGTAACTATAACCTTCTTTAAATAAATAGTTCCCATCAAACACCTGAGGCAATGAAATAATGGAATCCCTTCATATCATAACTTATATGATATCCATTAGTCAATCTAGTTAACATATGGTTCATTATTATGTTGTTATAGGTGAAACATGCCTATAAAGGATGTTTTGGTAAACATACAATATATATAAGACGTATGAGGAATCTACTTTGTATTATTATAATATTTGTTTTGTGAATATGGTAATATGATTTTGTGAATACCTTTTTTCTGCATATAAATAATCAATTAATACTTGTTTAAGATAAACTTTGAAAATTATATTCAATGGATCTTGTATCATCTATATTTTTTTATTCATTTCTCCACTGATAATTCTTAAACACTTATATTGGAATATCATGACGTATATGAATTTTACCTCTATAATCTCCTTAGAATAGTTCACGTAGACAAGTTGTGCTAAATCTAGAATCTTTATGGTATAACGTTATTTATAAAATTTTTTTTTCTAAACCATAATTAGTATGTTAAACTAGGTTTTAAATATTACCGTTAGTTTCATTTGACAAAGAACTATCTTTCCACAATTTGGTATAAGTCGTATATTTTATATTCATAATTCATTGATAATGATTCAAGTATTAATAAAATATTATGTAAGAAGTATCCTAACAACATTCATTCCAAAATGAAATAATTTCTCATTGTGTTTCATATACATTACTGTTAATTTTTGGGTATCACATAATACAAAAAAAATTATCTTAAATATATGTTAACCATAGGGAAAAAAATTTGTGACAAAATCTTGGTGGAAAAATGAGTTTCCATTTCTCTAATTTCATATATTTCACCTTACTTCTTGTAATGCTTTTGAACATACTAGGTTATTATATTTGTATACAATCATACAATTTTTGTAATGTGTTTAATATCAAGTAACTGAAACATATGTACTATTTAAAGAGATTAGTATACCTTAAGTATAATCTTATGTTATATTCTTCTTCAATTCATTACATTTTCTCTTCCAATGAGCATTCTACTTATATGAGAAGAATAAATCCTTATTTCTTTTTCCACGCCATAGAATATTTTTTATATTGATGGATATTGTAATGGAACCACAAACATTGAAATATTAATGTTATTATCAATAATGTATTTGATTTTTTTTCACTAAATGGGGTGTGAAACCATCTTCCCACCAATTCATATTTTCCTAGAGAATCATATTCAAAAGATTCTTAAGTAGTTCATCCATATAATTCGTCTACTAATTCATGATGAAACCAGATAAATTGGGAGGTAAGGATGATAATGTGCTATTAATGTATAATTTCTTATCTATATCGAATTCCAATTTCACTAACTGGTCAATTTTCTCAAATAATTTGAAGGCATGATCACTATCTGAGTATTATACATCTAGTATACAATACTACAGTGTAGTGAAAATATCGATTATCTTAACCTTATAATTCTAATTCTTAAGATATAATATATTATATATCATGGTTAATTAATCCAATTATTTTTGTTACACATTCATCTCTCTAGACATACCTGATATCATTATGGAATAGCTAGTAGAAACATCCTCCATGTGACTCCTAAAAACATCCATTTCATTGATTCTCACCTTGTAAGGATGTCGAATAGGTATATGGGACTCTAGAAAATAGTATAAATTTTCTTATAATAGTGATTTTTATAAACTACTATACAACCCTTGGAAATTTTTGTTTCTATGTATATGGTGTTTTTATAAAAATGATTATTGTGTTCTTGTGGTTTCGCTTTCCATTTTTTACATTACATAAAAACATATTTTATTAAATTATCATTATTTCCAAAAGTGAGGTAATAAATTTAATTTAATAGCATCTCACTATTTTATCAAATCCTCATATACCTAACTGTTGGAATTGGAATATCCTATCATGTTGATATTCTAGTATTAAGGATTCATAGTTCTATTATCACATCCCAATAGAGGGAATGATCAATTACTCGAAGGTATTTATGTTGGTGGGTCATTCCCACTATATTAACTAGAATTTCATTGATCTATTGAGTGGAGTACCCAATATTAAAATCATGGAGTTGTATTTCATCGACACATTCCTCCTAGTTACACCATGTCTATCAAGGGCTACTAATCTTGATCTCAACTTGGTTAAATTGACCCAAACCATTCAGTACTGGAAAAAATGGCCTTCTTCCATGTGGATATTAACATAGTCATATATGACCATAGTTATAGCCTACCTATATCTGTGACTATATAGGGGAATGGATATATGTTATATTTTTTCATTTAAATATAGTGGGAATAATCTTTTCCTTGGGCATTGCTATGGGAAGGAACTTGTAGCCATGAACATAGATGATTATGTCTATAAACCATTGAAAATGGAACCAGTAAACATGGTCATAGAAGACTATATCTCTCGACCTCCCACCCCCAACACTATAGACACGATCATGCAGAACCATGTCTACAAACATACCCAATAGCCACATTTATATATGAGTGTGGCTATAGCTAGTTACAAATATATCATTTTTCCATGTCCATAGAGGACTATAGCCATATGGCTGCCACCCCAACCCTATATCCAAGGTCAACCATGGAGGAATCATAATAATAATTATTTAATAAGAATAATTAAATATGTTTATAAATTATATATATATATATATAAGTAATTTAGTTGAGTGGGAGAGTATACCTAGCTATAGGCATCTAATAGGAGTTCAAAACCAAACAATAAATTATTCTTTAAAATAAATCTATATGATTATCATTTCCACATATATTTATCATTAATATGGACTAGGTAATAGCCGTAGGCATATTTCTAAGGATAAAGGGTGCAGATGTGGACCTAATCCCATGTAAAAACTTAACTCCATTAGGGTTATAGCCATACTAATAACCGATATGGATAAAATGACAACTGATATATCCTATAACTGAAATCATGAATCTCGGTTATACCCAAATTTCACTAATATTTCATTATAACTCTTCAACAAAAAAGATTCCTAATGAGGTCCTGACCAACAATTTAATTTATGGTTTCATCTTGTGATAATTATTTGATGGAGATGTCTGACATAGTATTTTATTTGATTTACTTTTATCATATATGTAAACATACTTCATTTTATATTTTACCAAGATTTTTAATATTATGTTTATTTTAAATAATTAATTTACGATGTATTAATAAACAATATACACAAAATCCATTTCTTTAATCCAAATTGAATGTTTTTTATTTTAATTACATTATATGGTCACTAATAAATGTGAATCATATAAATAAGTAATAAAAATTTGAAAATAAATAAAATAATTAAATGTGGGATGATCATGAGATTTTTTACTAGTTATTTTATCGAGTAGATGATAAACTAACACTTGACCTTGAGGAAAAAAAATCAAGGAACCAAGCTTTCTTCAAGTTGTCACATTACACCTAGATCCAATGTATCTTCTTACACTAGTGGAAAATTCAGCTATATCTATAGTCCATAACCATTCTCATAGATCTTATGATTGTGGAAATAGATTATAGACATAGTTAGGCTACCCATGAAGGATACTGGCATGGATATTTCCCTAAGGGATATGGCCACAATCATGTCCCAAGTCTTTAACACATGGCTATACACTTTAAATGGGACCAGGTCTGTGTTTGTTCGTTATATACATGGGTAGAGGCCTATGGATATATCCTAGTCCACATCAGATATATATATACCTGGGAAAGATTCTCATGGATCTCAAGTTATTTAAAAAAATTAGGTTTCAACTCCTATCTCACACTTATAATTAGGCAAAATCTTTCACTCAACTAACTTAATATTTTTTTCAAATGCATACATATAAATATAATAATTTATAAAAATATTTCATTATTATTATTAAGTAATTATTTTTATGATTCCTTCCTGGTTGGTTAGGGTTATAGGGACTAGGTTTGAGGCATATTTCCACAATCCTCCATGACCATGGGTACATGTTATATTTGTAAAAACCTATTTCCATGACTAAACCTAACTATGGATATTGGGCAGGTCTATACCCACAATAATCATTATCCATGGATACATGGTATATTTTTTAATACCTATATCTATATTTATGTATTTTATAGGGTTGGGGTGGGAGGCTTATAGTTGTATCATTCAATGACCAAGGGTATAGGGTCCATTTTTTAATTTTTATAGCCATGGTCATACAATACACTAGCTATAGTCTCTTTCTCACAGTGAAGCCATAGGAAAATACCTTCCCCACCATGTTTATAGAAAAAAAATAACATATAACCAGGATCCTATATGATTGTGGGTATAATATACCTATTTCCAAATAAATTTATCTACCAGTGGATGTAGGTATTTTATTTCCATGATCATATACAGCTATATATCAATGGTAGTAGGATGATTTTTTAGTAATTTTTATTTATTTCACCTAAACTCAGGTTTTAAGCCACCATAAATCATTGTAATTCTATCTTTACAAGTATTTACTCACATTTCAGTGACGAGAAACAAGGGTATGGGGTTACAAAAAAGAAATTGTGGACACACAAGATCTTAAATAATAAATGTGGGATGAATGAATTGAATCCTATCATATTTAATTTAATAAAACCTTTATCATATATAAAACTATTGAAATAAATATTAAATTAAATATAAAACTTAAATCTACATTTTTTTGTCAATCCATTGATCATCCAAGAATTCACTGATACTGTATTTAAAAAACTGTAAATAATTAATTTTTATTTTTTGAGTATTAAGATAAATCACCATAATTAATTAATTCATTCATTAATTTATATTAATTTTATTTCCAAACATTCTTGTAGACACCCATCCATTATAATTTTAAATAATTTAATTTAATTTTGAGTTACATCATATATGGTGTGTACTAATAGGGAACATGGTGTGTACCCATATTTTCTAAATAAAATTCTATCTAGAATTTTAAATTCATTTAATATTTGAAACAAGGAATGTACCCATCTATACAGTGTGTATTGTTACTCACATGGATTGTGACAATGCACTGTATGGTCCTCATTATGTACTATATATTTATATGACATGTATTGTACATGGTGTGCCATGCTATTACTTGGTCTGTTGTATCATGAGTAAATACAAGAAGTAAATGATGAAATTTGTGACTAGAAAACACACCATTAATATATGTGGTATGTACTTATTTTAATTCTCATGAAGTACACATTATGTACGATGACCATACATGACTTGTAGTTCCAAAAATTACACAGAAATTAATCAAGCATTTAGTGACCTAAAAACCCAATCTCATATCTTGTACACTAGTTATATTGCATGTATTATGGTTTAATTCTATAATTATTTGTCATTATGTGTAATTAATTCACATGGTTTGCATCCTGTTTTAGTCAGTACTCTGTTTGAATGGATGGATGTATGAATGTGCATGAGTAGCATGGAATTTACAACATGTTATGAGCTATGTACTTCATTATATGTTTGTTTGAATCACATTACTAGGGGATCGACATGTATATTGGAGGAAAAAATTTGAGTAACATGATATGTATTCCATATATACACTAGGTAATATTATATTTCCCGTTTTTCTTAGATATTATTCAACATGTGATATATAATAAATACAAGCCATAAACCTTGACCAAAATACTTCTTCAATTTCTATGGGGCTAAACCATGTGGATTTACATGAAGTGTAAACAATAAATATTCCACATAAACCTTCATGATGTGTGCAATAAATCCCTATAATATAGGGAGATTAATTATTCTATATACTATTTTCCAACATGATGATCCACAATTAATGCAAACTCTTCTGATTGTGGTTTACCAGAGTACACAGAATATAACTTTCAATGACGCACCATGTAACCATATACATCGAATATAATCTTCAGTACCTCACAATTATATCTCTTATTTTCCTTCATCTAGTCATGGCATGATCATTCTCATATGATAGTTCACAATCACAATATCAAATCTTTTAGATGAAGAATTTATAAATTCAAAATGAAAATCTAATAATCAAATGAACAAATCAATAAATCGTTAATAAATAATTATAAATTAAGATATGACAACTGTAATACCAATTAAATGATCTGGGGTTTAGTATAAGAGGTTGGGCCTATGCCCCATAGTGGATTTTCTCGGCTTTATTGGATAAATCCTCAGAATAATATGATAGAAACCCTATAAAATATAATAGATGGTCTTTTCAAATGTAATTTATGATAGATTTATATAGATAATAATTAACTCCCCTTAGAACTATTTTTTAACTGTAAAATCAGTTGACTACACTTATCATATCACTTTTATAATGAAGGATCCAACAATAGATACTCTCTATAGGTGTCCAGATGTGCTCTTTGAATCTCAGTACATCATCACTTGAACATTGAGAGTTAGATTGGAGGACCCGAAACACTTGTGTCATTCTTCATTGATCATAACAAAAATATTTCTAAACCTGAAGAGTTTCTATTTTTCTCTCAATATCTAGATATGGATAATCAAGATCGATTCCCTCCATTATTGAGATAATTCTTGACAAGTTCTCTATGGTTTTTGAGAATTATCTAGAGAGAAAAAATGTGTTGTATGTAAAGATTCCCTTCACTCTAAAATGATATAATCTTTATATATTTAGTTTATATAATTGGTTATTTCTAAAATTTTATTAACCAATCCTTTATTCTTGACAAAACACCATGTTGAATAATAATATTATTTTTATTATTTTATTTATGTTTGAGAAACTCAAGGTTATTTAAGTATCATTTCATCAATAACTTTAACTTGGGTCGTCAATCCACCTCAACATTTATCAAACATTGAATAAAAACTATTTATTTAAATAAATAAATATTATATTAAATAAATTGGTGAATATATATGTATTTAATATTCTCAAAACCAATTAAAAAATTATTTTTTACCTTGTGAATAAAATATATATAAATAAAAAATATAATTTCATGTAATTATTTATTACTTTGAAAATAAATATTTTCTCATATTAAACTCACATATATATTCTATTATATAACTTGTGATTGAATTTATGAAATCAAAAACTCATAAATAATTATTTTAATAGAATTCATGAAAAATATTTATTCAAACTATTAAACTCAAATTGAATTTAATTGATTTTATTTATATACTTAGTATGTGACCCTTAAAGTTTCTTTATTAGTAGATTTAGATGAACTATCCTATTTTCCAGGATTAGTCTCTAGAAACACATCATGGTACACATATATAAAGAAGTAAATATCCCAATTGTATGAACTAGCTACAAATTCCCACAATGTACTATAATACCTCTATCTCAATATCTCATAAAATTGGTTGTATAATTCATATCATCAACTTATATGCTCGATTTATCTTTTGTTGAATTCATGAAATTAATGTGTCCATATTTTACCATGGTGGAAGATTTATTAAACTATTCTATTTCAATAAAAGGGCTAAATATTTCTACATTCATTAACTCAAAAGGTAAAAATAATTTATTAACAAATGCATTAATGTTATATCACTTGTGACACACCCAACATGTCCAACCTCACTATGAGAATATATCATCATGGTTTTCATCAATAAATAATAGTATGCAATTCATGATATAAATTAATAATAATATCTTATTTAAGGACCAATACACATTCCCATAGATAATAATATAAAATTATGTATATAATATGTGGAATTCCTACTAGTGGTTCTATTAAAAAAATATAAACACTTAGATATTATCAAGTGAGAAATTCATGAGAAGAAGTCTCAATGTCTTATAAGCCTCCAACACCAGATAACATATAGCATATGTGTCTTGTTAGATAGATGTCATCTGGATGTAGAACATATATTTAAGAGTATATCATAGAACACGATCTCATTATGGAAGAGGAATGAAATAACCTATTTATGAATTAAATAATTCTATGACATTACAAAATTATTTTCATACAAAAGAACACTCAACATGTGATAATATTATTCATTAATATTTTAGTCTTTTAATATAGAGGTAATCTAATGTACAATGTAGTTAGTTCTAGGGAACCGAATCCAAAATAGATGAAACTATTCATTATGTGTAATAAAAACAATAATAAATAGTTAAGAAGGATTAATTTTTTTTAAATATAATAATATACTTTTATAATATATGAACAAAAATGATGGTGTATCCTAATGGTAAAGTATTTAGAAAATTGTGGAATGGTTCTAGGATCAATAACCAATATTGGAAAAAATCAATAGATTACCGTAACAATAGTTTAAAAAAACCATTGGTATATGTATTTTTGTTGAATTATAGCAAGGATTTGATAATCATGGGTACATACCACCAATACTAGTGGTTTGACCAAACAATTCATATAAGTCTTTAATGATAGAATTACACCCAATGACTCATCAAACTATTAGAATAGGGTATATCAATGGTTTAATATTCTATCCTAATTGTTCCAAAACATTGGCATATCATTTTTCTCTCACAGTATTATTTTTGAAAACAAGGCCAACCGGTTTTTAAAAAAATGAATTGTGTATGAATATAAAAAATTAATGAATAAATATATTTTTGTGTGATTTTATATAATTGGATAGTCAAATATGTTATTTTATGTTTATAAATTAAATTTTTAGTTACAATTTTTATTTGGGTTGTGTTTTGGAATTATTATTTTGTAAAATAGATTTATAATGTTTTTCAAACCCAAAACATTGTGTTCCCGGAAATAGAAATAATTTCAATTTCAAATTTTAGGAATATTTAATTATGTTAAAAAGTGTTTTGGTAAAACAAATTTGAATACTCTTGACCCAATCATGGTCCAAGGTATTGTTTAGGTGGGTGATTATTTAAAAAAATTCATTTTTATGGAGTTATAGATTTGATAATATATTTTTTAAACTCTTATTTAAATTTGTGAATTTGTATTTTTCATGAAAATTATTTTTTTGATAGTTTCATTTTTATTAAATTGTTTGGATTTTGATATTAACGTATATGTTAAATAGTGATTTTTTGGTGTCAGGATGTGTTTGGTTGTTGGTTTTACTTTAGAAATGATTATTTTGGATTTAATTCAATATATTATAAGGGTATGACATGTTTTAGATTCGACATGGATTGGAAATTTTTAATGAAAGATTGGTCTAAGAATAATATGCCTAAATAAGAATATTAGTAATTGGTTTGGTTGATTTTGAATGTGAATATGGATTTTAGTATATTGACTTATTGTATGTTTATAAAATTGATGATATTTCCCAAAATAAAATAGTGATGGAATGGATTATACTCATTGAAACTTGTTTCCAAAAGCTAAAATATATCTCAAATAAGAGTGTTTTAGTTTTTAAGAAATTTTTGGTATGTTTTTTAGTCAAAATAATGGAAATGGGTTTCAAACAATCAATTTAAAATGGTGTATGGTTTATAGAAGAAGAAATGTATGGTTTGGGAGAAGTGTATAGGGTTTATTTCTTAACCATGAATCTAAGGGGCCATTAAACCCTCACTAAAAAGGTACCCCTCCCGACTAGGAAATGAAGAAAGAAGGATAATGAACACTAAGTAATGCCGCCAGTAGGCCCCAAGTTGGTGACTGGAACCATGGGTATAAAATTAAACATATGGGAGTCATTGACTATATAATATATATAATCTGAATATTGGATTTCAACCACCATCAAATTAGAAGGCATAATATAAAATAAGGGAAACCAAAACCATCTAGAAATGTATTAATAATTTAAACCAATACAATATTCTCTAAGTAAATGCCGAAAATAAAATAATACGGTAGGGATGTAGTGAAAACCCCAAACTCAAAGCTATTAACGTCCAATAAAGTCCACATACTCTTCCTGGAAACCTGGAAAATAATTTTTATATATATTTCATGATTATACAAGTATACTTAGTTGGATTATACCCAAAGTATCTCATGCACATGAGAAAAGACTATATTGTTGAACTAGTTAGAAAATAATAGAACCAACATCACATAAATATGTCAACTAAACAATCTCATCCTCACTAAGTAAAACTCACCAAATAACACATCCATGTATAATAACATAACTAGAAAAATTTCAATAGAGAGAGTAATCCAAACCACTTTCCAACTGGTTTTACACTCCCAAACCCTAATATTGTATGTCCTCATGATCCCACCTCATAAATATAAGACATCTCAGCCAAAGACACATGGTCTATCACATCTCACACGATGACACCTTTTTCATAACATCACATAACATCTTTCCCAAATACAACTACTCCATCACTTCACATCACATATCACCCAAAGACACATCGTACATGACATCACATCTAGATCTATATCTGGGCTAGTAGGGTATTGTGAACATGAAGGAATAAACCTTGTTCCCTCCTCCTACCATAATTCACCCCCACTATAGGCACATCATTATATATTCATACAATAACAACTAGTGGTGTTTTTAATTTTTTCCATCACATCCCTTGTATATCTAACTCATCTGAATAAGTTAGCGGTGAAGAGGGGGTAGCCTTCCATCTATATTCAGCACCAGGATGTTAGAAAAAACACTGCCAAAACATATGGTTTCCATCACATGGTTCTCGACACAGGTTGGTGCATATAGATTTCATAAGGAATATACAATTGTGTGTGTGTGTGTGTATCCACATAGAATCCCAACCTTGGGGTTCACAACATAGTAAAAACTAACACACCGCATCACAATTGTGCCTCAAAACAACTGCCACTTTAGATATTACCTCTATATGCGCAACACCACACAAAAATCCACACCACCATCCACATTCCACCCTTACATTCATGTTGTTCCCATTTCCATATTTCCCATTACCAACACATTTCAATTAACTATCCCATTTATTTCACAATTAAGAAACAACCACATAACCACAAATCTTATATTATTGGAAGCTTTCAATTTCATTTCCGCCCATTCCATTCAATTATAACATTTTAATTTGATTTCATTACTACCATGAAATCAGAACAACAAATCACACCACAAAAACCTATATTTTACAAGAAAACATTCCCAAAATTCCCACTATTTTATAGTGAAAACCACCTCCTAATCAGAACTACCACATACCGCCTCATCGTCTCGTCACAAATTCTCCACACACCAAAACCACACCCGAGACCCACTTTTAAACAACTGCGCATATATTATTTCATATATAAACAAGGAGATTCACATCAAATTTTAGTTTACTTTTCATGGGAATTATCATACAGACAAAAATTTATAGGGTACACCAATTCATTAGGTGGATATAAGTGAATATTCATTTAATCAGGGTAATATCAAAAAGTCACACATCATGGGTTCCACACAAAAATAAAATTTCAAAACACAAAAAGTCTCCCAACAGTCATGATTCTCAAGGGTACATATAGCATGTATAATATCAATATCAGCAATATCAATGTTGTAAATAATGAAAATAATTACCTTTCCCCTTCAATTTTAATTAAACCAATTCATTATATTCATTAGAATAGTTTTTACTATCTTCCTAAATATAAAAACAAGCATGATCCATCTAATAAGTATAATAAGAAGAGAGATATTTTATCCTCTAACTCAAATGAATCTTTCTGAACCACTACACAATGTTAGAATGAGAGGGACAGAACCACAAAGAACCTCAACAAAGGAGAACAACATGATCACACTAAACACCACAACCCAGAATACCTTCTTACCTAGACACCACCCAAACCAACATCTTCCTTGATAGAAAACTTCTCCTAATTAATAAATGGAAGTAAATTGAGGGGTGTATAGAATGTAAATTACTTTGAACCACGAAGGATTGATCTCCCAAGGATTGGATTTAAAGCGAATGATTTGGGTATTAAAGAAATCCAAATGACACACTTGATTATCCAAATAAATTATAATAAATTTAGATATATGATAGGGTTTGAGAGGATTTGTATCGTCATACCTAGTCTTTAAAAAATGACACAATAGTGTATCCTACCCCACAACAATGCATTATTACTAAAAAAGAACAAGACCACAATGTAGTGTAAGGGACTGCATTACAATGATACTGGTAAAAGGAACATTGAGATATATGGTGAGCTCCACACCATAGATCGCGAAATCTAGGGAAAGGAAAACTTCATAACCAAGGACACTAAGATAGAGAACCAAATAACTAGGAAGAGTTTACACCATAATCTATTTTCCTAGAGAAGCTGCCCCGAAATCGATAGTACTCCTATAAACTCATGCAAGGGACTCCATGTTGTAGTTAGGAACTTCATGTTGTAGCTATGCTGGAGATGGAAGCGACACCAAACTCCTCCTATGATCTCCCTACACCACATTCATCCACTCCAATCTACAGAAACCTTACTAATGGTGAATCCCCATATTCCACACCATCGAACTCCCTTTAGCTAATTTTCTCAACTATACTCTACCTCTTATTCCCCAACTACTCAGAACATCCTCCAGACACCTCCACCACCAAATTTCCCACAATGTAACTCATTGGATGGTCCATACCATCACATCAGATACCTATCAAGATATTCTAATCATTTATAAATAAAACCAATCTTAAAATAAAATAGGAATATATTTCAAACCAACCACCTTGTGAGATACCTCTTGGGGATATCATTACAATTGAAAACCAACCCCATATCACACTAACCCCAATAAACCACTCTCACGCAACCATCTGCACCACCATTCCAAGCTCCTCAATATCTGGCTAATTATTACTAAGACCAAAAGACAACACAACCCCAAGAACACAAATAAATAAAATCTAGTTTCTATATCAAGATGTTATCCGCTTTATGTGGTACAGACTCATCCATTTGGTTTTAAAATGTGTCAAAGGATAACATGTCTTTATTAAGAAAGGGTTACACCCTATACATATGAATGAATATTTAATAACATGCCATCATCTAGGAAAAAAGAACATCTCATAAAAAATCCATTTTCTAACATCACTTCGACAAGATAAAATAGAATAAGGAACAACTCAAAACAACTCCGGGTACTAGGAATGAATCTACATCAAACACTTCCGAGTAATCTACTCAATCACACCATTTCACCATCACACATGAACCAATATAATGGTATATATATGATGATTTTTCTCTCGATGATCTTGGATATTTACAGGAAGCTCCATGAATGTCGTTTCACCATTGATATTCAACTCTCCTCATCCAATAGCATGAGAGTCATCATGAAGATATCGATAGATCCGAGAGACATGGAATACGTCTTGAATGTGGTCCATCCATGGTGATAATTCCAACTGCTAAGGCACATCTCCAACACACCCCAAAACCTCAAAGGGTATAATAAACAATTGTGGGAGATTACTCCCCTTGTCAAAGCACTGTTTTCCCCTTTGAGGGAAAAACTTTAATATCATGTGGTCTCCAACCTCAAACTACAAGATCCTTCCACTTCAAACATCAAAAGATTTATATCACTCTTTATCTCCCTTCATCCTCTCAAAAATAAACTAATAATTTCCTATAGTGCTCTATAACACCTCAAGACTGAGAACTAATGACTTCACATCCTCATCCTAGTATAATGGAGAATTATATGGCCCCCCATAAAAATCATCAAATGGGGCCACATTGATGGATGAGTGGTAGATATTTTTGTAATAAAACTACATCAATGGAAAGTAATTTTCCCAAGATCTATTAAAGTTGATTATGAATTACTATAACATACCCCTTAACATCTGGAAGGTATGTTCTATCATCCCATCTATCTGAGGGTGGAAAGCAGAATTAGGGCACAACAGTGTTCCCAAAGAAGGATATAATCCTCTACATACTCTCAAGGGAAAAAAATTAACCCAATCCAAGATAATAGACATTAGAAATACATAAATCCACACAACCTCATCCACAAACTTCCCTGAAATAACCACCATTTTTTCCAACTCCTTGATTTACAGGAAGTGAAACAATTTCATCAATTGATCCATGATTACTGGGATATCATCACAACCCTCATTGGATTGGGGTAACCCTATGAAAAATTTATTAAGATAACATTCAATTTTCACTTGGGAAAATCCAATGGAATTAATAAAATAATAAAAACATGGTGTTTGATATTTACCTACTGGAAAACCAAAAAATGATCCATAAACTCTACCACCACCCATTTTATCCCAGGCTATACAGATTGTGTCCTTAATCAATGGTAAATCGTGGATACACCAAGATTTATCAGAAAATGTGACTGAAATTTATGAAGGACTCAATCCTGTATCGCCATCGGAATAAATAACCTCCCCTGGAAAAAAATCTAGTTATGAATATTCTTCGTCCATCCCTCTAGAGAATCACCATTATAGCGACCCGGGCATTTCTTACATTACTATTACATCATTTAAAAGATAAACAACATAATAGTATTACACTTATAGGATCCAAAGGTTTAGTGTCATGGGAAAACTAGGACCATACATAACAAATACAACTTCAAGCATAAACATTCATTTAATTTCTTCTTCTATAGCTTCTTATTGGAACTTGTCCTCTCCTTAGTACATGTAGCCACCTGATGATATACATCAAAAGGGGTGAGAAAAAAGCCCAGTAATAGGATAGATAAGGACAATATATCATTGGGTAATCATAGTCATAACATAGGCAAAAGATCATGAACATGAGAGGAGCATAAATAGGAGACTTGAAATGTGGCAATGCATAAAAATGAAACATCATGTCTTAGTGGTTAACTACCACACATAATTGTGAACCAAGATAGCATATTTTCCACACATCATTTCAAATTTACTCATGAGATTCATCACTTTACCCAATTCATTTGAGCGCTATATAATTCTGGGCGCACCCATCACATTTAAACATTCATATTGCGCTATATAATTCTGGGTGCACCCATCACATCATAACATTATCATTTATCATGCATGACACAATGAACATATAACATAAATTAACATAGCTAACCCATGAAAATGAATGGGTTTTATCACATAATATAAAATTCATAAACATTGGGTTCCCAAAAGAAAGATGGAACAACATACTTGATACAAGAACCATCAACCATGAATGAGAGGTAAAAGTTGAGTTCTTAAAAGAAGAGTTATTTTGGAAAACATTTTTATTGACATAAACATAATTAGAAAACATTTATATACCATAAAAGGGATGAAAAATATGAACAAATTTTCTTTAAGGAGTGACCATATCAAAAATGGATTGACAGAGGAAGAACCTGAATGCTGAAAGTTGGGTTCGAGAATTTCCCCTTACCTTGTACCCAAATGCTTCCTTCTCTTTAATGTCCTGTATAATGACATTATATTCATTAATTAGAAATCCAGAACCATTTTACATTAATAGGGTTCATTCTGGTTTCATTATGTCAAATTATGTTCCTTTGGATGACTTATATAGTTTAAAAAAACATTGTTCGGGGATGATCATTTTTATGGTTTTTCTTGGGTGATTCACTTGTTTTCTTAAATTGATGTTCGGGTAGATCATGGGTAAAAATACAGAAATGATATTACATGTTATTAGTGATATTAAAGGAACTTTAATGATTTTATAATGAATTATATTATATCCATGTTGGTGAATAATTAGATAATATTTAAATGATGATTATTTGGGTTAATTTCAGCGTTTTTTGGATCACAACGAACTTGTTTTAACTTTTCACTTAGTAATGTGGCCATAGGTTATTTTCAGAACTTAAAATAGAACATAATACATATAAAATATTCTGGTTCAACCTTAAAAATGGTTTCATGACCAGATCTGAAGGTAGAAATGGAAGAAGAGAGCATGTCGTTTTTGAAGGAGATAAATTAACACCTCATGAACAACGTTTTCTTTAATAAAATAAATGGAAGAGGGAAAGGGTGTGGGGTGATATAATATCCCATTAGAATCATAAAATTAACTTATATGTATGATATTGTATTTACAAAACAATTTGGATGAATATAGGTGGGGAGAGATCAAGAAAGGAACTTGGACTTGAAAAGAAATTAAAGGAGAAGAGGGAGAGAAATTACCTCTCAAATCTTCCTCTTGAGATCCTCCTTAAGAAAGCTAGTCTTGGTCTTTTGATGAGACCAGAAGCTTTTGGACGTGGGGGAGGTTCTAGTAAAGATGTTTGGGCAGAGTTTAGAGAAGTCTTGGAGCTTCAGAGGTGTAATGAAATGAGGGAGTGAAGGGTGGCTTTTATGGTGGAGGGGAGAGGGGTTTTCTTAAAATAAAATTCATTAGTTTATTAATTTCCCCTAAGACAAGGAATAGTGACACTTGAACGACCAAGAACAGTAAATAATTCATGTGAGTTTGAGATTTGGGTACTTACATCACTTTTGATGTCAGGAATAGTGGGTTTTAATTATAATGTATTTATTCGGTAAATTAATGTATTTTACTATTCACCAAAAATTCAAGTATCTCAGAAAAATCTCAAAAAATTACCCCAACCATTTTTTGACGTGTAGAATCCAAAAATGAAGTCCATTTTTAAAAAATAATTTTCTAAATATTATTAATTTAATATTTAATTAAAATCATAATTTACTTTAAAAAATAGTTTTTAAGATTAAAACTAATTTTATAGTGCTTTCAAAAATTACGTAGGGTCTTATAAAATTATCTAAAAACTGTAAGACATTGATTAAATAATTTATGAATACATTTTAGGGAAATAAATATTCTTTTTAATTAATTAATTATAATTATTTATTTATGACTTACAAAATACCAAAACGTTTACTAAGGTCAAATTGTAACTTTCTAAGATATCTAAATTTTATTTTATTATTCATAGGTAATGTTACTCTTATATTGGATGATTTAATATTCATAAGGGTCATATTACTATTCATAAGGGTATGTTACTATTCATAAGGGTAGGTCACTATTCACCAAAAAATATTTTTGTTTCATTAGACTCCAAAAATCATCTTCAACACAACCATGTATATCGGATGTTCAAAATTCCAAACATAGGAGTGAAAATGTTATGTTTAAAGGTCACTTATCACTTATTAGTTCATTATTTTGTGTTTTCATGTCATTTTATGACATACATATAAGAAGGGAATTTTCCATTGAAAAACTTTGGGTCGTTACATTCTTCCCCCCTTAGGAAATTTCACCCCCAAAATTTCACTTTACACAAACATGTGAGGGTGATTCTCCTTCATTGCCTCTTCCAGTTGCCAAATTGCTTCCTCAAACTTATGGTTCCTCCAAAACACTTTGACAAGATGGATTGTCTTGTTGCGTAGAACCCTATCTCTCCGATCTAGAATTTTTATTGGCTGCTCCTCATATGAGAGATCATCTTCCAGCTGCACCACCTCTGAGTTTAGTACATGTGAGGGGTCTGGTATGTACTTCCTTGGTAGTGATACATGAAACACATCATGGACTTGATCCATATTTGGTGGAAGTTCAAGCTGATAGGCCACGGCTTCTATGCGATCAAGGATCTCAAAAGGGCCAATATACCTTGGGCTTAGCTTCCCTTTCTTTTCGAATCGCATGACTCTCTTCCCCAGAGATATTAGAAATAAGACTTTATCTACAACGTCGAACTCCAAATCCCTTCGAAGGTTGTCAGCATAGCTCTCTTGCCGACTTTGAGCAGCTTTGATGTGTTTCTAGATGACTTGAACCTTCTCTGTCATCTCTTGAATAAGATCGGGTCCAAGTAGCTTTCTTTCTCCAACTTCATGCCAACATGTTGGAGTTCTAAATCGCTTCCCATATAAAGCTTCATACGGAGCCATCTAAATACTCGAGTGGAAGATATTGTTTTATGAGAACTCAACTAATGGGAGATGCTGATCCCAACCACCTTTAAATTCAAGAGAGAAGGCTCTTAGCATATCTTCAAGTGTCTGAATAGTCCTTTCAGATTGGCCATCAGTTTGGGGGTGATAGGTTGTGCTGAAATTTAATTCAGTACTCAAAGCATGTTAAAGTCTCCTCCATAACTTATATGTGAACCTTGGATCACGGTCAGAGATAATTGAGAGTGGAACACCATGCAGTCTCACTACTTCCTTCACATATATCATTGCAAGTTTTTCAAGCGAGAGATCTTCCTAAATAGCAATAAAATGGGCAGTCTTGGTGAGTCAATCAACCACAACCCATATCTCATTATTTCCCTTTGATGTCTTCAGGAGACCTATGACAAAGTCCATAGTAACATTTTCCCATTTCCACATGGGTATAGGCAATGGATACATCATACCTTTGGACTTTTGCCGCTCAGTTTTAACTTCCTGACATACCAAGAACCTTAATATATATTCCAAAATCTCCTTCTTCATGTTATCCCACCAGAAATGTTCTAGGAGATCACGGTACATCTTGGAACTCCCATGATGGATAGATAAAGTTGAGCTATGTGCATTATCCAATAGCTCCTTATTTATCCCAGGTGATGAAGGTACACAAAGCCACGTTCCAAACCAAATCACACCATCATCGTCGATATGGAAGTCTTGTAGCTTCCCTTCCTTTACTGCACTCACCCTCTTTTGTATCTCTGCATCATCCCTTTGTGCTTCGTTAATCTTCTCTTGGATGGATGGTTGCGCAGTCATTTGGGAAAGGTAGGATTTATCCCCCTCCCTTATGATTTCCAAATCCATTCTTTGCATATCCAAGAAGATAGGGTCTTTCTCAATCCGCAACATGGATAGAGTAGCAGGTTCTTCTCTTCTTAGAGAATCAGCTAACTTGTTCGTCTTTCCAGGATGATAGTGAATAGAGAAATAGTAATCCTTGATTAGCTCTAACCATCTCCTTTGACATATGTTGAGCTCCTTTTGTGTGAATATATACTTTAGGCACTTGTGGTCGGTGTATATGTCACACTTCTCGCCATAAAGGTAATGCCACCAGATTTTCAAGGAATAAATCACAGCTTCCAACTCTAGATCATGCATCGGGTAGTTCTGCTCATGGATCTTCAACTATCGTGAGGCGTAGGCTATCACTTTATCATTTTTCATGAGTACACAACCCAAACCTTTCTTTGAAGAATCACTGTATATCAAAAAACATTCTCCAATTTTTGGTAGTGTGAGTACAGGTGCATTGATCAACCTTCTTTTTAGCTCCTTGAAGCTTCCCTCACATTCTTCTGTATAGACATACTTTACCCCTTTCCTTGTTAACATAGTTTGCGGGCTTGACAATCGTGAGAAGTTTCTCACAAAACGTTGGTAGTACCCAGCTAATCCAAGAAAACTACGTATTTCTGTGACAGTAGAGGGCATGGGCCATTCCTCAATTGCCTTTGTCTTTGAAGGATCCAAATAAATTCCCTCACTTGTGATCACGTGTTTGAATAATGTGTCTTGATTCATCCAAAAGTCACACTTGCTGAACTTGGCGTACAACTTATCCTTTCTCAATGTCACCAACATAAGTCTTAGATGTTCTTCATGTTCCTCCTTACTCTTGGAGTAGATGAGAATATCATCGATAAACACTACCAAAAATTTGTCGAGGTAATGTATAAAGACTCTATTCATCAAATCCATGAAGATTGCAGGGTCATTATTAAGTCCGAAGGGAATCACTAGAAACTCATAGTGCCTATACCTTGTTTAGAAGGCAGTCTTCGGAATATCTTACTTCTTCACCTTTACCTGATGATATCCAAAACGAATACCCATCTTTGAGAAGTATTGAGCTCCTCTTAAATGATTGAACAAGTCTTCAATCCTTGGGAGAGGATACTTGTTCTTTATGGTGATCTTGTGGAGTTATCGATAATCGATACACAGCCGCATTGTTCCATCCTTCTTCTTCACAAAGAGCACTGGTGCACCCCATGGTGATGCACAAGGGTGTATGAAACCTTTGTCCAGATGCTCTTGTAGCTACTTATTTAACTCCTCTAGTTCGATAGGAGCCATCCAATAGGGGAACTTCAAGATAGGAGTAGCTCCGGGTATGAGTTCAATTGAGAACTCTACCTCACGATCTGGGAGAATTTCGGGTAACTCTTCGGGAAATACATCACTGTATTCTCTCATGATGGGCATTTCCACAAGGTTGGAACTTTCCTTTGACTCAACCATTTAGGTGAGGTATTCTTATTCATAGGGAATCAACACCCACACCATTGAAGGATTTTTCAAAGGAGATTCATGATCTTCCTTGCATTTTTAGAGGAGCATGGGACGGTTCGGAATATGAAAAGATATTTCCTTTTCCCAATAGTTGATATGCGCTCTATATAACGAGATCCAATCCATTCCCATTATAGCGTCGAATTCCACCCAGGGAAGAATTACGAGATTTTCCGGAAGAATCTTCCCACATACTCCAACAGGAGAAGAGTCAAACACTTGGGTTGCAATGATTTCACCACTTGGTGTTTTTACAGATATCTCTACTTCAAGGTTTTGGGGCTTCGATTCTATAGTTATAGCAAACTTTCATGATATAATGGAATGCGAAGAACTAGAATCAAATAATACTTTTGCCATTCATGAGTTAATAAGAAGTGTACATTTTACGACTTCATTATCATGCTCCACCTCCACAGTAGTGATGGAATAAGCCTTCCCTTGATCCTTTGGCTTTGGTGGCTGCTGATGCTGATTACCCTCAAGAACTCAAGGTTTAGTGCACTGGTTTGAATAGTTCCCTAGCTCCTTACAGTTGTAGCATTGAACCATGAGTGGTTCTTTCCTTTAATCAGCTACATTATCCTTCCTTTTTGTGTATTTTATACACTCTTGAGCATGGTGTCCTTCTTTCCCACACTTGAATCATTTCCCCGTCCCGTTGAGGTAGTTCCCATGGTGTAACTCTCCACATTTTTTTCATGTGGGTCGTTGATTTTTCTTCCCACCTTTGTCACTAGATCCACTGGCTTGAAACTCCATCTTTCGTTTATTATCCCCATAGCCATGGGACCATTCTCCAAACTCCATATCCACTTTGAGAACACACCAAACAACTTCTTCATAACTCCCAAATTCTCGAATTGCAAGATCCTTTTGAAGGTGTGGTTTTAATCCACTAAAGAATCTATCAATTTTTCCATCATTGTTGATAACAAAACCCGAAGCGTTCCTTGAAAGCCTTGTGAAATTCACTTAATAGGTCGTGACAGATTCTCCTTATTTTTTCATGAGCTCTATGAATTCTCTCTCCATCTTTGTGTGAAGAGTACGTGGGAAATACTTATTAAGAAACATTATTTTAATGTCTTCCCATTCCATCTCTTAAATTTCCTCCCTTGTCTTGGTTTTCTTAATCAAAGCCCATCATTGATTAGCTTCTCCATCTAGATGATAAACGGTTAGAGTCACCTTCTCCAACTCAGAACAATGAAGCACGGAAAATATCTTCTCCATGGAGTTGACCAACTGTTCTGCAACTAGTGGATCAGAAGATCAGCAGAATTTCGGTGGTCGTTGCCGCATAAAACATTAAATATCCAGTTGCTCCCTCTTTCGTGAAGGAGTATGTTCCCCATTATTATGGTTATTGTTCATAACCAGATATAATTGGGTAAGTCTCTCCATGAAGTTTTAAACTCCACCTCCCAAATCATTGGGGTTGTTGTTCAGGCAATCATTGCATTGGCCCTCACAAGAGTTGTTGTCTTGATTTCTCATGGTTCCCACCATTTTCTAAAATAGAAATGGTTAGAAAAAAACATAAGTAAACAAGTCATGAATGAATAAGTTATTCATTTGAAAAATTTATACCAAAAAAATAACATATGAGATCCCTAGGTAAATATTCTTGTGTGTATATTTGTACTTAGTCTCATGTTGTAGGTTTTCTCTAGGGTTCACTAATCCTAATTCCCAAATTAACTAAAACTTTCCTCTGATACCAACAATAGGGACCCAGCCTTTTCTTACATTACTATTACATCATTTATAAGATAAAAAACATAATAGTATTACACTTAGAGGATCCAAAGGTTTAGTTTCTTGGGAAAACTAGGAACATACATAACAAATACAACATCAAGCATAAACATTCATTTAATTTCTTCTTCTATATCTTCTTATTGGAACTTGTCCTCTCCTTAGTACATGTAGCCACCTGAGGATATAAATAAAAAGGGGTGATCTAAAATCCCAGTAAGAGGATAAATAAGAACAATATATCATGGGGTGAGCATAATCATAACATAGGAAAAAGATCATGAACATGAGAGGAGCATAAATAGAAGACTTGAAATGTGGTAATGCATAAAAATGAAACATCATGTCTTAGTGGTTAACTACCACACATACTTGTGAACCAAGCTAGCATCTTGTTCACATATCATTTCACATTTACTGATGATATTAATAACTTTAACCAATTCATTGGAGCTCTATATAATTCCGGACGCAACCGTCATATTTAAACATTCATATTGCGCTATATAATTCCGTGTGCACCCATCACATCATAACATTATCATTTATCATGCATGACACAATGAACATATAACATAAATTAACATAGATAACCCATGAAAAGTAATGGGTTTCATCTCATAAGAAAACATTCATAAACTTTGGGTTCCCAAAATAAAGAGGGAACAACATACTTGATACAAGAACCATCAACCATGAATGAGAGGTAAAAGTTTAGTTCTTAAAAGAATAGTTCTTTCGAAAAACATTTGGATTGACATAAACATCATTATAAAACATTTATATCCCAGAAACGTAATGTAAAATATGAAAAAATTATCTTTAAGGAGTTACCATATGAAAAATGGATTGAAAGAGGAAGAACCCAAAGGATGAAAGTTGGGTTCAAGAATTTCCCCTTACCTTGTACTCGACTGCTTCCTTCTATTTAATGTCCGGTATTATGAAATTATATTAATTAATTAGAAATAAAGAACCATTTAAACATTAATAGGGTTCATTCGAGTTTCATTATGTCATATTATATTCCTTTGGATGACTTATAGAGTTTAAAAAAACAGTGTTCGAGGATGTTTGTTTTTATGGTTTTTCTTGGGTGATTCACTTGTATTCTTAAATTGATGTTTGGGTAGATCATGGGTAAACATCCATAAATGATATTAAATGTTATCAGTGATATTACAGGATCTTGAATGATTTTATAATGAATTATATTATATCCATGTGGGTGAATCATTATATAAGAATTAAATAATGATTATTTGGGTTAATTTGAGCCGTTTTTGTATCACAACGAACTTGTTTTAATTTTTCACTTAGTAATATGGACATAGGTTATTTCCAGAACTTAATATAGAACATAATACATATAAAATATTCTTCTTCAACCATAAAAATGGTTTCAGGACGAGATCTGAAGGTAGAAATGGAAGAAGAGAGCATGTCGTTTTTTAAGGTGATAAATTAACACCTCATGAATAACGTTCTCTTTAATAAAATAAAAGGAAGAGGGGAAGGGTTTGGGGTGATATAATATCCCATTAGAATCATAAAATTACATTATATGTATAATACTGAAGTTATAAAACATTTTTTATGAATATAGGTGGGGAGATATCAAGAAAGGAACTTGAACTTGAAGGAAATTAAAGGAGAAGAGGGAGAGAAATTATCTCTTAAATATTCCTCTTGAGATCCTCCTTAAAGAAGCTATGTTTGGTCTTTTGATGAGACCAACAGATTTTAGAAGTGGGGGAGGTGTTAGGGAAGATTTTTGGGAAGAGTTTAGAGAAGGCTTGGATCTTGAGAGGTTTGAGGAAATGAGGGAGTGAAGGGTGGCTTTTATAGTGGAGTGGAGAGGGGTTTCCTTAATATAAAATTCATTAGTTTATTAATTTCCCCTAAGACAAAGAATAGTGAGTCTTGAATGACCAAGAATAGTAAATAAGGCATGTGAGTTCGAGATTTGGGTGCTTACATCACTTTTGATGTCAAGAATAGTGGGTTCTAATTATAATGTATTTATTCGGTAAATTAATGTATTTTACTATTCACCAAAAATTCAAGTATCTCAGAAAAATCCCAAATATTTTCCCCAACCATTTTTCGACATGTAGAATCAAAAAATGAAGTCCATTTTTCAAAAATAATTTTCTAAATAATATTAATTTAATATTTAATTAAAATCATAATTCACTTTAAAAAACTGTTTTTAATATTAAAACAGATTTTATAGTGCTCTCAAAAATTACGTAGGGTCTTATAAAATTTTCTAAAAACTATAAGACATTGATTAAATAATTTATGAATAAATTTTAGGGAAATAAATATTCTTTTTAATTATTTATTTATAAAAAATTATTTATGGCTTACAAAATACCAAAACCTTTACTATGGTCAAAATGTCACTTTCTAAGATATCAAAATTTTATTTTATTATTCATAGGTAATGTTACTCTTAAGTTGGATGATTTAATATTCATAAGGGTAATATTACTATTCATAAGGGTATGTTACTATTCATAAGTGTAGGTCACTATTCACCAAAAATTATTTTTGTTTCATTAGACTCCAAAAATCATCTTGAACACAACCGTGTATGTCAGATTTTTAAAATTACAAACATAGGAGAGACAAACTTATGTTTAAAGGCCACTTATCAATTAGTAGTTCATTATTTTGTGTTTTCATGTTATTTTATGACATAAATATAAGAGGGAAATTTTCCATTGAAAAACATTGGGTCGTTAAAATCATGGACAACATGATCACGCATCACTGAAACCTTTGAGTCTCCCTTCTAAGATTCATCTACCTGATGCATCAAGGAAGAATACATGGTCATAGGAAATAGGAAAAATCATCCATCAACCACCCTCACATCTAAGTAAAGGGATTCCAACTCCTCCAACACCCTCTAAATATCTCCAAAGTTCTGAACATCATCCTTCTGTTGCTTCATGCTCTAGGCATTGGCCACAACATTCTCCTTTCATAATGTTTAGGAAATCTCAATGTAATATTCAGGAAGAAAATCCATCGACATATATTTCCACAGATTTATGTCATGATGATAACTAATAAACCTCAAGATATAATGATCAGTCAATACCATGAAACGATGCCCAATTAGGTAATGCCACAATATATTCAGTAAAACCAAAACTATTCTGGATCCGGAGCATGGGTGGCATAGTTACAGTCATTAGGATGTGACTTGCAAGGCCTATAATATGTATCCACTTTTTTATACATCAAGAAACATACCAATCCAAGAATATAAGAATCACAAAAAATATCCATCCACACCCCCATATATGTAAATTGAATAACATGAGCATAGATCAATATCCCACTGTGGTAGTCAAAAAAAATACTTACACTGATCAATATAGATAAAATATTGGTACATCCTGGTAAGAGCTATTAATAGGGGATAAATACATGATAAATCTGATACGAAACTCTAGTAACATCCCAAAAGACAACTATTGATATGAATCTATTCCACATTACGAAGTGGTTGTTAATAAATAATAACCTTGATTTTCGATGGTTTTACAAGCACACCATGTTGGGAAACCATGTACCTAATTAAATTCATCTATTGAATCCATATCATATAATTGGGCATCTTTCCATATAGATGGTGGCATCAAAAAACTATAAATACAGTTCATAGATTATTGTAATGCTTCTCTTCTGATAATGAGTACATCAAGATGTCATTGATGAACACGACTATGAACCAATTCAGAAACTCACAAATCATGGAGTAACTGATCCCCATGAACATAGCTAGAACATTTATTACACTGAATAGTATGATCACACAGTAGAAGATCCCATACCTATAGCTGAAGGATTTATTTAGAATATCAGCCTCCTTCACCATCAATAGTGATATTCAAACCATAGATCGATCGCAGAAAACCAACTATCTCCCATCTACTGGTTGAAAAGATCATAAATCCTTCTAAGTGGACAATTATTCTTGATATTCTCCCAATTGAACCTTTGATGGTCTATAAAAAACCTCATACCACCATCCACCTTCTTAGAGAACAACACCATAGCATCCCACGACGATACACTGGGCCAGATAAAACCCTTCTGCATTAGATTACCTATATGAATCATCATCTATTGCAACATTTATGTTTCCATATGATAAAGATCCATCAATATTTTAGAAGCACTAGGTTGTAAAGTTATCTATAACTAAACATCACATTGATGGGGTAGAATCACAACATCCTTAGGAAAAACATCTACAAACTTCTTTATAGACCTAAGATCATCATATATCCCAACATCCACTAATTCCATGGAAAAATATATCATAAAATAAAGAAGGTTCTCCACCCCACTACTACCCACCTGAGAATCTCACACTTCAATGAAAAAATCATGTCAACTATCAACAACCAAGAACATGACTCTCCTCTTGAAGAATTTAGTAACAACATGAATGGAATATACGAAATCAATTCTTGGAATGACATCGAATAACTAAATCTATAGAAATAAAAGATCCCCACATGACTGATGTGTCCCCATCATCATTCTAAACCCCATGTACACATCAAAAAATGTGTTTTGTCTTCAGAAACTAGGGGAATAGAAAACATATCTACACCTAGCCCCAGAGAATAGACTAGAGTGGGTGAAATAAAGAAGTGTGAGGCTCTTGAATCAAAAGAGGAATAAACAAAGGTATATGACTTATTGATCATACCTTGAATGATATCTGACATATCTGTAACTGTCTCCACCATCACATGAATTTGACTATTCCCAACTCCTCTACCTCCCAGTTAACATCCACCTCCATGTGAATTCTTTGGTAGAGGTCTCAAAAGGTAATGAACTTCCTAAGGTCTGTCTATTCCTTCACAATATCATCTTGGAAGAGAATAATCCCTCATTCCTTACTACTGAAATGGAATCACTAGCATCTATTACTAAGGCTGAGGCCAAACCTGACCACCTCAACCATACTAATTTATGATAATTAGTAGGCACTATTTTTGAAAATTTCCATAGCCCCCATGAAGAAATCACACTTAACTAAGTGCCCCTAAAAAATAACAAAGACCACAATCCCCAAATGGATGTAAAATAAGGTGATGAGGTCAAATCTCTACTAGTTGAAACCTAAATGGGCCTTGTGACTAAGACCTAGCACTAAAAATTATTCCCCTCAAGGAAGCCTATTAGTTCCCAGCTCACATTAAACCTATTCATGAGTGAATACACTCGATCGCCTCTACCTTCTTATGAACATACAGATGCCTTGGAAATGAAAAATAAGTAACCATATATGAGATACAAGTACATAGTCTCTCCTAAATATGTCTTTATTTTGACACCTCCTCTTGAAAAAATATCTTGGGAGAAACAAAGATGATCCTTGAACACTATCCCAATATCTCACACACATATAACTCCCTTACGAATAAAGATAATCTCCTACCTTTTCACTTCCTTCATAGTTGAAAAATTAACTCCTCTCATAACTAAATATGAAATTCAACCCATTAAACATTTTTCTCCTCCCACACACTAAGATATAGTTCCTACTATTTCCACGAAGCTCCTCTCAACTGACTGACTACTAATGGGAGCCACCACTCCACTAGGGACCAGATCAAACTGAAAGTGATCTTGAGCTCCTTCAACCAAATCTTAGTTTCTATATCATAGAAATTTTTTTTATACTTCCCCATACTCTTTGGTTGACATGAATAAAAGTCCTTATACCATGTACTATCCTCTTCTATTGGTTTGATCCTCTTATGGTAAACTGGATCAAACTCTTAAACCTCCACTTCTTGAACTACTTGTTTTCAATGTAGAAGATTCATAAGTGAAAGGGAAACAAATATACCATAATCCTTGTTATATTTAATTTTATTAAGATTAATTTTTATTCTTTTTAACATGATAATATTTCCTAATTCAAATAAGAATACATGTAATCGGGATTCATATACCTACCCTGGGTCTCTACCCTAAAATTGTTTCCAACTTACTTGGTCATTTGATAGGCTTAGTTTCCTTGCATCAAGACATTACGGGACCTAAAATATAGTGTCATGGTTGTTATTCTATAGACTATATCATGCACCAAGAACAATTGATGTCAAAGACCAACCAACCCATTAAGTCCTCACTGTGACTAAATCTAAACATCATCATATCCCTCAACCAAAATCATTGAAACCACTCGGTCATGACCCCCTACCTCCAAAGGTAACCATTCAAGGATGGAAATGATTAAATAAGGATAATGGACCCCGAGTCTTGCCTCCAATATGTCTTCAGTTGGTGAATGACACTGAAGGTATAAAATCAAACATTTGGGAGGCATTAACCTCTATAATATATAGGATCGAGAGATATAATACCAACCACAATAAAAATATAAGGAATAATATAAAATAATGGAATCAAAATCCATACCACAATACCTGAATAATGTAAAAAAATACAAGAGTATCCATGTAAATACCCAAATGAATATTATAAGGTAGTGACACCACAATAGCCCCAATATATAATCTAGTAATGTCTATCATTGAACATGTAGTCTTCGTTGAAACCTGAAAAATATTTTTTAAATATATATAGTGATCATACAAGTATACTCAATATGATCACATCCAATGTATCTTGTACAAATAAGAAAATATCATACTAATGCACCGGTGAGAAAATAAAAAACCAACAACACCTAAACAGGTCAACTAACCAATCCCATCCTCCCTACAGAACACTCACCAAATAACGCATCCAAGAATAATAACAAATAAGGATCATATTAATAAAAAGGGTACCCACAACTCTTTCTGACTTATTTTATGCTATCATACCACAATTTCATACATATTATCACTCCAATTGTAGGATCAAAATATATATGTAGATTTCTCAATTACAATAGCAGGGTGAATTGTAGCTTTAAAAACATTCATTTTTATCCTTAAGAAAATCTATTTTTAACAAAGTTAAACAAGATTAATTCACAATACCTCTTTAGTTCTTAATAGTGAAACTATCTTACATAGTATCTAATAATGTGAATCAAATAAAGAAACATAAACAGGTTTACTTAAAGAAATATTCTACCATAAAGCATATATAATCTAAAACCGAGTTTGTACAAGAAAAAGAAGGTATAAAAAAGTTAAACTTTCTATATGTAACTAAATGTAGTAGAATTTAAAAAAATTATGAAACAAGTAACAAAAAAATATTTTAACCCCAAGAGAATGATATACAATAACCTTGGATAAAGGCCATTTGATTTATACTTTGAAGAAAGTATGTCCTTCCCACACTAGGGTATGCCCTTGATATGAAGATCATTATCCATCATTCTATCCCCACAAGCCCTCGATTAAGCAGTTAATCACAACCTCTGTCTTTATATCCCTAGAATCACTCTATTGTAAACATCGCCAATTGGATTCACACTAAGAAGGTTGAACAAGTTGTTCACAGTATTCACATAAGGAAAGTTGAGAAGAGCTTCATAGCATATCATTTCAACTCAGAGTTTTAAGAATTCAATTATTTAGCAGTATTTCTCTAGAGAAACTCCATGCCTCAGAATGATTTCAAATGGTTGGGTATTTATAGGAAAATTCCCAATGGTCGATTTCCAACACCAATGGTCCCAGAATTTTGGATTGACCTGCATATGTGGAATTCATTAAATGGTTAATTTGTAATAGGTTTGATGACATCATTTTGAATAAAAAAATTTGAGAAGTATTTAAGACATAATTTTTTATTGCTATGTATGTGAAACATTATCATATTTTCAATATGATAAAATGAAATATTACATTAAGGAAATTTGATAATTGTAATAAAAATAATAATCAGATTTTGAAAATATTTAAATTTGGATTATTATTTCTAAGAAAATTATAGAATTATTTCAGAATAAATCGGAGTATAATCTCTGAGAAAATTGGAGTAGGATTTTAGAAGAAATTGGAGTTTTATTTTAGAAGAAATAAATTTTAGATTTCATAAGAAAAAGAGGTCTGATTTCAAAGGAAATCAGAGTATAATTTCTCAAAAAAATCAGAGTATGGTTATAAAGAAATCTGAGTCTAATTTATGAAGAAATTAGAGATATATTTCAGAGGAAATTGAAGTCTAGTTTCTGAGGTAATATAAGTCTGATTTCTGAAGAAATTAGAGCCTGTTTAACTAAAAGAAATTGTGTATTAAGGAAAAAATATACTTGATCAAGAAAACATTAAGTAAGAAAATGAATTATATGGGTATGTTTTAAAAATTTCTAGAATATAAACTTCCTTAGAGAAATAAAACTATATTTAAGAAAATGTGTTCATGATTTTAAAAACATAAAAGAATGGAAAATTCATAAGGAAACTTATTGACTCAACAATCTCCCCTTTTTTGGAAGGCACAAAAAACTTTTCATAAAACAATATTTAAGCCTTTTTTCACGTAAAAGAAATACTTATCTCCCTTTTTATGACTTGTAATGAATTAGACTAAATCCCCCTTATGTTATGAAATCCTTTAAGGATCGTATTCTTATCTTTGTGTTTGCCTGTCTTTTAGAAAAGATCCCTCCTTTATTTAAGGATTTATTTTTTCAGAAAACTCCCCCTTTCATGAACATCCTCCCATTTAGTTTAGTATTATTTTTGAACATGCTTCTCTCCCCCTTTTTATTTTCATATAGTAATGGGAAGATATATTTTGTAATTGAAAGTTTAGGATACATACAACATGAAACAATTTTATAACCAAAAATTCATTCAGAAATCAACATGTAGAAAAAATGTTGTTACAACAAAAGATCAGGGAAAAAAATTTAATTATCCTTCTTATTTTCTAGCATCATCTTTTTAATCATTGCTTTAAAAATCTTTAACTCCTTTGGATCTTCTTGGATCTTGGTTCAAAACAAATCCAAATCCTGATATTTATTTTCAAAATCTATGATCCCCTTATTCTGAGATTTAATGACCTCCTTCTGGTTCTTATTTTTTTCATCCAACTCTTCCCTAATTTCTTTCTCCATTTTCAGATTTAAATAAATTGATTTCATCTTTCAATTCAGATATCTAACTTTTTTGGAAAAGATCTATCCCTTCCTTCATTTTCTCTAATAAACTTGATGAGAGTTTTTTTAATTTTTCATCAGACTCATCAAATTCATCCTTGATTGAGTCACTTAATTCAACATAAACCATATGATTATCTAAAATGGGTTTTTACCTCCTAGTTATCTCTTTATAAAATTTTCAATGAGAGTCATATTTTTTTAAGAGAACCTTGAACTCCGCTTCAGGTTTTATGAATTTTTCCATAATATTATTTGTAGACTCCGTCTTCTGATTAACTATTTCTTGGATTAGTTGACATCTGGATTCTATATGTGGAAATATTCAAATGGAGTATACAAGAATCTTCAGGTATTGAACCACAGAATCTTTACCAATTGAAAAGGAAGATTCCAAAATAGAAATATTTCTTGGTGGGGTAACTCCAACATGCTCATCATATTTCTTATTAAATATACCATAAACATCCTTCTTTTTTTCAACTAAAAATTCCTGAGTCGTATCACCAACCACATGCTTACCATTATCTGCCATAGATATTTACTTATCAATTTTTTTATTTCATGCTCATAAGTAGAAACCTTTTTTATTCTATCATCATCACACACAACAATAAATTCTTAATCATTAAATTTTTGAACAACATCAACAGCTATGATTTCAACATATCGAGAAATATTATCATCAAATCATCACTTTCATCATCATAAGGAAATTTTTGACTACCTCCTAAGCAACATCATCCTTATAAAAATATTTTCCTTCAAAAATAATTCTTATTAAGGAAACTTGGGTTGTTCTTATTGATATATTTTTGGATTGAAATTCTTTCTCAACATCATCGATAACTTTAATCTAATCTTCACTATAATATTCTTCATTGTTTTCATCTTCTTGATTTTCTTCATATTGGTTTTATTATTATTGATTTCCTTCTTCTTCTATCATTACTATAACAGAGTCAAATTTCTTTCCCTTATAAAATACCAGAGTCTCAATAGCCATAGGTGCATGATGAATCTCATGTTCTTACAAGAAATATTCTAGTACATGAATTTTTTTAGAGGCTTTCTCGATGTCTCCATAGAGATTATGATTAATCTCATCTTCCAAAATTTTCTTCTTCTACTTTTCTCTTTTCCTTATTTTTCAATATCTTCAGTAGCTGGGATTTTTAATGTCTTATCCTTGGTTGGATCTATTCCAAAAAATAGGATCTCATTCTTGTATTTTTTTTTATTAAATTCTCTCCGCTTATCAGTAACTTCAGCTAAGAAGATTTTATGTTTCTTAGGCTTATAAGGTACAGATTCAGGTTAAAAAGTTTGAGATGGTTTCTATGATACTACTATAATAGGTTTTGATAATTGAACTTTTCTTTTCTTGGGCTTCGGCTTCAAACGTTCACCGACATGGTCTTCCATGCTAGCTAGATCGACAGACTCATATTTTTTATCATAAAAACCAAAATTCATTCTCCTGATGGTTTCATTACTTAACAACATTATTCTAAATGTCTTAGTCTTTGAATTTCATGGAACCAAGCATGTTTAAAAACATATAAATATGAGCTTGTACAAAAAAAAATTGGATATATTAAAAACTAAGATTTAATTATTCCATTGTTAATGTTGCTGATGGTGATATGGATATAATGGATCAAGTTAATATTTATTAGATTAACTAGAAAATTCATCATCAATAGGTCTTATGTCTTAAGGGTATCCTTTTTTCCTTTTCTAAGAATAAGTAATCCTTGTATCCAAAGGAAAACAATAATGTGGTTCCCTAAGATATTAGAAATCTTAGGTGTCTTCACTCCCTAAATTCCTAAGAATTCTATTACCTTAACTTTATCAAATGATCCTTATCTATTTGGAAACCTATGTGAATAACAACATGCTTATCCATCATATGAAATGTAAAGAACACTAGAAACTTTCATGTTGGACAAAGAATATGTTATTCCCTAACATTTGAATTGAATCGTATCTTTTCCTCCTTCTTCAAAAAACTAAAATGTATCATAAAATTCTATAATAATATCTGCATAAACCGGATCATGATTCTTTTCCTTATCTATAAAAATGCATTCCCATTAATTTAGTTAGATGGTCTTCTTTATCATAAATTCATACTTGTTAAAGAAATTATGATCTACTAACCTTTTCCCTAAAGATTAGCGAGTATTTGAGTTCAATATTTGAAAGAATCTAATTTTGAGAAGAAAATTCCATCGTCATTTGAAACTATAACGTTGAAAGAAGAATTAGATTAGCATCTTTGAAGGTCAGCTGAGCTCAGGTGCAAAATTTTGTTGAAACTGAAGTGGAATGCGAAGGGGGTCCCTTTAAATAGACTTTATGGTGAAATTTCAACTTCTTAGGTCAATCCTATGGTTGAAGTTATCTTGATATGATCTGAAGTTTGTTATTAAATCCAATGATAAATTTTATGGTTCTGATATTTTGAGGTTTTTCTGGAAATAAATAGATTTAAGGAAAGATGAATTCGATAAAAAATTTCATAAAGAATGTTTTGAAAAACCAAAAAACAGAAATGTAACTAAAAGGATTTATGTAAAGAAATGCACCTTCTAGAGTTTTCAGTATTATTTTTTAGTATTGATAATTTTTTTCTTAAAAAACCTATGTTCTTTAATGTTTTATTAGGGAAAAAAATTAGGTTCCAAAAGAAATTATTAAGGTTTCGAAATTTTTTTTTAAGAAAAAAAATGTACTCACCCTATGAAAATGAGTATCTTAATGATATGAGATGATTTAAAGAAAAAGTTGATATTAATTATTACCATATACATAAAATTCCGAACTTTAGTCAAATATATTCAAATCTATTGGAAGGTAATGATTTTGTAAAAATTCCAGCAAGTTGTTCTTGCATTCTGATGAATTGTAAAATAATATCCCCTTAAATTGTGTGATCCCTAAGAGAGTGATGCTTAATATCTATGTGGTTTTCAAAAGAGTGATGTGCATGGTATTTACTTAGATAAATGGCACTAGTATTGTCACACATTATCTGATTTTTTTTAAAACTCATGCCATAGTCTGTGAGTGTGTGTTACATCCACAACACTTGAGGCCAGAAACTTCTCATTTCTACATACTCAACCTATGCAATGGAAAGTTCTACTAGAATTTGTTTCTTGAATGACCAAGAAACTAATTAATCTCTTATTAAATTAAAGTTCTAGATGTACTTTTTCTATCTATAATATATCTACCAAAATCATCCTATGAAAAGATTTATAAAAAAATCATTTTTAGAAGAATATAAAAGTCTGAAGTCTTAATGTAAATACCTAAAAATAGCATGTAATTTTTTTAATTTACATGGAATTTATGTGTCTTTACATTCTCCCCACCTATGGGATTTGTGTCCCTAAAAGCCACATGAAACAAACTAATAAAACAAGTTGGGGTACTGAGCACGAATATGAGCCTCCCGCTCCCATGTGATCTTTTGGAGGTTCTCGTGCTTCTAAGACACACAGACCAAAGGTATAGATCGCCCATGAAGGACTCTCTCCTTTCAATACTTAATCTCCCTTGGAACCTCTGTAAAAGTATCCCCATCATTGATTTCTAGCTCACCATGGTCGATGATGTGTGAAGGGTCGTGCACGTATCTCCTCGGCTGGGATATGTGGAAAACGTCGTGCACCTGGTGAAACTGAGGGGGAATTCCTTGGTGGTAAGCTACCTCGCCAACTCTACTGAGGACCTGAAAGGGTCTGATGAACCTCATAGATAACTTGCCTCCCCGGCCGAATATCTACAAACCTCATTGGGGTGAGACCCGTATAAAGACGTGGTCACCATCCTCGAACTCCAGAGGTCTCCATATCCTATTGGCATAAGACTTCTTTATGCTCTGTGTAGTCTTTATCCACTCTGTACCTTCTCCATGGTAGCTTGTACCATCTCTGGTCCCATGAGTGCTGACTCCATAGGTTCAGTCCAACACAAAGGCGATTTGAAAGGTCGGTCGTATAGAGCCTTGAAAGGTGTCATCCCAATGGTGGATTGATAGCTGTTGTTGTATGAAAACTCCACTAAGGGCATGTTTTCCTCCTAGATATGACTGAAGTCGAGGGTGCAAAGCATGCAGCATGTCCTTGAGGGTCTGAATGGTCTGCTCAGTCTAGCCATCTGTCTGAGGATGGAAGGCGGTGCTCAAAAAAGTTGTGTCCCGAAATCATCCTACAACCCCTTCTATAGCCAGGAAGTGAAACATGGATCACGATCAGAGACAATCACCGAGGATACTCCATGTAGCTGCCAAATCACTTTCATATAGAGGCGTCCCTATCTCTCTACTAAACCCTGCTCTCTGATCAGTAGGAAGTGGGCCGACTTAGTGAGTTGGTCGACGATCACCCAGATAGAATCATGACTCATAGATATACGTGGATGTTATGTCATGAAGTCCATGGATATCTTGTCCCACTTCCACTCTGGAACCTCTAAAGGCTGCACTAATCATGCTGGTACCTGATGCTCTGCCTTCACTTGATGACAAGTAAGGCACTGAGAGATAAACTCTGCTATTGTTTTCTTCATTCCCGGCCACCAATTATATCGTCGAAGATCCTGATACATCTTCACCACTCTTGGATGTACCACTAGAGGTGATGTGTGGAACTCCATCAACACATCCTCATGAAGAAACACCGGTACTATGGTACGTCCTCTAAAAAGGATGATGACCTCCCCACCTTCATAAAATCCATCAAGTGTTTGTCCTGTGGATATCAAAGCACATCAAGCCTCGCAGTCAGTGTCCCTACGCTACAACTCCCTGACTTACTGAATAAGTGGGGGAGTTGCTGTAAGAGACTGAAGAAAATATGGTCCATATCTATCCACAAAGGATATTTTCAAAGCGGCCAGCTACTCCGTCACCTCACCAAGTAGTTGTATACCAGATCTTCTACTGAGTGCATTTTCTACAACGTTCCCCTTCCCAGGAGTATAGAATATCTCGAATTCATAGTCCTGGAGGAACTCGAGCCAACTTTATTGTCTCAGGTTCAGGTCCTTTTGAGAGAATATATAACTGAGACACGTGTGATCAGAGTAAACTGTAAAACGCTCGCCCATCAAGTAATGTCACCACATCTTCAAGGGGAAGAGCACTACTGCTAACTCCATGTCATGGGTAGCATATTTTTGACCATGTTGTCTCAGTTGTCAAGAAACATATGTGATAACTATTCACTCTTGAATCAGGACACATCTGGGTCCGGTCCCTGATGCGTCATTGTAGACTACATACCCAATGTCCTCCTCTGGAAGCCTCAAGATGGGGGCACTAGTCAGCCTCTGCCTTGGATTCTGAAAACTCAGCTGGCATCTCTTCTACCACACGAAGGGTTGACCCTTCTTCGTCAATGCTGATAAAGGTGTTGTAACTCTGGATAAATCTGGCATAAACCTCTAGTAGTATCCAACCAATCCCAGGAACCTCTATACCTCCATCACACTCCTGGGTGGCTCCCAAGCAAGTACCTCCTCAATCTTCGCCGGGTCCACTGCAACTCGAGCCTCTATGATGACCTGACCTAGAAAGTGAACCTATCGGATCCAGAACTAGCACTTCAAGATCTTACCATAAATCTGGTTCTCTGGGAGTGTGTACAGAACTACCTGAAAGTGATAGAAATGCCCCTCCTCAGTAGCTGAGTGGATAAGAATGTCGTCGATGAATACTACTACAAAGTGATCAAGGTATGGCTAAATGATCCTATTCATGAGTCCCATGAACACTGCTGGAGCATTGGTCATACCGAATTGAAAAAACCAAGAACTCCTCATGGTCGTACCGACATATAAAAGTTGTCTTCTGCACATCCTCATCTCATAATATGAGCCGGTGATAGCCTAATCTGAGGTCTATCTTTGAGAACCATTGTGCTCCCTTCAGCTGATCAAAGAGGTCTTCAATCCCCGAAAGTGGGTACTTGTTCTTCACGGTCATCTGATTCAGGTGCTGACAGTCAAAAAAAAGTCTCAAGCTCTCATCATCCTTCTTGGAGAAAAAAATCGGGGCTGCCCAAGGAGAAACACTGGTCTGGATGAACCCCTTCCCCTACATGTCCTCCAGCTGTACCCACAGCTCAAGAAGCTCCACAGGAGCCATCTGATATGCTGATGTAGATATCTGTTCCATCTGGTGGTATAAGTAAATGAAAAATTACACCTCTCTACATGGAGGTAGTCCTAGAACATCATCAGGGAATTCATCCCCGTATTGATCCACCACTACAAGATAACTCAGACACTCCACATCAACCACTCTGAGGGTAAGGCTAGCCAACTGAAGAGTGTTTGGATACACTCTCCTCTAGGTAAGTCCATCCTATGCTGCAAAGGGTCCCTTCTCGCCGTTGAAGGTAAACCTAGTCCCATCCGACTACTAATACAGTCGATCTGGGCATGGACTGTAGATAACCAGTCCATACCCAAGATGACGTTGTAAGGCCTCGACATCGCTATTAGGAGATCCTAGCTGAAGCTCTTGCCTTTTAGAGTAATCTCACACTACCGACACTAGTGTGTAATCATAAAATCCTCTCTTGTAGGAGTCTCTAGTCATAAGGATCGAGCCAACAGCTCCACCAGAATCTCCGAGCTCTGAACGAGGGCAATGGAAATAAAAGAATGACTAGCACCTTTGTCTATAAGTGCTGCAGTTAAGGTGTAGTAGACACATATCATACCTCGTATCATCTCTGGAGCACCATGGTTGTAGGCTTCAGTTGCGTGGAGTTGAGATCACCCCTATCTACCTACTCCCTGTGGTTGGGGTGGACCACCTGGTGGTGGTGGAGGTAACATCTTGAATCCTCGCCCACCGCCAGCTGCACGGCCTACTCTTCTGCCATGTCTGCCTGCTCCCTGCGGACCTCCTTGGTTGAACCTCTCTCTCTACCTAGGCGGTCCTTCAACTATCTGTTGATCATCCATACGGCATGTCAGTCACTCACGAGCCATGTGACCCTGCCCGCTGCATGTGAAACAATGCTGTCTCCTCACATGACTGGTTCGGTCACAAGTGCCCCGCATAACCCACCCTGAATCCTGCAGTTGTCCACCTATAGGCCTAGTCCTCTTGGACCTCTGTAACATCTGTCTGCTACAAGCTGTAGAAGACTCTGCTACGTGACGCCCGGTGGTGGGTCTCGCTGATGGCAACTGCCTAGAAAAAAAAACATCACTAACAGGGCACGCTCTAACACCCCCGCCTACATCGGGATGCTGAGAGAAATCATCGAAGCCCTGATCTCCCACCTAATCCCCTACTCGAAGGTCCGGGCCCTGAATAATGGGTCCCACACCATATTAGTGGAGTAGCGCGAGATTTCGGTGAACCTTGCTAAATATTGAGCCACAGTCATGCTGCCTTGCAGTAGATGAAGAAGCTGTGCGCACTGCGCGAAGGGTCGTTGGGACAAACTCTTCCCCAAACAGGCTCTCAAAGTATTCCTAGAGAAGTGTCACCTCATCGTGAACCTGTAGCATCAAGCTCCACCATCTGATTGCTGCTTCCAATAGAAGACTGGCGGCAAGGATCACCATGAGATCAGCTAGTGTCCCTACCAGTTAGAAGACTCTCACCACGGCCTCTAGCCAATCCTCATCTGCATGTGGGTCCATCTCTCCCTTGAACATGGCTGACCTCTGGTGCTAGAACTCATGCAACGTGCTCAAGCGTCATGCACCCTCTGTTGCTGGGGATGGTGGCATCGGTGGCCCAACTGGTAAAGGTACTGCGGGTGCCTTTGTTGGTGCCTCTACTAAAAGAGGTCCCTGCACTGAGGCCTTGTCGCTCGGTGGGCTATCATCACATAATATACCCAGAACCCTAACTAGTTGTCTGCGTGGAGGTATCCTAAAAAGAAAGAGGTTTTACACGGTCAATAAGTTATACCTAGTGAGATGGCTCAAACAGATCACAAAGAAAACTTTTCTAAGAACGCATGCAATCAGTGTTTTCGTGCACTGAGTTAGAAATAAGAAGTCAGGGTCATGGTGTATGGATACGTCATCCGCTGCACCAACACTGGATTCCCTAAACTGATAACCACACTCAAAACACTTAAAACTATTGTCGTTAAAAATATCAGTGTCTAATGTTCTATAGTAGAACCGAATCCTTTGAGACCAATTTGTCCCGATACATCCCCTGGGGCCCGTGTCGTGACTACCCCAAGCCCACCTTTCATAGGCCAGGGGCTGGCGACTAGCACCGAAAGGCATATCCCCTAAAACTGGGAAGCATTGCCTTTATATCCTGTAAACACACTCAACTAAGAACACAATAAGATAGAAACACAAGTAAATTGTATAGAAAAAAGAGTGTTGAAAGTAAGAGGGTTCGGAATAAAAGACCAACAGTAAAGGTAAAAGTACAACTAGAAAATACAATACAACTGAAGAAATAGACATACAAATATTGGGTCATCCTCTGAGGTTCCTACCTGAAGGGTAGGTACAGATCACCTCTTCTACACTCCATGTCCACCCATCTCCTCTGTGTACCGACACGCCATATGGTCCACCTTCGGGCACCGTCCAATCCTGGTACCTTTGCCCCGATTAGCGTTATCCATCATCTGCACCAAACACAACAAGGTGAGGGCGAAGCCGATGCAGAGGTGAGTATAATGATACTCAGTAGGGACCCTGAGACCCTCAAGGTCTCACAAAATCCAAAAAGGACAAACCACAAAGCAATTAAACCTGTGACAACCCTTCTTAGGTATATTCACACACATATACCTATGTTATCAAATATTACCCATCTCATTCATGAGGAAACACAAGGACCAACTCCTTAGCCAAAGTACAACTGTTCCATGAAAGAAAGATTACCACGAAGGTAAGTACCACACATGTATGCCACAAAGAAGAATACCACAAAGTTAAAGACTCATCTCACACCAGGTATATCTTAGGTACAGTAGTAGAGATTATTAGATGTAAATACGGAATCATCTTACTCTGTTAAGAGCCAGACCCACGTAGGATCCCAAATCATAGACCCACACAGGATCATAGTACATCATCAGACCCACACAAGATCCTAGTACATCATCAGACCTGTAATAACCCGAGATTTTATAAGATATATTCTTTCTAATTTCTTTCATATCTTCTGTTGTACGATACACCAAGATTATCTTGCACTATACGCAACACCGTATTAGCTTGAAGTATACGCAACACTATTCTTAGATTGTGTTACACACAATTTCAAGTTCATTTGATAATAGTCATTCAACGCAACATTGAGTATATATATATATATATTCAATGTATAAATGAAAAAATGGTTGGATTCTGTTATAACGAAACAACAAAGGAGTCTTGCACTATACACAACCCTGACTTGGCTTGCATTACACGCAATCACGACCTTCTTCGATAGCGTGTGTTGTACGCAATGCCGGGTTTTACTAAACAACGATATGTGATTATAATATTATTATGAACTAGCCATTATGAATAGTATTAACTATATTTTGAATTTTATAACATTATTATTCATCTTACTCATTTTCTAGAACATGTTATAATAACAAAATAGATTTTTCAGGTAAAATAAGTATTTTTCAAAAAATGCAGTTTTGCCGCCTTTTGATGGCGCACCCACTTCAAATCTAGTTTTTGACATGTTTATAAGATCAATTTGACAAAATAAAATTCTTATTTGGAATAATGAAATAAAAATTTACTTTGGATAAAATTTTCATATTATTCTGGTAACTTTCATATTTTAATGAATAGTAAAAACACGCTATATTTTAATTAAAAACAACTTTTTTCATCGTAATAAATTATGAGGTTAAATTATAATATTGAATTTTTTTAAAGTATAAATAGAATATATTTTTACCATTTAATATAATTTATGCCATTTCCATTGATTTTACTTTGATTTCGTATGTTAAATCTATTCAATCTTTTGCAATGTTTTAAAGAAAAACTCGTTATCTTTCGACAACGGGATTAATTTTAATTTAATTTCTGCAACTTTTGTGTATTGAATTTGGAAAAATGGATTCCATATTTGGAATCAGTGGGTCCAAATTATGTTAATAAGCTACTTTTTATTTTTGGGCTTTATGAATAGTAACAACGGTAAATTTTATTTACCGTAGTTAAAGGTAAATTGGGTAATTAAGGGTAAACATAATATTATAAAATTATCCTAATACTTGTCTTAATAAAATTGGATGATTATAATTTGTCCTAAGTCATATTTGGGTCGAAATGGAATCCATTAGAACCCACATGAAGGTGATTAAGACCTTTAGTTTATTTTATGTAAAGGAAAGTGAAATATGTCTCCCTCAACTTTAATAATTAAAGTATTTTTAATATAAGTTTATAGATAATATAAATTTGGTTATAAATAATCATTTGAAAGATAAAATTTTTTAATTTATCATGGAAATTTATTTGTAATTTTTAAGAGATATTTATTTACCTTATTATCTTATACATTAATGATGCAGAAATTATTTATTTAGTAAAAAATCAATAATATAGTTTGTATTGAAATAGTAATACATATCAAAAGGCCCAAAAATTGAAAAAAACTTATTATTAGTGTATATATAAACCCTAATCATCCACGGGACGAATTTTTGAGCATTTGGATCCTTATTAAGGCGATTATAACACTTATATTATTTTATTTTAAATGATGCCAAGGTTGTCACCTTCATATTTTAATAAATATAACAATTTAAATATTGTAATTTTAAGAGGATAAATTCGATTAAAATTATTATTGTGAAATTTAATATAATTATCTTCATCATAGGATTTTATTTTTAATTTTTATGCAACAAATAAGTATATTAAATAATTATACAAAAATGTTGTAGTAATTATTTTATTAAGAGACAAACAAAATAAATGGTTTTAAAAATAATAAAATAAATATTATATGAACTATTTAATGTGATCCATTACTTTTCTAGATAAATATGACCTGTTATGAATCTATTAAATCTTTTAGTTCAAACATATCTTCTGTATATATTTTATTTAAATTCAAATAAATGAATAGTGTCAAAATTGACACTATTGTTATTTTATAAAAATAACATATTATAAAATTGTTTAAAAATCAAAGAAATATTTAAAAATTATAAATTTAAATTTATATGGTCTAAAATGTCATAAAGAATCAAATTATGTACAATTCACAACAAATAAGTAATTATTTGTTATAATTTAAAATTTAGAATTTTATTACCACAAATAAAATTAAATTGATTAAATAAGGATAAATCAAGTTGATGATGTTTAAAATAAATTCCTAACATGTTTAAATTTTATTGGTTGATGATATTACAACCCTATCACATCTAATATTCGAATATGAGTCATTTTTGGATGTTTTTAAGTGGGGTTATCATTATTATAAATTAATATTTCTAAGATTTCCAAAGGTGCCCCTCTCCTCCCTTATAAAAGGACACCTCCTCCCTCCCTTCCTCACACCAATTTGAGCCTTCATGCTCGGAAAAACCCTGAAAAATTCTATTCTCCACTTCCCTAGAAACATCCTAGAGGTTCTGGTCTTCTTCAAAGACCAATTTTAGTGCCCTAAGAGGAGGTCTCAAAGAGGCGCTTCAAAGAAGAGGTAATGTCTGTTACCGATTCTTTCAACTTTATTTCTTCTTCTACTTATTCTTATTTAGTTGTTTAATTATAAAGTAATAACATCATTATCACTCATATACTGATATGTTATTATAAGTATGAAACAACCCTATTTCACCATCTATCCATCCTATGGAAAATGAAATCACCACGCGTGCGTACGTACGGAATACTGTCTCCACGCCGTGGTGTGATCTGTTTTTCCAACACCACCTTACTTGGATGGGTATAATGGTGTAAAGAATAACTATACATAGTTATTATAACATCATACTGACTATGATATATTGTATCATCTTATCCAATTCAATTCAATAATTATGGGAATGATATCATCGCTTGTGCGTACGTACGGACTACCGTCTCCACGATGCGATGAGATTCATTCTCCATGTTAACCATTTAAGAATGATTATAAAGTATATATAAGAAATAATAATGAAATATATGACATTATAAAGCTACTGGATTTATGTATATATATATATATATATATATATGTCATCTACTTAATTCCACTCAACTCAATAAGGAAACGAAAACAGCGTTAATGCGTACGTACGGCCTACCGTCTCCATGAACAGTGTATTTCATTCCTTTTATCGATATAATATATATATATATATGTATATATAAATCATGTTTTACATTCTGTAATTATGTAAATCAGGATATAAGTAATAATATCAAGAATGACAAGTCGAAACACTTAAAATAAATTAAATGATTTTTGCACAAAACGCTGCTTTAACATTGAATTTACAAAAGAACGGGTAATATAAAGTCATAAGTGAAACATATATGATATCATAACAATGAATATGATTATTTAATAAGTCAATGACATTATTTAAATCATTATACAGGAGGTTCGGATACATACGAAGCATATCGGACCTAAGGTAAGGGATAATTTTCCAAATCTCATTTTTTTATCCGAGATTTCTTATACGTAAGTATTTCTGGGGTTATTTTCATCATCCATGTACATGTTTTCTAAAAGATTTTTTATGTATGTTTAATGTAATTTTTACCCATTTTGACTTTTACCCAATGGTATCGAAGAAATCTTCCTTTTATTTACCCTACAAGGTACTTTTTGACTTTTTCGACAAAAGTACAAGAAGAATGTTTTTTTAACCTATACAGCATGAAATGATTTTTACGGTTTTATAAAGCCTTATTTTCATGAAGTTTCCTCCAAAAGATTTCAGGGATATTTTCAACAAAAACCTTTTCTTCTAAAATTGCATGAAATTTTGTGAAAAGAAAATGATTTTGAAGAATAAAGGATATTTTCCTCAAGAATTCATTTCAAGTGATTTATCAAAACCATTTTCATCTAAGATTACATTATTTCACATGTGTATGTGTCAAGTATCATGTCTCTATGATTTACATGGTTTCACATTTCTTATGATGAAATGATATCTATTTATTTTATATGGATTATGTTATGATGGAATGATGTTTATGAACCCCATTTTATTCTTTGGGTTATGATGAATGTTTTAAGTTTATTTTCTGGCACAAGTAAGAATGATTTCATTATGAGATTGGTGGGACCTATATCTCCCTCCAATGCATTGGGTAAAGATTTTATATCTCATGAGATAGACATGGCTGGAACGGCAAGTTAAACCGGTTCAGTAATACAGGACTGGAACGAGGAGTGAACTCGATTCAGAAAGGGACTTTGTCCACTAAGATGGTCTGGGCAGCAATGCCTTGGATACTATGGAAATCATATCATGTGCATAATGGTTTCCACAATTACATGATTTATTCCCATGCTATTTTATCATTCTTAATGTTTCCTTATGATATAAGCCTTACGTACTTCCAGGATTCATGTCTTTGCTATGGATTTGGATGTTTAGATTTGATGTTCAAGTTTTTGCATTCAAATGTTTATGGATTGTCTTATGTTCTCTATATTTACCCTTACTGGGAATCTGAGCTCACCCTTTATATGTTTTCTTTTTTCCAGGATATAAATAATGCTTTTAGGTAAGAAAACAAAAGGGGAAGAACTTTATGGGAGATGTTAAGAATCTTTCACCACGATTAGAAGATTATATTCCGAGTTTCCAAAGACACTAAAATATTACGATCCTTATGAGTCTGTTTTTGTTATGTATTAACTATCCCGCAAAAGTGATGTAATGTCCATTTATGTCAAGCTTCGGGTCTCTACTATTGGTATTAGAGGAAAGGTTTAGTCAACCTTTGGAAACTAGGATGCGAAAATGTTAGTGAGATCCCTAGATATATTTCTAAGGTATGTCTAGGGATGTTCCTAAGGATAAGTATACGTATAGGATATAGTTCTATAACTATGGTAACGATATTAGAATTTAACCTAAGATGTTAGATATTTAAGGTACTCCCCCTTGATTATGTTATTTTCCTTGTATGATTTTTGCCTCTCACAGAATTCTTTTTGTGTTTTAGTCAATGGAGGGAACCAGAAGGAATTCAGTTAACATTGAATCAAATAGACAAATTGGTGACTATGAGCAACAAAATTGTGTAATGCCTAGAGAGAAAGATATTGTGATTATGGAGAATCTGTCATCGTGATATATGATTAACAGGGTAAAATTTAGTGGTATGCCTAATTCATCAAATAAGAGGAAGATAGACTTTTATGCATGTTCGCATGCTGAGGAGTATAAAGAAAGGAAGATTGAGATTTCTAAAGAAGGGAAGAAAAACCTTGAGGAATACCTCAAATGGAGGGACAGATGTTATCTCTGTGGAGAAAAGGGTCATAGAGTGACAGACTGTTATGGAGTTCAATGTCTTATTTGTGGAGAACATGGGCATTACCCAACTCAATGCCCTGACCTAAAAAGTATCTTCTAAAATCAAGGAAGGACTTATTCTAGGACAATAATTGAAGAGGATGGATTGAAGTGTTTATGTTGTTGAGGTACTTTTATGGTGTATTAGAATATTTTTGTATTAGTCTATTGTGGTTTTCAATAATTTTATGGTACCGGTAACCATGAAAAGTGATTCAAATATTTTGGAAAGCAGATGATATGCACATAATGAAGGGATAAGAAGATAATGAGATGTTTGACTTTATTAATGAGATAATGATTGATATAAGGACTAAGTGATATCATGGTTTGAGTATATAGAATTTTGAGGATTTTGGTATGTGGAAAGTGTTAACTTTTAACTGTATTCATGTTTTCACTGAGGTTCAATGGGTATTTATTCTTAAAAAGAATACATTATTAAGGTATTCACATGTTTGTAATTTGACCAACAAGATATATCTTATGATATATGGGGGATAAATGATGGCATTCATGTGATTGTTATGTGACATTTCAAGTAATCATTTTCTTTATACTATGAGCTTGGACCGAAATATTTTAGATAACCCTAAAGATTGGAATGGATTATGTTGGACATAAGTTATTATTGTTTAAGGATAGAATTGTTTTCAATATTATTGATGGGATGTTATAGTAAGGTAATTTTAGAAAAATGACAACCTGCAGGACGGGCGACAGCCCATCGCGTCGGACAAGGCTGTGGGAATCGAACCCACAAATGAAGTGAGACATGCCTTTATCTCCTACCACAGGCCTACAGGAAGTCACTGGTTAGTAGAAAGTAGTTTTATTTTATTAAGCGGTATGATAAATAAAGTATAAGTACATTTTTGGAACCATATATGATTAATCTCACCATAAGATGGACTTATAACTTTTGCTAACCCTTTGGCTTGAAATAGATGGAATGACCCATCATTCTATCACATGATCTGCTAATGCTTCCCGAATAACAAATTCAACTTCATTTCTTTAAGATATGAAGTGGAAATTGTTCAATTCACGAACAACAGTGAGATTGTACCAAAATCAAGTAAGTATTTCTTCTAATTAAAAATTTTCAACTTTAGGGAAATGATATTAGAAACCAAAAATGTTATCCTAGTTCTCTTATACCCGATGAATCAGATGGTACCTTATATCATCACAAATCTATGGATTTGTGATTGATGGATTTTTCATATCCATGTTCTCTACAACTCTCTATCAGAACATGATGGTTATATTTCTCTTCCATATCAATATTTTCACCTATGTTCTCCTACGTGGAAACCCAGGGATGAGTTAATTTGGGTAACCGTTACATTTCATACTTTAGTTTTTAAAGCCAAGTTTTGGTATTCCTTTTTACGATGTGGGTTTCTATTAAATAATCTTTCGAGTAGTAAACCATTTATAACCCCAACGAATTGCGAGGGCGAAATACATTTTAAGGGGGGTATAATGTAATAACCTGAGATTTTATAAGATATATTATTTCTAATTTCTTTCATATATTATGTTGTACGATAAACCAAGATTATCTAGCGCTATACGCAACACCGTATTAGCTTTCAGTATATGCAGCACTATTCTTAGATTGTGTTACACACAATTTCAAGTTCATTTGATAATAGTCATTCTATGCAACATTGAGTATATATATATATATTCAATCTATAAATGAAAAAATGGTTGGATTCGGTTATAACGAAACAACAAAAGAGTCTTGCACTATACACAACCCTGACTTGGCTTGCATTACACGCAATCACAACCTTCTTCGATAGAGTGTGTTGTACGCAATGTCGGGTTTTACTAAACAACGATATGTTATTATAATATTATTATGAACTAGCCATTATGAATTGTATTAACTATATTTTGAATTTTATAACATTATTATTCATCTTACTCATTTTATAGAACATTGTATAAGAACAAAATAATTTTTTCGGGTAAAATAATTATTTTTCAAAAAATGCAGTTTTGCCGCCTTTTGATGGCGCACCCACTTTAATTCTAGTTTTTGAAATTTTTATAAGATCAATTTGACAAAATAAAATTCTTATTTGGAATCATTAAATAAAAATTTACTTTGGATAAATTTTTCATATTATTCTGGTAACTTTCATATTTTAATAAATAGTAAAAACACGCTATATTTTAATTAAAAACAACTTTTTTCATCGTAATAACTTATGTGGTTAAATTATAATATTGAATGCTTTTAAAGTATAAATAGAATATATTTTTATCATTTAATATAATGTATGTCATTACAATTGATTTTACTTTGAATTCGTAGGTTAAATGAATTCAATCTTTTACAATGTTTTAAAGAAAAACCCGTTTTCTTTCGACAACGGGATTAATTTTAATTTAATTTCTGAAAATTTTGTGTATTGAATTTGGAAAAATAGATTCCATATTTGGAATCAGTGAGTCCAAATTATGTTAATAAGCTACTTTTTATTTTTGGGCTTTATGAATAGTAACAACGGTAAATTTTATTTACCATAGTTAAAGGGAAATTGGGTAATTAAGGGTAAAAATAATATTATAAAATTATCCTAATACTGTTCTTAATACAATTGGATGATTATAATTTGTCCTAAGTCATATTTGGGTCGAAATGGAATCCATTAGAACCCACATGGAGGTGATTAAGACCTTTAGTTTATTTTATTTTTAGGAAAGTGAAATATGTCTCCCTCAACTTTAATAATTAAAGTATTTTAAATATTAGTTTATATAGAATATAAATTCGGTTATAAATAATAATTTGAAATATAAAATGTTTTTTTTGTCATGGTAATTTATTTTTAATTTTTAAGAGATATTTAATTACCTTATTATCTTATACATTAATGATGCAGAAATTATTTATTTAGTAAAAAATCAATAATATAGTTTTTATTGAAATAGTAATACATATCAAAAGGCCCAAAAACTGCACAAAACGTATTATTAGTGTATATATAAACCCTAATCATCCACCAGCCGAATTGTTGACCATTTGGATCCTTATTAAGGCGATTATGACACTTATATTATTTTATTTTAAATGATGCCAAGGTTGTCACCTTCATAATTTAATAAATATAACAATTTAAATATTGTGATTTTAAGATGATAAATTCTATTAAAAGTATTATTGTGAAATTTAATAGATTTATATTTATCATAGGAGTTTATTTTTAATTTTTATGCAACAAATAAGTATCTTAAATAATTATACAAAAATGTTGTAGTAATTATTTTATTAAGAGACAAACCAAATAAATGGTTTTAAAAATAATAAACTAAACATTATATGAACTATTTAATGTGCTCCATCAATTTTATAGATATATATGACCTTTTATGAATCTATTAAATCATTTATTTCAAACATATCTTCTGTATATATTTTATTTAAATTCAAATAAATGAATAGTGTCAAAATTGACACCATTGTTATTTTATAAAAATAACATATTATAAAATTGTTTAAAAATCACAAAAATATTTAAAAATTATAAATTTAAATTTATATGGTTAAACATGTTATAAATAATCCAAATATATACAATTCACAACAGATAAGTAATTATGTTTTATATTTTAAAATTTAGAATGTTATTACCACAAATAAAATTAAACTGATTAAATAAGGATAAATCAAGTTGATAATGTTTAAAATAAATTCCTAACATGTCTAAATTTTATTGGTTGATAATATTACAACCCTATCTCATCTAATATTTGAATATTATTCATTTTTTGGATGTTTTTAAGTGGGATTATATTTATTATAAATTAATATTTTTAAGATTTCCAAAGGCGCCCCTCTCCTCCCTTATAAAAGGGAACCTCCTCCCTCCCCTCCTCACACCAATTTGAGCCTTCATGCTCGGCCAAACCCTGAAAAATTCTATTCTCCACTTTCCTAGAAACATCCTAGAGGTCCTTGTCTTCTTCAAAGACCAATTTTAGTTCCCTAAGAGGAGGTCTCAAAGAGGCGCTTCAAAGAAAAGGTAATGTCCGTTACAGATTCTTTCAACTTTATTTCTTCTTCTACTTCTTCTTAATTAGTTGTTTAATTATGAAGTAATAACATCACTATCACTCATATACTGATATGTTATTATAACTATGAAATAACCCTATTTCACCATCTATCCATCCTATGGAAAACAAAATCACCGCGCGTGCGTACGTACGGAATACCGTCTCCACGTCGTGGTGTAATCTGTTTTTCCAACACCACCTTACATGGATGGGTATAATGGTGTAAAGAGTAACTATACATAGTTATTATAACATCATACTGATTATTATATATTGTATCATCCTATCCAATTCTATTCAATAATTATGGGAACGATATCATCGCTTGTGCGTACGTACGGACTACCATCTCCACGACGCGATGAGATTCATTATCCATGTTACCCATTTAAGAATGATTATAAAGTATATATAAGAAATAATAATGAAATATATGACATTATAAATCTACTGGATTTATTTCTATATATATATGTATGTCATCTACTTAATTCCATTCAACTCAATAAGGAAACGAAAACATCATTCATGCGTACGTACAGCCTACCGTCTCCATGAATGGTGTATTTCATTCCTTTTATCGATCTATAATATGTATATGTATATAAAAATAATGTTTTACATTCTGTAATTATGTAAATTAGGATATAAGTAATAATATCAAGAACGAAAAGTCAAAACAAATACGATAAATTAAATGATTTTTACCCAAAACGCTGCTTTAACATGGAATTTACAAAAGAACGGGTAATATAAAGTCATAAGTGAAACATATATGATATCATAACAATGAATATGATTATGTAATAAGTCAATGAAATTATTTAAATCATTATACAGGAGGTTTGGATACGTACAAATCATATCGGACCTAAGGTAAGGGATAATTTTTCAAATCTCATTTTTTTTATCCGAGATTGCTTATACGTAAGTATTTACTGGGTTTTTTGTTATCATCCATGTCCATGTTTTCTAAAAGCGTTTTTATGTATGTTTAATGTCCTTTTTACCGATTTTGACTTTTACCTAATGGTATTGAAGAAATCATTCTTTTATTTACCCTACAAGGTACTTTTTGACTTTTTCGACAAAAGTACGAGAAGAATGTTTTTTAACGTATACAGCATGAAAGGATTTTTACGGTTTTATAAAGCCTTATTTTCATGAATTTTCCTCCAAGATATTTCATGGCTATTTTCAACAAAAACCTTTTCTTCTAAAATTTCATTACATTTTGTGAAAAAAAAATTATTTGGAAGAATAAAGGATATTTTCCTCAAGAATTCATTTCAAGTGTTTTATCAAAACCATTTTTATCTAAGATGAAATTATTTCACATTTGAATATTTCAAGTATCATGTCTCTATGATTTACATGGTTTCACTTTTCTTATGATGAAATGATATCCATTTTTTTATATGGATTATGTTATGATGGAATTATGTTTATGAAACCCATTTTATTCTTTGGGTTATGATGAATGTTTTATGTTTATTTTGTGGCACAAGTAAGAATGATTTCATTATGAGATGGGTGGGACCTATATCTCCCCCCAATGTATTGGGTAAAGATTTTATATCTCATGAGATAAACATGGCTGGAACAGAAAGTTAAACCGGTTCAGTAATACAGCACTAGAACGAGGAGTGAACTCGATTCAGAAAGGGACTTCGTCTACTAAGATGGTCTTGGAAGAAATGACTTGGCTACTATGGAAATCATATCATGTGCTTAATGGTCTCCACAATTACATGATTTATTCCCATGCTATTTTATCATTCTTAATGTTTCCTTATGATATATTCCTTACGTACTTCCAAGATTCATGTCTTTGCTAAAGATTTTGATGTTTAGATTTGATGTTCAAGTTTTTGCATTCAAATGTTTATGGATTGTCTTATGTTCTCTATATTTACCCTTACTGGGTATTTGAGATCACCCTTTATACATTTTCTTTTCCCCAGGATATAAAGAAAGGTTTTAGGTAAGAAAACAAAAGCGAAAGATCTTTATGGGAGATGTTGAAGATCTTTCACCACGATTAGAAGATTATATTCCAAGTTTCCAATGACACTAAACTATTACGATCCTTCTGTGTCTGTTTTTGTTATGTATTAAGTAGTCTTCAAAAGTAATGTAATGTCCGTGTATGTCAAGCTTCGGGGTTGTATAAGACCCACAGAAGATACTAGTACATCTTCAGACCCACACAGGATCCTAGTACATCGTGAGACCCACACAGGATATGAGTACATCGTCAGACCCACACAGGATCCCAGTACATCGTCAGACCCACCCAGGATCCTAGTACATTGTCAGACCCATTGAGGATCCTAGTATATCGTCAGACCCACACAGGATCCTAGTACATCGTCATACCCACACAGGATCCTAGTACATCATCAGACCCACACAGGATCCCTTTCTCATGTTACATCCAGCTACAAGGTTCCCGCACTAAACTCACTTGTCTCTAGGAGGGTCCGCTCAATAATAAACTAGTTGATACTCCAACTAACACTGATTCCCATGAATAATTATCCCAATGGACCGCCACATCATAGTGGTCTCAACGCAACAGACGGTGCTTTAATCGGATGCTCGGTTTGTAAGTTATTAGTCTTTTAGTCTCGAGGGCACTGTTGGATTCGTGCTCGATCCAACCCGACCATACCCCAACATTATCCATATCACAATAGGAGTATACCAAAAGGACTCTCTCACTCCAAAGTTTCTGGTTCCACTGATGGTTAGTTAAATGGATGCATGTAGCTCAAGATATGGCTGAAAGAGATAAAAGGGTCGAAGTTTGTCTGGGTCTGGTCCGACCCGGTCAGACCGACCCGACCCGATCCTGGTCTTGCCCGGGGTCGGACCCGGCCCATGGTGCAACAGCCCATGGTTCAGCAGCCCGTGGTGTGGTCCGCTAGGGTGGACCACTTGGTTGTGCCCGGCTGGCCGGATGGCTAGCCGCTCCACCGCACGGCATGGTCGTGTGCCGCGCTATCGTCGGCGGCCGGCAACGAGCCGGTCGCCCCTCCCTTGTCATCGTGGAAAAAGGTCGATGTTCTTATCTGTTGGGCAGCGCGGATGCACGTCGAGGCCCCTTTGTGCAGCCAGATGTCACTTCCCTTTCTCCGCCAAGGCGTCACGGCTCTTCTCTGGCAGCGCGGTTCCGTAGCCGCCTTCGTCCCAGTCGGCTGGAGTGCTGGCCACCGTTCTCGAGCCCCACCAATGTCGGTCGCTGTCACCAATTGTTTTCCTCCTCCATCGCATTTAACGCACCAAAGAATCACAAGGATTTCAAAGTGGTTGGGCCATGTTCGTTTCGCCCACTCCATCCGCGTTAGAGCGGTAGCAAGCGGCTCAGGGGGAGATATTCAAAGTGAAAGAAAAATAAATGAATATTAATCATAAACACACCCCTACCTTGAAGCTTCCAAAGGAGGAGGTGCGATGAAGAAGTTGAAGTCGTTGATGAAAGTCGGTGTTCGTCGTCTTCACAAGGCGCTTCCGATCCTGGCTCGGGGTTGGTTCCTCATTCTTCATTTTGTAGTTCGGGGTCGCTCATCACCAGCCGCCGGAACCGGGTCCATCCTCCAAGTCTCAGGTTTCATGGTGACGAGTCACCCCGAACCACAAAACAAAGAATGAGGTACCAACCCCGAGCCTGGATCGGAAGAGCCTTGTAGAGACAATGAACGCTGACATTCTTTAATGACTTCATCTTCTTCCTCGTGCCTCCTCCTTCAGAACCTTCAAGGTAGGGGTGTGTTTTTTATTAATATTTGTTGCTGTTTCTTTCACGTTGAATCTCTCCCCATAAACCTCTTGTTACCGCTCTAATGTGAAGGGTGTGGGCCAAATGAACATGTCCTGACCACTATGTAATCCTTGTGATTCTTCGGTGCGTTGTACACGATAGAGGAGGATGATGACCGGTGTCGGCGACCGACATCGGTGGGGCTCGGGAACGGTGGATGGCACTCTGGCCGGCCGTGACAAAGGAGGTAGCGCAACCGCACCACCAGAGAAGAGCCTCAGCCTGTCGGGCATAGGAGAGTAAGGGCGGCGGCCAGAGGCAGCTGGCCATGCGAACGGGCGGCGGCGCGCATTCAATCCGCCCGGAGGAAAATAACCGCGGACTTGTGCCGCGGTGGCAAGGGAAGGTAAGCTGGCTCACTACCACCCAACGGTGACGGCATGGAACACGACTGTGCTGCACAGAGGAGCGGCTAGTCATCTGGCCATCCGGGCGCGACCAAGTGGTCGGCCCTAGTGGGACGCACCATGGGCCGGGCCGCGCCGGTAGGCCTGGACAGATCCAGCGAGCCGGGCCGGACCCAGCGGGCCGGGCCAGATCCCACGGGCTGGGTCCAACCTAGGGCCAGACCCGGGTTGGGTCGGGTCGACCCGAACCGGGTCAGGTCGGGCCGTGTCGGACCGGACCCAGACCAACTTCGACTCTTTTTTCTCTTTTGGCCATATCTTGAGTTACAGGTGTTCGTTTGATGAACCATCAGTGGTGTCAAAAAATTTGAGAAAGAAGGTCATTTTGGTATAGCCCACATGAGGTTTGGATAATGTTTGGGTACGGTTGGGTTGGATAGAGCACGGATCAAACCAGGCCCTCAGGACTAAAAGAATAATAACATACAGACCGGGCGTCCGATTGACGAACTATATGTTGTGTTGAGACCCATATGATGTGATAGTCCTTCAGGATACTTCTTAATGGGACGTTTTGGTAGTTGGAGTATCGAACAGTGGCTTGAAGAGAGGATCCTCCCAGAGTCAAGTGAGCTTAGTGCAAGAACCCTGTAGCTGGTTGTCACATGAGAAAGGGATCTTGTGTGGGTCTGATGATGTACTAGGATCCTATGTGGGTCTGACAATGTACTAGGATCATGTGTGGGTCTGAAGATGTAATAGGATCCTATGTGGGTCTGATGATGTACTAGGATCCTGTGTGGGTCTGAAGATGTACTAGGATCCTGTGTGGGTCTGATGATGTACTAGGATCATGTGTGGGTCTGATGATGTATTAGGATCTTGTGTGCGTTTTTGATTTAAGATCCTACATTGGTCTACCTCTTAACAGAGTAAGATGATTCAGTAGTTACATCTAATCATCTCTACTATTGTACCTAAGATATACCTGGTTTGAGCTGAGTCTTTACCTTTGTGGTATTATTCTGTGTGGCATACCTGTGTGGTACTTACTTTCTTGGTGTTAACTTTGTGGTATTCTTCTATGTGGCATACCTGTGTGGTACTTACCTTCATGGTAATCTTTCCTTCATGGAACAATTGTACTTTGTCTAAATATTTAGGCCTTATGTTTCCTCATGAATGAGATGGTTAATATTTGATAACTTAGGTATATGTATGGGAATATAACTAAGTAAGGTTGTCACTAGTTTACATGCTTTGTGGTTTATCCTTTCTGGATTTTGTGAGACCCTGAGGGTCTCGGGGTCCCTACTGGGTATCCTTATACTCACCCCCAGCATGGGCTTCGCCTGCTCCTTGTTGTATTCGGTGCAACCGATGAATAGCACTAATTAGGGCTAAGGTATCAGGACTGGACAGTGCTCAGAGGGGGACCATATGGCATGTCGGTACGTAGAGGAGACGGGTGGGTGTGGAGTGCTGAGGAGGTGATCTGTACCTTCCCATTAGGTAGGAACCTCAGAGGACGACCCAGTAGCTATCTTTCTCTTTCTTCAGTTGTATTGGATTTTCCAGTTGTACCTGTACCTTTACTATTGGGCTTGTATTCCGGCCCCACTTACTTTCAGTCCTCTTTTTTCTATATAGTTTAATTGTTTTTGTATCTTGTTGTGTGATTATTTGAGTGTGTTTATAGGATATAAATGAAATTCCTTCCAGTTTTAGGGGATATGCCTTTAGGTGTTAATCACCAGCCCCTGGCCTATGGAAGGCGGGCTTGGGGTAGTCACGGAACGGGCCCTGGGGGATGGGTTGTGACACCAAAGTTCCTCCTAAGTAACATAAAATTATTTTCATAATTTTAAAATTGGATTGTTTAGGGTTATATTGATATCTTTCACATAATAATGCTGAAAACATTATGTAAGTATGACTAGCTGTAAAGTATAATAGACTTCCTATCATACCTCTAAAAGATTTTTGATCTACTGGTTTTGCAGCTTCATCAAGATCAATAGTGTTTGAAGTACTGATTTGTGTACTTATACTTTTATTGTAGTCATATCCATACTTTTTAAGAAGATCTTTAATATACTTATTTTGAGATATAAAATTTCCTTCTAATTTTTGGAAAATTTGAAAACCAAGAAAAAATGTTAACTCTCCCATAATACTCATTTCAATATCAGATTTCATAATATTAAAAAATAAATATGATAAAGATCGCAAAGTTGATCTAAATAAAATTTCATCAACATAAATTTGAACAATCAGTACATTTTTCAAACCCTTTTTTATAAAAATTGTTGGATCAGAAGTTCCCTTAACACAATTATTTAGTAACAAACATCTTGTAAGTCTATCATACCAAACTTCAGGGAATTTTTTAAGTCCATATAAAGAATGGGTATATTTTTAAACTTGTTCGGGATGTTTTTTTTCTTCAAAAATAAGAGTTTGTTAAACACAAACATCCTCTTGAACATATTTGTTTAGGATAGAACACTTCACATCCATTTGAAAAAGTTTTAAATTGAATAATACAACAAGATAAAGTAGAATACGAATAGATTCAAGTCTAGCTACTGGAGAATAGGTTTCTTCCTAATCTATTCCTTCTTATTGATTATAGCCTTTAGCAACAAATCCTACTTTATTTATTACAATGATTCCATTTTCATCATGTTTATTTCTGAAGGCCTACATTACTCCAGTTACAGAAGTTTCTTTAGGTCTTTCAACCAAGGCCCAGACATTGTTTCTTTTTATTAATTTAGTTCATTTTTCATAGATTCAATCCAGTAATCATAACCTAAATATTTTTCAGTAATTTTAGGTTCTAATTGGGAATGAAATACTAGATTTTCTACATCATTTCTTAATGAAATTATATTCCTGAATAGTTTATGTACATCACCAATGATACTATCACATGGATGGTTCTTAAGAAAAAACATACTAGGGTTTTGTAAAATCTTTTTATCAACATAGGGTTGAAAATATTCTTGGGTAAATACTTTAGAAATATTTTATTGAGTATTTTCCTGATTATAATAATCTTCGATCAAAAATTGATAATCATTTTTTGAAAACACATCTGTATATGTAGGTTGGGATTGTTTAAAAATAAAAGGATCAGTTTCATTAAAGTTATCATTTACTATTTATTGAATAGTACAAGATTTTTTTTAATAACTATATAAGAAGTACAAGTAATGGATTATCCTAATAAAATTCCTTCTTCAGATTTTGGTGAGAATTTTTGTAAGTTATCTTTAATATTCAATATGAATACTTTGCATCAAAATACATTGAAGTAAGAAATTTTGGGTTTTTGACCATTCCATCACTCATAAGGAGTTTTATTAAGAAAATGTATGATTAAAACATGATATATAGTATAGCAATTAGTACTAATAGCTTCATCCCAAAAGTGTTTAGAAATTTATTATTCACTCAATATGGTTCTTATTATCTCTTGAGGAATACAATTTATTCTTTCAACAACACCATTTTATTGAGGAGTTCTTGGAGCTAATAAGTGATGAGTAATGCCTTTATTACAAAAAAATGTTTCAAAATCTCAATTTTTAAATTCTCCCCCATGATCACTACAAATAGTTATCAATGGGAGGTTTTTCTTATTTTTATCTTTGGCTAAAAAATATTTAAAATAAGAAAATTCTTCAGATTACTTTTCTAGAAAATAGACCCATGTAAATAGAGTGTAATCATAAACAAGAACAAATACATAGTATTTACCTCAAATAATTCTATTTTGTGTTGAAAATAAAAGACCCATATGCACTAAGTGTAACAAATTAGAAGTTGATACTTCACTAATTGATTTAAATATTCACTTATGTTTCTTTCCATGTTGACAAGGATCAAAGACATTTAAAGAATCAAATCTAAGATCCAGTAGATCCTTAACAAGTATTTTCTTTGAGAGTTTGCATATGATTATAAGATTACAGTGTTCTAATATTCTATGTCATAAAAAAGATTGATCTTCCATTACACTAAGGCAAGGTAAGTCTTCACTCCATAGGTATTCTAGTTTCAGTGTATAAACATTCTCATGCCAATGATAAGAGAAAATGAACTCATCCCTCGAATTGTGTACTAATAATTTATCATTCCTAAAATTCACAAGGTAAACTTCATCACATAATTGGACTATTCTTATAAGGTTGTGATTAAGGCCCTTAAAAAATAAAACATTTAAAATTATGGCTTTTCCAAGAAGAACAATATTACCTATACCAAAAATTTCTCCTTTAGCATTCTATTCGAAAGTTATTCTTCCACCTTTCATATTAGTAATCTTTTAAAAGAAGTTTTTGTTAATAGTAATGTGTCGGGAACATCCATTATCCAAATACCTTATATTTTTGTTGGCACTTACTTTTTTTCTAGAAAATAAAATAGTTAAATGTTCAGAATGAAAACATTCTTGGATCCGGAAATATTAGAAAATAAAATCTTAGGTATCCATATTTTCTTGGAATAGTGGGATTTATGAAAACCTAAGGATTGGGTTTTATTAAAAGAACAAATTTTCTCCAAATGTCCACCACATTGAAACTTAGTGAAAAAAGGATCACATTGGGGAACAAAATAGTTATGACTGAAAATAGGTTTTGATTGAGAGTAACCAAATCCAGAACTATTTCTAAGAGAATGAATTTGTGAATAAATTTTATCAATGTTTTTTTACCAGAAGTAAATTTTGATAAAATTTTATTTATGTAAAAAAATTTAGATTTCAGTCTAATGACCAAATTCTTATCCTCATAGTTATTAGTCGTAGAATTTGAGTTCGTCTCTAAAACATTTTTCTCAGAAATAATTTTTTCAAGATACTTGGAATGTTTATCTTATTCAGAATTTAATTTCTCAAGGTTTTTGGAAACATGTTCAAAATCAAGGGTTTCAGTTTAATTTCTTTTGAAAAATCTAATACTTCTTTTGTTAGAATAGATATTCTATAATTTTCATTATTATGTTTCTTATTGATAGTACTTTTTTCATTCTCAAGTAACATGGAAAACCTAGATACATCTTCAAAATAATTTAACGTATTATCTTTTGATGAAGATAATTCTTCATCTAAAGATTCATAATTTTCATCATTAGGATAATTAGCAGTTAAAGAAATGTTGGTTAAAGATTTAACAATTTTTAACTTATCCTTGATACATTGATTTTCAGTAGTAATTATGGCTATAAGACTAATATTCTTCTTTCCAAAATATTTAATATCTGAAGATTCATTAGATGTGTCTCCACCTCTATCTCTCCATGAATGATTATCTTTTAGTATTTTCCTTCCATTAGACTTGTATCACTTCTTCCTATTCCTTTCAGAATGTATATCATTTCTTTCTTTATTCTTAATATTAAGAAAATCTGGTCTGATATGCCCAACCTTCTTAAATTCATAGCAAGTCACCTAGGATTCTTTTTTATCCTTTATGTCATTTTTTGTGTATCTCTATTGTAAATATTTATTTCCCGCAATATTTTTCATCCTTCAAGGAATATTGGGAAGTTCATTATATGAGTGATCACTATCACTTGAGTATGATAAAACAACATTCATATACTTTACCCTACTAACTCTTTCAGGGGTTTTTTCTTTTATTTGATTATAAGTGGTTGTAAAATAAACACTATAATTTTTATTCTTAATATTAACATCATCTCCTTTCATTATATTCTAATGTTTTAGAAGAGTCCCAAATAACTCATCAATAGTAACTGTTGTAACTTTCAGCGATTCATCAATAACAGTTCTCTTAGAATCCCACTCATTAGAAATGATATCAATAATCTTGTATAAAATAATCTTATCATCTATGCCTTTTTTATCCCATTGATTTTAAGCTATTGAAAATTTTCATAATACTCTATTGAAATTTACATATGGGTTCTCCATAAAGAAATACAAAACCATGGTATTCAGCTCTAAGCATATCTCTTCATGTTTCAATAACCTTGGATGTGCTAAAATGTGAAACTTCTAATTTCATCTAGATGTTATTAGAAACATCACATGATAATATCTAGTTATATTTGTTCCAAGTCATAGAACAAAATAAAGTATTATGTACCTTAAAGTTAAGTTGATACACTTGTTTTTCTTGATTGGTGAATTTTCTGATTTCCTTATCAGGAATATTGTAATCTCTAATTAACATAATAAAATTATCTTTAGTAATATTGATAATAAAATGCCTCATTCTATCTCTTTAGTATTCATAGTCATTTCTATCAATTATTGGGGGTCTAGTGGTATTTAAGTTGTCTATTGATCCAATTTTCATTCCTGTCATTCTAAAAAAATCTTTTCCACAAAACGGGTTAATAGAAAAAGTTTATAAAAAAACTGTTTATAAATAAAGGTTTAAGAAAAACATCAAAAAGTAAATTTTTGTAATAAAATTTGAGTAATAAAACATATATGAAAGTATATGTATTTCATAAACCTCCTCTGATACCAATTTTAGGATCAAAATTTATATGTAGATTTCTTAATTACAAGAAGGGGTGAATTTTATGTTTAAAAACATTCATTTTATCCTTAAGAAAATCTATGTTTAACAATTTTAAACAAAATTAATTTTCAATACCTCTTTAGTTATTAATAAATAAAATAACTTTCATAGGATACAATAATGTGAATCTGATAAATACACATAAACAAGTTTACTTAATGAAATATTCTATCTTAAGGTGTATAGAATCTAAAATAGAGTTTGTATAATAAAAAAAAGGTGTTTGAAAGTTACACTTTCTATCTAAAACTAAAAGAAGAAGGATTTAAAGAAACATGAAACAAGTAAAAAATAAAACTTTTAACCCAAATATAAGGATGTCCAACAACCATGGGTAAAGTTTCATTGATTTATACTTTCAAGAAAGTATTCCTTACCCACTCCAGGGAAATCCCTTGATACGAAGATTGGTATCTATCTTATTATCCATGCAATCCCTCGATTAATCAGGTAATCATAAACTCTATCTTTTTTATCCTCATAAACCCTTGATTATAAAAAACACTAATCAAATTCCCACTATGTTGGTTAAAAAAGTTGTTCATAGAATGAACAAGTTGTACATAGCATTCTCACAAGGCATGTTGAGCAGAGATTTTGTGGTGTGTCACGTCAACTAATAACTTCAAGAATTCAATTCTTGAACAACTTATCTATATAGAAACACAACACCTTAAAATGATTTCAAATGGTTTGGTATTTATATTAAAAGTCTCAATGGTCGAATTCATCCTCCAACAGTCATATTTCCCTAAAATTTTAGAGGGACCTGTGTATGTGGAATTCATGCAACGGTTAAGTTGAAATCGGTGTGATGACATCGTTTTGAATAAAAAACTATGAGAAGTATTTATGAAATAATTTTTTATAGCTAAGTATTAGATGGATTAAATAATTTTGGATCTAATAAAATCAAATGTTACATTACTGAAATTTTTTAACTATAAGAAAAAAAATCTGATTCTAAAAATATTGTTATTAGTAATCTAATTTCTGAGAAAATAGGAGTCTAATTTTAGAAGAAATCGGAGTATGATTCCTGGGGAAATCAGTGTCATATTTATGAAGAAATCGGAGCCTTTTCTCTGAAGAAATTGGAGTCGTATTTCATAGGAAATCAGATTCTGATTTCTAAGGAAATTGGAGTTTGACTTCTGAAGAAATCAGAGTCTATTCAACATAAATACATTCTGGATTAAGGAAAAAATAGTCTTTTCCAAAAAAAACATTAAGTAAGACAATGATGTCTATGGGTAAGGTTTAATAGGTTTTACCATATGAACATCCTTATAGAAATAAAACTATCTTTTAGAATATGTGTATGTGATTTCCAAAAAATAAAGAAATCAAATTATCATAAGGAAACTTATTGACTCAACACCCATCTCATATATATGACACATATCTCCTAAAGACACTTTCACTATCAAACCACCCCACATATCACATAAGACACCCAGTCCATCACATCACAACATATCTCTCCTAAAGAAACCTAGGTCATCACATCACATCTCACCAAAAGACACCAATTTATCACATCACATCACATAAAACCTAAAGACTCATGGCATATCACATAAAATCTATAATTGTAACCAATGTAGTAGGTTATTGTGAACATAAAGGACATCATCCTTTTTACCTCCTCCAACTATGCACGCCCTCCATTATACTCACATCATCAACTCAGGAAACAATCTCTATTGGAACAATTTTAAATTTTATCCATTATAGCTCGTTTATATCGAAATATATTGGAAGAGAGTTAGGGAAAGTAGGGGTATCCAACCATCCATCCTCACCACTAGGATGACGGGAAAACACCACCAAAACAATTAGTTATCGAAATATTGTTCTTGACATGGGTACGGTGCATATAGAAATCACAAGGAATATACAATGATATATATATATATATATTATATAAAAAAATTCATAATCTAAACCGAAGGGTTCACAATATGAGTACCAACCATATCACCACATCACCACTAAGCCTCACAATATATTCCACTTTCACAACCACCACTAAATTTACAACACCACACAACAGGCCACACCATAATCCAAATTCCACCTTCCTTTCAATTTGTGCTAATTTCTAAATTTCCTATTACCAGCCCATTACAATTAACTGGTCCCTTTATTTTAAAATTAAGAAGCAACCATTAAACCAAACTATCCATATTATTTCAAACATTCATTATCCATTTCAAACCATTCCATTCAGTTAATTATTTTCAATTTTATTCCCTTACTAAATGGAAACTAGTATAGCACATCAAAACAAAAAAACCATTTTCATTATCCAAAAATTCACACATTTCCACCATTTTTGTGTCATAGGAACCTCCTTATCACAATAGCCACATACCACACCTAAATCATAGTGCAGCGACCCCACAAACCAAAACCATACATCAAAACAACTTTCACACAACCACAAATTATAAGGCCCCAGCCTTAAACCTTACTTAATATTGAATTAAATGAATAATTCACATTGAGGATCTTTTCAGGTTTAGAGTTTTAGAGAATTAGAACATAACTATTACATCTTAAAAGATTACAAAGTAGACACTTCTACTAAGTCTCCATAAAATAAAAACTCTTAAAAAGAAAGATGTCTAGATTCCATGTTTTAGATAGCATGGCATTCCCTTGATCCCATCCTTGACCCTATTCCACTTTAAGTCCTGTGAAAAACATTTCGAAAAACTTGGGGTGAGCATAAAAAGCTCAGTAAGGGATACAAAGAGAATGAAAACTGTTAGTTTTTCAAAATCAAGTAAACCATGTATACTCTATCAAAGTAATACCTTCACCTTCATGAAGTAGTAAAAACTTTTCACTGAATATAGTATCATTACTTACCTTTTGTAACCAAAGTACTACCATAAAACCCATATAAAGAACACATAACATATATAAAGGTAACTTGGGACATAAACTTACTTAAGTGGAATAACCATACGGTCGACTTCCACACATATCACTTAATGGAATAGCCATACGGCCAATTTCCATACATACTTAATGGAATAGCCATATGGACGACTTCCATACCCAATGCATTGGAGGTTATAACGTAACCACCCGTCCTGGTATTCACGGCACCACCCATCATATGGTTTATAACGTAACCACCCGTTAAAATGTCCAAGTACCAATATAAAATCATAAAACATAAAACCAATATAAAGGAAAGATAACATTTCCACATTTCAATCACAATATATCATAAATATATTGACATAATAGAATCCTTTATCAAAACCATTTTCAATACCAAAATACATAAAAGAGTATATGGTATTTATTTTATTTTAAAAACATTACGGCTTGTTGAGGAAGCCAAAGACCAAATAATACTCGCGGCGGCGGAAAAAGTCATTGTCACCGCGTACGTAAAAAAAATATTCCTTTTTTCATTTAGTAAAACGCTTCTTAGAAAAAGATTCCTTTTGTATAAAAGTAAAAGTCAAAGGATTTTATACACCGTATAAAAGAAGGTTGTGTATAAAACGAAATATGCCCCAATGAAAGGAAATTGAGACGAAGTCCCTTACCTTGGGTCCGACTTGACTCGATCGTTCTTTAACGTCCTGAATAATAAACTTGAGTTAATTTATACTTGATTAAGAACCTTTTTAAAGTTCATTATTATTTTTATATCACTTATTGCCATGTTATAAACATTATGTAACCATTTAAGTTAATAATGTTTGTTTTGTCAATATTTGGTTCTTAAGTCGAAAGTTGACTTCTTACAATTACATGTTGTTCATGTGGTCAAAAGTTCTTTATATCCAGAATGAAATTCCTGATTTGGATATCATATATATCATATATATCCAGAATATACATGTATTTATAATATTACATAATCATTTAGAGGTAAGAAATGAAATGCACCGTTCATGGAGACGGTAAGCCGTACGTACGCATGAACGCTACTTTCATTTCTTTGTCATATTAGTGGAATTAAAACTAAATCAGAGGTATGTATATTTTAATTCCAGAATTATATTCATCATTTAGATATATCATTAATTATATATATACATTATATACATGTAATTTTAATAGTACATTACATTTGGGGATAAGAAATGAAATGCACCGTTCATGGAGACGGTAAGCCGTACGTACGCATGAACGCTACTTTCATTTCTATCTCATACTTTAATGGAAAGAAATAATAATGATATAGAGGTATATTATAATTAAAGTATAACATCATATATAATAACTTTAAATCCATCCTTTACACGTCCCACATATGGCATTAACGAATCACATCACTTTTAGGGGGCGGTAGTCCGCACTTCCTTAAATGAAGATATCGTGTTTACCCATAATGGAAACCATAAAGGTATGCCAAAAATGAAAAATACAGAATCTTAAAGAAAACATAAACATATTATATATCATATATAAAAATAGTGACATCATAATGGCCACCCTTGAAGGTGTTAAATGAGTATTGAACAATCATCGTTTCGGGAGGCAGAATTTCGCCATCCACGGAAACCGTATGTTCTTTAACCATTTGATGTAGTTGTGTGAGACTGTAGCTCAAATAAATATTATAACAAAATCCTAGTATATTTAAGATACTGGTGTTGTTACAAAAGGTGTAAATAAAAAGAGTTTAGAGGGTTGGAGAAGCAAAATAAAACAAATGAACAAGAGAGAATGAATTACCTTTAAAAGTGTAACTCCCTTTTTATTTGAGCCTAAAGGCTTCCTTTGAAAGGATTCTGCCCAAAGTTAATCCTCTAGGATGAGGAGAGGGATGTGGAGAGAGTAATTGGGCAGGGTTTGGCCGAGCCAAAGGCTTGACAAGTGTGTGAAATGGGGTAGAGGTGGGGGCCTTTTATAAGAGGAGAGGAGGGGCACTTTTGGAAAGTAAAACATATTACTTTATTTGAAAATGTGTTTCGGTTTTAAAAGGTCACACATTGATATAATTCGTGGATAAGGTGATAAGGGTTCTAAATCCACTCATCCAATTGTCTTTGGACATGTGTAGGTTTTATATTTTTCATTATCTTTCCATTTTATTTAAATCGTCAAATAATGATGTCATCGCTGCATCATTATTATGTCATATATAATTTAATTTATTTAATGTCTAAAAATTATAAAAAAAATACTATGATGTAGGAAATCTTTTTATCTTTCCAATGACTATTTATAATCAAAATTGGGACTTGTATAACCCTACTTAAAAATTATTTTAGTAAAACACTTTATGTTAGTGTCATTTTCACTTTAACATTAAATAAAAATATATTAATGTCATTTTCCAACTAAAGTGGCTCCATGGGGTCCCCAAGTTGGCCCATGGATTGTCTTGGTCGGCCATGACTCACCCAATAGGTGTAGGACAAGTTTCATGGTGTTTTCACATTCTTATAATATCATTTTTACCTTAAACTACACTAATTACCTCTAATCGCGATTAAGAACTTAATAAGTTACTATTCACCAAAAAATTATTATAATCTCATTGAACCACATTTTACTTCTTAATGAAAACCATGTATGTCGTATTTTTGAAATTCAAAACACAATGATGGAAAAATTCCATTTAAACGGAAAAATCAGTTTTTATAAGTACTACTTAGTGGTTTCACTATTCATCAAAAATTGATGTTTTTCAGAAAATTACCAAAACTTCACCCTAAGATATATTTGATATTACGAATTCAAAAAATGAAGTCTATTTTACAAAATTAAAAACATATAAGTCACATTAATTAATTTAATAATTAATTCCCACTGTCAGAGCAAATAGCGTGTTTTTATGAAACAATAAGTATCAAAAGATTGACACTAGTTTAAGTCCGATTTCAAAGTGAAATTAATTCCAACGACCAATATTGGATTTAATGGTAAAAATATTTTCTAATTTCACTTTAAAACCAATTCAAAAGATAATCTAATCATATAAATAAATTAGATTAAAAAGTGATTTTGAATTAAATACAACATTTTACACTATTCATTAAAAAAATGAACTTTATCAGAAAGGTACCAAAAATTTACACAAAGTAAATTTTGATGTCCCGATTCTAAAGAAGAGTTATATTTGGTCCAATAGAATTTATAAGATCGATCAAAACTATATTTAATGACGGTTCACCATTAAAAGGTGATAAGTGAACCTTTAGTGAAAATTAGAGTATATATGCCCATAAAATTGAACTCTTTCCATATTTAAGCTTTTATCTTTTATTGGGTAAATGTATAAACATTTAAAAACATATCTAATAATATTTTTGTTATTTCTATCCATTCCCGCCAGTACAACGACTACTTGTTAACTAACATTTAAAATAATATTATTTTATTACTAGTGTGCTACGTAAGTTTCAAAGAAACTCATCGTTGCGTATCGGGTACGCTATCGAACATAGAAACCCCTTTAAAATAAAATTAATATTTAATTTGTAAATATTAATAAATATGAAAATTGTTTATTCTTTATTTACCTGGGATGTTACATCCTTCCCCCCTTTTGAGAATTGCGTCCTCACAATTTTATTCACTTATCAAAATAGGTGGGGGTATTTATCCATCATAGCATTTTCAGATTCCCACGTTCCCTCTTCAATCGCATGGTTTTTCCACAAAACCTTTACCTGATGGATCACCTTATTCTGTAACACCTGCTCCCTGTGGTCAAGAATCTGGACCGGTTGTTCCTCATAAGATAGGTTCTCTTCCAGCTGAACTACCTCTGGACTCAAAACATGGGATGGATCTGGCATATACTTTCTCAACATTGAAACATGAAAAACATTGTGTACCTGAGATAAACTCAGAGGTAAAGCCACCCGGTATGCAACTGATCCAACTCTCTCCAGAATTTCATATGGTTCAATAAACCTTGGACTCAGCTTTCCTTTCTTACCAAATATCATCACACTTTTCCAAGGAGAATCCTTGAGAAAAGCATGATCACCTACCTCAAAAGATAGATCCTTCCTCCGGTTATCCGCATAACTCTTCTGCCTGCTCTGAGCTGTTCTCATATGTTTTCTGAATCAACTGAACTTTTTCTGCCATCTCTTCTACCAATTTTGGTCCCATCAGCTTCCTTTCACCCACTTCATTCCAAAATGCTGGAGTTCGACACCGCTTCCCATATAATGCCTCAAATAGTGCCATCTGTATACTGGAATTAAAGCTGTTATTATAAGAAAATTCAACCAAAGAAAGATGTTGGTCCCAACTTCCCTAATAATCCATCGAAAAAGCTCGTAGCATATCCTCCAATGTCTGAATTGTTCGTTCTGACTGCCCATCTGATTGAGTATGAAAAGTTGTACTAAAATTTAATTCAGTACCCAACGACTTTTGAAGGCCTTTCCAAAAGTTATAAGTAAACCTGGGATCACGATCCGATACAATGGAGAGAGGAACTCCATGTAACCTGACTATCTCTTTAAGATACAAACGGTAAAGTTGATCAAGAGAGAGAAAGTATCTCGTATAGCAAAGAAATGAGCAGATTTGGTCAAGCGATCAACAATAACCCAGATTGCATTATTACCTCGAGATGTCCTCGGTAATCCCACAATAAAGTCCATGGATATGTTTTCCCATTTCCAATCTGGCACTGGTAAAGTCTGAAGCATCCCTGCCACTCTGCTTTAACCTGTTGACATGTCAAACACTTCACAGTAAAATCAGCAATGTCTCTTTTCATTCCATCCCACCAGTAATACTCCCGCAGACCTCTGTACATCTTAGTACTGCCAGGATGAAAAAAACAACTCATTCTTCAACTGTGAATCACAAGGAACACATAACCTCTTCACAAACCTCAAAACACAAACACAAACTTATCCAAGAACTCATGGAAAATTTTATTCATAAGGTCCATGAATAAAGCAGGTGCATTGGTTAACCCATAAGGCATAACTACAAATTCATAATGGTCATATCTAGTACGGAACGTAGTCTTCAAAACGTCTGCTTCTTTTACTTTCAACTGATGGTACCCCGACCTCAAGTCAATCTTCGAAAAATACTGAGCTCCCTGGAGCTGATACCACTTCATTCGATGGCCCAACATCTGCTGAAGTTGTTGCAAATGATTTGAACACCCCTTTCGGCTTGTAGTCTAACTGCTTCCCATCACTCAAGCTCCTTGTCGGACACTCGTCTGCATAATGACCCATTTCATTACACTTAAAACATCTTACCGTTGGCTTTTCATTTCCTGCTTGATCATCTTCCTTACAGTTACGAGGAATATGACCAGACTTACCACACTGAAAGCACTTACCAGACTTGGATAAACATTCTCCAGGATGCATTTTACCACACTTCTCACAGGATGGATATTTGGTTTTCTTACCTCCTTGCTTCTTTGATGAATTCTTCCCCTTTTCCTGCCAACTAGACCTCTTATTCTGTTGTTTGTCATAGAACACCTGATCATCGGCAAACTCCATTTCTACCTTCTCCGCACATCGAACAAGTTTTTCATAACTTTTGAATTCACGAGAAGCTAAAGCCCTTCGATACTTTGGCTTTAACCCTGAGTAAAAACGGTTTATTTTACTATCAAGATCTCATATGAAGTTTGGAGAATACCTTGCCAATCGAGTGAACTTTTCTTCATAAGCAGCCACTGAATCATCATCCTGCCTCAATTCTAGGAACTGATTTTCCATCCTAAGACGAACCACCTTAGGAAAATATTTCTCAAGAAACATACCTTTGAATTCATCCCAGTGAAGATCCTCAATCTCATCACTATCCCTTATATTTTTCACCATCGACCACCACTAATCAGCTTCACCTTCAAAACGGTAAACAGCAAAACTAACCTTTTGATGTTCTGAACACCCCATGACATCAAAAATCTTCTCCAGTGCTTTAATCCACCCTTCAGCTTGCACAGGGTCAGATGATCCTCTAAATGATGGGGGATGTTGCCTCATGAAATGTTCCACCACTGACATGTTCCTCTGCGGTTGATCTGGCTGATCTCGTGCATGGATACCTCCACCATTTATAGCCTGAGTCAACTGTTCCATCACTGCAACAAACTGTTCAGTTCCGATTCTGACCATCTCAGGTTGCTGATTTGGAAGGTTATCTTCTTCCTGATGTCGTCCCAACATAGCTGCTTTGTTTCCTCTGCGGAAACCATTCTGAACACAGAAATATCTTAGGCGAAACAACATGGAAATCCGTAAATGCTATATCATTTCAATCATATTATAATTTAACACTTTTCTAACTCCTAAAGTTGTCTAAACCGACCTTTGATACCAACTATAAGGCCCCAGCCTTAAACCTTACTTAATATTGAATTAAATGAACAATTCACATTGAGGATCTTTTCAGGTTTAGAGTTTTAGAGAATTAGAACATAACTATTACATCTTAAAAGATTACAAAGTAGACACTTCTACTAAGTCTCCATAAAATAAAAACTCTTAAAAAGAAAGATGTCTAGATTCCATGTTTTAGATAGCATGACATTCCCTTGATCCCATCCTTGACCTTATTCCACTTTAAGTCCTGTGAAAAACATTTCGAAAAACTTGGGGTGAGCATAAAAAGCTCAGTAAGGGATACAAAGAGAATGAAAACTGTTAGTTTTTCAAAATCAAGTAAACCATGTATACTCTATCAAAGTAATACCTTCACCTTCATGAAGTAGTAAAAACTTTTCACTGAATATAGTATCATTACTTACCTTTTTGTAACCAAAGTATTACCATAAAACCCATATAAAGAACACATAACATATATAAAGGTAACTTGGGACATAAACTTACTTAAGTGGAATAACCATACGGTCGACTTCCACACATATCACTTAATAAAATAGCCATACGGCCAATTTCCATACATACTTAATGGAATAGCCATACGGCCGACTTCCATACCCAATGAATTGGAGGTTATAACGTAACCACCCATCCTGGTATTCACGGCACCACCCGTTATATGGTTTATAACGTAACCACCCGTTAAAATGTCCAATTACCAATATAAAATCATAAAACATAAAACCAATATAAAGGAAAGATAACATTTCCACATTTCAATCACAATATATCATAAATATATTGACATAATAGAATACTTTATCAAAACCATTTTCAATACCAAAATACATAAAAGAGTATATGGTATTTATTTTATTTTAAAAACATTACGGCTTGTTGAGGAAGCCAAATACCAAATAATACTCACGGCGGCGGAAAAAGTCATTGTCACCGCGTACGTAAAAAAACATTCCTTTTTGTCGTTTAGTAAAATGCTTCGTAGAAAAAGATTCCTTTTGTATAAAAGTAAAATTCAAAGGAGTTTATACACCGTATAAAAGAAGGTTGTGTATAAAACGAAATATGCCTCAATGAAAGGAGATTGAGATGAAGTCCCTTACCTTGGGTCCGACTTGACTCGATCGTTCTTTAACATCCTGAATAATAAACTTGAGTTAATTTATACTTGATTAGGAACCTTTTTAAAGTTCATTATTCTTTTTATATCACTTATTTCTATGTTATAAACATTATGTAACCATTTAAGTTAATAATGTTTGTTTTGTCAATATTTGGTTCTTAAGTCAAATGTTGACTTCTTACAATTACATGTTGTTCATGTGGTCAAAAGTTCTTTATATCCAGAATGAAATTCCTGATTTGGATATCATATATATCATATATATCCAGAATATACATGTATTTATAATATTACATAATCATTTAGAGGTAATAAATGAAATGCACCGTTCATGGAGACGGTAAGCCGTACGTACGCATGAACGCTACTTTCATTTCTTTGTCATATTAGTGGAATTAAAACTAAATGAGAGGTATGTATATTTTAATTCCAGAATTATATTCATCATTTAGATATATCATTAATTATATATATACATTATATACATGTAATTTTAATAGTACATTACATTAGGGGATAATAAATGAAATGCACCGTTCATGGAGACGGTAAGCCGTACGTACGCATGAACGCTACTTTCATTTCTATCTCATACTTTAATGGAAAGAAATAATAATGATATAGAGGTATATTAAAATTCCAGTATAACATCATATATAATAACTTTAAATCCATCCTTTACACGTCACACATATGGCATTAACGAATCACATCACTTTTAGGGGGCGGTAGTCCGCACTTCCTTAAATGAAGATATCGTGTTTACCCATAATGGAAACCATAAAGGTATGCCAAAAATGAAAAATACAGAAGATTAAATAAAACATAAACATATTATATATCATATATAAAAATAGTGACATCATAATGGCCACCCTTGAAGGTGTTAAATGAGTATTGAACAATCATCGTTTCGGGAGGCAGAATTTCGCCATCCACGGAAACCGTATGTTCTTTAACCATTTGATGTAGTTGTGTGAGAGTGTAGCTCAAATAAATATTATAACAACATCCTAGTATATTGAAGATACTGGTGTTGTTACAAAAGAAGTAAATAAAAAGTGTTTAGAGGGTTGGAGAAGCAAAATAAAACAAATGAACAAGAGAGAATGAATTACCTTTAAAAGTGTAACTCCCATTTTGATTTGAGCCTAAAGGCTTCTTTTGAAAGGATTCTGCCCAAAGAGAATCCTCTAGGATTAGGCGAGGGATGTGGAGATAGTAATTGGGCAGGGTTTGGCCGAGCCAAAGGCTTGAGAAGTGTGTGAAATGGGGTAGAGGTGGGGGCCTTTTATAAGAGGAGAGGAGGGGCACTTTTGGAAAGTAAAGAAATATTACTTTATTTGAAAATGTGTTTCGGTTTTAAAAGGACCCAAATTGATATAATTCGTGGATAAGGTGATAAGGGTTCGAAATCCACTCATCCAATTGTCTTTGGACATGTGTAGGTTTTAGATTTTTCATTATCTTTCCATTTTATTTAAATCGTCAAATAATGATGTCATCGCTGCATCATTATTATGTCATATATAATTTAATTTATTTAATGTCTAAAAATTATAAAAAAAACACTATGATGTAGAAAATCGTTTTAGCTTTCCAATGACTATTTATAATCAAAATTTGGACTTGTATAACCCTACTTAAAAATTAATTTAGTAAAACAATTTATGTTAGTGTCATTTTCACTTTAACATTAAATAAAAATATATTAATGTCATTTTCCAACTAAAGTGGCTCCAGGGGGTCCCCAAGTTGGCCCATGGCTTGTCTTGGTCGTCCATGACTCACCCAATAGGTGTAGGACAAGTGTCATGGTGTTTTCACATTCTTATAATATCATTTTTACCTTAAACTACACTAATTACCTCTAATCGCGATTAAAAACTTAATAAGTTACTATTCACCAACAAATTATTATAATCTCATTGAACCGCATTTTACTTCTTAATGACAACCATGTATGTCGGATTTTTGAAATTCAAAACACAATGATGTCAAAATTCCATTTAAACGGAAAAATCAGTTTTTATAAGTACTACATAGTGGTTTCACTATTCATCAAAAATTGATGTTTTTCAGAAAATTGCCAAAAATTCACCCTAAGATATATTTGATATTACGAATTCAAAAAATGAAGTCTATTTTACAAAATTCAAAACATATAAGTCACATTAATTAATTTAATAATTAATTCCCACTGTCAGAGCAAATAGCGTGTTTTTATGAAACAATAAGTATCAAAAGATTGACACTAGTTTAAGTCCGATTTCAACGTGAAATTAATTCCAACGACCAATATTGGATTTAATGGTAAAAATATTTTCTAATTTCACTTTAAAACCAATTCAAAAGATAATCTAATCATATAAATAAATTATATTAAAAAGTGGTTTTGAATTAAAATACAACATTTTACACTATTCATTAAAAAAATGAACTTTATCAGAAAGGTACCAAAAATTTACACAAAGTAAATTTTGATTTCCCGATTCTAAAGAAGAGTTATATTTGGTCCAATAGAATTTATAAGATCGATAAAAACTATATTTAATGGCGGTTCACCATTAAAAGGTGATAAGTGAACCTTTAGTGAAAATTAGAGTATATATGCCCGTAAAATTGAACTCTTTCCGTATTTTAAGCTTTTATCTTTTATTCGGTAAATGTATAAACATTTAAAAACATATCTAATAATATTTTAGTTATTTATATCCATTCCCGCTAGTACAACGGCTACTTCTTAACTAACATTTAAAATAATATTATTTTATTACTAGTGTGCTACGTAAGTTTCAAAGAAACTCATCGTTGCGTATCGGGTACGCTATCGAACATAGCAACCCCTTTAAAATAAAATTAATATTTAATTCGTAAATATTAATAAATATGAAAATTCTTTATTCTTTATTTACCTGGGATGTTACACAAATAGCTTATCTCATATATAAAAAATAATATTCATATCACATTTCAGTTTACTTTTCCAGGGAATTATCACAAAAATTATAATTTCTAGGGGAAATTAATTATTTATCTACATATAATAGATTATCCATTTAATCAATGAGATATCAGTCATGCATCATATTTTCCACAAACAAATCAATTTTCATCATAAACAAATCATCCCAAAATCCATGATTTTCAATAGAACATCAAGTATTCATAATCTCAATATCAACAATAACAAACTTGTAAAACATTACGATCATTCCCCTTATCATTATATTTTATTTAAAACTATTCATTATATTTATTAGATTTGTGCCTAATATCTTACAAAAGATAAACCTCCCACATGTACATTTATAAGCTAGAAGAAGGATACCCAACCTCATATAAACACTTTTAAACTACTCAATAAGGTTAGAATGAGGGGGAGATCACCACCAAGTACATTGAAAAAGGAGAAATAAATTATCACCCTAAACACAACATCATACAACATATTATAACCAATAAATAACCCAAACCAATATTTTCCATAAAAAACCATATCCATACGATGAATAAGGATAAAACATGGGGAAGGAACATCATAAACTTACTTATAACCTGTAAGGAATCGTTTTCAAAGGCAAGGGATGAAAGAAAATGATTTGGACATGAAATAAATCCAAAGGATACACTTGGGTCACCTAATAAATGAGAGAAAATATAGAAATATAATAATGTTAAAGGGGATTTTTTTATACTCAGTCTTCAAAACACAACACCACAGTGCATCCTACCCTACTATGGTGTTGAAATAATGAAAAAGAATCTGACGACAAAATAGTGAAAGGGGCCATTCCATAGTGATGTTGGTCAAAGTCACATTAGAAATATGATGTGATCTACATACCATAGATCTAGAAAACTATGGAAATTACTATTTCAAATCCAAGGACACTATTTTGTAGAACCCAAGAACTAGGAAGGGTGGATACACTACAAACTATCTTCATGTTGTAGCTTCCCCAAATTTGGAAGAACCCCTAAAAACACCCCCCCCCCCCACATAGGATTCCTTATTTTCCCCAGGGTATCCACACCACATCTATTACAAAATTTGAAGTAGCACAAAACTCCTCAACCAATCCACCCCATGCCTTAGTCAGCCCCTCCACACTACAACAGACCTCCTTATTGAATAACCCCGTGATCCATGATATAGAAATCCCTTCATCTGAATTTCTCATTTACACTCCACCACCTACTCCCTAACTCCTCAAAACATCCCTCAAACACATCCTCAAAAAAAATTCAAATGAATGGGTTTGAAGGTTTAGACCATCACACAATTATAGAACCAAATATTTGTTTTTTGAATGGTTTAGTAAAATATGTACCAAAATTATGCATGTAAAAAACTTCTCCTTAACCACTTGGTATTTATCCATATTTTAAACAATTTAACTCCTTTTTTCTTAAGTTATTTTCTATACACATCTGAAATATTATAAGAGATATTTAAAATATGAGTTCAACATCTAATGGAAATAAATATTGATCTAGGTTTCTATTTTGGTTTCAATAGATATAAAACCAAATCTTTTGATATATCTACAATTTTTTCAACTAAGGGCACCCCATAACTTTTTTTTATTTTAAAATATAGGACATTCATACCTTCAAAATTAATTTTCAATTTGGGTTAAAAAAATTTACATGATTTTTATAAGTGAAGTGTGATCTTTGATTTTTTTCATGATTTTTTATTCAATCAAACATACGTTTTTTATACTATCCATAAAATTTATAAATGTAATGAAGTTTTTAATGTGGATTATATTTTATAATCATGTGGGTTTATAAAATTGAATGTTATTTTTTAAATAGAATATGATTTATAAATTTTAAAAATTAATGGCTATTGAAATGAAAGTTGATATGGTTGATGGAAATAAAATATTAATGGTTAATATTATATGATTTTTTCTTATAGTCTAAAGTTCCCCCATGGTAATGATGTGTCAGATTGTAGATCCATGATATCTAATTGATGCATGTTATGGTGAGGAGTACCCATTGGTAGTTAATAATTTCTCAAAATTCATTAATCATTCTTATAGGAATCCATTACTGTGATATTTTTTATTCAAGATGTTTTTTATAAAATAAAAGAGATGTTTCATATATTTTTTTATGTTTTAAAAAAAAATTATTTTCATTAAAATATATATTTTTTCAATAATAAAACTCATATGATTATTTTTTTGGTATAAATAGTTGTAGTATAGAGAATACAAACACCACCAATTTTTTATTTATTTTTTAAAATGTGTGTATTACTATATTAATTTGGACTTGAAATAATGGAAATTTGAATTATTTTGAGAAATTATAGTGATGAAACGTTTTACCATGATTAGGTTACCTATGAATCATTTGAAATTTGAGATGTTATGTAATGTATGATTATTTAATGGTTTGGGAAACCATGAAATCACATTGTGCATCCTAACTAGTTATCATGAAACTACTTTTTTGTGTCCTAGAATACTATGACCCTTCTTATTTTATTTATAAAATTTTATAATGGTTCTATTTAGTTTATATTATGGTGATATTATATTTGAATTATGATTCTAATTATTATTTTATCTATGTTTATAAAATATATGTATATATAACATATTGTGAATTCTTAGGAATTTATTTTTACTTTTATTTTTTATTAATGGTGTTATATGGTCATAAAAATGTATATAATATTCTTTTATTAACCATTTCATTGTATAGTATTGTTTTCTATTTTCATATATGTGCATGTGTATGAGGTTTCCCTTTTAGATGTTTATCCCCCCGACGGATGATTTAAATTACTAGTACTATTATTATTATTATTAATTTAGAGTAATTGACAAAGGGTAATACTCACCATTTACTTCTCCATTAATGGATGATTTTCAAATGTGGGAGGATATCCCCTATTTTCTTCCAACTCTCCATTTCACTTCTACCATGATGAATGATCTCTCATGGATTTGAGGTGTGTATTATTTCTTCTCTGTCTTTCCCTTCTTCTTCCTTTCCATCTCATCTTTCTCGCATTTTCACTAATTAGGGTTCAAATAATATTTTTTGGTTTTCCCAGGTAAAGTGACACATGTATAGGTCCCTTCGAGATTCATGGAAAAATATGACTGTTATAGGAGGGAACCGACCATTGGAGATATTCCAATAAATAAGAGCTCATTTGAACGAACTCAATATCGTTCCATCAATCCACAGATTACATGTTGTGAAGTGATTTATAAAGAGAGAGAATCTAATGTTTTGTGTGGATCTAAATATATTTTCTAGCCTGATTAGTGCGACTCCGATTATTGAAAAGTACAATCTAGGGCTTCCGGAGATAGGAAGATAAATTTTTTGACTAACTTATAGTTCGAGTACTTCTAGTGATTGGAAGATAGAGGTGTTGACTACCTTAAAGATTGAGGGATTGTGGGGATAGTAAGGCAGATTCTGGAATTTCTATCGAGGACTTACCCTAGTGTGGGTAAGATATAATTTTTTGAAAGTATAAATCAAGGGACCTTTATCCATGTTTTTTGGATACCCTACTCTTTGGGTTAAAATATTTTCTACTTGTTACTTGTTTTTTGATTCAAGTTTTATTTCCGCTACATTTTGATAAATGAATAAAGTATAACTTTATTATACATTCTTTACTTTTTAATACTATTATAATTTAGATTCTATATGCTTTAAGGTAGAGTCTTTTCCTTGTAAACTTTTATTAAGTTTCATTTTCATAACCATATTTCTGGAAACCAAGCAAGTTTTTCTAGTAGAACTAAAAGAGGCTTTGTGAATTTATCTTGTTTAACTTTGTTAAATATGGTTTTCATCAAGGTTAAAAATAAAATTTTTTAAAATTACAATTCACCCCCTCTTATAATTGAGAATCTACATACAATATTTTGATCCTACAAAAAATGTTTGATATAATTTCATTGAAACTTGTTTTGGTTAAATTGAATTTAAAATTTATTTTTTAGTTATCTTTAATTTTCTATGAAATGATTTTAATGGAATTAAAATATTTTATGGTTTGTAAAGTCATTATTTCCATATTTATATTATTATGGATTATATGATACTTTGTTGACTATTCCCCTTGATATTACTGATATAACTATTATGGTTTTGATATTGATTGTTATAATGTGGAATTATTTATGGTGTAATTGTTAGAGAGTGTTGGGTTACAAGAGATCATTAGGTAGTTATGTTAGAATTCATAGATTAGTGGTGTACTGGTTATCAATTTTCTCCTACTAGTATCCCCTTATTATCATTTGAACCTAAATAGGGGTTTCTTCTAGGCTAGGCCATGACAGATATCAGTGTATCAGTCTCTTAGGACCAACCTAAGCCTGAAAGTGGTTCTTTGAGTGATGTCCTAGAATATCCCCAGAGGATCAATGTTTTTACCCTATTTTTTCTTTAGTATATGGTGTTTTTACTTTATGATTTGATTTATTTTATACTACGACTTATTTCGTATATGATTCATTAATGTCAAGCACTCATTTAAACATTGTTTTCTTATGATTCTTACCTATGTACTTTATTTGGATTATTATTTTTTTATAATATACTCTTGTTTTTTCATGGTAAAATAAAATTATTTGAAAAGGAAATAAATGTTTTTTTCCTCATGAAAAAATTAATAAAATCATTTTTTCTAAATTATATCTTATACTAAAATTTAGATTTTGTCTTATAAAAGGACTTGTATAGATTCATGGAGGTATCCTACTAGGATTTCACTCACATCCTAGATATATTATTAGGTATGTATATAGTTTAGTATCTTATTGATTTTTTATAGGTATGGATATTAAATTTTATCTTATGAGTGGAAAATTATCTCAAACAATGATCTATAGAAGAGATTTAATCTAAACAATCGTGTTTCATATGAATATAGTTGCGTATTTTAATTTTGGTATATAATATTTATCATATATGTAGTCTTTTTCTTGGTATATTATACTTTTGTTCTAAAATATATGTTATTTGAGTTGTTGTAGATTTGTTTATATAGTTTACATTAGCCTTGTTTATTATTTATTGTTAATAATTTGGAAATCATTATCATGTGTTCATGCATGATACACATGATACTTATGTTAGTCTAGAATGATTAAGTTTATGGCATAGGTCTATGTCATGTGATTTCGAGTATGATGGTTAGGTATTCGAACTGATAAGTTATAATTAGATGTATTTTTTAATGAAATGACAATGGTTTTTAGCTAAATGAGAAGGTTTGAAGAATAAATTCAGAATATTATTATTTTTATATAATTTTTGAAATGATTCTTGGGAACTTTAAACCTAAAGGTTCTATTACCGATGAGAGATAACTAACACAATTCCTCTTTATGATCACCAAATAAAACTTCTTATCAATGAGATGATAATTACACTGGGATAATTAAAATATTTAAATCTCTAGAGTAATTTCCTACAAGGTAGTGAATATGAATTCAGATTGAGAAATAAAATGGTTGAATAAGTTTCTTTCTTATAATAAAGGACCGCCAAAGTAAAATAAATAAATATAGTAATATTTTTTCATAATATATAAATTTTATAAAATTCTAATTTTAATTATTAAGAGTACATTAAATATTTTAAAATAATAGTAAGAATGCGATGTTCCTAGAATAAATTCTAGGATGTGAATTGGGAAATTATTTTCAAATAAACTATTTAATGGGAGGATATAAATTTTAAATAGGTAATATACATATGATAAATTAAAATAAATGGATAAATTATAAATTTATGACTATAAAAATATATAGTAAAATATTGTAGTGTTTATGTTAGATAAACATATGACACATGATGAAGATTTATTTGATTTGTCATAATAATATGGATTATTTGATCTTCAGGATAAATATAATGACAAATTAGAGAATATTGATACTAATATGATGAAAGTTAAAAGGGAAAAAATATTATTAAAAATTAAAAAAGTTACAACGTTTATTAAAATGTTAATATCAAAAAATGGAAAGAGTGGTGGAAAATTCTAAGACTTTTGGTGAAAAAGTAATTAAGGGGTTAGTGGACTAAAGAGTAAAAATTGTAGAACAACACAAGGTTATAAAATATCAATGTAGTAGGATAGTGTATAGAAAAAATTATATTTAAGAGATGAAATCTTCAGTTGTATCAATTAAAATAAAATATTAATATAATTTTTGTGACTATGGAAACTAATATGTTCATTAGAATTTTCCCTAATACATATTTAATAAAAAAATAAATTTGTGGAGGCCATTAATAAACCTCAAGTATTTTGGGAATTTTAAAAACTATTATACACTATGATGGGTAGTTTGATCTATCAAACCTATGAATAAATGATTATTAAGTAATAATATTATATTATAAAAAATATTGATGAAAATGTAGAATTAGTTTCATAATTGAAATTTAGTGAATTGACATTTTTACTATGGTAAAATTGGATATGTTATATAATTTTTTAAATAGGATAAAGAACTTTTAAAGATTATAAAAATTGTTAAAAATTATAATAAATGTATTTATACTCAATTTGAATGTTTTTCAAAAATACATGAATTAAAAATTGAATTTGAGAAAATGGTTTTCTAAAAAATAAAATGGTTCTCAAAAGAGAAGAAAAATAATTAATACATATATAATTAATAATTAATTTATAAATATATTATTAATTCTAAATTAATATGATGATTGTTTTCTATATAAATAGAAAAGCTATATTCTCAATAACTCACCAATAAAAATAGAATGAAAAAGAGGGAATTAAAATCAAATTATTTTTAAAGGTTTAATTGAAGTTCATCAAGAATTATGGTGTGTAGAACTTGTATAGTGGTTTCTTATCACACATGAGAAAATAATGATTATTTATATTAAATAAAGAAAAAAATTGAGATTATATGGTTTTGGAATGATGATTATTTTTTGATTAAAAGAATGGGAATGTAAATAATAATTGGAATAGAGATGTAATAAAATTTTGTTTTTTATATTAAGGGATTAAAAATAAAATCATTAGTGTGATTCAACTATGTGATAGTGAGTGTCACATTAAGGAACTACTATGAATGAATGAGAAATATTTTTGATGGATATGAGGACTTGTGTAAAAATATTTCAAATGGATGGGAAATAAGAAATATTCTATATGGTATTCGATGATGTTAATAATATTTGATGTTATATATTTTCTTAAATTAATCTTCAAATTATGTAATTTTTTTCAATATATAAATAAATAATAGATGTTCTTGAATTGATAAGGGAAAAAAATATTTTTTAAATTGTGTTTAAAGAACTATTATAGTAAATACATACATTATTAAAATGAAAATTCATTTATATATTTAGGTATTAGATCAAAAAATGTGTGTGGTTTATTGAACCAAATATATATAAAATAACATTTTTATAATGTTTTTTATATGAATTTATAAAAATAGGATTCATAATTCCTATTAGCCATGAGAAATAGGTGATTGATTGCATTAAAAGATAAGAATGGAAGGATGAGAACCAATTTTGGAAGAATAACACAACACTATGATAATATAATAGAACAACATTTAATTCATATGAACATTAAATTTACATGAAAAAAATAGAATATTTCAATATTTATTTTTACGATAATCCATGAGAATGGGGAAATTCATAATAGTTTTTAAATTCCTCTCATATACCTTATATGTAGTGAAATAGAATTAAAAATCTCATCTATGTTTAGTAGAGATATTTTTTTATTAAAAAAAATGGATCACCACAAAAATACATACATAAGGAATCATTGATGATATTTCCTTATGTTTGAATAATATCATAATCACTAACTACCTCCTCCAATAATCCACTATCAGTATAATCACATATCAAATCATGGGGATATATTCTTTCCTCATGATTTTCTAAAATCTCTTGAAGATAGTAGTAAGGAGAAACCATCAATCAAGAATAAAATTACTAAAAAATGAGTGCATTATATTGAGGATTTAGTCCTCTTTTATAGGACTAATTTAATACATGAAGAAGTTTCATAAAGAGTTAAACATTTATCAAACATTTACGAAATAAAATATTACTAAACTCATTCATATATTACCCTTTTATTAGTCATGTTATCAAATATAATTAAAACTATATATAATATGATATTTAAAAGAAATTATTTAGGTCATAATTCCATTAATCTCTCTCATACACTAAAATATCTCTTATATTATCATTAATATCTACTATAAAATTAAAAAACGTATCTCAATAATTTCACTAATGTGATAATATATATGAAGAATATGTTTTGATATATATTGAGATTAATGTTCCTTAACTTGATTGAAACCCTTATTTTTTATAATACAACTTTACGGGATTATCAAAGTTTTAGAAACAAACTTTTTAATCAAAATAGATTTCTTGAGTGAATTTTATGTTGTAATGTATTGAGGTTGTGTTATAAAATCAACCCGTATTAGATACTTATAAATATTCTAGATCACTACTCAAAACATTTTGGGAGAACACAATCCTTTATTAAGACTAAAAATAATATTTTCAGTTTAGAAACTAATATCAGTGTAACTATTTACAATGGAATGTCCCTCACCTCTAAAATCCATAAATATATTATTAATAATTTTATAGTACTTATGTATATTCTTGATAATATTCTAGTGAATCTCATTAGGGTATGATTAGAATTATATGTTTATACTTAAGGTATATGATACATTGTGTCATATAGACAACATGAAAACCATGATACATCATATTGTCAAGTCATAAGGAGTCTTACTCATTAACTTCCTTTCAAAACCAGCAGATGGTTTGTGATCTATTACAAAATTGTTTCCATGAAATATTAGTAAGATACTATCTTGTAATTCTCAATGATAAAACTATTTTTCATATTTAAAATATGTATCATTTTATAAAAAAAACATGTTGTCTTTTATCTTCATCAATATATAACTATATACATTGTACGCTGTTCATTTCTCCCATGTCTTTCACTAATAAGAATTTACCAAATCAATGCTTTACAAACTAAAAATTAGGGACGTTATTGTGGATAATAAGTACTTTGCAAACATATAAATCTAGAAATATCACTATGATCCAAATAATTTTATTATATATAAATGATCTGTTGTTGATTTTGATAAAAAAAACTACTTGATCAAATCCCCAAATTACATTTTCCAAATATGAGTGGATTTCTAAGATACATAAATGGAATTTTGAATCATCAAAACTATATTAGTAGAATATATATACTAAAAATCATGTTATAGTATATAAAAATAATCAAATAAATTTCCATTTAGAAAACACTTTTTAGATCTCTTTGGTATAAATTTTAAATATAATTTGGTGAGCATATTCCTAGTGAATTTTATCGCAACTATTGTTGAAAATGGTTTATTTATAATATATACAATGAATTTATTTATAATATTTTCATATAATATGATCTTTATGATGTTATTTTGTGACTTCTCAAAAGATTAAATATAATATAAAATAACAAACATTCATTAAAACATCTTTGAAATAAATATTTAGAGGAAAAATAAAAAAAATGAAAGAGATTCCTTTAATTATTGGTCAAAAATTTCACCATTAATGAAATTGATGATGATCCCCAAGAAATAACCAAAATAATGTTTACTTCATATAAAATAAATCATTTTTATGAATCAATGTTCAAGTCTACATGACTTACCTTACATCATTGTACGATAGAAACATTGATTTAAAAAAGAAATGGACAACCATAGAGCTTCATCAAAAAAAAATATCACTAAAAATAATTCATTTTTAATTATTTAACCCATTTTATACAAAAACATTATATAATTAATGAAATTATAAAGATTTATACATTTTTTTAACATTTAAAAAATCTTCCCCATCATGAAATAGTACTTTTTAATAACTTTTAATTTTAATCATTCACTTTACTAAACCTTACATTCATTTTTTGACATTTAAAATATCAATGTAGTTTATTATAATTCATTTTTAAATAATCAAATGATGTATTAATAAAACCTATCATCGTAGAATAATTTTAGAAAGATGGAAAGTTTTGTATGATATCCCATTTATACTACTAGAAATATGACCTATACCAGTGATTTGGAAAATGTTTGTTACAAGAAATCTGTACCAATGGATTGTATATGGATGTTTTCTGTTGACCAATACCAACAGTTTGGAAATCCATTGGTATAAGGGGCACAATATTTATGTTAAATAATAATAATAATAATTTCAAAATCAATAATTATTTTTATACATACGTACATATATTTGTTTATACGTAGTCATCAAAGTTATTATAGTGGATTGGTAAAATATTTGGAAAATAAAATGGAGACCCTTAGATAAAAACTCAATATTATAATTTTTTAAAATAGAAGACTTATACCAATGGTTTTACAAAACCATTGGTATAGTAATTTCTTATGAAATGTTCTACACTAACAGTTTGAGAACCCATGGTATAGATGGTATATACCAAAATTTTGGTCAAATCATTGGTATCGGTATTTCATGATGTATAATCACCCAAACTGATTGTCAAATCATTAGTATAGGATTTACCAATGGTTTGAGGGACTATACTAATGGTTCAAAACTATTGGTATAAATGTTTTCTCATATTATATCTCTACATGGTAAATCCTAAATCATTAGCTATCACTATCCATATCGCATAAATAAATATGACCTATATCATTTCATATAATATGGTATTTAGTTCAATTATATCTTTTACATTTTAGATAAATAATTTATCCCAATTTTCTTCTTGAAACCCCATTATCACAAAATATAGTTATCTCCTTAAGGTGAAAGAATCAATTGTTAAGTTAAATTTGTATAAATTAATTACATTATTGATTCCCTTTGTACATTTATCAAAGTAAAAAATGTAACATTCACTTGGTAGGAAGTAGGTTAATCCTAAATAAATTTAATTTTTTTCATTTTACAAGATAAATATATATCTCTATGACTCCTGAAAAGGATAAGTAGATGTTAGAAAATATCCTCTAAAATAATTTTTCAAATTTATTTGTTCAAAAAGAATATAGGGAGACTTCCAAAGAGGTATAAGAAGGTATAAATAACTGGTATCATGGGGATTGGAGGAGTTTTGGGAGAAAATAAGGAATTTATGTAAAAGATATGGATATCACATTGCAGAACCATGTGGCATTCCCCCGTGCATGTTTTACAAGGAATTATTATGTCACATTAGAGATGGAATGATGAAATCGTTGAACAATGATATTTTTGAGGTTCTAGTGTTTGCGGAATTTTACACCACAGATGAAGTAATCATGTCACAATGGGTTTCATATAATATTAAAGTATTGTGGTTAGTATAGTGATTTAATTTTGAATGTTTTAGTCACACTACAATGGATGTATCAAATATTAAAAAAAATCTATGTAAGATAACTTCAATGCTATATTGGAATAACTCAAACCTATAAATTATTTTCTGATAACATATAACTTTGTGTAGTATATAGGCATTTTTTGAATTAAAAGGGGTATATATATAGATATATACTCCTAATATGGGTTCTATGAATTAGAAATAAACATCTCTTTGAATTAATAGTCAAAGATATTTCATATTGTTTAACCACACTATAAAAATAGGACTTCAAGCCACATTTTTCATATATTAGAATTGACATGTTGTAGCATGTGTTTTTACACCATGAAAATGTTATATTTGGTAGAATATTTAATTTTGGTACTCAAGTAAAGGAAATATTTTTTATGTTATGATGATGGTCATACCAAAATTAGGTTTGGTTTTGCATAATAACATGAAATCAAAGTTCCCACATTTCTATGATTTTGTGTAACTAAAATTATGGAAGGTTAATTGAAAATTGTATATATGTTTTTGATAAATCTGAACATCCTAATTAAGATTAATTAAATATCTATAAGAAGGTAAAAATGGATATTCTCTAATGATGGAAGAGATGTCTTTCACTATAAAAAAGTTAAGTTGGGGCATGGATATGGAAGAGGGAAGTGTGGGAATTTCATATTAATGATACAAAAGGGTGAAAAGGAATAATGTTGGAGTATATTTCAATGGAATATAAAATAGTATCATAACATGGATTATTGATAATCTAATTAATACACCATTATTAGTGTAATATCATTCATAGTTTGTGATGATAGAGATGATTTCACTTGGAGGAGCATTGAGCAATCTGAGTGATTGAGAGCAGTGATTTCTCTATGTTTTGAGGGTTTTCAACTCGGAGGGTCAGTAAAACTACACTATGTTTTAATGAAATAAATGATTCACTTATTGAATTTTTTATATCATTACATCCTTATAATATTCTCATTAGATTTTTTCCAGTTAAGGTGAACTATGTAAATGTTCTATGTTCCTCTATTTACTTGATTTGTCAATTCATACTGTTTGTGAGGTAGATAGGTATTCCTGCTAAAAAAGAGAAAGATCATTAGTGAGGGTTGTTTTAATAAAATCATCATACCTTGATTTATCCCCTATTGTATTTATCAAATCCATGGCCAAGAATTGGGATCAAAGTAGTATGTTGTTAGGGAAAATTGTCTCTTAGAAGCCCTCGATTTGATCATCAATCATAAAGAAATTTTGATATTCAATGGAATAAATTTTCAATTATAGAAAAATTTAATTAAAATATATTTTTTATCATTAGGAATATGTTTCTATATGGATAAAATACATGATATCTTGGTCAGTAAGGATTTCTGAGAACTACCATAGAAATATAAAATAGAACTTGATTCCAATGTGGGATGAGTCAACCCATTGGGATGAGATCTATTCAATGTAATATATATAAAGATTATGTAGCATAAATCCAAACACATAATGTGGAAAAAAATATGAACATCTATAAATGTGATTCTAATTAAAGTGAAGTTAAACTGCATGTTTTATAGAATATGTTTGAATATTTTAGGATGTACCAGAATGAATCTGTTGATTTGTTATTTGATCAGGTGAAAATGATTTTGGTGGAAATGAATATATTTTTAAAAAACAAGATTATATCAAAATCATAAATAGGATCATTATATTACTTCCACTATGATTCATTGAAATTTTCAGGGTTTTTGAAGGAAAGATCCAAAGGAAGTCATAGTGAATAGTATTCACAGTACTTTCATTGTATATGAATAGAGGAATAATGAGAATGAGTCAATTACAACGGATAACTCTCAGGAAGTGGTGCTTTAGGAAATAAATAAAATCACATTATAGGGTAACCCTAAATGTATATAATTTAATAGGGTTATTTATTTCCATTCATCAAAAAAGGGTGAAATGAGAATTCAAATTCTATCTTCCACCCACTTGATTTTTGTGTGGAAGGGTTAGTCGCCTCACTAAAATTTTTTTCAATAAGTTATAACATAATGATGAAAAAAATCCCAAAGAAAACCTTCAACGATTTTAAGGTTGATATGGGTTCATAGAATTAATTTTTAAAAATTAAAAAAAAATTATTACATAGGATGATGGAAGTTTAGAAGAGATGGATGTGGAAGCAATCGAGAACAATAAAGACCACAATGAATAATTCCCCATTTCTACCATAGAAAAAACAAAATCTGAGAATATATATGATAAAAACAATGAATTTGTGGGATAATTATAACTCAATGTTGAAATAGAAGCCACACTTAAATAAATTTATGTTTTAAGGGAAAAATTAAATAAGTATAATGATGTTGTTAATGATTCTAAACATTATATATGGTACAAATAAGAAGATAAGTCGATGTTGAAAGTTGAAATTGAATGTATCCAATCTATAAGTCCAAAAAATATATTAAGAATGATATTTATTGAAAACACAAAATTTATTAATATGCCTCAATCATTCATATATTAACTAATACATATATATATATATGGAAATAATAAAATGGTTTTATTCAATTAAAGTAAGAAATGCTATATTCTAATGATAAGTTGAGGATCATGAAAGTATCTTGACTCCTAGTATGACATAGAAAAAATCGAATGTATCGGATATAGATAATATAGAAGTTAAATTCGGTGACATAAATAAGAATTTAAAATATTACCATCAAACACAACATTTTGAAATTATATAAAAATTTGAAGTGGGTATTGACTGTAAGAAAAATTATGTGAATATTTGATGAAATCCCACAAGCACCCACACCACATAGGAATATTGAAATAGGTGACTAAATAAACACATAAAAGGTTGTTGGGTCATTAATGAAAACTTGTAATAATAACCCAAAAATATGGTGTTATTATTGTAGAAAGATAGGATATACTCATTTCATATATTCAATAGAAAATTGTCACATCAAGGAATAATAGTAACAAAATAATATAATAAAAAATGATCACACTCGACATGTTTTTAATGGATATTATTTTAGGTGTAATATTTATCGACACAAAGGTGTTAATTTATCATCATGAAAACAAATGCGCGTGGAAAAAGAAACTCGACAAAGAAATTCTCAGTCAATGGAAGCATTATAAATTTGTATGAAAACTAATAACCAATTATTGGCTCTACAAGATGATGTTGATCTATCATATATGAAGGATTAATGAATATATTCACCACCTAAAGAGGTAATGTAATAGATATGGATTAAAAGAGAAAGTTTATAGAAGAAATATTTTATGGATATTGACTGAAAAGTAATCAATTGAGCTGGACTATGGATTTTAAATAGTAGGTATACTTCCCATATAATGATAAATAAAGATCCTTCCATGGGTATCAACTAAAAAAATAAGGTGTTTTTCAATTTTGAAAAGATGTGTTTTTGAATATTATTTGTTTTAGGAAGGAAAAAATCATAGGAAAATACATAAGGTGAATAACGGTATTTATAGTTGAAGTATTTGGTCACACATTGAAAAGAGTAAGTCAATTATGTGACATCGTGAATTTGATCAATTTCTCCAAGATGAATTTCATTTTCAAATAATTATTCAGAATAATTTTGCTGAAAGAGAAGTATTCTATATAAAATCTATAACCTATTAATAGATAAGAAGAAAAAAATCTATCAATGGAATATTAATATAAGTTGTATACAAAAATATTTTCTTCTTGAGACAAATTTCCTTAGAATATTTAGTAAAAAATTAAGGATCTCATTATAGCTTTAACTCTCATGTGATCATATCTAGAAATGTGACACTTTTCAAAAGGAAAATATTATTTAGAAGACAAAAAATATGAATGATAAGAAGTCATAGAAGTATTCTGAGTTCATTCATGTTGATTTGTGTAGGATAATTACACCTAGATCCATGGGTGGGAAAATAAAATATGTTTTTTCATCGATCATTATAGTATGATGTATTGGTTGGCGGTGTTATCTCATAAATTTGAAGTGATAAAGTGTATTAAATGTTATCCAAGTTTTTCATAGAATATTCTTTGGTGAAATTTCAAAAATAGGGGAAAATAATGGAATGTAATTTTCTAATGATCAATCAGAATATTATCTTTAAAATCATGGGATAAGGGACTAATTTTAAAAATAAAATACCACTCAAAAATTGGTTTTATTAAAAGGTTGGAAAATATAAAAAGAAATATATCTTGTAAAATGCTCCTTGAAATGTTCTTATCAAAGATACATTCGATGTAATTTATCTTGACATTTTTCTACATTAAAAATAGGGCTTTTTTTATTCCAAGATAATTGTTATTCATTATAGTATGTGGTGCAAGGGAGATCCAACACTAAAATATTTTCATGATTTTAAGAGAAAGTTATTTATTTTTTAAAAAATTGAAACATCATAAGATAAAATATCTTGAAGATGGATGTGTATTTTTTAGAAACTCATCCAAGAGTCAGTCATACAATAGTATTAATATAACTCTTGGAAAAATCCATGAAAATCATGAAATCATTTTTATGGAAATTGAGAATAATTTCCAAACATAATAGTTGAATTCACAAAACAATGTGTAGACTTTAGTGGATAGTGATATTGAAATAAACAGCTCAGTGTGGTGGGGGAGTTTCAGATGATTATCATGAAGACATTATTTATTAGGGTTACAATTCAACATCCAAGGCCATAAAAAAGTTAGGGATCATGCTTAAAATGGCTAAAAACATCATTAATGATTGGATATCCCTAGTATAAAAAAGAAGGATAAATCCTCTAAAAAATATCATTCATATATCAAGTATAGATAATGAATTTTGAGAAGTTTTTTAACGATGAAAATTAGGTCAAGTTGATGCATGATGAGATTTACCAAATTGAGAATAATATAAAATGGTAAATTAATCCAAGGATAAAAGAAAAAATCATTGGAATCAAATGGTATTTTTTAACAAAATATATAATGACGAAAAGGTAGTTCAAAACAAGTAATGTTTTCTATGAAAGTGTTTTCCAAAAATTAAATGGAAAGATATATATAAGATATTTTCTCATATATAATGTCTAGATATGATTCAAATTTTCCTAGAAATTGTAGTGAAAAAGGGATTTGGGTTGTTTAAAATTCATATCAGATGTAAATTCCTTAATGTATATCTTGATGAAGAAGTATATATGAAACAATCATATGGTTTTATTATTCATGAAGATAAAAATAATGTTCTATGTTTGAAGAAATATTTTTATGGTCTGATGTATGAACCAAGGGTTTAGTATTTTATACATGGTTAATATATGATGAATCTTGGTTTTCTTTAATGAGGATTTTATCAAAATATTTATATCAAAAAGTGTAATGATCACAAGATGGTAATTATAATTTATATTGATGAAATAATATTCATATGATAAATTGAGGTAATATGAGAGAATCTTTTAGATTCAATGAAGTTGTATTTTGATATTTAATTGATGGAAAATTTAATATTATTTCTTAGTTTATGGGTTACAAAAGTAAGGAAGGAATTTTTTATTTCATTATGTAAATATTCCAAGGAGGTACTCAAAATATTTGCAATGAAATATTCCAAGGTGATGATAATACAATTAGTTACCATGATGAAGTTTTCAAGGTACTATGATGGTAAGTATGTATATGTGATAGAATATAGAGAAGTCATTGGGATGTTCTTTTACTTAATATCTACATGAACTTATATTATATTTTCTACTTTATAAGTCTCATGGTACCACAAAAATCCTAAATATATCTAATTCCATTCAAGTAAAATAATTTTGTTATATATTAAAGGAATAGTGTATTTTGTACTATTTTACACTTCTCATTCACAACATTAGTTATTAGGATTTATGGATTCATATTAAGATGTTTCAATTGATGATTACAAGTTAACATCGAGTGGTGCATTCTATCTTGACGGATTCTATATTTATTTTCTATGAAATAATAAATATAAAATTTTGTTAAGCAGTGTATAAGATATGTATATTGAGGCTACTGAATAATTTACTAAATTATTATTGATGGGGTAACAACATGAGATGTTGGAGTTGATGTGAAATATCCTATTTCAATAAAGTGTGATATCTTGAGTGCTACTAATCTTAGAAAAAAGCATGTTCATCACTTAAGGAAAAATTTAAAATGACATAAAATGACATCTTTTCATGGAGAATGTTAAATAAGGACTAGAGAGTTTGGAGTTTGTGTCTACACAAAATCAAGTCACATACATCATAACCAAGGCACTACCCATGGATGGTTTGGATAAGAAACATTTGGCTCTTGAAGTCAAACCATCTACATCCATCTAGTTGATCAGAGAAAGGACCCCTACTACCCAATGTAATTTTTTATTTATGGAAATGTTTGGTAATTCTTATGGGTTAATTTTTTATGTATATAACCCTATTTTTTTAGTTTAAAATAAGTTATTATTAGGATAGTTGATAAAGGAGAAGAAGTTATCCATGATTTTGAGATGTTGTAGATGTATGGAATTATTTTCTCTTAGATAAAAGTAGGATTTATTATATTTTCTTATTCCATTCTAAGGTATTACTTTTATATTTTTGGTGGATGAAGTTGTTCTTAAAAGGTTTTAGGATTTTTTTATGGAGTTTTTAGGTGCAATGGAGCTGCTTCAGGGAATACACATCGTGTATTGTTTACAATACATGAAATGGTGGGTCACAACTTGTGTATTTTGCTAGTTCAAGACTTGTAAGTAATCTATGGGGGAGTCATAAGACTGATTATACATCATGTTAGTGGAATTAATGACATTTATTAAATAAAGGCCAAGGTGAAGCATTTTTTGGAGAAATATTGACATTTTTTAAAATAAGTACATTACATGTCGTGTAATGTATATATGATGTGAAACTAGTGGAATTATAGGTTTTAAGTTCTTTTCATTTCTGAACATTAATTAATTTGGCCACACCTCCTTCACTATAATTTTTTATATTCCCTAGGTTCCCTGAGGAGACCTTACAACCCTCTTCTCCCCAATTTGTTTTGTTATTTATGGTGGTTGTTCTTTAGCAATCAGGGGAAATTTATGCTCTCCCTTTTGGTTATTTTCTTTCATTCTTACCCTGGGGATCCATTTTGGTGAGGATTATTTGGTTTTCAGTTTGATTTGGGATGTGTTTTGATGATGGTTTGGTGTGGTGTCGGTTGATCTACTGTTTTCTAGGTGTGGTTGTGGTTTGTGGGAATTTATTCCACACCCTTTAGGAAGCAGTGAGTTGGAAAAGCTTTATTGAGGTAGGGAATCCCCTGTTTCTCTTTACTATCTATCATGCATGATGGGTTTTCGTTTTCCCATCTATCAGTTATGGTTGTTCAGGATTAATCAATGAATATAAATTGATTAATTGAAATTTATGGGTAAAATGGTAATGAGTCTGATGATTTTACATATTTTTTATTATTGTGATATAAAAAATTATATTGTCTTGATACCCTCTTGGGAATTGTGGTTATTGGGGGTTTTTTCACAGATTTACATGTGTTGTGAAACCCTTGTTGGGCAGTTTTTGTGATATCACCCTAAAATGGAAAATTAACTAACCACTTTTATTTTTCTAATGAAATGGTTTCCCTAGGATTATGGCTTGTCGGATAACACCCCTAAAATAATGGTGAATGTGATAAAATCCCCTTTTGAAAATCTGTAAAATTATCTTGATGTGTTTGGATGTGTGGCCATTCTTGTGGGACAGTGATGTGTGTTTGAGATGTGATGTGGGGTTGATGGGTGAGATGTAGTAGTTCTTTTGGGGTGGAAAGGTGGTCATTATTTAACCGTGCTTTGGGGTATCAAGGTTGTGGTAGTTTTTTTATTCTTTTGGGGTGTGAGGTGTTGGTTTTTTAGATTTTATTTTGGGGTGGTGAGGTGATGGTGTGGTGGGGATGATGATATTCTTGTGATCTGTGGTTTCATTGTGCAATATTCATAGATAGTGATGCAATAATTAATTTAGTAATAATGTTTCAAATAGTTAGGGGTTGGTTTTATTAATGGGATGAAAATGGGTAATGAATAAACATATTATGGGATGTGGCATTAAATTTGGATAATTCTTAATAATGAAATTAATTGGATGGATAATTTGAATCGGTTGGCAATGTGAATTTTCGTTTGTGGCTTGTGTGGTGTTATTCATTTAGAGGTGGCAACAAAAATGATGATGTCTTGATTTTTGTAGTTTTTGGTTGTGAACCCATAGGTTGGTCTTGTGTGTGTTGACATGTATATACCTGTACATTCATTATGATTTACATACTCACCCCAGCCATATAAAAAACTATGTGTTGATACCTGTATAGTCATGTGGGGTTTTTTCCCAACATCTGGTGAGGAGGAAAAATTCTAGGTGCCTTCTCTTTCTTTCTTTCTCTTCCATTTTAGGTAGGTATTGCACAGGTTCTGATGGTCGGAGGTCTATTAGTGTACTAGAATTTGGTTATGATATCCTTGGTGTCATCGGGTGAGTTTTGATATTGTATTTATTATGGGGTGGTGAGCCCATGCGTCTTCAGGGAAGATGTGACATAGCCCATGTGTCTATGGGTGGGATGTAATGGGAATAGGTGTATTATGGTGGGGGTATTTTATAGTATGATGAGGAAATAAGGTTGATATACATCATGTTCATGATACCCAACTGCTCTTATTATGGTTGTGGATGTGTGATACCCCGATGTTTTTGGGTTAGACATGATGTAGTGGTACTTCTGGGGTGGTCAACCTAGGTGTTTACAGGCATGATGTGATGTGATCATGCTTGTGGGAAGTGTGGTATACAAAAGATATGGGAGTTATAGGAAATATAATTTTGGGGTTTGAGAGTGGTATATCATTAGGAAAGCGGTTTGGGGTACCCATTATCGATATGATTCTTGTAATATTATATTACTTGTCTTGTGTTAATTGGTGATCTTTCAGTAGTGAGGTTGGGATGGCTAGTTGACCTATTTAGGTGTTGTTGGTTCTTTTGTTTTCTCATATGTTCATTAATATAGTTCTTTAACATGTACCTTAGAAACATTGTTTTTTCTAATGAGTATACTTGTATCCTCTCCCTATGTATATAAAACATATTTTCATATTTCTAGGAGAATTACATTGACCATGAGAGACATTAATATCTTAGATCATTAGATAATTGTTGTATTGTTGCTTTAGCTTTTATTTTGGGTATATACTTTTAGGGACATTTATCTGTACCTATTTTATTTATACATCCACATTGGTATGATTTTTGTTTCTTTTTATATATTTTCATGGTGTTGCTTTTGGATGATTCATCTAATCTCTGGATGATATTTTATTATATAGGGTAATATCTCCCATTTCCTGATATGTTTATACCCTTGGTGTTATTCACCAATCCAGGGCCTACTAGAGGTGGGACTTGGGGGTAATTATCTCTCTCCCCTTATTATGGTGTATTTTGAGGGAGGGGGTATGACAGAGTTGTATCAATGGGATGCTGAGAGATTGTATGGAGTTTATAATTAGGAAGAGTGAGGATTTCATGGGTTTGTATTGTTACGGTTCTAGTTGGACTTGGTGTGTGACATAGGTAAGGGAGACTGGATAGGATAGGGGATTTTAGTGTCCCATGTGATCCAATTCATAGACACTATACTCATTGATTGACCAAGTGAGATGGACATGTTATCGGGGTAGAGACTTGGGAGAGTTACATACATCATGATGACATGTGTTGTTATTGAATTGGGTTTTTTGAAATTTTAAAATAAATTAGGAAAATTAAAATGAATCTAAATGAAATTTCATACTACCGATATATGTAAATTCTTATTCACATTCCATATCTTTATCTTGTCCTTCATCTACATGTGGTTCAAGAAATTTAGGTTTAGCAGGTTGAACCAATTGATCATTATAGGGTTGATCTGGTAGAGAAGTTTGAGTCTTGGAAGAAGGTGTTTCATAGTTTTAAGAAGTAGTATTTAGAGAGGTATGAAGGAAATATTTCTGATATAGAGACAATGATTTGGCTGAAATAGATTGAGATCACATTCAATATAATATGGGATATGGTGTGATAATAGTTCCCTTTGTTGGTTTGTTAGATGTGGAGAGCCTCACATCAGTGGTGGATTGTGTATCTAGGAGAGCAGATGGAGGTATATGTTTCATGGGTTGAATTTCATTAATTGTTCTAGGCAAAGTTCTTTTCATCAACTATGAAGGCAGTAAGTAGGCAGGAGCTTCTTTCTCTTCAATGGGGAGTATGTCTATGTGGGGGTTAGGAATAAAGATCAAGGACCATCTTCATTTTTCCCTGGATCTTTATCCAGATGAGGACTCTCACATGATACATCTTGAGGAGGAACTTCATCCTTCTATACAGTATGTATTTACTCCTTTTATGTTTCTAATGTATCTGTAGGTTCATAAGAATGTAAATGTGATCGATCGGATGCACTCTTTAGGATGTCTTATGTGATATGGGAACTAGTATGGTTTCTAATGGAGTGGATTTTTCAATTTAAGGTCTCAAGAACCAGGACCTTTGAGGTTTTGACCATTGAGGAGTTGACCTCAGCAGTTTTCCTTCTAGACTTTTGGGGATATTGGTTTCTATTCTTTTCCTAAGGGATTTTCTCAAGTGTGTTTTGGTTCTCGGTTTATGGACATCTCCAGAACTATTTTCTAGTGGTTCCTGGAGATCTTTTTGGTAGAGGTGGATAGGTATAGTGATATCATTAGTTGAAAATTCTAGTGAGACCATTCTAATAGTGGGGGCAGTAGGTTTATGCTCCCCTACAGGGACATGGAGAAGGTGGAGGTCGGCTTCAGGATATTCCTCATGTCCAGGGACCTCATCCCAAGAATGGTTGTGGAGGTGGTTCTTAGTAGTGGGGTAGAGGAGCTAGGTGTGGTTAGTTGTACACACTGAAAGTGGTAGTTCCATAGGGGATATAGATTGTTAGAGGTATGATTGGTGCTTTGAGTACCATTATTTGTGCCTTTTTGGATTCAAGAGATTCACGTTTCTTTGTTTAACGCAGTCTAGTCTAGGCTCTAGGACTAGACTTATGGATTCTTCCCATTCCCCTGCTGTTGAATATACTATTTAGAGGATAGAATAAATTGTTTGATGTGTTTTAGGGTGTAGACTGATGATGGGGACACAATATTCCAAAGGGGGTCTTTTCATTCTACTAATGAAGCCATATTATGATGTCCTTGGTATCAATTTGTTGTATTTTGTACATTTTTATCATCTTATTTTATAGGTGAGTTGTTTTTACAGATGTGGATGGACAAAAAATGGTTTTCTTTGGAAATCAGGGTTTCCAGGTGGGTATTAAGAATATGTAGACTATTCTTTATTTATGGATGAGTTTTTTATTGAATCAATAGAAGATGGGATGGTAGAGTATCCCAGAGTCATTGGAGAGTCTTTAGATTTTTTTCCCAATGGGTTGTGATGATACCCCCTCAAAGTGATGTTGACGTCTGGATAGACTTGCATCCTTGTGATTCTTTAATTTTTATGGAACCTCATCGGATGGAACCTTATGAGTTATAGGAGTTTAGGATTCATATAGATGATCTACTGTAGAAGGGTTTTATTAGGCCTAGTGTGTCATCATGGTGTGTTCCGGTGTTGTTATCCAAGAAGGAAGATGATAGTAAGAGGTTGTGTATAGACTACCATAGGTTTAATTAGGTGAAATTCAATAACAATTTCCCTCTTCCAAGGATAGAATATCTTTTCAACCATCTAATAAGGGTGAGTTGGTTTCCTAAGATCTATTTTTCAATTAGGATATCACCAGTTGAGGTTGAAGGAGAGTGATGTTTTGAAGACTGACTTCGGATGAATGTATGGGCTCTTCAAATTTTTAACCATGTAGTTTGGTGTTAAAAAAACACCAGTAGTGTTCATGAATATTATGAACACTATATTTTCTGAGTTCATGTACCTATTCATCATTGTATTCATCTATGATATCTTAATCTACTCAACATCTAGGGGAGCATGTAGATCATCACAAAACTATCTTGAAGCTTCTTCGACACCACCATGTCATTGGAATTTTGTCCAAGTGTATGTTTTAGAGACAATGGGTTCATTTACTTAGGCATGGTGTGTCTCAGTAGGGTGTGGCATTGGACCCATTGAAGCTCAAGGATGTTTTTTCTTAGGAAGTACAAAAGAACCTTGCATGGGTTCCCAGTTTTCTTGGTCTTCAGGAAATTATATCAGGTTTATTCCCAATTTATCACATGTTTCTGCCCCATGATAGCATTGACTAGGAAAGAACCAGCTTTTATGTGGATTGATCGGTACCCAACAGTGTTTTTTACCTAATGTGGATGTCTGTTTGTAATCCATTTCTTTCTTTTCCTAATTTTTTTTTGATGTTTAAGGTGTTTTATGATTATTCCTATCAAATATTGGGAGGCTTGTTGATTTAGAAGAGGGAAGTGATCTCTTATGGTTCTAGGTGGTTTCTTTCCCATGAGCATAACTATATCACCCATGATCTATAGTTGGTAGTGGTGGTGTTTTTGTTGAAGTTGTGGAAGCATTACCTCATTGAGAAGGCAATAATTATTGGTCCCGATGTGGTAAAGAGTACAATAGAGTAGGTTCATCTTTTTCATTAGAGGATAAATGTAGCGTAGGACTGGAAGAATTGTTATGTCAATCATAGGAGGAGTCCCTTAGATTTCAAGGTTGGGGAACATGAGTTATTTAATATTTCCCCTCGACATGGGAATTTGAGGTGTAGAAGGGGGAGTAAGATTTCTCCTAGGTATGTTGGGACCTTTGAGGTGGTGGGGTGAGTTGGTGATGTGGCGTATTTGTTTTCATTTCCACCTTTGTTGGATAGTATCCACAAATTATTCAACATATATCAAATTCATCGATATCTTCACAATGTAATATTTTTCATTAATTGTAGTGATTTTGACATTAATGAAGATAAAATGTCTGGGGAATGGCCATTAGATATCAAAGATCACCAAGATAAGGCAACGCATGGATGGACGATTCCTTTGATTTTTTGTGGAGGCACGGCGTCCTAGAGGAGAGTAATTGGGAGTGATAGACACAGATGCGATCCAAAAAATCAGAGTTGTTTTGTGTTTTTCTTCTCTCTATTTTTCTTTGTTATGTTATGCTGGGATCCTTCTATTTTATAATATGAGTTGTTTTCCCCATTTTTTATGTGCAATAAATTCATTGCATATATAAAGTGTAGGGCCTAATTACTAATCGTGATGCATTAACTATGTTGTTCTTAAACCTGTATAGTGGAGTTGGTGATTCACATAGTAGATATTATCTTGAAATAGAGGATGTAAGTCCCTGATTTGTATGTTCAGTGCAGTGCATCTAATTTTTTTTGACAACTACAGGTTTGGGTTGTATAGAGTTTGGATAGTTTTTGTGATGTGGTCATGTGGTGATGAGGTTCTGAGATATTTTTTTTACTTTGGTTTGAGATTTTTTTCTTATGTTATAATTTTAGGTATGATTTTATCCTTAAGAGGTATCTCATGGGGTATTTGTTCATTCCCCTTTCCTTCTATATTTGGTTTTGGATTATCAAGGTTCGTAATCATTTGACAAGTATAAAATATAATAGCTCGTGCCTTCCCATCCTATTAATTTTATGGTTTTTGTAGTTTTAATTGTTGTATGGAGGTTCCAGGAGTTGTTTGTAGAGGTTGAAGGTGCATTACATATGTTATAGGGAATACACATCATGTAATATTTACACGACATGAAATGGTGGTTCACAAATTTTGTCTCCAGATGGTTCATGGCTTGAAAATAGGTTGTGGGGGAATCTATGAGATGGATCACATGTCATGTAAGTGGAATTCACAATTTGTAGTAAACAAAGGCTGAGGAGATATGTTTTTTTAGAAAATGTATGAATTTTTTTGGAATTCTGGAGAACATACATCAAGTAATAGTTACACAACATGAAACTATAGATATTTTAGGTTTTAATATATTTTCCTAACTAAAATTTCATTCATTAAGTTTCACATCCATATCTCTCATTTTGCAGAACCATAGGGACCCTAGAAAGACCTTACATCCCTCTTATCCCCCATTATTATTTTAGTTCTTAAGGGTTTTCATTGGTTATCATTGGTAATCCCTTCTCCCCCTTTTGGTTTTTTATTTCTTTATTCCCCTAGGGATCCACTGTAGTGATGTTGTTTTGTTTTGTTGTGTGAGTTTCGATTTTTTATGATCCTTTAGTGTGGTGTAGGTTGATCTGCGGTTTCCCTTATGTGAATGTGGTTTGTAGGTGTTTCTTAGTTTTCTTATAGTTCACATTGATTTGGAAAAGATTATTTGAGGAAGGGAATCCCTCATTTTTTCATTATTGTGTATCAAGTGGGTTGTTTTTTCTTTTCTTCATCTATGGGTTATAGAATAGTTGGATTAATCAATGATAATTATTTGTTCATTTTAAATTTAAGGGAAAGTTTGGAATGATTCTTATGCTTTTACTGCTTTGTTATTATTTTGATATTGTGAATTGTAGGATCTTGATACCCCACTAAAAATTATAGTCATTGGGGGGTTTGTTTTCACTAATTTACATGTGCTGTATTACCCCAATTTTCCATATTTTGTGATATCAAAATGGAAACGTGACTAACCATTTATATTTGGCTAATGCAATGGTTTCCTTGAGATTATAAATTGTGTGATAATTCCCCTAAAATAAAGTGAAATGTGATAAAATACCATTTAAAAAATATATCAAATGATCATTATGTGTTTTGATGTGTGATAATTCTTATGGGACAGTGATGTTTTTTTGCGATGAGATGTGGGTATGATGGGTGATATTTGGTCATGATTTTGGGAGGTGAGGTGTTAATTCTTTGTTCGTGATTTTCTGGTGGTGAGGTGGTGGTTGTTTACCCTTATTTTGGGGCAGTGAGGTGATGGTTTTTTGGGGATGATGGGATTCTTATGATGTGTGGTTGCTTTCTACAAGATACACAGGTAGTTATGGAATAATAAATTGGTTAATAATGTTTAAAATAGTTGAGGATTGGTTTGGTTAATGGGATGGAAATGGATAATGAATAAATAAATGATAGGATATTTTTTTAAATTTGGATTATGCTTAATAATGAAATGAATTGGATAGATAATGGGAATCAGTTGGCAATGTGAAATGTGGTTTGTGGCTTGTGTGGGGTTATGTATTAGAGGTGTCATAAAAAGTGATGATGTCATGATTTGGTTAGTGTTTGGTTGTGAGCCCATTGGTTTGGATTCAGCATGGCTATATTTATATACTTGTATATTATTTTTTATTTCTTTAGATAACCCAACCAAATCAAGTAAAATGTCCCAAAAACTACATATTCATGTGGGGGAATTTTTTTCGACATCTGGTGAGGAGGAAGGATGGATGGGTACTTTCTATTTCCCACTATCTCTTCCATGTGAGGTAGATATTGCACATATTGTAATGGATAGAGGTCTATTAGTGCCCTAGATAGTGGATATAAAAGAACATGTGTTTTCAGGAGAGTTTTTATGTGGTCATGCTTATGGGATGGAGAGCCCAGGTTTCTTTAGGTGATATGTGATATAACCTAGGTGTTGATGAACGGGATGTGATGTGATAAGGATGATTATAGGGAGGGGTTTTCATGGTATGAGGATGGAATGAGGTTTATTCCCCTCATGTTCATGATATCCTACTTCTCTGGTTATGGTTGTGGATGTGTGATAGCCAAGTTATTTTCGGGTGAGATGTGATGTGGTCATGCTTGTGGGGTGGCAATCCTAGGTGTCCACAGGTGTGGTCTGATGTGATTATGATTGTGGGGGGGTGTGTTATATGTAAGAGATTGGAGATCTAAGACGTACAATGTTGGAGGTGTGAGAGCAGTATAGCAGTGGGAAACCTATGTGGGGAATGCATTATTGATTTTATTCTTGTAATATTATATTACACGGATTGTGTTATTTGGTGATTGTTCCCTGGTGAGGTTGGTATGGATAGATAACCTATTTATGTGTTGTTGGTTCTTCTATTTTCTCCTAGGTGCATTAGTATATTTCTTTCAATTGTGCATGAGAGACTTAGGTTTTCCAACTGATTATAATTTTATACTCACCCTATGTATATAAAATAAATTTTCGGTTTTCTAGTATTATTATACATACCTTTTTGGACATTACTATCTCGGAAGAATGAATAGTTGTTGTGTCATTCCATTAACTTTTCTTTTGGGTATTTACTTTTGGATACTTTTTTGTACCAATTTTATTTAAACATGCATTGTGGGATGGTTTTGGTTTCTTTTTATATAATTTCATGTCGTTTCTTATGGTTGATTCATTTTATCCATCGATAATTTTTTATTATATAGGGTAATGCCTCCCATTTCAAGAGATTTCTATACACTCAGTTCTGGTCAATTGAGTATCCATTATCCAAATTTATCATGGAAGAACTATTGTATGAGATGTAACCCAAACCTTCAAGAACCCCAAAGAATAATTGAATAAATTAACCACATATCAAGGTCTCTTTAATACCACAATTGAAAATAAAATTAATAGTTAGTACTCATATTATAATACAATAGGTTCAAGGGTGGGGTACAGAGAAAATGAATTGTAGACACAGTGGCTCGAATCCAAGACCTCCACAACACACCATTGTAGGTACAATAGGGTAAAACCACTGAACTATTCACTATGGGGCTTCAGAACATATGTTATGACTATGTTACTAAGTTATTGAGATAATGTCATCTGAAACCACCTATGACAAGTTCTTGTAAGTATAAAAACAATATATAAAAGTAGGGGTGATCGTAAAAATATACAATGTAGGTACCTAGTATAAACCCTTGGTTTCAATGTAACTGGATCATACTAATTTAGTTGTTCATGATATATATGAAATAGAATTACCAAATAAAGAGAATAAAATCATCCTATATACCACATGTTTTATTTTAATTTCACGTCAAAATAAATATCAAGAACAAAATCATAAAATGTTTCATAGGATCTACCCCTCTGGCATTAATAATCACCCATATTTCTATACAACAATAACTAATCACACCATCAATAAACTCCACTAGAGAGAATGAAAAAAACAATGAAAACAATCCCAAGTCAACATAGCTATAATAATAACAATAACAACCATATATCAAGGAAAATAAAAATATAATAAAAATAACTATATAGTTATATTATTAAAACTATAAAAATTGTATATCCTCGCCACATAGATATCATTTATCTTTGAAATAATGAAATATTTTCACTTTCCATTTATCTTATTCAATAACTCTATTCCTATGATTTCCCACCAGAACCAAATTCACCATTATTAATTAACCATTTCAAGTAATAATGAAATCTTATACCATCTATATCAAATTATCATTTTCATCTTATCATGCTTCTTTAACATAATTTTCTAGTAAATTAAACAAACAAACCTATAACATCTTCACATTCTGGGAATTTTCTAAAACAACTCAAACATTTTAGAATAAATTTCGATTTATTTTGATTTAATGTTTTATCAGTATAGAGAACATGTGAACTTAATTTATTATATTCAATTGGATTTTAAAAGATTATTAAGTATCTTAACTGTTGATAATATAGATGTCGAACAGTGATAACATTACTAGTATAAATATAGGCTTTTAAAAAATCCTTTTGGCACAGAAAAATGAAGTGATGGCCCCATTCAGTAGTATTATACCCTATGGAACCCATTTATCAGAGCCTCTGAGGGATACAAAATCTCTAGTCTTTCTTCTATACCAATCCCAAGTTGAGATCCAACAACTTAAGCATAATCAAAACCATTTATGGGAGATGTTTAAGCTCATTGAGATCACAGCCCAAACCATGTTCATTGAACAACCCCATGAAATCCCCACCATCGCACAACTTACTCTTAGGGAATATACTGATTTTATAAATTTATTTGTATCAAGACCCTATAAATACGATTATATACATTATTTATTATAATATAATGAATAAATTTTCTTTCTATTATTGCTACTTTGTAAATAATTTTTAGATTACAAATAGTATTTTTGGTTAATATTCAAATTCAATTAAGAAATATTTTTGATGAATTAATTAATTTTTAAATAATTAATATTTTAATAAAATATTTTTATTAAATTACTTTTTAAAATATAAATTATCATCAAATTTTTTTGAAGTAAAAAGTAATTTTTATTAGGGTTTGAAAACTTTTATTGTCAAAAACTAATCATTTTCAATAAATATCTATTGTTATTTTAAAAGTAAATATTATCATATTTATAAAATTATTAAGATAAAATGAATATTTTTTTAATTAATAAATCGAAATTATCCGAAGGTGAATTTTTCATAATTTTCTGAGAGAGTCAAATTTTTTGGAACAAATTAAATATCTTATAAATATACACTATGTTTTATGACGTCATAATGTCCCAATAATGATGTAATAAATACTATAAATGTATCTTCATCCAGATATTTTTTTCCTTTAAAATAACGTGATTTTATGTTTATTTTATTTACTTTATTAAGCTATAGTGAATCCTCCAAGACTTATAATATATTTTATGGTTGTAAAATAACTTCGTTGAAAGTGTGACTCACCTCCACATAAGAAAGGGAAATATTTTATTATATTAGTCCATTGAACTCATAAAATAATTTTTACCACTCAACTTTTCCAGAAACCATTGGAAAAACCCCAAGGGATGGTTTGTGGTGTAGAATAATTTATTATGTAGTGTCCAAAACCAAAAAAAAATAAAGAAATTCCCCTCTTTTCCTATATAAACCAACCAAAACTCCCATTTCACTTCACTAAAACTCCTTTAATCTCGTCCAACCTCTTCCCTATACTCCCTAGAGGCCTCCCAATTCACCCCCATGATCCCAAAAAGTTTCTCCTAACCCTTTGTAATCACACATCTAAGTAAGGGATTTCCTCTCCTCACCTTTGAATTCAAGCACCTTCTTTGAGACTAGTTCTTTTAATTTCATTTTATTGTATTTAAATTCATTTTTAATAATTACCTTACTATCCAATTTATGTTATTTTTATAATGGATAATTTATTCTCCCTCATTTGGAACCTTACCTAAGCAGTTACTATGTCAGAATTCCGTAAGGGATTCTCTCTCTCCTCTTTCAATCAAGCACTTTATTTATCATATGCCCTTTTAATTACCATTTTCTTTTTTTGGGATAAATTATTACCTATCCCCCATTATTAACACTTGTTTTATAAATTCATATATCCTATTTAACTATAATTTAACCCTCCAAAAAACCTTTACGTACACTAGTTATGATGTTGAAATTTTATAAGAGTTCTTTTTCTTTCTCCTCTTTTTTCAAGATAATTTTCTATATTATGCCTTCTATTTCCAATTAATTGTGTTAGGGAATATACTTTCATGCCCCCCTTACTATCTATTTCATTTCTATATTTCGAGAGACCCATTTCTCTCTCATTAAACAACTTTATGAATCTCTATATGATGTCATTATGTTTCCTAAATTGCACCACGATTTGCCATGTCAAAATAATGGTGTAGTTAATACAATGCCCATTTATCTATAAAGGGTATTCACATTCAGGGAATGTACTTTCATGACCCCCTTACTTTCCATTTCATGTCTAAATTATGAGAGACCCGTATCTCTCTCATTAACCCATTTTATGAATTTTTATATGATGCCATTATGTTTCCTAAATTGCACCACGATTTACCATGCCAAAATAATTATGTTGTCAATACCATACCCATTTATCTATCAAGGGTAGTAACTTTTATACAAATAATTATATTGATTGTGGAATTAAAACTATTTATTCTAAATTTCTAGATCATGTAATAAAATTATGATGTTGAATGAATCCATGTTATGTGATCTATGTAGTTCACTTAAACATGAGATTGAATTGTTTATGAAGGGTGTGCTATGATAGCCCTCCAATGCATTGGGTGATTATTAGTATCAGAATACATCATTTTGGGATAGGGTTTTACCTAATTTATTTATGGGACTTTTTCCCACCATGAATTCTTTGCGGTTTAGCTTTGACTGATGTTTATGATGTAGTGTTTTAATTTTTTGTCGCATATACATGTTATGATTATCATGCTATATCATGAATTTATATTCATGTTCTTTTATGACTCATTGATATGACTTATATACCATTTATCATTACTCTCATCTTATTCTATATTTATTCCCATACTGGGATTTATAGATCACCCCTTTCTTATGTATGTCCTCACCTTATCCCATGCAGCGTAAAGTATGAAGGAAAGTTGTGGTCATGTATAAGAAGTTTTTAATATAGTTGTAGTTTTATTTCATATTTTAAGTTGTTATTTAATGTTCCTAAACCCCAAATACACAATCCCTATTGATCTTCTAATTTGTATTAAGTGAAATTTTATGCAATAAATCATGTTTAAATGTGAAATAAAGAGGAGGGTTGTTGTTATAGTTGGTATCAAATGATTGTTCTAGTTATTTATGGAATTAAGAATAGAAAACCCTAGTGAAAAATCTTAGGGATAATACTAAGTGTAAGAAAACATCCCTAAATTTTGATATGTATAGATTAAGTGGTTTATCAAGAAAATACATCCCCGCCTGGATACTACAAGTGAACGTGGTTTTGGAATAGATGTACCATGGAGTAAGAACTCTGACAAGGTGTTCCTTGCTTGACTTGGGTTTACATGGTACATGAAAATGGGCCTTACTGCACACTTGGTTTGACACCCCTAGGGGATATTTTTTGGTAAATTCATAATCTCATTACAAACCATTATTAAGATAAAAAATCCCATAAGAATATATGTTTGGAAGTAGATCATGGATAGCATAGACTGATTCCTAGGAACTAATCAGTTAAGGACATAAATCTAATATATAAGATATCCCTTTAATGTAATTGGATTCATCATTGTTTGTTTAAATATTTAAGATACTCATCCCTAATTTTCCTTTTATTTTATTCAATGGGAGAAACTAGGAGGAATTGTTCAAATAACCAATGTGAAGGGAAGTGTGATTATTTCCCCAAGGAGATGCCTAGTCTTATGGGAGTAGGAATCACAATCTTCACCAAAATACTATCTTAGTTACCTAAAGTTATGAAAAGAAACATGGGATGGGAATATGTCCTAACCCCCCCCCCCCCCCCATAAGAGAGAACAACCCACAGTCGAGAGCTTTATGCGACAATAGAATCCTACTTTCAGTGGATCATCTGATCCCTTAATCAAGGAGAAATGTATCAATTCCATAAGAAATATCTTCTAAATCCTTCAATGTTCATTAAAATAAGGATTTATTATTACTATTTATCATTTTGAGGGTAAATATGATCAGTGGTGTACATTGATCAATAATACAAATCATGGGGAAGAGATCGAAGCAATGGAGTGGAAATAATTATAGAAAATGTTTTTTGATAAATATTTTCACTAAAACCTTCATATTAAGATAGAAAGATCATTACTTTCACTCAAGAAAAAGGATGATAAATTTATTGGGTCATATGAGGAAAACATCAAAATAAATTCATGATACACCTCTGGTTTTGTTGTTAACCCCGAATGAAAAGTTGACCGCTTCTTTAGTGGGATAAAGCCTAGCCTATGAAAATCCATGGAAATATATTACTTTGATAACTATGAAGATATTTTCTGATGTTCCCTCAATTTCTAGATATAGATCGATAAATCTTAGGGTTTTCATGGTGATAAAAATAGGAAAGTGGACTTTAATTCTGGTGGTCCGATAAAAATATATAATGGTTATAAGAAATTCAAGCACACCACTTGCCAAAGGTGCAAAAATAAGATCCTCTAAAATTTCCTAAGGGGAACAAGAAAATTCTTTAGGTGAAAAATAGACGGTAACCAAAACAATGATTGTTAATAAGAGAAACCCACTAATGTGATAGAAGAAAGGAATGATCTAGAAAACCCTCAACGCGTTGTTCATTTCTACAAAATCAAATAACTAGGGCACTTTGGGAATCAGTTCTCAAAACCAAGGGTTTTCAGAGGAAACCAATAACATCCAAGGTAGTAAGGTCTATCTTTTTCAATCACTGATATCAATGTGAATCCCAAAAATGAAATGGTGAAATGTATGATAGTTATTCATTCAATAATATATAATATACTTTTTGATTCTATTCTACTTATTATTTTATTTCAAAAAAGTTTAGTAGAACTATTCAAACACCACCCCAAAGCACGGAAGTAGATATTTTGGTGAAAATATTAAATAGGGAAATTATTGAATCCCAGGTATATAACTCCTCCCCTACCACAATTTCTAGATTAAACATCACTGAAATCCTTGTTAAACATCCCTTTGTGGAATTTGATGCAATTATGGGAATGCATTGGATTTCCCTACACAAAACTAACATAAATTCCCGTGAGAGGGAAATCACTCTCTATATAGAGAATCGACCCCTAATTCTATACAAGTGTCAGGAGGAGGGTGAATCATCTATAGCACCATCATATCAATCATTTATATTATTTCCCTACAAGAAATTGTATCATGATCAAATGATTGTGTCTAAAGAAAAAACCATTCTTGAAGACATTCCTGTTTTGAGGGAATTCATTGATGTGTTTTTCAAGGAATTTCCTAGTCATTATTATAGCATATAGGTTGAGTTTTCGATCAATCATATACCTTGGGTGTTTCTAATATTCAATATTCTGTATAGAATGTCTATTGTGGAACTTGAGGAAATGAAGAAACGATTATAGGAGAATTTGGAGAAAGGGTTTATGTTCCCAAGTGCTTCATAATCTGGTGCACCAGTCCCCTTCATTAGGAATAATTATGGGTCAATGAGCCTATATATTGATTATCATAAACTCAATAAAATCATGATAAAGAACAAGTATCCTTTTCCAAAAAATGATGACTTGTTTGATCAACTAAAAGGATCACAATACTTCACCATAGTGGATCTATGGTCAGGATATTACCAAGTAAGGGTGAACAAGGAAAATATACCTAAGACTGATTTTCGTACAAGGTACGGGAATTATGAGTTCATAGTGATTCCATTCGGACTCACTAATTCTCTAGAAATCTCCATTAACATGATGAATATATTCCTTATATATTACCTTGACAAATTTGTGGTATCATTTACACATGATATTCTAATATACTCCAAAACCAAGGAGGATCATGAGGAGTATTTGAGAATTGTGCTAAATACATTATGAAAGTAGAAGATCTATGTGAAGTATAAAAAGTGTGAGTTCGGGTTGAAGGAAGCCTCATTCTTAGATAATATCATCACAAGTTTTCAATTTTGAATGACTTGGGTTCAACACTATGTTAATCCCCTAAGAACTTTCTTGAGTTATTCACTCATGATCATGTTTATAATAGATCACAATGGAAAAAATGGGATGGAAAACACATAATATTAAAATATGGAAGAATGAGATGAAGAAAAATACTATAATATAATAATAATAATAAATAATATTAAAAAATAAATGAAACAAAAAACAAAATAGAGTGGCCAATAAAGGATACCCCTAAGTTTCCAACCACTTGAAATAAAGTAGGAACACTCTTTTATAGGGAGAGTGGGGTGAAAAATTGGCTCCAAAATATTCTCCAAAATTATCTTCACAAATTACCAATTTCATGATAGAATTGGAAATTATTTATTATTTATAGTTTTTGTCCTATCTCTCTTGTATCTTCACACCAAATTTTAGCTTCATTGGTGAAATTTGGAGATATTTACTGTCAAATTACTACGGGAAATTATTCTATCAAGGATGATTGGTTTTATTCCCATGCACCGAGTTCCCATTCCATTATGACCTTGATAAAGTGAGAATCAAGCATTTAAACTTTAATAAATTTTGTTCCCCTTGATTTTATCTATATCCTTTTATAATTTAAGCTCATTTGGGCTATAAATATATTATATGTGGTCCTAATAATAAAATTATCTTGATTTGTGCACATTTTTTTAGGCTCATTTTATGAGTAGATTTTGGACCCTCAAATGGTGTATTCATCCTTTTTTACTGAAGAATAAAATGAATACAAACAAGTGGATAAATATATAGAAGAATAATTTTTTAATTCGGAAAAGTTTAAAAAATTAATTTCTGAAATAATGAAACAAATTAAAAAAGTTAAATTCCAAAATTACACCATTTTATCAAATAAACTGAAAAATGATTCTAAACAATAAAATGAGACAATTTCACTTGAAATAACACTTTTTTAGGATTAAAAATATTAAAAAAAAATAAAATAATTTTAAATATTTGATCTATCAATTATCCCACTTTAGATAATTGGACTCTCATACAAGTCAGCATCAAAATCATATCAAAAAAAATTCAAAAAACATACCAATATGATCGACCAATTCCACACCAAGAAACAAAAATATCATGTCTCATCAAAAATAATATTCCTTGTCATACATTTATATTATTCAATATTTTTCCTCTTCGTTTATACTCCAATTCACACAAGACACCTATTACACATCAAATTTTATCTCATCTCATAAATGTCAATTTTCAACATGGATTTTCTCATCCAAACTCATGCAAGGGTCACAATAGGCTTGATAAGTTTCAATATATCCACAATATGTGATTAAAGGAAATTTCTTTATCATGAGGACATAATAGGGTTATCCTTTGTCTTTCAGTTTGTATTATTTAGATGTAAAAAAAATTATGAGGCTTAATGAGTAGTGTTTGGCTCTATTTGAAGAAAAATTGTAAGATTATAATTTTAAATCATGTATAGTCTCCTCCTCACTCACCTTGGTAAAAAATAGTATTTATCATTATGAAAGATCAAGGAATGTGCACACCATTCATCATTTTAGTAGAAATAATATAAATCTTCTTGAACCTAATTTTCCTTGAAAGATCCTAATATGAACAATTTTCCTTATCTATGGGAAGTCCAGAAAGGCATATCCTCTCTTATCCTAGAAGCTACATAAAAGGACCATCTTTCAACAGAATTTTTTATTTCCGAAGTAAACATTTGATTATCCACCCAAATTTTCACCAAATGAGGTAGAACCACACAATACAGATTCCTCGACACTAAATTGTAACTTCATAAAAAAATTTCACTTCAAGAGAATGTTGGATAGGAAAATTGGCTTGTAATTTGCCTAACCTAAATGTATTTTCACGCCTTCTAATGGATACAAGGATTAAATGCATAGGGAAGGGCATGATGAAAATTATTCAATTGAAATTGGGGATTTAAACCAAATAAATGGCTCAATCATTTAAAATACAAGTACCTCAAACCCTAAAATTTTGACAAAAATAAATAAAATTCCATTTAAAGTAAGCATGATTTGGTTCTCTCAAGTAGTGAGGTGAATGAAAAGAATATGAAAAAAAAGTTTAGAAGACTCATAGGAAATTGATTTCAAATATAAAGACAGTGAGATGTGGCATGACATTCAAAAATCAAAGTAATTTTCATGAAATTACCAAAGATTTGAACATGAAACAAAGTCATTTTCAGTATAAATTTAATCTTAGTTTTAGGGAATAAATTTTTTCCCTCATATATATGGTTTTCAAAAATAGAAATGATAATCATTTCAACTAAAAAGTTCTAGATAAACAAAAAATAATTCCGAAAGAAACACGCAAAAAATTGAAAAACAAAATTTCTTTTGTGGAAATTAGAAAAAAAAATGAAAATCCTAAACTACAAAGGTTCTCTAACCCAAACATAAATGATGTAGAGTACACAATGCATTCAATTGGATTTAACGTGTAAGTATATTTGAAGTTAATTCCCAACAAGCAAATAAGTGTTAAGGAGAGTTACAACCTGAATTATTCACATTATAACATTGATTTAATCACATAAGGGCAAAAAATTGGAAACATATTAAAAAAGAAAAGAAAAAAGAAGGAAATTATTGAAAGAAATGAAAATAAAAATATAATGAGGAGCCTTTACGATCAATCACACACTATTTATAATTCACTTTTATATATTATTTTTATTTATTAAATAAATTGAACAAAATAGATATTTGGTAACTGAAAATGAATTAAAAAAATTAAACATGAAAATGCAACGAAAGTAATGAATATAGGAGAAATAATGTTAGAAAAAAAAGAAGATCCACCCTCGAGAACACCCATAAAGAACCTTCGTCATCTCTTAATAAGATTAAATTTAATTAATGAGCATACTACATAATATGCATAAAAATACCCTTCTACCTATGGTTGTTAATTTATAACACTCAACATTCATCGGGAGACTACACATCAACCTCCTCAATTGAGGGAGAATATTATAGATGATAAAGCTAATCCTCATGTGGAAAGGGAAGACACAAAATTTCCTTGTACACTAATATCCCACTCAATATAAATCTATGAAAATGATAAACATATGAATTAATGTATAAAAACATAGTTTTATCACTGAATTGATCCCAAGGTAACATTATTGGATAAGTTGCTCATAATAACGAGCATAAGAGATCACAATGGAGAAGGAAATGAGGTGGAAACACAAAAGATAAAAATATGAGAATGATAGAAGAAAGAAGACTAACATATAATAAAAAATATTCATAATATTAAAATAAGAAACAAAACATTAAAACTAATGAAAATTGAAAATAAAGGTCACCCATAAATTTCCAACAACTTGAAATGAAGAATAAACATTCTTTTATAGGGAAAAGAGGTGGAAGAATTTTATCCAAAACAATTATCTGAATGTAGCACAAGAAATCCCCATTAAATGACAAAATTCATAAAAGGTGAATTATTGACCATTTTTCCTATATTTATTTTATGTCCAAATATAAAATTTCAACTTTATTTTCTAACATATTCATGTGTTATGTTTCTTTACAATGGAAATTTAATTCCAAACAGGTGACTCATCATATTCCAATGCACTGAGTTCCTATGCATTCATGGAATTGCAAATTAAATAATAATGTGCACCCATATTAATTAATGTTTTTCATTTTTATTTTTTACAGAACTATGTTTAATTTAAGCTCTATTTGGTTGGCCATGTTTGAGTTATAGTCCCAAAAACAAAATTATTCAGATTTGTTCACAGTTTTTTAGGCCATTGTTGTGAGCTGTATATGGGCCTCAAAATGGTAGATTGAGTTTTGGTTCCAGAAGAATTAAATGAATAAAATTGAATATATAATCCTATAAAATAATAATTTAACAAATTGTACCATTATATAAAATTTTATTTTCAAAATAATGAATAAAAATAAAATAGATAAAATCTATAATATTGCATTTTTGAAGTTAAGCTCAAAATACCACAAAAACAATAAAATGTGACAATTTCCAATAAAATAAATAATTAGTGGAATTAAAAAATTAATATTAAGAATAAAATAATTTAAAATATTTTCTATATCAATTCCCCCATACTTAAACATTGCACTCCTTGGAAATCATCATCTACCAAGGTCAAAATAAACTTCCAAAAGCATAAATGGAAACAGAGTTCAATTATCATATCGATGATAATATCATGCATACAACATAGATAAAATTTTATTAAATCCTAAACAATTAAAATAATACATTCAATATTAATTTAATCCTCAAATTCATGTTTTACCTACCTCCCCAAAAAAATATATCCCTCTCACTCAAGGATTTATTTATGTGGATTTTTTATAATTCTCAAGGACATGTGTTATCTCTATAGGCTTTATATTCTCCAAGTATCTATACTTCACATACTAAAAATTATTTCTCTTTTATGGTTTGTTCTGAAGCTGATTTTTAGCTGGTTTTGAATGTAAAAACATATGAGGCATAATGAGGAGGGTTAAGCTCTAAAGTCTAGTAAATGCATGAAAACAAATTTTCTCAAGAAAGATGAGCCCCTCAATCAGTTTGAAAATGAATCATCTCTAAACAGATATTTCTTTGGTAAGTTAATACTTTTAATTTCAGCATCAATTATAAATTTCATCCCTCTTTCCCCCAGTTTTTAGCATTGTTTCAGCTTGAATTCAATTATAGATTTCTCTTCAAATCACATTTTATTGGAAAATAGAGGCATCTTTTTATCTTCAAAAATTGGCGAACAGCCAACCCAAATTTTTATTGATATTTAATTCACCCATCCATATTTTCATAATGAAATATATTACACCTAAGAATCATTAGGTATGGTATCACTTAAAATTCATCTCAAACAGATTCTTCAAGAAAGAGAAACACAGCTCATCTTCTCTCTCCCATAAACTTGAGTTCCACAATAATCATGCATTTATCTTCTATAAAAGGTTGGAAAATGGTAAATAGATTTTATTATGTCTTAATAAAAAGGTATTTCATGGATATTTTGGTTTTAATAAAGCTCATATGAAAATTTATTCCAAAATAACAGTTGAATGGAAAAAAGGATTTTAAAGTGGTGCCTCAATTATACTTAACACATTCAATGAACACTAAACGCTTTGAAAGAGAGAAAAATATAAATTTATGGATCATAAAACATGTATCAAGACTCTGAATAAAAATATAATTGTAAAAATATGTTAAAAATGTTTATAAACCTCTCATATTGGGCGAGATATTCAATTCAGATAGCACCATTGCACATTATTTTCACAATCAGTGAAACTATATCAAATTAAATGATCATAAATCAAGAAAAAAAATACATTTAGCAATCATTCAAATCCTCAAATATTAAAATGAAGTAATTTTCCAAAAATAAAAAGATGGTTTTAATTTTCCAAAGTATTCAACTCGTCTCAAGAATCCTAAAAACACTTTAAAATGAAAAGGTACAACCTTAAAAATTCATGAAAATCCATTGAATATAGAATGGATTCACATGAAAAAATTATAAAAAAAGTTTGAAATCCCCCCCCCCACCCCCCCCCCACACAGATACACACTTATTCCACTTACTACCCTATTATTATCTCAAATAGGATGAATAATATAGTACACAAAAAATTATATTGGGGTCAAAATTTAAAAAAAAATGAAAGACCCAATGAGATTTATTTTTAGTGGAATCCTTGAGTTAAGCTCCCAACTGCTAAAACATTAAAACAAAATAAATAAATTATTTATAAGACATAAAAAATAAATAAAAGTACATTAAAAGTGTATATAAAAGGGATAATTATTTTGTTAACCCCAACATGGTGCTAGGTTTTTACTTCCCCTAATCAGACAGTTGCATATGTTTATCTCAAATCAGAATTTGGGTGTGGTTTTTTTGAGATGAACCACCACATGTGAATTTTCCAAATTTAAATGAGTAAACACAAATAATGAAAACCCCAAAAAAAATATAAGAGAATTACTAACCCCCAATAAATAATAAATACTGAATTTTAGGTCCATAGTGGGAGTTAAAAGAAAATTAGAGTACTCCCTAATGACTTATGTAGTGTCCTGCTCTATTTAGTTTCAAAACCATTTTTAGGAGGTAGTAACACCAGAATATTCTTGTACAAATCTTATTATTTTATCAATACAACTAGGGTATTATCTTATTTAACATCCAAGGTTTTCTCCATTAGTTTTGTATCAAAAAATTTAGAGAAAGAGAAGTCAGAAAATAATTCATCTTGAGTAAGATTAAAACATGTAAAATTAAAAAGTAAATCTCCCATTTCAATTATTCCATCTTGTAAATTGGTCTCTTTAGGCATGACTATTGGACAATAAAACTCAACATGTGCATGTTTATCATCATATTCTAATGAATTAGAGAGTTAAATAGGTTCTTATTTTTCATTATCAAGGATGGAAAGATCAGGTTGTAGGTTAACTTCACAATTTTATTCTAGAATTATTAGAAAAAATATTGATCACCCGTAAATATATTAGATGGAGGGTGTTATTTAGGGACATACTTGAGAAATGGTTCAGTGTGGGATTATTTTTTTAATTCCTTTAATTTCTCATTCTTACCCGACTCAGGTTCTTTAATATAAAAAAGATCTATAAAATCTCTTCCACTGCTCATTCTAGTTCTGGTTCCAAATCAGATTGATCCATGGATGTGTGCTCATATTCAACAATACATTCTTTTTGGATGTCCAGATTTTTCCATTTATCACTAATCCTTTGAAAATGATCATAAAGATCATTGTAAACTTCTTCTGGCACCAAAGATTAGCTAGTCCATGCATAATTATTTGAATTGAAAGACATCGTAAACAAAAATATTTTTTGCGTTTTTGAAAATTATGATATTTATTATTTTTATGAAAGGAAAATTTTTATGAAATGAGAATAAAAAATAGTGATTTAATACCACTAATATCCCTATTTATGGTTCCAATTTTATTATGTGTTTTCATGTGTGCTCTCAAAAATATTTGTAACTAAATTCAGCATAGTGGCTAACCTAGTTCGTTCTCTGGAAGAGCTATTATAGTCAATCAGTCACTAATTATAATTTACATTTTTATATTTTTTATTTATAAAATAAAACAAAAATAAATTGAGGTTTTTGAAATGATAATTCATGATAATGAAAAATAAACATCCAAGGCATAATATAGACAAAATGATGTTAGATAAATAGGAGTTCCTCCTATGAGAACGCCAAGAGTGGACCTTCATCGCCTCTTAATTAGTTTAAAATTAAATTAATGGGCATGATCAATCATATTCATGAAAATACCCTTATTCTTATGGTTTTGAATATATATCACACTCAATGATCACCAAGAGACTGCACATCCACCTCCTCGATTGAGTTAAAACATTGTAGAAGTTAAAGCTTTGCTTCAAATGGAAGGTGGAGACACAAAGGTGTATTTCCCACTAAGAACCACCTAGTCCCAACTCTAATAAAATAAGAAACATTATAAATGAATTTGAAATGACTTGGGTTCGTCACTGGATTGATCCCCTAAGAAATTCCTCAAATTAGTTACTCATGATCAGAAGTATGATAGATCGCAATGGAAAGAACAGGGTGTAAAAAACCAAAGATAAAAATATGAGAGAATGAGATAAATAAAAATACTGTAATATAATAATAATGAAAAATAATATTGAAAAAGAAATTAAAATAAAAAACTACATAAAATGTCCAACAAAGGCTACTCCTAAGTTTCCAACCACTTGAAATGAATAAGGGACACTCTTTTATAGGGATTGGGGATGAAAATTTGTATCCAAAAACCATCTATGAATGATTCCATGTGAATTACACATTATATGATAGAATTGTGGGGTGGTTACTTATTAAAATTTGTTATACAATATCTCGTCTTTTGGGAAAAAAATGTGTGCTTAATCTGTGACGTTTATAGATAGATATAGCCAAATTACTAAGGTAATTTATTATATCAAGGATGATTGTTCATATTCCAATGTTCCAATTTTCTGTGCCATTATGACATTGATAAAGTGGGAATGAGGAATATAAACCTTATTTAATGGTGTTCCTCCATATTTTATCTAGTTCTTTTTCTAATTTTAGATCCTTTTGGCTAGAAATATATTCGACAAGGGCCCAACAATAATATTCTCTAAATTATTTAAATTACTCGTATTTATAAATTCAGGTTAATTTGCCATGCTTATAGACATAGATAATTTAGTCACACAATTTTTACATGTTTTTTTATAAATGATGGTAAATGAGTAATTTCATACCCACATTTAGCATAAACATCTCTATTTATCTTTTAAAATATTTGATATACTTTTTCATGGTCCTCATTTTTATGAATCTTGATAAATTATTTTTTTTCTATGAATCTTGAATAAATAAATTTCCATACACATCATCCTCCCACCCCTTAGATAGCATGAAATCGACCTTCCTTATAGACTCCTCCCACCTTTCCCTTACCCTACATACGGCCCCAGTGATGAAACGTTTTTCTCCCATCGCAATCTATGTGTCATTCTCCTCATCACCCCTACTGACTGACTACATTAATTAGGAACATAGAAGGATTCAACTTTGCATCCAAGTTCTCATAAAGAAACACACAGACCAATTATGATAAATATTCCATATATTTAATTTATGTATTACACTGTATTTCTACATATTTTAATATATATGTATATAAATAAAAAAGAAAAAATATTCATATATAAATATATTATATAGGTTATTATATGTTTATATATAAATTAAAAATATTTCATTATTTATATATGTTATTATAAATTAGAATATATGTTGTTATATGTTACTATTTATATATGTTAGTATAAATTAACATATATTTTATTATATATTGGTATATAAATTAAATTATAAGTTATTATATGTTTGATATATGTGTGTGTTTGTGTGTGATATCATATGTTATATTAATATATTTATGCCTCTCTTTATTATTTTTCTCTTCAAGATGAATACTATAGGATCTAGTAACAATTTTCCTTTCCATAGTTGAGTTTTGCTTCCATGGAAGAGTTTTCTTAAGATGATGGGATATAAATCCATTTGAACCAATAAACTTATTTTTTCCAATGGATGCAACCAATCTGAAAAAAATCATTATCATTTTGTTGATCTTTAATTACAAACTCATTGACTTTCTCCTCACTCGCATTAGCCTCATCGTCATTATCAATTATATCCCGAACCTCTTCCAATGAATGACATTAAGCCTTAGGATCTTGGGATTCTAAAGGTGTTCATTTATCCCGAACAGGATATACTAGATCATTGTGTCACCCATGCTCATCATTAAAAGAATAAGCCTTTGTATTGTTATATTGAGGATGGAAAGTAGACATCCTATCTAATTGATTTACTGGGGCCATATCTTTAGTATTATAAGGTTTAGTGAAGTCAATGTTTTTACAAATTTTTTCTCCATAATCGAATTTCTAAATCCCTTTTTCAAATCATAAAACATATCTTTTGACATAAGGTTTAGCACAAGGATTACTTGTATAACCAAAAAAATACTACCTTGATATGTGGATAATTTTGAAATAAGAAAAGAAATATTATTGAATATTTTCATATAAAACCTTCTTTTAGAAACTATATTCACCATTATGAATCCAAATAGTAAAGGTTAGGTCCTAGTATCATAAATGTTTACATAGATCCAAGCCACTGAGGGCTTGGACAGCTTCAAAGTTGTTGGGTTCATTTTTATGGGTTAACCAATGACCTTAACAATAAGAAATAGGGAATAATGTTTTAATGAATCCCTTAAATCCCCATACAAATAGAATAAAGTGGGTACATGTCATCATAAATATAAAATGGTAACTATTTCATTAATTTCAATGAAAATCCAACAAAAAAACATGTACCCTTCACCAACATATATAGAACTCATCTTCAGAGTAAAATCATATATAAAACATGATAGTAAATAAGAAAACCTAATTCTAATCAAATGAAACCAATAATTTCTAATAACTTTATTATGAAACTTATAGAGGGTCCTTGTTTAAAGAACTTAACCTCTAGAGAAAATATAACATCTGAATAAAACACAACAATCTCTTTCTTTAAAAAATCTATTATGGGAGAACCCTTATGAAGGAAAGGAGTTGCATTTCTTAGTTTGTTATCCCTTATATTTTTCAATTTTGACTTGATGATTTTGAGTTTCTAGTTTGAAGAAGATGACTGGGGTGATATTGGAATATGACCTAGAGATAAATGATGGAGCTAATAAATTGTTGATCTACGATGTCAAATAGAATTTTTTTATTACCATTTTGGTTTTGGTTTTAATTCTTATTTTATAGAACATTCACTTATCTATCAGATTCAGAGGTTTTGGTTTGTCAAGATGATGGGTGTGGTACTGGGATCTGACACAAAGGAAGGTAGATGATGGAGCTTATAATGAGTTTCTTATCTAGTGTTTTTCAAATTCGAATTCGGTATCAGAAATTTCAAATGTAAGTGGTTGTTTATATGATCCTTAATAGATTACTTATGAATGGTTTTTTATCTTGAATTTTATATGAATTGTTAGAGAGTAATGTTGTTTCATGAGATCCATTGGAAACTGCTACATTAAGGGAATCACTGGTTCCTTGATTTGAGTGGCATGTTTTCTAGTTATTGTCTATTTTATCAGGCAGTTCAATCATTTTTTAGAATTTGATTATGGAGATGATAATTTTTACTAGTCTTAATAACTTATTTTCTATTGAGTTTGAGATGATATGGGAGTTCATCTTGGATGTGGGATTGGTTTCCATCTGAAGAAGTCTTTTCTGGTTGGAATGTTCAAAAATTCCTTCTCAACCAATGTTTCAAATTCATTCTCTAGTATGTTCATTCAATGTCTCTCTTGTTGGGGAATACTTAGTGCGCCTCATTTTATCACTTTAACACTCCTTTTTATTAAAAAATCATGGGGATCTTGAGTTGGCTTATTAATAATGCTTTGAACCATTCTGGTAATATATTTATGTATGTTTGTGTATATTAGTTTTATATAAATAATATTTATTTTCATTAATATATAATACAATTGTATGTGTAATATTATTAATATGTTTTTTTATATACTCATATGTTTATATATTCATGTATAAATTAATATATAAAATATTATTTTATATGTGTATATATATATGTATGTATGTATGTATATGTATTTGTGTATAAATGTATGTGAGTGTTATAAATATATATATATATATAAATTAAGGGTGTGTGTGTGTGTGTATTATATTTATATATATACTAATCTAACTATTTGTGTATATATATACTTATAAATTTATATATTAATTTATATATATACAAAAAAATATATAAAATTAATGTATTTATATATGTATGTATAATTTAATATATATGTATATATATGTATGAATATATATTTATATATTTATATATTTATAAGTTAATATACACATATATATAGTATTATTATAAATATACTTATAAATAATATATTACTCAATATATATTTATACATTAACATAATACATATATATAGTTTATCGTTATTTAATGACATTATATGTGTACTATATTCATGTCTCTCCCTCTATATGTGTGTGTGTGTGTTTGTGTGTGTGTCTATGTATGAATATGTGTTTGTGTGTGTGTATTATAATATAATAGTATTTTTTAATATTAAAAAACTTATATGAATAATAAAAATATATGTATTGTTCATATATGGTATTTTTAATCTTGTATAATATTATTATATGTGTTGGTTCTTGTGTGTGAGTGTGTGGACACACTTGATGAAAAATACATGTATATACATACATGTAAATTAATATGATTATATTTATAAATTAAAATATACACATATATATAAATTAATACATTAATATATTTATTTATTTATTTATTTATTTATTTATTTATTTATTTATTATTTAAATTTTATGTTAATATATTTGTGTGTGTGTGTGTATAAATTCTTATAAGTTTATATATTCATTTATATGTTAAAATATTTATTGACACACACACACACACATATATATTAACTTATATATATATACTAACATATTTATATATGTATATCTTAATTAATATATTTATATATATGTAAAAAAAATAATATTCTTTATTTATAATTGAACATATATATATATTATGTTAACATATTTTTGTGTGTATAAATACTTATAAGTTTATATATTTATTTATATAATAAAATATTAATTTACATATATTAATATTAATATATATATATATATATTAAATATATATTATTATATTTCAATATATATGTATAAATTAATATGATTACTTTTATAAATTAATATATATATATATATATATATTATTTATTTTATATGTTAACATATTTGTGTGTGTGTGAATACTTATATGTTTATATATTCATTTATATATTAAAATATTAATTTACAACTACATATATATTAACATATATGATTATATATTCATATATGTACATGTATATTTGTATAATTATTCTTAATATATTTATAAATATATATATATATATATATATAATTTACCCACAATTTAAAATTTGGCTAATTTAGTGACATTTTAAAACATGGCTAAATTAGCCATGTTTTCAATCATTTCTAAATTAAAATTTAGTGATTCTTTATAAAAAAATTAAAAATGAAGCTAAATTAAAATGTGGGCATTTTTTTAAAAACAATGTGAAATCAAAATCATGCCACATTTTAAAAAATACATATAAAATCTTGTTTTTAGTGGTGTTTCATTATAGTATTCACCACATTAATAGTTTATAGTTGTTCCTCCTATAATGGGAACCAAGAGATGTCAGGAATATATTCTAAGTGATATTTCATATTGTCTAAATACATTATATTGATGGTACATAGTTGATGTTTGACTATTATAGTTAGAGGCTTCTGAGCATTGAGACTTCTTCTCATGAAGTTCGCATAGGTGATTTTTAAGAAGGGAGTTCATTAGGATATACCTGTTAATAAGAACACCACAGATCATATGGGTCATTAGTTATTTTAATCTATAGGCATGGGTATTTTTTCTTCAACTTGGGATTATTTTTAATGTTTTCCATGACTCAAATACCTTACTGCATGATGAAAACCATGGAGAATTTACCTATAGTGAATGACTTGTGTTAGTTGCATCAGAATTGGTATAGATTTAATTAAATGGTTAAGATAATATTTTCCATTCAAAATTTGGTAATAAGATATCTCTATCCCTTTAATATAAATGGAAATGTCTGGTATAAATACATTTCCATGGTATTTTATATACATAGTCATTTTTAAAATTCAATGAAAGATAAGTAAAGTAGTAAGGATGATGACACATGTATTCAACATACTTTATGAGATATCACATTGAATATGAATTATAATACGTAGTGAGAATTCATGAAAATGTGGAATTTATTATAACATTGAATTATTATTTTCTTTATGGGGACATCAATGTATTACTTGATAATACTATTAGTCAATGGTTTGGACCTATTTTCACTAAGAAAAAAACTAGAGTATCATGAACTAAGTGTATCCATAAGATTGTAAATAAAGTTGAATTATGTTAAACTCATTTTCATTCCAGTTAATTTTAAATACCACTATTATGTTAATTAATCATTTTATTTTGTCACATGACTTTTTTGGAGACATGCTATTGAAATTATGATATTCTAATCTCTTATCTTGTTAACTATAGGGAAAATAGAGATCTCTCCTCCTCCCACCAATCGAGATCTAAATAGATTCACTTCATACAATCATGGGACAATGAAAACTATTTGAATATTCATGATATCACATGACAGTTGATGATAGATGTCTTAGGATATTCGTGGTGCATATGGATACATCTAGAGGGGTTGTGATTTATATTCCTTGACAGAACCATCAAAATTGAAGGGTCATGTTAGGATCCAGGATACTGAATATGAGTTGAAAATATTTTGTCTTCTTATGTCAATTTAGGTACTATTTTAATTATATTTTTTGTTCTTATATTAATTAAAAAGAATCCATGGGGTTATCAGGGAATCTATATATTGGGTATATCATTTTTTAATAGATTTGATTTAAAAATGATAAATTGTGTGCTTCCACCATGGATATGATCCTTCAAGTTGTGTTAGAGATGTCATGTAGTTTTTCAAATCAAAATTAAATTAAATTTTCTAGATCTTAGATAGAGTGATATGATTTGATATAATTGAGAGGGAAGATTCATCTATCAGAGATCCGATGATAGAGATATAGACTTTTAAAGATCTATTTACTTTTGGGTGTTATTGTTATTATATATTTTGTATAATTATTATTATATAATAATAATTTTTGAAACCATATATGCAGTTTTCAAAAAATAAAAAAGAATAGGAGTGGGTTGTGTTGCTCAACAGACCCATGGAAGACCCCTTATGGGAACTCCCCCACCCCACCTCGAGCAGTGACCCGTTTATCTTTTCCTAACTAACCCTCCCTGGAACCCCTCTTAAGAAATTAGTGAAGATGAGAGAGCCCTATGAATCCCACCCCCAATGGGTCGTGAGTTGGTGACTAGCATGAAGGTTATAAAATGTATATATGTTATCCATTACCCTCATAATTCCCAGGAAATATAATAAAATTCACCAATCATCAACAAATATTTCATTAAATAAACAATTTTCAAAACCTAAATTTTACATGTATGTCTATGTATAAAAACAAAAAAAATAATAAACAATTAAAATATTTTCTAACTCAGTCTGGGACATCAAAATTGGAGCTCTGAATCTCTCTAGAACAATCTAGAAAAATATCTCAAGAAAACTGTAAAGGGGTGGGTACTTGGAAGTACTCTGTAGGATTATCTTCCTAAAATAAAGTAACATACAATGAAATAAATATGAAAGAGTTTACACGTAATAACTCAATAATGAAAAGACTATGCATGATGTTGACATTATAGGTATTCTTTTTGTTTCTCACTTAGTAGCCTTACTCTTGGGTCCCCTCCAAGGTGGGATAGAGGAAATTTCAATGGGATAAGCTGATGATCAATTCCTTGGGGATATTTTGAAACTAGTAGAGGGAGGAGTTAAATACATGATAAAATACATTCAAGAGGATTTTAATATCTTTGAGGCTATCAATAATTGCAATTAACTCAGTGCCCCAAGTCTAAATGGTTTTCTAGGATCCTTTTATGTTTATACATGGTACTGTATCAAAAAGGAGGTTATTGAATCGGTATAGGACTACATAAAATGATGAACTATCTCTAGCACACCATGGTGGAAATTATTTTATTAATTCCCAATGTTAAAAATACATTTCAATTTGACTACTTTCAGTCCATTTTTATATGTAATTTTTACTAAAAATGATCATTGTTATCTTCAGAAAAATCCTCTCTCACCTTAACCTGCATCAAATATCAGGTGAATAAAATATTTTCCTTAATGTTTGAATCATACAGCGAGAAATTATATTTTATCAATAAATAATGGTGTATATAGATCGAAAATTTTTGGGATTCAATATTATGGTTAAAATTCATATGGGAAAGGCCTATGGTAGAATGGAATAGAGATTCATAATGAATGTCATGAGGTGGTTTGGATTTTCATAGTGGGTTTTTGTCCCCTTATTTTTCTTCTTCTCCTCACCATGGTTTACAATATCCATGATGTGGAAAGTATTTGGTTTATTTAAGTTAGTTTGGGGAATCTATCATGGATATCCCCTCTATAAAAACTTATTTATCCTATACCAGGGTGTTCTTAGATAAAATTTAAGTCAAGAAATATTTAAAGGATTAGTCCAGCCTTTTAAAGGATGGTATAGAATCATTGTAATCTCTCACTTATTTTTGAGGATTAAATGTTGTTCTTTATGAATGGTAGAAGTACCTAGATGAAAATTTATAAGGATAAATTAAATACATATAGATTCATGAGTGGCTATTGAATCAATCTTTCCAAGATATGTTTTTATGTTTCTAAAAAATGATCAGGCAAAAAATCCAAACTCGTTAAATCCTAGATTGGTATCTCCCAAAGGAACTTTCCAATGGATTATCTAAGTGAACCTTTATCGATGGAAGAATACTTATACACCATTTTGATAGAATTGTTAATAGATTCATGGATATGATCACTAATTGTAGAATTAATATTTTATACTTTAGAGGTCATATCACTTTAGTTAATAGTTTTATCACCTCCATCCCAATGTATGACCTCCCAGTTATTTGGTTTCCCAAAGCTGTAATCATAAGGATGAAACCAGTTTCGAGATTTTAATTTTTTATTTATAGAAGGAAGGTATAAAACATTGTTATAGATGGTCCTATATAGTTAGTTTCTTATATAAATATAGTATTAACTATATAAGTACTACTTAAAATATATAGTTTATACAAGAAAATCTTGCATGGTAAGCTTTCATGGGGAACTCCCTCTGGGAAAATTTCTTCCAGAAAAAATATGGGAGATCTCATATTTTCTAGATTTAAGAGAGTGATATGGGCTCACATATATGATACAATCATTGAGAAAATATTTTCATCATTTATGATAACTCTTGGTGTATCATAGGCATGTGTAAAATTTCATTCTAGAAAGAAAACTGGTCGGGGAACCTACATTTCTCCATAGGATTATAAGATTTATATCAGAGATTCAAGAAAATAGTGATCATCCAAACATCATTGATGTAGTCATTAAAAATGATCAGAAGTCCATATTTTCTATATTCTAACTAGATGATAAAATATACATTTTTTTCTTCAATCCATCCTCTTCATATTAGTTCATAATTTTAAATTACTTTAAGAAAGATCATGTCTATCTTAGTTCTGAATTGTGGGCCAACAACCTCTTCTGTAATATGATCCCCAAAAAAATCCATATTCTCATGTGGTGTATTCATATTCATTCCATTAATGTAGAGGAATATTTTCAATAGAAAGGTATCCATCTATCCTCCAAATGTATGTGTTAGCTTAACACCAAGTCAAAATTGGTTGATTATTTGTTTTTTAGAGGAGAGTGGGAAAACTATATTTGGTATTATCTTAGGGTGTATGGGGGTATTACTCCATAAAACTCTTTATACTAGCTCTATGATTCTTGATTTCAACTCAATAAAGGTTTCAGTTTGGAAAATCAGTGCCTAAGAATAATCATAACATTTTTATATTGGGTAATATGGGAGATTCCCAATGTAGTGTGAAATTATTGTTTGAGAATTACTAATGTTTATCTCAATGAAAAATTATTACCCTTAATTATTTACCCTATGACACTTTATAATAATATTTTTCTTCTTCTTCAATTAGGTAGAATATCCCTTTCTATACATCTATATAAAAAAATTGAGGGTCAAGACCATTTGGATTGATGGAAATGAACAACACATAGTCTCAAACATAACTCAAATGGAACTTGTGCTCATGGTATCATGTATATAGGAGGTATCATTTGAGACTGGAAGAGTTTTTTTATTTTTTATTAGGATTCTCATTATGGAGAATGAATTTCTATTTGGGAAGAATCCCATACAATTTAATTTGATTGTATCACCTCTTATTTGAGGTATGTTTTTTTATTTAGTGATTTTATGTGTTATGTTAGTCCCTTTTGTGCTAGGAAACTACTTATGGGATAGTGGGTTGTATGATGTGGTGTTTTGGATTTCTATGTTTTACCACACTATGGGACAAGACATTATGACGGTGTGGTCTCATGTATTTTGGAGATTCTGCTGTGGGATATAGATAGGTCGCATAAGCATCATTGTGCCCTAAAACCTATTGTTTTGTTGGTACTAGTTACTGAGGGCCTCACTTGTTGGAACTTGGATGACCAAAATTTCATGTGTATGGGTGTGGTGGTTGTGTGTAGTCAGTCTCCCATGATATTCATCTCAAAAATATTATACTAATTCACCACAATTTGGTCCTAAGTGTGCTTCTAGTTGAATTAAGTGGTGTCTGAGCTTCCCAAAAATGGCTAGGGTGAATTCACCGCACTGTGGTCATCGTAGTTTTTGAAATTACTGGTTTAGAAACCAAAATATTGGGGAAATATATTTAATAGGTAAATTGGGGGAAATAGTTTTTGGGATATTAAACTTTATTTTAATGTTATTTTCTAAAAAAACATTTAGTCTACCTCTCATCACTTTTTCTTAGGATCCAAGAATTCATGTCAGCAATTCTCCCTTACAGCTGGAGCTATTTATCATGGCCTTTGTTGTGATTTTGTGTTAATGTTAGCTAGAATATATATCAATTGACATGGTTATGGAAATTTAATGTTTTTTTGGAAAAATTATAATTTTAATTGTTTATAAAACTTTTCTAATTTTATCTACGAGATTTGTGATGATCCATGATCTATTTTCCAAGGAAAATATATTTTTCTGAAAATACCTAGTGAATCTTGAATTTCAAGATAAATGGTTTTAAATGTGGATATGGCCTTTGGAATGGGGTGGTGTATGTTCATTGTACATATGTAAAGGGCATAATTGAGTTAGACTTGGTTTTAGGGAAAATTTTGGGATCATGTGATTTTACCATCAAGAGTTATCTTGGGTATAAAGGGACTATCACCCCTCATGAGTATGGGTTATTAATTTTTCCTAATTTATCCAGACGTATATTGGGAATTTTAGTTATGTGGGGTGTGTTAATGTCCTAGGATACCTTTAGGGTGTTTATTATCTTTTATTAATATTGTGTCTATATCTTTACTAGACCAGTTATACCTTTCTGGATTTGTTATATATATATATACATGTTATGAGCTAACTTGTTCTTATATTAGTTGTGTGTGTAGAAATCCTCAAGTATTTACTACTAGGTTGCATACTCACCCTATTTATGTGAACTTTTGTGTGTATACATATTATTTTTACCATGATATAGGTAAGGGAAAAATTTCATACATTTATAGCAGAGTATCCTGATATAGTAGTCTTATCCTTTGGGAGTATGAGTATAGAGATTAGGTTGTGGTGGGGTCATCGTGGTACCACATCAGTGAATTGGAGTCATTTATGTCTTGGGATGTTGTATGCTTTCTATTTTTTTCAATTATATATATGATTCTAGTCTCATGTAGACTTTGGGATTTTGGTTCATTTTTATATCATGCATCATGTGTAACTTATCCGGTTGTGATCTTATATTATAGGTTGTGTTATGTATGTGATTAAAAATAACCCTTGTAATTTGGTAAATACCTTGGAATTTATTTCCAACCTTCATTTTATAGAGTATATCACCTATGGTTAGTGTAATTGTGATTTTTCCCAAACTAATGGGTTGTGGTTGGGATGTTACATGCATTTTCCCTGTGTAACACTCGTAATATTGTTCTATTGGTGGTTAAATGAAATTACCCCTAAGTGTTGCAGTCATTATTGGGTCTCTCTCCTAACCATTTTATAATGTCTTATCTCATTATATTATATAGAAGAATGATCCATCCTAAAGTATACATTTTTCACACCTAGTGTGAGGGAAATGTAGTAGGGAAACTTCTTTCCTCAAATGGTGACCGGTCGGAAGAGCTGATTATTTATTTAAACATAGGTTCCTTACCATCAGATTATAAGACTATTATTTTAGGGTTTTAATAATTCTCCACCACTTAAAACCTCATTGACAATGTTTTTTATCGTAAATTTATAATAATATTTCTACATATTTAGTTATTGATTAAAAAAATAATATTTAAGACTTATTTATAAAGTCTCACAACACCACATTACATCCTAAGCTCCACGATAAAATCCACAAATTTCAATAAAGGAATATATAGTGCCTATAAATGAACCATATCTCTCACATGTTAGTTCATATTTCATTTTAACTCACAACTAGATAAAAACCCATGTAACGACCCAAACTTTAATTAATGGAAATCCCTCTTGATCTAATTAAATGTCTCTTTATGTAAAATTTTTATATAAAATGTAAAATTATTTGGTTTTATGTTTTGGGATTTTAAAATACAGTTAATAATTGTGACCTTTTCTAATATATTCATTGAACAATGATCACATGATAAGTATAAATTTAGGGCTTTCACAAATCCAATTTACTCAGACAAAGTAAGTAATGGCCTCATCCAGTAGACGTTCTCCAAACAAAGCCCGTTTTTCAGAGCTCGGAAAGGAGGTTGCATCTTTGGGCTTTGCTCTTGAGAAATCCCAATCCAAGCTTGAATATGTTAAGCTCGAGCAGAATCTCCTAAGAGAGAAGTGGAAGTTGATAGAGATTACCACCTGAGAAATGTTATCTGAGCCACCCCAAGAGTTTGTCACCACCACACACCTTACTCTTTAGTCCTATGCAGGTGTTCTAAGGGGTTATGTAACAAGATCTTAACACTATTGTTATCTAAACTATTTTTGTATATAATAATTAATATACTTTCATTTTATTATTGTTACCTTGTAAATGGTTTTTAAAGAACAAATAGTATTTTTTAGTTAATGTACTAGAAAGAAATCTATTTTGATGAATTAATGGATTTTTTAATTAAATAATATTTTAATATAATATTATTATTATTATTAAATTAATTTTTATTAAATATAAATGATCGTATAATTTTATGAATGCAATTGTAATTTTTTTTAATGTTTGAAAGCCATTTTTTTCAAAACCCATGAATTTTTTATAAATGTCAATTTTTATTTTAAAAGTGAAAATTAACATATTTAAAATATTATTTAGATAAAATGAATATTATTTCTGGAATTAGGATGTCGAAATTATCCAATGGTAAATTTTTCATAATTTTATGAGACAGTCAAATTTTTGGGTAAATATTAAATACCTTTTAAATATATAATGTGTTTAATGACATCATAATGAACCAATAATGATGTAATAAAATACGATAAACATTATGTTAGGAAAATATATGTTTTACCATTACAATAATGTGATTTTGGGTTTGTATTATTTATTTTACAAAGCTTTAGTGGACCCTTCAAGACTTATTAAACATTTTGTCTTTTTAAATTGTTTTCCTTGGGAGTGTGACTCACCTTCACATAAGCAAACCCATTATTTTAAGAAGTTCGGAATTTTCCCTTATAAAATATTGTTTTCTGATTCACTTTTACAAAAACCATGGGAAAAAACCATGGGCTGGTTTGTGGTTTGGATTAGTTTAATGTGAGGTGTCCCAAACCTAAATAATAAAGAATTCCCTCACCTTTCCTATATAAACCCATCCAAGCTCCCACTTACTCCTCACTAAAATCCTTTTGAGTTCGTCCAACCTCTTCCATCCCCTCTCTATAATCCTCCCAAGGTTCCCCAAACTCCCAAGAAGCCTCTCTTAAGCCTCTCTCAAGCCTTTGGAAGCACACTTCCAAATAAGGGTTTTTTCTTCCTTTCTCATTTTTGTCCAATATTATTTAAATTGTTATTCCCTTTTAATTTCAATTATAAATGTTGTAGTATGATTTATCACCTCCCCCATACTTTTATATTTATGTTTTAATGATGGGAGACCCCTTTCTGCCTCATTAAAAGCCTCCCATGTACACCTGTTACTATGCCGAAACTCTGAAAGGAATTTCTCTCTCCTCATTTACATTCAAGAAATTGTTTCATATCATTAATCTAAAATCCATTACATTTGTTGGGACATGTATTTATATAACCCCCCTTACTTTCCATGTCATGTAAATATGACGAGACACCCCTTTCTCTCTCATCAACCATTTTTATGAGTTCTTATTTCACGTGGTTATGTTGTTGATATTGCACCGCGCTTTTCCAAGCCAAAGTCATTGTGTAGGGAATACCATGACCATTTATCTATCAAGGGTATTCACCTTTATTCAAATTTACTTATTGTTTAAATAGTTTCATGTATGTATTCCACATTATTTTATCGTGTAATAAATGACTATGTTGAATGATTCAATGTTTTATGATCCATGTGGCACACTTATTCATTAAATGAAATGTTTATGAAGGGTGTTCCCTGATAGTGTTCCGATGCATTGGGTAAAGTATATTATCATGATACTTCATGTGTAATGGGTGTTTACACATGATAATTCAAGTGAAACGATGGTTTACTCGTGCTCCATGTGCAATGAGGGTTTACTCATGCTCCATGTGCAATGAGCCTTGGCTCATGCTAATTCCATGTTAAGTGTTGTTGCTGCATTTCCATGTTATGATTATCATACATTATCATAACTTTATGTTTATGCTTCTCTTGTGCTATATTGATGTGCCTATTGTCTAACATGTATTTTATTCCTCATGTTATTCCATGATTATTCCCTTACTGGGCTTTATAGCTCACCCTTTTCTTATATATGTCCTTAGGTTATCTCATGAAATGCTATGTATGGGGGAATGTAGTGGTCATGTAAAGGAAGTTTTCAATAATGATGTTGTATTTCATGTATTAATTTGTTATGTAATGATTCTAATCCCTAAATACACTAGACCTATCGATCTTCTATGTTGTATCAAGTGATGCTTATGTAATAAATTATGTTTAATTATGTAATAAAAAGAAGGATTGTCCTAGTTGGTATCAGAGGATAGGTTTAATTATTTTTGGGATTAGGATTAGAAAAACCTAGTAAATACATAGAGACAGTAATAAGTATAATAAAAACATCCCTAAGTATTCGTGAGTATTGAGTAAGTGGTTTATCAAGAAAATATATGTATTTCTAGATACGAGCAGGTAGAGGTGGATCTGGCACAGATGTATCATAGGGGTAAAACCCAAAAACACCACTTTGATCTAGACTCGAATGGGAACTGGTGCATGACAATGGGCCTTACTGCACTCTTGGTTACGACACTCTTGGTGAATATGCTTGGGTAAATTCACAAGATTTTTATGAACCATTGTTAAGGGACAAAAAATTCCCTAAGAATATATGTTAGAAAGTAGATCATGGATAACATAGACTGAAGCCAATAGATTCATATGTTAAGGAAATCATAGTTATCTATAAGTCATTAGTTTTGTCCTTGAATTACCCATTATGTGTTACCCCTAACTTTCCTTTTATTCCAGCCAATGGTAGGTAATAGGAGGACTCATGCTAACAATCGATGTGAAGATCAATGTGATGACTGTACTAATGAGATGCCCAATCCAATGGGAGCGGGAATCGCGAACATTGTCATGATTCTATCTCAGCTAACTCAAGATTTGAATAGAAACATGGGTCAAGAGGAACATTTAACCCCCATAAGAATGAACAAGTCGCACCCTCCAGCTTATCGTATGGAGGGTGATGCTGATCAATGGTGGACGTTGATCAAAAATACGAAGCTTGAGGAGGAGATTAAGGCGTTGGAATGAAAGGATTTCCGAAAGATGTTTTTCGATAAATATTTTCCGCGCACACTCCATCTTAAGATGGAAAGGGACTTCCTTGCCCTCAAGAAAAAAGATGGTGAATCTGTCAGAGCGTACAAGGCAAACGTCACAAGGATTTCATGATACACCTCCGACTTTGTCGTTACCCCGGAATGCAAGGTTGATCGCTTCTTTGGTGGGATAAAACCTAGCCTGTGGAAAGCGCTGGTGATCTGTGACTTCGATAGCAATGAGTAAATTCTATGATGCAACCTCAAGGTCGAAATAGATATCGGAGAATCTTAGGGGTATCATGGGGATAATAAGTGTAATGTGGAATTTAATACTGGCGGTCGGATGGATAAATCTAACGGTGCTAAGATGATCTAGCACCCCACTTGCCAAAGGTGCAGAAAGAAGAACCCCAGAAATTGCCTGAAGGAGACGAGGAAATGCTTTAGGTGTAGAAGAGAATGGAACCTAGATATTAATTTTCAACAAGAAAGACCCGTGGATGCGATAGAGGAGAGGAATGCTCTGTTCAAATCTCAACATGTGGTTCATTGCTACAACAGCAAAGAACTAGGGAATATTGAAAATCAGTTCCCTAAGACAAGGGTTTTCGAAGGCAACCAACAACCTCTAAGGCAGCAAGGGAGAGCTTTTTTCATCACTACTATTGAAGTGAACCCCGAAAATGAAGTGGTGAAAGGTACGCTAGTTATTCATTCAAGAATAGCAAATGTACTTTTTGATTCTGGTTCTATGCATTCATTTATATCTCGAAAGTTTAGTAGAAAAATCTTAGAACCATCACAAATCATGGAAGTTAAGATGTCAGTGAGTACGAGAAATGTGGAAATCATTTCATCCCATGAATATAACTCCTCCCCTGTCATAATCTATGTATTGAACTTCCCAGTGAGCCTCTTCATACTCCATCTTATGGAATTTGATGCAATTCTTGGCATGGATTGTCTTTCCTAATATAGAGCCAACATAAATTGTCGTGAGAGGGAAATCACTCTCCATGTGGAGAATCGACCCCTGATTCCTTACAAGTGTAAGGAGGAAGATGAATCTTCTTTAGCTCTATCATCTCAAGTATGGATATTACTACCCTATGAGCACGCATATCTGGCTCAGATGATTGAGTATAAGGAGGAAACCATCCTAGAAGACATGCCTATTATGAGGGAATTCTCAGAATTGTTTCCCGAGGAATTGCATGGTCTTCCTCCTAGAAGAGATGTTGAATTATCAATTGATCTTATACTTGGGGAATTTTCAATATCTAAGACTCCATATATAATGGTTGTTGTTGAGCTTGAGGAGATGAAGACACAACTACAGGAGAATCAGGATAAAGGTTTTATATACCCAAGTGCTTAACCATGGGGTGCACCAGTCCTCTTCATCAAGAAGAAGGATGGGTCAATGCGCCTTTTCATTGATTATCATGGGCTTAACAAAATCATGATAAAGAAAAAGTATCCTCTCCCATGAATTGATGACTTGTTCAATCAGCTGTGTGGAGCACAATACTTCTCCAAAGTGGATTTGCAGTCGGGATGTTATCAAGTAAGGGTGAAGAAGGAAGATATCCCCAAGATTGCTTTTTGTACAAGATACGGGCACTATGAATTCATAGTAATGCCTTTAGGACTCACTAATGCTCCAGAAATCTTCATGGACTTGATGAATATAGTCTTTAGAGATTACCTCCAAAAATTTGTAGTAGTCTTTATAGATGATATTCTGATATACTTCCAAACCAAGGAGGATCATGAGGAGAATCTAAGAACTATATTAGAGACCATGTGGAAGGAGAAGCTCTATGAAAAGTATAGAAAGTGTGATTTCTGGATGAAGGAGGTCTGATTTTTGGGCCATATCATCACAAGCAATGGGATATCTATGGATCCCTCCAAAATAGATGCAATTGAGGGATGGTAGAGGCCAACATTGGTAACAGATATCCATAGCTTCTTGGGGTTAGCTGGATATTATCGACGATTTTTGAGAAATTTATCACGATTTTCCAACCCTCTTACCAAGCTAACTTAGAAGGGAGTAAAGTTTTCTTGTAGTGATAAATGCAAATAAAGCTTCAAAGAGTTGAAAAAGAGGCTTATCACTATGCTCGTTCTCACTTTACCCACAAGTGGATAACTTTTTGTGGTATTCAGTGATGCTTCGAAGAAGGGCCTGGGATGTGTGTTGATGAAAATGACAAATTCATTGCCTATGCTTCAAGGAAATTGAATGTTCATGAACATAACTATCCAACACATGACCTCGATTTGTCTGTAGTGATCTGCGCTTTGAAAATTTGGTGGTATTATCTATTTGGGGAGAAGTGTGAAATATATACAGACCACAAAAGCCTCAAGTATATATTCACAGAAAAAGAGTTGAACATGCACCAACGAAGATGGTTAGAGCTGATCAAAGACTATGATTTCTCAATCCATTACCACCCTGGGAAAGCGAACAAGGTGGTGGTTTCCCTAAGTAGAAAGGACCCAACGATTCTATCATTGATGAGAATAGAAAAGGATCCATTATTCTTAGATTTGATGAATATGACCATGGGAATCATAAAGAAGGGAACATCATCAATCCTTTCACAAATGATTGCTCAACCGTCACTTTTGGAAAGGTTAAAGGATGATCAAAAGGATGATGTCGGAATTCAGGAAAAATTGGAAGCTATTGGAAAAGGGAAATCCTCTGATTTTAATGTTAATGAAGGAGAAATTTTGAGATTTGGGAAGAGACTATGTTTTCCATCAAGTCTGGAGCTGAAGAAGGAACTTTTGGATGATGCACATAGTTCAAATTTCTCTATTCACCCAAGAAACACAAAGATGTATCGAGATCTCCGAGAGCATTATTGGTGGTATAATAGGAAGAAGGAGATCACTGAATATACATCAAAGTGCCTGGTGTGTCTGAAAGTGAAGGTAGAGAGGCTGAAGTCTAAGGGGATGATGTAACCATTGCCCATACTAGAATGAAAATGGGAGAACATCACCATGGACTTTTTCACCAGACTTCCAAAGACATCCAAATCCAATAATGCAATCTAGGTTGTTGTGGATCGTCTTACAAAGTTTGCACACTTCATTGCAATTCGGGAGGATTTCTCATTGGATCAACTGGCACACATATATATCAGGTAAGTGGTAAGGCTTCATGGAGTATCACTATCTATTGTGTCTGATCGAGATTCGCGATTCACCTCTATGTTTTGGAAGAGTCATCAACATGATATGAATATTGAACTGAACTTTAGTACAGCCTATCATCCTCAAACTGAGGGCCAATCTGAGCAGACTATCCAAACACTTGAGGACATATTGAGAGCATGCTCAATGGAATTTAAAGGAGGATGGGATCCACATCTTCTTCTGGTTGAGTTCTTTTATAATAACATTTTCCACTCGATCATCCAAATGACACCATATGAAGCCTTTTATGGGAAAAGGTGCAGAACACTAGCATGTTGGGATGAGGTCGATGAGCTTAAGCTGCTTGGAATAGAAATGGTCGAAGAAATTGTGGAGAAGGTGAAAACCATTAAGCAGCATATCAAGGCAGCCTAGAGTTGACAGAAGACTTATGTAGATAACCATCAATGAGAACTTGAGTTTAAAGTTGGAGACATGGTATTTCTACACATATCTCCATAGAAGAAGGTCATGAGGTTTGGAAGGAATTGGAAGTTAAGTCCATGGTACATCGTCCCCTTCGAGATTCTTGATCGCGTCGGGGTTGTTTCCTATTGACTAGCACTTCCACCAACCATGGAAAAATTACATGATGTATTTCATGTATTCCTCTTAAGGAAGTACATACCGAACCATTCACATGTACTCTCTTCATAGGTGGTACAGTTAGAGGATGATCTTTCATATGAGGAGAAACCAGTGAAGATCTTAGATCGTAGAGAAAAAGTTCCATAAAATAAGACAATACCCCTTGTCAAGGTGTTGTAGCGAAACCACAAGTTTGAAGAAGTGACATAGGAATCAGTGGAAATGATGAAGCAGAGTTACCCACATATATTTTAGCATGGGAAAAGAAATTTTGAGGGAGAAATTTTTTAAGGGGGGAAGATTGTAACGGCCCAAACATTAATTAATGGAAATCCCTCTTGATCTAATTAAATGTCTCTTTATGTAAAATGTTTATATAAAATGTCAACTTCTTTGGTTTTATTTTTTTGGATTTTAAAATATGGTTAAAAATTGTGACCATTTCTAATATTTTCATTGAACAGTGATCACATGATTAGTATAAATATAGGGCTTTAACAAATCCAATTTACTCAAACAAAGGAATCGATGGCCTCATCCAGTAGACGTGCCCCATATGAAGCCCATTTTTTAGAGCTCGGAAAGGAGGTTGTGTCTTTGGGATTCTCTCTTGACCAATCCCATGATGAACATGAATATGTTAAGCTTGAGCAGGACCGCCTATGAGAGAAGTAGAAGTTGATAAAGATTACCACCCGAGCAATGTTATCCGAGCCACCCAAAGTGTCTGTCACCATCACACACCTTACTCTTCGGTCTTATGCGGGTGTTATAAGGGGTTATGTAACAAGCCCTTAGCACTATGGTTATGTACATTATTTTTTTATATAATAATTAATATACTTTCATTTTATTATTGTTACCTTGTAAATGGTTTCTAAAGCACAAATAGTATTTTTTTAGTTAATATTCAACTAAAAAATATATTTTGATGAATTAATGGATTTTTTAATTAAATACTATTTTAATAAAATATTTTTATTATTATTAAATTAATTTTTATAAAATAAAAATGATCCTATAATTTTATGAATGCAATTGTAATTTTTATTAAGGTTTGAAATCCATTTTTGCCAAAACCCATAAATTTTTTATAAATGTCGGTTTTTATTTTAAAAGTGAAAATTAACATAATTAAAAAATTATTTAGTTAAAAGAAATATTATTTCTGGAATTAGGATGTCAAAATTATTCAATGGTTAATTTTTCATAATTTTCCGAGACAATCCAATTTTTGGGTAAAAATTAAATACCGTTTAAATATATAATGTGTTTTATGACATCATAATGACCCAATATTGATGTAATAAAATACTATAAACTTTATTTTCGGCCAATATATGTTTTAACATTAAAATAAATGTATTTTGGGATTGTTTGATTTATTTTACAAAGCTTTAGTGGACCCTTCAAGACTTATTAAACATTTTGTCTTTTTAAATTATTTTCTTTGGGAGTGTGACTCACCTCCACATAAGCAACCCCATTATTTTAAGAAGTTCGGACTTTGGCCTTATAAAATATTGTTTTACACTTCCCTTTTTCAAAAACCATGATCAAAAATCATGGGATGGTTTTTGTTTTGGATTAGTTTAATGTGAGGTGTCCCAAACCTAAATAATAAATAATTTCCTCACATTTCCTATATAAACCCACCCAAGATCCCATTCCTCCTCACTCAAAGACTTTGGAGTTCATCCAAATTCTTCCCTAATCTATATATAATCCTCCCAAGGTTCCCCAATCTCCCAATAATACTCTCTCAAGCCTTTGGAATCACACTTCCAAGTAAGGGTTTTTTCTTCCTTTCTCATTTTTGTCCAATATTCTTTAAATTGTTATGCCCTTTTAAATTCAATTAGAAATGTTGGGGTATGGTTCTGCACCTACCCCATACTTCCCTCTTTATTTTTGAATGATGGGATACCCCATTCTCTCTCATTAAATTCCTCTAATGTACACCTGTTACTATGCCGAAATTCCAAAAAGAATTTCTCTCTCCTCATTTACATTCAAGCAATTCTTTTGTATCATGAATCTAAATTCCATGACATTTTTTGGGAAATGTATCTATATTACCCCATTACTTTCCATTTTATGTAAATATTATTAGAAACCCCTTTTCTCTCTCATCCACAATTTTTATGAGTTCTTATGTCACTCCGTTATGTTGCCGAAATTGCACTGCACTTTTCCAAGCCAAAGTCATTGTGTAGTGAATACCATGCCCATTTATCTATCAAGGGTATTAACCTTTATGAACATTTACTTATTGTTTAAAGAGTTTCATTTATTTATTCCACATTCATTTATCGTGGATTAAATGATTATGTTGAATGATTCAATTTTTTATGATCCATGTGGCACACTTATGCATGAAATGAAATGTTTAAGAAGGGTGCACCCTGATAGTGCTCTACTGCATTGGGTAAAGTATAGTATCATGATACGTCATGTGAAATGGGTGTTTAATCATTCTAATTCAAGTGCAAAGAGGGTTTACTCCAGCTCCAATTTCAATGAGGGTTTACTCATGCTCCATGTGCAATAAGCATTGTCTCATGCTAATTCCATGTTAAGTGTTGTTGCCACATTTACATGTTATGATTATCATGATTTATCATGCCTTTATGTTTATTCTTCTCTTGTGATCTATTGATATGCCTATTTTCTAACATGTATTGTATTCCTCTTGTTATTCCATGATTATTCCCTTACTGGGCTTTATAGCTCTCCCTTTTCCTATGTATGTCCTTAGGTCATCTCATGCAATGCTAAGTATGAGGGAATGTAGTGGTCATGTAAAGGAAGTTTTCAATTAAGATGTTGTATTTCATGTTTTAAGTTGTTATGTAATTATCCTAATCCCCAAATACACTAGACCTCTCGATATTCTATCTTGTATAAAGTGAAGTTTATGTAATAAATTATGTTTAATTGTGTAATAAAAAGTTGGGTTGTGATAACCCACAACAATATAGCCCCTCACAAACTAACTAGGATTCCAAAAACAAAATAGTTGCCACAAAACAACCACAACCACCTCTCCACACCTCAATCCAACCACAACACCCACCACACATCACAATACCACATTATCTTAACCACAACCAAAAATCCCTTACATATATTTCCACATATCATAATGTCATAATTGAACTTTGTTAGTATGATGTAAGCATTAAGGACATCAATTTTGTGAGCTCCTCCTCCCATGTGCAACCCCTACCTTTGTCTAAAATGAAAAACCAAGGTATCCAATATATATATGTACTATAAACTTGACCCATTACAACCTGTATATATATACCTAAATCTTGAGCCATCACAGCACATGCATCTTAAACATGAGTTATTATAGCTCATGGCATACCATACCTTATCCTCTATTACTACATCATCACTTGATACCACTTCATCATAATAAAAATCAATAAATAACATAGTAAACATCATAGAACCTGAAACCGAGTTGTAATAACTCAGATCTTCTTTTTAGGTATGGATCCTTTTTGAGTTTTTTTTTAGGAAAAAAATGGAATAAAGAAAAATTTTGCAGTTCACGCTGTCTACTTTCTTGTACACTCCATGTACTCAGGCACCACATAAAGACTGTGTTAAAATTGTGTTATGGCTGCATACATGGTGGTGTGTTGACGTCGTAGGACCGCTTAATCCGGGACCCCATAAAAAAATTTTATATTTAATGAACATGCCATGTATTTTTATTTTTAATTGTTAAATCGGACTAGGGTCACCTCTCATTCACATAAACGTCTTCTTCTAGCATCATCTCATAGAGGAGCGATAGATATTGCCAATTCTTCTTCAAGCCCCTAATTTTTTTGTCCATTCTTTAAATCAAACACCATCTATTACATTGGAATCTCTATAGTGAGTTATTCGTTCTTCTAGAGCCTCCCCTCCCGATTTCTCTTCGCTCATGATATGTTCAAGGTTGAAATTTTTGACATTTTTATAAATCTACAATGTTATAGGTTGATTCAAAGGTTGAGGTTCAACTATATCAGTCATAGAACATCGAGGTAGGTGGTTTGTGCCTTTCTGTAGTTTTATTTGGATTATATGTGGAAAAAGTGATGAATACCCTAGTTTAGGTTATTGCATGTGTTGGATTTTAACCATGTTGATGACTGTTATGCTTTGATTGCTTGAGTAAGGGATTTTGTTTATGAATAGGGTTTATTAATTTTCTAATGGATCTGTTCTCCCATGTTTTTTTTGATATTGGTCATTGGGTCTAGAACTTCTTATTAGGTTGTTTTGTTTTCCATGCCTAAGTGTTGTTAGGATAGACTTGTTATTATATGACATGCTTGTGATATGCATTGTAGTTGTTTAGACATGTAGTATTTGAGATTTTACTTGGGTAGCTAGATATAGTTTGTGCACGTTTTTGTTACACAGGGCTATGAGAACTTGATGTAGTTAGACCATACAGTTAATTGACGTTGAGGTATTCCCCAGAGTGTTTGTTATAATTTTCATGTTGCAAGACCACAGGGGGGATTGACGTTGAGTGCTCCCTCCAAGTGTATATAGTTTACCGTTACGAGACCACGGGGGGAATTGATGTTGAGTGCTTCCCCAGAGAGTCTATATTTTATCGTTAAAAGAACATATGAGTAATTGATAGTGAGTGCTTCCTCAGAGAGTCTTTGTTTTCATGAGACCAAAGGGGTTAGACTGTCTGAGCTATATCAGGGGGTCGTTGTATCTTTATTGTTAAATGATAAGTTGAACCAGAGGGGGTTAGGCTGTGAGATCTTTCCCAAATGGTTTCTTGTGAATGATTGTTTGAATAACTGATAAATGTAAATGAATGTAGTTTCAAACTGCAGAACTATTTACTTTTGAGTACTTCTTTGTTTATTACTTTATTTTTTGAATTTTTTCTACTATATATATTCACTGATAGGTAGGCACAGATCTTTGGGTGGTTTTCTTCTTGGATTCATCTCACACCCTGTTTGGGTCAAGATTTTGGGACCAAAAAGATTATATTGTTGTGGGTATAGATAAGGGAAAGTGTCCTTCTACTTCAGGTACTTGATGGCTGTGGAGCTACAGATCATGGGACCAAGATAAGGCTTACGATGCTACTAGAGTTTACTTGTTTTCTTTGTACCTTGGTTTAGTATTGTATTTCTAGCATTGTGACTTGTTTGGCTGCCTTCCTATACATATGTGACAAGCATCATTTATATATATTCTCCATTGGTGTATTTACTTTCAGTCTTCTATTGTTTACTTATTGTATGGTATTACTGCTTCCACTATTGTATATTATTGGTATTACATTGTGTTACTCTGACAATGAGGGAATAGTTTTCCCCACTATCACACCCAAGTCCCTTGCTGCTTGTTGGAAGCCTTAGGCATTCGGTGAAATGCACTTGAGGCCTTGTGACCAATCAGGTATAGGGCACCTTTGGGTGGCACCCAGAACTGGGATGTTACAAAGTGGTATCAAAGGCATGTTCTTTTATTCTTTGACTTACTGTTTGGATCCTATAGATAAGGATAAGAAGGAAATTTAGTTGGTAATAATTTTTGCACGGGAGTAGCTAACTTGTGTACAGAGAAAATCCAATATGCCTCAAATATTGAAATTTTTCTGGTTTCTCAATTATTATAGTTGATTTGATTTTATCAATGGGTGATTCACAAGTTTTGTGTTATTATCATTGATATTATTGATGTTCTATTTCTGTTGTAACCCAATGAGATGAGGGTATTCCATCTAATGCATCATATATGCACTTGATAGAGATGACATGTCATGCATTCTTGTCATGCCATTTAGGGTGCATTACCAATTTCATGTTGTTTTGATAGATGTTGTTCTAGATATTCATTCTGTTGTGATAGATGCCTTGATAGAATACCTTCTGTTTGATAGGGTATTGGATTGTGTAAGGTTTCATTGACTGAATTCCAAAATTTGTTCCTTGGTGTGTTATGGGCCCTCGTGGATGAGAATTTGGTGGATCATTGCATTGTTATACTTTTATATTACATGAATATGATACCAAGATTTGATTTGTGGGGAGTATGGGCCCCCATGAATAGAAATTTGAAACTTTAATGATTGTTTCAGTATTCTTATTGGGTTCAGGTGTAGTTTCTAGGGTTTGTTGTCAAGGAAAACCTAGAATACATGACGTGTGATGATAAGTACATGCCATGTATCCTTTTGTTCGGGAAGGATATTTTTTCTTAAGTACATGTCGTGTACCATATGTACACATTGTGTAGTTCTTGACTGTGTGACTAACTATGTGGGAAGAGACACACGGTTGGGTTTTGTTTGGTGGAACACACTGTGCACCGGTAGTACACACCATGTTATAGTGATTGTGTATCTGGTCGTGTGGCTAACGACATGGGTCGGTGAAATCCTTTTAGTACATGTCGTCTCTAGCATAAACATATCATGTAAAGTCAAATGTGTCTCCCACCATGTGACTAACAACACGGGTGGTTAAAACATAAGTGGAACATTCCATGTTTTGGGTAAACACACAGTGTAGTTTTATTCTAAGGGAACCATGTAGTTAAAGTCATGTAGAAAAACTAGGGTAGGGGGAAAGATTCGAGTACGTGTTGTGTCAAAGGAGAACACATCGTGTGTATGGGGTGTTACACGACCAAGTTTGGAAGAAGTAAATGACCATGTAAAGTCTTAAGGGAACACGCTTTGTAGGGGACATACACACTATGTATCCATGTTTTGAAAAACTTGAATGTTTTTTTCTTCTGTTCCTTTCCTGCACTTCTATGTTTTATCCCATGATAATCTTTCACTAAGGTGTGCGCTTGAACTTGCAGAGTCAATCCACTGAGATTTCCTCTAGTTGTATTCAAGATATAGGGGAACAAAAAGACACTAGACATGGTAGATTAGAGACTACCTGCAGATCCTCCCATCATGCATGCCTTGTCACCTACCGTCATTCCGGACATAGGTATCGATTCACAGCTCCTAGATGGCTTCATGTGGTTTATAAAGACCTTCCAGAGATCACCGCGTCTTTCTCTATCGATGGAAAAGTTTATGTGGGTTTTTTATAAGCATAATCCTCCCACATTCTCAAGGGATAGAGGACCTCAGGCTGTAGAGTCGTGGTTAGAAGCCTTGTTTTCTATCTTTGATCATCTAGAGATGCCTCTGGAGAGGAGGGTGAATCTCGCTATTTATATGCATTAGGATTAAACCAAAAGATGGTGGGACATCATATCGCAGGTGGGAGGCAAGAAGTTTATGGCATGGGATGACTTCCAGTAGACCTTCTATGATTACTTTTACCCGGAGACTTTAAGGGCCGACCAAGCCCGAGAGTTCATGAGTTTGGAGCAGGGTACACTCTCAGTCATGGATTATTCTTCTCGCTTCACAGAGTTGCAGTGCCTCTCACCCATTTTAAGGGGTGATGAGTTATTTATGGAAATGAATTTTGAGGATGGTATCAGGAAGGAAATTTGATCTCAGGTGAACATCTTCAGGCTGACATCCATAACATCTATAGTCAACTAGGCACTTATCACAGAGCACAAATTGAGGGATTCTAGAGCTGTGAGCCAGGGCGGATTGGGATATGGAGTTGTTATTCCTCCGTCTGATAGTAGGAAGCGTCATATGAATTCTATTCATGGAGATTTTAGTAGAAGATATACACCCTCCGGTTTCCATGTGGTATGATACCAGTGAGGGAAGAGTGGGTATACGAGGCCACATTGCCCAATAGACCCATTTTAGTGCTGATCTTATGGAAATATGGGTCATCTTCAAAATTTCTGTCAGTTTCTCTCACCACCAGAAAGTGGTCGAGGTTCTTATATGAATCCACATTTAGAACTAGGAACACAAGTTTCTCATCATTTAGGGAACTGGAGCTTTTCTGGCCATTCAGTCCAAGGTGGAGTTTGTGGCTTCAGTGGTTAGACACAGGGTTTTTGACAGCCGCATGGTGGATCAGCTCAGGGATCTAAAATAGCTTCACAGGGTTACGACGTAGGTCAAGTTTTTGCAATAGATAAGACCTAGCAGGAGAAGGATCTCAGACCCTCTACAATTAGAGGTACGATTTGGTTTGCCTCGGTTTTAGATTCTTCTCTTTCCGACACAAGGTATTCCCCTAGCTTTATATTTGTTGTTGTTGTGGAGATCCTTAGGTTTTGTATCTTTAATTATACTAATATCTTGACACTAGATACCCCGTTGGGAACTAGGATGAAAAGTGTACATTAGTGCAAGGAGTTACCTCTTAAAGTAGGTGGGTGTCACTTCTTATGGGACCTTTATGTCTTAGAGATGATGAGATATGACATCATTCTCGGAATGGGCTGGTTAGTTCCCTTCCAAGTCGTTTTCAATTTCTATCACTGTAGGGTGAGTTTCACATCACCAGAGGGAAGATTGTTTCCTAATAAGGGAGAATGGGATGTCCAGGTGAGAAGAACGGGACCTAAGCATCATGGGTTGGGAAGAGTTACAACCCAGATTGCTAGTTTGTATCTGGATGACTAGGGGAATTCACAAATAGACTTTCCCCCGGCGGTGGATCATTTCAGGGATGCCTTCCCAGATGACTTTTTAGGTTTGCCTCTAGATCAAGAGGTATAATTTTCTATTGAGATTGTTCCAGGAGTGGAACTGGTGTCCATTCCTCCTTATAGAATAGCTACACTAGAGTTTCAAAAGCTCAAGAAGTGGTTATATTAGTTAAAAGAAAAGGGTTTCATCTGACCTAGTTCCTCTCCTTGGGATTCACCTGTCATTTTACGAAGAAGGTATAAGGTACCCTCAGACATTTCGTGGATTATTCGAAGATGAACTAATTGATATTTAAGAACTGATATCCCTTGTCTAGTATTGATTATCTCTTTGGTCATCTTCGAGGATCTCGGGTGTTCTTGAAGATTGACTTGAGATCTGGTTATCATCAGTTTCACGTTATACAATATGCTATACCACTTATAGCCTTTTGGAGTAGGTATGGTATATATGAGTTTGTGGTTATGTCATTCAATCTTATAAACACACATGAAGTTTTCATGGCAATAATGAACCGAGTGTTCCATCCATACATAGACTCTTTTATAGTGGTTTTTGTGGAAGATATCTTCGTGTAATCCCACACTCGACACGACCATACTACCCATCTTAAGATCGTTTTTAGTACGCTGAGAGATCATCAGTTATATGCTAATCTCTCAAAATTACACTTTTGGATGGACTAGATTCACATATGGGGTCATGTTATCTCTGAGATAGGATTTTCAGTAGACCCAAATAAAGCAAGATCAGCAGTTTCCTGGGAGTAGCCAAAGAACATCTTTGAGGTATGGAGATTTATATGGTTGTCTCGTCACTACAAATTTTTTACAAATGACTTTTCATGATTAGCACCACCACTAATGGGAATGAATAAGAAGGGTGTGAAATGATTGTCGACAAATTCCTACAATTCAGCCTTTCAGGAGTTGAAAGGGAGGTTTCCATTAGGATTGATACTAGTTCTTCTAGAGACAGACAAGAGTTACATTGTTTACTGTGATGCATAAGGTATTGGTCTGGGAGCAGTGCTTATGGAGGGGGAAGGTGTCCTTCCGTACGAGTCTCGGCAGTTGAGGCCACGTGAGAAGAATTAATCAATGCACTATCTTGATTTAACTACAGTTGTTCATGCTTTACGTTGTTGGGGACATTATCTTTTGGGACAGCACTTTGTGGTTTTCACTAACCACAAAATTATCAAGTATATCTTTACTTAGCGTGATCTGAATTTGAGACAACAAAGGTGGGTTGAGTACCTTCTGTCTTTTGACTTTAATATTTCATACATGCTTGGGAAAGGCAACATAGTGGTGGATACGTTGAGCAAGAGGACTCAGATACAGGAAGTTTAGAAGGCTAGTAGTGAGTGGAATCTTATTTCTATGTTCTCAGAGATTTATTTGGAGGTGCATGACAGATACAGGTAGACGTTTCATTATTCTGTTGTTGTTACCTCCACTCTACTTGATCGAGTGAGAATGAGGAAGCTATTAGATTCTAAAGTCCTAGTTCTACTAGAGAGTGTGTTAGGAGAGAGCCCAATTTTTGGATAGACCCTAGGCGAGGAAGAGATAATGTTCTTTCATGGACATGTATGGGTTTCAACAGATATACGTGAGGATTTAATGTGGGATTTTCATTCCTCTGTTTGGGAAATTCATCCTGGAATCACCAAGATGTATCTAGATCTTCACCATCATTATTAGTGGCCTAGTATGAAGAGAGATGTTGATGGATTTGTAATGAGGTGTTCCACCTCTCAGTAAGTGATGGAAGAGCATCAGCATTCAGTAGGGCTTTTGTAGTTATTTCCCATTCATGAGTGGAAGTGGAATGGTGTCACGATGGGATTTATGATAGGTTTAATATAGTCTCCTCAAGGTAATGATGTATTTTGGGTTGTCATTGACATAATAACTAAGGTTACACACTTCTTTCCGATCAAGGAGACCTTTAGTATTGACGAGCTGGGAAGGTTGTATATCTGAGAGATTGTATGTTTATATGGGGTTTTACACTCCATCATTTCTGATAGGGATACATGTTTTACTTCTCTAGTCTAATAGAGACTATAGAGGGCTTTGGGTATACAGGTACTTCTGAGTACAAATTACCATCCCCAGACAGATGGCCAGTCTAAGCATACGATTCAGGTGTTGGAGGACATGATTCAAGCATGCATCCTATATTTTGGTGGTTCTTGGGAGAATCACATACCCCTGCTGGAGTTTCCTACAATAATAGTTTTCAGGTGACTATTTAGATGGAACCTTATGAGGATTTGTATGGTAGGCCATGTCGATCACCCATGTGTTGGCTCGAAGAAGGAGAGGCAGTTATGTTGGGACCTCGTCTTGTCTAGGAGACTACAGATCTAGTGGAGTTTCTTCGAAAGAGGATGGATACTAAGTAGTCATAGCATAAATCGTATACTGATAGACGGAGATGACCTATGGAGTTTGAGGTATGAGATTAGGTTTTCCTACATGTCACATTGAGGTTGGGATACTGGAAGATTATGAGGGAGGGAAAGCTTTCACCGAGATACGTCGGGCTGTTTGAGGTTTTGGAGAGATTTGGGACGGATGACTATTGATTGTAGTTAAATCAAAGGTACTGGGCAATGCACAATGTCTTCCACGTTTCTCATCTATGACGTTACTTCTCATACATGTCTCATGTATTTCATCACAAGGAGTTTTAGTTAGAAGTGAACGCATCATTCAAGGAGAATCCTATCAATATTATTGATCATAGCGTGAAGGTTGTTCATGGTTGGTCTGTTCCTCTGGTACGGTTGTTATGGCAGCATGGGCGAGTATAGGATGATACATGGGAGAGGGAGGCCGATGTGTGATCGCAGTGGCCAGAGCTGTTTGAGGATTATTCTTCGCCACCTTCTGAGGGAAATTCGGGGATGAATTTATTTAATGGGGGAATTTTTTAAGAATATAGATCTTCTTTTTTGGTATGGATTCTTTTAGAGTTGTTTTTTATAGAAAAAAGGGGGAAGGAAAAGTTTTAGAGTACATGCTGTGTAATTTATTGTACACGCCGTGTACTCGGGCACCGCATCCAAACCGTGTTTAGACTGTGTTACGGATACATACACGGTGGTGTGATGATGTGGTGGGACTACTTAAGGTGGGACCTAGTAAAAGAAGATACACACCGTGTATCTTTAAATAAAATGTTGTGTATTTTTATTTTTAATTTCTAAATTGGACCAGGGTCGCATCTCATTCACAAAAACATCTTTTTCTAGTGCCGCCTCATCCAGGAGCGATGGATATCGTTGATTCTTCTCTGAGCACCCAATTGGATGTCCTTTATCCAAATCAAACACAGTCGATTGTGTTGGAATTGCCACAATGACTTCTTCCTTCTTCTAGATCCTCTCCTCACTACTGGAAATTTCACATATCCCAACAGTTTCAAACCATTGGGAAAGGGCCTGAAGCCGTTGGGATAGTCTATCCCAACGGTTTCCAAAACTATTGGTCTGTTAGTCGTTCCAGTATCTCTATGCCAGCAGTTCATTAGAAACTGTTGGTATAGAATGTTTGAATGCAATCTATGCCAACGGTTTAAGTAAAATCGTTGGTATATATGTGTACCAATGGTTCTTAAACCATTAGTACAAATGTTGTCTAGTATCTAACCTATTCCAATGGTTCAGTAACACCATTGGAATACATGTATACCAACAGTTTTTGAACCATTGGTATACATTAAGTATATATTTTTTCCCAACGGTTTCATAAACCGTTGGGATATATGTTTTCCACTAAAATATTTACCAATGGTTCTTGGAAACTGTTGGTATGTAGTTGCTTCCACTCAAAGCTCCCAGCAGCCTGTATCCCTCCCAACAGCTTGCATTCGCCTACATCCCTCCCAGTAGCCTGCATCCCTCCCAACAGCCTGCCTGCATCCCTCCGAAAAACTTACCTACATCCCTCCCAGTAGCCTGCCTACATCCCTCCCAACATCCTGCCTGCATCCCTCCAAACAACCTTCCTGCATCCCTCCCAATATCTTGCCTGAAACCCTCTGCAATTACTTCCAATACACCACTGTAGCATGCATCCCTCTACAATTACCACTATAAATACACCCCAGATTTTAAAATACATCCAATATATACCCACTGATATATGTATCTATATGTATCCCTCTAAAATTAATTTGAACTGCTATATCTGTTCAGATATAGGTATCTAATTATGAATTCCCAATTCACAATTACCACATAAAAATTAATAGACAGAGAATAAGTATATAGTATTTTTACATGGTTTGATCCCAATGTGGGTATTTAATCCTTGTTGTGTTTGGTTAATGTCTGAGACTCATATATCCACTATATCACATAGGTGAATACAAGTGGGTTATCTCCAAAAAATACTTTACTATCTCTTGATAGTTTTACAGTATCCTGATTAATTTACAGTCTGTCAATTGCACTCGTTATACTGGATATAGCCAGTTTATAATGGATCCTTCCTACAAACTCTTAAACACTATTTTCATACACCACAGAATATGTGCATAATAAACAAAAAGTAATATAATACACCATTAACAATTATACCTGCATAATACATACAGAATTCTATATGAATTCATACAGAATTGGGGGGTTGTTCAAGGGTTTGGGGTGGCTGTCCAAGGGGGGTGGGTGTGTCCGGGGGGGATGGGGGTGTCCAGGGGGTGGGGGGCTATCTGGGGGGGGATGTCCATGGGGGTGTCCAGGGGGTGGGGTTGGGACTAGGGGGTTGGGGGGGGATTTCCAGGGGTGGGGGTGTCCATGGGTGGGGGTTGTTCAGGGGGTGGGGTGGTGTCTGGGGTGGGGGGCTTTCCAAGGGGGTGGGGTGGTGTCCACGAGGGTGGGGGATGTCGAGGGGGGTGGGGTGGTGTCCACAGGGGTGGGGGCTGTCTAAGGGGTGGGGACTGTCCATGGGGTGGGGTGGTCCATGGGGGTGGCGGGGCTGTCCAGGGGGTGGGCGGGTCTGTTCAGGGGGTACGGGGTGTCGGGGGGGGGGGGGGGGGGGTTGTTTACGGGGTAGGGGAGTCCAGGGGGGGCTGGTCGGGTTGTCCACGAGGGTGAATGGGCTGTCCACGGGGGGAGGGGTTGTCAAGGGGGTGGGAAGGGATGTACAGGGGGTGGGTGGGGCCGTCCAGGGGGTCTGGGGTGTCTAGGGGGTGGGTGGGGCTATCTAGGGGGTATGGGGTGTCCAGGGGGTGGGTAGGGCTTTCCAGGGGGTATGGGGTGTCCAGCGGGTGGGGGACTATCCACAGGGGGAGGAGATATCCAGGGGGTGTGCGGGCTGTCCACAGGGGTGGCGGGGCTATTCAGGGGGGTACGAGGTGTCCAATGCGGATGTGGGGGGTGTTGTCCATGTTGGTGGGGTGGGGGTAGGGGATGCCCATGGGGGTTTCTAGGGGTGGGGGGGTTGTCCATGGTGGTGTCTAGGCGGTAGGGTGGTGTCTGGGGGTGGGGGGGGCTGTCCATGGGGGTGTCCAGGGGGTGGGGTGGGCGGGCTGTCCACAGGGGTGGCGGGGCTGCCTAGGGGGGTAGGGGTGTCCAGGGGGTGGGCGGACTGTCCATGGGGGTGGGGGTTTTCCAGGGGGTAGGGAGTGTCCAAGGGGTGGGATGGCTGTCCTCGAGGGTCATAAGGCTGTCCTTGGGGTAGGGGTGTCCAGGGGGTGGCCAGGCAGTCCACGGGGGTGGCAGGGCTGTGCGGGTGGGAAGGAAGGTGGTAGGGGGATGGCAGGGGGCAGGTGTGGGCTGGAATATGAGGCAGGGGGGCTGGTGTGGGCTGGATTGCAGGTGGCTGGGGGATGTTGTGCATGTGGTAGGGCTGGTGCAGGCTGGGATGTAGAATGTTGGGGGCTGGTGGGGGCTGGAACTGGTGGTTGGGGCTGTTTTGCAGGTGGTAGAGGGCTGGCATGAGTGTTTTGCAGGAGGCTGGGGGGTAGGGGGTGGTGTGGTGGCTGGTGTAGTAGCTGGTGTGGGCTGGATTGCTGGTGTTTGGGGGCTGGTGTGGGCTCAAATTCAGGTGGAAGGGGGATGGAATGCTGGTGGAAGGGGGCTAGTTGCAGGTGGTGTGGGGATGTTGCGGGCTGATTATAAGGTGGCAGGGGGTTGTTGAGGGCTGGAATGCTGGTAGCAGCGGGCCGAAATGAAGGTGGAAGGGGATTTGTGTGGGCTGGATGTGTCTAGTTCTGGATGGATTGTGGTGGTTGTGGTGGTTGTGGTGGCTGATGGTTCATAGGTGGACTGTGGAGGACTCCTTATGTTGGTGGTTGGGTGCATTCGTTCGTGTGGTTGGATGAGTGCGTGTGTTTTCGAGTGTGGTTGGGTCCTTGTAGAATACAAGTAGAAAGATTCACCCTCATCTCCAATGTTATCTACAGGTGACTAAATATTTTCATGAGAGACTCAATCCAGATATTTTCAACTTGAGGGCCTCCCTCCCCATTAACTCTAGCTGGGTAATGTATCTAAAACTCTATCTAGGTATCATACATCGAATTCCGAAAGGACTGTGAACCGCTGCGGGGTGTCATCCTGGAGCAGGGTCAAATCAGGGCGTGACCGCGGCGTGACCGTGGCGTGACTGTGACGTGTTGGCCCAGTCCAGCGACATCTGTCGGGCAGCATCTTTCGTCCCAAAGTGAACGGAGCAGGAGGAGGCGGGGAAACATTCCAGTCGTCACCCCGCCGGCAGAAATTGTGATTAGTCAGTCTCAACATTGATCACAAGACTCATAGAATAATATCACAGAGATGATCAAAATCATTTATTTTAAAATTACATTCAGCTTTAATCCTTTAAAAAATTCACATTATGATTTTTTAATATCACTTTAAAACCTTGAAAATAATTAACATTATCCCTTTTTCTAATGGAATTGAAAAAATTTCCAAAAATAGGTTATCATTTTAAAACAAAAATATTTTAGACACTTTTCCAAATAAAAATATCATTATAAAAGTATTATCAAGTCTTTTTATTGTCCAAAATTTACTATGATGTCTCTTGAGCACTTACATGGTCCTTGGAGAATACAAGTAGCAAGATTCACCCTCATCTCCAATGTTGTCTACAAGTTGAAAAATATTTTCATGAAAGACTCAATCCAGAGATTTGCTACCTGAGGGCCTCCCTCACCATTAACTATAGGTGGGTAATGTATCTAGAAATCTATCCAAGTATTGTACGTCGAATTATGACAGGAATTTGTATAATGACCCATACATTACATACATTGTTAATACATCAAAATTGAAGTACACTTATTACTACATATAACAAAACCACGAAAGGACCGTATAGGTATAGTGTCTTTAGAAACTGGGAAACATAAACAACTGGTTCATAAAGAATCTACATTGTCTCCCATTTATTTCATCATATCTATAGTCTCTTTTTGGCATATCTTACTTAATACCCTTCTTCCTGACCTGGGGAAAGAAAACATACAAAAGGTTGAGCTCAAATGCTCAGTAAGGGTAAACAAAAGAAATATCAATCACATCATATTCATAAGAACATAACATTTTGGAAATCTTAACCTGCAAAAGAGATCATAATTTCATGACATGGGATAAATCATAGTAGTGAAATGTAATCCCAATAATAATAACTTAAAACATGAAACTTTGTGGAATACACACATAATCAAAGAGAATCATTTCTTAGTAGTCAAGACTCATTTCCAAGACCATCTTAGCGGACAAAGTCCATTTCTGAACCGAGTTCACTCCTCGTTTCAGTCCTGTTTCACTGAACCAGTTTAACCTGTTATTCCAGCCATGTCTATCTCATGAGATATAAATCTTTACCCAATGCATTGTAGGTAGATATAGGTCCCACCCATCTCATAATGATACCATTCTTATGTGTGGCACAAAATCATAAATCATACATCATTGCATAACCCATGTAAAAAAAATGGGATTCTTAAACATCATGACATCATAAAATAATTCATATAAGATAAAGGAATTCATAAAAATAATTCCATCACAACATAATCAAATCAATGTAATAATAGGGATAGAAACAGAACCCTATATTATCTTAGATGGAAAATAATTTTGATAAAACACTTGAACTCCATTCTTGAGGAAAATATCCTTTCTACTTCAAAAACATTTTCCATTCTTAACATGTCATAAAATTTTAAACTAAAAGAAGTTGATTAAAAATAAACTTGAAAACTTGTAAAGGAATCTTCTTGGAAATAATTTTTAAAAAATACATTCATGCTGTATAAGTTAAAAAACATTCTTCTCGTACTTTTGTCAGAAAAGTCAAAAAGTACCTCGTACGCAAAATAACAAAATATTCCTTTCATATCATTTACTAAAACTCACCGAAGGGTAAAATTGGATTTAAAAAATTGTATTTGGATGGAAATAATATTACATATTTAGGAAACATGGATGTGGATGATAAAATACACCCCAGTAAATACCAAAGTATAAACAATCTCAGATAAAAATGGGATTGTGATATTTTCCCTTACCATAGGTTCGATTTGCTTTGTAAGTGTCCGAACCTCCTGTATAATGATTTCAATAATGTTATTGACTTATTCCAGAATCATACTTATTGTTATGATATCATATATGGTCATATTCTTAGCTTCTTATTAGTAATATTTCATTACTACTTGTTATTCGGGTGTTTATTACTTTTTGTTCTTATGCGTGTTTTGTCGAATAAATTCTTATTCTTATCTTTAGGTTATAGATAACTAATTTCCAGAATGGTATTAGTGTAATATATATCATATTCATTCATTCAATTCATTTATATAATCATTATGCAATGAATATCATGTAGAACGAATCACATCACATCGTGGAGACGGTATTCTGTACGTACGCACGAGCGATGATATCGTTCCCATGATCGTGGAATTGTATTGGAGTGTACGTATACTATTTAAGAATAAATAACCCTTTACAATAATCACATATAGTTATTATTTACACCATTATAACCATCCAAGTTTGGTGGTGGTGGAAAATAGATTACACCACGGCGTGGAGACGGTATTCCGTACGTACGCACGCGCGGTGATTTCATTTTCCGTAGGATGGATAGATGGTGAAATAGGGTTGTTTCATACTTATAATAACATATAAGTATATTAGTGATACTGATGTTATTAGTTCATAATGAAACAACTAAAGAAGAAGAAGTGGAAGAAGAAATAAATATGAAAGAATCGGTAACGGACATTACCTCTTCTTTGAAGCGCTTCTTTGAGACCTCCTTTTAGGGAACTAAAATTGGTCTTTGAAGAAAACCAGGACCTCTGGGATGTTTCTAGGGAAGTTTAGAGGAGAAATTGGCTGGGTTTGTCCGAGCATGAAGGCTCAAATTGGTGTGAGGAGGAGAGGGAGGAGGAGCCCTTTTATAATGGAGGAGAGGGGCACCTTTGGAATAACTAAAAATATAATTTTATTATAAAGTCAAATTCGGTTTTTAATAGCTCCAAATTGATATATTTCGAATATAAGGTGGGGATGGGTAGAAACAATCTCATAAAATATAATTTAGACAAGTTTAGGTCATTATATTAACCTTATCTTTTAGTTTTAACTCTTAGTTAATTAGATTGACATTTACCATGTCACTTTGTATTTTTATATTATATAGTTAATAAACTTACCATACACATCCAAGAGACCCCCAGGTGGTCCATTAATGATACACATATCATGATATAAGTATCTTGGCCGAACCTTAGATTTTTAGGAATAAAATAACAATCAATAATATAATTTTTGTTTTAAAAACTATTTTATGTCAATTTTGACACTATTTAGTAATTGATTTTTGTAAAAATCATAACAGAATTATTAGTTAGAAAAAAGTTAATTAAATCAATACTAACATGTCATATTAACCTTTAAAATTAGTGCAATTTATAAAAAGTCTCAAATTACATTTATTTGGGTATTTATAACATCAATTATGACAATATTTCATTAATAAGATAATTATTGCATCACCTTTGTGTCATAAATAAATTAAATTATTTAATGTCTAAAAATGACAAATAAAATACCATTATGTATGAAATATTTTTAGATTTATAATGAATATTTATAGTAGAATTTATCTTATGTATAACCATATATTAAAAATTATTTACTTATTAAAATTTGATTTTAACTATTTTAACCCTTCTTTAAATAAATTAATAATAAATGTCCTAATATAATTCGAGTGGGAATAAATGGTCATATTTTATTCCTAAGGTTTTTTTCTGTCGAATTACACTTATACAATAGAATTAGGACATGTGTTAGGGTAATAATAATGTCATTTTTATGCTTAATTGCCCTATTTACTTTTAACAGTGGTAAATAAAAGTAAAAAGTTGCTATTCACCAAAAATTATTTTCATCTCATTGACCCACATTTTACTTACTGGCATCAACCGTGTCTCTCGGATTTTTGAAATTCCATTCACAAAAGTGGTAAAATTAAGTTTTATGTAAATTTGCAAATTATCCTAGGAGGTGGGTAAAAGACGGTGAAAAGTTTAATAAAATTTTTATATATCTAAAATTATTATAAAATTACTCCAATGAATTACATTGAACATATATAGGTATTATGTATCAATTTTGACCTAAAATAAATTTAACTCAAATAAATCATTATTTAAATAAAAAGTCAGTTTTTAAATAGTAACCCAGTGTTTTCACTATTCATCAAAAATTGAAAGTTTCCAGAAAAATACCAAAATTTCACCCTAGGCTAATTTCGATATTCCGAATCCAAAAATGAAGTCCATTTTGAAAAATAAAATTTACGAAATTTCAAAAAGTGGTTTTTACTATTCATAATGGCTAGTTTTAATAATATTTTAATAGAATATCATTGTTTAGTGAAACTTGGTATTACGTGCGATGCAAGCTATCGAGGAAGGTCGTGATTGCGTGTAAAGCAAGCCAAGATAGTGTTGTATGTAGTGAAAGATTCCTTTGAGGATTTATATAACATAAAAACAAAATATTTCTCATAAAAGTATCGGGTGTTACACTGTGAACCGTCTCGGGTTGTCATCCTAAAGAAGGGCCAAATCACAGCGTGACCGCGGCGTCACCGCGATATGTTGGCCCGGTTCAGTGACATCTGTGGGGAATCATCTTCCATCCAGGAGTAATGGTAGTGGTAGAATGTGGGGTAACATTCCAGTAGAAATTGTGATTAGTCAGTCTCAACATTGATCACAAGACTCATGGAATACTATCACAGAGCTGATCAAAAGCATCTATTTTAAAAGTACATTCGGCTTCAATCCTTTAAAAGATTATCATTATGCATTATTAATATCACTTTAAAACCTTGAAAATAATTAACATTATCCCTTTTTCTAATTTAATTGAAAATATTTCCAAAAATAGGTTATCATTTTAAAACAAAAACATTTTAGACACTTTTCCAAATACAAATATCATTATAAAAGTATTATCAAGTCTTCTTATTGTCCAACATTTACTATGATGTCCCTCGATCACTTAGATGGTCCTTGTAGAATACAAGTAGCAATCTTCACCCTTATCTTCAATGTTGTCTATAGGTTTTAGTGAGCGGCACAATGACGCAATGTCTAAAGGGAAACAAAATGACGGAAAAGAATCATACACCCTAAACAAACCATTTACAAATTCATTCACTTCGCCTAAACAAGGAAATTTCATTTATAATATTCAAATGGTGAAAATGAAAGTGTCATGGTCAAGAAATATGCCTACTCGGGCAATGTCATTTGATCTAAATGATTATGATAAGCCAATTTATATTATTCAAAGAAAACAAAAATTAACATGCCACAAAACAAACACCAACAAGAGACATATAGAAAACTCAAACAAAATCTAAACATGATACAAATAACCATCACTACACTTTGGTTTAGAAGACAACGAACCTCCGTTGGGGGGGTTTTATTATAAAATCATGGAATGTCTTTATCACACAATTCATTTAATTATATTTAACATTTATTCTAAAACGCATTCAACACAAATCAATTGCAATAACTTAAGCTACTAGATCAACATAACTATCATTGTGAGTTGTCACAGACATTGCACCTCCATTGGAGGAGTTTTATTATAAAAACATGAATTTATTTATCAAATGAAACAATTATATTAATGAACAGTTATTCAAGATATGAAATTCAATATAATTAAGAAAATTAAGAAATAAGTTAAATTCAATTTAAAGCATTCTTGAATTAAAGAGGCTAGGAGAGGGACCCTACCTCAAGGTGGAACCAAGCCGTCCACTTCAGATCTTGAAGCTTTCTAAATAAAATATGCAGCTCCCCCACTAGGTATTCGCACCTTCACACACATGCAAGGACACCTAGCCCCTATGCACACACCTGCATGGCAATGAGCATGTGCAAGGGGATCCTTGCACATATGTTTATATGTATATACCGGTCTCTACTCACCTGTGTAAGCATATATATATATATATATATATATGCATGGGCACACCTAGCCCCATACGTGCATAATCCCTGCCATGGGTGACTATACACGTAATGGGGGAACCCACATACATATACTTAATTACCTATGCAAACGTAGTCGAGTCGCCCTTGACTTGGAAACTCCAAACCAATGATTAGGGAAGAAAGCACTACAAAAAAGATATTAGGAACCTTAAAACACATAAATGAAGCTAAATAACTGGTGAGAAACCAACCAGCATCATTAAATCCTTACCTAGATTGGTAGCGGAGAACCAAATCCACCCGAACCAACACAAAATGATCCAATGCCCTACCAAAAACATAATATTGAGTCAAAAACACTGAAATCCCAAAATACATGAGGAGCAAGACAAGTAGTAACCATAAAATCTTACCTAAGATCAAAGTTGGCAGACTAAATCAATTTGAACCCCTTCTGGCCCCTTCGCAGAATATAACTACTCTTTGTCCATATAAAGCAGTAAAAGACCTAAGTGGCCAATGCGATAAAGAAAATAAAATAAAATCTAAACTAAAATATACTTGTCTCCTGTGACTATACACGTCACTGCCCAACATATAAGAACCACAACACCCCATGGGTTAAATCATGTTCCTACAAGCAAGGGGAAAACAGATCCATGTTTCAAAATAATAATATCAAATAGTGCATTCCTATTAATTTACAATTACTCTTCCTATTAATGGTATATAATCAGTTTGGCTCGAGATTCAACATAGTCTGATTTTGTTCGATACATGTTTGTTTGGAACATTTCCATTATATTTAGTTTTCCTTGTTTTTGTTTATATTATCTTGGGAAATTTCATATGTTTCGGTTATAGTCGATCATGAAATTAGTGGATCTCAATTCTATTAAAGTGAGTTTTTGGGGTTTTTGTGTCATTTGTTTTTTACAACATTGGTTAAACTTCAATATACAACCTCTACCTTGAGAATCTTGTATTGATTGGTTAGAATTTTTATTTGGGTGAGAGTTGAGAGATCAATTACATGTGTGTCGATGTAATTAGTTGTTTCTGGATTTCTATGGGGAAAATATTCCCAAACAAGTGTTTCCATGGAAATTCAAGAGTGATTTCTAATCATCCATACACATATGAGTGGTATTCATCATATGCATCAACCAAGGGTGATTGGAAACTCTATTGATGAGTCTTTAAATTATCATTCAATTTGAGTATAGGTTTAAAATATTATTTAGACTATGACATCATTACAAAATGTAATCCAACTCTAACCTTACCACTTACTATATCAATCTATTTTGAACCCTTTCTTACTACATAACATTTGTTTTCCTAGAATTATGACCAATAACACCCCATTTTACTCTAATTTAAAGTTACATACTTGATTATAGTATGATCGTCTATGAAGATAACCTATGTTAGCTACTATAATGAATTTTAAACATAGATAAAAAGTTTATTTTTATGTATCCTATGACAAGTGTGCATCAAAACTTGACATCATGGTAAGAGAGGTAGTTCCAACAACATAATTATTAAATTCCATGAATAGAAAAACTAACACTAACCCTTAACCACTAGTCCTTGAAATTGAATGAACCTTGTTGATGAGACTTATAACCATTAATTTGAAATTTGAAATTGATGAAATTTATATTTCTAACTCAAATGAAAACTCTGGTGTCCACCCCGAGCCTGGAATTATACATGATTATACCTAAAAACCCCAACCAAAACCATAGAGACCTTTGTCAAACACAATTCAATTATCATAATATTCATCTAACTATTACTAAAATGAAAAATTACTTTGGAATAAAAAATATATTCATTCAACTATTTCCCAAATTCCAAGCTCTTAAAGGTGAAGACCCCAAAAAATGTATATGAGGATTTACATTAGTGTGTTCAATAATAAAACCTTAAGGAGTATCTATGAAGGAATTAAACTGGAGGGAATTTCAAGTTTCACTTAAATGGAATACAAAATAATTGTTATACAACCTACTATTGTTATCAAGTTAAATTATTGAATTTACTACAAGTTCACTCACCGGACGTTCAAACTTCATTTATTCTATTTTTCATTATCAAATCATTGGTAGGATAAACCTTCAGTATATGGGTTAGACTTACTAAAGTTTTAAAAAAATTAATCAAAATCAATCATATATCACAAATGAATGAGACACTACAATGATAACTATTTTTATGTTTTGAGAAAACCAAAATCATTCATATATCACAGATGAATGAAACAATATGAAACGATAAAAATTGAATCAACAAAACTCAAACTAAACAATGAAAAAAATTAATCATACCAGAAGAAAATTTGGGAATTACTTCCAAAGAATACCAGAAATGTAGGATGGGATGCTTGACCAAAGGGGATCCTCAACCTATGTGGGATGCCCGACCACCAGAGGGGATGCTCAACCTTCTCAACCTAGGTGGGATTCGTGTGTGGTGAGGGAAAGCTCGACCTAGGGAGATTAGCATCGGGTGAGGGAAATCTAGACCTAGGGGGGATGTGTGACCTCAGAGGGGATGCTCTACTGGAGGAGGACGAGGAGGGGGATGTGTGAGTGATGGTGAGCGGTGAGCGGCGAGCTGCGAGGGGGAGTTATAATGGAAGGAGGGGAGCACGCAGCGAGCTGCAAGCGGTGGCTAGGGGGAGTTGGGATGGGAGTGGCGGCGAGGGGGAGTCGGGATGGAGAGGAGTGCTTCGTGATGGAGAAGTGGGGGCGTGATGTGATGGGAAGTCAAGATGGGAGGATTGTCACATTTTTGGTAGGATTATCCCAACAGTTCGTAAGAACCGTTTGCTATTGAGCCGGTTTTTTCCAAAGGTTCACTAAAACTATTGGTAAAACCTACTAATATTAATGTATACCAACGGTTTCATATAACTATTGGTATAGCCTCTTTATTCCAATGGTTTTTACAAACTGTGGGGAAATAACTGTTGGTATATTTGGGATTTCCACCAGTGCCTCCTTATTTCTCTTCTCACATGAGATGTTCGAGGTTGAACAGTTTTGATATTTTTTTAGATCTACGATGTTCTAGGTTGATTCAAAGGCTGAAGTTCAATTATATCAATCATAAAATGTCAAGGTAGGTCGTTGGTACCTTTTTGTAGTTGTCTTTGGATTATATGTGAAAAATTTCCAAATACCCCAGTTTAGGTTATTGCATGTGTTGGATTTTAACTTTTTTGATGCTTGTTATGCTTTTATTGCTTGATTGAGGACTTTTGTTTATGATTATGGTTTATTACTTTGCTTATGGATGTGTTTTCCCATGTTTAATCGATATTGGTTGTTTGGTCTAGAACTGCATGTTAGGTTGTTTTGTTTTCCATGCCTAAGTTATATTAGGATAGAGTTGTTATTATATGAAATACTTATGATATACATTTTAATTTTTTATCCAAGTAGTATTTGAGACTTTACTTGGGTATCTGGATATCATTTTTTCACGTTTGTGTTACACAGGGCTGTGAGAACCTAGTGTAGTTAGACCATAGAGGGAATTGAGGTTGAGGGCTTCCCAAGAGTGTCTATTATACTTTTTCTGATGCGATACAATAGGGGGTATTTACATTGAGTACTCCCTTAGAGTGTTTATAGTTTACCTTTATGAGACCATAGGAATAATTGATGTTGAGTTCTTCCTCGGAGAGTCTATAGTTTATCGTTAAAATAACATAGGAGGAATTTATGATGAGTGCTTCCTCAGAGAGTCTTTGTTTTCTTGAGACCAAAGGTGTTAGAATGTGTGATCTATCCCATGGGGTCATTGTATATTTATTGTTAAATGATAAGTTTAACTAGAGGGGTTAGGCTGTGAGAACTTTCTCATAGGGTTGCTTGTGAATTATTCGTTGAATAATTGATAAATGTAAATGAATGTAGTTTGAAACTATTGTACTTTTTACTTTTGAGTATTTCCTTGTTTATTACTTCATTTTTTGCATTTTTCCTGCTATATATAATCACTGATAGTTAGGAATAGATCTTTGGGTGGTTTCCTACTGGGATTCGTCTCACACCCTGTTTGGGTCATGCTTTTGGGCCCAAATAGATTATATTGTTTCAGGTATAGATAATGGAAAGCTCCCTTATACTTCAGGTACTTTATAGATATGGAGCTAGAGAGCATGGGACCAAGCTGAGGCTTGAGATGCTACTGGAGTTTACTTGTTTTATTTTTACCTTGGTATTATACTATAATTAAAGCATTGTGACTTGTTTGGAAGCTTTCTTAGACATATGTTTCTTGCATCATTTATATATATGCTCTAGTTGTTTATTTACTTTTAGTCTTCCGCTGTTTACATATTGTATGGTATAACTGCTTTCAATGTAGTATATTATTTCTATTCCACTATGTTACTCTTCCAATGAGGGAATAGCTTCCCCATTATAACACCCAAGTCCCTCACTGCTAGTTGGTGGCCTCTGGCATTCGTGGAAATGCGATTGAGGCCATGTGACCAACCGCGTATGGGGCACCTTTGGGCGGCACTCGGAACCAGGACGTTACAATAATCATAACACCACTCCTATGAACTAGTAATCAATAATAAAATTATTAAATAAACTAAAAATTAAATCCACATCACAAACCAAAATACAATTTGTTTACACTCTTTTATTTATAGTTATTTATTCAACATAAATCTCTTCTATTCTATATTTAATTTTAGTTACTATAATACATTTACCACCATTTTATTTAACAAGTTTATTCATTTTCAATCTTTATTTTAACCCATAAATTTCAGACTTTACTAAAAATCTTTATATAAACACACATAGATAGTTTAACCCTCTTTTTCAAGCATTCAGACAACACCACCATGCCAACCATATTAACCATATTAACATAAGGAACCAGGATGAAATCTCAACTAAAAAAAATTTCTACTTTACTTACCAATTCATTTCCTCCAAAATAATACAATACCCCCTTATTATAACACCACAATATAATTACTCTTTTATATCAAGAAACAATGCACTTCCCATCCCATCCCAAAACCCATTAACAACACTTAAAGAATAAAGAAGAAATAGACAACACCCCCTTTCACAAAATTGAATTTACACAACCCATTAATGGTATAAATCTAATAATATAAGTAAGGAATTGACTCAAAAAACATTCCTAGTGATACAAAATCCCTTAATGAAACCATCCCAATAAAACCTAAAGTGAAATAATATATTCTCAACACTAAAATATCACAACTCCATCCATACTAATACATATTCTGATATCACAACAAGATGATAACACCTCCCATGTAAAATGAAAACCCAATAACCTCGTACACCCATTCCATACTCCATGTTTAATTTTTCAAGTCATTAATATCAAAGTAGGAGTCAAAAAAATAAAATCACCATCACAATGAATAATAAACACCCCTTTCCAACTATAGTGAAAAAACCCAACCAATGTTACTATAAAAATATTAAATTCAACATCCAATATAAACAATATAAATATCAATGATAACTTCTAAACTTATAAACTTCATCATCCCCATTTCATTTTCATTATTTAGTGATTATCCAATTATGAAGGTGATAAAATAACTAATAGAAATCCTAATGATAGAAAGTATAATATAATGGTGTGACGAACTCTCCTCATCCCAAAAATAAATCCAATTATTATATTTTACTTAATTTTCTTCTAATATTAATCAACTAAAAATAAATACCTAAAAGGTTAAGAAACCATAAATAATTAATAATTCATAATGAATAAAAGGAAGATCATTATAATATATCATAGTAAGTTGATCAAGAATATCATTCCCAGTGATAAAATAAGATTTTAGAAATCCACTACCTCTGTGAAGCTTGAGAAAAACAACACCAAGATAAGGAATTAAACCAAAATACTAATGAATATCAATCCATGATAGCCTTCCACAATCCTATTACACATCATCTCCAATATAAAAATTATCCACAACCCCTAAGAAACAATAATACTACTTATATGGAATACCATGAAGAATAAATAGGAAAAGATAAATAAAAGAGAGGAGAGAGGCGCACCAAATCAAGGAAGATTTCATCACATGAATCTAGGGAACTAAATGTAAGCCTAGGGAATCTAGAACCACCAAAAATAGGACCAAAGATCAAATCTGAGTTGAGAGAGACAATGGAGGTTAAACCAAAGATAGAGGTGATATAAATTTAGATTTAAAATCTTAGTGAAGGAAATCACAACATTATAGATTTATTCATGGTATAATGGGGATGGGTCAAATTAATATTACATAATCATGGAATAATCCCCCCATGAAACCTCTTTTTATGGTCAATGACCATTTAAAATGATTATATCAAGTAATTTAATTATGCACTGAATACCACCATGTTGTAGTTCTTGAACCTATATAATTCATGGTTTATACTTCATTCTCTCACCATGAAATCGATCTACCCCAAACACACATCAGAACATTGCTCCTTAAACTATGATGTGACTGAACTCAAAAAAAGAACCATAAAAATTGACGATTCTGGCTTATGTGGTGTAATCCAATGGACTATGATATAATGGGCCTCCCATAATATTAACCAGTAAACATTACCATATGATCAATACTATGTCTCAACACACCGTGCTACAACATACCAATCCCAAATAAAAATAATGACACCAAAAACCCATGGCCAAAACCCTACACCACAATGCATCTCTCACACTCAATCACATCGATCATGGAATAATTTACCAACCAACAAAAACCTCTCTTCTATAGAAATATAATCATGTTGTAATACCTATTTTTCGGGTTAATATAATGATTTCAATAGGAATTTCAACTAAAAACTTTACTCTACTATCAATCACCACCATACTTTCTCTCAGCACTCTTAAAACAAGAAAACAATGTAAAGTACTGGGAAAATGTGGTCTCTTACATAGAAGGAAATTTAGCTCAACCCAAGTAGGGTCCTTCATGAAAATCCAAGCCCAAGTCCTTACTTTGGAGGCCAAAGTTCCTCATGGTGGACTTTTTTATTTATTTCATACTAGAAAAATCCAACAAAATCCTAAAAATTATTTTAAAATATATAAATGTTTTAAAATTACATTTTGTATTATGAGATATATCATTTATGAATTAATTTTTTTTAATATTGTATTATTTTATTCAATATTTATATTGAATATAATTTCTTTTCTTTAGTTTATTAGGAAATATTATTGCATGTTGACTAATCATGAGTTATGATCGGCCTTTTTCTTTTAGGTTTCTTGTTTATTTAATTTAATTATTACAATTGTTTTTATTTTGTATTAATTATTTATGAATTATTTAAATAAGTAATCTATGATTTTATCATCCCTTAAAATTTTTTAAAAGGTCATGTGCGCCCAAAATTTAATATAATTAAATGTAACATCTGTATCTTGAGTTCCCCTCACTTTTGTGTGACTATAAATATGTTATGATGCATGATATGATGGTTTGATTCATGATGTGACTTTTTATGGAACTAAAAAGGATAAATGCATGGGATGGTAATGGGGTACTAAAATTTTAATCATTTTATGAATGAAGTAATTGTTTTAGGGCCTCATTTGATCTATCATCCCTTGAAGGATCGAACCTTAGATAAAAACTCATGATCAAGTCTTAGTATATTTATTTTTAATGCATAATTAATAGTTTTATGTAAGTATGTTTGTATTATAACACATAGAATAAGTTAGCACACATGAATATATAAAATTATTAAATGGGAAATGAATATCTTATATTTTTAATTTAAATTTTTTTAAAGAAATCATTTAAAAACATGTGAAAAATAAAATCATATTTCATTCACAAAATAAATTTAATAATTCATAAATTATTATATCCAATATGTTTTATTATTTTTATAAGTGTCACAAAAAATTTAACTATCATGTGAAGAATAGAATATGGTTATATACATATAAGTTAATAAAACCCTAAAAATATATGTGAATTCACCTATCACCTTCCATTTTTTAGTTAGGATGAAACAATAGTTTAAAGTGTCATTTTTTAGGGAACTTCTAATTATTGGGGTGTCTCAACAAATATAATGGTTTAACATAGACATATTGGTATGAAGAGTTTAAAATATACTATGATTAATACAATTTGGAGTCATGTGTTGAGGAAATATGAATCATAGGATTTCAGGATTTTGGATTCTACTGAATAGATCATGTAATTTTGAGTTATAGAAGTTGAATAGAGTAGAGCCTACTATAAATACCATAGAATAATTTTTAAAGCCCATAGTCTGGGTTATGAGAAGGGAATTATGGATCCTTTCCACTGGAATATCCTACTAACAATATATTCTCAATCTAATGGAAAGGGTTATTGGGATTTGATAAAATTGATGGAGACATAACTCAAAAGCCAATAAATATTTAATCAAGATAATGTACTAATCTATTTTTCTGTGGAAAGACTAGTAAAAAATACAGAAAATTCAATATCATTTTGATCGATCTTTTATAAATAAAATTTCCTCACTAGAACAAAATATCAATAGTAGAATAAGTTCTTGCGCATAGTAATACAATACAAGAGGAAATTTTATGTTTTTGGGGACACACTACCTAATGAGACACCTCAAGAGGCTTTAGCGGGTGAAGTGGATACTTAGCGGAGGAAAATTGATTACATATTTTTTGTTTACAATCCAATTTCATCATCAATGTATATTGAGTTATGGAAGAAACTTGATGGCATAAATTTTTTTACAATATTATATCGTCTTTAAAAAAATTATAAAAATAAAGTGAATTAAGAAAGAAATTAGGTTACCATTATACAAAACACATATAATTTGGAAGATGAAACTTAGGCATGTCTCATGTTCTCAATATGATAAATTTTATCGATCACTTGGAGGAGAAAGAATTCTAGTAAAAAAATAATCTTGCAATACATCTCATTATCTCATCCTTATTACCCAATATCCCTAATTTTGTTAAGAATTATTAAATGAATAATGTAGATAAAAATATTTACTATATTTAATATAAGGTTTTTCAATTTTATAATATGTTAATGAAAGATAAATCTTCAATTATTATGGATAATAATTAGAAATAAAATAAAAAAATGATAATGTTAAGTATAATTCCAAAAGAACATTCAAAATAAATTTCTAGGAAACCAATGATAGAGTAGGATATCATCAAATATAATGCCTATTTATTTGAATGCGACAAAAAATGAAACTATAAGTGAAATTCCCTTTAATTGAAGAAGAAGAATGTATAATATTTTACAATAGGTATTTTCATCTATACATGTAATAATTCTATTTTAATTTTGGGGTATTATATAAAATCCATGAAACTCACTATTTTATAGAAATACAGGGAACAAGAATATCATAAATATTAGAATAATTAAGTATATATTCAAGTTTATTATGGATATTGAATTATACATTAGTTATAGAATATCATAAATTTAAAATTTCGAAGTGGGAAGATTTATGAATTTGAAAAATATTGTTATGTGAGGGATTTTACCAAAAAATATATATAATCTATATGTCATGTTTAGAACCACTGACATATTATATAATGTTTTGAATAAATATTGTTATGGTATACCATTATTGAATAGTAGTCTAATTTACATGAATCACAAATTTCCTATGATGGTAATTAATGATGAATATAAAATATGAGTCTTTACTAATAATCAGTTTTGGAAATTTAATACCTAGTTAAGTAATACCCAATGTAAATATCAATGAAATAATTGGGTAGGGTTTATAACTCTTTTAAGCTAAAAACTCTTACATATTTGATATTCTAGCATATACAATATAATGAACATGTAACCATATAGTACTAAAGGTTCCACACATATTTTATAATTAGATCATCATGACACATAAACTATTTCAAGTATAATCTAGAGGTAAATTCATTTACTACATGATATTCTTTCAAGAATAATTAAGGAATGTAGAAGTAAAGAATATGCATAGTGAAAGATAAGATATTATTTAGTCATGTTATTTAATAAATATATTAACAAATTATTCATCATTCATTAAATATAGAGAGTATTTATTCCTAAAATTACATGTCTTTATACACCTTAAAGGGATGATGTTATTAAAAAGAATATAGATAATGAGTCTTGTAAGTATTGTAAGACTTAAATTACTCCTTTTGATACATTCCTTGAAAATAGATGTGATAAACTTTAAAGATATATCAAATTTAGTTAAAAATATATATCATATAATTTATTATATGGAAAAATTATATTATGCAAAAAATTAGTTTTTTAAAATAAATTTCATTTTAAGGAATATTTTAGAAAAAACATTATATTAATAAAAAGGGCATCACGAATAATTATCCAAAGTTACTAAGGATATTAGTATCCCTAAAATATAAAATAAGTAGTCAACTTAATTACTATAAATATATAAGAGTGAATGATATCTCTATTTGAGATTGTGGGAGAAATGTTGACTTTGATTATGTTAAGGCTCAAGTTTCAGAGGTAGTTGGAATAGGAATAAGCTCCATATGAGATTATGTAAAATAAAGTTTTAAAGAAACATGTTTTATAGTAAATATAAAACCAATTAGAGATGGTTTTATAATCACAAAGTTAGGTGATATAATTTTCATTTATAATAACTAATATATATCCTACAAGAAAGAAGTATATGGGAATAAGCTAAAAAATAGAAAGTTTGTTTAAATTCATAAAATGGATCCCATGTACCAAGTTCAAGTTATTATTTTGTTAATATCTCTATTTAATGTAAATCCTTTATAGTCCAAATAGAAATACAATATAAATATAGGCATTTCTGGAAAAAATATTTCCTGTTGAGTAATATTAGTTGTTAAAGGTTTCAAATCAGTGAAGGCGATGAGTATATGGAAACCATTTTCACCAATTTAGATGTTAAAATCCATTTTAATTTTAGTTTCCATTTTATCTAACATGATTATTATATAAATGTTGTGAGGATCCATTTCTGGATCAAATCATGCCTTAAATCATGGGATAATTATTTATCATGTGTATATAATAGTATAGATAGAGAACAATGGTTTTCCAAGTTTAATATATTGATAAAATATGGGAAAAAAATTGTATTACAGTTAGTTATGACTAAGTTCAAAAAAATCATTTCTACAATGAATGACTTAAAGTAGTAACCCATGATCTTGGAATAAGATCAACTAAGATAGATCTATGTGGTTAATCAGACTACGTCATATTATATATATTTATAAGGTATTAAAACTATAAGTTTGAATAATTAAGTAGTGAATTGTTTCCTAAATCAGATGGAATAAATCTCTCCAAGATTATGTGTTAATATATAGGAACTGGTTTGGATAATGAGTAGAAATGCATATTCTTTATCAATGGTATCTATCATATATTCCATGATATGTATTGAGTATTATATTTTCTAAGCATAAATCATAAAGGGAAAACATTAAATATATCTAGGAGAACTGTGTAAGTAAGTAATAATAACTATTCAGTAATACATGTGAAATTTCAAGGGAAAAGGTTTTGGTACATGGAGAAGAAGGAATTATAGTTATCAAGGGGACACAAAACTATCCTTCCTATAAATCAATTTGATCTGGTATCCTAGTTAGTCTAATGGAATAAGAAATATAGGGTAATTAAAGATAGTGATAGCCATATATATTGATTTGGAGTATGTTTCATCATTTGATATAGCTTAAGAAATAGTATAAATACAAAAAACTCTCTATTTATTTTAATTGTACTAAACAAGAGAAATATTACCACAATATATATTGTTTTAATATTATTCTAGTGGTATTGACTGATAATTAAAGATTATTAAAGAGTAAAAGACAAATATACATGGGGATATCATCCCTTATAGGATTTTACTCATGGATGTAGAGTCGTAATGAGTAAATTATCCAAAATATAAAATGTGATATACCCATTGACTAAATCCATACCATAGTATAATCATGAACATTTTGTGATAACTAATGAGATCAGAGTTGTTATGAGTCTGATCTAGTGTAATTGGGAGTCTATTGAAATAGGTTTCTATTGAAATTGGTGTCCTGTAACTAATTAAATTTTATACATTTAATTACCAGATAATTTATTTATTTTATACATGTATTGTTACATATTCTATTTTACTTATGTATATATTTTTGTTATAATGTACTTAAAGTATTTTTAACATTAATAATTATAGGATTTTCCCCAATATAACGATAACTTATAGATTTCATGATGATATTATTAATGATATTTCTTATAAGTTAGATACATCATACTGATAGAACAAATTTTATTTTGACTATGATATTTTTAAGGATCATAAAAAATTGACACATATTCGTATAAAGTCTAAACCTAGTGATCTCCATGAAGAAATTTAATGATAGTAGACATGTCAATAAAAACACCATGTACCATATATTTTATTAGTTGTTTGTTTCTATGAGAATGGTTATTGATCATTGTGCATGAGATAATTATTAATGTGAGACATGACTCAAGTACATAGATTTATGGTGAAAACCATGGTGTATTTACCCATTGTAAAGTAGATTATGTCATTTTATTCATGATTGGTGCAGCATTAATGGTTAGGATTATATTTTTCCACTATTAATTTATGAAGAATAAAACATTTTCCATTTGATTGAAATAGAATTTTATGTTATTTTAATGACCTTCATCGTTATGTGTTTTAAAATTTAACGGATATTTAAAATTTATCTCTAGAGTAAATGTGTTTCATGAATATGGATTCTAATCAGGATCCCATACATTGTAACATATCTAGGATAGTTTTTTACAAGTGCTCAGGTGTTTCAATTTTGTAAAACCAAACTAATTTATGAATAATGAATTTCAAGGCAAATTTACATTTTTTTATTTTTGAATCAGCGATCATTTTGGGAACCTATATTTAGACTAGATTTATTAGAGTTATATAATTTCAAGTAAACATGTTTGGATATGGATCAAGGCTTGAGAGGTTCCACAGGTGATCATGTGAGTCTAAAGAGATTTAGGATTATTTAAAAAAAAATTGGAAATAATTTTACCTAAACTTATTGTTACCACATAGTTAGGAGAAATCATTCAAGGTAACCATGTGGATTGTTTCTTTATAGGGGTATAGCACATGGTTGTAGAGAAACTGTAAAAACCCTAAAATTTAGTCATAGAGGGCATTTTCATGGTTAATTCATTGATTGGAAAACCATGAGGCCAAAATTTAGAGCATGATATATTTAATTAAAAATGGAATAAATTAACTTTCTACCCCATTAGGCTTTAACCCTCACCGCTTATTTTCTCTTTACCCTATGTGCACAGACTATGAGGGTCTCTTCTTCTCTTCCTTTTTGTTTCCCCATATATTTGGTGGGTTTTGGTAAAATTCCTTTGGAATTTTAGATTAGATATTCTCACTTATCAATTATTTTTTTTCTATTGTTTCTTATCTCATTTTCATTAACCCTGTTAGGGATTTTATTGAAGATTTCACAAGATCATAGTGAAATCATTCCCTTATGATGTGAACATTATATGGAGTACACATAGGACATTCCAAGATAATTTATGCACACCATTTCATGACATTTTCATGGAGGTATATTTCACAGTGAATTTTTAGAGGGATTTAGTTTAAATCATGGGAAATTTTATGATGTACCACTATTGAGTGATAGGTTTTTTTATGGAGTATGTTCAGGGGAAATTCAAGAGTATATTGCATCCCATTGGTCATATTTTTGGTGCACCAAGATGAATTAGTAAGATTTTTTATGTTTATACCTGTTAGAATTAATTTGATTAAATTTTTAATTAATTATAAATCAATAAAAATGAATATAATAATTAATTATAATTTTTTATAATTTTTTATTAGATATTATGGTTTGAGATTGGTGCCTGGGAGTTGAGGCAGTGCTGGTACAAGTCTATCCAGTGATTTCCAACCTTGGTTTCAAAGTAAATGAAATCATATAAGGTATGTCTCTTCACTTTATTTGACTCTCTTGGTAATTAGTGATTTTTTGTGTTCCATTATTATTATATTGATCTATATGTTTCATGACTTGTGTGATCTTAGCTATATGTTCGGATAGTCTTGAATTGTCCTATTAGTCAATATGGACCATATATATTTCAAAATGTTTTGATGGTGGAATTCGGGAAAAATGACTATTTGTGTCCCTATTTATGGTTTTTGGGTAGTCTATAATGGATTTAAGAGGAAAGGATTTCATTTTTAAAATATATTTTAAAAAGGGTTTTTATCCAAATAAATTTATTAGGAAATGGGGTTATTTGAGAAAAATTTTAGAAATTATATTTTAAAATAGTAAAATGGTTTACTAAATAATTTTGGATATATTTTGGCCAAAGGATGATTTTGAGTAAGACAACATGTGATTCCATATATAAATGGATTTAAAATGGTATTTTTACTGGGTTTACAAAGGAAATCTAGAAGGCATTAGTTGAGTTACTTTGTTCGATTAAACCTAAATAGGATGATGTCTAGTATTATAAATCAGGAGTGATTTTAATGTATCGCTTGTTGTGGTTCCATTTTTGATAGTTGTATCTTGATAGTACATGATTTTGTGTGATGAACTATGATGTTGGATTTTAGTATCAATGCCTAAGTTAGGCTGAGTTGATTTGATTAACCCTTTAGTGGGAAGTGATGGGTTTGGAGGACCTTAAAAGATATTTAGGGATGGTGTGGCTAGAAGACAGGCTGGGTTCGAGAGATTTAAATATGAAAAAGTAACCCATGTAGGGTTTTTGTGTTGTGATGTGACCTATGGTGTGGGCTAGTGGGTTCCCTAGTATTATGTTAACCCTATAGAGGCTTTCTGTGAGATCACATAGTAATGATGGTTGGAATCACCATAAAACCCAAATCATTTTTGTGATCTCGATATGGTTGTAGTGATGAGTATAGGTCATACACTTGAGAGTCCTACCTCAATTATATTAAATGGGTTTGGCTGGATAGCTAACCCGTGCGGTATTTAATGAGAGATTATGGAAAGAGAGTGTTCCCCAAGTGTATTTATGTATATGTATATATGTGATGTAACTAAGGTTATAAGGTGAGATAGCCTTGGTTTATGTAGCCCCAATTTTTAGTGTGATTTATGGCCTCCATGTGTATGTGTTTTGTTTCTATATTGTGTGAGTTTGAAGAAGGGTTCAGACGATGAGGTGGGATATGATCCCCGTGTATGGGGGGATTAATACACGATTCTAGGTAGGGTATAAGACCCCCAAGGTGTTTGATATTTCTCATAGTTGTAGTCTAGGACATATTCCCCCTGTCTAGATAGTTCTTGTTCCAATGTGGGGCTCCCCCTCGGTAGGATGATGGTTCTAGGTGAGCTCTGGCCTTGGTTATATGATGGTTATGGGAAAGGGTATATTTCCCCCAGGTGATTTATTGGTTTCTAGGGATGGGTATATTTCCATTTTTTTAAATTCACTTAGAGACATATTATATTATATTAATTGGGTATATTGTTCAATTACAAGCTTTAGGGAATGATCTGGTCCCCTTGGTTGGTTGGTCTGACTTGTTTGAAGACACTCTGGCACTGACCAAAGCAGGCATGTTCATGGTTATAGGTGGCATGATTGGTACTTGATGACCTATAATGTATGATTTTAATTACTTTATGTTATGTTTCTAATTAGTTGTGTTATAAAATAATTATGTCACAATATATATGTATTTCATGCATATCCACAAGATCACAACAAAAATCAGTATTATTTAGGGATTGTGGATTTCCTATTGTGTCATTGGACTCACCCCTATCCACATAAATCTAATGGGGTTTGATCTATGTGGGTAGATATTTTTTTCCTCAAAGAGGAAATGTTATTTTTTAATATGGATATATTATATGGTTCTAGCGGGTTATAAATTCCAAGGATTCAGTAGGTTGGATTATGTGAGTTGGTCCAGAAGCCAATTTAATTCTCAATTTTATTTTCCATGTATATTGGATAATGTACCATGTTTATTTATATATGTGATTCCATGTTTATCTACAATTTCTATACTATGTTATTTTTTCATCATTTAGATTTTTATATCTTTCTGTTTATACTATGGGGCCCTATTGGCTCCTTATTTATTAACTAATTTTTTGGGGATGTCAGTTATATAGATGGTTCATGCTTAATTTTCATAATATTTGGGCATGAACCTTGGGATTTTTTAGAGGGAATAGTCTCCCAAGGAGTTTTATAGTCCCTCAATAACTCTCTAGGTTGTTAGAAAGAATATTACTTCCATAAAATATATGGATATAATTCTAAATTATTTTTTTATTTGTTTAGAGGAATTGAACTTGATTTGGAAATATGTCATAAAATATGAGAATTAAAATTAGAGACACTATATTTATTCATATGTATAATTTTATAACAAAATCACATGAAAAATATTATAATAAACCATGGATTATTACTAACCATGGATAAAATGCACCAATTAAAAGTGTAGAGAACAATAGGGAAAAATATATAGAAAAGAAGAAAACATTCACATCTAGGAAATTCCACGGATCATCTTAAACCATAGGGATCACCAATAGACAAAAAAACCTATAATTAGAAGGACCTCATGAAAGGATAAATCATTATGAAACATCTATAATATTAAATAATAAATATTCCTCACAATGTGAGAGTGGAATGAATGAATTATTTAGTAATTAAATATATATAGAAACAAAATACGATCATTGAAAATAAAGTCATATTAAATATGGTCATTAAAGGCATGGTATTTGATCATATATCCAATAGGTATACTAAAGTCATTTATTTTTAATTTTTAAATTTAAAACTCACAATGAAAAAAATATGTTACTAAAATATTTTCAATATATATATAGGTGTTATTTTTAAATATTAATAATAATATTACTAAAATATAATATGAGGTATATATATATTAAAATAAATATGTGAATATAAATGGATTAGTAAAATTAAATTTTAGAATAAAAATAGATTGTTTCAATAGTATTTGTTAAAGCGAAATTAATATAAAAATAATTTTTCATTTTTTTCAAAGAATCATTTAGTTAATTATTGCGTATTTTTTTCCTAATATATTAAATTTAATACTTTTAAAATATTATTATATATTATATAATATATTATAATCTTTTAAAATATAAATTGATATGATATAATATTAAGAACACTTAAGGTTTAAAAGTGCCATTTTTTCAATAAACGAAAGTTTTATTTATATTTTGTATTCTCATTTATAAAATAAATTTTAAAAGTTTAGATTATAAATTATATGAAACTAAATTCATTTTTTGATTTATAATATAAAAATGTTCTTAGTATTAATTTTTTAGTTTTTTATGACAAGGTAGATTTTTAGTCAAAAAATATGTTTTTGTGGAACTTATTATTTTTTGGATTTTATCACTAATTAAGTGTATCCCAAAAGATTAAAAAAAATTAAGTAATTAGATATATATTTAAGGAATAATATTATGCATTCAAAAATATTATTTTAACTTATAAATCATATGTCTAATATGTTGTAGAACTAAATTGAAAATTTACTTTAATAAAGACTGTTTTTAGTATTTTATTCTAATTAATTATTATGATGGTGAAATAAAGTTTTGGATGGCTTTAAAGGAGAGAAATTATTTCTCTTTTTATAATAAAGAATTTTATGTCATAAAAATCAGTGTCTATAATAATCTTGTCTTGTACATAAACTATTAAACTTAATGACATAGTTTTCCAAAAAAAAATATTTTTATATGTTATAAGCATTTATTTTAAAATTACCATTTCAACCCCATAAAACATTACTTGGTAAAATGATTTAAACATTTTAAATTTTTTAGTTCAAATTTTTTTTTAAGTATAATATTAATTTTTTTCATTAACATAAACTAATATGGATAAAAATTAATTACCAAGGTAAAACTAAATTAGATTAAAAGATAAAAAAGTTAGAAGAAATAGAATAATAACAGTCTAGTTTGTCTACAAAATGAGTTTATAAGAATAATATTGATCCACACACACTTACCCTCCACTTTTTCCCATTTTTTAACCTTTTAAATTTTAATAATAACATTAAATTATTGGGAATTTAATGGTCACTTCCAAAACGTTATTTCATTCAATAAAAAAATAGTAACTCTTACACCAATTCAAGAGTAACCTATCCTTATAATTTTTTGTTTTAAAAAATGGAATTTTCTTATATTATAACCCCTCCCACATCCATAATATTATATTCATCATTATTCTTCTTATGGTCTTTATTTCCAAAGAATTTTCTAAGAGAATGTTCATTATTCAAACATGAGTATTACTTTCACTTACAATTTTATTTTATGACAATCCTCCCTAAATCATCTAAAAAATTATTAAATAATTAAATAAGTGTCATTATTATACTTAAAAATATTTATATTAATTGTTCAAAAATTATTAAATCCTGTATAACCACTAAGAATACAAAATAACATTGATCATGCCTATGGGTGGAATACGGTATCCCTGAAGGGATATTCTTCATTTCTCATATTCATGTATCATGGATGGTAAAAATGATGGATTTAATGAATTATAATTTTATATATTTCACATTTATAACTTTGAAATTATAATTTATCATGTACCATATTTTCATCCATTCTTTGATAAATGGGATCGTTAATTATGCGTTTGTGCGAACTTCCACCTCCATGAATAACATATTTTTTTCATTACCACACATCATTTATGAATAATAAAATGTATTTAATGAGGATATATGATTTTTATGAAATTTTTAAGCTTCTTTATATGTCACATTATCATTGTCTAAATAAATCCCCTTACTTATTAATTCAGTATTTCATGTTTCCATTTGGGACAATTTAACCACCAAAGAAAATGATGTTGTAGAGATTGTGTCATAAATGATTAAGATATTTGATATGATGGTAATTTTAAATAATAATTATATATTTAATATCATATAACTTACTAAAAAAATTATATTTAATTTTTTGTTAATATATCAACTTTCGACTACTAAACGTGTGGAAAACAATTTCATTGTGATTTACATTTTCAGAAGATACATTAAAGTCATTAACCTACAGAAAATAGGAAATAATTAACCATTGAAACATTTATTATTCTATCTGAAATTATCTGGGAATTATGATCATGAATCCACTTACTGATAAGCAATCACATCTTCAAAATGATTCTATGAAACAAACAACTGAAAGTTCTAACACCTGATGAGAAAAACAAACTAGAATATGTTAATATATTTGTTATATATAGTTATAAAATAATTATAAAATGGGTATTATTATTATATTAAGTTCATGATATAAATTATTTTTATAGTCATGTTCATTATATAGGAGGTTATAGAATGTTCAAGTAAGCAAGAATGCAAGATAATAGTTTTTTTCCTAAAATTCCCTTATTCAGTACATGTTTTGTATTATGAATATAAATTATTTTTAATAGTTTATATGAAACATAATTGAGATATTATATCATTAAGTAACAATTATTCATGGTAATTTATGTTTAATTTAAATATCTCTCTCCTTCAAGATGTTATGTGTTAAATGTTCCACAAATTGTATGGTTTTTCCATTACTCAAATAGTTTTCTGATATCGTAATCACTCTTCTTTGACTATTATTATTCAATATTGATCTATTATAACCTATGATGGAATTAAATTTTATTTATACCTTATTTTTTAGGGATATATTGTTTCGCACAAAAATATTATTACATGGTGAATATGTTGTTCATTAAAAAAAATTAATTTTGATAAGAATAATTCCCATATATTTTAATTGATTTATCTCCATATCCATGTTTTTAATTCCTACCAATGTTCTCATTTACCTAGTCAAAACTTAACTTGTTTTCATTTCCAATGATCTATATATTCACCTTTATTTTAAAACAAATGTACCATTATCATTTTAATGATATGGGTTTTCAATAAAGGTGTTTTCAAATATTTTAAAGGCTTTTCCATTCAATGATCATATATTTTTTCCTTATATTTCACATTTTGATATATTATTTATTTCTTTTTTAGTTATATTTATTGGAATTTATTTTAATGAAATTATTTATGGTTTTTCTCTTTATTTTAAAAAATGTGTGATTTTTGTAATGTGAATTTAAAATCACATATTTTTTATATGATAACAGTAAATTCTTTTTAATAAAAATAATTTTTATGATTTATCATCCATTTTCAGAGGAATATTGTTAAATTGAGTAATGGTTCATAAATAATCCTACATATTCTCTTCATAAATAATCATTTATGGAAATTATGTTTTTATTAACAAATTGTCATTTTTTTAATTATATCATTTAGAAAAATTAATAAACCCATTTTCTTCTCATGGGTTATCTATGATAGAATAAATGATTTTAAATATTAACTTTCACTCATATATAGGGATAATAATGGTTTGGGTCCTATATTTCCCAGCAATGCATTGTTTTAAGTTTATGTCTCATGAGATACAAAGGGTAAATGAGAGGATTTATCCCATGTCAACGGTACACAAGATGATTTGTCCCAATACAAAAGTTACATTGGAGAATTTATTCCATTAAAAAGTGTTACAATAGAGTTTTTATCCCATGCTTAAGGGTACACTAGAGGAATATATCAATCCTAAGAAGGTATATGAGTGGTTATCCCAATTCTACTATGTAATTAATGTCTTGGTGAGTAGCCTTGACATATGGTTTCTATGCTTATGTTTATGCAACACTCTTATGTCATTATCTTGTTCCTAGGATTATGGTACTTCACTCATGTTTAGTTTCTCATGATTCCATACACTATTTCCATGGTATATGTTTGTTTATTTGAGATCATATGTCTTTCTATCATGACATATGAATATCTCTATTTGATATATGTTCTTTTAATATGAAATCTTACCCCTGTCCAAATTTTCTCATATTATTAAGATCTGATCATTGATGACATATTGATAATCCTTCCATTAATGAGTGTTTTCGAACACCCATTTCTTATGTTTCTATTCCCCATGTTATAAAGATAATAATAACATATGTATAGTCTATAAGGTATCCTAGGGGATTTTAATTATAGAGAAATGATTATAGATTAAGTATTCTTATATATCGAATATCTATGATAATAAAAATTTCGGTCCTTGGGGTGTATGACTATTTGTGAGAAGTATTAATTAAAATAGAGTATCAATTTATTATTTATGTATGTTTATCTAGGGTTATATAGTTTATATTAAATCATTATATTTTATTTTTTGGATTAGTTTAGATAAATTTAGTGAGAAAACTAAGAATAAGTCTAAGTACTGGATAACATTGTGATGTTTTCATAAAGTATAGATTATATGGTTTTTTCTAGAAATAAATCCTTGTTCAGAGATTATAAATTAGATATGACTATGACACAAATGAACCTAGAAAAAAATCACCTTAAAAAGGGTTGGTTGAGAATTGACTTGATCATCACCCGGATACACGATCTAAGACTACACACCTGGTTAGGCACTCGATGAGGATATTATTTGATTGATCACATGCTCTTTATGAACCACTATAAATTATTGATTTCCAAATTACATTAAGTGAATATTTTCATAATTATATGATAACCGAAATTAAATTTATCTAGTTTACACTAAAATTGATATAGGTTAAATTAATGGGATTACAACCTAATGTGATGATAAGTTATAATGTTTAATATTGAATCATTTTTATGTTATTTATTATGATAATTCTATAGTATTATTAATGTTCTGTCACTCATGTAAAAAATTTTAGTTTTATTACTAGTTTGAACAAAAATAAACTATTGGTTCTAGGGACAACGCAGAGATTACTTCAATGAACAACCCATCCGAATGGGATATGGAGTGAGAAACCTTGTGACTATTCCAATACAAAGATCATGAAATATAATTAATAGTGTAAAAAATTATAAGTCCCAAACACACCAAATAAGATAAATATGGAGTCTTATAAAAGATAAAGTGATGAATAAATTGAAGGAAAGAATGTTCAATTTTCTATACGTCAAAAATGTGGAATGAAGCATGAAGGGGATTACCTCAAGGGGACAATAAGATCCATTACATGTGGAAGACGGGGTCATTGAGCATCAAATTACCACATTAAAATAATGATTTTTGGTTAAAAAGACTGAAATAAATAGATATCATCCTATGGTATCTTTTATAATTCAATGACATGAGTGTAGGAAACCTGGGAATTATCCATCTTAATACCCTAATATAAGGAATAAACAAGAATATGGGAAAAACAAACCCCTAATACAAAGGAGAAAATCTAATGACTATAAAATCACTACTCTTAGAGTGTATCCTAAAGTTTAAGGTACATTTAATCTCTAATCTAGAGTTGTAGATGTATTTTTGAAATTTTATTCTAGGAACACTAGTATGTGTAATAAGTTTTCTAACATCATTAAATCAACCCCCCATGATTTTATTATAAAATAAATCTTCTATTGGTATGATTATTTTATTCCAAGATAATGTTTATAAGAATGTGCATTGTGTAAATATTTTTACCCTTCCTCTAGATAAATTGAACCATATTTTAGTTATGAATTGGTTCCTTCGGTTTAGAGGAAAAAATATCAAGAGTTAGAAAAAAAATTCATATTTTCCGATGATATTATATCAAAAAAATAATGATGATAATCACCCTCTAGAAACAAATTATAAAATTTGGTTGAGGATATAAAATAACAGAAGACTATTTTCCAAAATATTTGGATAAAAACAAAATATTAGGGATAAGTGTCTTGGCTCGTCCTAGTAGGGTTCGCGTCGTGACTCCCCAAGCTCGCCTCCAATAGGATAGGTTTTGGTTACTTGAACCGAGTGAGAATATTACTAATATGGGAGGCATTTCTTAGGTACCTTTATGCACACACAAATCTTGAAGCCCACTAATGCTGAAATGTAAAAAACCCACTATGGAATAAATGAATGCATACACTATAACCTAACCAACGAAGTACAATGTAAAGTAAATCGCAGAATGTAAAATGGGCCAGAATAAAACCAACCCAAAATAAAGAGTTTGAAAACAATAAATTCCAACTAGTATGAAAAAAAATAGGTACTGGGACTACTGCTCATAGTTGTAGGAACACCACAGTCTGTAAAAAATATCTCAAAGCTTGGTCCGGTCCTAGTCCACCCTGGACTCTGTCAAAAGGACTCTCATCTTCACAAGACACAACATGTGCGGGAAAAACCCATGTAGGGGTGAGTATAACAATACTCAGTAGAGGACCTAGAAAACCATAAATAAATACAAAAAGTAAATTTATAGTCATATCTACATAGTATATGTATATAGAACAAAAAACAAAAGAAACCTCGAGATATACTCTAAACCAAGACATGCAGTCTAGAGGTAAGTCACAATGATCATATACCCACACAAAAGATTTAGTTTGAAGATTCCACGAAGCACTCATCTGGGATAACTCACTCCATGAGTCTGATATCTATGATGATGTCTATATGAGAAGTACCATTTGTTGGTAAATGTCCTGAGATAGATAGATTCACTAATAGATCTGAAGAGAGAAAAGATATACACTCATTCTTGGAGAACTCACTCCTAAGTGGGGAAAGATCATGATAAATGGATGAGGATCACTACAATGTCCTTGGAATATACCACAACTCATCCAGATTCACCTTCTATGTAGATTATCGGAATCCTGTTGGATTGTTCATACTGATACCTGACTCTACCTAGGTCGAAGAAGGGATAGAGGATCCTTCTCCAGGCCTCTCAGAGGGGATTCCTAACTCATCTAGAAATTCTTGATGATGGGATCATACTTCTGTGGATGGAAACAATAAATGACCTTCTAGGAAATGAGAAAATGAGGGCACTAACCCAAAGGAAACTTTTCCATGGTATGGTGTACAAGGACATCATGCCATGTATAAGATAGTACATGGTGGGTAGGAGTGTCGCACGCCGTTTCCATTGACCCCGGGTACTGCCTGTGTGCATCGACCTGAGTGAAAATACATGTCATGGATAAAATCAATATACATAGTGTGTATAAGAGTAATACTATGTGTCCTAATATCCAGGGGAACACCATGTATTATGGCCATGTTCATGTACATGGCTTCAACTCATGTCTTCCAACCCATGTACCTATACATCGGGTAACCCGCGTAACTGGCTTGGTCTGGTCGTGTAGTGGAGTACATGTTGTGTAATCCACCTTGTGTCTTTGTATCATCTGAGATCAATGCCTAGTCCCACATAGGTACCCATATTATGTGTAACATGGGTCAAATTCCATGTCATTGCTTCCTATAGTGTGGTACCCCATATGCTATTGAGTCTCCCCCACACGTTGTTTTCTTCGGAGAACACATCATGTTCATCACATTTTTTAAGAAAAAAAACTCTTCATCATCGTGCCTAGGATTCAATTACAATTATCTATCCAACCATTTTTTTCCTTAGAACTAAATATCCAAGGAAGATTCGCCATGCCATCAAAATTCCAGGAGGTTTCGGGTGTTTGATCGGCCTTAAAAACTCACTTCGATCATCCATACGAAGAACGGTTGAAGAACAATTTTATTTCAAACTATGTCATTTTGTCTTCCTCCATCATCATCGCACCTTTTCTAGGTCGTCACAATGTTGGATCTATGATTTGGGATTGTTGTGTTATGAGACGGATGTGCACCGATCTCTTGTTCATAACCTCACGAAGAATACACGGGGTCTGGAGAAGAAAATTCATAACCAAAAGAGGAACAAACCTCCACAATTGTTTGTTATGGTGTTGATCCTCTCCCATTAGAAGGATCAAGATAACAACCAAGGATAATCATAACCATAAACAGAATCGTCCCCAAATTACAACAATGTGAAACCCTCCCACATGAACGATAGATTCATGGGTCAAATTGTTTGTAGGTTGATCCATGTTCATCATCAAATCAAAGAACAGGGAAAATAAGGAATTTGAAATAAAAACCCCTAACTCGATCGTCAATTAAGTGTTGATCTTATTCTTTTGTCAATGAGATCAGGTCTTTCTATGCAATGATCCACGCATTTCCATTCATCATCGTTCGTCGAGAGTTCTCCAAGTGTGGCTCCTCTCCAAATCTCCAGATGATTCCAAGGATTTTTTCTGGGTTATGAGCCTAACCCTGGATCATGGTTATTTTAAAACCACAAAATGCATCGATGTTTCATAAAAACGTTTAAAATAAAATAAATTACTAGTTTATTTTATTTCCTTTAAAACGTCCAAAAACTATCTTTTACAGCATACCCACATTGGTCAATTTTAGACCTCTCCAATGGTAAAGTTTCTACTCTAAATGAAAATATTCCCTTAGATTTCTAATCTGGGAACCCATTTAATAGTTATTACACAATTTCAAGAAAACTACTCGCATATTCTATTTAAAATTTTGATTTATTTAAAACATTTATTCCGGGGACTCTAGGACTCAAAATCACACATCATTGCAAAGACTGGTCTCAAATTAATTATATATAGTATTTAAAAATAATACATGGAAAATATGGGACATTACATTCTCCCCACCTTCGGGATTTATGTCCCTAAAAATCCAAAACAAAGGATACTCAAATAGATGTGGGTACTGCACATGAATTTGATCCTCCTGCTCCAACGTGATCTCCTAAAGATTCTTGTGCTGCCACCAGACACTGACCAAGGGAATCTCTCATCCATGAAGGATCCTCTCCTACTGAACCTTGATCTCTACTGGGTACTCAGAAAATTTCACTACATCCTCAATGTATAGTTTACCCCAAACGATGATGTGTGACGGGTCATGCACGTAACTCCTCGGTTGTGATACATGGAAGACATCATCTACCCAGTGCAACTCTGGTGGTAGAGCTTGGCGTTATGCCACCTCTCCAACTCTGTGCAATATCTATAAAGGGCCAATGAACCTCAAAGAAAACTTTTCATCCCGAAACAAAATCTCTACAACTCTCTCTAAGGTGAGACCTGAAGGAAGACATGGTCTCCCTCCTCGAAATCTAGAGGTCTCTTCTGTTTGTCAGCATAAGACTTTTTTCAGCTCTGTGCAGTCTCTATCTGCTTCTGGATGATCTTCACCTTCTCAGTGGTAGCTTGTACCATCTCTGGACACATAAGTACTAACTCTCCTAGGTCGGTCTAGTAAATAAGTGACTAGAAGGTTCGTCTATATAAACCCTCAAACGGTGCCATACTCATAGTGGAGTGGGAATAGTTGTTGTATGTAAACTCCACCCGTGGTAGGTGGTCCTCCCAACTATCACCAAAGTCTAAGATATAGGCATGAAACATATCGTCCATAATATGAATGGCTCTCTCCCTCTAACCATCTATTTGGGGGTGGAATAATGTGCTCAAGCGTAACTAAGTCCCAAACACCTCCTCCAATCCCTTCAACAACTAGGTTGTGAAATGAGATCACAATCTGAGACTATCATCGAGGGGATTCCATGAAGTTGAACTATATCTTGAACATAGATGCATCCCAAGATATCTACTGAACTCTACTCCCTAATAGCTAAAAAGTGGGCCGACTTGGTGAGTCAGTCAATGATCACCTAGATGTAATCACGTCCTATGGACATTAGTGGTCACCCCATCATTAAGTCCATTGATATTTTATCCTACATCCATTCCGGAACTTCTAGGGCTTGAGCTAACCTTTATAGAACCTAGTGCTTAGCTTTCATCGGCTGGCACATAAGGCATTGAAAAACGAACTATGCTACTTCCTTCTTCATCCCTTTCCACCAGAACAGATTTCAAAGGTCTTGGTACATTTTGACCACTCTAGGATGTACCACCAAGGGGGATGTATGAAACTACCTTATAACCCCCTCTCATACCTCCACTGGAACAATTTTGCGTCCTATGAAAAGAATGACACGCTCCCCACCCTGAGAATATCCATCAAGAGATTATCCTGTGGATAACTGAGCACGTAAAGATTCGCAGTCGACATCCCCCAACCGTGCCTTCCTGACTCATTTCAAGAGTGGAGGGTTAACAACCATTGACTGAAGGTAATCTGTATCATCTCCATCCACGAAGGATAACTTTATCAAGGCCAACTACTCCGATACCTCACTCAAGAGCTGCAAACTCGATCTCTGAATGAGAGTATCAGCCACTATGTTTCCCTTCAAAAGGGTATAGACAATCTTGAAGTAATAATCCTAGAGGAACACTAGCCATAGCCTCTACCTCAGATTCAGATCCTTCTATGAGAAGATTTACTTGAGGATCTTGTGGTCCGAGTAGACGATAAACTACTCACCAATATGGTAGGGCCACCACATTTTCAACATGAAGACTACCACTTCCAACTCAAGATCATGGGTTCCATAGTTCTTCTCATGTGGCCACAGCTGGCGCGACCCATAAGCAATAACCTCCTATCTCTACAACAAAACATATCCAACCTCGGTCCCTGATTCACTGCATAAAACTATGTACTTGATACCCTCCTCTAGAAATATCAAGAACGGGTTACTCATCAAACTCTACATCAACTGTTGAAAATCCTACTGGCACTTCTCCGTCCATACGAATGACTACCCCTTTGAGGTTATAGCTGTCATCGATGCTGATATCCAGGAGAAATTAGGAATGAATCTATGGTAATATATTTCAATCCCAAGGAAGCCCTACCCCTCTTTCATGATCCTTGGTGGATCTCATGCTAACACCGCCTTAACCATGGTCGGGTCCACTACTACACCATCTTCTAAGACACCATGTCCCAAGAAGTGGACCTCTTGTATCAAGAACTGAAACGTAGAGAGATTCTTATAAAGCTGGTGCTCTCGGAGTACGTCTAGAACCATTCGCAGGTGTCTTGCAAGCTCTACCTCTGACGCCAAGTACATAAGGATGTCATTGATGAAGACTACTATAAACTGATCTATGTTTTGATAGAAGATCTGGTTCATGGGTCTCATGAACACTTCAAGTGCATTTGTCACTCCGAATGGCATCACCAAGTACTCGTACTGACCGTAGCAGCTTCTAAAAGCCATCTTTGGTATATCCTCATCTTTTACTCATGGTTGGTGATAACCTAATCGAAGGTCAACTATCAAGAACCATTGTTCCCCTCTCATCTGATCTAAGAGGTCTTCGATCCTTGGTAGTGGATACTTGTTCTTCACCATTACCTGGTTCAAGTGTCGGTTATCCAAAAACAACCTAAAACTCCCTTCTGCCTTCGTGGAAATCAAAACTAGGGCAGCCCAAGGAGAAACAATGGGTCATACAAATCCCTTCCTATGTAATCCTCCAACTGCACCCCCAACTCACGTAGCTCTAAGGGATCCATCTGATATTCTAGTGAGGATATTGGTGTCATCCTGGGGTGTAAGTTGATGCAAAATTCATTCTACCAGTGATGTGGGTAGTACTAGAACATCTTCCGGAAATATTTGCTCATGCTCCACCACTACTATTTGGAACTAAAATCTCATAACATCTCCAGCTCCAAGGGTAAGGCTAGCAAACAAATGAGTGATTGGTTTCGCAATCCTATGCATGAGCCCATTATGTGCTGCCTGAGATTCCTTTGCACAAAAAAAGGAAAACCATTTTCCATCGATGTGGACACAACACACCATTTTCCTAAATCAATTGATCGAGGCATGGGCTGAAGATAACCAATCCATACTAATAATGACATCATAAGGCCTTAACACTGCCAGCAAGAGGTTCCAACTAAAACTCTCGCCTCCAAGGGTAAGATCGCACTATTGTAAAATATGAGTTTTAACACTCAGAGATTTTATGATATAGATTCTTTAATTTCTTTAATTTATTATGTATTATATTACACCAAGATTAGATTGCACTATACGCAACACCATATTATATTGCAGAATACGCAACAGTATTCTTGTCTTGTGATGTACACAATTTCAAGTTCTTTTAATAGAATTTATTTCACGAAACACTGAGTATATATTTTGTTCAATGTATAAATAAACTAAGTTTGTATTATGTTATAACCAAGAAAAAATTAAGCTTGGACTATATGCAACACTGACTTGGATTGCGTTACACGCAAGAGTGTCCTTCCTCGATAGCTTGTGTTGTACGCGATACTGAGTTTCACTAAACAATGATATATTATTAAAATATTATAATTTAATGAGATATAAACTAGTCATTACAAATAGTATTAAACAAATTTTTAATTTTATATGACATTACAATTCATCTTACACATTTTCTAGAACATGGTATGAGAAAAAAATCAATTTTTTGGATAAAAGAAGTATTTTTCAAAATATGCAGTTTTACCGCCTTTTGATGGGACAACCATTTTAAATCAAATTTTTGGAACTTATATATTCTAAATTTGAGAAAATAAACTTTTTATTTTGAATTGGGACATAAAAAATTTACTTTTGTTGAATTTTCGGTATTTTTATGATAAAATACAAAATTTAATTAACAGTGAAAAATACTGCATTTCAATTCAAAACATTCTTTTCATCTAATTTATTTATATAGTTATATTTTACATTTTATTGGTTTTAAAGTGTAATTGAATTATATTTTTATCATTTAATCTAATTTTGGACATTATAAGTTATTTCACTTTTAAATTGGACATAAACACATGTCAAACTTTTAATAGTTATTACTTCTTAAAAACCCACTTGTTGGTTTTGACAACGGGAATTAATTTTAAATTAATTAACAAAAATTTAGTGTTTTGAATTTGGAAAAATGGATTCCATATTTTGAATCATAAGGTTTATATTTTTTAAATAGTTACCTTTTATATTTGGACATTATGAATAGTAACTTCAGTAATTATTTTATTTACCAGGGTTAAAGGGTAATTCTGGTAAATAAGGGTAAAAAAATAATATTATAATAATATTAAAGTACCTGAACACATTTTATAATCCTATTTGATGAGATATTTCTAACCATGGTCATACTTGGGTCGATTTTGGGACCCCATGGAACCACTTGGAAGTGAAAATGACATTTTATAAGAATTAATTGAAAGTAAAGAGAAATATGACATAAACTTGTATCTTATTAATAAAAAAAATTTAATATGGGGTTATGAATAACATAAATTCTACTATAAATAGTAATTAGAAATATAAAAATAATTCCCATATCATGGTATTTTATTTATAATTTTTAGACAGCAAATAAATAAATTCATTTATGACACAATGATGATGTAGTGATTACCTTATTAATAAATATTTAAATAAATGATATTATAAATTTTAAAATAAATTTATTTTGAAAATTTTTATGCCATACACAAATTTTAATGATTTTTATGACTTTTTCGCTTTGAATTAATAATTTTTTTAGGAAATAATCATGTTTTTATGGATTTTTAAAAAGTCATGATATGAATAGTATAAAATTGACATAAATGGGTTTTTTTAAAGAAAATACTATTTTATTAAATGATATAATAGTCCTAAAAATATAATATTTGGCCAAATGACATAGATAATGTTTAAAATGTCATTAATTAACCTCTGGTGGTTCGATTTTCATTTTATAGTAACCATATTAACCATATAGTATGAATATACAAGAAGACATGGTAAGAGTTAAATTAGTTAACTAAGGATTAAAGATAAAATATACAGTTAAATTTGAGACTTAAAATTGTCTAAAACCTATTGGTTTAGAGTATTTAGAACAATACTCATCTTATCTTCAAATGAAATGATTTTTCAGCCTTATTATTTTGAAAATCATTGTAATGTCCCAAAAATTCTGTATAATTTTTCTTAATTATATGGGATTATTTTGAGACCGTGAAATCTAACATCGTGTGATTCTGAGGCCCAGAGTTCCCAGAATGATCCATCAAAGTTTTTTTAATCTTTAATTAGCATGCGTAAGCAGATTTCCTGAAAAAAGTGGAATAACTATTAAATAGTTACTCGGATCAGAAATATGACTGCACCGTTTCCCTCAGGAAGGAAAGTTTACCCTAGGCATGACTTTAGTTTAGTCGGTGCGGGACTCTTGTGAGAATACTCGAAAATGGTATAACCGTAAATAAAATAATTAAATAAAGTTATTTTATTTTTCAAATTCTTATAACTCACAAACAGTAACTCGGATTAAAAATATGATACCACCACTAAACTCGTGAGGGTATGTTTTCTTTAGGCAGATACTAACCTTGGATGGCACAGGCCACCAGTGAAATTTAGCTTTTGGCCGCAAATAAAATAATTTAGTGACAATTATTTTATTGTAAAATCCATAACTTTTAAATAGTAACTCGGATTGGAAATCTAAGAGTATTGTTGGGTTCGTTGGGGCGTGTTTCACTTAGTCATAGCCTAACTTCAACCGAAACGGGTCGAGGGTGACTGTTAATAATTTTCCGAACTTTTTTTCAGGTACATTCCATAAGCGCGTGAGCGGCGTTTTGTAACTTTTGAACTGGTATTCAGAATTGAAATACGAGAACATCGTTGAACTCACAGTGCTGATATTCTCTTAAGGAGACCTTCACCTTGACCACAGTGTGTCGAGGGTGGAATTTACTTTTTTTGATTTTTGTGGGAGAAGAAGAAAATAAAATAAATAACATTTTATTTATTTTTTTGAAACCACCATTTTGAATTCTTGATGGTGGGGACCACCTGAACTCCCAATTAATGTGGGGAAAACCCTTGGTATTCCCCTAGTTAATGTGCCAACCTCAACTTAATAAATGATCCAACATAACTTGTTAAATTAATAAACTTAATTTAAAAAGTTGGCTCCTCATTTTCTGGAGTTTGGGGAAAGCGTTGGCAAAGGGAGAATTGGGGAGTTATTTTGGAGGATCATATTCTCCAACAATGAATACTCTCCAACAAAAAGCATCCTCCAGAATCAAAGAACGAGGACGACGCTTGAGCCCGGATCGAAAACATCTTCCGGGAGAAATGAACGTCGACGTCACCATATCATCGACTATGTATTCTTCCTCACGGCACCTCCAACAGACAATCGAGGTTAGGGATTTGTATATGATTGAATTTATTTATCAATTCTCCATATTATGGTTTCTCAATGATGATGTCCAAACAAACATGGCCATATTCCCGCACGAATACCTTGTCCCTTTATCTTTTGATTCCTTCATGTTTTTTGTGCATTTTTCAACGCCAAATAATTAATGATGTTGGAAACACAATATTTTTTTGAGCGTGACATATGGACACGGAGCCCTCGACCCGAGGATTGCAAATATGTGATCGTTTTATTTTTCAGGTTTAGAAAGAAGATGCAGTGGCCCGCGGAAGGGGCAATGTGGAGGTGCAATTCTGGTGTGTCTTTGGGGAGTAGCTCCGGGCGAGATAGACAGTACGATGGCGGTCTATGCAGAGAGTTGAGGTGGCTTCATGCAGGAAAGCAGGGGAAGGCTAAAGGGTGACGTACGTGCGAGTAACAGGTGACCACGGCGGTGGGGCGAGTTGGCCAGTGGCTATCCGGTCTACAAAACGATATGGAAGAGTGGGGCGGTCTGGTGTGACTTGTACAGGTGGCGCGGCGACCATGTGGACAGCAGGGTACAGTTTTATCAGTTCATGTACAGAGGTGAAAAACGTGGAAGAAAAAAAGAATTTATTGGAGAGAGGTAGAGTTACAGAAGAGATAAATTAAAAATACAAAGAAATTAAGGAGGAATCGTTGAAATAGGGGGAGGCGCTACCCATATGGAATATGGTGCATGAATCTAAATTGAGATTAGTTATAATGGGAAAAATGTAAAATAATAATAATATAAATAATGTTATTATTATTTTGGGTTGTCAAAACCATTTTTCGTCCGTAACTTATCTGTGTGGCTTCAGTTTCACGAACTGTCAGTGGCAGTGTGACCATGACTTTGAGATGGAAATTATGAGTCCAATATTGGATGTCTTTTTCAGGTTTTTGGATCGAGTACCAGAAACGCTCAAATAATAATAATATATTATTATTATTTTTAAATCTTTGACCCCCCATAACTTCTGTGTGCGACGTCTGATTGACTTACCATCTACGGGGACGTGATCATGTCATTAAGATGATCATTTTAAGTCTAATGTTGAATATTAAAGTTTGGTTCATGGATCGGGTTCATGAAACACCCAATATTATTATTATTATTATTATTGCAGAATCTTGTATTCGACATATCTCCCTCATACAGTGTCGAAATTACGAACCGTCTGCCACACTAGAAACCTTGGATCGAGATAATCCTTTTGGTATACTCCACTTGAGTCTTGGGTAATGTTGGATCATGGCTGGGTGGGATCGAACCTCGAATCCAACCGGGCCCTTGGAGCGGAAATGTAATAACATACAGATTGAGCATCTGATTGACGCTTCGTCTGTTGTGTTGGGTCCCTTATGACATGGTGGACCTTTGGGATACTTATTCTTGGATATTTGGGGAATTTGAGGTGTGAATGATGTCTTGGGGAGTGGTTCTCCCAAGCAGGATACGTACGGAACCCTACGACTAGCTAAGACTTGATGACTGCCGACCGTTTTGACTCTGAGTGACTCAAAAAGCCCAGTGGGGATCTCCTCTCTATGATGCGGAAAAACCATGGTGGGGAGTTCCTCTGTGTGATGCAACAGACCCATGGTACTCGACAAGAGGAGTACCTCAGCAGGCCACAAGGGGGAGTGCCTTTGTGTGACGCGACAGACCCACGTTGGGGAGTGCCTCTGTGTGATGCAGCAGACCCATGGTACTCGATAGGAGGAGTACCTTAGTAGTCCAAGGTTAGTGGGAAGAACCTCTGTGTGACGCAGCAGGCCCACTGTACTCAACAGAGCATGAGTTCTCTAGCAGCTGAGGCGTTCGACGTTGCGACTGGGAATGTTACTTGTTTTTAGGTCGAGAGAATTTGTGGCTGGCTATCAGCTTTCATACCAATACTGTGTGGGCTTGATCTTGTGTGGGTCAACACTCAGCGATCCTGTGTGGGTCGGCGCATACCGATCCTATGTGGTTCTGATCCTGTGTGGTTCAGTGTTCAGCGATTCTGTGTGGTTCAGCGCATATCGATCATGTGTGGGTCAGATCCTATGTGAGTCATTGAGGGGGTTAGTACCTATTGATCATGTGTGGGTCAGACTCCGTATAATCAGCAGTAGTGCCTCTTGATAGAATAAGATGATCAATCTTCACGACTAATCATATGTACTTCTATACTTCGCTTATACATGTGTGAGGTGAGTCTTTACCTTTGTGGAATTATTCTGTGTGGTGTACCTTTGTGGTACTTACCTCTGTGGAGTTACCTTCGTGGTATTCTTTCCTTCGTGGGACAGTTGTGATTTGGGCTAATGAGTTTGGCTTTGTGTCTCCTCATGGATGAGATGAGTATAATTGATAAGTTAGGTATATCTATAGGCATATACCTTAGTAGAGTTGATGTCTTTCTTTGTGGTTTTCCTTTGTGTAACTTTAGGATACCTATGGGGTCTTGGGGTACCTACGGAGTATCGTTATGCTCACCCATGCACGGGCTACGTCCACACCTCGTTGTGTCTTATGCAGACAACAAACAGCGCTGACTGAGGACGAGGGTACTAGGACTGGAGGCTGCTTGGGGAGAACCTTAGACGAGGCGTACCGCAGGGACGAACATTCGAGATCTATACCTACCCTTTTGGTATGATCCTTGACGGGCTTTCCAAGAGCTATTTTTCATTTTACTTGTACTTTTCAGGTTTCCTTGTGCTTTCCAGTTAGTCTTGTATTCCAGCCCCTTTTACCTACTGTACTCACTATGTTTACTATATAGTTTACTTTTTTCTTGTATCTTTTTGTGTGCTTGGTTGTGTGAGTTTACATGTTCATAAGGAAATGCCTTCCTGGTTTTAGGGATATGAATTTCTTATGATAGTCTCCAACCCTGGCCTATGGAAGGCGGGCTTGGGATAGTCACGGCATGGCCCCGAGGGATGGGTCGTGAGAAATTGGTATCATAGGAGTTTGGTTCTACTGAAGAACTAGGACTCTGATCTTTTCTATGTGGAAATAGTGTTAAGTGTTATGAGTGTGGTTTTCAGTTTGGGGAATCCAGTGCTGGTGTGGTGGCCGATGTATCCATACACCAGGACCATGAATTCCGATTTCTGACTCAGTGCACCAAAACAAAAATTGCATGTGTTTTTGAAAAGTTTTTCTTTTGAATTCCTTGGAGTCATCTCACCTGTTATAACTTGAAGATTATGGCGCACCTGTTCCTTATCAGGATATCTCTGCTTAGACAGCCACCCAGGTTTCCTAAGAGAGTACACGATGATGGCCCACTGAGCGATGAGGCCTTAGTGCAAGTCCCTTTTACAACGTTATCACCTTTGGGTGGTGTACCAGCAGCACCAATGCCTGTTGGGAAACAGTTACCACAAGCCATACTGGCAGATGGTGCATGCCGACTGAGAACATTTTACGAGTTCCAATGGAAGAGGCCTCTGAGGTTTTGAGGCAAGACAGATTCCTAGGCAGGTGATGACTTACTGGAGGTTGTGGCTAGAGTTTTCCACCTATTTGAAACACTGATAGAGGAGATAGGGATTAGGCTTTAGTACATGGACCGTTGCCCGAGATAGTACCTCTGGGTAGTGTTTCAGTTATATCACTACCCATTGGGAAGTAGTTACAACTAGTGGTACCGGTAGAGTACATATTTAGGCTTTGTGACTTACACGAGTTTCAACATCAGATACCCCTCATGTTCCGAGGTGAGCCCGACTCACAGGTGGATGACGACTAGCTTGAGGAGGTGGCTGAGAGTTCTCTAGAGATTGTACAGCTTTGGCAGGACGACATGTTGGTATCTGAGTATTCATCAAGGAATACTGATCATTCCTGGTACTCGATTAATATGATACGATCAGTGCTTTGGAGATCAAACATTCGAGTTCGGTGTGTTTAAGGACGTCCGAGCTAGCACTATTCCTCTATGAATTCTTACCTATGTCAAGGTGATAGAGAGAACCTTTTTGTTGAATGTTATTTGGATGAGTGGATACAGCCAGTGAATGTTAGTAGTGGGAAAGAAGGAAACAGGTGACAGTCTCAGATACTTGGTCGTGTAAAAATGTTTCGGGAAGAAGAAGTGTTTAGGACAAATGAATCTTCAGGGCTGAAGACGTGGAAGCAGAGCTAGGAGAGAAGTATGAGGTGTTGTACATTTTGACATGTAACAACCACCCCCCTTTTTGGTCCCCATTAGGCTCAGGGATCTGGAGGACAGGGGAAGCGAGTTGCTGCATATGGTCAAGGAGTCTGACCCAAGGGATCTAGGAATGATTCGATGAATGGTCTATGTCTACTACTAGCTAACATATTAATAGACATAGGTACCAATAATTACTCCCTTCTACGAATCATGTCCAAGAACTAGAGTTTCTTGTTAAGCTGTTGACTTGATTCTCACATCTGGAGATACCATTGGGAGGAGACTCGATAATCACACTTACATCGATGGTGTGATCTGACCCTTAAGGAAAGAGTTTCGGTTGGAACCTCTTGGTGGTAGTGTCGAGGCCTTACGATGTTAGTTTGGGTATGGACTGGACATCCACAATTCATACTCAGATTGACTGTATTAGGAAAAAAGGTTGTGGTTTACCTACAATGTTGGAATGGGATTTTAATTGGTCTGCAAAAAAGGAAACCTAGGAAGCATAGGAAAAACTCATGCAAAGGAGGGTGCAGCCGATCACGCTTGAGTCAGCCATTCCTACCCTCGTGGCAGCGGGAGTTTTGATTTTTCATTTCCCAACAGGAGTGGCTAGAGTTCCTCCATTACTATGACTTTGAGATAGTCTATACTACTAGGAAGGGGAATGTGGTAGCAGACGCACTCAGTGGGAGTTCTGGTCTACAGCTGCTGAGTGAAGCGTTAGAGTAGCTAGTCGCACTACATATATCCTTTGTGGGTAGAGATGAAGCTTTCTACATACAATATTTGACTGTCACTCCCACACTCCTTCATCAAGTTAGGGAGGCGCAGCTTGGGGGCATTGACTTCAAGACTCGACATGCTCAGATATCCTCAGGGCAGTAACCTGATGGATTTTCTGAAGGTGGGGAGCACATCTTCCTCTTCATAGGATGTACCATGGTACTAGTGGAACTTTGGGAGGAGGTTTTGATGGAGTTCTATACGTCCCCTCTGGTGGTACATCATGGTGGGTTAAGATGTACCAGGACCTTTGGCGTCAGTACTGGTGGTCAGGGATAAAGAAAGTAGTGGCAGAATTTATATCACAATGTATCACTTGTCAGAAAGTGAGAAATGCACAGATTTGGAAAAAGTCTTATGCCAATAGGACACGGAGACCCTTGGTGTTCCAGAAGGGGGACCACATATTCTTGTGAGTCTCTCCTCGACGGGGACTACGGAGATTTGGCCGAGGCGGCAAGTTATCACCAAGGTTTATCGGTCCTTTTCCGATACTTCAAAGGATAAGCGATGTAGCATACTGCTTGGATCTTCCACCATAGTTGGAGAGGGTGCACGATGTCTTCCACGTATCCCAGCTGAGGAGATATGTGCACAACCCATCTCATATCATTGACCACGGCGTGCTGGACTTCGATGATGGGGTGACGTTTATGGAGGTTCCAGTGGAGATTGAGGATCGATAGGAGTGGGTCCTTCATGGGAAGTTGGTACCTCTGGTGCACGTATGTTGGTAGCACGAGAACCTCCAAGAGAGAACATGGGAGCAGGAGGCTCAGATTCATGCTCAGTACCCTCTTTTGGTCTTCTTTCCTTTGTTTTGGCTTTCAAGGATATAAATCCCTAAGGTGGGGAGAATGTAATTTCCCGGAAATTATGTATATTTTTTTAATTATATTGGATTATTTAGAGACCGTGAAATTTGATGGTGCATGATTCCGAGGCCCAGAGTGCCCAGAATGATCTGTTGAAGTTTTGTTAAGCTTTAATTAGCGCCCGTAAGCAATTTTCCTGAAAAAGTGGAATAACACATAAATATTTATTCGGATCAAAACTCTGAGGGAACCATAGCGCTTATGATGGTGGGTGTACCCTAGGTGCGACTTTAGTTTAGTCAGTGCATGAATCCTATGAGAATACCAGAAAATGGCATAACTGTAAATAAAATAATTAAATAAAGTTATTTTATTTTTCAAATGCTTATAACTCACGAACAGTAACTCGGATTAAAAATCTGAGACCACCACTGAACTCACGAGGATATGTTTTCTTTAGGTATATAATAACCTTGGCCGGCGCGGTCCACCAGTGAAAATTAGTTTTTGGCCATAAATAAAATAATTAAGGGACAATTATTTTATTGTAAAATCCATAACGTTTAAACAGTAACTCGGATTAGAAATACGAGATTACCATTGGGTTCTTTGGGGTGTTTTTCACTTAGTCAGAGCCTAACCTCGACTAGCGCGGGTCGAGGGTGACTGTTAATAATTTTATGAACTTTTTTTGGCTACATTCAGTAAATGCACGAGCGGCGTTTTGTAACATTTGAATCGGTACTCAGAATTGAAATCTGATAACATCGTTGAACTCGCAGTGCTGATATTCTCTTCAGGAGAGCTTCACCTTGACCGCCGTGGGTCGAGGGTGGAAGTTAGTTTTCTTTATTTTCATGGGAGAAGAAAAAAATAAAATAAATAACTTTTTTATTTATTTTATTTCAAACCACCATTTTGAATGCTTTGTGGTGGGGACCACCCAAACTCCCAATTAATGCGGGGGAAATCCCTTGGTATTCCCCTAATTAATGTGCCAGCCTCAACTTACTTAATGATCCAACTTAACTTGTTAAATTAATAAAATTAATTTAATAAGTTGGCTCCTCATTTTCTTGAGTTCGGGGAAAGCATTGGGAAAGGGAGAATTGGGGAGAGCTTTTGTAGGAACATATTCTCCAATGAATACCACTCTCCAATGAAGATCATCCTCCTGAATTAGTGAATGAGGATGATGCTTGAGCCTATATCAAAAACATCTTTCGGGATCAATGAACATCGACGTCACCATCTCATCGACATTGTCTTCTTACTTGCACCACCTCCAATGAAAAATAAATGTAGGGTATTTATATATGATTGAATTTATTTATCGATTCTTCATATTCTGGTTTCACAATGACGATGGCCAAACAAACATGGAAATATTCCTGCACGTATACCTTGTCCCTTTATCTTTTGATTCTCTGCACGTTTTTCATGTGTTCTTCAACATCAAATAATTAATGACACTGGAAACACAATATTTTATTGAGCGCGACATATGGACGTGGATCCCTCGACCCTAGGATCGCGAATATGCAATCGTTTTATTTTTTGGGTTTAGAATGAAGATACAGTGGCCCGCGGAAGGGGAAATGTGGAGGTGCAATTCCAGAGTGTCTTTGGGGCGTAGCTCTGAGTGAGATAGGTAGTGAGACAGCGGTCTGTGCAGAGAGTTGAGGTGGCTTCATGTGGCCAAGTAGGGGTAGGCTGAAGGGCGACCTGCATGCGAGTAACAGGTGACCGCGACAGTGAGGCAAGTTGGCCAGTGGTTGTCCGGTCAGCGGAACAATGCGGCAAAGCAGGGCGGTCTGGTGCGACTGGTATAGGTGGCGTGGTGGCCAGGCAAACAACGGGGTGCAGTTTTATCAGTTCATGTACAGAGGTTCAAAACATGGAAGAAAAAAAGAATTGATTGGAGAGAGGTAGAGTTACAAAAGAGATAAATTAAAAATACAAAGCAATTAAGGAGGAATCGTTTAAATAGAGGGAGGCACTACCCACATGGAAAAGGGTGCATGAATATCAATTAATATTATTTATAAGGGGAAAAAGTAAAATAATAATAATATAAATAGTGATATTATTATTTTGGGTTGTCAAAACTATTTTTCGTCTGTAACTTGTACGTGCGGCCTCAGTTTCACGAACCGTCAGCAGCAGTGTGACCCTAACTTTGAGACAGAAATTTTGAGCCCAATATTGGATGTCTTTTTCAGTTTTTTGGATTAGGTACCCGAAACGCTCAAATAATAATAATATATTATTATTATTAAATCATCGACCCTCCATAACTCTTGCGTGTGATGACCGATTGACTTACTGTCTGTGGTGACGTGATCCTGTCATTAAGACAGTAGATTAAAGTCTAATGTTGAATATTAAATTCTAGTTCATGTCTCGGGTTCACGAAACACCCAATATTATTATTATTATTATTATTGCAGAATCTTGTATTCGACATATCTCCCTCATACATTGTCAAAATGACGAACCATCTGTGGCACCAGACTCCTTGGATCGAGATGATCCTTTTGGTATACTCTAATTGAGTTTTGGATAAAGTTGGAGCATGGATAGGTTGGATCAAATCCTGAATCCAACTGGGCCCTCGAAGCGAAAACGCTAATAACTTACAGACAGGGCGTCCAATTGACACTCAATCTGTTTTGTTGGGTCTCTTATGACATAACCGACCTTTGGGGACTTATTCTTGGGTATATGGGGTGGTTGAGGTATGAAAATTTCTTGGGGAGAGTTCTCCCAAGCGGGATATGTACGAAACCCTGTGACTGGCTAAGACTTGACGACTGCTGACTGTTTTGACTCGGAGTGACTCGACAGGCCCAGTGGGGAGCACCTCTATGTGATGTGGCAAACCCAAGGTGGGGGGCACCTCTGTGTGATGAGGCAGACCCATGGTACTTGATAGGAGGAGTACCTCAGCAGGCCACGACGGGGATCGCCTCTATGTGACGCAGCAGACCCATGATGGGAAGCGCCTTTGTGTGACATTGTAGACCCACGATACTCGACAGGAGAAGTACCTCAGCAGTCCAAGGTTAGTGGGAAGTGCCTCTGTGTGACACGTCAAGCCCACTATACTCAATAGAGGAGGAGTTCTCCAGCTGCTAAGGCGTTCGACATTGCGACTGGGAATGTTACTTGTTTTTAGGCCTAGAGAATCCATGGATGGATATCAGCTTTCATACTGATCTTGTGTGGGTCAGATCTTGTGTGCGTCAGTGCATACAGATCCTGTGTGGGTCAGTGATCAGAGATCCTATGTGGGTCAGCTCATACCAATCTAGTGTGGGTCAGATCATGTGTGAGTCATTGCAGGGGTTAGTACCTATCGATCCTATGTGGGTCAGATTCTGTATAATCAGCAGCAGTTCCTCTTGACAGAGTAAGATTATCTAGCTTCACGACTAATCATCTTTACTTCTATACTTCACTTATACCTATGTGAGCTGAGTCTTTACCTTTGTGGTATTATTCTATGTGGTGTACCTTTGGAGTACTTACCTCTTTAGAATTGCCTTCATGGTATTCTTTCCTTCTTGGGATAGTTGATCTTTGGGCTAAGGGGTTGGGCCTTGTGTTTCCTCATGGGTGAGATGAGTATACTTGATAACTTAGGTATATGTATGGGCATATACCCAAGTAGAGTTGATGTCTTGATTTGCAGTTTTCCTTTGTGGAACTTTAGGATACCTACGGGGTCTCGGGGTCCCTACTGAGTATCATTATACTCACCCCTGAACGGGCTACGCCCGCACCTCATTGTGTCTTATGCAAACGACGGACAGTGCTGACTGAGGATGAGGGTACCAAGACTAGTGGCTGCTCGGGGAATACCTTAGACGAGGCGTACAGCAGATATGAACATTCAAGATCTGTACCTACCCTTCAGGTAGGATCCTTGACGGGTGTTCACATGAGATTTTTTTCAGTTTACTTGTACTTTTTAGTTTTCCTTATAGTTTCTAGTTTGGCTTGTATTCTGGCCCCTTTTAGTCACTGTACTCACTCTGTTTACTATATGGTTTACTTTGTGCTTATATCTTGTTGTATTCTTGGTTGTGTGAGTTTACAGGTTCTTAAGGCAATGCCTTCCTGGTTTTAGGGATATTCCTTTCTGGTTCTAGTCACCAGCCCCTGGCCTATGGAAGGCGAGCTTGGGGTAGTCACGGCATGGGCCCCAGTGGATGGGTCATGACAATCATTTTATAATAAAATAATATTTCAATACCTTCCTAAAGTTCCCATCCTACTCTTATAAAAAGGCATCCACTCCCACATTTCCTTACACCACCTTGGGCCTTCTATATCAACCAACCCCTATCCAATTCTCCTATAAACATTATTAGTTAACTTCTGGAGGACATGGTTTTCCAAAAATTCCATCCCTAATGTCCATAAGAAGAGATCCAAAGGAAATCTAACGAAGAAGAGGTAATTGCCTTACCAATTCAATTCAATTTCTTTTCTTCCTCTACTTCCCCTTTCTATGTTGATTCTATACTAAAGTAATAAATCTAGTATATTCTACTTTATTATATGTTATTATAATTAAGGGACAACTTTAACCCTCTTTTATCCATCCCACGAATAACAATATCACCATGCATGCATACGTACGACTTACCATCTTCACACAGTAGTGTAATTTATTATTCAAAAATACTTCATTAATATGGTTATAATGATGAATATAATGGATATTAATAATTAATATAACATGATAAATTCTTCTCTATAATTAATATACCATCCAATTACATACCATTTAACCATCATGATAATGATATTATCGCTCGTGCATATGTACGCCCTACTGTCTCTACAACACGGTGAGATTTTGTCTCACATTAACAATTAGAGAATGATTATAAAATTTATATAATGATTGAAAATAATAATTATGAACTTAATTTCATAAATAAAATAAATCCCATGCATAACAAACATGACTTACATGGAAAAATAGGAATGGTAAAATGAAGCAGTTAACACCTAAAATTATGGTAATATTGAAATACTATTAACAAAATGATATAGTAGGATCAGGTGTGATATCATAAATATGGATAATAGTTCTGATATAATTTAATAACATGATTTAATCATTATACAGGAGGTGACCACACCCTTGACTAACGAAAAGTACAAGGTAAGGGGTAATTTTTTAATCTCATTATTATCCAAGATTGTTTATTCCTAAGTATTTACAATGGTATATTTATCATCCATGTCCATGTTTTGTAAAAAAAATCATAAAATGTTTTCTATTATTATATGTAGGTTTTAAATCATTTTTACCCATTTTTTAATTTTACTACATCACTTATAAGGAATATTTCTTTCATTTAACATACGAGTTACTTTTTAACTTCTCTGAAAAAAGTACGAGGGGAATGTTTTTTTAACTTATATGGCATGAATGGATTTTTACGATTTCATAACTCATTATTTCTATGAATCATAATTTACAAGATTTAAATTTTATTTTCAATTAAATTATTTTCTTTTAAAATTGCATGATATTTTGAAAAAATAATTTTTGAAGAAGAAAAGTTATTTTCCTCAGGAATTAAGTTCAAATATTTTATCAAAAAAATTTCCCATTTAAGATGACTTAGGGTTATGTTTATATCCATATTATTACTTTGATTTGATTGTGTTTATGATGAAATTATTTTTATGATGTCCATTTATCTTATATGGATTATGTTATGATGAAATGATGTATAAGAATCCCGATTTATTTCTTGAGTTATGCTATGACGAAAGATTTATGTTTTTGTGGCACATGTAAGAATGATTTCATTATGAGATGAGTGAGACCTATATCTCCCTCCAATGCATTGGGTAAATATTTATATCTCATGATATATACATGACTGAAATGACATGTTAATTCAGTTCAGTAATACATGGATGGAACGACAACTAAACCTGGTTTATTAATGGACTTTTTCCACAATGATTGTCTTGGAAACAATACCTTGGCTACAATAAAAATAATATTACGTGATTACAGGTTTTCCACAATTACATGTTTTATACCAATTCTATTATCTTATGGTTAATTTTTATTTATGATCCATGTTATTTCATGACTCAATATTGTGAGGTTTAAACTTTATGTTCATTTTTTTACATTCAAATTTTTATGGTTTATTAAATGTTCTCCATGTTTAACCTTACTGAGAATTTGATATCATCGATTTTATGTATTCTTTTCCCCATGATATAAAGAAGTTTTTAGGTAGGAAAATAAAAGGGGAATATCTTTTGGGAGATGTTGAATGTATTTCACTGACTTAGAAGATCATGTTCTGAGTTTCCAAAGACACTAAACTAATATGGTATTTGGGAATATATATTTTTTAATGTATTAAGTATTCTGAAAAATAAATTTAATACCCATATATGTTAAGCATGGGTCTTTAGATGAGTGATCCTAAAGTATCCTCACATAGGATTCTCCAAGTGTAAGGGTCAATTCAACGACTCTACTAGAATCTCAAGGTTTCGCACAAGGCATGTGGAGAGGAATTAATGTAGACACATGTGTCTATAAGTATGATAGATATGGTATAGAAGAAAATGATGGCACCATGTATCATCCCCAGAGTTCCTGGGTCATATGCCTCGATCGCATGTAGCTTCCTGCACCCCTATCCCCCAACTTCCTGAGCTTGGTACGGACCTCCTGGGGGTGGTGGTGGAAGTATTTCAAAATGTATGTCACCTCTCGTAGCTCTCCCTACTCCTCTTCCACATCCACCGCCTTGCGGGTCTGTATGCTCCACTCTCTGTCTCTTCCTCGGTGGTCCATCCATCACCTCCCTATCAGTATCTTGATGGGTTGGACAATCTCTAGCAAGATTTCCACTACTATCGCATGATTAGAATCGCCTATCCCTAGGATGACTGGATCTAGCCTGAGAGCCATGGACTGTAGATCCTTGGTCATGGGTCATCCTGTGACGTCTCCCACATCCCGATCCATATGCTTGACGTCGACTCCCTACTACCAAGGTCACTACACCTATTTTCCTACTACTTTCTACCACTGGTTATCTCTCCTCATCCAAGAAGATCTCGAACACTAAAGATCATTCGGGCACTCTAGCATAATTCGGAATTCATAAACGCACGACGCTAGCTCGGATGTCCCGTCATAACCCCCACTCGAATGTCCAAGCTCTGAAGTACTGATCCCTGACCATATGCATCGATTACCTGGCGAGGTTGATGATCCTCAAAAAATAGTCATCCCTTGTCATGATGCCCTGCTAAAGCTGAAGAAGATCCTAGTTATGAATTTCTCTTAGCATAGCTAGAGAGAAATCCTCCCTAAAGAGTCACTCGAATTCCATCCATGAATGATTGTCATTGTCATGAGTCTGCATGGTCAAACTCCACAATCTCCATACTAAACCCTAAATAAGGCTCTCTTCTTGGATCACCATCCATTTTGCTAGTGTCTTCTCTAGACAGAAAACTCTAGTCACTGATTCAAGCAAGTCCTCAACTCCCTGAGGGTCGGTCTTGTTTGGTAACCTGAGAGGTCTTTGTCTCTGGAACTCATGGACCACGCTCAGATTGCACTCCTCATATGTCAGTACTACAGGTATCATGTGCTACTCCACTAGTAGTGGTATAGTAGGTGCACCACCTGGAGGTAATTCTTGGGGAACTAGCCCCCGAATCAAAGCATCATCACTAAGGGGGTCATCCTCATGATCGAGCTACTAAATCTTGGCAGGTATACATTATGGAGTAACCCTATAATCAAGCATGATATACCATAGTCAAAGGGTATATCTAGATAGCTGACACTAAATTACATGGAAAACAAAACCCATTCCTATATGATGCATGTACCATTCTACTGTTTCCATGAAACTTGTGTTCTCATGTATCGAGTCAAAATTTAGGTTATTAGAGTCTTAGTGTATGGATACGTCAGCCGCCCACACCAACACTAGAGTCCTTGGCCCGAAAGCCGAACTCGAGACACTTAACACTATTTACCCAAACCAATCTCATAGACTCTGGGTTCTAAAGTAGAACTGACCACCTCTGATACCACTCTATTGCAACCCGTCCTAGTGGGGCCCACACCACGACTCCCCAAGCCTACCTCCAATAGGCTGGGGGCTGGTGACTAGCACTGAGTAGGCATATTACTAACATTAGAGGCATTTCCTAGGTACCTGTACTCACACACACATTTTAAATACCAAAAATGATGAAATGTATAAAAACCAGTAAGGAACATATGCATGCATACACTATAACCCAACCAAAAAAGTACAATGAATAGTAAAGTGAGGAAAGTAAACATGTCCAAAATACAATCCCACTAAAAAGAAAGAGTGAAAACTAAAAATTCCAACCTGTAAGGAAGAAATAGTTATTAGTACTGATGCTTGTTCCTGTAGAAACACCTCCGCCTATAATGAATCCCACAAATCTTGGTTTGGTCCTGGTCTACCCCAAACTCCATCAAAAGGCATATCGCCTTATCACGACCCCCTCCCCACAAAGTATACCCCTCCTGGGCCGGCAATGTGAGAAGGGAGATAATGACCCCCAAGTCTCACCTCCAGTAGGCCCCGGGTTGGCGACTAGCACCAAGGGTATAGTAAACACACAAATGGGAGGCATTACCCTCTAAGAGAACACATGCGGAAGAGAGAGATAAGATAGACACCAATCAACTCCAACTCAGAACTAAATTATAAAAGAAACCCATGTCCATATATGATATTTCATGAAAAAGTACCACAACTAAAAGGGAAAAACTGCAAGTACCCAAAAGAAAGTAAAACAGCAGCGACCACGAGCCCGAACAGCTCCTGCAACCACAAGATAGTAGTGACCAGCCTGATCTCCAACCTGGTCCATGTAACCTATAAAATAGTTTAGATACACATAGGTTGAGTATAATAGTATAATCAGTAGGATCCTCCCCAAAGCCTCTCATGCGAAAGTAAAGAAAGCATGCTAAATCATAGTGAACAACAAGTGAAACTAACTCATCACCTAAATAGGTATACTAAGTTCCCAACCTCACCATGGATACTCTCACCAAGTAATGCATAGAAGAATATATCATATAATAATGAATATCTAGGGTACCCCACTACTACTTCCCCACTATTTTTCCGCTTTTCCCTAACGACATACGTCCTGTGCATCTCTCTCCAAAGCTTGCCCGCAGACACCTGGGCTAAGATCCACAATCTGCACCTCGTGCACCACAAAGGCTTTCCCGCATACACCTGGGCTAAGAACCACACCATCCTCACACCAAAAAGTTACCAGGTAGTTTCTGGGAGCCACAAAAGCCCGCATAATGTGTATCATACGTCAGGTATTATACCTCAAGCCATCACAGCCCATACACTGAGTAAGGATCCTCAAGCCATAACAACCTATACACGTTACACCTAAAGTAGTCCATAGGATACTATATCCAGAATATATGTGTGTGAATAACCACAAGCCATTACATCCCTCTACACGCATACATGGGGAAAACTAACCGCTGTGCCTACTAACACAAGTATCTACCAAGAGAAGAAGCGAGGTCAAAGGGGGTAGTCAGCCATTCATCCTCCCACCGGAATGTTGTGGAAAACACCCCCCCATGGCTCAGAATCCCCGGGGTGTCAGTTTCCCTTACTGACAGGGTGGATTAGCGTATAGAAACAAAAAAAGTACAGAATATATAAAAACTCACAACCACACTATGGGCATAACCTAGTCTTAGACACAACTGCAGCTAACGTCTCTCAGACTCCGGGCTGCCACTTATAAGACTAGGTAACCTATAATCACACAACCATTTAAAGAGATTAATTATGTTACTTCATTCCCTTTCTTTCAATTCCATTGTATGTTAATTAATTCTTTAAACATTAATTAAACATTAAACTTCATTAGCATCACACCCAAAGTCAAATGTCCCTTCAAAAGATCACAACCTCATCATTAAATTCTAGCATCTTCATCCCTATGGATTATCACCATTTAATCAATCTTTCATTACATAATTACTTTCCCATATTCCCAGGAATTCTAGAAAAAACATCCTATGCTACTAAACACAAGGGTATCAACACGGTGAGTAGATATACTACCTTTCGTGTCTTTTCTGCCTATAGAAAGAGCGTAGACCCATTCTCCCTCGAGAGGCTAAACACGGAAAGCATGTGGCATACCCCGCGTGTCTTCTCCTCTTTCGGAAGAAGGGAAAGCAAAAACAGATTCCTTGAGCAGTGGGAAAAAGTGAAGCAGAGAAACAACCAATCAAACCACCAAACATTCAGCTAACACATCCACCCCAAACCATCCTCCATGGTGTCCTCTCCGACACCCACATGCATAAACTGATGCATCTCGCTACTCTAGGAGCAATCTGCTGCCACAACTACAAGGCCTCCCAGCCTCCACATATCACAACTCCCCTCCAGGGTTACATCACAACACAAGCAATGGGAAAACAAACTTCACATCAATTTGGGTCATTGGCCCATTAACAAGGCATCCAGCCTTCATACATAATGAGCACTCATGGCTCCAAACCACATGGCATTCGGCCTTACAAGTAAGAGGGTAACTCAGAACCCTATCAGGCATTATATTTTATCAACCACAAGTTTTTTAATCCCTCTTGAGTTAACCAGTTCACTATTGGTAGTTTCCATCTACAGGAAACCTATTAAAAAATCTATCATAGCTATCACAATTTAATTAAACAATTAACATGACATGCCTTTAAACAACATGGACCAACAACAACAACCAGATTCGTTCACATGCCTCTTTATTTTTATCCAATTAATTATCAATTAATTCCGGATTTACGTTATTTATTAATTCATCAAGAACAACATGCTAACAAGAAAGACATAGATATCACACTATCTAGCAAATCAAGAGAAAAACCGTTATCACGGTACAAAGCAATATATGCGATCAAACCAATTTTTTTTAATCCGGTTCAAGAATTTAATTAGGTAAATTTCATTGTGATCCGAAGGGATAAATCATGCTAACTCTACGATTTCACATAAACAATTAGATAAGCCACGAATCCCCTACCTCAACAATTCTTGACGTTCTTTATCCACACAACGGGTCACAATCCTCCTCTCGAGACAACTGCATCCACCGGAGGATGCCACAGAACAAAAGCACCAACCAAACCCCAAGAAAAACCCATTAGAATCTTGGAGATTCCATGGTATAATATGGAATGGAGAAACAGGAGAATATGATCCCCAAAAGAATGTCGATAAAACATACCTTATATGGAAGATTGACCGACACAGCTCGGTTGCATCCAAAACAGAGCGGAACCAATCGGAGGAGTAGGGTTTGATTGTGAAACTCCTATGGGAAGGATTGAAAGGTTCTAGTGTCTCATAGCCGATAACAAATATGAAGAACAAGGGAGGATGATATCTTGTCCCTTTTGAAGATTTAATGGGGTGACGGTTTATAATACGCTTAATTCTCCATTAAAAATGGATCGCATTATCCCACGCGGTTTGACTAAGTAAAAACATCCTGAGATATAGGGAAAATTAATATAGGATTTATGGAATTTGAATCGGCCATAAAGTCCTTAAAATAAGGCTTTAGATTTATCTTACGTCAAAGGAAACATCAAAGGGGTGAAACCGTAGGAAGCTGGAAACACTGTTCACATACTCAAAATTTGGCAAAGGAAAGAAAAGGCTACCGATCTGGAAACACTGTACAAGTCTACCGATCTGGAAACACTGTACAAGTCTACCGATCTAGAAACACTATACAAGTCTACCGATAGAGGGTCACTGATAGAAACTCTGTTCAAGTCTACCGATAGAAGGTCACCGATAGAACCTCACTGATAGAAACACTGTTCAAGTCTACCAATAGAAGGTCACCGATAGAACCTCACCGATAGAAACACTGTTCAAGTCTACCGATAGAAGTTCATCGATAGAACCTCACTAATAGAAACACTATTCATGGAACCTCACTGATAGAAACACTGTTCACCTACTGATACTGTTCATAAAACTAGAAACACTATTCACAGAACTGGAAATTTGGCAAAGTGTTGAGGAGAAGTCACCTTGACCTCCTGGAACACCTCCAACACCACATTTTCACAAAGTAATGGACTAGAGAGGTCTGGTACATTACATCAGATACCTCTCAAAACATTCTCATCCCCGAGAATTTAAAATCAACCTAAGGAAAAGAGGGGTCCGAACAACCACCCGGTAAGATACCTCTCAGGGGAAAACCAGCCTGAGTTATTCTAAAGATGGAATGAAACCACTACATCCAGGAGCAAGGAAGAAAACAATCCATCTCCAAAAAATTCAATCATAACATCACATCAAAGTTACATAAAGAAAGGATCAAAGAAAACACAACACAATAACTTAAAACAGCTCTGGGTACTGGACATGCATCTGTGACTCACGTTCCCAGGTACACTCCTACATGCCACCGTGTCGCCACAAGACACGAACTAAGGGGATAGAACACCCGCGTAACACCTTCTCTTTGTGGTCTTGGATCTCTACAAGTCTCTTCTCAAAGTTTGTATCATCATCCACATCGATCTATCCCCAATAAATGATGTGATAGTCGTCATGGAGATAATGATGGAGTAGCGATACATGGAAAACATCATGTACCCAACTCATCTATGGGGGAAGTTCTACTTGATACACCATGACTCTAACACGAGCTAACACCTAGAAAGGCCCAAAAAACCATGGAGAAAGCTTACTTCCACGACCAAACCTTCGCTACCAACGACGGGGAGTCACCTTCAGAAACACATGATCCCCAACATTAATCTCCATGGGTCTCCTCCTTTGATCATCATATGATTTATGATGATCTTGAGTTGTCTTTGTCCTCTCAAGAATCACCTGGACCATCTATGTTGTATTCTTCACTAGTTCTGGTCTGAGAATTGCTGACTCTCTGACCCCAGTCTAGCACAACGGAGAACAGAAAGGCCGGCCATACAAGGCTTCAAACGGTGCCATAACGATGGTGGAGTGAAAACTATTATTGTAAGTGAACTCTACCAAGGGTAAGTGACTAATCCATGAACATCCAAAATCAAGAACACAAGAGCGTAGAATGTCTTCAAGAGTCTGGATGGTTTGCTCTGTATGACCATCCATTTGAGGGTCAACAGCAGTGATAAGGCATAGTTGAGAACCAAAAGCATGTTGGATACCTCTCCACACCCTGGAGTTAAAACAAGGATCTCGATCAGAAGTTATCTTCCTATAGACTCCATGAAGTTTCACCACCTCCTCTAGATATTTCCTCGACAAAACTTCCACTGAGCTCGACTCCTTGATCGCTATGAAGTGGGCCGATTTTGTTAAACGATCCACTACCACCCAAATAGCATCATGTCCTCACGGAGCTCGAGGTAAACCAGTAACAAAGTCCATCGAGATGTCCTCCCACTTCCACTGAGGAATCTCTAATGGCTAGAGAAGACCACCAAGAACACGGTGTTTGGCCTTCACCTTCTTGCAAACTAAACATCAAGACACAAACTATGCAATCGTACGCTTCAGCCCAGGCCACCAAAACTGACTCCTCAAGGATCGGTACATCTTTTTCACACCAGGATGTACTGCTAAAGGTGAACTGTGGAACTCTCTGAGAACCGTCTCGTGCATCGTCAAGGGAACAAAAATCATTCCATGATACAACACTCAGTGTTGTTCATCCTCTGACCAACCATCAGGGGCCTCACCACAAACAACTCTGTCTCTCCAGACATCCACCTCAAGATCACCCAACCGGGACTCTTCCACCTTCTGCATCAGGGATGACTGTACCATCATCTGAAAAAGACAAGATCTACCCCCAACATCTCCCATATCAAGATGTAATGCTGACAGTTCTTCCATTACCCTCCAGTAATCACCAGATTCACGCACAGCATCACTATGTGACTTTGGGCTCAGCGCATCACCTACAACATTCCCCTTTCCAGGAGTATACGAAATTTCAATGTCGTATTCTTGGAAGAACTCCATCCACCGACGCTGCCACAAGTTCAAGTCACTCTGGGAGAAAACATACCTCAAACTCTTATGATAAATGAATACCACAAAGAGTTAACCAATGAGGTAATGTCTCCACAAATTCAGAGCAAACACCATGGCTGCCAGCTCAAGATCATGGGTGGAATAGTTTTGTTCATGGGACGCAACTGTCGAGACCCATAAGAACCAACTGACCTCTGATGCATGAGGACACAGCCTAACCCCAAATGTGAAGCATCGCAGAAAACATCAAAATGAACTCCCTCAGCTGGAAGAAAAAGGACTGGAGCACTTACTAACTTCCCTTTTAGATACTCGAAAGCTTCTTGACACTGATCAGTCCATATGAAAGCCTGATCTTTCCTGGTCAAAGCTGTCAGAGGAGTTGCAACTCGAGAGAAATTGGCTACGAACCTCCTGTAATAGACTGCGAGACCAAGGAAACTTCACACCTCTGACACTATCTTGGGGGATACCTAAGACACCACTACTTCTATCTTCGATGGATCCACGGCTACTCCCTGTTGGGACACAACATTCCCCAAGAAACGGACTTCTCGAGCCCAAAACTCACACTTCGAAAACTTTCCAAATAGATAATGTTGGCGAAGAACTCCTAAAACAGATCGTAGATGCTCTGAATGCTTCTCTTCAGATGTGGAGTACACAAGGATGTCGTCAATGAAAACCACCACAAACTTGTCCTGGAACTCACGGAACATAGCATTCATCAATCCCCTAAACACGACTCGATCATTCATTACACCGAATGACATTACAACAAACTCATAATGCCCATGACGACAACAGAATGCAGTCTTCAGGATATCCTCACCCTTTACACGCATCTGATGATATCATGACCGCAAGTCGATCTTTGAGAACCAACTTTCTCCCTTAAGTTGATCGAATAAGTCATCAATCCGCAGAATAGGATAACGGTTCTTTATTTTCACTTTGTTTAAGCGATGATAATCGACGCACAACCGCAAACTGTCGTTAGCCTTCTTCACAAACAAAACTGGTGCACCCCACGGTGACACACTTGGCCGAACAAAACCGCACTACAACAGACCATCAAGCTATATGCGTAGATCTTGTAACTCAGAAGGTGCCATCCTATGTGGAGACATAGAGATAGGAGACGCTCCTAGCTGTATCTCGATCCCAAACTCGATCTGTCGTCGAGGGGGTAATGCTACAACCTCTTCTGGAAAGACATCAGGGTACTCCTCTACGTCCTTAGGAAACGACAACTGCTGGACCTCTGAAGAACTCAACATCATCTCAGCCATCATGGATGATAAGGATGGAACACTCCTGTAACCCATCTGAGGATCTCTCTCACCAATAAACACCACTTTCTCTCCATCTGCATCAAAGAAAATGACCTTCTTCCTGTAGCAATCCACAATAGCCTACACTGAATACAACCAATCCATGTTGAGGATGAAATCATATGGTTGTATTCGTAAACATAGGAAATATCCCCAAGAGTGGTGTTGCCCCAACACTAGCTCACAGTCTTCACATACTTCAAACAAGTCAAGTCAACCTCCAACTGGCGTAGTCAACACCAAGGGCACTGGAAGACTCTCTACCTCAAGTACCAAAGCATGGAAAAGGGTAGGTGATATGAAGGAGTGTGTCGCTCCAGAATCAAACAAGTCATACACCAAGGTAGAAAACAGTCAAAGGGTACCTCGGACGATGTCTGGCTCGCCTGGAGCTAGTAACTCTAGAGCATGAAGCTGACCACGACCTCCTCCACAGCCTCTCTGACCCTAATGACAACCACCACCATGGCCGCGCACTGCTCTCTGAGGATGAGGAGCGTCATGGGGCTATCCTCTGCCTGCCCCATCTACCCTCTGGTGATCTAAATCTGGTGCAACCTGCTGCTACTGCCTCGGCTGGAACTGCCTCAACGGAGGAACCTGGAGCAGAGTGTCCAGTGCACTATGACTGCTCTGAAAAGTCGATCACTCCCGCTGCTGATGACCATGAGCACCACAAGAAAAACAAGCACCTGATCCCTTGGCATAGGCCTGGGAGTTGCTGCCTCTGGAGAAATGAGATGGGAAGGGCTAGGACCTACCCCTAGGTGAACGAAAAATCTTCTGCCCTAAAAACCGGGAAACCCGGACCACAGCTCTGCTTCACGAGGAATCATGATGATTACCCTCTCGTGATGATCTGAACCTGCCCAAAGTCCTCTCAACAACCTCTTCCCTCTCCATCACCTCAAGATATTTCTTCAGCATAAATGGGGTGACCTGGCGCTGGATCTCTGGACACAAAGCCTCCTCGAAATGCCTTGCCCTGGCCTCCTCATCTGGCAGTAGGTCTGAAGCATATCGTAGAAGGTTCCTGAAATGGATTCCAAACTCTCGAACACTGGAGCTCCCCTGTCGAAGGGTACGAAGCTCCTGGCGACTAGACGCCTTCACTGTCAAAGAAAGGAACTCAACTCTGAACTTGTATCAAAACTCATCCCATGAGATCTTTGACTCTTCACGATCCCTGAGGAACAAAAGCCACCACGGCCTCGTTGCTCCATGCAGCATCGTCACAACCAAGGACACCCAGTGCTCCTTCTAAGCACGAATCGAACTGAAGATGATCTCGACCTCCTCTAGCCAGTCTTTTGTGACTGCATCTGAAACAGAGCCCTCATACTTATGCAGACTCTGGCTCTGAAACTCTCAAAGTGTATTCCTCCAAGTTTCGTCATCGTCAACCTCTACTTGGTAGCGATTTGATAGTACAGCCTGCTGGACATCTTCTATGCGAGCCTGATAAGGACGTCGACCTGGAGCCATTCCTGGAAAATAACAAACAATTAGAGCTCCTAAACCTGGAATATGGAAGGCTCAACATTAATTAATTAATTGTTTTCTTTTTTTAATTTTAGGTTAACCTATCCCAAGATCTACCCATTCAAACACAGGCACAAGGAAGAATGATGCATGATATTTTCCTAGGTCTCTACCCTGCAACTAGTATAACCTTGTTTAGTAGCCATAGTAAACTTAAAGGTTCATACATCAGATCATAAGGGGACCTAAACACCTATGTCTCAGCCGGTCTCCAGTGTTTACCTCACTTGATAAACATGAATGACACAGTTTCCCTACCAACCCATGTAACCTCACCTGTGCCTAACTCCAAACTCCATCCTATCCCTCAACCAGAGCCTCTGATACCACTCTGTCATGACCCCCTCCCCACAAAGTGTACCCCTCCTAGGCCGGAAATGTGATAAGGGAGATAATGACCCCCTATTCCCGCCTCCAGTAGGCCCCGAGTTGGAGACTAGCACCAAGGGTATAGTAAACACACAAATGGGATGCATTACCCTCTAAGAGAACACATGCGGGAGAGAGAGATAAGATAGACACCAATCAACTCCAACTCAGAACTGAAATATAAAATAAACTCACGTCCATATATGAGTTGTCATGAAAAAGTACCACAACTGAAAGGGAAAAGCTGCAAGTACCCAAAAGAAAGTAAAACAGCAGCAACCATGAGCCCGAACAGCTCCTGCAACCACAAGCTAGTAGTGACCAGCCTGATCTCTAACCTGCTCCATGTAACCTGTAAAACAGTTTAGATACACATAGGGTGAGTATAACAGTATACTCAGTAGGATCCTCCCCGAATCCTCTCGTGAAAAAGTAAATAAAGCGTGCTAAAGCACAGTGAACAACTAATGAAACTAACTCGTCACCTAAACTAGTATACTAAGTTCCCAACCTCACCATGGCTACTCTCACTGAGTAATGCATACAAGAATATATCATATAATAAAGAATATATAGGGTACCCCACTACTACTTCCCCACTGGTTTTCTGCTTTGACCCAACGACATACGTCATGTGCATCTCTCTCCAAAGCTTGCCCGCAGACACCTAGGCTAAGCTCCACAATATGCACCTCGTGCACCACAAAGGCTTTCCCGCATACACCTGGGCTAAGAACCACACCATCCTCACAACCAAAAGTAACCAAGTAGTTTCTGAGATCCACCATAGCCCGCATAACGTGTATCATACGTCGAGTATTATACCTCAAGCCATCACAACCCATACGCCGAGTAAGGATCCTCAAGCCATCACAGCCTATACACGTTACACCTATAGTAGTCCAAAGGATACTATATCCAGAACATATGTGCATGAATAACCAAAGCCATTACATCCCTCTACACACATACATGGGGAAAACTAACTGATGTGCCTACTAGCACAAGTATCTACCAAGAGAAGAGAGCGGGGTCAAAGGGGGTAGTCAGTCATTCATCCTCCCACCAGAATGTTGGGAAAACACCCCCCTAGGGCTCAGAATCCCCAGGGTGTCATTTTCCCTTACTGACAGGGTGGAGTAGCATATAGAAACACAAAAAGTATAGAATATATAAAAACCCACAACCACACTATGGTCATAACCTAGTCTTAGACACAACCGCAGCTAACGTCTCTCGGACTCTGGGCTGACACTTCTAAGACTAGGTAACATATAAGCACACAACCATTTAAAGAGCTTAATTATGTTACTTCATTCCCTTTTTATCAATTCCACTATATGTTAATTAATTCTTTAAATGTTAATTAAATATTAAACTTAATTAGCATCACACCCAAAGTCAAATGTTCCTTCAAAAGATCACAACCTCATCATTAAATTCGAGCATCTCTATCCTCGTGGATTATCACCATTTAATCAATCTTTCATTACAGAATTACTTTCCCATATTCTCAGGAATTCTAGAAAAAACATCCTATGATACTAAACACAAGGGGGATCAACACGGTGAGTAGATATACTATCTGTCGAGTCGTTGCCGCCTATAGAAAGAGCGTAGACCCATTCTCCCTCAAGAGGCTAAACACGGAAAGCATGTGGCATACCCGCGTGTCTTCACCTCTTTCGGAAGAAGGGTAAGCAAAACCAGCTACCTTGAGCAGTGGGGAAAAGTAAAGTAGATAAAAAACCAATCAAAACACCAAACATTCATCCAACACATCCAACCCATACCATCCTCCCTAGTGCCTCTCCGACACCCACATGCATAAACCGATGCATCTCGCCACTCTAGGTGCCATCCGCTGCCACAACCACAAGGCCTCCCTACCTCCACATATCACAACTCCCCTCCAGGGTCACATCACAACACAAGAAATGGGAAAACAAAATTCACATCAATTTGTCATCTTGGCCCATTAACAAGGCATCCAGCCTTCATACATAATGACCACTCATGGCTCCAAACCACAAGGCATTCGTCCTTACAAGAAAGAGGGTAACTCAGAATCCTATCAGGCATTATCTTTTATCAACAACAAGTTCTTTAATCCCTCTTGAGTTAACCAGTTCACTATTGGTAGGTTCCATCTATGGGAAACCTATCCAAAAATCTATCATAACTATCACAATTTAATTATAGAATTAACTTCACATGCCTTTAAACAACAAGCACCGACAACAACAACTAGATTCTTTCACAAACCTCTTTATCTTTAGCCAATTAATTATCAATTAATTCCAACTTTATGTTATTTATCAATTCATCAAGAACAACATGCTAACAAGCAATACATTGATATCACACTATCTATAAAATCAAGAGGCAAACCGTTATCACGGTACAAAGAAACACATGCGATCAAACCAATTTTTTAAATCCGGATAAAGTATTTAATTAGGTCAATTTCATTATGATCCGAAGGGCTAAATCATGTTAACTCTACGATTGCACATAAACAATTAGAGAAGCCACAAATCCCCTACCTCAACAATTATTGACGTTCTTTATCCACACAACGGGTCACAATCCTCCTCTCGAGACAACTGCATACACCGGAGGATGCCACGGTACGACAACACCAACCAAACCCCAAGAAAGACCCATTAGAATCTTGGAAATTACATGGTATAATATGGTAGAGAGAAACAAGAAAAGATGATCCCCAAAAGAACGTCGATAAAACATACCTTATATGAAAGATTGACCAACACAGCTCGGTTGCATCCAAAATAGAGCGGAACCAATCGGAGGAGTAGTGTTTTATTGTAAAACTCCTATGGAAAGGATTGAAAGGTTCTAGTGTCTCATAGTCGAGAACAATGAGGAAGAACAAGGGAGTATGATATCTTCTCCCTTTTGAAGATTTAATGGGGTGACAGTTTAAGATACGCTTAATTCTCCATTAAAAATGAATCGCATTATCCCACGCGGTTTGACTAAGTAAAAACATCCCGAGCTATAGGGACAATTAATATAGGATTTATGGAATTTTAATCGGCCTTAAAGTCCTTAAAATAAGGCTTTAAATGTATTTTACCTCAAAGGAAACGTCAAAGAGGTGAAACCGTAGGAAACTGGAAACACTGTTCACATACTCAGAATTTGGCAAAGGAAAGAAAAGGATACCAATCTGGAAACACTGTACAAGTCTACCGATCTGGAAACACAGTACAAGTCTACTGATCTGGAAACACCGTACAATTCTACCGATAGAAGGTCACCGATAGAACCTCACCGATAGAAACACAGTTCAAGTCTACCGATAGAAGGTCACTGATAGAACCTCATCGATAAAAACACTGTTCAAGTCTAGCGATAGAAGGTCACCGATAGAACCTCACCGATAGAAACAGTGTTCAAGTCTACAGATAGAAGGTCACTGATAGAACCTCACCGATAGAAACACTGTTCAAGTCTACTGATAGAAGGTCACCGATAGAACCTCAACGATAGAAACACTATTCAAGTCTACCGATAGAAAGCCACCGATAGAACCTCACCGATAGAAACACTTTTCACTGAACCTCACCGATAGAAACACTGTTCACCTACCGATACTATTAATAAAACTGGAAACACTGTTGACAGAACTGGAAATTTGGAAAAGTGTTGAGGATAAGTCACCTTGACCTCCCAGAACACCTCCAACACCACATTTTCACAAAGTAATGGACCAGAGAGGTCCGGGCCATTACATGCCTACATAAAAAACAACACGTGTGGGAAAATTCCGTGTAGGGGTGAGTATAATAATACTTATTAGAGGACCCCAAAAACCACGAAGGAATAAAAAATTAAAGGTACAATCAATTCTACATGGTATATGTCTACAGAACATATAACAAAAGAAACATCCATATATACTCGAAACACATACCCACAGTCTAGAGATAAGTCACAATGACCATATACCCATGCTAGGGATTTAGTTCGCAGATTCTATGAAGCACTCTTCTGGGAGAAATCACTGCACGAGTCTGATAGCTTTGATGATATTCATCTGAGAAGTATCATTTTTTGAGAAGTTTAACAAGAGAGATAGAAGAATGGATAGATCTGAATAGATAATAGATACACTCATTCCAGGATAACTCACTCCTGAGTGGGAAAAGATCACAATACGTGGATGAGAATCACTGTCAAGGCCTTGGATTATACCATGACTCATCCAGATTCACCTTATAAGTAGAGTATTGGAATCCTATAGGATTTTCCATATTGATACCTAAATCTACCTAGGTCCAAGAAGGGATAGAGGTTCCTAATTCGGTCCTCTGAGAGGGGATTCCTAACTCTATCTATAAAGTCCTATTGAAGGGATCATACACCTACAGATGGAAGAGATACATGATCATTAGGGGAACGAGAAAAGGGGAAACTTACTCAAAAAACCTTGTCCAATGTATGATTGAAAAAGAAATCTATCCATGTATAAGGGAGTAAAAAATGTATAGGAGTGTCACATGCCACATACCCTACCCCCTCGGGTACTGATCGTGTGCAACAGTCCATGATAGATACATGTTTTCTAGAAAATCGATATCCATTCCATGTAGAAGAGTAAGACACCCTATCCTACTATCTGGGGGGTAGATCCATATACGATGTTCATTTGGTTGTACATGGATTCAACCAATTTCTACCAACCTGTGTACCTGTACATGGGGTAACCCACTTAACTGGCCTGGTCTGGTCGTGTAGTGAAGTACTTGTCGTGTACTCCACCCCATGTTTGTGTATCATCCGAGATACACACCAAGTCCCACATAGGGACCCTCACACCATGTGATAGGGTTCACATGCATTTTCATTGCTTTCTATAGTGCAGAACCTTATTTTACTCTAAGTTGGCCCCACACACCATGTTATTTGAAAAATATTTCGTGTTCATCTCATTTTTTTAGAAACGACCTTCTTCATCACTACACCTTGACTGCCCTTTCAATTCTCAATCCAACCATTTTTTTTCCCTCAAAACTCAAGATCATATGTTTCTCTTCCATGCCATCAATGTTTTGGGAGGTTTTGGGTGTTCTATCGGCCCTAAAAACTCATTTTGATCATCCGTGCAAAGAATGGTAGAAGAACAATTTCTTCCAAACCATGTCAATTCATCTACTGTCATTATTATCGCACCTCTATTGGGTCATCACGATGTCATATCTACGATTTGGGATTGTTTCATTGAGAGATGGATGTGCAATGATCCATTGTTCATAACCCGGTGAACAACATGAAGAATAAACGGGGTATGGAGAAGATAATTAAATAACAAAAGTGGAACAAACATCCTCCAATGTTCATTATGGTGTTGATCTTCTCTCATTAGGAAGACCATGGCAGCTTGATAGGGGAGTGAAATATGATGGGATGATGAACAAATATTATTTTAGATCTAGTGAAAGGAATATCACACTTTATATATTGAAGCTATCACAAACCATTCCACCAAAATCAGTTCTATAAGATTCATAAGTTAGTCTCTTTCTTAATGTGGAAAATTTTAAGAAGTATATTTTTGGTATAAACCTATTTTTTCATTATTGATGATATAAAATGAATTATGTGAAGATAAACTTCAACACCATCCACTGGATAAATATTTAATAGAGGAATTCTATAATATTTTTTCTAATAAATTTTCACTAGGATTACCACCCTTTAGATGAATTGAACACCAAATTGACCTTACACCAAGTGAATAACTTTTGAATAAAACTATTTATCGGTGTAATAAAAATGAATCAAAGGAATTTTATAAACAAGTAGATTAAGTGATATATCAAGGCTTTATATGGAAAATAATTATTCTATATTATGGTGTTGAAGAATGATAGTTCATATTGTATGAGTATTAATAGTACAACTACCAATAATATTACTACCAAATATAGGTATCCAATTCCACAACTCGATGATATTATCAATGATTACATTTTTCATAAATCTTATTGAAGGTTTATAGTTGGATTGGACATTACCATATCTGAATAAATAAAGGTGATAGCTATAATACAGTGTTCAAAACCAAAGTTAGATTGTTTTAGTGTCCATTCAATTCATTTGGACTCTTAAATACTCTGAGTATATTTATATAGCACATAAATGATGTTTTAAAAAAATTATCAAATTTTTAATTTTTTATCTATATAATATTATGATTTATGGAAAGGATGTGAAGATCCATGTGGATCATCTTCAATAGGTGTTTAGAATTATATGGGAACAAAATCTCTATGGAAAGTTATAAATGTGTGAATTCCTTTCACCCTAGGTGTTTTTTTGGTATATGTTGTATCCAAGGAAGGTATCATGGTAGATCAAACCAAGGTGGAAGTGATTGACTCTTAGGCACCACTCTAATCGATTATTGAAGGATTTTCCATGGTTTGGAATCCTTTAATTGTCTCTTTCATTATAATTTCACTACTATCATGGAACCCATCACTAAATGTTTTAAAAATGGGAGATTTCAGTGGTAAAAAGCAGTAAATAATGAATTTTAAATAATTAGGAATAAATTTTTTGAAGTCTTTACTTATCCTTACCTGATTTTGATCAAGTTATTGAAGTGGAATGTGATTCAATTGGAGTAGGTATAATCACTATTCTAATCCAAAATAATCACTCCATAGAAAATTTTAGTGAGAAATTAAATTATTAGTGGGGAAATTAAAACATATTTGACAATGATTTTTATGAAATCATTAGATCTCTAGATCATTAGTCTCATTATTTTAGACCAAATCAGATTGTTCTTTATTTTAACCATCAAGAATTTAGATTTATCAATGGTCAACATAAGATAATTTTGAGGCATGAAAAATTGGTTGAATTCTTGTAATAATTTTTATTTGTGCATGAAAAGGTAAGAAAACATGGTGGTAAGTACTTTATCATGAATTTATGCATTGTTTAACATTCTAAATTCTTGAATTCATGGATTTTGGTTTAGGAAACAATATTTTTAGCATGATATAGAGATAAATGTTATTTTAATATAATGTAAAATTTTATTTTTGGAAGATTATTCTATTCATAATGGGTTTCTATTCAAGAGAAACAAATTATGTATTCCAAAAGGGTGTTAAAAAGACTTTCTTGTTTGGGAATCTCATGAAGTGGGAGTTTTTTGTCACTTGAAATTCACTAAACATTATAAGTCTTTAAAGAAAATTTCTATTATATTAAGATACAAGTGAATGATCAAGAAATTATTTTAATATGTGCGATGTTTCAAAGGGTAAATATTCATTTCAATCCTAGTTAATATTCTTTATTTCCTATTTTAAATAATTCTTGGGAGGATATTATCATAGGCTTCATTATGGATTTACTGAGGACTCACTGACATGAATATTTAATAATGGTTGTTGTTGATTACTTTTTTAATAGTGAAGATGCATTAAATATGGAATAATTGTTTTTAAATAGATTTTCTATATATATGGAATTACAAGAAGTATTGTTTCAAATAGATATACTAAATTTTTTATCCATTTATGGAGGTCATTATGGAAGAAATTAATAATGAAATTTCTTTATAGAACTTCCCATCACCCTTAAACTGATGGGAAAATGAAATTCACCCATTATAATTTGGGGATAATTTTGAGTACATTATATATATATATATATATATCCATACATAGGGGATGATGAGACTATAGGTTTTGTATGCAGTGGAAGTGTGTGGATTTATGTATCCAAGTTTAATTTCTTCGCTAACAATGATCAATCCGAGATCTGTCACAATGATAAAATGTCAGATCTTCGACATAGAATGAAAAACGAAAAAAATAGGGGTGTCTTGTAACCATAGATAGGATCATCATATGTTGGTTATAATTAATTTAATTAAAAGACAAGAATTGCCTTGATTGGATTCTCTCTTCGTTGATGTTTCCAGTAACAATCTAATGTGATATGTCGTTGCATCATAGAATCCAAGTGTAGGCTTCCTCTAGCGTTGATCCACACATGCACCATGTATCTATTAATGTCTCTGAAGGGATCTTTGGCTGATATCATGGAAGAGCCTCTGCTTGTGATGTCCGCCTTCGATCACCTTGAGATCCTCTTCCAAATCGCTCTCCTTGATCCAGTGGAGGAGGATCTCTCTCGTAACTTGATAGAATTTTTGGAGGAAAATAATTATATCTTGTCTTGAGAGCTTTCTCTAGATCCGTTGTGCACAACCACAAATAATGGCTAGGATAATGAGAATAATGTAATTGGGATTTTATTACTTAGAATAATAAAATTAATTAATTACCCGAAAGCATTTATTCATTTCATTTAATTCTTAGTAAGACATCATGTCTAATAATAACAGGTGACTATTATTATCACTTGACATACACCCAGTGAATTACACATAATATTATTTAATTAAATAAATATTATTATTTCTCACAAATCCCCAGAAAAACTAAATCGCGTTTATATTAATATAGACAGTGTGTATTTTTGTTTTTCCATTTTTTATTTCCTCCGCCACATTTTTTAGACCTTGAATAATGAATATTTATTTCTTAATTAAATATCACTACATTACTCGCTAATAAATATATTATTTAGTCCAAAATATATTCTCTTGAATAACTAGTGTTGAAATAAATGCGATCAGATATCCTTGAATAATTATTAAACCAAAATTGAGAATATTCTTTATTCAACTTGTTAAATGAATATTTAACTAACATACATGGACACACTTAGTGGGTGACCCTCTAGGCCTCTTTCTTTGTGGAATCAGGCAGACCCTACCTAAAGTCCAAGGTTAGAATCTATAAACACACCATGGAATCCATAAAGAAAGAAGTTAATGCTGCAATGATGTGTCACCTCCTACAAACGCTTATTGGGTAATGTAATCCCTTTGTCTCAATATCTCCAATAAAGCGGGTTTCATGATAGTGCCATCAATGTAACGCCCTGACCCTAGTTACCCAGAGTCGGTGCATTATTACATAACATTGGCATGATCACAAGAAAGATCAAATCTCGAAAGATCGATTGGTTTAGTAGCCTTGGAAACACTAGATATATTCATAAAGTTTTACATTACATCATGAAGTGAAAAACTACTACAACAACATATTGTCTCCATATTACACATTCATATCCCCTCATAATATCCCTGCAGGTCATTCAAAATTTACTTCTTTACTTCCTGGGAAAAATAAAACATAGAAAAGGGGTGAGCTCAAATGCCCAGTAAGGTTAACAATATAGCCGAAAATTTCATAAATAAGATTAAATATTTAAGGCAATGTATAACTAAAAAAACCTTTTAAACTTGAACTTCAACATAGTATGGAAAAAGTAAAATGAAAAAATGTCATTTAATTATTCACATGGATATTCTACTAATCGAATAATCACATGCAATATCAATAACCACTTTCATAATGATGGAATGCATAATGCCAGACTATCATAACCATATAGCCAAGGCCTCGTGCCAAGACTACAAATAAGATTTTGTCAAGGCCTTGTTCCAAGACACTAGTTTGTCTCATTAGACATACCGATGCATCTAAGAGCTATAGAGGGCTCCACCCTTCACATATTAAGTCCAATGCATTCCTATATGAAAAGGTTTAAACATAACATAAACATTCGTATTAAAACTAGCATATGAAATGTCAATAATTTCACCATAAACCATGAATGGTATAAAAATAGAACATTCACAGTCAAACATATCACAAAACCTTCAATACAATATATAATTTTTGTATCATAATAAATCAACTTCAAATAAGCGTAAAATCCATCAAAGAATGTTGACATAAATGAAATGAAAATTCTTTTTAAAGAAATATCTCTTTTTATTTTGAAATAATTTAAGAGTCATATATTTATAAAATAAAACATTTTCTTTGAAAATACTCTTATAAGCTTGTAAGGGAAGCTTCGAATATTTTATAACGGTGAAAAATAGCCGCACCCTCCGTATAAGTTAAAAAAACATTCTTACCTTAATTCTGTCGAAAAGGTTAAAAAGCACCTTGTTTGGAAAACGACGGAAATATTCCTTTATAAACCTCTTATAAAAAGTCAAATAAAGGTATAAATGACTTTAACCCATATTCTAGTAAATAGTAAAAATGTTTTAAAATTCTTTTTTAAGAAACATGGATGTGGATGATAAAGAGATCCCAGTAGATTATTACGTATAAACAACCTTGGATAATGAAGAGATTGTGAAATAAACCCTTACATTATACTTTTCCTTGGTTGGGGTAGGTTAACCTCCTGTATAATAGTGAAATAATTTTTATTAAATTATACAAGAATCATATACATTCATATGATATCATATATTATCTTTTAACATTGCTTTGTTAATAATATCTTAGTATTATCGCTGTTTCGGGTGTTAACTTACTCGTTTTATTTTATATGTTTTGTTACATAAGCCATGTTTATCATGGATAGGTTGTATATTATTCATATATAGAATTTTATCAAGTCCTTAAAAATTATTTTTAAATCATCAAATGAAAATTATACTTGAATGGATACGATGGAGAATGAATCTCATCGCATTCGTGGAGACGGTAGTCCGTACGTACGCACGAGCGACAATATCATTCATTTGATATTAAAATAATATATAAATGGATGGTATATAATATATACAGAATCATTAACATGTTATATTTATTATTTACATGATTTACACACCATTATTATACCCATCCAAATAATAATATATTGAATAACAATTACACCACGACGTGGAGACGGTAAGCCGTGCGTACGCACGTATGGTGACATGTTATTGAAAAGGGTAGATAGAATACTGAATATGGTTGTACCATATTTATAATAACATCATAGTATATATATGATACTGGAGTTATTATTTTAGAATGGTAATAACAAATGAAGAAGAAGTGGAAGAAGAAAGGAACTTGGAAAAGGGTGGTGAAATCATTACCTCTTCTTCGGGTTCTTCCTTTTGATTTGATCAAAAGGGCTCCTTAGGTTGTATTTCTGATCAAACTAAGGCCTCTAGGTTGTAGTGAGAGAAGTTTGGAGAGTCTTTTGTCAGAGTTTGGCCGAACCAAAAGGCTTTGAAGGTGTGAATAAATGAGAAGGAGGAGTGCCCTTTTATAAGAGGGGTGAGGGGCACCTTTGGAAAAGCTAGAAATATTAATTTATAATAAATTCATATTCGGTTTATAATGGCTCCAAAGTGGATTATTTAAATTTTAAGGTGTGTATGGGTCTAAAAAAACTTTATTAATAGAATTTAAACAGGTTTGGGTACTTATATTAACCTTATATTTAAGTATTAACTCTAAGTTAATTAGTTTCACTTTTACAATGTCTCTTTGTATTTTTATATTATATGGTTAATAAACTTACTATATACATCCAAGAGACCCCCAAGTAGTCCATTAATGATACACCTATTATTAGATAAGTCTCTTGGACGATCCTTAGATTTTTAGGAATTTAATATCAATTAATAATATAATATTTGTTTTAAAAACTCTTTTATGTCAATTCTAACACTATTCAATAGTTGATTTTTGTGAAACTCATAACAGAATTATTACTTATAAAAAAGTTAATTAAATCAATCCTAATATGTCATATTATCCTATAAAATTATTTTAATTCATTAAAAGTCTCAAATTATATTTATTTGGGTGTTTATAATATCAATTATTTTAAAGTTTCACTATTATGGTAATTACTGCATCATCATTGTGTCATAAATAAATTAACTTATGTAATACCTAAAAATTATAAATAAAATATCATTATGTAGGAAATCTTTTTATCTTTCTAATGAATATTTATAGTCGAAAATAAAACATATATAACCCTATGTAAAAATATTTTTCTAAAAGATATATGTTTGTGTCATTTTTGTATTCATTTTAACTTAATTAAAATTAAGTGTCTCTATCACCTACAAGTGGCTCCGTGGGGTCCCAAAATAGACCCAAAGATGCCTATGGTCGAACATGTATCAAAAAATAAGTCTAGGACACGTTTTAGGGTAATTTAGTATTATTATAATATTATTTTTTAACCCTTATTTACCGGATTTACCCTTAACCATGGTAAATAAAATATTTACCGCAGTAATTATTCAAAATGTCTAAAAATAAAAGTTACCTATTTACACAATTTGAACATCCTGATTCCAAATATGGAATCCATTTTTCCAAATTCAAAACACAGAAGTGGTATAAATTAATTTAAAATTAATTCCCGTCGTTAAAATAAAAAGCGTGTTTTTAAGAGATAATAACTATCAAAAGATTGTCACTTGTTTATGTCTGGTTTAATTGTAAAATTATGTCCAATGAACAAAATTGTATTAAATGGAAAAAATATATTCTAAATATAATTTAAAAACACTCAAATTCATAATTTATCACTATTAATTATTTTGATTAAAAAAGTTGTTTTTAATTAAAATTTAGTAATTTTCACTATTCATCAAAATATTAAAGTTATCCGAAAAGTACCAAAATTTCACCTTAGGATAAATTCGATATTCCGAAGCCAAAAATGAAGTCCATTTTGAAATATAAAATATATATAATTTCAAAAAGTAGGTATTACTATTCATAGCGGCTAGTTTGATTGGTTATGGTGTGTTAGAACTTGGTGTTGCGTACAACACACGCTATCACATTATTCAAAGAGAAGCATACCGTAGAAGCTTGGGGTGTTACATTCTCTCATCCTTCAAATAATTTTGTCCTCGAAATTTCTAGAATACTTATCACATAAAAAGACTCTGGTCGTTCTTCATCATAAGTTCCTCGGGTTCCCACGTTGCCTCTTCCATCTTATGGTTTCTCCACAAAACTTTTACCAGACTCGTCGTCCGGTTTCTCAGTACTTGTTATATCATATCAAGAATCCTGACGGGCTCTTCGCAATAAGACATATCGGGTTCCAGTTCTAACTCCTCGTAGGTGAGAACATGCGTTGGGTCAGGCATGTATTTCTTCAACAGAGATACGTGGAACACATCATGAACTTTAGAGAGACTTGGCAGCATTGTCAATCGGTAAGCTACAGCCCCAATTCGTTCTAGAATTTCGAAAGGTCTGATGTACCTGGGACTCAATTTACCTTTCTTACCAAAACGTATGACTCCCTTCCATGGAGATACCTTCAAGAAAACATGATCACCGACTTGAAATTACAAATCCTTCCTTCGATTATCGTCATAGCTCTTCTGCCTACTTTGAGCTGCTTTGATGTGATTTTGTATTACCTTCACCTTTTCCATTGTTTCCTCCACCAGTTCTAGACCTACAAGTTTTCTTTCACCAACGTCATCCCAACAGGTTGGTGTGCGACATCTCTTTCTATATAACGCTTCATATGGTGCCATCTGAATACTCGAATGGAAGCTATTGTTATAGGAAAATTCTACCAGAGGTAAATACTGATCCCACATACCCTGAAAGTCAAGTGAGCAGGATCTCAACATGTCTTCTAAGGTTTGATTAGTCCGTTTTGATTGTCCATATGTCTGAGGGTGGTAGGCAGTGCTCAAATGAAGTTCAGTATCCAGGGATTTCTGAAGACTTTTCCAGAATCTTGAAGTAAAACGGGGATAACGATCAGAAACAATCGATAGGGGTACTCCATGAAGTCTCACAACTTCATTAATATATAGTCTTTCTAGACGTTCCAGTGGTAGATCTTCTCTTATAGCTCGAAAATGTGCTGACTTGGTAAGACGATCAACAATAACCCATTTTTCATCATTCCTTCTAGGAGTCTTTGGTAGCCCCATGACAAAGTCCATCGTAATATTGTCCCATTTCCACTCCGGTATGGGAAGAGGTTGCATGACTCCTCCAGGGTGTTGCCTTCCAGCTTTCACCTATTGACAAACCATACATCTTGACACAAAATCAGCAATCTCCCTCTTCATATTGTCCCACTAAAAATGTTCCATCAAATCTCTATACATTTTGGTGCTCCCAGGGTGTATAGAGAAATTGCAACTATGAGAATCATCTAGAAATTCCCTTTTCAGATCAGGTATATCGGGAACACAAAGTCTCTTCCCGAATTTCAAAATTCCATCTTCATACACAAAGTCTCTCAGTCCTTCATCATTCACAGCTTTAATCTTCTTTTGAAATTCTTCATCATCGGTCTGAGAACTCTTAATCCTTTCTGGTAAATATGGTTTGGAAACCATTTGAAAAAGCATTGATGTTTCTCCTTCCCTGGTTATTCCCATGTCCATCTTCACTAGATCCATGAAAATTGGATCCCTTTCTATTCTCATATTGTTCAAAACTCCATGATCTTTTCTGCTCAAAGCATCTTCCACCTTGTTTTCCTTCCCCGGGTGGTAGTGTATCATACAATCATAATCCTTGAGCAATTCAAGCCATCTCCTTTGCCTCATGTTGAGTTCTTTTTGTGAGAAAATATACTTCAAACTCTTATGATCAGTATAAATCTAACATTTTTCACCATAGAGGTAGTGCCTCCATATCTTTAAAGAAAAGATCACAGCTTCTAACTCGAGATCATGAGTAGGATAGTTTTGTTCATTAATTTTCAACTGTCGTGATGCATAGGCAATAACTCTATCATTCTGCATAAGGACACAACCAAGTCCTTTCTTCGATGCATCACTATAAATAACGAACCCATCATTCCCCGATGGTAGAGTCAATAGAGGAGCATTAACTAATCTTCTCTTCAGTTCTTCGAAACATTCTTCACACTCTTTTGTCCAAACAAATTTAACCCCTTTACGTGTGAGCTTCGTTAATGGGTTAGCCAATCGGGAAAAATTCTGGACGAAACGTCGATAATAACCTGCCAAACCAATAAAACTACATACCTCAGTTATACTCATATGTGCTGTCCATTCTTGGATTGCCTTGGTCTTAGAAGGATCAACAGAGATTCCATCTTTAGAGACAATATAGCCAAGAAAATAAATCTCCTGAAGCCATAATTCACACTTTCTAAAGTTCCCATTTAATTCATGTCTTCTCAGAGTCTTCAGGATAATGCGCAAGTGATTTTCATGATCTTCGTAGCTTTTGGAGTATACCAAGATATCATCAATAAATACCACCACAAATTCATCGAGATACTCCTTGAAAACTCAATTCATCAGATCCATGAATATAGACGGTGCATTAGTCAATCCAAAAGGAAATACAGTAAACTCGTAATGCTTGTACCTGGTCCAAAATGATGTCTTTGGAATGTCTTCCTTCGTCACACACAACTGATGGTCTCCAGATCAAAGGTCAATCTTTGAAAAGTATTGAGCTCCATGCAGTTGGTCAAATAAATCATCAATGCGTGGTAGGGGATACTTGTTCTTTATTGTTATAGCATTGATCTCCCTATAGTCGATACATAACCTCATGGATCCATCTTTATTTTTAACAAAAAGAACATGGGCTCCCCATGGAGAAACACTAGGGAGAATAAATCCCTTATTGCTCAATTCCTCTAGTTGTTTCTTTAGTTCGACTAATTCTACAGTGGCCATTCTATAAGGGGTCTTTGATATAGTCCTTGATCCCTTGGCCTTTTCTGAGGTAAGTTCTCCTGAGGCTTAGGACATTCATTTGCATAATTCCTCATCTCCCTACAATTGTAGCACTGAACATTGGTAGCTTCCTTCTTCCCCTTGCAATCACGAGCTTGGTGGCCTTTTTCACCACACTTGTAACAGACGCCCATTCCCTTCAAGCAAGTACCGGGGTGTTTCTTCCCACATTTACCACAGGATGGATATTCAACCTTTCCCTTATTCCCCTTATTTCCATTAGTAGATTGATCAGCAGGTCTCTTATTCTCTTACTTTGCTTTAAAGTCATAAGACTTAGAGAATTCCTTTTTGGTCTTGATAGCACATGAGACAATGTCTTCGTACGATGAAAAGGATTGTGAGACTAATGTTCGACGGAGAAATGGTTTTAACCCATCAAAGAAATGATCAATCTTACTTCTTAGGTTACGAATATAATCTCCAGCATGCCTTGCTAACATTGTAAAGTTAGCCTCATACTTTGTGACATTCTCATCCTCCTTTTGTCTCAGACTCAGAAATTGCCTTTCCATATCTGCTCGATGGTCACGAGGAAAGTATTTTTCTAAAAACAGATCTTTGAACTCCCTCCATTCCATATTTGATACTTCATCATCTTCCTTCGTATTTTGAATCAATGACCACCATTGATCAGTATCTCCAATGAGGCGGTAAACTGCCATGATAACTTTTTCCCTTTCACTGCTCCCCAAATCCTGAAATATTTTCTATAGGAAAAATATCCATTGCACAGCTACTAAGGGATTTGTACTCCCATTGAACGTTGGTGGTTGTTGCCTCATGAATCGATCTAACATTGATCCTCCACGTTGCAGATCAGGGTGCTCCATACGGGTAAGGTTATTATTAATAACCTGAGTGAGTTTTCCCAGTATGGTGATTAGCTGATCGGCACCAGTTGCATCACCAGCTCCACTATAATTATCCTGAGCAGGAGGGAAATCCCTACATGGAGTGCGTGCATTGATACGATTTCCATTTCTTCCACTAGGCGCCATTTCTAAATAATGGCATAAACTAGATCTGTTTATGAATCAAAATACATAATCCCATACTTATAAAACACTTAACATAAATTGAACTATTTATGGATATAATCCATAATCATAAGAATGTTTTCTTTGAGGAATTATATACTCATAAACCCTTCATAATTATTTGTAAATAAAATGAGAGTTATCCTAAACATATCCCCCAGGAGTGTCGTAACCAAGAGTGCAGCAAGGCCCGTTTTCGTGCACCAGTTCTCGTTCGAGTCTAGATCAAAGCGGTGTTTTCGGGTTTTACCCCTAGGTACATCTGTTCCAGAGCCTCCTCTACCTGATCGTATCCAGATAGAGATGTATTGCTCAGAAAACTCACAAAATCTCTACAATACCAAAATTCTAGGAAGTTGTTCTATACTAATCCTCAAAGTTCATCTTAGGTCTACGTTCTCTAATCAGAGTTTATCTAAATCTAGCTTCCAAGGTTTGTACTAAACTTTCTCTGATACCAATTATAACGCCCCAACCCCAGTTACCCAGAGTCGGTGCATTATTACATAACATTGGCATGATCACAAGAAAGATCAAATCTCGAATGACCGATTGGTTTAGTAGCCTTGGAAACACTAGATATATTCATAAAGTTTTACATTACATCATGAAGTGAAAAACTACTACAACAACATATTGTCTCCATATTCCACATTCATATCCCCTCATAATATCCCTGCAGGTCATTCATAATTTACTTCTTCACTTCCTGGGAAAAATAAAACATAGAAAAGGGGTGAGCTCAAATTCCCAGTAAGGTTAACAATATAGCGGAAACTTTTATAAATAAGAATAAATATTTAAGGCAATGTATAACTAAAACAAAAGCCTTTTAAACTTGAACTTGAAAATAATATGGAAAAAGTAAAATGAAATAATTCCATTTACTTATTCACATTGATATTCTACTAATCGAATAATCACATGCAATATCAATAACCACTTTCATAATGATGGAATGCACAATGCCAGACTATCATAACCACATAGCCAAGGCCTCGTGCCAAGACTACAAATACGATTTTGTCAAGGCCTTGTTCCAAGACACTAGTTTGTCTCATGAGACCTATCGATGCATCGAGGAGCTATAGCGGGCTCCACCCATCATATATTAAGTCCAATGCATTCCCATATGAAAAGGTTTAAACATAACATAAACATTCGTATTAAAACTAGCATACGAAATGTCAATACTTTCACCATAAAACATGAATGGTATAAAAATATCACATTCACAGTCAAATATATCACAAAACCTTCAATACAATATAGAAGTTTTGTATCATAATAAATCAACTTCAAATAAGCATAAAATCCATCGAAGGATGTTGACATAGATGAAATGAAAATTCTTTTTAAAGAAATATCTCTTTTTATTTTGAAATCATTTAAGAGTCATATATTTATAAAATAAAACATTTTCTTTGAAACTATTTTTATAAGTTTGTAAGGTAAGCTTAGAAGATTTTATAATGGTGAAAAATAGCTGCACCCGCCGTATAAGTTAAAAAAACATTCTTACCTTAATTCTGTCGAAAAGGTTAAAAATCACCTTGTTTGGAAAACGACGGAAAGATTCCTTTATAAACCTCTTATAAAAAGTCAAATAATGGTATAAATTACTTTATCCCATATTCTATTAAATAGTAAAAATATTTTAAAATTCATTTTTAAGAAACATGGAAGTGGATGATAAAGAGATCCCAGTAGATTATTACGTATAAACAACCTCGGATAATGAAGAGATTGTGAAATAAACCCTTACCTTGTAATTTTCCTTGGTTGGGGTAGGTTGACCTCCTATATAATAGTGAAATAATTTTTATTAAATTATACAAGAATCATATTCATTCATATGATATCATACATGATCTTTTAACATTGCTTTGTTAATAATATCTTAGTATTATCGCCGTTTCGGGTGTTAACTTACTCGTTTTGTTTTATATGTTTTGTTACATAAGCCATGTTTATCATGGATAGATTTTATATTATTCATATACAGAATGATATAAAGTCCTTAAACATTATTTTTAAATCATCAAATGAAAATTATACTTGAATGGATACGATGGAGATTGAATCTCATCGCGTTCGTGGAGACGGTAGTCCGTACGTACGCACGAGCGACAATATCATTCATTTGATATTAAAATAATATATAAATGGATGGTATATCATATATACAGAATCATTAACATGTTATATTTATTATTTACATGAGTTATACATCATTATTATACCCATCCAAATAATAATATATTGAATAACAATTACACCATGACGTGGAGACGGTAAGCCGTACGTACGCACGTATGGTGACATGTTATTCAAAAGGGTGGATAGAATACTGAATATGGTTGTACCATATTTATAATAACATCAAATTATATATATTATACTGGAGTTATTATTTTAGAATGGTAATAACAAAGGAAGAAGAAGTGGAAGAAGAAAGGAACTTGGAAAAGGGTGGTGAAATCATTACCTCTTCTTCGGGTTCTTCCTTTTGATTTTATCAAAAGGGCTCCTTAGGTTGTCTTTATGATCAAACTAAGGCATCTAGGTTGTAGTTAGGTAAATTTGGAGAGTATTTTTTCAGAGTTTTTCCGAACCAAAAGGATTTTAAGGTGTGAAGAAATGATAAGGCGGAGTGCCCTTTTATAAGATGGGTGAGGGGCACCTTTGGAAAAGCTAGAAATATAAATTTATAATAAATTCATATTCGGTTTCTAATGGCTCCAAAGTGGATTATTTAAATTTTAAGGTGGTGATGGGTTGAAAACCACTCAACCAATAGAATTTAGATAGGTTTGGGTACTTATATTATCCTTATCTTTAAGTATTAACTCTAAGTTAATTAGTTTCACTTTTACAATGTCTCTTTGTATTTTTATATTATATGGTTAATAAACTTACTATATACATCCAAGAGACCCCCAAGTGGTCCATTAATGATACACCTATTATGAGATAAGTCTCTTGGCCTAACCTTAGATTTTTGGGAATTTAATATCGATTAATAATATAATATTTGTTTTAAAAACTCTTTTATGTCAATTTTGACACTATTCAATAGTTGATTTTTGTGAAACTCATAACAGAATTATTACTTCAAAAAACGTTAATTAAATCAATCCTAATATGTCATATTATCCTAGAAAATTATTGTAATTCATTAAAAGTCTCAAATTATATTTATTTGGGTATTTATAATATCAATTATTTTAAATTTTCACTATTATGGTAATTACTGCATCATCATTGTGTCATAAATAAATTAACTTATGTAATCCCTAAAAATTATAAATAAAATATCATTATTTAGGAAATCTTTTTAGATTTCTAATGAATATTTATAGTCGAAAATAAAACATATATAACCCTATGTAAAAATTGTTTTTCTAAAAGATATATGCTTGTGTCATTTTTGTATTCATTTTAACTTAATTAAAATTAAGTGTCCCTATCACCTACAAGTGGCTCCATGGGGTCCCAAAATCGACCCAAAGATACCTATGGTCGAAAATGTACCAACAAATAAGGCTAGAACACGTTTTAGGGTAATTTAGTATTATTATAATATTATTTTTTAACCCTTATTTACTGGATTTACCCTTAACCATGGTAAATAAAATATTTACCGCAGTAATTATTCAAAATGTCTAAAAATAAAAGTTACCTGTTTACACAATTTGAACATCCTGATTCCAAATATGGAATCCATTTTTTCAAATTCAATACACAGAAGTGGCAGAAATTAATTTAAAATTAATTTCCGTTGTTAAAACAAAAAGCGTGTTTTTAAGAGATAATAACTATCAAAAGATTGTCACTTGTTTATGTATGGTTTAATTGTAAAATTATGTACAATGACCAACATTGTATTAAATGGTAAAAATATATTCTAAATATAATTTAAAACAACTCAAATTCTTAATTTATCACTATTTATTATTTTGATTAAAAAAGTTGTTTTTAAATAAAAATTTGTAATTTTCACTATTCATCAAAATATTAAAGTTATCCGAAAAGTACCAAAATTTTACCTTAGGCTAAATTCGATATTCCAAACCCAAAAATGAAGTCCATTTTGAAATATAAAATATATATAATTTCAAAAGGTAGGTATTACTATTCATAACAGCTAGTTTGATTGGTTATGGTGTGTTAGAACTTGGTGTTGCGTACAACACACGCTATCACATTATTCAAAGAGAAGCGTACCGTAGAAGATTGGGGTGATAAAATCAACCCATGTGCTTGATTATTCTTTCTTTTACATATTGAAATTGAACTTTCCCATTCCTTACCATGGCCATGGATTTATTTAGGCTATATCAATTCCATCAAAGGGCATGAGATATCAACTTTCATTATAGAACATAAGGGAAAAATCCTTTCTCGCATTATCAAATGATGAAATATTACTTGTGATGAACCAAAAATATCCTACCTTGCTACAAACAGTGTATTGTCATAGTTTTGGTCAATACATCTATGTTCATGAGTTTTAATACCCATCAATAATAATGTTAATGTCTAAGGACCAATACACACGTTCGCATATAAGAACATCCAATGACACTATGAAAGTGGATTTCATAATGGTATGTATCGTTCTCATAATATCCTCCTATATATTACCAAGGGCGCACACCATGATAATTTTCCTCGAAGTTTTATGAGTACTCACCCATAATGACCTGTATTATTTGTGTCCCTCAAATAATATCATCTGGACATAGAACATATATTTAAGAATAGAGTTATAGAACATTCGGGTTCTCTTTATAGAAAGGATCCACTATGACCCTTTAGTGAAACAACTATCCTTAGGAAATTATTACATGCATTGTCACGAATAATAACAATCAATATGTGATAAGGTATTTATGAATACAAGTTTATCATAAAGTACAAAGTAGTTGGTTCTAGGCCACCAACTCCAACAGACTCCCACTTGGACTAGAGCCAACTACTAACAACCTTTAACCAACTGGTTCTCACATGATATTCATTCTTCTATTGAGATAGGCCTTTAGTCATGGGGTCCACCACATTCTCTCCTATGGACACTCTGCTCACTACAAATTCACCCCTTTGATAGAAATCCCTTAAGAGGTGATACTTCTAGAGAATGTTCTTTGTCCGTTGATGTGATCTTGGTTATTTTTCAAGAGCCATTGCTGCAGTATTATCATAATACAATGTGATAGGATATTTACTGGTAGGCACCACATAAAAATCCTAGACAAAGTTCCAAATCCAGATGGATTTTTGAACTTCAATGTAGAATCGGTGACAATTAGATGCTTTGAACTCTTCCTGCTCATAGCTCCTTCATTGAGACAGAAAACATATCCTGATTGCAACTTCGTATCGTTCCGATCTATCTAAAAACCAGCATCAGCATACCCTCAGATAACAAGATTCTCATCTCCTCCATACACCAGAAACATATCCTTAGTTCTTCTCAGATACTTAAGGATAGTCTTAATAGATTTCCAATGTTGTTCTCCTGAATCTTCTTGATATCTTCCTACCATGCTAATTGAATAGGAAACATCAAGCATGGTACATAACATGTCATACATGATGGATCCTATAGTCGAAGCGTATGGGATCTTACTTGTACTATATTTCTTCTATTGTGTCTGAGGAAACATTCTCTTAGAAATATATATTCCATGTGAGACTATAACCCCTTGGATTTTTCCATACTAAATCTCTTTAATATCTGGTCAATGTATATACCTTGACTTAGTCTAAGAATCCTCTTGGATCTATCACAAATGACCTGGATCTCTAGAATGTAGGCTTCTTCACCCATGTCCTTCATGGAGAAATACTTTTTAAACTAGTCCTTAACTGACTATAATACTAGTATATGATTTCCAATAAGTAATATTTCCTCAACATATACTACTAGGATAAAGACTGCATTCCCATTAAACTTCTTGTAAACACATGGCTCACATTCGTTCTTAATGAAACCAAATTCTTTATGGATTAATCAAATCAAATGTTACATGACCTAGATGCTTTCCTTAATCCATAAATGGATTTATAGAAGTTGAAAACCTGTTTTTCTTAACCTGGTGTTAGAAACCCTTCTGGTTGTGTCATAGACATCTTTTTGAAGGTTCCCATTAAGGAATGTTGTTTTTACATCCAATCACCAAATCTCATAGTCATGGTAAGATTATATGGAAATTATGGTTCTTATGGATTTAAACATAGAAACTGGCAAGAATGTTTCATCATAGTCAATTCCTTGACATTGTATGAATCCTTTAGCCACTAGCCTTGCTTTATAGGTTTTAATTTGACCTTCCTTGTCTATATTTCTCTTGAATACCCATTTTCATCAAACAAGATTTAAAACAATTGGCTCATCGACTAGAAACCATACTTGGTTTGGATACATGGAATATATCTCAGAATTCATAGCTTTTAACCATATTGCAGCTTCTAATATCTCAACTACTTCCTTGTAGGAGATAGGTTCATCATTGTCCAACAATAATGATTCACCATCCTTGGTGACTAGGAAACCAAATCTCTCTGGTTCCCTTACCAATATTGAGATCCTGCGTAGTACTTGTGTTTCTGGATCCTCTTCCATGGGGACTTATGGAACTTGTTATGGTACCAACTCATGTGTTTCTTGAGCATCAACTTCGTCAAAGTAAATCTTTCTCCCACTGTCCTTTTTGCGGATGTTCACCCTCTCAAGAAAGACGACTTGTCTAGTGACAGTCACTTTCTTTTATAAAGGGTTATATAGATAATATTTTTTCGTTTCCTTGGGATATCCTATAAATATACACATTGTGCCCTAGGGTTCTAGTTTTTTTCCTGAGAAGGCCTTAAAAATTCCTCACATCCCCATACACGTGTGTGTGACAAAATGAGTTTCTTTATATTCCATAACTCGGAGAGAATTCCATTTTCTGCCTTAGTTGGTACTCAGTTTAATGTGTATGTTGTAGTTTGTAATGCATATCCCCAAAATGATAATTGAAGATCTACATGACTCATCATTGACCTCACCATGTCTAGAAAGGTGTGGTTTCTCCTTTCACTAACACCATTCCTTTGCGGTGTATAAGGAGGAGTGAGTTGAGATAGAATCCCAAACTCCCGTAATAGGTCGATGAAATCTTTGTTCAGATATTTTCCACCTAGATTTGATCAAAGATTCCTTATCTTCTTAACAAGATGATTCTCTACATCATTCTTGAATTCCATAAATTTCTCCAAGGACTCTGACTGATACCTCATTAATTAGATATTTCCATATATACTCAAATCATCAGTAAAAGTAATAAAGTAAGAATATCCACCTCTAGCTTCTACTAGAAATGGTCCACACACATCTGTGTGTACCAATCCTAGAAGCTCGATGGACCTTTCACTCTATAAACCGAAAGGTGGCTTGGTAATTTTCCCTTGTAAACAAGTGTGACATCTATCAAGTGGTTTTAGCTTAGTTGTAACACCCTGAGATTTTATGAAAAATATTCTTTTTAATTTAATTAATGTCTTGTGTTGTATGCTACACCAAAAGGAGCTTTCACAACACGTATCCTTGACTTTCCTTTCATTACACGCAATCGCGACCTTCCTTGATAGCGTGTGTAGTACGCAATACCGAGTTTCACTAAACAACGATATGCTATTAAAATATTATTAAAACTAGACGTTATGAATAGTAATAACCACTTTTTGAAATTTTGTAAATTTTATTTTTCAAAATGGACTTCATTTTTGGATTTGGAATATCGAAATTAGCTTAGGGTGAAATTTTGGTGATTTTCGGATAACCTTCATATTTTGATGAATAGTGAAAATTACTAAATTTTAATTAAAAACAACTTTTTCAATAGAAATAATTAATAGTGATAAATTATTAATTTTAGTGGTTTTAAATTATATTTAGAATATATTTTTACAATTTAATACAATTTTGGTCATTGGATATAATTTCACATTTAAACCAGTTATAAACAAGTGTCAATATTTTGATAGTTATTATCTCTTAAAAACACGCCTTTTGTTTTGACGACGGGAATTAATTTTTAAATTAATTAATGCAACTGATATGTTTTGAATTTGGTAAAATAGAAATCATTTTTGAGTTCATAATATCAAATATAGCTTAGGCCTAATTTTTTGTATTTTTCTGAAAACTTTCAATTTTTGATGAATAGTGAAACCACTAAGTGGTAGTTAAAAAAAACTGAATTTTTCATAAAACTTAATTTTACCGCTTCTGTGAGTGGAATTTCAAAAATCCGAGAGACACGGTTGATGTCAGTAAGTAAAATGTGGTTCAATGAGATGAAAATAATTTTTGGTGAATAGTAACTTTTTACTTTTATTTACCACGGTTAAAAGTAAATAGGGTAATTAAGGGTAAAAATGATATTATTATTACCCTAACACATGTCCTAATTCTATTGTACAAGTGTAATTCGACCAAAAACAAACTTAGGAATAAAATATGACCATTTAGGCCCACTTGGATTAGATTAGGACATTTATTATTAATTTATTTAAATAAGGGTTAAAAGAGTTAAAATCAAAGTTTGTTTACTAAAAAAATTTTAATATGGGGTTATACATAAGATAAATTCGAATATAGATATTAATTAGAAAGCTAAAAATATTTCCTACATAATGGTATTTTATTTGTAGTTTTTAGACATTAAATAATTTAATTTATTTATGACACAACGATGATGCAGTAATTATTTTATTAATGAAATATTGACATAGTTGAATTTATAAATACCCAAATAAATATAATTTGAGACTTTTTATGAATTACACTACTTTTATAGGTTAATATGACATGTTAGTATTGATTTAATTAACTTTTTTAGACCTTATCATTCTGTTATGATTTTCACAAAAATAAATTACTAAATAGTGTCAAAATTGACATAAAATAGTTTTTAAAACAAATATTATATTATTAATTGTTATTTTATTCCTAAAAATCTAAAGTTCGGCCAAATGACTTAGATAAGGTTATATATATTAATAATAAACAACTTGGGGTTCTTTTGGCTTCTTATAGTAAGTTTATTAACCTTATAGTATAAGAACACAAGAAGACACGGTAAAAGTAAAATTATTTAACTTAATGTTAAATCTAAATGATAAGGTTAAAATAGGAACCTAAACTTGTCTAAATTCTATTGGATGAGATTATTTCGACCCATATCCACCTTATCCTATAAATAAATCAATTTGGAGCTATTTAAAACCGAAATTGACTTTATAATAAAATAATATTTTTAGTTATTCCAAAGGTGCCCCTCTCCTCCCTTATAAAAGGGCACCTCCTCCCTCTCTTCCTCACACAACTTTGAGCCTTAAAGCTCGGCCAACCCCTGAAAAAATCTATTCTCCACCTCCCTAGAAACATCCTAGAGGTTTTGGTATTCCTCAAAGACCAATTTTAGTGCCCTAAGAGGTGGTCTCAAAGAGGCGCTTCAAAGAAGAGGTAATTTCTGTTACCAATTCTTTCACCTTTATTTCTTCTTCCACTTCCTCTTATTAGGTTGTTTCATTATGAAGTAATAACATCAGTATCACTCATATACTGATATGTTATTATAAGTATGAAACAATCCTATTTCACCATCTATCCATCCTACGGAAAACGAAATCACCGCGCGTGCGTACGTACGGAATACCGTCTCCACGCCGTGGTGAAATCTATTTTCCACCACCACCTTACTTGGATTGGTATAATGGTTTAAATAATAACTATATATGATTATTATAAAGTGATATTGATACTGGAATAGTATACATACACTTCAACACAAGTTCATGATCATGAGAATGATATGATCGCTCGTGCGTACGTACGGACTACCGTCTCCACGACGCGATGAGATTCATTCTCCACATTAACCATTCATGAATGATTATAAAGTATATATAATGAATAATAATGAAATATATGACATGTTAAATCTACTGGATTTATGTGTATATATATATATATGTCATCTACTTACTTCCATTCAAGACAATAAGGAAAGGAAAACAGCGTTCATGCGTACGTACGGACTACCATCTCCATGAACGGTGTGTTTCATTTCATTTATCTATCTATTATATATATATATATATACTAAATATATATGATATATAAATCATGTTTTATATTATGGAAGTAAGTAAATCATGATATAAGTAATAATAATGTCAAGAACAACAAGTCCAAACACCTACGATAAATTAAACGATTTTACCCAAAACGCTTCATTAACATGGAATTTACAAAAGAACGGGTAATATAAAGTCATAAGTGAACCATATATGATATCATAACAATGAATATGATTCTGTAATAAGTTAATGACATTATTTGAATCATTATACAGGAGGTTCGGACACTTACGAAGAAAAATAGACCTAATGTAAGGGAAATATCACAATCTCATTTTTATCCGAGATTGTTTATACTTTAGTATTTACTGGGGTGTATTTTATCATCCACATCCATGTTTCCTGAATATGTAATATTATTTCCATCCAATTACAATTTTTTTAAATCCAATTTTACCCTTCGGTGAGTTTTTAGTAAAAGATATGAAAGGAATCTTTTGTCGTTTTTCGTATGAGGTAATTTTTGACTTTTCCGACAAAAGTACGAAAAGAATGTTTTTTTTAACTTATACGGCATGAATGGATTTTTAAAACATTACTTCCAAGAAGCTTAATTTACAAGTTTTCAAGTTTATTTTTAATCAACTTCTTTTAGTTTAAAATTGTATGACATGTTAAGAAAGGAAAAGTGTTTTTGAAGTAGAAAGGATATTTTCCTCAAGAATGGAGTTCAAGTGTTTTATCAAAATTATTTTCCATCTAAGATAATAAAGGGTTATGTTTCTATCCCTATTATTACATTGATTTGATTATGTTATGATGGAATTATTTTTATGAATTCCTTTATCTTATATGAATTGTTTTATGATGTCATGATGTTTAAGATTCTCATTTTTATTACATGGGTTATGCAATGATGTATGATTTATGATTTTGTGGCACACATAAGAATGGTATCATTATGATATGGGTGGGACCTATATCTCACTCCAATGCATTGGGTAAAGATTTTATATCTCATGAGATAGACATGGCTGGAACGGTAGGTTATACCGGTTCAGTGAAACAGGACTGAAACGAGGGTGACTCGGTTCAGAAAGGGACTTTGTCCACTAAGATAGTCTTGGAAATGAGTCTGGACTAACAAGAAATGATTCTCTATGATTATGTGTGTATGCCACAAAGTTTCATGTTTTAAGTTATGATTATTGGGATTACATTTCACTACTATGATTTATCCCATGTTATGAAATTATGATCTCTTTTGCAGGTTAAGATTTCCAAAAGATATGTTCTTATGAATATGATGTGATTGATTTTTATTTTGTTTACCCTTACTGAGAATTTGAGCTCACCCTTTTATGTTTTCTTTTCCCCAGGATATAATTAAAGGTTTTGGGTAAAAAAAGGGAAGATCTTTATGGGAAATGTTGAAGATCTTTCACCACGTTTAGAAGATTATATTCCGAGTTTCCAAAGACACTAAACTATTATGGTCCTTGTGTGTGTGTTTTTGTTATGTACTAAGTATTCCGCAAAAGTAATGTAATGTCAATGTACGTCAAGCTTAGGGTCTCTACAGTTGGTATCAGAGAAAAGGTTTAGTCAACCTTTGGAAACTAGGATGCGAAAACGTTAGTGAGATCCCTAGAAATATTTCTATGGTATGTCTAGGGATGTCTCTAAGGTTAAGTATACATATAGGTTATAGTCCTAGAATTGCGCTAACAATCTTAGAATTTAACGTAAGATGTTAGATATTGAGGGTACTCCCACTTTACTATGTTGTTTTCTCAAGCATGATTTTTTCCTCTCACAGAATTCTTTTTGTGTTTTAGTTAATGGAGGGAACTAGAAAGAATTCAGTTAACATTGAATCCAATGGACAAATTGGTGACTATGAGAAACAAAATTGTGTAATTCCTAGAGAGAAAGATATTGTGATTATTCCAAATCAGTCATCGCGATATATGATTAACAAGGTGAAATTTAGTGGTATGCCTAATTCATCAAAGAAGAGGAAGATAAACTATTATGCATGTTCGCATGTTGAGGAGAATAAAGAAAGGAAGATTGAGATTTCTAAAGAAGGGAAGAATAACCTTGAGGAATACCTAAAATGGAGGGACCGATGTTATCTGTGTGGAGAAAAGGGTCATAGAGTGACAGACTGTTATGGAGTTCAATGTCTTATTTGTGGAGAACATGGGCATTACCCAACTCAATGCCCTGACCTAAAAAGTTACTTCTAAATCAAGGAAGGACTTATTCCAGGACAATAATTGAAGTGGATGGACTGAAGTGATTATGTATTTGTATTCAAGAATAATGTTGTTGAGGTAATTTTATGGTGTATTGGAATATTTATGTATTGGTCTATTGTGGTTTTCAATAATTTTAAAGTACCGGTAACCATGAAAAGTGATTCAAATATTTTGGAAAGTAGATGATATGCACATAATGAAGGGATAAGGAGAAAATGAAATGTTTGACAGTATTCATGAGCTCGTGATTGATATAAGGACTAAGTGATATCATGGTTTGAGTATATAGAATTTTGAGGATTTTGGTATGTGGAAAGTGTTAACTTTTAACTGCATTCATGTTTTCACTAAGGTTCAATGGGTATTCATTCTTAAATAGAATACATGATTAAGGTATTCACATGTTTGTAATTTTACCAACAAGATATATCTTATGATATATGGGGGATAAATGATGGCATTCACGTGATTGTTCTGTGACATTTCAAGTAATCATTTTCTTTATACTATGAGCTTGGACCGAAGTATTTTAGATAAGCCTAAAGATTAAAATGGATTATGTTGGACATAAGTTAGGATAAAACGTTTTTCGATATTATTGATGGGATGTTATAGTAATATAGCTTTAGAAAAAGGACAACCTGCAGGACGGGCGACAACCCATCGCGTCAGACAAGGCTATGGGAATCGAACCCACAACCGAAGTGCGACTGGCCTTTATCTCCTACCACTGGCCTACAGGAAGTCCCTGTTTAGTAGAAACTAGTTTTATTATATTAAGCAGTATGATATATGAAGTATAAATCCATTTTAGAAACCATATATGATTAATCTCACTATAGAATGACTTATGTATATTTAATAACTTTTGCTAACATTTTGTTTGAGATAGATGGAATGACCCATCATTCTATCACATGATCTGCTAACACTTCACGAATAACAAATTAAACTTCATTTATTTAAGAGATGAAGTGGAAATTGTTCAAGGCACAAACAACAGTGAGATTGTACCAAAATAAAGTAAGTATTTATTCTAATTCAAATTCTTCAACTTTAGGGAAATGATCTTGAAAACAAAAAATGTTGTCCTAGTGCTCTTATATCTGATTAATCAGATGGTAACTTAGATCGTCACAATTTATGGCTTTGTGATTGCTAGATTTTTCATATCCATGTTCTCTACCACTCCCCATCAGAACATGATGGTTAGATTTCTCTTCCATATCCATATTTTCACCTATGTAGAAACCCAGTGATTTGTTTATTTGGGTAACGGTTACGTTTCCTACTTTTGTTTTTAAATATTGGTTTTGGTATTCCTTTTTACGATGTGGGTTTCGATTATAGAAACTTTCGAATAGTAAACCATTTATAACCCCGACAAATTTCGAGGGCGAAATTCATTTTAAGGGAGGTAGAATGTAACACCCCGAGATTTTATGAAAAATATTATTTTTAATTTCATTAATGTCTTGTGTTGTACGCTTCACCAAAAGGAGCTTGCACAACACATATCCTTGACTTGCCTTTCATTACACGCAATTGCGACCTTCCTTGATAGCGTGTGTAGTACGCAATACCGAGTTTCACTAAACAACGATATGCTATTAAAATATTATTAAAACTAGCCATTATGAATAGTAATAACCACTTTTTGAAATTTTGTAAATTTTATTTTTCAAAATGGACTTCATTTTTGGATTCGGAATATCGAAATTAGCTTAGGGTGAAATTTTGGTGATTTTCGGATAACTTTCATATTTTGATGAATAGTGGAAATTACGAAATTTTAATTAAAAACAACTTTTTCAATCGAAATAATTAATAGTGATAAATTATTAATTTTAGTGGTTTTAAAGTATATTTAGAATATATTTTTACAATTTAATACAATGTTGGTCATTGGATGTAATTTCACATTTAAACCAGTTATAAACAAGTGTCAATATTTTGATAGTTATTATCTCTTAAAAACACGCCTTTTTTTTGACGACGGGAATTAATTTTTAAATTAATTAATGCAACTTATATTTTTTGAATTTGGTAAAATAGAAATCATTTTGGAGTTCATAATATCAAATATATCTTAGGCCTAATTTTTGGTATTTTTCTGAAAACTTTCAATTTTTGATGAATAGTGAAACCACTAAGTGGTAGTTAAAAAAACTGAATTTTTCATAAAATTTAATTTTACCGCTTCTGTGAGTGTAATTTCAAAAATTCGAGAGACACGGTTGATGTCAGTAAGTAAAATGTGGTTCAATGAGATGAAAATAATTTTTGGTGAATAGTAACTTTTTACTTTTATTTACCACGGTTAAAAGTAAATAGGGTAATTAAGGGTAAAAATGATATTATTATTACCCTAACACATATCCTAATTCTATTGGACAAGTTTAATTAGACCAAAAACAAACTTAGGAATAAAATATGACCATTTAGGCCCACTTGGATTAGATTAGGACATTTATTATTAATTTATTTAAAGAAGGGTTAAAAGAGTTAAAATCAAAGTTTGTTTACTAAACCATTTTTAATATGGGGTTATACATAAGATAAATTCGACTATAAATATTCATTAAAAAGATAAAAAGATTTAATACATAATGGTATTTTATTTGTAATTTTTAGACATTAAATAATTTAATTTATTTATGACACAACGATGATGCAATAATTATTTTATTAACGCAATATTGACATAATTGATGTTATAAATACCCAAATAAATATAATTTGAGACTTTTTATGAATTAAAATAATTTTCTAGGTTAACATGACATGTTAGTATTGATTTAATTAACTTTTTTCGAACTTATCATTCTGTTATGATTTTCACAAAAATAAATTACTAAATAGTGTCAAAATTGACATAAAATAGTTTTTAAAACAAATATTATATTATTAATTGTTATTTTATTCCTAAAAATCTAAGTTTCGGACAAATGACTTATATAAGGTTATATATATTAATAATAAACAACTTGGGGTTCTTTTGGCTTTTATATTATGTTTATTAACCTTATAGTATAAGAACACAAGAAGAAACAGTAAAAGTAAAATTATTTAACTTAATGTTAAATCTAAATGATAAGGTTAAAATAGGAACCTAAACTTGTCTAAATTCTATTGTATGAGGTTATTTCGACCCATACCCACCTTAGCCTCTAAATAAATCAATTTGGAGCTATTTAAAACCGAACTTGACTTTATAATAAAATAATATTTTTAGTTATTCCAAAGGTGCCCCTCTCCTCCCTTGTAAAAGGGCACCTCCTCCCTCTCTTCCTCACACAACTTTGAGCCTTCACGCTCGGCCAAACCCTGCCAAAATCTCTTCTCCACTTCCCTAGAAACATCCTAGAGGTTCTGGTCTTCCTCAAAGACCAATTTTAGTTCCCTAAGAGGAGGTCTCAAAGAGGCGCTTCAAAGAAGAGGTAATTTCCGTTACCAATTCTTTCACCTTTATTTCTTCTTCCACTTCCTCTTCTTAGGTTGTTTCATTATGAAGTAATAACATAAGTATCACTAATATACTGATATGTTATTATAATTATGAAACAATCCTATTTCACCATCTATCCATCCTACGGAAAACGAAATCACCGCGCGTGCGTACGTACGGAATACCGTATCCACGCCGTGGTGAAATCTATTTTCCACCACCACCTTACTTGGATTGGTATAATGGTGTAAATAATAACTATATATGATTTTTATAAAGTGATATTGATACTGTAATAGTATACATACACTTCAACACAAGTTCACGATCATGAGAACGATATCATCGCTCGTGCGTACGTACGGACTACCGTCTCCACGACGTGATGAGATTCATTCTCCACATTAACCATTCATGAATTATTATAAAGTATATATAATGAATAATAATGAAATATATGACATGTTAAATCTACTGGATTTAGGTATATATATATATATATATGTCATCTACTTACTTCCATTCAAGACAATAAGGAAAGGAAAAAAGCGTTCATGCGTACGTACGGACTACCGTCTCCATGAATGGTGTGTTTCATTTCATTTATCTATCTATTATATATATATATATATATATACTTAATATATATGATATATAAATCATGTTTTATATTATGGAAGTAAGTAAATCATGATATAAGTAATAATAATGTCAAGAACAACAAGTCCAAACACCTACGATAAATGAAACGATTTTACCCAAAACGCTTCTTTAACATGGAATTTACAAAAGAACGGGTAATATAAAGTCATAAGTGAACCATATATGATATCATAACAATGAATATGATTCTGTAATAAGTTAATGACATTATTTAAATCATTATACAGGAGGTTCGGACACTTACGAAGCAAAACGGACCTAAGGTAAGGGAAATATCACTATCTCATTTTTATCCGAGATTGTTTATACTTTAGTATTTACTAGGGTGTATTTTATCATCCACATCCATGTTTCCTGAATATGTAATATTATTTCCATCCACCTAAAATTTTTTAAATCCAATTTTACCCTTCGGTGAGTTTTTAGTAAAAGATATGAAAGGAATCTTTTGTCATTTTTCGTACGAGGTAATTTTTGACTTTTCCGACAAAAGTACGAAAAGAATGTTTTTTTAACTTATACGGCATGAATGGATTTTTAAAACATTAATTACAAGAAGCTTCATTTACAAGTTTTCAAGTTTATTTTTAATCAACTTCTTTTAGTTTAAAATTGTATGACATGTTAAGAAAGGAAAAGTGTTTTTGAAGTAGAAAGGATATTTTCCTCAAGAATGGAGTTCAAGTGTTTTATCAAAATTATTTTCCATCTAAGATAATAAAGGGTTATGTTTCTATCCCTATTATTACATTGATTTGATTATGTTATTATGGAATTATTTTTATGAATTCCTTTATCTTATATGAATTGTTTTATGTTTTCATGATGTTTAAGATTCTCATTTTTATTACATGGGTTATGCAATGATGTATGATTTATGATTTTGTGGCACACATAAGAATGGTATCATTATAAGATGGGTGGGACCTATATCTACCTCCAATGAATTGGGTAAAGATTTTATATCTCATTAGATAGACATGGCTAGACGGTAGGTTATACCGGTTCAGTGAAACAGGACTGAAACGAGGGTGACTCGGTTCAGAAAGGGACTTTGTCCACTAAGATAGTCTTAGCAATGAGTCTGGACTAACAAGAAATGATTCTCTATGATTATGTGTGTATGCCACAAAGTTTCATGTTTTAAGTTATGATTATTGGGATTACATTTCACTACTATGATTTATCCCATGTTATGAAATTATGATCTCTTTTGCAGGTTAAGATTTCCAAAAGATATGTTCTTATGAATATGATGTGATTGATATTTATTTTGTTTACCCTTAATGAGAATTTGAGCTCACCCTTTTATGTTTTCTTTTCCCCAGGATATAAAGAAAGGTTTTGGGTAAAAAAAAAGGGAAGATCTTTATGGGAAATGTTGAAGATCTTTCACCACGTTTAGAAGATTATATTCCGAGTTTCCAAAGACACTAAACTATTACGGTCCTTGTGTGTGTGTTTTTGTTATGTACTATGTATTCTGCAAAAGTAATGTAATGTCAATGTACGTCAAGCTTCGGGTCTCTACATTAGTAGAGTCTTAATAACCTTCTTGGAAGAGCTTTGTCAAGTGTTTCTCTTTTACATGACCGAGATGGTGATGCCACAACTGGGTGTTGTATGATTCATGTGAGTTTGTTTCATTATCGATTTCCAACACTTGGTTTTCATAATTTAATACATACAAACCATTATTTAAATGATCTGTTCAATAACATAGGTTGTTCTAATAAAAGAAACAACCCTTATTTCCAAAATGAAAATAAATCCATCCATATCTAAACATGATACTAAAATTATGTTCTTGGTAACACTAGGTAAATAATAACAGTTGTGTAAAACCAAAAGCATCCCAGTTGGAAATTGGATATAGTAATTGTTAATGGTCAATGCAGACATCCTTGCACCATTAGCAGCTTGAAGATCTACCTCTCCTATAGAAATCTTTCTAAATCTACTTGGTTCTTGCATTTGAATATAGATATGATCTTGACATGTTGTTTCTAATACCTAGTGTGTAGAAATGGAAATATTACACTCAATAACAAATGCACCTTTAGAGTCCCCACGCTTCTGGGTGTAGTTTCTCTTCCAATGTCCTAGATTTCCACATGAAAAACATACCACCTACCATTCCTTTATCTGCCTATATATCCTCCCCTTCTTGGAGGTATGGTGCTCGAGGACTTCAGAATTTTTATAAATCTTTGCCCCCTTTTCCTTGTCCTTCCTCTTCTTATTCAACACAAGGACTGCGGGTTTGTCACACCTCATATCCTTATCTACATGGTGAATTAAAGTTATAAGTTTTGATAGACTCTTCTCATTGTTTCTCATGTTTTAGTTGAAAATAAAGCTAGAGAAGGTCTTGGGAAGTGATGATAGGATGGTATTTTTACGCAAATCATCCGAGAACATAATCCCTAAGATGTCCAGGCATTAAATGTATCTAATAATCTTGAATACATGAGGCCTAGCTGGCGCAGACTCTCCAATATTAGTTGTGAATAAAGAATTGGAGACTTAATATCTCTCTTTCTTCTCTTTCTCTTGATAGAGATCCTTAAGGTGAGAAATCATGCTATATTCGTCCATGTTTTCATGTTGCTTCAAGATCTCATTAGACATGACCGATAGCATGAAACATTGTAAATCTGTTCCATCATCCATATTTTTCATATAGAGAGATATTTCCTCATCACTGGCCTCTTTTCCAGGTGCAACTGGAATAGGATTCTCCATCACATACAATTTCCTCTCATGGCGAAGGATGACACGTAAACACCTCTTCCACTCTTGGAAATTGGGGCTAGTGAGAAAGTTTTCCTTCTCGATTATGGTTTGCAATGATATGTTTAAATTAATTTTTCTTTTAATTTCTAAAAATTAAGAAGATCAAAGATTTATTACTTTATCATTATAAAACTGAGACAAATAAATAAATTAATACTTATAAGTCTCCCACTATTTTATCAAAATCCAATATCCCTCACCATTGACTTCAGAATATTATATTGTCTAAATATTCTAGTGGTAAGGATCCATATTTGCCTTTTAATTACCCTAACTAGGGTAGATCAAGAAACATGAAAGGTTTTAGGTAGGCATTCCAAATGCCAACTGCATTAACTCATGGTTCCTTGATCCATTGAGTGGACTCACTAATCCTGGAATCCTTTTTATTTTGGATTTCCTCAACCTTTGCCTCTTGGTCACACCAATTCCTACTATGGCAGTCAACCCTTTATGTGAACCAATTAAATTCAACCAAAAACCTTGAATAATAATTCCCCAATAATTGAAATCACCCCAACTAGGGTTGGTCGAGCACTTTGAACTATGGTTCGATTCTAACCAATATTATGGATGGCTATAACGACTTAATATTTCTTTGAGGGATTTTATCCTTATATGTAAATTTCCATTTTATTTTATTTCTTACATGATTTTTAATATTAATTGGGATATAATTAAGTTATTAACCATGTCTAAGATAATATTTACACATAATTAGATCTTATTTTAGTTCCATCTTGCATTATTGTTTAATTCATTAATTGTGTGATTGTGAAAACACACCCATCATAAATAAACCATGCAATTGACAGAAATAAAATAAATGGAATCATCATGATCTTGTTATATTTGTTATTTTATCTAGTGGTTGATAAAATAACCTAAGACCTAGGGGAGAAACACCTTGAACCTTTTGGGTTCTTGTTTACAACTTTCCACCTGTCCACCTTTGTATCTCCTTGGGATTGGTTTCACCTTGGCTTCTAACTTGAGCCGCCTCCACTATCTTGGGAGCTCCATCCATCACATATGCTTTTATCTCACATGTATGTGAGGGGTAAAATGGGGTTTTACATAAAAGAAACCTTGGTCATGCATGTCCTACATATTAATGAAGAGAAGCCTCACAAGCTAACAAATTTAATTTAAATTAATTAATTAAAAGAAACCATCCACATACAAAGGTCTTGGTCTAGATCGTGATCATCCATACATGAAATGATATTTGTGCATAAATAAAACCAGTATTCAATTCTTTAATCATTCTTGTTTAAGATAAATCACAATAGAATAAATTAATTATCATTAACTAATCAATCCTTTTTTGAATTTCCTTGAGATTATTATCCATCATAATTTTAAACAAATAAATTTATTTAAAATTTTCTTTGTGCATAACTTGTACCTTGGAGGAAACCCAGTGAATTATCGTTCATAACTACCCAATGAGTAGAAATGAACATTAAACATATGTTAAATTAAATATATATATATATATATAACACATATCATGTGTTGTTCCTCATCATTACACGTGCACCATGGTACACATCTCAAGGGTTTCTATAATATAATAATAAATTTTAATAAATATGCATAATTTGGATGAGTATACGGTGTGTAGTTCCAACTACATGGAATGTACTATCGTTAACCATCCATCTTAAGTGCATGCCCATGGATACAGTGTGTAGATGTACTTCAGAAATCCTTAGAGTACACGGTGGGCCACTTGTTGTGTAGTGTCCACGTTACACGATCTCCTTCCAGGCAAGCCGTGTACAGAGTACACAGTCCAACCCTAACCCGAATGGACTACACGCTGTGTCCAATGGTCCACATGGTGTGTAACCTGGGAACTGTCTGCCACCTATTCCTGGTCAACACACAAAGTCATAAATACTTAGATAAACTCTTACACTATGCTTGGTTTAGTAGACCAGACCTGATGCATTTAACCTTGACTACATGGCGTGTACTGCCAAATACACACTGTGTGCTTTGGTGTTGTATGGAAGGAAGCTTTGGCACCTTCGGATGAGGTCCTCTATTTTATTTTAATAAAAATTAAAATAAAATATCGTTTCTATAAGGTGAACGAGAAATGAAATAGGGGGAACAGATCTCGAGATTTAGATTTACAAAATGATTAAATTGAATTAAAACAACTAAATTATTAAATGCATAAATCATCAATGAAAAACTAAATAATTATAATCAATGATATGACTGCTCTGATACCACTTGTAGGTTCCAGGTGCAGCGGAAGCGCATGGATTTTTGTACCCAACTTTAATTTTTCTGTTAACAACGACCAATATGAGATCCATAATGATGATAAAATACCGGATCATTAGAATAGAAAAGAACAAAAGAAAAGAGGGGAGTCCTAGAACCATAGATAGGGTCATCATATGTTGGTTATAATTAATTTAATTAATATACAAGAATTACCTTGATGGAATTCTCTCTTTGTTGATGTTTCTGGTCAAAATCTGATGTGATCCGTCGTTGCGTTATAGAATCCAAGTGTGGGCTTCCTCTAGTGGTGATCAACATGTGCTCCATGTATCTCTAAACATCTCTAAAGGTATCTTTGGGTGCTATTATGGAAGAGCCTCTTCTTGCGATGTTCACCTTCGATCGCCTTGAGAGCTACTTCCAAAGTGTTCCCCTTGATTCGGTGGAGGAGGATCTCTCTCCTAACTTGAGAGTGTTCTTAGAGGAAAATAATTCTCTCTTTATTTGAGGGATTTCTCTAGACCTGTTGTGAAAAACCACAAATAATTTCTAGGCTAATGAGAATAATGTAATTGGGATTTTATTAATTAGAATAACAAAATGAATTAATTACCCGAAAGCACTTATTCATTTCATTTAATTCTTAGTAAGACCTCATGTCTAATAATAATAGCTGACTATTATTATCACTCGACATGCACCCAGTGAATTACACCTAATATTATTTAATTAAATAAATAATATTATTTCTCACAAATCCCTAGAAAAACTACATGTGATGTATATTAATATACACAACGTGTATTTTTTCCATTTTATTTATTTCCTCCACCATATGTATTGGACCTTGAATAATGACTATTTATTTGTTACATAAATATCACTACATTACTCACTAATAAATATATTATTTATCCCATAATATATTCTCTCAAATAACTAGTGTCGAAATAAATGCTATCAGGGATCCTTGAATATTTATTAAACCACAATCGGGAATAATCTATATTAAACTTGTTAAATAAATATTTAACTGGGATACTTGGACACACTTAGTGTGTGACCCTCTAGGACTCTTTCTTAGTGGAATTAGGCAGATCCTTCCTAAATTCCAAGTTTAGCATCTAGAAACACGCCGAGGCATTAATAATGAAAGAAGTTAATCCCGCAATGATGTGTCACCTCCTACGAACACTTACCATGTAATTTAATCCCTTTGTCTTGATATCTCCAATCAAGAACGTTTCATGATAGTGTCATCAACTCATGTGCACAATTGTTCTTTCTTTTACTTCTTGGAATTGAAATTTCTCATTCATTACCATGGCCATGGATTTATTTAGGCTATATAAATTCCATCAAAGGGTCTGAGATATCAACTTTTTTTATGGAACAAAAGGTACAAATCCTTTCTCACATTATTAATTAATTTAGTATTACTTAAGATGCACCCAAAATATCCTACCGCACTACGAACAATGTGTCGTCATTGTTTTTTTCAATACACCTAAGTGAACGAGTTGTAATACTCATCAATAATAATCTTAAAGTATAAGGACCAATACCCACGTCCGTAGATTGGAACATCCAATGACACTATGAAATGTGTATTTCCTATTGGTGGGTCTCGTTCTCATAATATCCTCCAAGATATTACCAAGGGTGAACACCATTAGAAGGTACCTCAAATTTTTATGAGCCCTCACCCCTAATGGCCTATATTATTTGTGTCCCTCAAATAACATCATCTAGCTATAGAACATATATTCAAAAATAGTGTTATGGCACTTCCGGGTTCTCATCATAGTAGGGATCTACTACGAACCTTTAGTAAAATAACTATCCTTAGGACATTACCACATGTATTTCCTTGTAGAAGAACAATAAAGGTGTGATAATGTATTTATTAATACAAGTTTATCATAAAGTACAAAGTAGTTGGTTCTTGGCCACCAACTCCAACAGATAAAATGAATCTGATGGAAAATTCTCTCTAATAATCCAAGAATAATGTGGACTATAAATAATCAAAGGTGAACAACTTTGGGAATGATAATAAAATTATTCCCAATTTTAATTAAAATTAGAGCATCCCATGTTTTTTAACATCCAACTCAATTTTGAGACAAAATACACTTATTTGGATACCAAATTGATATATCATCATGGAAATGAGTGGTATATTCAATGAAAAAAATTTATTGTGAGATCTAAATTGAGAAAGGAATCATTAAAGGATAACGCCACTACTTTGGTGATAGGGTCCATTAATAGGCATATGAAAGTGGATTTTGAGTTTTCATGTGGGTTTTGAATAATTCAATGCTCGTGTTCCATTTGTGGGGGGTCTCTTTCTCTTTATTTTAGATTTTTAAATTACTTTTCAAATAATTGTAATATTTTTTTTAATCCTATGAATATTTCAGTTGGACCTTGTATATATTTCTTTCCTTTATCATTTTCCATAGCTGGGAATTTGTGGTGCTTCTCCCTTACTGTTGAATTTAATTTTATTATTAGTGAAACCTTGGTGGATGGATTTTCCTTTAAATCTTTTTTATTTTTCTATCCTTTAAAATGATGATTACATCCATAAACTTACTTTTCTTATTCTTCTAATGATATATAAATGTTATGCTTCCCAAAATTTTAAGAGGAAATAAATCTAGAAAATTTTCTTAAAATCTATTATCATGTTAGACACATAATCACATGATAAATGAAAATGTAATTTATCATCATCACTCATAGAAATAACCTTTATCTTATCTTGTATGAGAAGAAACATTATTTCCAATTAGTTTCATATAGTCGAGAGAAATCTATACTCAAACTATCAACAATAAGATGCATTGAGAAAGTAACTAATTTAAATTTACTAACACTTGAGTTTCACCACATTAGCCTTTCTAATTTACAATTCATTTTAACACCAGTCATTATTCCATCCCAAAAACACCATAAATCTTCATTTTATTACTTTTTACCTCATGGTCACTATGAGTTCAAAATATCTCACTGCTAACCTTTATCATCACTTTAAACATCTAAAATATCAGAAGAACCATGTTTTAATTATCATTGTTGATATCATAGAAGTAGGTATAAGGAAAACTTCTAAAATAAAAAATAATGATCTTTACTATCACACTTCACACACAAGACCAATTACCGTAAGCATGAAACCTATTGAGGATCTATACAAGCACAGTTCAAAGTGAACAAGATCATAGTCACTCCAATGGCCTTAAATTGTCTACTTAAGAACCTGGGAATATACCTATAGTGACCCTATCCTGGATACCCAAACATTACCCAAATAAAGACTATCACTAACCTCGAGGGTGTTATTTAATCCCCAAATCTAGTGACTTTTGGAACAAGTCTTGGTTTATCATTATGAATAAATTTAACCACTTTTATTTAAATAATAAATCATGAACAAGTTTCCAAGTGAAACTAGCATGACATGTCCATACATTGGATGTTCCCAATATAAATAAAAATTAACCAACTTACAATTAAGTAACATCATAAGAGAAATAAAAAATTCCATATATAAATATAGATAAAATATAAAATAAACCATGTGTAATCACATTGTCTGATCATGAACAAATAAATAGACTCAATGTGATTAAATAAAATAGGTGATGTGAAAAAAATGATCCTACCAAACATGGAATCCCACTCCAATACCTCATAGATACTTAATAAATAAACTCATTTCATCATCCATATAATTATAAATACCCCCACAACTATTTACATACATTTTTATACTTGAAATGTAACAAGTGAAATTACTTGTCCACCAGAGTTTCCATACAGGGTGTGGGAATAAATACTCAGTAGGGAACCACTGATGATGTATCAACTCAATATTGATTAAATAGGTTTATACATGAAAATTTATAATCATTTTAATATATATTACAAAATAATTTTTAAATGAACAATCAATATAGAAACAATCAATGGTGAGAGATTCATTGAATGCTATAAACTATAATAAATAACTCTATATAGAAAAAAGATCCATACCTCCATAAACCTATTTTGGTTCTATACTTGAGATATGATATGACATGGGTAGGGAAACTATAATTACCATTTTTGTGAGACTAATATAAGGTATTCAAGGTACAATACCCATATCAGTGGTGGGGTTGAGGGAAAGGTGTATACTAGAGTTAGAATGGAACATTATCTCTGTAATACCCAGGAATTTCATGTAAATTCTTTAAAAGATTAAATGGGATTTATTCAAGACCAGGATCTAAGACGGCACATAAGTCCAAGGCCTGGAGTGGCCGGAACGTATTTTTGAACTATTTTTAAAGTTCATTAAATAATCATGTGAGAAGGTTTTTCTAACTATTAAACCTTTTCCCAAATCAAAAATATGAGGTCACCATTGAACTCAGAGAATTTGGATTCTCCTAAAAAGGGCATAACATTTACTAGTGTAGGCCAATAGTGCAAATTAGTTTTTGGCTGTAAATAAAATAATTGAGTAACGATTATTTTATTTTCAAATCCTCATAACTCCTAAACGGTAACTCAGATTCAAAATTTGAGAGTACCATTGAGCTCATGAGGGTGTGCTTTCCTTCGGTGAAAGACTAAACACAACCAGTGTTGGTCGAGGGTAAAAGTTAATTTTTGGACTTTTTGGAAGAAAAATAAAATAACATAAAATGTTATTTTATTAGATTTTCTTTTTCATTACGCAGCGACTCGTTGGCGATGCAATGAAACATCGAGGCAACGCTAAATCCCATTAATGAACCTCATTAATGGAGTAGGTTGGCAATGCTATAATACACACATATCTTCCTTATTTAATTAAATAAGGAATTAAAGGTTGATAAACAACCCTAGAATTCCTCTGAAAAATGATGAAGGAAACCTCTCCAACGACGAATGCCAACAAATTAGACAATGGAGACAACACCCTTGGAGGGAAGATTTGGGACCATAGATCAACGGACGACAATGAATGATCATCCTTGAGAAATATCCTTTCCCATGTAGGGTTTTGATTCTTTTCAATGTGATTTCCCCCATTCTTTCTTTTAAATGATGAATGTGTGTTAACTCAAGAACAAGTTAACTTGAGGATTGATCATTCATAAGGGAGGGTTAATGATGTGGGATAAAAAGAGGATATCTATCTTAGTGATTATTCAGCTTTATTTTGTTGGTTATCATGATCTTGCTGACAAGAACACATCCGAGTCAACACGAACAAAGACCTAGAATGTTCTTTGGGTGTTCTTGTGTTACGAATCCTTCCCCAATTTTATTCTTGAATTATCCCCATTCTTCATGGTTCAATGGTCGGCGGCACATTGGCCTGTGGCGCCAGGCGAGAAAGGCCATATCCAGGAGGGCCATGACATCAGCGAGAGGTCATGGAACATGGTCACGGCAGCGACAAGAGGTCATGGAACAAGGCTATATTGGTGGCACAAGGGTTCAGCACCCAGGTCATGGCGAAAGCAGAAGTCTCTGGCACGTAGGCGGGTGGCAGGTGGGAGGAAGCGCGTTGAGGCGGTGGAGGTCGCGGCCAGTAGGGGCTGCAGTAGTGTAGGAGGGCAGCGTCGTTTGAGTGTCGCGTCAAGGGAAGCAGCTCGTGGGTGGCATGTGGTAAGCACTGGCAGGCGGTCCAGCATGGACCGCGTGTAGAGGGGAGGCGGCCGACCTCAGTCGTCCACGTGGCTTCATGAACCGAATGCCTGCATGATGTCTTGGATGGATCCAAGATAGCCCACTGATACGGGCTAGTCCGGTGAATTAAATTGGGCCACCGGGTGGCTCGGGATAGATGAGAATCGGCCCGCCGATACGGGCTAGGTCGGATGGGAAACTAGGACCCTAGGTAGCTCGGTTGGTCAAAACTGGTCTGACTAAGTCGGACTGGACTGGATGCAAACCGGGTTGTCGGGCGACCCGGTGGGTTGGACCCATGGTTGGACCCATGGCCGAATTGGGTCGGGTCCAGTAAGTCCCAATGGTCCTGGACACTAGTCCCAACCATAATGGGTCGGCCTAGACCCAACCGGGTCGGTTCGGGTTGTTCAAAACAGGTCGGGTCATGCGGGATCCCCCGGGATGGGTTGGTCGGGTCAGCCTAGACCCAACTAGGTCAGTTTGGGTTGTTCAAAATAGGTCAGGTCATGTGGGATCCCCCAGGATGGGTTGGTCAGGTCATCCCGACCAAGTTGGGTTGGGTCCGGATACAACCGGCCTATGTTTACTAAAACACCAGTATCTTTCAGACTGGGCATATGATTGACACACTGCCTACAGTGTTGTGACCCTTGCAACGATACGATCCTTTGGGTATACTCTAAGTGAGTTTTCATTGCAGTTGAAATGCGACTAATGGCTTGAGGATTAGATTCTAGTGGAATCAAGTGCACTGGAGAGCAGGAATACTATAGATGGTTGTGACATGAAGGATATAACGAGCGGATCTTGGTGGTCTAGGAAACGAGTGGACCTCGGTGCTCTAGTAGATCAGCAGACTTCAGTGGTCCATGATACGAGGGGAACTTAGTGGTCTGATAGACAATCAGACCTCAATGGTCCAGCAAGTGAGAAGACCTCAGTGGTCCAGTAGTTGAGCGTACCTCAGTGGTCTAGCAGCCATGCGGATCTCATTGGTCTAACATCCAAGAGGGCCTCAATGGTCCAAAAGCCAATAATACCTTAGTGTCTCATCAAGGATGAGTCCCTCAACAGTACAAGATGTTTCATCTTTACGACTTAAAATATTACTTTATATACTTTGAGTTATACCTGGTGTGAGTTGTCTTTGCTTTGTGGTCTTGATGCGTGATCTTGTTGTGAGGTATTTCTTTGTGGTATTTCCTTTGTGGTTTGATTTCCCTACTAAGTATTGTGTTACTCACCCCTGCACGGGATTCACCCGCACATTTTGTGTCTCGTGGAGACCTTGGTGGTCCAGGACCAAGTGGTGCCCAGTGAGATGGGATGGAAGGGACATAATTCTACAACTACAGACAACTACCCTCCACCTACCATTTAGGTAGGCTTTGAGTACATGGACCTTGGAAGCTGTACTTTCCTTTTTGGTTTTAGGATTGTATTTTAACCCCTTTTTACTTTTCAGTTTGTACTATATTTTTAGTAGTTTTCTCAGTGACAGTTGTGGTTGACTTAGTGTTTACCTTTACACGGTTTGTGTTGTGTGCATGTGTACAAGTTTAAAGTAAATGTATTCCCATTTTGGGATTTGCCTTTTTGGTTCTATTCACCAAACCCTAGCCTATGTAAGGAAGGTTTGGGGTAGTCAAGGCATGGGCCCTGGGGAACAGGTCGTGACAAAGTGGTATGAGAGGGGGTCGGTTCTACCAGAAGAACTAAGAGTCAAAAAATTATGGGGAAACAATGTTAAGTGTCTCAAGTTCATCTTTCAGGATAAAGATTACAGTGTTGGTGTGGTGGCTGACGCATCCATACACGAGGACCCTGTATTATACTTTTTGACTCAGTACATGAAAACACTAGTTTCATGCATCTTGGAGTGTTTTCCCCTGATATTTTTGAGTCAGAGTCAGCTCACCGAGTATAATCTATTGACCATGGTTCATCTTGATCTCTTTTAGGATGCCTCCACGTAGATAGCCAGCCATGATTCTAGTGCGTGACTATGAGGATGGTCCACATAGTGATGAGGATTTAGTACAGGGACCATTGACTGAGATAGTACCTTCGGGCGGTGTCCCAGTGATACCACCACTTGTTGGTCAGTAGCTATTGTCAGTGCTACCGGCAAAGGACACACATTGTCTCAGTGCCTTACACGAGTCCCAGAGCCACAGACCTCCTAGGATCAGGGGATAGACAGATCCTTAGGTTGCTAAGGATTGTCTGGAGGTGGTGACGTGAGTCTTCCACCTAGTGAGAAATGCACTTGACCATATGGATGTTCTAGCTAAGAGCCTTCTACAGGGCTCAGAAGGGAGATGGTGGATTTTGAAGATCCAAACTCATGAGGAGGAGACCCTCATCTAGTCTGACTTCGAGCAACTTTTCAGGGAGAAGTTCTTCTCCATTACTTTGAATTCTATTAGCATAAAGGAGCTACTTCACTTGTAGTAGGGCAGCCTGATAGTGGTTGAGTACTCTGTGAGGTTCACAGACCTCTGTCGTTACTCTACGGATATGGTGTGGGAACCTTTATTCCAATCCTAGACCTTTGAGCAGGGACTCTGATGGAAGATCAGGGCATAAATTATTTCCCTCAGCATCCCTATATAGGATAGGGTGTTGGAGTGATCTCTACTAGTAGAGAGCTTCCTCGCTAAGTAGGCACCGATGGTGGGAGCTACCATGAGGAGACGGGTGGCTGATTCATCCGTGGTGGGTAGCTAAGAGATGACGCAGAGGCCCAAACAGGACAAACCATTCAAAATAAAACCTCGGGACATAGTTTCAGTGGTACAAGGCTCCTGAGGTAGAGGGAGTCATCAGGGGAGCAGAGTATGCTATGCATGTAGCAGGTTGGGGCACATAGCTCAGGATTTCCCGACTCACTACGCAAAGGACTGAAAGAGAGTCAAGGGACCACCGAGGATGTATAAAATATAGGAACAGGGTGGTCCACTAGTCGGTGTACATGTCGGAGGAGAAGTATGAGTGGTAGGATGTGAGCATAGGTATGAGGTACTACCACCAACACCCCCAGGTGGTCCACCACGGGCTCCAGGAGCAATTGGATAGGGGCGGGCTCAGCTTCATGCAATCGAGGCCTATGGTCCCGACGTCCGAGAGATGATACAAGGTATGATTTGTGTCTTATCTACATTAGTTTCAGTTCTTATAGACACAGGTGTCAGTCACTCTTTCATATTCGTGGTCCTTGTTCAGAGATCGTACATTCCGATCGATTCATTGGATTGATCCTTATGATTAGAGACTCCTATGGGAATGGATTTGATGATCACAAACTGGTGTTGGCAGTTTTAGCTTACTCTTGGAGACGAAAGCTTCGGTTGGGATCTCCTATTCGTGGTGTCAAATCCTTACGATTTCATTCTGGGTATGGACTAGTTTTCCACATTCCATGTTTAGATTAACTATTTTAGGTGAAGAGTGCGGTGTGTCTGTAGAGATGGGACCAATTTTTCCTTCACCGATGAGAAGGGAGGTCTTGCAGCACATGATGGACTCACACATAAGATGGTGCAGCCGATCACTCATCATTTGGATAGCATGACCCTCAGTGCAGTGGAAAAGATAAGTCCACAGTTTTTTACAGTGGTGGATGAGTATGAGGACATCATTCCAAAGGATGTTCTAGGACTACCACCTCACAGAGAGGAAGACTTATGCATTGACCTGTACCCCAGGACATCACCGATATTTACACCTACATATCGGATGTCTCCCATAGAGATCCGGGAGCTGAGGGTACATTTGGATGACTTGCAGAGGAAGGGGTTCATAAGGCCCAATGTTTCATCATGGGCATCCCCAGTGTTGTTTTCCAAGAAGGTAGACGGAATATTGAGGTTATGGATGGACTTTCGATGCCTGAACTAGGTGACCATGAAGAAAAAGTATCCTCTACCAAGGATTTATGACCACTTCGATCAGCTAAAGGGAGTGAGATACTTCTCAAAGATAGACCTTATATCTGGCTATCACCAGCTTCAAGTACAAGATGAGGACATCTTGAAGATGGATTTCAGATGTATCTATAGCCACTAAGATTACTTAGTGATGTCGTTTGTCATGAAGAATGCCCAAAAATTGTTCATGGGACTCATGAATAGGATCTTCTAGCCGTACTTAGACCATTTTGCAGGGGTCTTCATTGATGACATCTTAGGGTATTCAGTGTATGAGGAGGAGCATGTGATACACCTGAGGATGGTTCTGGACACACTCAAACAGTACTAGATTTACAGAAATATCTTGAAGTGTATGTTTTGGATACAAAAGTTCCAATTTCTTGGGACATGTCATCTCAAAGGCTAGAGTTGTGGTGGATCTGGTGAAAATCGAAACAGTGCTTTCTTGGGAGCCACCCAAGAGCGTTACCAAGATGTGGAGTTTCCTTGGGTTGGTTGGGTACTATCAGAGGTTAGTACCCAACTTTTCTAAAGTGGAAGCACCTAAGATCGCATTGAAGAAGAATGGAAAACCCTTTGTGAGGATAGAAAAACACCACCAGAGCTTCAGAAGCTAAGGCAGAGCATGATGAGTGCTTCTATCTTGAGGTTGCCATAGGAGGGAACCAACTATGTGGTGTACTGTGAAATGTTAGGAATTAGGCTTGGTTGTGTCTTGATGTAGGATAAAGCAGTGATTTCTTATTTCTCACAATAGTTGAGACCGCATGAGTAGAACTATGTGACTCATGACCTTGAGTTTGCAATGGTAGTCTTCACACTGAAGATGTGGTGACACTACCTTATGGGAGAAAAATTCATCATCTACTCATACCACAAGAGTCTCAAGTATATCTTTTATCAGAAGAATATGAACTTGAGATAGCGATGTTGGCTAGAGTTCCTCCAGGACAATGACTTTGAGATAGTCTATACTTCTGGGAAGGGGAACATGGTGGAAGATTCTCTTAGTAGGAGATTGAGTTCATAGCTACTAAACGAGGCCTTAGAGTAGTTGGCCTCGCTTCATATATCATTTGTGAATACAGATGAGGTATCTTTTCATCAGTTGATGGTATCTTCCCCTCCACTCTTACATCAATTTAGGGAGGCACAACTTAGAGATGTCAGCTGCGAGACTATATGTGCCTGGATGTTTACAGGGCATTCCCTGATGGATATTAAAATGGGGGGATCACGATATCCTTTTTAGAGGACACACCATAGTACCAGTGGAATTGTGGGAGGAGGTGTTGAAGGAGTTCCATACCTCCCCTTTGGAAGTACGTCTACCTGTGGAAAAGATGTACTAGGACCTACGATGTTAGTACTCATGGACAGGAATGAATAAGGCAGTTGCAAAGTATGTCTTGAGATGCCTCACTTGTCAACAAGTGAAGGTTGAGCACCAGGTTCCAGTTGGTTTGGCACAACCCCTCGAGGTACCGGAGTGGAATTGGGATGGGATATCTATGGACTTCATGATAAGCTTACCATGTATGTCTATGGGGGCACGATACCATCTAGGTGATCATAGATCGACTCCCCAAGTCGGACCACTTCTTACCCATTCGAGAACATGTTTCAATAGAGAGCTTGGGATGCCTCTACATGTAGGTGATAGTTCAACTCCATGGAATCCCATCTACGATAGTCTTAGATCATGATGCATGTTTTACAGCCCGGTTGTGAAAGGGATTATAAGAGGCATTTGGGACTCATCTGCGTTTGAGCACATCCTTTCACCCATAGATGGGTGGTCAGACAGAGTGGACCATATAGACATTGGATGAGATGATTCATGCTTGTGTTCTGGATTTTGGTCGAAGTTGGGAGGACCACATACCACTGGTGGAGTTTTTGTAAAACAACAACTACCACTCCACCATAATTAGGGAACCATTTGAGGCACTGTACGCATGACCATGTAGGTCACTGTTATGCAGAATAGACCTAGGGGAGTCAACACTCATGGATCCAGAGATGGTATAGGCTATCACTGAGAAGGTGCGGGTCATCTGAAAGCGAATGAAGACTGCACAAAGCCAACAAAATTCCTATACTGATAGGTGAAGGAGACCCTTGTAGTTCACGTATGGGGACCACATATTCCTGTGGGTCTCTCCTCGATGAGGGATACAAATATTTGGATGGGGCGGCAAGTCATCTATGAGGTTCATCGAACCTTTCCTAATACTGTGTAGAGTGGGTGAGGTGGCGTGCCACTTGGCTCTACCATCAAAGTTAGAGAGGGTGCATGATGTCTTACACATATCCAAGCTAAGGATATACGTGTACGACCCTTCCCACACCATAGACCATGGTGAGCTAGAGATGGACAACGAGGCGACATTCATGGAGTACCTGGTGGAGAGAGAGGATTGACAGGAGAGGATCCTTCATGGATGGTTGATTACTCTGGTGCGTGTTCGTTGGTAGCATGGGAATATCTAGAAGCGAACATAGGAGTAGGAGGCTCATATCCGTGCTTAGTACCCCCATTTGTTTTATTAGCCCTTGTTTTGTCTTACGATGATGTAAAACCCTAAAGAGATGAGTAATTTAATACCCCGGAATTCCATGTAAATTTTTTTAAAAATTAAATGGGATTATTTCATGACCAAGCTATGAGATGACATGTAATTCCAAGTCCTGGAGTGGCCAGAAATTATTTTCAAACTATTTTTAAAGTTCATTAAATAATCATGCGAGTGGGTGTTTATAACTTTTAAACTGATGTCTGGATCAAAAATATGAGGGAACCATTGAACTCAAAAAATCAAGATTCACCAAGAAAGGGCTTAATATTGGTTGGAACTGGCCAATAGTGGAAAGTATTTTTTGGAATTAAAAAAATAATTGAGTAACAATTATTTTATTTTCAAATCCTTATAACACCTAAATGGTAACTTGGATTGGAAATCCGAGAGTACCGTTGAGCTTGTGAGGGCGTGATTCCCTTAGGCGGAGCCTAACCTCAACTAGTGTAGGTCGAGGGTGAATGTTAGTGTTTTTAATTTTCAGAAGAAAAATAAAATAACTTAAAAAGTTATTTTATTATATTTTATTCTTTGTTACGCATTGACCCTTCATCACTGCGATGCAATGACAAGGTGGCGTTGAACCCCATTAATGAACCTCATTAATGGAGCAGGGTGGTGACGCTGCAATGTGCACACGTCTTGCTTATTTAATTAAACATGGAATTCAGTTTTGATGAACATCCCTGAAATTCCTCTGATGAATGACGAAGGAAACATCTCCAACGACGAACGCCAAAGAATCGAAAGACGGTGATGACACCCTTGGAGAGAGGATTCAGGACCGAAGATCGATAGACGATGAAAAATGATCATCCTCGAGCAATATCATTTCCTAGGTAGGGGTTTGATTCTTTTCTATGTGAATTTATTTTCATCGTTATTCTTTTAAACAGCGAATGCGGGTTAACTCATGAACAAGTTAACCCATGGATCGATTGTTCATACGGTAGGTTTAATGATGCGGGATAAAAAGGGGATATCTATATTAGTGATTATCCCACCTTAATTTTTTGGTTATTCATGATCCTCCTAACAAGAATGCATCCGGGTCAACATGAACAAAGACAAGGAATGTTCTTTGGGTGTTCTTGTGTTGTGACTCCTACCCTAATTTTATTCTTGCATTCTTCCCATTCTTCGTGGTGAAATGGTCGGCGGCACACAGTCCCACGACACCAGGTGAGAAGGGTCGTGACCAAGCAGGCCATGACATCAGCAAGAGTCCACGACACCCAACCATCGGCACCAAGGCCAGCAAGAGGTGGCGCGCCCCGACGGTGGAGGCTGTGGTGATGCAGGAGGGTGGCTCTGATCGAGTGTTGTGTTAAGGGAAGCTGCCTACGGGGTGGGTCGAGGCGTGCGCTGACACGTAGTCCAGCATGGACCGCGTGTAGAGGGGGAGTGTCTGGCCTCCGCCGACCACGTGGCCACAAGAACTGGATGCCCGCGTGGCATCCAGGATGGATCCAAGCCATCCTGTTGATGCTGGCTAGGCCAACGAAATAAACCGAGCCACTGGGTGGCCCAAGCTAGAGGAGAACCGGCCCGCTAATACGGGCCAGGCCAGATGGGAAACTGAGCCTCTGGGTGACATGACTTGTCAAAACCTATACAACTAAGTCAGACGGGACTGGATGCGATCCGAGTCCTTGGGCGACCCGGCGAGCTAGACCCACGGTTGAACTGGGCTGGGTTTAGCAAGTCCCAATGGGCCTGGCCACTAGGTGAGGCTGGACTGGGTCATCCCAGACCCAACTGGGTTGGGTCTTCCAAAATGGGTTGGGTCATATAAGACCCCCTATATTGGGTTGGTTGGGTCAGTCCAACCAAGTAAGACTGGGACCAGATGTAACCAGCCCCAGTTTACTAAAACACCAATATCTTTCAGACCGGACGTCTGATTGACATGCTTCCTGCAGCTTTGGGACCCTTGCGATGAAACGTTCCTTTGGGTATAATCTAATAGAGTTTTCGTGGAATTATAGATATAACTGATGTATTGAGGATTAGATTCTCCCAAAATCAAGCTCACTGGAGAGCGGGGATCCTACGGCTATCTATGACATGAAGGATAGGACAAGCGGAACTCTGTGGTCTAGCAGACAAGCGAATCTCAGTGGTCCAGCAGAAGAGGAGACCTCAGTGGTCTAGGAGATGAGGAGACCTCAGTGGTCTAACAGACGAGCGGACCCCAGTGGTCCACCAGACATGGAGACCTCAGTGGTCCAGTAGACGAGCAGACCTGAGTGGTCCAGTAGAAGAGCAGAAATCATTGGTCCAGCAGACGAGCGGACCTTAGTGGTCCAACAGATGAGCGGGCCTTAGTGGTCCAACATAGGAGCGGACCTCAGTGGTCCAGCATACGAGCAGACCTTAGTGGTCCAGTAGAAAAGTGGACCTCAGTTATATAGTAGGCCAGGGGGACCTCAGTGGTGGAGAATATGAGCGAACCTCGGTGGTCCAGCAGATGAGCGGACCTCAGTGGTCCAGCAGACAAGCAGACCTCAGTGGTTGAGTGTACGAGCGGACCTCAGTGGTCCAGCGGACGAGCGGACCTTAGTGGTCTAGTAGACGAGTGGACCTTATGTAACGACCCAAAGTTTCATTAATGGAAAATCCCTCTTGATCCAATTAAAAGTCTCTATATAAAAAAATGTTTTTATAAGATGTCAACTTATTTGGTTTTATGATAAGAGTTGTGACCGTTACTTTTATAGTCGTTGAACAGTGATCACATGATTAGTATAAATATAAGGCTTTAACGAACCCAATTTTACTCAGACAAAGGAAGTGATGGCCTCATCCAGTAGAATTGCCCCATACAAAGCCCATTTTTCGGAGCTCGGAAAAGAGGTGGAATCCTTGGGTTTCTCCCTTGACCAAGCCCAAGCTGAGCTTCATTATGTCAAGCTCGAACGTGACCGCCTACGAGAAAAGTGGAAGTTGATAGAGATTACCACTCAAGCGATGTTATCTGAGCCACCCCAAGAGTCTGTCACCATCGCACACCTTACCCTTAGGTCTTATACAGTTATTTTAAGGGGTTATGTAAAAAATAAGTAGTACTATGTTCATGTACATTAATCTTTTTTATATAATAATGAATATAATTTCTAGTCATTTTTGATACATTGTAAATAGTTTTTAAAGTACAAATGGTGTTTTTTAGTTATTATTTAATTAAGAATTCAATTTTATTAAATTAAAGGTTTTTTAATTAAATAATATATTAATAAAATATTATTATTAATATTAAAATAATTTTTATTAAATATAAATTATCTTATAATTTTATGAATGCAATTAAAAATTTTATTAAGGTTTGAAATCCATTTCTGTCAAAACCCGTGAATTTTCGATAAATATTGGTTTTTATTTTAAAAGTGAAAATTAACATATTTAGAAATTTTTTTAGATAAAATAAATGTCATTTCTGGAATTAGGACGTCGAAATTATCCAACGGTGAATTTCTCATAATTTTCTGAGACAGTCATATTTTTGGGTAAAAATTAAATACCGTTTAAATATATAATGTTTTTATGACATCATAATGACCCAATGGTGATGTAATAAAATACCATAAACCTTATGTTCGGCCAATATATGTTTTATCATTAAAATAATGTGATTTTGGGTTTGTTTTACTTACTTTTCAAAGCATTAATGGCCCCTCAAGATATATTCAACACTTTGCCTTTTTAAATTAATTTCCATGGGAGTGTGACTCACCTCCACTTAAGAAACCTTATTATTTTAAGAAGTTCGGACTTTGGCCTTATAAAATTTTGTTTTCCTCTTCCCTTTTCCAAAAACCATGGGCAAAAACCATGGGATGGTTTGTGGTTTGGATTAATTTAATGTAAGGGGACCCAAACCTAAATAATAAAGAATTCCATCACCTTTCCTATATAAACTCACCCAAGCTCCCACTTCCTCCTCACTAAAATCACTTGGAGTTCGTCCAAACTCTTCCCTACTCTCTCTATAATCCTCACAAGGTGCCCCAATCTCCCAAGAAGCCTCTCAGAAGCCTCTCTCTAGCATTTGGAAGCACAATTCCAAGTAAGGGTTTTTTTCTTCCTTTCTCAATTTTGTCAATTTTCTTTAAGTTGTATTGCCCTTTTAATTTCAATTATGAATGTTGGGGTATGGGTTCGCACCTCCCCCATACTTCCCTATTATTTTTTTAATTATGGTAGACCCCTTTCTCTCTCATTAAATTCCTCCCATGTACACCCGTTACTATGCCGAAATTCCGAAAGGAACTTCTCTCTCTTCTTTTCCATTCAAGCAATAATTTTGTATCATGAATCTAAATTCCCTTACAATTGTTGGGACATGTATCTATATGACCTCATTACTGTCCATTACATGTAAATATGATGAGTAACCCCTTTATCTCTCATCAACCATTTTTTATGAATTCTTATGTCATGCCGTTACGCTGCCGAAATCGCACCGATTTTCTAAGCCAATGCCATTGTGTAGTGGATACCATGCCCATTTCTCCATCAAGGGTATCCACATTTATGCACCTTTACTTATTGATTAAAAAATTTCATGTATGAATTCCACATTCCTTTATCGTGGAATAAATGATTATGTTTTATGAATCCATGTTTTATGATCCATGTGGCACACTTATGCATGAAATGAAATGTTTAAGAAGGGTGTGCCCTTATAGCGCTCCAATGCATTTGGTAAAGTATAGTATCATGATACGTCATGTGAAATGAGTGTTGAATCATGCTAATTCAAGTGCAACGAGGGTTTACTCGTGCTTCATGTGCAATGAGGGTTTACTCATGCTTCATGTGCAATGAGCCTTGGCTCATTCTAATTCAATGTTAAGTGTTGTTGCCGCATTTCCATGTTATGATTATCATGCTTTATCATGCCTTTATGTTCATTTTTCTTTTATGCTCTATTGATATGCCTATTTCCTAACATGTATTGTACTCCTCATGTTATTCCATGTGTACTCCCTTACTGTGCTTTATAGCTCACCCTTTTCTTATGCATGTCCTCAGGTTATCCCATTCAATGCTAAGTATGAAGGAATGTAGTGGTCATGAAAAGGAAGTTTTCAATAAAGATGTTGTATTTCATGTCTTAAGTTTTTATTTAATTAACCTAATCCCCAAAGACACTAAACCTCTCGATCTTATTTGTTGTATCAAGTGAAGTTTTATGTAATAAATCATGTTTAAGTTGTAATAAAAAGCAGGGTTGTCATGGTTGGTATCAGAGGATAGGTTTAGTTATTTTTGGGATTAGGAAACCCTAGTAAAGCCTTAGATACAAGACTAAGTATAATAAAAACATCCCTAAGTTTTGGTAAGTTCTGAGTAAGCGGTTTATCAAACAAATACATCCATGTCTGGATACGAGCAGGTAGAGGTGGCTCTGGCACAGATGTATCCCAGGGGTAAAACCCGAAAACACCGCTTTGAGCTAGACTCGAATGGGAACTGGTGCACGACAACGGGCCTTGCTGCACTCTTGGTTATGACACTCCCGGGGGATATGTTTTGATAAATTCTCAATCTTAGTATGAACCCTTATTAAGGAAAAAATGCTCCTAAGAATATATGTTAGAATGTAGATCCTGAAAATCCTAGATTGAAGCCTATAGACTCATGAGTTAAGGAAATAAAATTTTATTTTTGATTCATCAACTTTTGTCTTTGGATTACCCTTTAGGTGTTACCCCTAACTTTCCTTTTATTCCATCCAATGGCCGATAATAGGAGGACTCGGGCTAACAAGCGTTGTGAAGATCAGTGTGATGACTGTACTAATGAGATGCCTAATCCAATGGGAGAAGGAATCACGAACTTTGTCACACTTCTCTCTCAGCTAACTCAAGTTTTGAATAGAAACATGGGTCAAGAGGAACGTTCAACCCCCCTTAATAAAGAACAAGTATCTATCGAGAGCTTCATGAGACAAAGGCCTCCTACTTTTAGTGGATCATCTAATCCCACGATCGCTGAACAATGGATCAACCACATTGAAAAGATATTCTCCATCCTCCAATGTTCTGAACAAGAGAAGGTTCTCCTGGCTGCTTATCGTATGGAGGGTGAAGCTGATCAATGGTGGACGTTGATCAAAAATACGAATACTGAGGAGGAGATCGAGGCTTTGGAATGGAAGGAATTCTGAAAGATGTTTTTCGATAAATATTTTCCGTGCACCCTCCAGCTTAAGATGGAAAAGGACTTCCTTTCCCTCAAGAAAAAAGATGAAGAATCTATTGGAGAGTACAAGGAAAACTTCACAAGGCTTGCACGATACACTTCCGGCTTTTTCGTTACCCCCAAATACAAGGTTGACCGCTTCTTTGGTGGGCTGAAGCCTAGCTTGCAGAAAGCATTAGCGATCTGTGACTTCGACAGCTATGAGGAAATTGTCTGATGTTCCCTAAAGGTCGAAATGGAGATCGGGGAATCACATGGGTATCACGGGGACAAGAAGCGTAAGGTGGACTTCAATGCTGGTGGTCCGATGGATAAATCCAACAGTGCTAAGAAGATCCAGCACCCCACTTTCCAAAAGTGCAGAAAGAAGCACCTTGGAAATTTCCTTAAGGGGACGAGAAAATGCTTCAGGTGTGGAAGAGAAGGGCACCTAGCTGTTAACTATCGGCAAGAAGGACCTGCGACTGCGATAGAGGAGAGGAACGCTCCGTTCGAACCTCAACGCATTGTTCAATGCTACAAATACAAAGAACCGGGTCATTTTTCAAATCAGTTCCCTAACCCAAGGGTTATCAGAGGCAACCAACAACCTCCAAGATAGCAAAGAAGAGCTTTTGCCATCACTTCTGCCGAAGTGAACCCCGACAACGAAGTGGTGACAGGTACGCTAGTTATTCATTCAAGAATAGAGAACGTACTTTTTGATTCAGGTTCTACGCATTCTTTTATATCTCGAAAGTTTAGTATAACAATCCTAGCACCACCACAAATCATGGAAGTAAAGATGTCGGTGAGTACGGCAAATGGGGAAATCATTGCATCCCATGAATATAAGTCCTCCCCTATTATAATCTATGGATTGAATTTCTCGGCGAACCTTGACATACTCCCTCTGGTGGAATTTGATGCAATTATTGGCATGGATTGTCTTTCCTTATATAGAGCCAACATAAATTTTCGGGAGAGGGAAATCACACTCCATGTGGAGAATCGACCCCCGATTCTTTACAAGTGTTAGGAGGAAGATGAATCTCCTTTAGCTCCATCATCTCAAGCATGGATATTATTTCCCTATGAGCACGTGTATCTGGCTCAGATGATTGAGTCCAAGAAAGAAACCATCTTTGAAGAAATTCCTATTGTGAGGGAATTCGCGGAAGTGTTTCCTGAGAAAATGCCTGGTCTTCCTCCTATAAGAGATGTTGAGTTCTCAATTGAACTTATACCTGGGGTGCTACCAATATACAAGACTCCATATAGAATGGATATTGTAGAGCATGAAGAGATGAAGAAACAACTATAATAGAATCTGGATAAAGGGTTTATACGCCCAAGTTCTTCACCATGGGGTGCACCAGTCCTCTTCGTCAAGAAGAAGGATGGGTCAATGTAGCTTTGCATCGATTATCGTGAACTTAACAAAATCACGATAAAGAAAAAGTTTCCCCTCCCAAGAATCGATTACTTTTTTGATCAGCTACATCGATCAAAATACTTCTCCAAGGTGGACTTGCGGTCGGGATATTATCAAGTAAGGTTGAAGAAGGAAGATGTCCCCAATACTGCTTTTCATACAAGGTACGGGCACTATGAATTCATAGTAATGCCTTTCGGACTCACCAATGCTCCAGAAATATTCATGGACTTGATGAATAGAGTCTTTAGAGATTACCTTGACAAATTTGTGGTAGTCTTTATAGATGATATTCTAATATAATCCAAAACCAAGGAGGATCATGAGGAGCATTTAAAAACTTTACTAGAGACTTTGTGCAAGGAGAACCTCTATGTAAAGTACAAAAAGTGTGAGTTCTAGTTGAAGGAGGTCTCATTCTTGGGCCATATCATCACAAACAATGGAATATCTGTGGACCCCTCCAATATAGATGCAATTGAGGGATGGCCGAGGCCAACATCGGTAACGGATATTCGTAGCTTCTTGGGGTTAGCTGGATACTATCGACGATTTGTGAGATATTTCTCACGATTGTCCAACCCTCATACCAAGCTAACTCGAAAGGGAATAAAGTTTGGTTGGAGTGATGAATGCGAAGAAAGCTTCAAGGAGTTGAAAAGGAGGCTTATCACTGCGCCCGTGCTCACTTTACCCACAAGTGCGGAGCTTTTTGTGGTATTCAGTGATGATTCGAAGAAGGGCTTAGGATGTGTGCTGATGCAGAATGATAAAGTGATATCCTATGCCTCAAGGCAGCTGAAAATCCATGAGCGAAACTATCCAACACATGATATTGAGTTGGCGTCGGTGATCTTTTCCTTGAAAATCTGGCGGCATTATCTCTATGGAGAGAAATGTGAGATATATACTGACCACAGGAGTCCTAAATATATATTCACAAAGAAAGAGCTTAATATGAGCCAGAGAAGATGGATAGAGCTCATCAAGGATTATGACTGTTCAATACATTACCACCCTAGGAAAGAGAAAAAGGTGGCAGATTCTCTAAGTAGAAAGGATCCAACGATTCTATCAATGATGAGAATTGAGAAGGATCCAATCTTCTTAGACTTGATGAAGACGGATGTGGGAATCATAAAGAAGGGAACATCATCAATCCTTTTACAAATTATTTCTCAACCATATCTTTTGGAAAGGTTAAAGGATTCTCAAAAGGATGATGTGGGAATTCAAGAAATAGTGGAAGCTATCAAAAAGGGAAAATCCTTGGAGTTTAATGTTAATGAAGAAGGAACTGTGCGGTTTGGGAAAAGACTATGTGTTCCATCAAGTCCGGAGCTGAAGAAGGAACTCTTAAATGATTCACATAGTTCAAATTTCTCTATTCACCCAGGGAGCACAAATATGTATCGAGATCTCCGAGAAAACTTTTGGTGGGATAATATGAAGAAGGAGATCGCCGAATATACATCAAAGTGCCTGGTGTGTCAGCAAGTGAAGGCAGAGAGGCAGAAGTCTAAGGTAATGATGCAACCATTTCCCATACCAGAATGGAAATGGGAAAACATCACCATGGACTTTTTCACCGGACTTCCAAGGACATCCAAAGGCAATAATGCAATCTGGGTTGTTGTGGATCATCTTACAAATACTGCACACTTCATTGCTATTCGGGAGGATTTCTCATTGGATCAACTGGCACGGATATATATCAGGGAAGTGGTAAGGTTGCATGGAGTCCCACTATCTATTGTGTCTGACTGAGATCCAAGATTCACCTCTATGTTTTGGAAGATTCTTCAACATGCTCTGAATACTGAATTGAACTTTACTATGGCCTATCATCCTCAAACTGATGGCCAATCCAAGCGGACTATCCAAACACTTGGGGATATGTTGAGAGCATTCTCAATGGACTTTAAAGGAGGACGGGATCAACATCTTCCTCTGGTTGAGTTCTCTTATAATAACATTTTCCACTCGAGCATCCAAATGGAACCATATGAATCCTTTTATGGGAAAAGGTTCAGAACACCGACATGTTACGATGAGGTCAGTGAATGTAAGCTTCATGGACCAGAAATGGTTGAGGAAATGGTGGATAACGTGAAAACCATTGAGCAGCATATCTAGGCAGCCCAGAGTCGACAGAAGAGTTATGCAGATAATCGTCGATGAGACCTTGAGTTTAAAGTTGGATACATGGTGTTCTTACGCATATCTCTATATAAGAAGGTCATGAGGTTTAGAAAGAAAGGGAAGTTAAGCCCAAGGTACATCGGCCCCTTCGAGATTCTTGATCGTGTTGGGTCTGTGGCCTATCGACTAGCACTTCCACCTACTATGGCCAAGGTGTATGATGTCTTTCATGTATCCCTCTTAAGGAAGTACATACCGAACCCTTCACATTTACTCTCTTCTGAGGTGGTACAATTGGAAGATGATCTTTCTTATGAGGAGCAACCAGTGAAGATCTTAGATCATAGAGAAAAAGTTCTACGAAATAAGACAATGCCCCTCATCAAGGTGTTGTGGAGAAACCACAAGTTTGAAGAAGCAACTTGGGAGTCGGAGGATATGATGAAGCTGAGTTACCCACATTTTTTTTAGTGTGGGAAAAGGAAAATTTCGCGGGCGAAATTTCTTAAGTGGGGAATATTGTAACGACCCAAAGTTTAATTAATGGAAAATCCCTCTTGATCCAGTTAAATGCCTCTTTATAAAAAATGTTTTGATAAGATGTCAACTTCTTTGGTTTTATGATAAGAGTTGTGAACATTACTTTCATAGTCGTTGAACAGTGATCACACGATTAGTATAAATATAAGGCTTTAACGAACCCAATTTTACCCAGACAAAGGAAGCGATGGCCTCATCCAGTAGAATTGCCCCATAAGAAGCCCATTTTTTGGAGCTCGGAAAAGAGGTGGCATCCTTGGGCTTCGCCCTTAACAAATCCCAAGCTGAGATTCATTATGTCAAGCTCTAACATGACCGTCTGTGGAAAAAGTAAAAGTTAATAGAGATTACCACTCGAGCGATGTTATCCGAGCCACCCCAAGAGTCTTTCACCATCGCACACCTTACCCTTAGGTCTTATGCGGCTATTTTAAGGGGTTATGTAACAAATAAGTAGTACTATGTTCATGTACATTATTTTTTTTATATAATAATGAATATAATTTCTAGTCATTTTTGATACATTGTAAATAGTTTTTAAAGTACAAATGGTGTTTTTTAGTTATTATTTAATTAAGAATTCAATTTTATTAAATTAAAGTATTTTTGAATTAAATAATATTTTAATAAAATATTATTATTAATATTAAATTAATTTTTATTAAATATAAATGATCTTATAATTTTATGAATGCAATTAATTTTTTTTTAAGGTTTGAAAGCCATTTCTGTCAAAACCCGTGAATTTTCGATAAATATTGTTTTTTATTTTAAAAGTTAAAATTGACATATTTAGAATTTTTTTTAGATAAAATAAATTTCATTTCTGGAATCAGGACGTCGAAATTATCCAACGGTGAATTTTTCATAATTTTCTGAGACAGTCATATTTTTGGGTAAAAATTAAATACCGTTTAAATATATAATGTGTTTGATGACATCATAATGACCCAATGGTGATGTAATAAAATACCATAAACCTTATGTTCGGCCAATATATGTTTTATCATTAAAATAATGTGATTTTGGGTTTGTTTGACTTACTTTTCAAAGCATTAATGGACCCCTCATGGCATATTCAACACTTTTCCTTTTTAAATTAATTTCCATGGGAGTGTGACTCACCTCCACATAAGAAACCTTATTATTTTAAGAAGTTCGGACTTGGGCCTTATAAATTTTTGTTTTTCTATTCCCTTTTCCAAAAACCATGGGAAAAAACCATGGGATGGTTTGTGTTTTGGATTAATTTAATGTAAGGGGACTCAAACCTAAATAATAAAGAATTCCCTCACCTTTCCTATACCCAAGCACCCACTTCCTCCTGACTAAAATCCCTTGGAGTTCGTCCAACCTCTTCCCTACTCTCTCTATAATCCTCCCAAGGTTCCCCAATCTCCCAAGAATCCTCTCAGAAGCCTCTCTCTAGCCTTTGGAAGCATACTTCAAAGTAAGGGTTTTTTTCTTCCTTTCTCATTTTTGTCAATTTTCTTTAAGTTGTATTGCCCTTTTAATTTCAATTATGAATGTTGGGGTATGATTTCGCACCTCCCCCATACTTCCCTCTTATTGTTTGAATTATGGGAGACCCCTTTCTCTCTCATTAAATTCCTCCCATGTACACCCGTTACTATGCCGAAATTCCAAAAGGAACTTCTCTCTCTTCTTTTACATTCAAGCAATAATTTTGTATCATGAATCTAAATTCCATTAAATTTGTTGGGACATGTATCTATATGACCTCCTTACTGTACATTACATTTAAATATGATTAGGAACCCCTTTCTCTCTCATCAACCATTTTTTATGTATTCTTATGTCACGCTGTTACGCTGCCGAAATCGCACCGATTTTCTAAGCCAATGCCATTGTGTAGTGGATACCATGACCATTTCTCCATCAAGGGTATCCACATTTATTCACCTTTAATTATTGATTACAAAGTTTCATGTATGAATTCAAAATTACTTTATCGTGGAATAAATTATTATGTTTTATGAATCCGTGTTTTATGATCCATGTGGCACACTTATGCATGAAATGAAATGTTTAAGAAGGGTGCTCCCTTATAGCGCTCCAATGCATTGGGTAAAGTATAGTATCATGATACGTCATGTGCGATGAGTATTGACTCTACTAATTCAAGTTCAACGAGGGTTTACTCGTGCTTCATGTTCAATGAGGGTTTACTCATGCTCCATGTGCAATGAGCCTTGGCTCATGCTAATTCAATGTTGAGTGTTGTTGCCACATTTCCATGTTATGATTATCATTATTTATCATGCCTTTATGTTCATGTTTCTTTTATGATCTATTGATATGCCTATTTCCTAACATGTATTTCACTCTTCATTTTATTCCATGTGTACTCCCTTACTGAGCTTTATATCTCACCTTTTTCTTATGCATGTCCTCAGGTTATCCCACGCAATGCTAAGTACGAAGGAATGTAGTGGTCATGAAAAAGAAGTTTTCAATAAAGATGTTGTATTTCATGTCTTAAGTTTTTATGTAATGATCTTAAGCCCCAAAGACACTAAACCTCTCGATCTTCTTTGTTGTATTAAGTGAAGTTTTATGTAATAAATCATGTTTAAGTTGTAATAAAAAGCAGGGTTGTCATACCTTAGTGGTCCAGAAGACGAGTGGACCTCAGTGGTCCAGCTGCCAAGAGAACCTCAGTGCTCTAGGAGCCGAGAAGACCTCAGTGGTCCAACAGCCGAGCAGACCTCGGTGATCAAATAGCTGAGCAGACCTCAGTGGCTCATCAAGGATGATTCCCTCAGCAGTATAATATGTTTCATCTTTACAATGGAAAATATTACTTTCTATATGTTGAGTTGTACCTGGTGTGAGCATTCTTTTCTTTGTGGTCATTTTGTGTGATCTTGTTGTGTGGTCTTGCTTTGTGGTCTTTCCTTTGTGGTTTGGGATCCCTACTGAGTATTATGTTACTCACCCTTGCACGGGCTTTTCCCACACATGTCGTGTCTCATGCAGGTGATCAACGCTTCGACGGATACCTCGGTGGTCCAGGACCAGGTGGTGATGAGTGAGACAGGACACATGAGATGTACTTCTGCAGCTGTAGGCAGCTACCCTCCACCTACCCTTCATGTAGGGTTTGAGCAGACGGACCTTGGAAATTGTACATTCCTTTGTGTTTTTTGGATTATATTCTAACCCATTTTACTTTTCAGTTTTTACTGTACTTTCAGTAGTTGTCTTAATGACAGTTTTGGTTTACATAGTGTTTACCTATCTGTAGTTTGTGTTGTGTTCATGTGTACGGGTTTAAAGGCAATGCCTTTCCTTTTTGGGATATGCCTTCTCAGTGCTAGTCACCAGCCTCTGGCTTATGGAATCTGGGCTTGGGGCAGTCACAACATGGGCCCTGGGGGATAGGTCATGACAATCTCGATGAGTCTAATACATGTTGTAGAGACAATGCCCATCACAATGATCCTGAATAGGAATTCAAGGTAGAAAACCTATCCCGATGATGAAAATCTATATATTGTGGTCAGTTTACTTTCATAAGAAGATAATTAAAAAATTATATACATTTTATCATGTTTAATATATCAAGGTTGTATCCACACCCACATATACATTATCAAAAAAGTCAGTAACATGATTAATATAATTAGACACCAAAAATTCTTATCATATTAATACAACAATGAAAATCATTCTATACTTAGTTTAATGATATAAAAATATAACTTCATGTTATATAAATATAAAAAAATATCTAGTAGTTACTCCATGGAATAAATAAAACATAAATGATAGTCAATCCTATCAATTTCAAACCAAATAATAAGTGATAGAAATCTAAAGGATCTATCCATGGTATACTTATAAATAAGTGTGCCAAATATATTCCACACGTTTTAATAAACCAAGGAATTTGTCCCACACATAATTACTTGACATGGAAAAAATATTTAGTTCAAGAACCTTTTATCATAAATTCTTTATTGAGTTAAAAAACTATTCTTTACTCACTTAAAGTCATAGAATAAATTATCAATTTGATACTCAATAATTTACTAAAACATTTATAGTTAATGTTAACAATAAAATAGATAGTTTAAAACTTTATTACACACATAACCCTTTGTCTAAAAACAAATTTGATCAAACCTTTTGAAAATGAGTTTAAAATAAGGAAGGTATTTTTGATGAAATTTTTTAAAAAAAGAAATTTTTAACCCAAATAAAATGTTTATAAATAAAAAAAATTACATAGTGAAATTCTTTGTACCAAAATCAATTTTATTCTAAAACCTTTATGAAAACAAAACCAATAATTGCATTCAAACCATAGGTTACATTCTAAAGACTAACAAGTTTAAGGCTTGAATCATTTTCCCCACTTATCCTACCCAACCATTATCTCATCGCTAATACAATATCTTAACCAAAGGTTAATTATGGATTATTGACTTAAAATTCATTCAAGTTTAAGTGAAAATAGTTTATTTTCTTTATAAAACTTGATAAAAGATCAAGAGAGAATTTTTGAATAAGAGATGGCCAAACCATTCCACTATAGTTCGCTGAAATGGTTCAGTTATACTATAAAATCTCAAGAGTACATAAGTATGAAAGATCATAAATATAAATTCCTTGATGAAAATTCCAAGAAAATAGAATATTTAGGTTCCATTATCATGGTAAAGGTATGTTACATAACCTCAACATATGAAACCTACATACCTTTAGGTATCTTAAACTATTCAGAGTTTAATAACAGTTCTTGGAATAAACTTATATATATGAAATGATGTAAATAATTAAAGGGAACAAGGCCTTACTCATAGTTCATGGGGTATGAAATTCTAAAACCAAAGAACATTCTTTATGTTAATTCATTAAGAAACCAAAAATGAACTTATAGTGAAAAAAGCTATTTTTAAACAAATTCTACATTACCGAAGGATGAATTCCATATAGGAACATATGAAGATGTAATAGGAAACCAATATAACAACCATTTAAAAGATGGTGTAATTTTCCTATTAAAATTACACATTTCCATGAACGGTAAATACATTACCAATAACCAACTTCTCTCAAGGGAACAAGTTAAAGGTTTCAAAAAAACTAGAAAAGATTGAACCCATTTCATGAATTCACATGAAATCCGATTATAAATCACCAAATTGGTATATTAAATAGATTTTAAAACACATTCATTCAAAATTCAAAAAATAGGTGTTTAAACCTAATTGTTTATTTGAAAAAACAAGTGGCGGTAATGTTCCAAGCATAGCCTAGGAATTCACCTGAAATAGTTGAGATCAATTACCATAACCATTGACAAGATTTGAAAGATTCCAAAATCACCGAATAGAACCTAACATGAATTAATAATATTCCATAAAAAAGGAATTTAATAAATGAATTACCTTAATTAAATAATAATAATCCTAAAATAAAACCTAAATAGATAACTCCTAATATACATCCAATAATATAACCATAAAAAACCCAAAAAAATCAACCTAAAGGTATTTCAATTTTATCCACAAATAATAAAAAACCAAGAATAAAACATACATTAATTTCCCTCCATCAAAATAGTGATGAACGGTATATAAAAAACCTTCCATGATCATTTCTTACTAAGACAAGAAGAATCCCCATTGATTTGGATGAATTTCACGATGATCCAGTGGAATTTTTCATAGAATCCCTAACTAAAGAAAAGGAAATAAAAGTAGAAGAGTTGAGGAGGGAAAAAGATAACATTAAAGGTATTTTAATTTTGATTTATTATGTGAAATCACTTCAGATCATTCTTGAATCAATTGAAAAAGAAGGGGAATAAGAGTACCAAGGTGATCCTTGGGAGTATCTCTTGGTCAAAAGTGGAAATGTAAGACCTCGTTACCTTCCTTCAGGTATTCTTTGGATCTAGTTTTGGTTTTACCTTTTTTGATTGGTTACTTTGTGGGATTGTCAGCGATGGAGATCCTTTACTGGGGGAAATGACCTAAATTATGGGGATTTATGTTTGTTTAAGTTAATGGAGTCTGAGTATAAATGTGTAAATAGATTTAGAGGGTTCTCCTTGGATTCAGAGATCCTCATGAATTGGATCCTGGATTTTCTATAAGAAATAGTATTGTGCAATTCCTATTGAACATATTCACGTCATGAATGGGCCACACAACGTGAAACTGTTATAGGGAAGATGTAGTGAGTCTTGTTCAGAGGATGAAAATTTGAAATCTATGAAACCATTACACATCGTGAATGTGTTGATCATAATTTAATTTAACTCGAGGCAATGCCTTTTTTAGAATACTTCAAATTTTTGGAATTCACACTGTGAAAGGGCTTCACGATTTGAATTCTTTGGGTTTATCATTTTTAACCACAATTCATGCATATCCCTTTTTGTTATCCAGTGTGCAGACCTCCCTCTAGAGATTTATGGATATTTTGGGAGATTTTGGGTGGTCTCCCTCCTTCCGGATCACTCTATTTGGCATTTGACTCCCATGATAGTTATGTCACATATCCCTGGTGAGTGGTCTTCAAATTATTTATTTTTGTTGCTCACGGTAGCAGTGTTTGCTATGTTTATGTTTCAGATTTGGATCAGTTGATATTTCATATCGATCCTTTACAGTTTTTTTCATGCCTTTTCTTTCAAAGGTCGATCTATTGGTTCCCAATCTTCATTGTTGAAGGAGTATAGGGTTCCATCATTCTTGAGGTAGGTTTATCTTTACAAGTGGTTCTAATTATTGAATTGTTATATGTTCTGGTCAATTCCTTTAGGTTATTGAATGAAAATACATATTTTAACATTTGAAAGGATTTGTTGGAAGAGATTCACGTTTTTAAAGGGATTTTGATTTAAAAATGTATTTTATATGATATTAAATGGTTTTATTAAATGTGACTATGGATTTTAAAAATGGTTTGACAAACATGGCACATTGGGAACCTTGGGTGCGTCGATAAAAAGACATGCCACTTTAGTTTATGTGATGCCACTAGAGGTTTTGTGATATTGATAGACTATGGAAGGACTCGATATTGGTTGGGACTAACATACACCTATTTTAGGCTTCTTTTATGGCTAGTACATATTCCCATATCCTAGATCCAAAATAGTATTTCTTGTAATTTATACCTGGTTTATCACATTACGAATTATTTCATGGATATACTCCCATAGCCTAGAGCCTAAATGGTGTGTTTTTTCATTTTTAAAATATGGTTTCATTTATGAAAATTATTTATAACATAGATTTTTTTTATAAAGTTGGAACTTGTGAATTCTTGATATTATAACTTTTATAGATTATTTGTCGGTGTCATACTAGGCTTTGTGTTCACACCCTACTTTTTCTTTTTGGTGGTTGTAGACCTTGTTTTTCAGGACTCAGGTAAAGGGAGTAACATCTTGTATTATGTTGGGTTATCTTGTTGTTTGTCGCCTTTGTAGTGGGATGGTTTGTTGGGGACAGATGGTCACATGCAGACTTGTTTAGTTTGGTCTGTTTTATCATTCTAGTTTAGGCCTATTTGGGTTGACTTGTATATTTCATGGATATGTCTTTCTTTCTTTCACATTATACTTTGGTGTCTATTTAGTTTTAGATGATATTTGTGTTGAAATAGTGGGTGCCCTAGACCCAACTATGCAGTGATTTGGATTACCATATCATGTATCCAGTTAAATATACATGATGTTTTATTACCATTGTAGTGTAGATATTTCTGCATCCACTATTGAAATGGTAATGACTATAGATTAATTGTCATATCGAAAGGTTATTGAAGATCCTAGGCTGTAATTAGAACCTAAAGATACTATGAAATTAATCATAAATAAAGGTTCTATGGTCTAGATACATCTTACTGACTCAACACATTAGATGTCCGACTATCAGGTGTTTGGAGCTTATAAGCATTGAGACTTCTTCTCATGAAGTTTGTACTTTGTGATCTTTAGTACTGAGATCATAAGGACAAACCCACTAATAGGAACACCACATGTTTCAGGTGTCATTGGAAGTTCCTATCTACGATCATGTGTTGAGATCATTACTAATTCATTCCATTTGATTTTGTACTTTGATGAAAGATGAAAACTGTGATATTGAAATTGTGGCAAGGTAGTTTGTGTTGGGTGTGTCACTGGTGGCATGACATTGGTTTAATTGTCAAGAAATGATTTGTCTCTTCTAGGATAAGGAAGTTATATATCTCAGGTCATGTTGATCAAGAAGCTAGTACATTCATAATACCATGGCCCTGGCAGTCGAGGGTAAATCCATCCAGTTAGATCAAAAAACAATAAACCAAGAAAAGGACGGTGACATAAGTGTGCATCCTTCTTTATAAGACATTAAAGATAAAGAGATTATATTACATAGTACATTTTCGTAGGTTGGTTGTCGCTACTGTGACAATCATTATCTCTTTAGGGGTCATGATGGGTTTCTAGATCCCACTATTGGTCTATGAATACTATTCATTTCTATTGAGATAAGGGCATAGAGGGTCACACACGATAGCTTATTCGTGAATCTTCCCTATTCAGTTGAATATGAGTTTTGGACATGGTGGGACCCACCACTGGGGTCTGGGATTTGTCCAAAGAGATACAACCACCAATGCAATAAATAAATTCATATTATTCAATTTAAGAATAATGCGCATTAAATTTATTTATTAAATGTATTTACAAGTTTTAAGTAAATATAAGAAAGATATTATTTGAACGAATATTAAAAAAATATTCAAGGTTCAATTAATATTTGTGGGAACAACAATTCAAGTTAATGACTCATTTATTATCATTTAATATATTTAATATATTACAAGAAAGTGATAATAATATTAATGACTCAGTTTAGTAGTCATAAAAAGTCATTTAGAGCGTGTTATTTATTCAGGAGGCCGGGTGGAAATACCAGATATTTTGGTAACAATCTATAAATTGAGAAGAGAGTTTTCCATGTACTATTCACAAACTCTCTCTCTCCTCTTATCTCTCCCATATCCTAGAGAGAGAGGTTCTAGATCCAATGAGCTCGAATCGAGCTCTCTCTTAGGCATCAAGAGCAGGGTGATGCGATGATCATCGGAGCATCGAATGAGTCATCGGATCTCTGTGCTAGCACCCAGATTTTGACGATCGAAACTCCCACAGATAATTGAAGTGTGTGTGAATGATCTAGATGGATTCATCTTTGGATTCTTTGAGTAGCAATCGACAATGGCGAGTAGACATCGTGCAAAGATTCTGATCTAAACTAGGTATTTTATGGTTTTAATTTGGTGATTAAAACTCTTCACATGAGATCCTCATCTTAAACTAGGCAGCGATTTGCTGACGTCAACAGGTTCATGTCGAACGTCAGTGAAAATTTTTAAGAACCCATTTTTGGGGCTTCCACTACGTGTATTTTACCTTTAATTGTTATTAGAGAAAACGCGTGAAATTTTAATCCAGTAAAAGAATTAAATTTTCATTAATATATGAAGAGGGAATTGTTATGGTCTCAATGCCTCAGACCACATGTTAATCCAATATTGGATTACCAATCTACGGTCATCCAAAGTTAAAAAAAACTGGATTTGAACCGTTAATTATGCGGGTATTTAAATCATGTGATTTACTTGAATCAGTGGAATGAAACAGTTCACCGGTCGGAGTTCCCTTGGTCAGAATAGGTTTGTCCAACACGAGTATATTAATAAATTAATTTTATTAATTAATTAATTAATTTTATTCATTATATTTATTATATTTGAGAAAGAAAATAAAAACACCCAAATGGGTGTAGAAAATTTTGGGACAGATTTGTTTTCTTTCTAAAAGACAAAAAAAGGAAAAATATCCTTTCATAGATTTTTCCAGCCGGAAGGTCATGAGTGTGGAAAAACCATAATTGGGTGCAATTAATGTGGGGGAGTTTGGATTGACCAATAAAAAACACACACACAAAAAATAAAAGAAAAAGGTGCACGCAGGCCACCCTGTCAGCCAACTAAGGCCGCGACCCCCCTTTTATTTGCGGTGGCGCCAGCTGCCAGCACGGCCTGCCTCCATCGCAGGCTACCACGCAGCCGGTGACCTCCTTCTCAGCCTAGACCGGCCACGTCTGACCGCCCCTCTCCCAGGTATGATGCCACCCTCCTTCCGGACCTGGAGACTTGTGATGCATTCCTTCTTTCCCCGTCGAGCCGCACCTTCCACCCTGTTCAGACCGAACCAATCCCAGGCCGCACCGCCGCATGCAGGCCACCTCATGTGGCCATCGGACTACCGTGCTCAGCCCCTCACACCCGAATGCTGACGGTCCCCTACTTGCTCATCTCGTGCCTCTTCGCACCTCTCTTCAACCTGCGGCCGCCAGCCACCTCCACCACGCAGCACCCGCTTTCACTGTCCCTCCCTTGCGTGCACCTCACGCGAGTTTAATGCGTATATGACTAGTCATGAGCCATGGACCGACCAATACATGTTTGGTGTGTGTTTATTAATTTATTTAATTATTGAATTATGGTTTTTAATAATTCATTAATAAACGGTGATCTGTGTATCGTCTCTGAGTCATTATATATATAAAGATATGCGTGTCCACTTCAGAGTTGTATTTTTACTCTTTAGTTCCCCTCGTCTGTGTGTGAGTATTTTTGTATATTGACGAGACAACCACTGACTCAATTTGCATTGAGTTATGGCGATGCACTAGAAAGAGCCTTGATGTATTGGGTGGACAGACACTGCAATACGAGTTACAAGCAGCATGACTGAAGGTATTACCCCCAAGGTCTAGGTTGATCCACTATTCACTCAATGGACCAACCAATATCATCATCTCATGATCAGGTCATCATTTAATTTTTTCATGATTTATTATTTTTGTGTATGTGTAGTTAACGCGTGAACACATAGAGTAATAATAAACAAGCATTCAAGATAAAATGAACGTGTGACGTGACAAATTTTTATATTACTTGCATGGTCAGTTGTGGGTGCAATCACATAGTACATGCTAAGAATATAGAAAAATATTTCTTTGGTCACATTCAAAACAATAAAACTCTCAAATAAATAGTAAGTCTAAACCGCCTTCCATCATTCACATTTAGAAAAAACCGGGTGTTTGAGGTGTCGGTAATGTCATAGCTGAGGGTGAATCTTACTACTGGGGAGTTCTTATGAGAGTGGTGAGTTGAATTCACGAAAGTGGTTGTAAGGATTACTCATAGGTAACTTTCTATTATTTTAGAGGCAAGTGTTGAGTAAATCAAGTAACGGTTTCAGAAGACGGGACTTCACTCAACAGATGAAGGAACCGCGAGTTAAAGCGGCTGCCCAGCCAAAATCTTACCTTGAACCCTCCAAGTAGTGGAATAGCCATATCTTATAGACTATGAGGGGAGGTTCAATGATCCTTTCCACTATAATACTTAAGAGACATATTATTCTGATTCTAGCATAGAGGGTTCCTAGAATTCAATAAAATAGTGGGAGACATTTAATGATATAATTAATTAATAAAAATTTATAAACAGGTAATCATGATAAAATTACTAATCTACTAATATTTACTTTTGTAGAAAATTGAAAGTTATACCACAAGTAAAATTGTGATAAATAATAGACAAAGTAAATGTACTCAGTAACACGAGTATCCGTGAATAGTACAGGCTCTTGCGCACAATACTATTGAAAACTTAGGATGCTAGTACACATATACATGTTAAGTTACCTCAGTGAGTGAGGGTGAAGATGATTACATGAGACTAATGTACAAAACATATGATGTTTATGTCATTATGCTTTCATCAATGTTTGATGTTATTTGTGGTCTACATCAGGATATGGATGATATAACATGAAGTCTCATCTCCAAGTGGTTTGTAAGGAGAAAGAAAAGCAATGATATGAATAGGTATTGGTTACACTGGATCTGTGTAAATTAAATGGTAGTTTATGATCTTTCAATACATCCTATTCAAATATCATTTTCACCCCTTTACTCAAGTGTCTTTTAAAGTTTAAAAATGAACAGGTTTTGAGTAAGTGCTTCATTACCTTTTAGGTAAGGTTCTCCAAGTTAACAAGAATATAAAAGATAGTTAAACCTTTAGTTCTTATGGTGAAAAAATTGAGAGACAAGGTGAAAAGGCCAAAGGCATGTAATGTTAAGGGAACACTTTCAATGTCCTTCAATGAAAGAGGTATTAAGAGGAGCTTATTTTCATTTCATATTATGAAATAAAACTATGTAAGTTTAATCGAAATAAACTAAATTAAAGAAGAAATTTACCACTTCTTATTTAGGAATATTCATTAATGTAATGTTTCCGTTATACTTCTTGGGTATTCAATAAAATATGATTGACACATATGAGTATTGATATACAGTAACCAAGTGTATATATATATTATTAGAAAGTCAGGTGTGTTTTCCAAGTGGTTGAGAAAGGGTGATACCTAGGCTAGTGGTAAGAAGTACACGACATCTTTATTGCCAAGTGAAAGATTCATGTAACTATTATTGAGTATAACCACAAACATTCATCTCACATGTCCTTTTGGATATAAAGAGACATTATTCCATGTTCCGGAATGAATACTGTTTGTGGTGTATTATACTCAACAAATAGTTCAATGATACATGAAAGATAGGAAATAAGTGATGAATATAAGAATGTAAGACTTATACCCAGTTGTGGAAAGATAATTCTTTTTCAAGAAACACTAAATGTGGATGTCAAAAATATACACAGTTTGGTATTTAGGCTCGACATAGTTAAACACCATTGGTATTATCGATGTCTTTAGTTTGGACAAAGAAACCTTTAGAAATAAAGGTATTCCACAAATCTTTTGAAATTAGTTCAACAAGTGACCATGAACTATTTCAAGGGAAACATAGTGGTAAAGATACTTCATATGATTCCATTAAGTTAATAAGGAATAGTAAATTGATGTATGATATAAGCATGGTCAGAATATATGAGTTGCTTTTAGCCGGCATACTAAAGAATATCTTGACCATGCAATCATCGATCATGATAATGTAGCGTAGTGAAATTCCTAAATGAATATTACCTCATCAACATCCTGACATTGATGTTAATTAAGAGGATCAATGATGAAGACTTACAAGCTAACATCGATCAACAAAAATACTGCATGGAGTAATTCCTAAATGTGCATTTTATACATCAAAGTTATGATGTAAGGAGTATCAATGTTACAACCTGCAGTAACTTCTATTATATTTCATGATGTTCTTCTCAAATAACGGCATAATCCCATAATCATATGCCAACTAAATTGAAAAATGGATATCATCCAAGTCATAGTGTGATGTAAATACATTATGTTATAAGACATGTGTTTAGATACAATGAGTTTGTAAAGTTGTATAAAATATTGCATCAAGTATAAACACATTGTGCATCTTTTTTAGTTGTCCTAATAGTTTTTTAGGATATTACATAAATCCTAAAGATAGAAATGTTGTAGTCAAGTGATATACTACAGTTTTACAAAGGGTGAACTTCTCTATTAGAGATAGTGGGATCAAGGTTGAATTTAGCTTAGTAAATTATAAATATGCACACATAGTTGGTATATTAACAAGTTCCATAAGTACATGTAGAAGAGGAATGTTCCAGAGATACATACTACATAGGAAGGTTTAAAACCATGGTGATGGTTTTGAGTTCAATGTGGGTGGTGGTACATTATTTATTGAGAATAAAAATTCCTACAAGTAAAAAGTATATGGAAATTAGCTATGATTGACAAGATCAATTAAAATTCAACAACGGATTCCATGTATCAAATTATAAGGGGGATTATAAATTGAATATTGTGGTGGGTATTCAAGTGAATGGATACATGGTTCGTACAAGTGTAGTGTCAATAAGGCTCAATTGGTTATACCAAGTCGGTATGCCTAAATACAATAGACTTTTACTTGTCATAGCTAATTTATAAGATCATTTTATTTAGTATTGGATTTCATGACCATTATTTGTGTAAGGTATCTATACGACACAACCATAAAGGGATGGTCACATCACAAAATTCTAATAAATGTTACAAGTTACTGAAATTAAGTTTAGGATTGAAGTATGAAACAAGGTCATAGAGTATTCATTTAGAATGAATGTTTCCATGTGTCTACCAAAAGATAGTGGGGGCGCCAAGGTTTTCTATGTAGAATATGTTTGGCAACATATGGAAAATAGATCGGTCTTCAAGTTAGTTAAGACCATAATGAAATTTATTCTCTATTGATTGAATTAAAGTAGCAACCTAAGTTCTAGGGAACAAGATATACTATAGTATATATAAAGGTTTCTTGGATCTAGTAAATCATACAGATAGTGACAAGGTATTGAAAAATACATGCTGTAACAACTCACGAGAGAAGTTGTTACCAATGTCATGGGGCATACTCTCTTCAGGATGACATGTCTGGGACATGGAAGGAGATTAACGTGGCGAGTTGAAATCCATACGCCTAAGCGATGGATCAATAATGTATTCCGTGATATGTAAAATAATTTATATTTCTAGGAAATATTTTATAGTAGTCAAATATCAGTTGTGCCCAGGAGCACTGCAAGTCAAGTAGTCATAAATATCTAAGTGTACTTCGGCAGGTACAAAAGATATGTACCTGGTAAGTGGATAATAAAGGATACTAGTTTTAAGGGTATACAAACTAGTCATTCTTAGATCAATGAAATATAGTACCATAGTTAGGCTAAGGTGCTGAGTGAGGTAGGCTCATATGAGCCAGTGGTATTCATACCTACAAATATCGAGTACGTTGTAGCTTCTAAGGCAGCTAAGAAGCAGTTAAATGCAATGATTTGTTCCAGTTCTTGAATTTGTACCTAGTATGAAGAGGATTATTATAATATAAATTATGATATTCTTTCTATCCAAGATTTCAAGTTTTGATATTGGGAAAAATGGATATGCTCATGGATACCATCTCTTGAGAAGTTTTACTCAAGGAGATGCAGTCGCATATAGAAAAATTGACATGCGGTGGAAACGTGGCAGACCCAACAACTAAATTTGTGACTCAGTAGAAAAATGATCTTTATCATATGAGTAGCTAAAAAAATTGGTTTGAAAGGTGGATCTAGTGTAAGTGGAAATGGTGAAACAGTGGGTTCCCTAGACCCAACTATGCAGTGCTTTTGATTACCATATCGTGTATCCAGTTAGCTATACATGATGTTTTCTTACCATTATAGTGTAGATATTTCTACATCCACTATTGAAATGGTAATTTCCATAGCTTAATTATCATATCTAAAGGTTATAGTAGATCCTAGGCTATAATGAGAACCTCAAGATACTATGAAATGAATATTAAACAAAGGTTTTATGGTCTAGATACGTCTTACTGACTGGACACAGTAGATGTTTGACTATCAGGTGTTGGGGGATCAAAAGCATTGAGACTTCTTCTCATGAAGTTTTCACTTGGTGATCTCTAGTACTGATATCGTGAGGACAAACCCACCAATAGGAACACCACATGTTTGGGGTGTCATTGGATGTTCCTAACTACAATCATGTGTGATGGTCTCCTAACTTGAGATCATTACTAATGTATTCCATTTGATTGCATACTTTGATGCAAGATGAAACCCATGATATTGAAATCATGGTGAGGTAGTTTGTGTTGGGTGTGTCATTGGTTGCATGAAATTGGTTGAATGGTCAAGAAACGATTTTTCACTTCCAAATTAAGGAAGTTATATATCTCAGACCATGTTGATCATGATGGTTGTACCTTCATAAGACCATGACCATGGACGTAGAGGGTAAATACGTCCAGTTAGATCAACAAATAATAAAGCAATAAAAGTAATATGACAAAAGTGTGTGTCCTTCTTTATGAGATATTAAATAGAAAGAGATTATATTACACAGTACGTGTTTGTAGGTTGGTTTCTGGTACTTTGTCAATCCTTATCTCTTTAGGGTCCATAATGGGTTGTAAGATCCCGCTCTTGGTTTGTGGATACTATTTACTACTATTGAGATAAGGGCCTAGATGATCACACACAATAGTGTATTTGAGAATCTACCCTATTTAGTTAAATAGTATTTTCGGACATGGTTGGCCCTACCATTGGGGTATAGGATTTGTCCAAAGAGATACTATCACCAATACAATAAATATTTTAAAATTATTCAAGTTAATAATCATGAAAATTGAATTTATTTATTAAATGTATTTACATGTTTTTTAATTAAATACATCAAAAATATTATTTGAACAAATATTAAAAAAATATTTAAGGTTTAATTAATATTTTTGGGAATGAAAAGTCAAGTTAATGACTCGTTTATTATCATGTAATATATTTAATATATTAAAAAAGTGATAATAATAATTATGACTTAGTTTAGTAGACATAACAAGTCCTTTATAGTGTGTTATTTATTTGGGAGGCTGGGTGGAAATACCAGATATTTTCTTAACACTCTATAAATAGTGGAGGAGAGGAGTTGTCCATGTACTATTTATAGCCTATCTCTCTCCTATTCCCCCTATCTTATCTTAGAAATAGAGGCTCTGGATCCATGGATATTGGATTGATCTCTCTCTTAGGCATCGTGAGCAGGGCGATGCGGTGATTGTCAAAGCATCGAAGGAGTCGTTAGATCTCCGTTCTAGCACCTAGATTTTGACGATCGACACTCCCATGGTTTCTTGAAGCACATATGGAAGATATTGAGAAATTCAGCTTCATATTATTTGATAAGCGATCTCCAATGATGAGAAGACATTGTGAGAGACTATGGATCTAAACCAGGTATTTTACATTTTTAATTTTGTGCTGAAAACCTTTCATGTGAGATCCTCATCTTAAAGTGGGCAGTGATTCGCTGACGTTGACAAGTTCATGTTGAACGTCGGTGATAAATTTTAAAAACCCATTTTGGGGCTTCTGTTTCATGACCAATAACTTAAACTTTTGGTTATTTTCTACATACCACCATGTGGAGGACCATTCAAGGTGTCTCGTCTAGTTGACCTGGGTTGGTTCATTACAAATTGGAATCAGAGGAAATGCCCAGCCTAAAATGTTATCAAAACTGCTTGGGTGTGGTTCAGTGATTTGATAGAATAGAGTTAGGAACATCAGAATTCAGGTAGTAAGTGTGAAAAGGGGCCCGGTTGGATCATTTTCATGTCCAAATCTAAGTTATCATGGGTGTTCAGGTATTTTTTCCAAGCTTGAGACTTGGTGGTTGAGGTTGTTTGAATAAAATAGATATGGGGTTTATTTAAATTGACATTTTCTTACTTTTTTTCAATGTTTGTTTGAAAAAACATTCATAATTGATTTAAATTTATGTTTTTTTAAAAGCATTGATATGAATACCTGAATTTAGTCATGTGATTTTAGAATATTCTTGTGAATTATTGGTTTTTTTCTTGTAATTATTAGACAATTCTTCATATAAGATCTCTTCTAAAACCGAGGGAGGAATCTGTGAGACATGTTCCATAGGTGAATCCTCTAGTGGACTCTTCTTTAGTATAATATGTAATATAAAATATTTAGACTCTAGATCAAGAAGGTGTTGGTAACTCAAAAAGAGAAGTGGATCATGGCTTAGAATTTACTAAGAAACATCCAGTTGTCTTCCATGGTGATAAAGACCCCAAGAATATTCTTGAGCATACTGAGGGGATCTAAAAATTTATGAATACTCATGAGGAATCTATGATGATTTTTTCTAGGTATATTCTTAAGGAAATGAGAAAGAGATGGTGGGAATCTATTATGAAATCTAATTTTCATGAGGATATCACCTAGGTATCTTTCAAGAAAATATTCAACCATCATTATTATCCTGAGAAATTATGAGGGAAAATACTTGAGAGTTTGTGACCTTAGAGTAAGGAGATCATACCATTATAGATTATTCCACCCATTTTTCTGAGTTGGTGCACTTGGTACTAGAGCTAGTTACCAATGATTACCTAAAGTCTCAGAGGATTGAGTTTGGGGTTGAGGGGTAATATTTGGTTGATGTTGATTCTCATGTTCCTTCAGACCTTTGTAGTAGTAGTCAATCAGGAATATTTGGAAAAGGCTATCATAGATGGGAAAATATGTTTGGTAGGAGCTTCGGTTAGTAATATCATCAGCCAGGGTGTATATTCTAGCCATAAAAGGAAGCACAAAGGCAACCAGATTTCTTTTGGACCAGTTTTGAGGGATTCATCAGGATAAATTCAATTTTTTTAGTGTGGAAGATCTGGTTATACAAAACCTAATTGTATGGAGGCTCCTAATACATTTCATCATTGTGGAAAATCTAGTCATATGATGTGTTTTTTTTTGAAAGGAAGTCCCAAGATAGTAAGGCTGGATCCACTCTCACCATGTGACTTTTATTAGAGGACATATATCATTGTGACTCAGGATATTGGGCCATGAGCCGATGAGTGCTTTTGAGAAGGGGTCTAAAGTACTGATGACTTATTTGGGCATGCCTTCGACATGTTGGTGATTTATTTGAGACAAAAGGTTTCAAGAGGCACGTGGTGCCAGATCACTTGATTTGAGGTGGAACCTGAGGGCTCAATTGGACTGATGACATCAGAGGTATATCTTGGACCATGGGCTAAGGATCCTCTCATATTCAGACTTTTGGCACTGGCCGAAGTAAGTGATATCTCCATGGTGCCTGCTAAGTACCAGTGGAAATTGTATTTATTTTAAATTGCATGAGCAGTTGATTTTCTTTATTTCCATATTACATGTCTTATTAAACACTCATGTTCAATACGCACACATGGGTGGTATCCAACTGAGACACATTTTCACACCCTACGTGGGCCCTTCAGGACATGTGTAGATTTTCTGGATTTACGTTCAGGTAAAGGATCAGCTTCAGGAGCTAGGTCTTAGTATCTGTTTGGCATCGAGATTAGAATAGAACATTGAGGTCTTTCTTTAGCTGGAGTTTCCCTTTTGTTTAATTTTGCTTTTTGTATCAGCATGCTACCTTGTATATGAATGTAGCTACAAGGTCCTTCCATGGGCGACCCCCTTTTTTATATTGTACTGTATGACCTGTATTGATATGCATGCTTTGTTTGTTTTGATTTAGTTCCACAGGTAGTTTTTGCATATTTATTTAGTTTTCACTGCTTATTTAAGTTATGCTTGCACTATTGTATATTATTGATTGTGCTTCCATCATTATCACATTTGGTTTGAGTTTGCTGAGTCTTTTAAATTCCGCTGCATATTATATATATTACTCAGACTAGTATTTATCATTCCCTGAGGGTATAGTCTCCTCACTATACCTTTTTACACCCTCTCTAATAATAGGAATCCTTTTCCATTCGGGGAGGTGTGCTTAAGTCCAGTGGCACTTGGCCTGGTAGCACTGTTTGGGTAGCTATCAGATCGGGGATGCTAAAAGTGGTATCAAAGAAGTTCTTGATTGGGATTTAGTAGTAGTGTAAAGTTGGATAATAACGATATTGAGATTTCTTTTTCTTCTGTTTCCTTTTCTGTTGGCCTTACTATTTGTGTTATGATGGACTAGAGATTAGGTTATGCCGAAACTGTGTTTTGAACTCGTGCTTGGGTGCCTACATCCCCATGTATGAGGGACAAACTAATTTTCCATGGGTGGGAAATGTCATTCTATTTTTCTCATTTTACAGTTTATATTATTTCCACCTTGAGAGGTTTATAAGGAATGTGATGGTTATTTTTGTGATATGTAACCCTTGACCTAGTGAGGTGAGGGAGATTTGGATCCTTGGCCCGATATGGAAAGGTGTGATTATGATGCTTGTTTATGATTTTGTTAGGCACATTGTAGGATGTCTTAATTATGAAAATTCATGTTTCATGATATGAAATTCCATAAAATGAATTACTTTTGATATGTAAAATTCCTTGTTAAAGGAAATATTCCATGTGATGTGAAATTTCACGTTTTAAATATATGAATTGCTTGTGATATGTGAAATGGTTCTAGATCTTATAGGAGCAGGAATGTATGATTAAATGGGGTGATGTTGATCAAAATGTTGGGCGACGAGGTCATCAGATTGAGGCAATGATGGTTGTTAGGATGGGTGAGGCCCGAGGTACATTTGATACTTGGCTTTGTTGAAGGTGGGTAAGGAGGCCATGAGGCTGGGATGCCAAGGGGAATAGTTGCGATAGAAAAGGAGGGTTCCTACAAGATGTCTTAGATGGAGTGTTAGGTGGGTGATGGTTCAGTGCCACAAGTGCACGAGTAGGTTGAGACCCCTGATGGTCAGGTAGAGCAGGTACATGCTCAGGCACAAGTTCCAGTGTAGGTAGGGCAGCTGCAAGATATTACAGCTTTTAAATTGTGCCTTTTCAAGCACCTAGAGACACTGAGGTAAATAAGAACTCTGAAGTTCTTGAGCCTTCAGTAGGATGAAATGTCTGTTATGGACTATTCAGTTACATTCACTGAGCTGTCACACTTTACACCTGGCATGGTCAGCGACGACACCTCGAGAGTGAGGTGCTTTTAGGATGGTTTACGACTCACCATTCAGGTGAAATTAAATGTCTTTAGGTTGTTCTTATTCTCTAATATGGTGAACCATGTGCTCATAGCCGAGGGTAACCTGGTGGATAGGTCCTACTTGAGCTGGGAAGTGGCTTCTGGTGACTTTAGTGGTGATGATTATAATGTTATAAAGCAAGTCCAAGATGAGTTACAGTAGGGAATTTAGACCAAGGACTCATCTAGACCACCTTGTAGTGGATATTCTATGGTTTTCTTCTAGTGTGGGAAGCCATGACATTTTCATACATGTTTTGAGCATCCTTTAATGGGGTTTTAAGAATGTGGATAGGTTGGTAACCTCGATAGGTTTTATAGGAAGACTTCTCGGAAAACCGGAAGTTAGGGACCCAGACATACTCAGGCTTATGTGATCGGTATTAGGTGAGGTTAGTCGACCATGAGCTACATGCGGAGGTCATGGAAGAGATAGTGGGACCTAAAAGTGGGCTCATTGGTTGGTGGATGGAACAATGCCAAAGGGAGGTTAGATGCCAGGCATTCGAGCTTCAGGCCAAGGGAACACCGTGGAGCTGCTATGAGCTAAGCAGGCTGGTGAGCCCACGATAGTTATACGTATATCAAGGGTGTAGCCTGATGCTTTTGTTTTCTTCTGAAATAGCATGTTCAGACATTCTTGTATGGGTGCACGAGGTGCACGAGTTGTATATTTGGACTGACCAGACACTGTTCAGTAGGTTGGCACCGGCTCAGGTGTGGGATTGTATATGTGAGGTGCAAGGTACCAGGATCTATGTTGATTGTCGTTGGATGTAGGATACTTGATATTCAAGGCACCAAGGCATCAAGGAGATGCAAGACTTATTTGAGGTGTGAGGCATCTGGGCACTGATGTAGTGTGGTAATTGATTGAGGTGTGAGGCACTGGGACTGTTTAAGCATTTGTTGAGATGAGGGACCACATTGTGTTCTCGAGGCAGGAAGCGATGCGGTGTGAGACTTGAATGGATGTATTATATGGAAAGGGAACACCTAGTGAGGTGCAGGAGTGATGATGCATCACCTGAGTACCTTGAGTCTGGAAATAGGTCGATGGAAGTTTATTTGATTTGAGCTTTTGGTCGAGTTGAGACTGGGTTAGGTCACTCCTAAGTTGGGGTGCCCCCTCTTGAGGTAGTTGGCATATACACTTGAGGTCGAGGTATTTCAGGTTGTTTCTAATGGGATGGGTATGTTCAATACCATATCTTTATTTTTTTTATAGCTCAAGGATGATCTATGTTAAGGTGGGAAGATTGTAACATCCTGGTTTTTTGATTCAGGTGAAAAACCACTCTTGTTTTGAACTTTTCAAAATGGGGGGTGTCATTTTCTTTATCATTGATCAGAACCAATTTTCAAGAGTTCTGTTAGATCTGTATGATGTTTTGGGGTGGGTTTATGGGTTTATCTGAAGCCTTGGGTTTTTAGAGGAGGTTTTAGGAGCATCGAAGGACAGAAGGTCTGTTTGGGAGTTGCAAGTCGGGGTGCACAGTTTAGGGTAAACTGTGCATCCCCTTTCAAGTAATGATGCAGGTCATTTTTTAGCCACCACACGATTTGGGTAAACCACGTGGGGAGGTGTACGATGGTGCATCTTAGTTTGCAATTTTTGCAGATAACTACTGTATGGTTAGTGAAAATTGTGTGGTAGGATACATAGGTACTGCCACATAGGCAGTAGTTATGTGTTGTAGCTTGCACGGTTAGCGCACGGTTTTTCTAACCATGAAAGTTAAACCATGCGACCCAATAGGGGTATTAAATTAAATTTCTATCCCTCCCTTATTTTTTCTTTTTTTCCTCCTTCCCACTTTCTCCTTTGTGGGTCGTCCGCACGACAGGAGGAAGACCTCCTACTCCTATTCTCCTAGGGTGAGCTCTCATCTCTCCATCTAAACTCTATTTTCATTTTAGTTGGGTGCAATAGGACCGCGTCGGTAAGGCTAACCTCACCCTATATTATTTTTATCTTTTTCTACCCCTCATGGAATGCTAATTACATCTGATCCGTTTTACCCTATTTTAGGGTGGATGATGGAAACTTTGATTTCTCTTGAACGACATCAAATCATATGCTGATATCAAACATACCAATGTCTATGGGTCCATGGTAGGTTGTGCATACCATACTTTGTGTTTTTTAGACATTTGGGGGTGCGCCTTTTTAGCGCATCGTTGGGTTTTGAGAGAGACCCTATTTTCACTTATTAAATTGATCGTACGATTATGTGGGATGCCTCTAGGCATGCCCTTTCCAATTTCATGTGTGTGATTCTAGGTTAGCAGTCATCGACACCTTGGGTAGCTAGGGTGTGGTTTTGATATAATTGGAATTTTTTTGATTTAATTTGGTAATATTTGTTAAATTGATGTTATGCAATTAGATTATATTGAATTGCTTATTGAAATTGAATTGATTGATTATATGAATTTAAGTTAGCCAATTCACATAGGTTGAATTGAGTTGTTTATTGAATTTGAGATGTTAAATCCAATTACATTGAATTTACTACTTATTTGAATTGATTTATATATACAATGCTCATGATGCATGTGATGAAACCCAAGGGGTCATGACAGGCTTGGCCCAAAGTTGGGGTGGTGCTGGACATTCAGTATTGTGGTGATGTGATCATCGGGATGGGATTGGATCGTGTTACTTATGTTATGAGATCACCAATTGGGCTTGGACCAGATATTCTTGAGTGATATTGATCACAGAATTGAGCATCATGGATGTCAAATTGAGGCAGCGAGGCCGTTTGTCTAGGCATGACCCATGATGTTGGGATGACATGGCCATTGGTTTCAAAAGATAAGGTCTAAGGGGCATGAAGTTTCAGTGATGATGTGGCTTAGGTTATTATTCGGTGATTCTCGATCACTCGTGATGGCCAAAGTTTTGAATCGACTCTTTTGCACACAGGTTGACTTCAGTATGAGGTGGTTTTAACCACTCATGTTGGTAGAGGCCCCCGGTAGTTTCGTCTTAGGTGTTTATGGTATGGGGGTTCTTGCCGTATAAATCCACGTGGAAGGTGAGGAGCCTTCAGTTGATAACAATGATGTTATCGGTTGGGGGCTGAGGATCACCGTGATTGAGGTCGTGGGCCTAGACTATTTTTGGGAGAACATATATCATAGTTTCTCAGGACGTCGTGTTGTGAGCCGGTGGTAACTTTTATTTGAGGATATATATTTTTGTTCCTCTGGATGTTGGGCCATGGGATGATGAGTGATTTTGAGTAGGGGTTTAATGGATCAGTGACTTGTTTGGGCATGCCTTTGGGACATCGAGGATTTATTTCAGACATGAGGTGTGAGGAGGAATGTGGTGTCGAATTACTTGATTTGAGGTGGAACCTAAAGGTCCACCTGGGCTGATGACATCAGAGGGATACCTTGGGCCATGGGCCAAGGATCCTATCCTATTCATACATTCGACACTAGCCGAAATATGTGATATCTACATGGTGGCTGCTAAGAACTAGTGGAAATTTTGTTTATTTTAAACGGCATGAGTTGTTGTTTTTTTCTTTATTTTCATATTACACATCTTCTTAAACACTCATTTTGGGTACACACACTTGGGTGGTATCCTACTGAGACATGTTCTCACACCCTATGCAGGCCCTTCAGGACATGTGTAGATTTTTTGTCTTTACATTTAGGTAAAGGATCGTCTTCAAGAGATAGGTATTAGTAGCTGTTTGGAATAGAGATTGGCATAGGACCTTGATATATTTTCTTATCTAGACTTCCCCTTTTTTTAAGTTTTCATTTTTTTATCATCATGCTACCTTGTATATGTATGTAGCTATAGAGGTCTTCTGTGGGTGACCACCCTTTTGTATATTGTACTGTATTACCTATATTGATATGCATGATCTTATTGTTTTTTTGTAGTTCTATAAGTGGTGTTTTTCATGTTTATTTAGTTTTTGCTGCTAATTTTAGTTATGGTTCTGCTATTGTATATTATTTATTGTGCTTCTGCAATTGGCGAGTCTATTCGAGTTTTCGGAATCTTTTAAATTCTATTTCATGTTATATATATTACTTGGAGCAGTATTTATCATTTCCTAAGGGTATATCCTCCCCATTATACCTTTTTACACCCTCACTACTAGTCAGTAGCCTTTGGCATTCGGTGAGGTGTACTAAAAGCCAGTGGCACTCGATTTGATAACACTATTCATATGGCTATTGGATCGAGGATGTTATAGAGTTCATTGAACTAAGTTCATACAACTGAGTCCATCAGACTCAGGGACGTCAAACTGAGGTTCCAGATAGAGTTTTTTGGAGAATTGTTTTTGATCTTTTTATTTTATGGCTCAAATTGTTTGTAAGAAAACTTTTTAAACTAATGAGAGTCAGTATAATCATTCCTATTAGGATATAGAAGGTTTATAATGGGAGTTTACACAATTTTTATTCACTTCCTTATTATAGTGAATTCCTATAGACTCACGGGAGTAGTTATGGATAAGATGTAGGTTCTCGCACTGAGGTTGAACCTTGTAAATCTCATGTGCTTTACTTGCCTTCCTATTTTTTCATTCATGAGTATTTATTAAAATATGATCAGGGTATAAAATTTAACTGGTTTTAGTAGTTAATTTTTTAAAAGTATTGAACCTTATAAAATTGAACAACTGATTCAACCCCCAGTTGTTGTTTGATTCTTTGGAACTTCAATGTCAAACTCGTTGGTATTCTCATCCTGCTCACAAGATCATCCACGGGGTCCCTCAAACCCCACTCAGTCTCTGCTCAAAGGAACCACACCACCTCCAACACCCCCATAGTGTTCCCTCAACCTGTAGGCTCTAATCAACCCTAGCCTCATGAGACTGGTCCAAACCTCAAAAAAATCCCACTCGTAACATGGTCTTACTAACCAATGACCATCCCGAGCCATCTCACCCCAAACCCCCTTGGCAACCCAATTCTGAGTCATCAATAATTATGGCGACACAAACCTTGTTATGATCTTAAATATCCCTTAGGATATCTCTCAACTATCCCCTAGAGGAAGCCACTCTCTAGAACACCCCATCTATCCCCAGAGGACTCATCTGACTTGTAGTGCACACCAAGCCCCAACTCCACCCTCAATAGGGTGTCCCTCATCATAAGTGAGACATATGGTCATCTCACCTATCGTTCTCAGGCCTAAACATTTCATGTCTACCCAAATAGCTCTAGGAAACACACATATGCTATCTAAGTCTCATCTTGCATTTAAAGACCTACCTAAGGTCTCACTTCAACTCAATCGACACATTCTCCCCTTGGAAATATGTTCATCGAGCGATCCTAGATTACCCAAAGTGCTAAGAAGCACTTATCCAACTTAAAGATGCTCAATTTCACCCTCTCCCTCTTTCCTAGGGAGCTCTCAGCTTCAATATGTTCTACTCAAATGAAAAAAACATACATACATGCATATTGATTCATAAACTTGCATATGGATTTTCATTAAAAGGAGGACCTACCTCCATATAAGAGTTACCATCCTCACCAAGCTTCGTACACCCTTATTCAAACTCATCCTCACCTTGTACATGATCGTATCAACTCCCAAGATCCTATCTCACACCATGACCAAATAATTGTAACAATTTTTAATTAATTATTTAAATAAAACCAAAAATGCATAATTACTGAAAAACTCATCGGGCATTGCCACATCACCAAGACTACACGGAACCTTGTGTGTTCATCCTTCTGGGAAGTCCTCTGGCCATGCCGAGAGAAATACCCAAAAAATAAAGATGATTCCACCATACTTTGATGGAATCATAAACAAAACACTAACCTAAACCACATTGAATCAAAAGGAAAAAAGGGGAAATAAGAAAGGAGAATAGTGAAGGGAGAGACTCACCTTAAACCACCATGGAATCACCTCAAGAACCAACCCTCCTTAAGGGGAATCAAATAAGAGGAAAAGGGGGAAGAGCCAACCAAAATGGACCTCCTCATGCACCTATCAACCTGATGAGGGGGGGGGATGAAATGACAACACTGTTTCTTATAAAAACATGCCAAAGTCCTTTTGTGGCGTGGCTATAGGGGCCAAAATGCAAAGCCCCTCACTCAAGGATTACTTACAGTACAACCCACAAGGTTTTGGTGCATCGAAACACCACCATGGAATTGGATTCCTATACCGACTCACCAAGGGGTCACTATAAATCCCTTGAACAAGGGACTACATAGCCATTGTCGAAGATCGTTTCACCGCAAGATCCACAAGACCTGTCATCAGAAGAAAATACACGACGCAACTAAGTAGAATTTCACCAATAAGTTATATAATAAAACACCATATAATTTATTGATACTTTAAACAATTAAACCCTCTATCATCAGTGAAATCAATCACATACAAGCATACATATGTCATGTGAATCCTGCATACCAACATGATTCATGTATAGATGTCTCTTTCCAATACATTCCAAAATCCAAATCCACAAATAATTATCTCAAATAAACCCATCATACTTGAATAAATATTTCAATCGTAATAGAAAAAACCAAAAACAACAATCTCGTAACCCTAGTAACCAATACTTCCAATCGGAAAAGGTGTTCATGACGCACTAGTATGAGGTCCATCATAAGATCTGACACGTACCTATTCTCTATATATCATATCCTAAATAGTAAGACAAATAAAAGTCACTTTGATGCCACTTGTAACATTCCATCCCAGATTACCAGACTAATTTAGAGGGTTATAAGGCCCCAAGCATGCTTCCCCATATGTCAGAGGCTATTGACCAGCGGCGATATCCTAAACCATATATTGGGGAGACTATTCCCTCAAATCAAATTCATACAACAATGGAAATAACCAAAATCATCCACATAGAATAATATGAGTATACATAATCAATAAACAACAATGTTGTAACAAATGAATGCAGAAGCTTACGATCATACATCCTACTGATTATCCACTAAACCAACTTGTAAAACAAGCATGAGGTTTTCACACACATTAGAGTGATCGTGTAGAGTGTGAAAAATACATCTCAGTAGGGTCTCACCAAATTCCCCTAATATACCCGCTTCATTCATTGCTATAATATTCTCGTCTTGTGCCACAAGTCTCGACCCATACCTAAAGAATCGGCGTAGGTCGCATGCCATGTAACTAAGAAAATACCCTTAGGTAAGGTTGTACTGAATTGATCCCAACCCATTCCCACTCAGGGAAGGGTGAACTGAAAAGTACCCAACCTAATTCCCCATAGAGAAGGGCCCATTGTATATATCTCAACTCGTTCCCTTGTTATGAAAAGGGGCACTGAAAGTACCCAACCCTCCTCTTACAAAAGGGTGTACACTGAATAGATCTCTACCCTCTTACAGAAGTGGACACACTGAAAGTATCCAACCCTCCTATAGAGGAGTGGGTGTGGTGAATAGATCTCAACCCTCCTCTTTCAGAAGTGGACGCATTGAAAGAAACCAACACATTCCCACTAAGGTAAGGGCACACTATAAGGATTGGTACATCCCCTCTTCTGTAGGGATAGTCATCTATCCACATCTAGAGTCACACAACAAGGTATGTATGAAAAATGACAACAAGATACACAACCCATCCCTCAAACTCGTCAACTTGTCACCAAGGCGCTAGTCACTTGAGACCTAGCCTAGCACCTCAACATACATGTTTCCATTCATCTAGCCTCACAGACTAATCCCATCAAACCATACTGATCACATGAGAACAACTTGTAAAACTCGTTAGCATTCTCATCTCACCCATAAGGGAATCCATTGGGTCCCTCGGGCCCTACTCGTCATTTTCTCACTGGGAGCATGCCGGCTCCAATATCACATGGTGTTCCCTTACCTTGTCGGCTCTATCTAACCCTAGCCTCAAAAGACCAGTCCAAACCATATCATAATCCCACTCGCAGCTCATTTTTTCTAACATAGGATCATCTTGAGCCATCTTGCTCCAAACTCACATAGAAACCTTATGCCAAGTCACCAAAAATTATCATGACACACACCTGGGTCTCATCTCACATCTTCCTAAGGAGATCACTTGGCCATCACAAGGAGAAACCCCTTCTCTGGAACACCCCATCCAACCCCAGAGGGCTCATCCCACTATTAAAAACACCAATCCCCAACTCCACCCTCAAGAGGGTGTCCCTCATCGTACGTTTCACGTACGGCCACCTCACCTTTCATTCCCAGGGATAAGCCTCTCATGTCTGCAAAAATAGCTCTAGGAAACCGACATGGCCTAATATAAGTCTCATCTTTCATTCCAAGACCTACCCAAGGTCTCTCATAAGCTTAATCAAAACCTTCACCCCTTGGAAACATGGTCATCAGGTGATTTCTGATTACCCAAAGTGATAAGAAGCACTTATTCCAACTTTAGGAGGCTCAATTCCACCCTCTCCCTATTAACTAGAGCGCGCTTGGTTCATGTCCATTCTACATGAATACACACAAACAATTAGACATGAATACTTATGAATAAACATACATATCACTTTGTATTAAAGGAACCACTAACCTCTGTATTAGGGTTAGCACCCTCGCCATGCTTCACACACCATTTTTAAAGTATGTCCATGCCTCATCCAAGCTCATATCAACTATTAACCTCATGTCACTTGGAATAACATAAAAATAATTAATTATAACCATTTATTATTAATTATTTAAATTAAACCAGAAAGGGATAATTTCCAAAAGACTCATCGGGCATTATCCCGTCACTGAAACTGCACAGGGCCTCACACATTCATCCTTTTGGGACATCATATAAACATGTCGAGAAAAATACCCATCAAATTGGGATGATTCCACCATGGTACATTGGAATCAATAACGGAGGACAATGGAGGGTAAAACCCATGAAATCGCCTCAAGAACCACCCTCCTCAAGGGGGGGGTGGGTCAAATGGGAGGAAGAAGGGTAGGAGCCAAGCAAAATGGCCCTCCCCATGCACCACTCAACCTGAAAATTAATAGGGAAATTAACCTAAGATGAAAGGTATTCCCCTCTTAAAAAATAGAGCAGAAGGTTATTTGCGGTGGCTAGGGGCCATGGTGAAAATCCCCTCACCTGAAGTTTCCTTGCGATGCAACCCACTGAGTTGTAATGAAAAGGCCCACCCTCAGCCTTCGGCTACAACACAACCTAATCTACATGGAACAAGCAAACTTTGGGGGTAACCTAATGGTCCTGCATCCTGAGGAACCTCTATGGATCAGCCTCCTCACGGTAGCACCCAAGTCCCCTTCCCATAGGGATCCCTCTAAGTCCCAATTCATGCATCGTTTCTAGGACCAAAAATTCAAATTTCCTTCCAATTTCACAACTGGAAATGACGTGATCCTGAAACCCTAATTTCCACTGGAATATGATACATGACATATGTTTCGGAAATGACATGGATATTTCGATTTTCAAAAACCCCAACCACCAAGAAAATTCACCACCACAACCAATATCACCAGTGATCATGCCTGATACGTCACCCGCTGATCTCTAATAGCTCATTTGGCAGCACGCTTTTGGGAGGAAAAGAGATGATATGTGATGATTAAAAGGGATTTTTTCTGTTTGAAAAAATCAAAATGACTTAGAGAAATACAAGGGGAGGAAATTGGGAGAAATGGATTTCTCACATATCAACGATTTATTTTGTTTTGAAATTGTCTCATAATCGGGACGATTCTGACAGAAATGCTCAGACTTTTAAATTATTTTTTAAATTCTAAAAATTACCCCTAGATTTGTATATATAAATAATCATAAATAATTAATTATGTGTATATAAATAATCATAAATAATTTATAAATAATTTTGATTATAGATAATTTTGATTATAAATAGTAATAATTTTCTTGAATTAATAGTTTATATAAATAATTTATAAATATTTTTGAATTAATAAATATTTTGATTTAATAACTTTGAATTAATAACTATTTTGAATTAGTAATTATTTTGATTTAATAATTTTTAATTAACAATTATTTTGAATTTATAATTTTGAATTTATAATTTTGATTACCTTGAATTAATAATTTTTAATTAATAAATTATATAAATAATTTTAATTATCTTTAATTAATTTTTTTAAATTTTTAAATTTGAATTAACATATGTTCATAGTTTAATGTTTACCTAATTTTGGTGATATGAAATATAATGTATGATTAAAATAAAAATTATCACTATTTTATTTGTTATAAAAAAGGTAATAAAAAATACATTTTTTAAAAGGTTATTTGTATCATTTAACATAAATTGTTCATGTTGGGTAGACATGGTGGCAGATGTGGTGTCCGTGGGGATCTAATCTATGGTTCTTTTTGATCTTGAGAAAGTATTCCCTTTAATCCTGTGTGCATATGTTATTTTTTAACAAAGGTTGTTTGTGTCATTTGCATCAAAATAGTTTATTTTATTTTCTTTTAAAAAAATTCACCAAACACAATGGAGAGAAATCCAAATCATTTATTTTATTTTACTAAGTTATTAATACAAACACAAGGAGAGGAATCACAATCGTTTCTTTTATTTTATTTTATAAACAATCAAATATTTTCTTTTCTTTTACTAAAATCCCACCAAACATAAGCTAACTATCTTTATACCTCTAGCAGTGGTTGTTGCACTTTGGGGAAGCCTTTTAGGCCATCTGTCGCCTGAAACTGCCTTGAATCATGCTGACCCACTATTTTTCGCCACAAATCAAGCTGCCTAGCCTCTGAAAACACCTGGCTACCTTGAAGGCCAACAACCCTTCTCCTAAACTAGAGGAAGTGAGTGAGGGAGGAGAGAGATTTAGGGACAGAAGTCTGAGTGTCCCACTATCTACCACCATTCATGGTCAGCGGCATCGTGTCGCACCGAGAGGTACCCAACGTTGTAGAGGGGAAGGTAATTCGATGGTCCAATTTCATCCCACAGCCCACGTCTTCGACCCCACAACAAAATTCCTCCCACAATAGGAAAACCAAAGTTAGACCCCATACCTCATTACCTACCAACACATTTTCCCCAATTAGTAGTGACCATGTGGGGTCTTAAAAAGGCCTCAGGTTTGAGTCTCACTGAGTTCTTCATTTTCAATAGTGTAGACATTTTCTTGTATCCCCCTCCCCTGACTGTTGTAATAATATATCAAGAAAAAAATTATGGATAATAATAAATTTTGATAAATACCATAAATAAATAATTACAAGTTAAAAAATCATAAACCAAAAAGCATAAAATGAAATAACGAGCCCTAAAAAATATTTGTATTAGTGTTAATCAAAATATATATATGCACCAGGATCCGTCGATGATTCCTTGAAGAACATGTGTAAAACCCACAATACTCCCAACTCTCTCTTAATTAGGTTTTATCTCAATGGTGGATAACCCTAATAGAGAGAGTTATTGATAAAGTTAAAGGGGTTTAAATAATTTTTTCACTCTTTTAAATACAACACCCGAAACATGCCCTCCCCCAAGACCGAACCCAAATATCAATTACGCCACTCTTATGGTAAACCCTCCATCTTGAGTCAAACTATGGGGATGTATTTCTCATCCAAGACACAGTTAGATATTGAAAATTCTTCACAATTTTGCTCATGTAGGGACTAAAAAACAATATATTATATTTAATATAATATACCCAATAATCTTTGACACCACTTTAAGTGAAAATGACTCAACAACAACATTATAAAACATTATTTAAAATATTATAAGGTACAAAATAAAATTTTTAGGTCACTAAAATTGAGATTAATTTAATTATATAATTTTTATTGGAACCTAGGAGGGATGTGATTATATTATGATACATGTTGTGCCTTATTTCATTTTGTTTGATACTTAAGATTATAGTGGTCATAAAAGTGTGGGGATTTTGGATACGTTGTTACATGATCTTGATACGATCATGTAGCAAGGTTGGTGCAGATAGACTAATAAGGATATTTTTGACTTGGATATGAATATGAAATGACAAAGAAAAAAATGAATATTGGAATTGAATATGTGTTTTCAAATGAGTTAATGAGATCTAGAAATGAATATTTAATGTGGCAGGCTGATAGTTGTGTATTAGGTTGGAAGACTGATGTAGAATTTTTTAAACTAAAACTTTGATGATTGTTTTACGGAATTCTACTATGTGGTTGGATCAAGATATGGTTATGGTGTGATGGATATGATGTGTGCAATGGGATAGTTATTGATGACCTTAGTATGACTAAACCTAGGATGGGATATGCAAGTCTATATATCATTGTATATTTTAATATTTCAACACACTGAAACCCAAGTCGGATAAACTCACTAACTCCCCAAATAATTTAGATGTCGGGTGAATCCTCAACATCCAAGATGTTGTGGAAATTCATGGTTGTCCACTCTCCCTCTCTTACTTTACCTTCCAACCATGGTTGTGGTTGTGGTATTATTATGATCATGGTATGAGGTGGACTGGGATGTGACTGTGGTATTATGAAGTTGTGATCATGGTATGATGTGGTATGTGGATGTGGGAAGTGATGAGAGTTTTAGGTTTTATGCCTCATGTATGTGAGAGAGACTAGATCGGTAGAGTAGTGGGTGGGGGTACCTTGTAATGTTCCATTTTTTTTGGGGGGAGAATCGAGATCTCAAGAACAAAATCACTTGTGAAACCATTTGTGAGAAACCCAATGAAATATGGAAGCGTTATTAAGTAGAATAAATAAATCAACACATAGGATTTTTAATGTGAAAAAACCCTCTGATGTGGAGGATTAAAAAACCACAGGGAAATTCCCAAATATCTACTATGAATTAGAGAGTAAAAAGAAATCCAAGTAATTACCAAACATGAATTACAAAAGATAGGTTAGAAAAACTTGTGTGAAAACCACACCCCAATACACCTCTGTCATTTCTCTAAAAAATATCTCTCCAATGCCATGCTCGAAAGATCCTTTTGTTAAAAAATGTCACCCTTCGGTCGATGAAACGCCACTACCTCAAAGATCAAATCTGAACATGCATCAGCCTCACACCGTCTTGAGACACCCAAATGATTTCTCTCTCTCATGATCTCATCATCATAATGTACCACCAATCATCAATCGAGACATGCCGCTTTATCACCACAATCAAGAATACTCTCAATACATGACCACAATCATTGATCACGTCACTGCTACTTCGCACTTGCTTGATATTGATGTATTGCACATAATACCACAAACATGGTATCCCATATCATCCTAGATCCACCATTGATACCTCATTCATCATTTATGACAACCCACATATGCTATCACAAACATGGTAACCCTTTTCCACTTGATCTTATTGGACTACATCTTGAGAAACTCACTATTTTTTCACCACCAGCTACTTCCCCTTTTAAAGCCTTCACGATTTCCTTTTTCAAATAAAAATAAGATATAAAATATTTTGTCATAAATTTCAAAATCACCATGTATCTGTTATGTTAAGATTCAAGAATCTATCTCATTTAAATAGATATAAAAGATATATATCCCCATGAGAAACACATGTAGCCTTATCTGTGTGGTAGGATAAAAGATATCTCATATTAAAAACTATCTTATCTCAAATTTGGAAACACCCACAAGAATAATTCTATCAGTTTTTTCTATGTAAGACTTTGGAATATTTCTAGGAATATTTTTGGATCCATGTGTAGAGACGGTGTGAGATTCCGAAGTCCAGTGTGCCTGAAATTATTTTTTGAAAAAAATTAAACATATCAAATGCACGCACGCAAAATTTTTCCTAAAAAGTAGAATAACTTCCAGAAGAAGATTCAGATCAGAAATCTAAGACCATCATTGAGATCAAAGAATGAGTTTTATCCTGGGCGTGATATAACCTTCGAACATGTTGGGAGTTAAGGTTGTGGCGTAGTTGTGGGAAGATGTTTAAATAAATAAATTAAATTTATTTATTTATTTATTTAATCACCAACCTAATAATTTTTCTATAAATGCATTGTTATGAGAAAGTCCTAGGGTTAGCCTCATAACCCTATATTTCTATAGGAATCTTTGTTTGAGATTTTTCTTCGCATGCAACACCATATCGAATCAGGATCAAGGATCGGTGTGCCAATGAGATGTGTGGATCTCACCAAAAATAGAAATGCATAATCACTCTTCACTAATGAATGATCCAAATCGAGGTATGATGTATTATTTATGGATTTATCCTCATTTTTTTATCCCATTATGAATTCAAATCAATAGCCTAATGGATTGATTCGCAGATCGATCATTTTTTGGGTGAGTTATTTGTGGGATTTAGGGATAATTATTTGTTTTGTTTGTTCATTGAATGTTTAACTATTTGTTCATATTTCCTAAAACAATGAGTCTAGTTTGAAACTATAAAATTCTAAGGTTCATCCCTCATGTTTATGTTTTATATTTTTTATCACCCCGTTTGACATGCGTTTATCATTGGCATTTCTATTTGGCCTATGATTCGACTAATACCCAGTGAACTATCATTACACATTCAATATTTTATGCAATGAATCATTTTTTCAGGTCAGGGATAGAGATTCAATGACATGATTATGGTTTATTACTATGGTAGCAGATCTATTGATGGATCAGAGGTTCATGATCTCGGTTTGGCATGCGACCTCAATAAGGCATGACAACGGCTCTTCTCAATCACTAGTTACACCGAGATTCTTTCTATCGGTGATGAGGAGGTGTTTTCAACCTCATATCTACGGTGTGTGGTAGAATTCTCGATGGAATCATTGGGTGTGGATGGCTCAGATAAATTCATGAACAATTTGAATTTTCTATTAAAAACCAAACTACACGGTGTGTAGTCCTATGAACACACACCATATAGTCCATTTTGTGTGACACTAGGGTTTCAACATAGAGAAAATTATCACATGTCGTGTGAATCATGACATGTGTCGTGTTACCCTTATCCAACGAGTTTGGCGTGTACAGGGGGTACACGCCCAGGAGGTCATGTAGTGTTGCACGCCATGTGTTCCTAGTCACAAACCATGTAACATGTGGCAGACGGCTCAATGTGTACAGGTAAAACATGCCTAGGTTCCATGAATCCACACATGTTGTGTACTTGGGAAGTACACCGGAAATCTAGAGTACATAGATGGAGTTGAGTACTCGGATACTCCCAAGCACACAGACACGATTCAGTGTACACAGGCATAGGTAAAGTGATATTCCAAGTGGAAGGCAACTTCTACATGCTCTGTACCTTTGGGAAATTTTGTCTATTGAGAAAAATTACATGTCATGTGAACACAGGCAGTGCTAGGCTTGCGAGACACACTGTGTACCCCTAGGGACATGTTGTGTACTCCTTTGAGGACAAGTTAGATTTTGATTTCTTCTTAGCTCAGCTTTGTTGAGAGCTCGTGTGATCTTCCTTGGAACAATATCGATCGAGTGTGTTCCCTTGGTCCATTCCTCAAGGGTTAGTATGTAATTGCATCCTACATATAGGAAGAAGATCCTATTAGAGATACTTCTTAGTTAGAGTTGTTGGAATCCTTTCTTGAGGCCTGGATTGAGATTATATATCATCATCTTTCCATATGTGGAGTTCTAGGTCTTATCGTGACTAACATTATATGGGCTTCGACCCTCTACTTAGCTGGTTACTCTAAATTGAGTTGTTGGTATACCCTATAACCTTGGGTGTGATCCTCATCTATGAATCGTTCTCTTAAAAATTCCAGTGTATACTTCTTATGGTGAGACACAATGAGTAGTACATCTCGAACAGATACTATCAGGGATATTTGAATCATGGAGCATGTTCTATTGGTTGAATTCCATTAGGTATGGTAGGGCTCATGAAATAATATTTCATGGATGAGAGTTACCTTGAAACCTTCGATCATGAATCCTAGGCTGGTTTTACATTTCGGATATTACATTGAGACTATGCATCTACTCCAAGTATATCTAGATGTTTTGTTTCATGTATCACTTTATGGTTGACATTTCCCGTGATGAACTGACTACTCTTGATTCTTTTTGTTCATTTATTTCAGGGTGTCCTATTGGGTATTGTTATACCCACCCCTATATGGGCTCTACCCACACATGTCATGACTTATTCCAATGATGGAAATTTATGTGGAGTCTATGGTGGACTAGGAGTAGGTGGAGCTAGTTTGCGCTAGACAGACCGAGGTTTATACCATTGTTTCATTTGATAACATTCCCCTCTTTTTAAGCATGTTGTAATTTTAATTTTATGTTTTGTTTGGGCTTGTATGTGGCCCCTTTTGTGATTTATTTTATGTGATACTATGATTGTGAGATTATATATGTATGCATGCATTTTTATCAGTCATTTTATATTTTAGTATTGTATAATCTTCGGGATGTGTGTGTCCATACATGTACTTTAGGAAAATGTCTCTCATGTGTGTGATATGCATTATTGGTGCTAGTCACTAACCCATTTCCTACTATAGTTGAGCTTGGGGTAGTTTCGCCTCAGTCCCCCTCATGTCGGGTCATGATAGAATGGTATAAGAGCATACCGATCCTAAAGTGTAACGACACTGCCTAGGTTTAGGATCATATTTTGGAGTTTCTTTTTTCTAGATGTGAGGTTTGGTTTGGAAAACTAGGGCAACAATGTTAAAGTGTTTCGATATTGGATCTCAGAGAAAGGTTTCTAGTGTCAGCGTGGTGGCTAATATATCCATTCACCAAGACCTTTATAACCTGATTATTGACTCATTATATGTAGAAACTGGCTGTAAAGAAAACTTTGGTACATGCATCGTATAGTAATGGGTTGTGATTTCCATTTCCTTCTTGAGTCAGCTCCTTAGATATACTCACTGACCATAGTACATATTGATAATATTCAAGAGGCCTTTAGGATGATAACCATCTAGGATTATGAGATGGCATCGTGATGAAAACTAGATGAGTGATGAGGTTTTATTTCAAGGACCCACTTTTGAGGTTTTTTTCTCTAGGTGGACACTAAGCAGTGTTACCCCTATTGATAAGTACATGGATCCTTTTGTGGATCAGGCATATTATCATCCATTTGTTGAGAAGTTGATAGCTCCAATAATATAGGATGAGGGTACATGCAGGCTTGGCATGTTACATGAGTTCCAATAATGGGGACCACTAAGTTTCCATGACGATACTGGCCCTCAGGTGGTAGAGGATTAACTTGAGGTAGTGTTTTAGGTTTCAAGTGTGAATCGTGAATGATCAGATGGTTGCACTTGTTCCCATTTTTCTTCATGGAGTAGAATTTGGCTCTAGTGGTATAGGAAGATGACACACCCATGCTGAGTGTCCATTGCAGGTTCCAGATTTAGAAACTTCCTAGGTTACATGGTGGGACATACCACTTTCTTGGGTGCTGGAGGACTAGCGCGAGCCTATGGTGTGAATGTCCCACATGGATGAGGCCCATCTCTGATGGTGGTTCGGGAGGAGAGACTTCTCTAGGGTGATGAAGGGTGTTAATATATTCCTATGTTTTTAATGTTTGATGTGACTTTAGACATGCCAGGAAGATGGAAAATTCCACCATTGAGATGTGATCTTGAGATGCGATCCAAAATAATGTGGGCGGGTTAGTGGTTACCAAAGTGGATAATGTTGAGATGTGTTGGACGAGTTTCTAAGAATTTTATTTTTGTGGTTTTTTTGATGTAATAATGTGTCGGAGCAATCCTTTTTTGTGGTCAATAGGCAGAAACAGGAAAGGATGAGTTCTGAACGGTATGATCTCGTAGAGGCTTCGAGTGTTGTTCGAGGAATGATGTGTGTCCTCACAGCCCCAGTTACAGTTAGCACACATTTTCATGAGCCACTTATCCCTGAGTGAATACATTATTTGAGACCTAGTGATAATAGTGGAGACCTTTTTCCTCGATCCTTACATTGGAGGCTCATGAAGAGAGGATCAGTGATTCGATGCTTCTACCGACAGTGTGACCTAATTCTGGGAAGAGATAGAGAGCCTCACATGGAATCTATTCATAGTGTTGGTGATACCCTATGATTTTTTCCTTATTATATATTTTTTTCCTACCATCCATGCATAGATATTTCTACCTGTGAGATTATAAATACTTCCAGTTTTTTGGGAAATATATTTCATCCTTTGATAAGGAGTGATCCCAGGTAGAGTAGGATGATCTCATGTATAGTATGTTATTAATGAATTCATATCATTTGGATAGTGACACCTTTGGAGAGGACGATTCTATGAGTTTTCAGTTCTTGTGATGGTGGAGGAGTATGAGGGCATCATCCTTGAGGATGTGCAGGGTTTACCTCACCATCAAGATTTGGATTTCTAAATGGAATTACACCAAGGATGACCTAATATCTATTCTATAATACCAGATGAGCCCATGTATCTATGAGAGATGGAAGTGTGATTGGAGGAGTCTGCAGAGCATGGGGTTTTGTAAGACCCAATGCGTTTTCCTGAGAAACCCTATGTTGTTCTCTTGAGAGGTAGATGAGTGCTTGAGGGTGGGGGTGGATTGGTGTCACCTGGACCAATTAACACAAGGGAATGTATCCACTCATAATAATCAATGACATATTCACCCAAGGTATGGAGGAAAATTAGATCTCTGATTTTGACCTTGGGATGTGTTATCATCAGCTCCAAGTTCGAGAGTTGGATGTACCGAGCATGGCTTCCTAGAGCCACTATAGTTTCTTTGAGTACTTGGTGATACCCTTTAGAGTGTTAAAAACCAAAACAGAGTTCATGATACTTATGATCAAGATCCTTAACCTTTATTAGAATGGTTTGTGGTAGTCTTCTATAATGTAACCCTTGTTTCCTCGACGTTAGAGTTAGAACACATGAGATACAAGTGAATGCTTCTAGACATGATTCGATAGTGATAGTCATATGGAATCTCTCATGGAGTCAGTCATTAGAATATGTATTGTCAAAAATGGGAGTGACAGTGTACCCTCCATATTTTGAAGTGGCATGAGCCTGATATCCACCCAGGAAATGACCATGGAAGTAGATGTTCGCAGTGAGATTTTCTGTCTATTGTTGTTGAGCGATGTTACAGAGAAATTGAACTCTTAGAGTTGACCATTTTTGGGGTGAGTATGGTGCATTGTACCTCTAGTATATGTTTGTTTCCCACTCCGCTCCTTCAAAAAGTTAGGGATTCATGACTTGGGGATATCAACTAGGAGATCTTGAATGGTTGGATATCCACTGGATACATTCCTGATAGATTCCTTGAAGGATAGAATCACATCATCCTTTTTCCATGTACAAATGATGATTCCAGTCATGATGTGAGAAGAAGTTCTAAGGAGGTTGTTTTACCTTAGTAATACAACTAGTGGAGGTGAGGATGTACCAAGATCTCTTGGCATCGGTTGGGCATACAAGGGAGTTGTAGTGAGTTTTCAAGTTAAAATTTTTGTTGTCACACCTATATGAGGGTGACGACCAAAATAACATTGTGGTGAGTTTGAGACATTATTTCATGTAGAAGTTAGTTATAATTTTTGGAATTTCCTCGAAAATCATTTTATATTTTCATGCTTACTTAACAACATTATTTGGGAGAGAATGTGGGAAGCCTTTGAGGACTCACTTGTAGTTCGGTATAATGTTTTACCCCATCTATCTATCTAGGTAGAACAAAATTTTCAAGTTCTAGTGAACATGATTTTGGTTAGCATTTTGGTTTTGAACCGTGAATGGGAGGATCATTTACTATTGTCGAAGTTTTCATATCATAACAATTATCACTCCACCACTAGAGTAGAACCTTATCGATTCCATGTGTGAGGGACCTCGTAGGACACTGTTATACTAGTCAGAGCTAGTGGGTAAAAATTTATGGGTTCTAATTTTGGTTCTAGTGATTGTTTTTATGGGTTTAGTTCAACCAGGGGAAGATGATGACTGCTCAATAAAATTATAGAGTCATTAGTGGACTGATGATGGAGTCCTTTGGAGATAAAAAGTTATGGAGTGTTATCCAAGGCAGCAAGCTATCTCTAAGGATATTAGGCCCTTTCTTTTATTACTTTTATGTTGGTTTATAAAAGTGTTGTTCCACTTAACCCTAAGGCCACAGTAGTTTTGGGTTTCTTGGTGTTCTCTACATGTCACGGATAAGGAGGTATGTGCATGACTCATTGTACGATATCAACCTGGGTGAGCTGATCCATGAGAGTAAAGTTTCCTTTTTCAAGGAGTCAGTGATGTTGAGGACTGGTATGAGAAATAAACTCCATGAGAAAGTGTTTTCATTGGGTGTGTGTTTTTTGATAGAATATGGAACCATTGGGAGAGCTCATGGGAGAAGGAAACCTAGTTGAGAGCTTAGTATCCCTACCATTTTCTTAGTTTGTTCTTTTTGGGGATGAAAATTCTTGAAGGAGGGAATAATTTAATGTCTTATTTTTTTATTAATACTTTGGAATATTTCTAGAAATATTTCCGAATCCAGGAGATGAGATGACATGAGAGTTTGATGCCTAAAATTAATTTTTTAAATACATTAAATATATTAAATGTATGTGCATGTAGTTTTAATAAAAATGTGTAATAACTTCCAAATGAAGAATGTGATCATAAATTTAAGGATTTCATTGAATTTGGAGCATGGTTTTTACCCTAGGTATGATATATCCTTAGAACGTGTTGGGTGTTCAGGTTGAGGCACAGTCATGGGCCGACGTATAAATAAAATAAATATATAAATAAATTTAATTAATTAATCACCCAACCTAATAATTTGTCTATAAATGTTCTATTATAATAAAATCATAGAGTTATCTTCATAAACATAGAGATCTATAAGATTCTTTTTTTGATAGTGTTTTTGGAGAGCGACACTGAATCGGATTGGGGTCAAGGATAAGTGCACCAACAAGATGTGTGAATCTCACCAACAACAGCGACATGAGATCATTCTTTTATCATGAATGATCCAAATCAAGGTAGGATATTTTTTATGGATTTAACACCATTTTTTATCCCATTATTAATAAAAATCAATAATCTAATGGATTAATTCATGGATTGATTGTTTTGCGAGCATGGTCAATTTGTAGGATTTGGGGGTAATTATTTGTTTTGTTTATACATTGAATGTTATAACTATTCATCCATATTTCCTATGAAAATAGATCAAATCCAAAATGAGTAGACTGAGGTTTTTTCCTCAAATTTATGTATTATGGTTTTTCTCTCCCCGTTATACATGCGTTCATAGTTTGAATTTCTATTTAGCCTACAATTCAATGAATAACTGGTGAAAAATTGTTGTGCATTCGATATTTGGAACAACAAATAATTTATGATGGTTAGAGATAGAGATTTGATGACATGAATGTGGTTCATGACTATGTAAGTAGATCCATGGATGTATTAGAGGTTCACAAATCTGGTTTGGCATGCAGCCTTGAAAAGGTGTGACAATGGCAGTTCTCGAGAACTGATTATAGTTAGATTCTGGCTATCTATGCTGAGGAGATTCATTCAACCTCAGGTCCATGATGTGAGAAAAATTTCTCAGAAGAATCGGTTGGTGCTTATGGCTCGGATAAATATGTGAACGTTCAGTATTTTTTGTGAAAACCCATACTACACTGCATGTAGTCCTATGAACACACTCCATGTAGTCCCTTTTGTGTGGCACTAGGGCTTCAGCATAGAGAAAAGTATCACACACATTTTGAAGCATGATGTATGATGTGTGACTGTTATCCAAATAGTTCAGTGTGTACTGGGGGTACATATCTAGGAGGTCATGTAGTATTGCACGCTGTGTGTGCCTAGTCACACACCGTGTAACATGTGGAAGATGGATCAATGTGTACAGTTAGTACACACCTATGTTTCCATGTGGCCCCATACTCCATGTAATTGGGAAGTACATGGGTAGGCCAAAGTATAAGGGAAGATCTGAGTACTCTAACACAACAAAAGACATAGACAGGTTTCGGTATACACGGGCACATGAAGAACAACATTCCAAGTGGTGGAGAAAATTCTACATGTTGTGTACCCTTGGGACACACCATGTATTGAGAAAAAGTACATTTAATGTGAGTGTGATACATGGGAAGTTCCAGGATTGTGAGCCACACCATGTACCCCTAGGGACACATCGTGTGATCCTTTGAGGAAAATTTTTATTCTTATTTCTTCTTAGCTCAGATTCGTCAAGATCTTGTGTGATCTTCCTTGCACCAGTATTAGTCGAGTGTGTTCCCTTGGTCTATTCCTTGAGGGTTATTATAAAATCACATCCTACAAAAAGGATGATGATCCCTTCAATGAGAATTATTGGATAGAGTTTTTGGAATCCTTCTGTGAGTCCCAAAGTGAGATCCTCTATCATCATCTTTCCCTAGGTGGAGTTCTAGGTATCATGATGATCAACACTACATAGGAACCAATCCTCTATTTAGTGAGTTACTCCAGATTAAGTTTTTAGTATACCCCATGGAATTGGGTGTGATCCTCATCTGTGCATAATTCTCTTAAAACTATTAGCATATACTTATTATGGTGAGACTCAATGAGTAGTACATCTCAAATAGACGCCATCAGCAATATCTGACTCATGGAGCGTGTTCTCTCTGTTGAATTCCATCAGGGATCATTGCTAGAAACTAAGGCTATAACAGCAGTTTCAAACCATTGGCATATGCTAGAAAACTATTGGTATATCCCATACCAATGGTTTTATAAACCATTGGTTGTTATGGCATGGGGATAAGGCAATACCAACGGTTATTCATCAATCGCTGGTATATGCCATTGGAAATTACACTATACCAAGGATTTGTTGGTAACTGTTGGTATAGATATCTACCAATGATTTGTAAACCATTTGTATATATAATTATTCTTGAAACTATACCAATGGTTTATAAACCATTGGTGTAGAGTTATACCAATACTTTGTTGATAATTGTTGGTATAGATACGGTTTGTAAAAACTATACCAACAGTTTATAAAAATTTGGTATAGAGTTCTCCAAAATTCAAGACAAAAGACCCCTAGGAACTCCAACATTGCATACAATAGCCTCCCCTCTTTTTCACAAAGCACAAACATCTTCAAAAACACCACAATACCATATACATTATTTAAAAAACTAATAAAACACCTAAAAATACACTATAATACAATGCAAAAAAATCAAAAAAAAACTAATGAATACAATATACTAAATAATGTATGATGAATTAAGATTCTTAGTAGTCATTTATATCCAATTATTTATGTTGTAATTATGAAAAAACACCACACTAGAAATAACAACATGCCACTTGAGCTCAAATTTTATACATATCCATGGAAAGTTCAACATTATGGACACATATATAGTTTCTAAATTTCAATTACATTATATATTTTTTCATATTTTATTATTAACCTATGGGACATATATTTATTTGTTAAAAAATGTTATCTTTTTATCATAATCATACAAGCATGGAAAAATAATAAAACTCAACATAAATGTAAATAGTATAATATAAACTCAATGGAAACAATATAGTATTTCTCTATAGTCATTCACTATGGTCAATTAACAGTTTTCACTATTTTGGTAACACATATATTTGAATAATTAACATCAATTATGTACAGATGCAGGGAAGGCTGGGAATATACATCCAAACTATAATCAATCCATTTCAACCTTTAAAGGTAGGGATATCATTCAATAATGGAACCCCTGAAAGTTTTTATTACTTTTAATTTCATTGAATAAATGGTTTAAAGTGTTCAAATGTGTACCTTGTAAATAGGAATCATTTGGGTGGGATAATTACATAGTGAATATTCATCATAGAATCACTATAATTACTCAACATAGTACACGAGCTACTAAAAACATGCACTAGTTAATGAAAAATCACTAGAGATGCCCAATGCAACGCACTTCATTAGATACCCAACACATCACATGAGCTTTCAAACTAGAACCCCCCCCCCCTTTTAGGACTACATGTAGACTTATTAACAAATAACTCTCCACCAAATACCACATTTTCCCCAAGGTGGTTTCCAATCAGGTTCATTTTACTTCCCTTCTATAGGATCTTTCTCATCATTATGCTCCTCCCATTACTCGATGAAGTTCCAAACAGAAATTTGGAGTCCTTTAGGTCATATATTATGATATCCAATAGTAAAATGCTGTCTACATGAGTACACTGGACCTTTTAACGTGTTCCTATGTTGGAATTTTACCAAGATTTTTTCTCCAAACGAGTGTAAACCATGAAGGGTTTATCCATGTATTTCTATATTTGTGAACCCAAGAGGTTATTGTATTGCTATCAGTCATTTTATTAAGGTATAATAGTTTAGAAATCATCTGCCTAGTTTTGTAAGGTTACCAAACAATCAGATCATTAAGGGGTGCAATGCAATAATCATCAATAATACTATTGAATTATTCTAAAGATTTTATTCAAGATTATTCATGATAATATTTAATAGACACATGAAAGTCAATATAACAAGAAGAAATATCATGTTGGTGAATGAGTGGGGAACCTATCCAATTATCCATCCATAAGTTTAGTTGAGTGGTTCTTGTTGGGGTCCATCTCAAATTAGCTAAAATTTTATAGAATGATTCTTTAATTTCTATCCATATAGAAGAACTCATGATATTAAAGCTACAAAATTTTAGCTATGAGATAAATATATAAATAAGAAATGATAGATATTCAGAGTTTCTAATAACAAGCCTCCACATGAAATGCACTGAAAAATAATCATTAAAAAATAATGGTTTTGATGCACAAGCCACCAACTTTGATCAGTTTACAATAATTTTTCTAATCCATGGTAACCAGTATTCTTTTAAAGATTTTCCCAGTCCATTAAAAATTTCTAATGTATACATTAAGTGATTTGAGGAGATATCTAGGAAACATATAAACCATGAAGAGAAAAATTAGTTTAGAAAAAATTTTATATTTGACTAGGCAAACCTTCCATCCATAAAAATTTCTTTCAATTTCCATGAAGGAAGAATCCTTTTAATTTTTTCAAAAGTTTCATTAAAGTGTGTAGCCTTCAGTCTTCCCCAAAATAAGGGAACACCAAGATATTTTAAAATATTTTTTTCCTCTTTAATTCCTAAGTGATTTAGAATAATCAATTTCCTCAACGTAGATTATTTTATCCAAAGTAAATAGAATATTTGTCCTAACCAATTCATTATACTGAAAATATTTCATAGTGGGTAAGAGTTTATTTGAGAAGACATATGTTTCTTCTAAAGGACTTAATAAAAATAATTATATCATCATGAAAAAAAATGTGAGGGAGCATGAATGCTTCTTCTAGATTGAATAGTCATAAGGGAAACATTATTAACCAGTTTTGAAAAGATTGTACTTAGGTAATTTTCATCAATGGAAAAAATTATGGAAGATAGAGGGTATCCCTGTCAAACCCCTCTCAAGAAAGATAAATCCACTTGGAGATCCATTAACTTGCACCGAGATAAAGGATAATATGTATAGAGAGTGAATATTGTTGATGACAGTTTTATTAAACCCAAATTCCGTAAGGATTTTGAAAATGAAATTTCAGTATGTAGTGTCAAAATCCTTTATAATATCAAGCTTGATAGTAATTGAGCCACCTCTTGAGGTATTTTTTAAGAGGATGAAACAGTTTGGGGTAGTGAGTAGACAACCCTGGATGGATCATCCCTTAATAAAACCAATTTAGTTCCATGAAATTGTTTTATCATCTATGCCGCTGATTCTGTTAGAAATAATTTCTATAATGATCTTATAGAGAGAATTTACAAGAGAAATGGTCCAAAAGAGATGAACCTCACAAGAATTTTACACCATTGGAATAAGAGTTAAAAATTGTGCATTGAAACCTAGAGGTAGAGAGCTATTTTTGAAAAAGAAGATGACTAATTTGCAACCATAATGATGAATAACATCCCAATATTTCTAGAAGAAAAAAATTAGAAAATCCATATAAACCTAGAGAACTACCTGGGTTGAGACTAAAAACAACATATTTGACTTCGATTTCATATAGAATTTTAGTGATCCTCCTGTTATCCTCCAAGCTAAGAAGATATGGAACAAAATCCTTAATTAGAACTTTATTTGAAGAAGGTTCACCAATCACCTCATTAAACTTATTAGAGGATGTATCCACTGCTTTGGGAGAAGATTCTCTAATCACTTTCTCACTCACAATATTATCAGTAATATACTCATTCACTGTGACCATTTTAGATAAATTATGAGCAAAGTGAGGAGGGTTGGGATCAAGTAGCTTATAAGCCTCTATTTTTGGAGGATTCCCATCATTGGTATGATCCTTATCATTATCATAAGATATATCAACTACTTTTTGGGAGGTTCACCAATCACTTCCTCACTCACAGAAGTATTAGTGATACTCTCATTATCTATAACTAGATAATAATTTTTTTTACCAATGGTAGGAGGGTTGGGATCATGTAACTTGTCTACCTCATTCTTGGTGGTTTACCCTCTTTCGAATTAAACACCCCACTTCTTTCATTTCACCTCCTTTCACTCCTTGATCTTGTCCATGGGAGGCCTAACTTGCCTTTGGAAAATTCTAAAATTGGAAATTGAGTTCCCTACAATTATCCAAACTTCACATTATGATGGTTTAAATTTATATTCAACTTTTATTTCAAGATTAAACTCATTAAAAATCAATTTGAAAGATTCAGGAAGCTTAGAGTCTATGTTGACATCCACTAGGATGCGTTCATAGTATCCAAAATCCCCTTCAAGAGTGTGTTGGTCCATTTTTTTAGGAACACCAACACATGTTTCAATACCATTAAGGATTTTAGAATGCTATTAAATCCAAATCATACAATGAATCCTGATCCAAATCTCAATGTTGTGGATTGCTTGAGGTTGAAGGGGTTAAAATTAAGGCCCCATTCAGATAGACTGAAGACACCAGGATCCACAGATATATTTCCATCCCTTCATACCTTGTCAAGGTCTTATTTAAATGCTCCTGGAATTTATTTTTTAACTCCTAATAAAACCACTGATACATTTTCCATTTATGAAACCTAAGAATTATTTTAAGGAACCTCTTCCCAAGTTGTTACAATATCACCATTTTTTGAAAACCTATCCAGTGTATTTTATTTAATTCACTCATCTATTAATTAATTAATCAATCCTATGTGAAAAAATATAAAGGATGTTATTATTCATTTTATTCTTCCTAACACAATATTATACTATGATGTTCAAAAAAAATATCTAATACTAACACTCACACCATATCCTTTCATACATTCTGGGTGAGATTTATTACCCAATGTTTTGAAATTAAAATCTCATCGTACCCAGAGTGATAATGAACTACATACAATGCAATGCACCTTATAACCACAACACCTGCAATTCATCACAAAACTACCTACAATCAAAAAATAATTCACCACCTACAAAATATAACTACCTAAAATGTAATTCACCAGCAATAAAAATATAATTCCCCTCTAATCAGAACTACCAACAATCAAAATAGAACACAGTTTATAATGAAACTAACCGCCCACTACAATAAAAACACCAACATAACATCCTCAACCTGTAATGAAACCAAAAATACATCCTAAAAAAACCTGCAATGAAACCAATATAGAATCCTAAAATACCAAAAAACCTGTACAAAAATAATCATAACTTAATAAATAAATTGATGCATTTAACCTAGGATTAAAAAAATACAAAACATCACATATATATTCAGTCACAGTAAATCATCAAACATCAAATGTCATAAATATCAGTAAAAATGTAACAGATCAATCTATACCTAATTACCATCTCTATAATCACCATCATCATTAGCCCCATCCTCATCCTCATCCCCACCCATGTCCTCTTCCTCTTACTCTATCTCGTCCTCATCCTTAGCCACATCCTCACCCTCGTCCTCCGCCTTGGCCTTAGCCTCATCATCGAACTCTTCCTCACCATCGTTATCCCCATCGTCGGGAATGGAATCATCTCGAACACCACTAGGACTAACACTTGGTTCACTATAAAATGAACACATCGACAACATATATGCATCATAAGCCATGGTGGTCTCTGGTGGAAGTGATGGACATAACATCTTTATCAGTTTTATAAATTCAGCATTTTTTCTTTTATCCCATTCTTCCACCCATGTGACCCTTCTTTCAGCCTATTCTACCCGTTACTTAACATTTTACAACTTTGTGGTACTACAACTAGTACCTAAAGTGGGTCAATACCTCGTTAGTACTATACTCTTCCTAGGTTGGCAGCATACTCTGTTATGCTACTCATCTCCCAAAACCTGATGTAAGTGATCACTTGGCCAACAATTGTCAGGTTCCTAGGAATTAATGGCCTCAAAAAAATCGTATTAAAAATATGAATATATTATTAATTTAAAAATAGATATTAAAATTTTAAATCAACATAGTAAAACTTACAATCTTCTGCTATGTCGGTTCTTTAACCGCACTTCCACCTTTTTTATTTCTGCTCGAGAAAAACAGTTTTTCTCAAGGCACATGTCCTTTAATATTAAATACCTACCTATGCAATGAAATTGAATATAGGAAACCATAATTTAAAATAGTTTACTAAGAATTAATTTCATAACTAAAATAAAATGGATATTAATTTTGAATGAATCTAAAAAGTAAAACATATGGTAGATGAATTCATGTTGGTCCAATCCAATTTTGTTTTCTTATGATTGGTTTTCTTTACTATTGTTTAATTTAGTTTACTTTAAAAGGAACTTACAAATTGATAAAACTAAGGAATAGGTGATGAGATCATTAATTTCACTCAAGGAGAAAATAAGAAATTACATGGAGCATGTGAGAGGTTCAAGGGATATTATCAAAAATGCCCAACCCATTATCTCTTTTATGATGGAATCACACTTGATAGATAAAAATTGGTTAAAATAACTGCTAAAAGATATTATTTAAGTAATAATTTCATGAAATAAAATCTTATTTTTAATAATTGGATATGAATTATCAAGATAAGGAACAAAAAACAAGTAGAGTTATCGCCAAGTAATCCACTTCTCACCATGATGTGTAATTTTAGATAATTAAGATTCAAGATCAATTATAAGGATTGATTTTAAATACCTATGGGAATAATTATGAGGAGTTTTATTCAAGTGTAATTATTGTAAGTAACTAAATTTAGTGAAAAAAACTAGAATTATAGAAACATATTTTCCCTTCAAAACTGAGGAAAAGAACATGGGAATTACTGGAAATTGGATAGTAAATGAAGATATATTCCAAGTTGAGTATAAACAAAGTTGGATAAATAGTTTAGAATTTAATTTGAGTAAAAAACTCAACTTCTTAAAATTTTTAAATGCTGAAAGAGTGAAAAATGATACATTTTTAAATGAATACCACATATCTTAGAGGAAAAATATGAACACATGGTAGAGGAGTCAAGAATACATAAAGGGATCTGGAAATCATGTTATTAAATGCAAAATTGGATGGATGTCAAGGGGATATAATTCATAATTGTGTTTTATCATATCCTTACAACCCAAAATAGAGGTAACTACTCGACTTAATTTAGTATAATGAAAGTATATTTATTAAATATTAAAATTATGAATATAAGGTGAATTTATAACATAATTTTCATAGGATTTATGAGAAGTAACATCCAAATTCAACTAATAAGGACCAAAGAATGGAATGATAGGCCTCACTCTCCCATCTCTCCTGAGCTAGGTTTTCATTTGGTAGTGATTTGGGAGGGGGATTCATGTGCCACCCCAACATCATCTCCCACTTACCTCTTCCCCTTTCCCCTATTCTCCCCCTTGCTTCCCCCTCTCTTTCCTTCTCGCTTTCATTTGTTGGTTTTCCTTTGTTCCTATTTTTCCTCCTCTGATGGTCTTGTTCAGTTCTGTTTTCAGTCTTGAATCCCTTTTGGAGCCCCTAAACTCTTTTTATGCTCTTTACTCCTAGATACCATGTTTCCAACCCCATCTGGTCTGGTGCACTGGTCTTCCCAGGGAGGTTTGGGAGGTGTGAGTTGCGTCGTGTAGGTGTCCCTAGAGCTCATCTTGTGTTTGGTTTCATCATCTCATAGTTTTATCCTTTAAGGTACCTTTTTATTATTCAGTGGTATTCTGGTGTTTTCCTATTATGGTGGTGGTTTCGATGACTGGGGTTGGTGGTTTTAGTAAGGTCGTTCTTGTGGAGACCCTACCACTTTAATCTCTTCCCTAGCTTCTTTTCCCTTCACTACTCTCCAAGTCGTTCTGTTGCAGTGGGTTTATGGAGGATTTAGGAGTTGATGGTTATTTGATCACTAGAGTTCTAAGAGACACGCCATCTTCATCTCTAATCCCATCCATGGGGGTTCTCATCTGGTGATGCACGTTTTTGGCATGGTGGAATTCTCATTTTTTCATCTGCGTTTGGTTTCTTTGGCCAGTAATGGCAGTTCTAGCATCGATGGAAGTGGTTCACAAAAAGAATAAATGATTAATCGTTCTGGGTGATGCTGGTGTCAGGGGTGTGTCCCAAGGTCGTCGTTGTGATGGATCATCGAGGCACAGATTAAGGATGATAATGATCCGGTTTTCGTGACTCGTGGTTTTTGGGATACGATTTGGTGGCATGATTTTGGTTTGAATTTTGAATTTGAATGATTTACAGTTGTTTTATCTAGTATATGGTGATGTCGTGAATGTTTCTTTGTGTTCAGTGTTTCCAATGGTCAATTTTTTTATCGCAGGTTAATTTCTTCTTAGGGTACATGACTCGAGGCAGGATGTGGCCTAGGGTGGTGATGATGTTGTTTGAATTTTTAAGTTGGATGATGCTTTTTTTTAATTTTGTAACTTGTTTTTTTATTTTATGTGTGGTGAATGGTTATGTTGGTTCCCACTTAAACAAAAAGTGTTTTATCAAAATCAAAAAAAATTATTGGAGGAGGACCAAAGAATGGAAGTAATTATGGTCCACCTTCAAGGAATTTTAAAAAATCTATCAAGTAATGAAGAGAGATTTGTGAATATTATCTAAACTACCAAGGATCACATCAAGAACACTCAAACAAATTAATCTAGGATGGACACAAGGATTGATAAAACATCTAAAAAATTCAATAATGAACTAATAGTTTTAGAGCACAAGTTGAGGTTATTATAAGAAGTACATATTAAAAATAAAAAACATTTATTCCAATACAATATGAAATCCATCAAATTTAATTTTTCATGGACATTAATTCATGGAATGGAAAGAATTTAGAAGAGATAAAATCATTGGAAGAAGTATACATGCTATTTAGGGAAGAAAATAATACTGAAATTCCATCATTAAGGAAAGTTATTTCTGGAGATATAATTTCATAAATTATCCCATAATAAGTTAAAAATGGGTTTCCAATAGTAAAGAGTCCATTTAAATTCTATAAGTGGAAACCCCTAGTTAAAACATTTAAAATATATGTGGAAGTGACTTAATAGGTTCCATTAAACCTTAAATACTTAATTCCATATTCAAGGAATGTATACACATATGTGAAGAAAATGAAATCCAAAGATAAGGAAGATAAATAGGATAAAAGCATCTCTTGTGAAGTAAAAAAGTCCAAGGTTGACTAAATACTGTTTGAAGGGTGAAAATACCAACCATAATAGGGGAAAAGATATAGAATTGTTAACTGATTTGCAATCATTTGAAGCTATAGAAAGTCATAATGGGTAAAATGAGGTGTAAAGCTTTACCCTTGAAGTGGAATCACTTGAAAAAAGATTCCAAAAGGTAGAAGAAGTTTTGGAAACATTGGAAATTCAAGGGAGATTAATTATTTATGAGACACCTCATTTACCACATGATAAAACCAACTACCTTGGGACTATGGTTGAGTTGGAAAAGAAAAATTCAGGTCGAGACTATAAAACAAGCACTCCTTGGTAGAAAACCCATCTATATGATTTTTATTTTCTTTCATTTATTTTTTTTTGTGTTTATTTTTGAATTAATACAAATCCACCACACTGAGTTATTTCTTAACATTTTTTTCGAACTGAAATGAATAATAAGGGAAGAAATATTTTGAAGCAAAGTCTATACACACTATACAGAAAATGAACTACAATTAAATGATATTATTCTACTTTCCCTTAATTTTATTTCTACAATTCTCAAATACCTTATAATATCATATATACATTCCCATTATTGTGAATTCATTGATCATGAATCCAAAATCAAGTATGGGGAGGGAAAAAAGGTGTAGTGTGTTGTGTTTTTGGGATTGAAAAAACTAGAGAAAAAAATCATTTGAATGTCCCAAAGTGAAAAATCAATTTGTAAATATTTAAACTCTTATTTGAATCACTTGATAATTTAGGTTTAATAGTATGAGACTTTGGTGAATCAAAATTTTATTTATTTACATTAGATTTATGAACTTTAATTTGAGTTATTTATTTTTCTTAAAAATTAGAAACACTTAAATGGACCACCCTAAATAACAACTAGATAAATCATTTAAATTGGTGTGGTCTGATAAATTAGGATCCAAACTAGATTCCCTTGAAATGGATTGGAATAATGTTGTGTGAGTGAATAATAAAAAAGTTTTCAATAATAATAAAGAACAATTAGAGATCTAGGTATCTAACATAGCTTCTATGCCTTGACTATCACAAATAGTCATGGGGGTCCATGTTCATTGGAATTGATTAGTTCCATATTTATTCAATATAATAATTGAATAAGTTCATTGAACATACCATGGTTAAAAAAATGCGTAAAATGTGCCAAGTTATTTAGAGGAAACAATATAAAGTGAAAGTCTTAAAGAAAATTTATAAATTATTATTGTATATGCTTCCTCTCATGGTCCAACATCATAGTCCACCCTAAAGTATAGAGGTATTTGTTAGCATCAATGTTTTTTTCTAGAAGATTAATAAAAAAATTCAATAATACTAAATTAATTATTAATGAAAAATATGAATATTTTCATTTAAAAACCTCAAATTTGATTAATACCTTGAATGTGGTACTCATCCAATGATTAATCATTTTTTGATAATGTTCTAATAGAAAATAATACATGATAGGTATGGCCTCTAAATCCATTTCAACTCTATCAGGACATCCAATATATAACTCATTCTTATAGGCTCTCCGTAGCTCACTTAATTTTATTAGTCGTTCTGGCCTCACACCCTCACCATCAGGAAAATTAAAATTAACATGGAACCAAAATATTAATTCATATAAATAAAATAATAATATAAAATTAAATCCAACAAATTTTTTACCCATATTTATGCCCAAGAATTATCCTTGACTTTGTTTGGTAGGTGTCTCTAGGAGATTGGACTCACGAGAATGATGTTAGAGTATTTGTCAAGCGTCGCCAAAAAACTCCTACATTCCCGCCATGTTTTTTCGATAATTTAGTCCTCTTTGTTATTGATATTATATCGTATGGTCATGTAGTATCTATTGGTAAAAATGTGGAAACACAAGGGGCAATTTGGGAGAAATGAAAATAAGGAAATGAAAAGAAAAATAAAAGGGTAAGGGGTGATCAATTAGGACCCCAAGGAGACTCGCCCCATAAAAAACTAATTATAAAAAGTTACATAAATGTTGGTCAATACATTGATAATACTTACTTTAATTCATCCAAGAACACAATAAACACAAGCATAATATGCTAGAAAACACGTGAATTCGTAATTAACCTTCAAGGGGTACAAGGAGGTGGCTATTTATAGCCAAATGTGAGATATACAATTCAAAATAACTATCCCACAAACGTATAAAGCCTAAAAATTATTTTGACTTTTTTTACAGATGCACATGACTTTAGGGGACAAGATATCCACCAAGAAGATGTTTTTTTTACCACCACAAAGACTTTGAATATTCCCACCATGACTTTGGAGACAAGGGACCCACCACTTTTGACTATAGAGATTTCCTTCATACAAGTGGATAAATATTCATGGGATCTTTTGGGTGGGCCAATTAGGTTTAATTTTGGGAATTAATAAGTGTGATTAAAGGACCATTTTCTCCTCCCATTCATTCATGTTGGGCCTCCTCTTGTGATTTCAAAATGAGGCCACGTAAAGGCTCTTTCATCCTCTTCATTATTCCTCTTTTCATTGGGCCACCAATCCCATGCAACGGGTCTTGTACATTTATGTTCCTTCCACCATATGTTCTATGATAACTCTTCACTCCTCACTGTATATGTGTTCCTTGATTATCATCATTCCCTCCCTCTTAAACAGATTCTTCCATGAATCTGCATATCCAAAGGGAGAGAGATCAGTAATATTAAACTTAGCACTCAAATTTACATACCTACTAGGAAAGTCAATCTTGTAGGTGTTATCATGGATTCTTTATAAAACTTGGAAAAGTAAATCTCCCCTAGGTTGAAGTTTTGATTTTCTTTACTCTAGAAACCTTTCCTTCCTCAAATTCACCCACACCCAATCTTTGGGTTCTAGTACAAACTTATGCCAACCCTTGTTTTATTGCTTCGCATACTGTTCATTTCTTCTTTCAATGTTGGATTTCACCTTGGCATTTAAATCCCAAACAAATTTTTCCTTCTCATCAACTACAAGATCAAAAAACTCAGTAGTATGCAATGAAATAATATCTAACAAAGTCATTGGGTTGAATACATATATAATCTCAAAAGGTGAGAAGTTAGTAGTGGAATTCACTACTCTGTTATACGAAAACTCTATGTGTGGAAAACATTTTTTCCAATTTTTTAGATTTTTGTGAATTATTGCACACAAGAGGGTAGAGATTGTTTTATTAACCACTTCAGTTTTCCCATCAGTTTGAGGATGTGCAACAATTGAGAAAAATAATTCTGTTCCCAATTTATTCCACAAAGTCCTCCAAAAGTGTCTAAGGAATTTCACATTCCTATCACTTACAATGGTTTTGTTATATCCATGTAATCTCACAATTTCTTTGAAAAGAAAATATTATAAATGAATAGTATCATTAGTTTTTGAGCAGGCAATGAAATGGTACATTTTTATGAATCGATCCACAATAACAAAATTGCTATCTTTTCCCGATTGGGATCAAGGACATCCCAAAAAAATCCATATAGATGTTGTTCTAAGGATGGGATTGAATGGGAAAGGGGGAATACAATCCATTAGGTTGAACCTTGGACTTTTTAGGCTTATAAGTGACACACTTGGTACAAATTTCAATAACATCTTTTCTCATGCTTGGAAAATAAAAATGTTCATGAAAATTATCTAGTGTTTTATCAACCCCAAATTCCCATTAAACCACCCCCATGAGTTTCTTTTACAAGAAATTAATGATTTGAAAAATTTGTAATGCACAATTTATCCCTTTTGAAAAGAAAACCATCATTTTTGTAATATTTTTTAAATCCATGCTTTTCAAAAGATGTCCAAATTTGAGAAAAATCTCTGTCATTTTCATACATTACCTTCATTAACTCAATTATAAGTAATCGAGAATAAAGAGAAGTAAGAAGTGCATACCTTCATGAAATAGTATCGACAACTACATTTTCCTTACCTTTTTGTGCTTGATCACATAGGGAAAAGTCTCAATGAATTCCATCCAAGATTCATGTTGCCGATTCAACATACCTTGGTACTTAAAATACTTAAGGCTTTGATGCTCAGAATGAATAATGAACTCTTTAAGCCATAAGTAATGTTTCCATGTTTCCAGGTTTTGTTTCAAAGCATAAAGTTATTTATCACAAGTTGAATAATTTAATGTTTCCCTAATAAATTGCTCACTAAATTAAACAATTAGACATGAATCTTGAGTCAAAATAGTACAAATACCAACTCCTGATACATCACACTCAATTTCAAAGACTTTTGTGAAATCTGGTAACCTTAAAAGGGGAGCATTAACCAATTTTTCTTTGAGTGTGTTAAATGATTTTTCTTGTTTTTTACCTGATTCAAAGTCCACATGTTTCTTTACAAGTTCATGGAGAGGTGAAATGATGAATGAAAAATCCTTAACAAACCTCCTATAGAAGCTTTACAATCCATGAAAACTCCTAACCTTGGTTGTGCTCTTTGGTGTGGGCCACTCTTGAATTGGTTTGACCTTTTCATCATCCACACAGATCTCCTCCGCCCGTACAAAAAAATCCAAGAAGCACAACATAATCCATGAAAAATAAACATTTTTGAAGATTGACATAAAGTTGGTTTTCTTTAAGGGCCTCACACACCAAAAACAAGTGTTAAACATGGTTGTCTAGAGATTTATTATACACCAAGAAATCATCAAAATATAAAAACATGAATTTTCCTATGAATGAATGAAGGACATGGTTCATTAAGATCATGAATTTACATGGTGCATAAGTTAAACCAAATGTAATAACTAACCACTCATACAAGTCTAACTTAGTTTTAAAATCATTTTCCACTCATCTTCTTCTTTCATTCAAATTTGGTGGTATCCACTATTAAGATAAATTTTTGAAAACAAAGTATCCCCATGTAATTCATCAAGCATGTAATTAACTTGAGGGATGGGATAATGGTACCTAACTGTTATTTTTTTTATAGTAAGACAATCCAAACACATATTCCACATGCCATGTAATAACTCGGATCTTCTTTTTAGGTATGTCTTTCTTTTCTGGTTGTTTTTGAGAAAAAGAGAAGTTTCTGGAAATTTTAGGAGTACACGTCGTGTACTTATAAGTACATGTTGTGTACTAGGTTACCACAGTTAGCCATGTTCTGGCCATGTAACGGCTGAACACATGGCCATGAAGGGTGACCTGGAGACCTAATGTGTGGACCAATTAAGGCAAGTACACACCATGTACCTCTTAAGTACATGCCATGTACTTTATTTTTATTTCATTAAACGGATCGGGGTCGTGTCTAATCGACAGAACACACTTCTTCTATGTTCGTCTCGTCCAGGAGTGACCATACGACATGATTTTTCTCTGAGCCCCTGACTCGCCATCCGTTCTTCTAATTGAACACCATTGATTGCATTGGAATTTCCATGGTAATCTCTTCATTATTCTAGAGCCTTGTTTCCCAATTCCTCTTCTTTTGTAAGTTATCTTCAGTTGAACGTTTTTAGAGTTTTTGTAGATCTACAGTGTACTATGGTGATTAAAGACCTAAGGTTCACATATATCGATTGTACAATGCCGAATTATGTGGTTTCTACCTTTACATAGTTGTTATTTGAGTTATATGTGCAAAAGTTCCCAATACACTTGTTCGGGGTATTACGTGTTTATGGTTATTAGCCCCGTTATTTCCTGATCTACCTTGTGTGCTTGAGTAGAGGATTTATGATTGTTGTAACAACCCGACCCCTCTAGGCTGGAGCCGGTGTACTACTTGTGATATTGGAATGGTTATAAGGAATGAAAATCCAAAAGGAATGATCAGTTTAGTATTCTTGAAGAAACTAGATACATAGATGTAACTCAAATTACATTGGAAAAGGCTACAAAATACAATACATAACAAAAAACTCAAAACTGCATCCACAGGAACTCAAAATAAGACCTTCTCTTCATCACCTGTCGAAGGTAGAAAATGAAAGGGGTGATCTCAAAAGCTCAGTAAGGGTTACAAATACAGGAATAATGAGTACAATAATACGTGAATCACAATCAATATGACATAATCAATATGGTATAGTGAGTAAATGAACAATTAATACCATTAATAAACTGAAAATGAAAATGCATCCATAGATTTTGTCATAGTGAAAACCTCATAGAAAATAATAATAACTGATAAAGAATAAAGAGAATTATTATTAACTGGAAATCATGTATTTGTCCCATGAAACCATAATACCGTAAAAATGGTTTAGTTCTATGGGTAGAAACCCGTCTAATTTTTGGAAACAAACTCGAAGGGTCTGTCGCCAAACTGTTTTGTCTCATGAGACCTACCGATGCATCGAGGGGCTATAGCGGGCCCCACCCGCCACTTCATATCCAAATAATTCTGTATACATTTATTCAATACAATAGAAATATGCCCTTCCAATATCCGTATAGAGTAGAGTATACGGATTCCCCAATATTTCCATAATTAAAATAACATTCCAAATAAACACCGTATGTAAAATGGTATACGGTTTAGACAAAAAACATATCCATGACATGAGATTGTGGATATTTAATATAATTATAATTTCAAATGAAAAGTGATCTCAAATGGGCAGTAGGTACACCACATAAGGATTATTAGGTGCACAATACAAAGATAGTCACAACGAAAACGACAGATGAGACAAAGTCCCTTACCATAATGTAATCGGTCGAACCGTATGACCAGAACTTAATAACCATCAAGTGAATCATTAAATAACATGAATATAAATATAATCATGTTATTATATATAAAATGTAAGTACACATATACCAAATATAAGGAATAATTGGTGAACAATGGAAATCTCACAGAAATGAATGTGAGATGAGAAACCCCTTACCTTTTTCTCTAGTGTGTTCTTGATTGTTCTTAATGACCTGAATAATCAAATTTAGATTCATTAATTAATAATTAAAGAACCTAATAAAAATGTAATTGATATGATATAAACTTATTAAGTTCATTAATGGCCTCTTTGATGGGCTTAAGAGATTAAATCTTATTGTTTTGGAAGCATTTTCTTACTTGGTTTCATGATTTGTTTACTTGTATTCATGAATGGAATTTGGTTTGAAATATGGTTAAACATAAAGAATTGTTAATATAAATTATTAGTTACATTAAAGATATATAAATTATCTTATAATTATTCTGGTTATATACCATGAGGATGACTCATTTGATGAGTTAAAAATAAACGCTTGAATTTGGCTTGGCAGTTTTTTGCTCAATAAACTTGTTTCGTATTATTATTCCATATTATGTACATGTAAATATTACAGAACATTAATCAAGATAAAATACATATGTTATGACCTGGTTCAACCATAATTATAGTTTCATGACCAGTAATGAAAGAACGATTTAAGAACAAGACTTCGTCATCCACAAAGGTTATAAAGTGGAACCTCATGGACGTTGATTTCATTTATAAAAATGGAAGGGGGGAGTAAGAATATTGATGATGGTTTTTCTATTCACATGATATAAATCCAGTATGTACATGATAATGGAGTTATCATGATCATTTGGACAGAATAGGTGAATAGAGGATAACAAATAAAGATAAATTCAAGTGAAACTAAAAGAAAAAGAAAGGTGTTTTACCTCTTGAAATAACTTTTTCGAGAACCTCCTTAAGGGAAGGGATTTTGGTCTTTTGGAAAGACCAAGAGCTTCCTAGTCGTGGGTAGTGACTAGGGAAGGCTATTTGGGAAGAACTTTTAGGATCTTACAGGCTTAGAGGGGTGAAGAGAAGAGGGAGTGGTGAGGGGGGTTTTATAGTGGAGGAGAGGGGGTATTTTTCATTATTTTAATCATTCTTATAATATTTTTGCCCATGATTATGAATATTCTTAGTTCATGTGACCTCAAATAGTAATAATGGCATGTGAGTTTGAACCAAGTGGCATTTCATCACTTATGATGTCATAAATAGTGTATTTTATTGAAAATTTGTATATACGGTATTTTATTGTATTTCACTATTCATCAAAAAATTTAGAATTTCAGAAAAATCCAAAAAGTTTACCCAAACCGTTTTGTGACGTGTAGAATTCAAAAATGAACTCCATTTTTAAAAATTAATTTTATAAATATTATTAATTTAATTTTTAAATAAAGTCATAGTTAATTGTAAAAATAACTATCTTAAAGTGCAATTAGTTTTATTTCTCATTGAAAAACTAATTAAGATCTCATTATCTTGTTGCCTTAAGAAAATGAAATAATATTATTATTTACTATTCATAAGGGTCATATTACTATTCATATTACTATTCATAAGGGTATGTTACTATTCACCAAAAATTAAGTTTGTTCTATCAGACTCTAAATGACTTACTGATCACAACCCTAGATGACCATTTTTTGAAATTCAAAACATAGAAGTGGAAATTTTATATTTAATGGCTAGGTTTTGACTATATCCTAAATAACCTAGTGTTGTTTCGAAGGAACACAATGGTGAATAGAATGTATTTAACAAAAACATACCATAAAATGTTTGGGGTGCTACAATTGTAAATAGGTTTATTTACCTTTTTATGGATGTGTTTCCCATGTTTGCTTGATATTGACCATTTGGTCTAGATTTTCATGTTAGGCTACTTTGTTTTCCATGCCTAGTATTTTTAGGATGGAGTGAATTTATTTGACAGGCTATGAGATACTATAGACTATTTATCCAAGTAGTTATTGAGGTTTACTTTGGATTCCATATACTGTTTATACATGATTGATTTACATCGGGCTGTGGGAACCTGATGTAGTAGACCATAGGAAGAATGGACGTTGAGGGATTCTCCAGGGTGTTTGTTTATTTTTACATTGCGAGACCATAGGGGGGATGGAATTTCAGCTCCCTCAGAGTGCCTGTAGTTCCTTTTTATGAGACCATAGGGGGAATTGGACGTTGGCTGCTTCCCCAAAGTTTCTATAGTTACTAATATAAGACCACATGGAGAATTGACGGTGAGTGCTTCCTCAGAGAGTCTTTACTAAAGATGAAGGGGTTAGACTGTGAGTACTTCCCAAAGGGTTACTTGTGTTTGATTGGTTGAACTATAGGGGTTAGGCTGTGAGTACTTCCCATAGGGTTACTTATGACTATTGGTTTCTTAACTAATAAATTAAAATGGATGTAATTTAAACTATAGGATCGTTTATCTTGAGTACTTCCTTGTTTGTTGCTTCATTTTTCATATTGCCTTCCATATATATTCACCGACTATTTGGAAAAGATATTTGGGTGGTTGACTACTGGGATTCATCTCACACCCTGTTTAGGTCATGATTTTGGGCCCAAACATATGATATTATTGCAGGTCTAGATAAGGGAAAACACCCTTCTACTTAAGGTACTTGATTGTTGTGGTGCTGGAGAGTATGGGACCAAGCTGATTCTTGCGATGCTGATGGAGTTTATTTGTTTTTTTGTATTTTTTTTTTTGAGTAATATATTCCAGCATTTTGACTTGTTTGGATGATTTCCTAGACATATGTATCATGCATCATTTATATATATGTGTGCTCCAGTTGTTTATTACTTCCAGTCTTCTGTTGTTCACTTATTGAAGGTTACTATTGTTTCTGCTATTGTTATCTATTTATATCTACTGCATTACTCTGCCAATGAGGGCATAGTTTCCACACTATCACACCTAAGGACCTCGCTACTAGTCAGCCGCCTCTAGAGTTTGGGGAAATTCTCTTGAGGCTATGTGACCAACTGAGTACGGGGAACCTCTGGGAGGCTTTCGGAACCAGGACGTTACAAAGTGGTATCAGAGGCATTCTTTTCTTCTTGACTTACTGTTTGGAGCCTGTATCCAGGGATACGAAGGAATAAGTACTTGGTAATAAGCTGTGCCCGGGAGTAGCTAACCCATGTATAGGGAAAATCCAATTTACCTTGATTATTTCTATTTTTCTAGTTTTTCAATTATTACAGTTGATTTGATTTCACCATTGGGTGATTCACATGTTTTTTTTTTTGTTATCATTGATATTATTGATGTTCTATTTCTGTTTCAACCCGATGAGATGAGGGTATGCCATCTCATGCATCATATAGGCACTTCCTAGAGATCACATGTCATGCATTATTGCCATGCCATTTAGGGTGCATTACTAATTGTTTATTGATGTGATAGATATTGTGTTGGATATGCATGCTGTTGTGATAAATTCCTTGATAGAATACATGTTGTTTGATAGGGTATTTCTAATGTTTAAAGTTAACTTGAATGAATTCCAAACTTTGGTCCATGAGGTGTTATAGGCCCTCATGGATCGTAACATGGTGGATCATTTTACTTTTATGCTTGTATATGACATGTATAAGATGCCAATATTTGATTCACGGGTAGTATGGGCCCTCAAAAACTGGAATTTGGAACTTTAATGTTCATTTTAGTGTTTTATGGGTTTCAGAGTAGTTTCTGAGACTTACTATTTGGAAAAACCCAGAATACATGGCGTGTAATGATGAATACACACCATGTATCCTTCTGTTCAGGAAGGAAATATTTTTCTTAAGTACATGCCGTGTACTATATGTACATGTTGTGTAGTCCCTAACTGCGTTACTACCTATGTGGAATGATACATGGGGTTGGGAAATATTTGGTGAAACATGTTTTTTACCTGAAGCAGACGCAATGTGTATATACCATATGTCCATCCATGTGACCAAATACACCGGAAGATAATGGGTAGTTAGTACATGTTGTGGCTGACAGAAATAGGTCGTTTAGGGTCAGCTGTGTAACCGGCCATGTGACTAACAACACCGGGTTGGTGAAGTTTGTCTAGTACACGCCGTGTCTAGCACAAACATATCGTGTAGTCTTGTTCTAGGGGAACCGTGTGGGTTATTTGTGTAGAAGAACTCGGGTAGGGGAACACGATTCAAGTACACGCCATGTTTTAGAGGAATATACCGTGTGTATGGGTGTTACACGACCAGAGTTGGAAGGATTACACGCCCATGTGAAGGCTTAAAGGAACACGTCATGCAGGAGTTATACATGTCGTGTATCCACTGTTTTGAAATATTGAATGCTTTATTTCTCATGTTCCCTTATTAAAATTCTAAGTTTCAATCCTTGATAATATTGAACTAAGGTGTGCTCTTGACCTTGCAGAGTCATGCCACCGAGACGTCCTCCCATTGTATGTCAGTTACAGAGTAGTGATCAGACACCAGATATGGCTGATCAGGGACTACCAGCAGATCCTCCTGTTGTTCCAGTCCTAGCCCCAGCTATTATCCTGGATGCAGGTGCTGATGAACAGATCTAATAGGGATTCATGAGGTTCATGCAGACCTTCCAAGGAGAACCGCATCCTGCCCCTTCTATGGCAGAGTTGACGTGGGTTTTTCAATAGCAGCATTCTCCCACCTTCTTAGGGTAAGGAGGATATCAGGTTGCAGATTCATGGTTAGAAGCCATGATGTTGATCTTTGATCATCTGGAGACACCTCCAGAGAGGAGGTTGAATCTCTCTACTTATATGCTTCGAGAATCTTCCAAGAGATAGTGGGATGTGATCTCACAGGAGTGGCGCTGACAGGTTATGGTGTGGGACGAGTTCCAGTGTACCTTCTATGATTATTTCTACCTGGATACTTTGAATGCTGATCGAGCCCAAGAGTTCATGAGTCTGGAGCAGGTTACTCTTTCGATTATGAAGTATTCTTATCGCTTCACAGAGTAGAAGTGCTTCCTGCCCATTCTAGGAGGTAATGAATTATTTCTAGCGAGGAAGTTTGAGGATGGTCTTAGGAATGACATCTGATCCCAAGTGAACATCTTCAGGTTGACTTCCATCACCTCTATAGTCAACCAGGTTCTAATCACAGAGCACAATATGAGGGATTCTGGGGTCGTGATCTAGGGAGACTCAACATTCAGAGTTAGTACCCCTCCGACTGATAGCAAGAATCACTGTTGGGAGTCTACGTGTGGAGATCCGTGTTGGTAGAATAATTCCTCTCGTGGTCAGGTGGTGTGCTACCAGTGTGGGAAGAGCGGGCATATAAGGCCACATTTCCCAAGAGACCCATTTGAATACCGAACCTGTGGAAAGATGGGCCATCTTCAGCGTTTCTGTTAGTTGTTTTCACCAGCAACTGGTGACAGATGTTCTTCTATGAATCCTCAATTAGGAGTAGCACCACCAGTTTCTCATCAGTCTGGGAATTGGAGTTCATCCAGATTCTCAGGCTGAGGTGGAGGACATGGCTATTGTAGTCAATCTTCAAGATTTCAGTGAAAACAGGGTGGATCAGCTCAGGGTGGTTAGGCAGGGTCATAGGGTCATGGTACTAGATAGAATTTGTAGTGGAGAAGGATCCCAGACCCTCTATAGTTCAAGTTACGATCCTATTTTCCACAGTTTTAGCTTCTTTACTTTTCGATACAGAGGCTTCCCATACTTCCATATCTATTTTTGTTGTTGTAGAGAGCCTTGGGATCTTTATATTTACTTATTCTGATGTCTTGACACTAGACACTCCGTTGGGGACAAGAACGGCTAGTGTACGATAGTGCGAAGAGTTCCCTCTAGAGGTTGGTGGGTGTCACTTCTTATGGGACCTCTATGTCTTAGAGATGACTAGATATGATGTCATTCTCAGAATGGACTTGTTAGTTCTCTTCCAGGCAGTTGTTGACTGCTATCTCCATAGGGTGATTTCCATGTCACCAGAGGGTGAATCGTTTCTTCATAAGGGTGAATGGGATGTCCAAGCGAGAAGAGTAGTACTCGATCATCATGGGTTGAGATGAGTTACAACCTAGATTTCTAGTCTATATCTGGATGACCAGGGGACTTCACAGATGGACTTACCTCCAATGGTGGATCATTCCAGATATGTCTTTCCAAAGGAATTTTCAGGTTTACCTCTAGAGCGAGAGGTGAAATTTTCTATTGATATTGTACTAGAAGAAGCACTAGTGTCTATTCCTCCCTATATAATGGCTACACTAGAGTCACAGGAGCTCTAGATGAAGTTGGAGGAGTTACAGGCAAAGGGTTTCATCCGACCCAATACTTCTCCTTGGGTTTCGCCTGTCCTGTTTGCAAAGAAGGCGGACGGTACCATCAAACTTTGTGTTGATTATTGGAAGATGAACCAATTTATGGTCAAGAACTGATATCCTTTAAGAAGGATTGATGATATCTTTGATCGTCTTCGAGGAGCCCCAGGTGTTCTCTAAGATTTACTTGAGATCAAGTTATCATCAGTTGCGCGTTAGACCTTCTGATATACCTCTTACAGCCTTTCGGAGTAGGTATGGTCCATACGAATATGTGGTTATGTGGTTCAGTCTCACAAACGTGCCCGTGGTTTTCATGGCACTGTTGAAACGAGTTTTCCATCCATACTTGGATTCTTTCTTGGTAGTCTTCATGGACGATATATTGGTGTACTCTCACACTTGACGAGACCATGCCACACATCTTGAGATCGTTCTGAGTACACTTAGAGAGAATAAGTTATATACGAAGCTCTCAAAATTACACTTTTGGATAGACCAGATTCACTTCATGGGTCATGTTATCTCAGAGACAAAAGTAGCAGTAGACTGAGAAAAAGTGAGACCAGTAGTTTCCTGGGAGCAGCCGAAGAACATCTTTGAGGTACGAAGTTTTCTAGGGCTGACTAGATACTACATACACTTCATATAGGACTTTTCATGCTTAGTAGGGCCACTAAAGGGGATCACTAAGAAGGGTGTTAAGTACTTATGGTTAGATTCTTTTCAGTCATCCTTTATGGATCTGAACGGGAGGTTGTCTTCCGCACCGATACTAGTATTTACAGAGTCGGACAAGTGCTATACCATTTACTGTGATGCATCATGTATCGTTCTGGGAGCAGTGCTTATGCAGGTAGAAGGATTCATTGCGTACGAGTCTCGGTATTTGAGGCCACATGAGAGGAATTACCCGATGCATGATCTCGAGTTGGTTTCAGTTGTTCATGCTTTACGATGTTGCACATATTATCTGTTGGGAGAATATTTTGTAATTTTCACTAACCAAAAAAGTCTCAAGTATATCTTCACTTAGCGTGATCTGAATTTGAGACAGTGAAGGTGGTTTGAGTAACTTCAGTTTTTTGACTTCGAGCTTGCCTACCCGCCTAGGAAAGGAAACGCAGTAGCTGATGCGTTGAGTAGAAGGAATCAGATACATGCAGTTCAGGAGTCCAGCATCGAGTGGAATCTTATGTCTCTATTCTCAAAGATGCATTTGGAGGTGCACGAAAAACAGGTGAATACCTTTCTTTCTTTTGTGACTTTTAACTCTACTCTACTTGATCGAGTGAAAATGAAGAAGCTGTCAAATGTTGAAGGCCTAGTCCTATGGGAGAGTGTGTTATAAGATGACCCTATTCCTGGATAGATAGATGGAGAGGATGAGATCTTTCATTTTCAAGGACGTGTATGGGTGTTAGCAGACATACGCAAGGAGATGATGCGAGACTTTTATTCCTTAGTTTGGGAAGTTCATCCTAGTGTCAGCAAGATGTATCGTGATCTACACCATCAGTATTGGTGGCCAGGTATGAAGAGAGATGTTGTTGGCTTTTTCATGAGGTGTTCCACCTATCAGTAGGTGAAGGCGGAGCATCAATGACCAGTAGGGCTTTCACAGCAGTTACTCATTCCCAAGTGGAAGTGGAACAATGTCATTTTGGACTCCATGATAGGTTTACTGAGGTCACCTTGATGGAATGATGTAGTTTGGGTTGTCATTGACAAACTCACGAAGGTTTCTCACTTCTTACCGATCAAGGAGACCTTCAGTGTTGATGAGCTAGGAAGTATGTACATCTGGGAGATTTTACGTCTACATGGGGTTCCACACTCCATTATTTTAGACAGAGACACTCGTTTTACTTCTTGGGTCTGGCAGGGATTACAAAGGGCTTTGGATACACAGGTACTTCTGAGTACAACTTACCATCCCCAGATAGATGGCCCGTCCGAGCGTACGATTCAAGTGATGGAGGAAATTATTCGAGCATGCATCCTCGATTTTGGAGGTTCTTTGGAGAAGAACATACCTCTAGTGAAGTTTTCCTACAATAATAGTTTTCAAGAAACTATTCATATAGAACCATATCAGGCTTTGTATGGTAGGCCATGTCGATCACCCTTATGTTGGCTGGAGGCAGGAGAGGCAACTATGCTAGGACCTCATCCGGTCCAGGAGACCACAGATCAGGTGGAGTTGATTCGGAAGAGTATGAATATTGCAAAATCATAATATAAGTCTTATTTTGATCAACATAGATGACCTCTGGAGTTCAAGTCCAGAGATCAGGTGTTCCTGCATGTCACACTGAGGTTGGGACATAGGAGGGTTAGGAGACAGGGCAAGATTTTGCCGAGATATGTTGGACCATTTGAGGTTTTGGAGAGAGTCGATATGGTTTACTATTGGTTGCAGTTACCTCAGAATTATGGGGCTATGAACGAAGTCTTCTACGTTTCTCAGCTAAGAAATTACTTCTCAGACCCGTCTCATGTTTTTCAACCCGAGGAGGTTGAGCTGGAGGTGGATGAATCATTTGAGAAGCATCCTATCCGGATTGTTGATCTCAATGCGAAGGTTATCTATTGATTGTTTATTCATCTTGTACGAGTTTTATGGAAGCACGAGTGAGTACATGACGAGACTTGGGAGAGGGAGGCCAACATACGATCATAGTGGACAAAGTTGTTCAAGGATTCTTCTTCTACGCTGCCTTGCTAGGGAAATTTTGGGACAAATTTCTTTAAGGGGGTAAGTTTGTAAGAACCCAGATATTCTTTTTAGGCATGTCTTTCTTTTCTAGTTGTTTTTGAGAAAAAGAAGAGTTTATGGAAATTTCAGGAGTACACGCCATGTACTTATAAGTAAATGATGTGTAATCGGTTGTCGCAGGTGGTCATGAGTTGGCCGTGTAATGGCCGAACACATGGCCATGTGGGGTGAACTATAGACCACCTAAAGTTGGGGACAATTAAGGCCAGTACATGCTGTGTACCTTTTAGGAACATTCCATTTACATTATTTTTATTTCATTAAATAGACTAGGGTCGCGTCTAATCGACAGAACACCCTTCTTCTCCATTCATCTCATCCAGGAGTGACCATATGGTGCAATTCTTCTCCAAGACCCCAACTCACAATCCGTTCTTCGAATTGACCACTTTCAATTATGTTGGAATTTTCAAGGTAAGCTCTTCCTTCTTCTAGATCTTTGTTTCCCGATTCCTCTTCTTTGTTAAGTTATCTTCACTTGAACATTTTTAGCGTTTTTGTATATCTACGGAGTTCTAAGGAAATTCAAGGAATGAGGTTCACGTATATCGATCGTAAAACACCAAGGTAGGTGGTTTGTGCATTTTTTTAGTTATTCTTTGAGTTATATATGCAAAAGTTCCCAATACCCTTGTTCGGGGTATTGCATGTTTATGGTTATTAGTCCTGTTATTGCCTGCAATGCCTTGTGTGCATGAGTAGAGAATTTATGATTGTAAATAGAATTATTTACCTTCTATGGATGTGTTTCCCATGTTTTCTTGATATTGACCATTTGGTCTAGCTTTTCCTGTTAGGCTGCTTTTTTTTCATGCCTAGTATTGTTAGGATGGTGTGAATTTATCCAACAGGCTAGAATATACTGTAGACTATTTAGCCAATGAGTTCTTCAGGTTTACTTCGGATGCCATATAACATTTATGCATGATTGATTTAAATAGGGTTGTGGGAACCCGGTGTAGAAGACCATAGGGAGAATGGATGCTGAGGGCTTCTCCAGAGTGTCTGTTTACTTTTATGTTAGGAGACCATAGGGGGGATAGACTTTGTGCTCTCTCAGAGTGTCTGTAGTTCCTCGTTACAAGACCACATGGGGAATTTGACGTTGAGTGCTTCCCCAGAGTGTCTATAGTTACCAATACGAGACCACAGGGGGAATTTACGGTGAGTGCTTCCTCAGAGAGTCTTTGCTAAAGCTGAACCAGAGGGGTTATACTGTGAGTACTTCCCATAGGGTTGCTTGTGTTTGATTGGTTGAACCAAAGGGGTTAGATTGTGAGTACTTACCAGAGGGTTACTTATGACTGTTGGTTTCTTAACTAATAAATGAAAATGGATGTAATTTAAACTGTAATTTTTTTTTACCTTGAATAATTCCTTGTTTATTGCTTCATTTTTCATATTGCCTACCATATATATTCAGTGACTGTTAGGCACAGATCTTTGGGTGGTTGCCTACTGGGATTCGTCTCACACCCTTTTTGGGTCATGCTTTTGGGCCCAAATAGATTATATTGTTTCAGATCTAAATAAGGGCAAGTGACCTTCTACTTTAGGTACTTGATTTCTATGGAGATGGAGAGCGTAGGACCAAGATGAGGCTTGCGATGCTACTGGAGTTTAATTGTTTCTTTTTATTTTTGTTTAGTACTTTATTCCAGCATTGTGACTTGTTTGTCTGTTTTTCTAGACATATATATCATGAATAGTTTATATATATGTGTGCTTCAGTTTTTTATTACTTCCAGTCTTCCGCTGTTTACTTATTGCAGGTTACTACTGTTTCCACTACTGTTATCTGTTTATTTTTTCTAGATTACTCTGCCAATGAGGGCATAGTTTCCCCACTATCACACTCAAGGCCCTCACTACTATTCAGTAGCCTTTGGCATTTGGAGAAATGTGCTTGAGGCCATGTGACCAACCGGGTATGGGGCACCTATGGGAAGCTTCCGGAACTGAGACATTACATGCCATCTTTCTTGGGTACCAGGATCACCGAGATGGAACATAGACTCGAGATTTTCCTCACTAATTATTTATTCATTATTTCTACAGCTTGACATTGGATCTCTCTAGTCTCTTCCAAATTAGCCCTATATACTGGACTTTTGGGAATTGAAACACCAAGTATGAAGTCAATCCTATGCTCTATGCCTCTCAAAGGGGGTAATCCATTAGGAATTTCTTTGTGAAACAAATCACCAAATTTCTATATTAAATACACAAAACAAGAAGTAAAAGAATGTTGATATTAATTATTTTCAAGGTAAGCATCCTTAATAATGCGTAAGACCACTTTCAAGCTCAATAAAGCACCTTTAACCTCACGTTTTCTAGAAAATAAACTCACCTTTCACTCAATACTCTGGTTTTCATCTCTTTGATTTCCTAATTTATATTTATGTTACTCATCTCTCCTTTTTCACTCTTAATTTTTTCAATCTTTTCATTTTTTCCCTCTTTTCATTTTTTCTCATGTCATCACTCTCTTTTTTATCACTCAAATTTTATTTTTCCCACTTTCTTTTTCACTCATTTCTTTTTCACTCATTTCTTTTTTCATTTTGAATTCTTCTCTATCCTTGCTTGATCTTCATATTCTTGTATGAGACTTAGAGGACTCAAAAAAATATTTATACCACTAAAATGAAAATAGAAGCGGTTAGAATAGTCATCATACATCATCCTACTATCAAATTTCCATGGTCTCCATAGTAGAAAATGTCCATATTGCATCATAGAAACATCACACAACACCTAATCATGATATTTTCTAATGGAAAAAGAAACTATTGATTGTTTTGTGACCCTCACTTATTCACTATCATTCAACCATTGTAATATATAAGTTCTAGTATGCCTTACAGTAAGAAAACTCAACTTCTCCACCAACAAGGTACTAGGAACATTAATACAACTTCCAATATCAATGATCACACTACATACCTTCTTCTTGATGTGGCATCTCATATGAAAAATATGCTTACACTACTCCTCATCATGATCATCTTTTGGTTGAATGTTTATAGCTCTTTTTTCCACCAATGCATCTCCATGTACAGGTTATTCAAATTATACATCCAAACCCTCCTCAAAAGGTGGAATATAATCATCTATAGAGTTCTCACTAATGATGTATCCATTATCCAAAACAATCATGGCCCATTTTTTGGGAATTGAGATGCAATGTGACCATGTCCTTGATAATTAAAACACTTTATATCACAAGATTTATAAGGGGAAATTGTGTCCATTTTTACTTTTGAATCCGCGAGGAAGAACTTATTTTTGGCCTCTTCTCTTTGTTTTGGAACAAATTTGGAATCCCTTGGTTTTGTTTCATTCCACTTAGAAGTTGATTTTGGATCTTCTTGGTTATCCTTCCAAAAATTGTGGGAACTTACTTGAATCCTTTGAGAATATAGTTGCTTTTCAAACTTCACTGCCTTATATAGAAAATCCTCCATTTCAATGTAGGTTTGAAGTTTCACCAGATTTCTAATTTCTGGATTCAAGCCATTGATGAACCTTACTATGGTAGCTTTACGATCCTCCTCTAAATTGGCTCGAATCATCGATATCTCCATTTACTTATAGTATTCATCCACACACATGGATCTTTGCACAGGTTTTTGTAACTTAAAATGATAATATTGATATAAATTACTAGAAATATACCTTTTTCACATTACTATATTCATTTCTTCCCATGTTTGAATTTTCCTCTATCTATTTTGTCATTGAATTACTTATAATTGGTCCCACCAACTACTTTCATAGTCATTGAACTCAAGTGCCGCCAACTTTACCTTCTCCTCTTCCAAGTAGTTGTGAATCCCAAACACATGTTAAAACTTTCTCTCCCACTCCAAATAAAGTTATGGGTCACTCTTACCTTTAAAATGTGGAAGTTTCATTTTGATTCTTCCCAAGTCACTTTCTATCCAAGCATCACATTGCCCTCACCTAGTAATTGATTCTTAGAAATCAGAGTACTCATAACCACCTTCATTAATTTCTTACCTTCTTGGAGCCTTTTAAGTTGATTAACTTTGTAAATCATCCAACTTGGCCTTAAATCTTGTAAACTAGACAGCAACAGCTTTCATGAATAATTTGATGTCGATCACACTTCTTTCTCCCATGTTCGCCATTTTTCTAATTCCTCACACACTCTTTCTATATGTTTTCTTAATCTATAAAAAAGTTTCCTCACAATTTCTTGCACAAAAACTTGGTTCCTACAAGTTTTATTAAATAGAATAAAGAAGAAAACTAGTAAGAAGCAATCAATTTATGGTAAAATTTAAAAATTAGAAATTTTAAAAGGGTTTGAATCATTGGAGTCAAAGAAAAATTAGAGATAAAGAGAAATGGTTGAAATGGTTATAGTTGAAGGTTAAATATAGATAAAGGAAAGAATATGGAATATATGTATTGGAGTATAAATCCATGTAATTTGTGCTAAAGATCCAACTCAAGTGCAATAAATTTTTAGCTACTTTTTTTTTCTGCACTATTTTTTTTCAAATAATTCAACCTGAAGAGATTGCACAAAGATTTGATGTTAGTGTGTGGCTTAAAAAAATATAAAATTATCAAAAGATAAAATCTCATTAAAATGACTCCAAAAGGATGAGTAATGGAATATTTGGATTTTTATAGGAAAATATCCTTTAAATGAAAACTTTAAACTCGATTGAAATTCCGTCTTGGAGAATGATATTTTTCAAAAGAGTGAATATGTAGTATTAATTAAATAGGATTTATCTCCATATGTATGAGATTAATTTCAATGTTTCTAAATCAATAAGAAATATGAGATTACGAACTATGAAAATGACATATCATACATCCATAAATTCGAAGAAAAGTTCGTCAAAATGGTGGAAGAATGTTACGGCCAGAATTGGTGATGGACAAAGAAAAATAGAATAAGGAGAAGAAAAATGATGGGAGAAAAATTAAAATGAAGAACATGGTTTATATTGATGACCTCTGATACCAAATGATATGATACCATATGGTCATGCAATATCCATTGGTGAAATGCAGAAAAATAATGGGTGAAGTGGGAGAAATGCAAATAAGGGAATGAGAAGGAAAATAAAAGGGAGGGGGTGATCAATAAGGACCCCAAGAAGATTTTACCCTTAAAACCCTAATTATTAAAAGTTCCACAAAGGTTGATCACTCCTTTGATTAGCCTTACTTGTATTCATCCCAGAACATATGAAACACAATTATAATATGTTAGAAAACACTCAAATTCTCAATTAACCTTCAAGGGGTATAAAGAGGTGGCTATTTATATCCAAATGAGAGAGATACAAGTCAAAATACCTATCCCACAAATGTATAAAGCCTAAAAACGATTTTTGACTTTTTTTTAACACATTCCCATGGCTTTAGGGGACAAGATATCCACCAAGAAGACATTTTGGCACCACCCCAATGACTTTTAAGATTACCACTATGACTTTGGGGACAAGGTACACACCACTTTTTACTATGGAGATTTCCTTCATGCAAGTGGATAAAAATTTGTGGTATCCTTTGGTTGGGCCAATTAGGTTCACTTTTGGGATTTAATAAGTGCGATTAAAGGCCCATTTATTCCTCCCATACATGCATGTTGGGCCTCCTCTTGTAATTTCAAAATGAGGCCATGTAAAGCCTCTTTCATCCTACTCATTCTTCCTCTTGTCATTAGGCCACCAATCACATGAAATGGTTCTTGTAAAATTATTCTCCTTCCACTATCTATGCCATGATCACTCTTGACTCCTCACTACATATGTGATCCTTGATTCTAATCAGTTGTGGTCCACCATCAACTGCGTGTGGTGGTTCCACACCGTACACATGAATGTTTTCCCACGTAACCTATCATTAGATCGAGATATTATAGAAATAAACAAATATTATATCAATACATCTTATAATGAAAATAAAATATGGTAAGAAAATTTATTAGGGTTCTATAAATATACCTGTGGTAGTATGATCAATGGGTGCTGCTAGATCCGCAGGTACTAAAGGAACATCCCCCTGTATAGATGGAGTGGGTCCCAGTGTATGTTCCATAAGCTCAGAATGTGTCAGAACAAGATTCAAAGAATAAGGAATTTAGAAGCTCGAATATAAGGAAGTATAAGTAAAAGAAGATGGCATGGATGGATATCCAAATTCATGATATGGATGAGGAGTAGAAATCATCATCAGATATGGGAAAGATATATGAGAAGGATCAGATGTAAATGTTGGTGAAAACATGGGTGTCCTAAATATCTTGTGTGTCCCTAATGACACTATGAGATTAGAATCTATGGTATATGGTACATCAGTGGGAGGGACAAGGTCTAATCGGGTATGTTGACTAGAGCACCTAGCTTTAGTACCACCCCCCTTGTACCATCTTCCTGAGTACTGGGACCACTAGGATGATCGTCAAATAACTGGTGCCGAAGTGGTGGATCCTACATAAATGTTTAAAAAAAATTATTCATGTGAAATTATATGTTATTGATATATATATATATATATATATATTTGAAATAAAATACTCACAATAGGCACTAATGGAGGAACGCCAATCTCATTCATTTGGATATTGTTGTCTGTCATCCTTTTTCTTCACATCTCCTCAATAGGTTTCATTTTATGAATTTGAAAAAAATATGGAATTAATTATAAATTGATAACTAATGTGTAACCCAAACAATAAAAAATATGATACATGACTTAATTAAGGAATACCACTTGTCAAACCAAATACAAGATATGTAGTGACATAAAAAACAATTTTAAATTTAGTGGGAAGAATATCAAAACAGAGTACATGTCATAAAATAAACAATATTTTAAAATCCACATGTTTAAAAAATGTATGATATAGTTTTATTCTATTTTCAATTCAATCCAATTCAATTTTGGTTATCTCATTTGTCCATTTTTTATTTTTATGTTAGTTGGTTCATTTTTTTCAATGGATTAGGCCATTAGTTAGTTTTAATTTCTCTTTGGTCATTTGGTTCAATTTTTTTAATTGATTAGGTAATTTGTTCATTTTTATTTTTGTTAGGTCACTTGGTTCATATTTTGGGTTAGGTAATTTTTCCATTTTTTTGGTTAGGTCATTATTTTCAATTGTTTTGAATTTCATATCAATAAGTTTAATATGTCTAATTCAATTCATTTTGTTTTTTGTTCTGATTTAATTGTTTCATCTCTGTTTGGTTTCATAGGTTTGAATACAGTTCAATTCAATATTATAAAATTAAACTCAAAGAAAACTGCAACTAATAAATATTGAAAAACAAAATGAAGGTCATGTCAAATATACGATATTTGTAACCAATAGTAAATCAATGTGAATAGTATAAACCTTAACAACCAAAGTCGAGATAAACCAAAAGAACTGAGAATATGGATGAATGATTCTATATATTTCCCACCACAACTTCAGGTTCACAATAAACTATAAAAATTAAGCTATTGAAGTCATCATAAGTAATAAATTGATCAGGGCCAATGAAAGCAGGGATGGTGTCAATTCCATCATCACCACCATAAAAAATATGTCTTGGACTTACATTAATAATGAAACTAAATTTATTTCTAAGATGATCTTGGACATACAAAACTTATTTCTCCATTGATGCCAATCCATATGGTATATTGGTATCAAGAGTGCGAGTCATGTCAATAACTCAAAATCCAAAATCATCAATAAATGTGCCATGCATCGTCATCGAATCAAACTAGTAACATTTCATTATAGTGACTCAACCATGAGAGTAGTAATCCAATATTATAATTTTTTTTAATGACTCCATAATAAGTTACATTTTTTAATCAAAGTCTACTATCCAATGCACTGTCATAATAGTCTGTTGTGGAATTTTTCATAACACCATCATGTTGTGTTCTCATATTCTTTGCTCGTTCAGTGATAATAAATCTATACCCATTGATAATAATTGATTTATAGTAATGAACCATGGTATTAGGGCCAAAAGGCAAAGATCTTATTTCCTTATAAATAGAGTCAACAAGGAAACTCAATACCTTAAATATAAATGAATTTTAAACTTAATTAAATATTGATTTTATTAATTTATTATAATAAAATTTATACCTTCAATTTAAACCAAGAAGAAAACTATTTTCTTTGAAAAGTCTCTCTCCTTATCAAATATAAAGAACAATGCTTTATATTTATCATTTATTTATGTTCCTTGTAGATAAAAATATAAATGGTTTTAAAGATATGTAAAATTACATGATATGAGATAAGATATAAATTTTCAATTTACTTACTTGATGTAGTCATCGAACAAATCACAGTTGAATAAAACTATGTGATGTGCCATCTACCGCTCTTTAAGGCTTAATGACATCAATGTATATGATTTGGGAATTCCTCCTATTTGAGAAAGTGATGGAAAACTGAGTTAAATTTTCTCATATTGTTCTTCTTCATTTCTCACTATTCTATTCATTATCATAGTAAGATCAGACAAATACATTGAGTATAAATCCATACATTCTTGATCCAAGTAATCATTCACGATAGAACCTTAGGGATGATTCCTGATTTAGACCTAAGACTTCAATGTATACATATTTATTTCAGTTGGATACATCCAAAGAAAACATACAAGTCCTCCAAGAAGTATTTCATTTGGAAGATAGATAGCTAGATACAACATTCATGTGAAAAATGATGGTGGGAATATTTACTCTAACTCACACAAAATTAATGGCGCATCTACCAATTTTTTTGCAAGAAATACTTAGATATATTCTTAGCAAAAATATCTCTAAACAAATGGGATAACTAAATAACTGACACCCTTAAATTATTGAAAAAAATATGACATATTTCTATTGGAATCAACTCATTCATAAGGACATGATAATCATGATTATTCAAAGATTTTAGCTTGAACTCTCTTCTATTGAACCATTTTGATATGTTCCGTGAATAGACATCAGGAACATTAATAATCTCTAGTAATTCCATTAATTGATTTTTTTCTATAGGTTTTATCACATATGAAGCACATATAACTTGCAATTTATTTTCATTGATACACATAGGATGCAATTCTGGTCTGATCCCCCAATCCACCAAGTCATGCTGATATCGTAAATCATCTTTTGTCTTTCCCTTTAAATTTAGATGAATCAAAAGAAACATTTCACATATATTCTTTTCAATGTTCATTACATATAAGAAATAACATATCAAATTGGTTGACCAATAATCTAACTCAAATAAGATACTCATCTTATTCCAATTTTAATAGGTTTCAGTGGAAACATTCTTCCTCTTTCTATGTTTCATTTGAAGCTTTCTGAATGAAAAACTAAAATCTCGATATTCATTAAGAACATAAGTTCCAAACCGATGCTGAGGTGGATCATCAGTCTCCATGGTGTTGTCAAATTTTCAAATATTATTTCTATATGGATGGTCCATTGGAAAGAATTATCAAAGTCACATAAAACTAAAAATATTGAGTAAATAAGGTTTCCTTATGACTTTTCCTTTCCTTTATGTTTTGAAAATAACAAACAATCTATCTCAAGGAAAATTTTATTTTCCCAGATATTTATCTTAATAAGGAAATTTTTCCTTCTCCAAGAAAATTTTCTCCTTACCTTTGTTTTCATTGTTCATGTCATAGTTTCTCTAAATCTAAATCTTTTAATTTCTTAGTGTAAAATTCCGTTTCACATCTAAAAAACTAATAATACTATAAATACTTAGATATAGAGTATTCTGTTTTTAGGTTCTAAATTCTGGTTTCGAATTATCTGAATTCATGTTCTGAATTCCCTGAATTCATGTTCCAAATTCTCTGAATTCAGGTTCCAAATTCTCTGAATTCAAACTCCGAATTCCTCTGAATTCCGGTTCCGAATTCTCTAAATTCCGATTCTGAATTCTCTGAATTCAGACTCTAAATTCCTCTGAATTCAGATTCCTAATTCTCTGAATTCAGACTCCAAATTCCCCTAAATTCAGATTCCAAATTCTCTGAATTCGGATTTCGAATTCTTTGAATTTTGACTCCAAATTCCTTTGAATTCAGATTCTAAATTCTCTAAATTCAGACTCTGAATTCCTCTGAATTCTGATTCCGAATTCTTCAAAATTATGACTCTGAATTCCTCATAATCTTGACTCTGAATTCATTAGAATTCTGATTTTGAATTCATTAAAATTCAGACTCCCAAATATATAGAATTTAGATTCTAAATTCCTTGAAAAATAGAATCTGAATATCCATGTAATATAGACTCTGAATGTTTTTTTCGTAGACTCTAAGAATGGATTTGGTTAAACAACTATATTTTTCTTATCCTTGTTTTATTAATGAAATGATGTCATACATTCTGTTTCTAACTAACCGTTGTTTGAGTGACACATGTACAGGTCCCTTTGAGATTCAAGGAAAAATATGACCGTTGGAGGAGGGAGACAACTGTTGGATAAGTGCCTATAAATAGGATCTCATTTGAACGATATCAAAAAAACTGATCTATTACTCTAGAGACCATGTGTTGTTGAAGTGATTTCTAGAGAAAGATACTATCATGCCTTATGTGTACTAAACATCTTGTTCAGCTTGCTTTGTGCAACTCCTATTGTTGCTATGTACAATAGAGGGATTTCGAGGATAGGAAGACAGAGGTGTCGACTACCTTAAAGTTCGAGGACTTCCTTGTTTAGAAAGACATAGGTGCAGACTACCTTAAAGTTTGAGGACTTCCTTGTTTAGGAATACAGAGGTGCCGACTACCTTGAAGTTCGAGGGCTTGCAGGGATAACGGGATAGACTCTGATATTTCTATTGAGGTATTACCCTGGTGTGAGTAAGACATACTTTCTTTAAAGTATAAATCAATGGACCTTTATCCAAGGTTGTTGGATACCCTACTCTTTGGGAAACTTGTGTTGTTTCAAGTTTATTTTCCGCTACATTTTGATTAATAAGGAAAGTATAACTATCTTATACTTTCTTGTACTTGTATACTCTAATTAATAAGATTCTATATGCTTTAAGGTAGAATCTGTTTCCTTGAAAACTTTTCTTAAGTTTCATTTCTTAAACCATATATCTGGAACCTAGAAAGTTTATAGAACTAATAGGTCTTATGAATTTACCTTGTTTAACCTTGTTAAACATAGTTTTTCTTATGGTTAAATACAAAAGTTTTATATCAAATTTAAATGTTCCAAAAGAATTTTTAAAGTATACAGTTCACCCCCCTCTTTTATATTGAGAATCTTCATTCATATTTCAATCCTACAGTTGGTATCAAATGAGGTCTCTATAATACTTATATTCACATATAAGTTTTCTTGCACAGTTTTCATTGTTCTATATTTTCCTTGCTTAGTATTTTTATCCTTGTTTACAAACATTTATTGTTAACATGTTTTTTTGGAAATATATTTTCTTTTAGATGGTAGGAATGAATTTTGGTTCAATTGACAAGCTTAATACTAATATACCACCTATATTTTATGGGAATGATTATGAATATTGGAGAGATCATATGAAGACTTTTGTTATTAATACTGGAGTGGAAAACTCTGTTATTCTTACTAGAGATTACAAGATTCCTGATAAGGAATTCAGAACTTCTACTAATCAAGAAAAGTCAGAATATCAACTAAACTACAAGGTACACAATACTTTGTTGTGTTCCATGACCAGGAATATATATAGTCATATTTCTTCTTGTAAAGCTGAAAATTTTATTTGGAATAAATTGGAGGTTACTCATTTTGGTATATCCAAGGTTGTAGAAACTAGAAGAGCCATGCTTAAAGTAGAATATCATTGATTTCTATTTCATTATGGAGAACCAGTGTGAAAGGTACAACAAATATTTATGATTATTTTTAACAGTTTACAATCCATGTGTGAGAAAGGTTTAGATGATGATGCACTTGTGTACAAGATTATATATATCATGCCTAATTAGTGTAAATCTAAGAGAATAGGTATTGATGAGAATAATAAAGTATCTCAGATTACTCTTGATGATCTTTTTGGAACTCTTCTTAAACATGAGACAATAATGGAAATAGATTCTAATTTGAATAAAAAGAAAAATGGCAATGGAAGTGTAGCCTTTACTACTACTAAAGCAAAGACTCCTGAAAGCGTTACAAGATCCAAGTCGAAGAAATTCACTGTTCTATCTGAATCAAGTAAAAGTGAACATTCTGAGAATGAACTAGATAATATTTCTTGAAGAATTAACAAGATAGTCGAGAATAAAGACTTTCATTATAGATATAATAATAAATAAAGAAAAGACAAGAAAGTCTCTAAAGTCACTTGTTATGAATGCAAAAGAGCAGGTAATATAAGTCCAGATTGTCCTATGCTTAAGAGAAAGGATAGAAATGAAAATCATTCTGAGAAGAATAGAAAAAATTACTACAAAGCTAAAGCTAAGAAAGTTTTGAAATCTAATGACACCTGGAGTGCTAGTGTTGGATACTCTTCTGATGAATCCTTAGAGTATGAATCTTCTGGTCAGAATAATCTTGGTTTAATTACCAGTTACTCATAGAAAATCATTATCTAATGGCCATGGTACACAATGATAAATCTATAAACAATGTATCCTTCAATGCTAATTATAGTGATAATAAATATTATGAATATTCGGATGAAGAATCTTCTTATGATAAAGATAATACTTTACCTACTTATGACGAAGTGTCTAGGTTTTCTAAGATTCTTTAGAATAAAAAATATAAAGTCAATAAAAAGCTTGATAAGGAAAGTTCTAAAATTTTTATTCTTAATAAATAAGTATCATATCTTTCTAAAGATCTTGATAAGAAAATTTATGATTTTTAAAATATTTCAAAAACCCTTGAGAAAGTTGATTCTGAGAAGGATAAACTTTCTAATGATCTAGAAAAATTAATTTCTAAGAAAAATATTTTAGAGACTAACTCTAGTGCTAAAACTAATTTTTTTTAGGATAAAAACTTATTTATTAAAATAAATTCACAAATATTTTCCTTGAGGAATTGTTTTTCAAACTTTACCTTAGGTAAGGAAAACTTTGATAAGATGTATTCTCAAATTCGACCTCTAAGGAATAATTCTGGATTTGGTTATACTCATTCAAAACTAGTTTTTAGTAATAATTATTTTGTTCCTCAAAGTGATCCTTTCTACACTAAATGTCAGTGTAGTGGGTATTGGGAAAAAAAATTTTCCTTAAACTAAACTCATTCTTTAGGTTTTCATAAAGCATATTTTTCTAAGAAAATGTGGATACCTAAAATTTTTCTTTATGAAGTTTTTGGATCCAAGAAAGTTTGGGTTCTGAAAGTATAACACTTTTATTTTTAGAAAATTAAAGAAAGTACCAACAAAAATACATAGTACATGGATAGTGGATGTTCCCGGCATATGACTGGTAACAAAAACTTCTTTGAAAATATTATCTAGAAGAAAGAAGGAAAAGTAACTTTCAAAGATAATGCTTAGGGAGAAATTATTGGTATAGGTAACATTATTCTTCTTGAAAAAACTTTGATTTCGAATGTTTTATTTGTTAAGGGTCTTAAGAACAACCTTATTAGTATAAGTCAGTTATGCGATGAAGGTTACCTTGTGAATTTTAGGAATGATAAATGTTTAGTACACAATTCCAAGGAAGAGTTTATTCTTTCTGCCCATAGGCAAGATAATGTATACACACTAAACTTATAAGACCTTAGAAGCCAAGAACTACCTTGTCTTAGTGCAATGGAAGATCATTCTTGGTTATGGAATATAAGGTTAGGACACTGTAACCTTAGGAACCTATGAAAACTCTCTAAGAAAAGAATAGTTAAGGATCTACTGGAGCTTAGATTTGATTCTTCAAAAGTTTTTGATACTTGTCAATATGGAAGGTAACATAAATCATGTTTTAAATCAGTCGGTGAAGTCTCAAAAACTGATGAATTGCAGTTGGTGCATATGGATCTTTTTGGTCCAACACAAACTAAAAGAATTGGAGGAAAATATTATGTATTTGTCCTCGTTGATGATTACACTAGATTTACGTGGGTCTATTTTCTAGAAAAGAAATCTGAAGATTTTTCTTATTTCAAAATTTTTAGATCCCAAGTTAAAAATGAGAAAAATATTCCTTTTATAACTATTCATAATGATCATGGAGGAGAATTTCAAAATTATGATTTTGAAACTTTTTTTAGTAAAAAATGAATTACTCATAACTTCTCAACACCAAGAACTCCTCAACAGAATGGTGGTGTTAAAAGAAGAAATAGAATTCTTCAAGAGATAACCAGAACCATGTTGAGTGAATATTCGATAGCCAAACATTTTTGGGCTGAATTTGTAAGTATTGCTTGTTATACTATAAATCATGTTTTGATTAGACCCTTTCTTAATAAAACCCCCTAAGAATTGTGGAATGGTAGAAAACCTAGACTTTCCTACTTCAAGATATTTGGTTGCAAAGTATTCATTCTGAATACTAAATATAATTTATAGAAATTCACACCAAAATATGATGAAGGGATTTTCTTAGGCTACTCCACAACTTCTAAGGCTTATAGACTCTAATAAAAACTCTTGTACTATTTAAGAAACAGTACATGTTAAATTTTATGAAATCGGTCCTTTTGTTTTTAAACAACCTCAACCTACATCTTCCGATGTGTTTTCAAAAACTGATTATCAACCCTTGATAGAAGATCCTTCTGATAATGAAAATGTCCAAGAAAATGTTTCTGATACATTTACCCCAGAAGATTTCCTACCATATGTTTATGAATAGGCGTTACAAAACCCAAATTAGTTGTTTCTTAAGAATCATCTCATTGATAGCATCATTGGTGATGTAAATCAACCTCTAAGGAATAGAAGTTCTTTAAGAAATGAAGTATAACATCTATCATTCCTTTCCTAGTTAGAACAAAAAAGAACTGATGAAGATTTAGGTGATGATGATTGGATAAAACCCATGCAAGATGAGCTAAATGAATTTGAAAGGAATAAAGTCTGAACCTTGGTTGAAATACCTAAGGAAACTTATTTTATTGGAGTAAAATGGGTCTTCAGAAATAAGTGTGATGAAAATGGAATCATAGTAAGAAATAAATCTAGATTAGTTGCTAAAGTATATAATCAACAAGAAGGAATAGACTATAAAGAAATTTATTCTCCAGTAACTAGACATAAATCTATTCGTATTTTACTTGCCTTTGCATCAATTTTTAACGTCAAACTTTTTCAAATAGATGTTAAATGTGATTTACTTAATGGTTATGTTCAAGAGGAAGTTTTTTTGAACAACCTCCTAGTTTTGAAGACACAAAATATCCTCAACATGTTTTGTAACTTACCAAAGATTTATATGGACTTAAAAAAGCTTCTAGAGCCTGTTATGACAGACTTACAGGATTTTTGTTACAAAACAATTATCTTAAAGGAAATTCTAATCCAAACATTTTTATAAATAAAGATAAGAAAAAAAAAATTTATTGTTCAAATATATGTTTTTGACATTATATTTGGTTTAACTCAACAATCCTTAACTAATTCCTTTGAAGATCTAATGAAATCTGAGTTTGAAATGAGTATGATGAGTGAGTTAACATTTTTCCTTGGTTTTTAAATTTCTCAAAAACCAAAAGAAATTTATATATCCCAACATAAGTATACTAAATATCTTCACAAAAATTATGGATACGAAAACACTAAGAGTATAAGTACTCCCCTTAGTACCTCAAATTCACTTGATCTTAATGAAGCTGGGAAACTAGTGTATGAAAAAAAAATTAGAGGTATGATAGGAAGTCTACTTTACTTGACAGCTAGTCGTCCAGAATTAATGTTTTTAGTATGCTTATGTGCAATATATCAATCCAATCCTAAGGAATCTCATTTAAAGGCATTGAAATGGATTTTTTCTCTTCTTAAAGGGAACCATGGATTTTGGACTCTTTTATACTTCTGTAAATGATTTCGTTTTAAAAAGAATTTCATATGCTTACTTTGGTGGATGTAGAATGGATATGAAAAGTACATTTGTAACTTTTCATTTATTAGGAGATTCATTAGTTTCTTGTTCATGCAAAAAAGCAACACTCAGTAGCACTTTCCGCTGCTGAAGCTAAATATATAGCAGCTGGAAGAAGTTGTGCTCAAGTTTTGTGGATGCAACACACACTCACAGACTATGGTATGAGTTTTACCAAAATAAAAATAATTTGTGATAATACTAGTGTCATTTCCCTAATTAAAAACCCTTCACATCACTCTATTGCAGAACACATAGACATTAGGCATCACTTTCTTAGGGACCACACACATAAATGAGATATCATTCTTCAATTTATCGGAACGCAAGATCAACTTGCTGATATTTTCACAAAATCTTTACCCTTCGATAGATTTGAATATATTAAAAAAAAGTTAGGAATGATAAATTTAAGGTAATATTCTATATTAACTTCTTGTTGAAACCTATCTCCTTACAGTAAGAAACTCTTTTTCATTGGGGGAGTACATTTTCCTATTAGCAAATTTTTTCATAGTCTAAATTTTTTCGTAGTCTAAATTTTTTCATAATCTAAATTTTTTTTCGTAATTAATTTTTTTTGTAATCAAAATTTTTTGTAACAAAAATTATTCATAATCAAAATTTTTGTAATATAAAGTATTCATAATCTAACTTTTTCATAGTTAGAATTCTTCGTAGTCATTTAACGAAATATAAAGTTTTTCAAGAAGAATTTTCCTCATTACGAATAATTTTCCCTAATTAATCTGAAAGGTATATTTCCTTTCCTAATTTTTTGTAATAATCATTTGACATGATATTTTTTCCTTTTTTTATATTTTTAGATTCAATTTTATTTAAATCCGAATGTTTTTCTTAAAAACCTCAAAATATCAGAACCTATCAAAATCCTTCTTCGGTTATCATCTCAACCATCAGATTTCATCAGAATTTGTTTCAACCATTGGATCAATCAAGGAAGTTGAACCATCACCTCAATTGCCTATATAAAGACCCTACAATGGTTGTCCCGCATCGGTTTTTCAAGCTTTCACATGTTGAAGCTCTGCCTCTGTATTTAAGGACATTCTGAATCTCCAAAGTAACCTTAGTTTTGAATGTATGATAAATCTTATCCTTAAAAAGATATGTCGATTATTAAGGAAATATTTGAACTGTAGATATACTGAGAAAGGTTAGTTGATCAGAAATTCCTCGACAAATATGATTCTATTATTTCTATGAATATTAAGTTGAATGGCTGGGAGAGCCTTTGTATTTCAAAATTGAAGGCACATGATCCGGTCTATCAAGACTTGTTGATTGAGTTCTATGAGACAACAAGTTTCTTAAAGGAAGAAGGCAGAGACAAGTTCTCCTTTAAGTGTTATGGAAATACCTACTCTCTTTCTTACAGTAAGGCAGCAAGTCTGATTGGAATTCCTTACGAAGGATGAGCAGAATTCTGTACTCGCAAATTACCTGATGTATCAGGATATTTTGATAATGAAAATTCTATTGAGTGTCTTGGCTTGAAAGAAGTGAAAACTACAAAGATTGTTCATCTGTCTAAGAACTTATGGATTCTTGAACCATGGGTTCAATTCTTTATAATTACAAGGAAATGGGATAATGATATTCTGAAGAAGAGTAATATCTATATATTGGATTTCTTGGTGAACCTCAGGAAGATAAACTTGGTTAAGTATATCTTGGTAGTGATTGAGAATATCAATAATGGAAATCTGAAATCTCAAATCATTATGTATCTATCTATTCTCTAAAATATTATAGTTCTTTGTTTAGAATCTTTCATAATTCCATACAGTTCCAAGCCGAGAAATTAAATGGTAATGTTCATGAGTGATGATACCCTAAGGAGGATGAAGGCTGACTTCTCTAATGAATCCAGAGAATTTTATGATCTATCTGAAGAATAAGTAGAAGATTTTTCAAAGAATCCAGAAGTGACTAAAACCTTTAATAATGGTATAAGGAAGAGAAAGACTAAGGAACCGAAAGAGAAAAGAAAAACCTTATGGCTATGGAAACTCAGTCAGCACCACCAAATCCAAAGAAGCAAAAATAATACCCTAATGAAGTAGTGTCTAAGTGAAGAGAGGATAATAAAAACAAGAAGGAAGGGGGGCCTAAGTTTGTCTTGGACCCTACTAAGGTGAAATATTTAAGAATAAAGGTTGTTGAAGATATTGAGAATAAATAGAAAGAAAAGAAGAAGAAAAAAGAATATATTTGAGGCTGAGATAGTTCAATCACTTCTCAAGGATGCTGAGAAAGCATCTGAACAAATTCCAGTACCAAAATATTTTTTATTAGAATCATTACCAGAGACTCCAGGAAAGAAATTAATGATTCCAGAATCACATCATGAAGAATAAATAGTTGAATAAGAAGAAGTGGAAGAAGAATAAGAAGAATAAGAATTCAGTGGTGATTCAAAAGATATAATAATACAAGTGGAGGATTACCATGAGAAGGAAATTCCATCTGTAAAATTGTTGATCCGGACTTTCCAAGTCGAATCCTCAAAACTTACTACACCAAGGAATGAAGAGAAGGATCAGGAAGAAGTAAACAAACCTTCTGAAGAAGAAAGTAGTAATCATGACTTCATTCATCTGTAAGATCAAGTGGCAGATGCATAGAAAGAGAAAGTTGGGGAAGATAAGATTGTTCAGCTATCATATAGTGAACACGAATCTCCCAAATCATAAGATATCTTTACGAGAGCTGATAAGGGAAAGAATGTGGTAGTATAAATTCCTAGTAAATCTGTGGTGAAGAAGAATGATATTGGTGCTTCATCAAAGAGGAAAGCTGAGGACAAAGAAAAAGAATCCTCACCAACCAAACACTCAGATTCAGAATCATATTCCCTTGGACATGATTTTTTTGTTCAGTCTTTGAAAAAGATGGTTGGTACTATTCCCTTATTCCCAAGCATAGACTCAAGATTCTAGATGCTTTAGCATATGATAAATCAAAAATCAGATTCAGCCCCCATGGTAATGGAAAAATGTGTCAGACTAGAGGCATATTTCAAAACCTTCCTCATTGGTTATGAGGCTCATAAAAGATCTTGCAAGAATATTACAATCTAGTCAAAGTAGACAATTAAAGAAATGATAATATTTGATGAATTTCATGATAATGTTAAGGGTGCTTTTGACACCAAAGATGGGAAGATCAAGGATCTTTAAAATAGTTTTGAGGAAAAGTTAATCCTAGAACAGACTACTCGGAAGCAAGAAGTTGAGGATCTGAATGACAAGCTTAATTCTATGGCCATGGATTAGAAGAGGGAAAGGGATCTTAGAATTGAGATTTAAGAGAAGCTTTCTAATAAATAAGAAGTGTTGAAAACTCAAAAAGAATATCTTAAGGCTTAGGAAGAAAAAATCAAATCCTTAGAGAAGAAAAATTAAGATCAGGATCACCTGCTCAAGTGTATGGAAGAAGATCACAAGGATCTCAAGAAGCTAAATTTTTTTTTGAAGAAGATGATGTCAAAGGAGAAAGAAGGATAATTTATTTCCATTCTTATATTTTGTTGTAATTTTCCTTGTACAAATTCTTTCAACATTAATGAAATTTTGGTTTTTCTTTATTTATTTTTTTTTGTGGTTGTTTAGTACTAACTTTTCAGGTACCATTTTATTCTATTCTCTTTATTCCTTTTTGAAAATCACAAAGGGGGATAAAGGAATGATAAAAAGAATACAAATTAAAGAAGATATTTCCCTAGGTAAGGGGGAGTTCATCTAGAGGAAAGTTCTTATCAATGAAGTTTTTCGAATGCAAGAAAATGAAAAATCTTATTCAGGAAATCAATAATACGATCCTTAGGGGTTTCAAAGCCTAAGGGGGAGTTAGTCGTGTTTAATATGATCCATAAGTAAAGGGAGATAAGTTTTTATTTTCAAGTATATAAAATTTCTTAGTCCTTAGATTATTTTTTGTAAGGATGTTTGTGTTTTCCAAAAAGGGGGATATTGTTGAGTCAGTAAGGTTTCCTCATGAATTTTCCATTCCTTTATGTTTTGAAAATTACAAAAACTCTATCTCAAGGAAAATTTTATTTCCCCAAAGATTTACCTTAATAACGAAATTTTTCCTTCCCCAAGGAAATTTTCTCATTACCTTTTTTTCATTGTACATGTCATAGTTTCTATAAATCGAACTCTTTTTATTTATAAGTGTAAAATTCGGTTTCACATCTAACAACCTCATAATCCTATAAATAATTAGATATAGAGTATTCTGTTTTCAGGTTCTGAATTCAGGTTCCAAATTCTCTGAATTCAGATTCTAAATTCTCTGAATTCCTCTAAATTTAGATTCTTAATTCTCTGAATTCAGACTCTAAATTCCTATGAATTCATATTCCAAATTCTCTAAATTCAGATTCTGAATTCCTTGAATTCAGACTCCAAATTCCTCTAAATTTAGATTCTGAATTCTCTGAATTTAGATTTCGAATTCTCTGAATTCAGACTCCGAATTCCTCAGAATTCCGATTCCAAATTATTTAGAATTATGAATCTGAATTTCTCATAATTATAGCTCTGAAATCATTAGAATTTTAGACTCTGAATTCATTATAATTCAGACTCTGAAATCTATAGAATTTAGATTCCGAATTCCTTGAAAAATATAATCCAAATATCCATGTAATATAGACTCCGAATGTTTGTTTCCTAGACTCTACAAATGGATTTGGTTAAGTAACCATACTTTTCTTATCCTTGTTTTTGTAATGAAATGATGTCGTACATTCTGTTTCTAACTAACCATTGTTTGAGTGACATGTGTACAGGTCCCTCTGAGATTCAAGGAAAAATATGACCATTGGAGGTGGGAGCCGACCGTTAGAGAAGTGCCTATAAATATGAGCTCATTTGAATGAGCTCACTACAATTGATCTATTACTCTAGAGACCACGTGATGTTGAAGTGATTTCTAGAGAGAGATTCTATCATGCCTTGTGTGTACTAAATATATTGTTCAACTTGCTTCGTGTGGATCTGATTGTTGTTGTGTACAATCGAGCGCTTCTGGGGATTGGAAGACTGAGGTGCCAACAACCTTAATGTTCGAGGACTTCCTTGTTTTGGAAGAAATAGGTACTAACTACCATAAAGTTTGAGGACTTCCTTGTTTAAAAAGTCCAAGGTAATGACTACCTTGAAGTTTGAGGGCTTGCGGGGATATCAAGACAATCTCCGATATTTCTATCGAGGGCTTACCCTGGTGTGGGTAAGACAGACTTTCTTGAAAGTATAAATCAAGGGACCTTTATACAAGGTTGTTGGATACCCTACTCTTTAGGAAACGTTTTTTGTTTCAAGTTTATTTTCCACTAAATTTTTATTAACAAGTAATGTATAACTATCTTATACTTTCTTGTACTTGTATACTCTAATTAATAATATTCTATACGCTTTAAGGTAGAATCTTTTTCCTTGCAAACTTTTCTTAAGTTTCATTTCCAGAACCATATATTTGGAACCTAGAAAATTTGTAAAACTAAGAGGTCTTGTGAATTTACCTTGTTTAAACTTATTAAACATAGTTTTTCTTAAGGTTAAATATGAAAGTTTTATATCAACTTTATAGGTTCCAAAGGAATTTTTAAAGTATACAATTCACCCCCCCCCCCTCTTGTATATTGAGCATCTACATTCATATTTTAATCCTACAAAAATACGGTGATATTTAAGTCTCCTGGATCATGTATTCTTCATAAAAATAGGACATAATAGTTTTCCCTTTGTTCTCTATCTAGACATCACTACATAAGCAAGAAAATCATTGATCATCCACATAAGTGCAACGCACATTTGAAACATATCTTTCAAACAGGAATCATATGTGCACACACTCACATCCCAAATAAGTTTCAACTATTTTATTAAAGGTTTCATCTATACGTCTATATCATTTCTAGGATCAAAAGGTACAGATATGAGTATACTCATGAAATCAAAAGGTTTTTTCATACACAACCACGGGGGGAGGTTATAAATGTGTATAAAAACCGGCCATGTTCTATGCGAAGTAAGAATCTACCCAAGTGGATTAAAATTGTCACATGAAAGACCCAGCCTCACATTATGCACGTCAGTTTTGAAATAAGGATATTAATAATAAAATATATTCCATGAAAATATATCTACAGGGTGAACCAAGTCATCATTATTCTTATTTCTCTCACTATCATGCCATCACATTTTTATTGATATTTCATGAGATGTGAAATGATTATGGAGTTTGTGGATCAATGGACGGTGCCACATTACTTTCTATGGAACATGAGATGATGTTCCGTAAGATTTTGGATTCTATTGGAATGTGCCACATTTTATACAATCATTTCATTCAGCAGTTTCCTCCTATAATAATCTATAATCTTTCAGGCAAGCATGAATTTGGTTTTTTGAAAATACAAGTTCCTCAACTAAAATTCATTCCATATAGTGGTTTCAAAGAATATTTTCATCATATGGGAGTAATTACTTCAAGATGGTAAGATTTTAATCAATGAAATTATTAGAAATCCCATACATGGTTTTCCCATAAAACAATCAGATTAAAAATTACAAATTTTACATTTTGCCAAATTTCGGATATACTAGAGTCATGGAAACATCATTCAATTTTTTTTCACCATGTAAACATCTTAATTTTCATTAGATGCATCATGTGTTATCATATCGAAGTCTTGTTTGGTCAAAATCCTTTCCTTCTCATGATGATGAATAAACAGAAACTGGTCATATAACACATTCTACAATCCAATCCTCTCATTTTGATCATCATCATTTTGAGATTCCATTTTCTCCCCATTATGATACCACACATAGTTTTTTTGAAAAGAATATTTGGTTATATGGTATCTAACTTCTTAAAGACTCAACCAAGGTCTTCTAAAATAATTATAACATGGTCATTGTATGTGAACACTATCTGAATCATTGTCAGATGAACAATATAAAAATTTCTCCAAATTGTTTTGAAAATCACTTGAGATCCAATCGGTTTCATACATCCAGCTTCTATCCATTCTGTAAAAAAATTATTATAATTCATTTCTTAAAAAAAATTCAATAAGATTGAAGTTTAATCAAAAATATATTTATGTAAATGAGAATTGTTCACTTTATATGAAACCAAAACTAACACACTACTCTATATGAGAATCATAATATAAAAGAAAAAAAATACTATATATATAACAAAATACTATAAATATAAACCCATTATATTGAATTCAATTATAAATATAATACCATGATATTGGTTGGGTTTGGTTTTTTTATTTGGATTGGTTCTGTGCATGCCTATTAGGGTTTTATCATAATAACTTAAACCGCATGACGCACAACGACAACAAGGGTCCTTGGGGAAAAAGCGCATTGCATGGTGAAAAATGCATGGAAATGTTAACTTGCAACATAGGAAATGAATATTAGCATATTAAAATAATAACAAATAAAAATTTCGACATAAAAATTATCAGTAATAATAAAAATATAAAAAAAATATTTTTTTATAAATGTTCATAAAATTTTATTTTGAATAATAATATATTGTTAATAAATAACCTTAATTCATTCAAATAAAAGATCAATGCAATTCGATTATGGTAAGGATTTCGAAGAAGTGGTAAGGTTTTTGGTTGTGCTTGGTCACAACACTTGATCAGTTTGGTACAATTTAGTTTACTTAGGGTCTATTCAATTCATTTAAATTTAGTTTATTTAGTAGGTCATCATAATAAATAATAAATTAGGATATTACGTGAAACATATTATATGTGATAGAAACTCATTTCATAAAGACCATATTGGTTGATGATTTCCTTATATCCATGTTATGAAACATCCCCTATCAGCACTATATTTTCTCTAAAAAATTTCACAATAAAAACCAAATTGTAATGATAGGTATAGAAAATAATATTATCCATATTTATCAGGTATTATAGAGACAAAAAATTAAATCATGATTCAAATAATAATAATATAGCATGTATATATCATTAAATACATTGCCAATCATTATTTTATCACTCCTTAATATCTTCCACCAATTTTTTCCACCACAAAATGAAACTCACTACAAAAAATATCCACACACAACCCATAATTCCTCTCTTTTATTTACAGATTCAACCAATTTCTATATTTTCTAATTTATCAACCACGATTTATTTAGTATTAATTTAATTTCATATTCATTGAAAACCCCCTTTTATCATCACCCACATTTATTCCCATTTATCAACATTCAATTTTTTAATCAATTACCACATATTGTATTCTATCCCACACTTATTTAATTTTAGCTGATTTCATTCCCATTATATTATTACTAATCATATTCCATATCCACTAGGAAACTACAAAAACAACACCACACAAAAACACATCAATATTGTTATAACAACCAGCACATCCCACTATTAATCCATCACCACAACATAACCATCACACAACAACGACCATACACCATTCACCACTAACCATCCCTCGACACATCCCTTTCCAATCCAACCACAACCTCACTTCTTCAACACAATCTACATCAGAAATGGTCATAAGCATCACCATAATTTCCCAAAAAGATCTCAAAATTCACAATGTAAAAAAATACACTAGAATGCATATAAATAGATTTCAACCACTATAATTACCACAATTTCAATTTAAATGGGTATTTCATAACATTTACTCATCTCTTGCATCACTATTTTTCAAAAAAAATCAGATTCACACATAACTAACTAAAACATAGTTAGAATAGTGGCTAAAACAATGAAGAAGAAAAATAGTTATCCTCAGAAGTTCACAATGATGCTAATCATAGATCTATGAATATTAAATTTAATTAGTTGTCTCCATTAATGAATAATTAAATATTATTCAGCATTAAATCTCATGTTCTAATGATTATCAACCATTACTGAGACCTCAATAAAGAATAGTATTTCCTAAATTCATCCAAGTATCTGATTTTCATAACATCAATGCCTAATAAAAAACTCCACTGATTTAATGACTTAATTATTGAGGGATGGTAAAAATATGAATACGTGTGAATAAAATAAGTTAAAAAATAAAATTATGTGATAAAATATCCAAATTAATTTAACCATCAATTCCAATATAATATTAAGAAAACTAGAAATAATATAACATAATTGAAATAATAGAATCAACTATACCCACCTTGGAATAATAGAGATGTTTAACTCCACATAACCATGATGTTTTGAAGATATTATTAGATGAATAGTAGAGAAAAAGTTATAAAAAATAGAGAAAGAGATAACTACTATATTAAAATGAAGAAACTATTATAAGGAAATAATTTATAAATACTAAACTACTCACAAAACCGAATTCCATGTTATGAACTCCCATGAGAGAGAGTGTGTCCCTATACATTAGAGAGAGAGAAAATTAAATAGGAAAAATCCTAAGAATAGTGGGTTCTAGTAAGCTCTTTTAAGTGAAAGGGTTATAACCTTCATACATGCAGTGCTTGAGTGGTATAGTGTTTCCATTTGGAAATGATATTTTATTGTTATTAGAATATATTCAATGATCATTATTCATTAATATTATAAATTGAATTATTTTACATGTTCAATACTAGATATAGAATTTTTTAATAAATAATACCAAAAGATATATGACATCCTGAATACTTTCTCTTACTATGAATCTCGAGTTCTTCAAATATTATAACAGAATAATCCATATAATGTTTTTCCCTCCTCTTTTCATAAAAGTAAAATTCTCTTATATCTGAGTCATGTATGAAATTTTTCTTAGTTCAAATCCTTGAATAAGAACCCTATAATCTTATGTATGTGTATATGTTAATGTTAAATTAGAAAACATTAAACATATCTTATATAAATAGATAAAATATTATATATCACTTTGCTTCCATAAATCTTATGTATGCTATAGTGGAAGAGAAAAATAGATTGTGTATACTCCAGAGATAGAGAAAAATATAATACATATCACATTGGTCATAAGTAAAATCTTACAGATGGGGAAAATTTATTATGTACCAACCAAAGGATATTATGTCTGATGGATGTGAATCTGGGGAAAAATAAATATTTCTTATATATCATATGAATATTATAACTATCACTTTGAAAAAATTATCCATCACCCAAAATGTTTTCTATCCCTATGTTTTCTCAATTATAAAAAAATCAGCCATAAGTTTATAATTATATAATATTCAAAATATCCACATTCTTCAACATAATCGGCTAAAACATACACAGTTAGAACAGTGGTTAAAACAATGACATGAATCAAGGATGGATCACAAAATTAAAAAAATCCAAAATAAATCAAATGAAAAAAATCCAAAAATAAATCGAGGATGGATCACCGGTTTAACATGAGGAGATATTATAGTATAATAAAAATGATTTGTAGTGGAAGAAAAATGAAAAAAGAAAAAATAAATTGAGGAAAAAGATATGAATTAGTTATAACTTACTGATTTGAAGTGGAAGAAAAAAATGGATTGAATCGAGGAAGGATCTCTGGTTGGGAAGAACTATTCTTGGGCTGGGAAGAAGAGGAGGGCGCTCATTTAGGGGAAAATGTTGTCCGATCTATTTTTTATTAAAGAGGTGTCCACTCTGTATCTAGGGGGGGAAGTTATCCAAATGGATTTTAAAAACTATTGGTATAGAATATCTATCTCAATGGTTATAAAAAACCATTGGGATACCCTTTATGAAATTCCCATGGGGACCGAATTCAACATACTCTATTCCAATGATTTGAAAAACCATTGGTATAGGACCCTCTATCTCAATGGTTTTCTGAAACCATTGGGAAATCCTCCCAGAAAAGGGATTATTCCAACGATTCAATGAAACCATTGGTATAGAAACCCTATCCCAATGGTTTTATAAAATCGTTGAATAAGGGCGTTGGTATAGATGGTATTTCCAGTACTGGATGGCAAGTCTTGTGGAATGAAATATCCAGGATAATTGTTACCTTGAAACATTTGAGTATTAATACTAGGATGGATTTACATTTATGATCTTACCTTGAGACTGTGTTTCTACTAAAAGTATATCTGGATGTTTTGTTGCATGTCTCAATTTATGATTGATGTATCCTATGATGAGTTGAATACTCATGATGCTTTGTGTTTGGTTATTTTGGGGTGTCCTACTGGGTATTGTTATTCTCACCCATACACGGGCTCTACCCACACATGTCATGCCTTATGTAGATAACATAACTTTTTACGGAGTCCTTGGTGGACAATGAGAAGGTGGAGCTAGTTTGGGCTTGACAAATCAAGGTGTATATCAATATTCCCTTTAACAACAATCCCCTCCTTCTGAGGAGGTCAAAATTTTATTTCTAGTTTTTGTTGGGCTTGTATTTGAACCCTTTTGTGTTTTATAGTATTTTATATCATACTCTGATTATGGGATTATAGATGTATGCATGCATTGTTATCAGTTGTTTTACATTTTAGAATTGTATGAACTTGGAGATATATGTACATGTGGAAGTAATTTAGGAAAATTCCTACCATGTTTGTGATATGACTTCTTGGTTCTAGTCTCTAGCCCATGGTCTATTGGAGGTGGGTTTGGGGTAGTTGTGTCTCAGTCCCTTTTGGATTGGTTTATGATATACCTCTCTCTCTATATTTTCACAGTTTACCATGCTTATATTTTAATTTTATTTCTGGGAGTTTTCTAGTTATTATATATGTTTATAGATTCACTTATGATGGGATAACATTTTAGTTTCAATTTTTTTATTCACTAAAGATTTATCATGATTTTTATAGATTTAGAATTCAATGTTAGATACTGGGATTTTCCTTACGATCTTGTGACTTGGAAATTGATGGATGTTAGAGTCACATTTTTTCTAAGGATTTTTTTGATTCTTGGTATTATTTTGGTGTTGTTTTGACGATATGACATTAAATTATTTTCATATGGTATTATTGGAATTATTGGGCATTATTACTTGTTGTGTTGGGGTATGGATTGATGGATTCTTTTCGTTCCTAGGCTTGTAAAGAATAATGCCACCAGTATTGTATGTTTACACAATTGATGCTTGTATTTAACCCATGGCCAGTTGGGAGCAGGCTTCAGGGGTCACTCTTAGCCTCACAACCAACCCAAGAGAGGTCCTAATGGGGTTGGGTCATGGAAGAGTGGTATTAGAGAAATATATGTTTTTTTTATGATGGATTTTGGAGTAGGAACCAGTGGAGATTGCATTATTTTGGTAAGGAAATAATATCATTTATGTGTTTTTTTGACAATAGAGGTTTTTGAGGAATTAAATTGAATTTAATTAAAATAACTTAAATTAATTTTATATATTGAGACTCAGGATTTTTTTAATTCATGTAGACATGGATGGTGGATAAAAACCTCACGTAGTTTAGGTTAGAGAGGTGTAATTGTATGATTGGGTTGTTCATAGGAGGATTTATCAAGAGGATGACGATTCATGGAGGATAAATCTAAGCATGTTTCAATGATAGAATCTATCAAAGTAAGAGGGACCTACTTATGATCAAGAGACAAAGCAATGGATGGAAGAGGTGTAAATTATGTTTGGGATTATTCGAGCATAGAAGGAGTGTTGGATCGCTTTGGAATTTAGTTTTTTATGAGGTGCGGCTTTATAAGTGTGGATTCTCTACCTTAGTGATCATGATGATTCAATGGTTAGTTTGTATATCCAATGATGAGAATAGTGTGAAAACATGAACTAATCACCATATAATAGGGTAATTCAAGAACATGAGAGTTCACAGTGAGATTCATGAACCTCTAATGTTATTAACCTGACCTATTACCAGATGAGGATTTAATGGGGAGGCATTTTGATGAATTCTTATGCCCATAAATTCAGTGTTAGGTCAACCCATTCACCTTAACAACTTATATTGGGGTACTTATGAAAGTTTAGGTGATTGAGAATACTTTGTAATGAACAAATTTTCTTAAAGAGTAGAGTCCTCAAAACTTTATGAGTGGAGATATAAAGATTTTATGTTTATTTGGACATTCAAGGTTATAACTTGTGAGGAGTCACCCTAATCCCACCTCTCATTTCTTGAGGGAAATTAGTCCAAAAACTTATATAGGGTAATTGTGTGTTATTCATGAGGTGGATGAAAATATCAACAATATATGTGTCAGATATTTATCATTGGTCAACGTAAATCTAATAACATGATGATGGATATACCTTGATAGTTTTCAATGCCATCGTAGAACCAATTGCTTCCTTAGCTTCTCCACAATAGCCAGATCATTTGTCTTTTTAAACATTTATGGGAGATAGATCTGGTAGAGGAAACCCAATGGATAATACCCACCATAAGGTTCACTAAGTTGAGCATGGATGATGTGGTTTTTTAAATCAAATTTTTAATGTTCTATGCCTTCCCTAGCCATTTATTTTCTATTTTTAGTGTTGGAGGTATTTTAGATGTGGATAGAAGAGAATAATGTTGATTTGAAGTTGTAAAATTACTAGAAAATATGGTTCACAGTGTGAACCAAATCCATGTCATGGGTTGGTGATTCATGACATATGAGGAAAGTAGATTTGTAGCTTGTGTTCAAATGAGGTGTGACGCATTAAATGGATTCACATCATGAAAGGATAATTTACAACAAGTAATTAAATCGATCTGAGGTGATGCGAATTTTAGTAGAACTTGGAAATATTGTAAATTCAAACATTGTAGTGGTTTCATGGATTGTAACCCGTGGGGATTTAAGAATTCACATCGTGATTACAGAATTCATGATGTGAGAGGGGCATTTTCCAAGTTGTTTTTAACACAGGTTCAGATGATCTTTCCATAATTCAGTTGTTCCTCCTCTCAGTTTTTGGAAAACCACTACTAGAAATTTAAGCTATAGCCACAGACCTATAGCCATGGTTTTATAGGTCCGTGGCTATAGCTTTTTTATATCCACGGTTTAATTTTTAATCTGTGGCTACATAATTCTATACCCCTTCTTTTTTCGATTCCCATCGGGCTCCGCCTCCATCCTCGATATGCATCCCCCCTTTTTTTTATTCCTTTGGGCTCATCCTCCATCCCCAATATGCGACCCTCTCACCGCGGCGCCCTCCTCCCCCGACGACCTCTCCTTCTCTCCGACGACCTCTCTCACTATTCCCTCCTCTCTTCCCTCACGGATTTCCTCTCTCGCCCTCACTGTTGTCCTCTATCGTTCATCCTCACCGGCTTCGGTTCCTCCATCCCTCATCGCAGTTCCTTCATTCACGGCGCAGATTCTCCAATCGCGGCTCGGCTTCTCCATTCGGGGTTTCTCCATCCCTCGAGCGGTACTCTCTTCCTCCATACCATTCTTTGGGCATTCCTCCTCCATTCAGTGTGTTGGAAGAAGGGTTCATCTATACCCTTCTTCGGGCCTTCCTCCTCCATACGGTGCGTTGGCCCAACTAATTTACTTAATTCTATTATGTGGTTGTTTTTTGCAGTTTTGGTCCTAGTCTAATGAGTAAACGTAGTGTTCCTTATAACTTTGGAACATTCCCCATGATCCATGACTCATGGTTGAGATAAATTTAAAGATTCATGCCAATACTGGTTGATAAATTCTTAGCAAGTATGAATTTTGGTTTTCCAAGGATGTGGTAATTTTTAAGAACATTATTTGGTTAGAGAATATATATTTGGAAATTCTCAATAAGATTTTCAGTTATGTGAATTGAGGCCCGAGGGTGATATAGGCTCTTGGGTGTGTGTCTGAGCATAGATGATTGTACCAGTAACCATTTTAAGCTTTAGGTTTTTCACCATGGAGCCTCTATGGATTAGAGCTCCATGTGTTGGATGGAAAATACCCAGGTGGAGTGACCTTTTCCCTATTGTTGGAAAATTTGGTTTTACTTGTCTCCCTATAGTAAAATATCAGTTTTCCATGGCCATGGTTTTGGTTGTTTCTTCTCTTCTTGGGTGAGTTGGTTAGGTGTTTTGGAGGGACTGTCCCATGGGATTATCCCTATTGAAAAAAGAAAGAAAATTACCATTTTGTATTGGTTTGGCATGGTGGAAAATTGTGATGGTTGAGATATCTTGTTTTGGTGCCCATTTATACTATGATTGGCTAAGTATGATGCCCTATATTCACACCTATGGAAAAATCGAGTCAAAATTCACTAGATGGGAAATTTAGGTGATAGTGGTGCTTCTTGGGAAATTCAACCATGATATATCACCTTATAGTTGTGAATTTTTTAAAGAGTTGTAGATGAGGGGTTTCATTAGTTCTCATTTGAAAATTGATTAAGGTTTGAGGTATTTGTATGGTCCTAAGTGTGTATAGGTCTTGTGGGTTTCAATGGATAGGTCCATGACATCATAGAGGAATGTGCCTATGTTTTTTTTTGTTTGGTACTTCTGGGGATTCCCCCTAGGAAATGGAGAGCACCACCACAACAAAATGAAGATTTTAATGGATGTTGAAATGATGAGGATGGAGTCTCACTCAAGTAAAGGTAAATAAAAATTTATCCACTTTGAGTTTTTAAACAACTCACACCTCCTCTCTTCCTCCCACACATGTGAGCGAATTAGGGGAGGTTTAGGGAGCTTCATCCCCTATTCACCTTCAATTTCACCTTTAAATGTGGTGGTTTTTATGGACCTCCATGGTGATTCAATGTGTGATCTCATCTTCCTTTCATTCTAGTTTCCCATTTCTCTTCAAACTAATTTCGTGAAAACTATAATGGAGTTGGAGATGATTTCCACTAGATTATGGTGGAAATCATCCAATATCATGGGTTTTTTTTGGAATCACTAGTGAGATTATAAAGATGATAAAAGATTGTATTTCCATTTATTTTAATTGAGGATCATCATTGTATGATTTTATGTATAGTTTTTTTATTAAATTATATTTAAAAAATATGTGAATCAATGTTTTTTATTATGTGTTGGCATTCAGAATGTATTGGAATATGATATGGGCCTTCCATGAGTGGTTGGTCACCATAATATTTTGAATAGGTTATATGATGATATTATAGACAATTTTTCCATTATTTTTCTTATGTGAGGAGTATAAGAGGATTATTCCCCACTGGAATTTAAATCGTGACCAAACTTATGTGATGAGAATAAGGGGACTAGTCCCCACTTGACCTAAAATCCTGACTAGAATTTTGTGATGAGAATAAGAGAAACCTACCTTTCCATATATGAAAAGTATAATATTTATTATGTGATAAGAATAGGATGACCCACCTTTACTAATGCATCATAATCCCATCCCTCCTCATGCGATGAGCATGGAATTCCTTAGGTGATGAGCATGGAATTCCTTAGGTGATGAGCATGGAATTCCTTAGGTGATGAGCCTAGAGTTCATTAGGTGATGAGTCCAAAATACCACAGGTGACTAGCCTATGATGACTTTGGTGATGAAGCTAGGATTATATAGGTGATGAGAATAGTATTCCTTAGATTAGGAGCCTAAGATGTCTATATGGATTGGAAGAAGAAGATATAATAGCCTTCCTTCCCAGATCATAACTAAAGATCCATCCTTTACTTATATGTGGCAAGCATAAGATTCCCTCACTTCTAGAAATGAGAAAGATATTTATGGGATTGTCTATATATACAATGTAATTAAAATTCTAGTCAACTTTGATCATTAGGTTTTCACTTTGATAAGGAAGAAAGTGAGATTATTAACTGATGTTTACATGGAGATGGAATCAAGAACAAGATTCATGGGCATGTGTTAATTATATAAGAGAAATATGGATTGGGAGGGGGGACTGGTAGGGGGTGTCCAGGAGGGTCTGCAGGGGGTTGGCAGGGGGGTTGGTAGGAGGGACTAGAAACACTTCCTTCTTTGGTTTATTTCTTTGTGACATAATCAGTGGTGATTGTTTACATCACTTCCAAGCTTTGGGAAAATTCTTCAATCCTCATATAAGATTCGCATACTAACACCTTTTCTTGGGAACTTTATATTCCTTCTCAACAAGCTTGGGAACTTCCAAATCCCTTCTAAGCTGTCCAGCTCCCAATTCTCTCATCAATATGCTTGGGTACTCCAACTAACTTGCAAGACATTTATCATCTACATATTGGCATGAAACAACTTGTCTTCCTCATTGAAAACAACTATGACACAAACAAAATGTGGATTTTAAAATATTTCACTTTATGTTTATTGTCAATACCAATCTAGAAATTGGTATGTCAAGATGTTCTTTAATTTTCTTCTCTCCTCTTTTTCTCATTGACTTCTCTCATTTTATTTTATCCCCTTATTGACAATAAATACAAAGTTCATGAAAGATGATGGTATCACTTCATTCTTAAACAATGTGCCATCATTAATTCTATTCAAAGTCTATCTGATCCATGTTTGGTGTAGAAAATATGAAGGTTTGATTTAGAAAACAAAGTTGTCCCATTAACAAACTGAACATGATACCAACTGATTATAATTACCATGACTCATTTAGGGGCTGTTTAGATTTCCTCAAGTTGAAAAAAATGATTCCAATTGATATCTTCATTCTTTTTGGAATTACAACCTGAGATCTTGCACTCATCTCAATACACGTGTTGAAAACATTCAAGTACATGTAGCAGGTTTTAGAAATCAGCCTTGAGATCTAAAATTTTCTCAACTTCTTTTCATTGATTAATTCAATTTCTCCCCACTACTAAAAAGATGGCTTATAATAGCGCTAAAAACTACCTTTAACAATGCTAAAAAAGCACTGTTAATCTTGGCGAAGATAAAGGGGTGTCCCCTTTTTCAGTGCTAAAACTAGCGCTGATAAAGGTAGTCTTTATCAGTGCTATTTTCAGGGCTGATAAATGTATAATATATCAGTACTAAAAATATCGCTGAAAAATCAGCGCTACTTTGAGTGCTGATAAAAACTACCTTTATCAGCGCTCAAAATAGTGCTGATATATTATCCATTTATCATCACTTAACTAGCACTGATAAAGGCCAAAGATCCTGTGAAAAACCAAAACCTTCATAGAACCTGGAAAAATTACAGCACATACACACAGCACAAACAACACCTGCACACAGCACAAACAACACCCACATACAAAGCACAGATGAACAAAAATGCTACATAAATTTACTTTAAATCATGAATACAAAACAGCACACTAATATATACATTTCAAAAAAAAATTAATTTGGTTACAATTATAATTATCCAACACAGTTAAAAAACAATGATGTTCCATCCTTTTTGCATCCATCTGCTCTAAAAAATTGTCGTCCATGGCGGCGGTTTCCGAACAAAGAATTCAAACTGAGGAAAAAGATTTCACCTACATAATAAAACAAATATTATGTTAGTAATAAAATAATGAAATAATGAATGAGGTTTTTAAAAGGAATTATACTAGTGAGGCACAAAACATAAAATAACCAATTAACAAAGAGACACAATTAGGTCAATGCCCTTACCTCAACCAGAAGTCCAATAAACTATCTTTAGTTCATACCAACCACAACTGAGTCTATTATAACATGTTTTAATGTCCAACAACATTAAATTACATAATTAGTTAATTTTAACCAAAAATCCAGCATGGTATAATAGGCACCAAACTCATCATATAATTCAACAAAGCCAGAATTCTGAGAAACTAGGTGTGATCCACTCCTGACGCACCCCTAAGCCTAGAAAACACTAAATCCCCAATATATATTACTACATTTATGAAAAATTAAGCCTAAATTTTTGAAAACCCATAAATAAATCTTCCACAAAATATAATCTGCATCAAATAATGATTGATTACTAGTTTATGAAATTTTGAGACATGCTCTAAGAGTCATATATTTTAGTCCCATGAAGAACAATGATTTATCAATACAATGGTATAATAATTACACCAATAACCCTAAAAACTAAATTCAAATATTTTAGAAAGAATTTAGAGAATCAAGGAATATGTAGGAGAAGATACCACATTTATTCGAAATGACGAACAACCTATAATCCACTCAGGTCTAAGGGGAAGGAAGGAGGGGAATGGGGTTTGGCCACCCCCTAAGAACTTGGTGCCCAAACAAATAAACCTGAGGAGGTTTATACTTTATAAACCCATCACCCACATAAAAATAAGTTTTAAATCATGTTACATGAAATGAACCAAGTGGTTACATCACTATATTTTGGGTCCAAACCCTTACTTGACCCCTTTTCCCCATTCACGACCATTATCACCCTATTAAATGCATTCATGTTCTGAATTACCCTTTCACACTATGAGTAGCATAATGCTACTACATTTCAATAGAATGACTACCCAAATCATCCTTGATATCCTCCCAAAACCCAATGACATCTCTATAGCCCCAATACATGTCGGAAACACCTATTAGAACTGGTATATTGTACCTTTTTCGATGATTTTTTTTGTTATTATGGAATTCCATAATTCCCCATTGGAAGTGTACCAATGTACTAATCATATGTTATATGATATACCATGAAGATTCTTGTGTCCATGTATTAGATGAGATATCAGTGAAAATTTATCTCATTATTATACATACCAACACATCAAATTCGAGCATTAGAGACCTTCAGGTTATCTTCAACTACTTCCAGTTCTGACATGGAAGTGGGACAAGATTTCTGTGGGATATTAGGTTAGGTTTTCGTGTACCCCTTTATGGAAGAATTAAATATGGGTTTTAATCAATTGGATGACCAAATAATCTCAATTTATATACATTTTATATGAAAAAAATTATAAGAAAATCAAAATTAAATTTTTAATTGAAATTATCTTTTTACATGGATTTAATTATACTATAGAATTTTATAGGGAACCTCATTTTACATCTTGTTTTTTGAGAGGTCCCTATGAGAAAATGGGATTCCATGTATGATTGAGCATGACATATGTTTCTGACACTTCTGCAGGAGCACGTTGCCTGGAGCATGTTGATGTTTGATGTCGGTGCATTGTACCACACATTCATTTGTTACAAAGGTGAGTGACATTCATCACTTATAAAGAGATTTTTCTCCTTGGTTGAAACAGGGTGATGGGATGTCGTTCATTCCATCCATGGATTCCTCCTCATAATTCATTACCTAGTATGAGTCTCCCTTATAGAATAAGACGTTGTTCGTGAAACTTTTTCCCGGTTCCATCTCTTTATGGATGATGGTTAATTACAATGATTATATTAGGAAATTCCAAAGGGTCATTCCAGGGCATAATACTTCGGTTAGGAAAGTATTCACATTGGGAATCAGTGGAATGTATGTACACTAGAACATTGGTCACATGTATTCATCGTCGTTAAAGGGATTATCAACGAAATGGAAACCCATGTTTAACTTGTGGTATTCCATGAGTTTAACATCCCACAAGGATAGAGGGTCATGATTTAATGTCTTACAGAGATTTAATGGGTGGATCAAAACACTTATAAAGGTGGATCAGGTAGGTACATCTCTAGGAGGGAGCACCTGGAATGTTTACCTGATAGATGGATCAAAACGCCCAATGAGGTCTGACCCAAGTGTGGTACATCTCATAAAGGTAAGGTTTCTCATTTTGAAGACTTATTCAGATGCCACTAAGGGAAATATAGGAGGGAAAATAACGAAGGTGTACCCCAGTGAGGGGGTCACCATGGTTTACCATTGGTTGGGATTTAACCTCATGGAGGCTTCCTACGTACCCTATTTAGAATACAAGGATCAAAACCCATATATTTAAAAGAGGTATGGTGTGGGTATTACCCATGGTTAGCTTCCCTTAACACTAGGAATACTCTTGGTTAGATGAGTATGGGTTTTGTGGGGCTTATGCATTGTCAGATTCCCAGGTTCTTCTAAGAGTAGCAATGGGATGAATGGGACATACGTGCTAAGATGGACCATGTGAATGAAGTGATCCTTTTAAAGAGGAACAAGGCACAAAAAACATGTGGAGTTGTCTATAAACATTATTTATGGTGTCCATGGGGCTCATCAGACTCCCCATACCTTCCATAAACACCTCAAAACATCACAAGGACCAGATTCTACATGATGGTGCATCATAGGGTTGATTCTTTTGATGATGTACTGGTCTTTTGAGCTTGGATTTCATCTCAACCAGCCTATACCTTACTTGAAGTATCCTAGGACACATGTTTTGGTTCCAAAAAATCCCTCAACGATACCGATTATCTCATGCATCTACCTAGAAATAATTGTGCAAGTCAAACAACAACACATGTGCTCAAATACAAGTTCAAACAAATGAGATACAGAACATTGAAATTTCTTAAAAATGAACCAAGGGGTACATATGTGATCAAATACTATCTCTGCATGTTGAATCTGATCCCTCTACTTTAATTTCAACAATATTTATATTTAGGCCCTATATCTAACTGAAAATGGTGGATATAGACCATATTTGTTGTTTCCATCCATCGTTTGTTGGAAAATGGATTTTGTTGATCCTCAGTGGTTTTGTCGTTCACCCCATACGCACTGCACATCATCATGCCATACTTCAATATTGATTTGTTCAAAGATCAATAATATGATTCCGGGGATAGAAAACATTGAGTAATAAATTAAGATTTCAATACATCAGAGCATTCTCAATTCACTAAAGAAGGTTGGAGGATAATTAATGATCATATATAGATAACATAAGTAGTAGGAATTCACCTTCATCCTATTTGTGTACAATCTTCCATCAGTTATGTTGCCCATTCGTTTCTAAACACATGTATATCATCTTCTGAATATGAGTTTTTGTGACAGTCGTGGTAGTACTAAAAAATATAAATACACACAGGATTAATAAATATTTTAAATGAACTCGTAATTATTTTCAAAAATACCTCATCAGGGATGCTAGTTTGTTGATGAAATATGATCTCTTTCATAAATTTACAAACATAATAACCACAGTCCTTTCCGTTTGTTTGTTTTGGACACTGCAGAAACATCGACAACAATAAGTAATTTCTTTTGATATGTGTTTGGATAGTGCAATGTTATTATATATACCTGGATACTTTTCTAGTTTTAGATCTTGTATGCGTGCTCATCCTTATGCCCTGGATTCATTCCATGCATTAGACGATATTGATCCACCGCCCTATCATAACAAATCCTCATTAAAAGATAACATAAATTATATAACTAGATATTTAGTTTTAAAATGATGGATCTAGTGTATTACAAATTAAAAACGCCATCATGCATGGTCGGTTTGTTGGATATCCATGCGTTGAATCCAGAAAATAAATCTTTGGAGTATCCAAATTGACTGCAATCAGCATCCAATGCTCCCTAAAAATACAAAAAGGAATAAGTGAAGAAATAAATGAAAATATAGTTGATATGATTAAATTGTAGAGTTTTACCCCTGCATCGTTGGTATTAAAAAGATTATGTCATCCGTAATTTTGTTTTCAAACGATTTGAGCAGGGATGACATTATTGTAGCCTCTTTATCAGAATCTATTTCGTCTTTTGAAGAGGTGGTGTGAGGACTAACGAGTCCAAAAAAAATTTCATGGGGAAATTCCTTCAATTGTTTTTCATATATACTTATACGACAAATATAAAATGTATTTAGTCATAATTATTAGAGTATATAAGATTTTGTAAAATCAAATCATGAAAACTTACCTCATGTATACATTTACAACTGTGGTGCCTAGCCATTCATACTTGAGGAGTTCATTTACATTTTCAGCACTAATGAAATCTTAGGTTTCCTCTCCATACATATATTTTTCGAAATCAACTATGTGATTACTACTGTCTTTCAACTTTGTATCCACATGAGTCAGAAATGATATTAACTATGGATATAGAACGGGTGGGGTGAAGGTGCTCTCAGTAGACCGTTTCAATTGGTTGGTTGATCCTTGAGATAGTTTTGAGCTGATATTTTGTTTCACCCCACATTATTTGTCATTATGTAATAACATTCATCGGTTCAGACCTTTTTTCATTAAATGTTAAATGTCCAGCTTGAAAAATAAATTGGAAATGAATACCTTTTTGTCGACATGTTTTTTTACAAGAACTGTCGGCCATGCGATGAATGTTCCAACAGCTTGTTCGACCGTATGAATGTCGTCATCGTCATTTGGAATAGGTATCTCGTCACTCTGCTCATTAGCTATGTTAATTGACACTCTAAGATGATCTTTTGGAAGCTGTCTATTGTGTAGCATGTCATTTTGCGTATTGAACATCGTATCCCTCACTACAAGGCGATAGGTGGGAGTTGATAAATATAAATCATAGTCTTTTTCACCCTATGGAATATTATTATAGGAAAGGTATTAGTGTCTATGTAAATCACATTTCACAGAAAAAACTATTAAAACAATGATTACCTCATCTAATCAGATTTTTTAGGGGAATGGCTCACCTTAAAGCTGTTGGGGGTGGGGCGGGATCATCACGCACGGGTTGTTGTTGAGTTGTTTCTTCTCTTTGCCTCTCCCCCATCAATTTTTCTATCATATCTATCTGTTATTGTAATTCTTCTTGAAAAATAGATAATTGTTCTTACAGCTTTTCCATTTTTTCATTTTGATCCTACGCTTGTTTTTGTTTTTGAAAATATGTTCGGGGTGTCACCCCAAAACCCGCACCTTTGACGCAGCCATACTGTTCTGGCTACTTCAAGGTTGTTGAAAGTATGTCTACATCTGGTGTGGTTGTTGTTGATTCTTGTGACTATGTCATATAGAAAATATAGAAAAATAAGTAGTTATTGAAATGTAATAGCGATTTAAAGCAAATAAAATTTATATTATGTCATACTTACACATGTTTCCCACACTTTTTGTGTGTTTTCATCTATCAGTATCCCCTCTTTATTTACACGAGCCTCCTTCCATATCACATGGTGTGGGATGGATATGGATTTTGATTTCGATTCATCAATCTACACATAAACAGAGAAATATGGATATGGTGTTGTTTTATGTCACATACTAGTAGTAGGGTAAATTTAAAAGATGTACCAATTTTTTCTCAAGTTCAGTGTACCCCATCATTGCTTTACGGTAAGGGTACGCTGGTTCTATTGTGCGTTTTTTATTTTCAGCACTCAGTAGCTGTTTCATAAATAAAAAACTGTCAATCAGAGTGATGAATACAAGAAAACATCAAACAACGTATTACCCCACACAATGTACTTGAAAAGTATGCTCCCCATGACGGTTGCTAAATGCATCCCACGCTCCTTGGGATATTAAGTGTGCGTAAAGAGGAGGTGGGTGCGGCTTGATTTTCCCTTCTGTATCTTTAAGATGATATTTCATTAAAATTGTGTGGAAACCTCTATGAATCTTTCCTACAACTCTTAATACATATTCCTTGTGCGAGGCATCTACTATAAATTCACTCTAAAATGTATAATGAAGAGTAAGTCAATGTTTTGGTATTTTATTTTATTTTAATAAATTAAAAAAAATGATATCATAATGTTACCATAATCACTTCCCACATTAGTGTCTTCAGCCCGGTGACAACATGGTTCCACGACTGTACATCAATCGGCAAGCGTTTCCGAGTGACGACTCTAATGTAGCTACTAAAGATGGCTATGTTGGGATTAACATGTTGGCCTTGCTTGTTCCATCCCACCTCAAATTTGATGCCTTTTTATTTTTCCTTAAGGATTTTGGCTAACACTTTCAAACTACAACGCTCTTGTTTTTTTTTGCACTTTCAGGGTTTCACTTCCTAAAATTTCCTCAGAATTAGCATCAATATCTTCCCCTGGAGCACTAGCATCGGAAATGGGACCAGAAATAATAGGTTTAGAAACCTGTTGTACCTCAGCACTGGGACCAGCAACAGCAGGTTGAGAAACCTATTGTTTCTCTGCACTGGGACCACCAGCATCTGGTTGAGAAACATTTTGTTGCTCTGCAGTGGGACCACCAGCTGCTGGTTAAGAGACCTTTTGTGCCTCGGGATTGGGTGAATCAGCAGGTTCAGAAGTCATTATCTGCAAAAGTGGTTTAATATTTAATTTAGATTACATAAAAATAGCAACGAACAGATAATAACATAACGTAACACAATGTATGTTACAATAAAAAAATAACCTGATTATTGTACTCCCTTTTTTTCTTTAAAGGCTGGAGATATTTTACTCCTCTATCGACTATGTAAATACCTTCATTGTGGTCTCCTCTAACATACAATACCCTGTCTACATTGGGACCGCTGAAAAATGATTGTGAATTCCCTATAAAAGGGTCAACCTCCATTGAACTTTCATCTGACCCTTCAGTTGTTTTGTTCGATAACAGAACAATAGACCAATTTCGGTTTATGTGGTCTAGAACATAAAATACTTGTACTGCCTGTGATGCCATTATAAATGGTTCTCCTTTCTCCCATTCCTTACTAAAATCATCTTTCATGAATCCTAATTCATCTATTTTAATAGCACTCCTGTTATCAACCCACTTGCATTGAAAAATCGGAACTTTGAATTTCGTATAATCCAACTCCCATATTCGTTTGATGATGCCAAAGTATGACATATTCGCATAAATCGTATTTTTGTCCTTATCACTGGAAACATGCATTACCTCATCCATAAGTGTAACCCCACTATTCTGCATGGTACTGTCTTCATCGTGTTCATTAGTAAAGAATGTATAACCATTAACTGCATAAGCATTGTAAGATAATACGTACACACTTGCTCCTCCAGCTAGCCATCGAAGTCATTATGAAATTGAGTCTTGATTTTCATCTAACTGCTTAAAAATATGGTCCCGAAACCATCCTATAAACTGTCTATTATGTGTATCTGATATCCATTTTTCATCCCTAGAAGGATTCAAACGCCTAAAAATTTCTTTGTGGGTTTGAACATATGGGTCAACGTCAAAATTGTTATGAAAAACGTAAAGGTGGGCCTGCTCCTGATCTATAATATTGATTGTGAAAAACTCTCTTCCAGAAATTCCTTCACCCTTAAGTTGCTCAGTGTGACGAGATTTCGGTAGGCCAACAATTTCTACACCAGATAGGTATTCGGTACAAAATTCAACAGCTTCCTCAACAATATATTGCTCCGCAATACAACCCTATGGCCAACTTCGGTTTTTGAGATACCCTTTCAAAATCTTCATATACCATTCAATGGGGTACATCCACCTATAATGTACAGGACCACATAGTTGAATCTGTCTCACCAAATGAACCATCATATCGAAAACTGTCGGTGGGAAGAACATTTCCAATTCACATAATTTGACGGAAATTTCTCTTTACATAGTTGGAAATTTCGCCGAGTCTATAAATTTTCTACATATAGCTTTGAAGAAGAAACAGAGCTTCGTTAATGTATGGTAGACATTCTTGGGAAAAATGCAATGTAAAGCAATATGAATTAGATCTTGTATCAAAACATGGAAGCCATGTGATTTCAGAGCCTTTAATTTTGAGTGCATTTAGCAATGTGTCGATGACACTATCACATACATTTTTTTCAACATGCATAACATCAATAAAATGTCAGACATATAGACAATTCCAGTATGGTAATTCAAAAAAAAAACAGATCTCTTCTTCCAATCAGTTTTCGTATGGTTTTTCGAAAATGGTTTACCAAAAGTAGTGTCCAAATATTTTACTTTCTCAAACAATTGATCACCTGTTAGTGGAGACGGTGTTTTGCGTTCTTCTGAACTTCCGTTGAATGATGTCATCCAAGATCGGTACTTATGTCGTTGGGGTATAAATCTTTGATGTCCTAGAAACATAGAGTTCGATGAATGTTTCAACCTAATTGAATGTGTACCTTGTTCGCAAACGGAAGACCCTTGAGTTCCTTTAATGCTATATCCTGACAAATTTCCATAAGTATGAAAGTCATTTATCGTCCCGTACAACATGGATTTCAAAGTGAAATGTTCATTTTTGTAAGCATCATACAACGTAACACCTGAATCCCACAATATTTTCAAATCCCCGATCAATGGCGCTAAATAAACGTCAATATCATTACTCGGTTGTTTTGGTCCTGATATAAGCATATATAACATGATGTATTTTCGTTTCATGCATAACCAGGGTGGTAAGTTATAGTTTACCAACATAACAGGCTATGTAATGTGACTGCTTCTTTGAAAACCAAAAGTATTCACCCCATCTGTAGATAATGCCAGATGAAGGTTTCTCGGCTCGTTCCTAAATTTAGGATACTCGTGATCAATTCTTTTCCACTGAGGAGAGTCTGTCGGGTGACGTAGTTTCCCATCTTTAATTCTTCTATCTGCATGCTATGTCAATTGTCCTATAGTCTCCTCACTTCTATAGAGGTGTCTAAACCTAGGAATGATTGGAAATTACCATACAACTTTCGTAGGACTAGAATCATCTTTCTTGTATTAGGAAGCACCACACTTTGGGCATTCTTTAAGTGATTTTTGGTCCTTGAGAAAAAATATAAAGTCATTCGGGAAAGCATGTATTCATTCAGAGATCATACCCATCGATCGTAGCATTCATTTGGCGTCATATGTTTGGCTTGGGAGTTCATTATCTTCTGGGAGCATGTCATTCAGGAGAGCAATTAGTTCCGTAAAACCGATGTCACTCCACCCTTTTCCTTCTTTCAAATTATACAGCTTCAATACGGCTGACAATGCTATATATTTAGTGCAACCAGCATACAATTGCATTTTTTCACAACTCTTTAACTTCTCAAACAATTTTGGGAAATCACGAAGTTAATCTTCTACTGTCCTTATCATTTCCTCAATACGATCTTCATCATCATTCACATCTATAATCACACCCTCCATACGATCATCTTCACTGTTCACACTTCTAATCATATCAGATGATCTATAAAATGTCATGTTCTCTGAGTCACTACCTACATTCATTTTTTCTCTATCTTTATTCCAACATGTATAACTTCAATCTATTCTGTGACAGATCAGGTGTTCTTCCAACTCCTCTGGACTAATTTGTCTTGAATAACAACAGCGTAAACACATACAATGGATTTGAGAAGGGTCACGTGCATGATCTTCTGCAAACTTGATAAACTCTTTCACGCCATCTTCATACTATTTTGTCAACTGATTGGAATTCATCCATTCTTTATTCATATTCATCGTCTTTATGGGTTCAATCTCGAGAACTTGACTAATATTATGTTTTAATTAATCAGGTAGCATTGTTTGGGTTTTATAAAAACAAATCATGGTAGAAATTCCTTTAAACGCATGTGAAATCCATATATATGGTGTTTCCAGTAGGTTTAACATCGTGTATGTATAAGATACCTAATTTAATCTGACATATATCAAATTTATTCCAAGTTAGTCTTACAAAGACTGAATGATGCCTTTGAAAATACATGACATTTAGAACAACTTGAGCTAAAGGCGTGTACTTTAGATACATATTGAGTCACCTCACCAGCTATGCATCACATTTTTGTGGAATACACAGTGTGCAGTCATTACATGACCACTAAGGGTGTATAGTCTATACACATCAAGTCTCTATGGTATCTATACATGGTGTGAGTGAATTAAAACACATGTCATATGGTTCTACCATTATTTCATGGCATGTACATGGTTTCATGATGATGTATATGTATTGGAGGTACATTGTGTGTGACCTAGGTTCACATGACATGTAACATTTGAAATGAAACTTATTCCAAGTTTGAGTTAGAAGATTATTCCAACAACCGCAACACCATACAAAAACACAATCATGATAACAATCGCAACACCATACAAACGAAACAATCAAAATTTTAGATTTTACAAAGCATCCCTTATTCAATTTTGTTTGTTAATTCAAGGGTTATCACAGAAGTTTTATCATCCTGGGGTGTTCATTCATAAGTAAAGTATATGTAAATTACCAATTTATATATTCCAATGTTCAACAAGAACCAACCAACATTCAATTAATTTAGTGCACAAACAAGGACCACCAACGTCCATGATTTTCAGTGGGGCGTTTATCCCATACATTTCACATTATAACCATCAATATCAAACAGTAATAACATGCGAACAAGAGGAAACCAATGAGTAACAGGAGAAAACTCACCGTGAAGGTGTCGTTTGGCACACGACAGAGGAGTGTTCATGGTAGAGGAGAGGCGCACAGCAGAGGAGATTTCCAACTGAAAAGAAAACATAAAATAGAGGAAACCCATGAGAATAAAATAATCTAAAACCGAGTACACCATTTACCACATCCCACGAACCCCAAAAGACAATGCATGAAAATAAATGATAACCACCAATTATCTTGCATCATAACTACTTTGAGTCTAATTCCTAATGCAACTTAGTACACATAATATTATTTACCAAGAATAGGTAATGTGGGGGTAGATGTAGAGGTCAACCTGCCATTGATCACCTAAAAAGATCACTAACATGAATTTGAGAAAAAAAACAACACTCTATTTATGGTCATCCATAACATCTGTGCTATGATTTGTGAGAAAGAATGGATATAGTACAAATAATAACATGATAAACCAATAAATATCGCAATTTCACATACATTGTTGATATTATACCATGCTACCAAAACTACAACTTCCTATGGGACCACTAGTAATCTATCTTCTGAGATGACATGGACCAAGAAGTGCACTTTATCAATACAGATACTACATTTGGTTATCTTGTCATAAATATGATGTTATCTCAATGTACTCAAGGTGATGATAAGATGTTGGTCAAGATCAACTCTGGGTTGGGAGTACACTAATATTTAATTGAAAAAAACTACTAAAAATTGATCAAAAAATGATGAAATATCATATTCATCAAGTCCATTAATACAACCAAGGCATTAGTTAAACCAAATATCATCGCTAAAATTTCATACTAGCCATAACTACTCCAAAAAGAAGTCCATGGTAGGTCCATCGATGTCCAACTCATCTAATGGTATCCTAATGTCAAATCTATCTTGGAGAAGATCATAGAACCTCATAGATGATCAATGTGACTATCAATGTGTGGATAAGGATACAAATTCATGACTCTCGTCAGGTTCAATCTCCAATAGTCCAACAAAAGAATAAATACCAATCAACCGTCTATTTTAGAGAACTATAAAACCCCATGGTAAAGTACTATGCCATATGAAACCATTATATTCTATATCATCAAATTTTAATTCAAACAACTAATGCTATTTTGGTGTTATTTTAGAAATTGTGATAGAAACTGAATTTTCTCCCAAAACTAACTAGATTATAAAGTTTATCTCTTTATTAAGACGTAAATTTTATACATCATCAGTGAAAACATCCTAAAAATTTACTACCATTGGGGAAAAAGAATCCTACAGTATTCTAGCAACATCTACAATATGCCTGACTATTTGAGCCATGAGAAAATAGAATATATATTGAATTGGTTCTACATGACGAGATAGAAGATTCCTCTCATCCAAGTGAAAATAACTCTGTCTATTTTGGAGATAAAAATGTAACTCTCATCTGGGAACAAATGATTTTGGATTGTAATAAAACAAACTAATCCATAACAAAACTAAAATAAAATATTATCATATAAAGCATGGGTGGTTCACAAAATAAATGATAACCACAAATATATAGAGATCATTCCTTGAAACATGTTATATTCTTGGACTATAATACTAATAGTGTGTCGATGGTGATAACACTATCCACGCTTTACACCTCCAAGCCTAAAACATTTACAAAAAGAGTGGAAAAAAGGAATTTGATTCTCCTTTATAAAAAATAAAATAAAGGGTATATGATATAGGAATTGTACCATTGACAGTAGATGATCAAGAATCCACAATAGCCATAGTAGACTACATAACATGCATATGACAAGCCCCTAAACCCTAGGATGGAGCCAGACTCCCTATGTTATATACTCTCCCTTATACTATCATTCCTTCGTGGCGGTACAACATCCCCTCCCTAGACCAAAACATCCAATGGGACTCTAGCTACCTATTATCAGAGGAGTGTCTGAGTCCTTCCTAATCTCTGGTTCCATTCATGTTCCCTTACAAAGGATCTATTAATGCATGCCCCTAGAAAACCACATTAGGTGGATGAATCTTTTATAAGCATGACACCTCAAAGTGGTGTACAAACACTGAGGCCTTTTGTGAACAATATTAACACACTAATTACACTGTAATGGAACATGATCTTGAGCTGGATTCCCACTACCCTAATATGATTTCCAAATATTTCATTGGATAAAAATTTCATAACAATGCTTTTACCTCTACAAGAAGAGTTTATACACTTCTTTATAAAACCGTTTTACTACTTCTCATGGACTCTCATAGATTTCCTTCAGTGATGGGTGCCTGATTCATGTCGTCTATATAAATGGTTAGATAGAACATGTTCCCAAGAAACTAAATCTCACAGCGAAGACTATCCTAGAACCACTTTCCCAGGATATCTAATTAGCAACCAAAGATAGAGAAACAGACTAAAGGTCAGTGAAACATTCATCATATTTCAATACTAACATGGCCTCCTATGTTAGGTGCTGAACTAATGAGGATTCCATATCCTAAACATCATGTGATAGAAGTGTCTCAAGAAATTAATCCTGATGTCCTTCCAAGATAACTCCTCTAATTAACCAATCTAATCTTGATTGTACCTCCAACAATTGGCTGGTCCACTACGCACATCTGAAGAAATAATCATCATCATATCTATGTGTATCTCAAAATTCTTATAGATCATATAAACTGACCCAGTCCAAACAATTTCTACATAGGGGCCTCCCTCCCCAAGGAATATAGGTGGAAGATGCATCAGAAATCTATCATTAGCTAAAACATTAAATAAATAGTTAAAAAATATCTCTTCCCTATGATCTCATGACCCTCAATAAGATACCATTATATTGAGCATCCAAATGATCCATAAGATATACATTAAGCTAAATTTATATAATGTTTGGAGTGTGGTGATTTAAAATCTCTTGGCACTCAACCTAAGAAAAATCAGGATGAATCTTTTCTAAAATACAAACCCAATCCTTAGAGCACTAGCTATAACAAAAGTTTCAACCTCAACAGGTAACATCAATAGATAACCAATCTTAGATCATTTTTTCTAAAGTGAAACAAAAAATAGAAGAACCAACATAGAAAATCATCTAACCACACCCACCTTGTCGGCGGTGGCGGCGGTAGAGGCGGAGGCGGCAGCGGCAGAGGCGGCAGCGGTCACGACAACGGGGGTAGAGGCGGCAGAGGTAGCCGCGGTCACGGCAGTGGGAGTGGGGGAGGAGGTGGCGGCAGCGGCGGAGGTGGAGGGGGACGAGGAGGAGGAAGGACGAGGAGGAGGAAGATGAGGAGGAAGAGTAGGTGGAGGACGAGGTCACGGTGGCGAGGGGCCTAGTTCACCTTCCGCAAAATCTTAACCACGTGCGAGTGAGGATGGACTGTTAGGGTGATTAAATAAAAACTGACGGAACCTTTATTAGCGCTCATTAAAAGTGCTGATAAAGGTATGTTTTATCCACGCTAAACTAAAAGTGCCGATAAAACATTCATTTATCAGTGTTTTTTTAGCACTGATAAAGAGATCTCTTTGTCAGTGCTTTTAGATAGCGCTGATAAAGGCATACCCCTTTATCAGCGCTTTCTGTTTAGCACTGATAAAGGGAAGTGCTTCCCTTGCCCTGTTTTGTGGTAGTGCCCCCATAATATCAGAATTTATTCAGTCATTAACAGGGATGAGAGAAATACATACCTCATCAATGATTTTTTCAAGCACTTTCTAGAAATTCCAGATTTGCATGGAATAAATAAGTCTGGAAGCTTCTCAAGGGTCTTCTCCACACATCTCCCCATCGAGGAGACACACTATCTTCACTCCATCAAGGAGGATCTTTCCTTCTAATATTATTTGGAATACCATTTGATAAATCATACCAATATGGTGACGTTTTTTCATATCTGGAATAGTTATTCCAGCTTACTTCCCTTTATTTTCTCTCCTCTTGATAACTAGTTTCACCTTCAATTATCTGCATTGTATGGAACACTAATAACACAAAAAAAATTAGGGAATAAAGTGGATGTCCTTTCTCATCAATGTGAGCTGTTAGGTTGAGAAAATTTTCTCAACCAGTTTGTCCTTTCCAATTTAGCTCCAAGTCTGGATGGACTCTTCATGCATGCACTTCTATATTTTCAAGCAGCCTTGGGCAGCATGGATTTCTTTTTTCCCTCATGTGAGATTTTCTTTTTAACATGATGATAGTGCATGAGCTACTCCAGGACCATGGAAGGTTTATTCCTGGCTTGGGAAGAGGGCAGGGGGCAGAGGGCAGGGGGGTGTGCAAGGGGGTAGTGGGGGTCGGGGGGTGAAAGGGGGCAGGGGCTATGAAAACACTATTGGTATTGAAAGTGATTTCACATGTGTTACGATTGTAAGTGCATTTTAATAATTCTCATTGTTTCCATTCATTCTCACATGAATGCACTTGCATCTATTTGTGTTTTCAACTTTTGTTGGGTTTTATATGGCCAGGTTTCAGCTGAATCAATGATTAGGGTGAGCGAGTCCAGTAAATGTGCACAAATTTTCAATGTTTAAAATCAACTTGGTTTCCATTTGTTTATGTTTATTGAATTTGCAACTTGTATACTGAATAATTTTAGTCTTTTTTTCACCTGTTCTTTTCAAGTATTTGAGGATTCCTATAAGTCACAATTAAGCATCATAATTTTTGATGACATTGAGAGGTAATTACAATCAATTTCAACACAATACTACCTTTTGTCCTTTCATTAGATAGCCATTGTGTTGTTCTTTTAAGTATAGGATTTTGGAGTACATTTCCATTGGACCTCATTTTTCCAATATTATTTCTCAAACACTGATGGTCCTTTTGAAATGGATTCCTCCCCAGTCATTATTCTCATCCCTTTTATTAGTATAACTCATTCGTAATATATCTTTATGAGGTTTTATTTGTCTCAATGTCTTCACAAGAACTGGATTTCTTGTGTGTATGATTTCGCATGATAGGCTGTGTTTGGGGATAGGGATGCATGTTGTGCAGAGAACCAGCAACAAAACATAGCCCATGCTTATGCATGTGATCATAAATATAAGGATCCTTTTGTGCGTGGATTGACACCTTTGAGGTAGAGTCCCTCTCCCAGCCTCTTTAATTAAAGAATTTTTTAAATTGCATTTAACTACCTTCTTGATTCCTACTTTTTTATATTAAATTTCAATTATTGATCAAGTGTTAGTTAAAATAATTGTTTCGTTTTATAAAAAAGTCATGGTTTTGTAATAAAACCCCTATAATGGAGGTTCTCTATCTGTGAAAACTCACAGTGGTAGTTTATGATTATATAGCTTGTTTGAAATTATTGCATTTATGTTTTCCATTTTAATCCTTACTCCTCTCATTTGAGACACCACAGGAATCTCCAAAGATTTTTTTAACTCCTAGGGGGTGTGCATGATAGGGGGCTAGTGCAGGATAGGGGGTGGTGCAGGGGGGAATGGTGCAGGCTAGGGGTTGGGGGTGTAGGGGGGTGCAAGGGGGGATGTGCAGTCTAGGGGGATAGGTGGAGGGGGGAAAGGGGCAGGGGGAAGGATGCAGGGTTAGGGTGGAGGGGGCAGGGGCAAGGGGTAGGGGTAGGGTGGATGGGGGCTACACCAATCCAATATTAGTTTTAAGATTTTGAGATTTGGGGTTTAACCTCTATCCTTATTGATTTTTAGATTCTAGGATTTATATTCTAGGATTTTTAGTTTTAGAAGTTATGGTTTCGATTTTAGGGTTTTAAGTTTTAGAATTGTAGGGTTTGGGGTTTTAGGATTTATGGTTTTAGGATTTATATGAATTTTAAATCCATGAAATTAATTTCTATCAAAATAGGTTGATCTCACTTGCATCCTATGAAACAGGTGCAGGAGTGACATTAAATGACCAAACAACCTTTTTCATTATCATGCCCACCTGCCTTTTTTAATTTTTTGGTTATTTTTTTTATTTTCCATATTACCTTTTTATATACCAAAATCATTTTTTAAACCTCACTTATTTTCCATTTTTTGCCACTTTCCCATGACACACCTCTTTACCTTCCATTGAAATCACTTCCAATATTCTAAATGAGGCATTAGTTTTGATATCTTAATATCTAATGTTCTGAAAACCTTTACAGCATGTTTTTTGGTGTTTTACTAATCGAACGCCTAGATCAATTCTTGATCCTCAGAAAACCTCAGTTGTTTGGAACTTCAAGTACGCAGGTACAACTCAAAATGGTTTTAGATGCTTATTTAAATATGCAGCTTGACTCATCACCCCCCACCCCCACATTTTGCTTCTGTTTTTGCATTTTTCAAAGCAGATTATGAATTTGGAAGGATTCAAGCAAGGGATGTTTTGCAACATCTCTGGACAGGACCAACCTCAAATGCATCAATTGACATTTTCTGGGGAAACTAGTGTATTAAGGTGTGTCCATTGGGTGTTATGAAGGTAATTGGACTTAATCAAACATGTTATTTAGTTGTTTAATGGTTTATTTTAACTGCCTACATTGGTGAGACACCACATAAAATCATAAGCTTTCACTTAATGTGAGACTCAATCTCTCTCCCATCGCACTTCAAGTTAAACATATAAATGTTTTATTTAATTATGCTAAATTGAAATAAAAAACATTATTGTTTTTCATGACTAAATGGGCCTTAGAATTTCAATTTTCAATATTCATTGTTTTTTCTTTTGAATGTATGTTAAGTAGGGTGTAGAGATTGATCACATATTGGGAGAAATAGTTCACAACAACTCGATGAACTCACTATTTGACTACGTCTTGTGCATTGGTAATTTCCTTAAGAAGGTATAAATTTCCCTTTATCACAGCTATATTTAGTTATGAACCTCCAAATAAAGTTATCTATAATTATTCATGGATGTGATTATGCACGTATGGGGCTATGTGTTCCCATGTATATATATATAAATGCATACGCAGGTGAGTGGAGATTGGTATATACATATAAGCATATGTGCAAGGATCCCCTTGCACATGCTCATGGCCATGTGGGTGTGTGCATAGGGGCTAGGTGTCCTTTAATGTGTGTAAAGGTGTGTATACCTAGTGGGGGAGTAGAAAATTTTAGTTAGAAATCTCCAATAGTCGATGTGGATAGTTTGGTTCCACCTTGAGGTAGGATCCCTCTTCTAGCCTCTTTAATTCAAGAATTCCTTAAATTGAATTTAGCTTCTTTCTTAATTCTGCTTAATTATATTGAATTGCATATATTGAATAAGTGTTATTTAATATAACTGTTTCATTTGATAAATAAATTCATGTTTTTATAAATAAAGTCATGTTTTTATAATAAAGCAATGCCGTGATTTTATAATAAAACCCCTCCAACGGAGGTGCGCTGTCTTCTAAACCAAAGAGTAGTGATAGTTATTTGTATCATGTTTATATTTGGTTTGAGTCTTTCATATGCCTCTTGTTGGTGTTTGTTTTGTGGCTAGTTAGTTTTTGTTTTCTTTGAATAATATAAATTGGCTTATCATACTCATTTAACTCAGATGACATTGCTCGAGTAGGCATATTCCTTGACCACGACACTTTCCTTTTCATGCATTGAATATTATAAAGAAAATTTTCATCTTTAGGCAAAGTGAATGAATCTGTAAATGGTTTGTGTAGGGTGTATGATTCTTTTCTGTCATTTTGTTTCCCTTTAGATGTTGCGTCATTGTGCCGCACGCTACAACCTTCTCTTCTGATCCCTTGTTATAGCATATTAAATATTTGATCTGTTCTATCATCTGTCGGCGGGGTGACAGTCGGAATGTTACCCCACCTCCTCCTGCTCCCTTCACTCCTGGCCGGAAGATGTTGCCCCGAAGATGTCACTGGACCAGGCCAACATGCCACAGTCACGCCGCGGTCACGTCGTGGTCACGCCGCGGTCACCCCGCGGTCACGCCATGGTAATGCGGTGATTTGGCCCTGCTTCATGACGACACCCTACGACGGTTTGCAGTGATAGTATTATATGATTCTTTTAATCTATGTTGATACTGACTAATCACAATTTCTTCCAGTGGGGTGACGACCAGAATGTTGCCCCACCTCCTCCCACTCCCTTCGCTCCTGTCTGGAAGATCCTGCCCCGCAGATGTCGCTGGACCGGGCCAACACACCACGGTCACGCCGCGGTCACACCGCGGTCACGCCGCGGTCACGCCATGGTCACGTCATGATTTGGCCCTGCTCCAGGATGACACCCCATGATAGTTCACAGTGATAGTATTTCATGAGTCTTGTGATCAATGTTGATACTGAATAATCACAATTTCTGATGGCGGGGCGATGGACGGAATGTTTCACTGCCTCCTCCTACTCCCTTCGCTCTTGGCCGGAAGATGCTGCCCCGCAGATGTCGCTAGACCGGTCCAACACACTGCGGTCACACTGCAGTCAGGCTGTGGTCACACCGCAGTCACGCTGCGGTAATGCCTTGATTTGGCCCTACTTCAGGACGACACCCCACGAAGGTTCGTAAAGATAGTATTCCATGAGTCTTGTGATCAATGTTGAGACTGACTAATCACAATTTCTACTGGTGGGGCGACGGCCTTAATGTTTCCCCACCTCCTCCCGCTCCCTTTGCTCCTGGTCGGAAGATGTTTCCCCATGGATGTCGCTGGACCGGGCCAACACGCCACGGTCATGCCGCGGTCACACTGTGGTGACGCTGCGGCCACGCCGATAATGTCGTGATTTGGCCCTGCTCCAAGACGACACCCCACAGTGGTTTGTAGAGATAGTATTCAATGAGCCTTGTGATCAATGTTGAGACTGACTAATCACAATTTATGTTGGAGTGGAGATGGCCGGAATGTTTCCCCACCTCCTCCCGCTCCCTTCACTCCTGGCTGGAAGATACTTCCCCACGGATGTCGTTGGACCGGGCCAACACGTCGCGGTCACACTGCGGTCATGCCGCGGTCACGCGGCGGTCACCCTGTGGTCACACCGAGGTCACGCCACGGTCACACCACGGTCACGCCACGGTCACCCCACGGTCACGCCGCGGTCACACCGTGGTCACGCCCTGATTTGGCCATGCTCCAGCCACATCCAGCCTACACCAGCCCCCTTCCACCTTCATTTCAGTTCGCTACCACCAACATTCCAGCCCGAAACTTCCCCCCTTCCACCTTCAAATTAGCCCGCACCATCCCCCCAGCACCTGCAACCATCCCCCTTCCACCAGCATTCCATCCCCCTTCCACCTGCATTCGAGCCCGCACCAGCCCCCAGCCACCTACAATCCATCCCGCACCAGCCACCACACCATCCACCACCCCTAGCCTCCTGAAAAACACTCATGCCATCCCTCTTCCACCTGAAAAATATCCCCATCCACTAGTTCCAGCCCTCAATAGCCCCCGACCTCCTATATCCCAGCTCGTACAAGCCCCTGCCACATGCCCAACAGCCCCCAGCCACCTGCAATCCAGCCCACACAAACCCCCTACCACCTATTCCAGTCCGCAGCAGCCCCCTGCCATCCCCCTGCTGCCTGCCTTCCCGCTCACACTATCCACACTATCCCACACCAGCCACCGCACCAGCCCCTAACCTCCTGCATTCCAGGATGTGCGAGAAAAAACCCATGAAAATCACAAAAAGGAAAGGCAAAAGCGGATCCCCATGCCTGAGCCCTCTTTTTCCCAAAAAGTAGCCATGTAAACTACCATTAATGTTCACTGAGAACATTAGGGTAGAGACAAATCTTTTAAACCAAGATGAGAACCTATCTAAAACGACGAGAAGATCCAAAGCATCCTATAAGAAGTCCCACCTGACCGAATAAAAATCCTTTAATAAATCGATCTTGAAGGCACACATAGGAACCCCAGAATCAAGATGGTAGCCCCACAATAATTCCCCGGTAACAAGATTCTTAGGATGAATTAGTTTTTGTACTGAAGGTTGAGGATATTTTTATACATATTTAGATTTATGAGTCTCATAAGTTTATTTTTGTAACCATCCTACTAGAGGGTCCGAGTTATAAGTGGTGGAAGTCTATTATTCAGACTAATCCAGACAAAGACTATTCTTGGAAAAGTTTCAAGGCATTGTTCATTTATCATTATTTCATAATAAAGCGAAGGTACATATGGCTATAGAATTTTCTAGGAGGGGCTGTCCAGGTGGGGTGTCCGGGGGGAGGGGGTGTCGGGGGGGGGGGGGTCTGAAGGGCAGGTGGCAGGGTGCATGTGGGTTGTCTAGGAGGGGCTGTCCAGGGGGTCTAAGGGCTATTTGGGGGGGGGGGTCTGTAGGGCAGGGTGCAGGTGGGGTGTCCAAGGGATGTCTGAGGGAGAGGCTGTCGGGGGGTCTGCAAGGTAGGGGGAGGGTGCATGTGGGGTGTTTAGGAGGGTCTATCCAGGGGGTGTCCAAGGGTTGTTCGGGGGGGTTGGGGGTCTGTAGGGTGGGGGCAGGGTGCAAGTGGGGTGTCTAGGGGGGCTGTTCGGGGGGGTGTCCAAGGGATTTCTGGGGGGCTGATTTGAAGAGATAAACCCATGAGGAATGGGACCTAACCTCATATCAATAATTTTGATAATGATTTTTGGAAAGGTATTACCAATAGCAATAGGTCTGAAATCCTTTACATCCACAGCATTTTCCTTCTTTGGGATCAGGGCAATAAAATTGGATTTGATTCCATAGGGCATTGAGGCATGGTTAAAGAACTCCCTCATAGCATTAAGAAGCTCATCACGAACTATGTCCCAGTAGAACATAAAGAATTAATTTGTGAACCCATCAGGACTAGCCACACTCTCAAGATTTAGAGAAAAAAGGGCACTCTTAACCTCCTTCTCATCAAGGGATGCAATAAGGGAGATTGTTGGATTGGTGTAGCCTGATCCGGTTGGTCCGAATGCTTGTGGCCCACAAGTGTCGCGGGTCGAGCTCCGCAGTGAGCTCGTTGGGGGTTGTAGGGGGCAACACGCCCTTTCTCTAGGGGTCCGGGGGCCGAAGACCCCGGGTCCAAATTTTCAGGAACTGTAGGAACTTTGACCACTGTAGCAGTGTGGACTTTGGAGTCCACTTTACTGTTGAACTTTTGACTTCTAGCCAGTATCCACTAGATTATTGGATACATATAGTAAAGGATTTATAAGATTGAAAAATTCTATAATAATATTTCCTCATCTCTCCATACTACTAAAGAAATCTTCTCCTCCATGAATTCCTTGAGTAGAGTTGCATCACTTTCAACTGGTCAACCTATTCCTTGAAAACCCATTCTACAGAATATGACTCAATTAATCCCGATGAGATGAATTTACATCACTTATAACAACATAGAGATACTATTTTACTATAGACTAGATCGAATCAGCATCAACTAAAGCCGAGGTAAGTGGAGCACTAGATGTAGATGCAACAATAGGAGGTTTATGATAACTCAAAATTCCACTGAAATCTAAAATAAGTCTTTCTATGAAATATTATAAATATACTATGGATACACAATTTGAAGCCACTAGGAAAACAACTCTCTCAACACTAGGTAAAGCATCCTCTATAGGTTATGATTTGGTAGGTACATCTAAGGGAAAAGCCTGAAGCTCACCTGCTTGGTCAATCTACTTAAATAAGGATCCCTTAGGTTATGTGAAAGGGATGTATAGGGTGGGATTCTATCTAGGGGGCTGGGGATACTGTCCAGAGGGTCCATTAGGGGGTGGGGGGCTGCTGTCTAGGGGGGGTCCAGCAGGGGGAAAGGGGTGTGCAAGGGGGGTGCAAGGGGTGCAAGGGATGTGGGGGGGTGGGGTTGATACTGTCAAAGGGGGTGCAAGGGGGGTGTCTGGTAGGGGTGCAAGGGGGGGTGTCCAGTAGGGGTGGTGCAAGGGGGTCCAGCAGGGGGGCTGTTGTCCAGGGGGTCCAGCAGGGGGGGCTCCTGTCTAGGGGGGTCTAGCAAGGGGGCTTCTGTCCAGGGGGTCCAGCAGGGGGGGACTGCACTATTCTTGTTTATTGAGTAATATTCTTTGTGAATATTCTAATATGTTTTGTTTTACCATGATTTTAGGGGATGATCACTACTATGTTCTACCTTGTGTTGTCGGTACTTTTGAGCTGGTTCTAGACTTCTTTGATAGTTTGTCTTATAGGGAGACTCATGTAAGTGCAGTTATGTGTTTTTTTATATTTTGATTTGTTTAATTATTATTATGTAAGTATATTTCATGTATAATTTAATTTGGAGGGGACTGGTAGGGGGTAGGGGGGAAACTGGTAGGGGGAGGGGGTGGCAGGGGTGCAAGTGGGGGCTAGTAGGGGGTTTGTAGGGGGTACAAGTGGGGGCTGTCAGGGGCAGGGGGAGGGGAAACATGAAGGGTGGGTCGTTGGGTGGGGGGGCAGGAATGGGGGGTCTGGGAGGTGTCTAGTTTCTGGGGGGGGGGGGGGTTCCAGGGTCTTTCCAGGAGGGTGGGGGTGGAAATCTAGGGGAGTGGAGGTCTGGGATGTCTAGGGGGGTCTGTCCATCGTCTGGGGGGTTTCCAGGGTGTGGGGTTGTGGAGGAGTGTCCAGGTTCTGGGGGGGGGGGGCTTCCAGGGTCTGTCCAGGAGGGTGGGGGTGGCTGTCTAGGGGAGTGGAGGTCTGGGCTGTCCAGGGAGATCTGTCTAGGGTCTGGGGGGTGTCCAGGGTCTGGGGGGTGTCTTAGGTCTATCTAGGGGGTGTCCTGGGTCTATCCGGGGGTGTCCAAGGTCTGTCTAGGAGGTGTCCAAGGTTTGTCTGGGGGTGTCCAGGGTCTGGGGGGAGGTGTCTAGGGTCTTTCTGGGGATGAGGTGTCTAGGGTCTGTCTGGGGGGGTGTCCAAGGTCTGTCCAGGAGGGGGGATTTGAAGGGGGGATATCCAGGGGAGGGGGGTTTATGTAGGGTGGGGGTTTCTAGTGTCCAAGAGGGAGGGGTATGTAGGGGTGGGATACTGCAGGGTGGGGGATGTGCAGGGGGTGGGGGCTATTTTTTATGGTTTTTTCAGACCCTATAGCCACAGTTTCTAACCGTGGCTATAGGTCTATTGCCACGGTTTATAACCCTGGTTATAGGTATAATTCCATGGTTTCTAACCATGGAAATAAATTGTGTCCCTTCTCTATCATAGCCATGGTTCTAAACCGTGGCAATAGAGATATTACCACGGTTTGAATCACGATTGAATACCTATATCCACAGTTTGAACCATGGCTCTAGACCTATAGCCACGGTTCCAAACCTTGGCTATAAGTCTAGGCCTATATCCACGCCAAACTTAGCCACGATTTCTCAAACCGTGGCTATTACCTATAGCCACAATTTGAGGACCTATAGCCACGGTTTTAAACCATGGATATAGCCCAAATTTCCAGTAGTGAACCCTAGGCACCCTTGGGAGATATTCCATCCCTCTTCTCCATGGTTTGATCATTGGGTTCCAATAGTTATTGGTTGGTGATTCGTGGTGAGCTATTCCTTTATATCCATTAGTTTTTTTTGTATTATTCCTTTATATATCCACTCCAGTGGTGTTGTTTCATCTGGTGTGTGTTTTGGGTGATGTTTTTATGACCCTTTGGTGCAGTATAGGTTGATCTATCATTTACTTGTGAGGTTTCGGTTTCTAGGTTGATTCTTCTTCATCCAACAGTTTTCAGTGATTTAAAAAGATTTGTTTGAGGTATGGAAAACTCGTTCTTTCCTTTTTATGTTCTATGTGTGGAGATTTCATTATCTTTCTTTCCATTGGGTGGATAATAATGGTTGGATTAAATATTATAATGAATATACATAATTTAAATTGATGGTTACAGGTAGATATCACATTATTTGACTTCTTTATTAATGTTTTTAGTGATATTAGGAAATGATTTTTCCTTCCTAAAAATAATGGTTGTTGGGAGACCTTTTTGCATAGTAGAGACTAGTACAAAAAATGGTTTTTCTTATCGATGTTTTTCTTTTTAACGTCGGTTAGTATGTGAAATTATTGTAGGAGACATTGTAAATATGTTTTCAATGTCGGTTAATAAAAACTGACATTTTAAATATATTTATGTGGTAGTTTTTAACATTGGTTATTTCATAAACAATGTGAAAAAACATTTTATCACATTAGTTTTTAAAAAAATTGATGTGATAAATAAATTTCCACTTCCATTATTTGGAAAATGATGTGAAAAAACCATCAAAATTGATTTTTCATAAATTTTATCTGATAATTGACATGAAAAATAAATTTTGATGGATTTTTCAGGTTGGTTATCCAATAACCGATGTGAAAAGGGCATGGTATTTTCACATTCGTTATGACATAACTGAAGTAAAAAAATTCACAGATCAATATTTTTCGTATTTTTTATGAAATAACTGACATGAAATTTTTTTAATAAATTTATTTTTATCTCTCCTATGCACAATAGAAAATATCATAAAACCAGTAGAAAAACAATAGAAAACAAGTATAAAAACTAGAAAAACACACTTATAATATCAACTTTCAAGTTTATAGTATATAGAATAAATAAACAAAAAACGAATAAAACCTATGAAATTATTTTCCAATTCAATTTGTAAGTGTATCAAATCATTTGAACTATAAGGATTAGATTCATGAAAAAGATACAAATTAAAAGGAAATCATTAACATGTATTCTGAATAAAATGAATGAAATATTATGGAAAAGTTTATAAAGATATCCAACCTACTAGAACTTCATAACTATCCTAGTTGAAATTATTTCATAAATAAATGTTAAAATATAATATCCACATTATTTTATGCCTTCTTTTTTATGAAAATTATATTTAAAAAAAATTCAATTCAAAATAACAATATTAAGTAATAAATCCAAAATTTAGTAATTATAAATGAAAATTCACCTTTTCTTTTACATAATTGGTCTTGGAACTCTTCATTATTGTGGTATCTCTAAATAAATTACATGCCCTATTTGGAAATAATATGAATAAAATAAATTTAAGTCATTATAATATAAAAAATTATTAAATAATTCAAATTTAAGTGTCCAATATATTCTTAAAATTTTCTCGCACTTCACCATGGATAGAGCATATCCAGTAAAGTCTCTCCTCCCTTAGACAAAAAACACTGAAAATACAGTGAACACTAATATACACTAAAATTTAATGTTAGTGGTTATTACAATAAGAGATATATAATAGTTTGTAAGATATATGTTTTATACTCTTGAAGATAATGAAACATCCGACACTAAATTATTGCATTCTTTTGAAATCTTTCAGTGATATAAACTGTTCTTTCAGCATCAGTCATTTCCATCACTATAGGTGAAATAAACTGTGGGTCCATAAATACATATACTTCTTTCTTATCATGCTACTTAGAAATTTTATAAAGATACCTAATAAAAAACAAAAAAAAAGTATACATTTTTAATAAATTAAACTAACATAAATTTTTTAACCGACTTACATGTAAAAAAATTCCATCGTTTTGATTTCCAATTGATCTCCAGTCACATGCTCCATGATATCTTTTTTTAAATCATCATAGTCATTATACGTCCATAAATACCATATTCAATTTGAATCTTGTAAACATCCAAAAACAAATATGAGTATGTTGATAATCTATCAAGACTAGTCGAATTTGTATCTGTAGTCATAACACATTGTATTTGTTATTGTATATAAAATATTTATTTACCTTTAAATTATTTCTATAAAAAATTTATAAATATATAAATTTTAAATTTTAAAATCAATTTAATAGAAAATTAAATAACAGATAAAATATACACATACCTCTATGGAAATATGTTGAACAAGTCTAGATTTACAAACTAAAAAGTGGTCGATACTTTGTCCAACTGTACTCACCTCATCTGTAGGTAATGGTATTCTTTCCAATCTATCTATAATATCCTATATAGTGACCCTATTCTGCTCTATCTATATTATTTTATGATGAATGACATCTCCAATATAAAATATCATCACATATGAAAAAATATGATGTTGGGGATCATAAACATATAACACACAATAACTGGGGAGATATGGAAGAGGGGTGCAAGAGTAGGATAAGAATGAGTGGGGTATACAAGTAGAGGTGGAGGATTTGGAGCTACTGGTAGAGGTGGAGGAGTGGGATCAATAGTTTGAAACTATATTTTCATGTTTGTAAACATAAATTGTACCGAATCTCAGATCCTGTTCTCCATCGTCAAACAAATATCCTAAACTTTAGCTTATAAAGATTATATTTTTTTTAAACATCCTCCATTGAAGAATCTTGAGGACATGGAAACACTTTTTTAATTGATACACTTATTGGTTATCCTTGTGCATGACCCAAGTATTCAGTATTTTCCAATGTTGTAGCTAAAATATCCTTCCAACCCTCAGCAATAAAGACCCCCCTATGTGCTCTTCTCCTCAAGATAATATTGTATGAAATATTTAAAAAAATCCATTATGAATCACAATATATAAAGAATTTATTTAAATTAAATAAATAAATAAATTAATTAAACATATTACAACCCTATTAGTTATAACCCTTGACTCTTCTATAAGATATTTCCCTTTTTTCATCCAAGCCCAATTCCATTTTTCATGTTTAGTGGGGGGGTAAACCTATACAAATCCTAAATACTTAGCTCTTAGTTTTTTCAATTTTCTAGATTTAATTTTTTCTTCCAATAACATATACCCTCACTGAGATAATTTATGAGGGTATACATTTCTAGATTGGATCTCCTAATGATATCTCCTCAATTTCTGTAAATTAAGAATAAAAAATAATTAATATAAAAAATTATAAAAGGTAACATTGAACTTACCAAACATGCTTCTCATTGTTTACTTTAATAAAATTTCTTCCATGTATCTTCATCTATAAATGGATATATATCACATATGTTATGATGTTTTCTATGCCCAAAAATGAAATCTGATGTGAGGGTTGATTTTAAATCCCTCCATCTCTTATCATCCAATGATAAAAATTTCCTCCTAACTCTTCCTGTATCAAGTATATCATATGTCATCTGATAAGAAGGGTAAAAACATATATTACTATAAAAATTTCAAGATAAGTAAAATAATAACAAATGATATTACCAAAATGATCTCCCATAAGTGAGATATTTTTAATTTTTCAACACTTCTCTAATCATCAATCAAAATAATAACTTTTATTTTAGACTGTACTACTCTAAATGTCTTGAATTGTTTTTAATTTAGACCTCTTGGAGTATCATTATCATCAAATCCAACTGGTATCCTATGGTCCTGGCTACGGGCAACTGATAATTTTGGTAAATGTGTGCTCCCACATTTACAAACCCTAGAACTCTTCTTTGGCCTCATGGAAATAGATGTCTATTGTAAAGAAGGATGAACCTCATCAATAGGAGCATGTGTATATTACCCCAAGAGGTATGAACACAATCATCTCCATAAGTATGTGGTGGATCAGATTATTTATATTCCATTATCCTACAAATCAAAGAAACAATAAATTAGTACACAAATATACAAATCCAACTATTACATACAAATGTAAATAAAGAATCAAAAATTATCAAACATAAAAGTAAGCTTAACTAAACTTTTTTATTAATATTTTTTATAGTTAACTAAGATTCTAAAAAAATTATAAGAGGTAAAATTACTTATAAAATAATTAAAACAAATCCAAAAATGGTGTGTGAATAGTAAAAACACTCCAACCTAAAAAATCGTTTTTACACAAAAATAATATTTTTTGAATATACTCTTATAAAATATTATTGTTTTTATTTAAAATATTAGATTTAAAATAATTATTTTTCAATAAAATCAATAAATAGATAAGTTACATAAGGGTAAACATAGTAAACTATACAAAATGAAACAAATATAAACAAAAAAATAACTTATTAGTTATAATATGTCTTTTAATGAAGAAAATACAATTAAAATATCTAAAATTTTATGAAGTTTAATAAACTAAATGAGATATAAACATATGTTACGTATAATATTAGGAATTTACTAAAGGATTTTTCCCAAATTCCTTCACTATGATCGTTCTTTATGGAACAAACCATGTCTATGATAAGCTCATCAATATTATTTATTAAACATTCTATGAATGTAGGGATCTCACATAAATAAGCATCTTTATCAAGTTTATCATCACTAACATACTATTTTTTCTTGTAAAAAAATATACCACTTCATATAATATTGATCAAGAACATAGAAAATTTTTTTTTCATGTGTTTCTATGATAAAAGGATTAGTTGTGTATTTCAATCTAGTCAGATTAACTAGTGTGATTCCAAATTCATCATGCATGACACTGCTATTATTGATAAACCATTTGAAGTTAAATAGTGGTACTTGAAATTTAATGTAATTAACCTCCCATATTTATTCAATTACTCCATAATATTCACTTTATGTAGAGATTGTATTTTTATCTTTGGAACTTGAAAAATGCATTCCTTCTACGAACACCAATACACAACTATTCTGAATTTCACTTCCATTGTCCTAATATTTCATATAAAATCTATATCCATTAATGTCATAACCAGAACATGTTATCAAATTTAAACTCGTACTACTCACTAACCATCTCAATGTTTCCAATGCAATAGATCTACCAAACATGGTCTATTTAAACCATGGAAAAAAAGTTTTGTTATGATCATTGAAAATCCACAAATCTTTCTTCTTTAGACATAATTGTTTCAACATATTAATATGAAATGTTATACATGTATGAACATCATCTATGTTATTCAAGATGTATAAATATACCATAATTATCTATTCACCTATCACCGATTTAACTTTCAATCCACATATCCCTTACCCCCATAAACAAATCGTTCATAGTGAGATGTAGGCAAACCAATGTGCTTCACTATAGATAAGTAGCTTGAAAAAAACTCTACAACCTCCTTAGGAATATACTTCTAAATAATTTAAGCTTTAGGTTGATATAGATTCTTAACATACCCATTAAATATCTTCATATACCTTTCAAAAGGATACATCCAACATATATATACAGGTTCTAAGTGATTTATTTATTTCACCAAATAAAATATTTAATGTACCATGATATCAAAAAAATATGTAGGAAAATAAATTTCCAATTGACAATGTATATAAACTACTTCTTCTCCAAACTGTTCAAAGCATTCAGATCAATCACCTTATTACAAATTTAATTTAAAATATAACACATCTTTATAATATTCATTCTCACATGGATGGAAAATATTCCATTCAATGAAACGGTTAGGATTTGTTTCATCATGATGTGGCAATAATGAGATTTAATACCTTTCAACTTTAAATCCTTTAAGACTCAATTTTTTTTACATTTGAAGAATAACCCTACGACACTTTGATATCATGAAGACACTAAAAAAGATAATTTTATCCCTCTTGGATAATTTATGACAAGATAGGGGTAGGAACATTCTTCTTCCATCATAAGTGGGAGCTAAGTCCAAATGTATTCCCATTTATAGTAAGTTCAATCTTGAATTAAACCCATATTTAGTCTTTACTTTAATATCTTACAATTTTCTAATAAATATATCATGAATATTATTCTCCATGCATACGACATCAATGTTAAGTTTGACATAATGATATCTCCAACATGGTAGCTAAAAAAATATTGATCTTTTCTTCCAAATATTTCTATCATTTCCAAATTTTTGTGTCTTTCCAAATTTCACATCAATGTTTCTCACCCTCTCAAAATATTGATTTATGGTCAAGGTATTTGGAGTAATATCAAATTCTTGTGATCTATTGAGTGCCTTTTTAAATCTTTTATAATATAAATACATAGACAAAAACTTTTGATGACCCATCTATACTATTTTTCTCCCATGATTCAATTGATAATATGAAGTCTTTTAATCACAAATTGGACATGCTTTATTCTCCTTAACACTGTATCTAGAAATTTTTTCATATGTTGGGAAGTCATTTATAGTAAACATAATCATTGCATTTAGTTGAAAATATTCCATTTTATAAGAATCATATACCCTAATACCTTCCTCCAATAAAAGTTTCAAATAATCAATTAATTGTGAAATGAAAACATCAATATCATTTCCAGTATGTTTTGGTCCAGAGATCATTAAACTCAACATGAAATATTTTTTCTTCATAAAAAAAATCAGAAGATAAGTTATCAATTACCAATAAAATAATCCATAAAATATTTGTGCTACTAATTCTTAAGAATGGATTCATTCCATCCATTCATAGTCCAAGTCTAAGATTTATAACTTCATTTATTAATGTAGGAAACTAGTGATCAATTTTCATCCACTGTGGACAATCAGTTGGATGCCATAATTTTCCATCACTTATCCTCTAATCTTCATGCCATCTTATCCTTTTTTCATCATTTGAATTTGAAAATTAACATTTCAAACAAGTAATTATAGGAAGATACGAAAAATTCCTTAGGAGGGGTATCTGTAACTACTAAACAAGCCTGTTATTTTTCTTTCAAATTATACTATGATGTACCACATTTAGGGAACCCTGATAGAAATTTATATTCCTTCCTATATATCACATCTTTATTCGAACATTCATGTATTTTTTTGTACCCTAATTCCATCAGGAATGTTATTTTATTCTATTTATAATGTTAATATGGAATATCATTGTATTTAGGGAGAATATATTTCAACAATTTTAGAAACACTATAAAACTCTTATCACTCCATAAATATTTCAACTTCAAGTAAATCAATATTCACACCATCGATAAAACCATAAATTCTATACAACTTGGATACAATGGTTTTTTAGCATCACCATATAGATTCTCAATTTCTGGTTATTTGACAATTGCCTCTACTTCAATATCATGAATCATTTATTCAATTTTACCTGAGTTATAATCTTACAAAGAATCATCATTAATAAATCTAAAATTATTCCTAGTTTCACCATTCCAAATCCAAGTGTTGTAACTTAGATTAAAACCATGAAAAAATAAATGATCCTTGATCTATCTACTTTTCAACATCTTTAAATTTAAATTTTTTAGGCATGGAAAGAAAAAAATGTCATTGTTTGGAAGTTTTCATTTAGAAAACTCCAAAAAAGAATCAACACCTTCCTCGTATTCATTACTTATTCGAAGTTTCATAATCCAACTTCGACTCATTATTATCTATAAAAATATCAAAAATAAATATCTTGTCAAAATAATATAGTGGTGATAAAAGTGAGAATAAAATATTCAAGTTATACCAAATTTAAATTTATATCAATTATTTCATAATTTCAAAGTAATAGAACTTTGAAATTAAAAAAAATATATGCGTATTTGAAAATTATAATTAAAAATTCTAGAAAATAATATAATATAAGCTTTAAAATAATTGTTAAATCATAAAAATAAATTCATGTAATTAATTTAAAAAATAAAATATAGTTAGATAATTCTCTCATTTTTCATTTTCTTTTGAATGAAATTAGATGAAACTTGAAATTGTATATTATTGACCAAAATCCAAATCAAGCACGCATTTTCCATTTTTATTTGAATATTTATTATCAAAATTTTTAATAGATTTTTCTGCATTAAAAAACTAACAATTACTAGAAGAAACGATAATTCATACTATAATATAATCATATAGTAGAGTGTAAATAACACAAAGATGAATTTTTAATGAAGTATATATATATATATATAATTAATATAATATATTTTTTATTCCTTGTGTATTATATGAATTGTGAAAATCATATTATGTACTATGTATTCTATGAAAGCATGTTTTATTTAAATGGAAGACACTAATAACCCACATTCTAAATATTTCAGTCTACTTCATTTGATACAATAAAAATCCAAATTTATGGGGATAAAAATGATTTCATTGTGAATACCATGTGATGCATGTACAATTCCATGAAAATATATCATATTTGGACTCTACCTATGTAGTGGGATCATCCTCTAAATTTAAAAATTAATGTAACCTAAAGTATGACTAGGGATATGTAGCACATCAATCTCTATTATCATTTATACCAAATGGGTTAATTAGTCCAAATAGAGTCAAAACCAAACATATATCTCTCATAATGTGACAAAGATAAATAAATTAACCAATTGATAGTTTCTATTATGCATTCACCAATAATTTCAACATTATATTGATAGTAACTCATAATATGTAGATTGCATATTTAATATTTGATTTTTCAAGATAAGAATATTCTCACATCACAAGAAAAGTGTTGATATACATATACACTACTTATATGATATTGTATATTGAACAATATGAAAATTACAATGCATGTATATATTACATTTTAAGTTTACTAATTCACTAGTAAATGCATAACACTAATTTAAATTTACCTATATACATGGTAGTGTATGCATAAACAATTAATGATTTACAAACATCATCCAAATAAGAAAAATTTAGAGATTCAGTGTAGAAAGTTAAGATGTGATGTATTATAAACATCTATGAAAAAAATCAATGAAAACACCTTTCCATTTAATATAAACACCATTATATTAATATATAATGTGGAAATTTATTATCTAACACAAAACATTAAGTTATAATTCAATCCACACACCTATCCACTTAAATAAATGGATAACTAAGGTATATAATGATGGTAATCCAATATTTGAGATGAGAAATTGTATATTCAAACACATAATGATGCAGATAATGAAACCTAATGGTTTATAAATATTTTAATGGGATATTTTATTCCACAAAATCAAAAAAAATGAGAGTTAGGGAATTTGTGACATTGAATGATCGAAAGTGAGGATCGATGTGTGAGGCTTACTTGAGAGATGAGTAGATCGAATGTGAAAAAATAAGTTCTATGAAACCTGAGAATGTATGGATATTGAGATTAGATATTGGAGTCCATTGGATTAATGAAACAAGGGTTAGGTCTTTCACATGAGAGAAACGAGTCTACTTTTGTGATATTGAATAACACCGAAATGATTCTAACTGACAATTCAAAAAAAATTAATGGTATATCACATCAGTTATTATTTAACCGACATGATAAAGTGGGTAACTTTTTTTTACAACATTTATATAATAACCAACATAATAAACCAATATAAATGGATTTTTTATGTGGGTTATAAATAACCGACATGAAAAATATGATGCGATAAGAACTTTTTATACTAGTGAGATTATATGAGTTGAGACCCTTGCTATGTTGTTGTGTGATAAAACCTTGAATAAAAAGCTAAGAATTTATATTTTGTGAATGGATTTATTTCCCATGTAATTTGGTTTTTATTATAATACCCATTCTAAATAAAGAATTAATGAAATGATATACCTTGAATAAATTGTGGAAGTCAGTTTATGTTGTTGTTGTGTGCTTGTTCTTGTTGTGTTTCCATGTGCAGTTTGGGATGTTGTACAATGGTGGTGGTGATAGGCTTAGTTTTTTTAGTTTGAAGGGTTGTTATGAAACATGGTTGGTTGTCATGGATGATATGTGGGAAGTTGTGCAATTTGGTGTAGAGTGGACATGTTGTAGGAAGTTATGTGATGTGGTGTGTAGTGGATGTGATGTGTTAAGTTGTGATATGTGTTGTGGTAAGTTATGTGATGTGATGTGTAGTGGTGATGATGTTTGGTAGTGTCGTGTGGTTGTTACAAGTGGTTTTTGTGTGCGGTGGTTTTTTTGTGAGATATAGTTTTGATATTCAATGCGTGGCTATTGTGGGTACATGGTTTGGTTGGTGTGGTGAAGAGATAATAGAGGAAGCGAGGTGTTGTGGCGATGGTTGTGTGTTGGTAAAACTATTGTTTGGTGTGGTTTTTTTAGTTTCATATTTATCTATGGAATAAATTATGATGATAAAATGAAACAAAATATGTTGGTAAATAAACAATATGGAATGGAAATGAATGTGTTGTAAATGGCTTGAAATAATTAAACAATAAATGAATGGGCATTGTAAATGTGAATGGAGTGGATTAGTAAATGAAAGTTGGATCATGAGGCTTGTGTGGATTTTGTGTGGTATTTTGCATATAGTGGGGGGTGGTGGTTGTGACTATTAGTGTGTGGTATAGTAATGGTGATGTGGTGTGCATTGGTGAAATTGTTGTGATCCCATAGGTTGGGTAATGTGTGTTATCTATATATCATGTATGCTTATGATATTTCTATACACACCCCACTAGAGTTGGATAACCTTACCAGTGCTCAAAAGTTATGGTTTTTGGGTGTTTTTTCCAACATCTAGGATGGTGGTGACATGGATGGTTGGCTACCCCATCTTCCCTGTTCTTCCTTTAGCAGCAGTGATGATACGGGTTGGTGTTGGAGATTTCCCAGCAGTGTTGGCCCCAGTTTTTTTTGGGTGAGATGTGATATAATGAGGATGTGATGTGATGTGATATGTGTTGGGAATCATGTGTTGTGGGAGGTAGACATGATTTTGGTGTCCTTCATGTTCATGATACCCTACTACTATGGTTATGTGGTTGAGATGTGATGTGTTGGCTAAAGTGTCTTTGATCTAGGTGGTATGTGATGTCCCGAGTGTCCACTGGAGAGATGTGATGTGATGATTCCTCATGCTAGTACTGGATGTTAGACATTGTGAGGGTGGAGTAAGTAGGGATGCATCCGGACCCACATCAGAGATGGATGGTATGTGATATGATGTGATGTGATATGTATAAAAGGGATGAGTACACAAGATATGTGATGTTGCGATGTGAGAGTGGAAAATTAGAGGTGAAGTGAAAGTGGGGTGCCTTGGTTTGTTATGATCTCATATTATATTGGATACGTGATTTGGTGAGTGATTTGTGGTAAGGTTGGGATGGTTTGTTTACCTATTTGGTGCTTGTTGGTTATGTTGTTTTTTCATTGGTGCATTAGCATGCTATTTTACATGTTAACTTGAGTCCTTGGTTATGTCCCTACTAAGTATACCTGTTATACTCAACTTATGTATGAAAATTATTTTTTAGGTTTCGAGGAAGACTTTGGGTACTGAGCTAGACATTTCTAGATGAGGTTTAGAGTTTCTGAAGTGTCAATATCGTTTACTTATCTTTTGGTTTCTTTAGATACTTTTATATGTATCATTTTACTTTATTCATGTGTTGTGGGATGGTTTTTTATTTACCTTTATTTTATATACTAGAGTTTCTTGGGGGTTTTTTCATATCTTTTGATATTGTTTTATATTATAATGGGTAATACCTCCCATTTGTGATATTTTTATACCCTCGGTGGTAGTCTCCAACCCAGGGCCTACTGGAGGTGGGAATCAAGGGTCAATATATCTCTCCCTTCATTATGGCATCTTTGTTGGGAGGGGGTCATGATAGAGTGGTATCAAAGGATGATGGTTGATAGGTATTATAGAGTTCGGAGTTAGGAATAATAAGTATTGTATAGGTTTGTAGGGCAGTAGTGCTTGTTGATCTTGGTGCATGACATTAGCTAGGGAGACAGGCTAGGACATGAGATTTTAGGGACCCCTATGATATAGTGCATGGAATTTGAGCTTATTGAATGACCAAGTGAGGTGGAATTTTTTATATGTTAGAGACCTATGATAGGTACACGCATCATGATTTATTGTGTTCATATCTAAAATGGGTTATTTTAGAAAATAAAATGAAATAAATAAATAAATTTTTTTAAAATTCCATGCTACCAGAATTAAGATATTCTCCTTAATTTTAAGGAATAGATCTTGTTCATCATCTATGAGTAGCTCAGGCAGTTGAGGTTTAGTAGGTTGACCTGGTTAATCATTGAAGGGTTGATCTGATAGAGTATGATGAATCTTATTAAAGGTATTTTCATTCATTTTAGTAATAGAATTTGGGAAAGTATAAGGAGAGCATCTCAAATCTGAAGAAAGAGTGCTGGTTGGAGGATCTCGAGATTTCTTTTGGCCTGATTTGAGCACGATATGAGTTCTAGGTGTCATTGACAGTTATTATGATGTGGGTATATACACATCAATGGTGGATTCTATTTCTTGGTGATTGAAAGAAGCAAGATGTGTTGTGTTATTAATTTCATAGGAAGTTTTGAGTGAAGTTCCTATTATCGATGATGAGGAAAACTAAGAGGTAGTAGATGCTATATCTTCATCAAGGGAACTTGGGAATGATGGACCTGGTGACCAAGATCAAGGAACTTATGCACTATTCTCCATATGTTTCCCCAGATAAGGAGTCTAGAGCGCATCATTTGGAGGAGGCTTTGCGGATAGTGATCAGGTATGCAGTCACACCATTTATGCTCCCAACATATCTTGAGGTACAAAAAATGATGAGGTTATTGAACCAATTTTTTATTTAGGAGTTGGGCCTTAATAAAGTGTCCATCAAGGAATCTCAAGGAGAAGGCCTTCAGGAAATGGGTTGCAGGTGTTCATCCAGTCAGTGTTCCAATCATTGGGGAACGACTGTAGCGGATCCCTTTCTATTCTTCAAGGGCAGGTAGCTCCCAAGAACCTACCATAGGATTCCCATTTTCATGGTATTTCTATGAATTACATTGTAACTTATAGGATTAGTTTATAACTTCTCATAGAGGCTAGTATCATGTGGTTTTTCTATCCCCTTTTTAGCAGTAGTAGCAGTTTCCTCTGAGATAGTTTCAGTGGCAGGGATTGTCGGTGATTGTTCATAAGTTGAGAGTTGATGGTGTTGGAAGAGGGTATCATTGTGATGGACCCCATATACAAGTAACAAGGATGAAGTGCATCCATGGAGGCTAGTATTAGAGAGGTAGATGATTTGGGTGTGTTTATATACACATGTTAGAGGGGAAAATTCCAGCAGAGTTAGGACTTGTTTGTGGTTTGTTTAATTTAGGAGCCTCACACTCCTTTTTCACTCCCTCTTTAGTCTATTCATTGAGACTAGGCCTAGAGAGGCTTCTAGTGTCCCTAGTTTTTTCTACACCATTTGTAGTTCATGATTCCTTTTTTTATCAGGGTTGTATATTGGTGATGATGTATCACTATTCAATGGGATATTTCTTCTTGATGTAGGTGAAACCATATGACATTGTACTTGGCATGGATTGGTTGTATTCCATGCATGAATTCATCAAATTCTTCTATATTAGAGTCTTTTTTTCAAATTTGGAGGGATAGCGAGTGGAGTTCATTGGTGAGCAAGTTTTTTAGATGGGTGGTAGGAAAGTAGATCCTCTTTTGTCTCAATGTGGAAGAGATATTAGTGGAAGATCAGGTAGAGAGTATTCCTAGAGTTGTGGAGAAGTTCCTGGATTTGTTTCCAAAGGGGGTTATGACCCTACCCCCTTGACATGATATTGAGTTTGGGATAGAGTTACAGTCAGAAGAATATTCAGTTTTGATGAATTCCTATTGAATGGTGCCTATGGAGCTACATGAGTTGAGGTTACTAGTGGATGATCTGATGCAGTGGGGTTTTATCCGAACTAGTATTTCACCATAGGGTACTCCAGTGCTATTATAAAATAAGGAGTATGTTATTATGAGGTTGTGTATAGACTACCAGATATTGAATCAATGAATATCAAGAATTGTTTCCCCTTTTGAGGATAAATGATTTTTTTGACCATCCGAGAGGAACTAATTGGTTTTCTAAGATCAATTTGTGGTCTGGATATCACCAATTGAGGGTGAAGAATAAGGATATCCTGAAGACTTCCTTCAGATAAAGGTATGGGCACTTAAAGTTCATGTTCATGTCATCCAGTGTTACGAACACATCAGCTGTGTTCATGGAAATTATGAACTCCTTGTTTCATGATTTCCTATATTGGTTCATTATCATATTCATTGATTATATCTTCATCTACGTAAGGTTATAGGAAGATAATTTATAGAATCTCAGAGCTATTTTATAGGTCCTTCAATGCCACCATCTCTATGGTAATATATCCAAGTGTAAGTTATAGATGCGAGATGTATGTTTCGTTGAAAATGTGTTGTCTTAGTAGGGTTTGGCAGTAGACCCATTGGTGGTGGAGATAGTTTTTTCTTAGGAAACACCCATGAATTTGGTATTGGTTCATAATTTCCTTGGACTCGCGGGATATTATCAGAGGTTTGTACCTGATTTATCTTGATTTGTTAAACCACTAACATTGTTAACTAGGAAGGACCAGGATTTTGTGTGGAGTGATCAGTTCTAGGTTTTACCCAAAGAAAAATTTGGTTAGTGCTACAGTTATTTGGTTTCATAAGGATGGTGTATTGTTTGAGGCTTTCTTTGACACATCCCATCTGATATTGGGATGAATATTGACATAGAAGAGGGTGGTGATATATTATGGGTATATAAAGTTATATCCCCATGAGTTTAACTATGATAACAATGACTTGGAGCTAGTGGTAGTTGTGTTTGAGCTAAATTTGTTTTGAAATTACCTCATCGATGAGTGCTTTATGTTTTTCACAGAACAAAAGATCCTTAAATATGTTTTCTCTTAGTGAGGTCCGAATCCACTCCATTGGAGGTGGATGGAGTTTCTATAGGATTATGTTCTTGAGATATATTTCACCAAGGTAAAGGGGAATGTTGTTATTGATGTATTGATTTATAAGTCCTAAGGAGATGTGATTTGAGAGTCTGTAGATGTTTGGAAAGGGATGGAGGATCTTTTAATGATGCATCTTAATGTTGGGGAGTGTAGTGGTCATATTTTTACTATCATATGACCATGGATTCAACTTTTATGCGGAAGGTGGATGATTCTTAGTGGGGAGACTCAGAGAAATAGGCGATGCATGACCATATTGGCCATGGTGGAACCCCTGAGGGATGGTCGAAAGATAGTTGGAATCAGATGTTATTCTAGGGGAGTTTGTTTTCTATACATGTGATGCACAAGGTAGTTCTCCATGAGATTCATATATCAAATTTAGTGGCACCTCCTGGTGTGAAAAATATATATCATGGATTGATTAGATAACTTTGATGGTCATGGATGAAATGGCCGATGGCAGAGTTTGTGGTAGGGGTCTAGTTTTTCAGCAGGTGAAGGAAGAGAACTATGTTATAGAAGGTTTTGTATAGTTTCTGGATGTTCTCAAGTGTAAATGAGAATACACCTCCATGGATTTCCTCACCAGGCTACCTTGAGCTCAGAAATATTGTGACATGGTTTTGGTAATAGTGGATTGACTGATGAAGTCAGCTCATTTTAAAAAAATCCATGAGTCAAGTGATATGGATGTTTTGGTGAGGCGGTATATGGATGATTTAGTTAGGATTCATAGAGTACCAAGGACCATAATATCTGATTGGGATCTTCATTTAACCTCATGAGTATAGATGGGATTACACCATTCATTTTGAACTCAGTTGTGCCTCAAAACTTCTTTTCACCCTCTGATGGATGGGTAGATGGAGAAGGTCATAAAAAATCTACAGGACATGTTTTGATCTCAAATCATGGAATTTATAGGATCATGGGTAAGGAACTTTCCTCTAGTAATGTTTTAATACAATAACATCTATCACTCATCCGCTGGCATCACCCCATTTGAGGTGTTGTATGAGCAACTATTTTGTTCTCCATTGTGCTAGATGAAGGTTGGGGAATCATCAGTTATTGGTCCTGATGTGGCACAGAGCATAACCAAGAATATCTAGTTTGATCAAGAGAGGATGAGGGAAGAACAATACTGTTAAAAGGACTATGTTAACCGTAGGTGGAGGCCTTTGGATTTTGATATTAGATACCATGTTTTCTTGAGTGTCTCCCCTCAAAATTGGAATCATAATTTTGGTAGAGGGAGCGTGATTTTCCCTAGGGTTGTTGGGGAATTTTAGGTGATGGGAAAAGTTAGTGAGGTGGTGTATTGGTTGGAATTTCTACCACGGTTGGAGAGGATCCACAACATCTTTTACATTTCTCTATTTCATTGGTATCTTCATGATGACTCCCACATCATTGACTAGGGAGAGTTGCATATTGAGGGTGGTGAAATGTTTATGAAGTATCTAGTAGAGAACAAGGATTTTTGAGAAAAGGTATTGCATAGAAAAATCATTCCTTTATTTTGTGTGAAGTGGGGGCATGGTGGCCTAGAGGAGAGTACTTGGGAGAGAGAGACACATATGTGTGCCCAGTACCCAGAGTTATTTTTGAGTTTTTATTTTCCCAATTTTTTTTTATGATGTGATGATAGGCCTTATTGTTTATTATATGTGTGGTTTTCTTTATGTGTGTTAATAGTCCTTATTGTTTATTATATGTGTTGTTTTCTTTATGTGTGATGTGTGATGTGTGATATGTGATAAAACTTAAGCATATGAAAAGGCGAGGACCTAAATCCTAATCAATATGTGTTATACTATGATGCAATTAAAATAGTGTGGGCGAGTCAGTTCCACCCAAAGTTGATAATATATTGACATGATAAATGTAATTAATTTTTTTTTGTGCTTAGGGACATGTTGTTTGTTGGATGTGGTAGTGTTTAGTTTGGGATGTGTTAAGGTTGATATGTTGATGTAGATGGCTATATGGAAAGTGGTGGCATGTGTCTAGTACCTTATGTATGGTGTTGTTACCAGTGAGAGGTAATTATATGGTTGTGTGGTGATGCGGTTGTGTGGTGATGTGGTTGTGTTGTGTTTTAGCATAAATTTCAGTTAGCGTATTTGGATGGTGTTAGAATTTGAGTTGTGACGATATTCTTGAGATATATCTCATGAGGTGGGTTTTTGGACCCCTTTATTTTTCTTGGGTTTAGTTTAGATTCTTGATGATGATAATCATCTGAGAGGTATCTAATGTAATGGTTCATTCCTTCCTAGCCCATTACTTTTCTGGTTTGGGTGTTGGAGGTATTTTAGAATAGGTTGGAGGATACTCCTATAGAGTTGGAGCTGTAGGAGTACTGCAACATGTGGTTTACGACATGAACCAGATTCACATTGTGAGTTGGTGCATTGTGGCACGTGATGTTGGTAGATTCACAACCCTTGTTTGGATTAGGTGTGAAGTGTGAAATGTATTCTTGTCATGAATAGATAATTCATAATGTATAATTAAATTGAGATAAGGAAAAATGATTTTTAGAGGACATTGTAAATAAGGTAAATTCAGACCTATAGTGGTTTCATGGCTTGTAATATGTGGGGCTCAACGAATTCATTTCATGAATATGGAATACATGACGTGAAAGGGTAATTTTATAAGTTATTTTTAATAAAGTTTTTGATGATATTTTCCCCATTATTCCATTTATTCTCTCAGTTTATGGAAAACCCTAGGAACCCTTGGGAGATATTTCAATCCTCTTCTCCTTAGTTCGATCCTTAGGTTTCGATAGTTACTAGTTGGTAATTCGTGGTGAGTTCTTCCTTTATATCCATTGTTTCTTTGTGTTCTTCCTACAGAGCTCCACTTTGGTGGTTTTTTTATCTAGGGTATATTTTGGGTGATTTTTTGATGAACCTTTAGTGTTGTGTAGGTCGATCTATCATTTTCTTATGTGGTTGTGTTTTGTGGGCTGATTCTACTTCACCCTATGGCGCGTAGCGAGTCAAAAATCTCTTTTTAAGGTATGGAAACCTCATTATCTCCCTTTTATATGCTATGTGTGTGGATTGCATGATTTCTATTTCCATTGAGTGGATATTAAGGGTATTTTTAAATAAGATAATTAATTTTAATAATTGAAATTTATGGCTATGGGGAGATATCACATGTTTTGACTACTTTGTTATTATTGCCGATGATATTATACAATGTTGTTGCCTTGATGAAAATAATGGTTTCTAGGAACCTTGTTTGTGCAATAGATTATATGAGTTGAGAACCTTATTGTGTTTTTGTGTGATCACACCCTGAATAAAAGTCTAAGAATGTATATTTGGATAATGAATTGGTTTCCCATGGAATATATTTTGTGTGATAATACCCATGCTAAATAAAAAAGTAATGAAATGATATACCTTGAATAAATTATAGAATCCAGTTTGTGATGTTGTTGTGTGCTCGTGCTTGTTGTGTTTCCTTATGTAGTTTGGGCTATTGTGCGGTGGTGGTGATGACCTACTGGACTTTATAGTGTAAAGGGTTGTGATGCGACATGTTTGGTTGTTCTGGATTAGATGTGGTTAGTTGTACAATTTGGTGCATAGTGGATGTGATGTGGGTAATTGTGTGATGTGGTTGAAAATGGATTTGATGTGGTATGTTTTTGAGATGTGGTGTGTAGAGGTTGTGGTGTGCACTGGTGATGATGTGTGGTGGTGACGTGTGGTGATGTTGGGTGGTTATTGTGTGCAGAGGATGTGTTGCGAGATGTGTGTCTATTATGGTGAGATGATTTTTTTTGGTGTGGTATGGTGAAAATGGTGGATGTGAGGTGTTGTGGTGATGGTTGTGTATTGGGATAGGTATTGTGTTTCATGCTTGTGTTAGTTTCTTGGTTTTCTATGGAATAAATTTTGATGTTAAAACAAAACAGAATAGACTAGAAAATAAACAGGATGGGTTGGAAATGGTTGTGCGGTAAATGGATTGAATGAATTGAACAATAAAATAATGGGAAGTATAAATATTAATGACGTTGATTATTAAAAGAAATTGGTATTGTGGGTCTTGTGTGGTGTTTGTGTGGTGTGTTTCATATATTTGTGGCAATGATTGTGATGGTTGGTGTGTGGTACAGTAGTGGTGATGTGGTGTGTGTCGGTATAGTTGTTTTGATCCCATAGGTTGAGAAATGTGTTCTATCTATATATCACATATTTTTATATTATTTCTATATGATCCACACTTGAGTTGGATAACCTTACCAATGCTCAGAGGTTTTGGGTTCTGGGTGTTTTCCCCAACATCCAGGATGGTGGTGACATGGATGGCTTGCTACTCCCCTTCCCCTCTCTTCCGTCAAAAGAGGTGATGATATGGGTTAGTGTTAGACATTACCCAGAAGTGTTGGCCTAGGTGTTTTTGGATGATATATGATACGATGAGGTAGAAATGTGATGTGATATGTGGTGGGGGTCATGCGTGGAAGGATGTGGGGATGATGTTGATGTCCTTTACATCCATGATCCCCTACTACTCTAGTAATGTGGTTGAGATGTGTTGTTTTGGCCTAAGTGTCTTCAGGAAAGGTGTGATGTGATGGCCTAGGTGTCTCTGGGAAATACGTGATGTGATGATTATTGATTCTAGTACTCAAGTCTTGACCTTGTAAGGGTGGGGTAGGTAGGGATTCATCCAGACCCACATTGGAGATAGCTAGTATGTGATGTGATGTGATGTGATGTGATGTGATGTGATGTGATGTGATGTGATGTGATGTGATGTGATGTGATGTGATGTGATGTGATGTGATGTGATGTGATGTGATGTGATGTGATGTGATGTGATGTCATATGTAAGGAAGGAATGGGTGCATATGACATTCGAAAATGGGGCATGAGAATGAAAAATTTATGGGGAAGTGGTAGTGGGGCACTGATCTTTGTTATGATCTCGATGAAATATTATTATATTGTATTTTTAATTTGGTGAGTGGGACATGGTGAGGTTGGGATAGTTAGTTTACATATTTAGGTTCTTGTTGGTTCTAATATTTTTTCACTAGAACATTAGCATGATATTTTCACATGTGCACTTGAGACCTTGGTTATGTCTCTAATGAGTATACCTGTTATGATTACTCTATATATTTAAACTATTTTGGATTTCAAGGAAGAAATTTGGGACCAATCTTGACATTTATAGCTTGGGTTTGGAGTTTTTTTCATGTCATTGTTGTAAAATTATATTTCGGTATATTTGGATAATTTTTATATGTATTAGTTTACTTTATTCATTAATTGTGGGATGATTTTTGGTTTATCTTTATTTCATATATTGGAGTTTCTTGGTGGTTTTTATCCTATATCCCAATACTTTTTTATATTATAGAGGGTAATGTCTCCCATTTGTGATATTTTTATACCATCGGTGCTTGTCGCTAACCTGGTGCCTATTAGAGGTGGGACTTATAGGTCATTATCTATCTCCCTTTATTTTGGTATCTTTTGTGGGAGTGATCATGATAAAAGGAAACAAGATAAAAGTATAAAACATCGTCAGATGCATGTGATGGATTTGTTATCACCAGGAGGGTTGAAATTCATTCAAGGTAACATTTTAATATATTCTACCTTGACTTATACATTTATCAACATAGGATATTAACACTCCTTTATCACACCTAGTTAAGTAAAGGCATTAATACTTAAGGTAGACAGACTTCCTAGACCCTTGGTGTGTTCCACCCCAGTTGGGATCAGTCAAGATTGAAAGAGGTATGTTGAGAGTGTGAGCTAATGATAGGGTAGTATTGATTGATTAGGGAATTATTCTTGTCACATATACAACAATATGATGTTATCTTTAGTATTTATTGGCTGTATTATGTGAAAACCTTTATTGATTGCGATTAGAGACGAGTGATCGCCACATAAATTGAAGGTGAATGTGTAACATTGTTTGTTGAGTAAACTCATAGGATGAATTGTATATGCTAGGAACCTATTACATCATGATTGGAAGAAATTATTTTGAGTTAGAAAGATGTTTTAATGACTTTGATGTTGCCTTTAAAAACTTTGAAATCTTTTAAAAAATATTTTTGATGCCTGGATCTGAGTTAGCATGGAATTTCGAGGCCCAAGGGGGCTCAGATTTGGCATAACAAAAATTTTAAATATATTATATCATGATCACACATTTTTTCTAAAATAATGGAATAACTCTTGAATGGAGTCTCATATCAGAAATCAAATACCATCGTTAAATATAGATGTGGTTTCTACCCTATGTGTGATATAATCTTTATATGTGTTGGGTATTTGGATTAAGTAAAGTATGGGAGGATTGAAAATTTAATAAATAAATAAATATATTTATTATTAATTATATCGCCATGAACAAACCTCTTATAATTAAACCCACTCATATCAAAGCCCTAGGGTTAGCCGCATAACCTTATCTATAGTGTCTCATCTTGGGTACCACTTAATCGGTACCCCAACCTAGTATGTCACATGACTTCAAGTGTGCCTCCCCATACAATAGAGACTACTAACTAATAGTGAGGGTCTAATGAGGTACGTTGGGAAACTATACAATCTTTACTAGAGTAATACAATTGTGGAAACAAGATAAATAATAACTAAGTAATAACGATCAATACCCATGCATCACATAATAAATTCCCAAAAATGGGTAAATTCCCACAACCATATAAAAAACATGTTATGTCATAGTAGTGTCAAGTTCCAAAAGAAAACTGAAACAAGACACTAAATAAAATCTCCAAAATGGGTCATGAAATCATTTTTGGTCCCCTCGTCCTTGATCCATCCTAAATCCCATATCATCCATCAAACATAGGGACTTTCTCTTTATCCTGACCTACAACCACGAATTATTCTCAGGTACCCAATGACAACTCGAGTAGAGTGTGAGTAAAAATCAATAGGAAGCCACCAATGATATCTAAAGCAGTATCTAGTATAATAATAGTGTATGAAAAGGTGCATTAAACATTATAAAAATAGTATATAAACCAAGTTTCATTGGTTATCAATATTTAAATTAACCACATTTGTTCTCATTTTCAAGTGATAATCATACCCATCAAACCTAGTTTGTCCCATTTTGGTCATTTGAACCATATGTTATAGGGGTAACATGTCAATATATAAGGAACATCGGTCTAAGTATTCAAACAAAGATTCAGAAAGCCATGTCCAACCATCCCAACCATGATATGGAATGACATGTCCATACCCTTGGAGTTAAGAGCATCTATCCATCCTTCAAATATACAATGCATCAAAGAACTTGCAACATCAATCAAGACCACCCAAATGAGAGGGGAATCACTCCAACATCCCAACTAACCATTAGTCACAATTCCAAGGTTTAGCATCAGTGACCTTTTTATCAAACTAAGACAACATAGGTGAATCTTTTCATTTATCACATTTACATGGTTTTTTATGTTCACCATGTTCTCGATTCCCAAAAATCACCCATTTCACCAATTAATAACCATTACAACCATTTTCAACCCTTTAAATCCATTTAACTAAATAGGCATGATTCTTTAAACATTTATCACATTTACCCATTTATAATCCATAACTCATTTAACTTATTCAAGTTAATGTAAACCACACCTTATCCCACGTTAACATGATAAACATAGTTCCAATTGTTTTAATCTCATAAACCCTTCAATTCATCATTTAACAACTCAACTCCCATGTTCAAGGGAGTGTAACACCCCATGGGTGGCTTTAGGCCCCAATATACTCTTCATCAACTAATCCAAAGAGGCCTGTGAAAGGTCCAACACATCATTTATATTTGAAAGTTAATATTTCTTATGAATATATTAAATGTGTATCACAAAAACAAAAAATCCCAACCACATACACATGAATAAACATCAAGAGTATGGGATATAACTTGTAGACCATCTACATCAATCTTGTAGACAACCACACCCTTAAACATATCCCTTGATTGAATCCCAAAAAACCCTCAATTACCAATCTGATAATCTACTAGAAACAAGGGTTTTACAGGATTCATATGATGATAAAACATCCTACCATGGTTCTTCCAAAAAATAGAAGAAATAGGAGTGGTAAACTCGCCCAGAGGTTCAATTCTCAACCAATGGTTCTTTAAACGACCAAATATCAAAGGATAATCATCCTTGAGAATCTTGGGAGGAAAGGGTTCACACCCAAGGCTATTAGAGAAGGAAATAGGAAATAAATTATGTAATAACACTTAAATCATGAGCAAAAAAATGGGAAATATAGCCTTTTTGATGAGGTGCACATTTTGTCAGCACAGTTGGAAAAACTATACACCAACCATGCAGCACCCTTTATCCAAGAGGGGGTTAGGCTAAATGGTTTGGATGGGCCACCGTCATGGTTTGACAAACCATGTGGTTTCTGTGCACCTACCTCTATCTAAGGGTCTAGGTCGCATGGTCTTCTATGCTATGGTGCACGATTTCTACTAACCATGCACCAACTATACTCCCAACATAGAATGGATTATTTTCCCCATTTTTCATGCCCCATATCTTTGAAACACACTTGAGACCTATTATAATATTTATAATTATTCCATTAACCAATTTAAAGGGAGTGAAATCTAAATTTTAACAAGAACATACATCCTCAAAAGGTCAGGATCTTACAACCTCACAACCTTATAATAGCTCATCCTCGGTATACTCTACCAAGAATCACTAAGCCTCCAAGGTAAAAAGTTTGGGCCACTAGCCTACATATCTTCTTCTCACTCCCAAGTATACTCTTGAACATTACCATCTACCACAACACTCAGACCAACAATATATTCTTAACTAGAAAAACTTTTTCATTGTGATCTAGAATATGAACTAGATTCTCCTCAAATGATGCATCAGCCTCAAGATCCACATCATCAACATAGATCACATGATATGAGTTAGGGTGATATTTATGAAGTTTTGAAACATGAAAAACATCATGCATACTACTATACTGTTGTGTAAGATCCAATCAGTATTCCACTAGTCAGATCCTCCCTGCAATCTCAAAAGACCCCACATATTTGGGTGCCAAATTTCCTTGTATCTGAATATGATGGTGACCCAATCTTGGTTACACCCTAAGTAATATATGGTCACCCACTATAAAGTCAAGAGGATGAAGATGTCAATCATTGTATGACTTCTATCTACTCTAGTTCATAGACATAGTTTTCTAGATAAACTGAACATGATATGACATATCTTGTATGATACTTGGTCCCAATAGCTCTGATTCCCCTACTTTTATATAACATAAGGGAGATCTACATGTCCTAACATAGAGTTCCTCATATATTTCCATCTGTATAGTCACCTAATAACTGTTTTTATAGGTGAACTCAATGAGTGCTAAGTGTTTCTTCAAAGATCCACCAAAGTTTAGGACACATTACCTCAACATGTCTTTTAGCACCTGGATAGTACATTCTAATTTCCAATCCATCTATGAGTGGAGATTTATACTCAAAAACAATTAAGTACCAAGTCCCTTATGTAGCACTAGCCAGAAGCATGGAGTGAAACAAGGGTTACGATATGAGACTATAGTCAGTGGAACCCCATGAAAAAAATATTATTTCCCGAACATATAAGTCACCTAATTTTTCAATGGTGAAATTATCCTATATCAGAAATAAATGAGAAACCTTTTTCAACCAATTGAAAATCACCCAAATTTCATCATTATTTTGAGTCATCCTTCGGAGACCTACCACAAAGTCTATGGTAACATCATCCCATTTCCATTTTGTAATGGGAAATAGTTGTAAAAATACAGCAGGTCATTGATGTTAGGCCTTCATCCACTGATAGATGTAGCATCATGTTATGAAACCTTCAATATAATTTTTTATTATAGGCCACTAATATTATTTACAAAGATAAAAATGAATTTTGGTCAATCCAGGGTCCACCACCTACTTTAATGCATGAAAATCATGCATTATATCTTTCTGCATACAAGTAGGCATGAAAAAATAACCAAAAATTCCAATAATCACGTCCTTATCAATATTCCAATTAGAAGGTGGATACCCACATTCAAAACTGTCTCTCAAAGCTAGAAATTATGAATCCTCATACTACCTCCAATTAACATAGTTCAGGAGAGATGGATCAATAAACAAGGACATGAGTTTCATCAGTTCATGCTCATCCAAAACACCTATATTAATATCAATGAACTAGGCCATCACTATCCACTAAAAATTGGACTCATGAAATACCTGAGTCTATGTCTTCTGACTCAACACATCCACAATATTATTTCCCTTACCTAATATGTAAGCTATCTCAAAGACAAAAGAATACATGTACTCAACCAATATCTGCCGCTAAAGATTCAAATCACTCTAGTAAAAAATATTTTTGAGGCTCTTATGATCGATATAAACATCAAACTTCTCAAAAAAATATAATTCCATAAATATTTCAAAGAATAAACCAATTCATCCAACTTAATATCATGTATATGATAGCTCTTCTCATTTTCCCTCCATTATTGTAACCTATACAACACGACTCAATCTCCCTGTATAAAACATTTCCCAAGTCCAATCTTAGATGCATCAAAAACAAGGTATACTCTTTACCTGGGTCAGGTAGATCATAATTGGTGTTTTGTTCAAATGATTATTCAGCTCCTAGAAATAATTTTCACATGCTTCAGACCACTCAAACCTTATACCCTTCTTGGTAAACACAAAAAGTGGCACTATCAAGAGAAAAAATTACCTAATGAACCTTCGGTAATAACCTACTAAACCCAATAATATTTGGATATCAAAACAATTATTCAGATAATCCTAAGATACAACTACTTGAACCATCTCTGGGTCTAGTGACACACCTTCCTTCAAGATTATGTGGCCTAATAAATTTACCTTGTCAATCTAGAAATGACACATAGATAGATTGGTGTATAGCTGAATCTCTCGCAGTGTACTCAAGATTATATTAAGATGTTGGTCATGATATTGTTGATTCTGGGAGTATACCAAGATGTCATCCACAAAAACAACTAAAAAACGATCCAAGTGTGGGTGAAATATTCGATTCATTAAATCCATAAACACAAAATAAGTATCCAACATCCCAAAATGATTTAGAAAAAACTCATATAAACCATACTTTATTCTAAAATTAGTTTATGGTATATCCTAGGGTCTCACTCTCAACTGATGATACCTTGACCTCATATAAATTTTTGAGACCGCATAAGAACCCTTAAACTATTTGAAAATATCATTAATATAAAGAAGAGGATACTATTTCTTAATCTTTATCTGGTTCAATTTCTGGTAATCAACACATAAGCATAAGGTTCCATCTTCTTTCTTAGAAAATAAAACTAGAGATTCCCAAGGTGACGTACTCAGACAGATGAATTCCTTATCGTCTAATTCCTTTAGTTGTGTTTTAATCTCTTAAATCTATTTTGGTTCCATTCAATATGGTGGAATGAAAAATGGATCATCTCCAAGCATCATATCAATCATGAACTCAACCTCTCTCTCAAGTGACAACTCTGATAAGTCCTTATGAAACACATCCTAAAACTGATCCACTACCAAAGGGAATACATCCTACTCCACTCACTCATAATTAATGAAAAGACTCACAACTTGGGTTGTGACATCACCTGGTTACTGAAGAACTATCCCTACACATCCTTCCAATATATTCCATTCTCCATGATGTACATAAGTGTCAACTTCATAATATGTGAAACTAACTCTCCTAGAGTAATAGTCAATGTGAGCCTAGTACATGACTAACCAATCCATTCCCAGTATCAGGTCAAAACCATTCATCTCAAGTATGTATAAGTACCTAAGGAGACGATACCCACTAACCTCGATGGAACACTCCCTACTTTGATGATACCCTCAGATATGATCTTCAGCGGTGTGTCGATTTATGTAACCCCAAATATATACTCCACCATCAGACCCAGACCATTCACAACCCTAGAATATATAAAAGAATGTGAGGAATCCATATCAAATAAAGAACTAGCAAGTGTAGAAGCTATAATAATCGTACCTTGAATAGTTGATGGTCCAACCTCACTACTAATTGGAGTAGGATGAACTATATAAAACTAGTATATCCCCCTACCCTGGGATCCAGTTTGATCCCCTAGTATTTTACTTTTTTGATGATATGGACACTCTTATCCTAAAGTACTGCATCTTCCATCCTAACCGGTACGGTCAGTGGAACTCCAACTGCTTGACTGATACAAGGGTAACATACCCCCATACCAATTCTCTATATAAACCTTGGTCCCCCATAACTACCTATCTATTGTGGGTTATTATAGAGCCTATGTATGTGACCCATCCTCCAACAGGCTCAATATTCCACTAAAGGACATGGACACTAACCATGAACGTGACTTTGTCTACCACACTAATAGCAGAGCACTCAATTGCTACCCTATGAGACTGATCCTTTTCCCTAGGAACTCTGTCCACCATCATTCTAGTGTATGTTCTCATAACAATGCTTACTACTATTGGAAAACATGGCACCGGATCGTACAATTGAAATATTCTTCCTAACACTAGAATCCACCTTTCAGTTCTCCTAAAAATGATATTCTAATTAACTACCTTAATAAACCTTTTCAAATGAAAAATTTTTACCTAGGACTTGATCTCACATATATGTCAGTCCTGAAAATTTCTATCCATTGTTGCCTCATCTCTTATCAATGTCAGAAAAAAATGTTGTAAGTAAGTGAATAAACCAACATAATCCATCACTATCATACTTCCCTATGTCAAAAATATAAACACTTCAACTTTCCTTTACCTCAGGGTCTCAGAATAAAAGTGCTCTATAAACTTCTCATAGAAGTTATTCTAATCCATGCCTTCCAACTGCTCATCTCGTGCCTGAATATCCCAGCAAACCGTCACTGGTCCTCATAACATGTAAGCTTCCAACTTGAATATCTTCTCAAGGGGAGTCTCTAAGTGATCCATAATTATATGTAAAGACTCAATCCAAAACTCAACTATCTCAGACCCACCCTCCTCGGCAGAGGTCGGAGGGTGCTATGGTTGAAACTATCTTGTCATATCAAATACACTCAGTGCATCATGCATTGGTTCTATCTTCATAAAATTCATAAAACAGGTGAAGTTATCAAAAAAATTATCTTACTCCTATTACTAGGAATCAATTGAAGTTCCTTTCTCTCTATTATAGGAGCATTCTATATATTGTACTCTTGTAACCCAATAAGTAAACATTATCATGGTGGAATCTCTCTACAATTCCAAACACACATCTCATAACACATAACACATCACTTTCAAAATTATACATAATAGGAGTTTCATAACTAGTCACAACCAAGTCACTCTGCATAGACCATCCCAATAGATACAATCGCAACACCATCACTACCCTTAACCAGATTCATGGATAACACTGGGTAAAACAAACATACATAATCACAAGCCCTTAATTAGAAACTATTTTAACCATTTCTCTTTCAAATAACTTAAATTTTTCTAATTTAGGAACCATTTTAACAATTTCCATTTCTCACTTCACAATTAAAACCACTTATAACTCTTTATTAGTCACTATTTTCTCTATAACCAACATAAAAACATTTTCATTTCCCATAACCCAACCATAACCTACTTTTACATGTTTATCTAATATAATGCAGGTCACATAAATCCATGATTTCCAAAAATGATGCATGTATATTCAAACATTAGGTCATACTAGACCATGATAAAAATATCAAAATCAATGACATCACACTACAAGTGAATCACCCAAGGTTAAATAACATACAAATATAACAATAAAACATCAAGAACAATAATCCCACCCTGGGTACTTGGGTTTTCCCCCACGCATGGGTCAGCTAATCCCATAAGTGGGATCATTAAAAAGGACCAATTCATCTTAATATACTATCTAACTTTCCTAAATAGTAAGAGAACATAAAGTAAAATGGATCTAATAGCAATTTGTAACATCACATCCCAGGTTCTACTAAACCAGTGCCCCAAGATAGTGCACCACATCACCTCAATCACGCCTCCCCACTTGACAGAGGATACATACTAGTAGTGAGGGACTAATGAGGTATGTGGGGAGACTATACCCTCTTTACCAAAGTAAGTCAACATAAAAAAATATGATAAATAATAACCATGTAATAATGACCAACAACTATGAATCAAATAATAAATTATCCAAAATGGGTAAATTACCACAACAATAAAAATAAACATATTATGTCATAGTAGTGTCAAGGAGAAAAATAAAACAAAAAAAATACACTATATAAAATCCCTAAAGTGGGTATCAGTGTCATGTTTCATCCCCTTATCTATGATTTGTCTCAAATCCCATGCCATCCATCTAACACAGGTCCTTTTACCTTATCCTAATATGAAACCATGAAGTCATCTCAGGTTCCCAATTGTGTCCCAAGTAGTGTGTGAGTACAACTTAGTAATCCAGAACCAATGGTGTATAAAACAATATCCAGTCTAATAACAGTGTATATATAGGGACATTTAACAACAGAAAAATAGTATATAAACCGGGTTTCATTATTTTTATAATATTTAAATTAACCACATTTTTTCTCAGTTCCAAGTGATACCCATATCCATAAAACCTACTTCATCCCATTATGATTGTATGAAACACATGTTATATGGGTCACATGTCAATATAAAAGGAGAACCAGTCCAAGTATTCAAACCGGGATTCGAAACACCATGTCCAACCATCCCCAACCACGATATGGAACGCCATGACCATACCTTTGAATTCAGGAGCATCATTCCATCCTCCAAAACTATGATGCATCGGGGAACCGGGTGCATTAGCTTGGCCCACCCAAGGGAGATGAGCATAAGTCCAACATCCCAACCAACCATTAGCCACAATTCCAAGGTTCATCATCATTTATATTTATATCAATCAAATACAAAACATGTGCATATTTTCTTTTATCACATTTCCATGATTCGTTACATTCAACATGTTCTTAATTCCCATTACTAGCCCATTTCACCATTTAAGAACCATTACAACCATTTTTCACCCATTTCAATCCATTTAATCACATATACATGCCTCTTTAACCATTTATCACATTTACCCATTTACAAGCCACAACTCATTTAACTTATTCAAATCAATCCAAATCAACCCTTATCTTATGCTAACATGATAAGTATAGTTCTAACTGGTTTGATCTCATAAACCCTCCAATTAATACTTTAAAAACTCAAATCCCCTATTCAAGGTTGTGTCACACCTCATGGGTGGACTTATTCCCAATCTACTCTTCATAAACATATCCAATGAGGTTCTTGAAAGATCCAACACATCATTTAAAAGACCAATTTATCATTTACTGCCAATGAATCAAATGAATAGCATAATGGAATAAAGGAACAACCATGTACACATGAATAAACATCAAGACTATGGTATATAACTTATAGATAACTTAAATCAAGATTGTATACAACCACTCACTTAACAATTGCCCTTGATTAAAGCCCAAACAACCCTCAATTCAAAATATAAGAATCTATTGTAAAAAATAACTGTTTTAGAGGATTTAGAAGATGAGAAAACATCCCACCATGGTTATTCTATAAAATAGAAGAAAGAGAAGTGGTAGACTCACCTAGAGATCAATTCGCAACCAAAGACTCTTCAAATGACCAAATATCAAAGGATAATCACCCTTGGTAATCTTGGGAGGAAAGGGTTCTCACCCTAGGATGCTGGAAGAGGAAAAAATGAAGACATCAGGTAAGAACTATTAAAGTATGATGGGGTAAAATGGGAAATTTACCCTCTTTAATGAGGCACATAGGTTGGTTTCATGATTGGAAAAACCATGCACTAACTGTCTGGCACCCTCTGTCCAACAGAGGTTAAGTCATACTTTTTGGATGCACTAGCCACACGGTTTGAAAAACCGTGTGGTGGCTGTGAACCTTCCTCTATCTAAGGGGCTAGACTACATGGTCTCCTAGGCCATGGTTCACAATACTTACTAAATATGTGCCAACTATGCTCCCAACACAGAATGGTCTCCCCCCCTTCATGCCCTAAACCCTCAAAATACCCCCAATACTTATTATACTTCTAGGAATAGTTCCATTATCCAATTTAGAGGGAGTAAAAGAAAAAATTTAAAAATAATGTACAACCTAAAAAGGTTGGTATCTTACATTAGGGATTGGGAGAGGAGTTGTTGGAGGAGATTTTGGAATGTGACAAGAAAATAGAGGATCAGAGACCAAATTTCCAAGGATTTTCTATGCTAATGAATCTCATGGATCTCATCAATGAAAACAGACCAGCACAATTATTTATTAGTGATTGATCCAACTCGAGTTAGGGTGGTTTCTTTGATTGGATTTATCTAATTTTTGTTTAAATCACATTGAACATGAATTAGTTCCCTTAAAAATTAATTCATGAGTAGATCATGAATTATGTGTATTACTTTATCTATTAGAAATAATAATTTGACCTTTATTTGATTATAGTTCTTCATTCATCATTTAATGATAAATAATAGAGTCCAACCCATAAAATAGTCAGGGTTCATTCCTCATATTGTATTTTATGCTTTTCTACCACCTTTCATCATGTGATCATTTTTGGAATCCCATTTTGTCAGTGGTTCAACAAATACCCAGAAACCAATTATTGTGCATTCAGTATTTTGTGAAATGGATTATTTCTCAAGGTGAGGGTTTGAGATTGATAGAATTATTGAGGTCTGTGGCTACTAAAAATGATCAAGGATGGGTTGAAATAATATTTGAGAGACCTTTTATATGGGTTTTGGCATTCTAATGAGATGACATGATGGTGGGAAATTTATGAGATAAAGGATGGATGAAATCTAGCCACTAATGACAGATAGAGTGTGGTAAACCCCATATCCAAGTTACATAGTGAGATTTATGGTAGATTCATAGGTTAAAGTGGTGCGAGTGGAAGACATGTGAAGAACCCTTGGGTTCTAGAAAAATCCTGACTACACAACATGTAGTTTGAAGAACACACATTATGTAGTACCCTAGCTCTAGAGGCTAGGGTTTTAGTAAAATTAAATATCACACACCATGTTGTACCCACTACACATCATGTGAGCCATTCCTGGAGAGTCAGTGTGTACCCTCAAGGTACAAAGGCATGGAAATGACTAGGTACATGGGTACAACCCAGTACTCGGACACGGCTAGGGTACCTAGACATGGCCAGGTACACGGTAATAGCTAGAGTACCTGAGTATGGATCAGTACTCGAACATGAACAGAGTACCCAATCACATCTTTGTACACAAACATGACCAAAATACATAGGCATGACTTGTAGTACATGGGAACTAGATAGAGCACATGAACAGAACTGAGGTAATAAATACATTTCATGTACTCCCAATACATGTTGTGTACTTTCTCTAGGTTAGTTTGAGACCCTTGTTCCCTCTAGTGTAGATTGGTTTTCTTAGGGCATGTTCCTCAGTCCATCCCCATTAGGGTATATTGAGGCATCATTTATTGATCATAGGATGTAATACCCTCTTTCGAATCAGTTTCAGATAGAGTTTTAGGAATCCCTTTGTGTGGCCCTAGGTGGGATCATTTATCATGTAATTTTCCCTAGTCACGGTTTTAGGAATAGGTGTGACCAATATACCCGGGTGTTGATACCCTACTTAGAGGGTTAATCCAATTAGAGTTGTTGGTATACCCCATAGACCTAGGTGTGATCCCCTATCTATGTATCAATCTCTGCTACATTCCATGGAATAATTCTTCATGTAAAGTCCAAGTGAGAATAACCTATTGGATGAGTGTCAATAGTGTTACTAGGGTAGTGGAGTGAGTTCTCATGAATAAACATTACTTTTTAATTTTAAATAGAATTCTAGGATAGAAGTGTAGTTGTGACTTTACCCCAATACTTAGTACCTATCACAAGTATATCTAGATTACTATTATTGTTATATATCATTATGTCTCGTATTCTGGTTGATATACCTTTGAGGTGATGAGCTAAATACTCTCTTGATTCTTATTGTTTGGTGATTTTAGGGTGTCCTATTGGATATTTATTATACTCACCCCTGCATAGGATCTCCTTGCACATGTCATGTCTTATGCATATGAAAAATCATTCAATGGGGTTTTAGGTGGACTTAGAGAAAACATAGCATAGTTGAGCTAGATAGAGCTTGATTCACACCAGGTGTCCCATTTTACTACAATACCCTCCTAGTAAATTAGATTCCTTTATAGTTTTGGTGGGATTTTATTAATGATTTATAGTACATTTTTCATACTCTAATTGTGGTATATAGATGTATTCTTGCATTGATATCAATTATATTTTAAATTTCAACATTATATGGGTAATTGGATATGTGTGTGTGGGGGGGTGTAGATACCTTAGGCTAAGACCTCACATGTTTGTGATATACCTACTTGGTGATTTTCACGAGCCCCTAGACTATTGGAGGTGGGATTGAGGTGTCACACTAGACTTATCATCAGCCAAGAAAGCCCTAGTGGGTCGGGTTGTGACAGAGCGATGTTAGAGTAATTTCATCCTTGGACTAGAGTTTGGATATTTTCTAGATGCGAGGTTAGTTTTGGAACTAGGTAAATAGTATTAAAGTATTTTGAGTCTAGATATCGAGCCATGGAATCCAGTGTTGGTGTGGTGGCTGATGTATCCATTCACCGGGACTCTGATAAAACACTTATTGACTTAGTACATGTTGGCACTAGTTTTAAGGGAAAAAACTAGTACAAACATCATATAATAATGGGTTTTAGTTCTCATTTCATTCTTGATTAAACTCCCCATATATACTCTTGACCATGGTATGTCTTTTCTGTTTTACGATGCCTTCACAATGTTTTCCATCTAGGATTGCACATCTGAATCCTAAGGATGGTCCAACTAGTGATGAGTTTTCGATACAGGGACTTGTTTGGGAGGTGGTACCTTTGGGTGGTTCTCCAACCATACCTCCAATCATCAAACAACAATTTGTATTAGTAGTACCAGAGGATTATTCATACAGTATATGCTCATTTCATTAGTTTTAGAGAAATAAAACCCTCAGGTTTTTGGTCAATCCAAACCCCCATGAAGCCGAGGATTGGATATAGGTAGCTATATGAGTTTTTTTTCATCGTTAGGACACTTACAGACTAGATGGTGGTCCTAGAGACAAGCCTTCTTCATGGATCCATAGGGTGATGGTGGAGTCTAGTGACACTATCATATAATGAGATGACCCTCTCATTGATAGTATTTGAGAATATTTTAAGAGATGATTTCTCACCATCTATGTTTTGAGTAGTTCACACCTAGGATCTTTTTCATCTTCAAAAGGGAAATATGAAAATAGTTGAGTATGCATTGTGGTTTACTAACCTCTATAAATACTCCATGGGTATGGTTAATGATCCATTATTATAGGAATAGACCTTTGAGTAGGGATTATTTAGTGATATTCATGATAGTGTGATACCTCTTTGAATTCCTACTTATATTAGAGTGCTCAAGTGAGATTTGGTGGTTAAGAGCTTCTTAGTGGATGAGACATTGACAATTGGTTCTGGTAGTGAGAACACATGGGATGAGACTTTTTAAGATGGTAGATGATGGAATACATGAGGAACTAGGCCTGAGAGATTATTTAAAATGTGGTCTCAGGGACATAGGTTCTGTAGTTCAGGGTTCTTAAGATGGTTCTAGTCATTTTAGTGAGAGGTGGTGCTACTCTTATGCTGGTCATGTCCATCTTGCATGGGATTGTTTTACCCACTTTACAACTGACAAAGAGACAATCAATGGACCACCCAAGCATAGAAAACTACTAGATTGGGTAGGGTCATAAGGAAATGGATGCATCATAGGATCATGGAGAGAATAAAGTGTTGGAAGACAATTTGATCAATTTCCACCACCACCCCCAGGTGGTTCCCAACAAGATCTGAGAGATGGTGGTCAGGGGTGAGGATAGCTACATCCAGTGGAAGCCAATGACCTAAATGATTCATATATGATTAGATTTATGATCTATGTATTTTCTACCTTAGATACAATTTTGATAGGTATATGAGAGATCCATTATTTTCTTTCCATAATACTAGTATGAGAGATAGATATTTCAGTTAAGCCTTTGGCTCAAGCCTTGGTTTGGGAGACTCCCACTGGAGGGGATTCTGTAATCACACACTTCTACCAATAGTGTGACTTGACTCTTGGGGGAGAGAGATTCCTTTGAGATATTTCTGTAGAAGTGATGAGACCTTATGATGTCATACTAGGTATGGAAAAACTATTCATAGTTATTACACAAATTTATTATTTCATACAAAGGATGTAGTGAGTACATGTAAATGGGATGAGGAATTCCTTTTTTATGAGAAGAAAACCTAGTTCAAGAGCAAGGGATCATACATAGGAGGATACAAATGATTACTCATCGGTTTTCTAGTATTACCCTTGGAGAAGTAGATGTTATGAGCCTTCAGCTTCTTGTAGTGGTGGCAGAGTATGAGGGAATCTTCCCTAAAGACATGTCGGGATTACCTCCCCACCGAGAGATATAATTTTTCATATAAGTATACCTAGGTTTACCCTGCTATTTATTATAACATATTGGATGGATCCCATAGAGCTTCATCGTATAAAGTTACAGTTGGAGGAGTTGTAGATAAATGGCTTTGTCATAACTAGTGTATCACCCTTGGAAGCCCCAATTTTGTTTTCCAAGAAGGAGAATGGGAGATTGAGGTTGTGTGTGGATTTTTTCTCCCGAACTAGGTGACCATTAAAAATAATTATCCAATAATAAGGACCGAATACCTCTTATACCAGCTAAATGGGGTGAGATGGTTCTTGAATAATGACCTCAAGTTAGGGTATCACCAGATTTGAGTTCGAGATTATGACATACCAAAAATGGAATTTTAATGTCATTATAGTCACTATGAATACTTGGTGATGTATTTAAACATGGAGAAATCCCAAGATGTTTTCACAGGGCTCATGAACCTGATCATTTATCCTTTCTTAGATCAGTTCATGGTGGTCTTCATTGATGACATCTTAGTGTACTTATCATCTGAGGAGGAGCATGTGGGACACTTGAGGATGGTTCTGTACATACTATGAGAGCACTAAATTTATAGGAATCTCATAAATTTTAAGTTCTAGATTAGTGATTTCCACTTTATGGGATATTTAATCTCATAATAAGGTGTAATAGTGGATGCAACGAAGGTTGAGGTAGTGCTAGATTGGGAATCACCAAAGAGTGTGACTGAGGTGTATATCTTCTTTGGGTTAGAAGGATACTATAGGAGATTCATACCTAATTTATCTAGGATATTGGAACCCTTTAATACTTTTAATTGGAAGGGGTGTCCTTTTTGTGGATGGAGGGGTTCAGCCAGGATTTTTAGGTTTTTCATAAGAGGTTGAGAATTGATCCCATCTTGAGATTTCCAGTGGAGGGTGTTGAGTACGTAGTGTTCTATGATGCCTCCGGGACTGGTCTTGGATGTGTTTTGATGAAAAGGTAAGAATTGATTTTCTATAGGCCTTAATAGTAGAGACCTCATGAGAAGAACTACGTGACTCACAATATGGAGATGGCAGTGATATTATTTACATTGAAGATGTAGTGACACTATATTATGGGTGATAATTTTATCATATATTATAACCACAAGAGTCTTAAGTTTATCTTTTTATAGAAGGATATTAACTTGAGATATAGAAGATGGTTGGAGTTCCTTCAATATTATGACTCTGAGATTTTTTATACTATTAGTAAGGGGAAATTGATGGAAGATGATCTCAGTAGGAGATCTTGTTCGTAGTTGTTGAGTGATATGTTGGAGTAGTTAGCCTCATTACAGTTGTCCATAGTGGATAGGGATGGTGTGGCCTACCTCTAATAGATGGTTGTTACCCATAAACTTCTAAAGAGAGTTAGGGAGGATCAACTTGGAGATACTGACTGTGAGACCTTGCACATTCAAATATCCACTGGATGTGCTCCTGGTGGATTTTCTAAAGGTGGAGATCACATCATCCTTTTCAGTGGATGGATGATGGTACTTGTTTTGTTTCATGAGGTGGTTCTAAGGGAGTTTCATACATCTCCCTTGGTGGTGTATATAGGTTTGGTAAATATGTACCTGGATATTTGACATCAGTTTTTGGTAGCCAAGGATGAAGAAGTGTGCAGTGAAGTTTGTCACTTGATGTCTCACTTTTGAAAAAGTGAAGGTTGAGAATTAGGTTCCAGCCAGTTTATCCCAAACCCTTAAGGTGATGGAGTGGAAGTGGGGTGGAATCTATATAGAATTTATGAAGAGGATACCATGATCATATAGAGGAAAATATTCTATTTGGGTGTTCATAGACTGAATTTCCAAGTCGACCCACTTCCCAGCTATATGAGAGCAGAATTCAATTGAGATCTTGAGACAACTTTACATACAGAAGATAGTTCAACTTTATAGATCTCCCTCGACAATAATTTCAAACTGTGATGATTTATTCACATCATGAGTATAGAAAGGATTTTAGGAGGTCTCTGGGACTTATTTTCATTTGAGCATGGCATTTCTCCCCAAACATGCAACCAAACTGAGTGAACCATTTAGGTTTTTGTGGACATGTTGTGGGATTTCATGTTAAACTTTTTCTATATTTGGAAAGATCACTTCCCCTTGGTAGAGTTTACATACCATAATATCTACCATTCCACCATAGGTATGACACAATTCAAGGACCTGTATAAGATACCCTACAAGTCACCACTATGTTGGACTGTTCAAGGGGAGTCTGTGCTTATATGCCCATAGTTGGTGCGAGTAACATCATAGATGATGAAGATCATCCAAGAGTGTATGAGTACTACCCAGAGCTGTTAGAAGTATTATACAGACCAATGATGGAGGCCTTTGAAGTTTGATGAGGGAGACCATGTGTTTCTGAAGGCCTGATATTAGGAAGGGTTGTGTAGATTTGGTTAGGGAATCAAGATATCTACAAGGTTCATTGTACCTTTTTAGATACTATATATGGCTAATAAGTTGGCGTACTGGTTGGCCCTACTATCGTAGTTGGACTAGGTACACGATGTCTTCCACATGTTGCAGTTAAGGAGGTATGTACATGACTCATCACTTGTTATTGACTGGGGCATGCTAAACATTGAGGATATAGATGCCTCTATAGAGTGTCTAGTAGAGATTGAGGATCAGAGGGAGAAGATACTATGTGGGTGAGTGATTCTCTTGGTGTGTTTCTGGTGGTGGCATGATAATCTTTAAAAGTTCACTTGGGAGTGAGAGAACTAGATTTAATCCTAGTACCCTCATCATTTTGAGTAGTCTTTTTTTTCTTTCAGGATGAAAAGACTTAAGGTGGGGAGAATGTGACAAATCTGATATTTCTTTGTAAAACTCTGGAATATTTTAAATAATATTTTTGGTATGGCACAGAGTTAGCATAGAATTTTGAGGCCTAAGGAGGCTTAGATTCGTTATAATAAAAAATATATTATATATCATATCATGCGCACATATATTTTTTTGGAATAATGGAATAAATATCGAATATAGTCTCATATCATAAATATGAGATCAATAATAAATATAGAATGTGGGTTTTACCCTAGGCATGACATAATATTTGTATGTGCTTGGTGTTTGAATTAAGTTGAGTCATGGGTGGATTAGTGATTTAATAAATAAATAAATTTCTTTATTATTTATTATATCACCATGACCAAACTTCCTCTACTTAAAACAACTTATGTAAAATCCATATAGTTATCCACATGACCCTAGGGATTGGAAAAGGATACATTGGATGAGAGTTAGGAGGAGGATAATGGAATTGAGGATCATAGACTAAATTAACAAGGATCATCTATGCTAATGAAGCTCGTGGATCTCGTCAATGAAATCGACTTAGAACCATTATTCACTGGTGATTGATTAAACTCAAGGTAGGGTAGTTTTTTTATGTGGATTTATCCCATTTTTATTTTGACCACATCAAACATTAATTAATTCCCTAAAAAGTTATTTTTCGGTTTGATCGTGGATTATAGGTATTTCTTTATCTTCCTAGAAATAAGAATTTGATTTTTCTATGATTATGGTTATTTGTTCACCATTCTAACAATAACTAATCAAGTCCAATCCAAATAACTACCAAGGTTTGTTTATTATGTTGTGTTTTGTTCTTTTCTTCCACCTTTCATTGTGTGATCATCATCGACATCCTGTTTAGCTGGTGATTTGACAAATACCTAGAAACTAATAATTTCAAATTCGATCATTAGTGAAATGGATCATTTCCCTAGGTGTGGGTTCAAGATTCACATCACGATTGAGATTTTTGGTGACTACACACAATCAGGGATGGATTGAGATCAGATTTGGGAGAACATGTATGTGGGTTTTGGAATTTCGGTGAAATGGCAGGAAATTTTCGAGATGAAGGGTGGCCAGAATCCGGCTACAAGTGAAAGAATGGGTGAAATAAACTTCATATCCAATTTTCATGATATGATTTGTGGCAGATCCAGTGGTGGAGATGATGTAAGGGGAGACACATGAAGAACCTACGGGTTCTGGAAAAATCCTGACTACACAACATATAGTCTGAAGAGAAAATGTTTTGCAGTAACCTGGATGTGGGGGCTAGGATTTTATGAAAATGAAATATCACACACCGTGTGGTACCCACCACCCATTGTGTGACCTATGATTGGAAAATAATTATGTACCCTTAGGGTACACGTGTATGGACATTCCCAGGTACACAGGCACAACCAGATTACATAGGCATGAACTAGTACTTAAACATGGCATGGGTACCCAAACACGGCCAGGTACACCAACATGTATAGGTACAAGGGTATGACCGGAGTACATGGGTACGACCCAATACTTGGACATGGCCATAGTACCCAAACATGACCTAGTACAAAGACATGACCAAAGTATATGGGCATGTACCAAAGTACAAGGGCATGAGCTGGAGTACACAGGCTGACTAGAGGTAGAAAAAACAAACTATGATCATATTGTCTTCCTTAGGTAGGGTTTTAGGAATCTGTGTGACCAACATACCTGAGAGTTGATCCTCTACATATAAGGTAAATATAGTTAGGTTTTTTAGAGTCCATCAAGGCCCTAGGTGTGATCTCATATCATTGTATCGATATATTTTTCATTTCACTATATACTTATTCATGTATTGGACGCTTGAGCATGAACTCTCGGATGAGCGCCACCAACATTACTAAGATCATGGAGCGAGTTCTCTTGGATGGACATTAATTTGTAATCTCAAATATAATTCTAGGATGAAACTGCAGTTGTGACCTTAAACTAATACATAGTGTCAATATCAAGTATATCCAGATTAATATTATTGTTTTATATCGTTATGTCTCAAATTATGATTGACATTTCTCCACAATGATGAGATTACTACTGTCTTGCTGATTATTGTTTGGTGATTTCAGGGTTTCCTACTAGGTATTTCTATACTCACCCCTGAATGGTATCTTCCCACACATATCTTGTCTTATGTAGATGAAAAACCATTCTAAAAAGTTCTAGGTGGACTAGGAGTAGGTGGATTATAGTTGAGAAAGATAGAACATAGTTCACACTAGGGGTTTAATTTGATTGTAGTTCCCTCTTTTTAATAGGTTAGAATTATTTTATTGTTTTGGTTGGCTTGTATTTGGAACATTATACTTTACAATACTTTTTTTATACTCTGATTGTGGGATATAGATGTATGAATTCATCGATATCATTTTTATTTTACCTTTAAACATTGTATGGGTATTTGAAGATTTTCATGTGTGTATAGGTACCTTAGGATAAGGCTTACCATGTGTGTGATATGCCTTCTTGGAACTTCTCACTATCCCCTGACCTATTAAAGGCGAGCTTCAGGTATCACACTTAGATTATCACTGGCCAAATGTTCCCAGTTGAGTCTTGTCATAATAGATGTATGGATGGAGAAATCTCCAAGAGCTATAAAAAAGTTGGATGTTTTTCTAGAAAAGGATGTGGCATAACCCCTAAACGTGAAATTGAGTTTGGGGTAGACATATAACCCAATGATATTTATATTTTCAATTATCCTTATAGTATTATGCCTTCAAATATTTGGTGTTATGGATTATGATTGACGATATGATGTAGAAGGGATTTATCCAACCTAATACATCTTCTTATGGAGCTCCAGTGTTGTTTTCTAAGAAAGAGAATGGAATTTTTTTAATTTGTGTGAATTATAGGATGTTGAACCAGGTGATGGTGAAAAATTATTATCCACACCCAAGGATTGAAAACTTATTTGAAAATTTGAATGAATCTAGATGGTTCTTGAATATTTAACTATGGGCAGATTACCATCAAATACAGGAAAATGAGGGAATCTAAAAGACTACTTTTAGGAATTTCTATGGGAATTTTGAATTTTTTGAGATTCCCTTCAAGGTAAAAAATGATCTAGTGGTATTCATAGGGTTTATAGAGTCCTTGTTTCATGAAATCCTGAATTAGTTTTTGGTGGTGTTCATTGAATAAATCATGGTTTATTCAAGGAATAGGGAGAAGTGTGCAGAGAAATTGAGGACTATATTAAATATCCTTTAGCAACACCTTCTATATGAAAAAAAATTCAAGTAAAAGTTTTGTATTATTGAGTTACATTTTCTTGGACACGTCATGTCTCAATAGGGCGTAGTAGTTGACCTATTTAAGATAGGGGAGGTTGTTTCCTAGGGAGTAAAAAACATTGCGAAGGTGTGTAATGTTCATGGTCTGGTGAGATATTATAGAAAATTTGTGTTTGATTTATCCCAAATCACAGCACCCTTAAAAACTTTACCAAGAAGGATCAAAATTTTGAGTGGAAAAATCAATGTGAGTTTGTGTTTGATTATTTGAAGGAGAGGTTGATAAATTCTCCTATTATTCACTTTCCTTAGGAGAGAGTCATGTTTGAGGTTTTTTGTGATGCTTCTCATATCAGATTGGGTTTTATGTTGATACAAGAGCAGGTGGTGATCTCCTATAGTTCTAGGTAGTTATGTCCCTGTGAAAATAATTATTTCACTCGTGACCTTTATCTTTTGGTGGAGGTATTTGTTTTAAATCTGTTGAGACATTGCCTAATTGAAGAGTGATTTTAGGTCTTCACGGATCAAAAAAACCTATATAATGTCTTCTCTCAGTGAGACGTCATTTTGAATCAATGTAAATGGGTGTATTTCTTATAAGATAATTATTTCAAGATCTTATATATTTTGGGAAAAGGTAACATGATAGCTGATGAGTTGAGTAAGAGGATATATGGTCAAGTTCCTCATGAGGCAAGTAACAAATCGAGGATGATGGATGAGATTGAATCCTTGTATATAAACATGGAGGAAGTTATTATAGAAGTTTATCTCTATCAAATGATGATATACTCTCCATTATTTCAACATGTAATGAAATATTAGAGGGGAGATCATGAGGTTGATGTATATTGAGATCAAATTGTTCATGAAGATTCTCTAGATGGATGGGCCAATGATGATGATCAACGAGTGTTATTTCAAGGAAAATTGTATGTTTTGTGGGTTATGTAAGAAAAGTTTATTTGTGTGTTTCATAGATCACCTCTAATGGTTCATCCTAATTTTTCAAATACATACCACACCTTTAAGGTACACATTTAGTGGCACGATATAAAGAGTTCAGTAGTGGAGTTCATATCTTTATGTCTTGTTTGTTAGTGAGTTAAATTCAAATATCATGTTCTAGCTAGTTTGTTGAAACCTATGGATGTTTCACATAAAAAATAGGAGGATATATTTATGGATTTAACAATGGGATTCCCTTGAGAATTGAGAATACATGATGTTACATGGGTCATTGTGGATCAACTGACTAATCCATCTTACTTTCTAGAAATTAAAGAGTGGACTGTGGTAGATGTGTTGGTTAGGATTTATATTGCAGAAGTGGTAATACTCTACAAAGTTTCATGGAACATCATTTAAAATTGATATAATTTCTTTACTTAATCATAGTGGAAGTGATTTTAGCATGTTTTTGGTATTAAACTACACCATAGCACAGTTTCCACCCTCAAAATGATAATTATTCCAAACAAAGAATCTAAACATTAAAGGACATGTTGTGGGAATGTGTCCACCATTTTGAAGGTTCATGGGTGAAACATTTTCATTCATCTGACTTTATCTATAATAATAGCTATAACTAATCCATTTTCAGGGAACCATTCAAATCATTGTATAATGTGGACATATAGATAACCTTTGTACTATAATTTGGTGAAAAAATGATCATTAGACCAGACTTGGTGTAAATCATGATAGATAAAGTACCGGTGATTCGAGGGTAGATGAAAACTATGTAGGATAATTAGAAATCTTTCTTGGATTATAGGTGGCCTCTAGAGATCAATTTTGGTAATAATGTGATCTTGGAAGTTGTCCTCATCATGGGAAATAAAGGTTCAATATAGGTAGTAATATTTAGTTGTGGTTTATTGTATTTTTTCAGGTGTTGGATCAGGTTATCATAGTAACAGATAGGTTGGATTTTCCACCCCAAATAGATAAAGTTCAGAACATCTTATACGCATCACAACATTTGAGTTATCATTGTGATGAATCTCGTATCATTGAATTAGGTATATTGGAGAGGACAAAAAATTCGTGGAATGGCCCATAGAGATTTATAATCACCAGGAAAACATTTTTTACAAATGATTTATTCCATCAGTGAGTGTTTTGTGGATGCATGGTAGTTTATAGAAATGGATGTGGGAGTGAGAGTTACAGATACGAGTTCAATACCAATTTTTTTGAAACCTGATTCTTATAATAAAGTTTTCATTTCATCTTGAGTTTTGTGTAATTGATGTTATTCTCTACTTTTTTATGGCATGGTATGTTTGAGTCTTTTAGATGGGAAAATACTTTTTGAGAGGTATATCACAAGTTAGTTAAGTTTATGGGACTTTTAACATGTTCATATTGGGTTTTTTTTATTATCAAGGATTATAATCATTTAAGATGTGTCTAATATGAAGGATATGATTTTTAATGTGTACCTTCTTCTGTGTTTTTATGGAAATGATGGAAAAGGAAGACGAGGAGTTAAGTTTTTGGTGAATTTCAATTTGGTATGGAAATAACATCATAATGGGTTACATTATGGATCGATTTGTTCTAGTGGTGAGAGATTGTTCTCAATTGTTGAATCTGGGGAAATTTGTAATGGTTGGAAATTATAGGTAAAGAGGTTGGTCCATGGTTTTAAGCCACATATTTTAAACAAATTTGAATTTAAAGGAAAAGCGGTTATGGAAATAAGGAGAAAAACTCACTTCACCATGAATTTTGTATTAATTATTTGATTGAGGATATTAAAGTGTGGTAATATACATTATATAGTATTGTATTTGAATATCATTGAGTTTAAAAGGAATCATTCAACTAAATTTTACGGAGGGATAAGAATTTTAATGCCATTATTGTTATCCTTATTTGAATGATTTCTATTACGTTGCAATTCATTGTATTGTGTTGTGATTTTAATATTCTTCATTTATTCATAAGTTTAGGTATATTCACTCTTATTTGGTTCCTTATTCTCTTAAGGGTATATAGGGGACCTTTTAGATAACCTTGGGAGTTCCTTTGATGAGTTTTAATTTTATCATTTCATGAAGTCAGATTACATAGAATGAGGTATTATCCCCTTTATTTTTCATTTATCTTCCTTCTATTTTTTGGGGTATTCATGGAAAATGATAGATGTTTTTGTGTGATAGAGAATTGATATAGGTTTAATGGATTATATATTAATTATAGGTTCTTTATGATGAAGTGGATATTTTATTACCAAGATTCGTTCTTTAATGATTTTGAAATTCAAGCACTAGTTCGAGGTAGTTGATTTAAGAACTCACTTCCTTTTATAATTTTTAATGTGAAATTATCATACTTTAGGTTCTTTTTGAGTAAATTATTGGAATTAATTTAATTATATAAAGTGAATTGAAACCTATGAGGGATGTGATGTTGTAATGATATACAGTAAACCTTATTTTCAAGTATTTTGATACCTATGATTATAGAGGTCATAGAAGTGTGGTGATGTCAGATATGTGGTAACATGGTATTGATACAATTGTGAACCGAGGTTGATGGAGATAGAGTGGTAAGGATAGTGGTTTGCTGGATATGGATATGGAATAAATAAAGTAAAGAATGAAGAATGGAATGGAATATGTGGTAGGAAATGAATTGATAAGAAAAAAATGAATACTTAATTTGGAAATTGATATATATATGGTAAGTTAGTAATTACGTATGGGGTGAAAAGATTAATGTTGAAATTATTAAACTAAAAATTGGGTGATTTATGAAAATTTTCTTTGTGATTAGTGTAATAGTTAGTAATGATGTGATATAGATAACAAGTGTGATAAGATTAGAATATGTGACCTTGGTAGGACTGAACCCCCAAAATACAGGATGTTGTGGAAATGGACGTTTGACTATTCCCCCTCTTCTATTCTCCCTTACTTCTGTAAATGTGGTTGTGGTTTTTTTTGTGGTTGTTTTTTAGGTGTAATTGGATGTTTTTGTGGAATTATGAGTTTGTTATTATGGTATGATGAAGTATGTACATGTGGGGATGGATAAGAGCGTCATGGAATATATCATCAGGACCAAGGGGGTCAAGATTGAAGGGAAAGTGAGTGTGGAGAACCACTCAAACTATATTTTAATGGTTTACTATACTCATATTTTAGAGAGTGTTTTTATAGTGATATGGGTTTATAGGTTGACCTAAGATGGGATAAAGTTTTAATTTCATTGTCTATACACTAAAATTTTAGTATGTTTCTTTCACATTGACACGAAAGTTTTTAGTAAGGAACTTGCTAAGTATATTTATATTCTCACTCTTACTTCTATATATTATTTTCAATTATTTTTAGGACAGTGTTAGTGATTGAGTTTGACCATACTAGCTCATATCTTGGTTGTTGAAAAATGTTGGAGGAATCATTTTTTCCTTGGGAATTGCTTGATTCATGGTATTGCTTTGGAGTTTTTTTTACTAAATGAAATTACATGAATTTTATAAATAATTGTTGGAATTATTGAGCTTTATTATCTTCTGTTTTTTTGTATGGATTGGGAGATTCATTTATTTCCTAATATTATACAGGGTAATTCCAACCATATTATATTTTTGAAATCTTGGTGCTAGCCACTAATAGGCGGCCTATTAGAGGAGATCTTTGAGGGTCACTCCTAGTCATGCCTGATTCAAAAGTGGTTCTGGCAGGGTTGGTTCATGACAACCATGAAGATAAAGTGGAAAACTCTTTTTAATGAAATAGATGATTTTTAGTTGACTCTACAAACCTCAGATGAAGCGTGTAGTCAATGGGAGAAATTTCTCATGTTCTCGATTCTCTGTGCTCTCAATAATTAATTTTTGAGTACTGTCACATAGCTACTAGCTATACCCACAGACTTTCACCCCTCAGTAGCCTAAAATCACCCTTTTTAAGAGATTCGTCTAAATAACTCTATTAGAATTAACTATTAAGATCAGAGTTTCATGGTATCTCATGGTAGCGGTCATACTAGTGGTCATGGTTTCCATTTTAAAAGAAACATTACATTCATTATGATAAATATTAACATACCAATTAAATTTTTTGATAGTTTAAGGGTGTCTAGATAACTATTCAACTCCAAACTGCCATCATTTTACCCTGGATAATTTACTAGAATCAGTGGAAATACCAGATATCTGGAACATAATTGATATTTATGATAAGGACTATCATATTATATGGAATTATTAATTCTTATTAAAGCATGAAATTTTCCCATAGAAATAGCCTTATTGCATATTTATCCAAGTGCTCCACCACATGGGTCCTTAATTCCGATTCCTCCAAGCATCTGACTGGGAATGTGGGTATTATTCAGTCTTATCACCCAATATCTTCTAGTGGAAGCATTACCACTATAGATAGATGATTTGTTTATATTACTAATTATGGTAGTAGTCTATATATTCTTATTCTGACACTCCATTCAGTTGTTCTTATTCCACGCTACCCAATTAATTTATTATATATTTCAAAGTTTATATTTAACTGATAGTGTAAGGAAATTTTATCACCAAATAAAGTTTTCTTTCATGTGATTTCGATGATTCGAGTGCTTGTTAATGAACATATTTGAGTTAGTGTCTACATTCTCAACTCAAAATCTTCCTTTATCTACTCAGTTTTCCATGTTATAGTTTGAAAAATTCTCTTCTGACTTGGTAATCCTCCTATATAGATTCCTCCAAAACATTTTCCTGAGTTGGGTTGTGTTTCTCCTTTTTATTGTGAGTTATTTCATCTAACAAAATATAACCTATGTTCTTCATATGATCATGGTTGTGTCTAGTTTATTTACTTAGTTAAATTATAATTTATGGGGACCTAGCCCTATTACAAGCCACTTGGGATACCATTATTTTGTTACTTTTATCGATGCTTTTTTCTCACATGAATTAGGTGTAATTGTTAAAGGGTCACTACAAAATTTAACTATGTTGAAATTATTTTACAATAAAATCAACACCCAATTATCTATATCTTTGAAATTCCCTATTACTAATAATGTTTATGATTATTTCCCAAGGATTTTATAGTCTTTTATTGATACTGGTGGTATCTAACACCAATTTTTTATCCTTATACACCATAAAAAAATTGTTTAGTCAAATGTAAGAATCAAGATATATTAGAAGTTTCTCATATTCTTTGTTTTTGGATAAATATTCCCACAATTTTTTAGATCAATGTTATTATCACTTCTACATATCTCGTTAACTGACTTCTCATGAATTCTGTACCATTACACCACCACATTCACTACCTATTTTTATTTTCAGATGTAAATGTTGTGTTCATGAAACTCATCATTTGATTAACAAGTTTTAAACATGTTCTCTTATAGAAATCTAGGTTTTTATACATAAATATCACATATTTTTATATGAATATTCAATAAATTTCATAAACACAGGCTCAAAGACTGTAATAGTTTAGTGTCTTTAAAGACTAAAAACACAATATTATTATTTTATGAAAGATCATCAACATCTCCCACAAGAATTTTCTCACATAGTACTCCTATTAGGCATAACCTACCTAAACCTTCCTTTATAACCAGGGGAAGGAAAAATAAGAAAGGGTGGGCTCAGATTCTTAGTGAGGGTAAACATAGGAGATATTAACCTATGATCACATGAAATCATAATATAAGAATAATGGTATGTGATCAAGAATGCAATTTAGGAATTTCATACCCAAGCTTTCATAGATCATACACATGATTTATGGAATAAAACTTTATCATTTATAGAAACATGGCCCATAAGAGTGAGAAATCACCATAAATAAATTACTAACCATAATCTCATTTCATTAAAGTGTGGGACCATCATAAATATAGAAAAACCCATTTCATATGTTAAGTTTAACTACCAATACAATCAATATAGTTTATTAGGACTTATCACATATTTCCCATTGTGGATCAAGATGCACATGTTTCCCCATGTTGATCAAGCCCATAAATTTGTTTCTAATTGTTATCTCATGAGATATAATGCTTCATCCAATGAATTTGAGGGAGATATAAGTCCCACTAATATCATAATGAAAACCATACTTATGCATGCTTCAATATCATAAAACATTTATCATATCATGACATCATAAAATATGAAAATAAAATGGGTTTTATAAAAATTTCATAAATTCACCATATCATAACCCATGAAAAATTAATGCTTTTAATAAAAATTTCATCAAAATAAAAATTATCCACCCAAAGAAATAATAATTATGTTATCATTCAATCTAATCCTTGGTAAATCATAAGTAACATAAAAAGATGTTATCTTAGATGGAAAATGATTTTGAAATATCACTTGGAACATTTATTGAAGAATATAGACTTTTTAATTTGAAAAAAAACTTTTAAAAAAATAAAAAAAAATTCAAAATTATTTCGTCTAAAAATAAACTTCTAAATTTAAAAAGGAATATTTAAAATACATTTAAAACATTTCTTGAGGAAAATATCCTTTCCATTTTCAAAATGAAATTTTAAACCTAAAAATTAATAAAACATTTTGGAAATAATTTTCTTTGAAAATAAACTTTTAAACTTATAAATGAAGATTTAAATTAATTATTTGGTCATAAAGGTGTAAAATTACATTCAGGACATATAAAATAAAACAAAAATTCCTTTCACATTTATAATAAAATCCAAACAATCATTGTTTTGAAAAAGACATGAATATTCCTTTCAATTTTTTTTAAAAGATAAAACCTGGGTAAATATTTCTTTAATAAATCATTTTTAGGATTTAAGATTATTTTTTTAAAATATTTTTAGAAAACATTATTTTGGAAGAAATTTTATTTTTTGCATAAGAGAAAAATAAAGTCATTTTTCTTTAAAAAACTTTCTATTGAAATATTGAGTACTTAAAAAGAGGAAAATGAATTAAACCATTTATTCTCATAACATAAAAATAGTATAATAAATTTAATGAGTTTCTTGAGTGATGGATCATAATATTTCATCATCAGAAACATAAACATAAACAATACCAATAAATAATTAGATTGTATCATAAAACACTTACTGATTTGGTAACTTTTGTACCATAAACCCCATGAAAGAGAGATACTAAAATTGATATGTAAAACCAAATAATTTTTAGGAGAATCATCATAGAATAAATTCATCATAATTATATACACCACATAAAAGAAACATGTGGTGAATATGGCATGTGTCGCACATAAAATATAAGTGAGATGAAAATATCTTAGCTTAAGTATTGACTTCATTTGTACATGTTCACAAATCCTATATAATAAATTTTAATTTTAGTATAAATATATTAAAAAATAATAATTTTATATATCATACCATATATTATTTACTTATGACCTTTTGTTACCTATTTATTAATAATTCCTTGTAAAATCACGTTTCGGATAATAACCACTTTGTTTTTCATGTATGTTTTGATTTGTTATTTTTAAATCCTATTACTTTGATCATAGATAAATAATATATATAATGTTAACCATGATATGAATATAATATATATTCAGTATATATTTATTTATATTAATCCATAAAATTTAGAGAAATAAAATGAAATACATCGTTCATGGAGACGGTAGGTCGTACGCTCTCATGAACGTTATTTCCATTTTCTTTATGGATTGAAATAAATAAAGGTATATAATATATTAAAATTAAATAATATTTTTTGTTTCAAATATATCACATATGTTCATTAAAACCGTCATTATTAGCTTCCACGTAAAGCATGAAAAATCACATTGCTTCATGAGGCGGTTGTCTGCCGTACACATGAACGACGTTATCGTATTACCAAAAAATGGAAGGTAAAGAAATATCATGTTATATAATGATTAAATAAGCATAATAATATAATAAATATCATATAAAAACAATAAATCCATCATTATATCAATCTATTATAGGCGGTGATGGAAAATAAATAATATCGGTTTGTGAGGCGGTAGTTCGCAGTACAAATGAAAGATGATTCCATAACCCATTTGATGAAATAGGAGAAGTATTTAGGTTATTTCATTAAAATAATAACGTATCAGTATATTTCAGATACTCATGTTATTATATAATAATTTTTTAATAATAATTTAATGATGTAGAGGAAGAAATAAAAAAATGCTCGGTTAGAGATGTTACCTCTTCTTTAGACAACTTCTTTTGGTTTGCACCAAAAGGATTCATAGGTTTGATTTTTTTACCAAAATAAGGATTATAAGATGATATGAGGGAAGTTATTAAGTTATATGTTTTGTTATTTTACAAACCAAATGGTTTTGGAAGTGTGAAGAGGAGGGAAGAGAGGATGGCCTTTTATAAGTGAGGTGAGTGACACAATTGTAATTTTTGAAAAGAAAAAGGTGTACCCTTGGTTTCTACATTTAAAAGGGCATAAAATGGTCCATTATCTAAAATATAAGATATAAATTCTAAATATGGATATAAAATTGGTTCTGTATATGTTTTGGATCATTTTCAACCCTTATCTTTTTAGTTTAACCTTCCGGTAAACCCATTTTTACCTTAACCACAGTAAATAAGTTTTACTATTTTTACCATTAATTATGGTAAAAAATTAATTTTAACTTATTAGATAATATAAATTATTATTATTATAAATATTTAATTCATTTTTTCAAATTAAATTCAGATAATTGGAAAAATAAAATTTAAAATCAGCCCTACCGAGGTGATGAGAAAGCGATTTTCCAAAGAAGAAATGTTCAAAATCTTAAAAAGATTTCATATAAAATTTCAATATGAAATTAAATAAAATGTTATAAATTGTATAAATAGATATATAATTTAAATAATTTTAACTTAAAAAAATATTAAAATAATTTTTATGTTTTTAAATTATTTAAAAGAAATGATAATTCTTAATAAAAACCAGTATTTTTTATTATTCATCAAATAATTTGTCTTCTTAGAAAATTATAAAAAATTACCTCTAAGATAATTTTTACATGATGATTTAAAAAATTAATTTTATTTTATAAAATTATTTTTAAAAAATTGGAAAAAATTTATTTTAAAATAAGTATTAAAAAGGTGACACAACTTATTTTTATGAAAATATAATTTTTAAGAATAAAATTGGATTTAATCTTATATCTTGTTTAGAAAAAAAATGACAAATTTTAAAAATCTTATTGAATATATAATATATAAATTTTATTAAAATAATTCACAAAAAGTCATTTATTTAATTTATTTAGATAAAACATATTTTTTCTCATAAAAACAGTTTTTTTCAGAAAAAGTTTGCCTTTATTTTCAAATGGTTTTTATTTTCATTTATAATTAATTAATCACCAAAGAATTCATTATATATAGATTTTTAAACCATATATTTTTATAATTTAATAAATCCTATTGATACCCTCTATTCCAATGGCTAGCTGATAACTATCATATTCAATAATAATATATTAATAGTATGTCATGTTTTGTTTAAAATCGATGTTGCGTGTAACGTAGGCTAAATGCAGCATTGAATATAAGACAAGCTAAAATAATTTTTTCATATAATGAAATCTAAAGTTTCTATTTCTTATAATGAAAAATATCAAAAAATTAAATTTATTCAAAAAATATATTTCGTGAAATCTCAGGGTGTTACATTCTACCCCCCTTAAAATTATTTTCCCTCAATATTAATCAATTTGGTACTAAAAAATAAGGATATTTTTACCTCATTACATCCTTAGGTTTCCATGTAGCTTCCTCAATATAGTATTTTTTCACAAAACTTTAACCAGGTGAGTGTTCTTGTTTTGTAGAACTTTCTATGTACGATCTAGAATCTCAACTGATTATTCCTTGTAAGAAAGATCATGCTCTGAAAATATAACCTATGATTTCAATACATTTAAAGGATCAGGTAGAAACTTCCTTATGATAGTTACATGGAACACATCATGAAACCAAGAGAGGTTTGGTGTATTCTCCAATCTATACGCTAAATTCTTGATAAATCAATTATTCCAAAGGGACTGATATACTTAGGGCTTAGTTTTTCCTTCTTTCTTCTAAAAAGAAATTAATAGAAAAAACCTCTCACAAAATTCAAATTCTAGATCATGTCGATAATTATCAACATTAAATTTCTATCAAATTTGTTTTTTTTTCTTACATGTTTCTAAATGGATCTAACCTTCTATATAATATCATCATTTTCTTAGATACCAGTAGATTTCTTTCTTAAACTTCATTGTAGTATGCTGGAGTTCTACATTTATTTCCATAATGGTTTTTATAAGCATCCATATGAATGCTAGAACTAAAGCTATTATTGAAATAAAACTCAAATTTAGGAAGGTTTTGATCCCAACCAACTTTGAAGTTGATAGAACAATATCTTAGCATATCCACTAGGGTTTGAATTGTTCTCTTATACTGGCCATCTGTTTGAGGATGATACACATTGCTAAAACTCAACTCTATATCAAGAGATTTCTTAAGACTTCTCCATAAATTCAAGGTAAACTTCAGATCCTGATCCATTACAATTTAATATGGTAATCTATGAAACCTTACCACTTCTTTAATGTAAATTATTGAAAGAGGATCTAGAGAGAAATATTTTCTGATATCAATGAAGTGTTCTAAATTTGTATGGTGATCGACTAAAACCCATAATTACCTCAATATAAAAAATAAGATACACCCTAAATGTTACCAGTACCTTTAATTATATTCCCATATACTATAAATTCATTCCTCCTTAAATAACTTTTTCACTAAAACATATACAAAACCAAAGGGTTATATTTTCATAAATGTCTCTTAAAATATCCTTAATCTTGATAAACTCACATAATGTTAAACCTAAAAATGGGTATCAATGAATTTTAACTTATGACCAACCTTAAAATCATAAAACCATTATGGAATCCATAAATTTTAAGTTAATATTACTTGGATACATATACACTTTCAAAAGTTAATTCATCCTTTATTCCTTATATAAGATCTCATCTTACAAAAAAAATTCATTATAATCATGGGTTCATCCTTGTACCGATATAATATCAAATGTAATATCATTAATATAGAATCCATGTAGGGGTGTATAATCACATGAAATTTCACTAAATGATGAACAATAATATTTTCATAGGTCTTATTCATACAAAATCAAACCTAAAATTCCCAACTAAAAAGGGGAGGATAAGTGTGCATTAATTATCAATATCCAATTCTCCAATTTTGATTACATAATATTTCTATTATTTACTTTGTATTTAGAGATCTCTGTGGATTATTATTTACATTATCCATTATATCGCGACATTGATTCAAAAAATTCCTATTCTCCTTTCACTTTAAACACTATATTTTGGGTGGTGAATTAGTTGGCATCCTCTTCTCCTTCATTGCATTAAGAATCCCATTAATGGAACTTCAAAATTCATGGGTTTATATCTTGCCTTTCCAAATTTAAATCATCTACCAGTTCTATTCAATATATTTCCTTGATTCATCTTCCCAAATTTCTAGTTTACAAATGGATGGAATTTCTTTCCACCATTTGAGTTTTCATAAGGCTCGATCTTCATTTTCTTATCAAAACCATAGGAATAGTGGGAATGTATAATTTCCATTTATAATTTCATTATACATAGAATGAATTATTCATAAATACTAAATTCTCTTATATAGACGGTTTGTCAAAGAATTGGTTTTAGGCTACCAAATAATCAATCAATTTTTCTTTTAGGGATGATGATTAAACCAGAAGTGTACCTTATAAGTCTTGTAAAATTAGCTTAATTGGTAGCAATATAGTCATCATATTTTTTTGAAGATCAAGGAATTACTTATATTTTTTTTTTTAGAATATGGAGGAAATAATTACAGAGAAATATCCCCTTAAACTCTTCCCATTCCATAGATTCAATTTATTATTGATCCTTTGTGTTCTTAATAAGTGTTCATCACTGATCTGCTTCACCTTCTAAATGATAAATATTAAAAATTACATTTTTATTCTCTGAATACTAAAGAATGGAAAATATCATTTCATTGGTACTGATCCATAGCTAAGAATCTAGTGGATTAGTAAAACCACTAAAATAAGTTGTGTGTTACCTCATGAAGGACTCAACAGAACGTTGTTCCATCCTTTTCTCAATTGGATGTTAAAAATGATTCATATCTTGAGAAAGTTGGATTATCATAGAAAAAATATTTGATATTCCATCTCCCAATAATTTTTGGTTTCTTGGGAGGAAAATCATTGCATTATCCATCACACTCAACATTATCACAGTTCATTCAGGTTCCATCCATTGACTAAAACCTGAAAGCATAGTGTGAGAAACACTAATCATGGTGTAAAACCACATAATCGTGAAAAACATTTATAGGATGTAAAAATTATAGAACCTTATTTTCAATATATAAAACCTTAGTCTTAACCTATATCATTCATGGTCATTATTTAAATCATTCATGATGGTTTATAAAGAGTTTGTGAATTTCCAAAGCATATCCCCTGGGAGTGTCAAATCAAGCATGTATCAAGGTCTGTATTTATGAACTAGGTGATTATTGAGTCTATATCAATGTTCCATTTTCATAGTTATTACCCCTAGGTACCTCTGTTTCAGATCCGCATCCACTTTTAGTATCCATATAGTGATATAATTTATTGTAAACCCCTTACTCTATCCTTCACCAAAATTATATGATATTTTACTCTACATATAATTATTTTTAAACTTATCATTAAAGATATCCCTAGAAATATCCCTAAACATATACTTAGGCATATCCCTAGGGATCTCACTAATTTTTTTCTAATACTAATATACAGTGATTTAATAATCCTTTTTCTTTGATACCAACTATTTAATCCTAGAATTTTATACATAAATATCACATCTTTTTATATTAATATTCAATAACTTTTATAAGAACACATCCGAGGACCATAATATTTAAGTGTCTTTGGAGAACAGAAACAAAATATTCTTATTTCATGAAATATCTTCAATATTTCCCACAAATATCTTCTCACATAGTACTCCTCTTAGGCATACCCTACCTAAACCTTTCTTCATAACCTCGGGAAAGGGTGATCTCAGATGACCGATAAAGGTAAACATATGAGATATCAATCTAGGATCACATGAAATCATAAAATAATCATAAGGGTATGTTATAATGAAAATTACATATTAATTTCATACCCAACCCATCATATATCATAAACACGATTCATCAAATAAAACTTTATCATTTCATAAAACATATCCCATAAGAGTGATAAATCATCATAAATCAATCATTAACCATAAAATCAGTTCATAAAAGTGTGACACTATTATAAAAATATAAAAATACATTTCATATTTCAAGGTTAACTACCAATACCATCAACATAGTGGATCAGGACTTATCACTTGTTTCCCATTGTGGACCAGGACACACCTATTTCCCATAGTTGATCAAGTTGATCAACTTCTTTCCCATTGTTATCTCATGAGATATAAATCTTTAACCAATTAATTGAATGGAGATATAGGTCTCGCCTATCTTTTGATTAAAACTTTACTTATTTCTTCCATAATATCATAAAAAAATCAATCATATCATCACATCACAACTCGTGTAAAGAAAACATGTTTTATAAAAATTTCATCAATTCACTATATCATAACCCATGAAAAATAAATGGGTTTTATAAAAATTTCATCAACATAAACATTATTAAAATAGATAAATAATAAGGATGGTATAATTAAATATTATCACCATTAAATCATAAGTAACATCAAAGGATGTCATCTTAGATGGTAAATGATTTTGAAAGATCACTTGAAACATTTCTGGAGGAATATAGCCTTTCCATTTTGAAAAATAATTTTTAAAACATAAAACATTTTCAAAATCCTTTTCTTTAAAAATAACATTTGAAAATTATAAATGAATATTTAAAAATTCTTTAAATTTTTTTTAGGAAAATATATTTTCCATTTTGGAAATCACTTTTTAAAACTAAAAATTCATAAAACATTTTGGAAATAATTTTATTTGAAAATAAAATTTGAAAATTATAAAGTAATCTTCAAATCTATGATTTGGTCATGAGGAAATAAAATATCATTCATGTTTTACAAATTAAAAAAATATTTCTTTCACATTTTTGGTAAAAGATAAAAGGGAATGGTTTGGAAAATGATATGAATATTCCTTTCAATTTTTTTTAAAAGGTAAAAAATTGGTAAAAATTTCATTAATAAATTATTTTAATAATTTAAAAACATTTTTGAAAACAGTTTTAGAAATCATTATTTTGGAAGAAAAAGTATTTTCGAAAAAAGATAGAAATAAATTCGGTTTATTTTCAAATATTGAGTACATAAAGAGAGTAAAATGAAGTGAAACCATGTATTCTCATGACATAACCAAATGATAAGAAATTTCATGAGTTTCTTGATATGTGGATAGAAATATTTCATCAACATAAGAATAAAAATAAACAATCTTGATAAATAATAACATTTTATTATCAAACCCTTAACACTTTGGTAACTTTGGTATCGTAAACCCCATGAAAGAGAGATCCTAAAATGGATATGTAAATCCCATTAATTTTAAAGAGAATCATCATAAAATAAATTAATGGGAATTATAGACACCACATAAAAGAAACATGTGGTGAATATGGCATGTGTCTCGCATAAAATAAAAGTGAGATAAAAATATATTAACTTAAGTATTGACTTCATTCATACACATTTGAACCTCCTATACAATAAATATAAGTTTATTATACATATATTAAATAACTATAATTATATATACCATACCATATATGATTTATTTATGAACTTTTATTACCTATTTATTAAAAACTCCTTGTTAAAATCACATTTTAGAAAATAAAAGCTTTTTTTCAAGTATATTTTGATTTATTATTTTTTGATCCTATTATTTTATCATAGTTACATTATCTCCATAATAATAAAAATTATATAAATATCATATATATTCAATATATGTATTTATATTAATCCATAAATGTTACAGATATAAAATTAAATACATTGTTCATAAAGATGGTAGGTCGTACGTACGCATGAACATTATTTCCATTTTATCGAAGGTTTAAAAGAAAGAAAGGTAGATAATACATTACCATTAAATAATATTTTTATTTCATATATATCACTTATTTTCCTTAAAATAATTCTTATTACCTTCCATTTAAAGTGGGAAGAAATCATATCGATTCGTGAGGCAATAGTTCATTGTACACACAAACGACGTTATCGTATTCCCACAGATTAGAAGGTAAGAATGAACATGTGATATAATGAATATAGAAGAATAATAATATCATAAATATCATATATAAAAAATAAATCCATCATTATATCCATCCTTGAGATGTTGTTATGGAAAACGAATAACATTAGTTTGTGAGGCGATAGTCTGTAGTACACACGAATGATGATTTTGTAACCCATTTGATAGAATAAGAGAATGATTTACGTTATAAGTTCAAAATATGGATGGAAAATTGGTGTTTTAAATGTTTTTGGTAATTTTTAACCCTTATCTATTTAGTTTTATCCCCTGTAAACCTATTTTTACCTTAATTGTGGTAAATATTTTTAACTGTTTTTACTGTTCATTATGTTCAAAACTTAAGTTGAAATTATTATATAATATAAATTATTATGGTTAAAAAACATTATATCAAAATTCAATATGAAATTGATTTAAATGAACTAAATTAGATTAATAGATATATAATTGAAATAATTTTACCTTTAAAACCATAATAAATTAATATTTATTTTTTAAAATTCTTTCAAAGAAATGAAAATTCTTATTAAAAACCAGTATTTTTCACTATTCATTGAAAATTTTATCTTAGAAAATTATAAAAAAATTCAGCCTGAGATAATTTTAAGATGCTGATTTAAAAAATGAATTTAAAATTTTAAAATAAATTTTCTAAAATTGTAAAAAATTAATTTTAAAATAAGTTTGAAAAAGGATACAAAACTATTTTTAGAATAATACAGTTTAAAGCATAAAATTGGATTTATTATTATATTTTATCTAGAAAACACATAAAATAAATGTTTAAAATTTGATTGAATATATAATATATAAATTTAATTAAAATAATTCATAAAAAGTGATTCATTTTATTCATTTAGATAAAATATTTTTGTGCGCATAAAAATATTTTTTCAGAAAAAGATTCCTTTTATTTTTAAATGGTTTTTATTTTAATTTTTAATTAATTGGTCCCCCATGAATTAATTATATATTAATTTTTAAACCATATATTTTCATAATTTAGTTAATCCTATTCATACTCTTCATTCTAATGTCTAGGTGATAACTATCATTTTAAATAATAATATTTTAATAGTATGTCACATCTTGTTTAAACTTGGTGTTGCATGTAACGCAGGCTATACCCAGTGTTTCATGTAATGAAATCTGAACTTGGTGTTTCATGTAATGCAAGCTAAATTTAGTGTTTTTTGTAATGAAAAATATCAAAAATATTAAATTTATTTTAAAGAAAATATTTCACAAAATCTCAGGGTGTTATAGCTCTTCAACACAACTTTATTGTGTATTTAGAAACCCAAGATGATATTGATTATTTTCCCTAGAGTTATGTAATTATGAAGTGCCTATGATGTTTCTTTTATAGATTCTTCCCCCTTAAATTCATTAATCCTACCACCATCACATTCTATTTCTGGTCTTGAGGTCCCTCTTCCATACTAACTTGGTCCACTGCCTTCATCACTACTCCTTATATTGTTAGTGGTTCTTGCTTTGGTCATGTATACTCTTCTTGATTTCTTACGGACATTAAATCCAAGGATATTTCACTAATAAAGGTTGTGTGAGTGATATAGACATGTTCATAGATTTCACATATGGTAATCATATTCTAGAAGAGTGATAAATAGACCTTCTGAGAGGAGAGTTGTTAGGAAATAGTGCCTCTAAATCCAACCCATTTTATTCAAAATATTATCAAGACTTATTTGATACTATTGCTGATTTTATTAGAACATTATATGAGACATAAATATATCCTACAACTATTGAAATAAAATATCACTTTGGATTGTTACATACTACACAAGATGAGTTAAAAGTTTTGGGTGTTAACCATACTTGGGATCATATACCTCTTCCTATGGGTAAAAAAGATATCAGGTGTAAATGGATTTATATCATGCATCTGAATTCATATGTCTCTCTTAATTGGCTGAAATATCATCTTTTGTCCTTGGATTACACACAAACCTATGACATTAATTACTCTTTAAACCTTTTTTCCATGACCAAAATGACCTTTGTTACAACCCTATCTCTCTAGAAAACACTAATCACTAGTCACCCCATCAACATGATTTGAAAAATAAATTCATTCATGGTTTTTTATAGGATTAATTATATATTGATAATCTTTTGTGGTTTTTTTCCCAAGGTTATTCCACTAATATATGTCATCTTATTCATTCCTTATGTGGACTCAAGCAATCCACACATGCTTGGTTTGGGTGATTTTATATTATTGTGACTATATTTGAGATGTATTAGAGATATAAGCATTATTTTAGTAGTTTATGTTGTCAATGTTATCATTATTGGTAGTGATTTTATAGGGATTAGTCAACTCAAATCCTTTTTCAAAATGTCCATACAAATTATTTGGGTTTATTATAATATTTATTGGGGACCAAGGTTTATGAATGTGATCAAATTATATTCACTTATCAGGAGAATTGTTTTATTGATATTCTACAACAGTTATGCTTGACATGAAAAGACTCTATTGCTTCATAACTAAAGCCTGGAGAGAAATATTTTCATACAGATAGAGAGTATTTCTCCTATCCTGAAAAATATTTGTGACTTGTTGGGAAGTTAAACCATTTTACTATTACTCTACTTTACATTACTGGCATAATGAACAAGGTAAGTTAGTTCTGGAATATCTAATTAAATTGTAATAGGAGGTTTTACATAGCATGGTTTAATATGTGAATAATAAACTTGGTATGGGCTTATTATACTCAAGATCATGGACGCACATATATCAAGACTTTTTGTTATGTTGATTATGAAAGGCATCCTTCATCGAGGATATTTACGTCTAAATTAACAATATTCATTGGTGGTAATCTAATTTTATGAAAAATTAAAAAACAAACGATCATCTCTCAATTCAGTGAAAATTATGAGTACTGAGCTACATCACAACAAATGTTATAGAAGATTAATTATTCTAGTAGGCTTGCACATATCTAGTGTGATAATCAAGTGACAGTTAAAATTTTCACAAATTCAGTATTTCATGAGTGAACAAAACACATTGAAGTTTATTTTCACTCCATTCAAGATCATTATAAGAAGAAAATTACTCTCAAACATGTTTTCACTATAAATAAAATTATAGATATTTTCACAAAGAAGATTCCTAGAGTCCATGATCAATTCTTATTTATCAAACTATACATGTTAAATATATATGTCCGAGATTGAGTGGCATATTATAGATATTATTAGTGGGATTATTTTTATCCTATCCCATGTTTATATGATTAGGATTATCTTATTGAACTTATTTAAATTTTATTTTCCCACTTGAACTTCAAGGTTGTATATTGGCACCGTTCATCTATAAATAAAGGGCTGAATATCACTTGAGAGGCATGGGTTAGGATGCCTAAATGAAATAGTTGAGAAAAAAAATTAATTATGACTTGAGGGAAATGATAAACTATTTTACATGCCATGTGACAATTTGTTTACACAAAAATTTAGGAACTATTTTATTTGAGAAGTGATGAGGGAAAGGAAAGCCAATTGTTTAATCTTACCTCCCATTGGTCCATTTTCCAAGGGATAATCCCCTTACATGGGCCATAATGATTCCCTTGGGGGATGGAAATTCATTTACCATGGCTTTTGGAGAGAAATGAGACTCACCCAAATGGAAATTTGTGAAATAACCAAATTTCACATCGAATACACCATTAATTTTTTAAATAAAAAATTATTTTAAGTTATATTGACATACATAATTGATAATAATTATAAAAATGTAGATTTCAATATGTCTTATTAATAAAAAAATCCATTTAATTATTTTTATAATAAGGGAATTATGTGTATTTTTCCTATCATTATTTCATTTTCATCATTATTTTCATTTAACCAAACATTAATCATCCCCTCAAATTATCAATCCCCCGTCATATAGAAAACATCAAATTTTCATTTTATTTTCATTTCCTTCATTTAATTCTTTATTTTATTCTTTACGTTCCTTTAATTTACTTTTAATCAACCAAATAAGGCTTTAAGTCAAAGGCTTGTGTCTTCCAAGAACTACAACCAAACCTAAACTTATTGTCAGAATTCATGGCACCTATACAACATGTGATCATAGGAATGGAGAACCAAACCATCCATATACACTAGCACCTTATATAAGAAAATGATTTCCAAACACTTGAATCCCGATGACCGATGAAAACTTTACTTAAGTATATTTCCATTATTCATCTTTGTAAAATGAGAATCCCAAAATTCACTTCTCTAAGTTTGGTCCACCTGTTATATATATAAATGAATAAAATTAACTTACAACATAGATCATAAATACAAGTCAAAGTATTGATCATTAACTTATTCAAAACATTAATCCATCTAACTCTAACACTCCCTCTCAATCTAGTTTTACCTAGATTAGACACATATAAAATAAAACAAAATAAAATTATAATGACATTTTTCTGCATCTCCTTCTTGTTAGCTTTAATCTCCTCGGATGCCTCTCCCGCTCATGATACAAATAAATACGATGAAGTTGATCAAATTGTGGTTTCTAAAGAATATGTGGCACCCAACGAACGACCATACTGATTAGTTCATGAACATGAAGGGAGAAATGACACCCATCTTGTGGACCCAAAAGGTCGGGTGGAATGGTTCCCATTATGTGGATCCAAAAGACCGGGTGGAACGTTCGCCATCATGATGACCCAAAAGGTTGGGTGATACATTGCTTGATTTTATAGACCAAAAGTCTAGGTGAATGATTCCCAATTTATAAAACCTAAAATGACCCAATGGTAATCTAGATAGCCCGAAGGTAATATTGGAAAATGTTGGGTGATATAACATAAGTCATATTTTAAACCAATTAAATAGGTTTCTACATATAAACCTCTAGAGATTATCCGTATGGATATGTTCGGGCCTACTATGATTTTAATTATTACTAGTAAATCATTTGTATGTGTTTTGGTTGATTATTTTTTAATATTTACATGGGTTTTCTTTTTAATACTTAAAAGTGAAGCTTGTTCTAGTTTTATAAATTTTTGCAATCTTGTGAAAAAATAGCAAAGAAATTAAAATTGATACTTTGAGAAGTGATCATGAAGGATAATTTGATAATCATGAATTTAATTCATATTTATCAAAACAAGGTATTAAAAACACTTTTTTCTGCCTCTAGGATAATAGATTTATAATAAGGCCAATATTAAATAAAACACCCAATGAATTATGGAATAATGAAAACCCAATGGTTGGATACTTTAAAGTATTTGGATGCAAGGTTTACATCTTGAACACCAAGGATAATATTAGTAATTTTTATCTAAAATATTATGAAGGTATTTTCCTAAGTTATTCTACTATATACTAATATTATAGAATTGTTAACAAAAGGTCAAGTACTCTTGAAGATTCAACTCATGTGAAGTTTGCTGAAATTGATCCTTTTGATCACAAAATGTATCAAACAAATTATATGGGTGATTCTATCAAGGACATGAAACCTAAACCTATCTTAACAACAACAAGGATAATGACTTTTAACTTGGTTATCTTAACCTAATCCTATAAGAGATTATTATAGTGAACCAAAAAGTGCATTGGATTTATTAACTAGAAATCTTAAGGACTATCCTTTAGAAACAATTATAGGAAGTCTAGATAAAGGAGTTAGAACTAGAAAAAATATAGGGTACTTAATAGAATTATCTACCTTTTAATCTCAGCTAGAACTTAAAACTCTAGTAGAACATTTTCTAATAAAATTTGGATTTTATCTATACAAGATGAGTTAAATCAGTTCAAGAGGAACAGAGTATGGAAATTAGTTGACAGGCCTTCAAAATATCATGTTATTGGAATAAAATGGTCATTTATAAATAAAAAAGATTATCATGGTGTAATAACTAGGAATAAATCAATATTAGATGTAAAATTTTATAATAAAGAAGAATAAATTGATTATGAATTGACCTTTTCACATGTAGCTATATTAAAATAAATTAGAATCCTTCTATCATATTCAAATTTTATGAATTTTAAATTATATCAGATGTATGTTAAATTTTTGTTTTTAAATGTAATTTTAGTGGAGGAAGTATGTGTTGAACAACCTTCTAGTTTTGAAGACCCTGAATTTCAAAATTATATTTTTAAACTTACCAAAGCTCTATATGGACTTAAACAAGCACCAAGATCATGGTATGAGGGGATAATATCTTTTCCTTTAACAAATGGTTCTTTTGGTAGGAATGGAAGATCCTACATTATTTAAGAAAATATCATCCTCTGATATTTTTATAGTAAAAATATGTGTTTATGATGTTATTTTTGGATCAAAAAATCAAAAATTATCTAATGATTTTTCAAAACTTATGAAAAAGGAATTTAAAATTAGTATTATGGGTGAGTTAAACTATTTCATAGGATATCAAATTTACTAAAATTATTTTGGAAAAATATTAAACAAAATAAATACATACTTTATTTACTTAATATGTTTTGACTTTAAAACAATAATACTTATTAAACTCCTATGAGCTTTAATGTTAAACTTGATATGGATGAGACAAAAAAACCAGTTGAAAACAAGTTGTATAGACGAATCATTGGAAGTTTACTATATCTTACTACAAGTAGAGAAACCAATATTTTTTAGTATTTTATTGTGCAATATTTAAATAAAATCATAACTAATATCATTTAAATGTTTCCAAAAAAAATATTAAGATCTTTAAAAGTAACTATGTCTCTTTCCTTACTTTTTTCAAAAAACCACTGATTTCAATTTAACTTCATATTCAGATGTAGATTTTTATTGATGTATACTTGAAAAGAAAAGAAGATCAGGAACCTTCCATTTTCTTAGTAAATTTCTATCATATTAGTTAATTAAGAAACATCACTCTGTAGCACTATTAACTACTGAATTAGAATATATTACAGTAGGAAGTTGTTGTACAAAAGTTTTTTGGATAAAAAACACTTTAATGGATTTTGAACTCAATTTTAATTATGTAAAAATAAAATGTGATTAAACTAGTCCTATAAACATTTAAAATAATATAATTAACCATTATAGAACACATCAAATTGATCTAAAATATTATTTATTAAGATATCATGAAAAAGGAGATATCTCTTTAGAATCTGTTTGGGTAGAAAATCAATTAGCATACATTTTTACTAAGTCATTGTATCCTGATAGATTTGATTCTATCACATTATAATTAGGTTTATTTAATTTTACATGATCTTATATTTACTAGTAGCATAGTTTCCTAAATATTTAATTTACTTTATTTGAGATCTAGAATCTCTATTTTAAATTTTAGTCACATAAAAATAGAACATGTCACCTAATTTCTGTAATGATTACTCTAAATAGCACCATGTGACCCTTCAATTTCTAAAAAACAAAAGATAGTGTGTCAGTTATATGTGTGAAACATTCACTACTATAAATTTAAACTATAGCCACAGATCTATAGCCACAGATATATAGATATGTGGTTATAACATGTTTATAGCCGCAGTTTAATTAACAAAATGTGGAAACTCTTTTTTTTTCATAAGCATCAGGCTCATCCTCCCATGATACATGCCCCCTCCTACCTCAACTTATCTGCACCCTCCTCCTCCCTCGATCTCTCTATTACCTCCTCCCCACCGAACGTCGCCACTCCTCCCCTGATCCGCGACCCTCTTCCTCCCTCTACCTCTTCGCACCCCCCTCCTCCCTCGACCTCTACGTGCCCTCCTTCCTGCCGAATGCCGCAAATCCTCACCTAATCCATGACCGTCCAAACCCTAGACCTCTCTCATGGAGGCACAACTCATCACCCACCTAGAAACCCTTCTCCCTTTCCATTGACTGATCGATTCTCCCTAGATCGAATGTAAAGACCGTAAAATTCAAGGGAAATTTTTTCTTAATTTTCTTTGTTTTTTTACAAGAGCGTGGTTTCAGACGGCACCTGATTCCGAGGCCCGGAGTGCCCGGAATTAATTTCCGAAGTTTGGCTCGGGTACGTTCAGTGAACGAACGAGCGGGAATTCCTAACTTTTGATCCGGTGCTCGGAATTGAAATCCGAGGGCACCGATGAACTCGCAGCGCCGATATTCGCTTAATGAGACCTTTTCGGGAGTTGCGTTTGTTGCGGGTTGAAAGTTACGTTTTGGGGTTTTTCAGTTAAGTTAAATAAAATTGTGTAAAACAAATTTTATTTTAACTTATTAAAAAAAAAACTACCTAAGGGGGTTGGAAGTGGGACCCACACCCACTTAACCTCCCTTGGGAGGATTAAGTGTGGTGGGGCCCACACGAACCCCTAAGTCTTTTCTTTTTCTCTCAACGTACTTAACCCCTCTTTTAATGGCTTAAGTTACCCTTTTTTAATTAAGGGAGTTAAACCCCCTTTTTGAATTTCAAATATTGAAATTCTTTGTGTTGTGTTAATAAAATAAGAGGTAGTCTTATTTTTTTTAGAGTTCTTTGTTTGTCTTTGGAGAGCTTTCCCATCTTCAAGCTCTGTCGAAGAACGAAGAACGTCTTCATCCTCAACGAAGAACGATAACACTTCGTCAAGGATCATCGACTCGGCGACCGGTATCTTCGGACCTCTTCTTCCTCCTCGGACCTTCTTCGTCGGCAAACGAAGATCCGCCAACGTCGTGTCTCTTCGGGCATAGCACTTCGTCAACGGATTTGACGAACGACGACCGCGACACCCGACCTCCGCGACGCCGTCTTCCGCGGAGCGTAGCCGAACCTTTGAATCCTAAACCCGAGGTAGGGGTTTTTGTTTTCATTTTGGTTTCCTTACTCCTTTTCTTGATCATGAATGATTAGTATAACGTGTGGCTTATTTATTTAAGTTTCGTTTTTATTCCTTTAACGTGAGGGGGGCCGGACCGCACGAACACGGCCGAATCCCCCCTCCATCGTTCATGTTTGTTTATGTTGGTGGAAACAAGTAGCGTGGTGCCGTCGCACCACGCGGACGATCGTTCTTTTAATTTACGCAACGACGTCGCGCTACGCCGAGGAGAGTCTTCAAGAACGCGACGCCGTCGCGCCGCGTTGGAAGGATTCATGGCACGGCGAATGGGGCGCGGTGCCGTCGCACCGCGCCGGACGACGAACACCGCGGCCGGTTCCGGGCCGCGGCGGGACGAGAAGACCGCGGCCGGTTCCGGGCCGCGGCGGGACGAGGAGACCGCGGCCGGTTCCGGGCCGCGGCGGAAGGAAAGACCGGCGGCCGGGCCGCCGGCGTCGGAAGTCGAGGGCGGGACCGGAATTTCCGGTCCCGTTGGTAAAAACCGGCCGGCCAGCGGGCCGGCCGGATGTCATAAAACCGGGGGATTAAACCCCCGGCCGGTTCTCCAAACCCCCCTCTTAATGAGGGGGGCGGTTCAATTAAAGGAGGGGGGGGCAAAGCCCCCCCGGTTTTTATCCAGCCGGCCCCCACTTGCGGGGGGCCGTTTCTTTTGCAAGGCACGGCTTATAGCCGTGCCGCCTTGTGAAACGCGGGGCTTAGCCCCGCGTGCCTCCCGCCGCCGCCACGCGGCCCGCCGCCGCCACGCGGCCCGCCGCCGCCGCCACGCGGCCCGCCGCCGCCGCCACGCGGCCAGCCGCCGCCGCCGTCCGCCGCCGCCGTCTGCCGCCGCCGCGCCGCCGCACCGCCGCCCGCCGCCGCCGTCCGCCGCCGCCGCGCCGTCCAGAAGGGGGGGGGTCGGGCCGGGTCGGCCCGGACCCGGACCCCCCGTTTCGGACCAGATTCGGTTCTTGGCTCATAACTTGAGCCTCGGACCTCCGAATGACGAACCGTCTGCGGCAACGCGATCCTTGGATCGAGACGGTCGTTTCGGTATATCGCACTCAAGGTTTCGGGTTACTTTGAGTTCGGCCGGGTTGGTTCGTTCACGAAACCAACCGGGCCTTCGGAGCGGAAACGCTCATATCTTGAGCTACGGACGTCCGATTGACGTGCCGTCAGTCGCGTAGTGTTCCTCTTAGTGAGACGGATCTTTTGGCATACTCCGCCCGAGGTTTGGACGCAGGTGAAGTACGGTCGGGTTGGTTTTGCATTAAAAACCAACCGGGCCCCGGAGACGAAAATGCCAATAACTCTCAGACCGGGCGTCCGATCGACGCGCCGTCTGTTGCGTTGAGTTCCTGTTGGCGATACGGAACTTTTGGATACATCAACTTCGGTCTTCGTGACAGTTGATGTATCAGCCTCTCGGCTCGTGGAGCGGACCCTCCGTACGAGCTTGCTGTGTGCGGGAACCCTAGTGCTGGCTGCGACTGTTCTACTGCTACGACTGCTACTGTGACTGCTACGACGACAGTACAGAGATCCTGTGTGGATTCGACGACGACAGTACAGAGATCCTGTGTGGATTCGACGACGACGACTACAGCACTCAGCGATCCTACGTGGATCAGTGCTACAGGTTCTGTGTGAGCCCGATCCTGTGTGGGTCCTTGCGCTCAGCGGTTCTGTGTGAGCCAGCGCCTACAGGTTCTGTGTGAGCCCGATCCTGTGTGGGTCTTCTGCGGGGGTTAGTTACCTATCGATCCTTCGTGGGTCCGACGACTTAGATGGATCAGTGATCATCTTTATCGTCCTTGAAGAAGTATACCTGTGTGAGCTGAATCCTGTTGTTTTCCTGTGTGGATTTTGTTGTGCAATCCTGTGTGGATTATGTTCTGCTTTCCTATGTGGAATACGTATACTTTCCTGTGTGGACTGAGTTGTACTTGGGTTCGGAGGATGGAGCGTATTTTGATGACTTAGGTATATGTATGGGCATATACCTAAGCAGTGTCGGTTGTTACTTCGTGATTGTACTTTTCTTCGTTGTTTATCCTTTGTGGATTTGAGAGACCTTCTGGGGTCTCGGGGTCCCTACTAAGTAGCTTATACTTACCCCTGCACGGGCTTTGCCCGCACTACGTTGTGTTGGTTGCAGACGACGGACAGCATAGACCTTAGCTGAGGCTTGCACAGCAGGACGGTACCCGGAGGTGGACCACTGGGCGGGACGTGCTCGGAGCGGACGGTGGGACCCGTGGAGCAGAGGAGCTATCTGTACCCACCCTTCAGGTGGGATTTCCGGTGGACAGCTCGGAGTAGCGGCCTTTACTTTACAGTTGCTGTTTTTCCCTTTTCGAGTTGTACTTTACTTTCAGTTTGGGTTTGTATTCTGGCCCATTTACTTTTCCGCACTTTCAGTTGTACTCTGCTTGTTTAGTGTTTACTTCCGCTTGTTTACTCTGTGGTGTGTGTTTACTTTTCAAAGGCAATGCCTTCCCTTTTTACCGGGATTTACGCCTTGGTGCTAGTCGCCAGCCCCTGGCCTATGGAAGGCGGGCTTGGGGTAGTCACGGCTCGGACCCCGAGGGCGGGTCGTGACATCGATCATCACTAGATTCTCCATTCAGTCTGACCCCTTCATCATGTGATCCCTCCCACCCCTCGATCGCATGTTCCTCTCCTCCTCCAACCCCTTAATCTCATGTACCTCCTCCAATTAGTGCATTGGCCAAACCATGAACTTCCATGAGTGGGATCTATGTGAGTCGACCCATACTCTTTCTGCAAAGATCATTGCGGTTATTACTTCACGACAGCTTCTCTCCCAAACAATTCATACCTATCTTCGGTGATCATTCGGACATACCTCTACAATAGACAGGTATTTTCAAGGTTCTCCCCCTACTAAAAATGTGTAAATGGTATTATTATTATGATTCTAGTTCATCGGTCCTTGTAAAGAGTCTTCCTTTCATCTCTATTTATTACCTTATATTGTTCTTCCAATGTTTTTTGTGTTTTTGTGGGTATTTGAAAATGTAATTTCACAAGATCATTAATTCAATCACAATAATAAAGGGTATTTTGTGTGAAATAGATAAAGGACACTTATAGAGGAATAATGCGTATTGATACACACTCTTTCAATGGAGGTATGTCACCAGACTCATTTATTTATGGATTTTAGAAAAAATTCATGAAATCGATGTTTTTTTCGGATTTATAATTTTGGGATTCTAATTATAATATATATGATGGTGTATGCCATTATTTTTATACACCTAATTTCGCATGGTTTCTATTTCGTTATTCTATATGGTGAGTATTCTATTATTTTTTCCAAATATAGGACTTTATTTTAAATTTATGACATATATATTTCTATGCAATTTGAATAGATAATGGATCTTTGTCATATAAACTGGTTGGTATGACCTTTTATTTATATTGGATATATAATTAATATTGGTTGTATTTATTCATTGATTATTTTAATCCTTTTTCTTTTATTAAATTGCTACAAGTTATTTTATATTCATGTTATTATTGATATTATTTCAAAATAGCTTAATAAAATTCCCTAACTCTATAATTATGATGGTATATTATTATACCAATAGTAACCAAAGGATACATAGCTTCCTAAATAGTATATTTAGCTCCAATTTAGTTGAATAGTTATCGGTGGCCCATCATATAGTTCACAAGGTCATGTGAGGTGATGATTTTTTGTGTTATCTAAAAATAAATTATTTTTAACTATAAAATGTAATTTTAAATGTAAAGTATTTTTGAAATAAAATTTCATTATATAAATTATCTTAAAATGATTTTTTTGAAATAATTTTTTTAAATTTAATTTTGTGATTTTCTATAGGCTATTTTAAATATATTTTTTCATGGAACTCATGTGTTCATAGTAGGAATGATATGACACATTAAATTGTTCATAAAAGTGTTTCTTAATTGATTTATTTATATAACATAATATAATTTTTTTATAAATTTATTGGTCTTATTAACCTCATGTAGTAGATTCGTTATTTATAATGGAAATATTCTAATGTATTATCGCTTTTTTGTTGATTTACCCATGATTGTTTACTATTTTTTGATTATGTATGATCTACATGACATGAATTTCTACTATAAGATGGGTTTGTTAAGCCAAGATGAGATTCCCACTGGGTTTCATAATGATCTCACAATATTGGGGCCTTGGAAGGTTCCCATAATTTTTTGAGATAGATTTTAGGAATCTTGTGTTTCCTGATGACAATGATATTATTCATGGGATTCTAATAAGTATTTTTGAGCTATAAATCATAGTTTTTATTAGGTCAGGGTATGTACATCAGATAGTGTGAGAAACATTTTGATGATCGACTGGTGGTGAAGTGCTTCACAATCGACCTTGAGGTTAATGAGTTAATTTTTGTAGGTTATACATGGGTTGTTTTTATTTATAAATTAACACCAAATTGGGAAGATAGTCCCTATATATAATAATCTATATAGGGTATGAAATCTTTGGAAAAGAGAAGAGTGAGTCTCCCCCATTTTTAGTTTTTTTATTTTATATAATTATATAAATTGTCTAGGTAAGAAGCCTTTGAGGAGGGTTTTTCTTTAGTGGTTTACCATAGATATAGAGTTGACATTTATTAATACCTTGTGTATCATAATTCCTCCTTTATGAGAGTTTTATATTCTGGATGACTTTGGGGGTCATGATAAAGATCATCAATAGTGAATCCTATTTTTCTTTTTAATCATGCATGCAATGAATACAATATTCCATGTTAATTAATGTGAATCTACCAATAGTTATCTTACTTTTTGGATAATAGATATATAATGATGAATGATTTAGATCAAGGATCAAAGGTTCATTAGACTAATATACATGAGGTTATATTCTTTATAGATTCTTTTTCCCCCTTAATGATTAACTACAGTAAGAATATATTAGTGTAATAAAATATTAAATGTGAGTATTTTTTTATGTTTAATATGATAGATAGGTTTATAACCATAGTGACTGAAAATCATATAATGAGAGCATTCAATTATGATGAAATTCTACATGTGGGATAATGCAAGAGATTCTAAATGGGTAGTATTGCAGATAGTTTGGGTGAAGACTTGTGAGGTGAGATGGATTACAACATAAGAGTAGGGTTTTGTAATTTAATATGATATATTTCCTTTCTCACTAATCATATTCCTCCCTCTTCAATTTTTAGGTTCAATTAATGATGATTTATCAGATCACTGGCATTTTGTTGAAGTCTCCCAGGACCCTTTCATGTGTGTTGTGGCAACCAGAGTTAAAGACGACTCACCACGTATGCATAGGTAAGCATATACATAATAAGTTCTCTCATTATATGTATATCCTCCCATTACAGCACAATTACATATAAGGGTTGTGCTTATGTATATATATGGAAAATGCATATGTGTGTAGGTGATAATGGGATTATGCATGTGAGCATATATATAAGGATACTCTTGTGTGTGTTTAAGTCCATCCAGACATGTATATAGGGGTTAGAGAATCCTTATGTATATGCAAAGGTGCATATTCCTGTAGGATGGATGAAGCAGCTTAGAGTTGTCTCTGATAAAAGTGTCAAACGTCGAGTGTGCCTTAGATCATTTGATGTAGGGTCCCTCTCCTAGCCTAATTAATTCAAGATTATTTTAAATTCCATTTAGTTTCCTTCTTAATTCTTCTTGTTTATATTAAATTTAAATTCTTGAATAAGTGTTAGTTAAGATAATTGTTCTATTTGATAAAAAAGTCATGGTTTTGTAATAAAACCCCTCTAACGGAGATGTGTTGTCTGCGAAAACTCACAGTGGTATATCTTTCTTGACAATATTGCATTGATGTTTTCCTTATACTTGATGTCATTGTTAGTTTTAAAGAACACATCATACTTGACCCATTTTTATATCCCTATAGGAGGTTCCCCTCTTTTTATAAAAATGATTTTTTGAACCAAAACACCCTTTAAGTGTCTTTAGACTTTAAAGATGGAATTTACCAAGTAAGAAAGTGTTGTAATGACCAAGTCACCACTAAGTGACTCCCATTTGATCTTATAAATGGAATTACCATGTTTTAATGAATTAAATGAGTTAAATGGAACTGAACATGGTTAACTTGGCACATGAGCAGTAATGCCTCATGTAGTGAATTATGTAATGGTTATGCCTCCTTTCTAAAGTTTAATTGGATGTCATGAAATAAATAGAGTAGATTATTCATGGTGACTTGTAATCCACTTTTAAAATGTCTTAAGGTAAATTGGTAAATGTCCAATTACAACCAAACACCTCCTAAGTGTTTTATTTTCATTGTATAATTGATTACCCAAGTAGGTAATTTCCTTATTGACCATTACGAATTCTAAGTGTTTTCTTACCCCTTTAAATCCATTAACCTTGTTTTGCTAAAGTAAATAGCATGATTCGGATGGAATGTCTTGTCATGGCAGAAAGCCTTTCCGTGAGTGTTTAAATTGAGAGGACCTTGTTAGAATAAAATGAATAGTTATGCTTACTTGAATTAAATGACATGTATCTAAGTGTTTTTATATGTTTTTCCTTGAATTAAGTGGTTCAAGTGGAATGAAATGTGTAGGGTGGCATGGGGGTGCATGGGGTGGATAGGGGGAGTGGGTGGGTAGGGGGTGGGAAGGGGAGGGGGAAGGTTGGGGAAGGGGGAGGGGGTGTGTAGGGGGTGCATGGGGTGGGCAGGGGGTGGGGTGGGTAGGGGGAGGGGGTGTGCAGGGGTGGATGGGGTGGGTAGGGGTGTGAATGGGTTGGGAAGGGGGTTTTCAAGGGATGGAGAAGAGGTAAGGGGGTGTGATGGGTTATGTTGCAAGGGGCAGGGGGAGGGTGCATGGGGTGTGGGGGGGAGTATAGGGTGTGGGGGTAGTGTTAATCCCACCTATGAGACTATATTGTAATATATTCTTTGATCACATAGTCAAAAAATGTCATATTTTATATATTTGAATACTTTTAGGAAAGTCTTATATACAACATTTTCATATGACATTATAAGTCATACGATCATCAATGTTGCACAACATAACCACAATTTCCATATCATTTTGAGTACTTATCAGGACTTCACTCCCAATGAAATACCCTTCTTCTTAACACCGTAGTATTGAGTAGTTAATCATTAGGAAAAATGAACATTTCCATGGCCACGTCACTATTTAGTCATCCACCTCCTAAACATATATTCTTATATTTCACAACTCTAATATTTCCACCAAAATACCCATAGAGGGATTCCAGTTTCTCACAATTTTTGTACAATGTTTTCTCCCAATGTTTAAGGGTGTTTATATAAAGATCATATCCAAAAATTTTGGTATAATTTCACAATGATTTTTAATTATTTGAATAAAAACTATGATGAATGCATGATATTGGTAGAATATTGTAAATATGCACCAAAGATTACGACATGATGAAGTAAAAGTCATCATGTTGTGGTTTGTGGTATCTAGTGATTCATGATACCACTATGTGGTGTATGTATTGGATGACATTGGATATCATTTGAAAAAAAATCCTTTATTAATGATCATGTTATTTAGTATTGGGTTGTATATATCAATATGAACCTAAAAGTAAACAATAAGGAATGCATGCACACTTAGGCCACAATGACTCCCTACACCTAACGTATCCATATGTTAACCAAGATACCAAGACAACCGATAATTCCTACTTTAGTGCCATTCCAAAATTCCACCTGCAAGGGGTGTGTGAGGGGGGGGGGAGGGGTTGTAGGGGGTGTGTAGGGGGTGCAAGGGGGTTTTTTAGGGGGGTGAAAGAGGGCATTGGTGTGCAGGGGGTGCAGGGGGGCATGGGTGTTCAAGGGGGTGAAAGGGGGGTGTCCAGGAGGGAGGGGTGTCCAGGAGAGTCTATAGGGGGAGAGTGGGGGTGTCCAGGAGGGTCTGTAGGTGGTGTCCAATAGGGAGTATGGAGAAGGGAGGGGGTTTCAGGAGGGTCTGCATGGGGTGTCCAATAAGAAGAAGGTAGGGGTGTCTAGGAGGTTCTTCAAGGGGGTGTCTAGGAGCGGAGGGGGGGGAGGGGGTGTCCAGGAGGTTCTTTAAGGGGTAGAGTGGGGGCGATATCCAGGAGGGTCTGCAGGGGGTGTCCAGGAGGGAAGAGGGATGGGGGTGTCTAGGAGGGTATTCAAGGGGGTGTCCAGGAGGGAGGGGGTATCCAAGAGGGAGTGGGGGTGTATAGGAGGGTCTTCTTTTTAACATGTTCCATTAAATCACATAAATCACTTATTGCATTCTTCATTGTTCTCAAGATTTCATCTTGGGTTGGTGAAATTTTCAAGAAACTATTTGAGTATTGAATATCCTTCTTGAACCTCCCACACAAGTATAATTTTACATTATAAGGTTAGTTAATATTGGTTAAGGAAGGACCATATCAATTATGTTAGGTGAAATACCTCTCATTTAATTTTCTCCATCTTGTGATATAAGTATAAGAGTTAGAATGGAATATCTTAACTTTGTTAGTCAAAATGCTGCCAGTAGAGAAGAATAAGAAGAAGAGAATGCAGATATGCTGGTTGCAAATGGAAGAGAATGATCGGATTATACTAAACCATTTTGAGTGGAGGAGATACCTAATGTTACATCAGAGATGGATACTACTGATGAGAGATCTTGTGAAAGATACTCAAATTTTATGTCTAAAGTAGAATAATTAAAATTTTAGTTGATTGATTCCAGAATTGAAATTATGACTCTTCATTAGCATGAAGTCTCCAAATATGATGTCAATGAAGTAATGTTGTTGGTCTAGTCATTATTGGAAAAGTTTCTAGTGGAATCCTCTAGAGAATACAAAAATCTAATGGACATAATTTTAATATTAGAAGGAGTTTCTCTAGAAATAGACATGATGAATTATACCATTTATTCAATGCAATGTAAACTTCTCTCCAGGTAAATGGTTATATATATTCAAAGGGATGTGATAGCTTAAGTCGTAAGGTTTCTTGCATTTCCTCAAAGTTATATCGCATCTATTGATAAATCTTTAATGAAAATCAGCTCCCTATTATATGAGAAGGTACCTAGAATTCAGTATTTTCCAACTCAAGTAGAAAAGGATTTTAGATTTATTATTATTGGTTTAAAAAGAATGTATGGGTCTTTAGAAATTAATTTTGAGGTTTTAGAATTTTTTTTGGAAGATCTACATTAGTTAGTCATAAGTATTTTAAGGCCAGAATATTCTGAGGAATAATATTAAGAAGAGTTTGATTATTTTTTTGAACCTTAGGAACATCAAGTGTCTAAAAATGCAAAGGAAATTATTTCTATTGATTATCTAGTTAGTATTTCAGATAATTGGTTCAAATTGTTGAAGAAATTGGTTGTTGGTTGTGCCAAGAAAGGAGATGTTCAAAATTTATTAGGAAAATTTTCTCAACATATCCAGAATGGATTCAAATATCTCATGAATTACTACAAGAATAATATGGTGAGGAGAATATATGATTGTACATAATTTATTTTTCAAATTCAAGGGTGACTTCTTCTAGGACCTCCTATTTCAAATCACCATGCCTCTACCTCTCAAATATATAAGGAGATATTTGACCCTATTGATTTTTAAATAAGGTAAAATATCAGGTTTGCAGAATAAGTCTCTTTGCGTTTACCTAAACCATCTTATAAGATATCCTTTATACCTATAGATAATTTTGATATGGAGAGATCACAACAAATTTCTCTCAACATCCAATCTACCACTATAAGGATCATTCTAAATGATCGAGTAATACTTAGAGCATATTTACTATTGCTGGGTGATTTTGTTGCTGAGATGACTGATGCTTCTCTACCTAAATTTTATTTACCTTATGGAAACCCTTTTTCATTACTCTAAAATATAATTTCACATTTGAGAGATGATACACTATCATAGTTTTTGTTCCTAGTTGAATGGTAATTTAAAAAACATTTTAATCATGTTTCGAGAAAATATTTGAATACTTGCATGCTTATTTTTCATTTTTAATGAATTTATTTATTTCATTTGTATTATACTTTTTTATGAATATATTACATATATTTCCAATATATTTCTTCTTTATTATTAGTATTTATTCTATATTCTTGTTTTATGTTTGAGTTTCTTTGATTATTTAATGAACTCTTCTATTTACTTTTTTTAATACAACTTCATGCCAAATTCTTATCACATTCAGTAGCATTAACTATTTACACTTTTTCAAGTGCAATATTGATTGTATTATTTTTTTCTACTTATTTTTTATGTCAAAAAAATAGGGAGAAGAAAAAGTAAAATTCAAAAATTCAAAAATTTATTTTATGGAGAAAAAAGAGGAGATTACATAAAATAATTTTTTTTAAAGATCCTTTTGTAAAATTATTGTCCTTTTATTCAATGGGTTTTGTGATAATAAAAAAGTGGAGATTATTGGATAGAATTATGTTGTTCCAATATATCTAAATTTTTATGTGTTTTTATGATTTACATAATCCCTATTTTTATTCTAATGAGTTTATCTGAAGTGTTTCATATTATACTTTTTTCAATGGGATTTATATTATAATGAATATAATAGTTTATATTATGCAAAGTAGATTATTCAATTTATGTAAAAGTATTTTATCTTATGATAATAGAAGTTTTTAAAGAATACACCTCATCTACTCAGAATCATAAAACCCCGTTTTGGAAGTTTTTTTTACTATGTAAGATATTATCTTATAAGGATAATGATTGAGAAGCTTCATGTTCAAAGTTAGATATTTCATAAAGAGTGTTATTATAGTAATTCATTATCTTAAAAAAATTATACTTATGAAATTTAATATATTGAACATCAGAAGATGTTGTGAAAGTTAAGTATTACAATTCAGTTACAAATTTATCTTATGCCGAAGAATTATCCTACACAATGTTGAAGTCAGTTTATCTTATGCATAGTATAAGTCTAATATTTTTTTGGTCTTATGAAGCCTCTCAGGAAGTTATCTTAAGTGACAATACTACCTATTGGATATACTATGAATAATTCTCTATTATGTAGAATGTTATGATTACTTTCATAATATCTTGATAAGTTGATTCATGTTTTTTAGCATATTAAAAGAGGGATTGTCCATTTAAGGAAATATTTATATGTATAAGTTTCCATTTTTCTAGGAATGGAATGATTTGAATAATAATATCTCTGACATCATCACTATAGAAGCTTATTAAATATTTAGAAATAATGTAAGTGTTCTATCTATAGCCTGTCTTATCAACTTTTCAATAGATTATCAATTCAACTGTTGTGATTATCTCACATACTTAAGTTTAAAATCAAAGAGAATATATAAAAGGAAGAGTTAGATATTTCATGCAGATAGACATGCTAAAAGATTCAAACATTTACACGTATTCTGATAATGTTTACAAAGAACTCTGGTACATAGACAAGATCAAATACAACATTTTTGTGCTTCACTTTTAATCCTATCAGTGCAATCGAAGATCATCCAAATGTGATATTTTAAGTTTATCATATTCTTAGGATGTATCTTCATCTACTATCAGTTGCTACTTGCAACTATGTGCTGAAATATTTCTTCAAAATTTTATTGATATATTTTTGTTTACACTCATTGTGGGTGTGTTAAGACCATGGATAGATATTGTAAAGGTATATCCTGGTTGAAATATCATGTAAATTTGTAATAAGTAATAACTACTTTTACTCATATGGGATACCCTGGGAAAAGGGTTGTCATATTGAAAATCCCCAAACTTATGGAGTAGAGTCTATTCCCATTAATCTTTTATATTTCCACTTTGATTTTGTTTAAGTAAAATATTTAAAATCACATGCATATAATGGGGAAGTTTAAAGTAAATATAATTTTAGGTAATCAATTCACCCACCCTCTTGAGTTTTAAGTTATCCATTTATCTGGGACAACAGAAAAACCTTTATGGTAATTCAGGTTGCACGATGGTAATCAGAGAAAAGGTAATAAAGAATCTTGGTGGTGATTTAGGAAATTTAATGGTGACACAAACTATAATAAATAAACTAGATGGTGATATTATTGGCCCAATGATAATCCTAACAAATATGAGTATAACCTATGGTTGTAAATAGTTGTTGAGTAGTAATAACAAGGCCCCAATGGATTTCCTGTTAGTAATGGAGAGGCTTGATGGAGATTCAACTATGGATCCATATAGAAGCTCAGGCATTATAGGGAGGAAACACTAAAGGGATGGAGACACACAATTAGAACAAGAGGCACACGGTTCAATGGTGGAAAGGGGCATCACAAAAAACTATAGGGCTAACAATTATCATAGTTTTTAGCCAGGGGTGGTGACCCTACTGGGGGAAATCTTTGATGGTTTTTCTCTTAGAGTTAAGAAACCTACTCTGATACCATGTAGAATGAAAATATCAAAATCCATTCCTCTAAGTGAGGTTGATTGTTATATTTATACATGAATAAAATAAAATAAAATTTTGATCATAAATATAAGTCAAACTATTAATTTTTGACTAAGTCAAAGAATTAAACCAATCAAAATCAAATCTAAATATCTAAATATTATAAATACTATAACCAAATTAATCAATGGAAAAGTGATGAGACATGTTCAATAAAAACTACAATCAACTAGTAAACCATGTAAAATATAATCCTTCATAAAAAATGGAGTATTTAATCCTTTAAATGCTCATAGATATCTTCTCTGATAAATTAAATTAAACAAATCTTTCATCCTCTAAAATAAAATTCATACAATAAAGTCCTAACACATTTTGATGGTTATGGTTCTCTTCAGCTCAGTATTCCACCATAATAGGAGGAAAAGGAAAATAATCCCATAAAAATCAAGTGATAAAATCAAATAAACAAATAATTATTTAGTGGATGATGATATTAAATTGAATGAATTTCTATCATCGAAAAATCACCCAATGAACCCCCTATTAACAACTATCCTAAAATTGATTCAGGGTTTATTTTTTTTTTTAATTTATTTTAAGACCCAAAAATAAAATTTAGTCTCTACCATGAAAATTCTAATTTCCATTCACATTAAAGCACAAAAAATATCATCTCATAAGAAGAATTTAAATCTCACAAAAACCGATTAATCAAACTGAATAAATAATCATCCATTTCAATTTGAACCCATACAGATTAATTAAAATAAATAACTTAGAATAATAATCAAGTGACAACAGTAAAATATAAAATAGAAATTTTAATTTTAAAAAACCAAATTAGAAAACTAAATAATAACACTGTAACAAATATGGTATACAATTACATGTTGGTTCGGAAGCGGATCGATCTTGAAATAATAAATCAGTAGTGAAAAAAGAATTATGAGAATCACTCATGTAAATGAAGTGTGAAACCAAATAGAATAAAATAGATAGGGAAAAAATTGACATGGAAAACCTTCCAGTATGATGGATTAAAAAATCATGGGGCAACGTTAAGAAAATCCACTAATAATTATAAAGTACACAAAAATTCAAGTAAAGCCCAAAACTTGAATTGAAAATACAGCATAGAAAACTCATGTGAAAATACACACCTGGATATGCCTCTATTATATCTCTAAATATATTTTGTGACAACACATCAACCCTCAAAGATTAAAATCGAACACGTGGCGTCATTGCAACATCTTGTTGCATAACCCGATTTTCCACTACTCACTGCTACCCACACCCAAAACTATTTCCCATGTATTTATCCTCTTCCGTGTCACTGCGCACCACAAATAATCTCACCATTGAGCTGCTACCAATTAACTTTTTATAGGATCCCTTGTTCTCACCATACTATTAAAAATAGATATAATGATATCTCTTGAAAGATATCATGCATACAGTTAAGTAGTGATGACCACTATTTGAATTTAAAAAAATTATTATCTTCATATATGATAAAAAAATTCTGATGATACATGGTATGAACCACATTAATCTCACCCTTTATCCCATAAAATAATGATATGAAATTTAAAAAACTTAGCTGGAATGTAAACTAGTTGGTATTACACCAACTGTCATCCTTTGTAAAAAATATGACATCCCAATTTTTCATCTCTGATAGAAATTCCAAAGATCCCCCTTGAAAATAAATAAAAATACCAAAGTATTTTTCATACCTTTTTTTAGACTTCCCTTCTAAACAATACTAGAACTAACATTGTCTACCCCATAGATGTGATCATAACATAATTTGGAGTACCTATAGAAATTAATTTCTCCTTCTTCTCAAGATCCTCTGAGCATTATGAAACTCTCATCACATCAACTCAATCTTTGATTTTAATTATTTCTTCACTATTAGAACTATAAAGAAAAAGAATTAGGTTTAAGACCTAAAACACCTAACCTAAAATTCTTCATCTTTCAAACCTTCTTAATCTTTTTTGATGGTCTTCAACTCATGCGCGACGATTACCTATTCCAAAAATATAATGAATTCCCCTTCACAACTATATTCATCACATCATCACACACCTTGAAAAACATCCTATAAAGTGTATCCTTCTTTATGCCTCGCACATATACCATAAAACCTCTTGAAAATTTCCATCTTACATTTCCAAATGAACTCATATATCCATCATTATCAAGATTACATGAAAATAAAAAATTGTGGTGTATACCTAGAACACATCGGAAATCCATCAATGTTAGTGTACAACCTCCATTCATTGTGATACAAATATCACAAACACCAATGAAATCAACCTAATATCTATTTCCAATCTTAAATCTACCAAATTCACCTTCTTTATATGAAGATAATATTTCCCTCTTTGGTGAAATATGGTATGAAGATGCTGAATTGACCACCCATTCGGTTTACAGATCTGAACTACATCAATCAAAAACAACTAAAATTAAATCACCCTCATCCTAAATAAGACTTATGTTGGTATACTCAGAATCAATGTTGTGCGCCTTCTTTTATTTCTTAAAAAATTTCAATTCATAGTAATTTCTCTATACATGACCCTCCATATCACAAAAGAAGCACTCAACCTATCTTCTTATCTTCAACCGACCTCTCAAATTACTGAATCCATATGCCATAGACAAAATTCCACTATTACCTAAAGATTCACCATCATTGGTATTTTTCCAAGTCCCATTCATTAAAAATGATGAAATTTCATCATCCAACTTTAGTGTGTCTTTATCTAACAACAATGTGGTGACAATATTATCATATTAATCAACAAATGAACCCAAAATAAGAAAATATTTTTCTTATTCTTTCATTTAAATAGGTACCACATTACCTTTATCATAGATATTGACTAACACTGAAGACAACTCCATTATAAGTTTTGTGAACTCATCTATATGGTTACCTACATCTCCATTCTCTAGCATTCGCAAACGATACAACTATTTTTTAGATATAAATGATTTTTGAGGGATTTCAATTTATACTTGCTTTCAATCTTCACCCCGATCTCCTTCATATCTGTTAGATTCATCACTTCCTATAGATTATTATAAGCTAGATATATCTAAATCATACTTGTATCCAACTCTCTCATATCCTTGAAATCGTCAATGCTCATTTTCTATGGCTTCTCTGATTGTTTCTTTAATGTCTTCACTATCTTCTCATGAAACAAAATATTTTTAACTCATTACTTCCATAGAGTAAAATCATTTTCTCCATTAAATAGTTTAATGTTGGAATAAATCCCATGGTTTGAATCACCCATATCTAATTAGAAAGAAACACATATAAATCCCTTTCATACAAGTTATTAGGTCGGAGTTGGATCAGTCCTGGAATAATAACTTAGTTGCGACAAAATAATTGTGAGAATCACCAATGTAAAGGAAGCACAAAAAAACATAGAAGAAATTAAATGGGGACACATATTTTAACATGAAAAAACCATCTAATACAGATCATTAAAGAACCATGAGGTAACTCTAATAAAATACTCTAATAATTAAAGAATACACATAAATTCAAATAAATCATAAAACTTGAATCGAGGATATAGGATAGAAAACTTGTGTGAAAATCCACATCTCGATACACCGTTGTGACCTCTCTGAAAATCAACCATGATAAGACGTCACCCTTTGGAGATAAAAACTTAACACGTGACGTCATTGCAATACCTCATTGAAAAACCTTATTTTCCACTGCTCACTACTACTCATGCCCCAAACCATTTCCTACATATTTCTCCTCTGTTACATCAATGCACACCATAAATCATCTCACCTTTGAGTTTCTACTTCTCACCTTTTTATAGGCTCCCAAGTGTATCCCATACTATTCAAAGTAGATATAAATATATCTTTTGAAAGATCTCATGCATGCAGAAAAGTAGCAGTGGATACCATTTGAATTTGAAAACACTAATTATCTTCATATCTAATAAAAAATTCCCATGATTCGTGGGTTGAACCCCATCATGAAAGGCACACAAATTTTCATCCATGGAAATTATGAAGTAGTCCTAATGATAACATATTAATTACAATGTTATGTTTTTAAAATAAAAAATCCATTGAACCATATATTTTTCATTATAATATTACATTAATTCATTATTATGAAACATATAATGGTAGGATAACATAATGATTTATCAAAAAATGCAATCACCCCTCCATGTAAGGTTTATCCTAGTACACAAGGGAATGTTATCGGTGACTATATATTGTTTGATGTAGGTTCAATTGAAATATTAAGGGTTGTCTAATGTTGGTCAAAAATCCCTCAAGGTATCATTGAAGTATTTTTTAGGTGATTGTGTTTCTTGACAAAGAGGGCCTCTGTGTTGTGTTTGTTGACAAAGCAAACCATGACGAACAAATTTGTTGACAAAAGGGATTTCATGGTGGCATGTCAATTTCAAGGGATGTTGTTAATGTAACACCCCGAGCTTCCATGATATGCTTCTCATTTAATAATGCAATAGCTTGCATGGTACGCAAGTTCGAGTTCTAACACACCGCGACTAATCAAAGTAGCCATTATGAATAGTAATAAACACTTTTTAAAATTATAGAAATTTTATATTTCAAAATGGACTTCATTTTTGTATTCATAATATCGAAATTATCCTAAGTTTAATTTTTTGCAACTTTCTGAGAACTTCCAATATTTTATGAATAGTGATAAATACTTAAAACAACTTTTTTAATCAAAATAATTTATTGTGATAAATTATAATATTTAGTGGTTTCAAAGTATAATTAGAATATATTTTTACCATTTTATCCAATGGTGGTCATTAGAATTAATTTAACATTGAAATTGGACATAAACAATTGCCAATCTTTTGTTATAAATTGTTTCTTAAAAACACGCTATTTGTTGTGACAGCGGGAATTGATTATAAAATTAATTAATGCAACTTATATGTTTGGAATTTTGTAAAATAGACATCATTTTTGAATTCGGAATATCAATTATAGCTTAGGGTGAAATTTTGGCATTGTTCAGAAAAACTTCAATTTTTGATGAATAGTGAAACCACTAAGTGGTAGTTAAATAACTGTTTTTTCGTTTAAATGAAATATTACCACTTCTGTGATTTGATTTTCAAAAATCCGACATACATGGTTTTCATTAAGAAGTAAAATGTGGTTCAATGAGATTAAAATAATTTTTTGGTGAATAGTAACTTTTAAGTTCTTAATCGCGATTAGAGGTAATTAGTGTAGTTTAAGGTAAAAATAATGTTTTAATAATATGAGATGAGCTTGACACTTGTCCTACTCCTATTGTATGAGTCATGGACGATCAATACAACCCATGGGTCAACTTGGGGACCCCATGGATCCACTTTAGTTAGAAAATGACATAAATACCTTTTATTTAATGTTAAAGTAAAAAAATGACACAAACATAAAATGTTTTACTAGAACAATTTTTACATGGGGTTATAAAAGTCATATTTTTGACTATAAATATTCATTGGAAAGATAAAAAGATTTCCTACATCATAGTATTTTTTTTATAATTTTTAGACATTAAATAAATTAAATTATTTATGACATCATGATGATGCAGCGATGACATCATTATTTAACGATTTAAATAAAATGAGAAGATAATGTAAAATCTAAGGCTTAAACTTGTCCAAAGCCTATTGGATGGGTGTATTTCGAACCCTTATCACCTTAGACACGAATTATATAAGTGTGGGACCTTTAGAATCCGAAAAGCATTGTGTAATAATGTAACATTTCAATCTTTCCAAAAGAGCCCCTCCTCTCCACTTATAAAAGGCCCCCACCCCTCCCACCTCATTTACACATTCAAGCCATTTGGATCGGCCAACATCTGCCCAAATACTCTCCCAACATTCCTCCCTTACTCCTAGAAGCCTAACTTTGGTCATAACTCTTCCCAATGAAGCCTTTGGCTCAAATCAAAAAGAGTTACCCGATTTTTAGGTAATGTCTTCTCTAATGTTGTTTTGTTTTATTTTTCTTCTCCAACCCCCTAAACTCTTTTTATTCATTTCTTTTGTAACAACACCAGTATCCTCAATATACTAGGATGTTCTTATAAGAAGGATTCGAGCTACACTTACACACACCTACATCTAATGGTTAAAGAACATACGGTTTCTGTGGATGGCGAATTTCTGCCTCACGAAACGATGATTGTTCAACACTCATATAAAACCTTAAAAGGTGGCCATTAAGATGTCACTATATTTATATATGATATATAATGTGTTTATGTTTTACTTATGCTTCTGTATTTCTCATTTATGGCATACTTTATGATTTCCATTATGGGTAAAATGCGATAATTTCATTTTAGGAAGTGCGGACTACCGCCCCCTCAAAGTGATTTGAATCGTTAATGCCATATGTGGGATTTATAAAGGATGGAGTAAATGGTATTATAAACTATATTATACTGGAATTATATTATACATTTATATCATTATGATTTCGTTCCATTAAATATGAAATTGAAATGAAAGTAGCGTTCATGCGTACGTACGGCTTACCGTCTCCATGAACGGTGCATTTCATTTCCTACCTATAAATGTTATGTAATATTATAAATGAATGTATATACTGGATATATAAGATATATATGACATCTAGATCATGAATATAATTCTGTAGATAATGGATATTCTACCACATAAACAACTTGTAATTATAAGAAGTTTATTGTTGACTCAAGTACCAAAGATCGACAAAACGACCGTTATTAACTTAAATAATTACATAATGTTCATATCATTGTAATAAGTGATATAATAAGGATAATGAAATTGAAAATGGTTCTTAATAAGGTATATATTAACTCTAGTTTATTATTCAGGAGGTTAAATAACGGTTGAGTCAAGTCAGACACGAGGTAAGGGTTTACCTCACAACCTCTTCATTATCCAAGGTTGTTTATACATAATTATCTACTGGGACCTCGTTATCATCCACATCCATGTTTCTTCAAAATATATTTCAAAACATTTTTATTATTTACAAGAATATGGGTTAAAGTCATTTATACCCTTTTTGACTTTTTATAAGAGGAATCTTTCCGTCGTTTTCAAAACAAGGTCCTTTTTAACCTTTTCGACAGAATTAAGGTAAGAATGTTTTTTTTAACTTGTACGGTGGGTGCGGTTATTTTCCGCCATTATAAAATATTCAAAGCTTTCCTTACAAGCTTATAAGAATATTTTCAAGAAAATGTTTTATTTTATGATTTCAAAAATAGAAAGAGATATTTCTCTAAAATATGTTTTGATTTCATCTATGTCAACATCCTTTGATGGATTTTACGCTTATTTGAAGTTGATTTATTGTGATACAAAACTTCTATATTGTATTGAAGGTTTTGTGATATGTTTGACTTTGGATGTGCTATTTTTATACCATTCATAGTTTGTGGTAAAATTATTGACATTTCGTATGCTAGTTTTAATACGAATGTTTATGTTATGTTTAAACCTTTTCATATGGGAATGCATTGGACTTAATATGTGACGGGTGGAGCCCGCTATATCTCCTCGATGCATCGGCAGGTCTCATGAGACAAACTAGTGTCTTGGCACGAGGCCTTGACAAAATCTTATTTTTGGTCTTGGCACGAGGCCTTGGCTACGTGGTTATGATAGTCTGGAATTATGCATTCCATCATTATGAAAGTGGTTATTGATGTTGCATGTGATTATTCGACCAGTAGAATATCCATGTGAAGAAGTATATGGAATTATCTCATTTTACTTTTGCCATATTATGTTGAAGTTCAAGTTTAAAAGGTTTTTTTTAGTTATACATTGCCTTAAATGTTAATGTTTATTTATGAAAGCTTCCGCAATATTGTTATCCTTACTGAGCATCTGAGCTCACCCCTTTCAATGTTTTAATATTTTCCAGGATGTGAAGAAGTATTTTAGGAATGACCTGTAGGGATAGTCAGAATAGGATATGAGTGTGGACTATGAAGACCATGTTATTGTAGTTTGTTTACTTTTTGATGTAATGAAAGACTTATGAATGTATCTAGTGTTTCCAAGGCTACTAAACTAATCGGTCTTTCGAGACTTGATCTTTTGTGATCATGCCAATGTTACGAAGTAACGCACCGGCTCTGGGTAGCTGGGGTCGGGGCGTTACAGTTGGTATCAGAGGCAGTTTAGTACTAAACTTGGAAGCTAGATTTAGATAAAATCTGATTAGAGCACATAGCCCAAGGATAGACTTTGAGGATTAGTATAGAAGAAATTCCTAGAATTTTGGTATTATAGAGATTTTGTGGGTTTTCCGAGCAATACATCCCTGTCTGGATACGAGCAGGTAGAGGCGGCTCTGGAACAGATGTACCTAGGGGTAAAACCTGAAAACACCGCTTTAAGCTAGACTCGAACGGGAACTGGTGCACGACAACGGGCCTTGCTTCACTCTTGGTTACGACACTCCCGGGGGATATGCTTAGGATAATTCTCGTTTTCTTTACAAACCACTATGAACGGTTATGAGTATATACTTCCTCAAAGAAAACCTTTTTATGATTATGGATTATATCCATAAATAGTTCAATTTATGTTAAGTGTTTTATAAGTATGGGATTATGTATTTTGATTCATAAACTAACCTAGTTTATGCCATTGTATAGAAATGGTTCCCAGTAGAAGGAATGTGAACTTCAGCAATATGTATGATCCAAAGAGTAAGAAGGATCGTATCTTTCACGGTATTAAGCCAACATTTCGAAGGGAAATAGTCTCCCATGTGTTCTCAACATATGAAGAAATACTATCATGTGTTAATAAGATAAGTAAAGAATTCTATGAGTCCTATGGCTTTGAAGCGAAGCAAGAGACGAAAGGGATGGAAGAGAGAATGATGGATAAAGGGATGAGGGGAAAGAATAATTTTCCAATATGTGGTAATTGTGGGAAGAAACATCATGGAACTTGCCTAAAGGGAATGGAAGTTTGTTATAAGTGTAGAGAAAAAGGACACAAAGTGCGTGACTGCAAGGGTAAGAAAATGGTTTCAAATGTACAATGCTTCTTCTGCAAGGATTGGGGACACTACGCAAACCAATGTCCAAATCATCAGAGTATGCCCCAAATGATGTTATTGGATAATAATCAAGTTATGATACTACCATAGATGAGGAGTAATGATTAGAGTTCTTATGTTGTTATTAATGAATTTTGTAATTTGAGTGTTGTATCAATGATGTACTGGTTATAATAATTATGGATTATATAAGGATTGTACTGCAGTACTATTTCATCAAGGACTTGAGATTGTGTGGAACCAAGAAAAGTGACTCCACATTAGGTTAAATTTTTGGAAAATATATGGTTGAGAGAAAGATAAATCATAATATGGTTCTGATACCGAGATAGTGATTTTGGAATAAGACGTGATTGATTTGGATAAATTATATTGGATATTCTTAACTTCCTTGAAACTGATTGATGATTTGTATACATTTTTGGATAGAAGGAGTATATCTAGTATTCTATAAGGAATAAGGGATCATGGTAATTCAGTATGTTTAAAAAGAATACATGATGAAGGTGTTCACATGTTGTTACATGAAAAAAAAAGGATCTTCATTATGTTTACCTTCCTTATAAAATTTGGACTGTGAGTTGGACAGAAGTATTTTGGATAACTATAAAGGTTTGAATGGATTAAGTTGATCTTTGGATAGTATTGTTTAAGGTTAAAAATTTTATGAAGATTATTTTTGGAATATTATAATACTATAGTTTTAGGAAAAGGACAACCTGCAGGGTGGGGCATAACCTGACGCGTCGGACAAAGCTGCAGGAATCGAACCCACAACCATAGTGTGACAGGCCTTTATTTCCTACCACTAGCCTACAGGAAGTCCCTGGTTATTACAAAATAATTTTACTAATCTAAATGGTATGTGTTAACATTTCTAACCTTATACAATTAGGATAAGTATAATATTTTTGGGTTCTATTATCTTTTTGAGTGAAAGGTGAGTTGAAGGTTGAAACTCTAATTGTCAAGAATAAATATATATATATACCTATCTGTTATTCAATGAATAAATAAATTCTTAAACTTTAGTAAAGGGATATTAAAACAAAAAAATGTTTTACCCTAATACCTTATGTCTTGTTGAACTGATGATATTTTAAATCAACATAGATTGAAGGCTTTGAGGCCCTCAATTTGACAATTGATTGTGATTGATGACCTCAATCACTCCCTACAAATATTTACGTTTTTCCTCCAATTATATGTCTCTAATTGCCACCAATGTTCTCCTTATCGAGATCATAATTTGGTGGTGACTTTCTTATTTCTATTTCCCTCTTATTAAGGATAAATTTTATTAACCTTATTTCCGATGTGGGTTTTCCACAAAGGTATTTTATCTTTTCAACCTTTTATTTTCAAAGAAAAATTTCAAATTGCGAGGACGCAATTTATTGAATGAGGGGAGAATGTAACACCCCGAGCTTCCATGATACGCTTCTCATTTAATAATGCAATAGCTTGCATGGTACGCAAGTTCGAGTTCTAACACACCGCGACTAATCAAAGTAGCCGTTATGAATAGTAATTACCACTTTTTAAAATTATAGGAATTTTATATTTCAAAATGGACTTCATTTTTGTATTCGTAATATCGAAATTATCCTAAGTTTAATTTTTTGCAACTTTCTGAGAACTTCCAATATTTTATGAATAGTGATAAATACTTAAAACAACTTTTTTAATAAAAATAATTTATTTTGATAAATTATACTATTTAGTGGTTTCAAAGTATAATTAGAATATATTTTTACCATTTTATCCAATGGTGGTCATTAGAATTAATTTAACATTGAAATTGGACATAAACAATTGTCAATCTTTTGATATAAATTGTTTCTTAAAAACACGCTATTTGTTGTGACAGCGGGAATTGATTATAAAATTAATTAATGCAACTTATATGTTTGAAATTTTGTAAAATAGACATCATTTTTTAATTCGGAATATCAATTATAGCTTAGGGTGAAATTTTGGCATTGTTCAGAAAAACTTCAATTTTTGATGAATAGTGAAACCACTAAGTGGTAGTTAAATAACTGATTTTTCGTTTAAATGAAATATTACCACTTCTGTGATTTGATTTTCAAAAATCCGACATACATGGTTGTCATTAAGAAGTAAAATGTGGTTCAATGAGATTAAAATAATTTTTTGGTGAATAGTAACTTTTAAGTTCTTAATCGCGATTAGAGGTAATTAGTGTAGTTTAAGGTAAAAATAATGTTTTAATAATATGAGATGAGATTGACACTTGTCCTACTCCTATTGGATGAGTCATGGCCGACCAAGAAAACCCATGGGTCAACTTGGGGACCCCATGGAGCCACTTTAGTTAGAAAATGACATAAATACCTTTTATTTAATGTTAAAGTAAAAAAATGACACAAACATAAAATGTTTTAATAGAAAATTTTTTACATGGGGTTATACAAGTCATATTTTTGACTATAAATATTCATTGGAAAGATAAACAGATTTCCTACATCATAGTATTTTTTTATAATTTTTAGACATTAAATAAATTAAATTATTTATGACATCATGATGATGCAGTGATGACATCATTATTTAACGATTTAAATAAAATGAGAAGATAATGTAAAATCCAAGGCTTACACATGTCCAAAGCCTATTGGATGGGTATATTTCGAACCCTTATCACCTTATCCACGAATTATATAAGTGTGGGACCTTTAGAATCCGAAAAGCATTGTGTAATAATGTAACATTTCAATCTTTCCAAAAGAGCCCCTCCTCTCCACTTATAAAAGGCCCCCACCTCTCCCACCTCATTTACACCTTCAAGCCATTTTTCTCGGCCAAAATCTGCCCAAATACTCTCCCAACATTCCTCCCTTACTCCTAGAAGCCTCACTTTGGTCAGAACTCTTTCCAAGGAAGCCTTTGGCTCAAATCAAAAAGAGTTACCCGATTTTTAGGTAATGTCTTCTCTAATGTTGTTTTGTTTTATTTTTCTTCTCCAACCCCCTAAACTCTTTTTATTAATTTCTTTTGTAAGAACACCAGTATCCTAAATATACTAGGATGTTGTTATAAGAATGATTAGAGCTACACTTACACACACCTACATCTAATGGTTAAAGAACATACAGTTTCTGTGGATGGCGAATTTCTGCCTCACGAAACGATGATTGTTCAACACTCATATAACACCTTAAAAGGTGGACATTAAGATGTCACTATATTTATATATGATATATAATGTGTTTATGTTTTACTTATGCTTCTGTATTTCTCATTTATGGCATACTTTATGATTTCCATTATGGGTAAAATGCGATAATTTCATTTTAGGAAGTGCGGACTACCGCCCCCTCAAAGTGATTTGAATCGTTAATTCCATATGTGGGATGTATAAAGGATGGAGTAAATGGTATTATACACTATATTATACTGGAATTATATTATACATTTATATCATTATGATTTCGTTCCATTAAATATGAAATTGAAATGAAAGTAGCGTTCATGCGTACGTACAGCTTACCGTCTCCATGAACGGTGCATTTCATTTCCTACCTCTAAATGTTATGTAATATTATAAATGAATGTATATACTGGATATATAAGATATATATGACATTTAGATCATGAATATAATTCTGGAGATAATGGATATTCTACCACATAAACAACTTGTAATTATAAGAAGTTTATTGTTGACTCAAGTACCAAAGATCAACAAAACGACCGTTATTAACTTAAATAATTACATAATGTTCATATCATTGTAATAAGTGATATAATAAGGATAATGAAATTGAAAATGGTTCTTAATAAGGTATATATTAACTCTAGTTTATTATTCAGGAGGTTAAAGAACGGTTGAGTCAAGTCAGACACGAGGTAAGGGTTTACATCACAACCTCTTCATTATCCAAGGTTGTTTATACATAATTATCTACTGGGACCTCGTTATCATCTACATCCATGTTTCTTCAAAATATATTTCAAAACATTTTTATTATTTACAAGAATATGGGTTAAAGTCATTTATACCCTTTTTGACTTTTTATAAGAGGAATCTTTCCGTCGTTTTCAAAACAAGGTCCTTTTTAACCTTTTCGACAGAATTAAGGTAAGAATGTTTTTTTAACTTGTACGGTGGGTGCGGTTATTTTCCGCCGTTATAAAATCTTCAAAGCTTTCCTTACAAGATTATAAGAATATTTTCAAGAAAATGTTTTATTTTATGATTTCAAAAATAGAATGAGATATTTCTCTAAAATATGTTTTGATTTCATCTATGTCAACATCCTTTGATGGATTTTACGCTTATTTGAAGTTGATTTATTGTGATACAAAACTTCTATATTGTATTGAAGGTTTTGTGATATGTTTGACTGTGGATGTGCTATTTTTATACCATTCATATTTTGTGGTAAAATTATTGACATTTCGTATGCTAGTTTTAATACGAATGTTTATGTTATGTTTAAACCTTTTCATATGGGAATGCATTGGACTTAATATGTGATGGGTGGAGCCCGCTATAGCTCCTCGATGCATCGGCAGGTCTCATGAGACAAACTAGTGTCTTGGCACGAGGCCTTGACAAAATCTTATTTGTGGTCTTGGCACGAGGCCTTGGCTACGTGGTTATGATAGTCTGGCATTATGCATTCCATCATTATGAAAGTGGTTATTGATGTTGCATGTGATTATTCAACCAGTAGAATATCCATGTGAAGAAGTATATGGCATTATCTCATTTTACTTTTGCCATATTATGTTGAAGTTCAAGTTTAAAAGGTTTTTTTCTGTTATACATTGCCTTAAATGTTAATGTTTATTTATGAAAGCTTCCGCAATATTGTTATCCTTACTGAGCATCTGAGCTCACCCCTTTCAATGTTTTAATATTTTCCAGGATGTGAAGAAGTATTTTAGGAATGACCTGCAGGGATAGTCAGAAGAGGATATGAGTGTGGACTATGAAGACCATGTTATTGTAGTTTGTTTACTTTTTGATGTAATGAAAGACTTATGAATGTATCTAGTGTTTCCAAGGCTACTAAACTAATCGGTCTTTCGAGACTTGATCTTTTGTGATCATGCCAATGTTACGAAGTAACGCACCGGCTCTGGGTAGCTGGGGTCGGGGCGTTACAGTTAACAATCCATGATTGATTCAAGAATATAGACAAAGTAATGGTCGATCTTTAGGTGGTTCAAAAATATTAGATACAAGGTTGTGCTGTTTTCCAGTGTTTGCCAATTTTTTGAACCTCAAAATTGACAAATGGAGAAAAGTGTTTTTGGAAAAGGGACTTGCGCACCGATGTCTTGGAGGATTGTAAAATTGCCTACCATATGTTTTTCAATATCATAACATCAAAATATGGCAAAGGAAAAAAGGGGCGCTCAATTTTTGGGTTTGGTCACGCAAGTGGTGGTTTGGTCATGCAAGTGACTAGCGCAGCAGAGACTAGGGTGGCTGGACTTGCGCGCTGAGAGGAGACATGCGCGTCGTCGCTCAGGGTGTCCAAATGCCTATAAATAGAGGTCTACCCCTCCTCATTTGTTGTGAGTTCAACACTTAGAGAAAATCAGAGCTCCCATTGTGCAGGTGTGGTGGTCGCGCAAGTGGTGGTGTGGTCGCGCAAGTAGAAGTTGTGTTCAAGTTGATTGTTGTGCGTCCATAGTGGTTTGGGAGAGAAAGGAAGGGAGTCGCCCATGTTTGGAGTTGAAGATGGGGGTGTCGCGCAAGTGGTTTGGTGACACTTGCATTCCATGTTTTTAAGAAGCAAAAATATTGATGGTTGTGCACCAAAATTGGTTTGGGCATAAAAGGGTGTGAGCCACGCAAGTTTGGAGTTGTAGAAGCTAGAGTCGCGCAAGTGGTTGAGTTGAACTTGCACGCCAGTTTTAACTAGCACACTGAGACTTGTGCGTCGGCTTGGATAAGGGCGCCAGGTATGGTTGAAGCATGGCAGTGATTCAGGGCCACGTTAAATCTAGAAGATTTCCTGATACCTTCAGTGAAAAGTGAGATTCATCTACGGGTGAAATTTGGACTTCAACAGAGCATCTACATACAACAGGTCTATAAACTATGAGTGGATCCTTTCTAGAGTAGTGAGCAAAGGAAGAGGAAGAAGGTGATCCTCTCCACCAGCAGTGAGCAAGAGAGATATAAGCAGGGAGTGATCCTTGGGAAAGCAGTGAGCTGACCCTAAACATTGTAAAGGCAGTGATCCTGGGATTAGAAGTGATCTATCCTAAACATTGTAAAAAGTAGTGTGCTTTTAGTGGATTTGGTACATCGGCACATCGCCGGTGTATGCTCCTTGGATATAGCCCAGTGAGGGTGAACCAAGTAAAAATCATTGTGTCTTGTGAATGCTTTAATTTTTTTTACACTTTGCTACAGGAAAGAGAGAGAAGATAGTCTTTCTTAATAGCGAGACAAGATCAATCGGGGCAGTTGTTTTAATCTGTCATACCCTAATTCACTCCCCACCCCCCTCTCAGGGTATCTAACCTAGTTGACCTAACATCGAAGATAGAAACTAACGAGTTCCAAATTTTGGGAAATAGAGATGTTTATATAACATTTTCATGTGAATAGGAATAAAATCCCACCACCTATGTATCTTTAAAATAAGTGAAAACAATTCCTTGTTAAATGGTAAGTTTGCTATGAATTACAACCCACTATGTAGTAATTCATAAAAGTGAACATGGAATTTTTACTCATCAACTGACTACCAAATCATTTATAAATAACTATTTATCCATTCAATTAGAGCCTTATTAGGTTTTCATGATTTTGAACACCTAGAATCACCAATACCATGTCGTTTCTTATCCTAGCTAACCAGCCATCATAAAATATGTTTGAAAATGTCTGTGTCAGCTACGATATTTAAATTAAATTCAATACCACTTAAAATAATCATACAGAATAGATGATACAAGCTAATCACTACATTATTTCTAATAGGAATGGCTACCATTGTAGTATATTTTTGTCCCACAAAACATTAGATGACTTAACTAGTGACCAAGTTACATAAGAAGATGGTTCAGCCACAAACTGAGTTAGAGATCCAACACCATAGACTAAAGGTAATAGAGAGGTAGGATTTATAGGCTGAAAATTATAGTGGGAATTCAAGGTTGAGTATGGAATCATCCTAGACTTTGTAAAACTTGTAGAAGAGTGAACAACTTATTCGCCCACTTGATTTATATATCCATAGAAGAAACTGATGCAATAAGTGCTAGAAAAAAGTATCCAAGTTCGTACAACCTATGTAGTACAATGTCATGAGTTGATTGTATCAGCAAAGAGGTTCTCCCATACAAAACCCCAACCCCCTCCTTGGTGGGAGGGTTTTAACAATCTATCTCTTCAAATTATATGAGGTTTACTATTTTTGTCATGCCATAGACTCATCAAGAGAACTTCCCAAACTCCCAACCAGGGTGGTATCAAGACCGACACATGCCATCCTCCACATTATCAGGGTGACTTTCATCTCTTAGATAAGGAAAAACCACACGAACCACAACCTTTATGTGTTCACTAGAGTGGGAAAAGACCCCCATGATTGGTTCATGACATTCTCCCACCACCATTCCATGAACATCATCATACATGTTGGATCGTATCCTTGAGTGTGTCTATTAAATGATCTAATTCCAACTAACTGACTTCCATGTGTGGCCATAGGGATGCTCTCACCTCATCATTGGCTCTGTGTTCCACCATCTTTCTAGTTTTAAAACCACCTCCCCTCAACAGCCACCCTACATAGTAGAGTTTCTTGTTTTGGAATTCAAATATCATGACCATATTTGTTGTGTCACCTCTATTATAGCACCCTAGGACTCTACTCCCACTAACAAGGACTAATCTAAAAAATTCACAAATATCATGAGGCACATCTTCTATAATACCACTTTTCATGGGCTAAGCATCTCAGCACAGTGGTTTTGCCATGTGGCACCACAACCCCATCCTTGGAAGGTGGGGTTCAGTCATCCATCTCTTTAAATAATGTGAGGTTCACTAGTTTTTTCTTGCCATGGACTCATCAAGAGAGAGATCCCAACTCCCAACTAGGGTGGTGTCGGGACTGACACACACCATCCTACACATTGTTTGGGAAAAATCAATCTCTTAGATAAGGAAAACCCACATGAAGTCATTCACTGAGTTGGGGAGGTATCATACCAGTTGGATTTTCCTCCCAAACTGAAGATTCATCCAAAATTCCATGTGAGTGTGTTGAAGCCATATCATGAAGACATGGAGGACCCAAGCAGAGGGGTGTTATCAAGGGAACCTAACACGATTATCGAGTCGTATGAAAATGAGGTGGATGTCATAATTAATGATTGGATAGTTCAATAACATGGAGTGACACAAAGTAAAGATTACCCAATCAAGTGGTAGTTCTTACTGAAGAGTGAGAAAACCTGGGAACCTACAGACAACTTATAGCAGTTCATGAAGGTGATTGAGGAGTACCATCAAGACCCACCGAGGATGTCTCTAGGTTAGGTGGGGGAGGATTTCATGAAACTCCACATGGATAGTAAGTATGGTTATGAGGTTCTCTATAATCCTCTATACATATATTCATCACTACTAGTTTCTATAATATTGTATACTTCTCTAGAGTATTGTGAAACACACCCTTGGGATTTAAAGGCTCCGGAACATTCTAGAGCTCTACGGAAGGTTGTGGATATTTTCTAGTTATAGAGTGCTCCATGTATAATCTAGTTGGATAGAATTATATATTATCTTATGGATATGTAATATTCTAGAATTTTGTATACTTTTTCACACAACCCTATATAAAGGGTGGGGAACCTCATTTGTAAAGGCACACAAAAGTTGATATCAATTGAGAGTTCCATTAAAATTGTATCTTGTGAGATTTTCAAGCACTTACCTAAGGATATTTACTTTGATTGTGAGTGTTTAAAGGATTAATTTTTCTTGTATTTGAGTGAGAAATCTAGTCAGGTATCGCACAAGATCTTGAGAAAGGCCAAGTCCCATGACAGTTGGTGTCAGAGCCAGGTTCAAGGAAAGTATTCAAGAGTGGAAAGCTCGAGTTTGGATGATCCTAATGTTATGGATGATAATAGAACATGTTGTAAATCCCTAATAAGACAAAGGGGAAGTCCTGTGAGACCATGGAAACTCTTGAGGAGCATCTCCTAAGGGTATATGATCACCTTTCTAACATGAAGGAAAGGCTCAAGATTATTGAGGGAGACGATGAGGAAGGGGAACTAGGAATTGTGGTCCCATGTGAATCACTCTTAAGTCTTTAAGATCAAGTGGAATTAGTTGAGAGTTATGAAAAAGAGAATTCTATAGATAAGGATTTCTTCATGGATTGGACTAAAGGGGTCTTGACACAACTTGGGAGGTGATGTCCAGGTATGACCAAACTCTTGATCCACTTAATAAAGAGTGGTCCAACTACCATAGAGAGATGGATAATAGTTTGATTGTTATAGACACAACAAAGATTTGTGTGCCTATACTAAGTAACTTCTATGGTAAGTGAGTTACCAAGGAGGTAGACAACTTATTTTGGAAAGTAAAGCGATACTTCGAGGTGATAGGCTTGATGGAAGACGTGGGATATGTGGACACCACCATTATTTACTTTGGTGATGATGAATATCTATGGTGGAGGATGAAACACCAAGAGCTCAAGGATGTTGGGAAGGAGATTCCCTCATGATAAGATTTAAAACAAAGAGTTTATGATCAGTTATACCCCAAATATGTGTATTGGAAAGCAAGGATGCAGACTATCTTGCGTCGATTGATATTCTTGGTATGGAAAATTTGTTTTTTCATGATTTTTATATCTTGAAACTGGAATGGGTTAACATCATTAGAGGAGATTCCCTTGGCCTCCAATACTTTATACCCCATTAATTCTTTTCTTTTCTTTTGGTCTATCTATTCAGGAATTTTTTTATTGTACTCGTTGTTTTATTTTAATAAATAAAAAATATGAGTTGGTGGTGGTTGTTAGTGTATTGGGAAGCAAGGGACAATATGTGGACTTTGAAGCATACATGGAAAATCCATGAGTGTGTGTGGAAGTATATATCTCTAAATATATAGGTATGTGGAAAGTCTAACTATGACCACATGGATGATTTAATCAAAGGGATTCAGACTTTGGAACAATAATAGGTGAGGTTTTCATGGTCTAAGACCTTCAACAATGTGGTGTCCATCGCTAAGTCTTTGATGGAATACAAGAAGAAGGTTGACCCCCCTAAGCACAAGATGGATTACAAGGGTAAAGTTGGGGGAGGCAAATAGAAGATGTAGAACTGGGATTCCCATGACAATGTAAAGTCAAGGAAATACACCAAGCAATACTCAAGTGAACACATTCCTCGACGATGATACTTTTCTGATAGGACTCACCAGTGGAGGGAGTGTCCCAATACGAAGGCACTTAACGTCATGTTTTAAGAGAATGATGATTTTAAAAATGAGAGGAAAATGGGGAAATTAAGGATCTTAAATGCATTTTAGGTGAAGAACCCACCAAATTTTCCACCTAATGATGGGTTGATGTATGAAAAGTTGGAGTTTAATGGGAAGGTTTCCTTTTCAATGGTCTACACGAGAGCCACATGTAACCTGTTGGCCAAAGATGAGGTGAGAATACTTGGGCTAGTTGTAGCCAAGACAACTAGTTGCATGAAATCCATGAATTCCACACCCAAACTTATGAGTGGAATTGTCCACAGAGTTACCATTTTCATTGGAGAATGAAGGGGAGCAGTTACTTCATGGTGATTCCCATGGATGATTTCAATATAGTGTTGGGGATGGAGTTATTTAATAAATCCAAGTCCATACCAACACCACACTTAGAGAAAATTATGATCATGGAGGAGAGAAACTCATGTATGGTGTTGATAAAGGTGTGTGAAGATAATGACTTTTCTTTAATTTATTCCATTCAAGTTAATAAGGGTTTCAATAATGTAGAGGAGAACATCTTAGTTTCTTTAAAAGAGTATGGGTTGTTGGATGACAACCATGAGTTTTCAAGTGAGGTGAAGGGAATGCTAAGGGAGTTTAGAGACATCATGCCACCAGAGTTTCCCAAGAATCTAACACCTAAGAGATAGTTGGATTGTAATATTTATTTGTTTCTAGGAGTAAAACCACCTTACCTAGCACCCTATCACATGGATTTACCCTAGTTAGAGGAGTTGAAGAGGCAGTTGAAAGAGATGTTAGATGCTAGGAAAATTCAACTGTCGAAGTCACCATATGAATCACCCATGTTATTCAAAAATAAGCATGATGCATCCTTGAGGATGTGTGTGGACAATCAAGCATTGAACAAAGTCACGATAAAGAAAAATTATTGTATCCCATTGATAGTGGATCTCTTTGATCTATTGGGAAAGGCATGAGTGTTCACTAAATTGGACTTGAGGCTGGAATACTATCAAGTTTTCATAGCCATTGAGGATATGTTGAAGACCACATGCAAGATAAGGTAAAGATCATATGAGTTCCTTTTTATTCCATTTGTTTTTACTAACACCCTATCTATATTTTTCACTTTGATGAAAAAAGTCATCTATCAATACTTATAAAAGTTCATGGTGGTATACTTGGGTGACATTGTTACCTATATTGAGATAATGGTATACCACATGGATTAATTACAAAATGTGTTAAAGTTATTAATTGAGAATGATTTATATGTGAAGAAGGGTAAGTGTTACATTACAATGGATGAAGTTCTCTTCTTAGGTAAAAAGATCAAATATGGGAAGCTCATGATGGATCATGAGAAGATCTGTGTTATAGATGTATGAGAGAAGCCAACCAAGGTTATAAATTTGAGATATTTCCTTAGGTTGGTGATTTACTATCACCATTTCATCTATTACTACTCAAATAAGGTGGTTGATAGCTCGATAGGGTGTCGTTAATTCCCTAAGGGTCTCTGCAAAAACAAATTTATAAAAACTCAAACTATGCTAATTAATTTATGAAAATGTAGTATTATAATTAGGTCAAGATCGAACCTTTTGGATGGTGAAATTAGTTTTATTTAGTTTTCAAAATATTTAATTTTATTAATTTGTAGAAATATGTGAGAAAATATCAGTTTTTATTTATTTTACAAAAGAAGAATGAAAATGAATTAGATTGATTGGTTTGTTTGAAAATAGATTTTGAAAGAACACAAGGGTTTAATAATTTCATTTTTAGGGTGAAATTGGATTTAATAAAATATTTTTATTAATTAATTATTAGTGTTTGAGTTGAGGAAAGTAAGATCCAATGGTCATGGTATCCCCTCCTTGACGTGGTAATCCCCTATTTTCCTTGGTTTTGTAATTTAACGTTTTTCCAAATAAATTTTACCTTGATACCATATTTAAACCTTATTTACCCTAAAGTCGATAGTGTTCATGTGTTCTTTAGGGTTTTCAGTTACACAATATTAAATTTCATTTTTATATTCAATTGTAAATGTTCATGAAAAAAAGAAAGAGAATGGGATTGAAAGTTGAATATTGAAATCACTCAAACCAAATACATGAATAGAATAAAAATAAATGAACCCAGTTAACCTTTCCCATTATATTAAAATACCCTACCACAAGTTGGGTTTACCCCATCATCCTAGATATTTGAGAATTATGGGGAAGGAGAAAATAAAATAAAATCATAAAGGAAAAGAATAAAAACTCAGAAATGACCTTGTATCTTCTCACTCTAAGATTTTGTCTCTAGATCCAAAAGCCCTAAAGAGAAGCAACCTAGAACTCCTTTTTTAGTCTTGAGATAGGCTCTGATAAAAATTAATATCATAAATATTTTGTCCGTAGGCGGTCCGGGATGGGTCCCTTGTCATAGATTTTGTGGAAAATTGAAGATACAAAGAATTTGTACTTTGAAATCCCATTCTATGAATTTATATGATGTTTAATGTGGTTACATGAAATGTAAACTTTGAATTTCCAAGAAACTTGAATTTTAGTGTATCTCTTCCAAAAACATATCCCAAAAAACTCACTTCGTGTAATGTTTTTATACAATGTGTAATTGTTCTTCAAAGCGTGTAATTTCCTCACGACTTGTCCTGAGCAGCTGCTTCTTCGGATAAAGTCATGATATGTAAATGAATCACACAACACATAGTCATTCTGCTCCAGTCTTCTAGATTTGTTGTATCCTCAAAAACCTGGTGTTGTGACGCTTTGTTTTTCTCACAGCACAAAGTGTCTTTTTACTTTAATATTTTCCTCTTTTTTCCCCTTTTCCAAACATAAGATTTATCCTGCCATGAAACACAAAACAAGTCAATTCGTTCCAAAATTAGAAATATTAATCATTTAAATATAGAAATTAATACTTAAAACACCCTAAAATGTATGCATTAAGTACATATATCAATGGATCCAATCACTAACTTTCTAAATAAGAACAATACATGGGAGTGGAATAAAAAATGAAAGGTGTAATTTGAGTGATTTAATAATATGGTTATAAAAGAGACTATCTTGGGCTTAGTGGACCCAACCAAGCCTTATGAGGTATACCCTGATGACTCAGACAATGCTATTGGGGGTGTGATCATATAGGAAATTCATCCCATTGTATTTGAGAGCCATAAGCTTAATGACACCAATAGGAGGTACACAATAAAATAGAAAGATATGAAAACTATGGTACATTGTCTTCGAGCATCAAGACACTACTTATTAGGGTATAAGTTTTTGGTGAAGAACAACTATGTCTCCACTAGCTACTTTCAAACTCAGAAGAAGCTGACTCCAAAGTAGGATCAATGAAAGAATTCTTGGATTAGTTTTATTATTCTTTGGAGTAAAAGCCTCAGACATCCAATTTGGTGGCCGATTCGCTCATTAAGACGATGGTATTCAAACACTTATCATGTGTGGATGATTGGATCTTGGATAGGATCAAGGAAGGCATGAAGCATAATCCTATAGATGAGAATTTCTTGGCCCTTATGGTGGAGGGCAAGACAAGAAGATTCTGGGAGTAGGATGGAATTATTTATACTACAGGGATAAGGTTATATTTCCCAAAGTGGGGGAACCTATGGATGGATCTTATAAAATAATGTCATGACTCGAGATGGGAAGGACATCCAGGGACGCATAGGACCAAAGCCTTACTGGAGGGAGCATATTATTGGAAGAGTATGGAGGATGATTTGGAGTCCTACGTAAATACTCTTATTGTATTCCAATAAAAAAATTTATAAAATTATTTTCTTGGGGATTATTATAGACATTTACCATTGTGGAGAGGCCATGTGAGACGGTGACCGTGGACTTCATTGTTGCAATACCAAAGTATGAAGGGTATGGGAGCATAATTTTAGTCATGTAAAATTTCTTTAAGTATTCCATATTCATCTCCGCTCTAGTAGATTTGACATCTAATATCAGTGAAAGGATAATCATCAAGCATGTGGTGAAGTATTGGGATATACCATGACATATCATCAGTGATCAGGATCCATGCTTCATGGGTAAGTTATAGAGATATCTCTTCGGATTATTGGGATTTAACCTCTACCACTCTACCAGTTTTCACCCACATATTGATGGTCATATGGAGAGTTTGAATGCCTTATGGGATCTTTACTTGAGGTACTTTGTGATTTCCAACCAATGAGATTAGGATAAGCTACTTTTTGCGGCTCAATTCTCCTATAACTTTCAAATGAGCGAGTCCACAGGGAAGATTCCATTTATGGTGGTGACCAGAAAACAACCTATCACTTCTCACATAATGGTACTTGGGGAGAAGTACCAAGGAAGCAACCTTATAACCTAATCAATGGAAAATGAGTGGAAAGAGTATTTATCATTTACGAGAACCCAATTGTATAAGACTTCCAAGAGAATGAATAAGGGGGATGATAAGTGGCGAAGAGATGGAAGTCACCCCAACAGAATGGAGGATGGTGAGTGTCAGCCTCAACACCACCCTGGTTGGGATTTGGGGCCACTCTCCTGATGAGTCAATGGTATGATGAAACTAGTGAACCTCACATCATTTGAAGAGTTGGACAGCTAAATCCTACCCACTGAGGAGGGGGCTGGGGTGCCAAATAGGTAAACTGCTAGGTTAAGATGCTCATCTCGTGACAAAAATATCCAAAAATTGAAAAGAATAAATTCATAACATGTATCATGGACACTAAGAATCGCAAAAGGATATATAAGAATGGATTATATCAAAGAACACAACTATTTTTTATCATGAAAAGTATTCCACATCCATAAAGAACATAGAGCTCAACTTTACCGCATTATAGTGGTGACATCAAGACATAAAATTTACTATAAATTATGATTGAATTTGATAAAAATCATCAAGGAACTACTAATTTGGAGGATAAATATCTCTATTTAAATCAGTTACACACTTTTGTGTCGAATTCCAATAAAAAGGTTTTCTCTTATAATTAATAAGGGTTTCAATAAAAAAATAAAAAATTATATGCGCGAACTAATTACAGCTTCTCCAATTCATCTAAAAATATCAATAATGATAATTGATAAAATTTATAAACCAACCTCCTAAAAAAGTAAAAAATGTAAACCGGATACCCTAGAAACTGATCATTCTAAGTCATTTTAGCTACCAAATGAAAATTTTAAAATTAAACTATACTTCATACTAAGATATAACTTGAAAGATATAATTTAGTTTGGTTTCATATCCCATGATTATTGATTAACATATAAAAAAATTGAAAATGATACACTAAATATGATTAAACCATGAGTTTACAATGCATATAATACCATTTAGATGTGAATAATTTTGAACATGGTAATAGGAATGAAAAGAATAATTACCTTTAATAGTGTGTAGGAACCAAATTCCTTGGAAATCAAAACATACATCAAATAAAATTACACTTTACCTTGTTTGGTGTTAGAAATTTTGTGACTCGAAAAAAGCATTTTTTAGACCAAATTACCCCCCCCCCCCCCTATCCTCATGTTCTCTCTTCCATACCAGGACTCCTTTCCACCACCAACCAAACCATGTAACCCTATCCTCATTGAAAAATCCATCCCAAGATATCCACCCACTCCCCTACTAACCACTAACTTATCCCCACTCCCACCAATCTCCCTCCTTCCATGTTCCCTCACTAAGGAAATTTTTCAGACTTCATGGAAGACAAATTTTCATGACTAATTTAACCTCCCTTTCTCCTTATATTTCACCTCCTCCCCAACAAAGCCCAATTACACCAACCAACCAGCACATTTATCCCTATATTTATAGGTAAGTCTTTTTCATTCCATCCACCCCTTACCCCATAAACCACCACCTTCTACCCCTAACCACACATCTCCCTCTCCTCACTTACAAATCTACCCTGCTAGTCAACCACTCCCCCACTAGCCACCACTTTATCCCCACTATTTCTCATATCCTTCCACTAACTCATCCCACTACCCCAAGACACTTTTTTTCTACATCATGGATCTATATGAAATGGTATAAATGGGATGGGGAGGGGGGAAATAGTTTGTAAGATAGGGAGGATAAAATCGGGTAGTTCTATGGTAGTTAGAAAGATAAAGAAAGAGGGAATCCATGAACTAACACAGGGAAGGAGGTGAGTGAAAAGGGTAGTTGGAAGGAGAGAAGATGATGATAAGAGAGGGGGTGGGTATCAATAGAGGGAGATAGGCTTGGGGTTGGGGAAGATGGAAAACAAATTTCTCCAATAAATTTTTATTTCTTTATATATTAATTTTTTGAGGTGTAAATGGTAGATTAGAAACAAAATAAAATAATGACAACACAAAAAAACATAAAACATGAAAATATTTTCAATGTTTGATCATATTGACCTATATACTGAAACAAGGACAGTTGTTTTCACTTTCTATGACAATTAGCATAGGGATACATCAAGAAGAGAAACTCAGGGTTATTTAAATAAAACATTGTCGCTAAAATTTCCTCAATTGATTTTACATATCTTAGGAATATCACACTTTGCAGGCTTAAAAGATGGCATCAGAACATATCACAATCAAAACCTCAATTGAATAGTAATTTTGGTTAATTAATTGATATAAAAATTCTCACAATTATCACCTCTTAATTTGAATTATCCAATCACTGAGATCAACATTTTCTTACCATAATTCCCCAGAAAGGACTTATGCTCTTCAAACATTCACCAAGTTACAAGTTATGATTGAACTTCACTACAAGAAATAATTTTATTAACATATCTATTTAATTATCTATAATGAAAAGCTTATTTAACAAAAATAAAACATCTTAAATGATATCATAAATGATGTTCAACTTGGCTTCTATATGTTTCAATTTTTTTATGATAAACTATATTTTTCATGATGTTTAGTACACTTTTACTATCAAAATATATAACAAATCTCTGAACATTCAAACCCATGTTATCAAAAAAAACATGCAGTCCAATACATACCTTCTTTAACCCTTTCTTTCAAATAAATAATTTTTTTCATAGAGCTATACATAGAAATAATTGATTTTGGTAATTTTTTCCAACTGGTAACACATTCAAATAAGGTATATATGAAACATGTCAATACCCTCCATATAAAGTTACCACCATAACTAACAAGGCTACAAACAATATCAATAGAACCATAAACTAAACTAATATTAGGTTTAAATCATAAAATGTCCACTTTCCATCTTAATATGAGTTTTCTCAACAAAAAAATACTATTGAAAATGTAACATATATCATACACTCAAATGAATTTGAAGTGGAAACTATGGACATGCATTATTTCTCTCCCTCTGAAAATTATAGTGCACTAACATCAAATTTAAAGTGCACTAACAGTATATCATATGTCGACATGAAATGTTCCATCTAAAAAACCATGTCACCATTTTATTGAATTTTTTCTAATATAAATACATTTCAACACTTTTATCTCTGATTTTTTACAACTAAGATTTTATATCCTACATCAAAATATTTGTGTCAACTCATCATTCCAGAAAGCCTTCAATCTATTAATTTTAATCATGTTACTTATTTTAATTAACATATTATCGACATATAACATAAAATAAAGTAATTTTATGCAAACTTATTAGAGTAAACAAAACTATAAAACTGATTTTTTATAAATTATTGAGAAATAGTTAATATATCAAATCCCTTATATCATTGTCTCAGAGACTATTTAACCCATATATAAATTTATTCAATTAACAAAAATGGATCTTTTTTCAAGAATCAAGAAAGTTATAAAGTTTTGTTATATAATTATGCTCTTTTATCTCATGTAATAATGTTAATTAACATCGAGTTTCTTAAGATACAAATGAAATGCACTTTCTAACCTAAAAAAATTATAGTTTAGTGGTTAAAAAATGATGAGAACACCTAATGGTAATAAATTCTCTCTTATGAAAATCCATTCTTTATAAGACTTTCTTAGAATATAGTTTTTTTTAACGTCAACCATATATGTAGAGGCTTGTATTTTCTATATAGTTTATGTTATGTGTTTTATGGGTGTTGAAAAAGGGGAATATGAAAGGTTGGGACATGCAAGAAGTTTTTTCTGACTTGAAAACCATGTCATGATAGAGTAAAACACATCATTGTTATGTCATACAATGGATTATTTCATTAAAATTTTCATAGTTTACATGATATGAAGAATGATGAGATTTTTTACTAACAGGGATTACATAACACACCGCTGTTTAGGAGACCACGTTATGGTTTAGTATAAAAGTCATAGTTCTTAGTCATGGTTTAAATAGGGGTTTTTGTGAATTTACTATAAGTTTATATCAACAGACCATGATTCACATTAATAAAACATGTTATGGTAAATTTGGATGGAAATTTTATGGATTTAGAAAGTCAACATAAGGAATGATACATTTCATGATTTCATGTTGTGGGTTTTAGGGGATTATCTAAACACAAGTTAGTTTATATAAACACATTGTGTTGTGGATTATATTTGGGAGAATTTGATTTGGTATGTAGTTATGGATTATATGGTATAAGTTAAAACAAACCATAAATTTTGGATCGATATTTGAAAAAAAGACACATGACATGTTGTTGGTGGATAGGTTGTGATTTTTGAAAAAACAAATTAAAAATATTTTAAATCACCCAAACTTTCCATATTTTAACTTGATACATCTCTTTAATATAGATAAAAACCAAAGGATTAATTTTGTGATATTTTTTTTTATCTCCATCATCCATTGGAGGATTTCTTCATGGAAGTGGTTGAATTGAATCTTGCTGGATCACCAATAAGTGGACATGTTGTTGGTGGATAGGTTGTGATTTTTGAAAAAAAAATTAAAAATATTTTAAATCACCCAAACTTTCCATATTTTAACTTGATACATCTCTTTAATATAGATAATAACCAAAGGATGAATTTTGTGATATTTTTTATTATCTCTATCATCCATTGGAGGATTTCTTCATGGAAGTGGTTGAATTTAAGCTTGGTGGATCACCAATAAGTGGAATCTTCAGTCTATTATTGTGGTGTCTTGATGGGGCTCTTAATTTTACCTATTCTATTAATTTTTTTTCAATGGATGAATCATGAATATTTTTTTGATGGATAATTATTTTTGTATTTGGATAACAAGATTGATAAACTTTCATTTAAAGAATCAAATATTTGATAATATATGAAATTCGAATAACTATCTTCTTTATTTATGTTCTCATGTGGATTTATCAAGTTTTAGTTTTTATGGGTGGAGATATTAACATGATTATCTAGTTAATTTGATGGGGTATGTGATTAAATGTTAAGTGTGTTTGATTATTTATTTATTATTGCTTAAACTATAATATTTTTTATTTGATTTTTGTGGTATGTAAGTGGAAAATTTTGATGGGGATGAACGAACTAGATGTTGAATTCCATATTAGATTTAGATTGTTAGAGGAAATAAGTGTGATATTTCATCAGGATTTGGTGGAGATAAAAACTTAAAGGGTATTTGAATGTTATATTCCAATAAATGGTATTAGATGTCGTATTCCAATATACACACGAACATATGCATTATCACGATATGGTTAAAATGATGTGATAATGAGGGGAGGTGGTCAGATATTGTATTCCTAGGATAATTTGGTAATGTGATATGGGTAGAGAGGTTTAGATATGTGTGGTAGTGTGGTTTAATATGTGTAAGGGCAAGAAGTTATATGGATTTGTTGATGTAGAGATTACAATATTGATGGATGTGTTTGGTTGGGGTGAGGGGAAGGTCGTAGGGTCAAGTCCCCAGGACTACGTGTTCATTTATTTTATTTCCTTACATAATTTTATGTGATGTGATATATAATATACCTCTAATTTGGAAACATTGTAATGAAATTTGTATAACTCTTTTGAATTGTAATGTAGAAAATGTGTGATGACTGAATCAAATTGATTGTTTAGCGTAGATTAATACAAGATTGGGAAGTTTTGGCGGTAAAGAGACAAGACCCAAGGATTCTGTATAATATAAATATATCATTGAATTTTTTCAATTCTAATGATGGATGAAGTATTATTATTCACTAGTTATGTAACCACCACCTGAGTTAGATTCCACAAGATCCAACGTCCAAGTTGTATTGGATTATGGGTGAACCCCAACATCCTAGTATAGGATGGTTGTTTGTCAAAATCACATGTTACTCATATGTGATGTTGTATTTCTAGGGATATTATATTCCCATGTGGGTCTTTTATTTTTACAACACATATATTTATGGGATGATTCCCTGGGATGTTTTATTTCCTTAGATGAGGATTCAGTGGGAAGCGGGTTGTGAGGGACTTATTTATATTAGAATTTTGATGATTAATTTATACTTATATGATGCCCTATTGTTTCTGGGGGTGTATTATTATAGTGAGATGAGATGTGTCAGACAAACCATGGGATGGTTTGGATTGTATGTTTTTCATTTCATTCATAAAAAATTTAGTATTACTCATCCACATTGACATGAGGGTTTTAGGGATAAATATACTAATTATTGTGGAATACGTACCCCTAAACTTTATCATTTTAATATTCAAAATATCTAATTGAAGGATGTGTTGTGTTTTAAGTGGGTTACCTAGAACCAACTATTGAATGTACTATTATTACTATTACATGAATACATTTTGACATATACACATGTGTTTTTCTTAAGATTATACTGTTAATATTTTTGTGTCAGCTATTTTCTTGTTAATTTCTTTATATTACATGTCATATCAATAGGTTATAATAGTTCTCATACTATAATGAGAACCTTGAGATATAATGACAATAATATTAATCATTTATCATATAGTCTTTATACATCATTCTGAATGGAAATGGATGGTGTCTGACTATTAAGTGTTGGGGGGCTCATAATCATTGAGATCATGAAGACTAATATGATAATAAGAAAATCACATGTTATACGTGTCATTGGTTGTACCTATCAGTAAGCACATGTATTCTTATGTTGATTCAAGATTCATTGTTTACCATTTGATTATGTACTTTGATAATGGAAGAAAACTATGAAACTTATAGTTTAATGAGGTATCTTATGTTGGTTGCACCATTAGTGGTATGAAATTGGTTGAATGATAAAGATAAAATTTGTCACATCCGAAAGGAGGAGATATATAAGGTTCAGTAGACCAAGATGGTAATAATTTTATTAAATCTATGGTCATGATAGAAGAAGGTAAGTTCATTCAGTAAGGTCATAAAATATTAAAGGATGATGACACAAAGTGTGCATTCTACTTTATGACAAATCACAAGACAAAGAGATTATATTTCATTAAATGTGTTCATAGGAGGTTTTCATTACTTTTACTATACCTCATCCTCTTAGGGGCCTTGATGGGTTGCTATACTTCTCTCCTGGTCTACTAGTATCATTCACTACTATCGAGAAAATGTCTTAGAGGTTCACACACAAATTGTACTCAAAAGTTTGTCCAATTCTAAAGAATTGGAATTTAGGGAATGGTGGGCCCCAAGACCAAGTTCAATATATGCCTAAGATCAAATTATCACAATAAATAAATAAATTTTGTATTATTTGAGTTTAGAAGAATAATTATTGAATTTATTAAATCAATATATTCACAAATTATTAATTCAATACTAGAAAAGTGTTTTATGAATGAATATTTATTTATTAAATATTTATTAAATATTTATTTGGAAAGGAGAGTTATGATAATGTCTTAGATCTTATCACATAACATTTCTTTAATGATAACAATCTGTGATAAAATATTCATGAAATTTTCACAAAGTTTTAAGTGTCCTTTGTGTCATTTTTAGGTCTATTTTAAGGTTTAACTCCCTGAAGGACCTAAATGTAATTTATGGAAGTTATAAACTAATAATTAAACACTTTAAGACCCAAAAATTATTAGGCCAAGTATTTCCAAAAATTATCTCATATATCCATCTCTTTCTCAAGTTCTAGAGAGATAAATTGAAGGGAGGTTCAATAATGGATTGATCTGAGTTTAGGGATTGATCATTATGATATACCATGATCCTGATGATGTAAAAGGTTTCTTTGATTCTCCACAATAGCACACATATAGAAAATGTAGATATTCAAGAAATCTGTTTAAGTGTTTTTGGATTCTCTAGATGGTTCCATCTTTAGTTATTTCAAATGATGGTCTTTAGAAACAAGTGGAACACATGTTCAATCAAAATAGAACAAGGAATGGTTTCAATTTTCAATTATGGTTTTAATTTTGTTCTTTTTACATAAATTAAATTACATGTGATCCATTGATGAATCCAGGCAGGAGTATACTAGATTTTATTTTTTGACATGAATCTGGACACAAAAATTTTAAAATTCATTTTCCACACTTTCGTAAAGCTCTAGGTTCAATCAAGAGGTACCCTCATCTATGGATGATGATAACCTAAAACATATGATGTTATTCAAAGTAAATTGATGGAAGGCATATGACTTAATAATAATTTGAGGGATTTTAATTTATCTAGGTGAAGGAAATCTTTTTTCTAGTTAGCATGTTGTCACTCTATAATCTTTCTCACATCTAACCATGCATAAATAAAAAATATTCACCGCATGTTAATCTATTTGTATCTATGCATGATCACTTATTATTATACTATGTGATCATATAAAAGCACATTTACAAAATAATAAATCATGAAAATGATAAAAATAAATAAATAATGATGAGATCATAAATTATTATCTGATGATTAATTCATTGCATGAATAATGGTATCACCAAGGCCCTAGGGAAATTCCTTAATTCGATATCTGACTCTAATTGAAACACCCATCAAACTCACATTCACATGTCTTGTTTGGTTTCACACTATCTCGTGACTCAACCCACTTTTTTTTGAACACCTTGGATATTTAAATTTCACTAGGTCATGTGTATCCACATTTAAGTGATAAAATCTAATTTCACATCCCAGGTTCCCCTAACCTGTGTGTGAGTATAGATCATAAAGATCAAAGGCGTTCACAACAACACGGTTCGAGTCGAGATCTAGTCTGAAATCGAACAAGTCATATGCATTGGAGTTTGTTGGGTGTTGTAATTTGAGTTAGGTATCGACTCAATGAATTCTTATAGGTTCATGGTTAAACCATTATTTACTCAGTTGATCAACCAATATATAATGGATTAGGATCGTTTCAATATTTATTTGTTTATTTATATCATTTTATTGGTGTATTATTTTTTAAATATGCTATTATGTGATCACACGGTATAATGATAAGTGATCATGCATAAATAAAATGGATTGACTCATGGTGAATGTTTTCTATTTATGCATGGTTAAATGTGAGAAAAATCAAAAAGTGATAGTATTCTAGCTAGAAATAGATTTCATTCACTGGCATAAATTAAAATCCCTCAAAGATATATTAAGACGCATGTCTTCCATCACTTGAATTTTAACAAACATATATGTTTGAGGTGCCCATCATCCCTATTTGAAGGTACCTCTTACTACTGGGAAATTATTATGAAAATGGTGGATCAAATTAGATAATTTTGGTAGAAAAGAATTATTCATAGCTAGTTTATTACAACTTAAGAGGTGAAGTTTTGAGTAAATCAAGTTTACAATTTCCAAAAGTCGGGACTTCACTTAATAATTAAATAAGTTACAAGTCAATGTGGTTGTCCAATCAAAGATATACTTTGAAAATCTCCAAGTAGTGGTGTATCCATATATTGGACTATAAAAAGAGATTTCAATGATCCTTTCCACTAGAATACACAAGCGACTGATTATTATGAATATAGTAGTTGAGGGATACTGGGGTTAAATAAAATATTGAGGGAATTTAAAGATTAATTAATCAGTATTGTCTATCATTAATCGATATAAAGTATTAATATTCTAAATTAATATGTTGTAGATAAAATGGAAAACATCATCATCATTTCAATATCACCGATATCAGTACTCGATAAAGAGAATATTATAACCAACATTAACTTCTAGTATTTTATAATCGCTTGTGTATAGTACTATATTAAGAGAGGAACCTCTATATGCTAGAATATGAACTCCCTTCTGAGACCTCTATGAGAGAAATCAAGGCAGATAAAAACAAGTATAAAAGAATATAGATGATTCAATAGATTTACAATGCATTATGTTGTCATTTATTTCCATTGAGCTTCAAAAAAATGCACGAGGATGAAGATTCCTATAAAATTGTATCTCACCTACAAGATCCTTATCAAGAGAGATCTCAAAACAAAAGATATGAGATATCCAGTGCACTATATTAATGAGAGTTAGTAGAAAAGGGTTTGGTAGGGCTTCATGTACTCAAGATAATTGGGTATATTAAGAGACTATAATCCTTTAGGTTCAAGTTGAACCATTAACCAGTGACATGTCTCATTCTTACTTTTTTACTTCCAAAGTTTTTTTCTTTTAGTGCTAATTATAACATGAATAAGATGAAAATTTCATCTCATATATATTGCATTTAGTTCTCTAAGTTGATAAGGATACTAAGAACATTAACTCTTCAGTACATATGGTGAATAAGAGGAAATATAAGGCCAATGTGTCAAAGGTTAAGTTTAAGATAAATATTATAATTCACCGCCCCTCTAAGATGAAAAAGATGCAAAGGGGGACCAACAAGTAGGAGTTTTTATTCTTTTCTTATGGCAACAATGATCACTGGAAGAATACTTACAAGGTGGGGAAGAAGAAGCGATGTGATGCTTCTACCTTAGATATATTTTTAATTAAATTCAATATATCTTTATCTACAAGTTCAGTATTGGATATAGAATGTGGATAAATAATTTCTATTCATATATAGGAACCATATAGATTTCAGAAGATCAAAAAATTTGAGGAGGATCTTTAGGTCAAAATGGTGTGAGACTAGTGGCCTTAGCACGATGAGACATATTATCTAAAATCTTTTGGTGGTTGGTTGTAGTTGATGTTATTTCATATTGGTTTTTCTTTTATATTGAATATATTGAGGATTATTTCTTGATCTTGTTTGTTGTTTGGATTTTGTTTTGGATTATATTGCATTCCATTCATTACTGGTCCCATTTTTTCATATTGTGATATTTTATTGTTCATATTTATGGTGGTGCCTGATTATTCTAAATAAAAGGGTAATACCTCACATATCATGATATATGTACCCTTGCTGTGAGTGGCCACATCATGGCCTATTGGAAGCAGGGTTTAGAAGTAATTCTCAATCTCACTACAGACTTATGAGTCATGGTGGGGTTATAAAGTGATATAATGATATTACAAAGAGGTTTAGAATGGATTTTGGTGTAGGAACTAGTGAGGATTTCATTGCGTTAGTAAGAAAATGGAATGTATGATATTAGTATGGAATGTAAACTAGGGAAACTAGTAAAGGGTGTGGCTTCCAATGCATTCTTATTCCATGACCTTAGTTTTCTATTAACCATAGTCGAGGGATTGTTTTCTAATTTTTGGGGTACTATGTTAGGGTGGATATACATCATGTATACTAGATCATGATAATAGTATATATTGTGTTTCTTTTTATTGATGTATAAAAAACAATCTTGTATTTAATTTAAAATTTTTCTATATCATTAGTCTTGGGGTTTCTTTTTCTTAGTTTTAGATATGTAATTTACAAAATATCCTCATTTGGTTCAGTTAGAGGAGCAATATCAGAATACTAAGTTAGTTAATTGGAGGATCAATATGAGAGTTTATGAGAATTGGATAGCTACTTTTCAAGAGTTTCTGAATAAAATCTTGGAAATATATAAAGAGCATGTCTCTGGCCAGGATACCTAGAATTGTCTAGAAGAGGTGTAAATTTCTTATCAATTTACTTGGGATAAGGATGCGCATTGGATACCTTTAGAGATAGGTTTATTACTTGGTGAGTTAAGATGGTGATGGACTCTATTTTATTGATCGATATATGTCTAAGGTATCATGGGATCAATTCCAAGTGTATTTTAGGAGGAGTTTGTTTCATCGAAACTTAAGGTAAAGCAGTAAGAGGAGTTATTAAATATCAGGAAAGGGAGGTCTAATGTTAAAGTTTTTGAAGCTCAGTTCAAGAATTTATTGTGTTATTCACCAAATTTTATAGCTAATGGGGAGATAAGGTCACAAAATTTTGATATGACCTTTCCCTTAGAGATTCCGCATCAGGTTAGTCTTTTCACCCTTAGAGATTTTATAACAGTGATGTCGAAATCTAGGATTATTGAGAAAACCTTTGTTCAAAAATATATATCTATAGAGGAGACAAATTAAAGTGATTCATGAAGTGGGAGTGAAAACAATAGATCTTATTTTAGGGGGAAATATGATTTGCGGAATATGCATGGAATTCGGGAGCTAACCTTATCTCTTTTCTCCGAAGTTGACAGTTCTCGATCCTCAATCATGAATTTAGATATAATCTATTATCATTGTTGTGGTAATGGAAATCAATAGTTATTATGCCCTTATTATTAGAGTGTCCAGTAAGGTCTAGGTATTTTGATAGTGGATAGACTGCATTAGAATTAAATGTCACCAAAGAAACAATTATCTCCTCAACAATAATATCTACATTATGATTAATGAACATTAATACCCTTAAATCAAGGTAGAAAAGAAGGAGTCACGTCAAGGTATATTACTCTCCCTTAAGGACATTATCTGAAGTAAATAAAATCTGGAAGAAGACATAAGGGGTGATGCGGTGGAGGATAAGGACATGGACAACTTCCCATAATGGAATTGCCTATCCCAAAGGGACCACAAATCATTAAAGGTATCATATATCCTTATTCTATCTTCTCTTTTGTATTTTTTGATACTAGTTCTTTACATTATTTTATTACTCCTTTATTAGTTAAGGAGTTGGGTCTCAAGGTACAACATCTTCCTAAACCCTTAGTTTTGTCTACCACCATGTGATATTAGACTAGGTTGGTGGAAATTTTTCATGGTTGTGAGCCGATACTGAGGAGATATCAGTCCACATGGGATTTGATCTTGTTAGAGATACACTCATGCAATGTCATCTTTGGAATGAATTGGTTTTTCTCTTTGAAAGAATTTTTAGATTTATAATGACAATAAGTTTTCACATACATGGATGGAGATCAATTGGATTTAATTGATGAGTGGGATAAAAAATAGATCATCAACATGAAAAACCCATCACATCATATCTTATAACTTTTAAGTTTATAGCATAAATGTGAATAGAGGAGTTTTTGAGATTAGTGTTGGAATTTGTTAATTTTTCCCTAAGATTGAGACTTTAACTCCTCATTATGAGATTAGATTTGGAATAGATTTTAAAACAAGTTTTATCCTATATCTACACCCCCTTATTGGGTGGAACCATCAGATCTTTGATGTTTATGGATACAAATTATAATTTTATATTGAAAGGTTTTATTCACCTTAGTGTGTTTGTATGGAGAGATCCAATTCTTTTTAGCAATAAGTCTAATGGAAACTTGAGTTCATGTATAGATTATTAGAATATGAACTAAGTTACAATGAATAATTGATATCATTTTCCAAGGATTAAATATTTTTTCAATCAATTGATGTGATTTAGCTAGTTTTCATATGTGTATTTGTGGTCATGATATCATCAGATGAGGGTGAAGGACAATAATATTCTAAATATGGTATTTCAATTTTGTTATGGGTATTTAAAGTTCATGGTGATGTCCTTTAGAATTATTAATACACCTACGATGTTTATGGGATTGATGCATTGAGTGTTTCTTCCCATCCTTGATCAGTTTATGGTAGTGTTCATTGATGATATCTTGGTTTATTAAAGGTAAAATAAAGAACATACAAAGAATTTGAGAATTGTGTTAGGACTTATTCATCATTATAAATTTATGGTGGAAAGTTGAGGTCAAGTTTTGGACATAGAAAATTAATTTTATTGGTCATGGTGTTTCTTAATAGCAGGGTGTGTCAATGGATCTATTAAAGATCAATACCGTCGTCACTTAGAAAGTACTAAAGAATATGGAAATGGTGTATGGATTTATTGGTTTAGATTATTACTAAATGATATTTGTGTTTTAATTTTCTTATATTCCAACTCTTTTTACCAGTATAACCAAGAAGGGTCATTCTTTTACATGAATAAAACAATGTCAAGCCACTTTTGAGTATTTGAAGTAGAAGTTATTCAATGTCCATATTCATTGGAAACCTAAGGAGTTATGTTCTAGGTTTAATACAATACATACCATCATGGTATAGGTTTTGTGTTAATGAAAGAGTGGGTAATGGTATCATGTGGGTCCTAGAAGTTACGACCTTATTAACACAACTACGCTACCCATGACCTTAAGCTTACAATCATTGTGTTTTCTCTAAAGTTGTGGATACATTACATGTTGGGTGAACATTTTGTAGTCTTCATAAAGCAAAAGAGTTTGTGTTATATATTATTATACAAAGGGATTTGAATATTTTAAAGTATAAATATATGGAATTCTTCCAGGATTATGATTTTGATATCACAATCCTTTGGACAAAGGTAATGTGGTATATGACATATTGAGCAGGAAGATCTATAATGATATTTCTCAGGAAGTGAGCGATGATTGGAGGATAATGGAATAACTTGTGGTGTATGTATGGAGGGACCATATAGAAAATAAATATACTCTTGATAGATGAATGGAGGATGAGGAACATTGGTTATTGTTCCATGAGAAGTTATATGTTTTGCAGGGTTTGCGGGAGATAGTTTTGCATAAGCTTCATATCTCACCTTTAACTATGAATACAAACATTGGTAAAATGTATCATTCCCTGAAGAATTAGTTTTGGTGGAGAGAGATTAAGAGTCTAATAGGTGAGTTTGTATCGAAGTGTTTTTTAAGTCATTTGGTAAAGGCAGAACATCAAGTTTCAGCTAGGTTGTTGCAACATTTGTATTTTCCATAGTGGAAGTGGTAAGATGCCTCTACATATTTTATGATCAAGTTACCTCATATGTTGATGGGAAATAAAGTCATCTAGGTCATTTTTGATAGATTAAATAAGTAGGTTCATTTATTATTGATAAAAAAATATTTCTTGTTGATAAAGTTAGTAAATATTCATGGTGTTCCAAGGACGATTGTTTCGAACCATGATCCTAGGTTTAAATTAAGGATGTAGAGGATATTTCATCATGATTTAGACACCTATATTTTCCACACTAATTTTCACCCACAAATAAATGGTCATAATGAACAGATGATTCAAGAATTGGATGATATGTTGAGATCTTTTATCAAAGGTTCTGAAAGATATTGGGTTGAGCATATACCAATGGTTAAGGTAGCCTATAATAATTGTTATAGCTCATCTATTAGTATTTTAACATTCAAAGCATTATATGGATGGTCTTGTTAGAATCCTTTATGTTGGACCGTGTTGGGGAGGGGAAAATTATTGATCCATATTTTGTGTTGGATATGGAAGAGAGGGTACAAATTATTTGAAAATGGATCAAGACTGTGCAAGATTTTCAGAAGTTATATGTCAAAAAGAGGAGGAAAATATTATAGTTTTATGTTGGAAACCATGTTTTATTTAAGTATTCACCCTAGAATATACAATGAAAACTTTTATGGGTATTAAAATCCCTCTTAGGTTTGTTGGGACTTTTGAGGTGTTGGAACATGTTGTTGAGGTGATATATTGGATTTCAATTTCACCCCGATTGGTGAAGATTCACTATATTTTCCATGTGTCACAAATATAAAAGTGCCTTCATGATGGTTCTCATATGGTTTATTGTGGAAATATTGATACAAAGGAGGATGTGGAATTTTTTAGGAGTCCTCTATAAATTAAATACCACCAAGGGAATGTGTTGTGTGGATATTCCATTCCTTTGGGGTGTATTTTGTGGAAGTATAGTGGCTTGGAGGAAAATACTCGATATTGGGAGTCACATATGAAGGTTTGATATCCCGAGCTATTTTGAACTTTGTTCCATGTAACATGAAGTGAAATTTCAAATTAAAATTTTAATCATGATTATGATTTTCATAGGTGAAAATCTTTTGATAGGTATCTCATGTTGTGGTTTGGTTTTCAGTGATTCATTACCTATTTTGAAGTTGTGTGTTTTGGATTTTCAAGAATGAAGATAATTTTAGTGATATATAATATAGAGACCTATATTTTCTTTTTCTTTTTAATTGTGAATTTTATGGGCATTAAAGGAATAGGGGAAGATGAAAGGTTAGAACTAGCGAGATTCTTTTTCAAACTTAGAAACCACATCATGTTAGAAAAAACACATCATGGTTAGGTCCAATAATGGATGATTTTATTTAAAAAATCATACTTTAGATGAGGATTGATGAGATTGTTGGATGACATGAATTTTCAAACATGTTTTGGTTTAATGGAAATGTTATAGATATTATAAGTGGTTTGAAGAGTGATTTTGGTGAAGTTATAGGAATTTTAGACCAAGAAAACACAACATGTATTCATAAAACACATCATCTAGAATTTGGATAGAAATTTTGAGGATTTTACTATAAGGAATGATACATGTCATGATTTTATGACATGGTTTTCATAATATTCACTAAACACAATATTTTTATATAAAATAGTTGTATTGTGGATTAGAATTGTGTGGGTTTTTTTGTATTTGGTTACGGATTGTTAGAGGATGTGATTCCCACATCAAATCTAAGGTATCATGTTATCTTTACCATTTGTTATAAATAAACACCAAGGACTCCATAGTGAGTCATCTTGGGTATTGGGTAATAATCTTCTCCATTCGAACATGGTATCAAAGGAGGTTTCGTAATCCTCATCCACCCTCCCCTCTCTCTTTTATCACAAAGAAAAAACCATATGACCCCCTCTATAGGGGGGAATCATCTCAACCAAAGGCTATGATTTTCATCAGGTGCCCCCACCCTCATGATTCCCTCATTCATTATGAATCCCTCCCCCATCCTCACAGAACCCTCCTCCCTATGCGATGGAACTCCCTTTCATTTCATCTCCTGTCATCTGATGCTCTCTATCTCGCCACCTTCCTTGCGGCCATGACACCCCTGCCATCTCCCTCTTAACGTCGTTGACCCCCTCCTATGGTAACTCCCTACGCAACCCCACCTTCTTCCATCATCATTGCACCCCCAAAAGGTACCTCCATATGTGGCTCCTCTCCTGTATGTGAACCAACGGCCACAACAGCCCCTTCTCTAAGAGGGATCTCCTAGTACCATCACTCCCACCACTACATTAGCCTTATAATGGATCTTTATAAATCCATCGATGGTTTTGATATGTTATCCCTAGAAAATTATAAAGATCTATAAATCACCCCTCCCTGATCATATTCTCTAGATAAGCTCATTTCTCACACACAACCTTCTTCAAAATGCATTATTTTCCCCCATTAATTTCTCAGATGCTCCCTGTTATTCTTCAGACCTTTTCTATCAACCAAAATCATTGGGTCCACAAATTCGAACACCATTTCACTTTATAAATTTAGGGTTTGTAAATTTGGATGCCATTTAACCTTGAAAATTTATGGTTTGTAAATTTTGATTTCATTTCACCTTGGAATTTTAGGGTCTGCAAGTTGGACTTCATTTCACCTTGGCAATTTGGGTCTTCTAGTCAGGCTCTGTTTAACCTGACTATTTTGAGGTTGTTTGTCAGTCCCTATTTCACCCATTATCTTAAAGAAAGTGTCATCCTCATCATGATATCATGAGAGTTCTATGATGGTCATTTTTTCTTTCATAACCATGGGTGAGAGTGCAACAGGTGGATCATAACCAGTGGACAGTTTGTAAATGGATACTATTATTTTTTGTCTTTTTTGTTTTTTTATGTATTCAAGATGAGAATTTATAACTTAAGGTGAGGTATTAAGAGTGTTTAAATGTTTTGTTTTCTTATTATTATGTATCCAAGATAGTTACACATAGTTTAAGGGGGAGTGTTAGAGGAGGTGAGTCCCACATTGAAGTTGAGGTATCATGTTATCTTCACTATTCATTATAAATAAACACTAAGGCCTCCCTTAGTGAGGCATTTTGGGTATTAGGTTATAATATCCTCTATTCTAACGTGGTATGAAATAAAATGGATAATATAGGATAACTCAAAACATGATGTAAATTTCATATTGGTCTTTGAGCGAAGTAAAAACATCATGTTGTTGGTGGACACATGATAGTTTTTGAAAAAATAGATTAAAAATATTCTAAAAACCCTGAACCCTTAGTATTTTCTCTTAAGAATTCCCATATTCCTAAAGATTTACCAAAGATAAACTTAAGTAATATTTCTAAAAAAACTCCATCATCCATCGATGTATTTTTTTATGGGAGTGGTTGAATCAAAGTTTGGATCACAGATAAGTGGAATCTCGAGTCTATACTTATGGTGGATTAATGGAACTATTACTTCTCTATATTTTCTTGGTATTGGATGTGAATGGATGTATCATGAAAATTATTTATAATAGATTGTTATTTTAGTATTTTTAGATTGATATTAACGAAAATTCATTTAAATAATTGTATATTTTATGAGGTATGTGATCTGCACAACTCTCTTCACTATTTATGTGTTCATGTGGACTTATAATGATTTGGTGATCAAGGGCTGATAGATTCACGTGATTATATAGTTAAGATGATGGGGTAAATGATTAAGTGATAAATGTGGTTGATTTTTGATTTAGTGTTTCTTAAACTATAATACCTGTTATTTGATCGATGTGATACAGAAGTAGAGGAAGTTTATGGGGATGTGCGGAAAAGATTTTTTATTCAATATTAGATTCCTCAGATATTGTATCCCAAATAGATAACATATGTAGTATTTCATAAGGAATTGGTGGATATGGAAGCTTAAAGGATATTTGGATGTTGTCTAATAAGAGATGAGAATGGATGTGGCATTACAATATATCCATGAATGAATTAAGTATTTAGATAGGCTTAAATTAATGTGGTAATGAGGATAGGTGATCATATTTCATATTATGAAGATTATTGGGCAAAGTGATATGGGGTTGAGAGGGTGTAACATGTGGGGTGAAGTGGTATGGGGTTGAGAGGGTGTAATATGAGGGGTGACGTATTTTGATATGTGGATGGGGAGGAATTTGTGTAGAGTTGTTGTTGATGTAGAGATTAAAATATTTATAGTTTGTTCTAAATTCTAGGATATGGAAACTATAACACCCTAAGATTTTAGAATATATTTTTCTTTAAATAAATTGTAAGTATTCGATGGCTTTCTTGATACACAACACCAAGCTTAAAACAAACCATCATTTATTATAACTTATCCATTAAATTGGTGATATGAATAGGAATAATCACAATATAAAAAATATGTATAAAGTTTTTACATAATTAAAATGGATTTATTAATCATATTAAATAAGTACCCAGGTTTCAGTAAAGTCAATATATGCTTCAAAAATACATTTTCTCCAAAAATGGTTTTAATGAATTTTGTGAGAATAAATTATAATTAATTTTTCACATCTTTAGAAATGTAATTTTAGGTAATGAATATCATTTTTTAATTAAACATGTCAATATGATCTTAGGGTAAATTTTTGATATTTTTTAAAAATATTTATTTTTTAGTAAATAATGAAAAATATTGTTTTTTGTAAAATTATCATTTCCTTTTATTAAATTAAGTAATTTAAAAATATCATTATGTTTTAAATTTTATATTAAAGTAACATGAGAATATTTTAATTATAAATAATCTACTTAGTTACATAAGAATCAACATTTAACTTGATTTTGATATAAGTTTGGGCTTTAAAACATATTTGTCTAAAAACAGTTTTTATGTGAGAAATGTTTTTTATCTTAATAAATTAGATTAATCATTATTAATTAATTTTTTTAATGAAATTTATAGATTATATATTCAATAAAATATTTTAACCTTAATTTTATGGTTTTTATTAGTCACAGAATGAATGAAAATTCAATTTTATGTTTAAAATTTCATTTTTTTAAAACTAGTTTTTGTAACTTTTCATGCATTTATTTTAAAATTAATTTATTATACTTATAGAAATTGAATTTGATAAAATATATTCTATATTTTAAATCATAATTTATAACTTTTTTAATGAGTTTAATTTCATTTTTGGTTATAATGAATAGTTAAAATAGTAAAAATGTGTTACCACAATTAAAGTTAAAACGGGTTTATCAGAAGTTAAACTAAAAAATAAAGGTAATATTTCCACATAAAATTGTATAATTATTATTTATTAAATATTTGTACCCCATTTTTTATATTAACTTTTAAGACTTGGTCATTTGGAATCATTATACTTGGGAAAAATATTAATTTTATTTAAATATTTTAAGTAATTCCAAGTGTGTCATCTCCCTCACTTATAAAAGGGAACCTATTATCCACCCTTGTTCATGAATTTTTAGCCTTATATCTTGGAAAATATCTTCCCCAAAACCTTCCTACCTTCATTACCTTCATCCTATAGTATCTGGTTTTCTCCTAAAACTAATCTTTCAATGTTTAAGGAGTAAGACCAATGAGATCTCTCAAAGAAGAGGTATAAATATTAACCAATATCTTTGAATTTTATTCTCTCTTAAACATTATCTAAACCTATTGTATCTATAAAAAAATGATGTCTCTAGTATTATAATTATACTGAGATGTTATTATAAATATGTCACAAAAATTTATCATCTTTTCTCAATCAAATTGGAAATGAAAGTATCACTCGTGCTTTCGTGTGGACTACCGCCTCCACGTAGTGATATAAATCATTTTTTATTTCCATATTTCATAGTTGGATATTGTTAGAGGTTAATTTGATTCTATTCTCACATCATACTTTTGGCATCATGTCATCTTTATCAGTCACTATAAATAAACACCAAGGCCTCCCTTAGAGAGGGATCATGAGTAGTGGGTCAATACTCTTCTATTATAACTTGGTATCAAAGTAGGTTCCATAACCCTAGACCTCCCTCCCCTCACCTTCAGACTTATCCATCACTACTCAAATCACCATCGAGCTTCTTTACTGCTTTATTTTTTTTATTATTTGGGGGATTTTTATTCCAATTTGGGAATGTACATTTGAAGGGGAGTTCTAGGGATGTTTATTTTTGTTTTCTTATGTTTATAAGCTATGTATACCTAGATTTAGGGAGAGTTTTATAGGTTTCAGTTATTTTAATCCCACATCATACTTTAATTATTAGTTCATCTTTATCATTCACTATAAATAAACACGAAGGCCTCCCTTAGATAGTGATCTTGGGTAGTGGGTCACTACTTTTCCATTATAACTATTATTATGATGGATTTCATGTTTATATATGATATTTATGACATAATTATTATTATGTAATTATAATATCTTATTTACCTTCTTACTATCCCATTCATTAGAAAACGATAATGTTGCTCATGCGTACATGTAGATTACCACCTCCACAATTCGATGTGATTCATTTTTTATTTTTTCTTTACATGGATGTCAATAAGGATATATTTAATGAATATATATGATATAATAATGATTCTGTAATTTTTAATTACTATTTATTATTTTTATTTCATCCATCGAAAATTGAAAACATGACTCATGTGTATGTATGAACTATCATCTCCATGAAGTGATATAATTAGTTTTTCATCACCAGTTTATATAAATAGTTATAAAATTATATATAATGATTAAATATGATACTTATGAAATGATTTAGATTCTAAATATTATGGGACCATGATCAAAGTGTAAGGACCATAATATCCAAACTGAAACATACATGAAAAACGAAACAGTTAGCACCCGAAAATGAGGATCTTCATAAAGAATTATTAATAAAAAAGTGTTGAAATGTTATAATTGTATCATAAGTGATATTATAAGTATTTAAATGGTACTGGTATAGAATTATAATAAATCTAAATTTATTAACTAAGATATTAGAGCACTTACAAATCAAGTTGGACATAAGGTAAAGGTCCTTCATCTCAATATTGTTTCTTTGAGACATGTTTGATGTTATGCGCCTATTTATGTTTATGAATAGTATTTAATACCCATTTTAAATGTTATATCATTTATCCTTATTAATTAATGTTATTTAAATATAAATTCAAAATATTTCATCCAAAGGGTTTAGATTCAAAAGTTATCAAAGTGGTAAGGGTTTATGTCTCAAATTGCCTTCTTTTGAACATATGTTATACACTTATCTTCTTTTATGAGGTGTATTTAATGTCCCATTGATATTTTTTATCATTAATATCCTTATTTATATGTTTTTTATAGTTTCATTTGAATTAATTTATTTCATGGGGTTAAGAATCAAAAGTTACCAAAGTGGTAAGGGTTTTACGTTAAAATCTCATTTTTATGGGATTGTTTATGCTTAAATTTATGATGATGAATTTATATTATATATCTATATAAAATATAATAAATTTTCTTCTCTATTTATTTCTTTGGATTACATATATTCCTTTCATTTTCCTCTCTCTACATACTCAAGAGTCTAAAATAATTTTTTTAAATAAAACTGACATTATTTCTCTCTTTGGTCAGTAATACTTTTCTTCCATATCCATATTTTATTTAAAATGTTTTCAATAATGTTTTTAAAATTCCCCAATAATTGTATATATTCATTTTTACACACGCTTTACTTTCTATAAAAAAAATTAAAAGGAATTTCCTTATCTTTTTTCAAATGAGGTACTTTTGACTATTTACTAATAATGTGAAAGGAATATTTATTTTAAAGTTCACTAAATGGATGGATTTTCCCACCATCATTAATTATAATTAATTTGTATATTACTTTATAGGTTTCTATTTTTTTATTAAAAAATCCTGAATATTTTGGAATTTTTTATATTTGAAATAAGTGATTTCAAAATGAAAAGGCTATATTCCTCAAGAAAAATTTCAATGATATTTTAAAAGATTTTTTCATCTATGATAACATCATTTGATGTAACTTATGCTTATATAGAGATATTATTCAATGATACCATCCTTATTATTTATTTATATGGTTTATGATTATGATGATGAAATATTGATGAAACTCATTTTCTTTTCCACGGGTTAAGCTTTGATGTAATGATAAATGTTTTCATGATCTTGCAGAATATATATGAATAGATTATGATTATGTGATGGGTTGGTCTGTTATATCCCTCCAATGCATTGATTAAATATTAATGTTTTATGATCTAAAAAGGTACATGTAAGTTAATCCCAAACCCAAAAAAGGGTACAAAGGAGGTTATCCCAATCCTGAAGAAGGTATATAAGTGGTTAACCCAAGCCTAACATGTGAATAATGTCTTAATGGATAGCATTGACATAAAATTTATTTGATTATGATTATTACACAATTTACACCACTCTTTTATGACATGATCTTATGTCACTATTATTCTCTCATGGATTATGTTCTTTGATTCCTTTATGATTCAATTCTTAGTAAATTCAAAACTTTTTTTCATTGCTCGTGATTATGATCTATGCATTTTTAGGTGTGGTTTTCAAATGTTAAGTTCATGTTCTCATACTATATGCTCATGTTATTCTATAATGATCATTTATATCTCTTTTTTTACCCTTAGTAAGAATATTATCTCACCCTTTATCATATTTCCTTTTCCACAAGATATGAAGAAAGGTTTTTAGTATGATATGTCTAAGAAGGGTGGTAGTTGTGAAGAGCTTAGTGAGAGATGATATATATCTTTTATGTACCAGCTTTTTATGTATCCAAATTTCCAAATACACTAAACATTTACGGCTCTATCATGTATCATAATTACATGTAATTATTATTCATATAATAAGATATAATATTTATGTATGTAATGTTTGGGTCATATTAGAAACATTGTGATGATATTTGTCTAACTCTTTTAAAGTGAAAGATGAATAATGTGTGAAAAATAAATCAAATTGATTTTGTAGTTAGTGTGGATTAAGATGGGATTGTGAATCTATGGAAGTGAAGAAACGAGACCCGAGGTTTGTGTCTATTGTGATTATATAATTGTATATTTTTTTATTTCATTTAAGATTAATGTAGTATTCTCCACTCACCACACAACCTTCATCTGAGTTGGACTCATCGAGAGCCAACATATACATTGTATAGGATTCTAGGTTGATTTATGTTGTATTGGATGGTTTTATGTTGACCTCTTATGTTACTCTTATAGGGAATTTTATTCCTAGGGATGTTTTATTCTCTCACAAATATTCTATTTCATGGACACGTATATTTATGGGATGATTTATTCCATCGAGATATTTTATTACCTCTTAGGCTGATTCATTGGAGAGAAAGTTTCATGGGTACTATTGTTATTATTATTTTAATGATGATTTTATACTTACATGATGTCAATTTTTTTGAGGGAGTGTGATTAGGGTGAAAAGGGATGTTTCAGACTTGACAGGTGTCAAGATTGACATGGGAAAACTTGTATTATATGTTTTCTATTTCATTCACAAAGTATTTTGAATTATTAATCCACCTTGACATGAGGGAATTTAGAGAGGAACATTCTAAGTATGGTGGAATAATCACCCCTAATTTTATCATTTTGTGATTTTAAAGAACAAGTTAGAGGTCACACTGGTCAATATTAACTCAGAGCACATAATAATTATTTGAATTCAGTGGTGTTGCATCTTAGATTTTTTATCACCGCTCATCCCCACTAAAACCCCTCATTGGTCGATAATGAAATCAAGTGTGACCCCTGAAGTCTACCTTTAATAGGTAATGACTTTGTGACTAGAACTAAGGGTTTAAAATATATAATATTGGATGAATTTCCCTATATAATCTCAGAAAAAAAATAAGGAAAACAACCAATCAAAATATTTATGGATAAAATAAACCCAAAATCCCTACCATAATATAATGTATTGTGTGTGATGACATAAAAAACAAAATAAAAACTTCAATGAAAATATCCAATAAGCACCTTGTTAGGAAGAAACTCCAAAGCCAACTGAACACCACATCAAAAACTAGTAAAGTCAATCCCGCTCTACAGATCTACTATGAAAATATGAAAAAAAATAGTGTATAGAAGTAGGGGAAAGCATAAAATTATACTTAATATATTCCTCCCAGAAAACTTTCATGTCAATATGGAAAATAATATTAAAGGCTTGTTAACTAAATAAAAAAACCAACTCATGTATCAACACTCGTTTACTATAAACTCATCTTACCAAGGTTCACTCTCTAAATCCATATACAATAATAATAAATTAAACTTGAAAATATATCAAATAAGTTAGTTATTACCCACTTACCCACTGATCTAGTCATCCTCACATCCCAACAACATATGTCTCGGTGCACCCATACATTCCCATATCAATATACCACTACCACATACTGCAAACACATAAAAAACCACATACTATATTCACATACCATAGTCACATACTGCATACCCATAGTATTTATGGTGAATGGAACACAAAAATGATAAGGATCCATAGAAAAAAAGTGCACGACATGTGGAAATATTAACATGTGGTAGACAAAGAAAAAATCAATAAAAAACAACCAATTAAATATTCAAAACCATAAATAAATAAAACATAATCAATAACAACATATAACATCACTCATCCAAAATAATTTCCATAAAAATTAAACTAAGATAAAATAAATATAAATATAAACTTGAAATTTAAATAATTAAAATAAATATACTTCATTATAGGATTAAATTAAATACAAAAAAGTAAAAAATAAATATAAGGGGAAAACAATGGGATAAAATTGAATTAAAAAAAGAAAATAAAAATAGAAAAATATGAGAGTTTTCACCGTAGGTTATCATTTTCCCTAGAATAACTATCATGGATGGGTCACAACATTCAATGGAATTTGGGTGGGTCACTATGCTCAATGTAGTCCATCACTGACTGGGTCGCTATGATTGTGGGAAGTATAGGTTTTGTTACGTTGGGAGGAAGGGGGGATGTTGTTGGATTCAATTTGGGTAGTTTTATTGTAGAGGTGGGGTTATTATTTATATTCTTAAAAAATGAAAAAAAAATGAAGGATGTCATAGTGGCTCATGCAATGCCAATGTGCAATATAACGCAACATAGCGCGTGCCTTGGTGCACCATCCCAAACATGCCATGAAAAAGCCATTGCATGGAATAGTGGTAGCAAGTGCATGAAATTAATAACTATGTAGATACTAAAACTGTATAAACAATACCATATATCCACCACCTCATGACACAACTATATAACCACACTGTGATCAGAAGGAAGAGTGAGAGGGTGAGTATTCAAAGATTCGTATCACTCACATCGTAGGTGTTGGGAGTTCAACAAGTACTCAAAACCTCATATGGACATCTATCAAGTTATCTAACTCAGGTGGTGGTATATAAAAGATAACAAATAATTCTAGTGGTATAATATAAAACTCAATTTCTTCCTAGGGTCCACTTCCTATCAAACACCTATATAACCACATCTCATCATCACACCATCACCACTACACAACACAAATGCTGGTACCTATAAACACACAACAACCATCATCGTAACCACACATCAATCAACATATTATACCCAGTTCACTTATCATTTCCAATTACACATTGTTTCATTTTGAAATATCAAATTCCAACAAATTTCATTTCATATAAGTTACTATCACTTTCAACATAATTCATCATTTTTATTATTTCATTATTTACATTTACCTTCCTCATTATAAATAAATCCAACACTTTTTTATTCATGAAAATATCATCAAAACCTCATTCTCATTATACTTGTTCAATTCCATTTTTTAGGTTCACCATTTCACCGTATCTTGGGTAACTACAACACATGAACCACAACAACCAATCACACTATCACAACTTCAACAACCATTTAACATTAAAACAATAATTAACACATGTCATTCCACCCCATATCACTACCACATAAACAATAAGACCTATTACTATTGCTTCACTAAGACCTTATCATGTTTCCCTATAAATTACTATTTATTCACATGCTCAAGCTACTGTGAATTAATTTAAATATCACATGCCATCAAAACAAGAAACAAAACAAAAAATAATCACATATGGATAATTATCTTTTAGGAATCACATCCTTCTTATTATTTAAATTCAATTATTCTTTGATTAACTAATCCATTTCCATCTCCTTACCCAAAGAGAAACTAAATCATACTTAAACTAGAGAGAATGTGAAACACCTCCCTTGAATGAAGCTTAAAATGATTCAATGCCGAGAAGAGATGGATCTTGATGATCAAACTCCCAAAATATCTCATCAATACTATATCATATTCACCCATACACCGATTTCATTTCTCTGCAATAATGAAGAAACAAGAGACGATAGAGATAATGGAGGATAATAGAACCTTGAATCACAAGGACTCAATCACATGAATAAAAAGAATCAAGGTTCTACCAAAGGATTCCAAATCCACCAAAATCGAACATCTAGGCCTCCTAGGGTTTCAATAAGAATGGAAAATCTGATTGAGAGTAAAGAGAGCACCCATATTTATATTTATATTCTGGGTGATCAAACCAAGACTTGTTGAACCTAAACTACATTGTGGTTAACGTTGATCTGAAAACCATGGCACCATAATAAACTAATTACCTAAAATATCACTCATTGTCTCCCTTCATAAATCAAATCCTTTACTAAACCATTATATGACCCTAAAAACCATGATTGTTTTCTCAAATCTCCTCAAATCTCCATGATAAAACAATGATGTGGTGGTCACCTGACCATGCCATTTTCCACCATGAGGAACACAATAGTCATTTTCCTTCTCCCCATTTCAAATGGGGATTCCATAAAAACTCAACCCTAAATCAAAGCATGAAAATTGGGCACCTTCCCTAAAATACATTGTGATTTAAAAACACGTCATCATTTAAAACCACTTCATGATTTACAACCATTATGTGATTTAAAACCATGACATAATTTCCCTAGAAATAGTTCACACCAACTCAAACTCTCCATCCCTAAAAAAGTGGGCACACCACCATGGCCAGAACCATAACCATCATAAACCTATAAAATCACAATTTTGTGAATGCCCACCATAATTTTTTCTTCAAAAGCTCAAAACCTCAACTCTTAATCCTATATTCATCTCTAATCTTATTTTATATATCTCCAACACATACAAAACACAAATTAGTGGCCCGATAAAATTGGGATCCTATATTTTTTTTTGTATTGAGTATATTGAGGATTGTATTTTGATCTTTTTTATTGTTTGGATTCTGTTTGGGATTTCATGACATACCATACACTATTGGTGTCATTTAGTTATAATGTGATGTTTAGTTGTTGATGATTATGGTGGTGTGTGGTTTTTCTAAATAAAAAAAAGTAATGTCTCCATTATTGTAATATTTATACCATAGTCATCACTTCATGGCCTATTAGAGGTGGGTTTTGGGGATCACTCTCAATCTCATTGCTAAATCGAGAGTCTTTTTGGGGGTGAAATATGAAAATATATTTTTTGTGTAACACTCATTTTTATCCTATTGGATTCAAAAACTTTGGTAATGGAGAGATCCCGGTTTTTAAGTATCTCAAGTGATTTCATCACTTATATGACTCAAGTTTATTAAAATCATTATTTTCAATAACTTCCAATTCATATGAATCAAGCTAGTATTAATAGAAATTACATAATCAACAAGTCTCATTGGAATTTTGATTTTTGTGCTTTCTCTCATTAGTAATATATGATTAATCATCGAGAAAATTTATAAACCAAGCCACATAATTTGAATCGCTAGACTGAGTCATAAAACTTGAAGTCATCTTGTTTGGAGTTCTGATATCAACTTCATCCTTTGAACACTGCTAAGATATTTATTACTTGAAAAACCACCAAGCTCTCCCTTCTACCCAAACATATAAAATAAATCAAGATAATATTTCTACTAATAATAAATTTTGGAGTTTTATCCTTTTCAATACACCAGAATTGATATTATCCAATGAATTATTCTAGAAATATGCATGTAATTTTTAATTTTAATTTTAGTCACTATTAAGGTATAATTTTCAACTTCGATTCATTCTCCTTCTTCAAAGAAATTTCATATTTTCTTATGAATACCAAGGTAAATCAAATTATTATGAGTATCGAATGTTTTGGAAACATCATCATACATATTAATTTTTACAAGACCATCACCTTTATCCCTAGAATCTTAATAATTACCCAAATTCACTGGCACTCCATGCTTTGAATGAAGTAAACATGTTCTTCAAGAAAGCCATGTGTTAAGATGTATTGGTCTACATAAATCATGTACCAATAGAACAAGAGGTGCACGTTGACAAGGCATAATTTTCTTCCTACTCTTCAAATATTTTTTACACTACATCTATACTTTATTATTATATTCTATTTTTTTGTTTCCAATTGTCTATTGGGAACAATTTCTCAAGGTGTGTACTTTCTACTTACAATGAAAACACCGAGAGACATCAGATATCAGTTTATAACATGTATTTCTCTTGTTATGTCCATTGCTTTCATTGTTCCTAACTTTTTTGAAAACTAAATAGATTTCTTCATTCATTGTCATTGGATTCAAAAACTTTTCTACTAAATTCATTTTACCATCCTTTAATTTTCCAAAAAAAAATTATCATGCCTACCATACAACATAGTATCCATGAAATATTCATATGAATAAAATGATATAGTTTAGTCTTCATATTTAACTTTAACCCCAACACCCAACAGATATAAAATAATACAATTTGAATTATCAAGTTATTCCTTTAACAGTACATTTTCCATCATCTTCAAGGTAGAAAAACATCAATTATGATATAATATGTTAATCAATATTTTAATATAATACTTCTTTTATAGTTTTTTTCATAAATAAATCACATCAATGACATCCACTTTATCTCTCAAAACATCACCAGTTAAAATTAATGAGATCATATTTTGTACATTCACTAAGATATTTGATTTCTTATTCATTATCAAACTCTAAGATTTATTCCTCTTTGTTGATCCATAAGATTCCTCATCTTAATAGTACATAAGGTAGAGTCATCCAGTCCATTGAACTACCTTTTGACACAACATCTTCAATTAGAAAGAAAATAAATTATTGAATATCACTATTTAAATAGACCTCTTAGCATGTAAGTCCATATAGAAAACCATGGATATTTCTTTGTGTGGATTTAATACCAATTTTCATAGTTGATACACAAGATTGAAAAAAATATAAAGGATGTATAGATTTATGTGATTCCATCAGGATGAGTTGCATCCACAAGAAGGGAGAGAGATGTTTTCACTAGAATAATTATTATAGGGTTGCATCCAAAAGAGAAAGCTAAAGCTAATTAAACATATCACTAATAAAGAATAGAATATATCACTTTTACATGATAAGGTTTTGTGCCACTCTGTGATCTCAAAAAATACATGACCAAACCTCCAATCACACAGCCATTTCGTGAATCACACAACCCCCATAGACTTTGGAATCACATGAATTGGTCTACCCTAGTAATATTAAGGCACGTTCTTCCCAAGAATAACATAATAAATACATAATAATTTTCTTAATTTTAAATGCCAAAATCATTCATTTTCAGATTCCTATTTTATCCTCCAATCTATTTCAATTTCATTAAAGGTTCTTCAAGAAAACCAAACAGGGTCATAGGGGATTCATGAAAATGACTAAAAATATCATATGTTGGAAGGCCTCAAACAGCCCAAAACAAATAATTTATAATATTTTAATGCAAATATTAATGTAAAAAGACTAGGATAAGTGACTATAGATCATTTTTTATGTAAATAATGGGTTCAAAAAATTAAGATTCCAGTGATTCAGTCAAGAAAGGGTCTAGTATCAGCCTAGTTAAATCAAGATGTTGTAGGACATATCATGTGTCTAAGGTGGACCCTGGGGATACCATGATACTTGGGACTAAAATACAATAAAAATAAGACAAAACATAGTATAAAATAATATACATGAAAGAAAGGCACTTGGTTACTATGTTGTGGTAATATCATAATGAGGGAGATGTAGAAGTGTCAATTTGAAGCCAGTATAAATTGATCTATGATGATTTAAATAGCCTAGGACATTTGGATCATATGTCAAGGTATGTTTGAGCTAATCATTGGTAATTCATTGAATGTTTTCAAAGTTGGACCTACATAGACATTCACACAGCTTACTTTTATTATACAGCTTATAAATTTAATAAAAACAAGATACTTTTTGCCAATACCATACATTTATAAAAATAATCGACTGTAATAATACCCCTATAAGTTAAAGACAAATCATTACAAGATGAAAAATATGTGATAGGAAAATGAATGAAATGGCCCACGAAGCCTCTCTAGTCAATTCTTTGAAATTTGGTTGAGAATATATCTTCAAAATAAAACAACTTAATGAAGTGTGAAAAAATTTCAAAACAATCATGTGTGTATCAAATTATAAATGAAAGTGGAGGAGGATTACTCAAAAATAAATGTTAAAAATATTGATGATTTCTACTCTATACAGGAGAGACTGGTAGGCCATTAAATTTTATCTTTGGTTCAGGTCCATTGATTTTCACTCATAAAACCAACTCTTCTCACTGTAGTGGACATCATGCCTTGTATTTTGTGGTACCTTTAGAGAGACATGGACCTGTTTCCCGTAACAAAAAAGAAATAATAATATTCCAAGAAGAGGACCGTATCAAAGAGTGTATTGTATTACCTTCCCACTTCTATTCCAAAATGAATTCTATTATAGGAATACTCCAAAAATCACACAAAACATGATAGTATACAATTATAACTAGATATTCAAGTACACCCCTGATATTATTACACATATCAGGTCTCATTTTCATCCATCAGATCGATTGGTTAGGGAATTACCCTTATTTTGAATTTTTATAAGGGTTTTCCCTTTTGTGAGGAAAATCCCTAAGACAAATTGATTTTTGGTTTTCGTTACTGAAGGTTCTGGGCATAGCAGAAGTGCATGGGTGGATGTGCCCACTTGGCTTTTATCATTAAAAATGATCAATCTGGAATCAATACGATGATAAACTCCAGTCTCCACGGATCGAATCATAGAAAAAGAAAAATAAAAGGAAATTCTCGGAACCACAAAGTAGAATCATTACAGGTTGATTATAATTAATTTAATTAATTGAAAATAAGTACCTGTTGGTGTTCTTTATTCGTTGATATTCTTGATCACATTCTGATGTGATTCGTCGTTGTGTCGTAGAAGCCATGTGTAGACTTCCTCTAGCATTGATCCACATGTGCACCTCGTATCTCTGGACGTCTCCAAAGGAGTCTCTAGGTGCTAGCGTGGAGAAACCCTTGCATGTGTTTTCCGCCTTAGATCGTCTTGATCCGATGGAAGAGGATCTCTCTCAGTCTTGAGAGCGTTCTTAGAGGAAGAGGTTCTTTCGGCCATGAAAGAATTCTCTAGAATTGTTGTGCACAGCGATTCTCTTGTCTGAGGAAAAGAGTTGGGGTTGTGAGTATATTTATAATCGGGTTTGAGGTTGTAGATTTATGACAATAAATAAATGCATTACGCGTTTTATTTATTTAATTAACTCTTTTGATAACCTCATGTCGAGTGATTAATTCCTTGACATGCTCCCACATTGATTATAATAAATATCATTTAATAAAATGATATTTCCTCAAAATCCCGACTACAAAACTACACGGTGTGTAATTATAAGTACACGGCCTGTAGTTGTTTTTCATTGAAAACTACATGGTGTGTACCTTCAATGTACATGGCGTGTATATCTTGTTTTCATTTATTCATTTTCTTTCCAAAATAAAAACTACACTACGTGTACATTTAATAATACATGGTGTGCACTTGTTTTCAAAATAAAAACTACACGGCGTGTAATCATTAATACACATCGTGTACTTTTTTTCATTTTATTCTTCCTCCAAAATTAAAATGATTTAGGATTCCTTGAATAATTATTAAACCATGTATAGGAATAATCTATATTCTACTTGAGATACTTGAATGCACTGAGTGTGTGACCCTCTAGGCCCCTTTCTCATTGGAATTAGGCGGGCTTGCCTAAAGTCCAAGATTACTGTCTAGCAACGGTTCAAGGAACCCAAGAGAAAGAAGTTGATGCCACATTGATGTATCACCTCATATGAACACTTACTGTGTAATTTAATCCCTTTTTCTCAATATCTCATCAAGCAGGTTTCATGGAAGTGTCATAAACCTATATGCTTGATCTGTTGTTCTTTGACTACCTGAAATAAACTCGTCGTTTATACCGTGGCCATGGAATTTCATGAAACAGATCAATTTCAATCAAAGGACTGAGATATCAACTTCCATAAATGGAAGGGACAAATCCTTCCTCGACTTATCTATTAACAACATGTCACTCGTGACGCACCCAACGTACCCTACTTCCCGCCAAATGTCTGCATGACGGTTTTCGTCAGTAAATCTAAGTGCACGAGTCATGACATGAGTTAATGGTAATCTTCCAGCCTAAGGACCATTACACATGCTTGTAGATAGCAATGTCCGATGACACCAAGACATATAGAATTTCTACTGGCGGGTCTGTTCTCATAATCTCCCATCTTGGAGATTACCAAATGCGAACTCCGTGAGATAGAGTCTCATCTTCTTACGAGTACTCACACATGACGGTCTGTATACTATGTGTCCTATCATAGTATTTCATCCAACCGTAGAAATTTATTTAAGAATATTGTTATAGAATTTCAAGGTTCTTATCATAGAGGGGATTATCCATGACCTTATCAATGAAAAATATATTTCATGACATTATTATATTATAGTCATGCAGAACAATGACAAATATATAATAAGGGTACATTCATGTAATAAAAGTACAAAACAGTTGGTTCTCAGGACACCAACCCTTAAAAACTCCCACTTGGACTAGAGCCAACTACCTACAACTTTTAGTCCGCTAGACCTCACATGATGATCATATTTTTGCTGAGTCAAGGCTTTAGTCAATGGGTCTGCCACGTTGTCTTCCATGGAAATACTACTCAGTGCAACTTCACCTCTCTGAGAAAAATCCCTTAAGAGATGATACTTCTGAAGTATGTGCTTTGTCCGTTGATGTGACATTGGCTCTTTTGCAAGTTCCACTGCTGCAGTATTATCACAATAGAGTGTGATATGATCTTTACTGCTCAGTACTACATCCAGATCTTGGATGAAGCTTCACATCCATACTGCTTCTTTAGCTACCTTAGAAGCTACGATATACTCGGACTCCACTATAGAATCTTCCACCACACTTTTCTTTGAGCTCTTCCAGCTCACTGCACCTCCATTCAAACTGAAGATGTATCCAGTCTGTGACTTCATGTCATCTTGATCTGTCTGGAAACTAGCATCTACATGTCCTATGATGACTAGTTCCTCATCTCCTCCATAAACTAGGAACATATCCTTAGTACGCCTCAGATACTTAAGGATAGTCTTGACTGCCATCCAATGGCGGTCTCCTGGATCATCTTGATATCTGCCTACTGCACTTAATGCGTAAGAAACATCTAGCCTCGTACATAGCATATCATACTTGACTGACCCAATCGTTGATGCATAAGGGATCCTTTCCATTCTATTTCTTTCCTCATGTGTTTGAGGACACATTTTCTTAGAAAGATGAATGCCATGTGACATTGGCAACAATCCCCTCTTGGGCAGTTCCATACTGGATCTTTTTCAGTATTTTGTCAATGTATGTACTTTCAATTAGGCCCAACATTCTCTTGGATCTATCATGATGGATCTTTATCCCTAGAATATATGCTGTCTCGCCCATGTCTTTCATGGATAAGCATTTATGCAACCATGCCTTAACTGACTGTAAGACAGGTACTTCATTTCCAATTAATAATATGTCATAAACATATACAATTAGGAAAACGATTGTACTTCCAATAAAACTTTTGTAGACACAAGGCTCACATTTGTTTTTAACAAAGCCAAATTCTGTTACAGCTTCATCAAGATGAATGTTCCATGACCTTGATGCTTGCTTTAATCCATAAATGGATTTCTGCAACTTGCATACCTTGTTGGCATCCTTTGGAGTCACAAACCCTTCAGGTTGTGTCATGTAGACATCTTCCTAGAGGTTCCCATTAAGGAATGCTGTTTTGAAATCCATTTTCCAAATTTCATAGTCATGGTAAGCGACAATGGACAATAGGATTATAATAGATTTCAGCATCTCAACCGGTGAAAAGGTTTCATCATAGTCAATTCCTTGATGCTGTTTAAAACCTTTTGCAACCATCTATGCCTTATAGGTGCTGAATTTCCCCTCCATGTCTAGTTTCATCTTGAATACCCATTTATTACCAATAGTCTTTACATCAACTGGAGGATCTACCAAAATCCAGACTTGGTTTTGGTACATGGAATCCATTTCATAATCCATGGCTTCTTGCCACTTGGCAATGTCTATTCCTTTAATTGATTCCTTATAGGTAATAGGATCATCATTGTCAACCAATAATGAGTCACCATCCTCGGTGACAAGAAAACCATATCGTTCTGGTTCTCTCACCTCTCTCATGCTCCTACACAGTTCTTGTGTCTCTGGAACAGATTGTTCTTCCACAAGGCTTTGTGGAATCTGTTCTTGACCAACTCCTGCGTATCTTGATCCTCGACTTCATTGAAGTCTATCTCGCCCCCACTATCTCTTTTGGAGATGTTCTCCCTCTTAAGTAATATGGCATGTCTTGCCACTATAACCTTTTTGTCTGAGGGGTTGTATAGGTAATATCCCCTTGTTTCCTTAGGACATCCTATAAAGATACACTTTATGCCTCGGGGTGCAAGTTTGTTACCTGGAGAGGCCTTAACAAATGCTTCGCTACCCCACACATGTAAATTCAATAACATGGATTTGCATCCACTCCATAACTCGTATGGAATACCATTTATCTATTTAGTTGGTACATGGTTTAGTATGTGTGCTGGTGTTTGTAATGAATATCCCCAAAAGGATAATGGAAGACTCGCATGAATCATCATTGATCTCACCATGTCCAACAGGGTGTAGTTCCTCCTTTCACTTACACCATTCCACTAAGGTGTGTAAGGAGGAGTGAGTTGAGATAGAATCCCAAACTCCTGTAAGAAATCAATGAAGTCATAATTAAGATATTCTCCTCCTCTTTCTGAGCGTAGATTCTTAATCTTCTTACCAAGCTGGTTCTTAACTTCATTCTTTTATTCTTTGAACCGATCAAAATAATCTGACTTATACCTCATTGAGTAAATATATCCATATCTACTAAAATCATCAGTAAAAGTTATGAAGTACGATAACCCACCCCTTTCTTAAACTGGAAATAGTCCACACACATTTGTGTGAACTAATTCCAGATGCTCTTTATCCCTTTCACCTTTCCCACTAAATGGGGATTTGGTCATTTTTCCTTGTAGACATGCATGACATACACCAAGTGGTTTTAGTTCGAAAGAATCTAAATACCCATCTTGATGTAATTTTTTCAAACGTTTCTCATTGACATGACCTAGATGGTGATTCCAAAGATGGGTGTGGTATGATTCATGTGAATTGAATTTTGTTGGGGGTGATTTAAATTCTCAACGGAATATTTATTGTTGAGGGGTGATTTAAAATCTCAATGGAATATTTATTGTCGGGGGGTGATTTGAAATCTGAATATTTGTTTTAATTGTCCTAAAAAATAGGATCTCATTTTGACTGCATTTAAACCATGCGGAAGGTTGAAAATAAAGGGAGGCCTATAAAATGCATGACAGACAATAGAGGAGGCACGCCTTTTGAAGGTTCCAAATCCCTTTCATATTGGAGTGAAGTGTTGACGGATTCACAACGCTGAGGGCTCGAGTAGTGGTGTGCGGTGCACGGCGTGGCTGCAAGCGGAGAGGGGAACCTGAGATCACGAAGGCGGTTGAAATAAAGCACGAAGTGGAGCAGAGATTGTTGCTCCAATTGAAGTGTGTGATTTGTGAGACTTGTAATTTTTATTTGACAATAAAATTACTGATTCTCGGGTGGAGTAGGCTTTCACCGAACCACGATAATTTTGGTGTTTTATTTTATTTCATTGCATCTTAAAAACTCCGACCCAACATCTGGTATCAGAGGGAGGTTATCCATTTTTCTTGCTGAATAATTATGGGAGATTCACGTCCAAAGATTTCTGTCCATATTGATATGTTTAATGGGCAGAATGATTTCACATTGTGGCAACAACGGGTAAAAAATATTTTGACTCGGGAAGGGACAGTGAAAGCATTGAAGAAAAAATCAGAGAAGCCGGAGAAGACTAGCTCTGATGATTGGAAAGATATGAGAGATTTGGCAACGAGCACCATTCAATTGTTTTTGGCGGAAAATACATTACGAGAGGTGATGAATCTAACAGATCCAGAGGAGATCTGGACGAAGCTGGAAGCCAGGTATAAATCTAAATCTCTGAAAAATCGTTTATATTTGAAAAAAATGATTGTATCGTCTTCGAATGTCAGAAAACGGAGATTTGGGAAACCATTTGGATGAGTTCACCAGACTCTTGACGGAATTGTCTTCTGTGGCGATCAAAACTGATGATAAAGGCAACGTGGTGCCTGTGGAAATGGAAGAAGAGGACAAGGCTTTGCTCTTGTTAGGTTCTTTTCCAGATTCATATGACAATCTCGTCACTACATTGTTATTTGGAAAAGACACTCTGAAACTGGATGATGTTATTTCATCATTGTTAATGAACGAGACTCGACGAAAGACCAATGATGATGGATCATCAGGCAATAGTGGGCTCTTTGCAGTGACTGGTGGACGTAACTATCATGGAAGGTCGATAGAACGAAAGAATGGTTCAGGGAGCAGGAGGGATCGTAGTCAATCAAGACCAAGAAGAGATTTTGTATGCTGGGAGTGTGGAAAAAAAGGTCACATGAGAAGAAATTGTGAGAAGTTCTGTGAGCGAATGAAGAAAGAAGAAAAAGAAGCTGAAACAATAGAAGAAACAATTTAGGCGAATACCGTGACTCAAGATGAGAGGTATGCTAGTGATTTATTGCTTACAACTGTGGAAGATGTGGATGATTCAGATTGGATTTTAGATTCTGGTTGCTCTTATCATATATGTGCAAAAAGGGAATGTTTTGACAGTTATGAGAAGTATGAAGGTGATATTGTGAAAATGGCCAACAAATCAGAAAGTCGAATTGTTGGAATCGGTACGGTGCGAGTTCGTATGTTTGATGGGGTTTTTCGCACACTTTCGGATGTGAGGTATGTACCTAATTTGAGAATGAACTTAATTTCTTTGGGTATGTTGAATTCCAAAGGTTTTAGGTTTTCTACTGACGGTGGAGTTCTCAAAGTGATGCGAGGAGTAATGACCGTGATCAAAGGGAAGAAAGTTGGGAATCTATACAAGTTGATTCATGCAGGTGAATCTTCATTGAGGCCCCAGAGTACCATTACAGGTGATGTTCATAAGGATATGTCTGCAAATGGATATTTGAAAAGGAATGTGACATTTGCTTCAGTCGTTCGTGGCACGGTGGAGCCACAACATTTTGTTCATCAGATTTGAGAATTTGTACACCTGTTATGGGTGTGGTGGGTCATGCCAATATTGGGCATGACATTAATGGTCAAAATGGATGACGATGGTGAACTATTCAGATTTTTAATCACGGTGGAGATTGTTGGGGGTGATTTAAATTCTCAACGGAATATTTATTGTTGAGGGGTGATTTAAAATCTCAACGGAATATTTATTGTCGAGGGGTGATTTGAAATCTGAATATTTGTTTTAATTGTCCTAAAAAATAGGATCTCATTTTGACTGCATTTAAACCACGCGGAAGGTTGAAAATAAAGGGAGGCCTATAAAATGCATGACAGACAATATAGGAGGCACGCCTTTTGAAGGTTCCAAAGCCCTTGCATATTGGAGTGAAGTGTTGACGGATTCACAACGCTGAGGGCTTGAGTAGTGGTGTGCGGTGCACGGCGTGGCTGCAAGCGGAGAGGGGAACCTGAGATCACGAAGGCGGTTGAAATAAAGCACGAAGTGGAGTAGAGATTGTTGCGCCAATTGAAGTGTGTGATTTGTGAGACTTTTAATTTTTATTTGACAATAAAATTACTGATTCTCGGTTGGAGTAGGCTTTCGCCGAACCAAGATAATTTTGGTGTTTTATTTTATTTCGTTGCATCTTAAAAACTCCGACCCAACATTGTTGGGATTAATGATTTAAAATTTTGATTTATGAAGAGAGAGAAAATATTAATGGAGGGATTTTCTCAACATTAATGGAGGATTTTCTCCCAACATTAATGAAGAGTTATTCCCAATATTAATTGGTGAAATAATGATGGAATTGTGAATGTTGACCGCATTTATTGGAGATGTGGGCTGCGTGCCTATATAAGAGGAAGTGATAGCATGTTTTGGGATGTGGGCTGGCAAAGATGTAGCCACCGAGAGAGAGCGGCGAAGGGGTTTCCGCATTTGCGGTAACCGGTGCGAAGCGAAGATGGTGATCGTGACAACGATGGTGTGTCGGCGACGATGATTGAAGACAACGACGATGACAGTGCCATGTATCGAAAGTCCTCTTGGTTGCGGAGATCAAGCGGCGTGTCCCGGTTGTGATGATCGGCGGTACAACAAAATGGTATGTTCATGGTGTCGGTGTTGTGTTGTAAAAATGCCTTCGTGTGTGATGTTAAAATTCCTTCGGGTGATAAAATTCCTTCGGGTGAAATCTTCTCTCCTCTTGTGTGTTTCTGTAACGATGAATTCCGCTGCGGCGCCGGGCTCCATAGTGTAGTCTAACATATAAAGGTCGTTATATAAATGTGCCCTACCAAAACAAATGCTATCTTTATAAAAGTAGCAACATTCATTTTCAAACGTGAACATGAATCCATCAGTATCTAATCTGGATACTAAAATAATGTTTTTAGTAACAAAAGGAACATAATAAAAAACCCTTTAAAAGCAAGATCATTCCAGTCAGCAATGTGTGGTGGTAGTCCCCAAAAGCTATAGTAGAAAGTCTGGCTCAGTTGGCTACTCATAGATCTACCTCACCTCAATCAATATTTCTGAATCTACTTGGTTTCTGTATTTGGATACAGATGTGAGAACCACAAGAAGTATCTAATACCCAATTGTTAGAAACAGATAGATTGCATTCGATAACAAACGCACCTAAAGCTTCCCCTTGCTTCCTTTGCTGGGTGCAGTTTTTCTTTCAGTGGCCCTTCTTGCCACATGTGAAACAAACAGCCTCATGTTCTCTTTCATCCCCTTTGATATTACTTTTATTGGAAGGCCTTGAAGAAGCTTTGGGATTAAAGCTCTTTGCCTTCCCTTTCCTTTTATTCACCATGAGGACAGAAGGCTTTTCATGCTTCATGTCATTTTCCACTTGGTGAATGAGGATAAGAAGATCAAACAGATACTTCTCAATGTTGTTCATGTTTAATTTCACAACAAAGTTTGAGAAGATCTAGGGGAGTGATGCAAGAATGAGATCGGTACCCAGTTATTCGGGGAGTTTAAACCCTAGAACCTCCAATCGCTCATTGTGGACAATGATATTGACTACATGAGGCCCAGATGGGGCACCCTCTCCAAGCTTACTCTGAAATAGAGCCTTGGAGATCTCAAACCTTTCTTGTCTTGCTCTCTCCTGTTATAGACCACGGAGGTACTCGAGTATGCTTTAGGCATCCATGTCTTCATGAGAATTCATGATCTCACTAGACATTGATGACAACATCAAACATTGAACATCGAGTGCATCGCTCAAATGTTGATCATAGACTAGGAAATCTTCATCACTCTCCCCTTGGGAATGCGGATCAGGAAGTGAGGACTCCAGCACGTAAAACATTATTTCATGGCATAGGATAACTTAAAGGTTCTGAAACCATTCCTGAAAGTTACTGCAGGTGAGGATATTTTCTTTATCCAGAATTGATCACAGAGAAAATGTGGTTGACGAGTTTTTCATATTGATTCTACAAATTAAAAGAGAAGATTTATCAGTACTTTCTTGAATACATTTTTATGAGAAATAATAAATGAATTTATTAATTCTCCCACTATTTTATCAAGTCCCAACGGCCCTCACCATTGAACTCAAAATTTCTAGTTGCTTTGACATTCTAGTGGCAAGGATCCATATTCCCCTTCGTATAACCCCAACAAGGGTTGGTCAAGATATTTGAAGGTATTTATGTAGGCAGGTCTTTGCCAACTTTGAGCTTACAGTTCCTTGATCTATTGAGTGGACTCCCCAATCCTGAAATCCTGACTTGGATTTCCTCAACTCTTTCCTCCAATATTACATCAAGTCTATCAAGGGCTACTCCTCTTGATGTAATATGGTTAAGTCAACCTGAAACCTTTTATAAGGGATTACTTTATAAAAGTGAGTTTCCCAACAAGGGTTGTTCAAACACATAGTTTTATTGAGTCTTGCCCTTAATCAAGTAACAGAAGGCTTGGTATAAATTAATATGGTATTGAGGGATTTTAATATTTTATGAGTATTTTTTCACTGTCACATGCTTGTTAATATTAAGTGATGCTAGCTTAAGTGATTAACCATGTTCTGATAATGTTTATGCATAGTATGGTTTTATTTTATTCCATATTTTCATGATTGTTCATTAATTATGTGATCGCGACAACACATAAATAAACCATGAAATCAGACAGAATTAAAATAAGATGGCATGATCATGAGCTTCTATTGGTTAGCTTATCTAGCGGTTTTGATAAGCTAACCCTGGCCTAGGGAAAACACCTTGAACCTGATGGTTCCTGTTTTGCAGCTCCCACCTGTCCACCTTTGTATCATATTGGGTTGGTTTCTCCTCAGTTTCGGATTTCAAACCATCTCATCTGGCTTGGGAGATCCTCCATTACATGGGGTTTACATTAAAGAAACCATGGGCACGCAGGCCCTACATTTTTTTGGAATAAGGCTCACAGGCCAACGAATTTAAATGAAACAAATTTAAATGAAACCATACACACATACAAAGGTTCTTTGGTCTATCTCATGATCATCCATAGCATGCAACGACATTTACTCATATTTAGAATTCAAATTATTTTAATCATTCTATTATTCAAGATAAGTCATGCTTGAATTCAATTAATTATGATCTTATAATTAATCAATTTTTTATCTTAAATTCATTTCTAAATTTCCTTGAGATTCTTCTCATCCATATCCCTTGTACAGGTATTTGTACTTTTAGAGGAAACTTGGTGAAATTTCTAGAAAGTACACGGTGTGTAGTTTATATTTACACAGCGTGTATTTCTTTTCACCTTTTATCCAAATTACACGCCGGGGGCTTTGGCGTGTTTTCTATAATTTGGAAATTTTGGAGTACAGGGCGTGTAGATAAATCATACATGGAATGTACTTCCTTGTTACGCGGTAGCCGTCCTGGAGATCCCGTGTACGTGGTACGCGGCTTCTCCTTTGTACATGGTTTCACTTGGTCCATATCGGACTACACGGCATGTTGCTTCAACATACACGCCGTGTATTCCTGTTCCCACACGCCATTCATTTCAGGTAAACATGGGGTAATAAATTCTTAGGTGTAATCAATTCACATGGCGTGGTTTGGCGGACCAGTACCGGTTCGTTGAACCTAAGTACATGACATGTAGTTTTCATTACACGCCGTGTATTTCTGTGTTGTACAGACAGAAAGAGCAGATCCTCCGGATGAGTTCCTCGTTTTTATTTTAATCAAAAATTAAAATTAAAAGGTCATTTCTTTCATATGAATTGAGAACCGATGGAGGAAGAACAGATATCGTTAATTCAGATTAGAGAACGATTTATCTTGAATTGAATCATATATAAATGCATAAATTATCAACGAAAATTAAATAACTATAATCAACATTGTAACCTTCCTCTGATACCATTTGAAGGTTCCGGGCATAGAGGAAACAGGTGGGTGGATGTTCCCACTTGGCTTTTTTTCATTAACAATGATCAATCTAGGATCAATACGACAATAAACCCCAGTCTCCACAGATCAAATCATAGAAAAAGAAAAAGAAAAGGAAAGTCTCGGAACCACAATGTAGGATCATTACAGGTTGATTATAATTAATTTAATAAATTGAAAAGAAGTCATTTTGGTGTTATTTATTCATTGATATTCTTGATCACATTCCGATGTGATTCATCATTGCGTTGTAGAATCCAAGTGTAGACTTCCTCTAGCGGTGATCCACACATTCACCTCGTATCTCTGGACATCGCCAAAGGAGTCTCCGGGTGCTAGCATGGAGAAACCTTTACTTGCGTTGTCCACCTTAGATCATATTGATCCGATGGAAGAGGATCTCTCTCGATCTTGAGAGTATTCTTGGAGGAAGAGGTTCTTTCGGCCTTGAAAGAATTCTCCAGAATTATTGTGCACAACGATTCCCTTATCTGAGGAAAAGAGTTGGGGTTGTGAGGATATTAATAATCAGGTTTGAGGTTTTAGAGTTATGACAATAAATAAACATGTTACGCGTTTTATTTATTTCATTAGCTCTTTAGAAAACCCCATGTTGATTCATTAATTCTTTGACATGCACCCACACTGATTATAATAATTATCATTTAATAAAATGATATTTACTCAAAATCTCGACTGGAAAACTACATGGAGTGTACTTGTTTTTCATTGAAAACTACATGGCGTGTACCTTCAATGTACACGGTGTGTATATCTTGTTTTCATTTATTCATTTACTTTCCAAAATAAAAACTACACGGTGTGTACATTTAATAATACACGGCGTGTACTTGTTTTCAAAATAAAAACTACACGGCGTGTAATCATTAATACACATCGTGTGATTCTTTTCATTTTATTCTTCCTCCAACATTAAAACAATTTTGGATTCCTTGAATAATTATTAAACCAATTATGGGAATAATCTTTATTCTACTTGAGATACTTGAATGCACTTAGTGTGTGACCCTCTAGGCCCCTTTCTCATTAGCATTAGTCGGGCTTGCCTAAAGTCCAAGATTACTGTCTAGCAACAGGTCAAGGCACCCAAGAGAAAGAAGTTGACGTCGCATTGACGTATCACATCATACGAACACTTACTATGTAATTTAATCCCTTTGTCTCAATATATCATCAATAAGGTTTCATGGTAGTGTCATAAACCTATATGCTTGATCCATCATTCTTTGACTACCTGAAATAAACTCGTCGTTTACACCATGGCCATGGAATTTTATGCGACAGCTCTATTTCAATCAAAGGGCCGAGATATCAACTTCCATAAATTGAAGGGACAAATCCTTCCTCGACTTATCCATTAACAACATGTCACTCATGATGCACCCAACGTACCCTACTTCCCGCCAACTGTCTGCATGACGGTTTTCGTCATTAAATCTAACTGCGCGAGTCATGACATGAGTTAATGATAATATTCCAGTCTAAGGACCATTACACATGCTCGTAGATAGAAATTTCTGATGACACCAAGACATGCAGAATTGCTACTGGCGGGTCTGTTCTCATAATCTCCCATCTTGGAGATTACCAAGTGCAAACTCCATGAGAGAGAGTCTCGTCTTCTTACGAGTACTCGCACATGATGGTCTGTATACTATTTTTCCTATCATAGTATGTCATCCAACCGTATAACTTTATTTAAGAATATTGTTATATCATTTCAAGGTTCTCATTATAGTGGGGATCTACCATGACCTTATCAATGCAACAAATATTTCAGGACATTATTATATTATAGTCATACAGAACAATGAACAATATATAATAAGGGTACATTCATGTAATCAAAGTACAAAATAGTTGGTTCTCAGGAAACCAACCCTTACAGTTACTCCCATGACTATGGTGATAGCAATGACTCTAACGAAAAATATAACTCTGAATACTCTCAATAACTTTAGCAACGACTTCACTGACAACTTTAGTGACTCCAAAGATTTCAATGACACTAATGATTTTGCTTAACGTGGTGTCACATTTCCCCCAATCCTCCTCTAATGAAAAACCATGATTCTTATTCCTTGAGAACTAAGGTGACTCTGATGGTTCTCAAACTCATTCCCTAACATTGTTTTTTGTATAAAACATGCACCAATGATAGAAGAATATGGAATAGATTATCTATTTATACTAAAATATGTATTTTCCTTATCAGTGAAAAATCTATTTTCCATTTTAAAAAAACTAAATATTGTATTGTTACAATTATCTTTTTCATACATCTCTCTTATTTAACATGTTTTCCAATAATCATACATTTTTATAGAAAATACAATGTGAAACTCATCACTTGTATTGTTTCTAACTAATCCTAGAATGAAAACAAGGTAAATCGAAGTCATTAGGTTCTTCCCAGTAGATTCTTGAACCATGAGAATAAGATATCTATGAAATATGTTCATTAATGTCCACTGAAACCATGGTTTTATTTATTATTTATGTCATTTAAAATTATTAATTTTATGATATGACATGTAATGAAAAAAATGAAACTGATAAATTAATTCATCCAATAAAAGTAATGTCATCAACCTATCTCACTCGACACTAACAAGACCAATTATTCTACATAACCTTATTCGTGTATTCTCATATGTTAGAGGCTATTAACTAGAAGTGAGGGTTTAAGATGGTATGGTGGAGAGATAATACCCTATTTTAATAGTGGGTTCCCTAGACCCAACCGAATAGTATTTTTTAATTACCATACCATATATACACGAGTTATGCATGATTTAAACTTACCATTATAGTGTAAATATTTTTATATACACTATTTAAATAATAATGTCCTTAGATTATTTATCATATTAAAATGTTAAAATAGTTCTCAGGCTATAATTAAAACCTTGAGAAACTAAGACATTAATCTTAAATAAATGTCATATGGTCTAGATACATCATTCTGACTAGTCAAAGATAATGTTCAACTATTAGGTTATAGGGGATCATAAGCATCAGAACTTTTTATTATGAAGTTCACACTACGTGATCGCTAGTAGGTGTGATCATGAGGATAGATCTTCTAATAAGAACACCACATATTTTAGGTGTCATTGGATGTCCCTGTCTAAAAACATGTGTATTGGTCTTCTGACTTGAGATAATTATCAATGTATTCCATTTAAACATGTAATTTGATGCAAGAAAAAAACAATGACATTGAATTTTTTGTGAGGTAGCTTGTGTTGGGTGCTTAATTTATGATATCACATTGGTTGAATGATCAAGATATAATTTTTTACTTCTGAATTGAGGAAGTGATATCTCATGCCCATTTGGTTAGAATAGTAGTACTTTCACTAAATCCATGTTCATGGTAGAAGAAGGTAAGACTATCTAGTGAGATCAATGAATAATAAAATAAGAAAACAATGATAATACAAGTTTGAGTCCTGCTTTATGAGTTATCATAAGATAAAAAGATTATATTCCACATTGTGTGTTTGTAGGATGGTTTTAATTTTAATTAATATTCCTTATCTCTTTAAGGGCATTGATGTATTGCTATATGTTGGGACCAAGTTGGATAGAATTTGTTTTCTAATGATGAAATAAGTTTTTGATGTTTTTTTATTTTGTTATCATTACAAAAAAAATCAATTTACTTTGTAAGTTTTGGTGATCAGAAAAAAGGGTGTCGGGATTAGAAGATCAAATGCATTCTTTATAATAAATTCTATCAATTTTAGATTTCTATTATGAATAATTTTTATGGGTGAAGGGGTTTTTGGACTGACATTTTGTTCGGAATGAAGTTCTTGGTCGATATGAGAAGTTGTAATGAAGTATGAGTGTCTTTCAAGACATTAAATACAAAACTTGATGATATTTTTTTGTTTTGTTATTTTTCAATATCATAATTTGTATAAAAAGTCATAATCTATGCTTTGTGAAAGAAAGAGGGATAAGTTGTGCTTGGTAAAATAAGTCAAACGATGATATTATGATCCTAATGTTCTTTACAACAAGAACATGTCATGATACAATAAGGAGTTTGTGGAAGAAGAAAGTGTACGGAGTTGAAGTTTTTCATTTGTAGTTCATCAGTGTGAGTATCACCAGATGAATATTTTGTTTAAATGTTGGGAAGTTTGAAGTTGTCAAAGTCATAAGTTTTAATGAAGTATTGATCGATCGATACATTGTACTATATGATTTATTGAATTTTTTTTATTCTCTAAATAAACTAATTCATAGTATCAATCATCAGTTGTAAAAAATCTGGAAGAAATTATTTGATGCTTAAATTGGTCCATTGGACATGGCGTGCCACCGATAAATTAGATGAATCCAGACATTGATCCATCAAAAATACTGTTGGTATCAAAAGGGAATAAGATAAAAAGTTATATTGAAGGAAGAATGGTTAAGAAAGATAGAGTTGTTGAGAACAATGAATAAGAATAGCGTCATATACCGATCCATCGTATGGGATCAAAGACCGATAAACCAAATTATATTCAACAATGTAGTCCACTATTTTCTTCAGAATAAGAATTCGGGTTGATTTCTTTTTCAGTGGTTCAAGAGAAAAATAAATCATGATTTTTTTCATAAATAAAAAGTTATATTTTCTTCAATTGTTTCAAGATTCATTAAAAAAAGAAGTTATGTCGATATGTCCGAAGAAAATAGTGACTGATTTATCAGAAACGTGCTGACACAAATAAATCATCGAATGCTGGATTTCATTCGATGTTGGGTCATCGATTTGAGTGATTATTGAATAGTTGAAGAAAATGAGAATTTTTTTAAAGATTTTTTTGAAGTGTGGTAAAGTGGGTGACAGAATATTTAGAAGTTAGAGAGTTTTTTATGAGAAGAAACTGAAGTCTAACAAAGTTATAACAATGTTTATGGAAGAATTATTTCATGCATTTTAGTTGGTATAGAGCATCAGAATGAGAAGTCATTCATTTTTCAAATGGTCTATCAAAGCAATAAACTGTATCAAAATGTTAATTTGTATTGAAATGAAGAAATTATTGAAAGTTTGAAGCAGGCTGAATTTGTGAGATGATTCGATAATTTTCTAGAATAATCAAAAATATTTTAGAAGTACTGAAGTAGTCAAACATGAATTTCAAATGAAAGTCAAATTAGAGTTTATAGAAATTTGGTTGAGAGGGAAATATAAATTGGTTTAAATAATAGACCACTTTTGGATCTCCTATAAATATAAGAAAGTAAAAAATACTTTCTGAAGATAAATACATTGTTCACATGTGGGTGAGAGAGAGAGAACTAAAGGTTTTTTGGATTAAGTGAAGTTTCCAGATAGATCTTTCCTAAAAAAATTCAGATGAAAGAAAAAGAAGAAAGAAGTTACCAGATCAGATCGAGCCATCAGACTGAAATTTCTAGGAAAAGAAAAATTGGTTTAGAATTGTTTCCAAAGTATAATTTCTTATTTATTTTCCAGATTGAATAATTAGATAGAGAAATCATACTGATCCATCAGACTGAGTTTTTTTATAAATCTTATAAAAAAAATTCTACCTACTTCTGTGTAGGAAGTGAAGAAATGTGTTTTGAAGATTGTACAAAATTGTAATTTTTTGAAGTAGTATAATGAAATTTTTTGAACCATCTTTTAAAGGTTTCTTAACTTGTTGAAAAATATTATTTAAATCATTCATGTTAGAAGGAAAAATATGAACAGTTGTATTGATCATAGTGCTACACTGTTTTAAGGGTATTTCTTACTTGTTGTTTCCACACAAAAGGATTTTTTATAGTGGATTATGTGGTATTGGATTATTTCCAAACCATGCTAAGGACTAGTTACTTTTATTGAGTAGTGGACCTTGTAAATACTTGTGTTACTGTAGATTTCTGAATGTTGTTTTTCATAAAAGTGATAGTTCTTTAATAGGATCCAAAGCTTGTTCCATAAGGAAGTTAACATAAAATAAAAAGTTATCAATGATTCACCCTTACCCCTCTTAGTGATAAATTGATCCTAGTTGGGCCTTTTCACTATAATCTTCTCTTGGTATGTAAATACTTTTCACTGCTATCAAGATAAGGGCCTAGAGGGTCACACACAATACCATATTCAGGTATCTATTTTTTCTGCCGAATAGGTGTATAAGACATGGTAGGCCCCACCATGGGATCTGAGAGTTGTCCAAGTATTAACAATGACCAAATAATAAATAAATAAATCATTATTCGAGTATAGAATAATGGGGTTAAATTATTTTATTAAAATTATTCACAAGGTATTAAGTGAATAAGTGGAAAATTATTCTATGAATGAATATTATTTTAATATTCAATGTTTGTTTAATATTACAGGGATTACGAGATGAGTTAATCAATTAGTTTCATCACATAATATATTTATAATATATTACATGTAGGTGATAAAATATAAATGATGTTAATGATGCAATTAGTTCACTATAATGTTTCATTTATTGATTATTTAGTTGGTGATGGATATACAGGGGATGAGGAACCCTAACCGAGTATTTTGGACACCCACTATATTAGCAGGGGAGAAGCTCTATTCTATAGAATATTCATTCCAACAGATCAAGTGCTCCTCTCTCCACCCACATCCTAGTGAGAGAAATTCCATATCTGAGTGTTCAATACAAGAATTCCTCCATGGATCGAAGGGATGATATTGAGGTGATCATCACAATGTTGAAGTAATCATCATAGCTCTGCTCTAGCACCCAGAATTTGACAATCAATGTTTATGTGGATTCTTGAAGCATGTATGGATGATCTAGAGGGGTTCGACCTCAGATCCTTTGAGAAACAGTCATTGGAGACAAGATACTATAAAGTAGTCATTGACTTGAATGAGGTATTCTTTCTATTTAAATTTTTGTACTTTGATAATTCATATGAGGTCCTAATGGCTTATTGGGGATCAGATCACCATAGACGATGACGTTATGTCACTTTGGTGATGAAAATTTTTAAATCTTTGGTATAATGGCTTCTACTGCACACCCTGGTACCATCAATTAGGATCAGAGAAACCACATGAATTTTTCAAGCCATGAAAATTAAAATTTCCTTAAATTTAAGTAGAAAGTTTTATTTTGGTCTCAACAGATCTAACCATTCTTCGAACTAATCTTGGATACCCAAGTTACAAGAATCTGAAAAAAAAAATTATGAATTGAAAGTGGTGGGTTTTTGGGTATTAAAAATTGAAACATATATTTTATATGTGTTTAATTTTTACCTGATATTAGTATTCAGTCATAATTCCAGCCATCTTGAAAGTCTATTAGTAGACCAATTATTCCACCTAGTTGTGGAAAATTTCCAAAAAATTATTCCTAAATATTTAGGCTTTTGACATATACTAAATAAAAAAATATATATAAATTAGGGTAGGGGTGGCGGCAGCCCCGATCAACAAAACAAACAAAGGAAGAAAAAAAGGTTTCCCTTTTTGGTGGTTTTCTGCACCAGTTTTTTTCAAAAGAAAATATATATATATATATATATTAAAAGGGGAAAGATTCCATTATATGTTTCCCCAATCAACCCTCCTCCTTAGTTAGTTATGGTCCTAACCATCTCGCAGGTGTCTCACTAGCTAGGTTCCCCTACCGCACCACTAGACCAGACCACGCCACCCTCCCTCCCTTGCTAGCGACCACCCATTGTAGCATATCACTATCACTAACTGGTCTTCTCAGTTCGAGCAACACCAACCACATCCATGGCTTTCTCCGTCGACATGGCACCACTCAAACTCGACCACTAACTTTTTCCTGATACCCTCACCACCCTAGTTGTTTCCTAGTTTCTTCCATTCAAACTAAGTGTTGTCATTGTCTAGAACCATCCATTGTCGTCACATGGTCCATCGCAAAAACACCTGCATCTACCTCAGTTCAGACTGCCATTTTCACCTTTTTCCAGTTACTAGGTCGAGACTGGTGCCGCCATCAACTCCCACAAACAAGCCTGTATCAGCTACCACACATCACTCAGACAGGACCGTGCCTCCTACTACTGGGGAGTTTTATGAGAGTGATGAGTTGAATTAACTAATTATGAAAGGAAATAAGTATCCACATATAGTTTATTTCATCTTTAGGGGAAAGTGTTGAGTAAATCAATTTTATGATTTTATAAGTTGGGTCTTCACTCAACAGATAAAGGACTCACGAGTTAATGTGGTTGTCCAACTTAGTGCCTACCTAAGAACTCTCCATGAAGTGGAGTAGCCATTTCTTGTAAACTATAATGATAGGTTTCAAGGATCCTTTTCACGAGGATACTTAAGTGATAGATTATTACAGAAATCCATGAGATATAAAAGTTATAGTCAAGTAATAAGTTATATTTCTATAAAAGGGTTCACATCACTATTTGAGATAGAGTGAGCAAGATTGAATTGAATTTAGTTAATCCTGAATATGCACAAATAGTTTACATGGTAATAAGTTCCACAAGAGCTTGTGGAAAAGGATTTTTCTAAAGGCACATACTGTGCAGGAAAGATAAAACCATCGTAATGGTTTTATATTCCCCATGGATATTGATAGATTATTCATTGAGAATAATAAATCCTACAATAATTATATGGAATAAAGATAAGATTTAAAAGATCAATTAAAATTCAATAATGGATTCCATGTATCAAATTATAGTGGACATATCATTTTGAATATTGTGGTGGGTATTCAAGTGAAACTACACATGGATGGTATAAGTGTGGTACCAATAAGGATCGATTGGTCACACCAAGTCATTATGCCTAAGTCAATTAAAATTTTATCTGTCATAGCTATGTTATATGAGAATTTTATTGAGCATTGGATGTCAACACCATCGATCATGGAATATTTCTATATGACACAAACAAAAAGGGATGAAGACACCATAGAATTCCAATAGGGGGTGCAAGTTTCTGAAATCCAATTTAGGATTAAAGTAAGCAATGAGATCATATAATATTCATTTGGAATGAATTGATTCCATGTTTCTATAAGGGATTAGGGGAATTTCCATAGTTCTACAAGTAATATATGTTTTTTGACATAAGAAAAACAACCATTGGTCTTACAATTAGTTAAGACCAGAATGAAAGTATCTCTCCAGAGATTGAATTAATGTTTCGACCTATGTTCTAGGGATCCAGATGTACTAAGGTGAATATAAAAGCTGTTTAGACATAGTAAATAGTATATATACTAATATTTTATTAAAAAAATACAATTTGGAAAAATTTGAGAGTGAATTGTTACCAATTTTACATGGCATAAATCTCTCCAGTAAGACATGTGTGGGACATAGGAGGAGACTAATGTAGTGAGTTGAATTAAATATGCTTTTATGATGTGTTAATCACATATTCCATGCTATTTACTAGATATGATATTTCAAAAATATACTTTTTGGTAGGAAAATATCAGTTATAACCATGATAACTACAAGGGACACGGTCAAAACTATCCAATTGTACTTGAGTAAGTGAAAAATTCATGTACCCAGTATATGGAGAAGAAGGGATACTAGTTATAAGGGGGGAAACTATTCTTCCTATAGATAATGTGATCTGATATCATAGTTATGCTAAGGTAATGAGAAATATAAGATCATTCGAGACAATGGAAACCATACCTACTGAGTACGTTGTAGCTTTTAATGAAACTAAAGAAGCAATGTAGATTATACAATGATTTTTTATAGTTATTATGATCACACCTAGTAAGTAAAGTTTTGTCATAAAATAAATTATGAAAAATATATTAATGGTACTAGAAAAGATATCAAGTTTGGATAGTGAAAAAAAAAAGGAAATATAATCAGGGTTTATCTCTATTAAGGAGTCTTACTCAAAGTGGTAAAGTTACATATAGTAGAATTTTCACACAGTTTAAATGTGGAAGGACATTTCCTAAATCCATAACTCATAAAAAACATGATCTTATCAAGTGAGATCTAACAAGGTTAGTTAACAAGTTGGATCTAGTGTAAGTGGGAGTTTTGTAGTAGTGGGTTCCCTAGAACTAACTAAAAACACTTTTCAATTACCATACCATGTATAAAATGAATTATGCATGATGTAGAATTACCATTATATTATAGATATTTCTACATACAGTATTTAAATGGTAATGTCCTTATATTATTTATCATATCAAAAGGTTATAACCCAAATCTATAATGATAACCTTGAGATACTATGACATTAATCTTAAATAAATGTTATATCGTCAAGATACATCATTCTAAATATACATAAATGATGTCTAACTATCAGGTTTCGTAGGATCATAAGCATTGAGAATTCTTCTCATGAATTTCACACTTGGTAATCTCTAGTAGGTGAGATCATTAGGTCAGACCCTTCAATAGGAACACCACATGTTTCAGGGTTCATTAGTTCTTCCTATATACAGACATTGTATTGGTCTATTAACTTGAGATCATTATCAATATTATCCTTTTCATCGTATACTTTGATGAAATGAAAAAACCATGACATTGAATTCATGGTTTGGTATCTTGTGTTGGGTGCGTCATTGTTGGAAAGACATTAGTTGAATGATCAAGATAGAATTTGTCACTTCTGAGTTGAGGAAGTGATATCTTGGACCCAGTTGATCAGGATGGTAGTAACTTCACTAAATCCATGACCATGGTAGAAGAAGGTAAGTCTATATAGTAAGATCAATGAATAACAAATCAAGGAAATTATGATGACACAAGTGTGTGTCCTGATTTATGAGATATCATGAGACAAATAGATTATATTACATAGTGTGTGTTCGTAGGATGATTATATCTGCAATGACTATTCCTTATCTATTTAGGGGCCTTGATGGGTTGCTAGATTCTTCTCTTGGTCTATGAATATTATTCACTATTATCAAAATAAGGTCCTAGAGGGTTACACATAATAGCGTATTCAAGATTCTTCTCTATTATGGTGAATGAGTACATAGGATATGGTGGGCCCCACCACAAGGTTCAAGAGTTTTCCAAGTATTAGTGATCACCGATGAATAAATAAATTTATTATTATTTGAGAATATAATAATTGGGTTGAATTTATTGATTAAAATTATTCACAAGGTATTAAGTGAATACATAGAAAAATATTATATGAATGGACATTATTTTAATATTCAAGGTTCGTTTAATATTTCGGGAATTACGAGTAAAGTTAATGACTTAGTTTTATCACATAATATATTTATTATATATAAAAACTAATTGATAAAATATAAATGATGTTAATGATGTAGTTATTTGATCATCACATGTCATTTATTTCTTATTTAGTGGGTGATGGATATACGGTGGTTGGGGAACCCAAAGTGGGTATTTTGGAAACCAATTATATATATAAGGGAGGAAACATATTACATAGACTATTCATGCTAATGGATTGAGATATCCTCTCTCCTACCATATCCTATAGATTGAATGGTCATATCCGAGCATTCAATCCAATAATGCCTTTACGAATTAAAGGGATGATATCAAGGTGATTGCAACGACGTCAAAGGAATCATCAGATCTCCACTCTAGCACTCAAAATTTATAGATTGAAGTCCATATAGATTATTGAAGACCATGTGTATGATATATAGGTTTCAGGCTCATATCCTTCAAGTAATAACTACTGTAAATGAGCTGCTATCAAGCACACTTCGACTTGAATGAGGTATTCATTATATTTTAATTTTTGTGCTTTGATAATTCATGAAAGATCTTTGGACCTTAACAAGGATTGGATCATTGGATATGATGAAGTTCCATCACCCTGATGATGATAAATTTTAAATCCCTGACTCATCGTCTTCAGCTGCACACCCTAATAACATCATACCCTCATAACAGAGTGCAATAATAGTGAAAATCAAGATTGTAAGATCTGGGATTTTTTTAAGGTATTTTTTTTGTTTATGTTTCAGTTTAAGTACTTTATTTTGGTCAAATAAGTGTTTTTTCAAGTTCATGAGAAGTCTTAGGGGTGTTCTGGGTTTTGAGGCATGAAAGAGGATTCAAAAAGAAATTTATGGGAATGTTTCACAGTATATGCATGGTTAGTGAAAATTGTGCAAAGAATCCTAGGTAACTATGTAGCCTTGGATAGAGGCATGCACATGTTTACCGCATGGTTAGCTTAACCGTGTGGAATTCCCAGGAAAACATGTGAAAGGGGGTTTCTGAGATAGTATCTCTTGCACAGTGTGTGCATGGTTTGGAAAATCGTGTAGGTAAACCGTGCAGACCAGTAAAGTTGAGAAATTTTCAAAATTACCACTCCATGATTTTAATGATCACTTGGTATTTTCTTCATTTACTCTCACCTAAACCCTAGATACAAACCAAATCCTCCAAGTTCTATCAAGGGTGATCCTCCTTCATTTCTAGGTCTTTTGGAGTGCCATTAGTTATGGATCGAAGATATTGGTAAGTTTAATATCCTCTTTTCTCCTTCTTCTCAATTCAGGTTTTCATCTTCCCCTCATCTTCATCTAAATCTCTAAAACCCTCTTTTTATGGTGATATATAGGTTGAGGATTTAAGGGTTGGTTTAATAGGAATCTAATTCCTCGATTGATGGAGTTTTAATCAATGGATTCAAGGTAGGTGGTCTACAAGTTATATCCCATAGTTTAGTTTGGGGTTTGTGAGTCCTTGGGTTTACTTCTTGGTTACTCCTTGTTGTGATTTTTATTATTTGATTAAATTTGGTATAATGAATGTATAAATGATTAATTTAAACCCTCTTGGTCCCCATGGGATGCATCAAGGATGATTTTACCTATCTAAGTCCACATATGGGGTGCACCGATACTTTCCAAACCTAGAATTAGATAAGTAAGTTCTAAGTTGTTGTGTGATCATGTAGAAACCTTGTTGAGTATGTGATATTATTAATTTAATTCCAAATGAGTCATTGGTTAATTTTTGTTAGATTATGAAGCTTATTATCTATATTCAATATGCCTAAGCGAGTTATTGCAAGTTAAATGGTGAATATGCTAAATTCAAAATGGTATATGAAATGGGAAAATATATTGAAGGGAATTTCATAAGTGAATTTATGAATATGTATAATGGGTTTACATAAGTGGATTATTTAATATTCTTAGTGATCTAGGCTTGATAATGAGAATTTGGATGAATGGACTAAGTGATGTAATGTGAAAGGTGTTAACAGATTATCGCACAATATGATTTTCCATATTGATTGTTATGGATTATGAATGTTGTATGTATTGGTTCTGTTTGGTTGTGATATGGTTTGTGTATAGTGAATGGATGGATAAGAATGTGCACATGGCTTTAGGTGTGGGATAAATGACTAAGGCTCCTCCCACTGGTCGAGTTGGACTGAATCCCTAACTCTACTCACAATGTACGGGTTATGGAATGGGATGAAACTCTATCCCCCTAACGGTTGCATCCCACCCAGACTAAGGATTTGAGGTGAGGATAATGTGATGTTGAGATATTTTATCCCTATAAAGTTAGGGACTTACTTATTCACTTATTCAAAATGATTAATGCAATGAACCTTGTGTGATTAATGATGAACTAGTGAAAAAAGAGACATAACAAATTGGAAGCTTGGTTAGTAATATCTATGTAGAGATTGTTGACTAGTGGACTCAAATTATCTTACTTTTCTTGTTATTTATTTAATACTTGAATTCACTGTCTATTAGACTAGATATTTTTAGACACTGTTGGTGATGTCCAACTAAGTTGTACTCACACCATACTCGGGTTGTTGTTGGGTACCCAGGTAGATTTCATGCTTTCAGGTCAGGACAAGAGAAAGGGCCCTACACTAGGGAGTTGAGTTAGACATGGGACATGCATGGATGAGGTTATAGACTTGGAGTTAGGACCAAGTTAGGGATTCCACTGTTTTTATTTATTTTGGGTTTTGTTCACTTGGAATTGTATCATGACATGACATGTTTACTATTTCTTGTGTTTTTTACCCAGTTTGGGAGATGTTTGGCTATGCATGTCATTGGTTGTTTCTTATTATTTATGCTATTTATATAGTTTTTTTTTGTGTATTACTCTAGTAAATAGGGTATAGTATCCCCAAATGACTAATCTAGACCCTTGTTGCTAGTTTACAACCTTTGGAATACGGGGAGGTGTGCTTAAGGTCATGTGACGACCCGGTTCGGGGCACCGATTTAGTGGAAACCGGGTCAGGGACGTTACAAAGGGGTATAAAAGGAGTTATTTTATCTTTATTACTATTTGGGGATGGTAGATAGGAGATTAGGATAGTTTTGAGACTTATTAATGATCTCGTTCCTAGCAATAGCTAACCCAAGTATGGGGGGAAACCCAAGTCACCAATGGTGGAAATTATTGTTCTTGTTTTGTGTTGTTACATTTTATGATATTTTACCATTGGGTGGTGCACATGTGGTGTGATGTAACCATTTTATGATATTTTTCTCATGTCTAGGATGACACATGATTGTTCATTCATGCATCATTCTAGGAACCTATGTATATAAGTGACATGCATCATGGTAGGCACACACACATGGGACGGCCATGTGGGACATATATGGTAGAATGCATTTGACCTTCTTAACAGTGGTAAAAATTATGTCTAAATAAAATAAAAATGAGTTAAAAGGGGGGAAATTGTTAAATTATAATTAAGAAATTATACTTGATAAAGGGTGGTATGTGAAATTAAATGTTATTGGAATAAGTCGGGATGTGAGAATAGTTTTAAGATAGTGTAGAAGGTAATTTTTGTAGTTGTGTGAGTTAGTTACCTTCTATTATCCATAACCTTGGTGTGGATGGTCAAGGGTAGCATTCCAGGTATGATCAGACCTATTTGGGTGGTGTATGTGAAATGGTTTGTTGGTGGATAATGAAGAGCCTTCCTTGATATTTGTGAAATCCTTATGGTTTGTGTTCTAAAGTTCATGTTTCGCATTGTAGAGAAATCCCCCCACAATGATGTTTGTTGGTTGGGTGATAGGAGGACATTGAAAATAATTATCCCCTAGTAGTGGAGAAAGAGGACCCAATGGATCAAGATAATAGGGAAGAGTAGTTTTGTGATAATCTTTCTTGTTTTATGCATATGATGGAATAGAACCTAGGGTAGGTTTTGCTGAGTATGTTTGAGATGACCAGGGAGTTTCAGCTGCAGCACCCTCCGACCTTTATCAGAGAGGGTGGGCCAGAGGAAGTAGAGTTTTGGATAGAGTATATCCAAACTATTCTTGATCATATAAAGGCTCCTATTGAGAATAAAGTAAATTTATTAGCCTACATGTTAAGAGGGAAGGCTAAGAATTGGTGGAATATTATGGTTTATACAGAGCAGGATGAAAGAATGGCATGGAAGGATTTCCAAGAAAATTTTCTAGAACACTACTACCTAGAAACCTTGAGGTAGGAGAAGGCTATAGATTTTATGAGTTTGACTCAGGGGGATATGTCGGTGATGGATTACGCTATCTATTTCATATACTTTCTCTAATTTATCCCAATGATGGCTAGAGATGAGAAGAATATGGAAAAACACTTCTAGGATGGGCTTAGGCATGAGATTTGGTCCTAGGTGAGAATTTTATGTCTAAAGAGGTTTGAAGAGGTAGTGGACCAAGCCCTTATCTTAAAATGGAATCTGAAGGGAGATTCAGGAGTTGGATTTGTGGTGTCAATTGGGCAGACAAGTGGTACAGTCTCTGAGGGAAGGAATCATCATTTTGAAAGTTTCTAACAAGGTAAAAGTGTGCAGAATAGTCAGAGGAGAGGGTCAGCTTCTCAAGGTGGTGATTAGGTGTTCTGCTATCAGTGTGGAAGGATGGGGCACATGCGGGGTCAGTGTACTTGACCATAAATCAAGTTCTGGTCCTGTTATAGGTTGGGACATATACATAGGTTCTACAAGAATCCTCAGCAGTCGGGTGTGGATGGGAGTCAGAGGAAGATACCGAGTGCGGGAAGGAGATCGATCACCCTATATCAGGCAGGTAGTTAGAGCTCCACTGTTCATATCGATAGGGGTGGTGGACATGGAACTCTGGGGAGAGACCATTCTCACTATTATAGAAGTATAGTGTAGGGTAATCAGGCTATATCACATTGTAGAGGGACATTCCATCTTCACACATTTTAGTCTACACCAGGAGGTGGAAAGGTTGGATCGTCTACCGTTCGAGGTATGATTATTTTATCTTCCACACTCTTTAATGCTTTATTTGACATAGGTTCCACACACCCTTTTATCTATGCACAATTTCTTGTTGTGTTGGGCCTAGTCATGGAAGAAGTTTGTGGGATTATGTCAATTGATACTCTGTTGGGGGTGCGAGTTGAGGATATCAAATAGTATAGAGGTTGTTCTTTGGAGTTTGGTGGTTGTCATTTCCTATGGATCCTGTTTGTTCCCAAGATGTCAGGTTTTGACCTACTTTTGGGCATAGACTGGCTTGTGATGTATCAGGCCCATATCAATTGTTACTGATGTAGGGTAACATTTTCCTCTCCTAGGAGAGACACCTATATCCTACATGGTTAGTAGGATGTCCGAGCAGGTCACGCATGGAAAAAATTTCAAAAGTTTGGGAAACTCACAACCCAGGTGATATTCCTTATTCTTGATGATAGAGAGGTGGAGAAACATGTATTTCCTCCTATAGTGGACCAGTTTTAGGATGTGTTTCCTGAGTATTTTTTAGGACTATGCCCAAAAGGGATGTGGAGTTCACAATTGATTTTTTTTTCAGGGGAAGAACTAGTTTATATTCCACCATATCGAATGGTTTCGGTATAACTCCAGAAGATTAAGGCTTAGTTGGAAGAGTTGGAGTGAAAGGGGTTCATTCATCCCAATACATTTTCATGTGGATCACCTGTGTTGTTTTTTAAGAAGGTTGATGAGTCATTGCGGTTATGTGTTGATTACAGGAAGTTGAATCAGATGAAGTTTAATAACTGATACCCACTTCCTAGAATTGATGACCTATTTGAACAACTAAGGGGTGCCTTAGTGTTATCCAAGATCAATATGAGATCAGGATACCATCAGGTTAGGGTGATACCTTCTAACATACCACAAACAGATTTATGGAGTAGGTATGTGTTGTATGAATTTTTTTAGATGCTTTTTGGGTTGACCAATGAACTGTTTGTGTTCATGGTGCTAATTAATTGGATATTTCACCCTAATCTAGATCAATTCGTGGTTTCCTTTTTTGATAACATCTTGGTGTACTCATAAAATCTTGAAAATCATGCCTAACATCTTGATATCATCTTTAGTACACTCAGAGAGCATAGGATTTATGCCATATATCAAAATTTCAGTTCTAGATTGATAAAGTTCATTTCATGGAAAACATCAATTTTGAGTCTGGTGTTTCGGTGGATCCAGAGAAGGTGCAGGTTGTGATGTCTTGGGAGTATCCCAAGAATGTTTCTGACATTCAAAGTTTTATGGGTTTGGCCAGTTTTTAATAGAGGTTCATTAAGGATTTATATTTTTTGGAATCACCACTCTCAAGATTAATCAGGAAGGGTGTTAAGTTTGAGTGGTTCAAGGCATAAAAGACTGATTTTCAAGAATTGAAGAAGTAATTGACTACCATACCGATTCTAATCCTACCTGAACCTAGTAATAAGTACACCTTATTCTGTGATGCATTCAGTGTGGGACTCAGGGCAGTGTTGATGCAAGATGATCATGTCATAGCTTATGGGTCAATACAGTTGAGGCCTAATAAAAGAAATTACCCTACCCATGATCTCGAGCTAGTTGTTTCGTTTTATACCTTAAAGTATTGGAGGCATTACTTTTTAGGAGAGCGTTTCTTGGTGTTTACTGATCATCAAATTATTAAGTACATTTTATCTTGTCAGAATTTTAATCTTTAGTAGAAAAAGTTGGTTGAGTATCTACAATCGTTCGATTTTTTGTTGGATTACACACCGGGAAAAGGGAATAGTGTTTCCAATGCTATGAGCTAGAATACTTAGAATCATATGGTACAGGAATACAAATCTGAATGGAAAATGATGGTTTTGTTTACTGAGATTCACCTACAGGTTCATGTTAGGCACAGAAAAATAACCCTTACGTCTATGACAATCGAGTCTACAATTTTGAACCAGGTCAAGGAAAGTCAGCTGGAAGATCCAGAGTGGTTGTCCATGAAGCAAAGTTCTAAAGGTGGGGAGTCACCTTCTTGTTGGGTTGTTGGTGTTGATGGAGTCATATATGTTCAAGGTTGTGTTGTGGTGCTAGCATGTGTGCGCAAAGAGTTGATGCGTAAGTTCCATGCATCTAACTGGGTAATACATCATGTCTTGACTAAAATGTATTGTGATCTTCATCAGTAGTATTGGTGGCTGGGAATAAAGAAAGTGGTTGCAGGTTTTGTGGCATGATGCCTTACCTGTCAATAGGTGATGGCTGAGCATCAGAATTTAGGTGGGTTGTTATAGTCATTTCCCATTCCATAGTAGAAGTGTAATGATGTAATGATGGAATTTGTAGTGGGTCTTTTGAGGATGCCTTGAAATAATTATGCAATCTAGGTTGTTATGGATCGATTGACTAAAGTGGATCATTCATTGATGGTCCATAAAACTTATAAAGTTAACCAGTTAGGTGAGTTATATGTTTGGGAGATAGTTTGACATCATGGTGTGCTGAGAACCATAGTTTTGGATCATGATCCATGTTTTACATCGTGATTTTGGTAGGGGCTACAGAAGTCTCTTGGTACCCATGTTTTTTTTAGTACAGCTTATCACCCATAAGAGATAATGCATTCAAAGAATCAATTCATTTATTGAAGTACATGTTGAGAGCATGTGTTCTATATTTTGGTGGTTTGTGGGAAAATCACTTTCCACATGTTGAGTTTTCTTACAAAAATAGTTTCCAGGATAAAATTTAGATGGCGCCTTTTGAGGAATTATATGGGAGGCCATGTAGATCTCTGTTGTGTTGGTTAGAAGATGGGGAGTCTGAGCTGTTAGGACCAAGTTTCATACAAGAGACATCTGAAAAGGTTTGTTTAGTTCAGAAGTGGATGGAAACAACATATAGTAGATATAATTCATACGAATATTGGCGTCATAGACCTATCGAGTTCATTGTAGGTGATAGTGTGTTTCTTCGAGTGTCACCAAGGTTGGGTCACTGTCGAATTCAGAAGTAGGGAAAGTTGGCAACCAAGTATGTGGGGACGTTTGAGATTGTGAAGAGTGTCTGACTGGTGGAATACCAATTAGCTCTTCTGCAATGGTATAGTGGAATGCATGATGTTTTTCATCTCTCACAAATCTGATAGTATCAACCCGATCCATCTCAGGTGATAAACATTTATGATGTTGAGCTTGAGCCATATGTGTCCTTGGAGGAGCATCTAGTTCATATTTTGGATTATAGTGAGAAGGTATTTTGGGGAAAGGTTTTTCCTTTGGTTTGGGTGTTATGGTATCATGGAAATGTCTAGGAAGAAAATTGGGAGTGAAAATCAGATATGCGTGTTCAATGGCCTGATCTCTTTGCTTCAGAATCTCAATGAATCTTGGGAAGAGCATCTTGATGTTAAGCCATCCTTAGGTGGGGAGGTTGTAAGATTTGGTATTTTCTTAAGGTATGTTTTTTTATGTTTCATTATAAGTACTTTATTTTGGTCAAATAAGTATTTTTCTAAATCCATGAGAAGGTTCAGGGGTGTTTTGAGGGTTTGGGGCACGAAAGAGGAGGCAAAAAATAATTTCTGAGCATGTTGCATGGTTTGCGCATAGTTAGTGAAAAATGTGCCTAGCATCCCAGGTAACCATAAAGACTTGGATAGAGGCTTGTTCATGATTACCACATGGTTAGCTTAACCATGTAAAATTACTAAGAAACCATGTGAAAGGGGTTTTTTGGGATAGTAGCTTTTTCACAGTTTGCGCACAGTTTTGAAAACTGTGTGGGTAAACCATGAAGCCCAGTAAAGTTTATAAATTTAAAAAATTACCATTTTGGGATTTTAAGGCTCACCCAGGATTTTCTTCTATTCCTCTCCCTTAAAACCTAGTAATGAAACAAATATCCCAAGGGTGATACTCCTTCATTCCTATTCCATTTGGAGTGTTGTCAGTTGTGGATTAAATCTCTGAGTAAGTCTAATCTCCTCCTTGCTCCTTCTCGATTAGGGTTTGAATCTTCCTCTCATCTTCATCCAAATATCTAAAACCCACTTTTTTCAGTGAGATCTAGGTCTAGACTTCATGGGTTGGTTGAATTAGGATATAAGGCTTTGATTGAAGGAGTTTTCTTCAATGGACTCAAGGTAGGTGGTCTACAAGTTATATCCCATAGTTTCGTTTGGGATTTGTGCATGCTTGGGTTTACTTCTTGGTTACTCTTTATTTTTATTTTTATCCTTTGATGATATTTGGTATAATGAATGTATAAATTATGAATGGAAACCCTCATGATTCTCAAGGGACGCATCGAGGATGATTTGACCCATCTAAGGCCACCCATGGGGTGCGCTGATACTTTTCAGACCTAGAATTTTCTAAGTAAGTTCTAGGTTGTTGTGTGATCATGTAGAGCCCTTACTGAGTATGTGATATTCTTAATGGAATTCTAAATGAGGCATTGTTTAATTTTGGTTAGATTATGAGTCTTATGAGCTATGTTTTATATGCCTAAGAGATTTAGTGCAAGGGAAATGGTGAATATACTAAATTGACAATGTTATGTGAAATGGGAAAATATGTTGAGGAGAATTTCATAAGGGAATTTATGAATATGTATAACGGGTTTACATAAAGGGATTATTGAATATGCTTAGTAAGATAGTATTGAGAATGGGAATTGGTCTAAATGGACTAAGTGATGTAATGGTAAAGGTATTAATGGATTATGGCATAATATGATTTACCATGTTGATTGTTATGGATTATGAATGTTGTATGTATTGGTTGTGTTTGGTTTTGATATAGTTTGTGTGTGGTGAATAGATGGATAAGAATGTGAAAATGGATTGAGATGTGGGACAAATGACTGAGTCTCCTCCCACTGGTCGAGTTGGACTGATGCTCTAACTCCACCCATAATGCACGAGTTAGGGAAGGGGGCATAGCTTTTTTCCCCTAACGGTTTCATTCCACTCGGATTGAGGCTTCGAGGTGAGGATAATGTGATGTTGTGATATGTTATCCCTAGTGAGTTAGGGACTTACTTATTCCCTTATTAAAAATTATGAATTCCATGAACCTTGTGTGATAGATGATGAATTAGTGACAAAAGAGACATAATGAATTGGAACCTTGGTTAGTAATAGCTAAGTAGAGATTGTTGCCTAGTGGCCCCAAATTGTCTTCCTTTGATTTTTATTTATCTAATGATTGCATGAATTATCTTTTATACTAGATATTTTTAGACACTATTGGTGGTGGCTTACTAAGTTGTACTCACACCTTACTCGGGCCACCGTTGGGTACCTGAGCAGATTTCATGTTTGCAGGTCACAACAAGGGAAAGGGCCCTATGCTAGGGAGTTGAGTTGGACATTGGACATGAATGGATGAGTTTATATACTTGGAGTCAGGAAAATTTTTTGTATTTCTCTATTTTTATTTATTTTGGGTTTTTTTCACTTGGCATTATAGCATGACATGACATATTTACTATTGCTTGTAGTTTGTGCCCAATTTGGGAGATGTTTCGCTATGCATGTTATTGGTTGTTTCTTATTGTTTACACTATTTATATTGTTTTATATTTTGTATTAGTCTGTTAAAGAGGGTATAGTATCTCCAAATGACTAATATAGACCATCACTGCTAGTCGGAAACCTCTGGCATATGGGGAGGCACACTTGAGGTCATGTGACGACCCAACTCGGGGCATCGATTTAGTAGCACCCAGGTTAGAGACGTTACAAAGATGATATCATAAAATAAATGAATAAGGATAAAATACATCATAATATGTGAAAATAAATTAAAATAAACAATATTATATATAAAAACATTATACACATAAGGAAATTCATATTTCCAAGGCAATTCATAAACAAAAGAATCCCAAAAACAAACAAATGAACAAAAAAAGGAAACTCCACAAAACTAGCCCCAAGTCATAGATCGGTATAATCCCCCATGCTCTAAATTACAACTAACAATCAAGAATCATTTTATGATGTTTTACATTATACTTCCTTATAACCATGAAGTTTTCTCATGTACCAACGGAGACCCTATTAGGGTGTAAGTATGATTTAGTAGGCCACCACCAATGACGTCTATAAGTACATCTAGTTTGGGTATATAGTGCATGATGATGTGCATAATAAAACAAAGTAAACAACATGAATAAATAAACCATATTTGATCCTCGGGTTCCATGGTGACACTCAAGATCGACCATACATGTTCTAGATAGTATCAGATGTCTTTGTTCGCAATATATCATACGAACAAGCTCAAAGTCAAACCCAAGGAGTGTATACAAGGAATTCCTAGTCAATAGTCCCATGGTATAATACATAAACAATATCCATGTAATTTATAATCATTATAATCATAGCCTAATTCATGTAACATGTCAAATTCATTCACAATAAATATGGTTGAATCTAATGAACATATCCAAGGGATTCGCGATCTTTAATCTCATAACCAAATCTAGGGAACGTGCCCAATGTATTCACAATCAATATACCTAAGGATGAATCCAAGGATCATTTCAAATAAACTCTAGATCAATAGGTTCATTTTTTAATCCAATTGGGATTGGCCTCAAGGCATTCCACTCAATATACCCATAGTGAATCTAAGGAGCATATCCAATACATTCACAATTTTTAGGCTCACAGTCAAATCTAAGGAACATGTCAATGGAATTCCTAGTCAATAGGAAGTTAATTTATCAACTCATTTAATTCAATTTTCTTAGGGATCATATAATAAACACAAATATAGGATCTCATAGCATGTTACATGCATCCCTAACACACACACACATGATAATTACTTAATCCATGGAACCCCTAAGGCCACCCCTTAAATTATCCATTTAATTTACAAGGTTAATCACACCTCATGTGGTGGATAACATTCTGGTATACACTCACTAATGAGCTACTCATGACCTGTGGAAATGTTCAATTTTGATAATTAAGGTTTCATGTCAGTTATTTATTATTTAGGTCAAACGTGCATTATGTTAGTTTTGAATTTTCTTTTATAAAACCAATTATTTGTACTCTAGATTGCATGTATATTAAAATTATTGAATATAAATAAATAAAATTATTACATATTATTAATTGTTATAAGTTACTTTAATGTAATAATGTCTTAAAGTATCTGACACATTGAAAATGGTACAGTGGTTCCCCATTACAATGAGAACCTTGAAATTATATGATGATATTCTTAAATATTGTTCTACAATTGGATAACATTATTTTATAGGACACAAAGTATGTTTATTTTTGGGTACGAGTACTCATAATTAAATGAAAATTCACCTTGTGAATTTCAAAATTGTTAATCTAAAATATGTAAGATTATGAGAATAGACCATCCAGTAGAAATTCTGTATGTTTATGTGACATTATATTTTCTTTTCTGTGAGTGTGTGTAATGGTCCTTAGACTTTAATATTATTATTAATGCATATCATGAATATCAAACTTATACATATTTACATAAACCATGACAACATATTTTCACAGTGATGCTTGGTACATTTGGTGCATCATGAATAATATATTATCAACGAATAATTTGATGAAAGATTTGTCCCTTTTGTCTTTATGAAATTTGATGTCCTATATCTTTGATTGAAATATAACCATCACATTAAATTTTATTTCCATGGTGTATAGATGGGTTTATTTTTGGTTTTTGAAGAAATACATATCAATAATATATGTAGATGACATGGATGTGCGACATTCTTGATGATATACTATGAAAAAAAGATTATATTATAGAGTGGGTGTTCATATGTTGTTGATGACATGGATGTGAAACATGCTCGATGAGATATCGTGAAAAAAGATTATATTACAGAGTGGGTGTTCATATGTGGTTGTTTTCATAGTGATATATCTTATTCCTTTGTGGGTGCCTTAATCCATTCCTAGATAGTAATATTGGACTTTAAGAAAGCTCATCCAATGCCACCTAGGAAGAGTCCCAAAGGGTCACACACAAAGTGTTTCCATTTACCTCAGTTGTATATTATTTATTTAGTTGTTATAATAGAAATTATTATCTAGAATGAGAATACATATATATTCAAGATTTACTCAATGATCATAAATATTAATTCCCAAGGTAATTATTTAATTGCATGGATATATAAAATTTAGTTATCTGTTGTTATTCGCAAGGTAATGAATAATTCTATATAAAATAAATAATTTATTTAGTTACATGAATATTAAATAAATATTTATTCACAAGAATATGAATAGAATATTTATTTATTTATTTAATGAATAATATTTATTTAAATATTTATTTGATAATTCAATAAATGATGAGAATAATGAACAAAGGGAGTTTTAGGTCCGATGATAAATGTTTAATTACCAAATTGTAAAATTAATATCTATCATTGTATGGGTTTACGCACTCCATGAAACAAAATAATATTATTATTTTATATGACATGAGGTTTTTTATGGGTTTAATGTATTATTTAGGGAACTTATACAATTAATTAAATATTAAACCCTAACCATGAATCTATAGGTATATTGTTATGTCCCTTGTGAAGAGGTTAATCATTCTACAAAATATTCCTCTCAATCTTCTCTTTCACACCTCTTCCTCTGAAGACTGAGAAGAACAAGATATATTCCTTCAATCTCTAAGGAACATGAAGTGATAGAGGTGAATAATTAAATATAATTAATTGGTCATTATGTCACTCGATGTTTCATAGGTGTTGTTTATAGATAAAAGGAGCACATGTGGCTCGCTATTAGAGGGGGTCTTATTTAGGTCATTGTGACACAATGTTGATTCCTTGACTAGGTTTAATCAATTGATACCATCAACAAAGAAAGAACACAAGATCAAGGTAATATTTCTTCTAATAGTTTAAATTAATTATAAATTAATATGAATAAAACTTCTCCTGGTTTAGGTGAAAAAAAAATCAATATTCTTTATAAAACTTTTTATTGGTCATGAAATTCATCATCATGTGCATTGAAGATGATCGGTTGAATCTGAAAGAAATTGAGTTAGCTATAGGACCAATAAGTTTCTCCACTACATACAGAACCAATCGGTGGCATCAGATCAGTCATGTTCAATTTATAATTATTTATTTATTTTTGATTGTTTGCATTTTTTAAGTTAGTTTTCATTTCAATAAATTAATTTTTTAATCCAATTTCAATATATTTTCTCCATCTCTTCATTTCTCACTCCTATAACCCAAATCCAATTAATAATTAATTATTAACATCTAAAGAACTCATCCATAGGTGCTGGAGATTTTGTTTGAATAATATAGGAATACACAGCGTGTAACCCAATGGAACATGTCATATATCCCAATATATTACACCAGGAAGAGCCATAATTTTTGGTGGGTCATCATACAATAAATATACACATATGCATTAAATACACTTCAACGTGTTGACTAGAATATCCTAATGCATGACAGGTCATACTACAAGTCATTTAACTAGGTTACACTCCATGTATCCCACATGTTTTTGTAGTAGAAAACACATGGTTGAATACAATAAATATGTGTTGGGAATTCTACATTATGGAATATAAATTTTCTTTATTTACTAACCTTATCATCAAAACTGTGGTTTAATTTTATATAATCCTAGGTATTGTCTGGATTTTTAAATATGACGCAAAAAATTATTACAATTAGATGGAAATTACAATTTGTGAGGAATATATATAATTCCTTATCTTTAGAGTAGAAACTTCATCATATGAAAATTATCTAGATCCACCCTCAATATCTCAATGGAATGAAATTATTTGGTATGAAGAGAAAACAACATCTATGGATGAACAAGGTAATCTTTAAATTGAGGATTTACATATAATACAAGAATACATTAATGTATTTCCTGAGGAATTACCGGGACACCCCCCAGAGCATGAAGTTGAGTTTACCATTGATTTAATCCAGAATGTAATACCCATATCAAATACTCCTTATATAATGGACACTGTTGAATTAGTGGAGATGAAGAAGCAACTAGATGAGTTGAGTAATAAGGGATTTTTTTCACCCTAGTGTTTCTCTATGTGGAGCCCTTGTTCTCTTTGTTAAGAAGAAATATGGATCCATGAGGCTATGCATTGACTATTGACAAACTGATGCTATTATAATAAAGAACAAGTATCATCCACCTAGTATTGATGATTTATTTGATAAACTTCCTAGAGGTAAATATTTTTAAAAGATTGAAATCCATTCTGGGTATCATAAATTGTGAGTAAAGAAGGAAGATATTCCTAAGATAGATTTTTGGATGAGGTATGGACATTATGAGTTTACAGTAATGTCATTTAGATAGACCAATGCACCCTCGGTTTTTATAGATATTATGAACAAAATATTCAAGGAATATCTTGATGGTTTTTTGTGGTATCATTGATGATATTCTAGTATATTATAAAACATATTAAGACCATGAAAATCACATGCAGACCATTCCTGAGACTCTCATAGGGATAGAGTTATATGGTAAATTTATCTTATGTGAATTATGGATTCAATAAATTAATTTTCTTATCCATATTGTCTCTAAGGATGTAATATCAGTTGATCCTATAAAGACAATGACAATCCAATAATAGCCTACACCAATAAACATACCTGAGGTATGCAGTTTCATTGGTTTAGCAAGTTACTATCATCATTTTGTTCATAATTTTTTCCAATTGGCTAACCTATTTACCAAGATCGCATGTAAAGGTTTTAATTTTGTATGGAAAAAATAATGTGCATAATGTTTTTAAGAATTGAAGAGAATATTATTCAATTCTCCTATGATGAATCTACCATTAGGAAATGATGGGTTTGTGATATACAGTGATGCATCAAAGAAAGGACTGGGTTCTATCCTTATGAAAAATGATAAAGTTAATTAATACGAATTAAGGCAGTTGAAGATTCATAAACAATATTATCCAACTCATGATATTGATTTAGAATTTGTAATATTTTATCTAATGAGATAGAGACACTATCTCTATGGTGAAATGTGTGCATTATATATGGGTCACAAGAGTTTGAAATACATATTTACATATAAAGAACTCATCATGAGGAAAATAAGATGGCTCGGGTTACTCAAAGATTATTATTTCTCAATACACTACCACCTAGGAAAAGAAAATAGGGTAGTTGATACATTGAGTAGAAAATATCATGGAGTTCTAACTGAGATGAGGACTGATAGAGATCCAATGGTCATGGATATATTAAATATGGATATGGGGATTGTTAAGGAATGGGAAATATCACTCCTTTTTCAAATGATTTCTAAACCATATTTATTGGATAAGATAAAAAGTTCTCAATCTGGTGATGATAATTTTCAAATGAAAATTAAATCCTTTAAGGATGGAAAATTGGAAAACTTCATGTATGAGAATGGAATTCTGAAAGTTGGTAAGATTTTATGTGTTAAATCAATAACTTAGCTAAAAGGGGAACTATTAGATAATTCTCATAGATCAAATTTCTCTATACACCCTGGTATTACCAATATGTATAGAGATCTGAGGGAACATTTTTTGTGGGATAATATAAAGCAGGAAATTACTAACTATGTGTCAAGATGTCTAGTTTTTTAACAAGTGAAGGATGATAAATATAATCCTAGATGATTCATGTAACCTATACCTATTCCAATGTGGAAGTGATATGACATTACTATGGACTTCATCAATGGCTTACCAAATACCCCTAGAAATAATGATATGATATGGATTGTTATTGATCATCTTACAAAATCAGCACATTTTCTTGCTATAAGATAAGATTTAACTCTTGATCACCTAGAAAGACTTTATATTAATGAATTTGTAATAATTCATGGTGCACCAATATGGATTTTTTTTTATTGATATCCCCATTTTACATCAAAGTTATAGAAGATTATTCAGAAGGACTTGGATTCTAATCTTCATTTGAGAACTTCTTATCATCCTCAAACCGATGGAAAATCTAAAAGGACTATTAAAACATTAGAAGACATGTTGAGATCATTCTTACTTAACTCTTTAGGTATATGGGATTAGTATTTACCTCTGGTAGAGTTCGCCTACAATAACAGTTTCCATTCAATTATTCAAATGGAGCCATATGAAGCATTATATGGACAGAGATGTCATACTATAACATATTGGGATGAAGTTGGTGAGAGAAAACTCATAGGCGGAGAACTTATTAAAGAACAAAATAGGTAAATACTATTTAGGCTCATATGAAATCAGCTCAAAGTAGGAAAAAAATTTATGCTAATAACCATAGAAAGGATTTGGAATTTGAAGTGGGATATCGGGTCTTTCTAAAAGTATCTTCATGGAATGGTGTCATAAGGTTTGGTAAGAATGGGAAACTGGGTCCTAGGTATATCAGACTCTTTGAATTTTTGTAAATAATTGGAGTTATATCTCACCAATTATCAATTCCACTAGGTCTCTCCAAAGTTCATGATGTGTTCCACATATCGTTGTTAAAGAAGAATATGCCAGACCCAATGCATGTACTCTCCTATGAAGGAATATAACCAAAACCTGATTTATCTTACTATGAAGAACCTATCAAGATTCATGACACTAGAGAGTAAGTATTGAGAAATCGGACGACTCAGCTGGTAAAAGTTCTTTGGAGAAACCATAAAATGGAAGAAGTAATATGGGAACCTGAGGATGTTATGAAGAAGAACCAACCTCATATGTTAAGAAGGAAATATTCATGAAAAATTTTGAGGTTGAAATTTTCAAATTAGGGAGGAATATAACACCCTATAATTTTACGGTATGTATTACTATAAAAAAATTCAATTTATTTGATATCTTACATTAAACACAACACTGAGATTAAATAAATCATGATATACTATTAAATATTAACATGACTATTGGAATAGTAATGTGACCGTTAGGAATAGTAATATGACCATTAGAATAATAAATTCACCTATGAAAGTATAAATAAAATTTATTCATCTCATAAATTAAAATATGATATAATTATATCATGTAATAAGTAAATAAATGTCTTAAAAATGATAAATTAAGTGTTGGTATTTTTGTGAAATGTAAAAGTTCATTTAAAATAGTATAATTAATATAATTATTAAAAAGAAAATATATTTTCATAAAATGGATTCATAAATTAATATTATTTTATTATAATTATAAGATAATTTTATGAGACCATAATTAATTTTTAAAAGTGTCGTAAAATCGATCATAATATTAAAATCAGTATTTTTTTAATAAATGATTATTTTAATTAAAAATTAAATTTCTCCTATTTAGAAAATTATTTTCATAAAATTGATTCCATTGTTTAAATATATATAATAAAAAATGTATAGGTTTAATTTTTGGGATTTTTATAAAATAGTTGAATTTTTGTGAATACTGAAATATAGTGATTTTTGATATTTAAAATTATAATTAAATAAATGAATTATTGAGTCACAAATGATGTATGGATGAGGTGAGAAATCATTATTTTGAACTCAAATGATTTATTTACTTTATTTATTCATGATAATCAACACTATTGATATTCTTGATCCAAAATAATAAACAAATGAATAAAATAATCAAAAACACCCTTCTCCTGTCTCTATAAATACCACCCCTCACCACCCATTCTCCTCAAACCTTCTAAGACTTGAATGTTGTATAAATTCTGCCCAATTACCTTCTCAATACTATTCTCCATGTCTAATACATTCTGGTCTTACTAAAAGACCAAACCCAAGTGCCATAAAGAGGTTCTCAAGGAGACGACATTCAAGAGGTAAATTCATCCCTATTTCTATTTTAATTTATTTTCTTATATTATCCTCTACTACCCTATAAAAAGTGGCATGGTAACTCTATTATCATATATGTGATTTAATTTTGTTATTATAATGGAATATCCATTATCAAATCTCTATTCTTATCCTTTTATTTGAAAAATGAAAATATCGTCTGTGACGTGTTGATTCACCACCTTCATGGACAATGGGTTTTCATTTTACATTAATGCCTTCAATAATGTTTATAAAAACATTATTATGGTTAAATAGTATTTTAATATACGTATTATAAGTTATATCATGTTCTATAACCAATATATAAATATAATATTAAATAAAATGACACAAGTTCATGATAGTCGTAAAAACCGCCAAAATAAATTAATACATTTTAATCAATGTTTTATCTAACGAATCATCCTCATACCATATAACCAAATGATATATGATACCATTAGAAATTATGTATTTTCATTATTACTAAATAATTTCACTTCTATATAATTTTTTCCCATTTGATAAGAAATCCCATAAATATACATAAGGGAACAGACCATAAAACCATGAAACAAATGCTCCTAGAACAACGAAATTAAACATTATAACTCATAAAAATGTCCATAAATGAGATCAATAAAATTATAATAAATAAAATATATTTTTAAAAGGTTATAAATTAAGTAATTAATGAATCTAAGTTTATTTTCCATGACATTAAGTACAACTACAGAATGCTTTCTTACATAAGGTAAGGGGTTTCTCATCTCACTTTTATTTCTGTGAGATATTCCATATTCACCACTTATTTCTTGTGTGTGGTGTATATATATTTTCCTTTGATATATCATATTGTAAATCTATTTATCTTAATGGTATTCAAAATTTCATTTGATAATCATTAATTTTATGGTTCATATAGTTTGACTAATTATAAAGTGGTAAGGGACTTCATCTCAATCTCATTTTCATTGAGACTTGGTATTTTACATTGAATAATTTTTATGTGGTTTAGATACGATTTTTACTTTGAATGTAATTTTATGAACATGGAATTTATTTTAAATACATATCTTTTACTCAATATGGATATTTTTTGATAAATAATATTGATTTCATGAATTAAATCGATCATTTTCATATTTTTGGAATGCTTTTGACATGGAAAAATGGGTGGAACCCAATTATAGATAGCCCCTCGATGAATCGACAAGTCTCATGAGATAAAACAGTTGGCAATAAACCCTTTATGTTTGTTTCCAAGTAGAATCATATGGGTTTCTACTCTCATTCTTAAACCATCTTTTAAAAGGTCTTGATAGTAGTGGTTCATGTTTCAGATACATAACATCCTATAATTAACCATTCTCTTCATTCAATATTCATTTATTACTATTCATGAGATTTTCTCTATGAAAAATCTATGGATTCATTTTCATTATCAGTTTATTGATTATTAATTATTGATTGTTCTTAAGTTATTGTGGATTCATGTTTCTACTATATGTAACCCTTATAAATCATTTGAGATCAGTCATTTATTTTTTTCCCTTCCCCGGTTTATGAAGATGAAATATTTTAATTAGTGTTAAGGAATCATTTTGTTTTTCTTTGTTATGTTTTATATTTAATTATGAATGTAACAAGGTAACCATGTATGAATATATTTCTTCAAGACTAATAAACTAATCAATCCTTGGTGATTTTATATCTTGTATCTATTCCATTGTAATAAAATAACCACTGACTCTGGGCTACTGGGGTAGGGGTTCTTACATTGAAAGATTTTTATTTTGTGTCATTAATTTCTAAAAACATTACTTATGTGTCTCAACTTCATACATATAGATTTATTTTCAAATTTGAAAATAAGTTTTGATTATTTTACAAATAAAACATTTTTTTGGTAATACATGTTTAAATAACAGACTTTATATGTTGGATTGCTCCAACCAAGTAAGGGAAATCTATAACAAAAATGATTTACATGACTCATACCACACCCAAATATGCCATCACCCCATAGTTCTTGTAAATGAAAATCATTTGACCAGATTACACAAATATGGATATTTGGATTTATTTGAACTAGAACCACTTGGTGTATGTAACACATGTTTTCAAGGTGAAATGACAAGATCCCCATTTAATGGAAAATGTATAAGGGCCAAAAAGCTTCTTTATTTGGTTTATTATGATGTGTGAAAACCATTTCAATTGATTCTAGTGGTGGGTAATCATATTTTATAACTTTTACTGATGAATTTAATAGATGTGGATATGTATACTTAATGAGGTATGATTCAGATTCCTTTGAAATATTCAAGGAATATAAAAATGAATCTGAGAACCATCTTGGTAAGAAGATTAATAAAATCTTATTAGACTATGGAGAATAATATATCAATCAAGAATTCATTGATTATTTATGATATTTTGAGATTTTATCTCAAATCACTCATCCTTATGAACCACAATGGAATGGTATAATTAAAAGGAGAAACTACACCCCATTGGACACAGTGAGATCAATGATGAGTCATAAAATTATTCCATCATCATTTTGGGGATACAAATTACAAAAAACAACACATATACTAAACCAAGTGACAAATAAAGTTAAAAAATGTTATTCTATACAGAATTTGGTGTGTAAATAAATCCACATTGTTATATTTTTTAGTGTGGGGTTGTGAAGAATTTATTAAGGATACTTTTATCAAAAAAATTATACCCTGAGACACTAATTGTATCTTTATTGGTTACCCTAAGGAAACAAGAAGATATTACATATACGTTACATTAGATAAGATTGTTTTGGTCAATATAAATCCTGATTTCCTTGAAGAGTTCACATCTCTAAAGGAGTATCTGGATAATAATAGACTTTGATAAAGTTTAGGCTCAAGATACATAAGATTTTTTATAAGAATTGATTCCATAAAACCCCATATAAGATGAAGTGTTGGAGACATAAGTACTAAATAGAATTATAATAATGGTTAGAGAAGTGGAAAGATATGGTCTTCTAGTCACTGAGGATGTTGACTCTTTATTAGTTGATAATAATGATCTCATAACCTATAAGGAAGCAGTAATTCATACAAAAGATACTAAATGGTAAGAAGCCATTAGTTATAAAATGGATTCCATATACCAAAACCAAGTATGGATTTTGGTAGATCCTCAAGTGGATGTAATGACCATTAGTTAAAAATGGGTATTCAAGAAGAAACAATACATGGATGGATAAGTCAGTACCTATGAGGCACAACTAGTTACAAAAGGGTTTAAATAGTGTCAAGGCATGAACTATGAAAAATCCTTTCATTAGTTTCTATAGTAAAATCTATCAAAATTCTACTTTCCATAGAAGCCTTCCATGACTATAAAATTTGGTAGATGGATATCAAAATAACTTTCCTTAATGGAAACATTTATGAAGATATCTATATGACAAGACCAAAAGGGTTTTTGAAACCAAATGATTCTAACAAGGTATGCAGGTTGTGAAGAACCATTTATGAATTGATTCAAACATCCAGGTCATGGAACATTCAGTTTTATAAATCCATTACATAATTTGGTTTAATAAAGAACAAATGTGAGCCTTGTATTTATAAATGGTTTAGTGGGAGTTCAGTTGTTTTCTTAATAATTTATATCAAGGGCATACAACTTATTGGAAATGAAATACCAATCTTATTGTCCATTAAGGCCTGGTTAGACACTTGCTTCTTCATGAAGGACTTAGGTGAAACAACATATATTCTTGGGATCAAGATCAATCATGATAGATATAAGTTGATGATTGAACTATTTTGAAGTATGTGAATTGAAAAGATAAAGAAGATATTCAGTATGGAACAATCTAAGAGGGCATTGTTACCAGTGTCACATGAAATTCATCTTCCCAAGAAAACATTTCCTCAAAAATATGAGGAAATAGATAGGATGACAAGGATTACATACACATCAATGATTAGATCATTCATGTTTATTATGATATACACTAGGATAGATGTTTCATATGACTTAAGCACGGTAAGAAGATGTTAAGATAGCCCAGGTGACTACCATTGGATGAAATACAATATTATCCTTAAGTATATAAATCATACTAAGGAAGTGTTGATGTTATATAAAGGATATGAGAAACAAGTCATTCGAGGATATGCTAATGCTAGTTTCTAAATAGACCAAGATGATCTGAAATCACAATCAGGATACATCTTCACTTCAAATAAATGTGTTTTGAGATAGAAGAGCTCAAAGAAAGTCATGGTTACTGATTCTATAGTGAAGTATAATTATATTATAACTTCTAAGGTAACTAAAGAAGTAGTTTGGATATGTATATTAATCCAAGAACTTGACATGATGTTGAGAAATAAAGACCCTATCACACTATATTGTAATAATAATTTAGCAGTGGATCTTGAAAACGATCCAAGGTCACATCATCATATGAAACATATAATTTAAAAATATCATCTCTTGAGGTATTTTTCTCATATAGGTGACATCACAATGAGTAGGGTTCCATGAAAGACAATGTGGAGGACTCATTAACTAAATTTTTAACTCAATAAAAACATGATCATAAAATGAGATCTAGTGGACTAAAATTCATTAATAGTTTGATATAGTCTAAGTGGGATACTATTTGAGTTGGTGTTCTAGAACCAACTTTTTGTACTTTATATTGCATGTATGTTTGAATAAGTGAATATAAATAAAATATCTTTCTATATATTGTTCATTATTTAGTGTTAATTTAATGTAATAATTTCCTAGAGTATCTATATCATTGAAAAAGGGAATAATAGTTCATCATTATGATGAGAAACTTGAAATAATATGATTATATTCTTAAATAATGTTTTATGAATGGATAATATTATATGAGGGGACATATAGTATGTTTACTGTCTAGTGTGAGTACTCGTAAGTAAATGTGACTTCATCTCATGATGTTCGCACTTGGTAATATCTAAGACGAGAGATTATGATAAAATATCTGGTGGTAAGTATTTCACATGTTTGTGTGTCATTGAATATTCTTTTCTACATGCATGTGTAATGATTTTTAGATGTTAAGATTATTATTGATGTATGTCATGGCTCACACACTTATATGTATTATCGTAGACCATGACAACATATGTTCATGAAGTAGTTGGGTATGTTGGGCGTGTAATTAATGATATGTTATTAATGAATAATTCGAGGAGTGGTTTTTACCTTCTATATTTATGGAAGTTGATGTCTCAACCCTTTAATTGAAATGGAACTATCACATTAAATTCCATGAACATGTTGTATAGACCAAGTTCATTTCATATAGTCAAAGAAATATGTATCAAGCATATAGGTTTATGACATGGGTGTGTAACATTCTTTATGATATATCATGAAAAATATATTATATTACACAATGAGAATTTTTATGAGGTTGTTTTCATTTCAATATATCCTCTCCCACTATTGGCGCCTTGACCCACTGCTCGACAACCATCTTGGAATTTAAGAAATATTGCTTAATTATATTTAGAAAGAGGCCTAAAGGTCCGCACACAAAGTGTTTCCATTAATATAAATTAAATATTATTTATTTAACAATTGGAATAAATATTATTCTCAATACTAAGAAGAGATATTTATTCAGGATTTATTTAATGATCAAAAATATTAAATAAAAAATAATTCACAAGATAATTATCTAATTACACTGTTCACATTGTGAAATGTGTTCCACACACTTTTCCACATAATTTAATATTTAAACCTCACTTAGACACAAAATGTTGAGTTTGAGTAGAAATATGTCTTTATTATGGAAGAAGAATCATATCGAATTTCCATGTGTTGTGACCCAAAACATCATTGACCTAGCTCAAAAATTTCATGGTGTGACTCTCCATTTTTCATGGGGGTAAGTGACAATAGAGAAGGCACCAGACCAAAGAGATGGGACCAAACCCCAAAATTGATCTCAAGTAGGGGTGCGGGGGTGAATCACCCACATTACATAGTAGAAGGTTCTCCCTAGTGAGCCATACAGTTACCCTCAAGAAGCATCAGTGTGCAGGGTACCTGCACATCAGTATGTGTGACTAGATTACACATCATCCATCATGACATCCTTGATCTGAACCCCCAATTGGCACCCCTAAGAGGAACCCTTGAATGAAATACCAACATGGAATACCTATACGGTACACCTAAGAAAAATGACCCCTTCACCTAAGGTCCTATATTTTCTTATAAATAGGACCATGAGGACCTCATTTTTATGGACAAAAATTCAAAAATTCCAATTCATGCTCTTCTCTCCCTATTCCTTTTCTCATCCCCTAGGCCTACCTGTGTGAAGCACCTCCTTTGTGAGACTCCTTGTTTCACCCTAACCTCTAGCATGTGCAAGCCACTCATCAAGCCTTCTTCAAAGCCATATATGGTAGGCACTTTCCTTAGTTGGATCCCTTTTATGATAGGGATCACGTTGAAGCCTCCACTAAAATATCTAGACTTACACAACCATGGATAGTGGAACACCAGTGTTTCCACCATTTGGGTGTGTATTCCTATGGTCATAGCTTTCCTTCACTTTTTTGGTTAGCTAGTTAGGGTCCTAAAGGTGCATGTGGGTGTGTATCCCTCTATTCATGAGTACCCCTATGCCAGAGATAGTGTTGGGGAGTTCCCAGTCTTGGGAACTAGGGTTACGTGCATGTACTAACCTTGTCATCTCTATAACTTGGAACCTCTAATTCCTATAAGGGATGATGGGGATTACTCTTTTATTTAATTTTGACATGGAAAGACATCCTACTTCCTCACTACAAAACCAATTTTAGGGAATCCTTCTTAGAGTAAGCCTCTATCATTTTTTGAATGAGGTTACACTCTTACTCCTATCTACCTCTTGTCCACCACTGAGAGTCCCACTCCCTTCCCTCTTCCTTCTCCATACCCTAGACTCATTATAGGGTAAATTTAATAAAGGTAAGTGTCTTTACCTCAGCCTCTTCCACTTTTGACTCATATTCTTCCACCAGCAGGGGAGGGAAAGTGTGTTGTTTGCTGGATCTTTTTCTTCTTCATTGAATAGCTATGATCCCGAAATCCACACTATTAGATTCATGTATCAACTGAGGATCATCCATTGAATCATCCTCTCACATTTCTTTAGAGTACCTCCATAGGCATGGGTCCTCAAGGCCATGTATCCAACTTTATGGAAAATTGGATTGTGTGGTTTCTCAGATCTTCTGTTTCCTCTTGTTTCTCACACCGAGCATGAATCACATGGGCTTATAGTTTGAAAGTGTTCATGAAATCCACATAATCTCAAACCTCAATGGGAATACTCCTTAAGAGTAAGCCCCAACACGAACCTTTTGGGTAGCCCTAATGCGTAATCCACAAACTATTGAAATAGGAGAACTCTATTTCTTACTAAAATCAGGATGCATAGGATGCCCACCTAGGATCCAAGATCAATGGGAATCCTCTTTAGGACTAAGCCCCATAAGATTTGAGTAAACTGCTGTAGTAGTTGGTTCATGTTTCCTTGGAGTGTTACCTTCTGTACACACACCCCTATTTTGGTGAAACCAAGAAGTGTCGAACATCTTTTCTTCCAAGTAGGTTTTCCTTTATCTTTATTAATTGTGAAACATGTGGTATGGTTTTATAGATGTTTTAACTTATGAATATAGTTAATTCCATATTCATAAAGATAATAAAGTTTGTTTAAAAATCAACATACATAGGTTGGGGAAAAGTGATGCATGATCTTATTGTGTTGTTTTTTTATTGATATTATGATTTGTATGGTCTAACTACCTACTAAAAATTGTGTTCATTGGGGGTCCTTGTTTTAGTACTGAATGGTTTATGGAATTCATGTTATTTTGTTTTTTTAAATTCTTATATATAAAAGTTTGTTAACCACATATATTCAGCTAATAAATGGATTCCCCGAGATCATACAGTTTTTGTGATAACCCCAAAAATTTACAAGTAGAATTAAATAAGGGGTGCCTTATTAAATCTGAAAAAAAAAATTCCTTGGTATGTGAGGTGATGTTATGTGTTTAATTGATTTGGTTTCTATGTATGGGGGGAGTGGATGGCATGTGGTTGTGTGGTGTAGTTGTAATGGGTGTGGTGTGATTATAAATAAGGGCTATGAAACTAGTTGTGTTGTAATGTGTTGTTGGATGTGGTTTTGATTTGGGGGTTGGTTCTTTTAATATTATTAGCTATTCAATTGAGTTTGAAAGAGGACGGTAGTGATTGGTATGGGTAATTATTCTGGAGTTTCTCCATTAATAACATGCAAAAATATTCATCCCATATCTAGAGGTTGTGGTAAGATGTGTCCTTAATGTGAAGTGAATTAATTTACCATGGATCTTCATACCTTGTATGACTATGAATTACTTTTATTGTTTTGATTTATGTGTTTCATTCCTACTAGTTGTATGGGTTGAGATGTAATAAATAAATAATTTTTTGTTAATGTTTGGAGTGACTTGGATTGGTTTGGTTAAGGAGATAGAATTGGTTAATGAAATATTAAAATGATGGTTGTGGGATTAAATATTATTGATTCTAAATAATTAAATTAATGGATGTTGAATGTAAAAGAAATATAAATACTCCTTAATTTATCCAATCTCTTCACCTTCTGAAATGACTATTGCAGTTATTAATAAATTCATTTAGAGGTGGTATCAAAGGTGAAAGTTTGTGAGATGGTTTGTTTGTTTGTAAAACCATAGGTTTGGACGGAGTGTTTGATATTATACATATATTTTTATATTCTTTTTATTTATATACACGCCCCACCCATGTTGAGAACTATGTGTTGAACGCCCTCATCATCGCACGAGGGTGTTTTTTCCAACATCCAGTAAGGAGTATGAATGGATGGGTACCCGATATTTTCTGCTCTCTCTTCTAGGAGGGATAGGTATGGAACATGCTATGATGGATGGAGTTTTTTTAGTGCTTTAGATGGTGGTTGTGATCTCCCAGGTGTCTTTGGGAGAGATTTTATAGCCCAAGTGTTTGCGGGTGAGGTGGTTTGTATTGTCGCAGGTGCCTTCTTGATGAGAATGTAATGTGATTTCCCAGGTGTCTTCAGGATGAGATATGATGTGATGTGTTGTGAGGCCTCAGTGTGTGCGGTAGGGATGTGTTGTAAGTCCCAAGTGTGTGCAGGCGGGATGTGTTTTGAGGCCCAGGTGTGTGCGAGAGGGATGTGATATAGTGTACAGAAGTGATGGGAGCGCCATGACATATGATGTTGGGTGAGAGCAGCATACCAGTGGGAAAGTAGTGCAGGGTACTATATCATCGATGTTATTTATAACATATTATATTACTTGTATTTCATTACTTGGTGAGTGTGCCTTGGTGATTTTGTAATGGTTAGTATACATGTTTAGGTTCTGTTGGGTTCTGTTGTTTTCTCACAAGAGACTTAGTATGATTCTTTCAGATGTACATGAGATACTTTGGTTTTCTTACTAAGTATAATTGTATACTCACCATACATATATAAAATTGCCTTCATGTTTCTAGGAGGATTTTTGGACCATGTTGGGCATTACTATCTTGGACCTTTGGATAATTTTTATGTCGCTACTTAGCTTTACTTTTGGGTATTTCCTTTGGAGACTTTTATTGTATCATTTATACTTTTTCATGCATGTGGGATGGTTTTTGGATTTCTCTTTTATATTATGCCTTGGGGTTGTTGTGGATGATTCACTCTATCTCCTGATCTTATTTCTTATAAAATGGTAATGCCTCTCATATTATGATATTTTTACACCATGGTTCTAGTCTCCAACCCGGGGCCTACTGGAGGCAAGACTTAGGGGTCATTATCTCTCTCACTGCATTATGGTATCTTTGGAGGGAGGGGTCATGACATAATGGTATCAGAGGCTGATGGTTGAGATAGAGGATGGAGTTTGGAAATATGCATGGTGAGGATTTCATGGGGTGGTATGGAAACAGTTCCAATTGACCTTGGTGCGTGATATAGGCAAGGGAGACCAGTTAGGACAAGGGATTTTAGGTCCCCCCATGTTTTAGTTCACAGACTCTGAGATTATTAAACAAACAAGTGAGATGGAATTTATTATAGGGTAGAGACCTAGGAGAGGAACAAGAATCATAATGACTTGTGTTCTTGTTTGAATTGGATTGTTTTGGGAAGTTTAAAATGGATAAAATAAATAAAATGAATTAAAAAAAATCTTAATGAAAATTTCATACTACCCAAGATTAGGAAATTTTTGTTTACCTTTCATCTATGGATCCTAGTCATCGTCCATGTGTGGCTCGGGTAGTTGAAGTTTAGCACCAACCTCCACAGCAGTTTCCAGAGAGACCGTTTTAGCAGTAGGGGCAGTAGGATTTTGCTCTGCCGAGGGGGGGTGGAGTGTGTAGAGGCTAACATTAGGATGTTACTCATGTGCAAATACTATGACTCGAGCATGGATGTAGAGTTGGTCATCAGCAGAGAGTTAGAGGAGTTGGGTGTGGTCATTTTCACGTAGTAGAGGCAACAGTTCCATAGGGTCCAAAGATATTTAGAGGTATGATTAGTTTTTTTAGTACCCTTGTTTGTGCCAGGTTTGATTCAGAAGCTTCACACTCCTTTGTTTTACCCGCTCTAGACCATGCTTTGTAACTAGACATATATAATATTCCCATGCCCCTGGTGTTGAGTACATCAATCAAAGTCCATATCAGCTTATTTGATGTGTGCTAGGGGTGTAGGCTGATGATGGGAAAACATTAGTCTTTTAGGGATCTCTTCTTACTATAAATGCATCCATATGATGTCATTCTCAACATCGACTAGTTTTATTCCATACATATTGTTATCGATTGCTTCTTGAGGAGAGTCAGGTTTTTAGATGTGAATGGCCAGTATGTGGTTTTCATCGGTGAACGGAGTTTTTAGGTGGGAAGTCAGCGTGTCGATCCCTTTCTTTCCTTGCTGGATAAGTTGTCAGTGGAATTAGTGTAAAATGGGATGGTAGATGTTCCTGGGGTTTTTGGGGAGTTCCTGGATGCTTTTCCTAAGTAGGTTGTGACACTACCCCCTCGACGAGATGTTGAGTTCAAGATAGACTTACAACCCGGTGCTTCTTTGATTTCTATGGCTCCTTATCAAATGACACCTTCTGGGTTGTGGTAGTTGAGGATTCAGATAGATCATATAATGACTAAGGGTTTTATTTGGTCCAGTGTGTCATCATGGGTTGCTCTAGTGTTGTTCGCAATGAAGGCGGATAGTGGTTTTAGGTTGTTCATAGACAACCATAGGTTGAATCGGGTGAGGGTTAAGAACCATTACCCTCTTTCGAGAGTAGACGGTCTCTTTGAACAGTTGAGAGGGGTGAGTTGATTTTATAAGATTGATCTATGGTCTGGATATCACCAGTTAAGGGGGAAGGAGGATGATATCTTGAAGACTACCTTAAGATTCAGGTATGGGCACTTTTATTTTGTAATCATGTCATTTTCTATTATGAACACACCAGCCATGTTCATTGGGCTTATGAAATCTGTTTTCTTTGAGTACCTAGATTGGTTCATTTTCATATTCATTGATTACATCTTCATTTACTCTATGGAAGATGAGGATCATGAAGAGCATCTTAGAACTTTATTGCAAGTTATTTGATGCCACTGGCTCTATATAAAGTTGTCCAAGTGTAAGTTTTTGACATGGTAGGTGCATTTCCTAGGGCATGTGGTATCTTAGGAGGGTGTGGTAGTAGACCCATCGAAGGTTAAAGTAGTTTTTTCTTGGGCAGAACCCAAGAACGTGGAAAAGGTTTGTAGTTTCCTTGGTCTCATAGGGTATTATCTTATATTTGTTTCTGATTTCTATCAATTTTGATCTCTGTTAATAGAATTTACTAGGAAAGACCAGGATTTTGTGTGGAGTGATCATTTCTAGGTAGCATTCGGTTACCTAAAGGGGAAGTTGGTTAGTACCCCAGTGCTTCGATTTCCTAAGGAAGGGGTAATTTTTTAGGTGTTTTGCGACACTTCCCCTTTGGGCTTAGGATGCGTGATAATACAACAATAAGAATTAATCTCTTATGGGTCTTGGGAGTTACATCCTCATGAGTGTAACTATTACACACATGATATCGAGCTACTAGTGGTGGTTTTTGTGCCGAAGTTGTGGCAGTATTACCTTATTGGATAGTGCTTTGTGGTCTTCACATATCATAAGTGCTTGGGGTATATATTCTCCCAGCATGCCCTAAATATAAAATAGTGGAGTTGTATGGTGTTTCTTTAGAACTATTATTTTGAGATCTCCTACACCTTAGGAAAGTTGAATTTCATAGCCTATGCTTTGAGAATAAAGTCATATGAGGATGTTGTTTGGGAATTTTCAGATTATTGGAGAGTGATGGAAGAGTTGGTATCCTTGGACTTAGGTGCAAGAGTGGATGGTGGTAGAGTATATTTGTTTCGGATGATGGTGTAGTCTTCTCTGATGTAGTAAGTGGAGGAGTCTCAGTGGGGAGACCCAAAGGTTGAGGTAATGTGTGATTGTGTTGTCCATGGTGATGATCTAGAAATATGGTCGGAAGATGGTCAAAACCTGATGTTGTTTCATGGAAAGTTTTTTTCTATGGTATAAATATGTGAGGGAGTTATCTATGAGTTTCATTACTCACCTTTAGCTATAAAACCAAGAGTTTCCAATATGTATTGTGGATTGAGGACAGAATTTTTGTGGCCCAAGATAAAACAGGCAGTAGTAGAGTTTGTGGTGAAGTACTTGGTTTTCCGGTAGGTAAAGTCTAAGCATCAAGTTCTTGGTGGTTTGTTGCAACCCTTAGATGTTCCCGAGTGTAAATGGGATGAAATGTCGATGGATTTATTCACAAGGTTACCCAGACCTCAGGGAGGTTGTGATTCTATCTGGATGTATTGCCTAAGAGGTACATAGATGAGGTAGTGCAGTTACATGGAGTTATTAGTTCCATTTTCTATGATTGGGATTCATTTTTGACCTCATGAGTATATATAGGACTTTATCATACTTTTGGAACTCATTTATGCCTCAACACTACTTTCCACCCTCAGATAGATGGGTATATGGAACGGACTATCCAGACGTTGGAGGATATGTTGTGGGCATGCATCTTGGACTTAAGTGGATATTGGGTATGACACCTACCCTTGTAGGAGTTTGATTATAATAATAGTTATCACTCTTCCATTAGCATGGCCCCATTTGAGGCTTTTTATGGGAGACCTTATCATTCTCTGTTGTGCTAGACAGAAGTTGGGGAGATAGTTGTTCTTAGTCTCAATGTGGTGTAGAGCATGACATAGAAAGTGCATCTTGTTCGTGAGAGGATGAAAGCAGTGCAAGACCATAAAAGTATCATTCTGATCATAAGAGGAGTACCTTGAAGTTTGAGGATGGGGACCATGTGTTCTTAAAGGTTTCCCCTCGATGTGGGCAGCATGGGTTTGGCAGAGAGAGTAAGTGTTATCCCAAGTTTGTTGGGCCCTTTGAGGTGTTGGGGAAAGTTGGAAAGGTGGAACATTGGTTGGTGTTTCCACCATAGTTATAGAGGATCCATGATGTATTTCATGTATCTAATCTTTTTCGGTATCTTTACGATGACTCCCATGTCATTGAATGGGGAGAGTTAGATATTGAGGATGATGCGACGTTTTTGGATTGGCCGGTAGAGATCCATGATTTTTAGGAGAAGGAGTTTCATAGACTGTTCATTCCCTTGGTTCATGTGTTGTGGAGGTATGATGGCTAGGAGGAGAGTACTTGGGAGCGATATACACAGATGTGTACCCAGTACCCAGAGTTGTTTTGATTTTTTCCTTGTTTTTTTCTTGTAATGTGATGTTTGAACCTTGTTGATTATGAGATGTGTTGTTTTCCCTTGGTTTGTGATGTGTGAAAAATTCCTGACATATGAAATGTGGAGGACTTGATTCCTAATCAATATGCATTAACTGTGATGTGATTAAACCCATGTGGGCAAGTTAGTACCACCCAGAGCGGATAGTATCTTGACGTGGAGAACATAATTACCTAATTTATGTGTTAATATGGTGTGATTTTTTGTTCTTGTGTAGTGTTTTTTGTGTTCTTTTGGGTTGTCATGTCAACAATCATGATGATAAGTCCTATTTAGAAAATGTCGTAGGAGGTGTTCTTGGGTGTAGAGTTTTCCACTCCATCTTTCAAATAACACAAGGTGGTTTATCTTTGATGTGTTTATTTGATAGTAGTGTTTCAAGTGTGGAGGGATCCTTGAGAGGTATCTCAAGGGATGGTTGTTTAGACCCTTCCTATCTTTCATTTCAGGTTGGTTTTAAAATTCTAGAGGGAGAGAATAGTTTGAGAGGTATCTAATTTAATGGTCAGGACCTTTTCGATCCATTACTTTGTGATGAATACGGTGTTTGAGGTGTCCTGGGAATTCAACATGACTCTTTTCAACACCTTGAAAAATTCCCATTTTTTCAAGTTTCCCGATGGTGTCTCACCCTAGCGGTTTCACCCTAGTGGTTCCATCCTAGCGGTGTCACCCTTACGATGTCACCCTATTGGTGTCACCTTGGCGGTGTCACCCTAGTGGTGTCACCCTGACCATGTCACCCTAGATGTGTCACCCTAGTGGGGTCACCCTAGAAGGGTCACCCCAGCCGTATCACCCTCGCAATGTCACCCTAGCGGTGTCACCCTAGTAGTGTATCACCCTGGCGGTGTCACCCTAGTGATGTATCACCCTGGTGGTGTCTCACTGATGGTATTTGGCCCTAGTGGTTGGTTGCTGGAGATGTCTCCCTAGCGGTGGCTCGCTGGAATTCGCTCTCTGGCAGTCACTCACTGGTGGTCGCTCGCAGGCAGTCTCTCATCCAGCAGTTCCTCATCCAGTGGTGCCTCATCTAGCGGTGTCTCTCCTGGAAGTATCTCGCTAGGTAGTGACTCACTAACGATGGTAGGTGGTTCATCCTGATGGTGCCTCATCCAGTAGTGCCTCTTCTAGTGGTGCCTCATCTTACAGTTCCTCGTCTGGCAATGCCATGCTAGTGGTGCCTCATCCAGCGGTGTCTCATGAACAGTGTTCCCAGTTCTTATAGTTTTTCCCTTTTGACATCTTTTTTTGACGTAAAATGAGTTTTATGTCTTATTTAAAAGGGTTTTGGACTGATTCAAAGTCCATAAATTATATCCTTAATTCCCTAAGGGTCTGGAGGCTTTTAATTGGTCAAAACTCACGGTCTTGACTAGATCCACCTTTATTGGAAAATCAAAACGGTATCTAATCTTGTGACTCTATTTAGATCTTCCTAAAGATAAGATATATTTCCCCTTGTTCATTCCTTATTTATTGTTCTTGATACAGAATTTCCCAAATCCTTCCTCTCATAAAGGTCAAGTAAACTGCTACATTAATTGGTTCATGTTTTCCTGGAGGTTTACCTGATGTACGCGCGCCCCTATTTTGGTTCAATGAGGAAGTGTCGATCATCTTTTATTCAAAATTGGTTTTCCTTCATCTTTCTTAATTTTTCATCATGCGGGATGGGTGTATAGATGTTTTACCTTATGAATATATTCTATTACAGATTAATAAAGATAATCTAATTGGTTTAAAAATAAATATACAGGGGCTGGGGAAAAGTGACACATGATCTTACTTTGTTGTTGTTTTTATTGATATTATGATTTGTATAGTATAACTACCCACTAAAAATCATTTAATTTGGGGGTAATTGTTTTCCCACTAAATGTTTTATGTAATTCATGTTGTTTTTTTTTTAACTCTTATATATAAAATTTGTTTAACCATGTATATTCAACTAATAAATGGATTCCCCAGGATCATATAGTTTCTGTGATAACCCCAAAAATTTACAAGTGGAATTAAATATGGGGTGCCTTATTAAATATGAAAATGTGTTTTTCCTTAGTATGTGAGGTGATGTGATGTGTGGAATTGTTATGGTTTGTGTGTATGGGGGGAGTGGATGACATGTGGTTGTGTGGTGGGATGTGATGGGTGTGGTGTGATTATGCAATAGGGTTGTGAAACTGGTTTTGTTGTAATGTGTTTTTGGATGTGGATGTGAGTTGGGGGTTGGTTCTTTTAATATAATTAATTGGGCATATGAGTTTGAAAGATTATATTAGTGATTTTTATGGGTAATTCTCACAGAGTTTCTCCATTAATAACATGCATAAATCTTCACTCCATATCTAGAGGTCATGGTATGATGTGTCCTTAATGTGAAGTGCATTAATTTACCATGGCTCTTCATCCATTGGATGACTTTGAATGAATGTTATTTTATTTCTTAATGTTTGGCATGCCTAATAGTTTCTCAGGTAGTGATGGAATAAATAAATAATTGTTTGATAAAGTTTGGAGTCACTTTGGTTGGTTTGGTTAATGAGATAGAAGTGGTTAATAAAATATTAAAATGATTGTTGTGTGATTAAATATGGTTGATGCTAAATGATTAAATGAATGGGTGTTGAATGTAGAATAAATTTGAATCTTCCTTAATTTATCAGGGCTCTTCACCTTCTAAAATGACTATTATAGTTATTAATAAATGCATTTAGAGGTTGTAGAAAAGGTGACAGTGTTGTGAGATGGTTTGTTTGTTTGTAAACCCATAGGTTGGGTTGGATTGTTTGATACTATACATAAATTTGTATATTTTTGTGATTTATATATTCACCCCACCCATGTTGAGAACTATGTGCTGAATATCTGCATCATCACATGGGGGTGTTTTTCCCAACATCTAGTAAGGAGTACGGATGGCTGGGTACTCACTCTTTTCCACTCCCTCTTCTAGGAGAGATATTTAGGGAACATGCTATGATGTATGGGGGTCTGTTAGTGCTTTAGATGGTGTTTGTGATGGCTCATGTGTCTTTGGGATAGATTTGATATCCTAGGTGTTTGCGGGTGAGGTGGTTTGTACTATCCCATGTGTCTTCATGATGAGTTGTGATGTTCTTTCCCAGGTGTCTTTGGGATGAGATATAAAGTGATGTGTTATGAGGCATAGGTGTTTGTGGGAGGTATATGTTGTGAGGCCCAGGTGTGTGCGGTTGGAATGTGTTGTAAGGCTCAGGTGTGTGCGGGAAGGATGTGTTTTGAGGCCCAGTTGTGTGAGGTCGAGATGTGATGTGGTATATAGAAGGGATGGGAGTGCCAAGACGTACGACGTTGGGAGAGAGCATCATATCAGTGGGAAATTGGTGCGGGTACCCTATCATCAATGTGATTTATAACATATTATATTTCTTGGCTTGTGTTACTTGGTGAGTGTGCCATGGTGAGGTTGGGATGGTTAGTATACCTTTTTTGGTGTTGTTTGGTTCTATTGTTTTCTCACATGAGAATTAGTATGCTTCTTTCACATGTGCATTATAGACTTTGGTTTTCCTAATAAGTATACTTGTATGCTCACCCTATATATATAAAACTACTTTCAGGTTTCCATTAGGATTTCATGGACCATGTTGGGTGTTACTATATCGGACCATTGGACAGTTGTTGTGTCGTTGCTTAGATTTACTTTTGGGTATTTACTTTGGAAACTTTTATTGTATCAGTTCTACTTTTTCATGCATGTGAGATGGTTTTTGACTTTATATTTTATATTATGCCTTGGAGTTTTTGTGTATGATTCATTCTATCTCCTGATATTGTTTTTTATAAAAGGGTAATGCCTCCCATACTGTGATATTTTCACACCATTGGTGCTATTCACCATCCAAAGGTCTACTGGAGGTAGGACTCAGGGATCATTATCTCTCTCCCCTCATTTAGGTATCTTTCTAGGGAGGGGGTCATGATAGAAAATATGAAACACAACACCACACTTGTTTTTTGAAATGGGAAATGAGTCAATAAATTATTACAATTAATTATATTATCCAATTTATCCCCCTTTTCTTTTTTTATAAAGATCTAGAAAGGAACAAATTTATTTTCTTTATTTTTTATTTTTTTCATGGAGGATGAAATGACAATTGAATAAAATGAATGAATGAAAATTCATTCCCTTTAGTTTTTAGAGGGACATAATCCATAAAATAATGTAAAATGAGGAATTCAAGATCAACTCCATTTCTTTTCATTTTCTATTTTTTTGTAGTAGAATCAAATGAAACAAATAAAGAAAAATGAAATGATGACTCAAGACTAATTTTCTCATTATCTACTTCCCAAAATGTTTACACACACCTCACACCACCCACAAATGAAACACATCCCAAATAATGCACACGAAAGGCCCTTCCCCCACACTCAAACTTGAAGTATCCATGAAAATATATTAATAGTGTGGGTGGGTAAGGAAAAATACTATTTTAATGTGGCTTAAACCTATAAGAAAATTCATGGAATCTAAGGGATAATGAAGGATATATGTAAAGGTGGGTCTCAAGTTCAAATGTGGCTAGCCAAAGAAGTGCCTCAATCATATAAAAAAATTCCATGAAATACAAATATTTGAAAGATAAAAATCTCAAGTTTTGGTTCTCACGCAAAATCTAAGATTATATCAACAAAGTGTGGGTATTAGAAAGAATATGTCAAAGTCATTAAGAATACCCCACAAGATCGAAAAAATAATTAGGTCAGTTTTTCATGGGCATGGATTTCAAAAATCAGTTAAACACATAAAAATGATTGAAAATACAATTCCAGGAAAAAAATCACATCAACAATCATTTATAATCCATTTCTTCAAAAACCATTTCATTTCTCTCAAAATCAATTCATGCATGAAAAGCGATAAGAATATTCATTTAAGCTCAATGTTCATAAAAATGAAAAATAAAAATAAAAAATCACACAACAACAAATAATAAATTTGACACTCCCGTCACACTTAGAATTTACTACCCATCATTTAAGTTCAACAAAATAAAAATATGGGTATAAAAAATGAAGAGAAGGAAAGATACAGCCTGGATTTATTTTTCAGTGGAAGTTTTGAGTTAGTCTGATATATACTACAAATTTTAACCTATAAAGAATGAAATAAAATAAATCATAATAAAAAATAAATAAAAATAAAGATAAATTGAAAGGGTTACAGGGCATGGTTTATACCCCCATGTGGGTGCTAGGATTTTACTACCCCTAGTTAGGAAGTTGCAGTGAATTAACCCCAATCTGAAGGTAGATGGGGTTTATTTCTTAAAAACAACCACATTTTATTTATCCCAACATTCATTAGTAGATGAGAGGACTGAGAACCTCCAAATAAAATAAAAATAACCCCAACCCCCAGAAGATATGAAAGAAATAATTTGAGATCGAGAGGGGTAGGGAAAAAATGTAGGGGTTATCCCTATTTTGTTCCACTAGAGGAGTGGTGTCCAATGGTGGTGAAATTATTATAATAGTAAGTGGATTATATTATATTTCAGGTTCATAAAATGGTACTACTATTATTACTTATTTTTTACCATCATCCTCATTTTCACCAGTGTATAACTTGACTAGATCCTCCATTTTCTCCCCAACATAAGAAAATTATTCATCTTCTTCATCCAAGGCATGTAGTAGTGATTTTGAATCTACAAAATCAGATAAAGAATATTATGTTTCAATTCATAATTAATAATATTTGAATATAAATAAATATTATAAAGTAAATCTCCCTCAAACAATTCATCTTTAGACTCTTTTTCCTTAAGAAGGGTAGCTGGGAATTCAATTGTTGGAGAGGGAAGTGGATCTTAAAGTATTTATTCAACCTCACCAATTTATTATTGAAAGGTAGGTGGAATAATAATTTCATTCTTCTTAGATTTTTATTTTTTTCATTCCATCCATAGGACTTTGACTTGTTTAGCTTCGGCGGCCATCAATGCAACCAACTTGATTTCTTTTTCGAGAACTTTGAAATTCTCTTGAATCATCAAATAATTTTGTTCCATTTGAATATTTAATTTTTCTTACCTTCTAGATAATTCATAAATAGTCCAAAAATAATAAAAATTATTGAAATAATTCATCTTGACCAATGAAGTAAAAAATATGCAATGAATCTCTTTCTTAATTTTTGAAATTTTTTATTATTATTTTTGGAATTTTTTTATGAAAAATAGTGTGCATAAGAACTTAACCTTATTAGAAATTGCACCAAATTTATGGTGGTGGTTTAGTTGTTTTACCATATTCAATTAAATTTTTATTATCTTAAGAATTCATCATAGTGGAACACCATAGGGTCGATCACAAGGAGGTCACTTATAACACATCATCTTTCTATTGTCACTATTATTTTCTAACTAATATAATACTATTAATATAATATAGATTAGGGGAATTTAAAATTAATGAAATATAAATGAAATATAAATATATGAAAATACAAAAAAAATAAAAGGATAATATAAACAAAGAAGTTAGTGGAAGAAAACTGTTGTTATCGGGGTTTCATGGTGGTGTTATCATTATTATTCAAAATATTTCCTCATTATTTACTCAATGTAGAGATGCAGAACTTTTACTCTACACCCTATCATTTGGATGGTATTACCCTACACTGATACCTCTTCATGTAGGAGTAATCTCTTCCATATCAACACCTAATCAAAACTCCACCATTTGAATGACTTAGATATCAATGAGAAAGAAAATGACTAAATGAGGAAGAAAACAGTAGTAGAGAATGTGGGGTGACCACTCACCATAATAAATTTAACCACTAATGAAATATTATAATAAAACATAAGAAATCATTAAATCTCAATAAACTCAAATACCACAACTTTCCCCCTCAAACAATAGTGAGGGTTAGTTCTCCACAAACATGGAGTTAACACTACTAGAATTTTGGCGTTTTGCGATGAGCTGTTTGCGACGGGATCCCATTGTAGAAAATGGCGTCGCAACAAGTATTTTTTGAGACGGGCTCGTCGCAAAAAATACTATTTGCGACGGGAATCGGATCGCAAATAGATGTCTGATTAAATACATTATATATACAATAACCTTTTGCGATGAGCCCGTTCCAAAAAGTTTTTGCGACGGGCCCGTTGCAATAAAGTTATTGCAACAGTAAATCAACCTACCACAAAAACATTTAAAAAATATATATATAATCTATTTACAATGGGGCCCTATTGCAAAAGGTCCCGTCACAAATACTTAATAAAATAAAAAAAAATATTAATATTATTAAAATAATAAAAAAATTAAAATTCTCAATATTTTCAAATACTTAATAAAATAAAAATAATAATAAAATTATGATTAATGAAAAAAAATATTAATATTATTAAAATCAAAAAAAATAAAATTCTCAATATTTAGAACAAAATATTAAAAAATCATAAAAATTTATTATTATTATTATTAGTAAAAAATAAAAAACATTAAAAAATATAATACTAATAATAAATAATAAAATATTAAAATTAAAAAAATATATATATGCAATATTCGCACCAATATAAATGATAAAAACTATAAATAGATCATATTACAACAAATGTTCAATTCAAATGTTTTTAACAGAACAAAAAAATCACTGGGGGGATAGTCTTTTGGAGGAGCTGGAGGAGCTGGAGGAGATGGTGGAGGAAACTTTATCCCTAAACTACGAGTTAGATGGCGCATGTACTCAATCTGATCATGCTATTACTGTTGTTATCGATGCATGTCCTCCTCGTGTTGTTGTTGCTGCTGCTGCTGCCATCAACGCATGTCCTCCTCGTGCTGCTGCTGCTGCTGACACATCTCTTCCTACTGCTTCTACAAACTCTCTATAAGATCAGATTTAGCTCGCAACTGCTCCTGATACTGTGAGCCAGAAGATGATGCCTCTCCACAAGCTCCTCTAGAGTTGGATGCTGACATCACATCAGTACCAAAATAAGTCTCAAGATTCAATTGAGAGTCGATACCAACTACTCGGACCTTCTCAAAGTCATACTGGATCGCCTGTATCCATGCCGCCTCATCGAAATGGTGGGCACTAGTCTGATCAGTCATCTCGGCCTGACTCTCAACCTGTGTTTGAGAGATCGCGGCCTCATATGACTCCTTCAGTTTCAATTTGAAATTAAAATAGTAAAAATATTATATGTAGTTAATTTTCAAATTGAAAAAGAAATAATACTGACCACAATATGACGCTGGCGAGCACCTCTAATCTCTCCAGTGGATGGATCATTGTACATCCTTCGATAAACGTCATACTCCATAATATCAGGATGCTCGACTGCCTATATGAATATAAAATAAATTGTTTATATGTAATATTATATAAAATATTTAAAAAATATACTTACCATATGCTCTCTATGCGTACTGAATGTACGACTACCATCTCGATGTGTCACCTCCTGTCTCCCCTGGTTCTACCGGCCCAATGAAGATCTTCTCTGAAATCCACCACTCAACTAGTGTGAACATAATCCATCCCAAGCGTGAGATGAAATGTACTCTAGTCAGTGGGCTCTACATGACTCATCAAATATTGTTTCTCTAGCTTTATTAATGGTTTTCCTTCTCAAATTGTGAAAAAACTTATGGAAACGATCACACATAGACACCTCCCATTCCTCATGGATAGCGCCACGCATGCTATCATCGATGGGATACTATAAACCCTACAAATAGTTTATAATATCAAGTTATTAATGAAATAAATTTATAAATAAATGTTATTTATTTATGTACCAGCCAATGGTTAAACATTCCAAGTTGTATATCAACAGGAATCTATTCCCATGTGATCTATGGCTAAGAAAAATAAATGCACAAGATATTACTCCTCTGTCCAACAGCTACATGCGCAAAACTATAAAAAAGAAAAAATAATCAAACAATTAATATATAAATAAATTAATGAAAGATTACTAAAATACATAGGTTATCATACCTCCGTGTGCATGGATCAAAAATAAGATGTGTACACCGCTCGGGGATAGGGTTAGGAATCATAAGTCGCGCAAGACCACACCCCCTTCATGTATCCCCTGAACCACCAGTATCCTGAGGGTCAGATGATCCCAAATCCTCTTCATCCAAAGGTAGCTCATCCTCCTCCAACTCACAAAGTAGATTAGGGTCCATCTGAAACACAAAATGATTATTGTTAGCAGATAGTTGAAAATAACTATTACATATAGATATATATTAGTTATGATTATAACCAATATTTAACTGTGTCAATGTTCACCTTCATCATCATTTTCATATTTGACGATGCCAATGTCTTCATATTCATCATCGGCGTCATCAATATCCATATGAGTTTCAGTTTCATCATCTCTTACCATTTCAAATTCATTTGTAACATCATTAACATTATCGTCACCATCAACCCTTAATTGTGGGGTGTCATCATCGATATTCATGTCACTTTGTGAAAAGGATGGATTTTGAGTAGTCTCTTAAAAAATTCCAATTACTTGTACTTCATCAGAACCACATTCAGTTTGAGTAAACTGATTTTCCCAATATTTCATTTTTATTATGCTCCACCAATCACTCAGGTCTCTTAAAGTAGCACATTACTTTTCATAATATATTTTATGTGCCTGTTGAGCCAGTATAAATGGTTCATTTACTGCAATAAGAATTTTATATTTAATATCGACGATTCCATGAATCATATGAACACACAATCCTCTCTCAATATCTAACCACCGACATTTAAACATTGTTATGTAATTTTTCCCTAGATAACACAGTTTAATAATTTCATATATCATGCCGTAAAAGTCAACTTCAATTTCTCTATGATGTGATCCTCTCAAGCAAACTCTATTGTTTATTTTTTTTTGATTCCCCATATGCACATGTAAGAAATCAAAAACCATTCACCACATATTCATTATAAGATTTAACCATTTTGGATGGTGGGTTACTCGATATACACTGTCGCTTATCAATTTTATCAGCATGTTGAGACACCTGAAAATTTGTAAAACAATTATCAATATAATAAATAATAAACTGAATTGATATGTTAAACCACCAATAATTTATGTTACCAGTTTTTAAACCATTGAGAAAAAAATTTCGGTCGGCGTTCTTCAAGAGAAGCTACTGTAATTTGTGGAAGCTATTTCTTGATATTATTACCATATAACCTAAAAATAAAATAATTTTACTTACTATAACATAAATTATAGAATAATTGATAAAATCACTCACAGTACAAATGATGTCATTTCTTCACAGTTGAGAAAAACATATGTATGAGCTCTGTGATGTTCATCATCTGAAAGCCATTGTTCATGAACTACATCAAAGCCAAGCTCTAGCTGATTAAAACTTGATAATTGATTTTCCATTTAATCATCAGAATTCCCCTCATTCCAACCCATTCAGTTGTGTTTTTAGGGATATTCATATTCAAAATAATTAGAGAAAAAAAAAAGCAATTTCCTCTTACAAATAAGCTTCAGCAATTGAGCCTTCAACTGATGCTTTGTTACGTACTTTTTTCTTTAATTTCTGCATACATCTCTTGAATGGGTACATCCATCGAAATTGTACTAGACCTCCACATTTATCTTCATTTGGAAAATTTAATATCATATATTCCATTGATTCAAAGAAAGTCGGCGGGAAGATTTTTTCCAGTTGACATATAATGACAACAATATATTCTTCCAGTTTACTTAGTGCATCATAGTCTATTTTCATCACACAAATGTCTTGAAAAAAATATGATAGGTCTGTTATCGAATCCCAAATTATATAATTCAACAAAACTCTAAATCCAATTGGCATAAGTCTTTACATTATAACATGACAATCATGACTTTTTAATCCGGTAATATGACCATTCTTAACACATCTACCCAAATTGGAATCATAGCCATCTGGAATTATCAAATCTAAAATCCACTGACAAAATAATAAGAGAATTTCTTTGAATAGTGTATAATCTATTTTTGGCTTCATTAACCTCTGTGATCTAACATTTTGAAACAGTTCAAGTTCCAATCGTCTGCAAATTTGGGTAAGATCTAATCGTGCCTTTACATTATCTTTGGTCTTACCTGGTGTATCCAAAACTGTATGAAATAAATTATCAAAATAGTTCTTCTTAATATGCATGACATCCAACATGTGGCGGATCAACAAATCAGACCAATATGGATGATCCCAAAAAATGATCTATTTTATCCAATTATGATCTTTCCTAAAGCCATGAATTTTCTGTTGGTTTACTATTGGACCAAATGTGATGGGTGGTAATGAAAATACAAGTTATTTTAACTCTGTACCTGAGATCATTTTTTGAGGTTCATCCCTTTCAATTGTGCCTTTTCTAAAATGATATTTGTTCCTCTGAAAAGGATGATCGGTTGGAAGAAATATGCGATGATAGTCAAAATAGCAAGGTTTTTTTCCACGGACGAGCATAAAGTCTTTGTTGTCTTTCATACAGTAAGGACATGATTTTGGACCATGTGTACTACAGCCATATAACATGCCATATGTTGGGAAGTCACTAATCGTCCACATCAATGCAGATTTTAATATGAAATTTTATTTCACACCAACATCATATGTACTAATACCATTACTTCACAATGAATTTAACTCATCAATCAATGGTTTCAAATAAACATCAATATTCTTTTTCGGATTTCCTGGGATTAATAAGGTCAAAAAGATATAGGGCTCCTTCATCAACATCCATGGAGGTAAATTGTATGGAGTTATAAATACTTTCCAACATGAATACTAACTACCATAAGAACCAAACAGATAGAAACAGTCAGTATAAACACCCAATCACACGTTTCGATCTTCTAAAGAAAAAGATGGATGCAGTCGGTTAAAATGTTTCCATGAATCACCATCAGATGGATGATTCAAGATTTTATCAGTTTAAATCTTGGTTTTGTTCCATGACATCATTGACGTTGTGTTCTGAGACATAAACAAATGCTGCAACCTGGGTGTAAGGGGTAAATATCTCAACAGTTTCACAGGAATTGATCCAGACTTCCCTGGTTGAGCTTCTTTATACCTCAATTGTCCACATGTGGGACAACTATCCAATGACTCATTTTCACGAGAATATAAGATGAAATCATTTGCACATGCATGAATCTTCCGATAACTAAGGCCCATATTACGAACCAGCCTCTTGCTCTCATAGTAATTTACAGGAAACACATTTCCTTCAAGTAATAGTGTTTTAACCAAAGAAAATATCTGATCAAAACAGTTATTTGACATTGCATTATCTGATTTAATAGCCATAAATTTTGCAATCGCTTCTAATTTTCTTATCTTGCAACCAGGATATAATGCATCCTCAACATACCTCAACAACTCATAAAATTAAGATGGTGCCAACTCAGGAGTTAAATCAATAGCATCCTGAGTTTCAGTTTGTTGCATAGATGGACCTGTAACATCATGTACTAAATTTTGAAACCATGATGGATCCGGAATCAAGTTATTAGTATCTTCTTTGGAATTTCTTTCACCATGTTGATACTAAAAAACATAATCTGGTTGAAAAAAGTCACAAGAGATATCCCCAACCTTGTCAAATGTGTCAAACTTTCCCAGAGCACATTTTTAATAAGGACACTTAATTGTTCCTTCTGAAACAAATTCTAGTTTTGATGATGCAAATGATAATAAAGATTCAACACCCTCAATATATACTGGATTTAAACCAGAACTGTTTGGATTTTTGCGCTAATTTATCCAAGCACGGTCATCTAATAATGACTGTTGTCGACTTCCTTGTTCTATATTTTTCTACAAAATATAAAATCATTACTATTTTTGAATAAATTTAAATTAGAAAAACACTTTCCAGAAAAAGAAGATAAATAATTACAACTGCATATTAATAATTACCATTAATTATGGACAACACAATTTCCAATGGATTGACGGCTACTCTTTTGTCTGATGGCTCATTTACTTGAAACTTTCTCACACTGAAATCACAACAAAGAATCTTCTTAGAGGTATGCTTATTCATTCTCATACATAAGAGAATGCATAAGCTTACCTCCAAGCATATTCTTCATTGTGATTTCAGTGTGACAAAGATGTAAGTAAATGAGCCGTCAGAAAAAAAGATCCCCCTTTTCGTCGATGAATTTTCTTCTTGCAACTGCCACCACCTAAAAAAATTAAGAAAAATGTGGTCCTACGAATTCATATTCAAACTCGGTCATACGAGATTGGATATGCATATGTAGAAGCATACTTTTCATAATGTTTTGAGTCAGTGAGAGTTGAAAGGAAAAGAGTCATCGAGCAAAAAGAGTGATGTCAATCCACTAAAAATTGTTCCAAATTATTGCAATTTATTACAATTTATTAAAATTGAATTTATTTCTAATTATTGCTAATTATTGCTAATTATTGCTAATTATTGATATTTATTTCTATTTATTGCTATTTATTGTTATTTATTTCTATTTATTGCTATTTATTGCTAATTATTGCTAATTATTTCTAATTATTGCTAATTATTGCTAATTATTTCTATTTATTGATATTTATTGATATTTATTGCTATTTATTGCTATTTATTATTATTTATTGCTATTTATTGCTATTTATTGCTAATTATTGCTAATTATTTCTATTTATTGCTAATTATTGCTAATTATTGCTAATTATTGCTAATTATTGCTAATTATTACTACTTATTGCTATTTATTGCTAATTATTGCTATTTATTGCTATTTATTTCTATTTATTGCTAATTATTTCTAATTATTGCTAATTATTTCTATTTGTTGCTATTTATTGCTATTTATTGCTATTTATTGCTAGTTATTCCTAATTATTTCTATTTATTCCTAATTATACCTAATTATTACTAATTATTACTAATTATTTCTATTTATTACTATTTATTACTAATTATTTCTATTTATTTCTATTTATTACAATTTATTTCTATTTATTACTATTTATTACTATTTATTTCTATTTATAACTATTTATTTCTATTTATTTCTATTTATTACTATTTATTACTATTTATTACTATTTATTACTATCTATTACTATTTATTACTATCTATTACTAATTATTACTAATTATTACTAATTATTACTAATTATTACTAATTATTACTAACTATTACTAATTATTACTAACTATTACTAATTATTACTAACTATTACTAATTATTACTATTTATTACTATTTATTACTATTTATTACTATTTATTACTATTTATTACTATTTATTACTTTTTATTAGTGTTTATTAGTATTTATTAGTATTTATTAGTATTTATTAGTATTTATTAGTATTTATTTTCATTTATTAGTATTTATTAGTATTTATTATTATTTATTACTAATTATTGGTATTTATTACTAATTATTAGTATTTATTACTAATTATTAGTATTTATTACTAATTATTACTATTTATTACTAATTATTACTATTTATTAATATTTATTAGTATTTATTAGTATTTATTAGTATTTATTACTATTTATTACTATTTATTAGTATTTATTACTATTTATTACTATTTATAAGTATTTATTACTATTTATTACTATTTATTACTATTTATTTCTATTTATTTCTATTTATTTTTATTTATTTCTATTTATTTCTATTTATTTCTATTTATTTCTATTTATTTCTATTTATTTCTATTTATTTCTATTTATTAGTATTTATTAGTATTTATTTCTATTTATTACTATTTATTACTATTTATTAGTATTCATTACTATTTATTACTAATTATTACTAATTATTACTAATTATTAGTATGTATTACTAATTATTAGTATTTATTACTATTTATTACTATTTATTACTATTTATTACTATTTATTACTATTTATTACTATTTATTACTATTTATTACTAATTATTACTAATTATTACTAATTATTACCAATTATTACTAATTATTACTAATTATAACTAATTATTACTAATTATTACTAATTATTACTATTTATTGCGATTTATTACTATTTATTACGATTTATTATGATTTATTACTATTTATTACTATTTATTACTATTTATTACTATTTATTAATAATTATTACTATTTATTAGTATTTATTAGTATTTATTAGTATTTATTAATATTTATTAGTATTTATTAGTATTTATTACTATTTATTAGTATTTATTAGTATTTATTACTATTTATTAGTATTTATTTCTATTTATTAATATTTATTTCTATTTATTATTATTTATTACTAATTATTACTATTTATTAATATTTATTACTATTTATTAATATTTATTACTATTTATTAGTATTTATTACTATTTATTACTATTTATTACTATTTATTACTATTTATTAGTATTTATTAGTATTTATTACTATTTATTTGTATTTATTTCTATTAATAGTATTTATTTCTATTTATTACTGTTTATTTCTTCTCATTACTATTTATTTTTATTTATTACTATTTATTACTATTTATTAGTATTTATTACGATTTATTAGTATTTATTAAAATTTATTAGTAATTATTACAAATTATTACAATTTATTACTAATTATTACTATTTGTTAGTATTTATTACTATTTATTAATATTTATTAGTATTTATTAGTATTTATTACTATTTATTACTATTTATTACTATTTATTACTATTTATTAGTATTTATTACTATTTATTAGTATTTATTACTATTTATTACTTTTTATTACTATTTATTTCTATTTATTAGTATTTATTTCTATTTATTATTATTTATTACTAATTATTAGTATTTATTACTAATTATTAGTATTTATTACTGATTATTAGTATTTATTGCTATTTATTACTATATATTAGTATTTATTAGTATTTATTACTATTTATTAGTACTTATTACTAATTATTACTAATTAATACTATTTATTACTAATTGTTAATATTTATTACTATTTTTTTGTAATTATTACTATTTATTTCTAATTATTACTAATTAGTGTTAATTATTATTAAATATTGCAAAATAGCGCTACTAATTACTAATTACCGCTAATTATTTATATACATTACTAATTATCGTTAATAATTATTAATTATTACTGATTACTAAAAATTAGTACTAATAATTTAATTTTATTGTTACAAATAAATATTGATGACAAAACAATTTGAATCTAACTTAATTACGACTAATCAACAATAATTAAAATTAATATAAAGAAAGGAAATAAATACTAAATTAAATAAAACATAAATACCTTTAAACTTGATCTCTTATAATTGTAGACGACTTCATAACTTCTTCGTAAAAAAAGCTAACTCTGAAAATTTTTCACTCTAAAATTAGAATTTATAGAAGCAGAGAAACAAGAAATTCAGGCGGAGAGAAGAAAAAACGGAGGGGTATATATAGGTTAGATTAGTTACGACGAGACTATTAGCGACGAGATTCTCGTCGCTAATAGTACTTTTTTGCGACGGAACCCGTCGCAAATACCTTCAGCCGTATTAATTACGGTCGTCGGTTAAAAGGTTATCTACGACAGGGCCCATCACAAAAAGTGACCTACCGACACACTTTTGCGACGGGACAACATCTCGTCGCAAATAGGTTTTTACCGCCGTCGGTTATTTGCGATAGGTCCCGTCGCAAATACCCTCCGGGGTTCGAACTAGTTGCAACGGGGGATCCCCCCATCGCAACTAGGTCTTACCGCCTCCCGTCATTTGCCACGGGCGGTGCCAACCCATCGCAAATACCCTTTTGCGCAGTTTGGCGTGCAAACCATGCCAATCTGGGCGTAATTTTTTGCGACGGGGCACCTATTCTCGTCGCAAATAACCTCTTCGACGGACTATTTGTGACGGGATTTATTCTCTTTGCAAATAATGGTTTTTCCCGTAGTGTAAAAAAAAGCACGGTGGGAGAAACACGTAAAATAAAAGAAATAGGAGAAGAAGAGAAATGCTCAGAAGAAGAAGAAAAGATACATTAATATATATTGAAAATATTAAAAACTATTATAGAAATTAAACTCCATCTTAGCCCCTAAAAATGGATACATTTTGAAATGGGATAAGAGATACATATTTATAGGTTGGAGGAGTGAAGAATTCTTGCTCAAAATATTGACTCCTAAAGTTTTCGAGTTTATGACCCATTAAATTACAGAATTTGTGATATGAGTATTCATAAAAGTTATTCCATAATTTATATTCTGTTAACCCTCAAAATTTCAGCATATGTATCCACCATACGTAGGTTTTATGGTCGATTTACTCCGAGACATTAATTCTGTCCATGTGACTCTTCATATTCCAGTTCTTCACATTCCCATGCCATAATTACCTTAAATACGACCGATTCATGCGTTTCACCCTTCATAAAATTTGTTCCCTAATTTATTTCACGTACCTCAACAAATTTTCATATGTTTTGGACACTTTTTTCAAAAGATATGATTTAATTATATAATGGAAACGTTTCTGGCCGAAGAGACATTTCATCCTCCACTAGTCGTAACCACCTAACGACTACCTTAATGAGTGAAACGTATCTTGAAACTCATCATTAACTTTTTCTTTTGACTCATCTTCCATATCCATATGTAATAATCGAATTTTGAAATGTATAACAGGAGTTATGCCTCAATTACGGAGGTGGGGTCCACTCTGCTGGATAGAACAACTTTCCACAAAGAATTATTTATTTGGGTCTCCATATGTCTGAATAAAGACTTTTACCATTTGAAAAATATGTATCCCACAGTCATAGGAATCCCAAATAAAGTATCACTGTATTTGGATCAATATAGTAAAAGATATGACCAAAATACATAAGTAATTAAAAGATGTTAAAATCTAGAATTATGACATTTTTTCATTTAAGCTCAAAATACTTAAAAAACCTAAATAAATGACAATTTCCCATAAAATAACACTATGATGGGATTATAAACATTTAATTACATAAGAAAATATATTAAAATATTGGCTTCATCATTACACTTGTGATCACAAGTTCCACTAGGAATCCATCATGTACCGCGGTCATTAATCATCAGACTGCACACACATGTGTTCATGTTTAAAATTTTATTTTTATGATTTCATCATCTTAGAGTCTTCAAATCACTCAATGGAGGTTAATATTTCAATTTACACATGAAAATGAGTAAATAGGAACTCTCTAAATTTTCAAAGGTCGTGCCATCATCAATATCATTGTCCAATAATTTATAATGCTAAAAACACTCCTCAAAATTCTATTTATCATGGTCTACATGAAAAAATTAGTGAGTTTAACTATTTAGTTATTAGATTTAGGAACCAGGGAAGAAAATATATATATATATATATATATATATATATATCCCCTTATCTCCCTCCCCTCTCTCTTCCTCTCCCTCTCTCTCTCCCTCCCTCTCTCTCCCTCTCTTACTCGCCCCCTTCCTCCCTCTATCTCTCCCCCCTCTCTCTATATATATATATAATAATAATAATGATATATTAAAATAAAAATAAAAGAGGTAAAGGGGAACTACTTGGGCGTGCATCAGGACCCCCCTCTCCTTAAATCCCACTAGCCACTACCACAAGCCACTATTTCTTGATTTTGATTTTTATTATCATTTTATTTTCAACAATTAACTAAATAAATTGAAAACTTATACTTCATATTCCTCCTTGAATCACCCTTAACACCCTTAAATCTTCTTTCCTACCTTGAAATGGTCATCATCATTATTGGGGCTATGAAACTCCCCAACAACAAAGAGCATGTAAACATAATAAGGAAAATGATATAACATGAATAAATTGTGTGGTTCGTGATGTGCCTATGTACATGGGAGAAGGGGTTGTTCTTTTATTTCTCTTATCTAGATAAAACTTCTGAGAATATAAAATAATGTTTTTTAGGATTACATTCATGGGATTTAATTCCTTTTATAAAGAGAATAAATTTAATAATGTCAAGGTTTTTTTCGAGTGGTGTATGTACCCTTGATAATTCTTTCTACTGATGACTATTATCACTGAATTCATTGATAATTGAAGACTTGTGTTCGAAGTTTTTATTAATAGAAGAATACTTTATCCACTAATTATCTCCCCAAGTTGGTAGCCCCCCCCCCACAAATCTCCCCCTCATAACCAATTTGGGGTTGAATCTAGACCTGTAGTCTCCTTGTAGGCTTCCATATTCCCTTTTGATATAACCTTCATCATCACATTTGTCCCTTTAACATTACTATGTTTTTCTCAATTTTTTACAATTTATCTTCCAACACATTTTGGATCCAGTGATTTGAGCATCAATGTATTTGGAACTGGAATTAAATATTTGGTTCTTGATGAGATGAATAGCACTCTGATTATCATAATAGAAAATACAATTCTCTTGAGTCTATCATAGCTCCTGTAAAAAAACATCCACAGCATCTCCCTAAAAACTTCAGTGATTGCGATATAATTTTCTTTTGGGGTAGGTGAGATAACACACTTCTAAAATCATGATTTCCATGATACTACCCACCCTATATATGATATCAGGTATCAAAATATGGATTTTATCATTTCTACATCTCAATCCATATATGTATTAATATATCCTTTTAAAATAGGTTTATCACTTCCAAAACATAAACAATGACTGAAAGTACATCAGTGATAACTCAATATCCATTTAACCACTATCAAATTCTCATTTAATTTATTTGATAAGAATACACTCACAATTACATCAACTTTAGCAATATCTATTTTGGCACACACTATAGCATACATGAGACTGCCAATTGCTGACTGATAAGGAATTTTCTCTATTTTTATTTTTCAATCATTAGTTGATGAAATAAATCATATCATGAGCCTAAAGTAACTCACAAGAGAAGTACTATATGGGTTACTCATGTTGAATTTTTCAAGAACCTACTCAATGTATTGTTCCTGAGAAATATAAATCTTTTGATTCCTCCTATCATGGATAATCTTCATGTCAAGGATTTATATAGTTTCTCCAAAGTCCTTAATTTCAAAATATATATTCAAATACTTCTTTAAAATATTAATATTTGTGATATCTCTACCAATAATTATCATTTCATAAATATAAATTAATATAATAATTAAATCACTTTCAAAATGTCTTTTAATGAAAACACAATGATCATCTGTTATTCTTTTATACTCAATTTTTTCCCTGAAGGAGTAAAATTTTATATACCATTGAATCATTGCCTATTTTAGACCATATAAAGTTTTCTTAAGTTTACATGCCATTTTTTATTTTTCTTTCACCTAAAACCCCTTTGGAAAATCTATTTATATCTCCTCTTCAAGATCACTATGTAAGAATTCAATCTTTGTATATAGTTGTTCCACCTCCAGGTTGATACAAACCACTAATTCAAGTAAAACTCTAATAGATGACATTTTTACCACATGAAAAATATTTCATCAAAGATAATACCTTTTTTACCAAATACCTTCACAAATATTCTGTATTTTTAGCATGGTTGTGATTTTCCATCTTCACATTTGATTATATACACTCACTCGTTCTTGAGTGACTTCTATCCAAGCTATAACTCTACCTGGTCAAAAGTGAAGTTCTTGTGTAAGGATCTCAACTCATATTGTATGACCTTTTTCTATTCCATCCACTTCAAGATTCTGGTCACATCATCAAAAAAATTTGGTTCTCCCCCTTTAGTGATCATCACATACTCATGTGGTGAGTATTTATGACTCAATTTTCATTCTATAGGAGATCTCCTTAATTGTTCTTCTGGTGATATTGGTTTTGTAATATTATATTATGGATACTTATCACTATATGGAGACATATTACCTAGTTTTTATGTATCATAAGTGACTAGATTCTATCCCCCGATATTTGGAATTGACAATTGTGACGCTAGTTCCAAATTTACTGGAATTTCCCCAAATTGTGGCTTCTCTAGCCTTTCTGGATTCTAAAAATATTTAATTGTCTGAGCTTCAAGAAATACCACATCTATGATTATGATGATCTTCTTACTGATAGAATCCCAAATTATTTATCCAAACTCTTCATGAGTATATCCCAAAAAGATACATTGTTTTCCCTTTCTATCCAACTTCAACCACTTATATTTCATGACATGAACAAATTACTTGTAGCAAATTACTCTCAAATTCTTGTATGAAATGTCTTTACCAATCCAATCCCTTTCTAGTATATTTTAGTTCAATGTAAATAATATAAAAAGGTTTATAAGATTAAATATGGTTCTCATTGCCTTCCCCCAAACAGTGTTTGGTATCTTTGCATTCAAGAGCATACACCCGAATCTCTCAAAAATGGTTCTATTAATCTTCTCAGTAACACTGTTATGTTTAGTTTTATTCATTAAGACTAATTTTAAAACTCCTATAGTATTCCTCAAATAGACCATGGTACTCTCCTCTATTGTCTACACACACACACACACTTCAATCATCTATCTATTTCTCTTTCCACCTTCACATGAGAGGACATGAAAACATCATGTGTATGATGTTTAATTTTCAAATAAAAATCACACACTTCTCTAGAATTTTCATCTATGAAGGTCACAAAATAAATAAAACCTCCCAATGTCTTAGTTTTTATCATGAATACAATATTGTGTATGAATTCTAAAACATTTGATTTTATGGATGTAAATAACCATAGAAAGATACCTCATGTTGTTTTCCCATGATGCAATAAACAAAAGTATCCAAATATATACCTTTTATTTTTGGTAAGAGTTCCTCTTTGGAAATAATTATGACTATCCTATCACATATGTGGCCTACCTTTTTGTGCCATACTTCTATAGTAACCTCCTTTCTATATGCATTGATTTCTCTTCCATAGGGTCTGAAATCTGCTAGGTGGAGAAAAGTATTTTTATTACCCTTATAAATTTCCATATTACCTTTGGTGAGTATCCATTTTCCATCACTGAATGAACTAATGTAGCCATTATCATCAAGAATTCTAGTGGATATCATATTGAGGAAAATATCAAGAACGTGACTCACTTATTTCAATAGTAACTTGCGTCCAATATTAGCCTTCATAAAAATATTATCAATATCAATGAATTTGGATACACCATAATTTCCCATAATTATATGTCCAAAACTCCCTGAAGTATAAGATGAGAATAAATCCACTTGGTAGTGACATCATAAGAGGCACCAACATTAGTCAACCATGTCAAATCACCTCTTGCAAGGTTGACATGGTCATCTTATTAAAAAATAATGGTGTTATCATTAACAACTGCAACATCATTATTTTGTGGTTTACCTTCCTTATTTTTCTACATTGTTTTTAACTTTTGACACTCTTGGAAGAAGTATATGAGCTTTACATACTCTCTAACTAGATTTTGAACAATTCCCCCTTTACTGATTTTCTTCACAGGTTTCTTTTCCTTTTATTATTCCCCACCATTTTGGATTCCCTTGTATTTCAATGATAAGATCTCCTTACTCAAGTGTACATCCCTCATAATTTTTTAGGGATTCTCCATTCAAAATTTTATCTTTTATCATTTCAACAGTGATTTTTACATTTGGAGATAAATTTTTGACTGACACAACTAGTTTGTACCACATTTTTGGTAAGGATATCAATATAAACAGTGCCTATAACTCATCATAAACTATCTTTTTTATAGATTTCAGTTGATAAAAAATACCTTAGAACTCTCTCATGTGGTTTGATACATTATTACGATCCTTATATTTTGGGTTGACAAGTCGGCATATCTAGTTTTCTTTATTCTATGCAATTTTTCTTATATATAACTTCTCCAATTTTCGGAATTTTACATAAGCATCATGTTTGTTGGAAATTTTTTCGAATATACTCTTATTGATCCACTACCTAATTTGAGTAACACAATTTCATTTGATCACACCCCACTCTACATCAACTAGCGGGGTACTGGAAGATTTCTTCTCTGATATTGACCACCTATCGAAGTTTCAACCACTAGTGTTATAGTGGGTTTAGTTTACTTTACAATAATCCTCCAAAAATATTTAATATATAAAAGATATTCTATTTTGGCTATCCAAAGAGAAGAATTAAATCTGATTCTCAAAAAATTAACTAAACGGATGTGTCTGGCATGGTCTAAATAGTGATAATTGACTCATGGATTTCTGAAAACAAACTCCAATTAACCAAGATATGTCCAAAACATTATCAATGGTCTAGATTGACATATTATTCTTCATTTACATGGCTCACCAAAAAATTAACTAAAATGTTATCACTGGTGGGAACAATACTGTCTTCTTTGGAAAGAGGATATTGTACCAACTCTGAATTGACCCAAATTTTGAATAGATCTAAAAAGATCATTTTAAATTAATTTTTTATTTTATCTATATTTTTTGACTCATATCAATAAGATATTTTATAATCTTACTTAAAAAATCAATTCCCACAACCTTGAATTTTCCAACCACTGTAAAAACTTCTTTATCCATTTCGATTTAGAATCTTATGGCTCTGATACCACTTTTTTGGGGTAGTGGAACTCCTATATGACAAAACACACACACAGACAAACAAAAATATGAGTATGTACATGAGAGAAGTGAGTCATTGATTTATTTATCTTCTCTTAATAAAAATTTAGAAGAGATACACAGGTATTTTTTTCAAATTACATTCATGGGATTAAATCCTATTTATAAATATAATAAATTTAGCAGTATCAAGTATTTTGGTAAGTGGTTCATCTACCCTTATAATTCTCTCAATCATAGGAGGCTATCACCATGTTTATTACTGACTAAATACTTATAACTGAAGGTTCTACTGATATAATAATACTTCCTCTTGTAAATATCTTCCCAAGTTGGGATTGGCCTCTAAAGTCACAACCAATGATCCGCCTCAACACCACTATGGGTTTCTACAATCGCTTGACCCAAACCATGTCTCCTAATTCTATTTAAATCATCCACTCACCCAACCTCCTCTATCTACCTGAAACTGCTTGAACACTAACCTTAAGTTTCATCAAAACCACTATTGTAATAGGTCATCCATCGATTGACCTATCCCTCCCATCTTTGGCTACCATGAATAGCCATCACTAACCATTATAAAGGTTGAAGATATATATTCGTTTTCTTATCAAGCCAAATACCCTAGATTTTTTCATCATTTTCCAAAAATATGCACTATTGAAGGTAATTCGTCATGTAAAGACCCTCAAAATTTTTCCCTTTATCTTTATTCCTCCTCACACTATCATCCACCACCATAATTAGTGGTAGCATCTTTGTTTCTAAAAGAAAACCACAATTAAGGGTCACGGTGATGGTTAAAGGTGGTTGTGACATAAGTCACAATGTTTATGGGTAAATATGATCAATTTACTAATCGTTGTTCCTTCAAAACAGATGTACATTGAACTAAACTTATAAAGATAAATTTAATACCAAGTAATTAAATTCATGCATCACAAATCCAATATCTAAATTAAAATTTAATCCCCACTGAATATAATATGTAAATGGGGTTGATAGGGGAATTTGATCCAACCTCATGGAACCTTCATCTCATTCCACTAGAATTCTATTTGAATTATATTCTTCATTTTGCATGAAAATGAGTGATTAAATGAAATAATTATTACTTATATAAAAGGTGTCTTGCAACGTTCCCAAGGCTCACTGTCATTTTATATCATCGTTAAATGAAGCACCATGTCTCAAGAAATAATAAAATAAAATAATTTCAATCTGAGCTATTATTTTTATGATATTGTGGGTTTTCCCCAAAAAGCTAAAAAATAACACATGACATCTGATTAATTTAATAAATTCATCGGCAACCAAACCTCCCATGATTTACACCAAACTTACACCCAAGGGTAAATAAGACATTACAAGATCAATGGGACCATTGTGATTTTTTTGAGGGTTTTTATTAATCCAAAATTACCATTTTTCCTTGTGTGTGAAATGACCAAACTACCCTTAGAAATTCACAAACTCCAAAATTTAAAATTAAAAATCTCTAAATAAAGGGAGTAGATCACTTTTTGATATCGATAGTTTAAGTTGTCATATCCAAGTTAGGTGATGAAATTTTTTTATTCAATTGACCTGGTCCAAAGACACCAATTTTTTTGTCAGAACAACCCAATTTGAAAAATAGGATTTTTTTAGTTGGTTTGATCTAATTTAGTCACCCAAGTTTTTACATTGTTTTTGGTATATATTTTTGAGTTGCACTAACATGATTTTTTGTATTGGGTCAATATTATCTAATAGAATATGCTTTTTTATGTTTTACTTGGTAACTCTAATTTTCAAGTTTTTCTAGTTTTATTTGATGACCTAGGTTTTTGGGTCATCAATCTAGTAGCTTGAGTTCTTAGGGTGGTTCAAACTGGTATGCTAACTTGGGTGTTATAACATTGTTTAGTTTAGGATTTTAGGCCTTACATTAGAAAATTTTAGAATCTAATAGCTCTAATATGATAGTTAATTAGGGTTTGTGATCCATGTTTTGGATTACCAATTAAAACAACTCAGGTTTATGATTCAACTCAACTAAATATGACCATCTATATTTTAAGGTGGATTTATATTAATGATGAGGTCTAGTTTTTCTACTAAACTCAAATCATTATATCAATCCAATATTGTAATGGAGTGCATCATTTTGTGGTGTGAGTTTTGGAGTAAATTTGAATTTTTATTTTATGTAGGGGTTCATTTTGAGAATTGAATATCGAATTAGTATTATGAGTGTTTTGAAATTTTTAAAAGGTGTTTTTGGTTTTGATTTAATGCTTAATAGATACCTCAGTAGTTTGGTTGGATGTTGGAGTAGTGGTTGGGTGGTCGGGCTACTGAAAATCGTAGCAACAGTCCATTCACGGCATCATGGGTGGTAGTCACACCATGAATGACTTTTCTTAAGGGCCTTTTAAGCAGTGAATGGGGTAGTTGGGTGAGGTATTTCTACCCAAGTTCATTCCCTGTGTGACTATAGGGTTCACTCCATGAAATTATCAGGGGTAGAGGGAAGAACCCTTGGACTAGGGTTGGTCATGGTGTGAAACCCCTATTTAATTTGTGAACCAGTGTTAGGTGACCACTTTTTCAGGGGATTTGTGGTAATTTCATCAAGTTTCCTTTATAGAAACCCTCTCAATCTCCCATAAGGTTTGTTCATTTGAAAAAATGGATAGAGACCTCTTTGAATCACCTCCTCCCTCTCTTTATTCCCCTTTGATCCAAGTGGATCCTTGGTGTTTCATCATGCGAAATCAAGGTAATTTCATTCATTATTTCCTCTATTTTTGTTTTTCATTATAACCCTAATTTTGTTTGGTTTTGGTTAGAGTTGTATCAATTATTTCCACCAAATAATGGTATAAATCATCCTGATCAATTGGTATTTTTTTTGTAGTCATTAAAGGAGATTTTGGATTGTTGATTTCATGTTTTCATAGGTGGTTTCGATGTGGGAAAAGTGTGTGGTGATTTTTTTGGTAAATTATGTCTATTTTGATTGTTTTGGATAATTAATTATAATTTTTAAAATTATTTATTTATGTTTCTTGGCATGATATATGTCCTCAAGAGTGTAGTTGAGCTTGTACAAGGCTCGATGGAGCTTGGCGAGGGGTTAACTCTGTGTTTGAGGTAGGTGGCCCCTATGATACAATTTTATATGCATGTTTATGCTTGAGTGTGCATTGCATGCATACTATATGGGTTCGAGAACATGGTATAAGGATAAGGAGAGTCATTTAACAATATGAAGGGGTGGAATAGGTCCCCTAGACTCATAGGAAGTTCTTTTTATCACTTGGGTAAATTAGGATCACCTGGTGACTATGTCACCAATGTGAGAAGGTGTCAAGTGAGTTAGAATTTGGACTTAGGTAGGTCTTCGGATATGATATGAAAAGATAGATGACATGAGTTTGTTCTTAGTGCTGGTGGGAAATCATGAGGAGATTGGGGATTAATGTTGATGTGAGATACAGCTATATGTCTTGCGAGTGAATAGAAACTCCCTCTTAAGGATGAAGGTGAGTCTTAGTGTATTCTTGGAATGAGACAAGTCCTTTAGGACTTTCCATAAGACAATAAAAATGGTTTCCCACTATGATGTGTTGAGAGGTATCCCTTAGGGGATGAAAGATGAGACCCTATTGTGGGTTGAATAAATTGTTTGGTGTTTTAGAATTGGGATGAAAGGAGGGATTTGGTTAGGAATTTGATCCCACCTAATAAGGATAGTAATGGGATGACCCTACATGATGTGAGGTCACTGAAGGGTGATAGACGTGGGTTGGTATCAATGAGCAGGGATTGGGATGGGTCTGGAGGAACCTGGAGGATGCCCTAACAGGTGAGACGAGATGTGTTGTGGAATAAGGGGCTAGTTGGGGGATAGGCTGGGATGTGATGAACTGGTGAGTTGTGTTCCCTTTGTTTTGATTTACATGTGTCTTGGTTTGTGTGATCATATTAGGTGATACATTCTATTGTGGTTGATCGGTATCAAGGCCTTGACCTGCTATGAGTGAGATAGTACTAGTTGTACTACCATGAGTAAGATGTAGTCCTCATTATGTATGAAGTCTGGGATAACCATGAGTCAGATAGTGTATCTTGAGGCTGTTGGAATCGTCATGAGTTATAATGGGTGGTTGGTCCCTACCATGAGTGAGACAGTAGTGTTCAGACCACCATGAGTGAGATGGGGTCTAGGATGTGATGTGGCAGGATGAGAGGATAGAAAACCATGATTAGGATGGAGTCCGATATTGGATGTGATTGAAGTTAGAAAATGGGAATTCCATGATTTAGATGGGGTTTGGGTCGACATGTGATGAAGGGTATGGATGGACCCTACCTAGAGTGAGAAGGTAGAGGTCATGCCTTAGACATGAGACATGTAACATCCCAGGTAAATGAATAATAAAATATTTTCATATTTATTAATATTTTTGAATTAAATATTAATTTTAGTTTAAAAGGGTTTCTATGTTCGATAGCGTACCCGATACGCAACAACGGGTTTCTTTGAAATCTTACATTGCACAATAATAATATAATATTATTATTTTAAATGGTTGTTAACTCCTAGTCGTTGTATTGGAGGTACTGAACAAAACTAACTACAATATTATTATACATGTATTTATATGTATCCAATAAAAGTTAGAGGCTTAAAATATGAATGAATCTAATTTTAAGCATAATTTACATTAAAAGGTCGATTTGCCGCCTTTTAATGGAAAACCCTCTTTAAATATAGTTTTGGTCACTTTAATACATTATAATTGACCAAATAAAATCATTCTTTATAATGGGGATATCAAAATTTACTTTGGGTAATTTTTTGGTATTTTTCTGATAAAGTTCGTTTTTTAATGAATAGTGAAAAATATTGTATTTTAATTCAAAAGTGCCTTTTAATATAATTTATTAATATGGTTAGATTATCTTTTTAATTGGTTTTAAAGTTAAATTAAAATATATTTTTACCATTTAATCCAATGTTGGTCATTGGAATTAATTTCACTTTGAAATTGGACATAAACAAATATCAATCTTTTGATAGTTATTGTTTCTTAAAAACACGCTATTTGTTTTGATAACAGGAATTAATTTTAAAATTAATTAATGCCACTTATATGTTTTGAATTTGAAAAAATGGACATCATTTTTGAATTCGGAATATCAAATATAGATTAGGCTGAATTTTTGGTATTTTTCTGAAAAACTTCAATTTTTGATGAATAGTGAAACCACTTAGTGGTAGTTAAAAAAACTGACTTTTTTCATTTAAATGAAATTTTACCACTTCTGCGAATTGAATTTCAAAAATCTGACATACATGGTTGTTATCAAGAAGTAAAATGTGGTTCATTAAGATGAAAATAATTTTTGGTGAATAGTAACTTTTGACTTTTATTTACCGCGGTTAAGGGTAAATAAGGTAATTCAAGGTTAAAATAATATTATAATAATTCAAAATTACATTAACACTTGTCCAAACCTTATTGGTTGAGTCATTTACGATCATGGGAATTTTGGGTCGATTTTGGGACCCCATTGATCCACTTGGGAGTGAAAATGACAATTTAGATTAATTAATTTAATGTAAAGACAAAATTGACATTAACAAAAATATTTTAGTAATTAATTTTTATATGGTGTTATATAAGTCTTATTTTCGACTATAAATATTCATTGGAAAACTAAAAATATTTCCTACATGGTAGTATTTTTTTATAATTTTTAAACATCGAATAAATTAAATTATTTATGACACAATAATGATGAATTATTTACCTCATTAATAAATGATTAAAATAAATAAGATTATAATGATTAAAATATTATCCAAAACATGTCCAATTCTGATTGGATGATTTTATTTCGAATATGAGTCATCCTATCATTGACCTTAATTATTTTTGGACCATTAGAAACCGAATATCATTGTATAATAAAATAATGTTTTCACACTTTCCTAAAGAGCCCCTCCTCTCCCTTATAAAAGAAGACCATTTCTATTCAATTATTCACACCTCTCAAGCCATTTGGATCGTCCAAAATCTTCCCAATTAAGCTCCCTACATCCCTCTCCTCCTCCTAGAAGCCTTAACTTAGGCAGAAGGCACTTCAAGAAGTCCTTTGGTTCAAACCAAAGGGAGTTACCCAAATTTAAGGTAACAATTTCTCTTAAATTGTTTTCTTTTATTTTACTTCTCCAACCCCTAAACTCTTTTTATTTCATTTATTTTATAACAAAACCAGTATCCTCAATATACTAGGATGTTGTTATGATAAGTATTCAAACTACACTTACACACACATCCATCTAATGGATGAAGAACATAATGTTTTTGTGGATGGAAAACTAAGGCCTCACGAAACGATGATTTTTCAATTACATCTTACCGCCTCTCATGGTGGCCATTATGATGGAACTGTATTTATATATGATATATATTATTTTTATTATTTCCTTATGCTTATGTACTTACCAATTATATCAAGCCTTTATGGTTTCTATAGTGGGTAAATACGATAATCTCATTTGAGGAAGTGCGGACTACCGCCCCCTCAAAGTGATGTGACTCCTTAATGCCTTATGTGGGATGTATAAAGGATAGAGTTAATGATATTATATATGATATTATACTGTAATTATAATATAACTATGTATCATTATGTTTTAATTCCATTAAAATAAGAAATAGAAATGAAAGTAGCGTTCATGCGTACGTAAGGCTTACCGTCTCCATGAACGGTGCATTTCATTTCTTACCTCCAAATGTTATGTACTATTATAAATACATGTATATACTGGATATATATGATATATATGATATCTACATCATGATTATAATTCTTTAGATAATGGATATTTGACTATATTTACAACATGTAATTATAAGAAGTCCATTTTTGACTCAAGTGCCAAATATCGACAAAACGAACGTTATTAACTTAAATGTTTGCATAATGTTTATAAAATGGTAATAAGTGATATAAAAGAAATAATAAACTTGAAAAGGGTTCTTAATCAAGTAGAAATTAATTTTATTTTATTATTCAGGATATTAAAGAATGATCGAGTCAAGTCGGACACGAGGTAAGGGACTTCGTCTCAATCTCCTTTCATTGAGGCATTTTTAGTTTACTACATGACTTTATTTTATACGGTGTATAAACCCCTTTTACTTTTCATTTTATTCAAATGGAATCTTTTTATACAAAGTGTTTTACTAAACGACAAAAAAGGAATGTTTTTTTAACGTAAGCGGTGAAAACAACCTTTCTGATGCCGTGAGTATTATTTGATCTTTGGCTTCCTTAACAAGCCATAATGTTTTTAAATGGACAAATAAATACCATATACTCTTTTTATGTATTTTGGTACTGAAAAAAATTTTGAGAATGGATTTATTATTTCAATATCTTGAAATGATATTTTGCTATTACAATGTGGAAATGTTATCTTTTCTTTATGCTTATGTTATGTGTTATGATCATGTTATGGTTCTTGGGCATTATTTATGTATACGGGTGGTTCCGTGATAAACCTAGGGTGGGTGAGCCCGAGATATCTCTCCAATGCATTGGGTAACGTGACGGAGGTAAACGTGAATGTTTCTCCTAAGAGATTTAGGAAATATACTGTGATGGGTATTCCAAAGTAACTCCCTATGTAGATGTGATAGCAACAATGTAAGTATGGTATGGATGCCGCAAGTTACCTTTATGATTTATGATTTCTATGTGTATTTCATAAATCTTATGATTTCATGAGGTAAGTAAAAGAGTTCATGTTTTGTATGTATTTATGAACAAATGTTTTCATTCATTGTTTTATAACCCTTACTGAGCCTTTTATGGTCATCCCAAGTTTTGAAATGTTTTCACAGGACTTAAAGATGAATAGGGTCAAGGATGGGATCAAGGAAAAGTCATGCTGTCTAAAACATGGAACTAGACATCACTCTCTTTTTTTCAAGAGTTTTTATTTTATGAAAAAAATGGAAACTGTTTAGAAATGTCTACCTTGTAATATTTTGAGATGTAATAGTTATGTCCTAATTCTCTAAAACTCTAAACCTGAAAAGATCCGAAATTAAATGAATTATTCATTTAATTCAATATTATGTAATTTTTATGGCCGGGTCCTTATAGTTAGTATCAGAGGTCAGTTTAGACAACTTTAGGAGTTAGGGTATTGTTAAATTAAAATCCATAAATTAATTTAGGTTAATGATATAGCATTTACAGATTTCCATGTTGCTTTACCTAAGATATATCTGTGTTAAGAATGGTTTTCCGTAGAGGAAACAGAGTAGCTTTTCTAGGAAGTCATACAGAGTATAATGACCTTCTGAATCAGCAACCAAATATGGTCGGAATCAGAATTGAGCAGTTTACTGCACTGATGGCTTAGTTGAATCAGGTGATAAATGTTGGTTGTGTTTATTGATGATATTTTGGTTTATTCTAAAAGTAAATAGGAACATGAAAGTCATTTAAGGGTTGTCTTTAAAACTTTAAAAGAAAATAAACTTTATGGGTAATTCATCAAGTGTGAGTTTTGGTTACAACAAATTTCATTCCTTGGTCACATTGTTTCAAAAAATGGCATAACTGTTGATCCTGCTAAAACGAAAGTTGTTAAAGAATGGCCAAGACCCAAAAATATAACCGAGATTCGTAGTTTTCTTGGTTTGGTAGGTTATTACCAGAGGTTTGTGGAAAATTTTGCACGTTTATCTAGTCCAATGACTAAGTTAACTCGAAAAGGTGTTAAGTTCATCTGGAAAAAAGAATGTGATGATTGTTTTTAGGAATTGAAAAGAAGGTTGGTGAATGCTCCAGTTTTGGAACTGCCTTCCAGAAATGTTGAGTTTGTTATCTACAGTGATTCTTGGTTGAAGGGAATGGGTTGTGTATTAATGCAAAATGATCAGGTAATTTCTTATGCTTCACTTCAGTTGAAACCACATGAGTTAAATTACCCTACACATGATTTGGAATTAGATGCTGTTGTTTTTTCTTTAAAAATTTGGAGGAATCATTTGTATGGAGTAAAATGTGAAATATATACCGATCACAAAAGTTTAAAGTATATATTCACTCAGAAAGAATTGGACATGAGACAGAGGAGATAGTTGGAATTAATCAATGATTATGATTGCATGATCCATTACCATCTAGGAAAATCAAATAAAGTGGCTGATGCTTTAAATCGAAAAAGTAACGCTTCATTAACCATGCTACATTTGGAACAAGATCCTTTAGTTTTTTATTTTATGAATCATGGAATAGAAGTTGTTGGTGCAGGAAATTATTCTGTTTTGTTTCAGGTGTCAGTGTGATCATCTCTATCAGACAGAATAAAGCAAGCACAGAAGGAAGACAGTGAGTTGCAGAAAAAGATAGAGTTGGTTCAGAAGGGTAAGTTGCCTGATTTTAACGTTGATAATGATTGTGTTTTGAGATTTGGAAAGAGATTATGTGTGCCTTGTGATTCATAGTTGAAGAATGAGTTGTTATGTGAAGCTCATAGTTCTCCGTTTTCAGTTCATCCTGGTAGTACTAAAATGTACAGAGATCTTCAAGAGTATTACTGGTGGGATAGAATGAAAAGAGATATTTCTGATTTTACTGTGAAGTGTTTGAATTGTCAGTAGGTTAAAGCAGAGCGATAGTTACTGAAAGTAATGCTTCAGCCTCTATCGGTGCCAGAGTGGAAATGGGAAAATATATCCATGGACTTTGTTGTGGGATTACCAAAGACATCTCAAGGTAATAATGCAATCTGGGTTATAGTTGACCGATTGAATAAATCTACTCATTTCCTTCCTATTAGAGATACTTTGTATCTAGATCAACTTGCTCGGTTGTATGTTAAAGAGATAGTCAGGTTGCATGGAGTTCCCCTCTCCATTGTATCTGATCGTGATCTCAGGTTCACTTATAACTTTTGGAAAGGCATTCAGAAGTCATTGGGTACTGAATTAAACTTTAGTACATCTTTTCATCCTCAATCAGATGGGCAGTCAGAACGGACAATTCAGACCTTGGAGGATATTCTACGTGCTTGCTCAATGGATTATTAGGGAAGTTGGGACCAACACCTTTCTTTGGTTGAATTTTTATATAATAACATCTTTCATTCTAGTATACAGATGGCTCCATTTGAGGCATTATATGGAAAGCGTTGTTGAACTCCATCTTTTTGGGATGAAGTAGGTGAAAGGAAGCTGATGGGACCAGAATTGGTAGAAGAGATGGTAGAGAAAGTTCAATTGATTCAGAAGCACATGAGAACAGCTCAGAGCAGACAGAAAAGTTATGCAGATAACCGGAGGAAGGATCTTTCCTTTGAGGTAGGTGATCATGTATTTCTCAAATTTTCTCCATGGAAAAGTGTGATGCGTTTTGGTAAGAAGGGAAAGTTGAGTCTGAGATTCATTGGACCTTATGAAATTCTAGAGAAAGTGGGATCAGTTGTGTATAGAGTGGATTTACCTCCAAGTTTATCCCAGGTACACAATGTTTTTCATGTTTTGATGTTCAGAAAGTATATACCAGATCTATGTCATGTTTTGATCCCAGAGGTAGTTCAGTTAGAAGAGAATCTCTCTTATGAAGAACAACCAGTTCAGATTCTTGACCGTAGAGAGCAGAGGTTGCAAAATAAGGTAATTCACCAGGTAAAGTTTTGGTGGAAAAACCATATGGTTTGAGAGGCAATGTGGGAATCTGAAAATGCTATGAGGGATAAATACCCCCACTTATTTTGATAAGTGAATAAAAAATTGCAAGGACGCAATTTTCAAAAGGGGGGAAGGATGTAACATCCCACGTAAATGAAGAATAAAATATTTTCATATTTATTAATATTTGTGAATTAAATATTAATTTTAGTTTAAAAGAGTTGCTATGTTTGATAGCGTAACTGATACGCAACAATGGGTTTCTTTGAAATCTTACGTTGCACACTAATAATATAATATTATTATTTTAAATGGTCGTTAACTCCTAGCCGTTGTATTGGCGGTACTGAAAAAAACTAGCTACAATATGATTATACATGTATTTATATTTATCTAATAAAAGTTAGAGGCTTAAAATATGAATGAATCTAATTTTAAGCATAATTTACATTAAAAGGTTGATTTACCGCCATTTAATGGTGAACCCTCTTTAAATATAGTTTTGATCACTTTAATACATTCTAATTGACCAAATAAAATCTTTTTTTAGAATGGGGACATAAAAATTTAATTTGGGTAATTTTTTGGTATTTTTCTGATAAAGTTCATTTTTTAATGAATAATGAAAAATATTGTATTTTAATTCAAAAGTGCCTTTTAATATAATTTATTTATATGGTTAGATTATCTTTTTAATTGGTTTTAAAGTGAAATTGAAATATATTTTTACCATTTAATCCAATTTTGTTCATTGTAATTAATTTCACTTTGAAATTGGACATAAACAAGTATCAATCTTTTGATAGTTATTGTTTCTTAAAAACACGCTATTTGTTTTGATAACGGGAATTAATTTTAAAATTAATTAATGCCACTTCTATGTTTTGAATTTGGAAAAATGGACATCATTTTTGAATTTGGAATATCAAATATAGCTTAGGCTGAATTTTTGGTATTTTTCTAAAAAACTTCAATTTTTGATGAATAGTGAAACCACTTAGTGGTAGTTAAAAAAACTGACTTTTTCATTTAAATGAAATTTTACCACTTCTGTGAATTGAATTCCAAAAATCCGACATACATGGTTGTTATCAAAAAGTAAAATGTGGTTCATTAAGATGAAAATAATTTTTGGTGAATAGTAACGTTTGACTTTTATTTATCGCGGTTAAAGGTAAATAAGGTAATTCAAGGATAAAAGAATATTAAAATAATTCAAAATTACATTAACACTTGTCCAAACCTTATTGGTTGAGTCATTTACGACCATGGGTATCTTTGGGTCGATTTTGGGACCCCATTTATCCACTTGGGAGTGAAAATGACAATTTAGATTAATTAATTTAATGTAAAGACAAAAATTGACATTAACAAACATATTTTAGTAATTAATTTTTATATGGTGTTATATAAGTCCTATTTTCGACTATAAATATTAATTGTAAAGATAAAAATATTTCCTACATTATAGTATTTTTTTTATAATTTTTAAACATCGAATAAATTAAATTATTTATGACACAATAATGATGCAGTATTTACTTCAATAATAAATGATTAAAACAAATAAGATTATAATGATTAAAATATTATCCAAAACATTTCAAATTATGATTGGATGATTTTATTTCGAATATGAGTCATATTATCTTCGACCTTAATGATTTTTGGACCATTATAAACTGAATATCATTATATAATAAAATAATGTTTTCACACTTTCCTAAAGAGCCCCTCTTCTCCCTTATAAAAGAAGACCATTTCTATCCAATTATTCACACCTCTCAAGCCATTTTGATCGTCCAAACTCTACCCAATTAAGCTCCCTACATCCCTATCATCCTCCTAGAAGCCTTAACTTAGGCATAAGGCACTTCAAGAAGTCATTTGGTTCAAACCAAATGGAGTTACCCAAATTTAAGGTAACGGTTTCTCTTAAATTGTTTTCTTTTATTTTACTTCTCCAACCCCTAAACTCTTTTTATTTAATTTATTTTTTAACACCAATATCCTCAATATACTAGGATGTTTTTATGAGAAGTATTTGAACTACACTTACACACACCTTCATCTAATGGATGAAGAACATAATGTTTCTGGGGATGGCAAACTAAGGCATCACAAAACGATGACTGTTCAATTACCTCTTACCGCCTCTCATGGTGGCCATTATGATGGAAATTTATTTATATATGATATATATTATTTTTATTATTTCATTATGCTTCTGTACTTCCCAATTATATCAAGACTTTATGGTTTCCATAGTGGGTAAATACGATAATCTCATTTGAGGAAGTGCGGACTACCGCCCCCTCAAAGTGATGTGACTCGTTAATGCCTTATGTGGGATGTATAAAGGATAGAGTTAATGATATTATATATGATATTATACTGTAATTATAATATAACTATGTATCATTATGTTTTAATTTCATTAAAATAAGAAATAGAAGTGAAAGTAGCGTTCATGCGTACGTACGACTTACCGTCTCCATGAACGGTGCATTTCATTTCTTACCTCCAAATGTTATTTACTATTATAAATAAATGTATATACTGGATATATATGATATATATGATATCTAAATCATGATTATAATTCTGTAGATAATGGATATTTGACTACATTTACAACATGTAATTATAAGAAGTCCATTTTTGACTCAAGTGCCAAATATCGACAAAACAAACATTATTAACTTAAATGTTTGCATAATGTTTATAACATGGTAATAAGTGATATAAAAGAAATAATAAACTTGAAAAAGGTTCTTAAGAAAGTATAAATTAACTTTAGTTTATTATTCAGGATATTAAATAACGATTGAGTCAAGTCCGACACGAGGTAAGGGACTTCGTCTCAATATCCTTTAATTGAGGCATTTTTAGTTTTATACACAACTTTATTTTATACGGTGTATAAACCCCTTTTAATTTTCATTTTATTCAAAGAGAATATTTTTATACAAATCTTTTTACTAAACAATAAAAAAGGAATGTTTTTTAACGTAAGCGGTGACAACGACCTTTCCACCGTCGTGAGTATTATTTGATCTTTGGATTCCTTAACAAGCCGTAATGTTTTTAAATGGACAAATAAATATCATATACTCTTTTTACGTATTTTTTTATTGAAAATGATTTTGAGAATGGATTTATTATTTCAATATCTTGAAATGATATTTTTCTATTTCAATGTGGGAATGTTATCTTTTCTTTATGCTTATGTTATGTGTTATGATCATGTTATGGTTCTTGGGCATTATTTACGTATACGGGTGGATCTGTGATAAACCTAGGGCGGGTGAGCCTGAGATAGCTCTCCAATGCATTGGGTAACGTGACGGAGGTAAACGTGAATGTTTCTCCTAAGAGATTTAAGGAATATACTGTGATGGGTATTCCAAAGTAACTCCTTATGTAGCTATGATAGCTACAATGTAAGTATGGTATGGATACCGCAAGTTACCTTTATGATTTATGATTTCTATGTGTCTTTCATAAATCTTATGATTTCATGAGGTAAGTAAAAGAGTTCATGTTTTGTATGTATTTATGAACAAATGTTTTCATTCATTGTTTTATAACCCTTACTGAGCCTTTTATGCTCATTCCAAGTTTTGAAATGTTTTCACAGGACTTAAAGTTGAATAGGGTCAAGGATGGGATTAAGGAAAATTCATGCTGTCTAAAACATGGAACTAGACATGACTCTTTTTTTTCATGAGTTTTTTTTTTGAAAAAAATGGAAACTGTGTAGAAATGTCTACCTTGTAATATTTTGAGATGTAATAGTTATGTTATAATTCTCTAAAACTCTAAACCTGAAAAGATCCTCAATGTGAATTATTCATTTAATTCAATATTATGTAATGTTTAAGTTCGGGTCCTTATAAGACAAACCTAGTGTAAGGGTTGGATGAGATGATTAGTATGGGACCCTTCTCTGAGGGAGTAGTGGTTGGGACTTAGATGAAACCCCACCCTAAGTATTTGGGTATGGGATATACTTATTACATGAGGTGAAGACTAGATACTAGCATAGAACCAAAGCATGTATGGTCGAGTGTCATGGTGGAGTGTTTAGTAAACGGTGGATTTACGAGTGTGTGTATCTCATCAAGTGTTGTGGAAGCCTGGTTAGAACACGATGACTCAACAAGAATGTTTATTTATGTATTTATTTTCATTTTCCATATACTTATCATATGATGGTGTATATTAGGGGTTCTTTGTGAGACCCTACTAAGTTATATGCTCACACCTTTCATAGGCACTCTGGTGTGTGTGTACACCTTACGTCTTCTTTAGAGTTAGGGAAAATGTCATTAAATGGTTTGGGATGAGGTGACTATAAGGTTATCAAAGATTTGGGTAAGGATTTGGTATGGAAATAGTGTAATAGTTTATGCATTATCGGTCCATTAATTTTTTGTTTTGGGTGTCTGAGGTTCTTAGAGGAGGCCTAGAGCAAGACTAGAGGAGTTTGGACACTGAAATATGGAAGCAGAAGAAATACACACCATGTAAGGTTTCCATGATGTGAAAGTGGGTTCACTTATTGTGCAGGTCTGTTTCATGATGTGTAATAATTTGGGTGATTAATCCTTCGAGGAAATGTATTTTTGTTGGAACTTGAAACCTGACATTTACACAGTGTGTAAAGGGTAAACGCCATGTAATTACCTTGTACAACACAATTATAAGAGTTGAATCACCTTGGTTTTTTCCTCAAACCTTACATTCCCTCTCTTATCTTAGGCGGCAGGCGGTACTACCTTGATGAATCTTGGGATTCCTTCAATGGGGATTCATTTGTGGCTTACCATATTTTATTTGTGGCTTCTCATCTTTGATCTATGGTGAAATATCCTCTTGTTCTCATCTATTTCCTTCTGTTATACTTCAAAGTTTCATTGCATTGGTGTGGTTTGATTTGGGATGAGTGTTTGGGCTATGTTTGATGGTTTTTGGGTATAATGTAGGTGGTCCATGGTTTTTCATAGTGTGGTTGTGTTTTATGGGTGTTCCTTCTTTTCCCTGTAGTGCACAATGAGATCGGAAATGTTCTTTGTAGTAGGGTGTCCTCATTATCACTCTTTATGTGATATGTGTGGGATCTGTATACTTTTTCTTACCTTTGGGAAGATAGTAAGGGTCATCATAATCATTTAATTCATTGGCATATCTAAAATTTATGGGTATGAGGATTTATCGCATGATTTCTTGCTTTGTTATATATTGTTGATGTTTTAATTGATGTATGTTTCAAATTTGGAAAATAGAGGCTATTGGGATCCTTGCTTTCATTTTAGTTGTTTTACTATAATGACCCTTGTTGTGTTGTCAAGTAATACCACCCTGAATAAAAGGTTTGAGAACTTATATTTGGGATAATAATTGGTTTCCCCTATATGTTTCATTTTTTTATAATACCCTTACTAATATAAATAAGTAATGTGATAAATACCCATAATAAATATGGAATTTGGAATGTGTGTTGTGATGTGGGTTTGTGCTTGTTCTATTTCTCTACGTGGTTTGGGCCATTATGTGATGATATATGTGGTCGGCTAGGCTGTGTGGTGTGTAGGTAAGTGAAGTGATGGTTGGTTATCATGGATGCGATGTGGGTAGTTGTGTGATGTGGTTGTGGCATAGTGGTTGTGGCACAATAGTTGTGGCATAGTGGTTTTGGTGCAATGGTTCTAGAGTAGTGGTTATGATGTAGTGGTTTCTGTGTAGTGGTTGTCTCATAGTGGTTGGCATGCAGTGGTTTTCACATAGTGATTGTGGGGAAGTGGTTGTCACTTAGTGTTTGTGGATCAGTGGTTGTGGTTCATTGGTTTTCGTGCAGTGGTTGTGGCACGATGGTTATGGCATAGTGGTTGTGGTGTAGTGGTTGTGGCACAATGGTTGTGGTGAAGTGGTTTTTTGTGGTGAGATGGCTTGGATAATGTTATATGATGATGGTGGTGTATGTGTGGTGTCATGGAAGTGGCTATGTTTTTTGGTCCAGATCTGTGGTGTGGTTGAGATAGTTTCTCGGTTATCCATGGGATGAACTGTGATGATAAACGAAACAAAATATGCTGGTAAATAAACAAGGGGTTGGAAGCAGATGTGTGATAAATGGATGAAACTGAAATGAAATGAATAAATAAATTGGTTGGTGATTGAATGTAATGGGATATAAGTTCATGTGTGGTAAATGGAATAATGAATAAATGTGGTAAGAATTGTAAGATGAGAGTGGAAAATGTAGTGTGGATTGTGTGGTGTGTTTTATATAGTGGTGGTAGTAGTTGTGGCAGTTGGTCTATGGTACATGGTGGTGATGTGGTGTGATCTAGTGTAGTTTATTTGAATCCTTAGGTTGGGTATTATGTTCTGTATCTACATCATGTATGTTTATATTGTTTTATATGCTCCTCGCCTGAGTTGGATAACCTTACCAATGCTCATAGGTGCCGATTTCTAAGTTTTTTCCCCAACATCTAGGATGGTAGTGATACAGATGGCTGGATACCCCCTCTCCCCTGCACTTCCTTTAGTAGTGATGTGTTGTCCCAGGTTTCTTTGGGTGAAATGTGACATGTTGGCCCAGGTGTCTTTGGGTGAGATGTGATGTGTTGGCCCGAGTTCATATAGTCGAGACATGATATGGTTGTGATGTAATATATGGTGGGGGTTTTTCATGGTAGGAGTAGGGAACAAGGTCGATGTTCTTCATGTTCCTGATACCCTACTACTCTAGTTATGGTTGTGATGTGTGGTCACAATTGTTTTTGGGATGAGATGTGTTGTGATGTGTGGCCTAGGTGTGTGCGAGTGGGATGCGATGTGATTTTTGGCCTATGTGTGTATGGGTGGGATGTGATGTGATATGTGAGGAAGGGATTGGAGCATATGGTATTCTATGTTGGGGGTATGAGAGCATAAAATCATTGGGGAAGAGGCAGTGGGGTTCCTTTCTTTGTTATGATCTTGATGTTATATTATTATATTGGATGTGTGATTTGGTGAGTGATCCATGGTGAGGGTGGGTATGGTTAAATGACCTATATATGTGTTTGTTGGTTTTTTTTTGTTTGTTCACTAGCATATTAGAATTCTCTTTTCACATTTGCACTTGAGGTCTTGGTTATGTCTCTATTGAGTATACCTAATATGATCACCCTACATAAATAAATTGTTTTCAGGTTTCTAGGAGGACTTTGGGGACTAATATAGACATTAATAGCTAGATTGGGGTTGTTGTTGAGTCACTGGTGTTGACTTTTCTTTTTTGGTATTTACTTTGGATAATGTTATATGTATCATTTTATTTACACATTCATTGTGGGATGGTTTTTGGTTTACCATTATTTTTGTCTGTTGGAGTTTTTTGGTGATTTTTTATCCTATATCCCGATCCAGTCTTATGTATAGTGGGTAATGCCTCCCATACCATGAGATTTTTTATATATACCCTCGATTCTAGTCACCAAATTGGGACCTACAAGAGGAGATACTCGAGGGTTCATTATCAATCTCCCTTAATTGTGGAATCTTTGGTGAGAGGGGTCATGATAGAGTGGTATCAGAGCTGATGGTTGAGATATAGGATGGAGTTTGGAGTTAGGAATAATGAGGATCATATAGTTTCATATGGAAGTAGTGATAGTTAACCTTGTTATATGACATAGGCTAGAGAGATCTGCTAGGACATAGGATTTTAAGGCCCCCGTGATCTAGTGCACGGACTCTGAGCTTATTCAATGACCAAGTGAGGTGGACTTGTTTGCATGATAGAGACCTAGGAGAGGTACATGCATCATAATGACTTGTTTTCATGTTTGAATTAGGTGCTTTTGAAAAATAAAATGAATAAATTAAAAAAACATTAATAAAATTACATTCTACTAGGCTTATGATATTCTCCTTTTTTTCAATAATGTCTCTTGTTCGTCACTCACAAGTTTCTCAAACAGATGAGGTTCAACAGGTTGATCCATTTGATCATTATAGGGTTGACCTGATAGAAGAGAATGAGTCATGGTAGCAGGCCTTGGGGGCCTTTCAATGGAATAGTTTGGCTAAGTATAAGGGAAGTGTTTCAAATCTATATATAGAGCACTATATAGAGGAGCTCAAGATCACTTTTGATCTGATCCAATAATTAACTGAGTTTTGGGTTCCATTATAAGTTAGTCAAATGCGGGGAGTTGTGTGTAAGTGGTGGACATTGTTTCTTGGTGACCACAAAGAGGCAAAAGCGTAGTGCCCTAACTTTTAGAGGGACTTTTTGTAAGAGTTAGTGTCCTAGAACCAACTGGTTTTACTTTGATTACATGGATATTTAATGTATTATTACATATTGTTCATTGTTCTGCATGACTATGATGTAATAATGTCCTAGAGTATTTGTTACATTGATAAGGTCATGGTAGTTCCCTACTATGATGAGAACCTTGAAATTCTATAACAATATTCTTAAATATAGTTCTTCGGTTGGATGACATACTATGATGGGACACATAGCATGCAGACCGTCAGGTGCGAGTACTCATAAGAAGATGAGACTTCCTCTCATGAAGTTCGCACTTGGTAATCTCCAAGATATAAGATTATGAGAACAGACCCTCTTGTAGGAATTCTGCATGTTTTAGTGTCATCGTATATTTATATTTGCGAGCATGTGTAATGATCCTTATACTTTAAGATTATTATTAATATGTGTCGCGACTTATTCACTTTTATTTACTAATGAAAACTGTCATGCAGACAGTTGGCGGGAAGTAGGGTACATTGGGTGCATCACAAGTGGCATATTATTAATGGATAAGTCGAGGAAGGATTTGTCCCTTCCATTTATGGAAGTTGATATCTTGGCCCTTTGATTGAAATAGAACCGTCACATGAAATTCTATGGCCATGGTGTAACGATGAGTTTATTTCAGGTAGTCAAAGAACGACGTATCAACCATAAAAGTTTATGACACAATCATGAAACCTTCTTGATGAGATATTGCAACAAAGGGATTATATTACACAGTAAGTGTTTGTATGTGGATGTCGTTGTTATGACTTTACGTTCTTTCTCTTGGGTGCCTTAACCCATTTCTAGACATCACTCTTGGACTTTAGGCAAGTCCACCTAATTCCAATGAGAAAGAATCATAGAGGTTCACACACTAAGTGTTTTTGGTGGTCTCGGTTAAATTATATTTGAATTTAATTAATGAAATAAATATTATTCTCAAGACTGTGGAATAATTTTATTCAAGTTAAAATGATCTCATAAATTAAATAAAATATATTTATTTATTTTATTGAACATTTAATAAATATTTATTTGCTAGTTTGGAGAATAAATTATTTATTTATTTATTTGAGTGTTCACTAAATGGAAGTGGAGTTCGAGTGGACCAAGGTCAGTCTGGTATTAAAATAATTATTTGCAAGACGATAAATAATTATTTAACTAGTTGGCACAAATATTTTGTGATGTGGAATTTTATTTATAATTATGTTTTTTGCAAGTTGGAACACCATAAATAATTATGCGGTATTATTATTAAATTCATGGGTTTTCTCTAAGTTCATGAATGTATTTAATTTTTGTTATGAAATTAAATATTGTAACTGAAATTCCATGTATATAAATAGACAAGTATGCCTATTGTTCCATACACCACACCACATGCCTGGTGAATTGATAATTGTTGATCCAAATAATTTATCTCTCAAATCCTTTTTTATCCCCTCTCAAGAACAAAAGATATTCTTCAAGGATGAAGAACAAGCAATCAAGAACGACTGACACAAGACACTGGATTCACCGTGCTAGCACCCAGAGAATGAGCGATGTCGATCGGCGGCCATTGGAGCACATGTGGATCGCCGATAGAGGGATTCTAGTTTGGATCCTTACAAGAACAACGAGATAATCTGGAAGGGTCATTCCAGACGATCAACATCATCAATGAAGAAAATACCGAAGATCCATGTATTATTTTATTTATGAAATTAATTAAATTAATTATAAACATGATGTGCAAGATCCTCTCTAAAGGTTTCAGGTCTCTTTCTTATTTATCTAAATATTTTATTATATTCCATGGAGACTGGAATTCATCATTGTAACGCCTCGACCCCAGCTACCCAGAGTCAGTGCATTACTTCGTAACATTGGCATGATCACAAAAGATCAAGTCTCGAAAGACCGATTAGTTTAGTAGCCTTGGAAACACTAGATACATTCATAAATGTTACATTACATCATAAAGCGAAAAACTAATAACAAAGTCTTCATAGTCCACACTCATATCCTCTTCTGACTATCCCTCTAGGTCATTCATAAAATACTTCTTCACATCCTGGAAAATATTAAAACATTGAAAGGGGTGAGCTCAGATGCTCAGTAAGGATAATAATATTGTGGAAGCTTTCATAAATAAACATTAACATTTAAGGCAATGTATAACTAAAAAAAGCCTTTTAAACATGAACTTCAACATAATATGGCAAAAGTAAAATGAGATAATGCCATTTACTTATTCACATGGATATTCTACTGGTCGAATAATCACATGCAATATCAATAACCACTTTCATAATGATGGAATGCATAATGCCAGACTATCATAACCACGTAGTCAAGGCCTCGTGCCAAGACCACAAATAAGATTTTGTCAAGGCCTTGTGCCAAGACACTAGTTTGTCCCATGAGACCTACCAATGCATCGAGGAGCTGTAGCGGGCTCCACCCGTCACTTATTAAGTCCAATGCATTCCTCGTATGAACAGGTTTAAACATATCATAAACCATAACATAATTGTATCACATAAAACATGCATAAAGAAAACATAACATTTCCACATTTAAATCACAAGATATAAATACAACACATTGATATAATAAAAACACTTTCAAAACCATTTTCAATACCAAAATAAAATAAAGTTAAAACTTTGTATTTATTTTTCATTAAAAAAAAGTGATGGCTTGTAGAGGAAGCTGAAACTCAAATAATGGTCACAGCGGCGGAGAAGTCGTTTTCGCCGCATATGTACGGAAAGAAAAACATTCATTTTTGTCGTTTAGTAAAACGCTTCGTATAAAAAGATTCATTTTGAATAAAAGTAAAATTCAAAGGAGTTTATACACCGTATAAAAGAAAGTTGTGTATAAAACAAAATATGCCTCAATGAAAGGAGATTGAGACGAAGACCCTTACAAAGATCATTTTTTTAAATAAAGTAGATCTATTATGTGTATTCACCATAAGTACACATAAAGAAAGTACAAATACAAGATAGGACATAATAATATCATGACATAATTTGAAAGTAGGAGATTAACCCAAAGAATGGAAATTGGGTTAAGAAATTCCCTTACCTCGTGTCCGACTTGACTCGACCATTCTTTGATCTCCTGAATAATAAACTAGAGTTAATCTCTACCTTATTAAGAACCTTTTTCAAGTTCATTATTCCTTTTATATCACTTATTACCATTTCATGAACATTATGTAATTATTTAAGTTTATAACGGTCATTTTGTCGATCTTAGGTACTTGAGTCAAAAATAAACCTCTTATAATTACAAGTTGTTCATGTGGTGAAATATCCATTATATCCAGAATTATATTTATGATTTAGATATAATATATATAATATATATCCAGTATATACATTCATTTATAATATTACATAACATTTAGAGGTAATAAATGAAATGCACCGTTCATGGAGACGGTAAGCCGTACGTACGCATGAACGCTACTTTCATTTCTATTTCGTATTTAATGGAATGAAATAATAATAGTATAAAGGTGTATTATAATTCTAGTATAATATCATATAAAATATCATTTACTCCATCCTTTATACATCCCACATATGGCACTAACGATTCAAATCACTTTGAGGGGGCGGCAGTCCGCACTTCCTAAAATGAAATTATCGCGTTTACCCATAATGGAAATCATAAAGTATGCCATAAATGAGAAATACAGAAGCATAAGGAAAACATAAACATAATATATATATATCATATATGAAAATAGTGTCATCAAAATGGCCACCATTAGAGGTGTTAACAGAATATTGAACAATCATCGTTTCGTGAGGCAGTATTTCGCCACCCACAGAAACAGTATGTTCTTTAACCATTAGATGAAGGTGTGTGTAAGTGTAAACCAAATACTTATCATAAAAACATACTAGTATATTGTAGATACTGGTGTTGTTACAAAAGAAAGGAATAAAAGGAGTTTAAGGGGTTGGAGAAGCAAAATAAAAAAAACACCATTAAAGAAGACATTACCTTAAAATCGGGTAACTCTTTTTGATTTGAGCCAAAGGCTTCCTTGGGAAGACTTATGCCCAAGGTGAGGCTTCTAGGAGTAAGGTAGGGAAGTTGGGAGAGTATTTGGGCAGAGGTTTGCCGAGCCAAAAGGCTTTGAAAGTGTGAGTAAGGTGGTAGTGGTGGGGGCCTTTTATAAGTGGAGACGAGGGGCACTCTTGGAAAGTAAGGAAATGTTACATTATTATACAATGCTTTTTGGATTCCAAAGGTCCCACACTTATATAATTCGATTCTAAGGAGATAAGGGTTCGAAATCTTCTCATCCAATAGGTTTTTTACAAGTGTAAGCCTTAGATTTTACATTATCCTTTCATTTTATTTAAATCGTTAATTAATGAGGTAATCGCTGCATCATCATGGTGTCATAAATATTTTAATATATTTAATGTCTAAAAATAATAATAAAAATATCATGATGTAGGAAATATTTTTAGATTTCTAATTAATATTTATAGTCAAAAATATTACTTGTATAACCTCATTTAAAAATTGTTTTAGTAAAACAACTCTTGTTTGTGACATTTTTATTTTAACATTAAATAAAAAGTTATTTATGTCCTTTTCCTACCAAAGTGGCTCCATGGGGTCCCCAAGTTGACCCATGGATTGTCTTGGTCGGCCATGAAACATACAATAGTGGTTGGACAAGTTTAAAGGTCATTTCATATTTTTATAATACTATTTTTACCTTAAATTTCACTAATTACCTTTAATCGCGATTAATTAAACTTAAAAGTTACTATTCACCAAAAAATTATTTTAATCTCATTGAACCACATTTTAATTCCTAATGACAACCATGTATATCGGATTTTTGAAAATCAAATCACAGAAGTGGTAATGTTTCATTTAAACGAAAAATCAGTTTTTTAACTACCACTTAGTGGTTTCACTATTCATCAAAAATTGAAGTTTTTCAGAACAATGCCAAAATTTCACCCTAAGCTATAATTGATATTCCAAAACCAAAAATGATGTCTATTTTATGAAGTTCCAAACATATAACTTTCATTAATTAATTTTATAATTAATTCCCGCTGTCACAACAAATAGCGTGTTTTTAAGAAACAATATATATCAAAAGATTGACAATTGTTTATGTCCAATTTCAAAGTGAAATTAATTATAATGAACACCATTGGATAAAATGGTAAAAATATATTATAATTATACTTTAAAACCACTCAATATTATAACTTATCACTATAAATTATTTTGATTAAAAAAGTTGTTTTTAAGTTTTTTTCATTATTCATAAAAAATTGGAAGTTCTCAGAAAATTACAAAAAAATCAACTTTGGATAATTTTGATATTACGAATACAAAAATGAAGTCCATTTTGAAATATAAAATTTCTATAATTTTAAAAAGTGGGTATTACTATTCATAACGGCTACTTTGACTAGTTGTGGTGTGTGTTAGAACTCGAAGTTGCATACAACACACGCTACTGTATTATTCAAAGAGAAGTGTACCGTGGAAGTTTGGGGTGTTACATTCTCCCCTACTTCAATAAATTGTGTCCTTGTAATTTGAAATTTTTCTTTGAAAATAAAAGGTTGAAAATAGAAAATACCTTTGTGGAAAACCCACATCGGAAATAAGGTTAATAAAAATATAACATTAAAAGAAAGAGAGAGAAGTACAAAGGTCACCCGAGATAGCCCATACTAGGATTCTATGAAAATATAGATATGGAGGAGAAACAAACCATCAAGGTCTTATAGAGAGTTATAGAAAACATGATTAGGAGAAAGTTAACCATAAGAAAATCACAAACTTGTGATTGGTTAAATATTCATTGAATCCCCAGTTGGAAAAGTTAACCGGCAACATTTTTGTTTTATGTTACCTTTCATAAAGTTGGGGAATTTATTTAAGGGATTTACTAAGAACGTAAGGAAATATACTTACTTGTCATGTAGACTTTCATTCTTTAATAAATGTTTACCACAAACCCATCTTTCACTCAAAAATATATTAGAACTCCAAAAATATTATATTTATCCTATTCGTACAAGGTTCCAAATATTAACACTTACCATTTAGATTAGGAAAACTATTTTGTAATAACCAGGGACTTTCTGTAGGCTAGTGTTAGGTAATAAAGGCTTGTCGCACTATGGTTGTGGGTTCGATTCCTGCAGCTTTGTCTGACGCGATGGGTTATGCCCCACCCTGCAGGTTGTCCTTTTCCTAAAACTATAGTATTATAATATTCCAAAAATAATCTTCAGAAATATTTTAACCTTAAACAAACTATCCAAAGATCAACTTAATCCATTCCAACCTTTATAGTTATCCAAAATACCTCCTTCCAGACTTTCTCTAAAGGGTCCTTAAATTCCAAAATCAATTGTAACATTAGATTCCCTAAACAAAGTAAAGTTTCTCTTATTGTCACATACAAAAATATGATTACCTTCATCATATTAAAACCTTAATGAAATCAACATGTACTGCAGTACAATCCTTATATATATATCACATTATTCTAATAACCAGAATATAATCCATGAGTCCAAAAGAACCAATACATTAATTATTCCGCTTCAACTTTAGTCACATCATAAGATTGGCCTTGATCCCTTGGCCTTTTTTGAGGTAAGTTTCCCTGACTCTTAGGACATTCATTTGCATAATGACCCATTTCCCTACAATTGTAGCATTCAACATTGATAGCCTCTTTCTTTCCCTTACAATCACGATCCTGGTGACCTTTTTCTCCACATTTGTAACAAACTCTCATTCCTTTTAGGCAAGTACCAGGGTGATTCTTCCCACAATTATAACATAATGGAAAATCCTTCTTTCCCTTTTTCCCTTTATCTGTCTCTTGTTCCACCGTTCTCTTCTTCTCTTGCTTTACTTTGTTGTCATAAGACTTAGAGAATTCCTTTTCTGTCTTGATAGCACACGAGACTATATCCTCGTATGTTGAAAAATATTGTGATACTAAAGCTCGAGGGAGAAATGGTTTCAACCCATCAAAGAAACGATCAATATTACTTCTTGGTTTACGTATATAATCTATTGCATGCCTCGCTAACCTTGTAAAGTTATCCTCATACTTTGCGACATTCTCATCCTCCTTTTGTCTCAGACTTAGAAATTGTCTTTCCATATCTACTCGATGGTCATGTGGAAAGTATTTTTCTAAGAAAAGATCTTTGAACTCTCTTCATTCCATACTTGATACTTCTTCATCTTCCTTTGTATTTTGAATCAATGACCACCATTGATCGGCATCTCCAGTAAGGCGGTAAACTTCCATGATAACCTTCTCCCTTTTGCTACTCCCCAAGGCGTGGAATATTTTCTCAAAGGAGTTTATCCATTCTCATCTACTAAAGGATTTGTACCCCTATTAAATGTTGGTGGTTGTTGCCTCATAAAGCAGTCTAACATTGATCCTCCACGTTGCGGATCAGGGTGCTCCATATGAGTAAGGTTATTATTCATAACCTTAGTGAGTTGTCCCAGTATGGTAATAAGTTGATCAGCACCAGTTGTATCTCCAGATCCACAATAATTATCTTGAGCAGGAGGGAAATCCCTACACAGAGTGCGTGCATTGATACGGTTTCCATTCCTTCCACTAGGCACCATTTCTAAACAATGGCATAAACTAGATTAGTTTATGAATCAAAATACATAATTCCATACTTGTAAAACACTTAACACTAATTGAACTATTTATGGATATAATCCATAATCATAAAAAAAGTTTTCTTTGAGGAAGTATATACTCATAACCCTTCATAATGGTTTGTAAAGAAAATGAGAATTATCCTAAGCATATCCCCTGGGAGTGTCGTAACCAAGAGTGCAGCAAGGCCCGTTGTCGTGCACCAGTTCTCGTTCGAGTCTAGCTCAAAGCGGTGTTTTTGGGTTTTACCCCTAGGTACATCCGTGCCAGAGCCGCCTCTACCTTCTCGTATCCATACATGGATGTATTGCTCAGAAACCTACAAAATCTCTATAATACCAAAATTCTAGGAAGTTCTTCTATACTAATCCTTAAATTCTATCTTTAAGCTATGTGCTCTAATCAGAGTTTATCTAAATCTAGCTTCCAAGGTTAGTACTAAACTGCCTCTGATACCAACTGTAACTCCCTGACCCTAGCTACCCAGAGTCGGTGCATTACTTTGTAACATTGGCATGATCACAAAAGATCAAGTCTCGAAAGACCGGTTAGTTTAGTAGCCTTAGAAACACTAGATACATTCATAAATGTTACATTACATCATAAAGAGAAAAACTAATAACAAAGTCTTCATAGTCCACACTCATATCCTCTTCTGACTATCCCTGCAGGTCATTCATAAAATACTTCTTCACATCCTGTAAAATATTAAAACATTGAAAGGGGTGAGCTCAGATGCTCAGTAAGGATAATAATATTGCAGAAGATTTCATAAATAAACATTAACATTTAAGGCAATGTATAACTAAAACAAAAGCCTTTTAAACATGAACTTCAACATAATATGGAAAAAGTAAAATGAGATAATGCCATTTACTTATTCACATGGATATTCTACTGGTTGAATAATCACATACAATATCAATAACCACTTTCATAATGATGGAATGCATAATGCCAGACTATCATAACCACGTAGTCAAGGCCTCATGCCAAGACCACAAATAAGATTTTGTCAAGGCCTCGTGCCAAGACACTAGTTTGTCTCATGAGACCTACCGATGCATCGAGGAGCTGTAGCGGACTCCACCCATCACTTATTAAGTCCAATGCATTCCTCGTATGAACAGGTTTAAACATATCATAAATCATAACATAATTGTATCACATAAAACATGCATAAAGGAAACATAAAATTTCCACATTTCAATCACAAGATATCAATACAACACATTGATATAATAAAAACGCTTTAAAAACCATTTTCAATACCAAAATAAAAGAAAGTTAAAACTTTGTATTTATTTTTCATTAAAAAAAAGTGATGGCTTGTAGAGGAAGCGGAAACTCAAATAATGGTCACAGCGGCAGAGAAGTCGTTGTCGCCGCATATGTATGGAAAGAAAAACATTCCCTTTTTGTAGTTTAGTAAAACTCTTCATATAAAAAGATTCATTTTGAATAAAAGTAAAAGTCAAAGGAGTTTATACACCGTATAAAAGAAAGTTGTGTATAAAACAAAATATGCCTCAATGAAAGGAGATTGAGACGAAGACCCTTAAAAAGATCATTTTTTTAAATAAAGTAGATCTATTATGTTTATTCACCATAAGTACACATAAAGAAAGTACAAATACAAGATAGGACATAATAATATCATGACATAATTTGAAAGTAGGAGATTAACCCAAAGAATGGAAATTGGGTTAAGAAATTCCCTTACCTCGTGTCCGACTTGACTCGACCGTTCTTTGATCTCCTGAATAATAAACTAGAGTTAATCTCTACCTTTTTAAGAACCTTTTTCAATTTCATTATTCATTTTATATCACTTATTACCATGTCATGAACATTATGTAATTATTTAAGTTTATAACGGTCGTTTTGTCGATCTTAGGTACTTGAGTCAAAAATAAACTTCTTATAATTACAAGTTGTTCATGTGGTGAAATATCAATTATATCCAGAATTATATTCATGATGTAGATATCATATATATCATATATATCCAGTATATACATTCATTTATAATATTACATAACATTTAGAGCTAAGAAATGAAATGCATCGTTCATGGAGATGGTAAGTCGTACGTACGCATGAACGCTACTTTCATTTCTATTTCGTATTTAATGGAATGAAATCATAATAGTATAAAGGTGTATTATAATTACAGTATAATATCATATAAAATATCATTTACTCCATCCTTTATACATCCCACATATGGCATTAACGATTCAAATCACTTTGAGGGGGTAGTAGTCCGCACTTCCTAAAATGAAATTATCGCGTTTACCCATAATGGAAATCATAAAGTATGCCATAAATGAGAAATAAAGAAGCATAAGGAAAACATAAACATAATATATATATCATATATGAAAATAGTTTCATAAAAATGGCCACCATTATAGGTGTTAAAAGAATATTGAACAATCATCATTTCGTGAGGCAGTATTTCGCCACCCACAGAAACAGTATGTTCTTTAACCATTAGACGAAGGTGTGTGTAAGTGTAAACCAAATCCTTATAATAACAACATACTAGTATATTTTAGATACTGGTGTTGTTACAAAATAAAGGAATAAAAAGATTTTAAGGGGTTGGAGAAGCAAAATAAAACAAAACATCATTAGAGAAGACATTACCTTAAAATCAGGTAACTCTTTTTTATTTGAGCCAAAGGATTCCTTGGGAAGACTTATGCCCAAGGTGAGGCTTCTAGGAGTAAGTGAGGGAATTTGGGAGAGTATTTGGGCAGAGGTTGGCCGAGCCAAAAGGCTTTGAAAGTGTGAGTAAGGTGGTAGTGGTGGGGGGCTTTTATAAGTGGAGAGGAGGGGCACTCTTGGAAAGTAAGGAAATGTTACATTATTATACAATGTTTTTAGGATTCCAAAGGTCCCACACTTATATAATTCAAGGATAAGGAGATAAGGGTTATAAATCTCTTCATCCAATAGGTTTTTTACAAGTTTAAGCCTTAGATTTTACATTATCCTTTCATTTTATTTAAATCGTTAATTAATGAGGTAATCGCTGCATCATCATGGTGTCATAAATAATTTAATTTATTTAATGTCTAAAAATAATAAAAAAAATATCATGATGTAGGAAATATTTTTAGCTTTCTAATTAATATTTATAGTCAAAAATATTACTTGTATAGCCCCATTTAAAAATTGCTTTAGTAAAACAACTCTTGTTTGTGACATTTTTATTTTAACATTAAATAAAAAGTTATTTATGTCCTTTTCCTACCAAAGTGGCTCCATGGGGTCCCCAAGTTGACCCATGGATTGTCTTGGTCGTCCATGACACATCCAATAGTGGTTGGACAAGTGTAAAGGTCATTCCATATTTTTATAATACTATTTTTACCTTAAATTTCACTAATTACCTTTAATCGCGATTAATTAAACTTAAAAGTTACTATTCACAAAAAAATTATTTTAATCCCATTGAACCACATTTTACTTCCTAATGACAACCATGTATATCGGATTTTTTTAAAATCAAATCACAGAAGTGGTAATGTTTCATTTAAACGAAAAAATCAGTTTTTTAACTACCACTTAGTGGTTTCACTATTCATCAAAAATTGAAGTTTTTCAGAACAATGCCAAAATTTCACCCTAAGCTATAATTGATATTCCGAAACCAAAAATGATTTCTATTTTATAAAGTTCCAAACATATAAATTTCATTAATTAATTTTATAATTAATTCCCGTTGTCACAACAAATAGCATGTTTTTAAGAAACAATATATATCAAAAGATTGACAATTGTTTATGTCCAATTTCAAAGTGAAATTAATTCTAATGAACACCATTGGATAAAATGGTAAAAATATATTCTAATTATACTTTAAAACCACTCAATAGTATAACTTATCACTATAAATTATTTTTATTAAAAAAGTTGTTTTTAAGTTTTTTTCACTATTCATAAAAAATTGGAAGTTCTCAGAAAATTACAAAAAATTCAACTTTGGATAATTTCGATATTACGAATACAAAAATGAAGTCCATTTTGAAATATAAAATTTCTATAATTTTAAAAAGGGGGTATTACTATTCATAATGGCTACTTTTATTAGTTGTGGTGTGTGTTAGAACTCGAAGTTGCGTACAACACACACTACTGTATTATTCAAAGAGAAGTGTACCATGGAATCTTGGGGTGTTACAATCATCACATTGATCCCAGAATAATCATTGATCATGGTAAAAATCAAAGTTGGGTGTCGTCCCAACCATGCTTCCGCTGCTCTCGGAACCTTCAGTTTTGGTCAGAGTTTCTATCATCGATGATGAGGGCATATAAGAGGCAGAATTTTATCTCCATTTATCAGAGGATTCTAAGTATGTGAGATCTTGGGATTAGGTTAAAGGACCTCCTACACTTTTCTCTAAATGTTCTCCCAAATGAGGAGTCTATATTATGGTGTCTATGTGAGGCTTTTCATCTAGTGATCAGGTATGTGGTCACACTATTTATACTCCTAATGTATCTAGAGGTGTAGAAAAAGTATGAGGTTATCAATAGGAATCTTTCCTTGGGATTTTATCCTCAATAGAGTGGCCAGTAGGGCATTTTGAGGAGAAAATATTCAGGCAGTGGGTTGTGGGAGTTCATCCAGTCAGGGTTTAATTCAGTGAGGAACTGGCCATGGTGGTATATTTCCTAATAGTCATGGATATGTGGTTTTCGAGATCCTTTTAGGGGTTTTCCATTTTAATTCCATAAACGAAGGAGATATGGGTGCCACTAGGATCAATGTATGACCACTCAGGGAGGCCATTTTCAGATGGGCGGTCATGCCCCTTTTCAGCAACAACAATTGGCTCTAAGATAGTTACAGTGGAAGGGACCATAGGTTGTTGTTCAGAATCTGAGAGCAGGCAGAGTTAGTAGAGGGAAACCTCTTGATGGTCCCCTTCCATAGGAACCCAGGCTAGAGCATAGCTGTGGAGGCCGGTAGTAGAGAGGTAGAGGATTTGTGCATGGTCAGATACATGCGTTAAAGGTAGTATCACATATAGATCTTGGAGTTTTTTGAGGTACGATCATTTTATAATCTACCCTTATGTGTGCTTTGTTTGATTTAGGATCCTTTCACTCCTTTATTTCTTATTATTCGGTATGTATGTTGGGGATGGATGTGGAGAGGCTTCTAGTTACCTTGGTGTTATGTATGCTAGTTGGAGTCCAGGATTCCTTGTTTGATGTGTGCTAGGAATGTAGACTAGTGATGGGGTGGCACCAGTTAATGGAAGACTTATTCTTGTTGCAAATACCTCCATACAATATTTTCCTTGGTATAGATTTTCTATATTCTGTACATTCAGTCATCTATTTATTTCAGAGGAGAGTCTCATTTTCTGATGCAGAGGGCTTGTGAGTGGCATTTGTTAGTGAGCGAGGTTATCGGTTGGGTGGTATGAAAGAGGATCCAATTTGTCACATTTGTCAAAAAAATTTAGTATAATCTCAGGTTGGGGATATTCCCAAGGTTGTGGAGGATTTCTTGCATATTTTCCTGGATGAGGTTATGTAGAAACCTCCTTAGCATGACATTAAGTTTTAGATAGAGTTGCAGCCGGATGCATCTCTGATTTTGATGGATCTCTATCAGATGGTACTCAAGGAGTTACATGAGTTGAGGCTAAAAGTGGATAATCTGGTGTAGATTGGTTTCATATAACCCAGTGTGTCACCATGCGGTTCTCCAGTGTTGTTCTCCAAGAAGGAGGACGATAGTTTGAGGTTGTGTATAGACTACTAAAGGCTGAATCAGGTAATGGTCAAAAAAATTTACCCTCTTCTTCAGATAGAAAACCTATTCAAACAATTAATAGGAGATAGTTGGTTCTCAAAGACTAGTCTGTGGTTTGGATATCACCAATTGAGTCTGAAATATAGGGATATTCAGAAGACTGCCTTCAGATACAAGTATGGGAACTTTGAGTTTGTGGTTATGCCATTCGGTGTTACGAATGCACCATTCATGTTCATTGGACTTATAAAATTTGTGTTCTATGAGTTCTTAGACTGATTCATCATTGTATTCATCAATGATATATTGGTTTACTCTAAGTCAGAAGAGGAGCATGCCAACCATCTTAGATTTGTTTTACAGGTCCTTCGACACCACCGGATTTATGGGAAGTTTTCCAAGTGTGAGTTATGGATGTGAGAGGTGTTTTTTCTTGGACATTTAGTGTCTCGTAAGGGTGTGGAAGTGGACCCATCGAAGGTTGAGGAAGTTGTTTTTTTGAATCACCCAATAATATGGAAGAGGTTTGTAGTTTCCTTAGTCTTACAGGATATTATCATAGTATTGTGCCCAATTTATCTCAATTTATGACCCTATTGAAATATGTTTCTAGGAATAACCAGGATTTTATGTGGACATATTAGTGTCACGCAGTGTTCGGTTACCTGAATGAGAATTTGGTCAGTGATTTGGTGTTTTGGTTGCCCGAGGAGGGTGTATTATTTGAGGTTTTTTGTGACATGCCCCTTCTAGGATTGGGATGTGTGTTGATATAGTATAGAAAGGTAATATCTTATTGGTATAAGTAGTTATGTCCCCATGACTGTAACTATTCCACCCATGATCTGGAGTTGGTGTAAGTTGTGTTTTCACTAAAGTTGTAGCGACATTAACTCATTAGTGATCATTTTGTGGTTTTCATGGACTAAAAGAGCCAGAGATATTTTTTTCTCACAACTTTATTTGAATATATGTTGTTGAAGGTGGATGTAGTTTCTTCAATATTATGATTTTGAGATATCATACACCCCAAGGAAGGCTAATGTGGTTTTCGATGCGTTGAGTCGAAAGTCCCAAGTGGATGTGGCTCGGGAGTCTGTGGATGTTTGGAAAGGAATGGAGGAGCTTATTGCGATGAATCTTAATATTGGAGATAATATTGGTCAATATTTTCTTTACCAAATCACCATAGAGTCATCTTTGATGCAGCGGGTGTAGGATTATCAGTGGGAAGACTTGTAGTTAGAGGTGATGCGTGATCGTGTTGGCCATGGTGATGCTTCTGAGTTATAGTTAGAGGATGGTTATAATTTGGTGTTGTTCCAAGAGATGATGTTTGTCCCACAAGAAATACATGAGGGATTTCTTCATAAGTTTCATAGATCACCTTTATCAGTACATCATGGTGTGAAAAAAAATGTATCATGGTTTGATGAGACAGATTCGGTGGTTAGGGATGAAACGGTTAGTGGTAGAGTTTGTGGCAAGATATCTAGTTTTCCAATAGGTGGAAGCGAAACTCCATGTTCCAGGAGGTCTTTTGCAGCCCTTAGATATTCTTGAGTGTAAATTGGATGACATATCAATGTATTTTTTCATAGGGTTACCCGAGATCAGGGAGGTTGTGATACAGTTTGGGTGATGGTGGATTGGTTGATGAAATCAGCTCACTTTCTGGAGATCCATGAATCGAGTTCCATGGATTTTTTGGCAAGGTGGTATATGGATGATGTGGTTAGGCTTCATAGGGTACCAAGGACCATCATATCTGATTAGGATCCTCATTTTACCTCATGATTATAGAGGGAATTACAGCATGATTTTGGCTCCCAGTTTCACCTTAGCACTGTTTTCCACCCTCAGATAGATGGGTAGATGGAGTGGACCATCCAAATGCTGGAGAATATGTTTTTTTCATGCATATTGAACTTTTGTGGATCTTGGGTATGTAACCTGATTTTTTTTAGTTTTAATACAATAATAGTTATCACTCATCCATTGGTATGGCTTTGTTTGAGGAATTTTATGGGTGTTTATGTCATTCTCCATTTGTGTTGGATAAAGGTTGGAGAGTCAGAAGTTCTTGGTCATGATGTCATGTAGAGAATGACCCAGAAGATCCAATTGGTTCATGATAAGATGAGGGTGGTGTAGGACCATCAAAATAACTATGATGATCATAGGCAGAGATCCTTGGAGTTCCAGGTTAGAGACCATGTGTTCTTGATAGTCTCCCCTCAGTGTGGGCAGCAGAGGTTTGGTAGGGGAGTAAGATTTCTCCCAAGTTTTTTGGGGGATTTGAGGTGTTGGGGTGTATTGTTGTATCATTTGGCGTTGGCACCACAATTGTAAAGGATCCATAGAATCTTCCACATGTCCTTGATTCATGGATATCTTCATGATGACTCCCACATTATTGACTGGGTAGAGTTGGATATCAAGGATGACGCAACAATCATGGAGCAGCCAGTAAAGATCTAGGATCATAGAGAGAAATTGTTTCATGGGTGAACCATTCCATTGGTCTATGTTTTATTGAGCCATGGTATCCTAGAGGAGAGTACTTGGGAGTGAGATATACAGATTTGTGCCCATTGACCAAAGCTATTTTGAGTTTTTCTTTGTTTTTTTTCTTGTGATGTGATGTTTGGATCTTTCTATGTTATGATATGTGCTGCTTCTCTTCATGTTGTGATGTGTGATAAGAACCCTGATATGTGAAAAGGGGAGTACCTAAATCATAATCGATACACATTAACAATGATGAGATTAAACTTTTGCAGGAAAGTTAATGTCACCTAGAGTGAATAGTATCTTGACATGGAGGATGATATTCCTTGATTCGTATGTTCAGGGAAGTGTGGCATGTTGGTTTGATCTATGTAAAGGTTAACTGGTTGTGTAGTGGTTGTGTGGAAAATTGGTGGTTGTGGATGGTATCAGATGATACAGTATTGTTCCTAGTTAGAGGTGGTGATGAGTATGTGTGAGATGTTTATAGTCACTTGTTTTGGCATGTTTGGATGGGGGTAGAGTTTTCAATGTTATGGCATCCCGCCTTTTTATAACATAATTTTTCATTACATTTTACAAAACTGAGGATCTTTAAGGTTTAGTGTCTTGGAAACCAGGAACCTAATACATGATGACATAAAACATTCTACTTAAACACTTGAAAGAATTCTTCATTGTTCATCCTAAGTTCATTACAGCATCTCATAACCTGAGAGCATACATCAAAGGAAAGGGTGAGCAGAAGGCCCAGTAAGGGAAACAAGAGAAACATTTTACATGTGAACTTGAGATACATCAATAAAGTCATGATAAATAACTTTAAGGCATGAGAAAGAGATCATGAGGCATATCATAATAAAAATAACGTGTTTCATAACTTGAAGATGTGGCTACAACATTTAACTTAGACAATAATTTCCGTATCACCAAGGTCCATCCCCAAGGTGTCAAAAAAATTACCAAGGTTATTCACCAAGGTATCGTTAAAATGGTCATCTCTAGAGATTAAGTCTTTACCCAATGCATTGGAGCGCTATCAAGTTGAACCCTTAATTTGTATTTATTATCATGTGATCCACATATATCATCATCAATAATTTCATAAACAACCCATATAGCATAAAATAAATGGGTTTCATTTCATAGTCATAACATTTTAAAAACTGCTTTAAAGACGCGATCTTTATGTCACTTTAAACCCACAGAAAAGGAAAGTGGGTCTCATGTATGTAAATCCAAGAATTTAAAATAGAACATTTTTATATATATGTTAATACCCCTGTAGATTAAAGAGTTTTGAGTATTCACTTAATAAAATAAAATAATTTGAGAAAAAGAGAGAGACATTTTGAGACGAAAATTTAGCAGCATAACGGCTATGTTACAGGGTTTTAGAAAACATTGAAAAGAGAGGGGACATGGGTCACCCACTCATAAATAATCCATAAAATAGTATAGGGACATAATATAAAGGATATAATAATATGGTAATGAAATTTTAAGGATATACCATATGAAATGAAAAACTTGAAAGGAATACAAAAATAAGATTTCTCTTATGAAGAATTCAGCAGCCTAACGACGTCACTTAAAACTTCAAAAAAATGAATTGATGAGATTAAATAAAGTCTCTCATCATGTGAACATAAAAGGACAGTATGATGAATATAGATATCGTACCCCAACATGGAAAAAAAGAACTTGAAATACTTGACATGAAAGTAGAACTTTGAAAATGGAAAGAGTGAAAGAATCCCTTACCTTGAAGAGTAACTTACAAATCTTGATGTTTGGGACCTTGGGAGGCTTTAGGGAACCTTTTGAGGACTCCTTGAGAGTTAAAAATACTATAACTTCATTGAGGAGGATTTTGGAATGTAAATAATGAGAGAATGGCTTGGTATTTATAGGGGAAGTGAGGGGACAATGCATTAATGGTCAAGGGACACCTCATTGGTGGTATTGGAAAAACCATGGGCTTGCCCATGGTATTTTCCAATGGTATTGGACAATTGGGACACCTCATACCTTATCTTACTATTCATAAGTCGACCAGAATTATTACATCCTTTAATGATGTCATTAAACACTCGAAACTCTAAACTGAAAATTCAATATTCACTGAAAATTCAACTTTTTCATAAAAATTCCCAAAATTCACCTTAACATAATATCGATGCTCTGAATTCAAAAATGAACTCCATTTTATAAAAATAATTTCCTAAATATTTTTAATTTAATTTTTAAATAAAAAACACTATTCACCCTAAAAAACTAATACTTAACTAATAATTTCTGAAATAGTTATTTACCTATTTTGTTGAATCACATTACTTAATCAAGGTGCCTAAATTATATTAATACTTTCTTTAAGTGAGATTACTAATCCATTTGGTCACATTACTAATCCTAAGCGTAAAAGCACTATTCATAATTTACTATTCACTAAAAATTAAGTTGATCTTATTAGACTCTAAATTTCTTACTAAACACATTTGCATAAGACCATTTTTTGAAAATCCTTACACATAATTAATTATTTAAGGTTTACATAAATATTTTAAAATATCCCTTTTTTCAAAATTCATCCATAAGATACATCCTATTTTTATCCGAACATCTGTAAATTCACAAACTTCACCATAGGAAGAAATCACAATTTTATTTATCTCAAAGGATTACACAAAGTAGCTATGGTCTCATTACATATCCCCTTATAACACCAGCATATGACCGAAGTGTAAGGTGTGCTAAGGTGAGAAAATCTGAGGGAGGCTTGGATAACATTTCCCTAGTAGTAATCTCCACTAACTTGAACTTCTCCCGTAGGTGATTCCGTTCAAGCTTGACAAGTTGGAGTTTAGCTTGGGCTTGGTCCAAAGCGAAGCCCAAAGATGTCACCGCCTTCCCAAGCTCTGATAAGTGGGCGTCATATGGTTTGAGTCTACTAGATGAAGCCATCGTCTCTTCTTTCTTCATTAACCATTAACATATCTATTAAATAGTTAAGAGTAAATTAATATACTATTCAATAAGTTTGGGTCGTTACATTCTTCCCCCCTTAAAAAATTTCATCCCCGAAATTTTAAACCAAAGGCCAAGTTGAAAAGGTGAGGGTACTTTTGCTTAATTGTTTCCTCAGGCTCCCACGTCGCTTCTTCATACTTATGATTCCTCCACAACACTTTCACAAGGTGGGTAGTCTTGTTGCATAGAACCTTGTCTCTATGGTCTAAGATCTCCACTGGCTGCTCCTCATAAGAGAGGTCATGTTCCAGTTGTACCACCTATGAGTTCAGTACATGTGAAGGGTCGAGTATGTACTTCCTCAAGAGAGATACATGGAAGACATCGTGAAATTGAGCTAGGTTCGGTGGAAGTGCTCGACGATAGTTCACTACTCCTATGCGATCAAGGATTTCATAGGGGCCAATGTACCTAGGGCTGAGCTTCCCTTTCTTCCCAAACCGCATGAATCTCTTCCATGGAGAAATTTGAAGGAAGACTTTGTCTCCAACACCAAACTCCAAGTCCCTTCGATGGTTGTCACCATAGCTCTTATGGCGACTCTGAGCAGCCTTTATGTGTTGTTGGATGGCATGAACCTTTTATGTCATCTCTTGCACAAGATCAGGCCCAAGAAGCTTTCTCTCACCAGTTTCATCCCAACAAGTAGGAGTTCTACATCGCTTTCCATACAGAGCTTCATAGGGTGACATCTGAATACTCGAATGGAAGCTTTTTTTGTATGAGAACTCAACTAATGGGAGGTGTTGATCCCATCCACCTTTAAATTCCATTGAGCATAATCTCAGTATGTCCTCAAGTGTCTGGATAGTCCTTTCAGATTGGCCATCATTTTGAGGATGATAGGCCGTACTAAAATTCAATTCAGTATTCAGAGCATGTTGAAGACTTCTCCAGAATTTTGATGTGAATCTTGGATCACGATCAGATATGATGGATAGTGGTACCCCATGCAGCCTTACCACTTCCTTTACGTATATCTTGGCAAGTTGATCCAGAGAGAAATCTTCCTGAAAAGAGATAAAATGGGAGGTATTGGTGAGACGTTCCACTATAACCCATATCGCATTGTTCCCTTTGGATGTTTTCGGGAGACCAGTGACAAAGTCCATAGTGATATTATCCCACTTCCATGCTGGTATGGGTAGCGGTTGTAATACCCACTTAGGAAGTTGTCATTCTTCCTTTACTTGTTGAAAAACCAGGCACCTTGTAGTGTAATAAGTAATCTCCCTCTTCATGTTATCCCACCAATAATGATCATGAAGGTCTCTATACATTTTAGTGATTCTTGGATGTATAGAGAAAGTAGAGTTATGAGATTCATCCATCAGTTCTTTCTTTATCTCCGGAATAGATGGAACACATAGAAGTTTGAAGCAATTGATAGTGTTTGATGAAAGTAATAGCTTTGACTTGAACTATCGCTTTCATTGGGACTATTTCATCCCAACGAAGCATGTAAAACATCCATCACATAATGAGGGTTTATGATCCCTCATCTACACACCCAAGGAATAAGGGCATGTAAAAAAAATGCGAAATCAAAAAAGAACTAAGCCAATCTAATCCAACCCACCCACAAAATTGAAAAACTGCAACTCTCTCTTGGACAAGGTGCGTCAATTTTTTTTTCTTAGGTGATACTGGGCCGAGTGGTTGGTTATTTATTTTTTTTAGTTGGGTTGAAAAAACCCTCCAGATAGAGATAATATTTTCATTATTTTTCATGCGTGTTTCAATGATTTAATCCCTTCCAGTTAATCAATTTGATCTTATTTGTATCATTTTAGTGTTTTGGTGAATTATGGGCTTAATTGTGAAAATTGGTTAATTCTGGATATTTATCAGTTTTGTAGAGCTTCTGTATTTCGGACATATATTTTAGAATTTTGATCCAAATTGATTGATTCTTTTTTTTTTGTAGGATTTCCATGCTTGTGGGCTTCAACTCTATCTTCTGGACCTAGACCCAATTCTAAAAACAATGGCCCAGGAAAATTAATCAAGTGGAAAAAGTTTGATGGCCGACATAATGGACCCCATCTTAATTAATGAGGCATATCTTGTCCTACATAACTCCAAATTAAGTGATTCCAGTTGGAATAAAAATAGAAATCCCCACCTTTTTCCACATTAAATTTCATGAAGAAATTAGGTCATTAAGACTTCCTTTCAATGCGTCCAAAAAGAGGAAGTTGAAGAGTCATCTCAAGTAGAAAATGTTGTTATTAGTAATCCAAGTATAAATTTTGGTACACTTGTCCAAATTCGCTGAGATTTTTAGGAAGCACGAACAAGAGAGATTGGAAAACATTTATGAAGACAACTTCCTGAGATTCAGCCATTTAATATGTGAAATAGACTCAAACTTTCGTTGGAGTAATTTTGGAGGGAAATTGTCTACTCCACAAGCCTATAAATAAGAGTGTTCACTTCCATTCAAAGGGGTTGAAGAAGGTGCAAGAGGGGTTGTGCTGGAGGATTGAGTTCTTGAAGTTTTTTTAATTTTATTTTTCTTTACTTTGTTTCATCATGATCTCTTCTTCTCCTTTCAACTCTATTACCCTTCATATAGAGGGGTAAAACATTTGAGTGATCGGGGAAGGGGGGTTTCACTTTTGTAATGTCGGAGTTTTGTGCTTAAATGTAAAACCATCTTTTTTTGAATTATTTATATTCTCAATGTTTCTCAATTCTATTAATGTGGTCATGTTTTGAGTTTGGTGTATTCATCATTAATAGCTTTGGTTGAAGACTTTTAATCTCCCCGTGCCTAGTGTAATTTGTCTCGATTGAGCAGATTGTGCTAGGTGGTGAGTGTCCAGTGATCATTGGTACGTGTGTGGAACTAGTGAACTTTTTCTAGAGTTCTAAGGAGAAAAAATTATCAATCGGGACTTTCCTTAGTTGTTTAGGAATTGTTTATGAACTTTTATGCACATAGGAGTGAGTTTCATTTATTTCTTTAACCAAGGGTGATTGATAACTCGATCAAGGAGTATTTTATTTTTCATTCAATAGGAAGATAGGGAAGATGCTCTTTATGACTATGATGACATTGCAAAAGGAGATCCTACCCCGATCCCATCAGTCTCTTCATCCATTAGTGTTCAATATTTATTTTTAATTGCTTGGTTTATTTTTCAACTCACACAATTTCAAAAACAATCTCTTCTTCTTTCTTTAATTTAAGTGAAAAATGTAATTGTTGTTCACTCCTCTCTGGAGACAACCTAGGTTACCCACTTTACTACATTTTAACTAGGGTAATATTTGTTTTTGTCACACCCCACGATAGGCATGTGTCAAAAATTGGCATCGTTGCCGAGGAGGTTGTGCCAACAATCTAATTCTAACATTTTGTAAATATTTTCCTTTCTTTTATTTAAATTTTTTTTAAAAAAAATCAATAATGTATGTCAACTTCAATTATTATTCTTGGATTGATAACTCACAAGTTCAGGGAAAAATGGTTCATAATGACGAGGAATCCCTCTTTCAAAAGATTGATGAACTCACTATTTTGGTCAAGCAAATGATGAATGATCATGTCACAGGTATCTTTCTTAAAGAACTGATGGACACGGTGAATCAATTCAACACTGATTATCAAATATTGAAGTCCATGGAGAAAGTTGCATTGGATCAAGGACCTCAACTTGAACCAGAATTAGAACCAGTGGTGGAAGTGAATTCACCACTCATCTTTCAAATAGAGGAGCCTGGCTACCTACCTCTACCCAATGAAATTCAACTCAATGAGGATCTTTCTACTGAAGAATCAATTGAAGTCGAGCCACTTAAAGGAGATAATCTTTTTCTAAACTCTCTTCATTATGATTTTATAGAATATGAATTGAGTATTGATTCCCCTTGCATGAAATTTTCAGATTTGGATAACTCTTGTATTGCCTTGGTGGATGGGGAAGAAAAAGATGATGCACCTGATGAAGAACATATGGAGCTCCTAGAACATGTTGACCATTTATTAGAGGGAGCACATGAGATGATTCAAGTGTCTTTTCCTAAGAAAAAAAGAGACACAAGATGCTTACTTTGAAAGAGAAGAATTCGATATTGATCCTTCATGTTTTAATTTTGTTCAAATAGAATTATACTCTGACTTTTCCTTTGATTTTTCCAATGATGCAACATGCCTTCAGCAACCACTGGAGAATAAAGAGGAGGCTATGAAATTGGAAATCGAGAAAGATGAGGATTCATTCTTTGTCCCACCCCCACCAAGAATGTTGTATCTTATTTTCCTAGGGGTGGATTTGGTGTACTATACCCATGGTGTCGGGATGAAGTGCATGATGTAAAGAAGAAGTTTTGTTGGTTCATCACAAAGAAACTTAACCCACCATCAGATTGGGGATAACCAACTGGAACTACCCATCTGGAGGCAGTCAAAACCCAGGGCCCACTTGGGGGGATTAAACCAAGATCTATCCTTATTTTCTCATCCTATTTCTATTTTTGTTTCATTCAATAAATATCTTATGTTTTATTTTTTATTTTTCTTGTAGGTTTTCAGTGTGCAACACTTAGGAGCTTAACTCAATATTGCACTACCAATAAGTCAAGTTGTGTCTCTCCTTTACACTCACTTGATTGTTGTGATTCATTTTAAAATTTTCTTACATGTTAAATCCACTTGAATGCATTAAGAACACTAAACTATTTAAGTGTGGGGGAGGGAACCTTTGTAGTTTAGGATTTTCATTTTGTGTTTTTTTCAAAAAAATAAAAATAAAAATAAAAAATTGTGTGTTCAAATTTTTTGTGTGTTTTTTTTCAGTTTTTGTGTTTTTTTTTTGAAACTTTTGATCTGAAATGATTATCATTGCTATTTTTGAAACTCATGTCATTGAGTGAACCCATTTATTCCATAAAATTGAGCTTAAATGAATGTTGAAAATGACTTTGTTTCAAGTTCATTTATTTGAGAGTTTCATGAAAGGTACTTTGATTTTTGAATCTCATGCCACATTTCACTGTCTTTATCTTTGAAATCACTTTCATGTGAGGCTTTTGAACCCTTTTTGTCATATTCTTCTCATTCACTTCACTTCTTGAGAGAACCAGACCATACTTGTTTTAACCAGAATTTGATTTATTCCTTTCAAAACTTGAGGGTTTGGGGTACTTGTGTTTTAAATGATTGATGCATTTCTTCGGTTTAAAGCCCCGTTTTCAAGAGAATATCTTTCATTCTGGCCTACCCTATACATTTAATCCTTTTAGTCCTTAGAAGCCATGAGCAACCTGTTAGGTTAGCCACATTACAAGCCAATTTTCCCTATCCAACCTACTCTTGAAGTGAAATTGCATAATCTATTTGAACTTAAGTATGGGGGAAGTTGTCTTGTGTTGTGCTGCCTCATTTGGTGAAACTTTGGGTGGAAAATCAAATGTTGAAGAGATGTGTGTGCTGCTAAAAATCACTCTGTTGAAAATTCTGACTTTTCTGGTGCTTTCATGATAAGAGAAGTTGTGTCTTTCTGAAGCTTCTAATGGAGGAAGAAAGTTGTGCCTTTTTTGGAGATTTCAAGAAAAAAACATGTTTGAGAAGATTGAAATTTGTGTTGCTGAAATGCTGAGTTGTATGAACATTCCTAGAGTTTTCATGATGATGGAGCTGAATTGCTACTAAGGGGAGTGAGGAGGATACCATACTTGAGTGAAAATTAGAATTGTGCAATTTTGCTTCAAAAAGAGTCAAGCCCTCCTCATTCGACCTCAAAATTTTTCACATAAAAATCCTACCAACCGAAAGCCACATAACAACACTGCAAAGTCCTCATGATAAACACATGTCCTTGACTAGCATCGAGTGGAGAATCAGGAGTTTTTCAAACCTATGGTGATTCGTACCTTGGTTTGGATGAGAAAAACTTTGTTGAAAATTAATATTTGTGAGATGATAGAAAATTCATGTGAGGTAGGTGTCTTATGTGCATGGGAGGAGAAATGAAGAGGAAAAATATTGAATGATATGATTTGAGAACTTGGAATAATGGTTATGGATGAGGCATGATATCTTGTATTTCCTGGTATGGAATTGGTGAATCTCATTGACATGAGTTTTGAATTTGCTTTGATTTGATTTTGATGCAGATTTGTCCGGGAGTCCAAGTGACAAGTGTGGAGAAATTGATAAAGATAATATTTTTATTATTTTTCATGTGTGTTTCAATGATTTAACCCCTGCCAATTAATCAATTTGAGCTGATTTGTATGATTTTAGTGTTTTGGTGAATTATGGGCTTAATTGTGAAAATTGTTTAATTCTGAATATTTATCAGTTTTGTAAAGCTTCTGTATTTCGGGCATATCTTTTAGAATTTTGATCCAAATCAATTGATTCTTTTTTGTAGGGTTTCCATGCTCGTGGGCTTCAACTTTGTCTTCTAGACCTAGACCCAATTTGAAACATAGTGGCCTAGGAAAATTAATCAAGTGGAAAAGCTTTGCTGGCTGACAGAATGGACCTCACCTTAATTAATGAGGCATATCTCAGCCTACATAACTCCAAATGAAGTGATTCCAGCTGGAATAGAAATAGGGCTCCACGTCTCATTTCCACATTAAATTTCATGAAGAAATTAGGTCACTAAGACTTCCTTTCAATGCGTCCAAAAAGAGGAAGTTGAAGAGTTGTCTCGGGTAGAAAATATTATTATTAGTAATTCGAGTATAACTTTTGGTACACTTGTCCAAATTCACTGAGATTTTGAGAAAGCATGCACAAGAGGGATTTGAACAACATTTATGAAGACAACTTCCCGAGATTCAGCCATTTAATATGCAAAACAGACTCAAACTTTCAGTGGAGTGACTTTGGAGGGAAATTGCATACTCCACAAGCCTATAAATAAGAGTGTTCAAATTGATATACTTTACTTTTTATTAGCCGTGATATTGTTTATACTAGTACAAATTGATTATTGAATATTATTGTGATTTCGAGTCCTCTCAACAGATGCAGGTTGTGTTATCGTGTTTATTTAAAGGACTCTTCGCTGAAAGGCTTCATACATCCTGGGCCTTTTTTGCGTCTGTCCTTCCGTACTGCATCATCATATTTTTAATATTCATTTATAAATTTAAAATTAATGGATCTCAAAAGTAATAATATATTTTAAAATATATAATTAATGAATTAATAAGAATTAATTTGATGAAATTCGAATTTAGAAAGTATTTAAAAATTTAATATGAACTAAATCTGGATTAATAAATTAATATTAATTGGGTTTACGACATAAACATGACTTGTTACAATTGTTCAAGTGGATACAAATGTTCTATGGTTTTGAAGGCATCCCATTCCTAGTCAGAACACAGGGCCTTCAATCATTCAGATATCCAGATAAAAAATTTCAGGACCATCATCCTCTCCAAACCAGAAATCAGAAGTTTTAGGCATACCCAACTATGATGCATTAGATCTTTGGATGAGTGGCGGCATAAACAGATGTACTTGGATCGGTTTTTAGATGCGATAGAAGATGCCGGACATCTGGGCGCAGATTTTCCAACGCCCTTTCACAAATAACCAGAACTTCTGGCCTGGGTTTGCTGTCAGCCTGCACAGGACCCCCTTGCCCTTCGTAGTGCACAATGTGATACCTGACAAACGAATACGCCAGTTCTATATAAATTTTAAAATGCCAACCACACTTGTAAATGTGTTGACAAATTTAAAACCACACTTTTACAAATGAAATTATATTTACTATTATTCTAATTTATTAACAAATTTAAGGACCCAAATTAGAATTAATTTCAGAAGCAGTTTCTTTAGTATTATTTTTCAAATTTAAGATCCTTGAATGAAATTATTTACAAAAAATGATCATTTTTAAAAAAAAAAATCAAATTTAAGATCCTGGACTAGAATTAATTCGATCACTTGATCCTTGAGTATCATTTTCCCAATATAATTTGAGGATGGCAGAAGGTTCTCACAGAAAGTCGATAATATCTGTGATTTCTGATGCTTCAACAGGAATTGAAGGCTGCGAGTTCCGCCCAAAAACATCCGCCATTGTATTGAGAAGCAACGACAGGCTCTGGAAAATGCTAATTGAACAATTAAAACATGTTTTGGAAAAGCATTTCAAGTTGAACATGAATTAAGGGATCATTGAAACAAACACATTCCTGTATCAAATCATTCATTGGACCGCACTAGTCAAAGAATGAATAAGATGGAACAAGCCGTTTCGAGACATAGCGTTTCCACAAATTTGTATTTTTGATGATATACTTAACTCGGTGATGCACCTTACCATTTCCAACTTTGATCCCAAAAATTCCCGTGCTTTTTGGTTTGCCCAAAATGCGAGGGTGTGTGCATGTTTCATTATTTTGAAGGACATTCACGAGCTAATCTGTTAGTAAAATCCCGTCACCCCCCTCCCCATTACACACTTACCAGCGGAGGGGCAAGAAGGTAATTGAGGGGCATTAGGCGGTTACCGGGAGACTGTTTTAAGAAGTGAGACCGATCTGTTGAGGGGGTATCGAGAGGAATATTTTCGATTAGAACGGACTGCAGGCACAGCTGCGGGAGAGAGGTGGTCCTCTCTCTGAACTGATCGGAGCTCTTTCTTCCGAAGGTACCAGAGGCGATTCATCAGGTTCTGCTGTTTGTAGTGTTTCTCTCTTTCCTTTCTCTGTAACAGAGCTATACAGGTACGGATATAAATACAGAATTCCGGATATAATGTTGTTTTTCTTCTTCTGTTTATTTTTCTCTCTAACAATTGGCGACTCCGCTGGGGATAGCCACGCTATGCGAAACGAGGGAGTTGACCGCGTTGTCGTGACACGTCAAATTGATTATGTTTTTAAGGTTGATTTATAGTATAAGGTAGACCCTAGGTCGTCTCTCAAGGAGCGTTGGTAGGTTTAGAGTGTGTATTTTTAATAAAAATAACTAAGAGATTGGGTGGTTTTGAAAAGAGTTTAAAACAATGACTTAATTGAAATAGCTTAAAAGTTGAGTGACCTAATGGATTTTGAAAAATATGAGATAAAAGGGTCGATGTGATTTCACTACACACATATCAAGTTCATTGTTCATAGAGATTCATCTTAGGTTTAGAGTAATTCTTTGGTTGGAGTTAATTGAAATCCCGATTAATTCCTAAGCTTTTATTTCAATGCTTTAAGGATCAAACCTTGACGTAACAATCGTATTGTCAAGGTCCAGTACTTATGCATGGAATAAGAGCTTCCAAAGCAGATTGAAATCTCAATAAGGTGGGTATGAAAAGGATTCTTGTGATGTCCAATCGGAACAACACAAGTCACACACTCAAAACCTCACACCGATCGGTTATAAATTAAGAGCATAACACTCACATGCATCAAATCAAGCATTCAAATCTGAAATAAAATAAAATACATGGAATGAAATGTTTAAACACCCAAATTACTCCAAACCAGTAGCTAGTGTATGCATCGGAACTCCCTTGACATGTGTGTAGCTCCCTCACAACGAACACCCACCGTTTAGCCCGACATCGAGAGGAGTGTAACATCCCGAGTCCGGAGTCCCTCCACTGGTGCCCCGTACCCGGTTCGCCACATGACCTCAAACGCGTTTCCCCGAACGCCAGAGGCTGCCGACTAGCAGCGAGGGCCTTGGTGAGTCGGTGGGGAAACTATGTCCTCATTCGGTAAGGTATACAAGGTAAGAAAACAACAACAAACAGCGGAAACAGTAAACGACATGCATACCAACAGAAACCAACAGCGGAAGCAAGGTAAATATATAGTTATGATGACAATGATGCAGCAGGTACAAGTATCTAAGGAAAACAGCAAACACAACAGCGTGCTGAAATACAACTGAAACCAAGTGCAAAAAAAAAAAAAAAACCCCTCAGCATCGCGAGCCACGGCTCGGTCCCATGCTCCCCAGCTCGTGGCGCAGTCAAGATCCTGAAATAAAAGGGTGTTTACCCTTATCTATACCTGCAGCAACATAGTCTGTTTGGGCCCAAAAGCATGGCCCAAACAGGGTGTGAGATACAATCTCAGTAGGCAATCACCTAAAGATTTGTGCCTAACAGTCAATGAATACATGGCAGTACTAAAACAAGAAACAGTAAACAGAAAAGCACAACAGCTACATTCCACAGTTCTAACAAGCATAACACACAAGTAACCAGCCAGCAACAAAAAGTAAACAGGTAACCCTCTGGGTAGCTCTCACAGTCTAACCCCTATGGTTCAACCTATAAATACTAGCAACCCTCTAGGTGGCACGCACAGTCTCACCCCTCTGGTTCAGTTACGTAATTAAGCAGACTCTCTGGGAAAGCACTCACCGTCAATTCCCCCTGTAGTCTCGTATCGTGCTAAAGGCTCTCTGAGGAAGCACTCAACGCCAATTTCCCCTATAGGCCGCGTATCGTAATTAAAAGACACTCTGGAGAAGCCCTTCCGTCAATTCTCCTTTTGGTCTACTACTCTAGGTTGTCACAGTCCTGAGTATAACTAAACATGCTCAGCGCGTGTGTATCGTCCAAGTAAACCTCAAGATCTACTTGGCTATCAACTAAGGCTCAACAACAATAATAAAAACAACAGTTCCACTATCCTACGACTAGGCATGGCAACTGGCAAAACGCCAAACAGGCAGAATAAGCATGGCAAAGCAATCTGAGCACAAACAAAATACTCTAATCACAAGCAATAACCTCTACTAAAGCAATCAAGCAAAGCAGACAAGCAACAAGGGCAAAACAGGCAACACGCAATACCCCGTTCACGGGTATTGGTAGAATTTGCACATAATATACATCAACTTTCAACGGAAAGGCACAAACCACCTACCTCGATCCTAGGAGATCGATATACGTGAACCTCGATGACATATTCCCCTTGGAACGACGTAGATCTGAGAAAACACACAAAACGCTCAACCTACGATAACTTGGAAACGAGCAGGAATCAAGAAACAAGGCTAAAGTAGAAGGAAGAACTCACCGCTGCGCTTCCAACGCCACTGACCGTGCTCGAATCAGAGAACGGACGGCGAGGCGGGAGTTCGTCGAAGATTCGGTTGTACGGGTCGCTTCGGACGAGCGAAAACTGAAGAAGAAGATGAATATGGGGGTTAGACGCGACCCCGGTCCGTTTAATGAAAAAAAAATACACGACGTGTACTTTTAGAGTACACGACGTGTACTTCAAATTTTCCGTACTCCGAAATAACCGGCCTCCACCTCAGCCTTACACACCGTGTGTGTGGCCCGGACACGGCCAGCACAAGGCTTCGAGCCGGGGAAAGAGTACACGGCGTGTACTCAGAAAGTACACGGCGTGTACTTCTGAAATTTCCAGAAAATTCATTTTTCTCAAAAACTCCAGAAAAAGGAAAAACATACCTGAAAAGAGATCCGGGTTCTTACAAACTTCCCCCCTTAAAGAAATTCGTCCCCAAATTTCCCTAACGAGGCGGAGAAGGAGAAACCCCGAACAGCTTCGGCCACTGCGATCGTACATCGGCCTCCCTCTCCCAGGTCTCGTCCTATACTCGTCCGTGCTGCCATAGCACTCGTACCAGAGGAACAGACCGCCCGCGGAGAACCTTCGTACTACGATCGACAATCCGGATAGGATGCTCCTCGAACGACGCATCCGCTTCAAGCTCGACTTCCTCGGGCTGAAAGACGTGAGACGGGTCTGTAAAGTAGCGTCGGAACTGAGAGACGCGGAAGACGTCGTGCATGGCCCGATACCTCTGAGGTAGCTGCAACAGATAGGCAACCGGCCCCACTCTCTCCAAGACCTCAAACGGCCCGACGTACCGCGGTGAAAGCTTACCCTGCCTCCGAATCCTCTTGTGTCCCAACCTCGGTGCAACACGTAGGAAAACCTGATCACCGACCTCGAACTCCAGAGGTCGTCTCCGCTGATCAGCATAAGACTTCTGTCGAGACTGCGCTGTAGCCATCCTCTTCCGAATCAGCTCTATCTGCTCTGAAGTCTCTTGAACAAGACGAGGTCCCAGCAAAGCTGTCTCTCCTACCTCCAGCCAGCATAAGGGTGATCGGCATGACCTACCGTACAAAGCCTCGTATGGCGCCATCTGAATGGTCGCCTGAAAACTATTGTTGTAGGCGAACTCCACCAGAGGAATATGCTTCTCCCAAGAACCGTCAAAGTCCAGGATGTAAGCCTGGAGCATATCCTCAAGCACCTGGATCGTGCGCTCGGACTGGCCATCAGTCTGGGGATGGTATGCTGTACTCAAAAGTACCTGTGTACCCAAGGCCTTCTGAAATCCCTGCCAGAACCGAGAGGTAAAGCGCGCATCTCTGTCTGAAACAATAGAGCGCAGAACATCATGCAGACGCACAATCTCTCTGATGTAAAGTCGTCCCAGATCATCGACACTGAAGGTCTCCTTGATCGGCAAGAAGTGAGCAACCTTCGTAAGTCTGTCGACGACAACCCAAACAACATCGTTCCCTCGCGGTGACCTCAGCAACCCAGTCACGAAGTCCATCGCAACATCGTTCCACTTCCACTCCGGAATGGGTAACTGCTGTAAAAGGCCTGCTGGTCGCTGATGCTCTGCTTTCACCTGCTGACAAGTAGAACATCTCATGACAAAACCAGCAACATTCTTCTTCATATCTGGCCACCAGTACTGGCGATGAAGATCCCGATACATCTTGGTGACGCCAGGATGAACTGCCCAAACTGAGGAATGGAAATCTCGCATCAGCTCCTCGCGTATGTCTGCTGACACCCATACACGTCCTTGGAAACGCAAGATCTCATCCTCGCCCACTGTCCATCCAGGAAGAGGGTCCTCTCCTGACACACTCTCCCGCAGGACTAAGCCTTTCGAGTCTGATAGCTGCCTCATCCGTACCCGATCAAGTAGCGTGGAGGTAACAGCTACAGAAGATAGAAAAGTCTGTCCCCGTCTGTCGTGCACCTCCAGATGCATCTCAGAGAACAGAGTCATCAGCTGCCACTCACTACTGGCCTCCTGAACTGCCTGAATCTGAGTTCTCCTACTCAACACATCTGCCACGGCGTTGCCCTTTCCCGGCGTATAGGCAAGCTCGAAGTCAAAAGACTGTAGATACTCAACCCACCTGCGCTGCCTCAGATTCAGATCATGCTGTGTGAAGATATACTTGAGACTCTTGTGGTCAGTGAAAACCACAAAGTGCTCTCCCAGAAGGTAGTGTCTCCAACAACGCAAGGCATGAACAACAGCTGCCAACTCCAGATCGTGCGTAGGGTAGTTCCTCTCATGTGGCCTCAACTGCCGAGACCCGTACGCAACGACTCTATCTCCCTGCATAAACACAGCTCCCAGCCCGATACCCGAAACATCACAACAAACAGTGTAGCTTTTGCCTGGCTCTGGCAAGACTAGTATCGGTGCTGACGTCAACCTTCCTTTCAGCTCCTGAAAGGCTGAGTCACAAGAATCTGACCATAAGAACTTCGCCCCCTTCTTGGTCAGACCTGTCAAATGTGCTGCTAGACGAGAAAAGTCTTGAATGAAGCGTCTGTAGTATCCAGCCAGCCCTAGGAAGCTCTGTTTCTCAAAAACGTTCTTCGGCTGCTCCCAGGAAACTACAACTCTCACTTTCTCTGGGTCCACTGATACTCCTGCCTCTGAGATGACGTGACCCAAGAAGTGAATCTGGTCCATCCAAAAGTGGCACTTCGAGAGTTTAGCATAAAGCCGATACTCTCTCAGTGTACTCAGAACGATCTCAAGATGTGTGGCATGGTCGTGTCGAGTGTGAGAGTACACCAAGATATCGTCCACGAAGACCACGACAAAGGAGTCCAAGTAAGGATGGAACACTCGGTTCATCAGTGCCATGAAAACTGCAGGTGCATTCGTGAGTCCGAACGGCATGACTGTATACTCGTATAGACCATACCTGCTCCTGAAGGCTGTCAGAGGTATATCTGATGGTCTAACGCCCAACTGATGATAATCGGACCTCAAGTCGATCTTCGAGAACACCCGGGCTCCTCGAAGCTGATCGAAAAGGTCATCAATCCTCGGCAAAGGATATCGGTTCCTGACCGTCAACTGGTTCAGCTTCCGATAATCCACACAAAGCCGAAGGGTACCGTCTGCCTTTTTCGCAAACAGAACAGGCGAACCCCAAGGAGAAGTACTGGGTCGAATGAAACTCTTAGCCTGTAGCTCCTCTAACTGCTTCTTGAGCTCCTGCAACTCAGGTGTGGCCATCCTATATGGAGGAATGGACATCGGTGTCGCTCCTGGCACGAGCTCAATAGAGAAGTTTACCTCACACTCCAGAGGCAAACCTGAAAAGTCCCCTGGAAAGACATCCCTGAAGCGATCCACCACTGGAGGAAAGTCCAACTGTGGAGTCCCCTGACCATCCAGATAGAGGCTAGCAATCTGAGCTGTCACCCCTCCTAGCCCAAGATGCTCGAGTCCCGCCCGACTCGCCCGAACGTCCCATTCGCCTCTATGTAGAAAAGATTCACCCTCTGGTGAAACGAAACTGACTCTGCGGCGATAACAGTCAACGACTGCCTAAAAGGGAATCAACCAGTCCATGCTGAGAATGACATCATAGCCTGTCATCTCCAGGACATAGAGATCTCATAAGAAGCGACACCCTGCAACCTCGAGAGGGCACTCTCTACACTGGCGTACACTAGATGTCCTTGTCCCCAAGGATGTGTCTAGTGTCAACGAGTCAGCAGAAGAAAAGATGCAGAGTCCAAGGCTCTCCACAACAGCAATAGAGATAAAGCCATGCGTACCACCAGTATCGAAAAGGGCTGAAGATAAAACTGAGGCTACTAAAACCGTACCTCGAACAGTAGAAGGGTCGGGATCCTGCTCATGATAAGTCCGCTCCAAGGCGAAAGACTGGCCTGCACCGCGGCCCTGCACCCCTGGCTGACCACTCTGAGCTGAACCGCCCTGTTGGTGCTAAGGAACTGGTGGCTGACCGCCACGGCCTCGACCTCCACCTCGGCCCGAACGGCCGGAAGAACTCCAGTTCCCTGACTGGTGAGAAACTGGCGGTGCTGCTCCTGAACGAGGAGTCATGGAAGAACCCCGATCACCTGCTGCTGGTGAGAAAACCTGGCAGAAACGCTGAAGGTGACCCATCTTGCCGCAAGATCGGCACTCCACGGGGTCTCTCTGGCACTGCGGCCTCGTGTGCCCCGTCCGGCCACACTGGTAGCATGTCACTTGGCTGGCGGAAGATGCGTCTCGCTTCCTCGAATCACCGCGCGTAGGCTCCCTACGGCGTTTTTTGCTGTCATCTGAAGGAAAGCTAGCTCTGGAAGCAGAACTGCCCTGGCTCGCAGCTCTAGAGTCTCTCAGATTGCGCTCCGCAATCAGTGCCTGGTTGACGATGAAAGTAATGGAAGTCAGCTGGAAGATGTTCACCTGTGAGCGAATCTCCCTCCTGAGTCCATCCTCAAACTTCCTCGCCAAGAACACCCCACTCCCATCCTGAAGGGGTGTAAAACGCTGCAACTCAGTGAAACGAGAGGAATACTCCATGACAGATAGAGTACCCTGCTCTAAGCTCATGAACTCCCGGGCTCGATCGGCCCTCAGGGTCTCCGGGTAAAAGTAGTCGTAGAACACGCGCTGGAACTCCTCCCAAGTCATAGCCTGCTGCTGACCCGCCTGTGAGATCACGTCCCACCACCTCTTGGCGGAGTCTCGGAGCATGTAGGTGGCGAGCTTGACCCGCCTCTCTGGAGGCGTCTCCAGATGCTCGAAGATAGTCAGCATGGCTTTCAGCCATGACTCTGCAGCCTGAGGTCCTCCCTCCCCCGAGAACGTGGGAGGATGCTGCTGCTGAAAGACCCGCATCAAGTCTGCCATAGACGAGGCAGGAGGCGGTGCTCCCTGGAAGGCCTGCATCATCCTCATGAAACCTTCCCTGAACTGCGCATCGGCGCCCGCAACTGGTACAACAACCGGTGCCAAAGCTGGCTCGGCTGGGGGATCGACAGGAAGTCTTTGATCTGCCATATCCGGCGTCTGATCACTGCCTGACGACAGACGTACGACCGGAGGACGTCTCGGAGGCATAGCTCTGAAAGATCAAAAACACACCTTAGATCAGGAAACAAGGACAGAGAACACAAGAGTACAAAACGGGAACAAGGGAGAAAAACACACAAGATTGGAAAACACTACTACACGGCGTGTATAAAACTACACGGCGTGTATAAAACTACACGGCGTGTATAAAACTACACGACGTGTCTTTTGAAACCACTGACATGGGCGTGTACCCCTGCCTTACAAGTCGTGTATACTACAAACTACACGGCGTGTTGACCCCCACACACGGCGTGTACTTGAAAACTATTCCCCTGCCCGAGTCTCCTTACACGGCTAACCCACACGGTCCGACTCAACCCGAGACTACACGGCGTGTTCGAAACAAACACGGCGTGCACTAGACAAGGCTTCGGCGGTCCGTGTTGTTGAGTACACGGTCGTCTACACGACTGGACCTTACACGGCGTGCTCCGAACAAGCACGGCGTGCATAGGCGAAGGCGACACCGTCCCGTGTTGTTCGTGACACGGCCGGGTACCTGGGCAAGACTACACGGCGTGTTCCGAACAAACACGGCGTGTGGAAAGGAAGGTAACGTCGGCTCGTGTTGTTCGTGACACGACCGGGTACCTGGACAGGGCTACACGGCGTGTTCTGAACAAACATAGCGTGTGGAAAGGAAGGTCACGCCGGCCCGTGTTGGTCGTGACACGGTCGGGTACCTGGACAGGACTACACGGCGTGTTCCCTATGGACACAGCGTGTTCTACCCGAGCTTTCCCGGCCCGTGTTGTTAGTGACACGGCCGGTACACGGCTCCAAACTCACAGGGCGTGTACCATTGGTACACGACGTGTTCCCGAAGTTACTCCCACGACACCGTGTTCTGCTCACACGGTCAGTGACACGGCATGAAAACTACACGGCGTGTGTTCAAAAAGTACACGCCGTGTATTCTGGGTTTTTCTGGGCAGTAGCTCAGAAACTGCGCAGAATTCCAGAAACACTAAAAACAAGGGAAGAGATGCCAAATTCCAATCCGGGAGGGCCCATAACGCCTCAAGAACCAAGATTTGGCGTTCATTTTAAGCAAGAAACAAAACAACAGTTTTCTAACATAACAGCATAGAATCTATCAAGCATCTATCACAACAGCATGCATAATCTACACAGAGCCTATCACAACAGCATGCAATCGCTAATGCACCCAAGATGGCATGGCAAGAATGCATGACATGTGATTTCTACAAGTGCCTATATGATGCATGAGATGGCATACCCTCATCTCATCGGGTTGCGACAGAAATAGAACCGAAATATCAAAACAATAAACGCACAAGTCATGTGAATCACTATAGGTGAAAACACATAACCATAAAATCTCATAACCAGAAAACTGCAATTAACGAGGTAGTATGGTCTTTCCATGTACACGGGTTAGCTACTCCCGAGCACAGCTTAATGTCAAGTACCGAATCCGTCCTATCCCTGACTAAAGTCTCCAAACAGTAAGGCAAGAGAAAAGAACTCCTCTGATACCACTTCGTAACATCCCGAGTCCGGAGCCCCTCCACTGGTGCCCCGTACCCGGTTCGCCACATGACCTCAAGCGCGTTTCTCTGAACGCCAGAGGCTGCCGACTAGCAGCGAGGGCCTTGGTGAGTCGGTGGGGAAACTATGCCCTCATTCGGCAAGGTATACAAGGTAAGAAAACAACAACAAACAGCGGAAGCAGTAAACGACATGCATACCAACAGAAACCAACAGCGGAAGCAATGTAAATATATAGCTATGATGACAATGATGCAGCAAGTACAAGTATCTAAGGAAAACAACAAACACAACAGCGTGCTGAAATACAACTGAAACCAAGTGCAAAAAAAGCAAAGTAAGCCCCTCAGCATCGCGAGCCACGGCTCGGTCCCATGTTCCCCAGCTCCTGGCGCAGTCAAGATCCTGAAGTAGAAGGGCGTTTGCCCTTATTTATACCTGCAGCAACATAGTCTGCTTGGGCCCAAAAGCATGGCCCAAACAGGGTGTGAGATACAATCCCAGTAGGCAATCACCCAAAGATTTGTGCCTAACAGTCAATGAATACATGGCAGTACTAAAACAAGAAACAGTAAACAGAAAAGCACAACAGCTACATTCCACAGTTCTAACAGGCATAGCACACAAGCAAGCAGCCAGCAACAAAAAGTAAACAGGTAACCCTCTGGGTAGCTCTCACAGTCTAACCCCTACGGTTCAACCTATAAATACTAGCAACCCTCTAGGTGGCACACACAGTCTCATCCCTCTGGTTCAGTTACGTAATTAAGCAGACTCTCTGGGAAAGCACTCACCGTCAATTCCCCCTGTAGTCTCGTATCGTGCTAAAAGCTCTCTAAGGAAGCACTCAACGTCAATTCCCCCTATGACCCGCGTCGTGCTAATGACTCTCTGGGAAAGCACTCAACGTCAATTTCCCCTATAGCCCGCGTATCGTAATTAAAAGACACTCTGGAGAAGCCCTTCCGTCAATTCTCCCTTTGGTCTACTACTCTAGGTTCTCACAGTCCTGAGTATAACTAAACATGCTCAGCGCGTGTGTATCGTCCAAGTAAACCTCAAGATCTACTTGGTTATCAACTAAGGCTCAACAACAATAATAAAAACAACAGTTCCACTATCCTACGACTAGGCATGACAATTGGAAAAACGCCAAACAGGCAGAATAAGCATAGCAAAGCAATCTGAGCACAAACAAAATACTCTAATCACAAGCAATAACCTCTACTAAAGCAATCAAGCAAAGCAGACAAACAACAAGGGCAAAACTGGCAACACGCAATACCCCGTTCACGGGTATTGGTGGAATTTGCACATAATATTCATCAACTTTCAACGGAAAGGCACAAACCACCTACCTCGATCCTAGGAGATCGATATACGTGAACCTCGACGACAGATTCCCCTTGGAACGACGTAGATCTGAGAAAACGCACAAAACGATCAACCTACGATAACTTGGAAACGGGGAGGAATCAAGAAACAAGGCTAAAGCAGAAGGAAGAACTCACCGCTGCGCTTCCAACGCAACTGACCGTGCTCGAATCGGAGAACAGACGGCGAGACGAGAGTTCGTCGAAGATTCGGCTGTACGGGTCGCTTCGGACGGGCGAAAACTGAAGAAGATGAATATGGGGGTTAGACGCGACCTCGGTCCGTTTAATGAAAAAAAAAGTACACGGCGTGTACTTCAAATTTTCCGTACTCCGAAATAACCGACCTCCACCTCATCCTTACACACCGTGTGTGTGGCCCGGACACGGCCAGCACACGGCTTCGAGCCGGGGAAAGAGTACACGACGTGTACTCAGAAAGTACACGGCGTGTACTTCTGAAATTTCCAGAAAATTCATTTTTCTCAAAAACTCCAGAAAAAAGAAAACCATACCTGAAAAGAGATCCGAGTTCTTACAAGGAGGAAGCTCGAGTGGATCTCTTTCTTCATCCTTGATCCCTCTATGAGGATAGGGGCCTCCAGAACTTCTTGGATGGTGATAGGACTTCCTTGGGTCTCCAAAATGGCAGAGTGTGGCTTCTGGTTCGAATTTGCAAATGGGGAGTCCAAGGTGTCATTTTATAGGAAAATTGGAAGGTGGTTTTAGGCACACAGATTTCATCAATCCACTTGTACCACGCGTTTCGGCATTCAGACAGCCTTATCTCGCTTCGGAGAAAATAGAAAAGTTGTAGCCCTACCTCTTGACTGTCTCCACCGAAAGTTTGGCACCGTTTGGACAACTACAGCTCAAGATATTGATAAAATACAGAACACCGCATTTGACTTGGTCCATATTCGGTGGCTTGGATAGATCAATTCGGATGGGCCCCATGAAAGCCGAATCAGGATTGAGTTCCTTAATATGAAATGTAGCCTATTAAATTTTGGACAGGCCCACAAAATTTCAGCCCATTTGGATGCACGGATATCGTGTACTATGCAAAAAAGTGGACAATGTCCATGGATCCATGCAATTTTGGCCCATTTTTCTTCCACTTTATCAAAGGTCCTCCAAATCATCTCCACCTACATTGAAATAATAAAAACAAGTAACATTGCCCATTATAATATTGATTAACATTAATTGATTGATTCAAACATAAAGTGCAATTTATTATTATATTTGGAATATTAATTACAAAACTCGTTTAAAACAGCGGTGTAAGGGTGGAATAAAACAGTGAATCGTGGTACGATCACACCCCCACACCTAAACATTTGCACTCCTGTGCAAAGTCTCATATCCAAATACAATGATGCATATATATATATATATATATATTTCCAACATCCTGAAGATTTAGCATTTGAGGAAATTTTATTTAAAGTAAAGTGATCAATGCACGAACCACACCAAGGAGTTCTTCCTAGTGAAAATAGAAAAAGATGTCTCATAAATCACATCATAGCGAAATTCAAAATGATTCACGATACCCAATTGAGAAAGGAATTCAGAAGTAAACCATGACACTAACTCTCCATGTGTGTGTGAAAACCATCCCATGCTATTCTTTCCACTTGATATCCAATAAATATATGTTATTTTAACATTTTTCAGCTTAAATGATTTTGTCACCGAACCTGTCCTACATCTTTTGCAATCATATTTCAAGACTCACTCACTTAAGCATTCTCAGAAGTCAAACCATAAGCTCATGACCTAGATATCCCCATATGTTGCACATTTCATCACTCCCCGCATTTATTATATATTTTTTTTTAATTTGCATTTGGAACAAATCTCACACTCATCTCTCAACCCTTGTTTGATCTCCTCACGACACTAATTGCAATAGTTATAACAAGATCAAAGGTTGAGGAGTGGTTTTTGACCTGCCCAAGACCCATTTTTTTTTGAGGGCGTACAACAGTCGGACATTAGGTACACACGCATAGGTCAATCTGGTACAGTAATGAAACAGATCGGATAAGGAACGAACGTATGAAAATATCATTTAAATATGAAAAATACTAACCTAACATATATTTACCATATATTAAGTAAGAAATATTCATACTTCGTGGTTTGGTGCAAAAATGTATGGAGATATTAGTGACACAATTTTCCCAAAACTACTTACACAAGGGGCATCAATCATCTCAAATGTTTCACAGTGATACAACCATTTATATCATTGCACTACAGGAAAACGGAATATTTGCGACGGGCGATTTGCAACGAGATCCCGTCGCAAAAGACTTTTTGCGACGGAGCTCCGTCGCAAATCGCCCGTTGCCGAAAACGGCGTCGCAAATAGGTGTTTTTGCGGCGGTCCCGTCGCAAAAATAGTATTTGCGACGGTATTTTTCTTCCGTCGCAAATTGGTTTTCGTTTATATATAAAAAAGGTATTTGCGACGGGTCGTCGCAGATATATTAGTTGCGACGGGTTTCTGACCCGTCGCAAATGGGAAATTTAAATAATATTTGCGACGTAGGTATTTGCGACGGACCGTCGCAGAAATAGTTTTTACGACGGGTATTCTTCCCGCCGCAAATGGGACAATAAATTTTTTTTTTACGACGGGTCACCCCGTCGCAAATACTAAAAAAAAAAAAAAAAAAAAAAATTAATACAAATCGTATAATATTATATAAAAATAATAATAATATTAATAATATAAAAAATTCTATTATTATAATATAAATAAAAAAATATATAAAATATAATTAATAAATATTAATATAAAATAATAATAATATGAATATAAATAATATAATATTATATAATAATACTAATATTAATAATATAAAAAATTAATATATTATTATTATTAAATTATGTATATAATAATAATATTAATATTAATAATATAAAGAAATTATATTATTATAATATTAATAATAAAAAATATATATAATATAATTATGAAATATTAATATCAAAAAATAATAATAATATGAATATAAATAATATAATATTATATAATAATAATAATATTAATAATATAAAAAATTAATATAATATTATTATTATTAAAATAAACATACATATTTATGAAAAAATAATATTAATATTATTAATATTAATAAAATTATAAAATTATAAACTCAATATTAACAATAAATATAAAATATTAAAATTAATATTACTAAAATAAACAGACATTAAAAATATTACTGATAAGTAATAAAATATTAAAAAAAATAAAAACAAATTAAATCATGCAATATTCGTACCAATATGAAAAAGGAATTATAAATAGTTAATATGACAATAAACTACGAACTTAAATGTTTATTACATGTAAAAATATCACTGGGGGTGGATAATCTGGAGGACCTGGAGGAGGTGGTGGAGAAAACTTCATCCCAAAACTATGAGTCAGACGACGCATATACTCCATCTGCTCTTGATGTTGCTCCTCATATCGACGCATCTCCTCATCCTGCTGCTGACGTATCTGCTCCTGCCATCGACGCATCTCCTCATCATGCTGCTGACGCATCTGCTCCTGCCCCTGACGCAAATCTTCTATAAGCTGACTCTGAGCACGCAGATGCTCCTGATACTGTGAGGCAGAAGATGATGTCTCTCCACGAGCTCCTCTCGAGCCGGACGCCGACATCGCAGCAGTACCATAATAAGCTGCAGGAGTCAAATGAGAGCCGATACCAACTAGGCATAAGTCTCGAAAAAAATATGATATATCTGTTATCGAATCTCAAATCTTAGAATTCAACAAACCTCTTAATCCAATAGGCATAAGTCTTTCCATTATAACATGACAGTCATGACTTTTTAATCCGGTAATATGACCATTTTTAACACATCTGCCCAAGTTGGAAGCATAGCCATCTAGAAGTCTCAAATCTGCAATCCACTGACAAAATAATAAGCGACTCTCTTTGGTCAGTGTATAAGCTGCTTTTGGCTTCATTAATCTCTGTGATCTGACATTTTCAAACAATTCAAGTTCTGGTCGCCTGCAAATTTGGGCAAGATCTAATCGTGCCTTTACATTATCTTTGGTTTTACCCGGTGTATCCAAAACTGTATGAAATAAATTATCAAAACAGTTCTTCTCAATATACATGACATCTAACATGTGTCGGACCAACAAATCAGACCAATATGGCAGATTCCAAAAAATGATCTGTTTTGTCTAATTGTGTTCTTTCCCAAAGCCATGAATTTTCTGTTGGTTTATTGTCGGTCCAAAAGTGATGGAAGGTAATGAAAATACAACTGATTGTAACTCTGTACCTGAGATCATTTTTGGAGGTTCATCTCTTCCAATTCTGCCTTTTCTGAAATGAGATTTATTCTTCCGAAAAGGATGATCGATTGGAAGAAATCTGCGATGACTGTCAAAATAGCAAGTTTTTTTTCCATTCACGAGCATAAATGTTTTGTTGTCTCCCCTACAGTAAGGACATGATTTTGGACCATGTGTACTCCAGCCAGATAACATGTCATATGCCGGGAAGTAACTAATTGTCCACATCAAAACAGCTTTCATTACAAAATTCTGTTTTGCAACAGCATCATATGTACCAACACCATGACTTCACAATAAATTTAACTCATCAATCAATGGTTTCAAATAAACATCAATATTCTTTTTCGGATGTCCTGGGATTAATAATGTCAAAAAGATATAAGGCTCTTTCATCAACATCAATGGAGGTAAATTGCACGGAGTTATAAAGACAGGCCAACAGGAATACTGACTACCAAAAGATCCAAATGGACAAAAACCGTCAGTAGAAAGACCCAATCGCACGTTCCGGGATTCTAAAGCAAAAGACGGATGCACTTGATCAAAATGTTTCCATGAATCATCATCAGATGGATGAATCAAGCTTTTACCATTTGAAATATTGGTTTTGTGCCATGACATCATTGTCGCTGTGTTCTGAGACATAAATAAACGCTGCAACCTGGGTGTAAGCGGGAAATATCTCAACTGTTTTACAGGAATCAATCCAGACTTCCCTGATTGAGCTTCTTTATACCTCGATTGTCCACATGTGGGACAACTATCCAACGACTCATTTTCACCAGAATATAAGATGCAATCGTTTGAACATACATAGATCTTCTGATAACTAAGACTCAGATTACGAACCAGTCTCTTGCTCTCATAATAATTAGCAGGCAGCACATTTCCTTCAGGTAATAGTGCTTTAACCAAAGAAAATATCTGATCAAAACAGTTATTTGACATTCCATTATCTGATTTAATAGCCATAAATTTTGCAACTGCTTCTAATTTGCTTATCTTGCAACCAGGATATAATGCATCCTTAGCAGACCTGAACACCTCAGCAAATTCATATGGTGCCAACTCAGGAGGTAAATCAACATCATCCTCGATTTCAGTTTGTTGAACGGATGACCCTGCAACATTATGTACTAGATTCTGAAACCGTGATGGATCCGGAATCAAATTATTAGTATCTTCTCTGGAACTGCGTTCACCGTGTTGATACCAAAAAATATAATCTGATTGAAAACCATAACGCAAGAGATGTTGCCCAACGATGTCAAATGTCTCAAACGTTCTCAGAGCACATTTTTTACAAGGACGCTTAATTGTCCCTTCTGAAACAAATTCCGGATTTGATGATGCAAATGATAAGAAAGCTTCAACACCATCAACATATACAGGATTTAAACTAGAACCGTTTGGATTTCTGCGCTGATTTATCCAAGCGCGATCATCTAATAATGATTGATGTCGATTTCCTTGTTTCATATTCATATATATGTTTCTACAAAATTTAAAATCATTACTGTTGTTAAATAATTTGATATAAGAAAAACAATATCCTAAAAAGAGAAGATACATAATTACAGTTATTTTTTAGTAATTACCAATAATTATAGTCGACACAGTTAGTTTGTAATCATCCCCACTAATTATTATTAATTTAGCAATACTTAACAATACTTGACAAAATGAAATATGCTTGAATAATGAAATAAAATTTTGTAATCATCGTTGTGGAGATTATATTACTAATTATTCTTATTTGTTTCCAGCGGATTGGCGGCAGCTCTTTTGCCTGACGACTCATCTCCTTGCAAGGAGATGAGTCGTCAGGGAAGAGTCTCTTTTGTCCGACGGCTCATCACTTTTTAACTTTCTCCCGACTGAAATCAGTATGAAAAACTTGCTCTGACATACGTTAGAGCACATTTTTCATACTGATTTCAGTGGGAGAAAGTAGCAAAGATATGAAACGTTGAACAAAAGGTAGCCGCCAATCTGTTGGAAATTGAGCCAATTTATAACCATGTACTCGAATTTATTTGATTTTTGATTAATTATTAATAATTATTACAAATCTCAATATTTCCAACAGATTTTGCTATATTCTTAACATGTTCAAATCTTAAAGGGTCGTCAATTTTTAGGTCATGCCCAATAAAAAGTTTGCGTCAGCCATGTCCAATGTAAACTCTATAATTGTCCTTACATGGTTGATCACCTCGCAAGTAGTGTTGCAATAGGACAACACAAGTAATGTCGTTCTCGTCTTTAAAAATCATTTCGCATGACCCTTTACATAAATCATTCTTCCTTGAAAAATTAAGAGAACTTCAGTATGTTTCCCTTCATTTTTCAAGAAAAAATGGTCTATGTAAAAAGTCATGTGATATGATTTTTACAGATGAGAAAGACATGACTTGAGTTGTCCAATTGCAACGCTACTTGCGAGGTGATCAACCAAGCAAGAACAATTATAGAGTTTACATTAGACACGGTTGACGCAAACTTTTTATTGGACATGACCAGAAAATCGACGACCATTTAAAATTTGAACATGTTAATAATAGAGCAAAACTTGTTGAAAATATTGATAATTGTAATATTTTATAAATTTTAATAATATTAATATTTTTTTTATAAATATTAAACATATAATAATAAAATAATTATATTATTAGTATTATTTAATTATTAATATTAGAGTAATATAATATTTTATATTATGTTACTATTTATGTTACTAATTATGTTACTAATTATGTTACTAATTAGAAATGCGAAGATATGCATATAGGTCGGGTGGTTAATCAATCATTGAATAGAAAAACAAACGTGATTGACCGCTCATCTACCTCAATTTTCTTTTCATTTGTGTGTTGAGGTTGACAGGAAACTTCTACCTCCAAATGTAATATTTGTTTTTACTGTCAAAATTATAAACCTCATCACCTTTATGCTGGTGAGAAGGTTGATAATTTTGACAGTAAAAGCAAATATTACATGTAGAGGCAGAAGTTTCCTGTAAAGTCTCAACACACAAATGAAAAGAAAATTGAGGTAGATGAGCGGTCAATCACGCTTGCTAATTTTCCTAATTATTTTTAATTGTTTCCTAATTATTTTTAATTGTTTCCTAATTATTTTTAATTGTTTCCTAATTATTTTTAATTGTTTCCTAATTATTATAATTGTTTCCTAATTATTATAATTGTTTCCTAATTATTATAATTGTTTCCTAATTATTATAATTGTTTCCTAATTATTATAATTGTTTCCTAATTATTTTTAATTGTTTCCTAATTATTTTAATTGTTTCCTAATTATTTTAATTATTCTAATTAATTCTAATCAATTAAATCTAATTATTTCCTAATTATTTGATAATTATTTTAGTTAAATCTAATTAAATCTAATTATTTCTTAATTATTTAATAATTATATAATTATTTCTAATTAAATATATTTCTAATTATTTCTAATTAAATATATTTATTTCTAATTATTACCAAAACATCATCCGAAAGTGTCGAACCAAGAGTGCAGCAAGGCTCGTTGTCGTGTATCAGGTTACCCCGAGTCAAGCTCGAAACACCTTGTCAGAGTTTTCACTCCTAGGTACATCTGTGCCAGAGCCGCCTCTACTTGTTCGTATTCAGACAAAGATTATTTGGTACAGCCACTTAATCTAATTATACCATATAGCTATACATTCTATTAAAAAAATTAAAATTAACAATTAAAAATAAAATTAACAATTAAAAATAATTTAACAATTAAAAATAATTTAAAAAATAAAAAAATTATAAATACCTTCGATATTTTGAAGTAATTTGCGCTATCTAACTGCTTCTCTCCTCTTCTCGTAAGAAAAAATTAAAACGAAAGAAATTTTCTACTTAGAACTGGAAGTTAGAGAGAGAGAGGGAGAGACCTGAATGTTTTGAAAAAAAAAACAGGTGGGGTGTATATATAGGTTAGATTATTTGCGACGGTCTTATTTGCGACGGGATACCGTCGCAAATACTAGGTATTGCAACGGTATCCCGTCGCAAATACTTTCGCCCGCATTAATTACGGGCGGCGGTTAAAAGGGTTTTTGCGACAGGCTCGTCGCAAATAGCTGTTTGCCGACACACCATTAGCAACGGACAAATATCCCCATCGCAAATTCCTATTTACCGCCGCTGGTATTGGCGACGGGCTCCGTCGCAAATACCTTCGCCCGCATTAATTACGGGCGGCGGTTAAAAGGCTTTTTGCGACGGCCCGTCGCAAATAACTGTCTGCCGACACACCATTAGCGACGGGCGGATATCCCCGTCGCAAAATCCTATTTACCGCTGCCGGTATTGGCGACGGGACCCGTCAAAAATAACATCTGCTGAATATTTTTTTGCGACGGGACAATTTACCCGTCGCAAATAGTATTTACCACCGCCGGGTAGTTGCGACGGGTAGAAGGCGACCGTCGCAAATAAGCTTCCCGCGTTTTGGCGCGCAAACCGCGCCATAGCTATTGCGACGGGTCCTGTATTTCCGTCGCAAATAACTGACCATTTGCGATGGGAATATATTCCCGTCGCAAATACGCTTTTCGTCGGATTTGTTGCGACGGGAATAAAGCCCGTCGCAAACCGCCCATCGCAATAAGTGGTTTTTCCCGTAGTGTTGACAGAAAACCAATTCATTAAAAATCATTCCCTGATGTTAAATTCATACAAAAATTCTTTTTAGCCTTTGTTATGATATTTTTACTTTCCCCCCTTTATGGTCACCAAATCATCGAACTTCGAAATTATTGATGGAGAAAAATGAAAATACCATAAAAAAGGCTAAAAAGAGAAAAAAAAAAGAAAACGATGAAAATTCCTAACTAACCCAGGAATGTATCCACCCCCACACCTAGAGAATGTGGGAAGGATAAAACCTGGTGGATGTCATTCATTGTTTGCTTCTTGAACTTGGAGTTCCTCCATCGGAGACTCCAGAATGGATTCATGGAAGTGCTTCAGCCGCTGCCCATTGACAGTAAATGTTTGCTTGGTTTCTTTATTTTGAACCTGGACAACACCAAATGGAGAGACGTTAGTAGCAGTGTATGGTCCAAACCAGCGGGAACGAAGCTTACCTGGATGCAACTTCAGCCTTGCATTATAAAGGAGGACCTTCTGCCCAATATGGAACTGACGATGAAGGATAAGACGGTCATGGGCAGCCTTCGTTCTCTCTTTATAAATCTTGGAGTTTTCATATGCATCTCTTTTCATTTCCTCTAGCTCCTGAATCTGCAACTTCCTTTGAGCACCTGCACCAGAATGATTAGAATTGCATTGTTTGATGGCCCAGTAGGCCCGGTGCTCAATCTCAACAGGGAGGTGACAACTCTTTCCAAACACAAGACAATAGGGTGACATTCCAATGGAAGTTTTGAAAGCAGTACGGTAGGCCCATAATGAATCATCAAGTCTAAGATTCCAATATTTCCTATTGGGTTGAACCGGTTTTTCAAGAATTTGTTTTACCTCTCTATTTGAGACCTCAGCTTGACCATTGGTCTGTGGATGATATGCAGTAGAAACTCGATGACCGACCCCATATCGACGCAAAAGTGATTGCATTGTTCAGTTGCAGAAATGAGAACCCTGGTCACTGATGATGAACCTAGGTAATCCAAACCTACAAAAGATCTGAGTTCTCAAAAATTCTACAACTGTTTTGGAATCATCGGTCATTGTGGCCCGTGCCTCTACCCATTTTGATACGTAATCAACGGCCAAAAGAATGTACAAGTTGCCAAAAGAATTGGGAAATGGCCCCATAAAGTCAATGCCCCAAACATAAAAAATGTCATGAAAGAGCAAGGGTTGTTGTGACATTTCATTCCTTTTAGAGACATTCCTCATTCTTTGACAACGAGGACAAGATTTACAAAATTCATGGGCATCCCGAAAAAGTGTTGGCCAAAAGAGACCAGAATCAAGAACTTTGCGAGCAGTCCGTTAGGGACCAAAGTGGCCCCCACAAACAAGAGTGTGGCAGAATCTAAGGACAGACTGGAACTCACTATCGGGAACACAACGTCTAAGGACCTGATCGCTACATGTGCGTCAAAGGTAGGGGTCATCCCAAATGTACCAACGAGACTTATGTTTTAGACGACTGGCTTGGTTTTTGTTGAAATCAGTAGGAATGCAAGATGCTACCAAATAATTTACAATTTCAGCATACTAGGGAATAACATCTTGCACTTTGTACAATTGCTCATCAGGAAACATGTCATTAATGGGAATACAGGGGGATGAGACAATGTCTGAGGATGAGGGGATCCTACTGATATGGTCTTCCACCACATTCTCTGCTCCTTTTTTATCTCTAATTTCTAGATTGAATTCCTGAAGGAGGAGCATCCAACGAATGAGACGTGGTTTGGCTTCAGGTTTCTTTAGGAGATACCGGAGGGCTGCATGGTCTGAGAACACAATGACTTTGGACCCTAGAAGATACGACCTGAATTTGTCCAAGGAAAACACAATGGCATGGAATTCTTTTTCAGTTGTGGTGTAGTTTGCTTGGGCAGGGTCCAAAGTACGTGAGGCATAGGCAATGACATGTGGAGCTCGGTCGACCATTTGTGACAAGACTGCCCCAACTGTATAGTTAGAGGCGTCACACATGAACTCAAATGGTAAATCCCACCGAGATGGTTGGATTACCGGGGGTGATGTGAGACTCCATTTTAATTTATTAAAAACTTCTTTACATTCCTTATCAAAAACAAAATCTTTTTCTTTTTGGAGTAAGCAGGAGGGGAAGTGCAATCTTACTAAAATCACGAATGAAACGACGGTAAAATCCAGCATGACCTAGGAAAGATCGCACATCACGTACATTTTTAGGAAATGGTAGGGAAAAAATGACATCCACTTTCGATTTATCTACTTGGATACCATCCACAGAAATGACATACCCCAAAACTATACCTTGTCGCACCATGAAATGATATTTCTCATAATTTAATACAAGATTCTTTTCAACAGAGTGACGTAGGACGGAACCAAGACTACTTAAACATTCATCAAAAGAGGATCCATAAATAGTAAAATCATCCATGAAAACTTCCATGCAATTCTCCAGGTAATCCGAAAAAATACTAACCATTCATCGGTGGAAAGTACCCGGAGCATTGCATAGACCAAATGGCAACCTTCTATAGGCAAATGTGCCAAAGGGGCAAGTGAAGGTAGTCTTTTCCTGATCCTCGGGGGCAATATGGATCTGAAAGTATCCAGAATACCCATCAAGAAAACAGTAATGAGACTTCCCCACTAGCCTCTCTAGCATTTGGTCAATGAATGACAATGGGAAATGGTCCTTCCTAGTGTGTTGGTTTAGTCGGTGATAATCTATACAGACACGCCAACTATTCTGCACACGAGTTGGAACCAATTCATTGTTTTCATTTTTAATTACCGTTAGGCCAGTTTTTTTAAGAACTACTTGAACGGGACTGACCCATTGGCTGTCAGAGATGGGGTAAATGATTCCAGCAACCAATAATTTTGTTACTTCCTTTTTAACTACTTCTAAGAGGTTTGGGTTCAGTTGACGTTGTGTCTGCCTCACTGGTTTAGCCTCATCAGTTAATAAAATATGATGTGTACAAATTGACGGGCTAATACCAGGAATGTCTGCAAGTGTCCATCCCAATGTTTGTTTATGCTCCCTCAAAAGTTCAAGCAGTCGCAATTCATGCTCAGGAGGGAGTGAACTAGCAATGATGACGGGCAACTTGTTTTTATTCTCAAGATATGAATATTTTAAATCTTCAGACAGTTGCTTTAGTTCCAATTCAGGTGGATTTTGGATTGATGGGAGTGTGTGTGAAAGTGAGAGGTCACTAATCTCATCTAACTGCTCAATGGTATCATCCTCAGACGAGGAATTAGCTTTTACAAGCGTAGCAGTATCATCGATGGTCATGTGATCCTCCGTGTTCAAGAAATTATCAATTAATAAACATGTATGACACTTTTCTAAACCACTACAACAATCAACACATGATTCATTTCCAAGAATTTCAATCAAAGAGGAAAATTCAGAAAGGGGATCAGGGGAAACAAATGAAGTGATTTTAGGGGAAGGGAGTACATCAATTGAATTTACCGAGAGAGAGGAATGTTCTTCTAAGGGGTGCTTCATGGCATCAAGGATGTTGAAATGGACTATGTCACCACCAAATTCCATAGATAATGTACCATTATGGACATTAATTATGGCTTTGGCGGTTTTCAAGAAAGGTCTCCCCAATATAATTGGGGCGTGTCCATTCATCCTATCATCTTCCATTTTTAGCACATAAAAATCAGCAGGAAATATTAAATTTTGAACCCTCACAAGAACATCCTCTAACACACCAGAAGGGTGTGCCGTACTCCGATTTGCTAGCTGAGCAACTATTCCTGTGGGCTTTAGTTCACCAACCTGCAAAGAAGAGTATATGGAATGAGGCATCACATTAATAGAAGCACCCAAATCAAGCATAGCATTGGAAAAAGAATACTCCCCTATGGTGCACGGAATCGAGAATGTTCCAGGATCGTTGCACTTGGTGGGAAGTGATGGTTGTATCAATGCTGAGACGTTCCTCCCCAGGCTCACCTTCTCATCACCTCTAAGTCGTCTTCGGTGGGTACACATCTCCTTCAGAAACTTGGCATATCTCGGAATTTGCTTGACGGCATCAATCAATGGAATGTTAACCTGCACTTTTTTGAAAGTCTCCAAGATTTCTTTATCAAGTTCAGTTTCCTTTTGTTTCCTTGGTTGGGTGGCTCTTTGGGGAAATGAAAGAGGAATGCTTGGGCTTGGTAACTCATCAATAGACACACTCTTTCCTTTGGCAGGACTTCTCTCAAGACAAGGTTCCATCTCATTTGAACATTTTTCAGTGGTTGGGATGGTGGTTCCCTTAGAAGAGGATGACTCTAATGGAGGGTTCATTTGGCTTTTAAGTTGAGTTCCACTCCTAAGGGTGATGGCACTAACATTTCCCTTATCCCTAGGGTTGACAAGTAGTTGAGATGGTAGTTTACCAGACCCATGGCTTTGGATTTCATCCACTGAGTTAGCTAGTTGGCCTAATTGGGTTTTGAGGTCTTGTATGGTTGCTTGGGTGGTTTGTTGGAATTGGAGATTATTGGCAGCTATTTGTTTCATCATATCTTCTAGGCTAGGCTCGGGTTTTGGAGGGGTTGTTGGAAAGGCCTTTGGGGTGGTTGAAAATTTCTGGGTGGTGGGGGTTGATGACTACTTTGCCCTGGTTGGTTCCATGGTTGATGAGGCTGGTTTGAATACCCCCCTTGCCTATAGGCTTGGTTGTCTTTCCACCCAGGGTTGGATGGATAGTAAGGTTCTTGCCAAATGGGTTGGTTATAGGGGTGTCCTGTAAATATTGCCTCACAACTCTCAGAAGTTTCTCTCAATTGGGGGCATTGGTCAGAATAGTGGATACCAGAAGAGCATATACCACAATGTATGGGAGAAGAAGATTGGAATTTCCCTTGGGAAAGAGCAAGTTGTCGTAGAAGGGTACTCACCTCTTCAAACTTTGTGTCCACCTTCTTCTCGAATTCAGTACTTTGCACCTCATGGACACCTCGAATGGGTACACTGGACCTTGAACTGAATTGTTGAGTGTTCTGTGCCATGGTCTCAATTAGGGTCCTTGCAGCAATTGGGGTTTTATCCACTAGTGCACCACCTGCAACAACATCAATCATGTTACGATCTATTGGAATTAAACCTTCATAAAAATATTGTATTAAAAGTTGATCGCTTATTTGGCGGTGTGGACAACTTGAACATAATCTTTTAAAGTGTTCCCAATATTCATGAAGGGTTTCTCCTTGAGATTGTCTTATCTCACATATTTCTTTCCTTATTGTTGCAGTTCGAGAGGCTGGGAAGTATTTTTCAAGAAAAAGACATTTCATGTCCGCCCAACCTCTAATAGGTGAATTAACATAATACAACCAATTTTTAGCCGTGTTTTCTAATGAAAATGGAAATGCCCTAAGTTTTACTTGTTCTTCATCCACATTAGCAGGTTTTAATGTTGAACACACAATATGAAATTCTTTTAAATGCTTATGTGGATCTTTTCCAGGCAGTCCATGAAATCTTGGTAATAAATGAATTAAACCAGATTTTAGTTCAAAATTGGGTGTCTCGCCTTGTAATTGAATGTAAGTGGGTCGGATATCAACATCAAGTGAGGTGAGTTCTTTTAGTGTTCTATTATTTTCAGCCATGTTATACAAGTTATGTTCAGTTTTAACTTTGGTTTCAGAAGAAGAAGAAGGATCAAGAAGAATTTTAAGATGTGATGTCTCCTCCTTCAAAGTGTTGTCTTGTGTGTCTCGGTTTCGTTGATGTAGGATCCTCTCCGGTTCGCGTTCGAAAGTTTGTAGGTCTCCCAGAGTAGAACGCGTCATACACAGAACCTAAACAATAAATAAATTAGAACACAAAAATAAATGCAAAGGTAGAAGATAAAACAAACAAATATTCACAAAAATTACAAAAAATTTATCAAAAACACGCACAAAAAACCAAAGCGCTCCCCGGCAACGGCGCCAAAATTTGACCGCGTTGTCATGACACGTCAAATTGATTATGTTTTTAAGGTTGATTTATAGTCTAGGGCAGACCCTAAGTCGTCTCTCAAGGAGCGTTGGTAGGTTTAGAGTATGTATTTTTAATAAAAATGACTAAGAGAGGGGGTGGTTTTGAAAAGAGTTTAAAACAATGACTTAGTTGAAATAGCTTAAAAGTTGAGTGACCTAGTGGATTTTGAAAAATATGAGATAAAAGGGTCGATGTGATTTCACTACACACATATCAAGTACATTGTTCATAAAGATTCATCTTAGGTTTAGAGTAATTCTTTGGTTGGAGTTAATTGGAATCCCGATTAATTTCTAAGCTTTTATTTCAATGCTTTAAGGACCAAACCTTGATGTAACAATCGTATTGTCAAGGTCCAGTACTTATGCATGGAATAAGAGCTTCCAAAGCAGATTGAAATCTCAATAAGGTGGGTATGAAAAGGATTCTTGTGATGTCCAATCGGAACAACACAAGTCACGCACTCAAAACCTCACACCGATCGGTTAGAAATTAAGAGTATAACACTCACATGCATCAAATCAAGCATTCAAATCTGAAATAAAATAAGATACATGGAATGAAATGTTTAAACACCCAAATTACTCCAAACCAGTAGCTAGTGTATGCATCGGAACTCCCTTGACATGTGTGTAGCTCCCTCACAACGAACACCCACCGTTTAGCCCGACATCGAGAGGAGGAGGAAGCTCGAGAGGATCTCCTTCTTCATCCTTGATCCCTCTATGAGGATAGGGGCCTCCAGAACTTCTTGGATGGTGAGAGGACTCCCTTGGGTCTCCAAAATGGCAGAGTGTGGCTTCTGGTTCGAACTTGCAAATGGGGAGCCCAAAGTGTCATTTTATAGGAAAATTGGAAGGTGGTTTTAGGCACACAGATTTCATCAATCCACTTGTAACACGCGTTTCGGCCTTCAGACAGCTTTATCTCGCTTTGGAGAAAATAGAAAAGTTGTAGCCCTACCTCTTGACTGTCTCCACCGAAAGTTTGGCACCGTTTGGACAACTACAGCTCAAGATATTGATAAAATACAGAACACCGCATTTGACTTGGTCCATATTCGGTGGCTTGGACAGATCAGTTCAGATGGGCCCCATGAAAGCCGAATCAGGATTGGGTTCCTTAATATGAAATGTAGCCTATTAAATTTTGAACAGGCCCACAAAATTTCAGCCCATTTGGATGCACGGATATCGTGCACTATGCAAAACAGTGGACAGATGTCCATGGATCCATGCAATTTTGGCCCATTTTTCTTCCACTTCATCAAAGGCCCTCCAAATCATCTCCACCTACATTGTAATAATAAAAACAAGTAACATTGCCCATTATAATATTGATTAACATTAATTGATTGATTCAAACATAAAGTGCAATTTATTATTATATTTAGAATATTCATTACAAAACTAGTTTAAAACAGCGGTGTAAGGGTGGAATAAAACAGTGAATTGTGGTACGATCAGGAGTGCGGTGGAACGGGCTTGTTATGGGAATGAAGAAGGATCAGCGAAGGCAATTGCGGCTATGGAGCTCTTCTGAGAATTCCGAACTTGGAAAAGATACGAGTGAAACGCCCTGGAAATGGAGAACCGACTCCAGGCTATTGAAGAAACCTTGGTAGGATTCCGTCAAGCGATGATGGCGGTGCAAAAAAGCATGGAAAAAATTATGCACGGGCAAAATGATAGTCAGCTGGTAGCTCAAACCCTGGCGCAGCAGTCAGAGGAGAGGGCTGCGCTCCAGATGCGGATATGGAGGAAAGAACTTTGGAGAAAATGAAAGAGTTAGAGTTACAGGTTGGAAAGGGGGCGGAAACAGGAAAACAGAGCAGAGTCGTGCCAGAAAAATCAGGAGGAAGCAGGCAGAAAAGTGCGGCAGCAGGAGAGAAACCAGAGGGAGAGTCTGCATCCGAGGAGGTCATCTTCACCGAAGCCATGCAGAATGCAGTAAGGAAGGTAGAATTACCGTCATTTGCAGGGGAAGACCCGTTCGGATGGGCTGCTAAGGGAGACATATTTCTTGATAAATCGAACACCTGAAGAAATGAAGTTGCATTATGCTCAAATCTGCATGGAAGGAACAACGCTCTATTGGTTCCTCTCTTGGCATCAGGCTATGTAGGAGCCAACTTGGGAAAGGTTTAGAACCGCTCTCATGGAGAGATATGGGAGGACTACTAAGGAAGACCCATTAAGATACTTAAAAACACTCCGACAGACTGGTACAGTGGATGAATATATTGAAGAATTCAAACAAGTGGTTGAGGATTCTAGATTTCCTGGAATCCTGGTACATGAGCATGTTCAAGGGGGGACTGAGAAACGAGATAGAAAACCGTGTCTCAACCCATGAGCCGCAAAACAAAATCAGAATGCTAGTTCTAACAAGGAAAATTGAAAAGGAGTTGATTGGAGAGGGAGTTCTCAAAGGGAATCGAGGGCGGCCAGCTCCCTTGCCGATGTCTCGAGGGACAGGTACTCAATCGATTAGTGTTCCACTTGGTCGGGGCAATACGGAGTGAAATAGGAGGGAGGAAGAATTAAAGAAGGCAGTTGGGGAAAATAGATGGAATGAGACTAAAACTCTTCGCAAGCAGGAACGTGAGGAGCGAAAACAGAAGGGGCTATGCTTCCGCTGTGGACAATCGTTTAGCCCAATGCATAAGTGTCCGGACAAACACTTAAGGGTGCTGGTCTGGGAATATGAAGAACCAGAAACGGGGCCGGAGGACGAGCAGGAGCCGCGGCTGGAGGAAACAGAAAGACAGAATGGGAAACAACTTGAGGATGAGCTGGCTGGAGGCCAAATAGAATTCCGCAGTATGGGGCTTGCATGAGTGAAATCTCTGATGTTTGCAGGGAAATTAGCAGGGGTACCAATCACGGTGCTTGTGGACGGCGGGGCGAGTCACAATTTTATTTAAAAAACCCTTGCAAAAATAACCAACATGGAGGTGAGTCCTACCCTGCTGTATGAGATCAAGTTGGGAAACAAGCACCGGGTAATCTCCCAAGGGTATGCCGCCAGGTGGAGGTGAATCTGGAAAAGGTAACCTTCAATATCAAAGCTTATGTTTTTGATACGGGAGGGTTGGATTTGGTCTTGGGAATGAAGTGGTTGCGGAGTCTGAGAAATGTTCTAACTAATTGGAGCCAAAAACCATGGAGTTTACTTGGCAATGAGAGGAAATTAAGCTCGAGGGGGAAATCAGGAACGTGGGGCAGTTGGAGGGAGTGCAACAATCAATACAGGCGAAGTCCTTACTGCTAGAAGGTTCATACTGGCGAACACAGCTGCAGTTTTCAGCCAAAGGGAAAACTCCAGAACGGACCAGCGGACAGCATTTAGAAGCACTGCTGCAGAAATTCCAGAGGCTGTTTGAAGAGCCCATGGGACTTCCGCCCATTAGACTAACAGACCACGCAATTACCTTAGTATCGGGGGCATCACCTGTTAATATCAAGGCTTACAAATTGGCACACTATTTGAAAGATGAAGTGGAAAAACAGATTATGGAGATGTTGTCTAGTGGAGTGATTCGGCATAACAATAGCCCATATTTAAGCCCAATTATTTTAGTCCGAAAAGAAGATACTAGTTGGCGGATGTGTGTGGACTATAGAGCTTTGAACAAGCTGACAATTCCGGACAGATTCCCAATCCCAATCCCAATCATAGAGGAGTTGTTCGATGAGTTATATGGAACTCGTTTTTTTTCCAAGCTAGATTTGAAGTCCGGGTTCCACCAAATTCGGGTAAAGGAAGAAGACGTTTGTAAGACAGTCTTTAAGACGCATGAGGGGCATTATGAGTTCCTTGTCATGCCGTTTGGACTAATGAATGCCCCTGCCACCTTCCAATCGACCATGAACAGGGTGTTCCATGGGGCTTTACAGAAATTCATATTAGTGTTTTCTGATGATATACTCATGTATAGTAAGACTTGGGCCGAACACTTGAGCCACCTCAAAACGGCTTTTACAATATTAGAGGCAAATCAGCTACTGGTAAACAGGAAGAAGTGTTCGTTTGCACAACAATCTTTGGAACATCTGGGGCACATCATTTCTTGCGAGGGGGTTTCCATGGATCCAAAAAAGGTAGATTACGTCCGGGGCTGGCTACGCCCCAAGAACGTGAAAGAAGTACGGGGATTTTTGGGGCTTACGGTACTACCGAAAATTCATTGAGGGCTATGGGAAAATTGCTAAGCCTCTCACTGAATTAACCAAGAAGGATAATTTCCTTTGGAATGTCGCAGCAGAGCAGGCCTTTGAGGACTTGAAGAGGTGTGTACCGACAGCCCCATTGCTGGCCCTGCCAGACTTTCAAAAGACTTTTTTCATTGAATGTGATGCCTCGAGGAAAGGGGACGGAGCTGTGTTGATGCAAACCCGCCGGCCAGTTGCATATTTCACCAAGGCTTTGGCAGAAAACAACCTTTCCAAATCAGTCTATGAAAAGGAAGTAATGACCCTCGTCCTTGTTGTGAGTCACTGGAAGCAATACCTACTGGGAAGACATTTTGTGATTTGCACGGACCACAAGGCCCTCAAGCACCTCCTCAGCCAGCGACACCACTCGGCAAATCAACAAGATTGGCAGGCAAAACTGCTCGGGCTCGATTTCGAGGTTGTTTACAAAACAGGACGGGAAAATCAGGCAGCATATGCCCTTTCTCGGATGGCAGAAAATGTGGGGAAAGACAGCGCAGCAAGAAAAACCCTGGGAACAGCAGTTTCGGAGCCGTTTTGGATGGAGGAGGTAGTAGAAAGGGAAATACAGCAGGATCCATCCCTAAAAAAAATCATACACTATCGAGAAGTAGCCTGAAGTATATCCAGGGTACAACTTGCATGAAGGGCTTTTATTTAACAAAGGACGGCTGGTTTTGTCCAGCCAATCCACTCTTATACCGAAGTTCCTCCACTATTATCACTCTTCAGTAGTTGGGAGACATGTGGGCTTCCATAAAACTTATAAGCAGTTGGCGGCAGGATTGTTTTGGAAGGGAATGCCACGACAAATAATGCAGTTTGTCTAAGACTGTGCAACCTGTAAGCGTCAAAAAAATCAGTCTGTCTCCTACGGGGCTTTTACAACCACTGTCAATACCAGAGCAAGTTTTGGAAGATATCTCCATGGATTTCATCTCCGGGCTGCCCAAATCACAAGGGTCCTCTGAAATTTTTGTGGTGGTGGACAGACTCTCAAAATATTCACATTTTGTGCTATTGAAACATCTGTATACATCAAGATCAGTAGCAGAGGTATTCATTCGTGAAGTAGTCTGCTTACATGGAATTCCAAGCTCAATAATTAGTGACCGGGACCCCATCTTCGTTAGTAATTTTTGGAAGGAATTGTTCCGCATGGAGGGGACAAAGTTGAAAATGAGTTCTTCATATCACCCCCAAACGGACAGGCAGACGGAAATAGTTAATAAATGTTTGGAAACCTACCTCCGATGCTTTGCTTCTGAACGCCCCTGATCTTGGGCACGATGGATACCTTGGGCTGAGTTTTGTTATAATACCACACCTCATACATCTACTAAATTCTCCCCTTTTGAGGTCGTGTATGCCAGGAAACCTCCTCCGGTTTTGCGTTTGGCTGGTCGACACACACCAATGGATGCAGTCGCTGCAGCCTTAACAGAGCGGGACCAGATTTTGCTCTAGTTACGACAGAATCTTACTCATGCACGACAGTTGATGACTTACTCTGCCAACAAACACCGGCGAGATGTTTCCTTTGAAGTGGGCGAATCTGTATATGTCAAGCTAAGGCTAAATGTACAAACTTCCAAGGCTACTAAACTTCACCCGAAACTCACAGAGAGATATTATGGCCCCTACCAGATCCAAGAATGTCTGGGAAACGCAGCTTACAAGCTCAGCCTCCCCTCTACTACTCGAGTTCATCCGGTGTTCCATGTGTCGTAGCTCAAGCAAGCAGTGGGAAATTCCGACGTGCAGACTGACCTACCGGAAATTCTAGATTCTGGTTGTCCAGCAGTGGTTGAACCATAAAATGTGTTGGCTACCAAGCCAATGACCGGACTTCCACAAGGGTTGTAGCTTATACAATGGAAAGGGCGGCCTCGGGAAGAAGCAAATTGGGAAGACGCTGCGTTGATTGGTTCGCAATTCCCTGATTTTCACCTTGAGGAGAAGGTGTCTTATGAGGAGGGGCGAAATGTTAGTAAAATCCAGTCAAAACCCCACCTATTACACACTTACCAGCAGATGGGCAAGAAGGTAATTGAGGGGCATTAGGCGGTTACCGGGAGACTGTTTTAAAAAGTGGGACCGGTCTGTTGAGGTGGGTATCGAGAGGAATATTTTTGGTTAGAATGGACTGTGGGCACAGCCGCGGGAGAGAGGTGGTCCTCTCTCTGAACCGATCGGAGCTCTTTCTTCCAAAGGTACCAGAGGCAATTCATCAGGTTCTGCTGTTTGTAGTGTTTCTCTCTTTCCTTTCTCTGTAACAGAGCTATACAGGTACGGATATAAATACAGAATTCCGGATATACTGCGGTTTTTCTTCTTCTGTTTATTTTTCTCCCTAACATAATCCAGCACACAAAGATGAGAGCCCTTCACATTAGGCATGGCATTGATGCAATTTTGCATTTCCAATGATCGATGGTTGTTTTCTCAGTACAACTTCAATGCTTTTGTGCCCATGGGATGATGAAAAGAGCCAAGGAAACGCAGAGCAGGTGAAATGAGAGTCATGGATATCATGACTTCAGAATTAAATACAGCAACTATGTAAAATTTACCAACACAGCAGCATAAAGATAAGAGCATGAAACATTATAAAGAATCATCCAATACCTTATTGAAAATGGTGTGGGCATGGACCAGTCTCGGGAGCAAGGGACCCGTTATTCGAAATACTATTCTCAGCATTGCAACAGATGTTAATGGTCTCAGATGCTTAATTATGAGATGAGCTCTTTCTAGCCACTCTAGTGGGAGGTTGCTGAAGAAAGAATGGAGCAAGGCGATTATATTACCTGGCACCAAAACGACTAAATGAATAATTGAAAATAAAACAGACAAACATGAAAAGAACAGTTCAAAACAGGTCATGCAAAATTTTATTTTATCTCATTGTGAAAGTTACAGTACACATCTTGTTAAAAGCCTACCAAGAATATGTGTGCAAGTACCTCAACAAAGCAACATCTTTTCATATTACACATTTTTTCTCAGGGACAATTATTTAACAGTATCAAATGAAAGGAAAAAAGATGGCCAACATTAAAATGGGTCTGAGTAACACAAAGCCTTTAATCATTTTTGAAAAGGAACTTGTAAACAGAGAAGAATTTGTCACTGTCATTATTTCACCTTTCTTTATTCCACAAGAAATTATCTCCCTAAAAGTTACCATCATGCCAATTGATGCGTCGCCGGAAGCTCGAAACGAGTAAGTGAAGACGAGCAGCAAAATGTAGCCGATTGACTGAGGCTTAAAGACAACGCCACCAGCCAAGGTTTCTCCACGCTTAAAGACAAAGTCACCAGCAATGGAGACGCACCACTAATTCCGGGCAAAGGGAAGAGGCTAAAGCAAGAAGAATGCACAAAAAACTTTAAAAATTCCTCACTTTCAGGTCTAGCCATTACAAATGTGTGAAAATACATTATAAAGACACAATAAAGAGAGGAAAATGCCCCAAAATGAGTTACAAGGCATGGAGAACTCAAAAGGCACATAAAAAGAATAAAATAACACTTTCCCATGCCATTAAATGACCCCACTAACTAAAGTAGCGAATTTCCTTAATGATTCTTTTCTCCACCTTCTCCCTCCTCTTAAATATACTACTACAAATTTGCTTCATTTTCCATTTGGATAATTCATTTTGGGCCCCAAATAAGTGTGTTGTGGCCCACCATGGTGTTGGATGTCAAAAAGTGCAGGATGGTCCGATTCGAAAAACAATTGGGCTTGAAAATTTTGTCAAGATCCAAAATTATTCTGCTTGGGTTGGATCTGATCTACATCATTCCCCTCTGGTTGGAGAGGATTTGCCCTCAAATCCATGGCATCATCTTCTTCAGTGTATGGACACAAGTCCCCAATGTTGAACGTTGCAGAAACGCCACCAAAATCATCAGGTAAATCGATTTCGTAGGTATTGTTTCCCACTCGATCAAGCACCTTGAATGGACCTTCAGCTCGTGGCGCCAGCTTGCTCTTCCTTTTGGATGGAAATTTCTCCTTGCAAAGGTGAATCTACACTTTGTCTTCGGGTTGGAAAATGGCATGCTTCCGATGCTTGTTAGCTCTCCTCTTGTATGCTTCATTATACTTCTCTATTTAAGAATGAATAGATTCATGAAGCTTCTTCATCTACTTTGTCTTCTGCTCTGCATCAATATTCACCTGAAAATCAAGAGGCAAAGAGCACAATTCTATAAGAGTGATTGGATTGATGCCATAAACCACTTCGAATGGAGAATGCTAAGTAGTAGCACTGAGAGATCTATTGTATCCAAATTCAGCTTGTGCAAGCTGTAAATCTCAATCTCTCATGCACTTGTTCACCAATGTTCTCAGAATAGTGCTCAATGTACGATTGGTAACTTCCGTTTTCCTATCAGTTTGAGGGTGATGGGATGTGCTGAAAAGAAATTTCATACCGACTTTCCCCCACAATGTCCTCCAAAAATGACTGAGAAATTTAGTCTCTATCTGAAACAATACTGCGAGGAATGTCATGAAGACGAACAATTTCCTTGAAAAACAATTCTGCCACTTTTATCGCATCTTCAGTCTTATAGCAAGGTATGAAATGAGACATCTTAGAAAATCGATCAACAACAACCATTATTGGATCTTTACCTCGCTGAGTCTTTGATAAAGTCATAATGAAATCCATGCTGAGATCTTCCCATGGTTGCTCCAGAATAGGTAACGAAGTGTATAAACCAGGCTTGAAATGACTCATTGCCCTTTGACATGTTCCGCATCTTGAAAGAATTGTCTGGACATCTGATTGCATCTTCGGCCAGAAGAAAAGCTCCTTTAGTATCTTCAAGGTTTTATGGATGTCAAAATGACCAGCAAGTCCCCCTTCATGTGCTTCCCGAATGAGCAAGTCCCTGTAATTACCCTTTGGAACACACAACTAGTTTCTCTTAAAGAGAAACTCATCTTGTATAGAATAATCCCCCACAAATCCATTTTAACATTGAATTAAAGTAACATTAAACTCCATATCATGCTGATAATCTTCTATCATAAGCTGAAATCCAAGAATTCGAGCATCTAGAATGGTAAGTAATGCATACCTTTGAGATAAAGCATCCACCACCAGGTTATCTTGCCCCTGGTATTTTGACACAAATGAGAATGATTGTAAGAATTTCACCCACTTTGCATGCTTCGAACTCAGCTTGTGTTGACCATTGATAAACATCAATGTTTGATGGTCAGAATGAAGAACAAACTGCTTTGGTCTCAAATAATGAGACCAATGATCTAGGGCTCTCAAAACCGCATAAAATTCCTTATCATAGGTGTTGTAATTCCTCCTTGAATCATTCAATTTCTCACTGAAATATGCAATATGACGCTTGCTTGGGATGAGAACAGCGCCTATCCCAACTCCACTTGCATCACATTCTACTTCAAAGACTTGATCAAAATCACGTAACGCTAAAACTGGTGCTTCACACAACTTTTTCTTAATCATTTCAAATGCTTCATTTGTTGCCTTTGACCACTCAAATTTCCCATTTTTCAAGCATTCAGTGATGGATGTCGTGATAGTGTTGAAATTAGAAACAAAGCGACGATAAAAAGATGTCAAACCATGGATTCTCTTTACTTCTGTGATGAATTCTAGTTGTGGTCAGGACTTGATTGTTTCCATTTTTGATTGATCCACCATGATGCCTTCTTTGGTTATCACGTATCCCAAAAAAACAACTTGTGTTGAAAATAACTCGCATTTTTCCAGCTTTCCATATAGCTTTTCTTTCCGCAGAATGTCAAATACCCGCCGAAGATGATCCACGTGGCTCTCCACATCCTTGCTGTAAATCAAAATATCATCCAAATAAACAACAACAAATTTACCAATAAATGGTTTCAAAACTTCATTCATGAGTCGCATGAATGCACTAGGAGCATTTGAGAGGCCGAATGGCATGACCGACCACTCAAACAATCCACCCTTGGTTTTGAAAGCCGTTTTCCAGCTTTCCATATAGCTTTTCTTTCCCCATAATGTCAAATACCTGCCGAAGATGATCCACATGGCTCTCCACATCCTTGCTGTAAATCAAAATATCATCCAAATAAACAACAACAAATTTACCAATAAATGGTAGAACTTCATTCATGAGTTGCATGAATGCACTAGAAGCATTTGAGAGGCCGAATGGCATGACCGACCACTCAAACAATCCACCCTTGGTTTTGAAAGTCGTTTTCCACTCGTCCCCTTCATTCGAATCTGGTGGTATCCACTACGAAGATCAACCTTCGAAAAGATTGATGACCCATGTAATTCATCAAGCATATCATCGAGTCGTGGAAAGGGATACCTGTATTTGATGGTTATATTATTGATAGCTCTACTATCAATGCACAAGCGACACGTACCGTCTTTCTTCGGCACTAATAATGCTGGAACAGAACACAGGCTCATGTTTGGCCTTATAAAGCCTCGATCCATCAATTCATCCACTTGCTTCTGCAATTCCTTTGATTCTCCAGGATTACACCGATATGCTAGTTTATTAGGCAATTGTGTACCTAGTACAAGATCAATCTGGTGTTCAATGCCTCTAAAGGGTGGTAATCCTGCTGGAAGATCATTAGAAAAAACATCATGATATCCCTCAATCAAGGAATGAGGAAACGGATGGTAATGGATCTTCTCCTCATGGCATAACTTTTCCATCATCAATAAAGCAATAACTGGATTTTACTTATTTATTGCTTTCTCCACTTTAGTTTTATTCATAAAGAGGCTATATTTGGGCGCTTCTGGAACATATTTTTCTTGAAAGGTTTGGGATGACTTCAAATTAGCTAGCGTGATATTCTTTTCCCCATATTGGAAAGAATGTGTTTTTCCTCCCGTCATATTTCACTTCCCTGTCAAACTGTCAAGGTCTTCCCAACAACAAGTGACAAGCATTCATAGGAATAACATCACACAATACCTCATCAACATAGTTCTTACCAATGAAAAATGAAAACAGAACCTGTTTGTTGACTTGGAATGTGCTCCCATTGTTCAATCATTGCAATTTGTATGAGCGAGGGTGATTTTGAGTTGGAAGCTTCAATTTCTCCACTAGTGTTGAAACAGCATTTGTACAGCTTCCACTATCAATAATCATCATGCATACCTACGAGGGAGCCTGTTGCCCAGAAGAGGCGCCGCGTGGGGGGCTCTGCCCGAGAGGAGCGCCGCGAGAAGGCTGCTGCCCAGGAGAGGGCGCCACAAGGGGGGCTCTGCCTAGGAGGGGAGTCGCGAGAGGACTGCTGCCCAGGAGAGAAGGTGTCGCGAGTTGGGGGTTTAGCCCAGGAGATGCGCCGCGAGAGGGGGGGGCTTCGTCAGGGAGGTGCGCCGCGAGGGAGGAGCGACGCGCAGGAGGGAGGGCGTCGCAAGGGAGGAGTTCTGCCCAGGAGATGCGCCGCGAGGGGGGGCTCCGTCAGGGAGTTGCACCGTGAGGGAGGAACGGCGCGCAGGAGGAAGGGCACCGCACGAGGGATTTCGGGGCACAGGGAGGGAGGGAAAAAAAATCAACCTAACCCTGATACCATGTTATAATGGAAACTCGTACCTTACAATGAGGTAGGGCGCTCAATTTATAGACCACAACAAAAATACAACAGGTTACCCACACCGATGTGGAATACAAATACAAAGAAACATTTCACTCTAAACAACCATAATTGTTGGAGTCTGCATCCCACATCGAACTTATGGTCCAGTGTGGTTTATATTATTCATTATAAAAGAACCTCAAGGCTTCCTTTAGAAAGGACCTTGGGGGTTCGGGTCTATCTCATTTTATCATTCTACATGGTATCAAAGGGAAACTAATCCTGAAGCCCTCCTCCCGTTTTATTTTTTCTTTTCCCCGCCAGCCTCTAGGGTTTCTCCCCCATTGGGGGGGGGGGGGGGGGAACGGCCTCCAAGGCCAGTGAGTCATAGGTATCTTCTGCCCCCCCTGTCGGCTATCCCTCCTTCCCGACAGGTCAAGCTCCCGACGGCTCCTATCCGGCGAAATCCTCCCGCTTGCAGGACCTCTCCTGCGGCGCCCTCCCTTCCCGGCTCTCCGACGCCCTCCTGCGATCCTGACGGCCGGCCGCAGCCCTTTCACCTCCCGGTGCGCCTCCCCGACGACGCGCCCCAGCCTTCCGTCGTTCTCCTCCCGACGACGCTCCCTACGCCCCTCCGTCGCGAACGGCCCAACATCCCTGTCCCTCCCGACGGCGTAACGCCCTCCCTCCCGGCAGTTGCGCTCCGCCCCGACGGCTTTCCTCCCGACGCGCGCACATCCATCCGGCCCGCAACCATCATCCAGCGCGAGTTCCCTGGCCGACCTCTGCATCTCACGTCGGTTCCCTCCCTGCAGATCTCTCTTGGCGGAACCCTCCTGGCGGATCCTCTCCTGCCTCCTTGGCAAATACGCGGCCTGCTTCTCCCGTCGGTAAACCTGGGCGCACGTCGTCGGTGCATTCTGCGGCAGCTCTGCCTCCAAGCCGATCCCCTCCTCCTGCGCTGCTCTCCCGGCAGCCGCCTCCCTTTCCCGGCGGAACCATTTCTGCGCGCTCCTTGTCCGTCGGCACGTCTTCGCGCTTCCTCCACCGTGGCGCAACACCTCGACCGCTTTGGATTTGGGCTCTTTGGCGCCGCCAGGTCCCGCAACGATTCTGCGGAATCCCCGCTGCTCGTCGTCGGCCCCGCAAGTGTTGCTTTCCCGACGTATCTTCGACCGGCCCCACTAGTGCGGCATTCCTGGCACTCCGTCAACCGACCCAGTGTGTGTGGTTCCTCTGTTGCGCCCGCGACAACTTCATCCATCCATCATCCTGAGGGAGAGCTGCAATCTTGAGGGGGAGTTATGATCGTCGCTTGTTTCTTTTTATTTAATCTTGTTTTGTAATCAAGCTGGGTATGTCCAACTTGAGGGGGAGTGTTTGCAGCATTTCTTGTTTGCTTTGTATCATCGTTGCTTTGGTCTCTTTTCTTTATGTGTCCAAACTAGGTACACCTAGCTTGAGGGAGAGTATTGGAGTCTGCATCCCACATCGGACTTATGGTCCGATGTGGTTTATATTATTCATTATAAAAGAATCTCAAGGACTCCTTTAGAAAGAACTTGGGGGTTCGGGTCAACCTCATTTTATCATTCTACAATGATAATGGTTTTACATTCACCACGGCTGGTGATACTTTATTCATTAAGAGCAATGAATCGTACAAGCAGTAAATGAAAAGAAGCTAAGATTGACAAGATCAATTCAAATTCAATAATGGATTCCATGTATAAAAGTACAGAGGCTTATGAAAAACAACTATTGGTCTTACAATTAGTTAAAACCAGTATGAAAGTAACTCTCCAGAGATTGACTTAAAGTAGCAACCTACATTCTAGAGAACGAGATCTACAGAGGTAGATCTAACAGTAGCTTAAAACAAGTCATAAGTACATATATTGACAAGGTATTGAAAAAATACAAGTTGGAACAATTCAAGAGAAACTTGTTTACGAATGTAGCATGACATAAATCTCTTCAAGAAGATAAATATGAGACATAGGAGGAGATTAATGTGGTGAGTAGGATTTCATACGCTTCTACGATGGATCAATCTGATATACCATGTTATGTACTAAATGAGATATTGCCAACATATACTTTATGGTATGTAAATATCAGTTATTTCCAGGAGAACTGCATGGGAAGCAGTCAGAACTATCCAAATGTACTTGAGAGAATACAAGGGAAATGTTCCTGGTACTTGGAGAGGAAGGAACACTAGTCTAAGGGGGTACAAACTAGTCTTCCTTTGGATCAACATGATCCAATATCGCAGTCAGACTAAGGTAATGAGAAAGATATGCTCATTTAAGTTAGTGGTAGCCATATCTAAAAATACCGATTGCGTTGCTGCTTCTGAAGCGGCCAAACAAGCAGTGTATAATACACAACGATTTGTTTCAGTTCTTGGAATCGCACCTAGTAAGTAAAGTTTTATCATAATATAAATTATGATAATACTACTACTAGTACTACCCAAGATGTCAAGTTTTGATAGTGGACAAAAGCTATATAATCAGGGATATCATCACTTGAGGAGTCTTACTCAAGGAGGTGAAATCACAAATAGCAAAGTAGCCACGCGGTGGAGATGTGGAAAACCCAACAACTAAAGTCATAACTCAGCAGAAGCATAATCTTATCATTTGAGAGCTAACAAGGTCCGTTAGCAAGTTGGCTTTAGTGCAAATGAGTGTGTTGTAATAGTGGGTGCCCTAGAATAAAGATTGTACTCATTCACAATGGTTGCATCTTACTTGGATTATTCACGACCATTTGATCAAATCAACGATCCTAATCGCACCACCATCCCACTTCCAATAAACAATCAAAATCACACTATGTTCCAAATCGAAGCACTAGATTGACCCCGTTCAAATTTGATCCAGTGGCCCAAATCACATAGGTTTTGGATATATAGTCCAGATCACACCGATTCCAGAACCAGTATACCCATTCAAAACCCTAGGCAGATCCGACCCATTCCGAACCGGGTTTAATCTGATCTAATTGGACCCGAATCCCAATCTCTATACAGTGCACCGTAAACCGATGATCAACCCAGCAAGATTGAAAGTATCTCATTGTCGATGCGTCATGTGAAGTGCAAAGTGTGTTATCAAAGCATCACATTATGCCTCACATACTCATATGCTTGCATCTGCGAATGGTGCGGTGCACCACTTCACACATGGTTCTTCTCTTTTCCTTTATGCATTATTTAAATAGTACAAACCACTTTTTCTATAGCAACCACTCTCACCATTCATTTTCGGCACGGGACTAGCTTCCCCATGTAAAATGTATTTTTCTTCCTTTTATAAAAGAAAATATCTTAAAAATTCTTTTATAAAAAAAATCAACATAGAACGCCCAAGAATGTTGAAATGAGTTAGAATGTTAAAATTGGAGGCAAAAAAACAGCATTGAAGGAAAAAAAACAGAAGCTAAGCACCAAGAATTATAAAATGAGCTATTATTGCAAAGAAGATACCAATTGCTGTTGAGGTATTGTCCTGAGCAGCCCATGAAGGATCCAACAAAGCATACCCAATAGCACTATCTTGTTCACCTGAGGACCTCATTCCATCGCGGAGCCACCAAGTATCTTTTATTATACGAGCTGCCTCAATATAGAATTGATCATGAAAATCAAGGGGAAGTTGTGCCAATAGGAGACCGCAAGCTTGAATCAACAAGCAACATAACTGTTGGCATGTATAACCACTTTGCAAAACAAAGTTTGAAGGGTTTATTCCAGAAGAGGAAGGAGTTGACCTGCTGGCACCCAAGGAATCCGAGCTGCCTCCTGAAGGCGAAGTGGGTAAAAGTGGAGTTCCATGCAAACCATTGCTGGACTGAATAAGAGTTTGTTGGACATCAACAACAATTTGAACTAGTGATGATACAATTTGGGATACGGGGACAGGAAGAGACAGTAATTCTATGACTGCTGTTTCAAGAAGCAGCTGAGTATATGTACCAGGGTCCTGGACCTTATAGAATGCTTTCTGGCCCTCGGCAGTATTTGATGGTTCAGACTGAGTAGTCCCCAGGGTTTTGTTAAAAGAAATGCAAACACTCGAAGCATCAACCACTGTTCCAGATTTTGAAGAGAGGCATAAAGGAGGTATAACATTGTTAACCAGACCCAATAAGAGAGTTGCAAAATAGTCCAGAGGTGGGCAAATTGTTGGATTCGGAGAACTAATGTGCTGCCGAAATGACTCCGAAAATGGAATCTGAAACAAACGCCATGTTAAAAGTGAATAAAGAACTTCTACTTCGTTTTTTTAATTTTTCATATAATTTAGAGGGGGAAGGAGCATATGTACCTTACTAGGATCAAGCAAACTAAGAATTCTGAAAATAAGTTTTCCAGGGAGATGACCATAAAAATATGCAAGTATATCTCGAACAAATGTAAATCGTAAAGGATAGTAAGCAATGAACTGAGAATACATGGCAAGAACCATCTCGGCAGCATCAAAAGCATCATTTTCAATTAATCTATAAATGATCAATGGGAAAACAGGAAGCAGGCGTGCTGCAATGTCATCAAAGAAAGTGGGAAACCTGAAAAACTCAAATAAATATGACCTCCGTCAGAATCCAATCCATCAAATTAAATGAAAAGGCAGCATAAACTAACACAGAAAAGTAGTATAAAAGTAAAGAAGCCACTATGATAGAGTAACGCAGGTTGGTCACGTCAACCATAACTTACGAAATAGCACCTAAGCCAAATAATAATGAAGAGGGAATGCCAATTTGAAATTAGAGCTTTCAAAACCTCCCAATGTTCTGTGGCAATTAATAGCAGTCCTTATAATGAAACTTAAAGAGCCATTCATGCTAGGGTCACAGCTGATCTGCCACCCAGGTACAGTTTACAATGAAGTTACTTCTAACCTTAGCAATCCAAACTCAATAAAAAAAGATTCATTCAAAGAACAACATACAAATTAAGCTACAAAAGAATTCAAGATAGAGTAGCATGAAGTGTAAACCCTACAATAATGTGAATACTTGATTTAACTGCATCATTTTTCCTCAATATCAGAAGAATGCATCCTCAACTTCAGTTTCTTCTTCTTATTGCATTGCTTTATCTGCTTATTGAACTTAAAAATTCACCCAGATGTCATCATGCATTATTAACTCCGCTTGTGTGGGTTTTATATCCTACATTGTCTGTCCCAAGCCCAGATAAAGGAGCAGGGTTGCGTTAAATAGTCGACACCCAATGTAAAACCTCATCGAATCTTTTCAGGACATAGATCAAATGTATCAATATGCTAATACTAGGTCGTTGTCTGGAATCAATGAGCTGCATTGCTCGTGTGTGGTGTCAAATAAGCTAGAGCCGTTACATCAACACCCATGTGTAGTGTTAAATGAGCAAGGGTCTTCACACCTTGCTGAACGGATGTGGGGGTAAGGAACTAGTCCAAAATCATAAGCTTAAGATAGCTAGTTGGAATATTGGAACTTCAACAGAAAAATCTATAGAATTGGTAGACACTATGATTACAAGAAAGATTAATGTATTCTGTTTATAGGGGACTAAATGGGTGGGAAAGAAGGCAAAAGAATTGGATAGCTCCAGTTTCAAACTTTTGCACTCAGGTAAAAATAAAACTAAAACTGGTGTTGGAATTATGGTGGATAACACACGGGACACACAAATTTACGTGGTTCGGGAATAATCTCTACGTCCACAGAGGCAGAACTTCGCTATTATTCGGGAGCACAGATTACAGAGTGTTTCAGTAAGAAACCCTAACCCGAAAATGGGCTACAAAATGGAGAAGACGATTCACTGTTTGCACAAGAAGTTCGCGTCGCTACAGTGAAAGGCGGCACCTTTGTCAAAAGTGCAACAGTAAAGTTGACTCCAAATTCCGCACTGCCACAGTTGCGGGCCACAAGCATTCGACCCAACCGGATCGGGCTACACCAATCCAACAATCTCTCATTTAGAGTCTGATCCACTACACTGTTATGCTTCGATGCAACTAACAAAGACAACTTACTTAATCTGAGTTCTTCCTCTTCTTCACTCACCAGTGCGCGTGTTTTCCATTCACAGCTTCAATTTCAACTTGACGATTCATGAAATACAAACTGTTTTCCTCTTGTGCTTCCATCGTGTCCTCCCTTATTCTGCCTCTCATCCTCCGTTCATCAGTGGAGACCAACAAAGGCACAGCAGTGCTTCAACTTCTGTATCACCATGGGCTTTGTCAACATGTCTGCCGGATTGTTGGTTCCACAAATCTTCTGCAACGTCAGGAAACCCATCCTGTATCAAACCTCTGATGAAATGGTACTTCAACTGAATGTGCTTCGTCCGGGCATGAAATACCGGGTTCTTTGCAAGATGTATAGCACTCTGACTGTCACAATGCAATACATTCTCCTCTCGCTTTCTTTCCAATTCATCCAAGAAGTTCTTCAGCCAAACCATCTCTTTTCCAGCTTCTGTTACAGCAATGTATTCTACCTCTATGGTCGATAAAGCCACCACCTTCTGCAATTGTGATATCCAACTTACCGTAGTTCCTCCACAGGTAAAGACATAACTCGTGGTACTCCTGTTGTCGACATCGCCTCCAAGGTCAGCATCCACATACCCCTGCAATGAATTTTCTTTCCCAAAGCACAGAGATACCTCCTTGCTGCCCTTCAAAAACCTCAGCATCCACTTCAAAACTTCTCAATGTTGCTTTTCAGGGTTAGCCATATACCTGCTCACAATTCCTACTGCATGAGCGATGTCAGGTCGAGTACAGACCATGGCATACATCAGGCTTCCAACAACTGATGCGTATGGAACATTTTCCATGTACTCAACCTCTTCTTCGGTCTTCGGTGATTGCCCCTTTGATAGTTTGAAATGGCTCGCCAAGGGAATATAGACTGCATTTGCTTCCAACATACTGAATCTTTTCAGAACCTTCCTAATGTAATCAGCCTGTGACAACATCAACGTTCCAGTTGTACGGTCTCTCTTGATCTTCATCCCCAGAATCTTGTCAGCTTCTCCAAAATATTTCATTTCAAACTCCTCAGCCAACAGCCCTTTCAGCTCATTAATCCTCTCCATACATGATCCTGCAATGAGCATGTCATCCACATACAAAAGCAATATAATGTATTCATCACCAAAGGACTTGATGTAGCAACATTGATCCATGCCACATCGTTTATATTCATTTTTAGACATAAATGAATCAAACTTTTTGTTCCACTGCCTCGGTTCCTGCTTCAATCCTTATAAGCTCTTCTGGAGTTTGCACACCAGGTTTTCCTTCCCAAACTCTACATATCCCTCTGGCTGCTACATGTAGATGTCTTCCTCCAAATCTCCATGAAGGCAGTCTTGACATCAAGCTGCTCAAGGTACAAGTCTTCTGATGCCGCAATACTGAGAACCACCCGAATGGTGGTATGCTTCACTACTGGTGAGAATATTTCAGTGAAATCCACCCCCTCCTTCTGTTGGAAGCCTTTCACCACCAGCCTTGCCTGAACCTCCTCTTGTCATCATGTTCTTCTTTGACCCGGTAGACCCACTTGTTCTGCAATGCTTTCTTTCCTGTTGGCAGAGGTGTCAGCTCCCAGGTGTTATTATCATGCAATGAGGAAATCTCCTCTTTCATAGACAACTCCCACTTGCTCGACTCCTTCAGCTGCATTGCATCTTCAAAACATTCTAGTTCACCACCGTCAGTCAATAACAGATAATGCAAGGATGGTGAATACCTCTGTACAGGCCTTCTCACCCTTATTGATCTCCTCAACTCCACTGGAGTAGTAGGTTCCACCGGTTCAGTTGTCTCATGCTCAGATACACCTTCAAGCTCCATTTACTCTTTGCACTCTGATTCAATGTTCACATTTTCATCTCAAGACGATCTTTGTACATGACACCTTCATTAAATATCACATTCTGGCTCCTGATGACTATCTTCTTGAGATCATCCCAAAAGCGATAACCAAACTCCTCAGCACCATAACCAATAAAGAAACATCTTTTGGACTTCGCATCAAGCTTATCCCTTACAACAGCATCAACATGTACATATGTCAAACAACCAAAGACTCGTAAATGTGAGAGTCTCACCTTCTTACCAGACCAAAGCTCCTCGGGTAGACGTTCTTCCATTGGCACAAATGGACTCTTGTTGATGAGATATGCTGTCATGTTCACTGCATCAGCCCAGAAGGTTTTGGGCAACCCCGAGTGTAACCACATGCTTCTGGCACGTTCATTCAACGTCCTATTCATCCTTTCAGCTACACCATTCTGCTGTGGTGTTCATGGGATAGTCTTCTCTCACCGAATTCCATTATCAAAACAGAAATCTATGAACTCCTGACTACCATACTCTCCACTGTTGTCAGACCTCAAGCATTTCAGTTTAGCTCCTGACTCATTCTCCACCATGACCTTCCACTTCTGAAACATTTTAAACACATCAGATTTACTTTTCAGAAAGTAAACTCATACCTTCCTTGTTGAGTCATCGATGAATGTCACATAGTATTGTGACCCTCCAAGGGAATGTACTGGTGCAGGCCCCCAAACATCTGTGTGCACCAGGTCCAATTTCCCAGCCTTCGGTGTTCGGCCTCCTTTTGCAAAAGGCACCTTCTTCTGCTTTCTGAAGATACAATCTTCACATAGGCCAACTTCCACTGACTTCAAATCTGGTAGCAGCCCTTTTGTTGTCAGCACCTTCATCTCCTTCTCACTCATGTGACATAATCTGTAGTGTCATAGTTGTGAATCTCCGACAGCTTTCAGTGATGCAGCCATGTCAATGCACGTTTATGTCATGTTGTATAGGGTACCATTCTTTGCTCCACGAGCTATGACCATAGCTTAGCTCATTTGGTGATCTTTCATGCCCCACCGATGAATGTGGTACTCAACCCTGCATTATCAAACTGTCCCACAGAAATGAGATTTCTTCTTAAACCAGGGATGTACCTCACATTTTCAAGAACCGATAAGCTCTCACTGTTGGTCTTGATCCGTGCATCTCTTTTCTCCACAATCTGCAAAGGTTCATCATCAGCAAGATGTACCTTGCCAAAATTTTCAGAAACATAATTTTTCAGGAAGCCCTTCTCTGATGTAGAATGGAAACACGCCCCTGAGTCTAAAATTCAAGACTCTATAGGATTGTCCACGCTCAACAGCACCACATCATCAGTTCCTTCAGCCGTCGTGTTTGCTCCACTGGTTTCAGGACCCTTCCGATTTTCTCTGCACTCCTTCTTGACATGTCTTTTCTTCCCACAAGTCAAGCAGGTTCCTGCCCCTTTGCCTTGTCTCTGCTCTTTCCTCTTAACTTCGATCGTCCTCTGCGATTGTCCCGCTGCACATATCTTCCTCTTCCTTCAACGTTCAGAGCAGAACCAGAGAATCTGCCAGATTCTCTTCTTCGCATATCCTCACTGAGGATCAGGTCTCATACATCTTTCAGAGCCAACTTCATATTCCCCGAACTATTGTTCACAGCTGTTACAATTGCTTCCCAACTATTAGGTAACGAAGATAGTAAAACCAGCGCATATACCTCATCACCAAAATCAATGTCCAACGATGTCAACTGACGTATGATGGTATTGAATTCGTTGATATGATCTGCGACAACTCTCCCTTCAACCATTTTCAGGTAGAACAGTCGTCGCATCAAGTGTACTTTGTTAGCTATAAAAGGCTTCTCATACATATTGGCGAGAGCTTTCATCAGTCCAATCGTCGTCTTCTCCTCACTGATGTTGAACGCCACGTTTTTGGCCAACGTCGGGCGCACAACACCCAGAACCCGTCGATCCAGTAACTCCCACTCCGACTGCTCCATGTCCGTTGGCTTCACACCCAGAAGCGGCAAGTGTGTCTTTTTTTGATAAAGATAATCTTTGATCTGCATCCTCCAGAAATTGAAGTAAGCTCCATCGAAGCGATCGATCTTCACTTTGCCTTCATCCATAGCCATCGTTGGAGAATTCCGAACTCACCCTCTGATACCAGTTGTTGCGGAAGCGTCGAGAGTCGCAACGACAGAAACGAGATACGGAAAGAATATGCAGAAGAAAAGGAAAACACATGGGACACACAAATTTACGTGGTTCGAGAATAATCTCTACGTCCACGGAGAGGAAGAACTTCACTATTATTCGGGAGCACAGATTACAAAGTGTTTTAGTAAGAAACCCTAGCCCGAAAATGGGCTCCAAATGGAGAAGACGATCCACTATTTGCACAAGAAGTCTGCGTCGCTACAGAGTGTTTCAGTAAGAAACCTTTGTCAAAAGTGCAAAAGTAAAGTTGGCTTTTCCCTGTATGCGGGGTAGCTACACCAATCCAACAGAAATCGAATTAACTGTAACAACACAAAATCCAAAAATCACAAGTCAATTCGAGACAATTTGGTTTTTCCCTGTACGCGGGGTAGCTACTCCCGGACACAGTTTATTATCAAACTCCATTTCCTTCCTATCTCTTTCTAATGTCGCTAAACAGTAAGACAAACCAGAAAAGAAACACCTCTGATACCACTTTGTAACGTCCCGAATCCGAATGCCACTGAACTGGTGCTCCGTACCCGGTTGGTCACATGGCCTCAAACGCATTTCCCCAAACGCCAAAGCATGCCGACTAGCAGTGAGACATAAAGTGTGATAGTGGGGAAACTATGCCCTCATTGGCAAAATGTAACACATCGGAACAATAATATACAATAACGGAAGCAGTAAATACCATACTACTGAAACAAACGGAAGACTTATAATAAAGATAACCAGAAGTCATAGCATACAAAAGATGATGTTTCCTGTCACGTGTTCTAAGAAAGCAGCCAAAACAAGATACACTGCAGTCAGATACAAAAAACAATACCAATGTACAGAAATACAAAAGAAAACTCAAAAACATCGCAAGTCTCGGCTTGGTCTCATGATCTACTACTCCTAACAACAAATCAAGTACCTGTAGAAGAGCGTTTGTCCTTATCGACACCTGTAACAATATAATCTGTTTGGCCCTAAAAACATGACCCAAAAACATGACCCAAACAGGGTGTGAGAAATAAATCCCAGTAGGCAACCACTCAAGATCTATGCCTATATGTCAGTGAGTATATGCAACAGGTAGTGTACAAAAAGGAAAAATAGTAAACTAGGAAGTACTCAAAAGTAAACAATCATGCAAGCCCTGTTTCCATTTATATTCAGTTCATGTTCATTAAACAATTCGATTTCATTGAATTGTAAACATCTCAGGATCCGGGTTGAGCCCGACAATCCCCCGTATCAAGTAAGCACAACAGATGTCTCAAAAGACCATCTAAACAGTTATAAGGGAAGACCGAATCCAAACTTGTGCTTTGGCTTGGCAGACGCATCATAAGATTTTCCACAAGATATTCAGTTCAAAACCTCGCCCGCAGGCATAACACAACCCCGCCCGCAAGCATAACCAATACCCACCCGCAGGCATGACGCAACATCGCCCGCAGGCATATCACAATCTAGCCCGCAGGCATATCACAATCTCACCCGCAGGCATATTACATAACGAGTGCACATGTAAATTAAACTATTACATGGCAAACATTGATCAATACACGTGGGCATCAATCATATCACAAGCTTAACAGTAATATAAACAATTCCAAGGCTTAAACAAACATATGCTCACATGGGCAATTTATGTAATAAACGCAACATGTGAATTAAACTATCACAGAGTAACCCTAGATGCCGACGGGAAAAAAAGAAATAAATGGGAGGGGGTCGGGATTAGGTTCCCTCTGATACCATGTAGAATGATAAAATAGGAGAAACCGAAACCCCAAGGTGTACTCTCTAAAGGAGCCCTTGGGGTTATTTTATAATGAATAATTAAGACCACAACGGACCTCAAGTCCGATGTGGGATGCAGACTCCAACACATGGCATAACTAATCATTATTTCATGTGGCATCACATTCAATTGACCAATTCCATTTTTAACAACCCATAACAGGGAATACAAGGCTTGCCTCATAGGCAACCTAGGCCAAACGGTTAAACATTGGTCATTCAAGGCAAATGCACCCACGGGGTGACCCTTAATCAAATCAAGCAACCTCAAACATGCTTTATATCATCAAACCAATTATCTAATCAACGTTAGGCAATAACACGGGTCAATTCTCAACAAAGCGACACCCTAAAAATGGACGGGCGGCACTCTGACACATATAAACCACTCGACAATTAGCGAAAGGCACAAGACCACCTGCCTCGTAGTCGTATGGCTCTCCTCGTCCAGCGTCGACTTCTAATTCAAGTTAGAACGAAGTAGATCTGCAGAACAAGGTAAAACGCTCAAGGTTTGATAACTTCGTCGAGAGCAAAAATCACGAAGAACGGCTCAAGAGGAATCGAGAGCTTACCGATTGGCTTCCAACGCATCCAACGGCGAAAGAATCGGAGTTCGGACGGACAAACAGGAGCCAAATCCCCTTCTGGCGCTGTTGTCTCGCGAACCCGGTGCCTCCTCTGTCCAGAATGACAGAAAACGAGGCTACTGCCCATTGTAGCAAAAATTATAAAATACACGGCGTGTAAGAGGAACTGCACGCCGTGTAGGTTCTTTTACTGTTCATTCCGCGGCCGACTTCGCTTACACGTCATGCACCGACTTGCTGACTTGATTACACGGTGTGTACTTGAGAATACACGGCGTGTAACCACCAAGTCTAGGCGGGCTTTGGAGATTGCTCGTGCCCTCTTCCACGAACAGGTGCCTCTGCATTTTTGGGGAGATGCGATACTCACTGCTACTTACCTTATAAACCGTCTTCCTTCTTCTATTCTTCAGGGGGAGACTCCTTTTCGGGCTCTGTTCTCTTCTCTCCCTCCTCACTCCCTTCGCTTCGAGTGTTTGGATGCCTCTGTTATGTTCGAGACACATATCCCAGACTCTCCAAACTCTCTCCCAAATCCCTCTGGTGCATCTTCCTTAGCTATTCCCGCACTCTGCGCAGATATCGTTACTACTCACTAGACCTTCGGAGGTATATCATCTCTGCAGACATCTCATTTGTCGAGGGTTCTCCGTTCTCCCTTCCCTCTCCTCATCCTGACTCTGTCATCGATGATTGTCTTCCTCTCCTCATCCACCCTCCTCCGGTGTCTCCCCCTGGTGTTGACACCCATTTTGGTAGGGTCTACTCACATCGTCCATCAACTGTATCCCCCGTCCCGGCCAATTACATCGTCGTCCCCGCTTCGTCCGATGCTCCTGCCCCGACACCAGAGGACCTGCCCATTGCCCTCTGGAAAGGTACTCGCTCTTGCCAGAGTACTCCTCTATTTGTATCTTCCTACAGGGGTCTATCAGCTCTAGAGACAGTATTTATTCCTCGCACAGTGGGTGATGCAAAATCTCACCCGGGATGGCTAGCCGCAATGCGGGATGAGTTGCAGGCCTTGGAAGAAAACCATACTTGGGATCGTGTCCCCCTTCCAGCAGGCAAACAGACGGTTGGCAACAAATGGATTTACACAGTCAGGCTGAATCCCGATGGCACTCTCCATCGACTCAAAGCCCGCCTTGTGGCCAAGGGCTTCGCCCAGACTTACGGTATTGACTATTTTGATACCTTCTCTCCAGTTGCCAAGATGGCCTCCGTTCGGTTATTCATCTCTCTGGCGGCTCATCATCGTTGGCTTCTTCATCAACTGGTTGTCAAAAATGTCTTCCTCCATGGATTTCTTGAAGAAGAGGTTTATCTGCATCAGCCCTCCGATTTATGTGCCTCCGGCGCCGAGTCTCAAGTCTGTCGACTCCGCCGCTCTCTTTACGGCCTCAAGCAGTCTCCTTGTGCTTGGTTCGGTCGCTTCAGCACTATCATCACCGACTTTGGGCTCTCTCGCAGTATGAAGGACCACACTGTGTTCTACAGGACGACCTCCGCTGGTTGCATCCTGTTGGTAGTTTATGTGGATGATATCATCATCACCGGCAGCGACAGTGATGGTATCACCCACCTCAAGGGGCATCTTCACCAGCACTTCCACACTAAGGATCTCGGTCCTCTCAAATACTTCCTAGGCATCGAGGTATCCTATTCTTCGGACACCATTTCCCTCTACCAACGAAAATATGCATTGGATATTCTGCAGGATGTTTGGCCGACACAGGTCACTGCTGTAGACACTACTCTGGAGCCTGGGGAATGGTCTCTTTATGACTCATCGGCACCGTATTCACACCCAAAGCGGTACCGTCGACTGGTGGACAAACTCAATTATCTTACCATGACTCGTCTCGACATTGCCTGCGTTGTTGGCAAAGTGAGCCAATTTATGGAGCATTCGACCACCTCTCATTGGGATGTTGTCCTCCGCATCGCCAAATACATCAAACGAGATCCTGCTCGTGGTCTTCGTTACACCCAGCATGCTCATCTCAATATTGAGGCCTTTTGTGATGCAGATTATGCTGGTTGTCTTGCTACTCGGAGATCTACTTCTGGGTTTGTCGTATTCTTGACAGGCAACCTCATCTCCTAGCGCAGCAAGAAACAGACGGTCGTCTCCCGCTCCAGTGCGGAATCCGAGTACCGTGCCATGGCCACCGTCACCACGGAGATCATTTGGCTTCGACATCTCCTCCAAGGGCTTGGCTTTTCTCTGCAGACATCTGCTCACATCTGGTGTGACAATCAAGCAGCCACCAAGATAGCTTCAAATCCCGTCTTCCATGAACGCACGAAACATATTGAGGTGGACTGCCACTTTCTTTGCCACCACCTGAAGCATGATCACGTCAGCTTTAGCCACATCCCAACGGCAGACCAGCTTGCCGACATCTTCACCAAATGCCTCCTAGGGGCTCGTCTAGCCTCGCTCAGTTCCAAGCTGGGCATCCACAGCATCTGCGGCCCAGCTTGAGGGGGAGTATGTCTGATCTTGTATGATGTCATCTTTCTTTTTTGTGGGACTCGTTGTCCAAATTGGGCATGTCCAGCTTCAGGGGGAGTGTTAAACCCTATTTTCTATTATTCTGGGTATTTCCGAGTCCCACATCGGAATACTCCTGTATGTAGTCTGTATTCTCAATCTATAAAAGTAGACATCCGCCTCACCTTGAGGTAAGGAGTTTTCCTCTCTACACTTTCATTGCAGCGTGATGTGTTTAATGGCACCGTGACAAGATATGAGAAAGGATTTTGGTGTTGCGACCGGTTGTTGTGGCCTGAGGGTTAGGTCGTAGTTCTAAGTCATGAATTTCAAAGGAATAAATCATTGCGCAGTGATATTTTACCATTGTTAATTCCGAGCAAGTTAGAGATTAAAAGGAAAGTGTATATCGATTTTTAATAAGGAGAAGATTGTGTCGCGAATCTCGGCCCGACCCCCCTTTGACCTAGGGCATTACGCCGTAAGGAGTTATGATATCATCAAATTTGAATGGTTGGTAACCACGAGGTTTAAGGAGAAGATAAGAGAGGCTGCATTTTGATTTTCGGATTTTTTAGGTGACCGACACCCATTGCCGCGTAATAAAGGCCATTATACCTGATTTTTTAAGATACCATTTTAAACGAAAAATCGAGTGATGCTGGTTATGCAAAACGTTTGTCCTCTCGCAAGTCAACATCCGGATGTGTTGTATTCATATAGACGGAAATTTCATCTCGTAACAAAGCAAGAAGTAAAGCATTGTATGTCGCTCAAGTGCTGAGTCAGAGTATTAAACCGTACCCAACATCTCATGCATGAGATTGGTCATCCTATCCAAAAGCCTGCACACATATGGTGCAACAATTAAGTAGCAATCAAGATTGTTACGAATCTGGTTTTCCATTAGCGGATTAAGCATATTGAAATTAATTGTTGCTTTGGAAAAAAATTCAACAGAAAAATCTTACTTTTGTCTACGTACGAACTACAAAGCAATTGGCCAACGTATTTACTAAAAGAGTTTAAAGGACACAAGTGATTTTTATGTAACAAACTGGACATGATAAATACATACGCATAGGCTTGAGAGGGAGTATTAGAATATATATGTATCTAGTTTGCAAGCATGTCTATATGTGTCCTACTTGACTATTATCCCACTATCTGGCCAGTTTGAAATTTGTATCTCCAGCCTATCTAGGATCTTGTATCTTCTATAAATAAAGAGATCCGGCCTTGCTTATAGGCAAGGTTTCGTGGCCTAATATTTCAATATAAATCATACAAAACACGAATGGTAACAATGTTCAAACCAACATCATATGATTGGCTTTTGGACATGTGATAACACAACCTTGATCCTTTTAAAAGTGTTAAAGGCTTCTCTTGCATTTTGCTTCTGTTGTGAACTGATGTTGTTGTTTCACTTGCTGCCATTCCTACCATTATTGTCACTTTCAAAGAAAGTATAACCTCCGCTCAAGTGGCACGAGCATTTTGCTATATTCAATGGTTTTTCAGATATAAATCCCCAAATAAAACTAAATAAATAAAATTGCTCAAAGAATCCAGCCAGGCATGATATGTTTAGATGATGATGACCTGTCCTTCCAAGATAGATAGTTTCCAAGAGCATTCAGTAATTCAACACGCTTGAAAATCCCAGCATTGAGCCAATGCTCAGGAGGCCCGTGATTCATGCAAAAAAATTTCACCTTTTGTTGAAGTTCTTGCTTGTCAAGTAAACTAATCTGCATCATTAATGAACATCTCATTACAACATGGATAAAAATATATACATTAATGAGTATAAGAAAATATTTAACAGGATTAGACCTTCCAACAACCCTAAAAAAACATTGAAATCCGCAGAATTAACAGATACTAACAGCATTCCACCAATAAGATATCATTGAATCAAAACCAACATATTTAGAGTAACATTGACCCAAAAAATGAGTTGATCAGACCAAAAGCTTAGATATCGATTTGAAAACTCACTATAAGCTCAAAAAACATGTTGGTATACTTGCCACACATAAATTCTGTCTTCCAGGCGTACCATTTTATCAAGGCCGCTAAAATGGCCATGGTTAATGACCAAGAAAAAAGGTTCTCATTGACAGCTCTTGAAGAAAGAGTAGGCCCAGAAATTGAACACATTATTTATAGAAACAGATGAGATACAAGACAGATATGAGAGACAAGACTCAAGATAGATATAAAATACCAAATTCAAACTATATGAAAAGGGGGTAGGATAGACTTATATCCCAATTACTCACTCCGCCTAAAGTTAAGTTAGAGCATATTCCAGCTTGCCATACTAATTCAACTGACACTATAATTGGCGAAGATACTCCTTTGGATGTGATGCTGGAACTGTCAGGGAAAACACATCATGATTATCTCAGTCATCAGAGAACGTGCCGGAACGGCCACAGAGATAACACTTGGAAAGGTCATCTAGAAAAGGACGCCAGGAAACAGTCGTTTGGGGAGGATGCCTGAAATTGTCGTCTGAAAGAGGATGCCTGAACTGGATGTCTGAAGAGGACTCCTGAAACAGTCATCTGAAGTACAATGCCTGGATAAGATCATCTGAAACATGATGCCTAGAAAAGGTATCTAAAGAACTGAGCATCAACAGATTCCGCAAGCTCAGAGAGGCCCAGTACAGAATGCCTGGACAGTGACATAGAGGCCAAGCAGAGGTCTGGGCGGCAACAAAGAGACTCGGCAAAGGCTTGCGCAGCAACAAAGAAGCCCGACAAAGACACGGGCAGTCAGGCAGAGGCCTGGGCAGCAGTGGAGAGGCCCAGCAGAGACCGGGCAGCGGAGAGTCTCCGGGCTGCAGCAAAGAGTCTGAACAGATGTCCTGGCAGCCTGGACAGTGGCAGAGCCAGAAACCATTCTCTTAAAGAGGACAGTGTTGCGGAATCGTCGGGAGACACAACAACAGAAAATGAGAAAACGAAAGAAAGGAAAAACAGCAAATGAACACGGCGATTTACGTGGTTCGGGAAAAATCCCTACGTCCACGGGAGAGGCAGAATTTCACTATGATTCGGAAGCAGCAAATTACAGAGGATTTCCAACATAAAACCCTAGCCCGAAATGGGCTATAAAACAAATGGAGAAGACGATCACTATTCGAAAAGTGGTCCGCGTCGCTACAGTGAACGGCGGCTGGCTTTGTCAAAAGTGCTACAGTAAAGTTGACCCCGAAGTCCGCACCGCTACAGTGCCTGTCGGTGTCGGTCGGTCAGCTCCGCTACAGTGCCTGTCGGTGTCGGTCGGTCAGCTCCGCTACAGTGCCGAAAGTTGCGGGCCACAAGCATTCGGCCCAACCGGATCGGGCAACACCAATCCAACAATCTCCTACTTGTAGCCTGATCCGCTGCACTGCTATGCTTCGATGCAACTGATGAAGACAACTTACTTAATCTAAGTTCTTCCTCTTCTTCACTCACCAGTTTCGTGCTTTCCATTCACAGATTCATGAAATACAAACTGTTTTCCTCTTCTGCTTCCATCAAGTCATCCATCATTCTGCCTCTCATCCTCCGTTCATCAGTGGAGACCAACAGAGGCACAGCAGTGCCTCAACTTCTGTATCACCATAGGCTTTGTCAACATGTCTGCCGGATTGTTGGTTCCACATATCTTCTGCAAGGTCAGCAACCCATCCTGTATCAAACCTCTGAGGAAATGGTACTTCAACTGAATGTGCTTCGTCCGGGCATGAAACACTGGGTTCTTGGCAAGATGTATAGCACTCTGACTGTCACAGTGCAATACATTCTCCTCTCGCTTTCTTCCCAATTCATCCAAGAAGTTCTTCAGCCAAACCATCTCTTTCCCAGCTTCTGTTACAGCAATGTATTCTGCCTCTGTGGTGGATAAAGCCACCACCTTCTGCAATTGTGATATCCAACTTACCGCAGTCCCTCCACAGGTAAAAACATAACCCGTGGTACTCCTCCTGCTGTCGACATCGCCTCCAAGGTCAGCATCCACATACCCCTGCAATGAAGTTCCTTTCCCAAAGCACAGAGATACCTCCTTACTGCCCTTCAAATACCTCAGTATCCACTTCACAGCTTCCCAATGTTGTTTTCCAGGGTTAGCCATATACCTGCTCACAACTCCCACTGCATGAGCAATGTCAGGTCGAGTACAGACCATGGCATACATCAGGCTTCCCACAGCTGATGCGTATGGAACTTTTGTCATGTACTCCACCTCTTCTGCCGTCTTCGGTGATTGCTCCTTTGATAGTTTGAAGTGGCTCGCCAGGGGAATAGAGACTGCCTTTGCTTCCAGCATGCTGAATCTTCTCAGAACCTTCCCAATGTAATCAGCCTGTGACAACATTAAGGTTCCAGCTGTGCGGTCTCTCTTGATCTTCATTCCCAGAATCTTGCCAGCTTCTCCAAGATCCTTCATTTCAAACTCCTCAGCTAATTGCCCTTTCAGCTCATTAATCCTCTGCATACATGATCCTGCAATGAGCATGTCATCCACATACAGAAGCAATATAATATATTCATCACCGAAAGACTTGATGTAGCAACACTGATCCATGTCACATCGTTTATATTCATTTTTAGACATAAATGAATCAAACTTCTTGTTCCACTGTCTCGGTGTCTGCTTCAGTCCATATAAGCTCTTCTGGAGTTTGCACACCAAGTCTTCCTTTCCAGATTCTACATATCCCTCTGGCTGCTGCATGTAGATATCTTCCTCCAAATCTCCATGAAGGAAAACAGTCTTGACATCAAGCTGCTCAAGGTGCAAATCCTCTGACGCCACAATGCTGAGAACCACCCGGATGGTGGTAAGCTTTACTACTGGTGAGAAGATTTCAGTGAAATCTACTCCCTCCTTCTGTTGAAAGCCTTTCACCACCAGCCTTGCCTTGAACCTCCTCTTTCCATCATGTTCTTCCTTGACCCGGTAGACCCACTTATTCTGCAATGCTTTCTTTCCTCTTGGCAGAGGTGTCAGCTCCCAAGTGTTGTTCTCATGCAATGAGGAAATCTCCTCCTTCATAGCCAGCTCCCACTTGCTCGACTCCTTCAGCTGCATTGCTTCTTCAAAGCATTCTGGTTCTCCACCGTCAGTCAATAAAAGGTAATGCAATGATGGTGAATACCTCTGCACGGGCCTTCTCACCCTTGATGATCTCCTCAACTCCACTGGAGTAGTAGGTTCCACCGGTTCGGATTTCTCAAGCTCAGACACACCTTCAAGCTCCACTTGCTTTTTGCATTCTGATTCAATGTTCCCATTTTCATCTTCAACTGCATGGCGATCTTTGTACATGACACCTTCATTGAATACCACATTTTGGCTCCTGATGACCATCCTGTTGAGATCATCCCAAAGGCGATACCCAAACTCCTCACCACCATAGCCAATAAAGAAACATTTTTTGGACTTGGCATCAAGCTTGTCCCTTGCATTAGCATCAACATGAACATATGCTAAACTGCCAAAGACTCGTAAATGTGAGAGTTTTACCTCCTTACCAGACCAGAGTTCCTCGGGTAGACATTCCCCCATTGGCACAGAGGGACTCCTGTTTATGAGATATGCTGCCATATTCACTACATCAGCCCAAAAGGTCTTGGGTAACCCCGAATGCAGCCTCATGCTCCTGGCACGTTCATTCAGTGTCCTATTCATCCTTTCTGCCACACCGTTCTGTTGTGGTGTTCCTGGGATTGTCTTCTCCCACCGAATTCCATTTTCAGAACAAAATTCTCTGAACTCTTGACTGCCATACTCTCCACCGTTGTCGGACCTCAAACATTTCAGCTTTGCTCCTGACTCGTTCTCCACCATGACTTTCCACTTCTGAAATATCTTAAACACATCAGATTTGTTCTTCAGAAAGTAAACTCATACCTTCCTCGTTGAGTCATCGATGAATGTCACATAATATTGTGACCCTCCGAGAGATGGTACTGGTGCAGGCCCCCAAACATCTGTATGCACCAGGTCCAGCTTTCTGGCCTTCGGTGTTCTGCCTCCTTTTGCAAAGGACACCTTCTTCTGTTTTCCAAAGATGCAATCTTCACAAAAGCCTACCTCCACCGACTTCAGCTCTGGTAGCAATCCTTTTGTTGCCAGCACCTTCATCCCCTTTTCACTCATGTGGCCGAGTCTGTAGTGCCACAGTTGAGAACCTCCGACAGCTTCGAGTGATGCAGCCATGTCCATGCACGTTTCTGTCATGTTGTACAGGGTGCCATTCTTTGCTCCCCGAGCTATGACCATAGCTCCTCGGGTGATCTTCCATGCACCACCAGTGAACGTGGTACTCAACCCTGCATCATCAAGCTGCCCCACAGAAATGAGATTTCTTCTTAAACCAGGGATGTACCTCACGTTTTCCAGAACCAGCAAGCTCCCACTGTTGGTCTTGATCCGTGCATCTCATTTCCCCACAATCTGCAAGGGCTCGTCATCAGCAAGATGCACCTTGCCAAAGTTTCCAGAAACAAAATTGTTCAGGAAACCCTTCTCCGATGTAGAATGGAAAGACGCCCCAGAGTCTAAAATCCAAGACTCCATCGGGCTGTCCACGCTGAGCAGTAGCACGTCATCAGTCCCTTCAGCTACCGCGTTTGCTCCACTGGTTTCAGGTCCCTTTCGGTTATCTCTGCACTCCTTCTTGACATGTCCTTTCTTCCCGCATGTCCAGCAGGTAGGACCAGGCCCCTTTGCCTTGTCTCTGCTCTTTCCTCTCGACTTCGATCGTCCTCTGCGATTGTCCCGCTGTGGGTACCTTCCTTTTCCTTCAACGTTCAAAGCAGAACCAGAGAATCTGCCTGATTCTCTTCTTCGAACATCCTCACTAAGGATTAGGGCCCTTATATCCTTCAGAGTCATCTTTGTATTCCCCGAAGTGCTGCTCACAGCTGTTACAGTTGCTTCCCAACTTTCAGGTAACGAAGATAATAAAACCAGAGCACATACCTCATCACCAAGGTCAATGTCCACCGATGACAACTGACTTATGATGGTATTGAACTCGTTGATATGATCTGCAACAGCTCTCCCTTCAACCATTTTCAGGTTGAACAATCGTCGTATCAAATGCACCTTGTTAGCCGCAGAAGGCTTCTCGTACATATTTGTGAGGGCTTTCATCAGGTCCACAGTCGTCTTCTCCTCTCTGATGTTGAACGCCACGTTTTTGGCCAACGTCAGGCGCACAACACCCAGAACCTATCGATCCAGTAGCTCCCATTCTGACTTCTCCATTTCCGCTGGCTTCACACCCAGAAGCGGCAAGTGCATCTTTTTCTGATAAAGATAATCCTCGATCTGCATCCTCCAGAAACTGAAATCAGTTCCATCGAAGCGATCGATCTTCAATTTGCCTTCATCCAGAGCCATCGTTGGAGAATTCCGAACTCACCCTTTGATATCAGTTGTTGCGGAATCGTCGGGAGACACAACAACAGAAAATGAGAAAACGAAAGAAAGGAAAAACAGCAAATGAACACGGCGATTTACGTGGTTCGGGAAAAATCCCTACGTCCACGGGAGAGGCAGAATTTCACTATGATTCGGGAGCAGCAAATTACAGAGGATTTCCAACATAAAACCCTAGCCCGAAATGGGCTATAAAACAAATGGAGAAGACGATCACTATTCGAAAAGTCGTCCGCGTCGCTACAGTGAACGGCGGCTGGCTTTGTCAAAAGTTATCAAATTCAAACTAAAGGAGAAAGGGATAGGATAGACATATCTCCAAATTACTTAAATACTCTTAACAGTTATCAAGTTGTCAAAAAGCCCTTTGAGATGATTCAAAGACACGAGCCACACTGGGAAAAAATTATGAGATGCAGGAAATCCCAGAAGCAATTGAAACATTATAAGAGTCTACGGATTTTTCTTCTTTTGCCACTTCCAAGTATTCAAATGCAACAAATAAAAACCATGCCAATAACAACAACTGGAATGAAAAGATGGATGTTTTGTATGCATGTGAAATTTATTGCACAAGAAATATGAATGACCAAAATTACCAGATGAAAAAATGCCAACAAGGGATACAAAAAATCACTATAAAACAATTACCACTATATGCAAAGCATGGGGGTCATCATCGCGATCAATGAGTGCCAGAAGCAATATATCCAATGGAAGCAACTCATGGGTCCAGATAAGAAACCCAAGGTTTGCAGAAGCTTTCAATAAAAGGTCCTGGAACAGATATTTCAAAACCAAGGTTTGAACAATATAAAATATTAATACACTTCAGAAGATGGAATTATTCCACAGAAAAATCTAGGAACAATTCCTTTACCTGTATCAAATGACCTCTCTGGAGTTCTACATTTATCTGATGAAGAAAAACATCAACCATGGTATAAATATTTGCTGTAACTTCTTCAGGAGAAAACTCTCTCAAGACACGTGCCTGAAATGCAGCTCAGTAAAAAGAAATTAACTGTCAAAATGTGACAATCAGTTAGGCAAATCATAAAAAGTTTCAGGGCCAGGGGGATCGGATACAAAGTCAGTAACAAGCACATAAATTTCTTGAAGAACAAAAAGACTACAGGGCTTACCAGATTAGCACCGTTAATATTTTCAGGGTGCCCATACATGAGTGTCCATGCACCAGCACAGAGATAATGTCGATGCTGAGGAAAACTATGACTGATATATGTCATCACATAAGAAGGATCAGCAGCCGAAGAAAGGAGCTGATTGCATTGGTTAATCACAGTTGTTTCAGCCTGCCGATAGCAGTGAATGTTTCAATAACAGGTTAGGTTTCAAGTACTTTAAAATTCAAAGTTTAGCATTCTGTTGGTTAAAATGAATTCAACAATAAATTTCCAGCAATCCTTGAATCCACTGTACTTCTGTGTTGAAAAATTCAAAAGAAAAATTAGAAGGAACCACCCCAACCACTTCTTATGAGTAGATGTTTACTTCATATTAAAAAAGAAAAGCCACACTTCTTATTGAAGATATAAGTTCAACTACTATTCCCACAAGCATATTTATAATATATGGGAAAACAGAGTGCATGATAATTTTCACAGTTTTGAGGAAATCAAGTGCAATATAAACCTGCTGCCAGGCTTGAATAATCAGGCTCCTTTTACTTATTCGGTTGACCAAAGCTTCGCGGAGAACAGAAGGGAAATACAGCAAAGTCTTTTCTGACCATGTATGCTGACTGGATGCCAAAATCTGTTCCAACATGGTCGGAAGATAAAGTAGCTGATCAGCCTCAGCAATTCCACGCGTCTTAATGATGATTGCAAGAGTAGTTATAGTAATACGGTTCAAGGTTTCTGTGAACTCAGTTGGGCCCTATAGAAAAATTGAAGATACAGATTGAGGTTTAATACAACAGAGTAGTGTAAAGTGGCAATTTGAGTGCGTTGGCACACACCTTCCCTTCCTTCTTCACTGAAAAAAAATCTCTCAAGGACAAAATCAGATTCATGCATAGGTTTTCGGTCAATCTGAATACACGATGATCTCCACGTTTTGCTTTCGTTGCTGAAATAATTTTAGTAACATCATACATTAATATTTTACTTTTCCCTTCATACCTAGAAGCAGAAAATTCGATCAGCTTACAACAAAGTACGCTATTGAAAAACAAATAAAGATTTACCCCCCCAAAAAACGTGAATTCTAGAATATAATAAAGATATAATCCTCGAATTTTGACAGACCGGGGGGTGGGGGGGTACAGAAAATCACCTGTACAGAGGAAGTAAACGGTAGTTCAAAATTTCAAGCACCAATATCGTTACCCCAGGTTTGCTCAATATCGCTGGATTCTTCTGCGACAAAAGCTAGAGAACTGCAGAGTTAAATATGTACATAAACTAGAAATATAAATTTTACTCCAGCACAATAGGGGTACACATTTGCAAGGCACACAAAGGATCTGTTTTTTTCAGAAAAACATGTGAAGCTCGGTAAAAATGTTTCTGGATTGGGGAAATTTTATATTGAATAAAAATTTACACAAATTCATGACACAATGAAGCCTTGCTCCCTGACAAGAGTAGGGGAGCGGGTCTGACCGGAGCAGGGGGTCTGGTATCGAGGTCCAGCAGGCCCGATCAGACTGAGCCAAGTCAGGCTGGGCTCGAATGGGATTTGGGTGGCCCAGGCTGAGGCCGACCCAACTGGGCTTCCTAGCTAAGGATGGCAACGGGGTGGGTACCCGCCCATTTAGGGCTACCTGACCCCGAACCCAATTATGTTTTACCCTACCCAAACCTGGTTATACCCATTTGACTTTTACACTAACCCTAACTCAATTAATTAAATGGTACCCATTTAATACCCGAACCCTATTATTTTTAATATATATATTTTTTTATTAAATTCATAAAACAGCACCAATCGGGCAGGGTGGCCGACCATACAGGAGTGGCGGGCGCGCGAGCATATAGGGGCGGCGGGGTGGCCGGACGGCAGGAAGCAGCCGCGGCGGAGGGGGTGGCCCGTGGCGGGACCACTCAATGTGGCTAAGGGATGTGAGGGATTATTAAACCCCGATTAAGGGGTACCCTAACCCGGTTTAAACGGGTTTGGTACCCGGTAAATGGGTACCCATTGCCATCCCTATTTCTAGCAAGAGCCAGCAGCCCATTTTTTTAAAAATTTAATTAAAAAAATATTATATTATTATTATTTCGATTAAAAAATATTATTTTATTATTATTTTGATTAAAAAACACCTTTTAAAAAAACCAGGTTGGGTCTGATTTAAAATGGGTCGGGCTTACCTGATTGAAAAATCAGACTCAGGCCAGCAGGCCATTTTTACAACCCAACTCACTGACAACCCACCAATCAAATAAGATCAAAAAATAAAAGAAACTGTGGGCATAAAATTTGTGGGCTAATCTCACATTTAGAGATAACAGCCATCTGAACCCTTGATCTCTCCCCCTACAATGGACTCTTAGCGCCACTAAACTAAGGCAATTAGAAGTTATCATATGTGATTATGATTATTGGATACTTGTATTAATTATTAAGGTGTCTATTAGCTAAGAAATGCAGTATTGAGTTGAGCAATGATTCTAAATATATAGGAGTCCAGAGATTTATTAGGGTCCAACGTCTAATAATTCTACTACTACTAGTTGCCCATGCACATGCTTGGCTGTCAATAAAAATTCAGCATCCTCGCCATCATTACCATTCCCTTCCCAACAACATTTTATACATAATCAGGGCTTGTGTGCGACAACCAAAGTTCGGTTGATACAACTCCAATCCTAGAAACATGGCTACAAGTTCCCATGTGCATGTTGGGCTTCATGCCATTCTAGATCCTTACATTAATGCTCACAAAACTCCCTTTAGTGTTTCTCTCAAAAAAAACTCCCTTTAGTGTTTAATAAATGTTTCAAGAAGAATTCTCATATATAAATACACATGACAATCTTGCATAGACATGCAGATTCTGCCTAACAAGATTGAGAAAAGTAATTCGAAGATTGATAGAGACCAGTTGTCCAGTTGGAGGGGAGGGAATATTCTAATAAGGGGTAAAATGGTCTTTTAGGGTGAGTCAGTTAAGTTGTTAGGAGGGAAGGTTTTGGGCCCTGCTTGTGGGGCTAGAGAATGGTTATATAAGCAATAAGTAGGGGGTGAGAAAGGGATAGGGAGAGAATAGTTGGGATTCGGCCTTCTGACTTGGACATCAGCCTAAGGGCTTGGGCGGGAACTATCTGAGAGTCTTCCGATACTTCTTCCTCCTCTTCTGCATGTATTTCTGTTGGTTCTCTTCTATTATACAAGTAGTTGGTGCTTGGTTCTTATCATTGGTCCGGCCTGCCGCCGCTCTCCATCTCGCGCAGTGGATGCCTCACATTCTTCTTCTTGGTTCCACACAACCGCGCCCCACTGGTGGCTTTCATCTGGCTCGAAGGCGGCGCCCACTGCAAAATCGCATCATCTCCCTCAGACGTGCAACCTACTGGATTGCCAAATGTGGTTCGTTTGAGGCGCGTGCTAACCTGAGGTAACATGCACACCTAGGAGGGGCGCTCCAGGTCCTCTTGACGCTCAGAGGCGCCGCACACCGCCACGTCTATGCTCGCCGGTAACGCACCCTACCGACGACTCGTGTTTCCAAGGAGGCGCATCCCGCCAACTCTCACCTAAGGCAGCGCGCCCCGTCGGCTGGTTTTCTCCCAGAGGCGTGCACTGTCGACCGCTCCATCCGCGACGTCATGCACTGTCGGAGGCTTCCGATTCCATCCAGTTGCGACGCGCACCCCCGCTTCCGTCATCCACTCATTCCTTGTCGGCTCCACTTCCAACTTTCGTTGCTGCCAGATTTTTTCCCCTTGCGCGCGCCCCCCTCCACCGTCGCACGCTTTGAGACAGCGCACACAGACAATGCCTGGACCTTCTGTTCGCGCAGGAGCCGGTCTCGTCAGCAGCCTCACGCCCGCCGCTCCCCCGCAACGACACCTCGCCGCTACCACTCGGCTTGCGTCCACCGCTCAAGCTCGATTTTGCAGCAGCAGCCCGCCCAACCAACTCGCGTTCCCCAGTTCCACAGGGAACGCGCCGAAGACTGACGTCACAAGCACTCCAAGGGAGGGGGTGATTTGTTTTCGAAAAATAAGAAGAAGAAAACGTGCCCGAACAAAAAATAAAGTATAAAAAAAACATGCGGGCAACTTTTTCCTGTCCGGGAAGGGAAACACAGGAGAAAGAAAAACAGAGAGAGAAATAACTCCCACTTTTCTTCGATATGGTGACTTTCATGCAGGAACTCTGGGCTTCACTGGCCCGGGTGACCAGAAATCAGGAAAAATACTTACACGAAGAGTTTTTACGAGATTCTTTTGTCACGCATTCGGAGACGTAGATCTCGAGAGTTGGGGATTATTTCTCGAGCAATCAAACACCGGATCAAATGAAGGTATCAATGGCACGCCTCTGCATGTCAGGTATGTATGAACTTTGGTTTTTATTGGGCAAAGGACTCGCGACTACATTCATCTGGGCGCAACTCAATGCAACGCTCCGTGAGGATTTCGGAAGCTCCGTCAGGGAACCCCCTGCAACTATGTCCGAGTTTCTGACGACAGTAACGCAGCTGGCTGCATCACACTCTGGGGGGTCTACCGACCATGGGATGCACAGCTGGGGGAAGGGGCTGCCCGAAGATCATGATGACAGTACCACCAGCTGGTATTCGGTACAGCTCCTGCATAAGGAGCAGGACACTTCTAGATCCATAATGTTGGAGCACGAGACGTCGCAGCATTAGTTGGCTCAAACAGGGGCTCTTGTTATTTTACCACCAGCTACACAGGTTAAGCTCGCGGTGACAGGATGGGGTCCCCTGATTTATCGAGACACATACCATTTTTCCAAGCAAGAGGCAGGGTGGTGTCAGCCATACTTGCGACCTAGTTCACTACAGCACACATGGGGCCTTTCCGGTGGAAGGAAATCATTACGGAAGGAGACACCCTCAACTAGATCTATCCAACACTGATCGATTGCGGTGGACGACGCCTATGGGAGATTGTGTGGCGCGCATATGCAGTACGGGCACCTTATACAGGACCGCAACAACTCGATCTTATAGCAACAGTGTTGTTTGGTTCTCCCCAAAGCACAAAAGCAGCGAGGCGTATCTGAGAGATTGCTTGACGCGCCTGCGTAGCAAGACCACCCACCTCTAGTCTTGAGGACAAGACTGATTTCAAGGGGTGGAGAAGTGATAGTGACCAGCTGTCCAACTGAAGGGAAGGGAGTATTCTAATAAGGGGTAAAATGGTCTTTTAAGGTGAGTATGTTAAGTTGGTAAGGGGGAAGGTTCTGGACCCCGCTTGTGGGGTTGGAGAATGGTTATATAAGCAATAGGTAGGGGGTGAGAAAGGGATAGGGAGAGAATAGTTGGGATTCGGCCGTCTGGCTTGGACATCGGCCTAAGAACTTCGGCGGGAACTCTCTGAGAGTCTTCTGATTCTTCTTTCTCTTCCTCTTCTGCATGTATTTCTGTTGGTTCTCTTCTATTATACAAGTAGTCGGTGTTTGGTTCTTATCAAAGATTGTTCTACAGCATAAAACAATCAGTGAACACATATGTGAGCATTAAAAGTTTGAGAATATACACAAGTCCTCGAGACTATAAAAAGAGGTTGTCCGTAAATGCAAGAACAATGTGTGTATCTTTGAGTAGCTTAATAAGGGTCATAAGAACCCATATAAGCCGGAAAAAAATGATGGTTAGGTGGAGCAAAAGGATAGGCACGCGGAAAATTCGTAAGTATGGAAGACAAGGAGCAACCCAGGAGAACACCAGTCAGTTAAAGGTGATCGTGCAATCTATGTTAAAGATTCGAAAGCCGCGAGCAACAATTTTCATCAGGAAGAGCTGAGAGTGAATGTGAACTTGACTGAGACAAATGTAAATTAGGAAAGGAAGTTGAGCCAAAACAGTGGAGCATACATACACCCGAAGCAAGACTACCAACAATTACTGAAGGATGTTGGACCTAAGATAAGAGGAATAAATGCATGCTGGGAACCTACGATAGCTGCAAGAAAAAACGCTAGATCTAAAGACGTGTTAGAACAGTAGTACATGGAGTCAAAAACACACATGCAGGCATCTATGAGAAAATAATTAAATTTGCAACGGTAGAGAAAAAAATTCCTCACAATAAATTCAACAATTAAGGATTGTTAGAGGAAAGAAGAAAGATCGCCTATTAAAAAAGTTAAGTGCGCAAAATTAACATACTGATGGATAAAAAATCAAAGATGACATAAAAGTCAGAAACCCTAGAAGATCAAATCTTCTTTGTCCTTCATTCTACCATGTCTCCAACAACTAGATTATCTTCCACTGCACTAAAGCCCTTCCATTAGAGAACTGCTTCTAATTTTTCTTACATTTACAATTTGCAACCATAATCACTTGTTGTAATTTCCGCACTTGTATCATGAGTACTCCACTACAATCACTTAAATCATATTCAAGTTTCGGGGTTCTGCAATTGGATAGTCTGACTCGATTCTTGGGCATTTGGCATTATCGTCTCACTCCACCTACATAACGAAAGTGGGGTTGGGGAATGAATTGGTTGGTGTTTGCCCCCATGTTGACTGGAATGGAGGATCCATGTGTAGCTGGAGTAATGGGTGTTTGTACCGAGCCGCTTATAGAATCAAATATTGTACCACTTGACCTAGTATCAGCAATCCATCCTCCCAGCATCCATCTGGGTATCCTTTCTAGTTATCCTGGCATGGTTTGAATTTTCATTGTGTTGAGTTCGATGCCGCTTCTGAGTCAATTGGTTTCATGTTGGCATTGGGAGCTCCGTTTCATTGTGCACCTATGGGCCTAATCCAAACCGACGACTTGCCCACTGGATTTGCTCTTGAAAAGCTCACTCATTTTATCTTGTATTCATTGAAGAATTGTTCGACAAGCCTCAAAAGGGTCGTTCCACAAACAATAGATGCCTTTTGTTGCTCACTCCAAAACATCTTGGCTACCCATTCTCGATATATTGTTCACCTTAGCGGGTCCATCAGCACCATCAATCGGATAAGATACCGAACAACGAGCGGATATAGTGTCTAGGCATCATTGGTTTCAACCAATGAAATGCAGTCGCCTAGTTTTGGCTCCAATGACTGCTTGGGCGTGGAGGGTTCCTGGATTTCTTTAACCGGTCAGGACATCAGGGGCGGTGAGGGACCTTCTATGCCTACGGATCAATAGTTGGTGGCATTTGACCAAGACCTCCTTTTCTTCCTAAACTGGTGAGATTCAATGGATGATTTTACTACACTTTACTAAGACTACCATGTACAGGGCCAAGGTACTGATTTACCGTGGCATGCTGGTCTGTGATCACTAGCGATTCCAACTTCATGTTTCCGATTGCAAAGAACAATCCGAACGATTAATTGTGGTAAACTCTTTGTCTTCGAACCGGGTTGGCTCGGTCGTTCAGTCATGCCAACAGAGGGGTGTGACGGGCGGTGCATACAGGGCCAAGGTACAGATTCATCGCAGGATGCGAATTCGCGATCACTAGCGATTCCAAGTTCGTCCTCAAACGTCTCACTACCTCAACGCCCCCAACACCAAACTATTAACCCCCCCCCCCTGATCTACTCATGCTCGGGGTTGGGGACTCATCAATGGAGGTCGATCTATTGAAATGAGGTTCGGCCCAAGGGAAATAAATTCAGGCACTCACTCATCTACCAGGTCATGGGATAAAGCAGATCGAGCACCACCTTCAATCTCAAAACTCCATTGAACCAATTGGGCAAGCTGAATTGTTGCACAGTGGTCAATTCCATTCCAATAGGGCATCAATATCTAAGGGGGTTGATGGTGTGGGATGAAACGAGACACCTGTTGCCTAGCGACAATGAGTGAGTGGCGATCCTAGAGAAGGAACTATTAGGCCAAAAGCCAAGACTAGAAGGAAAGTGAAGTTCCAAATGATCGAATAACAACTGAGAAGGGGGGTTGAATCAGTTCACTTTTATAAGTTTCAATACTTTTAAAAACTTAACCCCTGCAACCTCTTAAGGTTTATATCCTTATCATCTTTTAGTAAATATCCATGCATGCAAAAGTAGGAAAAGTAAAGCACACGAAATTTACAAGATTCAGCCTCAGTGTGAGAACCTAAATCCTTGTCATAGCTACTCATGTAGGTCTATGAAAATTCACTATTATTAAGTGAATACAACTTGTGTTAACTCCCGTTAGACACTTTCTATCTCCCGATAGGAATGGTTATACTGACTCTCGTCAGTTTACAAAGTTTAGTTACAAACAATTTGAGCCACAAAATAAAAGATCACAAAAACTTTTGATCCACAAAACTCTGTCTGGAACCTCAGTCCGATGATCCTAGGTCCGATTGCCTCAGTTCGATTGTCTCATTACGATGAACATTTTTCTCAAACTGCACTTCTCAAACTCGGCTCAACTGCTCAATCCGATCTTCCTCAATCCGATCTTGCTCAGTCCGGTAAGAAAACTTTCAGTCGTCTGATCTTCTAACGAGATCTATGTCTGAAAAGATAACTTTGACACGAATTCTGATGCGCTCCGCCTTTTCCGCTCTGGTGAAAATTTGCAAAGTACGAATGTACTGTGCTTCTATTTATAGGCATCCTAGAAAGACAAAGGCACGAAACTGAAAAACTTTGAAAATTTGCAAAGTACGAATGTACTGTGCTTCTATTTATAGGCATCCTAGAAAGACAAAGGCACGAAACTGAAAAACTTTTCCCGCTTACTCAAATTTCAAATCTCCAAAAAACACTTACATTTAAACTTCATCTTTGACTGCTTCAAACCTTCGCAAGATTTGAATCGTCTTGAGTCTTCTTAGAAATCAGCCTTCTCGAACTTCCCAACTTTTCTTTGGTATGATGGAACTTCTTCAACTCATTACGATGTGACTTTCTTTCTCTGCTTATTAAAATCTGACTTTCTTCCTTTGTTCATTGCGATCAGACTTTCTTCCTCTGACCCAGTCCGATCTGACTTTCCGCCTCAGAGTCAGTCCGATTGACTTTCCTCCTCAGACTCAATCCGATGGAACTTTATTACGATGGAATTTCCCATTATGATGGAAAGTATTCAACAATGACTCTACTTAGCAACTTTGAAATTCTTCAAACCTTATCAGTTATAACTCATTCGGACTTCTGAAAATTTATGTGTCTGGTACTTCTTGATTCGATGCAAACTTTGTCTTGATTCCTGGAACATCTTGATTCCTGGAACCGACACAATCTTTACAATTCCTCAATTTCTTCAAAAGCTTTCATCATGAATTTTCATGATTTATGAGAACTTCAAGATTGGCAAAGCATCATCTGACTTCCTCACTCTGCAGCTTCTAACTTTCTAACCATCGCCGAGTCCGATGAATCTTGAACTTCATGTCAATGGATCTGAGTCCGATGGTGCGTCTGATCAACAACTTTACAGAACATCCAGCTTCTATCTTCCTTACACCTTTTGTGTCTGGTACTGCTCAGACCGAAAACCTGTGTCCGGGAAACAACTTTCTCAAAGATAAAAATTTTTCTCCCCCTTGTGTTTGGATTCAAACATTCAGCAACTTTCAGCTTTCTTACACAAACTCATTCTGATGGACTGGGTCCGATCCTGAATAACAAAAACATTCTTTTACAAAAAGGTTAGTTGTCAATAAATACAAAACTTTGTTAAAAACAAAATATCACAAAGGTTCTTCATAAAGAATTGATGACTCGCATCCCTGCTTTCTGGAATCTGAAATTCTCAGTGTTTTATAGAAGTATACGACCAAGGCTCAATGTTGTTTCTTTTTCATCTTTAACTTGTAATTAAGTGTTCGCTATTTATACTTGGGGTGGTAAGACAAATCCTGGTAGTAAGACCTTGGCAGTTGGTATGAGTTCTAATGATAGAGACTGGTCTTTGTAAAAGCTCTTTAAATAATAGAACCCTTGACCAAGGATAGGTCAAGAAGCAAGTAGACATAAGAACAGAGATTGAATCTGAATGCAACATAAAGTGAAACATCAAACATAACGATCTCTAACTAAAGAATAAGAAGAGATTTTAGAGAATGAAAATAATCAAGGAAAGCAATAAAGGGATGCAAGCAAGAAAAACTCGAGTTGTAGCAGTTCTAGTCAATAAAACAAAAAAGCATACAGCAAATTTCTATTTCATAGCTTTCATATATGAGAAAGATGAGTGTCATTCTAACAAGACAAATTCAAAGAATAATGAATTATCAATAAATCAATTAGTAAGCAAGCCCTGAATCAGAATGTCGTGTTATGGCAATTGTCACTACTGAAATTCTTTGGCTCCATCAATTACTTCATGAAATTGGTTTTCCGGTTCAAACTCCTGCTCATCTTTAGAGTGATAATCAAGCAATCACAATGATTGTTTCTAATCCGGTTTTTCATAAACGCACAAAGCATATTGAAGTTGATTGTCACGTCCTTCATCATCACTTTGAGCAGAAACATCACACCTTTGACTACATTCTCACTGCTCATCTACTTGGTGACATCTTCACTAAAGGCTCTCGGATGCTCGACTGAACTTTCTTTGCACCAAGTTGGGCATGCACAACAACTACGACCCAACTTGAGGGGGGGTTTGTTCAATCTTTGCTGTCTTTTTATTCATTTGTTTCTTTTGATGGAACTCATATTCTAAGCTACACATGTTCTAGCTCAAGGGGGTGTTGGACCCAATCGTTGTCATGTATTTAGAGTCCCACATTGGTTTTATGTCAGTTGTATTATTTTACTTTATTTATATAAATAAAGCACTCCACCTCTTTTAAGGTGAGGAGTACGGTTTTACTCCTATATAGATATTCTCACAAAGGGGGTTCCTGGAGGATGCGCGTGATAAATATATATGTTCTAGCAAGAGGGAGGGTGTTAGAGTAATTAGATATTTAGAGTATGGAGTTTCACTGAGTCAGTCTTAGGGGTTAGATTAGTGGGCCAAACCCATATTATTCTTTTTATTATTCGAGTCTCGCATCGATTGATATTCTTGTTTGTACTCCTTAATTCATTTATAAATAAAGTATCAACCACTTTATAAGATACGGGGTTTCATTTAACAATAAACACATATTCAAGCATTCACTTGAAACATAAGTAAATTCACAAATTGATTGTATGTTAACTCAAAACTAAATGTACAACAATTCATTCCAAATTGTATGTTCTTAAAATTTTGTAACCAAACATTCGATGCCCTGAAACAAACAAACAAAAGTTCTTTTGTAAATAACAGCAGTGTTCAAATGTTTATAAAAAAAGCATACCATAGTGACAAACCAACATATGTAAGTTAAGGCACTAACCCTGTTATGGGAATGTGAGTGTGAGGGACGGTGGGGAGGGAGAATCCCTTGAAGGTCCACTCAGAAGTCGACCAAGGCTTCCATATACTTCACATACCAATGGAGGGGGATATGTAAGGGTGTTGCTGATAATACGTAAGGGTTCTGATGATGACAACATAGGGGGGTACGTAAGGGTGCAGGTGATGATGATGATACATGAGGGGGGAAGGGAGTAATAAATAACTGCCAAGGACAGTATTGTATTTTTCATTCTTATAATTGGTTGGATTGGGGAGTGTAAATATGGGGCTAGTTCACGAGGGAGGGGGTCATTCGATTATTTTTTGTTTGGAAGGCAAGGTTTGCCTTGGGCTTGCGGAGGGAAGTACTCCCAGGAGTGGTGCTAGAGATCTCTAGAACATTCTAGAGATTGATTGAAATTTTGTAGCAGATATCTGGATCTTGAATAAAAACTTCTCTCTTCTTCGAATCTCTATCAATCGGTGCTTCCATTGAGAGATATTCTAGAGAGAGTCTAGAAGGAGCGATTTTAGGGAGAAATTATTGAAGAAGTGAATTTAGCTGACACTGAAGTTTTATGCCCACACGCATGGAGAAACGACTCACAATCATGGAAACAACGATCACGAAGTTGGACACGGGGATTCAACGATAGGAGAACCGCATTTAGGAGCTTATGGAAACAATTGCCAAATTCACAAAAAAAGCCAAGTGGGGATGCAACTCTTGATAATCGAGAGTTCAACTCGAGATGCTAGCAGAGGGAAGTCGAGCATTGTAGAGGAAGTCGAGCATTGTAGAGTAAGGAGAAAGCAGTTTGAAGCTAGAAGTTGAAGATAGAAATGAAGGTACCGATGGCATAGTTGTGCATGGAAAGAATGAAGGTACCGATGGCATAGTTGTGCATGGAAAAAATGATCCAATACTGGATTATCACGTTGAAAACAATTAAGATTGGGCTCACTTGGACGCAACTCAAAGAAGAACTGCTCGGGTGTTATGAAAGTGCAGCAGAAGATCCAGTGATATACTTGAAAGGACTGCAGCAGACTTGTCAGTGGATGTCTACATGGACGAATTTGATCGAATGGCTTTACGGATACAAGGTTTCTCTGAGAAATGGTATATGAGTTTGTTCATCAGGGGATTGAAGCCTGAGATAGAGGGTACAGTAATGACCCATGAGCCGTACTTAAGGCACGGTTTCTGAAGCCACTGATACACTTTAAACCATAAAAAGCCACGGTTTGAATCCATTTGATGCATCCTAAAGTCCTTAATTTCTGATGCCCTAATACCCAAATCCCCAAGTAATCAAGGAAAGTCACCGTTCACAGCTGCCATCTATACAGATCACAGTACCAGAAATCAGAACATTAGTATGTGTTACAGCATATTCTGCCCACTTGTCCTTTTCTCCCAAGTTATATTCAACTTTCTCAAAATCAACCGCACACCTGCCAGTATTTCACCAACAAATGCATCCCCCTAAAATGGACCCAATGATGAACCACGAATTGGCTTTTTTTATATTGTGCACCAATTTTCTCTTGATGCATTCATCAGTGCATATATGGAGGGAGTCAGGTTGAAAAAAATAAAGAATACAAAAAGCTTAAAAGGAAAAAAGATTACATTGAAGTGTGAACGAAATAAAGAGTGGGGTGCAGAAAGAAGCAATCGAGTATAAGTTTCTACCATTGCAATGCTAGGCACCACCTGCATTAAAATATAACTTAGATGTCAAAAATGACTAAAAAGTGAGTGATTAAAAAAAATCAATGATCTGGAATGAACAAAAAAGCATAAATCAATTGATCTGCACTTCAGTGGTTCAGCCCGAAGTAATACTCCAGTAAATACATTAATAGAGCAATGGGACAAAATCAATGAATCAATTAAATATTGTATGAATATTTTTCCACTCAAGGCTGTGTTTGACAACACTTAGTGAAAACTGTTTCCCGCACTCATCACTTATGATGACCAGTAAGAATAAAGTAGTAGTGCATGCTTTTTTATCTGAAAAAACTGCTTACACTTAAATTCCTGAAGAAAACTACTTAAATAAGTGGAAAAAAAGCACTTATTCAATAAGCAATTTGGAAACACTAACACAAAAGCACCCATCACAAGTGATAAGTGCTAGAAGCAGTTTTTTGTTAAGTGTTGAAAAATAGGACTAAACGTAGTTGTTATTAGTTTTTATAGAAAATAAAGAAGCATGCTTCCAAATCTGAGTTCTAAATAAATAGTAAAACAAGATGCTATGATTAAGTTTGCATATGCAATAAAATAAAAATGGGCCAGCATCACATAGGAAATCTGAAAAAAACATATGACAAACTCAACATATAGGGTCTATAGCATATAATCTGATATAATATCAAAAATTGTAACATAGAGTAACGTGGAAGAATAACAATTTTGAAGTGCCACACATTTTACATTCACTTCAATCAAACCCAATAATCATTTACAGGTCATAGGTTCACATCACCGTGCCCCCTTCTTTCCATGATATCATCCAACTATAAAAATCAACAGTCCCCAAATCTAATATACACTCAAATTTTAAATCCCTTTGATAATTTATATAATCTTTTACCGGATTGAGAGAGAAGCAACTCAAAATAGCATTTATAAATTGTAAACAGATGAATTTAATTTAAAGTTCCCAATCCCAAAAATAATCATGAGCCATGCAACAGAAGACATGGCATACAGATAGAAGTGACCCATCATTTTAAAAATAAGTTACATGGAAGTAATCAAAATATGTTCATTATTTTTCCAAGATTACTCCACACTAAACCATGTTAAATATTACAATTATTCGTTATTTTTTCATAAAACATGCAATGAGTGCAACCTTAAAGTGATGATTCCCATCCACCATTAGCACATTAAGCGTGGGTCCACAGCATTCCATGCTCAAATTTCATTTCAAGTAAAAAATAAAGATTACCTGCCCAAAAAACAAAATCTCTTCCATCATGGCAGCCAATTTCAACAACGAATGCACTGAAAATCCAGAAAATAATGATATTGGCAAAGGGCTTCTTTCCCGCATCACAGTTAATCTTTCATTGGACTGTATGCTTGAACTTGGAAACCATTCTGTGGTTCCCACAGAGGAAAACCAATTCACCACCATTTCACAAGCTGGCTGCGCCATGGTATGAGACACAGCCCAAAACATCCCAATTGATTTATCATCCAAGTTCATATAATCCATTATCCGATCCCCTGGCAAAAATTGATAGAGGTCAAAAACGAGTCAGCGGGCGTTACTTCACCAAAAGCTTTATAACGGTATACAAGAACTTCGATTTATATTTCTTGTGCAAAAAACAGCCAAAAATTCAAATGTTAACTTCTAATTTAAGGCCACAGAGGCCAATTTTGAACCAAAAAGAAGAATTCTTTAGAAATTTTTCAATGGAAGAAAAGATGAATATCATTAGGCAATTCTAATAACTGATATGTCATTATCATTGAACTATCAAGCATCTCAGCCTAATTCATATCCTTCTCTTATACAGTACTTGAACATGATTAAAAAAATCGACAAAAGCATGTGGGGTGATACAGAGCCTACTTAGACAGTTGAGAAGCAACCAGATTCACAACTACGTCCCAAAAGTATCTCTTTCTGAAAAAAAACAATAAACTAAAATTATCACTCGTAAAAATCAAAAATTAAAGAACGTAATTGTTTTTTTTTTTTAATGTGATAGCATCATTGGGCTTATTTTTTTATATTTTCATTTTTAGCATCAAAGGGGAGTAGAAGAGAGGGAAATTAGAGAAGAATATAGACATCGACCAGGTGGCTTGGGAGGGGGAGAAGAGGTCTTCGCTTGTATTCACCTTTTCTCTTCCCCTCTTTTATATTGTACTTCTCGTACTGCCTGTTTATAATATAAAAGGGGATTCACTAGACCGTGGTCTTATCAATTGGTCCAACCGGCCGGAATACTTGCCCCTGTTGGAGGACGGAAATGGAGACATGACACTAGGCACGTTTGGAAGGAATGGAGCAGCGAAGGGGAGTGGTTGAGACAGCACTCTCGGAACTGTCGAAGAAGTGGGAGCAGGAGAGCAAAGAGCAGGCCAAATTCGAAAAATATCTCCCAAACCTGGAACATCGCTTGGAGAAAATGTAGCAACAAGAGGAACGACAAACCATTTTGTTATAACATGGTTTATAATGTTTACTCTGATTGGCATTTAACTGTAATGTCCCCTTTTATCTTCTTTTATATTGTGATGATATTTGATTTCTATTGTTTCCGCTATGATTAATGGTTATTTGTACCAAGAGGGTACAATCTCCCCATTTTATACATAGACCCTCGTTGTTTGTCACCAGCCACTAGCATACGAGGAGGCGCGCTTGAGGTTTGTGGCACTTGTTTCGATAACGATAGAGTATCTTTATAGGGTGATGTCTATCAATACAACCTTAGGGGTGCGATCCGAGGGTATTCGTAGGTGTTTTGATTGTGCCCTCGTGATCGATGGATATTGACATCTCTGGGATTTCTTTGTGTTAAAGATGCGCAGCTTTGATGTGATCCGAGGTATGGATTGGTTGACTTAGTACCAAGCGCACATCAACTGCTATCTCCAATGGGTATCTTTCACATATGTTGAGGGTGATTGTCATACCCTTGTCAGAGAGTAGGATTTGCGGACATTCCGTTCGGGACCTGACCACCGGCAACTGGGGACATCTTCAACCCAATTTGCTAGTATTGTTCTAGATGATGACGAGATGCATCAGACAGTCTTTCCTCCTATTGTTGACCTATCCAGGATGTATTTCCTGAGGACTACTCGAGGTTGTCACCAGAGAGTGGTCAAGTTTACGATCGAGCTTATGCTAGGTACATAGCCCATATTCATTCCTCCTTACAGGATGGATTCTGCAGAGCTTAGAGAGCTAAAGGTCCAGCAAGAGGATTGAGAGGCAAAAGGATTTATTCACCCGAGCACGTCCCATTGGGGTGCTCCTACTTTATTTGCTAAGAAAGACAATGGCTCGTTGCGTTTATGTGTGGATTACATGAGGTTGGACCAAGTGACGGTCAAGAATCGTTCTCCTTCCTTGTATCGACGATTTGTTTGACCAGCTAAGGGGAGTCAAGTGGTTCTCCAAGATCGACTTGAGGTCGAGTTGTCATCAGCAGCGTGCGAGGTCTTCTGATACTCCCCGTACTACTTTTAGGAGCAAGTATGGCCTATAAGAGTATCTTGTGATGTCGTTCGGATTGACAAACACGCTGGCAGTGTTATGACCCTAATGAATCGGATCTTTCATCCATATCTGGATTCCTTTTTGATAGTCTTTGTTGACGATATCCTGATATACTCTCGGTCACGGGAGGACCATGTTCTGCATATGGGGGTCGTTTTTGATACACTTAAGGAGCATCGACTATATGTCAAGCTTTCGAAGTGTCGGTTTTGGATCATTGAGGTTTGTGTCTTAGGGCATGTGATATCAAAGGCTGGACAAAGGTTCAGACTATGCTTTCTTGGGAGCGGCCCAAAAATGTTTTCAAAATCTGTAGGTTCCTGGGATTGGCAGGTCACTACAGGAGATTCATTTAGAACTTCTCCAGGCCGACAGTGCCGATGAAAGCTCTAACCAAGAAGGAGGTGATGTTCGAGTGGTCTGATCCTCTTGAGAGAACCTTCGAGGAGCTGAAGGGCAAGTTGACATTTGCGTCGGTTTTGACCTTACCCGGACCAGGTTAGGAGCATACCTTGTTCTATGAAGTTTAAGGCATAGGCCTTGGAGAAGTCCTGATGTAGAATGGGCATGTAGTCACCTATGGATGTGAGGGTAGCGATAAGGGCGAACTAAAACCGGGCCCTGATTAGGCTGAAGGCGAATGGCGTGGTCACGGTGGTGGAGGGGAGGAAGGCCTGGGGAATCTGTAAAGGCGTGCTGAAAAGTGGTGAAAACTTCCTGTAGAGCAGCGTGTTGAGGTGGAGTTAACGCAGAAGCAGTATTGCCATATCAAGTGCCCAGTATAAGGCGTTGGTTGCCTCAACTAATTGCGCTGAGGGGGCTATCAGAAAGTGGGCAGGTTGGCCGAGGGATAAAGCGAACCCCGTAGATAGTATGTTGTTGGCCATCGGCAGAGAATCGCATGGTCAGAGTGCGCCAATTAATATGCATATCCCCCAACGTACGAAGCCAAGCCATGCTAAAGATGAGGTCCAAACTGCCAATGTCGAGTATATGGACCGTAAGGGAGGAGGTGAAAGCACCCACTGTGATGGGAAGATTGTAGGAAACACCTTGAGACCATAGCTTGTGGCCATCACCCAGTTTGATACGCAGTCGTATTGAAGTATGGATGGGAATATTCAACAATTTGGCCAACTTGGGTGAAATGTAATTATGAGAAGCTCTGGTGTCAATTAAAACCAGAAGTGGTATCCCAACAATGGTAGCCGCTACTTTCATAGAGGAGCAATCTGAAGGAGTAGGTATTGGTTCAGAGCAAGAGGAGGCTAAACTATGATATGATAACATAGTACATTCAGCTTCAGTATGAGGGTCTGGAGGACAGGGAGGTTCGGGTGAATCCACCAGGGAGTCTTCATCGTCGCCCAATACAAGCACCCGTAATTTAGGGTCAGGACATTTATGCATAGGTGAGTAAGGGAGACCGCAACGAAAATAGAGGCCCTTTTTACGGCGCTCCTCCCATTCTTAGAGGGGACAACAGTTTAACATTGCGGTTATGGGGTGGTGGGTGGAGGGGAATGGGTGGATTCAAAGGGAGAGGAGGGCACCCAGGACGAGCAAGAGGACTGATTGTAGGGACAGAGGGTAGCCAAGAAGAAGGCTGGAAAGGCAGTGATGGGCGGGTATGGATAAGGGAAAACAAAATATCACGGCGAGGAGAAGCAGAACTGCCCTTACGAAAAACAAGTTCAATATGGCGAGCCACCCGCATGGCTTGGATGCGAGTCAGAGGGTTTGGGATGCGTACCCAATTGTGAAGGTCTTCTTAGAGGCCGTTGAGAAGATAACCAACATATTGCTGCTCCGGTTGCCGAGGGAGAAGGGAAACCAAATATTCAAAATGCTCTATATAATCAGTCACCGAGCCTAACTGCTGAAGAGCAGCGAGTTCTTCGTATGGATTCTGAAGTTTAAGGCCACTAAAACGTTCCATAAGTTCCTCCTTAAAGAGTGACCAAGAGAGTTGAGGATGAACATCAATTAAAATAGCGAACCAATGAATCGCACGACCTTCCGTACTTAACTGAGCCAGTTGGATCTTCATGGGTTCCGAGGTATGATGGACCCGAAAATATAATTCAACACGAGATAGCCACCCCTGAGGATCGGCACCATCAAACAGAGGAAGATCAAGCTGGCAAGGTGTGGCCAACGCAGTGGTGGGTAACAGCAGGTCCGCAAACGGTGGAGGAAGCTGAGGGTCGAGAGGAGGAAGATCAAATGCTGGCGCCAAAGCTGGAGTTGAATCGGTGGTGAGCTGAGCCGAGGGAGCGGCGTCAGGAACCGGTTGTTTATCGAGGCGACGTAGAATAGAGGTAAGATAAGATCGGCATTCCTCTTGACCCAAAGAGAGATTGTTAACAAAAGCAGATAACGAAGTAAATTGCTCTGTTACCGATTCCAAGCGCTGCTCAACAAGGTCCAGTCGAGATTACTGGCGAGTTTCCCTGGAAGAAGACAACAGCGGCTGCTCGAATGGTGGAGAAGAACGGTAGGTCGGACCAAGCTGATACAGACCCCCCCTACTAGAACAATATAAGCTTTGTTTTTAGTTAAAGACTGCAATTACATAAGGAAAGACAGATGAGGAACATAGGAGAAGTACAATCGGGAATCCATCTACCAAGAGATTACCCACCCAAGCCCCAGCCGAGCTAACTAAAAGAGAAAAACCGATGCCTTGTCAGAAGTGGCCCCCTCCCCCTTTTATAACCAAAACGATTCCTCTCCTCTAACCGCTTCCCTCTGCTAAATTCCTAAAGTACCCTTAAGTACCTCCTCCCCTAACCGCTCCACCTCAGCATCACATGGCCAACTTCCTCCCTCTCTAACTGCCTGCTCCATCTCAGTATCACGTGGGCCACTTGCGCCCTCACCTGCTGCCCTAGGTTTCCTTCGCCTGAAGTAGACTACCCAATCGGTGGGATGGTTTAGGCCTCTATCACATGCCCATAAACACAACGAACAAGCACATGACAACCCTCAATAACTGAAATCAAGCTTAATCAACCAATTTAGACCAAAGGGAAGTCCATACTATGATTTTGCTACTTTGAAAACCAAATCGTGAAGCAACACTTTAAAATCCTTTGAGAATTCCACATTCTTTTATAAATTCCACCTAACCACGATCAAAAACAAACACCAAGAAAACATCAACAAAATGTTCGGACTCAATTTGAAAGTAAGGGAGACAAAAGAAGCAAAATCAAAACATTGTATTATCGTATCGTTGCAAGCAGGAAACAAAGAGGATCACAGTAAGAGCAAGGGAGGAGGAAGAAGAAGAATAAAAAGAAACTCTCTGGAAGACCACTTTCGAAAGAGCCACGGCGGAGACCTCCCAAGGTCCAATGCCTCCCAAGCTGCCAAACTAATTCCACATTCATTTGTACCCCTTCCCAACACCCAATTCCCTATTTATTAACCCACCAACCCAACAACAGCCCCTACCAGCTACAATTGGCCAAAACAAAAGGAGAAAGACAACACTACCCCAAATTATACACTACTGCCCATACACGCCCCAGCCAGCCCCATAACAAACTACCCCCCACATATTCCTAACACAAAATACCTTTAAAGGCCAAAAAAACATTAGAGAAACCATGCCCACCCTTAGCTTATAACCCATTTTCTTTAAAATCATTGGGAATCAAAAACACCCACCGAGTCCCATTGGAAAGGGACTTCAAAACACTATAACAAACACTTCGTAGGCACAATTTATATGAAGAATAAGTTTTTGGGCATGCAAAGATAGTTCACAACTCTTAAGAAACTCAAAGCACGATTTAAAACCAAGCAAGCAATCACGACCTTAAATTTAAAGAGTCATGCATGGAGAAACCTACCTTAAACACATTGCTTTTATCAAACACAGTGTTAATCCATCTCAACAAGTCCAAGGAAGACTCTAGAAGGCTCAAAGGAACCCTAGAACCATAAAACCCCAAAAAAAATTTGAGCCAACACTAAGCCCTAAGTCGCTGAGATCATTCTAAGAGGAGGAGGTCCGAAGGAGCTTACCATGAAGAATCGGCATTAAAACTGGAAGAAAACCATAGAAGAAGGCCCTTGGAGAAGGGAAATCGAGAGGAGAGGCGCCTGGGGTCACGAGAGTCAAATGGGGAGGAAAAGGGGTGGCCGAAGAGTTAAAACTCAAGGGTTCATTTAGGTAAATTCCACTTTTTAAAGAACCTGGACATACCGTACAGTTTACCGAACCATACGTCAACCGTTCGACCCTCGCTGGACAATCCAAGTCACACTACACAATTTAGCCACATAATTAACCAAATCGTGTGCTAACTGGGGAAGATCCACTCCAATTTACTGCATAGCTGAGTCGCACGGTTTGCACGAACCATGCGCAAACCGTGTGATAGACAAAACTCACTCATTTCTCTATTAATTCAAGGGAAAACTACCTGAAACCAAGAGAAAATAATAAAGGCCAATAAATAAAAAAAATAGAAGGGAAAAACGAGGTTGGGGTGCACCGTCATCGTATTCGAAGGCAAAATAGACGCCCAGATATGTGGGGGCCTTTGAGGTTGTCGAGACGGTTGGCACAGTGACATACCGATTAGCTCTTCCTCAGAGTAATCGTGGTATGCACGATGTGTTTCAAGTATCTCAACTCAGGAGATACCACCACTATACTTCTCATGTGATCAACATCGATGCCATTGAGCTCGAGCTTGAGGCGCCGTTCGAGGAACGACTAGTTCATATAGTGGATTAGAGTGAGAAGATCCTTCGCAGGAAGATATTCCCTCTAATATGCATGTAGTGGCAGTACAGGTATATTCAAGAGGAGACTTGGAGTGGGAGACTGATATGCAGGCTCATTGGTCGGGGTTGTTTGTCGATGAAGCCCGGTGACACATCTAGGGGGCGAGCTACACTATGGTAGGGAGGTTGTAACACCCCACCTATATCTAAGGAATGAATTTGTTTAAATATTCGCCAGACCTCGTATATTTTGATGAATGGATGTTGGAAGTGTTGGTTGGGCTAGGGGGGTCTGTTTCAGGAGAACGGACCTAGTGCCGAAACATCTATTTATAGTTATGAGATAAAATGGTTGAGTTCACTACACACATTTAAAGTTCATTGTTCTCGGAGATTAATTAAGGTTTGATGTAAGTCTTTGGCTGAAATTAATCGGAATCCCGATTACTTTCCAAGATCTTATTTCAAAGCGTGTTGAGCCAAACCTTGACATAACAATTGTATAGCCAAGGTCCAGATCACATGCATAGTATAATAGCTTCCAAAACAAATTGAAATCTCAAAAAATGGGGAAGAAAAGGATTCTTGTGTTGTCCAATCGGAACAACACAAGTCACGCACTCAAAACCTCACACTGATCGGTTAAAAGTAAAGAGCATTTCATTCGGTTAAATCAAACAAAGATAAATCAAAGTAAGATACTTCTGAATGAAATGTTTTAAAACCCAAAATACATCAAACCAGTAGTAGTAAGTGTCGGAACTCCCTTTACAAGATGTGTAACTCCCTCACAACAAACACCCACCGATTAGCCCAACATCGAGAGGAGGAAAGTCAGGTAGAACTCCTTCACCCTTGATCCCCCTACGAGGATAGCGGCCTCCAGAACTTCTAGGATGATGAGGAGACTCCTATAGGACTTCAAAATGGCAGAGCTTGGCTCCTGGTTCGAACTTGCAAATGAGGTGTCCATGGTGCCTTTTTATAACCAAAATGGGATATGGTTTTGAGCACCCTGTTTTTGAGATACCACTTGTGTCTCGGTTTTGGAATAGTAGAAAGTCATATCACGACTTGACCAAAAGAAAAGAGTTGTTGGCCGGCCTCTTGACTATCTCCATGTCAAATTTGGCGGCCATTAGACAACTGGATTGAGAGATATGGTCAAAAGACCGAACTGAACTTTATCTCTTTGCTTTAGCCTTGTCCATAGCCAGGAATTTTGGTGGTGCTTCTCCTTTGCTAGTGACTTTGTCTTTAAGCCTAGAGAAACTTTGGCGAGTGGCATTGCCTTTAAGCATTGGTCATTCAGCAACACTTCACACGATCATCTAAATTCCTCCACTTGTTGCGCGCCTCCGTCAATGCAACACTTTTATAATGTATCCAAGCCGAGTAAACCTAGCTCAAGGAGTGCATTATTTAGCCATGTAAACCTAGCTCAAGGAGTGCATTATTTAGAATATTTAGATATGAGTTTGGCTGGATTAATGCTTTGACTGAGTCAACGTACAATGGTTTAACTTGTATTTATGATCCAGCGTTAACTTAATTTTACTCATCTATAAATAATAATAAACCGACCTCACTTAAAGGTACAGATTCTGGATAGTCTCATTCTAAATTTATAATTACAAAGATGAATTAAGATAACATAATAATAGGGAAAATATTTATAAAAAAATGAAAGAAATTATAAACAATGGATAAATATAAATTACATGGAGATGGTGATAAGAAAGAATAAATGAATAATATAAGATATAAATGAATTTAAATAAATATAATATAATTAAAGACAAAATGAAGTAAATGAGTATCACAATGATGATATATTGACTACAATGGCATTGGAATAAATGTACCTTGGGAAACATGTCTCCACCATTCATCTATTTGCTTTGCTTTATGAAGCTGCTCACTGTTAAGATATTCTTTATTTGCTGTGTTCAGAGACCAAATTCGTAAATTCAGACAACTGCTGATGAAGTCGAGCAAAATATTGGAAGGGACGTCAGGATCAGAGCTTCTGTCTTCCCTGTGAAATAATAGAAATTTTCTTGTTGTGTCCTCCTACCAACAAAATTCACATGGCTTAGTTCATTACGAATTAATCACAAAACCAATCATGCTGAATGTTTCCCAGCATGCATGTATGTGTGTAACATAATGAAAACTCTCTGTCTTGCCCACACCCAACAAATTGCCCAGCTCATACATAAGCTGGCCCAATTCAAGATGCCGATGAAATTATTTTAACACATCGATGTCGGCCCATAACCCACCCAACCTTTACAATTATCATTTATAATAATGATTTGTATATATTCTTGGATTTAAAATTATAGTTTTCTCTCGATGCAAGAAAGTTTTGAGCGAGATAGAATGAGATGATCATCAATATAATGTAACAGAATAGTGTAATAGACTAGCTTGTATTAATTTCATTCCATTCTAATCTTGACCTCCCCATTTGGGGGTAAATGATTTTAAGATTTTAAATGGAAAGAAGTTATTAATTTTCACTCAATTTCATCATTAAAAAAAACTCACTCAAACAAAGTTCATAAATTTAAAGTTGACCATTTTATTTCATCCTTTCTCCCAAACAATGGTCTATATTATTTAAGTAGTTCTTTACATTTCATTACATCCTAAAAGAGCTTTCAAATATACCCTAGATAGTTAATGATTTGTTAAAAATACTAAAATCAAAAATATATATATAAGAGAAAAAAACGTAATACCAACAAGATGAACCCCCAACTCAGCAAACTGCACAACACATTTTTAACCCACAAATGTTAAGCCAACCCAACCCAGCCAACAGTCAAATTTATATAGGCATATGACTAAAAGGAATGACTTGGAGAATGGAGAAGAATTGTGGGGAAACTTCAAGTTCACTCTAAAGACATCACAAGCTTAAGTTGTCTGAGGCACAAAACAACACTTCAGACACTTTGATAAGCATGGTGAGGAATCGATTATTATAATTTTTTACGCATAAATATATTCATACTAAGACCGCCAAAAAAATTATAAAACTATATAAATTCTACAAAACTACAGCCAAGAGAATATCTATATATAAAAGAATAGGAAAAAATCAAAAAAACAACTAAGATTTATCATGGTATTTGAAGCAGTGTAGTTAAATGCAAGCGCAACAGCACTTTAGCACGGGGGAAAGGCTCCAATGATATGATACCGTATGGATGTGCGGTGTCCGTTGGCGAAAATGTGGAAACACAAGCGACGGAAGAAGGGGAAATGGAAATTAAAAGAAATGCAAGGAAAATAAATGGGGAAGGGGGATGATCAATTAGGACCCCAAAGAGACTTGCCCCTTAAAACCCTAATTATAAAGCGCCACAAAGGTTGATCACTCCTTTGATAAGTCTTACTTGCATTCATTCAAGAACACAAGAAACACAAGCATAACAATGCTAGAAAACACTCAAATTCGAAATTAAACTTCAAGGGGTACAAAGAGGTGGCTATTTATAGCCAAATGAGAGATACATGTCAAACACCTAGTCCCCAAAAGTCTAAAGCCTAAAAAATGAATTTTGGCATTGTTTACACATGTCCATGGCTTTAGGAAACAAGATATCCACGAAGAAGACTTTTTAGCACCACCCCAAAAACTTTGAAAATTCTCACCATGACTTTGGAGACAAGGGGCCCACCACTTTATGACTTTGGAGATTTCATTCATGCAAGTGGCTTAAAATTTGTGGGATCAATTGGGTGGACCATTTAGGTTCACTTTTGGGCTTTAATAAGTGTGATTAAAGGCCCATTTCCTCCTCCAATGCATGCATGTTGGGCCTCCTCTTGTAATTTCAAAATGAGGCCATGTAAAACCTCTTTCATCCTCCTCATTCTTCCTCTTATCATTGGGGTCACCAATCCCATGCAATGGGTCTTGTCCATTAATGCTCCTTCCACCATACATGTCATGATCGCCCTCAACTCCTCGCTGCATGTGTGCACCATGATTCGGATCATCCACTCCTTCAAAAGGATTCGTCCTCGAATCTGCATATTCAAAAGAAGAGAGATCAGTAATATTAAAGGTAGCACTCACATTTTCATACCTGCTGGGCAAGTCAATCTTGTAGGCATTATCATTGATTCTTTCTAAAACTTGAAATGGACATCTCCCCGTGGTTGAAGTTTTGATTTTCTCTGCTCCGGGAACCTTTCCTTCCTCAAATGCACCCACACCCAATCTCCGGGTTCTAGTACAACCTTATGCCGACCCTTGTTTGCTTGCTTCGCATATTGTTCATTTCTTCTTTCAATGTTGGCTTTCACCTTGGCATGTAAATCTCGAACAAATTTTGTCTTCTCATCACCTGCAAGATCAACAACCTCATTAGTAAGCAATGAAAGAATATCTAACGGAGTCATTGGGTTATAGCCATATACAATCTCAAAAGGTGAAAAGTTAGTAATGGAATGCCCTACTCGGTTATATGCAAACTCGTGTGGCAAACATTTTTCCCAATTCTCTAGAATTTTTTGAATTATTGCACGCAAGAGGGTAAAAAGAGTCATATTCACCACTTCAGTTTGCCCATCAGTTTGAGGATGTGCAACAGTTGAAAACAATAATTTAGTTCCCAATTTATTCCACAAAGTCCTCCAAAAGTGGCTAAGGGATTTCACATCCCTATCACTTACAATGGTTTTGAGCAGTCCATGTAATCTTACAATTTCTTTGAAAAACAAATCTGCTAAATGAATAGCATCATTAGTTTTTGAGCAGGCAATGAAATGGTCCATTTTGCTGAATCGATCCACAACAACAAAAATGTTATCTTTTCCCGATTGGGATCGAGGTCATCCCAACACAAAATCCATAGAGATGTCTGTCCAAGGATGGGATGGAACGGGCAAAGGGGAATACAATCCATTAGGTTGAACCTTAGACTTTGCATGCTTACAAGTGACACACTTAGCACAAATTGCAATAACATCTTTTCTCATGCTTGGCCAATAAAAATGTTCATGCAAAGTAACTAGTGTTTTATCAACCCCAAAATGCCCCATCAAACCACCCCCATGAAGTAAGAAGTGCATAACTTCGTGAAAGAGCATCGGGAACCACATTTTCCTTCCCTTTTTTGTGCTTGATCGCATAGGGGAAAGTCTCAATGAATTCCAACCAAGATGCATGCCGCCGATTCAACTTACCTTGAGGCTTCAAATACTTAAGGCTTTCATGGTCAGAATGAATAATGAACTCTTTAGGCCATAAGTAATGTTGCCATGTTTCCAAGATTTATTTCAAAGCATAAAGTTCTTTATCGTAAGTTGAATAATTTAATGTTGCCCCATTCAATTTCTCACTAAAGTTAGCAATTGGACGCGACTCTTGAGTCAAAACAGCACCAATACCAACTCTCGATGCATCACACTCAATTTCAAAGACTTTGGTGAAATCTGGTAGCCTTAAAAGGGGAGCATTGACCAATTTTTCTTTGAGTGTGTTAAAGTCTTTTTCTTGTTTTTCACCTCATTTCAAGACCACATGTTTCTTTACAAGTTCATTAAGAAATGCAGCGATGGATGAAAAATCCTTAACAAACCTCTTATAGAAGTTTTCCAATCCATGCAAACTCCTAACCTCGGTTGCGCTCTTCGGTGTGAGCCACTCCTGAATTGCTTTGATTTTTTCATCATCCACACGAATCCCTTCCGCCCCTACAACAAAGCCAAGAAACACAACAGAATCCATGCAAAAGGAACCAAGATATCATCAAAATAGACAATCACAAATTTTCCAATGAATGGACTTAGGACATGGTTCATTAAGCTCATGAATGTACTTGGTGCATTAGTTAAACCAAATGGCATAACAAACCACTCATACAAACCGAACTTAGTTTTAAAAGCAGTTTTCCACTCATCTCCTTCTTTCATTCGAATTTGGTGGTATCCACTTTTAAGATCAATTTTTGAAAACAAAGAAGCCTCATGTAATTCATCAAGCGTGTCATCAAGTCGAGGGATGGGATAACGGTACTTAACTGTTATTTTGTTGATGGCGCGACAATCCACACACATCCGCCACGTGCCATCTTTCTTGGGTACTAGGATCACTGGAACAGCACATGGACTCATGTTTTCCCTCACTAATCCTTTCTTCATTAATTGTTCAACTTGACACTGAATCTCTCTAGTCTCTTCCGGATTAGCTCTATATGTTGGCCTATTGGGAATTGCGACACCGGGTATGAAGTCAATCCTATGCTCAATGCCTCTCAAAGGGGCCAATTCATCGGGTGTTTCTTCGGAAAACAAATCACCAAATTCCTGCAATAAAGACACAACACAAGAAGGCAAAGAATGGCGAAGTTCATTAGTTGCAAGGTAAGCATCATTACTAATGAGTAAGAACACTTTCCCGCTCAATAAAGCACATTTCACCTCACTTTTTCTAGAAAATAAACTCACATTTTACTCAACACTCTTGTTTTCATCTCTTTGATTTTCCTCATTTCTTTTTATGTCACTTGTCTCTCCTTTTTCACTCTTAATTTTTCCACTATTTTCATTTTTTTCTCTTTTCTTTTTTTCTCAACTCATCACTCACTTTTTTATCACTCAAAATTTTATTTTTCCCACTTTCTTTTTCACTCATTTCTTTTTTCTTTCTGTATTCTTTCTCTATCCTCACTTGATCTTCATATGCTTGTATGGGACTTAGAGGAGTCAACACAATATTTCTACCGCTGAAATGAAAAGAGAAGCGGTTAGCATAACCATCATACATCACTCTCTTATCAAATTTCCACGATCTCCCTAGTAGCAAATGTCCGGCCTGTATCGGAGCAACATCACAAAGTACCTCATCACGATATTTTCCAATGGAAAAAGAAACTATGGCTTGTTTTGTGACCCTCACTTCTCCACTATCATTCAACCACTGCAATCTATAAGGTCTAGTATGCCTTAGAGTAGGCAAGCTCAACTTCTCCACCAACAAGGTACTAGCCACATTGGTACAACTGCCACTATCAATGATCATACTACATATCTTCTCCTTGATATGACATCTCGTGTGAAAAATATGTTCACGCTGCTCCTCATTGTGATCATCTTTTGGTTGAATGTTTAAAGCTCTTCTTGCCACCAAAGCATCTCCATGTACGGGTTCTTCAACTTCTACATCCGAACTCTCCTCCAAAGGTGGCACCTCATCATCGCTAGAGTGCTCACTAAGGATGTCTCCATTGTCCAAAACAATCATGTCCCTTTTGTTTGGGCATTGAGATGCAATATGACCATGTCCTTGACACTTAAAACACTTTATATCACGAGATTTAGAAGGGAAATTTATGTCCATTTTTCCTTTTGAATCAATGGGGAAGAACTTATTTTTGGTCTCTTCTCTTTGTTTTGGAAAAAATTTGGAATCCCTTGGTTTTGTTTCATTCCACTTAGAAGTTGATTTTGGATCTTTCCGGTTATCCTTTCAAAAATTGTGGGAACTTACTTGACTCCTTCGAGAATGTAGTTGTTTTTCGACCTTCACCACCTTATGTAGCAACTCCTCTACGTCAATGTAGGTTTGAAGTTCCACCACATCTCTAATTGCTGGATTCAAGCCATTGATGAACCTTGTCATGGTATAGCTTCACGATCCTCCTCCAAATTGGCTCAAATCATCGATATCTTCATTTCCTTGTAGTATTCCTCTACACACACGGAACCTTGCACAAGTTTTTGTAACGTCAAATGCAAATCTCTATAGTAACGACTAAAAATGTACCTTTTGCGCATTACTAGCTTCATTTCTTCCCAAGTTCGAATTGGCCTTTCTCCATTTCGTCGTCGACTTACTTGTAATTGGTCCCACCAAATACTTGCATAGTCATTGAACTCAAGTGCTTCCAATTTTACCTTCTTCTCCTCCGAGTCACTCTTACCTTGAAAGGATGGAAGTGTCATTTTGATGCTTCCCAAGTCACTTTCTCTCCAACCACCACGTTGCCCTCGCCTAGGAATTGATTCTTCGAAATCGGAGTACTCATCATCACCTTCATGAATTTCTTGCCTTCTTGGAGCCTTTGAAGTTGAGGAACTTTGCAAATCATCCAACCTAGCATTCAATCTTGTAAACTGGTCAGCGACAGCTTTCATGAATAATTTAATGTCGATCTCACTTCTTTCTCCCTCACTTGCCATTTTTTTTAAATCCTTACACACTCTTTCTCTTTTTTTTTAATCTCTCAAAAAGGTTTCTCACACTTTCTAGCACGAAAACTTGGTTCCTACAAGTGTTCTTAAATAGAATCAAGAGGACAACTAGTAATAAGCAATCAATTTATGGCAAACTTTAAAAATCAGAAATTTTAAAAGGGTTTGAATCATTGGAGTCCAAGAAAAAAAAGGGAGATAAAGAGAAATGGGAGAAATGGATATAGTTGAAGGTTGGACATGGATGAAGGAGATAAGATGGTGGATAAGAAAATGCAATCATATTTGTGACTAAATGAGCGAACGCAACATTTAAAATGAGCAGTTTTTTTCGATTTTCTTTTTTTTTTTTTTTTTTGCTGCTCAAGAAATGAGATACAAAGAGTGCATTTTTTATGCTCAATTTACAGCAATTGAAATACGTCACAATGCTCTAATTTGATTGCAATGATGTAAAAGGGTGAGATGACATGAACTTCAAACTCGAAGGGAAATCCGCCTTGGAGATTGTTAGATTTCACAAGAGTGAATCTGTAGCACAAATTGATTCGGCTATATCTCCAAATATAGGTGTCGGATTTTACTGTTTCCAAAACGAGAAGAAAGATGAGATACTTAACTACGAAAATGACATAATCATACATCCAGAAACTAAGAAAATGTCGTCGAAATGGTAGAAGAAAGTTACGCCCAGAATTGGCGATGGGCAAAAAAGATAGAAGAAAGGGAAGAGAAATGATGGGAGAAAAACGGAAATGAAGAACTTGGTTTCCGTTGCCGAACTCTGATACTAAACGATATGATACCGTATGGACGTGCAGTATCCGTTGGCGAAAATGTGGAAACACAAGCAACGGAAGAAGGGGAAATGGAAATTAAAAGAAATGCAATGAAAATAAATGGGGGAAGGGGGATGATCAATTAGGACCCCAAGAAGACTTGCCCCTTAAAACCCTAATTATAAAGCGCCACAAAGGTAGATCACTCCTTTGATAAGCCTTACTTGCATTCATTCAAGAACACGAGAAACACAAGCAAAACAATGCTTAAAAACACTCAAATTCGAAATTAAACTTCAAGGGGTACAAAGAGGTGGCTATTTATAGCCAAATGAGAGAAAATACATGTCAAACACCTAGTCTCCAAAAGTCTAAAGCCTAAAAAACGAATTTTGACATTGTTTACACATGTTCATGGCTTTAGGGGACAAGATATCCCCTAAGAAGACTTTTTAGCACCACCCCAAAAACTTTAAAGATTCTCACCATGACTTTGGAGACAAGGGGCCCATCACTTTATGACTTTGGAGATTTCATTCATGCAAGTGGCTTAAAATTCGTGGGATCAATTGGGTGGACCATTTAGGTTTACTTTTGGGCTTTAATAAGTGTGATTAAAGACCCATTTTCTCCTCCCATGCATGCATGTTGGGCCTCCTCTTGTAATTTCAAAATGAGGCCATGTAAAGCCTCTTTCATCCTCCTCAATCTTCCTCTTGTCATTGGGCCACCAATCCCATGCAAGGGGTCTTGTCCATTAATGCTCCTTCCACCATCCATGGCATGATCGCCCTCAACTTCTTGCTGCATGTGTGCACCATGATTCGCATCATCCAATAGCATCTCTCTGGCAAAGAGTGACACCGGGTTCACTAAGGCGAGGGCCTTTGATGCCATTTGCACCTTTCTGGCAGCGTAAAGTGGTGTCTTTGCATACCTGAGTGAATCTGCTTCTGAACATGAAGAATAAAGCCCAAGCTAGTTATTTAAAATCTACTGGGTTCTATTAGTTAAAAAAAATCATAAAGCCCAACCCAATTGGTTGAATTTTAGGAACATGAGTTCTCATCTTCTTTTTATATTTTGTCAATGGTTTAACTTTTATGGTTGAATTTAATGATAATGCATATTTCTTTTAAATTGACTTTTTTCCAAATCTAATCGTACACTTTTTGTATGTTTGAATGAATTTGACTCTAATGTGATGATTTATTTCACTACCATGCGCCCTTCTAGCGCCTCTTGCCTAAGGCGTTTTAGAGGCTAGGCACTGTAAGTATGCCTTTGCCTTTGACTACCTTGATTTTATGTGCACAAAATTTTGAGATTTAATCACTCACATCCTATTGGTTCATTTGAAATTCTTTATCTTTGCTTTGGACGTGCTTGAGGAAAAACAAGAATTTCAAGTCTAGGGTAGTTTCAAGTGCACCAAATTTAAGGATTCAATTCCTATAATTTATCATAGTTTTGACACCTATTATGTGAGCAAAACTACCCCTCAAAGTTTTTGTAGTCGGTAGGCCATTGTTGAAAAGCTAAAAGGTCAGAGTGACTGGAGCACAACAAGCAAAGATACAACAAATCACATGAGACAACAAATTTTTCCTTCATCTGATAGATACCTTACCACCACGGCACAACCTGGGAAGCAGCTGGCCACCCAGTTTTCTAGGAGTGTAAGGGATATAAGAATCTCTGCAGGGGGAAGTCAGTCAGTTCAGCCAGTCATTTCGGCCAGGCAGGCCAACATGATTGGGGGAGGGGGATTTGTTATAAAAGGGAAGTGGGGGGAGTGAGGCCGAGGGGAGGGAATATTCTGGTGTTTGTAGGTAACAGACTTCTGGCTTGAGTGGAGGAACAGGAGTCCCCACGTGTCTTCTCTCTTTCGTTTCTCCACTCTTCTTTATACTGTAAATCTGGTTCTACACAGTTCCTATACCAAATATATTTCTACGCAGCTATTCGTTCATTCTTTGGCCCGACCCACCAGCGTTCTCATTTAGACACATTTTTCACCAACTTTTTTCCTCCGCCGACCCTGAGCTCTAAGAGGACAGCGTGAAAATGGAAATGCGGCATGAGGCTCGCCTCGCAGGCACCGAACAACACCTTGGACGCGTCAAGATAGCCTTGTCTGATTAGGCTTCAATGGTTGATAGTCTTAGGCAGGGCCAACAGCGGTGGGAGCACGAGGTGAAGGCATAGGCAGAATTCCGCAAGTATATGACCAGTTTCATCCACTGAGGGGTGAAGCTGCCGCTGCAAGAAGGAAGCCATCCACTGACGACGCACGAGGAGTCCGAAACTCATTTGGATGCCGCTGATGACAAAGTGAAGCTCCATGGAGGTGTGATCGGGGCCGCGGCGGATATTTCCCACTGCGACAGAATTTTTTCCAACAGCCCGAGGGGTTGAGTTGCCCACGTTTGACGGCACCGATCCCCGTGGATGGCTTACTCGAGCTGAAGCGTATTTTCAATTTCATCAAACGGAGGGGTCGCAACTACCTTTAGCTCAGGTGCGTATGGATGGCGCAACCATACATTGGTTTACCATACTACTGGAAATCTATCCAGATGTCACATGGAAAAATTTTAAAGCTGAACTCATGGAGCGTTTTAGTGGCCTTGATATTCAAATGAAAGATGGCAAAGAGGTGACTCCACCTGATCCAAGGCAACTTGTGCAAATGGCATAAAGCAAAGGGGCGACTCCACCAGCTCTGTCACCCGCGCTACTTGAAATGCATGTTGGGGCGTCTGAGGCTATGGCACTGATGGGCGCAATGCGTCAGCGATGTCCAGTTTGGTGCGACGTACAGAAAAGATGTAGTTGCATGTTTACACGCGACCATCGGAACTGGGGACCCTTACAAAGCACGGGGCCTCTACGCAACCGCTAACCCATAAGCAGAGGCAGCCAACTGCTCACCATTACGCAGCTGCAACCGCTCAGATTAATTTGGAAGCTTGTTCGTCAAAATTGCCATGCATCATCAACAGATCAAGATGATCCACATGAAGACTATATTTCGAATAGCTTAGCCCTCATAAGGATCTATGTTGGTCTCTGTCCCCAATGATGGCAGTGCTCGTAAGCTTGGAATAGCTTGTTCGTCTTAATTTGGAAGTTTGTTCGTCTAAATTGCCCTGCATCGTCAACAGATCAAGATGATCCACATGAAGACTATATTTCGAATAGGTTAGCCCTCATAAGGATCTATTTTAGGATCTATGTTGGTCTCTGCCCCCGATGATGGTACTGCTCGTATTCGGAACAAATTTACTAACAGGTGTGGTTCTCTAGGCCATGTGCTATTTGGTCGTGATGTTCAAATGTGGGACTGCTCAACTTTACACAGGGGAGGGGGATTAGATGGAAAACAAGTAGAGCTGCTACCAGAACACATTGCAAGGGGCATATGGCAATACTAATATGATCCACTCTCCTCACTTCTGGTTGTCGATGGCTTTGATTCTGCAATTAAAGTGCATCATCTTCATTACCCATTTCCGTACTTCGAGCAACGAGATAAGGTGGTAAATGACGCTGAGGATGGGAAGGTGATGTTTCCATTAGTGTATAGCAGACTTGGAACAAAAGTCATCAAGAAGTTGTACTTTTAGTTGTCTCCAGTCCTGATGGGAGGCATTTAGCATGTGATTCGGGAGATACCGCTGTAAGGTTATGGGATCTGAATACCCAGACACCAATGCATGCCTGTACTGGCCACGGGAATTGGGTACTTTGCTTTGCATGGTCCCCTATTGGTAAGTGCTTAGTTAATGGAGGCAAGGCTGGAGAACTTCTTTTATGGGATCCCCAACCAAGGAGGGCTTCGAGCAATCCAATCTTTTGATATGAAACCGGCAAATGACATTGACTTGATGGCATGTGCGAAGTTGGCTTTGCAAAGTCCAATGACGCGTGGGAGATTAAAGAGGCTCAATGCTACAATGAGCAATCCAATCTTTTTGATATGAAACCGGCAAATGACATTGACTTGATGGCATGTGCGAAGTTGGCTTTGCAAAGTCCAATGACGCGAGGGAGATTAAAGAGGCTCAATGCTACAATGCTACAATGAGCGTCCATCTTGTCTTGCATGGATGTAGCAAATGGGCCTATTATCTCACTTATTCAAGCCCAAACATGATGTTTAACGCTTGGCCCACATGGTTGCACGAATTTGGATGCCTTACCCACATGGAGGATTCTAGAAATGGCATCTTTGAACACCAAAGTCAAATCCGGTGGGATATGCACTCAAAGTCAAATCCGGTGGGCTATGTTTGGAAAGTTGTATGCTACTTTTCCAAAAGTCTTTGTTAGACTTTATCTTTTTGACTTTTAAGGGGACAAGGTAAGTTTAGCATTTATGACTTTAGGGTATTAGACCCTTGACTATTGTATCACCCCTTGGCTATAAATAGTCACCCCATGGCATTGTATTTTCATTCAAGATTGAATTGAGAGCTTGTGCTTTGTTTCTCTCCATTGTGTGAGAATCGTTCCGAATTTCCACCTTGCTCTTGTGCATTCTTGCCTTGTCAATCTACAAGTTAGATTGGTGATCCAAGATCACAAAGCCCCCAATTCCATGCCTCAACCCAAGTGCGTTGTTGTGTGGATTGGCTATCACATCCCTCCCTTGAGTGTGTTGTCTAAGTAGTAGGTCGCGCTCCTTATAGCGTTGATTGACTACTTGCATCCACTATCCGTACCCATCATCCGCCACTTATCCCCGAACCACATCCTTCAACCGCCGCCCTACGCCGTGAAGATCAGGCCACTCCATGCGTCTCACATCATCTTTGGCCACAAGAAATGGACAGTTATTACTTGTGTCAAATGGGGTGAAGATAGGAAGATAAATTGATAGAGAAAAGAGGACCGAGTACTTTGTATATAGAAACATAAGAACAGAAAACTACAGGCGGGAGGAGGAAGATGGAGAAGACACTCGGGAGAGATCCCGCCCAAGCCGCGGTGGCCGAATCCAAGCCAGAGGTCGGGTTCCAAAATGTAGATACGTACTCCTTGCCTCAATAAGAGGCAAAGCCCTTTATTTACAGAGAGAGGAAAAGGAATACAAAGAAGAGCAATCCAGTGTGGGACATCAACATACACATAATTAGGTCCAACACTCCCCCTCAAGCTAGAACAGGTTTAACTGGAAGAAAAGTCCCACAAACAAAAAACAAAGAAACTACACAAAGACCGAACACTCTCCCCTCAAGCTGGGTCGGGAGGAGGAAGATGGAGAAGACACTCAGGAGAGATACCGCCCAAGCCGTGGTGGCCAAATCCAAGCCAGAGGCCGGGTTCAAAAATGTAGAACAGTACTCCTTACCTCAATAAGAGGCGGAGCCCTTTATTTACAAGGAGAGGAAAAGGAATATAAGGAAGGGCAATCCAGTGTTGGACTCGAACATACACATAATTAGGTCCAACACTCTCCCTCAAACTAGAACAGGTTTAGCTTGAAAGAAGAGTCCCAAAAACAAAAAACAAAGAGAGGAACGACACAAGGACCGAACACACTCCCCCTCAAGCTAAGTCGTGAATGTTGTGGATGCCTAGCTTGATGCACAGAAAATCCAAACGACCTCCCGGCAAGCCTTTGGTGAAGATGTCGGCAAACTGATGAACTGTTGGAATGTAACTAAAACAAATATGTTTCTGCTCCAGGTGATGGCGAAGAGTGACAGTCAATCTCAGTATGTTTTGTGCGTTCATGGAACACTGAATTCGAAGCAATCTTCGTGACCACATGATTATCACACCAAATATGAGCAGAATTTTGTGGCGGGAAACCAATTTCATGAAGAAGTTGACGAAGCCATAGGATTTCAATAGTGATTGTGGTCATTGCACGGTATTCAGATTCATCACTGAATCTAGAGATAACAGTTTGTTTCTTGCTTCGTCAGAAGATTAAGTTACCAGCTAGAAAAACCGCATACCCAAATGTAGACTTTCGGGTAGATAAGAAGTCAGCGCAGTCGGCGTCACAAAAGGCTTCAATGTCCAGATGATCGTGATGTGAATACCGAAGACCACGGGCAGGGTCTTTCTTAATGTATTTGACAATGCGAAAAACAGTGTCTCATTGGGATTGTGTCAGATGGTCAATAAATTGACTGACCTTGCTAACAACGCGGGTAATATTCAGACGAGTCATTGTAAGATAATTGAGTCTGACCACAAGACGACGATACCTATCCGGATGAGAATATGGGTCGGTGGCAGCATGGAGAGACTATTCCCCTGATTCAAGAAGAGTCTCAACGATAGTTGTCTAAGACAAGTCAGTATCATGCAAGATATCCAATGCATATTTTCATTGTGAAAGGAAGATGTTAGTTAGAGAACGGGAAACTTTAATGCCAAGAAAATATATCAAAGGACCCAGGTCTTTGATATGAAATTGTTGTTGAAGATAAGCCTTGAGATGGGTAATGCCATCTGAATCGCTCCCAATAATATTGATGTCATCAACATACACAACTACCATGATACAACCAGAGGACGTTTTTCGATAGAAAACAGTGTATCCTTCAAACTCTGAGATAAACCAAAGGTAGTGATGGCGGTGCAAAATCTACCAAACCACGCACAATGAGACTGTCTGAGCTCATAAAGAGACCGACAAAGCCGACAAACACGAGACCCGGTCCCTGAGGCAAGGAAGTCAGGAAGTTGTTGCAGATATATTTCTTCTTCAAAAAAGCCATGGAGAAACGCATTCTTGACATCAAGTTGATGAAGAGCCCAATTATGAGGAGCTGTAAGAGATATAGATAATCGAACAGAGGTCATTTTAGCAACCGGAGAGAAGGTATCGAAATAATCCACACCATATGTCTAGGCGGAGCCTTTTGCCACGAGACGGCGATGAAAAGTACCATCTGCATTTAGATGAACCAAATAAATTCATTTGCTGCCAACAACCTGTTTACCTGTCGGAATGGGGGCTGGATTTAGGTGTGATTGTCATCCAAGGCATATAATTCATCCCGTATTGTTTGAAGCCAACCAGGGTGAGATTTAGCATCAGCAACCGTACGAGGAACAGATGTCGTCTCCAGAGCGGAGAAGTCTTTGTATAAAGTGGTGTATAGAGGATTATTCTGACAAGAGCGAATACCTTTCTGTAATGCAATCGACAAATCATCAGTCCCCGTAGCAGGAGCGACGGACGAAGTTGGAAAAATGGGGTCCTCCCAGCGACCCTGCTCACCAATGTCATCGGTTCTCCTGGTGTCGCTGAGCGCACTGCCCTCAAAGCTACTGCGAGCGATGGGTGCGTCCTATTGTGGAAGCATTTTCTCTAGGCAAGCCACCAATTAAGAGCGGCTCCTCTAGAATTCAGCTCTCTCCTGTGTGAATGAATTCATCATCGATGCTATATTGGACACTGATGCTTCAAGGCTGTCCATGCAGTGGTTGAAGACATCAAGTCGAGACTGGTGGCGAGTCACCATGAGGCGGCGAGAGAAAAGCGGCAGGGCGTGTTGCGTCCAAACGCGAGCAAGCAGTACGCCCCCCACCCCCTAGCGGATGCAAGTCGGCTGAAAGGCGGTGTCGTGGGCACCCTCAAATGATCAGTGGTTTTTGGGTACTTAGGTGCAGTAGAGTGGCTGACCAAGGTCGTCTCTTAAAGGAAGAAGTAAATTTGACAACTTATTAAAAGTATTTTGAAAATAACATAAAATGGAATAATAACACTACTTGAAAGGATGTGGGGGTTGTTTACCGTTCATAAAACTAGAAGAAGTTTGCTAAAAGAAGTTTGCTGAAAGAAGATTGCATTTTTTTTATTTTTTATTTTGAAATGAAGTTCGATTAAAAAGACGCAACAAGAAGATGTTTTTTTTGAAAATATTTTAAAAGGCGTAATCGATCTAACTCTACCTCTTCACTCAATTATTTATCATTATCATTTAAATTAACATTCACTTAATTATGATCCCTTAATTTGTTAAATCTCGAACCCTACGAGAATTAACTTTACCACGAAGATGAAGTAAATTTGACCCTAGGCTAGCTTTGGAACATGCAATCGCAGCACCCTGCTTTGATTGATGTTCTAAGGTTAGCTTATTGTCACGACCCAATCATGGGGGTCCTGTCCCACACCAGCAAGAATATCAAAGTTGCGGTTCATCTGGTTAGTCCCTATCTAAGATATGGGAGTCGCCCCGACAAAGAGGAGGATGGTGCGTGTCAATCTTGACACCACTGGTTGGGAGTTGGGGTCACTCTCCTGATGAGTCCATGGCAGGACGAAACCAGTGAACCTCACATATGAAGAGTTGGACGGTTGAACCTCGCCCGCCTTGGAGGGGGCTGGGGTGCTGCACGGGCGAACTGCTGTGCTGAGACGCTCAACCCGTGAAAAGTGGTATCACAGAAAATGTGCCTCGTGGTGTTGCGGAATGTTGCCGGACAGACCTTGGTGGTGGGAGCGGAGTCCCGGGGTGTCATGCGGAGGTGACACGATAGAGAAGGTCGCGCTCGAGAGAAGTCAGAGGCAGAGACGCCACTATGAAGGGTGGGTCTCGTGGAGGTGGTTTTCGACCCTGAGAGAGAGGGTGGACCACGGTGGTTTGCGACCCAGAGAGTGGGTGGGTCATTGATGCCAACGACAAGGAATGAGCGTCCCCTGAGGCCATGCTTGGTAGCCGGTTAGTTGGAAGCAGTCGCGAACACACAAAAGGCCACGATCCTTCATGCACGAGGGCGTGCATGGAATGGTGGTGGGAGAATGTCACGACCCAATCATGGGGGTCCTGTCCCACACCAGCAAGAACATCAAAGTTGCGGTTCATCTGGTTAGTCCCTATCTAAGATATGGGAGTCGCCCCGACAAAGAGGATGGTGCGTGTCAATCTTGACACCACTGCTTGGGAGTTGGGGTCACTCTCCTGATGAGTCCATGGCAGGACGAAACCAGTAAACCTCACATATGAGGAGCTGGACGGCTGAACCCCGCCCGCCTTGGAGGGGGTTGGGGTGCCGCACGGGCGAACTGTTGTGCTGAGACGCTCAGCCCGTGACATTATGGTCAGTGATAAATTAAGGCACATTTCCTCTCTAGAAATTAGAATTAATTGAGTTTGGTGATTATATTTGAACACTACAAATTGATCTCGTATGGTTTTGTATTACCGATTAAGTTCGCACTCTCACAATTTACACAAAATCTCGTCTTCGCGTGTTTTTGTGTTAATTGTTCAATTGCTTTCTTAGTTTCAATTAAATTAAAAACTCAATTAATTGATCATATCATGTGAATTACAGTATATCATTGATTCAAAATAAATAAATGAAGAAGAATAGAGGTGATTACTAAGAAAACTACTCTTCTATGGGCGGTGTAGTCATCGTAGAAACGTCTTGCATTCGCAAGGGGTTAGAAAGGGTATAACCCAATCTTGTTTTTACTCTTGAATTCCAGACCAAAGAGGAAGATTAAGAGAAAAAAATTTAAAATAACAGAAGAAATGAAAGAGAAACTAAGAGTTTATAGAAAGCACAACAATATTACAAAGTGAAGAGGAAGAAGAAGGCTTCGATGAAGGGATCCTAGCTTCAAAAGCTCTCCCTATTGAAATGCCTTGAGAAATGGAATGAAACCAATTCTCCTCTTCCTTCAATCTCCCAATGCACGTCTCAGCCCCTCCAAATGAGAAAAACACTATTGAAATGCCTTGAGAAATGGAATGAAACCAATTCTCCTCTGCCTTCAATCTCCCAATGCACGTCTCAACCCCTCCAAATGAGAAAAACACTAATTTATAGAGTGGAAAGGAGGCTAGGTTTAAAGAGGTTTCAAGTGTGAATGAGGAATCTCGGCCAAATATTTTAATCCAACTTGCACCGCCCATTTGACCTCCAAAATGCGTGAACCAGCTGTTCTTCCAGAAGAATGATTTGTGCACAATTGGGTTGGCGAGATCCTCTCAAAATTTGGGCCCAATCAAAGCTCGGATGAAGAAGTTATGGCCCAAATACAGAACCAATGTTCAATCTGACGGGTCCAGCCCACATTTGACTTCATGGTCTATTTAGTCCAACCAAATGCACGTTTTAGCTCCAATGTCCTGAACAAAAGTTGTCGCTTATTAAGTCAGAAACACAGTTACAAAATTTCAAGTTCAAATAATAAATATTAAAATATTTATCTTCGAAATATTACAGTGCACTATTAAGGGTAAAATTGGAATTTCCATCAAATTTTCAAATGAATGCTCTAATCCCAAATATTTTATAAATAAACATATTAAACACAATGTGAGGAAAGTTTATCATTTATTATTAATAAAATATTCAATAAAAATGTGTTTTATCATCGGCGTTGCGCACCTTCGTTTATTGTTGCAGTTCCGCCAAGTCGCACGGACATCCGTTGTCAAAGAGGGAAAACTCCGCCTGTCGAGCATCCATTATCGAGTCGCCTTCAAAGCTAGTCGTGTTTGATTCCTTCACCGTTGTCGACGACCGCTTGTCACCATACGAGTTGTTGGTAGTATTAGTATCCCACCCCGATGTCATCGGTTCTCCTGGTGTCGCTGAGTGCGCCGCCCTCAGAGCTAATGCGAGCGATGGGTGTCTCCTATTGTGGAAGCATTTTCTCCAGGCGAGCCACCAATTAAAAGCGGCTCCTTCGAAATTCAGCTCTCTCTTGTGTGAATGAATTCATCATCGACGCCAGATTGGACACTGCTGCTTCAAGGCTGTCCATGCGGTGGTCCAAGACATCAAGTCGAGACTGGTGGCGAATCATCATGAGGCGGCGAAAGAAAAGCAGCAGGGCGTGTTGCGTCCGAACGCGAGCAGGCAGTACGCCCTCCACCCCCCAACGAATGCAAGTCAGCATTGCGCACCTCCTCTGAAATCGGTATGTCAACGAGCGCTCCCTCGGATCGAAAGGAAAGCAATAGTGAGGGATGAAGTTTCCTGGCAGTGCGCCTACTCCGAACGTAAGTAAACGGTGCATGCTCCTCCTGGGAGCGAAAAATCGTGCAAGCGTCAAGTAGAAAAGAAAAACCGTCGTTCGCGCATCGTTCGAACGAAATACTCCAAGTTTCCCCTGTCGCAACGGTCATCTCCTACGAGGACGGAAGTCGGCCTTGATTTGCCTCCAAGCGAACGAGCAGCCTCTGCACGCGAGCCAACTGTGGGTGTCACCTCCGAGCGAAGGCGCAACAAATGATGAAGAAAGGAAGGTATCCTCTTGTGTGAGTGGGAACCGATAGAGCGTACCTCCGCAGCAAGAGAAAAAAACTGGCAGCGCCCCCACTCCTGCGGGCACGACTCAAATGGGAGTATCCGGCATTGATCCGTCTTCCTGTGTCTGTGCCTCCACCAAACTCCCAGGAAAACACGTCTCAGCCATTCGAGAAGAAGACCAGCAGTGCGTGCATTGAGAAGACACTCGAAAGAGATCCCGCCCAAGCTGCAGTGGCCAAATCCAAGCCAGAGGCCGAGTTCCAAAATATTCCTCCCTCAAACAGAATTTTGTATTCCCCTGGAATCTCACCCCTAACAAACTCACATAGACATTATTACCCTTAATACTACCGACAACGCATATAGTGACAGGCGATCATCGGCGACGGTGAAGGAATCAAACACGGCCAGCTTTGCAAGCAACTCGATATTGGACGCTCGATAAGGGGAGTTTTCCATCTTTGACAACAGATATCTGTGAAACTTGGTGGATCTACAACAAAAAACGAAGGAGTGCACTACGCTCGCACTAGTGCTGACTAATGTGGGTACCGGGGGGGTTAACGCACAATCCACAACAATCATGGGGGTCGCACTTCGCGACAAGGCGACTCCGCCGACCTTGAGGCTAGCGTTGCTTGAAGGGCGATACATGGCGTCTACTGCTACACAAGCAAAGTAGGGCAACAACGCAGCATTGTCGGGATTGGCATCGACGATGGAAGCAGGGAAGACGGCAAATGAAGCTCAGGCTGCACTCAGGGAGCCATTCCAGTTCACTGCAATTTTTTCCTAGAAGTTGCATGAACAGTTGTTAACACATGGAGAAGTGCGGAGCATCTGGAAGATAGCCTGGGGACATGCTAACAGACCACAGCAGCTCGGTCCTATGGCAACGGTGCTGCTTGCTTCTACCCAAAGCGCAAACGCAGGGAGACATCTAGGAAATTGTTTGGCTCGCCTGCATAGCAGGGTCACCCTTCTTCAGTCTTGAAGACACCACTATTTTCAAGGGGTGGTGAGGTGATAGAGACCATGAATAAGGAAATGGTATTAAGGGTAATAGTGTCTGTGTGAGTTGGTTAGGGGTGAGAATATGGGGAATAACCAATTCTGTTTGAGAAGGGAGGGATATTCTAGAACTCGGCCTCTGGCTTGGATTCGGCCACTACGGCTTGGATGGGATCTCTCCCAAGTGTCTTCTCCATCTTCTTTCTCCTCCTGCATGTAGTCTCTGTTCCTATATTTCTATATACAAAGTAGTCGTGTCCTCTGTTCTCTATCATATACATAGGCTCTCAGGATTGTACAATCCAAGTCTGGGAAGCTTCCCAAGGGAAGCTCATTCATCAGATGAAGGGCCATAGGCATTGGGTCAATTCCCTTGCATTGAGCACTGAATATGTTCTTCGAACCAGAGTCTTTGGTCATGCATACACAAACACTCATCTCCAGAGTACTCGTCTTCAGAGGACATAAAAGGCAGTGCCCTGAACGACTGGTTTCGAGGTCTGGCGACTTCACCGCGTTCTTGGGGGAACCTTCTGTGAGCAAGCACCTTAAAACCCAGAAGACCGACCAACAGAAGCTAGTGAACCGGGTGTACCTCTCACAGGCCAGCCACTGGGTTGCGAGTGCCTCATTTGACAGGGAGGCTGCAGCTAATTTGTTTGTCATAAACTCCTATGTCAAATCAAACAGTAGAAAAGTTTCCATTGGTATGCCTCAGGATAGTTTTATGGAAAACACTTCTTGGATTCAGCCACAACACGACGCTCAACAGCATCCAGAATCTTACATGGAGATGCCAAGGCGTGGAATTCTGGCAGTTGCATGGTACAAAGGATTCACCAACACTAAACAGTTTTCTCTCCTTAGTCTTGCAGACAAGACTGAATTTCAAAACAACGCAAGTGATAGATACCTTACCACCACGGCACAGCCTGGGAAGCAGCTTGCCACCCAATATTCTAGAAGGGGTATAAGGGGTATAAGGGGTATAAGAATCGCTTTAGGGGGAAGTCAGTCAGTTCGGCCAGTCAGTTCGGCCAGGTTAGCCCACGTGATTGGGGGAGGATTTGTTATAAAAGGGGAGCGGGAAAAGTGAGGCTGAGGGGAGGAAATATTCTGGAGTTTGTTGGTAACGGCTTTCTGGCTTGGGCGGAGGAACAGGAGTCCCCTCATGTCTTCTCTCTTTTGTTTCTCCACTCTTCTCCTTCATACAATAAAGTAAATCTGGTTCTACACAGTTCCTTTACCAAATATACTTCTACCTAGTTGTTCGTTCATTCTTTGGGGTGGGGGTCTTAATGATGAGGATCATGGCACACATGGGCATCGAGGGGTTGAAGGCGGACTTGATAAGAAGGGAAGAATGCGCATGATGGCACAAGATCTGTTGCGAGGAATTGATGGCTCAATGACAAGGGAGCGGGAGGATGAAGAAGGTCTTACATGGATTAATCATGAATATCCATGGGGAGGCCCAAACCCTTGCTTGGGGAAAGCATCTGGTCTTATATTTACATTAATTAAGGCCCAAACATGCTTTTAAAGACCCAGCCCAAGGTATGCTACAATTTTAAGCCCACCCCACCATGGAATCTTAAAAGTCAAAAGTGGTGGGCTAGTAGTCTTTACTTTCCAAAAGGGGTGTGCTATTTGTCTCTTAAAGTCATGGGCATGTGTCAAAATTGTCCAAAGCACCATTTAGGCTTTTTGACTTGAAGAAACTGGGTGTTAGACTTTTGCGTCAATCTTTAGCTATAAATAGTCACACCCTTGTACTCATTGAACATCATGAATGAAAGTAATGTTATCATGGTGAGTTTTGCTTGCAACCTTTGTATTCTTGCTTAATTCTTGACTTATCAAAAGATTGGTCATCCTCTGTGGCGTCTTGTGGCTAGAGTTCTTAGAGAAAAATTCTTTTTGGGTTTTACCTTGACCATTTCCCCCCATCCTTCTCATTTTCACTATCCGCACACCACATTCACTTGTTTTCTTGCGGCGATCCTGGTGTTCAACGCGCAAACATTGAACAAGGTTCCTAAGACACTTCCTAACGGGTCTTGCATCGTGTATCACTTAACATCATCTAGTCAAATGAACTGTGCAGAGATGAAAGGGTGACTACTATTTGACAAAGGAGAACATGCCCACATGTTTTGAAAGTCAGGTTGTGTGATTTCAAAGCACACAAGGAGAAAAACAAATTTATAGAAAAGAAAAAAGAAATAAGTGTTTTAGAGAAAATATAGTAACAAATCCGCTATGTTTTTTTTTTTTTTTTTTTTTTGATTCCTTACCCAAAGCCCATGCACTTAACTGGGCAATGCCAAAGAGAAGCTCCCTCATCTATGACAATGATAACTAAAAGTATACAGTAACTAGGTGCCCAGTGGACTTTTGGCAGCATTGGGACAAAAATAGGTAGAATTATAAAGCAACTCAAAAGGTAAAATTCAGTTTTCATAAAAAATACCTTTCTGATGTCTGAAGTTAAAGCACTCATCACAATTTCAACCCGAATAATTTGTGCAAGAAGCCAGTTGACGTGATTTGTCTGAAGAATACGATTATCCCCATCTATCAAACGTACAATCATCTTGTCTAAAAAATCAACAAAATCAATGCATCCACTTTTCATGAGGAAATGGAAGAGGTCAGCACACACAAACCACTCCGGCCAGCACTTTATACCTATAATAAAAGTAAAAAAAAATGAAAACATTCGCAGATTAAATTAATTGAACAATAAAATTCATCATTAAACAAGAAAATAATATATGCCTGACAGACGATGATCTCATTACCAATTATATGCTTCTGTTGTTCCAATCATGCTAGTTATTAACAAGTGATGCCCAGTTCTGACAACATTATTTTAATTTCTTCAGCAATCAATTGCATTAAAGCTTATATAACTTGTTTGCCACAAGAAAATGAGCAAGAATCAGGCAATCATTGATCAAACATGAAATAATTTGAAAAACAGGACTCATGATATTCACTCCTCCGTAAGCAACTTCATGTCTTCATTAACTTTATGGATGCAGTTGCAAAGGTAAGAAAGAATAGGACAAGCTTCCATTAATCTAAACTCAGCTTCAGCCTAAATGAAAGACTCAGAATACATATAACCTTGTTGGCAATGATTTAATCAATAATTAAGAATAACACTCCATGATGTTAACGCAGCATCGTGCCAACACACTGACAATATCAATATAATACATAATCAGAGAAATTTTGAATTGGTAATCAATATCCAAAAATATTTCACATAAAATTCAATAATTAAATACTATAGTGCAAGACATAATTGCCTGAATTTGTCAGGTTCAATAGCTCAACAATTCTATCAATTGTCCCCTCACAAATCATTTCTGGAGTAAATACAGCTCCAGGGGTAGGTGGTGTAGGTTGTGCAGGATCAGAATGCTGAGCAACCCGATAAGGAGGAGCCACAAGAAGCACACGCTTCCACCAGTCAGGAGATGGAGTAGTGCGAAGAGCATGTCTTACACAGCGCAAAGCTCTCTCCCAATCCAAACTTCCTCTCTGAATAGAGGACGCCAGATCCTGCCATAGAAAGAGAAATTTTTAAATTGCCTCATTTTGCTGACATTAATATAATTGCTTATGATACAATGATTTTAGATGTTTCATATCATTAAAGTTTTGAATAAAGAAGTTGATTGCTTTAATCCCGAATCAAGCTCAAGCTGATAATTAGAACAATAAAACTATCCACAGCTCAATTATAGTGATCTGTTCACCACATCCAGACCAGGGCACTCATTTCAGGGTCCAAGGCCTGTGCAGCTCAAGGATAAAAGCCCTCTCGAAGTTAAACCCGTGGCCAACACCATTGCATAATTCATTAGGTAAGACTGCATAAAAGGTGGGTGGCCGCTTGGTTTTGAAACCATAGTAGGCCCCAGATCCATTTGATCCTTGAGCCCATGGCTCAATAGAAGGCCACCAACACAACAATCAATGCAACCCCGTCTAAAAATATCAGAGTTTTTGTTAAGACCTGTGATCTCGAGGGTCTTTTTAGTGAAGGAGTATAAGTGTTTTGTGTAGAGGGAATCTGGGGGAATAACCATTTCTGTTTGAGGGGAAGGGGGGCACAGAGGGGTTGTTAAATAGGGGAGGCTAGAGCGAGGGAAGAAGGGGAGAGAATATTGTCAAGGGAATCAATCGGTCTTTGGCTTAGAACTCGGCCTTCTGGCTTAGGCGGGATATCTCCCGAAGTGTCTTCTTCAGTCTCCATCTTCCTCCATCGCTGCAATTCTCTACTTCGTTTTACATATAATCACAAGTAGTCCTCTGTTTTCTATCACTTGGTCCGACCTGCTATCTTCCTCCCTCCCTGTCGCCGGCTCTTCTTCCTCCCTGAGGCTCCCACGACAAGTTTTCATCTCCTCAGACTTCTTCACCTCTTATTCCGAGGAGATACGCTGAGCCGCATCGCATTAGCATCGGCACGCTCCGTTTTCAGCTCGCTCGAACGAGGCGCACACTGGCGACACACACTATCGACTCTCGTTTCAACGCACCACACTCGATGGGCTCACGCCCACCGCTCGCCAGCAATGACGTCTCGGTCATCAGCCACTACCGCATACGAGTCCTCTGCCGCCACTTCTTCTCAGGCGCATCCTGTCGATTCACGGTCGCACACTGTGTTCCCGTCGCAAGCGCGAACATTGCCGGCCCCATCACCCCACCGGTAAATTCCTAGTCAAGCCACCCACGCAATGGACACTCGAAAGCAGGCTCGCCAAGACGGCGTCGACCAGCGACTGGGACGCCTCAAATCTCTTCTCTCCAACCTGACATCGGCAATAGAGAGTATCACCATGAAGCAGCAAACCTGAGAGCAAGAGCACTCGGAGCTATCGGAATGCCGCAAGGAACAAGTAGAGCTTCGCAATTACATTACTGGCGTTTTCCGCCACCTGGAGAAGGCGTCATGGCTGGAGGCAGCTCCTCTGTCGTCTTCCACTGAGCCTTCAGTTTCACATGCCGCAAAAACCGGCGTCCTCAGCAAACCAGGGTAGGAATCAAATTCCCCGCATTTCACATTGACATGGAAACTGATCAACATACAGCTACCAAACAGGTGAAACTCCCGGTGATCGGCGGAAAAGACCCCAAGGGCTAGATCACGCGCGTCAAACTTTACTTTCGCGTCAATCAGACATTGTACGACGTTAAGCTAACGCTTGCACAAGTTAGTATGGAAGGAATTGCAGTCCATTGGTTCACCATCGTGCATGAAGTCCATTCGAGTGTCTTGAGTAGCTTTCAAAGAGCAACACATGAAACGGTTTAGTGGGCTCGAGATCCAAAATCTCTATGAGAAACTGTGCGCACTACACCAGACAGGGTCAGTCCAGGACTATATTGAGCAATTCGAATATCTAGAATCTTTACTACCTCGTCAACCCGAGTCGCAATACGTCAGGTATATCTTGCATGGACTCCAAGAAAACATTCTTAGTTGGATTCGTGCCCACAACCCCGAGACTCGGCTGCAGGTAATGCGCTTAGCTCGACATGTGAAGTTTGTCTTCACGAGCAGCGTGGAATCCTCGTCGGGTACGCGACGTTGAACCATGGCGGCCACCGAACCGTTCAAAGACACAAATGCCGAATGGGACCCATCCCCAACCAGTCAGACAAGGGGAGGCTATTAGGATAGGAGTTCCTCAAGAGACTCCAAATCAGCCACCTCCTGGTGGGCGCGGCATTCGGCACCTAACAAACCAAGAATGGGAGACCTGCCAAAGCAAAGGTTTGTGTTTCAGGCGTGAGCAACCCTTTAGCCCCCTACATCAGTGTGTCGATCCCAAACTGCGGGTGGTGCTGTTGAGCGAAGATGAAAAAGGCGCTGAAGATGATGGAGGAGCTCAGTGGGGCGTAGAAGTGGCTCCCTTTCTTCGGTCTTGAGGACAAGACTATTTTAAGGCGTGGCGAGTGTTACGACATGTGAGTTGGAGGGTCTTTAATTAAGGGGTATAAGTGTCTTGTATAGGGGGCATCTAGGGGAATAACCATTTTTGTTTGAGGGGGGGCACAGAGGGGCTGTTAAACAGGGGAGGCTGGAGCGAAGAAGAGGGGGAAATATTGTTAAAGGAATCGGCCTTTGTCTTGGAACTCAACCTTCTGGCTTGGGTGAGATATCTCCCAAAGTGTCTTCTTCTGTCTTCATCTTCCTCCACTATTGTAATACTTTTCTTTGTTTTACATATAATCACAAGTAGTCCTCTGTTTTCTATCAGTTTTCAAACCAACTGTAATAATTCCTTAAAGAACAAAAATTAAAGAGACATCCCTGACCCAATAAGAACTATAATATCCAACTTGGAATCTCAAGTGGCGGAGAAAGGGATTGGATGGTGTTGGGGATATTATACATGGGATTAGGTTTATCCTATTCCATGTGTGTAGGATTAGGATTATCCTCTCCTGTGTATTCAAATTTTATTTTCCCACTTATACTTCTCACTTGTATTTTGGCATTGTTCATCTATAAATAGAGGGTCGGACCTCACTTGAAGGTCACAGATTTTGATGTCTTAACTTCTAAAAGGTATCAGAAGCTTGATAAAACCCAGGATTTCTCTCATAAATTTCTATCCTCTCTCAATCTGCCCAAGGCCCCCTACGCCGCCAGTGCCCCATACCACACCCCCCCACCCACAACCCAACACCAAGCACCATTCACGCCCACGCCACGCCTTCCTACAGCCTGCGCACCCACCCCCCCCCCCCCCCACGTCACACCACGCCTCCCACTGCTTGCGCCAATTGTGGCCAGCCCTGCAGCCACAGCGCTCATGCCGCATCCCTAACAGAAAAATGGATGCTCCACCCTCAGCTTCCAACTCTCTTAATGTAGTGCATCTTTATTAACAATAATTCTCCAGTGATGTTCTTTGATTGCGCACGTTCAGCACGTTTGTTTTGCACTTGTACAATTTCAGGCCCTAGACATTTATTCTGGTTCAGTCCGGCTTCTGCCATTTTTTTATTACTCTACTACATCATGGCTTCTTCATTGACGCTACCGAACACACACAATAAACGCTTCCACACGTCTTGTGGATAAACGGTTAAATTTCAATAATTTTATTATGTGGAAGAAAACAGTTGCGTTAGCTCTTAGGGGGGTGGGTTGTTATTCTCATCTCATTCATCATCCACCAGATTCCAATGATGCCAAATTCGGAAACGATAGTCACACAATTCACAACCCAGATATGCCTTTAGGGTAAAGAACCAAGGATGTGCGATAGTCACACAATTCACAACCCAGCTAAATGAGAATCAAACACCACAAGCAATGCCAAGGAATCCAAACTACCCAGCTTATGAAAACCCATGTCACCTCTAGGAATCCATAGTGGGGGGACTTGCACCTCGCCAAAGTATACATATCGATTGAGGGAGTACTGGCCCCGATGGAGGACCCACGCCTCGTCAAGTAAAGCAGGTCGATCGGGGGAGTACTAACTCCATAGATGGAGAACTCGCACCCTGTTAGTGGGGGAGTTCCCGACTCCTTCAGTTGAATGGGGAACTCACACCTTGTCAGGACCAAGTGTCGACCTTATGCCCAATTTGGAGGACCTACACCCGAGTATGTGGAGGGGTACCAAACTCAGCAAAGTGCATCGAAGACCCGCGCCCTGACATCCACACATCGCTAGGGGGGTACTCAACCATGTGTCTGCTCCAATCATCTTACATGAACCTAGTCGCCGACCCTACGAAGCTAAAGAATTTAATCTGCAAAACGCCTCACACACAGCTTTTGATGACGACGGAGAACGCACCAACACGCTCTACACGAAAAAACATTCAAAATGGACTATTGACATGCCCAAATCGGAGTCCCAGACACGAAGATGCGAAAAACGCAAAAAGTTGAACAATACACAACATGTACTCAGAGAGACACGACGTGTGAGCCCTGGTCGGTAGTCGAACGCACGTTGTCATCGTCCTGTCGTGTGGCGGTCAACCTACAGGACGTGACGGAGCGGAGTACACGGCGTGTGGGACTTGCAGGTGGCCCGGGCGTGTGGTTTACAACAACACGACGTGCTCCCCGGATCACATGTCATGTGTGGCCAAGGGAATAGCCGAGCATGTACTCCTATATATAACACCCTGGGCCATATCACTAGTTTGAGGGGTTTACGTGGCCGCACGCACGCCTCACCGTACGCCAAAGGGTGCCAACTAGCGGCAAGGGCCTCAGCCATACATTAGGGACACTATGTCCTCAGATTAAAGTTATACAACAGTGGAAATAACCAAAATCATCCACAATGAATAATCAGAGTGCACATAATCATTAAACAACGATGCTATAACAAATGAATGAGGAAGCATAGAGTCATACATCCTACTAATCATTCATCGGGTCGATCACATATACAAAGTAAACAAAATAAACAAAATGTAAGGAGGCTTTACTACCATCCCTGAGCCTCACCAACCCAGTCTCCAAATCCTAGTCGAGCTACTCCAACTCGATTCGCTGCACAACCTGTGCTCAACCTGTAAAACAAACATGAGGTCTACACATGCACTAGAGTGCCCGTGCAGGGTGTGAAAAATAAATCTCAGTAGGGTCTCGCCAAGTGCCCCTAATATACACCACCATATACGTGTATACACGAAGTAAATGACACAAAATAAACATGCACGTCGGGTCGTCGTGTACTAACCAGGCCACCACGACACCCGACCAAACCTGCTTCAACCTATGTCGGAAATCCACCTAGTGTCGCTACCATCGCTACCACACACACCCACCTCGAGTCATCGTGTGTTAATCGGGTCACCACAACACCCAACTATACCTACTCGGCAATTGTCGGAATCCAGTCCTCTCGTGCCACAAGTCTCAACCCATACCTGAAGACTCAAGCTAGGTCATGTGCCAAGTACCCAAGCCAATCCCCACAAGGAAGGGCGCACGGAATCGATCCCAACCCATTCCTGCTCGAGGAAGAGCACACCGGAAAGTACCCAACCTGATTCCTCGCAGGGAGGGACACACTATATAGATCTCAACCCATTCTCTCGTCAAGAAAAGGCACACTGAAAGTACCAAACCCTCCTCTTACAAGAGTGGGCGCTCTAAAAAGATCCCAACCCACCTCTTATGGGAGTGAAGTGAGCCCACTGAAAGCACGCAACCCTCCTCTACAAGAGTGAGTGCAATGAATATATCTCAACCCTCCACTTACAGGAGTGGGCACACTGAAAGTACCCAACCCATTCCCGCTCAAGGAAGAGAGCACTGTAAGGCCCAGTCCATCTCCTCTTCCGCTGGGGAAGTCGTCCATCCACATCTAGCATCACACAGCCGGATACATACACACAGAAACAACAGGGAACGTAGCACATCCCACAAGCTCATCGGCACGTCACCAAGGCGCTAGTCACTCAACACCAAGCTCTGCACCTCAACATACATCTCATCGTTCACCTAGCCTCACAGGCTAATCCACTTAGACCATCTTGGTCGCACAAGCACCACATGCCAAACTCGTCGGCATTCTCATCTCACTCATAAGGGCATCTATTGGGTCCCTTAAACTCCGCTCGGTCTCTGCTCACCGGCACCACGCTGCCTCAAACACCCCACAGTGTTCCCTCAGCCCGTAGGCTCTACCCGACCCTGGCCTCACGAGGCCGGTCCAAACCTCATCAAAATCCCGCTCGCACCACGATCCTACTAACAAAGGACCATCCTGAGCCATCTCATTCCAAACCCTCATGGCAACCCAATGACAAGAAACCAATAATTCCCGCAACACACTGGGTTCTCATCTCACATCACCCTTGAAAGACTCTCAGCAAGCCCCAATTCCACCCTCAAGAGGGGCGTCCCTCATCATAAGTGAGACGTACGACCATCTCACCTATCCTTCTCGAGCCTAAATGCCTCATGCCTGCCCAACTAGCTCTAGGTAACCCACCTAGGATATCTGAGTCTCACCTCGCGTTTCGAGACTTGCCCGAGGTCTCACTTCAACTCATTTGACACCTTCGCCCCTTGGCGACATGGTCGTCGAGCGATCCCAGATTAAGTGCTAAGAAGCACTTATCCAACTCGAGGAGGCTTAATGCCACGCTCTCCCACTTATTTAGGGCGCTCTCGGTCCCTATATGTTCTACCAGAATGCACAAAAATATACAGATATGCATATTCATGCATAAACATGCATATGGTTTTGTATTAAAGGGACCACCAACCTCCATATGGGAGTTGTCATCCTCACCGAGCTCCGTACACCCTCGGTCAAGCCCATCCATGCCTTGTCCAAGCTCGTATCAACTCCCAAACTCTTATCTCACGCCATAACATCCAAATAATTAATTATAACAATTTATAATTAATTATTTAAATTAAACCAACAAGACATAATTGCCGAAAAACTCACAGGGCATCACCACATCACCGAAACCGCACGGGACCTTGCGCATTCATCCTTCTGGGACGTTTTCTAGTCGTGTCGAGCAAAATCCCCATCAAATCGAGACGATTCCACCGTACTTTGATGGAATCATCAACAAAACCCTAACCCAAATCGCATTGAATCAAAAGGCAACAAGGGGAAACACGAACGAAGGACAACAGAGGGAGAGACTCACCTTAAATCGCCGCGAAATCACCTCAATAACCACCCCTCCTCAAGGGGGATCAAACGAGAGGAAGAGGAGGCGGAGCCAACCGAAATGGCCCTCCTCGTGTGCCTCTCCACCTAACGAGGGGGGGCCTAAAATGACAGGTCTGCCCCTTAAAAAAGTGGGGCAGAAGGCCCTTTGCGGCATGGCTATAGGGGCCACAACGCAAAACCCCTCACTAGGGGTTGCCTTGCAGCGCAACCCAATGGGTTGCGGCATAAAGGCCCACCCTCGACCACCAGTTGCAGCACAGCCCGAGCTCCACGATGCAACTGACCTCAAGGGCAGCCCAATGGTCCTATCTCCTGAGGACCCTCCACGACGCAGCCCCAAGCTCCACGGCGCAAGCCTCCTCACAACAGCGCCCAACTCCCCTGCCTCTTTAGAGCCCTCCACGCAGCAACCCTTGGGCTACGACGCAACCTCTCCACCCCTTCAAAAAAGAAACTCCACAACACTCGCTACGCTGTAACACCCTCAGGATGCAGCGTAGTATGTTGTCGCCTACAGCCAAAATCAGTAAATGGGTTGCCCAGACCCCACCTCAACATTCACCGAAGCACCAGTGGAATTTTGTCAGTTATGATATACGGGCCCTGTTTATATGCTTGGGTTGAATTCTATCGCACAATTGCGGTTTCGAGCATCATGCAGAGGTGATGACTCATTAATTGGGTTCCTGTCGATTTGGAAAGACGGTTTGGGCTTGTGTAGGGCCTCGATCCACATTTGAAAACATCTCCTTGAGATGTCTCAATGCTCAGATTCCTGATTCAAGTCTTAATTCACGAAACGCCCCCTGTTCTAAGACTAAAAATTCAAACTTCCTCCCGTAACGAAACGAATCGTTACGAACTCCCCACCATAACGCTCCCCATCCACGAGAAGCCTCAGTAGTCCTCTAACCAGCGCTCTCGATCTACCTCGGTTGTGAATTCGCCACTAACCCACCATGTTCCATCCCCGAAAGCTGAATGAGTTTCAGCTGCAAAACTCCAAACACCAAGGCGCACTATTCATCAAAAAACAAGCTACCCGCTCGTCTCCATCGCCAACACTGAGACGGAAATCAACCACTCCCATCTATCCCAAGACACCGAAGCGTCGTCAACTGATTCACCTCCAGGCTTATGGTGCTCCCCGCCATAAGACTCCGCTTGCAAAGGCTGATTCTGAACCATGGTGTTCCCCACTATAGGAATCGCCTATCGAAAACGCACTTCCAGCAGTCCATCGACCCACTCGATGTGGTTTCCTCCTCACCGCACCCAATTCCACGCAAAAACATTGGTCGATCCTCTGGCTGACTTCACAAGAAAACGCTCGACCGCACCCCCGATCACGATGCCCTTAACTTCTGGAGGCATCACGAGATCATCCAAAACGCCCACACCGGAGTCTAAACCAGAAAACGCTCGAACGCTCGGCGCACCCCCAATCTGACTCATCCTTGGATCACGCCAACTCCATCCCAAGCCTAATGTTAACATCCGGACTCCATCCAACACCACATCTGAATCTCAAATTTGGTATTCCCTGAGGAACAAGACCAAATCGGATCTTCCCGCGCACTGACATCTCGATGCCACCTCGACCGTACACCAACCGGTCACACCGCATCCACGACCCATCTAACATGAGGGTCATTCCTCCACGACCGATAAGACGCTCCCCACCATAGGAGTGCCCTTATCATTGCCCTAATAAACCAAAACGTCTGATCTCCACGGCCTGCGTCCTATTCAATATCGCACGTAACGACTGAACGTGACCGTCCCACTCATTCTCAAGCACCAGCGCGAAACACACCAATCACTACCCGTTCTTGCCTCACCAGGAACGTCATACTCAACATGCCAAAATTCATCAGAAACGAGGGTCGCACCCTCCAACGACCAATAGTGCGCTCTCCATCATATGTTTTCCTTTACACCGCTCCTCAAATACCAACCCAAACGAGTATTAATGCCACATGTGCGTCGCTCTTTCCGAGCCACGCTCACCCATCATACCAACCCCTGACGCCTCATATTCTCACCGAGATCCCAGGCTACCATGCCCGCAAGCATCTCATCAAATTCATTAGTTCTCGACCCACACATAGCCGCTCACCGACCCTCAAGCCCAACAGGCACCGCGCGTAACCAGCACGCACCAGTCCTCACAGCATCGAGGCTTTTCCCCAAAAGCTATGCCAACCCTCACCCTCCTCCTCAAAGGCAGAGTGAACCTCCAAAGAACCCTCTCACATGTTCTTACCCGCTATCCTATTTGATCCCATCTGAACCCAACGAGCATACGCTCCCGTACAGCCCAATCACATGGCCAAATTCACGCTCCCATGAGTAGTGTCCCATCGTACCTAGGCTCATGCGCCTAAACCACTGAACATACTCCTCTCACAAGTCAAGCTCGTCTAACCAAAAGCATCCTCGATGCTTCCTTTCTAACAAGCCTGAGGCATCATGTGAAGGCCTACCGCACGATCACCCACCACTCGGGCGCCGTTCCAAAAGCGTCCATCCACGCTTCCATTGCACCACAAGAAAGCGTATCCGGAATCAATAAGGCCAAGCATCCAACCGATCCTACCCTCCAGAACCCGACCTCGTTACCCGAAGCACCCTTGGTGCTTCCTATCTCAAAAGCCCAAGGCATTTCCACGTGCCTTTCCACTACCCTCGCAGGGGTATCCATGTCCCCAAGGCAACCCATGCCCATCCTCGGATCATCTCCCGGGCACACCTTGCCTGCAGTGAACCCGCTAGGGTTCCATCACCAAGGTATACCCCTGCCAGCATCGAACCACTACCACAGCATTGGATGCCTGTACCGACTCACCAGGGGGTCACTATACATCCCTTGCACACAAAAGAACTGTAAGCCATCGTCGAAGATCGTTTCACTGCAAGATCCACAAGACCTGTCATCAGGAAAAAAATACAGCGGTTCAGTTGAGTTGAATGTCACCAATAAGTTATATGGGAAAACACCATATAAGTTATCGACACTTTAAACAATTGAACCCTCTTTCATCAATGAAATTAATCACATACAAGCAAACGTGTGTCATGCGAATCCTCTGTGCCAAAGTATGATGCATGTATAGACGTCTCTCACCGCTACGGGCCAAGAGCCAAATCCACAAATAACCATCTCAAATAAACACATCATACTTGAATCAATATCTCAATCGTACTACCGAAAACCAAAAACAGCAATCTCGTAACCCTAGTGACCATGACTTCCCACCGGAAAATGCGTTCATGACGCACCAGTCTGAGGTCAATCACAAGCTCCAACACGTCCATATTCCCCGTCTACCATATCCCAAATAATAAAACAAATAAAAGATGCTTTGATGCCACTTATAACACCCCAACCTAGATCACCAGTCTGAGTCGGAGGGTTACGTGGTCCCAAACGTGTCTCCTTGTACGACAAATGCTGCCGACTAGCGACGAGAGCCTAAACCATATATTGGGGAGACTATTCCCTCGAATCAGAGTCATGCAACAACAGGAATAACCAAAATCATCGACGGCGAATAATCAGAGTATGCATAATCAATAAACAACAATGCTATAACAAATGAATGCGGAAGCATACAGTCACTAATCGCCACTAGGCCAATCACATAAATAAAGTAAACAAAATAAACAAAATGCAAGGAGTCTCTACTACCATCCCCGAGCCTCACCAACCCAGTCTCCAAATCCTCGTCGAGATGCTCTAGTCGATCCGCTGCACAATCTGTGTTCAACCTGTAAAACAAACATGAGATTTTCACGCGCACCAGAGTGCCCGTGCAGAGTGAGAAATACATCTCGGTAGGGTCTCACCAAGTGCCCCTAATATACCTGCTTCAGTCATTGCTAGAATCCAGTCGTCTCGTGCCACAAGTCTCGATCCATCCCCAAAGAATCAACGTAGGTCGCGTGCTAATTACCCAAGCAAATCCCCTTATGGAAGGTCACACCGAATCGATCCCAACCCATTCCCGCTCAAGGAAGGGCACACTGAAAAGTACCAAACTCGATTCCATGCGGAGAAGGGCGCATTGTTTAGATCCCAACTCATTCCCTTGTCAGGGAAGGGCGCAATGAAGTACCCAACCCTCCTCTTACAGGAGTGGGTGCACTGAATAGATCCCAACCCTCCTCTTACAGGAGTGGACGCATTGAAAGTACCCAACCCTCCTCTAGAGGATGGGGTGCACTGAATAGATCTCAACCCTCCTCTTACAGGAGTGGGCGCACAGAAAGTACCCAACCCATTCCTGCTCAGGGAAGGACGCGCTATAAGGCTCGGTACATCCCCTCTTCCGCAGGGAAAGTCATCCATGCACATACAACACACGCTATAAGGCTCGGTACATCCCCTCTTCCGCAGGGAAAGTCGTCCATCCACATCCGACATCACACAACCGGGCACATATGCACAATGACAACAAGGCACGCAGCCCATCCTTCAAACTCATCAGCTCGTCGCCAAGGCGTTAGTCACTCGAGACCTAGCTCAGCGCCTCAACATACATCCCGCCATTCATCTAGCCTCGCAGACTAATCCCCTCAGACCATCCTGATCGCACAAGCACAACAAGCCGAACCCATTGGCATTCTCATCTCGCCCATAAGGGCGTCCACTGGGTCCCTCAAACCCCGCTCGGTCTTTGCGCATTAGCAGCATGCCGACTCAAACACCACATGGTGTTCCCTTAGCTTGTAGGCTCTACCTGATCCTAGCCTCACAAGGTCAGTCCAAACCTCATCAAAATCCCGCTTGCACGGTCCTGCTAACCAAGGATCATCCCAAGCCATCTCGCTCCAAACTCCCTTAGCAACTCAATGCCAAGTCACCAACAATTCTCATAACCCACACCTGGGTCTCATCTCACATCTCCCTTAAAAGAGCCCTTAGCCATCACCAAGAGGAAACCCTCTCCGACACACCCCATCTAGCCCCAGATGACTCATCCCGCTCATAAACGCACACCAAGCCCCAACTCCACCCTCAAGAGGGTGTCCCTCATCATAGGTGAGACGTACGGCAGCCTCACCTATTGTTCCCAGGGCTAAGCCTCTCATGTCAGCACAACTAGCTCTGGGAAACCCACCTAGGCTATCCGAGTCTCATCTCGCATCGCGAGACCTACCCGAGGTCTCTCATCAACTCAACCGACAACTTCAACACTTGGCGACATGGTCATCGGGCGATCCCAAATTACCCGAAGTTATAAGAAGCACTTATTCCAACTCGAAGAGGTTCAATGCCACCCTCTCCCTCTTACCCAGAGTGCTCTCGATCCATATCCGTTCGACCTGAATGCAGACAAATATGCAGGCATGCATACTCATCCATGAACATACATGTAGCTTTGTATTAAAGAAACCACCAACCTCCATAGGACTAACCATCCTCACCAAGCTCCGAACACCCTCGGTCAAGTCCGTCCATGCCTCATCCAAGCGCGTACCAACTCTCGAGCTCCTATCACATGCCATAACATCCAAACAATTAATTATAACAATTTATAATTAATTATTTAAATTAAACCAACAAGGCATAACTGTCGAAAAACTCATTGGGCATCATCGCATCACTGAAACCGCGCAAGACCTTGCGCATTCATCCTTCAAGGATATCCTCTAGACATGCCGAGCAAAAGCCCCATCAAATCGAGACACCGTCGACAAAACCTTATCCCAAATCGCATCAAATCAAAAGGCGACAAGGGGAATCAAGAACAGAGGACAACTGAAGGAGAGACTCGCCTTAAATCGTTGTGAAATCGCCTCAAAAACCACCAATCCTCAAGGGGGATCAAACAGGAGGAAGGGGGGGGGGAGTCGGGCGAAATGGCCCTCCCCATGCACCTCTCAAACTAAAAACAAAGGGGGAGCCAACCCTAAAATGACAGGTCTGTCCCTCTTAAAAAAAGCAGAGCAAAAGGCCCTTTGCAGCGTAGCCATAGGGGCCATGGCACAAAGCCCCTCACCAAGTTGCCTTGCAACGCAACCCACTGGGTTGCGACGCAAAGGCCCACCCCCGACCTCCGGCTACGACACAGTTCGAGCTCCCCAGCGCAATCGTCCTCCGAGGGCAGCCTGATGGTCTTGCCTCCTAAGGACCCTCCATGACTCAGCCCCAGGCTCCACGACGCAAGCCTCCTCACGGCACCACCCAAGACCCCTGCCTCTGGGGAGCCCTCCAAGTCCCAATTCACGAAACGTCCCCTATTCTAGGACCAAAAATTCAAATTTCCTCCAAATTTTACAACTCATAGTGATGCGGGTTGTTGCATTGTACACCCCGAGCCGCATACCCAAGACTAGCACAGCGTCCCAAGACTAGCACAGCGTGTGGATCAAAAATACACGTGTGATATTTAACGTGATCCTAGAAACCTTAGTCACCGCTGGAACATGATACATGACATGTGTTTCGAAAATCACATGCCATGTGATCGTTATTTCGATCTTCAAAATCCTTAACAACCAAGTCGCCACCGAAGCCAATCTCATCGACAATTGTGCCTGATACGTCGCTCGTTGATCTCTAACTGTCGTCACACCTCCAACAGTCCTTGTCGCACTTCATCGAAGCCTCGTCGACTATTCCTTGCCTAAACCCACCTTGAATCATGCCCCCAACGCTCTGCCCTGCTATTGTCCGCCAGAACTCATGTTGCCTCATCTCCAGCAACGCCTTGCTACCTCCATCACCCGTCGCCGGCCACCTTGAAGGCCAACAACCCTTCGCCCAAACGAGAGGAAGTGAGTGCAGGAGGGGAGAGAGAGATCGACGACGAAAGTCTGGGTGTCCCGCTATCTACCACTGATCGTGGTCAGCGGCATCGTGTCGCACCGAGACGCGCTAAGCACTGTAGAGGGGAAGGAAATTCGATGGTCGAATTTCATCCGTCGACCCAGGTCTTCGATTAGCAAAAGAATTCCTCCAACAAATTTGTCGCACAGCAAGAAAACCAAAGTTAGACCAATAATCTATCAAGAACGAAGTTCTGAGTAACGATACAATTCGATAAATACCATAAATGAAGAATTCCAAGCAAAAAAATCATAAAGCACGAAGCATAAATTGAAATAACGAGCCCTATTGTTGGATCGGTGTTAATCGAAATCTCCAAACGCACCAAGCTCTGTCGATGATTCATTGAAGAACGTGTGCAAACTCCCCTGATTCTCCCAACTCTCTCAATTAGGGTTTATGTCAATGGTGGCTAACCCTAACCGAGAGGGTTAATGACAAATTTAAAGGGGTTTAAATAGGTTTTACAACTTTTTAATACAACACCTGAAACAGGCCCGGCCCAGAGCCCGAAACCCAAACTTCAATTATGCCACCCCAAGGGTAAACCTCCCGTCCTAAGTCAAACAGCGGGGACGGATTTCCCATCTAGGGCTCAGTTAATTAGACATTGACTATTCTTCACAATTGTGTAGGGACTAAAAATTAATATATTATATTTAATATAATATACCCAAGCATCCGCGACACCACTAAAGTGAAAATGACTCAACAACCACTTCATAAAACATGGGAGTCTTTAATCCTTTAAATGCTCACAGAGATCTTCTCTGATTAATTAAATTAAACAAATCTTTCATCCTCTAAAAGAACATTCATACAATAAAGTCCTGACACATTTCGTTGGTTATGGTGCTCTTCAGCCCAGCATTCCACCTTAATAGGAGGCAAAGGAACATAAGCCCACAAAAATCAAGCGATCAAATCAAAGACACAACTAATTCTTCGGTGGACATTATTGCTAGTGATGACTGAAATTGAATGAATTTCTTTCCTTAAAAAAATCACCTAGTGAACCTCCCATTAACAACTATCCTGAAACTGAGGCAAGATTTATTTTTATGTTTTTTAAATTCGTTTTCAGCCCCACAAATACAATTCGGTCTCTATCATGCAAACGCTAATCTCCGTCCACATTAAAGCACAAACAAAAACATATCATAAGAAGTAAATCTCAACAAAACGGATTAATCAAACTGAATAAAGCATCATCCATTTCAATTTGAACCCATACAGATAGATCAAAATGAATAACTAAGCATAATAGTGAAGAGACAGCAGTAAAGCACAAAATATAAATTTGAATTTACACAAACCAAATTAGACAACTAAAAAAGACCACTGTAACAGATATGGTATACAATGACAGTCACAACTTTTCATCCATGGAAATTATGAAGCAGGTCTAATGATAGCATATTAATTACAATGATATGTTATTAAAATACAAAATCCATAGAACTATCTATTTTTCATCATAATATTACATTAATTCATTAGTATGAAACATAAAATGGCAGGATAACAAAATGATTTATCAAAAAATGCAATCACCTCTCCATGTAAGGGTTCTCCCAGTACACTTGGGTATGTAATCGGTGAACATCTCATGTTTGCTGCAGCTTCAACTGAAATATTAAGGGCTGTCTGAGACAGAAACCGATGAGTTCCAAATGTTGGGCAATGGAGATGTTGATCTAACATTTGCATGTGAAGAGCCATCAAATCCCGCCTCCTATGGATCTCTAAAATGAGTGCAAACAATGCCTCGTCATCAGGTATGTTTTCTATGAACTGCAACCCACTACGCAGTAATTCATAAAAGGGAACGCGGCATTTTTCCTCATCAACCAACTGCCAAATCACGTCCAAACAACTATGTAGCCATTCAATTAGAGCCTTGTCAGGTTTCCATGATTTTGAACCCCAAGATTCACCAATACCCTGTCGTTTTTTATCCCAGCTGACCAGCCATTTTAAAATATGATTGAAAATATCGGCATAAGTTATGGGCTTTAAATTAAATTCAAGACCACTTAAAATAATCATACAGCACAGCTGACGCAAACTGCTCACTGCATTATTGCTAACAAACATGGCTGCCCTTGTAGCAGATTGTTGTCCCACCAAGGAAACATCAGATGACTTAACTGGTGACAGAGTCACACATGAGGATGGTTCAGCCACTGACTGAGCTGGGGATCCAACGCCATGAACTGAAGGTAACGGAGAGGCAGGATTTGTAGGCTGAAAATTAGAGTGGGAATTCAAGGTTGAGGATGGAATCATCCCAGACTGCATCAAACTTGCAGAAGAGGCAACAACTGTTGCCTTGTTCCCCTGCCCAACTGATATCTCCGCAGAAGAAACTGAAGCAAGAAGCGATGGCAAAAAAGTATCCAAGTTCATGCAACCTATGCAGCACAAGCTCCGCAAAGAAAAAAGAAGAAATTCAGCACATGGAGCATGGCCACTACACTGCACAACAAGAGATATAAGAACAGATTCTGCCAAAGCACACAGTTGTTCTCGATCCTGAAAAGTATGCCACGTCCATCAAGAACTTGGAGCTCAACTGTACTGCAGTAGAAAGTTGACATCAAAACATAAAACTTACTGCAAATTGTGATTGAAGTTGATCAAAATCAACAAGGAACTGCTCATTTGGAGGAGGAATCTCCCTGTTTAAAGCAGTTACACGCTTCTGTGTCTTATTCCTGGAAAAAGGTTTCCTCCCGCAATTAATAAGGGTTTCAAGAGAAAAACAAAACAAAAAATGATATGCACAAACTAATTACGGCTCCTCCAATTCATCTCAAAATATTAATAATTAATAATTGATAAAAGTTATAAACCAACCTCCTAACAAAGTCAAAAATGTGAACCAGATACCCTAACAACAGATCAGTCTGAGTCAGTTCAGCTACCAGATGAAAATCTAAAATTAACATATAGTGCATACTAGATATAACCTGCAAGATATAATTTAGTTTGGCTTCGTATCCCATGATGATCGAGTAACTTAACAAAATTGAAAATGCTCCGCTAAATTTGATTAAACCATGAGTTTACAATGCATATAAGCCCAGTTAGGTATGAAGAATTTCGAACATGGGAATAGGAAAGTAAAGAAGAATTTACCTTGAACGGTGTGTAGGAACTGGATTCTTTGGAAAGCAAAAGGTCCATCAAAGAAAAGAACACTTTACCTTGTTTGGTGTTAGAAATTTTGTGACTCCAAAAAAAAACATTTGTAGGACCAAATTACCCTCCCTTTCTCCTCCTATGCCCTCTCCCCTACCAAACCCCCTTTCCACCAAATTACCCTCCCTTTCTCCTCCTATGCCACCTCCTCCCCAGCCAAGCCCCCTTCCACCACCAACCGCCACATTTCTGCCTCTCCTTGCCGACAAGTCTATCCCATGCCAGCCACCCCCTCCCTAATTGGCCACCACCTTCTCCCCCCAACCACCCATGTCCCTCTCCTCGCTTAAAAATCTACCCCGCAAGTCACCCCCTCCCCCACTAGCCACCGCCTTCTCCCCACTCTTCCTCATCTTCCTCCACCAACTCATCCCACCACCCCAAAACACTTTCTGCCTAGATCATGACCCTATTTGCGATGGTGTAAATGGGATAGGGAGAGAGGGACAGCAGTTTGTAAGAGAGGAAGGGGGAAATCGGGTCAGGTCGATGGTAGTTAGCAAGAGAAAGAAAGAGGGAGGCCATGACACAACCTCACATCGCCTCACATCCCGCCCCACAGCACGGCCTCGTACCAACCACACATCGCCGCCCCACAGCACGGCCTCATACCAACCACACATCACTGCCCCACAGCACGGCCACATACCAACCATATCAGCCCCCACATCACAACTGCACATCGCCGCCCCACAGCACGGCCTCAGATAACTCATCAACCCCACGCACCACAACCACACATCACTGCCCCACAGCACTGTCACACATCAACGAACATTTTATAGAATTAGTAATGGGTCTTTTTATCACATTCCAGTTATTTATTTAGGGCATTCTCACACAAGCCATAATCCAGGGGCAACTATTTTATTAGCCAAATATAAGTGGTTAACCAATTTCCATTTTAGGGCGATGTCAAACAAATCACAACAAGCAAAGGTTCCGCAATTCATGCCAAATCAGCACAAACAAAGCCCCCAACAGCCACAATTTTCAGCGGGGCATTCAACCCGTACAAACACAACAACACAATAATATTAGCATTGTAAAGCATACGAAACAAACTCTTTTCTCCTTCAATTTCCATTAAACCGATTAATTATCTTTATTAATTCGGTGCAAACCATTTTCTCAAGGATAAACAAGAGCAAACTTCTCCCACATAATACACAAAGGTGAGAAATGAGAGGTTCTCTACCTCAAAGAAATTTTGTCAACTCGCTGCACACCGTAGGACGAAGAAGAAATGTCCGCAAACCACAAGCGCACGCAAAACCCACGGATCAACCTACACTGCATCAAGGGTTATCAAAAACGCAGCCCAACTCACACCCCAAACCAAAACCGCACCATCGTAGCGGATCTCCAAAGAACGAAAGGAAAATCGCAGGGAAGAGAGGAGAACTTACCACGGATCGCCAACGGGCATCCACCGGAACCCAAGGATCGAAACAAGAAGAGGGCCGAAAGATCCTCCAAAATCGCTTAAGGTTCGCCCAGAAACAAGAGGGGGGTACGGCCGAATGAAGAAAGATCGGTTGTTCAACCCTTTTTACAACTTGGATCCCGCAGGTTTCACATCGTGTATTCCTTTCACGTGAACGCCTCCAATTGCCCAAACATCAAAGTAACGGGCTGGGAAGGCACGGGCCATTACATCGTGTTCCACGATGACGAATGTAATCTACCTTTAATATCGAAACCTTCTAATGAAATGTGTAGAACTCTTTTGAAATGTAAGATGAACAATGTGTGATGACTGAATCGAATTGAATGTGTAGTGTGGATTAAGATGGGATTGGGAAGTGTTGGCGTCAAAGAGAGGAGACCCAAGGTTAGTGTCTATCGTAAATATATCATTGCATCTTTTGTTATTCCAGCGATGGTTGATGTCTTCTCCACTAGCTACGTAACCACCACCTAAGTTAGACTCCCCAAGAGCCAACGTCCACGTTATATTGGATTCTAGGTGAACCCCAACATCCATGTTGTATTGGATGGTTGTCCGCCGACATCACATGTTACTCATATGTGATGTTTGTATTCCCAGGGATGTTGTATTCCCTCGCAAATGTTGTATTCGGCCAACACATATATTTACGAGACGATTCACCAGGGATGTTGTATTTCCTCAGAGGCAGATTCAGTGGGAAGCGGGTTGTGAGGGCCTTATTTCTATTATTATTTTGATGATGAGTTTATGCCTATATGATGCCTATTGTTTCCGGGTGAGTGTTATTGTGGTGAGATGGGATGTGTCAGACTTACCACAGGACGGGCTGGATTATCTGTTTTCCATTTCATTCACAGAAACTTTAGTATAACTCATCCACATTGACATGAGGGTTTCGAGGAGAAATCTATAGAGTATTGTGGCATACCCACCCCTAAACTTTAGCATTTTCAGATGTGTTGTGTTGTGAGTGGGTGTCCTAGACCCAACTCCTGAACGTACTATGATTACCATTACATGTATACAGTTTGATATATATACATGTGTTTCTCTTACCATTATAGTGTTGATAATTCAGTGCCCACTATTTACATGGTAATGTTCTTAAATTACATGTCGTATCAACATTTTATAGCAATTCCTAGACTATAATAAGAAGGTCGAGATACAATGACAGTAATATTAAACATTTATCCTATGGTCTAGATACATCATACTGACAGGATACAGATGATGTCTGACTATCAAGTGTCGGGGACTTATAAGCTTTGAGATCATAAGAACTGATCTGTCAACAGGAACACCATATGTTACAGGTGTCAGTGGTTGTTCATATCGACGAGCACGTGTATTGGTCTCTTGACTTTAGATAATTCTCAGTATACACCATTTGATTGCGTACTTTGATACTGGACGAAAACCATGACATTTATAATGTAGTGAGGTAGCTTGTGTTGGGTGCGTCATTAGTGGTATGACATTGCTTGAATGATCAAGATAGAATTTGTCGCATCCGAAAGGAGGATATATCTCGGACCCGGTTGACCGGGATGGTAATGCCTTTATTAAATCTATGGTCATGGTAGAAGAAGGTAAGTTCATCCAGTAAGGTTATAAAATAATAAAGGATGATGACACGAAATGTGCATCCAGCTTGATGAGATATCGCAAGACTAAGAGATTATATTGCACGGTGTGTGTTCGTAAGAGGTCGTTACTTTGACTGTACCTTATCTCCTTAGGGGCTTTGATGGGTTGCTAGACTCCGCTTCTGGTCTATGAGTATCAATCAATGCTATCGATATAAGGTCTTCGAGGGTCACACACAAAACGCATTCAAAAGTTTGGTCAATTCTAAAGAATTTGAATTTAGGGCATGGTGGGCCCCGCGATTGGGGTCAGGATATGTCTGAGATCAAACGATCGCAATAAATAAATAAATTCAATATTATTTGAGTTTAGAATAATGAGTATTGGATTTATTAAATCAAAGTATTCACAAGTTATTAAGTGAATACTAGAAAAGTGTTTTATGAACGAATATTTATTTATTCAAGTTTCATTAAATATTTAATGGGAAAACTGAGTCAAGATAGTGGCTCAGATTTTATCACATAACATTACTTTGATAATAAAAATATGTGATAAAATATTCACGACATTTACGGCAAGTTTTAAGTGTCGTTTGTGCCATTTTTTTGGTCCGTGTGAAGGGTTAACTTTCATAAGGACCTAAATGTAATTTATGAAAATTATAACCTAAGAATTAAACACTTAAAAACCCAAAAATGATAAGGCCAAGCATTTCCACAAATTCTCTCACCTCTCCACCTCTTTCTCAAGTTCTAGAGAGAGAAAGCGAAGGGAGGTTCAAGAATGACTCGATCCGAGTTCATCGTTACGATATCCCACGATCCTGATGACGTCGAAAGTGTCTTTGATTCTCTGCACTAGCACCCGGATAGCGAAAGTCCACATTCAAGCAAGTTTTTGAAGCGTGTGTGGATGCTCTAGATGGTTCCGGCTTCGGTTATTTCAAGCGACGATCTCCGACAAGCGGAACACGCGTTCGATCAAAATCGAACAAGGTATGGTTTCAAATTTTGAATTACGGTTACGATTTTGTTCTTTGTGCTTAAATTAAATTGCACGCAATCCATAGATGAATCTGGACAAGGGTATACCGGATTTAATGTTTCGACATGAATTCATACCTAGAAATTTTAAAATACTTTTTTTTTACGCTTCCGCAAAGCCCCAAGTTCCATCAAGAGGTACCATCAACTAGAGTTGACGAGCAACTCAAACATACGGTTTTGTTCAAAGTCAAGTGATGAAAGGCATACGACTTAATATTTATTTGAGGGATTTTAATTTATCTCGTCGAATGAATTCTGTTTCTAGTTAGCAGGCTGTCACTATGTGATTGTGCTAACATCTAACCATGCATAAATAGAAAACATTCACCGCACGTTGATCCATTTTTATTTATGCATGCTCGCTTATTATTGTACAATGTGATCACGTAAAAGCGCATTTACAAAATAATAAATCATGCAAATGATAAAAATAAAAATAAAAATAATGATTGATCATGAGTCGTTAACTATTGATTAATACATTGAGCGAATAATGGTCTAACCAAAGCCTTAGGGGAATTCCTTGAGTCGGTATCTGACTCGAATTGCAATGCCCGTCAAACTCTCGTGCATATGTCTTGTTCGGTTTCACGCCAGCTCTCGACTCGAACCACATTTTTGCGAACGCCTCGGATCTTTAAAGTGTATAAGGGCATGTGCATTCACATTTAAGTGATAAAATGTAATTTCGCATCCCGAGTTACCCTCACCTGCGTGTGAGTATACATTGTAAAGATCGGAGGCATTCGCAACAACGTGGTTTGGGTCGAGGGTCGGCATGAAACCGAACAAGACATCTGCTTGATAGGAGCTGCAATTCGAGTTAGGTATCAACACAAAGAATTCCCCTAGGGTCTCGGTTAGACCATTCTTCACTCAATGGATTAACAAATACATAACAGTTCATGATCACATCATTATTTATTTATTTATTTCTATCATTTGAATGGTGTATTATTTTGTAAATGTGCTTTTACGCGATCACATGGTATAATAATAAGCGGGCATACATAGGTAAAAATGGATTAACGTGCGGCGAATGAATTCTATTTATAAATGCTTAGATGTGAGCGCGATCATGTAGCGACAACATGCTAACTAGAAACAGATTTCATTCGCCAAGATAAATTAAAATCCCTCAAAGAAATATTAAGTTGTATGTCTTTCATCACTTTACTTTGAACAAAACCATATGTTTGAGGTGTTCGTCACCCCTAGTTGAGGGTAGCTCCTACTATTGGGGTGTTCTTATGAAAACGGTGGGTCAACTTAACTAAATTTGACAGCAAAGAAGCAGTCGTAGCTAGCATGTTGTAACTTAAGAGGCAAAATGTTGAGTAAATCAAGGTTACGATTTCCAGAAGCTGAAACTTCACTCAACAATTAAAGAAGTCGCGAGTCAATGCAGTTGGCAAGTCAAAAATTTACTTTGAAACTCTCCAAGTAATGAAGTAGTCATAGCTTGGACTATAAAGAGAGGTTTCAAGAATCCTTACCAATAGAATACTCAAGCAACTAAGTATTCTGAATCTAGTAGTTGAGGGCAACTAGAGTTCGATAAAATAGTGGGAGGCATTTAAAGATTAATTAATCGGTAATGTCTATTAGTAATCAATATAAAGAATTAATCTGCTAAATTTATTTGTTGTAGATAAAATGGAAAACACCATCATCAGTTCAATATCACCATGATCGATACTCGATAAAAAGAATATTCTGACCAACAATAACTTTAAGAAGTGGTACAAGCGCTTACGCATAGTACTACGCTAAGAGAGGAAGCTCTATGTGCTGGAATTTGAACTTCCGGTTGAGTCCTCCGTGGGAGCAAGGCAGATAAAAACAAGTATAAGAAACATCTAGATGATGCATTAGATGTACAGGGCATTATGTTGTCATTTATGTTCGGTGAGCTGTAAAAAAATGCATGAGGGCGGAGATGCCTATAAAATATTGTCTCATCTCCAAGAGCTTTATCAAGAGAGAACCCAACAAGAAATATATGAGATATCTAAGGGAGTCGGACAGGCCCTCATGTACTCAAGATGATTGGGTACATTGAGAGACTCAAATCCTTCAGGTTCAAGTTGAACCAAGAACTAGCGACATATCTCATTCTTACTTTTTTACCGCCAAACTTTTCGACTTTCATCGTTAATTATAACATAAATAACATGAAAGTCACTCGCAGACCTATTGGCTTTAGTTCGCTAAGTCAGTAAGGATATGAAGAACACTAACTCTTCAGTCTTTATAGTGAATAAGAGGAAGGGCAAGGCTCAAGCGTCAAAGGCTAAGTTTAAGCCGAAGATGTCGACGCACCGCCCCTCCAAGATGCCAAAGATATAAAGGAAGAGCAACGAGCAGGAGGTTGTCTATTTTTCTAGTGGCAAGAAGGGTCATTGGAAGAAGAATTGCAAAGCTGGGAAGAGGAAGCGATGCGATGCTTCTGCCTCAGGTATTTTGTCATTGAATGCAATCTTTATCTACAAGTTGGGTATTGGATATAGCGTGTGACTCGCGCATTTGTATTTATATACACAAACCAAGTAGATTCAAGAAAATCGCAAAAGGCGGGGTGGATCTCCAGGCCGCAAATGGTGCGAGACTAACGGCCTTAGCATGATGAGCTATATTAGATATTTTTAATATTCGTATCCAGCATCGATGTTAAGAGTAATAGAATATTAGATATTTTTAATATTCGTATCTCACATCAGTGTGGGTTATCCATTGTATTCTTTTTCTCATCTATAAACTAAACACCCTACCTCATTGTGAGGTACGAGTTTCCATTTCAACATGGTAACAGGGGGGGTTAGCATTTGCCCCTCCCTACGCGACGCCCCTTCCTGCGCGTTTGCACTCCCTACGCGCTCTTCCGCCCAAAGCTCATGCGCGACGCACCCCTTTCCGCCCAGAGCTCCTGCGCGACGCACCCCTTCCGCCCAGAGCTCTTGCGCGACGGCCCCTTCCACCTCGTACGAGTCGCTCCTCCAGCGCGACGCACCCCTAACACGCCGCTCCTTGTACAGCGGCCTCCTGCACCGTCTGCTCCTCCCCGCGCGACGGCCCCCTTGCGCATCGCCCCCTCCTGCCTGATGAACCCTGTGCGCCACCCCTCCAGCCGTTCCCCCCCCCCCTCGTGCGCCAACCCCGCACCTCATGTGCGACGCCCCCTTTGCACGTCGCCCCTCCCTGCGGGACGACCTCCAGCACGACGACCCTCCAAAGCGACTGCCCCTTCTACGTCGCCTCTCCCGGTGCGATTTCTCAAGCTACCCCTGCTGTGCAATTTCAGCACCAATTCTCTACCAATTGTGCACCTTCAGCACTTTGTCGACGTGCATTTTCATAACACAATCTATGGCATCATCAAGCGCCACTATTGTCCATGGAGATACTCCAACTGCGTGTCTATCTCAACGCTCCACCTCATGAATTTTTGACTCCGGTGCATCAAAGCACATCACTGGGGATGCGGGTATTCTTCGATCCTATAGATCGACCTCGACTGAAGGTAATATTACTATGGTCGATGGTCAGACAGTGCATATTGTTGGTTATGGGAGTTGTACGATTACGCTTGGCTTGACATTATCTGTTGTTGTCTTTGTTCTCAGTTATCCCTTTAATTTACTATTTATTAGTAAACTTACAGTTGACTTACAGTGTCAGGTCATCTTCTCACCTGCTTCGGTTATATTTCAGGAGCAATCTACGACTCGAGTGCTTGGTAGCGGACGTCTTCAGGGTGGTGTGTATGTGTTTGACTCGGCCCCAGCTCTCGCCGGTCATGCCACCACTGATCATGCCCTCCAACTTCACTATCACTTTGGTCATCCACGTGCCCCATTTTTCAAAAGCTTTTTTCGGACTTAAGTTCTCATCTACCTTTTGAATGTAAATTCTGTCACTACACGAAGCATCACCGGGTCACCTATGTTCCCCAAGCAATTCTCTGTGCAGCCACTCTTTTTCATTTGATCTATTCTGATATCTGAAGGCCCAGTCCTAGTCCATCTAAAGTGGATCATCGATAATTTGTTATTTTCATCGACGATTTTTCACGGATGACTTAGGTCTATTTGTTGAAAAATCACTCCAAAATCTTAATCGTGTTTCGCTCCTATTATCAAAAAATCACCACCCAGTTTTCCGCTAAACTTCACTGTTTTCGTTATGACAATGGTCGTGAATATTTATATGGATTGTTCCAGTCTTTTCTAGATGACCATGGCATTATCCATCAGACTTCTTATCCTGACACGCCTCAACAAAACGGTGTTGTTGAATGAAAGAACCGTTATCTGTTAGAAGTTGCTCGTGCACTTTTATTTCAGAAGAAAGTTTCAACCGTTTTTTGGGGCGATGTCATTCTCACAACCACTTATCAACAAACTTCCCTCATGTGTTCTGTAGCACCCCTGATTTGAGGTATGTAGCCTTTGTTTATGTCTTTTTATGTGTTTAAAGTGCTTGGGATGAGTTGGGAAGAGGTTGGGTGAGTTTGAAATGGTTTTGAATAAGTTTGGAGTCTTTTTTAAGGTCGCACGGTTTGAGCACGGTTAGGGAAAATCGTGCGAGATGAGCCGTGCGGGTGGTGGGGCACGCACGATTTGCACACGGTTTGCCTAACCGTGCGGGGTGGGCCATGCAAGATGCCCCTTCGAGGCAGCAGCAGGCGCACAGTTAGCGCACGGTTTGTTTAACCGTGCAAGCTAACCGTCCGGCCCTTTAAAAATGGTTTTTTTTTAAACGGGGTTAGTCGGGATTTACCCTAACTCACCCAAATCTTCTCTCATACGAACCCTACGTAGGATTTCTCCTTCTCAAGGGTTAGGGGTGCTCTCCCACTCATTTTGGAGGCAATTCGAAGGGGTTTCAAGGTGGTTTAAAGGTGGATTCTCCCGAGTAAGTCTTCTCTCTTGGTTTCTCTTTGATTTTCTCTAGATCTACTCTTCCCTCTCTCTCGGTTTTCTAGATCTACATATGTTGTGTGTAGATCTAGGATTGTTGTTGCCTTGAATGATGAGATTAGGGCTTGTTGATGTTAAGGAAGAGAATCTAGAGTGGTTCGGTGGAGCGTTTTCCAGATTTGTGTTGTGGTTGTTCGTGGGTCGATTTCACCAGAACTCTAAAGGTAGGAGGCTTCTCTCTCGACTCCACTTTGCTAGAACTAGAGGCTTCTCTCTCAAATATTTGGTTTTGCTATAATTTGGTTGAGTTTGTGATATGTGAAACTTATTGGAAATCCATTATGTGATGATTTGTGGATTTTGGGGAAAAGGGGTTTTGTGGTAAAGCGTTCTTTGTTGTTAGATTTTAAAATGGTGATTTTAAAATCGGTTGCTTGGGTTGTTTTATGGAAATGGTTTGAGAAAATGGTTTTCAATAAAAAAGGGTTGCTTTATTAAAATGGATGGTGGCATGAATGATATCCTAAGAGATTGTTTGGTTGCAAATTAGTTGTTTGCATATTGTTGTGGCTTGAATGGGTGTATATGCTCGTGTTTGGCTTAATTGTTTGTGCATGTGTTGGATTGATGTGAAGTGGACGTAAGTACCACTATAAATAAGGGATTGATGAGGAGCGGAAGGACCACTATCAATTGGGGGGAAGTACCACTATAAATAAGAGGATGGATAGGGGGCAGAAGGACCACTATCAAGGGTAGGTGGGTGGAAGTACCACCGAATTGGGAATGAGTGAATGAGTTGGGCGGAAGTACCACCGTGATTGTTATATCGGTTTTGTTGTGTGAACCTTATGGTTATGCTTTGTTGTGTAGTGCCCATGAAAAGTGGAATTGTTGTGCTAGTTTGTGTTGGTAATTGGCTTATGGCATAGTTGTGGTTTTCCCTTGTTTGACATGGCTTGGTAAGGGTATGTTCGGCTTATGGTAATGGTTGCACTATTTAATGTTTTATATAATATGTTCTATATAAATGTGTCAACGGTTTCTTCCTAGTAGCGTGTGTAGGGAAGTCATTTGGGGAAAACCTACTGAGTATTTGTACTCACCCCCTGCTTTGGCACTTTGGTGCTTTTGCAGATGTCATTTTCCAGGACACACGTAAGGGTAAAGCATCTCATTTTGTTAGCGGTTCGATATGATGCTTTGGCGGTATTGTGGTGCTTGGAGCATGGAGCTTGGCGTGGAGCTGTGGAGTGTGTCTTGGTTTACTATGGTCTCTTGTGTAGTCTTCCGCTTGGTACTCTGATTTTGGTTTAGTTGTATTGATCTTTGGGATTTGTTATGGAACAAATTGGTTGTCTTTTGGCAATGTATGGTTTGGGTTGCTATGTTAACAAGCATCATGTAGTTTTGGTGTAATGGCTTGTTTGGTTGGTTGTTCAATTCAATGAGCAAATCGTTCCCCAATTATTCTTGAAGGCCTCGACATTTATTGTCAGCCTTTGATGCCTTGGGAACGTCGCTTAAGGCCAAGTAGCATTCCTTTGCCCTCTCAAGCCAATGAGATGGGGCGGGATGTTACATGTTCTTTAAGGGAGACAGTCTTCCATTCTTCATTTCCAACAACTTCCCCCCTGTTGCGGAAACGTCGGTAGTTGCAGCGACATAAACGACGAAAAAACAGAAGAGTAAAAGAGAAAAAAAAAGAACAAAGGACCCAACGATTTACGTGGTTCGGGAATAATCCCTACGTCCACGGAGAGGCAGAATATTCACTATAATCGAGAGCACAATTACAGAGTTTTTCCGGTAGAAACCCTAGCCCGAAATGGGCTACATATGAAGAAGACAATCCACTGTTCCGAACAGGAAGTCCGCGTTGCTACAGTGAAAGGCGGTCACCTTTTGTCAAAAATACTACAGTGGCTGTCGGCTAGAAGTCAAAAGTGCGACAGTAAAGTTGACTCCGAAGTCCGCACTGCTACAGTGCATGTCGGTGTCGGTCGGTCAGCTCTGCTACAGTGGTCAGAGATGCTACAGCTCCCGAAAAATTGGGTCGGGGGTCTTCGGCCCCCGGACCCCCAGAGCAGGGGCGCGTTGCCCCCTGCAACCCCCAACGAGCTCACCACAGAGCTCGACCCGCAACAGTTGCGGGCCACAAGTATTCGGCCCAACCGGATCGGGCTACACCAATCCAACACCCTCATTCCTTTCACCTACGCATTTTTTGTTGCATGTGTTATGTTCGAGTTATTCGCCCCTCGATTACCAAGCTTCATGCGCGTCCTCTAAAATGCTTCTTTCTTGGCTATTCCTGCACCCAACACGAATATCGATGTCTCTCCTGATTTGTGTCGCTATGTTGTCTCGACTGATGTTTCCTTTGTCGAATCATCAGTTATTTTTGTTCCCGAGTTCCCACCATCATCTATTGTTCCAAATTCCGAAGTTATTTTTACAATATTCTCTCGACACACCACCACCCCTATCTCTTCCTAGTGATTGTTGGATCGCAATTTGGCCAGGTATACTCGCCAACCTAGCACACCTACCACCCCAATATCTGATGTTGCTACCACACCTAACGACTCATCTGCTCCTGATCCTCCATCACCGAAGTTATCTATTGTGCTTCGCAAATGCTCACGCTCCTGTCAGTCTTATCAGCGATTATCTGCGGCTACCTCACGAGTTATAGAGACACTGGTTGCTCACTCGACACCGCACATTGTTGTCGAGACCATATCTTATCCCGGTTGGTTACAGACTATGCGAAATGAACTTCAGGCTTTGGACGTCAAGCATACTTGGGATCTTGTCCCTCTTCCTTCGGGTAAGCAGGTGGTCGGTTGCAAATTGATTTATACAATACGCATCAACGTCGATGACTCTCTTAATCGTCTCAAGATTCGCCTTGTTGCCAAAGGTTATGCGCAAACATATGAAATTGATTATTTTGACACATTCTCTCTAGTGGCAAAGATGGTCTGGGTTCGCATACTTATCCCTCCTGTTGTCTCCTCTCACTGGTCTCCCCATCAGTTGGATGTTAAAAATAATTTTCTTCGTGATTTCCTTAATGAAGAAGTTTAGATAGAGCAACCGCTCAGGTTTGTTGCTCGGGGGGGTCCTCCAAGGTTTGTCGTCTTCGTTGATCGCTGTATGGACTCAAGCAATCGCTACGTGCTTGGTTCGGTTGTTTTTGCACCATTATGCTTAGGTTTGGCATGTGCCAAAGCATAAAGGATTCATCTGTTTTATATCATCAATCTGCAATAGGAAGCATTCTTTTGGTGGTCTATGTGGATGACATTATTATTACTGGCAGTGAATGTTGTTGGTATTGGTCGACTCAAATCTTTTCTTCGTCAAAATTTTCAAACAAAAGATTTGGGTCCACTACGATATTTCTTGAGAATTGAGGTCTCCATATGTAACAAATGAATATTTTTATCTCACAGAAAGTCTGCTCTTGATCTACTGCAGGAGACTGGCATGACTCGAGCTGACTCGGTTGACTCACCCCTCAAACCTGGAGAAATATCACTTCAAACTGACAGTGAGATGTTTTCATCACCAAACATATATAGACGATTTGTTGGGAACTACTTGACGACGACTCGACCTGATATTGCTTGTGCGATTAGCAAAGTGTGTCATAAATATACTGACAAAAGGCACCACCTCTCCACCCTTATTCACGAATTTTAGGTCTTCTAGCTCGGCCAAGCTTTGCCCCAAAACCTTCCTACCTTCCTTCCCTTCATTATAGAGCCTTTGATTTTCTCTTAAAACCAATCTTTCAAGGCTTAAGGTATAAGCCAAAGGAGGTCTCTCAAAGAAAAAGTATAAATCTTAACCGAGCTCTTCCAATTTTATTTCATCTCCAACCTTCTCTGAACCTATTGTATCTATCAAAACATGATGACTCCAGTATCATAAATATACTGAGATGTTTTTATGATGATGGCACAACCATTTCTCACCTCTTATCCATCAAATGGGAAATAAAAGTATCCTTCGTGCGTACGTGTGAACTACCGTCTCCATGTAATGATATGATTCATTTTTCATCGTCATCTTTCATGGTTGGTTATTATTAAAGGTTGAGTTGAGTTGAGTCTCACATTGGACTTAAGGTATCATGTCATCTTTATCATTCACTATAAGTAAACACCAAGGCCTCCCTTAGAGAGGGATCTTGGGTAGTGGGTCGCTATTCTTTCATTCTAACATGGTATTAAAGCAGGTTCCCTAACCCTAGCCCTCCCTCCCCTCACTGTCGGACTTATTCATCACCACTCGGATTGTCGTCGAGCTTCTTTGTTGTTTCGTTTTTCTATTTTTTTTTATATTCCAAGCTGGACATGTCCAGCTTCAGGGGGGGTGTTAGGGATGTTTATTTTTGTTTTCTTATGTATCCAAGCTAGGTATACCTAACTTGAGGGGAAGTGTTAGAGGTTAAGTTGAGTCGAGTCCCATTGGACTTTAGGGATCATGTCATCTTTATCATTCAATATAAATAAACACCAAGGCCTCCCTAGAGAGGGATCTTGAGTAGTGGGTCACTACTCTTCCATTCAAACAATTATCATGATGGATTTGATGTTTATATATGATATTTATGGCATAATTATGCTTTTGGAATTATAAGATCTTATTTACCTTCTTACCATCTCATTCCTTGGAAAACGATAACGTAACTCATGCGTACGTGTGGATTACCACATTCACGAAGCGATGTAAATCGTTTTTTGTTTCTGCTTTACATGATCAAAAATGAAGATTTTAATAAAGAAACATTAATAAACGAGTGTTGAAATGTTATAAGGGGATATGTGATATTACATGTAAATGGTACTGGTATATAATTATAATAAATCTAAATTTACTATACTCGTTCGTACGTACGTATGGATTACCACCTTCACGAAGCGATGTGATTCGTTTTTCGTTTCTGCTTTAAACGGCCGGAAACGAAGATTTTAATAAAGAAAGGTTAATAAACAAGTGTTGAAATGTTATAAGGGGATATGTGATATTACAAGTATGTAAATGGTACTGCAATATAATTATAATAAATCTAAATTTACTATACAGGAGATTAGAGCGCTTACGAATCAAGTCGGACATAAGGTAAGGGTTCTTCATCTCAATATTGTTTCATTAAGACATGTCTGATGTTATGCACCTATTTATGTTTATAATGTGTATGTAATGGTCCTTTGACATGTTATATCATAGATCCTTCTTAATTCATGGTATTTAAAATTACTATTCAAAATATTTCATCCAAAGGGTTTTGATTCGAAAGTTAACAAAGTGGTAAGGGTTTATCATCTCATATTGTCATCTTTGGGAGATATGTTATACACTTCTCTTCTTTTATGAGGTGTATCTACTGCCATTTTGATATGTTGTGTTATGAATATCCTTATGTCCATGGTATTTAGAGTTTCATTTGGAGTTATTTCTTTCATGGGGGTTATGAATTAAAAGTTACCAAAGTGGTAAGGGTTTTACGTTAAAATCTCATTTTTTAACAGGATTGTTTATGCTTAAATTTCCGATGATGAAATTATATGATCTATTTCTCAAAAATATCACGACTTTTCTTCTCTGGTTATTTCTGAAGATTATATATTTTCCTTTCATTTTACTCTCTCTAAGCACTCAGGAGTTCAAAAGAATGTTTTTAAGAAAAATTGACTTTATTTCTCTCTTCGGTCGGGAATCTTTTTCTCCCATATCCATATTTTATTTAAAATGTTTTCGAGAATGTTTTTATCAGTCCTCAATGATTGTATAAAGTGATTTTTACACATGTTTTACTTTCTATAAAAATGTTTAAAAGGAATCTTCTTGTCGTTTTTCGAACGAGGTACTTTTGACTTTTTACCAAAAATGTGAAAGGAATCTTTGTTTTAACGTACACCGCATGAACAGTTTTTCTCACAATCATGACTTCTCTTTGATTTAAAGTTCCTTTACAAGTTTTTATTGTTCTTTCCAAAAAAAATGTTTTCCTTAATATTTTTTGGAAATTTTTAGATTTGAAATAAGTGATTTCAAAATAAAAAGGGTATTTTTCTCAAGAAATATTTCAATGATCTTTTAAAAGCATTTTTAATCAATGATGACATCCTTTGATGTTATTTATGCTTCACCAGAGATGTGATTCTATAATATCGTTCTTATTCTTTCACCGGATGGTTTATGATTATAATGATGAAATATTGATGAAACTCGTTTTCTTTTCTTCGAGTTAAGCTTTGATATAATGGCAAATGTTTTCATGATCTTGTGGCATATATATTAATGGATTATGATTATGTGACGGGTGAATTCGTTATAGCCCTTCAATGCATGATGTAAAGATTAATGTTTTATAAGCTCAAAAGGTACATAGGAGGTTATCCCAAGCCCAAAAGGAGGGTACACTGGAGGTTATCCCAAACCTAAGGCAGGTACACAGGTGGTTTAACCCAAGCCTAACATGCAAAGAATGTCTTAATGGGTGGCAATGACATAAGATTTCTAATGATTATTCCACCACTTTATGTCACTCTTTTATGGCATGATCTTATGTCAATGTTATACTCTCATGGCTCGTATTCTTTGATTCCATTATGATTCATGTCTTATGAACTGTCAAACTTTATGCCATGACTCGTGATTATGATATATAAATTTTTAGGTGTGGTTTTCAAATGTTAAGCTCATGTTCTCATACCCTCATTCTCATGTTATGCTTAAATGATCATTGATATCTCATTTGTTTACACTTATTGAGCATCTGAGTCCACCCTTTATTATGTTTCCTTTTCCCTAGGATATGAAGATAGGTTTTAAGCATGATATGCCTAAGAAGGGTGCTAGTTGTGAAGTACTTAATAAGAGATGATGTAGATCTTTTATGTACCAGTTGTTTATGTATCCAGGTTTCCAAAGATAATAAACATTTATTGTAAGAACCCGGTTTTTGCTATAAAAGACTTTGGAATATTCTCGATGTTATTCCAGAGCAGCGCCTTCAGACGGCGTGCGATTCCGAGCCCCGGTGTGGCCGGAATTAAATTTTCAGTGCGTTCACACTCAGCACGCCAAATAAATGGGATAACTCCTAAACGGTGCTTCGGATCCTAAATCTGAGTGTACGTATGGGTCCAGAATGGAGTGTTTACCCTAGGAACGACATAAAACAAGTCGGCGCAGGGCATTTGGACCCCTCGCTCGCTTCCGGAACGTTAAACGGATAAATAAAATAATTAATTTATTCGTTTAATGGTTAAACTCAAGTATCTCTTAAACGGTAGCTTGGTTTGTAAAACCGAAGGCACCGTTGAGTCTGGAACGTGCCGTTTACCCTAGGAGGGGTGTAAGTTTCGCGGGCGCGGGTCTTCTGTGAAAAATGCCGCCAGGGGCGTTTTCATAATTTGGCGGCCTCGGGCGTTGAGTTTAATAACTTTTGAACGGGGCCTCGGATTAAAATTTCGAGACCGTCGTTGTGCTTGGGAGGTGGTGTTTACCCTAGGGGAAGCTTAATCTTGACCGCGCTGGAGGTTTAGGATGCGGGTCATTATGGGGGTTTAAATTAATTAAATGTTTTAATTAAATTTTTTTATATATAACTCATCTTCCCCCTTCTCCTCCTCCCCTCCCTTTGCATCCCCTGGCGAAACCCCCCCAACCTCCTCTCCTCCTCCTCCCTCCTCAATCAAGGTGGAAGCGGCAACGGCGGGGTGCGGATCGACGGTGAAGCTCCGGGCAACGCCCAACAAGGTAGGATCGTGCGTTTCGTTTTTAATTTCCCGCACCTCCTTTGAATCCATAATTATGCGTCGAATTGCCGCTTAATCGTCGAACGAAGCCCATAACCGCGTAGTATACTTTCTAAGCTTTCCGACGCACTTTTCGGAATTGAAATCGGAGTTCGGAGGCGACCGCCATCGACCGTCGAAGTTTGTGGGTTTTGGGCGTTTTCCAGTGGTTTTGGAGGTTCTCCGGCCGGCTTTGGGGGTCTTCCAGGCAGCAAGCGGCGCGGGCGAGCGCGGTGGCCTTTGCAGCAGGCGGTGGGGCTCCTCGACTGCGGGCGTCGGCGGGCGAGCGTGGAGGCGGTCGTTCGAGGGCGCCGGCGCGAGGCGGTGCTGCGGGACGAGGCGGCGGCTCCAGGCGGCAAGGCCGAGCCGCCGGGGCGCGCGACCGCGGGGTCGCGGCGGGGGACAAAGACCCGCGTCCCGCGGGTCTTCACGCGGCAGGACGACCGGCCCTCGTGGCCGGTCTGCAGGTGGGCCGCGAGCCAGTGTCGAGCCGCGCGGCTGAGCCGCGGGCCGGCCCAGGCCGGGCGGACCGGCCGGTCCAGCCCAAGGGGATTCGTTCCCCCTCTTCGGGCGCCCGTAATTTTCATTACGGAAGTCCGTTTTGCATGTCGTCTGCGGCAGTGCCTTCCTGGCGTCGAGACGAGCATTTTGAGATGGTCTCGGGAATTTTTAATTCCCGAAACGAGGGGCCTCGGAGGCGCGACACGCCTTTAAGTAGTTTGACGTTTTTCTGGGGGTTCGTGTTTTGAGCGGCGCGGACACATCCGACATCCGATTTGAGCGTCGTCAGCAGCGTTGGGACCCTGGTGTCGAGGCGGAGTTTTCCAGTATGGTTTCGGGCATTGAAACCGGAGTTGAGGCGTGAGCCCCACGGCCCGTCTATCAAGCTGCGTGCAGCGCTTTACAACTTTTTCATCGGACGTCCGTTCGGGGTGTGCGAGCAGTCGATTTTGGGTGTTTTTCCGAGGGCATTGCAACGATGCAATCCGCCCGCTTTAATTCCGCATGCTGGTGCGGGCCCCGCGAGAGCTGTTTTGGGAGTTGGCGGTGATTTCCAGCTTTATCACCGGGTGTCCGTTTTGGACAAGTGAATAGTCCATCTTGTGTACTTTTTCGAAAAGATCGTAACAGTGCGGTCCGTTCGTTGTGCTTCAGGACCGGGTGCGGGTCCCACGTAGAACCGCTCGTGCGCGGTTTAACGAAACGCATCTTTTTCTCCGGATATCCGTTCCACTCAAGTGAGCAGTCCTTTTGACGTGTTTTCCTGAGGGGATCGCAATGGTGCGATGCGCCCGACTGTTTTCGGGGCCGAGGTTCGGGACCACGGGACGTCGTTCGGGCGTAAAGCGGTGTCAGACGACTTTTACGTTGAATATCCGTTGGAGACGAGTAAATAGTCTATCTCGCATGTTTTTCCGTGAGGATTACAACGGTGTAATCTGTTGAGGCGAGCGGAGCCTCTTACGCGATCTTATTAAATGTGGAAATAGGAAAGGTGCTCCGGTGGCTGTTCTTCTACTGTGTTTGCAGAGAACCCTTGGCGTGTGATCGCGTTCACTCTTGGGAGAGTGAAGTGAATGCTTGAAGAGATGTAGTTGGTCGTGCCAGGGTCGATGAGGTGGCAAGTTGGAGTTGTTACATTTACGCTCTTCGCGTTGACGTTGGGTGCCGTGTGCACGATAGCCTTTGGGCTGGAATGTGGTATACTCTCGGAGTATACGGGAACGCTTGGAGGTACATATGGTTGTTTGTATCTGAGAACGTTTGTGCGCTTGGTTGGAGTTGACTTGGGGTCACACGTCGTGTGGGCCCCATGTGCGTGTTGTGTTCTGCTTTGCGTACCCTTGACCTCTCACGACGTAGAGGGTCCTTCTGTTCTCGTTTGTTTGACCAGCAGGGTTGAGTTTTCCTCTAGTTCTGTCCTCGTTTGTTTGACCAGCAGGGTTGAGTTTCCCCTGGTTCTGTTCTCGTTTGTTTGACCAGCAGGGTTGAGTGGGTTTCCCCCCTGGTCTTGTTCACGATGGTTTCAACCAGCAGGGTGAGTGGTTTTCCCCTGGTCCTGTTCACGATGGTTTTGACCAGCAGGGTGAGTGGTTTTCCCCTAGTTCTGTTCTCGATGGTTTGGCCGGCAGAGTTGCTCCGTGTTCCCTGACAGAGTTCTTGTGGATTCGGTGTGACCAACACATTACGCGGGCACCGATCCTCTACCCAAGAGGTTGTTTCCAGCAGGGCTGGCCAGGAGGTTGTACCATCCAGCAGGGATGGCCAGTGAGGTACCACCCAGCAGGGATGGCCAATTGTACCATCCAGCAGGGATGGCTAGAGCGGTTCCGGGGTTACCTCCAGCGGGGCTGGGAAGTGGTCCCCGATGCCGGGTTTACCTCCAGCTGGGCTGGGAAGTGGTCCCCGATGCCGGGTTTACCTCCAGCTGGGCTGAGAAGTGGTCCCCGATGACGGTTCCGAGCCTCCCCCCAGTGAATTACCCTTTTACGGGACTGGGCATTGGGACTCGTCGACGACTTTAGCCAGGTCTCCCTCCAGTGGATTACCCTTTTACGGGACTGGGCAGTGTGGCACCCGTCGACTCTTGTCGGGTCTCCCTCTAGTGGGAACTCGTCGACTTCCAGGGATTACCCTCCAGCGGAACTGGGCAGGGGGTCGCCTGTCGACTTTGAGGAGACCTCTCGATTGCGGAGCAGTGACGAGGTGTGGTTTGACGTTCCCCCAGAACTCTCAAGTACGAGGGGCGCTTTCCCCACCGAGACGCGTCCTTCAGACGCAACCTAAAACCGTGCGGGCGAGTCAATGCCGCCCAAAGCGGATAGTGTCAAGGTGCGGTGATTTGAGCCCCTTGACTTGTAGTTCGGGGCAGACGTTCGGGATGCTGGGCATCGATGGTGTTTACTTCTGAGACTGTTGGCTACTCACTCTCTTGGGCTGAGCTACGAGATGGAGATCCCCTTACGATCTTGTTTGGGCTTCTTGATTGAGCATATGGATATGTATATACCTTGTTCCAGTACCTACTCCTTGGGTTTTGGCTACTCTCCTTCCAGGAGAGGCAAAGACGCACGGGGTATGCCACGTGCTTTCCGTGTCTAGTTTCTCGTGGTTGGACGAGTCTACTCTCCTGCTATAGGTAGCGAAGACTCGACGAGAAGTTCATCTTCTCACCGTTTCTAGCTCCTTGCGTTTGGACGAGTCTACTTCCTTCCCCTTGTTGGGTTGAGTTGTACTCTTTACTGCACTCTCGGTTGTTCTCCTTTACTTTTCCCTGTTCGATCTACTGCTCACCTCTTCAGTACCTCCTTTGTTGCTCCCTCGAGCCTTCGGGGCATCCTACTGAGTATTTTTATACTCACCCCTGCTTGGACTTTGCCCGCACTTAGTGTGCCCTTGCAGACGATGGACAGGTTGGTCGGGACGTCAGAGGAGCTTAGAAGATCGGGAGCTTGGACCGCGTGCGATGGTCGTAGTCGCGTTCCAAGTGTGGGACTCTCCCAACTGTTTTACTTCTGTTTACCTGTTGCCGGGTTGTGGCACTTTTCTGGTTGGGCGCGTGTTTTGCCCCTTTTCTTTTCAGTTTACTTTCAGCACTTGCTTTGTACTGTTTAAAGGTCGATGCACTTTGTGGTTTATTTATAGCAGTTGGTACTTCGCTTTTTCTTTTACTCTGCACTTTTGCATTGAGTGTGTTGCGTGTGTGTGTACAGGTACTCAGGCAAAGGTCTCCCCGAGTTATTGTGCCTTCGGTGCTGGTCGTCAGCCCCTGGCCTATAGAGGCGGGCTTGGGGTAGTTGTGGCTCGAGCCCGGGTAGGGTCGGGTCGTGACATTTATGGTTCTAGCGTGGATTGTAATTATATGTAATGAATATTCATCTAATAAGATTTAATATTTATGTAATGTTTAGGTCGCCACATAAACCTTGCGATGAAATTCATCAAACTCTTTTAAAGTGCAAGATGAACGATGTGTGACAACTGAATCGAATTGATTGTGTAGTTAGTGTGGATTAAGATGGGATTGGGAAGTTGCGCCAGCGAAGAGACCCAAGGGTTGTGTCTATTGTGAGTATATCATCTCGTATATTTTGTCATTTCAGCGATGCTTAATGTAGTATTCTCCACTCACTATGCAACCTTCATCTGAGTTGGACTCAATGAGAGCCAACGTCCAAGTTGTATAGGATTTTGGGTGGATCCATGTTGTTTTGGATGGTCGTTTGCGGACCTCTCATGTTACTCGTATGGGGCATTGTATTCCCAAGGATGTTGTATTCTCTCACGGATATTGTATTTCTTCGACACATTTACAAGATGATGTATTCCCTCGGGATGTTGTATTCCCTCAGGTGGATTCGGTGGGGAGCAAGTTGCAGGGACTCTATTGTTATTATTATTTTAATGATGAGTTTACACTTATATGATGTCAATTGTTTCTGAGGAGTGTGATTGCAGTGAAAAGGGATGTGTCAAACTTGAGATGGGACACCTTGGATTATATGTTTTTATTCACAAAGGTTTTGGTATGCTTCATCCACATTGACACGAGGGCTTCTAGGAAGGAACCTGCTGGGTATAGTGGCATACTCACCCCTACTTTTATCATTTTGTGATTTGCAAGAACGAGTTGAAGGTCGCACTGGGCAATATTAACTCGGAGCACGTGGTGATTAGCTGAACTCAGTGGTGTTACATCTTAGTTTTTTTATCACCATTTGTCCCCACTAAAACCCCTCATGGGTCGATAATGAAGTCGAGTATAACCCCCGAATCCTGCCTTCAATAAGTAACGTCTTTGCGACTAGCACCAAGGGCATAAAATACACAATATGGGAGGCATTGCCCTTCATAATCTCAAGAAGGAAAACCACCAATCAACAACAACTTCATAGATAAAATAAACCCAAAATCCCTACAACATAATGTAATGTTGGTGATGACATACAAAACAAAAGAACTTCAAAGACAATACCCAATAAACACCTCGTAAGGCACAAACTCCAAAGCCAACTGAACACCATGTCACGAGCTAGTAAAGTCCAAGCCATTTTGCGGCTCTACCCTGCAAATCTGTACAAATAGTGTATAGAAGTAGGGGTGAGCATAAAAGTATGCTTAATAGATTCCTCCAAGGAAACTTTCATGTCAATGTGGAATAAGCATACTAAAGGCTCGGTAACTAAACAGCAAAACCAACTCGTGTCTCAACCCTGTTTTACTATAAACCCATCTTACCAAGGTCACTCTGAATCTTTCTACAATAATAATAAAGTAAACGTGAAAATATATCAAAGAAGGTAGTTCCTACCCAATTCCCCACTGATCTAGTCGTTCTCACATCCCAACACCATAGTCACATACCCATAGCATTTACGGCGCATGGCGCACAACAACAAGGGTCCCCGGCACGCACGACGCGTGGCAATATTAACTTGCGGCACAAAAAGAAAAATAGAATAAAAAACAATTAAAAATTCAAAACCATAAATCTAAAAAAAAAAAGCAATCGATAACAACATATACCATCACTCATCCAAAATAATTTTCAGAAAAATTAAACAAAAATAGAATAAAAAATAAATACAAACTTGTCGTTTAAATAATTAAAATAAACATGCACCATAACAGGATTAAATTAAAAACAGAACGGGAAAAAAAGAAATAGAAGGGGATAACAACGGGATAAAATTGAATGAAAACAGAAAAGAAAAAAAAGAAATATATGGGGGTCCGCATAGCAGGGCGTCACCTGCCCTGGACGAACCGTCATGGCTGGGTCACGGCGCTCAAAGGAATCCGGTGGGTCGCATGTGCTCGAAGTAATCCATCACCGGTTGGGTCGCTGCGATCGCAAAAAGTCGAGGGTTTGTTGCGTCGAGAGGAAGGGGGCATGTTGTTGGCTTCAAGTCGGGTAATTTAATCAGGGGGGTTATGAGCTGGCCGCTTAAAAAATGGAAGAAGAAAAAAAGGATGGCGCAATGGCACGAGCAACGCCACTGCACGCTATAGCGCAGTATACGCACCATGGTGCGCCATGGCAAAGCCATTGCGTGGCGCAGTGGTGCCTGGCGCGCGCCATTAATAACTATGTGCATACCACAACCGCATAACCACCACCACCGTCTCATGCCACAACCACATAACCACGCTATGATCGGAAGGAAGAGTGAGAGGGGGGGTAGTCAATCATTCGTATCACTCACATCCTGGGTGTTGGGAGTTCACCAGGTACTCAAAACCGCATATGGACGTCTCTAAGGTTATCCAACTCAAGTGGTGGTATATAAAAAATAACAAATAAGTCTAGTGGTATAATATAAAACTCAATTTCATCCTAGGGTCCACTTCCTATCAAACACCTCTACAACCACATCTCATAGTCACACCATCACCACTACACAACACAACCGCTGCCACCTCTAAACACACAACAACTATCATCGTAACCACACATCAATCCACATCTTCTACCTGGTTCACTTATCATTTCCAATTACACATTGTTTCATTTTGCCACATCAAATTCCAACAGATTTCATTTCACATAAGTCGCTAATCACTTTCAACATAATTCATCATACTTATTATTTCAGCATTTACATTTCATTGCCTCATTATAAATAAATCCAGCACTTTGTTTATTCATGTCAATATCATCACGACCTCATTCTCATTCTACTTATTCAATTCCATTAATTAGTTTCACCATGTCACCACATCTCGGGCATCTACCACACACGAACCACAACAACCGATCACACTATCACAACTTCAACATCCATTTCACACTAAAACAATAATTAGCGCATGTCATTCCACCTCATATCACTACCACATCAAAACAATTCTCATTGCTTCACCACGACCTTATCATGTTGCCATATAAATTACTACTTCCCATGCTCAAGCTACTGTGAATTAATTTAAATATCACATGCCACCGCAACAAGCAGCAAAACAACAAAGAATCACATATGCATAATTATCTTTTACGGCTCACATCCTTCATGTGCTTTCAATTCAATTCTTGTTTGATTAGTTAAGCCAATTCCATCTCCTTATCCAAAGAGAAACTAAAGCATGCTTAAACCAGAGGGAATTTGAAACACCTACATCGAATGAAGCTCGAAACGACTCAACAACGAGAAGAGATGGATCTCGATGATCAAACTCCCACGATCTCGCAAGAATCCTCCAACAAACCTATAATCCATCATTCACAAATCAATCCTCTATCATATTCACCCATCCACCGCTGTCATAGCTCCTCAAGAAAAAAGAAACAAGAGAAAAGGAAGAGAATGGAGGAGAAGAGCACTTTGAATCACAGGGACTCGATCGCATGACGCAGAAGACTCGAGGTTCCACCAAGGCCAACCAAAGCCACCAAAATTGAACCTCTAGGCCGCCTAGGGTTTCAAGAAGAATGGAAAAACCGAGTGAGGAAAGAGAGCACCCAGATTTTATATTTAAATTCCAGGTGATCAAACCACGACTTGGTGAACCTAAACTGCATCGTGGTTAACGTCGATCCGAAAACCACAGCGCAATAAAGCGTCAATTCCCTTAAATTTCGCTGGTTGTTTCGCTTCATAAATCGCATCCTTGACTAAACCATGACGCGGCCCTCAAAACAACAACTGTTTTTCCCAAATCTCCTCAAATCCCCATGACAAAACCACGACGTGGTGATCGCCGAACCACGCCGTTTTCCACCACGAGGAACACAACAGTCGTTTTCCTTCTCCCCATTTCAAACAGGGATTCCATCAAAATTCAACCCCAAATCACGGCATGAAAATCGGCCACCTCCCCTAAACCATGTTGTGATTTAAAACCACAACGTAATTTCACCCTGGAAACGGCCAACAACTCAAACTCCCCATCCCTAAAAAAGTAGGCACACCACCATGGCCAGAACCAAAACCATGATAAACCTAGAAAATCAAAACGTTGTGAATGCCCACCACAATGTGTTTTCTTCAAAAGCTCAAAAGCTCGACTCTTCGTCCGCCATTCATCTCTGAGCTCATTTTTGGCATCACCAACACATGCAAAACACAAAGTAGAGGCCCGAAAAAATCAGACTTCTACATTTTCTTTTGTATTGAGTATGTTGAGGATTGTTTTTTATCTTGTTTGTTGTTTGGATTCTTTTTTGGAATGCATGACATACCATACATCATTGGTCTCATTTAGTCATGTCGTCGTGTTTAGTTGTTGATGTTGATGGTGGAGCGTGGTTGTTCTAAATAAATAAAAAAAGCAATGCCTCCCATATCGTGATATTTATACCCTAATCGTCACTTCATGGCATTGGAGGCGGGTTTCGGGGATTACTCTCGATCTCGTTGCCGACTCGGGGGGTCTTTATGGGGTGGAACATGACAATATATTTCTAGTGGAACACTCGTTTGCATCCTATTGGCTTCATACACTTTGGTAATGGCGAGCTCCCGATTTTTATGCATCTCGAGTGATTGTATCACTTATATGACTCGAGTTTATCAAAATCGATATTTTCAACAACTAGAAAGGCATATGCAATCAAGCTAGTATCAATAGAACTAACATAATCAACATGTCTCACAAGCATCATGATTTCCCTGTTGGCTCTCCTTCGTATTATATGATTAATTGCCGAGCACATTTATAAACTGAGCCACATAATTTGAATCTCTAGACCGAGTCACGGAATTTGAAGTCATCCTGTTTGGAGTTCTGATCCCAACTTCATCCTTCGACCACCACTCAGATCTCTATTACTATGCAAAACCGCCAAGCTCTCCTTTCTACCCAAACATAGCAAATTCATCAAGATAAGATTTCTATTAATAATAAATTTAGGAGTTTTATCCTTTCCAATACACCACGATTGATATTATCCAATGACTTTTTCTAGAAATATGCATGTCATTTTGAAGTTTACCTTTAGTCACTATCAAGGTATAATTTGCAACTTTGATTCATCCACCTTCTTCAAAAAAATTGCATCTTTGCTTAAGAATACCAAGAGAAATCAAATTCTTACGTAAAACAAGAATGCATAGATTATCGAATGTTTTGGAAACTTCATCATACATCTTAATTTGTACAAAACCATCGCCTTTATCCCATCCCTCCTGATAATTACCCAACTTCACTGGCACTCCATGCTTTGAATGAAGTAAACAAGTTCTTCAAGAAATCCATGTGTTAAGATGTATTGGTGTCCATAAATCATGTACCAACAGAAAAAGAGGTGCACATTGACAAGGCATCATTGCCTTCCTCCTCTTCAAAGCTTTTTTACACTGCATTTGCACTTTGTTATTTTATTCTCTCTTTTTTTGTGTTTCCCATTGTCCACTGGGAACAATTTCTCCGTGTGTACTTTCTCCTTACAATGAAAACATCGAGAGCCATTGGATCTCGATTTAAAACATGACTAGCTCTTGTTATGGCCATTGCTTTCATTGTTCCGGCCTTTGTAAGCAAATAAACAGAAGTCTACATTCATCGTCATTGGATTCAAAAACTTTTCTCCTTAATTCCTTTTACCATCCTTTATTTTGCTAACAAAATTATCATGCCTACCATACAACATAGCATCTAAGAAATTTTCATATTAAGGCAAAGATATAGTTTAGTCCTCATCTTCAATTTTAACCCCAACACCCAACGGATATAAAATACAATTGAAATTATCAAGTTCTCCCTTTACCAGTACATTTTCCATCATCTTCAAGGTAGGCAAACATTAATTCTGATACAATATGTTCATCAAGATTTTAATCTAAACTTGTTTTCTAGTTTTCTCCATAAAGACATCACATCAATGGCATCAACTTTCTCTCTCAAAACATCATCAGTTAGACTCAGCGAGATCCTATTCTGTACATTCACAAAAATCTTTGATTTCTCGTTCACTATCAAACTCTAGGATTGATTCCTCTTTGTTGAGCCATAAGAGTTTTCATCTTCATAGTCCATAAGGCAGATTCATCCAGTCCATTGAACTACCTTGTGAAACACCATCTTCAATCAGTGAGAAAATAAATTACTGAATATCGCTATTTGAACAGACCTCTAAGCATGTGTTAGCCCAACTGGGTTAAATACCCTGAGAGGGGGGATGAATCAGGGCATGACAGATTAAAACAACCGTCCATTCAGATCTTATTTCCTTGTTAAACAAAACGTTTTTCTCTCTCTTTCCCATAGCAATATATGAACAGAAATGAAAGCATGCACGAGACACGACAATTTGACTCGGTTCACCCACACTGAGCTACATCCAAGGAGCATATAAAGGCAATGTGTCTATGTACCAAATCCACTAAAGCGCACTGTTGTTACAAATTTCGAAGCGGACTCACTATCCCTTCTGGTTTACAACTATAGAATGGTGAAGTCTCTTACCTCAAGGAGAGGTGGAGACATTCTTTTATAGATAGGGGAAAAGATTTACTAGTCGGAATAATCCGATATGGGACTGGGAAACACCCTTTACCCAGAAATACAATAAACTGGGTTTAACACTCCCCCACAAGCTAGCACATGATAGCTTGGAAAAGAGTCCCACTAAAAAAAGGCATCAACAAAGACCATACACACTCACCTTCAAGTTGGGTCGCTGATACTGCAGATACCCAGCTTGGCACAGAGAGAGTCAAGTCGAGCTCCAGGGAGGCATTTGGTGAAGATGTCGGCAAGCTGATCACCCATCGGAATGCAGCTGAAACTAACATGATAATGCTTGAGGTGATGGCGAGGAAAGTGGCAGTCCACCTCGATATGTTTCGTACGTTCATGGAATACGAGATTGGAATCAATCTTTGTGGTTGCCTGATTATCACACCAAATATGAGCAAATGACTGTGGCAAGAAATCAAATTCATGGAGAAAATGACGAAGCCAAAGAATTTCAGTAGTGACCGTGGTCATCTCACGGTATTCTGATTCAACACTGGACTGGGAGACGACAGTCTGTTTCTTGCTGCGCCATGAGATTAAGTTACCTGTCAGAAAAATGGCAAAGCCAGACGTAGATTTCTGGGTAGCTAAGCAGCCAGCATAGTCAACATTACAGAAGGCCTCAATATTCAGATGATCGTGATGTGAATACCAAAGACCACGGGCAGGGTCTTTCTTAATTTACTTGGCAATGCGAAAGACAGCATCCTACTGAGATTTTGTTGGATGTTCCATGAATTGGCTAACCTTGGTAACAGCGCATGCAATGTCTGGATGAGTCATGGTGAGATAATTGAGTTTTCCCACAAGACAACGGTACCTCTCTGGATGAGAATACAGTTCCGCATTGTCATAAAGAGATCGTTCCCCGGGCTCAAGAGGAGTATCAACGGCAGTTGCTTGAGTCAAACCAGCATCCTGCAAGATATCCAAAGCATATTTCCATTGGCAAAGAAAAATAGTATCCGGAGAACAGGAGACCTCAATGTCAAGGAAGTATGTCAGAGGACCCAGATTTTTGGTTTGAAATTGGTGATGAAGATACACCTTGAGATGGACAATTCCATTTGAGTCGCTCCCAGTTATAATGATATCAACAACATAGACAACCAGCAGGATACAGCTGGAGGATGTCGTGCAGTAGAAGACAGTGCGGTCCTTCATACTCTGAGATAAGCCAAATGTAGTGACGACTGTGCAAAATCTTCCAAATCATGCACGAGGAGACTGCTTGAATCCATAAAGAGAGCAACGAAGCCGACATACATGAGAATCGGCTCCTGAGGCACAAAAGCCAAAAGGTTGTTGCAGATATATCTCTTCGTCAAGAAAACCATGTAGAAAGACATTTGTTATATTAAGTTGATGAAGAGGTCAATGATGATAAGTGGCAAGAGAGACGGATAATCGAACAGATGTCATCTTTGCAACCGGAGAGATGGTATCAAAATAATCAACACCATATGTCTGAGCAAAGCCTTTTGCCACAAGTTTAGCTTTAAGGCGATGAAGGGAGTCATCTGCATTCAGACGTACCGTATAAATCCATTTGTTGTCGGCCACATGTTTACCTGCCGGAAGGGGGACCAGATCCCAAGTATGATTGTCGTTCAGAGCCTGCAATTCATCCCGCATTGCTCCCCCGTGCCCCTATCGCTGGCATGCCCGCGCGTCTCCCACTGCGCCTCCAGTCGCCGGTTCTACTACGAGGCAGCCCCCTCGCCTCAGTCACTGGCCTTCCCACATGGCAGCCCCGCGCTCCATCACCACGTCTGTGCGCCCGCCTGCACGGTTGTCTCGTGCTCCATCACCGGTCCTCCTGCGAGGCAGTCCCCCCTCCCTGGTGCACTCTACATACCCAGACATGCTTTTATACTCGCCATCATCCAGTATCCGTCACAAACCAGCACTCTCGAAGGAGGAGATTGCATTTATACAATCTTATCAGGCTGCTTTGTCACTTTCCTCTTCTTCTGCCACCATTGCTCAAACTGGTGGCCCTACCGCGTGTATATCTCATCGACCGACAGTTTGGATGCTTGACTTTGGTGCGTCTGAACATCTCACTGGAGATTCAGGTTTGCTTACTACCTATCATCCGCATACTGGTGCCTTCGCAATTACTGTTGTTGATGGATCTACAATCCCTATTGTTGGATTTGGCACATGCTCATTAACTCCGTCTATTCGTCTGGCTTCAGTAGCTCATGTTCCTCACAGTCCTTTTAATCTTATCTCCATAAGTAAACTCGCAAAACACTTAAATTGTGTTGCTAATTTTACATCTTCTGGTGTTGTTTTTCAGGAGCGGTCGACGAATGGGGAACTTGGTAGAGGTCGTCTTAGTGATGGGGTGTACATGTTCGATGCTCCATCATCCCTTGCTTGCTCATCCACCTCTGCTTGTGCCACCAACCTACATTTTCGTCTTGGTCATCCACCGGCTTCCATCTTACATAAGTTTTGCTCCCAATTCAGTCCACACATTTCCTTCAATTGTGAATCCTGCAAGTTTGCTAAACATCATTGGGTGACGTATGTTCCTCGAATGGAAACGCGTGCAACGAATCCTTTCGACCTTGTTCATTCTGATGTATGGAGTCCTTGCAGGGTTCCTAGCCGATCAGGGTACAGTTATTATGTTTCCTTTATTGATGGCTACTCTCGGATGACATGGCTATATCTCCTTTGTGATCGTTCCGAGTTGTGTGATATTTTCAAAACCTTTTACCATGAAATTCATACTCAATTCTCCAAGCCAATTAAATGTCTCCGCTCGAACAATGGTTGAGAATATTTATCAATTTCCCTTCAGCAGCTTCTCAAGCATAAAGGCATCATTCATCACACATCCTACCCGATACACCTCAGCAGAATGAAGTGGTCGAGCGTAAACATCATCATATTTTAGAGATTGCTCGTGCCCTCTTATTCCACATGCAGGTGTCTCTTCTTTTTTGGGGGATGTCATCCTTACTGCTACATACCACATAAATCATCTTCCTTCTTCTATCCTTCAGGGGGGCGGGATGTCTGCGGGAGGGCGTCGGCGACGGGAGGCGCAGGAGAGGCCTGCGCACGGGCGGGTCGTCGAGTACCCAGCAGGGGACCGCGCGCTGGGAGGCGGGCCCGTCGGGAGTCGTGCGCAAGGAGGATTCCGTCGGGAGGGAGTTGTCTGGCGAGAGACGTCGGGAGGGTTCCGTCAGGAGGGAGTCGTCAGAGGGTCGTCGCGCGGGAGGCAGGCCGCTGGAGATGGGGCAGCCGCGCGATCAGGCTAGGGCGCAAGGGGGGAAGCCTCGCGGGAAAGTGATGTCGACGCGGGAGGGTGACGAGAGGTCGGTCAGAGGGAGGACCTCCACTCGCTGGCCAGATGGGGCCGGGAAGCCGCACAAGGAGGTGAGGCCGAGAATCTACGGAGGGAGGCAGGGTAAGAAGGCCGCACAGGGAGGCAGGGCCGGGAGGCCGCAGTGAGAGGTGGGGGCGGGAGGCCGCAGCGGGAGGCAGGGGCGAGAGGCCGCAGCGGGAGGCGGAGGCGGGAGGCCGCAGCGGGAGGCGGGGGCGGGAGCCCGCAGCGGAAGGCGGGGCCGGGAGGCCGCAGCGGGAGGCGGGGCCGAGAGGCCACAGCGGGAGGCGAGGCTGGGAGGCCGCAACAAGAGGCAGGGTCAAGAGGTCGCACAGGGAGGCGGGGTCGGGACACCGCCTAAAGGGTTCCACCGGGGGGGAGCCGCAAAGGGACAGAGGGTTGCGGGTGGGGCGGCATCGAAGATGATCCGCACTGGAGGGCAGAGCGCAGCGGATGGGAGGGGAAAAGAAATATTATCGGGAGTTACCCTTTGATACCATGTAGAGTGGTAAAGTCTCTTACCTCAAAGAGAGGTGGAGACATTCTTTTATCAAATAGAGGAAAAGATTTACAAGTCGGAATAATCCGATGCGGGACTGGGAAACACCATTTACCTAGAAATACAATAAACTGGGTTTAACAACCAATCACAATATGAAAGTTCACTGCTCTCCCAACTGAAGTGTGTTCACTGCTCCAGAAGATCCTCCTTTGATTACTTGAATCAATATGATTTACACCTCATTTAGTGTATCATTAAGTTCTACTTTTATGCACAAGATGAATACCACTTTACCACAGATTTACTGGGCAATCCATTTGGTTCACACTTTGTCTTTCACGCAACCTTTGAATGTCTTGCGCGCAACTTTCACACTTTGCGCGCACGGATACAAGTTCTTTTCTGCACGCAACAAACTTTTGAGTCGTTGATTCACGCAACTCTTCTTGAGCGCAACTTTTATGTTTTGTGCACACCTCTTACGCGATTCAGAGCTCATATATTCTTTAAGGGTTGAGCTTCTGAAATGAGAGGGGTAGCCGCATATTTATAAACCTGGTCGACCGTGCACGCAAAATCCTTACGCGGCCTCCTCTGTGCGCGCAACTTTTACGCGCGCGCGGAAGTGCGTAATTGACGTCGCTTTTGGCACGTAACTCTCTTTCGGGCAGTTTACTTCATCTTTATTTTACGAGTGTGCGCAACTCGATCTGTGTCGCGTAAGTTCGTCTTTCGCGCAAATTCAGATCTTGCACGCAACTATTGCCTTTTTCATATTTCGATGCGGTGATCCCGAATCTTGACTTGCGCGCAAAATTGAGAATCATCATTACCCCTGCACGCAACTTTTTACTTTTACGCAAAAATACTTTCTTTTCCAAAAACACTTTTTTCCATCCTCCAGATTTTGGACCCCAAAAATTTGACAAACACTGAGAAACGGCATCACCGTGTATACACACTTTTCTGTATCGCCTTCAGAGCATTCATTCATTTGTCTTGGATCTTTGTCAACATACCTTGTCAATAATCTCTCTGTAACTCCACAACCGACCATGAAAAACTGTTTTGTCAACAAACACAATTAACCCAAAAACACCGCAACATTACCTTCGGGATTTTTTCCCAACACCATGTAAGTCCAAATAGTAAAACCATGAATCTTGCTTTGAGTGGCTTTAATACCAATTTTCACGATGGAGACGCGTGATTGAAAAAGGAGAGAAAGCATGCGGAGATTTATGTGATTCAATCGGGACGAGTTGCGTCGAAGCTCATTAAACATCTCACCAATAAAGCACAGCCTATATCGCTTTTACATGATCAGTTTGTGTGCCACTATGTGAGCTCAAAAAATCCACGACCAAACCCCCAATCACACGGCCAGGTCGTGAATCACATGACCCCCGTTGACTTTGGAATCACATGACCTGGCCTACCTTCATAATATTAAGGCACGTTCTTCCCAAAAATAACACAGGAATTCCATGATAATTTTCTTACTTTTAAATGTCAAACAAATTTATTTTCATATTCCTATTTTATCTTCCTTGCTATTCCAATTTCATTAAAGGTTCTTCTAGCAAACCAAACAGGGTCGTAGAGGATTCATGAAAATGACTAAAAATATCATATGTCGGCAGGCCTCAAACAACCCAACACAAAGGGTGTCTACTATTGTAATGCAATGATGCATGTCAACAAAAAACTAGGATAAGTGACTATAGATCGTTTTTATGCAAATAATGGGGTAGATCAATTAAGATTCAAGTGATTCGGTCAAGAAAGGGTCCAGCATCAGCCTGGTTAGATCAAGATGTTACACCACATATCAGATGTCTAAGGTGGCCCCCAGGGATACCATGATACCAGGCACCACAATCCAAGACAAAGCAGACAAAACATAGTATAAAATAACAGACATGAAAGCAAGGCACTTGGTTACAGGGTCGTGGTAATAGCATAATGAGGGTGATGCAGAAGTGTCAATTTGAAGCCAGTATAAATTGCTCTATGACGCTTTAAATAGCCTGGGACATTAGGATCGTATGTCAACGGTGGTTTGAGCTAATCATTGGGAACGCATTGAGAGTTTGCAAAGTTGGACCTACATGGACATTCATGCAGCTTACTTTTGCTATACAGCTTATAAATTTAAGAAAAACAAGATACTTTTTACCGGGACCAGTCATTTCTAAAAACAATCGACCGTAATGATACTGCCGTAAATTAAACACGGAGCATCGCTGGATGGAAAGAAAATGTGATAGACAGGTGAATGGAATGACCCACGGAGCCTCTCTGGACGATTCGTCGGACCTCGATCGAGAAGCTCTCTGCAAAACAAAACACCTTAATGAAGTGGGAAAAAATTGCAAAACAAACCTGTGCATGTCAAATTGTGAATGCAAGGGGGGGAGGATTACTCCTAAATAAATGTTAAAAAGATCGATGATTGCCGCTCTAGCCGGGGGAGACTGGTAGGCCCTTGAATTTGGTCTTTGGTTCGGATCCATCGATTGTCACTCGCGAAGCCGACTTTTCTCACTGCAGTGGATATCGTACCCCGGCTTTGGTGGTCCAGTTAGAGAGTCACGAACTTGTTGCCTGTAACAAAAAAGAAAGAATGATATTCGAAGAAGAGGACCGTATCAAAGAGCAGATCGTATACCTTCCCACTTCTGTTCCAAAAGTTAATGTAGTGCATGCTATTGTAGGAAGACTCCGGAAATCACACGAACCAAGAGAACTCAAGTTCCACAGTACCTGCAGTTCCAGCGAAACCTGACGTTGGAAAGACAAACACCTAATTCAATGTGTTATTAGCGTTGTAGTAGGACCAGACCGTGAACTAATGGTTCATATATGAGACCATTCACAAGTGTCCCAACAATCATATAAAAAATAGAATGTGCACCTCGTTGATTATATTGTTTCTAACTCATCTAAGAAAGAAAACAAGATAAATCCAAGTTATCAGATTGTTTCGTGCACCTTGTTGGTTATATTGTTTCTAACTCATCTCTGAAACAAAACGAGGTAAATCTAAGTCATTAGATTATTCCCGGCAAAGTCTTGAACTGTGAAACAGGTACATTACTTTCCACTGAAACCATGGTTTAAGTTATTCTTTATGTCATTTAAAATTATTAATTTGACGGTATGACATGCAAAGAAAAACATGGAAACTAATAAATTAACTCACCCGTTAAATATAAAGTCATCGGTCCAGCTCACTCGACAGCAGGAATACTAACTGCGCTACATGACTTTAGACGCATCTTCTCGTACGTCAAAGGCTATCGACTAGCAATGAGAGTCTAAGATGGTACGACGGAGAGACTATACTCTCATATCAACGTCCAATAAACAGCGAAAATCAAGACGATGTCATACAACAAATGAATAAGGAAAACAGACATCACGGTAAGTGCCAATAAATGAACATCAACCATGCGGTATGAAAAAAAACTATGTACATGTCAGGCAAGTCATATGTCCAAGGCATGTCATAAACAAAAAAATCTCAAAAGCGAACAAACAAACAAAACCAGGAAACTCCACAAAACTATCCCTGAGCCATAGCCCAGTCTCATCCCCCATGCTCTACATGTCAACTAATAATCAAGCATCAGTCATAGAGTGTTTTCCCTTATCTCGCCCTGCGAACATTAAGTTTGCTCAAGTACCAAAGGCGGCTCGAGCAGGGTGTGAGTACGACTCAGTAGGTCGTCATCAATGACGTCTATAAGCATATCTAGTACGGGTATATAATGTGTGGTAATGTGCATAATAAAACGAAGGAAACAACATAAACAAACAAACCATAGTCGATCCTCGGATTCCACAGTGACACTCGGGATCGACCATACATGTTCTGAACAATATCAGACGTATATGATCACAATACATCACACGAACAACCTCAAAGTCGAATCTAATGAGCATATCCAAGGCATTCCCAACCAATAAGCCCATAGCCAAATCCAATGAGCAGATCCAAGGCATTTACAATCCTTGGACCCATTGTCGAATTCAAGGAACGTGTCCAAGACATTCACAATCAATAGGCTCGAGGTCGAATTCGATGACCATATCCAAGGCATTCGTAGTCTTTAGGCTCACGACCGAATCCAATGAACATGTCCAAGGCATTCACAATCAATACACTTGAGGTTAAATCCAAGGAGCATGTCAAAGACATTCTAGATCAATTGGTTCATTGTTGAATCTGAAGGGGGATTGCCCCAGGGCATTCCAAGTCAATAGACTCATGGTTGAATCCAAAGAGAATATCCAAGACATTCACAATCTTTAGATCTCACAGTCAAATCCAAGGAACATGTCCTAGACACTCCCAGTCAATAGGCAATTAATTTATCAACTAATTTAATTTAATTGCTTTAGGGATCATATAATAAGCACCAATATTGGATCCCAGAGCATGTCACAGGCATCCTTAACAAACACATGACAATTATTTAATCCATGGAAACCCTAAGGCCACCCCTTAAATTACCCATTTAATTTCCAAGGTCAAGCGCAACTCATGTGGTGGCTACCATTCCGGTATACACTCACTAATGAGCTAGTCAACATTTAAGGCCACATGAAATTTATTTATAATTTAGGTTAAGCACGCAATATGTTAATGTTGGAGTTGCTTTTCTAAAACCATTTGTTTTTACTTTAGGTTGCATGTATATTCGAAGCAGTGAATATAAATAAACCATGTTATTACATACTGTTCATTGTTCTGTGTAGCTTTAATGTAATAATGTCATAAAGTATACGACGCATTGAAAAAGGCACAGTGGTCCCCCGTTGAGAACCTTGAAATGTTATGACGATATTATTTAATACTTTTCTAAGATCGGATAACATTCTTTGATGAGACAAAAAGTATGTTTACCTTCATGTGCATGTACTCGTAAGTGGATGAAACCCCATCTCATGAAGTCCACACTTATTAATCTCAAAGATGGAAGATAGTGAGAATAAACCCGCTAGTAGAAATTTTTCATGTTTGTATGACATTAGATTTTTCTGTCTGCAAGTGTGTGTAATGATCCTTAGACTTCAAGATTATTATTAATGCATATCATGACTCACACACTTAGACGTATTGCCGTAAATTGTGACAACATATGTTCACGGTGAAGTTTGGTACATTGGGTGCGTCGCGAATAATATGTTATCAATAAATAAGTCAATAAAGGATTTTTCTATTCTATCTTTATGGAAGTTGATATTCCAACCCTTTGATCAAAATAGAACCGTCACATTAAATTTTATGGCCATGGTGTATAGATGAGTTTATTTTAGGTAGTCGAAGAAAGACATATCAAGCATATAGGTTGATGACATGGGCGTGCAATATGCTCGATTAAATACCACGACAAAAGGATTACATTACATAGTGGGCTTTCATATGTGGTTTTTGTCATTGTGACATATCTTCTTCCACTGTGGGTGTCTTGGCCCATTCCTAGACAATAATATTGGATTTTAAGCAAGCCTGTTTAATGTCACCGAGGAAGAGGCCTAGATGGTCACACACAAAGTGTTTCTGTTGACCTCAGTTAAATATTATTTATTTAATAGTTAGAATAGAAATTATTCTCCAAATTGAGAAGAAATATCTATTCAAGATCTATTCAACGATCATGAATATTAAATAAATATTAATTTGAAAGGTAATTATTTAATTACACTGATATATAATATTCATTTATCTTTTTTTATTCATAAGGCAATGAATAATTATTTATAAAATAAATAATTTATTTAGTTTCATGAATATTAAATAAATATTTATTCTCTGGACTATGAATATAATATTTATCTATTTATTTATTGAATAATATTTATTTAAATATTTATTTGAGAATTCAATAAATGATGAGAAGAATAAACCATATGAGTTTCAGGTCTGATGATAAATATCTATTTACCAGATTGTAAAGTTAATTTTTATCACTGTGCGGGTTTACGCACTCCATGAAACAAAATAATAATATTATCTTATATGACATAAGGTTCATTATGGGTTTAATGTATTATTCAGGGAACTTGTGCAATTAATTAAATATTAAACCCTAACCCTGAATCTAAAAATAGATTCTTATGTCCCTTATGAAGAGGCTAATCATTGAAAAAAACATTCCTCTCAATCTTTTCCTCACCTCTTCCTCTCGAGATTGAGAAGAATAAGAAAGATTCCTTCATGCTCAAAGAAACATGAAGTGATCAAGGTGAAAAATGCAAGATAATCAATTGATCACACTAACACCTTACATTTCATCGGTGTTATTTTGAGATCAAAGGAGTACACGTGGCTCACCGCTAAAGGGTTTCTACTTTTGGTCCTCACGACACAATATTGATGCACTGACCAAGTTCAATCTATCAACACCATCAACAAAGAAAGAACTCAAGATCAAGGTAATATTTCTTCTCATGTTCTAAATTAATTATAAATTAATATAAAGAAACCCTCTCATGGTTCTGCTGAAAAACATTAGTCAATATTCTTTAAAAAAATTTGTTGGTCTTGACATTTATCATCATGTGCATTTCAGATGATCGATTGAATCTAACAAAAGCCAAGTTGGCCATAGGTTTAATAAGTCCCTCTGCCACGTCCGTAACCTACAAGTGGTATCTGAGCGGTCGTGTTCAATTTATAATTATTTATTGATTGTTGATTGTTTACATGATTAAAAGTTATTTTTGATTTTAAGAAAATAATTATTTTAGTCCAACCATCAAGATATTTTCTTTATCTCTTCGTTTCTCACTCATACAACCCAAATCTAGTTAATAATTAATGATAAACATATAAAAAACTCATATAGAGGTGTTGAAGATTTTGGATGAATAATATAGGAGTACACAACGTGTAGCCCGATAGAACATGTCATATATCTTGACACATTACACCAGGATGAACCATGGTTTTTGGCGGGTCATCATATAATAAATATACACATATGTATTAAATATAATCCCCGTGTTGACCAGAATAGGCTGGTACACGACATGTCGAACTACATGTCATATAATTGGGTTACATGTCGTGTAGTCCACGTGTTTTTATGGTGGGAAATGCATGGTTGAATATGCGATGTATAGCATCCCGCCTTTTTATCACATAAACTTTCATTACATTTTACAAAACCGAGGATCTTTAAGGTTTAGTGTCTTGGAAACCAGGAACTTAAAACATGAAAACATAAAACATTCTTCTTAAACACTTGAAAGGATTCTCCTCATGTTCATCCTAGGTTCATTACTGCATCTCATAACCTGGGGATATACATCAAAAGAAAGGGTGATCAGAAGGCCCAGTAAGGGAAACAATGGAAACATTTAACATGTGAACTTGAGATACATCAATAAAGTCATGAAAAGAACTTTAAGGCATGAGAATGAAATCATGAGGCATATCATAATAAAAATAACATTTTTCATAACTTGAAGATGCGGCTACAACATTTAATATTGACAATAATTTTGTTTCACCAAGGTCCATCCCCAAGGTGTCATTAAAAATTACCAAGGTTATTCACCAAGGTATCAGTCTAAAAGGTCATCTCTAGAGATTAAGTCTTTACCCAATGCATTGGAGCGCTATCTGGGCGCACCCTTAAATTTGTCTTTATTATCATGTGAGCCACATATATCATCATCAATTATTTTATAAAGAACCCATATAGCATAAAAGAAATGGGTTTCATTTCATAATCATAACGTTTTAAAAACTTCTTTAAAGACATGATCTTTGTGTCGCTTTAAAACCCACAGAAAAGGAAGGTGGGTCTCGTGTATGTAAATCCCAGAATTTAAAATAGAACAACTTAGTATATAAGTGAATACACCTATATAAGATAGATCTTTGAGTATTCACTTAATAAAATAAAACAACTTTAGAAAAAGAGAGAGACATTTTGAGACGGAAATTCTGCAGCATAACGGCTATGTTATGAGGTTTTAGAAAACATTGAAAAGAGAGGGGACATGAGTCACCCACTCATAAATGATCCATAAAATAGTAAGCGAACAAAATATAAAGGATTTAAGAACATGGTAATGAAATTTGAATGACATACCATTTGAAATGAAAAACATGGAAGGAAGACAAAAATTAGATTTCTCTTATGAAAATCCGGCAGCCTAACGGCGTCACTTAAACTTCAACCAAAAATGAATTGACAAGATCAAATAGGGTCTCTCATCATATGAATATAAGAGTTCAGTATGATAGATATAGAGATCATACCCCAACATAATAAAAAGGAACTTGAAAGACTTGACATGAAAATAGATCTTGAAAATGAGAAGGGTGAAAGAATCCCTTAAAAATTCGGCAGCCTAACGGCGCCACTTAAAACTTCAAAATACTGAATTGAAGAGATCAAATATGGTCTCTCATCATATGAACATAAAAGACCAGTATGATAGATATAGAGATCATACCCCAAAATAAAAAGGAACTTGAAATACTTGACATGAAAATAGATTTTTGAAAAATGAGAAAGGTGAAAGAATCCCTTAAAAATTCGGCAGCCTAACGGCACCACTTAAAACTTCAAAATACTGAATTGAAGAGATCAAATAGGTTCTCTCATCATATTTACATAAGAGTTTAGTATGATAGATATAGAGATCATATCCCAACAAAATAAAAAGGAACTTGAAATACTTGACATGAAAAAGGAGAAAGGTGAAAGAATCCCTTAAAAATTCGGCAGCCTAACGACGCCACTTAAAACTTCAAAATACTGAATTGAAGAGATCAAATGGGGTATCTCATCATATGATAATAAAATATCAGTATGATAGATATAGATATCATACCCCAACATAATAAAAAGTAACTTTCAAGACTTGACATGGAATTAGAACTTTGAAAAAGGAGAAAGGTGAAAGAACCACTTAAAAATTCGGCAGCCTAACGACGCCACTTAAAACTTCAAAATACTGAATTGAAGAGATCAAATGGGGTATCTCATCATATGATCATAAAATATCAGTATGATAGATATATAGATCATACCCCAACATAATAAAAAAAAACTTGAAAGACTTGACATGAAAGTATAACTTGAAAACGAGAAGGGTGAAAGAACCACTTAAAAATTTCGGCAGCCTAACGACGCCACTTAAAACTTCATAAAACAAAATAATGAGAGTAAGAGAGGATCTCTCATTATATGAACATCAAAAGGGAAGTAATAGGAATATAAAATAACATCCTTTAACATAAGAACATGGAGCATAAAAGAAATGACATAAAAGAGATTACTTGGAAAGAAAGAGAGAGGTCAGATCCCTTACCTTAAAACGCAACTCTTAAAACTCAAAGGTTGGGACCTTGAGGGCTTGGGGGCACCTTGGGAGGACTCCTTGGGAGGTAATGAGACTGGAGCTTCATTGGGGAAGAGTTGGGAGTCGAATGGATGAGAGGGTGGCTTGGTATTTATAGGGAAAGTGAGGGGACAAGGCATTAATGGCCAAGGGACACCTCATTAGTGGTTTTGGCAAAACCATGGGCTTGCACATGGTATTTGCCCATGGTATTGGCCACTTGGGAAAACTCATACCTTATATTACTATTCATAAGTTTACCATATTGATTACATACTTAATACATCATTTAATGGTGTCATTAAACACCCGTAACTTAAAAACTGTATTTTCACTATTCATCGAAAATTCAACTTTCTCAGAAAAATCCCAAAATTTCACCTTAACCAAATATCGATGCTCTGATTTAAATAATTAACTTCATTTTATAAAAATAATTTTATAAATATTTTTAATTTAATTTTTAAATAAATACACTATTCACCGAAAATTCATTTTTTTCAGAAAAATCCCCAAAAAATTACCTTAACATAATATTGATGCTCTGAGTTCAAAAATGAAATCCATTTTATAAAAATAATTTTCTAAATATTTTTAATTAAAATTTTAATTAAAAACACAATTCACCTGAAAAAACTAATACTTGACTAATAATTTATGAAACCGTTATTTAACCATTTTATTGAATCACATTACTTAATCAAGGTGCCTAGATTATATTAATGCTTTATTTAAGTGAGATTACTGATCCATTTGGTTACATTACTAATCCTAAGCATAAAATCACTATTCATAATTTACTATTCATCAAAAATTAAGTTGATCTTATTAGACTCTAAATTTCATACTGAACATAATTGTAGAAGACCATTTTTTGAAAATCATTACAAATTTTTAATTATTTAAGGTTTACATAAGCATTTTTAAAAATATCATTTCTCTAAAATTCACCAAAAATATGCATACTATATTTATCTGAACATTTGAAAATTCATAAACTTCATCATAAGAAGAAATCAAAATTTTTATTTAAAACAAAGGATTATACAAGGCAGTTACGGTCTCCTTACATAGCCCCTTATCACACCAGCATAGGCCCTATGTGTAAGGTGTGCTAAGGTGAGAGAATCTGAGGGAGGCTCGGCCAACATCGCACGAGTAGTAATTTCTATCAATTTGAACTTCTCGCGAAGGCGATTCCATTCTAGCTTCACATGATGAATTTCAGCTTGGGTTTGGTTTAGAGCAAAGCCCAGTGGTGTTACCTCCTTCCCAAGTTCTGTTAGATGGGCTTCGATCGGTCCAAGACTACTGGGTGAGGCCATCAAAACTTCTTTCTATATTAACCAAGATCACTTGTATTTAGAGACAATAATCGAAACGTTTAGTTTCCAGCGGTCATATTGACCAATGGTCATATGACAGTCAAAACCCAACGGTCTCATTTTAATTATACTCATGTTATCAAATGAAACAATTTTGTTGAGTATAAAAAAAATAAAATAACACACAAAATTAGGAAACAAGATTTATTCAAAATTTCGGGTCGTTACAATCTTCCCCCCTTAAGAAATTGCATCCTCGCAATTTTTAAAACTGGGTTTTGAAATTTTATTGAAAGTCCCACACCGGAAAAGGAGTCAGTAAAACTATTACTTTAAAAGAAAGAAATTGAAGTAAAAGGTCACCCGAGTTAACCCATACTAGGATCCCATGTAAGAAAACATGGACATGGAGGAAAAAAACAAAGGGTCACGTTCTAAGGGAGAGTTATAGAAAACATGATTAGGAGAAAGTTAACAATAAGAAAATCACAAACTTATGATGGGTCAAACGATATTTGATTTCCTAGTAGGAAACGTTAACAGACAACGTTTTTTGTTTTATGTTCCTTTTCATAGTTTTTAGGAATTCATTTACTACATAGAATAAAAACATAAGAAAATATACCTACCTTCAAGTAGAGTTTCATCCTTTAATAAGTCTCTACCAAAACTAATCTTTTCTCCAAACGATGAGAATTCAAAAACACTTGGTCTCATCAAAAGCACAAGAATCATCTTCTAGAGAATCACATAATCCACAAAAGATTAACTATCTATTTCTTCTATCTTTAAACATTATCCCAAAAACAGAAAGGGTAAGGTAAAACAACTCTTCAAAAAGAAATAATCCTATAGGAATGGAAACTACTTTTAAATCTTCAAAGTTCCATGGTACTACCCAAAGTTCATCATAGACCATTCCATAAATAACTATCCTTAAAATTCCTCAAAATAAACCAAACTAAGATTGAAACTCAAATACAAGAAGGATTTGATAACATAGTCTTCCAAAATAAACTTCATCGTTCATCTCCAAACAACATCAACCACTCCTAACATCTTATAACAAAAGTAGCTAACCTAAACATATTTTCCCCAAGATAGGTTAATCATTTCCATAAGTAACCTAAATTACTATAAGTCCACCTTAAATTCATCAATTCTTCAAAATATAAGACAACCTTACTCCTCAATGAAAATACCGTAGTAATCTATTTACCTCGATCATATAGGGTCCCTAAAATAGTGAACGTCTTCCAAAAATAATAATCATATTTTAATCCCCTAATCATCTCTGTCATATTAATACGGAAATCGTCACATTTCTTATCACATTGGTTGTTAGGACATGTTCTTACATTTCCCACCATTAACTAAGAAGAGACAGTATAATTAGGGGCTTAAATACTTAGCCAATAATCATGAAAAGGAACTTAAAGCATAGAAGGATAACTTGTAGAAGAAAAGCATACCCTAACTTGTGATCCCCTAGGTTCCAAACTAGGTTATCCATGATCATATATTCTTATGTAAATCTTTATTTTATTATATCATTGTTCCTTTAATAATGGTTCATACTAAGCTTATGAATTTACCAAAGCATATCCCCCGGGAGTGTCGTAACCAAGAGTGCAGTAAGACCCGTTGTCATGTACCAGTTACCATTCGAGTCTAGCTCAAAGCGGTGTTTTCGAGTTTTACCCCTATGTACATCTGTGCCAGAGCCACCTCTACCTGCTCGTATCCAGACAGGGATGTATTTTCTTGGCAACCCCTTACTCAATACTCACCAAAATACCAGGAAGATTTCCTATTTTTAAACTTTTCTATAGGGTTCTTCCTAGAGTTTTCATATCCTAATTTCCACAAATAACTAAACCATCCTTTGATACCAACTATAGCATCCCACCTTTTTATCACATAAACTTTCATTACATTTTACAAAACCGAGGATCTTTAAGGTTTAGTGTCTTGGAAACCAGCAACTTAAAACATGAAAACATAAAACATTATTTTTAAACACTTGAAAGGATTATCCTCATGTTCATCCTAGGTTCATTACTGCATCTCATAACCTGAGGATATACATCAAAAGAAAGGATGAGCAGAAGGCCCAGTAAGGGAAACAAGGGAAACATTTAACATGTGAACTTGAGATACATCAATAAAGTCATGAAAAGAACTTTAAGGCATGATAATGAAATCATGAGGCATATCATAATAAAAAATAACATTTTTCATAATTTGAATATGTGGATACAACATTTAATATTGAAAATCATTTCGTTTCACCAAGTTCCATCCCCAAGGTGTCATTAAAAATTACCAAGGTTATTCACCAAGGTATCAGTCTAAAAGGTCATCTCTAGAGATTAAGTCTTTACCCAATTCATTGGAGCGCTATCAGGGCGCACCATTAAATTTGTCTTTATTATCATGTGATCCACATATATAATCATCAATAATTTCATAAATAACCCATATAGCATAAAAGAAATGGGTTTCATTTCATAATCATAACGTTTTAAAAACTGCTTTAAAGACATGATCTTTGTGTCACTTTAAAACCCACAGAAAAGGAAGGTGGGTCTCATGTATGTAAATCCCAGAATTTAAAATAGAACAACTTGGTATATAAGTGAATAACCCTATATAAGAGAGATCTTTGAGTATTCACTTAATAAAATAAAATAACTTTAGAAAAAGAGAGAGACATTTTGAGACAGAAATTCTGCAGCATAACGACTATGTTACGAGGTTTTAGAAAACATTGAAAAGAGAGGGGACATGAGTCACCCACTCATAAATGATCCATAAAACAGTAGTCTAATAGAATATAAAGGATTTAAGAACATGGTAATGAAATTTTAATGACATACCATTTGAAATTAAAAACATGGAAGGAAGACAAAAATTAGATTTCTCTTATGAAAATCCGGCAGCCTAACGACGTCACTTAAACTTCAACCAAAAATGAATTGACAAGATCAAATAGGGTATATCATCATATGAACATAAGAGTTCAGTATGATAGATATAGAGATCATACCCCAACATAATAAAAAGGAACTTGAAAGACTTGACATGAAAATAGATCTTGAAAACGATAAAGGTGAAAGAATCCCTTAAAAATTCGGCAGCCTAATGGCGCCACTTAAAACTTCAAAATACTGAATTGAAGAGATCAAATATGGTCTCTCATAATATGAACATAAAAGATCAGTATGATAGATATAGAGATCATACCCCAACATAAAAAAGAACTTGAAATACTTGACATGAAAATAGATCTTTGAAAAACGAGAAAGGTGAAAGAATCCCTTAAAAATTCGGCAGCCTAACGGCGCCACTTAAAACATCAAAATAATGAATTGAAGAGATAAAATAGGTTCTCTCATCATATTAACATAAGAGTTCATTATGATAGATATAGAAATAATACCCCAACAAAATAAAAAGAAACTTTAAATACTTGGCATGAAAAAGGAGAAAGGTGAAAGAATCCCTTAAAAATTCGGCAGCCTAACAGCGTCACTTAAAACTTCAAAATACTGAATTGAAGAGATCAAATGGATTCTCTCATAATATGATAATAAAATATCAGTATGATAGATATAGATATCATACCCCAACATAATAAAAAGGAACTTGCAAGACTTGACATGGAATTAGAACTTTGAAAAAGGAGAAAGGTGAAAGAACCACTTAAAAATTTGGCAGCCTAACGACGCCACTTAAAACTTCAAAATACTGAATTGAAGAGATCAAATGGGGTATCTCATCATATTATCATAAAAGATAAGTATGATAGATATATAGATCATACCCCAACATAATAAAAAGGAACTTGAAAGACTTGACATGAAAGTAGAACTTGAAAACGAGAAGGGTGAAAGAACCACTTAAAAATTTCGGCAGCCTAACGGCGCCACTTAAAACTTCATAAAACGAAATAATGAGAGTAAGAGGGGATCTCTAATTATATGAACATAAAAAGTTCAGTAAGAGGAATATAAAAGAACAACCTTTAACATAAGAACATGGAGCATAAAATAAATGACATAAAAGAGATTACTTGAAAAGAAAGAGAGAGGTCGGATCCCTTACCTTAAAACGTAACTCTTAAAACTCAAAGGTTGGGACCTTGAGGGATTGGGGGCACCTTGGGAGGAATCTTTGGGAGGTAATGAGACTCTAGCTTCATTGGGGAAGAGTTGGGAGTCGAATGGATGAGAGGATGGCTTGGTATTTATAGGGAAAGTGAGGGGACAAGGCATTAATGGCCAAGGGACACCTCATTAGTGGTTTTGGAAAAACCATGGGCTTGCCCATGGTATTTTCCCATGGTATTGGCCACTTGGGACACCTCATAACTTATATTACTATTCATAAGTCGAACATATTGATTACATACTTAATACATCATTTAATGGTGTCATTAAACACCCGTAACTTAAAAACTGTATTTTCATTATTCATCGAAAATTCAACTTTCTCAGAAAAATACCAAAATTTCACCTTAACCAAATATTGATGCTCTGATTTCAAAAATGAACTTCATTTTATAAAAATAATTTTCTAAATATTTTTAATTTAATTTTTAAATAAATACACTATTCACCAAAAATTCATTTTTTTCAGAAAAATCCCCAAAAAATACCTTAACATAATATCGATGCTCTGAGTTCAAAAATGAAATCCATTTTATAAAAATAATTTTATAAATATTTTTAATTAAATTTTTAATTAAAAAACACTATTCACCTGAAAAAACTAATACTTGACTAATAATTTATGAAACTGTTATTTAACCATTTTATTGAATCACATTACTTAATCAAGGTGCCTAGATTATATTAATGCTTTATTTAAGTGAGATTACTAATCCATTTGGTTACATTACTAATCCTAAGCATAAAATCACTATTCATAATTTACTATTCATCAAAAATTAAGTTGATCTTATTAGACTCTAAATTTCATACTGAACATAATTGTAGAAGACCGTTTTTTGAAAATCATTACAAATTTTTAATTATTTAAGGTTTACATAAACATTTTTTAAAATATCATTTCTCTAAAATTCACAAAAAATATGCATACTATATTTATCTGGACATTTGAAAATTCATAAACTTCATCATAAGAAGAAATAAATTTTTTTATTTAAAACAAAGGATTGTACAAGGCAGTTACGGTCTCCTTACATAGCCCCTTATCACACCAGCATAGGCCCTAAGTGTAAGGTGTGCTGAGGTGATAGAATCTGAGGGAGGCTCGGCCAACATCGCACAAGTAGTAATTTCTATCAATTTGAACTTCTCGTGAAGGCGATTCCATTCTAGATTCACACGATGAAGTTCGGCTTGGGTTTGGTCCAGACCAAAGCCCAGTGGTGCTACCTTCTTCCCAAGTTCTGTTAGATGGGCTTTGATCGGTGCAAGACTACTGGGTGAGGCCATCAAAAATTCTTTCTATATTAACCAAGATCACTTGTATTTAGAGACAATATTCAAAATGTTTAGTTTTCAGCGGTCATATTAACCAATGGTCATATGACAGTCAAAACCCAACAGTCTCATTTTAATTATACTCAGGTTATCAAATGAAACAGTTTTGTTGAGTATAAAAAAAATAAAATAACACACAAAATTAGGAAACAAGATTTATTCAAAATTTCGGGTCGTTACACAATGTATATTAAATACATGACATGTAAGGATTAATAACCATGTAATAAGGAGGTTAAATGGTGTGTATAAGTTGTACACTCCATGTACCTCAGAAATGTTCATGCTGAAATACACACCCAATCCCTAGATGTGTATCACAAACATACGACGAGTAAGATACATGGTGTGTAGTTGGATGTACACATCATGTACCCAAATTGTTTACACACAAAAATTAAAAAATAATTTATTACTCTATAAACCTCATCATTATGTATTCCGTGTTTCATTTATTGACTCTTTCACTCCATATGATATCAAATGCTTAATTATTTTTTGTATAAAATTTTGAACTACATTCCATGTATAGTCGTAATATGTCAACTACTCCATGTGTATTAAAATTGATACACATTGCATTAACCGACATGTGTTCTATGTGTCATTTATTAACCTGTACACACCATGAAATTATGTGACAAAACATGTATGCTATATGTTGCATGAGTAGATTGTATACGATCTCAATACATGTCGAGTAGTTCAAATAGGTACTCGTTGAGTTTCTTCAAAGTACAATATTTGTACTTATTTTATTAAAATTTAAATAATATTAATTTATTTAAAATCAAATCAGATGAGTGTCTACAGGAAAAATTGGATATAGATTAAGATAAATTGAATTAATTGATTAATCTAATAATTAATATGATTAATTCACACATGTTTTATCTTAATAAAATAATGAATCAAAATAAATTATAATAAATTATTTTAAATGCGCATCTGTTGCACAAATGGATGATCATTAGCTTAAACCAACTTATTTATGTATGTTGTTTATTTTAATTTAATTATTTCCTGAGTTTTTACAATTATTATTATTAAATTAAATTTATGTTCTAAGAGTCATCTCTCCCTCCTTATTATGTATGGGTCCGCATGCCCATGATCACATAAATAAATGGATTAATATGAAAAGATGAAATTAAAATAAAAGGGTTATGTGTAAATATTTTATCAGCACATGGTTAATAACTTAAGTAAAATCCATTTAATATCAACAAGATATGTAAAAGATAAAAGAATAAAAATTTATGCATAATAAAAAAACTCTCAAGATAATATTAAGCCATTATGCCTTCTATTATTTGAGTTAATATGAACTCATAGTTGAAGTGTCGGTCTACGTCTTTGTCGAGGGAACTTTTAATTATCAGGAAATCCAAACAAAGATGGTGGGTTGACTTTACCAAACTTATATTTAATATCCTTCATCCATTCAATACAAATTTAGAGGCAAGTATTGAGGAAATCCGAGTTAAGATTTAAGGATTAGGGAGTCCACTCAATGGAACAAGGAGTTGCAAACCCACAGTTAGAGAGATTTTTTACCTTAAAAACTTTCTTATAATTTCCAAAACCTTTTCCTGGATTATAAGAAGGGACATATGGATCCTTTCCACTAAAATGTTTACATGATGGGACATTCCGAGTTCAATGATGAAGTTTGTTAAGACTTGATAAAATATTGAGAGACTTAATGAAATTAAAATTATTACGTATCACATAAAATTTTAATCAAGTAAAGTATTGATAATCAACCTTTATATTATTGTAGAATAATGAATTTTTTTTCAACCACATTATCCCCGTAATCAGTTTTGGATAAAGACGATCTCTTAACTTTCAGTATCTTCCAAGAATGGTTAAGAAGTTTAGGGGTTGTGTTGCACCATGAACAGAAGTCTTACGTGCTAGAATCCTCAATCCCTGATTTGCCTATTAAGGAGGCGAATGATGAGGAGTTCACTGTCCACAAAAAACACTTGAAAGAATTAGATGTTCAGTGTTTAATACTTTCATCTGTGTTTAGAAAACTCATGAATTCGCATGAGAACATAGATACCTATAGCATGCTCTGACATCTCTGTGATATTTATAAGGAGAGATCCTGCCAGGAACGATATGAGATCTCCAAGGTGCTCTTCATAAGAAATCTTAGAGAAGGTGTGCCACCTAGGCCTCACATAGTCAAAATTATAAGCAACAATGAGCATTTAGAGGTCTCAAGGTTCAAGATACTTAATGAATTGCATACTGATCTCATTATTTCATCACTCCCTTAGATATTCTCTAGTTTCATCTTAAATTTTAATTTAAAAAACATAGAGAAGCCTCTCATAGATCTCATCACTCTACTTCACCAAGTTGATAAATATACAAAGTGTGAAAAGCCTTCGGTCCTTATGGTGAATAAGAGGAAAGGCCAGATAAAGATATCTAAGACTAAATCAAAGTCCAAAGATTCATCACAACACCCTTCCAAGAAGAGGAGGATCAAGGAAAAAACATGAGAACAAGACACTATCTATTTCACATGTGATAAGAAGGGTCACTGTAAGAAAAACTGCACCCAGACAAAGAAGCAAGGGAAAACTTTAGATGCATTTGTTATTGAGTGAAATCTATCCATTTATAAAAATTGGGTACTGGATTTATCATGTGTTTCTCACATATGTATTCAAATATAGGAACCAAATAGATTATGATAGATTGCCAATGGTGAGGTGGATCTATGAGAAACCAACAAAGTCAGGATTGTTGTTGTGGTTATTAGAGACTACCATATCACGTTTTTGACTATAATTATCTTGGTTCTAATTTTTTTTTATTTTGTGTCTTCAGAAACCAAAAACATTATTTATGTATATAGACCTGATACAGATAGATTTATTTTCAAATTTGGGAATAATTGTCACTTATTTTACAAATAAAATATTTGTTTTGGTAAGGAATGTTTAAATAATAGTATTTATATGTTGGATTACACTAACCAAGTAATGAAAATCTATAATGAAAATAGTTCACATGACTCATACCACACCCAACTACAGAATCACCATCTAGGTTATGTAAATAAAAATAATTTTACTATATCATACTAAGATAGATATTTGGATTCAATTAAACTAAAACCACTTAGTTTATTTCATACACGTTTGTAAGAAAAAATGACAAAATCCTCATTTAATGGAAAATGTGGAAGGGCCACAAAGTTTCTTGATTTGGTTCATACCGATGTGTGTATACCATTTCAATTGAAGCAAGGGGTCACTAATAGAAAAATGACCTTTAATGTAAAATTTTAACCAATGTTTAAATCATCAATGTTAAAAATGGAAATTTTGATGTTGGTTTTTATAAACTGACATCATAAAGTAATTTTTTTACCTTTCGACATCATTTTTTTAGAAAACCAACATCCAAAGTTTGATTACATATGGTTTTTAACGTCAATTTTTTATATAAAATGGTGTTAAAATTACTCATAGATGTCTTTTAATGATTTTTATTCATTAACTAATGTCAAAAATCTTTTTTTAACATTGGTTCATGAAAAACTGACGCTAAAATCCTTCATAGAAGACTTTTAACGTCAATTTGTTTTTTAGAAATCAATGTTAAAGGTAATTTTTTATGTCAGTTTTCAAAGAAAAGATATTAAATATGTTTAATAAGTTTTAGATCATTTTATAAGCTTCTATTTGACTGGTCGTGGAGATAAAATAGTGTTTCAGATCAAAATTTATGGCCGTTAGAAATTGAACTTCTCTAAGTTTCGATTGATACAACTAATTTCAAAGAAAACATGAGAAACAAGAATGAAAATTACATAAAAAAATGAAAAAAATAATCTTAAGGATTCAAACACATTTCAATGATTTTAGGAGTTTCCTTCAAATTGATATGTTTTTTATCATCATTTCTCTTCTTCTTATGATAGAACTCACGCTATAATAAAAACAATGACCGATAATGAATTTTGCACCTCAGTTGGTAAATCTCATATGAATGTTTTATCTATATAACTCAATCATAAGAATAATTCATCATTATAAGGAAAATTATCAAGATGTTTATCAATTAATTAAAATAATAATATATAAACTCCATGATTAGAATAGATACCTTGTTCAAATCATCGATTGAATATGTGTTGAAAATTTGATTGAATCGAAGAGGTCAAAAATATTAAAAGAAAGAGAATATAGATTTATATATAGTAAAAAAATATTTTCAATTGCATTGTATTAAAATTTAGGTAGGATTGTAAAAAATGAAATGTGCATTGTGAAAAAATTGAAATACCGATCCCGCGTATTTGAAATTTTACTTTTAACGTTAGTTAAATATATAGCCGAAGTTAAAAACCTTCATGTATTGGGGTTTTGAAATCAGTTTTATAAAAAAACAATGTGAAAGGATCAGAACATAAATTTTAAATTATATTATTTACTAACTAATGTTAAAATTCTTCTTTAAATGTCGGTTCATACAAAACCGATGTTTAAAGTCCTCATAGAAGACTTTTAACATCATTTTTTTTCTAGTAACTGATATTAAAAGTCACATTTGATGTCATTTTTTAAAATAAACGATGTTAAAAATAATTAACAAGTTTTAGATCATTTCCCAATATTCAATTTTACTGGATGTAGAGCTAAAATGGACTTACGGATCAAAAGTTATGAATGTCAGAAGTTGAACTTCTCTAAGAAAAGTCTTAGAGAAGTCCAACTTTCAGAGGCCATAACTTTTGATCTGTAACTCCGTTTGAGCTCCACAAATAGTAAAAAAGAAGATTTATAAATGAACTAAAACTTGGTAATAAATTTTAATGTCATTTTTTTTAAAAAAAGATGCCAAAAAGTGAATTTTAATGTCAGTTCCTGAAAAAAACCGACGTTAAAAGTCAAGTCTTATAATGTTCAACTTCTGACGTCCATAAATTTTGATCTGTATGTCCATTTTAGATCCACGACCAATAAAATAGAAAATTGATAAATTATATAAAACATTTTAATGATTTTTATCATTTTTTATTTGAAAAATTGATTCCAAAAAGTTACTTTTAACGTTGTTTCCTGAAAAAAAAATCAACGTTAAAAGTCAAGTATTATAATGTTCAACTTTCAATGCCCATAACTTTTGATATGTAAGTCCATTTTAGCTTCATGACCAGTCAAATAAAATATTTATAAATTAGATAAAACTTTTTAATTATTTTTATTGTTGGTTATTTGAAAAATAGATGCCAAAAAGTGACTTTTAACGTCGGTTCCTGAAAAAAATGACGTTAAAAGTTTGCGATGAGGACATTTAACATCAGTTTTTATGGAACTGACATTAAAAGTGAGATTTTAACATCCATTATAAAATAATAGATATTAAAATTCCTCATGGAATAATTTTAACGGCAGTATCAAAGAACCGACATTAAAATGTCGACGTTAAAGACCATTTTCTACTAGTGGGTGGGTACTGATACTTCATAACTTTTACTCATGACTTTAGTAGATGTGGATATGTCTACTTAATAAGGTATAAGTTAGATTCCTTTGAAAGATTAAAGTAATATAAAAATTAAGTTGAGAACCATCTTGGTAAGAATATTAAGAAACTCTTCTTAGATCATGGTGGAGAATATCTCAATCAAGGATCCATTGATTATTTATGAGAGTTTGAGATTTTATCTCTACTTACTCCTCTTTATGCCCCACAATAGAATTGTGCAAGTGAAAGGAGGAAATACAAACAACTAGACATGGTGAGATCAATGATGAGTCATAAAATTATTCCATTATACTTTTAGAGATACACATTATAGACAACAACACATATACTAAACCAAGTTCCAACTAAAGTGAAAAATGGTATTTCATACAAACTTTGGTGTAGAAAGAAATCCAAATTGTTATATTTAAGAGTGTGGGGTTGCAAAATGTTTGTAAAGTATATTTTTGGATTTTTTTTCCTTAATGAACTAAGTGTGTATTTATTGGTTACCCTGATGAAACTATAAGATATTACCTATACGGTCCTTTAAATAAGAAATTTGTGTTCAAAATACATCTCGATTTTCTTTAAAGATATCACATATCTAAAAGAGTAGTGGGAGAAAGATATAATTTGATGAAGTCCAATCTCAAGATACACAAGAGTTTTCACAAGAACAAATTTTATAAATCCCCATGGAAGAGGAAGTTTTGGAGACACAAGTATTGCATAAGAGTACAACAGAGGTTAGTGAATGAGAACAATATGGTTTTCTATTCATTGAGGATGGTGACTCTTTATTAGAAAATAATAATGATATCATAACCTATAGAGAAATAGTAAGTCATACAAAAGATACTAAATGGTAAGAAGCCATTAATTTTGAAATGGAATCCATATACCAAAACCAAGTGTGGATTTTGGAAGATCCTTAAGTGGATGTAAATCTCATTGGTTAAAAATGGGTATTCAAGAAGAAACTGGACATGGATGGACAAGCCAGTACCTATAATGTACAAATGGTTGTAAAAGGGTTTAAATAGTGTTAATACATGAACTACGATGAAACCTTTTCACTAGTTTCCATTATAAAATCCATCAGAATTCTACTTTCCACAGCAGCCTTCCATGACTATAAAAATTAGTATATAGATGTCAAAACAACTTTCCTTAATAGAAAAATTTAAGAAGATATCTATATGACACGACTTGAAGGGTTTGCGACACCAAAGGATGATAATAAGGTATTCAGGTTGTGAAGACCCATTTATGAATTAAATCAAACATCCAGGTCATGGAACATTTGGTTTGATGAATCCATTACATAATTTGGTTTCATAAAGAATAAATGTGAGACTTATGTCTATAAATGGTTTAGTGGGAGTGCAACTATTTTCTTAATAGTTTACATCGATGACATACTACTTATTGGAAATGAAAGACTAGTCTAATAGTCAATTAAGGTCTGGTTAGACACTTGCTTCTCCATGAAGGACTTAGGTGAAACAACATATATTCTTGGGATCAAGATCCATTATAATAGATATAAGAGGATTCTTGGACCATGACAAAGTATGTACATTAATAAGATACTGAAAAGATTCAGTATGGAACAATCTAAGAAGGGATTGTTACTAGTGTCACATGATATTCATCTTTCCAAGAAAACATGTCCTTAAACACATGATTATAGACATAGGATGACAAGGATTCCATAAACATCAACAATTAGGTCAGTCATGTCTGCTATGCTATGTACTAGGATAGATGTCACCTATGCCTTAATCATGGTAGGAAGATATCAAGATGGCCCAAGTGACCGCCATTGTATGATAGTAAAAGACTATCCTTAAGCATCTAAATAATACTAAGGGTATGTACCTGATCTATAGAGAAGATGAGAACTTAGTCATTAAGGGATATGAAAATGCTAGTATCTAAATAGACCAAGACAACCTAAAACCATAATTAGGATATATCTTCACTCTTAATGGAGGTGTTGTGTGTTGGAAGAGATCAAAGAAATCAATGGTTACCAATTTTATAGTGAAGTCTAAGTATATTGTTTCTTCTAAGACAACTAAAGAAGCTGTTTGGATACACAACTTTATCCAAGACCTTGATAAGATGCTGAGCAGTAAAGGCCCTATCACATTATATTATAGTAATACTGCAATAATGAATCTTACAAATGAGCCAAGGTCACATCAATAGATGAAACATATAATTTAAAAATATTATATCTTGAAGGTTTTTTCTTAAATAGGTGACATCACAATTCTCCATAGAATACAATGTAGAGGAACCATTAACTAAAGTCTTAACTCAATAGAAACATGATCATCATATGAGATCTAGTATACTAATAGTTGTTAGCATTTGACTCTATCCTAAGTGGGAGACTGTTGAGTTGGTGTTCTATAACCAACTATCTGTACTTTAAATTTCATGTATATTTGAATAAGTGAATATAAATAAAATATATTACTACATATTGTTCATTGTTCTTTATGAATTCAAGGTGATAATGTTCAGAGTATTTGTCTCATTGAAAAAAGGCACAACAATTTCTCATTATTATGAGAACCTTGAAATATGATGATGATGTTATTAAATATTATTTTATGATCATATAAAATTCTATGATGGGAAACATAGTACATTGACTAGCTGGTGTGAGTACACATAAGCAGATGAGACTTCATCTCATGAAGTTCTCACTTAGTATTCTCCAAGATGGGAGATTATGAGAACATACCCACCGGTAAAAATTCTACATGTTCATGTGTTATTGGATATTCTTGTCTGAATTCATGTGTAATTATCCTTATATTTTAAGATTATTATTGATGTATGTAATGACTCGTTCACTTAGACGTATAGTCATAAATTGTGACGACATATATTCATGACAGAGTTGGGTATATTGGGTGTGTAATGTATGATATGTTATTAATGAATAAGTTGAAGAAGGATTTGTCCCTTTCATATTTATGGTAGTTGATATATCAACTCTAATTGAAATAGAACCTTCACATTAAATTCCATGACCGTGTTGTATAGAAAAGTTCATTTTAGATAGTCGAAGACAGACGTGTCAAGCATATAGGTTGATGACATGAGTGTGTAACCTACTTGATGATATATCATAACAAAGAGATTATATTACATAATGAGCATTCATATATGGTTTTTATCATTATGGAATATCATCTCCCATTGTTGATACCTTGAACCATTGCTTGAGAATAATCTTGGACTTTAAGAAAGCCTTCCGAATTCCATTGAGAAAGAGGCCTAAAGGGTTACACATAAAGTGTTTATGTTAATCTCAGTTAAATATTATTTATTTAATAGTTGGAATAAATATTATTCTCAAGACTAAGAAGAAATATTTATTCATGATTTATTCAATGATCACAAATATTAAATAAATATTAATTCACAAGGTAATTATTTTATTACATGGATAAATAATATTTATTTATCAATTTTTATTTGCAAGGTAATAGATAATTATTTATCAAATAAATAATTTATTTAATTATATGAATATTAAAAAAAATTTATTCTCCAGATTGTGAATAAAACAATTATTTATTTATTGAATAAATAATATTTATTTAAATATTTATTCATGAATTCAATAAATTAAGAGGAGGATAAACATACCGAGTTTTGGATCCGATGATAAATATTTATTTAGAAGATTGTAAAATTAATATTTATCATTGTGTGGGTTTGCACACTCCATGACATAAACTAATAATATTATTTTATATGGTATGTGGTACATTATGGGTTTAATGTATTATTGAGGGAAATTATATAATTAATTAAATATTAAACCCTAACCCTGAGTCTATAAATAAACTACTATGTCATTTTTGAATAGGTTAATAACTTTACACAACACTCCTCAAAATTCTCTTCCTCCTCATATCTTCCCCTCAAGATCAGGAAAAAGATATCATCTTAGCATGACAAAAAGAAAGATCTAATCGATGTTATGGAAGCGACGTTTCACAAATGCAACAAAATATAAGATCAAATTTCCCAATTAATAAAAAGAGGTTAAAAGACAAGAAGAAAGGTAATAAAGTCTGAAATTTTTGACTTGGAGTGATTCATCCTCATCAAGTGATGAAATTATGAAGTTTCTTATATAACATGTTGATGAAGACATCGAGGTTAGTACTCCTATTATTATTTCCAACTCCACTTCTTCTTGATCCTCTAGTCACATAAATTATAAAGACCTAAAATATGTCTGAGATCAACTTGAAAATGGTTATCATCAACTCAATTATTTATATTCAGATCTCAAAAATAATTATAAGAAAGCATTTGAATAAAAAAATTATGCTTTAAATGAAAATATTTTCTTTTAAAAGAAAATTATGATTTGGTTTTTAAAAATCAACCCGGTGTTGATGTTTTCAAAACCAAAATTAAGGATCTCAAAATCTCTCTTTCTAAATCCACCCAAGGTGAACAAAATCGTAATATGATCCCTAGTTCTCAATGTGTTAAAATAAATAATCATGGTTTTAGTTTTTCAAATGATAATGAAACTTCTTTGAAAACTACTAATTTTTTGAAAAGGTGTTTCTCAAAATGAATTTTGAAAATATTTTCATAAATACGGTCATCTTATCTATGAATTCAATCACAAAAATGATAGATATGAAAGACCTAAATTGATTCATATTTCTTCTAATCTATCTCAACAAACTAATCAAGTTCGGGTCCCTAAATATTTACTTTCCCATGTTTTTGGTTTTAAATTTGTTACCTCACCTAAATATTTTACTGACATTGTCAGACTCTCAAGGGTACTAAAAGGATGATCTAACCCAAAGAAGGATGTTGTCAAAAGGAAAATATACGGAGTTGTGATCCAAAATAAAATCTAAGAAGTATCTAATTTTTATATGATTTATGTATTTTATCAAGGGGGAGTTAAATCATGTGTAAAGGTTGTATTAAATTTATATAATCTTATCTTATCTATCTAACCCTTATGATTGTAAGTACATTTTTGATAATCTCACAAGGGGAAAAGTTTTTGATGGTGGAAAAAGAAAAAATAATATTGGTTTCAAATAGTGTTTTATCAAGGGGGAGAAATTTTTTTCTAAGTATCGTAAATGGGGAGACATGGTTTCACGTTTATTTGGTAACTCCTTCCATTTTATCTTTTCCCTTTTCCTTATCTTGATTTTTATATCAAGTGTTTGTGATCATCAAAATGGGGGAGATTATTGTATCCTGAATTATAATTTTTTTAATGATAAAAATCACTCCAATATTGTTATAAATTTTTTCACGTTGCTTCAAGTGTATATCGTGTGTTTCTATTAAGTTATTTTGGCAGGAAGGCATCCTGGCATAACCCAGCTTCAAAACAAGATTAAAGGTACACTTTCAAAGTGTGTGAAACCGTGAAACATCAATTAGATGGTACACTTCTACATGATAGCCGATAGTATATGACAGAATACCCAAGACTCTGTAAAGCCCATCAACTAGATGGTGGAGTCTTACTGGCCAGTCAGTGGGAGAAAACATAATGGGAGCAATTCTAAATAGTCGATTGGATACCCAGTGGAGGTTACTAGGTATCCGGTGGCATCAAGATTGTTAGTTTGAGGAGGCATTTATAGTGGTCAAAAAGCATATAGTTTAGGTATTTAATTATGTATCTTGACCCTTTGATCCCCAACGCCCTATGGAGGCTATATAAGAAGGCTTTGGGAGGCATGTAACTCCATCGAATTGTAGTGAACATCAAACAAAAGGATCTTTGATCTATAATGACTTTAAGATCTCCAAGATATTTAAAGTTCCATATTCCTCATCATTTTACAAAGGAGAATCAAAGTGTTCATAATATGAGGAGATCAAGGCACCAAATCAAGAAGGGTGTTTTCTTCAATGACTTCATCCAAATCACCAATGACTTTCTTATTCTATCTTTTGTGCCTCTTTCTCTCTCCTCTTATTGGGAATTTTTGTAAAGCCCCTTGGCTCTCACTTTTTATCCTTCTCTCTCTCTCTATTCCTATCATATATTATTTTTCAAGAGAGAGTGAAGTATTTGAATTGTAAAGGTTTTGAAATTAAACAAGTCATATATTTTTCTTACCCCTATATTTATTGGGTTCTTGGTTATCCATTCAAACCAAGGGATTGAGGTTCATGAAATTTTGTTAAAAGAGAGAGTTTTTGTGGTTCTTGGTTTCTATTAAAACCAAGTATTTTTTGTTTCTTATTTCCCATTCAAACCAAAGGGTTTGTTATATTGAACCTCACAATCATTATCTTGGGGAGGAAACATAGGAGTATCTTCGGGTACTATTTCCAAACTTCGTTACCAAATTTACTATGTCTATTTATCTTCTGTATTATAATTTCTGCTACGCTTTAATTTGATTATATCGATTTCTTTCCTGTATCATCATATATTTTATAACATCATTTTATTTATTTGATTTATTTTTTTAAAATTCAATCCACCTCTTTCCATAATCTCTAACCAACATTCTAAACTTCTAGTATTTGTTCTAATATTCATTTAAAGAGTATGAATCTCTATAACACCAATGGAAAGTTCTTCTTTTTTCATTTAGGAATGAAAAACAATTATCAAGACAAAATCTTTCTAATTCATTCTCTTTTCTTCTACACATATTAAAAATATTATTCACATCATGATAACCTTCCTTATTAGCAATAAATACAACCATTAAGAGTGGACTCTTCATTTTCAATGTACTTGGAGCACTGCACAGTCCAAATTGAATTATCCTATAATAAAATATCCCATATGGGAAAGTGAATGTTATATTATCTTGGTATATTGAATAAATTAGTACTTGATTGTATCATAAGTATCCATTAAGAAAAAAACTATAAATTCCCTATAAAAATTTCAAGCATATGATAAATAAATAGTAGTGGTAAGTGGGATTTTCTTATTGATGCATTGATTTTCCTATAATAAATACACACCCACCACCCTATAATAGTTTTTGTAGAATATTATCATTATTTTCATTTGTAAAAACTATAATTACACCATTATTTGTAAACCGATGAATGAAACTGACCCATGAACTCTTTGAGATTGGGTACATAATCCCAACATCAAAAATTTAAATAATATCATCTTTGAAAACTTACATCATGTTTGGATTAAATATTTTGTAAAATTCAATATTTGTCTCAATCACATCTTCCATCAATATCCTGTGCATGCATATGGAAGGACTTATCTCTTTAATGTTAAAGTTTAACTTAAAAATTAAAGCCTTATATTTATTGAAAATTATAATAATTAAACTGCTTGTTCTTCCTCCAAGTTAGATGCAACAATGACTAGAAAATTATTCTTGTACCCATGGTTGGAATGCTTCAATATTGATGGTAGAGCCTTCAACTACTATAAAGGTAAATATTTCACATATGGATTTAGCACTTACTTAACTTGTCTCAATTCCTCCATTAGTTTCCCATACACATTTATTTAAAAATTTCATTGAATAATATAACATTTCTATTAAATTACCTCTTATTAAGATTCCATCTCTATAACTATTTTAGATTCCTTGAACAAATCTATGTTAATATGATCTTGTATATGAAAAATAACTTTCTTATCAACAATGTCAATAGAGAAATAATATTGAGAGGATTTGAATGTCTCACAACTTGAAAAAAATTATGAACCTCTTTGTATCATCCCACTTTAAATGTCAACTTCCCTTGAGGAACATCAATGAGAGCACTGGCTATTTCTAGGAATGGTTATCCAAGTAACATTGGAACCTTCTTTTCAATCTCCATGTAAAGAAATAGAATGTATATAGGTGGCATCAGATTACTAATCCTCACTAATAAGTCCTCAATCAAACATTTGGGTTAAGTTATAGATCTATCTATAAATTATAAATCCATAGTTTTTATCATAAGTTCTACCATATCAAGATCCTTAAAAACCTTTAGAGGAATGAGGTGTATAGGGGCGCTTAAAGAACCTTGAGATCAAAGGTCGTACCCTCCATTCATATTTATATATTGATATGAACTAGAAAAAAACGTTTGTATTTTAAATGGAAATGGACTAGGAAAACAAGTACGTAGGCTTATACAGGATAACCTTAATATATGCAAGCTGACCTGCATGCTAAAAAAATATATTTTTTATTTTAAAGTTATTTTAATTTAATATATACATTTTATTCATAAACACGCATATTTTTTAATTATGCGATGAAAATTTATAAACTAATATTCATGTGATAACTATTACCGATTTAATATTTAATATTTCTTAATAATAAGTGTTTGTTTTTTATTTTTTTATTCTAAATTACAAATATATTCCGGACCATGGACCAATACTCTTAAAATATGGACCAAACTAAACTCATTTTTTGACCCCACATTAAATGCGAGCCTAAATGAACCGGAAATTTCTAGTCTTGATCCATGAAAGCTAGTTTATACCACTCCAGTCCAACTTAATAAGAAACCCTAGAGGTTGATACTAACACCCAAATCAACTAAGCAAGTTAAAGTCCTTTCAGCTTTAAATTTACACAGAATTTTGAAGCTCCTTAGGTCATTTATATTTTGTAATATCTTCCATTAGATCACAACACTACATTCCTCAATCAGTGGAAATATGGAAAAGTCGACAACCCTTTTATTATTAGAAAATATGTTCTTCAAAAAATTTACATAGGAAAATATCTTATCTAATGCATTTATAAATGGCATGTTGGATCTAATAATCTAAAATAAATCCATAGAACTCTTGAAGTGTTTATCACTATACTCATCATATTCCATATCTCTCACTAGGAGTGGCACATGAGGTTCATAAATGTTCACTCCTGAGTAAGGCAACTTGATTATTACCCTTATATGATTCCTATTGTAATACTTTATAAATTCTAGCAATAAATAAACATTTTTATTACAAGATGATGCAATACAAATCAGATATATAGATTTATTAAGAACTTAATATCTAATAATGGAAAATATACACAAATAAATAATGTGTGTATAATGTATATGTCTCATGGCTTGTATTCTTTAATAAATACTACAACTATGATAAGTATAACATAAAAGAAAAACAATACAAGCCATAGAATTGAAATTGTGAAAAAACTAAAAATGAGAAGTATTATTTAGTGGATTGGTTTGAATAAATTTATAAGAAGTTAGAGTAAATATAGCTATTATATAACCACTGGTAATTATGACTTTTTGTGATATATCCATTATAAAGTGACCATTAGAATTAGTGTACTTTAAGGGTAATAACAAGAGTTCATTGATGTAGAATGAAGAGACCATGGATTCGACCAGTAAATGCATACCTTATAATGTAAATTTATCAGAGTTAGCATCACTAGGGTTTCCCCATAACCTAGCCCATGCTAAACTTCAATAATTGAGGTTCGAACAGAATCATATGTGGGATAAGTTCAAGTTGGTAGAAATCACTCCCAAATCAATGTTTTCCAAACTACCCCATGAAAGTACCACCAATTCAAACCTTACCCTTATGGATTATGTTTGTGTAATAATAGGTAATGTGTCTATGGGTCAAGAGGTATTAATGAGTATATTCTTTTAGTAATGAAATTGTGTTTACTTCTATAACACTTTTTTATTAAATAAATCATCCTTATTTAAAAGTTAAAATTCATATAATTAGAGAATTATTTTGATAAAACATATTTTATATTTGGAATAAGGATTTTGAAATTATCTAAGTGGTGGAATATGATTTTTTTAAATAATAAAATATGGTAAAAAATGGCGAAATACAGTCATCATCACATATACATGAGCATGAATAAAATTAAACAAGGTAGTTTTATTCACCTAATTTTGTCACTAACCATTATATTAGAGTATCAATGGAGGTAATGGGGGAACTATAGGGAGTAACTGATCACTTAAGATAACGAAAAAAGCATTTAATAATTTATTCCAAGCAATTACACTTACCACACCTATAAATACCCACACCACCTCTCATTTATCCTCATAAAAAAATCAAGTTATCGATTAATATATCTTCTAATGTGTATCCACTATAGATATATTCATTATTTAAGATTTTGGTTGGATATAAGGTCCAACTCTAGGCTAAGAAGCTTAAGCAAGGTAACTATCCTCTCTCTCTCTCACTCTCCCTCTCTCTGCAATTCCTACTTACATTTCCATTTTTATCCTTTTTAATTTTTAATTTATCATTCTAATATTATTGTTATGTAATTATAAATACTATAAATTAAATATACTATGCATGTGATCCCCCATACTCACATTATAATGCATTCATAATTTGTTATAAGGTTGAGAATCCCCCTAAATGACATGAAATTATATATTGTCCCCTGATAATAAATCCATATATATGTCATGTATTTGTGATATTATGGATACATTATTTTATAGAGGGAACTTGTATAAGGAAGGATGAAGGAGATGTAGCAAGTGGATCCTCTATGAGGTCTTGAGTGGATTAAACTTGATTTTGGCATAAGTTCTCATTTTATATCAAAATATACCGACTTTAAGGTTCCTTATTAAGGTAATTTTATATACTTAATGCATATCAAATAAATGTGATCACTTAATCCTAATTTTAGAGGGTATTTATCTAAAATTTATTTGGTCTCATAATATTTCAAACTCATGTATACAATTGACTAAACTCATTGATCATCTTAATATTTATAAGCACCCAATAACTACAATTCCATTTTATTCATTTGATAAGGGTAATTATTTGGAAATTGTGATTCCATAATTATTACTTATATGATTTAAGGGAATTAACCTAGACATCCTTATTAATCCATTGATTAAGTGAATCTATTGATATGATCATATAATCCATTATTATATATGATAAAACCTTATAAGATAATGATTCCTTAAGTAATTATGATAAGTATTTATAAGTTATTCATTCTTCAACATTATTCCATGTATTTACCATGATATTTTAATATATGATGTAATTAATTATATGTGAGTAGTGGGGAACACAATTATATATCCCCTTAGTGCACTGATAAGTCTCATGAGAAAACTGAGTTAGGATAACGAGAACGTCCTTACCCTTTATGTATGATGTCTTGGAACAAGGCATCGATGATATGTTTATGATGTCTAGAATTATGAATTCCTATCATTTAAATTATTACGTGATCATTTAATCTTATACATGTGATTATTTATTTCCTTTATCATCCATGAATTATGTTATGATTATGTATTCATTGATACATAATTAGTTGTTCCCACTATATTATTTATGACATTATTATGCCATATTAGATTCTGTCGTATGCTATCTCTTAAAGAGCATCCAAGCTCACATTTTTATTTTATTTTCTATTTCTCTAGGTAATTAAGAGGAATATTATATATGAACAGATTTATGGATAATGTTAAAGAATAATTATTTTTACTAAAATGATGTAATATGTCATTTTATAATGAAAGGTTTATATATCAAATCTCATAAGGACTATTAAAAATTGATATTGGGTATGAAATCTCATGTAATTTGATTATCATATAATAAATAACCCACCTATTCTAGGTTACTAGGGATGATGGCATTATATTTGGTATTAGAGAAATATTTAGTAGACACATTAGGAATTAAATTTAGAGGAACATAAGTATAGAACGTAGATTTTCCTCTATAAAATTCTATAGATTATTTTAGAAATGGTTTGATAGGTATACAATATATAGGACCATGTTTTAGTAAGAAAATGTTTATAAATAACATTTCACACATTAGTAGTTTATATTATTACTAATTAAGTTATTCCATTTGTTATATAATGACACCTTCTAGAAGGAATTAAAACCAAGTCAATAATTGAGGATAATGTAGGGATTGTCTGTATAATCAATATAATAGAGTTAATGTGAGTTCACAACAAATTATTACCATTATAGGGTAATTAACCCCAATTATGACAAATAAAATTTCCCACATGAAGTAACTAGTTTCCCATTAAAAAGATCAACCTATTTAGATCGTTTTATGAGGCAGAAAACTCATCATTCACCGAGTCCACTAATCCAATGGTGGTAGATATATAGATAAAGTCTTTAGAGAAGATATTTATAGCATTAGGGTGTACCAAGAAAGAAAAAAATAATTATGCATGTATATAATTTAAGGGTAGATTTTGATTAATTATGGTCACTAATTCAAAATACTAAGGTGGAGAAGATAGAAAACATAGAGTGGAAGGCATTTAAGGTTATTTTTTAGAGAAAATTTACCTCAGGAGAAATGTACTAAAATGGAAAGGAGTTTATTGGATTTATGAAAAAAGGAATAAGAGTTGGTGGATAAGTATGAGGATAATTTCATAAAGTTAAGAAGGTATGTTTCAGATTATCTATGTAACCCAAAAAACAAGATTGATCACTTCTTTGATGGTTAAAATCCAAGTCTTTGAAGGTATTTAGATAGTAACAGTGCTTTAAAGACTTATAAGAAGTTTTATAAATCATTAATTTATCATGGGAAACCTGAGAAGAAGAGGACGAATGATCTCTAAATGTAAAGATCGACCATAAAGGAAAATAAGGGAATATTGAAGTTCTCCATATGTAATAAAAGTGGGAAGAAACAACCTAGATCATTTTTAAAATGGTTGAGAGTATGTTTTAAACAAGGAGATAAAGTTCATTAATCTCATGAGTGGAAAGGAAAGATATAATTAATCAATATATAATGTTTCAACTTCAAGGACATGATACAATCTAATAAACATCCCAAACACTAATGGAATCTACCCCATAATATGCTCAGGGATCAGGACTGATCCTTTTCAATGATAATAGCTAAAGTTGAAGCTTTAAATGATGTGATAGAAGGTACTTTGATTATACACTTAGAGTTATCTAATACATTATCTTATTTTGGATATACTCACTCTTTTATATCATGCATGTTTTCAAATAATATTAAATTGTCTTAAGATATATTAAAGAATTATTTATCAATTAGAACACCGAGTGGTACATTGATTACAACAAAGATATACTGAGCAGTTCTAATTAGAATGAATGAGGGATTCTAGTTGAAAATTTAACAACTGTACCTTTGGTGGATTTTGATATAATTTTGGGGATGGATTGATTCTATAATTATGAATTATGAATTTATTATTGAAGGAAATGAGTTAGAATTGGTAAAGTGAGTATGTAATTAATTTTTTTAAAGGGGAGATTCTATCACTTGATTCATGTTGGGAACCACATTTGGCAGCCCAACTTAATGAAATACTTAGAGATGAAATGAATGATATTCAATATATGATGGATAATAAGATTTGAGAATAGAATACATACTCATTATGCAAGAATATATTGATATTTCCTAATCAATTACTTGGATTTCCCCTAATTAAGAAGATGAATTCTATATTGATCTTATTCTTGATGTGAAACACATATCTAGGATACCATATATGATAGATCTAGTGGAGTTGGTTGAGTTAAAGATGAAATTAAAAGAATTATATATTAAGGGTTTCATCCATCCTAATGTTTCACCATGGAGAACATCAGTTTTATTTGTTAAGAAAAAGGATGGATCAATGAGTCTTTGTAATTTTTTATAAAAAAAATTGAAATTTATTCACTAAAAAATTGTTATTCATAAAGACCCATGACACATATACCCTAGGTATTGAGTACAAACACCTAAGAAACCAAATATCCAAACACAACCAAGCCAAAAATGAGTAATAAAATCTACAACAACTTACCCAACAAAGGATAACAAGAAGGTGCACAAAAAAACTAAAAAACAAAAATAAAAAAACCAAAAGGCATGTGGGGAACCCTAATCAAATTTTGAGACCATGTAAATTAGGAACCAAAACTAAGAACTAATTAGAGTATAAAGAAGGCTAATAATCCAACTTGAAAACAATCCAATCTCCACAAAATTTTCATTACCTGTAACATCACAATACCAACCAAATATTCCTAGGAAGAAGATCCCACTTCACTACCATAATAAGATTCCCACCATGCTACTCCAATAACACCATATCTATCCCCACAACATGAGACTGAAATCATGCCCCCAATAAAGATAACATGAACCAGACTTTGAATCCACCACCACAATACCTGTAAAAACATAATAAAAAATGAAAACGAGAACTAAGAAATCATCCCTCACAAGAACATACCTTACAAACTAGGCCTATCCAAAAAATAATCAACCAACAAAAAACTCCTCAATGAAAACTAGGAAAAAATAGACCATCCAAAAATAAAATCAATGAAAAATAGGATAAAAGTTAAACACCCTGGTCTATATCTTATTGAAGATATTATCCTTGAAGCGAGTAATCCTAGAATTTTTCAACTTTAGTGAAAAATGGAGCTTGATAAACAAATTATTTATATTAATGGACTCCTTATTTGTAAAACAACATTATTCATCACTTTCTAAATCATGTAATCTGTCATGTTACACAACTAATGATAAATACATGATGAATCGATATATTTAAGAATAAACTTCAACATGGTATTCTAAGTAGCTACATGAAAGGAGGTATAAGGTAGGTCATTTAACTTAAGCACAACCTGCACAATATCATATATAATTTTATAAAAACATCATAAAAAGAAGTCAATAAAAGTAATGTTAAAACATCTCACTAGAGTAGGAATTCTGTCTTGAACCATTATACACATAAATAATCCATGATTATGCATTTATTATTAGGAAATAAATGGAATTACTATAAAGAAAAAGTATCCATTACTATGTATTAATGAACTTTTTAACCAAATTCAAGGGGACCAATACTTCTCAAAGATTGATCTTCATTTCAATTATCATTAGTTAAAAGTTAATAAGTATGATATACCAAATATCATTTTTTTTGTACAAGATATAGTCATCTAGAGTTCATAGTAATTCCTTTTGGGTTAACAAATCCTCCCTCTGTGTTCATGGATTTAATAAATAGATTATTTAAGGATTATCCTAATAAGTTTGTAGTGGTATTTATTGATAATATCCATGTATACTCTAAAAGTTATGAGGTGCATGGAAATAATTTTCAAATTGAGCATGAGGTTCTATAGAAAAAAGGAGTTAAATGGGGAATTTAGTAAATGAGAATTTTGAATTCAATAAGTTTCATTCCATGAACATATTTTATCTAATGATGGTATATCTATTAAACCTTCTAAAACAAAGGTTGTCAAAAAATAGGAAGACCCATAAACATAATTGAAATATGCAATTTCCATGGATTAGGTGGATGGTATCGGTGGTTTGTTGAAAACTTTGCATGATTAGATAATATATTAACTAAGTTAATATGTATTTGGTTCAAATTGTTATTGATAAAGGAATGTGAAGACAACTTTCAGTAATTAAATAGAAGATTGATATATTCCCCTATATTAAATGTACTATCTGGTAAATAAGGGTTTGTTATTTAAAGTGGTGCATTAAGGAAATATCTTGGATGTTTCATAATGAAAAATGATAGAGAGGTGGCTTATGCATCTCTATAGTTGAAACACCATGAGGCTAATCATAAAAATAATTATTTATAGTTGGAAATGGTGATTTTTTCATTAAATATATGGATAAATTATCTCAATGGATAGAAATGTGATATATAAACCAACCAAAAGAGTTTGAAATATATATTTACTCATAAATATCTTAATATTAGGGAAAAGATATGATTAGAACTACTCAAGGATTGTGATTGTGTTATACATCAACACCCTAGTACAAAAAACATAGTAAAAGATGTATTGAGTAGAAAATACTATGGTATCTTATCCATGATGGGAGTAGTGAATGATCCAATTCTCAAAAATTTAGTAAGAATGTAGTTATATATTATAATATAAGGGGAAATCTCATTCTTATTCCATGTAATTAACCAACATTATTTATTAGAAATTATAAAGATATATCAACATGATGATGAGGTCCTATGAAAAAAGATGAAATATGTGAGAAATAAGAATTCACTAGAGTTTAACATCAGTGAAGATGGACTTTTAAGGTTTGGTAAAAGGTTATGTGTTCCATAAATACTAGTGGTAAAAAAGGATTTATTTAATGATTTTCATAGCTCAAACTTCTCTATACATCCTAGAAACACCAAGATATATAAGGAGAATTTCTAGCGGGATAATATGAAGTGAGAGATTACAGATTACACTATAAGATGCTTGGTACACCAATAAGTAAATATTGAAAGATAAATTCCTAAAGGAATTATGAAACCTTTATCTATACCAAAGTGGAAGTGGGATAATATTAATATGTATTTCATTATAGGGACTAATAAGACATCCAAGGGGTATAATGAAATACAGGTCATTATATATTGTCTTATAAAGTAATCCCATTTAGTTGCAATATGATAAGATTCACGTTTAGACCATCTTGATTAGTTGTATATAAATGCAGTTGTGAGAATCCATGGTATACCCTTATCAGTAGTATCTGATCATGATCTAAGATTCACATACAAAATTTAGAGGTGTCTTAAGAAGGATTTAAATATATAGGTTATTCTTAACATGACTTATCATCCTCAAATTAATGAGAATACTAAAAGGACTATCGAAACATTGGAGGATATGTTAAGGTCATTCTCACTTGACTTATAAGTAAATTGTGATTAATATTTACCTATAATGTAATTTTCATTCAATAATAGTTACCACTCCATCATATAAATGGAACCATATGTATCATTGTATGGAAATATATATCAGACACCAAAATGTTGGGATGAAGTTGGATAAAGGAAGATATTGAGTCCAAAAATTGTGAAAGAGACATAAGAAAAGGTAAGATTCATCCAGAAGCATATCATGGGAGAAAAAAATAGACAAAAATGTTATCATGACAACTAAAGTAATAATCTTTAATTCTAATTAGGACATAATTTATTTTAAAGGATATTTCCATGGAAAGGGGTTATGAGATTTTTGAAGAAAGGGAGTCCAAGTCCAAGGTACATTGGTTCATTTGAAATATTAGAGGGGGTATGAGTTGTGGAATATAATTTAGCTATGAAACTAAACCCTTATCAAGTGCATTATGTATTCTATATACCACCTCTAAAAAATATATGCCAGACCCTTCCCATGTTATAAAGGTTGATCAAGTTTAGTTGGATCCTGACTTATCATATAATGAAGAGATGATTCAAATTCTTTATATTTAAGAACAAGTTTTATGAAATCACGCAACTCAACCAGTGAAGGTTCTCTAGAGGAATCACTAACTAGGTGAGGCAACACGACAAACTAATGATGTGATGAAAAATTATTATCCACATTTGTTCATGGATTGATTTATAATTCCAAGGATAAAATTAAAATAAAGGGAGACAATTTAATACCAAAAAAATAGTAACAAACAAACATATTTTATTAAAAAACTATGTAATACAAATCAAAGATATAGATTTATTAAGAGAAATATTACTAAGAATGAAAAATAGATAAAAATAAATAATGCAAGTACAATGTAGATGTATCAAGGTTCGTATTCTCTAATAAACATCTTGACTATAATAAGAATAATATAAAATAAAAATAGTAAAAGCCACATAATTGAAATTTTTAAGGAACTAAAAAAGATAATTATTATTTAGTTGATGGGTATTAATGAATTTATTGTAATTAAAAGTAAATATGGTCATTATATAACTGTTGAGAATTTTGAACATTTTTTATATAGTCTTTATAAAGTGACAGTTAGAATTAGTGTATTTTAAGGATAATGATACAATTTAATTGAAATAGAAGGGAGAAAACATGGATTTGACCAGTGGGAACAACCTTTATGAAGAAACTTTATTAGATCTTGGGAAGGAGGTAACATCACTTGGGTTTTCCCTTAACCATTCCTAATCCAAACTTTAATAATTAAGGTTCTAGTGGAATTGTCTATGGGAGAAGTTCAAGTTAGTGGAAATCACTACTAGATCAATATTTTCAGGACCACCCCATGAAAGTACCACCATTTCACACCTTAACCTTAGGGTTTATAATGGTGTAATAAGGGTATTATATCTAGGTGTTAAGTGGTATTAATGTATTAATTATTTAAGTAAATAAATGGTGTTTATAATAATACCACATTTTTATTAAATGCCTAAACCTTATTTAAAATTTAAAATTCATATAATTATGGAATTTACATGGTAAAATGGATTTTATATTTGTAATTAAGATGTAAAAATTATCTAAAGGGTTGAATCTGGTAATTTTTGGTAAAAATAGTAAAATACGGTAAAAAAATGGTGAAATATTGTGAAATATGGTCAATTTGACATCATATATATGTAAAAATGACTAAAATAATCCCATATAGTTCTATTTGGATACTTTTATAACTAAAAATTATATTGGAGCATTGAGGGATGTATTAGGGCACTATGGAGGGTAGAAGAGTATTTGAGATAATGGAAAAATAAAATATTCAATATTTTATTCCATAAAATTTCACTCACCACACCTATAAATACACACCCCTATTCTCATTTCTCCTCACACCAAATTTTAGTTCTATATTTATATATCTCACAATAAGTTTCTCCTATATCTCTCCCTTTGATCATGAATAGCATGGTTGGATATAAGGGTTGAATCTAGGATAAAAAACTTAAGCAATGTATGGGTACTTTCTCTATATCTTTTCAATTCCTATTTACATTTCCATTGTTTTATACTTTTTGATTTCCAAGTTCTTATTCTAATATTTTTTATATCATTTTATGTTTTCCCTTAAAATATCCTATGCATGTGATCCCCTATTTCACTCACATTGTAATGGGAGCATCCTTATACTTTATATATGATGTCTTGGAACAAGGGCTCGATGATATGTTTATGATGTCCAGCATTATGAATTCCATTTATTTACATCATTATGAGATCATTTAGTTTTTTAAATGTGATTATTTACTTCCTTTATCATACACATATTATGTTATTCTTATATATTCATTGATATGACATCAGTTTTTCCCACTTTATTGTTTATTATATTATTATGCCATGTTAGATTTCACTGAATGTTACCCCTTACTATACATCTAATCTCAATATTTTCTTTTGTCTCCTATTTACTCAGGTAATGAAGAGGAGTATTATATATGACCATATCTACAGATAACATTAAATAATAACTATTTATACTCAAATGATTTATTTTTTCATGTTGTAATGCAATGTTATAGTCTCTTAAGGACTATTAAAACTTGATATTTGGTATGAAATCTCATGTAACCTAATTACCATGTAATAAATAACCCACTAAATTTGGGTGATAAGGGTCTATTGAATTATATTTGGTATTATAGAACGGTTTAGTAAAAACCATAGGAATTAGATTTAGATGAACATCGGTAGAGAACGTCGATTTTACCTCTAGAAAATTCAGTTGATTATTTTAGAATTGGTTTGATAGGTATCCTATGTACATGACCATATTTTTTTAAAGGAATGATATATAAATCATGTTTCATACATTATTATTTTATAATATTACTAATTAATTTATGCCATTGTTAGATAATAGCGACTACTAAAGAAGATATTTATGGCACTAGGGTATACTAAGAAAGAAAAATTCATCTTTTTGGTCTATCATTTTAGGATAGATTCTAACCAATAGTGGACACTGATTCAAAATACTAAGGAGGAGATAAAAAAACATGGAATGGAAATAATTTGAGTTGATTTTTTATAGAATTATTTTTCTTAGGGGAAATGTACTTAAATAGAAAGGAAATTATTGAATTTACAACAAAAGGGATAAGAAACAATGGATGAGTATGAGTCTAATTTCATAAGTTTAGTAAGGTATGTTTTGGATTATCTAAATAACATATAAAGTAATATTTATCAATTCTTTGATGTTTTAAAGATAGGTCATTATAAATATTTAGTCTCTTAATATTTTTCAATATATAATGAAATAATAAAATTTGTATCAAGATTAAGAAGAAGTTTTCTAAATCATTTATTTATAAAGGGAAACCTAGGAAGAATATTTGGGGTAATATCTATGTGGAAATCACCACAAAAATAAGAGAGGAGTGCAGTTTCCCATATATAATAAATGTGGGAAGAAACACCCAGTGACATGCTTAAAAGGATTGGGAATATGTTTTAAATATGGAGAGGAAGGCCATCAAGCTCATGAGTGAAAAAGAAAGAGTGAAGCAATAAATGTGTAGTTTTTAAACAACAAGGGGACAAGACATTAATATAATCAATGTCCTAATCCTCAAGAGAATATACACCAGAGGAGGCATGGGGACCATGTTCAATATTTTGCAATAACAATGGATGATGTTAAATCCCCAAATGATGTGATAGTATGTAATTTGATTATACACTCAAGGTTTTTTAATAAACTATTTGATTTTAGATCTATTAAATATTTTATATCATGCATGTTTACAAAGAATATTCAATAATACCCTAATACATTAAGTAATGATTTATTAGTAAAAATAAGGAGTGTCACATTGATTGAAACAAATATATACTGATCTATTCAAATTAGAATACCCAAGAGTTATCTAGTTTCAAATTTATTTATCATACTAATGGTGTATATTGATGTAATTTTGGGGATGTATTAGCTCTCAAGTTATAAAGCAAGAATTTTTTATAGAGAAAAAAATTTAGAATTGGTAAATTGAGTATAGAATTAGTTATTTTTAGAGGGGAGATTTTATCACCTGAATCATACCCGGAACCACCTCCAGTAGACCACTATAATGAAATCCTTAGGGATGAAATGGATGATACAAAATTTATGAAATAGAAGGGGAATTTAATATTAGATGATGTACCCATTGTGAAATAATATATTGATGTATTTCTAAATGAATTACCTAGATTTACCTATGACCGAGAAGTTGAATTATCTATTGATATTATTCATATGAAAAAACCATATCTAAGACACCATATAGAATGAATTTAGTGCAGTTAGATGAGTTAAAGAAGCAATTAAAAGACTTATGTGACAAGTGTTTCATTCATCCAGGTGTTTGACTATGGGGATCACCTATTTTATTTGTGAAGAAATAGGATGGTTTAATGAAGTTTTTCATTGATTATAGGTAAATAAATGGAATTACTATAAAGAAAAAGTAACCATTTTCTCACATCAATAAATTTTTTGATAAACTTCAAGGGGATCAAAATTTCTTGAAGATTTAACTTTATTATAGTTATCATAAATTAGATGTTAGAAAGGATGATATACCAAAGACAATGTTTCATACAAGATATGGTCATTTATAAGTTCAATTTAATTCCTTTTTTGGTTAACAAATTCACCCTCCATTTTTATAGATTTTATGAATAGATTATTCAAGGATTATATTTATAAGTTTATGGTAGTATTTATTTATGATATAATTGTATACTCTAAAAGTTATGAGGATCATGAAACTCATTTGAAAATTATGATTTAGGTTCTAAGGAAAAACGAGTTATATGAGAAATTTAGTAAATGTGAATTTTGGAATCAACAACATGAATTTATTGGATATATTGTATTCAAGTATGGTATATCTATTGATCCTTATAAAATAAATGTTTTCAAGGAATGACCAAGACCCACAAACATAACTGAAATATGCAATTTCCTAGGTTTTATTGGATACTATTAGTAGGTTTTTGAAAAATTTTCATGATTCGTTAATTCATCAAAAAATTTAATACATAATGGGATGTAATTCATATAGACAATGGAATGTGAAGATAGATTTTATGAATTAAAGAAAAGATTTATAAATTCCTTTATGTTGAATATTCTATCTAGTAAAGAAGGGTTTTTTATTTACATTGATGCATCAAGGAATGGTCTTGTATCCCATCTAATAAAAAATGACAAAGTTGTGGATTATGCATATTGATAGTTGAAACAACATGAGATTAATTATCCAACTGATGATTTATATTTTGAAGTAATTATTTTTTCACTAAAGATATGGACACATTATCTCTATGGATATAAATGTAATATATATATTGGACACAAGAGTTTGAAATATATTTTTACCCATAGATATCTTAATATGTGGAAAATTAGATTAATTTAACTACTTAAGGATTATGACTTTACTATACATTATCATCCTAGTAAATCGAATAATGTATAATATACACTAAGTAGAAAATACCATGGTATCTTATCAATGATCCAAATAGAGAATGATCCAATTATCAAGGAGTTTGTAAGAATTGACTTGGTCATTATAATGGAAGGGGGAAATAATTATTATTATATGTAATTATATAATATTAATTATTAGAAAATATTAAGAAAGATCAACATGATGATGGGGTCCTATAAAAGAAGATGGATGATGTGAGAGATAGGAAATTACCAAAGTTTAACATTGGTGAAGATGGTGTTTTAAGGTTTGGTAAAAGGTAATGCGTTTCAACAATACCATAGGTAAAAAAGGATTTTTTAGAAGAAGATCATAACTCAAACCACTTTATACATACTTGGAATACCAAGATATATAGGGATATTCAAGATCATTTTTAGTGGTCTAATATGAAGCAAGAGATTACATATCACACTGCAAGATGCTTAGTATGATAACAAGTTATGACTAAAAGAAAACTTTCCAAAGGAATTATGCAACCTTTACCTATAACAGAGTGAAAGTGGGATCATATTACCAAGGATTTAATTATAGTTTTTTCTAATACATACAAATGGTATAATGAAATATGGTTCATTATAGATCATCTTAAAAATTTATCCCATTTCCTAGAAATGTAAGAAGATTCAACTCTAGACTATCTTGCTAGGTTGTATATAAATGAAGTTGTGAGAGTCTATGGTACACCATTATCAATAATATATGATAATGAACCAAGATTCACATTAATTTTTTTAGGGGTATTCATAAGTCTTTAAATATATAGGTTAATCATAACACTTCCTATCATCCTCAAATAGATGAACAATATTATAGTACCATTCAAATATTGAAGGATATGCTAATGTTATTCTCACTCGACTTTCAAGGAATTTGGGATCAATATTTAAATATAGTAGAGTTTTCATACAATAATAGTTACCACTCCAATATTCATATGAAACTATATGAATCCTTGTATGAAAAGAGATTTAAGACACCAAAGTTTTTGGAAGAGGTTGGGGAAAGGAACATATTAGGTCCAAAACTTATGGAAGAGACATAAAAAAGGCAACAACCATCCAAAAGTATATAAAGGTGGTATAAAGTAGATTTTTTTACTGAAAATTTGGGGAAGGATCTTGATTCTAAGTAAAAGATCATGTATTTATAAGTATACCTCCATGAAAAGGGGTTATATAACTTAAAAAGAAAGGGAATATAAGTCCATGGTAAATTAGGACATTTGAAATATTAGAGAAAATACAAGCTATGGAATATAATTTATCCATGCCACCAAACCTTTATAAAGTGCATGATGACTTCCATATATCACTTCTAAGGAAATATATTCTAAAAAATTCACATGTTATAAAGGTTGATCTAGTTAAATTGGATCTTAAATTTTCATATAAAGAAGAGAAAATTTAGATTCTCAATACAAGAGAATAAGTTTTATGAAATAAAATGACTTGACTAGTAAAGGTTATTTGTAGAAATCATCAAATAGAGGAGGAAACATGGGAACCTACAGATGCAACGATAAAATCTTATCCATATTTTTTTCATCGATTAGTTTGAAATTTTAGGGATGAAATTATTATAAGGGGGATAATTTAATACCCAATAAAATCTAGTAATAAATAAAACCATTTAAAAAAATAACATTCTAAAGATCAAATATATGGATTTATTAAGACTGTTATAGCTATGAGTGTGAAATTGAAAAAAAATAATGTGAGTATAAAGAAGATGTCTTTTTTGCTTGCATTCTCCAATAAACATCATGACTATAATAAGTATAATACAAAAAAATAATAGAAGATAGAGAATTGAAATTTTTAAAGAACTAAAAACAAGAAGTATTATTTAGTTGATTAATATGAATGAACTTATAGGATGTAAGACTAAATATTATAATTACATAATTGTTTGACATTATGACTATTGGTGTTATAACCATTATAGAGTGACTTTTATAATTAGTGTATTTTATGGGCAATGACAAGATTTAATTTAAATAGAAGGTATAAACCATGGTTTTGTCTACTAAGAACATCCCTTATGATGTAAATTTATCAAAATTTTAGAAGGAGGTATAATTAGTAGGGTTTTCCCTAAACCAGGCTGAAGCCAAACTTCAAAAATTAAGGTTTGAGTGGAATCATCTATGGGACAAGTTCAAGTTAGTGAAAAACACTACTAGATCAATGTTTACCAAAACACCCCAATAAAGTTATAAATTTTCAAACTATACCCTTAGGGATTATGTTAGTGTAATAAGGGGTTAGGTATTTAGGAGTTTTGATGTATTAATGTGTAAATTATTTTAGTAATGAAGTGGTGTTTACTTCCATACCACATTTATATTAAATAAAACATTATTATAAAAAAGATAAAATTCATATAATTAGATAATAAATTTTATAAAATGGAATTTATATTTAGAATCAGAATTTCAAAATTAGTTAATGGGTGAAATTTTGTATTTTTTTTGGTAAAAATAGTAAAATACGGTAAAAAATGGTGAAATACAATGAAATATTGTAAATATGAAATCATATATATATATATAAGTATGAGTAAAATCATACAAGGTAGTTCTATTTGAATAATTTTGGAACTTACCATTATATTGGATCATTAATGGATGTAATGGGGAACTATAGGGATTAGTGGAGCACCTGATATAATGGAAAAATAAAATATTCAATAATTTATTCCATGGAATTCCATTAACCACATCTATAAATAACCACACCATTTTTCATTTATAATCACTCTAAATTTGGGTTTTATCTTTATATATCTACCAAGTATTATCTACCATATATCTATCTTTAATATTGAAGAGTTTTGTTGGATCTAAGGGTCGTCTCTAGGCTTAGAAGCTTAAGCAAGTAAGGACCATTTCTCTCTCTCTTTTCAATTCACATTTCAATTTCTGTTATTGTATCCTTTATTATTTTCAAGTTCTTATTCCAATATTGTTTTTATATCATTTTAAGTACCATCTTTAAGATATACTATTATTGTGTTCCCCCATTTTAATCACATTATACTCCTTTCACAAGCCATTTTAATGCCAAAATTCCCTTAAGAGGCACATAATCCTATATTGTACCATGATAAAAAATCATTATGTATGTCATTTATTTGTGGTATTATGGTTATATTTTTTTAAGAGGGTGGACTCACTCAAGGAATAATTTAGTGATTTTATATATTGAGCCTTTATCGGGTCTCAATAATATTAAACTTGATTTTGTCATAAGGTCACCTTTTTTATCAAAGCATACCTATAGAAAACCAGCTTGGGTCAACTGCCACATCACCCAAGCTAGCCTACCATAAGGCCCAAAGTGTGTTCCTAATCACCATAGGCTGGTAAAAATTTATGAAGGTATAAATATAACAAGTGGGAACAATTTAACCCTCTAAATACAATGAATAAATCCATAAACTCCAACTGGGAGTCAAGCATGAAGCACCCATACCTTGGAAATACATTCCCTATAAATAAGAATTTTCATAATTTAAAACTAACCAAAAAAAATATAATGATATGGATACAAGTAAATATCCAAACATAACTTTAATAAAAAAATTAAAGTGATCTATAAGATATATATAAACAATATAAAGAGGCCAAAATTAGAAAATGGGATGAAGGGGCCTATACATGTACATCCTATATTAATAATAGGTCTCAAAATAACCACATGATTCAACTCCTATAACCCATGTTCACCACTCGATTATCATACTCAAAAGTCTGGTGAAAGAATATATGATCATCCACAAAAGGATGTGATACCATTAACTTTACCTATATCAAATAACACAAGGTCTATATAAAATTATAGGGTGTATGTTTGGTGTGAGTAAAATCCTGGTAGGATACCACCATGAATCTACATAACTCATTTCACAATGAAAACTATCATAACTAGTTTGAAATACATTAGAAATTACCATTTTTTATGTAAGAAATAAACTAGATTATATTATACTTTAATTTATAAAATATAGTTAATTTTAAAGGAATATCATGGGTATAATACATGTTAATAAATCATAGAAGTCAGATAAATTAGGCATCAAAAAAATAAAACCAAGAAAGTACATAAACCATGGAAAGTAAATATGTCTGAACCATGGAACAACATGGGTATCTAACCTCAAGTAAAATAAGGGGATGACCTATGACCCTACTATAAGAAAACCTAATTCCCAATGGTGAAATTCACAGACTAGACCCTGACTTACCCTTGGCCTCGTCGAGCGACAACCCTTATTGAGAGAAAATAATGACTAGGGATTTATCTATTGCATAATACAAGATTGAGTAGAACTCATCTCAATTACCAGTGAAAATATCCAAGGCCCCCATGTGTACTTAATCCAAAACCAAGTCTCATATAACAACAATCACACTATCAATCTCAACAATTATTAATTCCAAAATGATGTATATATGAAATGAGCATTAATTTTTTTATCAATTAGTCACAAAATTCATTGGAAATGTAGAATAACATAAAAATATGGAACACCATTTTTAATAATGATTCATTTTTTCAAAAAATATTTTGAAATTTTAATTAAAAAACAAGTCCAAGGGGCATCTTATCAAACAGGTTTTATGCATAAAAATAAAACTTTTAAATATAACACATATAAGTTATTGAAAACCCACAAATTGTAAAAAAAAAATTCAAGTAAAATGAATGATACTAATAAAACTGTACAAATAAAATGAAATAGGTTTTATACTATCAATTATATTACTTTGAAAGTATAAGTACTAAGGGTATTCCATATGAATATAAATTATGAAGAAACACCTACCTAAATCCATTAAAAAATTATTCTTAAAATACTAAGATTACAGGGTAAAAGGATCCATCAAAACCCTAGGGACTATGGAATTGAAGATTAAAAGTTACCCTAGATATAGAAGCATCCATCATAGCTAATTAAAGAAATAAAGGAAGAAGAACACAGAAGAATAAGAGAAATGGGGAAAATAGGAAGGAAAAATGAATAATAAGGGAGAAATACCTTGATTAAATCAATTAAATCAAGGTATATCCACTAATAATCTTAGATGGGAGAAGATATATGGTTGAGATGTGGTGATTCTATAAAATTAAAGAAAAATAAGGGATGAAGAATGGGATAAAATGAATAAGGGAAGAATTGTAATTTTGATTTTGATTTTTTTGGGTAGATTGAATGGTTTGGATATATGGTTTTAAAAACCATGTCAAAACCATGTGAAAGAAACAATATTCATTTGGATAGGATTTCATGGTTTTATCACATGGTTAGGAGAACTTTGTTCCAACTATGTAAAAGCTACAATAATGTTTCACCTACTTTGCATGACTAGGATGAACGATTAGTTTTAACCATAAGATAACATTGTTTCCTACCATGTATCCCTATTTTCATAATTTTTACCCCAAAACTCCTGAAACATCAACAAATAAAATAAATAAATATATAAAAAAACAAAATAAATACATACCAGTGATAATGGGGATGTCATAATTCTCTCCACCATGCCACTTTCTTTCCCTAGAAAGTCCTCAACATTCTTGGTAAGAAAATAAATAAGGTCATTTATCCTTTATCAATGCCCATCAATCCCAAGTATTATAGCTATATTTACCATGTTTCCATAAAACATGGACCAATAGGATATATTTACCTCACAATACCTTATTATGATTGTCAAGGATATGAATAGGTTGTTCAATCACAATTAGGACCGCTACAACCATCCATAGAGATATTCAAAAGGATAAATCATTATCGATGTTTGATAACTATAATTATAAGAGAATTAATTCAATGATAAATTTTTCTACCATGATCCCTCAAAGTAAAACACACGAGCACAAAACATATTTTTGATAATTGAAATCTCTCACTCAATCTGACCATCTGTTGGTGAGTGATAAGTCATGCTCAACTTTAACTGTAAAACCATTTATTCCTAAATAACCTTACATAATTAGGAAGTGAAGCATGTTTTTTGATTTGAAACAATGGTTTATGGAAACCCATAGAGATTTATGATCTATTGGACATATTGGTGTATAAAATCTTCCACCTTAGTACTCTCCTTGATAGGGAGAAAGTGGTATGATTGTTTAAAATGGCTGATAACCACCCAAAAGGTATTTTTTCTACTCAATTACTAAGGAAATATAATGAAAAAATCCATAGATATTTAATCCCGTTTATAAATAGTAATGGGAAGTGAGTGCAACAATCCTATAGATTTCTGATTCTTAACCTTGACCTTTTGGAAGGTGAAGCAATGAGTCACATGACCAACATTGATCACTTCATTCTCAACCACCATTATTATTGATTTAGATCATAAAACATTTATGTGGAACCTAAGTGATATTCCTAACTAGAATAATATCCATCATTCATCACATCCCACCTCAAAGACATAGAAACCACCAATGTACTGACCATGACCTAAATTCCTGAATGATACCCAAATCAAGCCATCATAAGACCTCAAGTGCACCACCTAGTCACCAAATGATAGAGTAAACATTAGGGGTTTAATGGAACTCAAGTGGGAAGAGATTTTACCCATTAAGAATATATATTAATAAGAAAAAATCATGCTCAAAATTCAATATGAACTCTATATAAGTAGGTCACATGGAACCGAGATGGAAAACCACAATCCATATACCTGTTCACCAAGAATATCTAAAAAATAATAGACGTAGAACTATTTGAATGTGAATACAAACTAAGGGAAAGTTAAAAATAATCCTCAATGTCCAAAAGATATAAAATAATGGATAATATTGTATAGGTGAAAATAACACCAACCAAACAGGGCCTAAGGACTAAACTAAAGAGATCCTTGGTACAAACCATGACTAGGATATTTAAGGATAACCCCAATGCAATTTCTCAATTTTCCACCATTACATTAAAGGTACTCCACCCAAAATCTTGACTCTAGGTACCTTATACCACTAGTTAGGAATAATCTCCTATCAATACTTGAAATATAGTAAGTGATACTACATGTCCACCATGGTGTCCATGCAGGGTGTGACAATTAATGCACACTAATGGTGTATCAACTCACACAATGAATAATAAGTTTATAAAATAACATGAATAAAAATTTACATACATATATATATCAAAATAGTTTTACTAGTAATCATTATGGAATAACAACAGTAGTGAGAATATACAAAAATTCCAAAAAATAAAAAATGTAATAATGAACTCCCTATATCAAGAGGATCCCTACTTGTTATATCTTCTTTGAGCCTTAGATTAGGATTTATGATGAGTAGGATTGAGAATTTTTTTATCCATTCCTTAACAAATAAGTATAAAGTAGTTCAGGTGTAATGGCCATCCCATATAAGGGATAATGGATCGTGTTTACTTGATTCAAGGTGATATTATAGCCCATCCCTTTGAGAATTAGGGAAAAGGGTGTACTGGAGTCAAAAAATAACCATGGTCAAGTAGAATATCTCTATCCATGTCATTGACATGCTCAATAATTTAAGCATTAGAGATGATATATATAAATTAATAGACAATATCCATGTTAAATCTATAAATATTCTCTATCTCAAATTAATAGTCATTCTTAATAGTAAAACAATAATCATGCTCAATATAATAGATCAACAGACATGCCCTACTTCAAGTAATGATGCACAAAATCATTGTACAATATAAAGTTTCATACCGGTGTGTCAACAATTAATATGGTATACAAACATAATAATTTGAAATCCACCCCATGGGTAAGGTATAAAATAATAGAAGTCGAGGAAACTTTTCTTAGGATAATCAAATGTAAGTGTCACATAGGGGATCTTTATATAGTTTACTAATGTTAGGTGACCAAGCAAATCATGGTTTATAACTATGAGTGTGTTCCACCAAATCTATTTATTCACATAATTTCAAAATTATATCAGGATCCTCTTCTTTACTGACCCCTAACTGGATTGAAAAGCTTTATTATTTAACCAAGTCATGGTGTTGGATAACCCGATGTTTGGATACTCAATATTCTATTAAAATGATTTATCTTTTAAAATAACAAAATCAAAATAATTTATCACCTATTTTAAATATTTCTTTAATCTATGAAATCATCTTGTTTTAAGCCTTTAAAAGTTAGCTTAAAGTAAGGGATAGGGCTTAAAAAAACATTTTAAAAGAGTTAAAAATTTGATAGAAAAACATTTCAATGAAAAAGAACAATGCTTAAAAATGAAGCTTTAATTCAAAACCAATTTAATGTCTAAAACTTTATGAAAAAAAGTCGACATAATGTGAAAACACTAAAGGTCTTAAGAATATTAAAAAACCAGGAATGTTTACAATCTAAACCATCCCATTCCACTTGTATAGCCCAATAATAATCTCATCACCGATACAATATATAAATAAGAGGTTAAGTTTGGATCCATGAATTATGAATTATTTAGGCTATGCGGAATGAAATGATTAACTTACACAAGGTGGGATGAAAACTCAAGGGGGTTTGTCAGAGTTCATTACATATTAATTCCACAGAGTTGATTTACAAGATTTTTTTCCCAGTTAAAAAGGGTGATAACACCACACTATCATTGATCTAAGTAAGGTATCTCAACATTAAAATAATAATTAACTTTTAAACAAACCCCCCCAATGAAGAGGCACCTATTTATTCTTAAATATGGGAACCAAGGTTGACTTATTCAAGTTCATACCCAGAAGAATGTTGGAAAGTAGAGGATGAAATTACATTATTGATAAGAGAAAACTTTTTAGAAAGTCAATATTTCTCATGTAGATGTAATTTTTGAGTAAAGAGAGAATTTAAAAAAATGGAGTTAATAGTGAAGTTTGGTGAGAAATATGAACAAAGGAAGAATTTTCAGAAAGTATTTATGTAACATCTTGTCTAGGAAAGAATTAAATGAAGTCTTATTTGTAAAGGATTTATACATATCTATGAAAGATTCTCACAAAGGAATAACTTTATGTGAAATTATTAAAGGAAGTCATTTGTGCAAATAAGGTGAAATAATATTGCACACTATAAAGCTATCACCATTTTCAAAAGTGCAGTAGAGATTCTCATTTTAGATGAAAGGAAAATCTTATATTTCACCATAAATAATTTAATCAAAGGAGTTTTTTATTAAAAGTGTCTTTACGTGAAGGGAAAAAGTGTAATCTTATACAAATAATGTTTTTCGGGGTCTATTGTCTGTAAATAAGATCTTAATCATCTCATTAAGTATAAATAATGAATTGAAGGAAGATCAAAGTGATTTAATCTCTTCGTTCAAGAAAGGTAGAGTTGTGAAGGTATTTTACACAAGGTATACCATGAAGGAATTTTATAAGGAAAAACATGAAGAAGTTTCATGAATGTAAGACTGGGAAGAAGTTTCAAAAAAGGCATATTATGAATGAATTTCATGAAATTTAAAATGAAAAGAAATTTCATTAAAGGTAGAACCATGAAAGAATATCATAAAATGTAGAATCGTAAAGGCATTGCATGAAAGGTGGTACTGTGATGGAATTTCATGAATAGACGAACCATGAAGGAATTTCATGAAATATAGGTTTGAGTAAAGAACTCACATGGTGAATAATATACCTTATAGAACTTGAATTATTGTTGCTACAGATTATTCTTGAGATCATGGATTGCATTGAAGCATCATATCTTGGATTTTGTGATGAAAATATCAATATAAATTCTTAATGACATGGAAGCAACCTTGAAGTTCCCTTTGAATTATTGATGGTGTTGTATTTTTTTTAGCCTTGGATTAGATCTAGTGATTTTAGAATTGTTCTTGAAGTCTAATAACATGTTATAATTGAGCTTGGAGAATGAAAATTGTTTTCAATATAAAAAATATATCAATATTTAATGAATTAAGTTTATAATAAGGACATACAAAAATAATATATTTTTTGTATGTAGATTAGTTGATGAGAATTGTGTTGAAAAATTAAATTTTAGATAACCATGTAATATTTAATTTCATAAGGATATTTGAGAATAATTATTAGTATTTATATGTGGATTAACATGTAAATTTTTTGAAATCTTTTTATAAGATTTTATCAAAAAATACAGGCCAAGATGCAAACCAACCATCCATGGAGCCCAAGTCAAGTGAAAACTAAGATTGAGGGAAGCCTGGTCCTTGATCAACATGTAAGGAGCATGGAGCATAGCCTACACATGGTGTAGTAAAGTTATCATGTGTGGTGTGATGGGTGTATGGAAGTGTGCATGAGGGAGTGATAGTAGGTCAGTGCGTGGAGGTGCAACCCTGAGTTGAGTGCATGTGAGTGTATTCAGGAGCTGACCTAGGTGTCATGGATGAATAATTCTTAAGGGGTTGAGATTAATTAATAATCATAAGTTTTAAGGGATAATTGATGTGGGAAGAGCACTTATATGCTACCATTTCTTCACTTTTAAAAAGAAGGATATAATGCTTGACTGAATGAAGCAGCTACACATGTCTGTATTCCTCTTATAGATCAAGATATGTATGTGTGAAAATTGTATGACCCACCACACCAGGAACCTACCACATGAGTGAATACAAAAGAAACCACATGAGTTGATCTCTAGATACCATGATCATTCTCATGATAAAATAACCTACCATATGAAGGATCTATGAGTTGTTGCACGTGTATGACCTTTCGTAAACCAGAACCACCTGCATGAATAACTGGAAGCTATTTTGGGTATTTTGGAGTGACCACATGAATAATCTTCAAGTTATTTCCCGAAGAGAGGTTGAATGACTACACCAAGGATAACCTACCATGAGCCTCTAATCTACCATGATTTTTCTTATTGATTGCAAGAAGAGGATGATCAACTATGAAATGATGACATACCACAAGAACTTGGATCAACAAAAGTTTTTCAACCACCCACATGAATTGAGTTAGATTGAACACATTAGAGTCTAAGTGACTATAAATAATTATCATGTAGGCACAATTGATCATGAGTTTTCATGGATGATAGCTGGGCCTACCTTGAGTATATTTAATCTACCACATGGTCACTTGATTAACTATATGGGTATTTTATATTCCAGGTCCACTATGATCAATCCACATTGTCCTCATGTGATCATGTCAAAGTCACTACCATGGTAAGATGTACCATACATGATTACAAGATGCTTGAGAATATTGAACCAAGATAGTTGAAAGTGGTAATGAGATGAAAATGCAGCTGTTTTATGATGCGATAATGGAAGATGAAAATGTATTCAAAGATCACATAACACGATTGCAACCTTACTTTCATACATAAAAGATCATCATTTAACAAAGAATGATTTTTTTCAAATAAATAACATGAAATATGTGATTTGGTGAGAGTTTCAATCCACATTATTCATAAACCAACTGGCCATGATGCTATGTATTGATTTTTAATGAAGTGTTTTAAACTTGGGAGAAACATAGAGAAAATACAGGCTAAGTGAAAAAAGAAAAAATGTGGTGTTTAGGTTTATGAAAATATTGAATCCGGTGTGCGATATTACTGTAAATGGATATGCATGAACATGTGAGGGAATTATATATACACATGGATTAAATACCATGTGGATTTATAAATATAAAAATCAATGAAGATTTAAAGGAAGTTTATTATCACAAGATTTATAAAGAAAAATAGGATGTGGTTATTCAAATACCACATGAGGTTAATAATTAAGTCTCCCTATGATTTGATATAAAATATAATATCATTTTTAAATGAGAATGAAGTCCAAAGACTTAGGAGAATTATACCTACCAAAATTACTAGGATATTAAATAAGAAATAATTTTTATGAATTAATGAGAATTTATACATATTACATTTTGTGTACATATTTTTTATATATAGGTGATGGATATTTTGTTTTAGAATTATAATCATAGAAAGACATTATTGATCACTTTGTGCCCTTATGTTGAGGATAAAGAAGATCATATCATGTGTGAAATCTTTCATGCATGAGGTTTTCATTTTGATCCGGTGAGAGGATGGCTGATCTGCAGTTGTATCACTCCATTTGTTATAGTAGTCGAGGAACTTCCAGAATAAGATCTAATATATGATGAAAAATCATCCAATAATATATAAAATATATGATTCATCCTAGATAAAAGCAATAAGCTTTGATGAATTGGTGTCCCTAGTATAAATAACACTATATCAGAGTGGATAATTCCTAATCGAACCTTTTGCACTAATTTTTAGTGTTTTTATTCACTACAATTATATAGTGATAAGAAAATCTGTGTACTTGAAAAAATTCAAACATGGAAAGGAGTAGGCTTTCACATCGATGTCAAACCTTATAAAAATTTCATATGTGTTTTTTTAATTATTTATTTCTTTCATGTGGGTGAATAAGAGAAAAAAGAGAGTGAATCATGGCATTAACCTATCATAGGGGTTAAATTATCAAGTAATAATTTATAAAATAAATTCTTACCACTAATTCACCCCCTCTAAATTGTATCCTAACTAAATCTGGGCTCTTAAAGTGGTATCATAACAAAAAAAATTCTCTTTAGATTCTACTCATCCTAGTGTATCATGAAGAATCAAAATTTTGTAAATAGCATAGGTGTTACCTTTTTCGATGGAAATAACTTCCACGGGTGGAAGAATCAAATGATGCCATTTTTTTTATCATAAGGACTTAAAGTGATTGATTCTATCACTGCGGGAAACCCAAAAATTACAAGGGATGATTCCATGACATTTGAAGACAAGATAAATATTGAGATAGATGGGAAAGTAAGAAATCCTATATTATCAAGTTTTTCTGAAAAAGTATACAACATGGTGATGGGGTTATATATATCTAAGTAAATGTGGTATAAGCTTGAAAGAAATGTATGAGGATAATATAAAGATAAAAGAAGTAAATTTTTAAATATAAAGGTAAAATTTTGATGATATCATAATCGATGAAGATGAGAATGTTGATGACTATTTTACTAGGGTGAATGAGATTGTTAGTCACATCAGAGGCCTCAGGGACAAGATGGATGATTCAACTATGGTAAAAAAATTAATGAGAAATTTTCTATATAGATTTGATCCAAAGATATCATATTTGGAAGAAATTCATAATATATCCCTTGATGAACTACACAATACCCTCCTGAATTATGAGATGAGAAAGACTCCAATTTTCAAAAAGAAATTTAAAGAGGACATGGCTTCAAAATCCATGAATAAATTAAAAATCAAGGAAATGGAAGATGAGTTATCAAGTGACTTAGATGAAGATGATGATATTGATGATAATCATAAGAAAATCATGGATTTAATATATAAAAATATTAAAAGGGGAAAAGAAAAATATAAAAGAAACATTCCTCTTAAATGTTTTAAACATAGAGGAATTAGACATTTTTTTGTATATTTTCCTACAAAAAATAAATTTTTGGAGTTAGATGATAAAAAATATGATGAGAAACCATAATGAAATTCAAAAGGAAAATCTTCCAAAAGCTATATAAAATATGATGAAAAAAAGAAGATATTTAGAATGAAAAAGAGAAGTATATTGAGAAAAGAGGAAGAAGATAGTTCTTCCTATAGTGAAGAGTAATAGTTGTAACATTATATAAAAGATGATAAATTCATGGAACATGTTAAAATAAAATATGACACCTGAAATAGTAGAGAAGAAGAAGACAAATATTACATGATTAAAATATTTTAGACAAAGCTTGAAGTCTATCTTGATAGAAATAATGGACTTAAGAATGAAGTTAAAATTAAAAAAAATAAGGTTGTAAGACTCAATAAAATTAAAGGCAATCTTTATATAAAATAAAATGATTACATTGAAGAGATCAAGTATCTCAAGGTGAAAGTGGCTTAATAAGAAATAATATTAAAGGAATTAGAGAAAATTATGGATACATAGGAAGAATAAATCAAGAAGTATGAATCAATATGTATTAAGGATAAAATGGAACTTGGTATAATGAAACTTGACCATGAAAAATTTACTAAAGTCAGGGATAATTTGTAAGAACCCAAGTTTTTAGAAACGGGTCAAAACCCGGCCCTGTTTAAACTCCTGACTGGTTTTTGGGAAGTCTGGAAAAATCTGGACAGTTTCTGGAAATTTCCAGATTACACGCCGTGTACTTTAAGTACACGCCGTGTATGAGTTACCCGAGTGACCGACCGTGTTCTTGCCGAGTACATTCCATGTGAAGACTGTGTAGAACTTCCTACTACACGACATGTATTTATAGACACGCCATGTATTCCTTACCCGTGTGAGGCCAGGTACATGTCGTGTGGTGCCCAGGTGTAAATTTCCATCTACACGGCGTGTAGCCTTCCTTGACATGCCGTGTACCCTTGCCCGTGTAGCGGCCGAGACCCTGGCCGTGTGCTGACCGTGTACCCAGTCCAAGCCGTGTGCTGGACTCAGCTTAAGTCAGAGTACGAAAATTCATATACATGGCATGTACTTTGGAAATACACGCCATGTACTTTTATTTTTATTTGAGCGATCGGACCGCCGTCGCGTCTCATTCCCAGAATCCTCTTCTTCTTCCCCTTTGGACGAACAAATCGTCTGAAAAACCCCGAAAACTCAAACCCTCCCAGAATCTCCATACGACCTCCGTTCTTCGATCCGTCAGTGGAAGTGGGACCACATCAGAAAGGCTAACCCCGCACACCATTCTTTGTCCTTAATTCCTCACCTGTTCCTTCGCAGATTCCATCCGAACGGAATTGCCGGATTTAACGGAAACACAGATCTACCGCGATTCAGTCTGATTCAGAGGCTGAAATCAAAGGAGTGGCATCGTACGAGTATGAGGTAGGTGGTGCATACCTTCTTTCGTGTTTTCGTAGACTTTTGGGGGTGGCGACCTTCGGGCGCGGTGTCGGGTGTTGAGCGAAACACTGTTTATTTATTTTTATTTCATTATCTGCATTGTGGGATGCCTCTGGGCATTACCTGAACCTGTTGTGATTGAGCAAGACTGGGTTAGAGGTCGTTGCTCATTTGGGGCAATTCGGTCGGGGGTGCCGAAATGCGTGTGAATTGGACCGTTGTTTAAACTGCTGTGTTTATACTGCTTATTGGATGTCTCTAGTTGAACTGTTTAGTTTAATTGTTAAATTGTGAATGAGTTAGGTACTGGTATGAGATAGCACAAGTAGTGCAAATTGACTGTTTAGTAATTGCCTGTTTAAAGTGATGCTTCCAAGTATGAACATGCAATGTGTGATATTGCCTATGTTGAACTGCTTGTTGTGTTGGGCGTGACCCAGATATATTGTTGAGTGATGAGGATCACAGGTTGGGGATTTTAGCTCGGGTTACATTGGGTGGTTGCTACCACGGTATTGGGCATCATGGACGTCGGTTGAGATAGTTGGACTGTCAGGTTGGGCTTGGCCCGGGTTACTGGATGGAGAGACCATCAGACTGGAGCGACAGGTTCGCAGGGACACGAGGTTTCAGAGGTGTTGTGTCTTGGGACATACTGAGGTGATTACCGCTCAACGGGTACTTTTGAGTAGTGTGCACACAGATAGACTCTGAGATGAGGTGGTACGACCACTCGCTGGGTAGAGGACCCCGGTAGATGCGGTTAGGTATATTTGGTTTGGGGGTGCTTGCCATAGGAAGCCACATGGAAGGTGAGGAGCCTTCGGGAGACAGATTTGAGGCGGTCAGGTTGGGGGCAGAGGCTCGCCGTGATTTGAGGGCAGACATCGCTGTCCCTCTGGTTATCTTTTGAGGGCAGACATCGCTATCCCTCCGGTTATCTTTTGAGGACAGGTATCGTTTTTCCTCCGGATGTTGTGCCTGGGGCAGGTTGTGCTTTTGAGCTGGGTTACGATGGTTGGGCGTGCCTTTGGGACATCGGTACTTGAGACACATGGTGTCAGGTGGCATGAGGTGTCGGGCTGCAGATCAGACTTTCCGGCATTGGCCGAAGCAGGTGACACTTCATGGTGGCTGCTGAGCACCAGTGAAGTCTTTGTTTACTTTTGGGCATTGCATTGTTTACTGTTTTTCTTCTATAAGCATGTCTGCCTAAACACTTATATTAGGTATGCACCTCTGGGTGGTATCCTACTGAGACTTGTCTCACACCCTACACGGGCCCTTCGGGACATGTGTAGACTTTATGAAATTGCGTGTAGGTAAAGGGTCAGCCTCAGGAGCTGGATGACATGGAGACTGGCACAGACCCTGAGGTCGTGCCGTACAGGAGTTATTTGTTTAGTATTCTTTTCTTGCATCAGCATGTTTAGTTTATATTGTAGCTACAGTTGGTTAGCCATTGGCACCGTGATATATATATATTGATTTGTATGACTTGTTTGGATGCATGCTTGGTTGTATTAGCAGTTATTGCAGTTGATTGCTGGAATGAAGTTCTGTTTAGTTTCCGCTGTTGCTGTTTTTACATTGCTTCCGCTATTTATTGTTATTGAATGTTCTTCCGCTATGTGGGTCTAGTTCGAGTCTGCCGAGTCATTTATTTCTACTGCATATTTTAGTTATTACTTGGGCCAGTACTTTTAATTCCTCCGTGAGGGTATAGCCTCCCCACTATACCTAATAGACCCTCGCTGCTAGTCGGCAGCCTTTGGCGTTCAGGGGAGGTGCGCCTAAGGTAGTGACACCCGACCCGTTCGGCATTGTTCGGGTGGCTGGCCGGGTCTGGGTCGTTACAAAGTGGTATCAGAGGAGTTTTTGACAAGGATTTAGTAGTAGTGTTTTTCTGGCTACTAATGAGATTGAGACTTCTCCTTTTATTTCTGCTGGTTTTACTATTTGGGATATGGTAGACTGGAGATAGGTTGTTGTTGGAACTTGATTTTTGAACTTGTGCTTGGGTGCCTGAAGCCCCATGTACGAGGGATGGATTGAGTTGCTGGGGGTGGGAATTGCTGTTTGCTTTTTTCTCAGATTACAGTTGACATGATTTCCACCTCGGTGGCTCACTTGTTGTGCGATGTTATTGATTATGATATGTAAACCTTGGCCGGTATGGAAAGGGTTTCTTGCTTGGCTTTTGATAGGCACATTTTAGGGTATTTCAATTTCATAATCGCACGTATGCTTTGTGAAGTGATAATACCATGTGAATAAAATCCATTGTCATGGTATGTATGTCCTGAAATTTGAATAGGTAAAACTCTTGATAGAATTGCTTGTTTATGGTAATTTATATGCCATGCTTTGTACTTTTATAGAATTGCATGTGCAGGAAATATGGGTCTGGCTCTTATGAGAGCAGGCAGGTACAATGGTTGAGGCAGTGTAACTGTCAGGATTGGGCGACTTGGTCGTTGGGACTGAGGCAACGTTGGTTGTCAGGACGGGCACGACCCGAGGTACTAATGATACTTGGCTCTGTTGAGGGAAGGTAAGGAGGCCATGAGGTCGGGATGCCATGGGGCATGGGTTGCGGTGAGGGGGAGTAAGGGTAGTTGTTATGCACTGCCTTTTACTGCTTTCCTTATCTACGTAGAATATATTGTTATATAGATATATGTGGGCTGTCTGACCATTTATGGTATTCAGCGGGTTACTTCTTCACAACACAATGGAGCGACAGGAAGGAGAGGATATGGTACTACAGGATCAGGTTCAGAATCTGGTGCAGGCAGAGTATGAGCCGCAGGTACAGGCTCAGGGACAGGATCAGGTTCAGGATCCAGTGCAGGCAGGGCAGCAGCCGGGTTTGGCAGCGTTCGGACCGTGGCTCAACGAGAAGCTCCGAGCTAGCCTAGTTCGCGTCTTACAGGGGATTGACAGAGGTACGCAGGGTACAGAGCCTTCTATGGCGCATCTGACGTGGGAGTTCCAGTCATAGCACCCACTGCTTTTTCAGGGTGGGGTGGTCCACAGGCAGCAAAAAACTGGATAGAGAGTATGCACATGATCTTCGAGCATCTCGAGACGCCTCCAGGGCGGAGGGTCAAACTGGAAACATACATGCTGAGAGGACCGGCGAAACATTGGTGGGATGTGCAGGTACAGGCTCGTAGGCACGAGGGACTGGCGTGGAAGGACTTCGAGGACAGGTTCTTCGAGCACTTTTATCCGGAGATGATGAGGGCAGAGAGAGCTTGGGAGTTCTTGAGTCTTCAGCAGGGAGACATGTCCGTCATGGATTACGCAGCTACATTCACAGAGCTGTCCCGTTTTTCACCTGGTATGGTGAGCGATGATGCAGCTAGGGTGAGGCGCTTCGAGGACGGCTTACGAAACGCCATTCGGGTTCAGGTAAACATCTTCAGGCTGGGTTCCTTCTCCGAGGCGGTGAACCAGGCGCTCATAGCTGAGGGCAACGAGAGAGAAAAATATCGTTTTGGCAGGGTGACAACTTTAGGTGATGATTCAGACATCAGGAAGCGGAGAAGAGATGAGTTCCAGCAGGGCGAGCATGCCAAGGACTCAACTAGACCACCTCGTGGTAGTTCAGTGGTGTTTTGATTTCAGTGTGGATAGCCAGGACATGTTCGGGCTCAGTGCGATAGGCCCCAAAAGGAGTGTCGGGCGTGTGGACAGGTCGGGCATCTGGAGAGATTTTGCAGGCAGCCTTCTCAGGCAGTCGGAAGGCAGGGACCAGGACAGACTGTGGCATCAGGAGTTGGTTCAGGTTCGGTACCAGGAGAGGGTGGTCGAGGTTCAGCTGCACGCGGAGGACGTAATAGGGACAGTAGGACCCAACTGAGGGGTCCGTGGCCGGATACTGGGGCAACATCGCAGGGAGGTCAGGCATCAGGCAGTCGGGCTTCAGGCCAGGTGCACGCTGTGGAGCTGCCAAGAATTGAGTAGGCTAGAGAGCCGACGACGATGGCAGGTACACCGCGGGTGTGGCCGTGAGTTTCTTTACTTTCTTTTGGAATGGCCTCTTGAGGCATGTCTGGTTGAGTGCACAGGCTGCACATGATACTTGTGGACTGACTAGATTCTAGTTAGTGGGATTGGCATCATATCAGATGTGTTTTATGTTTTATTTATATATTTGAGATGCATGGAATCAGGAGCATCAAGGATGCAGGTTACTTGAGGTGCCATGGGCATCGGGGCATCGTGGATGCGGGTTACTTGAGGTGCATGGAACCAGGTTTGAATTGAGCATCTATTAGATGCAGGACCTCAGGGAGGCAGACGCCAATGCGGTGAGAGTTACGTTGGGTGTCGAAAGCTACACGTGAGCATCGAGGAGGTGCAGGGGTGACGATGCGTCACGGGAGGACCATGGGTCCGGGAAATAGGTCGTTGGGCCTTGTTTGTTTATTTGTTTTCTTTGAGCTTTGTTTGAGTTGAGACCGAGTAGGTGATTCCTAAGGTGGGGAGCCCCTTTTTAGGAATTTGGCCAGAACCTTGAGATCGGGGTAGTCTGGGTTTTTTAACCGAGACGGGCGTGTTCGGTGCCATCTCCTGGTTTCATTTGGTAGCTCGGGGACGAGCTACATTAAGGTGGGGAGTTTGTAAGAACCCGAGTTTTTAGAAACGTGTCAAAACCCGGCCTTGTTTAAACTCCTGACTGGTTTTTGGGAAGTCTGGAAAAATCTGGGCGGTTTCTAGAAATTTCCAGATTACACACCGTGTTCTTTAAGTACACGCCGTGTATGAGTTACCTGAGTGACCGGCCGTGTTCTCGCCGAGTACATGCCATGTGAAGACTGTGTAGAACTTCCTACTACACGACATGTATTTATAGACACGCCGTGTATTCCTTACCCGTGCAAGGCCAAGTACATGTCGTGTGGTGCCCAGGTGTAAATTTCCATCTACACGGCGTGTAGCCTTCCTTGACACGCCGTGTACCCTTTCCCGTGTAGCGGCTGAGACCCTGGCTGTGTGCTGACCGTGTACCCAGTCCAAGCCGTGTGCTGGACTCTGCTTAATTCGGAGTACGAAAATGCATATACACGGCGTGTAATTTGGAAATACACGCCATGTACTTTTATTTTTATTTGAGCGATCGGACCGTCATCGCGTCTCATTCCCAGAATCCTCTTCTTCTTCCCCTTTGGACGAACAGATCGTCTGAAAAACCCCGAAAACTCAAACCCTCCCAGAATCACCGTACAACCTCCGTTCTTCGATCCATCAGTGGCAGAAGGACCGCATCGGAAAGGCTAACCCCACGCACCCTTCTTTGTCCTTGATTCCTCACCTGTTTCTCCGCAGATTCCATCTGAAAGGAATTGCCGGATTTGAAGGAAACACAGATCTACCGCGATTCAGTCCGATTTAGAGGATGAAATCAAAGGAGTGGCATCGTACGAGTACAAGGTAGGTGGTGCATACCTTCTTTCGTGTTTTCGTAGACTTTTGGGGGTGGCGACCTTTGGGCGCGGTGTCAGGTGTTGAGAAAAACCCTGTTTATTTTGTTTTTATTTCATTATCTGCATTGTGGGATGCCTATGGGAATTCCCTGACCCTGTTGTGATTGAGAAAGACCGGGTTAGAGGTCGTTGCTCGTTTAGGGCAATTCGGCTGGGGGTGCCGAAATGCACGTGAGTTGGACCGTTGTTTAAACTGCTGTGTTTATACTGCTTATTGAATGTCTCTAGTTAATCTGTTTAGTTTAATTGTTAAATTGTGAATGAGTTAGGTACTGGTATGAGATAGAACAAGTAGTGCAAATTGACTGTTTAGTAATTTCCTGTTTAAAGCGATGCTTCCAAGTATGAACATGCAATGTGTGATATTTCCTGTGTTGAACTGCTTGTTATGTTGGGCGTGACTCAGATATATTGTTGAGTGATGGGGATCACAGGTTGGGGATTTTAGCTCGGGTTACTTTGGGTGGTTGCTACCACGGGATTGGGCGTCACGGACGTCGGTTGAGACAGTTGGACTGTCAGGTTGGTCTTGGTCCGGGTTACTGGATGACGAGACCATCAGACTGGAGCGACAGGTTCGCAGGGACATGAGGTGTCATAGGTATTGTGGCTTGGGACATACTGAGGTGATTACCGCTCACTGGGTACTTTTTATTAGTGTGCACACAGATAGACTCTGAGATGAGGTGGTATGGCCACTCGCTGGGTAGAGGCCCCCGGTAGATGCGGTTAGGTATATTTGGTTTGGGGGTGCTTGCCATAGGAAGCCACGTGGAAGGTGAGGAGCCTTCGGGAGACAGATTTGAGGCGGTCAAGTTGGGGGCAGAGGCTCACCGTGATTTGAGGGCAGACATCGCTGTCCCTCTGGTTATCTTTTGAGGGCAAACATCGCTGTCCCTCCGGTTATCTTTTGAGGACAGGTATCGCTGTTCCTCCGGATGTTGTTCCTAGGACAGGTTGAGCTTTCGAGCTGGGTTACGATAGTTGGGCGTGCCTTCGGGATGTCGGTACTTGAGACACATGGTATCAGGTGGCACGAGGTGCCGGGCTGCAGATCAGACATTCCGGCGTTGGCCGAAGCAGGTGACACTTCATGGTGGCTGCTGAGCACGAGTTAAGTCTTTGTTTACTTTCGGGCATTGCACTATTTACTGTTTTTCTTGTATAAGCATGTCTGCATAAACACTTATATTAGGTACGCACCTCTGGGTGGTATCCTACTGAGACTTGTCTTACACCCTACACGGGCCCTTCGGGACGCGTGTAGACTTTATGAAATTGCGTGCAGGTAAAGGGTCAGCCTCAGGAGATGGATTTTTGTGATGTTGACATGGAGACTGGCATGGACCCTGAGGTCGTGCCGTATGGGAATTTTTTTTTAGTATTATTTTCTTGCATCAACATGTTTATTTTATATTGTAGCTACAGTTGGTTAGCCATTGGCACCGTGATATATATATATTGATTTGTATGACTTGTTTGGATGCATTCTTGGTTGTATTATCAGTTATTGCAGTTGATTGCTGGCATGAAATTCTGTTTAGTTTCCGCTATTACTGTTTTTATATTGCTTCCATTGTTTATTGTTATTAAATGTGCTTCCGCTATGCGGGTCTGGTTCAAGTCTGCCGAGTCATTTATTTCCGCTGCATATTTTAGTTATTACTTGGACTAGTACTTTTAATTCCTCCGTGAGGGTATAGCCTCCCCACTATACCTAACAGACCCTCGCTGCTAGTCGGCAGACTTTGGCGTTCAGGGGAGGTGCGCCTAAGGTAGTGACACCTGAACCATTCGGCACTGTTCGGGTGGCTGGTCAGGTCTGGGTCGTTACATAATTCATCACATAATATTGAGAAACCTTGTTCATTAACCCAGGTAAAATCTGCATCTGTAACTTCTTATAACATTAAATCTATATCAACTAAAAATGCAGGTTCTAAATGTAAAAATGGGTGATCCTAGGTTGATAAAAAACATGAAAATAAAACTCATATATTAATGGGAGTTGAGATATTTTGAGAATATATGCAAAATAAGGATGATTTTATACCAAAAAACAAGTAGTTTTTTCATGAAAATAGATAAATATTATTGAAGGTCTAACTTTAGGGGTTATTAATGGTTTTGAATAAAATTTGGGAATAATAACCATGTTTTTTGGTACATATGTATCTCTATTAGAATAAAATAAGTCCTGAATTGAGGGGGATCTACTTAAAAAGTAGAAACAATAAATCTAGTTTGAAGTAATATGGAAGACCTACAGGAATACCTATTTAGAATAGATTTGAGTATCTTGATGAGATATTTGGAAGGCATGACCAAGTATTTCACTATGATGAATATATTATGAATTTAATTCAAAATAAATAACAATATATTTCAAAAGGATGAGAATCATTAAGTAGAGGTAGGATAGGAAAAGCATTGATCATTGAGGTGGCTCTAAAGGCTGGAAAGAAGAGAAATCCTTGAATCCTAGATAATGAATTATCATCACACATGAAAGGGGATACCAAAATTTTCAAATGAATTGAATAACATGATAATGGTTTATTAAATTTCATAAATGAAAGGTCATTAAAAATCAAGGGAGTTGGCTCAGCTGTGATTGATTCCAACAACCTAAACCCACTGGAGGTTTTTTTGTTGATGAGATCAAACACAACCTATTGAGTGTTAGTCAGTTATATGATGAGGTTAATTAGGTAATAATCAAGAAATAAACATGTCACGTCAAAATATTTTATATTTTAAAATTATCACAATAAGAGAAACAACCATTGAGATTTTTTTTATGGTAAGCGATCCTAGTAATTCCTGCCATCACTGTGCTAAAGAAGACAAAAATCTATGACATAAAATACTTGGCCACATTGTCCAAAATAATTTTAGTAAAATTTATGAAGGAAATTTGGTTAGGGATATATCAAAATTAATCTAATATAGAGATCATGTTTTTACAACTTATTAGAATGGGAATATGGTTAGAGGAAAACACAAAAAGGTGGTGTTGCAATCAACAAGATCTCTTGAATTAGTACACCCAAATTTGTGTGGCATCATGAGAAACAAATACAAAAAGGATAATTGTATTTATCACTTTATTAATGATTATACATGTATGAGAAGATTTATATTTATGAATCATAAGTCTCAGGCTGTGTACATGTTCATGATTTTTAGAAGAGAAGTTGAAAGAGAAATTTTCATTTATATCAAAAAACTAAGAACCGATAATGGGAAAGAATATATTGGAAATTAATTTTAAAATTAACTTGTAAATAATAGAATTAAAAATCAATATATAACTCCCTTAACACCTCAAAAAAATGGGGTTGTTGAAATAATGAATAACAACATTATGGAGATGGGGAGAACTATACTGGCTGAATTTGAGAGGTCAAAATTCATTTGGGAAGAATTTATATGCACTAATGTGCACATTAAAAACCAATTATTTAAAAGATAAAACTCAAATAAAACCCCATATGAAATGTGGTATATTAATAATCCAAAAATCAGCTACTTCATAATGTTTAATAATCCTTATATTATCAAAATTAAAGACTAAAATCTAGGAAAGTTTGATGATAAAGTTGAGGAAGGAATATTTATTTGGTACCTATCAAATGGTAAAGGATATAGATGCTATAAAAAATGTTTAAAAGGGTGCTTTATTATTATGATATCAAAATACTTTAAAATAAACTGATAAATAGTGTTTTGAATACATTATTTTTTGAAGAAATCTAGAAGAAAAGTAAAAAAAATTATAGGAAGGATAGTGAAAAGAAGTATGAAATTGAGTAAAGAGTAGGAGGAGATGATTCTGACCAGACCAGTGATTGGGATAAGCTATATGGGAGTATGAAATAGAATTATTAAAGGTTAAAAAATCACGTGTAAGAATAAAATATTATTAGATAACAAACAAAACCCATTCAAAATCAAAGAAAGCCGAGTTATGATGAGCCTAAAGCAAAATTAACTTGAATAATATTGAATCAAACCTCACTTATCTCTATGATTGTGCCTAAATATATGAAAAAATCCTTTAATTATAAAGAATTTATTGAGTCTATGTATGAATAATTTCATTATATTGAGTGGAATTCCACTCAGGACCTTATTCCAAGACCTTATGAAAAAAATTCATTGAGACCAAGTGGTGTTCATAAATAAGGATCAACTTGTTTAGATTGTTTTAAGAGGAAAAAATCTCCATTATTTAGTGGGTCCACTAATAAAATGGTGGAAGATTCGTGGATAAAGTCTCTAGAGAAGATCTTTATGGAATCAGGGCGTACTAAGAAAGAAAAATGCATCATACTGGTATATCATTTAAGGAGAGTTGCTAACCAATGGTGGTTAATTATTGAATATACCAAGAAGGAGGAGATAAAAAACATGGAATGGAAATAATTTAAGGTGATTTTTCTAGGTAAATATTTTTCTTATGAGAAACATACTGAAATAGATAGGAAATTATTTAATTCACAAAAAAGGGAGAAGAAACAATGAAAGATTATGGGGTTAATTTTACAAGTTTAGCATGGTATGTTTTGGATTATCTATATAACCTATAAAGAATTATTTATCACTTATTTTATGTTTTAAATACAATTATTTAGAAATATTTAGTTCCTTAATCTTTTTCAACATATAATTAAATAGTAAAAATTTGTATCAAGATTGAGAAGGAGATTTCTAAATTATTTATTTATAAAGGGAAACATGAGAAGAAGAGGAGGTTCGATATCTATGTTGAAAGAACCATGAAAAATTAAAATAATTTAGGAGTGGAGTTCCCCATATATAATAAATGTGGGAAGAAACAACCTATGACAAGCATAAAAGGATTGAGAAAATGTTTTAAATATGGAGAGAAAGGTCATCAAGCTCATGAGTGAAAAGGTAAGAGAGAAGCAATCAATGTGAAAATTTTCAACTAGAAGGAGATGAGATATTACTATAATCAATGTCATAATATCCAAGAGAATATACCTTATATTAGGTAATGAGATCTTTTTAAGGATTTTTCAACAATAATGGATGATGTTAAAGCTCAAAATGATGTGATAGTAGGTACTTTGATTTTACATTCAAGGTTAGCTAATACATCATTTGATTCTAGATCTATGCACTATTTTATATCATGATTTTTTACAAAGAATATTCAATAACCCCTAATAAATTAAGGAATGATTTATTAGTTAAAATAAGGAGTGGTAAATTTATTGAAACGAAGATACACTTATCTATTCAAATTAGAATACACAAGGGTTAAACAGTTTCAAATTTATTTATCACATTAATGGTTTATATTGATGTAATTTGGGGGATGTATTAGCTCTAAAATTATAAATCAAGATTTTTTTATAGAGGGAAAGAAGTTAGAATTGGTAAAGTGAGTATAGAATTAGTTACTTTTAGAGGGGAGATTTCATCACCTAAAACATATCAAGAACCACTTCCAGTAGCCCACTATAATAAAATCCTTAGGGATGAAATGGATGGTTTGAAATTTATGAAGGATAAGAATAATTTAAGATTATATGATGTAGACATTGTGAAATAATATATTAAAGTATTTCATGATTAATTACCTAGATTTACCTATGATCGAGAAGTTTAATTCTCTATTGATATTATTCCTGATGAAAAACTGATATCCAATCCACTATATAGAATAAATTCAGAGTATTTAGTTGAGTTAAATAAGAAATTACAAAACTTATGTGATAGGTGTTTCATTCATCCAACTGTCTCACTATGGGAAACACCTATTTTATTTCTGAATAAGTAGGACAATTTAATGAAAGTATGCATTGATTTTAGGTGAATAAATAAAATTTATATAAATAAAAAGTATCCATTTTATCTCATTGATATACTTTTTGATAAACTTCAAGGATGGTATATCTATTGATACTTATAAAACAAAGGTTTTCAAGTAATGACCAAGACCCACAAAAATAATTGGAATATGCAATTTCCTAGGCTTGACTGGATACTATTAGCGATTTGTTGAAAAATTTGCATGATTCGTTAATTTGTTAACCAAGTTAATATATAAAGGGTTGAAATTCACATAGATAATGGAATGTGAAGACATATTTGAATAATTAAAGATAAAATTGATAAATTCCCTTTTGTTTAATATTTTATATATTAAATAAGGGTTTTTTATTTATAGTGATTCATTAAGGAATGGTCTTGGATGCCATCTAATAAAAAATGACAGAGTGATGGCTTATGCATCTTGATAATCGAAACCCATGAGATTAATTATCCATCTTATGATTTAGAGTTAGTGACAATTATTTTTTCATTAAAGATATGGATACATTATATCTATGGAGTTAAATGTAATATATGTACTGGCCACAAGAGTTTGAAATATATTTTTACTCATAAATAACTTAATATGAGGAAAAAGAGATTATTTAAACTACTTAAGAATTATGATTTTGCTATAAATTATCGTATAAAGAAAGAAAATATGACAGAATATGCACTGAGTATAAAAATAATGTTATCATATCAATGATTTGAGTAGAGAATGATCTAATTATCAATGATTTAGTAAGAATTAACTTGGGTATTATAATGGAAGGGTAAACATCATTATTATTCCATGTAATTATCTAAAATTCATTATTTTAAAGGATTTATAAAGATAAACATAATGACGAGGCCCTAAAAAAGAATATGGATGATGTGATAAATAGAAACTTACTATAGTTTAACATTGGTGAAGATGGTTTTTTAAGGTTTGGTAAAATGTTATGTATTTCAACAATACCAGAGGTAAAAAATAATTTGTTAGAATAAGATCATAAATCAAACCTCTTTATACATACTTGGAATACCAATTTTCATAGGGATATTCAAGATATTTTTAGTGGGATAATATGAAGCAAGGGATTTCATATTAGACTAAAAAAATTCTTAGTATGTTAACAAATGAAAAATAAAAGACAACCTTCCGAAGGAATTATGAAAACTTTATCTATATCAGAGTGGAAGTGGGATCATATTACCATGGGTTTCATTACAATTTTTCCTAATACATCCAAAGGGTATAGTGAAATATGGTTCATTATATATCATCTTAAAAATTTATCCAATTTTCTTGCAATGCGAGAAGATTCAACTCTAGACTATCTTGTTAGGTTGTATATAAATGAAGTTGTGATACTCTATGGTACACTGTTATCACTAATATCTGATCATGAACCAAGATTCACATAAATTTTTTTAGGGGTATTAAAGAGTCTTTAAATATATAGGTTAATAATAGCACTTCCTATCACCCTCAAATAGATGAACAATATTATAGGACTATTCATGTATTAGAGGATATGATAAGGTTATTCTCACTTGACTTCCAAGGAAGTTGGGATCAATATTTAACTATAGTGTAGTTTTCATACATTAACAGTTAGCACTCGAGTATACATATGGGACCATATGAAGCCTTTTATGAAAAGAGATGCCAGACACCAAATTTTTAGGAAGAGGTTGGAGAAAGGAACATATTAGGTCCAAAACTTATGGAAGATACATAAAAAAGGTAACATCCATTAAAAAGTATATCAAGGTGGTATAAAGTAGAAAAGTTTTTTTATAACAATTGGAGGAAAGATGTTGAATTCCAAGTATGATATCATGTCTTTCTAAGGATACCTCCATGAAAAAGGGGTTATGTAATTCGGAAATAAAGGGAAGCTAAGTCCATGGTAAATTAATACATTTGAAATATTAAAGCCAATACGAGCTATAGAATATCATTCATCGATGCCACAAAACCTTTCTCAAGTGTATGATTACTTCCATATATCACTTCTTAGGAAATATATGCTAAAAACTTCACATGTTTTAAAGGTTGATCCAGTTAATTTAGAGCTTAACATTTCATATAATGAATAGAAATTTTAGATTCTCTATATGATAGAAATTTTTTAATGAAATAAAATGACTTGACCGGTGAATATTATTTGTAGGAATCACCAATTATAGGAGGAAACATGGGAACCTATGGATGTAATGATAAAGGATTGTCCATATTTTTTTCTTGGATTGGTTTGAAAATTTAGGTATGAAATTATTATAACAGGGATAATGTAATGCCTAAGAAATTCCAGTAAGAAATAAACACATTTTTTTCAAAATGATGTGGTAAAAATAAAAGATATGGATTTATTAATACCGTTATAGCTATGATTGGAAATTTAAAAAAATAAATAATGGGAGCATAATGAAAATGTATTTTGGCTTACATTATCCAATAAACATCAAGACTATAACAAGTATAATACAAAAAAATAATACTATCCAGAGAATTGAAATTTTAAAAGAACTAAAAATAATAAGTATTATTTAGTGTATTAATATAAATGAATTTATAGGAAGTAAGAGTAAATATTATAGTTACATAATCATTTGACATTATGACTATTGGTGTTATAACTATTATAGAGTGACTGTTAGAATTAGTGTATTTTATGGGTAATGACATGAGTTAATTTACATAGAAGGGATTAAACATGGTTTTGACTACCAATAACATCACTTATGATGTAAATTTTTCATTTTTTAAAGAGGTAGAATTATTAGGGTTTTCCCTGAACTAGGATGATGCCAAACATCAAAAATTAAGGTTCGAGTGGAATCGTTTGTGGGCAACTTCAAGTTACTGAAAACCACTACCAGATAAATGTTGACCAAAACACCCCATGAAAGTGACACTATTTCAAACTATACCCTTAGGTATTATGTTAATGTAATAAGGGGTTATGTATCTAGGGGTTTTGAGGTATTAATGTAAAAATTATTTTAGTAATGAAGTGGTGTTTACTTCCATAACATATTTTTATTAAATTCATCATTCTTATTAAAAAGTTAAAATTCATATAATTAGAGAATTAATTTTATAAAAATTATTTTATATTTATAATCATAATTTCAAAATTAGTTAAGGGGTGAAATTTTGTAGTTTTTTGGTAAAAATAGTAAAATACGGTAAAAATGGTGAAATATAATAAAATATAGTAAATATGAAACCATATATATAAGTATGAGTAAAATCATAAAAATTAGTTCTATTTAAATAATTTTGGCACTAACCATTATATTGGAGCATCAAGGGATGTAACAGGGAACTATAGGGATTAGTGGAGCACTTAAGATAATGAAAAAAATAAAATATTCAATAATTTATTCCATTGAATTCCATTGACCACATCTATAAATACCCACCCCATTTTTCATTTATACTCACTCTAAATTTGGGTTTTATATTTATATATCTCCCAAGGATTATCTACCATATCTCTCTCTTTAATCTTTAAGAGTTTGGTTGGATCTAAGGGTCAGCTCTAGGATTAGAAGTTTAAGTAAGGGTCCTTTCTCTCTCTCTTTTCAATTCCCATTTCAATTTCTATTATTGTATCTATTTTAATTTCTAATTTCTTATTAAAATATTGTTTTTATATAATTTTAAGTACCATCTTTAAGATATCATATTATTGTGTTCCTCCATTTTACTCATATTATACTCCTTTCATAATCCGTTTTAATGCTAAAATTTTCTTAAGAGGCATGGAATTATATATTGTCCCATGATAAAAAATCCTTATGTATGCCATTTTTTGGTGGTATTATGGATATATTTTTTCTAATAGGGTGTCCTCACCTAAGTAATGATGCAGTGATATTACAGGATGAACCATTATCAGGTCTCAAGAAGATTAAACTCGATTTTGGCACAAGGTCACCTTTTACATCAAAGCATGCTTATAGAAAATCGTCCTGGGTCAACTGCCACATCACCCAAGTTGGCCTACCACAAGGCCCAAAGTTCATTCTTGATCACCATGGGATGGTAAAAATATATTTTGGTATCAATATACCAAATGGGAACAATTTAACCCTATAAATCTAGTGAATAAAGCCATGGACTCCAACTGGGAGTCAACTATGAGGTGTTCATACCTTGGAAATGCATTCCATATAAATAAGAAGTTTTATAATTTAAAAATAACCAAATAGTTTATAAGGTAATGGATACAAGTAAATATCCAAACATAACTTTAATAAAAAAAGTAAAGTGATCTAAAAGATATATATATATATATATATATATTAATAATATAAAGTGACCAAAATTAGTAAATGGGATTAAAGGACCTATAAATGCATATCCCATATTAACAAGAGGTCTCAAAAGAACCACAAAAGTCAAATCATATAACCTATGGTCACCACTCAATCATCATCCTCAAAATCCTGAAGAAAAAATGTATGATCTACCACCAAAGGATGAAATACATTTACATTTACCTTTACCTATATCAGATAACACAAGGTCAACATATGATTGTGAGGTGTATGTTGGGTGTGAGGAAAAGATCGGTAGGATACCACCCTAAATCTACATAACTCCTTTCACAATGAAAACTATAATCACTAATTTGAAATACATTAGATATTACAATTAGTTTTAAGTAATAAAGAAACTAGTTTATATTCTACTTTCTTTTGTAAAATACAATGAATTTTAAAGGAAGATCATGGGCATAATACATGAGAATAAATCACATAATTCACATAAATTAGGCATCAAAAAAATAAAACTAAGGAATTATATAAAGAATGTAAAGTAAATATGTCTCAACCATGGAACAACATGGGGATATAACCTTATCTAAAATAAGGGGATGAACTATGAACTTGTAGAATAACACTCAATGGCCGATGGAAAATTCCATAGACTAGACCCTAACTTACCCTTGGCCTCATCGGGCGACAACCCTTATTAAGAGAAAAATTATGACTGGGAACTATCTAGTGCATAATGTAAGATTGAGTAGAACTCATATCAATTACTAGTGAAAAACCCAAATATCCCATTTTTTACTTCATCCAAAACCATGTCTCATAGAACAAAAATCACACTATCAATTTAAACAATTATTAATTCCAACAATATGTATATATAACATGAGCATTAAAAAAACTTTATCAATTAAATTTATAGTTAGAATATTCCTTGGAAATGAAAAATAACATAAAAACACAGAACACCTTTTTTAATAATGATTCATTTGTTCAAAACTTCTTTTGAAAAGTTAATTAAAACAAAACAAGTCTAAGGTGAATCTTATTAAACAAATTTTATGAATATAAATAAGGCTTTAAAATATAACATATATAAGTTATTGAATACCCCCAATTTGTAAAAAAAAAAATTCAAGTAACATGAGGGATATTTATAAACCATTCTAAATCAAATGAAATAGGTTTTATACTATCAATGATATTACTTTGAAAGTCTAAGTACTAAGGGTATTCCGTATGAATGAAAATTATAGATAAACACCTACCTAAATCTATTAAAACCTTATTATTTAAATCCTAATATTATAGGGTAAAATGACCCCTCAAAAACCCTAGGGACTATGGTATTTGATATTAAAATTTATCCTAGATATAGAAGTACCCACCGTAGCTAATTAGGGAAATAAAGGAAGAATAAAATAGAATAATAAGAGAAAGGGGGAAAAGATGAAGGAAAATGAAGAATAAGAGGGAAATACCTTCATTAAATCAATTAAATTAAGGGTGACCCACTAAGAATATTATATGATAAAGGATCTATGGTTTAGGTTTGGGTATTCTAAAGAATTCAAAAAAATGAGGGATGAATAATGGGATAAATTGAATAAGGGAGGAAGTGTAATTTTAGGTTCTTTTTTCTGGCTAGATTGAATGGTTTGGATATATGGTTTTGTAAACCGTGTTCCAACCATGTGAAATAAACTAGATTCATATGTATAGGGTTTCATGGTTTTCCCACATGGTTAGGAAAACTATGTTCCAACTAAGAAGAAGCCATGGGAATGCTTCTCCTCCTTTTCATGGCTAGGATGCATGATTAGTACTAACCATAAGCTAACAACGTGTCCTACCATGTATCCAAATTTTCATAATTTTTATCCCCTAAAATCCTAATACTTCCAAAAATAAAATAAATTAGTATATAAAAAATAAAATAAATGCATATCAGTGATAACGGGGATGTCACAATTCTCTCCACCATACCACTTTCTACCCCTAGAAAGTCCTTAGCATTCTTGGTAAGAAAATAAATGAGGTCATTTATCCTTTATAAATGACTATCACTCCAAATTATTATGTCTATATTTACCATGTTTCCATAACACATGGACTAAGGGAATATATTTACCTCACAACACCTTATTTTTTTTTCAAGGATATGAATAGACTGCTCAATCACAATTGGGACCACCAAAACTGCCCATAGAGAGCTTCAAAAGGATATATCACTATGGATGTTTGATAAATTTAATTATAATAGAATTAAATCAATGATAAATGTTTCTACCATGATCCCTAAAATTCAAGGACACAAGCACAAAACATATTCTCGATAATCTAAATCACTTTCCCAATCTAACCATCTGTCAGTGAGTGATAAATCATGCTCAACTTCAACTATAAAACCATTTCCTCCTAAAGAACTTTCTATAATTAATAAGTAAAGCATGAGTTATGATCATAAATAATTATCAAGGTAACCCCATGGATATTTATGATCTCTTTAACATACAAGTATCTAAACTCTTCCACCTTATTACTCTCCTTGATAGGGAGGAAATGGTATGATTTTTTCAACTGGTTGATAACCAAAAAAAGGTGTTTTTTCTACTCAAAGACTAAGGAGATATAATGAAAAAAATACATATATATATCATCTCATTTCTATAAAGGAATGTGAAGTGACTGTAACAATCCTATATATTTCTAATTCTTAGTCTTCACCTTTTGTAATATGAGGCAACAAGTCACATAACTAGCAATTGATCGCTTCATTCTAGACCACCATTACTATTTATTGAGATCATAAAAAATTTAGGTGGAACCTATTTGAGAATAATAACTTGAATAATATCCATTATTCATCACATCCAACCTTAAATACATAGGAACCACCAATGTAATTACCATGACCTAAATCCGTGAATGATACCCAAATCAAGCCGTCACAAGACCTCAAGTGCACCACCCAGTCACCATAGGCTAGTGTAAACATTAGGGGTTTAATGAAACTAAAGTGGGAAGAGATTTACCCCATTAAGAATCTATATTAAATAAAAAAAATATCATGATCAAAATTCAGCATGACCTCTATAGAAGCAGGTCGCATGGAATTGAGATGGGAAACCACAATCAACGTACTTGTTCACCCAAAATATCTAAACAATAATAGATTTATAACTATTTGAACATGAATATATGGTAAATAATTAGTAAAAATCATCCTCAAAGTCTAAAATATATAAAATAATGTATAAAATTATATTAGTGAAAATAAAACCAATGAAACAAGGCCTAAGGATAAAAATGAATAGATCCTTGGTAAAAATCATGACTAGGTTATTTAATGATAACACCAATGCAATTGCTCCATTTTCAACCATTAAATTGAAGGGACTCACCCAAAAATATTAACTCTAGGTACCTAAGACCAATAACTAGGAATAAGTACCCATATATACTTGAAATATAGTAAGTGATACTGCATGTCCGACATGGTGTCCATGCAGGGTGTGAGAATAAATGTTCACTAATTGTTAGATCCACAAGGTTGAATACCCTAAGAGGGGGGGGGGGGGTGAATTAGGTTATAACAGATTAAAACTTCTACCCCTTTGGATCTTGTTTCATTGTTAAACTAAACTCAATTCTCTTATCCTCCCGTAGAAATATATGGACAAATATGAAATCATGCACATGACACAATGATTTTTACTTGGTTTACCCTCACTAGGCTATGTCCAAGGAGCATACAATGACAATGTGCCAATGTACCAAATTCACTAAGGATCACTTCCATTAACGAGTACAATGTTCGGGATAAATTATCTATTCCAAGGCAGACTTCCTTTACAAGGTTTAGGGTCTGCTCACTACATTCCCAAGGGTCACTCCTTATGCCTCTTTCTCTGGCTCACTACTAGTGGAAAGGGTCACCGTCTTCCTCTTCCTGGGCTCACTGCTCTTGGAAAGGAATCCACACATAGTTTATATACTTGTAGGTCAAACACAGTTTATGTACATGTAGGTCCCTTCATTTTCACAAATTCCTGCATCCTCAAATTTAGGTATATGCTCTGTTGAAGTTCTTTTTTCACCCATAGATGAAGTCCACCTTCCCGAGTACTGCTAGGTACCGAAAAATACTTTCACAAACTAATTTGAAGCTTTTGCAAGATTCCTTGTGAAAATCGCAAACCAAATTGTTCCTCCATGTACTATTTACCAGGTATGGTACACGAAACACCTATTCTGCATACCACTTTTGCTTCCACGAACCTCCCTTCATCCGCAGACTGCCTCCACCTTCGCTATCACATACCACCTCTGCGTACCGACTCCAAAAACCTCCTCTGTGAATCACCCTCCATCTGTGAACTTTTCTCTATTCATGGACTACCTTCACAAACCACCTGCATACCACACCTTCTTCCTACGCGTATCACGTCCTTTTTTCAATAAAATTTCTTACAAAAACCTTCGGTGAAATTTCTTCCACACGAACCACTTTAGATTTCGCAGAATTCTCCCTGGTGAACTTCCTTTGAATGAATTCTAGGAGCAAAGAGTTGTTTTATAATGATATTTGGTCTCTATTATAATTAATGTTATTAGTTATCCTTATATAGGTAAAGATATCCTCAAAATCCGCAAATCCAAGATTTACCAAATCTTTGATTTAGTACAGCCTCCACCGCATATCGATCCTCCTGCTGTGAACCACACTCATTCCGCAAACCATTTTTCCATAGCAGTCCACATATTGACTTTGTTTCTACATGGTCAATCTCTTCTGTCAACAACAATCCATCCTCATACCACACCACCTTCCACCACAAACCATTTTCGGTTTCGCGAACCGCTTCCGCGTACCGTTCCTACTGCCTGGTATGCGACCGCGTACCCTTCCCGAACATGGTACATAGTCCATGTCCCGAGCTCTGTGTTTCTCTTCATTTTCTGATTTTGTTCACCATTCATCACACCATCTAGTCCTATGAAGAAAACCTTACATTTCTAAACACAAATTCCCAATTTTGATTCCCAAAAACTTGTCAAACACTGGGAAATTGTTCCACCTTAACAACATGTCTTTGACAAACACCAGCCATGTTCATTTGTGATCATTTGGCTTTGTCAACAAACACAATCACTCCCAAAACAAACCGAGAGGACACATTGAAGAATTTTTTCCCAACAATCTTCCCCTTTGGGTTTGTTGAAAACTCTTATAATAACAGTTCGTCTCATTCTGATACTTCATTAACGCTATATCTTTCTTCAATCAGAATTTGATTCACGCGATTAAGATAGCGATCAAGGTTTTACTCAACATATACTCTAATCCCACATGAGCCATGATCGGTGTGAGAAACTAGAGTATAATGAAAATTTCATCAATGAATCACTTCATTTCTAACACTAGTTTTTGAAACCACAACTACTTTCTTCATGAACCTCAACTATCGTGATATGTAAACTGTGATCAAACACTTCTAGAATCGTCATATTTAATGCTCTCCCTATATTATAGCTCCTCCAAATAGCTTAAGCTCAGCTTAAACTTCCCCTATCTCACTGCTGCACTTAACAACTTCTCTCCGTGTCTTTCCCCCTGAACTACACACTTTCTCCCCATTTTTCAACGAACCCGAAGGGAACTTCATGGTTATCTATAACAAGGTAAAGAACACATATCAAGACATTAGGGAAAAACATACCATACCTCAGGGATAAAGAGACCCACATCCACACTTTTTCAAGTGTGGGAAGTTGACTAGACTCCCAGAGCTAGTCGATGCCTTACAAATTCTTCTTTGGGTAAGGCCTTTGTCAGAATGTCTGTAACCTATTATTCTGTTGGCACATACCCCAACTTCACAATCCCTTACTCCACCTTCTACTTGATAAAATGATATTTTATTTAAATGTTCTTTATCCTTGAGTTATGGATGGATTTTTCTAATATTTACATCACTTGAATTATCACAATGAATTTCGATCGAAGATTCCACTTCAATTCTCATATCTTCAAGCTACTGCTTTATCCACAATAGTTGCATACATGCTTGAGCAGCTGCAATATATTCAGATTATGTGGTACTCAATGAAATGCAATCTTGTTTCTTGAACAACCAAGAAATACACAACCCTCCAAGATAAAAGGAACCTCTTAATGTTGATTTCCTATCATCTGCTGAACCGACCCAATCTGCATCTGTATATCCCAATAACTCTGGATGAGATTTGTCATTATACATTAGGCCAAAATCTACCATGCCCTTGATATACCTAAGAATTATTTTAACTAAGATAATTTGGCTCTTCTTGGGATTTCTTTGATACCTCGCTTCTTGGCATGTGGAAAATACAATATTAGGCCTTGTCACCATCAGGCACAACAGACTTCCAACGATTTGCCTATATTCTGTAGTATTAACTATCTTGCCTTCATCAAACTATGACAGTTTCAGCTAGGTAGCAACCAGAGTCATTATATATTTGGAATTATCCATTCCAAACCTTCTCAAAACCTCCTTGGCATATTTAGATTGAGAAATAAATGTGCCATTTTTTCCTTGCTTCACATGTAAGACAAGGAAAAACTTCAGCTCACCAATGATCGACATTTCGAACTTTCTTTTCATGAATTCAGAAAACTGTCAGTATTGTGCTTTATTTGATCCACCAAAGATTATGCCATCAACATAAACCATCATCATCATCCTATGACTACTATCATTATTGAAATATCTATTGTAATCAACTCCACCATATTGGAAACCAAGCTTCTTTAGAAACTGATCAAGCCTTGAATACCATGATCTTGGTGCTTACTTCAAACCATATAAATCATTTTTCAACTGACAAACTCTATTCTCATATTCATGAATGAGAAAACCATTTGAGTGCTAAATGTAAAATTCTTATTCTAGAACTCCATTCAGAAATGCTGACTTGACATCCATCTGGAAAACTTTAAACTTTATTTTCACTACTATGGACAAGAATAATCTGATTGTCTCTAGCCTTGCAACAGGTGAAAATGTCTCATCCACATAAATACCCTCAATTTGGGAGTACCCTTTGCACACCAATCGTGCTTTGCTTCAAATTACAACACAATATTCATTTATTTTGTTGTGAAAGACCCATTTTGTCTTGATGACATTCTTATCTGCTGGTCTCAAAACAATTTCCCACGTCTGATTATTCTCAATTTAGTCAAGCTCTTTATTCATATACTGAACCCAATTTTCATCTCTAGATTCTTCATCAAAGCATTTAGGCTTCTCTTATGATAAGTATGATGCTTGCTGTAGAGAATTCATCCTACTTGTTTTAAGTGGTGCTATTTGATCACTAATTATGTTCTGCCTATCAATTTATGCTCTTCTCACTAGTCTCTGGATAAACACTAATTTATTCTCATCACATGAATCTTCTTATAAATCAACCTCTGGAGATGGAGTGTCTCCTGAACTACTCATCTTTTCATCACTATCCTCCTGTGTCTGATCATGTATTTGCTAAAGATTCTGTTCATTATCCACTATAGTCACATCATGACTTTCAACTATATTTCCTAGATTCTTATTGAAGCATTTCTATGCTTTTCTTTTCTTTGAGTATCCAAGGAATTTACCTTCATCCCCACATGATTCAAAATTTCTATGTATCTCCTTAATGAGACTGAAACATTTACTTCCAAAGACTCTAAAATACTTCAATGATGGATTATTTCTATACCATAACTCGTATGGAGTCTTATATACTTTAGAACATAGTAAATATCTATTTGAAGTGCAGATTTCTATTATCACTGCTTCTTTCCAAAATTTATCCAGAAGGTCTTTCTCAATGAGAATTATTCTAGCCATATTGTTGACAATACAATTTCTTCTCTCAACTAATTCATTCTACCGTGGAGTTCTTACTACTGAAACTTGATGCCTTATCCCATGTTTCTCAAGATAATCCATCACTTGACTATTTTTTAACTCTATTCTATTATCTGTTTGAATCGTTCATATTTTCTAACCAAACATCTTTTCACATTCTTGTCGATATCTTATAATGAAACTGAACACTTCATATTTTTGGATGATTATTGAAATCCATGCCATTCTACTATAATCATCAATTAAGAGAACATATTATCTCCTCCCATCAATAGCCCTTGGAAAAATTTTCCCACACACATCAATATGCACCAACTCAAGCAATTGTGTGGACCTTTTCTCCTTTGGATTATATGTCTTTTGAATGATCTTCCCTTGTTGGAAAACATCGTATGTATGAGTACGATCACATGATAATTTAGGAATATTTCTAGCAGCATCATATTTTACCAAATCTTCCAAGGATGCTTGGATTATGTGGACAAGACACATATTCCATAACTTGTTTTCTTCATTCTTAGATAGAAATCACATATCTTCTTCTCCACTCATGAGGTAGAGATTTCCTTTTGTATGATTTACTTAAAACACAACAACACCATCCTTTGACTTGATGATACATAATTTCTTGGAAAAACTTATGGAATGCCCCAAGTCACAAAATTGACTGACACCCAGTAAGTTGTGACTAAGCCCCTCAACAACCAAGACATCTAATCATCTCATGTCTTTTTCTCCAAACTTGTATTTTCCTGAACCAATAATTTTCAAGCCCTCATCGTTACCAAATCTTAGGATACCTTCTTTATCATACCTAATTCTGGTCACTAGATCCTTATTTATCTTCATATGGGAAGTGCATCCACTGTCAATGATCCATATCCCAGTGTGATCTGATGCCTTGAATGCAATTTTTGCAACTAACTCTTGCTCGAACCTTTTCTTTTTGACCCAAGTTTTTGACTTCATACCCGACATGGAATGATAATCTTGATATTCCTCATTATATGATAGACTGGCTTCAACTTACAGAGCTATAAATCGATTTTAAATTTTCAGCTCTCTTGATGATACATCTGGATGCTTCTTATGAACAAATTGAGTCTGCCTCAACACATTCCTCCCCATTTTTGATGTGCAATATCTTTTGATATGTCTGAATCCTTTACACCTGAAACAAAGACCATCGAATGATGACCTGGAATTTTGAGCTCTGTACGACCACCTTTGACAGTCTTATTCCCTTTGGTACCTCTTTGATATGGAACATACATTTTTAGAGTGTCCCATCTTACCAGAACAATATCATCTTATGTGAGGTATATTCTTGTCTGGAAATTATGCACCACTATTTATGCATTGGGTTCTATGAATCTTCTGATTCTGCTTCATACCCAAATAAATCTTTAATCTTGGAGTGGGTGCTTGTGGTCTGACTTGAACCATGATTGATTTCTGTTTTAGACTAAGCCTCATACCAGCCTTATCATTCATAGTTGATTTGTGCTTCTATTCTGCTCGACCACTCTTCTTAAATTTCATCTTCTCTGTTGCCTGTATACTTTGATCTTTAACTATTCGTTGCTGACCGGTGACTTATTTTTCTAGTTCTTTGATATGTTTGATTTGATCTTTTCCAATTTTATTCAAACTATCGATTTATATTTTTTTTCTTCAATGTTGAGTTTATACTCAATCACATTTTCTAAGCTTTCTGGCATTGAAGACCTCAACTTTTCAATTTCAAAATTCAGCTCATAATTCTCTTCTTCCTATTAATGCATATAGAGTTTGGAATCACGAACAACTTTGTTAGCTTTCTTTGTTTTGGATCTCAAAATATCTAACTCTTCAAGGGCAGCTTCTAATTCATCCTGAAGATCAACTCTTCCTTCAATTTATCCTTCTTCACTGTTACTTTCTTCTCTTGTTAAAGAATTTTTGACAAATTCCACCAAAGCATCTATTTTATGATCCTTGCAGTCCTCTAACTCTTCTGCCTCAGATTCTTCTAAACTTTCATTATTTTTTGAAAAAATATTATTCTCTTTGAATAACTTTCTCTTCATACTTCTCCTCCCTTTCTCATTTGATGAATACTTATTTTGGGAAATTTCATCATTTTCTTCATTTTAATCTTCAAACTTCTTAGGACACTTTGATGCAAAATTCCCAATCTTTCCGCATCAAAAGCATGAAAATGAAAGTTTAACTTTGAACTTCCCTTCCCCCCTTTACAGATTTGAGGAGAAAAATTACATGACATCATCCATATTTTCCTCCTCAGGACTATCTTCAATAGAGAGACTCTTCATGGCCTTGAATGCCACTTATCTAGAATTCCCCTTTTCCACTACATAATTATCATCATTTCTCATTTCATACGCTACAAGGGTACTATGTAGGTTATCCAGTGTCAGCTCTTTTGAGTCTTTGTCTTCCAACACCAAAACTTTCAGATTTAATCAAAGTGGAAGTTTCCTCAAGATACGTTTCACAATCTTTATATCTTCAATGACTTCTCCAAGACCCCACATGTCTTCCACAATAATATTTATCCTATCGAAGAATGCATCAATAGTATCATTGGGATTCATTTTGAGATCCTCATAATTGTTCCATAGAACTTGCAGCTTTGCTTCTTGGACTTTTGTGTCACCCTCATAAATGTTCAATTTTTTTACCAGATTGCATGTGATGTTTTATAGGAAATCACCTTCATATAAATTTTATTTGATAAGGCTCCCCCTAAATCATTGATCCCTTTAGCATCAACATCCAATTACCTTATTTAAACTTCTAATAAGTCACCACTATTAATGTCAGTTGATATTCCATGTATAGATGCTGTGAAGACATCTATCCCTGCTGATTGGAAGTAGTGCTGCATCCGATTCTTCCATAGTTGAAAATTGTTTCCATAAAATATCAAAATTTCTTTATGATTGACCAACTCCATTTATTCTTCTTAATAGAGAACCACTGACTTTCAACCTTTTGCTCTGATACCAATTGTTAGGTCCACAAGGTCGAATACCCTGAGTGGGGGGTAAATCAGGGTATGACAGATTAAAACTTCTGCCCCTTTGGATATTATTTCATTGTTAAACTAAACTCAATTATCTTGTCCTCCCATAGTAATATATGAACAAATGTGAAATCATGCACACAACACAATGATTTTTACTTGGTTCACCCTCACTAGGCTATGTCCAAGGAGCATACAACGACAATATACCGATATACCAAATTCACTAAGGATCACTGCAAATAATGAGTACAATGTTCGGGCTAGATCTTCTATGCCCAGGCTCACTTCCTTTACAAGGTTTAGGGTCTACTCATTGCATTCCCAAGGGTCACTCCCTATGCCTCTTTCTCTAGATCATTGTTGGTGGAAAGGGTCATCATCTTCCTCTTTATGGGCTCACTACTCTTGGAAAGGAATCCAAACACAGTTTATATACTTGTAGGTCAAACAAAATTTATAGAAATGCAGGTACCTTCATTTTCATGATTTTTTTCATCCTCAACTTTAGTTTAATTCTCTGTTGAAGTTCCTTTTTTACCTGTAGATGAAGTCCAGCTTCCCGAGTACTGCTAGGTACCAAAAAATGATTTCTCAAAATTATTTGAAGCTTTCACAAGATTATTTGTGAAAATTGAGAACCACATTGTTCCTCTGCATACTATGTACTAGGTATGGTATGTGAAACACCACCTCTGTGTACCACTTCTACTTTCGCAAACCTCCCTTCATCCACAGACTGCCTCTGCCTTCGCTACCGCGTACCGACTCCATGAACTTCCTCTGCGAATCACCCTTTGTCCACAAACTATTCTCTATTTTCGGACTACCTTCACAAACCACCTATGTATGGCGCCTTCTTCCTTAGTTCACCACATCCTTTACGGGATATGGTTTCCCACAAAAACCTTTGGCGTAATTTCTTTCGTGCGAACCACTTCATCCTTTGCAGAATTCTCCCCCGCTAACTTGCTTCAGACTTTTCTAAATTCTTGGAGCAAAGAGTTTTTCTCTAATGATATTTGGTCTCTATTATAATCGGTGGGATTATCACTCCTTATATAGATAGAGATATCAAAAAAATCTACTAATCCAAGATTTACCAAATCTTTGATTCGGTACAACCTTCACCGCATACCAATCCTCCTTCCACGAACCGCACTCATTCCATGAACCATTTTTCCATGGTGGTACACATACTGCCTTTTCTCATACATGATCGATCTCCTCTACCAATGACAATCCATCTACTTACTGCACCACCTTTCACCGCGAATTATTTTTAGATTCACAAACCGCTCCCATATACCGTTCCCACTTCCTGGTACGCGACCGCATAACCTTCCCAGACCTGGTAAGTGGTCTATGTCCTGGGCTCTGCGTTTCTCTTACTTTGTCGATTTCATTCACTATTCATCACATCATCCAATCCTATGAAGAAAACATTACATTTCCAAACACAAATTCCCAATTTTGAGGCCCAAAAATTTGGAAAACACTGGGAAACTGCACCACCTTAACAACCTGTCTTCGAAAAACACCAGCCATGTTCATTTGTAGTCATTTGGATTTTTCAACAAACACAATCACCCCCAAAACAAACTGAGAGGACACATGGAGGGATTTTCCCAACACTAATGGTGTCTCAACTTACATAGTGAATAATAAGTGTATGAAAGAACATGACTAAAAATTTATATACAAACATATGTATATATCAAAATAGTTTTACTAGTAATCACTAGGGCATAATAGCAGTAGTGAGCATATACAAAAATGATAAAAAATAAAATTTTTAATAACAAACTCCCTATATAAGGAAGATCCCTACTTGTTATATCTATTTTGAACCTTATATTGAGATTTGTGATGATTAGGATTGGGAATTTTTTTATCCATTCCTTAATAAATAAGTATGTAAAAATTCAGGTGTAGTGAACATCCCATGTAGGGGATAATGGATCGTGTGTACTTGATTCAGGGTGATCTTGTAGCCCATACCTTCGAGAATTGGGGAAAAGGGTGTACTAGTGTGAGAAAATTACCTTGGTCAAGTAGAATATCTCTATCCATGCCGTTAACATGATCAATAATTTAATCATTAGAGATGATATGTATCAATTAATAGAAAAGATCCACGTTAAATCTATAAATATTCTCTATCTCAAATTAATAGTCATTCTTAATAGTAAAATAATAATCATGATAACTATAATAAATCATTGGACATGCCCTAATTCAAGTAATAATGCACAAAATCATTATACAAGATATAATTTCATACTAGTGTATCAAAAATTAATATGGTATACAAACTTAATGTTGGTTCTGTGTGTAGCAGAAGCATTGCGGTGGAGGGTGATATATTAAAATTTCTTTTAATAATCATTGCCTAGAACCAAGAGTGAGGATCTTTCACATCAAATGTATAATTAATTTATTTAATATCTGAAGAAATAAATACATGGGCTAAGAAAATTTCTTTGTTGATGATTATTGATCATCCAAAAAGGCCCTTCTAGATTGCCTTCATTGTGTTTGTGAGTATCCAAGGGTAGAATCCCTCTAGCAGTAATCCACACATGCTCCAACAGTATCTGAGCAACACCACTCATTCTTTGGGTGCTAGCATGGTGAATTGAAGGACTTGAGTTGTTTTTTCTTGATTGATCATTCTTTGGTCTTTAATAAATTCTCTCTTGGGTTTCTCATTCTTGATAGGGAGATGGGAGGAGGAGTCGAGAGAGAATTCTTTGTGCGCAACAATTCTCTATTCCCAAACTTGGAATTGGTTTCAAATTCTTTACACAATAAACATAGCCATATATTTATAGAGTTAGGATTTTGGTTACAAAATTTAATTTCATAAAAACCATTAAATATAATTATAACCATTAATGAAATCCCATGCCACATAATAATAATAATAATATTATTTTGTGGTGCACCAACTTGCACAAAATGGATAAATAATATTTACCAGCTCATAAATAATTATTTTATCACTGACCACAATCTTGGTCCATTTGAACTCCTCTTTCATTTATTTAATACATGAATAAATGTTTTATTATTTTAAATAAATATTTTATTAAAAAACTATTAAATAAATATTTATTAAATATTCAATAAAATAAATAAATAAATTTTATTCACAATCCAGTGAATAAATATTTATTTAATTCGTGCGATCAATATAACTTGAATAAAATTATTCCTCAGTCTTGAGAATAATATTTATTCCATTAATTAAATTCAAATAGAATTTAATCGAGACCAAAAAAAACTTAGTGTGGGTCCCTCTAGGATTCTTTCTTGTTGACATTAGGCGGTCTTGCCTAAAGTCCAAGATTACTATTTAGAAACAGGTCAAGACACCAAATAGAAATAACTTAAATTCACAACAATGAAAACCACATACGAATGCTTACTGTTTAATATAATCTCTTTGTCCCAATATTTTATCAAGCAGGTTTCATGACAGTGTCATCAACCTATATGATCGATACATAATTCTTTGACTCTCTGAAATAAACTCGTCATTACACCATGGCCATTGAATTTATGACGATGATTCTATTTAAATCAAATGTCTAAGATATCAACTTCCATAAAGATGGAAGAGACAAACCCTTTCTTGAATTATCCATTAATAACATGTCATTCATGATGTACCCAACGTAACCTACTTCCCACCAACATATGGCGTGATGGTTTTCTTCCGCAAATCTAAGTGCACGAGTCATGAAATGAATTAATGATAATCTTAAAGTCTAAGGACCATTACACATGATCATATATAGGAATATTAGATGACACCAAAACATGCAGAATTCTTACTGGCGGCTCTGTTCTCATAATCTCCCATCTTGGAGATTACTAAGTGCAAACTTCACGATAATAAGTCTCATCTGCTTATGAGTACTCACACCTGAAGGTCTATATACTGTGTGTCCCATATTATTATTTTATCCAACTGTAGAACTATATTAAGAATATTTTCATAGCACTTCAAGGTTCTCATCATAGTTTTAACGACCCAAAGTTTTTGAATAGTATATTAATTTACTCTTAATGATTTAATAGAGATGTTAATGGTTAATGCAGAAAGAAGAGTCGATAGCTTCATCCAGTAGAATCAAACCATATGAAGCCAACTTATCAGAGCTTGAGAAGGAGGTGGCATCTTTGGGCTTCTCTTTGGACCAAGACCAAGCCGAACTCCCGCGCATCAAGCTTGAACGGAATCGCATACGGGAGAAGTTCAAGTTAGTGGAGATTACTACTAGGGAAATGTTATATGAGCCTCCATCAGATTCTCTCACCTTATCACACCTTACACTTAGGTCATATTCTGGTGTTATAAGGGGCTATGTAACGAGACCATAGCTACTTTGTGTAATCCTTTGAGATAAATAAAATTGTGATTTCTTCCTATGGTGAAGTTTGTGAATTTTCAGATATCCGGATAAAAATAGGACATATCTTATGGATGAATTTTGAAAAAAGGGATATTTTAAAATATTTATGTAAACCTTAAATAATTAATGACTTGTAAGGATTTTTAAAAAATGGTCTTCTGCAAATGTGTTCAGTAAGAAATTTAGAGTCTAATAAGATCAACTTAATTTTTTGGTGAATAGTAAATTATGAATAGTGATTTTACGCTTAAGATTAGTAATGTGACCAAATGGATTAGTAATCTCACTTAAAGAAAGTATTAATATAATTTAGGCACCTTTATTAAGTAATGTGATTCAATAAAATAGGTAAATAACTATTTCATAAATTATTAGTAAGTATTAGTTTTTTCGAGTGAATAGTGTTTTTTATTTAAAAAATAAATTAAAAATATTTAAAAAATTATTTTTATAAAATGGAGTTCATTTTTGAATTCAGATCATCGATATTATGTTAAGGTGAATTTTTGGGATTTTTCTGAAAAAGTTGAATTTTCGGTGAATAGTGAATTTTCAGTTTAGAGTTTCGGGTGTTTAATGACATCATTAAGGATGTAATAATTATATAATAATTCTGGTAGACTTATGAATAGTAAGATAATTTATGAGGTGTCCCAAGTGTCCAATACCATGGGAAAATACCATGGGCAAACCCATGGTTTTGCCAATACCACCAATGAGGTGTCCCTTGGCCATTAATGCATTGTCCCCTCACTTCCCCTATAAATACCAAGCCATTATCTCATCCTTTCCATTAAAAAATCCTCCTCAATGAAGTTCTGGTCTCATTAACTCCCAATGAGTCCTCCCAAGGTTCCCTCAAGCCTCCCAAGGTTCCAAACCTCAATATTTCGAAGTTACTCTTCAAGGTAAGGGATTCTTTCACTCTTCCCATTTTCAAAGTTCTACTTTCATGTCAAGTCATTCAAGTTACTTTTTCCCATGTTGGGGTATTATCTCTATATTCATCATACTTTCATTTTATTTTCACATGATGAGATACCCTATTTAATCTCATCAATTCATTTTTTTGAAGTTTTAAGTGACGCCGTTAGGCTGCCGAATTCTTCATAAGAGAAATCTTATTTTTGTCTTCCTTTTAAGTTTTTCATTTCATATGGTATGTCCTTAAAATTTAATTAAAATGTTCTTATATCCTTTATATTATGTCCCTATACTATTTTATGGATCATTTATGAGTGGGTGACCCATGTATCCTCTCTTTTCAATGTTTTCTAAAACCCTGCAACATAGCCGTTATGCTGCCGAATTCTCGTCTCAAAATGTCTCTCTCTTTTTCTAAAATTATTTTTTTTATTAAGTGAATACTAAAAACTATTTATTCTACAGGGGTTTTTACATATATATCAAAATTTTCTATTTTAAATTCTGGTATTTACATACATTAGACCCACTTTCCTTTTCCGTGGGTTTAAAGTGACATAAAGATCACGTCTTTAAAGATGTTTTTAAAATGTTATGACTATGAAATGAAACTCATTTCTTTTATGCTGTATGAGTTATTTATGAAATTATTGATGATGATATATGTGTCTCACATGATAATAAATACAAATTAATGTTGCACCCTGATAGCGCTCCAATGCATTGGGTAAAGACTTAATCTCTAGAGATGACCATTTTAACGACACCTTGGTGAATAACCTTAATAATTTTTTTAATGACACCTTGGGGATGGACCTTGGTGATAAGGAAATGATTGTCTATGTTAAATGTTGTAGCCACATCTTCAAGTTATGAAACACATTATTTTTATTATGATATTCCTCATGATCTCTTTCTCATGCCTTAAAGTTATTTATCATGACCATATTGATGTATCTCAAGTTCACATGTAAAATGTTTCTCTTGTTTCCCTTACTGGGCCTTCTGCTCACCCTTTCATTTGATGTATGCTCCCAGGTTATGAGATGTTGTAATGAACTTAGGATGAACAATGAAAAAGCCTTTAAAGTATTTAAGAAGAATGTTTTAAGTCTCCAGGTATTAAGTTCCTGGTTTCCAAGACACTAAACCTTAAAGATCCTTAGTTTTGTAAAATGTAATGAAAAGTTATGTTATAAAAAGGCAGGATGCCATAATAGTGGGGAACTACTATGACCTCATCAATGAAAAAAATACTCTATAACATTATTACATTAAAGTCATGAATAACAATTAACAATATATAATTAGATGTTTAATTTAATATTTAATACATCAAATATTCATGTAATAAAAGTACAAACAGTTGGTTCTAGGATACTAAATCTAACAAACTCCCACTTGGACTAGAGCCAAATGCCTATGAATTTTAGTCAACTAGACCTCACATGATAATCACATTTCTTCTAAGTTAAGGATTTAGTCAAGGGATCTGCCACGTTGTCTTCCGTGGAAATAATTCTCCCTACAACTTCACCTCTCTAAGAAAAATCTCCCAAGAGATGACACTTTCGAAGTATGTTCTTCATCTGGTGATGTGAACTTGGCTCTTTTTCAAGATTCACCATTGTAGTATTATCATAATAGAGTGTGATGAGATCTTTACTGCTATGTATCACATCAAGATCTTGGAAAAAATTGCGCATCCAAACTGCTTATTTAGCTAACTCATAAGCTGAAATATACTCAGACTCTACTGTAGAATCTATGACTATAACCTACTTTGAGCTCTTCCAGCTCAAAACACCTCCATTCAAAGTGAATATGTATCCCATTTATGAATTCATGTCATATTGATCAGTTTGGAAAGTAGCATCTTCATATATTATAATGACTAGTTCCCCATATCCTCTATAAACTATAAAAATATCCTTAATACACCTAAGATACTTAAGGATAGTCTTAACTACCATCCAATGGCGGTCACCTGAATCAGCTTGATATCTACCTACCACACTTAATGTGTAGGCTACATCTATCTTAGTACATATCATAACATACATGACTGACCTAATCACTGATGCATATTGAATCCTTTCCATTCTATTTCTTTCTTAATGGGCCTGATGACACATTTTCTTAGAAAGATGAATGCCATGTGATGCTGGCAACAATCCCCTCTTGGATTGTTCCATACCGAATCTCCTTAGTCTCTTGTCAATGTATGTAATTGGACTTAGGCCAAGAAACCTCTGGGATCTATCACAATGGATCTTGATCCCAAGAATATATTCTGCCTCTCCCAAGTCTTTCATGGAAAATAATTTATTCAACCATGGCTTAACAGACTATAAGACTGGTATTTCATTTTCAATAAGTAATATGTCATCAACATATACTATTAAGAAAATGATTACACTCCCACTAAACCGTTTTTAGAAATAAGGCTCACATTCGTTCTTTATAAAACCAAATTCCATTATGGATTCATATAAATGAATGTTCCATGACTTAGATGCTTTATTTAATCCATAAATGGATTTTTGCAACTTGCATATCTTATTGGAATCCTTTGTACTCACAAACCCTTCAGGTCATGTCATGTAGACATCTTCCTGAAGGTTCCCGTTAAGGAAGGCTGTTTTGACATCCATTTTCCAAATCTCATAGTCATGGTAAGCTACAATGGAAAGTAGAATTCTGATGGATTTCAGGATTGTAACTAGTGAAAAGGTTTTTTCATAGTCAATGCCTTGATGTAGTTTAAACCCCTTTTCAAACAATCATGCCTTATAGGTACTGAATTGTCCTTAAATGTACAGTTTCTTCTTGAATAACCATTTGAAACCAATGAGATTTAAATCCACCAGAAGATCTAAAAAAAATACAAACTTGGTTTTGGTACATGGAATCCATTTCATAATTCATGGATTCTTTCCACTTGGAAACATCTGTGCCACTTACTGCTTCCTTTTAGGTTAGAGGATCATTATTATCAACTAATAACGAGTTACCATCCTCGGTAACTAGAAAACCATACTGTTCTGGTTATCTAACCTTGCTTTTACTCATACACAATACTTGTGTCTCTAGAATAGTTTCTTCTTCCATGGGGCTTTGTGGAATCTAATCTTGTACCAAATCTTGTATTCCTTGAGCCTCAACTTCATCTAAGTTTATCTCACTCCCACTATCTCTTTTGTAGATGTGATCCTTCTCAAGGAATATGGTGTGTCTTTCCACTATAACATTTTTTTCCAAGGGGTTGTATTGGTAATATCCCCTTGTTTCCTTGGGTTATCCTATAAAGGCACACTTTGTGCATCAAGGTGTAAGTTTTTTACCTAAAAATTCCTTAACAAATGCTTCACTTCCCCACATATTTAAATTTAATAACATGGTTTTTTTCTACTAAAAAATTCATAGGAAATACCATTTATAAATTTAGTTGGTACTTAGTTTAGTATGTGTGCCGCTGTTTGTAACACATATCCCCAAAAGGATAATGGAAGACTCGCATGACTCATCATTGATCTCATCATGTCCAATAACGTGCAGTTCCTCCTTTTGGTTACACCATTTCACTGAGGCGTGTAAGGAGGAGTGAGTTGGGATAATATTCCAAACTCTTGTAAGTAATCAATGAAGTCTTGATTAAGATATTCTTCACCATATTCTGAGAAGAGTTTCTTAATCTTTCTACCAAGATTGTTCTCAACTTCATTCTTGTATTCCTTGAATTTATCAAAATAATCCTACTTATACCTCATTAAGTAAATATATCCATATCTACTAAAATCATCAGTAAAATTTATGAAGTATGAGTACCCACCCCTTTCTTTAATAGGAAATGGTCCACATACATCTGTGTGAACTAATTCAAGAAGATATTTATACCTTTCACCTTTCCTACTAAATAGGGATTTATTCATTTTTCCTTGTAAACATGCGTGACATACACCAAGTGATTTTAGTTTTAAATAATCTAAATATCCATCTTGATGTAATTTTGTCAAGTGTTTTTCATTTACATGACCTAACTAATGATGAAAAAGTTGGGTGTGGTATGATTCATGTGAAGTAACTTTATTATCAATTTCCATTACTTGGTTAATGTAATCCAACACGTAAAGAACATTATGTAAATGCACCTTACCATAACAAATGACATCTTTATAAAATAATCAACATTTATTTACAAATTTGAAAATGAATCCATCCGTATCTAGTCTGGATACAAAAATAATGTTTTTGGTAACTAAAGGCGCATAATAAAAACCCTTTAAAACCAAGATCATTCTAATTGGAAATGTGAGGTGGTATTCTCCAATAGCTACAAAAACAAGTTTATCTTTATTGGATGCTCGTAGATCTACCTCCCCTCAGTCATTTTTTCTGAATCTACTTGGTTCATGTATTTGAATACATATGTGAGAACCAAAATCTGTATCTAATACCCAGTTTTTAGAAATAGATAAATTGCACTCGATAAAAAATGCACTTAAAGCTTCCCCTTGATTCTTTAGCTGGGTGTATTTTTTCTTCCAATGGACCTTCTTGCCATATGAAAAACAGAAATCATCATGTTCCCTTGCTTCCCCTGTGATCTTCTTATTCTTGGAAGGGTGTAAAGAAGCTTTGGGATTAAATCTATTTGATTTCCCTTTCCATTTTTTCATCATAAGGACAAAATAATTTTCACACTTTATATCTTTATCTAATTTTTGAAGGAGGATAAGAAGATCTGGTAGAGACTTCTCAATGTTGTTCATATCAAAATTCACAAAAAAACTGGAGAATCTTTGAGGGAGTGATGCCAGAATGACTTTAGTGCCTAGTTATTTAGGGAGTTTAAACCCTAGAAACTCTAGGCACTAAATGTATCCAATGAGCTTGACTATGTGAGGCCCAACTAGGGCTGCCTCTCCAATATTACTCTAAAGGAGTGCCTTGGAAATCTCAAACCAAAACTGTCTAGATTTCTCCTAGTAAAGACCATAAATGTGATCAATAATTATATACACATCCATGTTTTCATGAGACTTCATGAGTTTAATAGACATAGATGAAAGCATCAAACTTTTAATGTTGAATTCACAATTCATATGTTTTTAGACTAGGAACTCTTCATCACTTGCCTCTTGAGTAGGCAGATCAAACATTGAGGATTCTAGCATGTAAGATTTTTGTTCATGTCATAGAACAACCCCAAAGCATCTAAACCAATCCTGAAAGTTACTGCTAGTGAGGAGATTGTCTTTATCCAATATTGATCGTAGGGATAGTGTAGAGGATGAAATTTTTATTTTATTCTAGAATCAAAAGAGTATATTAATAGTACTTTTCTTGATTACAAATTTTGTGAGAAATAATAAATTAATTGATTTTATTAAATCTCCCATTATTTTATCAAGTCCCAATATCCCTCACTATTGAACTTTGAATGTCTAGTTTCTAGAACATTCTAGTGGAAAGGATCCATATTCCCCTTTTCATAACCCCAACAAGGGTTGGTCAAGATATTTTGAAGGTATTTAGATAGGAAATTATTTTCCAAATATAGGCTTGTAGCTCATTGATCTATTGAGTAGACTCCCCAATCCAGAAATCCCAACTTAGATTTTCTTAACACTTGCCTACAAATTACACTAAGTTTAGAAAGGGATACTTCTCTTGATGTAAAATGGTTAAGTCAACCCAAAACCTTCATAAGAACCCCCTTATAAAATTAATTGTCCCAACAAGGGTTGGTTAAACACATAGTTCTATCGAGTTTTTTCCTAATAAAGTAATGAAAGGCTTAGTCTGGATTAATATTAGTTTGAGGGATTTTATTTTATTATGCATACATTTTTATCTTGTTTTATCTTTTATATGTAATTTTAATATTTAAGTTGATGTTTACTTAATTAATTAACCATATTTAGATAAAACATTTATGCATAATCAATTTTATTTAAATTCCATATTTGCATATTAATTCATTTATGTGATCACCATCTTGCATAAATAAATATAATTTTAATGCATTAGATAGAAAATAAATAAATAATTAAATGAACTTATCATGATCTTTTCTAATGGTTGATTTAATGAGCATACATTAAATCAACCTATGACCTAGGGGAAATAAATCCTTATACACTAATTGTCATGAGCTATAACATTCCACATATCCACCTATGTATCACTGAGTTGGAGCCATTATGGTTCTGTCTTGAACTGTCTCCATGCCCCTTGAGATTCTTTGTAAATTACAAATATTTATTACTCACACATAGGTTAGGGGAACCAAAGGATTAGCTATAGGTAATTACATAAATATCATTGGACATGCGGGTCCTACATAATAATGGAGGGGGGGATGACTTGCAATCCATCTTTTAATTTAATATTAAATAATTGAAAAAACATTAAATAAATTTAATTAAATAAATTCCAACACATACATAGGTCTTGTTCAAGATCATGATCGGTTGTACATGTAACGAATACATAAAAAGTAATTAGCTAGCATTCATTTCTTTATTTGTTCTTTATTATTAAGATGAATGTGATTATATTAATTCATTAACAAATTAATTAAATCCCTTTCATCCTAATGATCATTCGAACTTAATTGGACATACCCATAAATTTGGAATTCCTGGAAAATAAACGGTAGAACCATTAATGATATATTTATTACAGTAAATTAATTGATAATTTAAAATTCATTAAAACCATTATTAAATTTTCAAACACACAATAGCGTTTCAATTAATAAAATAGGGTTTTAATTATGAATTTTTTTAAATTTAATGTTTTTTCCATTAATGGGAGTCTACATGGAGTGTATATCCAACTACACGCTATGTACCTCAGTTACCGTATATCCAAGTCACATGCCTGGTGCTTCAGCGTGTTGACTTGACCAGACCACATGGTGTATACATGCTAGCTACACACCCTGTAGCCGCATTCCACATGCTAGGTTGGACCGGTCAATATGCAGTGTGAAATAAAATCACCACGTGTTTTTAATTGTTCGGAGCATCTAGATAAAATTAACATGGGTATACGACGTGTGCTCTGGCCGCATTCCATGTAACCTAGCTTTACGAGCCAAAGATTTGATACTTCCTAATAGAATCTCCAGTCATTCTTCATTTGTTCTTAAATCTCTAAGAAAATAAAACACTAAACGAACATGATTAATATATCGATAACATTACAATTAAAATCGTATTAAAGAAAGAATAACATGAAATAAAAATCTAACCACAATTGTGTATAGATCAACAATCAAATAAATAATTATAAATTTAAACTTGATCACTCTAATACCACTTGTTGGTTCTGGGTGCAACGGAAGCATTGCGGTGGAGGGTGATATATTAAAATTTATTTTAATAATCATTACCCAAAACCAAGAGAGTGAATCTTGCATGTCAAATTTATAATTAATTTATTTAATATCTAAAGAAATAAATACCAGGGCTTATGAACTTTCTTAGTTGATGATTTTTGATCATCCAAAAAGGCCCTTCCAAATTGTCTTCGTTGCACTTGTGAGGATCCAAGGGTAGAATCCCTCTAGAGGTGATCCACACATGTTCTAACAGTCTCTGAGCAATGCCACTCATTATCTGGGTGCTAACGCGGTGAATTGAATGTCTTTCATTGTTCATTATTTATCTCCCATTCTTAGGTCTTGAAGAAATTATATCTTGGGTTTCTCATTCTTAAGAGGGATAGAAGAGGAGTATTCGAGAGAAAATTATCTACGTACAAGAATTCTCTATTCCCAAACTTGGAATTAGTTTCAAATTATTTACACAATAGGCATAGTCATCTATTTATAGAGCCGAGATTTAGGTTGAAAAATTTAATTGCATAACAACCATTAAATATAATTATAACAATTAATGAAATCCCATTCCATATAATAATAATAATAATATTATTTTGTGGTGTGTCAACTTGCGTAAAATGGATAAATAATATTTACTGGATCAAAAATAATTATTTTATCACTGAACACAGTCTTTGTCCATTCGAAATCCTTTTGTATTTATTGAACACCTGAATAAATATGTTATTCTCTTAAATACATATTTTATTCACAAACTAGTAAATAAATATTTATTAAATATTCAATAAAATAAATAAATAAATTTTATTCACAATTCGGTGAATAAATATTTATTTAATTTATGCGATCAACATAACTTGAATAAAATTATTCCTCAGTCTTGAGAATAATATTTATTCTATTAATTAAATTCAAATAGAATTTAATTTCAACCAATAAAATCACTTAGTGTGTGACCCTATAATATTATTTCTCATTAGAATTAGGAGGGATTGCATAAATTCCAAGATTATTGTATAGAAATGGGTCAAGGAACCAAAGATAAAGAACTTAAAGTCACAACAACAACAACTACATATGAACATTTACTGTGTAATATAATACCTTTATCATAATCTCTCATCAATTAGGTTTCATGACGGTGTCATCAAACTATATGTTTTATATATCATACTTTGAATATCTGAAATAAAATCATCGTTACACCATGGCCATGGAATTTAGGGTGATGGTTCTATTTCAATCAAAGGGATGAGATATCAACTTCCATAAGAATGGAAGGGACAAATCCTTCCTTGACTTATCCATTAATAACATGTCATTCGTGATGCACCCAACGTACCCTACTTCCCACCAACATATGGCGTGATGATTTTCGTCATCAAATCTAAGTGCGTGAGTAATGAAATGCATTAATGACAATATTAAATTCTAAGAACCATTACACATGCTTGCAGATAGGAATATACAATGACACCAAAACATGTGGAATTCGTACTGGTGGGTCAGTTCTCATAATCTCCCATCTTGGAGATTACCAAGTGTGAAATTCATGAGAAGTCTCATTTTCTTATGAGTACTCACACTTAACGGTCTATATACTACGTGTAAAATCATAGTATGTTATCCAAATGTAGAATTATATTAAGAATATTGTTATAACACTTCAATGTTCTCGTCATAGCAGGTAACTACTATGACCTTATCAATGAGACAAATACTCTAGGACATTATTACATTAAAGTCATGCAGAACAATGAACAATATGTAATAAGATGTTTAATTTAATATTTAATACACCAAATATTCATGTAATCAAAGTAAAAACAATTGGTTCTAGGACACCAACTCTAAAACTTAATAATTAGAAATCCACCCCATGTGTAAGGTATAAAATAAATGTGGTCAAGCAAACTTTTCTTAGGCCAATCAGATGTAAATATCACATAGTGAATATATCTATAGTTTACTAATGTAAAGTGGCCTAAAATAGGAAAATAATGGTTTATAACTATGGTTTGTTCCACCAAACCAATTGATTTACATAATTTTAGCACTAGATCAGGAACATCTTATTTCTTGACCCTCAACTGGATTGAAAAGTTTTATTATTTAACCAAGTCACGGTGTTAGATAACCCAATTTATGGATACTCAAGGTTATATTAAAATGATTTACCTTTGAAAATAGAAATATAAAAATAATTTAGTACCTCTTTTAAACATTCCTTTGATCTAGGAAATCATCTTGTTTTAAGCCTTTAAAAGTGAGCTTAAATTAAGGGAGAGGGATTGATTTTTTTTAAAATAATTAAAAATTTGATAGAAAAATTTTAAATGAAAAAGAACAATGCTTAAAAATGAATATTTAATTCCTAAACAAGTTAATTTCCAAAAATTCATGATAAAAAAGTCATAATAATGTGAAAACACTGAAGGTATTAAGCATATTCAAAAACTAGTCATTTTGACAACCTAAAAATATCCCATTCCACTTGTATAGCCCAATCGTAATCTAACTGCTGATATAATATCTAAACAAGAGGTTAAGTTTGGATCCATGAATTATGAATTATTTAGGTTATGTGGAATGAAGAGATTAACTTACACAAGGTAGGATGTAAACTCAAGGTGATATGTTGATGTTCATTACATATTAATTTAATGGATTTTAATTCAAGAATTTTTTCTTAGTTAAAAAGGGTGATAACACCACACTATCATTGATCTAGGCAAGGCATATCAACCTTAAAATAATAATTCAATTTGAAACAAAAACCCCTGATGAAGAGGCACCTATTTATTCTTAACTATTGGAACCAAGGTTGTCTATACCAAAGGTAGATAGATTCTTGGTCATACTTAGGATAATACTGGATAACATAGGATGGAATTACATGACTGATAAAAAGGAAACTCTTTATAAAATCAATATTTTTCATGTACATGTAATTTTCAAGTAAATAGAGAAGTTTAATAAATGTTTGGAGTTGACAGTAAAGTTTAGTGAAAAATATGACACAAAGGAAGAATTTTCACAAAGGATTTATGAATTGTATTGTATATGAATGAATTACATGAATTCTTATTTGTGAAGGATTTATGTATATCTATAAAATATTTTCACAAAGGAATAAATTTATATGAAATATGTAAAGAAAGTTGTTTATGAAAATAAGGTGGAAGAATATTGTACACTTCAAAGCTGAAATCATTTGAAAAAAAGTAGTGGAGATTCTCATTTTCCATGAAAGTAAAATCTTATATATCACCATAAAGCATGGAACCAAAGGATATTTTTATGTGAAGTGGATTTAAATAAAGGGAAAAAGTTTAATATAATGTGAAGAAAGTTTTTAGGGGTCTATTGTCTATAAATAATCCCCTAATCATCTCATTAAGTACAAAGAATTAATTAAAGGAATATCAAAGTGAGTTAATATCTTTATTCGAGAAAGGTAGAGTTGTGAAGGTGTTTTACATGAGGTAGACTATAATGGAATTTCATAAGTAAATCCATGAATAAGTTTCATGAATGTTAGGCTGAGAATACGTTTCATTAAAGTCATATTATGAAGGAACTTAAATAAAGTTAGACTAAAAAGAAATTTAATTAATGATAGAACCATGAAATAATATCATAAAATGTAGAACCAAAAAGGCATTTCATGAAATGCGATAACATGATGGAATTCCATTAATAGAAGAACCTTGAAGGTATTGCATGAAAGGAAGGTTTGAGTGAAGAACTTATATAGTGAATAGTATACCACATATATCTTACATTGTTGTTGCTCTAGATTATTCTTATGATCATGGATTTCATTGAAGCATCATATCCTGGATTTTGTGATGAAAATATCAATATAAATTCTTAATGACATGGAAGGAACCTTGAAGTGACTTTGGAATTATTGATGGTGTTTTTTAGCCCTAGATTAGATCTAACGATTGAGTAACTATTATTAAAGTCTAATAACATGTTCTAATTGAGTTTTGAGAATGAAAATTGTTTGAAACATAAAAAATATGTTGAGATTTAATGAATGGAGTTTATAAGAAGGACATGAAAAAATAATATATTTTTTGTATGAAGATTATTTGATGAGAATTTTGTTGAAAAATTAAATTTTAGATGACCATGTAATATAAAATTTATGAGGATATTTGAGAATAAGGATTGGTATTTATATGTGGATTAGCATTTGATTTTTTTTATATTTTTTTATAATAGTTTATAAAAAAATTTAGGCTAAGCTAAGAACCAACCATCCATCCAGCCCAAGTCAAGCCCAAACCAAGATTGAGGGAAGCCTAGTCCTTAATTGAAATGTAAAGATCATGGAGCATATCTTGCACATAGGTAAAGAAAGTTATCATATGTAGTGTTATGGGTGTATAGAAGTGCGAATTCAGGAGTGGAAATGGGTCAGTGTGTGTGAATGTATCTAGGATCCAAACTAGGTGTCATGGATGAACAATGCTTGAGGGGTTGGGAGTAATTAAGAATCAAGATGTCAAAGGTATAATTGATGTGGGATGAGAACTTATATGCTACCATTCCATCACTTTTAAAAAGAAGGATATAATATTCAACCGAATGAAGAAGATTCACATGTCCATCTTCAACCTATGGCTCAAGATATGTCTGCATGTAAACTGCCTGACCTACCATGCCAGGATCCTACCACATGAGAAAATAAAGAATAAACCACATGATTTGAGCTCAAGATACCATGAGAATTATCAAGATATATGAACCTACCATATGAAGTATCTATAATATTTTGTAAGTGTACTTCCTATCACAAACTAGAAATAGATAGATGAGTAACTAGAAGATATTGTGGGTATTCTGGAGTGACCACCTGAAGAATCTCCAAGTTATTACATGAAGATAGGTTGAATAACTGTACCAAGGATAACTTACCGTGAGCCTCTAATCTACCGTGAGTGTTCTTATCAACTATAAGATAAGGAATATCAATAATTAAATGATGACCTACCGTGGGAACTTGGATTAACCACAAGTATTTCAATTACCCACATGAAATGAGTTAGATTGACCACACTATAGGATAAGTGACTACAAGAATTATCATATAGGCACAATCGACTTTGAGGTTTCATGTATGATATATAGACCTAGTGTGAGTATATTCAATATACCACATGGTCACTTGATCAACTCAATTAGCATTTTGTATGAATGATCCACTATTATCAAGCCTCATTGACCTCATGTGATCATGTCAAGATCACTACTTTGATGAGATGCACCACACATGATTACAAAATGCTTAATAATCTTAAACCAAGATGGTTGAAAGTGATAATGAGATGAATATTATGGTGTTTCATGCTATGATAATAAAAGATGAAAATGTCTTCAAAGATCACATAACATTGTTGCAATTTCTATTTCATACATTCAAGACCATCATTTAGCATATAATGAGTTTTTTCAGATAAATAAAATTAAATCCATGCTTTGGTGATAGTTTCAATCCATGTCATTCATAAAACAACCATCCTCGATGCCTTGTGTTGATTTGTAATGAAGGAAGTTCTTTCAACTTAGGTGAAACATAAGTGGGAAAAAATGTGGTGTTTAGGTTTGTGAAAATATTGAATCAGGTGTGAGATATTCCTACAAATGGACATGCATAAACATGTGAGGATATTCCATGAATGCATGGATTAAATACTGTGTGGAATTATAAATATCAAAATCAATGAGGATTTAAAGGAACTTTATTTTCATAGGATTTATAAAGAAAATGAGGATGCATTTATTCAAATACTATATGAGTTTAAGAATTAGGTCTCCCAGAGATACTATATCAAATATAATATCAGTTTCAAATGAGAATGAAGTCTTAAGAATCAAGATAATTCTACCAACCAATGCTACTAGGATATTAAATAAGAAATAATTTTTAGGAATTAATGAGAATTTATACATATTAGATTTTGTGTATATTTTTTTACATACAAGTGATGGATATATTTTTTTGAGAATTCTAAGTATAGAAATATATTATTGTTCATTTTTTCCCTTGTGTTGAGGAGAAAGAGATCATATCATGTGTGAAAGATTTCATGCATGTAGTGTTCATTTTGATCTGGTGAGAGGATGTCTAATATACTGGTGTATCACTCCATTTGTTCTAGCAGTTGAGGACCTTCTAGAATAAGATATAATATATGATGAAAAAGAATCCAGTCATACATCAAAGATCTGATTCTTACTAGAGAAAAGGAAGAAGCATTTAAGAACTGATGACCCCAGTATAAATAACACCATATCAGATAAGTGGATAATTCCAACTCAAACCTTGCACACCAATTTTTAGTGATTTTAATCACTACAATTATATAGTGATAATAAAATCTGTATACTTGAAAAAAGTAAAACATGGAAATGAGTAGGCTCTCACATCAATGTCTAACCTTATAAAAATTTCCAATGTGTTTTTAAATTATTTATTTTTTACATGTGGGTGAATACGAGAAACAAGAGAGTGAATCATGAAATTAACCTATCATAGGGGTTAAATTATCAAGTAAGAATTTGTAAAATAAATTCTTACCACCGATTCACCCCTTTAAATTGTACCCTAATAGAATTTGGGCTCTTCAATTTCTATCATAACAAACCAGATTCCCTTGAGATTATACTCATTTTGGTGTATCATGGAGAATCAAGATTTGGTAAATAGTAAAGGTGTTCCCTTTTTTTATGGAAATAAATTCCATGGGTGGAATAATCAAATGCTTCCATTTCTATTATTATAAGGACTTAAAGTGAGTGATTCTATCACTATGGGCTACCCACCAATTTTAAGGGATGATTCCATGAAATTTTTAGACAAGACAAATCTTAAGATAGATGGTAAAGTAATAAATTCTATATTGTCATCTCTTTTTGAAAATGTATACAACATGGTGATGAGGATGTAGATATCTAAGTAAATGTGGGATAAGATTGAAAACATGTATAAGTATAATATCAAGATAAAGGAAGTTACATGAAAAATATAAAGGGAAAATTTTAAAGATATCATAATGGATGAAGATGAGAATGTTGATGACTATTTTACTAGGGTGAATGAGTTAGTTAGTCACATCAAAGGCTTTAAGGAAAATATGGTTGATTCAACTATGGAAAAAAAATTAATGAAAAATTTTCCATACAGATTTGATCCAAATATATCAGCTTTGGAATAAATTCATGATATATCCCTTGATGAACTGCACAATACCCTCCCAAATCATGAGATGATAAAGTATCCAATTTTCAAAAAGAAATTTAAAGAGGATATGGATTTTAAATCCATGAATAAATTAAAAATCAATGAAATGGAATATGATTTATCAAGTGACTTAGATGGAGATTATGAGATTTATGATAATAATAATAATAAAATCATGGATTTAATATATAAAAATCTAAAAATGGGAAAATATAAATATAAAATAAATATTTCTCTTAAATGTTTTAAACCTAGAAGAATTAGACATTTTTTTGTATATTTTTCTAAGAAAATTAAAGTTATGGAGTTATATGATGAAAAAGAAAATGAGAAACCACAATGAGATTCAAAAGGAAAATCTTCCAAAAGCTATAGAAAATTTGATGAAAACAAAAGGAAGATATTTAGAAATAAAAATAGATGTATGTGAAGCAATGAGGAATAAGATAGTTCTTCCTCCAATGAAAGTTAGAGGTGTAATGTGCTAGAAAAGATGCTAACTTAATGAAACATGTTGAAAGTAAATAAGAAACCTATAATAGTGGAGAAAAATAAGATGAAGCTTACATAATTAACACATTAAAGATAAATCTTAAATTCTATCTTGAAAGAAACAATGGACTCAATAATGAAGTTAAAATTAAAAAAATAAGGTTTATAGAATCAATAAAATTGAAGACAAGCTTCATAGAAAATAAAATGAGTACATTGAATATATCAAGTGTCACAAGGTGAAAGTTTATGAATAAAAAAATATTAAAGGAATTAAATAAAGGATAGACACCTAAGAAGAATAATTGAAGAAGTATGAATCAAGATGTATTAAGGCTAAAAAGACACTTTTTATAATGACACTTGACCATGAAAGAGATACTGAAGTTAGATTTGATTCATCACATAATATTGTGAAACCTTGTTCATTAGCTGTGGTAAAATCTGAATCTGTAAATTATGAAAACATAAAATCTATATCAACAAACAATATAGGTTCTAAATGTCAAAATAGGCGATCATAGGCTGAAAAAAACAATGAAAAGAAAACTCCTATATCAAAGGGAGTTGGGATATGCCTTAAAAACAAGCTCTCTCAAAATCTATGCAAAATAAGGATGATTTTATACCAAAACAACAATAAGTATTCTCATAAAAAATTGAGAAATATTATGGAAGGTCTAACTTTAAGGGATATTGTTGGTGTTGCAGAACCTTTGGACATAAAACCCATGTTTTCTGGTACATATGTCTCCCCTTATAATCAAAGAAGTCTCGAATTAAGGAGGATATACTTCGAAAGTAAAAACAATAAATTTAGTTTGAATAGATATTAAATACCTATAAGAATAACTATTTAGAATATATTTGAGTGTCTTGATGATATCTGTGGAAGGTGTGACCAACTAGGTCACTATGAATAAGAGTGTACAACTTTACTTTAAGATCAATAATTTAAGAACTAAGTTCTTTATTAAGGTATGAAATCCTTTTATTTCCATCAAATTTCAGTTCAAATGCTTAATTATAGCCTCATGTGAATTCATGTTGAGGTTGTTGTGGTATTTTGGGTGTTCGAGGCTTGTTAGGAGCCTATAACTCAACTTTTGGGGAGAAAAAGGTGTGCCACATGGTTAGTAGAAACCATGCGGAGTAGGCCGTAAGGTTCCTACTAACCATGAATGCCTAGATAGAGAACAGAGGGAGCCTACATAGTTTTGCAAACTATGAAATTTGAGGCACATGATCATGTGGAACCCTATGTAGTTTTTGAAAGTGGGATGAGACACAGTTTGCGCATGTTTAGTCAAACCGTGTGTGCAAACTGTGCGGGGTGCCCCTCATTACAACAGTGGGTGCGGTTGGCGCACGATTTGGCCAACCATGCGGCCAAACCATGAAACCCAGGGTTTTTGGTAAATTTACCAAATTTACCTTAATTAATATTATATTTCAAACCTAATTTTTCATTTTTCATTCATTGGAAGCCTTGGGCTTTTGAGATCTCTCCTTGAATCCTAACCAAGGAAGTGGAAGATCTTTTTCGTTCGAGCTCAGAATCAAGATCCGTTTGAAGAATCAAATCCATATCAGTAAGATATACATTAATTTTATGCCATTACTCATTATTATTGGTATCATATATGATATTTAGGTGAAAGATAATATGCTCTATTTCAAGTTTCTTCATCCGTTCTTCATTTTTCTCCCGATCTAAGTCGAATCGAGAGCTAATATTGGACGAGCAATTAACTACGGACCTATGGTAGGTGGTTTCATGATTTTCCCTCAAAGTAAAGGTGTTTATATATATTATTCTATGCCACACACCCAATTATCGAAGAGACACCCTTTAAATAGAGTTTAATACTTGATTTAAATTGATAGGTGTGACCTATGTAATTAATAAGACCATTGATAAATGAATAAAGGTTAAGAATATTGAATCAGAACCACCCCTTGGGTGTGTTGTTTAATTATTTGGACCACCATGGGTGGTTTTTGAATTTGGATACCTTAGAGGTGTGTCATTACCCCTTGAAATGGGATGTTTAATAATGAATTTTAATTGTGAGTTGAATTGATTAAAGAAAGGTAATGAATGAACATGTACCCGAGCTTTATCCATTTTATTGCTTGTTTAAGCTCGAGTTTATTCCTTTATTAATATGCCCATGTGAGATAATTGAGAGGAAAAGCCTTCTAAACTTAGCTCATGCCTTGAGCCACCTTATGAGGTGAGGTAAAATGAAATGTTCTTGGTGATGACCTTGACACAGTTAAATGATATTGATTGAATGTTTAATAAATTCCTTGGGTGACATGTGGGTTATTATATGAAAAAAATGGATGGAATTTTTCAGCTATTTCCTTTCTTATTCGTGGGTGAAAATTGGACTCCTTATATGGATTACCATGGAAAGACTCATGGGGGCTTACTGTTTTATGCCTAAGTGACACTTGGACTCCTTATAGATTGCTAAGGATGGAATCAGAGGGTAGTTGATCACATATGCCATGGGTAAAACTTGGGCTCCTTTAGTGGCCCACTTAGGACATAATCAGTGATAAGTGATGTTATACCACATATAGGAAGATACCGGGATTCTAACGAGGAATTCCTAGGATGGGCTTATAGGGTGCTTGGTTCATGTTTCGCCTGGAGTGATACCTGAATTCCAAATAAGGAATTCCATGGAAGGGATCAGGTTATTAATAGAGTAATTAATGAAATGATTTATATGAAGCATCTTCCAAGAAAAAGCACAAGCTTGGATTTAGTCAGAGGCTTATACCATGTTGGTGGCCTTGTTAGGAACCTATTGATCACATTCTCACGGGGGATGCTAGGCTTCATGCCAAGTCTCGAGACTTTTTTGTTGAATGAGACTGATTAATCAAATGAACTTGATTATAAAATGAGATAGGAATGACTATTTATTTAGAGACTTCCAACTAAGTATAAAGAAGGTAGTAGGGGACAAGTGTCCATGGGAACCTGAACCTTTATAGGTTGTTTACTTTCAGTACTTCCTTTATATTTCTATCACTATATATACACTATTATTATTATATATTCACCGAATGGACGAAATTAGACATTTGGGTGGTTTCCTACTGGGATTGTATCTCACACCCTATTTGGGGCTCTATTGGGTACCCAAATAGACTTTATGGATGTAGGTATGGACAAGGGAAAGCACCCTGCTACAAGTTTCTGATTTTCTAATTAGGAGTAGGGGAGTAGAGGACCAAGCTGAGGCTCGTGATGCAAGTTGGGATAACTTTTCATCTTTTGGGTTTTTGTTACATTTATTGTACACCTTCCATGTATACCTATTTTGGATTCTTTTTAGACACATGACATGACATGTATGATTATATTTTTTTATATGAGATTCCTTATGGTATTGTTTATTTATATCTATATTGAATGTTTTCCATTATCTGATTAGTTTACTACTTCCGCTATTTATTTGATATTGTATATCTACTATGCTACACTCTAGTAATGAGGGAATAGTCTCCCCATAGAAACACCCTAGGCCCTCGCTACTATTCAGTAGCCTCTGACATTTAAAGAGATACACTTGAGCCCATGTGTCTGACTGTGATCGGGGCACCTTTCAGTGGAACCCGAGTCTAGGATGCTACAAAGTGGTATTAGATAATTCTTTTTCTAGTTTTCTTTACTATTTTGAGATAATAGAAAAGTATAGGAAGGAATGGGAATTTGTTAATGGGTTATGTTTGGGCATAGTTATCCTACATACAGAAAAAAGACAAACTACATCTAATGAAACTATTATTTTATGGATTTTGACTATTATAGTTGATTTGATTCCACCATTGGGAAATGTACTAGAATTGTCATGTTATTATTGATATGATTATGGGTTATATTTTATTGAAACATGATGATATGAGGTTATTCCATCTCATGAATCATTTTAGGCACCTTATAGGAATCACATGCCATGCATTATGCTATGTCATTTAGGACGAATTACTTGTTTCAAAATGTTGTGATAGGTGTTGTGATGATATATTTGTTGTTGTGATAGAAATTTTGTATAGGGAATTAGAAAACATGGTTGGTACTTAGAATTCCTGTCATAACCTAAGAAGTGTTTTCCTGATTAGGATATAGTACACACCCTAAGAAGCCAATTTTGGTGTGTTGAGTTATGGACTAAGAGCCGCATGGACTAGAATGTGTTATGGTGTAGATTAGGTGGATGACATATTTTTCTTCATGAGGAGTATGGGACCTTATGGATTAGAATTTGATAAACCATTAGGTTCAACCTTTTTAAATTAATTGTGATATAATGAAAATGAATATGAGAATTAAATGAAAATTGAAATTATTTGTAGCATAGAACTTAACCTAGAACCAAACTTAGTAGTGGGAAGTAGGTAGTATATCTTGATTTTATATGATCTATATGTCACTCAGACTTGAATCAAGGAGTATGAATAGATGTGTGTTCTTATACGGGAAGGATTGTACCTATCTTATTTAAATATCTATGCTTTTAGTGGTTATTGAATCTTAATTTGGGGAATGCGCTTGGAATTTGTAGAGGTATACCACTGTGATGTTATCCAGTTGTATGTCTGGAGGGAAGTGGTGATCATGATCTAGAGGTGGTTTTCCATGAGATACCAGTATATCCTCTAGTAGTTCTAGCTGAGGCACCAATGATTATACCGGACAAAGGTTTTGAGGCATAGTTTCATGAAGGCTTTATGAGCTTCTTGTAGACTGTTCAGGGAGCACCATGACCTTCCCCAACTATGGAAGAGTTGATGTGTGAGTTCCAGCAATAGTATCCAACCATGTTTTTTAGGGACAGAGGACTATAGGCTATAGAGTCATGGATAGAGTCCATACTATCTATCTTCAAGCATCTCAAGATGCCTCCCAAGAGGAGGGTAAATCTCACTACTTATATGCTGTGTGATTCTTCCAAGAGATGGTGGGATTTCATTACTCAGATGGATCATCATTGAGATATGTCTTGGAGGGATTTTTATATGTCCTTCTAAGACTAATTATACCTCTAGACATTGAGGTCCAATAGAGCCTAAGAGTTCATTCACTTAGAGTAGGGAGTGTTATCAATTATGAATTATTCAGACCATTTTACCAAGCTCAAGTGCTTCATACCTATTCTGATGCGTGATGAGATATCTAAACCCAAGAAATTTGAGGATGGTCTTAGGTAAGACATCCAATTGCAGGTGAATGTATTTCAGCTGACTACCGTTTCTAGCATAGTGAATTAGGCACTTATCACAGAGCGTAAACTAAGAGAGGATGGGGGTGAGAGCTAGGGTGGTTTAGAACCTAGATCTGACACTACATTGACCGATAGTAGGAAGCATCATCTATAGCTTCCACATAGTGATATTAGTAGCCAGATCACATACCCAGGTAGCCATGTGAGGTGCCACCAGTGTGGTAGACCGGGACATATGAGACCTCAACGCATGAGATACCCAGTTGAGTGTCGATCCTATGGAAAGATGGGTCATCTACAATAATTTTTCAGAATTTTTACTCTAGAAACTAGTGAGAGAGGGTCTGCATAGACTCCACATGTAGGAGTAGGGTCAGTATCTTCTTATCAGGTAGAGAGATAGAGTACATATGGATGATCAGGCTGAGGCGGTGGTCATGGCCATGGTTGTCAGACTCCGGACTTGTAGTGATAGTAGAGCGAATATGCTCATGGTAACCAGGTTGTATCATAGGGCTACAGATTAGGTAAGATATACATAGTGCAATCAACACCTAAGGAGGATAGTCTAGGACCTTCTACTATGATAGGTACTATTATTGTAGCCTCTACTTTAGTATATTATTTTTTTGATACAGGGGTTTCTCATATCTTTATATCTATGCTCGCTATGGAGAGCCTTGTGATTAGTGTTAAAAATTATGATGGTGTTATAATGCTTGATACTCCATTGGGTATTATAATGGAGGATGTACGTCAGTGCATGGAGTGAACCCTTGAGATCAGAGGGTTTCACTTCGTATGGGACCTCTTTTTCCTCAAGATGATAAGTTTTTACATCATTATTGGGATGGAATGATTGGTTCCCTTTCATACTTTCATTGATTTCTATCACTGAAGGGTGAACTTTACATCACCATAGGGAAAAGAGTTTATTCAAAAGGGTGAGTGGGATATCCAGGAAAGCCGAGATGGACCTGAGCATCATGGGTTGAGTGGGATGATAACCCAAACTATGAGTTTATATTTGGATGATCAGGGAACATATCAGGAATATTTTCCTCTAGTGGTTGATCATTTTAGGGAAATTTTCCTAGATGACTTTTTTGGATTACCTCTTATGAGAGAGGTAGAGTTCTCTATCGATCTAGTTTCAGGAGCCACACTGGTATCCATTCATCCTTAAAATATGGATACTACTGAGATGTAGGATCTCAAGAGGAAGCTAGAAGATTTAGAGGCAAATGGGTTTATCTGACCCAATACTTCTCTGTGGGGTTCACCAGTCCTTTTTATAAAAAATACGGATGGTACCTTTAGGCTATATGTGGATTATTGAAAATTGAACCATATGGAATTTAAGAACCGGTATCCTCTAATATAGATAGATGATCTCTTCGATCAGCTCCAAGGAGCTCAGGTATTCTCGAAAATTTATTTGAGATTCGTTTATCATCAGGTGCGTATTAGACCATCAGACATACCTCACACGAACTTTTGTAGAGGGTATGGTTTATATGAGTATTTGGTTATGTCATTCGGTCTACGAATGCACCAATAGTCTTCTTGGAAATGATGAACCAATTTTTCCATCCTTATCTAGGTTCATTTTTCATCGTATTCATGGATGCTATATTGGTATATTCTCACAATCAACGTGACCATGCCATTGAGAGAGCATCAGTTATATGCTAAGATCACAAAGTGACACTTCTGTATGGATCATATTAACTTCTCGGGTCACATTATCTCAGAGAAATGAGTGTTAGTTGACCCAGAGAAGGTGATAGCTACAATTTTCTGGGAGCATCCTAAGAACATCTTTGAGGTATGGAGTTTCTTGGGGCTAGTTGGATACTACAAGCATTTTATACAAGACTTCTCATGCCTAGAAGTGTTGATTACGAGCTTGACTAAGAAGGATGTGAAGTTTTTATGGTCAGTTTCATGTGATTCATCCTTTCAAGAGTTGAAAGGGAGATTGACTTCAGCATCGATACTGATTTTTCTAGATCCAGGAAGGAGTTAAACTATTTACTGTGATGCATCAGGTATCAGGATTAGAGTAGTTCTTATGGAGGGGGATAGAGTCATGACGTACGAGTCTCAACAATTGAGGCCACACAAGAGGAATTACCTAACACATGATCTCAAGTTAGATATAGTTTTTCATGTATTGCGTTGTTGGATACATTACTTACTTGGAGAGTGTTTTGCGGTGTTCACGAACCACAAAAGCCTCAAGTACATATTTACACAGCGTGATCTCAATTTGAGGCAAAAAGGTGGGTTGAGTACCTACGGTGGTTCAAATTCAATATTCCCTACATTATAGGGAAGGGAAATGCAGTGGTCGATGCACTGAGTATGAGGACTCATATACAGGTAGTTCAGGAAGCTAGTAGTGAGTGGAATCTTATAGCTTTTTTCTTTGAGATTCACTTGGAGGTGCAGGACAGTCAGGGGAATACTTTTCTTTCATCATTAGTTGTTACCTCTACCCTTCTCGATAGAGTAAGGATGAGTCAACTATCAGATTATGAGGTCCTAGACCTACAGGAGAGTGTTACAGGTGAAGACACACCTCCTAGTTAGATCGTAGGAGAGGATGAAATTCTATATATAAATGGACACGTATGGGTTTGAGCAGACATGTGTGAGGAGCTAATGCAAGACTCTCATGCTTTAGCTATGGTAGTGCACCCCAGCATCACCAAGATGTATTAGTATTTACATCGCCAATACTGGTGGTCAGGTATAAAAGGATATGTAGTTGGTTTTTTCATGAGGCGTTCACCTATCAGTAGGTGAAGGCGGAAAACCAGTGAACGACCATAATTTTATAATAGTTTCCTATTCATGAGTGGAAATGGGATGATGTTGTGATCACTATGGGAAAAATAGCTTTTTTTGCGACGGGCTATTTGCGATGTGAATTAATCTCGTCACAAATAGTTCATCCCAGAGATTATTTGCGACGGGATTTGGGGTCCCGTCGCAAAAAGTTTGGCACAGTTTGTGCGGCAAACCGCGGGAAGGTTATTTGCAATGGGGGGATTCCCCCGTCGCAAATAGTGCGTTAGTCGAAGGGTATTTGTGACGGGTCCCGTCACAAATACCCGTCGGCGGTAAATAGGTTTTTGCGACGGGATGTTCTCCCGTCGCAAAATGTGTGTCGGCATGTACCTTTTGTGACTGGACCCGTCGTAAATACTCTTTTAACCGCCGACTGTAATTAATGCGGGCGAAGGTTTTTGCGATGGGTCCCGTTGCAACAAATACTATTTGCGACGGGCTACCCGTCACAAATAGTCCCGCCACAACTAATCCAACCTATATATACCCCCATTCGTTTTTTCATATCCTCCTCTCAATTCTCACACACACACACACACTCTCTCTCTCTCTCCGAACTCTATTTTCAGAGTGAAAATTTGTGTGAGTTAGTTTTTTTTTCACGAAAAAGTTGTGAAGGCGTCTACATCAATAGGAGATCAAGTTTAAAGGTATTTATATTTTATTTAATTTAGTATTTATTTCATTTTTTTGATGTTAATTTTAATTATTTTTGATTAGTTGTAATTAAATTAGATTTAAAATGATTTGTTATCAGTATTTATTTGTAATAATAAATTGAAATTATTAGTACTAATTTTTAATAATTAATAATAAATAGGAATAATTCCTAATAAATAGGAATAAATAGCAATAAATAGTAATAATTAGTAATAAATAGGAATAATTAGTAATAAATAATAATAATTAGTAATAAATAATAATAAATAGCAATAAATAGTAATAAATAGGAATAATTATCAATAAATAGTAATAATTAGCAATAAATAGCAATAAATAGGAATAAATAACAATAATTAGAAATAAATAGTAATAAATAGGAATAATTAGTAATAAATAGTAATAAATAGAGATAATTGGTAATAAATAGGAATAAATAGGATTAAATAGGAATAATTAGTAATAAATAGGAATAATTAGTAATAAATAGGAATAATTAGGAATAATTAGGAATAATTAATCATAAATAGGAATAATTAGGAATAATTAGTAATAAATAGGAATAATTAGAAATAATTAGTAATAAATAGGAATAAATAGGAATAAATAGGAATAAATAGGAATAAATAGGAATAAATAGGAATAATTAGTAATAATTAGTAATAATTAGTAATAATTAGTAATAAATAGCAATAATTAGTAATAAATAGCAATAATTAGTAATAATTAGCAATAATTAGTAATAATTATCAATAATTAGTAATAATTAGCAATAATTAGTAATAATTAGCAATAATTAGTAATAAATACGAATAAATAGTAATAAATAGTAATAAATAACAATAATTAGTAATAAATAGTAATAAATAGTAATAAATAGTAATAAATAGGAATAATTAGTAATAAATAGGAATAATTAGGAATAAATAGAAATAATTAGCAATAAATAGGAATAATTAGCAATAAATAGGAATAATTAGCAATAAATAGGAATAATTAGCAATAAATAGGAATAATTGGGAATAAATAGGAATAATTAGCAATAAATAGGAATAATTAGCAATAATTAGGAATAATTAGCAATAATTAGGAATAATTAGCAATAATTAGAAATAAATATGAATAGTTAGAAATAAATATGAATAATTAGAAATAAATAGGAATAAATAGAAATAAATAGTAATAAATAGAAATAAATAGTAATAAATAGGAATAAATAGTAATAAATAGGAATAATTAGTAATAATTAGTAATAATTAGTAATAATTAGGAATAATTTGTTATAATTAGTAATAATTAGGAATAATTAATAATAATTTGTAACAAATAGTAATAATTAGAAATAAATAGTAATAATTAGCAATAAATAGTAATAATTAGCAATAAATAGGAATAAATAGCAATAAATAGTAATAAATAGCAATAATTATGAATAAATAGCAATAATTACGAATAATTAGCAATAATTACGAATAATTAGCAATAATTACGAATAATTAGCAATAATTAGTAATAATTAGTAATAATTAGTAACAATTTGTAATAATTAGTAATAATTAGTAATAATTAGTAATAATTAGCAATAATTAGCAATAATTAGCAATAATTAGCAATAATTAGCAATAATTAGCAATAATTAGCATTAATTAGCAATAATTAGCAATAATTAGCAATAATTAAGAATAATTAGAAATAATTAGAAATAATTAGCAATAATTAGAAATAATTAGAAATAATTAGGAATAATTAGGAATAAATAGGAATAAATAGGAATAAATAGGAATAAATAGGAATAAATAAGAATAAATAGGAATAAATATTAATAAATAAGAATAAATAGGAATAATTAGGAATAATTAGGAATAATTAGGAATAATTAAGAATAATTAGGAATAATTATTAATAATTAGTAATAATTAGGAATAATTAGTAATAATTAGTAATAATTAGTAATAATTAGTAATAATTAGTAATAATTAGTAATAATTAGTAATAATTAGTAATAATTAGTAATAATTAGGAATAACTAGGAATAAATAGGAATAAATAGTAATAAATAGGAATAAATAGGAATAAATAGGAATAAATAGGAATAAATAGGAATAAATAGGAATAAATAGGAATAAATAGGAATAAATAGGAATGAATAAGAATAAATAGGAATAAATAGGAATAAATAGGAATAAATAGTAATAAATAGTAATAAATAGGAATAAATAGGAATAAATAGGAATAAATAGGAATAATTAGTAATAATTAGAAATAATTAGGAATAATTAGGAATGATTAGAAATAATTTGGAATAATTAGGAATAATTAAGAATAATTAGTAATAATTAGGAATAATTAGGAATAATTAGTAATAATTAGGAATAATTAGTAATAATTAGTAATAATTAGGAATGATTAGTAATGATTAGTAATAATTAGTAATAATTAGTAATAATTAGTAATAATTAGTTATAATTAGTGATAATTAGTAATAATTAGTGATAATTAGTAATAATTAGTAATAATATCAATTGTAATAAATTATAATAACTTGTAATAACTTGGCACAATTTTCAGTGGATTGACGACACTCCTTTTGCTCGATGATTCTTCTTCTTTCAACTTTCACCGACTCAAAATATTATGAAATGTATGCTTCTACGTATGCATATCCAATCTCGTATGCACGAGTTTGAATATGCATTCATAGGACCACATTTTTTATAATGTTTTCAGGCAGTGATAGTGGAAAAAAGATGATTCATCGATGAAAAGGGGGCTCTTTTGTCCGACATCTCATTTACTTGCATCTTTATCACACTGAAATCACAATGAAGAATCTGCTCAGAGGTACGCTTATACATTATCGTATGCATGAGAATGAATATGCGTACCTCCGAGCAGATTCTTTATTGTGATTTCAGTGAGAGAAATTTGCAAGTAAATGATCTGTCAGACAAAAGAGTAGCCGTCAATCCACTGGAAATTGTGTCACCCAAAATTAATGGTAATTATTAAGAATTAGTTGTAATTATTTATCTTCTTTTTTCAGATAGTGTTTTTATAATTTCAAATTATTCAAAAACAGTGATGATTTTATATTTTGTAGAAAAATATGGAACAAGGAAATCGACATCAGTCATTATTAGATGATCACGCTTGGATAAATCAGCTTAGAAATCCAAACGGTTCTGGTTTAAATCCTGTATATATTGAGGGTGTTGAATTTTTTATTATCATTTGCATCATCAAAACCACAATATGTTTCAAAAGGCACAATTAAGTGTCCTTGTAAAAAATGTGCTCTGCGAATGTTTGAAACATTTGACAAGGTTGGAGCTCTCTTGCGGTTTGGTTTTCAACCAGATTATGTTTTTTAGTATCAAAACGATGAACATAGTTCTAGATAAGATACTAATAACTTGATTTTGGATCCATAATAGTTTCAAAATTTAGTACATGATGTTTCAGGTCCATTTGTTCAACAAACTGAAACTCAAGATGATGTCGATTTAACTCCTGAGATGGAACCATCCGAATTTTATGAGTTGTTGAGGTCTGTTGAGGATGAATTATATCCTGGTTGCAAGATAAGAAAATTAGAAGTGGTTGCAAAATTTATGGCTATTAAATTAGATAATTCAATGTCAGACCACTGTTTTGATCTGATATTTTCTTTGGTTAAAACACTATTACCTGAAGGAAATGTGTTGCATGCAAATTTCTGTGAGAGAAAGAGATTGGTTCATAATCTGGACCTTAGTTATCGAAAGATTCATGCATGTGAAAATGATTTCATCTTATATTCTGGTGAAAATGAGTTATTAGATAGTTGTACCACATGTGGACAATCGAGGTATAAAGAATCTCAACCAGGGAAGTCTAGATCAATTCCTATAAAACAGTTGAGATATTTTCCCCTTACACCCATGCTGCAACGTTTATTTATGTCTCGAAACACAGCGTCAATGATGTCATGACACAAAACCAATATTTCAACTGATAAAATCTTGAATCATCCATCTGATGGTGATTCATGAAAACATTTTGACTTTCTACATCTGTCTTTTTCTTTAGAATCCCAAAACGTTCAATTGGGTATTTCTACCGATGATTTCTGTCTATTTGGTTCTTGTGGTAGACAGTATTCATGTTGGCCTGTCTTTATAACTCCAAACAGTTTACCTCCATGGATTTTGATGAAGGAGACTTATATCTTTTTGACCTTATTAATCCTAGGACATCCGAAAAAGAATATTGATGTTTATTTGAAACCATTGATTGATGAGTTAAATGCATTGTGGAGTAATGGTGTTAGTATATATGATGTTTCTGCGAAACAAAATTTCATATTAAAAGCTACATTGATGTGGAAGATTAGTGACTTTCTGACATATGGCATGTTATCTGGATGGAGTACACATGGTCCGAAATCATGTCCTTACTGTATGAAAGGCAACAAAGCCTTTATGATCATCAATGGAAAAAAACCTTGCTATTTTGGCTGTCATCGTAGATTTCTTCCAACCAATCATCCTTTTCGAAGGAATAAATCTCATTTCAGAAAAGGCACAATTGTAAGGGATGAACCTCCAAAAATGATCTCAGGTATAGAGCTAAAATCAGTTGTATTTTTATTACCTCCCATCACATTTGGGCCAACAGTAAACCAATATAAAATTCATGGGTTTGGAAAAGAACATAATTGGATAAAACGGAGCATTTTTTTGGGATCTTCCATATTGGTTTGATTTTTTGGTCTGTCACATGTTGGATTTCATGCATATTGAGAATAACTATTTTGATAATTTATTTCATACAGTTTTGGATACACCAGTTAAGACCAAAGATACTATAAAAACACTATTAGATCTTGCCCAAATTTGCAGGTGACCAGAACTTGAACTATTTGAAAATGTCATATCACAGAGGTTAATGAAGCCAAAAGTAGATTATACACCATAAAAAGAGAGTATCTTATTATTTTGTTAGTGGATTGAAGATTTAAGACTTCCTGATGGATATGCTTCTAATTTGGGTAGATGTGTTAAGAATAGTCATATTACAAGATTAAAAAGTCACGATTGTCATGTTATAATGGAAAGACTTATGCAGATTGGATTAAGAGGTTTGTTGAATTCTATGATTTGGGATTCGATAACAGACATATCATATTTTGTTTGAGAATTTTTTTTAGCAAAAACAGACTACGATGTGCTAAGAAAACTTGAAGAAGATGTTGCTGTAATTATATATAAACTGGAAAAAATCTTTCTGCTAGCTTTCTTTGACTCAATGAAACATTTGATATTACATTTTCTACATGAAGCTAAATATGGAGGTCCATTATAGTTTCGATGGATGTACCCATTCGAGAGATGCATGCAGAAATTGAAGAAAAAAGTACGCAACAAAGCATCAGTTGAAGGCTCAATTGCTGAAGCTTATTTTCAAGAGGAAATTTCTTTTTTATGCTCGCACTATTTTGAATATAAATTTCCATCAAAACAAAACCACATGGGATGGAATGAGGTAAATGTTAATGACAAAATAGAAAATCAATTATCAATTTTTAATCAGCCAAATCTTGGCTTCGGTGGAGTTAAAGAACGATGGATTTCAGAAGATGAACACCACAAAGCTCATACATACGTTCTGCTCAACTGTGAAGAAATGACATCATTTTTACTGTGAGTGCTTCTATCACTTATTCTGTAATTTATGTTACAGTATGTAAACTTATTTTATTTATAGGTTATATGATAATCATATCAAGAAACAATTTCCAAAAATTACAGCAGCTGCTCTTGAAGAATGCAGACACAATTTTTTTCTGAATGGTTTCAAAAACTGGTAACATAAATTATTGATGGTTTAATATCAATTCAGTTTACTATTTATTATATTGATAATTGTTTTACAAATTTTCAGGTGTCTCAACATGCTAATAAAATTGATAAGCTACTGTGTATATTGAGTAACCCACCATCCAAAATGGTCAAATCTTATAATGAATATGTGGTGAATGGTTTTTGATTTCATACACGTGCATATGAGGAATAAAAAAGAACAATGAACAGTGGAGTTTGTTTGAGAGGATCAAATCATAGAGAAACTGAAGTTGACTTTTATGACATTCTGGATGAAATTATTGAGCTGTGTTATCTAGGAGATAATTACATAACAATGTTTAAATGTCAGTGGTTGGATACTGAGAGAGGCTTACATGTTCATCCGAATAATTGAATCATCGATATTAAATATAAAAGTCTTCTTGTAGTAAATGAACCATTTTTACTGACTCAACAGGCACATCAAATTTATTACGCAAAGTAATGTGATACTTCAAGAGACCTAAGTAATTGGTGGAGCATAATAAAAATAAAATCTTGGGAAAATCAGTTTAATCAAACTGAATGTTGTTCTACTGAAGTAGAATGAATTGAAATTTTTCAAGAGACTACTCAAAATCCATCTTTTTCATAAAGAGACGTGAATATCAATGATGAAACCCCATAATTAAGGGCCGATGGTGAAAAATATGTTAATGATGTTACAAATGAATTTGAAATGAAAAGAGATGATGAAAATGAAACTCATATGGATATTGATGATGCCGAAGAGGAATATTAAAACATTGACATCATTAGATATAAAGATGATGATGAAGGTGAACATTGACACAATTAAATGCTGGTTATAATCATAACTAAAATATATCTATATGTAATAGTTATTTTCAACTATCTGCTAACAACAATCATTTTGTGTTTCAGATGGACCCTGATCTATTTCGTGAGTTACAGGAGGCTGAGCTACCTTTGGATGAGGGGGATTTGGGATCATCTGACCCTCAGCCTACTGGCAGTTCATGGGGTATGTGGAGGGGGTGCAGTCTTGCAGGACTGATGATTCCTGACCCTATCCCTGAGCGACATCCACATCTTGGCTTTGATCTACGCACATAAAGGTATGGTAACCTGTATATTTTAATTATCTTTGATTAATTTATTTATATATATACTAATTTTTTGATTATTTATTATTTTTTCACAGTTTTGCGCATGTAGCTGTTGGACAGGGGAGCGTTATCTTGCACAATTATTTTTCTCAGCCATGGATCAAATGGGAACAGATTCCCATTGATGTGAAGCTCGACATGTTCGATCATTGGTTGGTACATAAATAAATAATATCTATTTTGAAATTTATTTTATTAATAACTTGATATTATAAATTATTTTTAGGGTTTATGGTATCCCATCGATGATAGCATGTGTGGCATTATCCACGCGGCATGGGAGGCGTCTATGTGTGACCGTTTCTGTCAATTTTTTCACAATTTGAGAAGGAAGACCATTAAGAAAGCAGGAGTGACAAATTTTGATGAGTCGTGTAGAGCCCACCGACTAGAGTACATTTCATCTCACGTTTGGGATGGATTATGTTTACACTAGTTGGGTGGTGGATTTCAGAGGAGGTCTTCAGTTGGTCGGCAGAACCGGGGGAGACAGGAGGTGACGCATTGAGCTGGTAGCCATACATTCAGTACGCATAGAGAGCATCTGGAAAGTTTATTTTTTAAATATTTTATATAAATTTAAATATAAAAAATTTATTTTATATTATTATAGGCAGTTGAGCATCCCGATATTACAGAGTATGAAGTTTATCGGAGGATGTACAGTGATCCAGCCACTGGAGAGATTAGAGGTGATCGCCATCATCGGATTGTGGTTAGTATTATTTTTTTTCAGTTTTAAAATTAACTACATATAATATTTTCACAATTTTAATTTCAAATTGGAATTGAAGGAGTCATATGAGGCTGGGACCTCTCAGACACAGGCTCGGAGTCAGGATGAGGCGACTGATCAGACCAGTGCCCACCATTTCGATGAGGCAGTATAGATGCAGTCGACTCAGTATGGCTTTGAGAAGGGTCAAGTAGTTGGTATCAGATCTCATGTGACTCCTGATTCTTATTATGGTATTGCTGTGACGTCGGCATCCATCTCAAGAGGTGCTCATGGAGAGGTATCATGTTCTGCCTTACAGTATCAGGAGAAGTTGCGAACTCAGTCTGAGCTTATAGAGAGTTTGCAGAAGCAACATGAAGAGACGCATCAACAGCATCAACAACAAAAACATCACGATGAGGATATGTGTCAATGGCAACAGCAAAATCATGAGCAGATGGAGTACATGTGTCGCCTGACTTGTAGTTTAGGGATGAAGTTTCCTCCACAATCTTCTACATCTCCTCCACCTCCTCCAGAAGATGACCCCTAGTGTTTTTTTATGTTTAAAACATTTGAATTCAAGATTTATTGTAATATGAACTATTTTCAGTTTCTATCTTTTATATTGGTGGGAATATTCCATATTTTTTTTTTCTTTTTAATATTTTATTATTTATTATTACTATCATATTTTATAATGTTTGTTTATTTTACTAATAATAATAATATTTTATGAGTTTTTTTTATATTTTTTTGTGAATATTGAGAATTTTAATATTTTTTTTATTTTAATAATATTAATATTATTTTTTGATTAATCATAATTTTTTAAAATATATTTTTTTAGTATTATATTTTTAATGCTTTTTTATTTTACTAATAATAATAATAATAATATTTTATGAATATTTTATATATTTTTTGAGAATATTGAGAATTTTAATATTTATTATTTTTTTATTATTTTAATGATATTAATATTATTTTTTCATTAATTATAATTTTATTAAATATTTTTTTTATTTGGGTTATTTTTTGCGAGGGGACTTGTTGCGACGAGATATCGTCGCAAATAGTTTAAATATATGTTTTTAAATACTATTTGCGATGGAACCAAGGGCCCGTCACAAATACTATTTGCGATGGGCCCGTCGCAAAAAGTTTATTTATATATAATGTATATAATCAGAGAGTTATTTGCGACGGGGAACTTCCCCATCACAAAAAATGTTTTTTGCGACGCCGTTTTTTGCAACGGGACCCCGTCGCTAAAGCTTATTTGCAACGGGATCCCGTCACAAATTGCCCGTCGCAAATAGAACAAATTCCAGTAGTGTATGGATTTCATGATGAGGTTACTAAGGTTACTGTGAGGTAATGATCCCATTTGGGTTGTTATTGAAAGGATCACAAAGGTTGATCATTTCCTACCTATCAAGGGGACCCTTTCATTTGATGATCTTGGGAGGTTGTATATCTGTGAGATAGTATGACTTCATGGGGTCCCACACACTATCATTTCAGATAGGGATGATAGGTTCAAATCTCATTTCTAATGGAGTTTGTAGAGAGAATTGGGTACATAGGTACTTCTAATCACAACACACTACCCTTCGACTGATGACTGTTTAGAGTGCATGATATAGGTTATTGAGGACACTACGAGCATGCATCCTAGATTTTGGGGGCTCTTAGTAGAGGCATATACACCTGGTTTAATTCACCTATAATAACATCTTTTAGGTTAGTATTCAGATCGTGCCTTATGAGGCTTTCTATGGTAGGCCATTTTGATCACCCATGTGCTGGTTAGAGGTAGAAGAGGAAGCTATGCTGGGACCTCATCTCATATAGGAGACTACAGAGCAGGTTTAGTTGATTCAGAAGTGGATGGCTACTTCAGTCTTGATAGAAATATTACACCGATCGCCACATATGACCTCTAGAGTTCAAGGTCTGGGATCATGTGTTTTTACATGCTTCACCAAGGTTGGGAAACAGAAGGATCAGGAGACAACGCAAAATTTCACTGTGATATGTTAGGTCATTCAATATTTTAGAGAGAGTCAGACTGGTAGCCTATCGGTTATAGTTACCTTAGAGGTATCGAGTCATGCACGACGTATTCCATGTATCGCAACTGTGCTGTTACCATTTAGACCCATCTCATTCCTTTCAGTCCAAGGAGGTTGAGTTATCAGTAGATGTGTCCTTTTAGGAGAATCTGATTCATATTGTGAATCTTAGAATGAAGGTTCTCCAAGGCTGGTTAGTTCCTCTAGTACGGGTACTATGGCGGCACATCCATTTACAAGACAAGACCTGAGAGCCGAAGGATGATGTACAAGCATAGTGGTTGCAGTTATTCTTAGGTGATTCTTGACCACCCTTGAGGGGAAATTTAGAGACAAATTGCTTTAAGGGGGGAAGTTTCTAAGAACCCAGTTCTTTATTAAGGTACAAAATCCTTTTATTTTAATCAATTTTCAGTTTAAATGATTAATTATGGCCTAATGTAAATGCTCATTGAGGTCATGGAGGTATTGGGGGTGTTTGGTTCTTGTTTGGAGCCTATAACCCAACTTTTGGGGAAAAAAGGCTTGCTGCACAGTTAGTAGAAACCATGCGGGGTAGGTCACTTGGTTCCTACTACCCGTCCAAGTATGGATAGAGAGTAGGGGGATCCCACACAGTTTTACAAATCATGATATTTGAGGCACACACCCATGTGACTCCCTCTACAGTTTTTGATAGTGGGATGAGACACGATTTTCACATGGTTAGTCAAACTGTGTGTGAAAACTCTACAGGGTGACCCTCCTTATAGAAGTGGGTGAATGGTTGGCACGCGGTTTGGAAAACCATGTAGCCAAACCATGAAACCCATGGTTTTTATTGAATTTACCAAATTTACCTTAATTAATCTTATATTTCATACCTAATTTTCCATTCTTCATCCATTGGAATCCTTGGACTTTTGAGAGTTCTCCTTGAAAAATAAACTTGGAAGTGAAATATATTCTTCGTCCAAGATCAGAATAAAGATCCAAAAAAAGAATTAGATCTATCTCGGTAAGATCTACAGTCATTTTTTCCTTCCTCATTCTTATTGGTATCGGCTGTGCTATTTATGTTCAAGATAATATGCCCTATTTTAAGGTTCTTCATCTGTTCTTAATTTTTCTCCTAATTTGAGTCAAATCAGGATATGATACTAGATGATCACTCTATTATGGATCTACGTTAGGTGATATCATGATTTTCCCTCAAATTTGAGGTGTTTATATACATTTTTTATGATACATTCTCAATTATCAGAGCGATTCCCTTGAAATGGAGTTCAATCTTTATTTAATTTGATGGGTGTGACCTATGTAATTAATAAGGCCATTGATAAATGAATAAAGGTTAAGAACCTTGAATTAGAACCAAAACTTGGGTCTGTTATTTAATTATTTGGACCACCATGGGTAATGTTTTAATTTGGATACCTTTGAGGTGTTCCATTTACCTCTTTCCATGGGATGCTTAATATTTAATTATAATTGTGAGTTGAATTGATTAGAGAAAGGGAACATATGAACATGCCCCTAGGATTTTTCCATGTAATTACTTGTTTAATATTGAGTTTCTTCTTTATTAATATTCCCACATGAGGTAATTTAGAGGCTAAGTGTTCTAAACTTATCCCATGCCTTGACCCGCCTTCTAAGGTGAGGTTAAATGAAATGTTCTTGGTGATGACCTTGACCAAGTGAAATGATATTGATTGAATGTTTAATAAATTCCTTAGGTAACACATGGGTTCTTATACAAACTCCATGGAAAAACTCTTTTGGATACTTCCTTTCTTACACTTGAGTGACACTTGGAATCTGTATAGGATTACCAAGGACGGAGTCATGTGGGATTACTGTTATATGCCCGAGTGACACTTGGACTCCTTATGGATTGCTAAGGATTGAATCAGAGGGTAGTTGATCACATCCACCATGAGTGACTCTTAGGATTACTTAGTGGACCAACAAGGACAGACTCAGTAAGAGGTGATGTTATACCACAATCAGAACAATACCATGATTCTAATGAGGAATTCCTAGGATAGGATTGTAGGGTGGTTGGTTCATGTTATGCTTGGAGTGATACCAAGATTCCAAATAAGGAATTATAAGGATAGGCTCAGGTTCTTAATTGAGTAATTAATGAAATGATTTATATGATGTGTCTGCCAAGCCAAAGTACAAGCTTGTATTTATTCAGAAACTTATACCATGTCGGTGGCCTTGTTAGGAACCTCTTGATCACATTCTCATGGGGGAAGTTCGGCTTCATGCCAGGTCTTGATACTTCTTTTTTGGATGAGACTGATTAATTAAATGAACTTGATTATAAAATGAGATAGGATTAACTATTTATTTAGAGACTTCTAACTAAGGCCAAATCAGGTGGCAGGGGATGAGTGTCCATGAGAACTCAGACATTTATAGGTTTTTTACTTTCAATAATTCCTTTATGTATTCTATCACTACCTATACAATGTTATTATTATATATTAACTAACTAGATGATATTAGACCTTTGGGTGGTTACCTATTGGGATTTTATCTCACACCATATTCATGCCACTATTGGGGACCTGTGCAGACTTTATGGATGCAGGTATTGATAAGGGAAAGCACCCTACTATAGCTTTCTGATTTTCTGCTTAGGAGAAGTATAGAAAAGGACTATGTTGAGGCTCATGATGCTATTTGGGATAGATTTTGGTATATTTGGTTTTTACTACATGTATTGTACACCTACCATTTATACCTATTTTGGTTTCTTTTTAGACACATGACATGACATGTATGATCATCTTTTTGTATATTAGATTCCTTCTCGTATTGTTTATTTATATATGTCTTGGACATTGTTCACTATTTTATTAGTTTACTTCATCTTCTACTTATCTGGTTTTTTATATACTCTATGATACACTCTAGTGATGAGGTCATAGTCTCCCCACAGAAAAACCCTAGGCCCTCACTAATAGTCAGTAGCCTATGGCATTTGGGGATATGTGCTCGAGTCCATGTGGCCAACCAGGATCAGGGCATATTTCAGCGGCATCTGGGTCTATGACGTTACAAATAAAAATATATTTCAAAACTATTGGAAGCACCAAGTAGAGGTAGGATAAGAAAAGCATTGATTATTGAGGTGGCTCTAAAGGCTGGAAAGAAGATAAAGCCTTGGATCCTAGATAATGAATTCTCATCACACATGAAAGAGGATATTGAAATTTTAAAATTCATTAAAAACATGATAATGATGTATTAAATTTTATAAATTAAAGTTCATTAAAAATAAAGAGAGTTGGATTAGATGTGATTGATTCCAACAAGCTAAACTCACTAGATGTTTTATTTGTTGATGGGCTTAAACATAACCTATTGAGTGTTAGTCAGTTATGTGATGAGGGTATTGAGGTAATATTTAAGAAAGAAACATGGCACATTAAAATAGTTTTATATGGGAAAATTTTTATAATAAGAGAAATAATCAGTGGGATTTTTTTTTTCTGATTAGTGATCCTAATAATTCATACTATCGTGGTGCTAAAGAAGAAAACAATCTATGACATAGAATACTTGGCCAAATTGACCAACATAATTTTAGTAAAATTTATAAATATTTTTTTGTGATATCTATCCCAATTAATATAAGATAGAGATAATGTATATAAAACCTATCATAAAGGGAATATGGTTAAAAGAAAACACAAAAAGGTGGAGATGCAATCAATAAGATCTCTTGAATTAATAAACCCTAATTTGTGTGGACTCATGAGACATAAATCCAAAATGAGTGAAATTTATTTTATCACTTTATTGATGATTATACATGGATGAGAAGAGTGCTATTTATAAATCATAAGTCACAAAATATGGACCTATTCATGATTTTTAGAATAGAAGTTGAAATAGAACCTTTCATTCATATCAAGAAACTAAGAACTGATAATGGGAAGAGTATATTGGAAATGCATTTTAAACATAAATTAGAAATAATGTAATTACAAATCAATATAGATCTCATTTCACACATCAAAAAACGGGGTTTTTGAAATAATTAATAACAATATTATGGATATGGGGAGAACTATACTGGATGAATTTGAGAGGTCAAAATTCATTTGGATAGAATATGTGTGCACTACTGTGAACATTCAAAACTAATGTTTTCTAAGATTAAACTCAAATTAGAACTCATATTAGATTTGGTATATTAATAATCCAATAATGATCTACTTTAGAGTGTTTATAATCCCTTATATTACCAAAATTAAAAACTAAAGTCAAGTAATGTTGATGATAAAGTTGAAGAAGTATCTTTATTGAGTACTTATCAAATGGTAAAGGTTGTAGTCACTGGAAAAAAGATTTCATAGGGTGATTTATTTTTATGATTGCAAAATAATTGAAAATAAACCCATAAGTAGTCTTCCAAATAAATTATTTTTTGAATAAATTGAGGAAAACAATAAACAAATTTCTAGGAAGGATAGTGAAAAGAAGTTTGAAATTGAGTAAAGAGTAGAAGGTGATGATTCTGACTAGACCAGCGATGAGGATAAGTTATATGTGACTATAAAATAGAATTATTAAATGTTAAAAAAGTATTTGGAAGAAGAAAATATTATTGGAGATCAAACAAAACTTGTTCAAACTCAAAGAAATATGAGATATAATGACCCTAAAGCAAAATCAACTAAAAGAAGATTGAAGTTTTAAAATCAGACCTCACTTATCTCTCAGGTTGAGCCTCAATATATGAAAAAAATACTTTAAGTATAAAAATTTTATTGAGGATATGGATAAAGAACTACATAAAATTGAGAGGAATTCCACTCAGGACCTTGTTCCAAGACCCATTGAATTTTTTTTATTGGGTTCCTATTATTAAAGGAAGGAAACCCACTTTAAGGTATTAAAATTCATCAAAGGGAAAGTGAAAAGAAACCCATAATGACCCAATGTTTATTAGTAATTTTTTTTATGAATAAATGTGTGTTGTATTATATTATATAATATTATACACATAAAAAATATAGATAAACCAAAAAATATATTATTTCATTACTAAATACTATTACATTAATCAATAATGAAACCAATTAAAATTCCAAACATTAAAACTAGAAAAAAAATATAAAATAGAAAACTAAAATGGGAAAATATGGTTCACCATAGTCTACTAGAATCATATATCCCACTAACAACACAGTAGAAAAAAAAATATTAGTAAACCAATCAACATCTTAGAAAATGGAAATATAGAACCTTGAGAGAAATTGAGTTAAATAAGGAACTGATATTTATAGGAGGTAATGTGACCATTGGAATAGTAATGTGAACATTGGAATAGTAATGTGACTGTGGGAATAGTAATGTGACTGTTGAAATAATAATGTGACCATTGACTTCAACGGGTGCGATATGAAGGATATTTGGCTGTCGCGGGAGTAGGCAGCGATGATGCTTCACTATGCGGGATCTGTTTGAGCGGTGGCGGGTCTCTGTTTAAGTGATGGTGGTCTACTATTCAAGGAGATGGTGCAGGCGGGTGACAGAAACAACAACGCTGGTTTGTTCAGAGGCGACATAACAAGCAGGGTTTTAGACCATATTTGGTCGGAATTCATTGTTTGTGGTCCAATGAAGTACAAGGAGGATTCATGCTTTGTCTCAGGCAGAGCGGTGGCCCTCGACGGTGATCTGGATTCTTTCACGACGTCTCCTCATGGGTGGTGACGAGGCTCAATTGTGGGTGGTGGGACACACATTAGAGGATCTATCAGCAAGGGTGATGGTAGCGTTGGGTTTGTGCTTTATCCCAAGTGGAGCGGCGACCCTCAGTGGTGATGTTTGGTTCCTGGGTGCGATGGTGGCTGGTTTTTTCATCCGATGTGGTGGGTTAGGGTCAGAAATCGTCTTAGGTGACGAATCTATTCTTTTCTTGTCAGATCGGTGATGCCCGAATTTTTTTGGATCTTTATTTCCATGTTAAGTATCTTTCACTTTAGTGATGTTTCTTCAGTTGACCTAGTTGTGGTGACAATGTTTTATCGTTGTTTTGGGTGGTGAAAGTGGTCTTTACCTATTTAGGGTTTCCTTGCCTGGGCCTTTAGGTGTTGGTTTGATATGTTGGTGATCATAATTAGGCCCTTGGTATTTTTTTATTCAGCTATATGACTTATGAACTTCAGAAATGTAATGATTAATCCCTCAACCCATTTCAAAAGGGACATATATTTTTTGTTTTATTTTTTTTAATAAAGGGGTTAGTCCCCAACTTGTTTCGATGTATTTTAAAGAATTTCATAAAAATCATAATTTTATATTAAAAATTAAAACTACCTATGATAGAAATTTATTTTGATAAAATTAATATCATTTTTTAAACCAACACATCAAAATTTTCCAAGGGTTATTTTTTGATAATTTTTTGATATACTTCAATTTCTGAGTGAATAGTAAATATACAATTTTTTTGCATAATCAGTGTATCTAAAATTAAGATATTTATGATGTGATAATGACCTAATAATTTATAGAAATTTTGTTTTGGACATTATCTATCTATTTTCATAAATGAGTCATTAAAATATAATAAAATTAATTTCCAAACCTAAAAATCACTTTCCAAAACCTAAAGTCAAAAGTGATTCCTTAAAATAACAATTTCTATTTTTTCCACTTTAATTTTTATTAAACTAATGAATTCAAATTATAAAGGGAATTTCAAGTATTAAAACGATTATATTATATTTATATATGAATTACATTGTAAAAAAATCACTATTACAAGTTTTACATTTGATATATTATTTTATTTAATATTTTATTCTAAAAATACCCCTCTCCTCAAGTATAAATAACCCTACTCCCTCCCCTTGGAAAACCAATTATTCCCCACTTTACAAAGCCTAACCTCTGAAAAAATACAACCTCTAAATCCCATTAGAATAACTAGGGAAATTATGGAGTAAACCAACACCAATCATCAAGGGATTTATAGTGGCGTACAAGATAAACTACACCAAGGATTAAGTAAGTTTCGATCAACTCTCCTTTTTTATTTCTTATTCTTCTCCTCATTATTTTTTCACCAGCCATTTCATAGAAAATACATATAATATTAATTAGGAATTAATTTAACATTATATTAATGATGTTAACCTACTATAATTATCATATTTACTATATATATAAATTTCAAAATTCTCTTTTCTGCTCTTTCAGCAATGTCCCATCAAAGGTCAGTTAACCAACTACATAGACATTTACAAGTCAATGATTATAAACAAATTTATGGATTGATATTATGAAATATATATAATATATAAAAATGTAATTATATGTATTATAAGATTCTATAATTAATTATACTAATGTATAAATTACATTTAACAAAATAGCGAAATTGAGGAAAAATGGGAATTTTTTTAAGTAAAACATGATATCAAAATGACTACCCTATAAAAATGAAAATTAATAAATATAATAAAATGAATATAATTGATAAATAGTGGTAAAAATTACAATAACTCACTTATAGATCAAAGAATTTAATAAATATATGTTTATTATTTAGGAGGCGTAAAAGTGATGAAATAAAGTAAGAATAAAGGTAGGGGGATTCTTGAACCCAAATCCTTTTATTTGGGTTATCCCTCTTTCATAAAATCTATGGTATGAATAATCCTACTATTTTCCTTAAATATCATCTCATTATTCTTTCCTTTTCTTTTCATGAATATACATGTTTCCTACTTGATTTTATGACAAATACAAAGATTTTCCAAAAGAACTCTTCTTTCCAAAACACATATTTGACTCCTCTTGAGTTGTTTCTTATTCACTCAAGAATGATGATTATTATACCAAATATGTTTTTCCCTTTTTCAATCAGGAACACTAAGTTTATTCATGAAATAAATATTGATGAAATCCTAATGAAACCCATTCATTTCCATGGGTTAATTCATGATTATGATTGTAATACATTCTATGTGTAATGCATGATTATGTACATATTATGATGTGATGGGTGGGTCTAGAATTATATATCCCTTAAATGAATTGGGTAATGTTATGTATATCATGAGGTAATGCGAAATATACATGAACATGATGCTAGATTTGTTCACAATTATTATGTTATGATTATGCACATATGTTATACATGAACATGATGTTAGCTTTGTTCACAACTATGTGTGGTATTTGACCACTATGACATGATGTTTCATTTTTATAAATATCCCCATTCCATGCCTTATATCACATGTTTCCCTCATGATATTAATGATGATCCTATTTTTATGATATGATGATGATGATTATGCTTACCCATGTTATATTAATTCATGACCCTTATTCATCCTCTTATTGGGCTTTTAGCTCACCCCTTTATTTTATGTATATCATTAGGTGATTACATTTACTAAGGATAATGTGATATTTTAAGGATAAAGATGAAGGATTTATATAAATTTTTATGTTTTATTTTGTTCATGTTATGTATGAACCTAATTTTCCCAAGACACTAAACCTTTTTATCATAGATTTGTATCTTTATTATGTGTTTTATCTTAAAAATGATGTAATAGTTATATAATGAAAAGTAAGGTAGATATAGTTGGTATCATAGCACAATTTAGTTAATTTGGGAATTAATATTAGATAATGTTAGTGATAAACCATAAAAAAGTCTAACTATATGTAAACATCCAAGAAACCTTGTTTTAGAAAAAATATAACATAGGGATCCCATAAGATATTACTTTAGTATTAATTATGTCAAAGAATAAATTATTCATGATTTGTTGACTTATGTTAAAACTTTTTCTATTTTATAAAATGGTAGAAACTAAGAGAAACTAGGCCAAGAACCCATGTGAGGGACAATACAACGATTTCTTGAAGGACATCCTTAATTCCATGGGAGGTGGAGTTCAAAACTTCATAGCAATTATTAACAAGTTGTCTTAGGATATGAATAATAACCTGAACCATGTGGAACGTCCAACTTCACCCAAGAAGGATCAACTAGACATTGAGTCTTTTATACAACAAGGACCATCAACATTTAGTGGATCTTTTGATCCACTTGTCATGTAACAATGTGTTAACTCAATGGAGAAGATATTTTTTGTGCTCTACTATTTTGAGAAGGAGAAGGTGATACTTGTCTTTTATCATTTAGATAGATAAGATGATCAATGATAATAATGGAGGAAGAAAATGGGAAAAAAATGGGTTTTATTTCAACTTGAATGAAGCTTACAAAAACCTCCTCTCTACACCTCTCTCTCTATAAATTGAGCTCTCCAAGGATCTCTCCCAGATTCAATGGCTCTCTATCTCGAATCTGATGAGTGAAATAGGACCTATAAGGCTTCCTTTTATAGTCATGGTGGGAGGATTCCATGTTTGAAATAACTCCTCCACCAATCCCTACCATCCATTGGACTTCAAATATGGTATCCACCTATGCCTTTGACAACTCCCATGGATGCCGAACGAATAGTTGCTGCACATGTGAAATATGAATGACCCAAGATGGAAGTCCTCCATGGTGGGTGTGGTTGGAACATCAACCACTAACCGAGGTAGATGGATATTATCTCCATAAATTATCCCCCTCCAGCTATAATCCATTTAATTATATGCAAATGTACAGATTCTCCTGAGCAACCACCTTTGTTAACATATCCACCAGGTTCTTCTTTGTGTGGATCTTCACAAGTATTAGCAGTTTTGGATCCATAAATTTGTGTATCCAATGATAATGAATGTCGATATGTTTTTTGATATCCTTATGGATCCCCATAATTAGTTAGAAATAGGTATTCTGAATCTAGATATTTTGTTGATGGAATCCTTCCTTGTGAAGATATTCAAACCTGTGAAATGTTAGGTTTGCAAGGAAAAAAACAACTTAGATCTTATGATGGTTATGAAACTTCTTGTAGAGAGGATTGAGTCTCCCCTATTTAATATCTTCCTCCACCACCTATTGGTATACTGCTGATGAGTCTTCTTGCACCTCATCCTCTTCATTGACTAGTGGAGCTGGAACAAGTGTTAGATCATGAATTGATTCCTTGACACTTCCCCTTCAAGAAATTCTAGAATTTTGAATGTCCTCAATCGTCTGGTTCTCATGGAATATAATATCTATGATTATGATCACCTTCTTCTCCTTCAGGTCCCAAAACTTGTATTTAAACTCCTCATCTTTATATCTGATGAAGATTCATTGAGTAGATCTACCTTCTAGCTTCTGTCTGAGCTCCTTAGATACATGTAAATATTTTAAACATCAAAATACTTGTAAATGAGAGTAAGAGGGATGTTTTAAAAACCATATCTTTTTTGGAAGCTCAAAATTCAGTGGGACTGATAGTGATCTATTGATGAGGTAGAATGAAACCTGAACAACTTCTCCCAAGAATGGATTAGGATGATTATCCAAACTCATCATGCTTCTGATATTCTCCATGATGGTTTTGTTCATATTTTCCACAAATCTATTGTATTGTGGGGTGTGTGGGACCGTCCTCTCTTGTTAGATTCCCCAACTCCTATAATAGGAACCAAATTCCTTGGATGTGTAATCTCATATGTCATCGTAATGAAGACACTTCAACTTTATTCTAGTTTCATGCTCCACCATGGAATGAAACATCTTTAAGTAGTCCAATACTTGGTCCTTTATTTTAAATAAGAACACCCACACCCTTCAAGATGCATCATCAATAAAGGATCAGAAATATTTTTTTACCTCCCAATGAATCCACCTCCATAGGTCCACATATATTCGAGTTCACAGGATCTAGCAACTAAAGTAGTATTTAATGAGACTCTATGATGCTTCCCATATAAAAAGTATTCGAAAGGATCAAGTGATGCATCATTATCAATACCGACGTACTTCTTCTTCATCAGGTTAGATAACCCTTTTTCACTCATGTGCCCGAGTCTCCTATGCCACATATTGGATGATGTCTCTCCTTCCACCATGTTGAAGCTATCTATACATATCTTCACACGAGTTTTGTACAACGTACCACATATGTGGCCTTGAGTGAAGATGATGACTCCTTTCGTCATCTTCCACACTCCATTACCAAAGATATTGTCATATCCTTATTAGTAAAAGGTTGTTCCTAATAATAGGTTGAGCCAAAGGATTAGAACATGTTGAACATCCTTTAGGGTGATTGTGTATCCAACATTTTTATTGACTTGAATATCAACCATGCCAACAATATCTACTGAACTGGTATTCCCCATCTTGACTGCACCAAAGTCACCAGCTTGATAAGTCAAGAAATACTCACAATGTGGAGTGATTTGGTATGATGTTGTAGTATCAACCACCCATTACGTGTCTTATCTTGATGTATGAAATCATATCTCTTATTCATATTTGGATAAAAGAAAAAATTCTTCAGCAACACTTACATGTGCATCTCTATTTCTTCTATAATGGTTTCTACTTTGTCCCTTTTCTTGTAGAAACTTTCAGAAATTCTTTTTCATGTGTCCCTCCATTCCACAATGGTAGAATTTGTATGATGGTTGATGCATGACTATCGCAGGGAATGATAAAAGAAAATTTATTTTATTAATGCATCGTAGAGGCTGATTAGGGTCATCTCACTTGAGGAGCTTTCTTAATTGTTCACTCAATTAATCTAATTCAACTAAACTAATTATTTTTTGTTATTTTAAGTTTTTATAAAAACAATGAGGATTTGATTATTTTCTAAACCAATAAAATTTCATTCAATATAAAAATATAAAATAGTATTAAAGGCTAAACAGAATGATATTAGAAAGAAAGAACTAGGCCTTTGTGGTTTGATTTATGGGTTTTATCACTCTCATTGTTGGTGTTTAAATTTATTTTGATAGTTTAATCATGAAATATCACTCTTAAACTACTCCTATTTTATTTAGTTGTGTGAAATATTGAATACATTCAACTATCTTAATTCCACCTCCTCTTATAATCAAGGTTGATGGCACACCTCAATCGAGAGTGGGACACCTTCCAGGACCCGACTCCATCATATATCATTTCATCCACTAAATGGTTCAACTTCATTACATGAAGAGATTATGTTTAGTGGGAGGAAGAGAAAATATTTAAACAAATAATAGAAATGAGTTTGAGTTTAGTGTTGTAGTGGAAAATCTCCACACGCGTGCACTTCACTCTTGCTTACATCAAACTTAATAACACATAATAATTTAAGCAAAAAATGAAATGGAAACACCACTTACCTCCCCTGATCCAAGCCTCGGGTTAACCCCTAATTTTTTAGGGTAATAGGTTATAGTGGAATGATAAATAAATAGAGGATAAGAAAAGAAGAAAAAATAAAAAAAAGAGAGAGAAAAAAGAAAGAGAGAGAAGAAGAGAATAAAAATAAAATAGAAGAAGAATAAAATAGAAGAAAGTATAAAATAAAATAAGAACAGAAAATGTTAAAAAGCATAAGAATAAAAAAATAAAAAGAATAATAAGAAGAATGAAATAAAATATAAAATAAGAAGAAGAATAAAGATATGAGGGTAGAAGAAAACACTTTGATGAAAAAATGAATGAATTGTATTTTATTAAAATGAAAAAAATTATATTAATAGAAAATATAAACTAAAAAGAATAAAAATAAAATAGAAGGGGAAAGGGGCAGTAGCATGTCCTTGTGGTGGACTCCTCCCTCACGGATGGTGAATTCTCCCTTGGTTAGAGGCATGGATTATTATTTTTAGGAAACAAAGGAGTGGGTCTTAGGCCTCCTCCACCTCCAAATACTATGTTTTATCTTTCAAAAAATAGTAAAAAATATTTAAATAGTAGATTCATGATAAAATTAAGTTATTAAATACTCCTTGTACCATAAAATTGTGAACTGATCAAGCAGAGAATGATTACATGATCAGATGATCTCTTTGAAGGAGGATTCTATAAACAGAGACCATTTTGAATTCTACTGTAAAAAGATTCAACGAGACAAGAAAATAAAGGCTAATAAGGATACATGAGGATGCGTTAAAACCTTCAAAGAAGCATGACCATGAGGGAACCATCATAGAAGGGATTTGAATTCATCACAGATGGAGGGTAGAACTCAAATCCCCCCTTCACAAGATCTGTGTTACATCAAAGGCGAAGGATCACCAAGAGGGAAAGAAATGAAAAAATTATTTTTTTATAATGGAAAATAAGTATTACTCTTGTACTAATAATTTTAAAAGTGAAACATGAAAAAATTCAAGTTGAAACCCTATTATACTAAATAAAAATGGAACTATAATATAAAATTGGAGAGGGGAGTCGACAAAATGCCTCCCTAAGACTGATGAAACAAAGAACTATCAAATTGTGAATGAAAGGGGAGGAGGATTACTCCTAAATAAATGTTAAAAAGACTGAAGATTACTACTCTAGCAGGGAGAGAATGGTAATCCATTGAATTTTATATTTGTTTTGGATCCATAGATTGTCACTCATGAAGCCAAATATTCTCACTGTAATGGATATCACATCCCAGCTTTGGTGGACCAGTTGGAGAGTCCCAAACCTATTGATTGTAAGAAAAAAAGAAAGAATAATATTCAAAGAAGAGGACAATATCAAAGAGAAGATCACATTACCTTCCCACTTATGTTCCAAAGTGTATTCTATTGTAGGAAGACTCTAAAAATTGGAAGAATTTTTTAAATGGGTTTTTTAATTTTTTTAAAAAAGGGATATTGTTACAGGTATTTTAAAAAATGGGTTCAGAGAAGCGTGAATCCTGTTCATGCTTCATGTGTGAGTTTTCTGAAGGAAGCGTGAACGGGGTTCATGCTTCCCCCATAATTTTTTTATTTATAAATATTACTAAATAAATAAATAATAATAGAAATATAATTAAATATTGAAATAAATATTAATAAAAATTAATTAAATTAAATTAAATATTAATAAATACTAATTAAATATAAATAAATATTAATTAAAAAAATCACCAATATTTATAAAATATCAATAAATATAAATTAATCTTAATACATATTAATTAAATAATAAAAAATATAAATAAAATACTAAAAAATATTAATAAATATCAACAAAACATTTTTAAAAATTTATAAATATTTATAAAGATTAATTGAAAATTAATAAACATTAACTAGATATTAATAAATATTCATGAATATTCATGAATATTAATAAATACTAATTAAAAAATAATAAATAATAAATAAATATCTTTAACTTTTAATAAATTTTTAAGAGGTTAAGGGTGAAACCTTATTTTATTAAGAATATAAATATTAATTAAATATTAATAAATATAAATAAATATTTATTAAATGTTAATAAATTTTAAATAAATATTAATAAATATTAATAATTATTATTAAATATTCATGAATAATAGGTATCCATTAAATAAATATTCATAAATATTAATAAATATTAATAAATATAATTAAATATTAATATTTATGAATATTTATTAACATTTAGTAATATCGAGTAATATTTATTGATATTTATGAATATTTAATTGATATTTAGTTATATTTAATGATATTATTAACATTTAATAATTAATTTAAGATGACTATTTATTATAGTAATATATAGTATTATAATCCATATTATATATAATAAATAACCATTTTGAATTAATTATTATATAGTAATAATATTTATTGAATTCGAAATAATCAATATTATTAATATTTAATAATAAATTTAAGAATAATATTTATTATACATATATGGATAATAATACTAAGTATTAATATGAATAAAAAATAGTAATTATTAGTATTACCAATGTGGTTATTAATATTAATGTTTCTTATTTGTTGAAAATTATTTGTATGAATTTCCAATTACATCAATTATTTGATTTATGGAACATTATGTAATATCTTAACATGTTTTTAAATAATATATAAATAACGATTTCAAAAACATACAACATGTATCATCAATATAATCTACGTCTATGGCCTGGATTATCCTCTGTGCTATAGGAAAGCTTATATATGATGTGTCCACACTGTGTCTATCTATGTCTCTACTCTAGCATACACTACTCCTATATATCATCGTTAGCACCCGCCTCCACATCATCCTCTGTGACAGGCGATGGATGTACAGTCTCACTGCCTGTACCCTATCTTGCCTCTAAGGATAGTGGATGCTGGATGGAATTCTCACCAATATATAGACAATATGCCTGCTGTGTTGCAAATGTCTGCAAACTAGTGTCTAATAATTTATTCTGCTCAGATCAGTCAACATCTATTTGTGCAACAAAATCTATCATGCCAGAAGCTTCTGTCTGCGTTTGTGCCTCCAGCTATGACTGAGAAGCTACAGGAGCATCTGGATGATCATGATGAACACCCTCCTCCTGTGTAACATCAGTATCCATAACAGGGTCATCACCCCTGACACATCTATATCAGGCTCAACAGTCTCAACATCGTGTGGAAGATCAAAGAAAATCCAATGATAAATCTCATATATGGGAGGAACCAACTTAGTCAAAACTATATGAAAATATGTCTGGTCAAATGTGCCTCTCTCTACTGGATCAAATATGTGAAGGAGACGTGGGAAATGAGCATCTTATGAAAACAAATTTTGCTATTAAGTAATGTTAATAAAAAATATGTTCAATAGTGGAAGGAAGAATGATTACCAAGTCATGAAATCCCTGTTTGTGTCGTGTAAGAAATATGAATGGGGACCTGCAGTACCAGGTCACATAATCCAGCTAATCAAATAAATGCATATGTACTATCCCCACCCCTCATAATCAGGACTCATGCTGTCTGTCCCATAGATCAATATATCCTACATGATACCTCCTCCAATCAAAGTCTCTCTTCCCTAACATTTTCATGGAATGAAGTGAAGGTAACTGACCGGGCCGTGCATGAATGGGTTGAAGGAATCTAAATTTCCTTATAACTCTGTCAGTCTGATTCCACTCAATAATATGAAAATGAACTAAAGGAACCATGCATGAGCTAGTTGCAATCATTGTCATACAATACTATGGAAGATTATTGATGATATCATCAGTATATGACATCCATATAATTTGAAAATAAAAATAAATAAATAATTAATAAATTAAGACGTGTACAATAAAAAATAAAGATTTAACTATATTAATAATAACCACTTACATTGTCTGGACGAAGGCTATCTATAGGCTTGGACATCATGTATGAATGTATCTGAGTGTCTATGTGCCTGAATCCACTTATATATAACATTTTTATAGTTATATTTTATAATATAAAGCTATATAATTAATTTAGAAATTAGAAGGAAGGAATAATATACCATCGTCGATGCAGATACTCTGCTACAATATCAACATGTAATGGTGCATGAGCATGTGGAATTAAGTGAGGGATGTGATCCCATATCCACATCTGTATAAGAATAATGCATCTTGTGATCTGTATCTTATCGATGCAACGTGCACTACATAGAACCCTGTATGTATATGTGAGACAGGTAGACCCCCATATATACCAGCCTGCCTAGTCCAAGTCCTCTAGTAAAGGTAAATACATCAGATGTATAAATTTAGTGGAATGATCAATGAAAATCACGCCACAAATCATCCTCAAAATGTATTCTTTGTAAGGGTTTGTGTCCTCAGAACCAACTGTTTTGTACTTTGATTACATGAATGTTCACTTATTATATATTGTTCATTGTTCTGCATGACTATAATATAATAATGTCCTAGAATATTTGTTGCATTAATAAGGTCATAACATATCCCCGCTATGATGAGAACCTTGAAATGCTATAACAATATTCTTAAATAAAGTTCTGTGGTTGGATGACATACTACGATAGGACACATAGTATACAGACCGTCATGTGTGAGTACTCGTAAGAAGACAAGACTCTCTCTCATGGAGTTCGCACTTGGTAATCTCTAAGATGGGAGATTATGAGAACAGACCCGCCAGTAGTAATTCCACATGTCTTGGTGTCATCGGATATTGCTATCTGTGAGCATGTGTAATGATCCTTAGACTAGAAGATTATCATTAACTCATGTCATGACTCACGCACTTATATTCACTAACGAAAACCGTCATGCAGACAGTTGGCGGAAAGTAGGGTACGTTGGGTGCGTCACAAGTGGCATGTTGTTAATGGATAAGTCGATGAAGGATTTGTCCCTTCTATTTATAGAAGTTGATATCTCGGCCCTTTGATTGAAATAGAACTGTCACATTAAATTCCATGGACATGGTGTAAACGACGAGTTTATTTCAGGTAGTCAAAGAACGACGGATCAAGCATATAGGTTTATGACACTACCATGAAACCTGCTTGATGAGATATCAAGAAAAAGGGATTAAATTACACAGTAAGCGTTTGTATGAGGTGATACATCAATGCGGCGTCAACTTCTTTCTCTTGGGTGCATTGACCCGTTGCTAGACAGTAATCTTGGACTTTAGGCAAGCCCTCCTAATGCCAATGAGAAAGTGGCCTAGAGGGTCGCACAATAAGTGTATCAAATTATCTCAAGTTGAATAAAGATTATTCCCGTACGTGGTTTAATAATTATTCAAGGGAGCCTAAGTTGTTTTAAATGATGGAGGAAAAATAAAATAAAACAAGTACACGCCGTGTATTATTAAATGTACATGCCGTGTAGTTTTATTTTGGAAAAGAAATGAATAAATGAAAACAAGATATACACGCCGTGTACATTTAATGTACACGCCGTGTAGTTTTCAATGAAAAACAAGTACACGCCGTGTATTTATTATTACACACCGTGTAGTTTTTCCAGTCAGAATTTTGAGGATATAATATCGTTTTATTAAATGATATTTATTATAATCAGCGTGAGCGCATGTAAAGGAATTAATTATTCGACATGGGGGTTTTCAATAAGAGTTAATGAAATAAATGAAACGCGTAACGCATTTATTTATTGTCATAACTCTACAACCTCAAACTCGATTATAAATATCCTCACAACCCCAACTCTTTTCCTACACAAGAGAATCGTTGTGCACAACATCTCTAGAGAATTATTTCAAGGCCGAAAGAACCTCTTCCTCCAAGAACGTTCTCAAGACAGAGATAGATCCTCTTTCATCGGATCAAAATGATCTAAGGTGGACAACGCAAGCAAAGGCTTCCCCACGCTAGCACCCGGAGAATCCTTTGGCGATGTCCAAAGATACGAGGTACACGTGTGGATCACCGCTAGAGGGAGTCTACACTTGGCTTCTGCGACGCAACGACGAATCACATCGACAACGTGATCAAGAACATCAACGAAGAAAGAACACCCAAAAGGTATTTCTTTATAATTAATTAAATTAATTATAATCAACCTGTAACGATCCTTGTTTGTGGTTCCGGGACAAACCATCTTCTTTGTCTTTTTCTGTGATTCTATCCGTGGAGACTGGCGTTTATCGTCATATTGATCCTGGATTGATCATTGATAATGAAAAAAATCCAAGTGGCCACATCCACCCATGCGCTTCCGCTGCGCCCGGAACCTTCAAATGGTATCAGAGAGAGGTTACAACGTTGATTATAGTTATTTAATTTTCGTTGATAATTTACGCATTTATATTTGATTCAATTCAAAATATATCGTTCTATTAATCTGAATAAACGAGATCTATTCTTCCTCTTTCGTTTCTTGATTCATATCACAGAAATGACCTTTTAATTTTAATTTTGATTAAAATAAAAACGAGGAATTCATCCGGAGGAGTCGCTCTTTCTGTCTGTACAACACGGGATTACACGGCGTGTAATTAAAACTACACGCCGTGTACTTAGGTTCAATGAACCGGCACTGGTCTGCCAAACCACGCCGTTTGAATTGATTATGCCTAAGTATTAATCACGCCGTGTTGAACAGAATTGAACGACGCGTGGGAACCAGAATACACGGCGTGTATGTTGGAACAACACGCCGTGTAGTCCGATCCGGTCCAGGTGAAACCGTGTACAAGGATAAGCTGTGTTCCGCGTACACGGGATTGCCAAGCCGGTTACCACGTAACAAGTAAGTACACGCCGTGTATGATTCATCTACATGCCGTGTACTCTAAAATTTCCAAAGTAGAGAAAACACGCCAAAGCCCCGATGTGTACTTTGGAAACAAGGTGAAAAGAAATACACGCCGTGTAAATATAAACTACATCCCGTGTACTTTCCAGAAATGGAATTTCACCAGGTTTCCTCTAATTTACAAAGACCCATACAAGGAATATGGATGAGAAGAATCTCAAGGAAATTCAGAAAGGAATTTAAGATAAAGAATTGATTAATTATAAGATCATAATTAATTGAATTCGAGCACGACTTATCTTAAATGAAAGAGCAATTAAAAGAATTTGAATTCTAAATATGCGTAAATGTCGTTGCATGCTGTGGATAATGATAATCTAACCAATAGAAGCTCATGATCATGCCATCTTATTTTATTTCTATCTGATTGCATGGTTTATTTATTATATATGTGTTGTTGCGATCACATAATTAATAAAATGAACAAGCATGCAAAGATGGAATAAAATAAAAACCGGACTATGCGTAAACATTATCAGAACATGGTTAATCACTTAAGAAAACATCACTTAATATTAACAAGCATGTGATAATGAAAAACTATGCATAAAGACTAAAATCCCTCAATACCATATTAAGTCAGAGCATGCCTTCCGTTACCTGATTAAGGGCAAGACTCAATAAAACTATGTGTTTGACCAACCCTTGTTGGGACACTTACTTTTATAAAGGAAGCCCTTATGAAAGGTTTCAGGTTGACTTAACCATATTACATCAAGAGAAGTATCCCTTGCTAGACTTGATGTAATATTGGAGGTAAGAGTTGAGGAAATCCAAGTCATGATTTCAGGATTGGGGAGTCCACTCAATAGATCAAGGAACTGTAAGCTCATAGTTGGCAAAGACCTACCTACCTAAATACCTTCAAATAGCTTGACTAACCCTTATTGGGGTTATGCGAAGGGAAATATGGATCCTTGCCACTAGAATGTCAAAGTAACTGGACATTCCGAGTTTAATGGTGAGGGCCATTGGGACTTGATAAAATAGTGGGAGAATTAATTAATTAATTCATTATTTCTCATAAATTGTAATCAAGAAAGTACTAATAAATATTCTGTTTTAAATTGTAGAATCAAGATGAAAAACTCATCAACCACATTTTCTCTGTGATCAATACTGGATAAAGACAATATCCTCACCAGCAGTAACTTCCAGGAATGGTTTAGGCGCCTTCGGGTTATCCTACACCATGAACGAAAGTTTTACATGCTGGAGTCCTCACTTCCTAATTCCCCTACCCCAGGAGCGAGTGATGAAGATTTTCTAGTCTATGATCAACATTTTAACGATTCACTCGACGTTCAATGTTTGATGCTATCATCAATGTCTAGTGAGATCATGAAGTCTCATGAAGACATGGATTCCTATAGCATGCTCGAGCATCTCCGTGGTCTATACCAGGAGAGAGAAAGACAGGAAAGGTTTGAGATCTCCAAGGCTCTATTTCAGAGCAATCTTGGAGAGGGTTCCCCAGCCGGGCCTCATGTAGTCAAGATCATTGGATACATTGAGCACTTAGAGGTTCTAGGGTTTAAACTCCCTGAAGAACTGGGTACCGATCTCATTCTTGCATCACTCCCCCAGAGCTTCTCAAACTTTGTTGTGAACTTCAATATGAACAACATTGAGAAGTCTCTGTCTGATCTTCTCATCCTCATTCGCCAAGTGGACACTGACATGAAGCGTGAAAATCCTTCTGTCCTCATGGTGAATAAAAGGAAAGGGAAGGAGAAGATCTTTAAGCCCAAAGCTTCTTCAAGGCCTTCCAAGAAAAGGAAGATCAAAGGGGAGGCAAAGGAACAAGATGCTGTTTGTTTTTCATGTGGAAAAAAGGGCCACTGGAAGAAAAACTGCACCCAGCCAAGGAAGCAAGGGGAATATTCAGGTGCGTTTGTTATCGAATGCAATCTATCTGTTTCTACTAATTGGGTATTAGATACTGCTTGTGGTGCTCACATCTGTATCCAAATATAGGAATCAAGTAGATTCAGGAAGATTGATCGAGGGGAGGTAGATCTACGAGCAGCCAACAGAGCCAGACTTGCTGCTGTAGCTGTCGAGGACTACCACCTCAAATTGCCTATGGGGATGGTCTTGGTTTTGAAAGGATGTTATTATGTACCCTCTGTAACCAAAAACATTATTTCAGTATCCAGATTAGATACTGATGGATTCATCTTCAAGTTTGGAAGTGGATGTTGCTATTTTTATAAAGATAGCATTTGTTTTGGTAGGGAAAATTTATATAACTGCCTTTATGTGTTAGAATACACAAACCAAGTAATGGCAATCGATAACAAAGTTAATTCACATGACTCATACCACACCCAACTTTGGCATCACCGGCTAGGTCATGTCAATGAGAAACATTTGACAAAATTACATCAAGATGGGTATTTAGATTCTTTCGAACTAAAACCACTTGGTGTATGTCATGCGTGTCTACAAGGAAAAATGACCAAATACCCATTTAGTGGGAAAGGTGAAAGAGCTAAAGATCTTCTATAATTAGTTCACACAGATGTGTGTGGACCATTTCCAGTTGAAGCAAGGGGTGGGTTCTCGTACTTCATAACTTTTACTCATGATTTTAGTTGATAAGGATATATCTATTTAATGAGGTATAAGTAAAATTATTTTGATCGGTTCAAAGAATACAAGAATGAAGTTGAGAACCATCTTGGTAAGAAGATTAAGAAACTCCGCTCAGACAGAGGAGGATAATATCTTAATCAGGACTTCATTGATTTCTTACGGGAGTTTGGGATTCTCTATCAACTCACTCCTCCTTACACACCGTAGTGGAATGGTGTAAGTGAAAGGAGGAACCACACCTTGTTGAACATGGTGAGATCAATGATGAGTCATGCGAGTCTTCCATTATCCTTTTGGGGATATAAATTACAAACAACATCGCACATACTAAACCAAGTACCAACTAAATCAATAAATGGTATTCCATATGAGTTATGGAGTGGACGCAAAGCCATGTTATCGAATTTACATGTGTGGGGTAGAGAAGAATTTTTTAAGGCCTCTTCAGGTAACAAACTCACGCCCTGGGGAACAAAGTGTATCTTTATAGGATATCCCAAGGAAACAAGGGGATATTACCTATAAAACCCCTAAAAAAAAGGTTACAGTGGAAAGACACGCCATATTACTTGATAGGGAGCACATCTTCAAAAGAGATAGTGGGAGCGAGATAGACTTCGATGAAGTCGAGGCTCAAGATACACATGAGTTGGTACAAGAACAGATTCCACAAAGCCCTGTGGAAGAATAATCTGTTCCAAAGACACAAGAACTGCGTAGGAGCACGAGAGATGTGAGAGAACCAAAATGATATGGTTTTCTTGTCACCGAGGATGGTGACCCATTATTGGTTGAAAATGATGATCCTCTTACCTAAAAGGAAGTAGTTGAAGGCACAAAAGTTGCCAAGTGGAAAGAAGCCATGAATTTTGAAATGGATTCCATGTACCAAAACCAAGTATGGATTTTGGTAGATCCTCCAGTTGATGTAAATCCTATTGGTAATAAATGGGTATTCAAGAAGAAACTGGACATGGAGGGGCAAGTCAGCACCTACAAGGCACGACTGGTTGAAAAAGGTTTTAGACAGCATCAAGGAATTGACTATGATGAAACCTTTTCACTGGTTGCGATGCTGAAATCCATCAGAATCCTATTGGCCATTGCTGCTTACCATGACTATGAAATTTGGAAAATGGATGTCAAAATAGCTTTCCTTAACGGGAACCTCCAGGAAGATGTCTACATGACACAACCTGAAGGGTTTGTGACTCCAAAGGATGCCAACAAGGTATGCAAGTTACAGAAATCCATTTATGGATTAAAGCAAGCATCAAGATCATGGACCATTAATTTTGATGAAGCTGTAATGGAATTTGGCTTTGTTAAGAACGAATGTGAGCCTTGTGTCTACAAGACATTTAGTGGGAGTGCAGTCATTTTCCTAATAGTATATGTTGATGACATATTACTAATTGGAAACGAAGTACCTATCTTACAGTCAGTTAAGGGATGGTTGCATAAATGCTTCTCCATGAAAGACTTGGGCGAGGCGGCATATATTCTTGGGATCAAGATCCATCGTGATAGATCCAAGAGAATGCTGGGCCTGAGTCAAAGTACATACATTGACAAGATACTGAAGAGATTCAGTATGGAATAGTCCAAGAGGGGATTGTTGCCAGTGTCACATGGCATTCATCTTTCCAAGAAAATGTGTCCTCAGACACATGAGGAAAGAAAGAGAATGGCAAGGATCCCTTACGCATCCTCAATTGGGTCAGTCATGTATGCTATACTATGTACGAGGATAGATGTTGCTTATGCATTAAGTGAGGTAGACAGATTTCAAGCTGATCTAGGAGACCTCCATTGGATGGTAGTCAAGACTATCCTTAAGTATCTGAGGCGTACTAAGGATATGTTCCTGGTTTATGGAGGAGATGAGGAACTAGTCATCAGAGGACATGTAGATGCTAGTTTCCAGACTGATCAAGATGACATGAAGTCGCAGATTGGATACATCTTTAGTTTGAATGGAGGTGCAATGAGCTGGAAGAGCTCAAAACAAAGTGTGGTGGCAGATTCTACAGCGGAGTCTGAGTATATCGTAGCTTCTGAGGCAGCTAAAGAAGCAGTATGGATGAAAAGCTTCGTCCAAGAGGTGGATGTTGTACCGAGTATTAAAGATCCTATCACACTCTATTGTGATAATACTACAACGGTGGCACTTTCAAAAGAGACAAGGTCACATCAGCAGACAAAGCACATACTTCGAAAGTATCATCTCTTGAGGGATTTTTCTCAGAGAGGTAAAGTTGCAGTGAGTAGTATTTCCACGTAAGACAACGTGGTGGACCCATTGACTAAAGCCTTGACTTAGCAGAAACATGATCATCATGTGAGGTCTAGTGGACTAAAAGTCATAGGCAGTTGACTCTAGTCCAAGTGGGAGTTTGTAAGGGTTGGTGTCCTCAGAACCAACTGTTTTGTACTTTGATTACATGAATGTTCACTTATTATATATTGTTCATTGTTCTGCATGACTATAATATAATAATGTCCTGGAATATTTGTTGCATTAATAAGGTCATAATAGATCCCTGCTATGATGATAACCTTTAAATGCTATAACAATATTCTTAAATAAAGTTCTGCGGTTGGATGACATACTACGATAGGACACATAGTATACATACCGTCATGTGCGAGTACTCGTAAGAAGATGAGACTCTCTCTCATGGAGTTCACACTTGGTAATCTCTAAGATGGGAGATTATGAGAACAGACCCGCCAGTAGTAATTCCGCATGTCTAGGTGTCATCAGATATTGCTATCTGCGAGCATGTGTAATGGTCCTTAGACTGGAAGATTATCATTAACTCATGTCATGACTCTCACACTTGGATTTAATGACAAAAACCGTCACGCAGACAGTTGGTGGAAAGTAGGGTACGTTGGGTGCGTCACGAGTGGCATGTTGTTAATGGATAATTCGATGAAGGTTTTTTCCCTTCTATTTATGGAAGTTGATATCTCGGCCCTTTGATTGAAATAGAACTATCACATTAAATTCCATGGCCATGGTGTAAACGACGAGTTTATTTCAGGTAGTCAAAGAACGAAAGATAAAGCATATAGGTTTATGACACTGCCATGAAACCTGCTTGATGAGATATCGAGACAAAGGGATTAAATTACACAGTAAGCGTTCGTATGAGGTGATATGTCAATGCAGCGTCAACTTCTTTCTCTTGAGTTCTTTGACCCATTGCTAGACAGTAATCTTGGACTTTAGGCAAGCCCGCCTAATGCCAATGAGAAAGAGGCCTAGAGGGTCACACACTAAGTGTATCCAAGTATCTCAAGTTGAATAAATATTATTCCCGTACATGGTTTAATAATTATTCAAGGAAGCCTAAGTTGTTTTAAATGATGGAGGAAAAATAAAATAAAACAAGTACACGCCGTGTATTATTAAATGTACATGCCGTGTAGTTTTATTTTGGAAAGTAAATGAATAAATGAAAACAAGATATACACGCCGTGTACATTTAATGTACACGCCGTGTAGTTTTCAATGAAAAACAAGTACACGCCGTTTATTTATTATTACACGCTGTGTAGTTTTTCCAGTCGGGATTTTGAGGATATAATATCGTTTTATTAAATGATATTTATTATAATCAGCGTGAGAGCATTTCAAGGAATTAATTATTTGACATGGGGGTTTTCAATAAGAGTTAATGAAATAAATGAAATGCATAACGCGTTTATTTACTGTCATAACTCTACAACCTCAAACTCGATTATAAATATCCTCACAATCCCAACTCTTTTCCTACACAAGAGAATCGTTGTGCACAACATCTATGGAGAATTATTTCAAGGCCGAAAGAACCACTTCCTCCAAGAACATTCTCAAGACCAAGAGAGATCCTCTTTCATCAGATCAAAATGATCTAAGGCGGAAAACGCAAGCAAAGGCTTCTCCACGCTAGCACCCGGAGAATCCTTTGGCGACATCCAGAGATATGAGGTACACGTGTGGATCACCGCTAGAGGGAGTCTACACTTGACTTATGTGATGCAATGACAGATCACATCGAAAAAGTGATCAATAAAATCAACGAATAAAGAACACCCAAACGATATTTATTTATAATTAATTAAATTAATTATAATCAACCTGTAAAGATCCTTGTTTGTGGTTCCGGGACAAATCATCTTCTGTCTTTTTCTGTGATTCGATCCGTGGAGACTGGCATTTATCGTCGTATTGATCCCGGATTGATCATTGATAATGACAAAAATCCAAGTGGGAACATCCACCCACGCGCTTCCGCCGTGCCCAGAACCTTCATTCTTATGAAAATCGCAGTACGATGATCTCTTCTGCATCCTCTGTTAGATGTGTGAAGTGTTGGTCTATCTATGGTATGCATCATATACTATCGATGATGAACCTGCCATCATCGTGGACCTCAGTGCCTAGTAATCTATGAATAAGATCAAACCAATCTACTCCAACTTGGCCTGTCACAGACGCACTGTAGATGGGGAGGCCCAACATAATGGAAACATCCTGTAGTGTAATAATCACCCCCTATGTAAAATGGAATGTATGTGACTCTGGACTCTATCTCTCTACGAGTGAAACAATGAGTTGATGGTCTACAAAGGTGAAGTTTCACATCACTACTCCATAGAACCTAGCATGAATAATACGGAGGATGATAGTGGGAGGTGGTACTACATGATGGCAATGATGAGATCTTCGTATACTCAATGGAGGCACTGGACATCCCTCTAAAACCAGTTGTGAAACATGACTATCCTAAAATTTGAGAAATAGAGGACATTCCATCTACACAAATGATATCATCGTTACTTTTTTTATAGTGAATTTAATTTAATTTTTATTTTTTTAAAAAAATACAACAATCAAAATAAGGTAGAAAATTAGCATGTATAATTCATAATTATGATAAAAAAGAGGTAAAAAAGTATATGAGGCTGATTTTGTTGGTTTAGTCTATAAATTTATTGTTTTATTAATCTCCAGTAAAGTTTAATTTATTCTAAATATTTTTATATATATCATCTGTGATGAAAAAACTATATAGAACACGTTTCTTCATGATATATTCATTTTCATTGTTTGTTTATTTTTTTTAATAGTTATAGTATCAAAAAATATTTTCTGATAGAATCCAAAAATGAAATAAACAAGAGTTAAAAAAGGTCAGAAATGGAGAAACTCAGAAATCAAAGGATTCATTAATGAAATGTCTACATACAAAACAAATACACACATTCATGATAAAACACATAGATTTGATCATGGATGATGGGAAGTGGAGCTATGTCATGCCACTTGGGGACATCTCTTACGAGTATGCCCTTCTGCATGAAAAATGCTACATTATAGCCCCTCCCTGTTGTCGAGGAAAATCCATCTCATTTATGATTCGAGTAGACTTTGGTATTACTCATGGGTGCAACCTAGTAATATCAAAACAATAATTTAAAAATGATAGAAATTGAAAAAAGAAGAAATGAAAAAAAACCAAATTACGAAACCTAGAAATATCAGGGATGATAGTCGGCTGATCAATAGGTAATGTGATAGAATGAAATTCACCAACAGGCATCCAAGATTCACTATAACAATTAACCAGAATACTCATGTGATATAATGGGTCAACATAAGGCTCCCATGATATGTTTACTGATGCATAAGTTGCAACAACATGTGCATAATGATATCTCAATTCCTGAAACTTGCCACAATCACAATACCTATTATCCAACATGACCACTATAACTTGACTACAGTTTCATGTAACCCAGTCATAACACTATCTTACCTAAAAGCAGCTCTATACCCGGTCAAAGGTTAGAACACACAATCCTTATGCATCATGTAGTATATGATCAATGTTACTTTAGAAATGCTGAGTAAAACACAATCCATTTTCCATCCTTTGATAAGTCTATTGGGACCATTCAAAAAAGTATTTCACACATCTATAAAATTTATCTTACACTAACCATGTGATCAGTAGTTTGTGCACACCATTGATAACCCCATTTATTCATTCCACTATATTTGTGGTCATATGGCCATATCCCTTACCACCATCATATTCTAATGACCATTTATCCTTTGAAATTCGCATCATATATTCATACACATCTTCATTATCCCTTAAAATATATTCAATATGTTGATCAAACCTTTCTTTTTGGGGATAATATGCTGAAACCATAAGAGAATAATGCATTTAAAAGGATTTTAAATTATCTTTCAAAAAAAGAAAGTTTAGAAAAATATACCCAACTTGAGTACCGCCTTCTTTATTTCCTCATCTCTAAAATTATTATGCACATTGTTTACAATATGTCAAATTCAATATCTATGATAAGAATTCATTTCTCTCTATGAAATTACAACACTATTAATGGCCTCTATAATCACTCTATGACAATCAGATATCAGTCACTCCCTGGTTTTGTGTTACATGAATGCATATACATTCCAAAAACCAACTCCAGGATTCAAAAATCTCTTTTTCAAAAATAGAGAATTAAAGTGGTTGAGGAGCACAATTTCTATCCTATGTGGAAACAATAAGTAGAACACCTGTATAATTTCCATAAATGAAAGTGTCATCAACCTGAATAAATTGTTTACAATTGGGAAACACAACGATACATGATCTGAATGCTCAAAAGATCTTATTGAACTTCACCTTTTATTGATCAACTCGGTGATTTGGGGAGACATACTCAACAATGTCCAAATGATAAACAATTTATTATTGAGAGACAATAATTCTATAAGTTGTGAAAAAATTGCATATGATTCATCCCAATCATCATACACTTTTACAATTGCCTTTTGTTTTTCATTCCATGCTTTATTGTAGGTTATCTTATAGTTAAACAACTATTGTATTCATTCCCGAACAAGGTCTACAAGAATGCTCTGACACAGTTAGATCATCTCTACAATAAAATTTGATATAAACTCTACATCAAGTGAAGAGTGATCTTGTGACAAGCTTGGATTTACACAAGTGCATGGGCCTTATAATTTGGTTTTCTTCTAACATGAAAAAAATTTATCATATATTACTCTCAATCGAAATTTTCATTCTGGACCATATTTTTCATGTTGAATGAGATATTTTTCATTTTTCAACTCACCAACCAAAAATGTGAAATGCCGCTCTATGTGGTATTATTTTATCACATTTTCATGGAAACTTTACTTTCAAACTCCTGCTTGACATAGATGGTGTAATTAGTTGATGAAGATATATTACCTATAATGCCAGTGAATTCAGTAGCTGGTATAATGAAATACCAATCAATTTTTTTGCACGTGACATTCCTTCCAATAAAGAAGTCAATACTGAAGGATGATTACTAATAATTGGTGGATTTATATCTATCATAGGAACCTCAGAAGGTTCATTACCCACATCACCCTCACCCATATAATCTTTGGATGTCTTTGAAGATACTTCATCCCTAGATAAAATTTCAGTAAGTATATTAGAAGAACACAAAGGGATGTCCCCTACATTTCCTTCCAAATTCTGATCATATTCTTCAAAATTTGGTTCTATCACAGGAGTCATATGGGGAGTAATTGAATGAGAGTGTTTTAAAGGACCTAATCCTACAAAGATTACAAAACATGGTTCTGTAGTAGTAGGTTGCACCACAACAATATCAGAAATCGCCATATATAATTCATCCAATCCCCATCATTGAACAAAGGGTACTCAATGTGCCATAAAATTTTAGGATATTGAATATGTCGATATGTTATTGAAGTAATTGATTGATCAACCCTCAGTTTTAACTGACTATAAATATTATTGCAAAATTCATCCAGTTTCACACAATCACGAAGATTTTCCACTCTTGCAGGTGGAAAATTATAGCTAAAACCCTACTTAGTATAAATTACCTCACTTTTTCAATATATTTTCACTAAAATTATTACCTAGAAAAAAATAATTAATAAAATATTATATACTACATCATGAAAATTTTAAATTCTTTAAATTGGTTATGAATGAATAATTTAATTGATCTTGATAATTTTTCTATGGATTGGTTTATCATTATTTGATGAACCAACCAAAACCTAAGGGGGATCCTTGTGATTCATTTAGCTTATATTTTTGCTAACATCAGTCTCTTATTAGGCATGGTGTAAAAATCCGGCTTTAAACAACAAAAGTTCTTCTTAAACACCCTTTTATTACATGATACTCACAAGTAAGTGAGGGGGTTTATGAATTTTAGATACATAACATTTTTTAAGCAGACACACAAGTCCTTACATATTTAGAGAGAGAGATGACATGAAATTCATCAATGAAGAAAAAAAATTATTACAAATTATATTATTGAAAAAACTCCACATGAATTTTCAATCATATTGGTTGGTCATATCAAGATCATATAATTATTATAAATTATATAATCAGATCCAAAAAAATACAGCATGCAATTTTCAATCATACACTAAACGGCCATCTCAAGATTAGTAAACATTCTAGACAGCTAACATGTTTGTTTGAGATATTAATTATGTTTTAAATTTTTTCACTTTATGTACAATATTTAAGAAATAACACACACACACACACACATCTATTTATATTCATACTGTCACAAATATTTGTCACTTTTACATGTGACAAACTATAACTAAAACCTTGATTGATATAAATAACCTCACTATTGAAGTATATTGATGGTGATATTATTACCAATTTTTTTTAATAAAACGTTATATATTATTATACCACATCATCAAACGTGTCATAAATTTTAATTACTTATGAATAAATAACTATGAATTGATCTTGATACTTATTCTATGGAATAGTTTATCATTTTATAATAAACTAACCAAAACCTATGGGAAAACTCCCAGAGTCACTATTATTTCATATTTCAGCAACCACAAGTCTCCTTTCAAAAAGAAATGCCTCTTTTCGAATGCCTCTTATCGAACACATTTTTATTAAAAAGTCACTCACATGTAAGTTAGGGGTATAGGGGTATGAAATACATAACATTTTTTAGATGGACATGAAAGTACTTACATACTTAGAGAGGGATTACTCACAGGTCATCAACAAAGAAAAGAAAATGCAATTATTACAAATTATATAACCACATACACAAAAAAGGACATGCGATTTCAACTATGCATTGGTCTGTCATCTCAATATTAGTCATCACACAATACTATTAACATGTTTTTTTGGTATACTTATTATGTTCTACATATTATATAACTTTACCTCCAAATAAATGTAATATATAATAAATATCTACACCTTCTTTCCAAAATTTTAACCTTTCAATGTGTGTATAAATATATATATTTAATAATAACATTTATTAAATTTAATTAAAAGTAATATAATTTACACTTACATAATAACCATTAAAATACTGCACACTTATGTTATTTTCAATTTTATAAAATTGTATATGTATATATAATATTTTTTTCACTCCTCTACTTTTCCAAAATATAAGTAATTATATTTATTTATTTATTTATGGAAGAATAATTATTTATACTTAATATAATTTAAATTTATTAATTAAATTATTAATTAGAGTAAATAAAATAAATATAATTTACACATACATAAAAACTATTAAAATACTATAAACTTATGTTATTTTCAATTTTATAAAATTACATATGTATATATAAAATTTGTGACATATTTCTACTTTCTAAAATTTAATTATTATATTTCATAATTTATTACATGAAAAAATAATTATTTATACTTAATATAATTTAAATTTATTACTTATAGTAAATTTTTTTTAAACCATTAACAAAAATAATATTTCTTATATATTTTAATAAATTTAAATATTATACTTAATATAACTAATATATTTTTAATAATATATATAGATAATTACCTACATGTATAAAATATTACGATTTAAATTTATGTTACTTTAAATATAACATCTTTTATATACATATAAATCTATTTAAATATTCTTACTCACCATTTAAATTAAAAATAATAACATTTTAAAAAATATTATTTACCTATAAATTATATTTTATATATAACATTTTGATTATATAAACACCATATTTAAATTTCCTAAAATTCAATATAAATAATATCATACCTAAAAAAACAACTCATTCATAAATTAAATCATACAAAAGACACTACTTTATACATCCAAACATTCATGAATTCATACACATTAAATAAATAAATCATACAAACAAAATAAGTAACAATTAGAAAATTAAAATTTCAAATAGATAATTTTCCTTCTTAAAAGATGAAAATACATGTTCAGAAAGAATTCCTATAGGTCTTTACAATAAAAACCAGAGCAGAAAATGAAATTTGGAGCGGGGGTACCCCTTTTATAAAATTTGGCTGGTAGGAGGCGTGAACCCCGTTCATGCCTCCTTTATAAATTTCACGAAGCAAGCATGATTGGGGTTCACACTACCTCTTCTACACTGAGGAAGCGTGAATGGGGTTCATGCTTCCTTGGTGACATAGGGAGAAGCATGAACCCCATTCACGCTTCTCTAGACCAATTTTTTAAAATATGAACAACCCTATCCCTTTTATAATTTTTTTAAAAACCCATTAAAAAAATTATTCCCTGGAAATCACATGGACCAAGAGAACTCAATTCCATAGTACCTTCTATTCTAGTGAAACCTGGCATTGGAGAGGATAATTGGACAAAATCACTGTCCTGGTAATATGATATGAGATAATATAATAATTTATATTGTTTAAAAATTAAAATTTGGGCATGATTTAGTTTAACATAAAATTTATAAGAGAAAAAATGAATCAAAATAGTGGTAAATAAAATTTATAAAGTTATATTATAGTTTTTATTAAAAAATGGTCTTTACAAAGTGGACTTCCACCATTTAAGGGTTTCTTAGTTAAAAAACCCCTAAATCTTCCCTCCCACTCAATCTAATAAGTATTTTTTTAATATTTTAGTCAAAAAACACCTAATTCAATGTGTTATTACCATTTTTTCAGAAGGCCCTCCATGTAGGTTGACGGTGAACTTAGGTTTTACATATGAGACTATTGACATGTGTCCCAACAACCATCACAACCATAGATCCCCCTTTTATAACCCTTATAAAATAGCATTTGTCATTGATTTTACAACACTGATAATCTAAGCATTGTTAAAAAGGGTCCCTTTTATTAGCGTTAAAAAAAAGCGTTTCTAAATGACACTTTTATGAGTGTTAAAAAAAACACTGATAAAAGATCGCTTTTATCAGCGCTATAAAAAAATGTTGATAAAAGTTAAAAAAACAATTTTTTAAAAGATTTTTTTATCAACGCACTCGAACGACATTATTATCAGCACTCAACATCCATCCCATCTTTTATCAATGCTCATATAACTCTATTTCAATCCTTTATCAATGCTAGAGCTACTCTTCTAAGCCCACACACCTGCACCTTTACCAATCCTCCATGGTGATTTGTTCTCCATTTTATGATATATATATATAGTTATATTTTTTATTCATATATTTATTAACATATTAATAAATATTTATATGATTAAATAATCACTTTTAATAACCGCAAAAAAATGTCGCTAAAATGAATTAGAAACCATTCAAAAATCACTTTTAGCGGCCATAATTGCTCCATATCTAAAACCTTTTAGCGACCAATTTTTGCAGCCTCTAAAGGACCCCTTCCAATTTTTTCATATTTCCATGCATGAAATGATCAAGGTATAAAAGGGGATGTGAGGGACACTGGGGGTGATGGGGAGGGACTCCTAGACCTTCGCCCACTGACCATGGATGATGTGAGATGGCTGAAGGGATGCGGGATATGTTATGGGTAGTAAAGGTGTGGTGGACGAACATTGGGGGTGCGGCCGGTGAGCCTCTTGTAGTGTTTTATGGGAATATTGGGGTCGTTGGGCCATATTGGGGGTGGTCGGGGTGATAGGGGTGGAAAAGGGGGTTACGAGGGGTAGAAACAACATGTTGTAGTAGAAAACCCTTGAAGAAGATGACACAAGTGGGAAATATCCCGCCTTATTTTTTGGTGTTTTTAGCAGCCGCCATTTGCGGTCGCTAATACCACCTTTAGTGACTGATATTGGTGATTTATAGTGGTCTAGGAACAAAAGCCTATATTTCTAGTAGTTTACATTTATAAAATATGTTTTGTGTGTTTATAAATAAATAAATAAATACATACATACATACATACATACATACATACATACATACATACATACATACATACATACATACATACATACATACATACATACATACATACATACATACATACATACATACATACATACATACATACATACATACATACATACATACATACATACATACATACATACATACATACATACATACATACATACATACATACATACATACATACATACATACATACATACATACATACATACATACATACATACATACATACATACATACATACATACATACATACATACATACATACATACATACATACATACATACATACATACATACATACATACATACATACATACATACATACATACATACATACATACATACATACATACATACATACATACATACATACATACATACATACATACATACATACATACATACATACATACATACATACATACATACATACATACATACATACATACATACATACATACATACATACATACATACATACATACATACATACATACATACATACATACATACATACATACATACATACATACATACATACATACATACATACATACATACATACATACATACATACATACATACATACATACATACATACATACATACATACATACATACATACATACATACATACATACATACATACATACATACATACATACATACATACATACATACATACATACATACATACATACATACATACATACATACATATATTATATGTGTATCTATAAATATAATTATACATGCCAATGAGCCTGTACCTTAGTGGTACAATCTCCTTCTTGGTATCCAAAAGACTCAGGATCAAATTTGGGCAGGGGGTGAATTTCCTGGCACTGTAGCAGCACTGTAGCAGTGGTGGAACTATAGTAGCAGCGGCACTGTAGTGGCGGAGGGACTGTAAAAAGCACTGTAGTGGCAGTAATACTGTATTAGGCACTATAGCATCACGAGTACTGTAGCAGTACTGTTCACCGAGGGGTCCTTTAGGCCAAAAAACGGGCTTTCAAGCCTTGTATTCCGGACACTTGGCCTTGGGCCTTTTGCCTATATAATGGGTCTCCCTCTACCCAGTCTAAAGAGGTCTTTGCTTTAATAATAAATTGAGGCTTCTGCCCCAACCTTTTAAAAAAATATAATTATACATATTTATATTTATTTACATATATTATATATTAATATTTATATACATATATTAGAATATATAGATAAATATATATATGTTTGTTAACACGCACACACCAATATATTTATATTTATATATATATATATATACATTGTATAGGTATATATATATCCATATATTTTTATTTTAAATAAAATGGTTATTATTTTTTATTTAGATATGTTTTATATATTTATAAAGATATTTTATATGTAAATATGTTTGCATATTTATTTATAAAATTAAATTTTTGTGTGTAAATATATAGAAATATGTATATATATGTATATATTTAATTATAAATAATAGTACAATATTAAAATGATAAAATTTTAATGCCGTAACATCCATATGAGTTTAATCCTATAAAATAAATTGAGTCTCCACTAAGAAAAGATAAGAAGACTCCATTAAATGAGGATAAAATTCCATGAAATGTTAAAAAATGGGGGTTACCTAATAAAAAACTCAGTTTTAGAGGCCTTATATTCTATTTTTGACCCAAAAAAATGATTACTGGGGTTCCCCCAAGTCACTATGGTGTAGATATTTTCATAATCTTCGATTTGATATGTGTTAGATCTCAAGTAGACACCCAGATCAAAAGTTATGCCCGTTTGATGTTCTAGTATCATTTTCATTTTATTTAAGACTATTTATTTATTTATTTATTTTTTCTATCTTTAAATTGTTATTAAATGACTATTACTAAATAATAATTTGAAAATTCTTAATTGATATTATTTTTTATAAACCATTTTCCACTAAATATGTTATATATTAAGTGTGATTACATATTTTGTATTATATAAATCATATTTTATAAAATATATTATATTTTTATCAATATAAATATATTTATATATTAATATATGATTTTTAATGACATATAACATTTTTTTATGAAATATACCTTTTATCAATGCTAAAAACAACCATTTCAGCATTGATAAAATACATACTTTTATTAGCATTAAGAAAAGTGATAATAAAAGCACCCTTTATCGGTGCTAAAAAAAGCACTGATAAATGGAGTAATTTTATCAGTGCTAAAAAAAGAGTTGACAAATAGTTATTTTTATCAATGTTTTTTAGCATTAATAAATAGTACTTTTATCAGTGCTTTTTTAGCGCTAAAAAAAGTACCCCCATTATCCCTATTTTTTAGTGCTCATAAAGGGTAGTGTTTGATAAATTCAAATATGTGGTAGTGCATACATTGTTCTAGAAAATAGAATGTGAAACTCATTTCTTATATTGTTTCTAACTCATCTAGAATGAAAAGGAGGTAAATTAAAGTCATTAGATTCTTCCCAGTAGAGTCTTGAACTGTGAGAATCAAATCCACATGAAACAAGTACATTAATTTTTACATAAACCATGATTTAAGTTATTATTTATGTCATTTAAAATTATTAATTTTATGATATGACATGCGAAGAAAAAAAAAGGAAATTGATAAATTAACTCACCTGATAAATGTAACGTCACCAACCCAGCTCACTCGACAATAACAACACCGACTGCACTACATGACCTTAGGTGCGCCTTCTCGTACGCCAGAGGATATCAACTAGTAGTGAGGGTATATGATGGTATGATAGAGAAAATATACCCTATTGCAATAGTGGGTTACCTATACCCAACTAAATAGTACTTTTTGATTACCATACCATGTATACAATGGGTTATGCATGATGTAAACTTACCATTATAATGTAAATATTTCCACGTCCACTATTTAAATGGTAATTACCTTAAATTATTTATCATATTAAAAGGTTATAGAAGTTCTCAGGAAATAATAAGAACCTCGAGATACTATGGAATTAATCTTAAAAAAATGTTCTATGGTTTAGATACATCATTCTATCTAGACACATATGATGTTTGACTATCAGGTGATGGGGGATTATAATAATTGAGACTTTTTCTCATGAAGTTCACACTTGGTGATCTCTAGTAGGTGAGATAACGATGACAATCCCTCCAATAAGAACACCATATGTTTTGGGCGTCATTGATTGTTCCTATCTATGAACACGTGTATTGGTCTCCTGACTTTATATCATTATCAATGTATTCCATTTGATCATGCACTTTCATGTAATGAAAAAACTATGACATTAAAGTCACGACAAGGTAACTTGTGTTGGGTGCATCATTGGTGGCATGGCATTGGTTGAATGATCAAGATAGAATTTTTCAATTTCGAGCTGAGGAAGTGATATCTCAGGACCAATTGATCTGGATGATAGTACTTTCACTAAATCCATGGTCATGGTAGAATAAGGTAAGACTATATATCAAGATAAATGAATAATAAACCAAGAAAAGGATGACGACACATGTTTTCATCCTACTTTATAAGATATTGTAAGATAAAGAGATTATATTATACTATGTGTGTTCATAGGATGGTTGTCGTTGCTAAAGGCACTCCCTATTGGTGTGAAGATTTTAGAGTCATACTACCATGCCCCCAAGTTGACTGTGAACTTAGGTTTCACATATGAGACTATTGACATGTATCCCAACAACCATACATTGTTCTAGAAAATATAATTTTCAACTCAATGATTATATTGTTCCTAACTCATTGTAGAATAAAAAAGATGTAAATTGAAGTAATTAGATTCTTACCAGTAGAGTCTTGAACCATGAGAATAAAATATCCATGAAACAAGTACATTAATTTTCACCAAAACTGTGATTTAAGTTATTCTTTATATAATTTAAAACTATTAATTTGTCGATATGACATGAAAATAAAAACAAGGAAACAAATAAATTAACTCACTCAAAAAATGTAATGTCACCGACCAAGATCACTCGAAAGTAACAATATTGATTGCACTATATGACCTTAAGTGCATCTTCACATATGTTAGAGGATATTGACTAGTAGTGAGAGTCTAAGATGGTATAAAAGAGGGACTATACCCTCATATCAGAGTGTAATAATAATAAAAATTAAAACGATATCATACATCAAATGAATAAGGAAAATAGAAATCATGATAAGTGCTAATAAATGATCATCAACCATGAAATATAAAAAAAATACTATATACATGTCAGACAAGTCATATGTTCAAGGTAGGTTATAAACAAAAAAATAATAATACAAAAAGAGAACAAACATATAATACCAGGAAACTCCTCAAAACTATCCCTGAGTCCAAGCCCGGTCTCATTACCCATGATATACATTCCAAATAAAAATCAATCATCAATCATAGGGTGTTTTACCATATCCTAACCTGTAAGCATTAATTTATATGAGGCACCAATGGGGGCCCAAGCATGGTGTGAGTAAAAATCAGTAAGACACCACCAATGAAGTCTATAAGAATATATAGTCCAGTTATATAGTGCATACTGATGTTCATAATAAAATGAAGGTAAAAAAATGAATAAATAAACCATAGTTGATCACTGGGTTTGTAAGAACCCAAACATTCTTTTCAGGTATGGGTTTTCTTTTCTAGTGTTTTTGAGAAAAAGAGGAGAATCTGGAAATTTAAGGAGTACACGCCGTATACTTTAGAGTACACGCTGTGTACCTGGTTGCCGTGGGTGACCAATTACTAGCCATGTAACGGCCGAGTACATGGCCGTGTGGGGTGACCCGGAGACCGCCTAAAGCGGGGGATGATTATGGAAAGTACATGCTGTGTACTTTTAAAGAACACGCTGTGTAATTTTTTTTAATTGCTATATTGGACTGGGGTCGCGTCTAATTCATAGAAACCTCTTCTTCTTGGCTCATCTTATCTAGGAGTGACCGAGGAGCGCGATTCTTCTCGAAGCCCCCGATCGATCATCCGTTCTCCGATTCAACCGCCGTCGATTACATTGGAATCACCACGGTGAGTTATTACTTCTTCTAGAGCCTTGTTCTCTAATTACTCTCCTCTCGTGAGATATCCTTGGTTGAACGTTTTTGACATCTTTATAGATCTACCACATTCTAGGTCGATTCAAGGGCCAACACTGGAGTATATTGATCATACAATGCTGAGGTAGGTGGTTTGTGCCTTTCGGTAGTTATTATTTGAATGTTATGTTCAAAAGTTCCCAATACCCTAGAATGAGGCATTGCATGTTTAGGGATTTTAGCCCTATTAATTCCTTCTATGACTTGTGTGCCTGAGTAGAGATTGTTTGATTGCGAATAGGGTTATTTTCCATGCTATGGATGTGTTTACCTTGTTTGTTTTGATATTGACCGTTTGGTCTAGATTTGCTGGTTAGGATACTTTCTTTCCATTCCTAGTGTTGTTAGAATGGAGTGATATTATCTGATGCTATTATATGCTCATAGCTGTTTAGCCAAGTAGTTCTTGAAATCTGTTATCCAAGTAGTTCTTAAGGTTTACTTTGGCTCTTGAACATCATTGTGCACAATTGACTTACACAGGGCTGTGGGAAACTGGTATAGTTAGACCATAAGGGGAATGAATGATAAGGGATTCCCCATAGTGTCTGTTTAATTTTACGTTACGAGACCATAAGGGGGATGGACGTGAGTGCTCCCTCAGAGTGTCTTTAGTTCCTCATTGTGAGACCACAGGGGGAATTGGACATTGAGTGCTTCCCCAGAGTGTCTGTAGTTTACCAATGAAATTCCACAGGGGGAATTTATGGTGAGTGCTTTCTCAGATAGTTTTTATTTGCTTGAGACCAAAGGGTTTATACAGTGTGATCTACCCCAGAGGTCGTTATATCCTTGTATAAGTTTAACCATAGATGTTAGGCTGTGATAACTTACCCAGAGGATTACTTGAGATTGTTTGGTTGAACCAGAGGGAATAGGCTGTGAGTACTTCCTAGAGGGTTACTTGTTTTTGATTAGATGCTTACTTGATATATTAAAATGAATGAAATTGAAACTATAGGATTGTTTACTTTTGAGTACTTCCTTGTTTACTGCTTCATTTTTCTTATTGCCTTCCATATATATTCACTGACTGTTAGGCACAAATATTTGGGTGGTTTCCTACTGGGATTAGTCTCACACCCTGTTTAGGTCATGTTTTTGGGCCCAAGCAGATTATATTTCTGCAGGTATAGATAAGGGAAAGCGCCCTTCTACTTTAGGTACTTGATTGATGTGGAGCTGGAGAGCATGGGACCAAGATGAGGATTGCGATGCTGCTAGAGTTTATTTGTTTTCTTTTCACTTGGGTTTAGTACTGTATTCCAGAATTATGAATTGTTTGGATGATTTCCTAGACATATGTATCATGCATCATTTATATATGTTCTACAGTTGTTCATTACTTTTAGTCTTCTACTGTTTACTTATTTCATGTTATTACTGATTTTTCTATTTTTATCTATTTCTTTCCACTGCATTACTCTGCCAATGAGGGAATAGTTTCCCCACTATCACACCCAAGGCCATCACTGCTAGTCGACAGCCTCTGGTGTTTGGGGAAATGTGCTTGAGGCCATGTGACCAACTAGGTACAGGGCGCCTCTGGGCCGTACCTAGAACCAAGACATTACAAAGTGGTATCAAATGGATTTTTTTTCTTGACTTACTATTTGGTACCTATAGTCAGGGATAAGACGAAATCGGTAATTGGTAATAAGATGTGCCCGAGAGTAGCTAACCCGTGTACAGGGAAAATCTAATTTACCTCGATGATTGAAATTTTTAGGGTTTTTCAATTATTCCAGTTGAATTGATTTCACCATTGGGTGATTCAAATGTTTTGTGCTATTATGGTTGATATTATTGAGGTTTTATTTCTGTTTCAACCTGATGAGATGAGGGTATGCCATCTCATGCATCATATAGGCACTTGTTAGAGATCACATGTCATGAATTCTTTCCATTCCATTTAGGATGCATTATTGATTGCAGGTTATTGTGATAGATGTTGTGCTAGATATGCATGCTGTTGTGATAGATGCCTTGATATAATACCTGCTATTTGATAGGGTTTTTCTAATATGTAAGGTTTAGTTTGAATGAGCACCAAACTTTGGTTCTTGAGGTGTTATGGTCCCTCATGGATCAAAATTTGGTGGATCGTTGCTTTGTTATTCCTTGTATATGACATGTATAAGATTCCAAACATTGATTCGTAGGGAGTATGGGCCCTCACGGATACGAATTTGGCACTTTAATTTTTTTCCCAGTGTTTTATGGGCTTCCAGAGTGGTTTTTGGGGAAAACCTAGAATAAACAGCGTGTATTGCAGAATACATGCCATGTGTCCTTCTATTCGGGAAGGAACTGTTTTTCTTAAGTACACACCGTGAAATTTAGGTACACACCGTGTAGTTTCTAAACATGTTAATGGCTGTGTGGATAGAGACACGGGGATGGGAAATTTTTGGTGGGATACGCCATGTACCCTAGGTGTACGCCATGTATTAGGAGCCATGTGTCCGACCGTGTGACTAATGACATGGGTGGATTATGGGCAGTTAGTGAAATCCGTGTAGAGTCATCCATGTAACTGGATGTGTGACTAACAACATGGTTTGGTAAATATTTTTCTAGTACATGCCGTGTCTAGCATGCACACACCATGTAGTTTTGTTCTAGGTGAACTGTGAGGTTAGTCATGAAGAAAAACTTGGGTAGGGGAAATGATTCAAGTACACGTCGTGTCTTGGGAGAACACACCGTGTGTATAGGGTGTTACATGACCAGTTTTGGCAGAAGTAAACACCCATGTAATGGATTAAAGGGACACACCATGTAAGGTTAATACATGCCGTGTATCCATATTTTGTAAAACTTGAATGATTTCTTTATTCTGTTCCCTTCTTGAACTTCTAAGTTTCAGTATTTATTAATCTTCATCTAAGGTGTGAACTTGACCTTGCAGAGTCACGCCACCGAGACGTCCTCTGGGTGTACTCCAGTTATAGGGCAATGAACAGACACCGAACATGGTAGATCAAGAACTACCAGCAGATCCTCCAGTCATGTCCGTCTTGGAACTAACCATTATCCCAAATACAGGTGCCGATGCACAGTTCTGAGAAGGATTTATGAGGTTTATGAAGACCTTCTAGGGAGCACTGCATCCTTCCCCGTCTATGGTAGAGTTGATGCGGGTCTTTTAGCAGCAACATCCTCCCACTTTCTCAAGGGATGGAGGATCTCTAGCTCTCGAGTCATGGTTAGAAGCCATGATATCTATCTTCGAGCATCTGGAGATTCCTCCAGAGAGGAGGGTGAAGCTATCCCTGTACATGCTATGGGATTCCTCCAAGAGATGGTGGGATGTGATTTCATAGGTGGGATGGAAACATGGTATGGCTTGGGATGAGTTTCAGCATACCTTCTATGATTACTTCTACCCAGATACTTTGAGGTCCAATCGAGCCTAAGAGTTCATGATTCTGGAGCAAGGTACTCTCTCAGTCATGGAGTATTCTTCTCTCTTCATAGAGCTGCAATGCTTCACACCCATTCCAGGGGGAGATGAGTTATTCCTGGCAAGGAAGTTTGAGGATGGTCTCAGGCACGACATCCGATCTCAGGTGAACATCTTCAGGTTGACTTCCATCACCTCTATAGTCAACTAGGAGTTGATCATGGAGCAAAATATGAGGGATTATGGAGCTGTGAGCCAGGGAAGCTCACCATCCGAAGTTGGTACCCCTCATACTGACAGTAGGAAGCGCCGTAGGGAGTCTACATGTGGAGATCCGAATAGGAGGAATACTTCTTCTGGTGGCCAGGTGGTGTGCTACCTGTGTGGGAAGAGTAGAAATACAAGGCCAAATTTCCTGAGAGACCTAGTGGAGTGCCGATCTTGCAGTAATATAGGTCATCTTTAGCGGTTCTATCATTTTTTCTCACAATAAGTTGGTGATAGAGGTTCTGTTTCAACTCCTCGTACCGGATCAGGGCCACTAGTTTCTAATCAGTCTGGGAACTGGAGTTATTCCAGACATTCAGGTCGAGGTGGAGGTCATGACCATGGTAGCCAATTGGTAGGATTTTAGAAAAAATAAGGTGGATCAGCTCAGGGTGTTCAGGCAGGGTCACAAGGCCACCATACATGCCAGACTTTTGCAGTAGAGCAGACCCAGCAGGAGTAGGATCCCAGACCCTCTACAGTTTGAGGTACGATCCTAGTTGCCTTAGTTTTAGCTTCTCCAATTTTTGATACAGGAGATTCCCATAGTTTTATATCTGTATATATTGTGGAGAGCCTTGGGCTCTGTATCTTTACCTTTACCAATATCTTGATGCTGGACACTCCGTTGGGGACAAGAACGGCTAGTATACGTTAGTTCAAGGAGTTTCCTCTCGAGGTTAGTGGGTGTCACTTCTCATGGAACCTTTATGTCTTAGAGATGACATGATATGATGTCATTCTTGTAATGGACTGGTTAGTTACCTTACAGTTTTTGGTTGATTGCTATCGTCGTAGGGTGAGTTTCACGTCACTAGAGGGTGGATCATTTCTTCATAAGGGATAATGGGATGTCCAAGCGAGCAGAGCGGGACCCGAGCATCATGGGTTGGGAGGAGTTACAACCTATATTGTTAGTCTATATCTAGATGACTAGGGGACTTCACAGTTTCACTTTCCTCCAGTGGTGTAATGTTTCAGGGATGTCTTTCCAGAGGACTTTTCAGGTTTTCCTCTAGAGCGATAGGTGTAATTTTCTATTGAGATCATGCCAGGAGCGGCACCAGTGTCCATTAATCATTATATAATGGCTACACTAGAGTTACATGTGCTCAAAAAGTAGTTAGAGGAGTTACAGGCGAAGGGTTTCATCCGACCCAACACTTCTCCTTGGGGTTTTCTTGTCCTGTTTGCGAAGAAGGTAGACGGTACCCTTAGAATTTGTGTGAATTATCAAAAGCTAAACCAATTGATGATCAAGAACCGATATCCCTTGTTAAGGATTGATAATCTCTTTGATCATATTCAAGGAGCCCGAGTGTTCTCGAAGATTGACTTGAGTTCCAGTTACCATCAGTTGCATGTTAGACCATCTGATATACCTCTTACAGCCTTTCGAAGTAGGTATGGTCTATACGAGTATGTGGTTATGCCGTTAAATCTCATGAACACGCCTAAAGTTTTCATGGAACTGATGAAATGAGTGTTCAATCCATACTTGGATTCCTTCGTAGTAGTTTTCATGGACGATATCTTGCTGTACTCTCACACTCAACACGACCATGCTAACCATCTTGAGATCATTTTGAGTACAGTGAGAGATAACCAATTATATGATAATCTATCAAAATGCCACATTTGGATAGACTAGATTCACTTCTTGGGTCATGTTATCTCAGAGAAAGGAGTATCGGTAGACCCAGAGAAAGTGAGAGTAGTAGTTTCCTAGGAGCATCTGAAGAACATCTTTGAGGTACGAAGTTTTCTCAGACTGGCTGGTTAGTAAAGAAATTTCATATAGGACTTTTCACGCTTAGCGGCACCACTGATGGGGATCACTAAGAAGGGTGCAAAGTACCTATGAACATATTCTTGTGAATCAGCCTTTTAGAAGCTGAAAGGGAGGTTGACTTCAGCACCGATACTAGTATTTCTAGAGCCGGGAAAGAGCTATACTATTTATTGTGATGCATCAGGTATCAGGATGAGAGTAGTTCTTATGTAAAGAGAAGGAGTCGTTGCGTACAGGTCTCAGTAGTTGAGGCCACATGAGAGGAATTACCTGATACACGATCTCGAGTTGGCTGTAGTTGTTCATGCTTTACGCTGTTGGAGACATTATCTTCTAGGAGATCATTTTGTGGTTTTCACTGATCACAAAAGTCTCAATTATATCTTTACGAATCACGATATGAATTTGAGATAATAAAGGTGGGTTGAGTACCTTCAGTCCTTTGATTTCGAGATTGCCTATACGCCTAGGAAAGGCAATGTAGTGGCTGATGCGTTGAGCAGAAGGACTTAGATACAAGTAGTTTAGGAGGCCAGTAGTGAGTGAAAACTTATGGATCTATTCTCTAAGATACATTTGGAGGTGCACGAAAGATAGGGGCAGATGTTTCTTTATTCTACAGTTGTTACCTATACTCTTCTTGATTGAGTTCGAATGAGGAAGCTATCAGAATCTAGAGGCCTAGTTTTACGGGAGAGTGTGTTAGGAGAGGAACCTATTCCAGGATGGACCGTAGGTGAGGATGATATCTTGAACATTCATGGATGCGTATGGGTGTTAGTAGACATACACGATGAGCTGATACAGGATTTTCATTCTATAGTTTGGGTAGTTCATCCTGGTGTTAACAAGTTGTTTCGAGATCTACACTGTCAGTATTAGTGTCCAAGCATGAATAGGGATGTTGTTGATTTTTTCATGAGGTGTTCCACCTATCAATAGGTGAAGGCGGAGCATTAGAAACTAGAAGGGTTTTTGTATTAGTTACCTATTTCCGAGTGGAAGTGGAATGATGTCGCAATGGAATTCATGATAGTTTTACCAAGGTCACCTCAAGGGAATAATACATTTTGGGTTGTCATTGACAGACTCACGAAGGTTGCTCACTTCTTGCCGATCAAGGAGAACTTCAGTGTTGATGAGCTGGGAAGGCTGTACATCTAGAATATTGTACATTTACATGGGGTTATGCAATCCATCGTTTTGGATAGGGATGACCATTTTAATTCTTGGATCTAGCAGGGATTACAGAGGGATTTGGGTACATAGGTACTTATGAGTACAACTTACCATCCCTAGACAGATGGACAGTCCGAGTGTACGATTCGGGTGCTGGAGGACATGCTTTGAGCACGCGTCCTTGATTTTGGAGGTTCTTGGGAGAAATATATACCTCTTGTGGAGTTTTCCTACAATATTAGTTTTCAAGAAACTATTCAGATGGAACCTTATGAGGCTTTTTACGGTAGGCCATTCCGATAACCCCTATGTTGGCTGGAGGTAGGAGAGGTAACTATGCTAGGACCTCATCTTGTCCAGAAGACCACATAGTAGATAGAGTTGATTCAGAAGAAGATGGATACTGCACAATCACGACAAAAGTCTTATGCTGATTAACGGAGATGACCTATGGATTTCAAGGTTAGAGATTAGGTTTTTCTACGTGTCACACTAAGGTTGGGACACAGGAGGATTAGGAGACAGGACAAGCTTTCACCGAGATACGTCAGGTCGTTTTAGGTTTTGGAGAGGGTCAGCCCGGTTGCCTATCGGTTATAGTTACCTCATAGGTACCAGTCTATGAAAGATGTATTCCACATTTCTTAGCTATGAAATTACTTCTTAGACCAGTCTCATGTTTTTCAACCCGAGGAGGTTGAGTTAGAGGTGGAAGCCTCATTCAAGGAGCATCCTATCCAGATTGTTGATCGTAGTGCGAAGGTTCTCTGTGACTGGTCTGTTTCTCTGGTATGAGTGTTATGGAAGCACGAGCGAGTATATAATGAGACTTGGGAGAGGGAGGATGATGTACGATCGTAGTGGTCGGAGTTGTTTGAGGATTATTCTTCTACGTTTCCTTGCTAGGAAAATTCGGGGATGAATTTCATTAAGGGGAGAAGTTTGTAAGAACCTAGACCTTATTTTTAGGTATGGGTTTTATTTTCTAGTTTTTTTGAGAAAAAGAGGAAAATTTGCAAATTTAAGGAGTACACGCCCTGTACTTTGGAGTACACGCCATGTACCCAGTTGCCGTGGGTGATTGTGTACTAGCTGTGTAACGGCCGAGTACATGGCTGTGTGGGGTGACCTGGAGACTGCTTAAAGAGGGGGCTAGTTATGGAAAGTACATGGCGTGTACTCTTAAATAACATGCCGTGTACTTTTATTTTTAATTGTTATATCGGACTGGGGTCGTATCTTGTTCACAGAAACCTCTTCTTCTCGGATTGTCTCATCCAGGAGCGACTAAGGAACATGATTCTTCCTGGATCCCCCGATCGATCATCTGTTCTCTGATTAAACCGCCTTTGATTATGTTGGAATCACCACGGTGAGTTCTTCCTTCTTCTAGAGCCTTGTTTTCTGATTCCTCTCCTCTCATGAGATATTCTTGGTTTAAAGTTTTTGATTTCTTTATAGATCTACCACGTTCTAGGTTGATTCAAGGGCCAACTCTAGAGTATATAGATTGTACAACGCCGAGGTAGGTGGTTTGTGCCTTTCCTTAGTTAGTCTTTGAATTTTATATACAAAAGTGCCCAATACCCTAGAATGGGGTATTGCGTGTTTAGGTATTTTATCCCTGTTAATGCCTGCTATGCCTTGTGTGCCTAAGTAGAGCTTGTTTGATTGTGAATAGGGTTATTTTCCATTCTAGGGATGTGTTTCCCATGTTTTTTTTGATATTGACCATTTGGTCTAGCTTTTCAAGTTAGGCTTCTTGCTTTCCATGCCTAATGTTATAAGGATGGAGTGATATTATCTGATGTTGTTATATGCTTGTATCTATTTATCCAAGTAGTTCTTGAAAGATGTTAGCCAAGTAGTTCTTAAGGTTTACTTTGTCTGTTGAACATTGTTGTGCATGATTGACTTACACAGGGATGTGGGAACCTGGTGTAGTTAGACCATAGGGGGGATGGATACTAAGAGCTTCCCCAATGTGTCTGTTTACTTTTACATTATGAGACCATAGGGGGGATGAACATGAGTGCTCCCTCAGAGTGTCTATAGTTCCTCATTGAGAGACCACAGGGGGAATTGGACATTGAGTTCTTCCCCAGAGTGTTTTTAGTTTACCGATGAAATACCACAGGGGGAATTGACGGTGAGTACTTCCTCAGAGAGTCTTTGTTTTCTTGAGACCAAAGGGGTTAGACTGTGTGAGCTACCCAGGATGTCGTTATATTCTTGTATAAGTTTAACTAGAGGGGTTAGGCTATGAGAACTTACCGAGAGGGTTACTTGAGATTGTTTGGTTGAACCAGAGAGGATATGCTATGAGTAATTCCTATAGGGTTACTTGTTTTTGATTACCTGATTACTTGATATATGAAAATTAATTCAATTTAAACTGTAGTATTGTTTACTTTTGAGTACTTCCTTGTTTATTGATTTATTTTTCTTATTGCCTGCCATATATATTCACTGAATGTTAGGCCCAGATCTTTGAGTGTTTTCCTACAGGGATTCATCTCACACCATGTACGGGTCATGTTTTTGGTCCCAAATAGATTATTTTGCTGCAGTTATAGATAAGGGAAAGTGCCCTTCTACTTTAGGTACTTGATTGCTGTGGAGCTGGAGAGCATGAGACCAAGCTGAGGCCTGTGATGCTGCTGGAGTTTCTTTGTTTTATTTGCACTTGGGTTTAGTACCATATTCAATCATTGTGACTTGTTTGGATTCTTTCCTAGACATATATATCATGAATCATTTATATATGTGATCCAGTTGTTTATTACTTTCAGTATTCCGCTGTTTACTTATTGCATGTTATTACTGCTTCTGCTATTGTTATCAGTTTCTTTCCACTGAATTAATCTTCCAATGAGGGAATAGTTTCCCCACTGTCACACTCAGGGCCCTCACTGCTAGTCGGAAGAATATAGAATTTGGGGAAATGTTCTTGAGGCCATGTGACCAACCGAGTATAGGGAACCTCTAGGCGGCACCCAGAACTGGGATGTTACTGGGTTTCACAGTGACACCTGGGATTAACCATACATGTTTTTAATAGTATTATACATCTCTGGTCACAATATATCATACAAATAAACTCAAATTCAAATCTAAGGAGCATATCCAAGGCATTCCCAAACAATAATCCCATGGAAAAATCTAAGGAGTATATCCAAGACATTCAAAATTCTTAGACCCATAGTCGAATTTAAGGAACATGTCCAAGAAATTCACAATCAATAGGCCCATGGATGAATCTGATGAGAATATCCAAGTTATTCATAATATTTAGGCTCACAAAAAAAATCCAATTAATGCGTCCAAGGGAATAAAAATCAATATGCCTAAGGCTAAATCAAAGGATCATGTCAAATAAATTCTAGATCAATAGGTTCACTATTGAATCCAAGGGGGATTGGTCCTAAGGTATTCTGAGTCAATAGACCCATGGTTGAATCCAAAGATCATATCCAAGATATTCAAAATTTTTAGGCTCATAATCAAATCCCAGGAATGTATCCAAGACACTCCTTGTCAATATACAATTAATTTATCAACTCATTTAATTTAATTTCTTTAGGGATCATATAATAACCACCAATACTGGATCCCAAAGCACGTCACAGGAATCCCTAACACACACATGACAATTAATTAATCCATAGAACCCCTAGGGACACCACTTCATTTACCCATTTAATTTATAAGGTCAAGAAAACATCATGTGGTAGCTATAATTTTGGTATTCACTCATCAATGAGATACCCACAACCCATAAAAATGTTCAATTTTGAGAATTTAGGCCATATAAAATTTATTTATTATCTAGGTCAAGCACACAATATGTTAGTGTTGGACTTTTTTTTCTAAAATGAACTATTTTTACTTTAGATTTAATGTATATTAAAAGTAGTGAATATAAATAAATCATTTTATTACATATTTTTCATTTTTCTGCATGACTTTAATGTAATAATTTCCTAAAGTATCTAATGCATTGAAAAGGGAATAGCAGTTCGCCGCTACAATGAGAACCTTGATATTATATGATGATATTATTAAATATTGTTCTATGACCAGATAAAATTATTTCATGGGACAAAAAGTATGTTTACTATCATGTACAAGTACCCATAAGTGGATGAAACTTCATGTCATGAAGTTAACACTTATTAATCTCAAAGCTGGAATATTATGAGAACAAATCATCTAGTAAAAAATCTTCATATTTGTGTGACATTAGATTTTTCAATCTGTGAGCCTGTGTAATGATCATTAGACTTCAAGATTATTATTAATTCATATAATTAATCACATTCTTAGATGTATTTCTGTAAACCATGACAACATATGTTCACAATGAAGTTTAGTATATTGGGTGTATCACAAATAATATGTTATCAATGAATAAGTCGATGAAGGATTTGTCCCGTGTATCTTTAGAGAAGTTGATATCCTAGATCTTTGATTAAAATAGAACCATCACATTAAATTTTATGTCCATGGTGTATAAATATGCTTATTTCAGGTAGTTGAATAAAGACATATCAAGCATATAGGTTGATGATATGGATGTGCAACATGCTTGATGAGATACCGTGATAAAAATATTATATTACATGGTGGGTGTTCATATGTGGTTGTTGTCATTGTGACATATATCCTTCCTTTTTGGGCCTTAACCCATTCCTAGATAGTAATATTAGACTTTAAGCAAGCCCGTTTAATGTCACTGAGGAAGAGGCCTAGTGGGTCACACACAAAGTGTTTCCATTGACCTCAGTTAAATATTATTTATTTAATAGTTAGGATAGAAATTATTATCTAAATGAAGAATAAATATTTATTCAAGATCTATTCAACAATCATGAATATTAAATAAATATTAATTTTTAAGGTAATTATTTAATTACATGGATATATAATATTCATTTATCTCTTGTTATTCACAAGGTAATGAATAATTATTTATAAAATATATAATTTATTTAGTTACATGAATATTAAACAAATATTTATTCTCTAGATTATGAATAAAATATTTATTTATTTATTCAATGAAATTTTTATTTAAATATTTAATTTAGAATTCAATAAATGATGTGAAGAACAAACAAACTGAGTTTCAGGTCCGATGATAAATATATATTTACCATATTGTAAAATTAATTTTTATCATTGTGTGGGTTTACGAACTCCATGAAACTAAATAATAATAATATCTTATATGACATGAGGTTCATTATGGGTTTAATGTATTATTGAAGGAACTTATGCAATTAATTAAATATTAAACCCTAACCTTGAATCTATAAATAGATTAATATTCCCCTTGTGAAGAGGATAATCATTGCACAAAATATTCCTCTCAATATCCTCTTCATCATCTCTTCCTCTCAAGATCAAGAAGAAAAATATAGATTCATTCATGCTTAAAGGGACATGAAGTGATCAAGGTGAAAAATTCAAGATAATCAATTGGTCATGCTAGCACCTGATATTTCATCAGTGTTGTTTTGATATTGAAGGAGCACATGTGGCTAACCGCTAGAGGGGCTCTACTTTGGATCCTCACGACACAATGTCAATGCACTGACAAGGTTTAATTAATCAATACTATCAACAAAGAAATAACTTAATATTGAGTTAATTTTTCTTCTTATGTTTTAAATTGATTATAAATTAATATTAAGAAGCCCTATCTTGGTTTTGGTGAAAAAAATTTGTCAATATTATTTAGAAATTTTTTGGTCATGAAATTTATCATCATGTACATTGTGTATGATCGGTTGAATATAACAAAATAAAAGTTTTTCATAGGCCCAATAAGTGCATGTACTACATCTAGAACCTACAATTGGTATCATATAAGTCATGTTTAATTTATTATTATTTATTTATTGTTGATCATTTACATGTTTAAAATTTAGTTTTCATTTCAAAAAATTCATTATTTTAATCCAATTATCAAGATATTTTCTCTATCTATTCGTTTCTCACTCATATGACCCAAATATGGTTAATAATTAATGATGGACATCTGATTAATTTATCAAGAGGTTTTGGAGATTTTGGATGAATAATATAAGAGCACACAATGTGTAGCCCGATGGAACACATCGTATATATTGATAAGTTACACCAAGGTGAACCACTGCTTTTGGTGGGTCATCATACAATATATATATGCAGATATATTAAATACAATCCCCATGCTGACCAGAATAAGATGGTGCACAAAATACACACCTAGTACCTATATGTGCATCACAGAAATACAACGAGTAAGATGCATGGTGTGTAGTTGGATGTACACATCATGTACCCAACTTGTTTATAAAATAAAATAAAATATAATTTATTAAACTATAAACCACATCATCAGGTGTTACATGTGTCATTTATTGACTTTTTGATGACATATGATATCAAATGATTAATTAATTTATGTGTAAAATCCTGAACAAAATTCCATGTATAGTCGTAATATGTTGACTAATCTACATGTATTAAAAGTGATCCATGATGCATTAATTGACACGTGTTATAAATTTAATTTATTGACCTATACACACCATGAAATTATGTGACAAAACATTTATTCTATATGTCACATGAGTTGACTGTATATGATCTCAATACATGTTGAGTAGTTCAAATAGTTACTCACTAAGTAGCTTCTAAGTACTAACTGTGTACTTATTTTAATAAAATTTAAATAATATTAATTTATTTAAAATCACATAGGATGAGCATCTATATGAAAAATTGGGTAGAGATTAAGATAAATTGAATTAATTGATTAATATGATAATTAATCAGATTAATTTACATGCGTTTTATGTTAATAAAATAATGAATCAAAATAAATTCCAATTAATTACTTTAAATGCATATTCGTTTCACAAATAGATGATCATGATCTTATACCAACTTGTTCATGTGTGTTTTTTATTTTAATTTAATTATTTAATTATTTTTTTTAATTATTATTATTAAATTAAATTGATGGTATGAGAGTCATACCTCCCTTCTTATTATGTATGGATTTTCATGCCCATGATCACATAAATAAATAGATTAATAAGAAAATATGAAATTAAAATAAAAGGATTATGCATAAATATTTTATCAGCACATGGATAATAACTTAATTAAAATCCATTTTATATTAACAAGATATATAAAAGATAAAATAAGAAAAAAATTTATAATAAAAAAACACATAAAAATAATATTATTTTATCATGTCTTCTATTATTTGAGTTAAAATGAATTCATAGTTGAAGTGTCGGTCTAGGGATTTGTTGGGGGCACTTTTAATTATTGGTAAATCTAAACAAGGATGGTGAGTCAACTTTACCAAACTTATATATAATATCCTTTGTCCATTTAATACAAATTTGGAGGCAAGTATTGAGGAAATATAATTTATGATTTCAATATCAGAGAGTCCACTCAATGGAATGAGGATCTGCAATCTTGCAGTTGTAAATACCATCTACCTTAAAAACTTTCTTATAATCTCCATGACCTTTGCCTAGATTATAATAAGTTATATATGGATCCTTTCCAATCGAATGTCTACATTATGGGACATTCTAAGTTCAATGGTGAGGGTCATTGAGACTTGATAAAATAGTGGGAGACTTAAGGAAATTAAAATTATTACATATCATATAAAATTTTAATCAAGTAAAGTACTAATAATCTACCTTTACATTATTTTAGAATAATGAAAAAATTTTCAACCACATTATACCTGTAATAATTTTTAGATAAATACCATCTTATAACTTTTAGTATCTTTTATGAATGGTTAAGAAGGTTAGAGGTTGTGTTGTTCTATGAAAATAAGTCTTACATACTAGAATCCTCAATCCCTAATTCACCTACTAAGGAGGCGGGTGATGAGGAGTTCAATATCTACAAAAAACACAAGAAAAAATTAGATGTTCAGTGTTTAATGCTTTCATATATTTCTATCAAACTCATGAAGTCACATGATAACATGGATACATATATCATTTTCCAAAATCTCTATGATATTTATTAGGATAAATCCCAATAGGAATGATATGATATCTCCAAGACGCTCTTCATAAGAAATCTAGGAGATGGTGCGCCACCTAGGCCATATGTACAAATGAACGTTGTTTCCATTTTCTTGTCGTATTGAATATTTAATATACAAATTTTATTAAAAACATTCTTCAATAGTGGTTTTTTTAATTTATTGATATAAAATGGCCTTTATACATAAAAAAATAGTTTTCTTAGAAAATAAATTTCTTTATTTCCAAATAGTTCTTACTTTCATTTATAGCTAATCGATAACCAAATTATTAATTTTATATACATGTTTAAATGATATTTTCATAATTTAGTTAATATTATTTGTAATTTACATTCCAATGGCTAGGTGGTAACTATAATAATATTTTAATAATAATATTAATAGTATATTGTAGTTCGGTAAAACTCGGTCTTGCATGTTACACAAGTTATAAAAAGAACTTAGAATTGTATGTAACACAAGCCAAACATAGTTTTATGTGTACCACAAGATAATATAAGTGTTGTGTGTAGTGAAATATTAACTTGGTGGTGCATATAATGCAAGCCAAACTTAGTGATTTTATATAAAAAATATACATCCAGTGTTGTGTGAAATACGAAATATTGAAAAGATTAAATTAATTCAAAAGAAAAAAAAATTCACAAAAATATTGGGGTGTTACACCTACCAGAAGGACTGAAAATCAATCCAATAATCGAGGATAGTGTGGGGATTTTCTGAATAATCAAGATAATATAGTTAATGTGGGTGTATAACAAATTATTACCATTCTAGGGTAATTAACTCTAGTTATGACAAATAACCATGCCCGCATGGAGTAACTAGTTTCCCCTTAACAAGGATCAATATCTTTAGATCATTTATGAGGAAAAAAATATTCATTCACTAGGTCCACTAATCTAATGGTAGTAGAGTAGTGGATAAAATCTTTAGAGAATATATTTATGGCATTAATTTACAGTGATAAGGAAAAAGTCATCATGCATGTATATCATTTAAGGGGAGATGTTGATCAACAATGGTCACTGATTCAAAATAATAAGGTGGAGGATATATAAAAAATTGATTGAAAGGTATTTAATGTTATTTTTTATAGAAAATTTTCCTTAGGAGAAAATTAATAAAATGTAAAGGAAATTATTGAATTTATGACAAAGGGGAGAAGAGTCGGTGGCTAATTATGAGGATAATTTTAGAAGGTCAAGAAGTTATGTTACATATTATCTATATAACCAAAAAAGTAAGATTTATCACTTTATTGATGGTTAAAATACAAGGATTTAAAGATATATATATAGTAAAAAGTTCTTTCAAGACCATGAAGGAGTTTTCTAAATCATTCATTTATCAAGGGAAACTTGAGAATAAGAAGATGGATGATATCTATGTGGAAAGAACCACTATAAAGGAAAATAAGGGAAGAGTGAAGTTCTACATATGTAATAAAAGTGTGAAGAAACACCCTAGATCATTTTTAAAAGGGTTGGGCATTTGTTTTAAACATGGAGAGAAAGTTAATCAGTCTCATGAGTGTAAAGGTGAGAGAGAAGTAATTAATGTAAAATTTTTCAACTGCAATGAGATGAAACATTACTCTAATAAATATCCTAAACTCTAATATAATCTACCCCAAAACATTATCAGGGATCAAGATCGGTCTTTTTCAATAATAATTGCTAAATTTTAAGCTTTAAATGATGTGATAGTAGGTACTTTTATTATACACTTAAAGTTACCTAATACACCATTTTTTCTAAATATACCCACTCTTTTATATCATGCATGTTTGTAAATAATATTCAATCATCTTAAGATACATCAAAGAATGATTTATAAATTATAACACTAAGTGGTTCATTGATTACAAAAAGAGATATACTAATCAGTTCCAATTATAATTATGGGGGTTGTTAGTTGAAAATTTAATAATTATACCTTTAGTGGATTTTGATGTAATTTTGGTGATGGATTGATTCTATAATTATAAAGTAATAATTTATTATTGAAGGAAATGAGTTAGAATTGGTAAAGTGAGTATGAAAATAATTTCTTTAGAGGGGATATTCCATCACTTGATTCATGTTAGAAACAACATTTGGCATCCCACCTTAATGAAATACTTGGAGATGAAATGGATGATATGAAATCTTTGACGGATAAGTAAGATTTGATAATAGAATACATACCCATTATGAAAGAATATATTTATATCTCCTAATTAATTACCTATATTTCCCCTTATTAAGAAGATGAATTATATATTGATCCTATTCTTGACGTGAAACACATATCTAAGACACCATATAGAATAAATACAGTGGATTTGGTTGAGTTAAAGATGAAATTAAAAGAATTATATGATAAGGGTTTCATCCATCCTAGAGTTTCACCTTGGAGAACACCCGTTTTATATGTTAATAAAAAATATGGTTCAATGAGACTTTGTCATTTTTTTTAGAAAAAAAATTGAAATTTATTCCATAAAAAATTTTATTTATAAAGACCCACGACACATCTATCCTAGTTCTTGAGGACAAACACTTATGACACCAAATAACAAAATGCATCCAAACCAAAAATGAAGAATAAAATCTACAAAAACCTACCCATAAAAGGATAAAAAAGGGTGATTTTTTTTTCTAAAATGAAAGAATAAAAAAAATCACAAAGTCATGTGGGGAACCCTAATAAAATTTCAATCCTGTGCCAATTAGGAACCAATCTTGAGAACTAATGAGAGGAAAAATAAGGCTAGTAACTTAACTTGAAAACAATCTAATATCCACAAAATTTTCGTTTACAATAACATCATAATACCAACCAAATATTCCTAGGGAAAGGATCCTTCTCCACTACCATAAAAGGCTTCCCACTATGATACTCCAAAAACACCACCTGTATCCCCACAACATGAGAACAAAATCATACCCCCACAGTAAAGATAACTTGAACTAGACTTCAAATTTTCCACCATAATTCCTATAAAAACATTTTAATAAACACAAATGAGAACCAATGAACCATGCCTCACAATAACATACCTTAAAAACTGGGCATACCCAAACAATAATCAACCAAAAACAACTCCTAAATGAAAACTGGGAAACAAAAGACCGTCCTAAAATAAAATCAATGAAAAATAGAATAAAAGCTAAACACCATGGTCTATGTTTTATTGAATATGTTATCCTTGAGGAAAATAATCCTAGAAATTTTCAACTTTAGTGAAAATGGAGATCGATGAAAAAATTATTTATACCAATGGACTCCTTATTTATAAAACATAATTATTCATCACTTTCTAAAATAAGTAAGCTGTCATGTACACAACTGATGATAAATACACGATAAACCCATATATTTGTGAATAAAATTCAACATGGTTTTCTAAGTAGCTACATGAAAGGAGGTATAAAATAATTCATTTAACTTAATCATAACCTACACGATCTCAGAGATAATTTTATAAAACCATCATAAAAAGGAGTAAATAAAAGTAATGTTATAACATCTCAATAGAGTTGGAATCATGTCTTGAACCATTATTCATATAAAGAATCCATGATTATGTATTGATTATTGGGAAATAAATGGAATTACTATAAGGAAAAAGTTTCCATTACTCTATATTGATGAAATTTTTGATAAACTTCAAGGGGCTCATTACTTCTTAAATGTTGACCTTAATTAAAATTATAATTAGTTAAAAGTTAATAAGGATGATATACCAAAGTTATATTTTTATAAAAACTATTATCATTATGAGTTCATAGTAATTACTTTTAGGTTAAAAAATGATTCCTATATGTTCATGGATTTAATGAATAAAGTATTTCAAGAATTATATTAATAAGTTTTTGGTGTTAGTTATTGATGATATCCATGAATAATCTAAAATTTATGAGGAGCATGGAACTCATTTTCAAATTGATCTTGAGGTTCTATAGAAAAAATAAGTTAAATGGGAAATTTAGTAAATGTGAATTTTATTTTCAATAAGTTTCATTACTTAAACTTATTGTATCCTAGGATGGTATATCTATAAACTCTTATAAAAAAACGTTTTCAAGGAATGGGAAAACCTGAAAACATAACTGAAATGCTTAGTTTCCATGGATTAGGTGGATTTTATTGGTGGTTTATTGAAAACATTTCATGATTATATAATATGTTAACTAATTTAATATGTATTTGGTTCAAATTCTTATTGAAAAAGTAATGCAATGATAACTTTGAGGAATTAAAGAGAATATATTGATAAATCCCCCTATATTAAATCTACTATCTAGTAAATAAGGTTTTGTTATTTAAAATGATACATCAAGTAATGGTCTTGGATGTTTCATAATGAAAAATGATAGAGTGGTGGATTATGCATCTCGACAATTGAAAAAACCTGAGTCTAATTATAAAAATCATTATTTAGTGTTAGAAATATTTATTTTTTCATTAAATATATGGATAAATTATATCTATTGATAGAAATTTGATATATACACCAACTAAAAGAGTTTGAAATATATATTTAATCATAAATATTTTAATATGATGAAAAAGTGATGATTGGAACTACTTAAGTATTGTGATTATGTTATACATCAACACCCTAGTATAGAAAACATGGAAGAAGATGCATTGAGTAGAAAATATTATAATATCTTATCAATGACGAGAGTAGAAAATGACCCAATTCTCCAGGATTTAGTAAGAATGTAGTTAAATATTATAATAGAAGGGAAAAAATAATCATTTTTCCTTGCACTTACCCAAAATTATTTATTGGAAAGGATAAATAAATATCAACATGATGATAAGGCTCAATAAAAGAATATGAAATATTTGATAAATAGGAAATCATTAGAGTTTAACATCAGTGAAGATAAAGTTTTAAGGTTTGGTAAAAGGTTATGTGTTCCATAAATATTAGTGATAAAAAGGATTTATTTAATGAATCACACATCTCAAACTTCTCTATACATCCTAAAAACACCAAGATATATAGGGATAATTTTTTGTGGGATAATATGAAGTGAGAGATTATAGATTACACTATAAGATGCTTAGTATGCCAATAAGTAAAGGCTAAATGATAACTTCTTGAAGTAATTATGAAACCTTTACCTATACCAAAGTGTAAGTGGGATAATATTACTATCGATTTCATTATTTGGATTCCTAAGACATACAAGGGGTATAATTAAATATGGGTCATTATAGATCATTATGAAAAGTAATACCATTTAATTGTATATAAATTTAGTCATGAGACTCCATGGTATACCCTTATCAGTAGTATCTAATCATAATCTAAAATTCATATAAAAAATTTATAGGTGTCTTAAAAAGGATTTAAATACATAGGTTATTCTTTACATAACCTATAATCCTCAAATTAATAGATAGTCTGAATGGACTATCCAAACATTGGAGGACATGTTAAGGTCATGCTCACTTGACTTCTAAGTAAAATGTGATTAATATTTACCTTTAGTAAAGTTTTCATACAATAATAGTTACCACTCCATCATAAAAATGTAACCATATGAATCATTGTATGGAAAGTTATATCATGCACTAAAATGTTGGGATGAAGTTTTATAAAGTATGACATTGGGTCCGAAACTTGTGAAAGAGACATCAGAAAAGGTAAGATCTAGCCAGAATCATATCATGGCAGCAAAAAATAGACTGAAATGTTTTCATAGAAACTGAAGGAAGGATATTTAATTATAAGTAGGACATAATTTATTTTTAAGGATATTTCCATGGAAAGGGGTTATGAGATTTTGGAAATAAGGGAGTCCAAGTCCAAGGTACATTTGGTCATTTGAAATATTAGAGGGGATATGAGTTTTAGAATATAATTTAGCCATGAAATTAAAACCTTATCAAGTGAAAAATATCTTATATATATCAATTCTAAAAAATATATATCAAACCCTTCCCATGTGATAAAGGTTTATCAAGTTTATTTGGATATTGAATTATCATATAATGAAGATATTATTCAGATTCTTTATATAAGAGAACAAGTTCTATGAAATCATAAAAATCAACTAGTGAAGGTTATCTATAGAAATCACTAGCTAGAGGAGGCAACACAATAATATAAGGATGTAATGATAAAGTCTTATCCATATTTTTTAATGTACTAATTTATAATTTATCAAATGAAATTAAAATAAAGGGGAATAATGTAATACCCAAGAAGTGAGAAATAAATATATTTTATTACAAAATTATGTAATAAAAATCAAATATATAGATTTATTAAGGCCACTATAACTAAGAATAGACAATAGAGAAAAAGAAATAATGAAAGTACAATATAGATGTTTCATGGTTTATATTCTCTAATAAACTTCCTGACTATAACAAATATAATATAAAAGAAAAATAGTATAAGCCATATAATTTAAATTTCAAAATAACTAAAAATGAGAATTATTATTTTGTTTATAGTTTTTAATGAATTTATTGGAATTATAAGTAAATATTGTCATTATATAACTATTAGTCATTTTGACCATTGGTTATATAGACTCTATAAATAGACTATTATAATTAGTGTATTTTAATAATAATGATATGATTTAATTGACATTGAAGGAAGAAACCATGGATTTGACCAGTAGGAACATCACTTATGAAGTAAATTTATTATATTTTGGGAAGGTGGTAGCATCACTAGGGGTTTCCATTAACTTGGCCTAAGATAAACTTCAATAATTTAGGTTTGAGTGGAATCATCTATGGAAGAAGTTCAAGTTAGTGAAAATCACTACCAGATCAATATTTACAGAACCAACCCATGAAAGTACCACAATTTTACACCTTACCTATAGGGTTTATACTAGTGTAATAAGGGATATTATATCTAGGGGTTACGATGCATTAATGTGTTAATTATTTAAGTAAAGAAATGGTTTTTAAAATGATACCACGTTTTTATTGAATGCATCAACCTTATTTAAAATTTAAAATATATATAATTAGGGAATTTATATGATAAAATAGATTTCATATTTTTAATCAAGATGTTAAAATTATCTAAAGGGTTGAATTTGGTATTTTTTGGTAAAAACAGTAAAATAAGATAAAAAATGGTGAAATATTGTGAAATACGGTCATTATGACATAATATATATGTAAACATGAATAAAATAATCCAAGGTAGTGCTATTTGGATAATTCGGGAACAAAAATTATATTGGAGAAATGAAGGATGTATTAGGGAACTATGGAGTGTAGTAGATAATTTTAGATAATGAAAAAAATAAAATATTCAATATTTTATTCCATTGAATTCCACTCACTACACCTATAAATACCCACCCCTACTTAATATTTAAGAGCATGATTATATATAAGGGTCAAATCTAGGATAAAAATCATAAGCAATGTAAGAGTCCTTTCTCTCTATCTTTTTAATTCCTATTTACATTTCCATTATTTTATCCTTTTCAATTTCCAAGTTCTTATTCTAATATTTTTTGATATCATTTTAAGTATTTACATTAAAATATACTTTTCATGTGATCCTTTATTTCACTCACATTATAACCCCTTCATAAGCTATTGTAATTCTGAAATTCTTCTAATAGGCATGTAATTCTATATTTTCCCATGATAAAAAATCCCTATATGTGACATGTATTTGTGGTATTATGAATACATAATTTTTATATTTGGGATCTTGTCTAAGTAATGATGATGGAGATGTATCTAGAAGAGACTCTATGGGGTCCCAAGTGGATTAAACTCAATTTTAGAACATGTTCACGTTTTTAATTAAATCATAATTAACTATAGGTTTATTATGAAGGGAATTTTATATCCCCAATGAATATCAAATATGTATGATCACATACTCATAATTTTAGAGGTGATTTATACATGATTTCTTTGGTCTCTTACCATTTAAAAGTCATGTGTACAATTGAATAAGCTCATTGATCATCTTAATCTTTATAATTCCTTACTAACTATAATTTCATATTCTTCACTTGATAAGAATAATTATTTTAACACTGTGAATCTCTAACCATTCCTTATATTATTCAAGGGAATTTACATTAATATCCTTATTAATTCATTGACTAGGTAAATTTATTGACCTATTTATATAACCCTTTATTATATATGGGAAAATCTTATAAGATAATGATTCATTATGTAATTATGCTAAGTATTTCTAAGTTGTTCATTCTTGAACATTATTACATGTATTTCATATTCTATTTTAGTATATAATAGAATACATTATAATTTTATGTCACTAGTGGGGCCCAATATTATATATACCCTTAAATAAATGGTTAGTCTCATGAGACAACTATGATAGGGTAATGAGAGCATCATTATCCTTTATATATGATGTCTTCTAGAAAGGCCTTGATGATATGTTTATGATGCCCAACATTATACATTCCATTCATTTAGATCATTATGAGATCATTTAGTTTTATCAATGTGATTATTTACTTTCTTTATCATCTATAGGTTATTTTATTCTTATACATTCATTGATATGACAACGGTTCTTCCCACTTTATTTTTCATTATATTATTATTCTATGTTAGATTTCACAGATCATTATCCCTTATTATGCATCTAATCTCAACCTTTTCTTTTTGTTTCCTATTTCCCCAATAAATGAGGAGGAGTATTATATATTAATAGATCTATGGATAACATTAAAGAATAACTATTTTTACTCAAATGATGTAATATATCATGTTTTAATATAATATCATAGTCTCTTAAGGACTATTAAAACTTGATATTTGGTATTAAATCTCATGTAACTTGATTTCCATGTAATAAATAACCCACTAGCTTTGGGTGATAAGGGTCGAGTGAATTATAGTTGGTATTAAAGAAAGGTTTTGTAAAAATATTAAGAACTATATTTATAGAAACATAGGTAGAGAATATTGATTTTACCTGTAGAAAATTCAATTGATTATTTTAGGATTGGTTTGATAGGTATCCTATGTACAAGACCATATTTTTATAAAGTAATGTTATAAATCAGGTTTTATAAATTATTAGTTTATAATATTACTAATTATGTTATTCCATTGTTAGATAATTGATCATGGTAAAAGGAATGGAAACCAAGCCAACAATCATGGAAAATATGGAGATTATCTGAATAATAAAGATAATGGAGTTAATGTTAGTACTAAAAAAATTAATACCATTCTAGGGAAATTAACACAGGTTATGACAAATAACATTTCCCACATGAAGCAACCCATTTTCTATTAATAAGGATCAATTTATTTAGATTGTTTTATGAGGAAACAATATCCATCATTCAGTGGGTCCAATAATCCAATGGTGGTGGAGTAGTGGATAAAGTCTCTAGAGAATATATTTATGTCATTGGGGTGTACTAATAAATAAAAATTCATCATGCTGGTATATAATTTAAGGAGAGATGCTAACCAATGGTGTTCAATGATTCAATATAACAAGGATTAGATAAAAATACATGGAATGGAAGTAATTTATGGTTATTTTTCTTGATAAATATTTTTCTTAGGAGGAATATACTGAAATAGAATGGAAATTATTGAATTTACAACAAAAGGGAGAATAAATAATGGATGAGTATGTGGTTAATTTTACAAGTTTAGCAAGGTATGTTTTTGATTATATGTATAACCTAGAAAGAAATATTTATAACTTATTTTATGTTTTAAAGGAAAGTCTTTAGAAATATTTAGTCTCTTAATTTTTTAAACATATAATGAAATATTAATTTTTTTATCAAAATTGATAAGGAGTTTTCTAAATCATATATTTATAAATAAAACCTGAGAAAAAGAGGAGGGTTGATTTCCATGTGGAAAGATCCATGAAAAAAGAAAATATGGGAGGAGTGTAGTTCCCCATATATAATAAATGTGGGAAGAAACAACATGTTAAATGATTAAAAGGATTGGTAATATGTTTTAAATATGAAGAGAAAGGTCATCAAGCTCATGAGTGAAAAGTAAAGAGATAATAAATCAATGTGAAAATTTTCAACTATAAGGAGACGATACATTACTCTAATTAGTGATCTAATCCCCAAGAGAATCTACCCTAGAGGAGGTATGGGGATCGTGTTCTGGTTTTTGAAACAACAATGGTTGATGTTAAAGATCTTAATGATGTGATAGTAGGTACTTTTATTTTACACTCAAGGTTAGCTAATACATTATTTTATTATATATATATGGAATCTTTTATATCATTCAAATTTAAAAATAATATTCAATCATCCCCTAATATATTAAGGAATGATTTATTAGTTAAAATAAGATGTAGAACATTGATTGAAACAAAGATATATTGATCTATTCAATTTATAATACACGAGGGTTATCCAGTTGAAAATTTATTTATCATACCGATGGGGTATATTTATGTAATTTTGGGGATGTATTATATTTAAAATTATAAAGAAAGAATTTTTTATAGAGGGAAAGAAGTTAGAATTGGTAAGGTTAGTATAGAATTAGTTATTTTTATAGGGGAGATTTCATCACCTGGATCATATCAGGAACCACCTCCAATATCCATCTATAATGAAATCCTTAGGTATGAAATTTATGATATTAAATTTATGAAATAGAAGGAGAATTTAATATTAGATGATGTACCCACTGTAAAATAATATATTAATGTATTTTCTGATGAATTACCCAGATTTCCCCATGATCGAGATTTGAATTCACTATTAATATTATTCCTAATGAAAAACCCATATCTAATCCATCATATATAATGAATTCAATGAAGTTATTTGAGTTAAAGAAAGAATTACAAGAATTATGTGATCGGTGTTTCATTCATCCAAGTGTTTCACTATGGGAAGAACCTATTATATTTGTGAAGAAGTTGGATGGTTTAATGAAGTTATTCATTGATTATAGGTCAATAAATTGAATTTATATAAATAAAAAGTATCCATTTTCTTGCATTGATATCCTTTTATATAAACTTCAAGGGGATAAACACTTCTTGAAGACTAACCTTCATTATAGATATCATCAATTAGAAGCTAAAAAGGATGATATACCAAAGATAGAGTTTCATACAAGATATCTTCATTATAGGTTCACTATAATTCCTCTTGGGTTAACAAATTCACCCCACACGTTTATAGATTTGATGAATATATTATTCAATGATTATCTTGATAAGTTTGTTACAATATTTATTTTTGATATATTTTTATACTCTTAAAGTTGTGAGGAACATGAAACTCATTTGAAAATTATGCTTTGGTTCTGAGGAAAAAAGGAGTTATATGATAAATTTAGTAAATATGAATTTTGGAATCAATAACTTTAATTTCTTGGATATATTGTATTCAAGTATGGTATATCTATTGATCCTTATAAAACAATGGTTGTTAAGGAATGACCAAGACCCACAAACATAACTAAAATTTGTAATTTCCTAGGCTTGACATGATACTATTAGTGATTTGTTGAAATTTTTTAACGATTCTTTAATCTTTAACCAAGTTAATACATAAAGGGGTGAAATTAACATATACAATGGAATGTGAAGATATATTTTAGGAATTAAAGAGATGATTGATAAATTCCCCTGTGTTAAATATTCTATATAGTAAATAAGGGTATTTTATTTATAGTGATACATCAAGGAATGGTCTTGGATTTCATAAAATAAAAATGATAGAAGGGTGAATTATGCATCTTGATAGTTGAAACCCATGAGATTAATTATCCAACTCATGAAAGTGTGCACAAAGGTGTTCCAAAAAGTCAGTGTATGGAGGCGCAACCTATGATTCGAGTGTGTGAGTGTATCTGAGAGATGAACTAGGTGCCATGTATGAACAACACCTGAGGGGTTGTGAGTAATTAAGAATAATGAGTTAAAAGGAATAATTTATGTGGGATGATCACTTATATGTTAACATTACACCACTTTTAAAAATAATGATATAATGCTCGACCTAATGAAGAATCTTCATATTTCCATCTTCCTCCTATGGATCAAGAGATGTTTGCATGAAAACTATTTGACCTACCACACCAGGAACCTTTGACATGATCAAATACACAGGCAACCACATGAGTCGAGATTGAGATACCATGAGAATTCTCATGATAGATGAAACTACCATATGAAGGATCTATAAGATTTTTTAAGCATACAACCTATCACATACTATAAATGGATGCATGAGTAGTTGAAATCTATCCTGGGTATTTTGGAGTGACCACCTGAAGAAGCTCCAAGTTATTAGATGAAGATAGGTCGAATGACTGCACCAGGGATAACCTATCACGAGACTATGATCTACCATTAATTTTCTTATCGACTGTAATAGGATGAAAATCAACTGTGAAATGATGACCTACCATGGGCACTTGAATCAACCACACGTGTTTCAACTACCCACTTGAAATGAGTTGGATTGACCACATTAGAGGATAAGTATATATAAGAATTATCATACTGGCATAATCGACTGTGATGTTTCATGGATGGTAGCTAGCCCTACCATGAGTATATTCAATCTACCACATGATCACTTGATCAACTGAATGGGTATTTTATATGCTATGTCCACTATGATCAAGCCACATTGACCTCATGTAATCATGTCGAGATAAATACTATGATGAGATGCAACATACATGATTAAAAAATTATTGAGAAGATTGAACCAAGATGGTTGAAAGTGAAAATGAGATGAATATGCAGTCATTTCATGCTGTGATAATATAAGATGACGATGTCTTCAAAGATCACACAACATTCCTGCAATTTCTCTTTAATACATGCAAGATCATCATTTAACAGAGAATGAAATCTGTGCTTTGGTGAGAGTTTCAAGACATGTCAATCATAAACCAACTGAAGTTGATGTTGTGTGTTTATTTGTAATGAATTAAGTGATTTCAACTTGGGAGAAACATAAGTGAAAGAAGGAAAAATGTGGTGTTTAGGTTTACAGAATGATTGAATTATGTGAGAGATATTCCTACAAATGGACACGCATGAACATGTGAGAAGATTCCATGAATTCATGGATTAAATACCATGAGGAGTTTTAAATATCAAAATCAACGAGGATTTAAAGAAAGTTTATTTTTATAGGATTTATAAAGAAAATGAGGATGTAGTTATTCAAATACCATGTGAGTTTAAGAATTAGGTCTCCCAGATATAATATATCAAATATAATATCAGTTTTAAATGATAATGAAGTACAAAGACTTAGGAGAATTCTACCAACCAAGATTACTAGAAAATTAAATAATAAATAATTTTTAGGAATTAATGATAATTTATACATATTACATTTCGTGTATATTTTTTTACATACTGGTGATGGATATTTTGTTTTATAATTATAAGTGTAGAAATATATTTTTGATAATTTTATCTTGTGTTGAGGAGAAAGAAGATTTTATCATGTGTGAAAGGTTTCATGCATGAGGTGTTAATTTTGATCTGGTGAGAGGATAACTGATCTACTGTTGAATTACTCCATTTGTTCTAGCAGTTGAGGAACTTATAGAATAAGATCTAATATATGATGAAAAATATTCCATTAATACATAAAATATCTGATTATTACTATAGAAAAGGAATTATATTTGAATAAATGGTGGCCCTAGTATAAATAATACCATAATAGAGAAGTGAATAATTCCTAATCAAACCATGTACACCAATTTTTAGTGATTTTAATCACTACAATTATATAGTGATAAGAAAATATTTATACTTGAAAAAATTTAAACATGGAAAGGATTAGTCTCTCACATCAATTCCTAATCTTATGAAAATTACCATGAGTTTTTTAATTATTTATTTCTTACATGTGGGTGAATAAGAGAAACAAGAGAGTGAATCATGACATCAACCTATCATAGGGGTTAAATTTTCATGTAAGAATTTTTAATATAAATTATTACCACTGATTCACCCCTCTTAGTTTTACCCTAACACAATATGGTCTCTTCAAGTGGTATCATAACAAACCATATTCCCTTGATATTTTACTCATCTTGGTGTATCATGGAGAATCAAATTTGGTAAATAACACATATGTTCCCTTTTTTTATTGGAAATAAATTCTATGGTTGTAATAATAAAATGATACCATTTATATTATGATAAGGTCTTAAAGTGAGTGATACTGTTAGTGTGGGCTAGCCACTAATTTCAAGGGTTGATTATATGACATTTGTAGATAAGATAAATCTTGAGATTGATGGGAAATTAAGAAATTCTATATTATCATATTTTTTTGAAAAAGTATAACACGTGGTTATGGGGTTGTAGATAGCTAAGTAAATATGGTATAATCTTGAAAACGTGTATGAGGATAATATCAAGATAAAAGAAGTAAAGTTTCAAATCTAAATGGGAAAATTTGAAGCTATTAGAATAGATAAAGATGAGAATGTTGATGAATATTTTACTAGGGTGAATGAGATATTTAGTCACATGAGGGAATTTGAGGACAAGATGGATGATTAAACTATGGTAAAAAATTCAATGATAAATTTTATATACATATTTGATTCAAATATCTTAGATTTAGAATAAATTCATGATATATCCCTTGATGAACTACATAATACCATCCTGAATTATGAGATGATAAAGACTCCAATTTTAAGAAAGAAATTTGAAGAGGATATGGATTTTAAATGCGTGAATAAATTAAAAATCAAGGAAAAGGAAGATGGGTTATTAAGTGATTTAGATAAAGATGATGAGATTAATGATAATCATAAAAAAATCATGGATTTTATATATATAAAAATTTAAAAAGGGGAAAATAAAAATGTAAAATAAATATTACTCTTAAATTGTTTAAATGTAGTGGAATTAAAAATTTTGATGTAGATTATCCTAAGATAAATAATCATTGGGAATTGGTTTCTAATTAGTGATCCCAATAATTCCTACTATCATGGTGATATAGAAGAAAACAATCTATGGAATTGAATACCTGACCACATTGGCCAAAATAATTTTAGTAAAATTTCTAAAAGGAAAATTTGTGAGAGATATATTCCAATTAATATAATATATAGATCATGTTTTTACAACCTACTAGAAAGGGAATATGGTTAAAGGAAATTTGTAACACCCTAGGTAAATAAAGAATATGAAATTTTCACATTTATCCATATTTGTGAATAAAATATTAATATAACTTTAAAGGGGACACTATGCTCGATGGCGAACCCAATACGCAACAACGAGTTTCTTGGGAATCTTACGTTGCACTCTAATAATAAAATAATATTATTTTAAATTGTAGTTAACGCCTAGCCGTTGTAATGGTGAGAATGAACAGAACTAAATACAAAATGATTATATATGTTTGTCAAATATTTTTACTTTTTACAATAAATGTTAGAGGATTAAAAATGCGAATGAATCCAATTTTAAGCGTAAACATTCTAATACTCTTTAAAAGGTCGATTAACCGCCTTTTGATGACGAACCTCTTTTAAATCAACTTTTTGACAATTTGATGTGTTATATTTGACAAAATAAAATTCTTCTTTAGAATCGGGACATCAAAATTTACTTTGTGTAAATTTTTGGTATTTTTCTGATAAAGTTCATTTTTTAATGAATAGTGAAAAATGTTGTATTTTAATTCAAAACCTCTTTTTAATCTAATTTATTTATATGATTATATTATCTTTTGAATTGGTTTTAAAGTGAAATTAGAATATATTTTTACCATTTAATCCAATAGTGGTCATTGGAATTAATTTCATCTTGAAATTGGACTTAAACTAGTGTCAATCTTTTGATACTTATTGTTTCATAAAAACATGCTATTTGCTATGACAGCGGGAATTAATTATTAAATTAATTAATGTAACTTATATGTTTTTAATTTTTTAAAATAGACATCATTTTTGAATTCAGAATATCAAATATAGCTTAGGGTTAATTTTTGGTATTTTTCTGGAAAACTTCAGTTTTTGATGAATAGTGAAACCACTAAGTGGTACTTAAAAAACTGATTTTTCATTTAAATGAAATTTTACCACCTATGTGTTTTTAATTTCAAAAATCCGACATAAATGGTTGTCATTAAGAAGTAAAATGTGGTTCAATGAGATTAAAATAATTTTTTTGGTGAATAGTAACTTTTAAGTTTTAATCGCGATTAGAGGTAATTAGTGTAGTTTAAGGTAAAAATAATGTTTTAATAATATGAAATGACCTAGACACATGTCCTACCCTCATTGGATGAGTCATGGACGACCAAGACAATCCATGGGTCAACTTGGGGACCCCATGGAGCCACTTTTCTTGGAAAATGACATTAATACCTTTTTATTTAAAGTTAAAATTAAAATGTCACAAACATGTGTTGTTTTACTAAAACAATTTTTGGATGGGGTTATACAAGTAATATTTTTTACTATAAATATTCATTAGAAATATAAAGATATTTAATACATCATGATATTTTTTTTATAATTTTTAGATATTAAATAAATTAATTTATTTATGACACCGTGATGATGCATTGATTACCACATAAATGAACGATTTAAATAAAATGAAAGGATAGGGTGAAATATAAGTCTTACACTTGTCACAAACCTATTGGATGGGTGGATTTAGAAACCTTATCACCTTATTCTTGAAATATATCCTTTTAGGACCTTTTAAATCCTAAAATCATTTTATAATAAAGTAATATTTTATAACTTTTCAAGAGTACCCCTCCTCTCCTCTTATAAAAGACCCCCACCTCTACCACCTTACACACACCTCTCAAGCCTTTGGCTCGGCCAAACCCTGCCCATTTCATCTCTCAACATCCCTATCTTCATCATTGAAGCCTCACTTTGGGCAGAATCCTTTCCAAGGAAACCTTTGAGCTCAAATCAAAGGGAGTTACCCGATTTAAAGGTAATGTCTTCCCTTGTGTTCTTTTGTTTTATTTTTCTTCTCCAAACCCATAAAATCTTTTTATTAACTTTTTTTTTGTAAAAAAACCAGTATATTAAATATACTAGGATGTTGTTATAAGAAGTATTTGAGCTACACTTTCACACCTCCATCTAATGGTTAAAGAACATACTGTTTCTGTGGATGGTGAATTACTGCCTCACGAAACAATGATTGTTCAATATTATTTTAATACCTTAAAAGGTGGCCATTAAGATGTCACTATATTTATATATGATATATAATATGTTTATGTTTTCCTTAAGTTTCTGTATTTTTCATTTATGGCATACCTTTATGGTTTCCATTATGGGTAAACACGATATCTTCATTTTAGGAAGTGCGGACTACCGCCCCCTCAAAGTGATTTGATTCGTTAATGCCATATGTGGGACGTATAAAGGATGGAATTAATGGTATTACATATGATATCCTACTGGAATTATAATATACCTTTATATCATTATTATTTAATTCCATTGAATACAAAAAAAAAAGAAATGAAAGTAGCGTTCATGCATACGTACGGCTTACCGTCTCCATGAACGGTACATTTCATTTATTATCTCCAAATGTTATGTACTATTATAAGTACATATATATAATGGATATATATGTAATATATTACATATAAATGAAGGATATCATTCTGGAATTATAATATATATATCTCTCATTTTGTTTTAATTCCATTAATATGACAAAAAAATGAAGGTAGCGTTCATGCGTATGTACGGACTACCGTCTCCATGAACGGTGCTTTTAATTTTTTATCTCCAAATTCTATGGAATAGTATAAAATGAATATATACTGGATATATATTATATTTAAAACATAAATACTTTTATGGATATGATGTACCTATAACTACATGGAAAATTATTTTCCAACAAGTTCGATTTTTACTCATGTATCGAACATCGACAAAACGTCTGATATGAACTCACTTTATTAACCAATTATTATAACATTATAATATGTGATATTAACTGAATAATAATCTTTAAAGTAGGTCCTTAAGAAATTATAAATTGACCAAATTTTATTATTCAGGAGATTAAAGAACGATCGAGTCATGTCGGACACGAGGTAAGGGATCCCACCCCTCTCTTTCTTTTAAGTACACTCTTTTATGTCATTCCTTTTAAGCTCATCTTTATTATGATTGGGATGTAATTTTATATTACTCCTACTGTAATTTTTTATGTTCATATGATGAGAGACCCTATTTTCTCTCATCAATCCATTTTGTAAGTTTTGAGTGGCGCCGTTAGGCTGCCGAATTGTCGTAAGGGATCCAACCTCTCTCTTTCTTTTTAAGTACTCTCATTTATGTCATTTCTTTTAAGATCATATTTATTATGTTTGGGGATGTTATTTTATATTCCTCATACTGTAATTTTTATGTTCATATTATGAGATACCCTATTTGATCTCATAAATCCATTTTTGGAAGTTTTAAGTGGCGCCGTTAGGCTGCTGAGTTTTTGTAAGGGATTTTTCATCTCACTTTTATTCCCGTGACATTTATGCTACATTTGCCACTATTTCCTTTGAGTGGTGTATTTACTATCCATTATTACACTCTTTGTGTAATATAATTTCATTTATGGGTATTTACATATTCATTGTATGACCCTTCTTCAATGGGGTGTACGTTTCGAAAGTTACCCAAGTTGGTAAGGGAACCTTTCACCCTCCTCTTTTTAAAAGACTTATTTTGTTATGTCTTTTAATTAACATAATATTATGTTGGGATATGTTCTTCTATATCCTTATTTATGTAAATTTTATGTCCAAGTGATGAGATACCCTTTTTATCTCTCATCAACTCTTTTTCTGAATTTTGAAGTGACGCCGTTAGGCTGTCGAATTTTTGCAAGGGAACTTCTTAACCCAATTTCGATTATTTGGGATAAACTTGTACTCCTTGAATATGTCATTCTATGAATATGTGTGAAAGTCCTCTGATTGGTTTACACTTAATATCCACTTAAATTTGGTGTATTCTTTTGTCACACATAATTATGTAATTGATTTATCCTTAATCCAAGGATACCGTCTTTGTAAGGGACTTCGTCTCAATCTTCTTCATTGAGGCATATTTTGTTTTATACACAAGTTTCTTTAATATGGTGTATAAACCCCTTTGACTTTTACATTTATTCAAAAGGAATCTTTTCTATACGAATCATTTTACTAAACGACAAAAGGAATGTTTTTTTGTCATACGTATGCGGCGACAACGACTTCTCCGCCGCCGTGACCATTATTTGAGTTTTGGCTTCCTATACAAGCCATACTTTTTTTAAATGAAAAATAAATACCATGTTTTACTTTTCTTTTATTTTGTTATTGAAAATGGTTTTCATAATGTTTTTATTATATCAATGTGTTGTATTGATATCTTGTGATTGAAATGTGGAAATGTTATGTTTCCTTTATGCATGTTTTATGTGATACGATTATGTTATGGTTATTGGGAATTATTATGAAGACGGGTGGTTCTGTGATAAACTAAGGGTGGGTGAGCCCGATATATCTCTCCAATGTATTGGGTAATGCGAAGGAGTTAAACGTTAAGGTTTCTCCGAAGAGATTTAGGGAATATACTGTGATGGGTATTCCAAACGTAACCAAGAGGGTTACTCCCTACGTAAGAATGTTATGAAAGCCTCAAGTTACCTTTATGCATTATGATTTCTATTATTTATTCATGATTTGATGAGGTATGTTAAAATGCTTATGTTTTATGAGAAAAGTATGATTTCTTACATGGACTAATGTTTTCTTTTCATACTTTTATATTCCTTAGTGAGCTTTTTATGCTCATCCATGGTTTTTGAAATGTTTTTCACAGGTCAAGGGAAAGGTGCATGATATGTTGATAGTGTCAAGAAAGTGTCAAGAAATAATCCATGTTTTATTTTAAATATGTTTCTGTTGATGGGAAAAAACGAATACTATCTTTTATGTAACCACTTTGTTTAAATGTGGAATGTAATTCATGATTTATGATCTAATTCTCTAAAAATCTAAACCTGAAAAGATCCTCAATGTGAATTATTCATTTAATTCAATATTAAGTAAGGTTTAAGGTCAGGGCATTATAGTTGGCATCAAAGGTCAGTTTAGATAACTTTAGAGGTTAGGGTATTCTCTAGGCATAAGTGACATTACCATAATGGTTAGGATTTTAGAAAGAGTCCTAGTTTCAGATAAAGTGAATGAGTAAGTATATCTTAGTGTTTATCTTCCTCATTAGTACATGATGGTTTTGTTGATATAATCACACTGACATTTCTGTTTTTAGTGAATGGATGGATCTAGCAGGAACCAAAGTGACAATAGGTTTGAAGGAAACTGTGGTGGTTCTCTGATTAAGAGACTGGATGAAATGGGGGATTCAATGAGGAAACTCGTGGTTGTTCTAAACCAACTATCAAGGAGTCATGATCAACCACTTGTACCTTGGTATGTTCTGTAATGCATCATGTACGAGATGACCAATCGATGTGGAAGTTCAGGTAATAATTATAAAGGTAACCATTAGGGTTTATATGATCCTTACTTTTGAGGTAATTATGGGTTATTATATATTATGATGGAAAATGAAAGGCATGAGATAAACTTGATGTTAAAATATGTTATGATTATTTTTGAAGATTTTATCTCGTTTTGGGGAATGGTTTAAGAATTATATAGTTTTGGAAAAAGGACAACACGCAGACCGTGTGACAACCCATCACGTCGGACAAAGCTGCGGGAATCGAACCCACAACCAAAGTGCAACTGGTATTTATCGCCTACCACTGGACTACGTGAAGTCCCTGGTTAGTTTGACTAATTCTTTTTAGTTAGATGATTTTAGGAATCAAGAGTAAGTTTATTTTGGGTTATCTATGGAAATGATTAACCTATCATTGAGGATATGTGATTAGGTTAATTACTTTTCAATATGATAATTTAAGAGAAAATGATGTTATTTGGAGATAAAAGTTAATTTGTACCTTGGAATACTATGTGATTAAATCCTTCAAATATTTGGGTTTCAATCTTAGTTTGGTTTACTTTGAAGAATTTTATGGACAAATGTTTATCGAATGGTCTTCGTTTAACTTTGGGTTTTTTGGACAAATTTTGGAGATTAAGAATAGATTTTCTTTTTATAAAGGATTATAATTTTGTGGATTATCTGATATCATACTAACAATTTTGGTTTTGGATTTTGTCTAAATACATGAGAAATATATAGTTCTCTTTTGTGGATTAGGTGATTCTCAATAAGTTGATTATAGTACTCTTAATGCGAACAAGTCTTCCTAAAAACTCGTCTTTTGGAGAAAATATGAGTTTGATTAAGGAATCTAGTAAAAGTTGAAAGTCTACGTGACAAGTAAGTATGTTTCATTATGATTTAGTTAAGCTAAAAAATAAATTCCTCAATGAAGAGTAACTTAAAACAAAAATGTTGTCTGTTAACCTTTCCTACTGGGGAATCGAATACCGTTTAACCCATCACAACTTTGTGATTTTCTTATGTTTAACTTTCTCCTAGACATGTTTACTATCACTCTCCCTCAGAACATGACCCTTTGTTTTTTCCTCCATATCCATGTTTTCCTACATGGAATCCTAGTATGGGTTAACTCGGGTGACCTTTGTACTTCTGTTTCTTTATTTTAAAGTGATTATTTTACTGACTCTTGTTCCGATGTGGGATTTTCAATGAAGTTCCCAAGCCCAATTTTAAAATTGCGAGGACGCAATTCCCAAAAGGGGGGAAGGATGTAACACCCCAGGTAAATAAAGAATATGACATTTTCACATTTATACATATTTGTGAATAAAATATTAATATAACTTTAAAGGGGACGCTATGCTCGATGGCGTACCCAATACGCAACAACGAGTTTCTTGGGAATCTTACGTTGCACTCTAATAGTAAAATAATATTATTTTAAATTGTAGTCAACGCCTCGCCGTTGTAATGGCGGGAATGAATAGAACTAACTACAAAATGATTATATATGTTTGTCAAATATTTTTTACTTTTTACAATAAATGTTAGAGGATTAAAAATGTGAATGAATCCAATTTTAAGCGTAAACATTCTAATATTCTTTAAAAGGTCGATTAACCGCCTTTTGATGACGAACCTATTTTAAATCCACCTTTTGACAATTTTATTTGTTATATTTGACAAAATAAAATTCTTCTTTAGAATCAGGACATCAAAATTTACTTTGTGTAAATTTTTGGTATTTTTCTGATAAAGTTCATTTTTTAATGAATAGTGAAAAATGTTTTATTTTAATTCAAAACCTCTTTTTAATCTAATTTATTTATATGATTAGATTATCTTTTGAATTGGTTTTAAAGTGAAATTAGAATATATTTTTACCATTTAATCCAATAGTGGTTGTTGGAATTAATTTCATCTTGAAATTGGACTTAAACTAGTGTCAATCTTTTGATACTTATTGTTTCATAAAAACACGCTATTTGCTCTGACAACGGGAATTAATTATTAAATTAATTAATGTAACTTATATGTTTTTAATTTTTTAAAATAGAAATCATTTTTGAATTCGGAATATCAAATATATCTTAGGGTGAATTTTTGGTATTTTTTTGGAAAACTTCTGTTTTTGATGAATAGTGAAACCACTAAGTGGTACTTAAAAAACTGATTTTTCGTTTAAATGAAATTTTACCACCTATGTGTTTTGAATTTCAAAAATCCAACATACATGGTTGTCATTAATAAGTAAAATGTGGTTCAATGGGATTAAAATAATTTTTTTGGTGAATAGTAACTTTTAAGTTTTAATCGCGATTAGAGGTAATTAGTGCAGTTTAAGGTAAAAATAATGTTTTAATAATATGAAATGACCTATAAACACATCATATCCTCATTGGATGAGTCATGGCCGACCAAGAAAATCCATGGGTAAACTTGGGGACCCCATGGAGCCACTTTGCTTGGGAAATGACATTAATACCTTTTTATTTAAAGTTAAAATTAAAATGTCACAAACACATGTTGTTTTACTAAAACAATTTTTCGATGGAGTTATACAAGTCATATTTTTGACTATAAATATTCATTAGAAATATAAAAATATTTTATACATCATGATATTTTTTTTATATTTTTTAGATATTAAATAAATTAATTTATTTATGACACCGTGATGATGCAGTGATTATCTCATAAATGAACGATTTAAATAAAATGAGATGATAGGGTAAAATATAAGTCTTACACTTGTCACAAACCAATTGGATGGGTGTATTTCAAAATTGTATCACCTTATCCTCAAAATATATACTTTTGGGACCTTTTAAATCTGAAAATAATTTTATAATAAAATAATATTTTATAACTTTCCAAGAGTGCCCCTCCTCTCCTCTTATAAAAGGCCCCCCACCTCTACCACCTTACAAACACCTCTCAAGCCTTTGGCTCGGACAACCCCTACCCATTTCATCTCTCCAAATCCCTATCTTCATCATTGAAGCCTCACTTTGGGCAGAATCTTTTCCAAGGAAGCCTTTGAGCTCAAATCAATGAGAGTTACCCGATTTAAAGGTAATGTCTTCCCTTGTGTTCTTTTGTTTTATTTTTCTTCTCCAAACCCCTAAAATATTTTTATTACCTTTTTTTGTAACAAAAACAGTATCTTAAATATACTAGTATGTTTTTATAAGATGTATTTGAGCTACACTTTCACACACCTACGTCTAATGATTAAAGAACATACTGTTTCTGTGGATGGCGAATTACTGCCTCACGAAACGATGATTGTTCAATATTATTTTAACACCTTAAAAGGTGTACATTAAGATGTCACTATATTTATATATGATATATAATATGTTTATGTTTTACTTAAGTTTATGTATTTTTCATTTATGGAATACCTTTATGGTTTCCATTATGGGTAAATGCGATATCTTCATTTTAGGAAGTGCGGACTACCGCCCCCTCAAAGTGATTTGATTCGTTAATGCCATATATGGGACGTATAAAGGATGGAATTAATGTTTTACATATGATATACTACTGGAATTATAATATACCTTTATATAATTATTACTTAATTCCATTGAATACAAAAAAACAGAAAAATAAATGAAAGTAGCGTTCATGCGTACGTACGGCTTACCGTCTCCATGAACGGTACATTTCATTTCTTATCTCAAAATGTTATGTACTATTATAAGTACATATATATAATGGATATATATGTAATATATTACATCTAAATTAAGGATATCATTCTAGAATTATAATATATATATCTATCATTTTTTTTAATTCCATTAATATGACAAAAAAATGAAAGTAGCGTTCATGCGTACGTACGACCTACCATCTCCATGAACGATGCTTTTAATTTTTTATCTCCAAATGATATGGAATAGTATAAAATGAATATATAATAGATATATATTATATTTAAAACATAAATACTATTCTGGATATGATGTACCTATAACTACATGGAAAATTCTTTTCCAACAAGTTCGATTTTTACTCATGTACCGAACATCGACAAAAACGTCTGATATGAACTCACTTTATTAACCAATTATTATAACACTATAATATGTGATATTAACTGAATAATAATATTTAAATTAGGTCCTTAAGAAATTATAAATTGACAAAATTTTATTATTCAGGATATTAGAGAACGATCGAGTCATGTCGGACACGAGGTAAGGGATCCTACCCCTCTCTTTCTTTTAAGTACACTAGTTTATGTCATTCCTTTTAAGCTCATATTTCTTATGATTGGGATGTTCTTTTATATTAATCCTACTGTACTTTTCATGTTCATATTATGAGATACCCTATTTTCTCTCATCAATCCATTTTTGAAGTTTTGAGTGGCGCCGTTAGGCTGCCGAGTTTTCATAAGGGATCCAACCTCTCTCTTTCTTTTTAAGTACTCTCGTTTATGTAATTTCTTTTAAGCTCATATTTATTATTTTTGGGGATGTTATTTTATATTTCTCATACTATAATTTTTATGTTCATATTATGAGAGACCCTATTTGATCTCATAAATCCATTTTTGGTAGTTTTAAGTGGCGCCGTTAGGCTGCCGAGTTTTCATAAGGGATTTTTCATCTCACTTTTATTCCCGTGACATTTATGCTACGTTTGAAACTATTTACTTTGAGTGGTGTATGTACTACCCATTATTATACTATTTGTGTAATATAATTTCATTTATGGGTATTTACATATTCATTGTATGACCCTTCTTCAATGGGGTGTACGTTTCGAAAGTTACCCAAGTCGGTAAGGGAACCTTTCTCCCTCCTCTTTTTAAAAGACTTATTTTGTTATGTCTTTTAATTCACATAATATTATGTTGGGATATGTTCTTATATATCCTTATTGATGTAAATTTTATGTCCAAGTGATGAGATACCCTTTTTATCACTCATCAACTCTTTTTCTGAATTTTGAAGTGACGCCGTTAGGCTATCGAATTTTTGAAATGGAACTTCTTAACCTAATTTTGATTATTTGGGATAAACTTGTACTCCTTGAATATGTCGTTCTATGAATATGTGTGAAAGTCCTATGATTGTTTTACCCTTAATATCCACTTATATTTGGTGTATTCATTTGTCACGCATAATTATGTAATTGATTTATCCTTAATCCAAGGATACCGTCTTTGTAAGGGACTTCGTCTCAATATCCTTCATTGAGGAATATTTTGTTTTATACACAACTTTATTTTATATGGTGTATAAACCCCTTTGAATTTTACATTTATTCAAAATGAATATTTTCTATATGAAGCATTTTACTAAATGAGAAAAGGAATGTTTTTTTGTCGTACGTATGCGGCGATAACGACTTCTCCGCCGCCGTGACCATTATTTGAGTTTCGGCTTCCTCTACAAGCCATACTTTTTTTTAAATGAAAAATAAATACCATGTTTTAATTTTATTTTATTTTGGTATTGAAAATGGTTTTCATAATGTTTTTATTATATCAATGTGTTGTATTGATATCTTGTAATTGAAATGTGGAAACATTATGTTTCCTTTATGCATGTTTTATGTGATACGATTATGTTATGGTTCTTGGGAATTATTATGAAGATGGGTGGTTACATGATAAACTAAGGGCGGGTGACCCCGATATAGCTCTCCAATGCATTGGGTAACGCGAAGGAGTTAAACGTTAAGGTTTCTCCGAAGAGATTTAGGGAATATACTGTGATGAGTGTTCCAAACATAACCAAGAGGGTTACTCCCTACGTAAGAATGTTATGAATGATTCAAGTTACCTTTATGAATTATGATTTCTATGATTTATTCATGATTTGATGAGGTATGTTAAAATGCTTATGTTTTATGAGTAAAGTATGATTTCGTACATGGACTAATGTTTTCTTTTCATACTTTTATATCCCTTACTGAGCTTTTTATGCTCATCCAAAGTTTTTGAAATGTTTTTTACAGGTAAAGGGAAAGGTGCATGATATGTTGATAGTGTCAAGGAAGTGTCAAGAAAGAATCCATGTTTTATTTTAAATATGTTTCCGTTGATGGGAAAAAGTGAACACTATCTTTTATGTAACCACTTTGTTTAAATGTGGAATGTAATTCATGATTTATGATCTAATTATCTAAAACTCTAAACCTGAAAAGATACTCAATGTGAATTATTCATTTAATTCAATATTAAGTAAGGTTTAAGGTCAGGGCCTTATAAAATCATAAAAAGGTAGATATGGAATTAATAAGATCTCTTGAATTAGTACACCCAGATTTGTGTGGCCACATGAGACACAAGTACAAAAATGGTAAAATTTATTTTATCACTTTATTAATGATTATAAATTTATGATAAGAGTGATATTTATGAATCATAATTATCAAGTTGTATACATGTTCATTTTTTTTATAATAGAAGTTGAAATAGAACCTTTCATTTATATCAAGAAACTAAGAACCAATAATGGGAAAGAGTATATTTGAAATGAATTTTAAACTTAAATTAGAAATAATAGAATTAAAAATAAATATAGAACTCCTTTCATACCTCAACAAAATAGGGTTGTTGAAATAATGAATAACAACATTATGGAGATGGGGAGAACTATACTAGATGAATTTGAGAGGTCAAAATTCATTTGGAGAGAATCTATATACACTGTCATGAACATTAAAAACCAATGATTTCTAAGGTCAAACTCAATTAAGAACTCATATGAGATGTGGTATATTAATAAAAAAACAATGAGATACTTTAGATTGTTTAAAAGATATTATATATATATATAAAAATTAAAGGCTAAATTCTATTAATGTTTGATGATAAAGTTGAGGAAATTATCTTTCTTGGGTAAATATTAAAGGGTAAAGGATATAGACACTAGAAAAAAGGTTTGAAAGGGTGATTGATTGTTATGATGTAAAAATAATTGAAAAATAAACCCATAAACAGTGTTCCAAATACATTAGTTTTTGAATAAATTGAGGAAAATAATAAACAAATTTTTGGGTAGGATAGTGAGAAGAAGTTTGAAATTGAGTAAAGAGTAGGCAGTGATGATTTTAACCAGAGCAGTGATGAGGATAAGTTATATGGTAGTATAAAATAGAAGTATTAAAGGTTAAAAAAGAACATGGAAGAATAAAATATTATTAGAGATAAAAAACCCATTAAAACTCAAATAAATCTAAGATATGATGAGCCTAATGAAAAATCAATTAGAAGAAGATTGAATTTTGAAAATAAAACCTCACTTATCTATCATGTTGAGCCTCAATATATGAAAAAATACTTTAATTATAAAGAGTGGATTGATGTTATGGATGAATAACTGCATTAGTTGAGATGAATTCCACTCAGGAACTTATTCTAAGACTCACTGGAAAAAATGTCATTGAGACCAAGTGGGTGTCTATAAATAAATTAAATGAAAAAGTATAGGTGGAAAGAAACAAGAAAAAACATGTTTATAAGGGTTATTTTCAATTTGATGGAATTGATTTTGAAGATACATTTTCACCTATTACAAGGTTGGAAGCTATTGGAATGTTCCTTGCTATGACAGCTTATAGACAATACAAAATCTATCAGATGGATCTAAAATCTACCTTTTTAAATAGTTATCTTGAGGAATAAGTGTAAATTGAGCATCTTGATATTTTTTGTGCTTTATAATGATGGTAAAAGAGTGTGAAAATTAAATAAGACCCTATATGGATTGAAATAGGCCCTAGAGGCATGTTATTAAAGGAAGGAAAACTGCTTGAAGGAATTAAAATTCATCAAAGGAAAAGTTTAAAAAAACCTATAATTACCCAGTGTTTATTATTAGTATTTGTTTCCTGAATAAATGTGTGTTTTATTATATTATATTATATTATACACATAGAAAATATAGAGAAAGGAAAAAAACATCATTTCATTACTAAATACAATTACATTAATCAACAATGAACCAATTAAAATTCCAAACATTACAACTAGAAAAAAATATAAAATAGAAAAGCTAAATTGGTAAAATATAGATCACCCAATCTACTAGAATCATCGCCCCTACTTCAAACACTATAGAAAAGAAACAAAATATTAGTAAACCAATAAAAATCTTAGAAAATAGAAATATAGAACCTTGATAGGAATTTAATTAAAGAAGGAAGTGGTATTTATTGGATGTAATGTGCTTGTTGGAATAGTAATGTGACTATTGGAATAGTTACCTGATCATTGGGAATAGTAACCTAACCATTGAGAATAGTAACCTAACCATTGGAATAATAATTTTAACTCAAAACAATAAATTTTCATATAAATAACATTTATAATGATTAATTTAATTAAATATAAATATTATAATTCCAAAAAATAAATATCATGAATAAAAAACTCAAAGATAATATAAGAACATCTATTATATATACTAAAGTGGGCATTCTCCAGCTAACATGTCACCCTAGCATGTAGCCACACCACCTCTTTTTTTTTCTCTAAACATCGCTCCATTATCACAAAAACCCCCGACCATGAAGCCCTCACTCCCAAGTTCTATCTGAACTCACCTTCATCTAGGTTTCCTATTAAATCTTAGACCCCTCTTCAATCGCCTCCATCTAGAATCGTGGATCCATATTCAATCACGGATCCCCTCCATCTAGGTTTCCTCTTCAATTTTGGATCACTCCTCCATCTATAATTGCGGATCCCTCTTCCATCTTGGTTTCCTCTTCAATCATCATCCTCCATCCAGAATCATAGATCCATTGTGACCCCCAACGACTGTCTCGACCTTCTGGATCTACATCGCCGTCTCACATTAATACTCGTATATCCAAAGCATTCTGTGATCTTCCCTTCATCTGAGGGTTTTCTCATCCATCGCAACCCACCGCAGGTGTATCTAGGTACCTGCATCTATATGAGCATCTGTCTTCTTTCTCTCAAAACCCTTCAGATCTTCCTCTTCGCCTAGGTTGCTGACTCAATCTGTTAACACATCCATACATCCATACAACCAGACATTCTTCATTGTTGACTTCTTCTTTTCCCACAAAAATATGCACGAAGTAAGTACCTTTGGATCGTACTGTGTTATTCTGTTTAGTAACTCGATTTTATCTTGAAAACCCGAAAAGAGACGTATCTCCAACAATTAAGGCTACAGTGGTAAGCTATTACTCCCAAAAAACACCACCTCCATTTTTTTTTCAGATTTGATTCAAATGATCAACTTCAGATCCTTATTCTTGTTCTTGAAATTATATGTTACCGTTGATTTATGCAGTATCAACCTATACAAACTTCATATCCACTTCCAGCAGATGATTAGTTTTTAATAAAACTACAAAAATAGTCTATATTCTCTAATTCCATCGCTACATAAAACATTGTATGTCTATTTCAGGTGCAATATCTTCATACCTATGTACTTGTCACCCAATTATACGCCCAAGGAGGTCTTCTTCATGTGAAACAAATTCTTAGAGCATCAATAGTGCATCAATCTATTCAGTATAGAATATTTAAGAGGTAAAACAATATGCATTTTCTCTTAATACCAGACAAACTGGTTTTAATAGTTACAGAAAATAACAAACATGTTCCCAAATGTATTTAGTTATTATCCCCTTTAATGATTCAGCAAGAAATGTTTTAACAATATGCCTTAATTTTCTCGCATGATTTAGCTTCTCGTCATTTCAATTACTAGAAAATATATATGTTTACAGAGATTTTTGGAAAGATACAAATATGTTTTCCCATTATATATTTAAATCAATCTACCCACACATAAAAATACTGTCATTTCCTTCAAAACCTTGACAATTCAACAAAAAATATAACCAATACAAATATGATTTCACCATCAAAATAGAGAGATGAATGGTTTCAAAGGAGACTACATATAAGAGAAGGATAAAAATGTAGACAATTAATCTAACTATTTCTACTGATTCAATAATTTTTTTTACTAATTAACAAATTTATACATGTACATACAATTCTCCTTCAGAATACCCTCACCTATGTTCTAATACCACAGATAAAGAAGTACAAAATACTTCAAGGTAGAATAGAGGATCACTCATACCATTGTCACCTATATCTATCAATTTCAATTTACCAATAATTTCAAATAGAATGGATATATTACTTACAATTTTCAATGACTAATTAACTTCATATACTATTAAATTAGCAGCACATCATGATTTTGGAGCTTCTTCACCAATATTTGTTAGAACAAGCAACATAAAAGGTTTTCAATACTATATAAAATATATTTTAAAATAGTATTTCTTCTTTTAATATTTCTAATCTATTTGTTTAATTCAATAAAATTTTATACATGTACTGAAAATTCACCTATGGACTATAATTACCTATGTTCTACTAAAATATATGAACCACTACAAAAACTTTGCACAACCAAAGGAGGATCATGCATAGCATTTTCACCTTTATCTACAATCAATGAGTTTTATTATAATATAACAATTACATTGTATTACATTACTACTTTTTCTATGTTGTAACATTGATTAATTAGTTTAATCTTCTATTTCATTCACAGAGCATTATAACTATGCATCTTTGTCACCAATATCTACTAAATATATCAAGAGAAAATAGATACTAGAAGACAATGAAAAAAATGATGTACCCTTTGGTAAGGATGATGTCAACCTATTCTTCTGAACAATATTAAGGTTACATATCCCTTCTATTGAAGAATTAACTATTTCTTCATTAATTATGGTATCTCTAATTATGGAAGGAAACAATCTCACTTACTCATTGCCTTCCACCTATTCAGAGTAATCAGAAGTCACAACTTTACATATTAAACAATTTTTAGTGAATTTAATTAGTTGGATACTCCATTTACAACAAATACTATTTTCCTACTACAACTAATAGCAACCATCCTTATTCTTTCGACACATGTGTGATGTAAAATGTTGTCATTATTTCTTATTTATTTGTATATATATAAAAATATTCATGATTTAGTTATTAAATAGTAATTTAAATGCAGGTTCTACCCAAAAAATAGAGCTTTCAAGTAAAATGAATCATGTCTTGTTAGAAAGACACGTAACAAGACATGCTGAAAGAAATGTTGAAAGACATCCTACAACTCATTTTTCAGGTATGTGTTTCTACACATTGATTTCTTAATGTGTACAATTATTTCACATGTATTATCATTCTGAATTTAGTAAATGATACTGTAGAAAGAACACAACTACTTTAAATAGTAAAAAATATAGGTTACTGTAATATATTTACCTGTCATTATAGTACGATTCAATTCATGATAGCTTTCTAAATGTTATAATTACCTATTATTAAGAACTTATATTTAATCACTATTCAACTACAAAATATTTGAATAGTAGATATCCTTCTAAAGTATGTCATTATTGTGGTTCACTCTTCTGGTTTGACAAGAGAAATAAAAAAATACATCACCAAAGATAACCCATGATTTGCTATATGCTTCTCGCTGGGTAAAATTTGTTTTGGAATTACTACCATCATGTCCTCAATAACTTAGAATATCAGTCTTCAATCAGAACTCTATAGAGGCAAGATCATTCCAAGAACATATTCATATTTACAATTATATGTTTGCATTCACGTCAATGGGTGGGAAGGTTGACAATTCACTCAACAATGTTCGAGCTCCAAATATTTTCATATTGAACGCCCAAAACTACCATCGCATAGGTAGTTTGTGTCCTCCTGAGGGAGAAACACCAAGGTTTTCCCAACTATACTCATATGATACTGCTAATGAGTCTCACAACAGGGTTTGGAACATCAGGTAAAATTTACCTTGTCAAGTAAACATATTATTGAATAAATATTTTAACTTTATTTTAAATTTAATTTAATGTTCAGTTGTGATGATACAAATGCAGAGCCAACTATTGATTTTAATATTGTTGAGAACCTACAACATATGATTCATGAAAAAAATTCATTATCTCATCATTTTAGAAGTGCAAGGGATGTTCTAGATTATTAAGAAATTCCAAATTTAAAGCTGTGACTACTTAAGAGAAGACAAAAAGATGCAATGACATACAACTTGCCTACAACTTATGAGATTGCTATACTTATTGTCGGTGATATTTAAGATCTCAAATGTGAAAGAGATATTATCATTCAAAGAAAAAGTGGTGATTTACAATGAATTGATGAGATTCACCCCTTATATCTTCCTATTCAATATCCACTAATTTTCACAGGTGGTGAAGATGGATACGTTGAAAACATATTACATCGTTCTACATCTTTCAGTGCAAGTAAAATGCTTTGAAAGGTTACAATGTGAGAGTACTTCTCCTATCACTTACATTTCTGTTTCAATGATGCATCAACATTACAACATTCAAGAATGCTATTGCAACAATTTATTTTTGATGCTCATATAATGATAGAGTGTCAGAGACTTTCCTTCACTCACCTCAATCAAAAACATTTGAGGGTTGAATTGTACAATGGGATGAAATATGCTTTTATTTGAGGTGACCGTAAAGGGTATTCATGTGGGAATAGAGTCATTTTACCTTCTAAATTTACTGGTGGTCCCAGGTATATGATTCAGAATTACCAAGATGCTATGTCAATATGTAATTGGTCAGGATATCCAGATTTATTTTTAACATTTAAATGCAATCCATTATGGCCTAAAATTAGTAGATTTGTTACACATTACAATATTCATCCATGATACTGCCCATACATTGTATCCAGAATTTTTAATATTAAGGTTGATCAGTTAATGAAATATTTATGAGACATATGTGTAAGGGTTTATGTCCTGAGAACCAACTGTTTTTTACTTTGATTACATGAATGTACACTTATTATATATTGTTCATTGTTCTGTATGACTATAATAAAATAATATCCTGGAATATTTGTTGTATTGATAAGGTCATGGTAGATCCCCGCTATGATGAGAACCTTGAAATGCTATAACAATATTCTTAAATAAAGTTCTACGGTTGGATGACATACTATGATATGACACATAGTATACAGACTATCATGTGCGAGTACTCGTAAGAAGACGAGACTCTCTCTCATAGAGTTCGCACTTGGTAATCTCCAAGATGGGAGATTATGAGAATAGACCTGTCAGTAGCAATTTCGCATGTCTTGGTGTCATCGGAGATTGCTATCTATGAGCATGTGTAATGGTCCTTAGACTGGAATATTATCATTAACTCATGTCATGACTCACACACTTAGATTTGCTGATGAAAACCTTCACGAAGAGAGTTGGCGAGAAGTAGGGTACATTGGGTGCATCACGAATGAAATGTTGTTAATGGATATTTCGAGGAAGGATTTGTCCCTTCCATATTTATGGAAGTACATATCTCGGGCCCTTTGATTGAAATAGAACTGTCAAACAAATTCCATGGCCATGGTGACACGACGAGTTTATTTCTGGAAGTCAAAGAATGGCAGATCAAGCATATAGGTTTATGACACTGCCATGAAACCTGCTTGATGAGATATTGAGACAAAGGGATTAAATTACACAGTAAGAACTTGTATGAGGTGACACATCAATGCAGCGTCAACTTCTTTCTCTTGGGTGCCTTGACCCGTTGCTAGACAGTAATCTTGGACTTTAGGCAAGCCCGCCTAATGCCAACGAGAAAGAGGCCTAGAGGGTAACACACTAAGTGTATCCAAGTATCTCAAGTAGAATAAATATTATTCCCATATGTGGTTTAATAATTATTCATGGGAGGCTAAATTGTTTTAATGTTGGAGGAAGAATAAAATGAAAACAAGTACTCGCCGTGTATTAATGATTACACGTTGTGTAGTTTTTATTTTGAAAACAAGTACACGCCGTGTATTATTGAATGTACACGCCATGTAGTTTTCATTTTGGAAAGGAAATGAATAAATGAAAACAAGATATACATGTTGTGTACATTGAATGTACACACCATGTAGTTTTCAATGAAAAAAAAGTACATGCTGTGTATTTATGATTACACACCGTGTAGTTTTTCCAGTCAGGATTTTGAGGAAATAATATCGTTTTATTAAATGATATTTATTATAATCAGTGTGGGTGCATGTCAAGGAATTAATGACTCTACATGGGGTTTTCAAAAGAGTTAATGAAAATAAAATGCGTAACATGTTTATTTTTTGTCTTAACTTTACAACCTCAAGCCTGATTATAAATATCCTCACAACCCAAACTATTTTCCTAAGAGAATCGTTGTGCACAACAATTCTGGAGAATTCTCTCAAGACTGAAAGAACTCTGTCCTCTAAGAACACTCTAAAGACCGAGAGAGATCCACCTCCATCAGATCAAGGCGATCTAAGGCGGACAACACAAGCAAAGGATTCTCCACACTAGCACCCGAAGATTCCTTTGGCGACGTCCAGAGATACGTCGTACACGTGTGGATCACTGCTAGAGGAAGTCTACACTTGGCTTCTGCGACGCAACGACGAATCACCTCAGAACGTGATCAAAAATATCAATAAAGAAAGAACACCATAAAAGGAACTTCTTTTCAATTAATTAAATTAATTATAATCAACCTGTGATGATCTTTCCTTTGTGGTTCTGGGAATTTTCTTCTTATTTGTCTATTTCTGTGATTCAATCTGTGGTGACTAGAATTTATCATCGTATTGATCCTAGATTGATCATTGCAAATGAAAAAAAGACAAGTGGGCACATCCACCCATGAGCTTCTACTGTGCCTGGAACCTTCAATTGGTATCAGAGGGAGGTTACAACGTTGATTATAGTTATTTAATTTTCATTAATTTACACATTTATATTTGATTCAATTCAAGATAAATCATTCTATGAAAATGAATGAATGAGATCCTTTCTTCCTCCTCAGTTTCTCAATTCACATCAAAGAAATGAACTTTTAATTTTAATTTTGATTAAATTAAAAATGAGGAACTCATCCGGAGGTGACACTCTTTCTGTCTGTACAACACAAGAATACACGGCATGTAGTGAAAACTACACGCCGTGTACTTAGGTTCAACGAACCGGTACTGGTCTGCCAAACCATGTCGTGTGAATTGAGTATACCTAAGTGTTTATCACACTGTGTTGACCATAATTGAACGGCATGTGGAAACTGGAATACACGGCGTGTATGTTGAATCAACACGCCGTGTAGTCCGATCCAGTCCATGTGAAACCACGTACAAGGAAAATCTGTGTTCTGCATACATGGGATTACCAGGCCGGTAACCGCATAACAAGGAAGTACACGCCATGTTAGATTAATCTACATGCCGTGTACTCCAAAATTTCCAAAGTGCAGAAAAACACTCCAAATCCCCCGACGTGTACTTTGGATAAAGGGTGAAAAATACACGCCGTGTAATATATCCTACACGCCGTGTACTTTCCAGAAATGGAATTTCACCAGGTTTCCTCCAAAGTAAAATGACCTATACAAGGAATATGGATTAGAAGAATCTCAAGGAAATTCAGAAAGGAATTTAAGATAAATAATTGATTAATTATAAGATCATAATTAATTGAATTCAAGCGTGACTTATCTTAAATGACAGAAAGATTAAAAGAATTTGAATTCTAAATATGCATAAATGTCGTTTCATGCTATGGATGAACATGAGCTAGACCAAAGGCCATTTTTGTGTGTATGGTTTCATTTAAATTTATTTAATTTAAATTTGTTGGCCTGTGATCCTTATTCTAATAATATATAGGGTCTGCATTCCCATGGTTTCTTTAATGTAAACCCCATGTAATGGAGGATCTCCCAAGTCAGAGGAGATGGTTCAAAACCCGAAGCTGAGGCGAAACCAACTCAAGAAGATACAAAGGTGGATAGATGGGAGCTACAAAACACGAACCATCAGGTTCAAGGTGTTTTTCCCTAGGTCAGGGTTAGCTGATCAAAACTGCTAAATAAGCTAACCAATAGAAGCTCATGACCATGCCATCTTATTTTATTTCTTTCTGATTGCATGGTTTATTTATTATGTATGTGTTTTCGCGATCACATAATTAATGAAATAAACAAGCATGCAAAGATGGAATAAAATAAAAAACCGGACTACGCGTAAACATTATCAGAACATGGTTAATCAATTAAGTAAGCATCACTTAATATTAACAAGCATGCGTAATGAAAAACTACACATAAATAATAAAATCCCTCAAATACCATATTAAGTCAGACCAAGCCTTCTGTCACTTGATTAAGGGAAAGACACAATAAAACTATGTGTTTGACCAACCCTTGTTGGGACACTTAATTTTATAAAGGAAGATCTTATGAAAGTTTTGGGTTGAATTAAACATTTTACATCAAGAGGAGTAGCCCTTGCCAGACTTGTTGTAAAATGGAGGCAAGTGTTGAGGAAATCCAAGTCAAGATTTCAGGATTGGGGAGTCCACTCAACAGATCAAGGAACTGTAAGCTCACAGTTGGAAAAGACCTGCCTACCTAAATACCTTCAAATAGCTTGACCAACCCTTTTTGGGGTTATGCGAAGGGGAATATGAATCCTTTCCACTAGAATGTCAAAGAAACTGGACATTCCGAGTTCAATGGTGAGGGCCATTGGGACTTGATAAAATAGTGGGAGACTTAATAAAATTTATTATTTCTCATAAAATGTAATCAAGAAAGTACTGATAAATATACTCTTTTAATTTGTAGAATCAATATGACAAACTCTTCAACCACATTTTATCTACGATCAATTCTGGATAAAGACAATATCCTCACCGGCGGTAACTTTCAGGAATGGTTTAGGTGCCTTCGGGTTATCCTACTCCATGAACGAAAGTATTACATGATGGAGTCTCCACTTCCTGATTCTCCTACCCAAGGGGTGAGTGATGAAGATTTTCTGGTCTATGATCAACATTTGAGTGATGCACTCGATGTTCATTTTTTGATTCTATCATCAATTTCAAGTGAGCTCATGAAGTCTCATGAGGACATGGATGCCTATAACATTCTTTAGCACCTCCATGGTCTATACCAGGAGAGAGCAAGACAGAAAAGGTTTGAGATATCCAAGGCTCTATTTCAGAGCAAGATTGGAGAGGGTTCCCCAGCTAGGCCTCATGTAGTCAAGCTCATTGGCTACATTGAGCGCTTGGAGGTTCTAGGGTTTAAACTCCCCAAGGAACTGGGTACCGATCTCATTCTCACATCACTCCCACAGAGCTTCTCTAACTTTATTGTAAATTTGAACATGAAAAACATTGAGAAGTCTCTATCTGATCTTCTTATCCTTATTCTCCAAGTAGACAATGATATGAAGCGTGAAAAGCCTTCTATACTTATGGTGAATAAATAGAAATGGAAGGCAAAGAGATTTACGCCCAAGGCTTCTTCAAGGCCTTCCAAGAAAAGGAAGATCAAAGGGGAGGAAAGAGAACATGATGCTGTTTGTTTTGCATGTGGCAAGAAGGGCCACTAGAAGAAAAACTGCACCCAGCCAAGGAAGCAAGGGGAAGCTTCAGGTGCATTTTTTATCGAATAAAATCTATCTATTTCTACAAATTGGGTATTAGATACAGCTTGTGGTTCTCACATATGTATCCAAATATAGGAACCAAGTAGATTCAGGAAGATTGATCAAGGGGAGATAGATCTACGAGCAACCAACGGAGCCAGACTTACTGCTGTAGCTGTCGGGGACTACCACCTCACATTTCCAACTAGAATGATCTTAGTGTTAAAGGGTTGTTATTATGTTCCTTCTGTTACTAAAAAAATATTTCAGTATCCAATTAGATACTGATGGATTCATCTTTAATTTTTGAAATTAACATTGCTAATTTTATAAAGATAACATTTTTTTTGGTAGGGCGCATTTATATAACAGCCTTTATGTGTTAGACTACACAAAACAAGTAATGGAAATTGATGACAAATTAAATTCACATGATTCATACCACACCCAACTTTGGCATCACCAGCTAGGTCATGTTAATGAGAAACGTTTAACAAAATTACATCAGGATGGATATTTATATTCTTTCAAACTAAAACCACTTGGTGTATGTCATTCGCGTCTACAAGGAAAAATGACCAAATCCCCATTTAGTGGGAAAGGTGAAAAGGATAAAGAGCTTCTAGAATTAGTTCACACAGATGTGTGTGGACCATTTCCTGTTGAAGAAAGGGGTGGGTTCTTGTACTTCATAAATTTTACTGATGATTTTAGTAGATATGGATATATTTACTTAATGAGGTATAAGTCAGATTCTTTTGATCGGTTCAAATAATACAAGAATGAAGTTGAGAACCATCTTGGTAAGAAGATTAAGAAACTCCGCTCAGAAAGAGGAGGATAATATCTTAATCAGGACTTCATTGATTTCTTATGGGAGTTTGGGATTCTATCTCAACTCACTCCTCCTTACACACCTCAGTGGAATGGTGTAAGTGAAAGGAGGAACCACACCTTGTTGGACATGGTGAGATCAATGACGAGTCATGCGAGTCTTCCATTATCCTTTTGGGGATATGAATTACAAACAACAACACACATAATAAACCAAGTACCAACTAATTTGATAAATGTTATTCTATACAAATTATGGAGTAGAAAAAAATCCATGTTATCAAATTTACATGTGTGGGGTAGCGAATCATTTGTTAAGGCCTCTTCAGGTAATGAGATTTCACCCCGAGGCACAAAGTGTATCTTTGTAGGATATCCCAAGTAAACAAGGGGATATTACCTATACAACCCCTCAGATAAAAAGGTAATAGTGGAAAGACACACCATATTCCTTGAGTGGGAGCACATCTCCAAAAGATATAGTGGGAGAAAGATAGACTTTGATGAAGTCGAGGATCAAGACACACAAGAGTTGGTACAAGAAAAAATTCCACAAAGCCCTGTGGAAGAAAAATCTATTCTAGAGACACAAGAACTACGTAGGAGCACGACAGAGGTGAGATAAATAGAATGATATGGTTTTCTTGTCACCGAGGATGGTGACTCATTATTGGTTGACAATGATGATCCTCTTACCTACAAGGAAGCAGTTGAAGGCACAGACACTGCCAAGTGGCAAGAAGCCATGAATTCTGAAATGGGATCCATGTATCAAAACCAAGTCTAGATTTTGGTAGATCCTTTAGTTGATGTAAATCCTATTGGTAATAAATGGGTATTCAAGAAGAAATTAGACATGGAGGGGCAATTCATCACCTATAAGGCACGACTGGTTGTAAAATGTTTTATATAATGTCAAAGAATTGACTATGATGAAACCTTTTCACCAGTTGTGATGCTAAAATCCATCAAAATCCTATTGGACATTATCGCTTACTATGACTATGAAATTTGGAAAATGGATGTCAAAACATAATTCCTTAACAGGAACCTCTAGGAAGATGTATACATGACATAACCTGAAGGGTTTGTGACTCCAAAGGATGCTAATAAGGTATGCAAGTTGCAGAAATCTATTTATGGATTAAAGCAAGCATCAAGGTCATGGAAAATTTGTTTTGATGAAGCTGTAACAGAATTTGGATTTGTTAAGAATGAATATGATCCTTATGTCTACAAAAGGTTTAGTGGAAGTGCAGTTGTTTTCCTAATAGTATATGTTTATTGGAAACGAAGTACTTATCTTACAGTCAGTTAAGGAATGGTTGGATAAATTCTTCTCTATGAAAGACTTGGGTGAGGCAACATATATTCTTGGGATCAAGATCCATCATGATAGATTCAAGATAATGCTGAGCCTGATTCAAAGTACATACATTGACAAGATACTAAAGAGATTCAGTATGGAACAATCCAAGAGGGGATTGTCGATAGTGTCACATGACATTCATCTTTCCAAGAAAATGTGTCCTCAGACACATGAGGAAATAAAGAAAATGGAAAGGATCCCTTACGCATCTGCGATTGGGTCAGTTATGTATGCTATGCTATGTACAAGGCTAGATGTTTCTTACGCATTAAGTGCGGTAAGTAGATATCAAGATGATCCAGGAGACTGCCATTGGATGGCAGTCAAGAATATCCTTAAGTATCTGAGGCGTACTAAGGACATGTTCCTGGTTTATGGAGAATATGTGGAACTAGTCATGAGAGGACATGTAGATGCTAGTTTCCAGACTGATCAAGATGACATGAAGTCGCAGACTGGATACATATTCAGTTTGAATGCAGGTGCAGTGAGCTGGAATAGCTCAAAGCAAGGTGTGGTCACAGATTCTACAGCAGAGTTCGAGTATATCACAGCTTCTGAGGCAGCTAAAGAAGCAGTATGAATGTGAAGATTCATTCAAGAGTTGGATGTAGTACCAATCAGTAAATATCCTATCACACTCTATTGTGATAATACTGCAGCGGTGTCACTTGCAAAAGAGCCAAGGTCACATTAGTGGACAAAGCACATACTTCAGAAGTATCATCTCTTGAAGGATTTTTCTCAGAGAGGTGAAGTTGCAGTGAGTAGTATTTCCACGGAAGACAATGTGGAGAACCCCTTGACTAAAGCCTTGACTCAGCAGAAACATGATCATCATGTGAGGTCTAGTGGACTAAAAGTCATAGGCAGTTGGCTCTAGTCCAAGTGGGAGTTTGCAAGGGTTTGTGTCCTGAGAACAAACTATTTTATACTTTGATTACATGAATGTACACTTATTATATATTGTTCATTGTTCTGCATGACTATAATATAATAATGTCCTGTAATATTTGTTGCATTGATAAGGTCATGGAAGATCCCCGCTATGATGAGAACCTTGAAATTCTATAACAATATTCTTAAATAAAGTTCTACGGTTGGATGACATACTATGATAGGACACATAGTATATAGACTTTCATGTGCGAGTACTCGTAAGAAGACGAGAATCTATCTCATGGAGTTCTCACTTGGTAATCTCCAAGACTGGAGATTATGAGAACAGAACCTCCAGTAGCAATTCCACATGTCTTGGTGTCATCGGACATTTCTATCTATGAGCATGTGTAATGGTCCTTAGACTAGAAGGTTATCAGTAACTCATGTCATGACTCGCACACTTAGATTTTCTGACGAAAACTGTCACGAAGAGAGTTGGTAAGAAGTAGGGTATGTTGGGTGCGTCATGAATGACATGTTGTTAATGGATAAGTATAGGAAGGATTTTTCCCTTCCATATTTATAGAAGTAGATATCTCAAGCCCTTTGATTGAAATAGAACTTTCGAACAAATTCCATGGCCATGGCGACACAAAGAGTTTATTTCTGGAAGTCAAAGAATGACAGATCAAGCACAAAGGTTTATGACACTACCATGAAACCTTATTGTTGAGATATTGAGACAAAAGTATTAAATTACATATTAAGCGTTCGTATGAGGTGACACATCAATGCGACGTCAACTTCTTTCTCTTGGGTGCCTTGAACCATTGCTAGATAGTAATATTGGACTTTAGGCAAGCCCGCCTAATGCCAACGAGAAAGAGACCTAGAGGGTCACACAATAAGTGTATCCAAGTATCTTAAGTAGAATAAAGATTATTCCTATACATGTTTTAATAATTATTCATGGAAGCCTAAATCTTTTTAATGTTGGAGGAAGAATAAAATGAAAATAAGTACATGTCGTGTATTAATGATTACATGCCGTGTATTTTTTATTTTGAAAACAAGTACATGCTGTGTAATATTGAATGTACACGCCATGCAGTTTTTATTTTGGAAAGGAAATGAATAAATAAAAACAAGATATAAATTCCGTGTACATTGAATGTACAAACCGTGTAGTTTTCAATGAAAAACAAGTACACGCCGTGTATTTTTGATTACACACCGTGTAGTTTTTTCAATCGGGATTTTGAGGAAATAATATCATTTTATTAAATGATATTTATTATAATCAGTGTGGGAGCATGTCAATGAATTAATGAATCGACATGGGGTTTTTAAAAGAGTTAATGAAATAAATAAAAAGTGTAACACGTTTATTTATTGTCATAACTTTACAACCTCAAAACCGATTATAAATATCCTCACAACCCCAAATCTTTTCCTAAGAGAATGGTTGTGCACAACAATTCTGAAGAATTCTCTCAAGACCAAAAGAACTCCGTCCTCCAAGAACACTCTCAATACTGAGAGAGATCCACCTCCATCGGATCAAGGCGATCTAAGGCGGACAATGCAAGCAAAGGATTCTCCATGCTAGCACCCGAAGATTCCTTTGGCGACGTCTAGAGATACGTGGTACACGTGTGGATCACCGCTAGAGGAAGTATACACTTGGATTCTACGACGTAACGAATAATCACCTCAGAACGTGATCATAAATATCAACGAAGAAAGAAAACCATAAAAGGTACTTCTTGTCAATTAATTAAATTAATTATAATCAACCTGTGATGATCTTTCCTTTGTGGTTCTGGGAGTTTTCTTATTCTTTGTCTATTTTTGTGATTTGATCCATGGAGACTGGCGTTTATCATCGTATTGATCCCAGATTGATCATTGCAAATGACAAAAATCCAAGTGGGCACATCCACCCACGAGCTTCTACTGCGCTTGGAACCTTGAAGATGTTTCTTTGGGAAGTCATGAGTAGGTAACTAACTTTATACCAATTAATCTTCAAGTTATACATTTTCTTATTGAATGTATCTTTTACTAATATGTGTCATTAATGTCAATATTTTCCATGTAGTTGTTTGCACAGTTGAATTTAAAAAACACAGCTTTCCTCATGTACACATTTTGTTGTTTCTATGTCGAGAAAACCAAATTAGTACTCCGTCATGCATTGATAGAAATGTTTCTGCTGGAATTCTAGATAAAGGTGAATTCCCAAATCTCCATGAGGCTATTAAGAAGTTTATGATACATGGAACTTATAGTGATACTAATCGTAGATCACCTTGTATAAATAATGGAAAGTGTACTAAATTTTTCTCAAAAAGATTTTTTTAGAACACAACAGTTGATAATGATGGGTATGTTCAATATCGGTGATGAAATTATGGAAGCATGATCATGAAAAATGGTGTTCGGTTGGATAATCGGCTTGTTGTACCATATAATACTATCTTTCTAATGAAGTATCAATATCATATCAATATTGAAGTTTGCAATCAATCAACTTCAATCAAATATTTGTTTAAGTATATTAGAAAAGGTTATGATCGTGTTACAACAACATTGTATTACACCAACAACAAAGAGTTTCCAGACAAGAATGTTGATGAGATTAAGATGTATTATGATTGACAGTACATATATCCCTAAAAAGATTCATGGAGGATATATTCTTATGATATCCAATATAGATATCCTCCAATAGAAAGGTTGAATTTCTATTTACCAGGATAAAATAGTGTTACCTTCAGTGGCATCGATAATATTGAGGATATCTTGACTAAGTGTAACATTTCTAAAACAATGCTTACATCGTGGTTTGAATATAATGTTGCTTACCAAGAAGGTAGATGTCTCACATATGCAGAATTTTCAACAAGATTTGTATTCAACCATCAAGAAAAAAAAATAAAATCCAAGAAGCAGGGGTTATGTATTGGTAGACTTTATTATGTGCCGCCAACAACTGGAGAACTATATTACTTGTGTTTATTACTAAAAAATATCATAGGTGAAACTTCATATTAAAATGTTAAAACTGTGAACAAAATTACCCATGGTACTTTTCGGGAGGTGTGTTCTACATTGGGACTACTTGATGATGACAGGGAATTTATTGAATAAATAAAAGAGGTTTCAACTTGGGCTATGGGACATTCTCTATGCCTACTTTTTTCCAACATGCTGTTCTCAAACAATACATCTCTTCAGTGAAGATATTCTTTATGTGCAACAACAGAGGCTACAAATGGCAGGTATAAAACTGAAGTATTTTAATGAGTTAATAGATAAAGTTCTTTCCTTTACATTAATATACCTCCCTATATTAATATAAACTAAAATAACATAATTTTACAATATATAATATATATTCATTTACTACCACCACTATTCACAATACAAAATAATGTCCAAACATTTTATAATAGAATTATATATATAATGTCTGACCACTTCAATTTTTCAATCACTTAGTAGTTTATTTATGTTTACAATAACCAGGTTATCAAGTAATTCTGCTGAATTTAGCCTACTACAATACTGAATACTTACCGCACTCTCTTTAATGTGTTCATTCTATAACTTCTTACCTATGAATTAGTTCATTATATTAGTGGTAATTAATTTAATAAAACATTGTAATAGTACTATAACACTATATATGAATTTCATAGATTTGACACTCACAGATCATCAAAGACAAATGTATGATTTTCTTGAAATAGAGAACCTTCTTTAAAGGAATGGTAGATATCTTCATTCTTATCCACCAATGCTGGTTCCAGATTTTAATATTGATTCTCAATGAAATTAGTTAGTATATGATGAACTAAATTATAATAGAGAGAGTCTTTAGAATGAGTATCTAACTTTACAGACTAATATTATAGATGAATATAAAGAGGTGATGAGTATTATTATGTCTTCATTAACTTCTGGTGCTGGTGGTTTCTTTTTCTTGAATGTAATAGAGGCACATTTAAGACTTTCCTTTGAAAAGTATTGACATATTTACTATAGTTAGAAGGTAATATCATTCTAGCAGTTTCATCCAGTGGAATTGCATCATTACTCCTACCTGGTGGGAGGAAAACACAATCTAAATTTTCAATTCCAGTATCTATTTATGATAACTCTGTTTTCAATATTCAGAAAGGTAGTGATGTTGCATATCTTCTACAATTAACAAAGGTAATTATTTGTTATGAGGAACCTATGATTCATAAGTAATGTTTTGAGGCTCTTGATTTTACTTTAAAAGATATAATGTCATTAAAGAGTCAAAACACTTAAAACTTACCATTCGGTGGTATAAGGGTTGTGTTGGGTGGGGATTTCAAGAAAATACTACCTGTAGTACCAGGTGGTAACAGAAATGAAATAGCATTTTCAAGTATAGTGTCATCATACTTGTGGCTACATTATCATGTTCTAACATTGACAAAAAACATGAGATTCCATTCCAATTATTCCACTAATTCAGATGAAGTTCATGACTTTGTGAAATGGAATTTGGATATTGGTGAAGGAAGCATTAGAGAGCCAAATTATGGTGAAAGTATCATTCAAATTCCTTCAAAATTTATTCTTCCTTGGACTAGACATCCAAAATCTATAATTGTTGAACATACTTACCCACTTTTCAAGGATAAATATGCTAATGTAAATTATCTTAAAGACCGTTCCATATTAGCTCTGACTCGTGATATTTTTGAAGAAGTAAATGAGTACATGATGTCTCTCACATGTTCTAAATGCAAAGATTATTTCAGTTCTTATTTGGTTTGTGATGCAAGTTATGATATAGACAGGCCAGAAAACATCTACACATCTGATATATTAAATGGTATTACTATTTTAGGGATTCCTTCCCACAAATTAACACTCAAAATTGGGGTTCCCATCATGTTTCTTTGAAATGTAGATCAATATGTTAGATTATGCAATGGAACTTGCTTGATTGTTACACAATTGGGTGACCATGTCATCAGAACAAAAATTTTATGTGGTTGTAATGATGAATATCTTACCTTCATTCCAAGATTAAATATGACACACTCTTATTGTCGATGGCCTTTCAAACTAAAAAGAAGAAAATATCCTTTTATTGTTTCGTATGCTATTACAATTAAAAAATGTCAAGGCCCATCATTGTCTTCTATTGGGATATATCTTCAAAAAACTATGTCCTATCATGGTCAACTATATGTTGCTGTATCTAGAGTCACATAACCATTATGTTTGAAAATAATACTTGGTGAAAATAATCCCACAATCTGTGATTCCACGCAAAATATTGTCTATAAGGAAATATTTGATAAATTGTGTTAGGTATAATTTAAATTTAAATGTTTAAATGTCAATGTTGGGTTTATTCATCTTAGCTATCTGTGATTTCATTATTCTCATTATTTATGAATATGTTCTCTTTGTACACAAATTCAAATAGTATGGAATTTCAAACATGTCATGATAACTTACCCATTTGAACGAGATCACACCTGAAGATAATGAGACATTAAAGATAAAAGTATGTATTTTCAACTTTTGGTGCAACACATCGTCTAGGTACTCCAATGATGTTGTTGCCATTGATGTGATCCTTGGAGATCAACACATGAGTTAACATTGAAAATTAAATCCATTTTTCCATATTTTACAACATTTTTTTTAAATTTTCTACACAAAAATATTGTCAACTTGATATGTATTTTATTCAATTTTACACAGTCTTTGAAAAATAATTATGCAGGGAATAAAGATAAATTGTACTATTAGTGGCCGTCAAATTATCTTCAAATTCAAAAAACTGTTGCGTGAAGGATTGTGCTATTTTATATAAAACTTCCAAATAGCTACTAATCAAGGATGTTACTTAGGAACTAGATATGCTTTCCAAATACTATTCACATCAACAACCCATATCCGGCCCTGTGATACATCGCTACCACATTTCTCTTTCGATTTTAGGCCTTTTAAAGACATAAATTAGAGAAGGGTTGTAGATGAACATTTAATAGGTAAAATTTTATTGAGGTTTTTATAACAGTTTCTAAATGTTTTTAAAAGTTATCTTTATAATGTTGTAAAACATAATGAATCTACAATTTTTTTCATTATTTGCTAATTATTCGCTGTTACAACCATATTTAACAAGTTTAAAATGTTAATAATGGTTGTGTCTTTGAAATAAATTAAAGTTTCAGTACATAACATTTTGTTCTTTCTTATCTATTTTAGAAATAATTGGACATTTATGTTTGTAAAATCCCGGTTCCAGGTGCCACCCAGAGGTGCCCCATACCCGATTGGTCACATGGCCTCAATCAAATTTCCCCAAATGCCAAAGGCTGAAAACTAGCAGTGAGGGTCTTGGGTGTGATAGTGGGGATACTATTCCCTCATTGGCAGATTAATGCAACGAAAATAAATAGATAACAATAGAAGAAGCAATAATAACATGCAATAAGTAAATAACAGAAGTCTAGAAGTAATAAACAAGTGGAAAAAATATATATAAATGATGCATGATACATATGTCTAGGAAAGAATCCAAACAAGTCACAATGCTAGAATATAGTACTAAACCAAATTACAAAGAAAACAAATAAACTCCAGCAGCATCGCAAACCTTATCTTGGTCCCATGCTCTCCAGCTCCACAGTAATCAAGTACTTGAAGTAGAGGGGCGCTTTCCCTTATCTATACCTGCAACAATATAATCTGTTTGGACCCAAAATCATGACCCAAATAGGGTGTGAGACGAATCCCAGTAGGAAACCACCCAAAGATCTATGCCTAACGGTTAGTGAATATATATGGCAGGCAATAAAAAAAATAGAGCAGTAAACAAGGAAGTACTCAAAAGTAAACAATACTACAGTTTCAATTGCATTCATTCTCATATATCAAGTAAGCAGCTAATTAAAAACAAGTAACCCTATGGGAAGTACTCGCAACCTAACCCCTATGGTTCAACCAATCAAACACAAGAAAACCTCTGGGATGTAATCACAGTATAACCCCTCTGGTTCAGATTTAGAAAATACTCTCTGAGGAAGCACTCACCGTCAATTCCCCCTGTGGTCTTTTATTGGTAAACTACAGACACTCTAGGGAAGCTCTCAACATCCAATTCCCCCTGAGGCCTTGCAACATGGAACTGGAGACACTATGAGGGAGCACTCACATCCATCACCCCTATGGTCTCATAATGTGAAAAGTAAACAAACACTCTGGGGAATCCCTCATCATCCATTCCCCCCATGGTCTACTACACCAGGTCCCCACAACCCTGTGTAAGTCAATCGCGCACAACGATGTTCAACAGCCAAAGTAAAACTTAAGAACTACTTGGATAAAAACTTTCAAGAACTACTTGTATAAACAACTACAAGCATATAACAACATCAGATAAAATCACTCCATCCTAACAATACTAGGCATGGAAATCAAGCAGCCTAACTAACAAAGTTAGACCAAATGGTCAATATCAAAACAAAAATGGGAAACACATCCATAGTATGGTAAATAACCCTATTCTCAATAAAAAAACCTCTACTCAGGCACACAAGACATAGCAGGCATTAACAGGGTTAAAATACTTAAACACACAATACCCTGTTCTAGGGTATTGGGCACTTTTGCACATAATATTCAAAGACTAACTATAGAAAGGCACAAACCACCTACCTCGGCATTGTACGATCAATATAGTTGAAACCCAACCTTTTATTCGACCTAGAATGCCATAGATCTACAAAAATGTCTAAAATTATCAACCAAGAATATCTCACGAGATAGGATAAATCAAGAAACAAGACTCTAGAAGAAGGAATAACTCACCGTGGTGATTCCAATGCAATCAACGACGATTGATTCAGAGCACGGATAGTGAGTCAGTGGATCAAATAAGAATCATCAGCTTTGGTCGCTCCTAGATGAGATGGGTTGAGAAGAAGTGTTTTATGTGAACGAGACGCGACCCCAATCCGATAAAACAATTAAAAACAAAATTACACGATATGTATTTTAAAAGTACACGACATGTATATGCCTTTACTGGGCCCCGATTTAGGTGGTCTTCAGGTCACACCACACGGCCATGTACTCAGCCGTTACATAGCCAGTACACAGTCACCCGTGGAAACCGGGTATACAACATGTAATCCTAAGTACATGGTGTGTACTCCTTAAATTTCTAGAAACTCTTCTTTTTCTCAAAACACCAGAAAAACATGATCCATACGAGAAAATAATATCTAGGTTCTTACAAACTTCCCCCTTAAAGAAATTCGTCCCCAAATTTACCTATCATGGTGGCGTAGAAGAAGAATCCTCAATTAGATCTGGCTACTGCGATCGTACATCAGCCTCCCTCTCCCAAGTCTCATCCTGTACCCACCCGTGCTGCCATAGAACTTGTACCAGAGGAACAGACCGGCCAATGAGAACCTTTTCAATACGATCAATAATCCAGACAGGATGCTCCTCGAACAATGTGTCCACCACCAACTCAACCTCCTCGGGTTGGAAAACATGAGATTGGTCTGAGAAGTAACATTGTAGCTGAGAAACATGGAAGACGTCATGCATATCCTGATACCTCTAAGGTAACTGCAACCGATAGGCAACCATCCTGACTCTCTCCAAAACCTAAAATAGTCCAACATATCTCGGAGAAAGCTTATCCTATCTCCTAATCCTCCTATGTCCCAACCTTGGTGTGACACATAGAAAAACCTAATCTCTGACATTGAACTATAGAGTTCATCTCTATCGATCAGTATAAGACTTTTGTCGTGACTGTGCAATATCCATCCTCTTCCAAATCAACTCTATCTTCTCCGTGGTCTCCTGGACAAGATGAGGTCCCAACATAACTACCTATCCTTCCTCTATCCAACATAAGGTTGATCAGCATGACCTACCATACAAAGCCTCATAAGGTTCCATCTGAATAGTTTCTTGAAAACTATTATTGTAGGCGAACTCCACAAGAGGTATGTGCTTCTCCGAAGAAACTCTAAAATTTAGGATGCATACTCGAAGCATATCCTCCAACACCTGTATTGTACACTCAGACTTTCCATCTGTCTAGGGATGGTAATCCATACTCAAAATTACCTATTTACCCAAATCCCTTTATAGTCCCTGCCAGACCCGAGAAGTAAAGTGTGCATCCCTGTCTAAAATAATTGAGTGTGGAACCCCATGTAGACATACAATCTCTCATATGTACAACCTTTCCATCTCATCTACACTAAAGGTCTCCTTGATCGGAAATAAGTGAGAAACCTTTGTGAGTCTATCAATGACAACCCAAACTGCATCATTACCTCGAACCGACCTTGGTAAACCTGTCATGAAGTCCATCGCAACATCATTCCACTTCCACTCAGGAATGGGAAATTGCTTCAAAAGCCCTATTGGTCACTGATTCTCCACCTTCACCTGCTGACAGGTGGAACACCTCATGAAAAACCCAAAAACACCTCTCTTCATACCTGGACACCAATACTGACGGTACAGATCTCGATACATCTTGGTGACACCAGGATGAACTGACCAAACTGAGGAATGAAAGTCCTGCATCATCTCTTGATGTATGTTTACTGACACCCATATGTTCCCATGAAATCGCAAGATCTCATCCTCTCCTATGGTCCATATAGGAATATGGTCCTCTCCTGACACACTCTACCATAGGACTAGGCCTTCAAAATCTGATATCTGCCTCATTCTCACTTGATCAAGTAGAGTAGAGGTAACAACTACAGAAGAAAGAAACATCTACCCCTGTCTGTCGTGTACCTCCAAATGCATCTCAGAGAACAGATCCATAAGATTCCACTCACTACTGGCCTTTTGAAATGCATGTATCTGAGTCCTCCTGCTCAGCACATCAGCCACTGCATTGCCTTTCCCAGGCATTTAGGCAAGCTCAAAGTTAAAATACTGAAGGTACTCAACCCACCTTTACTGTCTCAAATTCAGATCGTGCTGAGTAAAGATATACTTGAGAATTTTGTGGTCAGTGAAAACCACAAAATCCTCTCCCAACAGATAATGTCTCCAACAACGTAAATCATGAAAAACTGCATCCAACTCGAGATCCTACCTTGGGTAGTTCCTCTCATGTGGCCTCAACTGCCGAGACCCGTACACAATGACTCCTCCCCCCTACATAAGCATAGCTCATAGCCTAATACCTGATGCATCAAAGTAAACAATACAGCTCTTTCCTAGATCTGGAAATACTAGTATCAGTACTGAAGTCAACCTCCCTTTCAGCTCCTGAAAAGATGACTCACAAGAATCTGTCCACAGGTACTTCAAAACCTTATTAGTTAGGCCCATCAGTGGCACTGCTAAGTGTGAAAAGTCCTGTATGAAATGTCTGTAGTAACCAGATAGCTATAGAAAACTCCGTACCTCAAAGATGTTCTTCGTCTGCTCCCAAAAAACATCTTCTATTACTTTCTCTGGGTCTACTTATACTCTTGTCTCTGAGATAACATGACCCAAGAAGAGATTTTGGTCCATCCAAAAGTGGCATTTTGAGAGATTAGCATATAACTGATGCTCTCTCAGTGTACTCAAAACAATCTCAATATGTGTGGCATGGTCATGTTGAGTGTGAGAGTACTCCAAGATATCATCCATGAAGACTACCAAAAAAGAATCCAAGTATGGATGAAATAATCGGTTCATTAGTTCCATGAAAACGACATGTGTTTTTGTGAGACCGAACAACATAACCATATACTCGTATAGACCATAACTGCTCCGAATGGTTGTAAGTGGTATATCAGATAGTCTAACACACAACTGATGGTAGCCGGATCTCAAGTCAATCTTTGAGAACATGCAGGCTCCTCAAATCCGGTCAAAGAGATCATCAATCCTTAGAAAGGGATATCGGTTCTTGACTGTCAACTGGTTCAGCTTCCAATAATCCACAAAAATTCTGAGGGTACTATCCACCTTATTCAAAAACAGGACAGGCAAACCCCAAGGAGAGGTACTGGGTTGGATGAAACCCTTCGCCTGTAACTCCTATAATTTCTTCTTAATCTCCTGTAACTCTAGTGTATCCATCCTATAAGGAGGAATGGACACTGGTGACACTCCTATAACAATATCAATAGAAAAGTACACATCTCACTCCAGAGGAAAACCTAAAAAGTCCTCTAAAAAGACATCCCTAAAATGATCCACCACTAGAGGAAAGTCCAACTGTGGAGTCCCCTAGTCATCCAGATATAGACTAGCAATCTGGGCTATAACTCCTCCAAAACCATGATGCTCGGGTCCCACTCTACTCGCATGGACATCCCATTCTCCCTTGTATACAAAGAATCCTCCTTCTGGTGATGTGAAACTCACCCTACGGTAATCGAAATTGACAAGTTTCTGGAAGGAAACTAACCAATACATTCTGAGAATGACATCATATCCTGTCATCTCTAAGACATAGAGGTTCCAAAAGAAGTGACACCCACCAACCTCAAGAGGGAACTCCTTGAACTAATGTACACTATCCGTTCTAGTCCCCAACAGAGTGTCTAGTGTCATAACATCCTCATAAGTGAAGATACATAGCTCCAAACTCTCCACAACAGCAATGGATATGAAACTATAGGAAACACCTGTATCAAAAAGAGCAGAAGATAAAACTGAGGCAACTAGGATCCTACCTAGAACTATAGAGGGTATGGAATCTTTCTCCTACTAGGTCTACTCCACTGCAAAAGTCTTGCCTGTACCGTAGAATTGTGACCCTACCTTACCACCCTGAGCTGATCCACCCCATTGTCGCTTAAATCCTACCGACTGGACACCACAACCATGGCCTCCACCTCAGTCTGAATGGATGGAAGAACTCCAGTTCCCATATTGATGAGAAACTGGTGGTCCTAATTTTGAACGTGGAGTCATAACAGAACTCCTATCACCAGCTTTTGGTGGGAAGAACTGACAGAAACGCTGAAGATGTCCCATCTTTCCGCAAGATCAGCACTCCACTGGGTCTCTCGGGCAATGTGTCCTCGTATTCCCACTCTTCCTACACTGGCAGCACACTACCTGGATATGAGAAGAAGTATCCCGTATCCTCGGATCTCCATGTGTAGACTCCCTACGGCGCTTCCTACTATCATTCAGAGGGGTACCAACTCTGGATGCTGGGCTGTCCTGGCTAAAATCTCTATAATCCCTCAGATTGTGCTCCGTGATCAGCACCTGGTTGACTATAGAGGTGATGGAAGTTAACCTAAAGATGTTCACCTGAGATTGGATGTCGTTCCTAAGACTATCCTCAAACTTCCTTACTAGAAATAAATCATCACCTCCTGGGATGGGTGTGAAGTGCTGCAACTCTGTGAAGCGATAAGAATACTCCATGACTGAGAGAGTACCCTGCTCCAAACTCATGAACTCTTAGTCATGATCAGCCCTTAAAGTCTTCGGGTAGAAGTAATCATATAAGGCACACTAGAACTCATCCCAAGCCATAACCTGCTGGCGTCCTACCTGTGAGATCACATCCCACCATCTCTTGGTAGAATCCTGAAGCATGTAGGTAGATAGATTCACCCTCCTCTCAGGAGGTGTCTCTAGATGTTCGAAGATCAACAACATGTCTTCTTACCATGAATCTGCAGTTTGAGGTCCTCCATCCCTTGAGAAAGTAGGAGTATGCTGCTACTGAAAGACCCGCATCGGATATTCCATAGAGGGGGCAGGAGGCCATGCTCCCTTGAAGGTCTACATGGACGTCATGAAGGCTTCTCAGAACTGTGCATTAGCACCTGTGTCTGGAATGATGGCTGGTTCTAAGACAGGTACGACAGGAGGGTCTGCTAGTAGTTCCTAACCAGCCATGTCCGGTGTCTAATCACTGCCCTGAATCTGACATACAACTGGAGGACATCTTGGTGGCATGACTCTTCAAGGTCAAGTGCACACCTTGGTTCAAGTTTATCTAGGACTGAAACTTAGAATTGTAATCAAAGAATAAGAGAAATAAAGCATTCAAGTTTTTCAAAACATGGATACACGACATGTATGTCCTCCATATGGAGTATTCCTTAAAGCCTTCACATGGACGTGTACTCCTTCCAAACCTGGTCGTGTAACACCCCATACACACGATGTGTTATCCCAAGACATGGTGTGTACTTGAATCATGTTCCCCTGCCCGAGTTCTTTTACACGACTAACCCACACGATTCTCCTAGAGCAAGACTACATAGTGTGTTTGTGCCAAACACAACATGTACTAGAAAGAACTTCAACGACCCATGTTGTTAGTCACACGGCCGATTACATGGATGACTATACATGGTGTGTTTGTGCCAGACATGGTGTGTACTAACTACCAATAATCCACCCGTGTCATCGGTCACATGGATGGACACATGGTCTATACACACAACGTGTACTTATGATATATGGCATGTTACACCAAGGATTTCCCAACCCCATGTCTCTGCCCACATATCCAGTGACACAGTTAGATACTATATGGCGTGTACATATATTACATGGAATGTACTTAAGAAAACTAGTTGCTTCCCAAGCATAAGGATACATGGCGTGTATTCAGTAATACACACCATGTATTTTGGGTTTTTCCAGACAGTAAGCCTCAGAAACTACTTTAGAAGACCATAAAACACTGAAACGAACATGTAAGTTCTAGATTCCGATTCATGGGGTCCCATACTCCTCGAAAATCAAATATTGGCATCTTATACATGTCATATACAAGGAATAACAATGAAATGAGTCACATGGTCCACCAAATTCTGATCCATGAGGGCCCATAACACCTCAAGAACCGAAGTTTGGAATTCATTCAAACGAAACCTTACACAATCCAATACCATATAAAATAACAGGTATTATATCAAGGAATCTATCAAAACAACATGCATATCTATCACAAAATCTATCACAACAACATGAAATCAGTAATACACCCTAAATGGAATGGCAAGAATGCATGACATGTGATCTCTAGAAAGTGCCTATATGATGCATGAGATGGCATACTCTCATCTCACTAGGTTGCAATAGAAATAAAACCTCAATAATACCAAAAATAACATCACAAAACATGTGAATCACCCAACAGTGAAATCAAATCAACTGTAATAATTTCAATACTGGAAAATTTCAATAATTGAGGTAAATTAGATTTTCCCTATACATGGGTTAGCTACTCCTGGGAACAACTTATTACCAAGTACCTATTCCATCCTATCACTGACTATAGGCTCCAAACAGTAACTCAAGAAGAAAATAGTTCCTCTGATACCAATTTGTAACATCTCGGTTCTGGGTGCCACCCAAAGGTGCCCTGTACCCGGTTGGTCACATGGACTCAAGTGCATTTCCCCAAATTCTAGAGGCTGCCAACTAGAAGCGAGGGCCTTGTGTGTGATAGTGGGGAAATTATGCCCTCATTGGAAGAGTAATATAGTGGAAATAAACAGATAACAATAACAGAAGCAGTAATAACATGCAATAAGTAAACAACGGAAGACTGGAAGTAATAAAAAACAAGAGAACATATATATAAATGATGCATGATAAATATGTCTAGGAAAGTATAAAAACAAGCCACAATACTGGAATACAATAATAAACCAAAGTAAAAAAAAAACAAATAAACTTCAGTAGCATTCCAAGCCTCAACTTGGTCCCATGCTCTCTAGCTCCACAACAATCAAGTACCTAAAGTAGAAGGGTGCTTTCCCTTATCTATACCTGCAGTAATATAATCTATTTGGGCCCAAAAGAATGACCCAAAGAGGGTGTAAAACGAATCCTAGTAGGAAACCACCCAAAGATCTGTTCCTAACAGTCAGTGAATATATATGGCAGGTAATAATAAAAATGGAGCAGTAAATAAGGAAGTACTCAAAAGTAAACAATCCTACAGTTTCAATTGCATTCATTTTCATATATCAAGTAAGAAGCTAATAAAAAACAAGTAACACTATGGGAAGTACTCATAGCCTAACCCCTATGGTTTAACCAATCAAACACAAGAAACCCTCTGAGTAGTACTCACAATCTAACCCCTCTAGTTCAGCTTTAGCAAAGACTCTCTGAGGAAGCACTCACCGTCAATTCTCCCTGTGGTCTTTTATCGGTAAACTACAGACACTCTGGAGAAATACTCAACATCCAATTCCCCCTATGGTCTCATAACGCGGAACTAAAGACACTCTGAGGGATAACTCATGTCCATCCCCCCTATGGTCTCGCAACGTGAAAAGTAAACAGAAACTCTAGGGAAGCCCTCAACGTACATTCCCCCTATGGTCTACTAAACCAGGTTCCCACAACCCTGTGTAAGTCAATCGTGCACAAAAATGTTCAATAGCCAAAGTAAACCTTAATAAATACTTGGCTAACAGATTTCAAGAACTAATTGGCTAAGCAACTACAAGCATATAACAACATCAGATAAAATCAATCCATCCTAACAATACTAGGCATAGAAAGTAAGATGCCTAACCAGAAAAGTTAGACCAAACGGTCAATATCAAAAAAATATGGGAAACAAATCCATAGTATGGAAAATAACCCTATTCTCAATCAAACAACCTCTACTCAGGCACACAAGGCATAACATGTATTAACAGGGCTAAAATCCTTAAACACACAATACCCCATTCTAGGGAATTGGGCACTTTTGCACATAATATTCAAATACTAACTACTGAAAGGAACAAACCGCCTACCTCAACATTGTACGATCAATATAGTTGAAACCCATACTTTTATTTGACCTAGAACATTGTATATCTACATAAATGTCTAAAACACTCAACCAAGAATATCTCACGAGAGAGGAGAAATCAAGAAACGAGACTCTATAAGAAGGAAGAACTCACCGTGGAGATTCCAATGCAATTGGCGATGGTTGATTCAGAGTACGGACGATGGGTCGGTGGCTCGGAGAATAATTGTTGCCTTCGGTCAATCCTAGACGAGACAGGCTGAGAAGAAGTGTTTTCTGTGAATGCGACGTGACCACGATCCGATATAAGAATTAAAAATAAAAGTACACGATGTCAATTTTAAAAGTACACGGCGTGTATATGCCTTTACTAGGCTCCACTTTTGGCGGTCTCCAGGTCACCCCAGACATCCATGTTCTCGGCCGTTACATGACCATGTTCTCGGTCGTTATAAGGCCAATACATGGTCACCCATGACAACCAGGTACAAGGTGTGTACTCCTAAGTACACAACGTGTACTCTTTAAATTTCTAGAAACTCCTATTTTTCTCAAAACACTAGAAAAACAAGATCCATACCTGAAAAGAATATTCAGTTTCTTACAACGTTGCACACATCCTCTTCAATCTTTGGGTAATTCCAATTTCAAGATTCAGATTGTCTTAGAGGATGAAAGACGACTCATTATGTCTTTTTAGTATATCTGACCAGATAATTACATTAAACATTATTTATCATTTATTTTTGTACAGTGATTTACAAGTGAATTGAATTTTATGGGGTGACTCTACAAATCAAATGTCACGTTACTTGGAAGAAAATAATAGGTTCTCTACTATTTTAATATTACATCTTGTTAGAGTGAAGAAATTGAATAGTATGTTTCCTAATAAGATAATTACTTATTTCCCTTTCTATTACTCAATCATTTTATAAATTAGAAATCACTATTCCCTCTAATATTATTTTCAAACTTCTTTCAGGATCTGTTATAGTAACAAGTAACATTAATGCAAAAAAAATTCTTTTTAACCTTGACACTGTAGATGTAGAAAATTTTAGAAACAAGTGCTACCAATGCTAAATTTAACTGTGAATTTTTCATCTCTTATCCAATGTGCAATATTTCATTAAAGTATATATTTTCTTCATTATATTGACTTTTATTTTTCAATAATCAGATGTGGGTTTATAATGGCATTTGAGTATCATAGTCCAACACCAACATACCCGATGTCTTCCTCTACATCAATCCTTTATTAGGATAATAAAAAAACCATCTATGAAGAAAACAACTACATAGTTAAGAGATTCTTTGATACAGGTATAAATATAGACCTTATTATATGATGACAAAATATGTTCTCTTTATTTAAAATAACTATTATTTTAATTTTTAAATTTGGATGATGATGAGTATGGTTTTCCTATATAATTAAATGTTCTAAAATCAAAAAAGGTTCTATTATCAATTGAAGTATCAACTTTCAATATTCAGAATCATCATCGTCCAATAGAACAAAACACATTCAAGGTAATTTTCATTAGCGACAATGAAAACTACATCATAAATTTCAATTAGAGATTTGTAGACAATAAGGTACTAGATATTATATACTCAAAATTTCATTTATTTTCATAAATTGAAAGGCAGTATTCTAATTTGGATTTTTATACAGGATCATCAGAGCGGTGGATGTTCAAGAGTAAGTAGTAGGATTGAATAGAATCAGGTAAAATATTTTCTGTTATCTTCATTTTATTTTCCCTATAAGTCAATCACACCTTACTAGAATATTCCTTTTATCATTCCATCATAGGATCATTAGAGTGTTGAATCTTTTCGACTCAGTGGAAAGGTTGACTTAGTATTTGAAACATCATTTACAGTTTTATCAAAATTTCAAGTATTTCTATGTTATCTTCTAGACATGTTGTTTAAAAATCCCTTATTTTATTCTGATATTACAATTACAGTGACTAATACTAAGTATTATAACTATATCATCTATGTAGAAAAACCTATTGAATGAATTTTTCAATTCAGATGTTTTGGAGCAAATTCATCAGTTGTCTCTGGATAGTGTGGGTAGAACAAGCTAGGAAAAAAAATCTAGAAATCTGAATGAAGGATAAATTAAAATACAAAACTGAAAATAATGAATAATATTTTATACTGATATTAAAGGTAATACTATAGGAGGGAATTCATTATTCTATTTTCTTATATGTTATGTGATTAAATAATTACTTCAATTAGGGTATTACTCTTTTCTATTTACATTACCATAAAATTAAATCAATTACTCACCACATCATTTGTGGAGTCATATGTGTTCACTCCTTGATATTTGGAAACTATTCTATGCTCTCTTATGGGAAAATCAGTATATGCATGAACATATCTATATGTTATAATAATTATGATGGATTTGTTTTAATGATGATAAGAAAAGACTATATATTTGAGGGAATATATAATGACATGAAAGAGAAATGTATGTCATTCTTATATGTCATTACTACTAAACCTTATTGTAAAAATCATCATGATGCAAATTTTTATTCAAAAATAAGAAATGAGATACACAATTAGCCACACAAGCTAGCTGAGGAAAAGATACTACGAGGGTCTAAAATGGTGAAGGCCGAGGGAATACCCTCTAAGAATATTAATTACCATTGGTTTTAGACTTTGAGGGGTGTGAAAGAGAAGAGACTCCGGTAAAAAAAACAATTGAGTACCAGTATTTTAATATTTTATAATATTCAATGTAATGAATATTAATTCAGGGTTTCATTCCTACATTTAATGCAATAGGGTTTACTGTGACAAGATTTTGGAGATATACAACTTCTTCGAACAGACAAGCTGTGACAGAATTCATGAGTTGTGGAACATTTTCTATTTTTTATATCAGTACTTTCTTCTACCTGTATTACATATCAATTTTCAATCAAGTATTTCAAAATTGGACCATGTACTTTTACAAAACTTATCATCCATCTAAACCGAGGGATTTATATTTCATACTTTTCATTTGTTAGATTTACCTTTTAAATGTGTAGTTGATCATTCCACAGTATTAATATTATGTACAGATTGGGTAATGTATAGGTTCTACCATAAGTAATGTACAAATAATATCTGTTTGGTGAAAAGATAAAGAAACAGTCTGATTCCATGATAAAGAAACTGTATTTTTAGGTTCAATCATGAAACATTTATGTATTATTATTTTATAGGAGTGGATAATTTTTTTTCCTTAGTATATTTTTGTTATGTGGATTGATTCAGTGACTTACTTCCACCACCATGGTCATGAAGAAAGACTTTCTTGGTACCACAATAAGGTACAAAATTCAAATCACTGCAAAAGTTTCTATCACAAACAATATTACTAGTATACGAATATATGATTTTTTATTTTCTAATTGAAACATTCTAAATGATTCATATTCACTTGGAAAATTCATGTTCTTAATAAGTACAAAACATATGGTCATTAAAATAAGTTTTCTTTTATCTTCAAGCTTTAACATGCATTAGGTAGGGGATCAAATGGTTTTTGATGAAAGGGTTGGATAAGCAATTTTGATTGAATGAATTGTTTCTAATTTGTTGTCTTTACTACTAATATCATTGGAAAAATTTCTTCACCCATAAATTCTTTCTTGGGTTCATTACTTTTTGGACATGAATTGAGGTATCTTCATGGAGGAATGACGATGCTTGATCATGAGTATGGTTTGATCAACAACATCCACCATGATATTGGAACTCATGTCATTCATAAGAAATTTCCTCAATTTCCTCAGTACCATCTCATATAAATAGTGATTATGTACATATTTTTTAACCTTATAATGGAATTAGTATCAATCATTGAAAATGTCTTATAAAAATAAACACTTACAATAAGAAGATAGAAAAAATAATTTTTTTTTATATTTTGATTCATACCATGAAGATAGAGTCCTCAAAGCCAATGATCATGAAATACTACCATGAATAGAGGAGATCAAGTCCCCTTAATGGTACCTTCTTGGAATTTTGATTAGAAGCTTTAAGCATGATCAATATATCAATGATGAGGGAGATGATGTGTACTCTGAAATTGATCTTGAACTATGTAAATTAATGTTGATTCAATCAAGATTGCTTTGATTCATAAATTGATGGTTCTAGTGGAGGAAGAGAAGCTACAAATGTTCCTAGGTAGTCTAGATTTTTGTAAAATTAATAAAAAATATAGTTATGGGATCTGGAACGTCTTATTACAATTGATACTGCTCATTATGTAACTTTTAATTCTCAAATTCTTAACTTTTGTTCCTAGTAAGTCATTCTTCCTATAACTTATATTCCTTAATTTGGTATTTGATTGAGAAGGATGAGCATTATGTAACTTTTATTCCTCAATATATGTAACTAATACTCCTACATTCTAGGTTCTTCTCTTTTTTCCACCTATATGGTCACACTAACTTGGTTTGTAGAAGAGGTCGAACTTGTTTGAAAGCACCTGGGAAAGGACCTATCTCCAACAATCCTATGAATCCATCTCAAAACTATGGGGAGCTCAAATTACCTATTTTTTAGGAGTCTACATCATAGGTAGGATATCCCTTTTCTTCAAACATGGGCATGTCTACTTCTTCTCCCAGGGATATCGTGTCTTACAGGGACATGTCTGTTCATAAAAAGCATCATTGGTGTGCTTTGGTTGTATTCAATACAAGTTTTTTGGTAGTTTAAACTATTTTCCTCATGCCTTTTCTATGGAACCAATGAATGATTTCAGTAGTGGTAAGTCGTACTTGCTTCAATTTCCATCATACTGTGATATTAATGATAATGGTACAGAATCCTCAGTTGTTTCCACTATCATCACTTCAAATTATTTTGAATTTCATGCGAAACCCTCAATGCTGTCTGATGATGAAAAAGTTTCTAAGAAGGAAGATTGTGTTTTTGGTTCTCTGACCACTAGTATGTGCAACAGGTCCCATTATAAAAGGGAACTACTCAAGCTATCTTCTATGTCATTGGGTAGCCTCCCAACCTTGGGATTTCTCATGGTTTAGGTTCTTAAGTGATTTCCAACTACATCGTTATTGGATCCCATCATCAAAAATCTTCTTTCATCACTATTTTGGAATGGATTAAAAAAAATCCAAGATGATGTTATGGATAAAGGGATTAATTTTTGGGAGAAAATTTTGAAGCTATACCAAAAGTACTACCACGGTGTATTTATGAAGTCAGCTCTCATTGGGGGAGGTGATGTTTTTTATTTTTTGATTAATATTTTTTAATGCACCATCCTGTGTCATTTATTATAGTGTATATTATTCAATACCAGGTTAGTGATTATTCATTTTACAACTATGTTATAGGAACATGAAATCACTAGATGTTTAGGAGTCAATTGCAACAATGACATATGATTTGTTACAACAAATACAAAATTTTCCTCCACTCAGGTATTAATATATTAATCTTCTTTGTCTCTTATTTTCATTACATCATTGGAGTGTACATTAATTATTTTTAGGCATGTGTCTGTTGAATTATTTTAGAGGTTGAGCATGTTAGATGGCTAACAAGTGTGCTTCATTTCAGGTGTATATAATTGGAGGTGATGGGATGTAGAGAGGAGCTTCTGTGATTTTTGAGGTATTGAAATTTTAGACCATTAATCAGTATGGTAGTAGTTATTTCATGTTTTAGAAAATATTTTTCTGTGAGTTTATTTTGTTTCAACCATTAACATATATGAAATCAGAAGGTGCAATGTCAAAGTTGAAGTTATTAGTATCCACAACAACATCAACAAAGATATTAATAATAGGGATGTCTCTCACACTGTGTGACTATGAATTTCACCACAAATAGTCTAAAAATAGTAACCAGTGTTACAATTTTTACCCATGTTTTCCAAATAAATCCTTCTCTATAGACATTCTCTTATGTGTCCTTGGTTTTAAAACAATCTATAATATGTTACTATTACAATTTTAATTTTCACAATTCAATGTTAATTTTTACTATTTCTTATTAAAAATGTTTGATACATCATGTTTTATGATTTCTCCATGGTAAAAATAAAATTTCATTATTTATGATATATTATTTATGATACATCATGTTTTTTTGTATCTTTTTACATCATGTTTTTTTCTTTTCATTCCATTTCATATATAATTTATGATACATGTTATTATTATTAATTTTTTTAATTATTATCTATCACTAAATCTATAATTTTAACATATTTTTAACTAATTTTCATTATTAAATATTCTAACTATTAATACACTTTTGAAAATTATATTTTAATTACACCGCCATGCGTATGCACGAGCGAGGTACTAGTGTTTAATAAATTGCATTTTTAAGTATTTCATAAATATTAGAATTTTTATATTAAAAATTAAAATTAAATATCATATAAATTAATTTTGATAAAATTAATATCATTTTTGAAATTAGTACATCAAAATTTTCCAAGGGCGATTTTTTTTAATTTTATGATATACTTCAGTTTTTAGGTGAATAGTAAATTTATAGTTTTTCACATAACCAATGTATCATAAATTTCATCATTCATGATGTAATAGTTAAAAAATAATTTCTATAACTTATGTTTATTCCATGATATATTTAATTTCATAAATGAGACATTAAAATACAATAAACTTAATTTCCAAACCTAAAAAGTACTTTCCAAAACCTAAAGTCTAAAGTGATTCATTAAAATAACAATTTATCTGTTTTTTTTTTCAATTTCCTTTTTATTAAACTAATGAATTCAAATTATAAGGTTTATTTAAAGTATTAAACCCATTATATTATATTTATATATGATTTATATTGTTAAAAATTCACTATTAAAAGTTTTAGCTTCAATATAATATTTTATTAAATATTTTATTCTAAAAATACCCCTATCCTCAAGCATAAATAAGTCCACTCCATTCCCTTGGAAAACCACTCATTCACTACTTTCAAAATCCTAAACTCTATAAAAATGTTACCTCTCAATCCCCTTAGAATACTTAGGGATGTTCTGGAGTAAAAAAACTCCAATCATCAAGGGATTTTTAATGGCGTACAAGAGAAGCTACATCGAGGATTAAGTAAGTTTCGATCAAATATTCTTATTTTTATTTCTTCTTCTTCTTATCCTTATTTTTTTCACCAACCCTTTCACAGCCAAGACATATAATATTAATTAGGCATCAATTTAATATTATATTAATGATTCTAATCTACTTTAATTTTTATATTTACAATATATGTAAATTTAAAAATTCTATTTTCCGCACTTTCGGTAATGTCCCATCAAAGGCTGGTTATCCACCTATGGCTACATTACCAAGTCAATTATTATAACCACCTTCATGCATGGATACTAAAAAATATATATATTATATAAATATGTAATTATATTTATTATAATCTTATATAATTAATTATACTAATCTATAAATTACATTTAACAAAATAGTGAAGTCGATGTAAAACGAGAAATTTTTAAGTAAAACATGATATAAAAATGACTAACCTATAACCAAGGAAATTAATAAATATAATAAAATTAATATAATTGAAATATATTCGTAAAAATTACAATAAATAACTTTTGGATCAATTTTTTAATATATATAATTTTATTATTCAGGAGGCGTAAAATTGATAAAATAAAGTGGGAATAAAGGAAAGGGGATTTTTTTAACCCCACTCCATTTCTTTGGGTTATCCCTCTTTCATGAAATATTTGGTATGAATACCCATATAATATTCCTTAAATATCATTTCATTATTCTTCCCTTTTATTTTCTGGGATATACATGTTTCCTACTTGATTTAATGACAAATACAAAGATTTTACAAAACAAATCTTCTTTCAAAAACACATCTTGGACTCATCTTGAGTTGTTTCTTCTTCACTCAAGAATAATTATTATTATACCAAACATGTTTTTAACCTTTTCATTTGGGAAATCCAATTTTATTCATAAAATCATGATTGATTAAATTCGTATGAAACCCATTAATTTCCATGGTTTAATTCATGACTATGATTGTAATACATTCTATATGAAATGCATCATTATTTAAACATTATGATGTGATGGGTGGGCCCAAAATTATATATAACTTTAATGAATTGGGTAATTTGATATATCTCATGAGATAATGTGTAATATTCATGAACACGATGCTATATTTTTTTACAATGATGATGTTATGATTATGCACATATGTTATGCGTGGACATGATGCTAGATTTTTTCACAGCTATGTGTGGTATTTTACCACTGTGACATGATGTTTCATGTTTATGAATTTCCACATTCCATGCCTTTATCACATTTCCCATCATGATATTAATGATGATACTATGCTTATGATATGATGATGATGATTTTTATCACCCATGTTTTATTGATTCATGACCCTTATAATCCTCTTACTGGGATCTTAGATCACCACTTTCTCTGATTCATATCTTTAGGTGATTACATATACTAAGAAGAATGTGATATTTTAAGGATAAAAATGAACAATTTTTTTTTATGTTTTATTATGTTCATGTTATGTATGAGCATATTTTTCCTTATATACTAAAACTTGTGATATGGGATTTGTATCTTTACTATGTTTTTTTCTTAAAAATTAAGTAATAGTTATGTAATGAAAATTAGGGTTTCTATAGTTGGTATTAGAGCATGGTTTAGTTAATTTGAGAATTAGGATTAGAGAATGGTAGTGAAAACCCTTAGGATAAGTATAACTATATATAAACATCCATTAAACCTTATTTTTTAAAAATTCTAAACATATGGATCCCATAAAATATTAATTTAGTGTTAATTGTGTAAAAGAATAAATTATTCATGATTTTTTTGACTCATGCTCACACCTTTTATATTTTAGAAAATGGTTTGAACTAGGAGAATTAGGCCAACAACCTGTGTGAGGCACAATACAGTGACCGCTCGAATGACATCCCCAATTCCATGGGAGGTGGAGTTTAAAACTTCATGGAAATTATTACTGAGTTGTATCAGGCTGTGAATAACAACCTGAACCATGTGAAAAATCCTCCTTCACTCAAGAATTATCAACTATACATTGAGTCTTTTATATAGCAACAACCATAAACATTTAGTATATCTTCTAATTCATCTATCATGGAATAATGGGTTAAATCAATGGAGAAGATCTTTTATGTGATCCATTTTTATGAGAAGGAGAATGTGACCCTTTCTATTTATCATTTAGATGGAGAATCTGATAAATGGTGAGTGTTGAAAAAGAACAAAAATATGAAGGATTAAATGGATGAGATTGAGTAGGAAGACTTTAAGAAAATATTTCTTAACAAGTATTTACCTCAAAATATAAAAAAAAATATGGATAGAGAATTCATAGAGCTAAAGAAAAAGGAAGCTAAATCTATCATTAATTATGAAGAAAACTTCGAAAGGATTTCAAGATATTCCTCCAGTTTTTTTATTAATAATGGTAGCAGAATAGATAGATTATTTAGTGGTTTAAAATCACACCTTTGAATCAAAACCCTGAGTTCCACATTGATGATGATGGTGTGATTTAGTTTGGAATAAGGATTTGTGTGCCTACATCACCTGAGATAAAGAAGTAGTTATTGAATAATGCATATAACTCAAGTTAAAAAAATGAAGAAGGATATTGCAGAGTATATATCATGGTGTTTGGTATGTCATCAAGTTAAATTAGAGTGAGAAAAGTAAAAAGGGATGATGCAACCATTTTCTATACCCACATGGAAATGGGATAATGTCAATATGGACTTTGTCACTGGTCACCTGAATACATCAAAAGGAAACATTGCAATATTGGTTATGGTGGATCAATTCACCAAGAATTCCCACTTTATCACAATTATGGAAGATTTATCACTTGAAAAATTTCCAAGATATATGTGAAGGAAGTGGTGAGGTTTCCTGGGGATCAAATTTTAATTATCTCTAATAGTGATCCATGGTTCACATCTAAATTATGGAGAAGTATTCAACATGCTCTGAGTACTAAATTGAATTTTAGTATGGCATATCAACACCAAAATGATATCCAATCTAAAAGGACTATTCAGATGCTTGAAGACATGACAAGATATTTCTCAATGGAATTAAAATTTAGACAGGATCAACATCTCTCATTGGTTAAGTTATCATATAATAAAATCTTCCACTTGAGTATTCAAATGGACCCATATGAAGCTCTATATGTGAAGCGATGTAGAACTCCCACTTGTTGGGATGAAGTTGGAGAATGAAAGCTACTTGGATATGATATTGCGAAAGAGATGACAAAGAAGGTTAAATCCATCCAAAAACATATAAAAGATGCTCAGATTCAGCAAAAGAGCTATGCTGACAATTGTCAAAGGGACTTGGAGTTTGATGTGGGAGAAATTTTTTTCCTTTGAATATCTACATGGAAGAGAATCATGCAATTTGGAAATAAAGGGAAGCTTATCACAAGGTACATTGGCCCCTTAACTAAAAATTAATTTTTTGTTATCATAAAACCCATTTTGAGGGCTGAGGGATAACCCAACATGACATCAAGACATAAGACAATAAAAACCATGCCCCAATAGTACAAAGTCCATAAAACCAGATCAAACAACAAGGGAAATCTCCTCCCCAGCATTGAAAACTTTAAGTCCAGTTTCCACCTTATCATAATTGATCGGCTAGCTATCCCGTGCATATATGCACAGAGATGGTACATATAGAAAATTCCATACCCTCTCAAACATCCAATTCTAGAAAGCAATGATCTAGTGAAAAACTCACATCTCTAAACCTCATCTAGAGTATCCCCTGAACAAGATCTGATGCATAACCTTGAACCACAGACCACCAGCCACACACCAAATCACATCACAAAAGTATATTCACACACCATTGTAGAAACACACTCACAACAGAAACAAAATCACAAACAATATAAAATCAGGAATTCAGAAAATCAAAGAACACAAATGGCTGATAAATGAGATCTTTATTAGTGCTTTTTTCTAGTGCTAAAAAACCTCAGTGTTGTTAAGGGATTGTTTTGTAGTAGTTAATATGGGTTGTGAGGATTAATAACCTAGATTACTAAGTTATTTATATATTAATAGAGAATTCTACATATGAATTATAAAGGTTGATTTTTATAAAGGTTTCATTTTATCTACCCTAAAAAATAGCAGATAAATGAAATCTTTATTAGTGCTTTTTTCTAGTGCTAATAAACCTCAGTGTTGTTAAGGGATTGTTTTGTAGTAGTTATTATGGGTTGGGAGGATTAATAACCTAGATTACTAATTTATTTATAGATTAATAGGGAATGTGGCATACGAATTACCCTCCAGTTGTGGATCATTTTAGGGACAACATCCCTGATGACTTATATGGGATGGCTCTAAAGAGAGAGGTATAGTTTTTAATTGGGATAATTCTAGGATAACACTTGTATCAATTTTACCATACAGGATGGATACTACTGAGTTTCAAGATCATGAGTTTAAATTGGAAGATTTGAAATCCATGGGGGTTTATAAAACCCCTTACTTTAACATGAGGTACATCTCTGCCTTTTGGAATTAAGGGAAACAGGAACCATAGGATTTGTGTTGATTATAAAATATTGAACTAGTTTTTGATTAAGAATCTATATCTACTACCTTTTATAGATTACCTCTTTGATCATCTATGAAGAACATATGGTTTCTCAAAGATTTAATTGATTCTGGGTTACAATCAGGTATGAGTTAAACATTTAGATATACTATATACAACATTCTAATCTAGATATATCTTTTATGATTATTTATATATTTTTTGGCCTCACTAATGTGCCAATAGTTTTGTGGATCTGATGAATCCAATTTTCCCCCCATATCAATATTTTTTTGCAGTAGTTTTCATTAATTAAATGTTAGTGCACTCAAAAACTCAATATGTTCATTTCAAACATCATGTTATCATTTTGAGTACGCTGAGAGAGCACATGTTACATTCTATGCTCACATAATGTCATATTTGGATCGATATAGTTCACTTCTTTAGTCACATCATCTCAAAGGAATTATTATCATTAGATATATATAAGGTGAGAGTGATAGTTTCATGGTACCATCCTAATAATGTCTTATAGGGAGAGTTTCTTATGGCTATATAGATATTAACGGTGTTTTGTTCAGGATTTTCACACCTTACGGTACCTCTCATGGTCATGACCCATTAGGGTGTCTTGTTTTTATGGTATTAATATTTTGATAAATCTTTTCCAATGTTAAGAGGACGGTTTACATTAGCACCGATAAAGATTCTACCATTGTTGGGGATAGTTTATATGGTTTATTTTATTTCTTCAGAAATTATGTTTAGAATTATTTTGATGTAAGGATACCAAGATGTGGTATACTTTCCTCTCTAGTCAAGGATATATGTTTGTAATTACTCAACATAAAATCTCTAGTTGGTAGTTATGGATCATTAATTACACTACTAGAGGCGTTAATTTTTGGTATAGTGGTTTGCAGTGTACACAAAGAAAAAAAACCTAAAATATGTATTCATTTAATGTGATGTTACCCTCATACAACACCAATGTATTGAATATCTATAGTATTTAGGATTTTATAATTATTATAAACTCAGGATGGGGAATTCAATGGTTGTCACTAAAATATGAAAGACTCAAACATAGGCTATTTAGGAGGATAATGATGTGTGGAAGTTAATGACCATCTTTTCTGAGATTCAATTGGAGGTGAAAAACTGATGAGAGTAACTTGTACTCACATTTTTATCAATAGGATCTTCACTTCTGGAAAGTGTATGTATGGGGTAGAATTCTATGTGTCCTTAGTCCCAAGGGAGAGTGACACAGGTGAGGACCCACGACAGGTTTGATTTATTGATAGGGATGAGATCTTATGCATTCAAGGGTATGTTTGGGTTCTAGAATACATAATAGAGGATTCTATTAAAGCTACTCTTGTCACTTCCTTGTAAGTACATCTTAGTATATCCAAGATATACCATGAAATATGTATCCAATATTTTTGGTTAGGGATGAAGAGGGATTTAGCTAGTTTTGTTACTTGGTGTTCCACCTATTAGAAGATGATTGTGGAATGCGAGGACGCATTGGGAATTTTATAGTTATTACCATTTTCAGAGTGTAAATTCCATGATATAACCATGGATTTTGTAATGATATTACCAAGATCCCATTGAATAAGTAAAATCATATGGGTGATCATTGATAGATGGAAAAATTCTTCCCACTTCCTACATATTGGGGAGACCATTTCAATGGATGATCTTGGGAGGATATAAGTCAGGGAGATCATATGACTTCATGGAGTTTCATGTACCATCATCTTAGATAGGGATATTTTTTACATCATGGTTTAGGAAAGGGTTATAGAAGGATCTGGTTTCATAGGTACTTCTGAGTACATCATATCACACTCAGACTGATTTGTAGTCTGAGCATATGATATAGGTGTTAGAAGAAATTCTACAAGAAAGCATCATTGAATTTAGAGGTTCTTTAGAGAAAAACTTACCTATTACTAAATTTTATTAGGAGAACAATTTCAAAGAAAACATACCGATGGATACTTATGAGTCTATGTACATAGGTCATTATGTTCACCTCTATGCTGGTCAGAGGTAGGAGAGGAAGTGATATCCGGGCCTGATATCATTCCGGAGACCCTAGAGAAGAAAAATGTATCATAAGTCATATGGTTATATCCTAGTCTAGGAAGATTTATTATGTCAACCATCATTTAAGACCATTGTAGTTTGAGGTGGGATATTAGGTCTTCATATGTGTTTTTTCTTTATTGGGGCATCAATGGTTTCAGAAACAAGGGAAGCTATCAGATGTGTTCATTGGAACCTTGGAGATTTTTGAGAGAGTTAGGAAGATAGTCTATCAATTATAGTTACCTTAGAGGTACATGTCCATGCAATACATATTCCATGATTCATAGCTTCAATACTAATATTCAAATCCTTCTCATGTTCTTCTACCTGATGAGTTTGAGTTTCATATTGATGCTTCTCTTTAGGATTATCTACTTCTTATCATGGATCTGAACATGAAGGATATCCATTGTAGGACAATTCCTCTAGATTGGGTAATATGGTAGCATGGCCATGTAAAATATTAGTCTTGAGAGAGAGAGAGAGAGGCTAATGTGCATGCCCAATATCCAGAACTATTCTCAAATGATGGTCAACCATTCTAAAAGAAAACTCAGGAAAGATTTATTTTAAAGAGGGGTGGTTGTATAGTCCTGAATTTTGAAAGATGTATGGATTCTTTAAATTACTTTTTATACACTTTTTATTACTCTAATAAAAGTTATTTTGATTTTAAGGAATGTTTCAAGGGAATTAGAGGTTTGTTTGGAGCCTGGGGCTCTAGGTTTTGGAGAAATGGTGTGAGGAGCACATGTTGAACATGGTAATTCGTAATATTGTGTCTCAACTATGAAACCCAAATAAAGGAAATGAATGATTTGAAAAAACATTAGGGGGAGGCTACATGATAGAGTTAAACGAAGAAGGTTTTTTACAAAGATGAAATTCATAATTAGATCATGATTTTTTCAATTGTGAACCTAACTGTGAGGGGGCACAGGAATAGTTATAACACCTAGTTGAAACACTGTTTGGACAACCATGTGGCCGACTGTTCACCCTTTTAAAAGAGGACAAATCACCTTTTTATTTCTTCTCCATTATAATTTTCTTCTCCCTTTTTTATATTCTAAATCAAAGAAACAATACTCCCCCATTTTTGAGATATTCTTCATCTTCTCAAGCTAGGATTTGATCCTCCTATTGAAATCAAAATTGATCGTTGTTCATATTGTCGGGCACCCATCGATAAGTTCTTCAATCCATTTTATTCTTTTCTTTATTTATCTATCCATTTGGAATTCTAAATCAATGTTAGATAATATTATCTATATTTAATGTTTTTGTTTATTTATCTGATTTTCCCTTTCTAGCACAAATCCAGGGTTAATATAGAACAAGAATTCATATACTAAGTTAAGGTTGGTGGATTAGTTATTTTACCCTAAATTTATTTATGTTTATATTATGATCTATCATGTCATCCATTATAATTTTTGACCAATTCCACATTAACACATAATTTATTAAATGAATGGATTTCACCTTGATTAGGGTTATCCTAGAATCCTAAATTCATCATTAGAGGAAGTCCACCTCAACTAGAGAAAACTCTTATGATGATCTTCCATAAATGACCTTGATCTTTCTTCATTATAATGAAATCAAACCACCAATATATGTTTTTTGAGCTGTCTCTTATAAATAAAATGTTGTTTGAATTAAAAAAATTGGATAATTGTAAGCCCATGATCCTAGGATAGTGCCTTTTGATACTTATATCTTGAGTTATACTTATTAATTAAATGTAATAATTGAAATAAGTGAATTGTTAAATGGTATGTGTTACCACTAGCCTATTCCATACTGCATATCATGCTTAGGGAGATATAATGGTTTTGATGTGAAATTTCTTAAACATGATCATCATGAATAAAAACATAAATGAATCAAACATAGATTATATCACAATGGGAGTGATACACTAATTATTATATAGAATACATTTGAGAATATCATCATATGGATGGATTTTTTATTATTGCCTTACTGATACTTAGTTCCCTAAGTTGAATACCAGGGATGATATCATAGGTAAATTTCGTTGTATTATTCCTTGAGAATTACATGATTCTATATGTTGAATACATTAGACAATTTCAATAGGAAATTCCATTATACCATGCCCTGAGTGATACTTGGGTTCCTATGTGGAATGCCTTGGAGGAATCCTAGAAGGACGGGTTCATAAAGTATACTTAGACCAATCTCTAGGTTACCAATTTATAATGACATAGATAGGTTCAGGATTCTAATTTAATATATTTTCATGATTTTCATGTCAATGGAAAAAAATGGATCCGGTTTATGCTCCACATACTTGAATACCTAGATTTTCTCCATCTGTATGCTTTAAATACCATGAAAATTCATGGAATATCATATGAATCTCATCATATATAGATACCTTGGTGTTACACCTTCGGTATCATCCATAATATAAATTTAAAAAATATAATTCCTAATGAAATTTTTGAGTTGGACTACAGTCGGTAATATTAGACAAGTGTTCCATAAAGAGAATAGACCAATATGGTTATATTTATTCAAAATTACCATTTATTGTACCTTCACAGTTCTCATTATATATTCATAGGCTGTCTAATGATAGAAACTATTGGTGATGACCTACTAATTTTTACTCAAACCTTGTTCGGGCCATCATATTATACCCAGACATATTTCCTTGATGAAGGTAGGGACAAGGGAAAGTGTCCTACTATGGATTCTGATTTTATTTACTAGGATATAGTATGTGAGTATAGTAAAGTGATTATGCACCTGTTGTAATTAGAGATAGATTTTGGGCTTTTTATACTTTTTTATATCATGTTCTATATGCATATTGTTTTCCTCTCTACGTATCCCCCGTTTTTTACATCATCATGAAATTCATCATTTTGTATATGTTACTAGATATGAATCTTTTTCTTCTTGATGTTTTACTACTGATTATTATTAATTTTTTTTCATATGCTTCCACAATTTTATTATATTTATTTTGTTTATTTTTCTGTTATCTACCACTGTTATCCAGTCTAACATGTTGGTATATTCTCCCCACAATACCACCATAGACCCTCTCTACTAGTGGGAAATATCCAGTGTATTGAGATGTAAAATTGAGGACATGTGGAAAAATGAGATCAGTTAATTATTAGTGAACTTTTTCTATAATGTTATATATACTACAACAATATATGCTCCTTACACAACTCCACTAGATCCCATCTCTCTATATCCCTCTATACGAGTTCCTAAGATCTATCACTTAGGCCATATTTTACTCTTCCAAATATGTTGTAAATATAAATGGATTAACTACATACTGGTTAGCTGGGATGAATTCCTATTCAATATTCCACACATGAAATACCTCATCAATAAAATTTTCATGGTAAAATTAACATGATTATTAAACATGATCTCAATTTCTCACACTGACCTAATGGCCAGTTAGAGAGAAATATTCTTCAACCCCTTCACTTACTTGATAGTTATTGTGTGGAACATAACCCAGAAATTCCTATATAAGTATTACAATGAAACTTATACCTATTTCTACTCAAGAATATTCAACAAAAATTATTGATGCCACACACCCCTCATCTGACTAGTATATAAAGTGACCCAACATTCCCCCCTTGCCCAAATATAACTGAAGGATCTCTTGAGAACCTCTACCAATGATCTGTATCTAGAAAAAAGACATTCCCCTCATACATTTCTAGAGATATATTTTGAATGGATTTAAACTTCCTCAACAACTTATCATCCCCCCCCAACATTCAATTCAATCATCTTGCGGTCAACCCAATTATCCTCCTAGAATTAACCAGCCTGAAACACCCATTAGCGGAATCCATGAACCATATCAGATAATGAAAATAATTATTTCAAAATCCTATAAGTAAATAATATTATTATAATTTAATGAATTTATTCATTTAATTTCCAAAATATCACACAATTTTAACACAAAATAATAATCATGATGATTGTCCCTCTCCTGGGTCACTAACATACAAGAAACACCACCTCAGTTGGTCATTTCATTGACTCGGGGTCTTGGAATTAGATAACAGTAGGCCCTAAAATCATTCATCATGGTTGATATTCCCTAGAATATGACATCACCCAAGATTAACTGATATTATTTCCTTACTGACACATGCAATTCCCATGGATCGAAATCCAAACTCCTTCGAATCTCTCAACTAAATCCTATGATGTCATTTTTTAATGACCCAATCACTACAAATGTACCCATTATGGATTAAAAATGAATAATGATAGATGATGGCCAATGATAGTTTCCTTCAGCAGGCCCCGAGTTGGTGACTATCACTGAGAGTAAATAAAATCTCACATATATTAGTCATTTCCCTCATAATAAATGTAAGATCAGAAGATATAATGATAACCACCATGAAACTCCATCACATAAAGAGGAAAGTTAACCAAAACTATCCCACAATGAATTTATAATGTAAATAAATATAAAATGTCTCCAAATAAATACCCAAAAGAAACCACAAGGTTTATGAATAGGTTACTCATCTAATGTTTGGGATAGGAAGGTCTAAATCGAACCCCAAAGTCCTCCATGAAACCTAAAAATAGTTTGTATATACATATTCTGAGATTAACATGTATAATCAGAAGCAACATAGCCAAATACTATTGATAACATGTGAAAATATCATTGTAATGTTCCAATAGATGAATGACATAACCAACATGGACCTAAATAGGTCAACTAACTAAAACCCATATTCACCAAGACACACTCACTAAATAATGCATCTTATTGTAATTACATACTAATAATCATTTGAATTAAGGGTACCCCATAACAATTTTCTAGTGATTTTATGCTATCCTTCCGTAACATCCCATGTCCTCGAATTCCCAACCCATACATAGAAAAATTATAAAAGAAGACACATAAGAAACCACACCAAATCATGCCCAAAGACACTAGAGAATTTATATTATACCTTGAAAAATGTGAAAAAATTATCAATAAGTCCACATAATTCTATAACCAATGCTATATAACTATAATGACAAGATATCATGAACATGAAAGACATAAACATCATACCCTCCTCTTACTATGAATGACCCCCACTATGAATTACCTTATCAATATCTTGAAACATGACTATATATGAAATATACTCATAGTCCACCAAATCATATATGAAAAAGCCATGCTTGTAAGCTAGATAAAGGAAGAGGTGGTAGCCATCCATATGTCCCCACTATCATGGATGTGGGGAAAACACCTGCAATCAAATTTGGGTGTTGAAACATAGTTCTTGATGCAGGTGGGGTGCATGTAGAAATCATAAATAAAATATAAATTTTAGTAGTCACACAGAAAACCGAACTATGGGTTTATAATAAGATTACCATCACCATTTCCAACCTTGCCACAGTCACGCACAACCTTATCCATTTTTCATTAAACTAAAAATACATCAAACTATTAATGTAGGCCACAACCAAAATCCAAATTCCATTTCCATATTTTCCTATTACCTCCCACATTCCTTTTAAAATCATAATAATATAATGTCTATAAATAATAACTTCATCAAAATATCCCAATTTAGTTCTACGGGTTTATTTATCATTCCATCCCAAACCATTTTTTTAGTCATTAACATTCATTCCATCATCACCGGTCAACAAACACATCAAAACATATCCCACCATGTTCACATCAATAAGAACAACAATAGAACCACTAAACATCACAACCAAATCTCATAATAAAAACTACACATCAAAACCACTTCTTATTTAATTTTAGTAAAAATTATTTTATTAAAAATACTTCATTACATTCATGGTAATTCTCACACATTTGGAAATTTAATGGGAAACCAATTTTATTATTATTATAGATGTTCTTATAAATTTTCATGTGTGGTGAGTAAAAAACATGAAATCAATATCCAAAAAAACATATTAAATAACAACATAAGAAATAGTCTAAAAGAATATAATTCATGCTCTAAAAAACTGGAAAATCATAATAATAAGTAAAGAACATGTGATTTATTCCCCACCCATTCAACTTCAATTAAACCAATTAAATGTCGTCGTTAATATGGTGAAAGTTATATATGGAAAGGAAGTAAAATCCATGATATTAACACATTCATGTATATGTGGGGAATGATGATGGATCACTTACCATGATTGGAACCACATAGATAAATGCACAAAAAAGGATCAACCACTACATATTACAAAGGATTTGACATCAGATCCTATAGAGGACAAGACACCATAATAACAACCCCATCATGGGAAAAAATTCAAAAAAATGATCTTCCTTATAAAAAAAGGGAGTAATGAAGGAAGGGAAAAGAGATTGTTACCTTGATCCAATGGAATACAATATAAATGATCTAAAACATACTAAGGGGTATGAATCCCATAGGTAGGTGACTAGAGAATGTGAGGATGAACAGGGGCTGCCATGAGTTGATGAAAGGCGCCAAAATATAAAAAATTTGGTTTTTGATCTCTTATTTGATGATTAATATTGTTGGACTCCACCAAGTCATGGGGACATCCTAAATTATTGTTACAAGGTTAGTAAAATAGATATCTATGGCACACAAGTGAGATCACCCTTTTCCTTGTTTTTGGAAAATGAGATTTGACCACCCCCACAACATATACCATGATGTGGTCTAAGTTGTGGGGTTTATCTAGTCATATTACATGGTAAGATGACATAAAGTAGTTACCATATAATTATTATTTTACTCTCACCACAACCAAGGATACAACATGGTGAGGTTGAGTTACTCATTTAAGATAGGTGAACCCATAAGGAAACACTCCAGGCCTGATTACCTAACTGGGTGATTTAGTGAAAAAATTTGTGCATAAGAAAACCCTAAAGACAATACACCCAACAAAACAACTTCCATAGGGTGTGGTCACGCAGCCCCTTTCCCATAAGAGAACACTGAATCCCAAAGTCCCTCCAAAATGGATTGACTTGTTGGTTCAAAAGCTACAACTCCCTTGGAAAATCCATAACATCACCTCAAATATCTAGATCACTAAAAAAATTTCCCACAACGTTTGCAAGCCTAAAAAAACACAAAGGAATCATGAGAAGGTTCAAGAAATTACACATAGACAATATACAAAATAGTAAGAAAAATAAAACAAATATCCAATTCTAATTTAAAATGTATCATATAAGACTACTCAAATAATACCAGATTGGTGCACCACATGACATTAAGAGAACCTCCATGTATTCTATAGGCTATCAACAATTAGTGTCAATATGATGATATCACTGGGGAGACTATACCCTTAGTATCACAATAGTAAGCCATATATAAAAGTAATATATATAGTAAATGGAGAAACATTAGTGTAAGATTAAATTAATAGTGTAATTCATACCATAATAAATAACGTCCATCATGTTATGAAAATATGTACACATGATGGTCAGACAATCATTCAATAATACATGATCACCCATAGGGGATAATCATATATAAAATATTAAAATAACTGAAAAATTTGGGTGACCTAATTTTTCATCAACATATCCTATGACTTCTGTCTAATACCCTATTCATATTCACTATCTCATCCACCTATACTAGGGCCATAAACTATACTACATGCTAATAATAAGGTGTGATTTCACTCCAAAGTTATTTTAAAGGGTGTGAGTTCAAAACATCATTGACAATAACCAATGGTTTCCCTAATAAAAACTAGTATATATACTGATCAACATACTTTTTGTATGTAAATTGGAACATCACAAATAATCAGAATTCAACATTTTTATTATTCATGGAGACACCATAATAGTAAATGTATACCTAAATCAACGTGTTAAGGAATGGGATGATGCTCATAGAGTCTGAATACATTTTTAGTCTAAATGATATCAGAACACACACCTCATTAGTCATGAATAAAAAATATTCTTTAAATCATAACACTAGAGTGATGGATACATTCTCGATAATATTGACATGGTAAATGATTTATCTATGAAACATATCTATAATTAAAATTATATCATTATATTTATCAAAAAGGGTTGATGATTCTTCACAAATATAAACATAGTGAATGTGTTATCTCCTTTATAATTATGTAACACCATAAACAATCGGGTGAATGATGTGTCTCAATGTGAATTATATTCCATAACTAAAAATTTTTATGTAGATAATCTACCACTACAAAAATCACTATGGTGATTGGTTTTTCATCCATAACAACTCTAGGTGGATGATGCACCCCTTATCAAAAACTACAGATAATGTTATATCACCAGTGAATTAGTAATCACCAAATAATGATAACATAAATGGGTGTCACCCAAAAAAATAATGGTGAATAAAAGATCAAAAATCCAAAATCATAAATTTATATGATTCATCACCACCATTATAATAACTTAATTTAATGAATAATGGAAATGAGAAGAACAATACCACATATATCATAGTAATAAAGAAGGAGAAATCACCATAGACACTGATCCTATAAATCCAAATTCTTTTAAGGCTTCTCATGAAAATGATATTTCCCAGATAGTACATATATATCAAGACTGACCTCCCATAATAATGATTACGATCACGCCAAACTACTGGTCTCACAATTTCAACTCCATGTAAGAACTCATCATACCAAATATATATAGAAAATTATTAGTTACCATTTATCATAATCAACATATGTATTTACACATCTAATGAACACACATAAATGTTATATAAGGATGAAAACATATTTTTGGGACTTGGAAACCCCTCACATTCCCATAACCATACTTTCTCTCCACATTCTATGGTTTAATGGTCATCAATGGACCCATGATCAACATAAAAAATTTTAGTTACCCACTATAACCTCAGTTGCTCAATGTTTTTCACTCATCAAGCATATGAACCAAATTTTTCATCACACTACTTAACTCTTAGTGAGAAACAATACTCATACACCATATATCCAAACCCATGCCCCCCTAAGTTTCACCCTTAGAATATTATCTAGATTAGATACACATATTTGAAACAAGACCAAAATATGTCTCTTGAGCCATTGATATATGATAAACACTCTCATTGGATATAATTTCCCTTTTGCAATTTATTTTACATGTGAGCTATTTCCATTGGTATCTATGAGATCAATTCATAAGACTATAACACATTCTCGGATCCCATCATGGTATCCATACCTCTCTATTCATAAGGGAAACTACTCATAATCCCCATTCATATTACAAACCCATTTACTGAAACATAACTTATGCATAATGTATGTGATTACATATATAATTTAACATTAGAATTCAATTACCCTTGATGGTTATCATCCCCACTTAATCATACTCACTCCAACCTTATCCAAGATCTTATTACCACATAAAATCAATATAATATCATCTTAAGTCTCTATCTTCAAGAAACACCAACTTAATTAATTATAAAAAATTCCAATAAATTAATACCATTAATCTACATGAATTAAATTAGTTATAAGTGTGATTAAACTCATCAGGTGATGTATCCTCAACGATTCATTATCAAGTGGTGTGGGACCCACTTGAATGATACCCCTAATCAATCTTGAATCAATAATTTTGATAACTTTTGCTGACTCAATATTAATTTAAATCACAATTTTGTGAGGAACTAACAAATATCCACGGTAGTGACTTAACTCAAGTGAAATCAAATATCACTATGCATGTGTATCATCTTAGGGCCTCCTCTAGCCAAAGCATGCAAAATAATCAACCAGAAGGAATGGTTTAACCATGAAATAGTGAAATTAGATCTCAAATCCCCAACCTAATATTGAAAATTTAATAGATAAAGGAGGATAAAGAAATGAATGAACAAGAGGGGTGTAACCAACCATGATAGGTGAAAGGAATAGAGTACATTCCACCAGAATCTATAGGGGAATCAGATGTAAAGAGGGGAAGAAACATAGGTTGGATCTCACTCCGTTCGTCTATCTCAAACACACAAAATCCGTGTTGGGATTTAAAATAAAACCTTCCCAAAAATTTAGAAAGAACATCACTAACTTAAGGTGTGGTGTTTTCATATCCACCATAAATCTTGTGTTTTTTACTAGAATTTTTGTTCCCAATTATTGAAATGTCCCGGAAATTCTGTATAATTTTTTTAATTATGTGGAATTATTTCGAGACTAAGAAATCTGACGGTATGATATTCCGAGGCCCGGAGTTACCGGAATGATCTGTCGAAGTTTGGTTGAGTTTTAATTATCATGCATGAGCAGTTTTCCTTAAAAAATAGAATAACTCTTAAATGGTAACTCTGATCAGAAATACGAGGGCACCGTTGCATTCAGGATGGTGGGTTTAACCTAGGTGAGACTTAATTTTAGTCGGTGCGAGCCTCCTGTGAGAAAACCCAAAAATGACATTATCGTAAATAAAATAATTAAATAAATTATTTTATTTTTCAAATGCTTATAAATCACAAATGGTACCTCAGATTGAAAATATGAGACCACCGCTGAACTCGTTAGGGTATTCTCTATTTAGAAAGATACTAACATTGGTCAGTGTGGGCCACTAGTGAAAGTTATTTTTTGGCTGTAAATAAACTAATTAAGTGACAATTATTTTATTGTAAAATTCATAACATATAAACGGTAACTCAGATTGAAAATCCAAGAGTACCATTGGGTTTATTGGGGCATGTTTCACTTAGGCAGTGCCTAACCTTGACTGGCACGGGTCAAGGGTGACTGTTATAATTTTTCCAAACTTTTTTTCGGGTACGTTTAGTAAACGCGCGCGCGATGTTATATAACTTTTGAACCAGTGCTCAGAATTGAAGTACGAGGGCACCGTTGAACTCGCTGCGCTGATATTCGCTTAAGGATACCTTCCCCTTGAACATAGTAGGTCAAGGATGAAAGTTAGTTTTCGTGAATTTCATGGGAGATTTAAATGAATAAAAATAAAATAAAGAACAACTTTTATTATATTTTTAAAACCTCCCAAATTTGTATGTGAAGTGGTGGGGACCACCTGAGCTAGAAACCCCACCAAATTGAATTCTTAATGGTGGGGACCACCCAACCCCCTTAAAATCCTTCTTTAATGAGGGAGGTGACTCTTGGTCCTCCCATTTAATTGCACCAATGTAAATTAAATGGCTTGTCCTTGCAAATACTAAGTAACGACGTCATTGGAATTTAGGATGGTTCCTATTAAATGAACCTTCATAAATTACACGATCATTACTTACCTTACCCCTATTATATTTATATGGAGTTTGGGGGAGGAATTGGCATGACTTCACCAAGAGACGAAGCTCTGGTAAAGTGCCGCGATGCCGAACACTTGGAAGACAGAGCCGGTTCCGGCAGGCGGTGACGAGCGACCCCGACCACAAACCAATGAACGACGGTCGAGCGGCGTCGTTGAAGTCATGTTGCGGGGATGAAGGATACTGAAACTTCCTCAAACACAGACATTCTCCAACGAATGTGAGGTAGGGTTTGTTGTTTATTTATACCCCATTATCCCATTCTTGATATCCTTCTTGAATTAAGAACGTCTATGTTGCTTGCTACCGCTCTAACGCGGTGGGTGCGGGCCTAACGAACATGGCCCGAACACTCTACATCCTTTATGGTTTTGATGTGTTCTTCACGATGGAGGAAAAAATTGAAGAGTGTCGGCTATTGACACCTGTGGGACTTAGGATCAAGGGCGACGATCGGCATCGGTTGGCCGCGCGAAGGGGCGACAGTGCACGTCCGCGCCACCCGTCATACAAGAGTCCCAGCATGAGGCCGCGATAGTGAGGGAGGGGGCCAGCTCGCTGCCGGCCACCGAAGATGGTTCATCGCTCGACCACACCATGCGGAAGAGAGGTTGTCCATCTAGCCAACTGGGGCTGCCCAGCGGAAGCCGCACTGTGGGCCACCAGTGGGCCGCCCAGCGGGATTGAAAGTGCGGCCGATTGTCGCCTATCGACCGTTCAAGGTTCCGGTGCTCTGCTAATGTGTATAGCAGCACTCGGGTCGAATCCTCAGCGATGATACTTTGTAGTAGTCGTTTGTTTGTAGTTGATTGTATTTTGATTAGGGGGTTTGTTTGCAGAGCTTAATTGAAATGATTTATGGATGATGTTTGATTTACCAAATTGATAAATATTGGGGTGAGTTCATCATTAGGTTAGTTAATCTTGTGATATCCTCGAGCTTTTCTTTATATTGCATTTAAATTAACACCCATGTCACAAGATGATGTTGATTAGAATTCTTAAGTGTTAAGGCTTTAAACCAAGACTTAACTTAACTTAAGGTTATAATCTCAATCAGATCTTATTTATGGTTGTGTATTTATGGTTCCAATAATCCATGGAAACCACATGTTAAACAAAACAAGTCATTAATCCATGACATGTTAAGTCCAACATACACAATGTTAATTCAAAGAATATTCATCGAGCAGAAGCTCTCAATCACTTAACATACCTAAATTATAACTCACCCCAATGAGAGATTTACTCAGCCATTTGGGTGATTAATAATCTGGTTATAATGATTATGATTATAAATTAATAAGAGAAGAAAAAGAAAGGGATAAGAAAAGAGTGGTACGTCGACACACACACACGAACAATGATGATAATTAAAAATGAACTTTCGATTGAATGAGGAAGCTAAAGAAGGGAAGGGGATTGAACTGAATTTAAACTATTTTAAGAACATTAATATTAAAATACAGAAGGTGGAATAGAATAAGAGATATTGAAGAAGTAACTTGCATTAAAACAGAATTACAAAGAAAGAGAATTACAAGATTACAAAAATGAAGAACACAAAAGTAAGTGAAAAGAAAGAGAGGAGGAAAGGTCTCTCAAGTGTAAACTTGAGTATGGCAGGTCCTCCCAAGCCTTTGGAAAAGCTTTGGTCGTGCCAATATGATCTCCTCTCTTCTGAAATGCCAACCCCTCTCAAGGAGAGAAGGAGAGAGTATTTATAGCCCAAGGAGTGAACTGTTTGCTTTCCCAATCTGTCCCTCCACTTGCATCGCCAATTGAGCTATTCAGACAGCCGAATCTTCAAATAGCTCCTTCTTCAAAGTTGTAGACAATAATGTTGGCCGACTACTCTCAAAATTTGGAGTCATTTGGACTTAAGGATCAAACGTTATGGCCGGTTGATTAAACAAACTTAAACTGTCCATTTCAATCCAGTCTTTTTGAAGTCCATAATGTGAAAGGGTTTTTGAATATGAAGATGCCTTCAAATCCGAATTGTTTCTTCAACAAAGTCGGCCACCTATATCTCCTCTTTCACACTGCAAAATCTCAGCTCGCTTGGATGATTACATCAGGATATATGTCATGAATACTATACTGATTTTCATTCTCGGCCAGAATGGTGGGCTGGATTTCAAAGATTTATTTGGGCCCCTTGTACTTGGATTTGGGCCATGAAATTTTTATCCAAGATGAAATGTAGTGCCCAAGGAGTGAACTATTTGCTTTCCCAATCTGTCCCTCCAATTGCATCGCCAATTGAGCTATTCAGACAGCCTAATCTTCAAATATCTCCTTCTTCAAAGTTGTAGACAATAATGTTGGCCGAATACTCTCAACATTTGGAGTCATTTGGACTTAAGGATCAAACGTTATGGCCGGTTGATTAAACAAACTTAAACTGTCCATTTCAATCCAGTCTTTTTGAAGTCCATAATGTGAAAGGGTTTTTGAATATGAAGATTCCTTCAAATCCGAATTGTTTCTTCAACAAAGTCGGCCACCTATATCTCCTCGTTCACACTGCAAAATCTCAGCTCGCTTGGATGATTACATCAGGATATATGTCATGAATACTATACTGATTTTCATTCTCGGCCAGAATGGTGGGCTGGACTTCAAAGATTTATTTGGGCCCCTTGTACTTGTATTTGGGCCATGAAATTTTTATCCAAGATGAAATGTAGTGTCCCCCGAATTATGGTGGAGAGTTAAGGTTTTTGAACTTCTGGATTGAGCCCAGTAAATCAATCTTCATGAATAGTCCAGTTTCTTCACAGATTCTTTGGTCTTGTTTGTGAGGACCATATGACCATTCAAATGGCAGAATTGGATCATGGTGCCTTCTAATGAAATGTTGTATATTGAAAGGAGAATCCTAAAAAACAATAACCACACAATTTGGATCAGTATAGTGATAGTTATAAGTAAAACATTAAACTGACTCAATTTGACTACTTCTAAAAATGCTCAAATATTATACTTAATATTAAAACATTAATATTTCACACAAATTATGCACATTTCATATAAAATAAGTAAAGGGGGAATATAATAAGTCATGAAAATATTAATAACATCAACTCCCCCACACTTAGATTTGCGCGTGTCCTCATGTGCAACAAATATAAAAACATGACAAAATCATTTTCACTCACCAACAAATATTAAAATTTTGTTTTCTCCAATCAGGGGAGGTTTAGACTATTTCACTCATCCATATTGAATTCCATCACAAGTTTGGTTCACAATAATGCATCAGAAACAATTCATTTTTTCATGTTCAATGTTTGAATTGGAAAATGTAGGCACTCAAAACTTACTCCTCTCAATATGATAAAAATGTATTTTAGGAGGTTCACTCATTCACCAACAAAAAGTGAAAATCAAGAGTTTGTAAGAGCTCTCAGCTTCCATTCCCAAATATAATGTGTACAAAAATCAAGAAGTCTTTTAAGGGATTTTTCAGTGGCTATGGGACGATAGGTATATAATGTCCAAAGGAAAAGAGGGGTTAAAAACACCAACATGGAAAAATCAATGCACATTTTTTTTTGAAATTTGATTTGAAAGGAAATAGAAACACATATTTACAAGGGCATGAATGTGTGATGAATGAAAAGTGAGGGAGATAGAAAATGGAATAGGGTGAGATGATGGAATATGTACAACATGGAAGACTTCCAATAATGACACAATACAAGATGATTCAAGTGTTCTTTTTTTTAATCTCTTTTTGCTCTTTTTTTCGAAAGTTGTGCTTGAAACAAGTCTCACAGTCATCTCCCAACCCATGCTTGATCTCCTCATGGAACTAATTTTAGTAGTTATAACATGATCAAAGGTTGATGATGAATGATTTTTGACCCACCCAAGACACAACCCATTCCTTTTTTTTCATTTTTTTTAATATAATTTTTTTCATTTTTTTGAACACTTTTCAATGACTTTTGTACAAATGAAAATTACACATATACACCCCAAAGCTCACAGAATTACAACCTCTCCCCCACACTTGAATGGATGCTTTCCCTCAAGCATATGATGACACATTGGAAATCAATGAAAGTACGCCCAAAAATGAAGTCCATTCCCCCCACACTTAAATTTCAATAAATTGTACAATGAAAATCCATGAAGATGTTGGGTGGGGCAAGGTATTAGGCTTGTAATGTGGCTATCAAAAGAAAGGTTTTCATAGGCTCAAAGGGGATTTCAAAAGTAGGATCAATGTGAGGGTAACGGGAGGTTATTTGGCTATTCTGATTCTCATGTGGCTTAGAAAATGCCTCTATCATATTAATGCACACAAAATATGGAAATTCAGCTTGAAGGTCCACAAACTCAAGACTCACAATCAGTGGTGAAGACACACAATGAAAAAGATGGCCATAGATGACCTTGACATGAAGGCTATTGTTATTCCTCACGGTAGGGGAGAATCATTTTCCACCAAAAATTGTTCATTCAAAATGTTTGTTATTGACACAAAATTGTTTACCCAAGTTTGAGATAAAAATTCAATATATTTGAGTTTAAAACAAGCCTTTTGACTCCCCAAAATGGTTGGACAGAATTTCAAAACTAGATGCTGAGTAAGCATGACTCTTTTTTTGTAATTTTTTTAAGTAATTGTGTTTTTTGGTTTTTTTAGTTTTTAAGGTTTTTTTTAAAATACACACCCACACAAGAAAGATAAAAAGAAAGGGTTTGATGAATAAAGTGGTAACAAAATGAAAGAGAGAGGAAGAAGAAGAAAGAGGTAGAGAGAGGAAGAGATAGAGAGAGAGTTAAAGGGAAAGAGGTGCCCCCTGGTTTGGATTTGGTGGGTTGCCATCTCCATCTAGTGGTGGGTCGGCTAGAGAATTTGGGGATTCGGTGGAAGTCGAGGTGGTTCCAGGACAGTGGGAAGTTACCTGAAAAATAAAATTCATTATTCATCTAATGAAAATCTAAAAAGAAATTGAAATTTCATAAAAGTAAAAGAAAACATGGATTGCCTCCCAAGAAGCGCTGCATTTATTTGTCTACAGCTGGACAATTGCAGTGGACTACCCATAGTCTGACGGTGGCCATCGTATTTTCTCAACTCCAATGTGCTTCCAGAAAAACTTTTTCTTTGGGAGGCCTGATGATTCATTGGATAATTTCTTCCTATCCTTGTTGGTGTGATTGAAATTCAATGGGGGTGGAAAGAGAATATGACTATCCTCCCTTTGGTCTTCAATGTGAGGAATGATTTTATCCACAAAGTGATGATTTTCTATTCTTGGAAATTCAGGAAGATGTCTCAATTCTGATGGTTCATTTATGTACGGATCAGATAACACAGAACTACAGTATGAGATCCCAATTGTTTTTGACTCATTTATTTCATCAATTACTGATGTAGAGTAATGAGGATCAGTGGAGTCATAAGACTGAATAAAATTTTCAATATCCTTTAATTCAATGTTGTTCGCCAAATAATGGTCAATTTCAACCTCACCAGTGATCACTTTATTAATTAGGGTACAAATATCACAAACATCACTACCATCAGAACAATATAAACACATTGGTTCAAGGTTCACTTCACATATAACAGAATTTTCAGAATCATGGATAGGAAATGATGAATGTGGGATAATCTGATCTGAATCAACAAATGAGCATTCTAGTTCATTTTTCACAATACCATCCATGTTGGAGCATTGGAGGTCAGAGGTGAGATGAGATTCCAAAGAGTTTTCAAGATCCTTTAGATCAATGGAGTTTGCATTTGTAATGTCAACATCAATTTCACCTTTAATCACTTGGTTAATGAGGATACAATATTCACAAACTCCTCTATTAGTATAACAGGAATAACATGATGGATTAGGATTCAACACACTCTCAGAGGGAGTTTCAGAAACATGGATAGAGAATACAGATTGATTCTCTAATGGGTATCGCATGGATTGAAAAATATTGAACTTGACCATTTGGTCTCCAAATTCCATGAATAAGATGCCAGCATGGACATCAATTTTGGTTTTAGATGTCATAAGGAATGGTCTTCCTAGAATTAGGGGAGATCGAGAAGAGTTTGTCTCACCTTCCATGTCAAGGACATAGAAATCAGCAGGGAAGATAAGATCATTGACTCGGACAAGGACATCCTCAATTATTCCCTTAGGACTGGCAGTGCTTCGATTGGCTAATTGAATGACAATACCCGTTGGGTGCAAGGGACCTAGACCAAGGTTGGAGAAATGGATTTGGGCATGACATTTATTGAGGCTCCAAGGTCTATGAGTGCATCATCAAAGTTGGAACTTCCAATTTGGCATGGAACCGTGAAGGTCCCTGGATCTTTGCACTTCATGGGAATGGACTGTTGGGTTGAAACATTTTCAATGTTCCTAAGTTGCCTCTTATGGGTGCACAATTCCTTAAGAAACTTGGCATACTTAGGGATTTGTTTGATGGAATCTAAGAGGGGGATGTTCACTTCAACACGTCTAAACATGTCAAGCATTTCAGGATCAGGTTCAAAGGACTTCTTAGGCTTGGAGATGTCTTGAGGAAAAGGAATTGGGTTCCTTAGAGGAATGGAAGGAGGTGAAGGAGTGGATTCAAGTTCCTTTTCCAGCTTTTTGTTCTTTTCATTTTCTAGATCAACATCGAAAGGGGAGGTAGAGAAATCAGCATGGGGCATTGCAATTTGCTTTCCCGATCTAAGTGCAATCGCACTTACATTACCCTTAGGGTTGGGTAATGGTTGAGCTGGAAGTTGGGATGAATTGGATGGTTGTTGCTGGCTAAGGTGGGATGCAAGTTGACCTATTTGGGTTTCAATGTTCTTGAGGCTAGAACGGGTGAAGGAAGCAAGATCCTCTACAGCACTTTCCCATGGTTGTTTAGAAGAAGAGGCTTGTCCCAAATTGGGTTGGCCTTGATTTTGGTTCTTGGGAAAGCGATTGTATTGGGTGGGGAATTGGGAAGGCTCATTAGGATAGTGGAATCTAGGAGGAGGATTGTTTCTTTGGGGTTGAGGGACAAAAGGGTAAGGTTGTTGGAAGTTACCAACACCTTGACTGTATTGAAACTGGTTTGGGTTTTGAGGAGGGAACTGCGGAGGATGAGAAATGGGATTACCATACCTCAGAGGTGGGTTAAAGGTAGAAGAGAAGGGCTCAGAGTGGGGTTGGTTGAAGTTTCTAACAAACTGACCTGATTGTTGAGGGTTGAAGTTTCGCTGAGCATATGCCGCATTGAGCTCCATTGGACTAGATGAATCAGATGGATCATCTTGAAGTTGTGGACATGTGTCAGTCAGATGAGATGGAGAGTTGCAGATTCCACAATTCTTGATAGGTCCAGGGAATAGTGAATGTGGAGAAGATGAGGTTGGGGCTTTGGTAGCCACCGCTAGTTGACGCACAAGACCTGTAAGTTCACTCATCCACTCAGTCATCTTGTTGGGCTCTATGGATTGATTCTCTTGGGCTTGTTTCACTTGAGCATGTGCTCGAGTATGGAATTGTTGCGTGTTTGCAGCCATGTTACTTATTAGATCTCTTGCAGCTGCAGGAGTTTTGTCAACAAGAGCACCGCCACTTGCAGCATCAATGAGAGTTCGCTCCATAGCCAATAACCCCACATAGAAGTATTGGATCAGGAGTTGGTCGGGGATTTGATGGTGTGGACAAGTTGCCACAAGCTTTTTGAACCTCTCCCAATACTCATGGAGTGATTCATTAGGGAATTGACGGATGCCGCTTATTTCCTTTCGGATAGAAGCTGTTTGGGAAGCGGGAAAGAACTTCTCAAGGAAAAGTCTCTTCATGTCAACCCATGAGTTTATGGAACCAGGTGGGAGGTAGTAGAGCCAAGACTTGGCAGAATCTGCTAGTGAAAAGGGGAAAGCTCTAAGCTTGATTTGTTCTTCAGAAACCCCTTGAGGTTTCATGGTTGAGCAGACCACTTGGAACTCTTTGAGGTGAAGATGAGGATCCTCACCAGCTAGACCATGGAAATGAGGAAGAAGATGAATCAAACCCGACTTGAGTTCGAAGTCAGCCTCTATGTTTGGATATTGAATACCAAGATGTTGGTAATTCATATCAGGGGCAGCGAGTTCTTTTAGGGTTTGTTCCCTAGGATTGGCCATTTCAATTTCAATTGGTTGGATGAGGACTGGTTCTTGAATTATTTGAGTATCTCTTATGTTCCTCCTAAGATGGCAAAGTGTTCGCTCAATTTCAGGGTCAAACAAATCCAAGGGATTGTTTGGAAGGCTACGAGGCATTCAGAGAGATTTTGGAAGAAAGAGGAAGATGGGTTTTTCTTTGTATTTTTTCAGTTTATGATTTTTAAGAGGAAGACGGGTTTTTCTTTGTGTTTTTTTTTCAATTTTTTTAAAATTTTGTATTTTTTTGGGTTTTTTTTACAATAACCAGAAACTAATGACTACTTAAAGCACCATCCCTGGCAACGGCGCCATTTGAAAGTGCGGCCGATTGTCGCCTATCGACCGTTCAAGGTTCCGGTGCTCTGCTAATGTGTATAGCAGCACTCGGGTCGAATCCTCAGCGATGATACTTTGTAGTAGTCGTTTGTTTGTAGTTGATTGTATTTTGATTAGGGGGTTTGTTTGCAGAGCTTAATTGAAATGATTTATGGATGATGTTTGATTTACCAAATTGATAAATATTGGGGTGAGTTCATCATTAGGTTAGTTAATCTTGTGATATCCTCGAGCTTTTCTTTATATTGCATTTAAATTAACACCCATGTCACAAGATGATGTTGATTAGAATTCTTAAGTGTTAAGGCTTTAAACCAAGACTTAACTTAACTTAAGGTTATAATCTCAATCAGATCTTATTTATGGTTGTGTATTTATGGTTCCAATAATCCATGGAAACCACATGTTAAACAAAACAAGTCATTAATCCATGACATGTTAAGTCCAACATACACAATGTTAATTCAAAGAATATTCATCGAGCAGAAGCTCTCAATCACTTAACATACCTAAATTATAACTCACCCCAATGAGAGATTTACTCAGCCATTTGGGTGATTAATAATCTGGTTATAATGATTATGATTATAAATTAATAAGAGAAGAAAAAGAAAGGGATAAGAAAAGAGTGGTACGTCGACACACACACACGAACAATGATGATAATTAAAAATGAACTTTCGATTGAATGAGGAAGCTAAAGAAGGGAAGGGGATTGAACTGAATTTAAACTATTTTAAGAACATTAATATTAAAATACAGAAGGTGGAATAGAATAAGAGATATTGAAGAAGTAACTTGCATTAAAACAGAATTACAAAGAAAGAGAATTACAAGATTACAAAAATGAAGAACACAAAAGTAAGTGAAAAGAAAGAGAGGAGGAAAGGTCTCTCAAGTGTAAACTTGAGTATGGCAGGTCCTCCCAAGCCTTTGGAAAAGCTTTGGTCGTGCCAATATGATCTCCTCTCTTCTGAAATGCCAACCCCTCTCAAGGAGAGAAGGAGAGAGTATTTATAGCCCAAGGAGTGAACTGTTTGCTTTCCCAATCTGTCCCTCCACTTGCATCGCCAATTGAGCTATTCAGACAGCCGAATCTTCAAATAGCTCCTTCTTCAAAGTTGTAGACAATAATGTTGGCCGACTACTCTCAAAATTTGGAGTCATTTGGACTTAAGGATCAAACGTTATGGCCGGTTGATTAAACAAACTTAAACTGTCCATTTCAATCCAGTCTTTTTGAAGTCCATAATGTGAAAGGGTTTTTGAATATGAAGATGCCTTCAAATCCGAATTGTTTCTTCAACAAAGTCGGCCACCTATATCTCCTCTTTCACACTGCAAAATCTCAGCTCGCTTGGATGATTAAATCAGGATATATGTCATGAATACTATACTGATTTTCATTCTCGGCCAGAATGGTGGGCTGGATTTCAAAGATTTATTTGGGCCCCTTGTACTTGGATTTGGGCCATGAAATTTTTATCCAAGATGAAATGTAGTGCCCAAGGAGTGAACTATTTGCTTTCCCAATCTGTCCCTCCAATTGCATCGCCAATTGAGCTATTCAGACAGCCTAATCTTCAAATATCTCCTTCTTCAAAGTTGTAGACAATAATGTTGGCCGAATACTCTCAACATTTGGAGTCATTTGGACTTAAGGATCAAACGTTATGGCCGGTTGATTAAACAAACTTAAACTGTCCATTTCAATCCAGTCTTTTTGAAGTCCATAATGTGAAAGGGTTTTTGAATATGAAGATTCCTTCAAATCCGAATTGTTTCTTCAACAAAGTCGGCCACCTATATCTCCTCGTTCACACTGCAAAATCTCAGCTCGCTTGGATGATTACATCAGGATATATGTCATGAATACTATACTGATTTTCATTCTCGGCCAGAATGGTGGGCTGGACTTCAAAGATTTATTTGGGCCCCTTGTACTTGTATTTGGGCCATGAAATTTTTATCCAAGATGAAATGTAGTGTCCCCCGAATTATGGTGGAGAGTTAAGGTTTTTGAACTTCTGGATTGAGCCCAGTAAATCAATCTTCATGAATAGTCCAGTTTCTTCACAGATTCTTTGGTCTTGTTTGTGAGGACCATATGACCATTCAAATGGCAGAATTGGATCATGGTGCCTTCTAATGAAATGTTGTATATTGAAAGGAGAATCCTACAAAACAATAACCACACAATTTGGATCAGTATAGTGATAGTTATAAGTAAAACATTAAACTGACTCAATTTGACTACTTCTAAAAATGCTCAAATATTATACTTAATATTAAAACATTAATATTTCACACAAATTATGCACATTTCATATAAAATAAGTAAAGGGGGAATATAATAAGTCATGAAAATATTAATAACATCAACTCCCCCACACTTAGATTTGCGCGTGTCCTCATGTACAACAAATATAAAAACATGACAAAATCATTTTCACTCACCAACAAATATTAAAATTTTGTTTTCTCCAATCAGGGGAGGTTTAGACTATTTCACTCATCCATATTGAATTCCATCACAAGTTTGGTTCACAATAATGCATCAGAAACAATTCATTTTTTCATGTTCAATGTTTGAATTGGAAAATGTAGGCACTCAAAACTTACTCCTCTCAATATGATAAAAATGTATTTTAGGAGGTTCACTCATTCACCAACAAAAAGTGAAAATCAAGAGTTTGTAAGAGCTCTCAGCTTCCATTCCCAAATATAATGTGTACAAAAATCAAGAAGTCTTTTAAGGGATTTTTCAGTGGCTATGGGACGATAGGTATATAATGTCCAAAGGAAAAGAGGGGTTAAAAACACCAACATGGAAAAATCAATGCACATTTTTTTTTGAAATTTGATTTGAAAGGAAATAGAAACACATATTTACAAGGGCATGAATGTGTGATGAATGAAAAGTGAGGGAGATAGAAAATGGAATAGGGTGAGATGATGGAATATGTACAACATGGAAGACTTCCAATAATGACACAATACAAGATGATTCAAGTGTTCTTTTTTTTAATCTCTTTTTGCTCTTTTTTTCGAAAGTTGTGCTTGAAACAAGTCTCACAGTCATCTCCCAACCCATGCTTGATCTCCTCATGGAACTAATTTTAGTAGTTATAACATGATCAAAGGTTGATGATGAATGATTTTTGACCCACCCAAGACACAACCCATTCCTTTTTTTTCATTTTTTTTAATATAATTTTTTTCATTTTTTTGAACACTTTTCAATGACTTTTGTACAAATGAAAATTACACATATACACCCCAAAGCTCACAGAATTACAACCTCTCCCCCACACTTGAATGGATGCTTTCCCTCAAGCATATGATGACACATTGGAAATCAATGAAAGTACGCCCAAAAATGAAGTCCATTCCCCCCACACTTAAATTTCAATAAATTGTACAATGAAAATCCATGAAGATGTTGGGTGGGACAAGGTATTAGGCTTGTAATGTGGCTATAAAAAGAAAGGTTTTCATAGGCTCAAAGGGGATTTCAAAAGTAGGATCAATGTGAGGGTAACGGGAGGTTATTTGGCTATTCTGATTCTCATGTGGCTTAGAAAATGCCTCTATCATATTAATGCACACAAAATATGGAAATTCAGCTTGAAGGTCCACAAACTCAAGACTCACAATCAGTGGTGAAGACACACAATGAAAAAGATGGCCATAGATGACCTTGACATGAAGGCTATTGTTATTCCTCACGGTAGGGGAGAATCATTTTCCACCAAAAATTGTTCATTCAAAATGTTTGTTATTGACACAAAATTGTTTACCCAAGTTTGAGATAAAAATTCAATATATTTGAGTTTAAAACAAGCCTTTTGACTCCCCAAAATGGTTGGACAGAATTTCAAAACTAGATGCTGAGTAAGCATGACTCTTTTTTTGTAATTTTTTTAAGTAATTGTGTTTTTTGGTTTTTTTAGTTTTTAAGGTTTTTTTTAAAATACACACCCACACAAGAAAGATAAAAAGAAAGGGTTTGATGAATAAAGTGGTAACAAAATGAAAGAGAGAGGAAGAAGAAGAAAGAGGTAGAGAGAGGAAGAGATAGAGAGAGAGTTAAAGGGAAAGAGGTGCCCCCTGGTTTGGATTTGGTGGGTTGCCATCTCCATCTAGTGGTGGGTCGACTAGAGAATTTGGGGATTCGGTGGAAGTCGAGGTGGTTCCAGGACAGTGGGAAGTTACCTGAAAAATAAAATTCATTATTCATCTAATTAAAATCTAAAAAGAAATTTAAATTTCATAAAAGTAAAAGAAAACATGGATTGCCTCCCAAGAAGCGCTGCATTTATTTGTCTACAGCTGGACAATTGCAGTGGACTACCCATAGTCTGACGGTGGCCATCGTATTTTCTCAACTCCAATGTGCTTCCAGAAAAACTTTTTCTTTGGGAGGCCTGATGATTCATTGGATAATTTCTTCCTATCCTTGTTGGTGTGATTGAAATTCAATGGGGGTGGAAAGAGAATATGACTATCCTCCCTTTGGTCTTCAATGTGAGGAATGATTTTATCCACAAAGTGATGATTTTCTATTCTTGGAAATTCAGGAAGATGTCTCAATTCTGATGGTTCATTTATGTACGGATCAGATAACACAGAACTACAGTATGAGATCCCAATTGTTTTTGACTCATTTATTTCATCAATTACTGATGTAGAGTAATGAGGATCAGTGGAGTCATAAGACTGAATAAAATTTTCAATATCCTTTACTTCAATGTTGTTCGCCAAAGAATGGTCAATTTCAACCTCACCAGTGATCACTTTATTAATTAGGGTACAAATATCACAAACATCACTACCATCATAACAATATAAACACATTGGTTCAAGGTTCACTTCACATATAACAGAATTTTCAGAATCATGGATAGGAAATGATGAATGTGGGATAATCTGATCTGAATCAACAAATGAGCATTCTAGTTCATTTTTCACAATACCATCCATGTTGGAGCATTGGAGGTCAGAGGTGAGATGAGATTCCAAAGAGTTTTCAAGATCCTTTAGATCAATGGAGTTTGCATTTGTAATGTCAACATCAATTTCACCATTAATCACTTGGTTAATGAGGATACAATATTCACAAACTCCTCTATTAGTATAACAGGAATAACATGATGGATTAGGATTCAACACACTCTCAGAGGGAGTTTCAGAAACATGGATAGAGAATACAGATTGATTCTCTAATGGGTATCGCATGGATTGAAAAATATTGAACTTGACCATTTGGTCTCCAAATTCCATGAATAAGATGCCAGCATGGACATCAATTTTGGTTTTAGATGTCATAAGGAATGGTCTTCCTAGAATTAGGGGAGATCGAGAAGAGTTTGTCTCACCTTCCATGTCAAGGACATAGAAATCAGCAGGGAAGATAAGATCATTGACTCGGACAAGGACATCCTCAATTATTCCCTTAGGACTGGCAGTGCTTCGATTGGCTAATTGAATGACAATACCCGTTGGGTGCAAGGGACCTAGACCAAGGTTGGAGAAATGGATTTGGGCATGACATTTATTGAGGCTCCAAGGTCTATGAGTGCATCATCAAAGTTGGAACTTCCAATTTGGCATGGAACCGTGAAGGTCCCTGGATCTTTGCACTTCATGGGAATGGACTGTTGGGTTGAAACATTTTCAATGTTCCTAAGTTGCCTCTTATGGGTGCACAATTCCTTAAGAAACTTGGCATACTTAGGGATTTGTTTGATGGAATCTAAGAGGGGGATGTTCACTTCAACACGTCTAAACATGTCAAGCATTTCAGGATCAGGTTCAAAGGACTTCTTAGGCTTGGAGATGTCTTGAGGAAAAGGAATTGGGTTCCTTAGAGGAATGGAAGGAGGTGAAGGAGTGGATTCAAGTTCCTTTTCCAGCTTTTTGTTCTTTTCATTTTCTAGATCAACATCGAAAGGGGAGGTAGAGAAATCAGCATGGGGCATTGCAATTTGCTTTCCCGATCTAAGTGCAATCGCACTTACATTACCCTTAGGGTTGGGTAATGGTTGAGCTGGAAGTTGGGATGAATTGGATGGTTGTTGCTGGCTAAGGTGGGATGCAAGTTGACCTATTTGGGTTTCAATGTTCTTGAGGCTAGAACGGGTGAAGGAAGCAAGATCCTCTACAGCACTTTCCCATGGTTGTTTAGAAGAAGAGGCTTGTCCCAAATTGGGTTGGCCTTGATTTTGGTTCTTGGGAAAGCGATTGTATTGGGTGGGGAATTGGGAAGGCTCATTAGGATAGTGGAATCTAGGAGGAGGATTGTTTCTTTGGGGTTGAGGGACAAAAGGGTAAGGTTGTTGGAAGTTACCAACACCTTGACTGTATTGAAACTGGTTTGGGTTTTGAGGAGGGAACTGCGGAGGATGAGAAATGGGATTACCATACCTCAGAGGTGGGTTAAAGGTAGAAGAGAAGGGCTCAGAGTGGGGTTGGTTGAAGTTTCTAACAAACTGACCTGATTGTTGAGGGTTGAAGTTTCGCTGAGCATATGCCGCATTGAGCTCCATTGGACTAGATGAATCAGATGGATCATCTTGAAGTTGTGGACATGTGTCAGTCAGATGAGATGGAGAGTTGCAGATTCCACAATTCTTGATAGGTCCAGGGAATAGTGAATGTGGAGAAGATGAGGTTGGGGCTTTGGTAGCCACCGCTAGTTGACGCACAAGACCTGTAAGTTCACTCATCCACTCAGTCATCTTGTTGGGCTCTATGGATTGATTCTCTTGGGCTTGTTTCACTTGAGCATGTGCTCGAGTATGGAATTGTTGCGTGTTTGCAGCCATGTTACTTATTAGATCTCTTGCAGCTGCAGGAGTTTTGTCAACAAGAGCACCGCCACTTGCAGCATCAATGAGAGTTCGCTCCATAGCCAATAACCCCACATAGAAGTATTGGATCAGGAGTTGGTCGGGGATTTGATGGTGTGGACAAGTTGCCACAAGCTTTTTGAACCTCTCCCAATACTCATGGAGTGATTCATTAGGGAATTGACGGATGCCGCTTATTTCCTTTCGGATAGAAGCTGTTTGGGAAGCGGGAAAGAACTTCTCAAGGAAAAGTCTCTTCATGTCAACCCATGAGTTTATGGAACCAGGTGGGAGGTAGTAGAGCCAAGACTTGGCAGAATCTGCTAGTGAAAAGGGGAAAGCTCTAAGCTTGATTTGTTCTTCAGAAACCCCTTGAGGTTTCATGGTTGAGCAGACCACTTGGAACTCTTTGAGGTGAAGATGAGGATCCTCACCAGCTAGACCATGGAAATGAGGAAGAAGATGAATCAAACCCGACTTGAGTTCGAAGTCAGCCTCTATGTTTGGATATTGAATACCAAGATGTTGGTAATTCATATCAGGGGCAGCGAGTTCTTTTAGGGTTTGTTCCCTAGGATTGGCCATTTCAATTTCAATTGGTTGGATGAGGACTGGTTCTTGAATTATTTGAGTATCTCTTATGTTCCTCCTAAGATGGCGAAGTGTTCGCTCAATTTCAGGGTCAAACAAATCCAAGGGATTGTTTGGAAGGCTACGAGGCATTCAGAGAGATTTTGGAAGAAAGAGGAAGATGGGTTTTTCTTTGTATTTTTTCAGTTTATGATTTTTAAGAGGAAGACGGGTTTTTCTTTGTGTTTTTTTTTTCAATTTTTTTAAAATTTTGTATTTTTTTGGGTTTTTTTTACAATAACCAGAAACTAATGACTACTTAAAGCACCATCCCTGGCAACGGCGCCATTTGAAAGTGCGGCCGATTGTCGCCTATCGACCGTTCAAGGTTCCGGTGCTCTGCTAATGTGTATAGCAGCACTCGGGTCGAATCCTCAGCGATGATACTTTGTAGTAGTCGTTTGTTTGTAGTTGATTGTATTTTGATTAGGGGGTTTGTTTGCAGAGCTTAATTGAAATGATTTATGGATGATGTTTGATTTACCAAATTGATAAATATTGGGGTGAGTTCATCATTAGGTTAGTTAATCTTGTGATATCCTCGAGCTTTTCTTTATATTGCATTTAAATTAACACCCATGTCACAAGATGATGTTGATTAGAATTCTTAAGTGTTAAGGCTTTAAACCAAGACTTAACTTAACTTAAGGTTATAATCTCAATCAGATCTTATTTATGGTTGTGTATTTATGGTTCCAATAATCCATGGAAACCACATGTTAAACAAAACAAGTCATTAATCCATGACATGTTAAGTCCAACATACACAATGTTAATTCAAAGAATATTCATCGAGCAGAAGCTCTCAATCACTTAACATACCTAAATTATAACTCACCCCAATGAGAGATTTACTCAGCCATTTGGGTGATTAATAATCTGGTTATAATGATTATGATTATAAATTAATAAGAGAAGAAAAAGAAAGGGATAAGAAAAGAGTGGTACGTCGACACACACACACGAACAATGATGATAATTAAAAATGAACTTTCGATTGAATGAGGAAGCTAAAGAAGGGAAGGGGATTGAACTGAATTTAAACTATTTTAAGAACATTAATATTAAAATACAGAAGGTGGAATAGAATAAGAGATATTGAAGAAGTAACTTGCATTAAAACAGAATTACAAAGAAAGAGAATTACAAGATTACAAAAATGAAGAACACAAAAGTAAGTGAAAAGAAAGAGAGGAGGAAAGGTCTCTCAAGTGTAAACTTGAGTATGGCAGGTCCTCCCAAGCCTTTGGAAAAGCTTTGGTCGTGCCAATATGATCTCCTCTCTTCTGAAATGCCAACCCCTCTCAAGGAGAGAAGGAGAGAGTATTTATAGCCCAAGGAGTGAACTGTTTGCTTTCCCAATCTGTCCCTCCACTTGCATCGCCAATTGAGCTATTCAGACAGCCGAATCTTCAAATAGCTCCTTCTTCAAAGTTGTAGACAATAATGTTGGCCGACTACTCTCAAAATTTGGAGTCATTTGGACTTAAGGATCAAACGTTATGGCCGGTTGATTAAACAAACTTAAACTGTCCATTTCAATCCAGTCTTTTTGAAGTCCATAATGTGAAAGGGTTTTTGAATATGAAGATGCCTTCAAATCCGAATTGTTTCTTCAACAAAGTCGGCCACCTATATCTCCTCTTTCACACTGCAAAATCTCAGCTCGCTTGGATGATTAAATCAGGATATATGTCATGAATACTATACTGATTTTCATTCTCGGCCAGAATGGTGGGCTGGATTTCAAAGATTTATTTGGGCCCCTTGTACTTGGATTTGGGCCATGAAATTTTTATCCAAGATGAAATGTAGTGCCCAAGGAGTGAACTATTTGCTTTCCCAATCTGTCCCTCCAATTGCATCGCCAATTGAGCTATTCAGACAGCCTAATCTTCAAATATCTCCTTCTTCAAAGTTGTAGACAATAATGTTGGCCGAATACTCTCAACATTTGGAGTCATTTGGACTTAAGGATCAAACGTTATGGCCGGTTGATTAAACAAACTTAAACTGTCCATTTCAATCCAGTCTTTTTGAAGTCCATAATGTGAAAGGGTTTTTGAATATGAAGATTCCTTCAAATCCGAATTGTTTCTTCAACAAAGTCGGCCACCTATATCTCCTCGTTCACACTGCAAAATCTCAGCTCGCTTGGATGATTACATCAGGATATATGTCATGAATACTATACTGATTTTCATTCTCGGCCAGAATGGTGGGCTGGACTTCAAAGATTTATTTGGGCCCCTTGTACTTGTATTTGGGCCATGAAATTTTTATCCAAGATGAAATGTAGTGTCCCCCGAATTATGGTGGAGAGTTAAGGTTTTTGAACTTCTGGATTGAGCCCAGTAAATCAATCTTCATGAATAGTCCAGTTTCTTCACAGATTCTTTGGTCTTGTTTGTGAGGACCATATGACCATTCAAATGGCAGAATTGGATCATGGTGCCTTCTAATGAAATGTTGTATATTGAAAGGAGAATCCTACAAAACAATAACCACACAATTTGGATCAGTATAGTGATAGTTATAAGTAAAACATTAAACTGACTCAATTTGACTACTTCTAAAAATGCTCAAATATTATACTTAATATTAAAACATTAATATTTCACACAAATTATGCACATTTCATATAAAATAAGTAAAGGGGGAATATAATAAGTCATGAAAATATTAATAACATCAACTCCCCCACACTTAGATTTGCGCGTGTCCTCATGTACAACAAATATAAAAACATGACAAAATCATTTTCACTCACCAACAAATATTAAAATTTTGTTTTCTCCAATCAGGGGAGGTTTAGACTATTTCACTCATCCATATTGAATTCCATCACAAGTTTGGTTCACAATAATGCATCAGAAACAATTCATTTTTTCATGTTCAATGTTTGAATTGGAAAATGTAGGCACTCAAAACTTACTCCTCTCAATATGATAAAAATGTATTTTAGGAGGTTCACTCATTCACCAACAAAAAGTGAAAATCAAGAGTTTGTAAGAGCTCTCAGCTTCCATTCCCAAATATAATGTGTACAAAAATCAAGAAGTCTTTTAAGGGATTTTTCAGTGGCTATGGGACGATAGGTATATAATGTCCAAAGGAAAAGAGGGGTTAAAAACACCAACATGGAAAAATCAATGCACATTTTTTTTTGAAATTTGATTTGAAAGGAAATAGAAACACATATTTACAAGGGCATGAATGTGTGATGAATGAAAAGTGAGGGAGATAGAAAATGGAATAGGGTGAGATGATGGAATATGTACAACATGGAAGACTTCCAATAATGACACAATACAAGATGATTCAAGTGTTCTTTTTTTTAATCTCTTTTTGCTCTTTTTTTCGAAAGTTGTGCTTGAAACAAGTCTCACAGTCATCTCCCAACCCATGCTTGATCTCCTCATGGAACTAATTTTAGTAGTTATAACATGATCAAAGGTTGATGATGAATGATTTTTGACCCACCCAAGACACAACCCATTCCTTTTTTTTCATTTTTTTTAATATAATTTTTTTCATTTTTTTGAACACTTTTCAATGACTTTTGTACAAATGAAAATTACACATATACACCCCAAAGCTCACAGAATTACAACCTCTCCCCCACACTTGAATGGATGCTTTCCCTCAAGCATATGATGACACATTGGAAATCAATGAAAGTACGCCCAAAAATGAAGTCCATTCCCCCCACACTTAAATTTCAATAAATTGTACAATGAAAATCCATGAAGATGTTGGGTGGGACAAGGTATTAGGCTTGTAATGTGGCTATAAAAAGAAAGGTTTTCATAGGCTCAAAGGGGATTTCAAAAGTAGGATCAATGTGAGGGTAACGGGAGGTTATTTGGCTATTCTGATTCTCATGTGGCTTAGAAAATGCCTCTATCATATTAATGCACACAAAATATGGAAATTCAGCTTGAAGGTCCACAAACTCAAGACTCACAATCAGTGGTGAAGACACACAATGAAAAAGATGGCCATAGATGACCTTGACATGAAGGCTATTGTTATTCCTCACGGTAGGGGAGAATCATTTTCCACCAAAAATTGTTCATTAAAAATGTTTGTTATTGACACAAAATTGTTTACCCAAGTTTGAGATAAAAATTCAATATATTTGAGTTTAAAACAAGCCTTTTGACTCCCCAAAATGGTTGGACAGAATTTCAAAACTAGATGCTGAGTAAGCATGACTCTTTTTTTGTAATTTTTTTAAGTAATTGTGTTTTTTGGTTTTTTTAGTTTTTAAGGTTTTTTTTAAAATACACACCCACACAAGAAAGATAAAAAGAAAGGGTTTGATGAATAAAGTGGTAACAAAATGAAAGAGAGAGGAAGAAGAAGAAAGAGGTAGAGAGAGGAAGAGATAGAGAGAGAGTTAAAGGGAAAGAGGTGCCCCCTGGTTTGGATTTGGTGGGTTGCCATCTCCATCTAGTGGTGGGTCGACTAGAGAATTTGGGGATTCGGTGGAAGTCGAGGTGGTTCCAGGACAGTGGGAAGTTACCTGAAAAATAAAATTCATTATTCATCTAATTAAAATCTAAAAAGAAATTTAAATTTCATAAAAGTAAAAGAAAACATGGATTGCCTCCCAAGAAGCGCTGCATTTATTTGTCTACAGCTGGACAATTGCAGTGGACTACCCATAGTCTGACGGTGGCCATCGTATTTTCTCAACTCCAATGTGCTTCCAGAAAAACTTTTTCTTTGGGAGGCCTGATGATTCATTGGATAATTTCTTCCTATCCTTGTTGGTGTGATTGAAATTCAATGGGGGTGGAAAGAGAATATGACTATCCTCCCTTTGGTCTTCAATGTGAGGAATGATTTTATCCACAAAGTGATGATTTTCTATTCTTGGAAATTCAGGAAGATGTCTCAATTCTGATGGTTCATTTATGTACGGATCAGATAACACAGAACTACAGTATGAGATCCCAATTGTTTTTGACTCATTTATTTCATCAATTACTGATGTAGAGTAATGAGGATCAGTGGAGTCATAAGACTGAATAAAATTTTCAATATCCTTTACTTCAATGTTGTTCGCCAAAGAATGGTCAATTTCAACCTCACCAGTGATCACTTTATTAATTAGGGTACAAATATCACAAACATCACTACCATCATAACAATATAAACACATTGGTTCAAGGTTCACTTCACATATAACAGAATTTTCAGAATCATGGATAGGAAATGATGAATGTGGGATAATCTGATCTGAATCAACAAATGAGCATTCTAGTTCATTTTTCACAATACCATCCATGTTGGAGCATTGGAGGTCAGAGGTGAGATGAGATTCCAAAGAGTTTTCAAGATCCTTTAGATCAATGGAGTTTGCATTTGTAATGTCAACATCAATTTCACCATTAATCACTTGGTTAATGAGGATACAATATTCACAAACTCCTCTATTAGTATAACAGGAATAACATGATGGATTAGGATTCAACACACTCTCAGAGGGAGTTTCAGAAACATGGATAGAGAATACAGATTGATTCTCTAATGGGTATCGCATGGATTGAAAAATATTGAACTTGACCATTTGGTCTCCAAATTCCATGAATAAGATGCCAGCATGGACATCAATTTTGGTTTTAGATGTCATAAGGAATGGTCTTCCTAGAATTAGGGGAGATCGAGAAGAGTTTGTCTCACCTTCCATGTCAAGGACATAGAAATCAGCAGGGAAGATAAGATCATTGACTCGGACAAGGACATCCTCAATTATTCCCTTAGGACTGGCAGTGCTTCGATTGGCTAATTGAATGACAATACCCGTTGGGTGCAAGGGACCTAGACCAAGGTTGGAGAAATGGATTTGGGCATGACATTTATTGAGGCTCCAAGGTCTATGAGTGCATCATCAAAGTTGGAACTTCCAATTTGGCATGGAACCGTGAAGGTCCCTGGATCTTTGCACTTCATGGGAATGGACTGTTGGGTTGAAACATTTTCAATGTTCCTAAGTTGCCTCTTATGGGTGCACAATTCCTTAAGAAACTTGGCATACTTAGGGATTTGTTTGATGGAATCTAAGAGGGGGATGTTCACTTCAACACGTCTAAACATGTCAAGCATTTCAGGATCAGGTTCAAAGGACTTCTTAGGCTTGGAGATGTCTTGAGGAAAAGGAATTGGGTTCCTTAGAGGAATGGAAGGAGGTGAAGGAGTGGATTCAAGTTCCTTTTCCAGCTTTTTGTTCTTTTCATTTTCTAGATCAACATCGAAAGGGGAGGTAGAGAAATCAGCATGGGGCATTGCAATTTGCTTTCCCGATCTAAGTGCAATCGCACTTACATTACCCTTAGGGTTGGGTAATGGTTGAGCTGGAAGTTGGGATGAATTGGATGGTTGTTGCTGGCTAAGGTGGGATGCAAGTTGACCTATTTGGGTTTCAATGTTCTTGAGGCTAGAACGGGTGAAGGAAGCAAGATCCTCTACAGCACTTTCCCATGGTTGTTTAGAAGAAGAGGCTTGTCCCAAATTGGGTTGGCCTTGATTTTGGTTCTTGGGAAAGCGATTGTATTGGGTGGGGAATTGGGAAGGCTCATTAGGATAGTGGAATCTAGGAGGAGGATTGTTTCTTTGGGGTTGAGGGACAAAAGGGTAAGGTTGTTGGAAGTTACCAACACCTTGACTGTATTGAAACTGGTTTGGGTTTTGAGGAGGGAACTGCGGAGGATGAGAAATGGGATTACCATACCTCAGAGGTGGGTTAAAGGTAGAAGAGAAGGGCTCAGAGTGGGGTTGGTTGAAGTTTCTAACAAACTGACCTGATTGTTGAGGGTTGAAGTTTCGCTGAGCATATGCCGCATTGAGCTCCATTGGACTAGATGAATCAGATGGATCATCTTGAAGTTGTGGACATGTGTCAGTCAGATGAGATGGAGAGTTGCAGATTCCACAATTCTTGATAGGTCCAGGGAATAGTGAATGTGGAGAAGATGAGGTTGGGGCTTTGGTAGCCACCGCTAGTTGACGCACAAGACCTGTAAGTTCACTCATCCACTCAGTCATCTTGTTGGGCTCTATGGATTGATTCTCTTGGGCTTGTTTCACTTGAGCATGTGCTCGAGTATGGAATTGTTGCGTGTTTGCAGCCATGTTACTTATTAGATCTCTTGCAGCTGCAGGAGTTTTGTCAACAAGAGCACCGCCACTTGCAGCATCAATGAGAGTTCGCTCCATAGCCAATAACCCCACATAGAAGTATTGGATCAGGAGTTGGTCGGGGATTTGATGGTGTGGACAAGTTGCCACAAGCTTTTTGAACCTCTCCCAATACTCATGGAGTGATTCATTAGGGAATTGACGGATGCCGCTTATTTCCTTTCGGATAGAAGCTGTTTGGGAAGCGGGAAAGAACTTCTCAAGGAAAAGTCTCTTCATGTCAACCCATGAGTTTATGGAACCAGGTGGGAGGTAGTAGAGCCAAGACTTGGCAGAATCTGCTAGTGAAAAGGGGAAAGCTCTAAGCTTGATTTGTTCTTCAGAAACCCCTTGAGGTTTCATGGTTGAGCAGACCACTTGGAACTCTTTGAGGTGAAGATGAGGATCCTCACCAGCTAGACCATGGAAATGAGGAAGAAGATGAATCAAACCCGACTTGAGTTCGAAGTCAGCCTCTATGTTTGGATATTGAATACCAAGATGTTGGTAATTCATATCAGGGGCAGCGAGTTCTTTTAGGGTTTGTTCCCTAGGATTGGCCATTTCAATTTCAATTGGTTGGATGAGGACTGGTTCTTGAATTATTTGAGTATCTCTTATGTTCCTCCTAAGATGGCGAAGTGTTCGCTCAATTTCAGGGTCAAACAAATCCAAGGGATTGTTTGGAAGGCTACGAGGCATTCAGAGAGATTTTGGAAGAAAGAGGAAGATGGGTTTTTCTTTGTATTTTTTCAGTTTATGATTTTTAAGAGGAAGACGGGTTTTTCTTTGTGTTTTTTTTTCAATTTTTTTAAAATTTTGTATTTTTTTGGGTTTTTTTTACAATAACCAGAAACTAATGACTACTTAAAGCACCATCCCTGGCAACGGCGCCATTTGAAAGTGCGTCCGATTGTCGCCTATCGACCGTTCAAGGTTCCGGTGCTCTGCTAATGTGTATAGCAGCACTCGGGTCGAATCCTCGGCGATGATACTTTGTAGTAGTCGTTTGTTTGTAGTTGATTGTATTTTGATTAGGGGGTTTGTTTGCAGAGCTTAATTGAAATGTTTTGATTTACCAAATTGATAAATATTGGGGTGAGTTCATCATTAGGTTAGTTAAGCTTGTGATATCCTCGAGCTTTTCTTTATATTGCATTTAAATTAACACCCATGTCACAAGATGATGTTGATTAGAATTCTTAAGTGTTAAGGCTTTAAACCAAGACTTAACTTAACTTAAGGTTATAATCTCAATCAGATCTTATTTATGGTTGTGTATTTATGGTTCCAATAATCCATGGAAACCACATGTTAAACAAAACAAGTCATTAATCCATGACATGTTAAGTCCAACATACACAATGTTAATTCAAAGAATATTCATCGAGCAGAAGCTCTCAATCACTTAACATACCTAAATTATAACTCACCCCAATGAGAGATTTACTCAGCCATTTGGGTGATTAATAATCTGGTTATAATGATTATGATTATAAATTAATAAGAGAAGAAAAAGAAAGGGATAAGAAAAGAGTGGTACGTCGACACACACACACGAACAATGATGATAATTAAAAATGAAATTTCGATTGAATGAGGAAGCTAAAGAAGGGAAGGGGATTGAACTGAATTTAAACTATTTTAAGAACATTAATATTAAAATACAGAAGGTGGAAGAGAATAAGAGATATTGAAGAAGTAACTTTCATTAAAACAGAATTACAAAGAAAGAGAATTACAAGATTACAAAAATGAAGAACACAAAAGTAAGTGAAAAGAAAGAGAGGAGGAAAGGTCTCTCAAGTGTAAACTTGAGTATGGCAGGTTCTCCCAAGTCTTTGGAAAAGCTTTGGTCGTGCCAATATGATCTCATCTCTTCTGAAATGCCAACCCCTCTCAAGGAGAGAAGGAGAGAGTATTTATAGCCCAAGGAGTGAACTGTTTGCTTTCCCAATCTGTCCCTCCACTTTCATCGCCAATTGAGCTATTCAGACAGCCGAATATTCAAATATCTCCTTCTTCAAAGTTGTATAAAATAATGTTGGCCGACTACCCTCAAAATTTGGAGTCATTTGGACTTAAGTATCAAAAGTTATGGCCGGTTGATTAAACAAACTTAAACTGTCCATTTCAATCCAGTCTTTTTGAAGTCCATAATGTGAAAGGGTTTTTGAATATGAAGATGCCTTCAAATCCGAATTGTTTCTTCAAAAAAGTCGGCCAACTATATCTCCTCATTCACACTGCAAAATCTCAGCTCGATTGGATGATTACATAAGGATATATGTCATTAATACTATACTCATTTTCATTCTCGTCCAGAATGGTGGGCTGGACTTCAAAGATTTATTTGGGCCCCTTGTACTTGGATTTGGGCCATGAAATTTTTATCCAAGATTAAATGTAGTGTCCCCCGAATTATGGTGTAGAGTTAAGGTTTTTGAACTTCTGGATTGAGCCCAGTAAATCAATCTTCATGAATAGTCCAGTTTCTTCACAGATTCTTTGGTCTTGTTTGTGAGGACCATATGACCATTCAAATGGAAGAATTGGATCATGGTGCCTTCTAATGAAATGTTTTATATTGAAAGGAGAATCCTACAAAACAATAACCACACAATTTGGATCAGTATAGTGATAGTTATAAGTAAAACATTAAACTGACTCAATTTGACTACTTCTAAAAATGCTCAAATATTATACTTAATATTAAAACATTAATATTTCACACAAATTATGCACATTTCATATAAAATAAGTAAAGGGGGAATATAATAAGTCATAAAAATATTAATAACATCAGGGATGCTCTGCGGGTCGGGCCATGCCAGCGTGTGTCTGTTTGAAGAACCGTCTATAGTGCCTGAAACCATGGATTGAGATGGTCCTTTTGGTATAATCCACTTGAGTTTTGTATAATGTTGGAGTATGTCCGGGTTGGATCGAACCTCGAATCCAACTGAGCCGTAAGAGCAAAAACGCTAATAACTTACAGACCGAGCGTCCGATTGACGCATCGTCTGTTGAGTTGTCTCCATTTTGATGTGACGGACCTTTGAAATACTTCTTCATGGGACTTCATGGCAGTTGGATTATCGAACTATGGATTAAGGTGTAGACCCTCCCAGAATCAAGTGAGCTTAGTGCGGGAACCCTGTGGCTGGCTGTACGTGAAGAAAGAACATCGATCCTATGTGGGTCAACATCTATCAGATCCTATGTGGGTCAGTGCTCAGCGATCCTGTGTGGGTCAGCGCATACCAATCCTGTGTGGGTTAGATCCTATGTGGGTTAATGCTCAACGATCCTGTGTGGGTCAGCGCATAACGATATTGTGTGGGTCAGATCCTGTGTGGGTCAGCACTCAGCGATCCTGTGTGGGTCAGTGCATATCGATCTTGTGTGAGTCGGATCCTATGTGGGTCAGTGGGGGTTAGTTACCTATCGATCCTATGTGGGTTATAAGAAGTTCTACTTAACAGAATAAGATGATCTAGCCTTTGACTAATCATCTTTACTTATGTACTTAATTTATACCTGGTGTGAGTTGAGTCCTTACCTTCGTTGTGATACCTTGGTGGTATTATTCTGTGTGGCGTACCTGTGTGGTACTTACCTTCATGGTGATACCTTTGTGGTATTTTTATTTGTGGCGTACCGGTGTGGTACTTTCCTTCGTGTTGATACCTTGGTGGTATTCTTCTATGTGGCATACATGTGTGGTACTTACCCTTGTGGTGATACCTTTGTGGTATTCTTATGTGTGGTGTACCTGTGTTGTACTTTCCTTCGTGGTGAAACCTTTGTGGTATTCTTCTTTGTGGAGTTACCTTTTTGGTACTTACCTTTGTGGTGTTACCGTCGTGGTATTCCTTCCTTTTTGGAATAGTTGAGCTTTGGGATTTTGAGTTGGACCCTGTGTTTCCTCATGAATGAGATGGGTATACATGGTAACTTGGGTATATGTATGGGCATATACCTAAGTAGGGTTGTCAGCTGTTTTCATGATTTGTGGTTTATCCTTTGTGGATTTTGTGAGACATTGAGGGTCTCAGGGTCCCTACTAATTATCATTATACTCACCCCTGTACGGGCTATTCCTGCACCTTGTTGTGTTTGATGTAGACGAAGGACAATGCTGACTAAGGATGAGAGTGCCAGGACTTGAGGTAGCTCAGAGGTGGAAATTAGACGAGGCATACCGCAGAGACAATCGTTCTAGTGCTGTACCTACCCTTTAGGTAGGATCCTTGGAGGGTGGTCACAAGAGCTGTTTCAGTTTACTTTTACTTTTCATTTTTCTTGTACTTTCCAGTTGGGCTTGTATTCTGGCCCCTTTTTCTTACTATACACACTCTTTTTACTATATAGTTTACTTGTGTTCGTATCTTGTTGTGTGCTTGGTTGAGTGTGTTTACAGGTTATAAAGGCAATGCCTTCTCAGTTTTAGGGAATACGCCTTTTGGTGCTAGTCTCCATCCCCTGGCCTATGGAAGGAAGACATGGGGTAGTCACGGTACAGGCCCCGGGGGACGGGTCATGACAATTATACCTTACATTCCAACCATCATCCATATGTGGGGTGGTCATAATCCCATCCCATTACCATGTCCTAAAAAACATCTGTGGACTCCAATGGGGTTCGAATGGCATGATTTTATGCCACCACTTCCACATAATTTACTTGATGAATAAAAATATTATTTGATCATTTCCCTCCAAAATATCCAACTCAAAAGATACATTTAATATTATAATATTCATCTATAAATTCTATTTCCCTATCCAAAAAAACAATTTATCATCAGTATTAGGATAATTAGAACCTAGATTTTCTATGACTATATCGACATGTACTGGTTTGGGTTGTTACAGCTATCATCTATATAAAATATAATATGTCCTATATGGTTAACATTGTTTAATTATAAGTTATGTGTAATATTCTTAAATCTATATAGAATATCATAATAAAAAGAATGATTGGCCCATCAATATTCTTTCACTTATTGTATGATATCAAATTATCTATGAAGTCCTCAAAAAATATCCCAAAACATAATTTTTTATTGGAAAATATATGAAGGTGGTCTAGGCCCAAGGGAAATACGAGTAAGCCCTAGGGATTAACAGAAAAATGGTATTGGGGAAGCTTTTGGGAATGTGTCTTAAATAAACATAACCAAACTAGATTCACTTACATTTATCACCAGTTCTACTCTAAATCTAATGACAAGTACAACAACTATAACACTTAATGGAATTCCTCTTAATCCTACTGGTAAAAAATTTATTTAATCCCTACCACTAAGACATATCATTACCTTATATTAATATATTATTTTTTATTGACACAATGAACCTAAAATATAATTTCAAGATATTTCTTGATTTTTTTATAGAAGATATAACTTGGTTGTGTGATTCCTCGCATTAGAACCCAAAAAAGTTGGTTCCTACTCATCCTCTCATAATACAGTCCCCCTTCCCTCCCCTCAAAGAAATTTTACCACTAACCACTTCTACATAAAAATATAGACACCCTTCCATATCATTCCCCCACCCATCCCTCAAACAATATAATATAAATTTTATAATTATAAAGTATATATCTATTTTCTTTTAAACTAATAAATATATTGTTAATATTTCATTCCATACATTTATATATATATATATATATATGTTTTTATAATATGTGTGAAAAAATTTATAAATCCAAAAATTCAATGTATATTTTTCCAAGGAATCAGTTACATATTTCATTCTATAGTTGGTGTTATAAATATTGGAAAAATATTTTAATTTAACAATTCATATTTTATGTCAATTTACATTGAAATTAATTTATTCTAATTTATTTATTTTAGTTGTTTTTTTGGTATTAGTTCAATTTATAATGAAATTTAGTTTTTTATTGTTACCTTTATTACAATATGATAGTAATTAAAAATTCTTATATATACCAATAAATATAATACTAGTGAAAGTACATTATTAATTATTGTATTATTTAAGGAAATATTACCAACATACCTTCTACCCAACTCCTCCCAGGTAAAATAGAATAAATTGTAATAGTTTTTATTCATTTTTCTCGTAGATATGTAATGGTGAGTTCTATAACAGACATAATAACAATGTTATCACTTACGTATTTTTAATTTTCATGTTCATAACATTTTATTTCAGTTTTTCTATCTTGTTTTATATTTTCTAATATATTCAGGATTGAATGCATTTAATTATTACATTTTCAATTTTAATTACATGAGAATTAATCTTAAATATTTTTTTATTTATTTTACTCTATAAAAGGTGGAATTATATTTTTTTTATGTTTTATGTTTTATTATTTATATTATGTTTCTACTAGGGTAGAATTATATGATATTTGTTTCTTCTAGTGGTCTAATTAATTTACTTCTAATCACTAATACCATATATTATATTTTATTTTATTATCAATCCAATAGAAAAATAGTTATTACATACTACATTAATATGATTTCTAATATTGTGATAAATATGTGTATTTTTTTAAATTAACTAATTGTTTTACAATCAATAAATATTAATAATCTCAATCTATTATGTTTTTTGTAAAATATTCAAAATTTGGATATTTTCTTACTTTTATAACTAATTATAATTTTTTCCATTTAATAAAATAATTATATATTTTGATAATATAGTTAGTATATAATGTAATTAATATATAAAAACATATTATGAAATTTTAGTTCTTTTTTATTAGTATATATATATATATTATAATGGGAAATTCAAACAATTTTGATACTAAATTTCATAAATAATATTTTTAGGCTTTGTCAATTTGTAGGATTTGTTCCTTTTCTCTAACCTTATTAAAAAACATCCATAGTATGATCTTCAAATAAATTTAATGAATCGATTTTTTAAAGAAATCATTTATTCATAGAGAAAAAAATAATTCTCATATACAAATTTAAAATAAATTTAATAGTAGTTTTTTCTCTAAAATATTTTCCCATGAAATTCTTGGTGAATATTTACATAATAAACTTTCACAAAAAATCCTAGAGTGGATTTACACTAAAATTTTATATTTATATTATAAATTTACACCATAGATAATTTTAAAATTGAATTAAATTTTCATATTTATCAATTATATTCTATTAAAAAATTGTAACATATTTAATGAATGAAAAATTAATTCTTATAGGTTATATTGAAAATTTTAAAATATAATAATATGATTCAATAAAAATAACTATATGATTTTATTTCCTCTAAGTTATTCTAGAGGGAGTTTCTAATGGAAATTTATAATACACAAAAAATGTGTAATTATTCATTGATTTTTTTTGGAAGTATTCACTATAAAATTTCATTAAAATCCTTAACATCAGTAATTTTTGAAGATCTTATGTATATAGAATCTAGTAATTAGGTAGACCAATTTATACATGAGTTTTTATATGGAAAATTTTCCACTAAAAAATGAATGTTTAAATTATCAGTGAATGTTTCTAATGTAAATTTCAACAATAATTAATTAAAATGAAATTTTATTCATATTTTTATTCTTCCAATTGAAAAATACATTGTAAAAAATTTAATATAAATTTAAATTTCATTATTAAAAATGATATTATATGAGTCATTTTCATTTTTTATCATTAATGCATATTTTTATAATAAAAAATAAGCCTATTATGTTTCATAAAAATTATGAAGTTTCTAAATAATGTGGAAAAAAATTAATATAAAATAGACAATTTAAAATAAATTCATTGAGTTTATTTTTCTGAAATATAATTCCATTAATAATGTTTAGCGTAAAATTATTCTCTAAAATTTAGATGTAATTTTCTTTGGGAAAAAACATTTAACCATAACAATAAAATATTTCTTTATTAAATTTTTAAAAAATGAATTACCATGTAATTTTTTATTGTAATTTTTAAACTATTTTATTCACTATAAGTTTTTATGAAAAATTCATCATAAAAAAAATTATAATTTTTAACAATAATTTTTTATTTTGAAATTTCACAAAAAAGTTTTACTTCCAGTAAAAATTTAAATATTAACTATTTATAAAATTGATTAAATTATTTTATTGACATATATATATATATATGTATATATATTATTTGAATAAATTAAATTAATTTTTAACAATATTAAATATTACTAAATAATTAAACCTTCTAATTTATATTAAAAATATTAAAAATATAAAATATAGAATAAAAAAATAAATATGAAAATAGAGTATTTACACTGGCTTTTTCAAGTATGACTTTTGAGTGAAACATTACACTATAAAATTCCAAAGTAAACACCATATTTAAAATCAAGAGGATATAAAATGATGTGTTTTTTTGTTTTAAAAACCTAAAAAATGTGTCAAAAATGACTACCAAATATAAGTAATCATTTCAAAATGACACTTCCAACAGAATTTTTCAGTTGATTTTTCTAGACCACATTTCGATGAAAATTTACAATGATTTTTTTTGAAATTTATAGAACAAAATTGAAATTTTAATTTCATATTGGAAACAAATAATGATAATTTTAACCAAAATTTATCAATGAGAAATTCTATTGGAATTTCTTATATAAATTGAAATAGGAATTTGATTAAATGTTCCACTAAAAATAACTTATTGGAAATAAAATTAAATTTTTTCATATTTTAATTTTTCAAAAACATAAAAAAATATAAAATATAATATCAATATCTAAATTATCATTTAAAAAATTATTGTAAATTTTTTTGTTGATGTTCTAGAATAAAATATGTAACACCCTGAACTCATACTCCTAGATCTGGTTCCATAAACACATACCTTATTTACTCACTTTGAAACCCACTATAAATGATTTCATATAATAATCCTTAATTTCAAATAATTCCACCCCTTACATCCAAAATATATTTTTAGGTTTTGAGACATAGGTAATTAGGACAAAAAATATTTAAAAATTCTCAGCTTCTTTGAATCAAATAGAAATTTGTTTCCATATTATAGAAAACTAGTTAATCCATAATGAGTCTTCCACATCTCCCATAAATTTTATCACATATTTAATACTTCTAAACATTTCATGCATACTACGTTTTGATAATATGGGGAATTGAAGCCTATGAACGTAGTGATATTATACACTTAGTAAGGGAATCATATAACTGAATCTGTCTAAAAAATAATTGTGGTATACAAAATATGGACAAAATATATATTATAAAAAAGGTCACAATCAATTGAAATTGTGATCATGTAATATCCATACTAATAATTGAAATTGGGGATTTCAATAATATTGATCATATAATAATGTAATGTGTATTATTAGACATAAAAACATTATGTAGATTCCTTGTAACAAAACACTAGTATGACGTGGGCATAAATATTCGCCAATCCCTGGGAATATTGTCTCATAAGACCAATCGATGCATCGAGGGATATTTAATTTTTTTTCTCCACCCATCACTTGATTAATTTAAATGCATTCATCATAAGATACAACAAGACATAACATACCATTATTTATGGAACCTTTTTTTTGAATAAAAATGTGCATATTCATATAATGAAAGAAAATAAAGAATATCAACACACAATAAACCTAAATTAGAAGTCAATACCCATCATGAATTTTATTACTAATCCCCATGTCAATAAAAGAGATTACATGATCAAAACCCTTATAGATAAAAATTGTGGATGGTCAAACAACACATAGTTAATTTTTCAAAAGACCTTATATTGGAAAAAAAATATAGAACACTAATAATTTATCAATTTCAATATATAACATTCATTATATGTCAACATTATCATGACTGAATTATATAAAATAATATATTCACAATATATATACATTACTATACAAATAAGTCATTACTTTATTAACATGACCATAATCCATCTATATATATAATATAAATATTTTCAAAATAATATAAGGTTGTTGATATTGATATAAAACATCATTGAAAAACTATTCATGAATGATACCACCCAAAAAGTGATCTGAACTTGGATTTTTTTTGTACCATTAGTTCAATAAACCAAAATATTAATATATATTATAGTATAAATTCTAGAAAACCCATATTATGGAAAATCCATTTGAAAATTAAAAGGAAAATTTATGTGGAAATTTATAATAGCTTTAAGATAAAATTATTAACATTTACGTAAAATATGAAGATACAAGTAATGTAAAAACGTTTTTTTTAAAAGGCGTAGTGATTACTTATTGAAAATCATTAATTTTAAAAATAACATTCAACAAAATGGTCTACAACATTCATATGGTTTATCTTGTTGAAATTTGGAGATTAAGAAAAAAACATATGAAAGTGAAAGGAAAAAACATTTTTACTATTTTAAAAATTACCTTTGTTCAAAACATACATTGTAAAAAGTGTAACAAAACATTATTATGTATCAAATTTAAATTTTACACATAGAGGTGGAGAAATTATCATACAATTAAATATTAGGGTGTTATAATAGAATCATTGAATAAATAGGTTCATGAAAAAACAAAGAACTCAAGGAAATGATACTTGATTTATAAATCCCTTATTAGTCACATATCACTTTAATTAAAATGTATTTAAAAAATGTGTACTATATTATAGAAATGTAAATTAATATAAAATAAAAATAATACCACATTATAAAATTACTAGTTTGAATGTACCCAACTTCTAATTACAAGTGTATGATCATAAATCAAAAAAAGAAATTTGGACTACAAAAATCATTACAACTACATTATCGATTGTGTAAAATCCTTTTAATGAAAAGGGACTGATTTGTCTTATTATTTCCCATGGAGAAAAAATTATGATAATTTTAGATACATAGGTAGTGAAAACACTATTATAATTTAAACATGGCTCATAACATATACATATCTCATGAAATTACATTTTGAGGTAAAGAACCCTTATAGTTTGAGTAAAATTTTAATCGAACTTCCTTGAAAGAGTGGGATTGTGATTGAAAATAAAATACAATAATTAAAATATTATATTTCATATTATATCTCAAATAAGTTCAAAATACATGAAATAAATTAAATTAATTGTGAAATAATAAACATTCCTCAAAGAGAATAATTTGAGATTAGAACCATTAACTCAGTCTTGATCAGTTCTGCACTTACACATAATGTATTGAACTGTTAAATTAGGATCACTAGACATATACCCAATAACCACATTCATTAATATATCCATTTATAATTATCATTTAAAATCATTCTATACATATAAATATTATTAATTTTTTTTCTAATTTTTAGCATGGGGTGTAAGAAATATTTATCACAGTAAACATGAATAGTAAAAACAATGTTGGTATTAATTATTGTAACAAATTGAATAATTAAATGACAATTAAATTCATAGAAAATGTGTTTATGATATTTATAAAGGATTAATTTCATTTCAGGTTAGTTTTTTCTATAAAACATGAAGATGAAATCGAATATGAACATGTTTCATGGATTCCTAAATAACGAATCATTTTTTCTTAATAAATGAGTTAAAATTTGATATAACCTTACTAGAACAAAATCATAGAAATATTATTTAAATATTTATATCATATTATACCAGTAAATATGTTTACATATTCAACCATGATATAAATTTATAGTATTTTTAATATAGGCGGTTAAACTAGACAAAAAATCAGTATATCATGATAAATAGATGATTATGAGGTCTTTTAGTTTTAATATCATTATAAAAAAAAATAAAAAATTAAATTATTTTGAATTTATTAGTGTGATATGTAATAATTTTAAATAATTTAAAAAGGTGATACATGTAACTCCCCAACCTTAGAAGCCCATAGTCAGTGCATTATTTTAATACATTGGCAAGATTACAAGGAATCAAGTCCCAAAATACCAATTAGTTTAGAAATCTTGGAAAATAGATTACATACACGAACACTACATTACACATTAGAAAATAAAACACAGCATAAATGATCCTTTGAAAACTCCATTAATCTCCTAGCTTAACCCTAATTATCAATCATAATACACTTCTTGTAATCCTGGGAAAATAAAAACACAGAAAGGGGTGAGCTCAGCTGCTCAGTAAGGATAACAATACAGCGGAAACTTTCATAAATAAGCATAAACATTTAAGGATATGTATATGACTAAAACAGAAGTCTTTTAAACTTAAACTTTATCATAATATGACAAAGATACAATAAAATAATTCCATTTAATTATTTACATGGATATTATACTAGTTGAATAATCACATGAAATATCAATATCCACTTTCATAATGATGGAATTCACAATTCTAGACTTCATAACCAAGTCAAGGCCTTGTGCCAAGACTACAAATAATATTTTTTCAAGGCCTTGTTCCAAGACACTAGTTTGTCTCATGAGAACTACCGATGCATCGAGAAGCTATAGTAGGATCCACCCATCACTTACTAAGTCCAATGCATTCCTCATATGAAAAGGTTTAAACATAACATAAACATTCATATTAAAACTAGCATATGAAATGTAAATACATTATCCATAAACCATGAATTGTATAAAAATAACACATCCACAATCAATCATATCACAAAACCTTCAATACAATATGGAAGATTTTTATCATAATAAATCAACGTCGATCAAGAAGAATATCCAGTAAAGGATGTTGACATAGTTGAAAATGATCAGTAGAACTCTTTGAGAGAAATATCCCTATATAATGAAATCATTTTAAAAGTCATATAATTTATAAATGAAGCCATTTAAAAGATATTTTTGAATCAAAGTGTCCCATAAAACTTTGAAACTTTTGAAATGAATTAACATTTTAAAACATTCATGTCCATATAAATAAATCCTTAAAATCATTTTGAAAACATGGACATTAATGAGAAAGGTTTAGAAGAATAATATTTAAAAATTTTAAAATGATTTTTTAGTTAATTAGTCCATTAAAATAATCATTTTGAAAACTATTTTATGAAACATGGACATGGATAATAAATATGTCCCAATAAAAACTTACACATAAACACTCACAGATAATAATGAGATTGAGGAATTAACCCTTACCTTGCACTTTACTTTAGTCGAGGGTACGTTTAACCTCATGTATAAAGACCTTAGTATGTTATTAAATTATAAAAGAACCATATTAATATTTATGATATCATAAATTATTCATTTATGACTTTATACTACCCATTTAATAATAATTTCCATGTTAAATTTACATGTCGAGTAATAATCGCTTTCTTTATCGTACGTGTTTTAACTTGTTACTCTTGATTGTATCACTTAGATCATGATTTAAATAAATATAGAAAATAAAAACTGATTTATATATCATATATATTTTTAATATAAATATGTATAATAGATACATTTATGAAATGGAAAACACTGTTTATGGAATTGGTAGGCCGTACGTACGCATAAATGCAGTTTCCGTTTTCATATCATATTGAATGGAACTAAGTGAATAAGATATATGTAAGTAAATATATAGATATATATATATATATATATTTCCAGTATCATTATTATGTCATATATTACATACTTATTAATGATATATATTTTATAATCATCATTGAATGGTGAACGTGGAAATGAATCTCATCGCGTCGTGGAGACAGTAATCTGTACGTACGCACGAGCGAAAATATCATTATATTGATGATGAAATCGTATGTAATTGGATGGTATATAATATATAAAGAATCATTAACATTTTATATTTATTATTTACATCATTTATATTCATTATTATACATATCCAAATAATGAAGTGTTTGAATAACAAACTACACCACGACGTGGATACAGTAATCTGTACGTACGCATGTATGGTGACTTTGTCATTTATAGGATGGATAGAATAATGAATATGGTTTTTATAATTTTCATAATAACATCAAATTATATAGAAAATATTGTATTTATTATTTTATAATGGAAACAACAAAGGAAGAGGAAGTGGAAGAAGAAAATAACTTCTAAGAGGTGATGAAATAATTACCTCTTCTTCGGGTTCTTTATTTTGATTTGATTAAAAGGGCTCCTTAGGTTGGATTTCTGACCAATGTAAGGCCTCTAGGATGAAGGTAGGAATGTTGGGAGGATAATTTTGCAGGTTTTGGCTGAGATAAATGGATTTGTAGGTGTGAAATTAAGAGAAGGGTAAGTACCCTTTTATAAGAGAGATGAGGGTCACTTCAAGACAAGATTGAAATATTATTTTATAATAAAATCATTTTCGGTATCTAATGGCTCCAAAATGGATTATTTAAATTATAAGGTGGGGATGGGTCGAAAACCTCTCAACCAATAGGTTTTAGACAGGTTTAGGTCATCATATTAACCTTATCTTTTAGATTTAACTCTTAGTTAAATAGTTTGACATTTACCATGTCTCTCTGTATTTTTATATTATATGGTTAATAAACTTACTATAAAATTTCAATAGAACCCCAAGTGGTTAATTAATTTCATATGTATTATTATATAAGTCTTTTGGTAGAACCATAGATTTTTAGGGATATTATATTAATTAATAATATAATATTAGTTTTAAAAACTCAATTATGTCAATTTTGACACTATTTAGTATTTTATTTTTCTGAAATCCATAAAACTTTATCACTATGAATAAAATTTATTTTACCAACCCTAACATGCCATATTAACCTATAAAATTAGTGTAATTCTTCATAAGTCTCAATTTACATTTATTTGGATATTTATAATATAAATTTTTTCATATTTCATTAGTAAGGTAATTACTACATCATCATTGTGTCATAAATAAATTAAATTATTCAATGTATAAAAATTATAAATAAAATATCATTATGTAGGAAATATTTTTAGATTTATAATGAATATTTATAGTCTAATTTATAATGTGTGTAACCCTATATTAAAAATGGTTTAGTTATAAAACTTTGAATTTAACTATTCTAACTATTCTTTAAATAAAATAATAATAAATTTCATAATCTAATCCAAGTGGAAAAAAGAGAAAAATATTTCTTTCCTAAGGTTTTTTTGGTCAAATTATTCTTATCCAATATAACTAGGACAAGTTTTAGGGTAATAATAATATCATTTTTACCTTTAATTACCCTATTTACTTTTAACCGTTGTAAATAAAAGTAAAAGGTCACTATTAACCAAAAATTATTTTCATCTTATTGAAATTTTTTTTACTTATTTATATCAACCGTGTCTCTCTGATTTTGGAAATTAAACTCACAGAAGTAGTAAAATTAATTTTTATTCAAATTTGCAAATGCTCATAGAAGGTGGGTAAAAGATGCTAAAATGTTCGATAAAATTTTATATATCTAAAATTATTATAAAATGACTCGATTGAATTAATTTGAAAATATATAGTATTATTTATATATTTTGACTGAAAATAAATTAAAATAAAATAACTAATTATTTAAATAAAAAGTTGGTTTTAACCAATAACGCAGTGTTTTTTCACTATTCATCAAAAACTGAAAGTTTTCAGAAAAATACCAAAAAATTAACCTAAGATAATTTTGATATTCAAAATTCAAAAATAAAGTCTATTTTACCAAATTAAAAACATATATGTTTCATTTATTAATTTAAAATTAATTCCCATTGTTAAAACCAAAAAGCAGGTTTTTTTAAAAGAAAAAACTATGAGAAGATTGACATGTGTTTTATGTCAAATTTAAATGTGAAATTACTTATAATGGCCAAAATTTCATTAAATGATAAAAGTATAATATAATTATACTTCCAAACCATTCAAATTCATAATTTATCACTATAAATTTTTTTGATTAAAAATGTTGTTTTAAATTAAAAACATTGTATTTTTCACTATTCATCAAAATATGAAAGTTATCAAGAAAAGTACCAAAAATTTATCCAAACTAAATTTTTATGTACCTCTTATAAATAAGAATTTAATTTCATTAAATTGAATATATAAAAGTGTCAAATATTGGTTTTAAAAAGGGTTCTCTATTTAAAGGTGGTAAAATTGCATTTTTTTGAAAAATACTTATTTTATCCAAAAAATTTGAATTTGTTCTTATATTCTGTCTTTGAAACTCATAATATGGATGTTAAAAATGTATAGCGTATATAATATTCAAAATATAGTTAATACTATTCATAACCGCTTTTTGAGCGGTTAGTTTAATAAGTTGTGGCGTGCTCGAACTCGGTGTTGTGTGTAACACAAGCTATTGAATTACATTAATGATATAACGTACTATGAAATATTGGGGTGTTACAAGAAATTTTTTATGAAGTCAATACTTACAAATAATAGATCATTTTTCTCTTAGTTCATTTGTATTAAACATTTAAATTAATGATGATCATTTCTTGATCATATATTTATTATGTTTTCCAATTTATCATAAAATAGACAAAATGATATCGTAATAACATATTTATCCATAAAAACCATTTTTTGGGGAATGGTGGTGTAACATCCCCATTGATTTAAATATACATGATATTTCAAGTATATAATATTCCACATTTTATATTGATTAATATCTATAATGGGTTGTCGGGGGGTTGTATTTTAGTGAAATAGACTCAAGAATGGATATATAGTGAGTTGGGTGAAATCATGGAATTATGGGTGTTATAATCTTTCATATCCCAGCTGGAAGACTCCTATAGCTCACCAATGTAGTTTTTGTGGGTCTGAGTTTCTGCCTACCCAACTGGTGAGTTGGTGTTGCTGGAAGAACCTATATGTTTTTTCCAAGGACACCGACTGGCCAGTATCAAGTCACTAACTAGCTGGGGGAACTAGCTAGCTAGGTGGGCCCACTATCTTGCTGGTTCCCCCAATAATAGGTTCCATAAAATGAACCACATTGGATTTCAGTCCCACATTGTTTTAAACCTCTTAAACACCCAATTATGACCCAAATCCCCAATTTCAAATTTGATACCTTCCAAACTATTCTAGAGATCTCCCATTTTTCTCACATTGTTTTTAAACCTTGGATCAATCCAGTGATGCTAAAATGGTTAGTTTATTATATATTTACAAAAAAAATCATCCTTCTTGAGCTATGATAATTTATTTATGATAGATCTATTTTTCTATGATGATTTAATTTTGAATCATCCCTTTTGTCATAGATTAGTGAGGGAACAATTATTTTGATGACATAACTTTATTGGAATAAGATATACCATTGAATAGGAATGTTTTATGGGTTTGTGTTTATGAATTATCATCGTAAACATCTTCCATAGAATGGATTGATGGCTGATCTATAATCTATTAATGATTCTATACTCAATTTAGTGGTTTATTTGATGTGAAAACAATATCTCCTTGACCCAAGCATGATTCCTCATGAAAGATGGATGTTTCTTTGAATATTTAATTATATTTGTCATCTTGAGATCATATTCTTCTTGAAAATCATAATGGATCTCATTTTTATTGAAGTATTATTGGGGGATCAATATTCTATGGCAAGACCCGAGGTTCTCTTCAATAATTGTAACGTGACTCACAATCAATCTTTGAATCAAAAATGGATCTGGTGAATTGAGGTCCATTTCTTCGTCATATATTCGAGCTAATTCTATTATTGGGATCCGTAAAATGTATAATTATATAAAATAAATCCGGACATGGAATATTCTTGGGCTTCCATTCTAAACCAATATATTGATGAACATGAACCCAATTTATAAATCCTTGGAATAATGTCAATTAATTTGTGGGTGTGAAACATTTTTTGGGCTTTGATCCTTGATTGAAATGGAATAATTCATCAAAAACATTTTGGAAGTAAGTTCCATACCCTTTTAGTCCATTTTATGCTCTTGTTGTATTGATTCATATTGTGTTGGAATAGTTTTTTAACATTGTTTGATAGTTTTTTACTATGGTTTTCCATGTAGCATGTGATACCCATACATGATTCTAGATTCCATCAGCATTACTAGAGTATCATGTTACCATTATTGATGTTGATAACATGTTTTTATATAATGTTACTATATTCACATGATGATGTGTTATGCTTGTCTTATTATGATATAAAATTTTGTGTGTATTTACACTAACTTGGACGTATTTTATTTTTATTTTTAGTAGGTGTAAAATCATTGTACGATTACCCATTTTAGGGGGAGTTCACATGAAATGTGATGATAGTGGTGGTGGATATATACACAATTTAAGAGTACGAAAGCCTTATGGAATTTCAGGAATATGATTCCTTATGGGTAATAAGTCATGCTATGAAACATGGTCCCTTGAGAATACTAAGTATATGTTCACGATTTGGTCTTACGGCCTAAACCAACACTCAATTTATTGTAGACACTGAGTAACATATCTATCATCCATGTGGCTAGCTCTTAGTCACTACAAACATTGTTAATCATCCTTCAATCAGGAATATGATGTATATATGAATGGGGATTGTGATGACATGGTTATTATATGGGTTCTTAACATATGATTTTTTATAATTTTTTGAACATATATTATTATCAAGTAATTTTCTTGTTATGAATGTAATCACTTTTTATACGTTTAATTGTATTTTCCTACAAGGCAATATTACTCAAACCTTGTATGGGAATCACATTATGAAGAAAGAATTCATGTATAGGGATCAAGACAAGGTAAAAGATCATGTATTAAATGGTTGAGCCAATAATTTGGAGTTTTGAGTCGAATTGGGACATAATATGAAGGATTCCATAATTTTACTATTTAATTTATGTACACACATTGACTCTGGTTTGTCATTCCATACGTATAGGATCTATAATTATATTTATTTCTTCTATGAAATGTTTTTTCCTTTCATATTAAATTTTGATTTATTATCTTATTCCTTTATTAAACTAATTTGATATATTTTAATTATATTATTATTGCATTGATGTGAGGGTGTAGTCTCCCCCCATGTGGAATTCAGAACCACACTGCTAGAAGGTGGCCTATTTCATATTGGGAGGCATATATGAGATCCTTTGGTGCTCTCAATCAAACCTAGTGGTTCAGTTTGATTCATTAATAAATGGTATAAGGTCTCATTTTTCATATATTCTTTTTGTCGATCCTGGGAAATTGTTGAAAGGATATTGGTTATGTGGGACTCGAGTAGGGGAGTTTCCATGTTCCTATCCATCTCATATTTGAAGGACATACATGTTAGTATTGATGGGATTATGGATACGATTTAATGGGATTTGGGTTTACTTATACATAATGTCTATGAACATAGGATGAAATTCCATATATATACATGTTGAGTAGAGAATATTTTTTCCGTAATTAAATTCCTTGATTGTGATATCCATCCAAGACATACATGCACTCTTTGATTGTGTGATATATTTTTCCCTTATTACAATGATATATCTTTTTTCAATAATTAGTTGATCTCGAGCATGCTAGTATGTTTTTTATATATATTTTACTATTAATAATGATAAGGAATGGATACCATGGTTAGTAGTAGTATGAATATACCATGAGTTATGGGTAGACTCATTCAAGAACCATATGGGATGCAGTAGATTAATTGGGATCCATCCTAATGAATTTAGGTTTTCTAAATGTTTCTTTAACATTTCAGTAGATGTATCTCCAATAGAGACAGATGTTACCACCATCTAACATAGGTCAGGATGCTTCTCCAATATTGGATGCCCATATTCCACAACATTATGTTCAATAGTGTGTAGTAGGGAACACTACGACACCTACTCTGGTAGTGTAGGTAATGGGACCACCTCATCGAGAAGATATTCTGGTTATTCCTTCCTAAGGTGGAGGGGCACAAAGATATATGGTCCACTACTCTATATACTTCCATCTCCATCATCCACTTTCCTTTTAGTGGTTTAGAGTGTCATAACATGAAAAGGAATGGATTTGTGTCATCGATGATTTATTTGACTTCATTTTTACACATGAGGATATGAAAGTGAAGATAGAAGCATTCATGCTATAGGGTCTTTATTGGATATGGTGGGGAATGATAGGATACGATGAAAGATGTGACTATATCACTTAGTATTCATTCAATGATCTGTTCTTTAGGGAATTTATCTACTGCAGGCTGCTACAGTAATGATCGATAGAGTACATGGAGAAAATGTAGGGGTCCATAATTGTATCTGTAAACTCTTATTGATTCACTGAGCTATTATATTTGGATCCTAAGTTGGTTAGAAATGAGGAATCAAATTCTAAGATGTTCAAGATCAGTCATCATCCAAATATCATATGGCATGTTAGTACCGCTTACCTAGAAACTTACCCAAAATTAGATTTATGTCCAACAATATTGAGAATGTCCTAGAGGAGAATAAATAAATTGGTCTTCTTTCACCATTAAATAATTAGGTAGGTAAATCTCATACTACTATGATGAGTTTCACTTAAGGAGGTAGGAATAGGACGACCAGGGATGTATAGTATAGATGTGGTTTGTAGGTAGATTAATGTATGGATTCATCATTCCCATCACGATGTTATCTACAAGTCATAAACTATTTAAATATGATACATTATCATAGATTTTTTTACAACACCTCAGTGTTTTCTTTGGATGTTATAAATGGTATGGTATCTTCCACAGTTCAAAAAATCTTCAATTCCTAGGTTTCATATTAGATTCAAAAAAATAACATCAATGAGACATGGATCCAACCTAGTTTGTCAGTATTAGTCTTTGACGATGATGACTCTGCCAACTTATACATCTTAGTGAAAGTGTTGTGGAGATGAGGTAGGGATATTTTATGTAGTGGGTCATACCACAAAAGATATTGGTTAGGGATAATCTATTATTTGAGGTACGATCTTTATAAATTATACATTTTCTACCACTTTCTTTTATATCTATTCTCACAATTCCATTATATATACAAAATTTATAATTGGACTTGAATTACTGGTCAAGTATTCTTCTAAGATTCCATCCCTCGACACACAGTTGGGCCAAAAAGTGGACAATATATAGATATGACCAATGTTTCTTATATTAATTTATTGATATGAAAATATTTTGGACATCATGATTCTAGAGATGAAAATATTTGATGTGACTACTACAAAGTACTTATTGACCAGTTTTTGAGTCAACAACGATTTCTATCAGAGATAGGTAACATTTACATTTCCCAAGGGAGATACGTACATGATAAATAAAAAATTGGAGTTAGGGTTTGAGATAGTGCATCCAGACCTGAATTATATTAGGTTGATCATGTAATGAACTTTACGATTTGATCTTTAAGTAGTATCAATGGAAACCCATTCATCTTTTTCTCCATTTGTGGATCTCTATTGTGAGGAATTCCTTGATGAATTTAAAGGAATACCTCCTAATATAGGGGTTGAATTTAGATATATATTATGGGATGGTGTATAACCCATTTCTATAACCCCTTATCATATGATGTCGTTAGATTTAAAGGAGCTCAAGATACAACTTTAGGACTTAGATACGAAGGATTTTATCAAGTCGACTACATCACTATGGGGTGAACATATTTTTTCACCAAGAATGTGTATGGAAGTCATTGAACCCAAATAGGTTACTAGAAGCTAAATATATAGATTGTTAATAATAAAAACAATTTACTAAGGATTTATAATAACATTGATCATTTATGGGGATCCCCATGTTTCTACAAGATTGATCTTCGATCGAGCTATCGCTAGGTATAGGTTAAAGAGGTGCACATAAAAAAATGGAGTTTTAGAATAGGTGTGGGGTATATGAGTACTTGGTGATTCTAATTTGACTAATTAATTTTTAAATAGTGCTCATGGATCTCATGAACAAGATTTATCACCCATATCATGACACATTTTTCATGGTGTTTAATGTGATATCATAATCTACTCACCTACTACAGTGTAGCCTGCAGGAAATCTTGAGATAATCCTTAGTAAACTTAAATAACATAATATTTTCAATGTTTTTAAAGATTATTTTTTTATTCATGAAGTGAAATTCATATGTAATTTTGTTCCTAAGATATATATATCTATGAAAAAAAAGATTGTTTAGGATTTTTTCCCCAAATAGGACCACTGAATGTGTGTGATATCAAAATATTTTGTGGTTTAATGGGATATTGTCTAAATTTTATCTAGGAATTTCCCCATTTATCAAAACCCATGATTGTGATAATGATTAGGGTATAGAATTTTGCATGGATAAAATAGTGTAAATTTCTTTTTAATGATATGAATAGAAGGATGACTACAACTCTTATATTGTTTATTTTCCTATCGGGGAGTGGCTATGTTATTTACTATAGTTCACCTTGTGTAGGTTTGATAGAAGTAAGGATTAAAAGGGATTATCTATTATCTTTTAGTTCATGTCATCTATGATCCCATAATAATAACTCTCTTAACCATGACTTGGATCTGGAATCCATTTTCCATGTTTTGAAGTGTTGGAGACAATATCTATTTGGTGAGAGATTATTTTTCTAAATGGGCCACAAGAGACTTCTCTATATCTTCACACATTGAGACTCAAATTTTAGTTAAAGGAAATAAGACTATTATCTATAAACATTCAACATTGATATATCCTATGAACCAGTATATGATAACTTCATTATATATTATCATAGTTATAAAGATAATGTATCTTAGAAGCTTAGTGAATGGCCTTTGGAGGAACAATGGAACCTGATTCCCCTTTTTTCCAATTGGAGGATAAATGCTTCTAAGGTCTAGGGATTGATGACATGTGCCCCATTGGTGGTCATAATTGATTTAGTATTCCATGTGATGGATAGACATGAGAATAAAACTGTTTTTTTTTGTAATCTGCGAACCACTAGAATGTGGTGAACTGATACCTACATTGTCCTTAGAAAACGATGTTATTATATTTTTTCATGGGATATTTGTAGTCCTTGATTCCATAAAGGAAGATGAAATGATGGAATTTCATATATCATAGTGGGTAGTACATCATAAAATTATCATGATATACTATAACCTTATGTGGAATTTCTAGTTTACAGGGATGAACAGATATATTTTTGGATTTTTTTTCATGATTCCCAACCAACAAGATGATAATGGTCGAGCATCATTGTTCTAAGTGTTTTCTCCTGAAACATCTTATTCCCATGTATAAATTTGAATAAGTCATGATAGAAATTGTTATAGGATTACCTAGGACCATGAAAATTGGTTATATATTTTGTGTGATTATTGATTGGATAATGGAAGTTTCACATTTTACATAGATCAATGAGACTCACTCAATAGATGATCTAAAAATTATTTATGTATATGAGGTGTTATGATTGTATGGTGTTCCCTAGGGATTCATATATTATAGATAAACATTTTTCATGTCCTAGTTTTGGATTTTTTTAGAATTTTTCTTAGGGACTCCATTTTGATTTTAAATAATGAACCATCATCAGATAGATGGATAATCAGAGATGATGATTCAGTTATTGGAGGATATTCCCCAATATTATGTTCTAGACATCAGTGGAGCTATGGATGACCACCAATTCATATTTGAGTTTTCATATAACAATAGTTATGAGTGTTAAATTTAAATTGAACATTATGAGGATCTATATAGAGACCCAATCCTTTTGAATATATTATTACATTATTTCAAGGATAATTATAAATTAAATAAAAACTAAGGATTAAATCCCTATTGTATTTGGATGATTATGAATATAATTTGAAAACATGAAACTAGAATAAAAATATTTTTATTAATCTCCATAATGATATCCTAACTCCCTTTGAGATCATATAATTTAAAAGGATAACCTGTGGAATACAAATACAAAACGAGTGACCTAAAAACTCCAACAAGTGAATAAACATGGGAATGAAACATGAATCATGAATTAGAAGGAATAAAATTATAATATAGTAGGAGTGTATATTGAATAAACATTTGAAAGTATATCGTAAAGAACATGAAATAATATAATCTTGGAAATATAGGAATGTAGTAGTAACATATATCATGACATAAACATGAGTGAAAGAAAACATCAAAAATGATATCACATGGTGGAAAAAGTGTAATAATGGATTAGTTATACTCCCTGTTACCTTACATAAAGTATCAAGATACTAAAAAATTACCTAATTAATTGTAGTGCTATCTGGTCACACCCATATTAACATATACATGTATATGTGTTCCACATAATGAAATAAAACATAAGGAATAAACATAAGGGTTTCCCATTGAATGAAAGGGGTTTTGTAATCAAGTCATAAGGCATATCTAAGGTCCTTTCACAATGGAATACATGAAATAAGGGATTAAAACATTCTTGGATAATAATAACATAAAAACAATAAAATATCATGAATAATGATATCCAACTGAATTAAAAACATTAAAAAGTGTGTTTATGTAACTTTAAAAATGTTCCACATTAGTTCAGTTTTAGGAAAAATATTAAATTGTATTTTAAAAGGATAAAAGAATAATTATTTCCATAAAACCAGAAAGGAAGTAAATTATATTTTTATAAAAAATGATAAATTTTTAAAAATTATGGGTATATTAAAAAAATATTATGGATTGTACATTAAAATGGGTAAGAAACATAGAAGTTCCACATAATCGTATTTGATTATTGATAGAAATTTGGAAGGGAACATTTTAAAACATGTATTTCACAACCATAGAAATATGAATTGATCTAGAAATATATATTTATGGAAAATACAGGAAAAATATATTATAATATTATTTTAATAATTAATATATAAATTGAGTAAAGGTGAGATAAATAATTAGCCATAAAAAATATGGAGGTTGAAGAGTTCTGTTACCTTTGGTATGAATGTGTTCTGAACATCCACTTAATTTCATGTATAATAAAATAATATTCACTAATTACATAATTCATATCATATTATACATATAATATATTTATTATATTTTTATAAAGTTCATTTATAGCCATTTTGATGAGTTTTAATGTTCAATTTCACTGTTATCGATGCATTTGTTTCATGGTTACCTAGTCCGTTCACATGTATATAATTATAGAAGATCTTTTCAAATGGGAATACAACCCAAAAAGTAAAATGAAATGGTACTCCAAAAATTATAAAACCTTAAATGGTCCCATATATCATTTTATTTTACAACCTGTGGATCATTAATTTAATTAATTTTTAATGATAATTGTTTAGTTTATTTGGTATGTTTTTTCGACTATCTCAAACTACATTCATTTTATTTAATGTTATGTACAATAATCATTCAATAATTTTCAAAATACATATGATTTACATAATTATTTCATTTTGTAAAATTATAATTGAATTTAAACCTTACATGAATGCATTATTGATAAAAACACATCATCCACGAAGGCATTTAATTGGCATAAAATTAAAAATGGTTTTTATTATATTAAAATGAAGAGTCGATAAAAGAGTTTTTTAGAATGTATTAAATTAGAAATTAGAAATTATAATATATAAATTACTCGTTAATAATTATATTATTTTGTATGAAGGATTTGAGGAGAATGTATTAAAAGATAAGGAATTAAAAGAGGTTGTTTGAGATTGTTACCTGTAGAATATCACCACCATGAAGAACCCATTATAGAATTTGAAATTGGTATTTTGGGAAAACTAGAATCACATGTAAGTGGTGAGAGTTGGGTGGAGGGTATTTTTATGATATTTTACAAGACTCGAGGGTAATGTGGTGTTAAGAGAAGATATAGTGAATGTGTAATTTATAAGAGGATGAGTGGGGTGTTTTTTATTATAATATTTATTATTTTATTGTTTTGGATGACGAATATAAATATTATTTATTATTTTGACTATATGTATTATATTGTTCATTTTATTTCTAACTTATGGGTTATTACATCATTCCTGACTAAAAAATTCATGTATTTGTCCTATAACATTAAATACTATAAATTATCATATTTCACAACTCACCAAAAATCCAACTATTTTAGAAAATTTCAAAATATTAACATTAACAATTATTTATTTGTTGATTTAAAATTTTAATTCATTTTATTAATAAAAATTTAAAATATGGAAAATTTAATTATTTAATAGAATCTGAATTTATTTGAAAAATAATAATTTTAATATTATAATTGACTTTATGACCCTTGGAAAAATTACTTGTGGTCTAATAAAATTATCTAACAATTATAATAATACAAAATATTATGTTATGAATCCATTTTATGAAAATAGATTTTCTTTTAAATCATTATAATCATTCTAAAATTGATAATAAATTATATTCATTTTACAAAATACTAACACATAATTTATCATTTAAAAATATTTATTTACTTAAACCATTTAATAAATATTTCATATTTTTATTTTCTATGTTAACAAATTTTTTTTACACTTATATAGTTGATTTCACTTTTATAACGGTCATATTACTATTCCTAACTATCAAATTTCATTTCCAACGGTCATGTTACTATTATAAAGATCATATTACTATTCTAATGATCATATTTATAATAGCCATATAGGTTATCTACTTCCTATGAATACATATTATTCCCTTCATTATTCATTAACATATATTTTATATCAGGTTTATATATAAATTAATCTTCAAAAATAATTTTTTATTTTAAAAATTTTATTTTATTTCTATAAATTTTTTCCTGACTGTGGGCATTAAGGTTGATTGAGCTGATCCAAATTATCCTATTATTATTCTGTTTTATTCTATTTATTTTCCCACTATAATATTTAGAATTCATATTGGTTTACTTACTGAATAATGCACTATTCTTCATTTATGATAATAATGGTTGGTTTCTCTGTGTGATGTATGTTGTCCATACTACATTACATAATTATAGTAAGGGAGATTTCATTGATAAAATGTTTGGTTGTAACATTCTTCCCCCTTATGAAATTTCAACCTAAAAATTTGTTTTTACATTATAATGTGAAAACATGTAATGGCACTTCTCCTTCATCGCTTCCTTTAGTTCCCACGTCCCCACATAATATTTATGGTTTCTCCATAGTACTTTGACTTGGTTAGTTGTATAGTTGCATAGAACTTTATCTGTATAGGATAAGATCTTTACAGAGTGATCCTCGTAAGATAGATAATTTTATAGTTGTACCACCTCTAAATATAGTACAATTTAGGGATCTAGATTTTACTTTATCAAGATGTATATGTGTAATAATACATGTACTTGAAACATAGTTAGTGTAAGTTCTAGTCGTTATTCCATAGCTACTACATGACCAAGAATGCCAAATGGGTCGATGTTCCAGGGACATAGAATTCCCTTCTAATCAAATATAATAAATCTCTTCCCTAAATATATAGGGAGGAAAAAAATTTCCCCATCCTTAAAATCTAGGTCCCTTTAACGATTTTATTCATAGCTCATTTATCAACATTGGGCATCCCTGATGTGCTGGTGAATGGTTGTTACCTTTTCTACCATTTCCTTACCAATTTATGGTTCCAACATCTTGTGATTACCAACATCATCATAAAATTAATGAGTTCAATATTTTTTCCCTATAAAAAGAATCATATGGATCAATATTGATACTGCAGTAGAAACTAATATTGTAAGATAATTAAACTAGAGGAATATGTCAGTCCCATCCTCCATTGAATTCCATCGAGATTCTCTTAACATGTCTTTAAATTTATGAATAGTTTTCCTAGTCTGGTCATCAGTTTGAGCGTAATAATCCGGAATTATGTTTAGCTCAGTGTTTGGAGCATGTTGGGGTATTTTACAGAACATAGAGGTAAATCATGGATATCGATTAGATGTAATTGATAATGGTACTCCATGAAGCCTCACCACCTATCTAATGTATATCCATTCATGTTGATCAAATGAAAAACCCTATTGAATTGAAATGAAGTAAAAAATCTTTATAAAATGATCCCAGACAACCCATATGGAATTATTTACTCTATTTATTTTTATGTCTAGTGAAAAAATACATGGTGATGTTTTCCCATTTCCATGCCGGTATAGGTAACTATTTCATCCATGTGTTAATTCATGATTATGATTGTAATAAATTATATGTGGCATGCATGATTATGTAAATATCATGATGTGATGGGTGGACCCATAATGATACATCCCTCCAATGCATTGGCTAATGTGATGTATCTCATGAGATAATGTGTAATATGCATGAACATGATGCTAGATTTTGTCACAATGATTATGTTATGATTATGCACATATTGTAAGATCCCATATTTATATATAAGATATGTTTTACTTACGTTTCAGTTTAATAACTTTTATTTTGTCCAATTAAGTGTTTTCCCAAGTCTGTAATAAGACTTGGGGGTGTTATGGGGGCTCGAGACTCGAAAGAGGAAGAAAAAGGGGGGATTCTGGGCATGTTGCACGGTTTGCACATGGTTAGTGCAAAACGTGCAGAATTCCCAAGAAACCGTGCGAAAGGGTGTTTTTGGGACAATAGCCTCCACACATTTTGTGCATGGTTTTTCAAAATATGTGGGTAAACCATGCGAGGGGGCTATTTTGTGACAGAATCATTTCGCATGGTTTGTGCATGGTTTGGAAAACCGTGCGGCCTAGAAACCTTTAAAAAATTACAAAATTTCCACTCCATGATTTTATATCTCACTCGGGATTTTCCTCCTCCTCCCTTGAAACCCTAGGAACGAACCAAAGGGACCAAGATATCCCAAGGATCAAACTCCTTCGATTATTGGTCGTTTGGAGTGTTGTTGGATGCGAATCGAAGATCCGGGTGAGTCTAATCTCCTCTTCCTCTATCTTTTTCAGTTTAGGTCTTATATTTTGGGAGATTTCCATCCGAAGCTCTCAAAACTATCTTTTTGGTGAGATCTAGGTTGAGGCTTAAAAGGGGTGTTGAATTGGGATCTAAGGCTTTGGTTGAGAGTGAATTCGCTAATGGATTCAAAGGTAGGTGGTCTAAAAGTTATATCCCTTGGGTTTTGTGTAGATTTTTGCATGCAGGGTTTTTATTCTTGCCCTCTTTTGAAGAGTTCTTGGTACCTTTGACATGATGTGATGTAGTGGTGTCTAAATGGTTAATTTAGCCCCTCTTGATCCCCATGGGATGCATAGAGGATGACTCAACCAATTTAGGGCCACCCGAGGGGCGTGCTGATTTTTCCCCAGACTTAGAGTTAGCGAATTTAGTGCAGGCCATTGTGCGAGAACATAGAGCCTATGAATAATATATTAATATGATTAAATGATGTGCAATTGGTGTTTAGTAATACACTTAGGTTGGGTAATTACCTAAGAGGTTGTTTGGTTGACATGAAAAGGGTTAAATGGATAAATGGGAAAATGCTAGGGATTAACTTTATACTTGAATATTCTTAGTGAGATAGGAATGGAAAATGGGAATGGGGATAAAGGGGTTAAGTTATATGAATAATTAATGTGTTAATGGATTGAGGAAAAATGTTAATTTCCCATTTATTGAGATTTTTGTGATGTTGTAAATGATGTTGGCTATGTTGTTGTGATATGGTGTTTTGTGGTGAATGATAAATAAGCATGTGCACATGGCTTGGTAGAGTGGGGTATTGACTTGAGGTTTTACACCCATGTGTTGAGTTGGACCTAGGTTCTAGATCCTCCCCTAAATGCATGGGTTAGGGATGGGGACCAAGTTCTATTCCCCTAACAGTTGCATTACACTCAGACTAAGGTTCAAGGTGAGGATATTGGGATTTTTTTTTTCAAATGATGCCTAGTGAGATAGGACTTGTTAAATTCTCATATGTTGAAAACATTGATCATTCCTAATCCATTGAACAAATTAAAAGTATGAGATGATAAATGAAATGTCTTGGTAATAAACATAGGTTAATCAGCAGGTTAACTAAAAGAAACATAAATAAAGATAACCTATTGAACTTTTTACCTTAACTTGCCTTTATTTATCATTTTCCTGCGCTATCTACCTTGATGGATATTTTTAGACACTTTTGGTGGTGGCCTAATGAGTTATAATCACACCTTGATCAGGTTGCCGTTGGGTACCCGAGTATATTTCATGCTTGCAGGTTAGGACAAGGGCAAGGGCCCTATGCTAGGGAGATGAGTTGGACATGGGACATTTTGGTGAGGTTCCAGACTTGGATTCTGAACTATTTTGTGGATTCTACTATTTTCTTTCTTTTGGGTTTTGTTCACTTGACATTGTAGCATGTCATGAAATATTTATTATTGTTTATGATTGTACCCAGTTTTGGGATTTGGTTATTATGCATGTTATGGATTATTATCTTATGTTTCTTCTATTTCAATTATTATCTACTATAGATTACTCTGGTATTGAGGGTATTGTCTCCCCACATGACCTATTGGACCCTAGATTCTAGTTTTTAATCTCTAGCGTATGGTGAGGCGTGCTTGAGGTCATGTAACTACCTAGCTCGGGGCACCAATTTAGTGGCTCTCGAGTCGGGGACATTAAAAAGTTGTATCAAAGGAGTTCTTTTCTCTTTCTTACTATTTGGGGATGGTATATAGGATATTAGGAATGTGTCAGGACTTGGTAATGAGCTCATTCTTGGGAGTAGCTAACCCATGTATGATGGAAAACCCAAATCACCCTAGGAGGGGATGGTTGGTCTTGTTGTGTGTTGTTACATTTGATGATATTTCACAACTGGGTGATGCACTTGTTGTGTGATTTTATGGTTTTGTGATATTTCTCTCATGGATGGAAAGGTACGATGTTGTTCATTCATGCATCATTCTAGGCACCTATGTAGGAAAGTGACATGCATAATGATAGGCACACACATGGGATGAGTGGGTGGAATGTAAAGGTTAGGATGCATATATTCTCTTAAAAGTGATGAATTATGCCTAATAAGATGGTATAAATGAGTAAAAAGGGGGAAGTGAAAATTCCAAGTAGTAATTAGAAAATGGTTCTTGATAAAGAAGTAAAAGCGGAATAATTTTTTGCAAGGGTAAATTGGAATATGAAAATGGTTCAAATGGGAGTAAAAGATAAGGCTTGTGACCATGATAATTAGATACCATGTTGGCCATAGACTTAGGGAGATGGATGAGGGTAGTGACTCGGTCGTGATTAGGCTCTTTTGGGTAGTGTATGTGAACTATTTTTTTTTATTACAAGTGAAGATCCTATCTATCTCTCTTCCCTCTCATAAAATATTTATGGTCAAGTTCTAAAGTTCATGTTTGTAATTGTAGAGAAATACCACCTCGAAGATGTGCACCGGTTGGGAGACATGAGTACATTTCCGAGAATTATCCTCCAATAGTGTAGTAGGATAACATGTTGGTCTAGGAAGATAGGGAAGAGTAGTTCTACAAGAAATTTTCTCATTTTATGCAGATGATGGAACGAGACCCAGGGCGGGTTGCGCCGAGTATGTTTGAGCTGACCAGGGAGTTTCAGCTACAACACCCTCCAGAATTTACCAGAGAGGGTGGGATAGAAGTAGAAAAGTTCTAGATAGATTCCATCCAAACTATTCCCAACCATCTAGAGACTCCTCTTGAGAAGTGAGTCAAGTTAGCGGCCTATATGCTGAGGGGGAAAGAAAAACGTTGGTGGGACATTATGGTTCAGATAGAGCAGGCTGAGGGGATGATGTGGAAATATATTCAGGATAAGTTTCTTGAGAAATTCTATCCAAAAAACCTTGAGGTTTGATAGGGCTACATATTTTACAAGGTTGACTCAGGGGACAATGTCGGTGATGGACTATGCTATCCGTTTCACCGATTTGAGATGCTTTGTTCCGACATTGACGGGAGATGAGGTAGCTATGAAGAAGCGCTTCTAGGATGGGATGAGACAAGAGATCAGATCTTAGGTGAATATATTTTTTCTAAAAATGTTTTCTGAAGTGGTGGATCAAGACCTTATCTCATAAGGAAACCAGAAGGGAGCTTTAGGTAGTGAACTTGTGGCGTTGGTTGGGCGAGAAAGTGGGGCGGATTCTGATAGTAGGAAGAACCACTTTGGAACCTTTCAGCAGGGTGGAAGCATGAATAGCAGTCATAAGAGGGGGTCAGTTTCTCAGGGTGGTGACCAAGTATTCTATTTTCAATGTGATAGGTCCCGGCACAAGTGTGACCAGTGTCCCCCACCACCAGTCGAGTGCTGAGCGTGTGGCAGGTTAGGCCACATGTAGAGATTCTATAGGAACCCACGACAGTCAAGGAATGATGGAGGTCAAGGGTAGATGCCGAGTGTAGGAAGGGGGGGGGGTCAGTTACCCCGTATCAGGAAGGCATTTGGATCTCCATGGGCCGTACTGGTAGGGGTGGTGGACGTAGAACTCCAGGGTAAGATCACCCATACCAACAGAGTAGTGCAGTGTAGGGTACTCAGGATAGGGCATAGGGTAAAGGGGAATATCATCTCTATGTAGTTCAGGCTATACCTGAGGGTGGTGAGGCAAGACCATCTACTGTTCAAGGTATGATTCTTGTAGCTTCCACTTTTTCTAGTGCTTTATTTGATACAGGTGATACACATTCCTTTATTTCTACTCAGTTTGTAGTTGTGTTGGGATTAACTGTAGATACTTCATGTGGGGTAATGTCACTTGATACTCTACTAGGCGTGAGAGTCGAGGAAATCATGATGTGTAAGGGTTATGCTCTAGAGGTTGGTGGGTATCGTTTTCTGTGGGATGTGTTTTTCCTAGATATGTCAGGTTTTGACCTAATCTTGGGAATGGATTGGTTGGTGTCATATCAAGACCATATCGACTGTTACTGACATCAGGTAACATTCACATCTCTCGATGGGAGCACTCATGTCCTTCGTGGTGAGTGGGATACTCGAGCGGTCCGCGCAGGGCCACTATGACATTAGATGGGGGAGCTCATAGCCAAAGTGGAATGTCTTATGATAGATGATGGGGAGAAAGGAAAGTAAGTATTCTCTTTTATTATGGACCAGTTTTAGGATTTGTTTCCTAATGACTTCTCGAGGTTATCACCCGATAGAGATGTTGAGTTTACGATCTAATTGTTTCCTGGATTAGAGACAATTTCTATTCCACCTTACCAAATGGTGCCAATAGAGCTCCAAGAACTGAAGATTTAGCTAGAGGAATTGGAGTTTAAGGGGTTTATATGCCCTAGTACATCACCTTGGGGATCTCCTGTGCTATTTTCTAAGAAGACTGATAGATCACTGAGGTTGTGTGTCGATTATAGGAAGTTGAACTAGATGAAAGTTACAAACCAATACCCTCTTCCTAGAATTGATGACCCGTTTAATCAGCTCAGAGGTGACTCAGTGTTTTCCAAGATCTATTTGAGATTGGGGTACCATCAGTTGAGGGTGAGACCTTCTGACATACCCTGGATGAATTTTCGAAGTAGGTATGGGGTTGTATGAATTCTTGGTAATGCCATTTGGTTTGACCAATGCACCGGTTGTGTTCATGGCCTTAATGAACTGGATATTCCACCCATATTTGGATAAGTTTCTAGTTGTCTTCATTGATGAAATCTTGGTGTACTTCAGAACTCATTCCGATCATGCCAAACATCTTGAAATTGTCTTGAGTACATTAAGAGAGTATATGATTTACACAAAGCTATCAAAATGCCAGTTTTAGATTGATGAGGTGCACTTTTTGGGACATATCATATCTGAGTCGTATCAGGGGATCCAAAAAAGGTGCAGGCTATGGCGTCTTGGGAGCAGCCCAAGAACGTCTGTGATATTCGTAGTTTTCTAGGTTTGGCCGGTTATTACCAAGGATTTATTAGACATTTATCTTGTTTGGAAGTGCCGCTCACAGGAATAACCAAGAATGGGATTAAGTTCGATTGGTGAGGGGCTTGTGAGAATTATTTCTAGGAGGTGAATAAGTGGTTAACCACCACACTTGATCTTACTCGAACTAGGTAAGAGGTACACCATGTTCTGTGATGTATTTGGTGTTGGACTTGGAGTAATGTTGATGAAGGATGATCAGGTTATGGATTATGGGTCGAGGTAATTGAGGCCACATGAAAGAAATTATCTTACTCATGACATGGAGATAGATACTATGGTTCATGCCTTAAAGTGTTGGAGACATTATTTTTTGGGAGAACTTTTTACGGTGTTTACCGACCATAAAAGTCTCAAATACATCTTCTCTCAATGGGTTTTTAATCTTTGACAGTGACGGTGAGTTCATTACTTGTGGTCCTTTGATTTTGAATTGTTTTACACCCCTAGAAAAGGGAATTGTGTTGCTGATTCTCTGAGCTGGAAGACTTAGAATCAATTGGTTCAGGAATCCAGTTCAGAGTGGGTGATGATGGACTTGTTTTTGGGGATGCATTTGGAGGTATATAAAGGGTATGGGCAGATGAACCTTGCATTTATAGTAGTTGAGTCCACGCTTTTGAGCCGAGTTAAAGAGAGTCAGTTGGTAGATCTAGAGTTCTCGTCTATAAAGGAAAGTCTTAAAGGTGGGGAGTCACCTTCTAGTTGGACCTTAGACACTGATTGAGTTACTTATGTTCATGGTCGTGTTGTGGTGCTGAAATATGTATGGGAAGATTTAATGAGTGAGTTCCACGCATCAATGTGGGAAGTTCATCTGGGCTTGAATAAGATGTACCAAGAACTATGTAGGCAGTTTTGGTGGAAGAGAATGAAGAAGGAAGTGGCGAGTTTTGTGGAACGATGCCTTACCTGTCAGTAGGTGAAGGCTGAACATCAGCATCCAGGTGGGTTGTTGTAGTTGTTACCTATTCCATAGTGGAAGTGGAATGACGTCATGATGGACATCGTAATGGGTCTTCTAAGGACGCCTTAGAATAATGATTCTATTTGGGTGGTGGTAGATCAGCAGACCAAAGTGGCCCATTTATTGCTGATTCCAAGAACCTATATAGTCGACCTGTTGGGGGATTTGTATGTTCAAGAAATAGTACAATTTCATGGTGTGCCGAGAACCATAGTTTCATATCGTGAACCACATTTCACCTTGCGCTTCTGGAAGGAACTACAGAAGGCACTTGGTACCCAGGTGTTTTTGAGTATGGATTACCACCCATAGACTGATGGTAAGAAATAGCGTACAATTTAGGTATTAGAAGACATGTTGAGAGCATGTGTTTTGGATTTCAGTGGTTCATGGGAAAAGTGCTTATCACATTTTGAGTTTTCTTATAACAATAGTTTTTAGGCTACAGTTCAGATGGAACCTTTTGAGGCACTTTATGGGAGACTGTGTAGATCACCATTGTGTTGGTTAGAGGACAGGGAGTCTGAGCTGTTAGGGCCGAGTCTTGTGCAGGAGACATAAGAGAAGGTTTGTTTGATTCAAAAGTGTATGGAAATAGATTAGAGTATGCAGAAGTCATATAAAGATCAATATTGTAGACCTCTTGAGTTCATGGTGGGTGATAGTGTTTTTCTTCAAGTGTCTCCAAGGTTGGGTCACCGTCAAATTCGAAAACAGGGCAAGTTGGCACCTAGATATATAGGGCCATTTGAGATTGTGGAGAGGATCAGACCGGTGGCTTACCGATTGGCCCTTCCACAATGGTATAATGGGATGCATGATTTTTTCCATGTTTCAAAAATCTGACAGTATCACCCTGATCCATCACATGTGATAAATGCTGAGGATGTCGAGCTTGAGGCTGATGCGTCCTTTAAGGAGCACTTGGTTCATATTGTGGATCATAGTGATAAAGTTTTACAAGGTAAGGTTGTGCCCCTAGTTCGTGTTCTATGGTAGCATGTAAACGTTCAGGAGGAAACCTGGGAGCAAGAATATGATATGTAGGTCCAGTGGCCCGATATCTTTCTTTTGAAACTCAATGATGCTCAGGAAAAGCGGCTCGAGGACGAGCTGTTATAAGGTGGGGAAGTTGTAAGATCCCAAATTTCTCTATAATGTATATTTTACTTATGTTTCAGTTTAAGACCTTTTATTTTGGACAATTAAGTGTTTTACCAAGTCTGTAAAAATACTTGGGGGTGTTCTGGGGGCTCGGGACTCGAAAGAGGAAGCAAAAGGGGAGATTATGGGCATGCTGCATGGTTTGTGCACAGCTAGTTCAAATAGTATGGAATTCCTAGGAAACTGTGCAAAAGTGGGTTTTTAGGACAATAGCCTTTGCACGGTTTTCACACGGTATGTCAAAATATGCGGGTAAACTGTGCAAGGGGGCTATTTTGGGACAAAAACATTCGCACGGTTTGTGCACAGTTTGGAAAACTGTGCAGGTAAACTGTGCAGCCCAGAAACCTTTAAAAAATTACAAAATTTCCACTCTAGGATTTTATATCTCACTTAATATTTTCTTCCTTATCTTCCCTTGCAACCAAAGGAACGAACCAAAGGGACCAAGAGCTCCCAAGGATCAAACTCCTTCGATTCTTGGCCGTTTAGAGTTTCGTTGGATGTGAATCAAAGATCCGGGTGAGTCTAATCTTCTCCTCCTATCTCTTTTCTGGTTTAGGTCTTGTATTTTTGGTGATTTCCATCCAAATATCTCAAACCTCTCTTTTTTTTGGTGATATCTAAGTTGAGTCTTCAAATGGGTGTTGAATTGGGATCTAAGGATTTGTTTGAGAGTGCGTTCTCCAATGGATTCAAATATAGGTGGTCTACAAGTTATATCCCTTGGGTTTTGTTTAGATTTGTGCATGTAGGGTTTTTATTCTTGACCTATTTTAAAGAGTTATCGATGCCTTTGACCTGATGTGATGTAGTAGTGTCTAAATGGTTAATTGAACCCCTCTTTATCCTCATGGGATGCATGGAGGATAACGTGACCAATTTAGGGCCACCCGAGGGGCGTGCCGATTTTCCCCCTGACTTAGAGTTAGATAAGTAAGTGTAGGATGTTGTGCGAGAACATAGAGCCTATGAAAAATATATTAATATTCTAAAATGATGTGAAATTGGTGTTTAGTAATACACCTAGGTTGGGTAATTATCTAAGAGGTTGTTTGGTTGGCACGAAAAAGGGTTAATGGATAAATGGGAAAATTCTAGGGATTAGCTTTATAATTGAATATTCTTAGTGAGATAGGCATCTAAAATGGGAATGGAGATAAAGGGGTTAAGTAATATGATTAATTAATGTGTTTATGGATTGAGGAAAAATGTTAATTTCCCATTTATTGAGATTTTTGTGATGTTTTAAATGATGTTGGCTATGTTGTTGTGATATGGTTTTTTGTGGTGAATGATAAATAAGCATGTGCACATGGCTTGGTAGAGTGGGGTATTGACTTGAGGTTCTACACCCATAGGTTGAGTTGTACCAAGGTTCTATCGCCTCCCCTAAATGCATGGGTTAGGGAAGGGGACATAGTTCTATTCCCCTAACAGTTTCATTCCACCTGGACTGAGGCTTCGAGGTGAGGATATTGGTATTTGTTGTCAAATGATTCCTAGTGAGATATGATTTTTTAAATTACCATATGTTGAAAATGTTGATCACACCTAATACATTGAATACATTAAAAGGGTGACATGATAAATGAAATTTCATGTTAATAAACATAGGTTAATCGGTAGGTTAACTAAAAGAAACATAAATAAAGATAGCCTATTGAACTGTTTACCTTAAATTGCCTTTATTTATCATTTTCATACACTATCTACCTTGTTGGATATTTATTGAAACGATTGGTGGTGGCCTAATAAGTTATACTCACACCTTTCTCGGGCCCTTGTTGGGTACCCAAGCAGATTTCATGCTTGCAGGCCAGGACAAGGGTAAATGACCTATACTAGGGAGATGAGTTGGACATGGGACATGTTTGGCTGAGGTTCCAGACTTGGAGTCCGGACCATTTTGGGGATTCTACTATTTTCTTTATTTTGGGTTTTGTTCACTTGAAACTATATAATGGAATGACATATTTATTGTTGTTTATGATTGTACCCAGTTTTGGGATTTGGTTATTACGCATGTTATGGATTTTTCTCTTATGTTTCTGCTATTTCAATTATTATCTATTGTGGATTACTCTGGTATTGAGGGTATAGTCTCCCTACATGACCTATTAGACCCTCGCTTTTAGTTGGAAACCTTTAGAGTATGGGGAGGCATGCTTGAGGTCATGTAACTACTCGGCTCATGGCACCAGTTTAGTGGCTCCCGGGTTAGGGACATTACACATATGTTATGCATAAACATGATGCTGGATTTGTTCACAACTATGTGTGGTATTTGACCATGATGACATGATGTTTTATTTTTATGAATTGCCACATTCCATGAATTTATGACATGTTTCCATCATGATATTAATGATAATTGTATGCTTATGATATGGCGATGATGATTATGCTCACCCATGTTATATTGATTCATGAACCTTATTCATCATCTGACTAGGATTTTAGCTCACCCATTTCTTTGATGTATATCCTCAGGTTATTATATGTACAAAAGAGAATATAATATTTCAAGGATAAAGATGAAGGATTTAAATAATTTTTTATATTTTATTATGTTCATTTTATGTTAGAGCCTAATTTTCCCAAGACACTAAAACTTTTTATCCCAGATATCTATATTTATTATGTTTTTTATCATTAAAATGATGTAATAATTATGTAATGAAAAGTAGGGTTTCTATAAAAACTATATATAAAATAAATGAAGACACTTACACTTATTTTTTTGTATATGTTGATGATATAATTTTTTAGGTGACCATGCAAATGATTCTGAATAATTTCCCAATCAAATGGAGAAATCATTTGATATGTTAATTCTTAGTGAGATGAGGTACTTATTGGGGTTTCAAGTTATGTAGGGATATAATTTTAATTTCTTGTTTCAATAGGTGTACTCTAAAGAATTGTTGAAGAAATTTGAGATAGAGTATTCAAGGCTAGCATCAACACTGATTGAAGTGGGGTTGAAATTATCAAAAGATGCTAAAGGTGAAATTATAAATCAAATAGAATTTATAGGAATGATTAAAATCCTATTGTATCTCATTGCCTATAGAATGGATATTGTATATGCTGTAAGTTTCTATGATAGATATCAGAGTGATCGAAAGGATTCACATCCTATGGATGCTAAAATAATTATCAGATATATCAAAGATATTTCAAGCTATGTGTTACTTTAAAAAGAGGAAATAATTTAACTCTATTCAATTACACAAATTTTGATTGGCTAGAAGATTGTAATGATATATGATCCAAATCAGGTGAAATGTTTCTCTTGGTATACAATTGTGTTATCTGGAACCATAATAAATAGAACTCATTGAAATTAACTATCATTGAGGCTGAATATGTTTCTACTAATAGTGGCTTCACTCAAATGATTTTGATAAAAGCTAAGCTAGATGATTTGTGGGTAAAAGTGAAAAAACAACTCAAAATTAATTATGATAATCAAAGTTCTATATAACTATCTAAAAATATTGTGTAACAATCAAGGTCCATGTATATTTATATCATGTTTCATTTAATCATTGATAAGGTTTCCAATGGAGATATCAATCTGGAATTTATACCAACCCAAAATGAACTTGCTGATATTTTTATTGAGGTAATAGCTAAAGACAAATTTGAGACACTAAGGCTGAGCGTGAATGTTCACCCCTTCCCTCTCTCATAAGAGACATTGGGAATCCCCCCCATAGCCTTGGATTATGTTGTTAAAGGTGTAGAAATGGTACACAACTCTTATGGATGAAAGTAATAATTCTATTTATCTTTTATTTCAAATGGTTGATTTTATTACCAAAAGGGAGAGTTATTTGAAGAATTAAGTTCCTTAATCAATGGGGAGATCACTAGGCCAAAAAATTTCCTTATCATTTAGGGGTGGAGTTCTCTCAAAAACATTACTCTACCCTATAGTGCATTATTTGGATGTTTATATTTTAACAAAGTCTATGATTTAGAGACTCTAGAATGATTGTTTGAGAAAGAGTTTCATAGGTTGACAACAAATACAAAGGGGGAGATTGGATCACCCTTGTAATTGTTGATAGTGTTGTCTTTATTGTAAACCTTATATAAAATCTTATGATTGGAGAATTGTAATTATTGTCAAATAACATGTTCTAGTGGATTTTTGAGAATTCACATTACTTTAATCATGAAAAATATGTTGATATTTGATGAATGTAGTTTATGATAAGGCCATTCAAATATAAAATATTTTGTCATGAATATTATTTGATGAGAATCATGGTAAAAAATTAAAGTTGATATGACCATGTGATATTTAATTAAATGAGGATATTTGAGAAGAAGGATTGGTATTTATATATGGACTAGCACAAGAATTTGGAAAACAATTTTTATAATGCTTCATTAAAAATTGTGGGTTAAGCTAAGAAAGAACCACCGAAGTATCCCAAGATAGGCCCAAACCAAGCTTGAGGGTATCCTGGTCCATCAGTATCCTATGAGGATCATGGAGAATAGCCTGTGCATGGGGTAGGTAGGTACACAGATGTGTCACGATGGGTGCAAAAAAGTTCACACACAAGAGTGGAAATGGGTCAATATGTGTAGGCACAACCCCTGAGATGAGTGTGTGTGAGTGTATCTAAGAGCTGACCCTGGTTCCATGACCGAGAGGTTCTTTAGGGGTCAATAGTAATTAAGTAGCATGATTTTTATGGGATAATAAATGTGGGATGGACAACTATATGTTACTATTCATTGGATATTAAAAATATAGTTGTAAAATTTGACCAAATGAAGCAACGATACGAGTCCATATTTCTCTTCAGGTTCATGAGATGTCTGTGAAAAAATTGTTCGACCTACCACACAAAGAACCCACCACATGAGAAAATACTGAAGAAACCACGTGAGTTGAGCTCAATGTACTATGAGCATTCTCATGACAGATGATCCTACCATATGAAGGATCAATGAGATACTATAATATTCCTCCCTAATATAAACTAAAATTAACTGCATGATTAACTGGAATCTACTGTGAGTATTCTAGAGTGACCGCATGAAAAAGATTCAAGTGACCACATGAAGAGAGGTTGACCGACCACTCCAAGAAAAATATACTACGAGCCTATAAGCTATCATGAGTGTTATTACCAAACATATGAATATGATGACTGAATATGAAATGATTAAACACCACAAGCACTTGGATAGACTGAAAGTGATTCAACTGACCACATAAAATGTGTTGGATTGTCCGCGTTGAAGACTAAGTGACCACAAGTATTATCATGAAGGCATGGTAAACCACATGGTTGAATAAATAGTAGATAGACCTACCATGAGTATATTTAATCTACCACAAGGTCACTATATCAACTGCAAGATTCTTTCATATGTTGGGTCCACTATGATCAAGACAAATTTACCTTCTGTGATCATGCCAAGATCACTATTATGTTGAGATGCACCATGCCTGATTATAAGATGCTTGAGAAGCTTTAACCAAGACTGTAGATGTTGTAAATGATATGAATATGCAGGTGTTTCATGTTACTATACTGGAATAGTAAACTTCATTTAAAGATAACATAACATGCTTGGAGCTTCAATTTCATACATGTAAGATCATTATTTAATATAGAATGAGTTTATTGAGATAAAGATAATGAAATATGTGTTTTGGGGAGGGTTTTAGTATGATTCATTCACAAACCACCTGACCTAGATGTTATGTGTTGATTTTAAATGAATGAAGTGTTTTCAACTCAGGATAAATGTAGAGCATATACAGATCAAGTGAAAAAAGTAAAAATGAGATGTTCAGGTTTGTGTAAATCTTGAATTAGGCATGAAATATTTATGCAAATTGACATTCATGAACATATGAGGATATTCCATACACATATGGATTAAATACAGTGTGGAGTAATAAATATTAAAATCAATGAGGACACAGTTATTCAAATACTATGTGATTTTAACAACTAGGTCTTTTAGACTCATGAGAATTATACCTACCAAGATTACATAGATATTAAATAATAAATAATGTTTAGGAATTAATGAGAATTTATACACATTATATCTCATGTATATATTTTTACATGTAGGCGATGGAGATGTTTTTCGAGATTTATGAGTGTGGAAATATATTTTTGATCATTCTATGTTCCAATACTAATGAGAACTAATATTATATCTTGTGTGTAATATTTCATTCATGAGGTTTTCATTTTGATATGATGAGAGGAAAAATTATTTGATGTGATATCACTCCATTTTTTCTAGAAGTTTAGGACCTTCTAGAAGAAGATCTAATATTTGATATAGAATCATCTAGTCATACATCAAAGATAATTTTTCCCAGATAAATGGAAGAATATTTTAAGAACTAGTGGTCCCAGTATAAAAAATTCCATATTATAGAAGTGAATAATCCCGAATCAAACCTTATCACTAATTTCAGGTGTTTTTAATCACTATAATTATATAGTGATATGAAAATACATGTACCCAAAAAAAGTTAAACATGATAAAGAGTAGGGTCTCCAATTGAGCCTAAACCTTGTTAAAATTTACTATGTGTTGTTCTAATTATTTATTTCTTACATATGGGCGGGGAAGAAAAACAAGAGAGTAAATCATGACATTAACTTTTTTACATGGGTTAAATTATCAAGGCAGAATTTTTAAAATAAATTGGCACCAATGATTATCCCCCCTTAGTGTTACCTTAATAATATCTTGTAACTTAAGACCTTCATGTAAATGAATTGATAATACATCCATCTGAATAAGTGTATAATGGAGGATTCAGCGGGAGTGTTTTGAGGGAGGTAGTGTGTTGATCCCTAAATTAAACTATCAAGGCAGTGAGCTTGGAATATAGTGACTTTGAATGAAAAATTATATCCATAAAACTAGAATCACTTAGTGAGTTTTAGAACATAAAAACATTGTTAGTGTGTGATTCTTGAACATTTTCCTTAGTGGCGAACAAAGAAAAAGTTTTGTATCATTTTTTAATTTCTATACTTGTGATTATTGTAGATTTGAAATTAACATCAATAGGTTTAATGAGTTTCTACCAATATGGGTCCAATATCTAACATGATGTGATAAATATAACACACCATAATTCACCCCCTCTAAGGGTGTGTTTTGGATTATTATTTGAAACAAGTGGTATTAAATCTTGGTTTTAGGCATTGAATTTATCATCTAATGTGTTTCATTATGAAGAACACAATTAATGAAGAAGGAGTACCCCTATTTGATGGTTGAAATTACCATATCTGGAAGAATAAAATGAGATGAAATTTATGATCTCTTAGACTTTATGTTTTCTCTTCTTCCATACATGGGATACATATTAGTTATGTTTTATAATTTTCCATTAATAAGGAAGATATAAAGCTTATTGATGTTGACACCAAATCTCAAAATGATTTATCTAGAGCTCTGTGAAAATAAATTTACATAAATTTGATGACTTTAACCAATTCCATGTTCATATGGGATAAATTTTACAATATATATAAGGGTGATAGTAAGTTAAATGTTGATAAGTTTCAATTAATACATAATATGTTTGATAATTTAACAATGTACCCTCATAAAAATATTAATGGATTCTTTAAAAAACTCATTGAGGTTTTTGGAGTTATTTAGGGACTTGGTGAAGCAATAAAATATGTTTATATTATGAAAAATATCATACAAACGTTTTCAACTTTTTATAATCCAAATGTTTTAGCCATAAAAGAGAGTAATTTGGAAGAATTTCCATTGGATGAACTACAAAGTAGTTTGGTTGTATATGAAATGCATGTAAATGTAGAAGGAACATAAAATTACTCAAATAAGGATATAAAATTTAAATCTACAGGGAATATTAACATCACTTAAGATATAGATGAGGAAGAATATGATAGTGATGGATTCCTATCTCTTGTGGAAAGTAAATTTAATAGAGTAAAGGGTAAGTTTGAAGTCAAGATGTATTGAGTATGTATTCATTATAGTAAAGTTGGGAACATTTCAGTGAGGTTTCCAAGGAGTCATGATGAAGAGGGAGATGATACCAAAACCATACATAATCCCCAAAAGAAGTTCCCTCCTAAAAGTGCCATAAAACTAAGAAATTCATCTAGAAAGATGTTTTATATGAATAGATTAGTGAAAAAAGAAGAAGATAATACTTTAAATTACTTAGAGGAATTAACAAATAAAATTTATGTCAAATACAGAAGATTTTATAATGGCCACTATTGAATTTTTTTTAAAGGAGGATGACAACAAACTAGAAGTTATTATTGATCTCAAGGTGAAACTTGAAGAAGATTTTATGGTTTTTGATAACGAAATAAAGAAAAATTGGAATATTGGTGGATTATTGAAAGAATATTTTGAATATATAGATCAAATATAAGTTAAGTTTGATATACTAAAAATGAAGTTAGAAGATCGATCAACTAATCTAGATTCATGGAATTAAGCATGAGTTACCTTCAGTGAGAAATGCTTAATAAAATGGCGCTATATAATGATGAAATCAAATAGTAAACAATATGGACAAGAAATTTCTCATTGATAATGGAATCTCTCATCACTATTAGAAGAAGGCAGTTCAAGTTATGGTGTACACTCAAAATTAGGCATTTCTAAGCCCTAGGGAGGAGAAAAAACCCTATAAAATAGGGAATGGAAGGAAACCATCACCATTTTTAAGTATTTTTAAGTAGATTATATATCTATAATAAAGAGGATAATCAAGGAAAGTATGGTGATGTATCAGATGAAATAGTATTTTTAAGTTACTTGAAATAGGGTTGGTCCTATAAATGCTAAAACAAAAGCTTAAAGAAAATTGTGGAGAGTAATAACGCCAGGTTCATTGATGATAAAGATATAAGTAATTATATAAGTTGAAAATTTGATAAATTATATAGAGAAGATGATAAATTTGGTATAAATTATGAGGTTGTTAAAAGTTCCCAAAATAATGAAGATTCTAAGGTTGAATTAGAGGAGGATAACATTACCAAAGAGATTCAATCTATATCTTAGAGAAGAAATAATTGAATTAAAGTTGATCCATCTAATATAATTAGATATAGATCTACACCAACACAAAAATGGATAATGGGGAATGTTGAGAACACTACTCTATTATCAATGGTAAAAAAACATCATTTGAAGAAGAAATAAATGACGCGTCGTGGGTCATATCCATAAATGAGGAATTTGGTCAAATTAAAAAGAATAAAACATCAGAACTTGTGAAGAATTTTAAACATCACAATGTGATTAGAAAAAAGTGGATCATTAAGAATAAAGTTGAAAATCATGGATATGTGATTTGAAATAAGTCATGTATGGTGTGTTAAGGCTATTCTTAAATTAAAGGCATTGATATTAAATAATGTTTTTTACTAATGGATCAACTTGAGTTGATCATTCTCTTCTTGGTGATGAAAATTAAAAGAGGATTTAAGATTTATATAATGGATGTAAAAAAAACATTATTGAATGGTGTACTCAAATAAGAATTTTATATTTAACAACCTATGGTATTCTTAATTGGAAATCATGAAACTAAAGTGTGAAGGTTAAAGAATACCATGTACAATATAAAACATGAAATATAGGCATGGTATATCTGGATATAATAATATTTAAATAATTTGGAATTCCAAAGGGGTGATATTGATCAAAATATATATATAAAGACATCCAAAAATAAAAATTCATGGTGCTCATTTATGTGGATGATATCATATTTTGTTAAAGAAGGTAGATATTTATGTAGAAGTTTTATAATATCATGATATTATAATTTGAAATGTATATGATTAGTGCACTCACATGATTTATTGGGATATAAGTTCAAAAAGAGAAATACACATTTATATATCAAGCTAAGTATGTAAGAGATATACTAATGAAGTTTGATATGAATGATTACAAACCAATGTAAACTTTATTTATGGTTGAAACTAATATTGGGAACCATGAGTGTGAGAAATCTATGGATCCTGCCTTCTATATAAGAACGATTGGAGTCTTGTTATATTTGATTATAATTAAGAAAAATATTGTTTATATAACATGTTTTTTGGTCTATTTCCAAAGTAATCAAAATTAGGAGCATAAAATAGTAGTGAAATGAATCAAGAGGTACATCTAAGTCACTGTAAATTTTTGGATTTTTATTTGATACAAGAAAGGATATTGAATTACCAGTATTTTATGATATGGGACAAGATAGTGATATGGTGGAATGAAAGTCCACAAGTGGTGGTGACTTCTTCATTTAAAGTAAACGTGTAGGATAAGTGAGCAAGAAATAGTAGATCATATCTCTTAATATAATAAAAGTAGAATATATCACAATAACCAAATAATGAACTCAAATTTTATAGATGAATAAATAATTGGAGGATATTGGTGAAGAAGTGAAACAACCTATAATGATCCTTATTAATAGTAATAGTGTAATTGAACTCATAGAAAATTGAATATGTCACTATAGTAGAAAATATATTGAGATAATATATCACTTTTTAAAAGATATTGTGAAGTAAGGAGTGATCAAAATGGAGAATTTTGGAACTAATAAATAGGTAGATGGCATAATCACTAAATATTTAGCTACAAAAACATTTGAAAAACATCACTTGAACATTTCTATTTAACAAACTCCCTCAACTTGAGGAGGTTCAGATATTCCCCTCCCCCTATTTGAACCTATTGTTTTAACTAATGTTTTAGTGTTTGGAAGGTTCTTTCTATTTATGTTTATTATCAAAGGGAGAGAATGAATATGATTCTGGTGAAATTGAATGAATTTTTTTTGGCGGTGACATTGAAATAAAAAGGTGAAGACAATTATTATTTTTATTAAGAAGTGGATTCAATTCTAAAATATCTTATCCAGGGGTAGTACATGGTATAAAATTTATGGGTATATTTGATGGGGAATGAAATTGGTATAAGCTTGAAGATAAGGGGAGTTCTAGAATGTGACGTGTCACAAGTCATAGAATGCTCTATTTAACTCTAGTTTTATATAATGAGAATTAATCATCTATACTTAGAGATATTGTACAAGTATTTTATTAACTTAAATAATTCAAAAAATTTGTTTGCATAATTGAATTTCAATTTTGATTTCTAAGAAAAACAAAGGGGGATAATGATGGAACCAATGTTTTTTATGCTAAAGGATGAAAAATATAGGTAATACCCAGAAGAATTTTGGAAATTAGAGGATAAAATTTTATGTCTAATGAAGATGTTGGGTATTTTGTGTTTATTTTAAATCAATTTTCTAGTTACACTTTATCATTAAATAAGGATTTTTAAGTCAAAGGGATATATTTCACCAAAATCTACATTACAATTAAGATTTCAAAGGGTTTGTAAATACTTAGTAGAGTTTGAATCATATGCAAAAATATAGTGTTAAGAAGAAAACTTTTATGAAACTCAATATTTTTTATATACATGAACATTCAAAGTAAAGGGTGAAATTTAGAAAAATTTTGGAGTGAAAGGTGAAGTGTAGTTAATAATATGGAGTAAAGGAAATTTTTTTGGAAAAGATTTTTACAGAATCTTTTTCATGAAGGATTTATGTGAAGTAATGAAATATTCTCATTAAAATGAAATTTATACCAAAGACACAAAGTAATTCATTTGAGAAAAGAATGTGGAAGAATATTTCATGCTGAAAAAAACATCATTTGAAAAAGTGTGGCATGGATTATCATTTTACATGAGAGGAAAATATTATTTGGTCATGGTAAAGCATGGAATAAAATGATAGATTTTATATGAAGTGGTTTATATGTCAGAAAAAGGTTTAATCCTATATAAATAAAGTTTCACTGGATCCTTTACCTATTAAAAGGCCCATAATCATCTCATTAATTACAAAGAAGGAATTAATGTAAGATTAGAGTGAGTAGATCTCTTAATTCATGGAAGGAAGAACTATAAAGGTGTTTAATGTGAGAAAAACTATGAATAAATTCTAGGAAAGTTAGATCATGAAGGAATTTCATGTAAATTAGACAATAAATAAGTTTCATGAAATTTATACCATAATGAAGTTTTGTGAAAGGCATACCATGAAGGAATTTCAACAAAGGTATACTATGAAAGAATTAAGTTAAACGTATAACCTCAAAGTAATTTCATAAAAGGTATAACTATGGAGGCATTTCATGAAAGGTAGATCCATTAAGGATTTTTAGAAAAGTAAAAACCATGAATGCATTTCATTAAAGGATGGTTTGAACGAAGAACTTATGTAGAGAAATGTATATGAAATAGAAATTATGTAATTATTTATGGATATCATTCTTAAGATCATGGACTAAACTTGAATATCATATTTTAATTTTTACAATGAAAACATCATTACACGTTATTTCTGATATGGAAGCATCCATCATGTTGATAAACTGAGAGTACATCTATCTAGAGTAGTGAACAATGGAGAAGTTAGCGATAGTGTCCTGATTGAGGTAGTGTGTCGATCCCCAAGTTAAATTTCCAAGTTAGTGATCTTGGTATAGAGTGACCATGATTGAGATATTTTTTCTATTAAAATAGTGCATCACATTATATTTTAGCACATCGATACATCATCAATGTGTTCTTCTTAGATGTATCCCTTAGAGGTGAACCAAGTTAAAATTTTAGGCCTTGTTTTTTAATTTTTTTGTTATTATAGTGAATGTGAGATTATCTTTGAAAATTTTAATGAGTTCCTACCAACATGGGAATAATATCTAATATGATGCGTGGAATAGTACACACCCTAATTCACTTCTATTGGAGTTGGTACCCTATAACCAACTTCTTAGTACTTGATGATTGCATGTATTCATTATTTTGAATATTAATGAAGTTTTTTTATCACATCATGATTATTCCTCTATATGATATAATATGTGATAATGTCCTAATAATATCTATCACACTGAAAGGTCACCACAGTTCTCTACTATGATGAGAACTTTTAGGTTCTACAAAATCATTCTTGAATTTATATATTCTTATCCAAATGATATCATTTGATAGGAAACAAATTATATAGGCTATTAAGGGGGGAGACTCATAGGAATTTGAGGCACCCCCTCATGGTGTGCACCCTTATTAATCTACAAAGTAGAATATTATGAGAAAAAGACCCACCAGTAGGAAATCCAGATTTATACGTGTCATTAGATGTTCCTATTTGTAGATGTGTGTATTAATTCTTAGAATTTAATATTATCATTAATGAATTCCATACATTGTGTAATTTTTTATATTGATGAAAACTGTGAAAACATATGCTAGTGGTGAATTAAGAGACATTAGGTGATTCATGAGTGATATTACATTAATGAATAACATGATAAAGGATTTATACCTTCTATCATCTAATAGAAGTTGATATCTTAGGCCCTTTGTGGGAATTAAGTTGATTGGATAAACCTATGGCCATGTTGTTCTATGGGCATGTTATTTTTTGAAAAGTCAAATAAAGATACATTGAGAAGATAAGTTGATGACACCATTATGAAAACTTCTTGATTATAGATATCACAATAAAGGGATTATATTACACAGTGTGCATTAATTGGAGTTTTCATGTCACTATGACATTAAATTATTTCTCTATGGGTACCCTGGAATATTTCTAAATGCTAATCTTAGAATTTTGGCATCTCTACCTATTACCACTGAGAATCAGGCCTATAGGGTCACACACTATGTGTTTTCATAATCTAAGTTAAATTCAATTTTGAATTTAATAAGTTAGAATAAATTTTATTCCTACTTTGTGGTTTAATAATTATCCAGGTTTGGTTGATCACCAATATTGAATCACATTGTTATTTGAAAGAATATATGCATTAAATAATAACAATTATTAATTTAAAAGGTTTGGATAATATAATACTTATAATATTTATCGATGCATAATGTAGTGATATCTATTTGTTAAATAAATAGTCATTATTCAAGGTTAGGTAAATGATGACGAGCATTAAAAGAATAAGTTTAATGGTATGATTGGAAATGATATAAATTATATTTATTTATTCTTAGGTGATGCTCGAGTCAAGTGAACAATAATTATATTATTATTAAGACATGGGGTTCACTAAGTATTAAGGAATTGGTAAGGGAGATAATATGAAAATATGAAACCCTAAAATTTCTATAATATATGTCAAGTTATATCTATTTTCCAAGAGAGATTAATTGTGCACAATAAATAGAGATATTTTTATAGATATAATGTGTTCTATCTTCTCTCTCAATCCATTAAGAGAACATCCAAGAATTATTCATCCTTGAAGAGAATTTTTCTTTGATCAACCATGAATTAAACAAGCAATCAAGATCATTCATGCTAACACACAATGATTCTATGATGATGTTAATATATTTTTACACCAATAGATGGATTATTCAATTGGATCCTATGACTTAATGATGGTTCAGTGAGATCAAGTAAACCAAATCATCAAAAAAGAAATAATTACAAGTTTAGGTAATTCTAGACTTGCTTATAAATTAATTATAAATTACAGGTTATGATCCTCCTCTTTTGGTTTTTAAGTTTAGTCAAATAAAGTAATCTACAATTTAAATCCATTGGTCATGAAATCATAAACCATGTGAAAATCATATTATTGATAAATTATGGTAAAATTCCAAGTTGGCCATTACCAAAAGACACTTCTTCAACACCTAAAATCTATTAGTGGTATCAGAGCAGCCACGTGGTTAATTTATAAATATTTATTAATATTTGATTTAATGGTATGAATTTGAATTTTTTTTCATCAGATCTATTCATTATTGGAATACGAACATTATTTTCTCTTCCCTTTCTTCACTATCTTTCACATAACCAATAAACACTTTAAGTAAAAAAAATAAACATATGAAAATTACATCTATAGATGCTAAACATTCTGGTTGGATATCACAAGACTACATGATGTGTACTAAGATACATTCCATGTAATCATGTATCTGATGTGTATCTCACATGGTTATCAGAACAGTCCGATGATATGGGATCATATTCTATAAAAGAAGATATATGCATACTTGTACTAGAATACATGAAGTTTGAAGAACTACATGTCATGTAACTCACAAACATAACATTTTGTCCTTGTGTTCTTATGGTGGAGAATACGAGGGTCCACTCATGTCATGTATCTACTACCCAACATAGGGAATAAAAAACTTTGTTCATACACATCTTTGATATGAGAATACACCCAGACCCTAGATGTATGTTGTAGATATAGACATAAGATATTGCATGTTATGTAACCCAGCACATGTCGTATAGTCTACTATATCCAGTGTGCTCAATTTAACCCAGAGATGATAATTAATTATATAATTAAACCTATTCACACATGATATGTGAATTATTTATTTAAAAGTATATTCTATTATATAGGATTTTTGATTATATATTGAATAAATTTCCATATTGAATTCTAAATCTATAAATTGTGTATGGTCCTTACTTATAGTGTACTCTGCATGCATCAAGAACATCACATATACTGTAATTCACATGTGTTTTTGTGTCATTTATTTGATAGTGTGTGCCATGTAATTACCTACCATGCATATATTTTTGATGTCGAGGGAATGAAAAAGAATAAGAATCATGTCAGGTAGTTTGGATGAGTACATATCATTTCCTACAAGTAAACTTGTTCACTTTAATAATTTTAAATAAAATCAATTAATTTAATTTGTTTAAAATTATGGATTACGGTAATTCAAGGATGATTGGATGGAATTAAGATAAATTAAATTAATTTTATTAATTCATGTAATTTTATCTTAATTAATGAACATATCAAATTAATTAATTACCAGATTGAAAATGTGTGTTGATTTCATGTTATGTGGAAGATCATGATCTTTGATCAGACTGATGTATGTGATTATTTTCCTTTTAATTTATTATTAAATTAAAATGATGTCCTATGTGTCACCTCACCCACCTTTTTATGTAAGGGTATATGTTCCCATGGTTTATTTTATGTAAACCCCCTTATCCAATCCATTGTATATCATCACCTATATGTGTGAAAATGATTATGTAAGGATGTAGCTCATAGTTGATAGGAGGTGGTCCGAGTCCTGAAGCCAAGGTGAAACCAATCAAGGCGATACATAAGATCTGAGGTGGAATACTACAACATGGACCAAGCTATAGTTCAAGGTGTTTTCCCCCAGGGTCCAGGGTTAGTTTATCATATAATATATAAACTAACCATTAGATAATCTCATGAACATTACACTTATACTTTATTTATATTAGTTTCATGGTTTATTATTTAGGTTTTTGGATGATACATGATCATTTAATAAATTAATTAATAAGCATGAAATATAAAATAAAATAAAAATAAATTATGTGTAAATTTTATTATACATGGTTTGTCACTTAAGTAAAATCTAATTAATATTAACAAGGCATGTTATAAGATCAAACTATCCTTTTAAACATAAGGATAAAAATACATAAAGTAAAATATTAATTCAGTATATCCTTCCACTACTTAAGTTATAATTAAACCCATAGTTCAAAGTGCTTGAATAGCCTAAGTCAGGGTGATTTTAATTATCAGGGAACTTCTAGCTTGAATTTTTGGGCTGAATTAACTTGGTTTAATTAAAGGGTTGACTGCCCAGGTAGGACTTAGTGTAACTAAGACACAAGGGTTGAGGAAATCTTTATCCATTTTTCTCAGGACCAGGGAGTATAATCAATAGATCAAGGAACTACATGTTAATGAAGTTGGTGAGTTATGCCTACCTAAAACCCTTCAATTAACTTTTTAGTCCCAAGTCTAGGTTATGAGAAGGGAAACATGGTTCCTTGACACTAGAATATACATGAAAAATGATATTCCAAAACTAATGGTGAGGGATATTAGGTTTCGAAAAAATAGTGAGAGATTAATAAAATTTGAAATTTGAAATTTATTTAATTTGTAATCAAACAAGTACTAATAATATACTCTTAAAATTTATATAAATGGAACCACATGAATTTAACAGTATCACTACAATCCATACTAGGGAAAGAAAACCTTCTCAACGAATCACACTTCTAGGAATTGTATAGGTGCTTACGCATTATACTATGCCATGAACGAAAATTATACTTGCTGGAAACCCCACTTAATGAGTTGCTTGCTATTGAGGATAGTGAGGAAGAAGTATCTCTCTACCTAAAAAATGCGGATGATGTAATGGAGGTACAATTTTTCATTTCATCCTCCTTGTTCAGTGATATTATAAAGAAATATAAAGATATGGATGCATATATCATCATATCTCACCTTTATGATATTTATTAGGAGAAGGTGCAACAAGAGATATATGAGATATCCAACACACTGTTCACATGGAAGCTTGGAGAGTTGGTGCCAGTGGGGCATCATATAGTCAATTTGATTAGATATATAGAACACTTAAATATCTTGAGGTTTAATATCCTTAATGAGTTACACACATATGTAATTATTTCTTTACCACCTAAAACCTTATGCAGTTTCATTGTGAATTACCATGTGGTAAAAATCAAAAAGTCTCTTCCGAAACTTCTTACTCTTATTCTCTAAGTTGATAAAGACATAAGGAATGAAAAAATTGTTTCTTATAGTGAATAATAAAATGAAGAATAAGAAAATGGGTCCAAATATTCATTCCATGTCTAAGGATCGGGAGATAGTTTCTTCCAAGAAGACCAAGATCTAGCGATAAGAAAAGAAGAAGAATTTGGTTTATTTTACATGTGAAAAAAGGACACTATAAAAGGAAATAATCCTATCCAAATAAGAAAGGGGAATATTCAGGTGCATTCATTATTTGGTGTAATATTTCTATATATACAATTTTTTTATTAGATAATGCATGTGGAGCTCACATTCATGTCCAAATATAGGAACCAAGTAGATATTAGAAGGTTTTCAGAGGTGAGGTAGATGTATGAGCTACCAATAGAGTAAGGATTATTACTCTACCCATTAGAGACCACCACCTCACATTGAAAACATGAATGGTTTTAGTTTTAAAGAACTATTATTATGTGCCTAGTGTTTCTTAGAACATCATATCTATTTATTATTTATACATGGATTGATTTATTTTTAGTTTTGGTTATAAGTGAATCTAAATATATAAAGATAGAATATATTATGGTATGAAACAATTGAATAACTATATTTATATATTAAATTATGAAAACCAAATATTGGAAATTGATAATTAATCAAATTTTCATGACTCATTTAACACCTAGTTGTGGAATAATTATCTTGGTCATGTAAACAAGAAGTGTTTGATGAATCTATGTCATGATGGTTACCTATAATATTTTGAGCTTAAGACACTGTAAGGCTTATTTAAAAGAAAAGATGACCAAAAAACCATTTGGTGTTCAAGGTTAAAGGGCCACAAATCTTATGTAATTAGTAAACACTGATGTGTATGGACCTTTTCATGTAGAATATAAATTTATACCCTCATACTCAAATACTTTTACTGATAACTTGAGTAGGTAAGGTTATATTTACTTGATGAGTTATAAGTGTGAATCCTTTGATTAGTTTAAGGAGTTCAAGAATGAAGTTTATAATTATATTGGTAAGAATATAAAGAAACTTTGATCATACTAAGGCTTTGAAAATCTTAACCAAGAGTTTATCTAATTTCTATAGTAGTATAATACTTTATCTCAACTCACTCTTCTTTATACACCAAAATGTAATGGTGTTAGTGAAAGGTGGAATCATACCTTACTGGACATAGTAAGGCTGATGATGATTCACACAATCCTTGAATTATCCTTTTGAGGATGTGAATTACACATAAAAAATATATATTAAACTAAGTACTAACTAAAAAGGATAACGATATTCTCCTTGAGTTATGGATTGGAAAGAAACCCGTTTTGTCATATATTCATGAATGGGGGTTCAAGACGTTTGTTAAGGCTAAATAAAAAAAACTATCACCTCAAGGCATGAATTTTATCTTTATATGTTACCCTAAGGAAATAAGGGGATACTACCTATATGATACCTCAGATAAGAATGTTATAGTTACTTGTCAAGCTTTATTCCTTGAGAGGGAGCACATCCTCAAGAAGGATAGTGGGAGAAAGATTCAATTCAAAGAAGTTGATGCTTAATATATACAAGAGTTTGTGTAAGAACATATTCCACACATCCACATGGAATATTCAGTTCTTGAAACACAAGTACCACATAGGATCACCAGTGTAAAACCATATGTTTTTTTCAAGTTGTGAAAATTAGAGGAAATTTGATTTTTTTGTTTCGGATGCTCATGAGGGGTAAAATAGTCATTTTTATTAGAAAAAAATATAGGATATTTTTTCTCACCACTTCTTTGGTCCCATTATTAGTTGTTTACCCTAGGATAAGAGTTTTGTGGAAATTCGAGCTCTTTGAATTTTTATAAAACATTTAACATTTAATATTTAATTAATTAAATATTAATTTATTAACTCAAATTAAAATGGTGATATATTTTGAATAGAGTGTTAGATTGATATTTTTAATCCATAATTGATATAATAAAATTGTATTTTTACTAGGTGTGGCATAACCTCGAGTCAGGCTCTAGGGTCAATCCTAAGCCCCCCATTTTCTTCCCTTTTTTCTATTTCTTTTTTATTTTCTCCTCTTCTCCTCTGGATTCTAACATACACCCCTGGGGGATTTACTTTTTTTTTATCTGAGATAAAAGTGGTATAAGGAGAGATATAGGTAGGAAGGTAACAAGAGAGGATCCATTGTGGATCTTGGGAGGAAACAGGTTGTCATGCAGTAGTTGCGAAGTGTGGATATGAGAAAAACTTCAACAGATTCCACCCATAGGTAGACCATTTTTAAAGTTTTATTCCAAAATCCACATGAATTTTTGGTTTTTAATTTTTAAATCTCTATTATGACTGATTATTACCACCTTGGGGCTCAATCTATACTTAATAAGGGGAAAACAAGGGTTTCAAGAGGTTTTCAAGTGTTTTCATTTAGGAAATCACAATAAAAAAGTGTGTGGTTTCAAGAAAAAAAACTATGTGATATTTCCATTTAAGGAAGATAATGTTTTTTAGAACTATAAACCATGTAACTGGAGTATATACCATGTATTAGGTCATCTCCATATGGACGAGTACTTGGGTAGATGCCCCATGTAAGGGGGACATGGCTGTGTAGTAGTGCATGACCAAACCCCAGGTGTGCCACGAACGTGTAATATTACATGAACAAACCCTATGTATACCATGTATATGTAGTAAAACGTGACCATAAACTAGGTGTACCCTGAACATGTATATGTACATGGATAGGGTGGAGATTTGGGAGTATACGTTGTGTACTCAGGGTACACGCCGTGTACTATTCCCTTGCTACCCATTTGAGGGTTTGGGTGATTTTGTTCCCCATAGAAAAAATTGGACATAAGAGGAGTTAATTATAATAATTTTTTATACATATAACATGATGGTGGAACCATCATGGAATTTTAATTATATCTAAGAGGTAGTTCAGGGTGAGTAAGTTATATAGGAGAGTTTTTCCTCCAGTATTTGAATCCAGCTATTTCCTGAGAGTGATACATGATATGAGACCCAGGTGAGGGTAATGAGAATGGTTAGAGGAATTGGAATAATATCTATAATTTCCTCATTCTGTGTTTGATGAATCATTTTCGTGCACACTCTCAAAAATATTTATAACTAAGTGCAGCATATGGGCTGACCTAGGTCGTTCTCTTGAGGAGATTTTGCAGTCAATCAATCACTACGTATAATTAAAATTTTTTATATTTTTTTCATTTATAAAATAAATATAAAAAAATTTATGTTTTATAAATGATGATTCAAGATTCTGAAAAGTAAATATGCAATGCATAATGCAGACAAAATGAATGCAGACAAAATGATGCTAGACAAAAAAGAGATCCTCCCAGGAGATTATCTAGAATGAACCTTCATCATCTCTTTGTTAGCTTCAAATATACTTAATGATAATGATCAATAATATTCATAAACATCCTATTATACCTATGGGTGTGGATATACAATGCACTTAAAAATTGCAGAGAGACCACACATCCACCTCCTCGATTGAGGGAGAATATTGTAGAAGAGAAAGCTAAGCCTCAGGTGGAAAGTGGAGACACAAATATGCCTTTCCCACTAAGATCCCCCTAATCCTAAATCTAAGAAAATAAGAAACATAAAATATGAATGTATAATTACTTGTGTTTAACACTGGATTGATCCCCTGATAACTTCCTTAGGTTAGTTACTCATGATCACGATTACAAGAGATCACAGTGGAGAATAACTAGGTGGAAAACAAAAGATAAAAAAAAGAATGTGATTAAGAAGAAGAAATATATATATTAAAAATGAATAATATTATTACAATTTAAATAAACTAAAAAACAATATAAAATTTCCACAAAGAACTGCCAATATTTTGGGAAGGAGTGTGGATACATATTTATAGGGATATGAGGTGAAAGAAATATCCCAAAAAGTATCCTCCAGAAGTTTATGTGTGAATGTACCATTAAATAGAAAAATTTGTAATATTTTTATTCATGAAAGTTGTTAAATTATATCTCCTCCATTTAACCTAAAATTTTAATCATCATTGAGCACTAGAAGAAGGAGTTATGACCATTTTACTCCGAGACATTTAATCTGTCCATGTGCCACATCAGATTCCACATCTTCCCGTTCCCATACCATTATGACCCTCCAACCGGTCGATTCACGAATTTTAGCCTTAATAAATGTTGTTACATACTATATTTATCATCTATACACAAAATATGAGACATTTTGGATGCGTTCATTAGATGATATGAATTAATTACTCAATAGAACTGTTTCTTCTTGAGAAGACCTTTCATATTCCACTTGTTTGGAGCATTCAAAGAATGCCTTAATGATAGTATTTTGACTTGAAACTTATCAAGGACGTGAATTATTAAATTATATTTCATCTCAATCGGTAATTACCTCAATTTGAGGTGTTTATATCAATATATTCTTTCATTACGGAGGTGGGTTCCACGCTGCCTGCTCGACAAATTTCCCAACATAAATGATTTTTTGGGTCTCTAGATGCTCGAATTAGCCCCTGATCTAGAAGAAAAGGTTGTATAAAATAAGTCAAGGATTTAAAAAAAATCAAAAAAATTGGAATAATAATTTAAATTTTATTCCCAAAATACACCTATGATAAAAATCTGTCAAAATTCCAAATTTAACCATTTTTTTTCATTTAAGCTCAAATTACCACTAAAACCTAAAAATGTGACAATTAAACATAAAATAAAACTATGGTGGGATTATAAAAAATGATTTATAGTATAAAATATATTAAAATATTATATTCATCACTCCTCCACACTTAACCATTGCACTCTCGGGCAATCATCTTACATCCAAATCAAAATCTACACAATAATAAAAAATGATAAAATATCAATGATCTTATCCAAAATAGAATTCCATCATGTATCTTATATGAAACACAATTATTTATCATTTTCATTTACCACATTTAAATTTGTTCAATCTAAAAAATCTATCCATGGCATAATCACAACCTACCTCACATTGAAATTTATGTCACTCTTCACTCAAGAGAAATTAAATCTGGAGTTGTGCTCATACTTTGAAATTACATGCATCACCATAGGCTTGTGAAAATACTACTCTCTCCACAGTGTGAAACATGAAAATTAATTCAATCATGAGGGATTTAATTAAAGGTTCAAATGAATCTGGGGCTTGTGGTTGGTGGGAAAATAATTGAAAAAGTTTCATGCCAGAAAGAGGAGGCTGGACACTTAAGTACATTGCATGATTAATTCAAGTGAAAAAAAGAAATTACTCTCTCAATCCACCTTGATAATATGAAAAAAACACCAATCCCTTTTATTACACGATAAAATATCCAAATAATTATTAAAATTAATGATATCATACATGTTCTCTCTTTTTTTTGCAAAGCTTCAGAAAGGCACACCTTTGTTTTCATTATTTTTATTTTTTTAATGGAGGATGAGCTAAAAATAGAATACAATAAATGAATGAAAATTCAGGACCTTGATTTTTGAGAGGTGATTAATCCAAGAACTCACAATGTGGAATTCAATATCATATCCATTTTCTCATTTTTTTTGAAGGAGAAATGGATGAAACAAATAAAGCACAATGAAATGATGAAACATGCCCAATTATCTTATTATCTGTAACACCCGATACTTTTATGAGAAATATTTTGTTTTTATGTTATATAAATCATCAAAGGAATATTTCACTACACACAACACTAGATTGGATTGCTTTACACATTTTTGGATTCGGAATATCGAAATTAGCCTAGGGTGAAATTTTGGTATTTTTCTGGAAACTTTCAATTTTTGATGAATAGTGAAAACACTGGGTTACTATTTAAAAACCAAATTTTTATTTAAATAATTATTTATTTTATTTAAATTTATTTTAGGTAAAAATTGATACATAATACCTATATAAGTTCAATGTAATTCATTGGAGTAATTTTTTAATAATTTTAGATATATAAAAATTTTATTGAACTTTTCACCGTCTTTTACCCACCTCCTAGGAGAATTTGCAAATTTACATAAAACTTAATTTTACCGCTTCTATGAGTGGAATTTTAAAAATCTGAGATACACGGTTGATGTCAGTAAGTAAAATGTGGTTCAATGAGATGAAAATAATTTTTGGTGAATAGTAACTTTTTACTTTTATTTACCACGGTTAAAAGTAAATAGGGTAATTAAGGGTAAAAATGATATTATTATTACCCTAACACATGTCCTAATTCTATTTTATAAGTGTAATTCGACCAAAAACAACCTTAGAAATAAAATATGACCATTTAGGCCCACTTGGATTAGATTAGGACATTTATTATTAATTTATTTAAAGAAGGGTTAAAATAGTTAAAATCAAAGTTTAATAAGTAAATAATTTTTAATATAGGGTTATACATATGATAAATTCGACTATAAATATTAATTAGAAATATAAAAAGATTTCCTAAATAATGGTATTTTATTTTTAATTTTTAGACATTAAATAATTTAATTTATTTATGACACAAAGACGATGCAGTAATTATCTTATTTATGAAATATTGACATAATTGATGTTATAAATACCCAAATAATTGTAATTTGATACTTTTTATGAATTAAATTAATTTTCTAGGTTAATATGACATGTTAGTATTGATTTAATAAAATTTTTTCGAATTAATCATTCTGTTATGATTTTCACAAAAATCAATTACTAAATAGTGTCAAAATTGACATAAAATAGTTTTTAAAACAAATATTATATTATTGATTGTTATTTTATTCCTAAAAATCTAAGGTTAGGCCAAGATACTTATATAATGATAGGTGTATCATTAATGGACCACTTGGGGGTCTCTTAGATGTATATGGTAAGTTTATTAACTATATAATATAAAAATACAAAGTGACATGGTAAATGTCAGTCTAATTAACTAAGAGTTAAAACTAAAAGATAAGGTTAATATAATAACCTAAACTTTTCTAAATTCTATTGTATGAGATGATTTCGACCCATACCCACCTTATCTTCGAAATATATAAATTTGGAGCTATTAAAAACCGAATTTGACTTTATAATAAAATAATACTTTTAGTTATTCCAAAGGTGCCTCTCTCCTCCCTTATAAAAGGGCACCTCCTCCCTCTCCTCCTCACACCAATTTGAGCCTTCAAGATCGGCCAAAACCTGACAATTTCTTCTCTCCACTTCCCTATAAACATCCTAGAGGTCCTGGTCCTCTTCAAAGACCAAGTTTAGTGCCCTAAAAGGAGGTCTCAAAGAAGCGATTCAAAGAAGAGGTAATGTCCGTTACCGATTCTTTCATCTTATTTCTTCTTCCACTTCTTCTTCTTTAGTTGTTTCATTATTAAGTAATAACATAAGTATCACTAATATAATGATATGTTATTATAAGTATGAAACAACCCTATTTCACCATCTATCCATCCTACGGAAAATGAAATCACCGCACGTGCGTACGTACGGAATACCGTCTCCACGCCGTGGTGTAATCTATTTTCCCCCACCACCTTACTTGGATGGGTATAATGGTGTAAATAATAACTATATATGATTATTGTAAAGTGATATTGATTCTTAAATAGTATACATACACTCCAATACAATTCCACGATCATGGGAACGATATCATCGCTCGTGCGTACGTACGGAATACCGTCTCCACGATGTGATGCGACTCGTTCTACATGATCTTCATTGCATAATGATTATATAAATGAATTGAATGAATGAATATGATATATATTACACTAATACCATTCTGGAAATGAGGTATCTATAACCTAAAGAGAATAATAAGAATTTATTCGACAAAACACGCATAAGAACAAAAAGTAATAAACACCTGAATAACAAGTAGTAATGAAATATTACTAATAATAAGCTAAGAATATAACCATATATGATATCATAACAATAAGTATGATTCTGTAATAAGTCAATAACATTATTTAAATCATTATATAGGAGGTTCGGACACTTACGAAGCAAATCGGACCTAAGGTAAGGGAAAATATCACAATCTCATTTTTATCCGAGATTGTTTATAATTTGGTATTTACTGGGGTGTATTTTATCATCCAAATCCATGTTTCATCAATATGTAATATTTATATCCTTCTACAATAGTTTATATCCAATTTTACCCTTCGGTGAGTTTTTAGTAAAAGATATGAAAGAAATCTTTTGTCGTTTTTCGTACGAGGTACTTTTTGACTTTTCCGACAAAAGTACGAGAAGAATGTTTTTTAACTTATACGGCATGAATAGATTTTTAAAACATTATTTACAAGAATATTACTTTACAAGTTTTCAAGTTTATTTTTAATCAACTTCTTTAAGTTTAGAATTGTATGACATGTTAAGAAAGTAAAAGTGTTTTTGAAGTAGAACGAATATTTTCCTCAAGAATGGAGTTCAAGTGTTTTATCAAAATTATTTTCCATATAAGATAATAAAGGGTTCTGTTTCTATCCATATTATTACATTGATTTGATTATGTTGTGATGGAATTATTTTTATGAATTCTTTTATCTTATATGAATTGTTTTATGATGTCACGATGTTTAAGATTCCCATTTTTATTACATGGGTTATGCTATGATGTATGGTTTATGATTTTGTGACACACATAAGAATGGTATCATTATGAGATGGGTGGGACCTATATCTACCTCAAATGCATTGGGTAAAGATTTTATATCTCATGAGATAGACATGGCTGGAACGACAGGTCAAACCGATTCAGTGAAACAGGACTGAAACGAGGAATGAACTCGGTTCAGAAATGGACTTTGTCCACTAAGATAGTCTTGGAAATGAGTCTTGACTAATAAGAAATGATTATCTATGATTATGTGTGTATGCCACAAAGTTTCATGTTTTATGTTATGATTATTGGGATTACATTTCACTTCTATGATTTATCACATGGTATGAAATTGTGATTTCTTTTGAAGGTTAAGATTTACAAAATGTTATGTTCATGATGCGATTGATTTTTCTTTTGTTTACCCTTACTGAGCATTTGAGCTCACCCTTTTGTATGTTTTCTTTCCCCCAGGTCAGGAAGAAGGTTATTTAGTAAGATATGCCAAAAGGGACTATATATACGATGAAATAAGTGGGAGACAATGTAGACGATTTATGAACCAGTTGTTTATGTTTCCCAGTTTCTAAAGACACTATACCTATACGGTCCTTCCATGGTTTTGTTATATGTTGTAATAAGTATGATTCAATTTTGAAGTATTAACAATGTATGTAAAGTATGGGTCGTTATAGTTGGTATCAGAGGAAAGGTATAGTCAACCTTTGGAAACTAGGGTGTAAAATCCTTAGTAAGAACCCTAAGGATAAGTCTAAGCATAGAACACAATCTTAGTGTTTTAGAAATGGCCATGAATAACCTAGGATAAGAACTTAAGTGTGAAATATTATTCTTGATTATGTGGTTTTCCTATTATAATTAGTGTTGCTCACACTATTCTTCTTGGTTTTAGTCAATGGATAGAACCTGAAGGAACCGTGTTAATGTGGAATGCGACGGACAATGCAATGATTGTCCCCCTAAGCAACCAAACGTTATGGGAGCTGGAATGAAAAATCTTGTAGCCATGCTCACACAACTTTCTCAAGCTATGAATCATGCAGGAATTCCAAACGAGCAAAGGAAGGAGCAACATTATGTTGAATCCTTCATGAGACAGCGTCCACCTTCATTCAGTGGGTCTACTAATCCATTAGTTGCTGAACAATGGATCATTACCACTGAAAATATATTTTCAGTTCTTCAATGTTCTGAACATGATAAATTCATCTTAGCAGTGTATCGTTTGGAAGGTGATGCTGATCAATGGTGGAATCTTATCAAGAATACAAGGCCAAGAGATGAAATTGAGTCCATGGAATGGGACAAGTTCAAGAACTTATTTTTCAATAAGTACTTCCCTCGTATTCTCCGAACAAAGATGGAGAAAGAGTTTCTTGAACTGAAGTAAAAGGATGATGAATCTGTTGGTACCTATGAAGCAAATTTTACAAGACTTGCAAGGTACGATTCTGGTATTATCATCCAACCTGAGAGTAAGATCGATCGATTCTTTAGTGGCTTAAAACCAAGTCTTCGAAGGGCCTTAGCCATAAGGGACTTCAATAGCTACGAGGAAATCGTTCGATGTGCTCTCAAAGTTGAGATGGTGATTGGAGTAACCCATCAGTCATATGGGTTTAATAAGAAGAGGAAAATGGAATTCAAAGGAAAATAAAAAGAGCACACTGAAAAGAAGATGAGCTTTCCCTTATGCTCAAAGTGTGGAAAGAAACATGGAGGGAGTTGTCTTAAAGGGACAAGTAAATATTTCAAATGTGGAAAGGAAGGTCATCGGTCATTTGAATGCCACAATTATTTGAAGAAGATGTCTAAAGATGCAAAAAAAAGGAAGGGATACATAGAATGAACCTACTACACTTCAATGTTTCAAGTGCAAGGAGATGGGGCATTATTCCAATCAATTCCCAAATCCAAGGGTTGATGATGATGATCAACGTCAACCAACTATTAAGGCTAAAGACAAAGGAAATTCACATGCAATTTCTATCAGCGATGTGTAGTACGATAACAATGTGGTGAAAGGTACACTTACCATCCACTCTAAAGTAGAAAATGTTTTATTTGATTCTGGATCCACCCACTCTTTTATTTCTGAAGAATTTTCTAAGAGTATCATCGTATTACCTCAACAATTAGATGTTGAGTTAGCTGTGACAACCCCTAATGGCACAACAGTCGCATCAAAAGTTTATAATTCTTCCCCGATTGAAGTTTGTGGTAAAGTGCTTCCTAAAAATCTTGTGATCCTTCCTATAGTGGAATTTGATGTGATTCTTGGCATGGATTGGCTTTCTTTATATGGATCTCATATCAATTTCCAAAGAAGGGAAGTCACATTTCATATTCCAGATCAATCTATGATCGTCTATCGATGCAAGGATGAACATAACCTTCCAGTGGAAATTTCTTCCATATTATGGGTCTTGATTCCACTAAATGAGCGTTATTTATCTCAAATGGCTGGAGAGAAACTCACGATTAAGAATATGCCCATTGTAAGGGAGTTTGATGATGTCTTTCTGGAGGAATTACCGGGTCTTCCACCAAATCGTGAAGTTGAGTTTTCAATAGAACTCGTACCGGGTGCTTTACCTATTTCAAAGACACCTTATAGAATGGCCCCAATTGAGTTGCAGGAATTGAAGAAGCAAATCCAAGAGAATCTTGATAAAGGATTCATATGCCCTAGTGTGTCACCTTGGGGAGCACCTGTTCTGTTTGTTAAGAAGAAAGATGGATAAATGAGACTCTGTATTGATTATCGAGAACTTAACAAGATCACTATCAAGAAAAAATATCCTCTCCCATGCATTGATGACTTATTTGACCAACTACGTGGAGCTCAATACTTTTCCAAGATTGATCTTCGTTCAGGGTATCATAAATTAAGGGTCAAAAGGGAGGATATACCAAAGACGGCTTTCTGTACAAGGTATGGACACTATGAATTTATAGTGATGCCATTTGGTCTTACTAATGCCCCTGCTATCTTCATGGATCTGATGAATAGAGTCTTTAGAGACTATCTTGATCAGTTTGTGGTAGTCTTTATAGATGATATTCTTGTCTATTAAAAGAGCAAGGAAGAACATGAAGATCACTTGATAATTGTATTAAAGACCCTAAGAAAGGATAAGCTTTATGCCAAATTTACCAAGTGTAAATTTTGGATTCAAAAAGTTTCATTTTTGGGTCACATAATCTCAAAAGAGGGGATATCTTTAGATCCAGCAAAAACAGAGGTTATCGAAAGATGGTCGAGACCAACAAAAGTAACTGAGACACGAAGTTTTATTGGTTTGGCTGGATATTATTGACGTTTTGTGAAAGATTTTTCATGATTATCTAATCCACTCACCAGGTTGACTCGGAAAGGAGTTAAGTTTGTTTGGATGGAGGAATGTGAAGAGAATTTCAAGGATTTGAAAAGAAGGTTATCCAGTTCACCAGTAATCACACTTCCTTGTAGTGGAGAAAGATTTGTGATCTATAGTGATGCATCCAAGAAGGGATTGGGGTGTGTTCTTATGAAAAATGATATGGTGATAGCTTATGCCTCACGACAGTTGAAAATCCATGAGCAAAATAACCCAAATCATGATTTGAAGTTAGCTACGGTAATCTTTGCATTAAAGATTTGGAGGCATTATCTTTATGGGGAAAGGTGTGACATTTATACTGATCATAAATGTTTAAAGTATATTTTCACACAAAAGGAGCTGAATATGCGCCAAAGAAGATGGTTGGAGCTGATTTAGGATTATGACTGCTCAATTAATTACCACCCTGGGAAAGCAAACAAGGTGGCAGATGCATTAAGTCGAAAAGACCATGCCAGTTTATCCATGATGAGGATTAAAAAAGATCCAATATTTATGGATTTACAAAGGATGGATCTTGGAATTATAATGGAAGGGGAAAATCTTATCTTTCTCAAATGAATGTTCAACCATCTATACATGTGAAGATTAAAGAGGCACAGAAAGAAGATGTAGAGTTACAAAAGAAGGTGAGAAATGTTCCTGAATTCAACCTTGATTGTGATGGGATAATAAAGTTCCGGAATCGAGTTTATGTTCCTCCCATCCCCAAATTAAAGAAGGATCTGCTGGATGAGGCTCATAGTTCTTCATTCTCTATTCATCTTGGAAGCACGAAGATGTATAGGGACCTGAAAGAGTACTTCTGGTGGGATGGCATGAAAAGAGATGTTGCTGAATATGTCTCTCGATGCTTGGTTTGTCAGCAAGTTAAAGATGAGAGACAGAAGTCTAAAGGGATGTTACAACCATTACCCATACCCAAATGGAAATGGGAAAACATCACTATGGACTTTGTCACCGGACTTCCTAAAACATCCAAAGGCAATAATGCTATCTGGGTCATAGTTGATCGTCTTACAAAGTCTGCACACTTCATTGCTACTAGAGAGGATTTCTCTCTAGATCAGCTTGCCAGGATATATGTAAAGGAAGTGGTAAGATTTCATGGAGTACCACTTTCTATTATATCTGATCGGGATCCGAGGTTTACCTCAAAGTTCTGGAGAAGTCTTCAGCATACTCTGGATACAGAGTTGAGTTTCAGCACTACTTATAATCCTCAGACAGATGGTCAGTCTGAGAGGAAAATTAAAACTCTAGAAGATATGTTGAGAGCTTTCTCTATGGATTTCAAATGTGGTTGGGATCAACACCTACCTTTGGTGGAATTTTCTTATAATAATAGCTTTCACTCCAGTATTCAGATGGCTCTTTATGAAGCTCTCTATGGAAAGAAATGAAGGACTCCAACTTGCTGGGATGAAGTTGGGGAAATAAAGATATTAGGACCTGATCTCGTTGATGAAATGGAAGAAAAGGTCAGATCTATTCAACAACACATAAGAGCAGCTCAGAGTCGACAGAAAAGTTATGCCGACAACCGAAGAAAAGACCTAGAGTTTTAAGTGGGTGATAAAGTGTTCTTACGAATATCTCCCTGGAAGAGGGTCATGAGATTTGGAAAGAAGGGGAAGTTGAGCCCTAGATATATCGGTCCTTTCAAATTACTGGATCGTGTTGGAAAGGTATCTTACCGATTGGCACTTCCACCGAATCTCTCTCAAGTTCACGATGTGTTCCATGTATCTCTCCTGAGAAAGTACATACCTGATCCTTCACATGTACTCAGCTCAGAAGTTGTACCACTGGAGCAAGATCTTTCTTATGAAGAACAGCCGATAGAGATTCTGGATCGTAGTGAAAAAGTCCTACGGAGCAAGACCACTCAATTGGTGAAAGTTTTATGGAGGAACCACCAATTAGAAGAAGCTACATGGGAGCTTGAGGATATGATGAGGGATAGGTATCCTCATCTTTTTGTTACAAAGTGACGAATTTCGAGGGCGAAATTCATTTTAAGGGGGGTAGAATGTAACACCCGAGACTTTTATGAGAAATATTTTGTTTTTATGTTATATAAATCATCAAAGGAATATTTCACTACACACAAAACTAGCTTGGATTTCTTTACACGTAACCGCGACCTTCCTCGATAGTTTCCGTCGTACGCAATACCGAGTTTCACTAAACAAAGATATGCTATTAAAATATTATTAAAACTACCCGTTATGAATAGTAATAACCACTTTTTGAAAATTTTTAAATTTTATTTTTGAAAATGGACTTCATTTTTGGATTCGGAATATCGAAATTAGCCTAGGGTAAAATTTTGGTATTTTTCTGGAAACTTTCAATTTTTGATGAATAGTGAAAACACTGGGTTACTATTTAAAAACCGATTTTTTATTTAAATAGTTATTTATTTTATTTAAATTTATTTTAGGTCAAAATTGATACATAATACCTATATAAGTTCAATGTAATTCATTGGAGTAATTTTATAATAATTTTAGATATATAAAAATTTTATTGAACTTTTCACCGTCTTTTACCCAGCTCCTAGGAGAATTTGCGAATTTACATAAAACTTCATTTTAATGCTTCTGTGAGTGGAATTTCAAAAATCCTAGAGACATGGTTGATGTCAGTAAGTAAAATGCGGTTCAATGAGATGAAAATAATTTTTGGTGAATAGTAACTTTTTACTTTTATTTACCACGGTTAAAAGTAAATAGGGTAATTAAGGGTAAAAATGATATTATTATTACCCTAAAACATGTCCTAATTCTATTGGATAAGTGTAATTCGACCAAAAACAACCTTAGAAATAAAATATGACCATTTATTCCCACTTGTATTAGATTAGGACATTTATTATTAATTTATTTAAAGAAGGGTTAAAATAGTTAAAATCAAAGTTTAATAAGTAAATAATTTTTAATATAGGGTTATACATATGATAAATTCGACTATAAATATTCATTAGAAATCTAAAAATATTTCCTACATAATGGTATTTTATTTGTAATTTTTAGACATTAAATAATTTAATTTATTTATGACACAAAGATGATGCAGTAATTATCTTATTAATGAAATATTGACATAATTGATGTTATAAATACCCGAATAATTGTAATTTGAGACTTTTTATGAATTACATTAATTTTATAGGTTAATATGACATGTTAGTATTGATTTAATTAACTTTTTTTCGAATTAATAATTCTGTTATGATTTTCACAAAAATCAATTACTAAATAGTGTCAAAATTGACATAAAATAGGTTTTAAAACAAATATTATATTATTGATTGTTATTTTATTCCTAAAAAACTAAGGTTCGGCAAAGATACTTATATAATGATAGGTGTATCATTAATGGACCACTTGAGGGTCGCTTGGATGTATATGGTAAGTTTATTAACTATATAATATTAAAATACAACGTGACATGGTAAATGTCAATCTAATTAACTAAGAGTTAAAACTAAACGATAAGGTTAATATAATGACGTAAACTTGTCTAAATTCTATTGGAGGAGATTATTTCGACCCATACCAACCTTATCTTAGAAATATATCAATTTTGAGCTATTATAAACCAAATTTGACTTTATAATAAAATAATACTTTTAGTTATTCCAAAGGTGCCCCTCTCCTCCCTTATAAAAGGGCACCTCCTCCCTCTCCTCCTCACACCAATTTGAGCCTTCAAGCTCGGCCAACACCTGCCAATTTCTCCTCTCCACTTCCCTAGAAACATCCTAGAGGTTCTGGTCTTCTTCAAAGACCAATATTAGTGCCCTAAAAGGAGTTCTCAAAGAAGCGCTTCAAAGAAGAGGTAATGTCTGTTACCGATTCTTTCATCTTTATTTGTTCTTCCACTTCTTCTTCTTTAGTTGTTTCATTATGAATTAATAACATAAGTATCACTCATATACAGATATGTTATTATAAGTATGAAACAACCCTATTTAACCATCTATCCATCCTACGGAAAATGAAATCACCGCACGTGCGTACGTACGGAATACCGTCTCCACGCCGTGGTGTAATCTATTTTCCCCCACCACCTTACTTGGATGGGTATAATGGTGTAAATAATAACTATATATTATTATTGTAAAGTGATATTGATTCTGAAATAGTATACATACACTCCAATACAATTCCACGATCATGGGAACGATATCATCGCTCGTGCGTACGTACGGAATACCGTCTCCACGATGTGATGCGACTCGTTCTACATGATCTTCATTGAATAATGATTATATAAATGAATTGAATGAATTAATATGATATATATTACACTAATACCATTCTGTAAATGAGGTATCTATAACCTAAAGAGAATAATAAGAATTTATTCGACAAAACACGCATAAGAACAAAAAGTAATAAACACCCGAATAACAAGTAGTAATGAAATATTACTAATAAGAAGCTAAGAATATGACCATATATGATATCATAACAATAAGTATGATTCTGGAATAAGTAAATAACATTATTTAAATCATTATATAGGAGGTTCGGACACTTACGAAGCAAATCAGACCGAAGGTAAGGGAAAATATCACAATCTCATTTTTATCCAAGATTGTTTATAATTTGGTATTTACTGGGGTGTATTTTATCATCCACATCCATGTTTCCTAAATATGTAATATTTATATCCTTCTAAAATATTTTATATCCAATTTTACCCTTCGCTGAGTTTTTAGTAAAAGATATGAAAGGAATCTTTTGTCGTTTTTCGTACGAGGTACTTTTTGACTTTTCTAAAAAAAGTATGAGAAGAATGTTTTTTAACTTATACGACATGAATGGATTTTTAAAACATTATTTCCAAGAAGATTCCTTTACAAGTTTTCAAGTATATTTTTAATCAACTTCTTTTAGTTTAGAACTGCATGACATGTTAAGAAAGGAAAAGTGTTTTTGAAGTAGAAAGGATATTTTCCTCAAGAATGGAGTTCAAGTGTTTTATCAAAATTATTTTCCATATAAGATAATAAAGGGGTCTATTTCTATCCCTATTATTACATTTATTTTATTATGTTGTGATGGAATTATTTTTATGAATTCCTTTATCTTATATGAATTGTTTTATGATGTCATGATGTTTAAGATTCCCATTTTTATTACATGGGTTATGCTATGATGTAAGGTTTATGATTTTGTGGCACACATAAGAATGATATCATTATGAGATGGGTGGGACCTATATCTCCCTCCAATGAATTGGGTAAAGATTTTATATCTCATGAGATAGACATGGCTGGAACGACAAGTTAAACCGGTTCAGTGAAACAGGACTGAAACGAGGAATGAACTCGGTTCAGAAATGGACTTTGTCCACTAAGATAGTCTTGGAAATGAGTCTTGACTAATAAGAAATGATTATCTATGATTATGTGTGTATGCCACAAAGTTTCATGTTTTATGTTATTATTATTTGGATTACATTTCACTTCTATGATTTATCCCATGGTATGAAATTATGATTTCTTTTGCAGGTTAAGATTTCCAAAATGTTATGTTCATGATGTGATTGATTTTTCTTTTGTTTACCCTTATTGAGAATTTGAGCTCACCCTTTTGTATGTTTTCTTTCCCCCAGTTCAGGAAGAAGGTTATTAAGTAAGATATGCCAAAAGAGACAATAGATCTGATGAAATAAGTAGGAGATAGTGTAGATGCTTTATGAATGAGTTGTTTATTTTTCCCAATTTCTAAAGACACTATAACTATATGGTCCTTCCATGGTTTTGTTCTATGTTGTAATAAGTATGCTTCAATTTTTAAGTATTAACAATGTATGTAAAGTATGGGTCGTTATATTATCCACTTCCCAAAATGTTGAAACACACCTCACACTACCCATAAATGATACACATGCCAATGAATTCACATGAAAGGCCCTTCCCCCACACTCAAACTTGAAATATCCCTGCAAAAATATTAAAAGTGTGGGTAGGTATGGAAAAATCATCTTGTAATGTGGCTTAAAACTATAGGGAAATTCATGGAATCTAAGGGATTACGAAGGATAAATGTAATGGTAGGTCTTAGGTAAATATGTTGATATCCAAAGTATTACCTCAATCATATTAAAAAATTTCATGAAATCCAATGATTCGAAAGAGAAAAATCACAAATTCTGCTTCTCACACAAAATTCAAGTTTCCCTCAAGAAAGTTTGGGTATTAGGAAGAATATGTCAAAGTGTTTTAGAATAAATCACAGGACTAGAAAAATATTTTGAGTTAGTGTCTCATGGGAATGGATTTCAAAAATCAGTCAAATGCATAAAAATTCTTGACAATCCAATTGAAGGAAAAAAAATTCACATCAACAACAATTAAAAATCCATCCTTTCAAAAATAATTTCAACACTTTCAAAATAAATTGATGCATGAAAAGTGATAATAATATTCATCAAAGATCAAAAATATTAAAAATATGAAAAACAAAAAAAAATTGAAAATAACACAAGAAGAAATAATCAGGTTGACACCCCCAGACTTAAATTTTACTACCCCTCATTTCAGCTTAACAAAAATAATATAAGGTTAGAAAATCAATGGGAAGAAATGATACAGCCTCACATTATTTTTGAAGTAGATTCCTTGAGTTAAGATCTTAGATAATTCTAATAGATCAAGTAATAATTAAATAAAAAAAATCATAAGAAAATAAATAAATAAAATAAAGAGAAATGGAAAAGAGTATAGAACATGGTTTAGACCCTCATGTAGGTGCTAGGATTTCACTTCCCCTAGTCAGGAATTTGTAGTGGATTATCACCAATTAGATGGTGGGTGTGGTTTCTTTGAGATGAAACACCACATGTGACTTTTCTCGATGTCCATGAGTAAACACTGAAATTAAAGAACTCCAAAGAAGATAAGAAAGTTCCCAACTCCCATGAAATAATAAAGATGGAATTTGAGGTCTGAATTGGGAGGGAATATAATATAGGGGTGCTCCCTGTTGACTTATGTGGTGTCCTCCTCTATATGGTATGTAAATTATTGTTAAGGAGGTAGTCGTACCACCAAATTCTAGTCCAACTATTCTTCTTCAATCACCACAACTTGGGTAGTATTTTCATTAGCATCCAAGGTCTGCTCCATTTGTGCTGTATCATAAATTTCAGAGAAAGAGAAACCAAAAAACAATTCAGATTGAATAAGATTAAAACATGAAGAATTAATAAAGAAATATTCCCTTTCAAGTAATTCATCTTGTTAATTTATCTATTCAGGATTGACCATTGGAAACTCAGTCATAGTAGGTGAATCTTCATCATTGTCTCCCAAAGAAAGAGATAGGTAGAAAGGTGATGATGCTTCATTATCAAGAATGGGTAGATCATGTTTCATACTATCTTCAACACAACTATTCCAGGATTTTTCCAAATTTTTTTGATCTCGCATAAGTTCACCAGGTGGTATGTTCACTTCAGGGACCTCCTCGAGTAATGGTTGAGTGTGGGATGATGTGATTAATTCCTTTATAACTCCATCTCACCCTCATTATATTCTTTAACATGAAAAATTATTAGTGAAATCTCTTCCACCACTCATTCTGGTTTAGGTTCCGGCTCAGGTTCAGATTGCTTCTGGGATGTGCGTACATATTCAGCAATCAATTCGATTTGGCTCTCCATGTTTTTCACTTTATCACTAATACTTTGAAATTGATCATCAAGATCATTGAAAATATTTTCTGGCACCTGAGATTGTTCAGTCCATGAATAATAATTTGAATTGAAAGACATCATGAACAAAGAGTTTTTTAAGTTTTTTTTTGAAATTTATAATTTCTTTGTGTTTTTTAAATAAAATAAAAATTATTTACAAAATTTGAATAAAAATTATGAATGGAAAACACTTGGATCCCTAGTGATGGTGCTAATTTTATGAAGCGTTTTCGTGTGTGCTCTCAAAAATATTTATAACTAAGTGCAACATATGGGCTGACCTAGGTCGTTCTCTTAAGAAGCTTTTGCTTTCAATAAATCACTACATATAATTCACTTTTTTATATATTTTTTCATTTATAAAAACAAAACAAAATAAATTGATGTTTGAGAAATGAAGATGTAATATAATGAAAAGTAAATATGCAATGTATAATGCATACAAAATGGTGCTAGACAAAAAGGAGATCCTCCCAGGAGATTATCCAGAATGAACCTTTATCTTCTCTTTGTTAGCTTCAAATATAATTAATGACCATGATCTATCATATGAATAAACATCATATTCTACCTATGGTTGTGGATATATGATGCACTCAATAATCGTTGAGAGACCACACATCCACCTCCTCGATTGAGGGAGAATATTGTAGAAGAGAAAGCTAAGCCTCAGGTGGCAAGTGGAGAAACAAAGGTTCCTTGAACACTAAGATCCCCCTCAGCCTAACTCTAAGAAAATAAGAAACATAAAGCATTAAGATATAATTACTTGGTTTTAACACTAGATTTATCCCCTAATAACTTCCTCGAGTTAGTTACCCATGATCATGAGTAAAAGAGATCATAGTGGAGAAGAATAGGGTGGAAAACAAAAGATAAAAAAATGAGAATGATATTAATAAGAAGATAAAAATATATTAATAATTCATAATACTATTAAAATGGTAATAAAATAAAAAATAATAGAAATTTCGATATAGAAGTTCCTATATTTTGAGAAGGGGTGTGGATACATATTTATAGGGAGAGGAGGTGAAGTAATTCTCCCAAAAAGTCTCCTATAGATATTTAGGTGTTAATGTTCCATTAAATATCCAAATTTTTAACAATTTTTTTCATGAATGTTTCTCCATTATATCTCGTAAAATTCAGCCTCAAAATTTCATCATCATTAAAAATATAACAAAGGAGTTATGGCCATTTTACTCCGAGACATTTAATCTGTCCATGTGCCACATCGAATTCCACATCTTCACATTCCCATGCCATTATGAACCTCCAATCGGTCGATTAACACATTAGAGCCTTAATAAAATTTGTTTTCTACTAGATTTATCATCTCAAAAAAATATGAGACATTTTAATGCATTTATCAGATGGCCTAAATTAATTACTCAATAGAACCGTTTCTTCTTGAGAAGACCTTTCATATTCCACTTGTTTGGAGCATTCAAATAATGCCTTAATGATAGTATTTTGACATGAAAATTATCAAGGATGCATATTATTTAATAATATTTCACCTCCATCTAGAAGAAACTCAATTGGAGGTGTGTATATAAATATATGCTTCTATTACAGAGGTGGGGTCCACACTATCTTCTTAGAAAATTTCCCAACTTAAATGATTTTTTGGGTCTATAGATGCTTGAATCAGCCACTGATCCAGAATAAAAAGTTCTACGAAAAAAATAAAGGATTAAAAAAACAAAAAATTTGAAATAATAATTTAAATTTTATACCTGTCACACCCACCATATTTAAATTAATTATTTTATTAATTTTCTTTGCGTCGGGTGGTCCGGGTTGAAACTCGACTTAAGATTTCAAGTTCTTTTTTTTAAATGCGTGTTTTGGCCCTGACTGCATCCAGTGCACCATGGTCGAAGCCGTGCGACCTCGCTTGGGTCGTCGCTCGACCCCACCTGGTCACTTCATGCCCTTTCGATGCTAAATTAATTAAATGAAATGATTTAATAATGAAGAAATAAAAAATTATTGAGTCTTAAGATAAAAATAAAGTAAAATAATTTAATAATTTAATGATTTAAAAATATTAACAAGGATAATATTTCTATTATGAATAATAATAATAATAATAATAATAAGTTGTTATTGTAAAGTTTATTAGCATCAATTTTATTATCATCATTATTAATTATTTCTCAATAAAAGTGTTAACATTTTAATTAATGTTATAACCTTGAGGATGTAACAGTTATTACGCTATTATTGTTATTCTCATTCTTATTTTTATTATTATTGTTAATATTTTAGTTTAAGAATGATAATATTATTAATATTGATAATTATTATTAGTTTTATTATTATTATTATTATTTTTATTGGGTAGGGTTTGGACCGCCCCCCTTTATCCCTTAGGTCGTGACCCCTCTACCCCCTCGAACCCGTCGCTCCGCACCCCCCCTACATGGCTAGCCGGAGGACCTCCCCTTCCCCTTCCACTCTGGTTGCTGCATCACCGCCTCCCTTGTTTTTTTCCTCTCTTACATCCGACGTTGCCCCTCCTACTCCTTATCCTAGTCACACTGCGCCATGGTCCCCCCCTCTCATCGACTCCAGCAACCGGTTGGCCCTCCTTTCGGCTTGTTTTTCCCCTTCATGTCGCACCTAAAGCAGGCTGCCAGACCCCCTCCCCCCTCCCGTCCATCCAACCTATTGCGCTGTAGCTCCCAACCAACATTGTCGCGCCACCGCCTCACTCCTATCCTACCCAGAGTGTCACACTGCCTGTTACCCAGCGCAACCCCCTGGAACCCCCTGGTCCAGCCGCCTCCCATTCCTCCCGGCCGAAGCCCTGCCTCCAGCCACTTTCACTGCTGCCCCTCTCCCGGCCAACCCCATTACAGTGGCCTCCCACTGTGCACCACAACTCTTTTCCAACGAGACTCATCTTCAATGACCCTTCCCCCTTGTCGGAAAACCTCAAGAGATTTCTCTTGTTTTTTACACAATCTATTTTGGGTTTGTGTTTGGTTTTATTGTGGTGTGTTTGACATGTGATGGGGGTTCTGCATCTAATTTTTGGGTTAATTCTTGATGTTTTGGTTCAATTGTTTGATTTAGGGTCAATTTGGGTATGTTTGAGTTTTTGTTGGTGTGCGACAATCCTTGCGCACCATATTTTTGGAGTCTTCGACACTAAAGGTAGGTGGTTCCATGGCTTTACATTTCTTATATAATTTAATTTGTTTGTTTGGTAAGTTTTAATATGTTTTATGATTTAGTTACATGTTGCAAATTTAGTTTAAAAAAATGACGTGAGTTTGGTTTGAAATTCGTTCCTTTCATGAACTTAGTTTACCTAATTGTGTAAATGTTTTTGGGGTGTTTTATAAATTATGCAATGTATTATTTAAACTATGTTGATGGTGAGATGCTTAATTTTATATGGTGAGGATGTGCAGATGGATTTTAAAGAAGGTTTTAAGGTGTACCTCTGATGTGAAAGTTTGGTGTGTTTAGTGGGGTTTCTTTATAAACTGTTATAATATATTACTAAATTATTTTGAAAGGTGAAAAATTCGTTTTTGAAGGATTGGTGTACTTACGTGTTGAGTTTGGATTCTATACAAAAAAAATCTCCATGTTGTTTGTGTGTGTGTTTTAAAGAGGTGTTATTAAAAAAAGGGTTGTGTGATTCGTTTGTAAGGTGAAATTGATTTCAGAAAATATTTAAAGTGGTTTGGTGTTGAGAAATGGACCCTTTGAGAAAATGGGTAATATTCATTAGGTTTCACACCTGCGCCTTTGTGTTTTATTCCTTGAATGTATTTAATAAAATGTGTTGGTGGTGCGAAACCCTCTTTTAAATGGTTTCATTATGTTAATGGATTAGAAAGGTCTTGTTTTTTTCTAAAATGGAAATAGGGCGTGTTTTTCTTGTGTAAATATTTTCTTGCTAATTTTAAGAGTTTTCATAAATTGTTTAACTGGACTTATTAAATTATATGTGGAGTGAAGGAGTTGTTTTGATAGAGTTTATGTGAATTAAGTTTTTAAAGGAACCCTTATATGTAAAACTGAGCGTATTTCATGTGAAAAACATTGTGGTGCTATTTGGAAATGTTATTTATGTTATTTAAATAATTTATTAAGTCATGCAAGTAATGTGAATTATGGTGTGAAATGGTTTTGGCGTGCGTGTTTTTTTAATAGTGTTTGGGTATGCAAGTGGTGGATTTTGTGTGCAATGTATTGTTTGGTCTGTGATATGAGAAAGCGATATGCTATGTGAATGTGGAACTTGTTTGATCCCCAAAAGGGAAAACCTCGGGTACCTAGGTGGGAAGATTATGACTAGTACGATAGATGACACGTGAGTGGTTCATTCCGGTTTCATCTGGAAGGATTGATGTTACAACACTAACTAAACTTTTGTGATGATTGGAGACCACTAGGTTATGGATGTGTTTCCATACTAGTGGATCGTGCACGAGAGTGTTTATTATTGTGGTTCATATGCCACATTTACACTGAGGTAGGATGTCTCTAGCGCGCCACGCATACTAGCTGCCATAGGGGATTTACCCGCAGTGCTCTATTATTCATGGCGTGGTTCCTTCCATCGGCATATGGAGGACCACTTGAGTATGTACATTTTATTTTATAAATTTTCACTTCCATTTTAAAGTAGTATTTGTGAAATGGGTTTTCTTCCAGTGCTCTTTTATTTTTTACTTTCATCCTTTAAATGTTTTCTCAGAAGCATTTTTTTAAGTGTGGTTTTAAATAAGAATTTTAAATTATCTTTTTGATGTTGTGGAATGGAACCTTTTTGTTGGGTGATGTCCTACTGGGCTCTTGGCTCACAACCTACATACACCTTTAGGTGTATGTACACTTTGTCCTTTGTGTATTCCAGGTTGAGGAATCATGCTTAGTGATGGTGGTTCTCGATGCTATTGGTCTTCGCGTGCAGGTTGGCACTGGTAGCTTGGGGATGTGGATTCTCATGTCTTTCAGAGGTTGGTATTGGAGTTTAGTTCTCTATCCTTGTCGTTGTTCACTTTGGGTTTTTAGTTGAATTGTAGAGTTAAATTTGATTTTATTTTAAGGTCCAGTTTGGTTTTCTGTTTTCAGTTTTAGTTTATTTATCTTTTCAGTTGTTTTGTGTTTACTATTTCGGGTAAATCGTTCCCATTAATTAGTTTTGATACCCAGGAACTTGTGCCAGCCCGTGGGGATCGGGAATTCCCTTCGGGCCAGGCCGCGGACCGGGTCGGGCGCTGAGGAAGATGGTGATCCGGCCTGGTTCGTGAAAAAATGGTATCAAGGGGAGGTTTGTTCTCTTGGGTCGTGTTCTTTTGTGATAGAGTCTGTAATAACCCGAGATTTTATAAGATATATTCTTTTTAATTTCTTTCATATGTTCTGTTGTACGATACACCATGATTATCTTGCGCTATACACAACACTGTATTAGCTTGCAGTATACGCAACACTAATCCTGGATCGTGTTACACACAATTTCATGTTTGTTTGATAGTAGTTATTCTACGAAACATTGATTATATATATATATATATTCAATGTATTTTTTTATACGCAGAAACAAAGGAGTCATGCACTACACGCAACCCTGACTTGGCTTGCATTACACGCAATCACGACCTTCCTCGATAGCGTGTGTTGTACGCAATATCGAGTTTTACTAAACAATGATATATTATTATAATATTATTAGGAACTAGCTGTTATGAATATTATTAACTAAATTTTGAATTTTATAACATTATTATTCATCTTACACATTTTCTAGGACATGGTATAAGAACAAAAGAAATTTTTCGGGTAAAATAAGTATTTTTCAAAAAATGCAGTTTTTCCGCCTTTTGATGGTGCACCCACTTTAAATCTAGTTTTTGACATGTTTATAAGTTCAATTTTACAAAATAAAATTATTATTTGGAATCAGGATATAAAATTTTACCTTGGATAAAATTTTCATATTATTCTGATAACATTCATATTTTAATGAATAGTAAAAACACGCTATATTTTAATTAAAAACAACTTTTTTCATCGTAATAACTTATGTGGTTAAATTATAATATTGAATGGTTTTAAAGTATAAATAGAATATATTTTTACCATTTAAAATAATTTATGTCATTATCATTGATTTTACATTGAATTCGTAGGTTAAATCAATTCAATCTTTTGCATTGTTTTAAACAAAAACCCGTTTTCATTCGACAATGGGATTAATTTTAATTTAATTTCTGCAACTTCTGTGTATTGAATTTGAAAAAATGGATTCCATATTTGGAATCAGTGGGTCCAAATTATGTTAATATGCTACCTTTTATTTTTTGGGAATTATGAATAGTAACTACGGTAAATTTTATTTAACATAGTTAAAGGTAAATCAGGTAATTAAGGGTAAATATAATATTATAAAATTACCCTAACACATGACAAAATTCTATTGGATGGATAAAAGTCGACCCATATCACCTAAGGGTCAGATTAGATTCATTTTATGGACTTTTGACCATGAAAATAATTTAATTATTATTAAAACCAAAGAAAGTGACAACATGTCACTCTCTTAAATCTTATAAGTAGAATAATTTTAATTTAGTGATAAACATCATAAAACTTCGAACATGAATAGTCTCCAGAAATATAATAAAACTATATACATCATGATAATTTATTTAGAATTTTTAGGGATTAAATAATTGTCATTAATGGTGATACATTAATGATGCAAAAATTATTTATTAAGGGAACAATCAGTAATATAGTTTTTATTGAAATAATAATACCCATTAAAAGGCCCACAAACCTGACCAAAACTTATTGGTAGTGTATATCTAAACCTTATTCATCCAATTACCTAATATATAACCATTTGGAGTCTTATAAAAGTGATTATGACACTTATATTATTTTATTTTAAATGATTCCAAAGTTGTCACCTTCATAATTTAATAAATATAACAATTTAAATATTGTTATTTTAAGATGATAAATTCAAGTAAAAGTATTATTGTGAAAGGTAATAGATTTATCTTCATCATAGGATTTTATTTTTAATTTTTATGCAACAAATAAGTATATTAAATAATTATACAAAAATGTTGTAGTAATTATTTTATTAAGAGATAAACTAAATAAATGGTTTTAAAAATAATAAAATAAATATTATATGAACTATTTAATGTTCTACAATAATTTTATAGATACATATGACCTTTTATTAATCTATTAAATATTTTATTTCGAACATATCTTCTGTATATATTTTATTTAAATTCAAATAAATGAATAGTGTCAAAATTGATACTATTGTTATTTTATAAAAATAACATATTATAAAATTGTTTAAAAATCACAAAAATATATAAAAATTATAAATTTAAATTTATATGGTCTAAAATATTATAAAGTATCCAATTATGGATAATTCACAAAAAATAAGTAATTATTTCTTATAATTTAAAATTTATAATGTTATTACCACAAATAAAATTAAATTGATTAAGTAAGGATAAATCAAGTTGATAATGTTTAAAATAATTTTCTAACATGTCTAAATTTTATTGTTTGATGCGATTACAACCCTATATCATCTAATATTCTAATATTAGTCATTTTTTGTGGTTTTTAAGTGGGGTTAGATTTATTATAAATTAATATTTTTAAGATTTCCAAAGGTGCCCCTCCCCTCCCCTAAAAAAGGGCACCTCCTCCCTCTCTTCCACACACCAATTTTATCCTTCAATCTCGGCAAAACCCTGAAAAATTGTCTTCTCCACTTCCCTAGAAACATCCTAGAGGTCCTGGTCTTCTTCAAAGACCAATTTTAGTGCCCTAAGAGGAGGTCTCAAAGAGGCGCTTCAAAGAAGAGGTAATGTTCGTTACCGATTCTTTCAACATTATTTCTTCTTCCACTTCTTCTTATTTAGTTGTTTCATTATGAAGTAATAACATAAGTATCACTAATATACTTATATGTTATTATAATTATGAAACAACCCTATTTCACCATTTATCCATCCTACGGAAAATAAAATCACCGCGCGTACGTACGTACGAAATACCGTCTCCACACTGTGGTGTAATCTATTTTCCACCACCACCTTACTTGGATGGGTATAATGGTGTAAATAATGACTATATATGATTATTGTAAAGTGATATTGATTCTTAAATATTATACATACACTTCAATACAATTCCACGATCATGGTAATGATATCATCGCTCGTGCGTACGTACGGACTACCGTCTCCACGACGCGATGAGATTCATTCTCAATGATTAACCATTCATGAATGATTATAAAGTATATATAATAAGTAATCATGAAATATATGAAATAATAATGATAATGGATTTATGTATATATATATGTATGTCATCTACTTAATTCCATTCAATTCAATAAGGAAACGAAAACAGCGTTCATGCATACGTACGACCTACCGTCTCCATGAACGGTGTATTTGTTTCCATTTATTGATCTATTATATATATGTATATTCTGAATATATATTATATATAAATCATTTTTTAAATTCTGGATGTAAGTAACCATGATCTAAGTAATCATATGAATAATTACAAGTTAAAACACGAACGACAAATGAAACGATTTTACCCAAAACGCTACTTTAACATTAATTTACAAAATAATGGGTATTATAAAGTCATAAGTGAACCATATATGATATCATAACAATGAGTATGATTCTGGAATAATTCAATGACATTATTTAAATCATTATACAGGAGGTTCAGACACTTACGAAGAAAATCAGACCTAAGGTAAGGGAAATATCACAATCTCATTTTTATCCGAGATTGTTTATACTTTGGAATTTACTGGGGGTGTATTTTATCGTCCACATCCATGTCTCCTCATTATGTAATATTATTTACATCCCCCTACAATTGTTTAAATCCAATTTTACCCTTCGGTGAGTTTTTAGTAAAAGATATGAAAGGAATCTTTTGTCGTTTTTCGTACGAGGTACTTTTTGACTTTTCCGACAAAAGTACGAGGACATTGTTATTTTTTTACTTATACGGCGTGAACGGATTTTTACGGTTTCATAACGCCTCATTTTCATGAACCTTACTCTACAGTATTTTAAGATTATTTTCAACAAAATCCTTTCCTTTTAAAATTGAATGGCATTTTGTGAAAAGAAAATGATTTTGAAGAAGAAAGGATATTTTCCTCAAGAATTCATTTCAAGTATTTTATCAAAACCATTTTCCATCTAAGATGAAATTATTTCATATGTGTATATTTCAAGTATAATGTATCTATTATTTACATGCTTTCACTTTTATTATGATGAAATATCCATTTGTTTTATATGGATTATGTGATGATGATATGATGTTTATGAAACCAATTTTATTCTTTGGGTTATGATGAATGCTTTAAGTTTATGTTGTGGCACAAGTAAGAATGATTTCATTATGAGATGGATGAGACCTATATCTCCCTCCAATGCATTGGGTAAAAATTTATATCTCAAGATATAGACATGGCTGGAACGGTAAGTTAATATGGTTCAGTGTTACAGGACTGAAACGAGGAGTGAACTCGATTCAGAAAGGGACTTTGTCCACTAAGATGGTCTTGGCAGCAATGCCTTGGCTACTATGGAAATAATGACATGTGATGAATGGTTTCCACAATTACATGTTTTACTCCCATGCTATTTTATCATGCTTAATGTTTCTTTATGATTTATGCCTTACATACTTCCATGTTTTATGTCATTGCTCAAGATTTTGATGTTTAAATATTATGTTCATGTTTTTAAGTTCAAATGTATATGGTTTGTTTTATTTTCTCTATGATTACCCTTACTGAGCATTTGAGCTCACCCTTTATATGTTTTATTTTCCCCAGGATTTAAAGAAAGGTTTTAGGTAAGAAAACAAAAGGGGAAGATCATTAATGAAGATGTTGAAGATCTTTCACCACGATTAGAAGATTATATTCCGAGTTTCCAAAGACACTAAAATATTATGATCCTTGTGTGTCTATTTTTGTTATGTATTAATTATTCCAAAAAAGTAATGTAATGTTCATGTACGTCAAGCTTTGGGTCTCTACAAATTCAGTGTAGACCAAAGGTAAGGGTGTCGGAACTCAAAGTCCTGGTTACGAGTAAGGTGCCTGGCCAGCACACCTCGTGGAAGGACTCGAGTTACCAAAGTAAGTTGATGTTTGTCTACATATTCGATTCGTGTGGTTAATTTTATTTAGGGGAAATGAAAAAGGAGTAGGGTCAGTGGTCCCAGTGAGCTCACAGGGTCTGGCAAGCCATGTGGAGCCGGGGACGCTATCCTAGAATACCCTCTGTAGCAGTGGTGTGATTGACATATGGCTGCCAACCATATGTCCTAGTCACCCACTGACACTAGTTTCTTCTTTCATTGTCCCTCATCTCTTTGTTTTAGAATTGTGGAAATTTGGTTTTTAAGAAAAAAATGATTTGGTCTTGGAAAATGTTTTTAAATGTAGCACTTTAAAAATGGAATGATGTATGAGGTTTGAAAGGTGTGGGCTGAACGTTTTGTTTTTGAAAAATGGGAAGGTTTGGTTTTGATCCTTGGTGTTCTCATGGGAAACCACATGCATGAGTGTATATGGAAAGAGAAAGGGTTAATGGAACGAGCGGATGAGTGCCTAGATGGACATGAGGTGGGTGACGGTGTGGCACATGAACATGCATGTGTGAGGCCCGTGTGACACTATTGGTGTTTGTGAAACCCACTAGCTTAGTTTATTTTAAAAATGTTTTGTTAAATGAGAATTTGGTGTTTTAAATAACCGGTGATTGCGTGGTGTGTCCTTGTGTTTTGGAAATGTTGTGTGTGAGGCATTTCGAGCCGAGAATCCTTCTTAACTGATTTTCGTCTTGAGTTTAAATTTTTATTTGTTAGTTGGTGTGAAACCGTGTGGTTAGTAGTTTCTTTGAAAAGTGCTTCAGAAGCCCCTATAGTGGCCCCCCTGCATGTTTAGTGTTCGTTTGTTGTATGTATGGGCCATTGGACCAGTTTGATTGGGTCCATGGTTTTATTTCTTAACTAGCATACGCCCCCCATAAAGCGTTAACATGTGATTGAATTACGACCACATGAAATTCGCCATTGGCCGGACCTCCAGTTGATCGAAGGACTCTCCCTTTTCAGTGATCATGCTAAGTCTATCCCTTTTTCCTTTTCGGTTAAGCATATCATCTCATAGCGGAACAACAGATGCGAGGGAAGTTGATAGATGTTTTGTATTTTTTGAGTTGTGTGACTTGTTGGGTACAAAGTTTGACATTGTTGTGTTTGAAGGTTCCCCTAGAAATGATGAAAGGAATTCCAGTAGGGAAGGGTGAAGGCGGTTCAGAATTATCAGTGTTGACTAGTGTCTTGAAGGGATTTGTAGTACTTTCATCATCTGCAAGGGTCATGTTTGGTGACGTCTTGCAGTGTGAGTTCTCTTTTATAGTCAAGGGTGAAGTTTGACCTCATTAATTTGAATATTCTGTTTGGAAACGGTGAAAGAGATTCCAGTGTGGAAAGGTGGAAGCAGCCTAGAGTGGTCGGTGTGGGCCACTATTCTAAATGACCTTTGGTAATTTGTTGGTTTCGTTTAAGAAAGGGTCTACATTAGGCCACTAGTGTGGAAGACCCAGTCACATGGGGATGCTACGGTCAATTTTAGGAATCACGTGTTGTTTAAGACTCAGTTTGAAGCCCCTCTCTGTATAACGTTCCTCTCAACATCAATGGTCATGTTCAGGTGACGATTTGGGGTGTCGTGTTCTCATTCAGTGTGACAAAGGGTGTTGCGCATGCACCATTTCAGATCTTGTGTTGGTGAATGTTCAATGTATGATCAGTTGGATGTCGTAATGTGTTGTGTTTGCTGGTGTTGTCTCAGTTGCAGTGTGGTTGCATGTGGCACCAAAAAGGAAAATATCTATTCGGGAGTCTTCAATACCTGACTGCGAGGCAGGAGATTCTTCAAACACCAGGGCTCTAGCCATAGGCCTTGGAGTGAAGTTGGTGCGTGGTCAGGAACCCCGGGAGTGTATGAAACCCTGAATTTATTTCTGTCACCGGTAAGTAAAGGAAATTTAAATTTTTTTTCTGTGGATGTTCCATTCTGAATGAACCATCCGGTTGCGTAAGGTTTCTGTGACTATGTGGAGGCATGTTCATCTTGTTACCTTCAAGTCCCGGTGGTTTCGCCCCACTGAATGTAATTGATTTTAGTGCTCCGTACGAGGCCTATTGGGTAAATCAGTATCAAACTTGAATGATTTTCATCCAGATATGTTGAGATGTTGGTTTGTCTTCGGCTGTGGTTTTGACCTCCGATGGTTAGGACCCAACCTTCCCACCCTTTTGGTGAGGTGTTGGGTCAGTACTGGGAAGCCTCCGAGTTTGTGTATTTTCGTTGGTGCCAACGGTTGTGATACCCATTGGGGGCCTCACCTAAATTCCCCATAAATAAACAAATATTACCCTATTCTTATGGTGGGGAGTCCGCCTGGGCCTCCCTGTGTTGGTTTTCCAATCTCGTCTTGGGCGTCAGAAGGTTTCTAATGGTGGGGAGCCCTTACAGCTTTCCCATGATGGGCTTTATGTTCTGTTCTTAGTAATGACTTTTTGATAGGTGATAAGAGTATTCCTTGGATGTGGTTTGATCTTGTTTGTTCCTTCCAGACAAACAATTGGGTTTTCGTTCTACGGTACTTGAGGTATTTCGATTTGTGAAGTTGGTTCTTGTGAGTGAGAGAGTTCTTATCCTTGATCAATCAACTGGAGGTGTTCTAGCTCTTTGGGGTAGGCGACACATATCAGAACATATTTTTACAAGTTTCTTGAAGATGTCTTTGAGTCACTTTCTTTGAGCATGATGCCTTTTCCTCTTCGCTTGTTGGTTGTGGGGATCCTCTTTGAACCTTAGTGTGGCATTAGTTTCTTCATTGAGTCTCAACCTTAGCTGTGGTTTTCTGGGGATGTAAAGCTTTATGGTGGGGAGAGTTGTCACACCCACCATATTTGAATTAATTATTTTATTAATTTTCTTTGCGTCGGGTGGTCTGGGTTGAAACCCGACTTAAGATTTTGAGTTCTTTTTTAAATACGTGTTTTGGCCCTGACTGCATCCAGTGCACCATGGTCGAAGCTGTGCGGCCTCTCTTGGGTCATCGCACGACCCTGCCTGGTCACTGCATGCCCTATCGATGCTCAATTAATTAAATGAAATGATTTAATAATGAAGAAATAAAAATTTATTGAGTCATAAGACAAAAATAAAGTAAAATAATTTAATAATTTAATGATTTAAAAATATTAACAAGGATAATATTTCTATTATGAACAATAATAATAATAATAAGTTATTACTGTAAAGTTTATTAGTATACAGTTTTTTATTATCATCATTAATTCTTTCTCAATAAAAGTGTTAACATTTTAATTAATGTTATCATCTTGAGGATGTAACAATTATTATTCTATTATTGTTATTATCATTCTTATTTTTATTATTATTGTTAAGATTTTAGTTTAAGAATGATAATATTATTAATATTGATAATTATTATTAGTTTTATTTTATTATTATATTATTATTATTATTTATTTTATTGGGTAGGGTTTGGACCGATCCCCCTTTCTCCCTTAGGTCGCGACCCCTCTACCCCTTGGAACCCATTGCGACGCACACCACCCCTACATGGCTAGCCAGCGGACCTCCCCTTCCCCCTCCACTCTGGTTGCTGTGCTGCCACCTCCCTTGTTTTTTTCCTCTCTTACATCCGGATTTTCCCCTCCTGTTCTTTATCCTGGTTTGCGCTGCGACATGGTCCCCCCCTCTCATCAACTCCAGCAACCGGTCGTCCCTCCTTCCGACTTGTTTTTACCAATCATGCAGCACCAAAATCCGGCTACCAGACCCCCTCCATCCTCTAGTCCATCCAGCCTGTTGCGTTGCAGCTCCTGGCCAACATTGTCACGCCACTGGCTCACTCCCCTCCTACCCAGCGTGTCACGCCACCTGTTACCCAGCGCAACCCCCTGGAACCCCCAGGTCCGGCCGCCTCCCATTCCTCCCGGCCGAAGCCCTGCCTCCAGCCGTTTTCACCGATGCCCCTCTCCCAGCCAGCCCCATTACAGTGGCTTCCAGCCGTGCATCGCAACTTTTTTCCAACGAGACTCATCTTCAGCGACCCTTCCCCCTTGTCGGTAAACCTCAAGCGATTTCTCTTGTTTTTCACACAGTCTATTTTGGGTTTTTTTTGGTTTTCTTGCGGTGTGTTTGGCATGCTATGGGGGTTTTTCATTGAATTGTTGGGTTAATTCTTGATTTTTTGGTTCAATTGTTTGATTTAGGGTCAATTTTGGTTTTTTTGAGTTGCGGTTGGTGTGCGACGATCCTTGCACACCATATTTGTGGAGTTTTTGACACCTGAGGTAGGTGGTTCCATGCCTTTACATTTCATAGATAATTTAATTTGTTTGTTTGGTAAGCTTTAATATGTTCTATGATTTAGTTACATGGTGAGAATGTAGTTTAAAAAAATGATGTGAGTTTGGTTTGAAACCCGTTCCTTTTATGAACTTAGTTTACTTAATTGTGTAAATGGTTTTGGGGTGTTTTATAAATTATGCAATGGCTTATTTAAACTGTGTTGATGGTGCGATGAACAATTTTATATGGTGAGGATGTGCGGACAGATTTTAAAGAAGGTTTTTAGGTGTACCTTTGATGTGAAAGACTGGTGTGTTTAGTGGGGTTTCTTTATAAACTATTATAACAGATTATTAAATTATTTTGAAAGGTGAAAAATATGTTTTTGAAGGATTGGTGTACTTACATGTTGAGTTTTTATTTTTTACAAAAAAAATTTCTATGTTGTGTGTGTGTATGTTTTAAAGAGGTGTTATTAAAAAAAGGGTTGTGTGAGTCGTTTGTAAGGTGCGATTGAGTTCGGGAAATATTTAAAGTGGTTTGGTGTTGAGAAATGGACCCTTTGAGAAAATGGGTAATATTCATTATGTTTTCACCTGCACCTTTGTGTTTTATGCCTTGAATGTATTTAATAAAATCTGTGGGTGGTGTGAAACCCTATTTTAAATGGTTTCATTATATTGATGTCTTAGAAAGGTCTCTTTTTTTTTCTAAAATGGAAATAGGGTGTGTTTTTATTGTGTAAATATTTTCTTGCTAATTTTAAGAGTTTTCATAAATTGTTTAACTAGACTTATTAAATTATATGTGGAGTGCGAGAGTTGTTTTGATAGAGTTAATGTGCATTAAGTTTTTAAAGGAACCCTTATATGTGAAACTAGGCGTATTTCATGTGCCAAACATTGTGGTGCTATTTAGAAATGTTATTTATGTTATTTAAATAATTTATTAATTCATGCAAGTAATGTGAATTATGGTGTGAAATGGTTTTGGCATGCGTGCTTTTTTAATAGTGTTTGGGTATGAAAGTGGTGGATTTTTTATGTAATGTCTTGTTTGGTATGTGATATGAGAAAGCGATATGCTATGTGAATGTGGAACTTGTTTGAGCGCTAAAAGGGAAAACCCTAGGTACCTAGGTGGGCGGATTAGGACTAGTACGCTAGATGACACGTGAGTGGTCCGTCCCGATTTCATCTGGAAGGATTGACGTTACAACACTAACTAAACTTTTGTGATGATTGGAGACCACTAGGTTATGGATTTGTTTCCATACTAGTTGATCATGCACGAGAGAGTTGATTATTGTGGTCCATATTCCATGTTTACACCGAGGTACGATGTCTCTAGCGCACCACGCATACTAGCTACCATAGGGGTTTTACCCGCAGTGCTCTACTATTCATGGCGTGGTGCCTTCCGTCGGCATATGGAGTACCACTTGAGTATGTACATTTTATTTTATAAATTATCTCTTCCATTTTAAAGTAGTATTTGTGAAATGGTTTTTCTTCCAGTGCTCTTTTCTTTTTTACTTTCAGCCTTTAAATGTTTTCTCAAAAGCATTTTTTTAAGTGTGGTTTTAAATAAGAATGCTAAATTATCTTTTTTATGTTGTGGCATGGAACCTTTTTGTTGGGTGACGTCCTACTGGGCTCTTGTCTCACACCCTACATACACCTTTGGGTGTATGTAGACTTTTTTCTTTGTGTATTCTAGGTTGAGGCATCGTGCTCAGTGATGGTGGTTCTAGATACTGTTGGTCTTCGCGTGCAGGTTGGCATTGGTAGCTTGGAGATGTGGCTTCTCATGTCGTTTAGAGGTTGGTATTGGAGTTTAGTTCTATATCCTTGTTGTTGTTCACTTTGGGGTTTTAGTTGAATTGTAGACTTAAATTTGATTTTAGTTTAAGGTCCAGTTTGGTTGTCAGTTTTCAGTTTTAGTTTAGTTATCTTGTTAGTTGTTTTGTGTTTACTATTTCGGGTAAATCGTTCCCATGCATTAGTTTTGATATGCGGGCACTTGCGCCAACCCGTGGGGATAAGGAACACCCTTCAGGCCATGCCGCGGACCGGGTCGGGCGCCGAGTCAGATGGTGACTCGACCTGGTTCGTGACAGTACCCAAAATACCCCTATGATAAAAATCTTTCAAAATTCCTGATTTAACCATTTTTTTAAATTTAAGCTAAAATTACCACTAAAACCTCAAAACATGACAATTACCCATACAATAAAACTATGGTAGGGTTATAAATAATGATTTACAGTATAAAATATTTTAAAATAGTCTTCATCGCTGCTAGCATGAGATAATCAACAGTTTTTAGGACTGGGGTGTGACTCGTGGAGACAGATAGATTGGGTACTCAGGGAAACCTAGAGTGGCATAGAAATGAGATCGTATTGAGGTAATCTCCCTTATGAGGTTTTAACTTTTTATATTGTGATTTCATGTGATGTTAGATACTAGGTTGTGGGATGTGTTACCACTGAGAGATGTGTGATGTCCTAAGAGATTATTTTATGACTAAGGACCCCAAGAGGGAATCATTTATTTTTGTTCTAACCTAGAGGATCTAAATAGGGATGACTTTTCTTTCATACCAATTCTAAGGATCCCAAGAGGGATACCTCTATGTGCATGTGGAACCCAATGAACCAAGTGGTTTCCCATTGATAGAACAATCCTAAGTGGGTGTGTTATGGTCTTGTGTAGAGATGGGTGTTGATTTCACTTAGAACCTAAAATGATGTGTAAGTTGATGGGTATGATATTATGGTGATCAACATGGGAATTTTTACAACCCTTGATATATTTATTTTATTTTATTTATACTGAAAATTGGTTTACACCCTCAGAGTTGTTTTGATATAGATGTAGTGCCATGTACATAGAGCAGGGTATATTGATGAGCTTCTGTATTTAGAGATGAACATGGATAAAAGATGCCATGAATATAGAGCTTGGTGATTGGAGATTACTTGGATTAAGAGTTTGGAACATGATAGGGGAAACCATGGATTATGATCTCGGATGATTGGACTACCATATATTACATTCCCATATCTATGAGGATACTGATAGGGGATACCATGGATTTAGAACCCGAATGTTAGTACTATCATGGGGTACATCCACAAAGTCATGAGGATACTAATTGGGGCTGCCATGGTTTTGGTGTCTGGATAATAGGATTTTCATAGGTTACATATCCAGATTCATGAAGATACTGATATGATCATCCTTGAATTAGGATCTAGGATGATAGGGCTACTATGGATTCCATTCCAAGATTCACGAGGATACTGATAGGGGATTCCATGGAATTAAAGCTCAGATGATAAGACTACTATGGAATGAGTCACTAGTTTCATGAGGATTGGATGGGGGCTACCATGTATTTGGACCCCGCATGTTATTTGTGAGGAAAATCCTTTTAGACATGATTAGAGACACCCCAACAATAGTCAAAGTTTCTATAATTGATCGGGGTCACATACCTAAGGATCCAAAGTGGCTGTATTTTATTTTTATTCATGTTATGTTTTATCTAGGATAAACATATTGCATGATCATACACTTATGATAATAGTTTATAGGTTCACTGTTTGGGATGGCCTATTGATATTCATTTATCACCCCTTATATGTGAACCTCAGTGTGTGTGTAGACATTATGTCTACTTTCATGTTGATCACAAATGTATGATGAATAATGAGAAGGCCCAGGGTTACATGATCAAGCAGAGATACTCTTGTGGTGAATTATGATTAGGCCAAAGCATCTTGATAGAGTTTTGGATACTAGGTATGTGGTATTTCATAGAGTTGGTTGATAATCCTTATACATTACTTCAATTTATTCCTATATTTGTGGTTGGACTAGTGGGTCATCAGTTGTTGTATGTGAGCATGATTGTTTGGGTCTGTATGCATCGTTTCATTTTATTACAACATGTTTTAGTTTATTTATTATTTTTATATACTATAATGTGTATGATGCTGGGTTATTTTACTATTATTGTGTACTATGATATGGGGGTATAGTCTCCTCACATTACCACCTTAGACCCCCGCTACTATTTGGAAACCTATAACATACGAGGAGGCGCACATGAGGTCCTGTGACGAACTAGTCAAACTATTATTTATAGAGTGATCTAGGGAGGGATGTTATAAAGTGGTCTTAGAGCATTTGTTTTCTTTTTCATCTCTATTTTAGTATATGTTATACTGGGGTTTTAAGAATGTATTCGAGCCTGTGATGCATACCAGGCCGGTGCATTGAGAACACCTATTTCACTAAGAAGTACAGGTTATTAGGCATGGGATTTATGTTCTTGGTTTCATGTTGTTATAGTTCTATTTTATTTTCACCTAGATCGACGTGCATGTGGTTTTTATTTTATTATTTATTATGGGATTTTGGATTTTGGCCTATTGGAAAGAGGCCAATTCTTTGATTTTGACTCTTTTCATATAGAGGCAAGAGGTTTCTCATGCATTATTTCAATCATTTAGGTATCAAATAACATATAGGCCTACTAGTGCGTGTTTCCCTTGATGAATGAGTCTTAGTTGTTTAAATTGTCAAAAAATTATCACATAACATTTTCCTATATAAGTACTTAGTGGAATTCTACTCAACTAGGCCAAATTTTATATATATTTCCTTATAATGGAAGTTCATGTGGATATGTGGTGAGAAGTTCAATAGTGAGGATAAAGACTCGGTCCTCATGAATAGAAGGTGAAGTGACCCTAGTGGGTCTGTATGACACTAGGTGACTAATTATGAACCCCTTTTGGGGTGATTTTATTTAGGTTTGGTTAATTAAAGTGACAATAAAAATATATATGATGTTTTCCAATATATCTTTGAATGCCACTATACTTAAATGAACCATGTGGTGGTGGTTTATAGGAACAAATCATCTAGGATTATGTCATTGGTTTTTAGAATCATTTAGAAATGAGACATGATCATCCAGTGATTTTTTTCATTTGTGGATGCTCATGGGTATGAGTGCCTTAGTTGTGGGTGGTGGTCGGTGTGTGATGCCATCATATGTGAGACCCCATGAGTTGGTGGGTTAAAAATTATGTTTCCATGGGTTTTTAGGTGGCTTCATGGATATATCCCTATAAGTTTTTACCTTGGTGTTATACTTGAATATTAGGAATAGGTGGGATACTTATAGGCCCCTTAGTTTTGACTCAGACCCTAATGGGTTGGTCTGTGGTTTGATCTATGGAAACCAATGTGAGGGGGTTGACCTGAGTTTTTTGGTGCCTTTAGGGGTGGTGATCTTGGTTGTATTCTTTTGAAGAGATTGGTACATGTGAATTATTATCAGATATATATAACTAGATATAATGATTCCTTTGGTTTTCGAGGAAGCACCTAGGGTTCTTGGGAATCAAGATTGGTCTCGATGGGCAAGACTGTTTGGGTTCCTGAACTCATTAATAAGTGGGTGCATTCTTAACAACATGGCTAGAGTACCAGTGTATTATCATTAATGGAACAATTCTAGGTGGAAGCTAAGCATGTGGCTGAGGTTAACGCACCTTGGATTTAGGATGATCACCTGTGGTACTAGGATGACACTATGAGGTGAGTAGTCATTTGATGTATCATTGCACAAGTAGAGTGTCCAATTTTAGAGAGGAGTTCCAAGGGAGATCATAAAATTTCTATATTGATGTGCCATGGAACATGTTAAACATGGAATCAGTGGTTCTAAAATCCAAGAGTATGAGTTTGGTGATGGATTGAGTTCCACAGAATGTTCAATCTGAGGCTGGACCTTGACACACATTATTAAGGAGATGTGGTGTTAGGGGTTGGTGGTAGGTAAGTGTGTCCCAAAAGGAGAAACTCACATGGTTGGAAGTGAACCCATCAGAAATGCACTTTAGGTGATTAATATAGTAATTCATATTATGGGGAGCGCACCATTGGACTTTTGAGGGTGGTGACCCTCATTATGAGTTGAAATTTAGAATTTTCTCTAGAAACCATTCTCGGGAAGCAGGAATGGGAAACAAGTTGGTGCTATAGGATGGATCTTTGGAGTGAGTGGTTTAGCCACATTAAATCATTGTATTTGGACATGGATAAAGAATGGGCCATGTAGTTGGTGTTCGGTTGTCAGGAAATGATAATAATACTCCTATGGAGGGTAATATTAGTTTATTTATGGAGATATGACCCTTATGTGGGTATGAGAAAGGATGTAATGGGAACCACATTAAGTGGGTCGCTAGACTTCTAAGGATGTGTTTTAATAGGAGACTTCGATGTGGGGAAGTGTTGTGAATAAGAATTGGACATTTTGGTTTGATTTCTATGGTGGGGGCACCATAAACCCAATGATGAATTATGGATGACATTATGACATCTGAAGATGGAAGGGTGTGGTCATGCACTGTCTAGGTTGTTTGTTGATGGTGGAAAATAGTGGCTTGACCTTTGATGGGTTGTATGCCTTATTTTTGGAATTTTGTACAGAAACTTGATTTTTGTTCCATGGTTGAACACAAAGAGTTTAATATCAATTGATAAACGAGGTCAGTTAGTATGTGTTGTTATAAGACCACTGAAGCTTCTCGAGGACGAGAAGTGTTATGGTGGGGACACTACTACAAAACTGGTCTTTAGCAATGCTATTATTTATCAATGATAAAAGAAAACACCGTTAAATTGAATATTTATTAGCACTAAAGAAAGCACTGATAAATTTAACCTGTTATCAATGCTTTTATTTTAGCACTGATAAAGAAATCCTTTATCAGTGCTTTTTTTAGCGATGATAAATGGTATCCTTTATCAGCGCTTTGTTTTTAGTGCCGATAGAGGGTAAGATTTATCATTGCTTTATGTTTAATGTTGATAAATATTTATTTCATCAATTATTTTTTAGCGCTGATAAAATGGAATAATTAAATAAATAATAAAAAAACATGTTTATTAAAAAAATATTCTAACTTTTATTAATTAAATAATTATTGATAAAAATGAATTGATTGATTATACATTATTAAATATTAAATTTTTTATTAATTAATTTTATTAAATTGCATATATTAAATATATAGATATATATTAATGTATATAAATATGATTATATATTACAAAATATTTACGTGCTTTACTTTAAATTGTCATATATTTATTGAATAATGGTATATAATTAAAAATTAATATGAATTAAAAATATTGACTAATTTCATATTACTCGACAGATAATGGAATATCGTTTGATTTTTCAATTTAATATAGATCAAATGTGTGTTGTATTGATTTCAAATATATGTACAATTAATGAATTTTTATATATAATATGCACACACACAGAACTTATCCATTTTTACAATATTGTTAAAGTATACCTATATTCTTCACTTATTCATTTCACTCATTTTTTACATATATGCATGCAATCAAAATTAGATATTCATTAATAATGTTACAAATATATTTGTAAAAAAAATTCATAAATAAACGTATTTAAAAATGTACATTCACTATATTTATAAAATTATATATTTATAATTATAAATAAATAAATATTTTTTAAAAGTATTTATATAATCATAAATAAATAATTATATATATTTAAATAAATATTAAATTTATAATAAATTTACTTATATAATGAATATATATACTATATATATATATCTATATATATTTATTAAATATATATATATGTATAATTATATAAATATATATAATGTTATAAATAATATTTTTTAAAAATATTTCTTTTATTATAAATAAATAATTATAAAATTATAATAAATATATTTTAAAAGGAATATATTTACTATATTTATATTTATATATATTTATTAAGTATTTATAATTATTTACAATTTTTTAGTTATAATTATAATTATAAATCCTTTAACAACGCTTCAGTAATAATGACTGATAAAAGAATCTTTATCAGTGTTTTTTTCGTGCTGATAAAGATGGGGATTTATCAATGACAAAAAAAGAACTCAATGCTATAAGTTTGGCACTGATAACGATTGGTATTATTAACACCTTTTAGTGCTAAAAAAGACCTATATTTATTAGTGCTAAATAAGTGCTGATAAATAGTCCTTTTATCAGTGCTTATATAATATGCGCAGATAAAAGGGATCTTTATCAACACTTATTGGTAAGAACTAATAAAAGTGTCCCAATCTATTTTAAAAACCCTAACCATTTGTGAGACCGTCGCAATATAGAATATTTCCAAGGAAGCCAACCATTGCCAATGCTCCTCCTCGCTGAATCAAAGGTCGAATCACACCACTCGACTGCCTCCAAATATCTCATCCGACATCCGAAGAGGGTCTCATATTTTCTTCAACCTAGTGAGGTAGTCCTTATGATTTTCTTTGTGTATTTTTGGTTTTGTTTATGATTTGTTCTTCTATGATTTGTTTATGATCTATTTGTTGGACCCCGGGACACCCTGAGAGTGGAGGGGTGAATCAGGGTGACAACTTTTTCTTTTAATGTGATGGATCTTGTTCCCACATTGATAGGAACTTGTTAAACCTGTATGAAGAATATGATCAGAAAGCAAACATTCACATACAAAGATATGAAACAACACTTTTTACTTGGTTCACCACTAAGGGCTATGTCCAAGGAGCATACACCGACAGGTTTTCGGTCATACCAAATTCCAATAAACTTCACTAGCTGTGGATTACAAAGGTTTGGGCACAGTCACTCTGTCCCAGGCTCACTGTCTTTACAAAGGTTCAGGGATAGCTCACTGCATCCCTCGAGTCACTCCCATTGACTCCCCCTAGCTCACCGCCTTTGGTGAAGTTCCACTCAGTTTATAGACGTGAAGGTATCTTCATCTTCGCTAATGAATACATCCTCTATTGTATGTAGATGCTCTGTTGAAGTCCAAATCTCACCCTTAGACTAAACTCACTTTGCACCGAAGGTATCAGGCAATCTTCCAGCTTTCGTGCAGCTCCAAAAAGATTGGGGTACTTTAACCACACCTAGTGCGCTTCTCCAAGACCGACACACAAGTTTCAAGACGACATGCAATTCCAGCTCTCCCACTTGTGCGACACTCACTTCTTCAACTTCAAACTTGCACGACTCACATTCTTTTCCACCCAAACCAGTTTTGGAACGCAAAGGTCAACTGTCACGCTTCTTAAAATCCTGGCACACAAGTGTCACCAAACCACCTGCGTGACACTTCTTTCCCCAACTCCAAACTGGCGCGACCAATACCCGTTCATTCCCAAACCACCTTGGACGCGCAACAAACAACTGTCGCGCAACTTCTACTTGCGCGACCACACAACCACTTGCGCGACCACTACACCTGTGCGATGGGAGATCTGAATTTCTATAAGTCTCGAAATTCATACTGAATGAGGAGGGTTCGACCTCTATTTATAGGTATTTGGATACCCTGCACGACGGTGCACAAGTCTTCCCTTGGCGCACAAGTTTTGGCACGCAAGTCACTTGCGCGACCAAACATAAAACTTGGGCGCCCTTCTCCCTTTGCCATATTTTCATGTTATGATCTTGAAAAACAAAAGGCGCGCAAGTTTCCTCTCCTTAAAGTAAACGGCGCGCAAGTATCTTTTCCAAAAACCACTTTTCTCCATTTGTCGATTTTTAGGCCAAAAAATTTGGCAAAGACTGGAAAATGGTGCCACCTTCAATACTGTTATCTTCTAGTTCTGTATGACCACTTTGCTGGCACACATTCTGAACTTCCATTGAGGATTGACAAAAAACACAAACCATACTCCAATTCATGCATAGATGAGCATGGTTCCAAAAATATCCCCCCTTTGCGTTTGTTGGAAATCAGTAAATAAATTCAATAGTTCACCATCCACATGAAAACCAAAAACGCAAGAATCAACACAGCCAACACTCTAAGTCTACGTGAGAAATGATTGGTGTTGAAAACAAGAGAGAAAACTTGAATTGAGTTCCCATACAATGTATTCCTTCCCAACCTATCACCGACACTGACTTCTCAATGTGTAACTGAAGAATTACATGTCTGAATTTATTCCTTTCTCCCCCATTGACCATAAATCAAAAGACTGGTAATTTTTCATTGTTTAGCTCAAACCACACTCCCCCTGGATAGTATCTCCCCCACAAACCTACATCGCATCCATAAACAGATTAAAAAAAACTAACATAACTGGGGAGAGGGGATTTTCGTAACCTCCTTATGCACTGGGAGGTGTATGAACACCGAGGTTCAACCGATGCTTCTCAAACACAGCCACTGATAGTGGCTTGGTCAGGATATCATCCACTTTCTCATTAGTTCCCACATGATCTATTCTAATCACACCTTGCTCAACTTTTTCTTTGATAAAGTGATACCTGATTTCAATATGTTTTTTATGAGAATGCTGAACAGAAATCTTTGTAAGATGAATTGTGCTCTTGTTATCACAGTAAATTACCATTGGTTGCTTCAGCTCATCACCAATATCTGTAATTTGTTGCTTCATCCATAGCAGTTGAGTGCATGCCTTTGTGGCAGAGATATACTCAGATTCAGTAGTACTAAGAGAAGTACTTTCTTGTTTCTTTCTCAACCAGCCAACACATTTATTTCCAATATATAATGCTCCACCACTGGTGGAATTTCTGTCAACTACATCTCCAGCCCAGTCAGCATCAGAAAATGCTAATAATTCACTGTCTCTTCCTACAACAAAGTATAAGCCACAATTGTGAGTACCTTGAATATACCTCATGATTATTTTTACCACTTTCATATGTTCCTCCTTTGGATTACTCTGAAAGATGGCTGCTAGATAGGTTGAAAAGATAATATCTGGGCGTGTCGCTGTCAGGTACAGTAGGCTCCCAATTATCCTCCTGTACATAGTGGAGTCTAGAAATGCCCCATAATCATGCTTTCCATGTTTGGTTCCAACTGCAATTGAAGTTGATATTGGTTTGGAGTATTTCATATTAAACTTCTTCTGCATCTCTCTTGCATACATTTTTGAGAAATGAAAGTGTATTCCTGCCTTTGAATCACCTGCATCGCCAAGAAATATGTGAGTTCCCCAATCATAGACATTTCAAATTCTGATTTCATGTGATTGGAAAATTTATCCACTGATTTCTACCTGCTGCCAACAAATATAATGTCATAAACGTAGACTAGAACCATGAACTGATCTTTTGGAGAATTCTTCACGTATAGATTGTGGTCTACTCCTCATCTTTTGAATTCCAGCTTCCTGAGATACGATTCTAGTCGGGAATACCATGATCATGGTGCCTACTTCAAACCATATAGATCTTTCTTCAGTTTTCAGACCTTTGTTTCATCAGTACTAAGAAAAAAACCCACTGGTTGTTCAATGTAGACTTCTTCTTCGAGTACACCATTAAAGAATGCTGTCTTGACATCCATTTGATATACACTATATCCTCTTTGGAGTTCCATGTCAAGGAATATCCGGATTGATTCTAGTCTATCCACTGGAGAAAAGGTTTCTTCAACATCAACACCTTCAATCTGGGAGTATTCTTTACATACCATTCGTGCCTTGTTTCTAATAACACTTCCATGCTCATCAAACTTGTTCTTGAAGATCCATTTTGTACCAATCACATTGTGACCTTCAGGTCTCTGTACAAGATCCCATGTCTGATTCTTGTCAATCTGATCTAACTATTCATTGATGGATTTCACCCATGATTCATCCTTTGCATCTTCTTCAAATGAGGATGGCTCCACAGCTGACAGAAATGCAGATTGCATGTTATTACTCATCCTCCTTGTTTGTGTGGGTGCACTCCTGTCCCCAATTATGTTAGATGGATCAATATCAGCTCTTCGATTTCTACTGCGAGGTTCAGTTGCATTCTCTCTAGCCATAGTTTCTTCTTCAGATTCTTCTTATGAGTCAACATCATGATGTGACTGTTGAGTGTTTTGTAAAAATTCCTCTATTTCTATATTTGTATTTTCTCTATGTTCACTTTCTTCCTCACTTTCTATCACATCAGCATATGACGTCCTTGAATCATATGTGGTTTTCTCTTCAATTATCTTAACATCACTGCTTTCCAAAATCCTTCCTAATCGCTTGTTGAAACACTTTTAGGCTTTGTTGTTCATTAGATACGCAAGAAAAATTCCTTCATCATCATTTTCACCAAACTTCCCTTGATTTCCTTATTTATTATAGATGAATCATTTGCTTCTGAAAACATGAAAGTATTTCAACGAAGGCTTCCTTCCATGCCACAATTCATCTGGTGTCATTGTTTCTCCCATATAAAGCCCTGTTCGATTCTGAATGTGCATTTCAGCTTCAACAGCTTCCTTCCAGTAATGGAGAGAGATACCACTCTCAATCAGCATAGTCCTAGCCATATTGTTGACCTATTGATTCTGGTGCTCAACAACTCCATTTTGCTGTGGAGTCCTCACAACAGCTACCTCATGGTGTATTCCATGTTTTTTCTAGGTAATTCTCAAACTCAATGGACGTTTATTCCCCTCCATTGTCAGATCGCAACACTTTGATTGTTCGTCCAATATCATTCTTGGCGATTCGCCGATATGTTTTCATGCAGTCAGTCACTTGTCGTTTCCTGTGAATGACCATAACACATTCCATTATAATGTAATCATATATGAAAAGGACAAAGTACATTTCTCCATGAGTTCCGACAACATTTATCAGCCTGCATACATCTGTATGAATTAGATCAAGAATATGAGATTCCCTTTTCTTCTTTGGCTGATATGAACTGTAGACCAGCTTTCCAAGAATGCAAGCATCACAAGACTTTTCACGTTCATGCCTTAGTTTGGGAATGTCCATGACAATCCTTAATTTTGATATTTTGTACATGTCTTGTTGATTGATGTGTCCCAGTATCTGATGCCACAAATTTTTTTCTTCTTCAACAGTCATGTAACAAACATTTTCTTTACTATCAACCTGATACAAGTTTCCTTATGTTCTGCATCTCTTCATAAGTGAATTTCCTATCTTTCCCTTAATAGTTCAGCCTTTCTGATTAAAATAAACTATAAGTTCCAAGTAACAGAGTTGAATCATGCTGAGTAGATTATGACGTAGACCATCTATGAAAAGGAATTCAATCTTCTTTATCTCTCCATTAGCTGATTTAGTACTTCCACTACCTTTGATTTTCAGAGCTCCATCATTACCAACTCATACTGTACCATCAACCTTCCTTTCAATATCCGTTAATAGGCCATCATTACCTGTCATATGAGATGAACAACCGCTATCCAGAATCCAAGTACTATTGCTTTTTTTAGCTTTGAGGTCCACCTCTACAAGGTTGGATTTTTCAATTTTCTTCCTTTCTTTCCACGAGACATTGGATTGAGTATAGAGCACTGATGGACTTTTAATTATCTCATCTGTGTACATTGGTTATTCATAGTCGAAGTCTTATTCAAGAGGAGAAAACCTGTTTGTAAGAGAAACACTATCTTGTTGACGAGATTTGACTTGTCTTGAACTCTGGTATGAGGTGTCCATGTCCCTTCTCTGCCTGCAATTAACAGACTTATGACCAAAGTTAGAACAACGAAAATAGTATCCATAGAAACTGTTTCTTCTATAAGATAGAGGATATGAAGTCAGTCTTCTTTTTTGACGTCCCAGATCTTCCCCAATCAAGTATCTCCTTGCCCTTTCGCAATATGACATGGTATGGCCCAGATAGCCACAGAACTGAAACTTCATAAGAGGAAATGTATTCTCACTTGAATTTCTCCGCATACCTTCTTACTTGGGAGAATAGTTGGACTGCCTGTCATTTCTGAATGTTTGAAGATAATTTTCAGTTCTCCTTTTAGTTTGGATTGAGGGTTTCTTTTTCAGCACTTCAGAAAATGTTTCAACATGTCCAACTTTCATCTTGTCTTTCTTTTGGCTCTCTTCACTTCCAGTAGTTGATGTCTCAGCTTCACAGCCAATTCCACTCTTTCCCATGCAAGCGGGACTTTGATCACTCAATATTTTTCCAACCCCATCTGAACCACACTTGGATCTTTCTAGTAATTCTGCATATGAGAATCTTCCAAACTCTATTTTCTTCATTGATTCTTTTGAAATTGATTCAGTCTCAAGTTTACTCCTAAGAGTAACAAATTCCTCCTCAAGACCCTCAGCAGTCTTGGATTTTTCATCCAGTCTGGATGTGAGGTCATTGATGAACTTTCCCTTCTCTTCAATTATCAGCTTCAAATCCACTACATCATCATTTCTTTCAAGGATTTTAGACTGTACTTTCACAAATTCTTCCAGTCGTTCAATTTTAGCTTCAATATGATCAACACATTCAGTTGATTCCTATACAATTGATTTCCACTTATTACAACTCTTACATTTCATCTTAATATTTCTAACAGCATCCTTAAGTTGCATCTTGGGATTGCCACAAGTTTTTAATTGATTGTATACACCATTATCTTCTGAATTTTCAACAGTGGCCATCATGGAAGCATGGTTTGTAGTTTTGAACTCTGGTTCTTCTTCTTCACAGAATTCATTATCATCATCTTCCTCTTCACAGACAAAAATCATCTTCAGAACTTCCTTTCTAGATTTGAATTCTACTTTCCTGAAAAACCTTTTCTGAGGATTATTAATGTTTTCAGAATCTCTATCATCATGATCAATATTTCTTAAGCACTGAGAAGCAATGTGCTCAACTTTTCCAAAACGAAAGAAAGCTAGAGGTAACTTCCCTTTGAATTTCCCTTTTCCCTTCTGGAAGTTCTTGGAAATGAGAGAAATAATTTATTTTTCCTCATCGTCTTTACCACTAATATCTTTATAAATTTTCAGTTTCTCCATGGATTTGAATTCCATTCCATTGCTTACTCTTGTAGTAGCATTTTCTGGTTTGACTCTCATTTCATATGCCACTAGGCTGCTCAACAGATCATCCAAAGAATGTTTGGAAATATCTCTTTCCTCAAGGGCTGCCACATTTGTATTGTATAGGGGTGGAAGTCTTCTTAATATTTTCTATACAATGTCAACGTCTTTGATTTATTCACCTAGACCCTGAATTTCTCTAACCACTTCATTAATTCAATTGAAGAAGGAGTCTGCATTCTCATCAGGATGCATCTTCAGATCATCAAACCTATTGTGTAGGACTTTCAGTTTCACCTCCTTCACTTTGCTATCTCCTTCATAAATATTATCACGTTTATCCCACATGGACTTTGCTGAGGTGGAACTCATCACCTTTAGATAGATCTGATCAGAAAGGGATGCGGTGAGAGCATTCTGCACTTTAGCATCAACATCAAGAATTTTCCTATCAGCATCCATCATAGCCAGCCCTGTTGGATCAGTAACATGAAAACCTTGGACAGTGGAAAATAGGAATTCTGTTCCAAGGGATCTTAGATGAGATCTCATTCTATTCTTCTAGATCTGTAAATTACTTCCATCGAAGAGAGGGACTCCCCTCACATTGACTGCATTTTCCATGACGACAAAGGACCGATTCAACACCAGTAACCTTTAGCCTCTGATACCACTTGTAGGACCCTGGGACACCCTGAGAGGGGAGGGGTGAATCAGGGTGACAAATTTTTCTTTTAATGGGATGGATCTTTTTCCCACATTGGTAGGAACTTGTTAAACTTGTATGAAGAATATGATCAGAAAGAAAAAATTCACATGTAAAGAGATGACACATCACTTTTTACTTGGTTCACCAATAAGGGCTATGTCCAAGGAGCATACGCTGACAGGTTTTCAGTCATACCAAATTCCCCTAACCTTCAATAGCTGTGGATTACAAAGGTTCGGGCACAATCACTCTGTCCTAGGATCACTGCCTTTACAAAGGTTCAGGGATAGCTCACTACGTCCCTCGGGTCACTCCCACTGACTCCCCCTGGCTCACTGCCTTTGGTGAAGTTCCACTCAGTTTATAGACGTGAAGGTATCTTCATCTTCACTAATGAATACATCCTCTGTTGTATGTAGACCCTCTGTTGAAGTAAAACTCTCACCCATAGACTAAAACCACTTTGCCCCGAAGGTATCGAGCAATCTTCCAGCTTTCGTGTTGCTCTAAAAATATCGGCGTACTTCAACCACACCTGGCGCACTTATCTAAGCCCAATGCACAAGTTTCAAGATGGAATGAAAGTCTAGCTCTACCTCTTATGTGACACTCACTTATTCAACTTAAAACTTGCATGACTCACATTCTTTTCCACCCAAAATGGTTTTGGCGTGCAAAGGTCAACTGTTGCGCTTCTTCAAATCCCGGCGCACAAGTGTCACCAAACCACCTGCATGACACTTCCTTCCCCAACTCCAAATTTGTGCGACCAATACCCTTTCTCTCCCAAACCACCTTGGACGCGCATCAAACAACTGTCACACAACTTCTACTTGCGCGACCACACAACCACTTGCACGACCACTACACCTGTGCGACGGGAGCTCTGAATTTCTCTAAGTCTCGAACTTCATACCAAATGAGGAGGGGTTGAACTCTATTTATAGGCATTTGGATACCCTGCACGACGACACACAAGTCTTCCCTTGGTGCACAAGTTTTGGCGTGCAAGTCACTTGCGCAACCAAACATAAAACTTGGGCGCCATTCTCCCTTTGCCATATTTTTATGCTATGATCTTGAAAAACAAAAGGCGCTCAAGTTTCCTATCCTTCAAGTCAACGTCATGCAAGTCTCTTTGCCAAAAACCACTTTTCTCCATTTGTCAATTTTCAGGCCCAAAAAATTGGCAAAGACTGGAAAACAGTGCCACCTTCAATATTGTTATCTTCTCATTCTGTATGATCACTTTGCTAGCACACATTCTGAACTTCCACTAAGGATTGAAAACAAACACAAACCATACTCCAATTCATGCATAGATGACCATGGTTCCGACACTATTGTTTATGATCCATTGTTTACGATTTGTCTATGATCAGTTGTTTAGGGAACGATTTGTGGTCCATTGGTTGTATTGACTACCAATGTATGATCCATTGTTTATATCTGACACTGAACATGGATTTATTCATTTTTGTTTTACTACTATGTTTTATATCTTATTACTAATTTTTTTTTCATATATGTATATAAATGTGTATAAATTTTCATGTATATTCTTTTTTATTGACTACTGATTTGAGGAACATTGGTGGTTCCCTAATGATTATATATATGCTGACACCTTTCATGGAAACTTCAGTGGATATAAATCTTTAGATGCTATTTTTCAGGAACCAAGTTAATGGAGTGATGTATGTTCCTCTACCATTTATATGTATCATAGGATATAGTTACTTTTATAATTAACTATGGTCCTTAGTTTTCTTATTGATAAGATTCTAAGGGGCTATCCCCAGTTAAGCACATGAGGTTTTATCACATCAAGACTTCACTTTTTAAATCATTACAGTGCCTTTAGTTCACGTTATGTTTGAATATCAGGTTTTTATCTATTTGGTATTTATTATAAAATATAAGTGAATGACTTTTTATATTGGTGTGACGTGTATGTGTGTCTATATAGCTATTTCATCATTTATTTCCATAGTTCTTTGTCTAATAGGTATGCCTATATTTGGTAATGATGATTTTGGGTCTACATGTCCATTAACCCCAAGGGTCTTGCTAGAATTTTGTTCGACCTCTGATACTAATTTTTTCTATTTGGGGGGGGGGACTGCCTCGTATTTATGGTTTTTACACCCAATGTTTAAACCATCATTGAGGGACTTTGAGGTGTGTTAGAAGTCATAAGACGATCTGACCTGGTGTTTTTTGGGTAATTCAAGCTAGGTTCATTACACTATCCATCTTCTGGTTTACACCTATAAAGTTTAGTGATAATATCATTTATTATCTTCCTTTATCACCCTCTATTTTTTTTATATTCCAACAACCCTTACTATTGGATTTATAATATCTTGGCGCTCATATATTCTAGTAAAAATGATCCATATTTCCCTTATTAGAATTGTATATAACTTTCACTTTTGATAAAGAATATCTTCTGTGTATTTATTTATATATTGTATAAAATTAATATTTTATGAACCCAATAGGATGTATATGAACCAAAAATGTATGCAAGATAATTGTTTGACAAACTAATATGAAGATGGAGTTAAAGGGTTCATCAAGTTTGCAAGAGAGCATGCATACGACCCTTCTAAAATCCTCTGTCCATGTTTACATTGTTGTTATTCAAGACAAATTAGCCCAGAAGAGTTGGAAGAACATTTGATTTGTCACAGAATACATAAAATCTATAAATGTTATAATAAACATGGGGAAGAACTGAATTTAGACATAAATTGGGATGATACTATGGTTTATGAATCATTTGATATGAATACCTTTGTAAAAGATGACAGAGATCGCATAGAAGAAATGACAATGGAAATTTAAGATGACCTTTGTGATTGTCCAAAGTTTTTTGAGGTGTTAAATAGATATTCCAAGAAACCATTGTATATCGGCTCTATTAAATACGCAACATTGTCAGTTATATTGAAGTTATGTAATTTCAAAGCTGGAAACAGATGGAGTAACACCATCTTTACAAAACTACTTGGTCTTCTGAAAGATATTCTACCAAAAAAAAACTACCATTACAAACATATGATGCTAAAAAACTATTACATAAAATGAGAATGATCTCTAAAAAAATACATTCTTGTCCAAATTATTTCATATTGTTTCACAAGGACCATGAATCACTCACCAAATTCCCTAAGTATGGAATAGATCGATAAAAAAAATGAATCAAGTACTTCAAAATATGTATAGTACTTTCCTATAATTCCATGGTTTATAAGACTATATGGATGTTAGGAAACCACAAGAAAATTAACATGGCATATAGATACAATAATTAAATATGGGAACCTACATCATCCATCAGATTCTCTTCAATGGAATATAATTGATTACAATTTTTCTAAATTTGGAGATGATTCGAGAAACTTTTTTCTTGCATTATCTGTAGATGGAATAAATACTTTTGGTGTACAAATTAGTACTCAAAATAAATTAACCATCATGTTGGTAAATTATAACTTGCCACCATGGTTATTCATGAAGTGAAAATAAATTATGTTTTCACTGCTTATATCTAGACCAGGGAAACCTGGTAATGGTATTGATGTCTATTTGGCTCCATTGATCGAAGATATGAAATTGATGTGGGATACAGGTGTTATAATGTTTGATTCACATAGAAGTGAAGAATTCACATTAAGGGCCATGTTGTATGTAATGATAAACTATGTCCCCTCTTATAGAAATTTATCCGGTTATAGAATTAAAGGCATGTTGAGGTGTCCCATTTTTGAAAAATGCACACACTCAATTCGGTTGAAGCATTCCCCAAATACTGTGTTTTTAGGACATCGAAATATTTTATATAGAAATCATAAACACCAATCCTATATGAAAAAATTCGATGGGAATATCAAAGAAGGTACAACACCATCTCCAGCAACAGGTGATCAACTATAAAAAAAGTAAAAAATATTGACACTGTTTTCGATAAACCATTTTCAAAAAAACCTTACAAAATTAGGTTGGAATAAGAGATCAATTTTATTTGAATTACTATATTGGAATTATTTGTATGTCAAAAATTTTATTGATGTCATGCATGTAGAAAAAAATGTATTTGATAGTGTTATTGGAACATTACTAAATGTTCCTAGAAAAATGAAAGATGGAATCAAGGCTAGGTTGGACTTGATTGAAATGGAGATAAGGGAAGAGTTGGCACTGGTGAAGGGTAAAAGACAAAATTTTCTTCCTCTAGCATATTACACTCTATCCAAATAGGAAAAATTGAAAATTTTCCTTTTCCTTATGAGTGTAAAAGTTACACAGGGGTATTCATCAAATATCAAGAATGTTGTGTCAATGACTAATTTGAAGTTACAAGGAATAAAATCACATGAATTTCATGTTTTGATGAAAGATTTAATGCGTGTTTCTTTCCATTTCATTATGCCTCAAAACGTATGACATATATTAACCAGACTCTACTTCTTTTTCAAATCCATATGTATTAAAGTTGTAGACCTGATAAATTTTCCATTCATGAATAAATAGATTTAAATAATATTATGTGAATTAGAAATGTTCTTCCCACCACCATTATTTGATATAATGGTCCACCTGATGGTTCACTTGGTCAGAGAGGTTCAAATATGTGTTCCTGACCATTACATATGGATGTACCCCATTGAACAATATATGAAGATTTTGAAAGGGTATGTTAAGAACCGAAGTTGGCTAGAAGGTTGTATTGCATAATTATATATTGTTGAAGAAGATATTGAATTATGTACCGATTAACTATCATATGTTGAAAGTATCGATCTCCCAAATTCTTGTCACAGAGAATGCGTTATAGGAGAAGGGATTTCTAGAAGAGATGTTGTTACAATTACCTTGATAGGGATAGAGAAAGCATATCTTTACATACTAAATAATAGTGAAGATGTTTATCCATAAATTGAATCCCACAAATTTTTTTTAGAGATTTTAATCCATAAAGGGCTGAAATATAGATATCAGATACACATAATCAACAGTTTATAGGATGGTCTAGAGATAAAATATATATGGAGTTATCTGAAAATCCAAATTCAATTTCAAAATGACTTCATTGGATAACTAGAGGACCGAATGAAAATGTTATATCTTATAATGAGTTTGTAATCAATAGTTATATGTTCTATACAAAAAACAATGACTTCAGTACGATGAAAAATAGTGGTGTTACACTTGTGGATGAAGCGATGCACATATCTGGTTCCAAGGATAAAAATCCAATTTATGAAAATATTTCATATTTTGGAATTATCAAATAGATATATGAGTTGGATTATAAAACATTTCAAGTTCCAATTTTCTGTTGAAAATGGGTTGAAAATATCAATGGAGTGAAAGTTGATGAAATGGGATTTGTGAAGGTGAATTTCAGTGTATAAGGGGGAAAAGATGATCCATTCATAATGGAATCACAATTAGTGTAAGTATTTTATGTCTCTGATCCAAAAAACAAGAATTGGTCTATTGTCCTACTAATGACTAAAAAAATGCTGAGTCAGTTGAAAATTCAATCAAGGATGGCCCTTTCATTGGGACATCACAAGTAATTTATTCCAGTCCCACTTTATACAATGTCTTGTATGCTAGAGGGGACAACAAAGAGTGGATTTGGATTCTCTAAAGAGGAACCAAATCCTTGAAACCTTTAAAAAATAAAGAGTGTTCAATGAGAAGGTAAAAGTGTTTTTTAATATATCATTGTTTCCTCATAATATTATATGTTCTATACTACATTAACATACTATAAATTAAATGTTTGACTACTCATGAAGTTAATGTATTCTGCACATTATGATGTTACCAATACCTCATAAGAACAAAATATAATGAAGGAAACCCTTTTGATAGACGCAAAGGTAATATTATGATATACTTTCTCTATTTTACTGAAAAATTATATAATGAAACATTGATTTAATTTTCATTATTCCTTTCATATTTTTTTTATTTTAGAAGATTTCTATCCATGTGTCATGCCTTTTTAAGAAGGTAAATGACGTTTTCTCTTCTCAATCATAGAGGTAATATTTATTTTTTCATAGTAAAATCATTTTCCATATAATTAATGCATTGTTTCATATTTATGTTTAATTAATTTATTTTTAGTATTACTCACATAATAATTGTTTTCTTATACAAGTGGATACTTTTATTCGAGTTGGGGGTAATCTATCCACATTTCATGCTCCTTCTCCCTTAAAACCGTTTTACCCCTAAAATGGTGCATTTATCACTTTATTTTAAGTTACCTACACTACCTTTGCAGGAAGAATAACAATGCTACCTCTACTCAATTACAGAGGTAATCTTGACGTTTGAATAGTAAAATCATTGTCCATAGAATTAATTTATTCTTTCATATGTATCTTTAATTTATATCCTTTTAGTATTACTCACATAATAATTTTTTTCTTATATAGGTGGATTATTTAGTTTGATTTTGGGTGATCTGTCCATCTTTCATCCCTTTCTACACCAAAACTTCCACAAATTTCTTCTCTCACAAAACCTTTCACTATTGTAGTGTTGACATTTATCACTTTCTTTCAAGTTCCCTCCACTACTCAATCATAGAGGTGATCTTGATATTTTCATATTAAAATAATTTTCCATAGAATCAATGTATTATTTCATATTTATGTTTAATTTATTTCTTTTTAGTATTACTCAAAATAATTGTTTTCTTATATAGGTGGATTTTTTTTCGAGTTAAGGTGGTTTATTTGAAACTACTCATGAAATTTTGGAAGTTTGACATAGAAAGTCACTGGTAATCATGGTAAAATTAATAGTTAGGATTGTTTTTGAATGTATGTAATAATTTTTATTTATGTAATTATATAAACCAATGTTTGAAATGACTATAATATAGTTTTTTTCTGGTATTTGTGTTATAAATTTCATTTCATTTAAATTATGTATTGGGAATTGTTTTTGTTGATATATAATGTGTTTTTGGTGCTACAACATGCTTTAAAAGCACACTACAGCATGACCCATTATCATCACTTTTAAAAGCAATGATAAAAAACATTTATTAGCACTTTTATAAGCATTGATAAAGGGTTCCTTCTGTGATCCTAAATTAAAGCACTGATAAATGGCCCATTTATCAACAATTTTTTAGAAATGATAAAAGTCATAGGATTTTAACATTGCTCACATTGTCAGTTCTTTTCTAGCACTGATAAAGGCCATTTCTAGCACTATTAAAGACCAGTTTTGTAGTAGTGGGAGATTGTAAAACCACACATTTTTTTCCGAGTTATGAAAATGATCATAAATTTATTTTTTTATTTTGAATGATCATGAAATTTTTTTGGGTCATTTTACCCTAGAAAACTATCTTAGATAATTTTTATGACCACTCCATTAGTATCAGAATAATATATTTAGACTAGGATAGAAGTTTGGTGGAAATATGAGCCATTTGAATTTTTACAGAATATTTAATATTTAAAATTTAATTAATTAAATATTCATTTATTAAAAAATGTTTGAATGAATATATATTTTGAATAGAGCACTAGATTGAGATTCTGACTTTGTATTTGAGACCAGAATGATGGTTTTTTTCAAGGTGAGACATAACCTCGAGTTAGATGTTGAGGTTAGGCTAGAGCCTCCTTTAATTTTATTTTTCTTCCTTTATTCTTTCTTTTTCATTTTGTTCACTCATATTATACCTATTCTCATTTATTCACACTAGGTTATTTCCTTCATTACTTATAAGATTGTATAGGGACAGGGAGAGAGATAGAGAGAGTTAGGGAGGTAATAATGGGGGTGCCACCATAAAGTTTGGGAGGTGATAGATCGTCGTGCGGTAGCTGCAGAGTGTGAATACGAGTGAAGCTTTGGTGAATTATTCCTAGAGGTAGGAATGTTTTATTATTTTTATGTTTTTATCCTTATCGATTTATCATTTTTAAATTTTAAATCTCTACTACAACTTCTGAGGACCCCTTAGGGGTCAATCAATGCTTAGTCAGGAAAAAAAAGGTTTCAGGAGGTTTGTAGGGGTTTCAATTTGGGAAATATCAATCACATGACATGTGGATTCAAGAAAACATTCCATGAATTCTTCTGTTTTAGGGAATATTATGTTTTTGGGACTACATACCATATACTCATATTATACTCCATGTAGTAGAATAATTCAATGCGGTCAAGTACTTAGAAGGATTCCTCTTATATGGGGGATATGGCCATGTAGCAGTACACGGACAAAACCCATGTGTGGCTTGGTTGTGTAATAGCACACAATCAGACTTCATGTATTCCATTTATGTGTAGTAGTACAATAATATACCTCTATTTTTCCCATTTCATGTAGATTTACATGGCCAGGGTGGATATTTGGGAGTATACGCCATGTACTTAGGGTACATGCCGTGTACTTTTCCCTTGTTCCCATTTGAGGGTTTTGGGTGATTTTGTTCCATGGAGTAAAAATTAGACATAATAGGGTTCCATTTTGAATGTTTTTTAATGTAGAATGTGATGTTATAAACCTCAAGTCATTTTGAGTATTTTTAAGAGGCGGTTCAGGACATGTAAGTTATGGAAGAGAGGTTTTCCTCTAGTATTTGAGTCTACCAATCTCCCGAGACTGAGAAATGGGATGAGGCCTAGAAAAGGGTCATGATAATGGCTGGATTAAGTGTCATAGTATCTTTAATTTACTTATTTTTTTAGCATGGGATAGTCCATGGTTTGTGGGATTGGGGTGGGACTTGAGGAGATAGATAAGTTGGGTGTTTGCTCTAACCTAGAGTGGCTTGGAAAGGGGATGAGATTGAGGCTGTCTCCATTGTGAGGTTTTTACTTTTAATCTTATGAGGTTAATATGTTAGATACTAGGTTATGGGATGTGTTACCCCTGATATATGGGTGATGGACCAAGATATTAGTCTATGGCTAAATATCCCAAGAGGGAATCATCCATATATGTTATAACCCAAATGATCCAAAGAGGGATGCCCCCAAATTCATACCAACTATGAGGATCCCAAGAGGGATAGCTATGCATATGTATAGACCTAGAGGAACCAAGTGGGTTCTCATTGATAGACTGACCCCAACAGGGTACATTATATTCTTGGGTGGATATGGTTGCAGGTGTCACCTAGAACCTAAGCCGATGTTTAAGTCAACGAGGTTGAGATTATGGTGATGAACATGGGTGTTTAGACAACCATTGATATGTTTATTTTATTTTATTTATTATGAAACTTGTTTTACACCCTTATATCCATTTTGGCATGGATGAAACTCCATGGACATGGATATGAGTACATGGATGGGATTCCATGTTTGGAGATGGACATGGATGGAATCTTCCATGAATTTGGAGCTTGATGATAGATGATGCCTTGGATTAGGATCTCAATACATGATAGGTGATTCCATGGATTTAGTGCTTGGATGATAATATTTTAGTAGGTTACATCCCTAAATTCGTGAGGATACCAATAGGGGATTCCATGGATTTGGATCTAAGATGATAGGATTGACGCATGTTACATCCCCAAAGTCATGATTATTCTGATAGGTGATAACATGGATTTGGATCCCATATTATAGGACTATATGAGTTACATCTCCAGAATCATGATGATACTGATAGGGGATAACTTTTATTTTAATCCCAGATGATAGGGATTCTCTGGGTTTCATCTATAGAGCAGTGAGGATACTAATAGAGGGTGCTATGGATTTGAAGATTGGATGATTAGACTTCCATGGAATGGGTCCTCAGCATTACGAGGATTGGATGGGAGTGCCATGGATTTGGAGCCCTCATGTTATTTGGGAGGGATTATATTCAAGAAATTCTCATAGACACCCCCAAACTAGCTGATACCAGTATGTACAATCAAGGTCACATACCTAAGGATCAAAAAAGTTTTTATTTTAGTTTTATTCTTATTATGTCTTAGTTAGGTGGGGAATAATTCATGAGCATGAACTTATAAAAACAATTTATAGGTTCACCATTGGGGGTGGCCTATTGAGATTCATTTCTCACCCCTGTACATGTACTACCATGTGAATTTATACCTTATGACTACTTTTAGGTTGAGAACTAATGCACAATAGATAGTGAGGAGGCCCAAGGTTTCATGATTGAGAATATCCTCTTTTGTAGAGTCTTATGATTGAGATGGAGTAGCTCGATAGATTTTTGGATACTGGGTATGTGGTATGGGTCAAATTTGGTTGATAATACTTACACATTTATTCCTTTTTTATTTCTGTATATGTAGTTTTCATAGTGGGTGATTAGTTATTGTATGTGAGCATGAATATTCAGGTGTATATATAATATATAATTTTATTACAACATGTTTTAGTTTATATATTATTTATGTACACTTTTATGTGTATGATGCTTGTTTATTTTACTACTATTGTAAACCTTGATATGGGGGGTATAGTATCCTCATAGTACCACCTTATAACCCTTCTTCTAGTCAGTATCCTCTGACATATGAGGAGGCACTCCTGAGGTGTTATGATGAACATGTATGGTTATTGTTCATAGAGTGAGTCGATGTGGGTTGTTACAACTAGAGAGGCTAGAGAATAAAAAAGATATATTTTTCTATTCATATAATATGGTTACTCATTATTGGTTGATAATAATGATACTCTATCATACAAATAGGTAGTAGAGAGCTATGAACATACAAAATGGAAAGAATCCATGAATTTTGAGATAGATTCCATGTACCAAAGTCATGTGTGGGTTTTGGTAAATTATCCATCATATGTAAATACCATTAGATGTAAATGGGTTTTTAAGAGAAAGTTGGACATGGATGGTTAAGTTAGTACCTATAACGAATTTCTAGTGGCTAAATGATTTAAAAAAAATCAATGAATAAACTATGATGAAACCTTTTATCCATTTATCATGATTAAATCCATCAGAATTCTAATTTCCATAACAGATTTCCATGACCATGAAATTTTGTATATGGATGTAATAACTAATTTCCTTAATGGTAACCTTTAGGAAGATATTTATATAACACAACTAGAAGGGTTTGCGACTCTAGGTAATTCCAAATAGGTATTAAAGTTGTAAAGATCCATTTATGGATTAAAGTAAGCATCTAGGTTATGGAAAATTCAGTTCGATGGAGCTATAAAAGAAGTTGGTTTCATTAAGAATGAATGTGAGCCATGTGTTTATAATAAGTTCAGTGGGATTATATTCATTTTCATAGTATTATATGTTGATGACATACTACTAATTGGAAATGAGATACCTACCTTACAAGAGGTTAAGGCATGGTTGAGTGAGTGATTCTCCATGAAGGATTTAGGTGAAGAAGCCTATATTCTAGGGATCAAGATCATGAATGATTGATCAAAGTAGATTCTTGGACCAAGTCAAAGTACATACATTGAATAGATACTAAATATATTTAGTATGAAAAAATATAAGAGGGGATTGATTCCAGTGTCCATGGTATATATATTTCCAATAAGATGTGTCCTCTGAAACAACATTAAAGAGAGAGAATGTATATAACCCCATACACATCTTTTATTATATCTATCATATATTACATGTTATTTATGAGGCTTTATTTTTCCTATAATTTGATCACGGGAGGAATATGTCGAGATAACCTAGGTGAACAACATTGGCCTACTGTTAAGGCCATCCTTAAGTATCCGAGGTGAACTAAGGATATGTTTATAGAGTATGAAGGAGATGAAGAGCTAGTCATTAGGGGTTATACAGATGCTATATTTCAGATAAATGAAAATAATATAAAGTCATAGTTAGGATATTTCTTCAATCTTAATGAAGGAGTAGTGATATGGAAGAGTTCAAAAACAGCTAGTTGTTATCGATTCTATAGTGAAGTCTGAGTATATTTCATCTTCTGATGCAACAAAGTAAGCAGTTTGGATTCATAAATTTTTCCTAGATCTTTATGTGGTTCTAAATAGTCAAGACCCTTTCAGAATTTACAATGATAACACTACAATAGTGGCTCTTTCCAAATATATAAGGTCACATCAAAGGCCAAAGCATATACTTTGGAAGTTTTATCTCTTGAGGGATTTTTATCAACAAGGTAAAGTTGTAATGAGCAGAGTATCTATATATGAAAACATAGTGAACCCCTTGATTAAGGATCTATCTTAGTATAGGCATGAGTATCATGTGAGATCTAGGGGATTAAAGGTTGTTAATAGTTGAATCTAGTGAAAGTGAGAGTCTATTCAAGTTGGTGACCTAAAACTAACTTAAAATTACTTGATGATTACATGTATTCAATGTATTTAATATTAATATAGTTTCTTATCACATCATGATTTTTCCTCTATATGAAATAATATGTGATAATTTCCTAAGAATATGTCACACTGAAAGATCATAGGAGTTCCCCTCTATGATGAGAACCTAGAGGTGACATGAAAATATTCTTCTATTTATATGTATGTAACTGGAAGCTGTTACTCGACAGGACCAAAATGATACAAGATATCTGAGGTGGTTAATAATAGAACTTTGAGGAACCCTCTCATATTGTTCACCCTTGGTAATCTCTATATAAAGAGATTATGAGAACGAGACTCACCAGTATGAAATCCAAATTTATATGTGTTATTGGATGTTCTTATATGTGGACATGATCATTGATCCTTAAAATTTAAGATTATCATTAATGAATTCCATAATCCACATACTTTGATGTATTTTTGAAAACCAGGATGACATATTCTCATAAAAAATTAGGCTACATTGGGTGCATCACAAGTGATATTATATTAATTTATAAAGTAAGAAAATATTTATCCCTTACATCCCTTAAAAAAAGTTGATATCTCATACCCATTGATGGGAATGGAACTTCCTGGATAAATCCATGGCCATGGTGTTCTATGGGAATGTTATTTTATATAAATTCAAAGAAAGAGACATCAAGAACATTGGTTGATCAAACCAGTATGCAACCTACTTGATTAGAGATATAATGATGAAGATATTATATTACACAATGGGTATTCATAGGTGGTTTTATGTCATTATGACATTAACTTATTTATCTATGGGTTCCTTGGAATGTTTATATATGATATAACTTATGAATTTAGGCATATCTACCCTTTTTACTAAGAAAGAGTCCTAGAGGGTTACACAATATTTTTATCTAGAATCTCAGTTAAATTCAATGTTGAATTTGACAAGTTAGAATAAATATTATTCATGCTTTGTGGTTTAATAATTATTACAGTTTTGTTGATTAGCAAGATTTAATCACAAGTTATTCAAATGAATATATGAGTTAAATAATAATAAATACTTATTTTCAAGGTTTTTAAAATATAATATTTATTATATTTATTGATGAATAATGAATTGATATTTATTTTTTAAATAAATAGTCAATATTCAGGGTTCTATAAATATTGAGGGGGATTAAAAGACCGAGTTTAATGGCCTGATTTGAAATGTTATAAATTATATTTATTTATTATTAGGTGATGAAAATTTAAATGAATAATAATTTTATTATTATTAATACATGGGGTTCATTAAGAATTCATAAATTGGTAAGAGGTCTTATATACAAATAGGAAACCCTAAATTTTCTTTAATATGTATAGTTATATATATAAAAATAAGTGATTAATTATGTACAATAGATAGAGAAAGTTATGATATATAGAGTGTTCTCTCTCCTCCTCCTCTCTAAATCCATCAAGAGAACACAAATAATTCTTCATCCAAAAATAGAATTCTGTTGTGATCATCCATGAACAACTCAAGTGATTGAAATTGAACATTATATCACCTGGTGATTTATGACAATGTTCAATGATTATGGTACATGTACGAATCAATGATAAAGGGATTATATACTCAGATACTATAACAAAATAATGATACAATAAGTTTTTGTCAAAACATATAATCAATGAAGAAATAATTAAAGGTACAAGTAATTAAATATTTTTTTAAAAATTAATTATAAATTACATTCAATGATCCTCCTCTTTTGGTTGCATTTAATAAATCCAAGTAATATATGATTTAAATATATTTTTCATGATATAATTAATCATGTATAACTTGGATTATTCATAAATTGAGAATAAATTCCATTTTTCCATTCCCAATAGATTCTTTCTCCATGCCTAGAACCTACAACTTCCCCTCTTAGGGAATATTTTAGGCCTCTTGGTTTTTATATTAACCCACATGAAAAAGTGAAACAAAGAACTTTTATCATGAACATATTCTTTATAAATGATAAATAGTGTAAGGAAACACATATAAAAAATATATGGTGAAAATAACCACCAAAATATGCAAGCATTGGATTGGATTGAAGAATTTAAAAGAATTAAATAATAAAATATATTCATAAAAACACCCTTTTAAGGCTTAAAATTGATATGATAAAATAGAATTTTTAAATATTCTATTCATAATTTTCCAAAATAAATGTTTATGTTGCTTGTTAATTTGGAAAACAAGTGGAATACATGTCACATGCATAGGCTTAAACAACTTATAGGGTTGATACCACCTACCTTAATCATAGGAAAGATTTAATTATTTTAAAATCACCAAAGAGAATCTGAATAGCCACTAAGAAACCCCTATAAATCATTAAATAACATTCCATCAACAAAGATACCCAATTAAAAAATCAATATAATCAAAATACAAGTAAAAAAAAGGAAAACCCAACTATACACCATTAAAAATTCACTTAATATCACCAACACCAAAATCTATAATTCAATCTACTAAAAAAATCCCTTGATTTCATCCCCCAAGTAAGAAAGAACCTAGAATGAAAAAACCCTAGTCACCTTATAGTAAGAAATTGATCAACAAAAGACAACTAACCCATACAATCTTATGTGAAGTAAAATAATAGAAATCCCTTACCTATGGTGTGATTTCACCATAACATGATTAAATAAAAATAGAAAAACCCTAACAAGGGTGAGGGGAAATAAAGAAGAAAGGAGGAGGGAAGATAAGATAATAGGGAGTGAACATATCCTAAACCAAGAGAATAAACTCCATTCAAGAACCTTAGTTCGTTGGTTAAGAGGAGGTAGAAGGAGAAGGAGAGGGAGAAACCTCTAAGTTTCATGAAGGTGCCTAAGAAAATAGGGTTTGTGGGTCCCAAAATGGGATTTGAATTGAATTTATGAGAAAAAGTTTGATTTTACCTTAAAAAATATATACCTGGGCTCCAAAAAAACTCTAGTGGGTAGCTATCATACTTATAGTGGTAGAATGGTATGCCAAAAGACCCTCCAATAGAGCTATGATGGGTATTAATTTAACTTCTTATGATTTCCTACTACCACCCCCATTTTCTTTTCCTCTTACACTATTATCAAAACCTGAACCTGAGCTTAACCAACCACTATTCCATCCTGAAATTTCCACTCTAATACCCCAAAAAATGATACGATCCATCTCTATTCCAAAATAGAAACTAAAAATAAAAAATGACCATGTATCATCACCTTAATTTCCCAACATAGGCTAAATTTTACCTTTCACTAAATCTACCAAGAAAGGAATCTTTACACCGACTACTTTTTAGAGAAAATAGAACCATCAAGAGACTATGACCAATAACCCATGGTCTCCCCTCCATTTATAATTTTAGTTATACACTCTCAATCTTGGTCACTATTTTGTTATTTTTGAATGAAATCATCCAATAAAGGTGTGATTTTCACATTATCTATGAAAACCTATTCATATTCCTCTATATCTAAATATAATTTAGTAAGGAGGATCACAAAATTCCATTTTCCCATGGATTCACTTATAGCTTGAATAAATAATTTTTAACTTAGAGAATCGATGTATACATTCAATTTACCTATGGTGTATGCTAGATTAAAATCAAATTTCTAGAGTTACTCAACCCACACTAGTAGAAATATACTATTTTAACATTATTTTTTAACCTTTGTTATTGCTATTGAGGTTGTAAATATATTTTAACATCAGGTTGATAAAACCTACATGGAAAACCTAACATGTGGATTATTTTAATAATTGACATATAAAGGTACTTATAATGTTAGTGATATATACAATCGACCTTATAGGAAAATTTCTACATCATTTATATATAACTAATGTTATAAGCACGTTTTCACATCAGTTATATATATAATTGATGTTATAGATACCTTTTCAAATAAAATATTAAATAAGATGATGTGGTATGTTATATTTTTTTTGAAAATAAGGTTTCAATACACATAACCATACTTCAATAAAAATAAGATAACAACAAGAAAATTATAATAATAATATGAAAAAAAGAATTATTGTTTTTTCCTTATTCTTATTACTTGCAGACATGTCCTCAAAATTTAGAGATTATTTCTTGATTTTCATTTTCTTCATTATAAAAAACTCATGAGGAATTTTGAACTTCATTTTCTTCATGATTAAATACTCATGATTCATTTTTAACTTTGGCTGGTAACTATAATGAATAAGATTAATCATTTATACTCAATTTTAAAGATTCATCTTCATCAAGAATAAAAGAAAATAGTAAAAAAAATTATATATTGAAAAAAATCATCAAAAAAACTAAAATAAGGACAGATTTCCACAAAGTGGTGGAAAGGTGAAATAATAGTATAATGAGAAATTATAAAGATAGATAAATTAACGGTTTGAGTGAAATTAATAATGGTGTATAACTTGATTTATTTGTATATAGGAAGAAAAAATTCGCAAGTGCACAATGTGAAAAAATGAAAATGAATAACGTGAAACTTAAAAAATTTCAAGCCAATATTTTTAAAAATAAATGTTAAAAAGTAAATTTTTTAAAGTTTTTTTTAAATCAATATGAAAACTAACCACATCAGGCTTATCAAAATGGTTTTTAAAAAAAATGATGTTATAAAGTATATTTTTTAACATCATTTTTCCAAAAAACAACGAAAAAATAACTCTTTTAGTATTTTTATGTCATTTATTTAGTAACTGATGTTAAAACCCTTTTTGATGTTCTTTTTTAAATAATTTATGTTAAAATATGTTATGATAAACTAATTTTTTACTAGTGATAAGGCCTTTAACTGATATTTAAATATTTTTAGGAGAAGATGAAATTTAGGATTTTTTTAACAGTATACATGATAAACTTCTCCCTGAAGATGTAGTGGCTCCATGCTTTTAGTGAGGGAATCTCCATTCCTAGTTCTAGGTCACGAGTGGAGTAATTAAACTTGTGTGGGAATAAATATCATGAGTTGTATGCCGTAATATGATCATGATGCATTAATATGCACCCCAAACCCATACTCGAGTCATCAAAATACACTATATATCCTTCACTTGGTTTAGGAAGTTTGAGAAAATGATAAAAATATTATATACTCAGATACTATAACACAATGATGAAACAATAAGTTTTTATCAAAACATATCATCAATGAAGAAATAATTAAAGGTACAAGTAATTGAATATTTTTTAAAAAATTAATTATAAATTATATTCAATGATCCTCCTCTTTTGGTTCCAGTATTTAATAAATCCAAGTAATCTATGATTTAAATATATTGTTCATGATATAATTAGTCATGTATAACTTAGATTATTCATAAATTGAGAATAAATTCCATTTTTCCATTCCCAATATATTATTTCTCCATGCCTAAAACCTATAACTTCCCCTATTAGGGAATATTTTGGGCCTCTTGGTTTCTATATTAACCCACATGAAAAAGTTAAACAAAGAACCTTTATCATGAACATATTCTTTATAAATGATAAATAGTGTAAGGAAACACATATAAAAAATACATGGTGAAAATAACCACCAAAATACGCAAGCATTGGATTGGATTGAAGAATTTAAAAGAAATAAATAATAAAATAGATTCATAAAAACACCATTTTAAGGCTTAAAATTGACATGATAAAATAGGATTTTAAATATTCTATTCATAATTTTCCAAAATAATTGTTTATTTTTCTTGTTAATTTGGAAAACAAGTGGAACACATGTCACATGCATAGTCTTAAACAACTTATAGGGTTGATACCACCTAACTTAATCATATGAAAGATTTAATTATTTTAAAATCACCAAAGAGAATATGAATGGCCACTAAGAAACCCCTATAAATCATTAAATAACATTCCATAAACAAAGATACCCAATTAAAAAATCAATATAATCAAAATACAAGTAAAATAAAAAAGAAAACCCAACTATACACCATTAAAAATTCACTTAATATCACAAACACCAAAATCTATATTTCAATCTACTAAAAAAATCCCTTGATTTCATCCCCTAAGTAAGAAAGAACCTAGAATAAAAAAACCCTAGTCACCTTATAGTGAGAAATCGATCAAAAAAATACAACTAACCCATACAATCTTATGTGAAGTAAAATAATAGGAATCCCTTACCTATGGTGTGATTTCACCATAACATGATGAAATAAAAATAGAAAAACCCTAACAAGGGTGAGGGGAAATAAAGAAGAAAGGAGGAGGGAAGATAAGATAATTGGGAGTGAACATATCTTAAACCAAGAGAATAAACTCCATTCAAGAACCTTAGTTCTTTGGTTAAGAGGATGGAGAAGGAGAAGGAGAGGTAGAAACCTCTAAGTTTCATGAAGGGGCCTAATAAAATGGGGTTTGTGGGTCCCAAAATGGGATTTGAATTGAATTTAAGAGAAAAAGTTTGATTTTCCCTTAAAAAATATATACCTGGGCTCCACAAAAACTCTAGTGGGTAGTTATCATACTTATAGTGGTATAATGGTATCCCAAAAGACCCTCCAATAGAGATATGGTGGGTATTAATTGAACTTCTTGTGGTTTCCTACTACCACCCCCATTTTTGTTTCCTCCTAAACTATTATCAAAACCTGAACCTGAGCTTAACCAACCACTATTCCATCCTCAAATTTCCACTCTAAGACCCCAAAAAATGCTATGATCTATCTCAATTCCAATATAGAACCTAAAAATAAAAAATTACCATGTATCATCACCTTAATTTCCCCACTTAGGCTAAATTTTACCTTTCACTAAATCTACCAAGAAAGGAATCTTTATAACTGAATACTTCTTAAAGAAAATAGAACCATCAAGAGACTATGACCAATAACCCATGGTATCCCCTCCATTTATAATTTTAGTTATACACTCGCAATCTTGGTCACTATATTGTTTCTTTTTGAATGAAATCATCCAATAAAGGTGGTATTTTCACATTATCTATGAAAACCTATTCATCTTCCTCTATATCTAGATATAATTTAGTAAGGAAAATCACAAAATTCCATTTTTCCATAGATTCTCTTATAGATTGAATAAATAATTTTTAACTTAGATAATTAATGTATACATTACATTTACCTATGGTTTATGCTAGATTAAAATCAAATTTCTATAGTTACTAAACCCACATGAGTAGAAATATACTATTTTAACATTAGTTTTTAACCTTTTTTATTACTTTCTGATTTTGTAAATATATTTTAACACCAGTTAGATAAAACCTACATGGAAAACATAACATGTGGATTATTTTAATAATTAACATATAAAGTACTTATAATGTTAGTGATATATACAATCGACCTTATAGGAAAATTTCTACATCATTTATATATAACTAATGTTACAAGAAACTTTTCACATTAGTTATATATATAATTGATGTTATAGATACCTTTTCAAATAAAATATTAAATAAGATGATGTGGTATGTTATATTTTTTTTGAAAAAAAGTTTTCAATAAACATAACCAAACTTTAATAAAAAACAAGATGACAACAATAAAATTACTATAATAATATGAAAAAAAGAATTATTGTTTTTTCCTTATTCTTATTACTTGCAGGCATGTCCTCAAAATTTAGAGATCGTTTTTTGATTTTCATTTTCTTCATGATAAAAAACTCATGAGTAATTTTGAACTTCATTTTCTTCATGATGAAATACTCATGATTCATTTTTAACTTTGGATGGTAAATATCATGCATAAGATTAATCATTTATACAAAATTTGAAAGAGTCATCTTCATCAAGAATAAAAGAAAATAGTCAAAAAATTTATATAATGAAAAAAATCATCAAAAAAACTAAAATAAGGATAGAGCTCCACAAAGTGTTGGAAAGGTGAAATAATAGTAGAATTAGAAAGTATAAATATAGATAAATTAATGGCTTGAGTGAAATTAATAATGGTGTATAGCTTGATTTATTTGTATATAGGAAGAAAAAATTCTCAAGTGCACAATGTGAAAAAAATGAAAATGAATAACGTGAAACTTAAAACATTTCAAGCCAATATTTTTAAAAATAAATGTTATAAAGTACATTTTTAAAGTTTTTTTTAAATTGATATGAAAACTAACCACATCGGGCTTATCAAAATGGTTTTTGTTAAAAAAACCAATGTTATAAAGTATATTTTTCAACATCAGTTTTCCAAAAAACAACGAAAAAAATAACTCTGTTAGTATTTTTATGTCATTTATTTAATAACTGATGTTAAAACCCTTTTTAATGTTCATTATTAAATAATTGATGTTAAAATATGTTATTATAAACTAATCATTTACTAGTGATATGGCCTTTAACTGATATTTAAATATTTTTAGGAGAAGATGAAATTTAGGATTTTTTGAATAGTATACATGATAAAATTCTCCCTGAAGATGTAGTGGCACCATGATTTTAGTGAAGTAATCTCCATTACTAGTTCTAGGTCATGAGTGGAGTAATTAAACTTGTGTGGGAATAAATATCATGAGTTTTATGCCGTAATATGATCATGATGCATTATGATGCACCCCGAACCCATACTCGAGTCATCAAAATACACTATATATCCTTCACTTGGTTTAGGAATTATGAGAAAATGATAAAGGGATTATATACTCAGATACTATAACACAATGATGATACAATAAGTTTTTGTCAAAACATATCATCAATGAAGAAATAATTAAAGGTACAAGTAATTAAATATTTTTTAAAAAATTAATTATAAATTACATTCAATGATCCTCCTATTTTTGTTCCATTATTTAATAAATCCAAGTAATATATGATTTAAATATATTGTTAATGATATAATTAATCATGTATAACTTGGATTATTCATAAATTGAGAATAAATTCCATTTTTCCATTCCCAATATATTCTTTCTCCACGACTAGAACATACAACTTCCCCTCTTAGGGAATATTTTGGGCCTCTTGGTTTCTATATTAACCCACATGAAAAAGTTAAACAAAGAACCTTTATCATGAACATATTCTTTATAAATGATAAATAGTGTAAGGAAACACATATAAAAAATACATGGTGAAAATAACCACCAAAATACGCAAGCATTGGATTGGATTGAAGAATTTAAAAGAAATAAATAATAAAATAGATTCATAAAAACACCATTTTAAGGCTTAAAATTGACATGATAAAATAGGATTTTAAATATTCTATTCATAATTTTCCAAAATAATTGTTTATTTTTCTTGTTAATTTGGAAAACAAGTGGAACACATGTCACATGCATAGTCTTAAACAACTTATAGGGTTGATACCACCTAACTTAATCATATGAAAGATTTAATTATTTTAAAATCACCAAAGAGAATATGAATGGCCACTAAGAAACCCCTATAAATCATTAAATAACATTCCATAAACAAAGATACCCAATTAAAAAATCAATATAATCAAAATACAATTAAAATAAAAAAGAAAACCCAACTATACACCATTAAAAATTCACTTAATATCACAAACACCAAAATCTATATTTCAATCTACTAAAAAAATCCCTTGATTTCATCCCCTAAGTAAGAAAGAACCTAGAATAAAAAAACCCTAGTCACCTTATAGTGAGAAATCGATCAAAAAAATACAACTAACCCATACAATCTTATGTGAAGTAAAATAATAGGAATCCCTTACCTATGGTGTGATTTCACCATAACATGATGAAATAAAAATAGAAAAACCCTAACAAGGGTGAGGGGAAATAAAGAAGAAAGGAGGAGGGAAGATAAGATAATTGGGAGTGAACATATCTTAAACCAAGAGAATAAACTCCATTCAAGAACCTTAGTTCTTTGTTTAAGAGGATGGAGAAGGAGAAGGAGAGGTAGAAACCTCTAAGTTTCATGAAGGGGCCTAAGAAAATGGGGTTTGTGGGTCCCAAAATGGGATTTGAATTGAATTTATGAGAAAAAGTTTGATTTTCCCTTAAAAAATATATACCTGGGCTCCAAAAAAACTCTAGTGGGTATCTATCATACCTATAGTGGTATAATGGTATGCCAAAAGACCCTCCAATAGATCTATGGTTGGTATTAATTGAACTTATTGTGGTTTCATACTACCACCCCCATTTTCTTTTCCTCCTACACTATTATCAAAACCTGAACCTGAGCTTAACCAACCACTATTCCATCCTCAAATTTCCACTCTAGGACCCAAAAAAAAATTCTATGATCCATCTATATTCCAATATAGAACCTAAAAATAAAAAATGACTATGTATAATTACCTTAATTTCCCCACATAGGCTAAATTTTACCTTTCACCAAATCTACCAAGAAAAGAATCTTTACAACCGACTACTTTTTAAAGAAAATAGAACCATCAAGAGACTATGAACAATAACCCATGGTCTCCCCTCCATTTATAATTTTAGTTATACACTCCCAATATTGGTCACTATCTTGTTCTTTTTTAATGAAATCATCCAATAAAGGTGGGATTTTCACATTATCTATGAAAATCTATTCATCTTCCTCTATATCTAGATATAATTTAGTAAGGAGGATTACAAAATTCCATTTTCCCATGGATTCTCTTATAGGTTGAATAACTAATTTTTAACTTAGAAATCGATGTATACATTCCATTTACCTATGGTGTATGCTAGATTAAAATCAAATTTCTAGAGTTACTCAACCCACACGAGTAGAAATATACTATTTTAACATTAGTTTTTAACCTTTGTTATTGCTACTGATGTTGTAAATATATTTTAACATCAGTTAGATAAAACCTACTTGGAAAACATAACATGTGGATTATTTTAATAATTGATATATAAAGGTACTTATAATTTTAGTGATATATACAATCGACCTTATATAAAAATTTCTACATCATTTATATATAACTAATCTTACAAGCACCTTTTCACATCAGTTATATATATAATTGATATTATAGATACCTTTTCAAATATAATATTAAATAAGATGATGTGGTATGTTATATATTTTTTGAAAATAAGGTTTCAATACACATAACCAACTTCAATAGAAAACAAGATAACAACAAGAAAAGTACAATAATAATATGAAAATTCCTTATTCTTATTACTTGCAGACATGTACTCAAAATTTAGAGATTGTTTCTTGATTTTCATTTTCTTCATGATAAAAAACTCATGAGGAATTTTGAACTTCACTTTCTTCATGATGAAATACTCATGATTCATTTTTAACTTTGGGTTGTAAATATTATGCATAATATTAATCATTTATACTCAATTTGAAAGAGTCATCTTCATCAAGAATAAAAGAAAATAGTCAAAAAAATTTATATGATGAAAAAAATCATCAAAAAAACTAAAATAAGGACAGAGTTCCAAAAAGTGGTGGAAAGGTGAAATAATAGTATAATTAGAAAGTATAAAGATAGATAAATTAATGGTTTGAGTGAAATTAATAATGGTGTATATCTTGATTTATTTGTATGTAGGAAGAAAAAATTCACAAGTGCAAAATGTGAAAAAAATGAAAATGAATAACGTGAAACTTAAAAAATTTCAATCCAATATTTTTAAAAATAAATGTTATAAAGTAAATTTTTAAAAGTTGTTTTTTAAATCGATATGAAAACTAACCACATCAGGCTTATCAAAATGGATTTTTTTTACAAAAAATGATGTCATAAAGTAGATTTTTTAACATCAGTTTTCAAAAAAACAACGAAAAAAATAACACTGTTAGTATTTTTATGTCATTTATTTAATAAATTATGTCAAAACCCTTTTAATGTTCATTATTAAATAATTGATGTTAAAATATGTTTTGATAAACTAATTTTTTACTAGTGATAAGGCCTTTAACTGATATTTAAATATTTTTAGGAGAAGATGAAATTTAGGATTTTTTGAACAGTATACATGATAATCTTCTCCCTAATGATGTAGTGGCACCAGGCATTTAGTGAGGGAATCTCCATTCCTAGTTCTTGGTCATGAGTGGATTAATTAATCTTGTGTGGGAATAAATATCATGAGTTTTATGCCGTAATTTGATCATGATGCATTAAGATGCACCCTGAACCCATACTCGAGTCATCAAAATACACTATATATCCTTCACTTGGTTTAGGAAGTATGAGAAAATGAATAGATGTAAAACTTTCTTTTAATTCATCAAAAGACTTATGAAACTTTTTATCTCATTCATATTTTTATCCCTTTCAAGTCAAAGATATCGAGGGAGAATCTAGTTTAGTGAAGCTGTGAACAAAATGATTATAACACCAAACTTGAATTTAAAATCGTTTGATCTTAAATTCATTCTTGGGGTATTTATCTAGATATCACTTCTCACTTATTTTCAGAATGAACCTAAATACCTCTTTTAGAAATAAACTGGAGATGAAATTTCACTTCTTGAATCCAAAATTGGAACATTGATAGTTTAGAATTTAGGAGATACTCCATAAAGTTCTCATAATGACATATAATTGATTCTCATGATCCTCCTATGTTTTATAGTAAACAAGGATACAATTCCTTAATACAACAACAAAGGTTTTGAGGAATCAATGAAATATATAGTTCATCAAATCCCTATATACTATAGAAAAATTAATAATCCTGAATGGAATCATGAGATGATCATAATGATCATACCGACTTCTAAAGGTGGTTTTTGGGATATCATCTTACTTCACTCATAATTGGTGGTATCTCAACCTGAATAAAATTTTATAAAACCATATTAGTCCCCCAAACTGATTAAAGAGATCGTCAATATGAGGAAATAAGTATTTTTTATGGATATTTGATTAAGATTTATATAATCAATGTAAATTCAAAGGCTTATATCCACTATCACTACAAATAGAACTTTATCCACACATGATGACACATTGGAAAGAATAAAACCATTGTTCTTGAAACATTCTAGGTCGAATTTCAATTCCTCCAGTTCATTTAGAGGCATTTGATATGATGACAGAGTGATGATACTTGTTCCTAGATGTAAGTCAATAGAGAATTCAACTTACATCTCTTATGATGACCTAGACAAATCATTTGGAAATACCTCAAGATACCTAACCATCACCATAAGAAGTTAACCATCTTAATTAACTTCAATAGCATCTAATAGAAAACTAGATATCTAACATGATATCAAGCCAATATACAGGATGATATGTTTTGGCCTACTTGATCATGGATCACACTCACCTTAAAAAACATAAGTACTTACATTAGGAGAAAGGGTTATATCCTTATAATAATAAAAATCAATCTATGTTTTGGAACAAATAATTCAATCCATACCAAAGATATGATCAAACATATCTAGATTCATGATGCTGAAGTCCCACATGACCTTAACATCAATACTCATCGAATGACACAAATGGAACATAAATCCTTGGTCTTTCCACATTCCTAAAGTAGTAGAAGGATTCATCACATAAAACACCAACTCAGGTTATGATCCCAATGATTCAATCAATTTAAACAATAAGAAAGAGTGAAATGTACCTATATAAAATAATTTCAGGATCTTGAAAGAAGAAATAAACACCATACATCAAACAAGTGCTGGCCCAACTTTAGATTCCATAGGTGAATGTTTTTCAATATATAACTCCATAGATTCAGGTACACATTTATAATTCTTTATAGTATGATAATCACCATATATCTACTTGTATTCCTTATATCTTTGAGAATGAGACCTTTTTTCCTTTGATGAATTAGACTACACATGAGAGCCCCATGTATAAAATCCCGCTTTAAAACCTTGCGTTGGATTCTTATAGAAGACTTAAAGGGGCCCCAATTACCCACACTGGTGGGAATTCATTGAAACTTCCAAGAAATTAGGTATATAATTATCAAATAATATAAAATGGAAGCTCACCAAATACTTTTTTCTAGATAGATTAGAAAAATTAGGGTCAAATTGATGTTGAAAACTCTTACTTGTACCCCTTTGAGATTCATAACACCTCATCTTTTGACCAGATGATGAATTCTAGTTTCCTCCTATGGCGATAAATGAACCAAAATGACCAGTCTATCCAACTATATTAGTCTCATACATCTCTTCCTTATTAACCACCTGGGTGTAAATTAATAGGAAAAAATGAACAGTTTTTTAACTTACTTCAGCTTTCAAAACTATATTAAATCTCCGATCCTTAAGATAATAATTTAAAAAAATATCATTATAAAATTATACAACTAGAAACCAAGTAGAATACTCTATCACAGAATGATTTCCATGCTCAAAAGTCACAAAATCCCTGTCCTTAACCATCTTTAAGGCCTCAATATAAAAATACTAATTGAAAATCTCCTTGAACTTATCCCAAGTGAGATCCTATTGTATCTTAGACTCACAATAGAATCACATCACTTAGTTCTCAATCCTTGAAGTATATAGGTGGAAAAAAGAACCCTAAATGTATTTGGTATATGAAAGAAACAAAAGATATACTTGATTATATCCTTCAATTATTTGAGTTCTAGAGACACCTAGTTGCTATGAAAAGAAGGTGAGTTCTGCTTAAAAATATTTTGATCATGATCTCCCACATAATCTTTTTTTTCTCTCCCAAACTAGATATTGAATTGTTTGAATTAAATACTCAACGAGGTTCATGTCTATAAGAGGGTTGAAACATAGGAAATTTTCCATTGATCCCAATTGTTGATGTGCTGAAGTCTTTTTGGGAGACATGGTCTATGAAACAAAAACCATGAAATCCAATCAATATACATATAAATTCCCATAACATGAATAAATCATAAAATTATATTAGTTACTAAAAAATATGTAACAATAATCATTTAGGAGGCTTATACAGAACAAAGGGATAAAAATTGAAAAAATCTAAAATTTAAAATTTTATGTGGTTTGGCCACATGATTTGGAAGAACATGCACTAATCATGTGAGTTCCAATTGAAGATGTATAAAGTTTGTTTGATAGTTTAGACAAAGTTTTCTAGACTAGTCACCTTAACTATATCCCATTTCACCCCCAAAACATGGAATTTACCACCACGACTCATGGTATCTCTATAAAACTCATAATAGTAACAACCCATATAAAAAAATAAAAAATACCTAATAATAAGGTCAAAATTCAAGGTACACTTCTTAACTAACCAGGGAAACTTGAGGTTCACCATGAAGTAGAGTTATCCAAACACTCTTTCACACCTAATTTTCAAGCCCTAATGATCCTATCTTTTGTCTACCATTATTCCCTAAATAAAAAGAGAGCTCTAATATCACTGTGTAAGGAACAAACCTAGGATATCCTATCATGACCCTATCCCTCCAAAGGTACCCTTTCTAGGCCAACATTGGAGAAAGAAAGATAATGAAACCAAAATCCAACCTCCAATAGTCCATGGGTGAGTGGAAAGAACCGAGGGTATATAATCACACACATAAGAGGCATTAACCTCATAAGGATTTAAGAAGTAAGAGATAAGATGAGGAAAAACACCAAACAACTCCTACTCATAATAAATAAAAAATAAATCCCAATAAACAATTTGATTTCATATATAACCGGATACAATAGAAATGAAAAAAATAAGTATATAATCCTTAGTAGTGACCATCAAGCTCTAACAGCTTCTAAATAACTCCTCAAGCTAGTAAAGTATAGCTCAATCAACAACCATCTCCTACTGAACTAAAAAATAGTTATACATACATAGAATGAGAATAAAAAGTATAATTTGTAAAATCCTCCTTGAAACCTCTCATTCAAAATGTAAATGCTCAATACTAAATACCAATGAGTAAATAAGTGAAACTAACATGTCACCTAAACATGTTTATTATTATTTTCCCATCCTCACCATGGATCACTCACTAAATAATAGAAAAAAGTATAACCACAATATTATGTTTATATATATATATATATATTTAAATGGGTACCCCAAAAGCACTTCCCCATTGGTTTTCTTCTCTCATGTCCCAACACTACATGTCATGGGATCCCATCACTTATATAAATCAAGTCATCCCTGATATGAACCAAAACCCAACCCTACCTGCCTTAATACCATTTAGGGACAAACATGTCATGTTGGAATCAGTCCACATATTAGATCATCATCATAATCACCCAATCCATAATCAATTGTAAGTCTTGAAGCCACTATATCCCATGTAAATGCATTATACCTCAAGCCATAACATCCCATGCACTACAACCCATGGGAATCGAGATCCACAATGGCGATATACAAGCATGTGTAATAACCTAAAGCCATTAAAACCCACAACACACATGTATGGAAAATCACCCCATGCATACCCACATATAATACTACAAATGAAGAGAGGGTGGAGGAGAGGGGGGTTGTCAGCCATTCATATCCTCACCAACCTGAATATTAGGAAAAAACCCCCAAAAAATCTGGTTATCAGCTACCCTTCCAACATGGGTGGGATGTGTATGAAATAAAAAAACATGCACTGTAAATATATCTCACAACTAAACTAAGGAAAAATACATAGCCTTACCTGAAAGTTATATTTTTTATTTTAAACACTTATATGAAAAAAAGTGCGAAACCTACAAGTCAAACCAAGAACATAAAACACTATAGTAGATAATAAAGTTATTAAAAGCCAAATTGAACCTATTAGACATTATATACCTATATAATTTCCAGAAAATATTATTTTTCTTTTTATTCAGTTCATATTTGATAATGTCTTCAAATTGATAGGCCAATTTGTCCGAAGTTTTCATGAAATCCTCTACTATTATTTTCTTATTGTTGAAGCCTCTGGTCATAATTAGATGTTACTTGTTGATCCAATTGCCCCGTTCCTTGTTTGTGTCCACCTGAATTGGTCTCCCATTAATCCTTTCTGCATCCTCATTAGAAGCATGAATAACTAATACCTTCTTCAGTATCTCTTCCTCATAGTGTATAAGAATGTCCCAAGTTTTTTACATGGCCTCTGCATCTGCTACCTGCTGCGAGCCAACCGTGTTCTCTAATGAAACATCACCATTTTCATCCTCCTTTCCAAACATCCCATGATGAACAGACATGGGATCATAAAAAAACACAGATCCTCCCTATATCTAAGGATGTTCTCCCACCATATCATCCACATTCTCTGTAACTTGATCCTTAGATTCACCACCTTCATCCATTTAACTTCCACTCACCAGATTCATGCTGACCTCCTCCACGTATTCATTCCTAGATGTCTCAACCTCTATTACCTTGGTTCCAAAATTTTTAGCTAATATTTTCTTCATTAGTCTAGGAAGGTATGAGTAATACTTATATCCTTTATATTTCCTCCCCTTTCTCACAATGTAACTACTTAGATCCTTATTTTATTTATGTCCCTTCCTCCTCCTTAGGAAGTGAATACCTCTACCAGATCCTCCCTTTGCACTGTATTCCAAGAGTTATCCATAACTCTCCCCCCGAATCTTCCCCTGAGTAGCACCCTAATTTTTGTTCTCCTGGTCAGGAGTATCAGATCCCAAACCATCAAAATAATTACTAATGTTAATAGAGGACAAGATCATTATCTTGTTTGTTCTTCCACAAACATTCACCCAACTCCCCATCTCATTTGTAAATTCCTGCATCTAAAATTTACGGCCCTTGTTTTCCACTGCCTCTAGTAAGGATCCATTTCCAATACAGGAAACATCTACATGAGAAGGATCCTTAGAAAAAATGGCCATAGGTTATAGGGGATCGTCTACACTAGTATCCCTTAACCCCGGTATAACCTGCATAGTCGATTTACATGAAGACAAATCAGTTCTCATCATGTTGAAGATTTCCACCACCATCACGTTATAATTGTACAGTCTTTCATCCTTTTGGACTGGAATAGCATATGTATAATCCTTTCTATTCAAGTGGTCCATTGAGAGGGAACCTAAGGTTTCTGGCCCAAGAGACTATATAACATCATTCACTCTATGCTAGTCCCTAATACCCCAATGACAAGAGTAGAAAGAGTGCCCCAGGTGTTTATAGATCGAGAAAAAATAAGTATAAGATTAGAAAACTAATTCCAATTTACATGTGAATTCTTCCCTAACATTGATCCAAATCCACTCCACCAGAGGTCTTGATACATCAAATTCAACACATATGCATGTTAAAATTGGGTGACAAATAGCATCGATCCTACTATCAAAGGAAAAATAGTTTCCTACTAGGTTCCCAACCATGCATAAAATAGAGGGGTTTTGGAAGGGAAGAAAAAGTATTGGAAACCTTACGCACAACACCATCATAGGAGTATCTATATTAATATGAAAATCATAAAACCATCGAAATATATAGAAGGTACACCAGTTGAAAAATCTCAGAGCTCTAGACCAGACATGAATTAAATATTCCTCTAAAAAACTTGAACCATCATGTGGATTTTGTCGAGAAGTCCCATAACTGCACGATCTTGAAGACCCCAAGATCTGAATATGAACCTATCAAAGGAACTGATCGAGGTTATGTACTTGTTGAATCAATCAACCATGGTTAGATAAAGTAAACTTGAAGTATCAATAAACTCCAAATTTGAGAGAACAAGTTATGGAAAGCTGTTGTAGAGATTTGGAACCTTTGGGTTGAGTCTGATAGTGGGGGAATGAGGGAAGGAAATCTAGGTTAGATAAGGGAATAAATGAAGGTGGATGAGAAAGGAAATAAAATGGATGAAGATCTTCCCCTTGCTCCAAAGGAGGAGGGGGGGGGGGCAGGTAGAGTCATGACCATCCCTTACAAGGTCATCGTGAAGAGGAATAACGCTACGACTGAGAGATGCCTTAGACTCGAACCCTACTACATATCCTTAGACTCATGTAACTCTATCATTACACATGATAGATGACTACCACCACTAAGATTTAGATATCAAAAAAGAAAAAGAATAAAATTCTATATTAATTAATTAATTATCCATTAATTAAAATTATTCCATTTTTATTTCCAAGATTAATATTTTAATATTCCCAGCCAAGTGCTTATAGTACTATTAATTACTTTCTTGTATTTTCACGTATGTCATCATTTTGATAGAGCATTAGGAAAAAACATCATTATTTAATTAATTTATAAAAAATAATTACCATATTTAATTTCCAATCATATAAACCATGATTATAGATTATAATAATAGATAACATATTATATAATAAATTTCATAGGCAAAAAAATATATCTCAAAATAAAGTGACCACACATCCCAAATATTGCAAACTCAAATATCAAATATCCACATATGATAAAATATATCAATTTTCAAGAGTTTAATTCAATAAAGTGACAATCATTTCTAAACATGAATAAAGTTATATACACATGAAATAATATTATTTATTAAAAGAATAAAAACAACAACACATGCAATGATAATTTATATCTCATGAATAATAATTATCTTCCCATTCAATTTTTTATTTTTTGAATCCTATTTTTGGTTAAGGGGGAACCAAAAAATTCCAAAATACAATACCAAATACCAACACAGTGTTCTATAACGACTCAGATCACATAAAAACATACAAATTAAAATTTCACAATAAGAATGCAACAAAAGCATGTGATAACTTCTTGAGGTATGATGCCTCAATTTTCACGGCCTTACATAAAAAACAATTGAATCATCTCCAGTATTTCCACTAAGAACAACTCACCAAAAATAGAACTGCCACCACCTAACAAGTAGAATAGACCCATCACGAATCACCACAAAGAGAAAAACCAGCCACTTGAAGCTAAGATCCATCGAGGAGATCCAGAAAATCCACCAAGGACCCTCTAAATTCCATCATGAGAAGAATGGTAAAACATAGACTTCCCAATCGAATGCATGAAATCCAGAAAATGAGAATGGAAAAAATGAATCCTCTGAAAATTTTATTCTTCTCTGTCAGACCTATAGAAACATAACTCAACTTCTAACACCAGTTATCAGACCTAGGATAGATTGGTATTTCCAATAAAATTAATTACCATAAAAGGTTGAATTCTAGGAGAGTTTGCCTTGTATGGATCTAAAAATGAATTTTGAAAGCATCACTAAATCATAGAATGTAAAATACTTACCATCCAATTTCATAAAAAGCTTGTCCAAATGGTAAAACAACCAAATAAAGATGGATTTGATAAGGTCCTGAGGGTTCTTCATCCCCTTCACCTTGGCCTTCTCTTCCTACAACAACTCAAGTATATGAAGACTTCTGTATTGATTTACTTCTATGAAGATTCACCAAAGTTTTCATACATAGATTTTAATTTATCCAAGAAAATAAGGCTAAATAAATCCCCATGGAGATGACCTTACAATGAACCTATGATTATATTAGGAGAAATTTATATCCATATTCCCTCTAATTATGAAAACAATTTCTCTTTTATCATAGAATCCTTCTCAGAAGTCCCAGTTATCAAAATTTTTGGAAGAAATTAGTAGCCTTTCCAGTACCTCATTTTCTTCACATTGGAGGTAGGAGAGACCCTCTTATTATCCTAATAGGGGAAACTAAAAACCAACCAAAGCAATAGACTCTTTTTTTCATTTTATCCTTCATAGAACCTGATAATATTCCACTTTAGTGGATATATACTCTTCATAATCAGATGAGACCGAATACCAACATTCAAAATAAATGGTCTCAACTCTCGGATCTTTCTATGAGCGGCTCTGATTTGACCTTGAGGCAAAAGATCGATCCTGATACTTCTTATTTTTATACTTCACTTTATGACAACCCTCAGTCTATCTAACATGTATATACTCGTACAAAATCTAAAACTGATTAGAAAGGGATATTTATAATATTAACAACATATAATAGTAATTATCTCTCTAGAATATTTCAAAAATCATTATGTGATACTTTTTACATTTAAATTCTCATTAATAGTATTTAAGTAGTTTAACACTACAAATTGCTATCATTTTGATTCTATCAAACAATAATTACACAATAATATTTGAATATCCATTCCTCTCTCCTGGATAATTTCTAGAATAATCAAATTTACTCTAAAACAAGTAATTATTAATTTTCCCTTCATTACAATAATCTTACAAATTATCAAATATTATTATCTATGATATGTTGTAGATTATTAAATTCCATTATTGAAATTATTATCAACAAATATATATATATATATATATACACATTTCAATATAAAATTTCTAGATTCAAATATAATCATAATTATCCACAACATGAAATATTATTTATAATTAAATTATGAAAATAATAACAATAATAGGGTAACCATATTTAGTATGCAGTAAAATACTATTTCAGTTCTTGAAATAATAATAACACATTAATAATATTACACTAAATACATCTCTAAATTCTTAAAAATGATAAAAATTATCTATGATATATTATTAAAAACATTCATTTAAATTTCAAGGCCATGGAAATAAAATTTCAACTTATGAAAATTATTTATCATTCTCAATTCATTATTTATCATAATGAATTAATTAAGAAAATTAATTATGTGATTATATTTTTAACAATATCAACATATATCATGAAATTTACATTTATTATGAAAATAAAATTTTACCACATCAGTTTATATTCCTTTTAAATTATGGAACTAAAAATATCTCATTAATAGTAATAAAATGCATGTATTTTTTTCATTATTTTACATTTTTCAGATTATCATATAATCTTTCTTCATGAGATTATTTTCTAGTTCATTATATGATTATGGTTAATATCATTAATATAAATAGATGATTCTAAATTATTCTAATTTAAAACTTTCACAATATAAAATAAGAATAAGTAATATATCCCCTGCCTGGTGATGGTACCAGATTCACGCTGCACACAAAGGAAAGAGGATAGAGAAGGATGTTGCATGTAGGTCTGGAATCTATGAGCACAACTTAAACCAACATGAGGATTTCACGACTCCAAGGAGAGATAATATATATTATCTTTATATGAATAAATTTTTAAATGAAAATAAAGGAATAGGAATAATATTTTAAAACCAATAAACACATCTCCAAATTTCCCATTTAAAATAGACCATTATTCCAATTTATTTCTCATTTAAATTCATAGGGTTTCCAAATATTGATTAAAATAAAATTTTAAAACTTGTAAATATCAGTATAAATAAAAATGAGTGAAGAAAATTCAAGATAAATGATTTAAATCATTGAAAAACATTGAATATGGTTAAATAAAGGAAACAAAATGACAAAAGGGGAGAAAAACCAAAAATTGGGTAAAAATCATTACCCTCACATGACATACCACCTCCGTGTAAAGGTTACTTCATTCAAGTTTATATAGTTGTCTAAAATTAAGGTTACCCTTATGTGGATTTTAGTATCACATAGTTACACTTATGTAAGATTCAAGTTACCATTATGCGAGTAGAAGAATTCTCAGGTTACCCCTATATGGGTATTGGAAAAGTTGGAATACCTTTGCACAATGTATATAGGCACCCATTTACCTTTACATAGAGTAAAAAAATCACTTCTTACCCTTATGAAACTCATGGAAAACACCACTCACCCTTATAAAACATTTAATTTTTTTACCTTTATAAAAGCTATTAAAAATAACCGTTACCCCTACACAACCTTTAGACAAAACTCCTATCCTTTATGAAACTTTAAAAAACATGTTTAAGGGTAAATATTTTATTAAAAATTTTATATTTATAATTAAAAAATAACAAAAAATAATGTATTTATATTAATTCTAAAATTACAAATAAACTTTTAAAATTTTAAATTACTTATATAATTTTAAAAAGTATTTTTAAATCCCTTAATAAAATATGAAAAAACATTCCAAATCACTAGACACACTAAAATGAAAAAAGAAGTCTTGAGAATATTTTGGACCTTTACATAACTTTCCATGTCACTTGATTTGGTCCATTACAAGTCCTGACACATGTTCTTGATCACCACGAGTTGGGGAAAAGAATCAAGGGTATAAAATATAAGAAGTGTAAATGATTTAAACCTCAATATAAAATATATAAAGTTATGGATCCAATTGGGAGTTATGTATAAAGAATCTATACCTTGGACATACATTCCCTACAAATAGGATGTTTCATAATTTTAAACTAAACAAATGGATTATAAGGAGAAAAAAACAAGTAAATTATAAAACATCAATTTAATAAAAAAACTAAAGTGAGTTATAGGATATAAATAAATAATATAAAGAGACCAAAATTAAGAAAAAGGCTAAAAGATCCTATACATGTACATCTCATATGTAATTTTTCTAACCCAATTCACATTTATTACGACTAAACTAGGATCCAATGTCCTCAAACATGCCTCCCTATATCCCACATGCTACCTATTAATAGTTAGGGTCAATATATAATATGTTTTGAGTGTCACACCCCATGATTTTACTATATATTTTTCCTTTAAATACATACTATGTTAATATCCCGTTTCATGCATAAAACTAAACTAGAACAAACCATGATAAATTTTAAAATATTATAATACAATAGAAATATTAATACATTATACGAATACAATACAACACATCATTGATAAAAGTAAAAATTGAATAAAGCTACATGTAATTAAAAGGGCCATGAACATAAAATCATTACCTGTGTGATTTTCCATGAAAATAATCACCAGGATTTAAACTATAGAAATAAGTAATATAATTAGAAATATAATAGACATGTTGAGAGAAAATTTAAAAAATAATATGAATGATTCTAAGAATTTATGTAAGACTATATATATGAAAGAAATATGACCATCATCACCATGTTATTTGGAAATATGGTCATTGGAAATATAGATGTTGGATATATGGTTATTGGGTATGCATGTATCTAATAGGTATATTTTTGTTGTGTAATATTTAGTAAAAAATTAAAAATAATATAATTCTAGAATGAAATACAAAGACAATATTTAAATAAAATATTTTATTACAGAAAAATATATTTATGCATCACATAATAATAATAATAATAATAATAATAATATTATTATTATTATTATTATCATTTAAGAATGATTTTATGTATTTATAAAATTAAATTTTTTTTAATAATAATTAATTGATAAAATTAAATGGTTAGAATATGTATAATTAAATTCAATATGATGTGGCTAAAATTACATAATATTAAAAACTGATATTTTTCAAAGAACTATTTTTTAAGTATTGTGTATTTTTATAAATTTATAACTTTTAAATAATTAATTTAATTTAATTTTTAAATGTATAAAAAATATATTAACACTTATTTAATTACTAATTTATACTAAATAATATTAAGTATACTTAAAGTTTAAGAAGTTATTTTTCTCTAAAATATTTTTTTCTATATATATTATGTTTCCAGTTAAAAGTTTAATTTTTCATATTTATAAATTCAATTAGATATAATGAAGTTTAAAATTATAATTAATATTTTTAAATTATAAAATAATGATCACTTTATATTTCTATCATAGTAATTAATTACCGTGGTAAATAATTAAACCAGGTAAAAGAGGTAAAAGCGGGTAAAAGGATGAAAATTTAAGTGTCATAAAATTATGACAATTTAAATGATATTTATGAATTCTATAAGTTATTATTTAGGTTTATTAGTAAAAACTAAAGTCCTCACCAACATTACCTCTTCAACATTACCTAACTCCCACATGATTCCATTTTTACCCTTAACTTAACTTAAGTTTCAGAAGAAATTTACTTCACGTTCACCTATAAAAGAATATATTCTATACACATTACAAACCACTTGAAACTATCTTGAATACATAACCATATTAAAACTCCAAAATAAATATTATATTTTGGTTATCTTATGTTTTAAATAAGGAATTGTAAATACTTCACTCCGAGGGAACCTGTGTCGAGAAGGATATAATTCATCAAGTAAGTATCTAAATTATTTTCTAACATTTTCAATTACCTTCTCATATCCTATATTTATAAATATTATTATACACTAGAAATATTTTATATTAAAATCGTTATTCTTATAATAAAATTATACTACTGTTATGTAACTTATAGCTCTTACTCATTAACTAATATAACATGTTCTTATTTAGATCGGTTCAACCACCTATATGAATGATGTTATACCATAATCATAATTTTAATCATAGATTAGTATAATGTATTTAATACTAGTAATATATGACATTAAATAGTAATTTATGTTATGAATATGGGTGTGAAATTTTGATACAAAAAATTAATGATTAATATAAAGTAACTCACTGTTACAGATAAATTACCTAAAAAATGTTTATCATGGATTCCATTATTGAGAACCATAGCCATACATTCAATCAAATGAATAAGGTAATACATAAATCATTGTAAAACAAATTATTTCACTACCACTACTAATGATAATTATGATCATATTATCAAATAAATAGGATCAACATCGCCTTTATGAATCTTGTATGAAAAAATAAAAATTACTCACATCTGATGATGAAAATAAACAATAACTAACTAATATATGTCAAATGAATCGCTATAATTTAAGAATATAAATATTAATATATAGAAAACAAGGTTATAAAACAATTTATTAATATTTTTATATTTATTATACATGATGTTAAAGTTCTCCCATGGAACATGGGAGTAAATGTAATGGTTTTCTTTTCAATCTCACTTTCGAGATTGTTTATGACTAAATTTATATCTAGGGAAATTATATATCATTTCTATCTAAAAACCCATAAATTTTCTTATACTCTATTTATTCATTGTTTTCACATATATTATTTCTATTTTACTTTTCTTTGGTTCACAAATCAATTAAAAATACACTTTTAAGTGGACACGGTATTATTTTTATTATTGATCAGGAATATTTTTTCTCCATGTCCATACTCATTATTTTATTTTATGGATGTACTTATATATACATATATTATTTCATAAGGTATTTTTTATATTGGAATTGAATTTTTTAAAAAGAAATTAAAGTATTATTTTTAACATTTTCCCCATGGATCATTTTCTAATGACTTTGACTCTCTTTACTGATGTGTGAAAAGAATCTTCATTTTTAATACTTTCTGCATGAATGAATTTTACTAGTGTTATATTTTTGTTTATTTATGAAGATTAAATTATAAATTTTAATGGGTTTTCTAAAATTAATTCTTAGCCTATGTGTTTTATAAAATATTTTATTTTAAAAAAACATTGTAAAAAATGTAAAGGATATTTATTTTTATTTTTCAATGAGATTTTCTTAAAAAGTTGTTCATCTATGAAAATATATTTTAATGATTTGTCTGATACATTGGGGATATTAATTAATTATTACATACAAATTATTCCTTTGGATGGATTTTGATCTTGTTTGGTGGAAATCATTTTTGAACCCATTTCTTTTTCACAGTTTAATTAATATATGATAAAATTATGAATGTTTCCATTTTCATATAGAACACATTTGTACAGTTTATCATTATGAGATAAGTGGGTCAATTATATACCTTCAATTCATTGTTTAATATTTTATATCTCATTATATTAGGATGGTAAGTGGGTGATTATTCTAAGTCCACTATGTTATAGGAAATATATGGTTATCCCAAGTACACTACATTATTGGAAAGTGGTTAGCTGGACCCATTATGATGTAAATGTATTTTTGTTTAGCCTTAACATATATTATGATTTCAATGCTTATTTTTTTCTAAATTATTATGTTCTAAAATATACCTATGCTGTTTTTATCATGGATCATGATCATTGAATCATGTTTCGACACTTCCAGGACCCATGTTTTATGTTATGTAAAAAGACCTATGCCATGACTCATGATTTATGGAATATGTTTTATTGGGTATGATTACTTTATGTTATCATCATGAACCTTTATTATTTATCATACCCACATGATCATCATATACTAACTTATGATCTTTGATTGATATGTCTTATGTTTACCCTTACTGAGTATCTGATCTCACCCTTTCTTATGTATCTATTCCCTTGGTTATGAAGAAGAGTATTATGTATGATGTGTATAAAAGGGTTTAATGTGTGATAATGATTTTTGGTGGATATTTAAAATGTTTTAAAATAAGTTTTTATTTATATTATCTCCAAATTCACTAAACCTATATGTTATGGGGTGTGATTTATTTTTAGATTTAAATAATATTCATGTGAAATGATGTAATATGTAATTATTAAATTTTTGGGTTTCCTCCATTGGCATCAGAGTAAGGTATAGTTATTTTTGGGGAATAAGATATGAATAATAAGGGGATAGAACTTAAAATAAACTACGATGAAACATAAGTGATGTAGGATGAACCTAAAAATTTATAGGTTGAAATGGAGGTTTCATAATTTAGAAAATATTTGGATTTATTTTCTTTATAATATGATCTATTACACTAATTATTGTTATTTGATACACATAATAACCTTTTTTAGTCAAAGAATAGAACTAAGAGGAATTGAGTTAACTATAAGAGCGATATACCATGAAATTATTGTCCCAATGAGAAACTTAATGGGATAAGATATAGAGTGAAAATTCTCATGGCTATGCTCACCCAAATATCTCAAGATATGAATAATAACATGAAACATTCCGAACTCCCTATTATTTCAAGGAAAGAACAAATTTACATTGATTCCTTAATGTGACAAAATCCACCCTTATTTAGTGGGTCTTCCAACCCACTTATTTCCAATTAATGGATCAATGATATATAAAATATATTTTCCATTGTCTAACAATTAGAACATGAAAAGGATATTTTATATGTTTATCATTTGGAAGGTGAAATTAACTAATGGTGAACCCTATTAAATAATTTAAGGAAATATGAAAAAATAAACTCTATGGAATGAGAGGAGTTTAAGAAGGACCATTACAATAAATACCTTCCTCTAATTATATAACTAAAATAGAGAGGGAATTCCTAGAGTTGAAAAAAAATGAGGATGAATCCATTGGTACCTATGAATAAAACTTCATGATAATTTCATGTTATACTTCTTATTTTATCATTGACCCTAAAATAAAAATCAACTATTTCTTTAGTGGATTAATACCAAGTCTCTGAAATGAATTTTCTATATGGGACTTTGGTAGCTATGAAGAAATTGTTCAATGTTTTTCAATGGGTTGAATTATCATAATGGAATAGGGAAATTATTCAAGTATGGAAGAGAATGAAATAAATCACATGAATTCCATAGAGATATGAAGAGGTCAACCAATGAAATGGATGAAAAGTAAACTCAGCCTAATGCACCACCCAAACTCTAAGATTTAATTATAAGAAGTATGAAAATTACTCCAAAAACTGTACTAAACCAAGTGTTAATAATGAAAATCAATGTTACTATCCTTCTAAGACAATAAATAAAGGAAAATACAATGTAGTCACAACATCTAAAGTGGGTCAAAAAAATGAAACTTTGAAAGGTAAACTCATCACCCACTCTAGAACTACAAATTTATTATTTTATTTTGGTTCTACCCAGTCTTTTATATATGGAATGTTTAACAAGGGAATCAGATAAGAAAAAAATAGATATATATTAAATTATTGATGAAAAATTATAGTGGTATGATGATTGTATCCCAAGTTTATAACTCTTATTTGATATAAGTATATGGGAATGTTATTCCTATAAATAATATTATTCTTCCTTTATTGGAATTTAATGTGATTTTGGGAATGGATTTGATCTATTGATATAGATCCCATATTAATTTCTAGGATAGGGAAGTCACATGTTATATCCTGAATCAACCCATGATTATATATCGGTGAAATTCTGACCATGGAATCCATATAGAAATTACTTCCATTATATAGGTCTTAATACCCAATCATGAGGGGTATTTATCTCAAATGATTAGGAAAAATTGATATTCAAGATATGCTTATTCAGTGGTAATATGTCGAAGTATTTTTATAATAGTTTCTCAGTCTTCCCCTAGATTGTGATGTGGAGTTTTCAATTGAACTCATACAAAATGTTATGCCTATAATAAATAATCCTTATATAATGAACCCATTTAAGTAATTAAATAAGAAATTGCAAGAGAATATGGATAAAGGTTTTATACACCCAATTACTTCACCTGCGAATTCATTATTCATCTTTATTAAGAATAAGGATTGATCAATGCATCTCTACATTAAATATCATGAACATAAAAAAATAAATATAAAAAACAAGTATCATATACCCCATATTGATAGTTTTTTCGATCATCTATTATGGGATCAATACTTTTCAATGATTGAATTTATATTTGGATATCATTAATTAAGGGTGAAAGTAGAGGATGTACCCAAGAAAACCTTTCATATATGATATGGGAACTAAGAATTCATAGTGACTCCATTAGGAATCAAAATATCCTTCTTTCAGCTTCATGAATATGATGAATATAGCCTTTAGAGATTACCTCGATCTATTTATAGTAGCATTTATAAATTATTTCTCATATATTTTAAGAGTAAAAAAGAATATGAATATCTTTTTAGGATTGTTCTGAAGACCTTGATAAGGGAGAAACTGTATTACAAATTTAGAATGTGTGAATTCTAACTATAAAAAGTATCAATATTGGGCCTTTTAATAAAAAAGAGGGAATATCCGTGGAACCTTAAAAGATATAGGTGATTTAAGAATGGCCCAAATCATCCATTGTAATCAAGATCCATAGTTTTCTTAGATTGGATGAATACTATCAATTCTTTGTGAGAAATTTATTACAACCAAAAAATACACTAACTAAGTTAACTTGGATGGGATTCAAGTTCCCTTAGATAGATGATTGTGAAATTTCAAGGACCTCAAGAGGAGGCTAGTCATTTCACCTATACACACACTACCTCATAATAGATAAGATTTAGTGATGTATAGTGATGAATCAAAAAATATATTTGGATGTTTCCTCTTTAAAAATGACATGGTAGTAGCTTATTCCTCATGTCAATTAAATATTCATGAGAAATATTACCTGATACATGAAATGGATCCTTATCAATAATATTTTCATTGAAAATATGGAATAATTATCACTATAGTGGAAAGTGTGAAATTTATAATGATCATAAGAGATTAAAGTATATATTCACATATAAGGAGTTGAATATGTGCCAAAGGACATAGTTGGAGCTAATCAAGGACTATGACTACTTGATACATTTTCACTTTAGGAAGGAAAACATGGTGGACGGTGCATTGAAAAGGAATTATTATGCTATCTTATTCATGATGGGGATTGAAAGAGACCCAATAATGATGGATTTGAAAATTTTGGACCTTGAAATCATAAGGGAAGGGGATAAATAATATCTTTTCCAAAAGAATTTTCATCCATATATTTTTTAAAGATCAGGAGGAAGAAAAATTTTATATTCGAGATACATAATATGGTAGGGAGTATTCTGGAGTTCAACTTTCAAAATAATGGAATTATAAGATTTGAGAAATAAATATGTGTTCCACAAATACCAAAATTTAAGAAATAGTTATTAGATGATGCACATATCATTTCATTATTTACCCATACTAGAAGCTCAAATATGTATTGATATCTCAAGAATCATTTCTAGTGGGAGAACATGAACATGAATATTTTAGAGTATATGTCTCGATGCTTGGTATTCCAAAAAGTTAAAAGAAAATGAAAAAGTCAAATAGAATGATTTAACCATTACACATACCTATATTGAAATGGGATAACAACACTATGGATTTCATTATAGGTTTTCTTAAGAATTATAATTTTTATAATTCCATTTGGGTTATAATTTATCTCCCAATGAAGCCAATATATTTTTATGAGCCTATAGTTTAATAAGAAGTTATGGTGAAGTGAATATGATTGATGTGTTGTATTTTGTTGTTAACACATATATTATGTTCATTATCAAGTGTTTTAACAATACTCACTTGAGGTGATGTACATTCTGATTTTTTGGATGATCTTAGGTTCATAGAAGAAGCTTGAAGGTTGAATAGAGATGATAGAAGTTGTAGGTTCCATCACCACACTATTGTTGTATTTGAAATCAGGAGTAGTGTTTTTTTAAGAAGTAAAAATGGAAAATCTATATTACGATTCTCACCTTATTAAGTTTTAATGATCATAACCACTATTTAAGGTGCCTAACGATTTCTTTATGTGAATGAAAATTAGAATATTGATGAAATCATGTTAGAACTTTGAAAGATCCTTAAAGGAATCATTTTTGAAGTCTTAATGGACCTATTAAACTCATGGAGTAATGTTACTAGACCTATCAAAGATGTTGGAGGAAGTTTAAAGGCCATATAGTTTCTCTGAGAACCAATAGACAACACTGGATGGCCAGTGTATAGCCACTAGTCAGCTGGTGGTGAAGGAATAATCCTCCTATAGTAGAAAAAAGTCCACTAGATTGTCGGTGGAGGATCACTATCCAACTGGTGTAGATAAATAATAACACCCTTTGAAGAAAATTCTCATCAGATAACCACTAGGATCTCACCAACCATTCGATGGGTTCTACAGATTCTTGAACAGCAGGAAGAACCACATATGCTACCTAGTAAAAGATATTAGATATCTAGTGGTGTTGGGACAAGAGATCTTATAGTGCATTTAATGATGGTCAAAATTACATTATTATGGTCTTATTCACATTTAATTCCCTCAATGAATTTTTGAATATCCCCAAATAATTTTAATTCAATAAATGGATCTCTTAGGGGACTTGGAAACTTACCTTCACATATAATTGATATCAATACTGTGATACTAATGAACGAATTGTCCTAAATCCTCCAAAAAATGAATTTTGGAACTGAAGTAAACTATAGTAAAGTGGGAATTAGGTTGTATCCATAGAAGATAATTCTACAGGTGTGTTTTAATTTTGTTTAATGGGTTTGAATTGTGGAAATAATGAATAAGATTAATTGTTTTTTAAAATCAATTTAGAAGATAATGGTCTAAAATTAGACTTCTCTCCCCACTCACCCAAGAAAAATTATTCAATTTCAGTCCCCTATTATTCTCGAATCAAAGTAAATCTCCATGATTATCATATCTAATTTTTTTTGGTTTGGAACAGAAAGACACAAAAATCACTATATTATCTGTCCTCACCTTGACTGGTGATTAGATACCACCAATCACTCTTGAGTCATCATACTACTAACTATCATAACAGTGAAGGAATTCCTAAGTGTCCTATGTATGAAACTAGGGGAAAATGAAAGAATAATATAAATGAAAAGTCCAATGGAAATATCCTATAACCTATGAATCCAAATGAATCTAGAGAATTAAATAGAGAAGAATTATCATTGAAAACTATAATTCATCACAGGGGTGGGAGAGTTCTCCTAAGATCGACCACTATTGTCATAGTTTTCCATTACAAGAGAGTATACAACAAACAAAAATAAAAAATGAAAACAAAAACACCAGCTTGATCTGGTGATTTCCAAAGAAGTCTCCGAATGAGAAAGCCTCAACACTAGTGAATAATTTTACATTAATACAAGAATTATCAATTATTCTTGGTACACTATTAATTGTGCATGTGAGTAGCACAAGTTTCTTCAACTTATTTAGGTGACTTTGGGAATGTCCCTTAATTTCAATATCGAGAACCGTCTTCTTCTTTATTGGATGATCGACAAGTTTCAATTGTCTAGGTCAATGATGGATTCAACTGAGGATATATTATTTGAATTCTCCCACACTATAAATCCCCCCATGATCAACCTTTATCCAATTTGGAGGTGGAGTACTTCACTGTGTTACATACACAACATGAATTCAAGGTAATTACGACAGGGTATTTGCAATGGAATACCATCCCAAAATGTCATGTGCAACGAGAGTCCATCGAAAATAACCTATCGCTAATGGTGGTGTCACAAATGTGTTTATTTACAATAGACCCTTTGGCCATTGCAAAAGACTCCCTTAAGGGTTTATAAATAACCTTTTGTGATGATCTGTCACAAAAGGTCTGACAGGTTATTTACGTCGGATGAATTCATCCATCTTAAATAATAAATTAAAAATAAATAAATAAATAAATAAATAAAATTAAAATTATTTCAAAAAATATAAAATAAAATTAATATAGTTTTTTAAAAAATATATATATTTTAAAAAAATTAAATATTAACTAAATTCAAAAAATTACAAAATAAATATAATAAAAAAATTAAATTAATTTAAATTATTGAAATTAATTAAAATACTAACTATATAGAAAAATAAAAAATATATATATTTAGGAATAATTAAAAACCTAAAATTAATTAAAATATGTTAAAAACATTACAAAAATTAATAAATTTACAAATATTTAAAAATAATTACATAAAATTAAATAATTTAAAACAAACATAAATGTAATACATCAGTTAAAAAATAACATGTCTTCCATACCAAATTACAAAAAAGTCATAAAAAAGTCATAAATTCAACTATTATTTGGTGGAGGAGGATCACTCAAAGGACCAGGGGAGGAAACTCTATACCAATACCATCTGCAAGTTGCCACTATACTCCATCATCTTATTATCTCTCAGACGCTACTGTTCATGCTCCTCCTCACTCTCCTTTTGTATCTACTGTATCATCTCATCCTATGCTCTCAACCTATCCTCATACTATGCAGTGGATGATGGCATCGATGATGACTCTCCATGAGCTCCCTTCATGCTCACTATTTCCATCACAGAAGTACCATAATAACTCATAATTGTCAATCAAGAACCAATACCAATCACTCGACCTTTCTCGAAACCTTGTGAAGTCACCTGTATCTAAGCCACCTCATCATAACCCGAATCAGTAATGACATCTTGTTCGATATTAGCTGGAATATCTTGTGAATGAGAAGGCGCAAACTCATATGTTTCCTTTAAATATAATGAAAAATTGGAATAACAATAAAATTAATATTCATGAAATTTTTAACCAAATCACTAACTATAATATGGCACTATCATTTTCAAACAACTTCTACTATACAGGGATCAATATAAATCTTCTTATAAACTTCAATCTTCATAATAGATGGGTTAGTAGCAGCCTATATAATATAACAAACATGTTATATTTAAAAAATATATAAATTAATAAATAATACCACTTACCATATGTCATCAATGTATGCTAAATGAATGAAACCCATCCCCATGGGTGACCTCTTACCTCCCCTAGATCTAACATCCACCTAATAATATTCTTCTAAAAGTATCTCATAGCTAGAAGGAGCACAAACCATCCCATACATGATATGATATATAGTCGAGATGATGGGAGTTGCGAGACTGATCGAAAAAGGTAGCACATGCTTTATCCATAACTCTCTTTCTGATATTGTGTAGAAATTGAAAAAATATCTCATGTATATAATTATCCCATGCATTTAGGATAAGACCTATATGGATATCAGAAATCAGAGAAAATAAATTCTACAACACAATTAAAAAAATATGTTAGTAATTATATAAATTTTAAAAAAGTATATATTATTTAATAACATACAATCAAGTGGTCAAATATCTGGTCATGAACAATGATGAATACTAGGTCCCACGACACTCATTTCTTGGAAAAATAATTTATCAGAATCACACTAGCCTACCCAATGGATAAATGTGAAAAACTATAAAAGTTGAAACAAATATATATTCTTAAAATTATTATCAAAATTAATAAACTTAGTTAATATAAAATAAATATCTTATATAATTAAGCATACCCTTGTAAATGAGGATCAGAATTAAAACATGGTCGTATCTCTATAATAGGATCTAAAATTATTAATCGATCAAGATCACAACCCCTCTTAGTAGGTGCACCAGCCTAAGGAGGAGGAGGTGAATCGGGATCATCATTAGGAAGTCTGACATCATTGAGAGAATGTAATAGATTATTAGGATCATGTCCAGCCATCTGAAACAAATATTCTCACTAGTAAGAGATTTATAATACATATATGAAATATAAAAACTAATAAATATCAGAATAAAATAATGTTACATATAACATATTTTTAATACAAATATGAAATTTAAAAAAACTAATGAATATCCGAATATAATAATTACCTGTAACTAAATACTTGAATATAATACATCAATTGTCATCTTTATAACCATTTTCATCAACGTCAATGTATTCATCCTCATCTTTATCATTGTAAACATCTATATAAATTTCAGTTTCATCATCCCTTATTACTTCATCAGTATTATCTATATCATCAAACCTTAACTGGGGGGTTCCATCATTAATATTTATATCCCATCAGGTATGAGATATATTTTAGGATGTTTCTTAAAAAAATTCAATATGTTGGACTTCCATAGAATCATTTTCATTTTTAATAACCTGATTGTCACATGATTTTATTTTTATCACACTCAACCAGTCTTTCAAATATCTCAAAACATCACAGTAATTTACATAGTAAACTTTTTGTGTTTGATGTGCCAATATAAATGGTTAATGTAATGAAATAAGACTGTTATATTTAATGTCAACAACTCCATGTTGTGGATGGACTCACAACCCCTAATTAGTATTAAAAAAATGACATTTAAACATTGTAACATAGTTTGTTCTCAGATAATATAAATCAATTATTTCATCTAGTATACCATAAAAGTCACTTGCACTTTCCTTATGATGGTATACTTTCAAATGAACACCACTATTCATTGATTTCTTTGAGTCACCATATATGCATGTATGAAATCAAAATCCATTAACCACATACCCATTATAATATTTTACCAATTTCAATGGAGGGTTTTTGAGCACACATAATCGACTTTCAATTTTATTTTCATGTTGTGTTACCTGTAAACAATAAAAATTAATATTAATAGATATCATTAAAAATTGATTTAATATTCCATCGAAAGAAACTTATCTTACCAGTCTTTGAAACCAATATGATCTTTCCCTGACATTCTTCAACAGAAGAATGTGAAATTTGTATATATTGTTTTATGATATGGTCATCCTATAGTCTAAAAAAAGTTAATGTAAATAAAGAGATATTTTATAAATATTTTATTAAATAATAAAATAGTACTACTTACTGCAAAAATCATGTCATTTCTTTAGAATTCAGTAGAACATAAGTATGAGCTCTTTGCAGTTTTTTATTTTTAATCCATCGATCACGATAACCACCAAAACCAAGCTTGGGATGCTTAAAAATTAACAACTAATGGTATGTGACATCATCAAAATTTGTCTCATTGCACCCCATGAAATTATGTTTTGAAGGATATTCCGACTGAAAATAATAAGAGTATAAATTTGAAATTTCCTCCTACAAGTACACTCCTATAATCAACCCTTCAAATGATGCTTTGTTATGTAATTTTTTCTTTAATTTTTGCATACATCTCTCACACAAATACATCCACCAGAATTGTACCATCCCTCTACATTTATCTTAATATAAAAAATGCAATATTAAATGTTTCATGGAATCAAAGAATCTCGGTGGGAATATTTTATCTAATTTACATAAAATTAAAAAGTATTTTTTTCTAGAAAAATCAATGCATCATAATCTAATGTTGGCACACAGATAGATCAGAAAACATATGATATTTTGGTTGACATATCCTAGATTAAAGAATTAAACATCCCTCTAAGACCAATATGTAGTAATCTTTCAATTATGACATGGCAGTCATGACCTTTTAACCCAGTAATATGCCCATTTATGACACAATGAGACAAATTAGAAGCATAAACATCTAGTAACCTCAAATATATAATCCATTGATAAAATAATAAATGGTTTTCTTTACTAAGTGAGTAAGTTTACTTTGGATTCATTAATTTATGTTATCTTTCATCTTTAAATAATTTAAGTTCAGGATGTCTATAAATCTATGCAAGATCTAACCATGCCTTTATAGTATATTTGGTTATACCAACTATGTCCAACACGATATAAAATATGTTATAAAAACATTCTTCTCAATATGCATTACATCTAACATGTGACGAACCAACAAATCAAAACAATATGGAAGGTCCTAAAAAATACTTCGTTTTATCCAATTATGATCTCTACCAAAACCATTTATCTTTTTCTCATTTATGTTTTGGATAAAAAGTAACATGAGGTAATGAAGAGGTAATAGATTTTACCTGATTAACTGAGATCACTGCTGGAGGTGCATCTGTTTTAATTAGGCCTTTTGTAAAATTAATTATGTTCCATTGAAAAGGGTGATCCGCAGGAAGAAATATTTGATGATAGTCAAGATAACTAAACTTTCTCCCATTACCAAGCATAAATTATTTGTTCTCAAACATAAAGTATAGACAAGATTTTATACCATGTTTTCTCCATCTAGATAGTATACCATATGCCTAAAAGTCATTGATTTTCCATATTAATGCAACCTTCAATATAAAATTATGATCTGTAGTTATATAAAATATAGTCACACTGTTGTTCCATAATGAAATTAACTCATCAATTAGTGGATTCAAATAAACATCAATATTATTTTTTGGATGTCCCAGAATTAAAAGCATCAAATATATATATGGTTTCTTCATAAACATCCAAGGAGACATGTTATACGGAATAATGAAAATAAACCAATAAGAATATTGACTGCAGTAAGCACCAAATGAAAAAAAACCATTAGTAGGAAGGCCCAACCAAATGTTATGAGGTTCTGATGAAAAATAAGGATGCTCTTGATCAAAATGTTTCCATGAATCACCATCACATGGATGATTTAATATTTTTGTGATAGAAATATTTGATTTATGTCATGTCATCAATCTAGCTGTGGTGAGAGGAATAAATAAACACTTTAAATGAGGTGTAATTGGAAAATATCTCAACTGTTTCATGAGAACTATGGACTTTCCTTTTGAGCCTATTTATACCTCGATTCTATATATGTTGGGAAATTAAACAAAGATTCATAATCACAATAATAAAATATCTAGTCATTTTAAAATTCATGGATCTTATAATAACTTAGACCTAAATTATGAACTAACCTTTTACTTTCATAGAAACTTATATGTAATGTATTTTCATCAGGAAACAACGACTTAACTATAGATAAAATATGATCAAAAAAACTATTAGAAAATCCAAAATATGATTTAATAGCCACAAATTTTGTAACAGCTTCAATTTTTCTTATCTAGATTCCCAGATATAAGGAATCCTCAAAGGATTTCAAAAAATTCTAAAACTAAGATGGTTCTGATTTAGGATTTTGAATATCATTCTGATTTATTGTTTTAGGAATAGATGGGACAACTACCTCATGTATTAAATTCTAAAATGTTGGATCTAGAACCAAAAAATTATATTTTTTACTGATGTATTATCACTATGTTGATACTAAAAAATATAATCTTTTAAAAAATAGGAACGTAATAGATGAAACATTGTCAAATGTTTAAAATTTCCTAAGATCATATTTATAACATGGAAATTTAATTGTTCATTCCGAAAAAAATTTAAATTCAATAATTCAAATGATATAAAGGTTTCAACACCTTCAATATAGAAATGATTTAAATAGATATGTTTGGATTTTTGTGATAATTTTTCCAATCATGATTACATAATAGATATTTCTGTCAATTTACAGAGTCCATAGTTATCAAAAAAATAAAAATAAGAATAATTATTTCTGATCATTTTGACTAGTTTCAAATTATTATTATATTTTACCAACTTGAAATATTCTATGAAATATGAGTAAAGTGAGGCACTAGGTTAACACTAGTTTACAGGGCCTGTAGAGGCTCATTGTAGATAAAAAAAATATTAAATTTATTATATAATACACATGATTTTTTTTGAAAATAATAGGATATCTCTTGAGCATTGTCTTATATGATAAATTGGAGATTATCATTGGGTTAGGTATGTGGGATTTACCCTAGACATGACATTAGATTTGTGAGTTTTGGGTGTTTAGTTACATTGTAGGTGAGGGTAATTCATTTGATATGTTTACAACAAATAATTATAAAAACTAAATTTATCATCAAAAATATGTATCATATGATAAATTAGAGACCACCGTTGAGTCCATGTTGTGGGGGTTACCTTAAGCATGACATAATTTTTTTTAGCATCGAGTGTTTTGTTATATTTCACGCGAGGATAATTCATTTAATATTTTTATTATAATTTCTTATCAGTATTTAATGTATATCCCAAACTATTTATCGTCTGAAAAATTGGAGTCCACCTTTAGGTTTTGGATGTGGGGTTTACCCTAGGCCTGGCATAACATTTGATAGCGTCGAGTGTTTTGTTACATAACATGCAGGGGTATCATTTTAATATTTTATTAATATTATTTATATAATTATTTATTTTTATATATAAATATATATTACAATATTTATACAAATTATTAATAAGTATTATTTTAATTAAATAAAAATTTATATGAAATGATTATTAATTAATTAATAATTTCTATATATATAACACAATTTATTATAAATTATGTAATGATTATTATTATAAATTATGTAATGATTATTATTAATTATTATTAATTATTATAAATTATGTAATTAATATTATGTAATGATTATTATTAATTATTTAAATTATTATAAATTATGTAATAATTATATATATAGAAATTTCTTAAATTATTATTGAAATTTTATTATTGAAATTTTATTATGTTATGATTATTATTATTACAATTTCTTAAACTATTTAAATTATTATAAATTTTTTAATAATTATTATTAATTTATTTAAATTATTATTACAATTTTAATAATTACTATATATATATATATCATAATTTCTTAATTAATATAAATACATCAAATATATTCTAACTCATTTTTAAAAAAATAATATATATATATATATATTATAAATATTTTTACTTATGGTTAATTTTTATTGTAAATAAATTTGATTACCTTGAATTTATAATTTTTATATATAATTTATAAATAAAACTGAGTTCATATTTTTGAATTAATAATTAAGTTGAATTCATAATCATTTTGAATTAATAATTTTACCCTAGATTCATTATAATAGTTGTGTGAGTTGGGTGTTTTTACAACATTTATACAAAATATTAATACTAATTATTTTAATTAATACAACATTTTATATGAATTATTATAAATTTATAAAAGTTGTTAATTTTATTATAATTTTTTTACAAATTATTTTTTTATAATTATCACAAATATTTACAATTTATTAATAATAAAGAATCATTAATTATTATATATTATAAATTATTTATTTATTTTTACTAGTTATTTACATTAATACTACATCTTTAATCATTAATATTTTTTACGAATTTATATTATTCTTTATATATGTTATATTTTTTTACAAACTATTACAAACATTTATCCTAATTATTATTAATTATGTTTTTAATAAATATTACATATTTTAAATTGTCATTGTTTTTCATTAAACCAAAATTTTAGCGTTTTTATAAAAAAATTCTTATAAATAACATTTTATTAAAATGTTTTCTTTAAATCAATTTTATCATTATTATTAAAAACCAATCAATTATATTTATTTAAAATTATATATATATATATATATTACATAATTTCTTAATCAAATCTATTGACATCAAATTTATTATTACACATATGCACGCGTGCAAAAAAAAATTAACATACCAAATATTTTGACATACATACATGCACGTGCAAAAAAAAAAAAATTAAATCAGGACACAAATGAAATGAATATCTAAACCGAAAAAATAAGCGATAAAGAATGGGTAAAATTATAATAAACCTCTAGAAACCCTAAAAACACCAAGAAAATTAAAAGAAATCTAAGCATTGACAAAACTGGCATATTTGCAAACAAATACTAACTTTCATCATATTTTAATAATAAACATATTTCAAATAATAATATAAAATATTAACATTTGAGAAACTCTAAGCACTAAAAAAAATCTATTATGTTTAAAGATCAAGTGAAAAAATAATGTAAATAAAATTAAAACAACTCATGTGAAATCAAGACACTCAAATCTAAAATAATTAATTTACATTAACCTTACATGTCAAATTAATCATCAAAATAAGGTGAATTTCAAAACCTTGGTTTTTTCGAACCAGTATTTATAGCATCTAACCAAAATACATGAAAAAATTGACGGAGGATTGAATCAGAGTCTATACCTTGTATATGTGATGTAAAATCACCCAAAAATTGGAAGAAACAGACCTTTCTAGGGCTGTACGGGGAATGGTGGGTGGTACGGTTCTGTCGCTTTGGGAGAGGGAAGAAAGAAGAGAGGAGGAAGAATAAAGGAGGGGTTTCTCACTGTTAAATCTTGATAATTTTTGCAATAGAGTAATTGCAACAGAATTAATTCCTTCGCAAAATTTTTTTCTTGTAAACAATGTTTTTGAATAACATTGAATTCCATCACAAATAATCTCTATTTAAATGGAATTTGTGATGGACTAAGAAGTCTCTCACAAATTCCCATCATGAATGATTTTTACGCTGGGTGGAGGGAAACCCCGCCAAAACTATTTTCAATGGATTTATAATTCCATCTCAAATTATTAATATTTCTAACATAATTATACATCCATTCCAAATAGTATATGTAAAGGACCTATTTACGATGAGAAATTTTTCCATCGCAAATGTCGTGTCACAAATTATTGAAATTCTAGTAGTGAGAGCAATGAATGTTTGGGTGTTTCCCAATGTCACATGAGGAATTATGAGTTTTTATAGTGTTGGAGTTGTTCAAGACATCATCTAGAATTAAATGGGATATGCCTGGGCCAAAATGGGAAAACTTGTTAGGCTTGGAACTATTGATGAAATGGGCTTACCAACTGATCTCTTACTTGGGTCTGGATGTCACTACACCTGTGCTAACCTGATACTTAGAGTTGCGACTTCATTGGAAATATGGGAAAATGTGATGATCTCAACCTCCATGAGGTCAGTTTTGTAAGATTTTTCTTAACCTATTGGAGCCTATCTTGAATAAATCAACCAAGGTGTTAGAATCTTGTACTGAGAGATTGAGCCCACATTGAACTAGGAATACATACCCATTCTTGGGTCAGAGACATATTGGTACCAAGAATAGTTGTGAATCTAGTGAGGTTGAAATTGGAATATCAAAGTACTATAAAGGCGGTGATACTTCAGTTTAGATCATTATTGGATTAGGATATCAACTGGTGCATCATGGATTTATGATGAGTTCTTGAACTCGCCCAGTTTTATTTAGATTCACATGGAAAGACAGGTCTTGGGCCATGATAAACTGCAACTCGTTGGGGAAATTTGATCGAAAAATTGACGTACGACCTTCAATAGATCTATAACCAGTATGATAGGATTAGTTCAAGGCCCCATTGATCTTAGACACTACACAGGAAACAAAATCAGAGCGTATCAACTTCAATATTTCATCTTGGCTATGATTGATGCATCTCAGCAAGCTCTTCTCAATCCAAAATAAAGTGGTTCTCTTGCTTCATATTTGATAGGTATCTTAGTTTTATATCTATTCTTGATGAGATTATTTTTCTTAAGGTTTTCCATGTTAATAAATTATATAGGTTTCACGACTTGTTTTTTTTTTCAAATCCATGTGATCTTTGGATGAAGGTCCAATTTTCTTCATCAGCGAGCATGGGTCATCAGGTTGCTATGGATTCAGGATCATCAAGACTCGAGGTTTGTCTTCTTGATTAGTATGCATGAAATTAATATCTATATCACAGTACAAATTGGTTTTGGTGTGTAGTTCTTCATCCATTGATTGGTAGATCTTTAGACTGATTTCATTGATCACAATTTCATCTTTTGCAACTGGAACATGGTTTCATGGATTAGTTGGCTTCAATGGAGCTCGAGTATTATTCATTACATCAAAGGGGTTTTAGTGAAAATATATGGTGGTGCTATGGACTATAGAAACAATAGTAGAATATGGGCACCAGTAGCACCAACAATAGTAGTTGGGGAGCATATGCATAATTCACCACAATAGAAGAAGTGTAAATAGTAGACTTTTTATAGTAGTATTGGGAAATGTAGAAGACCAAAGGTACCATGGGTGAGGTACCGGTTAAGAAATTTGAACTTCATGGTAGTAGGAATTTGGGAAGGTAGAATAAAAGTGGTATTACGATTGGGGTATCAATAAAAAGGGGTCTATACTGGTTGCATGGATTTGCAATGATATTAGGATAGTGGTAATAGTCGAGCAGCTGTAGCAGACACATAGGCTCACTCTAGAAACCTGATAATAGATTTTTTCCACTAGAAATATATCTTATAGTAGTAGAGGGTATATTAATGGTATAAAGATAGATGATAACACATTTTCATACTCCACTAAAATTCAAAAACATATTTTTTAAGTGCATTCTAATTCCAGATTTAATTATAATATTAAAAACAATTTCTAGAAAAAAATTCAAATTCATTTTTTAGTCTACTAAAAATACGATTTTGAAAAACTCAATATTTTCATTATCTAAAATCAAATTTAAAATTTAAAAATTCAAATTTTTTTAGAAAAAATTAAATTTATGGATTTTGATTAAATTCATAAAATTAATATAATGAATAAAACAAATTAAAACTCAAAATAAAATCCATTAAAAATTTAATTCTGTATTAAATAAAAATATAAAATTAAATTTTAAAATTATAATCAATGTATTGATTTACTATTAACTTCAAAAAATGTATAAGACAATTAAAAATCCCAATTTTATGCCTTTAAAGACATAAAGTCCAAAATTACCAGAATGGATTCTCAGTTTAATTTCTAATTTTAATAAATCATTAAAATCTACATTTCATTCCATTTTCCCGTGAAATATAGAATCTTAAAAAGTATAAAAAACATACCAATTTCATAGGGTTATAATTTATTATTTTTTCAATGAAAATCAATTTTTTTTCCAAATTTTCAACTCACTTCACAACCCCACACTTGAACTATTACACTCTAGGGAAATTTTATCACCGAATTCCTATTTTTTTTCCTACCTAACTTCAAATAAAAAATAAAAAATAAAAATGATCAAATAATTTATCCACAAATTGGTCATTACTCATATATGAATTTCACACATGGTTTACTTTAATTTAGAATCAAACTCTTGTTCTGTGAATGATATCAATAAATTTAGGTGGAACTAAAATTTTAACAAGTAGTACTACCAATTTCCCCTCATTACTAAGATTCCTAAACCAAATTTCATTTTAAACTTCCTTGATACCCCCTAAATTAAATTTTTATACATCAATTAACCATTATTCATCTTGGTTCAATATTCCCCTCACCCGAGTGAATTTATTTTGGAAACTTGGGGAATTTGTTTTTATTATTATTTTCCCCATCCTTGTATGTGCAAGGAACTGTGAAAAGCACTTATTGAATATGCACAGAAGGATTAAACTCATACTACTTGTTCCAATGTCTCATAAATTCAATGTGGGATTATATTTTTTACAATTTAATCCATGTTAAAAGGACCTATATAAATGTATTTTAGAGAGGATACTTGAGGTTCTATTCAATCAAAAATTTCAGGTTACTCATGATTAAGTTTTAAATTCTATTGACCACATTTTATAATTGTGATTCTATAAAGATATCTTCAATTTTCACACCATTTACCTAGTCCTAAAATATAATTTATATAAAATAGTTGTTATGTTCACTCATAAATCATTCAGATTTATTAATTTTGAATCAATGTGTTTCTCATATCTAGCATGGTAATTTAATTTGACATGAAAAAATTAAATTTCCATTTTCCTATTAAATTTCTCAAAAAACAAAAACAAAAAAGAAAGTATGTACAGGTTTTGGAACCTTTATTATTTTATTTTATTTTTTATATCATAATCTACTTTATCTCTTTCTCCCACACTTAGTCTAGAAAAACATCTAATTAAATTCCATCATGTATTTATTAAATAAAAATTGTTTAAAATAAAACAATTCAGTAGACCAATATAAGGCAAAGAGATAACCTAACTCTGTTCTATTTAACAACAACAGGGGGGAGTCTGGACTCCTCCAAGGGTTATTTCTAGAAATACTCTTGATACTTATTAAATTTTTGATCATTTACTTTGAATGGATGCTTTGAACCTTATCCTTTGATTTCAACTACAAAAAAATAAAATTTATTAGTTACTGTATATATCCCAACCCACTTAGAACAAAGCTTATCAGGGAAGGGTTTTATCCTTGAAGAAAATAAAAACATTTTGTATTTATCTTGGAATTACCTTTTCTAGATCAATTTATCCTGTAAAATTTTGGATTTATGCTTGTACAATAGTGAGTTCTCAGATGCTTCCATTCTCAGCTCCTCAAGCTCCATATTATGCAACTTCCTCTTCTCTTTAGCCTTTCCAAACTCCTTGTTCACTATTTTTATTTCCCATTAGGATTTGTGATGAAAATAAATAGTCAAGTGACAATTTTTACCATATAAAATTATATAGGGATACATACCTAAAGGGGTTTTTTGGTAGTTCTATATTCCCATAGTGAATCCTCTATTTTTTACTCTAGTTTTTGTGGTTAGGCTATAACATTTTCTATAAAATTATTTTAACTTCTCTATTGAACACCATAGATAGTCTATTTTTCTATGGGTGGTAGGATGTTTGTGTCTTATAGTGCACTCTATTTTTATTCATAAGAGATTCCATGTTATTTTTATTGAAGTGGGTTCCTTTGTTATTGATTATATCATGAGGTATACCAAACCTATAAAAAATGTTTCTTTTAGAAACTCGATTGCAGTTTTTGAATCATTAATTCAAGTTGATTTTTCTTCAATGCACTTAGATACATAGTTCACTGAAAAAATTATATAGTAAAATCCAAATAACATAAGAAATGGGCCTAAGAAATCTTTTCCCCAAACATAAAATATTTCACAAATAATCAAAGCATATTCTAGAATTTCTTGTCTTTTAGAAATTCTACCTGTGAACTAGTATTTCAAACAATTTTAACAAAAATAATGTTAGTATTTGAAAATTGATGGCCAAAAGAATCTTGTTTCCAAAAAAATTCTATCTATTCTTTGTGGTCTAAAATGGCCTCCACATGAAAGTGTGTGGTAAAAATAAAGAACATATTTTATTTCCTCTTCAGGGATACACCTCTTAGATACTTGATCATAATAAATTTTCCATAAGTAAGGATCATCTTAGGAATAATATTTGGATTTGGATTTTAATTTAGTAATTTCATGATTAGAAAAGGATGGAACCATTGATGTGAAAAAAATTCAATATGTCTATATACTAGGGATATTGGGTGAGTTTATATAGTTTCTCACTTGGAATGAGTCATCTAGATTCATTTTAGTTATTGGTGAAGGATTGTAAGAGTATGTAAGTAACTAAAATTATGGGGATTACAGTTTATAAAATAAACTTACAATTTACTTAACCTCTTAAGAAGGTATTTACGATAAATATTCTATCTGATATATAATAAAGTAATTTGAAAATATTTTATACCAAAACTTTATAAAATCATAGTTAAGAAAATTTTATAACAAATTAAACTTTCCTTAAATTATACACAATGAAAAATATGTAAAAACTTGTAGTTAATAAGAATAAAAAAGTAACACAAGTTTTTTAAAGCTTATAAGAAAAAATTACAAAAAATTCCCTAAAAAAGTTACCACACTTTAACCTTCAGTGTAAAGGGAGATTTAATCAAAATCAAAACATCCAAAATATATCACTATATCATTGGGTATACTTTACACACAAGGATTCCATCAATAAAGATACCAGACATAGCTTTTGTTTCACTATATCTACAAATAATCAATCAGAAAAATATATGTCTCTCAAAACCCTAAGATCCCTCGATCCCAAATATCATACACAAAAATATCTCAATCAAAGAAGTTTTTAAGGAATTTAAAATATGTCCTCACACGGATTCCTTAAGAATAATACTATCTAAATATTATAATGAAGTTCTCTCAATGTAACAAGATGTTACAAAATCTTCAAATTAAATTTAGATAGTCAATGATGTAAAATATTCCTTCTACTTGAATGTAGCTTCAATATATAATAATTTCTTTAATGCCTTATGTCAGCTAGTTTAGTTTTTTGGGATGTCTTATGTGCGTTCTGGGATGTATTATTGTTTTCTACTAGATCATTGGACCTTTTGATACCACAACCAGTTCCAAATTCTCTTCATCGAGTACAATAATTTCTGCTAAAATTCCGGGAAAAGAAATGTTTTATCTAGGTCATGGATCCATCATTCTCACAAATTTCCTATAAATAGAACATATGCAGAAGCTTTCTTGGCCTAGGATAGGAAGGTTGATGTTTCTCTTCAGGCTAGACAACTGTTTTCTTTCAAAGTGATGTGCTCATCCTATCTCCTGCTTTCTTTGAGTACACATCACCCTGAGATAGACTATTATTGCGTGGTGAGATTTTCATGAAATTTTCAGTTTTTTTTGTTTGGATGTATTTGGGGTCTTGCAGGATCAAATGTTTCCTATCACTGGAAAGATTTCATTGGATGAATCAGGATAAGCATACACAACAACAATGAAGGCGCAGGATGTAATCTAGTGAGATGCTTCGGTCTTGATGAACCAGATGCTCTTCATTTTCTACCTCCCATTTGAAACCTCTTTAACCTCTTGACTTCAGCTGGTGAAAATACTTTTCACCTCATGTAATCACTTCATTACTTCTTTTCATTAATAAATTTTTGGGGTATGATTTGGTCCCAACTCATACTCGGATCTTTTTGGTAATAATTTCTTCAACGATCATATTTTACATTCTTATGAGTTGGTTGAAACAAATTTTGATGAAATCATTCTTAATTTTAAAGGTTAAATAAAACTTCATCTAATGATCACCTTGGTAGAAACATTATAATGTTTTAGTATTCTATCTAGTAGAATTATGTTTCTTTATATAGTGGATTTAAATTCTTCATCAGGTAGATTTTAATAGATGTTCATTCAGAAAGCATGTCTTCCTCCATCTGATGAATATTTGTCTAGTGGACTGAGTAAACCTCTGTCTGGTGAAACTTTTTTATAATTTCATAAGATAGTCTTTAAAAATTTACATCCAATTTAATTGTATCATCGAATGTAAAAAATTACAGGTATGTATGATTAAGAAGTTTCCACCTAGTTTCCTTAATTTGAAAAAATTGTATAAATTTATATTCGATATAATTAACTTCATATGCCTAGTAAAATAGATTTCTTACAAAATAATTCTTAAGATATTCAGAATTATGAAATTTAGTAAAGTATAAATTATAAATAATTGGTTTGTGATATTCAAAAAAAGGTTAAAATGTGTTTAAAGAAAAATTTCAACTAAACAATTGATTCTACTTAAGTTGTGTGATGTAGTTGAATAATGTATTATACTACCATATTCTCATAGCCCTTGTTTTCCTTGATCTCTAGGTCAAAATCTTACAGCAAAAAAATCTATCTCACTAGTTCAAGATTTGAAATATCTTTCTTGATCAAATATCTCAATGTTGCATGATTGGAATAAATTGTTACTTGACTCCGAAAAGATAAGTATGTATTTTTTTAAAGATATAAAAACATACAAAAAATCATTCTCTATTGAATTTTAGTTAATATAGGTAGTTTATAGGGTCTGTAAAGTGTAATATATCACTTGTGTAATTCAATAAATCTTTTGAGAAATCACAACCGCTAAAACTCTATCGTAAGTATCACACAGAATCTCAAAGTTGCAATAATAGTTTGGTAGACATATTATGGGAGTAGTGGTCATGAATTATTTCAATATTTAAATGATTTACTACATGAATCATAAAATAAAAAATCATTTTCCTTCTTGATTAGGTGAGTTAAGGGAAAATATATTTTTATAAAGTCCCTAATAAACCTTATATAAAATCCAACATGGCCTAAAAATTATCTATTGAGTTTCATAGTGGTGGGGTAATACAATGATGAAATGTCATAAAACATAGACTTATCTACTTAAATTACATCTTTATAAATTATATGGCACAAAAAATTTCATTCCACTACCATAAAATGTCACTTTTCAAAATTTTAAAGCATTTTTTTTCAATACTTTAAAAACCATTTTTAAACTTTTAAGGAAACATTGAAAACTAGTTCCATACACAATGAATTCATCGAGAAATACCTCTAAGAAGTTTTCAATCAATTTTGAGAAAATACTTACCATACAACACTAAATGGTACTAGGATAATTAAAAAGACAAAAAGGTTTCCTTTGGTTGGAAAATGTATTAAAGGGACATGTGAAGGTGGTCTTGTATTGGACCTTAGGAGAAATTGGAACCAAGAAATATTTATAAAATCCATCAAGGAATAAATAACAACCCTTAAAAGCTAAAATATCCAACATTTGATCTAAAAAGGGTATGTGAAAATGATCTTTTTTGGTTACATGGTTCAATATCCTATAATCTATGAAAACTATCCAACTATTTTGAATCCTGATGGATATTAATTTAGTAATCTAATTTTCACAATTTCATATATATTTTTCTTTGGGATGATTTGAATGAGACTCACCTTTTGGTACTTCAAGATGAGGTAGATTATTCCAGTTCTTAAAAGTCTTTATAATTCATTTTTTACTACTTCTAGAAGGGTAGGATTGAGCCTTCTTTAGGGCTGTATCATTTATTTGGATTCATTTTTGAGTAAAATCCTATGCATGTAGGTGGTAGTTCTAATACATTGTATGTACCCTAATGTAAAACCTATGGATCTATATTTTTTAGAATTTATAGAATTTAGTGTTCATGAATTGGATATAAATTATTTGAAATTATTACTAACAATTTCTATTTTTACATTTAAAAGGAAAATTTCAATTTAGTATGAGCAACTTATGTTCCAGTTTTTTTGTAGGGGGGTTCCAAAGATGATCTTATTTTAGAGTTATACATTTTAGAAACCTACACATGAAGGAAAAAAACAATATTAGTATATTTAATTAACTCATCAAAATAAATTTCATTGATTTATTCAAATTCTTCAACACTCAAAACTATTTCTAAATTTAGGTCATTTTCAAACAAAAATTGGTAAAGAATATTGGGTGTTTCTAAATTTTTTCCAATTTTTATTATTTCATAAAACTTTTCAATTTTCTCTCTATATAAACAAGGTAATTAAAAGCATTTTAATGTAAAAATAGATTTCAATTAATATGGGCATTTCATTGAGTCAAAGATGTTAAAATTCAATATTATCTCACAAGAAGTCATGGAAATAGTTCCATCATTTATATTTATTATGGTTTTAGCTATATTGGGGAATGAACCACCTATAATGATGGGAGATTGATTTTTATCTTTTCGTTCTTCCATGGTGAAAATGTAAGAGTTGATGGGGAATGGAAATACATATACACTTACCAAGACATCTTCAAGAACACCTAATGGGTAGGCAATATCTTAATTGATGAATTGAAAAACCACATGGGTAATTTTGATCTCTCTCATAGGAAAATAATAATAAATGGAATAAGTCCTTACATTAATTTATGATTGTATGTCACATAATTCATGGAAAAAGTAATATCTCCTATGGTGTAAGAGATAGTTAAAGTACCTAGATCATGGATTTTTTAAAGAATTTGTGGGGTAACAAGGGAAGAAACATTTGTACCCAATATTACCTCTTCATTTCCTTATAATATCCTCCTACCAATAAAATGTCTTATTAATTTTTCATACCATATAATTTTGAGTATGGTCTCCAATAAAGGGATATTTATATCTAATATCTTGAATATTTGTAGGATTTCTTATTGAAATGATTATTTATTGGTTTTATTTGGTGTTTACCTCCTTATAGGGAAGGGAGGTTGTAGTTAAATTGGGTCTTCCATTTTGTATTCCCCCATGCCTTTCTTCAATGGTGCCTTTATAGGTTCTTCTTTAGGTTCTTTCTCAGGGGTAGATTATTCAGGGGAATATTGTTTTCCACTTCCATATTTGATCACAAAGTGTAATACTTCACTTCTTCTTAGGTCCTTTCTACTTCTTAATGTAATATAACTATCATTTCATGTAGGTATGTAATTTTTTGAGCAGTAATCTTACCCGAGCCTTGATTTAATAGGTTATTAAGGGTGTTCATGAGCTAGATAAACTATCGTTTTAATTAATTTAACTTTAATCCATGAGTGGTGAGAGTGGTTTGTTTAATTTTTTGAGACTCTATCCCATATCTTAATATGTCCTTCATGGAATGAAATTGAGAATTTATTTTCTAGTATCTTGTGGATGGTTGAAACCTTTATCTCTAGAATGGTGGGGGTTAGAAAGGCTATTTAAAAGCTTATTGGAAATCTTATTGGAAGGTGGTATTTGAGTCTATTAGTTCCACGATCTAAATTGATTGGTGGGAAATTCTATAAATCTTGGGTTTCCACTTGGTTAATTCTATAACTTCCTATATTACATGGAGTCATAGATTTTAGTCCCTTGAACTTGAAGGCATTCATCGATGTAGTACGACTGAGAAAACATAGCTGGCAAATTCAAGGGGGTGTGGTTCGTGATGTATCCTACCCCATGTTCATATATAGTTATCTCACAAGAGAGGTTATTTTTAAAATTTTATTTCCCATTAAATTTGACTTGGAAATTTTTACATCATGTACTCCTCTAGTTTTAGTTCTTGTACCAAATTTTTGGGAATTTTGGGAGATCCTCTAAATCAGTTCACTAACTTCTACATGAAACTTATCAATCAATTCCCATCATTGGTAAAAGTTCCAAATTTGATTCATAACCTATCATGGGGTTATCGAATTTTTTTTTGAGCTTGAGTAAAATGTAGTAAAGTGGGGATCACGTTGTCTCTTGAGAAGACAATGTTATAGAGGGGTTTTAATTTTGATTAATGAGTTCAAATTATGGAAATAATTAATAATACTGACATGTTTCTAAAATAATTTTATAAGATAATGATATAACCTTGGATTACTCTCCTCACTTACCCAAAAATCATTATTTAATTTCTCACCCATGTTATTCTCTAATCAAAGGAAGTCTCCTTATTTTCCTATCTTAGAAATTTTAATTTAGAATAGAAAGATAAAAAAATCACCATATTCTCTATCCCCACTAGGACTAGTGATTAGAAACCACAAATCAAAATTGATCCATCCTACTAATGAATATCAAATAAGTGAAGGAATTCCCAAGTTTCCTATGTGTGAAACCAATGAAAAAGTCAAGAATAATTTAAATGTGAATACCAATGAAAATCTCTTATAAGTTTTGCATCTAAACACATACAAATAATTTAGAAGAGAATAATTATCATTGAAAACTATAATTCTTCATAGGGGTGGGAGAGTTCTCCTAATATTGACCACTATTGGTATAGTGTTCCATAACTAGTGTGTATACAACAAATATAAATAAATAAAATGAGAAAAACAAAAGCAACTTGATCTGGTGATTACTAAAAAAATATCTAAGTGGGAGAGCCTCAATACCACTGTATAGTTCACCATTTATATAATAATGCTATAATATTCTTATCATTATCACAATTTACCATGTTATTAGCATGTGTTTCTTCAAATTTTTCATTTGACTCCAAGAGTGTCCCTCAATTTCAGTGTTGAGTATTGTCTTCTTCTTCATTGTATGATCGAAATGTTTAAAGTTTCTAGGGAATGGATAGATTCAACTGAGAATATCTTTTAAAATTATATAAACTTGGAAATTCCTACCATTATCCACCTACATCCCATTTATATATGGAGTTCTCCACTATGTTTTATAGTAATGGAAGTTTGAGTGTTTTCCAGTGTCACATGAGGAATTAGGAGTACTGAAAGTATTGGAGTTGTTCAAGACATCATATGGGATTTAATGGGACAAGATTGGGACTAAATGAGACAAATTATTGGGCTTGAAACTATTGATGAAATAGGTTTACCAATTGATCACATACTTGGGTTTGGATGTCACTATAATTGTGTTGACCTAGTACTTGGAGTTGTGACTTTATTGGAAATCTTGATAGATGCGCTGCTGTCGATCTACATGGTGTCAGTTTTGAAAGATTTTTATTGAACTATTAGAGCCTATATTTAATTGAGAAATCTATATGAAAGCATCTTGTACTGAGAGAACGATCCTACACTAGATATGGCATACATAATCGTTCTTGGGTTGGAGACATATTGGTATCGAGTATAGTGGCGAATTTGGTGAGGTTGAAATTGGAAGATTAGAGTGTTGTATACTACATTTATGCTCATTCCTAGATAAGGTTTTCAATAGGAATGGAATGGATACATAAAGTGTACTTGAACTCAGCTATTTTCATTCAAATTTAGGTGGAAAGGAAGGTCTTGGGCCATGACAAGATGTGGCTCATTGGGGAATTTGATCAAGAAAATAGGGTGTGATGTTCAATGAACCTAAAACCGATGTGATGGGATTAAGATAAGGCCCCAAAAAACTTATACAATACACAAGAAACAATCTATAAGTGTATCATCTTTAATAATTAATCTCATCACTGATCAATGCATCTTGGTTGGATATTCTCATGCTAAAATAGGACAACACAGTCTCTTTGGATTTGACAGGTGTCTCATCTCGATTTCCATGCCCAATGAGATTTGGGTTCTTGAATTCATCCATGTTTGAGTATTATAAAGGTGGTGAGACTTGATTTTCCTCACAAATTTAGGAGAGGTTTGTCTAGATACTTGGTCTTCTTCATCGGTGATCACGGGTCTTCAGGTCAGTGTGGCTTCAGGATCACTAGGCCTCAAGGGTTTTTTTCATTGGTAGGTGTGAATTTAAAAGTTTGGTCTCATTCCAAATTAGTTATATCATTGGGTTCTTCATATATGAATTAGTGGAGATTTTTACCAATGTTTTCGATCCTAGGTTCATCTTTTTTGGCTGAAATAGGTTGACGTAGATTAGTTGGGTTCAATGGAGCTCAAATATTCATTAACACATTGAAGGGGGTTCAATATTGGTATCCAGTGGTACCATGGATGGTAGAATAAATAGTAAAAAATGGTTACCGGTAGCAACAAATATGGTATTAGGGGAGTGGATATAGAATTCCCCATGGTATAATAGGTTGTGGTTGTAGAATTGTGACATTAGCATTGGGAACGATAACATAACAGAAGTACCATGGGTGGGATGCTGATAACGAAATTGGAACTTCATGGAAGCATGAATTTAGGGTGGTAGAAGCACAAAGGTATTGTTTTTGGGGTACCAATAACATGGATTGTGAAATTGTGGAAAGTATTTGTGACAATAATAGGATGTCAGTAGTAGTTGAGCGGTGGTAGCAGACATAGTGTCTCATGGTAGTAACCTGGTGGTAGAATAATTTTTTTACCTATAGAATATCTGACGATATTATAGGGAAGCTTCATGGTAGTAATCCCAATGGTACCACATTTTTAGGATCCATTGGATTTTATAAAAAAATATTTTTTACTGTAGGATAATTGAATATTTAATTAAAATATTGAAATCCATGTCTACAAAAAAATTAAAATACATTTTTTTCAGTCAACATAAAATATAATTTTTAAAAACACAGTATTTTCATCATCTAAGATCATAGTTACTAATTCGAAATTCATATTTTTCAATTCAAAATTATTTTTTTAAAACAATTTCATGTTATGTATTTTCATTAAATTCAAAAAATGAATAAAATAATTAAAACTGAAATTTAAATCCTTTAAATATTTAATTTTAGATTGAATTGAATTAAAAAATTCAATTCCATAATCAAAATAAATTTATTTTTTTACTATGAACTTCAAGAAAAATGTATAGGACAATTAAAAACATCAATTTTAAGCCTTTAAACAAATAAATTTAAAAATTTAAAGTATGAATTCTCAATTGAATTAAAAAATTTAATGAATCATAAAATATATATTTAAAACCATTTCCCCATGGAGTCCAGAATCTTAAAAAGTATAACAAGTGTATCAATTATCCATGTTTTTCAATTATTAGGGGGATAATTATCAATGGAAATTAGATAACTTTTTTTTCTTCAAATTTCCATCTCACATCAGCTACAATCTTCAAATTGATCTCAAGTGCTCTTAATTCCAAAGTGTTATACTTCTCCCATCTAGACTGTGATCTATTGTAATATTATTCTCACTCTCCTAATTATTTTTCATTGTCTCCTAGTAACTACTATTATTATTTTGAGATAAATAAAGACTATGCCTTAAAAAAGATTTTTTCTATAAATCACCTCCTTATTATCTTTCTCCTATATTGGTGCTCACTATATATTAAAGGGAGGGACTTTGGTTTTCTTACAATCAATGCTAAAAGGAAAGGGAGTAATTATATTTGAGTTTTTTATAATGACCATTAAAAAGATAGTGTTTAGTGTATTTAATTTATTTCTATAACATTTAAAATAAAAGGGAGTTTTGGTATCTTGGATATTGGTAAATTCAAGATTCTAAAACATTAAATACTTAATCCATTTAGGCAGGATATGTAGGGGATCTTATTGAGTTATTACTGAAATTATTTAACAAATTTCATGCCTTATTTATTTTCTATATCTTTATTTATTACTTACTTTAATTAAATTAATTAATCAATCATTTAATACATTAATAAACTTAATAATTTAATTTATGAACCAGTATTTCTTATATGCATCCACTTTTATGACCTTATAATTATTCCGTGGTGATTTCAAATTTGTTTTACCTTTTTAAAATTTTCTTTATAAATATTCAAAAGGGTTTAATTATATTGAATATTTAAAAAATAGGTTTTTAATATTTATGTATTTTATATTTCCTTTTTATTTTTAAAGGGAAATTCCCCACCTCTTTCCATTTTAACATATTCCGGCCTACATTTAGTATCGAAGGGTTCTTGAGTTATTTTTTAATTATTGATTTTTTTAAAACTCTTTGTTAATTTATTCTATTTTTAAAATCTTTCAATAGTTTTTTAAGAAATGTTCTTTTTATAAATGGATTTTTCAAAACACCCAAGGTTATCCTAAATGACACTTTATGGGTTATTCTCTATTTATTGATGGTTAAAATTATGGTTATTGTAAAATATACACATATACATTTACTAGATCTATCATTTATCCTATAAGGAAGATAATTATGCATGTTTTTACTCTGACCACTGAAAGGAAGTAAAATAGACACCCACTGATATTTATACTTTTGAATTAGATTATAAATAAATGTATTCCTTCTATTATGGATTATACTAAAATGAATTTAATAAAATATATATACGAAAAATAGATCATTAAATCTATAAACTCTTAGAATAAACTCATGGAGGAAAAAATATCAAATATACTAGATTAGATATGTTTAGACCAGACTTTGAGAGTTTTTCTATGAATCCTACAGAACGTGTTACTAAAATGTTTACACAATTTATTGAAATTTGAAATTATTTAAAGGCTCATGGTGATACTATTTCTATAGAAACTTTATTCAAGTAAATCCTTTGTGTTTTACCAATAAATTGGGCACCCAAAATCACCAATATCCAAGAATCTAAATATAAAAGGAACATGTAACTTGAGGAGTTCATCATATCTCTCATGACATACGAGATAACTATGCGAAGACAAGACAAAAAGGATCAAAACTAAAAAGAAAATTTCTTTAAAGAAAATAAATGATGATACCTCTGAATGAGAAATCAAGATTTCTCATCTTTCTGAGAAGATGATTAAGTAAATGAGAAATAATATATCTTCTCAATGCTTCAAAAATAAAAATAAAGAAATGGAAGTTACTTGATTCAATTATAGAAAGAAGGGTCACATCAAGACAGATTGTCCATTGAAAAAAAAGTAAAAATATAAGAACAAAAATAATAAATCTCTAAATTTTTTAACTTGTAGTGCTAGTTAGGATTCAATTTTAACATAGTAATCAAGCGACAAAAGTCATAAGTGCCTCATGGATGATGTTGAGGTATGCAATGAAGTAAATTATATATGTTATAGTTATTATTAATATACATCTTATAACCCTTATTTAAGTTATAAAAATCTTCTTTGGGCTATATATGAACTTCAAAATGGTTTTTGTGAACTTATTTTAAAATTTAATGATCTTAAAAATAAATATAATCTAGTTGTTTTTGATAAAGATCAAAATTTAAAAGAAAATGTTGATTAGGTTTTTAAACTAAAATAACTACCAAATTTACCCATGTTTATCAATATAAAAATATGATTTTTCTATATCAATGTGCTGTTAAATTTAATTATGGGATTCTTTTTTCAAAGTTATATAGTTTTCCCAAAAATTAAAAAAAGACCATTTTTCTAAAGGTTAATCCCCAACATAATTTTTTTAATTATCATAAGAAATTTGGGAATCTTATTGATGATTTCAATTTAAAAAATGATAGATATGGTATACCAAATATAATTCATATCTCATCTCATATTTATAATGGAAATACTTTTTTTAAATAAGTTTGGTTTCAAAAGTCTTTGTCGGATAACATAAGTGGCACCAAGATATGGGCACCAAAAGTATCATTCTATTGATCTTTTTTAGTAAAAGGTTCTAATGAGAAAAACCCAAGAATATTATTTGTATATGGATAATAAGTTCTCATAGAATTTGTTTTATTATTCTCAAAAATTCAATCAGGTCAAAGTATTTGATGAATGACATGTCACATTTGGAGATGATTCAAAATATAAAATCACCAGTATTGGTACGATCAGTTTTTAAAACTCTAATTTAACAAAATATGTTTTATTTGTTAATTTTACAGAATAATTTACTAAGTGTTGTTAAAATATATGATAATGGTTTTAAAATTATTTTTTAAAAATGAAATTTTAAATGTTTTTAATTTTAATGGAAATATTTTATCCAATGCATATCATTTTAAAAATATTTATATAATATATTTAAAATATATTTCTTGTAAAAATGTTAAGTTTCCAAGTGAATTAGAAAATTAACCTTGGATTTAGAATAAATTCCTAGGTTATTGTAACATTAAATCTCTTATTAATATCAAACACAATCAACTAGTATGTTATTTTACAAAAATAGTCTTTCAAAGATAACTTCGTTTATGAAATTTCTAACTTAGTACAAAATAAAAAAATTCTGTTAAATCTAAAAGGGGAGTATCCAATTTAAAAGCCTTATAAATAGTCCACCTTGACATTTTTGGACTAACTCAAGTTTCTAGTATCATAGGTAAATGTTACAACTTTTTAATTATTGATGACTATACTCGATTTACATGGTTTTTCTTCTTTTATCATAAAAAAGAGTCTTTTAAAATCTTTATCATATTTTCAAGGAAAGATAAAAATGAAAAAGGCTAAAAACTATTTTCCATCAGAAGTGTACCTGATGGATAATTTCATAAAAATAATTTGAAGAGTTTTTTAATTCTCATGGTTATCATTATTAATTATCCACTCCTAGAACACCTCAATATGATTGGGGTTTCAAAAGAATAAATAGGCCCCTCCAAGAAATGTGTAGGATTATTTTGAATGTGCTTAATATTACTCAATTATTTTATCTTAAGGTGGTCAACACTGAATACTTTATCCTTAATAGTATTCTCATAATACCATTATTTGGAAAAATCCTTATGATATTTGGAAAGGAAAAATTCATAAAATTGGTTTTCTTTATATTTTATATTATAAATTATTTATCCTTAATACCAAGGATAATCTAGGAATGTTTTACCAAAAATCCAATGAAAATTTATTTCTTGGGTACTAAAACTCAAGTAAATTCTACCAAGTCCTCAATAATAAGACCAATACCATAGAAGAGTCACATCACATTAAATTTGATAATAATATAAATAAAATTAATCTTCAAATTAATGATGATATTGATCAAGATAGTTTGAACACACCTAAACCTAAATATTATAAAGCAATTAAAGATACTAAAAAATACCCTTCCACTCCTTTATCCGAGGCATGGGTTAAATCCAAATACCATCCTATCAACAATTTTATTAATGAATTAAAATATGAAATTTATACTAGAGGGTTGGTCTTAAATGAGGTTGAACATAAAGATTTTCTCTCTCACTTTGAACCTTAATCCATTGAAAATTATATTAATGATTATAATTGGATAATTTACATGAAAGAGAATTTAGACTAATTTTAAAGTAATAATGTTTGAAATCTTGTGGAATGACCTGATAATCATCCTATTATTAGTACCAAGTGGGTTTTTTAAAACAAACTTGATGGTTAATGAATTATCATCCATAAAAAGTATTGAATTTGTTCTAAAGGATATAATCAAGAAAAAGGTATTGATTATGGTAAAAACTTTTCCCCCATCACACAAATATAACACATTATAATATTTATGGTATTTACCAATCATTTTAATTTTAAAAAATTTCAATGGATGTAAAAAGTGATTTTATAAATGGTTTTATCTATGAAAATGTTTTTTTGGATTATCCACTCAATTTTGAAAATCCCAAATTTCCAGATCATGTTTTCAAGTTAACAAAAACTCTTATGGTTGAAAAAAATACCTTAGGTCTTGGTATTAATGGTTAATTAAATTAATTTTATAAAATAATTTTAAAATGGGAAAAGGAGATTCCACTTTTTTCTCAATTTTTTTCAAATGATTTATTAATTGTTCAAATATATGTTGACGATTATATTTTTAACTCAACTAAAGAAACTATTTTAATGAATTTTTTAATTTAATTAATAAAGAGTTTTAAATGAGTTTTATAAGAGAACTCAAATTATTCCTTGGTTTTTAAATTTTCCAAAATTCTGATGAAGCTTTTCTAAAAAAATTAAATACACAAATGAACTCTTAAAGTATTTTTGAATGGATCATTTTAAGGAAATTTGAACACCCATGAGGATAAATTGTAATCTAAAATTGGATGAAGTTGGTAAACCGATTGACAATAATCTTTATTGAAGTATGGTTTTAAGTATACTTTACTTAACTATTAATAAACTATAAATAATGTTTAGTGTATGAAATTATGCTCATTTTCAATCAATTACAAAGGAATATAATTTAAAAAATATCAAATGATTTTTTAGATATTTTAATGGAACTAAAAACCTTGGAATATTTTATCCAATGTAAACTTATTTTGATCATACTTTTTTCTATGATACTGATGGTGGAGGATTCCAACCATATAGTAAAAGGACTTGTGGGACATTCCATCTACTAGTAAAATTTATTTTATTATAGAGTGTCAATAAGAAAAAAAATCTATTTCTGTATCTATAGATAAATAAGAATACATAGCCACTAAGATTTTTTTCACCCAAATTATATAGATAAAACACACTCTTTAAGAATTTGGGGTTATATATGATCATGTACCTATCAAGTGTGACAACAATAGTGTGATTAGTACCTTTAAAAATCTTATATAACACTCTCTCACTAAAAAAATTGATATTAGACACCACATACTTTGATATCACTTATAAAAAGTTGATGTTGTTCTTGAATTTGTTGTCACGACCCATCCCTCGGGGCCCATGCCATGACTACCCCAAGACTTCCCTCCATAGGCTAGGGGATGGTGACTAGAACTGGAAAGGTATATCCCTATAATGAGAAGGCATTTTCTTTAAACCTGTACAAACAGACAATCCCAAAACACAACAAGAAGAAACCATGAAGTAAACTGATGTAGTAAAAAGTGTACTGAAAGTAAAGGGGGCCATAATACAAGCCCAACTGGAAGGTATAAGAACAACTGAAGGAGAAAACAGCACCTAGAACATCCATTGAGGATCCTACCTGAAGGGTAGGTACAACTCACTATCTGTAGACACTGCGACATGCCATGTCAAATGGTCCACCTCTGAGCACCGTCCAGTCCTAGCTCCCTCAACCCTGATCAACACTGTTCATCATCTACACAAGACACAGCAAGGTGCGGGCATAGCCTGTGTAGGGGTGAGTATAAAAATACTCATTTGGCACCCCAAGACCCCCAAAGGTCTCCCAGAGTTCCACAAAAGAAAAACCACAAAGAAATACTTCAATCACAAAGCATGAAGTAGTCACCAACTCTACTTATGTATATGCCCATACATATATCTAAGTTATCAAAATTTAATAGTCTCATTCATGATGATAATTAAGGCTCCAACTTTTAATACATTGGCACAATTGATCCATGAAGGAAGAATACCAGAAAGGTAACACCAAGAAGGTAACACCACAAAGGTAAAATTACCACAAAGGTAAAACCACAAAGGTAAAAGTACCACAAATGTAACACTACGAAGGTAACACCATCAAGGTAACACCATGAAGGTAACACCACAAAGGTAACACCATGAAGGTAAAATTACCAAAAAGGTAAAGACTCAGCTCAAACTAGGTATATAACTTAAGTAAATACGTACAGATGATTAGTCATAAATAAATATCATATTATTTTGTCGAGAGGCTCTACTGCTGACCACACGGAGTCTGACCCACACATAATCTATAGGTACTAGCCCCTGCTGACCCACAAAGGATCTGACTCACAAAGGATCGGTATGCACTAACCCACATAGGATCGCTGAGTGATGACCCACATAGTATTTGAACCACACAGGATCGGTGCTAATCCACATAGGATCTATAGGTACTAACCTCTGTATGATCTGTCTCAAACCTCCGCCTCACTGCTAACCCCTAGATTCCCACACTAAGCACGCCTGACTCCAGGAGGATTCTCTCCTCAAGAAATCGGTCATACCTCAACGACCATGAAGTTCCACGAAGAAGTATCCCAAAAATTCACCATGTCATAAGGGTTCCAACGCGACCGACGACGCGTCAATCGGATGCTCGGTATGTGACGTATAACCATTTTAGTACTGAGGGCCTGGTTGGATTCGAGTTCGATCCAACTCGGATGTACTCCAACTTTCTCCAAAACTCAAGTGAAGTATAAAAAAAGGACTATATCACTCCAAGGATCCCAGCGCCATAGATGTTTAATGAAACAGACGTCCGGTTCACAAGATATGGCTCTTTTAGCGAAACCCGGCCTGGAAGGGTCGGGGTCCGGTCCGACCTGGCCCGACCCAACCTGGGCCGACCCGATCCGGATCGAGTCACACCGACCTAGTCCAGGTCTGGTCCAGCCTGACCCGAACTGTCTTGGGCCGGTCTGGTTGGGCTGGACCACGACGGGCTTGGCCCACTGGGCCGCGGACCGGCCCAGCCCGCTGGGATGGCGCGGCCCGTTGGGGCTCGCGCGGCCCGACCCACGGAGGGGTGCGAACAACTGGAGGCGTGGACCGATGGAGTGGGGCCTACCCTAACTGGATCTGGGGGAGTGGTATCCCCCATTCAGAAGGTGGAGTAGCGGCACACAACGGGGCGCCGCCACCTCCTTCGCAGCTGGCCTGAGCCGGCCGCCGTCTCCACTCGCTACGGCTTCGGCCGCAGTCTCCTCTGCCGGCAGCATGCGATGGCATGCCGCTATATCCTATGTAGCCGGCCGTTGCCGACCGACATTGTCACCCACCGTACTAGGTTTCATTAAACCTGAATAAAAATGATCCCGAAGATCATACCAAATTCCAACAAAAAGGAGGAGGGTCCGGGCCTTGTTTGTTTGGCCCGCACCCTCTGCATTAGCTTGATAACAACAGGGTAGAACAAGATTAAAAAAATCTTGAAACTAAAACCAAATAAAAACCCTACCACAAGGTCATTGTAGAATTTCCGTGTTTGAGGAAGAGTTGGTATTCCTCGATCCCGCAACAAGCCTCCAATGACGCTGCTCAATCTTCGTTCCTTGGTTCGTGATTCAGTGGCGCTCATCACCGCTTTTCGGAACCGGTTCTGTCCCCCAAGTCGTTAGCATCACGACCCTTTATCATAACTTCTTCGCTTGGTGAAGTCGTGCGAGTACTCCTCCCCAAGATCCATATATATAGGAGAGGGGGAGGGTGAGTAACACACATGGAATTAATGGGGTTCAATTAATTAAGGAACCTTCTTAATTCCAACGGTGCTGTTATAATTAATTGAGGAGTCATTACATTTAATGGTTTGACACATCGTTGGTCCCTCCACCGCCACTTGTCTATTGGAGGAAAAAAATAAAGAAAATAAAATAACTTTTTTATTTTATTATTCTTTTAAAATTCCCAAAATCTATTTTTTTCTCCCGACCTACTGCGGTTGAAGTTAAGCCTCCCTTAAGAGAATCCCGACACTGCAGATTCAATGTTGCTCTTGGATTTTTAATCCGAGTGCCGGTTCAAAAGTTAGAAAACACTACTCATGTGTTTACTGAACGTACCTTATAAAAAGTTCAGAAATTCATTCCGGGCATACCAGGACAAAGAATCACACACTGTCAATTTTCGCAGACTCGTAATAATTCCATATAATTTAAAAAAAAATTCACATGGAAAATCTGGGTCTTTACATTCTCCCCGCCTTAGGGATTTTCATCCCCAAAAGCCACAACATAGACTAAGGAAACAAATGGGGGTACTTAGCATGAATCTGAGCCTATGGCTCCCATGTGCTCTCTTGGAGGTTCCTGTGCTACCAGAGAACACACACCTGAGGTATCGATCATCTACAAAGGACCCACTCCTATCAATCCTCAATATCCAATGGTACCTCCATAAACATCACCCCATCATCAAAGTACAACTTTCTAGGGTCGATGACGTGAGATGGGTAATGCACGTATCTCTTCAGTTGGGATGCGTGGAAGACGTCATGCACCCTCTCCAACTATGGTTGTAGTGCCAAGTGGTATACCACCTCGCCAATCCTCTGATGTATCAGAAATGGTCCGATAAACCTCAGAGATAACATGTCGCCCTGACCAAATATCCATAGTCCTTGTCAAGGGGAGACTCGCAAGAATACGTGGTCCCCCTCCTATAACTCTAGAGTCTCCATCTCCTGTCATCATAATAATTCATTTTACTCTATGTAGTCTTCATTTTCTCCCGGATGATCTGCACCTTCTCAGTGGTAGCCCCTACAAACTTTGGACTCATACGTGCTGACTCCCCTAGGTCTGTCCAACATAGAGGTTACTTGCATGGTCGACTATAAAAGGCCTCAAATGGGGCCATATCGATGGTGGAGTGATAGATTTTGTTGTATGCTAACTCCACCAATGGCAAGTGATCCTCCCAACTGCGGCCAAAATCTAGGACGCAAGCATGAAGCATGTCCTCCAATGTCTAAATGGTCTACTCCATCTGACCATCCATCTAAGGATGAAAGGCAGTAATCAAACGTACCTGAGTCCCAAACGACTCTTGCAATCCCTTCCACAACTGGGATGTAAAACATACGTCACGGTCATAGATGATCATCGATGGCACTGAATGAAGTCATACAATCTCTTGTATATAGAGGCATCCCAAGAACTCTAATGATCCCTTCTCTTGGATAGGTAGGAAGTGGGCCGACTTGGTGAGTCGTTCAATGGTCACCTAGATGGAATCATGTCCTCTGGATGTACGTGGAAGCCCTATTACAAAGTCTATAGAGATACTATCCCACTTCCACTTCGACACCTCTAGTGGCTTCTCTAAGCCTATTGGAACCTGATGCTTGAACTTCCCTTGCTGATAAGTGAGGCACCATGAAACAAACTCTGCCACGACCTTATTCATCCCTTTCCACCAGTGCTGACACCGGAGGCCCCAGTACAACTTTTCCACACCAGGATGTACCACCAGAGGGGACGTATGGAACTCCCTCAACACCTCCTCCTGTAGTGACACTGATACCATGGTGCATCCTCTAAATAGGATTACGTGCTCCCCACCTTCAAAAAATACATCAGGTGCTTGTCCTGAGGATATCTGAGCACATCAATCCTCACAGTCAACATCCCCAAGATGTACCTCCTGAACTCGCTGAAGAAGTGGGGGAGTGACAGTCATAGACTGGAGGTAAGCTGCTCCATCTCTATCCACAAAGGATATCTGCAACGCAGCTAGCTGCTCTGTCACCTCACTCCGCATCTATAAACCAGACCTCCTACTAAGTGCGTCTACCAGTACGTTCCCCTCCCCAGGAGTGTAGACTATCTCAAAGTCATAGTCCTAGTGGAGCTCCAACCAACACTGCTGTCTGAAGTTTAGGTCCTTCTGTGAGAAGATATACCTGAGACTCTTGTGATTAGAGTAGACTGTAAAATTTTCACCCATCAAGTAATGTCACCACATCTTCAAGGCGAATACTAATGCTTCTAACTCCAGGTCATGGGTGGTGTAATTTTTCTCATACTCTATAAAATATCATGAACCATAAGAGATCACTACTTACTCCTACATTAGGACACATCCAAGTCCAGTCCCTGATGCACCGTAGTAGACTACATACCCAACATCCTCTTCTGGTAGCCTCAAGATGGGGGCACTTGTCAGTCTCTACCTCAGCTTCTGAAAATTATGGTGGCATCTCTCCATCCACACAAAGGGCTGTCCCGTCTTCGTCAATGCTGAGAAGGGTGCCACAACTCTGGAAAATTTGGTTACAAATATCCAGTAGTACCCAGCCAACCCCAGGAAACTCCGCACCTTGGTCACACTCATGTGTGGATCCTAAGCTAGAACAACCTTTATCTTTTATGGATCCACTGAAACTCTAGCCTCCATGATAACGTGTCCTAGAAAGTGGACCTCTCTTATCTAGAATTGGCACTTAGAGAGCTTACCATAAAGATGGTGCTCTCAGAGTGGATCCAGAACTATCTGTAAATGATAGGCATGCTCCTCCTCCGACACCGAGTATATCAAGATGTCGTCGATGAAGAAAACCAAAAATCAATTGAGGTATGGCTGAAAGATATTATTCACGAGTCCCATGAAAACTATAGGGGAATTGTTCACGCCAAATGTCATAACCATGAACTCATAGTGGCCATACCAATATTTTATGGTTTTCTTCTACACATCCTCATCTCACACCATGAGCTGATGATAACCTAATATGAGTTCTATCTTCGAAAATTATCGAGCTCCATTCAACTAATCAAAGAGATCATCAATCATCGGAAGTGGATACTTGTTCTTCACAGTCACCTGGTTCAGGCACTGATAGTCGACACAGAGTCTCAAACTCCCATCCTCCTTCTTGGCGAACAAAATCGGGGCTGCCCATGGAGAAACACTAGGCCTTATGAACCCCCTCCCCTGCAAGTCCTCCAACTATATCCATAACTCACGAAGCTCCGTGAGAGCCATCCGATATGCTGGTGTAGATATCTGTGTCGTCTCAGGGTACATGTCGATTTAAAAGTTTACCTCTCTGCAATGAGGTAGTCCGGAAACATCATCAGGGAAGACATTAGCATACTAGTCCACCACTATCGGATATCTCAGACTCTCAACATCAACTGCTCCGAGGGTAAGTCTATCCAATTGATGTGTGATTGGATACACTCTTATCTGGGTATGTCCATCCTATGATGCAAAGGTTACCTTCTCACCGGTGAAGGAAAACCTAGTCCCATCCTCACGAACACACCGCACTTTTTTCCGAATATATTCAATCTGAGCATAGACTGTGGATAACCAATCCATACCCAAGATGATGTCGTAAGGCCTCGACGCCACTACTAGAAGATCCCAGCTAAATCTCTTGCCTCCTAGATTAAGCTCACACTGCAGAAACCAGTGTGTAATTGTCAAATCTTCTACAATAGGAGTATCTAATCCCAAGGATCGATCCAACAAAACCGTCAGAATCTTCGAGCTCTGAATGAGGGCTGTGACAATAAAAGAGTGACTGACACATGTGTCTATAAGTACTATAGCTAGGGTGGAGTAGACACAAATTGTACCTTTAATCATATTCAGAGCGCTGTGGTCTTAGGCCTTAGCTGCCTGGAGCTGTGCTCATCCCTGTCCACCTACTCCCTGTGGTCGGGGTGGACCACCTGGAGGTGGTGGCGGTAGAACGTCGAATCACCACCCACCACCTGCTGCACGACCAACTCATCTACCACATCCACTGCCCTACAGACCTCCTCACTCGAAACTCTGCCTCTACCTCGGCAGTCCCTCGACCATCAGTTGGTTGTCCATAAGGCGGGTCGGGCAGTTATGAGCCATGTGGCCTTGCCCACCATACGAGTAGCACTACTTGATCATCGTCTGTCCTCCTCTATCCCGTGAGCCCCTCAATACTGACCATGTATCCTGAGGTCCTCAACCAGAAGGTCTGTCCTGCTTGGGCCCCTGTGTCATCAGTCTACTGCCTACTACAAATGACTCTACTACCTGACATCCAGTGGTGGATCTCGCTGTCGGTGCCTTCTTAGCTAGGAAGCTCTTCACCAAAATTTCTCACTCTAGCACCCTAGCTTGAGTCAGAATGTTGAGAGATATCATCGATGCTCTGATCTTCTGTCAGAGACCCTGATCAAAGGTCCAGGCCCTAAAGAAAGCATTACGTACCATGCCAATGGAGAAGTGGGAGAGATCAATGTACCTCACCGAGTACTGGGCCACAATCATGCTTACCTGCTGTAAGTGCAACAGCTCCTATATACGCACTGAGAATAGTGTCGTTGGGAAGAACTCTGCCCCTGAAAAGGCCCTTGAAGTCCACCCAGGTGAGAGTTTCCTCATCGTGTAACTGGAGTGTCAGACTCCACCATCTCCCAGATACTCCTTGGAAGATACTAGAAACTAGGATCATCATCAGATCAACTGGTTTCCTAACTAATTGAAAAACTCTGGCCACAGCCTTCAATCAGTCCTTAGCCGCCTGCGGATCCATCTCTCCTTGGAACCTCAGAGGACTATATCGCTGAAACTTGTGAAACATCCTCAGTTGGCATGCACCCTCTACTGGTGGGGCTGGTGTCATCTATTGCCAAATGGGTTGTGGTGCTACTGGTTCACCGCTCGATGGTATTATCACCGTAAGAGGGCCCTGCACTAAAGCCTCATTGCTCAGTGGGCCTTCATCGTGTACTCTCTCGGGAATCTGGGCTGGCTGTCTATGTGGTGACATCCTGAAATAAAACAGGTGTTCCACAGTCAATAGGTTATACCTGGTGAGCTAACTCAAAGAGATCAAAAGTGAAACTTTTCAAAACACACACAATTAGTGTTTTCATGCGCTAAGTTGAAAATCAGAATTCAGGGTCCTGGTGTATGGATATGTCAGCTGCTGCACTAACACTGGATTCCCCAAACTAAAAACCACACTCATAACACTTAACACTATTTCCACATAGAAAAGATCAGAGTCCTAGTTCTTCGGTAGAACTGACTCCTCTTATACCACTTTGTCACGACCTGTCCCTCGAGGATCATGCTATGACTACCCTAAGCCCACCCTCCATAGGCCAAAGGCGGGCGACTAGAACTGGAAAGGAATATCCCTATAACGGGAAGACATTGCCTTTAAACTTGTACAAACACACAATCCAAAAACACAACAAGAATCAACCACGAAGTAAAATGCTGTAGTAAAAAGTGTACTGAAAGTAAAGGGGGTCGGAATACAAGACCAACTGGAAAGTACAAGTACAACTGAATGAGAAAATAGTCCCTGGAATGTCCACTGAGGATCCTAACTGAAGGGTAGGTACATCTCATGATCTGTAGACACTACGACATGTCACATGAAATGGTCCACCTCTGAGCACCATCCAATCCTGGCTCCCTCAGCCTCGATCAACGCTGTCCATCATTTGCACAAGACACAACAAGGTGCGGGCGTAGCCCGTGCAGGGGTGAGTATAACAATACTTAGTAAGGACCCCGAGACCTCCGAAGGTCTCCCAGATTTCCACAAAGGAAAAACCAAAAAGTAAGACTTCAATCACAAAGCACGAATTAGTCATCAAATCTCCTTAGATATATGCCCATACATGTACCTAAGTTATCAAAAGATTCTCATCTCATTCCTGAGGAAACATAAGTCTCCAACTTTTAATCCATTTTCACAATTGATCCACAAAGGAAGAATAACACAAAGGTAACATCACGAAGGTAAATGTACCACAAAAGTAACACCATGAAGGTAACACCATGAAGGTAACACTATAAAGGTAAAATTACCACAAAGGTAAGACCATGAAGGTAACACCATGAAGGTAACACCACAAAGGTAACACCACAAAAGTAAAAGTACCACAAAGGTAAACACTCATCTCACACCAGGTATATAACTTAAGTACATAAGTATAGATGATTAATCGTAAATCAAGATCATCTTATTCCGTCGAGAGGCTCTACTGCTGACCACACAGAGTCTGACTCACATAGGATTGATAGGTATTATCCATCACTGACCCACACAGGATCTGACCCACACAGGATCGGTATGCACTGACCCCCATAGGATCACTGAGCGCTGACCCACATAGGATATAACCCACACAGGATCAGTGCTGATCCACACAAGTTTTCTAGGTACTAACCTCTGTATGATCTGTCTCAAACCTCCACCTCAATGCTAGCCATTGGATTCCCATACTAAGAATGCTTGATTTTGGGAGGATTCGCTCCTCAAGAAATCAGTCATACCTCAACCACCACGAAGTTCCACAAAGTAGTATCCCAAAGGACCACCATTTCTTAAGGGTTCCAACATGACATATGACGCATAAATCGGACGCCTGGTCTGTGACTTATAAGTGTTTTAGTACCGAGGGCCCGGTTGGATTCGGGTTCGATCCAACCATGCCATACTCCAACTTTCTTCAAAACTCAAGTGGAGTATACCAAAAGGACCGTCTCTCTCTTAGGATTCCATTGCCATAGACAGTTCTTCAAATGGACTAGTTCACAAGATATGACTCTTTTAGTGAAACTGGACCTGGAAGGGTCTGGGTCCGGTCCGACCCAGCCAGATCGACTCGGCCCGACCAGGACTGGGCCGACCCAATCCGGTTCGAGTCAACTCAACCTGGTCCAGGTCTGGCCCGACCCATCTAGAACCGGCCTGGGCCACGGTGGGCTCGGCCTGCTGGGCCGTATACTAGCCCGACCTGCCTGGGCAGTGCAACCTGTTGATATGGCACAACCCGACCCACAGAGTGGCGCAACCCACTGGGGCTTGCGCGGCCCGACCCATAGAGGGGCGCGACCTGCTGGAGGTGTGGCCTACTGAAGCGGGGCCTGCCTGAGCTAGCACGGGGGGAGAAGTCTCCCCCGTTCGGAAGGTGGAGTGGAGACACCTCTAGGCGCTGCCAGGTCGCCTGTGGGACCCGTTGCGGGTCCCGTCCCTATGCTGCGACTTCAGAGCCATGGCCTCCTTCAGTGGTATGTGACGGCACACCGCTCTCCTCCTTCCACGACCAGCCGATGATGACCACTACTATCTTCCACAGATGTATTTCACGACTCCCTTTTCCGGCGGCCCGCGACGGCGCGCCGCCACCTCCTTCGCAGCCAGGCCGAGCCGACCACTGTCTCCACCCGCCGCGGCTTCAGCCACGACCTCTTCCGCTGGTGGCATGTGACGGCACACCGCCATCTCCTCCGCAGCTAGCCATTGCCGACTGCCACTGTCACCTGCCGTACTAGGTTTCGTTCAACCTGAATAAAAATGCACGTGAAGAAAACACCAAATTCTAACAAAAAGGCGGACGGTCTGGGCCTCATTAATTTGGCCCACGCATCCGCGTTAGCTTGATAGCAAGAGGGTAGAAAAAGATTCAACAACTCTTGAAACGAAAACCAAATAAAAACCCTACCTCAAGGTCATTGGAGAATGTCCGTGTTTGATGAAGATTTGGCGCTTGTAAATCCCACAACAAGCCTTCAACGACGCCACTCAATTTTCATTCTTCGATTCGTGATTCGGTGGAACTCATCACCGCTCATCGGAACCGGTTCTTTCCTTTAAGTAGTTAGCGTTGTGGCAGTTTATTAGAACTTCGTCGCTTGGTGAAGCCGTACCAGTACTCCTCCCAAAGCTCCATATAAATAGGAGAGGGGAAGGGTGAGTAACACACATGGAATTAATGGGGTTCAATTAATTAAGGAACCTTTATGTTCCAATGGTACTGTTACAAGGAATTGAGGATTCAAGAAATTTAAAGGCTTGACACGTCATTGGTTCCACCACCGCTGCTTGTCCATTGGAGGAAAAAAAGAAAGGAAATAAAATAACTTTGTTATTTTATTATTCTTTTAAAAGTCCCAAAATCTATCATTCTCTCCTGACCTACAACGGTTGAAGTGAAGCCTCCCTTAAGCAAATACCAACACTGCAGATTCAATGGTGATCTCATATTTTTAATCCGAGCGCCAGTTCAAAAGTTAAAAAATTCCACTAGCTCGTTTACTAAACGTACCTTAAAAAAGTTCATAAACTAATTCCGGGCATACCGGGACTCGGAATCACGCGCCGTCAATTTTCGCAGACTCATAATAATTCCATATAATTTAAAAAATATTATATGGAAAATCTGGGTCTTTACATTTTTTTCACAAACTTTTAACTTGCTGATATATTTACTAAACTACTACCTATTGATCTATTTTAATTCATTAAAGGCGAGTTGGGTATTATTATCTTATGATACTTACATATTAATCTTAGAATGTTTGATAATTTTTAATTTTTTTTTCAAAAAAAAACATTTTATTTTTTATAAAAAATAATTTTTTTAGTCATTTCATAATTTTGGTAAATTGAGTGTGATACTCCAAAGAAAAACTATATACAAATAAGTGTATGTGCTTTTGAAATAGATTCACCTATGGTTTAATACCTTTAAATGGGATGGTTGGATTTTTAATCAGTTATTTACCCTAGGCATGAGTAGTGGGCCTTTACTATGTAAATGGATTTACACTCTTGGATAATTTTCTAGGGTATCTTAAAATAATATTTTCTAACCTTAATAATGGAATTAATTTAAATTTTAATCTTTTATTTCTATTTTTAGATTTTTAATGGATCCTTATATTTATAATGAATTATTTTAGGGGGAGCTATTCTTGTTAATACTAAAACGATCTTAAAAGTGACACACATTTTCTAAATTGTTTTCAAAAAAATTATTAATCTCTCAAGATTTTTCAAAAAATTAATTATCAAAATTATATTTCTCTCATTATATATAACTAAAAATGGAAAAATGTTTTTTTATTTTATCGTAAAATTTATTTCTAAATTTTTAATTTTTCAAAATTTAAAACTTTGTATTTTATTTCTCTCAAAATATCATTAAGGATGATAAATGTAATTTTAAATTTTATTTATATTTTTTACTATAAACCCATCTATGAATCCTTTTTAATAATCTTAAAAGGAGAGAAGTCTTGGTATCTAGAGAAATATTTGGAGAAATCTTGGTATTTAGAGAAATATTTGGTAAATATAAATTTAAAACTCTCTGGTATTATGTTTTTATCAATGGTTATTTATTTATTTGTTTTGGGGGTGAAATTAATGAAATTATTGGGGATAATTATGAGGGGTAAATGTTATTGTTTTGTAAAAAATATTATCTTTCTTGAAAATATTGTTATAAATCTTATCTTTTTGTATTCTTATTTTATTCACTTATTATTCAAGTGATTTGTGATCCTCAAAAAGGGGGAGATTATTTTTCTTCTCACCTTATTAAGTTTTAATGATCATAAAGCCTCTTTAAATTGTCTCATGATTTCTTTTAGGTGGATGGAAGTTATAATCTTGATGAATTCATTTTAGAACATTGAAGGATCCTTTAAGGATTCCTTGTTGAAGTATTAATGATCCTATTGAACTCTTGGAGTAATGTTCCTATACCTATCAAAGATGTTGTAGGAAGATTGAAGGTCACAGTGGTGCTCTAAGAACTAATAGGTAGCATCAGATAGCTAATGTATAGCCACCAACCAACTAGTGGTGAAGGTAGTAGCCTACACGAGTAGTAGAAGTTCGCTGGAAAACCGAGGGAGTATCCTCGAACAGTCAGTTCTGATGGATAATAGCACCCTTTGAATAAAATATTCCAAAGACAACTATTGGAAGCTCAAAAAACTTCCATTGGGTTATGAAAATTACGAAACAACAGTAATAGCCACACCAGCTACCCGGTGGAGGCTACCAAATTTCCAGTGGTGCTAGAACAAGAGCTCCGAGAGTGCATGTAATTATGGTCAAAATTACATTATTATATTCTTATTTATCTTCAATTCACACAAATAATTAAAAAATATTATCAAATAATTTTAAGGCTATAAATAGATCTTCTGGTGGACTGGGAAACTTACCTTAACATCCAATTAACAACATCAACATGCTACAATATTCAAATTTCTTAAGTTCTCACAATTTGAAAATGCTCTTCTTCTCCAATATAGAGTGTAATCTTATTATAATATTCTTCTCACTCTCCCATATCTTTCTCATTATCTCCTAGTTCTTATTATTATTCTTTTTAACGAATCTAGACCTTTCCTTAAATGGGATTTCTTCATGCAATCCTCTCCTTCCCATATTTCTTATATATTTCATCCCACTACCTTTTAAAGTGAGAGAATAATATTTTCTTACTATAAACATTAAAAGGAAAGGGAATAATTCTATTTTTAGTTTCCAGATAATTTTTAAAAAAATATATGGTTGATTTTATTCTATTTTCTTGCTATAAAAATTAAAATGTTAGGGAGTTTTTTTATCTTGGATACCTTTAATTCCAAGTGACTAATACATTAAATCCCCAAGACATTTAAGTGAGAGAAATAGGATATCTTATTGATCTATTTTCAAAAAACCTTAACAAATTGAGTGACTTATTTGAAACAATACCAAATCTAGTAACCTAGATCCAGTGTCTAATTTATTACATTGGAATAAGATATAAGGGATATCATTTCAAAGAACCAATAAGTTTAGTAGTCTTAAAGAACTAGATACATAAATTATTTCTATATTACATGGGAAATATAAAATAAATAACATAAAAAAACATTATCACATCTGTAATATTATTCAAAATATCCTTATTTATATCCAAGGTAATAGGAAATAAATGAAGGGTGATATTTCACAACCCCTCCCTCCAAAGGTACCCCTACTAGGTCAAAAATAAAGAAATAGAGATAATGAACCCCTGAGTCTCACATCGAGTAGGCTCCAAGTTGGAAAAAAGAACCGAGGGTATAAAAATCTCTTGCATGAGAGGCATTACCTTTTATAATAACTAGATCGGGAGATAGGATATCAATTATCAATCAACTCTATGGAATATCATAAAATAAGGGAAACCAAAAATCATCTCACAATCATGAATGATGTAAAAAAATACAAAATTATCCAAAGTAAATACCCAAATAGGAAAATACAAGAAAATTATACAATAATAGCTTCAAAGGTCTGAGCTAGTAGTACCAACATGGTCTAAAAGGTCAGCCTAGAAACCTGTAAAAAATTTTGTATATATGTGGGGTGAGAATATAAGTATAATCATTAGGATACCCATAGTCTATCATGCACATGTTAAAACAACATAGTAATACACCAGTAAGCAAACATTAGAACCAATAACACCTAAACATGTTAACTAACCAAACCCATTCTCACTAGGGATTTCTAACCAAATAATGCATCCATATATAGAGACATAATAAGAATCATATATATAAAAGGGTTCCCCACACCTATTTGCCACAAAGTTTCCATTCTCATACCCCAATGTTGTACATATTGGCTCTACCCTCTCTTCTGTATAACAATTCATGACATAGAATCTCTCCCATAGAAACATGGGCCATAAAATCACACAAAATATTTATAGTATACACCTGGTCTATCACATAAAATCACATCACATCTCACCTGTAGACACCTAGGCCATCAAATCACATCTACAACCATATAACTAGAGTAGTAGGGTATCATGAACATTATGGACATTAACCTTATGGCCTCCTCCTCCCATGCACAACCCCCATCATAATCCATAAAATAATATCATGAAACATCGCCATTGTTCAATTTTTTACTTTTTTCCATAAAAATCCATTCTTGTCAACATTTCCTAGAAGAGATAGCGGGGAAGAGCGAGTATCCAACCATCCATACTCATTAATGATATATTGGAAAAAACTTTCCTAAAACATTTGGTTGTCGACATGAGGATCTTGAAATGGATGCGGTGTATATAGAAATCACAAGTAACATAAAATATATATATATATATATATATATATATAAATCCACAGATAATCTCAACCTATCGGTCCACAACAAGGGTACCATCTCAACTTGAAACATCACCAACAAAACTCAAAAAATTTTACACTTTCACTGCCACCTCTATATGCATATCACCACACAAGAAATCCATAAGACACACTCAAAATTTCATAAAAAGTCAAACCAATTTCTAAATTACCCATTACCAACACATTTTATTCATTATTCTTGTTCATTTTACAACCCATTAATTTCATCATTTCAGATCGTTTAATTCATATTTAATCATAAATCCTTTAAACCACACATCCCACTTTAATTCAACATTCACTAGCCATTTAGACACATTAAATTTCAATTAAATCGTTAAAATTTAATTAATTTCATTAATTAAAAAATAAACATGAACAATAAAACACAAAACAATAAACCACCCACATTTCCCAAGCTAACAAGCCCCACATTGCCACCATTTCACAACCATAGCCACCACCTTGTCACATCTTCCACAAACCATGTCCATATCATGGTACATCTTCCCCACACATCAACATCACATAAAATAACCACAAATCACCGCCACACATCACTAACACACTTAATAACCACTTCCCATATCATTTCCACACATTCACATATCATATTTCAGATAGCAAGGGGATTTTACATCAAATTTCACTTTATTTTCAAGAGAATTCTCACACAAGACATAATATATTGGGGAAACCATTTAATTAAGTGAATATAATTAGTTATAAAATTTCTATTTAAGGTTATAGTAGATAATTACACAATAAGGTTTATATAATCACAATAATCACAATACAAACAAAGACCCCAATAGACATGATTTTCAGCAATGTGCCAAGCCTGTACAATCACAATATAAATAATATAAAAAATATATAAATAATAATATTTCATCCCCTTATCCCTTTAAATTTAAAATTTATGATTCATTATCTTTATTAGTCCAATGAAAACTACATTACAAAAGATAAAGAAGAGCATAACCCCTATTCCATGATATAACTAGATGGGAAATAAAGGATCCCCTACCTTAAATGAAGATTTATGTGTTTCTACACAAGGTTGAATCAAGAGGGAGAAACCACCATGAACTAGAAAGAATAAAAAAACCATGATCATCCAAGAACACATCAATCCCAGTTATTCACCTACCATGAAAACACCAGAACCAATGATTCCTTAACAAAACCATTCTATGGGTGAAGAACTAAAAGAAATCAGGGAGAAGGAGGGGAGAGGACTTTCCTAAAACCACCATGGATCAATCCCACATGGTCGGGGTCTAAATCCACTGAAAGGGGGATGAAATAACACATTGGGATACACTTGGTTTTCCCAAGAAATGATATAAAAAATGGGATAATTAAAATGTTTGAGGGGATTTTAGAATTTATAGTTTCTCTACAAAATATAAGACCATGATGAAACCCTTACCACTACACCACATAACTACTAAAAATACGGAGGACCACAGTGTAGCCTAAAAAACCACACCACAACGATGTTTATCAAAGATGGGCTCAAGTTTTTTAGCTGCTCCCACACTGTAGATTTAAAAAAATAGGAAGAACACCACAACACAACTAGGACCGCTATGCCATAGGGCCCAAAAACCTAGAAGGGGGATACATCATAACCCATATCCATGGCACAACTAATTTTAAAATTGAAAAACCACAAAAAAACCCCGAGGACTCTAAGCTACAGCTAGGGTCTCCATGCCACATTTATCACCTACCAACTGGGGGCTATTTCGTAACCAAGCTTCATGACACAACTACCCCCCAAAACAACAGTAGCTATAAAAACACCTCCAATTGTCCACTACACATCAACTAGACCTCTTACGTATTAGTGACCACCCCTATGGGGTAAAACCACACTCCACATTGCATAATTTACATAAGTTGGATTTTCTAGCTCCAACCTCTCCACCACTCTCTGACTCCTCAAGACTTCCTCCAAACATCTCCACCACCAAATTTTCTACAAAGTAACACATACCGAGGTCAGGACCATTACAAAATATACCTATCAAACAATTGTTTCCCTTTATAATAAAAAAACTACAATAAAATGGAAAGGAGGCCCTAAAACCATCCCAAAATACACCATTGAAAGATCTCATTACAACCAAACACCACCAACCAAACTCACAAACCAAATGAAAATGTCCCTAAAAACTTTACAAAACCACACCAATAAACCACTTAACTATCCACCCTACCAGGAACAACACCACACCATTTCATACCATCCACAAACCACATACCTTCTACATAACCATCCATACAACCATCTCTACCTTTACACATACCAAACCAATTATTACCACAACCACCACGCAACAGATCCCCAGGCACAAAAATCATGGAATTAAATCTCTCATATCAAGATATTATCTACTTTGGGAAGCACTGAATCACCCACAATGTTTTAATCATGTCAATGTGTAACATTTATTAATTAGGAATTAGGTTTTATGATATTTATATTCTTGAATATTTAATCACACATCACATCATCAAGGAAAACAACATATCATAAAACATCAAGATCCAAACATCACATCATCAATTAAAAACATATTAAGAAAAAACTCCAAAAACTCAGGGTATTGGGAACTCATTTTTTGTATCACACTCTCAATTACTGTACTCTAGGATACCATTCCTCCACAATTCAAAACAATGAATGGTACATCCATACAAAATCTTCTCCCAATGATCCTGGATATCCACTAGTCACTCCACGAACATTGCATCTTCCTTGATATCAAACTCTCTCCAATCAATGTCATGGGAGTCATTGGGAAGATACCGATAGAGATGAGAGATGTGAGGGATTTTAGGAATTAATTATATTGATGGAAGGAGTGATAACTAGTAATCAACCTTTCCAATTCACCTTAACATCTCAAAATCCCAAAAAAACTTGGGCAAGAGCTTACACCCTACCAAAACTCTGCTGTTTACACTAAGTGGAGGATCTTAAGAACACATGGTCTACAAACTAGAACTCTAAGGGACTACTCCAATGATTGTTATAAGACCTATTCTAGACATGTTCTACCTTAATCTTCTCATGAAAAACTTGAGCCATCATTATTATACTCTACATCACATCGGGACTAAGAATTGATGACTCTGCAATCTTGTCCCAACATAATGAAGAATGACATGATATCCCTTAAAAAGATTCAAATAGGGACATGCTAATAGATGAATGATAGCTATTTTTTTTAATAAAACACAACCAAAGGAAAGTTCCTAGACCAAGATCTATTGAAGTACAAGATGTATGCTCGCAACATTCCCTCTAGCATCTGGATAGTCTGCTTTGTCTGCCTATTTGTTTGAGGCTGTAAAATAGTACTGAGGTTTAACTGATTTCCAAAATCAAGATGTAATACCCTCTAGAATCACAAAGTAAAATTAGAATTTATATATAATACAATGAACCTTAATAATCCATGCATCATCACCACCTCATCTACATACCTCCTCACCGAAATATCTATAGCACAAAAATCCTTATTCGCTAGGAAGTGAGTCGATTACTTCAACCAATCCATTATTAACCAGATAACATCACAACCTCCCTGATCTTGGGTTAACCCTATGATGAATTCCATAAATATTTCATACCATTTCCACCCAAGAAAATTTTAGGTATGCAACAAACCACCAGGAAATAGATGCTATAACATTACCTACTAGAAAACCAAGCACCGATCCACAAACTTCATCACCTCCCATTTCATCCTAAACCATAAAAACAATGTCATGAAGCCATGATACATCTTTTATACAATCCGTTTTACCACCAAATGTGAGGTATGAAACTCATGAAGGAATCCCTCATGCATCGCCACCAAAACAAACAACCTTCCCCAAAACAAAATTTGGTTTTGAGAATCCTATGAAAACATCTTTAGAGAATCACTATGGTCAACAAGATCATGAATCACCACTATCTCTGAGTCTCCCCACTGAGAATCCTCCATTTTCCACATTAGAGAAGAATGAAATATCATATGAAACAAGAAACCTCTACCATTAATCACCCTCACATCTATGTGCAGGGCGAACAACTCCTCCATCACTCTCAAAGCATCTCTGGACCCCTGACCAACATCCTTACAAGAATTTTATTTCAAAGTGTTATCTATGACATTCCACTTTTCAAAGGTGTAGGATATTTCAAATTCATATTCCTAAAGAAACTCTATCCACCTCCATTGAATTATATTTATATCATACTAATAAAAGATATACCTCAATATCTTGTGATATGTGAAGACCAAAAAATTCTCCCCTATGAGGCAATACCTGTCACGACCCGTCCTCGGGGCCCGTGCCGTGACTACCCCAAGACCGCCTTCCATAGTCCAGGGGATGGCGACTAGCACCAAAGGCGTAAATCCTGATAACTGGGAAGACATTGCCTTTATAAAAGTAAACAAAACACCACAGTGTACAAGTGGAAGTAAAACACTAAGTACAAAAGAAAGTGCTGAAAAGTAAATGGGCCAGAATACAAACCCAACTGAAAGTACAGCTACAACTGAACGAAAGTACAATAGAAAAAGACAAACAGCTAGAAGAAAGGAAGTAGCTCCTAGGTCGTCCTCCTCGGATCCTACCTGAAGGGTAGGTACAGATAGCGCAGCTCCTGGATCATCCACCATGGATCCTACCTGAAGGGTAGTTAAAGATAGCCTCTACAACTCTCTCGCCTGTCAACCTCCTCCGAGTGTCGCCTCATCGTGAAGTCCACCACCGGATACTGTCTCGTCGTGAGGTCCACCTCCGGGTACCATCCAGTCCTCGAACACTCGGCCTCTGTCTGTGCTGCCCGTCGTCTGCAACCAACACAATGAGGTGCAGGAATAGCCCGTGAAGGGGTGAGTATAACGATACTAAGTAGGGACCCCGAGACCCTCAAGGTCTCACTAAATCCAACAAGGTTAACCACAAATAAGATCTCAATATATAACCTCTACTTAGGTATATGACCATACATATACCCAAGTTATCAAGTAACCCATCTCAATCATGAGGAAACACAAAGATTATGAAATCAACGGATAACCACTACCCAGGTATATGATCATACATATACCTAACTTATCAAGAGACCCATCTCAATCATGAGGTAAACACAAAGATCATAGACTTAGCTCAAACCAGGATTTTCATTATCGAAACCGTAACTGCTGAAGAGCCCCGTCTCTGGAGTGTACAGTGGTCCTGTCATGGCTCCGAGGTACTGCTCACTAACCTAACACTGCTGAGGTACTCCTCCTGTCGAGTACCGCGGGCCAGCCACCCAAACACAGTAGTGCTTCCTGCCGGGGTATGCCACCCAAACACAGTAGTGAACACCCCCTAATACCCCGTAGAGGTACTCTCCGGACGAGTACCGCGGGTCTGCACTGTCACATAGAAGTGCTCCGTCCGCCATGGGTCTGGACCCAAAAAAAGTAGTGCTCCGTCCACTAGGCTAGTCGAATCACTCCAAGTCGAGTCGGTCAAGCAGTCGTCAGGTTTCAGCCGGCTACACGGTCTCCGTACACCGAACGCTCGTCTCCGGGAGGGTCCGCTCCATGAGCTACAGGTCGATACCCCAAGTATCTCAATGTCCCACGAAGAAGTATCTCAAAGGACTGCCTCGTCATAGGGGTCTCAACGCAACAGACGACGCGTCAATCGGACACCCGTTCTGTGAGTTATTAGCTTTTTCGTCCCTGAGGCCCGGTTGGTTTCGTGTGCGAACCAACCCGGCCGTATCTCAACTGTACCCCGAACTCTCATAGGGTATACTCATAGAGACCGTTTCTCCACGAGATCACTAACGCTGCTGACGGTTCGTCAAACGGACGTCCGATCTGAAAGTTATCAGCTTTTCCGTTCTAGGGGCCCGGTTGGATTTTGGGTACAATCCAACCCGACCACTATCCAACTGCATCCAAATCTCGGGATAAGTATTCCAAAAGTTCTTCTCATCAAGAGGAAACCAACAAAGTCGAAGACACGTCAATCGGACGTCCGGAGCTCCAAATATAAGCGTTTCCGCTTCGAGGGCCCGGTTGGTTTCGTGTTCGAACCAACCCGGCCATACTCATAGTTATCCTAAACCTTGAGTGTAATATACTGAAACGACCATCTCAATACAAGGATCACATCGCAACTGACGGTGCGTCGATTGGAGGTCTGTGGGACAAGATATGTGAATTTTAACAGGAACTACCCGAAAATAGGGGGTTCGGGCCCGGTCCGACCCGGCCCGAGACCCCTTGGGTCGGCCCGAACCGGGTTCGGGTCCAGCCCGTTTGGGCGCGGCGCGGCCCGGATGGCACGAACCGGCCTGGCTTGCGTGGCCCGGCCCGGCCTAGGTGCGGCCCGACCCAGCCTAGGCGCGGCCCAGCCCGGCCTGGGCGGCACGACCCGGCCTGGCGCTGGCGCTGGCACGGCGCCCGCGTGGCCAGCGGGTGCGGGGGTTACAAACCCCCACGGCCGATGCAACCGGCGCGGCTTTGAGCCATGCCGCTCTACATCCGGAATGGCTAAGCCATTTCGGTTTGGCCCGCCGCCGCGCCGCGGCCGCCTTCCGCGGACCACCGGACGCGCTTCGGTGGTCCGTTTTGCTCACCGCTTCCGCCAACAGTCCTCCCGGGACCCGACCTTCACTGCGGAGGCTTCAAATTGACTTTGCGGCCCCGTTTTCGTTGCCCTTCAATCCATGCACAATGATCACATAATCAAACCGCGGCCTCTTCGTGGTTTTCTGGCACGACGCGACTTGTTCGACTTCAACGGCGCGGTGCGACGGCGCCGCGCTTCTTCTCCCTTTCTCATAGTTTCCACGCGGTGCAACGACACCACGCCTCCTTTCACGTGCCACAAAAAATTAAAACAAACAAGGGGGGAGTAGGGTCGGCCGTGTTCGTGTGGTCCGACCTCCTCCCGTTATTACGATAACAGGCGGCCCAATTGAAACCAAGAATGGAGACAGATGAGATCACGATCAACAATAAAATAAACCCCTACCTGATGTAATCGTTGAACGAAGGTTCGTCGCAGAATTTAACGTCACAGAAGAAGGTGTCATGGAAGGAGAGGGTCGTTGGCGTCACGGTACACGGCTTCGCATCGTTGATCTCTGAGGAAGGCGTCTCTCACCGTCGTCCTTCGTCGGAGGTCGGCGTTCTTCATCGGTGATGGTGCGTTCTTCGCGTTCTTCAAGGAGGAAGAACGTCCGTCGGAACTTAGAGCTTTCCTCCCCAAATCCTTTCGCACCATCAACTATCCGCCCACAAAATAAGACTTAGTCTTATTTAATTAGCACACAAGCCAAATGAATTCATTTCAAATTTAAACGAATCCAAGAATTAATTACTTGAAAAACCTACACAATTAAAGAGTTGAATTTATTTAAAAGGGGGGTGGGGGTTCTTTTTGAGAGTTACAAAATTAAGAGGGGAAAAGTTATGAATGTTAGGGGAAGGTGAGGGGTTGGGATCATGTGGGCCCACCCCACATTAATCCTCTCAAAGGTAGTTATCAACAAGTGGGTCCCACCCCTAACTCCCTTACATAGGCTATAACCATATAAGAGAGAGAAAAAGTGTTGTGACACAACACTTAATCAAATTAATAAGAAAAGAAAAAAGAAATATAATTGTAAAACAATTATATTATTATCCGTCACTTTATTTTAAACAACTCATCCTGAGAAGACGCAACTCCAGAAAGGGGTCTTCTTAAGAAATTACCGGCGCTGCGAGTTCATCTGTGCCCTCAGATTTCGATTCCGAGCACCGGTTTAAAAGTTATAAAAAACCCGCTTGTTCGTTCACTGAACGTACCCGAGCCTAACTTCGGAAATTAATTCCGGGCACACCGGGTCTCCGAATCAGGCGCCGTTAGAAACTGCGTTCTTGTAAAATCCCAAAGAAAATTATGAAAAAATTTCCCTTGAATTTTACGGGTCTTTACATTACTACCACCTCAGGGCTTTACATCCTCGTAAATCTTTAACACAAACTAGGGATACAAAAGTGGTACTGAGCACGCATCTGAGCCTTTCGTTCCCATGTGCTCACCTGGAGGTTCCCGTACTGACAGTGAAAACGCACCCAAGTAATCGACCATCCTCATAGGATCTGCTCCTGCCGATCCTCAACCTCTACTAGAACCCCGCAAAAAGTCACCCCATCGCCAAAGTCCAGTTCCCTATGGTTGATGATAAGCAAAGGATCATGCACGTATCTTCTTAGTTGAGATACATGTATGTCATCGTGCACCTGGTGCAACTGAGGTGGATGAGCCAAGCGGTAAACCACCTCGCCTACCTTGCTGAGGACCTGAAAAGGTCAGCTGAACCTCAGAGATTACTTTCCTCCTCGGCCACATCACCATAGACATCGTCGAGGTGAGACCCATAAGAAAACGTGGTCACCATCCTCAAATCCCAGTGGTTCTGTCTTCTATCAACATAAGACTTTTTCTTGGCTCGGAGTTTTCCTCATCCACTCCTGGATGACCTGGACCATCCCTATCGTGGCCTGGACAATCTATGGTCCCACAAGAGCTGCTAAGATTTCTTCTTTGTCGATAAGAGAAATCCGGTCTCATCCCCTGGATGAACCATGTTCCTTGCCTAAAACAGTAAATCCTATCATTAATGGCACTAATCCATGCCATGGATGACATCGTAAGGCCTCGACGCTACTACCAAAGGATCCAAATGTTACTCTCACCTCCAAGGGTTGAGTCACACTATCGGTATCAGTGTGTGGTCATTGGGTCTCCTCCAGTATGAATCTCAAAAGTGAGGGTCAAGTCAACAGTTTTTAACCGGAACCTCTTAGTATCAATCAAACCAAAAAGGGTATGTAAGTAAACATCACAAAGATAAGTGACTTTTATTTCTGCAGCTCGTAGTACAAGACACACAACAACCACAAACAACAACAACAACAACAACAAGGAAGCTGGTAGCACCAAGATCAAAGGCCTCTATGCCTGTAACTAGTCCGCTCCTGATTAGAACTGAAACTCAAAACTCCTACTGCCACGTGGGTGAAGTTGCCGATTCAAGAGTGATCAGATACACCTTCCTATGCAAGAGTTAATCCTGTGCTGCCTGGGGTTTCCTTTTCACCGACCAAGGAAAACCCATCCCGACGTTTGCCTAATACCGTCAATTTTTGTATGAACTGTGGATCCAATCCATACTCAGATCAACGTCGTAAGTCCTCAACGCTGCCACCAAGAGATTCCAACCGAAACTCTCACCTCGTGGGTCAGATCACACTGTCGGCGTAAGTGTGATTATCGAGTCTCCTCCCAAGGTATCTTCAGACGTGAGGGTCAAGTCTACGGCTTACAGGAAACTCTAGTTCTGGGAAAAGATTCGTGGAAGGAAGGGATGATTCGTATCAACGTCTGTTACTACGACATCTAATAGTGGACACAGACTGCCCCTCGAATCATTCTTAGAGTCATTGGGTCACTCTCCTTGACAGCATGTAGCTACTCTCTTCCCCTTCCATCCAGCTCCCTGAGCCTGGCGGGGACAACAAAGGCGGGTGGTTGTAACATGTTGAAATTTACACCACCACATGCTGCTCTCCTAGCTCTGCTTCCATGTCCGCTTCTCTGCAGATTCATCTTTCCTTAACATTTCCTCTTTTTGAAACATTTGCACGCCCAAGTCTCCGAGACTGGCACCAGTTTCTAGCTTTCACACTGCTATCCTTCACTGACCGCATCCATTCAACAAAAGAATTCTCAACCACAAGGGTTCTTTCTAGCACCCTAACATAAGTAGGAATGCGTAGAGAAATGAGTGCTTACTCGGACATCATTTATACACACCTCGCTCAGAGGTCCGAGCTCTATAGCACTGATCGAATCATATTCATCGAGTACCCGGAATGTTCGGTACGCCTCGATGAATACTCAGCTTCCGACTCGTCGCCCTGCCGAAGCTGTACAAGCTCAAGAAAACTTTCAGCCACCTCCTCAAGCCAGTCCTCAGCCGCCTGTGAGTCGGGCTCACCTTGGAACTTTAGGGTATCTAATGTTAGAACACATGTAAGGCAGTAAGCCTACATGTGTCACCTACCGGTACCGCCGGTTGTAACTGCAGACCAACAGGTAGTGATGTATAGCTGATACACTACCCGAAGGCACTATCTCAGGCATCGGTCCACGTACCGAAGCCTCATCACTATGCAGACCATCCTCATGGTCACTCACTATAAAACACTAGTAGCCAAGTCCACCATCCACTCTACTGATTTCTCAGCTAGGCGGAAAACTCTAGCAATCGCCTCCAGCTAGTCCTCTGCTGTTTGGGAATCTGCCTTGCCTCGTAACCTCAGAGGCCGCTGCTGCTAGAACTCGTGCAACACGCTCCTCCAGCATGCACAAATCGCTAGTAAGTCTGGTGGCATCTGCTACCCAACAAGTGGTGGTGCTACTGGTACACCACCCGGGGGTACCAACATAGTAAAAAGGGCCCCGCACCGGAGCCTCGTCGCTCGGTGAGCCGTCATCGAGTACTCTCTCGGAAATCCAACTGACTGTCTGCGTAGAGACATCTTGAACAGATGCGACACAGTCAACGATTTATACCTAGTGAGCTGACCTGGTTTGAGATGACTTTAAAACTTTTGGAAACACACATGCAATCAGTTTTTTCATGTACAAAGTCGGAAATCAGTAGTCAGGGTCCTAGTGTATGGATACGTCGGCCACCACACCAACACTGGACTCCCTAAACTGAAGACCACACTCGGTACCCTTAACACTATTTCTTCACATAGAAAAAGATCAGAGTCCTGAGTTCTGTGGTAGAACCGAACTCCTCTGATACCAATTTTTCACGACCCGTCCTCGGGGCCCGTGCCGTGACTACCCCAATCCCGCCTTCCATAGGCCAGGGGCTGGCGACTAGCACCAAAGGCATAAATCCCGATAACTGGGAATACATTTCCTTTATAAAAGTAAACAAAACACCACAGAGTACAAGCGGAAGTAAAACACTAAGTACAAAAGAAAGTGCTGAAAAGTAAATGGGCTAGAATACAAACCCAACTGAAAGTACAGATGCAACTGAACGAAAGTACAACAGAAAAAGACAAACAACTAGAAGAAAGGAAGTAGCTCCCGGGTCGTCCTCCTCAGATCCTACCTGAAGGGTAGGTACAGATAGCGCAGATCCTGGATCGTCCACCACAGATCCTACCTGAAGGGTAGGTACAGATAGCGCACCTCCTGGATTGTACACCACGGATCCTACCTGAAGGGTAGGTACATATAGCCTCTACAACGCTCTCTTCCTTCAACCACCTCCGAGTGTCGCCTCGTCGTGAAGTCCACCACCGGATACTGTCTCGTCGTGAGGTCCACCTTCGGGTACCGTCCAGTCCTCGAACACTCGGCATCTATCTGCACTGCCCGTCGTCTGCAACCAACACAACGAGGTGCGGGCATAGCCCGTGCAGGGGTGAGTATAACGATACTCAGTAGGGACCCTGAGACCCTCAAGGTCTCACTAAATCCAACAAGGTTAACCACAAAGAAGATCTCAACAGATAACCTCTACTTAGGTATATGCCCATACATATACCCAAGTTATCAAGTAACCCATCTCAATCATGAGGAAACACAAAGATTATGAAATCAAAGGATAACCACTACCCAGGTATATGCCCATACATATACCTAAGTTATCAAGTGACCCATCTCAATCATGAGGTAAACAAAAAGATCATAGACTCAGCTCAAACCAGGATTTTCATTATCGAAACCGTAACTGCTGAAGAGCCCCGTCTTTGAAGTGTACAATGGTCCTGTCACGACTCTGAGGTACTGCTCACTAACCTAAGACTACTGAGGTACTCCTCCTATCGAGTACCACGGTCCAGCCACCCAAACACAGTAGTGCTTCCCGCCGGGGTATGCCACCCAAACACAGTATTGCACACCCCCTAATAGCCTGCAGAGGTACTCTCCAGACGAGTACCGAGGGTCTGCACTGTCACACAGTAGTGCTCCGTCTTCCATGGGTCTGCACCCAAACAAAGTAGTGATCCATCCACTGGGCTAGTCGACTCACTCCAAGTCGAGTCGGTCAAGCAGTCATCAGGTCTCAGCCGGCTACACGATCTCTGTACTCCGAACGCTCATCTCCGGGAGGGTCCGCTCCACGAGCTACAGGTCGATACTCCAAGTATCTCAAAGTACCACGAAGAAGTATCTCAAAGGACCGCCTCGTCATAGGGGTCTCATCGCAATAGACGGCGCGTCAACCGGACACCCGGTCTGTGAGTTTTTAGCTTTTTCGTCCCCGGGGCCCGGTTGGTTTCGTGTGTGAACAAACCCAACCGTATCTCAATTGTACCCCGAACTCTCATAGGGTATACTCCTAGGGACTGTTTCTCCATGAGATCACTAACGCCGCTGACGGTTCGTCAAACGGACGTCCGGTCTGAAAGTTATCAGCTTTTCCGTTCCAGGGGCCTGGTTGGATTTCGGGTACAATCCAACACGACCACTATCCAAATGCATCCAAATCTTGGGAAAATTATTCCAAATGTTCTGTCTCATAAAGAGGAAACCAAAAAAGTTGACGGAACATCAATCAGACGTCCGGAGCTCCAAATATAAGCGTTTCCACTCCGAGGGCCCGGTTGGTTTCGTGTTCGAACCAACCCGGCTATACTCAAAGTTCTCCTAAACCTTGAGTGTAATATACCGAAATGACCGTCTCGATCCAAGGATATCATTTCAACTGATTGTGCATCGATCGGAGGTCCGTGGCCCAAGATATGGGTGTTTGAACGGGAACTACCCAAAAATAGGGGGTTCGGGCCCGGTCCGACCCGGCTCGAGACCCCCTGGGTCGGCCCGAATCGGGTCCGGGTCCAGCCCGTTTGGACGCGGCCCGGCCCGGATGGCGGGGCCCAGCACGGCCTGCACGGCCCGGCCTGGCGCTGGCGCTGTCGTGACGCCCACGTGGCCAGTGGGTGCGGCGGTTACAAACCCTCGCGGTCGATGCAACCTGCGTGGCTTTGAGCCGCACCGCTCCGCCTCCGGAACGGCTAAGCTGTTCTGGTTTGGCCCGCCGCCGCGGCTCAGCCGTGGCGGTTCCGTTCCAGTGTCGCATCGCTGCCGCCGGTTGCCGGCTCCGTCGCGCCGGTGGGGCGCGCCGCCGCCGCCTTCTGCGGACCACCAGACGCGCTCCGGTGGTCTGTTTTGCTCACCGCTTCCGTCAACGGTCCTCCCGGGACCCGACCTTCACTGCAGAGGCTTCAAATTGACTTTGTGGCCCTATTTGTCATCACCCGTAAATCCAAGCACAACGATCAAATAATCAAACCGCGGCCTCTTCGTTGTTTTCTGGCACGACACGATGGTGCTGCGGCTTGTTCAACTTCAACGGTGCGGCGCGTTGGCGCCGTGGTTCTTTTCCCTTTCTCATAGTTTCCGCACAGTGCAACGACACCACGCCGCCTTTGACGTGCCGCAACAAATTCAAAAAAACAAGGGGGGAGGAGGGTCGGCCGTGTTCGTGTGGTCCGACCTCCTCCCGTTATTATGATAACAGGCGGCCCAATTGAAACCAAGAATGGCGATAGATGAGATCACGATCAACAATAAAATAAACCCATACCTGATGTAATCGTTGAACGAAGGTTCGTCGCGGAATTGAACGTCGCGGAAGAAGGCGTTGCAGAAGGAGAGGGTCGTTGGCGTCGCAGTACATAGCATCGCGTTGTCGATCTCCGAGGAAGGCGTCTCTCACCGTCGTCCTTCGTCGTAGGTCGGCGTTATTCGTCGATGACGGTGAGTTCTTTGCGTTCTTCAAGGAGGAAGAACGTCCGTCGGAACTTAGAGCTTTCCTCCCCAAATCCTTTCGCACCATCAACTATCCTCCCACAAAATAAGACTTAGTCTTATTTAATTAACATACAAGCCAAAGTAATTCCTTTGAAATTCAAACGAATCCAAGAATTAATTACTTGAAAAATCTACACAATTAAAGAGTTGACTTTATTTAAAGGGGGGGGGGTTTCTTTTTGAGTGTTACAAAATTAAGAGGAGAAAAGTTATGAATGTTAGGGGAAGGTGAGGGGTTGGGATCGTGTGGGCCCCACCCCACCTTAATCCTCTCAAAGATAGTTATCAACAAGTGGGTCCCACCCCTAACTCCCTTAAAAAGGTTATAACCACATAAGAGAGAGGAAAAGTGTTGTGACACAACACTTAATCCACTTAACAAGAAAAGAAAAAAAATATAATTGTAAAACAATTATATTATTATCCCTCACTTTATTTTAAACAACTCATCCCGAGAAGAAGAAACTCTAGAAAGGGGTCTTCTTAAGCAATTACCGGCACTACGAGTTCATCGGTGCCCTCAGATTTTGATTCCGAGCACCGGTTTAAAAGTTAGAAAAACCCGCTCGTTCGTTCACTGAACGTACCCGAGCCTAACTTCAGAAATTAATTCCGGGCACACCGGGCCTCAAAATCAGGCACCGTCCGAAACTGCGTTCTTGTAAAATCCCAAAGAAAATTAAGAAAAAATTTCCCTTGAATTTTACGGGTCTTTACAATACCACCACAAATTTAGTGAAAAAAACTACTTATAGCTCTATATCATTGGTGGAATAGTTATGATCATAGAGAAATAACTTCCTAGACCCATACGATATCACCACTTTCTAATACATAAAGACACATCCCAAACCAAGAAGATAATCATTAAAAAACTCATCAAACATCCCCCATTACTTTGGGTACTAAAGCACTAAAAAATTGATTAATATCCCCTTAAGGTAGTCAAGAACTACCTAAAAATGATTTTTTCAATTAAAAGCTTGATCCTTATAGTCAAAGTTGTCAGTAGGGACCAAATTTGTGATAAATCAGATATGATCCTTTTATAATATCCCACATGATCGACGAATCTATGAACCTATTCCACATTCTTGGGTGCTCTCTAAGGAAAAACTTCCTCAACCTTTGACGGGTCCATATCCACACCCTACTAGGACACCACATTCCCAAGGAAATGCACCTCTCATGCCCAAAATTTACACGTTGAAAACTTTTTATCAAGTTGGTGGCATAAAAGAACCTACAATACAACTCTAATATGATAGAAATGATCTTATTATGACTTTGATTATATCAAGTTGTTGTTGATGAACATTAACAAGAACTAGTATAAGAACTCATAGAATGTGGAGTTTATGAGCGCCATGAACATATATGGTGTGTTCGTGACACCAGATGACACAACCATGAACTCAAAGACCCCATACCTACACTTAAAGGAAGTTATTAGGATATAATATTCCTTTACCATAATTTTATGATATTTATAAAAAATAACGATAATAGAAAACTAAATATATCCCCTCAACTAGTTGAAAATATCATCTATCCTCAAAATAGGGTCATGATTCTTAATCATCACCTAATTCAACCTCTCGTAGTTTATACAAAGCCTTAGACTTCCACCCACCTTCTTGGTAAATAACACTAGATCACCCCACAGTGACACACTAGGCCGGATAAATCCATTATACATAAGATAATTTATCTAAATACACAATTCCCACAACTAATAAGGTTCTATCTAAGAAGGAAACATCAAAATTAGAGAAGCACCAAGCTGTAAGTCTAACCCAAACTCAACATCACATCAACGGGTTATCAAAACAACCTCCTTAGTAAAAACATCCAAAAACTCCATGAAAACCCCAAGAGTCTCCTCCATCCAAAAATTTATATATTCCATGGAAAACTCACACATAAAAGAAAAAATGGGCTCCACACATATATTTCCCATTTGAAAACCCCACTCTCCAACAAAAACTGTATGCTGACCACCCCCATTAGAGAAGACGACAATACTATAGAAATATTCAATAATATATTACATGGAATACAACCAATTAATGATAAGAATGAAATTTTACAACTTCATCTGTAGTAAGAAAATATCCCCACATGAATGATGTGGCCCCATGATTATTCTACACAGCCTGCAAACATCAAACAAGCAGGCCTCGCTTCTGAATGGCATAGTCAACACCAAGGGTTTGAGAAGCCTCTCTATATATAGCCCCATAACATGGACTATAGTAGGTGAAACAAAGGATTGTTAATCTCCTAAATCAAAAAGGCATAAAAAGGGTATATGAAAAGATGAACGTACCTCTAATGATCTTTGGACCCTCTAGCATTTCCACCTCCATTGGGTGAAACTGGACACACATAGTTAATCTACCTCTTTACTAACATCAACCTCCACAACCATGCTTAGTTAAAGGTCCCTAAAGAAGATGAAAATATAGACCCTGACCTCTTACTACCCTATATCCTCTTGGGGGAGCCTAAACCTACTAGCCCTGCCACTAAAACAACCTCACTGGTGGTTGCTGTTGTGACTGATGGTGAATATCACCACCTCTACCATAATAAGACCCAAGAACTATTAGGAACTAATCTTTAAGATGAACATAAAACCCACATGAAAATAAAAAAAGATGAAGGACCACTGAAAGGGAACAAAAAACATAGGGCCTAGAAGGCTAGAAATGATATTGCTGATGTCAACTCACTGTTGGTCAAAACCTTGAAGGACCTAATGCTCGAAACCCACTACTGAAAACCATTATCCTTAAGGAACCCTACTGGTTCCCCAATCACAATAAAACTTATCATGAGTGAATCCACTAATTCACCTACACCTTCTTCTGAACCTCCATATAATTTTTAAACATAAAAGGAGTAACTGTATACATGATGAAAATATAGAGTTCTACCATAAAAAATTGTTATCTGGAAGTCTCATTAGAAAAATAATCTAGGTGGAAATGTAAAAGGTCCATGAACTTTATTCTCAATTCTTGAAAAGACATAATCACATTATGAGGAGATATAAACTCTTTCCTCTTCTCCACCTTCATGGTTAATGAGATAAATTCTTATCTAAACTCTTTCTAAAAGGCATCACATGAAACATATTTCTCATTCCAGTCAATGAGATATTGCATAAACCAATGACGCGTAGCTCCCCTCATCTAAATAACTTCCAAAGGGATCCAACACACTACTAGGGCACTAATAAAATTGAAAGTTATCTCAAGATCCTCTAACCAACTCTATATATCTAGATCAAAGATTCTTCCCTCATACTTTTCCAAAGACTATCACTGAAAAGCGTAAAATTATATACACCACTGATCATCTACACTAACCGGATCAACAATTCAGTGATTAACCACCACTTCTTGAACCATATGTGGATTATTACCAGAATACATAGATGAAAGTGAAACAAATAATTCCAAATCCCGATAGTATGGAATTTTATTAAGATTTATTTTATTCAATTTAACCTTCCCAAAACCACCCATTTGAAACAAGAACACATTTCAATCATGATGCATGAAACTTTACATGGTTTATAACTTGAAAGAAATGTTACCTAACTTGGTCATTTAGTAGGCTCAGAGTCCTCACATCGAATCATGGATCCGCTAAAATCCCATGTCCTAGCTGGTCTTCCCTATCCTATGTCATGCATCATGATGAACTAGTTTCATTGCCTTACCAACCCATGAAATCCTCCCTATGCCTAACTATAAAATCCTTACTATCCCTAAAAAAAACCTTTGATACAAATATTATATGATCCAACCCCTCTAAAGGTACCACTCATCAGATGAAAATTAAGTAATAGAGATAATGACCCCCCGAGTCCTGACTCCAATTGGCCCTTTATTGGTGATAAGCACTGAGGGTATAAAAATATCAAATATGAGAGGAATTACCCTCTTTAATAATAGGACCAGGACATAGGATAATAGTGATCAATAAAATAAATTGAATAAAATAAAATAAGGTAAACTAAAAACCATCCCATAATCATGAATGATGTAAACAAATTTAATAGTGTCCAAAGTTAATACCCAATAAGTAAAAGCTAAGGTAATGACACAACAAAAAATCCAAAGGTATAAGATATTAGTATATATCATGGTCCAAAAAGTCCTCCTAGAAACCTAAAAACAATTTGTATATATGTGGGGTGAGAATACAATTATAATTAGTAGGACACATAAAGTCTCTCATGTACATGTGAAAGAAGGATACAAATGCGTCAGTGAGAAAAAAGCAGAACCGAGAACACCTAAACATGCCGACTAAAAAAACCCATCCTCAATAAGGATCTATCACTAAATAAGACATCCATTTATAGCAACATAATAAGAATCATATTGATAAAATTATACCATGCACCTCTTTCCCATTGATTTTCCACTCTCACACCACAACATCATACGTCTTGGCGCTCCCATCTCTTTTATATAATATCACACCACATATTATCTCACTCATAGAAACCTAGGTCATCACATTACATAAAATATATTATATATACACCTTGGACATCACATCATACCACATTATATCACATCTCACCCATATACACCTGGGCTATCACATCACATCCACAACCACATTACTAGATTAGTTGGGTATCGTAAACACAAAGGACAACAATTTTGTGACCTCATCCTACCATGAATGAACCCCATTATAAACCATCACATAATATTTTAAAAAATCACCACAACTTAATTTTGAATTATGGATATCATATACCATGCCTTCCAATTTTTCCTACAAGAGAGAGTGGGGAAGAGCGGGTATCCATCCATTTATCCTAACTATTGGGATGTTGGAAAAACGACTCTAAAATATTTGGTTATTGGAAAAGGGTGATATACATGGGTGGGGTGAATATAGAAGTCACAAGGAATATAAAAAGGTATATATATATATATATATATATAAAGCCACACATAATCCCAACCTATGGGTTCAAAACAAGGGTACCATCCCAACTCGCAACATCACCACCAAACCTTATAATATCCACCACTTTTCTTTCCACCTCTAAATGAACAAAAACATACAAGAAATCTATAATACATGCTCCAAATTATATAAAAATTCAATCCAATTTCTTAATTCCCCATTACCAACCCATTTTTTCATTAAACCCATTCATTTTCCAACCCATTCATTTCATCATTTTAGATAGTTTAATTCACAAATAAGCATCAACCATTTAAACCACACATACCACTTTAATTAAAAATTTATTATCCATTTCAATCCATGTCATATAAATTACATAATCAACATTTAATTTATTCCATTACTACCTGAGAAACTAGCACAACACTCCAAAACATAATAAACTATCCACCTTTCCTAAGATAACAAGCCCCACATTACCACCATTTCACAACCACAACCACAATCTCATAACATTTTCCATAAAACATGAACATGTCTTAGTGAATCCTCTCCAAACATCATTATAAAATAACATAACCACACACCACTACCAAAAATCACCACCACACATCATAACCACTTCCTATATCATTTCCAAACATAAAAAATCACACATTCACATATCATATTTTAGATTTAGAAAGGGTATTCCACATAAAACTTTACTTTATTTTCAAGGGTATTCTCACAAAATATAAAATCTTAGTAGGATCTTCATAGTAAGATAAATTAGGTTCCAGTTCTATTTTTCATAGGTGATCACATGCATTTGATCTGGCATGTACTTCCTTAATAAAGAGATATAGAACACATCATGTAATTTATTGCGACTAGGTGGAATTAAAAAATGGTAAGACAAAAATACAATTATTTATAGAATTTAAAATGGTGTGATGTACATCAGGCTAAGTTTTACTTTCTTACCAAAGCTTATAAAAAACTTCCATAGAGATTCTTTCAAGAAAACGTGACCTCCCACTTGAATTCCAAGTCTTTTCTTTAATTATCATCATATATATTTTTACTTCTTTGAGATGATTTAATATGGATTTGAATAGTATTTATCTTCACTATTGTGTCCTCAAAAAGATCTAGTCCCACAAGATTTCTTTCACCAACTTCATCCCAAAAAGTTGGAGTATGACATGTCTTTCATTATAATGCTTAATATGATGCCATTTGAATACTTGAAAATAATATGTTGTTAAAGGAAAACTCCACTAAAGGTAAATACTGATCCCAAATACATTTAAATATAAGTGATAATGACCTCAGCAAGTCTTCTAAAGTTTGAATAGTTATTTCAGACTATGTATCAATTTTATGTATATAGGTAGTGATCAAATGAAGCTCAATATCTAGAGCCTTCTAAATAATTTTGCAGATTTTTTATTTAAATTATAGATCATGATTAGAAACAATTGAAATAAGTGAACCATGAAGTCTTAAGATTTCATTAATATAGAGTTTTTAAAGGTGATCAAGAGGTAAATATTATCTTGTAGAGAAAAAATGTGTAGATTTGGCAAGGTGATCAACAGTAACCCATACTACATCATTCTTTCTAGGAGTATTTGGTAATATAGTGATAAATTCTATAATAATGTCATCCCATTTTCACATAGGAATAAGTAGAGGATGTATGACTCCTCTAGGATGATGTATCTTAGAATTAACCTATTGAAAAACCAAATATCATGAAACATAGTCATACATTTTCCTCTTTATATTATCCCACAAAAACTATTCCTTAAAAAATATACACATCTTGGTGCTACTATGGTGTATAGAGGAATTCAATATATGAGAATCATTTAATAATTCCCTTTTCATCTTAGGTATAAATGGAACACATAAAAGCTTTCCAAATTTTTAGAATTCCATATTTATATATGAAGCCTTTACATTTTCCACCATTAGCAGCTTTAATTTTCATTTAAAACTTCTCATCATCAAGATAATAAATTTTTATCTTTTCTAATAAATATTGTTTGAAAATAATTTTAAAAAGGGGTGATGGTTCCCCTTCTTTAATAATTCACATATCCATATTTACTAAACTAGTTGGATAGACTTATTAAATGGGTTTCTGGTGTTTGTCTACCCATAGTTTAAACTCTCTTGGAGCATGGATTTGATAGTAAAGATATCACTATGTCTGAGAAATTTACAATTAAAATAATGAATTTCCATCATCAAGAATTTTTTAATTATTATCCACGATATTAGTGCATTTGATATTCTCCACGGATGCCTTTTATGCTCAAGTTACTAATTAAATTTCATGTACTTTCTGTTATTTACCTTTCTATATTGATTACGAATTACTTACTCATAACAAATTTCATTGTATTTAACCCTTAATGATCATTTGAGATTAACCTTATATTTTTTCATTTCCCCAAGATATGTAGAATAAATATTTGAATTAGTTTCAAAGATGCCAAATTTTTTTTTTTATGTTTTATATTTTCTATACAACGTAAAATGGGAGTCATGTAGGTATCCAGTTATTTAAAACTACTAAACTGATTGGCCCTTTAGGATGTGATCCATTGTATCGTATTCCAATGTAATAAAATAGACACCGACACTTAGTTACTAGAGTTGGGGTCATTACATTATTTAATTTCCATATCTTTATTTATTAATCACTTTATTTCAATTAATTAATATATTATTTAATTCACTATTATACTTAAACTACTACAAAAGAGGCCTTTAATAGCGCTGAAATTTATCAGTGCTAAAAAAAGTGCTGATAAAGGGGGTATTTTATCAGCCCTAAGAAAAGTATAGATAAAGGATACCCTTTATCATTGTTTTTAGCACTAATAAAGGGTAACCTTTATCAGCGCTTTATTTTAGCATTGATAAAAGGTAACTTTTTTGAGTGCTTTATTTTTAGCTTTGATAAAGGCTATCCTTTATCATTACTTTATTTTTAGCACTAATAAAGACTAATTTTTATCAGTGATTTAATATTAATGTGGATAAAGAGTACCCTTTATCAACACTCTTTTAGAACTGATAAATGTCCAAAATAAAATGAAATAAAAAAAAAACATATTAACAATTATATTAATTAAATAATTATTCTAAAAAATGAATAAAATGAATAAAATGAATAAATATAATTATAAAAATTAATAAATAGTATATATTAAATATATAGATATGTAAAATGAATAAAATGATATAATTAAATGAATAAAAATTAAAAATGAGTAAATTAGGAAAAATATTAAACATTTTATTAATTAAATGATTATTGATAAAAATGAATAAATTTAATATACAAATATATAGATTATAAATATTAATAAATAGTATATATTAAATATATATATAGAATGAGTAAATTTTAATAATTAAACAAAAAAATAAAAAATGAATAAATTACAAAATTATTTAAAAATTTATTAATGGAACAATTATTATTAAAAAATGATTAAGTATAATATATATATATATATTAGATATAAATATTAAAAAATCATATATATTAGTAAATAATATATATTAAATATAAATATATAGAAAATGAATAAAATGTAAACATATTAATGTCTTATTTATTTTTAATGTTGTTGTATTTTTTAATTTAACATATATCAAACATCGTGTGTTACATTGATTTCACATACATATATATAATTAATTAATTTTTATATACAATGCACACACAAAAATATTTAGACAATTAATGAAATCGTATATAAAAACTGTCATGAACCAGCCTGAGTCGACCCTGAACCGGTTACCTAGGCCAGCCCGTGACAAGTCCCGAGAAGAATTCCCGATCCTCCCAGGATGGTGAAAAGTACCAAGGGCATCAATAGAGTATACAAGGGAACAACTTTTCCCATATATAAACAATCAAACAAATAGAGTAAAGAAAAGGACAGCCCAAAATACATTTATATAAAAATTGAACTGAACATTATTTGTACAAGAAACTGAAAGTATAACTAAACCAACAACTCAACTGACCAAACCCGATAACCCAATAACTCCATGTGACCCCGCTGGTCACTCTCCAACACAATGATCACACATCACCCAAGGTGATTGAACTCAAGATGAAACCTACACAAGGGATAAAAATATAAAAAGACTATAGGCGTGAGTATTAAAACCCAGTAGGTTAGCCCGATATTCTATTCCCAATACACATCCTTTAAAATAAAAGAAACATAAATTTCATGTTTTAAATACAGAATATAAAGGAATTTTTTACAAATAAGGTCCCATTCTATATAAAAAAAATTACCAGACAAAAAATTTCATGTTTTATAAAAAAGAATGCTAGTAACAATTTTCAAAGAGGTGCAACTTCAAAATGAAAATAGTTTTCAAGAAGGATGCATTAAAGAATTTACAATTTTAAATAAATCACACACACTATTGAATTTACCAACTAAACACACCTTATGCTGACAGTGAGTTCAAAATAGCCAATGAGAACAAGTCATAAGAACACCCCTAGGCACTAGTTAGTTGTGAGCCCCATGTACCTCTCCAGAATCCATGTTTTTTTTCTATTTTCAAATGACACTTTTAAAGGCTAAGTGTGAACCCTAACAACTTCACCCAACCCCATGTACCTCATATCTCGGTGAAAGTAAGCATAATAAATATCTGTTATCATTCACAAAAACCACTAGTAGGGATCATATCCATAACCTAGTGGTCCCCCAACATAATCACCATCATTGTTTAGTTAGTGTTGTCATCGTCAAACTTGCTACGTGAAATAGAGGCCAAACCCCACAGAATCACTAGCATACTAGTACAAGTCCGCCCACCTAGATACCCGGGATCCCCTTAGTTCTCAATCAAGTTACACATATTTTCAAATACAAATTTCACATACAAATTTCATTACCAAACCATAAACACACAAACATCCCAAAAACATGCTTCACATTTCATTCACGAATCAAGAAACCACTAAAAAGATTCGTAAAACAATTTCAAGGAGTATAACGAGGCCTTGCTCATAAAATACATTCAATAATTCTCTATTACAGCAAAAAACCCATAAATAACATAACAACCCAGATTTTTCATCCCTAAAACCAATTAATAAATCATTTTCATGGACCATAAAATTGTCCCAAAAGATAAAACATGAAATACACATGGAAACCATTTTTACAAAAAAACAAATGACAAACAGGCCTTTAAGCCTTTCTCAAAACTATCATTTGACCAAGGTATGAATTTTAATTTTATTAAGGAGATGTATACACACCATTTAAAGCATAAAAAAACATTCATAAATCTCTTACAACATTCAGGTTAAATATTCTAAACACAACCATTTTCATAAGGGTGTGAAAATGGCCATTTTCCGACAACTTGGGCCAAAACATGTTATAAACCAAAACCCATTTGTTTGTAAAACCAAATAAAAATTGGAAATACATATAAGGAACCAAAAATATAATTTACCATTCTTATAATTAATTTATTAATCCAAACAAATAATTTTTAAATGAAACGTAACACATAAAATCCAACCGGGAAATTTATCGAATACAAGACATGGCCTTTTAAACAAAACAAATTATTTTAAGAACATGACATGGAATAAAGCATAAATTTCATGCAATATTTTATAAAAGATACTGTAATATATTAAAAATACCACAAACCAGGTTCTAAACCTCAGAAAATAGTTTTGAAAGATATCGGAACATTTAAACAAGCACTTGGTGTACAATTGTTTTTGACAAAACAACATTACCTTTCACAAAACAACAATTAAACAACCATTTTGTACACCAATAAAATTTTAAAAATGATGAAAAATAATAATAAACATATATAACAGATTAAAACAATATGAAAATGGTGAATATTAAAATATAAAGGCATGTGCAAGAGATATACTACATCAAATCCTTGGCGTAATGGAAACGCACACCCAAAATCACCATCCGAGGGTTTAAAAACCCTAAACCTATGATAAACATCCCAAAATGAACAAAACCCCCATAAAAAACATGTGATAATAGAACCCTAGGTCTACCATGACTAGGGGAGATTATAAAACCAAGAAATAATGAAAGGAGGAAGAAGAGGGAGGATAAAGGAGAAGAAATCTCACCTTTTCAACTAGAAAACTCTTTGTATTCCATTAAATATGCACCCTTATAGAAAAGGGAATGGATTGAAACTTCTTGAAGATGCTCCTAATTTCTGGAAGAACCAGGGAAAGAAGATTTGTGGAAAAAAATATCACTAATTGAATGAGTTATGTATGAAACAATTTACCATATCAATTATGGACGATTTGAGGTAACATGAGAACTTTCTCCCTAATCCGTGACTCATATGAGATCCAAAGAGGGAAAATCGATAATGTGGGTTATTATATGGATATTGGATTCGATTTTGAGGTGGAATAACCAAAATATATTAAAATTTTAATTAGATATAAAAGAAACAAATTATTTTTTTAATACTAGAAATGAGCCTTAGGGCTGGCCCAGTACCTAAATAAGTAACCCAAATTAACCATGTTTATGATTTTATAAGGGGTCCAAAAAGATATGGTAGTATTAATATGTCAGTGGAGGACAAGTGGTAAGTGGAATGAATGATTTTATTTTTGAAAAAAGGAGTTATTAAAGAAACTAATTTGGTTTTTAAAACTGCAAATGTGCTCACGGTTGGCCCAAATCATGAAATAACCACCCTTTCTCCAAAAACTACTAAATAAGAAATAGGGAACCCAAATTTGGGTGATTATACATATATGGAAGTTCAAAACTCAAAATTAATCTCACCCAAAACTAAAAAAAAGAATGTTATTTTCAATGAACCGGATCAAAACGAAGACGTGAAAAGAAAAGAAAAACCGGGTGTGACAAAAACACATACAACTAATATTTATGCAATTCATTCAAATTTTAGTATATTTTAGAATTTTGTTAAAACATGATACATTTAATATATTATGTTTTTAATAGGTCAATTTTATTAATTTATATTTTAAATTATTACAGTTAGGTATTATTTATTCATTTTTAATATTTTTAACTTTTTAATTTGATCATTTTCTATTATTTATTTATATATATATATATTTATTTCCTATGTTTCAGTATTTTAAATATGTATTCATCTTTACTTCAATATATATCCATATTTTTTAATAATTTATATTTAATTAATAAAAATTATCCATTTTTTCAATATTGTTAACATGCACTCATTTTGAATTATTCAATTTCACTCATTTTTAAAATGCATATATTTAAGATTATATATCCATTAATAATGATAAAAATATATTTGTAAATAAATATTTATAAATAAATACATAAATGTATATTTACTGTATTTATAAATAAATATATTTATAATTATTATAAATAAATAATAATTATTTTTTAAAGAAGTATTTATAAAATTATAAATAAATATTTATATATATTTAAATAAATATAAAATTATAATAAATTTATTTAAATAATGTACTCGACGAGACTTGAAATCAAGACCTCACCAAGACCCACGGGGGTAGCTACCACTAATCTTCAACCTAGGGGCTATATATATATTTATATAAATATTATTTTTTGAAAAATTATTATTCATATATTTATAAATAAATAATTATAGAATTATAATAAATATATTTAAACAATGAATATTTTTATATTTTTATATATTTATTATATATATAAATATATAAATATATATAATGATATAAATATATTTATAATTATAAAATCATAATAAATATATTTAAATAATGAATATATTTACAATATTTATATTTATATATATTTATTATATATATGTACAATTATATAAGTATATAAATATATTTATAATTATATAATTACATAAATATATTTATAATTATATAAATATATATAATGATATAAGTATATTTATAATTATAAATAAATAATTATAAATATATTTATAAATATATATTTACTATATTTATAAAATTATTTATTTATAATTATAAATAAAATAAAATATAATAATTTTTTAAAAGTATTAATGTAGTTAGAAATAAATAATTATATATTTAAATAATTATAAAATTATAATAAACAAACATATAATTATATAATTTTTTTTCATAATTTTTTATTTATAATTGTAATTATAAATCCTTTATCAGTGCTTATCAAATTAGCACTAATAAAAGGTTTTTTTATCAGCGTTTTTTTGAATCTACTGAAAAAAGTGTCCCCGATCTATTTAAAAGAACCCTAATCGTGGCTCATTCAGTCATGATTCTCAATCTCTCATAGAAATCCCCTGCTTCTAGTGTTACTCCTCTACATTCTCTCGAACTAATCAAGGGTAGAATCCAATATATGTTATTTTCTCCTTTTCCTCTCTCGTGGTTTGCTTTTTTGGGTTCTGCGATTTGCGTTTTTGTGCTTTTCGTAACCATGACGAACCCTACATCTCATCCCCCTCTCTCTCACTCACTCACCTATACCTACACAATGCCACCCCTACTATGTAAAATCATTCCATCTTCATATGAGACCACTTTGAACTGTATCTCCATCCGCTGTTGCAACTGATGGTGATTTTTTTGATGATTCCATAATATTATTTCTTGTTACCATTTAGATATAGTGGTTTTCATTTTTTGAACCTTGTCCCCACAATATGACATGCACATGAAGATGAAAAAAAAGTTTAACATTATATTAGACTAATTTAAAGGGAATGTTATTTGATATGGATAATATAAAGTGGGTTAATATAAAAATTGTTTTAATGTGAATGGGTTAATCTAATTTAGGGAACTAATGTTTAAATTTTCCATTTTATATTGGTAAACATTATCAGTATGTTATATAGATATAATTTAATAAGGTAAAAGCTATTTAAATTTTCATTGAAATAAAAATAAGCATACTTTTTCAGTTTTTTATTTCATCTACACTCAGAAGTTGTGATGTATTGTCAATGAGAGGTGTGTTTATAATTGATTAATAGGTTCCTATTATTAATATATTTACTGAAAAATATATTCACTAAAACATTAGAGTTATGATAGATGATGATATTCAATGGGTTAAGGGTGATCATTAAAAGAGATACCATTTATTTCTATTATCAATGAATGGTTTCCGATAATTTCCCATGTCCTTTAAATTTATAATTAGTGAAAAGAAAGTTTGAATTTTTATAAACTAATAGTAAATAGATTTTATGAATTTAATTTATTTTACATTTATAAATGAAAACATTTCATAGAACAAAACACCAGATCAAATTCCAGTAGAAGATTTTCCATATGCAGCATCATCTATAGAAGATGTTATATATGAGTTTAATTTTCTATAAAATTATTTTATAAATAAATTACTCTCCAAGAATGTAGTGATTTTTTTATGAGGTGAACTGATTTTAAAAAAATTATTTTCCTTCTTTGTGTGTCTGCGTTATCTTATCAATAAATTTATCTTTTATAAAACTGTAACATCATAATATGGTCCAACTATTCATAACCTGATTTGAGATGAATCAAAATGTTACTCAACCCTTAGAACAATCAACTAACTTCAAAGGATTGATAATAAATATGTAGTGTTCAACATGATTCATGAGAAATGGTTTACAAAACCAAGTCACATAAGAAGTGCTTCTATGTAAAATGGTACACAATAGAACCCCATAACAATAAATTCCTACAGGCATAAAAAAATAACAATTTAATAATTCCTAGGTAAAAATAAATCCCTGTATGAATAACCAACCTTCCATTGATGGCATAAACTCCACAAGTATCCTCTAGATATCATTTTATACTCTATCAATTTCAATAAAGAATCAATCCTTGCAACCTTCAACCTAAGGAAATATCAACTACATGTGCACCAAGATGCACATATAGTGGTTAATTAATGTAACTAGGCAGGTTTTGTATGATGATTTTTTATACCCCTGATCTACATGAAAACCATGTATATCATTTTTATTTTATGAAAGTATTCCTAATGTATGATAATTGAAAAAACAATACAATAAATAATAGTTGTAATAAACATAAATAAATTTTCAAAAAAAAGGAACACGAGTTTTATAAATAATGTTGTGTAAATAAGGATTCATTTTGGTAAGATAGATATACAATAAAATACACTTAATTCATAAAATTACACATTTTCATGAATCTTGCATGAAAATTGTTGTTGTCTTGAACAAATATATAATACTTCAATACTCCAGCACAACTAACCTTCACTACCTTTATTTAATTCACCCTTAGATGTTTGATTGCATTCCATATTTTGATGATGGATTGCACTCGCTCTTTCAAACTATACTTCCTCCCATCATTGTGGTTCTAGAGTTCCTTGAGGACATACCTCCCGCTCAAATTGTATCCATTAATATCTATGAAATTCACTTCCACAACTTTGAATATTGCATCTCCCAACACATTCTTCAACTCTTTCAGCCTTTCATCCTCCCCATTTACTACTTCATGAGATCACAAAAAATGGCACCAAAAATTTAATTAAAACATAATTAATAATATTTTTGGATTCTTGATTAAAATTTTCTATTATGACACACTCAGTTTCTTTTAAAAACACACCATCAAAAATTAATTTTAATTTGGGTGCAGTCACAATAGATCCTATTAGAACTCCGCAGTTAAGCATACATGGATGAGAATATCACTACAATGTGTGACCTCTTCAAAATACTCATGTTACGCATTTCTTGTGAAAAAAAAACATGGAAAATGAACCTTTTAATTATATTCCCCTTAAACCTTTATAAATTTACAAGAGTGACAATCTTACTCTCAAAGATATTCCTACCAAAATGAGAATAGTTCTTTGTCCCTGCTTTCAGATTCATATTTAGGATACTTTCTCTTATCATCTTGGATAAATGGATGATTGTTAAGATCTCCCATACGACTCACACCAATACAACAATAAGCTTGTATCTCCTCTAAGACCTTCTGAAAATAGAAAAATTTCAAAGGAAGTGGAAAGCAGTAAACGTTTTTGAGTGGAATTAAATGACTGTGAGTGGAATTATGTGTATTTGAATGTTCATTCATTCATTTTTGAAAGGTAATATGTTATAATCCATAATTAAAATTTAATTTAGGTTATTTTTGAACTTAAATGGTTATAAAGCTCTTATATTTGAGATACATGTGAGAGAAAAGAACTAGTAACATAGGTTAGAGTCAGTGCAACTCAGTGGGGATGAGTTCATATTCTCATGGTAGTGTCAGGAACCTTTCATCTTTCAAATATTTATTATTGCATTTTTTTCTTGAGACTCATCCCCCATATATTCTATGTTGTTAGAACTACTATGAGAAGTAGGCATCCAAAATGATCACCAGAACCTGGTATGGGATGGATTTTGGTTATAGTAGTTCAAGAAACATAGTTGGATGCCCAAAAAAGATGGGGTATGGATATTAAGAAACAAAAATCAATAATAACTATTATAGAGGTATTCATTAAGGAACTTTGGAACAAATTTATGTGAGGAATGATAGTTTGAAATAGGTAGTGCAATCCATCATCAAAAGATAGAATACAATCAAGTGTTTAAGGAAAGATTAAATAAAGGTAGTGGGGGTTAGTTTTACTAGACTATTAATGCATTATCTCTTTGTTCAATATTGTATCAATTTTCATGCAAGATTCATTAAAATTTGGACTTTTATGCATGGAGTTTATTGTATTGTTGTTATTCAAGAAAATTAAATGTTTGACTACTAATGCAAATAATGACTTCATCACATGATAATTTTACCAATCTTGAGGAAGAATAGGCTGTTGATGATTAAATTATGGAATTATTATGGGATGAACAACATGTTGATTAAAAAAACAACAATGACACAACGTCATAGTGGGGAATAAAATTATCAATTCAAGAAGTCAAGGTACAAAATTTGGGGTTGGATGGAATAAAAATGGATGACCAATTGACCCTAACAAGTCTATGTTCATTAGTTATATTAGGGTCACAACATGGTTGAATGTTATTATTTATATTGATTAATGGTTCCACATCTAACTTGTAATGAAGGTAATCCTTTGGAAATATATAACGGTAATGTTATGATATACTTTCTTTATTTTATTGAAAAATTATATAACGAAACATTTATTTATTTTCATTATTCCTTGCAGATTTCTTTTATTTTAGAATATTTCGATAAGAAAATTATCTTAATAGCCACTAGAAAAACCCATAGATTCTTCCCTACTATTCTTATGAAGTTACATCTTAAGGATATTGAGGGGAAAGTAAATCCCCACCCACCAGTTATTTATGTACACATTATAAATCAAGAAACATGGACTGCTTTAATCAATTGTGACAATGAGAAATCATTTCAGGTGCATTATAGTTAATAATATATTTTATGAAATTATTTATTTTATCTAACTTGATTCAAAATTTTTATTTTATGAAACAACAAAAGGGTGCTGAAAATAATGAATGGGCATCAAAACCAATGTAACCCTATTGAAAACAAAGGATGAGGTATTATTCAATACAGAAGAAATTGGTATTTATTTTAAATCAAAAATAAAAGTTTAATTATGTGATAAGAAACAACATAAGTTCCTTTGTTTATATAAATATTGATGAATCAAAATCTTATGCCACTTTTATCACATGTCATGTGCAATGGAAGGAGGCTTGTGTAAATAAGGAGGGTAAATTAGTTGATGAAAACCCAAAAATAGTATGGAAACCATTTGTAAGTATGACATAATTGTAATTTTGTATTATTTATAACAATATTAAAAAAATATTTATTTTCATATTTTTTATATGGTTTAGACACAAGAATCAACAACGGACATACTAGAAGATAAACAACTTTCAGTAGCTTTGAAGTGGTCTGAACAATATGGTCGTGTTAGAGGATTAGGTTTTTGAGTCTCTCCTCAAACATATTTTGAGAAGACAAAACCACATAAAGATACATATAATATGGTGAGATGATTAGAGACATAAATAGACTCACTGCAAGATATTATTGTTTTTTCTAGTTTGGCAGACCAATGTATGAGAATGGATCAAATCGAACCAGTGATGGAGCAAAGATCCGCACATGAACCAAATGACCCCATTATATTTGAGGCTATGAATTCCCCCAACAACATATATTAACCATAGTAATAAATGTTTTCATTATTACTTCTCCTAAATGTGAATCAAATAACATCTGATAACTTTATATTACTAAAATTCTGTAGGGTACAGTTGTATGTGATTTGTATCTGTCAACACCCATGTACCATTGTGTTGTGATGAGTAAAGTGTATAATAACCCCGGAGATAAGATACACCATCATGACCTCTAAAATATCACATGAGAGTGGGTATTGAGGTCTCTCATGAGATTAATGCTGAGTTTCCTATTCCACTTGATGGTACGAATATTGCAACGGTCAAAGATGTTATTGATGATTTCATAACATGACCATCAAATATTATAAAGATACATGAGGCATGTCTTCAACAAATTTTTTCATATGAAAAACTGTTAAGTTTTGATGATAAAATGTATTAAGTGAGGTATGATATTACAGATGAATAAGGCAGTGGAGAAACAGAAGGTTGAATAAAAAAATCTAGTGAATCGACAAAGAAAACAAAACAACCTTATGAGAGTATCTTCTCCCCAACAGTTCCAGAGAAACATTTATTATCATTAAAACTTTAGGCAGAGACCAAATTTAAAGATAAAGATATGTATTACATTAAATTTAAAAATGAAATATATGGAAGTTCCTTGATAGAAGAAATTAGTCTCGAGACTCTAAATGAGATTCTCAAGCATGGATGGCTGGGCATCTCAGTTGTGAATACATATGTAAGGTGAATTTTCATAATACGTCTGTCCAAATAGTGAGATAATATGTTTATTAAAGTTAATAACTATGCATATTTTTGAAATGAATTTATATTATAACTATATAAATAAGAAATCATGTGAAGCATGATTTGGATTGATTAATCCCTGTATCATTTCTACGACAGACCTTATTTTGGATGATAAAGAAATTAAGAAGAAAAAAGATGAGTTACTCAAATAGTTTAATAAAAAAGTATCAGATGAAAAAATATTCTTGATGCCCATAATGAAAAAGTAAAATTCTAAAATCTAGTAACATAAAATATATTTTTAATTTTTGCATTATTTAATTGGGTTTGTTTTTTAGGGAGCACTGGATATTGATCACAATCAATCTGGAAACCCCAAATATTTATTTATTTTGGATCCAATAAATGAATATCCAACCAACTGACCACACATGATGTGTATTATGAATTTTTAATACACCTCAATCAAAATTTTTTAGATAAATTTGAATTATATGTTTCAGTCTATTTTTTTACAAGAATTTTGTTATGTTAGGGCAGTTGCTAAATATAGGCTAGATCATGGCATGAAGTCAGTGTATGAAGTGATAAATCCTATTAATTACTAAAAATGAAACCCAATTAAGGTATATATAGAAATATTTAACTAAGAAAACATTTCAAAATAATTTACTTATTTTGGTCAATATTTCTATAGTGTCTAAAATAAGATAATGACATCGATTGTGGATAGTATGTTTGAAAATTTATGAGAGAGATCATAAAGCATGAAAAGACCAAAATCCCCTAAAAGGAAATTTATTAAGGTAAATACAATTTCATTAAATATATTTTATAATAACTTTTTTCTCTATATTTGCTCAGTACTATCAATATTTTATACAGCCTACATACTTAAAAAAAGAAATAAGTTTTTTTAGAGACGAGTGGGAAGCATACTTTTTGTCAGAATGTATGACGAAAACAAATTTATGTGATTATCAATAATTTTTGTGATCTAGTATGATTTATGACCATCAAAAAATATATTTGGGGAGTGAATCATTAGTGTTAGAATGATTTTATATTATTTTTAATCTCTTTATCAAGGATAAGTATAATGGAGGAAATCAATTTGTTTAGAAGCTATGACCTACAACTAAAAAAATTATTGGGTAATAACGGAGGTGAAGGAGGAGGTGTAGGAAGAGGTGAAGGTGGAGGTGGAGGAAAAGGTAGATGTGGAGGAAGAGGCCGATGTAGAGGAGGAGATAAATGTGAGGATCTATGCAGAGATAGAGGTGGAGGAAGAGATGAAGCACTAGTTTTCAAATAATAAAATTTTTGGGCAATGAAGTAGAATGAGGATCATTACAAGATTGTATATGAGATAAATTTTTAAAAATAACACACAACAATTTTCACTTAAGATAAGATTCATTGGGCAAGTGTTTCAAGTGGATTATTAAAATAATGTTTTCACCACTTGTTTTAGTGATTTTATACAGGGTAGTAATCTACCTGTAATGTAACACCCCGAGATTTTATGAAAAATATTCTTTTTAATTTCATTAATGTCTTGTGTTGTACGATACACCAAAAGGAGCTTTCACAAAACGTATCCTTGACTTTCCTTTCATTACACGCAATCGCGACCTTCCTTGATAGCGTGTGTAGTACGCAATACCGAGTTTCACTAAACAACGATATGCTATTAAAATATTATTAAAACTAGCCGTTATGAATAGTAATAACCACTTTTTGAAATTTTTTAAATTTTATTTTTCAAAATGGACATCATTTTTGGATTCGTAATATCAAAATTAGCTTAGGGTGAAATTTTGGTGATTTTCGGATAACTTTCATATTTTGATGAATAGTGAAAATTACTAAATTTTAATTAAAAACAACTTTTTCAATCGAAATAATTAATAGTGACAAATTATTAATTTTAGTGGTTTTAAAGTATAGTTAGAATATATTTTTAAAATTTAATACAATGTTGGTCATTGGATGTAATTTTACATTTAAACCAGTTATAAACAAGTGTCAATATTTTGATAGTTATTATCTCTTAAAAACACACCTTTTGTTTTGACGACGGGAATTAATTTTTAAATTAATTAATGCAACTGATATGTTTTTAATTTGGTAAAATAGAAATCATTTTTGAGTTCATAATATCAAATATAGCTTAGGCCTAATTTTTGGTATTTTTCTGAAAACTTTCAATTTTTGATGAATAGTGAAACCACTAAGTGGTAGTTAAAAAAAATTGAATTTTTCATAAAACTTAATTTTACCGCTTCTGTGAGTGGAATTTAAAAAATCCAAGAGACACGGCTGATGTCAGTAAGGAAAATGTGGTCCAATGAGATGAAAATAATTTTTGGTGAATAGTAACTTTTTACTTTTATTTACCACGGTTAAAAGTAAATAGGGTAATTAAGGGTAAAAATGATATTATTATTACCCTAAAACATGTCCTAATTCTATTGGACAAGTGTAATTCGACCAAGAACAAAATTAGGAATAAAATATGACCATTTATGCCCACTTGGATTAGATTAGGACATTTATTATTAATTTATTTAAAGAAGGGTTAAAAGAGTTAAAATCAAAGTTTGTTTACTAAAACATTTTTAATATGGGGATATACATAAGATAAATTCGACTATAAATATTAATTAGAAAGATAAAAATATTTCCTACATAATGGTATTTTATTTTTAATTTTTAGACATTAAATAATTTAATTTATTTATGACACAACGATGATGCATTAATTATTTTATTAATGAAATATTGACATAATTGATGTTATAAATACCCAAATAAATATAATTTGAGACTTTTTATGAATTACACTAATTTTATTGATTAATATGACATGTTAGTATTGATTTAATTAACTTTGTTCGAACTTATCATTCTTTTATGATTTTCACAAAAATAAATTACTAAATAGTGTCAAAATTGACATAAAATAGTTTTTAAAACAAATATTATATTATTAATTGTTATTTTATTCCTAAAAATCTAAGGTTCTGCCAAATGACTTAGATAAGGTTATATATATTAATAATAAACAACTTGGGGTTCGTTTGTCTTCTTATAGTAAGTTTATTAACCTTATAGTATAAGAACACAAGAAGACACGGTAAAAGTAAAATTATTTAACTTAATGTTAAATATAAATGATAAGGTTAAAATAGGAACCTAAACTTGTCTACATTATATTGGATGAGAGTATTTCGACCCATCCCCACCTTATCCTCTAAATAAATCAATTTGGAGCTATTTAAAACCGAACTTGACTTTATAATAAAATAATATTTTTAGTTATTCCAAAGGTGCCCCTCTCCTCCCTTATAAAAGGGCACCTCCTCCCTCTCTTCCTCACACAACTTTGAGCCTTCAAGCTCGGCCAACCCCTGCCAAAATCTCTTCTCCACTTCCCTAGAAACATCCTAGAGGTCCTGTTCTTCCTCAAAGACCAATTTTAGTGCCCTAAGAGGAGTTCTCAAAGAGGCGCTTCAAAGAAGAGGTAATTTCCGTTACCAATTCTTTCACCTTTATTTCTTCTTCCACTTCCTCTTATTAGGTTGTTTCATTATGAAGTACTAACATAAGTATCACTCATATACTGATATGTTATTATAAGTATTAAACAATCCTATTTCACCATCTATCCATCCTACGGAAAACAAAATCACCACGCGTGCGTACGTACGGAATACCGTCTCCACGCCGTGGTGAAATCTATTTTCCACCACCACCTTACTTGGATTGGTATAATGGTGTAAATAATAACTATATATGATTATTATAAATTGATATTGATACTGGAATAGTATACATACACTTCAACACAAGTTCATGATCATGAGAACGATATCATCGCTCGTGCGTACGTATGGACTACCGTCTCCACGACGCGATGAGATTCATTATCCACATTAACCATTCATGAATGATTATAAAGTATATATAATGAATAATAATGAAATATATGACATGTTAAATCTACTGGATTTATGTATATATATATATATGTCATCTACTTACTTCCATTCAAGACAATAAGGAAAGGAAAACATCGTTCATGCGTACGTACGGACTATCGTCTCCATGAACGGTGTGTTTCATTTCATTTATCTATCTATTATATATATATATATATACTGAATATATATGATATATAAATCATGTTTTATATTATCGAAGTAAGTAAATCATGATATAAGTAATAATAATGTCAAGAACAACAAGTCCAAACACCTACGATAAATGAAACGATTTTACCCAAAATGATTCTTTAACATGGAATTTACAAAATAACGGGTAATATAAAGTCATAAGTGAAACATATATGATATCATAACAATGAATATGATTCTGTAATATGTTAATGACATTATTTAAATCATTATACAGGAGGTTCGGACACTTACGAAGCAAAACGGACCTAAGGTAAGGGAAATATCACAATCTCATTTTTATCCGAGATTGTTTATACTTTAGTATTTACTGGGGTGTATTTTATCATCCACATCCATGTTTCCTGAATATGTAATATTATTTCCATCCACCTAAAATTTTTTTAAATCCAATTTTACCCTTCGGTGAGTTTTTAGTAAAATATATGAAAGGAATCTTTTGTCGTTTTTCGTACGAGGTAATTTTTGACTTTTCCGACAAAAGTACGAAAAGAATGTTTTTTTTAACTTATACGGCATGAATGGATTTTTAAAACATTACTTCCAAGAAGCTTCATTTACAAGTTTTCAAGTTTATTTTTAATAAACTTTTTTTAGTTTAAAATTGTATGTCATGTTAAGAAAGGAAAAGTGTTTTTGAAGTAGAAAGGATATTTTCCTCAAGAATGGAGTTCAAGTGTTTTATCAAAATTATTTTCCATCTAAGATAATAAAGGGTTATGTTTCTATCACTATTATTACATTGATTTGATTATGTTATGATGGAATTATTTTTATGAATTCCTTTATCTTATATAAATTGTTTTATGATGTCATGATGTTTAAGATTCTCATTTTTATTACATGGGTTATGCAATGATGTATGATTTATGATTTTGTGGCACACATAAGAATGGTATCATTATGAGATGGGTGGAACATATATCTCCCTCCAATGCATTGGGTAAAGATTTTATATCCCATGATATAGACATGGATGGAACGGTAGGTTATACCGGTTCAGTGAAACAGGACTGAAACGAGGGTGACTCAGTTCAGAAAGGGACTTTGTCCACTAAGATAGTCTTGGCAATGAGTCTGGACTAACAAGAAATGATTCTCTATGATTATGTGTGTATGACACAAAGTTTCATGTTTTAAGTTATGATTATTGGGATTACATTTCACTACTATGATTTATCCCATGTTATGAAATTATGATCTCTTTTGCAGGTTAAGATTTCCAAAAGATATGTTCTTATGAATATGATGTGATTGATATTTATTTTGTTTATCCTTACTGAGCATTTGAGCTCACCTTTTTATGTTTTCTTTTCCCCAGGATATAAAGAAAGGTTTTGGGTAAAAAAAAGGGAAGATATTTATGGGAAATGTTGAAGATCTTTCACCACGTTTAGAAGATTATATTCCGAGTTTCCAAAGACACTAAACTATTACGGTCCCTGTGTGTGTGTTTTTTTTATGTACTAAGTATTCCACAAAAGTAATGCAATGTCAATGTACATCAAGCTTCGGGTCTCTACAGTTGGTATCAGAGGAAAGGTTTAGTCAACCTTTGGAAACTAGGATGCGAAAACGTTAGTGAGATCCCTAGAGACATTTCTAAGGTATGTCTAGGGATGTCCCTAAGGATAAGTATACGAGTAGGATATAGTCCTAGAACCATGGTAACGATATTAGATTAAACCAAAGATGTTAGATATTGAAGTTAATCCCCCTTTATTATGATTTTTACCTCTCACACTATTCTTTTTGGGTTTTAGAAAATGGCAGGAAATAAGATGATTCACGATAATGGAGGATATGATGGACAATGGAATGATATTCTTCATGAGCAACCAAATGAAATGGGATTTGGAATTCCAAACATCATTATTATTCGGAATCAGCAATCTCATAATATGATCAATAATGTAAAATTTGGTAAGTTTCCTGACTCGGCTAATAAGAGAAAGATGGAGTTTCATTATGATCATAGAGGAAAGAAAGTTCAATTTCCCCTATGTAAATCATGTGGGAAGAGGTATCAAGGAGAATGTTTCAAAGGAACTGGAAGATGATTTGGGTGTGGAAAAGAAGGACACAAAGCCAGTAAGTGCAAAGGAAAAGGTTCAGTTAACACCATGGACAAGGATAATGGTATTGCTATGACATCAACAATGATTAGATGTTTTAAATGTGGAATGTACGGGAATTATGAAAACCAATGCCCTAATGGAAAATCTCATGAAGAGAATCAACATGGTCATATGGGTAGTATTTATGTGGATGACGATGAGGAGACTACAAATGATATATGAGCTGAAAGAAGTGTTAAAGCTCAGTCGGTTGTTTTAGAAGGTAGTGGAATGATTGTATGTTTATCGAGAGTTATGTTGTATAGTTAATGGTACTATGGAATAAAGAATCCTCTAAGGATTGTTACACTATTGTTTTCCAAAAAGTATTTGAAAGTATATGTTGAATGGTACCAGTAACCATGGAATGTTATTCAGATATTTTTGTAAATTAGATGATATGCGCATAATGAAGGAATAAGAAGATAATGAGATGTTTGATTGTATTCATGAGCTCATGATTGATATAAGGACTAAGTGATGTCATGGTTTGAGTATATAGAATTTTGAGGATTTTGGTATGTGAAAAGTGTTAACTTTTAACTGCATTCAAGTTTTCACTATGGTTCAATGGGTATTCAAGAGAATACATTATTAAGGCCTTTGAATGTTTGGTATTTGACCAACAAGACATATCTTATGATGTATGGGGATCAAAGATGGTATTAAATCTCTGGTAATCGTTTTCACTATATTATGAGAGTGGACTACAGTATTATAGATAAGCCTAAAGATTGGAATGGATTATGTTGGACATAATTTAGTATTGTTTAAGGATAGAAGTTTTTTTTCGATATTATTGATGGGATGTTATAGTCATATAGGTTTAGAAAAAGGACAACCTTCAAAACGGGCGACAACCCATCGCTTCGGACAAAGCTGTGGGAATCGAACCCACAACCGAAGTGCGACTGGCCTTTATCGCCTACCAATGGCCTACAGGAAGTCCCTGTTTAGTAGAAACTAGTTTTATTTTATTAAGATGTATGATATATGAAGTATAAGTTCATTTTTGGAACCATATACGATTATCCATAAGATGGACTTATAACTTTTTCTATCCTTTTGTTTGAAAGAGATGGAATGACCCATCATTCTATCACATGATCTGCTAACACATCACGAATGACAAATTCAACTTCATTTCTTTAAGAGATGAAGTGGAAATTGTCCAAAGAACGACAAACGGTGAGACTATACCAAAATCACGAAAGTATTTCTTCTAATTCCAATTTCATTAACTTTAGGGAAATGATCTTGAAAACCAAAAATGTTGTCCTAGTGCTCTTATATCTGATTAATCATATGATACCTTAGATCGTCACAAATTTATGGATTTTTGATTGTTGGCTTTTCCATAGCCATGTTCTCTACCACTCTCCATCAGAACATGATGGTTAGATTTCTCTTCCAAATACATATTTTCACCTATGTGGAAACCCAGTGATTAGTTTATTTGGGTAACTGTTATGTTTCATACTTTTTTTTTTAAAGATTAGTTTTGTTATTCCTTTTTACGATGTGGGTTTCTATCAAATAAATTTTCGAATAGTAAACCATTTATAACCCCGACAAATTTCGAGGGCAAAATTCATTTTAAGGGGGGTAGAATGTAACACCCCGAGATTTTATGAAAAATATTCTTTTTAATTTCATTAATGTCTTGTGTTGTACGCTACACCAAAAGGAGCTTTCACAACACATATCCTTGACTTGCCTTTCATTACACGCAATCGCGACATTCCTTGAAGTGTGTGTAGTACGCAATACCGAGTTTCACTAAACAACGATATGCTATTAAAATATTATTAAAACTAGCCGTTATGAATAGTAATAACCACTTTTTGAAATTTTGTAAATTTTATTTTTCAAAATGGACTTCATTTTTGGATTCGGAATATCGAAATTAGCTTAGGGTGAAATTTTGGTGATTTTCGGATAACTTTCATATTTTGATGAATAGTGAAAATTACTAAATTTTAATTAAAAACAACTTTTTCAATTGAAATAATTAATAGTGATAAATTATTATTTTTAGTGGTTTTAAAGTATATTTGGAATATATTTTTAAAATTTAATACAATGTTGGTCATTGGATGTAATTTCACATTTAAACCAGTTATAAACAAGTGTCAATATTTTGATAGTTATTATCTCTTAAAAACACGCCTTTTGTTTTGACGACGGGAATTAATTTTTAAATTAATTAATGCAACTGATATGTTTTGAATTTGGTAAAATAGAAATAATTTTTGAGTTCATAATATCAAATATAGCTTAGGCCTAATTTTTGGTATTTTTCTGAAAACTTTCAATTTTTGATGAATAGTGAAACCACTAAGTGGTAGTAAAAAAACTGATTTTTTCATAAAACTTAATATTACCGCTTCTGTGAGTGGAGTTTCAAAAATCCAAGAGACACGGTTGATGTCAGTAAGTAAAATTTGGTTCAATGAGATGAAAATAATTTTTGGTGAATAGTAACTTTTTACTTTTATTTACCACGGTTAAAAGTAAATAGGGTAATTAAGGGTAAAATGATATTATTATTACCCTAACACATGTACTAATTCTATTGGACAAGTGTAATTCGACCAAAAACAAACCTAGAAATAAAATATGACCATTTAGGCCCACTTGGATTAGATTAGGACATTTATTATTAATTTATTTAAAGAAGGGTTAAAAGAGTTAAAATCAAAGTTTGTTTACTAAAACATTTTTAATATGGAGTTATACATAAGATAAATTCGACTATAAATATTCATTAGAAATATAAACAAATTTAATACATAATGGTATTTTATTTGTAATTTTTAGACATTAAATAATTTAATTTATTTATGACACAACGATGATGCAGTAATTATTTTATTAATGAAATATTGACATAATTGATGTTATAAATACCCAAATAAATATAATTTGAGACTTTTTATGAATTCCAATAATTTTCTAGGTTAATATGACATGTTAGTATTTAGTTAATTAACTTTTTTAGAACTTATCATTCTGTTATGTTATTCACAAAAATAAATTACTAAATAGTGTCAAAATTGACATAAAATAGTTTTTAAAACAAATATTATATTATTAATTGTTATTTTATTCCTAAAAATCTAAGGTTCGGCCAAATGACTTAGATAAGGTTATATATATTAATAATAAATAACTTGGGGTTCGTTTGGCTTCTTATAGTAAGTTTATTAACCTTATAGTATAAGAACACAAGAAGACACGGTAAAAGTAAAATTATTTAACTTAATGTTAAATCTAAATGATAAGGTTAAAATAGGAACCTAAACTTGTCTAAATTATATTTGATGAGAGTATTTAGACCCATCCCAACCTTAGACTATAAATAAATCAATTTGGAGCTATTTAAAACCGAAATTGACTTTATAATAAAATAATATTTTTAGTTATTCCAATGGTGCCCCTCTCCTCTCTTATAAAAGGGCACCTCCTCCCTCTCTTCCTCACACAACTTTGAGCCTTAAAGCTCGGCCAAACCCTGCAAAAATCTCTTCTCCACTTCCCTAGAAACATCCTATAGGTTCTGTTCTTCCTCAAAGACCAATTTTAGTGCCCTAAGAGGAGGTCTCAAAGAGGCGCTTTAAAGAAGAGGTAATTTCCGTTACCAATTCTTTCACCTTTATTTCTTCTTCCACTTCCTCTTCTTAGGTTGATTAATTATGAAGTAATAACATCAGTATCACTAATATACTGATATGTTATTATAAGTATGAAAAAAATCCTATTTCACCATCTATCCATCCTACGGAAAACGAAATCACCGCGCGTGCGTACGTACGAAATACCGTCTCCACGCCGTGGTGAAATCTATTTTCCACCACCACCTTACTTGGATTGGTATAATGGTGTAAATAATAACTATATATTATTATTATAAAGTGATATTGATACTGGAATAGTATACATACACTTCAACACAAGTTCACGATCATGAGAACGATATCATCGCTCGTGCGTACGTACGGACCACCGTCTCCACGACGCGATGAGATTCATTCTCCACATTAACCATTCATGAATGATTATAAAGTATATATAATGAATAATAATGAAATATATAACATGTTAAATCTACTGGATTTATGTATATATATATATATGTCATCTACTTACTTCCATTCAAGACAATAAGGAAAGGAAAACAGCATTCATGCGTACGTACGGACTACCGTCTCCATGAACGGTGTGTTTCATTTCATTTATCTATCTATTATATATATATATATATATATACTGAATATATATGATATATAAATCATGTTTTATATTATGTAAGTAATTAAATCATGATATAAGTAATAATAATATCAAGAACAACAAGTCCAAACACCTACGATAAATGAAACGATTTTACCCAAAACACTTCTTTAACATGGAATTTACAAAAGAACGGGTAATATAAAGTCATAAGTGAACCATATATGATATCATAACAATGAATATGATTCTGTAATAAGTTAATGACATTATTTAAATCATTATACAGGAGGTTCGGACACTTACGAAGCAAAACAGACCTAAGGTAAGGGAAATATCACAATCTCATTTTTATCCGAGATTGTTTATACTTTAGTATTTACTAGGGTGTATTTTATCATCCACATCCATGTTTCCTGAATATGTAATATTATTTCCATCCACCTAAAATTTTTTTAAATCCAATTTTACCCTTCGGTGAGTTTTTAGTAAAAGATATGAAAGGAATCTTTTGTCGTTTTTCGTACGAGGTAATTTTTGACTTTTCCGACAAAAGTACGAAAAGAATGTTTTTTTAACTTATACGGCATGAATGGATTTTTAAAACATTACTTCCAAGAAGATTCATTTACAAGTTTTCAAGTTTATTTTTAATCAACTTCTTTTAGTTTAAAATTGTATGACATGTTAAGAAAGGAAAAGTGTTTTTGAAGTAGAAATGAAATTTTCCTCAAGAATGGAGTTCAAGTGTTTTATCAAAATTATTTTCCATATAAGATAATAAAGGGTTATGTTTCTATCACTATTATTACATTGATTTGATTATGTTATGATGGAATTATTTTTATGAATTCCTTTATCTTATATTAATTGTTTTATGATGTCATGATGTTTAAGATTCTCATTTTTATTACATGGGTTATGCAATGATGTATGATTTATGATTTTGTGGAACACATAAGAATGGTATCATTATGAGATGGGTGGGACCTATATCTCCCTCCAATTCATTGGGTAAAGATTTTATATCTCATGAGATAGACATGGCTGGAACGGTAGGTTATACCGGTTCAGTGAAACAGGACTGAAACGAGGTTGACTCGGTTCAGAAAGGGACTTTGTCCACTAAGATAGTCTTGGAAATGAGTCTGGACTAAAAAGAAATGATTATCTATGATTATGTGTGTATGACACAAAGTTTCATTTTTTAATTTATGATTATTGGGATTACATTTCACTACTATGATTTATCCCATGTTATGAAATTATGATCTCTTTTGCAGGTTAAGATTTCCAAAAGATATGTTCTTATGAATATGATGTGATTGATATTTATTTTGTTTACCCTTACTGAGCATTTGAGCTCACCCTTTTATGTTTTCTTTTCCCCTGGATATAAAGAAAGGTTTTGGGTAAAAAAAAGGGAAGATCTTTATGGGAAATGTTGAAGATCTTTCACCACGTTTAGAAGATTATATTCCGAGTTTCCAAAGACACTAAACTATTACGGTCCTTGTGTGTGTGTTTTTTTTATGTACTAAGTATTTTGCAAAAGTAATGTAATGTCAATGTACGTCAAGCTTCGGGTCTCTACATGTAAGATCATTCTATGTTAGAAGCTTCAACTTTATCACTAGTGTTATTGAAGCAACATCTATACAAATCCCAATCATCAAAAAGGTATATAATCCAACTTAAAATTCTGAATAAATATGTGTGTAATCAATCACCGAAGTTAGAAGGTGTGTGGGAGAACTATTGGAGGAAAACCAACATTGATATATCATGGTCATCGAGGAGGGCTTGTGTCAAATTGTTTTTTATCATTTTAAAATTGACATTTTAATATAAAAAAGTTTTAGTCAATAAAAACAAATAAAACATGCTCATATTGTATTTATAATTTAGGGAAATAATTCATAATTCATTTTTGATGTGTAGAAATTAACCTCATGTCAAACCCACACATGATGAAACATGTATGACTAAACGTGCATGTTTCTAGTTTAAAATGTAATTTTAGTAAAAAACACAAGTTTCATACTAAAAAATGAGAAACAAATTTATATGGTTTTTATACATTATGAAAATGATACATAATTCATTTGAGATGTGTCATAATTATCCTCGCCTCAATCCGGTGCACAGTGTGATCAGTATGACTCTAAATGCGTCTTTTTATTCAAAATTGACATTAATTTTAGTGGAAAAAAATGACATACTCAAAACTGAGAAAACACATTTGGATTATTTTGTAACTTTAAGAAAATGATCCATAAGTAATTTCTGATGTCTTGGAATTAGCCGCTCCTCAATATGACTCATGGTATGATCAATATAACTCAAAGTGTCCGTTATTAGTTTAAAATTGACATTTTAATACAAAAAAGTGTCACACACTAAAAACTGAGAAAACAAACTCATATTGTCTTAATAATTTAGTAAATTTATTCATAATTAATTTTTGATGTGTAGGAATTAGTCTCATGTCAAACTCGTAAATGATGCAACCTGTATGACTAAAAGTGCATGTTTCCAATTTAAAATGACATTTTTGTAAAAAAATAAAAGTGGCATACTCAAAACCAAGGAAATACATTCAATTTATTTTGATAATTTATAAAAATTATACATAATTCATTTGAGATGTGTCAGAACCAGACTCACATCAATCCGATGCACAATGTGAACGGTATGAATCCAAGTGCATCTTTTTATTTAATATTGACATTAATTTTAGTGAAAATAAAATTGACATACTCACAACAAAGAAAACACATTTATATTTTTTTGGTACTTTAGTAAAATTATCCATAATTTATTTGTGATGTGTATAAATCAAACTCACCTAAATTTGACTCATGATTTAACCAGTATGAATTCAAGTGTCTGTTATCAGTTTAAAATTGAAATTTTAATACAAAAAAGTTTCAATCACTGATAACTGATCAAACATGATTATATTTTATTGATAATTTAGTAAAATGATTCATAACTCATTTTTGATGTGTAGTATTCAGTCTCACGTCAAACCCACACATGATGCAACCTATATGACCAAAAGTGCATGTTTCTAGTTTAAAATGAAATTTTAGTAAAAAATACAAGTGGAATAATCAAAATTGAGGAAACACCTTCAGATTATTTTGATAATTTTGGAATATGATCCATAATTCATTTGATACATTTCATAATCATATGAACCTCAATCCGACATACGGTGTGATAGGTATGACTCCATGTGCATCTTTTTCTTCAAAATTGACATTAATTTTAGTGAAAAATAACTAACATGCTCAAAATTGATAAAACACATTCAGATTGTCTTGTAACTTTAGAGAAATGATCCATAAATAATTTTTGATGTTTAGGAATCATCCTAACCTGAATATGACTCATGATGTGATCGGTATGACTCCAGGTGTCCATTATCAGTTTAAAATTGAAATTTTAATTCAAAAAAGTGTCACTCATTGAAAACAAAGAACACATGCTTGGATTATATTGATAATTTAGGATAATGATTCACAATTAATTTTTGATTTGTATGAATCATTCTCATGTAAAACCCACACACGATTCAACTTATATAACTAAAAGTTCATGTTTCCAGTTTAAAATAATATTTTAGTAAAAAACAGAAGTGGCATATTCAAAATTGAGTAAAAACATTAAGATTATTTTGATACTTTAGGAAAAAGATCCAGAAGTCATTTGAGAATTTTCAAAATATTCCCCACCTTAATATAAAGCATGGTGTTACCGAAATGACCTGAAGTGAGCCTTTTTATTTAAAATTGACATTAATTTTAGTGAAAAAACAAACTGACATACTCAAAACTGAGAAAAAAAATTGGATTGTTTTTCAACTTTAAGAAAATGGTCCATAATTCATTTATGATAGTTAGGAATCAGATAAACATCAATCTGAATCATAGTAAGACTGGTATGATTCCAAGTGTCCTTTATCAGTTTAAAATTGATATTTTAATACAAAAAAGTATCACACACTGAAAACCAAGATTTCTTTTAAATTTTCTTGACAATTTTGGAAAACAATTCATAATTGATTTGTGACGTGTAGGAATCAATCTCATGTCAAACCCACACATGATGCAAGTTGTATGAGTAAAAGTTCTTTCTTCTAGTTTAAAATGACATTTTAGTAAAAAAACAAGTGGCATAAAAAAATGAGTAAAAATATTCAGATTGTTTTGATACTTTAGGAAAATGATCCATAATTCATTTCAGATGTTTTGGAATCAGCCGCTACTCAATTTGATGCATGATGTGACCGATATGAATCCAAGTGCATCTTTTTATTTAAAATTGACATTAATTTTAGTAAAAAAATGACATAATCAAAATTGAGAAAACAAATTCGAATTGTTTTGGTACTTTAAGAAGATGATCCAAAAGTCATTTGTGATGTGTAGGAATCAACTGCACCTCAATCCGAATCACAATGTCGCCGGTATGACTCTAAGTGTGTCTTTTTTTAAAAAAAATTGATATTAATTTTAGTAAAAAAACTAACATACTCTATAATAGTTTTTTCTTGCATTTGTGTTGGAAATTTTATTTCATTAAAATTCTTTATTTTTATCTGATTTTGATAATTTCAGATACTATTTCTGGTGATGCAGTGTGTTGTTATAGCACACTAGAATCCCTGTTTCTGGTGTTGTAGTGTGCTATAACATTACACTATAGTATTTACCTTTATTAGTGCTACTAAATGGGCCGATAAAGGAGACCATTATTTGCACTTTTAAATATGTTGTTAAAGGATACCTTTATAAGCACTTGAAAAAACATTAACAAAGAGTTCCATTATTAGTACTAATTAATTGGGCTAACAAATGGTATCTTTTAGCAGTTCTTATAAAAGCACAAATAAAAGTATTATTTATTAACAGTTTTAATTTCTCTAATAAAGAACCCCTTTATAAGTAATTTTTAGCACTGATTATAGCCTTGGCCTTTTAACCGCACTATGGTAGTAAATGCTATAAAGGCCTATTCCAGAACTATTAAAGGTCTCTTTTTTAGTAGTGTTAATCATTTAATTTTAAAATAAATATTTCTTATATGTGTATGATTTTATAACTTTATAGTTATTCGATTTAACTTTTACCCTACTCCAACCTACAATCTAGACTAAACGTGGAAAATTTTGAAGCCATTTTTCTAGGGAAAATTTTCAATGTAAAACAATGAAGCTTATTTATGTCATAGAGAGTATCCATAGGGACATGGAGTTCTTGTAATTACATGAAAAAGGGGGGAATTGTTTTTATAAATGTGTGTTTTAAAATATTTTTTTATTAGAGTTCTTCTCTTGTCAAAAAATAGAAAACAAGGATACACATAGAGGTTACTATAGTGGTTTGATGAATAATATGTGTTCTGGGAATCCAAATGATGGTCACCACACCATGGTGTATCCATAGTGACTATTTTGAGTTAAATTTGAATCATCAAGTCATTGATAGATTAAAAGAGGAGATTGTTGGGAAGTCTGAAATGGGAAGCTACATGCTCAAAAGCATCTCATGGAATAAAATATTTTTCTCTATATGAAATAGATAACCTAACTATTTTATGGTTTTTCTTGGTAGTCATTTTGTATAGTTTATGACACAGTTGATAGAGGTTTGACATAGGTAGTAATACACTATTATTTATGCCATGTTTTTTTGAAAATTATCTATATGTGAAATAGATAGTGGGTAACATGCAATGACACTGGGCATTTTGAGGTAATTTTGCAAGCAGTTCAGTGAAGTTGGACCAAAATGAAGTAAAAAACATCACTGTTTTAGTCGTGGTCTGAGGAAAGTTCCTTCTTTGAGTGGATATGATGAAATAACTCTTTTTATGACTCTAAATCCTTCCAAACATGACCTTTGAAGTCATTTTATCTCAAAAATAGTGTCTAGGAGACTTAAGGTGATCTAATTGCTCGGTTTGAAGTGGGAGTTGTTGAAAGTGAAGGTTTTTGGTGCAGTGAAAGCATGAGATGGGTCGTGCCCAACTTTTATTTTTATTATTATTGATGATAAACCTGATATTTACATAATGATGAACACTATAATCAATATAATTGAATCATAGAAAAAAAAGGGATAGAACACCAAAACCAAGAACATGATCGTCACATATTATTTATAATTAATTTAATCAATTAAAGAATTACATTGGATGTTTTTTTATTCATTGATGGATCTGACAACTGATATTAGTTGTACCATCATTGTGTTTTTGGAATGAAGAGAAGATTCCCTCTACTAGTGATCCACACATTTCATAAAAATATTTTCATATTTCTATAGGAATTTCCAAGTGCTAGGATGACATATCCTAATTCCTTTTTCATTCACTTTTGATCCCCATGAGAATTTCTTATAAAGCATTCTCCCTGATCTAACTAGACTCAAGAGTGGGAGGTGGAGGAAGATGAATCTCAATTCTTGGGTGAATTATTAGAAATGGAGCTCTCTAGGGTTTGAGAGGATTCTCTTCAGCTATCATTATGGACAACCCAAAATGAATTGTCTCTCTTGAAAATAATATAATTAGGTTTATATATCGATAGGGTTTAGAAATAAGTATTTACACAAGTAACCTTTAATATTTATTTATTCCCTGTGGAACCCCATTTGAATAATAATAATAATCATATTATTATTTTTCAACATTCACTTAACTTACAAATAAAATTAAATATTATTTATTCAAATAATATTAAATATATATTATTTGTCACCGAACCATTAAACTCATTCCTCTATTCCTCTACAATATTTATCAGGACATGAATAATGACTATTTATTTAATATATAAATGTCACTACATTATTTTACAATAAATAAATAAATATTATATTCATTAAATATGAAAGAATTATTTATTAAATATTCCACTCACCCTATATTCTATTGAATAAGTGGTGACATAATATATGAGATCAATAAAACATTAATAAACCACATGTGGGGATAATATTTATTCAACTTTTTAAATAATAAATAATAATATATTATTTAACTAAGATTCTGGATATACTTAGTGTGTGACCCTCTAGGTCTCTTTCTTAGTGGCATTAGGTGAAGCAGCCTAAAGTATAATGTTAACATATATCAACATGCGAAGACACCCATAGATAAATAAGTTAACACCTCAATAACATAATACCACATATGGAAAATTACTAAGTAATTTAATCCTTTTATCATGATACCTCTAATCAAGCAGGTTTAATACTTGTGCCATCAACCTATGTGCTTGATGTATCTTTCTTTGAATTTATAGAAATCGAACATCCCCATAGAACACCATGGCCATGGATTTATTTTGGATATATCATTTCCATCAATGGGCCTAAGATATCAACTTTTGTTAAAGGATATAATAAAACAAATCCTTTCTCGTATTATTCATTAATGCAATATTACTCATGATGCACCCAATGCATCCTACCTCACAACTAACATCTATCATCATGGTTTTCATCAATACATAAAAGTATGTGAATTATATTAGTCATTAATAATAATATTAATTTCTAAGGATCAATACACATGTACGTTGATAGGAACACCCAATGACACATATAAATATGGGTTTTCTATTAGCAGGTCTTATTCTCATAATATTCTACACTGGATATTACCATGGGCGTACACCATGATAAGGTGCCTCAAAGTACTATGAGTATCCACCCTTGATAGCCGGTATCATTTGTGTCCCTCAAATGACATCATCCAACTATAGAACATATATTTATGAATAGTGTCATATCACTTCTGGGTTCTCATCATAGTAGGGAACTGCTATGAATTTTAGTGAGACAACTACTCTTAGGAAATTATCACAAACTATGTTACATAGAAGAACAATCATGATGTTATAAAGATTCTATTAATATTAAAAAATATTAATACATGTTATCATAAAGTACACAAAAGTTTTTTCTAAGGAACCTAATCCAACAAACAACCACTTGCACTAGAGCCAACTACTAACCACCTTCATTCTGCTAGATCTCACATGATACTCATGCTTCTACTAAGATAGAACTTTAGTCAAGGGATCCACCACATTCTCTTTTGTGGGTACTCTACTTACTAAAATTTCACCCCTTTGATAAAAATCCATCAATAGGTGACACTTATGGAGTATATTCTTTGTCCATTAGTGCAACCTTGTCTCTTTTTCAAGATCCACTACTACAGTATTATGACAATAAAATGTGATATATTATTTACTACTAGGTATGACATAAAACTCTTGAAAAATTTTTTGTATACAAATAGAATCCTTGGTCATATAAAAAGAAACTATATACTCAGACTCCGCTGTAGAATCAGCAATAACTAGTTTCGTTGAACACTTGAAGCTCATAACTCCTCCGTTGAGACATAAAACATATCCTAAATACAACTTTATATCATTCTGATCTATTTAAAAACTAGCATCAGTATATCCCCTGATGAACAAATCCTCGTCTCCTCCATACACTAAGAACATATCCTTAGTTCTTCTAAGTAACTTAGGAATATCCTTAACAGTAGACCAATGTTGTTTTCATGGATCTTCTTGATATCTTCCTACCATGATTAATGAATCATCAACATCTAGTATAGCACACAAAATGGAATACAAGATTGTTCCTATCACTGAATCATATGAGATCTTACTCATTCTCCATTTATCCTGTTGTGTTTGTGGACACATTTTCTTCAAAATATATAAACAATGTGATACTAGAAACAATCCCTTATTGGAATATTCCATACTAAATCTCTTTAGTATCTGGTCAATGTATATACTTTGACTTAGTCCAAATATCCCATTGGATATATCATGAATGATCTTGATCCCTAGAATATAGGTTTCTTCACCAAAGTCATTCATGGAGAAACAATTGTTTAACCAGTCCTTAAAAGACTGTAAGACTGGTATGTCATTTTTGATAAGTAATATGTGATAAATATAAACTTCTAGTATAATGATCTCATTTACACTAAACCTATGGTAAAAACATGTCTTAAATTCATTCTAAATAAAAAAAATTATTTTATAGCTTCATCAAATAAAAATATTTTGTGATCATAATGCTTTATTAAAAAACCATAAATGGATCTATGCAACTTAAAAATTCTTTTAGCATCACCTGGAGTAAAAAACCCTTCTGGTTGTGCCATATAGAAATATTCTTGAAATTTCCTATTGAGGAATAAAGTTTTGACATCCATCTTCCAAATCTCATAGTCATGGTGGGCTACTATAGTAAGTATAATTTTTATGGATTTAAACATGGAAACTCATGAAATATTTTCATCTTAGTCAATTCCAAGATGATGTTTAAGCCATTTATCCACTATCCTTTATTAATAGGTATTTACTTTACCTTCCATGTCTAGTTTTATCTTGATTACCCATTTAAACCCCATGGGCTTTACATCAATTGGGACATCGACCCAAAACCAAACTTGGTTATGATACATGGAATCTATCTAATAATTCATGGATTCTTTCTATCTTGTATCTTATTATCTCTCTACTACCTCTTTGTAGGAGATAGGTTCATCATTGTTAACTAATAATGATTCACCATCTTCAGTGACTAGAAAACCATATCTCTCTACTTTTCTTACCTCTCTTGTTCTCCTATACAATACTTGTGTTTTAGTAACTACTTCTTCCATAGGGACCTATGGAATCTATTCCTATACCAATTCTTTTATATCTTGATAATTTACTTCATCAAAGTCAATTTTTCTCCCACTATCCCTTTTGAGGATGTTCTCCCTCAATAAAGATGGATTTTCTAGCGATAATAACTTTTTTTTCTGAGGGGTTGTATAAGAAGTATCCATTTTTTCCTTAGAATACCCTATAAAGATACACTTTTTGCCCCAAGGTGCTAGTTTATTTCCTAAGAAAACCTTAACCAACACCTCACAACCGCATACATGTATATACAACAAAATGGGTTTATTTCCACTCTATAACTTCAAGGGAATTACCTTTTTTGAATTATTTGGTACTCGATTTAGTATTTATATTTTAGTTTATAATTCATATCCTTGAAAGGATAATAGAAGATATGCAAGGCTCATCATCGACTTTACCATGTCTAACTAGGTACTATTCCTACTTTCACTAACATCATCACTAACATCATTCCTACTTTCACTAGCTTCTACTAGAAATTCTCACACACATTAGTGTGAACCAATCCTAATATATCTATGACCCTTTCACAATCTCCACTGAATAGAGGATTGGTCATTTTTCATTCTAAACAAGAATGAAATCTTTCAAGTAGTTTTAGAACAGAATAGAATAAATAAGCATCTTGAGAGAGTGTAATGGTTTGTGTCTTTAGAGTCTATTAATTTTAATGTTTTGTTTATTAGAGGTGTTTTGGAGGAAGTTTGGAGAAGTTCTCTTGCTAAAATCTGGAATTAGGGAGATTTTACAACATGTAAACATGTTACATGACATGAAATTTGGTTTTAAAAAGTGTAAATTTTTTACACAATATGAAATAGGGTTTCAAAATGTATAATATATAGGTCTTTAAAAATAAATAAAAAAATGAATAGGCAATGTGTTTTTTGGTGGAAACCGAACCCTGAGGATTTACACAACATGAAAGGGGATTACACATCATGTAATAACCTAATCGAGTGTTGTTTTAAAATTCTTTTTTGGATGAATTTTCATTCATCCGGCCATGGATCCTTATGCCTATTGTTTTGGGTAAACCCTAGGCACCCTAAGGTGTTCATAAAACCATTTCCCCACTCTTTTATATATTTATCCACGTGGTTGTTCGTTGGTGATCCATCTTTGATTAGTGGTGAGTTCTCCTCTTGTTGTCCTCTATTTTCTTCTGTTAATCTCTTGGGGATTCGTTGTGGTGGTGTTTCATTGGTTTTTAGTATGTTTGGGTTTCATTTTGAGGGATCCTTGGTGTGGTATAGGTTGGTCCACAATTATCATGGTACAATTGTGATTCATGGGCATTCTTCCTCACCCTACAGTGCACAACGAGTTGAAAAGCTTCTTTGAGGTAGGGATTCCCTCTTTTATCTTTATTTGTTTATCATTCAAGAGGGTTTACTTTTTTTTATCTATGTATTATGGTTATTCCAATGTAATCAAAGATAAATAATTGATTAATTGAATTTAAAGGGGTGATGGGGTTTGATTCGCATGATTTTATATATTACATATTATTTATGATATTGTGATTTTTTGGCATTGATTCCCCACTAAATATTGTGTCCATTGGGGGATTTTTTTTCACTTGATATATTTATTGTTATTTATTCTTAGATTTTGATTGCTGTGTTATCACCCTAAATGAAAATTGGATAATTACTTATACTTGGATAATGAAATGGTTACCCTAAGATTTTGGTTTGTGTGATGACACCCCTAAAATAAAGTATAATGTGATAAAATTCCCTTTTTAAATATGTAAATGACTCTTGATGTGTTGCGATTTGAGGCTGTTCTTGTGGGATGATGATATGTGGTTGGGAAATTTGGGGCTAATAGTTTGCGGGATATACTTTTGGGGAGGCAAGGTGATAGTTTTTGGGATGTTCTTTTGGGGTGGTGAGGTTATAGTTTGTGGGACATGCTTTTGGGGAAGTGAGGTGAGAGAATGTTGAGATATTTGTGGAATGTCGTTGATTTTTTATAGATATGTGAGTAGTGATAGAATAAATTAATAACTATTTAATAATGTTTGAGATGACATGGTTTGGTTAATGAGATAAAAGTGATTAATGAAAAATTAAATGATGGGTTGTGTGGTCAAATGTGGTTGATGATAAATAATGAAATAAATTATATGCTTAAATGAAATTGGATAGAAATGTGAAATGGGGTTTGTGGCTTGTTGTGAGATGTTATGAATTTAGAGGAGGTAGAAAAGGTGATGGTGTTGTGAGTTGGTTATTTATTCAAGAACCCATAGGTTGGATTGAGTGTTTGATACTATATATATATAAACTTGTACAATCTTGTTATTTCTATATACACCCCACCCACATTGAGCACTATGTGCTGAACACCAACATAGTCACGGGGGGTAGGGGTGGGGGTGTCTTTCCCAACATCCCGGTGGGAGAATGCATGGATGACCACCCACTCTTCCCATATCCCTCTTCAAGGAAAGGTAGATATTTCATAGGATATGATGGTCGGAGGTCTATTAGTGCATTATATAGTGGTTGTAGTATCCCATGTGTCATTGGGATGAGTTGTGATGCGGTATCCTAGTTGTCTTCAGGTTGTGTTGTGATGTGGTGTCCCATGTGTATTTGGTTTGAGTTGTGATGTGCTTTCTTAGGTGTCTTCAGGATGATATACAATGAGATGTGATGTGATGTGATGTGTTGTTAGGCCTAGGTGTGTGTGGGAAAGATATGTTGTAAGGCCCAAGTGTGTGCGGGTGAGATGCATTGTGAGGCCTAGGTGTGTGCAGGTGGGATGTGATGTGGTATACTCTGAAGATGTGGGAGCGCCATAACATCTTCCATTGGGGTGTGAGAGCGGATAATTAGTAGGAAAGTGGTGCGAGGTACCCTATAATCAGTGTTATTTAATTTATATTATATTACTTGGCTTGTTTTATTTGGTGATCATGCCTTGGTGAGGTTAGGATGGTTATTATACTCGAATAGGTGCTGTTTGGTTCAAGTGTTTTCTCACAGGTACATTAGTATTATTCTTTCACATGTGCATGAGAGAATTAATTCCTACTGAGTATACTTGTATGCTCACTCTATGAATATAAAACAGTTTTTAGGTTTCCGGGAGGATTTTAGGGGCCGTGATTGACATTACTAGCTCAGATCATTAATAGTTTCTATATTGATGATTTAACTTTACTTTTTTGTATTTACTTTGGATACTTTTATTTATATTAGTTCTATTTATACTTGTATGCGGTATGGTTTGTGTTTCTCTTTTATATTATGTCTTGGAGTTGTTTGTTGATAATTCATTCTATCTCCTGATACTATTTATATTATAAAATGTAATGCCTACCATATTTTGATATTTGTACACCCTTGGTGCTAGTCACCAACTCGGGGCCTACAGGAGGTGGGAATCGGGGGTCATTATCTCTCTATCTTCTTTTCCATCCTTATAGAGTTGTCTTTAGAGGGAGGGGTCATGATAGAGTGGTATCAGAGGTGATGTTTGAGAGATATGATGGAGTTTGTAGTTTGGCATAATTAGGGTTGCATGGGTTGGTATGAAAATAGTGCTAATTGACCTTGGTGTATGATGTAGGCCATGGAGGCCGGCGAGGACAGGAGATTTTAGGCCCCCCTGTGATCTAGTTCATGGAATCTGAGCTTATTGAATGACCAAGTGAGATGGACCTACTTTCAGGGTAGAGACCTAGGAAAGATACATGCATCATAATGAATTGTGTTCTTTTTTGAATTGAGTTGTTTTGGGAAATTGAAAATGGATAAAATGAATTAAATAGATTAAAGTTAATTAAAATATATCACAATGAAATTCCAACATACTTGGGATTAGGAAATCTTTGCTTGCCTTAGGAAGTTGAGGTTTAATATGTTTATTTGGTTAATCTCTTTAGGGTTGATCCTATGACAACCCTGATTTTATTACAAACTTAAACATGATTTATTACATAAAATATTCACTTTATACAACATGGAATATCGAGAGGTCTAGTGTATTTAGGGATTAGGATCATTACCAAACAACTTAAAACATGAAATAATACATCTTTATTGAAAACTTCCTTTACATGACCACTACATTCCCTCGTACTTAGCATTGCATGGGATAACCTAGGGACATGCATAAGAAAAGGGTGAGCTATAAAGCCCAGTAAGGGAATAAACATGGATTACATGAGGAGTACAATACATGTTAGACAATAGGCATATAAATAGAGCACAAGAGAAACATGGACATAAAGGCATGATAAAGCATGATAATTATAACATGGAAATGTGGCAACAACACTTAACATGGAATTAGCATGAGCCAAGGCTCACTGCACATGGAGCATGAGTAAATCCTCATTGCACATGAAGCACGAGTAAACCCTCATTTCAATTGAATTAACATGATTCAACAGTCATTGCACATGACCTATCATGATACTATACTTTATCCAATGCATTGGAGCACTATAAAAGCACACCCTTTATAACTTTTCATTTCATGCATAAGTGTGCCACATAGATCAAAAACATGGATTTATTAAACATAATCATTTATTCCACGATAAAGGAATGTGGAATTCATACATGAAACTTTATAATAAATAAGTAAATGTGCATAAAGGTGAATACCCTTTATGGAGAAATGGGCATGGTATTCACTACACAATGGCATTGGCTTAGAAAATTGGTGCAATTTCGGCAGCGTAACGACGTGACATAAGAATTAATAAAAAAATGGTTGATGAGGGAGAAAGGGGTGTATCATCATATTTACATGAAATGGATAGTAAGGGAGTCATATAGATACATTTCCAAACAATTTTAATGGAATTTAGATTCATGATACAAAAGTATTGCTTGAATGTAAATGAGGAGAGAGAAGTTCCTTTTGGAATTTCGACATAGTAAATAGTGTACATGAGAGGCATTTAAGGAGAGATAAAGGGGTATCCCACCATTAAAACAATAATAGGGCAGTATGGGGGAGGTTATAAACCATACCCCATCATTTATAATTGAAATTAAAAGGGCATAACAGTACGAAGAAAATTGTACAAAAATGAGAAAGGAAGAAAAACCCTTACTTGGAAGTGTGCTTCCAAAGGCTAGAGAGAGGATTGAGAGAGGCTTCTTGGGAGCTTGGGGAACCTTGGGAGGATTGTAGAGAGAGTAGGGCAGAGTTTTTATGAACTCCAAAGGCTTTCAGTGAGGAGGAAGTCGGAGCTTGGTTGGGTTTATATAGTAAAGGTTAAGGAACTCTTTATTATTTAGGTTTGGGACCCCTTACATTAAACTAATCCAAACCACAAACCAGCCCATGGTTTTTGCCCATGGTTTTTGGAAAAGGGAAGCATAAGAGAATGTTTTATAAGGCCAAAGTCCTAACTTCTTAAAATAATGGGGTTTCTTATGTGGAGGTGAGTCACACTCCCATGGAAAATAATTTAAAAAGACAAGATGTTTAAGAAGTCTTGAGGGATCCATTAATGCTTTCTAAATTAATTCAAAAAAACCCAAAATCACATTATTTTAATGGTAAAAAATATATTGTCCGAACATAAATCTTATAGTGTTTTATTACATAACTATTGGGTCATTATGATGTCATAAAATACATTATATATTTAAACTGTATTTAATTTTTTAACCAAAAATTTGACTGCCTCAGAAAATTATGAAAAATTCAACATTGGATAATTTCGACATCCTGATTCCAAAAATAAAATTTATTTTATCTAAATATTTTTCTAAATATGTTAAGTTTCACTTTTAAAAGAAAAACCAACATTTATCGAAAATTCACGGGTTTTGACAAAAAATGGCTTTCAAACCTTAATAAAAATTATAATTGCATTCATAATATTATATGATCATTTATATATAATAAAATTAATTTAATAATAATAATATTTTATTAAAATATTATTTAATTCAAAAATCCATTAATTTAATAAAATAGATTTCTTAATTAAATAATAACTAAAAAAACTATTTGTACTTTAAAAACTATTTACAATGTATCAATAATGACAAGAAATTATATTCATTATTATATAAAAAAATAATGTACATGAACATAGTACTAGAGATTTGTTACATAACCCCTTAAAACAGCCGCATAAGACTTAAGGGTAAGGTGTGCGATGGTGACATATTCTTGGGGGGGCTCAGATAACATCGCTCACGTGGTAATCTCTATCAAATTCCACTTTTCCCGTAGACAGTCCCGTTAGAGCTTGACATGATGAAGCTCAGATTAGGCTTGGTCAAGAGAAAAGCCCAAGGATGCCACCTCTTTTCCGATCTTCGATAAATGGGCTTCATATGGAGCAATTCTACTGGATGAGGCCATCACTTCCTTTGTCTGAGTAAATTGGATTTGTTAAATCCCTATATTTATACTAATCATGTGATCACTGTTCAACAACTATAAAAGCAACGATCACAATTCTTAACATAAAACCAAAGAAGTTGACATATTATATAAACATTTTACATAAAGATACATTTAACTAGATCAAGAGCAATTTTCCATTAATGAAACTTTGGGTCGTTACAATATTCCCCCCTTAAGAAATTTCACCCTCGAAATTTCCTTTTTCCACACTAAAACAGATGTGGGTAACTCAGCTTCATCATTTCCTCCAATTCCCAAGTCGCTTCTTCGAACTTGTGGTTTCGCCACAACACCTTGACGAGGGGCATTATCTTATTTTGTAGAACTTTTTCTCTATGATCTAAGATCTTCACTGGTTGATACTCATAAGAAAGATCATACTCCAACTGTACCACCTCAGAAGAGAGTACATGTAAAGGGTCCGGTATGTACTTAAGGGGGATACATGAAAGACATCATGTACTTTGGCCATAGTAGGTGGAAGTGCTAGTCAATAGGCCACAACCCCGACATGATCAAGAATATCGAAGGGGCCGATGTACCTTGGACTTAACTTCCCTTTATTTCCAAACCTCATGACCTTCTTCCACAAAGATATCCTTAGAAAAACCATTTCTACAACTTTAAACTCAAGGTCTCTTCGACGATTATCTGCATAACTCTTCTGTCGACTCTGGGCTGCCTTGATATGCTACTGAATGGTTTTCACCTTCTCCACCATTTCCTCGACCATTAATGGTCCAAGAAGTTTACGTTCACCGAACTCATCCCAACATGCCAGTGTTCTGCACCCTTTCCCATATAGGGCTTCATAAGGTTCCATTTGGATGCTCGGGTGGAAACTGTTATTATAAGAGAACTCACCCCGAGGAAGATGTTGATCCCATCCTCCTTTAAAGTCCATTGAGAACACTCTCAACATGTACTCGAGTGTTTGGATAGTCCACTCAGATTGGCCATCAGTTTAAGGATGATAGGCCGTAATGAAGTTCAGTTCAGTATTTAGAGCATGTTAAAGACTCTTCCAAAACATAGAGGTGAATCTTGGATCTTGGTTAGACACAATAAGTAGTGGTATTACATGAAACCTTACCACTTCCCTGATATATATCCGTTCTAGTTTATCCAATGAGAAATCCTCCTGAATAGAAATGAAGTGTGTTGTCTTTGTAAGACGATCCACTACAACCCAGATTGCATTGTTGCCTTTGGATGTCCTCGGAAGTCCAGTGACAAAGTCCATGATTATGTTCTCCCATTTCCATTCTGGTATGGGAAATGGTTGCATCATCCCCTTATACTTCTGCCTCTCTGACTTCACTTGCTGGCACACCAGAAACATTGATGTATATACAACAATATCTTTCTTCATATTATCCCACCAAAAGTTTTCTCTGAGATCTCGATACATCTTTGTGCTCCCTGGGTGAATAGAGAAATTCGAACTATGTGCATCATCCAAAAGTTCCTTCTTCAACTACGGACTTGATGGAACACATGGTATTTTACCAAATCGCACAATTCCTTCTTCATTAACATTAAACTCCTAGGATTTCCCTTTTTCTACTGCTTATACTTTTTCCTGAATTCCCACATCATCCTTTTGAGAATCCTTTAACCTTTCCAAAAGAGACGGTTGAGCAATCATTTGTGAAAGGATTGATTATTTTACCTTCTTTATGATTCCCATGTCCTTCTTCATCAAGTCTAAAAAGATTGGATCCTTATCAATTCTCATCATTGATAGAATTTATGGGTCCTTTCTAATTAGGGCATCTGCCACCTTGTTCGCTTTCCCAGGGTGGTAATGTATTGAACAGTAATAATCCTTGATGATCTCTATCCATCTTCTCTGGAACATATTAAGATCTTTCTGTGTGAATATATATTTAAGACTCTTGTGGTCAATATATATCTCACATTTATCCCCATAGAGATAATTTCGCCAGATTTTCAAGGCAAAGATCATCGCCGCCAACTCTAGATCATGAGTTGGATAGTTTCACTCATGGATTTTCAACTGCCTTGAGGCATAGGATATCACTTTATCATTCTGCATTAGCACACAGCCTAAGCCCTTCTTCGAAGCATCACAGAATACCACAAAAGGTTCCCCAATTGTGGGTAAAGTGAGCACGGGCATAGTGATAAGCCTCCTTTTAAAATCGTTGAAGCTTTATTCGCATTCATCACTTGACGAAAACTTTACTCCCTTTCGAGTTAGATTGGTAAGAGGGTTGGAAAATTGTGAGAAATTTCTCACAAATCATCAATAATATCCAGCTAACCCCAAGAGGATACAGATATCTGTTACCAATGTTGGCCTTGGTCATCCCTCAATTGCATCTGTTTTGGAGAGATCCACAGATTTCCCATTACTTGTGATGATATGGCCCAAAAATGATACCTCCTTCAACTAGAACTCACACTTACTGTACTTTTCATAGAGCTTCTCCTTACGCAAAGTCTATAGTATAGTTCTTAAATGCTCCTCATGATCCTCCTTGGTTTTGGAGTATATTAGAATATCATCTATAAAGACTATCACAAATTTGTCGTAATCTCTAAAGACTCTATTAATCAAGTCCATGAAGGTTGCTGGAGCATTAGTGAGTCCGAAAGGAATTACTATGAATTCATAGTGCCCGTATCTCGTATGAAAAGAAGTCTTGGGGACATCTTCCTTATTCACCCTTACATGATAATATCCCAACCGCAAATATACCTTGGAGAAGTATTGTGCTCCACGCAGCTGATCAAACAAGTCATTGATCCATGGCAGAGGGTACTTGTTCTTTATCATGATTTTGTTAAGTTCATGATAATCGATGCAAAGTCACATTAACCCATCCATATTCTTGACGAAGAGGACTGGTACACCCCATGGTGAAGCACTTGGCATATAAACCCTTTATCCAGATTCTCCTGTAGTTGTTTCTTCATCTCTTCAAGCTCCACGACAGAAATTCTATATGGAGTCTTGGATATTGGTAGCTCCCCTGATATAATTTCAATTGAGAATTCAACATCTCTTCTAGGAGGAAGACCAGGTAGTTCCTCGGGAAACACTTCAGTGAATTCCCTCACAATAGGCATTCACTATTTGAAATTGGATCTAAGCCAACAGTTCTATACCCACGGATTAAAAAAACCATGGGGATAAATCATTTTTCTAATCCAATACCTACGGTTTGTTAGAAACCGTGGGAATAATCCCTTAAAACATGACCCACACTCGGGCTTTTCCTCCCCCTCCCCCTCGACGAGCCCTAATCTCCACTCCCCTCCCCCTCCCCTCCCCTCCCCGCCTCGGCCTCCGCCTCGACATCCTGGCCTTCGCATCCCAGCCCCCCGCCTATCGACTGCCACCTCCCTCCATCCGCATTCGCCTGCTGACCCCCGCTTCCCTCCCTCCGCGTCTGCCTCCCTCCATCTTCCCCAACTTCCCAACCTGCGCCTCTCGGTCCTCGTCTCCCTCCCTCCGCCTTCCTACCTATGTGTTCATCTCAGCGTTCACATCCACCTCCCTGCCTCAGAATTGTGCTCTTCCTCCTCCTCAACTCCCTCCATTACCTGTCCGTAAAACCTAATTTACATGGGTCTCCTTGCATCACATGTAAGTTTGATTCAAATGTTCCCCTGATTTTAAATTCCATCTCAACTTTCAAATATGAAACCTACTATATTTGATGGAGAATTTTTAGAAGATGTTTTGATAAATACTGAATTGTTTGAGAAGGCATTAGATTAATCCAAATAGGTTTTGATGTCATTTGAGTGAAATCTGTAATTACTTTTTCTTTCATTGAAAAATGACAAAGTTTGAAACAGACCATCTGCACATGCCACTTTATTTTGTGCATGAATATGAATTTTTTGATTTCCTTAACATGACTTTATAGGGAGATTTGTAAAACTCTAAGAGCTAATGTGCATGAATTTCATTAGGCTGCATAAGACATTTCATGATGCATAAGACTTGGGGAATATTATTTTTAGTGTGTATGAATTTATATTTAAGATTGAGGGATATCCATGCCACATTACAATGAAAAAAATAAAGATGATGAAATGGGATGATGAGATAAACCATACTATAGTGAAGGTTGTGGTCACTATAAAATTAATATGATGACACCATGATGATATAAATATGGAAGTTTTGGTCATCATAGAGGATTAATGAATCAAAGGGAGTATTGGAATGACATGATAGTCATTGAACAAGGCATTGTGGAGGTCATGGGGGAAAATAGGGAAAAAATAACACCAAAAATTGGTGTGCATTTCAAGAAAGATGGTTATCTATGAGAAACATAGAATGATTTATGCTATGGTGAATACCATGTTCAAAGTCAGGATGATGCACATATAATACGAGGGATGAGCTTCAAAACTGTGAGGACCACACTGTGGTAATTTCTAGGTGACTGTTTTGATTAGCCTTTGAAGCTGGAAGTTAATCATGGTCTATCATAGGTAAACCCATACCTAAGTCTATGTTGTGTTTCTAGGTCATTCATACATACACGATTTAAATAGATTTAAATCAGTGGGATCTATAGAGATGATGAAGACATGATAATTGAAATATTACATGGAGATTATAATCAAAGTCTATGGGAGATATTATTGAATATAATATTGTTTTTAAATGATTTTAAATTATTATATATTGAAAACCGACCCAACATTTCTGAGTTTATGATAATTCAATCCAAACTAATATGAATGGGAAAAACCTAAAATGAACCATACATTGAAAATATATAACTAAATTGAATTGAAGTGAAGTGAAGTGAAGTGAGGTGAATTAAACATAATCAATTGGATTTGGCATGAAATAAATAAAACAAAATTTTAGTGTACAAAACTAATGCAATGTGAACTGGGCCAAATAGAAATAACTAGTATTAACCAAATTAAACTATACATAACATAACCATGAAAAATCATTCCTAGTTAAACAAACCCAAAAAAAATATATGGATCCACATCCTCTTGAACTAATATAATTTGTTCCCCCCTTGCTTGCAGGAACATGTTTTGACCCATGAGGTTTGGTGGTTCTTATATTGCGGCAGTGACTTGTATAGTCACAAGAGGCAGGTATGCTCTAGTTTAGTTTTTATTTTATTTTCTTTATCGTATCAGACACTTAGGTATTTTACATCTTTCTAGGGATGGAGGGTAGTTATATTCTGCGAAGGGGGCTAGAAGGGCACTGGAGGTGGCTACGTGGTTTTCTTTGCAGGGGAGGGAGATCAGGATAGTGGAGGGATTAATTAGTGTGTTTCATTTTTTATACCTTTGTACTGTGTTGTTTTTGTTTATTTTCTTTTCCTTCGATGTGTACATTCGACGTACAGATGGGTCATGCCAAAATTTTATTTATTTTCTACTGCAATTTTAATTAATATTTTGTGGGTGAAATTCTTCCTGAGTAGTGATTCCTTGATGCCTGGACACTTGTCCCAGTCTTTGGGTGTAGCCCATCCACCTGAGTCCATCCTAGTATTCCTCTATTAGAGTTTATGTCTAAACCATGAGAAGGCCTAGAAAACATGGATAATTAGGGAGGGATTGAGAATGTCTAGGAATGAATTGTGGATTCCCATGAATAAGGATTGAGGACATTGGAATTTATAATGAGCAGATATGGGAGACTATGCACTATATATTGATTCTGGAAATGCTATGGGTGTAAAATGTGGTGAAATTATAATGCGTTGGGACTAATAAATGGAAAATCACATTCATAACCAACTTTATAATGTAATATCAGATCCTGAGGTACTGTACATTATTGGAGTTGATGATTAGACTCCATCCCAATGCAACTATAAAAATACCTTAGTGACAAAAATACTCTATCATACATTATATAGTTTGGTTTGAAATTCCCAGTAAAACGTTCATTGACCACATGGTAGGACTCATGACTTGTTAGCAGATCACAACCGAGGGCAAGGTAGTTATTCCCTTATCACATACACTGAGTGGAGTGCCACACAACCCTAAATAAAACAATATCCCCAAAATAAATACCTGAGGTTGTATGAAGCTACCTTCGTTCTCTGATACAAAGTCAGGAACATGGTGAATCTTCCCACCGGTTCTTCTATGAATATTTTGTTCATTCTTAGAGCCACCCCACACAGTTTTGTTTTTCCAAGGAATCCCACTCATCTAGAAAAATAATGGTAAATGCATCATGGTGGTTGGGATCTCTGTATTGACATGACAATCTCTGCAAGAAAAAACTAAATGCCCCCTGTAAGACTTTCAACTTTCGAACATATTGCACCCAGGAGCATAGTGATTAATCCCTTGTCTATGACACCGAAAGGAGTGCCACAAAACACATATAATAGACAGTTTCATGTTTTTCTTCTTCTTCATACTCTGGTTTTACAGGTGTGAAAACCTTCACCATAGTCAAATATGTGATTTATTGAAATTTGCGAATATCCAAAAATCTTCATTCAGAACATCATTGACATGAGACCGGAAAACTTGATTCATGCAACCATGTGAACCATGCAAGAGTTGCATTCACATGTTACATGTTTTCCCTCATGAACACTGCCTGTTATCCTACTTGTCCACACCTACAGCCATAGTTCCCATTCTATAACATCTTCATGAAATCTTCTGACTCCCTGTGCAACAATATTTATACAGGCCATTGAAATGTTGTGTAACCTCAGCCTACTGAATCAGTCAAAAATTGCTCCAACATTCATGTATTTTAAATTAGTTTCAGACTTCAGATATTAAGATCAATTCCAGCCTTAATATATCAACCCACTGTAATGTTTCTTGAAACCCATATCACAAGGAATCTCCTTTCTTCCAAATTAGGCTAAATAACCCGTATGAGCAAATTATTCAACTCCCCATTAATGTCTTCATTTCCTTCCCACATGGTGGAATGATTTTACCATGAGAGTCACTTGATAATATTGTCTTCTTCAAAAATCATCAAGGTTGTCTTTGAAAAACCACTCATCTAATACCATCATGTTAGTGCAAAATAAATTTACATGAAATATCAAATAATTCTACTTCCTCATAAAGTTGTGCAATCACTTCACCAAGGTCTGTCATCATCAGATAGGTTCTGAACTCACTTTTGGAGCCTTCTAAGCATGTATCAAAAATTTTGGGGTCAAGGTACATGACTTTGACACCTGGATCACTTCAAATAAGCCATGATATTCACTGTTTTATAATATTTAAGCATGCACAAACATATTCTAGAATGTCTTTACAGATTCACCATAGTTTTCTCCAAGGTGATGGATGAGACGATATTGTTTCAAAGATTTCTGTTGCCATTGATTTCATAATATCCTTTCACTTATAATCTTTATAGAAAGATTTCAGCAAAGAAAAAACTAATTCTAGAAAATACAATCAGATTCCAGCATTAAATCCCCAAGATAACAAATTTAACAATCCAGCTGGACAGATTCTAGCTTGCGACCTTCAAGGTAATATATTTAAACACCTATTTCTCTTAAATTATTCCTCAAATCCTCAATGTGTCTTCTTTTGATGAAAACATAGTGAAAATCCCCCTTGGATTGAATTTCCCCTAAATCAATACACTCATCAGTTTAAACAATATAGAGCAAGTGGATAGGGGGTATCTCCAATATCTTCATTCTGTGTTATGTGGTTGTTCCTTGTGAACCCACCCCTCCATTATTTTTCTAGGTTTTTCATTGATGTGAAACGCTTGGACAAACCTCCTCATTGCATGAATTGGAATTAACCCTTTTTGTAATGACCAGCTCACTGGTAAATAATTCTTCTATTGAAGCATGATATTTTGAGTTTTTTCATCCCTCTTTCTCCTTGTAAGAGATGCTCCATCATTCTTCCATTTATGCTTCATAGTGGTATGGTTGAAATGGCATAGACATGTCACTGTGGTAACATATTTCTATATGGACTTCTTAAATTACCCATGGATTTGTATTGCATACTGCTTGATGCTAGAACAAAACTCTTCTTGCTATTTTCTATTATTTTAGGCTTCTCCCTCACTACAAGGAACTCTTCCTACAGCTTAGTGACCCTCAAATCCTTCACCTTTAGTAGTTCTTCTAAATTCTCAATGGGAGAATTATTTTCAGCATGAACTGCCATCATCTGCTCTTTACACTATTTTCTAAGGACAACCATGGTGAGTTAATTTTATTTCTTAATTTTCATGTTTACTTTCTATAAGCACCTGTACAAGGTCCTTTTCCAACCATTTAGCTTATAAATAACTCTGTTTTTCTTAACTTTTGATTTTCTAACTTTTAGATACTTATATTCTACTCATGAACCTATTCAACATCTAAATTAGTAAATAAAACATTCAACACTCAAAACACTTTTAGATTTACATCAACTGAAGTAAGAAGAATTACTAACTTCCAGCCTTCCACATCAACCTCTTTAATTTCTACTTCACCTTTTGGAATTTCTTCCTAGTATGTGATGCTCTAGGAGAATCCTTAGCATCTATTGATTTAATTTCTAGATTCACATTCCAAACTCCTTCATTTTTTTGGTTCATGTTTTAGAATAAAAACATTCAGATACTTCTCCATAAATGATAGAAAAATCCATCTTCCATACTTAGCATGAATCATGAACTATTTTCAAACATTCATGATGATTATTACATTAAATGGTCAGTATAAAATCTAGAAAACTCAAATAATTTCAAGCAGATAAACCTAATTTATCACTTTGTTGTAACACATACATATTATCTTCCAATCTATCACGTAAGAAACTATTAATATTATGTATCACTATGATAATTTATTCCATGTTTTTAAGATCTTTTATCATCTAGTAAAGTCTTATGAACTTTTTCAAGGTTGTCTCATTTAGATTCCATTGATTCCTCTACTTCCAGTGATCGGTACTTTATCTTTTGGATAAACAATAGCTTTTGTCTACGAGTCATCTTTTGAAAATGTATCTTAATTCTTTCTTCACTTCAACATATCTTCCAAATGTGCACCTTTCTTCATCTATCATCTTTTAGATTCACTTTAGATTAGCATCAATAACTCATCTTGTAACTGTAGGACAATAAATTCTATAATTCTTCAACCGCTATGATGTGTTGAGTACTATAATTGATTACTCATCAACTAGGTGGGTTTAATATGAGTGTGTTGAGAAATTATTTTCTTTTGATGTCGATAATTATTACCTTGAACTTTAAATTACAATGCAAGAAAAGAGTGAGGTGTTACAAAAAGGAAACATATAAACACATCGGCTACTGTACATATATTTCCAAATTCTCCCAAGTACTTGAAATCATATTTCCCAAGAAAAGTCTTCATAAATTCAGAAGTCCAAATAGTCTTGAATACGGTTTCTGAGTCGACCAACAAATGCATCATCAAAGGATTTTTTTCATCATTTTCATGTTTGATACAACGAGGTTCACTCATATAGTCATAGAGTTGATGTTTGTGGTATTCTTGTTAGAGGTTTATTTCTAAGTAATGAACATGAATTTTTTTGTAGGTATTACTTGAAGATAAAGGTTCCAAACCATGGTGGTAATGAACACACTATTTTAGAATAGACTCAACATGCCTGTAGGTTAAAAACTTCTATCTTCCAGAAAGAATATAAGTGGATTAAATTGGTGATCATGACTCGATATTTGGAGGGTGACATGGTGATTCTATAGATTTAAGAAATAGATATATTTATCTTTCAAAATAAGGAAGAAATCTCTTGGAATATACCAATAGAAATAGATCTCAAAGATACAAAGAGAGAACTAAGGATTTCCATATGTGGGATGGAAAGTCAGAGAAAGAAGATCTATGAGGTATTCTTATTAAAGTTTCATTGAGTTCATCATTAGATGAATGTAGAGCAGAATTGATACACCTATGTTGGTGTAAATTCATTCATTGTTAGTGAAGAGTAGGACAAAAACAAGCATGGAGAAAGAGATAACTAATGATTTCTATATGTGGGATGGAAAGTTAGATAAAGGAGATCTAGGAGGTATTCCTATTGGAGATTCATTGAGTTCATCATTAGATGAACGTGGAGAAGAATTGATACACCTATGTTGGTGTAAATTCATTCTTTGATAGTGAAGAGTCAGACAACACAAAGCATGGAGTTAGTGAGTAGTTTGAGTGTGTGAGAGTAGCATGTTATTTATTTTCAGGTCTAGAAAGATGGATTCTGCTGCTTTCCAATTTCCCAATTGAGCCAGTTCATTTAGAAGGGCATTATAAGTCTTGATACATTGAGTAAACCCGGTCATGACCATTTCATTATAAAGTTTGGCAGTGTTAACTGTATACCCACTACATCTAGACAAAAATCAAAATTCGTCCCACAATTAGTTTTAGATCCTCTATAAAAACCAGAATTTTGGTGAACGTCTGAATCTTATATATTCATATTCAACATATTATTAGCTATATTTTTCTTCACTTTTTTTAGCAGTTTCTATATTCAAGTTAGTGCACTCTGAATTTCCTTAATCTGGATGGTCACTTGAGTTTGCTAAAAACATGGTCTTATTGTTTTGATTTTTAATTTTTGACATAGTAAAAATTCCATTATATTTTTTCTTTTCATTTGGGATAGATCCTCACGGATTTCCATGATCCTTGACCAAAAATGATCATTTATTAATCATGCAAGTTCAGTATTGGATTTTATCGTACTTCATTCTTGTTAGAATTTGCAATAAAGGTTCATAATTAGTTGTTTTTATGTTCTTGTAGTTAGTATGAGGCAATACAGATGGTTAAACAATCTTGGACATGAGGAAATATAAATGGTTAGTATTGTGTTGGTTTATAATATCCTAGATTTAAGATAGTCTTTTAGTAATCATTATTGATAATGTAAGTCAGTTTTGTTCTGGGAACTTCTGTGTGACATGATTTTTCCTCCATTTTCTTTTAATTCTAACACCGATGGGAATATTGAATTTGGATTAGTAATAACCTTAGTAAAATAGAAAATGCCTTCTTTTTTTCATCATTTTATGATATGCATCATTTTTTAATGTTGGAATTTTATCACTTTTTCTCCATCCAAGTTGGAATTTTTAATTTTCCCACCACCATGATTGAAATCCATCTATTTTGTATTTTGGTTTCTATTGTTTTTAAGTGTAGGATGGTAGGAATAGGTGCAGGATGGTAGGAAGCTAGAAGTTGCAGAGGTACAGGATGGTAAGCTTGAAGCTGCAGTTTCTGGAGTAAAATGTTTATACCCACGGTTTATTAAACTGTGGGTAATTCTGCTGTGCAATATTGGTATAGTTTGGGTGCTGGAAAACTGTATACCCACGATTACCAAACCGTGGGTATAGATATATACCCACGGTTTAGTAAACCGTGGGTAATCTGAGTTTTTCTTGGGCTATGCCCACGATTTTATAGGAACCGTGGGTATAGAGCTATTGTGATGCCACTCTAGCCCACGGTTCATGAAACCGTGGGTATAGCCTATACCCACGGTTTCATGGGCTATACCCACGGTTCTAAACCGTGGGTATAGGTGATATTTCCAGTAGTGATTTCTTCAAGGATGGTTTCTTCCTTGGACTCAATCATCTGATCCAGATACGCATGCTCATAGGGCAGTAATATCCATGCTTGAGATGATGGAGCTAAAGGAGATTCGTCTTCCTCCTTACAATTGTAAAGAATCAGGGTTCTATTCTCTATATAGAGTGTGATTTCCCTCTTCAAACAATTTATGTTGGCTCTATATAAGGAAATCCATTCTATGCCAATAATTGCATCAAATTCCACCAGAGGGAGTATGACGAGGTTCTCTAGGAAATTCAATCCACAGATTATAATAGGGGAGGACTTATATTCATGGGATGCAATGATTTCCCCATTTTCCGTACTTACCGAAATCTTCACTTCTATGATTTTTGGTGGTGCTGGGATTGTTCTACTGAACTTTTGAGATATAAAAGAATGCGTAGAACCTGAATCAAAAAGTACATTCTCTATTCCTGAATGAATAACTAGCGTACCTGTCACCACTTCGTTGTCGGGGTTCACTTCGGCAGAAGTGATGGAAAAAGCTCTTCCTTACTGCCTTGGAGGTTGTTGGTTTCCTCCAAAAACATTTGTATTAGGGAACTGATTTGAAAGATGCCCCGGTTCTGTGCAGTTGTAGCAATGAACAATGAATTGAGGTTCGAACAGAGAGTTCCTATTTTTTGTCACAACCGCGGGTCTTTCTTGCCGACATTTAATAGCTAGGTGCCCTTCTCTTCCACACCTAAATCATTTCCTCGTCCCCTTGAGGCAATTTCCATGGTGCATATTTCTGCACTTTTGGCAAGTGGGGTGATAGATCTTCTAGCACCATTGGATTTATCCATTATACCGCCAGCATTGAAGTCCACCTTACGCTTCTTGTCCCCATGATACCCCTGTGATTCCCCGATCTCCATTTAGACATTGAGGGCACATCAGACAATTTCCTCATAGCTGTCGAAGTCATGGATCTCTAATGCTTTCCACAGGCTAGGCTTCAGCCCACCAAAGAAGTGGTCAACCTTGCATTCGGGGGTAATGACAAAGCCGAAAGCATATCGTGAAAGCCTTGTGAATTTTTCCTCATACGCTCCAATAGAATCTTCTTATTTTTGGTTGAGGTAAAGGAATTCCCTTTCCATCTTAAGCCAGAGGGTGCGCGGAAAATATTTATCGAAAAACATCTTCCGGAAATCCTTCCATTCCAGCGCCTCGATCTCCTCCTTAGGCTTCGTATTTTTGATCAACTTCCACCATTGATCAGATTCACCCTCTATACGGTAAGCCGCCAGGAGAACCTTCTCTTTTTCATAACATTGAAGGATAGAGAAGATATTTTCAATGGAGTATATCCATTGTTCAGAGATCGTGGGATCGAATGATCCACTAAAAGTAGGAGGCCTTTGTCTCATGAATCTCTCAATAGCGACTTTTTCCTTCTTAGGGGGGGTTTGGATGTTCCTCTTGACCCATGTTTCTATTCAAATCTTTATTTAGCTGAGAGATAAGCGTGAAAAATTTCGTGATTCCCTCTCCCATTGGATTGGGCATCTCATTAGTATAGTCATCACACTGATCTTTACATCGGTTGTTAGCCCGAGTCCTCCTATTACCGGACATTGGCTGGAATAAAAGGAAAGTTATGGGGGGGGGGGGTAACACATAAAGGGTAATCCAAAGACAAAAGTTTATGACTTATAAATAATCTTTTATTTACTTAACTCATGAGTCTGTAGGATTTTCATGATGTACTATTTAACATATATTCTTAGGGGATTTTTTTTTAATTCCATTCATAAGGGTTCATACCAAGCTTGTGAATTTATCAAAACATTACCCCTTGAGAGTGTTGGAACCAAGAGTGTAGCAAGTCCCGTTTTCGTGCACCAGTTCCCGTTCGAGTCTAGCTCAAAGCGGTGTTTTCGGGTTTAACCCCTATGATACATATGTGCCAGAGCTGCCTCTACCTGCTCGTATCCATACATGGATGTATTTGTTTGATAAACCACTTACTCAGTACTTACCAAAACATACGGATGGTTTTATTATACTTATTATTGCCTCTAAGGCTTTAATAGGGTTTTCTAATCCTAATCCCAAAAATAACTAAACCTATCCTTTGATACCAACTATGACAACCCTTCTTTTATTACAAACTTAAACATGATTTATTACATAAACTATTAATTTCATAAAACATGGAAGATCGAGAGGTCTAGAGTCTTTGGGGCTTAGGATCATCAGGTAACAAATTAAAACATGAAATACAACATCTTTATCGAAAACTTCCTTTACATGACCACTACATTCCCTCGTACTTAGCATTGCATGGGATAACCTGGGGACATGCATAAGAAAAGGGTGAGCTATAAAGCCCAGTAAGGGAATAAACATGGAATACATGAGGAGTAAAATACATGTTAGAAAATAGTCATATCAATAGGGCACAAGAAAAACATGGACATAAAGGCATGATAAAGCATGATAATGATAACATGGAAATGTGGCAACAACACTTAACATGGAATTAGCATGAGCCAAGGCTCATTGCACATGGAGCATGAGTAAATACTCATTGCACATGAAGCACGAGTAAACCCTTGTTGCAGTTGAATTATCATGAGTAAACACTCATTGAACATGACTTATCATGATACTATACTTTACCCAATGCATTGGAGCGCTATAAGGGCACACCCTTCTTAAACATTTCATTTCATGCATAAGTGTGCCACATGGATCACAAACATGGATTCATTAAACATAATCATTTATTAAAAGATAAAGGAATGTGGAATTCATACATGAAACTTTATAATCAATAAGTAAATGTACATAAAGGTGAATACCCTTGATGGAGAAATGGGCATGGTATTCACTACACAATGGCATTGGCTTAGAAAATCGGTGCAATTTCGGCATCGTAACAGCGTGACATAAGAATTCATAAAAAAATGGTTGATGAGAGAGAAAGGGATGAATCATCATATTTACATGAAATGGACAGTAAGGGGGTCATATATATACATTTCCAAACAATTGTAATGGAATTTAGATTCATGATACAAATGTATTGCTTGAATGTAAATGAGGAGAGAGAAGTTCCTTTCGGAATTTCGGTATAGTAACAGGTGTACATGGGAGGCATTTAATGAGAGAGAAAGGGGTCTAAAATCATCCAAAAAATAAGAGGGAAGTATGGGGGAGGTGAAAAATGATACCCCAATATTTATAATTGAAATTAAAAGGGCATAACAATATGAAGAAAATTGGACAAAAATGAGAAAGGAAGAAAAACCCTTACTTGGAAGTGTGCTTCCAAAGGCTAGAGAAAGGCTTGAGAGAGGCTTCTTGGGAGATTGGGGCACCTTGGGAGGATTCTAGAGAGAGTAGGGAAGATGTTGGATGAACCCATAAGTCTTTGAGTGATGAGGAAGTTGGAGCTTGGGTGGGTTTATATAGGAAAGGTGAAGGAATTCTTTATTATTTAGGTTTGGGACCCCTTACATTAAACTAATCCAAACCACAAACCCGCCCATGGTTTTTGCCCATGGTTTTTGGAAAAGGGAAGAGGAAAACCATATTTTATAAGGCCAAAGTCCTAACTTCTTAAAATAATGGGGTTTCTTATGTGGAGGTGAGTCACACTCCCATGCAAAATAATTTAAAAAGACAAGATGTTTAATAAGTCTTGAGGGGTCCATTAATGCTTTGTAAAATAATTCAAACAAACCCAAAATCACATTATTTTAATGGTAAAATATATATTTTCTGAACATGAATCTTATTGTATTTTATTACATCACTATTGGGTCATTATGATGTCATAAAACACATTATATATTTAAACGGTATTTAATTTTTTACCCAAAAATTTGACTATCTCAGAAAATTATGAAAAATTCACCATTGGATAATTTCGACACCCTGATTCCAGAAATAACATTTTTTTATCTAACTAATTTTCTAAATATTTTAATTTTCACTTTTAAAATAAAAACCGAAATTTATCGAAAATTCACGAGTTTTGACAAAAAATGGATTTCAAATCTTAATAAAAATTATAATTGCATTCATAAAATTATATGATCATTTATATATAATAAAATTAATTTAATAATAATAATAATATTTTATTAAAAAATTATTTAATTCAAAAATCCCTTAATTTAATAAAATTGATTTATTAATTAAATAGTAAATAAAAACACTATTTTTACTTTAAAAACTATTTACAATGTATCAATAATGACAATAAATTATATCCATTATTATATAAAAAAATAATGTACATGAACATAGTACTAGAGATTTGTTACATAAACCCTTAAAATATCCGCATAAGACCTAAGGGTAAGGTGTGCGATGGTGACAGACTCTTGGGGGGTGGGGGGGCTCAGATAACATCGCTCGTGTGGTAACCTCTATCAACTTCCAATTTTCTCGTAGACAGTCCCATTAGAGCTTGACATGATGATGCTCATCTTGGTCTTGGTCAAGAGTGAAGCCCAAGGATGCCACCTCTTTTCCGAGCTCCGATAAATGGGCTTCGTATGGAGAAATTCTATAGGATGAGGCCATCGCTTCCTTTGTCTAAGTAAATTGGATTTATTAAATCCCTATATTTATACTAATCATGTGATCACTGTTCAATGACTATAAAAGCAGTGATCACAATTATTAACATAAAACCAAAGAAGTTGATATCTTATATAAAATTTTTACATAAAGTCACATTTAACTAGATCAAGAGGTATTTTCCATTAATGAAACTTTGGGTCTTCACAGATCCGGTTGAGGAGGAGGATCAGTGGAAGAGGACATTGTGAACTTTCTCGTTGTAGGCCTTGGTAAAGTATGAGGGAAGTTCTTTATATGTGGATATAGAGAGTTGGATGGAGGAGCTCGAGATCACTTTTAGTTTGATCCAGATCCCAATGGAGTATTGGGTACCTTTTTCAGTAAGTTAGATGAGGGAGCTACACATCAATGGTGGATGATTTATCTAGGAGAGAGGAAGGAGGCAGACGTTTTGTAGGTATACTTCTAGAAGGATTTATAGGAATCGTTCCTTTCATTGACCATTAAGGTTGTAAATAGGCAGGGGCTTCTTTCTCTTCAGTAAGAGAGCATGTTAGTGAAGAAGATGAGAATCAAGTTCAAGGAGCTTCTTTGTTTTCCCCCAGATCTTTTTCCAGATTAGGAGTCTCATGCGAGATGTCTTGATGGGGCCCTCATTCCTTCTACACAGTATGTCGTTACTCCTTTTACATTGCTGACATATCTAGAGGTTCATAAGAAGGAATATGTGATCGATCAGGTGCACTTTCAGGGAGGTTTTCCACGAGATAGGAACCAATAGGGTTCCTTGAGGGGTAGAGTTGTCAGTGTTAGGTCTTAGGTTCTTGGACCTTCGAGGTTTCATCCAACAAGGATTCGAGCTTAGTAGATTCATTTCTGGCCTTGTAGTGGTAGTGGTTTTCATTATTTTCTTGGAGACTTTATGCAAGTGTGTTTTGGTTATAGGGTTAGTGGCCATCACTTGAGCCAGTTCCTAGTGGATGGTCAAGCTTAGTTTGGTGGAGATGGACAGGTTCAGTGTCAGCCTTAGTAGAAGTTTCCAGTGAGGCCGTTTCAGTAACAAGGGCATCAGGTTTTTGCTCCGTCGAGGGGAGTTGGAGTAGGTATAGGTCATCCTTAGGTTGTTACACATGTTTAGGAACTATAACCTAGGAATGGTTATAGAGGTGGTCATAAGTAGAGAGGAAAAAGAGCTAGGAATGGTCAGTTTCATGCAGTAGAGGCAGAAGCTCTAGAGGGGCTAGAGATCATTAGAGGTACGATCAGTTTGTTTAGTATTCTTTTTAGTGAATTGTTTGATTTAGAAGCTTCACACTCCTTTGTTGAAACTAATCTATCCCATTCTTTGGGACTAGAAACAGATAGGCTTCCCATGAGCCTAGTGTTCAATACACCAGTTGGAGGCCAGACCATCTTGTTTCATCTGTACCAAGGGTGTAGACTAATGATGGGGGCATATCGGTCCCATGATGATCTTTTATTATTATAGATGTAGCCATATGATGTCATCCTCAACACAGATTGGATGTATTATATAGGCGTTATTATCGACTAACTATGGAGGAGAGTTTTGTTTCTGATGTGGATGGAAAACATGTGGATTTCATTGGTGAGTGGAGTTGTTATGTGGGAAGTCAGTGTATAGAGCCCCTTCTTTCCTTGTTGACTGAGTTGTTGATGGAATCAGTGGGTATTGGGATGGTAGATGTTCTTGGGGTCATTGGAGAGTTCCTAGATGTTTTCCCCTAGTAGGTTATGATGCTACCCCCTCTACATGATGTTGAGTTTAGGATAGATAATTTTCTCAACCATATGAGAGGAATGAGCTGGTTTTCTAAGATCAATTTGCAATCTGGATGTCACCAGTTGAGGGTGATGTCTTGAAGACTGCATTCAGATGCATGTATGGGTACTTTGAGTTTTTAGTCATTCTATTCGGTGTTATGAATGCATTTACCATGTTCACGGGGCTTATTAAGTCTATGTTTTGAGAGTTATTGGATCAGTTCTTCATCATATTCATTTAGGATATCTTGATCTACTCGAAGCCAGAGGAGGAGAACACTGACCATCACAAAAATGTTCTGCATGTTCTTTGATGCCACCAAATCTATGGAAAGTTGTCCAAGTTTAAGTTCTAGACATGATTGGTTCATTTCCTTAGGAATGTGGTGTCTCATATGGGTGTGGAAGTCGACCCGTCGAAGGTTAAAGAAGTTGTTTATTGGGAAGCACCCAATAACGTGGCTGATTTTTGTAGTATCCTTGGTATCATAGGCTATTATTGGAGTTTTGTACCCAATTTGTCTCGATTTTCAGCCTTGTTGACATCTTTGACTTGGAAATACCAAAATTTTCTGTTGAGTAATCAGTGTCAGGCAATATTTGGTTACCTGAAGGGGAAGTTAGTCAGTGCTCTAGTTCTTCAGCTGCTAGAGGAAGGTGTGTTGTTTGAGGTTTTCATTGACACTTCCTGTCTGGGCTTGGTATGCGTACTGATGTAGCAGTGAGTAGTGATCTCTTATAGTCCTAGGTAGTTATGTCCCCATGAGCGTAACTACGCCACCCATGATCTTGATCTAGTAGTTGTTGTGTTTGTGCTAAATTTGTGGCAACATTACCTCATTGAGGATCACTTTTTGGTCTTTACGAATCACCAGAGCTTGAGGTATGTCTTTTCCCAACATGATTTAACTCACGAAAATAGAGGAGGATGAATTTTCTTTTTAATTATGACTTTGAAATCTTCTACACCTCAGGAAAGAGGAATTTTTTGGCTGAGGTTTTGAGAAGGATGTCATGGAAGGGTGTTGTTTAGGAGTTTGAAGATGCATGGAGAGAAATAGAGGAGTTAGAAGCCTTTCACTTAGATGCAAGATTGGATGGTGGTAAAGGATTTTTTAGAGGATGGTTAAATCTTACATAATGCAGAAAGTGGAGGAGTCTCAGTGGGGAGACTCAGAGGCATAAGTGTTGCGTGATCGTTTTGGCCATGGTGATGCTCTAGAGGGATGGCCAGAGGATGGTTAAAATTGGATGTAGTTTTGTGGAAGGTTTTTTTCCTAGTAGCGATGTGTGATAGAGTACTTCATGAGTTTCAAAAATCACCTTTTTTGGTATAACTTGGAGTTTCCAATATGTATCGTGTCATGGGGATGCGGTTTTGGAGGCCTAGGATGAAACATGCAGTGGTAGAGTTAGTGGAAATGTGCTTGGTTTTCCATCAGGTAAAACCCAAGTATCATGTTCCTAGTGATTTTTTGAAACCCTTGGATGTTCCTAAGTTTAAATGGTATGAAATCTCAATGAATTTCATTATTGGGTTACCCGGATCTTAGGGATATTGTGATGCTATCTGGGTGATAGAGGATCATATGATGAAATCAGACCACTTCTTAGCGATGAAGGAGTTGGGTGCAGTGGATGCCTTGGCTAAAAGGTATGTGGATGAGGTGGTGTGGTTTCATGGATTTCTAAGGTCCATTTTCTTAGATTGGGATGCACTGTTTATCTCATGATTCTGGAGAGGATTGCTACTTGATTTTGGCACTCATTTAGGCCTCAACACTACTTCCCACCCTCATACATAAAGGGAAAATATAACAGGCTCTCTTGAAATTGGAGTCTATATTACAGGCGTGTGTGTTAGAATTTGGTGGATCTTGGGTACAACACGTTCCATTGGTAGAGTTTGATTATAATAATACCTATCACTCTTCCATTTTCATGGATCTATTTGATGATTTATACAACAGACCGTTTCATTCTTAATTTTTCTGGACAGAGGTTGGGGAGATAACTGTTCTTGGTCCCGATGTGGTGCAGAGCATGACAAAGAAAGTTAATCTTGTTCATGAGAAGATGAAAGTATCGCATGACCTAAATAACTCTTAAATCAATTTCATAAGGAGGCCCTTTGAGTTTGAGGTTGGTGAGCACATGTTCTTGAAGGTTTCCTCTCGACGTGGGTAGAGGTGGTTTGGAAGAGGGAGTAATCTTTATCTTAGGTTTATTAGGCCCTTTGAGGTGTTGAGGCAAGTTGGCAAAGTGGAATACCAGTTGGTGTTTCCACTACAGTTTGAGAGGATACATGAAACTTCCAAATCTATCAACTTCATCAGTATCTTCCTGAAAACTCCCATTTCATTGACCAGGGAGAGTTGTATTTCGAGGATGAAGATATGTTTTTAGATCAGCCAATAGAGATCCATGATTTTCAAGAGAAGGTGATGCGTGGATGGATCATTCTTTTGGTTTGTGTGCTATGGAGGCATGGTGGCCTAGAGGAGAGTACTTTAGAGTAAGAAGTTAAGATGAGAACCTAGTATCCAGAGTTGTTTTAGGTTTTTATTTTCTCCATTTTTCTTTGTAATGTGATATTTGAACCATGTTTTATGAAATGTGATATTTTCCCTAGTTTATGATGTGTGATAAAGTCTTATAATATGAAGAGGGGAGGACCTGATTCCTAATAGAGATTCATTAACTATGATGTTATTAAATCTATGTAGGCAAGTCATTTCCACCCAGAGGGGATAGTATCTAGTCATAGAGGATGGAATTCCCTAGTTCGAGTGTTCGGGACAACACAATTTGTTGGTTGAGAAGTGGTTTTGTGGTGGCATGGTTGTGTGAGAAGAGACTGTTTTTAGTTTTTATTTCATAGATATGAGGTTGTGTGTGACATTTTTTGTCCTTTGGTTTGGAGTGTTTTGAATGTGGTAGTGTTTGAGGTATGACGATATCTTGGAGAGGTATCTTGTGGGGTGGTTGTTTAGACCCCTTTTCTTATGGGATAGGTTTTGGATTCTCGAGGGTGAGAATCATTTTATTGGAATTTTATGTAACAATTTTTTCCTTTTCAGTCTGTTACTTTTCCAATTTTTATTTTTGGAGATTTTTAGAAGAAGTCCAGAGAAGTTCGGTTGCTAAAATCTAGAAGTAGGGAGATTTCACGATGTGTAAACATTTTACATGACGTGAAAGTGGGTTTCACAATGTGTAAACATTTTACATGACATGAAATATGGTTTCACGATGTGTAATAAAACTGGGTTTAAAAATAAATAATAAAATGAAGATGTGATGTTTTTTCCATCAGAAATGGAACCCCGAGGATTACACGATGTGAAATTAGATTACACATCATGTAATACCCTGATATAGTGTAATTTTAAAACTATTTTTCAGCCAAATTTTCCTTCATTTTGTCTTGTATCATCCTTCTACTCATTTTGGGTGAACCCCAACACCTTAAGGTCTTATTCAATCATTTTTCCTCTCTCTTTGATCTGTTGATCCTGGTTGTTGTTTGTTGGAAATATATCTTCAATCCATGGTGAGTTATCCTATCATTCTCCTCTGTTTTATTCCATTATTATCATAAGGATCTACTATGGTGCTGTTTATTTGTTTTGTGGTGTGTTTGGGTTTCATTTTTATGGATCCTTTTTTGGTAAAGGTTTATCCTTAGTTCTCATGGTGTAGTTTTGATTCACAGGAATTCTTCTTCTCCCTATGGTGTGCAGCGAGTTGAAAAGCTTCTTTGAGGTAGGGATTTTCTTTATTTCTCTTTATTTGTGTATCATGTGGAAGGGGAATAATTTTTTTCTAGAAATTATGGTTTTTATGAATTAATCAAAGATAAAAAATTGGTTAATTGAATTGAAAAGGGTAATGGGGTTTGATTCACATTATTTTACAGCTTTGATGTTATTTATGATATTGTGATTGTTTAGGATTGATTCCCCACTAAAAATTGTTTCTATTTAGGGTTTTTTGTGCTAGTTATATCAATTGTGATTTCTTCTTTGGTTGTGATTATTGTGATATCACCCTAAATAGAAATTTTCTAATTATTTATACATAGATAATGAAATGGTTTCCCTTGTATTTTTTTTGAGTGATAAATCCACTAAAATAAAGTGGAATGTGATAAAATAACCTTTTAAAATATGTAAATGAATCTTTATGTGTTGGGATGTGAGGTTGTGTTTGTGGGATAGAAATGTGTAGTTAGGGCATGGGGGGATGATGGTTTGTGTGCTGTGCTTTTGGGGTGGTGAGGTGATAGTTTGTGGGCTGTGATTTTGGGGCGACGAGGTGATGAAATGTTGAGCTGTCTATGGAATGTGGTTACTTTATTCTATATTCCCAATTAGTGATGGAATAAATTAATAAATTTTTAATATTTTTTTATATGACATGGGTTGGTTTGGTTAATGAGATGAAGGTGGTTAATGAAAAATTAAATGATGGGTTGTGTGGTTAAATGTGGTTGATGCTAAAAAAATGAAATTAATGAGACGGTAAAATGAAATTGGTTGGAAATGTGAAATGGGTTTTGTGGCTTGTTTTGGGATGCTATTCATTTAGAGGTGGAAGAAAAGGTGATGGTATTGTGAGTTGATTGTTTTTTTGAGAACCCATAGGTTGGGGTTGAGTGTTTGATACTATATATATATATACTTGTACATTCTTGTGATTTCTATATGCACCCCACCCACATTGAGAACAATGTGCTGAACACCCACATAGTCATGTGGGGGGTGTCTTTCCCAACATCCCACTGGGAGGATAGATGAATGGCCACCCACTCTCCCCTACTCCATCGTCTAGGAGAGGCAAGTATTGCATATTCTGTGATGGCCTAAGTTCTGTTAGTGCATTAGATAGTGGTTTCGGTATCCCATGTCTTTTTTTGGATGAGTTGTGATGTGGTATCCCATGTGTCTTCGAGATGAGTTGTGATGCAGTGTCCTAGGTGTCTTCAGTACGAGTTGTGATGTGCTTTCCCAGGTGTCTTTAGGATGAGATGTGATGAGATGTGATGTGATGTGCTGTGTTGTGAGGCCCAGGTGTGTGTGTGGGTGGGGGGATGTATTGTGAGGTCCATGTGTGTGTGGTAGGTATGTGTTGTGAGGCCAAGGTGTGTTTGTCTGGGATGTGATGTGGTATAAGTAGAAGAGGTGGGAGTGCCAGGACGTCTTCCATTGGGGTGTGATAGTGGATAATTAGTGGTAAAGTTGTGCGGGGTACCCTATAATCGATTTTCTTTACTTTATATTATATTAATTAGCATGAATTATTTGGTGATCATGCCTTAGTGAGTTTGGGATGGTTAGTATTCCTATATAGGTGCTGTTTGGTACTACTATTTTCTCACATGTGCATTAGTATGATTCTTTCACATGTGTATGAGAGACTTGATTTTTTCCTACTGAGTATACTTGTATGATCACCCTACATATATAAAACTGTTTTGATATTTCTAAGAGTATGTTTTGGACAATGTTGGAACTTACTAGCTCAGATCCTTAACATTCTCTATGTCACTACATTAGCTTTACTTTTGGGTAGTTACTTTGGAGACTTTTATTTGTATCGGTTCTATTTATACATGAATGTGGGATGGTATGGGTTACTCTTTTATATTATATATTAGATTTGTTTTTTGATGATTCATTCTATCTCTTGATACTATTTATATTATAAATGGTAACTCCTCCCATATTGTGATATTTATACACCCTTGGTGATAGTCCCCAACCCGAGGCCTACTGGAGGTCGGACTCAGGGGTCATTATCTCCCTTTCTTCATTGCCAACCCAGGAGGTGTATCTTTGGATGGATGAGGTCATGACACACATATTTTTCAAATGATTCTCATTTACATGACCAATACGGTGATTCCATATCTCAGTGTTATATACGTCACGTGAACATGATTCCTTATCTATTTCCAACACTTGGTTTTCATATTTTATACATAAAATTTATTATTTAAATGCGCCATACCATAACATATGTTGTATTTATTAAATAAACAAATTTTATATAAAAACATTAAAATAAACACATCTACATCTAGGCATGATAATAAAATTATGTTCTTGGTAACAGTTGGTACATAATAAAAATATTTTAATACCAAAATAATTACCTTTGGAAATGAAAGGTGGTAGTCATTAATGGCTAGAACATCCATCCTTTCACCATTGATAGCTCAAAGATCCACATCTCCTCTTTCTATATTTTTAAATCTATATGGTTTCTAAATTTGGAAATATATGTGATAACCATAAGATGTATCTAATATCCAATGTATATAAATTGAAAAATTACACTCGATAATGAAACCTTTAGCTTCCCCTTTCTTTTGGGTGCAGTTATTCTTCCAGTGGAAATTTTTTCCACATAAAAAAAATACCACCCCATTTTCCTTTCAATTCATTTAGATTTTTCTATTCTTAAAAGAACGGTGCTGAGAAGATTTATAATTTTTATGAGTCTTGGGCCCCTTCACGTTGTTATTACTTTTCTTATTCACCATAAGGACCACGATTTTGTCACACCCATGTCCTTATCCACTTGGATAATAAAATTAATAAGTTCCAAAAGAAACTTATCATTATTGATCATGATACAATTAACAATAAAATTGGATAAGGTCTTATAAAGTGATGAAATTATGAGATATGTGTGAAAATCATCTAGGAAATTAATCCCTAATATGACTAAGAATTCAATGTATTTAATAATCTTGACTACATGAGGCCCAACTGGTGTAGACTCTCTAATCATAGTTGTAAAAAAGGAAATATAGATATTTTATATCTCTCATATTTCCTTCTCTTGATACATATACTGAAGGTGAGAAATAATTCTATACACAACCATGTCCTCAAGTTCCTTCAAAATCTCATTGGTCATGGATAATGGAATAAAAAATTTAACATCTATGTCATAATTCAAAATTTTCTCACAAATAGATAATTCTTCATCACTAGCCTCATTTCCAGGAACACCAGAAATAGGTTCTTCCAAAACATATAATTTCCTTTCACGGAATAGGATAATGATTAATTACCTTTTCCATATTGGACCCTAGGACACCCTAAGAGGGAAGGAGTGAATCAGAGTGTCAATTTTTTCTTGTAAAGCAATAGATCTTTTTCCCAAGTTGGTAGGAACTCGTTAAACCTATAGGATGAATATGATCAATGATCAACCATTCACATGAAAAGAGACGACACACAAGAATTTTACTTGGTTCACCACTAAGGGATACGTCCAAGGAGAATACACCGATAGTGTGTCATTTGTACCAAAATCCACTAATCTTCACTAGTTGTGGAGTACAAAAGTTTGGTCATAGTCACTCTATGCTAGGATCAATACCATTACAATGTTTTAGGGATTGCACACTGCGTATCTCAGATCACTTCTGTTGACTCCCCCTAAATCAATTCTTCGAGAGAAGTCTAACTCATTTTATTGACTTGAAGGTCTCTTCAATAGATTGGAATTAAACTCTTTGTCCTTGACTTATAATGAGACTCTACTTGCACCAAAATCTTGAGTTGATGCAAACTAAAAATAATATTAATTGAAAGACTGATATTCAGAACTACCTTTTTGAAAAGATACTTTACAAATGTCCTTCAGAAATCTCACTCCTTCACAAAGCAGCCCTGCCTTCATGGAAAAATCTACCTTCATGAAGCTCCCTACCTTCGTGAAGCTCCCTGCATTTGTGGAGAAAACTGTCTTTGTGAATCTCACTGAGCCAATATAGAATACCCCATAATATCAAAGCACTAAATACATTGAAGCATTGGAATAAATTAAGACTAAGATAGTATTTATGAGATGCTCAAGACATCATAGAATCCTAGATTTGCAGAGCTCCCCTTGCTTCACGAAATCAGAGAGATTTCATATTTTCTCAAAATTATTCATTGTGAGTGAAGGGGGGTAGCCTCTTATTTATAGGATCACCATTCAAAAAGATCCCCTGCCTTTAGCTTGTTTTCTGGATCGGTCAAAAACATCTTCACGGTGGTCCTCCCTTTGAAAAGCTACAATGAAATTCACAAATCATGAAGTTTGTCATAGTCACAGAGCCTTCCATCAAAACATCACACATATGTGATGATCCTCTTATCGAAATACTATACCACACCATAAAAATTATTTAATCCTTTATGAAAAAAATTCATTAATCTAATCTTCACTAAACTCACACCTTTTTCATATTTTTAGAAGTCCTTCAAGAAAAAACACTTTTCACAATGCAAGCCATTTTCCAAATTTTAGAACCCAAAAATTTGGAAAACATTGGGAAATGATGCCACCTTTAAAAATTCTTTCATCTTGAACTATAATCCCTTTCCTTGATATCTTCTAGATCATTCATGAGAGGATTGACAAAAAACACAAACCATGCTTGATTTCTAGTAAAGAACAACCTTGGTTCCAACATTCCACTCTTGGAAATCTACGATAGTGAGAAGGTTATCCTTATAAAGTTTGGATCATTATGATATGTTTGATTTCATTTTTATTTCTATTTCTACAGGAAGGTAATATGAAAATATATTTAGTACTTTATTTGATATCATTTAGATAAATTAATAAATATTATATTTATTAATCTCCCACTATTTTATTGAAACACAATATCCATCAACATTGGATTTGGAATATCCTATTTCTTATACATTATAGTGGAAGGGATCCATATTACCCCTATCATTACACTAACATTGTTTGTTCGATCAATTTGAAGAGTTTTAGGTTGGCATTACAAATTCCAACAACACTAACCCATAATTAGTTGATCTATTGAGTGGAATCCCCAATCCTGAAATCCTTAAATTTTATTTCCTCAACTCTTGAATCTCAATTACATCAAGTAATACTTTGGCAGTCAACCCTTGATGTTAACTAAGTTAATTCAAACCAAAACATCATGTTAGAATTACCCTATAATTTAAAGTACCCCAACTTTGGCTGGTTAAGCACTTCAAATTATGGTTCGATTATAACTGAAGTAGTGGAAGGCTATAATAACTTAAAATATATTATTGATATATTTTATCCTTTTATGTGTAAATTTCAACTTATTATATTTATCACATGCTTGTTACCAATAATTGGATTTAATTAAGTGATTAACCATGTATTAGATAATGTTTATGCATAACCCAATTTATTTTAGTTCTATCTTGTATACGTGTTAATATCATTAATTCATGTGATCATGGGAAAACATACATAATGAAATAATCATGAAACTGGAAAGAAATAAAATAATAAAGTGGCATGATCATGATCTATTACCAATGATTATTTTATCAAGCAGTTGATAAACTAACCATTGACTTCGGGAAAAAACACCTTGAACTAATTAAGGCCTGTGTTACATCTTTCCACTTATCCACATATGTATCTCTCTTAAATTGGTTTCTCCTCAGCTCCAAAATTGAACCGCCTCTACTAGTTTGGGAGATCTATCCATTACATATGATTTTACACACACACAGGTGAGGGAAAAATGGTTTACATAAAAGAAACCATGGGAAAAAAAGAACTTACATAATAAGAGGAGATAAAGAACACATTCTAAAAATTTAATTTAAAAATAAATTAAATGAAACCAATCTCATAAAGAGGTATGGTCTATTATAATGATCATCCACACACATGAAACAAATTAAACATTTAATAAAACTAGCATTCAATTCCTAATCATTATTATTTAAGATAAATCATGCTCGAGTAAATTAATTATCATCTTTAATTAATTAATTATTTTATCTTAATTATCATTATAATTTCCTTGAGATTCTCATCCATCATAATTTTAAACAAAATAGAAAAATTTATTTGAAATTAACTGTGTATATAAATATACCTTGGAGGAAACATGGTGAATACCCATCTAAATCTAACCAACATGTATTGTACTCATATACTTTCTACTCTTGTGAAATATGGAATAAAAAACTTATCACATACATTCATGATTTTTACTACCAACTTAATGATTACAAAAATTACATGATTTTTTTGTCATGTGTTATGCTTCAATGCACAAAGATTAATAACTATAACACGAACCACACACGATATCCACACCTAAAAATTATGTATAAATTAATTAAACACACAAACACACACAAATATATATATATATATATATATATATGAATATGTATATATATATATAAATATATATTAAAACCTATCACATGGAATGTCCTATCAACTTAATGACCACACACAAGCACACATCAGTAAGGTTTACATAGTACAATAAAAAAAATTAATTCTGCATAATTTGGTATATGTACATCATGTGTACAAGTGAGCTACACATCATGTACGTCTCTCACTATCTATCTGACACACACACCTAGGGGCTCTGCATGTAAATCGTGCCTCAGAAAAATTGGAGTACACAAAATGTGGTCTCCAAGTAACATTATCAATAATCAGGTAGGCCGTGTATGAAAATACGTGGATCATCTATGACTTAAAGGAATGCACACTATGTTTGTGGGATACACAACATGTACTCCGACTGACCATGTTATAGGATGACCCGATCAACACATAGAGTAAAATTAAATGTACCATGTGTATTAAATACACATAGTTTGAATTAATTTTGAATTAATTATTGGTGCACTAACCACTAGTACATGGAATGTACCTCTGGGTACACAATGTGTAATCTTGTGTTATCTGGCCATTATCCTTGGAAACTCCAAATGAGATATTTGATTTTATTTCATTCATAAAAGTAATACATTTGATTAGATTTATGAGAAACAAAAGAGAAAGTAGAAAACATTTCAATTCGGATTAAATAATTATTAAAATTGAATTTAAAAATAAATTACAAATGAATAAATCAATCAACTATCTTTTAGATAATTATAAATATTTATGTGACTGCTCTAATACCACTTGAAGGTTTTGGGTACAACAGAAGGATGTGATGGGTCATGCAATAATTTTTTTTGACATGATCAATGATCTATTTGATATTTACATGATGTTGAATGCAATAATCAAAAAAATTGAATCAAAGAAAATAGACAAGTGATAAAACATCAAAACCAAGTACATGATCATCACATATTATTTATAATTAATTTAATCAATTAAAGAATCAACTTGTGTGAATTATTTCTTAATTTATGGATCTAAAAAATAGATATATGTTGTACCTTAGTTGAATTGTAGGAATCAAGGGAATATTCTCTCTAGTGGTGATCCACACATGTTCCACAAATCTCCAAATGCCACTATAGGAATCTCCAGGTGATACTGCGGAACATCCCAATGCTTACACCATTCACTTTTTATCACTGTGAGAATCGATTCCAAATCATTATCCTTGGTCTCTCTAGACTAGAGAGTGGGAGGTGGAGTAAGATCACTCTCTATTCTTGGTAATTTTCTTGGAGAGGGAGCTCTATAGGGCTTGAGTAGATTCTCTCCGATCATCATTGTGCACAACCCAAAATTAATTAGCTCTCTTGAAAATAATATAATTGGGTTTATATATCACTATGTTTTAGAAATAAATATTTTCACAAGTGAACTTTAATATTTATTTAATCCTTACATAACCCCATTCCAATAATAATAATAATAATATGTCTTAACATGCGCTTAACTTGATAATTAAATTAAATATTATTTATTCAAATAATATTCAATATATAATATTTCTCCCTGGATCATTAAACTTGGTCCACCATTCCTCCTTAATATTTATGAGACTTTGAATAATTACTATTTATTTAATAAAAAAATATTACTAAATTATTTGGAAATAAATAAATAAATATTATATTTACTAAATAAAAAATAAATATTTTTAAAATATTCCATTCACATTATATTATCTCAAATTACTGGTGAAAACATATATGAAATCAAGAAAACATGAATAATTATTAAACCACATGTAGTAATAATATTTATTAAACCTTTTAAATAATTTATAATATTATATTATTTAACTAAGATTCTGGATACACTTAGTTTATGAACCTCTTGGCCTTTTTCTCAGTGGCATTAGATGAAGCAGCCTAATGTACAAGGTTAGCATCTAGCAAAACACCAAGACACCCATAAAGAAATAAGTTAATGCCTCAATGAAATAATACCTTATACAGATTCTTACTATGTAACTTGACTCCTTTATCATGATATCTCTAATTAAGAAGGTTTCATGCTGGTGCCATCATGTTATGTGCTCGATTTCTTTTTCTTTGAATTTTCAAAAATTGAACTTTCCCATGGAACACCATGGCCATGGATTTATTTAGGATATATAATTTCCATAAAAGGGGTCAAGATATCAAATTTTGTTAAATAACATAAGGGAAAAAATCGTTTCCTGCACTATTAATTAATACAATATTAATTGCGACATACCCAACCTATCCTACATCACCATGAATATATTTATTCATGGTTTTTATCAATACATCAAAATAAATGACTCATAATAATAATTAATAATAAAATTAAAGTATAAGGATTAATAAACATATCCACATATAGGAACATCCAATGAAACATATAAATGTGGATTTCCAACAAGAGGGTATTGTAGTTATAATATCCTACACTAGATATTAACAAAGGCGCACACAAGTAGAAGGGGCCTCATTGTCATATGAGTATCCACCCATGATATCCTATATCATTTATTTCCCTCCAATGATATCATATGGCTATATAAAATATATTTAAGAATAGTATCATAACACTTCTCGATTCTCATCATAGTGGGGAACTGTTGTCACCTTTTAGTGCGACAACTACTCTTAGGATATTATCAGATAACATGTTATGAATAATAAAAATCATTAAGTGAAAAGGAGTTTATTAATATTCAAAAATATGAATAAAGATTATCATAAAGTACACATAAGCTGGTTCTGGGGAACCAACTCCAACAGAGATTTGGTTTAATGAAGTTAAAGATTAAATTAAAATTTGAAATATGAAAATGAATATATTGGATTAGTTATTTATATGTAAGGTACATATTTTAATATAGATAGAATAAATAAGGTTTATGTGAAGTGAATATGCGCTTTATAGAGAATAATTATAAATCATATAAAGATGAAAAAATGGTATAAGAAGAAGAAAAGTTAAGAATTTGGGTACATGTGTTGTGCATACAAAGTGAACAAGTGACTTTTTATCGTGTAATATAATAATAAGAAGACCTCAACGCACAAACAACTAAAAATGGTCTATTTGGTGGAATAATATTCAGTTATTATTATCATTTTTATATCATTGAAATGTGTGGGATGTACTAGCATGTGTTATGAACCGAAATAGTGTTGGGAGATATGAAATGAGAGTTCAAGGATAAAAATTTATATCCTATACCAACATTTCAGTTCTAGTGGGATGTGTGATATTAGTCAATCCAAAATCACATCAAGGACTGGCCTTCTCTTTTGAGATGTTAACCTTATAAACCTCTATGCTCGTTGTTCCTTTGTGTGATAGTTCTGTGTTGATAAAAGATATCATTAATCTTAATATATGGAAAAGGTTATTCAAAAAGAAATAAAAAATGAATTTAAGATTATAGATCTACATGCTCCGCTCAATGAAATCCTAAGGATTATTTAGGAGGATTAAAAAGTGGTATCGAATCACGATTCCCTTTATTTGTGATTGGAAATTTTGAAGTTGTAGTTTGAAGTCTTTCTCTAGTTAGAGAAGTGGTCACAAATTTATATTATCAATAATGGATAATTTAAATTTACTGAATGATAAGGGGATTCCTACACATAATGATAAATGTCATCATATATGGAAGAATAGTTTTTTCCATACCTTTTATTTATCAGTTTGGATTTTTTGGAATCTAAGAATGATGTATTCATTCCCCACACCGAAGCTTCTACTTTGAAAATAAAAGATAATAATAATTCAAAGAATAATGTATGTGATTGAAATTATATTTTTTATTCTCTTTGAGAGAATTGATTTATGAAAGAAAAACAATAATAATATAAAAATTCATATGGGACGAGCTTGAGAAAATCTATGAAGGAAAAACCAAAGTGAAACGGGAAAAGATTTATATTTAGAGGTTGAAGTTTGAATACCATATGATGCATGATGATGAAAATATAGATGGAATCCTTAAAAAGTTTAACAATATTGTGATCATGATTATAGGTTTTAGTGAGAAGATATAATATTCTACTATGGAGAAAAATATCTTGTGCATCCTACTTGATAAGTTTGATGAAAAATTATTTAATTTGATAAAATTATGTCTCTTATTTTTAGAAATGTGAGAAGTGGAAATGTAAATTTCAAGGGTAAGATTATACTAATTTTTTTATGTGTGTATTAATTAGATACTTTGATGTAAATTGTGTAATATTTAATGAATATGAGGCTAATGGAGATGAAAAATAAAGATTAAGAAAAAAATTCAAGAAGAATGATATGAATAATAACAAGACAAAAAATTATTTTAAAGGAAAGGGAAATAATTTCTCAAATTTCAAAAATAGAAATTTATTATCCACAAGAAAAGACAATGAAATCATTTAAGAAGATGAATTGGAAGTTGAGACTTTTAGTAATGAAGTTGGTGAAAATCCGATCATTACTAAAATTAATAATAAAGATAGGAATTATGATAAAAGAAGTTCTAAAAGTGAATAATAAAAGACTAAAATAGATTTTATACTAAATAGATAATTGAAATAATTTCTCTCAAAGATTTCTAAATTAGAGAAGGAGACCAGAAGAGTAAAGAAAGGTCATCAATCCATCAAAAGTAAGGAAAATGTTTTTATAGAAGAAAAATAAAATTTAAGTGAGAATATTGAAGGTTTAAAGAAGATTATTGATGATGAAAAAACTATTAATATTAATATATAAGAAATATTTAAAGATAAAGGGAATGATTTTGACCACTTATAATTACAATTGGTTAAAATGGAAGAAGATTTGAACAAATGAAGATCCAAATTGCAGAAATCTATTTTAGAAGTTTTAAAATTCTCAAAAGTGGACGAGTATTGTGAATACTATAAAAATTAAATTCTAAGGGTGATATAATTTTTGTAAAAAAGTATAATAATAATATTTAGGTTATAAAAACCAAGTTTCTAGAAAAATCAAGTGACACTTAGAAATATAGAAATTATAGGAACACTAACATGATATAAAAAAACTACTAATACTGGTTATTTTAAAAAGTATGGAAAGAATATTAAATTGAAGAAAATTATTTCAAGATTATATAATAATTTTTTTAAAAAAGAAACTGATATTAGTAAATCAAATTAAAAAATAATTCATGTACCAAATTCTAGACAACATGATGGTTATAATGGAAAGTATAAAATCTATAGATTTTTCTAACACCTTGGAGGATTTAGGAATATAGAAAATTGTTATTGGTTTAATTAATAATATAATAATATATATAGGAGGCTTGGGAGGAAATTTTTTAAAGGGGGGTTCACCTCTTTAAAAGGAATAAATTTTAGAATTAGATTACAAATTCTAGAAAATAAAACAAAAATAGATATAAATCCTTTGAAAATGTATGTAAAAGGTATAACCAATCATGTCACCTTGAAAATTAATGTCTCATACTTCTACCAAACTAGAAAATTTTTACTTTCAATGGTCTTTATCCATAGAAGAAGAAGTTCAAAGTCAAAGAGAAATCCTTAGTTGTAGAGGTGGATATTAAAGCACAAAAGGGGTTAATACTTGGATTTTAGATAGTTGATGTTCCTATCACATTATATAATTTTTAAAACTTCTAAAAAATGTTGAAAAGTTAATTATAATATTTTTTAAATTTGAAAATTTTGGGTCGCTCAAGGTTAAGAATTTGGTTCAATAGTTTTTTTTAAAGAAAAGTTAAAATCCAAAAGCACTTTATTTGTTGATGAATAAAAAATGATATGTTAATTGTTTCAAAGATTTGTGATGAATAAATATTTTTTTATAGAAGTGGGTTATTTATTAAGATCCTATAATGTGGATAAAAGGTGATAGGAGGACAGTGAAGTAAAAGTAAATTATTTCATGTGGGTGATGCTGGAAAGTCATGCTATCTTAGCATGAAAGTAGAGAATCATCTGTGTCATTGAATGTTTGGTCATCTTGTCCATAGAAACATGAATAAGATCACTTAAGGAGAAATTGTTCATAATATTAATAAGTTGAATATAGAAAGATATTGGATGTTATTAACATTTAAAATAGAATGATTTTTAATTCTTCCCCCATAAATGCATAAATTTAATCCACCCAACCACTAGAGCTTGTTCATTATGATGTTTGTGGGATGATGATGAAGTGATAAACCAATAAAGATAAGTACAATATTTATTTAATTTATTAAAAAATATCACCACTTTTTTCATGTTTATAAATCATAATTCGCAGGCGTTAAATATGATTAAAAGTTATCAAAGAAGTGTATAAAATGAATGTGGTTTTCCTTTAAAGAAGAACTGAATAGAAAATGGAACCGTGTTTTCAAAGTGTATGTTTAAAGATTATTTAGTGAATCAATTAATTTTACATGAAATCAATGAACTATACAAACCAAAATATAATGGTGTATTTTAATGAAAAATTGAATTTTGGTGAACATGGCTTGAATAATTCCAATCGATCATGATACATTTAGATACTGTTATAGGAAATCTATTAGAGCATAATTTCACATAAAAAATCATTTTTTTATATAGAAAAAGATAAAATATATTTTATTTTGAGACATACTGAAAAAATTATTCAAGTTTGAAGTATCTATGAGTGTATAGAATCCCTTCTTTCAACAAGGTAAAAGGTGAAATTATCAAGAAATTCGAAAAAAGTGGTGTTAGATGGAATTTTCCTAGGATATCCTGCCAATGGAAAAATATATTGATACTAAAACAAAGTGAATAGAAATATTTTTGACATTATTACTATAAAGGTACTATAAATTTCAAATAAATAAGTTTATTAGGAAAAATAAATTCCAAAACTGATCATGTGTATTTTTTTTGTAAAACAACTTGATGAATTTTCAGTTAATAATGAAAATTCAGAATATATATGGGTTGAAGAATTAGATTTTTTTATTTAAAGTGATGAGGAACAATCTTGTTCATCTAGTCCAAGGTTGATATAGAAAGTTTGGGTCTAAAACATCATTATAGGACAAGGAATATATGGACAAACTAGAAGAAATTTTGGGGAAAAATTCATTCATTATTATTATTTCTCTAGTTTATCTTAGAGATATTAAAGAAGATTTAAATAATCAAGAGTGGTTTTATGCTATAAAATAAGGGATTGAAAAAATTGAGATGAATGTGTATTGTGAATTAGTACCCAATCCCAAAGAGAAGAATTTTATTGGAACAACATGAGGTTTTTGAAACAAATTGAAGGAAAGTGGAAAAGTGGTGAAAAATAAATAAACATTAGCATGTAAAGGTTATTATCGGGTTGAAGGAGTGTAATTTTATGTGAAATTTTCACCAGTTTTAAGGCTTGAAAACATAATAATATTTCTTTCTATTTCAAAAATAATGTAATGACCAATGTTTTTAGAAAATATTTATCATTAAATAAATATGATTCTTAAAATATTTTTTCACATGAAACATTGAACTAAAATGATTTGTGGCATATTAAACAATAAAACTGTTACATGAATCAAACCTATAGGATATAAAAATAATGTTATTAATTATAAATGCATAAAAAATAGGATTAAGAACACTTAAATATTAAATAGTTCAATTTTCAATTAAAGTAGTTTTTATTTATATATTTTATTTTAAAAAATAAATGTATAAATTATAGAATTTTAGTTTTTTAAAAATAATATTAGGATGAATTTTTGGGAATTTCTTTAAATAATTACTTTTTAGGTGAATAATGGAAAATAATGTTTTTACCAAAAATATACCATTTATGACATATAAAAACGACTTAGAAAAATATTAAATTTTTTAATTGATAAAAAATGTGTTTATTTGGTAAAAATATTTATTATAAATTTTATTCTAAAGGAGGTTAGAGTGCGATAAACTAAGTGGGAATTCAAGGTAAGTGTTTAATCGACTCAATTTTTGATTCATTAGGTCATATGATTTATTACTTGAATAAAATTTTAAAGATATATTTAATCATGAAAATCCCATATTTAAAATTTTATTTCCTAATTTTCTTTGGGGAAATTAGTTTTCATCATCAATAACCACTTCTTTGATGAAACATTTTCTGAAATAAAAGTATAACATTTGCAAAAATAACTCTCATTCTTACTAAATAATACTTTCTTCCATGTATGTGTTTTTACTATCAAAAGTATTTTCATTAATGAAATCCAAATATTTATTTTATTTTATATTCATTGTAGTTTAATTTACTAAATTTACTAAATTAAAGTATTTTATCATTTCTTTGATGTGGTTTTTTTCTTTAGAACAACCTAAAAATCATAATAATGACATTTATTTTCATTATTTACCACTTTAGATTTATTAGTTTAATTCACTTAGTCTTTTAAAAGATATTTTATTTGGAAATCTTTATAATTAGGTGTTTAATATTCATCTTTTCCCTTATTAAAAATTATTTTTAATGTAATTTACGCTTCATATTTGATAAGAATGTTTAAAAGGTTTTGTGAAAACTCTTGTAGTTTCACTTTGATTTTTCTTCCAAGGTTTATTTCTCATATAATGATGTTTTTATAACCCTAAATATTTTATTATGATATGTTTCCTTTTTTAAATTGATATTTTTGAAAGAATATGATTTCTTATGTTCATGTTATGTGATGTTTTGAAAATTTTTAGAAACAAATTATTTTCCATGGGTTCTTATGATATGAAAATGATTGATTTTATGTGGAACACATATATAATTATGGTGAAGGGTGGGATATTTCATCACCCTCAAATGCATTGGTTTGAGTTTATATATCATTATACTTTTAGGTGGGGGAATAATGAGTTTGTTCACATAGGTGTGGACATAATGAGTTTACTCACATTTTTAGGCATGGACATAATGAGTTTATTCACAAAGTCTTGAACATAATGGGTTTTCACATAAAGGTTTTCCAATGATTATGGTTGTTACATATTTCCAAGTTTTTCATCAAGTTATTCTATATTTCGAAGATGATTTTTAGTTTCAATATATTCCATGTTTTTATGTTATTCCTTATTTTAAAATATTCTATAGTCTTATGTAATTCTCATATGTTTTTTGATTATTGAATTTTTTTGATCCACATATTTAATTTTATGATTCCATAATGATATTTTTTAATATTATTTTTATTTAAATTTTTCTTAGGATTATCATATATGTTCTCATGATCTTTTAATAATACATTTAACCCCTCCTCATGTACTCATTTATGTTTATAATATAATACATTATGAGATGTTTTTAATTTACCGAGTGTCAGAGAACATAAAATTTTTATGTTTTCATTCCCTAAGTTATGAAGATGAATATATCAGGTGATATGTCTAGAAATAGGTCTATAAGAGAATGATTATGAAGAAATATTCACAAGTGTTGTAAAATAAGATATTTATATTACTAATCACCAAGACACTAAACCATTAAGCCCTTGGGTTTTGTGAATGTTTGTGAGATGTGTTATTTAAATCATTATATTAATGTATTATTTAATTAGGTTTAGATTAGTTCACATTACTTGGTATCAGATAAGAGTTTAGTTATTTTTGGATGTTAGTTTTGTTATTTTAGAGATAATACTTGAGAACATGAGTGAAAACCCAAAGGATAAGTCTAAGTATAGGCTACTAGCCCAAAATTTTGGTAAAGTATATATTGTGTAGTTATCCTAGAAATTAAATCCCTGTATGTATACTAGAAAGTGGACGTGTCTATGAAATCGATACACCTAGAAATTATCACTCCAAAAAAGACTGCTTGAGAATTGAATCAATCTTCACTCTAATATACAATGAGTTGGATTAAGACTACACACCTGGATAGACACTCTCAAAGGATATGCTTTAGTTAATTCACGTTCTCTTTATGAACCATTATAAATGATTTGAATATATAACTAGTTATGTTAAAAAATCTAACCATGGATAACCTAGATTAAAAACTAGAGATTAAAATGTCAATGTATGCATTCCATTTATGAAATCCTATTTTTAATTTTATAGTTTCCTTATATTTTCCTTAGTTAATTTAAGTATACTAATTCTAAATTTTTATTAAGTAAAGGTAATGGAAGGAACCCAAAAGAACCGAGTTAACAATGGGTGAGATATAAATTATGGATATTGAACCAATGAGATACCTAATTAGATTGGGAATGGGTTTAAAAACCTCATGGTAATTATAAACCAACTATATCATTTTTTGGGAAATAATTAAATTCATTTTTAGCTCTAGAATACACCAAGGAAAGAGAAAATCACTATATAATCATTTATGAGGCAACATCCACCCTCTTTTAGTGGGTCTTCTAATCCACTGTTTGCTATGGAGTGGTTAAATATTATGGAAAATACATTATTCATTCACTAGTGATTGAAACAAGAGAAAGTCAATTTCCATAAATACTATTTAGAAGGTGGGGATGAACAGTGGTTGAATCTCATTAAGAATACTATAGAAAGAGGAAGTATACACTATATAATGAGAAGAGTTTAAGAATATATTCTTCACTAAGTACTTTACTCATAATCTTCACACAAAAATGGATTAGTAATTATTCTAATTAAATAAATAATATGATGAATCTAACAGAACTTATGAATTAAATTTGACAAGACTCATGATGTATGCCTCTTGTTTTTTATTTTATATTAAAATTAAAATTGATCGCTTATTTACTAGATTAAATCCTAGTATTTGAAAAGATTAATCTATAAGATACATTGGTAGCTAAAAATAGGATATTATATATTCTATTAAATTGTTGATGGAAGTTGGAATCTATAATTATTATTGGGAAATGAAAAGTAGATTGGATTATCAAGGAAGTTATAATGATAAAAGACATGGTGGGAAGAAAGTAAAATTTTCTACTTGTAATAAATATGGGAGCAAGAACTTGGGTAATTACCACATGGGATAAAGGAACTTTTTAAGTGTGGTAAAGGAAGTCACTATGATCATAACTACCAAAGTGGTTCTTAGAGAACAATTGAGGAAATAGAGGAGAAAAAATCCCCTACTAACGTGCCACCCACACTAAAATGTTTCAAATTCAACAAGTTTGGGAATTACAGGAATCAATTCACTAACCCGAGAGAAAATGAAGAGAATAAATAATAAATACCTCATAAAGCAAGGAAATGAGGGAGATAATATGAAATCACCACTATTACAATGGATCCCAATAATAAAGTAGGGAAAGTTATACTAATACTTCACTTCAGAGCTACACATGTATTATTTAATTTTGGTTCTCTGAATTATTTTATATCATAAATGTTTACTAAGAATATTGATTCACCCCATAAAACACTATATATTGAACTTTCCTTGAAAAATCATGGAGGCATGATTATTTAACTGAAGATATATAATTCTTAACTAATCAGTATTTGTGGGAATTTACTCCCATAAAATATTGTTATACTTTCTTGGATAGAATTCTATGTAATATTGTCATGGATTTGATCTCTCTTCATAGAGCACATATCAACTACTTGGATATGGAAACATAATTTTATATCCCAAATAATTTTATTATAAAGTATCAATGTAGGGATGATTATGAACTCCCTATGGAATAAAATTATATAATTTAGGTTATGATACCCAACAAAAAGGAAATCTTAACACAAATGAGTAGGGATGAATTCAACATTTATGACATACATATCATATGGGAGTATACTAATGGATTTATAGATAAACTACCTAGTATTCCCCTAGAACATGAGGAATATTTTTCAATCAAACTCATACCTAGATCTGTTCTTATCTCAAATAGTTCACATATAATGGTTTGAATTTAATTGGATGACTTAAAGAAGTAATTGAAAGAGAATATATACAAGGGTTTTCTATACCCTAGTGCTTAACCATGGGGTGAACCAATCCTATTTTTCAAATAAAAGTATGAATTAATGCTTCTTTCCGTTTATTTTCACGAGTTTAATAAAATCAAAATCTAGATAAATTATCCTCTACCCCATACCAATGATCTATTCAATCAACTCTGAAGATCACAACACTTCTCAAAGATTGACCTTTGATATGAATATCATTAGTTAAGGGTTAAAAGGGAAGATATCTTGGAGACAACTTTCCTTATGAGGTATGGAAACTATGAATTTATAGTGGTTACCTTTGGACTTATGAATGATTCTATTTTCTTCATGGATCTAATGAACAGAGTCTTTAGAGACTACACTGATCAATTTGTGGATGTATTTATAGATGATAATCTTATGTGTTCAAAGATCAAAGAAGAGCATGGGGATCATTTTTATATTGTGTTAATGACCTTGAGAAAGGATAACTTTTATTTCAAATTTAAGGAGTATGAATTCTAGCAATATAAATTATCATTCATGGGTAATGTAATAATAATATAGGGCTTATCAGCACATCTATCAAAGATAGAAGTTATCAAGAAATGGCCAAAAAATCCATTGTAACTAATATCCATAGGTTTCTTGGGTAAGTAAGATATTATAGACATTTTGAAATAACTTTCTCAAGGCTATATAATACACTTACCAAGTTAACACAAAAGGGAGATAATTTACTTTGGATGGGGGAATGAGAAGAGAGTTTCAAGGAACTAAAAAGAAGACTGATCACCACTCCTGTACTTATATTACACTACAGTGGGGAAGGGTTTCTAATATAAAATGATACATTTAAAAATGGATTGGGTTTCATCCTCATACATAATTATAAGGTAATTTATTATTTCTCACACCAATTAAAGGCTCACAAAAATAATTACTCGACACATGATTTGAAGTTGGTGAAAGTGATATTTTCATTAATGATTTGGAGAAATTATCTATATATAGAAAAGTATAATATATATACTAATAAGAATATCGTGAAATATATATTTATATCAAAGGAATTGAATATTCAACAAAGTATATAGTTGGAATCGATAAAAGATTATGACATCTCAATATATTACCACCAGGGGAATGAAAATTAGGTGGATAATTCTTTGAGTAGGAAGGACCATACTACTCTATCTTTGATGAGGATTAAAAAATACCTAACACTCATGGATTTTAGAGGCTAAATATTGAATTAATAATTGATGGAGAGAAATAATATATTTCCCAAATGACCACAAAACCTTCTACACACATGAATATCAAATAATCATAGAAATATGATTTTGATATATAGAAAAGGTATCAAATATTCCAAAGTTAAACTTTGATAAAGGTGGATTTATAAGGTTTTAAACTTGGATACATGTCTCATTAAAACCATAATTTTAGAGAGAAATTTGGATGATGCATATAACTCATCCTTCTCTATTCATATAAGAAGTATGAAGGTATATAGAGATATAAAACAAAACTTATGGTGGGATAAAATTAAGAGATAAAATTGAAAAATATATATGTCAATTCTTGGTATTCTATTAGGTTAAGGTAGAATGAAAAAATTCTAAGGGTATGTTGCAACAATTTCCCATACCAGTATGGAAATGGAAAAACATCACCATATATTTAATCATAGGACTCAAAAAAACATCTAAATGACATAATTACATTTGGGTTTTATTAGACCTCCTCAAAAGGTTATAACATTTTATTTTCATCAAAGAATATTTATCTCTTGACCAAATCACCATGATATACATAAGGGAAGAGGTACAACTGCATAGATTACCACTTTCCATTATATCTAATCGAGATATGTGGTTTAACTCAAGGTTTTGGAGGAGTCTTCAAAAATAATTGGAGACAAAGTTGATTTTTAACACCGCTTATCATCCCTAGACATATTCTTATTCTTAGAGAAATTAAAACTCAAAATGATATACTAAGATCTTATTTAATAGAATTACAAGGATATTGTAATCAATAACTTCCATTATAAGAGTTCTTATATAAAAAAATATTCTATTTTATCATTAAAATTTCATTATATGATGATCTCTATGGGAAGATATGTTGGAATCCAACAGGTTTGGATAAAGTTAGTGAGAGGAAGTTGATAGCTCCCCACCTTGTCCAAGAAATGACAAATAAGGCTCAAACCATTTAGTGGAATATGAAAGCATCATAAATATAAAAAAAATCATTTTGAATACAATAATTTATAAGATTTATATTTTAAATTTTTTGACAAGGTTTTATTTTAAATATCTCTATAGAAGAAGGTTATGAGATTTAGATAGAAAGGAAAGTTTCTGCCTATATACATCAGTCCCTTTTAGATCCTTGATCATGATGGGGTCATATCCTATCACTTAAGACTCCTTCCATAACCATATCAAGTGAATGATGTGTTCCATGTATTTATTTTGAGAAAGTTCATACTAGATATATCACATTTAGTGAGCTCAAAATCTATACAATTTTAACGTGACCTTTCACATAAAGAACAACCTGTGGAGATGTTGGATCAAAGGAGAAGGTTATAAGGAACATGACCACCCATTTAGTAATTTTTTTCGTGGAATCAAAAGTTTAGGGAGCTACATGGGAACCTGATGATGCGATGATAGAAAGTTACCCTCACTTTTTTAATCAATATAATGAAATTTCGTGGGTGAAATTCCATTTAAGGGGGTATAATGGAATGCCTCATTTTTTATTAAATATTCCTCAAATAAATATAGTGTTCAAATCTTGTTTCACAAACAACACTGAACTAAAAAATTTTATGACATATCAGAAAATAAAATTATAACAAGAATAAAACCTATAGAATATAAAAATATAATAATCAGTTATAAATGCATATAAAATAGGATTAAGAACACTTAAATCTTAAATAGTTAATTTTTCAATAAAACTAGTTTTTCTTCATATATATATTTTTATTTAAAAAATATATTTATAAATAATTTAAATTTTTTAAAAATAAATTTATATTTTACTTCATAATTCCAAAATAATATTAGGATGATTTTTATGACTTTTCTAAAATAATTATTTTTATATGAATAGTGAAAAATACAGTTTTCACCAAAATTATACATTTTATGTCATTATAAGAAAGACTTAGAAATCTATTAAAAATTTTTAATTGACAAAATATGTATTTAAGGGTTAAAATTTTGAATTTTAAATATTACTGTAAACTTAGAAATGCTATTTTTTATTTTTAGAACTTTGGTAACATTTTATTCCAAATGAAAATAAGTTTTTAGTATTTTGTTTTGATTAAAAATTTTATGGTAAAATGAGGTTTTGGATTAATTTTAAAGATTTTTTTATCATAAAAAAATTTATGCCATTTAAATTAATAAAATTGATAATTTTTAACATAAAAATAAACTCTAAGCTTAAAAACACACATTTTCTAAAAATAGTTTTTATACGTTACATGCACTAATGTTAAAATTGATTTTTATTACAAATAAAAATTTTATATGACAAAGTGGATTTAATATTTGGAATTTGTAGGTATAAATTATTTAATCTGGTCCATTTTATTTTTAATCATTAAAATTAATTACTAGGTAAAAACTAGTTACTGTAGTAAAAACCAAAAAGGGTAAAAAGGGGTAACCAAAGGGGTAAAAAGAATAACATATTAAAAAAATGTTTATAATTTTGTGGTTGAGGTATGAATAAATGAAACCTTATCTCCATGGAAATATTTTCTATATTTGAGTCTTTTTTTCTTGTGAAACATATGTTTTTTATATCAAGTTGAAATATTTACAAAATGCCATTCTCACAAATTATAAAAGGGGCCCTCACCATCCATTCAAGGACACTATAAATTAAAGTTTAGCTTAAAAAATATACCATTTTTAATTACCCTATTAGATATTTTCACTTACTTTATCTTCTTCTCACAATAATTCAGCCTTATCCCTCTATTTCTATGGAGCCCTTCGAGGGAAAACTCACGTTCTCAATGTGAGTACTTCATTTTTCCCTAATTGTTTTATTTTATATATCACTCTCCTAAATATAATTTTATTCTTCCTATATAATTAAATAAATATTTTTTTATATTTAATTTTATTATTATAATGGAATAAATATTAACCACATTTTTCTTTCCCATTAAGAAAAATGAAAATGATATTCGTACATGTGCAGACTACGCCTTCAGAAAGTAAAAAATATCGTTTTCATCTAGTTTTTTATTCATTAAAATATAAAAAATATGATTTAAAACCTTAAAAATATATAAATAATATCATTATGATTCTTTAATAATTATATTATTTCAAAATAAACCACTTTAATAACTATACTCATCCATTAATTATGGTATGCTTATATTTGGGTCGGTCTAACCACCTACTTTAATAATGATATAAAATAATATCATGGTTAACTATGAGAAAAAACTACAAATTTTATATGATATAAATAAGTAAATAATTATTTTATCTTGGATCTATAATGGTAACACTAATATTAAAATCTTTAAGTATGATACCATCATTTTTTTGTTAAAAATCACCGAAACATGTTTGTCACCAATTTTGTCTACAATAATCATTACTAAACTATCATAGAATAAAATTAAAAAATTAAAAAATATACTAAAAAATAAATTCCAATACATTTAATGATTTATGGATTATGAATTTTTGGAGAATAATAAATAACAACACTGTTATTATGAAGCAAATTCAAAATGATCAGAATTACTCACACCCAAAATTAAAAATAGATAATAACTAACTAATATAAATGTAGATAATAATTATAAATAATGTTTAATTTTTTTTTTGATTTTAATAATTTTATTAAATATGTGATTATTATATTTATGTTTTATAAAAAGGATGTTATAGTGTGATCAACTAAGCAGGATTCCAAGGTTAGGGTTTAATCAAATCTATTTACGATTCTTTAGCTCATAATATTTCTTATTTGAATATAATTTTAAAGCATTACATGATCCTAAAATTACACTATTTTATATGGAATTTCCTATTATTCTCTAAGAAAATTAATTTCCATCATTAATAACCACTCCTTTGATAAAATATTCTCCAAAATTAAAGTATAAATTTTGTAATAATTGCTCTTATTATTTATAATGAATTTTTATTCCCTCCACATGTTTTTCATAAAAAAGTTATTTATTTAATTAAGTAAATTTTTTTATATTATACATTCATAATGTTTTAATTTACCACTTTTATTAAATGAAAATCTTTTAACATTTATTTTATGTTGACTTTTCTTTAAAATGACCAAAAAAGATTATTAAAGGCATTTATTTTGATTATTTACCACTATGGATTTATTAGTTTAATTATTATTTTTTATTTTCAAAGATCCATTATTTTGAAATATTTTTAATTAGGTTTTAAAAATTCTACTATTTCCCCTCTCCAAAATGTTTTTCAAAGATATTTTCTCTTCATATTTTATGACAATGTTAAAAAGGTTTTGTGAGAACTTTTTTATTTTCACTTCAAGTTTTATCACTCATTTAGTGATATTTTTACCACTCTATATATTTTATTATGATATTATTCCATTTAAAAAATAATATTTTTGATATAATTTTATTTCTTTAGTTTAAATTATTTGATTTTTTTGAAAAGTTTAAGAAACCCATTCTTTTCCATGAGTTCTTTAAGTAATGAAAATGACTGATTTTAAGTGGAACACATATATAAGGAATGCGATAGGTGGGGTACAATATCAACCTAATATGAAGTAGTTTAATTTTATATCTCATGTGATATTCTTTCATGCACATAATGAGTTGGTTCACATAGTCATGGGAAAAAAGGAGTTTGATCAAATATTCAAGCATGTACAAAATGTGTTTTTTCCCAAAGGCCTGAGCATAATAAGTTTTCTAACAATGGTTTTCTTATAATTATTTTTTTTATAAATTTATATGTTTTTATCAAGATATTACAAATATATAGTATTATTTTCATATTCAATATATTTCATTTTTTAATGTTATACCTTATTTTATAAATATTATACACTCTTATAACATGATCACATGTTTTTTGATTATTGATATGTATTTTCTTCCATGTTATAACTTTTATTCTTCCTTAATTATTTTTATGTTATTATCTCACTATAAAATATTTTTTTATAATCATCTCTATTATCACGATCTTTTAATAATTATTTATCACCTCCTCATCTTCACCTTTATGTTTATGATTTGATACATTATGAAATATTTTTCCTTTATTGAGCGTCATAGCTCACCCCTTTCTTATGTTTTCATTACTAAAGTTATTAATATGATTATATAATCTTATATAACTTAAAATGGATATATAGAATCATGGTTATGGAGAAATTTTCACAATTGTGGTAAAATAAGATATTTTTGTTACCAATTTCTTAGACACTAAACCTTTGGGTCCTTGGTTTTAGGGACTATTTTTGTGATGTATTATTCAAATCATGAAAATTAATGTATTAATTAAGTTATGTTTATCATGGGTATATTTAAAAAATGTGATTATAGAATCTCACATTTTCATTACATAACTTTTCATTACATTATACAAATAGAGGATATTTGAATGTTTAGTATATTGGAAATAAGGTAAAAAATACATGAAAAATTAAAAACTTATTCTAATACACTTGAAAATATTCTTAAAAGGTTCATCCTAAGTACATTTACTAAATCACATAACCTGGGGACATACATCAAAGAAAAGGGGTGAGCATAAGGCCTAGTAAATTAAACAATTTACATGTGATGTTGAGGAATATTAATAAGAACATAAGGAATATAATTATTGGATGATCAAGGGATAAATATGAATATCATAATAAAAATAACATGATTCATAAAATAGAAATGTGGCTAAAACTTTTAAATGATACATTCATAAGCATATCACCAAGGTTTGTCAATGAGGTTTCATAAATTAAAATTACCAAGTTTATTCACCAAAGTATCATAAACATTTCATATCTAGAGGATAAATTTTTTACCCAATGCATTGGAGAAATATCAGGTCACACCATTCATATAACTTAATTAATTTGAACCACATAGATCTTAATTTATTATTTCATTAATAACCTGTGGAGAAAAAATGATGGGTTTCTTATTAAAATCATGGGGTATAAATATTTTTAAATACACGATCATTAAGTAATATATTTCCCAAAAATATGGAAAGTAGGTTTATTATAGGTATATAACAGAATCAAATAAATAAATTTTACATCTTGGTAAAAAAATATAGAAAATAAAATTATTTGGGTATCCACACAATGAAAAAAATAGAATTTCTTGAGGAGAAGAGAGAAATTTTGAGAACTTAATTTGGCATGATAACAGGTATAAAACATGGTTTTAGAAAAGGGTAAAATGAGAGGGGGAATGATTATCCTATTTATAAAATATAATTTTGAAGTAAGGGTATGAAAAAGGGTAATAAAAGAGAGTGAACATAAAATTTAGAAGAAATATACAAAAAGAGGTTATTGAAGTGAAGTGAAAAGAAGGCTAATTCTCTTAATTTGAAGAGTTAATCCTAAAAAATGAGGATTAGGACCTTGGGATTTAAGGAAACCATGGGGGACTCATTGGGAGGTAAAAAACCATAAATTCATGTGGTATGGATTGTGAGTTAATGGAAATGGATAAATGGTTGGGTATTTATAGGAAAAGTTGATGATTTGTTTAATATTTTCCAAATATAGGCCTTTGAAATCTAGGTTATGGAATATGAAAATGTAATGACTCGTATTTTATTTATTTTATTTTTAGAATTTGTTTTGTGAAAATTCAGAGACCAGGATCTAAGACTGTGTTCGATTCCAAGGCCCTATGTTCCTGGAACGGTTCAGTGAAAAATGTTATGTTTTTAATAGAACATGTGAGTAATTTTACTAAAAAAGTGGAATAACTTCTAAATAGGTTCTCAAACTAAAAATCCAAGAGAACCGTTGAGCTCAGAGTAGTGGCTTTACCCAAGGCACGACTTAAATTTTGTCAACACGGGTCTTCTATGAAAAAACATGAAAATGACATAACCGTAAATAAAATAATTAAATAAAATTATTTCATTTTTAAAATCCTAATAACTCATTAACCGTAACCTGGTTTAGAAATCTGAGACCACTATTGAGTTTGTAAGGGGTATCTTCTTTAGGAGATGCCTAACCTCGGCCCGTGCATGCCAGCTATGAAAGATAGTTTTTGGACGTGAACTCCATTAAAATATTGAATAAAAATATTTTATTTAACTTTATGTGACAATGTGGTGGTAGGTTTCCATTTTAATATTTCTTTTTAGAAATCTAGGGTTATCACCATAACCCTAAAGTTTCCCTAAGGCAAGGAGAATGAGGCTCTCTCACTAGAGATGAAAAATTGGAGGTTAGAACTCAGATCAAACATTGAAAAATCTACAAATGATAACAACATGACTTCACCCTTCATTAATGACTGATAAAAACCCTAGGTAGGGTGTGAGTTTTGTTTGATTAGATTCCCTATTCTTTATCCCTATGAAAAACATGGATTAATTGTTGAATGGATTAATCCACAGATCATGCGTATTGCGGGTTGGGATTGTTCTATTATAGAGATTTATTTGGGTTGATTCATGTTATAAATTGTTCATTATTACCCTTCATTCTTCATCTAACATGGATGGATCTAGGAATACATGAACAAGGCCAAGATCCATCCATTTTGGTCGTTCATGTGCCTTGCCTTTATCCCTTATTCTTCGATTCTTTCACTTTCATGATTAGAGGATCATTGCGCCTTTTATTTGTGGCACAACGATCCGGGTTGGGATCCAACCCCGCGGTGGTAGAAGGTGATGGAAGCACAAGGAAATGGCTAAAGGCAGTGTCTTTGACCGTTTTAGGTGGAGTGAGACCAGGTGAGGCCATCAGAAGGGTAGCCGATGGCGGAAGAAAAATCAAACCAAAATGGCGGCCAGGCTAGGAAAAATCGGAAGGAAGACTGCCTGTGGGGAGGCTGATGATGGAGGCGGTAGAATGACAACCAACAACCCATGGTCGAGGAAGGATTGCAGCGACAAGATGGCATGCGACACAAAGTCTGAATGCAGTGGTCAGGGGAGGCTGCCTGCTGGGCGACCAACAATAGTGGGATGTGGTCCAACTAGACCACATCAATGGAGGGACCATGATGGAGTGAACTGTGGGGAGAGACTGGGAGCCCAATATAGAGTTAGTGACATGGGTCGAGCCACATAGGATGAGGGACCCATAGTAGAGCCGTGGGATTCAGTGTGTCATGCGAACTGGCCGCACTACATGATCTGATCACATTTACTGAGTAGCGCATGTGGATGAACCGCATATCGGAGAAGGGATAAACCAAATGTGGCGGGTTGGGATGGAGAAACCAGGATAAATTGGGCTATCCCAAACATATTGGTTCAGATCCGGACTGGGCCAGATCCATTTTCACTAAATTAGTTGTAACTTTCAAATAGATGGTCTTTTCTACGATCCAACTACGGTATTGGGACCCTTGATGCGAGAAGGTACTTTTGAGATTGTTTGATGGGTTTTTAGTGTAGACTAGTATAGGTGGGGAGTTTCCCTTGGTTCTTTCGTCGAGGGTTCAACATGATATTACGTCCACTTCACTGGATAATAATCCCCTCTAGAGGCCGAGTCTTGAATAGGGTTGTGATATCCCTCCTTGGTACTGGAGAGATCCCATATCACTTCTGATGAGGTTTCTTGGTAATTGAAGAGACCTATGAGAATAGGTCATTAATCCACCATCCAGTGGGCCATATTGGTAGGGTTATCGATATCCTCTGGGAAGGATCCCCTACTTTACGAGCCGCATCAGTAGGGTTGTCAGTATTCTATGAGAAGGATCCCCTACATTGTTGGGTAATAAAAATTGGGTTGTCAGTATCCTCTAGGAAAGATCCCCTCTCTATATATCATGACCTTGACCAGTGTTTTCTCTTTGGATGGGGCCCAAATTATTAGGACCTCTTTTTAAGAGTCTCTGAAGATATCAAGGCTTGAGGAGTGAGTTATCCCAAAATTAGCATGCCTCAAGTAGAATCTTATAGCTAATGATTGGTTGTAACATCGAGACTGCATGTATTAGCAAGATTGTATATCTCAGGGAAACTTCATGACGTATTGAGACCAAGTGTTCTCCCAAATTCTTTTTTAGACCTGTTCTATGTGCTTACTATTAAATTGATTGGGGAGTGAGATCTTTCCGAATGAGTGTGCTACGAGGGGAACCATATAGATGAAAGTTGAGGGGACCTTGAGTCTTGTAATACTTTATGATTATACCTAGATTTTATTGTTATATTTGTTGTAAACATATACCTATATTGAGCTAACTATACCCTCTTAGTGATGTTTCCTTTTTGGTCTTTTACTTCATGTTTCGGTGTTTCTTACCGAGTATTGTTTTACTCACCCCTTCATGGGATTTTCCCACAAGTGTAGTGTCTTGTTAAGATGATTGAAGCTTTGATGAAGACCTTGGTGGACCGGGGCCAATGTTTCTTAGAGATACCTAATAGATGATGTGTTCTTTTGCGGATTTAGATAGCTATTCTATACCTACCCTTCAGGTTGGGTTTTCTATGGATGAGTTCTAGGGACTTATACCTTTTTAATTTTCATTTTTTTGGGCTTGTATTCTTTCCCCATTTACTCTCAGTTTTCTACAGTTGTATTCTTTGTTGGTATCTAAGTGGTATGCCTATTTGTTTACTTAGTATTTTCCATTTCATCATTTTTTCTTGGATACATGTGTGTGTGTAAAGGTAATTTGGAAAATGCCTCCCATTTGTGGGATGTACCTACTCGGTGCTAGTCGCCAGCCCATGGCCTATGGGTGGCGGGCTTGGGGTAGTCACGACATGGGCCCCACTGGGATGAGTCTTGATATCGTGGTATCATAGGGGGATGGTAATATCTTAAAGACCAAAAGTCTATGTGTTTTGGTTTGGGGAAATAATGTTAAATGTTTCAAGTTCATATTTTAAGCCTAGGAATCCAGTGTTGGTGAAACGACCGAAATTTCCACACAACAAGACCTTGAATTATGATTTTTTACCTGGTACATGAAAAAACTAGTTGTAGGGAAAAAATTATGGTTTAGGCATCATATATTAATTGGTTGTGTTTTCCATGTCCTTCTTGAGTCAGCTCACACGGTATAATCTATTGAACGTGGTACATCTTGTTTTACTTAAAGATGATTACACCTATACAACCAGGAAAGATTCCACCATGTGATTATGAGGATGATTCATGGTGTAATGAGATATCACTACATAGATTTATGATAGATACATCACCTCAGGGTGGTGTAATAGCTATACCATCTTCCATAGAGTAGCACATGGTACTCGTAGTACCAATAGATAAGATGTGCAGGTGGAGCACACTTCATGAGTTTCAGTGATAGAGACCCCTCATTTTTTGAGGTGAGCATGACTCTTAGGTGGATGAGGACTAGCTTGAGGTGGTGATTGAGTTTTCCATCCGGTCATGGAACCAATATATCATATGGTGGTCCTAGTAGTGAGCCTTCTATATGGCTAAGCAGGGTGATGGTGGGGTTTAGATTACCCGATCTCATGATGAGTGACTCTTCTATGGATAGAGTTTGAGAAAATGTTTCCAAGAAGGAGTTATCACCTTTGAAGATAATGGATATGCATCCCCAAGATCTTTTATATATTTGGTAGAACGATATTTTAGTATCTGGGTTTTCATTGAAGAATACAGATATTTACTAATACTCAATGAATACGATACATGACCAGTGATTCAGGTCATGGACCTTCGAGAAAGATGTGTTTAGGGAAATCTGAGCTAGATTTATTCCTTTGTGCATTCCTACTTATTATAGGGTGCTGGAATGAACCTTTTTGGTTGAAGATAACTTGGATGAGCAGATACATTCAGTGAATGTTAGCATGTGGGAAAGCAACGAAACAATTTATGGGCCACCGAGGGAGAGAAAGTGATAGGAACATGTGGATATAAAAGGTGGCATACATGGTAGGGGAGCTGGGAGAGTAGTTGGATCTAGTGTAAATTTCAACATGTCACCACCACCACCACCAAGTGGTCTACACCAGGCTCAGGGAGGTGGAGGGAAAGGGAGGAGACAGCTACACACAGTCAAGGAATATGAACCAAGGGCTTCAAGAATTATTTAAGGCGTGGTCTATGTCTACTCTTAGCTACCGTATTGATAGACACAAGTGATAATCATTATTTCCTTATCAAGAATCTTGTTCGAGACCTAGAGTTTCTGGTTAAACTATTGACTTGACCTGTACGTCTGAAGATACCTACAGGAGGAGAATCGATAATCACACTAGTGCTGATAGTGCGATCTAACCCTCGAGGTGATAGTTTTGGTTGGAACCTCTTGGTGATGGTGTCGATGCCTTATGACATCATTCTTGGTTTGGATTAGTTACCTAAAGTGCATGATCAGATTTACTGTTTTAGGAAAAAGTGTGGTATGTACTCAACAATGGAACGAGGTTTTCCTTGGTCGGTTTAAAAGGAAACCCATGCAGTACAAGATAGACTCTTTCATTGGAGGGTGAAACGGATCAGTCATGAGTTGTCTAGACTTACCCTCAGAGTAGTAGATGTTGTGAGTTTTTAGTTCCCAGTAGTAGGGGCAGAGTACGAGGATATCTTTCCAGAATATATTCCTTGGATTATCTTTCCACCTATAAATTGATTTATATATTTTTTACACCCCAGTATGGAACCTATATCATCATCAACATATCAGATGGATTTTGCAGAGCTTCATGAGCTAAGGGTGAAGTTGGAGGATTTCCAGAGGAAGGGATTAGTAAGTCCCAAGGTTTGAGGTTATGCTTATATTATTGACGCTTTAACCATGTGACCATGGAAGACTAGTATCCACTGAAAAAGGATTGATGATCACTTTGATTAGTTGAAAGGTGTTCCCAGATTCTGGAAGGTTGAAATTTGATCAAGCTATCACCGGTTGTGAGTATGAGATGAGTGTAACGACCTGAAATTTTGAATAAATCTTGTTTCCTAATTTTACGTGTTATTTTATTTTATTTTTATACTCAACAAAAATGTTTCATTTGATAACATGATTATAATTAAAATGAGACCGTTGGGTTTTGACTATTATATGACCATTGGTCAATATGACCGTTGGAAACTAAACATTTTGATTTTTGTCTCTAAATACAAGTAATCTTGGTTAATTATTATAGAAAGAAGATTCGATGGCCTTGCCCAGTAGTCTTGGACTGATCGAAGCCCATCTAACAGAACTTGGTAAGGAGGTAGAACCACTAGGCTTTGCTCTAGGCCAAACCCAAGCTGAACTTCATCGTGTGAAGCTAGAACGGAATCGCCTTCGCGAGAAGTTCAACCTGATATAAATTACTACTCGTGCGATGTTGGACGAGCCTCCCTCAGATTCTCTCACCTTAGCACACCTTAAACTTAGGTCCTATGCTGGTGTGATAAGGGTCTATTTAAGGAGACCGTAACTGCCTTGTGTAATCCTTTGTTTTAAATAAAAATTGGTATTTCTTCTTATGATAATGTTTATGACTTTTCAAATGTCTGGATAAATATAGTATGCATATTTTTGGTGAATTTTATAGAAAGGATATTTTAAAAAATGTTTATGTAAACCTTAAATAATTAAAAATATGTAATGATTTTAAAAAAATGGTCTTCTACAATTATGTTCAGTACGAAATTTAAAGTCTAATAAGATCAAATTGATTTTTGATGAATAGTAAATTATGAATAGTGATTTTATGCTTAGGATTCGTAATGTGACCAAATAGATTAGTAACCTCACTTAAAGAAAGTATTAAAATAATCTAGGCACCTTGATTAAGTAATGTGATTCAATAAAATGGTTAAAAAACGGTTTCATAAATTATTATTCAAGTATTAGTTTTTTCGGGTGAATAGTGTTTTTAATTAAAAATTAAATTAAAATTATTTAGAAAATTATTTTTATAAAATGGATTTCATTTTTGAACTCAGAGCATCGATATTATGTTAAGGTAATTTTAGGGGTTTTTTTCTGAAAAAAATGAATTTTCGGTGAATAGTGTACTTATTTAAAAATAAAATTAAAAATATTTAGAATTTTTTTTTATAAAATGGATTTCATTTTTGAAATCAGAGCATTGATATTTGGTTAATGTGAAATTTTGGGATTTTTCTGAGAAAGTTGAATTTTCAGTGAATAGTAAAAATACAGTTTTAGGGTTTCAATATGTTTAATGACATCATAACTGTGTCATGATGATGTCTTGAGATATTTTAAGGTTTGGACGACCAAAGGTGATGAATTATTGTATTGGGGGCCCCATGTGTCCTAAATTCATGGGAAATATCATGGGAGAGCACATGGTTTTGAGAAAACCACTTTTGAGGTGTCCCTTGGCCATTAAAGCCTTGTCCCCTCACTTTCCCTATAAATACCAAGCCCTCCTCTCATCCATTCGACTCCAAAACCATCCTCAACGAAGTTATGGTCTCCTTACCTCCCAAGGAGTCCTCCCAATGTGCCCCAAGCCCTCAAGGTCCAAACCTTTGAGTTTTAAGAGTTACATGTTAAGGTAAGGGGTCCGACCTCTCTCTTTCTTTTCAAGTAATCTCTTTTATGTCATTTCTTTTATGCTCCATGATCTTATGTTGGAGGATATTATTTTATATTCCTCTTACTGCCCTTTTCATGTTCATATAATGAGAGATCCCCTCTTACTCTAATTATTTCGTTTTATGATGTTTTAAGTGGCACCGTTAGGCTGCCGAAATTTTTGTAACAGATTCTTTCTCCCTTCTCATTTTTCATGATCTGTTTTCATGTAAAGTATTTCAAGTTCATTTTTATTATGTTGGGGTATGATCTCTAAATTTATCATACTGATCTTTTATGATCATATTATGAGAGACCCCATTTTATCTCTTCAATTCAGTATTTTGATGTTTTAAGTGGCGCTGTTAGGCTGCCGAATTTTTAAGTGGTTCTTTCACCTTTCCCCATTTTCAAAGTTCTAATTCCATGTCATGTCTTGAAAGTTTCTTTTTATTATGTTGGGGTATGATCTCTAAATCTATAATACTGATATTTTATTTTCATATGATGAGAGACCCTATTTTATCTTATCAATTCATTTTTTTTGATGTTTAAGTGGCGCCGTTAGGCTGCCGAATTTCTAAGGGGTTCTTTCACCCTTCTCGTTTTCAAGATCTAATTTCATGTCAAGTCTTTCAAGTTCCTTTTTATTATGTTGGGGTATGATCTCTATATCTATCATACTGATCATTTATGTTCATATTATGAGCGACCCTATTTGATCTCATCAATTCATTTTTGTTGAAGTTTAAGTGGCGCTGTTAGGATGTCGAATTTCTAAGGGGTTCATTCACCCTTCTCGTTTTCAAGATCTACTTTCATGTCAAGTCTTTCAAGTTCCTTTTTATTATATTGGGGTATGATCTCTATATCTATCATACTGATCATTTATGTTCATATTATGAGAGACCCTATTTGATCTCGTCAATCCATTTTTTGATGTTTTAAGTGACGCCGTTATGCTGCCGAATTCTCATAAGAGAAATCTTATTTTTTTCTTCCTTTCAAGTTCTTCGTTTCATATGGTATATCATTAAAATTTCATTACCATGTACTTAAATACTATATATTCTGTTCCCCTCCTGTTTTATGAATCATTTTTAGTGGGTGACCCATGTCCCCTATCATTTCAATGTTTTCTAAAACCATGTATCATAGCCGTTATGCTGCATAGTTTTCGTCTCAAAATGCCTCCCTCTTTATCTCAAAATTATTTTATGTTATTAAGTGAATACTCAAAGCTATTATTTCTATAGGGGTGTTCACATATATATCAAAATTTTCTATTTTAAATTCTGGTATTTACATACAGGAAACCCGCTTTCCCTTTTTCGTGGGTTTAAAGTGACATAAAGATCATGTCTTTAAAGCAATTTTTAAAAAGTTATGATTATGAAATGAAACCGATTTATTTTATGATATATGGGTTGTTTATGAAATGATTGATGATGATATATTTGGCTCACATGATAATAAAGACATGTCAAGGGTGCGCCCAGATACCCCTCCAATGCATTGGGTAATGACTTAATCTCTAGAGATGACTTTTTAGACTGATACCTTGGTGAATAACCTTGGTAATGTTTAATGACACCTTGGGGATGGACCTTGGTGAAATGAAATGATTGTCAATATTAAATGTTGTAGCCACATCTTCAAGTTATGAAAAATGTTATTTTTATTATGATATGCCTCATGATTTCATTCTCATGCCTTAAAGTTCTTTTCATGACTTTATTGATGTATCTCAAGTTCATATGTAAAATGTTTCGCTTGTTTCCCTTACTGGCCCTTCTTCTCACCATTTCTTTTGATGTATGTCCCCAGGTTATGAGATGCATTAATGAACCTAGGATGAACTTAAGGAGAATCCTTTCAAGTGTTTAAGAAGAATGTTTTTTGTTGTTTTCATGTATTATGTTTCTGGTTTCCAAGACATTAAACCTTAATGATCCTCAGTTTTGTGTAATGTAATGAAAGTTTATGTTATAAAAAGGCGGGATGCTATATTTGGTATCAAAGGATGGTTTAGTTATTTTTGAAAATTAGGATATGAAAACTCTAGGAAGAACCCTATAGAAATGTTTAAATATAGGAAATCTTCCTGGTATTTTGGTGAGTATTGGGTAAGGGGTTTCCAAGAAAATACTTCCATATCTGGATACGAGTAGGTTGAGGTGGATCTGGCACAGAAGTACATAGGGGTAAAACCTGAAAACACCGCTTTGAGCTAGACTCGAATGGGAACTGTTACACGATAATGGGCCTTGCTGTACTCTTGGTTACGACACTCCCGGGGGATATGCTTTGGTAAATTCACAAGCTTGGTATGAACCATTATTAAAGGAAGAAGGATAAAACAAAATAATGATTCACATAAGAATATATGATCATGGATAACCTAGTTTCAAACCTAGGGGATCACAAGTTAGGGTATAATTTTCTTCTACAAGTTATCCTTATATTCTTTAAGCTCCTTTTCATGATTATTGGTTAAGTATTTAAGACTCTAATTATACTTTCTCTTCTTAGTTAATGGTGGGAAATGGAAGAACATGTCCCAAAAACCAATGTGATAGGAAATGCGACGATTGCCTTATTAATATGACAGAGATGATTAGGGGATTAAAAGATGATTATTATTTTGGAAGACGTTCACTATTTTGGGGACCCTATATGATCGAGGTAAATAGATTACTATGGTATTTTCATTGAGGAGTAAGGTTGACTTATAGAATTGATGAATTTAAGGTGGAATTATAGTAATTTAGGTTACTTATGGAAATGATTAACCTATCTTGGGTAAAATATGTTTAGGTTAGCTAATTTTGTTATAAGATGTTAGGAGTGGTTGATGTGTTTTGGAGATGAACAATGAAGTTTATTTTGGAAGACTATGTTATCAAATTCTTCTTGTATTTTGGTTTCAATATTAGTTTGGTTTATTTTGGGGAATTTTAAGAACAGTTATTTATGGAATGGTCTATGATGAACTTTGGGTATTACCATGGAACTTTGAAGATTTAAAATTAGTTTCCATTCCTATGGGATTCTTTCTTTTTGAATATTTCTTTTACCTTACCCTTTCTATTTTTGGGATAATGTTTAAAGATAGAAGAAATAGATTGTTAATCTTTTGTGGATTATGTGATTCTCTAGAAGATGATTCTTGTGATTTTGATGAGACCAAGTGTTTTTGAATTCTCATCATTTGGATAAAAGATTAGTTTTGGTAGAGACTTATTAATGGATGAAACTCTACTTGAAGGTAGGTATATTTTCTTATATTTCTATTCTATGTAGTAAATGAATTCCTCAAAATTATGAAAAGGAACGTAAAAAAATGTGGTTGGTTTATGTTTCCTACTAGGTAATCAAAGGCCGTTTACACACATCATAAGTTTGGGATTTTATTATGGTTAAATTTCTCCTAATAATGTTTTCTATCACTCTCCCTCAGAACTTGACCCTTTGTTTTCTCCTCCATGTCCATGTTTTCCTACATGGAATCCTAGTGTGGGTTAACTTGGGTGACCTTTGTAATTCCCTTTCTTTCTTTTAAAGTAATAGTTTTACTGACTCCTTTTCCGATGTGGGACTTTCAATGAAATTTCAAAACCCAATTTTTTAAAATTTGAGAGGACGCAATTTCTTAAGGGGGGAAGATTGTAACGACCCGAAATTTTGAATAAATCTTGTTTCCTAATTTTATGTGTTATTTAATTTTATTTTTATACTCAACAAAAATGTTTCATTTGATATCACGATTATAATTAAAATGAGACCGTTGGGTTTTGACTATTATATGACCATTGGTTAATATGACCGTTGGAAACTAAAGGTTTTGATTTTTGTGTCTAAATACAAGTAATCTGGGTTAATTATTATAGAAAGAAGATTTGATGGCCTCGCCCAGTAGTCTTGGACCGATCGAAGACCATCTAACAGAACTTGAGAAGGATGTAGCACCACTGGGCTTTGCTCTGGACCAAACCCAAGCTGAACTTCATCGTGTGAAGCTAGAACGGAATCGCCTTCGTGAGAAGTTCAACCTGATAGAAATTACTACTCGTGCGATGTTGGCCGAGCCTCCCTCAGATTATCTCACCTTATCACACCTTAAACTTAGGTCCTATGCTGGCGTGATAAGGGGCTATTTAAGGAGACCATAACTGCCTTGTGTAATCCTTTGTTTTAAATAAAAATTGGGATTTATTCTTATGATAATGTTTATGACTTTTCAAATGTCCGGATAAATATAGTATGCATATTTTTTGTGAATTTTAGATAAAGGATATTTTAAAAAATGTTTATGTAATCCATAAATAATTAAAAATGTGTAATGATTTTCAAAAAATGGTCTTCTACAATTATGTTCAGTATAAAATTTAGAGTCTAATAAGATCAACTTGATTTTTGATGAATAGAAAATTATGAATAGTGATTTTATGCTTAGGATTAGTAATGTAACCAAATAGATTAGTAACCTCACTTAAAGAAAGTATTAAAATAATCTAGGCACCTTGATTAAGTAATGTGATTCAATAAAATGGTTAAAAAATGGTTTCATAAATTATTATTCAAGTATTAGTTTTTTCGGGTGAATAGTGTTTTTTAATTAAAAAATAAATTAAAAAACTTTAGAAAATTATTTTTATAAAATGGATTTCATTTTTGAACTCAGAGCATCGATATTATGTTAAGGTGATTTTTGAGGTTTTTTCTGAAAAAATGAATTTTCGGTGAATAATGTACTTATTTAAAAATAAAATTAAAAATATTTAGAAAATTATTTTTATAAAATGGAGTTCATTTTTGAAATCAGAGCATTGATATTTTGTTAATGTGAAATTTTCGGATTTTTCTGAGAAAGTTGAATTTTCAGTGAATAGTAAAAATACAGTTTTAGGGTTTCAGTATGTTTAATGACATCATAACTGTGTCATGATGATGTCATGAGATATTTTAAGGGTTGGACGACCAAAGGTGATGAAGTATTGTATTGGGGGCCCCATGTGGCCTAACTTCATGAGAAATATCATGGGAGAGCACATGGTTATGAGAAAACCACTTTTGAGGTGTCCCTTGGCCATTAAAGCCTTGTCCCCTCACTTTCCCTATAAATACCAAGCCCTCCTCTCATCCATTCGACTCCAAAAGAATCCTCAACGAAGTTATGGTCTCCTTACCTCCCAAGGAGTCCTCCCAAGGTGCCCCCAAGCCCTCAAGGTCCAAACCATTGAGTTTTAAGAGTTTCATGTTAAGGTAAGGGATCCGACCACTCTCTTTCTTTTCAAGTAATCTCTTTTATGTCATTTCTTTTATGCTCCATGCTCTTATGTTGGAGGATGTTTTTTTATATTCCTCTTAAATCCCTTTTCATGTTCATATAATGAGAGATCCCCTCTTACTCTCATTATTTCGTTTTATGAAGTTTTAAGTGGCGCCGTTAGGCTGCCGAAATTTTTGTAACGGATTATTTCTCCGTTCTCATTTTTCATGATCTGTTTTCATGTAAAGTATTTCAAATTCCTTTTTATTATTTTGGGGTATGATATCTAAAATTATCATAATAATATTTTATGATCATATGATGAGAGACCCCATTTTATCTCTTCAATTCGGTATTTTGATGTTTTAAGTGGCGCCGTTAGACTACCGAATTTCTAAGTGGTTCTTTCACCTTTCTCCTTTTTCAAAGTTATAATTCCATGTCATGTCTTGCAATTTAATTTTTATTATGTTGGGGTATGATATCTAAATATATCATACTGATATTTTATTTTCATATGATTAGAGACCCTATTTGATCTCATTAATTCATTTTTGGTAAAGTTTAAGTGGCGCCGTTAGGCTGCCGAATTTCTAAGGGGTTCTTTCACCCTTGTCATTTTCAAGATCTAATTTCATGTCAAGTCTTTATAGTTACTTTTTATTATGTTGGGGTATGATCTATATATCTATCATACTGATCATTTATGTTCATATTATGAGAGACCCTATTTTATCTCATAAATTCATTTTTATTGAAGTTTAAGTGGCGCTGTTAGGCTGTCGAATTTCTAGGGGGTTCTTTCACCCTTCTCGTTTTCAAGATCTACTTTCATGTAAAGTCTTTCAAGTTCCTTTTTATTATGTTGGGGTATGATCTCTATATCTATCATAATGATCATTTATGTTCATATTATGAGAGACCCTATTTGATCTCGTCAATCCATTTTTGGAAGTTTTAAGTGACGCCGTTAGGCTGCCGAATTCTCATAAGAGAAATCTTATTTTTGTCTTCCTTTCAAGTTCTTCGTTTCATATGGTATATCATTCAAATTTCATTACCATGTTCTTAAATACTATATATTCTGTTCCCCTCCTGTTTTATGAATCATTTTTAGTGGGTGACCCATGTCCCCTCTCTTTTCAATGTTTTCTAAAACCATGTATCATAGCCGTTATGCTGCATAGTTTTCATCTCAAAATGCCTCCCTCTTTATCTCAAAATTATTTTATGTTATTAAGTGAATATTCAAAGCTCTTATTTCTACAGGGGTATTCACATATATATCAAAATGTTCTATTTTAAATTCTGGTATTTTCATACATGAAACCCGCTTTCCCTTTTTCGTGGGTTTAAAGTGACATAAAGATCATGTCTTTAAAGAAATTTTTAAAAAGTTATGATTATGAAATGAAACCCATTTCTTTTATGCTATATGGGTTGTTTATGAAATGATTGATGATGATATATGTGGCTCACATGATAATAAAGACATTTCAAGGGTGCGCCCAGATACCCCTCTAATTCATTGGGTAAAGACTTAATCTCTAGAGATGACTTTTTAGACTGATACCATGGTGAATAACCTTGGTAATTTTTAACGACACCATGGGGATGGACCTTGGTGAAATGAAATGATTGTCAATATTAAATGTTTTAGCCACATATTCAAGTTATGAAAAATGTTATTTTTATTATGATATGCCTCATGATTTCATTCTCATGCCTTAAAGTTCTTTTCATGACTTTATTGATGTATCTCAAGTTCATATGTAAAATGTTTCGCTTGTTTCCCTTACTGGGCCTTCTGCTCACAATTTCTTTTGATGTATGTCCCCAGGTTATGAGATGCAGTAATGAACCTAGGATGAACTTAAGGATAAGCCTTTCAAGTGTTTAAGAAGAATGGTTTATGTTGTTTTCATGTATTATGTTCCTGGTTTCCAAGACACTAAACCTTAAAGATCCTCAGTTTTGTGTAATGTAATGAAAGTTTATGTTATAAAAATGTGGGATGCTATAATGAGGATATATAGAAGATGGATTTTATAAGATTCTATTGTCACTATAAGTACATGGTGATGTCCTTCTATGTGAAGAACGCCCTAGCAGTGTTCATGGGACTCATGAACAAGATCTTTCAGCCTTGACTCTGAAGGGGAAGCCTTTAATGTGGATAGAGAGGTGATAGAAAGATGTTCATCATTTGAGACATAGTTCGATGAGCACCCCGATCTGGAGATTCTTGGATGACGGATTCGAGTACATAGTGTTATATGATGCATTAAAGACCAAACTTGGTTGTGAACTAATGCAGTGGTAATCGATGATTGCATATGGTTCTCACCAGTTAATACCACATGAGAAGAACTACATGACCCGCGATCTTGAGACAACAATGGTAGTCTTCGCATTGAATATGTAGAGACACTACCTGATGGGAGAGTGGTTTATCATCTACCCCGACCATAAGAGTATCAAGTATATATACTCTTAGAAGGAACTGAACTTGAGACAAAGGCGATGGATGGAGTTCCTCCAGAACTATGACTTTTACATAGTCTATAATCCTGAGAAGAGTGTGGTGGAGGATTCTCTCAGTAAGAGATCCAGTTCATAGATTCTGAATGAGGCACTAGAGTAGTCATCCTCATTACAATTATCCTTCATGGATATATATTATGTAGCTTACCTCCATTTGATGGTTTTTACCGCTACACTCTTACAATGATTCAGGGATGCAGATCTCTATCATACAGTTAGTGAGACTTTTTGTGCTCATATGTCCATAGGGAATACCCCTGAGGGATATTCTAAAGGTTGGGAGCACGTTGTTCTTATCATAGGATGCACAATGATAATTGTGGAATTACAATATGAGGTTCTAATAATGTTCATGAATCCACTTTAATGTCACATCTAGGTGTGGAAATGATGTAAAAAGACCTACAACATTAGTTTTCTAGCTAGGGATGAAGAAGGAAGTTGCAGAGTTTGTGTCTCGATGCCTTACATGACGACAAGTGAAGGCTGAGAATCAGGTTCCAGTGGGTTTAACTCAAACCCTTGAGGATCCATAATGGATGTGGGATGGGATATTGATGGAATTTGTGATAAGATTACCACATATTTCTAGGGAACATGATTCCATCTGGGTGATCGTTGATAGAATTTCCATGATGGACCACTTCTAAGATTTTTAGGAGTAGAGTTTAGTAGAGAGCTTGAGATGACTCTATGTGTAGGAGATAGTTTGACTCTAGGGAGTAACATTGAAAATAGTTTCAGATCAGGATACTCTCTTTACATATCGATTGTAAGATGGATTGGAGGAGACCTTTGGGACTCAGTTTCACTTGAGAATAGTGTTTTACCCATAGAAGGACAACCAGATTGAGTGGATCATTCTAGTTCTAGAAGTAATTCTATGAGATTTCATGTTAATGTTTTTGCTATAGTTTAGTGGATCACTTGATATTGTGGGTGTTTTCATACAACAACAATGACCCCTAAAACATCAGTTTGATAGACTTCATGCATTGGTATGGGAGACCCTATAGGTCACCACTTTGTTGGATTGACCTACGAGAGTTGGAAATCATGGGCCCAAAGTTAGTGCAGAAGACTATAGAGAAGGGTCTATTCATCCAGGAGTGGATGAATACTACACAAAGATATCAAAAATATTATATTGATAGGCTATGGAGGCCTTTGGAGTTCGAGGAGGGAGACCATGCGTTTCATTATGTCACTCCTCGATGAGGGATATGGAGATTTAGCTAGGAAGGAAAGCAATATCTGAGGTTCATCGTACCTTTCCTGGTATTTCTTAGAGTTGGAGACGTGGTGTACCTATTGAATATACCCCAAAATTGTATTGGGTACACTGAGTCTTCCATGGGTCTCAACTGAGGCGATATGTTCACGATTCATCCCATGTCATTGATTGGGGAGACTTTTGCGGAGTACCCAGTGGAGATTGAGGATCAAATGGACCAGATCCTTTATGGGCGGTCGATTCCTCTGGTGCACATTCGGTGGAAGCATGAGAATATCTAGGAGAGGACTTGGGAGAGGGAGGCTCATATTCGTGCTCAGTACCATAATATTTGTGGGTATATTTTTTTCTGGATTTCGGGGATGTAAATCCTTAAGGCGTGGAGAATTTAATTACTCAGTTTTTCAAGATTTTATTTTGAGAATTTTTTGGGAAAAGTATGAGTCGAGCCACTGAGAATATTTGGGTTTAGAGCAGTGAATTTACCTAAGGTAAAACTTAACTTCAGTTAGCGTGACTCTTATATGGAAAAACATGAAAATGACATAGTTGTAAATAAAATAATTGAATAAAATTATTTGTTTTGAAAATCCTAATAACTCATAAATGGAAACTCAAATTGGAAATTTGAGACCACCATTGAGTTTGTATGTTTTTTTTCCTTAGGTGAGGACTAACTTCAGCCGATGCATTCTAGATGTGAATGATAATTTTGGATATTAACATCATTAAAATATTTAACAAAAATATTTTATTTAACATTACATGACGATGAAGGATATGTTTCCATTTTTAATAAGCCTTTTCAAAAATCTAGGGTCATCACCATAACCCTGGATTTTTCCTACGACAAGGAGAAGGAGGATCTCTCACTAGTGATGATGGATCGGAGGCTGGAACTCAGATCAAGCATCAAAAAATCGATGAATGAAGACAATGCGGCTTCACCCTTCATCAATGACCAATCTAAACCTCAAGTAGGGTGGGAGTTTTTTTTTTGATTTCCTTCCCCATTCTTTATCCCTATGACGAACGTGGATTAATCAATGAATGAATTAATCCATCGGTCATGCGTATTGAAGGTTGGGTATTATGGGGATTGATTCGGGTTGATTCATGTTAGAAATTTACTATTCTTCCCCTTCGTTCATCATCTAACATGGATGGATCGAGGAAAACACAAATAAGGATGATCTTTCCATTTTGGTTATTCATGTGCCTTATCTTTATCCCTTCCTCATTCTTTGATTCCCATGATTTCATGACCATAGGATCATTGTGCCCTCAATATGTGGCGTAGTGATCCAGGTTGGGATCCAACCCCGCATCGGCGCAAGGCAGTGACAACACGAGGAAGTGGCTTCGATCGTTTTATGAGGAGCGTGATGAAGAGAGGCCTCCAGTAGGTCTATCGGTGGAAGTGGTGGGACCTGAATGGTAGGGTTTCTAGGCCAAGAAAACATGGAAGGACTACTACCGGTGGGGCGGATGGCAGTGGAGGCAGAAGAATGACCACTGGCAGGGGGGCCAATGGTGATGGCAACCCGCGGTCCAGGAAGGACCATGATGGCGAGGTATTCCATGGAGGAGATGGAGACATGGCTCGAGAATCTTAATAGGGGGGACCCACAGTAGAGCTGTGAGATACAGTGGGTCATGTGGACCTACCATGCCATACAGTCCGGCCTCATTGACTAAGAAGCACACGTGGATGAGCCGTGTGTAGGGGAAGGGCCAACGGGCATGCCGAAAATTGGGTTGGAGAAATAGGGATTCCCTGGACGGCCCAACGTCTGGGCTAGTTTGGTTAGGCCCAAACTAACCAGGCCAGGTTGAGTCAGCTGAACTGGGTTGTGTCAGGTCAGCCGGACCGGGTTGGGTCGGACCTGGACTGGGCTAGTTCTATTTTCACTAAATTGGCTGTAACTTTCAAATGGAAGGTCCATTTGACCAGCCTTCTACGATGTTGGGACCCCTGTGATAAGGTGGTACTTTTGAGCTGGTTTGGGGGGTTTTTTAGTATGGACCAGTGTAGGTGTTTATTTTTCCTTGGTTTTTTCCTTGAAGGTTCAGTACGACATTACGTCCACTTCACTGGATAGTAATCCCCTCTAGAGGCCGAGTCCCAGATAGAGTTATGGTATCCATACTTGGGAATAGAGTGATCATCTATCACCCTTGATGGAGTTTTGTGGGAATTGATTTGACCTCCAAGATCAGGGAGTTAATGATCTATCTAGTGGGCCATATCGGTAGGGTTGTTAGTATCCTCTAATAAGGATCCCCTATGTTACAAGATGCATCAGTAGGGTTTTCGATATCCTTTGAGAAGGATAATCTATATTGTGAGGTAATTTAGATTGGGTTGTCAATATCCTATGGGAAGGTTCCCCTCTTTATATACCATGACCTGGAACAATGTTTTCTCTTTAGTCGGGGCCCAAATTAGAGGGAACTCTTTGTACGAGTATCTAATGATATCAATGCTTGAGTATTGAGTTATCCCAAAATGATCATGCCTAAAGAATAATCATGTGGATAATGATTGGTTTTGATATTGAGACATCATATCTTAAAGAGATTAGATGTCTCAGAGAAACTTCACGAATTATCGAGACCATGTGTTCTCTCGGATACTTTCAATAGACCTGTTTTACATGATTACTATCAGATTGATCGAGGAGTGAGATCTCCCAGAATGAGCATGCTATGAGTGGAACCATATGGATGGTATTGGAAGAGACATTGAGTCTGATAATACTTTATGAGTATACCAAGATGTTCTTATTATATGTCATGTAGACATATACCTGCATTGGGATGATTGTATCCTCTTAGTAATGTTTCATTTGTGGTTTTTAATTCGTGTTTCTGGGTGTCCTACTGAGTATTATTCTACTCACCCTTATATGGGATTTTCTTTCATGTGTCGTGTCTTGTGCAGATGATCAATACTTTGACAGAGTCCGTGGTGGGCTAGGGCCACGTGGCACTTAGAGATACCTGACAAACGAGGTGTTCTTCTGTGGCTTTAGCCTACTGTTCTGTACCTACCCTTCAGTTAGGATTTTCTACAGAGGAGTTCCTATGACTTATACCTTTTTAGTTTTTATTTTTGTTGGGCTTGTATTCTAAACCCATTTACTTTAAGTTTTCTACTGTTGTACTATGTGTTGGTATCTTAATGGTATGCATGTTTGTTTACTTAGTGTTTTTAGTTTCATCAAATTTTCTTGGAGACGTGTGCATGTCTACAGGTACTTCGGAAACTACCTCCCATTTGTGGGATATGCCTACTCAGTGCTAGTCTCTAGCCCCTATCCTATGAGAGGTAGGCCTGGGTTAGTCATGGCATGAGCCCCACTGGGACTAGTCGTAATAGAAAAACTATGGTCTTACCCAAATTTCCCCATGTTTTTGGATATTTGGGACATATTTTAAGTCATTTAAACTGAAAGTAACTAATCATAATTCTTTATTACTTCTTTTGGCACGGTAAAGTAAAGTTTCCACAAAATAATGTTTTTAAAGAAAAAATTTCCATTTTTGACATTGGAAAGTAACTTATAAGTTTTGAAATTGATTAAAATCTATTAAAATAATTGATAAAATATTTTAGGTCATGTACTGTGGTTAATTAATTATAACATCATTATGAAAAAATTATGAAGTCATCAAACATACCGAAACCACAAACTATATTTTTACTATTCACAAAAAATAAAGTATTTTAAAAAATTCTCATAAATTCTCTATAACCTAGTTTTGATGTGATAATTTCAAAAATTATGTATATTTTATCATAATAATTTCATAAGTATGATAAATTTCACTTTTATATAAAAAAATCCATATTTATTTAAAAAATAGTTGGTTGATAACACATAGTCAAATTTATGACACTTAAAAATTATCAATGACACAATAAAAATATTCTATCCTTTATATTTAAATAAGATAACTTTTAAAATAATATTTCATTAAAATAAATATTATTCAAAATAACTTATTATATTATAAAAATTTATATCTTTTTCAAAAAGTACAATTTGTGTTTGAAATATCAATTTATCAAATCCCACCTATATTTCATTAAGAAAAAATATTATTAAAATTGAATTGATGGAATAAATTTTTTATTAATATAAAGGAATTAAACTTTAAGTAACTATGTAATGAAAATGTAACCCCTTATAAAACCTATGTATGAACAAAGAGTATGGTGTTAGATGGTGATAGATTCATGGGGAGACTCGAATAACATTGACAGAGAAGTAATTTTTACTAAGATGAAATTATCCAATAAGAAATTTTGATCTAGCTTCATTTTTTAAAGCTCATATTAGTCTTGATCAGTGGAGAACCCCAATAATTCTATCTCACTCCTAAATTCTGAAAAATGGGATTAATATAGAATGAATATATTAGTTGAGGCCATCACTTCTCCTTTATGCATTAATTTTCATTTTTCATTTATAATTATTAACACTAATTACAAAGTTAAAATTATTACCAAGAGTATAGTTTCCAACATTTATATTGACCAATGTTTATATAACGGTCGAATCATGATGGTCACATCTCCCTTTATACTCTATAAATACCCCTTTACTATTAAAAACATATAGTTTTTTTGTGTTTAATATAATATAACACATATATTCTCAAGAAAACATTTTATTTTAAAAAGTATGATTTGTTATAGTGAAACGTGATATTTAAAATGGATTTCAGTTCTTCCTTCATCAACAGTGAGTTAGAATAGGTGGTATACATTGATCTACCATGTGGTTTCTTTCTTGGAGAATAAGAGAGTTATGTTTTCATGTTAAAAAGTCTTTATATGGGATAAACTTTCCTTATGATTTTTGTATTATAAGATAAAAATCTATTTTAAGTAGTTAAATTTTTGAAAGGGAATAATGGACAATAGTCTCCACATTAAGGATGATAAATAGGCATATCTTCTATTTATTTTTGTGTAGATGAAATCATTTTTAGAGGAAATAATGAATGAGTTTGTGAAGTTTTTTCTTAGAAGATAAAGATTTATTTTGAAATGTCCTTTCTTGTGGAGATAAAGATGTTTATTTAATTAAAAAATTTCAAATGAAAGATTAAAATTTTCTCTCATAAGATATATATGTTTTATTTAAAAAAAAGTTCTAATAAGAAGGATTAAAATCCAGTTTTTTACAATAATTTTAGTTGGAATCAAGATATCTAAATATGATAAAAGAAAGTGAGTGGAACCAAGGTAATTAAAGAATTGATTATAAGGCTTATATAGTTGACATATTTAAGATTGAATATTTTTTATATTATTACTATATATTCCAGATATCAAAATGTTCCAAAAGATACCCATTTGACTACTAGAAATATAATTTTTAATTAAATTTGAGATACAATATATTTTGGTTTGTAATATGATAGTAAAGGAAATCTTGATCTTTCGTGGATGAATAGAGGAATATTGAAGGTGTTGTGTTGATTATAAGAGGTCAATATCTGGGGGAGTTTTCTACCTTTAAGAGTGGTGTGTTTTTCAGATCTTAAAGAATTAAAATTATATAATTTTGAGTATTTCTGTGGTATAATATGTTGTTTCAATAAATTATAAAACCTAATTAATGTGGATGAAGAGTCAGTTGGAAGATATAATGGTTGAATTGAAGTCACATCTTCTTCTTGAAAGTGATAATCGAAGTGGTATCAATATTTCAAGTAATATAGTTAAACATTATAGATCTAATAACATTGAAATTAAATATAACATCATCAAGGAGATTGTATAGATAAATTAATTAAAGATGTAATTTGTTCTTATAAGGGAGAAAATAACTGATGTGTTCTCTAAGACAACCTAAGGATGTATTTCCGAATATGAGGTTGATTTTGAGAGTTTAACTTCATCCTTATCAAGGATAAGGTATGGTGTTTCAATCCCCTCTCTTATCTTGTCTTTGGATATTATTGCGAATGTGGGAGAAAAAGAAAAGAAACATAAATATTCTTTTATATTTATCTTTTAATGTTTTAAATACGAAGTGAATGCATTATTAGGGGAGTATCCATTGATATTTTCTACCTTTAGGGGTTGTAATATATTAATGGAGAGTATACATTTAGATAAAATGAAGAGAATAAACCATAGATACCTCCTAAACCAAAGTAATAAGGGAGATATTACGCAATCACCATTTTTTAGGTGGATCATAATAATGAAGTTGTAAAAGGTACACTTATCCTTTACTTTAGAGATACACATGTAATATTTGATTTTAGTTCTTTTAATTCTTTTATATCATAAAAGTTTGTCAATAAAATTGATTCAACCAATCAAATGTTGTTTATCAAAATTTAATAGAAATTTACTAGTGGCATGATGATTGCATCTAAGATATATAACTCTCATCCAATCAATATTTATGGGAAGATAATCCATTAAAATATTTTATACTTTCCTTAGTATAATTCAATGTAATATTAGGCATGGATTGGAACACTCTTCATAGAGAACATATCAACCATCAGAATAAGGTTATCTCATTTCATATCCCAAATCATTATATTATCAGGTGTCAATGTAAGGATGATTATGAACTCCATATGGAATAAAAGCCTATAATATGGGTTATGATACCCAACAAAAATGGAATTTTAACAGAAATGATTAAGGAGGAAGTAAAAATTGATGGCATGACTATTGTATGGGATTAAACTTATGTATTTATAGATAAAATTCATAGTATTCCCCCAGATTATGGGGATGAGTTTTCAATTGAACTCATACCTATATCCATGCCTATCTTGAAGAGATCATAACTAATGGCTCCCATTCAATTGGATGAATTAGAAAAGAAATTGAAATATAATATAAAAAGGGTTTCATAAACCATATTGATTCATCATGAGCTGCACCGGTCCACTTTGACAAACAAACTGATGGATCAATGCATATTTTTAGTGACTATCATGAGCTTAATAAAATCAAAATCAAGAAAAAGTATCCTTAACCCCATATCAATGATCTATTAAATCAACTCAGAGGAGCTTGATACTTCTTGAATACTGACCATAGATTTGGATATAATTATTTAAGGGTTAAAAGAGAGGATATTTCCAACACATATTTCCTTACAAGGTATGGACACTATGAATTTATAGAGATTACAATGGAATTATGAATGATCCCAATATCTTTATGGATCTATTTAATAGAGCCTTTAGAGACTACCTTGATCAATTTGAGGATGTCTTTATAAAATATATTCTTATATATTTAATGATTAAGGAAGAACATGAATATCATTTTCATACTGTGTTAAAGACCATGAATAAGGAGAAACTATATGGAAAATTTAGCGAGTGTGAATTTTGGCTATAGAAATTATCATTCTTGGGTCATGTAATCACAAGAAAGGTAATATAAGTATATCCATCAAAGATATATGTTATCAAGAAATGGAACATATTTACCCCTATAACTATGATACATAGATTTTTTTGGGTTAGTAGGATATTATAGACTCTTTGTGATAATTTTCTCAAGGTTATAAAATCCACTAACCAAGTTAAAAGAAGAGAGAAGTTTATTTGGATAGAGGAATGTGAAGGAAGTTTCATGGAAATAAAAAGGAGGTTAGTAAAACTACTATACTTATATTACCCTACAATAGGGAAGGGTTTGTAATATATAGTGATTCTTTATAAAAGGGACTCAGTTTCATTCTCAATCAAAATAATTAGGTAATTTCTTATGCCTCACACTAATTAAAGACTCATAAAACAATTACATGGAACATGATTCGAAGTTGGTGATAGTGATATTTGAAGTAAATATTTGGAGACATTATCTCTATGGAGAAAATTATGATATATTTACTAATCAAAAGATATTGAAATCTATATTTACATAAAATGAATTGAATATTCAAAAAAGGATAAAGTTGGAATTGATAAAATATTATGAATGATCAATACATTACCACATGGGGAAGTAAAATAATGTGGATGATGCTTTGAGTAAGAAAGACTATGCTACTCTATCTATGATGAGGATAGAAAAATACCCATAATCTTGGATTTGTAGAGGATGAATATTGAAGTCATAATTGGAGAGGATAAATATTATCTTTCCCAACCAAGTTCTCAAACTTCAATACACATGAATATTAAAGAATCCTAGAATGATGATGTAGATATAGAGAAAAAGGTAACGAATATTCTAGAGTTCAACTTTGATAAAGGTACATTTATAAGTCTTGGAACCTGAATATGTGTCCCACCATAACCAGAATTGAATAGGGAACTTTTGGATGATTCATATAACTCATAATTATCTATTCATCCAAGAAATAAAAGGATATGTAGAGATCTAAAAAAAACATCTGGTGGGATGACATTAAGAGATAAATTATAGAATATAAATCTCGATTCTTTCTATTCTAGTAAGTTAAGGATGAAAGAAAAAAAATTATAATGGAATGTTTCAACCAATACCCAAATCAGTATGGAAATGAAAAAACATCACCATGGATTTTTTTTATATGTTTCCACAAGGAATCTAAAGGATATAATTCCTTTTGGGTTGTAGTTGATCACTTAACAAAGTCAACAAATGTTTTTCTATAAAATAATATTTCTCACCTAACCAACTAACCAAGATATACATAATGGAATTTTTATGACTGTATTGAGTACCACTTTATATCATATCTGATTGAGATATGAGGTTTTCCTCAAGGTTCTAGAGAAGTATTTAGAATGAATTAGAGATAGAGTTTGAGTTTCACAAATAATTATCATCATTAGACAAATGTTCTATTTGAGATACATTTGGAATCTTGAGGATATACTAATATATTATTTAATAGACATATAAGGAATTTCGTATCAACACCTTCACATGGTAGTGTTATCATAAAACAATAGTTTCCATTTTCGTATTAAAATGGAACCATATGAGGCTATATATGGGAAGATATATAAGACTCCAACACTCTAGGATGAATTTAGAGAGAGGAAACAGATATGTCCCAACCTTTTCCAAGGAATGAATGAGAATATTCCAACCATTCAATGGAATTTGAAAGCAATATAAAGTTGAAAAAATAGTTACACATATAATATTAAAAAATATGTAGAGATTGAAGTTAGTGGTAAGGTTTTTCTAAATATATATATAGAGGTATTTTATGATATTTTTTAAGAAAGGGAACTAATCCCTATATATATTGACCCCTTTTAGATCCTTTATATTTTTTTGGGGTTGTAGCCTATCACTTAGCACTCCTTCCACACCTATCTCAAGTGAATGATGTGTTCCATGTATCAATTTTGAGAAAGTACATAATAGATCCATCACACATAATAGTATTGAAATTTATACAATTGGAATGAAATATTTCATATAATGAACAACATATGTAGATGCTAGATCAAATAGATAAGGTTCTGAAGAACAATATTAACCATCTAGTCAAAGTTCAATTGCGGAGTCAAAAGTTTGAGAAGCTACATGGGAACCTAATGATGTGTTGAGAGAAATGTAACATCAATTTTCTTCCTTAATATAATGAAAATTTGTGTGTAAAATTCCTCGGGAGGGGGGGTATAATGAAATTACTAGCATTTTTAGTAAATAGTTATCCTAAAATAAACATGGTGCTTAAAATATTATTTAACACAAAACACCAAAATAAAACAATTTGTGACATATTATAAAAGAATATTATAACAAGAATAAAACCTATAGTATATAAAAGTATAGTAATCAATTATAAATTCATATAAAATTGTATTAATAACATTTAAATCTTGAACATTTCATTTTTCAATAAAAGTAGTTTTTTTCTTATATTTTTTTATTCTAAAAATATATTTATAGATAATAGAATCTGAATTTCATAAAATTAACTTCATATTATAATTCATAATTCCAAAATAATATTAGGATTATTTTTTTGGTATTTTATAGAAGAATTAATTTTTAGGTAAATAGTTAAAAATATAGTTTCACCAACATTTAGAACTTAGGTAATGTTTTATTCAGAATTAGAAACAATTTTAGACTTTTTTTCTAATTAAAAACATTACGGTAAAATTAGGTTTTGGTGTACTTTGAAATAATTTTTTAATTACCTATTTATGTTATTTAAATTTTTTAAATTTATATTTTTTAGCTTACACATAAATTCTATGCTCGAAAACACACTTCTTCTAAAAACAGTTTTTATAAGTTACAGGCGCTAATGTTAAAATTGATTATTATTTCGCATATAAATTTTATCTGATAAATTGGATTAATTTTTTTAATTATTATTGTTAAATTATTTTATAAGTTTAATTTTTTTAGGCATAAAAAATGAATTACTTAGGTAACATCTAGTTACTGTGGTAAAAACCAAAAGGGTAAAAAGAAGTAACCAAAGGTGTAAAAGGACAAACATGATAAAAAAATGTTTATAATTGATTTTTTGAGTTATTTTTTGACCAAAACTTATCTAAAATCCATTATTTTTTTGAGTCTTATATACATGTGAAACAAGTTTTATCTGTATATTAATTTTAAATATTTACTAAAAAACCATTCTCACCACTTATAAAAGGGGCCTCTCACCATCCATTCAAAACCACTATTAATTTTAATTTAGTCCTAAAAATCTTCAATTTTTCTTTACCATATAATATATTTTCATTTTCATTAGTTTATATTCACAATAAGTTATCCTAATCCTTTCATTTCCAAGGATTATTTTAGTGGAAAACTCAAGTCCTCAACGCGAGTACTTAATTTTTCCGTAACTTAATTTATTTTTTTTAATTTAACTATCGCAAATAAAATATTATTATTCCTATATAATTAAATCAAATTTTTATATATTTTATTTTATTATTATAAGGGAATAATTATGAACCACCTTTCCCATTTTCTATTAATGAAAACAAAAAAGGTATACATACATGTACAGACTATCACCTCCACAAAGTAATGTTTGTAATTTTTCATCTAGTTAATTTTTTATTTATTAAAATATCTTAAAATATGATTCCAAACCTTAAATATATATAAATAAAATCATTATTATTATTTAATAATTATATTTTTCTAAAATAAACCACTTTGATAACCATACTCATCCGTTAATTAGGGTATGTTCATGTTTAGGTTGGTCTAACCACCTACATGAACAATGTTATAAAATAATCTCATTGATGACTATGAGAAATTAGTTACAGATTATATATGATATAAATAAGTAAATAATGATTTTACTTTTTCCTTGAATGGTAAAATTAATATTACACTCTTTAATTATGATACCATTGTTTGTTTGTTAAAAATCACTAAAACATACTTTTCACCAATTTCATATACAAGAATCATAAATATATTATCATGAAATGAAATTATAACTTTATAAACTATCATTAAACATCAATTAAAATAGATTTTATGATATAGTAATGATGAAAATTTTCAGAATAATGAAGAACAACACCATTATTATGAAACTAGTTCAAAACGACCAATATTACTCACACCAAAAATTGAAAATAAATAATAATTAAGTAAAATATATAGATAATAATTATAAAATCAGTTTACAAAAAAATTATGGATATGAATAATTTGATCAAATAGGTGATTAATATATTCTTGTTTTTTATCAGGGAGGTTAAATTATGATCAACTAAGCGGGAATTCAAGGTAAGGTTTTAATCAACTCAAATTAAGAATCCTTGGGTCATAGTTTTTATTAAATTAATATAATTTTAAATATTTACCTGATCCTAACACTCCACTATTTTATATGGTATTTCCTCTTTTTCTATAGGAAAATTAATTTTCATTATAAATAACCACTTATTTGTTGAAACATTTTCTTACATTAAAGTATAATGTTATTAAGAATAACTCCCATTATTACCAATAAATATTTTCTTACATGTAAATGTTTTTCCTATCAAAAGTGTTTTCTTTTATAGAATCAAAAAATGTATTTTATTTTATATTCATCATATTTTACAAGACCAATTTTTTTTTTGTATTTAAGTGTTTTATCATTTATTTTCTATTTATTTTTCTTTAAAACGACTTAAAAATATTAATAAAGAAAATTCTTTTCATTATTTACTACTCATAATTTCTTTTTTTGATTATTTTGTTTATCTTCAAAGACCCTTTATTTGTAACTCTTTGTAATTAGGTTTTTCTAATTAGACTATTTTTCATCTCCAAAATGTTTTTTAAATTAATTTCAACTTCATATTTTTTAACAATGTTTAAAATAGTTTTTGAAAACTTTTTATGTTTCCAATTATAATCTTCATCAAAGGTTTATCTCTCATGTATTGATATTTTTGTCACCATTAGTATTTTTTATGATATGATTCATTTTATAAAATAACATTTTTGATGACCTATGTGTAGTATTCCTAAGCTCATTATCCCAAATCCATTTTCTTATTTATTACATTGGAATAAGATAAAAGGAATCACAACTTAAAGGTTAAAATAGTTTACCAGTCTTAGTAAAGTCGATACATATTTAAAATTAAAATTTAATTTTAAAACATAAAGTACACAAAGAACATTATTTGATAATTTCATTATTCCACTTAGCCTATCCCTACATATCAATCACCAAACAATTCCTTGTATCCTGGGGAAAATAAGACATATGAATGGGGTGAGCTAAGATGCTCATTAAGGGTAAGAATACAAAAAAATCTATGGATAAATAAATCATAATAAATAAGAAAACATAAATCAATGAAACAAATTCCATATAAATAATAACAAAATCATAACATGGAAGGAATAAATGATGATAAAATAATTCCATATAAATAATCACATGATATTGAGAATATAACCATAGATATTCTAAATAATAAAATAATCACATATAATATCAATAACTAAATTCATAATGATGTAATGAATAATATTGGATATCTTTAATATACCATAAAGGCCTTATTCCAAGACTTCTTACCATAGTGTCATTGTTCCAAGTCAACTTACATAAATGGGTATGAACTCATCCAAATACCCAAGCTAATTTGTCTCATGAGACTAACCGATGCATTAAGGGGATATATAATTTTGGTCCCCTCTCATAAATTAACAATATCAATTTATTATTCATATAAAAGGGGTGAAACATAATCAACATTAATATCTGTATTAAAAAACTAAAATATGAAATTTTAATACTTACCAAAATCTATAAACAAAATCATAAACCATCCAAGGTAATATGGTGAAAATTGTACACCCCTAGTAAAAATTATCATAATCCATCCAAAATAATGATAATGATGGTATAAAATTAAATGGGTATAATATACACCACATAAAGGAAATAAGTGGTGAATGTGGTATATGTCTGACAGAAGTAAAAGTAAGACGAGAAACCCTTACCTTAGGTCCAAATTCATTTGAACGTGTCCATAACTCATGGATAATGGTTTTAAGAATTTTATTAATTTATAATAGAACCATAATAATATTTATTATATAATATATGATCCTATTACTTAATCTCACCACCAATTTATAAATAATATTTCATTATTTTCATTGTTTCGAGTGTTAATTGCCTTGTTTTCTCATGCACAATTTCTTATAAAAGTTCCAATTCCTGTGTAAAGTATATATATATATATATCATACAAAAAATTATAATAATGTTATAAATATCATATTTACTCATTAGAAACCATTTTATAACTATTTATGAAAGTTTTATATGGAAAATATACCATATCACTTAGTGGAGACAGTAGGCCCTATGTACGCACAAGCAATGATATCATTCCCTTAACAAGTGAAAGGGCAAGGATGTGGGTGATATGTTTTTAATAAAATCAATATAATTGAATATATTTCAATATATTAATTAACTTTATCTTTATTACATTCCATGAAACGCATAAGTGGAAAATGAATCACATCGCTTCATGTGGCGGTAGCCCGCTGTTCACAAGAGCGAAATTGTAGTATTTGAAATGGAATGGAACAAAAAAATGTATATGTGATATTAAAATTATAAAATTATAATAATATCCTAAATATCATATAAATATGATAAATACATCATTATATCCACACATGAAAGGTGATGATGAAAAACACACTACATCAGTTTTCAAGGCGGTAGTCCGCCATACACATGTTCAATGATTTCTTTTCCCATTTGATGGAAAGTGGAGATGGATAAATATTATACCATAAAAATAATAAAATATCAGTAAATGGTATATATTGGTGTTATTATATTGGAAGTGTTAACACATCAATGAATGTTTAAAATAATAAATAAAATGGAAGAGATTTGGTATGATAATTAACTTCTCTAAGAGAAACCTCCTTTGCATATCCTCTTAAGGACCCTAGGGATGATTTTTTTGAGGACTAGAAGCTCTAGGATATATCTAAGGATGTTTTGGAGTAATTTTTAGGGTTTTTTTGAGAAAAGGTCTTGATAGGTGTGAATAAGTGAGGGGATGGAGTTTCCATTTATAAATGGAGAAAGGGATCCCTCTTAGAAATTACTTGGAAATTTCCCAAAATAATCCAAAATGATAAATTTATTCCCCATAAAAATGCATAAAAATGATCTTATTCTAATTTGGGATGTATACGGTCCAAATATGTCCACATAATTAGATTTTTACAAGTTGGTAGGTAATTTTAAACCTTATCTTCTTAGTTTAAACCCACAATAAACCCATTTTACCCTAAACATGATAACGATCTTTTATTTCTTTCAATATTCAATGTTATTCGTACTGTCCACTATGCTTGACTAAAAGTCATGGATAATCTTTGGCTTGAAATCGACTCCACCACTATTGTGAAAGCTATACAGAATGGTGTGATACATCTATCATGGAAGATCACTTCTAGATGGATGAGATGTCTCACATTCCTCTTGATTTTCAATTACATCATCACTCATACATACTTGTAAGAAAACACCATAGTGGATGGTCTCATTAATAAAGGAATCAATAAGGATCTCACTTAGTTAGATACACTTCCATCTGATCTAAATAATCTTCTTAAGAAACATTGTAATAAAATCCATTATTTTTTACTTATGTAATAAAAATTTCCTTTTAATAAATTTAACTTTTCCTACTTGTCCAAAAAAACCCCCCTTTAAGAAAAATCCCACAAAAATGATAAGAAAGTGGGGTTTTAAAGAGTAAATGTTAAAAATTTACAAAGTTTTTATATCAAAATTTAAAATAATAATGAATTAAATTACCTAAATTGGATTAGTAGATATATATAATTTAACTAATTATAATTTTTTAAAAAATAAAAATATATTTTAAATTTATAAATAATTTAAACGAAAATGAAGTTTTCAACTAAAATTCAATATTTTCACTATTCATCAAAAAATGAAACTTTTCAGAAAAATCCCCAAAATTCACCCAAATATAATTTTGATATGATGATTTCAAAAATAAAGTTTATTTTTTTAAAAAAAAATTCTATAATTGATAAAAATTAATATTATATTATGTGTGCAAAGCATGACTAAACCACCTTTTAGAAAAATACAGTTTTTTAGAAAACATTTCTTTCAATTTAAATAATTATTTTGTTTTTAATAAATAGATAAATATTTAATTTATTTTATACATGTGTAAACCTTATAATTTAAATATTTCATTTAGTACTCTTCATACCCTACAACTTTACATCTAGGTTATAATAGTTATGTTTAAATAATTATATCTTAAGAGAGTATTTCAATTTGTTCAAACTCGATGTTGCATGTATTGTAAGATATCGATGAAATTGAATTTATTTAGAAAGAAATATATTATAAAGTCTTGGTGTTCTACATTATCTTATCATATTAGTGTTGTGTGTCACATATTATATCCAAAATGATGTTCTTATTTTAAATCTTGGGTTGTTACACTATGATTTCTTAAGTTCATATTCAATGACATTTTTGGAAAGTTTAAGAAACCAATTTTTTCCATGGGTTCTTCAAGATATGGAAATGATTGATTTTAAGTGTAACACATATATAAGGATTATTATGGATGGGGTCGTATATATCCCTCCAATGTATTAGTTTAAGTTTATATCTCATGAGATAGTCAGACAGATACATAATGGGTTTTCTCACACAGGAATGAGCATAATGATTTTTCTCACATTTTTAGGTATGTAAATAATTATTTTGTTGAAAAAGGCCTTAGAATAATGAGTTTACTCACAAAGTTTTTCCTATAAATATATTTTTTCAGTATTTCCATGTTTTCATCAAGGTATTCTACATTTCCAATATTCTTTTCATTTTTAATATATTTCATTTTTTCATGTTATACCTTATTTATAAAATATTCCACACTCTTATGTCATATTAAAATGTTTTTTGATTATTTAGGTGTATTTTAGCCATTTCATAATTTTTTTTCTTTATTAATGATTTTTTATGATCTTATATTTTTCAAGAATGTTTTATGATCAATATATATATTTTCATGATCTTTTAAAAAGATATTTATCCCCTACTAATGTTCTCTTTCATGTTTATGATATAATACACTTTAAAAAAAATTCCTTAAAAAGGAGTTAGAGCTCATTAATTTTTTTTTTCATCCCCCAAGTTAGGAAGATGATTATATCATTTGAGATATATAGAAATGGGTTTATAGGATAATGATTATGGAGAAATGTTCATAATTATTTTAAAATAGGATGTTTATGTTGCTAATATCTAAGACTCTAAAAATTTAGGTCCTTTGGTTGATTGAATATTGCTGAGATTTATTATTTAATTCATGAAACTAATGTATTATGCATGTTATCTTTAGCTTGTGTCTCCTTAAAAAATGTGATAAAAGAGATTTAAAATGGATTTTAAGCCTTCCTTTCTCAATGGTGAGTTATAAGATGAGGTATATATTGAGCTACCTTGTGGGTTCTTTCTTGGAGAATAAGAGAATTATGTTTTCATGTTAAATAAGGATTTATATAGGCTGAAATGTTCCCAAAGATATTGGTATTCTATAATTAACATCAAATCAAAGAAGTTAAATTTCGAAAAGGGATGATTGGAAAATAATCTCTACATTAAGGATGCCAAATAGGCGTATATTCTGGTTATTTTTTGTATAGATAAGTTTTTTTAGAGTAAATGAGGAATGTGGTTGTGAAGTTTTTTATAAGGTGATAAATAATAATTTTGAAATTTACTTGATTAGTAATATGTGGTACTGTCTTGACATAAAAATGACTCAAAAGAAAAATCACATTTTTCTCTAAAAAGAGAAGTATACTATATTTTTTTAAAGGTATTACATGGATGATTCAAAGTTGGTTTCCACCCCAATTTCAATTAGAACCAATTTATTTAAATACGAGAAAGGAAAGTAAACAGATCCATAGGAATTCTGGTAGTTGATTTCAAGTCATATATACTTGAAATCTTTAAGGGTGAATATTTTTTATATTGTTACTCTCTATTCATAGTAACAAAATGTTCCAAAATTGACCCTTTTCACTAATTTAAATTGGATTCATAAATACATTTTAGATTCAATAATTTTTTTTTGAAATATTATTGTAAAGGAAATCTTGATCTGTTTAGATGAATAGATGTAGATTGGTTAGGCTATGTTGATGATATGATGTAAAAATATAGTAGAGTTTTCTTGTCTTGGAGAGAGGTGTATTTTTTTTTAAGAAAAGAATAAATAATACACCACTTTGATTATCTATGAGTTATAATATGTGGCATCTATAAATACAAAAAACCCAATTAATGTGGATGAAGACTCAATTGGAAGATCTCATGGTTGATGTGAATTTTTCACATCATCTTGCCTGTGATAATCAAAGAGGTATCAATATTTGAAGGAATGTTTTCAACATTCAATATATAAGAATATTGGAATTAAATATCACTTCATCAAGGATATTTTGGAGAGAAATGAATTAAAATGGTTATTTTTCCTATAAGGTAGAAAATAGCTGATGTGTTCACCAAGCCATAACATAAGGATACATTTGAGAATCTGAGGTTAATGTTGGGAGTTCAACCTAATCAATATCAAGGATAAGGTGTGGTGTTTCAATTACGACTCTCATCTTGAATTTGGATATTATTTCTAAATTTGGATAAAAAAAAATAAGTATTCTTTTATGTTTATCCTCTAATGCTTTACATAGGAAGATAAAAAAATTATAAGGGGAGTATCCATTGATATTTTTTACTTTTAGGGGTTATAATATATATATTAAGAATATATATATTTAGAGATAAATATTTAAATGGGTAACATGTGATTTCAATGTTTTTTCATTTGTGAAATGTTCTAACAATTTGTTGATGTGCATGAAAAAATTTGTGCATTACAGATCCCATGGATAGATTAATCAATTTTAGGGAAGATTTGATTATGATAATGGTGATGATGAAGTATTTATTGAAGGTTAATAATCCATTTTTAGATTATTTTCTTCAAAGTTTAATGTTATCATCAATATAAATAAAGAATTTTATTTTGAATAGTTTTGAATGTGAATCACTATTTTTATGGTTATTATGATTTTATTAGTCAATGATCTTATTTCCTACAATGAGTTCACTCATATAGGTTTCTAATTATTTAACGATGTTTCATTTCAATGTGGTTTTATTTTTAAAGGGATTTATGTTCCATGATTTCCAATAAAATCCAAAAGGTGTGATTCTGAGCCCATGCTTCATAAATCAGTTAAGTTTGTGGTGAAGCGGATATGATTTTTGTGCTATATTTTTTTAACATATAAATCATGTTAATTATCAAGTTTTTCATGATTATTCACCTATGGTGATGTTCATTTAAATGTTTGTGAGTGATTGGAGGATCATGGAAGAATATTTAAGGTTTAAGAGAGTTTATAGATGATACGAGTGACATCATCACACTATTGTGGTATTTTAAAACATTCATAGTGTTTTTCTGAGAAGTGAAAATTGATTTTATAGACTGAATATGGGTGTTTTTAAAGTGGGTTTATCTTTGAATTTATCCTATGTGAAATAATTAAGACTACTCATACTATATAGAGTATCTAGAGTGAACTAGAGTGTTTGGCATTACATTAAGATAGGGAGATTGTTTTTAAAAAAAGGAATTTAAAAAAGAATTTTGAATTGAGTGCTTATCCCATTGAAAATGGAAAGAAATGAAATTTTATAGAGCTCAAAATGATGGTTTTATGAAGATTATTCATTATAATAATCAAAATAGGGATCACTACACCATTTTATAACCATGGTTACATTTTTTAGTTGAATTTGAATTATCGTGGCATTGATCGACGGAAGGAGGAAATAAATGGGAAGTCTAAAATGAGAAAATAAACACCATAGGTAATCCCATGGTGTGAAATATTTTTTCCCTATATTAAATAAAATCTTGAATATTCCATGATATTACTTTGTGATATTTTTGAGGAGTTTGTACCATAGTCGGAAAAGGTTCGACACATGGAGAAAATGCCAAGGTTCATGTCACAATGTTTGAAAATGATCCATATGTGAAATAGATAGGAGGTAAAAAATCATGGTTATAGGTGTTTTGAAGTGGTTTTCCTAGTGGATTGGTGTCGTTAGACCAAAACAGGTCCGAACAAGCCTTGGTTATACATATGGTTTGAAGAAAGTTCATGCTTCAAGTCTATCTCACAATGTGGATCTTTTTATGACTGAGGAGACTTGAAAAATTGATAGATGAAGTCATTTAGTCTAATCAATGATTTATAAGAGAATAAATATGATCCAATGGATATATTTTAAGTGTTATTGGTTGAGAAGTTATTGAATAAAGATCATGATTAAATTCAAATTTGAAATTCAAATTTGAATCTATTGGATTTGTTATTCCCATGTAAGATACTAATTTTACCATATATAGAAGAAATAAAATATGTGTATAATTGAAATTCATTTTAAAGTGAATTATTAGATATTATCCATAGGATAGAAAATTTTATAATAATAAAGAAGATAAAATAATAAGTTTTGTGCATGTTCTATGCATACAAAGTGAAGAAGTACTTGCTGTCATGAAATAGAAGAAGAAGAAACTCAACACATTTTTTTTGAAAATGGTCTATTTGGTAAAATTTTATTCATTTGTTCTCATCATTTTTATATCATTTTAAAGTGTGGGATGTAATTGTGTGTGGTATTACCCAAATAATGTTTTAGATACAAGTAATGATAGTTAAAGGATAAATCCTGATCACCTATACCTACATATTAATTATAATGGGGCATGTGATATTGGTCAATTCTAAATCACACCAAGGATTATACTTATATTTTGAGAGGTGAACCTTGTAAATATTTGTGATCATTATTTATTGTGAGTTGGTCATGTGGAGATATAAATTATTACTCATCGTAATAGATAGAGATGATTGTTCAAACATAAATAAAAAATAATAATTTCAGATATTTGATTCACCCCTTCTCACTGATCTCCCAAGGATCCAACAAGTGGATTAACAAATTTATTTCTATCTGAAAATATTTCTCACTCAATCAAATTGAAAATATATACATAAATAATGTGGTAAGGATACATGGAGTACCAATCTAAATTGTATATTATCAATATATGTGGTTTACCTCAAATTTTGATAAATGTTTTGAATATGAATTGGATATAGATCTGATATTTAATGTTTCTTATCATCCTAAGACTAATTTTCAATGTAAATAAAACATTAAAAGTCTATAAGTTATGATGATATATTTTTCAATATATTTAAAACGAAACAGGGATAAACACCTTACCTTGGGAGAGTTCTCATATAAAAAAAACTTCCATTATAACATTAAAATAGAACCATATAAAGCCTTATATTGGAAGTGGTGTGAAACTCTTGCATGTTAGGATGGAGTTAGAGAGCGTAAAATACTAGGACTAAATATTACTCAAGAAATGGAATAGATGATTAAAAATATTTAAAAACATATTAAAATTCAACATACTCGATAAAAAGATCTATAATGATAATCATCAGTGAGATTTTGAGTTTGAAGTATAAGATAAATTATTCCATTGAATATCACTATATAAGAGGGTAATGTGATTTAAGAAGCAGGTAAATTCAAACCCTAGATACATCCGCTCCTTAAAAATACACAATCATGTGGGGGGGGAATATCTTATTTTCATCCACTTCCACCAAACCTCTCCTAAGTGAATGATGTGTTCCATGTATCAATTTTAAGTGACTATATACATAATCTATCACATGTATTAAAATAAAAGGTTATAAAACTGTAACATGATATTTCTTACAAGGATAAACTGATAGGAGTATTCAATATTAGATATAAAGTACTAATTAACAATACCACTCGCCTAGTTAAAGTCATATGGAGAAATCATAACTTTGAGGAAGAAATACAGGAACTTGAAGATGTAATGAGGTAGAAGTAACCAATTTTTTTAAACAAAGTAATGATATTTTAAGGGGAATTTTATTTAAAGGGGGTATAATGTAACTCCTCCATATTTTAATATATATTTTTCCTTTAAATAAATTTTTTGTTTATAGCTTGATTCACACACAACACCAAACTAAAATTAACAATGATATATTTTAAAATATTACATTGAAAGATAAAACTTAATAAATAATGATAATATAATATGTAACATTATTAATAAACTTAAATTTGGAATAAAACTACAAGTAAATAAAAATCCTCTGAAAATGAAATCTTTATGACCATGGTTTTCCATAAAGATCAACACCCCAATTGCAACTATCTAAATAAGGTAGAGAATTAGAAATGTGATATACATTTTTAGAGATAATTAGTTGAATAAGATGAATGAGTATAATAATGTATGTAAGACTATATGTAAGAATAAAATATGAATATTATATATATGGTCATTGAAAATATAGTCTTTGAAAGTATGTTTATTGGATATATGGTTGTTGGGTATGCATGTATTCAATAGGTATATTGATGTTTTATAGTTTTTATTAACAAATTAAAAACTATATCATTTTGGAATGAAAAGTTATAATGAACCATACTTTACATACATTGTTAATAATTCAAAATTGAAGTACCCTTATTACAATATATAACAAAACCATGAAAGGACCGTATAGGTATAGTGTCTTTAGAAACTGGGAAACATAAACAACTGGTTCATAAAGCATCTACATTGTCTCCAATTTACTTCATCATATCTAGAGTCCCTTTTGGGATATCCTACTTAATAACATTCTTCCTAACCTGGGGAAAGAAAACATACAAAAGTGTGAGCTCAAATGCTCAGTAAGGGTAAACAAAAGAAATATCAATCACATCATATTCATAAGAACATAACATTTTGGAAATCTTAACCTGCAAAAGAAATCATAATTTCATAACATGGGATAAATCATAGTAGTGAAATATAATCCCAATAATCATAACTTAAAACATGAAACTTTGTGGCATACACACATAATCATATAGAATAATTTCTTAGTAGTCAAGACTCATTTCTAAGACTATCTTAGCGGAAAAAGTCCATTTCTGAACCAAGTTCACTCCTCGTTTCAGTCATGTTTTACTGAACCAGATTAACCTGCCGTTCCAGCCATGTCTATCTCATTAGATATAAATCTTTACCCAATGCATTGGAGGGATATATAGGTCCCACCCATCTCATAATGAAACCATTCTTATGTGTGCCACAAAATCATAAATCATACATCATAGCATAACCCATGTCATAAAAATGGGATTCTTAAACATCATGTCATCATAACATAATCCATATAAGATAAAAAGACATCATAAAAATAATTCCATCATAACATAATCAAAACAATGTAAAAATAGGGATAGAAACATAACTCTATATTATCTTAGACGGAAAATAATTTTGATAAAACACTTGAACTCCATTCTTGAGGAAAATATCCTTTCTACTTCAGAAACATTTTCCTTTCTTAACATGTCATATAATTTTAAACTAAAAGAAGTTGATAAAAAATAAAATTGGAAATTTGTAGAGGAAGATTCATGGAAATAATGTTCTAAAAATACATTAATGCTTTATAATTTTAAAAAAACATCCTTCTCGTACTTTGGCCGAAAAAGTGAAAAAGTACCGCGTACGAAAAACGACAAAATATTCCTTTCATATATTTTACTAAACACTAACCGAATGGTAAAATTGGATTTAAAAAATTTTATGTGGATGGAAATAATATTAAATATTGAGGAAACATGGATTTGGATGATAAATATTCCCCAATAAATTCTGAAGTATAAAAAATCTCGGATAAAAATGAGATTGCAAGATTTTCCCTTACCTTTGGTCCGATTTGCTTCGTAAGTGTCCAAACCTCCTATATAATGATTTAAATAATGTCATTGACTTATTCCAGAATCATATATATTTTTATGATATCATATATGGTCATATTCTTAGCTTCTTATTAGTAATATTTCATTGCTACTTGTTATTCGGGTGTTTATTACATTTTGTTCTTATGCGTGTTTTGTCGAATAAATTCTTATTCTTATTTTTAGGTTATAGATAACTCATTTCCAGAATGGTATTAGTGTAATATATATCATATTTATTCATTCAATTAATTTATATAATCATTATGCAATTAAGATCATGTAGAACGAGTCACATCACATCGTGGAGACAGTATTCCATACGTACGCACGAGCGATGATATCATTCCCATGATCGTGGAATTGTATTGGACTGTATGTATTGTATTTCAGAATCAATATCACTTTAAAATAATAATATATAGTTATTATATACACCATTATATCCATCCAAGTAATGTGGTGGTGGAAAATAGATTACACCACGGCATGGAGACGGTATTCCGTACGTACGCACGCGCGGTGATTTAATTTTCCGTAGGATGGATAGATAGTGAAATAGGGTTGTTTCATAATTATAATAACATATCAGTATATGAGTGATAATTATGTTATTACTTCATGATTAAACAAGTAAATAAGAAGAAGTAGAAGAAGAAATAAATTTGAAAGAATCGGTAACGAACATTACCTCTTCTTTGAAGCGCCTCTTCTTAACCTCTTCTTAGGGCACTAAAGATGGTCTTTGAAGAAGACCAGGACCTCTAGGATTTTTCTAGGGAAAAGGAGAAGATAAATTGGCAGGGGTTGGCCGAGAATGAAGGCTCAATGTTGTGTGAGGAAGAGAGGGAGGAGGTTCCCTTTTATAAGGGAGGAGAGGGGCACCTTTGGAAAAACTAAAAATATTATTTTATTATAAAGTCATATTCGGTTTTTAATAGCTCCAAATTGATTTATTTTGAATCTAAGGTGGGTATGGGTCGAAAGCCTCTCATAAAATATAATTTAGACAAGTTTAGGTTTCTATTTTAACCTTATCATTTAGATTTAACTTTAAGTTAAATAATTTTACATTTACTGTGTCTTCTTGTTTTCTTACACAATAAGGTTAATAAAATTACTATAACAATCCAAAAGAACCCCAAGTTGTTTATTATTAATCTATATAACCTTATAGAAGTAATTTTTCCGAACCTTATATTTTTAATAATATAATAACAATTAATAATATAATATTTTTTTAAAAAACTATTTTATGTCAATTTTGACACCATTTGGTAATTGATTTTTGTGAAAATTATAACAGAATTATTAGTTCGAAAAAATTTAATTAAATCAATACTAACATGTCATATTAACCTCTAAAATTATTTTAATTCATAAAAAGACTCAAATTACATTTATTTGGGTATTTATAACATCAATTATGTTAATATTTCATTAATAATATGATTACTGCATCATCATTGTGTCATAAAAAAATTAAATTATTTAGTGTCTAAAAATTATAAATAAAATACAATTATGTATTAAATCTTTTTAGCTTTATAATTAATATTTATAGTTGAATTTATCTTATGTATAACCCTATAAACATTGATTTTAACTATTTTAACTATTCTTTAAATAAAATAATAATAAATGTCCTAATCTAACCCAAGTGGACCTAAATGGTCATATTTTATTCCTAAGGTTGTTTTTGGTCGAATTAAACTTATCCAATATAATTAGGACATGTGTTAGGTTAATAATAATATCATTTTTACCCTTAATTACCCTATTTACTTTTAACCGTGGTAAAAAAAATTAAAAAGGTACTATTCACCAAAAATTATTTTCATCTCATTGAACCACATTTAAGTTCTTGATATTAACCGTGTCTCTTGGAATTTATAAATTCCACTCACATAATCGGTAAAATTAAGTTTTATGTAAATTTGCAAATTCTCCTAGGAGGTGGGTAAAAGATGCTGAAAAGTTCAATAAAATTTTTATATATCCAGAATTATTATAAAATGACTCCAATAAATTACTTTTAACTTATATAGGTACTATGTATCAATTTTGACCTAAAATAAATTTAAATAAAATAAATAATTATTTAAATAAAAAGTCGGTTTTTAAATAGTAACCTAGTGTTTTAACTATTCATCAAAAATTGAAAGTTTTCAGAAAAATACCAAAATTTAACCCTAGGCTAATTTCGATATTCCGAATCCAGAAATGAAGTCCCTTTTGAAAGATAAAATTTATAAAATTTCCAAAAGTGGGTATTACTATTCATAACGGCTAGTTTTAATAATATTTTAATAGCATATCGTTGTTTAGTGAAACTCGGTATTGCGTACAACGCAAGCTATCGAGGAAGGTCCCGATTGCGTGTAAAGCAAGCCAAGATAGTGTTGTGTGTAGTGAAAAATTCCTTTGATGATTTATATAACATAAAAACAGAATATTTCTCATAAAAATCTCAGGTGTTACATTCTACCCCCCTTAAAATGAATTTTGCCCTTGAAATTCGTCACTTCGTAACAAACAGATGAGGATACCTCTACCTCATCATATCATTAAGCTCCCATGTAGATTCTTCTAGTTGGTGGTTCCTCCATAAATCTTTCACCAAGCGAGTGGTCTTGTTCCATAGGACTTTTTCGCTACGATCGAGAATCACTATCGGTTGTTAATCATAAGAAAGATCTTGCTCTAGCGGTACAACTTCTGAGCTGAGTACATGGGAAGGATCAGGTATGTACTTTCTCATGAGAGATATATGGAACACATCATGAACTTGAGAGAGATTCGGTGGAATATCCAATTGGTAAGCTACCTTCCCAACACGATCCAGTATTTCGAAAGGACCGATATACCTAGGGCTCAACTTTCCCTTCTTTCCAAATATCATTACTCTCTTCCAAGGAGATATTCGTAAGAACACTTTATCACCCACTTCAAACTCTAGGTCTTTTCTTCGGTTGTCAGTATAACCTTTTGTCGACTCTGAGCTGCTCTTATGTGTTGTTGTATAGATCTGACCTTTTCTGCCATCTCATCAACAAGATCAGGTCCTAATAGCTTTCTTTCCCCAACTTCATCCCAGCAAGTTGGAGTCCTGCATTTCTTTACATAGAGAGCTTCATAAGGAGTCATATGAAAACAGGAGTGAAAGCTATTATTATAATAAAATTCAACAAAAGGTAGGTGTTGATCCCAACAACCTTTTAAATCCATAGAGAAAGCTCTCAACATATCTTCTAGAGTTTGAATTGTCCTCTCAGACTGACAGTCTGTCTGAGGATGATAAGCAGTGCTGAAACTCAACTCTGTATCTAGAGTATGCTGAAGACTTTACTAGAACTTTGAGGTAAACCTCGGATCCTGATCAGATATAATGGAAAGTGGTACTCCATGCAATCTTACCACTTCCTTTACATATATCATGGAAAACTGATCCATAGAGAAATCCACTCTAATAGCAATGAAGTCTGCAGACTTTGTAAGACGATCAACTATGACCCAAATAGCATTATTTCCTTTGTATGTTTTAGGAAGTCCAGTGAAAAAGTCCATAGTGATGTTTTCCCATTTCCATTCAGGTATGGGTAATGGTTGTAACATCCCCTTAGACTTCTGTCTCTCAGCTTTAACTTGCTGACAAACCAAGCATCGAGAGACATATTCAGCAAAATATCTTTTCATGCCATTCTACCAGAAGTACTATTTTAGGTCCCTATACATCTTCGTGCTTCCAGGATGAATAGAGAATAAAGAACTATGAGCCTCATCCAGCAGCTCCTTTAATTCTGGGATGGGAGGAACACAAACCCAATTCATAAACTTTGTTATCCCATCACAATCAAGGTTGAATTCAGGAACATTTCTCACCTTCTTTTGTAACTCTACATCTTCTTTATGTGCCTTTTTAATCTTCACATGTATAGATGGTTGAACATTAATTTGATAAAGATACGATTTTTCCCCTTCCATTATAATTCCAATATCCATCCTTAGTAAATCCATAAATATTGGATCTCTTATGATCCTCATCATGGATAAGATAGCATGGTCTTATCGACTTAATTCATCTGTCACCTTGTTTGATTTCCAAGGGTGGTAATAAATTGAGCAGTCTTAATCCTTAATCAGCTCAAACCATCTTCTTTGGTGCATATTCATCTCCTTTTTTGTGAAAATATACTTTAAACTTTCATGATCAGTATAAATATCACACCTTTCTCCATAAAGGTAATGCCTCCAAATCTTTAATGCAAAGATTACTGCAGCTAACTCCAAATCATGAGTTGGGTAATTTTTCTCATGGATTTTCAACTGTCGTGATGCATAAGCTATCACCATATCATTTTGCATAATAACACACCGCAAACCCTTCTTGGATGCATCACTGTAGGTCACAAACCTTTCTCCACTACAAGGAAGTGTGAGTACAGGTGCACTGGATAACCTTCTTTTCAACTCCTTGAAATTCTCTTCACATTCCTCCATCCACATGACCTTAACTACTTTTCGAGTCAACCTGGTGAGTGGATTCGATAATGGTGAAAAATCTTTCACAAAACGTCAATAATATCCAGCCAAACTAATAAAACTTCGGGTCTCAGTTTCTGTTGTTGGTCTCAACCATCTTTCAATAACCTCTATTTTTGCTGGACCCACAAGATATCCCATATTTTGAGATCATGTGACTCAAAAAATGCAACTTTTTGAAGCCAAAATTCACACTTGGTAAATTTGTCATAAAGCTTATCCTTTCTCAGGGTCTTCGATACAATTCTCAAGTGATCTTCATGTTCTTCCTTGCTATTTGAATATACAAGAATATCGTCTATAAAGACTACCACAAGCTAATCAATATAGTCTCTCAAGACTCTATTAATTAGATCCATGAAGATAGCAGGGGGATTAGTAAGACCAAATGGCATTACTATAAATTCATAGTTTCCATACCTTGTACGGAAAGTCGTCTTTGGTATATCCTCCATTTTGAAATTTAATTGATGATACCTTGAATGAAGATAAATCTTGGAAAAGTATTGAGCTCCGCGTAGTTGGTCAAATAAGTCATCAATGTGTGGGAGAGGATATTTTTTCTTGATAGTGATCTTGTTATATTCTCGATAATCAATGCAGAGTCTCATTGATCCATCTTTCTTCATAACAAATAGAACAGGTGCTCCCCAAGGTGACGCAGTAGGGCGTATGAATCCCTTATCAAGATTCTCTTCGATTTTCTTCTCCAATTCCTACAACTCAATTGGGGCCATTCTATAAGGTGTCTTTGAAATAGGTAAAGCACCCGGTACGAGTTATATTGAAAAATCAACTTCACGATTTGGTGGAAGACCATGCAATTCCTCTGTAAAGACATCATAAAACTCCCGTACAATGGGAATATTCTTAATCGTGAGTTTCTCTCCAACCATTTGAGATAAATAACCTTCATTTAGTGGAATCAAGACCCATAAGATGGAAGAAATTTCCACTGGAAGTTTATGTTCATCCTTGCATTGATAGACGATCATATATTGATCTAGAATATAAAATGTGACTTCCCTTCTTTGGAAGTTGATATGAGCTCCATATAAAGAAATCCAATCCATGCCACGAATCACATCAAATTCCACTATAGGAAGGATCACAAGATTTGTAGGAAGCAATTTCCCACAAACTTCAATTGGAGAAGAATTATAATCTTTTGATGCGACTGTTGTGCCATTAGGGGTTGTCACAGCTAACTCAACGTCTAATTGTTGAGGTAATATGGAGATACCCTTAGAAAAGTCTTCAGAAATAAAAGAGTGGGTGGATCCAAAATCAAATAAAACATTTTCTACTTTAGAGTGGATGGTAAGTGAACCTTTCACCACTTCGTTCTCATACTCCACATCGCTGATAGAAATTGTATGTGACTTTCCTTTGCCTTTAGCTTTAAGAGTTTGTTGACATCGATCATCATCAACAACCCTTGGATTAGGGCATTGATTGTCATAATGCCCCATTTCCTTGCATTTGTAACATTGAAGTGTAGTAGGTGCACTCCGTGTAGCCTTTTCTTTGTTTGCATAACTAGACATCTTCTTCCCATCATTGAAAAATTCAAATGCCCGATGACCTTCCTTTCCACATTTGAAACATTTACTTGTCCCTTTAAGAAAACTGCCTCCATGTTTCTTTCCACACTTTGAGCATAAGGGAAAAATCATCTTCTTTTCAGTGTGCTCTTTAGATTTTCATTCCAATTCCATTTTCCTCTTCTTATCAAACCCATATGACTGATGGGTTACTCCAATCTACATCTCAACCTTGAGAGCACATCGAATGATTTCCTCATAGCTATTGAAGTCCCTTATGGCTAACTCCCTTCGAAGACTTGGTTTTAAGCCACTAAAGAATCGATCGATCTTACTCTCAGATTGGATAACAATCCCAGAAGCGTACCTTGCAAGTCTTGTAAAATTTGCTTCGTAGTTACCAAAAGATTCATCATCCTTTATCATTAGTTCAAGAAACTCCTTATCCATATTTGTTCGAAGAATTCAAGGGAAGTACTTATTGAAAAATAAGTTCTTGAACTTGTCCCATTCCATGGACTCAATTTCATCTCTTTGCCTCGTATTCTTGATAAGATTCCACCATTGATCAGCTTCACCTTTCAAACGATATACTGCTAAGATGAATTTATCATGTTCAGAACATTGAAGAACTGAAAATATCTTTTTAGTAGTACTGATCCATTGTTTAGTAACTAATAGATCAGTAGACCCGCTGAATGAAGGTGGACGCTGGCTCATGAAGGATTCAAAAGAATGTTTCTCCTTCAATTTCTCATTTGGAAGTCCTACATGATTCATAGCTTGAGAAAGTTGTGTGAGCATGGCTACAAGTTTTTTTATTTCAGCTCCCATAACGTTTGGTTGCTCAGGGGGACAATCATTGCATTGCCCGTCGCATTCCGCATTAACACGGTTCCTTCGGGTTTCAGCCATTGACTAAAACCAAGAAGAATAGTGTGACCAACACTAATTATAATAGGAAAATCACATAATCCAGAATAAAATTTTACACTTAGGGTCTTATCATTGGTTATTCATGGCCATTTCTAAAACACTAAGATTGTTTTCTATGCTTAAACTTATCCTTAGGGTTCTTACTAAGGCTTTCACATCCTAGTTTCCAAAGGTTGACTATACCTTTCCTCTGATACCAACTATAATGACCCATACTTTACATACATTGTTAATACTTCAAAATTGAAGTACACTTATTACAACATATAAAAAACCATGAAAGGACTGTATAGGTATAGTGTCTTTAGAAATTGGGAAACATAAACAACTGGTTCATAAAGAATCTATATTATCTCCCATTTATTTCATCATATATAGAGTCCATTTTGGCATATCCTACTTAATAAACTTCTTCCTGACCTGGGGAAAGAAAACATACAAAAGGGTGAGCTCAAATTTTCAGTAAGGGTAATCAAAAGAAATATCAATCACATCATATTCATAAGAACATAACATTTTGGAAATCTTAACCTTTAAAAGAAATCATAATTTCATAACATGGGATAAATCATAGTAGTGAAATATAATCCCAATAATCATAAATTAAAACATGAATATTTGTGGAATACACACATAATCATAGAGAATCATTTCATAGTAGTCAAGACTCATTGCCAAGACTATCTTAGCAGACAAAGTCCATTTCTGAACCGAGTTCACTCCACATTTTAGTCCTGTTTCACTGAAACGGATTAACCTGCTGTTCAAGACATGTCTATCTCATGAGATATAAATCTTTACCCAATGCATTGGAGGGATATATATGTCCCACCCATCTCATAATTAAACCATTCCTATGTGTGCCACAAAATCATAAATCATACATCATAACATAAACCATGTAATAAAAATGGGATTCTTAAACATCATGCCATCATAACATAATCCATATAAGATAAAAAGACATCATAAAAATAATTCCATCATAACATAATCAAAAAAATGTAAAAATAGGGATAGAAACAGAACCTTATATTATCTTATATGTAAAATAATTTTGATAAAACACTTCAACTCCATTCTTGAGGAAAATATCCTTTCTACTTCAAAAACATTTTCCTTTCTTAACATGTCATATAATTTTAAACTAAAATAAGTTGATTAAAAATAAACTTGAAAACTTGTAAAGGAAGCTTCATGGAAATAATGTTCTAAATATCCATTAATGTCATATAAGTTAAAAAAACATTCTTCTCGTACTTTGGCCGGAAAAGTCAAAAAGTATCTCGTACGAAAAACGACAAAAGATTCCTTTCATATATTTTACTAAAAACTAACTGAAGAGTAAAATTGTATTTAAAAAATTGTATGTGGATGGAAATAATATTACATATTGAGGAAACATGGATGTGGATGATAAATATTCCCCAGTAAATTCTGAAGTATAAACAATCTCGGATAAAAATGAGATTGCAAGATTTTCCCTTACCTTAGGTCTGATTTGCTTCGTAAGTGTCCAAACCTACTGTATAATTATTTAAATAATGTCATTGACTTATTCCAGAATCATAATTACTGTTATTATATCATATATGGTCATATTCTTAGCTTATTATTAGTAATATTTCATTGCTACTTGTTATTCGGGTGTTTATTACTTTTTGTTCTTATGCGTGTTTTGTCGAATAAATTCTTATTCTTATTTTTAGGTTATATATACCTAATATCCAGAATGTTATTAGTGTAATATATATCATATTTATTCATTCAATTCATTTATATAATCATTATGCAATGAAGATCATGTAGAACGAGTCGCATCACATCATGGAGAATGTATTCCGTACGTACGCACGAGCGATGATATCATTCCCATGATCGTGGAATTGTATTGGAGTGTATGTATACTATTTAAGAATCAATATCACTTTACAATAATAATATATAGTTATTATTTACACCATTATACCCATCCAAGTAAGGTGGTGGTTGAAAATAAATTACACCACGACGTGGAGACGGTATTCCGTACGTACGCACGCGCGGTTATTTCGTATTCTGTAGGATGGATAGATGGTGAAATAGGGTTGTTTCATACTTATAATAAAATACCAGTATATGAGTGATACTGATGTTATTACTTTATAATTAAAAAACTAAAGATGAATAAGTAGAAGAAGAAATAAAGTTGAAAGAATCGGTAATGGACATTCCCTCTTCTTTGAAGCGCCTCTTCTTAACCTCCTCTTAGGGCACTAGATATGTTCTTTGAAGAAGACCTGGACCTCTAGGATGTCTCTAGTGAAGTGGAGAAGAGAAATTGGTAGGGTTTTGACGATCTTGAAGGCTAAAAGTGGTGTGAGGAAGAGAGGGAGGAGGTGCCCGTTTATAAGGGATGAGAGGGGAACCTTTGGAAAAACAAAAAATATTATTTTATTATAAAGTCATATTCGGTTTTAATAGCTCCAAATTGATTTATTTTGAAGCTAAGGTGGGTATGGGTCGAAATCCTCTCATCAAATATAATTTAGACAAGTTTAGGTTTCTATTTTAACCTTATCATTTAGATTTAACTTTAAGTTAAATAATTTTACTTTTATCGTGTCTTCTTGTTTTCATACACTATAAGGTTAATAAACATACTATAACAAGCCAAACGAACCCCATGTTGTTTATTATTAATATATATAACCTTATCTAATACATTTTTCCGAACCATATATTTTTAGGAATAAAATAACAATTAAAAATATAATATTTGTTTTAAAAACTATTTTATGTCAATTTTGACACTATTTGGTAATTGATTTTTGTGAAAATCATAACAGAATGATTAGTTCAAACAAAGTTAATTAAATAAATACTAACATGTCATATTAACCTAGAAAATTATTTTAATTCATAAAAAGTCTCAAATTACATTTATTTGGGTATTTATAACATCAATTATGTTAATATTTCATTAATAATATAATTACTGCATCATCATTGTGTCATAAATAAATTAAATTATATAATGTCTAAAAATTATAAATAAACTAACATTATGTAATAAATCTTTTTATATTTCTAATGAAAATTTATAGTCGAATTTATCTTATGTATAACCCTATAAACATTGATTTTAACTATTTTAACTATTCTTTAAATAAAATAATAATAAATGTCCTAATCTAATCCAAGTGGATCTAAATGGTCATATTTTATTCCTAAGGTTGTTTTTGGTCGAATTACACTTATCCAATAGTATTAGTACATGTGTTAGGGTAATAATAATATCATTTTTACCCTTAATTACCCTATTTACTTTTAGTCGTGGTAAAAAAAATTAATAAGTTACTATTCACAAAATATTATTTTCATCTCATTGAACCACATTTTAGTTCTTGATATTAACCGTGTCTCTCTAATTTTCGAAATTCCACTCACAGAAGCGGTAAAATTAAGTTTTATGTAAATTTGCAAATTCTCCTAGGAGGTGGGTAAAAGACGGTGAAAAGTTCAATAAAATTTTTATATATCTAGAATTATTATAAAATGACTCCAATGAATTAATTTGAATTTATATAGGTATTATGTATCAATTTTGACCTAAAATAAATTTAAATAAAATAAATAATTTTTTAAATAAAAAGTCGGTTTTTAAATAGTAACCTAGTGTTTTCACTATTCATCAAAAATTGAAAGTTTTCAGAAAAATACCAAAATTTCACCTTAGGATAATTTCGATATTCCGAATCCATAAAATAAGTCCATTTTGAAAGATAAAATTTATAATATTTCAAAAAGTGGGTATTACTATTCATGACAGATAGTTTTAATAATATTTTAATAGCATATCGTTGTTTAGTGAAACTCGGTATTGCGTACAACGCAAGCTATCGAGGAAGGCACCGATTGCGTGTAAAGAAAGCCAAGCTAGTGTTGTGTGTAGTGAAAAATTCCTTTGATGATTTATATAACATAAAAATAAAATTTTTCTCATAAAAATCTCGGGTGTTACAAAAATAGTTAATATTTAATTAAAATATTTTATTGAAATTTTTTATGCATTAAATATCATCATTATTATTATTAAATAATATTTTATTGTATTTATATAATTCAAATAATGTTTTTAATACCAATGGATTGATAAAATTAAATAGTTATAAGATGAATAATTTAATTTAATAGAATATGGTTAAAATTATTTATTATTAAAAAATGATATTTTTCAATGAAATATTTTTTAAGTGCTGTGAAATTTTATAAATTGTTCACATTTTAATTATGAATCTAATATAATATTTCAATGTATGAAAAATAACATTAATTTTTTTAATTAATAATTGATATGAAATAATATTAAAAAATATTAAAGTTTAAATAGTCATTTTTCTCTAAAATATTTTTTCTATATATATCTTTTTTTCATTTAGAAGTTAAATTTATCAAATTTATAAATTTAATTAGATTAAATATATTTTAAATTTTGATTCATAACATTGAATTATGTAAAAAGGTCCACCTTATAAATTTAGTAATGGAATTATTTACCATGGTAAATAATTAAACATCTAAAGTGGAAAATTAAAGTGGATAGAAAATTTTAAAATTCTATGATATTTATGAATTATATAACACTTTTTGTAGGTGTGGTATTTAAAGATAAATGTTTCAAAAACATTTCCTCACCTAACTTCTCTAACTCTTATTTGATTATATCTTCACCCTTTACCTAACTTAAGTTTCCAATGAAATGTATCTCTTTTTTATAGCTTATCGTTCCAAAAAGTAATCCTAAATACTTAATTTTGAGGAAACCCTTGTTAATAATAAGAAAATTCTTCTATAAGAGATTTCATGGAACACAAGATTAAAGGTTGGGGTTTTCTTTCCAATCTCACTTTGAATTCAGGATTTTTTATAACTAAATTTTCATCTAGGAAAATTATATATTTTTATCTCTAAAACCCATCAACTTTCTTATCCTATAATTATTCATGGATTATATAGATATATATATTATTCCCATTTAGCTTTTATTTGGATTACAAATCAATATAAATTATTATTATAAGTGGAACCAACCTTATCTATTATTTTCAGTTGGGAATCCTTTTACTCCATACCCACATTCTCTATTTTGTTTTATGGATGTCATTATCTCAACTTATATAATTTTGTGAGGTATTTTTATATATTTCTTGACTTTATTTTAAATTTTTTGAAATAAATATTTTAAATATTTTTTATATGTGTCATTTTTTAATGACTTTGACTCTATTTAAAAAAGTGATAAATGAATTTTCCTTCTTAATATTTTCTACATGAACACATTTTTTCTCTATTATATTAATTTTTATAAAGATTTGTTTCCAAGTATTCATGGGTTTTCCAAAAGTAATTCTTACCCTCCCTATTTTATAAAAATATCATTTTAATCAAACATTATCAATTAGTAAAGAATATTTATTCTTATTTTTTATAGAAATTTTCTTATAAAGTGTTTTCAATATATTTAGATAACCTTTAATTTTTTTATGCATATTAAGGTATGTGACTTAATTATACCATCCACTATATTTATTTAGTTGAATTATGATCATGTTTTGTGAAAATCATTATTGAAATCATTTTGTTCCCATGAGTTAATATTGTTATGATGAGATTATGAATATTTCCCTGTTTATGTGGAACACACATGTATAGTTTATCATTATGAGATGTGTGGTTCTATTATAAAAGTTTAATGAACTTGGAAATGTTTTAGATCTCAGAGGATTAGAATGATATGTCGGTGGTTTACCCAAGTCCACTATGTTAAGGTATATGGGTGGTTAGCCCAAGTCCACTTTGTTATAGGAAGGTGGTTAGACTATCCCATTATGATATGAAAGTCTTGGTGGTTATCCTTGAAATATTATATGATTTATATGGTTTTTTTGTGCCACATTTTTTATCATATAGTATACCCATGTTATGTTCTCATAGTTCGTGATTATTATCTCATGTTTCCAAACTTCTATGAATCATGTTTTATGGTATTAAAAATTCCTTATACCATGAATCATGATTTATAGTATATGTTTTATTAGGTATGATTATCTTATATTATTAAAATACACATTGATTATGTTCTAATACTCACATGATCATCTTATGATCACTTACGAACCTTGATCAATGTTATCATATGAGTACCCTTACTAAGCATTTATACTAACCCTTTCTTAGGTTCCCATTATCAATGTTATGAAGATGGGTATTATGTATAATGTGTCTAAAAGGGTATCATGTGAGAAAAATATTTGTTGGATATGTTGAAAATGTTTTAAAATAAGTTTTTTGGGTATCTAATCTGTTAATAAACTAATCATATAGGTTATGGTGTGTGATTTCTTATGAGATATAAAATGTATTCTTGAGAGGTGATGTATACATTTATGAAATGTTTGGGTCACCTTAGGGAGACTACACCTTAGGTATAGATAACCAACAAAACATATAAGAATATATGTCAATGAAACAATATAGAGATATTATCTTTATGGAGGAAATGTTATATATGTACTAATAATTTTTTTAAAGTATATATTCACATACAAGGAGTTGAACATGCACCAGAGAAGATGGTTAGATCTGATTAACGATTATGATTTCTCAAAACATTATCACCCTAGGAAAGTGAACAAGGTGGTTGATGATTTGAATAAAATAGATCATGATATCTTATCTATGATGATGATAAAAAAAGATACAATATTTCTAGATTTTCAAAGGATGGATCTAGAAATCTAGAAGGAAGGGGAAAATATTATCTTACTCAATTTAATTTTCAACCATTTTTCCAGGTAAAGATTAAATAGGCACAAAAGGATGATGTAGAGCTACAAAAGAAGGTTATAAATGTTCTTGAGATTAACCTTGATCATTATATAATGACAAGGTTAAAGGAATATGTATGTATTACATCCATACTAGGCTTGAAGAAAGATTTTATAGAGGAAGCACATTTTTATTCATTATCTATTCATCATGTTGGTATAAATATGTATAGATATTTGAAAGAATATTTTTGGTTTAATAAAATGAAGAGATATTTTGTAGAGTTTGTATCATTATGATTGGTATGTCAATAAGTTAAGGTGTAAAGAAAAAAGTCTAAGAAGATGTTGCATCAATTACCCATACTAAAATGGAAATGGGAAAACATTAGCATGGATTTTGTTGTTGGACTCCCCAAAACCCGTAAAGTGCATAACGATATATGGGTTGTAGTCAATCACCAGACTAAGTCAACACAAATCATTGTTATAAAATAAGACTTCTCATTAGATCATATTTCTAGGATATACATTAAGTAAAATTAAGGTTTCCTGGAGTATCACATTATATTGTATCTAATTGGGATATGATTTTTACTCAGTGTTACGGTGAAGTGTTCAACATGATCTTGATACGAGGTTGAGTTTTGGAACATCGTATTAACCTCAGTCATATGGTCAGTCTGAAAGAACAATTCAAACCCTAGAGAATATGTTGAGAACATTTTCTCTATATTTCAAAGGTGTTTAGGATCAATACCTTCCTCTAGTTGAGTTTTCTTATAACAATATCTTTCACTCAAGCATTCATATGGATCCATATGAATCCCTATATGGAATGAAATGTTGATCTCCAACATGCTATAATGAATTTCGATAAAGAAATATATTAAGATATATGATAGATAAAGAAATGGTAGATAAGGTTATATCCATTTAGAAACACATCATGGAGGCTTATAAATAGAAAAAAAATTTATACTGATAATCACCAGTGTGATCTAGAATTTGAAGTTGGTGACAAGGTGCCTATAAGAATTTCTCCCTGGAAGAATGTTATGAGATTCAAGAAGAAAGGGAAACTGATCCCTAGGTATATTGGTTCCTTTGAAATTCTTGATTATATCAAAACCATAGACTATATCTTGTTTTTATCACTAAACCTCAATCAAGTCCATGATTTGTTCCACATATCTATCATGTGGTAAGTACATATCAAACCCTACACTTTAAATGAACTCATAAGTTATACCACTGAAGCAAGATATTTCTTATAAAGAACAACCAATGGAGATTATTGATCATAGAGAGAAATTTAAATGAAATAAGACCACTGACCTGGTTAAATATTTGTGGTGAAACCCCCATCTTGGGAAAGTTACGTGGGTAATTGAGAATATGATGAGACAGAAGTATCCTAATTTTTGTGTATCAAAGTGATGAGTTTTGATGGTGAAATTCATTTTAAGGGTGGTTGAATACAACACCCAAAGTTTTTATTAATTATTATTTTTGAATAAATTAAATTTATTTTATATATCGCACTACACGCAACCCCAATTTAATATTACACTACACACAACACAAGGATAACTTGCATTGCACGTGATACTAAGTTTAAAAAAAACCACTATATATTATTAAAATTATTCAAAATATTACCTTTATAACCTATCAACTAAACTTAGAAATATGAATAGAAATAAATAACTTTTAAATATTATGAATAATTTTTTAATTTAAATAAATCATATTGATAAAAAATGATCAATTTTCAATAAAGTCTCTATATGTTTCGAAAATAATATTTTCTCAAAAAAATGTTTTTTTTGTGAACAATAATAAAATTAATTTTTGAAACTATTATAAAATTAATTTGATAGAAAACTTCATTTTCTAAATCCTATTGTTAAAATTATCTTAGGGTCATTTTTTTTATTTTTCTAAAAAGATTAATTTTTTTGATGAATAGTGAAAAATATTGAATTTTAATTGAAAACCCACTTTTTGTTTCATTTATTTATAAATTCAAATTATATTTTAAATCAATTTTAAATTAAAATTAGTTAAATTATATATATTTTAATAAAATTTGGGTCATTAGAATCAATTTTATATTTAATTTAGATATAAAAACATTGTCAACTTTTGAACATTTTCTCTTTAAAAACACGCTTTCTAATCATGTTTGCAGGATTAGTTTTAATTTAAAATTTTTCAATACTATGATTTAAATTTTGAAAAATGTATCATATATTTGGAATATTAATAATTTATATTCTATTATAAGTTTAACTTAATTTTTTTACTAAAATGAATAGTGAATGTAGTTAAAATCAATTACCATGGTTATGGTAAAAATGGGTTTACTAGGGGGGACTAAAATTATAAGTGTAAAAATGGATTATAAACTTGTATAAAAACTATTAAATAGTTTTAATTCAACCATTAAAACCCTAAGTTTTTAAAATTTACCATTTTTGACCCTTGTGACATATAAAAAATGCCAGAGCACTTAATTATTTTCAAAAATACCAAGTGTGTCCTCTCCCCCACTTATAAAAGGACACCCCTATCCTTTCTTCTTAACACCATAAAAACCTTTTGGTTCATACAATACCTACCCAAATAACTTTCAAATTTCTCTACCCCCATCATATAATCCTTATTTTGTACATAAATCCATCCTTGTAAGGATTTTGGTGCAAACCTAAGGAGGATACCCAAAGAAGAGGCAATGTTCATCAACGAGCAGTTTTTGTTTTATTTATTCCTCCACATTAAATTATTTTAAAACCATGATGATATAATAATATAAGTATCTTATATATACTGATATGTTTTTATTTTAAGGACATGGCCTACATCCATATACACTTCCATCAAATGGGTTACGAAATCATCGTTCGTGTGGACAAAAAACTACCGCCCTGTGAACTGATGTCATTCAGTTTTCCATTACCAAATCTAAAAATTGGACATAACGATATATTTATTGTTTATATATGATATTTATGATACTATTATTTTTTTTAGAAATTTTATATCACAAATAACTTTATGTTATTCATTTTGGGGGAATAAGGGAATGTCGCATGTGTGTATGACGGACTACCACCTCAAGAAGCAATGTGATTCATCAAGATTTACATAGAATGTATGAAGGAAGAGTTTAATAAAAGTATTTGATATATATAAAATAAAAATTATTTTTTAATTAATAAATATATATTTTTCTTTTCTATCTTTAAATCTGATAAGAAAATGTAAACAACGTTCATGCGTACGTACGATCTACCATCTCCATTAATGATGTATTTTTTTTTCTATCTTCAAATAGTATGAATTTCTCAAAATACATATATAATTTATATATATGATATTAATATAATTTTTAAAAAATTTTAGATTATTAAACCATGATAAAATTAAGAGGATTTAAAAAAATAACAAATCAAAACTTATATGAAAAACCAAGTAGTTATTGCCTAAAACGTGACATTAAATTGAAATTTTTAATAAACTGGTAATAAAAGGTCATAGGAAAATAATATATTGTATGATATATATGAATATGGTTATTTAATTTATTCATAATAAACTTATATTTATTTTATAGGAGATTTTAACATGCATGATATAAGTCAAGACTTGAGGTGTGAGATTTTTGTCTCAATTTGCCTTATTTGAGACATAAGTTATGTTATGATTCTATATTATTTTATGAGGTGTGTATATAACCACTTTGAAATGTAATTTCATGAATTTATTTAACCTAATTATATTTTAATGTTTCATTTTATTTTATCCTTTCTTGGATATGGTGACTCAAGGTTACCTAAATGGCAAGGGTTTTATATTACAATCTCATCATTTATCGGGGTTGTTTATGATTAAGACTCCAATGTTGATATATCATGAGTTAACTCTAAAATATTCTATTTAATTTTCTTATAATATGGTTATTAATGATATTTTCAATTAATAGTACCATTTTTAAACTCGTTGATAATTAAAATAACTAATAAAATGTTTTTTAAGAAAATCCAACTTTATTAGTATCTTCAGTCGGAAATTCATTTTCTTCCAAATAAATGTTTTATAAAAATGTTTTAATATTTTTATTATTATCATATGATTTATAAAAGAAATTTTTAACCATGTTTTAATTTTTACAATTTTTTTAAAGGAATATTTATGTGATTTTACAAACAATGCCTGTTTTTCTTTTAACAAAAATGTTAAAGGAATCTTCATTTTAACGTGTACGATAAGAACCTAATTTTAAAACTTAATTACCAATAATTTTTTTATGATTAATTTATATTTTTTAAATTTTATTTTAAAATAAAAATATTTTCAAAATGTTTTACATGTTAATAAGTGTTTTAAAGAATATTTTTCTTAAGAAATGTTTTAATTGATCGATAAAAATCAGTTTCCATCAAAGATTACATCCATTGATGTTACCTATGACTTTATAGGGATATGATGCAAGTATACCATTCTAATTATTTCTTAGAGTGGTTTATGTTTAGGATTTATTGATGTTTATGAAACCCATTTCTCTTCCACGGGTAATACCATGATAACATTCTTATGAAACTCGCTTCTTTTCATAGGTTATGATATGATTAAATGATTATGTAACCTATATATTTTCAATAGGTTATGATATGGTTAAATGTTTATGATACCCATTTAATTTCATGTTTTATGGTATAATTAATGATTATCATCATGTGAGACACATAAATATGGTTTTCATTATATAATAATTGGGACCTATATCTCCCTCTAATGCATGGGGTAAAGATTTATATCTCATCATACAGACATGACTGGATTGGGGAATGAAATCGGTTTAGTAAGGAAATTTTTTCGCTATGATGGTCTTGGGGGTATCCCTTGACAACTATTATGGTTTTAGGAGTGAAAACATTCTAATATGTTAGCCTTGAAGTGAGCCTTGAATAATATGGAAATGAATTTCCATGCTTATGTGTATACCACAAATTCCATGTCTTATGCTAATGTTATACTCTCATGGATCTTGTTCTTTGACTAACTTATGATTCATGTATTATGAATTTATAATATTCATTCCATGAATTGGTTTTATGATCTTTGATATCTAGGGTATGGTTTTCAAATGGCGTACTGATGTTCTGATAACCTTATATTCATGTTATGCTTATGTATCTCCCTTATTTACCCTTAATGAGCATATGAGCTCACCCATTATTATGTTTACTTTCCCCAAGTTATGAAGAAATATATTATTTATGATATTTATAATAATGTTTATAGTTATGAAAATCATACTTGGAGATAAGGTAGATCACTTATGGACCAATTTTTATCTTTCTAAATTTCTAAAGGCACTAAACTATTACGGTCTTCAAGTTTTTGTTTGTCTAATATAATGAATATACCTAAAAAATTATGTAATATATATGTATGATAAGTCTAGGTCGCTATAGTTGGTATTAGAAGATAGGTTTAGTTATCCTTTAGTAACTAGGATGAAAAAACCATTGTGATATCCCTAAGGATATGTCTAAGGATATGTTTAAAGATAAACAAAGTATCAGAATATGTCTTGGAATTTGGGAAAATGATAGGGAGAGTGGTTTTAAAGCTATTACATCCCTGTACTGATATTACAAGTGGAAATGGTTTTGGAATAGAGGTACCTAGAGGTAATAACAATGAATTTTTTTTATTGATATGGACTTGATCATCACCTGGTGCACGAAAATGGGCCTTACTGCACACCTGGTTTGACACTTTAGGAGATATGATTTGGAAATCAAAAAACACTTTACGAACCATTATGAAGGATTTTAATAGAATATAACTATTAATGACCAAGGATAAACATAATATTCCATTGATAAAATAAGAAGGTTTCATGATTTATAAATCCTAGAAGTAATTTTCCATGATTATGTGATTGCACATAATGATTATTTTTTCTTACAATATGAATTTTGGTTTTAGTTAATGGATTTTACCGGAAGAAAATGTGTTAATTCTAAGTGTGATGAATAATAAAATAATTTTATTCCTGAGTGTCCAAATGTTATGGTCTTTGGAATGAAAAATATCACTACTATGATTGCCCAACTTTCTCATGCTACTAATTATAATGGAATTCCAAATGAACAAAGGGATGAAAAATATTCTCTATATTCCCTCATGTAGAAACATACACCATACTTTAGTGAATTATATGATCCTATATATGTGTAGCAATGGATCAATACCACTAAAAAGTTATTTTATGTTATATAGTTTTCAGAACATAAAAAATTTATTTGGACCATTTACTATTTGGAAGGTGAAGCAGATCAACGATATACTCTTATTAAGAATATGGGGAAATTGGATGAAATCGATTCCATTGATTGAGACTAATTCAATAACTTACTTTTTAATAAGTAATTTTGTAACACCCTGATATTTTATGAGAAGTATATTTTTTTATGTCTTATGTTATATGAAATTTCAAAGGAATCTTTCACTACACACAACACTATCTTGGCTTGAATTATACGCAAAAGCAACCTTCCTCGATAGCGTGTTCTATACATAATATCAAGTTTCACTAAACAAAAATATGTTATTATAATATTTTATAAAATCGCCGTTATGAATAATATTAACAACATTTTGAAATTTATAACATTATTATTCATCTTACACATTTTCTAGAACATGATATGAGAACAAAATAATTTTTTTTGGGTAAAATAAGTATTTTTCAAAAATGCAGTTTTGCCGCCTTTTGATGGCGCACCCATATTAAATCTAGTTTTTTTACAGGTTTATAAGTTCAATTTGACAAAATAAAATTCTTCTTTAGAATCAGGATATAAAAATTTACTTTGGATAAATTTTTCATATTATTCAGATAACTTTTATATTTTAATGAATAGTAAAAACATGTTATATTTTAATTAAAAACATCTTTTTTCATCGCAATAATTTATATGGTTAAATTATAATATTTAATGGTTTTAAAGTATAAATAGAATATATTTTTACCATTTAATATAATGTATGTCATTACCATTAATTTTACATTGAATTCATAGGTAAAAACATTTCAATCATTGGCAATGTTTTTACTTTTAAAACCCATTTTCTTAACAACATGAATCATTTTAAATTAATTACTGCAACTTATATGTTTTGAATTTTGAAAAATGGATTCCATATTTTAATTCAGTGGGTATAAATTATGTTAATATGTTACTTTTATTTTTTTTGATATTATGAATAGTAACTACGGTAATTTTTATTTACTGCAGTTAAAGGTAAATCAGGTAATTAAGGGTAAAAACAAGATTATAAAATTACCCTAACACTATCCAAAATACTATTGGATGAATAAAATTATACCCATATCACCTAAGGGTTGGAATAGATTCATTTTATGGAATTTTGACCATGAAATAATATAATTATTATTAAAACCAAAGAAAGTGACAACATGTCACTCTCTTAAATCTTATAAGTGTAATAATTTTAATTTAGTGATAAACTTTATAAAACTTCGGATATAAATAGTCCCCATAAAGCTAATAAAATTATATACATCATATGGATTTATTTATAATTTTTAGGGATGAAATAAATATCATTAATAATGACACAATAGTGATGTTGAAATCATTTTATTGATTGAAATATCAAATAAATGATTTTAAAAGTATTAAAATAATTATTATATGAACTATTTAATGTTCCCAACTAATTTTATAGATAAAAATGAAATTTTTTAAATCTATTAAATCTTTTATTTCCAAAATATCTTCTGTGTATATTTTATTTAAATTCAAATAAATTAATAGTGTCAAAATTGACACTATTGTAATTTTATAAAAATTACATATTATAAATTTTTTTAAAAATCACAAAAATATTTAAAAATTATAAATTAAATTTTTTATGTTCTAAAATGTAGTAAAGTATAAAATTATGGACAATTCACAACATATAAGTAATTATTTATAATGATTTAAAATTTAGAATATTATTACCACAATTAAAATTAAATAGATTAACTAAGAATAAATCTAGATGATAATGTTTAAAATGAATTTACATCATGTATAAATTTTATTGGTTGATGAGATTAAAACCCTATATCATCTAATAGTAATATTTGAGTCATTTTTGGAGGTTTTTAAGTGGCTTTTGGATTTATTAAAATTTAATATTTCTTATGTTTCCAAAGGTGCCCCTCTCCTCCCTTAAAAAAGGGAACCTCCTCCCTCTCATCTTTACACAACATTGAGCCTTCAAGATCGTCCAACCCCTTCCAATTTCCCTTCCTAACTTCCCTATAAACATACTAGAGGTCCCGTTCTTCTTTAAAGACCAATTTTAGTATCCTAAGTGGAGGTTTCAAAGAGGCGTGTCAAAGAAGGGGTAATATCCTTTACCGATTCTTTCAAATTCATTTCTTCTTCTACTTCATCTTCTTTTGTTGTTTCATAATAAAGTAATAACATCAGTATCAATAATATAACGATATGTGATTATAAATATGAAACAACCATATTTCACTTTCGATCCATCCTACGGAAAACAAAATCACCGTGCGTGCGTACGTACGGAATACCGTCTCCACACCGTGGTTTTATCTGTTTTTCCACCACCATACTTGGATGGGTATAATAATGGAATAAATAACTATATATGATTTTTGTAAAGTGATATTGATTCTAAAATATTATACACCATACACTTCAATACATTTCCACAATCATGGGAACGATATCGTCGCTCGTGCGTACATACGGCTTGCCGTCTCCACGGTGCGATGTGATTCGTTCTACATTATCTTCATTAAACCATGATTATATAAACGAATTGAATGAATAAATATGATATATATTACAAAAATACCATTATGTAAATGATGTATCTATAACCTAAAAATAGGAAGAAGAATTTATTCGACAAAACACACATAAGAACATAAAGCAATAAACACCCGAATAACAAGTTGCAATGAAATATTACTAATAAGAAGATTAGAATATGACCATATATGATATCATAACAATTAATATTATTATTGAATAAGTCAATGACATTTTTTGAATCATTATACAGGAGGTTCAGATACGTACAAAGCATATCAGACCTAAGGTAAGGGAAAATCTCACAATCTCATTTTTATCCGAGACTGTTTATACTTCAGAATTTTCTAAGGAATATTTATCATCCACATCCTTGTTTCCTCAATATTTAATATTATTTCTATCCTCCTACAATTGTTTAAATACAATTTTACCTATTGGTGAATTTTTAGTAAAATATATGAATGGAATCTTTTGTCGTTTTCAATACGAGATACTTTTTGACTTTTCTGGCCAAAGTATGAGAAGAATGTTTTTTAACTTATACAACATGAATGGATTTTTTTTATTTCATAGGAAATTATTTCCATGAATATTCCTTTACATGTTTTCAAGTTTATTTTTAATTAACTTCTTTTAGTTTAAAATTTCACGACCTGTTAATAAAGGAAAAATGTTTTAGAAGTAGAAAGGATATTTTCCTCAAGAATGGAGTTCAAGTGTTTTATCAAAATTATTTTCCATCTAAGATAAATTAGGGTCCTATTTCTATCCCTATTTTTACATTGATTTGATTATGTTATGATGGAATTATTTTTAAGAAGTCCTTTTATCTTATATGGTTAATATTATGATGGCATGATGTTTTAGAATCCCATTTTTATTACATGGGTTATGCTATGATATATGAATTATGATTTTGTGGCACACATAAGAATGGTTTCATTATGAGATGGGTGGGAACTATATCTCCCTACAATGAATTGGGTAAAGATTTATATCTCATGAGATAGACATGACTGGAACGAAAAGTTAATCCGATTCAGTGACACAAGACTCGAACGAGGAGTGAACTCGGTTCAGTAATGGACTTTGTCTATGATAGTCATGGAAATGAGTCATGACTAATATGAAATGATTTTCTATGATTATGTGTGTATTCCACAAAGTTTCATGTTTTATTTTATGATTATTGGGATTACATTTCACTACTATGATTTATCCCAGGATATGATATTATGATCTCTTTTGCAGGTTACGATTTTTAAAATGTTATGTTCTTATGAATATGATATGATTGATATTTCTTTTGTTTACCCTTACTGAGCATTTGAGCTGACCCTTTTGTATGTTTTCTTTTCCACAGGTCAGGAAGAAGGGTATTAAGTAGGATATTCCAAACGGGACTCTAGATATGATGAAATAAATAGGAGACAATGTAGATGCTTTGTGAAACAGTTGTTTATGTTTACAAGTTTCTAAAGGCACTATACCTACATGGTCCTACCATGGTTTTGTTATATATTGTAATAAGTATGCTTTAATTCTGAAGTAAGAACAATTTATGTCAAGTATGGGTCGTTATTGTTGGTATTAGAGGAAAGTAATAGTCAACCTTTGGAAACAAGGATGTGAAAACCTTAGTAAAAACCCTAAAGAGATGTCTAAGCATAGAACATAATCTTAATGTTTTAGAAATGGCCATGAATAACCTATGATAAGACCTAATGTGTGAAATTTTATTACTAATTATGTGGTTTTCTTATTGTAATTAGTGTTTCTCACAATATTCTTCTTGGTTTTAGTCAATGGCGAGAACCCCAAGGAACCATGTTAATGCTGAATGCGACGGACAATGAAATGATTGTCCGTCTGAGAAACCAAATGTTACGGGAGATGGAATGAAAAATATTGTAGCCATGATCACACAAATTTCTCAAGCTATGAATCATGCAGGACTTCCAAATGAGAAAAGGAAGGAGAAAAATTATATTTAATCCTTCATGAGGCATCGTCCACCTTCATTCAGCGGGTTTCTTGATCCATTAGTGGGTGAAAAATGGATTAGTACCACTGAAAAGATATTTTCATTCCTTCAATTTTCTAAGAATGATAAAGTCATCTTTGTAGTATATCGTTTGGAAGGTGAAGTTGATCAATAGTGCAATCTTATCAATAATACGAGGAAAATAGATGAAATTGAGTCTATGGAATGGGATGAGTTCAAGAACTTATTCTTTAATAAGTAATTCCCTCATATTCTTCGAACGAAGATGGAGAAAGAGTTTCTTGAACTGAAGCAAAAGGATGATGAATCTGTTGGTACCTATGAAGAAAATTTTACAAGACTTACAAGGTATGCTTCCGAAATTATTATCCAACCTGAGAGTAAAATCGATCGATTCTTTAGTGGCTTAAAACCAAGTCTTCGAAGGGCGTTATCCATAAGGGACTTCAATATCCATGAGGAAATTGTTCGATGTGCTCTCAAGGTTGAGATGGAGATTAGAGTAACCCATCAGTCATATGGGTTTGATAAGAAGAGGAAAATGGAATTCAAAGGAAAATATAAAGACCACACTGAAAAGAAGATGGGTTTTCCTTTATGCTCAAATTGTGGAAATAAATATGGAGGGAATTGTCTTAAAGGGATAAGAAAATGTTTTAAGTGTGGAAAAGAAGGTCATCGGGCAATTGAATGTCGAAATAATGGGAAGAAGATGTATAGTGATGCGAACAAATAAAGGGATACACAGAATGCACCTCCAACACTTCAATGTTTCAAGTGCAAGGAGATATGGCATTATGAAAATCAATGCCTAAATCCAAGGGTTGTTGATGATGATCGACGTCAACAAACTCTTAAGGCCAATGAAAAAGGAAAGTCACATGCAATTACTATCGGCGGTGTGGAGTATGATAACGAAGTGGTGAAAGGTACACTTAGCATCCACTCTAATGTAGAAAATGTTTTATTTGATTCTAGATCCACCCACTCTATTATTTCTGAAAACTATTCTAAGGGTATCATCGTATTACCTCAACAATTTGATGTTGAGTTAGCTGTGACAACTCCAAATGGCACAACAGTCACATCAAAAGATTACGATTCTTCTTCGATTGCAGTTTGTGGGAAAGTGCTTCCTGCAAAACTTGTGATCCTTCCTATAGTGTAATTTGATGTGATTCTTGGCATGGATTGGATTTCATTATATGGAGATCATATCAATTTCCAAAGAAGGGAAGTCACATTTCATATTCCAGATCAATCTATGATCATATATCGACGCAAGGATGAACATGAACTTCCAGTGGAAATTTCTTCCATATTACGGGTCTTGATTCCACTAAATGAAGGTTATTTATCTCAAATGGTTTGAGAGAAACTCACGATTAATAATACACCCATTGTACGAGAGTTTGATGATGTATTTCCAGAGGAATTTCTAGGTCTTCCACCAAATCGTAAAGTTGAGTTTTCAATAGAACTCATACCTGGTGCTATGCCTATTTCAAATACACCTTATATAGTGGCCCCAATTAAGTTGTAGGAATTGAAGAAGCAACTCCAAGAGAATCTTGATAAGGGATTCATACACCCTAGTGCGTCACCTTGGGGAGAACCTCTTCTGTTTGTTAAGAAGAAAGATGAATCAATGAGACTCTTCATTGATTATCGATAACTTAACAAGATCACTATCAAGAACAAATATCCTCTCCCGTGAATTGATGACTCATTTGACCAACTATGCGGAGCTCAATACTTTTCCAAGATTGATCTTCATTCAGGGTATCATCAATTAAGGGTTAAAAAAGAGGATATAGAAAAGAAGGATTTCCGTACAAGGTATGAACACTATGAATTTATAGTGATGCCATTTGGTCTTACTAATTACCCTATTATCTTCATGGATCGGATGAATAGAGTCTTTAGAGACTATCTTGATCAGTTTGTGGTAGTCTTTATAGAAGATATTATTTTATATTCAAAAAGAAAGGAAGAACATGAAGATCACTTGAGAATTGTATTAAGGACCCTGAGAAAGGAGAATATTTATGCCAAATTTACCAAGTGTGAATTTTGGATTCAAAAAGTTTCATTTTTGGGTCACATAATCTCAAAAGAGGGGATATCTGTGGATCCAGCAAAAATAGAGGTTATTAAAAGATGGTCGAGACCAAAAACAGTAACTGAGATCTGATGTTTTCTTGGCATGGATGGATATTATCGATGTTTTGTGAAAGATTTTTCAAGGTTATCTAATCCACTCACCAGGTTGACTCGAAAAGGAGTTAAGTTCGTTTGGACAGAGGAGTGTGAAGAGAATTTCAAGGAGTTAAAAAGAAGGTTATCTAGTGCACCTGTGCTCACACTGCCTTGTAGTGGAGAAAGGTTTGTGATCTATAATGATGCATCCAAGAAGGGATTGTGGTGTGTTCTCATGCAAAATGATATGGTGATAGCTTATGCCTCACGACAGTTGAAAATCCATGAGAAAAATTACCAAACTCATGATTTGGAGTTATCCACGATAATCTTTGCATTAAAAATATGTATGAATTATCTTTATGGTGAAAGGTGTGATATTTATACTGATCATAAAATTTTGAAGTATATTTTCACACAAAAGGATCTGAATATGCGCCAAATAAGATGGTTGGAGTTAATTAAGGATTACGACTGCTCAATTCATTATCAACCTGGTAAAGAAAACAAGGTGGAGGATGCATTAAGTTGAAAAGACAATGATAGCTTATCCATGATGAGGATAAAAAAAGATCCAATATTTATGGATTTATGAAGGATGGATATTGGAATTATAATGAAAGGGGAGATATCTTATCTTTCTCAAATGAATGTTCAACCATCTATTCAAGTGAGAATTGAAGAGGCACAGAAAGAAGATGTAGATTTACCAAAGAAGGTGATAAATGTTCCAAAATTCAACATTGATTGTGATGGGATAATAAGGTTCACAAATCAGGTTTGTGTTCATCCAATCTCATAATTAACGAAGGAGCTACTGGATGAGGCTCACAGTTCTTCATTATCTATTCATCATGGAAGCATGAAGATGTATAGGGACCTGAAAGAGTACTTCTGGTGGGATGGAATGAAAAGAGATGTTGCTGAATATGTCTCTCGATGCTTGGTTAGTCAGCAAGTTAAAGCTGAGAGACATAAGTCTGAGGGGATGTTACAACCATTACCCATACACGAATGGAAATGGGAAAACATCACCATGGACTTTGTCACTGGACTTCCTAAAACATCCAAAGGAAATAATGATATCTGGGTTATAGTTGATCATCTTACGAAGTTGACACACTTCATTGCTATTAGAGAATATTCTTCTCTAGATCAGCTTGCCAGGATATATGTAAAGGAAGTGGTAAGATTGCATGGAGTACCACTTTCCATTATATCTGATTGGGATCTGAGGTTTACCCCGATGTTCTGGAGAAGTCATCAGCATACTCTAGATACAGAGTTGAGTTTCAACACTACTTATCATCCTCATACATATGGTCAGTCTGAGAGGACAATTCAAACTCTAAAAGACATATTGAGAGCTTTCTCTATGGATTTCAAAGGTGGTGGGGATCAACACCTACCTTTGGTGGAATTTTCTTATAATAATAGCTTTCACTCTAGTATTCATATTGCTACATATGAAGCTCTCTATGGAAAGAAATGCAGAACTCTAACTTGTTGGGATGAAGTTGGGGAAAGAAAGCTATTAGGACATGATCTTGTTGATGAGATGGAAGAAAAGGTCCGATCTATTCAACAACACATAAGGTAAGCTCAGAGTCGACAAAAAAGTTATTCCGATAACCGTAGAAAAGACCTAGAGTTTTAAGTGGGTGATAAAGTGTTCTTACGAATATCCTCTTGGAAGAGAGTAATGAGATTTGGAAAGAAGGGCAAGTTGAGCCCTAGGTATATCGGTCCTTTCGAAATACTGGATCGTGTTGGGAAGGTAGTTTACTTGTTGGCGCTTCCACCGAATCTCTCTTAAGTTCACGATGTGTTCCATGTATCTCTCCTGAGAAAGTAAATACCAAATCCTTCACATGTACTAAGATCAGGTGTTGTACCGCTGGAGAAATATCTTTCTAATGAAGAACAGATGATAGAGATTCTAGATCATAGCGAAAAAGTTCTACGGAACAAGACCACTCGCATGGTGAAAGTTTTATGGAGGAACCACCAATTAGAAGAAGCGACATGGGAGATTTAGGATGTGATGAGGGAGAGGTATCCTCATCTGTTTGCTACGAAGTGACAAATTTTGAGGGAGAAATTCATGTTAAGGGGGGTAGAATGTAACAACCTGATATTTTATGAGAATTATATATTTTTTATGTCTTACTTTATACGCAATATCAAAGGAATCTTTCACTACACACAACACTATCTTGGCTTGTGTTATACGCAAAAGCAACCTTGCTCAATAGCGTGTGTTGTAAGCAATATCGAGTTTCACTAAACAGAAATATGTTATTAAAATATCATATAAAATATCCGTTGTAAATAGTATTAACTACATTTTGAATTTTATAACATTATTATTCATCTTACACATTTTCTAGAACACGGTATGAGAACAAAATAAATTTTTCAGGTAAAATAAGTATTTTTCAAAAATGTAGTTTTCCACCTTTTGATGGCACACCCACATTAAATCTTGTTTTTGATAGGTTTATAAGTTCAATTTGAAAAAATAAAATTCTTCTTTGGAATCAAGATATAAAAATTTACTTTGGATAATTTTTTCATATTATTCTGATAACTTTTATATTTTAATGAATAGTAAAAACACGCTATATTTTAATTAAAAACAACTTTTTCCATCGCAATAATTTATATGGTTAAATTAGAATATTTAATGGTTTTAAAGTATAAATAGAATATATTTTAACCATTTAATATAATTTATGTCATTACCATTAATTTTACATTGAATTCATAGGTAAAAACATTTCAATCTTTTGCAATGTTTTAACTTTTAAAACCCATTTTCTTAACAACGAGATTAATTTTAAATTAATCACTGCAACTTCTATGTTTTGAATTTTGAAAAATGGATTCCATATTTGAATTAATTGGGTCCAAATAATGTTAATAGGTTACTTTTATTTTTTTTGATATTATGAATTGTAACTACGGAAATTTTTATTTACTATAGTTAAAGGTAAATCGGGTAATTAAGGGTAAAAATAAGATTATAAAATTACCCTAACACTTTAAAAAATCCCATTTTATGAATAAAAGTCTACCCATATCACATAAGGGTCGTAATATATTCATTTCATGGAATTTTGACCATGAAATAATAAAATTATTATTAAAACCAAAGAAAGAGACAACATGTCACTCTCTTGAATCTTATAAGTGTAATAATTTTAATTTAGTGATAAACTTCATAAAACATCAGATATAAATAGTCCCCAGAAAGCTAATAAAATTATCTACATCATATTAATTTATTTAGAATTTTTAGGTATTAAATAATTATCATTAATTATGACACAATAGTGATGTTGAAATCATTTTATTGATTGAAATATCAAATAAATGATTTTAAAAGTATTAAAATAAATATTATATGAACTATTTAATGTTCCCCACTAATTTTATAGATAAAAAGGAAATTTTATAAATCTATTAAATCTTTTAGTTCGAACATATCTTACGTATATATTTTATTTAAATTCAAATAAATGAATAGTGTCAAAATTGACACTATTGTAATTTTATAAAAATTACATATTATAAAATTGATTAAAAGTCACAAAAATATTTAAAAATTATAAATTAAAATTTATATGGTCTAAAATATAGTAAAGTATAAAATTATGGATAATTCACAACATATAAGTAATTATTTATAATTATTTAAAATTTATAATATTATTACCACAAATAAAATTAAATAGACTAAATAAGGATAAATCAAGTTGATAATGTTTAAAATAAATTTAAAACAAGTCTAAATTTAATTGGTTGATGAGATTACAAACATATAACATATAATCTTAGGATTTTAGTCATTTTTGGAGGATTTTAAGTGGGTTTTGGATTTATTATAAATTAATATTTGTTTTGTTTCCAAAGGTGCCCTCCTCCTCTCGTATAAAAGGGCACTTCCTCCCTCTCCTATTTACACTACTTTGAGCCTTAAAGCTCAGAAAACCCCTACCCGTTTCCCTTATCAACTTCCCTAGAAACATAATAGAGGTCCTAGTATTCTTCAAAGACCAAATTTAGTATCCTAAGAGGAGGTTTCAAAGAGGCATGTCGAAGAAGAGGTAATATCCTTTACCGATTCTTTCTAATCAATTAATTCTTTTACTTCCTCTTATTTTGTTGTTTCATAATAAAGTAATAACATAAGTATCACTCATATACTGATATGTTATTATAAATATGAAACAACAATATTTCACCTTCTATCCATCCTACGGAAAATGAAATCACCGCACGTGCGAACGTACAGAATACTGTCTCCAGGCCGTGGTGTAATCTGTTTTTCCACCACCACATTACTTGTATGGGTATAATAATGGAATAAATAACTATATATTATTCTTTTAAACTTATATTGATTATAAAATATTATACACCATACAATTCAATACATTTCCACAATCATGGGAATGATATCGTCGCTCGTGCGTACGTACGGCTTACCGTCTCCATGGTGCGATGTGATTTTTTCTACATGATCTTCATTAAACCATGATTATATAAACTAATTTAATGAATAAATATGATATATATTATAAAAATATCATTCTGTAAATGATTTATCTATAACCTAAAAATAGGAAGTAGAATTTATTCAACAAAACACGGATAAGAACATAAAGCAATAAACACCCGAATAACAAGTATCAGTGAAATATTACTAATGAGAAGATAAGAATATGACCATATATGATATCATAAAAATGAATATGATTCTGTAATAAGTCAATGAAATTGTTTAAATCATTATACATGAGGTTTTGATACGTACAAAGCATATCGGACCTAAGGTAAGGGAAAATCTCATAATCTCATTTTTATCTAAGACTGTTTATACTTCAGAATTTACCGAGGAATATTTATCATCCACATCCATGTTTCCCCAATATGTAATATTATTTATATCCTCATACAATTGTTTAAATCCAATTTTACTTATTGGTTAATTTTTAGTAAAAGATATGAAAGGAATCTTTTGTCATTTTTAGTACGAGATACTTTTTGACTTTTCCGGCCAAAGTACGAGAACAATGTTTTTTTAACTTATATGGCATGAATGGATTTTTATGATTTCATAGAACATTATTTCCATGAAGCTTACTTTACAAGTTTTCAAGTTTATTTTTAATTAACTTCTTTTAGTTTAAAATAGCTTGACCAGTTAAGAAAGGATAAATGATTTTAAAGTAGAAAGGATATTTTCCTCAAGAGTGGAGTTCAAGTGTTTTATCAAAATTATTTTCCTTCTAAGTTAAATTAGGGTCCTATTTATATCCCTATTTTTACATTGATTAGATTCTGTTATGATGGAATTATTTTTATGAAGTCCTTTTATCTTATATGGTTAATGTTATGATGACATGATGCTTAAGAATCCCATTTTTATTACATGGGTTATTCTATGATATATGATTTATGATTTTGTGGCACACATAAGAATGGTTTCATTATGAGATGGGTGGGACCTATATCTCCCACCAATTCATTGGATGAAGATCTATATCTCATGAGATAGACATGGATGGAATGTAAGGTTAATCTGATTCACTGATATAGGAATCGAATGAGGAGTGAACTCGGTTCAGTAATAGTCTTTGTCCGCTATGATAGTCTTGGAAATGAGTCTTGACTAATATGAAATGATTTTCTATGATTATGTGTGTATGCCAAAAAATTTCATGTTTTATGTTATGATTATTGGGATTACATTTCACCACTATTATTTATCCCATGATATGATATTATGATCTCTTTTGCAGGTTAAGATTTTCAAAATGTTATGTTCTTATGAATATGATATGATTGATATTTATTTCGTTTTCCCTTAATGAGCATTTGAGATCACCCTTTTGTATGTTTTATTTTCTTCAGGTCAGGAAGAAGGGTATTAAGTAGGATATTCCAAAATGGACTCTAGATATGATGAAATAAATGGGAGAAAATGTAGATGCTTTGTGAACCAGTTGTTTATGTTTCCCAGTTTCTAAAGACACTAAACCTATACGGTCCTGCCATAGTTTTGTTATATTTTCTAATAAGTATGCTTCAATTATGAAGTAACACCAATGTATGTAAAGTATGGGTCATTATAAATTTCCTCTTTTTGTTCATAAGAACATGGAGGAGGATTTCCTTGAGTTAAATCAAAAGGATGAAGAGTCCATTGGTACCTAAGAGGAAACTTTTATAGGACTTGCGAGGTACAATTATGGTATTATCATCTAACATGAAAGTAAATTAGATATATTATTTATTGGATTAAAAACAAGTCTAAAAAAGGAGTTATCCATAAGAGAATTCAGTTTCTATAAATCTATTTTTTTTTATGTTCTATCAAGGTGGAAAGGAAAGTTGGAGTTATGTATCAATCACATGGTTTTGACAAGAAAAGGAATATAGAGTTTGAAGGAAAATCTAAAGACCATGGAGAGAAGAATATGAGATTTCTATTATTCTTAATGTGTGGGAAGAAGTATGGGTAAATTTACTTAAGGGGGATAGTAATTTTTTTAAGTGTGTAAGGGAATTTCATTGGGAAATTTATTACCAAAGTGATGGGAAGAAGTTAGCTTACGATGTGAATAGAGAGAAAGATTCCTAGAACGCACCACCCACACTCTTGTGTTTGAAATTTATAGAGTATGGTCACTATGATAACCAGTGCCCAAATTCTAAGGTTATTGATGATGGTCCAAGTTAGAAACCTCTTAAGATAAGGTATAATCAGAAATATCTTTTGATCATGGCCTCTGACGAGGGGTGCGATAAAAAGATGGAGAATGGTACACTTACCATACACTCTAGAACTACTAATGTTTTATTTGACTTTGTATCTACAAATTCTTTTGTATATGAAGAATTTTCTAAGGGTGTCAAGATTCCACCAAAATAGTTAAATGTAGAATTAATAGTTAAAACCCATAATGGTATGATGATATCAATTATATGATTCCTCTATGGTTGATGTTGGTGGGAATTTTCTTGATGAAAATATTTTCATTATTCATTTGGTTGGATTTGATATTACTTTGGGCATAAATTGGATTACTCTTCATAAAGAACACATCAATTGTAGAGTAATGGAAGTTAAGTTTGATATTCCAAACAACCCATGATCATCTATCATTGTGATTATAAGTACATACTCTTGATGGATATCACATACATTATATGGGTCTTAATTACCGTTTAGAGGGGGTGTTTATCTCAGATGGTTAGGGATAAACATGACATTAATGATATACCTATTGTGTGGGAATTTTTTTATGTATTTTTAGAATAATTGACTAGTATTCCACCAAAATGTGAAATTATGTTATTAATAGAACTCATACCAGGTGCCACACAAATTTCAAAGAATCTCTATAGAATGGACCCAATTGAGTTTTTGGAATCTAAGAAGAGACTCCAAGAAAACTTTGACAAGGGATTCATTCTGCCCAAGTGTGTCACCTTGGTGTGCACCTGTTCTCTTTGTAAAATAAAAATATGGATCGATGAAAATTTTAATTGATTATTATGAGTTTAACAAGATCACAATTTAGAATAATTTTTCTCTATACTATATTGATGAATTGATTGATTTGATGCACTGAGATCGATAATTTTCTGAGAATTACCTTCATTTTGGATATAATAAATTGATGGTTAAGAAAGAGAATATACCTAAGACAAGATTCTATAAAAGGTATTGACACAATAAATATATAGTGATTCCCTTTAGTCTTACTAATTCTGAATATATATTCATGTATTTAATGAAAATAATCATTTAGATATTACCTTGATCAGTTTGCGGTAGTATTTATAGATGATTTTATTATTTATTAAAAGAGTAAGGAGTACAATGAAGATCACTTGATAATTGTACTAAAGAAACTAATTAATGAGAAAATATGTGAAAAATTTACAAAGTGTTAATTTTGGATGAAAAAGGTTTCATTTTTTGGGTCATATAACCACAAGAGAGGGTATATTAGTAGATCCATAAATGATGGAGGCAAATGAATGTTGTCCTAGACCAATTGTGGTGACTAAGATCCATATTTTTCTTGGTTTAGATAAATATTATTGATGTTTTTTAGAGAATCTACCACAACTATCAAATCATTTGACCATGTTAACTCAAAAGGTATCTAAGTTCTGCTAGACTGATGAATGCATGGAAAATTTCAAGGAACTACATAGAATATTATTCCGCACACCTGTTCCCACATTACCCTATATTTAATAAAGGTTTAAAATCTATAGTGATGCATAAAACAGGGAATTAAGATGAATTATTATGTAGAATGTCTTGTTTATATTTTATGCCTCATGAAAATTGAAGATTCATGAGAAACATTACCCAACTCATGATTTTGAGTTATCTATAGTATTTATTGAATTAAAAATTTATTGGTATTATCATTATGGTGAAAAGAGTGATATATATACTGATCACAAAAGTTTAAAGTATATATTCACATAGAAGGAGTTGAACATGTGTCAGAGAATATGGTTAGAGATGATTAAAAATTATAATTTCTCAGTACATTTCCACTATGGTAAAGTGAACAATGTGGCTAATGATTTGAGTTAAAAGGACCTTCCTAGATTATCCATGATAAGGATAAAAAAAGATCCAATATTTACATATTTGAAAAATATGGATATGGAAATATTGAATGAAGAGGAAAAATCTTATCTCGATCAATTTATTGTTCAAAAATCTATCCAAGTAGAGATTAAAGAAAAGTTGAAGTAATATGTACAGTTGAAAATGAAAGTTATAAATGTTCCTGAGTTTAAACTTGATCATGATGGATTGATAAGGTCTAGGAACCATGTGAGTATTTTTTACAAACTAGAATAGAAGAAGGATTTGTTATAGGAATCTCATAGTTTAGGATTATCTCTTTATTTTGGAGGCACAAAGATATATAGATATTTGAGAGAGTACTTCTAGTGGGATGGCATGAAGAGAGATATCATAGAGTTTTTATATTGGTTATTGGTATGTCAAAAAGTTAATGTTGAAAGAAAAAAGTGTAAGGGGATTTTTCATCCATTACCCATACCAGAATGGAAATGGGAAAACATCACCACGGATTTTTTTTATTGGACTCCCCAAAAAATAGAAAGGAAATAATGCTATATGGGTTGTAGCTGATCGCCTTACTAAGTCAACACAATTCATCACAATTAAATAATACATATTTATGGATCATCTTTCTAGGATACACATTAAGGAAGTGATAAGTTTTGATGAAGTACTAAATTTACTTGCATTTAACTGGGATACGAGGTTTATATCAAAGTTCTCATGAAGTATTCAACAATATATTGATATAATGTTTAGTTTAAACACTCTATATCATCCTTAAATAGATGGTTAGTCAAAAATAATAATTCAAACCCTATAGGATATATTGAGATCTTTTTCTTTGGATGTCAAAGGTGGTTGGCATCAAAACCTTCTTCTAGTTGTGTTTTCATAAAACAAAAACTTTAAATCAAGCATTTAGATTCATCCTTAGAAATATCTATATGGAAGTAAATGTTGAGATCCAACATGCTGGAATGAAGTTGGAGAAAGAAAGCTGTTGGGAACTGTGATAGATAAATAAATGAAAAATAAGGTTAAAACTATTCAACAACGCACCAAGGTAGCTCCGATTTGGTATTAAAGTTATGCTGATAGATTCCAGTGTGATCTATAATTTTTAGTGGGAGATAAGGTGTCTTTAATAATTTCATCATGGAAGAAGGTTACGATATTTGATAATAAAAGGAAACTGATCCCTAGGAATATCAGTCCCTTTTAAATTCTTGATCATATCTGGACCATAGACTATTTCTTGGAACTCCCACTAAACCTATCCCAAGTCCATCATGTGTTCCAAGGATCTCTCATAGGGAAGTATGCCACGAATCGGCCCAGTGGGGATTGAGCCACAACTACCCCAAGCCCACCTCTATAGTATAGGGGATGACAACACATTCTGAAAGTCATAAGTAATATAGGATGTATTTGACTAAATACCTACACACACAACCAACTATCTCCATGTAGAAGTGAAGAGGAATAATAACAAAATATGAAACAAATTGAGAATAAAACATGAGTGAAAAACATCTAGGGAATACAGGAGTATGATAACATAAACTGGAATAGATAAAGAAGAAAATACACGCCTAACCAGAAATATTTACCAACCTAAAAATAACTGGAAAGTAAATGCTACTAGATCCTAGCTTTGAATATTCAAGATATGACCACCATACGTAGTAAAATACATCAGGGTATCCCAATGATATTGTATAATTGCCACCAACCTATCTGTCATCTTCATATGATGTAGAATGTTCTTGAGAATACCATGGAGGGGTGAGTATATACATACCTAGTAGGATTCCACGAAAGCTGGGGGGAGCAATATGAGACATGGTAGAAGAATAAAACTCAACCCCTAGAAAGAGAGTAATAAAATACAAAAAAGGGTACATATATATTTAATAATAAAATAAACCCAGTAAGAGAGAGAAAGGGTATCTCTATCTCACAATCGAATAAAGGAAAAGAGTCTTCCATCAGTTCCAAGAGGTCTAACAATGATACCCAACATCTCATGCGTCTGTCCGAAGAATCATCCATATGGGGACACACCTCACCACTGTGTCGTACATTCGAGGGTCCATAATCTCTATATAGAGAACCCATTCTCTGACTCAATAGGAGGGTTCCACTTATTATATAGATATAAGACCCATGACTTATACCAATAGTAGGGTTCCACACCGAGGAAAGATAGAGGACCCAAGTCCAAGTCCACCAGGGGGTTTCACTCGAAAGATTGAGAACCAACACTCCATCCTAATAGGAGTGTTCCACTTTAAAGATAAAATAGATATTGGACTAACACCCTAATCTATTAGGGAAGGTGGGGGGGGGTGTTCCACTCTATAGGTAGAGTAACCATGCCCTATCCCAGTAGGATGGTTCCACTCCAAAGATGGATAGATAGAAGACCCATTCCATTGTATATCAGGGGGTTCCACTCTATGGATAGAGGAACCATATCCTATCCCAATAGGAGGGTTCCAATCAGAATATGGATAGAAGACCCATGACCTATCCTAGTAGAAGGGTTCCACTCTGATTATCCTATCCGATCACTACCATCATCAGACACCGCCGAAAGAAGTGTTACACTTGTAAGACCACATATCATATATCAAAATACACCACGAAGGTCACTATCATGTTCTAAGTGAAAAACATTCACAGTATAGGCTACTAATGGGAAGAAATTAGATTTCAAACAAAGGAGGTACGAGAGGTAAAATATTCCTAAAAAAGAGGAGGTACATGCTATGTAAGTGGATCCCCACAGCGTGTGGTCCTGCCATGCTACCCGGCCATGTCCTTTCTAGTACACGAATAACTTCCCATGTATCCCTACATGGCATGTAATGGGACTACATGGAATGTATCAACCACTTGGGGTCAAGCCATGTCCTCTGGTCATTCTTGTGCCCTTTAGGCTGTGTCTCTATACACTGGTCATGTTCTTGGTCATGCTCATGTCTATGTAATCCTAGAGTACATGCCATGTCACCATCATTAAGTTACATGGCATTTGGGGTTCCCACATGGTGTGTGATATTTAACTATCCAAGGAGCCCTATTGATAAAAGCCTGGGGTGTATACACAATGTGTTATTTATGATACTTGGAATGTAGTTATGTTTCCAACAGAAATGTAGATCTACCATGAAAATCCTAGATATGTACATGCCACAATTATTTTTGGTAAATTTATCACCCTAAATCGATGGAATCTATATTAATACATCTATTCCGGCCCTCTAGTGGGTGGAAAATTAATCCTGGTCCTCCCACACAAAGCTCGCATTCTTCCGTCACTTCCCCTATGCTGTTGCTGATCGTTCTTGGATCCCAGATCCATGGGAATCATTAGATAAATCCAGAAATGGATCCCAATCCATCATGTAATCACCGATCTATATCTCGCACATGAATATTACATGAATATGGGGGGTCTGTTCATGATCGATCCTATTTAAAAATGTGAAAACATTCCCTCGTAGGCTAATGATGAAGTTCACCAAGAATAAAGGCAAGGGGGGGATCGCATAATCAAGGGTGAAACAATCATTATAAAATAATTCTTGACCAATGAATAAAATTATGGGATTTTCAAGGTGATAAATCAGGGTAAAAAGGGGTTAAATCAAAAAAAATAAACAAATATGATACATGGACATATACAAAGGTTCAAACAAAGGAGGTACGAGACGTAAAAGATTCCTAAAGAAGAGGAGGTACACGCTATGTAAGGGGATCCCCACAACATGTGGTCCTGCCATGATACCTGGCCATGTCCTTTCTAGTACGCGACTCACTTCCCATGTATCCCTACATGGAATGTAAGGGGACTACATGGAATGTATCAACCACTTGGGGTCAAGCCATGTCCCCTGGCCATTCTTGTGTCCTTTAGGATGTGTCTCTATACACTGGTCATATTCTTGGTTGTGCTCATTTCCATGTACTCCTAGAGTACATGCCATGTCACCATCATTAGGTTACATGGAATGTGGGGTTCTCACATGGTGTGTGATATTTAACTATCCAAGGAACCCTATCCATAATAGCAAGGGGCCTATACACCATGTTTTATTCATGATACTTGGAATGTAGTCAGGTTTTCCACAGAAATGTAGATATATCATGAAAATCCTAGATATGCACACGCCACAATTATTTTTGGAAATTTATCACCCTCAATCGATGGAATCTATATTCATACATCTATTCCGGCTCTCTGGTAGTTGGAAAATGAATCCTGGTCCTCCCACACAAAGCTCGCATGCTTCTGTCACTTCTCCAATATTGTTTCCAATCATTCTTGGATCCAAAATCCATGGGAATCATTAGATGTATCCAAAAATGGATCCCAATCCATCCTCTAATCACCGATCTATATCTCACACGTGAATCTTACATGAATATGGGGGGTTTGATCATGCTCTATCCCATTTGAAAATGTCAAACCATGCCCCCTGTAGGCGAATGATGAAGTTCACCAAGAAGGGGGGGGGGTGGAATCACATAATCAAGGGTGAAACAATAATTATAAAATAATTCTTGACCAACGAATAAAAATAGGGTATTTTCAAGGTGAGAAATCATGGTAGAAATGGGTTAAATCAAAAAAATAATTAAATATGAAACATGGACATATACAAAGGTTCAAACAAATTCAGATCAAATAAATATATTTTATTATGATTAATGTATTAATAATAAGGGTGGAAATCCATATATTAGGAGTCCTAACACAATTTATCCCCACCATTAGTGAAGAACACTATTTCCAATGAAGGAGGGAGATTTTTTGCAATCGTTGTGTATCAATTTTCCTTGATTTGAGTGTTGATAATCTCCCAATCTCAATCCTCCAATGAATAACGATGAATCCTGTAACACCCCAAGATTTTATAGTGTGTTATTTCTTCAAAATAATTCAATAACTTTTACTACACACAACACCAAGTTCAATCGCACCATGAACTACCAAACAAGCTGTTCAAAAGAGGTTATGAATAGTGTCAACTAAATATTAAACTTTATATAATCCTTATAATTTTAGAATCCATATTATGAGTTTCTTTGACATAATGTAAGAACAAATTCATTTTCAGTATTTCACTTTTACCAAATTTTAATAGTGAACCCTTTTTAGATACTATATTTTAAACTTTTTGACTAAATGGGGACATCAAAAATTTAAAATGAAACATCCCAAGCTTCCACGGTACGCTAGCGTGTGTTGTACGCAACACCGAGTTCTAACACACCCTAACCAATCAAACTAGCCGCTATGAATAGTAATACCTACTTTTTGAAATTATATATATTTTATATTTGAAAATGGACTTCATTTTTGGATTCGGAATATCGAATTTAGCCTAAGGTGAAATTTTGGTACTTTTCGGATAACTTTCATATTTTGATGAATAGTGAAAATTACTAAATTTTAATTAAAAACAACTTTTTTAATCAAAATAATTAATAGTGATAAATTATGCATTTGAGTGGTTTTAAAGTATATTTAGAATATATTTTTACCATTTAATATAATGTTGGTAATTGGACATAATTTGACAATTAAACCGAACATAAACAAGTGTCAATCTTTTGATAGTTATTATCTCTTAAAAACACGCTTTTTGTTTTGACAGCGGGAATTAATTTTAAATTAATTTCTGCCACTTCTGTGTTTTGAATTTAGGAAAATAGATTCCATATTTGGAATCAGGATGTTCAAATTGTGTAAATAGGTAACTTTTATTTTTAGACATTTTGAATAATTACTGCGGTAAATATTTTATTTACCATGGTTATGGGTAAATCCGGTAAATAAGGGTTACAAAATAATATTATAATAATACTAAATTACCCTAAAACATGTCTTAACCCTATTGGTTGATACATTGTCGACCAGGGGCATATTTGTGTCAATTTTGGGACCCCATGGATCCACTTGTAAGTGATAATGACACTTTATTTTAATTAAGTCAAAATGAATACAAAAATTACACAAGCATGTATCTTTTAGCAAACCAATTGTTACATAGGGTTATATAAGTTGGATTTTATATTATAAATATTAATTAGAAAGCTAAAAAGATTTCCTACATAATGATATTTTATTTATAATTTTTAGACATTAAATAATGTATTTTATTTATGACACAATGATGATGCAGTAATTTCTAAAATAGTGAAAAATTAAATTAATTGATATTATAAATACCCAAATAAATATAATATGAAACTTTTAATGAATTAAACTAATTTTCTAGGATAATATGATATATTAGGAGTGATTTAATTGACTTTTTTCGAAGTAATCAATCTGTTATGAGTTTCACAAAAATCAACTATTGAATAGTGTCAAAATTGACATAAAAGAGTTCTTAAAACAAATATTATATTATTAATTGATATTAAAATTTTAAAAATCTAAGGTTCGGCCAAGAGACTTATATAATGATAGGATCATCATTAATGGACCACTTTGGGGTCTCTTGTATGTATATGGTATGTCTATTAACCATATAATATAAAAATACAAAGAGACATTGTAAAAGTGAAACTAATTAACTTAGAGTTAATACTTAAAGATAAGGTTAATATAAGTACCCAAACCTGTCTAAATTCTATTGGTTGAGTTGTTTTCTACCTATCCCCACCTTAAACTTTGAATAGTCAATTTTGGAGCCATTAGAAACCGAATATGAATTTATTATAAATTAATATTTCTAGCTTTTCCAAAGGTGCCCCTCACCCCTCTTATAAAAAGGCACTCCTCCTTCTCATTTCTTCACACCTCTAAAGCCTTTTGGTTCGGCCACACTCTGCCCAAATACTCTCCCAACATCCCTCAATACAACCTAGAGGCCTTAGTTTGATCAGAAAGCCAACCTAAGGAGCCCTTTAGATCAAATCAAAAGGAAGAACCCGGAGAAGAGGTAATGATTTCACCACCCTTTTCTAAGTTCATTTCTTCTTCCACTTCTTCTTCCTTTGTTCTTACCATTCTAAAATAATAACTCCAGTATCTCAAATATACTGTGATGTTATTATAAATATGGTACAACCATATTCATTATCCTATCCACCCTTTGAATAACATGTCACCATACGTGCGTACGTACGGCTTACCGTCTCCACGTCGTGGTGTAATTGTTATTCAATATAATATTATTTGGATGGGTATAATAATGATGTGTAACTCATGTAAATAATAAATATAAAATGTTAATGATTCTTTATATATGATATACCATCCATTTATATATTATTTTAATATCAAAAGAATGATATTGTCGCTCGTGCGTACGTACGGACTACCGTCTCCACAAACGCGATGAGATTCATTCTCCATCGTATCCATTCAAGTATAATTTGATGATTTAAAAAAATGATGTTTAAGGACTTGATATCATTCTGGATATGAATAATATACAACCTATCCTTTACATACATGTCTTACATAACAAAACATACAAAAGAAAACAAGTAAGTTAACACCCGAAACAACGATAATACTAAGATATTATTATCAAATCAATATTAAAAGATCATATATGATATCATATTAATGTATATGATTCTTGTATAATTTAATAACAATTATTTCACCATTATACAGGAGGTTAACCTACCACAACCAAGGAAAAGTACATGGTAAGGGTTATTTCACAATCTCTTCATTATCCGAGGTTGTTTATACATAATAATCTACTGGGATATCTTTATCATCCACATCCATGTTTCTTAAAAATGTATTTCAAAACATTTTTACTATTTACAAGAATATGGGTTAAAGTCATTTATACCCTTGTTTGACTTTTTATAAGAGGTTTATAAAGGAATCTTTCCATCGTTTTCAAAACAAGGTCCTTTTTAACCTTTTCGACAGAATTGAGGTAAGAATGTTTTTTTAACTTATACGGCGGGTGCGGTTATTTTACGCCGTTATAAAATCTTCAAAGCTTTCCTTACAAGCTTATAAGAATATTTTCAAAGAAAATGTTTTATTTTATATGGATCTTAAATGATTTCAAAATAAAAGGAGATATTTCTTTAAAAAGAATTTTGATTTCATCTACGTCAACATCCTTTGATGGATTTTAAGATTATTTGAAGTTGATTTATTATGATACAAAACTTCTATATTGTATTGAAGGTTTTGTGATATGTTTGACTATGGATGTGCTATTTTTATACCATTCATAGTTTATGGTGAAATTATTGACATTTCGTATGCTAGTTTTAATACGAATGTTTATGTTATGTTTAAACCTTTTCATATGGGAATGCATTGGACTTAATAAGTGACGGGTGGAGCCCGCTATAGCTCCTCGATGCATCGGTAGGTCTCATGAGACAAACTAGTGTCTTGGCACAAGGCCTTGACAAAATTTTATTTGTAGTCTTGGCACGAGGCCTTGGCTATGTGGTTATGATAGTCTGGCATTATGCATTCCAACATTATGAAAGTGGTTATTGATATTGCATGTGATTATTCGATTAGTAGAATATCCATGTGAACAAGTAAATGACATTATTTCATTTTACTTTTGCCATACTATGTTGAAGTTCAATTTTAAAAGGCTTTTGTTTTAGTAATTCATTGCCTTAAATGTTTATGCTTATTTTGAATGTTCCGCTATATTGTTATCCTTACTGGGCATTTGAGCTCACCCCTTTTCTATGTTTTATTTTTCCCAGGTAGTGAAGAAGTAATTTATGAATGACTTGCAGGGATATTATGAGGGGTTAATAGTGTGGATATGAAGACTTTGTTGTTGTAGTAGTTTTTCACTTTGAAATGTAATGTAAAACTTTATGATTATATCTAGTGTTTCCAAGGCTACTAAACCAATCGGTCTTTCGAGATTTGATCTTTCTTGTGATCATGCCAATGTTACGAAGTAATGCACCGACTCTGGGTAGCTGGGGTCGGGGCGTTACAGTTGGTATCAGAGGAAGTTTAGTACAATCCTTGGAAGCTAGATTTATATAAACTCTGATTAGAGCACGTAAACCTAAGATGAACTTTGAGGATTAGTATAGAAGAACTTCCTAGAATTTTGGTATTGTAGAGATTTTGTGAGTTTTCCGAGAAATACATCCCTGTCTGGATACGAGCAGGTAGAGGCGGCTCTGGCACAGATGTACCTAGGGGTAAAACCCGAAAACACCGATTTGAGCTAGACTCGAACGGGAACTGGTGCACGACAACGGGCCTTGCTGCACTCTTGGTTACGACACTCCCGGGGGATATGCTTAGGATAACTCTCATTTTCTTTACAAATCATTATGAAGGGTTTATGAGTATATACTTCCTCAAAGAAAACATTTTTTATGATTATGGATTATATCCATAAATAGTTCAATTTATGTTAAGTGTTTTATAAGTATGGGATTATGTATTTTGATTCATAAACTGATCTAGTGTATTCCATTGTTTAGAAATGGCGCCCAGTAGAAGGAATGAGAACTCCAGAAATGCACATGATCCAAAGAGAAGGAAGGATCATATCTTTCATGGTCTTAATCTAGAATTTATAAGAGAAATAGTCTCCCATGTATTATCATCATATGAAGAAATAATATCATGTGTTGATAAGATAAGTAAAGAGTTTACTGAGTCCTATGGCTTTGAAGGGAAGCAAGAGAAGAAAATGATAGAAGAGAGAAAGATAGATAAAGGGAAGAGGGAAAAGAAGAATTTTCCCATATGTGGTAACTGTGGAAAGAAACACCCTGGAACTTGCCTGAAAGGAATGGGAGTTTGTTATAAGTGTGGAGGAAAAGGGCACAAAGTACATGACTGCAAGGGTAAGAAAATGGTTTCAAATGTACAATGCTTCATTTGCAAGGAGTTTGGACACTACGCGAACCTATGTCCCAGTCATCAGACTATGACGCAAATGATGCTATTGGATAATAATCAAGTTATGATACTACCACAGATGAAGAGGAATTATTATAGTTCTTATGTTGATTATGTCAATTGAGTGTTGTATCAACAATGTACTTGTTATAATAATTATGGAGTATATAAGGATTGTACTGCAGTACTATTTCATTAAGGACTTGAGATTGTGTGGAACAAAGAAAAGTGACTCAATAGAAGGATAAATTTTTGGAAAATATATGGTTGAGAGAATGATAAACCATAATATAGTTCTGATACCGAGGTAGTGATTTTCGAATAATACATGATTATTTTGGAAAAATTATATTGGATATTCTTGACTACCTTGGAACTGATTAATGATTTGTATATTCCATCATTGTTGGGGTTTAAAACATTTTTGGATTAATGAAGTATATCCAGCATTATATATGGAATAAGGGAGCATTAATGTAATCAATAAGGAATATGGTAATACATGATGAAGGTATTCATATGCTATTACAGGGTAAAAAGGATCTACATTATGTTTACCTTCCTTATAAATGTTGGACTGTGAGTTTGGACAGAAGTATTTTGGATAGTTCTAGTTTGGATTATTTTGGATTGCCATAGAAGGACAACCCGGAGGTCGGGCGGCAACCCGTCTCGTCCGGCAAGGCCGCAAGACTTGAACCCGCAACCGAAGGGCGACAAGGGTGTATCACCTACCACTATCCCACGAGATGTCCTGGATTAAATAAAGTAGTTTTTTTAAATGATCTGGTAGATGAATTATAAATTCGTTTATTTTGGAACCCTCTATGAATAATATAAATAGAATTTTTTTTACGAGTGAATGATGAGTTTTTGGTAGAAATTTATTAAGGGATAAAACTCTAATTTTAAAGTAAGTATATCTCCTTATGATCTTAGCCAATCTCATAAATAAATTCCTCATCATTAAGAAAAGGAACTTAGAACAAAAATGTTGTCCTAGATGGTACCTTAAATCTTCACTAATTTATGGCTTTGGGATTGTTGGCCTTTTCATAGCCATGTTCTCTACCACTCTCCATCAGATAATTGATGGTTAGATTTCTCCTCCATATCCATATTTTCCTACATGGAACCCTAGTATGTGTTATTTTCGGTAATCTTCATAATTTCCACTCTTTATTTTAAAATAAAGGCATCATTAATTCATTTTTCGATGTGGGATTTCAACTAAGATATTTTGAAACGTCAAAAATGTGTTATCCCAATACCCTATATTTTGATTGAACTGATGGTACTTCAAATCATCATAGATTTATGAGTTTAAGGACCTCAATTTTATACTTGTTTGTGATTGATGACCTCAATCACTACCTATAAATATTTACGTTTTTCCTCCAATTATATGTCTATAATTTCCACCAATGTTCTCCTAATAGAGATCATAATTTGGTGGTGATCCTTTCATTTCTCTTTTCCTCATATTAAGACTAAATTTTAGTAACCTAATTTCCGATGTGGGTTTTCCCACAAAGATATTTTCTATTTTCAACCTTTTATTTTCGAAGAACAATTTCAAATTGCGAGGATGCAATTTATTGAAGGAGGGGAGAATGTAACACCCCAAGATTTTATAGTGTGATATTTCTTCAAAATAATTCAATAACTTTTACTACACACAACACCAAGTTCAATCGCACCATGAACTACCAAACAAGCTGTTCAAAAGAGGTTATGAATAGTGTCAACTAAATTTTAAACTTTATATAATCCTTATAATTTTAGAATCCATATTATGAGTTTCTTTGACATAATGTAAGAACAAATTCATTTTCAGTATTTCACTTTTACCAAATTTTAATAGTGAACCCTTTTTAGATACTATATTTTAAACTTTTTGACTAAATGGGGATATCAAAAATTTAAAATGAAACATCCCAAGCTTCCACGGTACGCTAGCGTGTGTTGTACGCAACACCGAGTTCTAACACACCCTAACCAATCAAACTAGCCGCTATGAATAGTAATACCTACTTTTTGAAATTATATATATTTTATATTTGAAAATAGACTTCATTTTTGGATTCGGAATATCGAATTTAGCCTAAGGTGAAATTTTGGTACTTTTCGGATAACTTTCATATTTTGATGAATAGTGAAAATTACTAAATTTTAATTAAAAACAACTTTTTTAATCAAAATAATTAATAGTGATAAATTATGCATTTGAGTGGTTTTAAAGTATATTTAGAATATATTTTTACCATTTAATATAATGTTGGTAATTGGACATAATTTGACAATTAAACCGAACATAAACAAGTGTCAATCTTTTGATAGTTATTATCTCTTAAAAACACGCTTTTTGTTTTGACAGCGGGAATTAATTTTAAATTAATTTCTGCCACTTCTGTGTTTTGAATTTAGGAAAATGGATTCCATATTTGGAATCAGGATGTTCAAATTGTGTAAATAGGTAACTTTTATTTTTAGACATTTTGAATAATTACTGCGGTAAATATTTTATTTACCATGGTTAAGGGTAAATCCGGTAAATAAGGGTTACAAAATAATATTATAATAATACTAAATTACCCTAAAACATGTCTTAACCCTATTGGTTGATACATGGTCGACCAGGGGCATATTTGTGTCAATTTTGGGACCCCATGGATCCACTTGTAAGTGATAATGACACTTTATTTTAATTAAGTCAAAATGAATACAAAAATGACACAAGCATATATCTTTTAGAAAAACAATTGTTACATAGGGTTATATAAGTTGGATTTTAGATTATAAATATTCATTAGAAAGATAAAAAGATTTCCTACATAATGATATTTTATTTATAATTTTTAGACATTAAATAATGTATTTTATTTATGACACAATGATGATGTAGTAATTTCTAAAATAGTGAAAAATTAAATTAATTGATATTATAAATACCCAAATAAATATAATATGAAACTTTTAATGAATTAAACTAATTTTCTAGGATAATATGATATATTAGGAGTGGTTTAATTGACTTTTTTCGAATTAATCAATCTGTTATGAGTTTCACAAAAATCAACTATTGAATAGTGTCAAAATTGACATAAAAGAGTTCTTAAAACAAATATTATATTATTAATTGATATTAAATTTTTAAAAATCTAAGGTTCGGCCAAGAGACTTATATAATGATAGGATCATCATTAATGGATCACTTGGGGGTCGCGTGTATGTATATGGTAAGTCTATTAACCATATAATATAAAAATACAAAGAGACATTGTAAAAGTGAAACTAATTAACTTAGAGTTAATAATTAAAGATAAGGTTAATATAAGTACCCAAACCTGTCTAAATTCTATTGGTTGAGTTTTTTTCTACCTATCCCCACCTTAACCTTTGAATAGTCAATTTTGGAGCCATTAGAAACCGAATATGAATTTATTATAAATTAATATTTCTAGCTTTTCCAAAGGTGCCCCTCACCCCTCTTATAAAAAGGCACTCCTCCTTCTCATTTCTTCACACCTCTAAAGCCTTTTGGTTCGGCCAAACTCTGCCCAAATACTCTCCCAACATCCCTCAATACAACCTAGAGGCCTTAGTTTGATCAGAAAGCCAACCTAAGGAGCCCTTTTGATCAAATCAAAAGGAAGAACCCGAAGAAGAGGTAATGATTTCACCACCCTTTTCTAAGTTCATTTCTTCTTCCACTTCTTCTTCCTTTGTTCTTACCATTCTAAAACAATAACTCTAGTATCTCACATATACTGTGATGTTATTATAAATATGGTACAACCATATTCATTATCCTATCCACCCTTTGAATAACATGTCACCATACGTGCGTATGTACGGCTTACCGTCTCCACGTCGTGGTGTAATTGTTATTCAATATAATATTACTTGGATGGGTATAATAATGATGTGTAACTCATGTAAATAATAAATATAACATGTTAATGATTCTTTATATATGATATACCATCCATTTATATATTATTTTAATATCAAAAGAATGATATTGTCGCTCATGCGTACGTACGGACTACCGTCTCCACGAACGCGATGAGATTCATTCTCCATCGTATCCATTCAAGTATAATTTGATGATTTAAAAAAATGATGTTTAAGGACTTGATATCATTCTGGATATGAATAATATACAACCTATCCTTTACATACATGTCTTACGTAACAAAACATACAAAATAAAACAAGTAAGTTAACACCCGAAACAACGATAATACTAAGATATTATTATCAAATCAATATTAAAAGATCATATATGATATCATATTAATGTATATGATTCTTGTATAATTTAATAACAATTATTTCACCATTATACAGGAGGTTAACCTACCACAACCAAGGAAAAGTACAAGGTAAGGGTTATTTCACAATCTCTTCATTATCCGAGGTTGTTTATACGTAATAATCTACTGGGACATCTTTATCATCCACATCCATGTTTCTTAAAAATGTATTTCAAAACATTTTTACTATTTACAAGAATATGGGTTAAAGTCATTTATACCCTTGTTTGACTTTTTATAAGAGGTTTATAAAGGAATCTTTCCGTCGTTTTCAAAACAAGGTCCTTTTTAACCTTTTCGACAGAATTGAGGTAAGAATGTTTTTTTTTAACTTATACGGCGGGTGCGGTTATTTTACGCCGTTATAAAATCTTCAAAGCTTTCCTTACAAGCTTATAAGAATATTTTCAAAGAAAATGTTTTATTTTATATGGATCTTAAATGATTTCAAAATAAAAGGAGATATTTCTTTAAAAAGAATTTTGATTTCATCTACGTCAACATCCTTTGATGGATTTTAAGATTATTTGAAGTTGATTTATTATGATACAAAACATCTATATTGTATTGAAGGTTTTGTGATATGTTTGACTATGGATGTTCTATTTTTATACAATTCATAGTTTATGGTGAAATTATTGACATTTCGTATGCTAGTTTTAATACGAATGTTTATGTTATGTTTAAACCTTTTCATATGGGAATGCATTGGACTTAATAAGTGACGGGTGGAGCCCGCTATAGCTCCTCGATGCATCGGTAGGTCTCATGAGACAAACTAGTGTCTTGGCACAAGGCCTTGACAAAATCTTATTTGTAGTCTTGGCACGAGGCCTTGGCTATGTGGTTATGATAGTCTGGCATTATGCATTCCAACATTATGAAAGTGGTTATTGATATTGCATGTGATTATTCGATTAGTAGAATATCCATGTGAATAAGTAAATGGAATTATTTCATTTTACTTTTGCCATACTATGTTGAAGTTCAATTTTAAAAGGATTTTGTTTTAGTAATTCATTGCCTTAAATGTTTATGCTTATTTTGAATGTTCCGTTATATTGTTATCCTTACTGGGCATTTGAGCTCACCTCTTTTCTATGTTTTATTTTTCCCAGGTAGTGAAGAAGTAATTTATGAATGACTTGCAGGGATATTATGAGGGGTTAATAGTGTGGATATGAAGACTTTGTTGTTGTAGTAGTTTTTCACTTTGAAATGTAATGTAAAACTTTATGATTATATCTAGTGTTTCCAAGACTACTAAACCAATCGGTCTTTCGAGATTTGATCTTTCTTGTGATCATGCCAATGTTACGAAGTAATGCACCGACTCTGGGTAGCTGGGGTCGGGGCGTTACAAATCCCTTTCCCAATGGTACCAGGGTTATGTGTAAAACACTAGTAATCAAATGAAATGAATAATTTATAGTGGGAATTAGGTTTTAGTTCATTTAGTGAAAACAACCATTTTATATGAATGTCCCACATCGAACCACTTTAGGTAATACCTAGGGTAAACCTCATATTCTAGATTCAACTTTGGTATTATATTTTTGATATAAGGATTATTTTAATATTTATTCCTTTATTTATGAAAATTCATATGAACATGATATAATATATATATATATATAATATTATTATAAAATTATTTTTTGGGGCACACGGACTCAGAATCATGCGCCGTCTCAATTTATGGATCCAAAAATATTTATAGATATATTTTAATGTCTTAAAATAAAAATGGTATTATACATTAGTCCATCCTTTAATATTTTTGTTATTGAAAAGAAAAAACTAAGAAAAAAGTTCAGGATACTGAGTCCACATCTCGCTCTCCCGCTCCCTGGAGATCCCTTGCAAGATCCCATGCTACCACATCACTCGAAACTAGGGGATGGTCCATCCATGAAAGATCATATCCTGCCGATCCTTGATCACCACCATATGCTCATAAAAATTGGATCCATCCTCGGTGCCCGGCTCACCCTAGCCAATGACGTGAATAGGGTAATGTATGTATCTCTTTACCTATGACACATAAAAGATGTCGTGCACCTGATCGAACTTTGGATGAAGGGAGAGGCAGTATGAAACCTCACCAACCCTCTGCAAGATCTAAAATGTCCTAATAAGCTTTGGGGATAACCTTCCACCCTAGCTGAACCTCCACAATCCACTTAGTGGGGACACTGTTAGGAACATGTGGTATCCTTTCTCGAACTCCAATGGCTACGATGTCAGTCTAAATTAATTTTTTTTCTTTTTATGAGATATCCTCATCCACTCATAGATTACATGGACCTTCTCCATCATCACTTGCACCATATTTGTCCCAATGAGATACACATCACCGATCTTATTCCCATACAAGGGTGACCTACATGGAAACCTTTATAGGGAATCAAAAGGTACCATGACAATAGTAGAGTGGTATCTATTATTATACACAAAATATAACAATTAAAAGTGATCCTCACTTCTATTAATGATGTCTAACACAAAATCCCTAATAATATCCTCTAGAACCTGGATAATGTGCTCATTTTTCCATCTGTTTTGGAATGAAATGTTATACTCATCCTAATATATGCCCCGAATGCATCCTACAGGCCTCTCTATAACCAAGAAATAATCCATGAATCATGGTTATAGATAATATTTGAGGTCACACCATGAAGGTAGGTAATCTCTTGTATATACAACTGCCCCAAAATCTCCTTCGAACTCTGATCCCTAATAACAATGAAGTGAACTGACATTTTATGTCGGTCAACTATCATCCACATGGATTCATGGACTCTTGTTGTCTATTAAATTCTTACCACAAATTACATGGATATGTCATCCCATTTACACTTTAATATCTCAAGAGGCTGTAACAAAACATGTTGTAACCTGGTGCCTAGTCTTTACCTACTGACACATGAGGCACTGAGAGATGAACTCATCCATGATCCACCGCATGAAATCCCACAAAAACTACTACTAACGGTATCTATATATCATCCCTACACAGGGATGTAAAAAAAGGTGATGTGTGAAACTCCCCCATAACCTCCTCCCACATCATGACTGGGAACACCGTCCATCCCTAGAAAAGGATAAAGTGATTCCACCTTCAAAAATCCTATCAAGTTAATCTCTTAAGGATATATAGTCACATAATACCTCATAGTCGATGTCTCATAACTGGGAATCTCTCAAACACTAGAAAATCATAGGAGTCAAAACAATCAACTGATGAAAAATTGCACCCTCATCCTCTACTAGGGTTAGCTTCAATGAAGTTAACTGCTTAGATGACTCCAACACCAAATGAGCTTGGGAGTTATTTCTAAGGGAATATGTCACCATGTTTCTCTTATAAGAAGTATAGACAATCTAAAATTTATTTTTTTATAGGAACACAAACTAGTGCCGATGTCTCATGTTGAGGTCCCTATACATGAAGACATACCTGAGACTTCGATGGTATGAGAAAATAACAAAGTGATCTCCCAGAAGATAGTGCCACCACATCCTCAGAGTGAATAATTCCTCATCCAAATCAAGGTCATGAGTCGGATAGTTAAACTCGTGGGGTATCAACTTCCTTGAACCATATGTGATCACCGCTTTCCTTTTCATAAACACACAGATGAACCCAACTATTGAGTAATTTTAGTAAAATACATACTCTATTCCATCCTTTGATAGTCTAAAAATACAAAAAATCATCAACCTTAGCCTCAACTCCTTCTAAAATATCTATCATTTCTCAGTCTAGGTAAAAGGCTACCCATTCCATGTTAGGCTGGTCAAAGGGGTTGAAATTCTAGATAAGTCGTGAAAAAGCCTCATATTTTACCCTAAAAATATAAGAAAACTCTGAACCAATGACACACTCTTGGGTGGATCCCAATAAATTCCTAAATTGATCTTCACCGGGTCCATAATGAATACATGTTATGAAATGAATTTCCCAAAAATGTGAACCTTTTAGATCTATAACTGGACCGTCAAGAGCTTACTATAAAGTTGATTATCCTAAATAAAGCCTAATACCACCTCAAGTGCTCTGAATTGTTCTCCTATTATATAGAACATATGAGTATGTCAACAATGAAGATAATAAAAAATTGATCCATGTATGGTTGGAATATCCAGTTCATCAAATCCAGAAATACATTGGGTGAATTAATTATAATGAAAACGAATAAACATGAACTCATACTATCCATTATGAAACCATAAAGATAGACTGAGAATATTAGCCTCATGAATTCTCAATTGGTGATAGTAATACCTGAGATCAATATTCGATAACCATATCATGCATCGAAACTAATCAAAGAGGTCATAAATCATCATAAAGGGGTATTTTTTATTTATCATGTCTTGGTTCAGGTGATGATAATCCCCAAAAATCTACAATCTTCCACATTACTTTTTTATGAACAACACTAGAGCTACCTTGGAGGAATAACTTGGTGTAATTAAACCCCTCTCTTGAAGGTTATTTTACTACAAAAATAGATCCCGGATCTTGGTAGTGTCCATATGATATGTTTAAAAAGATATCAAAGTAGTCCCAGTTTGAATGGTGATGAAAAAATCAATCTCCCTCCTTAGAGTTAGTCCCAAAACGTCTTTGGGCAAGACTTCTATAAAATCATAAATGACTAAAGGAAAATATATTCCCGAAGAGAATATTGTATTGATGGATAAAATCTAAAAATTAATGGTGATGTGATACATCCTAATTATCTCAAAAACCACCGACCCTATCATGATATCTCTCTTTACCGCGAAAGAGAATCTCATCCCATAAGTGTGAAGGCATATAACCTATCTACCGTGATAATCAATCTAGGATCAAACCATGTATTACCTTTAAGAACCTAATATGATGACATAAATAATCATCATGATGACTGTAAGGTCCCATGAGATACTCTCTCCACCAAGCGGTAACTCTCACTGATGATAGATAAAATATATCAAATACAATTTCCCCATAATAATCTCGAGGAAAAGCTATTAGCCTAAAGCCTCAGCTGGGAGCTCCAGATATCAACCTAAGATTAAAGTGATAAAGGAATGAATCAACCATATTTTTATTAGTACTGAATAATGATTATAATAAAAATATATTGTTCCTCTAATCATCTCCTGAGCCAACAGGTCATACACCTCTATAGCCTGCAGTTGGCCATAAACCTAACTGTCATCTCCCTAAGCCTGATGTGGGTCACTCGGTGGTAGTTTTGGAAGGATATAAAATCATAATCCACCACCCACAACTCCTCCTCCCGGATCCCTACCTACTCCCCCACTAGATCTTCCTCCCTAGGGCCACCCTACCCCCACCTTGTAGATCCCTGATCATGGTGTTGCTCTACCATGGTGGTCAATCCTCCATCTTCCTTCCCTCCTCAACATGTTGGGTTAGAAAATCATGTTCCATGTGACCTCAACCATCAAATTCATATAACCGTCCCTATCAAGGATTCCACGGTCCTTTGCACGGTCCCTATGTCGAAAGACTATGTGTCTGAGTCAAGTAAGGATAAGATCTACTTCCCTGATATCCTACCGACTGGCACCAACTAGCTACTACAAAAAAAATCAGCAACATTAAAACCACTTGTATATATAGCTACATGAAATCCATCTAACATGAATCAATCTATCACCAGTTCCCAATCCAACACTCTAGAATAAGTGGGAAGGCATAGGGGCACCACACTGGAATGGATGTCACTGCAAATACCATGAAAAAACTGCCTCGCCCAGAAGCAGAGATATCAAATCATGTTAAGGGAGGATCATGTAAGGTTAGTAAAACTCACAACATAATCATAAATTGTAATATCGCCTTGATATATTCGTAGAGGATCCTGAGTCTAAACTGAGATAAAAAATTAGGGGTAGTACTCCTCACAAAACAACTTCTGGAAGTTGGATGATGAGATCATTGACTCCTCATGAATTTGTGTAACTATGATCCAACAGTGCCCATATACTCTATAGAAAAGACAATATTATTGTGAAACCACATGATCAGTCAGTTTTTGGATAAGATTAAAAACTTTGATCACTGACTCTCACCCATCCTCTATCGTCTAGGGATTTGGATCACGATGGAACCTCAGCGGCCACTGGCATTAGATCTCATGGAGCATGCTAATACAACACACATACTCAGCCTTCTATGGTGGTACTATCTACTAATCGAGAAGTGGGGGTGGTGAAACTTCTCCACATGGAAGAATAATTTCATTATATGGCCCTTAAAATAAGGCCTCATCACTCATTGGATCATTTTCCAAATTCAATATCAGTAACCAAACTGGCTTTGTTCACATAGGCATCCTAAAAATTTAGTCAAGACATACTATGGTCAGATGAATATATATATATATATATATATATATATATATTTGGAGACAAATCCATAAGGGAATTCAAAAGACTCAATACTATATGATGAATGTACCATTTTTACCTACAACCAATTCCTTGGTATAAAATGTTGACAATAAGTTAGTTAGAGTCCTGATTAATGGATACATCGACCACCTCACCAAAACTAGGTTCCCTGGTCTGAAAGCCATACTCAAGAATCTTTGACAATGTTTTCCAAAATCGCATAAAATTTCTATTAGGGGGAAAAAATCCAAAATCCATCCCAAGTAATAAAATCCTAAGATTCCAATCTATCATGACCCTACCCAATGTGGATTGATGTAAAACTACCCCAATCCCACCACCATAGGTTAGGGTCTGGTGACAAGAACCTAAAGTAATAAATAATATGGGAGGCCTTGCCTAAATACCTATACGCATTCACCTAACCATATCAATGTAGAATTTAATAGGAATAATAATAAAAGATAGATAATCTATAAAATTAACCATGCATGTAAAACATATATGGAATACAATATCATGACATTTTAAACTGAAAAGAAAAAAGTGGAAAACACATGCCCAACTAGAAAGATATCCAAACCCAAAAATAACTGGAAAATAAATGTCAGGAGATCCCATCTATGAATCTCCAAGATTCAACCACCGTACTTTGTCAAATGCACTAGTGTATCCCTATTATACCTAGTAATCATCATCGACCTATATGTTGGCTTTATAAGATAGGACACATGCAAGAAAAGCCCATTTAGGTGTGAGTATGTACATACCTAGTAGGATTCCCCAAAGATGATGTTTGTGTGTGTGTGTGGGTGATAAATAAGATGCATGATAAAAGTCTATGGATCAACCCATAGAAAGTGTGTAACAAAGTCTAAAAAAAGGATATATATATATACACACACTCATTAAATATACCCAGTAGTAGAGAGAAGGGGTATCTCCATCTCATAGCCTATTCCAGGAAAAGTGTCTTCCATCAGTTCTAAGAGGTCCATCAGTAATGACCATCATCTAGGACGTCTTTTAAAGGAATAATACATATGGGAAAAAAAACTTACCACTATTACACATAGTATAGGGAAACAATATAAAGGTATGGGACCCATTCCTTGATAAAATAGGTGGTTCCACTCTATAGATAGATAAAGGAACCATTCCCTCTCCTAATATGAGTATTTCACTCTAAGGGTATATAGAGGACCCACACCCTAGTATGTTAAGGGGTTACAAATATGGCTGGAGGAATCATGCTCTGTCCCAATAGGTGGGTTCCACTTTGAAGATAAAATACATAGAAGACCCATGCCCTAGTGCATTAGGGGGTTCAAATATATAGGTAGAGGGCTCATTCCCTATCCAAGTAGGAGGGTTACGCTCTGAATATGGATAGATAGAGGACCCATGCCCTAGTTTTTCAGCGGGATTCCACTCAATGGATAGAGGACCCATACCCTATCCTAGTAGGAGGGTTCCACTATGGATGAACGGATTGATAAATAGAAGAACCATGCCTTATCCAAATAAGTGGGTTATACTCAAGGGGAAGAGGACCCATAACCTATATCAGTAAGAGGGTTCCACTTAGAAGATAAATAAAGGACCCATACCCTATCCCAGTAGGAGGGTTCCACTATGATGACCCTTTCCAATCACTACCATCATTAAGAACCACATAAATAAGCCTTGTAGTTTTAAAAACTCACATAATATCTCAAAATCCACCATAAAGGCCACCATCTCATTCTACATTTAAAAAAAACTATGGATATGCTACTCATAGTCCAAAATATAATTCCAAACAAAGGAGATAAAATATGTAGAAGATTCCTAAAAAATAGAAGGTACACATCATTTTAGGGGATCCGCACAGTGTGTGGTCCCACGTTACTACCTATCCATGTCCTTTCCAGTACAAGACTCACAATCCATGTTTCCCTACATGGTGTGTCTTGGCTAGTTAGGGATGAGACGTTTCCTCTTAGCCATACCTATGTCCTTCAGGCCGTGTCTATGTATATTGGATGTGTTCATGAACATTCCCATGTCTGTGTACTCCTTGAGTACACACCGAGTTTCCAGTACTAGGCCGGGTGATGTGTGGGGTTCATACATAACGTGTGGTATTTAAATCACCTAAAACCCTAACCATTGAAGCCATGGGTCTACACACCTTGTGTTATTCAGGATACACAATATATAGTCATGTTTTCCACAGAAACATAGATTCCTCACATAGATCATATATCCCTACCCGTTGCCATGTTTTTTGTCCTTTACCTCTCAAAACTGGTGGAATCCTTCTACAGACATTGATTCCGGCCCTATCGTGTTTGGAAAAGGAATCTTGATCCTCCCACATGAATCCTGCACTCCAACGTCACTTATACCATGATATTTTCAACAATTCCCATATCCTGGATCCATGAGAATAATTACTCATATCCTTAAAATCACCCCAATCTGCCCTCTAATCCCTGATCTATATGTCACATGTGAATATTGCATAAATATGTGGGTCTGATCAAGCCCAATACCACCCGGTAATGTCGAATCGTCGCCCCATAGGCCAATGATGAAGATTTAGAAAACAAAGGGGGGTAAAATCTCACAAATAATGTGAAACAACTATAATACAATAAATATCAGATAATGAATAAAAATTAGAGATGATTGGGGTGAGAAATCAAGGCCTAATGGGGGTTAATGGAATAAATAAATAAATCTGATAGGTGGGAACATGAAAAGTCTCAATGAAATGTGGATCAAAGAAATATATTTTATTATGCTCAATATTTTAATCATATGGGATTAAATCCACATATGATGAGTCTATCTCGATTCAAATTGATTTTTGGTGAAAAAACACTGCTCCCAACAAAGGAGGAAGACTATAACACCCCAATATTTTGTGAATTATTTTTTTCAAATTAATTTATATTTTTGATATTTTTCATTTCACATGACTCTAGAAATAGTTATATATATATATAACACTAAGTCATACATTCCTTTCACACAAAACAAACTTGGTTTGCACTACACACAACACCAACATGGCTTGCTATACACACAACACTGACTTGGCTTGTGCTACCCAGAACAATGATTTGTCTTGAGTTACACAAAACAATAACTATGATTTAATTATAAAAGACACTAATTTGGAGTACGTTACATGAAACACCATCATGGAATATGTTACACACAACATTGACTTGGTGTACGTTACACAAAACAAAGATGAGTCTACGAAACATCATTTTATTGTTATAATTATTTAATCGATATAATTGTAACCTAGAAATTAAAAGTAGTAAAAAAATAGTGACAAGTAAATTTAAAATAGTTTTTATAATATTTTTATAAAAATAAAAAATATTTTTAGTGAATGATATTATTTTTGGTAATGTCCTTCTATGTTTTAAAATACTATTTTCTCAAATAAACAGCTTTTAATATCCTTTTGTGAAAAATAATAAAATAAATTTTAGACACATTTATAATTTTAGTTTGATAAAATAAACCTTATTTTTGAATGCATAATTTCAAAATAATCCAAGGGTGAATTTTTGGGATTTTTCTGAGAAACAACATTTTTTGATGAATAGTGAAAATACTGCTTTTTAATTAAAAACTGTATTTTTTTAAATAATTATTAATGTTAAATGATATTATAAATTGTTTATAAAGTAAAATGAGATCAATATTAAATATATTAATTATAATGAATTTTATTTTTAAATTGAATATAAAATCTTAACATACTTTTGAACATTTTTCTACTTTAGAAACCCGCTCTCTTACCACGTCTGTGGGATTAGCGTTAATATTAATTTTCTTTTTCTATGATTTCAATTAAAGTTTTTTACATACATGGTTTTAATAAGTATGATATTTTTTGTCTAAAAATATCAAGTTAAATTTTGACCAAAAATATTAGAGAAAGTGATTAAAATTAATCACTGTGATTAATGAAAAATTAAGTTTAATTAGGGACTAAACCTTAATATTAAGAGCCCAAATGACCTAGAAACTTTTCCAAAACCCATTTTATGTATTTATTTATGAAATAAAACTTAAATTATTGATTTTTTTTGTTTTTTATAACTTTTTTAGGTATGAAAATTTGTACGACTAACTTTTTTTAAAAAATTCCATGTGTGTCCTTTTTCTTCCCTATAAAAGACCACCACCTATACCACTTCATCACACCTCTTAAACCTTTTAATTTCTTATGATACCTACCAAATACACTTAAAAACATTCCTATATTTATCTATGAAGCCTCCCTTTGGGAATAAGGCAATCCAAGGTATCCTTTTGGCACAAACCGAAATGATTTACACGATTAAGAGGTAACACCTTCTCTCAAACTACTTTCTTTTACTTTCTTTATCCACCCCTACATTTTTTTTCTGTGATTGTATAAAAAAAAGTATAATAAATTTAATATTATTTTTTTATTCTAAGGGTTCTAATTTCACTTACACACACCTCCATCTAATGGGTAACGAAAATAATGTTTTTGTGTATGCCGAACTACTGCCTCACGAAATAATGATTGTTCATTTTTCCATTACCACCTATCATGGTGGAAATTATGATGGAAAATATATTTATATATGATATATATTATTTATAATTTATTTATTCTTATGTATTTTTTATTTTTAACATATCTTTATGCTTTCCATCTAATGTAAATACGATAATTTCTTTTGAGGAAGTGTAGACTAATGCCCCCTAAAAGCGATATGATTTATTCATACAATACATGGATTGTATTAAGGATGGTTTTAGTGAATATATATGATATATGTGATATCATAAAGATAATTTAATAATGATATATATATTTATATAGATATTTTTCTTTTACTTTCTTTCTCTCAACATGAAAATTAAACAGAAATAGCGTTCATGCATACGTATGGCCTACTATCTCCATGAATGGTGTATTCCATTAGAGACTTATATATTATATATATTATTATAATAAAAATTAAATTTATATTAATTAAATTTATATCATGGTTTACATTATGTAATCATGATATAAGTATGAAGACCAACAATATAACAAATTAAAACACATATGAAAAACAATTCGAATATTACCCGAAGTGAATCCTTAACATAGAATGGTTAATAAAAATTTAATATAAGGCCACGGTAAAAAAAAATATGGTATTAGATATAAGAATATGGTTATTTAAAATATTTATAATAAATTTATATTTATTATATTGGTGGTTTGAATGAGTACAACGAGAGTCAAGACACTAGGTAAGGGGATTTCATCTCACTTTTTATTCCCGTGAGATACATGCTATGTTCGCCAATATTTCCTTTTGTGTGGTGTCAGCACTGAACATGATTGTATTATATGTATGTTATACAAAAAATTATGCACATGAAAATTTCAATTTTTTTGTGAACTTCCATTCACGGGGTTTAAGTTTCAAAATTTATCAAATCGGTGAATATGTTTTGTCTCAATTTTCATTCTTTGAGGCTCATGTTTTATTATGAACCTAAGATCTTTTTCAGGGTTTATATACTTCAATTTTACATGTTATATAATGAATCTAATTATTTTTATGATATTTTAAGCTTCATGTAACCTCATTTTCTTACATGGAGAGTTTTATCCCAAGTTACCAAGTTATATGAGTTTATTGAGACAATCACATTGGTTTTCAAGATTGTTTATGTTTATGCTTCCATTGATGAATTATTATGTTCCATATATCAAGGAATTCATGAATATTATTATAATATATTTATTCATGATATCTCCATATAGTGGTAACATTTTTTTTAATTTTGGTACATAAGATACTTTATAAATTGTTTTTAAGAAATCCCAACTTTACCCTCTCTTCGATCGGAAATCTATGTCCCTTAAAAACCATGTTTTCTAAAAAGGGTTTCCAAGAATAGTCTACAAATATCCTATGAACATTAAAATAAATTATTACCCATTTTTATTTTCAATGGAATATTCTTTTCACTTTCTGAATGAGTAAATTTTATATCATTTTTCCATGAAAAAGGATTGTTCTTTTTACCTCATATGACATATATATATTTATCTAACGTCAATCCTTTGAAGATTTATTTTCATGTTTAAAGGTTACTGTTTAAGAAAATGTTTTTGAAAGATATTTTCAAGAAAAATGGTTTGAAAAGTTTTTCAATCTTCTTTTATATGTTTTCATGGAAAATGGTTTTCAAAACATAATCAAACTTCTTTTATAAATTTTCAAGGAAAATGGTTTTTAAAAAAATTTCATGATTTATTTATAAGTTTTCAAAGTATTTTTAATGAAATAATTTTCAAAACTTTTTCAAGAGTTCTTTATAAGTTTTTAAAGTGTTTATGAATATTTTTTTAAATTTTTTTCAAACTTATATAAGTTTTAAATGAAAAAGGTTTTCAAATGATTTCAAGTCCTATTTATATTTTTTAAAGGTAATTTATATGAAAATTATTAAAAAATTGTATTATGAATTAAAAATCCTTTTTCAAAGAATAAACGGTATATTACTTAAGAAGTTTTTTGAAAGATATTTTAAAATTATTTCCCATTAAAGATGAAATCTGTTGATCTTACTCATTCACTTTTAGTAAATGATCTAAAGGTTCCATTCATATCCATTCAACGAATGGGTTATGCTTAATGTCATGGTCTTTATAAAACCCCTTTCTATTTCATATGTTTTATATTTATGAAGTTCTTTTCTCTTTCATGGGTTTTATGTTTGTGAAATAAAATTCTCTTTCAAAGGTTATCTATTTATGAAATACATTTCTATTTCATGGGTTATGATTTTGATGAAATGATTATGAAACCTATATATTTTCCATAGGTTATGATATGATTACATGTTTATGATACCCATTTAATTTCATGGGTTGAGATATTCTTGTTTATGATTTTGTGGCGCATGTATGTATGATTTCACTATGACATGAGTGGGACCTATACATATCTCTAATGAAATGGTCGGGGATAAGTTGTATATGAGCCACAAGTGTACACAAGTTATATACCAAGCCTGAAAAAATAATATACATGGGTTATATCCCAAACCTAAAAGAAATAGGGTACACAGGTTTAGCCCAATCCCTAAAACAAGAAGGTACATGGGTTCTAGACCAAAACTAAAAGAAAGAGGGTACACATGTTATAGCCGAATCCTAAAAACAAGAATGTGCGAAAGTTGTAGCCCAAGCTCAAAAATAAGAGGGTACATGGGTTGTAGACCAAGCCTAAAAGTAAGAGGGGACATGGGTTATTAGCCTAAGCCCGAAGCAGCATCACATTTCGTACCCCAAGCCTAACATGTTACAAAAATCTTGGTAGGTAGCCTTGAAATATGATTTTATATTATTATGTGCATGCCAAAAATTCCAGTTTTTATTCCTATGTTATTATTTCATGGTTTATGTTATTTATTTCATTATGATTCATGTATTATGAGCTGCCATTATTTATTCCATGATTCATGTATATGATCTTTGATATGCAGGGTATGATTTTCTATTTTCATGATCATGTTCTCATGCCCTTATTATCATAATTATTCTTATATATCTTCCTTATTTACCCTTACTAAGAATATGAGATCACACCTTTCTTATGTTTATATTCCCTAGGTTATGAAGAAAGGTTTTAGGTAGAAGTATTGAAGGTGGAGATCTTTGTGGTAGATGTTGAAGATCTTCCACAAGGATAAATATTTTGTTTCTAAGTTTCTAAAGACAATAAACTATCAAGGTTCTTAGGTATGTTTTTTTGTAATATATAGAATATTTATCTAAAATGATTTAATATCCATGTATATTAATCCTGGGTCACTATAATAACTTGTTGCATTCACTGCACCTCGATTCTCCTTGATCCAAGTTAATCATCACATGATATCGATATGTGAATGAAGATGGTGGACCCTTCTCTCAACATTCCCAAGGTTATACTAATAACCCTAAAGATCCTCTATAGTGAGTGATTTATATAGGGAATTAGGTTTTAGGTTGTTCAATGAATTAATTAAATAAACAATTAATTAATCCACTAAACACACTCATCAATGACCGTTTTATCCAAACATCCCATGATGATCCACTTTAGGTCATGCCTCGGGTAAACCTCGCATTTTGGATTCAATAATGGTATAATATTTTTAATTCATGAATCATTTTAAGAGTTATCATATTATTTATAAAAAACCAAAGGCGCATGATATAAAATATATATAATTTTTTATTAAAATAATTTTGAGCACATCAAGCCTTAAAAGTGTGTGATGTATTAGAGAATAGTTCCAAAGATATTTCTTGATATTTTTAAAATTATTACAAGAAAATAAATAGGGTCTCTGAAAAGTACATGCCTGAACCTTCACATGTTCTGAACTCAGAAGTGATATGAATGAAGAAAGATCTATCTTATGAGGAACAACCAATGCAGATTATGGATCATATAGAGATTTTTTACAAATTAATACCACTCACCTGGTCATATTTTTGTGTTTAAACCACCAACTTAAGGAAGATATGTGGGAACCTAAGGATATAATGAGGTAGAATTATCCTCATTTGGTCATATCAGAGTGAAACATTTAGAGGAAACAATTCATTTTATGTGAGCTAGAACGTAACACCCCATGTTTAAAGGATTTTTTCGAAAAAATAAATAAATTTATTTGATATATTGTGCTACACACAACACCAAGTTAATATTTTTCTATATGAAACACTAATTTATCTTGCATTACACACAATACCGAGATTTTAAAAAGCCATGATATATTTTTAATATTATTCAAACATGACCATTATATCATTTCTGTTAAACTCAGAAATATGAATAGTAATACATAAATTTTAAATATAATGTATTAAGTTTTTATATAAAGAAAATACATTTATAAAAAATACTTATCTTTCTATAAAGTCATTATTTATTTCAAAAATACTATTTTCTCAAAAAATGATTTTTATTTATTTTTGTGAACAATAATAAAATTATTTTTTTGGAACTTTTAGAAAATTATTTTAATATTTTTTTTTGAAATAATAATTTTAAAATTATATTAGGGTGAATTTTTGGGTTTTTTTTGAAAGTTTCATTTTATAATGAATAATGAAAAATAATGAATTTTAATTGAAAATTGTCTTTTAGTTTAATTTATTCATAAAGTTAAATTATATTTTAAATTGGTTTTAAAGTAAAAATAGTTCTATTATACATCCATTAATCCAATTTATGTTATTTTAATAAATTTTATATTTAATTTAGATAAAAAACATTGTAATCTTTTGAACATTTCTCTTTAAAAACACGCCTTCTCATTGTGTATGAGGTATTAATTTTAAATTAAAATTTTCCAATGATCTGATTTGAATTTTGAAAAAAGTATTTCAAATTTGTAATCAGGATAAATTTTATTATCTAATAAGGTAAATTTTATTTTTTACCAAAATGAATAGTGAATTCTGTAAAAATTAATTACTGTAGTTAAAGTAAAAATGCGTTTACCAGGGGGTTAAACTAAAAATATAATGGTAGAAATGAACTATAAAGTTTTCTAAAGACTAATCAAAAGTCATATTTTTAAAATTATACCCTTAAATATCTATAATGTTCAATTTTGGACCCTTCTTATGTATGAAAAATGTGGGAGAACATAATTATTTTTAAAAATACCAAGTGTGTCATCTCTTCCACTTATATAAGGCCACCCCTATCCTCTATTACTCACACATTAAAACCCTTTTGGTTCATCAAATACGTACCAAAATCAATTTATAAATTCCTTCCACTCATCCTAGAAGTATTATATTAGATAGAGAATCATCCTGGGAAGGGTTTTAGGGTAAACATAAGGAGGATACCCAAAGAAGATGTTGCATTAATCTACAAGCGCTTTTGTTTTATTTCTTCGTTCACCCCCTTAAATTATTATTATACCATGATGATATAATAAAATCAAAAAATTCCATATAAAGAGTTGTATTTGTGTTTAGGTAATTACCTACAACCATATCCACTTTGTAAAGACCCGGAAATTTCAAGGGAATTTTTTTCTTAATTTTCTTTGGAATTTTACAAGAACGCAGTTTCTGACGGCACCTGATTCCGAGGCCCGGTGTGCCCGGAATTAATTTCCGAAGTTTGGCTCGGGTACGTTCAGTGAACGGGCGAGCGGGAATTTCTATCTTTTGAACCGGTGCTCGGAATTGAAATTTGATTGCACCGATGAACTCGCAACGCCGGTAATCTCTTAAGGGAACCTTTACTGTAGTTGCATTTGTGCGGGATAAGAAGTTAATTTTTGGGGTTTTATTAAAAAAGTGAATAAAATTGTTAAATCAATTTTATTTCATGTTAAGTTGTTAACTTCTCCCATGGGAAGTTGGTGGTGGGCCCACATCCATCCAACTTCCCATGTGTGGATATTTGAAAGGGTGGGGCCCACACAAACCCCTCGCCACCTCTTCAAATTCCTTAACTTTCCTAACCCCTCTAAACCCCCCATTTAAGTTTTGATTACTTAACACCTCCTTAATTTTATAACAACTTATGTTAATAACTTAAGTGAGTTAAATGTGGGTTTTGAATTTTCAAACTCTTGAAATTCAAAACCTATATCGGGTTAATAAAATAAGTGGGAGGATTATTTTATTGTGGGGTTAGTTGTTCTTGTGGTGGAGACTTGGGAGAGAAAATGCTAAGTCTTCTTCTTCTTCAACATCAACGAAGAACGCGAAGAACACCTTCGACGAAGAACGCGAAGAACACCTCCAACGAAGAACATCTCCGCCAAAGAACGCGACGTCTTCTTCCAATGACGTTTCCCCTTCGAACGCACCTCGACGACAATGGAGTCGACGTTCTTTCCCCGCGACGCCTGACCTCCACGACGCTCATCTTCCGCAGGTTGTTGACATGCACCGTATCTGAATCGAGGTAGGGAAATTATTTGTTTTGGTATTCTCTTATCTTCTGAGAAAAGAACGACGAGCGCAGACCAACCAATTCCAAGTTGATCCGCGGATCGTTCATTCATGCAGATTGATGTTGAAGTTTATTATTTAATTATTTTTGTTCGTGAATTCTATCTTGTCATCCTTCGTGATTTTACAACCAGTTGTTATTGATTAACGCGAGGAGGCCAGACCGCACAAACACGATCGAACCTCCTCCATTATTGATATTGTTTCTAATAAGGATGGATCGGGATGGCGTGGTGCCGTCGCACCACGCGAGAATCGCTCGGTAGTATTACGCGACGCCGTCGCGCCACGCCGAGAAGCCGAACAAGAACGCGACGCCGTCGCGCCGCGTCGAAGAAAGTCAAAGGCACCGCGGCCGGAGCGGAGCTGCGGCGAAGGGGCGTGGCACCAACGTGTCGCGCCGAAGAACCACGAAGACGGCGCGTTTCGTTTTTGACATGCGGTTTGACGGGCGACGACGAAGCAGGCCGTTTGGGCGTTCAAATTCCTTTGCAGTGAAGGTGGGGTCCCGGGGGGACCATAGGTGAAGACGACAAGAGGAACGGACCACCGGAACGCGTCCGGTGGTCCGCGAAAGGCGGCGGCGGCGCGCCGCCGGAACAGGGGCGGCCGGCGAAACGCCGGCCTCAATTAGCGGCGAAGGGTGGCGGCCACGCGCACCCCCGCCGCTCCGCGGTGACCGCCTGGCCGGCCGGTCGGGCCGAGCCGGGGCGGACCAGGGTCGGGTCGACCCGGTTCGGCCGACCCAGGGGGGTGGGGGGGGGGGGGGGGGGGGGTCGGGCCGGGTCGCCCCGGGCCTAGACCCCCCGTTTTCAGACCACTTCCGGTCAAATGCCCGTAACATGGGCTACGGGCCTCCAAACGACTCGCTGTCAGCGGCAACACAATCCTTGGATCGAGACGGTCGTTTCGGTATATCGCACTCAAGGTTTTGGAGATCTTTGGGTTCAGTCGGGTTGGTTCGTACGCGAAAACAACCGGGCCCTCGGAGCGGAAACGCTCGTAACTTGAGTTCCGGACGTCCGATTGACGTGCCGTCGACTTTGTTGGATTTCTCTAAGTGAGACAGATCTTTTGGATTACTCCGCTCGAGGTTTGGATGTCGTCGGAGTGCGGTCGGGTTGGTTCGCTCATGAAACCAACCGGGCCCCTGGAACGAAAAAGCCAATAACTCACAGACCGGGCGTCCGATTGACGCGCCATCTATTTCATTGAATTCCTCTTGATGGGAAGGAACTTTTGGCATACTTCGCTCGAGTTTTGGATGCAGTTGGATAGTGGCCAGGTTGGATCGCACCCGAAATCCAACCGGGACCTTGGAACAGAAAAGCTGATATCTTTCAGACAGGACGTCCGTTTGACGAACCGTCAGCGACGTTGTTGTTCACGTTGAGAAACAGTACCTATGAGTATAACCTATGAGAGTTCGAGGTACAATTGAGATACGGCCGGATTTGGTTCGCACACGAAACCAACCGGGCCCCTGGGACGAAAAGGCTAGTAACTCACAGACTGGGCGTTCGATTGACGCACCGTCTATTTCGTTGAGACCCCTATGACTAGGTGGTCCTTTGAGATACTTCTTCGTGGGACTTTGAGATAATTGGAGTATCGACCTGTAGCTCGTGGAGAAGACCCTCCCAGTGACGAGTGTGCGGAGTACGAAGACCGTGTAGCTGGCTGAGATCTGACGACTGCTTGACCGACTCGACTTGGAGTGATTCGACTAGCCGAGTTGACGGAGCACTACTTTCTGAGGTGCAGACCCATGGCGGACGGAGCACTACCTGTGTGACAGTGCAGACCCGCGGTACTCGTCCGGAGAGTACCTCAGCAGGCTACTAGGGGGTGTGCACTACTGTGTTTGGGTGACATACCTCGGCGGGAAGCACTAATGTGTCTGGGTGGCTGACCCGTGGTACTCGACAGGAGGAGTACTTCAACAGTCTTAGGTTAGTGAGCAGTACTTCAGAGTCGTGACAGGACCACTGTACACTCCAGAGACGGAGCTCTTCAGCAGTTACGGTTTCGATAATGAAAATCCTGGTTTGAGCTGAGACTTTTGACCTTGTGTTTACCTCATGATTGAGATGGGTCACTTCCTGAATTAGGTATATGTATGGGCATATACCTGGGTAGTGGTTATCCGTTGATTTCACAATCCTTGTGTTTCCTCATGATTGAGATGGGTTACTTGATAACTTAGATATATGTATGGGCATATACCTAAGTAGAGGTTATCTGTTGAGATATTCTTTGTGGTTATCCTTGTTGGTTTAGTGAGACCTTGAGGGTCTCGGGGTCCCTACTGAGTATCGTTATACTCACCCCTGCACGGGCTATGCCCGCACCTCGTTGTGTTGGTTGCAGACGACGGGCAGTGCTGACGGTGGCCGAGTGTTCGAGGACTGGACGGTACCCGGAGGTGGACTACACGACGAGTCAATACCCGGAGGTGGAATACACGACGTGACGACTCACAGAGGAGGTTGACGGACGAGAGCGTGGTGGAGGCTATCTGTACCTACCCTTCAGGTAGGATCCGAGGAGGATGACCCAGGAGCTGCTTCCTTCTTCCAGCTGTTTATCTTTTGCTGTTGTACCTTGTTCAGTTGTAGACGTACTTTCTTTTGGGTTTGTATTCTGGCCCATTTACTTTTCAGCATTTCTTTTGTACTTAGGGTTTTGCTTCCGCTTGTTCTCTGTGGTGCTTGTTTTCTTTTATAAAGGCAATGCCTTCCCAGTTATCAGGATTTTACGCCTTTGGTGCTAGTCGCCAGCCCCTGGCCTATGGAAGGCGGGCTTGGGGTAGTCACAACACGGGCCCCGAGGACGGGTCGTGACAAATTGGTATCAAAGGAGTCGGTTCTACCGCAGAACTTATAACTATGATATTTACTTTCTGTGAAGCAATAGTGAGTACCAAGTGTGGTTTTCAGTTCAAGGAGTCCAGTGTTGGTGCGGGCGGCCGACGTATCCATACACCAGGACCCTGACAACTGATTTCTGACTTTGTGCACGAAAACACTGATTGCGTGTGTGTTTTTAAAGGTTTCCCCTTAAAAAAGCTCAAACCAGGTCATCTCACTAGGTATAATCGTTTGACCATGTTACGTTATTTCTTTCAGGATGCCTTTTCTCGGGCGACCAGCTAGAGCCCAGACGGATGTGCGTGCTGACAACCTATCAAGCGATGAGGCTTCGGTACAAGGCCCTCTTGCAGTTGAGGCACCAGTGGAGGCACCAGCAGTACTACTACCCATTGGGCCATCGATGCCACCAGCCCCAGCAGTAGGCGATGCACAACGCTTGAGCGCGCTGCACGAGTTCCAGTGCCAGAGGCCACCCAGGTTCCGGGGAGAGACGGACCCACAGGCGGCTGAGGTTTGGCTGGAGGCTGTGGTGAGAGTCTTCAGGCTAGTGGGGACGCCGGCAGACTTCATGGTGATCTTTGCTACTAGCCTCCTTCAGGAAGCAGCAGGCAGGTGGTGGAGCCACTTGTTCCAGTTTTGCGACGTGATGACTTTCGCATGGGAAGACTTCGAGACCTTCTTCAGGGTGGAGTTTGTGCCAGTAGCTCTACACCCCGAGCGTGTACAGGAGATTCTGCCTTTGCCGCGTGTTTTTCGATTAGCAACCGAGTCATCTGTGGGCAGTAGACAGATGATGCAGAGGTCCAGGAGGACCAGACTAGCAGTTGAACGATCTCGGGTTTTAGGACCTGTGGTGCGGGGCACTCGTGGTGGGAACAGAGCTAGGAATTCCAGAAGAAGGTTGTGTTACTCATGCGGCAGAAAGGGTCACTTGGCACGTGACTGTACGACTCCTCATACGGTTGATCAACGGGTGTTGGAGGAGCCACCGAGGTAGAATCAGCGACGAGTGCTTGAGCAACAGCCGAGCAGTGGACAAGGCAGTAGAGCTATGAGAGCAGGTGGGCAGGAGAGGAACTAGTGGATACGTCCTTTGTACTTATAGTTCCATGTTGATTTTGTATTCGTGTCTTTGTACTATGAGCTATGAGCTGCAATAATAAAAAGACACTTATCTTTGAGATGTTTTCTTTCCTGTCCTTTTGTTTGGTTGATACTGAGTGGTCCCGGTTAAACTGTTGACTTGACCCTCACTTTTGAGATTTCTACTGGAGGGGACCCAGTGACCTCACACTGATGCCGATAGTGTGACTCGACCCATTGAGGCGAGAGTGACAGTTAGATCTCTTAGTAGTTACGTCGAGGCCTTACGACGTCATCCATGGCATGAATGCGTCATTCATGTCAGGATTGACTGTATTAGGCAACGAATGTGGTTCATCCAGGGGATGAGACCGGGTTTCTCTTATCGGAAAAGAAGAAATCATAACATCTCTTGTGAGACTAAAGGAGGTCCAGGTCATCCAAAAGAGGATGAAGACTGCACAGTGCAGTAAGAAACAGGAAACCGGTGCCAGTCTTAGAGACTCGGGCGTGTTATATGTTTAAGAAGAGGAAGCTTAAAAAAAGATGAGTCTACGAAGCAGTAGATGTGGAGGTAGAGCTAGGAGAGCAGCATGAGGTGGTGTACATCCTAACATGGTACAATCACCCGCCTTAGTTATTCCCGCCAGGCTCAGGGAGCTGGAGGGCGGAGGAAGAGTACGGCTGCATAAGGTCAAGGAGTGTGACCCAATGGCTCTAGAAATGATTCAAGGGACAGTCTGTGTCCACTACAAGCTGCTGTAGTAACAGACGTCGATATGAATCATTCCTTTCTTTCACAAATCTTGTTCCAGACCTAGAGTTTCCGGTAAGCTGTGGACTTGACCCTCACGTCTGGAGATACCTTGGGAGGAGACTCGATAATCACACTTACGCCGACGGTGTGGTCAGACCCTCGAGGTGAGAGTTCCGGTTGGAATCTCTTGGTGGCAGCATCGAGGCCTTACGATGTTAGTTTGAGTATGGAATGGGAAATAACCGTTCATACTCAAATTGATGGTTTTAGGAAAACATCGGGATGGGTTTTCCTTGGTCGGCGAAAAGGAAACCCCAGGCAGCACAGGATAAACTCTTTCACAGGAGGGTGCGACCGATCACTCTTGATTCGGTCAACCTTACTCTTGTGGCAGCAGTCTTTGAATTTCAGTTCTAACAGAAAATGGGGACCTATGGAGTTCGAGGATGACGATCACGTCCTTATAGGGGTCTCACCTCGACGAGGTTTACGGAGATGTGGCCAAGGCGGCAAGTTATCTCTGAGGTTCAGCGGACCTTCTTAGGTTCCCAGCGGGGTAGGCGGGGTGGTTTACCGCTTGACCCATTCATCGCAGTTGCACCAGGTGCACGATGACTTCCACGTATCTCAACTGAGGAGATACGTGCTCGACCCTTCGCATATCATCGACCATGAGAAGCTGGACGATGACGATGGGGTGTCTTTCACGGAGGTTCCAATGGGGATCGAGGATCGACAGGAGCAGATCCTACGAGGACGATCGATTCCTCGGGTACACTTTCTTTGGCAGTACGGAACCTCCAGGTAAGCACATGGGAGCGGAAGGCTCAGATGCGTGCTCTGTACCGCTTTTGTGACCCTAGTTTGTGTTGAAGCTTTACGGGGACGTAAAGCCCTGAGGTGGGAGTAATTTAAAGACCTGGAAATTTCAAGGAAATTTTTTTCTTAATTTTCTTTTGAATTTTACAAGAACGCAGTTTCTGACGGTGCCTGATTCCGAGGCCCGGTGTGCCCGGAATTAATTTCCGAAGTTTGGCTCGGGTACGTTCAGTGAACGAGCGAGCGGGAATTTCTATCTTTTGAACCGGTGCTCGGAATTAAAATTCGATTGCACCGATGAACTCGCAACGCCAGTAATCGCTTAAGGGAACCTTTACCGTAGTTGCATTTGTGTGAAAGAAGAAGTTAATTTTTGGGGTTTTATTAAAAAAGTGAATAAAATTGTTAAATCAATTTTATTTCATGTTAAGTTGTTAACTTCTCCCATGGGAAGTTGGTGGTGGGCCCACATCCATCCAACTTCCCATGTGTGGATATTTGAAAGGGTGGGGCCCACACGAACCCCTCCCCATCTCTTCAAATTCCTTAACTTTCCTAACCCCTCTAAACCCCCCATTTATGTTTTGATAACTTAACACCTCCTTAATTTTATAACATCTTATGTTAATAACTTAAGTGAGTTAAATGTGGGTTTTGAATTTTCAAACTCTTGAAATTCAAAACCTATATTGGGTTAATAAAATAAGTGGGAGGATTATTTTATTTTGGGGTTAGTTGTTCTTATGGTGGAGACTTGGGAGAGAAAAGGCTAAGTCTTCTTCTTCTTCAACATCGACGAAGAACGCGAAGAACACCTTCGACGAAGAACGCGAAGAACACCTCCAATGAAGAACATCTCCGCCAAAGAACGCGACATCTTCTTCCAACGACGTTTCCCCTTCGAACGCACCTCGACGACAACAGAGTCGACGTTCTTTCCCCGCGAAGCCCGACCTCCGTGACGCTCGTCTTCCACGGGTTGTTGACGTGCACCGTATCTGAATCGAGGTAGGGAAATTTTTTTTTCTTGGTATTCTCTTATCTTCTGAGAAAATAACGACGAGCGCGGACCAACTAATTCCAGGTTGATCCGCGGATCGTTCGTTCATGCGGATTGATGTTGAAGTTTATTATTTAATTATTTTTGTTCGTGAATTCTATCTTGTCATCCTTCGTGATTTTACAACCAGTTGTTATCGATTAACGAGAGGGGGCCGGACCGCAATAACACGGCCGACCCTCCTCCATTATTGATATTGTTTCTAATAAGGATGGATTGGGATGGCGTGGTGCTGTCGCACCATGCGAGAATCACTCGGTAGTATTACGCGACGTCGTCGCCCCACGCCGAGAAGCCGAACAAGAATGCGACGCCGTCGCGCCGCGTCGAAGAAAGTCGAAGGCGCCGTGGCCAGATAGGAGCCGCGGTGAAGGGGCGCGGCGCCAACGCGTCTCGCCAGAGAACCACGAAGACAACGCATTTTGTTTTTGACGTGCGGTTTGACGGGCGACGACGAAGCAGACCGTTTGGGCATTCGAATTCCTTCGCAGTGAAGGTGGGGTCCCGGGGGGACCATAGGCGAAGACGGCAAGAGGAACGGACCACCGGAACGCGTCCGGTGGTCCGCGAAAGGCGGCGGCGGCGCGCCGCCGGAACAGGGGCGGCCGGCGAAACGCCGGCCTCAATTAGCAGCGAAGGGTGGCGGCCGCGCGCACCCCCGCCGCTCCGCGGCGACCGCCCGGCCGGTCGGGCCGGACCGGACCGAGCCGGGCCGGCCCGGGCCCAGCCGGGTCGGGCCAGGGTCAGGTCGACCCGGTTCGGGTCGACCCGGTTCGGCTGACCCAGGGGGGGGGGGGGGGGGGGGTCGGGCCGGGTCGCCCCGGGCCCAGACCCCCCGTTTTTGGACCACTTCCGGTCAAATGCCCGTAACTTGGGCTACAGGCCTCCAAATGACTCGCCGTCAGCGGCAACACGATCCTTGGATCGAGACGGTCATTTCGGTATATCGCACTCAAGGTTTCAGAGAACTTTGGGTTCGGCCGGGTTGGTTCGTACGCGAAACCAACCGGGCCCTCGGAGCGGAAACGCTCGTAACATGAGTTCCGGACATCCGATTGACGTTCCGTCGACTTTGTTGGATTTCTCTAAGTGAGACAGATCTTTTGGATTACTCCTCTCGAGGTTTGGATGTCGTCGGAGTGTGGTCGGGTTGGTTCTCTCACGAAACCAACCGGGCCCCTGGAACGAAAAAGCCAATAACTCACAGACCGGGCGTCCGATTGACGCGCCGTCTGTTTCATTGAATTCCTCTTGATGGGACGGAACTTTTGGCATACTTCGCCCGAGTTTTGGATGCAGTTGGATAGTGGCCAGGTTGGATCGCACCCGAAATCCAACCGGGACCTTGGAACGGAAAAGCTGATATCTTTCAGTCAGGACGTCCGTTTGACGAACCGTCAGCGATGTTGTTGTTCAAGTTGAGAAACGGTCCCTATGAGTATAACCTATGAGAGTTCAGGGTACAATTGAGATACGGCCGGATTTGGTTGACACACAAAACCAACCGGGCCCCTGGGACAAAAAGGCTAGTAACTCACAGACTGGGCGTCCGATTGACGCGCCGTCTGTTGCGTTGAGACCCCTATGACGAGGCGGTCCTTTGAGATACTTCTTCGTGGGACTTTGAGAAACTTGGAGTATCGACCTATATCTCGTGGAGTGGACCCTCCCAGTGACGAGCGTGCGGAGTACGGAGACCGTGTAGCTGGCTGAGATCTGACGACTGCTTGACCGACTCGACTTGGAGTGAGTCGACTAGCCCAGTGGACGGAGCACTACTTTCTGAGGTGCAGACCCATGGAGGATGGAGCACTACCTGTGTGACAGTGCAGACCCGCGGTACTCGTCCAGAGAGTACCTCAGCAGGCTACTAGGGGGTGTGCACTACTGTGTTTGGGTGACATACCACGGCGGGAAGCACTACTGTGTCTGGGTGGATGACCCGCGGTACTCGAAAAGAGAAGTACTTCAGCAGTCATAGGTTAGTGAGCAGTACCTCAGAGTCGTGACAGGACCACTGTACACTCCAGAGACGGAGCTCTTCAGCAGTTACGGTTTCGATAATGAAAATCCTGGTTTGAGCTGAGACTTTTGACCTTGTGTTTACCTCATGATTGAGATGGGTCACTTCTTGACTTAGGTATATGTATGGGCATATACCTGGGTAGTGGTTATCCGTTGATTTCACAATCCTTGTGTTTCCTCATGATTGAGATGGGTTACTTGATAACTTAGGTATATGTATGGGCATACACCTAAGTAGAGGTTATCTGTTGATATCTTTTTTGTGGTTATCCTTGTTGGTTTAGTGATACCTTGAGGGTCTCGGGGTCCCTACTGAGTATCGTTATAATCACCCCTGCACAGGCTATGCCCGCACCTCATTGTGTTGGTTGCAGACGACGGGCAGTGCTGATGGTGGCCGAGTGTCCGAGGACTGTACGATACCCGGAGGTGGACTACACGACGATTCAATACCCGGAGGTGGACTACACGACGTGACGACTCACAGAGGAGGTTGACGGACGAGAGCATGGTGGAGGCTATCTGTACCTACCTTTCAGGTAGGATCCGAGGAGGACGACCCAGGAGCTGCTTCCTTCTTCCATCTGTTTATCTTTTTCTGTTGTACCTTGTTCAATTGTAGTCGTACTTTCTTTTGGTTTTGTATTCTGGCCCATTTACTTTTCATCATTTCTTTTGTACTTAGTGTTTTGCTTCCGCTTGTACTCTGTGGTGCTTGTTTTCTTTTATAAAGGCAATGCCTTCCCAGTTATCGGGATTTTACGCCTTTGGTGCTAGTCGACAGCCCCTGGCCTATGGAAGGCGGGCTTGGGGTAGTCATGGCATGGGCCCCGAGGACGACTCGTGACACACTTCCATCAAAAGGGTTACAAAATCGTCATTTCTGTGTACAGAAAACTACCACCTCACGAACCGATGTATTCAGTTTTCCATTACCACCTCCAATGGTTAGAAATAATGAGGTATTTATTATTTATAAATTATATTAATGATATTATAACTATTTTTTAATTTTTATTTTTCAAATAAATTCATGATATCCATTTTGTGCGTATAAAGTTTTGTCGCTTGTGTGGATGACCGACTACGGCCACGCGAAGCGATGTGATTCGTTCACACTTTACATGGAAAGTGTTAATTACGAGTTTAATAAAAACATGTGATATATAAGGAATAAAAAAATTAATCTATATTGATAATATATATCATTTACTTTTATTTCTTTCAAACCATAAAGAAAATGGAAACAACATTCATGCATACGTATGACCCACCATCTCCATGAACGGTGCATTTCATTTTCTATCTATAAATATTATGGATTACTCTAAATACATATAAACTTAATATATATTATATTTATATCATTTTTAAAATTATATATATAAATAATCCATGATCAACGTAATAGGACTGAAAAAACAAATCACAACTTTTACAAAAAATAAAGCAGTTATTGTCCAAAATATGACTTTAACAAGAAATTGTTAATAAACAGACAATACATAGTCCTAATAAAATAATATATGGTATAATATATATGAATATTTTTCTACAAATGATGTATAATAAACTTATATTTATTATATAGGAGGTTTTAATGTGTATGACAAAAGTCAAGACTTAAGGTGAGGGATTTTTTTTTCAATTTTCATTCTTTGAGACATATGTTATATTACGCACCTATATTCTCTTATGAGGTTTACATATAGATCCTTTGACATGTAATATCATGAATTTATTTATCATCATGATATTTTGATGTTTAATTTCATTTTATCCTTTCATAGGGCTGATGATTCAAGGTTACCAATGTGGTAATGGTTTTATGTTACAATCTCAATATTTATTAGGATTATTTATGATTAAGACTGCAATATGGATATCTCATGATTTACCTTTCAATAATTATAATTAATTTTATTATACTATTTTTATTCATGATAATTTGAAATAATAATGCTATTTTTTAACTCTTTGGTACCTAAAATAATTTGGCAAATGTATTTAAGAAAATATGACCTTATTTGTATCTTCTGTCGAAAATTCCTTTTATTCTAAAGCATTATTTTATAAAAATGTTTTTAAAATGTTTTATTATTTTCTTATTATTTTTAAAATAAAAATTTACCCATTTTTTACTTTTTCAAAATTGGTTATACATGATTCTTCATTTATTTTTCCAAATAATTCCATTTTGTATTTTACAAAAAAATGTGAAAGGAATATTTATTTTAACATGTACTAAATGAATGTAATTTTCTGACATCATGACCAATAATTGATTCAAATATTACTTTATAATTTTTCATGTTTATTTTAATGACAAATATTTTCAAAATGGTTTATTTTTTGAAAGATTTTATTCAAATTAGAAAGAATATTTTCCTTAATAAATGTTTTAAATGATTGATCAAAATCATTTTTCATATAGGATTACATCTATTGATGTTACCTATGAATTACTGAGGATATTATCTAATTATAAAAATTTTATTATTTATCAAAATAATTTATATTTATGGTGTAATTTTATTTATGAAAGACCCCAAAACACCCTGAGAAGGGAGGGGTGAATCAGAGTGTGAAATTTTTCTTCAAGAGTGACGAATATTTCTCCTATGTTGGTAGGAACCTTTTAAACATATCTGTTGGTAGTGTATAATAATTTAAACATTCATATGCAGATCAAAAACGCAACAATTTTACTTGGTTATCTAAGGGATAGTCCAAGAACATGCACTAAAAATGTGTTGGTTGTACCAAAATCCTCTAATATTCACTAGTTGTGGAATACAGAAGATCAGAAATAGTCACCCTATTCCAGAAACAATGAGTTTACATGATTTTTATGGATAAAACATTGTATCCCTCAGAACAATTCCACTTACTCCCCTTAGATCATTAATCTTTGATAATCCTTGCTCAGTTTATCGACATGAATGTCGCTACATTGGATTGGTATTAAAATCTTTGTCCTTGACTAGCATGAGACTCTGATTTCATTTAATTCTTGACATGATGATCCTGAAAGCACTATTTAATTAATTCATATGTTTAAAACTTCATTTCACAGAGCTCCTTTGAGAATCTCACTACCTTCGTGAAGCAAACTACCTTCGCGGTACAAACTTCTTTCACAAAGCTCACCGAGTCACTGTGGAGTACCTCATCACCACCAAACTCCTTTTTCCTAGATACCTAAGCATTATTAAATAATAATATAGTATTTTTGATATTATCATGCTCTCTTTTAATACTTGAACCATGAATATATTTGGCCTTCATGAATTCAAATAGATCTATCCTTTTCTCAAAATCTTTTTATGAAAAATTAAGTGGGTGTAGCCTCATATTTATAGGAACGACCATTCATGATTCACCCAAACCTCTAGTGGGATTTTCCTGAAACTCAAAATCTATATTCATGAAGGAACTTCATATGAAAAGATCTAGTGTAATTTAATGTAATATTGAAGCTTTTCATAGTCACAGAGATTACCATCAACTCATCGTGTCGTTCATGATGTTTTTTCGTGATACACCATATTGTCAAGAATATCATCCTTTGAGAACCCATCCTTCAACAAAATCATTCCTTTAAAATATGTATGAATATTTTATTCTAGGAAAAAACTTTTGAGATGCTAGCCTCTTTTTCCAGACACTGAGCTCCAAAAATTTGGCAAACACTAAGAAATAACACCACCTTCAATAATATTTTTAGCTCGTATTTAATGATAAATTTCCTTTAAAACTACAAGAAAAACCCCATGTGGATTGAAAAAAACACAAACTAGACTTCATTTCTAGATAATAATAGCCTTGGTTCCAATAATCTCTCACTTTGGGTTTTTTTGGCAATCTGTAGATAAATTTAATAAAGCACTAGACACTTTGAAAACCTGAAATGTGAGAGAAAATTCATCCAACACTCTAAGTCTACATGAGAAAATATCAATGTATTAAACAAGAGGGGAAGTATGAATGGGGTTCTCATGTTTTGGAATGATTAATTATGTATAAGATAAGCTTTGAATATTTCCTCATAACACTGAATTATCATCATTTCACAGAACATGAAACCATCAAACATTGGATTTCTCATTCTACCACTTTGTAAATACTATTATCCGACTTTGTAATATTTAATTTATTCATTCTACCCCTTTGTAAATAAACCCAAATAACCTATATTTGTACTTAAATATCTTAAAAACACACTCCCCCGGGATCATATCTCTTCCATAATCCTAAATCTCTTACATAAATAGAATAAAAATAGTTAACAGAAATGGGGAGAGAGGACACATGATAAAATTATCATCTACTAGTAGTTAGATGAACAAAAAAGTTAAAATTATGTTTCCAGAACACATGAACTACCAACAACTTAGTGAACAGGTTATCCACTTGAATATCAGGTGCAACATTCTCTATTTTAATCACACATTGTTCAACTTTCTCCTTAATGAAGTGATATCATATTACAATATGTTTTTTATGAGAGTGATTAATCGAATTCTTCATAAGATCAATCACACTCTTGTTTTCATAGTGGATCACCATTGACTATTTCACCTCATCACCAATATCAGTCAGTTATTGCTTCATCCATAATAATTGAGTGAAATCCTTTGTAGTAGAAATATATTATGATTTATCTGTACTAAGAGAAGTGATTTCATATTTTTTCAATCAAGCATCCCAGACATTTATTGTAATGACCCAAACCCGGCCAGCCACCCAAACAGTGCCAAACAGGTCGGGTGTCACTACCTTAGGCGCACCTCCCAGGAACGCCAAAGGCTGCCGACTAGCAGCGAGGGTCTGAATAGGTATAGTGGGGAGGCTATACCCTCTCAGAGGAATTAAAGGTACTGATCAAAGTATAACAGTAAAATATGAAGTAGAAATAAATGACTCAGCAGGTCCAATATCACAAATCAGCGGAAACAACATAGTACAATAGCAGCGGAAGTAAACAGAACATCATGCCTACAATCAAATGTAATAACTGCTAAAACAATCAAGAATGCATCCAAGAAAGTCATACAAATCAATATATATATAACGGTGCCAATGGCTAACCAAAAGTTTCCACACAATAAAGTAAGCATGCTGATACAAGAGGAAAAACTAAACAAAGTTACTTTAGTAAGGCATGACATCAAGGTCCATGCCAGTCTCCATGCCCAACAGCACTAAGGTCCAGCTCCTGAGGCTGACCCTCTCCCTGCATGCAATTTCATAAAGTCTACACGTGTCCTGAAGGACCTCTTTAGGGTGTGAGTCAAGTCTCAGTAGGATACCACCCAGAGGTGCGTACCTAATATAAGTGCTTAGGCAGACATGCTTATATAAGAAAAATAGTAAACAGTTAAATGACCAAAATAAACACAAACTTCACTAGTGCTCAGCAGCCACCAGGAAGTGTGACCTGCTTCGGCCAACGCCGGAATGTCTGAAAAGTATCCTGACACCTCGTTCTACCTGACAACATGTGTCTCAAGTACCGACGTCCCGAAGGCACGCCCAACCGTCATTACCCAGCTCGAAAGCTCAACCTTCCCATGGAAGAACATCCGGAGGAACAGTGATACCTGTCCTCAAATAGTAACCAGATGTACAATGATGTCTGCCCTCAAATTGTGGTGAGCCTCTTCCCCTAACCTGAACACCTCAAAGCTGTCTCCTGAAGGCTCCTCACCTTCCATGTGGCTTCCTATGGCAAGAACCCCAAACCAAATATACCTAACCGCATCTACCGGGGGCCTCTACCCAGTGAGTGACCGTACCACCACATCTTAGAGTCTATCTATGTGAAAACTACTCAAAAGTACTCGGTGAGCAGTAATCACCTCATTATGTCCCAAGCCAGAACACCTCTGACACCTCGTGTCCATGCGAACCTGTCGCTCAAGTCTGATGGCCTCGCCTTCCAAGTAACCCGGGTTAAGCCCAACCTGACAGTCCGACTGCCTCAAATGACGTCCATGACGCCCAATCCCGTGGTAGCAGCCACCCAAAGTAACCTGAGCCAAAGCCCCAACCTGTGATCCTCATCACCCAACAAATATCTAAGCCATGCCCACACAATGATCAGTTCAACATAGATAATATCACACATTGCATAACTATACTCAAGCATCACTTGAAACAGAAAATTACTAAACAATTAATTGCACTAACTACGCCAATCCATACCAGCACCTAAGGTCTTAAATTACTCAAACAATTACTTGAATGCTTTAACAAATCAAAATCAGCAGTTTAATCCAACAACGAGAAAAGCAGTCTAAAATCAGAAGTTTAAATACTGGTCCAAATCATACGCATTTCAGCACCCCCGACCGAATTACCCCCAAACGAGACATGACCTCTCACCCGGCCTTTCTCAAGCACAACAAGGGTCAGGGAATACCCAGAGGCATCCCACAATGCAGATAATTAATGAACAACAAATAAACAAGGTTTCGCTTAACACCCGACGTCGCGCCCGAAGGTCGCAACCCCCAAAAGTCTACGAAAACACGAAAGAAGGTATGTACCACCCACCTCGTACTCGTATGATGAAAATCCTTTGATTTAAACCTCTGAATCGGACTGAATTGCAGTATATTTGTGTTTCTATCAAATCCAGCAATTCCGTTCGGATGGAATCTTCAGAGGAACATGTGAGGGATCAAAGGCGAAGAAGGGTGCGTGGGGTTAGCCTTTCTGATGCGGCCCCGCTGCCACTAAAGGATCAAAGAACGACAGTCGTACGAAGATTCTCACAGGGTTTGAGTTTTTCAGGGTTTCTCGGATGAACAGTTCGGCCAAAGGGGAAGAAGAAGGGAATTCTAGGAATGAGATGCGGCGACGTCTCGATCGCTCAAATAAAAATAAAAGTAGATGGAGTGTATTTCCAAAGCACACGATGTGTAGATGTGTTTCCGTACTCCGACTTAAGCAGAGTCCAGCACATGGCGTGGACTAAGTACACGGTCAACACACGGCCAGGGACCCGACCGCTACATGGAACAAAGGTACAAGGCGTGTCAAGAAAGACTACACGCCGTGTAGATGAAAATTTACACCTGGCACCACACGACATGTACTTGGCCTCGCACGGGTAAACGATACACGGCGTGTCTATAAATACACTCAGTGTAGTAAGAAACTTCTACGAGGTCTTCACACGGCATGTACTCGGCGAGCACATGGCCGGTCACTCGGGTAACTCATAGACGGCGTGTACTTAAAGTACACAGCGTGTAGTCTGGAAATTTCTAGAAACTAACCAGATTTTCCAAACTTTTCAAAAACCAGTCAAAAAGTTTAAACATGGTTGTGATTTGACCCGTTTCTAAAAACCTGGGTTCTTAGAAACTCCTAACCTTAACGTAGCTCGTCCCCGAGCTACCAAACAAAACCAGGAGATGGCACCGAACACGCCCATCCTGGTTAAACAACCCGGACTACCCTGGACTCAAGGTTCTCGATAAAATCCAAAAAGGGGCTCCCCATCTTAGGAATTTCTTACTCGATCTCAACCCGAACAAAGCTCAGTGCACATCAAATAAACAAGCAAGGCCCAACAACCTATTTTCCGGACCCATGGTCCTCCCGTGACGCATCGTCACCCCTGTACCTCCTCGGTTCTCACGTGTCGCTTCCGACACCCAACACAACCCTCACCACATCGATGTCTTCCTCCCTGAGGTCCTGCATCTAATAGATGATCAAATCAAACCTGGTGCCATGCACCTCAAGTAACCCACATCCACGATGCCTGATGTCCATGGCACCTCAAGTAACCTGCATCCATGATGCTCATGATGCCACGCATCTCAAATATATAAATAAAATATATAACACATCCGATATGATTCCAATCACACTAACTTGCATCTAGTCAGTCCACAACTATCATGCGAAGCCTGTGCACTCAACCAGACATGCCTCAAGAGGCCATGCCAAAAGATGTTAAGGAAAAAAATCAAGGCCACAGCTGCTGTGTACCTGACACCATCATCGGCTCACCAGCCTGCTCAATCCCTGGCAGCTCCACATCGTGCACCTAGCCTGAAGCACGGTTGCCCGATGCCTGAACTCCCTGTGGTGCTGCTCCAGTCTCTGGCCATGAATCCCTCAGCTGGTTCCTACTATCTCTGTCATGTCCCCCACATGAAGCTGAACCTCGGCTACCCTCTCCTGGTACCAAACATGAACTAGCACCTGACGCCACAGTCTGTCCCGGTCCCTGCCTGTCGACTGTCTGAGAAGGCTACCTGCAAAACCTCTCCAGATGCCCAACCAATCCACATGACTGGAACTCCTTCAGGGGCCAATCACACTGATCCATAACATGTCCTGACTGTCTACACTGAAAGCAAACCACCTCTGAACTGCCACGAGGTGGTCTAGCCGAGTCCTTAGCCTGGCCGCCCTACTGGAACTCATCTTTGCCTCACTTTCTGCTGTCCGAACCATCACCAAGGATTGTCACCCTGCCAAAGCAAGACTTCTCTCTCTCGTTTCCCTCTGATATAGGTGCCTGGTTCACCACCTTGAAGAAGGAACCCAACCTGAAGATGTTTACCTGAACCCGAATGGCGTGTCGTAAGCCATCCTCAAAGCGCCTCACCCAAGCTGCGTCATCACTCACCATACCAGGTGCAAAACGAGACAACTCTGTGAAGGTATACGCGTAGTCCATAATGGACATATCTCCATAATAAATACTCAAGAACTCCTGAGCTCTCTCTTCCCTCAGTATCTTCAGATAAAAGTGCTCGAAGAACCTATCCTCGAAGTCCTTCCATGCCAGTCCCTCGTGCCTACGAGCCTGAACCTGTACGTCCCATAAACGCTTCAGCGATCCTCTCAGCATGTACGTTTCCAACTTTACCCTCCACCTTGGAGGCATCTCCAGATCCTCAATGATCATCTGCATATTCTCTATCCAATTCTCTGCTGCCTGTGGACCACCCTCACCCTGAAAAAGCGGCGGGTGCTGCGACTGGAGCTCCCGTGTCAGATACGCCATAGAAGGATCTGTACCCTGCATGCCTCTATCAATCATATGCAAGACGCGTACTAGGCTAGCTCGGAGCTGCTCATCAAGCCACGGTCCAAACACTGCCAAACCCGGCTACTGCCCTGCCTGCATTGGATCCTGAACCTGATCTTGTCCCAGAGCCTATACATGCGACTCATGCTCTACCTGCACCGCATTCTGAACCTGATCATGCGACACTGTATCCTCTCCTTCTTGACAGTCCATCGTGTCGTGAAGGAGTAACCCCCTGAATACCATAAATGGTCAGAAAACCCATACATATATACAACAATATATTCTACACAGATAGGGAAAGCCGTAAAAGGCAAAGCATAACAACTACCCTTACTCCCCCTTACCGCAACCCATGCCCCACGGCATCCCGACCTCATGGCCTCCTTACTCGCCCTCAACAGAGCAAAGTATCAATAGTAACTCGGGCCATACCTATCCTGACAACCAACATTGCCTCAATCCCGATGACCAAGTCACCCAATCTTGACAGTTACACTGCCTCAACTATAGTACCTGCCTGCTCTCTTAAGAGCCAGACCCAAATATCTTGCAACATGCAATTCTACAAAAACATAAAGCATGGCAATGCACATTTTCACAACTATAAATTCTATCAGGAATTTCACCTATTCACATTTCATAGCATACATATCAAGGAAATTGATTATATTCACAAGGTATTATCACTTCAAAAAGCATATGAGTAGTTCTGAAATTGAAATACACTAAAAATGTGCCTATCAAAATCCATGAAAACAATCCCTGCCATACCGACCAAGGTTTTCATATAATAATCAGTAACATCACACAAAAACTGAGCCACCAAGGTGGAAATCATAGAAACTATAATCTGAGAAAAAGAAAATAACAATTACCACCCCAGACAACTCAATCCATCCCTCGTACATGGGGCTGTAGGCACCCAAGCAAAATTTCAAAAATCAAGTTCCAACAACAACCTATCTCCAGTCTACCATATCCCAAATATTAAAACCAGTAGAAATAAAAAAGAGAAGTCTCCAACTCATTAGTATCCATAAAAACACTGCTACTAAATCCCTGTCAAGAACCCCCTTTGATACCACTTTGTAAGGACCCAAACCCGGCCAGCCACCCGAACAGTGCCAAACGGGTCGGGTGTCACTACCTTAAGCGCACCTCCACGGAATGCCAAAGGTATCTGACTATAAACGAGGGTCTGAATAGGTATAGTGGGGAGGCTATACCCTCTCAGAGGAATTAAAGGTACTGGTCCAAGTATAAGAGTAAAATATGCAGTAGAAATAAATGACTTAGCATACTCAAACCAGACCCGCAGAGTAGAAGCATATCCAATATCACAAATCAGCGGAAAAAACATAGTAGAATAGCAGTAGATGTAAACAGAACATCATGCTAGCAATAAACTACAATAACTGCTAAAACAACCAAGCATGCATCCAAGAAAGTCATACAAATCAATATATATATAACGGCGCCAATGGCTAACCAACAGTTGCTACATAACAAAGTATGCATGATGATACAAGAGGAAAAACTAAACAAAGTAACTCCATCAATGCACGACCTTATGGTCCATGCGAGTCTCCATGCCCAACATCACTAAGGTCCATCTCATGAGGCTGACCCTCTCCCTACACGCAGTTTCAGAAAGTCTATAGACGTCCCGAAGGGCCTGTGTAGGGTGTGAGACAAGTCTCAGTAGGATACCACACAGAGGTGCGTACCTAATATATGTGTTTAGGAAGACATGATTATATAATAAAAATAGTAAATAGTGCAATGCCCAAAATAAACACACACTTCACTAGTTCTCAGGAGCCACCAGGAAGTGTCACCTGCTTCGGCCAACGTCGGAATGTCTGACCAGTAGCCCGACACCTCGTGCCACATGACACCATGTGTCTTAAGTACCTACATCCTAAAGGCACGCCCAACCGTCGTAACCCAGCTCGAAAGCTCAACCTGCCCATGGCAAAACATCTAGAGGAACAACGATACCTGTCCTCAAATAGTAACCGGAGGGAAAGCGATGTCTGCCCTCAAATCGCGGTGAGCCTCTACCCCCAACCTGACCGCCTCAAAGCTGTCTCCCGAAGGCTACTCACCTTCCACGTGGGTTCCTATGGAAAGCACCCCCAAACCAAATATACCTAACCGCATCTACCGGAGGCCTCTACCTAGCGAGTGGCCGTACCACCTCATCTCGGAGTCTATCTATGTGCACACTACTCAAAAGTACCCGGTGAGTGGTAATCACCTCATTATGTCCCAATCCACAACACCTATGACACCTTGTTTCCTTGAAAACCTGTCGCTCAAGTCTGATGGCCTCACCATCCAATTAACCCGGGTCAAGCCCAACCTGAATGTCCGACTGCCTCAACCGACTTCCATGACGCCCAATCCCGTGGTAGCAACCACCCAAAGTAACCCGAGCCAAAGCCCCAACCTGTGATCCTCATCACCCAACAAATATCCAGGCCACTCCCACACAATGAGTAGTTCAACACAGATAATATCACACATTGCATAACTATACTCAAGCATCACTTGAAACGAGAAATTACTAAACAATTAATTGCACTAACTACGCCAATCCATAACATCACCTAAGGTCTTAAATGCCTTAAACAATTACTAGTATGATTTAACAAATCAAACTCAGCAGTTTAATCCAACAGCAGCAAAAGTAGTCTAAAATCAGCAGTTTAAATACTGGTCCAAATCATACGCATTTTGGAACCCCCGACCGAATTGCCCCCAAATGAGCCATGACCTCTCACCTGGCCTTTCTGAAGCACATCAAGGGTCAGGGAACACCCAGAGGCACCCCACAATGCAGATAATTAATGAGAAACAAATAAACAGGGTTTTACTCAACACCCAACATCGCACCCGGAGGTCGCAACACCAAAAAGTCTACAAAAACACGAAAGAAGGTATGCACCACCCACCTCGTACTCGTACGATGTCACTCCTTTGATTTCAGCCTCTGAATCGGATTGAATTGCGGTAGATCTACATTTCTGTAAGATCCAACAATTCTATTCGGATGGAATCTATGGAGGAACAAGTGAGGGATCAAAGGCGAAGAAGGGTGCGCATGGTTAGCCTTTCTGATGCAGTCTCACTGCCACTGACGGATTGAAGAACAGAGGTCGTACTGAGATTCTAGGAGGGTTTGAGTTTTTTGGGGTTTCTTGGACGAACTACTCGTCCAAAGGAGAAGAAGAAGGGACTTCTGGGAGTGAGACGCGATGGTGTCACGATCTCTCAAATAAAAATAAAATTACACGGTGTGTATTTCCACAGTACACACCATGTAGATGTGTTTCTGTACTCTGACTTAAGCGGAGTACAACACATGGCTTGGACTGAGTACACGGTCAACACATGGCCAGGTACCCGGCCGCTACATGAAACAAAGGTACACGGCGTGTCAAGGAAGACTACACGCCGTGTAGATGGAAATTTACACCTAGCACCACACGACATGTACTTGGCCTCACACGGGTAAAGGATACACGCTGTGTCTATAAATACATGTCATGTAGTAAGAAACTTCTACATGGTCTTCACACGGCATGTACTCAGCAAGCACACGGCTGGTAACTCAGGTAACTCATACACGGCGTGTACTTAAAGTACACGACGTGTAGTCTGGAAATTTCCAGAAACTGCCCAGATTTTCCAGACTTCTCAAAAACCAGTAAAAAAGTTTAAACAGGGTCGGGATTTGAACCATTTCTAAAAACTCGGGTTCTTACATTTATATCCAATAAATAATGTTCCACTACTTGTAGAATTTCTGTACACCACATCTATATTCCATTCAACATCATAAAATTTAGATAGTTCATTATCACTTCCTACAAAAAAGTATAATCCATAATTGCGATTAATTTAAACATACCACATGATTCTTTTAAATGCCTCCATATGTTCTTCCTTTGGATTAAATTAAAAGTAGGCCACTAAGAATACTGAAAATACAATATCTGTCTATGTTTTTGTTATGTATAATTGGATTTCAATTATTTTCCTATACATGGTGGGATCTATAAAATTACCATCCTCATGATTTCTATGTTTTTTCCCAACTTAAATCAGAGTCTACATTAGTTTAGAGTTATGAATATAGAATTTATTCAGCAACTTTATTGCATAATTTTCATAATAAAATAATGTCTAATCATTCTTATGAATTACCCATAGCCCTAAGAAGTATGTGAGTTCACAAATCATAGACATTTCAAAATTTTGTTTTATGTGAATTGAAAATTCTTCCACCAATCCTAACATACTTCCACAAAATGTAATATCATCCACATACAGAAGCACCATAAATTGATTTTCCATTGAATTATTCACATAGAGATTATGGTTGAAACCTCCTCTTTTAAATTCAATATTGGTTAGATAATAATATAAATGGAAATACCATGATTGTGGTTCCTACTTCAGACCATAATGTTCATTTTTTTAATCTAAAATCCTTCATTTTATCAATATGTATTAGAAAACACAATGTTTGTTCAATGTAGACTTCTTCTTTAATAACACAATTTTAGAATGCTATTTTGACCCCCATATGATAAAATTTATATCCTATTTAAATTTCCATAGCAAGGAAAAGTCTGATTGACACTAGTATCTCCACTGGAGAAAATGTTTCTTCAGCATCAATTGCTTGAATATGTATGGACTATACCTACTAGGAATTCCTTGTTTCTGATCACATTTCCTTGTTCCTAAAATTTGTTTATAAAGAACCATTTTGTTCCACTCAAATTGTTATTTTCAGGTCTATTAACAAGATCCCATGTAAGGTCCTTATAAATCTAATCTAGTTATTCATCCATGGATTTAACCCTTGATTCATCCTTTACAACTGCTTCAAATGTGGTTAGTTACAAAATTGATAGGAAAAAATATTGTGCATCGTTCCACATTATCCATTTATGTGTGGGTGAGGTCCAGTCCCCAATGATGTTGGATTGATAAATTTTTACTCTTCTATTTCTTCTATGACATTCAGAATAAGTTTCTTCGGCCATGGTCTCCTCTTCTAAGTGTTCTTCATAATCATCATCATTTGGTGACCCATGATTTATTTACACTCTTTCCACTAATTATTCATTTTCATCAATTACATTTCTACATTATTCCTCATATTATATCATGTTAGAATAAGAATTTATCAAGGAATTTTTGGTTTTATCTTTAATGATATTGAAAATACTACTATCCAAAATTATTCAATAATGATTATTGAAACATTTTTAGGCCCTACTCTTCATTTAAAATCCAAGGAATATTACATTGTGTGTAGTATCACAATACTTCCCATGATTTCCTTCTTAGTTTTGGATAAAAAATTTACTTATGAAAACACTAAAATACTTCAAAGAGGTATTCATTCCTTGAAATAACTCATATGTTGTATTGGTTTCTCACATATAAATCCCTATTCAATTTTTAGAATATACAGATGCTTTAATTTCTTCATTCTATTAATGGTAAGAGATACCACTCTCAATCATCATAGTTCTGGCCATATTGTTCACCTGTCGATTTCCACGATCAAAAACTCCATTTTGATGTTGGGTTCTTATAGAAGTCACATTATGATTTATTCCCTATTTCTTTAACTAATTTTTAAATTCAATGGATGTGTATTCCCCTCCATTTTGAGATCATAGAACTTTGATTTGTATGACCTGTATCATTCTCATCTATTCGATGATAACTTTTCCTGAAATCATGCACTTGATGTTTCTTGTGTATAATCATTACACAAGACATTATTCTATAATCATAAATAAAAATAATGAAGTACCTATCTCTATATGTTCTATCCAAATTTATCAGATCACATACATCTATATTGACGAGTTCAAGAAGATTTGATGCCCTTTTCTTCATTGGTGGATATAAACTGCCGACCAACTTTCCTTATATAAAAGCATCAAAAGTATTTTCCCATTCACACTTTAGATTGGTTATATATATGAATATCTTCAGCTTAGATAAGTTTTCTATGTCTTGTTCATTAATGTGACCCAAACTCTAGTGCCTCAAGTTGTTTTCTTCATCAACTGTCAAATATAAAATGTTCTCTTTACAATCAACCTGATATAAGTTTCTATCTATTCTATATCTTTTAATGAGATAATTCCCTGTATTTCCTTTTTCATATCACCCTTTTTGATTAAATTTTACTATTAGTACTAAGTCACATAGTTGACTCACACTTTGGAGATTGTGACATAAACTGTCCACAAAAATAACTTTAGTTTTCCTAAGCTCATTGTTTTTTAGTTATGTACTTGGAATTCCTTTGATCTTAAAAGCACCATCATTATTGAACCACACTTTTATATCAAACATTTTCATAAAATTATTCAATAAATCTATATTTACCATCATATGGGATGAGAATCCACTATCAAGAATACATGTTCTATTGTTCTTTATAGATTTTAGATCAATTTCTGTAAGGTTGGGTTTCTTGATTTTCTTCTTTTCCTTCCATGAGATACTTAACAGTGTGGAAGCTAAATATATTTTTTCCAATATATTTTCAATATTCATTGGTTCATTATACTGATCATGTTATTATAGAGGAGAATAAATATTCACAAGAGAAACTCTACTTGATTGGTGAGTGTTGACTTATCCCTAAATTCTACAGGTATTATTCTTGCCTTTCCTTTTCCTATAATGAATAACTTTATGGACATAGTTAGAATAATGAAATCAATATCCATAGAAATGGATTTTTCTACAAAATGAATGATATGGTCTTATTATCCCTTGTTGACTTTCAAACACATCCCCATTCAGATACCTCCTTTCTACTTCATAGTATGACATGATATGTCCAAAATAGCATAAAAATTGACATTTCATAGGAGGAAATATCTTCTCACATCTATTCCTCCTCATGTCCCCTTTATTAGAAAAAATATTTGACTAGATATTGTTTATGAATAATTTTTCTGGTTTTTAGTCTCCTTTTTGTTTTATTTGAGGGTTTCTTTGTTAGGACTTTCAGTTCCTTTGTGATATGTCCAACTTTATACTTCCGTTTTTTTATCCTCTTTTTTCTAACCTTTTATGTTTCAGTATAAAACTGGATTCCACTTTTTCCCATGCTTGTGGATCTTTTATCATTAAAATCCTTCAATACTCTTTCAAAATCATTCTTATCACTCTCTAATATCTCAAAATATGAGAATCTTATAAACAAAATTTTCTTATTTGTTTCCTTTGAATGAAATTCACTTTATAGTTTACTCCATAGAGAAATAAAATATTCTTCAAGACCCGAAATTGCCTTGGAATTCTTCCCCAGTCTGGATGTAAGGTCATTTATGACATTTTACAATTCCTCAATCTTGAGCTTCAATTCTAGTATATCATTTGAGATTTAAATATTTGTTGAATTATATTTCACTAATTCTTCCAATCGATCAATTTTAGCTGAAAGTCGATCAACATATTCAGATGACACTTCCAAAAATGGTATCCACTTTTTTGTTTCGATTTCTTTGATCATCAAGCTTACCACGAGCATCCTAAAGATCCAAATTGAGATCAAAATAATCAATAAACTGATTATATGTAGCTTTATATTTTTATGGTTAAACTTTTCAATGGTAGCCTTCATGGATGATTAGGTTATAGATTTAAACACTCTTTCTTCATCCTCAAAAAAATTTATTATCATCATCTTCTCATTTACAGGAAAAAAATATTTCTCTATAATCTCTTTCCATATTTGAAGTCTCTCTTTTAAGAAAACATTTTATGAGGATTATTCATGTTTCAAACTTCACATTATTCATAATTTAACATCCTTGAGGATCAATTGGAAATCTACCCAACTCTACCATAATGAAAATAGGGAAAACTTATCTTTCCTTAAAACCTCCCTTTTCCAATCTTAAATATTTAAAAAAGAGAGAAATAAGTTCTTCCTCCTCATCATCTTCATCAATACTATCTCCAAAAACTCAATTTTTTCCATGGTCTGGGATTTAATTTCTTTTCAAACTCATGTTTTTGTATCATATGGTTTGACTCTCATTTCATAATCCATCAAACTACTCATAAGATCATCCAGAGAATGTTTAGAAAAATACCTTTCCTCTAGGCCTAACACTTTTGGACTGTAGAGATGTGGAATCCTTCTCAAAATTTTATTCATAATTGTAATTTCTTTTATTTCATCCCCAAGCCATAATATTTATTTTATAACTTTAGTAATTAGATTAAAAAAGGTATAATCATTTTCAGTAGGATGAATTTTTTAGGTCATTAAACCTATTGTAAAAAACATGGAGTTTTACCTACTTCACATTTCTGTTTCATTCATATATATTTTCAAGTTTCTCCCACATAGGCTTGGAGAGAGTGAAATTCATCACCTTAAGAAAGATTTAATTAGATAGATCTGCGTTAAGGGTATTATGTTCTTTAGCATATACATCAAGAATTTTACTATTTGTTTCAGTCATTGATAGTCCCATTGCATCAGTGACCTAAATTCCATATGAAGTGGAAAAAAACATTCATTCCAATGAATCTTGGATGAGATCTCATCTTGTTATTCCAAATATAGAAGTTTCTTCCATTAAATAGGGGGAATATGCTAAAAATTAATGAATTATACATGACAACAAAAGATGGAATATTTAAATCCAGTAACCTGTAGGATTTGATACCACTTGAAGGAACCTGAAACACCCTGATATGGGAGGGTGAATTAGGGTGTCAAATTTTTCATTAGTAGTGATAAATATTTCTCCCATGTTGGTAGGAACCTGTAAAACATTTATAATGGTAATGTGAAATAATTTAAACATTCACATTCATAGATAAAACACATAATTTTTAATTAGTTCACCGCTAAGGGCTAGTCCAAGGGGAATACACTAATAGTGTTTCTATCATACCAAAATCCACTAATCTTCACTAGTTGTGTAATTCAGAAGATTAGACACAATCAATCTCTTCCAAACACACTTCCATTATAAGATTTTTAGGAATAACACATTGTGTCCCTCAGAACACTTCCATCGACTCCCCATAGCTCATTGCTATGGGATAATCCTTACTTATTTTATCAAATTGAAGGTCACTCTAGTGGATTATAATTGAAGTCTTTGTCCCTAACTAGCATGAGACACTTATTGCATCAATGTTTTGAGTTTCTTCTCTTGAAATCACTATTCACTTAAACCAAATGTTCAAAACTACCTTTCATGAAGGTCCTTCATGAAGCTTACTACCTTCATGAAGAAAAAAAATACTTCACAGTACAAACTGATTTCATGAAACTCACTAAGTCATTGAAAAATAACCCATAATCCTGAAATTATTTTTCTTAGATACCTATGAATTAGTCAATACTAATACAGTATTTTCATGATGCTCAATATTTTTTTCGATAAATGATTCATGAATAACATTTGTCTTCATGAATTCAGATTGATTCAACCTTTTCTCCAAATCTTTTCATGAAAATGGATGTGGGGTAGTTCATATTTATTGGCTCGACCATTCATGATGAACCCATGCCTCTAGATGATTTTTTTTGTGAAACTCAAAATCCCTATTTCGGAAGCTCCTTCACTCATAAGATCCATTTAATTAAAACTACTCACAAAGCTTCTCACAGTCGTGGAGATTACTATCAACTCTTCACGCCTTTTTCAATGCTCCATATCTTCAAAAATCTTAGCATTTTAGAAAACATCCTTCGCAAAACTCATGCCTTTTCTATATTTACAAAGTGTTGATTCCAGAAAACAACCTTTAATGATATTACCCTCCTCATCCATAATTTGATCCCTTAAATTTTGAAAACACTGGGAAATGATGAAACCTTCAACAATATAGTCATCTTGTACTACATGATCACTCGACTTGAAAAATATATGATCAATACCATGTGGATTGAAAATAAACAAAAACCAGACTCCATTTCTTGAAAAGAACATCCTTGGTTCAAATAGTTTATAAAACCCATTTCTCTTCCATGAGTTATACCATGAGGAAATTATTATGAAACCTACTTATTTTCTTGAGTTATGCTATGATTAAATGATTATTAAGCCTATATATTTTACACAAGTTATGATACGAGGAAATTTTTATGATACCCATTTAATTTTATGGGTTATGATATGATGAATGTTTATGATCTTGTGGCACACATAAATATGATTTTCATTATGTGATGGGTGCGACCTATATCTTCCTCTAATGAATTGGGTAAATATTTATTTCTAATGAGATAAATATGATTGGAATAAAGAGTGAACTCAGTTTAGTAAGGTATGTTTTCCACTATGATTTTCTTGAGAGTAGAACTTGACAGATATGATGGTTTGGGGAGTGAACCCCTTCCTAGATGAAAGCCTTGGATGTGAGCCTTCACTAATATGGAAATTATTTTATATTCTAATGTGTATTCTCCAAATTCCATGAATTAGGATAGTGTTATTCTCTCATGGATAATGTTCTTTGATTCCATTATGATTTATGTATTATAATCTACAAATATGTTTTCCATGACTCAATTTTATGATCTTTGATATAAAGGGTATGGTTTTCGAATGTTATTATCATGTTCCCATACCATCATGTTCATGTTATACTTATGTTTCTCCCTTTTTCACCCTTATTGAGCATATGAGATCACCCTTTCTTATGTTTCATTTCCCTTGGTAATGAAGAAATGTATTATGTACGATATTTCAAAGAAGGTTTCTAGTTATAAAGAACATATTTGGAGATGACTTATCACACTTATGGAACAATGATTATGTTTTCATGTTTTCAAAGTCACTAAACTATTATAGTCTTTAAGTGTGTGTTTTGGTAATGTAATTAATATACATAAAAAATGATGTAATATCTATTTATGATAATCTTGGGTCACTATAATCTAGGTGATTGATTTACCATTGATGTCACATCAAAGGATGCCAATACACTACCAACATCAAATCTTAGGTGGATGATATACCACCTTGACAAGTCCCAAAGTGGATGATGTACCATCGGGATGGATCTCATAAGTGGATAGTTCTCCAAAAATATGAAATATAAAGGGGATTATATAACATTAACATGACATCACTAATTGGATGAGGTTTCACTATTTCATTGGTCATAAGGTTAATGTTAGATCAGTAGCCCAATTTTGGAGGATGAAACACCACAACATCATAAGGCTTGATGAGGAACTACCACCAATTATCCCTAGGTGGACGAGGCACCCCCGTATACTAATCTTCCAATAAAATTGAATGATTTATAATTTTAAATCAGTATAAATAATTTATAGTTATAAAATATATCAAATATTTTGATATTAAACTATAAAATCATGTCAAAATATGGGGCCTAGGCTATATCAACTATAGAATAGTTCGTTCTCAAGCCAATCCTCACCAAAGAACACACTAGTGCACTAAACTAGGATCCTAGAGTTGATTCTCATCCATACACGCCCATTCCAAGTAAAAATTTATTATTACACATTATATTTAATATGAATAGTGGTCATTGATGACCATTGATGTCAACACACACTTCTCATAGACCACTCATAGCCTCCCCTGGCTAACTCATTCCATAAGGATTAGAGTAAACCACATTAGATTAATTTCTGGGAATATAAAAAAATCTTCATTTCCCAAATTTCACACAATGCATAGAAAACATCTAAAAATAATAGTAAAGAAAGGGATAACATATGTGGGACTAGAAGGGCCCTCATCATCAAAGTTCCTTAACTGATTCATCCTAAAATTGAATAATTTAGAAAACTTGATAAAAATTCTAAATTCTAAAATTACCATCGATACACGGTAAAATAATGAAGAAAATATAAGAATGAAAGAAAGAGGCTAGGTAAGAGACCCTAAAAAATTATCATCATAAATATTCAACCTCCACTCAGATAGATCTGGCCATATAAGGGAGGAAACCAAGAGTGAAATGAGAGGGAGTGGGTGTACTGCTACTACATAGGTAAAAGTAGAGGAAAAACTCATTTTAAACCACCTTTAAACACATTTAATTAATAAAATTAAAATAAAAAAACTAGAGTGAGACCACTGAAAGTATACTAAGTACCCATTGAAACACTAGTGGCCCCACCACGGTTCTGATACCACCCTAGCTGACCCCTTCTGAGAGTGGAAATAGCCATTAGCATAACCATTAGAACCCCTGTGGACCCCTGTAGAAATTCCAATGGGTTATCATCAAGGTTACATGTAACAACCCAGGTAAATAAAGAATATGAAATTTTCACATTTATACATATTTTTGAATATAATTTAATATAACTTTAAAGGGGACGCTATGATCAAGGGCGTACCCAATACGCAACAACGCGTTTCTTGGGAATCTTACGTTGCACTCTACTAATAAAATAATATTATTATAAATTGTAGTTAACGCCTAGCCGTTGTAAAGGAGGGAATTAACAGAACTAACTACAAAATGATTACATATGTTTGTCAAATATTTTTACTTTTTACAATAAATGTTAGAGGATTAAAAATGCGAATGAATCCAATTTTAAGCACAAACATTCTAATATTCTTAAAAAGGTCGATTAACCACCTTTTGATGACGAACCTCTTTTAAATATACTTTTTGACAATTTTATGTGTTATATTTGACAAAATAAAATACTTCTTTAGAATCGGGACATCAAAATTTTCTTTGTGTAAATTTTTGGTATTTTTCTGATAAAGTTCATTTTTTAATGAATAGTGAAAAATGTTGTATTTTAATTCAAAACCTCTTTTTAATCTAATTTATTTATATGATTAGATTGTCTTTTGAATTGGTTTTAAAGTAAAAATAGAATATTTTTTTATCATTTAATCCAATAGTGGTCATTGGAGTTAATTTCATCTTGAAATTGGACTTAAACTAGTGTCAATCTTTTGATACTTATTGTTTCATAAAAACACGCTATTTTCTCTGACAACGGGAATTAACTATTAAATTAATTAATGCAACTTATATGTTTTGAATTTTTTAAAATAGACATCATTTTTGAATTCGGATTATCAAATATAGCTTAGGGTGAATTTTTGGTATTTTTTTGGAAAACATCAGTTTTTGATGAATAGTGAAACCACTAAGTGGTACTTAAAAAACTAATTTTTCGTTTAAATGAAATTGTACCACCTCTGTGTTTTGAATTTCAAAAATCCAACATACATGGTTTCCATTAAGAAGTAAAATGTGGTTCAATGGGATTAAAATAATTTTTTTTGGTGAATAGTAACTTTTAAGTTTTAATCACGATTAGAGGTAATTAATGTAGTTTAAGGTAAAAATAATGTTTTAATAATATGAAATGACCTAGACACATGTCCTAAACTCATTGTATGAGTCATGGCCGGCCAAGAAAATCCATGGGACAACTTGGGGACCCCATGGAACCACTTTTCTTGGAAAATGACATTAATACCTTTTTATTTAAAGTTAAAATTAAAATGTCACAAACATGTGTAGTTTTACTAAAACAATTTTTAGATGGGGTTATACAAGTCATATTTTTTAATGTAAATATTAATTGGAAATATAAAAATATTTACTACATCATGATATTTTTATTATAATTTTGAGATATTAAATAAATTAATTTATTTATGACACCGTAATGATGCAGTGATTACCTCATAAATGAACGATTTAAATAAAATGAGAAGATAGGGTGCAATATAAGTCATAAACTTGTCAAAAATCTATTGGATGGGTGTATTTCGAAACTTTATCACCGTCTCCTAGAAATATATCCTTTTTGGACCTTTTAAATCCGAAAAACATTTTATAATAAAGTAATATTTTATAACTTTCCAAGAGTGCCCCTCCTGTCCTCTTATAAAAGGCCCCCACCTCTACCACCTTACACACACCTCTCAAGACTTTGGCTTGGCCAAACCCTGCCAATTTCATCTCTCCACATCCCTCTATTCATCATTTAAGACTCACTTTGGTCATAATACTTTCCAAGGAAGCCTTTGAGTTCAAATCAAAGAGAGTTACACAATTTAAGGGTAATGTCTTCCCTTGTGTGTTTTGTTTTATTTTTCTTCTCCAAACCACTAAACTCTTTTTATTATCTTTTTTTGTAACAAAACCAGTATATTAAATATACTAGGATTTTTTTATAAGAAGTATTATAGCTACACTTTCACACACCGTCGTCTAATGGTTAAAGAACATATTGTTTCTGTGGATGGTGAATTACTGCCTCACGAAACGATGATTGTTCAATATTATTTTAACACCTTAAAAGCTGGACATTAAGATGTCAATATATTTATATATGATATATAATATGTTTATGTTTTCCTTAAGTTTTTGTATTTTTCATTTATGGCATACCTTTATGGTTTCCATTAGGGGTAAACACGATATCTTCATTTTAGGAAGTACGGACTACCGCCCCCTCAAAGTGATTTGATTCGTTAATGCCATATGTGGGAAGTATAAAGGATGGAATTAATAGTATTACATATTATATAATACTTTAATTATAATATACCTTTATATAATTATTTTTTAATTCCCTTTAATACAAAAAAAATGGATGTAGCATTCATGCGTACGTACGACTTACAGTCTCCATGAACGGTACATTTCATTTCTTATCTCCAAATGTTATGTACTATTATAAGTACATATATATAATGGATATATATGTAATATATTAAATCTAAATGAAGGATATAATTTTGGAATTATAATATATATATCTCCCATTTTGTTTTAATTCCATTAATATGACAAAAAAATGAAAGTAGCGTTCATGCGTACGTATGGCCTACCGTCTCCATGAACGGTGCATTTAATTTTTTTATCTCCAAATGCTATGGAATAGTGTAAAATGAATATATACTGGATATATATGATATTTAAAACATAAATACTATTCTGGATATGATGTAACTATAACTACATGGAAAATCCTTTTCCATCAAGTTCGATTTTTACTCATGTACCGAACATCGACAAAAACGTCTGATATGAACTCACTTTATTAACCAATTTTTATAACATTATAATATGTTATATTAAATGAATAATAATATTTAAAGTATGTCCTTAAGAAATTATAAATTGACCATATTTTATTATTCCGGAGATTAAATAACGATCAAGTCATGTCGGACACGAGGTAAGGGATCCTACCCCTCTCTTTCTTTTAAGTACACTCTTTTATGTCATTACTTTTAAGCTCATCTTTCTTATGATTGGGATGTTATTTTATATTAATCATACTTTAAGTTTTATGTTCCAATGATGAGAGACCCTATTTTCTCTCATCAATCCATTTTGGAAGTTTTGAGTGGCGTCGTTAGGCTGCCGAATTTCTGTAAGGGATCCAACCTCTCTCTCTTTTTAAGTACTCTCGTTTTTGTCATTTATTTTAAGCTCATATTTCTTATGTTTGGGATGTTATTTTATATTCCTGATTCTTTACTTTTTATGTTCATATTATGAGAGACCATATTTGATCTCATAAATCCATTTTTTGGAGTTTTAAGTGGCGCTGTTAGGCTGTCGAGTTTTCGTAAGGGATTTTTCATCTCACTTTTATTCCCGTGACATTTATGCTACATTTTCCACTATTTCCTTTGAGTGGTGTATGTAATTCCAATTATTATACTCTTTGTGTAATATAATTTCATTTATGTGTATTTACATATTCATTATATGACCCTTCTTCAATGGGGTGTACGTTTCGAAAGTTACCCAAGTCGGTAAGGGAATCTTTCACCCTCTTATTTTTAAAAGACTTATTTTGTTATGTCTTTTAATTCACATACTATTATGTTGGGATATGTTATTATATATCCGTATTGATGTAAATTTTATGTCCAAGAAATGAGATACCCGTTTTATCTCTCATCAACTCTTTTTCTGAATTTTGAAGTGACGCCGTTAGGCTGTCGAATTTTTGCAAGGGAACTTCTTAACCCAATTTTGATTCTTTGGGATAAACTTGTACTCCTTGAATATGTCGTTCTATGAATATGTGTGAAAGTCCATTGATTGTTTTACACTTAATATCCACTTATATTTGGTGTATTTTTTTGTCACACATAATTATGTAATTGATTTATCCTTAATCCAAGGACACAGTCTTTGTAAGGGACTTCGTCTCAATCTCCTTCATTGAGGCATATTTTGTTTTATACACAACTTTATTTTATACGGTGTATAAACCCCTTTGACTTTTACATTTATGCAAAAGAATCTTTTCTATACAAATCATTTTACTAAACTAAAAATGGAATGTTTTTTTGTGGTACGTATGCGGCGACAACGACTTCTCCTCCGCCGTGACCATTATTTGAGTTTCAGATTCCTCTACAAGCCATACCTTTTTTAAATGAAAAATAAATACCATGTTTTAATTTTCATTTATTTTGGTATTGAAAATGGTTTTCATAATTTTTTTATTATATCAATGTTTTGTATTGATATCTTGTGATTGAAATGTGGAAATATTATGTTTCCTTTATGAATGTTTTATGTGATACGATTATGTTATGGTTCATGGTCATTATTATGAAGATGGGTGGTTCCGTGATAAACTAAGGGCGGGTGAGCCCGATATAGCTCTCCAATGCATTGGGTAACACGAAGGAGTTAAATGTTAATGTTTATCCGAAGAGATTTAGGGAATATACTGTGATGGGTATTCCAAACGTAACCAAGAGGGTTACTCCATACGTAAGAATGTTATGAATGCCTCAAGTTACCTTTATGAATTATGATTTCTATGATTTATTCATGATTTTATGAGGTATCTTAAAATTCTTATGTTTTATGAGTAAAGTATGATTTCATACATGGACTAATGTTTTCTTTTCATACTTTTATATCCCTTCCTGAGATTTCTATGCTCATCCCAAGTTTTTGAAATGTTTTCCACAGGTCAAGGGAAAGGTGCATGATATGTTGATAGTGTCAAGGAAGTGTCAAGAAAGAATCCATGTTTTATTTTAAATATGTTTCCGTTGATGGGAAAAAACGAATACTATCTTTTATGTAACCACTTTGTTTAAATGTGGAATGTAATTCAAGATTTATGATCTAATTCTATAAAACTCTAAACCTGAAAAGATCCTCAATGTGAATTATTCATTTAATTCAATATTAAGTAAGGGTTAAGGTCAGTGCCTTATAGTTGGTATCAGAGGTCGGTTTAGATAACTGTAGAGGTTAGGGTATTCTCTAGGCATAAGTGACATTACCATAATGGTTAGGATTTCAGAAAGAGTCCTAGTTTTAGATAAAGTGAATGAGTAAGTATATCTTAGTATTTATCTTCCTCATTAGTACATGATGGTTTTGTTGATATACTCACACTAACATTTTGGTTTTTAGTGAATGGATGGATCTAGCAGGCACCAAAGTGACAATAGGTTTGAAGGAAACTGTGGTGGTACTCTGATTAAGAGACTGGATGAAATGGGGGATTCAATGAGGAAACTCGTGGTTGTTCTAAACCAACTATCAAGGAGTCATGATCAACCAATTGTACCTTGGTATGTTCTGTAATGCATCCTGTATGAGATGACCAATCGATGTGGAAGTTCAGGTAATAATTATAAAGGTAACCATTAGGGTTTATATGACCCTTACTTTTGAGGTAATTATGGGTTTTTATATATTATGATGAAAAATGAAAGGCATGGGATAAACTTGATGTTAAAATATGTTATGATTATTTTTGAAGATTTTATCTCATTTTGGGGAATGTTTTAAGAATTATACAGTTTTGGAAAAAGTACAACACGCAGACCGTGTGACAACCCATCGCGTCAGACAAAGTTGTAGAAATCAAACCCACAACCAAAGTGCGACTGGTATTTATCACCTACCACTGGACTACGTGAAGTCCCTGGTTAGTTTGACTAATTCTTTTTAGTTAGATGATTTTAGGAATCAAGAGTAAGTTTATTTTGGGTTATCTATGGAAATGATTAACCTATCATCGATGATATGTGATTAGGTTAATTACTTTTCAATATGAGAATTTAAGAGCAACTGATGTTATTTGGAGATAAAAGTTAATTTGTACCTTGGAAGACTATGTGATTAAATACTTCAAATATTTGGGTTTCAATCTTAGTTTTGTTTACTTTGAATAATTTTATGGATAATTTTTTATCGAATGGTCTTCGTTGAACTTTGGATTTTTTTGGACAAATTTTGGAGATTAAGAATAGACTTTCTTTTTATAAAGGATTATACTTTTGTGGATTATCTGATCTCATACTAACAATTTTGGTTTTGGATTTTTTCTAAAGACATGGGAAATATATAGTTCTCTTTTTTGGATTAAGTGATTCTCCAGAATATGATTATAGTACTCTTAATGCGAACAAGTCTTCCTAAAAACTCGTCTTTTGGAGAAAATATGAGTTTGATTAAGGAATCCAGTAAAAGTTGAAAGTCTACATGACAAGTAAGTATGTTTCATTATGATTTAGTTAAGCTCAAAAATAAATTCCTCAATGAAGAGTAACTTAAAACAAAAATGTTGTCTGTTAACTTCCCCTACTGGGGAATCGAATACCGTTTAACCCATCACAAGTTTGTGATTTTCTTATGGTTGACTTTCTCTTAGATATGTTTACTATCAATCTCCCTCAAAACACAACCCTTTGTTTTTTCCTCCATATCCATGTTTTCCTACATGGAATCCTTGTATGGGTTAACTCGGGTGACCTTTGTACTTCTCTTTATTTATTATAAAGTGATTGTTTTACTGACTCTTGTTCCGATGTAGAATTTTCAATGAAGTTTCCAGGCCCAATTTTAAAATTGTGAGGACGCAATTTCCAAAAGGGGGGAAGGATGTAACACCCCAGGTAAATAAAGAATATGACATATTCACATTTATCCATATTTGTGAATAAAATATTAATATAACTTTAAAGGGGACGCTATGCTCGATGGCGTACCCAATACGCAACAACAAGTTTCTTGGGAATCTTACGTTGTACTCTAATAATAAAATAATAATATTATAAATTGTAGTTAACGCCTAGCCATTGTAATGGCGGGAATGAACAGATCTAACTGAAAAATGATTATATATGTTGTCAAATATTTTTAATTTTTACAATAAATGTTAGAGTATTAAAAATGCGAATGAATCCAATTTTAAGCGTAAACATTCTAATATTCTTTAAAAGGTCGATTAACCGCCTTTTCATGACGAACCTCTTTTAAATCCACTTTTTGAAAATTTTATGTGTCATATTTGACAAAATAAAATTATTCTTTAGAATCATGACATCAAAATTTACTTTGTGTAAATTTTTTGGTATTTTTCCGATAAAGTTCATTTTTTAATGAATAGTAAAAAATGTTGTATTTTAATTCAAAACCTCTTTTTAATCTGATTTATTTTTATGATTAGATTATCTTTTGAATTGGTTTTAAAGTGAAATTAGAAAACATTTTTACCATTTAATACAATAGTGGTCGTTGGAATTAATTTCATCTTGAAATTGGACTTAAACTAGTGTCAATCTTTTGATACTTATTGTTTCATAAAAACACGTTATTTTCTCTGACAGCGGGAATTAATTATTAAATTAATTAATGTAACTTATATGTTTTTGAATTTTTTAAAATATACATCATTTTTAAATTCGGAATATCAAATATAGCTTAGGGTGAATTTTTGGTATTTTTCTGGAAAACTTCAGTTTTTGATGAATAGTGAAACCACTAAGTGGTACTTAAAAAACTGATTTTTCGTTTAAATGAAAATTTACCACCGCTGTGTTTTGAATTTCAAAAATACGACATACATGGTTGTCATTAAGAATTAAAATTTGGTTCAATGGGATTAAAATAATTTTTTTGGTGAATAGTTTCTTTTAAGTTTTAATCGCGATTAGAGGTAATTAGTGTAGTTTAAGGTAAAAATAATGTTTTAATAATATTAAATGACCTAGAAACATGTCATAACCTCATTGGATGAGTCATGGACGACCAAGAAAATCCATGGTTCAACTTGGGGATCCCATGGAGCCACTTTTCTTGGTAAATGACATTAATACCTTTTTATTTAAAGTTAAAATCAAAATGTCACAAACATGTGTTGTTTTACTAAAACAATTTTTAGATGGGGTTATGCAAGTCATATTTTTGACTATAAATATTAATTAGAAAGATAAAAATATTTCCTACATCATGATATTTTTTTATATTATTTAGATATTAAATAAATTAATTTATTTATGACACCACGATGATGCAGTGATTACCTCATAAATGAACGATTTAAATAAAATGAGAAGATAGGGTAAAATCTAAGTCTTAAACTTGTCACAAACCTATTGGATGGGTGGATGTATAAACCGTATCACCTTATCTTCGAAATATATCCTTTTGGGACCTTTTAAATCCGAAAATCATTTTATAATAAAGTAATATTTTATAACTTTCCAAGAGTGCCCCTCCTCTCCTCTTATAAAAGGCCCCCACCTCTACCACCTTACACAAACCTCTCAAGCATTTGGCTCAGACAAACCCTACCCATTTCATCTCTCCACATCCCTATTTTCATAATTGAAGCCTCACTTTGGGCATAATCCTTTCCATGGAAGCCTTTGAGCTCAAATCAAAGAGAGTTACCCGATTTAAAGGTAATGTCTTCCCTTGTGTTCTTTTGTTTTATTTTTCTTCTCCAAACCCCTAAACTCTTTTTGTTACTTTTTTTTTGTAAAAAAACCAGTATCTTAAATATACTAGGATGTTGTTATAATATGTTTTAGAGCTACATTTTCACACACCTTCGTCTAATGGTTAAAAAACATACTGTTTCTATGGATGGCGAATTTCTGCCTCACGAAACGATGATTGTTCAATATTATTTTAACACCTTCAAAGGTGGAAAGTAAGATGTAACTATATTGATATATTATATATAATATTTTTATGTTTTCCTTAAGTTTATGTATTTTTCATTTATGTCATACCTTTATGGTTTTCATTATGGGTAAACGCGATAGCTTAATTTTAGGAAGTGCGGACTACCGCCCCCTCAAAGTGATTTGATTCGTTAATGCCATATGTGGGATGTATAAAGGATGGAATTAATGGTATTAAATATGATATCATACTGGAATTATAATATAACTTTATATAATTATTATTTAATTCCATTGAATACAAAAAAAATGAAATCAAAGTAGCGTTCATGCGTACGTACGGCTTACCGTCTCCATGAACGGTACATTTCATTTCTTATCTCCAAATGTTATGTACTATTATAAGTACATATATATAATGGATATATATGTAATATATTACATCTAAATTAAGGATATCATTATGGAATTATAATATATATATCTCTCATTTTTTTTAATTCCATTAATATGACAAAAAAATGAAAGTAGCGTTCATGCGTACGTACGGCCTACCGTCTCCATGAACGGTGCTTTTAATTTTTTATCTACAAATGCTATGGAATAGTATAAAATGAATATATTCTAGATATATATGATATTTAAAACATCAATACTATTCTGGTTATTATGTACCTATAACTACATGGAAAATTCTTTTCCAACAAGTTCGATTTTTACTCATGTACCGAACATCGACAAAAACGTCTGATATGAACTCACTTTATTAACCAATTACTATAACATTATAATATGTGATATTAACTGAATAATAATATTTAATGTAGGTCCTTAAGAAATTATAAATTGACCAAATTTTATTATTCAGGAGATTAAAGAATGATCGAGTCATGTCGGACACGAGGTAAGGGATCCTACCCCTCTCTTTCTTTTAAGTACACTCTTTTATGTAATTCCTTTTAAGCTCATATTTATTATGATTGGGATGTTATTTTATATTACACCTACTGTAATTTTTATGTTCATATTATGAGAGACCCTATTTTCTCTCATCAATCCATTTTGGAAGTTTTGAGTGGCGCTGTTAGGCTGCCGAATTTTCGTAAGGGATCCAACCTCTCTCTTTCTTTTTAAGTACTCTCATTTATGTGATTTTTTTTAAGATAATCTTTCTTATGTTTGGAGATGTTATTTTATATTACTCATACTGTAATTTATATGTTCATTTTATGAGAGACCCTATTTGATCTCATAAATCCATTTTTGTAAGTTTTAAGTGGTGTCGTTAGGCTGCCGAGTTTTCGTAAGGGATTTTTCATCTCACTTTTATTCCCGTGATATTTATGCTACGTTTTCCACTATTTACTTTGAGTGGTGTATGTACTAACCATTATTATACTCTTTGTGTAATATAATTTCATTTATGGGTATTTACATATTCATTGTATGACCCATCTTCAATGGGGTGTACGTTTCGAAAGTTACCCAAGTCGGTAAGGGAACCTTTCACCCTCCTCTTTTTAAAAGACTTCTTTTGTTATGTATTTTAATTCACATACTATTATGTTGGGATATGTTCTTATATATCCTTATTGATATAAATTTTATTTCCAAGTGATGAGATAGCCTTTTTATCTCTCATCAACTCTTTTTATGAATTTTGAAGTTACGCCGTTTGGCTGTCGATTTTTTGCAAGGGAACTTCTTAACCCAATTTTGATTCTTTGGGATAAACTTGTACTCCTTGAATATGTCATTCTATGAATTTGTGTGAAAGTCCTCTGATTGTTTTACACTTAATATCCACTTATATTTGGTGTATTCTTTTGTCACACATAATTATGTAATTGATTTATCCTTAATCCAAGGATACCATCTTTGTAAGGGACTTCGTCTCAATCTCCTTCATTGAGGCATATTTTGTTTTATACAGAACTTTATTTTATACAGTGTACAAACCCCTTTTACTTTTAAATTTATTGAAAAGGAATCTTTTCAATACGAAGCATTTTACTAAATGACAAAAGGAATGTTTTTTTGTCGTACGTATGCGGCGACAATGACTTCTCCACCGTCGTGACCATTATTTGAGTTTCAGTTCCTCTACAAGCCAACCTTTTTTAAATGAAAAATAAATACCATGTTTTACGTTTCTTTTATTTTGGTATTGAAAATGGTTTTAATAATGTTTTTATTATATCAATGTGTTGTATTGATATCTTGTGATTGAAATGTGGAAATTTTATGTTTTTCTTTATGCATGTTTTATGTGATATGATTATGTTATGGTTCTTGGGAATTATTATGAAGATGGGTGGTTCCGTGATAAATTAAGGGTGGGTGAGCCCGATATAGCTCTCCAATGCATTGGGTAACGCGAAGGAGTTAAACGTTAAGGTTTATCCGAAGAGATTTAGGGAATATACTGTGATGGGTATTCCAAACGTAACCAAGAGGGTTACTCCCTAAGTAACAATGTTATGAATGCCTCAAGTTACCTTTATGCATTATGATTTCTATGATTTATTCATGATTTGATGAGGTATGTTAAAATGCTTATGTTTTATGAGTAATGTATGATTTCGTACATGGACTAATGTTTTCTTTTCATACTTTTATATCCCTTACTGAGCTTTTTATGCTCATCCCAAGTTTTTGAAATGTTTTTCACAGGTCAAGGGAAAGGTGCATGATATGTTGATAGTGTCAAGGAAGTGTCAATAAAGAATCCATGTTTTATTTTAAATATGAATCTGTTGATGGGAAAAATGAATACTATGTTTTATGTAACCACTTTGTTTAAATGTGGAATGTAATTCATGATTTATGATCTAATTATCTAAAACTCTAAACCTGAAAAGATCCTCAATATGAATTATTCATTTAATTCAATATTAAGTAAGGTTTAAGGTCAGGGCCTTATATTACATATTTATCAATCATTGTTCTACTAAAAAGTCACCCATAGATATGTATAAATCACTTTGGTATAAATCCATATTTTTTTAACTTTACTTCTTAAATAACTCTTAATATATATTAAAATGAGACCAGATTGCTACCAAACACACACACACATAAAGTGAACAACAAATTTACAAGGTTAAACTTTAAAAATGATAGGATAATACTTGTTATAATATAGATTTAACTTAGATAATACAACATAATAGTATCAACATAAAGGTAAAAAAAGTAGGTAATATCCTAGTACTCATGATACACATATCCCACTAGTGTTTGAGTGATTCCTGCACTGATTAAAATGATAAATGATTTGTTTTATTAAAAACAATAGGTTCTTAAACAATACTAGACTTACATTCAAGTTGCAGTACTTCTTCATTTTCTTCTTCTTCTTCAACCTATGTAGTTTAAATTTAATTATAATCATTGCATGATATGCATAACCACTTATTATTATTCTTAATCTGACAAATATTCTCAATAAAATATTTAGAGATAAATATTTTTTTATTTCTATTGCATGTTATTCCATTAACATGAATGAATTATACAAAGAATATATCATGCACAAGGAGTAAAAAATACCATTTTAATTTGAATTTAAATTTTAAATTAAAAAAAGATAATTCCTTTAAGATCATCCAACCAAGTTGTCATCCACATAAGTGGATTTATAGAATGAGTGGTAGCCACATAATATACTCTGATAGAACCCAGAGAAATTTTTTTATTCATTATGTAAAAAACCCCATCTATTCAAGTAAGAAAACTCAATTAGATGTGAACCTTCAATCATAAACACAACCTACCCTATCTAGATCTGCATAACTAAACTGATCAAGATTACCTTAATTTTCATATTTTAATACAAAACCTATTTAAAATTTTTCACACCCAATAGTACTCTATCCAACAAAAAAATGAGACACTTTTAGTTCACTTAGATTCCTGAAAAAAGTGGTGCAAAAATAAACTATATCGATCCATGAGGTTATAATGTATAAAATAATTTGAAATAGATTTAAGAATTACCTTGGATCCACTTATTTTAATTAATTATAATTAAAAAACTTAGTTCTCAAAAAAAGGGGTATATAAAATTAATTTTAATCCTCTATGAAAAACTTATTTATAATATACTTTTAAAGCTTCTCAAGAGAAATGAAATGTAATATTTTTTTTGATAAATTTGTAAACCCAGAAAATATATTATCCCACCAAGAATGAAATTTTCAAATAACTAATTTATATATAAAGAAAATTTATTTGAAACCCTTTATTCATTTATATAAAATATAATACCATCTAAATAAACAATAAAAATTAGAGATACCACTTTTCATATATGATATAGAGATTTCTTTCAAATCTTCCTTTTCTAAAATTCAAATTATATAAACAGGAATCCAACTTTGAATACCTCGATCTTGGGGAATGTTTCCACAAATATGAAACCTTATTTATCACTCCAAAATAATTAAAATATTATCTATGAATTAATCCATAAGGTTTCTCAATGTATACCTCCTTTTACATCTCATTATTAAATAAGGAACAATTGAAATCCATTTAAAATATCTTATATTGCATTTGGGATATAATAAAAATAAATATCATAATATTTTCTATACTTTACATTGGTGTAATGTTTTAATATAAGTTCATACTTAAACTTGAGAATATCCCATATACACATGTGTTGATTTATTTCTCCCAATATATCATTTTCATTCAATTTTTTTTAGGGCACCCTTTTTGTTTAGATAACATTTTCCCCTTAAGATTTGGTTTTGAATCCCAAGTCTCTTTATTCTCTATCTAGTCCATTTATTCATTAATGGAATCAAACCACTATGAAATCACTAAATATTATTCAACATTTATCGACTCAACCTGTGAAAATAGTGAGTTATGTGATGCTGCCATCAAATTTCTCTTGGTTTTTACTTGTTTTACTTGATCTCCAATGATGTTCTAGACCTAAAACTATTATCAGATCCTAGTATGAGATGAAATAAGTCATTTATCATCTCTTTAAATGGATTAATTATCTTATCCATCCTTCACATCATCCACACTTTCATCTTTTACTGAAATTTGTCCATGTTGTTTGGAAAAAATATCTTCATCTTCATCACTTCTAGAACTTGATGTTTCATGTGTTATTTATTTAATTTCATATTCTAGAACAATCACATTATAAGAATAAATATTCTTCCATATCTATTTTTTTAACATAGGTATCCTCTTCTGTGTGGAGGAAAACCTAGAAAGATACCATTAACACCTCTTTGTTCAATTTTGACCAGACTTTCACCATTACCTTTGATAGTATAGGGGATTCCAAACAATCTAAGATACTTAAAAATTAGATAGTTTTTTTATACATATCATATGGGGACTTATAATATTTTATCATTTATAATAATACATTTTTAATATTAATTGTATCTTTATTGTATTATCTCTAGAAATATCTAGATGGGTCATACTCTACTAATGTTGTTTGACCCATCCCCACTAAAATTCTATTCTTCCATTTCTAAAAACCATTTTATTATGGTGTATATGTAATAATTATAAGATGGAAAATACAATGATTATTAAGATAATAAAAAAATATTCATCTTGTATATTCAATACCATTATCTATGTAGATATTATTTAATGGGAAAGTACACTCCTATAAACTTATTCTAAAACTTTTAAGCATTTATAGAGCCTCTAATTTATGTTTTATAAACATAATACATGTAATTTGATTAAATTAATAAATTAAGTAAATAAAATACTCATATCAATTTTTTGATTTCATCCTCATAATCTTATAAATATTTTAATGAATTACGTCCATTAGTTGGGTAGATTGAATATCTACCTTCCTGTATGTAGAGTTAATAATTTTTCCACTTTTTCATGTTTGAGAATGTAAAATCCATTTTTATATTAAAATTAGTAACATAATAATAATAATTATCTCATATGGAAAGCTGAAACATATTATTTTGGGCTAGTTAATGAAGCCTTTGATACCACAAGTGTTTTTCTTCTTTGATGCAGAAATTACAATAAATTTTAGCACTACCAACCTAAAATAGATCAATAATTTTTGCCAATATACTCTTGTAAAATAATTAAATATTTAAAAATCTTCATGAAAAATCCATCCTTTTAAATATTCATTCATTTATTTTATTATGTAACTAAGGCGCCCTAAATAGACTGTGTTTTAATACTTCACCAAAAAGTATTATTGGATTCTAGTAGATCCCTTCTAATCACAACTGATACAATAAATTTGATTTTGAGTAACCCATTACATAAAAATTTCAATAAACATTCCTTTCACTTTTCAACATATTTTTTGTATTTTAATTTTTTAATAATATGATTTGAATATCCACTATCCATAATCCATGGATTATCCCCCATTGATAATTTATGTTCACTTCTATAACAAAATATTTTTACTTAACTTTGAAATTATTCTTTTTAGGATATTTATTATTGAAAATCATATTGTTCTGGGTTTTTATAAATATATGTCACTCATTTTCATGGTGACAAGGCTAGTTACACCTTCCATATTCTTCTTCAACAACTTTAAACCTATCGTATGTTTTCTATTAAATATTTCTAATATGTTCATGAAATTTATTCTTTTGAGAGGGAATAATCACCCGCAAAACATTCCTATAAAAAATCATTATAGAATTATGATATTGGTATTTAAAAAAACAAAATTTTCTATATTTTTTAAGTCTCTATAGTACCAAAATAATCTATAGAAAGTATAACTTTATTTATAACTAGTATGTTTTATAAAGTGTAATACCTATCTTGAAACACTATTTAAATAACCAAATTGGATCCTTTTTAGGAAAAAAATTATTATGGACTCCCAACACCTTATTCTACAATGTAGTATTATTTTCAAACATTTTGTTTCAAAAATTGTATCATTTTTTGACTTGAAGTAAGAGTTCCTAGAATTTCCAAAATTTTGACATTCACTTGATATTTCCACAAACTTAGTCTTCATGACTTTATTCTTCTTATAAAACTTTTAAATAACATCTTATGATTTTTTTCACCCATACAATATGAATTTTTTGTTATTAACAAGACTCATACTTCTTTGAACATTCTCCGACCATTAAGATAGAATTCTTTAATATGTATTAAGAATTATTTATCTCTTTTTCCACCTTGACCAGTTTGTACTGAATATGGTCAATCTATTTCTATTTTTTCTTTATTTTTTATCCTATATTGATTTTTAATGTTTTCTAATCATCAATAATTATATTACAATATTAAAGTTATTTCATTTGTTTTGTTTTTTTCTTCTTCATGTGTAGATCTATTACTATTAGAAGTTAACTATTTTTTTTCTGAGTTATGATATCCTTCTCCAAATTTGATATAATTGAAATAAATTACATAAATAATATCTTCTACAAAAACTTTATATGATTTTATTCTTCTCCATTTATCGAATTTCTTATTTCAACACTAGTAAATTCTTCTTCATTCACCTCAGCAGTTATATGTTTTTCATCAATTTCACTCGATGTTTCAATTTCAAAATTTTAATCACAAATTTCACTATTTTAACACTTGGATAAGAAGTTTACTTTTTAGAGAAATTATTTCCCTTACCACTATAAAATATTTTGACATTTCAAACATTTTTTCTTTCTTCTTGATTTTTTTTAAAATTTTATTGTACATTTTCTTTTAACTTTGTATAGTTTTTAGTAAAATTTAGAATTTCTACAATGTAAAACATTATAGTGTAAGACATAAGTTTGACACTCAATTTACTTTTCTCATATTTCTAGAAATAATATAAATCATTTTATCAAACTTTAGATCCACATCTAAATCTTAATTTGAGAAAGCATCTTCAAATTCATCAACCTTTTTCTTATACTTCTCAAGTTTTATTGATTTAAATAAAAATTTATTTTCATACATAACCTTCATCTAGTTTATATAGTAATACTCCTTTAACATCCTATAAATTATAAATAATATATCTTCAATCGTATAATTATCTTAAATTTACTCCTAAGAGGGAATATCATAACATGTGAAGTTTTTCTAGAATTATATTATGGTTTTCCCTACCAACCCAATGCTGTCACCTAGGTTTATATATTTAGATTTTATCCAAGACTGGAGTGAAAATTTATTTACTATTAGATTATTAACAAGTATTTTAATGGAATTCCGTTTAACATACAAACTCTATTCCCTAATAATGATGTTAATGAAATATTTCATCCTTAACCAGGAATTGTTAAACTTGGATGCAATAAGAGGATTACTATTCTTCATCAATTATAAAAACTGAATGAAGTGGGTGATATGAATGAATCTATGAAAGTATCTTTTATGAAACATTTTAAAAATAAACTTTGTGATTTCATAGTCTTGATGAATCACTATGTGTGTGTGTGGGGGGGGGGGGTGAATTATAAATATCTTTTTTAGGAAGTCTCCCTTTTCAACTCAACCTCTAAAACCTATTAAAGTTCTGATCAACTCAATATAATCTATCAACCTCCTCTCATGTGCTATAGAATATAATGATGGAACAAAACATAATGATTTAAAAGTATCAACATAAAATCTTACTCCATATCACGATTGATTCTCCCCCCCCAATTACTGAATCTTCACTATCCTTATAAGTGGTTACTACCATGGACCTTCTAGTTTGATCAACACAGTGTTCGTCTATGTTCTAGATTCTAAGCCACACTAAAGAGTTTAAATATTCACAACACCCACTATAAGTTATGATCCAAAATTGAAAAATATATATTTACTCCCAATTTGTATTTCACCACTCGAAAAATGATCATCCTCCATGAAAATTACAGATCAATTTGTATGTTCATGTAAAAATTTAAGTCTATTTGACCAGATCTTCTTCATAACTTAAAAATACATCTTGGTCAACTTTTCAGATCGTCACTGGATCCATTTCTTCTCTACACTTCGAATATTTAGGCATAATAGAACCATTTCTTCTTTAATGGATCCAACCTTCAAAAATATCATTTCTTCAATACCTTTGAGGTATCATACTCTAAATTATTTTTTATTCTCACACACAATATTTGTGATCCCTTTTTAAATCCTCTATATATTTATTTTTCCCCATTATTCATATCTATTCTTTAGTATCATGTGATTAGGGGTATATTTAATTCCTCTACAAATCTTAGTACTTAAAAAAAATATTTAAACTATATTTTATATTTACATATAATTTCACATGTATACTTAGTTAATTTAAATCATTTATATTATTTGAATAATCACATTCTCAAATCGTCCATAAATATTATATAATTTTTCTTTATTTGAATCCTCGTGAGTTTTGGGATTTATTTCTTTAAAAGATATTAAAACATTAAGCTTCATCCATTCCACTAAAGTTTCATATTTAAAATCTTCCACATTGGAATTCAAGTTTTCATGAAACTCTATGATGTGAAACCATCTGTTTAAAGTGTGGAAGAAAAATTTGAATCCAACATCCCCTTGACCGGTCTTCCTATAATGTAAAATAAAATCACCAAAAAAATTAAATTTTATTGTGATGTTTTAATCCTTGAAAATTGTTTTAAGAATAAAATAATTTATTATCAAATTCTCCAATTTTTTTTTAGAATTTATCAATATTCCCATACAGATGAATAATCCCATTATTTGAATTTCCTTACATCGATATTTAACTAAGGATCACCATACATGGAGGCTCATATATGAATTTATTTACATGTGCCACATATATTATTGATCCCTTTATGTGGATATAAATATATGAATCCATGAATGTGCCTCTCCTTATACATTGGATACTCATATAAATCCCCTTATGTAATGGATTTCTTACATGATTGGAATCTCACATGGTTATGTATTTTAACTCACTTACATGGGCTCTTTTCTTTTTAGTCTTCTTATGTGAGGGATTTTACATGGAACTCTTATATGGATCAGAGACCGAGACAATGTTCTAGATCTTTTCCAAATCAAACTAGGGATTCCATAATTAATTTTCAATCATCTCTAAAATTCTCAAAATATTCTATTGAACTTAAAAATAAAATCATAATAATCTTAATAAGTCTAACCTTTTAGATTCATCCCCAAGCATCCTTACATTCATGATTGAAATCTAATGTCAATTCTTCAATAATCCCTTTATATATCATCCATTTAATCTTATTCCTTACTATTATAGAAAATGTATCCTAGTAAACACTTGTCTTTATATTTTAAGAATACAACATATGTCATCACATGTAAAGTTTTACTAGTATTTCTTGAATTTATGAAAAAAAGAACTCTAAGATGTAGCCTCAAAGATATATTAATTTTAATCATGGAAGCTCTGTCATATTCTCAGAACACTTTATCTTTATAGACTTATTAATAATAATATAAACTTATTTTTTTGAAAATTTAATCTCCCCTATTTATATTTTGACAGATACCCCTTTCATATTCTAAAAAGTTAATGTAATTTATATCCCCCTTATTGAAAATAAATGAAAAAGGACTACAAGGGTATTCTAATATCACAATTTCCTTCAAATTCAATCAATAAATATTATATTAATTTTTTTTAATTTGAATCATTAAAAGATAAAATTTTCATAGAAAGGAAAACCACATTATCATCTATATTTATGAACCTTTAGTTAGTCCACTCTAAGTATACTTAGGCTAACCCAATGTTAAAAACATAAGTGATTTAACCAAGAATGTGAATGTTGTCTATAATTTCACATACATGTGACACTAACTCATATTCTAATTTTGGGGTAGTTCAAAAGTAGATTTATCCATAGTACTTTTTATCCTACACACATCTCAAAAAACATTAAAAAGTTCAAGTGGAAAGAATAAAACTCCCCCATTATCACATATATTTAGAAATTGAAAATTATCTATTTATAAAATGTTTAAAAAAATATGGGATGTAAGTGTGATTGAGATACCTTATTCTCTATTTTTTCAAGGATATCTATAATTTTCAGATTCACTATAAGATAACTTTTGCTCATTTTTTATTCTACCTCAAGGGATTTACTCAACTCCTACTCTTTATAGTTGTTGAGATACCCCACAAATACAAAATTATTTTATGTAAATTTTGTGGAATAATAAATTTTCTCCTTAAATTCCATCTAAATTACCAAAAATAATCAAAATATTTATGGAAAAAGGATAGAACTAATTTACTTATTAGAAGAAACAGTAAGGTTAATGATTTACTCTCATCCAAGGCCTATCATTCCATCCAAACTCATTATGAGAAGAACTCTTAAAAATCATTTTCCTATTCTGAGTCTCAATAGTTTCTGTACTCATTTTATTACCTTTAATACTTCCTTTTGGGAATCAGTTTGCTACACCTTTTTTAAAAACATTACTTAATTATTTAATGCTTGTATCTACTTCATCATAAAATCTTCTTGGGATGGTATGTTTTTTCATAAAATCTTTTATGACATTCCGAATATATCCACACCTTTTATGAATTCTTCCCTAAATTTTTAGATAACCACTTTTGGAAAAATTCTCATTATGTTCAACCTATTCTTCTGAAATCATAATTTTCTTTTAGACTCAACATCCATTTTTGATTTCTCCATTTTCTTAATTATATTCAGTTGGTATTCCCAAATTTGTAGACATTCACTTTTGAAATTCCCATCATAATTTAGCTTCTCACATGGATTTATGACAATCTTACTCTTACATGAAATCTATTTTATTGTCTTTTGATATTAATTTTTTTTCGAAATATTGGGAAATTATCTTGGGATCATAATCATGTACTCATCATCTTTGTGACCTTCATCTATCATCTTCCATATTTTTATTCAAGAAACCAATATCTATTTTTGGTGGATATATTTGATACATTCCTAAAACTAGCTTGTTTTTTTAAACTAGTCTTAAAATGTTCACTAAATATTCCTCTAGTTCATTCCACATTCCTAGAAATAAAATATTATACTAGAAAAAGTATGCTTTATGTAATACCTTCTATAGAAATAGAAAAATCCAATGAACTATGATATATCATCCAAATAGTGAATCTTATTAGAATTATATTAAGGTTATCCTCCATCAAACTGAGACTTAATTTTCATAGGGGCTAGTGATATCATTAAGACATTCCTCTCTCCCTTTAATGTTAAATAATTTCCCTCATTTATCTTTTTAGTCCAAACACGTTCATCCTTACATTATTTTCACATTATTTTTTATAAATAATAGATTTATTCTAAGATAGATTCGGTGAATATTTTACTATCTTATTAGAAATCCCCATTTCATTGACTTGATAAGATTATATTTTATCATCAATAGCCTTTGAAAATTCTTCACTTATATTTTCTTACAATGTTTGAGCTACAAGACATATAGATTTTGTCTCATCAATTTATTCTTCAATTTCCAGCAGCTTATCTTCAAGATCACTTATCAACTTCTCATTCTCAGATTCTCCTACACTGTACTACTTATTCTCATCAATATAAATAGATTCCTTTGTGATCAAATAATAAATTTCTTCAGCCACTCCATTTTTATCTTCCAGTAGTTCTATTTTTTATTTATTGAGATGTGTAAAATTATCATGATAATATTCCAACTAACTTTTTTGTTCCCACTCTAGCTCAATCCTTTCTTCATAATCCTCATTATTAGAGATATTGAAGCCTTTATCAACATTAGCTAAGAAATATACATCATCACATGATGAACTACTTGAGTTATCTTGGTCCTTCTTTCTTGATAGGATTATTTTCTTAGAATTGGAATATTTCCTTTTATTCTATCCATTTTTTTTATTTTCTCATCCTCCTCTTCTGTTTCATATTTTTTAACTTTATTCCTTTTATAGTCCTTATAATGATGACCAATTTAATTTTAGTTGTATCTTCCACTATGTTTTTGAAGCTTCCTATCCTCATCAGATTTAGATTCATTAAATTTATTCTATAGTCAGTGCTTATAAAAATAACCAAATTCATTATAGTTATAACACCATAATTTTTTCTAACACATTTACTTACTTTCATCATTTTTGATTATTTTTCTCAGACTCAAAATCCATCTCATCCATTTTATTTTTCTTGAAATATAAAGACTTTATCATCTTATAAGAAATATTTATATTATGTATCTCATCAAATTTCAAGTCTTATATATCTTATAGGGATGATATTCTTGTATTAAATTGATCAAGAAAATTTCTTATCAATTTATTAACAATAGTGTAATAATTTAATTCCTTACAAAATACTCAGATTTTAATCACAAAATCATTAACCCATGTAAATTAATCAGTAGTTATCTCTTAATAATCAATAATTATTTCTTCAAATATACTCCTCCAAACCTATATCATGGTTTCTTTTACTTTGAAATTCCCTTCATAATCATCCTTTAATTTATCATAGATTAATTTAAAAATTTTAAGGTCCACAACTTTTGTGTAGATCTTTTATAATAGATATTTAAAAATTGATTTTTTCCTCTACACTAACCTCTAAATTTATATTATCATAAAAATATATAATTCATCATTTAGGAATGGATGGAAAAACTATATTGGTAGCTTCTATTACCTCTAGGATGAGCTGTAAAAGGTAGTTTATCACCCCATTTATCTGGCTATGGTATTTATTTCCATTGAAAGCAAGGGAACATTAACTATTTAATTTTTTTCAATTATCCATAATCAGATACTTCTTAGATCCTAATCGGGAACATGTATTTAATTTAATACAACCTGTGATTCCCCAGGATTAATGGACCACTGATAGAGGAGGGGGTGAACCATTCACATTTCCATTACAAATTATACTTTTTGAATTCAACCTATCGAACAAATTAATTTTCTAATAATTTAAATATAATCTATCAACATCAATTAGTACATGAAAAAATATAATAATGAAACATCATGTAAAGATTTATGTGGACCAATATTAAAGCATACTCCTCCCATGATTGGTTATTCAATTCAATAAAAAATTCTCTATCAATTGTACAAGTGATTATAGTTATATAAATTGCAGGTCCAATCAACACTAATTACTAATATATTCTATATCCAAAGTCACATAAGAGATCCTGTAGCTTTAAACTACCCAAAAAAATGCATGATCCAAAATAGTGTGACCTCTATCTACTCTTAGTTTCTTCTTCACAAACTAAAAATTGATCCCCCTAAAAAAAGGTTAGATCAAAAGGTCTAATCATGTAAAACTTAAAGTATGTACGTATAGGTCTTCTTCATAACATGAAAGTCTATTTTTATCACTTTTAAAGAAATTCATATGGTCTGGTTCTCCTTAACACATTGAATACTCGATTATAATAGATATCCTTTATCAATGGATCTTTACTTTTAACTTATCCATTATTAAATATTGTTGAGGTACTATAATCTAAATTATATAGATTTATAACAAACAATTTTTATGAGTCTTTTCTCAATCCTCTATATATTTATTCATTTTTATTCATCTTTTATATTCTTAGGTATCATGTGATGATGAAGAAATTTAATTCTCTTTAAAATCCAATAATTTTAAAAAACATTTAGACAAGATATTATATATATAAATATTATATCTCATGTAGGCCTGAATAATTTTAATCCCTCACAATATTTGAATACCCTCAAGAATATATCCTCCATAAATCGCATAGATTTATCCTTCGTTTCAATCTCCACGTGTTTGAATATTTATTTATTGGTGAGATATTAAAACAACATGCTTCCTATATTCTAATACATTTATATCTTTAAACTATTACAAATTGGGATGAAGGTTCATATTAACCTCTTTGATGTATACCCTTCATTATGTGGTGTGAAAAATATCTCAACATCTAGTATCCCCCTTAGCTGGTCTTCCTCTAATGTTTCATATATTGACAATTATATAAATTTGACTATGTGGTTTGAATCCTTGAAGATCAGGCCAAGTATCATCAAATTTATTGTAAATATCTCTAGAAAAAATAATTATGGGATCTATAGAAATTCACATAAATATAAATAATTCCCTTATATGTATTTCATTATACTGATATTCAATTTTGGATCCCCATATATAGAGGCTCAGATTTTAATTCAATTATATAGACCACCTCTATTGTTGATCCCTTTACATGGATCTCAATATATGAATCCTTATATATGTATTTCCTCATACACCAGTCACTTATGGGAATCCCCTTATGTGATGGATTATCTATCATGATTAAAGTATTACATGGTTCTGTATTTAAAATTTATTATTTAAGTTATAAAATTTTGAATCTAATTATATGAGGTATTTTATGTGGAACTCTTATATGGATTATGAACTTCTCTAAATTTATAGTTCTTCCAAAAATCATACTAGATTCTTCACATGCCATATTCAACCACATCTAACCTTCTTAAAACCTTCTCCAGCACTTCCAAATCAACTCATATTCATCTGAATTACTCCAAATTTTTATCTTTTTTCAAATATTTTCCACTTTCATGTATGACATCTAATATCAATTATCCAGTCCTCCCATTGGCTAGCTTCCTTCAAAACATATTGCCGACTATTTTAGATAGTTTCTCTAAATAACTAGTTTTCTTTATCTTTTTAAAAATATCACATCGATCATCACATGTCCATTTTTTCTACTTTTTCAAAAATCTATCCAAGTAAGAATTCCAAGATACAGGATAAAATACATCTTCCATTTAATCATATAACTTCACTCATCAACTTAGTAAACTTTTACTTTACACAATTATTGACAACAAATACTACTACTTTATTTGGGAACTTTAACCTCCCCCTTTGTATTTTTTGATTAACACCCACTTAATCTTCTTCAAAGTTAAATCAATTCATATCCCCCTTATTGATAACAAATTAAAAGGGACTATAGGGAGCTTCTATTCTCACCATATCCTTCAAATTCCATGAAGACATATTTTTTCTCATACTTTTAATTATAATAACAACTTGATCCAATTGTGAGAGAAGGGTGCCATCACATGATTTTCTTTATCAAAGAACCATTAATTAGCTCAATCTATGTCGACATGAACTAACCTATAGTAGAAAACAAGAGGTATTTAACCAGTAATTTCAATATCATCTAGAAGACTAGTAAAATGTGGCACCAACATAGATTATAATTTTGGGTCCATTCAAAAAAAAGTTATAAAGAAAACATTATAGTATGAACACATTAAAACAAGCACATAAAAATGTTCCAATAATATTCATATAACTCCTCCTTTATCTCATATTTTTATCAAACAACACCCAATTTTTATAATATGTTTTAAAAAACAAAAAATAATATTTGTAATCAGGATTGATATAACTTTTTCTCTAGTATTTCAAGGTTTTATAGAATTTATAGATTCAGTTCATGACTTTTTATTATCTGGTTTTCTCCCCCTCAAGGTACTCACTCAAATCATCATCTTCATGGTAGTTAGGATACCCCATGAATCCCAAATTCATTGATTCTTACTGTGTATGAAACTCAACACTCAATTTTCTCCTCTAATTCACTACATGTTAGCACAAATAAAGAAAATATTTAAGGAATAATGGGGGACCACTTTGACTTATTAGATGAAACACTGAAGTTGGGGATTCTCTCTAAACATAGGACTCTATTTTCTTTCAAATTAAACATTATATGAACTCTTAAAACTATTTTTCTTATTGTGTGTCTCACCATATTGTGTACCAATTTTCACCCCTTGAGTCACTTATTTTTGTAAAGCAGTTTTCTCCACCGTAGTGGCCAAGGAAATGTTATCTCTTGATGCTTGCATCTGGTTCGTCCAAAAATATGTATAGTCTAGTATGATTACAATATAATATTTTTTACCATGACCATTCTCAATACACCTTTCACACAACCTTCCACAAATTTTTAGATCGTCATTTATGGAGAATTTCTCATGATGTTCATCCTCTTATTAAGACATCACCTACTTTTTTTCGACTCAACAATCAATTTTTATTTATTAATTTTCATTGATATCATCAATTGGTTTTGAAAAATTGATAGTCATTCACATTTGACTTACCCATCCACTTTTGGATATTCACAGGAATTTATGATACTACCACTCTTGCATGAATTATATTTTATTATATTTTGGGATTTATTCTCTTTCTTACCATTGGAAACTTCTATATGGAGCATTCTGAGACACTCCTCATTTTTGTGACATTCTTACTCACATATTCCACATTTTTCTTCAAGACACACAAATCCTTTTTGGGTTGATAGATTTGACGCATTCTAGAAATAAGATTACTTATTTAATAAATATATACTTAAATCCTCACAAATCACCCCTTGTTTCTTGTATCATTATAGTAAATGACATATTATACCAACTAGAGTCAGATTTATGTAAATTCCTTCCAAAAAATAAAAATATCCTTTAATGTATGATCTTTCATAATGATATTGAATCTATCTAGAATTTTTTTGGGGGTGTCCTCTGTCAAACTGGCCCTTCATTTCCAAAGGGGTGTTTGATCTCATTAAGACATTACTAAATATGTTTTATGTAGAATAACTCCTCTCATTTATCTTGTTGGTAAAAATAGGTTCAATATTACCTTTTCACCTTCACTATTAGAAATAATAGATTTACTCTGAGATAGATTAAATATGGATTTTACTTTTCTATTAGAACACCTCATTTCAACAAATTAAGAAGACTCTCCTTTAACCAAATCAAACTTGGATAATTACTATTGCATTATTTTCAACTCATTTGAGTTGCGAGACATATGGTTTGTGTCTCATCTTGTTCTTATTTCTTTGTCACCATATTCTCTTCAAGATATCTTATAATTTTCTCTTGATCATATTCTCTTAACTTGTACTTCTTGATATTGTCAACATACGTGGCTTACTTTCTGATCAAATATTCTTTTTATTCATACAATTTATTTTTATCATTCATTATTTTGTATTATAACTTTATTGAGCTATGTAATATTCTCCAGACAAGCTTTCAACTCACTTTTCCACTACCACTCTAATTATTCCCTTTCTTCCCCATTCTCACAACTAGAGATACAAAATTATTTCTCAATATGATTAATGAAATTGCATTAATAATATTATGAACAACTTGAGTTATTATAGTCATTCTTAATCATTAGGCTTATTTTCTTATTGGTTAAATATTTTTTTAAATTTTACCCTTTTTCTATTATTTTGTAATTTCTCATCCTCCTAATATGATTCAGATTTTTCAATCCTATTTCATAATAAGTCCTTGTAAAAATAAAAAAATTCATTATAGTTGTTGCATCTTGGTGGGGTTTTCCCTTTCCTTTACATTTTACCTTATTAAATATATTTTATTAAATGGAATTTTTTTGTTGATGTCTTCATCATCCTTATTATTATCAAACACTCATCTCTTTACAACATCTTCCTCTTTGATTTTTTATTTTCTCATGGCCTCAAAATCATTATTAAAAATTTCATTTTTCTTGAAAGTAGGAGACTTAATCATATAATAAGAAATGATTATATTATATAACAAATACAATATCAAGTATTATCTATATTCCATTGATTAAAATTTTGGATTAAATTAATTGGGGAAATTCCTCATCAATTTATTAATAAGGGTGGAATCATCTACTTTCTCACCAAACCCCTAGATATTACTAACAATATCATTAATGATTATAAAGTAGTATTCAATGATCTCATTATTATCTATAATAATGTCTTAAAATACAATACTATAGAATTTCATCATGACTTCCATTACTTTGAAATTTACTTTATAACTATAATTTAATTTATCTTAGATTTATTTGGAAGTTTGAATGCCCATGGATTTTGTGTATACCTTTTCTAATATGGATATAAAAATGGATTTATTTGGTTTACTATAATACTCTAAATTTATATTATCAAAAAAAGATATCAGAACCACCTCATGAATGGGTTGAAAACTAAGATATTTATAATCACTTACCTTTAAGATGATTGATAGAAGTTAGGAAAACATATTATTACTAAATATATCGTATTTATTTCTCTTATAATTTTATACACTTTAGATTATAGAAGGATTTTAATTATTTATACACAAATTATTCTGGAATCTTAAGAGGAAACTTATATTTTCTGAGATACCACTTGTGAATCCCTGGGATGGATGGACCACTAGGGGGGGGGGTGAATCAATGTTCTTTTCATTACAAATTATCTATTTTTAATTAAAACATTTGAACCAGTTAAATTTTTCAATATAATTGATTTAATATCTCAAACTCACATCATATGCAGCGATATATAATGAAGTCACAACAAACTAGGATTTATATGGTTTGGAATAAAATCACACTTATTTTCATGACTGGTTAGTGACACCAATCATGGATTCTCTGTTATCTGCATAAATGGTTTCAGCTACTCACCTTCCCAATATGATCAACACTGATTCCTATTGTGTTATTCTCCTGAGATGCATTTGAGAGTATGTAGCTTCTAAATACCCACTATAATGTATGATCCAAAACTGAAATATCTTTATATTATTATATTTACTTTTTAACCACTTGAAAAATGGTATTCCTTTAAAAATAGGCTAGATAAAAATATTTGTTCATGTATATACTGAAGTCTGTATGATCAGGTATTATTCAACACTTGAATATCTAGGTTTATTAGCTTTTCAAATCTTCCAACTAATTGGTTATCCTCAACAATTTGAACAAATGGGAACAACATAACTTCTTCTTATTCAATGGATAGGGGATTTGAACTTCTCTTTATTTATTCGATACTATTATGGTATTAGACTCTCAATTCATTAAAATTATGACAGAGTATTTTTGATTCTTTTTTCAATCATCGGTATATTTATTATTCTTCTTGTTCTTATTTTTATTATTTTTATTATTTATATTTATTCTTAGGTACAATGTTATTGTTGGTACATTTAATTCCATTTCATATTCAATCATTTTAAAAAATATTTAAAATATATATTATATTTTCATATAATCAATATAGTCAAATTGATTAATTTTAATCCATTAGATGATTTAAATAACCACATTCTAATATCCTATATAAATTCCCTTTATATATCTTTTATTTAAATATCCTTGAGTTTCATGATTTATTTCATCAATAAATATTAAAACATCATGAATTATTTAATGAACTAAACATGTAGATTTAAAATATTCCACACTGGAATATTGGTTCACATTAACCTTTGTGATGTGGAAACTTATTTACATGGTGTGGAACATATATAAACATCTAGAATCTCCCTTGGGTAGTGTTCCTTTATTATCAACTAGAATCAAAATCAATTAAATTTTATTATGATGTTTGTATCATTGAAGACTAGGTCAAGCATTCTATGATTTATTTTCAAATTCTCTAAAAAACACAATTATCTTATTTATCAATATTCATGTAAGGATGAATAATCCCCTTATTTGAATAACTTTATGTCTATCTTAAAATTTGGATCCCCATACATGGTGGCTTAGACATAAATTCCCTTATAAAGAAAACTTCTATTATTGATTCCTTTATGTGTATCTCCATATATTAATCCCTCTATGTAGATCTTCTCATACATCATACAATATTATGAATCCCCTTGTGTGATGAATTATCTTATGATATTGTCCTCTTACATAGTTCTGTATTTAAATATTATTATGTGGGTTTTATTCATTAGAATATGCATACATGAGGGATTTTATGTGAAACTATTATATTGATTCTGGATATAACTAATTTTCTAGTTCTTCTCTAAATAAAAATAGAGTCTCCATAATTATCTTTTATCCATCTCTATGCTTTCAAAAATATTTTATAGACCGTATAAATTCACAAACAATTATTTGAATAAATCAATCGATTTAGCTTTTTTCCCAATAATCTTTAGATTCATGCATCACATCGAATGAAGATTCAACAGTCCTTCCTTTTTCTAGGTTTCTTCAACACTTATTCAACACTATTTTAGACTTTTGTTACTTTTTATTGAATATTTCCAAGTATGTACTTGAAGAAATGTCATCAAATAAATCTTTCATTTAATAATGGAAGATCACTCATTATCTCAACAAAGTTTGCTATACAGTCTTCTTGATCACAAATACAAATTATTTATTCTAGAACTTTTACCTTCCCCCATAAAAGAATATAAAAATATTAGTATTTATAATCCTTTCCCATAGACAGTTAATTTCAATGATGTTAATTCAGCCCCTAAAACATCAATCATACTAAGAAAGCACTAATCCATACACATACGGAATTCATTAGTGGAAATCTTAAAAAAATTCCGCCCAAAATTTTCTTCTAGATTCAAGATAAATTTAAGTCCCCAAATAGATCCCAAATGTTGTTGATTTCATTTCTCATTAATAGAAGCACCCTTTAAATCTTCTTTTGAGTGACATATCATGTGCTAGAATATATGATATAAATGAAACTTTTGGATTTGTGATCATCAATATGAAAGGTAATTTGTTGGATTCTAATTTGAAAGATATAAATAATTAGTTTTTTTTGAAAAGAACCCTATGGTTTTGACTTCAGCTGGTTTGGTAATATAGGTAACATACCATTAACCAAATTTATACTAATTTAAGATTTTTTAGTTCTCTAAGGGAACCATTGAATCAATAATCATAATAAAATATGTATTATGACATTTGAAAAAATATTTAATGTCTAGAGAAGTACTAGAGTTATTCAAGCCCTGATAGTCCTAGAAGAATATCATTATTTCAATGAATATATCCCTTTATGATGTGAGTATGTGAATTATCTATAAGGTCATACTTGGATTCCTTACCAATACCATTTCCTTTTCTGTGGGGTAATTCATTTTGGAGTCATCCCTATCATCCTCGGTAAAATATACTTTGTTATACTCATACATCTAATCTTTCCAACTCCTTAAAAGAGGTATGAAATTTATTTTCATAACTATAAAAAATATTCCTTAGACTTATTGGAATAACTTTTCCTAGAAGTATTTCTGGGGGATGAATATTAAGCCCTCCATATCCAACCTCTTTAAGAGGTGTATTAGCCTATACATTCCCTTCCATATTGTCCTTCTTTATAGAAATATTTTTTTATCTCATTCTTATCACCTGTACAAGTATCATGCTCCAATATTATATGTTTGGATACCTTATATGATACTCTTGTACCCGAATCACAATTTATTATGACATATATAATAGGATCTTATTAATTAACCAATAGTTCTTTACTTTCCTTACAATTATCATTCTCTTTGACAAAAAAATCATTTTTCACATCTTTATCCCCAAATATAACATCTTAAAAAATTTTAGTAGTGAAATTATTCATAGTAATATTATTTCCAAAGATATAATATTCAGGAAACCTCTCATTACCATTCGATCAAGTCTTCTTTAGTCAACGATCATTCTCAACATTCCCTAGATTGTCCCAAAAAGATAAAACAATCTTATTTATTTTACAATTTTAAGCATAGTGGACATTAATTTTACAATCAATAAAATATACAGGTAGATTATTGAAGCTAATGTTTAGATTAAGAGTGGCCACTATTGTTGTAAATTCCACTTACTCTAACAAAGCTATTGAAAAATAAACAACCACAAAAATTCATGTAAATTGGTCAAACCTGGCATTATTTTTCTCATTCTTCTTCTTTATGTGTATCCAAACTCTTATAGAAATATCCCACATAGTTTTGGGTTTCTTGAAGAATCATTATTGTTCATAAACACATATCTATACCTATGCATGCATGTTCTTTACTTTGAATAGATCAAAGTTCCTTATCAATTCCAAGATTCATAGAATTATAGGGTTTAGAGTTATTGATCCAAATCCCCAAGTAACAAAATTTAGTTATTATTCTAAAAATGATATAAAAATATACATTACTAATCAAGGTAAACCTATAGCAAGGGAAACCATAGATTGTCAATATTTTATTCACTAGATTCTCAAATTTCCAAGGTTCTTCATAACCTAGAATAATTATTCATGTCATAATATAAAATTTACAATAATACATTCTCTCAATGATAAATTTATGATTATAATTAACATGTGAAATTGATCAATTCTTAATTATTCTTTTTTATAAAGAATTGATAATGTTAGATAATTAAACCATAATTTTTAATGCCTCTACAAACCTACTAATTATGGTATCCTTATTCAAGTCTATATTCCTTAAAAATAAAAGATTCATACACTCATGAACTAAATCAGAAAAATCATTCCTCACGTCCAATAAATTCTGAATCATCCTTTTATTTGGGTTTCTCAGTTTTAATATTTAAAGGATCCATGGAATCACTTAGAATGGCTTCCCTATGTGTGGTAAATGAGTTTACATTGAAATTAAAGAGTTCAAAAACCAACTCATGCACCCTAAAAATTTATTAAGGAAACGATTTTATAGTGAAGTACATGATGAGAAAATAAATTATCCATAAAATAGTTAATTATTACAAAATAAAATTTATAAGGAAAAAATCACTTCCAAGGTTTCAACAAAGAGACAATCAAATAGTAGTAGCAAACACTCTACAATTTTCAGTGACTAGAAATTTTGTCCATAAAAATCTCCACTTCATTTTCTTTCATATGAAATAATCACTACTTTCATTCATTATTAACTATAATAACTTTTGCATTTGAAATATTTAGAGAACATAAAAGAATAAACATTCATCATCAAGTTTTCAAACCACTAAAACAATTTTCACTCATCAAAATTCAAATATTAAAGATGATCCCAAGGTAAAAGTATTATTCCAGCTACATCAATCCAAATATGGAATTTATTAGAAATATTTATAATTGTTTTCAAAACAACCGACAATTTATTAATCACATATAGTGTTAATATGCCCTAAAAATAAATAAAAAATAGTGAACATAGAAGTACCAATGTGTTAATATACCATCCAAAAGATACCATAGAAATCCTGAAACCAAGGGTCATAGATTCATCCAAGAAAATATAGGTTTAAATTTTTTAGTGTTAATCAAATTTACAAATAACTAATTTGATTTATTAGAAAATATATTTAAAGATTTTCCTTCCTATAGGATATTAGAGCATTGAAGACCAATAAATCCACTAGTTCAAAAATCTTATAAAATATACCTGTTAATAAAAATATATTCTTAGGTAAGCTAAAAGAAGAAGAAACATCAGACCATTAATGAATTGATATATATGGAAATAGGGAACCAAGAAATACTAGATCATGTAAATGGATATAATTACAAATATATAAGTAATAAAAATATAGATACTTCTATGGGATGATAAGGAAATCAAGGATGGTATTATGGTCAAATTATACACTAAATTTAGAGATAAAACAATCATTAATTTTCAATTAATCATCTGTATTTATATTTTGATCTTGGTATCACTTAAAGACCAATTTTTTTCTAGATATAGGGATAATTTTATCCATTGGGACCTTCCATGACAATACATAAATTCTTGAAACTGATAATATCCTACTCATTATCACTCTCCCCTGACAATGACTCCAAACCCTCTACCTATTGAGTGTGAATTTTCTTTATATCATCAAAAAAATTCAGGAGGATTTTTTAATAAGTGTTCTCTCCAAATTAGGGTAATACTTTTTCCCTTGTTTTTCTTCAGTGTGGGGTGATAAATCTATCTGAATCAATCATTGATTTTTTATTCTTTATATCTATTGAGTAAAATTAATATTCTAAAATATGTTAGGATTTATATAAGTTCCACACTTTAGGAAAAATATATTCAAAGCCACTGAATTCCTCATCTGATGTATGGGGTTGGTAATCTGTAATCTCTTCATGAGCTACCTCAAGTACACTCTCATCAACATGAACATGAGTTTTATCCAAAGTCACCTGATCATAAGAGGTATATTCAGGGTTATTGGGGGTTATGTAACCCTTTTTTAATCAATATATCTTCAAATACTATTGGAAACTGATAAAAAAGGTTCTACTTGGAGTTTTCTTGTCCATAAGTTGGAACACGATAACCAAAACTTAAGAAAGAATTATAATAATATAGTGGTTTTTTATACACTAACATTTTATAACAACCAAAATCACTATTTTGAATCCAATGTAAATAAAGAAGTGGTTTTGAAACATCTACCTAAATAAAAATACTTATGGTATAAAGTCCTTAGATCCTTGAAGTGGATGAGTCTAGTTTGAGGGGCATACCCACAAGTCTAGCAATAACAAATAATTTTTATTAAATAGGTGACTAGGTAATATTTTAAATCCTAGCCCAATTATAGAAACATGGTGATAAACATTCATATCAAAAGTTCAAGTTAAATTTCATTGTATTCATAAAATAGACAACAAGAATCCACAATCCTATTGACCAGCATATATATAAATCATCCTCTAAAGTGAAGTAACTCAAAAATTACTAAGAATAAAGATTCCCCAAAATAAAAATAGAGAAAAAAAATAATTTCAAAATACCTATTAATTTTTTTACCAAAGTGTGGTAATTATAGAACTCACCAACAAGTGTGAAATGATGATATGAGATAAAAAATCCAATATCCTTCAAAGATAAAGACAAAAACTATTTCCCATTATATCAAAATGTGGTTGATAAAAACAAGAAGATCCACTATAGTCATCACATTATAAGGGTCAATTAGTGACCTCCTTTATATATGATAAAATAGGGTTCATAGTTGGTTTTCCTTGTTTATATCCTTGTGGTAGAGAAACATTTATATTCTCCATTATCTAAAACTAAGAATAATATCAACTACAACAACAATAATAAATACAATAATAATAATAATTAAAAAAAATTGTAAAATAAATTAATAATAATATATTATTACTATTATACAAATAATAATACCAAATATTAATAATAATAAAAATTATTATTATAAAATTAGCAAATAATTCTAAATAATTTAAAATTATAAAAAATAGTTAAACTAAATTTAAAACTAAAAAAATAATTAAATTTAAGAAATTAAAACAATCATAAAAATATAAAAAAACATTAAGAAAATCCATGTGCGCCAAATCCCCAACAATTGAAATTTTATATTAACATGAAAAAAATCAATGATAAAATAAAGACTACCCCTTAATTATATTAGAACAATATTTTTATATTTTAAAAGTTCACTCAATCATTTTCCCCACAAAATAAAATGCTTCTTTTATAATTTTTGTTTTAAAAAAATAATATCTTTTACACTCATATTATTTTAAAAACAAATATCTACCCCCATATATCATTTTAAACAACTATACCATAACTATCATAACTCAAGAAATGTTTAGAAATGTTATGATAATTTCTCATACACGTGAATACATACTATATACTTTCCAAGAATTTCAGATCTCTATCATTTGGATAGTACAAAAATACACTAATAATGAGGATATAACATTAGGTTATAGTGATCTATGAGGATGTGGGATGAAGGTTTATAAAACAAATAATGATAAAATAAAAAATATAATATTTATATATCAATATAAGTTCCTCCCCCATAAACTCCCCCTTGTACTTAAAATGATCTCTTATCCAAATGAAAATAATGAAATATATCCTCATGAGATTCATAATGGGACAAAACTCAGTCAAATATAATAAGAACAAAACCATTCAAAATGAGGTATACTGAATATTTATGAATCCATATAAAATATATATATAAAAATAACACGTAAAGATTATTCAAGCAGCTCAAACTCTGTGAAATCTCAATAAAATAAGGTTATATAAAACTCTTTATCTCATGATGTAATGATTTATAAATTTTATATGTATCCCTTAAAGTGAGGGTTACTAATTGATTGAAAACTATTTAATTATAGCTACTAAATTCCCCTGTAAATTCATAGGGTGATGCACCACATTAACTGGGAGTTATCTATGGTTATATCTATAAGGATGGAAGGTTCAAATTGAAATTTTTGTTAACATAGGGTGATTGTGTAAAAGGGTGTTGATGTGTGTGTTACAACATGTAAAAAAGTTACATAGGAAGAAGTTGAAACAAAAAATATTGAATAAAATATGATCACAAGAGAAATAGAATTTATTGTAAGGTTTTAATAAGAGAATTAGTGTGGGGGGCATAGAGATTAGTTCATTATTTCATGTAGCCTATAATTAAACTCATAAAATCTTTTCTAGTATACTCACCCAATATTTCCAATAACTCTTTTATATAACTCTTTATATTATTTATGAATTCATAGGTCTACATGAGTTTTCCTATTCTAATCACTCAAGAGTATTGTGTTCTTTATGGACTATCATTTTTATGTACCACTTTAGAAACTCCCATGCTCTAGAGAACAAAACCCCCACTTCATATGCATATGTTGTACTTGTAGATTCATTTCATCATCCAATACACCTAAGACCATATACTATGTTATCAACTAGTAAAAATAATTAATAGAAGAAGAATATTAACATAATACGATTCCTTAAAGAATTTAGTAATAATCCACAACTGCGCCTCACATGAGCCCTAGTAGGTTTCAAAGAAACACATGATCATACTACTATAATAAAAATTGAAAAATTAGGAAAATAATTATATAACAGTAATTGTTTAGGTATATTCCTCCAATATCCTAATCTCCCTACCCCTGAATTTTATCTTCCATCTCCAAATTTCCCAAGAATGATAAACTAAAAAAAGTACCTTCTTCTATGCATGGTATCACCTCTTTTTATTTCCTCTCCACTCTATAAATAATTACATGTAGTATTTGTGTTTTTAGAACATTAAAAGTTATAGAAAGACTTATATCCCATTTATTAATCTCTACTACTCTTTCCCAATAGGATATTTTGTCTCTCCCTTGGATTATATTGTATCTATCAATATTGTTATTATATTTCATAATTTTATTATATAGTTTTGTACATAAATTCCATTTTCCCCATAATCTATGCATGTGATCCACATAGAAAATCCCTTGATCAATAGATATCAATGCTTTATTTCCTATCCTTTATTTATAGTTATGAATTTAAAATTTTTCTGTAGTTTCTTGAGACAAAAAAATACCTTAGAAACATTTATAATTTCAAATTGGTCAGGTAGCATTAATTTTGAAATTTAGAGACATAAAAATCCATGAGAGAAAATGAATTTATTATTGTGGTATGGAACTAAATTGACTCGGAAATAAAATATAATTTTGATTACCTATGGGTTAGGTTGGAGTGAAAATAGATCACCAATTATGGCCCATCATTACATTTTAAAATGAACATTTCCTTATAGTGAAACATGGGTCATTTTGGTCCAAGCATATCCTTGGAATTCTAAAATGGTAATGTTGGATTGATAATATAACCTAAAATTGCCTAAATTTTCTGATTCCATCCAAATAGAGTGTAGAAATTATTACTACCTTACTGAAAGTTCATAACATTAATTGGACCCTCACACTATGTCGGGACTCAAAAAGATCATGCTTTTTAATTTCATGAGATAGCATTAGTAGAAATGGACTCTCAAGTATTTTTACTAAGCTACACTGTAGTTGGAATAGTCTTGGTAAGTTGATATAACATCCAATAAGAAGTAGGTGTAGTCTCTCAATAATTAATTCATGATTTTCTTGTGTTCTAACATACTCTCTAGACTTAATGTGAGGCTCCATTTTCCCTGTTACCAGGGTTGTCTATAACACTGTGTTGGAACCCTAATTCCTTTAATGTGTTATTTCAAGACTATGTTGGATTAGAAAAATACCATTAAGGTTCTTAGTCTATGTTTTATTATCCCCTAAAGTAATCACAACAAAAAAATGTGAATGTTATGCAAATATTTACATATTATGTTCTTTCATTCTCTGGATACACCCTTGCTTCTAAACACATCTGGACATTGGTGATTAATATCCAATTAAATCAATATTAAAATTAAATCATTAATGAATTTAAATCCACACATGAATGTTTCATATTTAAATCTTATTAACAAAACATCAAGAATTTTTTAAACTATCATTATAAAAATAATAATTAAAATGAATCACACAATATTTAATTGAAAAATAAAAAAACAATGAAAAAAATTATAAAATACACATTCCCTAGCACTTTATCAATTACTTATCCTCAATTAATTTCTCTAAAAATGTGTCAAAATGATCCCAAACCATCTCAAGTTTGATTCCCAATTCATTGGAGGTTAAATGTATAAAATTAAGAAGAATAATGATTTTAATATAAAACATAATAAAAATTCCTCACCATTAAGTTCCTTATCAATTATTTTGATTCACACTTAATTGATACAACTTAAATAAAAATCGTATAATCTAATTTCTCATTCTTTATTTGGATTCAATATTTCTCTATGAATTTATTCCACATGATAACTAGGCACAAATGTTTTGTTTTAATTTTAATCCACAACAAATTATTGTCATTTATTATTTTCACGTAAATAATCAAAATGTAAAAAATACCTTATAATAGGTAACCCTTAATGTTATTTTTTAGAATTAATGTGTGGACATAAAATAATGGTATTTGACTCTTTGAATTCTAATGCACTCATTTCAATGACCTTTCTTTTTCACAAACAGACACCCCATGCCAAATCATATTATAAACTTCATGTTGGATCCCAAATAACTTGTTTTATCTAGTTTTAAGTAATTGTTTTCTTGTATTTTAAGTTGTACCCTTGAATTTTTAATTTAATATATAAGGTAATCAGAATAAATTAATGTTCATTATCCAATATGTATAGGTAGGATCATGATCCACCTTATCCATTCCTTTTAGAAATCACTATACGTGTTTATAAATTAAATAATCACTATTTTCAAGTTGATATATCTCTAATAGAATTGATAGATTTTTTTTCAAATGTTACTTCAAATAATTTACACACCATACTCTTCCTCATGATTTATTTTTTTCTAATAACTTAACTTGTATAGATAGAAGAGATTAAAAATATGATAAAATTGTCAACTCAAATGAAATACATATGGTAAATAGATACTCACCTTCCTTGATACCTCTCCTTATCTGGTGTATTTTATTTATTTATTCTCAATCTGTATTATTTTATAAATCCAAAAAAATCATGAAACACAATCATGTGGTGAAATAATTATTATTTAAATTAAAAAAATGTAAAAAACTTGGGCTACCTTTCAGGATAACTTGGTTTAGCGTCATTGGACTAATTATTTATCCTTAAAATTTTCAATTTTAAAAGTTTCGGATTTCCCCAACTTCTCTCAAAAAATGTATCACTTTAGTCTATAACTATTCATAATGAATGTTTCTCTATTATATATTTTAAAATTTATAGCTTCATTATCATTTATGTCTAATAAATTTATTGGTAAATACCACTTGAACATAAGATTTTTTTGGAAATAACACCATCCTTGAATTGAATAAATGTGCCACATATACTTCCTTAAAATACTTACATTGAATTTACTTATAATGAACCAAACATTCCTTCACATTCAAAATTTTAGCATAATTATAATATTATCTTTAAATTTTTTGAAGTTCATTAAAATAAACCATCTTTTTCCTAGCATCGCCCATGTATTCTATATTGTTAACCTTCAAAATCTAAAAGGGCTTATAATAAATATCAATGAGAATATGATTTATTTTTAATAAAAAGTAGTCTTTAAGATGACATAACAATTAATAATATATAATCTGTTCTACATGAAAAAATTATATACACTATCTTTTAAGAGAAATATTTCCTTGACATTATTAATTCCTTAACTAAAATTCCATTCAAATATTTTTTTGGACACATCAATATATCTAGTAGTTTATGGATGATACACTATCCCATTACTATTATTTCATCTATACTACATGATTGAAACTTTGAATTAATGATTTTGAAAATACATACCATCATTAATAATGATTTCTAAAAGAAATACATATATATAGAATATGCTCCTCCCTAACAATTTCACTATATATTATGCCAAATTTTCTATTAGGGTAATGGATTAAACCCATTTTGACACATAATCAACTATCACTAATATATACTCATTCCCATGAAATTTTGGGAATAGTTATATAATATCTATCCCTTAAACATCAAATATTTAGACTTCCTAAATTCTATTCTATGGTATCACTTGCCTTCTCCCCACAATTCACATCCTTGGGAAAATAAAAAAAATTCTTCTTACACTCCCTAGAATATTTGAACAATACTGGAAAGTAAAAACTTCTTTTTAATAGCATTGAAAATGTTTTCAAATTTTAATAGTATTCACTATATGGTAGTGTTCGGAAATGATTTATAATTGAAAGGAATTCTTTATTAGAGGAATTGTTTCTTAGAATACTATCAAAAGATTTCCTATTTAGGATCAAATCCTCCCATAAGAATTATTTCTTATTTTCCTCAAACCTATCCATCTCATTACATAATATACCCTATAGTTGTTTTATAGTGACTATATAATTTGAAAACACAAAATAACATGGTATCCCTTCCATTGTGAAAGAAAATAGTTGTTTATCTAGAAACTCACCCTTTATGGTTTGAGAGATATCTTTATTTAAATACTGCATCCCATAATGGTGATCACCTATATGATTCTCAAATCATTTTTTTCTATAATATATAAATAAAACTATTTTTAAGAAAATACCATATAATCATCCCTATCTTAAATTATTTTATTTAAAATGAACATTTCAAACCTGAGTGGTCTATATACATAGTCACCTTACATTTAATAAGACATGAACTAATCTTCTCAAAAACATTCATAGGAACGAAAATATCCTTTTGGTTGTGTAATAATTGAGTTGTTATTTATTTAACAACTTACTTGTATAGTATATAACATATTGTTTCTATTCTATTATCTATCAAAGAAAAAACTCCAAAAAAGTATAATACAAGACAAATGATTTCAAAAAGAAATATACAATCATGTTATTTAATGATAGGAACTGAAACAGAAATATAATTAATGTTATTGAATGATTCTAGATAGTTCTTATCAAAATCATACTTAGAATGATTCTCCATTAATTAATATAATGGCTCAGATATTTGGATTTTTTTGAATGAATATTCTATAAAATAAAGTTTTCATAAAAACATTATCGATTACATAACTGATATTAGAGGATGAATTGATGAAATGACTTCAATTTTGGATTTATCCACCTTAATTCCATAATTAGGTATTCTATGACACAAAAAATTCCTTCTTTCACCATAAACTAACATTTATAACAATTCAACACCAATTTAATCTCCTCACATCTAGAAAGAACCTTAGATTGATTTTTAATATAATCTTTAAATATTATTCCAATGACTAAAAATCATCCATGAAAACTTTAATACTCATATTAACCATTTATAAGAAAATGGATATCAAGAACCTATTAAATCTGTTATATTTACCATAAATTCCAAATGAAATTCATTTTTAGAAAAATGTGCTATAAATAAATGTGAAATTTGTCTTTTCATGAAACTAAATATTAATAGGAACTTGGTTATACGTTGAAATACCATCCAAAAAAGCAATAATAAGAGTGTTAAACTTGATTTTCAAGTACCCAATTAATGAATGGAAGAGGAAAATAATCTTTACTAATGGACTTTTGGTGCTTTCTATAGTCTAAAGTGACATTTTATACAATTACTATCCTTGTTGAGATCTTATCAATTTTTTCATTAGTAATGATATAATACCACCCTTCTTGGGGACCAAATAAATAAATCTTGTATAATAATTATCACAAATGTGGTAGGTCATCACACTATTAAGAAACTGGATTAGTTTATCCATTTCTACTTCCTTCATATTTGGATTAATCCCTATTTTACATTTAACAATTACCTTATCCTCATAATCCATGATATAATTATTCATGTAGATGGTTGGAATAATTCTCTCAAGGACTGATACATTCTAGAAAATAAATCCATTATTCCTTCTTAACACTTTAAGTAGTATTTTTTCTTTTTGATCCTCTAAATCAACAAATATAATAATATAAAGTATCTTATTTTCTTGAATATATGCATATTTATTATTGTATGGGAATTCCCTCAATTTAAGAGTTGGTTATTTTTGAAAAATGGTTGAATAATATGTTTTTCATTGCCCAGATATATTTTAAACATTCCAATTTTATCAATATAATTGCTCTCCTCAATACTCAAATCAGATTCCCCACAATCCATAATTGAGTTTTTGTGGTTTTTTAGTGAACACATCCAATATATCCAGTTAACATTCACCTTGATTTTTTAATTTATATCTCACATACTATTCGACCAGTTCCATTGAAAATAAATCTTCTAGGCCATATATATTTTTCATAGTCTTAAAAAAATTATTTAAATCTGTTTCCACTGTTACTTGAAAGTGATTTCCCCTTGAGGCACATCAGTCATGAAACCTTATGTATATATGAATGGTATTCCCAAGATAACTGTAACCACCATGCCTAATATCAATAAACCTACTAGTATGATGAGATTTACCACTCTAACAAGTACCTATTTTATAACCCTAAAGGGATATATAAGGGATCAATGTCCCAATTTTAATTCCATAGTTTCAGATTTAATCTCTCTAATTCAACGTCCCTTGTAAACTTCTATAGTAATTATGTTAATAGTTACTCTTAAATATACTAATCAAGTGTATTTTATTTCATACATATCTAAAAGAAATATGGAAGCTCCCTATATCCTTGTATTTAAGGAATGTTTTTTTGGTTAACATAATTATACTTTTATGTGAGTGGGAAAGTTGAAAAATCATTTATACTTTTCAAATTAGAGATCATATTCGTTAATATTTTGTTATTAGATGACATTTTTGATAGTAAATCTATAAATGAAATATCAAATCTGATCATTTTAAATATCTAGATTAACGATTTCAAATTATTATCCCTATAGTTATCCAGTTCAATATTTGTTTTAGGAAATATAGATGGTGATACAAAATCCCTGACATCACTATCATCCTGCTTGAGAAGAAAACTCAGATAGTCTATTTCTATTTCACATCATGAACTGGGGATTCACATCATGAAATGTTCACGACCTTTGGGTTTTTATATAAAACTTGCATAAAAATATTTCATTATATGTGCATGATTCTCTCTCAAAACCTAGGGGATATCTGAGGGTTTTTTTGGATCTCCACTCCTTTCAGATCATTTTTTTGACATTTGATCTTTGTTGTGGTTGCATAACATCTCTCTAAGTAAGCGATCATTTTTCTTCTTCATTTCCATTAGCTGAAGCTATGTCATTCCACTATATTTTAATATCCATTGGTATTTTGGTGTTGATTATTCTTGATCCTTTTTAGATCTGTTATGAGATATTCCCCTAGAGGCCGAACTCTGTATTGGTTGTGGTGCGGCATACGAGTTTCTTGAGGTATGCTGTTTTTTATTCTCTAAAACCTGTTTTTCTTGTTGAATTGATTATGAGATGTAAGGACTGATTATAAGGCCCCCATTATTGGCTTTTCATTATTTCATGTTGGTGGACCTCACTATGGGCATGTGCCACTCGAGTTTGAGGTAGGTGGTTCTGTCTGTAGCCTATCATGGATGGACCATATTACTCTAATTTTAAAAATTATTTTATAAATGAATTAGAATGATTGAGTCATGTGTTTGGAAGTGGGTGTTTGAGAAAATGTGTGTGTCCCCTTGTTTTGGTAAAAGAAAAGTTATTTTCAATATCCTATAGAAAACTCATGAATGACATCAAAATAACCAAATTAAATTTATTTTAACATTTTTAATATCATTTTTTTGAATCCTTTATTAATGAAGAAATCACTGCATCATTATTTTTCTATAATTATATATATTTATTTAAGGAATAAAAAGAATAAGTAAAATATAATGATGTATGAAATATTATTATGTTTCTCATTACTATTTATAGTAGAAGGTATCAATTATATAACCCCATATAAAAATGTTTTAGTAAGAGGATACATGTTTATGTCATTTTTCTCTTTTCTTTAAATTAATTCTTATTAAATGTCATTTTCACACACAAGTGGCTCTACGGGGTCCCAAAATCAACCCAAGGATTTACATTGTAATAAATATCTCATAAAATAGTATTAAGAAAAGTTTTATGATAGTTTTATAGTGTTAAAATATATTTTCACCTTATTTACCAGATTTACTCTTCAACCATGGTAAATAAAAATAATTTCTGAAGTTACTATTCAGAATATCAAAAAATAAAAGGTACATATTCACATAATTTGGACCTTTTTATTCCAAATATGGAATCCATTTTTTCAAATTTAAAACAAAAAATTTATAGAAATTAATTTAAAATGTATTCCCGTTGTCAAAACCAAAAAGCAGGTTATTTAAGAAGTAAAATCAATCAAATGTTTGACATGTGTTTATATCCAATTTAAAACTTAAATTACTTACAATGACAAAAATCGGATTAAAGATAAAAATATATTCCATTTATACTTTAAAACCATTAATTAATATGATTTACACATATAAATTAACTTGATGGAAAAACATTATAGTTATCAGAAAAACATGATAGTTAAAATTAACGTATTTTTACTATTCATCAAAACATGATATTTTTCATAAAAATATCAAAAAATAATCCAATGTAAATTTTGATGTCCCAGTTCGAATGAATATGTTTATTTTGTGAAATATAACATATAAAGGTGTCAAAAACAAAATTTAAAAAGGGTTTTCCATCAAAAGGTAGTAAAACAAATTTTTTAGAAAAAGTACTTCTTTTATAAAAAAATGAAGTTTTTCTTATATCATATCTAGAAAACATATAATATTAATTTAAAACATTACATTAAATATATAAGATATATTTTTCATGAAATAAAAATCCATAATGAGTGATATGGTTTTATAAACACAATTATTCTCTTTTAAATATGTTTTCATAAAAACACATCCTTTATATTCAATTGGTTTTTATTTCCATTTATAATAAATTTGGTAACCAATGAATCATTATTTAAAAATTTGTAAACCATATTTCAAAATTCAGTTTATATTATTCATTCCCACCATTCCAATGGTTATCCGTTAAATACCATTAAAGATAATAATAATATTTTTTTTATTATATTTTGGTATAACACAATGTTTTGTGCAACATAAGATTTCAGAGAAACCCATTATTGTGTGTCGAGTACTCTATCGAAAAAAGTGTCCCCTTTAATATAAAATTAATATATTATTCATAAATATTAATATAAATGAAAAGGTATTATTTTATAAATACCTAGGTCGTTACATCATTCCCCACTTTTGGAAATTGCAACCTCACAATCTTAAAATTTATCTCAGAAACTTCATTGAAAATCCCACATAATAAAAAGAGTCAATAAAACTATCCCATTAAAAGAAAGAACGAAAAGTAAAAAGGTTACCCGATATAACATATACTAGGGTTCCATGTAGGGAAACATGGATATAGAAGAAACACTAAGTGTCATGTTCTGATGGTTAGCCATAGAAAACATGATTAGAAGAGATTTAACAACAAAAACACCACAAACTTGTGATGGGTTAAATGATCTTTTATTTCCCAATAGGAAAAGTAAATGAAAAACGTTTTTATTTTAATATCAGTTTCATAAAGATGAGTAATTTATTAATGATCATGACTAATAAAATAAGGAAACAAACTTACTTATCAAGTAGAGTTTCATTCTTTTATAAATATCTACCACAAAATCATATTTTATCCAAACGATGAGTATTCAAGATGACTTGGTCACACCCGAAGTGCTAGAATCAACTTCTAAATATCACATAATCCTCAAAAGATTTACTATCTAGTCATCTCAGCTTGATACATTATCCAAAATAAAAATGGTCAGTACAAGATCAGATAATCCCCCAAAAAGGATAATCATTTATGAAATACTACTCTTAATCACCAAAATTCAACAAACAATACCCCACAGTTCAACAAGTAACATTTAATAAACAATTTGTCCTTAAAATTCTTTAAACTAATCCAAGCTATGATTGAAACCCAAAAATTCGTAAGTATTTTATCACCTAGTCTTTTATGACAAATCTTAACATTTAACTCCAAATAACATCGGTTACTCTTAATGTATCACACTAAAAAGCAATTAACATAATCAAATATTCTCCATGATAGGTTAATAATTTCCATAATTAACCCAAATCACCAATTTTCCACAATAAAAACATATATTACTCCAATAAATATAATTCAACCATAACTCATGAATTAAATACCATAATATTCTATTTACCTTAATCATATAAAGTTACCAAAGAGAACATCTTCCAAAATAAAATTTATCACTTAATCACCAAATCATTTTCCTATACTAAGGATATCCATTTGATAAAACATAAGTTCCCAAAATCAACTTATTCTTAATCCAAAAAATCAGTTAACTATAAAAAATAATTCATACTAACTAGGGACGTCATGTAGGCCAGTGGTAGGTGATAAATCTCAATCGCACTTTGACTGTGAGTTTGATTCTCGCACCTTTGTCCGACGCGACAGGTTGTCACATGGTCTATGTGTTTTTATTTTTCAAAAACTATATAATTATAATAACATTAAAAAATGAGATAAAATATTAAAAAATAACCATAACAAGTTTTCACCTCAATGGTTATTTCATACCTCATATTTTTTATCCCAAAAACTAATAACCCATAATTTCCTCAAAGGTGAATGTCTCCAAAAATACTGTTAATCGTCTTGAAATAATATAAGGTTGAAAATTAATTTCTAGGTCATTGAACTTATAATATAACTTAAAATTATAAACCCAAGATCATATCCCTAAACCTTAAGAAAACCTCATAATCTCCAAAGTTGTCTAAACATTTTCATTGATACCAACTATAAGGCCCATGCCTTAAACCTTACACAATCTTGATTTATATCAAGAATTAATATTGAGGATCTTTTCAGGTGTATAGTTTTAGATAATTTGGCCATAACTTTTACATTACAGCTGTAAAATTAAAAAGTAGACACTTATACTCTATCCAATTTTTCTCAAAAATAAAATGCCTTAAAAAAACAAGAATTATTTTCTTGATAATTTTTTTGAATTATTCCTTTCTCTTACCCTTCCTTATACCCTACGAAAAACATTTCAAAAACTTGGGATATGTATAAAAAACACACTAAGGAATATAAAATAATGAATATAACCATTATTACATGAATAAATAAAACCCATGAAAACATTTTCACAAAATCATAATTTTCACCCATAAAACATAAACTACTTATCTTACATCATGTAATCATAATATTCCTACAAAACTTCATTGAAAACATAAAACATAAAGGTAACTTGTAGAATCCAAATCATACATACATTGTATCTTTAAAAACTACATAAGGAGTAACCTTTATGTTTGGAATACCCATCATAGTATATTCCCTAAATCTCTTAGGAGAAACATTAATGCTTACCTTTGTCAAGTTACCCAATGCATTAGATATCTATCATGGGCTCACCAGCCCTAAGTTTATCATGGAACCACCTGTATACATAAGCAATTCCTAATAAAAAAAACATAATCATAATATATCACTATAAAAAATGACCACTATAGAATGGGTTATAACACCTTCTAAAGACATTAACATCAATTATGAGGAACCACCTCTAATGTGCCCACCTACTATTAGTAGAGGCAGTTTTGAGGAAGTGCTTGTAAATTCATGATGAATTCAGCAGTAGTTAAATTTGAGGGGTTTTATCACCCTCTAATTTTGTCCAAAATTTACCACAAATGGTTGGCATTTGAGGCGGTAATAACCCCAACTGCCTCTAATAGAGAGATTTATGGGCGGTTCAAACCACCCCTAATCACGATTTCTTTACGGGCGATTTTCACACAACCGCTCCTAATGATTATCTTTTTTTTAAGAAAAAAAAACCTCTAATCCCATCCCTTCCCACCACCTATCATGTTCCCCATTCTTCCTCCAGTCCCTCTCCTCAGTCCAGCCCTCTGTCCTATCATGGCCTTTCCGGCACGTCTACCTACGGTCTCCTGTGCGTGTCCCAGTCTCTAGTCCCTCTCATGTGCATATACCCATGGTATCTTGTCCCTCTCCCATGCATGTCCTGGTCCAGCCCCAAGTCCCACCGAAATGAGTGTCTTGGTCTAACCCTCTCAGACTGGAAAATTCGGAGGGCTACTAAACTTTTGATCCCGACGGGATTCGAACCATCTTCTTCCTTGGTATGCCTCCCCCGCCTAACCACTACCCCAAATCTCTTTTTTAATATAGTAAATATATTATTCTATATATATATATCTATAGATAAATGTATTAAAATAAAAATTATTTTCATAATATATTTAAATACATATAATAAGTTTATTAAAATATGCATATATATCAAAAAACACATATATATTAACAAATTTATACATATAATTTATATATTATTGTATTTATATATATTAATAAGTTTATTAAAATCAACATTATTAAAACAATATATTTAAATACATATAATAATTTTATTAAAATAATAATATTTATTAATAAACATATATACATTAACAAATTTACACATATAATTTATATATTATTGTATTTATATATATTAATAAGTTTATCAAGATAAACCTTATTTTCATAATATATTTAAGTAAATCAAATAAATAACATGATTATATATATATATGTAGATTTATATTTTCTACACACCTCTATAAATTATATATTTACATATATTTAAATAAAATTATGTATTTATGTATTTATAAACTCATTTATATCAAACACACACAAACAAAAATGTGTATTTATATATTTATTTTCAATTGTTTATATTTATTTGAATACACATATTATATATGTATATTACCTAAATATATTATACATATAAATATATAAATATATATATATTATTTACACGTACACAATTAATATATATATATATATTACATATTTATAGGAATATAATATATTATACATTTTATAAATACATTCATATATGTATAAAATATATACTATATTTATATATTATGATTTTTTAAAGAAAATAGTAGGGGTTCACAGCCCCTATGAACTATTAAATTAGAGGGGGTTCAAGAAGGGGTTTTGAACACCCACTAATGTCTTACATCAGAGGGGGTTGTGAATACCCACTCTTTTCTTAAAAAAAATTCCTTATAACACACACACATAGATATGTATATATATAACAACTATAAAATCCAACTGAATATATATATCACCTCTAACCGAATATACAGTTCCTGTAACTAAATATATAGTGAAACTAATTATTAAAGTAGTAACAGTTTTAACATAACCATATCTAAAATCCAACCAAATTTTAAAGAAATGATAAAAATTTTAGAGGGGGTTGTGAACCCCCTCTAAATTTGATGATTAGAGGGGGTTGTGCAGAACCCCCTCTAATGTTATAGAAAATTAATTTAGAGTGGGTTATCCATAACCCCCTCTAATTTACTATTTTTAGTGTATAAAACAAGAATAAATGAAAGATAACTTTTCCATATTGCAATCACAATATATCATTTCAAGATTTTGATATAATCAATGATTTATCAAAACCATTTTCAATACCAAAATAAGTAAAAAGGGTATATGGTATTTATTTTACATTTAAACAAATTACAACTTGTTAAGGAAGCAAAATATCAAATAATGGTCACGGCAGTGGAAATGTCATTATCGTCACATACGTTAAAAAGAAACATTCCTTTTGTAGTTTAGTAGAATGAATCAAAGAAAAATATTCATTTTGAAAACCATTGAATTAAATTAAAAGAAAAAGGGTATAATTATACACTTTAATTAATAATGTGGTGTATAACCTCAAAATATGCCTCAATTAAAGGAGATTGAGACGAATTCCCTTACAAAAATCATATCATTATCTTATGGATAAATAAATGACATAATTATGAGTGATAAATATAAATACACCCAATATAATTGGTTATTATTTGTAAAAAAATAGAGGTCATTCACACATATTTTTGAAAAAAAACCAATGACATAGATATTTAACTCAATGAATAGAGATTGAGATAAGATTTCCCTTATAAATATCACTTTGTTAATAAAATTAATCGATTATGTGTATTCACAATAAATTCACATAAATCAAGTATAAATAAAAGATATGTTATCAAAATTTATTTCTCACCTAATCATAGCACGACATAATCAAGTAGGAGATTAACCCAAAGAATGGAAATTCGGTTAAGAAGATCCCGTAAAAAGTTCATTTAAATGAAGTAAGACATTATCAATAGGAAGATTATGTGTAGAAATAGTATATCCAAACAAATGGAAGTGGAAATTACAACATAAATAAATAAATAAACAGTGATTCCACACACAATCTTGTCATAATATAATCAACAAAGTATGTGTAAACCCAATGAGAGGAAATTGAGTTTAGAAATTCCATTACAAATATCATTTTGTTAATAAAATTGAACAATTATGATTATTCACTACAAATAAAAATAAATCATGTATAAATAAATGATAATATGTGACAATTAATTTTTCACATAATCATAGAATAATATAATCAAGAAGTAGAAGATCAACCCAAGAATGAAAATTGGGTTAAGAAGTTCCCTTACCATGAGTCCGATTCGTCACGTATGTTCCTTGTTATTCATGAATAATAAACTAAAGTTAATTTATACTTTTTTCATAACCTTTTTAAAGTTTATTATTCCTTTTATATCCCTTATTACCATGTTATAAAAATTATAAAATTATTTATGTCAATATCGGTCATTTTGTCGATATTTGGTACTTCAGTCGAAAATGAACTAGTTTTGATATAAATTGTACATGTAGTAAAAATTAAATCAACTAAAGAATGATATTAATGATTTAAATATCATATATATTCAGAATATATGTATTTATAATAGTCCGTAACATTTTGAGATAAGAAATGAAATGCACCGTTCTTGGATACGGTAGACCGTACGTATGCATGAATACTACTTTCATTAATTTTTCATATGAAAAATAAATGATAAATATGTATATGATAATTAAAATATAATATCATCTGTAATATATGTCTCATAAGTTCACTAAATCCATCCTTTATACATTCCATGTATGGAATAAACGAGCCATATCACTTTGAGGGGGTGATAGTCCACACTTCCTCAAATGAAATTATCATATTTACACAACATGGAAAGCCTAAAGGTATGTTGTAAATAAAAATTAAATAAGAATAAGGACAATATAAATTTAAAATATATAATATATAATTATAGTTCCATTATAATGACCACCATGATAGGTTTTAGGGGTAAATTGAACAATCATCATTTCGTGATTCAGTTGTTCACTGTACACAGAAATAGTATGTTTGTATCCATTAGATGGAGGTGTGTGTATGTGTAGTTCAAATAATTCTCCTAAAAAATCCAAGTATACTGATTATACTTTTATTTATATGTAATCAAAGAATAATAAGTTCATATGGAGAGGATAAGTAAAAAAATAAAAGGAACTTGAGAGAAGACGTTACCTCAAAATTGGGTAACTTCTTTTGATTTGAGCCAAAAGAAATTTTTGAATTTCCTTCTACCCAAGGTAAGAATTCTAGGAGGAAGGGTGGGATGTTGGGATCTTAATTTAGCAGAATTTAGATGATAAAAGAGGCTTTATAGGTGTGAGTAAGTGGGTAGAGGTGGTGGCCTTTTATAAGAGGGAGGAGGGGCACTTTAGTAAAGTCTTGAAATATTAATTTGTTATAAATTAAATTTAGATTAAAAATGGTACAAAAATCATTTAATTATAAGATAAGTTGGTTTAGGATTTAATAAAAATCATAAAATAAATTTCATATAATCTATGAATATTTTTTATCTTATTGTTTCGGTTTAACCCTTATTTAACCATTTTAAGCTTACTATGATATCATGTTATTTACACATTGTGGGTTAATGTAATTACAATATCATTTCAAAAGACAAAAAAATTTATTTATAACACATTTGGAATTAAATTAACCATCTTTATGAATATTATATTTTTAATTATTTAATATCATTTAATAAATTATTTTATATTTTATGTTATGAATTATGTAAAATTTGGACACTATTTATTCTTGACTTTTTTACAAATTCATAATAACTTTATTACATAGAACCAAATGCAATAACTCAATGATATTATGTCAATATCATCCAGAAAATTCAAGGATCGCATCAAAATAACAAAATTACATTTATTTTAACATTTATAATTTCATTTATTATAATCCTTTATTAATGAACCAATCAGTGCATCATCATTGTTTCATAATTAAATTTATTTATATAATGTCTAAAAATTATAAATAAAATATTATAATTTGGGAAATATTATTTTATTTATAATAAAAATTTATAGTCTAAAAAGATCACTTATATAACCCCATATAAAAAATATTTTAGTAAGAGGATACATGTTTATGTTATTTTTCCCTTTACTTTAAATTAATTCTTATAAAATATCTTATTCACACCCATGTGGCTCCATGGGGTCCCAAAATATACCCAAAGATTTCCATGGTCAATAATATCTCATAAAATAGTACTAAGGCATTTTTTTGGGTAGTTCTAAATTATTAAAATATTATTTATTCCTTATGTACCAGATTTACCCTTTAACCATGGTAAATAAAAATAATTACTGAAGTTACTATTCATAATGTCCAAAAAAGGAACTTATTCATAGAATTTGGAAATTATTATTACAAATATAAAATCTATTTTTACAAATTAAAAACATATAATTTTCAGAAATTAATTTAAAATTGATTCCTGTTGTCAAAACCAAAAAACAGGGTTTTTAAGAAGAAAAATCTATCAAAAGATTGACATGTGTTTATATCCAATTTAAAAGTGAAATTACATAAAATGACCAAAATTTTATTAAATGACTAAACTATATTCCATATAAAATTTTAAACCATTAAATAATATAATTAACCCATATAAATTATCTCAACGGAAAAATTTGTTTACAATTAAAATTTATCATATTTTTACTATTCATCAAAACATGATAGTTGTCAGAAAAATATCAAAAAATCATCCAAAGTAAATTTTGACATCCCAGTTCTAAATAAAAAGTTTATTTTGTTTAATAAAACATATAATGGTGTCCCAAACAAAAATTTAAAATGGGATTCCATTAAAAGTAGGTAAAAATTTATTTTTAGAGCAATACTTCTTTTATCTGAAAAATTGAATTTGATAGTATATAATATATAGAAATAAAATAAGATTAATTTAAAATAATAAATTGAATATATAAAATATAATTTTCATTAAATAAAAATCAATACATATGGATAGGATTTTTATAAACACAATTATTCTCTTTTAAATTGGTTTTCATAAAAACACATATTTTACATTCAATTGGTTTTTATTTCCATTTCTAATAAATTTGGTAACAAATTAATCAATATTTAAACATATGTAAACCATTTTTCAAAATCCAATTGACACTATTCATTCCTTCCATTCCAATGGCTAGGTGTTAACTACCATTTAAAATAATAATAATATTATTGTTTTATATTTTGGTATAACTCAATGATGTGTGCAACATAAGATTTCAGAGAAACCCATTGTTGCATGTTGAGTACATTATAGGAAAAAGAGTCCCCATTTATGTAAAATTAATATCTTATTCATAAATATTAATAGAAATTAAAAATTATTATTCTATAAATACCTGGGTTGTTAAAAATACCATCGAGGGGTTCACTCATGGGGTGTTCCTCTTCTCCCTAGGCCCCGTACTCTAGGGACTATTTATTAATATTATGAGTTTCACTTGTTGGAGCGTTTATATTCTCTCTATATTCTATTCCTATATCTTGAGATTTGATGTGCATGATTTTCTATGTTTGGGTACAAGTGTTCTATCTTTCCCAATCTGTAGTCATCCTTGGAATGATTTACCTGTGCTTTATTTTTCTCCTCTTTGGAATTTATATGATATGATATAAATTATTTGACTAATTTTATGTATGTGATATTATTTAAAAAAAAATTACATGGATTATTTGGAGCTGTTGAAAATATAGAAATTGTTTACCATGTTTTTGATATAAAAACTATTTTTCACGCATTTTCTTCATTAAATTTGACCATGTTTGGATTTTTGTACATAGAATTTATATGGAACACCTGTATGGGAACCAATGGGAATATTTAATTCACACCATACACAAACCTTCACCGGTGTGCAGACCTTGTTATGTATTTTAATGCATGAAATGTAAGGCACTTTAGTGAGGTGATGATGTTTCTATCAGCTGCATCTAGGTAGCTGGTGGTGAGATGGAAGGAGTTTTCCCACACTATCACATGAATTAGCTATTTTGGTTTAGTTTTCCTTTTATATTAGACATATACCTTAGATATTGTTTAACTAATTTTGAGTTGTATCACTTCTTCCATACCCTTTTTAAATGACAGATATTTTTTGTTTTACTCCTCCTATATTTCTTCCTATCATGTATATATATATTTATATATTTCATGTTTTTTTTACTTTAGAATGGGAGATATAGTTCCCTATGGTTATTTTTAATTCCCGGTTTCTAGTCACCAGCTAGTGGGGATTATGAATTCCCTCTAGGTTTTTGAAGGTTGGATTTGGGTATAGTTTTCTTGAGGGTATATTGTGTGGGTTCATCACAGTTAAAGAAAAGTTAAGCAATGAGAAAATTCTTATTATACATTTTGATTTATTGTAAACAAGGGGGATTGAAATATTTACATTATAAAGTTTTTATGTATTGAAAATAAATTCAAAGGGGTAGATTAAAGGGAACAATTGTATGATTTATGAATGCATGCTGTATTTGTTTTGAATATATTATAAAGTAAATATATGTGGAAGACTTAAATAACGAGTTTATGATTCTTAGGGAATAAAATTCCATGCTTGATAAAGGATCCATGTATGTACATAAGGTGATTGTAGTTCTTTTAATGTCTATGGAACATAAATGTGAGGCTATTATCTTGGAAAATTCAAGTAATGAGAGAAGTTAAAAAAATAGTGGCATATTAATTCCGATGATTGTTTAAATGGGCTTAAAAGATCAAAGACAAGTTCCATTGGTGTTGGATAACAAAATTTTTTTTGTAAGAGTAATGAATAAGTGGAGACCATGAAATTTTTTATTTTCACAAAGAAATGTTTTGAATAAAGCCAGGAAATATTTTTTCATTACATGAGGAGTTTATTTTAAGTCCATGAAAAATATTATTTTCAAGAGTAATTGATAATGCATTGGAGATATGAATACTTATTTGATGATTTTATTTGAAAAAGAATTAAACTAATTTTGAAGGAATATGAAGACCATGAAAAATAATAATATTCATGATGATTTTTGAGAATATTTAAATAATTAATCCACACATTATTTTTACTAAATATTAGTTGGTTATATATAAAATATGGCCAATAATTGTCCATCCAAGGAACCACATCAACTAAAAATGGGACATAGGTTGAAAAAGTGGGAGGCCTGTTAACTAGGGAAGGAAGTACGATTGAGGAGAAATCCCACATGGGTAGGAAATGAGTGTGTATAGTGCATACAAGAGTAGTGGTTCCAGCATGTGGGGTGGTACAATGACGGAGGGGTACTGGCATTGGTCGGGTCTAGTGAAACTGGGATTGGACACTGTTACTCGTAACTGCACCATAAAGAGAATCTGATCCCTTACTAAGAGGATTGAAGTCAGGTTAAATTTTGATATGGGATATATATTATTTGTGGGAACTGTTCATATCTCTTAAAATCATATTCTAATATCATATATGTACGATCAGATGAATCTTCATCATTTGATTCAGTTGAGTATTGTCTTCTACCTTGAGATGTTGGGTTTGTATGCTGATCAACTATATACAAACTCAACTGCCATGTGAGAAGATCACCATGCAAATTCATCATAATCTAAACGCTTCTTTTTCAAATTAGCTAATTATAAATTTCAAGAAACCAAAAGAATTATTTATGAAGATGAGTTTGTGAATAGGTATACTTTTCAAACAAGACACTATGCGATATAGAATTATATTTTTCTATCATGCATACTATTTGTAAATGTGAATGACATGATATCCATGCAATATGTGAGTGAAGGGTAGTATGTGATTTCATATTCTATGTGATATCTTTTGGATCTTGTTTAAGTGAATGAAACTCACTAAGCGTAGAATTCCACATACAATGGTTGTTATGTGGTGAATTCAGGTTGCGAAGATGAGTGCCATGTAAATTGGTTTTTAGTTTTCCATAATATGTTAAAATAACTATATAAGGAAATAATTTGAGATAACTGTATGAGATACATGATACGTGAATGATAATTCTATATGAGCCATGAATTATGATAAGGCGGTGTCGTTTGTGGAGAGAGGCGACATATTTTTTAGTGTCACATAGATTTGAATGGAATTCCATGTTTTGGGGAATTATCACATGATAAAAACATGGAAAAAACCTATAAATACCTGGTTAATACTTGGATCATTATTCTTAATAACTTATGGGAGAAGTTTTTATTGAGAGTGGAAACTCTTATTTTGATCCATTTTTATTCCACAAAGTAACTGATAATTTTAATCGAAGGGACACAAAGAATGTGTTGAATTTGGAGAATGATATTTTTGTTGAATTATATGATATGTACATTGAAGTTATGTGTAGATAATGTAATATGAAACATATAATTTTTTATAATTTTATAAATAGAGTTTTACATTCTATCAATTACTTGAAAAATAATGAATTTGTTTTTGAAGTATCAGTATGTGAATAATTATGAAAGTGAACAAAAATACACGATAATTCATATTATATATGTAATAGTAATATTATATACATGGGAACCATTTCATGTAGTATATGATAATCTAATTTTTTAGTACTGAAGAAATTATATGCATCACTTTTACACATTTTATTAAGCTTGGGAACTTCATCAATATAAAGAAAATATCTACCTGAGAATTTTACTGACTATGGATATCACTACAATAATATATTGAGAAGAGAGATGAGACTAAAGATGGAAGGTTCTTACATGAGAATACTTTCATATCGAATTATTTGGTAAGATGAGAAGAACAGAATCATTCAATATCTGGTGTGAATAAACTTCAATACAAACATACTTATTTCAAGAGTTCGTTGATGATATTGAAGTTGTATGTGAGTGGAGAGGATATAGTAATATTGTGTTGTATGATCATTCTGAAGAATAAAAATGACTTTTTACTACATGATCAATATAGAGAATAAAAAGGAGCCTGTGATTGGGGTGTCTAACTAGTTACTAAAGAGGCTTGATGTTGGGGTATATAACCAATCGAGAAGGAAGAGGAGAGATGAAGGATACTTGGGGGGAATAATCAATTATAGAAGAAGAGTTAATCACCAAGGAGTGGAACTAGGGTTAACTGGAGTAATGATTACTTTAGTGTAGAACTAGTTTCTTCATGTTCCTTTTTAACATTGAAAGAAGTTAGTAAATAATCCATATTAGAAGGACAACCAACATGATGAGATGTATCTCTTAGTATAGAAGATGGTAAATTCTATGTGTCGTGATATATCATATGGTTTCTTCATATTAAGTGAGAAAATGATATATCATTTAGTGGATCAATAATAATAAAATGTTCAATCGGTTGAATTAAAAGAAAATAACTCACAAAAGTTATCCACTGCCTCACCCCATCAGTGGTCAATCTTCTATAGGGATCTTCACGCATTCTTGAAAATTATTTCATGAATGTTATTACCTATACATTAATTTTTTTAAAAGATCATTTTCACTACCATTGACTTTATTTATAAAGGTTTTAAAATGAAAATTTTAATGAATTATTTTTCTGAACAAGTCATTTTGGAATTTTTACAACGGTGTGAAAGTGATGTTTTCTTTTAACGTATATAGAATGAACAAATTATTTCCCACATTTAGGATTGTTTATTTATTTGAATCTTCCTTTACTAGTTTCCTTTAGGATTTAAGAAAAGTAATTGTTTCAATATTCTAGGAATTTTTAGTTAAAATGTTTATAAAAGAAAATGATATTTTCTCATGTTTTCAATGAAAGTTCAAAAGATGTTTTAAAGGTATAGTTCATATATTTCAATTTTATTTAATGATATTTATGCCTCACTGAGGATATAATCTTATGATATCATACAATTTATTTCATTGGATGGATTATGATGATGATGATGTAAGGAATATTCTTTAAAAATCATTTCGTTTCCATGGGTTAATTAAGTAATGATGAAACCTTTATGAAACCTGTTTATTTTCCATAGATTATAATATGATAAAATGATAAATATTTTAATGATATTATAGCACATTTATGGTTTAAATGTATATGATAGGTGGGTCCGTTATATCTCTCCAATACAATGGGTAAACATGGATAACTCGTGAGATAACTATGTTATGCATAAACATTATTTCATGTTCACAATATTATGCATGTACTTTGATTCATATCCATAAGTTGTTTCATATAACTAGTTTCATGTCCATATGTAAATGTGTGGACATTGTTTCATGTTCATATATTAATGTTAGGATATGATTTCATGATTTAACTTAATGAGTGAACCTATTTATATTAGTACATGTAGACAATTTTTGAAGCTTGTATTTACACCACATTCATATTTTTATGATTTTTTCTCATGGATCATGATATATTATTTATGATTTCCAACTTTTATTAATTTTTTCATTTTTTATGAATAATATTTATGCCATGAATCATGATTAAAGATATTTAATTTATTTGGAATGACTTTATTATTTTATAATCATGTTATCATACACTTATTCTCTAATATGATCATTGATTTATATCTCTATGTTTACCCTTAATGATCATCTAATCTCTACCTTTATTTATTTTCTTTCCCAAGGTTTTTAAGGAAGGATCTATGTATGATATGTCTATAAGGGTATTAATATGAATAAATTTGGGGGAAATATTGAATATCCTTTACAAATAAATATGTTTATGTTTCTAGTCTCCATATAGACTAAACCTTTATGGTTATGGGGAATGTATAATTTTGTTATGTTCTATATATTAATCTAAAAAGTTGTAATATTTATGTATATATTGAGTGGGTCACCTAAGCTAGTATCAGAGTAGGGTTTAATTAATTTTATTGATTATGATTAGAGATCATTTTTGAAAACCATATATTCAAGATTAAGTATAGGATAAAATCCTAATGTTTTGGTAATATAGTGGTTGTATGTTTTTCATAGCAATATATCCCTATCTAGATATAACAAGTGGACGTGGTTTTGGCCTAGATTAATCTAGGGGTAATAACCGGAAAAAAGTTGATAAAGTATATCATATCTACCATTCTGGTGAACAGTTCATAACCCATAACTATGCACTTGATTTTACACTCCCGTGGGATATTATTGGGTCAATTTATATTTTTTGTATGAACCATTATAAATTATTTTAATATATAATGTCCATTAATTACCTATGTTAATCCTAAGCTACCATAAATTGATTATAATTTTCCCTAATTTAAGGAATAATAATAATAATTTTCATGAATATATGATTTATTACACAAATTTTTATAAAATTATTATTAAAATATGTTTTTATTAAATTTATAGAATAATAATAAATCATGTGAACAATTAATGTAATGACAAATACATCAGTATTTCTCATGATAAATAAAATGGATTAAGAACTAGGATGAAATTTCTCATTACTATTGTCACTTTACTCTCTCAGACTATAAGTGATAACATGAATCATTTTGAAATTGAAAATTTACTGAGGGAGTAACATGATAATGAATATTTTATGTGAAAACAAAAAACCTCCATCTTTAGGTCTTATAATATGTTAGTTTTTGAGAAATTGATCAATAAAATGAAAAGATATTCTTGTTTCTTTAGTGCTCAAATATTCAGAAAGGTATCTTAGTAGTTAATTACTTGGAAGGATAAGATTGTCGATAATTGACTATTATAAAAAATATGAGGTAAGTAGAAGAAATAAACACCTTGTACTGGGAGGTGTTTAACATTGTATTCCTTGACATGTACTTTCCCTAAACTCTTCATACTACAATGGAGATGGACTTTTTAGAGTTGGAATAGAAGGTCAATGAATCCATTGGTACCTAAAATATAAAATAGTTTTTAGGTATTCTTATCATTTTATCATCGAACTAGAAATAAATCTTAGTCAATTATTTAGTGTTTTGAAGCCGTGTATTCAAAAGATATTATCCATAAGGGACTTTAGAATCTATGATGAAATTGTTTGATGTGCACTCAAAGTAGAAATGGAATATGGAAACCCTCATCTTTTTGGTGGTTAGATATGGAATATAATGTTTCATGAAAAGTCTAGTGGCATTCCAAATGGAGGGAAGAAGAAGTTTCAACCTCCTACATGAAAAAAATATGAGAATGATTACCTAAGAAATTTTATTAAAGGAATGAGAAAAATGTTTCAAATGTAATAGGTCTGGACATAAATAAAAATAATTTCAAAGTAATGTGAAGACGCCTATTAATGAAATTAATGGAGAGAAATATCAAATAAATAAAATACCCACACTTTAGTTTATTATATGTATGAATTTTAGGAATTATGTAAAACAATGTCCAAATATAAGGGATAATGATGATAATAAGCCCCAACAACCTCTAAAATCAAAGGAAAAATTGAAAACTCATGTGATCATGGATATCAAAGTGGGTTAGGAGAATGAAATAGTGAAAGGTACACATATCATCACATATAGAATGACTAATGTATTATTTGATTTTGGATCTACCCACACTTTTATATCAAATTGTTTTTTTAGGTTATCTCATAACCACCTCATTGATTACTTGTTGAGTTATTAGTGAAATACCCCAATGGTACAATGATTTATTCTCATGTTTATATGTATTATTTGATAAAAGTTTGAGAGTGTCCTCCCTAAAAATATTGTGGTTCCCCATCCAATTGGATTTGATGTGATTTTTGGAATGTATTTTTTCTCTATATATAGATATCATACCAATTTCTTATCAAAGGAAGTATTATTTAAAATTATTAATTAACGTATGCTCATATATTTTATTTTATAATGAAAATGAACTTCAAATGGAAGTGAATTCCATCATATGGTACTTACTACCTATTCATGGGGGGTATTTACCTCAAATGGTTTGGGATAAAATCAACATCTAATATATACATATTGATCAAGATTATTCTTAGGTATTTATTGAAAATTTTATTAGTCATAACCAAAATCATGAGGTTGGATATTCAATATAAATCACACATGCTTCTAAAAAAATTTCAAAAAATTCATATATAATGTCCCTGATTTAGTAGTAGGAATTATAATAGAAACACTAAGAGAATATTGATAAGGAATTAATCCACCCAATTTCATAACCATGGAGTTCACATGTTATTTTTGTTATGAAGAAATATGGATCCATGTGACTTTTCATTGATTATCAAGAAGTGAAAAAGATCACAACCAAAATAAACATCATTTACCCTGTATTGATGATTTTTTGATCAATTATGTGAAGATCAATATTTTTATAAGATTGATCTTCGATCTAGATATCATCAATTAAGAGTCAAGAAAGAGGATATATACAAGACATCCTTTTGTATGAGGTTTAGAAACTATGAATTTATAGTGATTCCATTTGGTCTTACTAATGCCCCACTTTCTTGATGGATATAATGAATAAAGTATTTAGAGATTACCATTATCAGTTTTTGGTAGCCTTTATAGATGAAATTATTATATATTATAACTGCATGAAAGATCTGGGAGATCACTTGAGGATTATGCTAAAGACACTGAGGAAGGAGAAATAGTATGATAATTTTACCAAGTGTGAATTTTGTTTACAAAAAGTTTCATTATTGGGTTATATAATCTCAAGTGAGGGTATATCAGTGGATCCTCCAGAGATGGAAGTTATTAAACAATATCGCAAAACAACCATGGTAACTGAGATCTATATTTTTATTATTTTATCATGATACTATCGACATTTTTTAGATATTTATCAAAGAAATATAATACAATAACAATGTTTTCGTATAAGAGAACCAAGTTCTTTTGGATATATGAATGTGGGGAAAATTTCTAGGAGCTAATAAGAAGGTTGTTTAGCACACATGTGCTTACACTAACCTACATTGGAGAAGGGTTTGTAATCAAAAGTGATACATCTAAGAAGGAACTAAGATTAATCTATATACAGAATGATATCGTGATAGTGTATTCCTCACCCCAAATGAAAATTCATGAGGAAGAAACCCAAATCATTATTTGGAGTTGGCATAGTTATTTTTTTACACTGAAAAGATAGAGGCATTATCTTTATAGTGAATGGTGTGATATATATACTTATCATAAAATATTAAAGTATATATTCATATAGAAAGAGTTTAATATGATACAAAGGATATGGTTGGAGTTGATTAAATATTAAACATCTTAATACACTACCACCCTATAAAGGCGTACATGGTGGCTGATGCTCTAAGTTGGAAAGACCCTGATAGTTTTTAAATGTTGACGATTGGAAGGGATCTAATATTTATTAATTTTTAGAATATTTATATTGAAATAATGAGTAAAGGGGAAACATAATATCTTCATTAGATGAATGTTCACCATACATCCATGCGAGGATTATAGAGGTGAAAATGGAGGATGTGGAACTATATAAGTAGGTGAGAAATATTCTTGATTTTAACCTTGATTGTGATGGAATAATAAGGCTTATGAAATGAGTATTCATATCATCAATACCATATGAGAATACAGGATTATTTTATGAAGAACATAGTTCATCATTATCTGTTCATAAAGGATGTATGAAGATGTATATATATATAAAAGGGTATTTATAGTGTGATAACATGAAATGGGATATTTCAGAGTATGCATCGTGATGCCTGGTATGTCAGTAAGTTAAGGCTCAACGATAGAAGTACACGGATATATTACAAACATTACATTTATCAAAATGGAAATGGGAAAACATTTCCTTATATTTCATCATTAGACTCACCAAAAAAGCTTAATAGTTCAATGCTATTTGAGTTATAGTTGAGTAACATATGAAATTAGTGCATTTCATTACTATAAAATAATATTTCTCTCTTGACCAGCTTCCTCGGAAATACATTAATAAGGTGGGACGGTTTCATGATGTACCATATTATATTTAATCTAATTAGGATATGATATTTACCTCGATGATTTGGAGGAGTCTTCAACATAATCTAGAAATAGAGTTAAACTTCAAACTACATATCATCATCAGATATATGGTCAGTTTGAGCAAACCACTCAAACTCTAGAAGAAATGTTGAAAGCCTTTTCTATGTATTTCAATTTTCTTGGTATCAACACATTCAATTAGTAATGTTTTCTTATAAAAGTAGATTTCACTCAAGAATAAAGATGGATCCTTTTGAAGCATTATATGGTAGGAAGTTATTACCTCTAAAATTATTGGATGATGTTGGATTATAAAATCCATTTATACCTATTATAGATATGGAAATATAAGACATGGTTATAGTTATTCAGAAACACATCATGGTAGTTCATAGTTGACAGAAAAGCAATGTTGATAATCATTGGTGAGATCTAGAGTTAAACTCTAGTGATAGGATATTCCTATAAATATTTCCTTAGAACAAGGTTATGGGATTTATAAATAATGGGAATGTTATCCCTAGATATATATTGCCCTTTAAAATTCTTGATTATATCGGGATGGTTTCTTATCACTTGGTTCTTCCACAAAATATATCTCAAGTTCAAAATGTGTTCCATGTATTTGTCCTAAAGAAGTACATGCCTAGTAATTCACATTTTCTGAATCATAGGTTTTACCACTAGATCGTGATCTATCATATGAAGAATAACCTATATAAATCATATATCATAGAGATAATGTTCTATAGAATAATATTTCTCACCCGGATAAAGTTATCCGGAGGAATTATAAACTCAAATAAGATTCATGGGAATCTGAGGATGTGATGAAATAGAGATATATTAATTGTTTTTATAAAATTTTGATATTATGTATAAATATGTATATATATATTCCTATCAAATAAATATAAAGTATTAAATAACTTGTTTTACATGAAACACTGACCTTAAAGGAACCATGAAATAGTATATCATTATAACATTTCCATTAAATTGAAGATACGTATAAGAATATACAAATTATAAAAAATATGTATAAAGGTTTTATATAATGAAAATTTGTTGATTAATTCATAATAAATAATTTCTCAATTTTTAGAAAAATAATTTTATGCTTCAAAAACATATTCTCTTCAAAAATAGTTTTTATTGTATTTTGTGCATGAATATCATAACTAATATATAATTATTTTCTAAATTATATTTTATAAAAATGATATTTTTTTTTGAAATCAATATATCAAAATTAAAATAATCTGAAATTTTGGTATTTTTTAAAAGGATTAACTTTCTATTGAATAGTAAATAATACTAATTTTATAGAAAAATATATTTTCAATTTAAATATTAAAAAAGAATAATTTATATTTAAATTTATTTTAAATTTATTTTATATAATTTAGATTAAAAATACAATAAATTTCATTGGAATCTATATTATTCTTATTTTTTTTGTATAAAAACATATTTGTACTTAAAAATACATTTTTTTAGAAAACCGTTTTATAAAACATTTTGCAGGTTTTTTTAAAAAATATTTTTGGAAACATATAAAAATTGAATTTGATAAAATTTATTCCAAATTTGAAATTAGAATTTCAAAATTTGGTAATTATTCCACTTCCATTTCTGGTAATAATGAATAGTAAAAAGAGTAAAAAATTTGTTCCTCGGTTAAGGTTAAAATGAGTTTACCAGTGCAGTTACACTAATATATAAGGTTGATATTTCAATATAGAAATATATAAATCCTATTTTATGGAAATATTTAGACAAAAAATAGTTTTAATTTTCTAATAAGAGTCATTAAGAAAAATTTCTATTGAGTATGACATTGTTATACTTTCATATTTTAAAAAATACCAATTTTGTCCTCTCCCTCCCATATAGAAGGATACAAAAAATCCACTCTTCCTCACAATTCAAAAGACTTATAAATCAGCCTAAACATACTATAGTCCATTCATAACATACCTACCACACAACCTAGAGGAATTGGTTTGATCATAATACCATCTTTTAAAGTCTTAAGGTGTAATACAAAGGAAGTTTTTCAATTTAGAGATATAACACTAAACAGAGTACTTTCAATTTTATTTCTTTTTATACATCCTCTAAATATATGGTATCAATTATAAAATATTTTTTCTAATATATCAAATATACTTAATTTTTATTATGATGATGAATCATCAATTTAATTCCTATTTTTCATCAAATACGAAATGAATGTTTCGTTCATGCATATATGTGGACAACCGTTTCCATATAGCGATATGATTCATTTTCCATAATTATCATTCATGATTAATTATTATGATATAATTAATGTTTATATATGATATTTATAACATAACTATTCTTATATAATTATATTATATTATCTATCTTCTCATATTTACATTGTTTTGGAAAATGATAACATCGCTCGTGTGTTTGTGTAGAAAAGAAATTCTACAGAGAAATGTGATTCATTTTTCATCCCAACATTTTATGAAAAAAATATAAAAGTGCATACAATAAATTAATATGATAATTATTTAATTATTAAAATAATATATGTGATGAAAATAAGACCAAGGTTCATGTATTGGGACTATCAAACCAAAACATACAAGGAAAACAAACCATATTTTACCCAAATGTTCGTTTTAAAGAAGAAATTATTAATAAACTAATATTTGGACATTATAAAGGAATGATACATAGTATGTTATGTATGAATATGGTTATTCAATATATGTATAATAAATTTATATTTATTATACAAAATATTTGAATACGTATGATATAAGACGGAACTTGAGGTAATGGATTTGTGTTTCAAGGTCATTTTAATTGGGATTGTTTATGCTTGAATTTCCATTGAGGGAAATTATATGAATAATTTCCTTTAAATCCAATATATTATCTTATAATTTTTTATTTTATTTTTTTAGTTTCTATGTACTAGTTTCATTTCCCTCTCTTTGGTACTTAAAATGATCCATAAAATGTTTATAAATAAAATCTAACATTATTTTCTCTTTGGTCTATAAATTTTTTTCCCATGTCCAAAATTTTTAAAATTATTTTATGAATGTTACTACCTATTGTTTCAAAGATTAATAATTTTAATTTTCAGTACCATGTAATTTTTTTACAAAGGGTTTAAAAGTAATTTTTGAAATAAATGTTTTTCCAAATAGGGCCTCTTTGAATTTTTATAATGGTGTGATATAAATGTATTCTTTTAATGAATAAGATATGAATCAGTTTTCCTTCCGCCATGTCCATTATTTAATTTGAAAATTTATTTACAATTTTACATGTTTAGTTTCAAATAAATTTATTTTCCCAATATTCTAGTAATTTTATATAATCTTTTATCAAAATAAAAGTATACTTTTTCAAGTTTTAAATGAAAGTTTAAAATTATCTTTAAAGGTGTATTTCATCTATGATAGTATCCTTTAAAGATTTTTTTCTTTACTGGAGTTATGATCCTATGATATCATACATTTTTTTCTCTGGATTTATTATGATGATATTTATCTAAGGATGATTCTATGAAATCCATTTCTTTACTAAAGGTTAATTATGTTATGATGAAACCTAAATGAAACCCATTTATTTTACATTTTTTATATGATGATGAAATGCTTAATGTTTTTATGATATTTTAGTAAATTTATGGTTAAAATTTATATGAAAAGTGGGTCCATTATATCCCTCTAATTCATTGGGTATAGATGTAAAACTCATAAGATAACAATTTTATACATGAAACTGATTTCATGTTCATAATATTATGCACGGACCTTACTTTATGTCTATAATATGATGCATATACCAGGTTTCATGCCTATAATTAAATGTGTGCCCTGGTTCCATATCCTTAAGTTTATATGAGGACCTGGTTACATGTCATTAATTTAGTGAGTGAATATGTTACTATTTATACATCTTCACTATGTTATAAGGTTATATTTTTTTCTATATTTCTATGTTTATGATATGCTCTAATAAATCATAATTGACTATTAATGCTTCATCACAATTATGGATTTTTCCTTTTTTGTGAAAAATATTTATACCAAGACTCACAATTAAGGATATTTAATTTATTAGAAATCAATTTATTATGTTATTATCATGTTCTCATATCCTTATGCTCATGTATTATCATTAATTGATATCTCCTATTCTTACCCTTACTGAGCATTTGAGAGCACCCTTATGTTTTCCTTCTATACATTTTAATATAAGGTTTCAATTATGATATGTTTATAAGGGTTTTAATATAAAGAACTTGATGGAAGATATTGAAGAACATTTATAAAATAAGATTTTTATATATCTATTCTCCTAATACACTAAACCTTTACTATTTTGAGTCATGTATAATTGTGTTATATATTTTATATTCATCTAAAATGATGAAATATTTTCGTATCTTATGCATAGGTCACCTAATAAACAATTTTATGTTTTTTCCTATGGTATATTATTTTTTTACGAATGTGAGATGGTTAATGGAATTACATAATATCTTTATAGATATTCCTTAACTACATACAAACATAATGGATCATCCCATACACGATCCTTTACGATAGATTCTCCCCTAACTTCTTCACCAAAGGATAATTTTGTAATTATTTTAGGACCAATATTTTATAACCACATTGACTTTAGAAGATAATACCAATTCATATAATAGTCCAATAAAATTATAAAATTGTTCCATCTATAGTCTATGGTTCCCTCTTTATAATAGTCAATATTTATATAGTTTTTGATCAAGGGTGAACCAGTTTTTGAAAGAATCTTCCAATTATGGTCTATTCCACCTTTTCTAGAAAATAACTATTTCTCATGATCCAAATATTTCATGGTACTCTATGATCTTGTGGAAAACATTTACCCTTAACAAAAGTATACTTCTATTTACTATTGAGTTTAGGGTATACCCATATAGAAATATGTCTCATCTAGGAAACTCACAAATAGGACCCATATATACACACTGAGTTCGGATCCTCGTCTTGGTTTTCTAATATTACTTGAGTCAATATCCTCTTCTGTGGTTTCTCTTATGCCTAGAGTCATGATTATTATCTTAGTTTACTCATATTACTTGAGTCGAGATACTACTCTTTTTTCCTAAAATTCATTTACAGAACTCATATGTTTGGTTATAATAGAAATGGACACTCATTTATAAGTCCCACACTAACCCTTTTATAAGCACCTTTAAACTAGTAGTCAACTTCAGATGACTTTAAATATAATGGATGAAATCATGGATGCACAACCTTATAAGTAATTACAATGGTCTTTTTCACACAACTTGAAAAGTTTTGAAGTGTCTTGTTAAATGGAACTGAGCTACATGGGTTATCATTCCTTTCATAGGGACAAAAAATGAATACCACTTATTATGAATGATACCAACTCCATAACAAATTATCCCTCCTTTCATTGGATTCCAATCAATCCATATATGGTGATAAATTCCAAAGTACCAACCAATATGGATACTAATTATAGATTAACTAGAAAATTTGATTAAATGAGAGATAATATAATTTCTACATGCAGAGTCCTTTTAACTACATGTTGTATGAAAATCAATTTACCAATTTGTTTTTCAAAAATATAACATAAATCTATAAGAGTATCCTAGATTGGGATATAATACCCATCAAGGGCTGAGACAACTTCCTATCGTCTCATTCAAAAAAATGTTCCATCGTCACTATCACAATCTAACACACTAGGTCCCACCTTTCTAGTGGAAAGTTGAGTGTGAACATTCCAATCCCACCTTCAATAAACCAGGAGATAGATAAAACCATTGAGAATATATATACTAAAATGGAGTCCTTAGATCAATTACCTTTACACACACACACAACTATCTCCATGAAAAAGGGAAGAAGAATAAAATAAAGGGTGCAGAATATAATGAAAAACCATGAATTGAAAAAACTCTAGGGAATATATTAAAGTAAGATAGTATAAACCAAGGAAGAGAGGGAAAAAATACATACCCAATCAAAAATGAAGTACCAACCAGAAAATAAATTGAAAAAGGAAAGCTGAAGAGATCCAAACTCTTAATCTTCATGTCCAAACAATTAACATATAAATTTGATGAAAGTATCACCATTCTCCAACCGATGTTACCTCAAGTATTACTATCATATACATAAGATAGAACACGTGCAGGTAAAGCCCATGCAAGGGTTATTACATACATACCTAGTAGGATTCCCGGAAAACCAAAAAGGAAAAAAATAGAAATATGTAATGGAAGTTAGATTAACCCATAGCTAGAGGGAAACAAAACCAAAGATATATACGCAAAAAGAAATCTATATTTGTGACAAAAGGGATCTCTATCCCTATATCCAATCCAAGGATTTTGAGTCGGCATGCAACTTTAAAGTACCATATTTGATTCCCAACATCTCATGTGTCCATAAAAGAAAGACATTTAGAAGAACCACACCTCACCACTATACTTCATAGTTAAGGGAACATAATCAGCAATAGAGGACCCATTCTCTAGTATGAAAGGGGGTTCCACTCCGAAGACAGAGGAACCATTCCCTAGTTCATTAGGGTGTTCCAATTAGTATATAGAGGACCATATAACCAGTGTGTCAAGGGGGTTTCACTTAGTAGATAGAAGACCTACACCCTAGTACATCATTGTAGTTCCACTCAATTGATAGAAAAATATAGGGGACCGATGTCTGGGTGTGAGAGGGGGTTTCCAACTCAGACATCCCTCTGTTGATCTCAAATGATCATCATTATTGATCAAGAATCTCATAAAGAAGTGTCATGCTCAGAAAAAATTATTTAATATCTCAAAATACACTATGAAGGATATAGTTTCATTATATGTAGAAAATACACTAGATAGTTTACTTATGGGAAATATTCCAAGCAATGGAGTAGGATATATAGAAGGTAGAAGTTTTTGGGAGAAGTACACGACATTTATATGGGGTCATAAAACATGTGTCCTCACCTCATCACCTAGGAATGTTATCACCTGGTCACATCTTGGGAAGCTATGTAACACTACACAACATGTATAGGTGGTACAAGATGTGTCTCCACCACCAAGGGCCTGGCTGTATTCACCTGGCCCATTTATGGGTACATCTGGTTGTGCTAGTGTACTTATGACCATGCTAATGTACATCTTGTCATTCCTATGTACTTTGAGAAATCACCATGTACTATGGCTGTGTCCAAGTAATAAGCTATTCCCATGTACTCTTGGGACATAACTATGTTCCTGGATATGTCCTTTGTGTACACCTAGAGTATAGGCCAGGCCACCAGCACAAGGTCACATGGAGTGTAAGTTCCATACACATAATTTAATCCTTATCTTCTCCCTAATCCCTAACCACCATAGTTGTGGGAATACAAGACATGTGTTATTTCAAAATACATTATATATAGTCGAGTTTTTCAAAGAAATTTGGTTTTTAATGTGGATCACAGAACCGTTGTTTCGATTACCATTCATGATTGGATGGCATCTTCAATACATCAAAATCATAGAAACCACCATGGATCATCGATTCGAGACTTCCGATGGCTAGTAACTGGGAGTCTAATAGTTCCAGGGGAATCTATTACACATATTCTACCACTTTGGATCTCGAATCAATGTAATAATAACCCACACTCTATAATACAACTTGATATGGCCCCAAACCATCAATTCACACATCGTTGATGTAATCTCAAGGAAACTAGTGGTTCGATCACAGTTGAACCGGCCATGAAAATGTCAAACTGAGACCTAATAGTATAATAGTTAAGAACATGAATAATGGTGGGGGAAAAGCTCAATATTGAGCTGAATCCAACATTGGATGATTTGACCATGTCCAACGATCAATAGATAGTGAAATCATGGTTTAAGCATGGAACAATGAATAAAATTGATAAATTAGCACATGCGAAGAATGAAAATCATATATAAAATAAATTAGATTATAAATTATATCTTAATATTTATTTAATTGGAGGAAACCATGAATGAATATACTTAACTTGATAATGGATAGATTTTTTAGTAAGAGTGTCTTCACTAGAGATAGATAAGAAGAAATGTTGTGTTTTCTACCCACCCCTTGATTCTCCTATATCCGGTCATTGTTGTTCTTTGATCCCAATATTTCAATGAAGAAAAATATCCTATAATCCTCCTAGGGTTATGTGGATAACTAGGAAGAATTTTCACAATTATATATTTAAAGAGGATGAGGCTATGTTAGGTCATTTAATTAAAATAAATAAAAGTAATTTTCTATTTTATTAATCACAAATGATAATGGTTTCCTCCTATGAAACATTTGATTCCCACCAACCTTATGTCACATTTAGGGTATACCCTATGCTCAAGAATCAACTATTATCTCAGATTTTACATATGAGGTCCTAAAAAATAGATGAAACATTTAATCTGAAATGGTGCTTGTGCATAAAATAAAATTAATTAATATTTTTAATGTATTATTTCTTGGGTCTCGAGACACCCAAACACCATGCCGAATTTGATAAAAAAATCTAGATATATACATAGAAATATTAAAAGGACTATTCCAATAAAACTAGATCTATAAAATTATCCCTTCAAAAAATATATTCACATTAAAAATCAGAATCTAAACAAAAGGAGGGGGTAATAGGTCAACATCTAACTCTCTTGCTCCCATGAGCTCACTTACATGCTCTAGTGCTGCCAAATCACACAAACCAAAGTAATGATCCATCTACGTAGGATCCTATATTACAATTCCTTGATTTCCACTGATTACTCCATGATGATGGCACTATACTTGATGCACAACTTTCTCCATTTAGTAATGTGAATAGGTTTATGAACTCATCTCCTTAACTACGACCTATGGAATACATCATGCACTTGATCCAACTATGGTGGAAAGGTTCAATGGTAAAAAAGCTCACCAAACCTCTATAGGATATTGTATGATCAGATACACATTGGGGATAACTTTTATCATAGAAAAAATCTCCATAATCCTCATCATGGTTAGACTATCAAGAAATCATGGCCTCCATCCTTAAACTACAAGGGCCTATGATGTAGATATGTGTAAGATTTATGAATTCTATGGGCTATCCTCATAAGTTCACAGATCACTTGAACCTTATCCATCACTGCCAGCACCATCTCTAACCCAAATAGAGATGTATCTCTCATATCAGTTCAGTATAAGGGTGACCTAAAGGGGGTCCCGTATTGGGTCTAAAAAGGTGACACGTCGATAATAGTGTGATATATTTTATTATAAGAAAACTCTACAAATAGTTAGTGATCCTCCTCACTCAAGAAAAAGTTTAACATGTAGGATCCCAATATATACTAAAACACCTAGATTTTTCTCTTAGTCTGACCATCCATATGGGGGTGAAACACTATGATCACCCATAAATAGGACTTGAAGGGATCCTTCAGGAATATCCACTGTAGTAACATGAATTGTGCATCGCAATCAGAGATAATTGTTGAGGGTAACCCATGTTTTCGTAAGATCTCTTACACATATAACTACACCAAACTCTCAAACTAACTCTTCTCTCCAGTGGAGAGATAGTGTGTTGACTTAATGAGTTAGTATAAAATCACCCATATAGTATCATGGCCTCTCGTTTTCTTTGGAATACCTAAAAAAATGACCCTAGATAATCCATCCCATTTATTATCTCGGATCTGTAGTGGTTGTGTAAAACCTACTAGAACAGCGTTATCATCCTTTACCTATTAACATGAAAGACATTGAGAGTCAAAATCAATGAAACTATTCCTCATTAAAGCCCATAAAAAACCCACCTTTGAATTTCATTTTACTTCCTTTACACACCAAGATATATAGATAAGTGGGATGTTTGGAACTCCCTTATCACATCCTCAAGAAACATGACTGGAACCACTATTCATCCCTTGAAATGGAAGATGTGCTCCCCTATTTCAGAAAATACTTCTGGTGCATCTCTTGAGGATATCGATTCAAGTAGAACCTCACAATCTATGCTTCCAAAATAAGACTCTCTCACATTTAGAAAACACATAGTCACCACCACTGAGTGAATAAAAATAAAAACCTTCTCCTCCATCAAGGTCAGTAGCAATGAACCTAGCTTGTTAGATGCCTCCTCCACCAAAAAAGAATGAGACTTCCTTCTAAGAAAATATGCCACCAACTTTTCCTTCTAAGGAGTATATACATTCTCAAATTTATATTCCTATACGTACTCTAGCTAATTCCTCTCTCTAAGGTTTAGATCTCTCGGAGTAAAGACTTACCTGAGGATATAGTGGTATGAGTATACAACAAAAGAAATCACCAATAAGATAGTCCATATATATATTCATATTGGAGACTAATAATTCGAACTCTAGTTCAAGATTCACATAGTTTTTTCTCCAGGTTTTTCAACTACCTCAACACATATGAAATCATTTCCTACCTCTACTTCAACACACAATGAATCCCAACTTCAATGTCTCCACAAAACACTACATACTCTATGATATCCACTAGCAGTCCCAAAAAAAGAGTACTTTTCATAATCAAACTCAACTATTTTAAGGATCCATGAAAATACTTATTCAAGGTAAAATATTTTCCTTTCTTAACATCAATGTGGTCAAAGGGGATGAAGTCCTAGAGAAGTCTTCAATAAAACAACTATAGTACCCATTCAAGCTAAGAAAACTACAAACCTACAGCACATTCTTGGGTGGCTCATAGAAAGTGCCACATAAATATTCACCGAGTCCATAAGTAATCAAATATCAATGATGTCATGCCCTATAAATTTAACCTCACAAATAAAAAATTGAAACATAGAGATTTTTCCATAAATTATTTTTCCCTCAGAGTATGTCTAAGACCATACTCAAGTGTTCTTCATGATACTCCTATAATTTAGAGTAAATGAGAATGTCATCAATAATGAGAACCAAAAATCAATCCATGTATAGTAGATAGATACAATGGATGAATTAATAGGAAAAGGAATCACTAGGAACAGTGGGGGAATTCATCATAGGAAAAAGCATCACCAGAAAAAGGCATCACCAGGAAAAGGCATCACCAGGAATAGTGGGGGAATTCATCATAGAAAAATCCATAACTAGGAACTTATAGTTTCCATAGCGACACATGAATTCCATATTAAAAAATGTCACCCTCATGAACTCACAACTGGTGGTAGTCGAAACGAAGATCAATACCTAAGAACACACAAGATCTAATAAATAGGTAAAAGTTGTTATAAATCCATGGAAATGGGTATTTTTTCTTTATCGTTACATGGTTAAGGTGATGAGATTCAACTCAAAGCCTAAAGCACCTATCCAACCTTTTCACGAACAAAACTAATGTTTCCTAAGGGGAAACAATGGGTTAGATAAAAACTGTCTCACAAAGGTTCTCCAACTTCACCCCAAGATACAAATATTTTTAGGGGCCTTCTAATACAACATGGAAGATATAAACCCAGTACTGAGGTGAAATTCAATATATAATTCCACCTATTTCCTCAATTGTAGTACCAAAACTTCTTCAGGGAAGATTCACATTTAGTTATCCACTACTGAAGAAATCTAGATTCTTGAAGAGACCTCTACACCAAGGGGTAATCTTCCCAACTTATGGGTTATGGGTTGAATCATCCACCTCTTAAGACCAACTTGATCATCCATGATATATATCTATACCATATAGGAGAATCTCATCCCATTTATCTAAAGGAATCTAACTCAAATGAGATGATGGTCAATATGGGGTCAAAACATAGAAAACCAGTTTGTACCGAAGAATAATTAATAAGGTTTCATCATAGTTACCAGGAGGTACCATTAGAAACTCTCTCCACAGAGCTTCTTCTTTAACTATTACAAGATAATCTATATCAAAGAATAACACCTAGTCAGAAACTCTAGCAATAACTGCCAGGCTATGGTCTCAATGGAGATCTCCAGATCTAGAATGAGTGATATAGAGATGAATGAGTGTCTCAAGATCATGTTTAAAAGTAATTGATAAAAAGTATATAATCCACTGATAATACAATTAATCATATCATGTTTATCCTTGTCTTATCCATATATTGCCTACAGTTTCCCATGGCCTTGACCACTAACTCTTTGAGCATGAAGTGGGACACCTGGTGGTGGTTGTGAAAGTATCTCATATTGTCTCCCGCAACTATAAGTTCCTTCCTCTAGAGCTTCACTTTTTCCTTTTCCATCATCGCCTCCCTAGGGCCTCCCTGGGGCCACCCTGGCTATAGTGACCCTACTTTTCATTATATAAATATTACAACATTTTTAAGACAAACAACATAATAAAGATTCAAATCTAGGATCGAAAGGTTGAGTGTCTTGGAATAAGTATTCTCATACAGAATATGACCATAATAAAACATAATTTTTTTCTAAAACCTTCATATTTATCCTTAAAAAGTCACATTCTCCTTAGTACATGTAATTACTTGAGGATATAAATAAAGAAAGGGGTGACCAAAAAGACCAGTAAGAGGATGAATAAGGGAAATGAATCAATATAATAGGGGAGAGAATAATAATAACAATAATAATACCATAATAATAGGTTCATAATTATTATAATGAGGTAAACATGTGATAAAGACATGAAATGTGGAGATGCATAAAAATGAAACATCATATCATAGTGATGAAATAGCACACATAGTTGTGAACACATCTATCATTATGTTCACTCATAACATATGTTCATAATCATAAAAACATCATTTTGAAAATATATAGAATCATATTCACACATATTACATATTATCTCATGAGATACATCACATTACCCAATTCATTAGAGGGATATAAAATTCTGGTCCCACCCATCACATAATAATATTTACAAAATCATGCATTCCACATAGAACATATTATAGTCATAGCCATGAATTAACCCATGTAGTGGAATGCGATTCATAAGGATTTCATAAATAATGATTTAATGAATAATCTTGGGGTTCTCAAATGAAAAATGAAAACATTTTTGTTATAAGAGTCATCATTCTTGAGAGAAAAAGAAACAACTAAAGAGGATTCAAATACATGTTTCAAAAAGAAAAGTTCTTTCACAAAATCTTTGTATTTGTCATAAAATCAAGTAGGAAACATGTATATTTGAAAAAAATAAAAGGTAAGAATAATTAAATGATATTTAAATAACATTAAATAAGTATTCATACCAAATATTTCACGAAAGAGGGACAACCCAAATAAAATCCGTTGGGTTCAAGAATCCCCTTACCTTTATTCATTCTTTATTTCATCACTTTTGTGATTTATAAATAATGAATATATATAAATTAAAACACTGATCCAAAAGAGAGTTATTGTAATTTTTAACACTATTTATTAATTATATTCATTTTATTATATTTATTAATTTCTTTGGTATTAGGGTAGTCATTTTGATATTATGTTTTACTTAAAAATCTCCCGTTTTGTCTTGGTATTCCTATTTTGTTAAATGTGATTTATATATTAGTATAATTAATTATAGAAGATTATAATACATATAATTAAAAAATTATATTACATATATATTTCATAGTATCTATCCAAGAACAAGGCAATATGAATTTACTTAGAAATGTCTCTGTTGGTGGTTAACTGACCTTGGACAGGACAATGCTGAATGAGTGGCAAAGATAATTTTGAAATTTGTATATATAGTAAATATGATAGTTAGTGTTGGTTAAAATGATTAATATAATTTTAAATTACTTTGTAATTAATATTATATGGCGTGGATGTGAAAGGCGTGGTAAAAAAAAGAAGGAGAAAAATAAGATTAAATAAAAAGAATAGTTTATCAAAACAAACTTAATCCTTATTGTAGCTTCTCTTGTATGCCCCCAAAAATATCGTGATGATTGGAGTTGGTTTACTCTAGAAATTCACGAGTTATTATAAGGGGATTGATAAGGTTAATTTTAGTATATTTTTGGCTTTTTAAAATGGTGAATGAGTGGGTTTCCAAGGGGAGGGAGTGGGATTATTTGTACTTGAAGAGTGGGGTATTTTTAGAATAAAATATTAAATAAATTAATATATGAAAGGTAAAACCTATAATAGTGAATTTTTGAAAATATAAATCATATATAATTATAATATAATTCATTTAATACTTTAAATACAATATATAATTCTAATTCATTAGTTGAATAAAAAGGAAAGCAGGAAAAAGTGAAATTGTTTTTTTAAGGAATCACTTTTGACTTTAGGTTTTGGAATGTGATTTTTAGATTTGGAAATTAAGTATATTTTATTTTAATGACTCATTTATAAAATTAAATACATCATGTATGAACCAAAATTTATATAAAGGATTAATTAAATATTACATCATGAATGATCTAATTTAAAATTCAAAGGTTATATGAAAATAGTATATTGACTATTCACTCGAAAAATAAAGTATATCAGAAAATTATCAAAAAAATAAACATTAGGATATTTTGATATGTTGATTTAAAAAATTATATCCATTTTATCAAACTAAATTTTGATCATAGGTTATTTTAATTTTTAATATAAAAATTATAATTTTTACGAAATACTTTAAAATATAGTTTATTAAAAATGTGCTTATATTATCATTGAGTTTTTTAATCTTGATATTTTTTTGGAAATATAATATTTATATTTAATTAAATTAATCATGATAAACATTAATTATATCACAATTTATAATTTCGAAGTAAAATTACTATTCTGACGGTTATGTTACTATTCCTAACGGTTAGGTTATTCTTCCCAACAGTCAGGTTACTATTCCAATGGTCACATTACTATTATAATGATCACATTAATATTAAAATAGTTACATAACCTCCTATAAATATCAAATCATTCTTTCACTAAATATTAATGTCAATTCCTCTCAATATTCCGTAATTCGATTTTCTAAGATGTTGATTGGTTTACTATTTTTTTTTGTTTTTTATAATGTTGGAAGTGGGGGTGATGATTCTAGTATAATGGGTCTATCCATATTTTTCCATTTTATATTTTATATTTTTATATTTGATCCGGTTGTAATGTTTGAAATTTTAATTGTTTTCATTTCAGATTAATGTAATAGTTTTTAATAATGAAATAAGGTCTTAGTTGGATTTACTATATTTTCTATGTGCACAATATTATAGAATATAATACAACACACATTTATTCAAGATTTTTTTACTAATAGTCACTATGTAATTAAATTATTCCCCCTTCATAAATTTCATCTATAAAATTTCAAATCATATTCTCGATTGAGAATAGATGAGGGTACTGTTGTTTCATTATTTCCCCTAGTTCCCATGTCGCGTCTTCATACTTATGGTTTCACCACTACTATTTGACAAGGTGAGTTTTCTTTTTTCATAGAACATTAAATATATGATCCAAGATCTTCACTGAATATTCTTTATGTGAAAGTTCCTTCTCTAAGTATACCACCTATGGATTCAGTACATGTGAGGGATCATATATGTAATTCCTCAAGAGTGATACATGGAACACATCATGAACATGAGACATACCTGGTGGAAGCACAAGTATATAGGCCACTTATCCTATGTGATAAATAATCTCAAAGGGGACAATGTACCTTGGGCTAAGCTTCCCTTTCTTTTCAAATAACATGAATCTCTTCCATGGTGATATTTGAAGGGATTTATTTTCTCCCACAAAACTCTTAGATTGTTTTCAACATAACTCTTTTTCCAACTTTGAGAATTTTTGATATGATTTTTGAAGGCTTGAAACTTCTCTATCATCTCTTATACAAGATCGGATCCATGTAGATTTCTTTCTATGACTTCATCCTAATAAGTTTGAGTTCTACATCACTTCCCATACATAGCCTCAAATGGGGCCATTTGAATACTTGAGTGGAAGCACTGGTTATATAATATGTCAAACCTTGGGATATGATGATCCCGTACCACATTGAATTCCATTTAATAGGATATTAGATTGAATTTAAACATCTTAATAGTCCTTTAAAACTATCTATTAGTTTTGGGGTGATATGTTGTGTGGAAATTCAATTCAGTAATCAAATAATGTTGAAGAATTATTTGGAATTTATATGTGAACCTTGGATCATGATTATAGATGATCAAAAGTGGAACCCCATGCAGCCTCACCACTTCCTTCATATATATAATGGTTAGTTGTTCAAGCAATAAATCCCCCAAATAGAGATAAACTGGACAGACTTGGTGAGTTGATTCACCACAACCCATATCACATTGATTACTTTGGATGTCTTTGGTAGACTAGTGATAAAGTCCACGGTGACATTCTCCCATTTCTATGTGGGTATATATAGTGGTTTCATCATCTTTTGAACTTATGTCACTCTACTTTAACTTATAGACACCCCAAACACTATGATATATACTCTACAATCTCCTTCTCTATGTTTTCCCACCATAAGTGGTCCCAAAGATCACTGTACATCTTCGTAATTATAGGATGGATAGAGAAGGATGTGCTATGTTAATTATCCAATAGATAATTTTTTATCTTAGGTGATGTTGGAACACAAATCCTTGCTCCAAACAGAATCACACTATAATCATCGATGTGGAAATCATTGAGATTCCCTTTACTAATTTCAAATTCTTTGGTATCTCTAGATCATACATTTGTGATTACTTCATCTTCTCTTGGATAGACGGTTGTGAAATCAATTTTTTAAGGTAGAATTTATTTAGTACCATTTTGATTTCCAAATACATCCATTACATATTCAAGAAGACAGAGTCTTTCTCAATCCACATCATAGATATAGTTGCATGGTATTTTCAACTAAAACCATCAGTTACCCTTTTCTCCATCCCAAGATGGTAGTGAATAGAGAAATTGTAGTCCTTGACTAGTTCTAACAATATTATTTGATTAATTTTGAGCTTGTTATAGGTGAATATATACTTTTAAATATTATGATTAGTATATATATCATACTTTTCACCATATAGGTAGTACCTCCAAATCTTAATATCAATTATCATAACCACTAACTATAAATCATGTGTTAGTTTGTCCTACTAATGGATCTTTAATTGTCTCAGGCATAGGGTATCACTTTGTCATTTTACATGAGTACAGATACCGAGAATTTCTTTAAATCATTATTCTATATCACAAGACCATATCCCCTTATTTTTAGTGTGAGTAAAAGAATAATGATTTTCCTATTATTTATCTCCTTAAATCTTTCCTCACATTAAAATTTCTAGAGATACTATACCCATTCATAGGTTAAATTATTTAGTGGGCTGTAAAATAATGAGAAATTCCTCACAAAAAATTGGTAATACCTATAAAATATAAGAAAGAAATGGATTTCCATGACACTAGTGGGTATGGTAAATTCCTTAATTTCTTTTTTTTGAAGGGTCCATAGAAATTCGTTCACTTTTTATTAGTTTCCCCAATAATGGGACTTTCTACATCCAAAAGTAACACTTTCTGAACTTAGAATACATTTTATACATCCTTAATGTTTCCCGAAAAATCTTTATATGTTGTTCGTGTTCTTATTTTCTCTTGGAGTAAATGATAATTTCACCAAAAAGACAACAATTGTTTTATAAAGATTGTCTCTAAAGAATTTATTTATCAAATCCATGAATATTGAATAATAATTATTATTTTTAAAGTGCATATCTATGAACTCATTGTGGCCTTACATTGTACAGAAATAAATATTATCAATATCTTATTTATTCAAATTTAGTTGATGATATCTGGAATAAAGATCCACCTTTTTTAAGTACTAATATTATCATAGTTGATTAAACAATTCATCAATACTTTAGAGAGTATACTTGTTTTTTTATGGTGATCTTGTTGTGTTCCTAGTAATCGATACCTAGCTGCATTGATCCATCCTTTTTATTTACGAAAGAGAACTGGAACACCCCAAGTTGATGCACTAGGTAGTTTGTTTTTTTTCTAAATTATCTTGAAGACACTTATTTGACTCTTCTAGTGAATTGGGGCCATCCTATAGGGGAAATATGAGATATGCGTGGAACCAGGTATAAATACTATGGAAAGATCTTCCTCACGGTCCGGGGAAAGTCTGGGTAACTCTTTCATAAATAAATTTGTGTATTCCCTAACATTGGGAATTTAATCAAGGATTATATGTTCCTTTTACTAAAATATGTGGGATAGTTATGTTTATTCACATGGTATCAATACCCACAATGTTTATATTTTTTAAAAAAGTAATTTATGATCTTACTTTCAATTTTAAAAGATAATTGGATGGTTCATAAAATGAAAAGATATTTTATTTTCTAGATAGTTAAATTTTTTATATATAATGAGCTACAATCCATGCCTAATATAGCTAATAATTCCACTGAGGGAAGTATTGCATGATTACTTGGATGAATCTTCGCACATATGCTTTCATGAGATGATTCCAACACTTGAGTTGCAATTATTTCACCACTTGGTGTTTTTGAAAATATCTCTACTTAAATGTATAGAGGCTTTGATTCAAATGTTTTAGAAAACATTTAGGATATAAAGGAATGCGTAGATCTAGAATCAAATAATACTTTTTTCTATTCATGAGTGAATAAGAAGTGTACCTTCTACGACATCATTTTCATGCTCCACTATAGTAGTGGTTATGAAATATGGTTTCTCTCGATCAATTTTTTTAGTGGTTTCTGATGTTGATTACCCAAAAGGACCCATGGTTTAGTTCAGTTGATTACATAGTGCTCTTTCTCTTTGTAGTTGAAGCATTGAACCATGGGTGGTGCTTTAGAAGGTGACTTTATTTCATCCATCATCTTGGATATCTTATTAATATCTCTTTGACATTCATGAGAATGGTGTCCTTCTCCCCCACACGTGAATCATTTCTCCATACCTTTGAATAAATTCAAAATATGCTAACCCATTTTTGATATGTGGGTAGTTGGATCCTATTCCCTACTTGTTTATTTACCCCACCAACTTGAAACAATATTCTTCTCTTCTAATATCCATAACCATGGGACAATTCATAGACATCTATGTCTACATTGATAGCACATCGAACCACTTCTTCATAACCACTAAAATCTCAAACAACTAAATTCTTTCAATGGAATGGATTTAAACCACTAAATAATCTATCCATTTTTCTATCATTGTTGATAACAAAACCCGAGGTGTATCCTGAAAGCCTTGTTACATTTTCTTCGTATCCTCTGATATATTAACCTTCCTTTTTCTTCAGATCTATTAATTCCCTCTTCTTATTTTTTCTATTATTTTGAGGGAAATACATATTAAGAAATATTTTATAAAAGTATTCCCACACCATATCTTCCATTTAATCATTCAGATTTGTGTTCTTTATCATCACCAACTATTTATATTATTATCTATGTAAATGAAAAAAAGAAAGGATCACCTTATCCTTATTAGAACAATAAACCACAAAAAAGTCATTATCCGTTGAGTTAACCCACTATTCAATGATAAGTGGATCACAAGATCCACTAAATATTGACAGTCATTACCTCATAAAAGAAACAATGGATAGTAGATCATTATTTGGTGAAGGTGGAAATTCTACATGGTTCATGTTATTATTCATAGCATGATACAACTGGGTAATCATTGACATGATGTTTTAAACTCCAACTCCCATATCATTGTGGATTTTATTCAATAAATCATTTAATTTTCCATAACATTGGTTGTTATCTTGGTTTCTTTTGGTTCCCACTATTTTATAAAATAGAAAATGTTTGAACATAAGTGAATAAATCATGAATAATTTATTCTTTTATGAAATTAACAGTAAAGGCATATCTTATGGGATCCCTATTTTTGGCATTTTTGAAAAACAAGTTTTCATGGATGGTTATATAAATTCAGAATTATCCTAAGGTTTTTCACGAACATTATCTAATCATAATTCCCAAATTATCCAAACCATTATATGATACGACCTATAGAAACCCTAATTTTCATTACAAAACTATTTCATCATTTTTAAGATAAAAAACATAATAAATATAAAAATACAAGATCAAAAGGTTTAGTGTCTTTTGAAAATTATGTTTCTACATAAAATGAATATAATAAAACATAAAAATTTATTTAAATCTTTCATATTTGTCTTTAAAATATCACATTAATCATACTACATTTAATAACTTGAAGATATACATCAAATAAAGGGGTGAGGTAAAATATTATTAAGGGGGTGAATAAGGGATATGAATCAATATAACAAGGGTGATTATAATCATCATTATCATCATATCATAAGAATAGGATCATAATTAATATCATGATGGAAACATGTGATAAATTTATAGAAGGTGGAAATGGATAAAAATGAAACATCATGTCATAGTGGTCAAATACCACACAGAATTGTGAATAAATATAGCATTATATTCATTCATAACAAAAGAGCGTAACCATAACATTTTAATTATGGAAAAAAACCCAACATCATGTTCATGAATATTACTCATTATATATTGAGATACATCAAATAAACCATTGAATTTGAGGGAAATATAATTCCAAGCCCAATAGTCACATCATAATATTTACGTAATCATGCATTCCACATAGAACTTATTATAATAGTAGTCATAAATTAACCCAAGGAAAGGAATGAGATTTATAAGTATTTCATTAGTCATTATTTCATTAAAAAAATGGGTTTCCAAAATAAAAAAGGAAAAACCATATTTGGTATAATAATCTTTTTTTCTTGAGTGAATAAGGTTCAACTGAAGAGGAGTCAAAGACGTTTCTTTGGAAAGAAGAGTTCTTCTGGAAAATCTTTGTATTTGTCTTAAAATATTATAGGAAAAATGAATATCCATAAAATTAAATGGGTATAATAATGAAATGATATTTAAGGAACATTATAAGATAATTAATACCAAATATGTAGTGAAATATGGATAACACAAATGATTTGGGTTCAAGAATCCCCTTACCTTTATTCCCGCTTTATTTCATCACTTTTGCGCCTTCGGAATAATAAACGTATATTTATTAAAAAATTAATCTATAAGTAATTTATTATTATTTTTAACACTATTTATAAATTATATTAATTTTATTATATGTCTTAATTAACATGGTTATAGGGTAGTCATTTTGATATCATGTTTTACATAAACATTTTCTATTTTTCTTTGATTCTTCTATTTTTTAAAATGTAATATATAAAATAATATAACTAATTCTTGAAGCTTATAATACATATAATTAATTTTTTATATATTAAATATATTTCATAATATCCATCTATGAAGGTGGTAATTATAATTTACTTGGATATGTCTCTATAGGCAGTCAATTGACCATTGATAAGACATTACCGAAATAGCGGAAAAGAGTATTTTGAAATTTATATATAGTAAATATGATAATTAAAATAGGTTAAAATAATTAATATAATGTTAAATTTTTCCTAATTAATATTATATGTCTTAGATGTAAATGGGGTGGTTAATGAAAAAAATATAAAAATAAGAATAAATAAAAAAATAAGAGTTGATTGAAACATACATAATCCTCCTTGTAGCTTCTCTTAAAAACCACTAAAAATAAATTGATGATTGGAGTTGGTTTACTATATAACTTCTCTATTTATTATAAGGGGTTTTTTAGGGAATGTTTTGGAAGATTTTATCCTTTTAAAAGTGGGTAATGAGTGGTTTTCCAAGGGATGGGAGTGAGTTTTTTAATCTTGAGGAGAGTGGTATTTTTATAACAACATATTAATTAAAAAAATATATCAAAGGTAAAATTTGTAATAGTGAATTTTTTAGAATATAAATCATAGATAAATATAATATAATGGTTTTAAGTATTTAAATATACTTTAAAATTCAAATTCATTTGTTTAATAAAAAGGAAAGTGGAAAAAAGGGAATTTGTTATTTTTAGGAATGAGTTTTTACTATAGGTTTTGGGAATTGATTTTTAGGTTTGGAAATTAAGTTTATTTTATTTTAATAAGAAATATTTTAAATTACATATATCATGGATGAACCATAAGTTTATAAAGGACTATTTAATTATTAAACCAAGAATTATGTAATTTAAGATAGATTAGTTATGTGAAAACAGTGTATATTTACTATTCACCTGAAAATTGAAGTATATTAGAAAAGTACCAAAAAATAACCCTAGGAAAATTATGATGTGATGATTTAAAAAATAGGATTAATTTCATAAAAAAAATTCTATCATAGGTAATTTTAATTTTTAATATAAAAACTTGGATTTTTATAAAATACTCTAAAATAGAGATGATTAAAAATATTCTTATATTTTCTATTAAGTTGTTCAATAAAGATATTTATTTTCTATAATTATAATATTTACATTTAATTTAATAAATCATGATAAATTTCATTTATATAATAATTTTTTATTTTGAGTAAAAGTTTTATTCCAATGGTTAGGTTACTATGACAAACAATCAGGTTACTATTCACAATGGTCAGGTTACTATTCCAAAAGTAAAATTACTATTATAATAGTCATATTACTATTGTAATAATTAAATTACCTACTATAAATACCACTTACATATTTATCTTAATATTCAACTCAATTCCCTCAAGGTTTCATATTTCCATTTTCTAATATGTTGATTGATTTACGAATATTTTCTTTCTTTTCTATATTGTTGGTTGTGGGAGTGATGATTCTAGTAGATTGGGGAAATAAATATTTTTATATTTTAGATATTCTATTTTATATATTTTTGTCTAGTTTTAGTGTCTAGAATTTTAATTGGGTTCATTACTGATTAATGTATCAATATTTATTAATGAAATAATGTTTTTGTTGATTTCTCTATATTTTGTTTGTGTATAATAAAATTTAATATAATACAACACACATTTATTTAGGAAGAAAATATTACTAATAAACATAGGTTACTTACACTGGCCACACTTGGGTGATCCCTAATCACAATGCTTCCTTTACAATGGTGGTTCGTCCATGGCATGCCTTCCCTCCTCGACACATCAGATAGAGAAATCATGATCCATATGACATCACCCTTCATATCCATAACATTGGCCTAATCCTATATGACTAGCCCCTCTAGGTGTACCCTGTATCATAGGTCCACATGCATGAGTCCTTGAATGGGATGATATCCTATAAAGAGACCATGATTATTGTAGCATACTAGCTATTTGTAGATGACACAACCCCATGATGTCCAGTGCCAGCTCTAGCCGCTAAACATCCCTCTACTAAGAATCTGTCTATAACCATATCCCACTCCAAAACTCCAACATAAGTATACATACACAAGGAGACCATGCTGGATCATATTTCTATATGGAGGACCTGAAAAAACTTATACACATAGAATAATCCATCCCGAACCATATCAAGAGAGTAATTTGTGATGTTAGTGAACCTCATGTTGTACTCCACAACCATCATATCACCCACTACAGCTCAATATGCTCCTAAATCTATATAGATCAAAATACTAATGGGTAATACTCATCAAGTAAAAATTTTAGATGTCTAACCATGAAATCATCACCTCATCATGGGTCTGTGTGATCAGACACCATTTCCATCCAACACCTCTATAGAAAATACTAGCTACCAGGATAACTATCTAATCGGTCAGGGTTCAAACAAGCCTAAATACTTAGATCACTAACTCAAGATAATTCTCCATTTCTTGGGGATATGTAATTTCATGAAACATTAGTGGTATCTATTTTTTGAACTCACATATTGCACTAAAACTATGAACATCATTATCCTGGTCTGCTTATACTATCCACTAATTGACAAGTAGTGGCACTAATCCCTACCTACCTAGAATAAAACCTCATTATATGGCCACCAAAATGAGGCCTCATAAATCAATTGATCATTTCCTTGATCCTACATCAGCAACCTAGCATAATGTCTTCACAGAGGCATCCTAAAAGTGAATAAGACATACCATAGTTTTATAAGAATATACATAGAGAGCTGACTCGAGAAGAGTATTAAATGGAATCTATCCAATATGATGATCTAATAATGTTACCTACAACCAATGTATTGGTATTTTAATATTAAAAGTAGGTTTTCAGAGTCTTGGTGTATGAATATATCATCCCCCACATCAATACTGTATTCCCAAGCCTACAAGACACACTAGAGACACCCGGATCAGTCCCCAATAAAATCCTCACAATGGTCAAAATCTAAACATTGACTCGAGGATAGACCACCTTTGATACAACTCTATCCTGAACGAACCCACCAGGGGCCTCCTGTCTAATGAAACGTTAGGTGTGACCACCCTAAGAATCTAATAGGCTAGGGGATGTAGAAAATCATCAAGAAGGAAGATAATAAAATTAGTGGCAATATCCTATGTACCTGTACACACACAAAACCATATTTATGAATAAGTGCAGAGGAATAAAACAATGACTAAAGAATATATAGTAAAACCATACACGCAACAACGTTTAGGGAATAAATTAGCGTAAGATAGTGTAAACCAAAGAAAAAACAGAAAAAATACATTCCCAATAGAAAATGAAGTCCCAACCTACCATGAACAGGAAAAATAAAAGATAAAGAGATCTTGGCTCCTAATCTAGAAGTATTACTACCAAATGTTGTCAATTATCCCAAGTATCACTATGCTCCTCTTATGTCACCACCAATATTCTTGTCGTCTGCATATGATATGACATGTGTGGTAAAATCCCTTGCATGCGTGAGTATAGACATACTCTGTAGGACACCCTAAAAAACACAAAGAGATCAATAGAAATATACAATAGAAGTGATATCAACCTATAGAATGATGGGAAATCACAATATATATATATGCTTGTAAATAAACATAGATGAGAGATAATACATCTCTACATATCCTAGCTCGACCATGGATGACGTGTATGCCTGCAGCTCTAAAGGTGAATCTCTGATGCCCAACATCTCACATGTCCATATAAGAAAGCTATGTGGAGGACCCACAACATTATAGTGCACTTGACATTAGATGGGGTCACAATATGCATTAGAGGACCTACGCCCTAGTACAATAAAGGGTTTAACTCAGAAGACATAGGACCCACACCTTAGTGTGTCAGGGGGTTCCACTTGGTAGATAAGAGACCCATGACCTAATGCATTAAGTGGGTCACTTAGTAGATAGGGGGCCCATTAGCAAGTGAATTATGGAGTCAAAATCAGTTGATAAATGGATATATAATACCCTCACCCTAGTGTGATAGGGAGTTTCCAACCTTGAAATGTGTCATCTGATCTCGCACGATCATCACTATCAGTTAAACATCACCCGATGAAGCATTACACTCGCAACACCTCACGTCATATATTAAAATCCATTACAAAGGCTACCATCATGATCCACACATAAAACTAACAATGTTAATCTAATGGTATGCCAAAATACAATTCCTAAAGGATATAAAAAGGCATAATTCCCTAGGATAAGTTCATGGAATATGCATAGGGTCACATGGTGTCTGACCTCTCCTCATCGACTGAACATGTTCTCTCATAGAAATGGATCGGGAAGCCATGTCATATTACATGAAATGTATAGGTGGTACACGACATGTATCTACCACTTGGGCCCTACTCGTGTCATGTCGCCCCATTCCAAGGTACATCTAGTCATGTCTGTTCACTTCAAACCATGCTTTTGAAGACATGTAAATTCTCATGTATTTCGGTCCATACAGATGTACTGTAGCTGGGTTTGAGTACCAGAGCATTCACATGTACTCTTGTCCATTCAAATATGCTTGGACATGTCTGTGTACTCTCAGAGTACATGCAGAGCTACCAGTATTGGTTGACATGGTATGTAAGGTCCATATACAATGTTTCTTCTTTATCTTCACCCAGAACCCCTGAATCCATAACTCTGGGACTACAAAACATGTTTTTTTTTCAGAAATACACAATGTTAATTCATTTCTTCACATAAATTTAGATTTTTATTTTAGATCCTTAATCCTCCATTTCCACTACTCATCATGCTTGGTTGGCCACCTAAATCCACCAAAATCATTAGAACCAAAACCGATAATCAATTCCCAGCCTTCAATGTCCATGAATCGGGAGTCTAATTCCCCTCATGATAATCTGTCACATGACTGCCACCACTCTAGATCTCGAATCCAAAAATAAATCACTTGCATATTGGAACACACCATGATCTATCCCCAAACCACCAATCAACATGTCGGTCAGACAACTGCCACAAATCTGAGGGTTTGATCACTCTTGAACCCACCCTAAAAATGTTGAACCATGGCCCCATAGACCAATGGATATTAATGTGAATAATGGTGACTGAAAAGAAAAATAAAATGTTGAATCCAATGTTGGATGATGAGATCATGTCCAATTATCAAAAGGTGGGGAAATTAGGGGTGAAACATTAAATAATGAATAAAATTGATAAAAAATATAATGTGAATAATGAAAAAGTATAATAAAAGAATGAATATAATAAATCCATGATTAATCATTATTAAAAAGGTGGAAACAACAAATAATGATACCTATCTCGATTACAAATCTATCATTAGTGAACAATTCATCCACTAGCAATGGAGAAGAATATCTACTGCGTTAACTAACTACCTCTTGATTCACCTTGATATGATCATTATTTTTCTTTGATAACGATATTCCAACAAATATCCCTCAACTCATCCTTCCAAAATTATGTGTGTAACCATAGAGAAAATTCATAATGATTAATTTATAGAGGATTAGGCTATCTTATTTCATTAAATAAAAATAAATAAAATTAATTATTTATGTTATTAAACACACCTTCCAATGGTCACCTTTTATGAAATTTCTAATGTTGACTAACCTTAGAATGTGCCTATAGTAAACCCCACACTTTGGAATCAATCATTATCTTGGATTTCCCATCCAAGGTCCCAAATAATGTGAAAAACATATTAGCTAAAATGATGCACATGTTTGAAATAATTTATTTATATTTTTAATATATTATTTCTGGGGTCCCGAGATGCCCAAACACCATATTGAATACAAGAATATATATATATATATATATTCATTTAAATATTCCAAGGAGTATTCCAAAAAAACTGAATTCACTATATTCACCTCCCAAGGTGATCAATATGTCTCCTTCCGTTGAAATGTGGGTGACTCACATAAGACCAAAAACAACCAAAATGTGCTCACAAATAATGAGAATCTATTAGAAACAATGACTTCTTATTGTAGTATCTACTTTGTTTTTCCCATATTAGTAATACCATTTTAGAAAAATGGAACAAGTAGAGAGTGTGATAACTAGTCACTATAAAACATTAATTATTAGTTTTTAAAATATTCTCATGTATTATGGAAATATTCTTGATCCAGATTTATGAATATAGAGAGTCCTATATTTAAATACATTATTCATTGTGTGGGGTATAATATTTTTTTATAAGTATCTAAGATCTCATTCCATATGTTGAATGAGTTATTATTTTTTTTAATCAGTAAAGTTATAGCTTTTCCTTTGAGATAAAAAAAAGAACCAAATTATTTACACCCATTTGTCACCCTATTGAGAGGAAAATAATAGAATGTTGAAAGAAACTATTTAATAAAGGATAGATCATATTAAGAAGGTATCCCATTACAAATTTTTAAATGAAATAGGTGATATTTTTTCATATCATAGTTCCCAATAATTATTGTCAATAAAATTCATTAAGGGTCACCAAATACCTAAAGGACATGTAAATACCTCATCCAATGATTTAATTTCTAATTTTTTATAATCTCCTTAGGATATTAAGGACCCTCTATCTCTCTCATTTCCACTTTTGAAAGTTATATTAATCCATGTATTTGAGTTTTATTACACTAATCTGGGGTAAATTTCTTGGACATGAAGAAATCTTTATGTATTTATTATATCTACTATATGGAGTGTAAACCATACACTAAATTGTTCTTAGAGTTCAAGAAGTTGAATTGAGATCTTCAGTGGATGAATGTTTTATTAGATTGTGGGTTTTTATGATGTCCATGGGTAGTAGGTCAGATGGGTGTGATCAGATGTTATAGGTTATTCCTCATGGTTTAATGGAAAATGGGCTATACTCATTTAGTATTCACCATTTAGAAAGGTCAAGTACTGATTGGTACATTCAATCAATAGTCACCATGGATCAATGGTGTGTTATCCATGAATTCTATATAGCGATGAAACAAGATGAATGCTTGATATTTACTATAAGAAATCAGGACCACTAGTACATGTTTTATGATTATATTGAACATTATTTGTAATTATTAATCTAATTTTATAATATGGGAAAAGTGATTTAAATTATTATATCCAACAAATATAATAACATACCATAGTGTTTCTTATATGGATTTAGGAAACAATGTTGAAAATATATAAAAATGGAATTAACATGTTAGAATTTAAACATATCATGAATGTTTTTTGGGTTATGAATTTTATTGAGCATGCGAGAGGACTACTTAGTGTAGTGGGTAGGGTGTGTTGTCTTCCTCTCTTCCAGTAAATCAAGGATTTGGTGTCTTCTGGATAACTATGTTTTTTCCAAATGTATCCTCTAGTGATACATCATCCGATAATCAGACATTGTGAAGGATGAATATCTAGTGGTATCAGAGATTGGTTCAATTATCACTAATCATCACACTCAACGGCAGCTCAGGTAATTCTTATCCTTGCAATGTTGTTACATCAATTTCATAGTAAGTTCACTGTCAATTGAGGTTATGGTATTAAATAAAGGTAAGTTCAACATTGATTTGTTTTATGGAATATATTTTTATTTTTATAGAATAAAGATGGAATATCATATTGATCATAAGGACCTAGATGATTAATTTGAGGAATTTAATCTAGAAAATATAGAAAATGAAGAATGTGAATGGATGGATAAGAAATTTCTCGGTCTGATTAGGATGTCATAGTCCTGGAATGTGGCCTTTAATATCAATGAATTAAAGTCCACAGCTGAGCTCATGAAGGATTTAGATGACATGTAATAGAATCCAATAATACTTAACGAATTTTTCATGATACGAAAAATGTTTTACATGAGGAAGTTATAAAGTAGTTCAATGAAAGATCACATGAATGAATTCAATATGGTCCAAGGGAAGATTTAACCAGTGAAGGGGAAGTTCACAAATTTTGTATTGGTTCTTATACTATTTTATTTACTACTAGAACTATGGGATGAAATTATATTAATTATAAGTAATTATTATAAAAAAAACTAACTTGGTTTTTTAGGATGTCATAAATTTGATCCTAAATGATGAAATTAGATATATGGAAGTACAATCACTATCTAAAAGTTCAAAAAATGTTGATGGATGAGTATGTTCATCCCAATTGGGATGTTTTAAGAAACCATTGGATGATATTTCATAAAAAATGAGCTAAGAGAAATCATCTTGTTCTAGTCTTACTTGCTGGTAGTTTGGGAAAATGAGTCACTTTAGTATGGATTGTAGGAATCACAAGGAAATTAACACAAGGGAATATTAATAAAGTTCACAATCCCTGAATTTATCGGAGTTAAGTAGTGGATGAATACTAAGTGTCAACATTCCAATTGATTTATGTGTGATCAAATCTAGAGAATCATTTCACTCAATGATGGAGCATATGTTTATGGTCAATTATGTGTACAATAATTTTTTAAAGGTACATTTGAGGGATGAATTAGTTATAAATTTTTTGGGGAAAGGGTATTAAAATGTCTATATGAATAATAGAATATTATTTCAACTAAAAGAAGTTAGATACATCCTAGGGATATGAAAGAACTTAATTTATATAGGTCATCTAGATGAGAAATGATATGTAACTAGCTTCACTATTAAATTTTGGAAGGTGAATTAATGAACCATAGTGGTTGAAATATGATTAAAGTAAAAGAACCTATATTTGACCAGAATATTAGGTGGAGAAATAGTTTCTACAGAGAAAATGTCTGATAGTATGAAGTTGTTTCATTTATGGATTGAGTATAATTGTGAAAATAAAATCAAAATTGTAACAACAAAATGAATTCCAAATCTCAATAAATATGATTTTACAAGTTACATGATTTATAATATTTATAAGTAGAAAAGAATTTACTTTAACTTGAATAGATGGATCCCAGAGCTCAAAAGTTATAATTGGTTCACTTAGATGTTTGGGAGCATGTCCCATCACAATATTATAGTGGATATCATTAGTTTTTAAGGTTAATGGATGATGAAACTAAGAATTTATGGCTTTAATTTTGTAATAAAAGTCTAATGTATTGGTTTTAATTATTTAATGGAAGTCCCTGGTGGAGAGGGAAGCTGGCCATAAATTAAAATTCCTAAGGTTCAAAAATGGTGGTGACTATGATAGAGGTAACATCAGAATGTTATATATGATGAAGGATATTGAGCTATAGAGAACCATGATTATTATACCATAATATAATGTTTTGGTAGATCAAATGAACCAAATATTAACTAATAATGAACCAATATGTGAGTTCACTCAAGAATTCCAAAAGAATTTTTTATGGAATCAGTGAAAATTGAAGCATACTTCATTAACAAAAGTCTGTTTAATATATTAGGATTGGATTTTTTGGAACCAATACAGTGTTGTAAACAACTAGAAGTTATAAACTTTAATATAATTTGCAGTTTTTATATTCTCATGATGATGAAAAGGACATATAAAAACTTGTGGAAGATTCCAATGCATGTTTCCTTATGGGTATTTTTTGTAAAATAATATTTTCAAATCATGCTATAGGATGACGACAATTTAAAAATCATTAGGGTCTATAATGTTCTCATCAATAAAGAAGGTTCTCGGATAGGATCAAAACTTGGTTGAGGTGGAAATTGAATGGAAGGGGTCAATTGATTGAGTTTAATATGATCTGAATGGGCATACTAGATGGAAATAAGTTTTTATGAGTTATTATAGAATAACATGATACTTTGAATATAAAATTAGGTGAAAATGTTCTAGAATTATCAATTTCCCTGAGGCTCAATAAGGAGTACTAAATTTTTGGAATCCAGAATTCTGAGCACCTAAAAATAAAATACCATAGAAAATAGAGTATAAAGTTAAATTAAAAATATCTTATATATTCTAGAAAATAGTTTATGCTTTAAAGATGACATGAAATCTACAGTTCATATGAATAGTGGAGAACTAGAAATCTAGGATGAGGAGACCACTCTTAGGGACTCTATATAGTGGGGGTAAATAATGAAATAAGAAATATATTCATTGGATACCAAGGAAACATAAGAAAAATTTGAGATACCATAGGGGAAGAGAGAACATGATAATAAGTTGGTGTTCCATTTTAAGTGACAATCATATGGTATGAAAACATTAAATGAATGAAAGGTGGTGAAATTATTTCATTAAAATGTAGAAATTGAATTATTAGATATTTTATCTCAATTTTTTAAACTTAATACCATTCAAGTAGTTCTTCTAATGGTTGCATATGATATTATATACTTATAGGTGATGAATGTTAATCCAACATTATATCATGATGATTTGGGGGAAGAATATTACATGAATTAATTGATTGTTTTCAAGGGAATTCCAAACTTGAATTTGGTGTGTAGGATGATGAAAAGCTTATATGGATTGAAGTAATAATTAGGGAAGTAAAATAAAAAAATAAAATGCATTTATGGCTAGATACGATTTTACTATTTGAAACCTAGAACACTATGGAATTAGAAGTTGTCAAATGATTTGTGCTTCTTTATTTTTCTCTCATATATAGATAAAATGATGAACGATGGTTTAGAAGTTAATAGAAAACAAAAGATGAAGAAATATTTTTCCAAATGATTTGAGATGAAAGATTTTAAACATGATAAAAAGATATTGGGAATAAATATTGAATGATACAAAATATTTGGGATTTTGTAACAATCTCAAAAATATTACATCTAGATGTTTAATAAAAGATTTGGGATGAATGGATTCATGCCATTCTCAACTCCATCGGTTGGAAACATCATGTTGTCCAAGTCAAAGGTTCATAAAATAGAATATGTGGTTATGTATATGGTAAATGCTTTATTTTCACTGTCAATTCATTGTATGATGTATGCTATCATATGTACACATCAAGAAATTGAATTTTTAGTTAGAGTTATGAGCTGATTCAAGTCAAATATAGAAAGAGAACACTTAGAGGTAATGATTTGAATTATCTGATACTTAAACGGTTTGGAAGATATATCCTTGTGTTTGTGGTAAGATCATACATTTAAGGGTTATGTTTTGGATTAATTTTCTATGTATTTTGACACCAATTAAAGAACCATAGTGTTTTTTCAGCTATGGTGTAAAGGAAGTTAGTTAAATTTCATGGATATACAAAATAGTTACTTTGTCTGTAATGGAATATATGTACATAACTGAAATATAATATGCGAAGAAATTGTTATTTCTCACATTCATATTGAAAGAGTTGTGAAGGATTCAGGAGGGTGAAGTGTTATTTGGTGATTGTCAGAGTGTGGTTCACTTGGCTCTGAATCCCCAATTTCAAGAAAGGAGGAAACAAATTAACTTGAAATTTAAATTCATCTAGAACATATAAGAGTAAAGGTTATTATATTTGAAGAAGATAACCTGGAATAAAAATAAAGTTAAAATTTTCAATATGACTTTAGTCCAAGAAATTCTGAGGAAACCCTATTCCTTGTTGAGACATAGCGGAATGGACCAAAATGAGAGCACTTACTTTTATTTTTTGTAGAAGAAGATCAATATTATGTCTAAGAGATTCCACAAGTTCCTTAAATATGTATTCATGTGGCATATTTTTAGGATATAAATCTAAATTAATGTCTTAATTACATCAAATAGATTTATAGTGAACCATATGATACATCGATCTTCGATTTTAGATAGTGACAACAAGATATTTTGAAGATGAAGGTTTGATTGAATAGTGGTTTTATCAGATGAAAATGTGTTGTGGGTTAGAAAGTGGTGATTAGAATGTATATGGTAGTCTTACCAGTTCATTTGTAAAGGTGTTAGGTACCTTCACTATTCACCAGATATAGTGGCTGGGTATCAATTTTAATAGAAAATTAGTAGTCTCCACCGATCAATGGTGTGTCATCTAGAAATTTTGGATGATAATGCTATTGGATGACCTAATGATACATACTATAAGTACATGGGACCACTAATAAAAATGTTATGATGTTATTTAAAATTAATAGAAATCTATAATCTAATTTTTTTTGTCTTAGAAAAATAGATTTTAATTATATTGTATTCTGATTGTAAAGGAATATAGTATTGTATCTCCCATAAATATAAGATATAATTTCCAAACCACCAAAAACCAAAAACTTTCATTTCCTTGATTCTTTTAATTTCTAATTATCTTGAATATTGTGTGAGTTACAAGTTTTCTGGAGTTTGTGTGAGGACTACCATGTTTGATGAGTAGGGTGTGTTGTATTCTTATCTTCTGGTACATAAAATATTGGGAGTCATATGCATGACCTGGTTTCTGTCATGTGTATTAATTAGAGATACATCAGCTAAAATTCATATGCTATGAAGGATTCATAATATAAATATATTTCAATATTAGTTATAAGAGGAAGTATGACTGTAATCATTATTCTAGGGAATAAATAATTTAAAATCATACATTTATAATTATAAATATACAATAATATAAAATCAATCCCAATTGTGAGTATGTAAGAATGATGAATCAATTTTATAAATTTTATTTTTTTTCTATATATAATAAAAACATAAAATATAAATTGGTACTGCTATCCCTAAAAATGGTTCCAAACTTGTTTGACTGAAAACTCTATAGTGAATGCTACACAACCTCCCAAAAAGTTCACAAGATGATGTAACACATTAACATGGAGTTATCCAAGGAAAGATAATCAAGGAAAACAAGTTCATATCACAATTTTAGTTTGCTTATGTTGAGAATATAAAAGATTGTTAATATGTATGTTGTAACATGCAACAAAGTAACATAAGAAAAATAGTTATCATGTTATATTAAATATAATATGATCTCATGATAAATAAATATTATTTTATTGATTAAATAAGATAATTATTTGGGGTGTTTGGATTGGTTAATAATTTTCATACCACCTATGATTCAACTCATTATACCTCTTCTAGCACACTCACCAAATCTTTCTAAGAACTCTCTTGAGGGAATATTTTTATTCTTAGTGTAATTGTAGGTCCCTGTGATTTTTGTGTGCTAATCACACAAATAGAATTGATTTCGTTATATTATGTGTTTTTTACGCTTTATCCTCTTAGGAAACTCTAATTTTTTATAGTACATATTATTTGTATCATGTTCTTGGTTTATACTTCAAATTTCTCAATATCATTAAATTATCATAAGATCATCTATTAGATGATCAAGCTAGAAATCTTGAAGAATAGAACAATAAGATGGATAAAATATTATTAATTAATTAATTTGAAAATAATACACAAATACATATCACCCCAACCCCATTAAGTGTTTTATTGACACATGATCATAGTAATATAATTAAAATAGAAAAAATAATAAAATGGTTCTCAAAGGTACACTATTGTAGAAACTTCAAACAATGACATAATCTACTAGCTCTTGAATCCCCTTTCCTTCCATAAAACCCCAAAGAATGATAAACTTCTAAAATTACATTACTCTATGCATATGATCTCCTCTCTGAATTTTTTTATTTACTCCCATGATCAGCCCGTATAAGAAATGGGAGTTAAGATCATTACATATGGTCTAAACACATGAATCTATTTAGTTAATATTCTCCACTCTTCCTCACTGGGGCCTCCTTATATCTCTTTTGGATAGGATTCCATTTTCTGAAATAGTTATTTCATTTCCAAAATTTAGTTAGATTGTTTTTTATAGGGATTATCTTAGCCACCAAAATATGTGCATGTGCTCCATATGGAATCCCCATTGATCAATAGACCCCAATGGTTAATTTACCTTCCTTATGCATTAATGTTTTTAAACTTTATCTAGCTTTTTAGAAAAAAAACTCATAAATTAAATTTCTGAAGTTGAACTGGTTGGATTTAATATATTACTTAATTTAGAGACCTATGAATCCATAGAATACAACAGATCCAATGTTCAGGTTAGGTAATAAATTGAATCAGAAACATAATATCAATTTAACACCCTTTTTTCTACATTATAGTATAGAAAAATCATACATTGTGACTTGTCATCAAATTGGAGTGTGGGGATATCCTTAGATGTTTTGGTGTGGATATATCCATGGTATGTTATGTAGGTATACTTTCTTAAAAACATAACCCTAGTTTCATGAATTTTCATATTCCCTCCACATAGGGTTTCACAGTGCATATTACATTTCCGTAATATCATAAAATGCATTGGGCCCTCATGCTATGTTGGATCTTGAATGAATACCATGTTGACTTTTATGAGATAAAATTGGAATTTTTGAATTCTAAAGTGTTTGCCCATACTATGTTGTAGATGTTGTAGTCTCAACCAGTTGATGAAACATCTATTAAAGAGTAATAATTTTCTCCAGATGATGAATGTGGGATTACAATGGTGTGCCAATATACTCTTAAAATTTTATGTGAGTCTTCGTTGGACCATATATACTCTCAAGTTAATCTCCATGATATTTTATTTTCCTAGATAGATGCTCTAGCTTCTGTGTGACATTGCATCGGTTCCCTAATTCCTTTTAAAGTGTTGTATTAATAATATGTTGGCTAGGAGATTTATCCTTAGGGTTCTTAGTGAATAATAAATTTTCTAAAATTTAACCTCATCCCAATTATGTGAATTTTATGAATATTTTTTATTATTATATTATTTCATTAAATTCTAACTCCCTTGAATCAAAATACATCATACCATAATTGATTAATATCCAAAATAAATAAATATTCAAAATGTAGAGTAAATGAATTAAAATCCATGCATGAATTATTAATATTTAAATATAATTATCAAACATCTATAATTAAATTAACTATAAATAACAAACTAAAAATTACAATAAATTACACACATTGGAACTTTAAAAAAAGTAAAAACAATGACATAATTTTGAGACATATATACTATGTAATAACCAAAATTTTACTAATTTTTATAACAAAAAATAATTTATATTTATGTATAAAAATATTTAAGTGAAATTATTGGAGCTATGATGAAAATAAAAATTCATGAAATAAATAGATAATATCTATCCATGCTCATTAAATAACTCATTCCTCCTCAAAAAACCCACTCCATTAATAAATCTCTCCCCACACTTATATATAAAAATAATAATATAAATATCCAAGATATGGGTACTAATGTATATGGTATATTTGATTTTCCTTGTAATAATTCATTTTTATTACAATAATTAAATTCTTTACACTCAAATTTTTAAAACCATTTTATCTTATCTTTATTTATTAGCACTTTATATATTAAATAAGGTTTTTAATGGTTTAGTTGAACACCGTGGGAGGTTTTAGAGGAACTATGTAATTAGAGATATCGTTGAGATTGGTGATGTAAATATATATTGAGTTCTTATAAATGAATATGTAGGTAATCCATTGGAAACACTATTATCATTGCACAAGTATGAGGGTCAAGTTGAATTAATTATTATTTGATAATGAGATATTAAATTGAATGGTTATAAAATATATCATGATTTTATAATAAATGAAAAATATATTTATCATTCATTCACGTGTCATGATTTTATATTACATGAAAAATATAATGACAATATCCCCTTTAAGTACAAAATTTAGTTTTCCATGATCTTATGATCATCATGCTGTATTATGGGTTGAGATTGAGGCACCCTAGACTCACAATCCTAGGTATGGTGCTATGAATAATTTCTTTAAACATTATCTTTGATATAAAGTGAGATGAACCAAGATAAACATATATTTATTTTATAAAATTTCTAAAAGTTACAAATTATACCTCACAAATAATCACATAATCCCAGGAATGGATGGTTTAGTGTCTTTGAGGACTAGTTACATAAGAAACTTATTTTACAACAGTAGTGAACATTTTTCTATAATAAAACCCCACTAGACTCTATTTTATACTTCACTTTAGCTATACACATATTCATAACCATGGGAATATAAATATAATAAAGGGTTCATCTCAAACACCTAACATGTGAAAAAAATCATCAACTTGTCATTAAGGGTTAAATAAAACTCATATGAGAAAATTTTCGTGGGATAAATACTTTATTAAAAATAAAATGACCCAATAAGAGTTTTCCATATAATAAAAGGACATGTAATCTCAAATGATCAATCATATACCTTAAAATAAGAGTGTGAGATAATAAAAATGATACATTAAGCATAATAATGGGCATATACCATTAAAATTTGGAAATAATAATTATCATAACAAATCACAACATTTTGAACATATAAATTCGAGTTTATGATCATACACATTCACTATAAGAATAAATAACTAAAATTTCACTCATGCGTAGTATTTGTTTTCATTTATTACTATAATTACACTCATGTAAGATATTTATGAGTGAAAATTACTAAAATTACACTCATGCATAGTCTTTCTGAGAAACTTTTACTACAATTGTACTCATACACATTACTTGACAATATATATAAGTAAAATTACACTCATGTATAAATTAATTATCTCCTAATATGAAAATTCATATTCAATATATTGGTTATAAGTATAGGACCCCACCCATCAATCATCAATCCATATGTGTTGAAATTTAATATAATAACTCATCATATAATAAATAACACATGGAAATAAAATTGGTTCTGTAACATTTCTAGAAGGTATCACCAAAAATGACTTCAAGAATAAAATTAGTTACTAAAAAAAGTTAAATACCCATAAATAGTATTTCATAAGATAATTTATTGGTTGATTCATGGAAAATAATTTACAATGAAAATTAATCCTTTAGAGACACATTAAAAATTGGAAGAGAAATTATAAAATATTTCTCTGAAAATATTTTAAAATTATCACACAAGAATAAGTTGAAGATCAAATTAAAAAGTCATTTTCGAGATGGTGAAGTAAAAAATTTGAAAAAAATACTTTAAATGAATCTTAAACAATAGATCCTTGAAAATAGATAAATGTTATCAATAAGAAATGTGGAGTGGAAGATAAAACATTTCATTTTGAAAGGATGAAAACACCTTTTTAATATTTTGAAATACAATTGATGAAAACACAAATTATAAAGAGTACCAAAACATACTTTTAAAAATAAGATAAGATAAGATAAATATAATGGTTACATGAGATAACATATAATTCAGTTTCCATATATAAAGGATATCATTACTAGGAAAATAAAATAGGTATATGGAAGAGAAAGAGCTTACATGAGAAGGATAATAATTATTATTAATCATGTTATACTTTTATGATAAATATATTAATCATGTAAGGAGATTTGATTTTAAAATTCATTTTCACCAAATAGGAATATAAAATTTAATATAACACAATTTAATAGTGGAATAACTCAATATTGGAAAAAATAATTTCGAGGAGAAATATCATTACTTAATGAAAGTGGGTTTGAGTTGTCAATATACATTAATGATTAAGAAACATTTTTATAAAATCCCCATGAAAGTAAGGGATTGAAATTGAACTTAAAATACCATCAATAAAATATAATTCACGATGATATATATCCAATAGGTAGTATACACACCATTTAAATGAAATTAGGTTCATAAAAAAACGTGTCTTATAGAAAGAAAATTTATATTAAACACCCTTACATCATCATTACCTTTTGAATTGATACCCTATGAAAGGTAGAACATGAGATGGATTTTTTATATCCCTTATATTTAAAAAAAATTATGATAAAATAAACCCATGGACAAAATATACACCAAAGAAGGAATAAATTAATGAATATGCATCATATCCCAATGAAGCAAAATTGAGATGCAAAAACCTTTATCTTTTATCACAATTAACAGAACGTTCTCTAACCTATTGTATAAAAAAATTACTATCTTAATAAAATATTTAAGAAATTTATCCATACATATATAATTTTATAAAATTAATTTATAATCATTTATCACAATTATTAGTTAGTTATATTTTATTATCATCATCGTATTCTATTATCTTTAGTTTCCTATTCAGTATTAGTTTGGTAATATAAGTGTCGAATATTGTTTTTAGATTAATATTTCACCATTAAAATAAAATTATCGTTTTTTAATATATTTTATTATAATGATATATAATTTTTTATTTTCATTTCATATTTATTTTTGTAATTATTTTATATGACAAAATTGCTGATGAGCTTGTTTCAGTTATTTATAACAAACAAAAAGGAAGGTATATTAATACTATGTTATATATTAATATTAAATTTATAGAAACATAAATCAAAAATTATATAATAATTAATTTATAATAAAACCAAAATTTTAGTTTCCATTGTTTCCATGATAGAAATTTATAGCACTATTCAAGTGGGTGGTTAAATCGACCCAAACAAGAATAAACTGTAATCTATGGGAGAGTATTGTTAAGAAAGTGATTCTATTAGAATATTATTATTACTAAATAATAATAATTACATTATTTATATCTTTTAAGGTGGTGAATAATATTTTAATAGTGTTTTATAAATAATATAAAACTATATGGAAAATGAAATATGTTACCTTTATAGAGGTGGTAGTCCACACATATGATCGAGCGACGTTTTCATTTTCCATAGAGCGGAAAGAAGATAAGAAATTATTTATAATTTAATATATTCAATAATGTTACAAATATACTATTAATACTTTAAATATACTTTTATAACCATCCTTGTAATGTGGTGGTGTAAAACTAAGTACACCGTTCATGGAGGGGGTAGTCCGCACGTACGCATGACGATGTATTCATTTTTTTAATGGTATTGGAAGATGGTAGAAAATGGATATTAAATTAATATAATAATATTTAATTATATTAGTTAAACATATTTTATAATATATTAAAAAATGTAATAGTTTTGAGTAGGTGGAAGAAGAAAAGAAATAAGATAGCTCGATTGAGAACATAACCTCTCCCTTTTGATGTTCTCCACTTGGTAACACCTTAAGGATATTTAGCATGGTATTTTGGAAATAAAAAGGATTATCGGATGTGGTTATAGTGTTTAGGATAGTACAGCTAATAGTTATTTTGATAAGTCTATCTAATGGTTGGACAAACGTGGTGGAAGGGATTTCCTTTTTTTTAAAGGTTGTGGCTGAAGCCTCATTTTATTATTAATCAAAAGAAAGGGACTTTTTTGATTGGGTAGAGGGAGAACCATTACATTTTCCAAAGGACCAAGGGCATGAAATCCCATTTTTGGCCTAGATGACCCTCTGGTGAATAGTACTGCTACAGTACTTGAGTTGTTTCAGTACCTTCTACAGTACTGTCGCCGATATAGTGTCACCACCACTGCTAAATAGTTTATATTTTATTAAACATATAAGTTAAACATTATTACATGTTTTTTTGTTCCAAAATTAACCTTAATCTTCATATAATATAATTAAATTTATAAAAAAAATTAAATTATCTTTTAAATTAAAACATTTAATATATACAAAAACTATTTTGTTAAAACAAGTTATTTTCACCATTAAATTGTTCTCAATCATATAAAACAAAAATTACCAATTAAATGAGTGATAATATATTTTTATATATGTTTTATAATCATATAAAATTCATTATATAAAATATATCAAATAAATTTATTAGAAAAAAATTACACAACATTAGTAAAATAATTCTTTGAAAATAACTCTTTCAGCATTATCATGGTCATTAACATAAATCTTTGTAATCATAGTTTTGTTCTTAAAAATAAAAATAAACTGATAAATAACATGAACATGTTGATTTAAAATATAAAATCAATTTTAATATTTAATTTCTATAAGTGAAGAAACTAATTTTGAAATATAAGAAAATAAAAAAAGTATTTAGTGTAAAATATTTTTTAAGTATCCAAAACGTTAAAAATGGGTTTTGTAATTTTAATATAGCTTTTTAATGTATTTATTTACCTTTATAAATATATAATTTTTATTAAAAATACTATTTCGAAAAATATTAATTCATTTATTATTATGATTGGTTGTAAAAGTGATAATATTAGGAAAATAAATATTGTTTCACTGTTCAACATAAAATCAATTATTTTAGAAAAAACTCAAAAAATTTACCATAATAAAATTTTGAAATTATTAATTAAAAAATTAAGTACAATTTTGAAAAAATAAAATTTTAAAATTGGTATATTTAACTATTAAATGAAATACAATATACATAGAAAAACATATTTTGTTTAAAACATCCCCTTTAAAGCATTAATAATTATGAATCTTATTTTTTTGAATTTATAATTGATTATAATATAGTTATTTACTATAGGTTTTAATTTGCTTAATTTTTTTTAATAATATTCAAATAATATGTCACAACATGTTTTTCAGTGTTGTGTGTGAAATAATCTATTTATAGAATGTGTGTTTATAGGAAAGTCTACTTTGAAATCATAGAGTATTAAGAATATGTTATTTTTATATTAGAATGAGTACGAGGAGTTGTATACATGATAGTAATAATATTCTCATGAGATAATATGTCAAGACTTATTATCTGTACTGATCCTCCAAAGTATATCACATGGGATGTCATATTATCACATATATACCTTGGTGTGTATGATTATTATAAAACCTAATTAACTATGGTTGGTAATATTCCTAGAATTATAACCTTCATACTAAGATTACTGTATTATAAAATCCTTAAGGATTAGCTAATCAGAGGGTGGTTGGGTTTGTTGTTGATCTTGTCATTGGATGGAGTTCCACCATGATGACATTTTTCTACTCATATATTGAGTAAATTTATCTGAGCCCTTGATTTCATTAAACATAATTAATGCATGAAAATTATTATTTGGGTGAAATCTGATATGATCGACTACTTGGATGAATGACATGTCATGTATTCATTCATTTTGATTATTCCATTTCTAAGAATCACGAATGTCTTAGATGATCTATATGATATTTTCATGTTCTAGGTCTATGGGTTATTATATTTCTTGAAAAATAGGTTATATAGGTATACATATTATTTATATGATGATTATATTAGTAGATATGTTCATATGAATATATGAGTTTGATTGAGATTACACTAGATCCCTTTAAAGCTTGAGTAAGACTGATGATTTGATAGAGGCCACTCGTCACTAAAATATATAAAATCATGATTTCAAATTTTCTTCCAATTCTTCAATGGCTATTAGGGTTACATATATATGACTTAGAATATGGATTATATTTTGGATGAATTATTTGTTATAAAAATAAACACACTTTGATAATCCAAATCCAAAAGAGATTGGAATAATTCAAAAAGAGTTATCATGTATTTCCTAAATTCCATTTGGGATTTTATTGAATGTAAGGGTTTTTGGATTTTCACTAAAATAGATATGTCATAATATATTAAATATCCTATGTCATAGCCTATGATATGTATATGATTCATATAAGGCTTTAGGATAGGTTTCCCCTAATGTACATGGGTTTGAGTATATGGATACTGCCAGTTCATCCCTGAAAATTTCATTCAATTTTGAATTAATGGTTTTATTTATTTATGGATTAAAAAACTGATAATAATCACTTCAAAAATTTAAAAAATAAATCCACAATGGGTATGCATTATTGGTATTGCATATCGGCTTCCATACAATGGGATCTAACCATACCGACTTTTTATGGAGTTAAGAGAGAATTTACAAGGGGTTGTAATACCTCTATTGGGGCTGCGAGACACTTAGAATAGCTATATAGGGGTATCTATTTCTCCATATTATACAATAATATCTAATGATAAGGTTCTATAACCCCATTGTATTTTTAGGATCCTTTTTGTAATGTAAAATTATCATAGTGTCTGGTTGAATCCTAAAGTGGAATGGTTTTAATGGATATTTCTTGGTTATTTCCAATAATAAAACTCTATAATAGATCAATATAGATAGAAAAAATTATAGTAAAGGTTCACCTGTATTATTTATGTTCATCAATTCATGTTGATTTTATGATGTTAGATCAAGAAAATTATAGGGTTTATTATTCTATTATGATGAAGTGATGATCCTATAAAACCCATAACATATATATTATCTTTATTGGCATTTAATGATATTATGTGAAAAGTTTTACTTATAGGTAGTTCCACCCATTATTTATGTATATATATCTATTCTAGTCACCCCTCCTATCCCATTGGTGGTGGTTTTAGGAATCTTACTTATCAATATGTTAGGGTATAATTTATTTGCATCAAATCAACAGGATATAGTTTGTTGTTAAGAAGATGTGAGTTTTTTTAGAATGAATATAAATAATTTATATTAAGGAAAATTTCGTTAAAAAGGTTGAAATAGAGGAATTTTTAATGTTTCTTGGTGACCTACTATAATTTCATGGTCCAAAAGACACTAGACTGGTACTTTAACCCACTTTTCCACAATACATCAAGCATGTGTAACTTTATGTCAGAGGATTCCCACTAGAATTCCAGGTCTAAGATGGTATTGTGGGAAGAATATATCCTCTATATCAGAGTTTTATATAATAGATGAATATATAAATTTCAAGAATCAAAAAATAAACTAACAGTGGATGAAAAAATATAAACATGTTTGTAACAAATTAACTGTGATAAAAGATCAAATATCCATGCCCTATATACAATAGAAGATCTCCCACTTGGATGGTCACACCAATATATTATCATAATGGAAATAAAGGATACTGGTTCCATGACTACACCAAGCCTCACCTCATCCTGATTTCCAACCTCATCCATGATGACCCTCTCAACCATGCTATCTTGGGACTCTACATAAACATTTCTTCAAAAAACATGTGAGAGCATCTTGGGTACCCATGTAAAATGGAATCCCAAGAAGGTTCTGAGTAAAAAACATAGAAGGGAATCAAAAATATGATCCCAAGAAATTGGTATAGGAAATGTTATGTGAATGTGAAATGATCAACTTAAATAAACAAAATTGTGAATAATAAATAAAATAAAATAATAGTACCCACTTTGGATCGACATTGGAATGTCTTTGAGCATATCGCATGGACCAGGCCAAACCATGTACCACAACCATATCATTATCAATATTTAGTATGCTATTCTTGACGGGATATATGTAATTTAGTTTGTTCTAGGGTGTATTTGAGAACTTCATAATATCATTCCTACCATGTAAATACCATATCATGGTGTAACCCATGCATTCCTCATATTCAAGCTCAAATAAAAAACAAATTATGGTGAATAGATCCCTAGTTAGACCCCAAGAATCCTTAGAATATCTCTTAACTCTAATAAAATTAATGTATTGAGACATATTCATGGGTATCCTAGGAAATAATTGAATAAAAAATTAACCCCAAGTCATTGTGTAAAATGGATAGATCTGAGGAATTTTAGGCATCCTGACCAGGTAACATCATCAATCTTGACTGAAAAAACCTAGGCTTGGCCTAGTCATCTTGTCATCATAATAGTAATAACAATAAAATAATACACAGAGCCTATATAGCTAGTTACTTGTCAGGATAAGAATCATAGGGACCTGTGGTGTTTGGGGAATCCCATATAGACCTAAGGTCAAATCTTGGCATCCTATTAAATCTTCAAATGGCTTAACAGCTGAATCCAATGTGGCACCATACATCCACGATGACATCATCATCAATGTTTTCCCATTACTATATTACATAAGGCCCATGTTTGTATCTTAGGAAAAACCATTGGGAATCCACTATATCTTCATCACATTAGGCCCATAGGTTGTAATCTAGGATGCACATTTGGGTGTAACAATATTATCCAAATTAAGTACAAGATGGAGAAAAATAAAGTCAAGGGTTTCCTGAATGCCTAAACCCATCCCTACTTTTCACATCCCCTCATGCTTACATGTTTAGTGTAAGTTCATTTTGACCCCCGGTACTATATCAACCTAGACTATATGCACTTTTTTGGGTCCAGTCAGTCATCGGGGAACCCACTAGTGTCTCTTAGGTCATAGTACTATGGAGTCACCCCCACTTGGGTCCTTAGTCTCAACTAAGTATTGGTTCGACACACAAAACTCTAAGTACATCACATTAGATGAAGTCGTAACAAGGGTACATTGATCAAATTGGATATATAGGATCTTTCGTATAATGAAACACTCAAGATGTGACATGTGACCCATCTCAATCCCTATGTTTTCACTCGATGGGTTCACTCACCTAACCCCTGTCTATTACACTTTAAAATCAAGATGTGCCCTTAGAGGTACTAGTATTAAAGCCCATCTTTCCAATAGTCAAAACCTCAAGCATCAGTGGCCAATGAATCTATCCTGAGAAATAGGGCCCATTGTGGCCCTTGGATCCATATAGGTCCATGGGATATAATTTAAATAAACAATTTAATTAATTAAAAATTTATAATTTAATTTACTTATTTAATAGTTATTTTAATTTAGAAGCTTATGGAACTAAGTTGGATATAAAACATGATATAATGAAAATAATCAAATTCATATATAATAGGGTGTGTATAAAAGAGATTGTACCATAATAGAATCTTTCTATTTTTTATTAGGGTTATCATCTACTTCTAAGACCTACTTTAAGGTTAAACCCTGCCCGTCCATGCCCTAAAATCCGATACCCAAAATAATACAATGAAGATTCAAACAATTAATTATTACATTTAAAAATAATTTTAATTTTTTTTCTAAAAATGAATAAACACTAAAAATATCATTGGTTGAATCATCACACCAAAAAAATAACCAAACACCCGACAATAACATGTCATGTTCCCCCCGACATCATACCAAGAAAAATCCATTACACGAGTCATCAATTACAAAATTAATTTAATTTCCAAAAATTAGGAAAATATATAATAAAATAAATAATAAATACCTACCTTAATGAATCTTTGAGAAACTGAGTGTAGATGGTGTCTTAGGACACCCTCATCCTAGGATACATGAAATCCCATTGAGAATAAGGTGATTCCACCCTAATATGGGGTAATGGATAATGAAAACCTAAGTTAGGAAAACAAAAAATTAGAAACAAATAGAGGACGATTCAAGTAGAGACCATCAGAGGGAGGATTTTACCTCAAATAATCATGGAAATCCAAGAATAAATCCATCCATGATGGGGTTAAATGAAGAAAAAGAAGAGGAAAGGGATATTATCTCACACAAGGGAGGTAAAGGGGGAAAGGGAATGCCCCTTCTAAAAAATTTGAGGGGGGGGGGACAATATTTTTTACCATTTATTAATAGGTCTCATGGTTTGGATGCGTGTTTGGCCAAACTATGGAATAAAAATGTGGTTGGTTATGTCTCTAAAAATCTATCTCACATGATTTACCAAACCATGTTCCATGTTTTTGGATGGTAATATAACTGATATTGAATTCCATACGGGTTCATATATAGTTTCACACATTTTTACACCAACTATGAAAAAAATATGCTACATAGGAAAACAACTAACAATGCACCGAGTTTTAGGGTGTCATGTAATTTCCCTTAAATCATGCACCCAAAACCAGGTTCTATGGCCAAAAACCTCCAAATCTACTAAAACATAACTTGGAGCCTATGAGTCTCATCTATGAACCCAGGATACCATCTGAGCCTCATTGCACGTCTATAAAAATTACTTTAGTTTATTCCAACTGTCAAAATTCTATTTTTAATCTCGAATAAAAAATTGTCCAATACATTAATGGAAAATTCAACTTCCCTCTAGAATTTATAAAATATACATGCCCATGGTTTTTCAATATCCCCACCAAAACACTTTTCTTCCATGAAAAGTCTTAGAGATCATTCATCAACACATCTTGAACTATCCCTGCCTTCTATTATCTATAAACTAATGTGTTATAACTTATAATGATAAACACACTTCTATCACACAACCTCTAAGTTATGGTACTTATGAAATTGAAATATTAGAGAATAATCATATCAATTTTATAAAACATTGAGTCAATGTGCCCTGACACCTATCCATATAAAAATGTATAAACCATCATCCAATTTTTTATCCAACCTATGATGCTTGATACTACAAATCTTATCTCAGAATAGCCGATTACAACCCATGATGTTCCCCACAATTGGAGTCACCTTTCCCAACATATTTCATGATTCATCATCAATCACTGGTGTGGTTCCTAATTCACTTCATATAATCTTAATAAAAACACTATCCAAAACCCCTATGGATGACCCTTCTCGAGAATACTTAGTTTCGGCTGCTGATGTGTTACTGACTACCCGATCATGATGCCTTTATGGCTTAAGGCATCCCATAATCATCAAACCATGCTCACCAAATCACATACCTAACTTCTAGTGACATTATGAAGTTTCACCATCCATGTCCATTTCTATTATTATGCCCAACCTTGAGAACCAATGCGCCACTGACCCGACCACGTTTGGGTCACCTCAAAACCATCATGAGTTGGACGCCGATGCTAGAACACCACCTGATACCATGTATAAATTTTCCACCTGGAATTAACTTAGGAATACATAAGTATAAAATTCCATTTATCTAGTAAAATATTAAGGAAAAATTACTATATAATGATTGATCCCACACTACCATGTCCCTTTAGTACAAGGGTCACATCACCCATGTCCAAACATCACACTCCCACCATTGATGTTTCCCTATAATCGTGATACCAAACAAAACTCCCATGTAATAACAAGGTTCATGCCTTGAAATATTCAATGGTTAACTCCCTAACATATGTCTTACCTTATAACACTCATTGGGAACTACCTCAATGGTTTTAATCATAAGAAACACATGAATCTCTTTCCTAGCCATGCTCATTCCATCCCATGCATCACCTACGTAAACCTCAGATTAACCATATCAGTATACCAAATCCCATTAAAAAATATCCCTTACCTCAAAGGTGATTCCTTTATTTCATCAGAATATTTGGGTAACCAAGCTTATAAGAAACTCACCAAGAATCCATCAGTCCTTAACCTACTTCTAGAAACTCACTAATCCAAATTTCAATAGTCATCGTTATCCCAATGCACACTTACTTGATTGACTTGAAAATGAACAAACATATGATACCGTACCACCAGATAATTGATGTTTACCAACAATCCTATGAGTTTTATACCACCAGAACTAGTATGAAACACCAACATCACTAACCGTACCCCTAATCATGTAAGTTTTTCAACATGTCCATACACTTATCCTCCACCCAAATCCATTTTAAAGATTCAACTATTTACTCACACTCCAACCAGGATCAGTATTGATTTGTAATCACTAGCTATTTAGGTTCCTTAAAAAAATATAGGGCATCACCATGTCTATACCAAACATTCAATTCCACATCAATTCATCAATCAAATATCCCAAATCACTAAAGTGTGATTTATGCCTCAAGTCAACCATAAACCCAGACAAACCCCTCTCTGGGGTATCCCTCGATCATACCAGTCACCAAATCACTAAAGTACAAGTTGTATCTCAAGGTTCCCACTCTTATCCCCATATACTAGGTATCAAGAAGGGCCACAACTAATAGGAAAATACTCAATGCCCCCATCAACACATCACTTGATAACTCACATTCCAAGGCATCCCCAAGTTCTCATGTATGTAAAAGCGAGGTACCCCATACCAAGTCATCAACCCAATAGAGAAATAATTCTCGCCGAGCATCCATACATAGGATTTCAACCTCATGAATCACAACTCACCCAGGGTCACACATGTTTAACAAAATAATCATATATGAATCATTCCAAGATAAATAGAAACATGATGGTCGACTATATAGAATGAAATTTCAATATGTATTATAAATCACTATATATGTTGTTACTGGGAATTTAAGTAACTAAAACAAAATAACAACATCCACTAGGGGTTTCCCACTAAGTAACCACATGCCAAACTAACCTAATAGTGTCACTAAAACTTCAATGCACATGGACTATTCTATCTCAAAAAACAAACCCCTAGAAGACCTTTATGACCTTACATTAGTAGTAAATACATATACAGGTTAGCCATGAAGAGTAGAATAAAACCATGTACTTTTACATGAAAACACCATAAGATTAGTTGCTAACAATTCAAATATGTGTTCCTTAGTCTTCAATGGATAAAACCAAAATATTTGGATAATATCATGTGAATCCTACATTCATTATATTATATGTGAAGATACCTCTTACCTGACTAGGTCAAGATAGAAGACGTCTAATAAATGGCCTCTTTCTAACGGTCCAAGAGCCAATATCCAGAAATAATGAATATCAAAACAAAAAAATTATTTTCATCATTCTATGTTAAAAAAACCATAATATCACAAGATAATAACATCAATCATAGACCCATGGTTACCAAAACTTCCACTGGGAAAGGTGTTTATAACACACCATTATAGATTCCATCACAAGACTTGACACATCTCTATGTCTCTTGTTTACCATATCTTGAAATAGTAGTACAATAGAATAATAAATCTATGATTCCACATTGTAATGACACAATCAGAAGGACACTCAGCTGATGCTTTGTCTCGGTTCACCACAGTACCTCATGCATGCATCCCTGCGTTACGGAAGCTATCGACATGCAATGGTGGTTTAAGATAATACTATGAGGAGACTATACCCCATTCATCAGAGTGTATGGTAATGGATAAACATATAATTATAAAACATCACAAAATAATCTAAGAATTGATTAAATGAATACGTAAAAGACATATAATAAGAAAAATATGACAATGGAAAAAAAACCATTCCATACAAACAAAAAATGATTTCCCACAAGGTCGGTCAAAACTACATACCAGTACAAAAGAAGTTAAATATAATGGATCCGTGGATACACCCAACCTAAAATCATCTTGATATCCAACCCTATATGATTCATCCCAATTAACCATGTTATATTTATCCTCTACCTAACCCGCGATTAAAATAACCACATGAGAGCTACTTGGGTACCCATGTGAAATGACATTTTGAGTATGTGTTAGTAAAAAACTCCGTAGCACACCACCAATGAGGTCCATAAAAATCAGTATATATAGTAATATATTAATGTTACATCCTCATCATATTCAAATAAAATGATGATAAATAAATAAACTAAAGTAATAATACTTTCTTCCTCCTGATGTTGAAATGTCTCTGAGCATGTCGCATGGACCATACTAACCCATGCACCCCAAAAATACCATTATTGATCCTTAGGTCTATGACCTCAATCAACCACACCTAATTCATCCAGTTTCAGGGTGTCTATGAGAAAATCATAATATCATGTCAACCAAATAAATAAAACCTCCTAGTATAACCTTTAAATCCCTCCTATTTTGGCTCAACCATCTAACAACTCCTGATGAATGGATCGGCATCCAGATCCCAGGTGTTCTAAGAATCTCTCAAAACTATAATAAAATTAATGTTTTGTGGAGAAATATTGGTTATTATAAGAAAAAAGTGAATAAAAAACCCCCCAATTCACCATGTTAAATGAATAGATCCCAAACATCATATGCATCCCAATCAAGAACAAGTAACATCATCAGGATTGACTGACTTGATCCTTGTAATGACCTAGGAATATCATCATTATAATATTAATCATATTAAAATAATATTGCAAGAATACATAGTAAAAACCTAGTTAGGTTAGGCATCCTATGGAACTATGGAATCAATGGAATCTCATATAGATCTGAGGTTAAATCCAGGTATCCCGACCACTATTAATGTGCATCAACAATTGGATCTCAAAGGGAACCAGACATCCAAAATGAAATCATCATCTAATATTTTCATAGAACTATATCAAAAGGCCTAATGTTAGATCCCAGGAAACACCTATGGGAATCCAAAATACCATCATCATATCATCCCCAGAGTATGGTTTCTAGGAAGCACATCTGGGCATAATTGATGGATCAACAATAAATACATGATGGAATAAATGAAAAAAATGGGTTGACCAAATTCTTAAACCCATCTACAATTTTTACAACCCCATATGATTAAACATTATATGGGTTTATAGGTGACCATTATTACCATGTGTCATAGTCCATACACACCCGATCAGGTCCAATCAGTCACCGGGGCACCCACTTGGGTCCCCTGGGTCACTGTACTGTAGAGGTACCCTTACCCGACTCCTCAGTATCTATTAGGTCTCGAGTCAACACCTAATTCTCTAAGGACATCATGTAATATGGTTCCTTTGAAAGGTATCACAATATTATCATCAACATATGGTATTATATATTGGGAAACACTCAATAGATAACATATTGACCATCATAATCCCCAAGGTTTCACTTGGCTGATTCACTAACCAACAGATGTCCATTCCACTTTAAATCTTGGAATCACCCCTTGAGGTGACAGTATAAAAGGCCACCTAGACAATATTCACAACCTTGTCCGTTAGTGGTGATTGCATTTAGCTAGACAAAAAGGCCCATTGTGGCCATTAGAACCCTATGGGTCAAAGGGATCTCATTTAATTAAATAAAAAATAAAAATTTTATTTAATTTTCCAATAGTTATTTTAATTTGGAATATTATCAACCTAATAAGAAGAGGCCACATGATACAATTCATATAATCAAATTCCTATGAAATATGGTGTATAAGAAATACCACATACCTAATACTAAATCTTTCTATTTATGTTCAAGGGACAACAATAGATTCTAAGGACCTACCCAAGGCCAAACAAAGTTCATACAAGATAACATCGCATTACAAGCCCCTATCTCAAGTTACATAACATCAAATAATTAATTATAACATTTAAAACTAATTTATAAATATTTTTCTAAAAACTAATAACCACTAAAAAGCTCATATGTGGACTTTTCACATTATAAAAACAACCAAACACACTCTAACGACCCATGACATGCCCCCAACCACATACCGAGTAAAATACAAAACACACAACAAGAATTAAACAAATAATTTAATTAAAAAAATTAGTTAAACCCCAATATAATCCATAATAGTGAAATAAATTAACGAATCATTAAGAAATTAGGTGTAGATGGAATCTTGGAACACCATTATCCTAGGATTCATGAAACCCCATTGAGAATCAATCGATCCCCCATGATCTTGGGGAATCTAAAATGAAAACATAAGCTAGAAATATAAAAATTATAAATGAATATAGGATGATTAATGAAGATAATACCAAAGGGAGGATCTTATATTGAATCTTCATTGAAATCCAAGAAGAACTCCCCCTTCAATATGCATAAAGAAGGGCAAGAAGGGGGAAGGGAGCCTGACTCATGCGAGAGAGGGGAATGGGATAAATGGGTTGACCCAACTTAAAATTAAATGGGAGAATATCCTTTAAATTTATTTTTAATAAGAATTATGGTTTTTCCACATGGTTTTCTTAACCATGCACCAACGGTGTGGTCATGCCTCTCTCTAACCACCCACCTCACATGGGTTGATTGCATGGTTTTCCAAACCATGTGCCTAGAATACAGATGTCACTATAAACCCTATGCAACCCCCACATGGTTTACTCCATAGTTTCACATGGTTTTCCACTTAACCATGATTTTACAATACAAAAAACCATGCTTCGAGAAGAATCAATTAAAAATTCCATTAGCTTCAGAGTGTTGAATAGTTTCCTTTAAACCGTGCACCCAAACCATGTTCCTTGGGAAGAAACCTAAAAACATCTAAAAATAACTTGCAGTATCTAATACTCATCTGATCAGTCAAGATAACTCTCAAGACTAATTCCATGTCTAAAAATATCACTTTGAGTCATTACATTCCTTATAATTATATTCTAAATCTCTGATGAAAAATAATTCCACCCATCAATTGAAATTTAAAATTAATTTTAAAATATAAAACTCACACAAACATAGGGTCTTATACTTATATATTACAAAAAAGGAATATAATTAATGATAAATTTAAAATAAACATTAGTACAATAATATTTTGGTAAAAATGATGGTAACATGAATTATTTTAATTGATGCCAGGGTTCTACGACGCTAGGTTTAATTGATTTGATAGAATTTTTGGATAGCCTGGGTAGACTATAATGATGTAATATATTTCAATAACTATATCATATGTTATGATCTCAATAAAGGGTCATTTTTATAGAGACAATGAGAAGAATTTTTTTAGATTGAGATGTTACTTTGTGCATCATTAATTGTGATAATGATCTAATATTGAGATAAATGATAAAATGTTTTGATCATGGTATTTATGTATAGAAGTATTGTTTACTTATGAGTAGAAATTGAAAATCACCAATGATATCTAAATTTATTTGTTATTTTTTTTACATTTTATTGGAGTCTTTTTTTAATCATATAATATTATAATTTATATAGAATTTAAAATGAATCAAATTGTTTATACTATTGAATTGATAGTGATTATAGTAGCACCATTGGTTTATTATAAATAATGAAATGGAATTATTAATGGTACTGTATTTATTATTTTTATTTTATTAGTGAATTTTTTTAAATAACCTTTAAAAATGTGGTTTTAATTTTCAGGGGTCTAGATTGGTATGTTATGAATTGAGGTGGTCTAATATTATTCTTAGAAGACACATATGTTCTAAAAATTTTAAATTATATACATAGAAGATTTATGAAATTTTAGGTGCTGAGATGAAGTTTGGTTATGAATTTTTAGATATTTAAAGGCTTGTAGAGATCATAAAAAGTTAATGTTCATTAGGTAATTTATGAGTTAGGAATGCTGAGAAGAAGTGAATTTGGATATTCAAGAGCTGATGGGTACTGATTATTGGAAGTTAAAGAGTCTAAAAATCAGTGGTATTAAAGTTTGTAAGATGGAAAGTGACAAAGAATGAGATGCATATGATGTTCTTATCATGAAATTTATTTACTAAGGAACCCACTTAAAAAATAGTAATAAAAAGTATATTATGCAATACATAAGATTCTCATGGCATACATAAGACATTTTCTATGGAATTTGAAAATGCAGTGATGGGAGAAACTTCCCTGTGGTATATAAGAATAAATTTTTACTATATAAAAATATTTTTCACTAAAAAAAAGAAAATACCAATAATTGGGTGAATATAAAATAATAACTACTTATTACATAAAAATCAATAGGATGGAACATAATTGCGTGCATGTTTGTAAAATTTTGGAAAATAGAGATTGTTCATAAGATATTACTGGTTTTGAAGACCGATGATGAAACATTATTTTTTGAAAGTAACATATATAATTGTGTTTTAAGAGTAAATTATGAATAAAATTGATTTGAATTGATTAAGGAAAAATAATCAGAGGACCAATATTGATGGTTTTATGAAGATATATTTAGATGTTGAAGCACAAAAAGTCATACAAGCTAGTTATGAGAATCAAAAGATAAAGTAGTTGATGTAGAAGAAGTTATAAATAATAAAGGATGTTTGGTGAATTCACTTATACAAATTACTTTTAAGAAAAAACTTGAATGTTATCAAATATGGAAAATTATGCATGTTAGGAAGTTCACTAATTATAAAGATTAAATAAATGTAACATTAGTCAATAAAAAGGTTTATAGATAAAAATATGAACCACAAGGCATGATGAAAAAATATATAGTTCAAATGAAATGATAAAGAAATGGAAGGGGAAACCAGAATCATTGAAGCTATGTCAAATTAACTAATAAGAATTAAAATGTTAAGAGATCTGAATGATAAAAGGAAAAGGATGAACTAGAGATGGAATTAAAATAAAGCTTATTTTATAATATTTTGAAGATGATGAACTGAAAGATGTAAATTAATAATTAAATTTTACATAATCATTCGGTGAAATTAAATTAATTATGATGATTTTAATCTATAATTATATAATATAAAATTCATGAAGTTAATTTCATTAATCTAGCTCAATTTTTTGGAATCCAGGAAGATAGTTTATGCTGAGAATTATGAGAGCTTTAATGAAGTATTATTTTCATTTAATTAAAGTAATTAAAGGTGGTTGACTAGGATATGAAGAAGTAAGATACAAATATTATGGTTTATTTTATGATATAAAGGTTATTCATATAACTGGTGAGTTCATTTACAACTCATTTCAGATAATTCTAGAGAAGAACATAGAGAGAGACCCAACATGTAATTTTTTGAATATTAGTAAATTTAAATTAGAGTTTTTCTTTCGATGAGTTTAATACTAGTGATAATAAATCCTAAATTAAAGAAGATAAATGAATTAAAGAGAATATAAATTGATGTTCCAATAGTTATTGTTCTAGATTAATATTATTTTGAAACTGAGTTCATGATTTAGTGCATATTTAAATTGTTCTGAAGTCTTGTATAAGGTACACTATTTTTTTCAGAAGAAGTTCGAAGTTGAAGTGACCATTTCAGTTATGTTTTCATTTCCATTATAAATTGTCCGAAACCAACATAAATATCCTTATGAGATACATCAAGGGATATCGTGAATATATAATACTAGTAGACACTTGAGTCATATTATGAATATATGTTTAACTGTCTAAAACCAAACACATTAAGAATTAGGTACCCACATCGGGACAAAACATTGTAGAAACCTATGTTCCTTGTTTTAATTTTAATTTTTCAGTACATATAGATAAGGGTGCGGTTAATGATGATTTGATAAAAATATAATAAGTTTTAGAGATTAAATTTAGGTTAAATGAAATAATAAAATAACATTATTGATTCAACCCCCCTTCTATGTGGTATATCATATTCTTAAGCACACCAATTGGAATCGTATAAAATGTTCACACTATTATATCCCCATGTTATTGGATATAGAGAATATAAACTTATTAAATAATTGAGGTATTACTATATTTGATAAATAAAATTAGCATGTATAGAAGAATATGGTGATAACTAATCTCTTTTACCTTTTCCTGTAGGTTGTTGATGTTGCTACTGTGGAATTTACTCAGAAGGAGAAAAATAATCACATGATTTTTTCTGAAAATAAAAATATAGAGGTTTATGGAAAATAAGTAAATAATATTCTTATTTACCATGATGATGATGGATCTATAAAATGACATGGGAATATTATGAAAACATGAAATAAGTTTTCAAGGAAATGTGAAATTAAAGGAAAAAACTTTTCAGATATGGAGGAGTAAATTTTATGTGAGAGAATGGGGGATGAAGAAATTATTGATGAATAATTCGAAAGTGTAAATAATATTTTTAAAAATAGAAAAGGATTCATAGATACTTTTAAGATTCAACTATCATAAAAAATTTAATGAGAAACATCCCAAAAAGTATAACCCTGATGTTATTTTATTGGAAGATAATGAGTATTAAACTCTTGATTAGTTTCATAAGATAATTTTCACTTAAGGCATAAGGAAATATATAATGTTTAGGAAGAGTATTAAGGAGGATACAAATACTAAAGCTATAAATAAACTTAAAATTGAATAAATGGAGGATGTTTACTCTAGTGAATCAGAAGATGAAGAAGATAATGATGAAGAGTATAAGAACATTATATCTATTAACTCAATGAACTTACATAATGGTAAAGGTATGTATAAAAGTAAACTCCAAATAAACTATATTAAGTTTTGTGGAATCTAGTAATTTGAAATAAATTGTACAAGGAATAATTTTGAAGAGTATGATGATGATTATTCTGAAGAAAACTATAAAAAAATGGGGTAAAAATTCAAAGGATGTTAAGAATATAGTTTAATGAAAGAAAAGTTTAATCAGAAAGGAAATAAGAATTGTGTTGGGAAAAGAGGAGGAATACCACTACACTAAAATTAGTTCACCTAAATACTTTTTTTTATAAATATTTAGTTACTTCATGGATCCTGATAAAAAACTACAAAAAACATTATGAAATGATCAATATGAATGTGATTAAACATAAATAAAGAAAATATTGGATGTGAAATTTTAGCGAAATCTTGAAAAAAAGATAAAACTCAATAAAAATTAAGGATATTAAAGAAATAAGTTAAAATGATAAATTAAGTAAATAATATGTTCCTAGGAATAGAATACCCCTACATTGAGGAAACTAAAAACTTCAAGATGAAAGTCACAGAAGAAGAAGAAATTGTGTAAGGCCTTGATGAAAAAATCACAGTAAAAGAATAAATGCTAAGTAAGATATAATCAAGTTGAAATGATACTGATAAAATTATGAATTATATTAGTTAAATTCTTTAGAAATGTAAGGATTTTATGTCTAAACCATCTCAATCTACTAAGAACATTATCTTAACAATGTTTTGGGGGTGGCCCAATGGTGATGGTGAGGGGACTAAATCTATTGTTGTATGGGAGGAGAAGGGTTTGAATCCTAGGAGTATTCTTTTTGGGAGAAACTATCCCCCAAGATCCACCCATCTTTATGGGTCACCTATTCTCATTCTGGGTGTAAAAAAATGAGGTGTACCCCACATGTGCTGACAGTTTTCTTGCGAACCATCGCTGCTCAGGCTGTTACCCTCTCGGATGCTCTAGCATCTTGGATGGAAATGACTCCATCCCAGCTATGGCTCTAACTATAGGGAGTGACCACTTCATGGGGAGAGTTTTTACCTGTGTGGAGTGTTCTATAAGGCCACACATGTGAATTCTCTTCTAAGAGAAGTGACTAAGAACACCAGCCTAAAAATTTCGGTGAAATTCAATTAAACAAAATTGGAAAATAAATCAGTTTTTGCTAATAATGATGATCTTACATATAAATCTAGGAATGTTAGGGTTTATATGAAATGTGAGAAATATTTTTCCATAGTGGATAAAGATAAGAGTATAATTTGAATAAAATTTTCCCCATGACAAAGGAAATAAAAATATTCAAAAACTACTAGACCTCAATGATATTTTCCTAAACAAAACTAATATCAATAATGAAATTCAAGATTCATAGGTTATTTATGTTGTTGTGGAATCATTTTACAGAATAAATATATATTCTAGAACCAAATTTCACACTATTAATGTATAAATAAATTAAGGGGAGAAACTCTTAGAGAAAAGGAAGAAATATTCCTATAATTAATAATCATTCTTGGAAATAAAAATATGTGTTAAATAATTATTCATTTTTATCTACTCAGAATATATTTGAATGCATATGGAAATTGTTATAAGATATTAAAAATAAGTTCATTTAGATAAGTATTATATGAATAATGCACCAAGAAATTTTCTTATGATAAAAAATAAAATGAAGTTATGAAAAGGAAAGTGGAATAAAATTCACTTATAGTTGAAGTTTCATTGAATGTTCATAGAAAAGTATTCCATGGATACACAATAGTGGTTACTCCTAACATATTATAAGTGATATGATTTTTTTTTATAAAACTAAAGAAAATAATATAGGATTAATTACTTTTTTGAATGATAGTTCCTTGAATATTAAAGAAAGTGGTACAACTAATATTAATGCTCAAAAACTGAACTCTAAAGATGTTCAATTTGTTTATTAACATAAATGAAGTTTTTAAGCTTGATTGTTTTGGAATATTAGATTATTTTTTTATGAATGACTCACATTTAATAAAATCCTCAAAATATGGAAAGATTGTCACTAAGGTATAAATAATAGGTGTTAATTGATTCCAAATTAGTGATCCAAGTAACTCGAGTTCTATAAGTGCTAAAGATGAAAATAAACTTTGACATAGGATAATAATCTATATAGACCAATGGATAATTAGTATAATATTAATGTAATATTTCTTTAGAGACTTACTAGGATTGGATATAATGGAATATGTCATCTATTTGTCATGATATAAGTTTAATATCACACGTCTAAGTTATAAAAGGGAAAAGATTTAGTCCACTAAACCACTTAATCTTATACATTCTGATTTATTTGGGTTGATGAGGAATCAATATACTAAAGGTGGTTTTTATATTATCACAATTATTAATTAATTAACTATAATGATAAATTTTATATTCATGGAACAAAAATCTAATGTTGTGGATAAGTTCAAGATATTAAAAAGGGATGTTGAGAAGGAATTGGGAGTCAAAATTAAATTTTTTAGAACAAATTATGAAAAATTATTTAATTAGTAAATAATCTAAAACATACATTTTTTTAGAATGGTATTGAAAATAAATATTATGATCCTTATAATCCCTACCATAGTTGAGATGTAGAAATAAATAAAAGAAGTTTATTTGATATGGTAGAAACTATAAATGACAGATAGAAATTATCAAAATTATACTAGAGGGAGTCTATGTGTACATTTGTTAATATTGATAAAATATTCTTTTTGAGATTATAATAAAATAATATTATCCATGATATTTTTTACATGAACTAACATATAATGCAAGTAATTAATTTTTTTTGGATTTTAGGTTTACTGAAGATAACAAACTACGATTTAAGAGAGTTTGATGAAAAACTGAGGAAGGTGTATTCATGGGATATTCATCCAACATAAGAATATATATGTGTGTGAATTAATAGATACTTATATTGATTGATTCCAATTATTTGAGATTTTTTAAATATATATCCATTTTATAAGAGATAAGAAATAATAATTTACAATAATTAATAGAAAATAACTTGATTATTTCTAAAATAGTTGATTAAAGGGAAGATGGTTTTGAACCTAATCTTATTCACACCTATTCTAATTTATCCAGTTATGGGTGTTGTAAATATGTTGTCAATAATGATTAAATTTTCCATGATGGTAATATTTACTATATTAATGAAAAATTAGATGTATAGACTTGTATTATATGTTTTTACAATGACCTTATTGTTTTAGTAAATTAATTAGAAGAAATATTCCACTATCTTGAGTGATAATCCATGTGATTTTTTTTCAATGATGGTATTGAAGATGTATCAAAAAATTTAACTGAAAAAATCATTACTTTATTTATCCAAACAATATTTAATTGATATATTATGAAACCATTTATTTTATAAATGTTGGTAAGAAGAAGAATTCTACTTGTTATGCTATCAATCTATGTTCATTGGATCCATTGAAAAATTTATATTATATATCTTGTTTCTTAACAATATTAACCTCTAAAATTGGACCACAATAGAATATGTAGGTTTTATGTGATCCCTTAAAGGTAAATATAATTGGCACTAACCTGTTTTCTCATTTTTCTATAATTTCAATTGAAATTCAGTTTACTCAAATAAAAGATTGAATTTTTGTGTTATGTTGATATTATTTTTTGAGAAAGTTCTCATGTAGCTAAGTTAGTGTAGATGTGTTAAATGTTTTTGATTTTTGAGTAATGTTAGGATTTATTAATATGGTTTTAATGGAGGTAATATTCATAATAAGACCTTCCTAAGTGAAACACCTTTATATTTAAAATTAAATGTGGGGGATTATTAGTATTTTTTATAGATGAATGATGAATGTGAAAAATCATTGGGGGAAATTAATATGAAAATTTCAAAATTTCAGATAGTGGAACTTTGAATATAGTGAATACATAGTTTTAATATAAGGATTACATTTCTGTGAAATTTTCAACATGTTATGTGATTATGAGTTAGTTTTTTGTTTTCATTATCTATTATGATGAGTGATGAATAATGAGTTTCTCCATGATTAGAAGTTAAAACTTTAAATTATTATAGATTTGAATGTATTTTTATACTTATATAATTTATAATTTGTGTGTCTATGAAGAGAGATTTAGTAAATGGGTATTTTTTGGTTATACGAGAGTTGTCTATTAATATCAAAGTTAATGATTAATGTGAGATAAATATTTCACCCCACCCATTTTCCTATTCATGATAATATTTATTTGGATATGTAACTACTTTAAAAAGGTAGAAAATAATTAACTTGAGCTATAAAAACTTCAATATTGACATAAAGGTAATGATAATGGGAGGTTGAATCATCATATGAAGTGTTTTATTACCTATTATAGGGATTTATTATAGATTTAATTCAAATTCATGAAATCCTTCTGAGTAAAAATACTGATTACCCTTATCATGAAAGCGATTGATCGATTCCATTCATTGATATAAACATTTTTATGCACGAGATATTATTTATCTTCCAACTCTTTGGCAAGTTACATGATGGTTTAAAGACATTGATTTGGGAACTCAAGAATTTATCACCAACTAGGAAGGCAGTAGGTGTTGTAAAGTTGGGATCACGCCCATGAGTGGGGATTCGTATATATAACCCATAAATATAATCATAAATGATATATTTTAGTTCTAAATAATGGTAAATTTCTTATATTTTTATGTTCATGTGGAAAGGAACGATGTGGTGCCTTTTAAGGTGATTATATAATGACTAGAGATATTTGTTTTAAGGTCATGCATCAAGGACAAAAGAAGTTCTTTTTATGGTTATGTGACCAAGAACATAGATGTTCCATTAAAGGCCATGTGTCTAGGACTATGATGTTTTTTATTTTAAGTTCATGCATCATGGACACATTCCAATAAGTTTAATGTAACAAGTATCAGAATTCTAGGTGAAAGGGGCCTAGAAATGATTCACATGGGACTTACATATGAAAAAACTATTCTAGATCATACCATCTATGAGTAACTTTATATAATAGGGCATTGTTGGTGAATAAAAATATTAGTATGAAAATTATATACTCACCCACCTTATATCTATCAGTAAATAGAGAGGGAAGGAATGCTGAATTCATAAGTCATATGAACCAATATAAGAATAATTGAGAACTACATTGGATCAGAATCCCAATCTTGTATTTGGAGAATTGACTCAAAACAAGGTAAGATAATCATGGGATTGAAATATTAAAAAATTTATTTATATATAAACTTAAAAAATTATAATCTATGATTAAATGAAATGGTTTTTTATGATGTCATAAAATTTTATTCATGCAGTACATGTTAGAATAGAGATTTGTTTTAAATTTTTGATAAAAACCACTTGGGAATTGTTTTGAAAACTACATGTAGATTCCTTTCAATTTTTTTTGTAAAAATTAAAAAATGGGTATTTTTTTAAATCATAAGAGAGTAATAAAAAGTTTTTGAGTTTTTTTAGAAAACATTGTTTTGGAATAAAAGAGATTTCCAACCGAAGAGAGAAATAAATTATTATTCTATTAAAAACAATATTAATACTTTTAAGTATCAAAGAGCTGGAAAATGGTTTTATTAATTGAATATATCACGAATAAACATAATATAGGAAAATTATGTAGAGTTATTGAGAGGTATATAGAAGATATTTCTTCATTGGAGACTTAATCGTAAACAATCTTGATAAGTAATGAGATTGTAACATAAAATATTTACCACTTTGGAAACAGTTAATTAGAAGCCCCACCAAGGAATAAAATAAAATGAAACTTAAAATAGCATGAGGTTAAATAAATTAATGATATTAAATTTCAAAGGGAATTTATATATACCTCATGAAATAATATAGGTTCATAGCATAACATAAGTCTCAATGAACGAAAATTGAGACAAAAATCCATTACCTTAAGTCTTGACTTCTATCGTACCTGTTAAAATGTAATTTATAATAAATATAGGTATATTATACACCTATTATAGAAAAATATTCATATATATCATAACATATATGATTTTATAATTACCTTTAATTACCCATTTATTAACAATTCCATGTTAATGTTACATTTCGGGTAATAACTGCTTAATTTTTCATATATGTTTTAATTTGTTTTATTTTTGATTTCCCTAATTTGATCTAGGTTAAATAATATAAAAATTATAAACATGATATAAATATCATATATATTTATTATATATGTATTTATAGTAATCCATATAATTTAGTGGTAGAAAATGAAATACAGAGTTCACAGAGAGGCTAGGTTATACGTACACATGAACGATGATTCCATTTTCTTATTTGATTGGAATAAATGAAAGTAAATTATATTCCTTATCATTTTAGAATTATTTTCATGTCATACATATTAATTTTTTTGTTAATCCTATCATAAATATATTCCATGAAAATCTTGAATGAATCACATTGCTTCATGAGGTGGTAGTCTGCCGTACACACGAACGACATTATTGTATTCCCACAAAATGGAAAATATGATGGAATGTGTGATATAATAATTAAAGAATAAAAATAACAACATAAATACAATATATACCATATATAAACAATATATCCATCATTTTTTCTATACTAGATAGGTGGTAATGAAAAAAAACAACGATTCCTGAGGTGGTAGTCCCCAACACACATGAATAATGATCTCATAACCAATTTGATGGAAGTAGAGCCAATTGTACATAAAGAAATTAAAATTAATATATATATATATATTTAAAATAATTAGGTTTTTAAATAAACATGATATAACAATAATTTATGTGGGTTTAGGAAGAAATAAAGAAAAAAATCTCATTGATGAACGTTACCTCTTCTTCATATATCCTCCCTAGGTCTGCACTAAATTCATTCTTTGGATGGATTTATGTCCAAAATATGGATTCTAGGATTATGGGTGGGAAGTTTTAAATCTACTGGGGTGTTTATTGTATGATCTATATGGTTTTTAAGGTGTGAAGTAGAGAGGACGGGGTGTGGGAATTAATAATTGGGGGAGAGGACACATGGGCTTTTTTTGAAAACAACTGAGTGATCCCACATTTTTCATATGTCACAAGGGTCAAAAGTAGACCATTAATAATATTTATGGGATACATGATATATATGTCCATAAACTAGTTTGTAGAAAAGTTTATAGGTTATTTATACAGTTATAGTTTTAGTTTAACCACCAATAAACCCATTTTTTAGCTTAACAGCAGTAATTAATTTTTACTACATTCACTATTAATTTCAGTCAAAAATTATGTTGAAATTATTAGATAATAAATAATAATATTATTACAAATATTTAATACATTTTTTCTATTTTATTCACATAAGTTAATGAAAATTAATTTAATATTAATCCTATAGACGTGATAAAGAAGTGTGTTTTTAAAGAAAACATTATCAAAAGTTTAAAATGTTTTTATATATAATTCCAATATAAAATTGATTCCAATGACCTAAATTATGATAATTGATGTTTAATTGAACTAATTATACTTTAAAACAAAATTAAAAAGTAATATAAATTTATAAATAAATTAAATGAAAAGAATGTTTTCAATTAAAATTTAATAGTTTCACTATTCATCAAAAAATGAATCTTTTGACAAAAAATCCTGAAAATTAACCTTAAGATAATTTTTCCATTAAGAATTAAAAAATTAATTTGATTTTATAAAATTAATTTTATAAAAGAGTCCAAAATTAATATTATTATTATTAATAAAAACCCATAATTTTTTAGAAAATGGTATTTTTGGAACATATAATGACTCTACCGAAAATTATCTATTTTATTATCAATATGTTTCATTTATATAAAACTATTACAATTAACATTTAAAAATCAGTTATTACTATTCATATTACTTAGTTTAACATGTAGGTTATATGTTCCACATTTTAATAATTATAATAATAATATATCCAGGTTTTGTTGAAAAATAGTGTTTCATGTAATGCAAGATAAGCTAGTGTTGCATATAGCATAATCTTAAGGTAGTGTTTCTATTTAACACAATCCATCAAAGAAAATTAATTTATTCAAAAACAATAATTCATAATAACTTGGGGTGTTCTATTATACCTCCTTAAGTGAATCTCCCCCTCAAAATTCAGCACTCTAATATAATAAATGAGGATACTTCTACCTCATTAAATCCACAAGTTCCCACATATCTTCCTCAAACTACTAGTTTAACCCTTAAACATTGACCTGGTGAGTGGTATTGTTTTTTATAACTTTCTCTATATGATTCAGAATCTCCATAAATTATTCCTCATAAGAAAGATCTTACTCTAGAAGCATGACCTATGAGTTTTGCACATGTGAAGGGTCATGTTTTCACTTCATCTGGAGGAAAAAATAGAAAACATCATGAATTTGAGAGAGGTTTGGTGGAATAACCATGTGATAGGATACCATCATGATATGATCAATAATTTCAAAGGGAATGATATACCTAGGGATTAGTTTCCCTTTCATCCCAAATCTCACAACCTTCTTCTATGGAGAAATTTCTAGAAACACCTTATCACCAACATTAAATTATAAATAACACTTTTGATTATCATCATATTTGTTCTACCAATTATGAGACACCTCTATATTTTATCAATATATTTAACCAGGTCTTCCATTTATTCATCTATCTTAGGTCCCAATAATTTTTTTTCCAACTACATTCTAGGCTGTCAAATCTAAAAAAAAATTTACATAGAGGGCTTCATAAGGAGCCATTTAAATGAATGAGTGAAATATATTATTGTATTCAAACATAAACAGAGGATGCTGTTAATCCCAAAAATGGTTTCAATCCAAATAACAAGATCTCAACATATCCTGTTGGTTTTTAATTGTTCACTTAGACCGACTATCTGTCTAAGGAAAATACGTTACGGGCCCATGTTTTTTCAAACTATAATTTTCAGAAAAAATTTGATTTTTTTCTTTTGGATGCTATTAAGGGGGTAAAATTTTTATTTTTCACATATAATATGATCTTGGATAATTTTTATAACCAATCCATTTGTTTTATAAAGTGTGTATCACCTTAGGATAGGTGTTTGGTGGAATTTTTCATAGTTTGAATTTAGAGGAATAATTAATAATTAATAATTAATTAATTATATTTTAATTTAATCATGTAGGTTCATTTGGTCAAATATTCTGAATGGAGCATAATATTGATATTATATCTCTATATTTGTGTCTTGATGAGGAGTTTTTACTTGGTGTAGCATAATCTCAAGTTGGCCACGGGGGCTAGCCATGACCCATTTTTTCTTTTTCATTTCTTTTTAATTATTTAATTTTTCTATTTTCCTTTTTTATCCTTCCCTTTTTATTATCACATTTACCCCTAGTGGAAATCCTGTTTCATGATACTGATAGAGATAAAGGGATATGTAGAGAGATAAATTGAGATACGTTAAGAGAGGTACCATCATGAAGCTTGGGACTTGCTAGATTGTCACGCAACAATCACGAATCAACAAAAATGGAGAGGCTTAGGAAGATTCTTCCCAAAGGTTGGAAATTTTTATTTTTAATCCTAAAACCCTATATATTTTCCATTTTCATGTTTTAATCCCACTATATTCTTGTTTAGGACCCCAATTGGATCAATCTAATGTTTTTGAAAAAAAGGGTTTCAGGTCTGTTTGAGGGATTTCTCATTTGTAAATCACCATCACACAACCTGTGTATTCATGAACAAACACCATGTGTTATTCTTGTTTTGGGAAAATGATATTTTAGAAGTACATACCATGTATAGGGTATATATTCCATGTACTAGGACTTATCAGTGTAGCTGAGTACCCTGCCAGATAGCCTGTGTATGGGAACATGGCCACGTAGAGTAAACGCCCAAACTAAATGTAGGGGTACATGACTAGGTAAAGCACATGGCCAAAAAACCCGAGGTACATGGTAAGGTACCCCATGTGGGGAAAAAAATTTACATGATTAACAATTCATGTACATGGGATTTTACACACCATGTTCGGCTGAAGTACACACCCATGTGGGGTCGGAAGGGTACCCACCACGTGCTAGGGTTGACACATCACACAATCCTCCTTTTCTACAGTTCTAGTGGTCTTTAGTTTTTTCATATATTTACACCTAGGATTCAGAATTTGACCCATGAGTAGTCCAATATAAGTATCTTTTTTTAAAATCATGATGTTAAAAACCTTGAGGTGATCTGAGGACTCCGAAGTGGTGTTCAGGTTTTTCTTAAATAGAGAGGTTCTCCCTCTGGAAATTGAATCAAGTTGTCTCCAAAGAGTGATATCCTTGATTCGAGATGAGACATGAGATATCTCTATTAACCTATGAATTCACATATCTTCCTTTGAATATGTATCCCTTCTGAGATTTTCCCTTCTAGCCCGATAGGCTGTGAGGTTTATTGCTTCTGAGGATCCTCTATGGGATTCCTTCACTTACTTTTTGACCATGAGGATTCCATGTAGGATGTATCAATATTCTAACTATTACCTTGGGTCCCATTAGAGATTCCTTCTATTACATGCTAACCTATTAATTACTTGTTGTTTCCCCTTAACTGTATATAATTATGAGGATCCAATATAGGATTCCTTTTATTCTTACGTACACTACTTTTACGGGTCCATTATGAGACACCTCTTCCTTTGTACCATTTTTAGGATACCATATAATATTCATCTACTTGATTGTTATTGGAGGATCCCATGTAGGAATACTCATTTTACCTTTAATACTGACGATCCCATTTAGGATTCCTCTCTTGTGTTATGACATGAGAGAGAAAGGGGGTGCCCCAATGTTTGACCAACCTTGAGCTAGTACATCGGGTTTGGGTAGAGATGGTAGTGGGTATCACCTTAGAGCCCATGAAGAACTGATAAACCTACAAGGTTGTGGAATTAGTGGTGGTTTTTGATGTTTTTCAACCATCAATCTTTTATTTATGCATTCACAAGTTACTGTTTATTCAACGATGATTACCATAGGTGCTCCTTGGTTGGTAGATGAAGAGCCTGGCATGATGCAGCAACCACCTTTGTGATTCCAAGATGTATTTACTAGGATATTCCTTACTTCTTTATTGTGATTAATAGAGGTTCTACCTAGGATCTGGCTGTTGAGCATGAATATTTTATATTTATTTTATAAGGATTTACATAGGTGCTTCTCGGGATCCGAATTTTGAGTATTTTATTATGATATATAGCCATGGAATCCCTAGTAATGATACTATTGGATTATTATTCTCTCTTGAGTGATGAGTATGATTACACCATCCTTGAAATGCTGATAAAGGAAGATTATTATGCTCTCCTCAATACAGTCATCGAATCCCAGATGATTATACTTAGGGGTGATTATTCTCTCCCAAGTTAAATGGATGATTAAACTCTCACTGATCGATTTCATGACTATAGTGTTGGACATGGTGATTCACATTGTTAGACACTTTTGGATGATTACACACTCGTGAGTGATAAGGTTGATTATTCTCTACCAGATTAGAGTCCTCAAGGGGTGGGCATGGCATCTCACTAGTGATCTCTCCTCGTATATTTCTTAAGGGTCAGACCCTTAGGGATTATGTGAGTCACAATGTCATGACCACCTATAGACTGAGACCAAGGGCTTATACATCAGACTAGATTTACATGGAGAGCATGGTATGACATCCATCTTTATTCTATCTTTACAATATGTCTAGATGTATTCCCTAAAATCCTTTATTATAGTGATTGTAGGTGAGTACATGTGATCATAGGGATAAGATGTGTATCCCCTTGTGGTGAGGTATCTTACTCAAAGATATTTTTGGAACTAGTGAATCAGGTAGTTTTAATTTGGATTATGGACCGAAATATCATCTTAATGATACACGGATTGAGTTGTACAACATCCAGCTAAATGCCATTTTCTTTGGATGTCCATGCAATCGAGATCATGGACCCAAGGATCAATTTTGGATGGTTTAATGTTATTTATTTTACCTTACTGATTTATATTAATATTTATTTAAATTTACATATGTATGGTAATATCTATATACACACACACACACACACTAGAACATATGAATATAAAATACATGAAAACACATAGCCCAGTTGATCAGGATTATATACCCAGAGATCAACTGTGGTTTCATTTTATTTGATTCATTTTTATTTCCAGTGTTTCTTAGCTTGGATGAGAATATTTAATTAGAATTCACTATGATAGTAGATTTATAGGGTCATCACTTGGAAGGCCTGCTAAGATTATATTCTCACCCCTATACATGCACCTTTGTGTATATATAGACCTTATGTATTATTTTCACGGTGATCAAGATACATGATGGATAGGGTTGAGGTGTAAAGTTTCATGATAGATTATAACCGCTTGTGTGGATTCTTTTGATTGGTCTCGTGCAATTTGATAGTGTCTGGAGAATTGGTATGTGGTTTATATTTGAATTTTTTGGAGATAAAAATACATTTATTTCAGTTTCATATGTACTTCTACATGTATGGTCGGCCTAGTGGGTTACTAGTGTTGTATATATGACATGACTATTCGATCATTTCTAGCATTTAATTTATTATTACAGTATTTTCTATTTATGTTTATTTATAGATTTCACACATGATTTATTCACTACATTGAACTATATTTAGTTATTTCCATTGTTATTTAATTTTATATGAGGGCATGGTATCTCCATTGACACACCCCATGACTTCTATTCTATTCAGAAGCCTCTTACATATGGAGAGGCATGTTTGAGGCCTCATAAAAAACCAATCCAGACCACTAGTTTAGTGGCTTCCAGTCTGGGATGTTATAAATTGGTATCAATGATATTTATTTTCCTACAATATTACTCTTTGGGATATTCGAAATAGGAGTATTGGGAATGTGTTAGAACCTATGATGGATATATGAATGGTACATCGACAACACTTATTCTGATAAGAATTTATAGTTACTAGGGTTCTGGGATTTCTGTTCTAATATACGATGATATAGTTTTATATGATTTTCACTTCAAGAGATGCACATGTTGTGTGGATGTTATGATATAATATGTATTTATGGCTCTTAGCCTATTGGAAATTTTCCAATTATTTATTTTGACTCTTGTATGGAAAAGGTAAGAGGCATTTGAGGCATAATATTTAGCATTTAGGATTCATATGTTATTGGAATTTTAGTGTGTGATAACTATAAATTATAGTGGAAAATTGTTTAAAGAGTGAAAAAAACCTAAATGATGTTTTCTTGTCTAGGTTTTTTGTGGAATTCTACTCAATTGAGCTGAATTGAATATATATTTTATTCTGATGGAAGGTCATGAGGATCTATGTTGAGGTGTTTTGTAGTGAGGATGATAACTCATTCCTCATGCATGAGAGGTGAAGTGTCCCTATTAAGTTAATAGGGAACATGATTCCTATCTCTTATACCACTTTTCCTATTTTTTTCTTAAGTCTATTTATTTAAAGTGTCAATAAAAATCAATACAATGATTTCATATATAGATTGGAATGATATTATACTTAACCGACCATCATTTTTGGTTATCTAGTAAGACTGCAATGTATGAATCCAACATATACAAGGAAGTTTCTAGTGAAATGGACCTCGAGGGTGTACTACTATACAAAGATTCTTCGTGAGTTATAGTTTAGTGTTTTTTTGTGTTAGTATCATGGAACCCAAATATTAGTTATTTATGAGGATGTTCTAAGAGGATCTAGGCCCTTGTTGGTTGATTTTGGTAGATTTGATCTGCAAAGGTTGTTGTGATATAATATTATTTAAAGGGGATTGATCTTTTGGGCTAGGTGGTTAGAACATGTAACCCAATCATGATAATTGATCTATAGGGCTAGTTGGGGGACCATGAGGCCCTTAGGTTTGACTCAGAATATTGTAGTTTTATGTTCCGTTTTATCAAGGGAAACCTATGTGAGTGGTTGGACTATGTTTATGAATTCCTTTTTAGGAAGTGAACTTGGTTATATGATCGTTTTGATATTGATTCATGTTAGGCGCTTGAGTTTTGAAATATTATAATATTGATTCCTTTAGCTTTTGATGAAGCTCCTTAGGTGATTTGGTATCAAGACTAGATTCGACAGGCATGACTACTTAGGTTCCTGGCCTAGTCGACCAGTGTTTCTACTATTTATTATGTAGTTAGAGTGTGGGTGGATGCTCATGACTGGAATGATGATGGGTAATGAGAAGTTATTAAAAAATCATGGAAAGAGTGAGGTGCCAAATTTTAAAGAGGAGTACCAAGGGAGCATTCAGATTAATGATACTGACCTATTGTGTCTCACATTCAGCATAGCCTTATAGAAGAATACTCATATAAGAATGTTCCAGGTGATAAATTTAATACGTTTTCACATGGTAACATTTTAAATCCTAAATCAGTGAGTGTCCATGTGCGAGATGAGGAATAAAGTGTTCTAAAAATTCTATGGGTACAGTTTCTCATGAGTTGTGATATATGCCGAATGTATCTCTATGGTAGAGGTACATTAGGAATGATTTGGGTTCCATGATATGGTTTCCCCTGGTACACATGGACTTGCATGGTCGATAGATGTGGTGTCAGGAGTTGGATAAAGGCTAGTTATCCTACTAGAATGGAGGATTTATTTAAGAGATCTATACACTCCTTTTGATGGAATCGTAGTGCACTACTAGTTAGAGATGATCATGAACTATCTTAATATCATCTTGAGTACAATGAAAGATAATTTGATCTATGTCGAGATTCTTTTATTCATAAATATATTTCCTATCTTGATGATGGAACCTATTTACCTAGTACTCAAGGAGAAGTATATGGCAGGCCACTTGGTTGGGAGTGCACTATTTTCTATTTATGGGCAGTGAACCTCATTTTTAGTTTAATTTTTATATTTTATGTGAGCTTTTGAGATAATATTTTGGTTATGATATGACGATAAAAGTATTTTATAGGATGGGGAGTACCTAATTGGTCTTAGTTAAGTGTCTCCCATGTAATAGATTTGTTGATTCTATGAGACTGGTAATTGGATAATCGATATAACATAGTTTTGTAGATGCTAGATATGGGATCATGGCTATTATTTTACCATCAAGGCTTCTCATGGATGATAAAGTTTATTGTGGAGATATTTTAAGGACCTGTGTTTTTCTGGATTTTAATTTTGAGCAAAAATATAAATTTTTTCTTTTGGATTCTTGTATGAGGTAAAATGTTCCTTTACCCCGTGAATATGATCTCAGATAAGTTTTTGAACCACTCTGTGGGTCCTAGAATATAGTGTTTACCCAGGCACAAGAGTTTAATAGAATTTTGAGCCATTAAAATTTTAGAGGGATAAATAATAATTAATAACTAATTAATCAAATATTAATTTATTCATGTAGGTTTGTTCAGTAATATATTTTCAATGAAGCATCATTTTGAGATTCCTTCTCCACCTTTTAGTCTAGAATGAATAGTTTTTCCCTAATGGGGGATAAGCTCAGTCTGGCCACTCAGGTCACCCCAAGCCTTGTTTTTTTATTACTTTTATTTTCTCTTTTATTTTAGTCTCCTTCCCTTTGGATTCTCACGTAAGCCCCCGGTAGGCCTCTTGTGTTGTGTGACTAAGAGAGAGAAAGGGAAAGGGATAGAGAAGTAGAGAGAGTGGCGGGAAGAGAGGTACAATCACGAAGCATGGTAAGTCAGAGATTGTCATGAAACAAACTTGTATCATGAAAATGCATGATGATTCAACGAATTCCACCCAAAGGTAGATTTTTTTTTTTATGATTTTCCTCAAATACCTGTATATTTACCATTTTCATTTTTAAGCCACTTATATTCTTTTTTAGGATCCCTTGTAGGTTAATTTCGTATTTTGTACAAAAAAAGGGTTCAAGATGATTTAAGGGATTTCCTTTTTGAAAAATAGGATCACACGATGTGTAGATTCTAAATCACAAACCATGTGTTCCTCCTATTTGGGAATGATGAACTTTCAGAAATATACACCATGTATGGGGTATACATGCCTTGTATTTGGACTCATTCATGCAGTCAAGAACCCGATTAGAGATCCTATGTAGGGGCACATGGCCCTATAGAGTAAAATACTGGATCATGTATGGGTAGCACGCAGTGTATAGGTATATGACCAAGAAAAGTACATTACCAGAACATTTTTGGTATAAAAAAAGTACCCTACGTAGGTCACACTTCATTTACATGATAAACATTCCATGTAGGTAACACCCAGAGATTTTATGAGAATTATTATTTTTAATTTCTTGGATGTCTTTTGTTGTACACTACACAAAGATTATATTGTGCTATACGCAACACCGTATTATATTTTAGTATACACAAACACTATTCTTGGCTTGTGTTGCACGCAAGAGCGACCTTCCTCAAAAGTGTGTGTTGTAAGCAATACCGAGTTTCACTAAACAATGATATATTGTTACAATATTATTATGAACTAGCCGTTATGAAACGTATTAACCGCTTTTTTAATTTTATAACATTATAATTCATCTTACACATTTTCTAGAATGAGGTATGAGAACAAAATCAATTTTTTGAATAAAAGACGTGTTTTCAAAAAATTCAGTTTTGATGCCTTTGGATGGAGAACCCATTTTAAATCTAATTTTTGACATGTTTATAAGTTAAATTTTACCAAATAATCTTTTTCTTTTGAATCAGGATATAAAAATTTACATTGGATAAAGTTTTTATATTTTTCTGACAACATTCTTATTTTGATGAATAGTAAAAACATGCTAAATTTTACTTAAAAACAACTTTTTTCAACGAGATAATTTATATTGATAAATTATAATAGTAAATTGGTTTAAAGTATAAATAGAATATATTTTTACCACTTAATATAATTTATGTCAATATCATTGATCTTACATTTAATTCTTAGGTTAAATCAATTCAATCTTTTTCAATGTTTTAAACAAAAACCTGTTTTTTTCGACAACAGGATTAATTTTTAATTAATTACTACAAATTATGTATTTTGAATTTGGAAAAATGGATTTCATATTTGTAATAATTAGGTCCAAATTATGTTAATAGGATACTTTTTTATTTTTGGGCAATATGAATAGTAACTATGGTAAATTTTATTTACCACAGTTAATGGTAAATTAGGTAATTAAGGGTAAAATTAATATTATAAAATTATCCTAACACTTATCTTAATATAATTGGATGATTACATTTCGTCCTAAAATATTCTTGGGTAGAAATGGTATCTATTATAAACCACTTTTATGTGATTAAGACCTTTAATTTATTTTATTTAAATAAATGTGAAATATGTCTCACTCAAACATTAATAATTAAATTATTTTTAATATAAGGTTATACAGAATATAAATTCGGTTATAAATACTCATTTGAAATCTAAAATGTTTTTATTTATCATGGTAATTTATTTGTAATTTTTAAGAAATATATAATTTCCTTAATAGCTTATACATTAATGATGGATAAATTATTTATTTAGTGAAAAATAAATAATAAAGTTTTTATTAGACTAATAATACCCATAAAAGGCCCAAAAACCTGAAAAAAAAACATATTGTTCGTGTTCATATGAACCCTAAGCATAAAAAGGTCGATGTTTTCACAATTTGGATCTTTATAAAAGCGATTATGACATTTATAGTTTTTTTAAATGACGTCAAAGTTGTAAACTTCATAATTTAATAAATATATCATTTTAAAAGTTGGGTTTTTAGAAGATAAATTATACTAAAAGTAATCTTATGAAAGATATTATATTTATATTCATCATAGTATTTTATTTTGAATTTTTATTCAAAAAATAAGTATATTAAATAATTATACAAAAATGTTCTAGTACTTATTTTATGAAGAGAAATATCAAATAATTGGTTTTACAAATATTAAAATAAATTTTATATGAACTAACTAACATTATCCACTAATTTTATAGATTAATATGACATGTTAGGATCCTATTAAATATTTTGGTTCGAATATATTCTCTGTGTGTATTTTATTTAAATTCAAATAAATGAATAGTGTCAAAATTTACACTATTCATATTTTATAAAAATAAAATATTATTAAATTCTTTAAAAAACAAAAAAATATTTAAAAAATTTAAAATTTAAAATTATATAGTCTAAAAGGTTATAAAGTATCCAATTATGGAAAATTGACTACATATAAGTATGTATTTAAAACAATTTAAAATTTAGAATATTATTACCACAAATAAGATTAAATAAATTAAATAAGGATAAATCAAATTGATAAGGTTTAAAATAATTTTCCAACATGTCTAAATTTGAATGGTTAATGAGATTACAACCGTATATTACCTCATATATGATTTTGAGTCACTTTGGATGTTTTTATGTGGGGTTTTATTTTATTATTAATTAATATTTTTGAGGTTTCCAAAAGTCCCCCTCTCTTCTCTTATAAAAGGGAACCTCCTCCCTCTCCTCTTCACACCATTTTGATCCTTCAAGCTTGGCCAAACCCTGTCCATTTCACTTCTCCACATCCCTAGAAAACAAATAGAGGTCCTGGTCGTCTTCCAAGACCAACTTTAGTTCCTTATGTGGAGGTTAAGAGGAGGTGTATCGAAGAAGAGATAATCTCTTCTACTGATTCATTCAAGTTTCTTTATTCATCTACTTACTCTTTCACGAACCAACCCTGGTAGTCCCTCAACCAGTCACCCGAGCCGGTCTGCAACATGTCCCAAAGGGCGTTCCCAATCCCTATGGGCTGGAAACCAGTTTTGGGCATCAAAATTTAACTGTTGGGAACAATTTTTCCTAAGAGAAAAAGATAAATAGATAAAAAAATGATTATAAAGATAAGAACTAGCAGCGGAAAAAAACTAAAACTGGGCATACCTCCTTTTTACCTAATAGGTCACCACCTAACTCAAAACCACGCTACTCCAACACTGAGCAGCTAAACCAGGAACTTGTACGAGAAACTGAACCTGCAACTGGAAAGATAAAATAGGTGTGAGCATTGGGATGCTCAATAGGGATGTCAAGAATAAACCACTGAATCCAACAATTCTCTTTTCCAAAATATTCCACTAACACAAGTTTGAAATATAGATATAAAAGCAGGGTTTTCACATTTTAATATAGGTAGCATGTTGTTCTCATTTTAAAAACCCAACACACGCTACAAACCATTTCCAAAAAAAAATCATCTTCTATTTTATAAATGAAATTCAAAAAAGAAAATACCAAAGTTGGACTAGAGTAAAGAAAGTAAAAGTACAACTAAAAATAAACCAGTGGATCGAAAAGTAAACAAGCAATTTAAGTAATTCAATAACCATGGGTTATCCTAAATATCCATAGATTACCCCTGGACGTACTCGGTTTCAGAACCACCTGTTGGCGTATAGTGAAGCTCCTAAGTCTATAACCAACTGGTCACCCTAACTGACCAATCCAGTGGCAATGCTCACCTGGCATAACAGAAAATCCAGGGGGTACCAACCCATCTAATTAGGGTTGGTCAGTAACCATCACTCGATCATCTAAAAGATGCCCAGGAACCCATGGTGGTTATAATAATACTGTGTAAGTAGGAAGGCCCTCGCACGTGTGACTCATCTCACCGCACTTGCCTACCCCAAACACGGATGAGTCTTATGCGTTTGGCCATAAAGGGTTACCCGAGATAAGAGAGCCCCATATATTTATAAATAATAATAGATGTCAAACATACAAAGTGCCAACCGGGCCGTCACATCATTCGGTTATCAAAACCACTTTATTAAACACTTGGAGTTGTAAATCAGGCTCTTGTTTTACATAATCAATGACTTTATGAAAACATTGAAAAAGATCTTCCAAAACAACCCTAAACACCACTTTTGTATTTAAAAATCCAAATAGTCCTTTATGTTCTAAGTTTCAAGGCATTGCAATAATAGTCTTTAGTGATACCAGATTCAATTTGTAAAAAAAACAAACCCAAGCGTTGTCTTACTCCACGCACTCAAAAAAATATATACACCAAAAGCCAAACGAGCATATACGCATGGATTTCTTTTTAAACCAATTTAAAGAACCACACAAAGAGACCCACATCATTTAGAAGCCAAGAACTGCTAATAAACCAAGCATTCTAGAAAAATATGAATTCAAAGAGATGTGAAATCATTTCATTAAAAGAATTAAGTTCCATGAATTCAACCAATGCAGGAAAAACAAGTCTCATAAAATGTCTTTACCAGCAAACACCACTCAAAACGTCCAACAGTACCATTTGCAGATAAAGGCAGTTAGTTCCAACCAAGTTGGCAAGGCATAAACATGTGCGTAAATAGAGGAGCATCCAAAAACCCATTTCTAATCAAATATTTCAACAGTGAAACACTACCATAAGTTAACTATAAACATACTAGATGTGAGAAACATAATCTAAAATTTAATTCAGATGACACAAGAATTAAATTGTTTAAAATTGGAATCAAAGGCATGCGAGCACCTAAACATAACCAAGGAACTATTTCAAAGATGTTTTTAACACTTTTAAACATCAAAGAAACACTACAATAAATAAACTATCATGATTATAAGGGTGAAAATAAAATTTATAAACTAAATGAAACCATGAAAGTGCCTATAGAAAACATCGAAAAAATGAGAAGGTATGGAAATGCCTACCTCGAACAAAGTTCACATCAAGATTTAGAACTCAAGAAGAAGCTCGCTCGCTCGCACACACTTCCATATATATATATATATATATATATCATTAAACTAATGCACGTGTTCCCCGTTCCATGAGGGAACATGCACACAGAAGATATATATATCTATACATATCCATACATAGGAATATGTGTGCGCCCCTTTGAAACCAACCTCAAATCCCTACGATAGATCCCCAGGATTCCAAAAACACAAAAAATCCCTAAAATAAAACTTAATCCAAACAAAGCATTAAAAACACAATCTAAAAACCAATCTTAAAAAAATCAAAAAGTTCAAAAGTAAAAACCAAACCACATTTTCACCATTGTTTTTACAAAATAAAGCTAAGGGAAACACCCTCAAAATCACATAAATTTACTTTAATATAAACATAATTAAAGAATCAAACCAAATATCAATTTTTAATCAATTCCATCAATGCCAACACATCATAAAAAGATATGCGGGAATAACATAGGGATGAAAATTACATTTCAAAAATTATCAAAATAAGATTTGGAACTTAAACAAGCATATCACCATAGATGCAAGCTGCCCTAAACTAGGAACTGACTTAGAACATATTTTTAACAAATTATAAAAATTCAAGAACTCTATAGAAAGATAATTAAGTGCATAATGAAGCTGCGAAAAATGGTTTAAAATTAAAATATTGAGCGCAAACATTATCATAGTGCTCCAGAAATAAAACATGCAAATTCACCTAACTCGGAGGTTCATGAATACAATGGCGCATTGACAGAAGGAAGAATATCACTATGTAGACTAAACGAATACCCTAAATACCGAGAAAAACATGCAAAGATGAACCACGATATTAGAGTGATGATAGATTTGATAAGAACACCAAAAATAAAAATAGAAATATACCGAAGGAGGAGAATACCTGAAAATGAGGTAGCTTAAGGAGGGACCACACAAAGAGGGGCCGCTGGACATGGCTTGGTCGTCGGACAGTGGTGGTGTGTGGCGTGGGTGACAGGGACACACTGGGGTCAGGGGCCGATTGTGCGGAGGATGCGGATGAGGTAAGGAATCATCAAAGCTGGAGGTGGAGTAGGCGTGAGAGTTTGAGGGTGGAATGGGGTCGGTAGGGACCTATAGGGGAGGGTGAGCAGACAAGGGCGGAGGCTGAAGCTGGACATGGAGGCGGGGTCGGCAATGGCAGCCTGCAGGTGCGCATCGGACATGATCCAGGGGGAGGGAAACAAGTAGGAAGGGCGACGCTGGGGTGCGCAGCGAGGCGACGGAAAAGGGGGGTGCGGCCCACAACCAGCAAGGGGAAAAAGGGGTGGCACCAGGTAGTCTAGGGTTTCTTTTTTTCTTATATTTTATAATAATAATAATATTAATAATAATAAATTGATAATAATGATAATAATAATAATAATACCAACAAACTTAATATATAATAATTATAATAATACAAATCATAATAATAAAAAATTTAATAACATAATAACAATAATTATAATCATAATTTTATTCATTTTCTTTTAAATAATGAAAATATTAATAACAACTATATAATAATTATATCTATAACAATTTCAATGATAATAATATTATTAACAATTTTTAATAAATAAAAATAGTTTTATCTATGCAATAATATCATTATTATTATGATTTAAACATTTAACTAATTTTATTTACATCAAACTTTATTTATTTTAAACATTAAACATTTATATGGCCACTTGGGCCGATCGTGCGGTCACCATCAATCATGCGACATTCGCGCACCGGTCCGACACCAACCAAAACTATTAAATGATAACAATTTAAGGCTAGAACTCAACTTGCGCCATGATGAAGCTAACCGATGTCAAGAAATAATAAAATAAAATTACAAAAAAAAGGGTCGGGGTGTGACAATTCTCCCAACCACAAAACTTTATGCCCCCAGAAAGTCACCAAGCCAACAATTAACATAACTCGAGTCCATGCCCAGGAAAAACTAGAAGAAACTGATATTCTCGGGGTGACCATTACCAACACAAGTCACACCCGACCAACTCGAGTACAATCATTGTTCGAGGTTGAGGGGAGAACACATGAGAGTTCACCCCACCACAGAAATTTATTAACACATAAACCTTTAAACTCGAACACACCACCCCAGGGGGGGCAACGCAGGAACTCCCCAAACTGAACTCATCCCACATTCTCATTGCTAACAGAACAACTCCACCACTAGGATTAAAACTATTCTGGGAAAATTGGCACACTGAGACACTGGGAAGGTGTAATCCCCTACAAAACTCATACACACTATATGAAAACCCACAGAGAGGCATCCGACCTAATAAATATCCCAGAAACAACACCCATTAATTTCACAGAACCAAACATCCCCTTAACGTACGCAGCTGAGATCATAATCAAAATCAAAACAGGTTCATTTATCCCTATCCCCAACACCCTTCAAGGAATTCGAATGATTTGGAAGTTGCATTAAGAGTGGATGTGGCTGCTTGGATTGCGGTAGAATGAGCACATCACTCGACCACAACAAAGATGATCTTAAAACGACGACAAGAATAGAACAAGAAAACTTTGGATATTTCCCTTCAGAAAGCTGAAAACATAATACTAAGAGAGGTTCTACACACCCTCGGCAACTCCTGACTGTGCGTGAGCTTCACCCTGAGACCTGTGGTTGGGGCTTAGATGGATGAAGAATCCCCTGCCTCACAGTAAGGAATTTGAATTCTCTAGTCCCCAACTTCTTCATCTTCTCGACGATTCAAACGACCACAACAATGACATGTTATTCAATGGAATGAACGATAATGGCTTAGAATGTCCGAATTGGCCATACTAGTGGCACAAAAGAGGATGGTCAGACAAATTGGTTGTCGGCACTGACGAAGATGGTGTCTTGGCGACAGGTTCCTCCAACATGCACTCCTTTCCAGATGGGGAACCTTTGCTAGATCCAAATACCATCAAACACACCCTAATCTTCAAAGCTATTGAGACATCCATCTTTACTAGTCTAGAACTAGACCCTCAAATAAACCTGAGATGGTACGAACCCTAACAACCATGGGAGTTCCTAACAGCCTAAAGACCCACTCTAATTTCACAACCACACAGCTGCATCTAAAAGACTTTTATTACCTTGATCGATAGGAAAAACACAAAAAGAACTGTTGGGCCTAAATCATTAACAACTTTTGGAGGCTTTCTGGGCGGCATACTCATAACAACACGAAAAACACCATCAAAACCGGCATCGAGCCAAAAATCAATCAAAGCAACAAAATCCAAGGACAATAGGCCCATAATCCAAACATATACAACACAAGGAAAAATCACTTTTCCAAAATAATTATTTCTTAAAAATTTAAAGCTCAACTATGGTACCTTATGAACCGTCACATGTGTGATCATTCAATCTCACTCACATCATCTGCGAACAAGTTCCCCCGCGCACTCTCCGTACATACCCACGCACGTGTGACCCTCCATAAGGAGTGCCAAGGTTCAAGCACTTCTTTTCCTAACCCAATCCATACACATACCATGTTTTTCCAAACAGATACAATTTCTCTTTTAAAAACCCACTTTACTAATATCAAAAACAATTTAGAAGAAACTCCCCTTTTTTCATTTTGAAATCACTTTCTTTTTCAACACACACTCACATCGACCGAGTTCAAAATGAAACCAAACCAACAATAAATCATCGGAAAGAGGAAATAGTGTTTGTGCCTAACCCAACGACATGGTGGTGATTCATGCCCCAAGTAAGGAATAACGCTAAGAGGACCTTAAACAGGGCACTCGAACTCCACATGGGTCCCCATCCCATGTGAGACCGCAACATGAACCGATTCACCCATATTGTCATCCCTCAATCCAAAACAACCAAAGACAAAAGAATCAAATCCCGGACTACCCCTAGTAACTCAGGTGTCGTTGTGAGCGGTGGTGATCAGGTACCGACCCGTAACCTACCTCCTAAGCCCCGATAGTCCTAATATCCTCTTACCAGAAACCCCAAATAACAACCTGGCTCTAATACCATTTTGTTACAAACCAACCTGGGTCGACCATGAACCAGTCACATGAGCCGGTCCGTGACATGGCCTGAAGGGCGTTCCTAATCCCCACGGGCTGGAAACCAGTGTCAGGCATCAAAATTTAACTGTTGGGAATGATTTGGCCCAAGAGAAAAAGATAAATAGATAAACAAACTGACGATAAAGATACGAATTGGCAGTGGAAAGAAAATAAAACCGAGCATACCTCCTTGTGACCTACTAGGTCACCACCCAACTAAAAACCATGCTGCTCCAACACTGAGCAGCTGAACTAGGAACTTTTATGAGAAACTGAACCTGCAACTGGAATGATATAATAGGCATGAGCACCGAGATGCTCAGTAGGGATGCCAAGAAAAAACCACTGATTCCAACAATTCTCTTTTCCGAAACTTTCCACAAACACAAGTTTGAAATAGAGAATTAAAAGTAGGGTTTTCACATTTTAAAATATGAAACATCTTGTTCTCATTTTAAAAACCCAACATACGCTACACACCATTTCCAAAAAAAATAATTTTACATTTTATAAATGAAATCCAAAACAGAAAATATGAAATTTGGGCAAGAGTAAAGAAAGTAAAATTACAAGTGAAAAGAAATCATTGCATTGAAAAGTAAACAGGAAATGTAAGAAATTCAGTAACCATGGGTGATCCTAAACATCCCTAGATTACCCCTGGACGTACTCTGTTTTGGAACCACCTGTCGGCGTATAGTGAAGCTCTTATGTCTATAACCAACTGGCCGCCCAAACTGACCAATCCAGTGGAAAATCCCACCCGGCCTAACAATAAATCCAGGGGGTACCAACTCGTCTAATCGGGGTTGGTCAGAAACCGTCACTCGATCATCTAAAAGACGCCCAGGAACCCATGGTGGTTATAATAATACTGTGTAAGTAGGAAGGCCCTCACACGCATGACTTATCTCACAGCACTTGCCTACACCAAACACAGGCGATTCTTATGCGTTCACCCATAAAGGGTTACCCTAGATAAGAGCACCCCATATATTTATATATAATAATACATGTCAAAAATACTGTAACAACCCGCGATTTTATTAGAATTATTCATTTTAATTTCATTTATGTATTCTGTTGTATGCTACACCAAGATTATCTTGCACTATACGCAACACCGTATTAGCTTGTAGTATACGCAACACTATTCTTGGGTCGTGTTACACACAATTTCATGTTCGTTTTGTAGAAATTATTCTACGCAAAATTAAGTATAGATTTTGTTTAATGTATAAATGAAATATGGTTGTATTTTTTTATACGCAACAACAAAGGAGTCTGGAACTATACGTCACAGTGACTTGGCTTGCATTACACGCAATCGTGACTGTCCTCGATAACGTGTGTAGTACGCAATACCAGGTCTCACTAAACAACGATATATTGTTATAATATTATTATGGACTATCTGTTATAAATAATATTAACTAAATTTAAATTTTATAACATTATTATTCATCTTACATATTTTCTAGAACATGGTATGAGAATAAAATAAAATTTTTATGTAAAATAAGTATTTTTAAAAAAATGCAGTTTTGCCGCCTTTTGATGGCGCACCCACTTTAAATCTAGTTTTTGATATATTTATAAGTTCAAATTTACAAAATAAAATTTTCCTTGGAATCAGGATATAAAATTTACTTTGGATGAATTTTTCATATTATTCTGATAACTTTCATATTTTAATGAATAGTAAAAACACGCTATATTTTAATTAAAAAAAACTTTTTTCATCGCACTAATTTATATGGTTGGATTGACTTTTTAATTGGTTTTAAATTGTAATTAGAATATATTTTTACCATTTAATCCAATGTTGGTAATTGGAATTAATTTCACTTTGAAATTGGACATAAACAAGTATCAATCTTTTGATAGTTATTTTTTCTTAAAAACACGCTATTTGTTTTGATAACGGGAATTAATTTTAAAATTAATTATTGCCACTTCTATGTTTTGAATTTTAAAAAATATTGATCATTTTTGAATTCGTAATATCAAATATAGCTTAGGCTGAATTTTTGGTATTTTTCTGAAAAACTTCAATATTTGATGAATAGTGAAAACACTGAGTTTTTGGTTAAAACCAAATTTTTATTTAAATAATCAGTTATTTGATTTAAATTTATTTTAGGTCAAATTAGATACATAATACTTATATATGTTCAATGAAATTCATTTGAGTCATTTTATAATAATTTTAGATTTATAAAAATTGTATAGAACTTTTCACCATCTTTTACCCACCTCCTAGGAGCTTTTGCAATTGTCCATAAAACTTAATTTTACTGCTTCTGTGAGTTGAATTTCAAAAATCTGAGAGACACGGTTAATATCAAGGAGTAAAATGTGGTTCAATTAGATAAAAATAATTTTTGGTGAATAGTAACTTTTTACTTTTATTTACCACAGTTAAAGGTAAATAGGGTAATTCAAAGTTAAAATAATATTATAATAATTCAAAATTACCTTAACACTTGTACAAAAATTATTTTATGAGTAATGGCCGACCATCGGCATCCTTGGGTCGATTTTGGGACCCCATGGAGACACTTATGAAAGAAAATGACACATTAGATTAATTAATTTAATGTAAAGACAATATTGGCATTAAAAAAATCTTTTAGTAATTAATTGTTATAAGGGTATAGATAAATTATCTTTTGGAATATAAATATTAATTGGAAATATAAAAATATTTCCTACATGTTGGTATTTTTTTATAATTTTTAGACATCAAATAAATTAAATTATTCATGACACAATAATGATGTAGTGTTTACCTAATTAATAAATGATTTAAATAAATTAGATTATAATGATTAAAATATTATCCAAAACATGTCCAATTCTGATTGGATGATTTTATTTTTAATATGAGTCATATTATCTTTGACATTAATGTGTTTTGGACATCGTGAAACTGAAGATAAGTTTATAACAAAATAATGTTTTCAAACTTTCCTAAAGAGCCCCTCCTCTCCCTAATAAAAAGAGACCACTTGTATTCAATTACTCACACCTCTCAAGCCCTTTGGCTCGTCCAAACTCTACCCAATTAAGATCCCTACATTCAACTCCTCTCCCTAGAATCCTTACCTTATGCAGAAGGCACTCCAAGAAGTCCTTTTGGTTCAAACCAAAAGAAGTTACCCAAATAAAGGTAATGGTTTCTCTTAAATTGTTTTCTTTTCTTCTACTTCTCCAACCCCTAAACTCTTTTTAATCATTTTTTTGTAAGAAAAACATTAACCTCAACAAACTAGGATTTTTTTTATGAGATGGATTCAAACTACACTTACACACACCTCCATCTAATGGATGAAGAACATAATGTTTCTGTGGATGGCAAACTAACACCTCACGAAACGATGATTGTTCGATTTTCTCCTACCACCTCTCATGGTGGCCATTATGATGGAACTGTATTTATATATGATATATATTATGTTTATGGTTTCCTTATTCTTCTTTACTTCCCAATTATATCATGCCTTTATGGTTTCTAGAGTGGGTAAATACGATAATCTCATTTGAGGAAGTGCGGACTTCCGCCCCCTTAAATTGATGTGACTCGTTAATGCCTTATGTGAGATGTATAAAGGTTATATTTAATGATATTATATATGATATAATACTGGAATTATAATATTCCTATGTATAATTATGTTTTAATTCCATTAAAATAAGAAATAGAAATGAAAGTAGCTTTCATGTGTACATACGGCTTACCGTCTCCATGAACGGTGCAATTCATTTCTTACCTCCATATGTTATGTAATATTCTAAATACATGTATATGCTGGATTTATATGATATATATGATATATAAATCATGAATATAATTCTGGATATAATGAACCTTTGACCACATGAACAACATGTAATTATAAGAAGTCCATTTTTGACTCAAGTACTAAATATCGACAAAACGAACATTATTAACTTAAATGGTTACATAATGTTTGTAACATGGTAATAAGTGATATGAAAGGAATAATAAATTTGAAAAAGGTTATTAAGAAAGTATAAATTAACTTTGGCTTATTATTCAGGATATTAAAGAATGATCTAGTCAAGTCGGACACGAGGTAAGGGAACTTCTTAACCCAATTTCTGTTCTTTGGGTTGATCTTCTCTTTATTGTTTATGTCGTTATTTGATTATGTGAGAAATTAATTTTTATATATTATCATGTATTTATAATTTATTTATGTGACCTTATAGTGAATACACATAAGTGATCTATTTTCTTTACAAAATGATCTTTTTAAGGGATTACTATTCCAATCTCGCTCTTATCTGAGATTGTTTATTCGTAAGTATTTACTGGGGTTTTTGTTATCATCCATGTCCCTATTTTATAAAAATGGTTTCATGTATTTTTAATTTCCTTTTTACCCATTTTTGACTTTTACTACATGGTAATTATGGAATATTTTTTTATGTTACGAGGTACTTTTTTGACTTTTCCGGCAAAAGCACGAGAAGAATGTTTTTTAACTTATATGGCATGAACAGATTTTTACAGTTTCATAACACATTATTTTCATGAAGATTCCTCCAAAATATTTCATGAATATTTTCAAAATAATATCTTTCTTTTAAAGTTGCATGACGTTTTTTGAAAAGAAATTGATTTTGAAGAAGAAAGGATATTTTCCTCAAGAATTCATTTCAAGTGTTTTATCAAAACTATTTTCCATCTAAGATGAAATTATTTCATATATGTATTTTTCAAGTATAATGTATCTATGATTTAAAGGGTTTCACTTTTCTTATGATGAAATGATATCCATTTGTTTTATATATATTATGTTATGATGGGATGATATTTATGAAACCCATTTTATTCTTTGGGTTATGATGAATGATTTATTTTTATTTTGTGGCACAAGTAATAATGCTTTCATTATGAGATGGGTGGGACCTATATCTCCCTCCAATTCATTGGGTAAAGATATATATCTCATGAGATATACATGGCTGGAATGGAAAGTAAATCTGGTTCAGTAATATAGTGCTGGAACGACAAGTAAACCTGGTTCAGTAAGGGACTTTGTCCACTACGATGGTCTTGGCAGCAATGTCTTGGCTACTTTGGAAATCATATCATGTGCTTAATGTTTTTCCACAATTACAAGTTGTATTCCCATTCTATTTTATCATGATTGATGTTCCATTATGATCTATGCCATATGTACTTCCATGTTTTATCTCATTTCTCAAAATTTTCATGTTTAAACATTGTGGTCAAGTTTTTATGTTCAAATATATACGGTTTGTTTTATTCTCTCCATGCTTACCCTTAGTGAGTATTTGATCTCACCCATTATATGTTTTTTCCCTAGGATATAAATAATGGTATTAGGTAATAAAAAAAAGTGGAAGGTCATTATGGGAGATGTTGATGATCTTTCACCATGATTAGTATATTATGTTTCATATTTCCAAAGACACTAAACTATTACGATCCTTGTGTGTCTATTTTTGTTATGTATTAATTATTCCGAAAAAGTAATGTAATGTCCATGTACGTCAAGCTTTGGGTCTCTACACATACAATGTTCCAACCGGGCCATCACATCATTCGGTTATCAAAACAACTTTATTAAACACTTGGAGTTGTAAATCAGCCTCTAGTTTTACATAATCAATACCTTTATGAAAACATTGCAAAAGCTCTTCCAAAACAACCCTAAAAACCACTTTTGTTTTTAAAAAGACAAACATGCCTTTTGGTTCTAAGTTTCAAGGCATTGCAATAAAGGTCTTTAGTGATACCATATTCAATTTCTAAAAAAAACGAACCCATGTATTGTTTTACTCCACGCACTCAACAAAATATATACACCAAAATCCAAACTGGCATATATGCATGGATTTATTTTCAAACCAATTTAAAGAATCACACAAAGAGACCCACATCATTTAGAAAACAAGAATCTCTTATAAACCATGGATTCGAGAAAAATACCAATTCAAAGAGACATGAAATAATTTCTTCAAAAGAATTAAGTTTTGTGAAATCAACCAACACAGGAAAAACAAGTTTCATAAAATGTTTTTACCAGCAAACACCACTCAAAATGTCCAACAATACCATTTTCAGATAAAGGCAGTTAGTTCCAACGAAGTTCGCAAGGCATAAACATGTGCATAAATAGAGGAGCATCCAAAAACCCTTTTTTAATCAAATATTTCAACAGTGAAACACTACCATAAGTTAACTACAAACATAAAAGAGGTGTGAAACATAATATGAAATTTAATTAAGAAGAAGCAAGCATTAAATTGTTTAAAATTGGGAGCAAAGGCATTGGAGCACCTAAACATAACCAATGAACTTTTTCAATGATGTTTTGAACACTTTTATTTGTCAAAGAAACACTGCTATAAATAAACTTTCAGGATTATAAGCGTGAAAATAATATTTATAAACTAAATGAAACCATGCAAGTGCCTATGGAAAACATCCGAAAAAGAGAATAGATGGGAAATCCTACCACCAACAAAGGTCCTATCAAGCTTTATAATTCAAGCAGAAGCTCGCTCGCTCGCACACACTTTCATATATATATATAGCCTTAAACTGATGCACGTTTTCCCCGCTCCATGAGGGAACACACACACAGAAGATATATATATCTATATATATCCATACCTGGGAATATGTGTGCGCACCTTTGAAACCAACAGAAACTCCCTAAGATAGATCCCTGGGACTCAAAAAACACCACAAATCCCTAAAATGAAATTTAAGCCAAACAAAGTAATCAAAACACAATCTAAAAACCAATCCTACAAAAATCAAAAAGATCAAAAGTAAAACCCAAACCACATTTTCATCATTTTTTTACAAAACAATGCTAAGGGAAACACCCTAAAAATAACATAAATTTACTTTAATATAAACATAATTAATGAATCAAACAAAATACCAATTTTTAATCAATTCCATCAAAGCCAAAACATCATAAAAAGACAGATGAGAATAACATAGAGATGAAAATTAAATTTTAAAAAGTATCAAAATAAGATTTGGCACTTAAAAAATCATATCACCATAGACACAAGCTTCCATAAACTAGGAACCGACTCAGAACATATTTTTATCAAATTCTAAAAATTTCAGAACTCTATAGAAAGATAATTAACTGCATAATGAAGCTGAGAAACAATGTTTAGAACTAAAATACTGAGCACAAACATTAGCGGAGTGCTCTGGAAATAAGACACACAAATTCACCTACCTCGGAGGTGCGTTAATACAACGACGCAGTGACAGAAGGAAGAATATCACTCCGCAGACTAAACGCACACCCTAAATACCAAGAAAAACGTGCAAAGATGAAACACAGTATTATAGGGATGATAGATTTGATAAGAACACCAAAAATAAAAATAGAAATATACCGAAGGAGGAGAACACTGGAAAATGAGGTCTCTCAAGGAGGGGCCACACAAAGAGGGGCCACTGGACATGGCTAGTTCGTTGGATAGCGGTGGTGTGAGGCGAGGGTGACGGGGACCCACTGGTGAGGGAGGCCGGTTGTGCGGAGGATGCGGCCGGAGTAAGGAATCAGCAAAGATGGAGGTGCGGGAGGCGCATGACCTTGAGGGAGGAATGAGGTCGGCAGGGACCTACAGGGGAGGGCGAGCAGACAAGGGAGGAGGCCGAAGCTGGACAGGTAGGTGGGGTCGGCGACGGTGGCCTTCAGGTTCTCAATGGACAGGATTTAGGGGGAGGGCAGCGAGCAGGAGGGGTGACGCTGGGGTGTGCAGCGAGGCGAGGGGGAAGGGGGGTGCGACCCGCAGCCAACAAGGGGAAAAAGGGGGGGCACCTGGTAGTCTAGAGTTTTTTCTTCTATGTAATAATAATAATAATAAGAAGAAGAAACTGATAATAATAATACCAACAAACTTAATAAAAAATAATAACAATAATACAAATCAAAATAATAAAAATTTTAATAACATAATAATAATAATTATATAAATAATTTTATTCATTTTCTTTTAAATAATGACAATATTAATAAAAACTATATAATAATTACGTCTATAAGAATTTCAATGATAATAATATTATTAACAATTTTATTAATAAAAATATTTTTATCTACGAAATAATATCATTATTATTACAATTTAAACATTTAACTTATTTTATTTACATCAAACTTTATTTATTTTAAACATTAAACATTTATGAGGGCACTTGGGCTGATCGTGCTGTCACCGTCAACCATGCGATGTCCGCGCACCTGTCTGACACCCACCAAAACTATTAAATGATAAAATTTGTAGACCGGCACTAAACTTGCGCCATGAAAAAGCTAACCGAAGTCAAGAAATAATAAAATAAAATTATAATAAAAAGAGTCGGGGTGAGACATACTCTTCTTTAGTTTTTTCATTATAAATAATAACATCGGTATAACAAATATACAGACATGTTATTATAAATATGAAACAACCCTATTTCTCCTTCTACCCATCCTATGAAAAAAAATCACCCGCGCATGCGTACGTACGGAATACCGTCTCAACGCCGTGGTATAATCTGTTTTTCCACCACCACCTTACTTGGATGGGTATAATGGTGTAAAGAATAACTATATAAAGTTTCTATAACATGATACTAATTCTGATATATTATATCATCCACTCTAATTATATTTAATATTTATGGGAACGATATCATCGCTCGTGCGTACGTATGGATTACCTTCTCCACGACGTGATGAGATTCATTCTCCAAGTCAACCATTCAAGAATGATTATAATGTATATATAGTAAATAATCATGAAATATATGACATATTAATGATACTGGATTTATGTATATTTTATTTACTTATATTCATTCATTTTAATAAGGAAACGAAAATAGCGTTCATGCGTACGTACGACTTACCGTCTCCATGAACGGTGTATTTCTTTTCTTTTATCGATCTATTATATATATATATATATATTATGAATATATATTATATGTAAATCATGATTTACATTCTGGAATTAAGTAATCATGATCTAAGTGATCATATGAATAATTACAAGTCAAAACATGGATGATAAATGAAACGATTTTACCCAAAACGCTACTTAACATGGAATTAACAAATGATCAGGTTATATAATGTCGTAAGTGAATCATATAAGATATCATAAATATTATTATAGTTCATTTACAAGTTAATAATATTTTTAAACCCACTATATTGGAGTCTCATACACATATGGAGGAAATTGGACATAAAAGGTAAGGGATAATTATTCCAATCTCATTTTTTTCGAGATTGTTTACATGTAAGTATTTAATGGGGTTATATTTTTCATCCATGTCCATAAAAATGTTTTCCATAAAGTGTTTAATATTATTCCATGTATTTTTAAAGCCATGTTTACCCCTCTTTGACTTTTACTTTATGTTATGGAAGGAATCTTTCTTTGGTTTACCATACGTGGTACTTTTTGACTTTTCCGTTAAAAGTACAAGGAGAATGTTTTTTTAACTTATACAGTATGAACGGATTTTTACGGTTTCATAACGCCTTATTTTCATAAATTTTACTCTAAAATATTTTACGACTATTTTAATTAAAATCCTTATCTTTTAAAATTGCATGGTATTTTTTGAAAAGAAAATGATTTTGAAGAAGAAAGGATATTTTCCTCAAGAATTAAATTCAAGTGTTTTATCAAAACCATTTTCCATATAGGATGACATTATTTAACATGTTTATTTTTTCAAGTATAATGTATCTATGATTTAAATGGTTTCAATTTTCTTATGATGAAATGATATCCATTTGTTTTATATGGATTGTGTTATGATGGGATGATGTTTATGAAACCCATTTTATTATTTGGGTTATGATGAATGATTTTTGTTTATGTCATGGAACACATAATAATGTTTCCATTATGAGATGGGTGGGACCTATATCTCCCTCAAATGCATTGGGTAAATATTTATATCTCATGAGATAAATATGGATGGAATGAAGAGTTAATCTGGTTCAATGATATAAGACTGGAACAAGGATTGAACTCGATTCAGTAAGGGACTTTGTCCACTAGGATGGTCTTTGAAGCAATGACTTGGATACTATGGAAATCATATCATGTGCTTATTGGTTTTCCACAATTACATGTTTTATTACCATGCTATTTTATCGTGGTTAATGTTCTTTTATGATCTATGCCTTATGAACTTCCATGATTTATGTCATTACCCATGATTTTGATATTTTATGTTCATGTTATTATGTTCAATTGTTTAGTGTTTTTTTTGTGTTCTCCATGTTTACACTTACTGAGAATTTGAGCTCACCCTTTTTTATGTTTTATTTTCCCCAGGATATAAAGAACGGTTTTAGGTAATAAAACAAAAGGGGAAGATCTTTATGGGAGTTGTTGAAGATCTTTCACCATGATTATAGGATTATGTTATTAGTTTCCAAAGACACTAAACTAATACGGTCATTGGGTGTTTGTTTTTTAATGTATTAAGTAATATGAAAAAGTAATGTAATGTCCATGTACGTCAAGCTTGGGTATCTACAGTTCGTATCCGAGGGAAGGTTTAGTTAACCTTTGGAAACTAGGAGGCAAAAACTTTTGAGAGATCCCTAGAGATATTTCTAAGGTATGTCTATGGATGTCCCTAAGGTTAAGTATAAGTATAGGTTATTGTCCTATAATTACGGTAACAATTATAGACGTAAACCTAAGATGTTAGAGATTGAAAGTAACCCCCCTTGATTATGTAGTTTTTCAAGTATGAGTTTTTCCTCTCATACTGTTCTTTTTGGGTTTTAAGAAATGGTAGGAAACAGGAGGATTCATGTTAAGGAAGAATCTTATGGAAAATGGAATGATATTATTCGTGAGTAACCAAATGAAATAGGATTTGGATGTCCAAACATTGTTATTATGCCTAATTGGAAATCTCATAATATGATCAATAATATCAACTTTGGTAAGTTTCCTGAATCGGATAATAAGAGAAAGATGGAGTTTCATGATGATCATAGAGGAAAGAAAGTTCAATTTTCCTCATGTAAATCATGTGGGAAGAGGCATCAAGGATAATTTTTCAAAGGAACTAGATGATGCTTTAGGTGTGGAAAAGAAGGACACAAAGCTAGTAATTGCAAAGGAAAAGGTTCAGTTAACACCATGGATAGGGATAATGGTATTGATAAGACATAAAAAACGGTTAAATGTTTTAAATGTGGAATGTACGGGCATTATGCAAACCAATTCCCAAAGGGAAAGTCTCATGAAATGAATCAACATGGTCGTATGGGTAGTACTTATGTTGATGATGATGAAGAGACTAAAAATGATATGTGAGATGAAAGAATTGTTGAAGCTCGGTCAATGTTTTAAGAAGGTAGTGGAATGATTTTATGTTTATCAAGAGTAATGTTGTATAGGTAATTTAATGGTACTAAGGAATAAAGAAACATCTAAGGATTGTTACCTATTGTTTTTCCTTGAGTATTTGAAAGTATACGTTGAATGGTCCCGGTAACCATGAAAGGTTATTCAGATATTTTTGGAATGTAGATGATATTCGCATAATGATGGGATAAGGAGAAAATAATAAGTTGGATATTATTAATGATCTCTTGTTTGATATAATGACAAATTGATATCATGGTTTGAGTATATAGTATTTTTGGGATTTTGGTATGTGGAAAGAGTTAACTTTTGACAGCATTCACGTATTTAGTAAGGATCTATGGTAATTCATGTATTAAGAGAATACATGATTAAGGTATTCACTTGTTTGGAATGTGACCAAAAATATATATCTTATGATATATGAGGGATAAATGATGGTATTCACTTTCTTGTTAGATGACCTTTCTAGTAGTCATTTTCTGTATACTATATAGATTGGACAGAAGTATTTCTGATAATCCTAAAGGTTGGAATGGATTAAGTTGAACATTAGATAGTATTGTTTAAGGAAAGAATTTATTTTTTTCAATTTTATTTCTGGAATGTTATAATAGTGTAGTTTATGAAAAGGGACAACCTGCAGAACAGGCAAAAACCCACCGTGTCAGACAAGGACGTGGGAATCAAACCCTCAACCGAAGTGCGACATTCCTTTATCACCTACTACTGGCCTACATGAAGTACCCGATTAGTAGAAACTCGTTTTATTTTATAAAGAGGTATGATATATGATGTATCAGTCCATTTTTAGAACCATATACGATTAATCTCACCATAATATGGACTTTTGTATATAACTTTTTCTATCCTTATGTTTGAGACTACTGGAATGACCTATCATTCTATCGCATGATCTGCTGACACTTCACGGAAGACAAATTCAACTTCATTTCTTTAAGTGATTAAGTGGAAATTATTCAAGGCACAACCAACAGTGAAATTGTACCAAAACCAATTAAGTATTTCTTTTAATTCCAAAATTCTTCAACATTAGGGAAATGATCTTGAAAATAAAAAATGTTGTCCTAGTGCTCTCATATCTGATGAATCAAATGGTACCTTAGATCATCAAAAATATAAGGCTTTGTGATTGTTGGATTTTTTATAGCCATGTTCTCTACCACTCTTCATCAAAACATGATGGTTAGATTTCCCTTCCATATCTATATTTGCAACTATATTCTCATATGTGAAAACCCAGTGATGAGTTACTTTGGGTATCCGTTAGGTTTCTAACGTTCCTTTTTAAAATGATGATTTATGTTTCTTTTTACGATGTGGGTTTCAATGAAAGAAACTTTCAAGTAGAAAATCATTTATAACCCTGATTATTTTTTATGGAGAAATTCATTTAATGGGGGGTAGAATGTAACACCCCAAGATTTTATGAGAATTATTATTTTTAATTTCTTTGATGTATTGTGTTTTATGCTACCCCAATATTAGATTGTGATATAAGAAACACCGTATTATATTTTAGTATACACAAACACTGTTCTTGGCTTGTGTTGCATGTAAGAGCGACCTTCCTCAACAGCGTGTGTTGTACGCAATACCAAGTTTCTCTAAACAACGATATATTGTTATAATATTATTATGAAACAGCCGTTATGAATATTATTAACCAAACATTGAATTTTATAACATTATACCTCATCTTAAACATTTTCTAGAATGAGGTATGAGAACAAAATCAATTTTTTGGATAAAAGAAGTATTTAAAAAAAAATGCAGTTTTGCAGCCTTTTGATCGCGCACCCATTTTAAATATAATATTTGAGAAGATTATAAGTTCAATTTTACAAAATAAACTTCTTCTATTGAATCAGGATTTAAAAATTTACATTGTATAATGTTTTGATATTTTTCTGACAACATTCTTATTTTGATGAATAGTAAAAACACGCTAAATTTTTCTTAAAAACAACTTTTTTCATCGACATAATTTATATGGTTAAATTATAATAGTAAATTTTTTTAAAAGTATAAATATAATATTTTTTTACCATTAAATATAATTTATGTCATTAGCATTGATTTTACATTGAATTCATAGGTCAAATCAATTCAATCTTTTGCAATGTTTTAAACAAAAACCTGTTTTTTTCGACAACAGGATTAATTTTAAATTAATTAATGCATATTATGTGTTTTGAATTTGGAAAAATGGATTCCATATTTTTAATAATTAGTTCCAAATTATGTTAATATGCTACTTTTTATTTTTGGGCATTAGGAATAGTAACTACGGTAAATTTTATTGACAACAATTAAAGGTAAATTATGTAATTAAGGGTAAAATTAATATTATAAAATTACCCTAACACTTGTCTTAATATAAATGGATGATTATATTTTTCTAAAATATAATTGGGTCGAAATGGTATCTATTATAAACCACTTTTATGTGATTAAGACCTTTAATTTATTATATTTAAATGAAAGTGAAATATGTTTCACTCAAACATTAATAATTAAATTATTTTTAATATAAGGTGATACATAATATAAATTCAGTTATAAATACTCATTTTAAAGCTAAAATGTTTTTCTTTAACATGGGAATTTATTTTTAATTTTTAATAAATATATAACTACCTTAATAGCTTATACATTAATGATGCATAAATTACTTATTTAGTGAAAAATAAATAATATAGTTTTTATTAGACTAATAATACACATAAAATGCCCCAATACCTGACCAAAACATATCGGTCGTGTACATATGAACCATAATCATGCAAAGGTCTAATATTTGACCATTTGGAGCTTTATAAAAGTGATTATGACATTTATAGTTTTTTAAATGATGTCAAAGTTGTCACATTCATAATTTAATAAATATATCATTTTAAAAATGTGTGTTTTAGAAGATAAATTAGACTAAAAGTAATCTTATGAAATATATTAGCTTTATATTCATCATAGTATTTTATTTTTAATTTTTATTCAATAAATAAGTATATTAAATAATTATACAAAAATGATGTAGTAATTATTTTATTAAGAGAAATATCAAATAAATGATTTTAAAAATATTAAAATAAATATTATATTAACTAATTAACATGATCCACGAATTTTTTAGATTTATATGACATGTTAGGAACCTATTAAATATTTTGGTTCGAATATATTCTTTGTGTGTATTTTATTTAAATTCAAATAAATGAATAGTGTCAAAATTTACAGTATTCGTATTTTATAAAAATTACATATTATTATACTCTTTAAAATTAAAAACAATATTTAAAAAATTAAAAATTGAAAATTATATGGTCGAAAAGGTTATAAAGTATCCAATTATGGGAAATTTTCCACATATAAGTATGTATTTATAACAATTTAAAATTTAGAGAATTATTACAACAAATAAGATTAAATAAAGTAAATAAGGAGAAATAAAATTGAGAAGGTTTAAAATAATTTTCAAAAATGAATTAATTTGATTGGTTGATGATATTAAAACCATATATTACATCATATCCAAATTTTAGTCACATTTGAAGTTTTTAATTGGGGTTTTATTTTATTATTAATTAATATTTTTGATGTTTCCAAAAGTCCCCCTCTCTTCTCTTATAAAAGGGATCCTCCTCCCTCTCCACTTCAAACCATTTTGACCCTTCAAGCTCCACCAATCCCTGACCATTTCACTTCTCCACTTCCCTAGAAACCTACTAGAGGTCCTGGTATTCTTCCAAGACCAACTTTAGTGCCCTAAGTGGAGGTTAAGAGGAGGCACCTTGAAGAAGAGCTAATCTCTTCTACCGATTCTTTCAAGTTTCTTTATTCTTCTACTTACTATTATTTAGTTATTTAATTATAAATCAATAACATAAGTATAAATAATATAATTATATGTTATTATAAATATGAAACAACCCTATTTCACTTTCTACCCATCCTACGAAAAATGAAATCACCGCGCGTGCGTACGTACGGAATACCGTCTCCACGCCGTGGTGTAATCTGTTTTTCCACCACCACCTTACATGGATGGGTATAATGGTGTAAATAATAACTATATATAGTTTCTACAACATGATACTAATTATTACATATTATAGCATCCACTATAATTCCATTCAATAATTATGGGAATGATATCATCGCTCGTGCGTACGTACAGATTACCGTCTCCACGACGCGATGAGATTCATTTTCCAAGTTAACCATTCGAGAATGATTATAAAGTATATATATTAAATAATCATGAAATATATGAAATATTAATGATATTGGATTTATGTATATGCTATTTACTTAATTTCATTCAATTAAATAAGGAAACGAAAACAACGTTCATGCGTACATACAGCCTACGGTCTCCATGAACGGTGTATTTATTTTCATTTATCGATATATTATATATATGTATATTCTGAATATATATTAAATATAAATCATTTTATACATTCTGGAATTAATTAATCATGATCTAAGTGATCATATGAATAATTACAAGTCAAAACACAGATGATAAATGAAACGATTTTACCCAAAACGCTGCTTAACATGGAATTGGCAAATGAACGGGTAATATAATGCCGTAAGTTAATCATATATGATATCATTAATATTATTATTGTTCTATTACAAGTTAATAATATGTTTAAACCTACTATACATGAGTCTCAGACACATACAGAGGAAATTGGACAAAAAAGGTAAGGGATAATTATTCCAATCTCATTCTTTTCTGAGATTGTTTATACGTAAGTATTTACTGGGGTTATATTTTTCATCTATGTCCATAAAAATGTTTCTCATAAAGAGTTTAATATTATTCCATGTATTTTTAAAGTCATTTTTACCCCTATTTGAATTTTAATTTATGTTATGGAAGGAATCTTTCTTTTGTATAGCATACGTGGTACTTTTTGACTTTTTCGTTAAAAGTACGAGGAGAATGTTTTTTTAGCTTATACGACATGAACGTATTTTTATGGTTTTATAACGAATTATTTTCATGAAGCTTAATCTACATGATTTCATGACTATTTTCAACAAAATCCTTTTATTTTAAAATTGCATGTCATTTTGTGAAAAGAAAATGATTTTGAAGAAGAAAGGATATTTTCCTCAAGAATTCATTTCAAGCATTTTATCAAAAACATATTCCATCTAAGATGACATTATATCATATGTGTATGTTTCAAGTATAATGTCCCTATGATTTACAATTTTTTGCTTTTATTATGATGAAATGATATCCATTGGTTTTATATAGATTATGTTATGATGGGATGATGTTTATGAAACCCATTTTATTCTTTGGGTGATGAATGATTTATGTTTATGTTGTGGCACACGTTAGAATATTTCATTATGAGATGTGTGGGATCTATATCTCCCTCCAATGCATTGGGTAAATATTTATTTCTCAGGAGATAGACATGGATGGAATGAAAAGTTAATCCGGTTCAGTGATACATGACTGGAACGAGGAGTGAACTCGATTCAGTAAGGGACATTGTCCACTAGGATGGTCTTGGAAGCAATGCCTTGGCTACTATGGGAATCATATCATGTGATTAATGGTTTTCCACAATTACATGTTTTATTCCCATGCTATTTTATCACGGTTAATGTTCCATTATGATCTATGCCTTACAGACTTCTAAGATTTATGTCATTACTCATGATTTTGATATTTTTTGTCCATGTTCCTACGTTCAAATGTTTAGTGTTTGTTCTGTGTTCTCCATGTTTACCCTTACTGAGCATTTGAGCTCGCCCTTTTTTATGTTTTCCTTTCCACAAGATATAAATAAAGGTTTTAGGTAAGAAAACAAAAGGGGAAGATCTTTATGGGAGATGTTGAAGATCTTTCACCATGATTAGAATATTATGTTCTGAGTGTCCAAAAACACTAAATTAATACAGTCATTGGGTGTTTCTTTTGTAATGTATTAAGTATTCTGAAAAAGTAATGTAATGTCCATGTACATCAAGCTTGGGTCTCTACAGTTGGTATCAGAGTTAAGTTTTAGTTATCCTTTGGAAACTAGGACGCGAAATGTTTTGAGAGATCCCGAGAGATAATTCTATGGTATGTCTAGGGATTTACCTAAGGTTAAGTATAAGTATAGTTTATAGTCCTAGAATTATGGTAACGATCATAGAACTAAACATAAGATGTTAGATATTGAAAGTACGCCCCCTTGATTATGTTGTTTTTCTGGTAGGAGTTTTTCCTCTCATACTATTCTTTTTGGGTTTTAAGAAATGGCAGGAAAAAGGAGGATTCATGTTAATGGAGAATATTGTGGACAATGGAATGATATTTTTCATGAGAAACCAAATAAAACGGGATTTGGATTTCCAAACATCATTATTATGCCTAATCATAAATTTTATAATATGATCAATAATATCAACATTGGTTTGTTTCCTGACTCGTCTAATAAGAGAAAGATGAAGTTTCATTATGATCATAGAGGAAAGAAAGTTCAATTTACCTCATCTAAATCATGTGGGAAGAGCCATCAAAAAGAATGTTTCAAAGGAAGTAGAAGATGATTTCGGTGTGGAAAAGAAGGATACAATTCCATTAATTGTAAAAGAAAAGGTTCAGTTAACACCATGGACAAGGATACTGGTATTTCTAAGACAATAACAATGGTTAAATGTTCTAAATGTGGAATGTACAAGGATTATTCAAACCAATTACCTAAGGGAAAGTATCTTGAAGAGAATCAGCATGGTCGTATGGGTAGTATTTATGTTGATGATGATGAAGAGACTAAAAATGATATGTGAGATGAAAGAATTGTTGAATCTCTTGGAATGATTTTATGTTTATCAACAGTAATGTTGTATAGGTAATTTAATGGTACTATGGAAAAAAGAAACATCTAAGGATTGTTACCTATTGTTTTTTCTTAAGTATTTGAAAGTATACGTTGAATGGTACCAGTAACCCTGAATGGTTACTCAAAATATTTTTGGGAAGTAGATGATATGCACATAATGAAGGGATAAAGAGAAAATAATAAGTTGGATATTATTAATGAGCTCATGATTGATATAAGGACAAAGTGATATCATGGTTTGAGTATATAGTATTTTTGGGATATTGGTATGTGGAAAGAGTTAACATTTGACAGCATTCATGTATTTAGTAAGGTTCTATGGTAATTCATGTTTCAAGAGAATACAAGATTAAGGTATTTACATGTTTGGAATGTGACCAAAAATATATATCTTATGATATATGGGAGATAAAGGATGGTATTCACATACTTGGTAGATGAAATTTCTAGTAGACATTTTCTGTATACTATGAGATTGGACAGAAGTATTTCTGATAAGCCTAAAGGTTGGAATGGATTAAGTTGAACATCATATAGTATTGTTTAAGGCTAGAATTTTTTTTCGATTTTATTTTTAGAATGTTATAATAGTGTAGTTTAAGAAAAGGGAAAACCTGCTGAACAGACGGCAACCCATCGTGTCGGACAAGGATGCGGGAATTGAACCCACAATTGAAGTGAGACATGCCTTCATCACCTACCACTAGCCTACATGAAGTCCATGGTTAGTAGAAACTAGTTTTATTTTATTAAAAGGTATGATAGATGAAGTATCAGTCCATTTTTGGAACCATATACAATTAATCTCACCATAATATGGACTTATGTATATAAATTTTGCTAACCTTATGTTTGAGACACCTAGAATGACCTATCATTATATCGCATGATCTTCTAACACTTCACGAAAGAAAAATTCAAGTTAATTTCTTTAAGAGATGAAGTGGAAGTTGTTCAAGGGAAAAACAACAGTGAGATTGTACCAAAACCATGTAAGTATTTCTTTTAATTCAAAAATTATTCAACATTAGAGAAATGATCTTGAAAACAAAAAATGTTGTCCTAGTGCCCTCATATCTGATGAATCATATGGTACCTTAGATCATCACAAATTTATGGATTTTTGATTGTTGGATTTTTCATAGACATGTTCTCTATAACTCTTCATCCAAACATGATGGTTAGATTCCCTTCCATATCCATATTTTCACCTATATTCTCCTATGTGAAAACCCAGTGATGAGTTACTTTGGGTATCCATTATGTTTCTAACGTTCCTTTTTAAAATTATGATTTATTATTCCTTTTTACGATGTGGGTTTCTATGAACGAAACTTTCGAGTAGAAAACCATTTAAAACCTCGATGAATTTTGAGGGTGAAATTTATTTTCAGTGGGGTAGAATGTAACACCCTGAGATTTTATGAGAAATATTATTTTTAATTTTTTTGATGTATTGTGTTGTATGCTACCCCAAGATTATATTGTGCTATCCACAACACCGTATTAGATTTTAGTATATGCAAACACTATTCTTGGATTGCGTTGCATGCAAGAGAGACCTTCCGGAATAGCATGTGTTGTACGCAATAACGAGTTTTACTAAACGACGATATATTATTATAATATTATAATGAACTAGACGTTATGAATAGTATTAAATGAATTTTGAATTTTATAACATTATAATTCATCTTACACATTTTCTAGAATGAGGTATGAGAACAAAATCAATTTTTCGGATAAAAGAAGTATTTTAAAAAAAATGCAGTTTTTCCGCCTTTTGATGGAACGCCCATTTTAAATCTAATTTTTGAAAAGTTTATAAATTCAATTTTACAAAATAAAATTCTTCTTTTGAATCAGGATATAAAAATTTACATTGGATAAAGTTTTGATATTTTTCTGAAAACATTCTTATTTTGATGAATAGTTAAAACACGCTAAATTTTACATAAAAACAACTTTTTTTATCGAGATAATTTTTATGGTTAAATTATAATAGTAAATTGTTTTACAGTATAAATAGAATATATTTTTTCCCTTTAATATAATTTGTGTCATTATCATTGATTTTACATTGAATTCATAGGCCAAATCAATTCAATCTTTTGCAATGTTTTAAACAAAAACATGTTTTTTCGACAACGGGATTAATTTTAAAATAATTACTTCCACTTCTGGGTTTGGAATTTGGAAAAATATATTCCATATTTTTAATCATTAGGTCCAAATTATGTTAATACGCTACTTTTAATTTTTGGGCATTATGAATAGTATGTACGGTAAATTTTATTTTCCACAGTTAAAGGTAAATTAGGTAATTAAGGGTAAAAACAATATTATAAAATTACCCTAACACTTGTCTTAATATAATTGGGTGATTATATTTCATCCAAAAATATACTTGGGTATAAATGGAATCTATTAGAAACCACTTGTATGTGATTAAGACCTTTAATTTATTTTATTTAAATGAAAGTGAAATATGTCTCACTCAAACATTAATAATTAAATTATTTTTTATATAAGTTTATACAGAATATAAATTCAGTTATAAAAGCGATTATGAAATTTATAGTTTTATATTTTAAATTATGTCAAAGTTGTCACCTTCATAATTTAATAAATATATCATTTTAAAATTTGGGTGTTTTAGAAGATAAATTAGACTAAACGTAATATTATGAAATATATTAGATTTATATTCATCATAGTATTTTATTTTTAATTTTTATGAAACAAATATGTATATTAAATAATTATACAAAAATGTTGTGGTAATTATTTTATTAAGGGAAATATCAAATAAATGGTTTTAAAAATATTAAAATAAATATTATATGAACTAATTAACATGATCCACGAATTTTATAGATTAATATGACTTGATAGGAACCTATTAAATATTTTGGTTTGAATATATTCTCTCTGTGTATTTTATTTACATTCATATAAATAAATAGTGTCAAAATTTACACTATTTGTATTTTATAAAAATAAAATATTATTAATTTTTTTAAAACCAAACAAATATTTAAAAAATTAAAAATTGAAAATTATATAGTCTAAAATGTTATAAAGTATCCAATTATGGGAAATTTACCACAAATAAGTATGTATTTATAACAATTTAAAATTTAGATTATTATTACCACAAATAAGATTACATAAATTAAATAAGGATGAATCAAATTGATAAGGTTTAAAATAATTTTCCAACATGTATAAATTTGATTGGTTGATGATATTACAACCATATATTACCTCATATCATAATTTGAGTTACTTTGGAAGTTTTTAAGTGGGGTTTTAACTTATTATTAGTTAATATTTTTGTGGTTTCCAAAAGTGCCCATCTCTTCTCTTATAAAAGAGAACCTCCTCCCTTTCCTCTTCACACCATTTTGAGCCTTCAAGCTCGAGAAAAACCTACCCATCTCGCTTACACACTTCCCTATAATCCTACTAGAGGTCCTGGTCTTCTTCCAAGACCAACTTTAGTGCCCCAAGTGGAGGTTAAGAGGAGGCGCGTCGAAGAAGATGTAATATCTTCTACAAATTCTATCAAGTTTCATTATTCTTCTACTACCTCTTATTTAGTTTTTTCAATATAAAGTAACAATTTTAGTATAACTAATATACAGATATGTTTTCATAAATATAAAACAACCCTATTTCACCTTCTACCCATCCTATGAAAAACGAAATCTCCACGGGTGCGTACGTATGGAATAACCTCTACACGCCGTGGTGTAATCTGTTTTTCCACCACCACCTTACTTGGATGGGTATAATAGAGTAAAGAATAACTATATATGGTTATTATAAAATGATACTAATTCTTATATATTATATTATCCACTCTAATTCCATTCAATAATTATGGGAATGATATCATCGCTCATGCGTACGTATGGATTACCGTCTCCACGATGCGATAAGATTCATTCTCCAAGTTAACCATTAAAAAATGATTATAAAGTATATATAATAATTAATCATGGAATATATGACATATCAATGATACTGGATTTATGTATATGTTATTTACTTACTTTCTTTCAATTTAATAATGAAACGAAAACAACGTTCATGCATACGTACGACCTACCGTCTCCATGAATGGTGTATTTCTTTACATTTATCGATCTATTTTATATTTGTATATTATGAATATATATTATTTATAAATCATGTTTTACATTCTAGAAGTAAGTAATCAAGATCTAAGTGATCATATGAATAATTACAAGTCAAAACACGGATGATAAATGAAACGATTTTACCCAGAATGCTGCTTAACATGGAATTGACAAATGAACTGGTAATATAATGTCGTAAGTGAATCATATATGATATCATAAATATTATTATTGTTTTATTACAAGTTAATAATATGTTTAAACTCACTATATAGTAGTCTCGGACACTTACAGATGAAATTGGACATAAAAGGTGAAGGATAATTATTCCAATCTCATTCTTTTCCGAGATTGTTGATACGTAAGTATTTACTAGGGTTATATTTTTCATCCATGTCCGAAAAAATGTTTTTCATAAATTGTTTAATATTCTTCCATGTATGTTTAATGTTATTTTTACCCCTCTTTTACTTTTACTTTGTGTTATGTAAAGAATCTTTCTTTTTTTACCATACGTTGTACTTTTTGACTTTTCCGTTAAAAGTACGAGGAGAATGTTTTTTTAACTTATACGGTATGAACGGATTTTACGGTTTCATAATGCCTAATTTTCATGAAGCTTACTATACAATATTTCATGACTATTTTCAAAAAAATCCCTTTCTTTTAAAATTTCATGGCATTTTGTGAAAAGAAAATGATTTTGTAGAAGAAAGCATATTTTCCTCAAGAATTCATTTCATGTGTTTTATCAAAACCATTTTCCATATAAGATGAAATAATTTCATATGTGTATGTTTCAAGTATAATGTCTCTATTATTTACATGGTTTCACATTTCTTATGATGAAATGATATCCATTTGTTTTATATGCATTATGTTATGATGGAATGATGTTTATGAGACCCGTTTTATTCTTTGGGTTATGATGAATGATTTATGTTTATGTTGTGGAACACGTAAGAATGATTTAATTATGAGATGGCTGGGACCTATATCTGCCTCCAATGCATTGGGTAAAGTTTTATATCTCATGAGATAGACATGGCTGGAATGGCAAGTTAATCCGATTCAGTGATACAAGACTGAAATGAGGAGTGAACTCGATTCAGTAAGGGACTTTGTCCACTAGGACAGTCTTGGCAGCAATGCCTTGGCTACTATGGAAATCATATCATGTGGTTAATGGTTTTCCACAATTACATGATTTATTCCCATGCTATTTTATCAAGGTTAATGTTCCTTTATGATCTATGACTTAATCACTTCCAATATTTATGTCATTACTCATGATTTTGATATTTTATGTTCATGTTCTTACGTTCAAAAGCATAGTGTTTGTTTTTTGTTCTCTATGTTTACCCTTACTGAGCATTTGAGCTCACCCTTTTTATGTTTTCTTTTCCCCAGGATATAATGAAAGGTTTTAGGTAAGAAAACAAAATTGGAAGATCTTTATGGGAGATGTTGACGATCTTTCACCATGATTAGAAGATTATGTTCCGAGTTTTCAAAGACACTAAACTAATACGGTCATTGGGCGTTTGTTTTGTAATGTATTAAGTATTCCACAAAAGTAATGTAATGTCCATGTACGTCAAGCATGGGTATCTAAAATGTAAATGGACTTTGAGATTCCATTTCCGAGAGAGGTTTACACTTAGGCGGTGATGTGAGGGTACACATCATGCGTTAGGGTTGACACGTCGTGTACTCATCCTTTTATACCGTTTCTAGGGGTCTTCCAATTTTTTGTATCTTTATTCTAAAGAGTTAGAATAAAACTCATGAGTAGTCCATTCTGAGTATCTTTCCATGTAGATCAAAATGGTAAAACCCATGAGGTGATTTAAGGACTCCTAAGTGGTGTTTTGATATTTTTATAAATGGAAAGTTTCTTCCTCTATAAATTGAATCCATATGTCTAATGAAAGTAATACCCTTCATCTGAGATGAGCCAAGATCCATATATCTTGAACTATAAATTTTTATATATTTCTTTGTGGATGTATCCCTTATGATATGTTCCCCTATGGCCTAAGATTCCCTGAGGTTATTTGTTTTTTAGGATCCCATGTAGGATACCTATATTTACGTATTGACCTAGAGAATTCCAAGTTGGATGCCCCAATCTTTCGACTGTTACTGAGGTCCCCCTTTAGGATTCCTTCACATACATGGTGACCTATGAAATACCTTGTAGGATACATTTACCTTTATACCATTATAAGTATCCCATGTAAGATGCCTCTACTTCTTATACAAGCTTCTTTTAAGGGTCCTATGTTGGAAACCTCTTGCTATCTAACATTAAATGGATCCCACGCAAGATTCCCTTGATTGCTTATTGTTAGAAGATCCCACATTGGATTCCTCCTTTTACCTTCACTACTCAAGATTCCAAGTAAGATTATTATCTTTTATTAGTGGTGGGTTTGGTAATTCATCCACCCCCACTATTATATTTATGCGTTCACATGTTTCTACTGATGCATCAATGAATACTAGAGGGTTTTCCTTGTTGGTGGCTGATGATCCTGACACGATGTGATGTCTCCCATTGGGATACCCAAATTTATTTTTTGGGATCCTTCTTAATCATTTATTGGGATTAATAGAGGTACTACTTGGGATCTAGATGTTAAGCCTGTATGCCTGACTTTTATTTTATTGGTATTTCCAAAGGTTCTTCATAGGCTCTGAATTTTAATCCTATCATTATGATATATTATTATGGAGTCCATAGTAATGATATTCATGGATGATTACTCTATCCCAAGTGATGAGGATTATTCCTCTCTCCTCAATATCACGTTTAAGGAGTATGATTATGATCGCATTGATATAGGCATAGAAACCTTTATTATTATACTTATGAAAGATTATGATCTCGTGAGCGATAGGGATGATTACCCTCTCCTTGATTGATTACATGACTGTGGTGTTGGAAATGGTGATTCAAATTGTTGTATACCCATATATTATTACACTCTTCGAAGTGATAAGGATGATTTAACTCTACCTGATAAGATACCTTGAGGGGTGGGAATGATGTCTCAGCAATGAGATCTCCTTATAAATCACAAGGGTCAGACTCGTAGAAGCTATCTGAGTTGAAATGTCAGGACAACCTATGGACTGGGACCCAGGGCTCAGACATCAAACTGGAATTACATGGAGATCATTGTATGAAATCCAGATCTATACCATCTTTACAGGATGTCCTTATGTATTTACTGTAATCCTTTATTACAGTTATTAGAGGTGAGTACGGGTAAAACCAACTCTAGATCATTTATCCCATTATGGTGATGCACATTGCTCATAGATATTTCTAGTGCTGACTAAAGAATGTAATGTTTATTCGTATTATGAACCCATAGACCAACTTAATGATACATGAAATTAGTGGTACAATATACACCTCAATTCTATTTTCATAGGATGTCCATAAAATTGGGATAAAACCCCCAAGGATCGAATGTGGATAGTTTTATGTTATTTATTTCCCCTTACTCAGGTATATTAAAATTTATTTATATATATTTTGGAATATATACATATATATATTAATATTAATATAAATATACATGATGAAAGTTATAATAGTTGTCTTGGATTACTGACAAAGGGACCAACTGTGGTTATTTGTTATTTGATGTATTTATCTTTCTAGTTGTGTCTCAGCATGGATTAGAATATTTCCAGAGAATGCACTAATTGAAATAGATTAATAGGTTAATAATTGAGATGGCCTACTGAGATTATATTATAACCCCTATAATTGAACATCAATGTGGATGAAGAACTTATGTATTTGTTTTACGTTGATCACAAATACATGGTGGATAGGGCTAAGGACCAAAGTTACATGATCAAGTGGAGCCACTCTTGTGGATTCTTTTGATTGGGATGGTGTAGTTTGACAATGTATAGTGATTGGTTATGTGGTCTGGCTCATAGTTAATAGGATAAAATTGTACTTTCATTTTAGTTTCTTATGTACTCCTATATTAAGGTTATCCTAGTGGGAGACCAGTGTTGTATATATGACATGGGTGTTTATGATTTTAATAATTTGATTTATTTTTACAGCATGTTCCAATTCAGTTAATTTATTTTTATGCACTATATTAATAATTTTTTTAGATTATATCTAGTTATTTACACTTTTTTACTCTGATATGGGGGAATAGTCTCTCCACGAACACATCTTAGCCCCTCGTTGCTAGTTAGAAGACTCAGACACAGGTAGAGGTGCGATTGAGGCCTCATAACAAACCGGGTCAGAGCACCAATTTAGTGGAATCTAGGATAGGAAATTATAAAAAAAATTTATTAAAATAATCTATGTATCAAGATATTTATAGAGACTTTGCGAGAACATTGAGGTAAACCGTAGATCCCAATCAGATACAATGGAATGTGCTACTCCATGAAACCTTTCCACTACTTTAATTTATATCCTATAAATCTACTCCAGAGAAAATACTTCATTTATAGAAATGATGTGTGATTACATAATAAGGATATCAAATAAAAACCATATAGAATTATTATAATTTATTGTTTTGGGAAGTCTAATGACCGAATCCATGGTGATTTTTTCCATTCCCATTCTGGTATGTGAAATGGATGGAACATCCCCTTATACTTTTTTCTTTCATCCTTAACTTTTCGACATACCATGAATCGAGATATAAAATATATGAAATATTTCTTAATACCATTCCACTATAAGTATACTATAAAATATATAGACATCCTCATACATTCAGGATGGATAGAGAATGAAGAACTACAATCTTCCTACTATAAATCCTTCTTCATGTTTGGTATGGATGAAACACATACACAGTTCATGAGCATTACCATTTTATCATGACCATGGTAAAATTCAGGAACATTTCTAACCTTCTTTTTCATCTCTACATCTTCCTTCTACATATCTTTTAATATTCACTTTTATAGGTGGTCGAACATTCAATTGAGAAAGTTAAGATTTATTCCCTTTATTCAATATTTACGAATCCATCATTTTGAAATCTAGTAATATTAAATATTTTGTGATACTCATAATAAATAATCTAGTATGATCATTTAAACTCAAAGCATTGGCCACCTTGCTCTATTTCCCATAATGGTAATGTATTAAGTAGTCATAATCTTTAATCATCTAAAAACATATTCTTCGGATCATATTCAACTCCTTCTATGTGAAATTATACTTTAATTTTTTTTGATAATTTCTTATATCACACTTTTCTCATAATATATAATGACTCTATATATTTAATGAAAAAATTACCACAACAGAGAGAAAATCATGTGGTCGGTAATTTTTCTCATGAACCTTCAATTACTATGAGACATAATCTATAAACACATAATTATAAATAAGAAAACATCCCAATACCTTCTTGGATGAATCACTTTATATTAACAACCCTTTTCCAATATAGGGAAATGTAAGCACAAGTGTGCTGAATAATCTTCTCTTTAGTTCTGGAAAGTTTTTCCCACATTCATCTATCTAGAGGAACTTAGCTCCCTTCCAAGTTAACTTGGTCAGAGGGTTATATAGTCCTGAGAAACTCTCCAAAAACTATCAATAATATTAAATTAAATAAAAGATACTATGGATATCAGTCACCGTGGTTATTCTAGGAAAACATTCAATTGCCTCCATATTTGATTGTTATACTGATATACCCTTTATTGAGATTATATGACACAAAAATGATCCCTTTTGTATCCAAAATTAATTCTTTGTAAATTTCACAGATTTTTTCTTCTTAGGTTATTTAGAATAATTACTTTGTGATCTTCATGCCCTTATATTCTCTTTTAATAGATAATAATATCATATATAAATACTACCACATATTGACCAAGGTAATCTTTAAATACTATATTCATTAAATCCATAAATATAGTTTTGGAATTTGTAAGATCGAATGAAATAACTATATATTTATAGTGTCCATACCATGCATGGAATGCTGTCTTGGTTATATCCTCATTCTTGACCCTCAATTGATGATATCTAGAATAAAGGTCAATCATGGAATAGTATTTAACTCCACACAGTTGATCAAACAAGTCATCAAATATGGGGAAGAGGATGCTTGTTATTAATTGTGAACTTGTTTAAAATTTGATAATCAATACAAAGTCACACTGATCTATATTTATTTTTAACAATAAGAAGAATATGTGAACCCCAAGGTGATACACTTGGATGAATGAATCACTTTTAAAGGTTTTCCAAAAGTTTCTTCTTTAATTTCTATAACTCAATCTGGTCAACACTATAGGAAGTATTAGAGATTGGTGAGGCACCAGGTTTGAGTTATATTGAGAACTAAACTTTGTGTTTTTGTTAAAGACTAGGAAATTATTATATAAATACATCAAAAAATTCTAGTACAATAGGAATATCATCAATTTCATGTTTCTACCCAACCATTTGAGATAAAAACCCCTTCTAGAGGGGAATTACGACCCATACAATGGATGTAATCTTTATCAGAAGTTAATACTTATCATCACATTGTCAGATGACCATAGGTTAGTTTGGAATATCAAATTTGATTTCCCTTCATCGATAATTTATGTGGGATCTATATAGATAAAGATAATCCATTCCTAATATGACATCAAATTCCACCAAAGGAAAATATGAATATATTTTTAGGAATCACATTCCTATGAATTTTAACTAGATAAGAATAATAAAATTGAGATGCAATCATTACACCATATGGGGGTTTCACTGATAATTATATATCAAATCATTTGGGTTGAATATAGACATTATTAATAAATTCTTAAGATATGAAAGAATGGTTAGATCCAGATTCAAATAACACATTAGTAGTTTTAGAGTGGATGGTAACTGAACCTTTCAAAAAAAATTAATCAGACTCCTCTATTGGAATAGTGATAACATGAGATTTACCCTTTTCCCTAAGAATAAGAGGTTGTTGAAGTGGATCATCATTATTAACCCTCAAGATTGGTCACTGGTTAGCATAATGCTCATTATCCATACCCTTGAAGCACTAAATTGTGATAGGTACATTATATTAAACATTCAATTTATTTTAATCATTATCCAACTTCTTCCTATCACTTGGGGAATCAATTTCCCAATTACCCCTTCTTATACACTTAAAACATTTACTAGTCCTCTTTAAGAAATTTCCTCCCGGCTTCTTCCGACACATTGATCATAAAGGATAACTCATATTCTTCCCTCCCTGGTTTTTATATGTTATTTTGAATTAATTGTTTTATATTATTATCAAAACCATGAGATTGATACATAACTCTAACCTCTATTTCTACGTTGATAACACTTATAACAATATCTTCATAGTTACTGAAGTCTCTTATGGATAACAACCACTAATGAGTTGGTTATAAGAAACTAAATAATTGATCAACCTCACATTTAGGTTGGATTATAATACCAAAATCATATTTCTAAAGTATTGTAACATTTTCCTCAATGGTACCAACAAATTCATCATCCTTTTGATTTATCCAAAGGAACTCCTTATCCATGTTCATACAAAGAATATAAAGAATTTTGTTATTAAAAAATATGTAAATAACTCATCTCAATCCATGGAGTGAATTTCATCATGTTTCCTCATATTATTGGTAAGATTACACCATTTATACAATTCAACATCCAAATGGTAAACAACCAAATTGACCATTTCATGTTCTAAACAATTGAGAAAGGAAAATATATTTTAAAGGGTAATGATCCATTGTTCAACAACCAATCGATTAAAATTTCCATTGAAATAAGGTGGATGTTTCCTCATGAAGGACTCAATATAACGTTGTTCCCTCCTTTATTAGTTTAGAAGTACCACATGATTCATAGCTTATGAATTTTGTGTGACCATAGAAATGAGTTTTTTCATTCTAGCTCCCATAAAATTTGGATTATATGGAGGAAAATCATTTCATTGTCTCCTGCAATCAAAATTAATGGGGTTCATTCAGGTTCAATCCAAAGACTAAAAACAAAAACCATATAGTAACAAACAATAATCATTAAGGGGAATAACATAATCATGAAAAACCCTTATATGTTTTTTAAATCATGAAACCTTTCTAATCTATGAATTTTTTTGTTTATACAAGGTCATTCATATTAATATTATTTTTAAATACTTCATAATGGTTCATAAAGAGTTCTTGAATTTCCATTTCATATCCCTTATGATTGTAAAACGAGGTGTGTAAAATGAACTTTTTTCAGGCACCAGGTGAAGATAGAGTCCAGATCAATGTTCCCTTTTCAGAGTTATTACCTTAATGTACCACTGTACCAGATCCATATCCAATTACAGTATCCAGACATGTATGAAATTTCTTGAAAACCACTCAATTTATCGATTTCCAAAATTACAGGACATTTTCCTATACATTGACTCATCCTTAGACTTATACATAAACATGTTCTTAGTGATCTCACTATGTTTTTATCATCCTATTTTATGAAGGTTAACTAAACCAATCGTCTATTACCAACTATGGAGATAATTTTTTTTTATACATAGATATTATATCATTGTTGAATAATATTCATTATATTACACAAAAACATGTCAGATGAACCAAATAGTTTAGTGCCTTTCAAAACTTGGAAACAAAAACACTAGTCCATAAGATAGAAAAATCATCTACCACTAAGTTATCAATAAATAGAATACTTATTATACATATCATACATAATAAATATATTCATAACATAGGTAAATAAAACATATGAAATGGTGAGATCAGATGCTCAATAAGGGAAGGGAGATATGTAACCCTAACATGAACGTAGAGTTATGATAACGTGAGAATAACATTTGAAAACATTTTTCTTTGAAAATAATGATGAAATATTATATAAAAATAATTGGATAAATTATTGGTCCTGACATTGTAAAATTCTGTTCATGCCATACACATTAGAGTGAAGATTCAATTAACCTTTCTCATATAATCCAAATAGTAATTGTTTGTAAAATGACATGAAGATTGTTTTAATTGTTCTTAAAAAAGTAAAAAATGGTAAAAATCTATTTTTAAAATAATAACTGAGTAAATAAACATTTTTTCAAACATTCTTAGAAAACATGGTTTTCAAAGAAAATAGATTTCTGTCCAAAGATATAAATAAAGTTGAATTTTACTTAAAAAAATTTCTTAGTAGGTTTAAGTACAGAAGGGTGGGAAAATGGTAGTATTAATTGAATATATAATGAATAAATAAAGGATAATAAAGGTAATGATATTATTGAGAGTTAGATCCTAATATTTCTATATTAGATACATAATCATAAACAATCCCGATAAATGATGAGATTGTACCATAAAATCTTTACCACTTTGGTAGCATTGAATCATAAGTCCCATGAAATAATAACATAAAATGAAACATAAAATATAATGGGGATGAATAAATTCATTATATTTAATAAAAATGGGTATATATATACTCCTTATGAATTAATATTGGTTCATAAAAAACAGACGTCTGATAGAAGGAAAATTGAGAAAAAGATACCTCACCATAAGTCTTCAATTCTATCATAATCATTAAAAACTCTTATATAATAAATGTAAAATTTATTATAAATCTATTATAGAACCATATTCATATATATCATACCATATATTATTCTATTATGACCATTTTATAACCTTTTATTAATAATTCCATGTTAATGTTACATTTCAGGTAATAAGAACATTGTATTTCATATATATATATTGATTTATTATATTTTTGGTACTATTACTTTTATAATGGGTAAATAATATCCAAAATTAGAACCATGATATAAATATAATATATATTAATTATATATTTTTTATAGTAATCCATAAAATTTAGTTGTAGAAAATGAAATACATCGTTCACAGAGACAATAGGTCGTATGTACGCATGAACATTGATTCCAATTTCATATTGAATTGAAATAAATAAAATAAAAGTTATATATTATCATTAAAAAATAATATTCATATAATATATATCAAAAAATTTCATTTAACCCATCCCTAATAAATTCTATGTATAGCGTGAACGAATCACATCAATTTGAGAGGTGGTATTCCGCCGTACACACGAACAACGTTACCCTATTCCCAAAAAATGAAAAATATGAAGATTAGTGATATATAATTATTTTAGAATAATAATAACAACAAAAATATCATATATATCATATATAAAAAATATATCCATCATTATTTCCAACCTTGATAAGTCGTAATGGAGAAATGGAAAACATTGTTTTTTTGAGGGAGTGGTCCGCCGTACAGATGAACAATGATTTCGTAACATATTTTATGGAAGTGGATATGGTTATACGTAGGTACTTTAACATAACTACACATTATTATATTTAATAAAATGATATTATTATATAATCATAAAATAATAATAATTGAATTTAGTTGAGGAAGAAATAAAAAATAATGATTGTCGATGAACATTGCCTCTTGTTTAGGTATCCTCCTTAGGTTTGCAAAAAAAATCCTTCATAGGATGGATTTATGTATGAAATAAGTCTTTTAGGATGAAAATTGGGAATTTAGAATGCTATTTGGTCATGTATTTTCCAATCCAAAGGGGTTTGAAGTTGTTAATAAGATAGGAGAGGGGATGACCACTTATAATTAGGGGGAGAGGACACACATGGTATTAATGAAAAGAATTGAGTGCTCCCATGTTTCCACTTGTGAAAATGGTCCAAAATAGAGAATTAACAAACCTTATAGGTTTAATGGTATAAATTTGGATAGAAAATGGTTTTTATACTATCATAAAAGATATTATTACCCTTATCTTTTTAGTTTAACCCCTTGTAACCCAATTTTTATCTTAATTGCGGCAATTAATTTTTACAGCATTCACTATTGATTTTGGGAAATATTTAATTTAAAATTATTACATAATATAAATTATTATTTTTCAAAATAGTTAATCCATTTTTTAAATTTTACCCACATAATAAAAAAAATTAATTTCATATTAATCCAACAGATGTGATGGGATTACGAGTTTATAAAGCGAAGATTTTTAAAAGTTTACATATTTTCTATATACAATTTCAATATGAAATTTATTTCATTGAACTAAATTGGATTAATTTATGTATAATTGAAAAAATTTATATATTAAAACAAAATTAAAATATACTTTAACTTTATAAATAAATTAAACAAAATAGAAATATTTAAACTAAATTCAGTATTTTCACTATTCATCAAAAAATGAAACATTTTAGAATAGTACCAAAAATTCACCCAAATATAATTATGAAATTAGTAATTATAAAATTGACTTAATTTAAAAAAATTAATGTTCTAAATGATTTGAAAATTAATTTTATTATTGTTCAAAAATCCCATAAAAATGTTTTTTTAAAAAAAATACTATTTTCGAAATATATACATTCTTTTAGGAAAATTATGTATTTTGTTATCAATAATTTTTATTTATATAAATCCATTATAATTATTATTTAAAAATTATTTATAATATTCATACCACTTGGTTTTGCAGATAGGTTATAACGATCATGTTTAAATGACTATAATAATAATATATCATGGTTTTGTTAAAACATAGTGTTGCATGTAATGAAAGCTAAGTCATCATTGCGTGTAGTGAAAGATTAAAATTTTGTTACATATATCTCAATCCATTAAATATTTTTAATTTACTGGAAAAAAATATTTCTCATAAACTTGTGGTGTTACACGTTACCGAGGGAATACATGATTGTTAGTACCATATAGACTCTATCGATAAGGTGGGGGCATCATCGAGGATATATTTTTCAAAGTTCCAAATTGTATTTATCAATGTAATACATTATCAATGAGAATCAAAAAATTATTTAATGTAACCTAGTTATGTGAATTAGGTATTTTTGGAAGAGTCATTTATTTAATAGGTTCTTTGGGGGTTTTGACCAAACTATAAAGAGGATAAATATGTAATTTAGATCATTGATTAAACCTAATTAAGTGACTTGAGTAAAAAGAACAATTAAAAAGGTCTAAATTTTTATGAAATGGATCCTTTATGATGTTTTGTCCATAGGTTAAATATTTCATTTTGATACCACTATAAAGGTGTTAACATGTAGTTTAGAAGTTCTAATTTTCACATAACATTAGGGTTCCATGCGAATGGGTGGGGTATAAAAATGACCTGGGAATTTAATCATTTACACAAAAAGTATATTTCTAGTGGGAAGCCCTCTAAAATGTAAAATCATGGGGGGTATTTTGGAGAGAAATTCTATACAGTATGGTCCAAAAAGATATTATCTTAGTAAGGAATCTTCATAAATTTATTCTATTAGTAAATGACCTTTCTTACACTATTAAACTTAAAATATATATGGGGAATCATAAAAAAATACAAATAAATAGATTTAAAAATAATTTTACTTTTTAATTAAACTTTATGCCATGAAAATTACAACCCCTTGAAATGGGTGTTAGGGGATCTATTTATAGGAAGTCAATATAACTGATACAATGGATTTCATCAACCCATCACATTATAATAAGAATTTGGAAACCCCGGATGCCTGATTTAATTCCAAAAAAATATATGGAAACCTTATTTGAGAGTGGTTACAATAAAAAAATGATTTGATGGCTAAAATGAAACTTTCCACACTAGGTTTCATGCCATCATAATGGGGTCTATCTCGATTCCATAAATAACATTGGGACACAAATAATTCACATAGACCCATTTCCATTCCTCCATGATATTGAAAATGATTATTTATAACCATGTATCTTATTCATGAGAGGTAGTTTCATGTAATTCTTATATAGAGTGTCTATCTATTATGTAGAAATTTAATTTCTTTAATATAATAAGTTTTCTTCCCATTTTATCTTAAATTCATTTTGAAAAAGTTTCTATCACCTATTTCAAGTTCCAAAAAACCCATATAGAATTCGATGTGATGAAGATCAATGGTCGGTCTACCCGTTATAGATATTGCATCTAGGGTCCAACTCATTACTTTTTAGTGAATGACAGAATCTATTGAAGTCCCCTTAATATTTACATTTCTCTTCCAACTTTCTGTATAATTGAATCAACTTTAAAAAAACACTAGGTATGTATTTAAATTATTGGGTAATCAGATTATATTTATATAGAAGTTTCATTTCAATTTTTTTATTCAAAGATAAATCCTCCATGTAATTTTCAAGTGACTTTTGGTTCCCTCAATTATTATGGAAGTTTTTTTCATTGATGTTTTTTACCCTTTCACTATTTGAATTCATCCTTTGACCTTATTCTATATTCATTACTTGTATTTTGTTCCTTTAAATAAATATCTCAGGAATAATTTTCCAAAGTTTCTACTATGAGGTGGATGTAGATAATCAATTATGTTTAGGCCAACCAATACTAGTATATCTATGCAAGATATCTACTTATTTAAGACCTGATGGAGGAGGATATTTGATATTATTTTTCATTATAGAGGATACACATTTATGGGTTTGGATTTCTAAATGACACACCCATACCTAAACCCCATCTAGTAGATAACTAGCTAGTTCATTCAATAGAACACTATTCCGAGCTTATTAGAGTTGATGTCTCTATAGTCAAATTTTTTTTAAGTATGTAGACCACTTATAGGGTTACACACTCAAGTATACCCTATTGAATCTAGAGGAATGATTCCATACTCTAGATTCACATATCCATAATAACATGGATATATTGTGAAAATCCATGCTTGATAAAATATTGCGATGGGATTTTAGTTGGTACCTCTTATAAGGACCCCTAAATTGAATCATCATAAAAGAGTTAAATTTCATTCATTTTGAGGATAATTTAAGGTTGAGTGTTTTTAGAGAAATTGTTCACAACATTTTTCATAATAACCCCATACATTATAAGTGGGAAATATCCTCTGAGTATCAGTTTTTCCCAAAATACAAAATTTTTCAAATAACAACCACTTTCATTCAAGGAAAATCTTTACTATTATTAACTCGACATCTTATTCATTACTAATCTTCATTAATCCTTATAAAAACACTTAAAATTTGTGATGAGAAAAGAAACCTCATTATGGGACATAAAAAAAAGAATAAAGTAACATGTTAGTCCATTTTAAAACCATGATATCATAAAAGAGAATTTTCCTTTAACATAATAAACATTGAGATAAAATAATCATTTACTTACACATGAAATAAACTTCACTATCCAAAGTTTTTCATAAAAAAGAATTATGAGAAAACATAAAAGTTAAATCTTATTTATGTGGGTTTTTTTAAAAATATGATTACCCATGAAAAAACTTTCCTTAAAAGCATACCTATTTACTCTAAAAGGGAATAATCATTCCTTTAAGAAAAAATATCACTATCTTACCATTTTTAAATCAAAACAATTTACCTAAAAACTCATTTCAAATCATATACAATTCATATACTATATTTATGAAATCATCTTCATTGAACTCATACAATAACCCTTACATGAACCCTTAAAAGTATAATAAACAATATGATCAAATTATAACATAATTTTCCAGAGAACCCAATCATTACCCAATGCATTGGAGAGCTATACTAGGGTCAACCAATAATAAAAAATTACCATTGACCATAATAAGAATAAAAAACCTATATAGTTTCATTTCAATCATCAAACTCATAAAAATATACCTTTAATCCCATAAATAAAACATTTTCAAATATTAAAATATCCATTTCCTTTAAAATCCATTTATCAAAACTAAAATACCTAGAACAAAGAGAAGTAGGTACATTATATGAATAAAACATGGAAGATTATAAATAAATAAAAATGTAAAATAGTATTTGTGGAAACATGAAAATCCATCGATAAAATATATGTTACAATAAAAGATTTATTTTTTCCTTTTGTAGAAGAAGTCAAATCGTTCCGTACAAAACACATAAATATTCATATATAAAACAATTAAATTATTTTAAAAAGAGGCATAAAATGTTTTTATAATTTATTTATGTCCATATAAATAAATATAACCATTTTTTACAAATATATTCATGGAATATAAATATTTAGAGAATAAATATCTAAAACATTTAAAACTAGGTTTTTATAGTAAAATGTACTTTACGTTGAGTCTAAATCATCATAAATGTTCTTTATCTTCTTAAATAAAAAAACTATGAAAATTAAATTAGTTATTCAGAACTATTTTCAATTTTATTATTCATTATGTTTTATTTATTACCGTGTTATATTTAATAACTTAATCATTTACGTTCACATTGGACGTTTTGATGATATTCAACTCATATGTCCAAAATAACTTTGGTGGGTTGCCTATGGAAAAATGAGTCATTATTTCATAATATAAATAATAATAATGAAATAATTATAATTTTATACATGAATTATATTTTTTAATCCTACCATTAATAATGGTTATAAAAAATTAACTACGTTACAATGATGTCGATAATAGGTTTTACGTACACATGAGTAACGTTTCCATTTTTCAATAAAAATAATAGAAAGAAGGAAAGTATTATTTTAAATTTATATAATTATTATTATATCATAAATATAATATTTTCTTAAATAAGAAAATATATAGTATTCATGTTATTCGATTATGAAAAACGAATCATAGTACATTGTGGAAGTGGTAATCCACACATACCCATGAACGATATTATCATTTCTCAATGTAGAGAATTGTTAGAAAATAAATGTTATATTATCTTTAAAGGAATATAATAATTTCATGGATATCACATATATATATATACATTAAATCCATTATTATAATGAACCATCATAGGTGGTGATAGAAAATAACTTTTATTGGTTCGTGAGGTAGTAATCCTCTAGACACACGAATGACGGCTTCATTTAAAATTTTATTGATGTGAAGATAGATATATGTTATCAAATTGGTTGAAAAAAATTATTATATGGAATATTTTTTTTATTTATTTATTTTTGAATAAGATTTGAAAGAGGTAGAAAAATAATTAAAACTAAAACTTGTAGTTAAAAGCTACATCGCCTCTTCAGTCAACCTCATTTCCTTTACAGCTTATGTCCTATAAAGATGGTATAGGTTTTGGTACCAAGGATGTTATTATATAGAAATAGAGTTTGATTGGTTCTTTTCAATTAACACTTGTATGATTGAGTATTTTTTATGGAAAGTGATCTTATAGTATAAGATGAATAAAATATTAAAGGTAGTGTAGTTTCGAAGTGTTTGCAAAATTTGTGGGCTTGAAATCTAGGGAAAGAGGCTAGAATCTCAAAATATCACTTTCTATAATCAACTCTACATAAATATGGTAAATTCAAGAATTTCATGAAGGCTGGGTTCACAAAGGTTTAAATTCATGCAGATGTGTAGCATCGCAAACAAGCCTCGCAAATGTCACAACATGTTGATGGTATTATCCTCAAATACATAAAGCTTCATGAGTACGTTGAATTTAATTTAATATTTTTGAGTAAAGGAACATCACGAAGAGGGATTTTTAGTTTCGTGAAAAATTCTCTAGAGGCATGGGAGCATCGTGAGTGGCAAAGCCTATAAATATGAATACACCCCTACATCATTTGAGATGATTTTTTTAGAGAAAAGGATAATTTGCATTGAGTTCATAAAGGTTAAAGATCTTAAAAAATCCCATATTTAAATTACGCTTTACCATCGCGAAAAGAATATCCTAGTATTTACCAATGATTTAGTATTTAAGAAAAAGAATCTTAAAGATGATGGGGTATTATTTGATGACACAGTGAGCTTCACGAAGGTAGTTTATTCTGTGAGGGTTGTGATCTTCATGATGAAGCTCCATGAATAACACTAATGAACACCAATTTTAAGTGAAAAATGCATTCGAAGTGGATAAAATATTTTTATACTTCTAGAAGAGTCTAGTGATAGGTTGGGACAATGAATTTAAAGTTAATCTACTGAAGAGACCTTTATTTCATTAAACTGAGCGAGACTTCATCCAATGTTGTGATAAAGGGGGAGTCAATGGAAGTGTTTTGAGGGAGGAAGTATGTTATCCCTACAATCATGTAAAGGAAGTGTTTCTAGAGAAGAGTGATTGTGCCTAATGTTTGTTATTCCACAACTAGTGAAAATTAGTGGATCTAGGAATTACTGAAACTCTATTAGCATTATGCTCCATGGAATAACTTTTATTAGTAAACCAATTAAAAATATTATATTATATCATTGCATTTGAATGTTTGAATTACTAAAAATTACCATTATATTAGTTTAATAGGTTCTTACTAACGTGGGAGAAATATCCCTCACTTTAGAAGAAAAATTTTACCCCATGATTCACCCTACCCTCTCAAGGTGTTTTGGGTTCCTTCATGTGGTATCAGATCCTAAAAGTTGTTTGAGTTAAATATTTACTCTATTTTTGTCATGGAGAATTCAGTAAATAATAGGAGAGTCCCCATTTTTGATGGAAGAAACTTGTTAGGTCCACTAGGTTAGATACCCTGAGAGGGGGGGGGGGGTGAATCGGGGTATGACAGATTAAAACAACTTCCCCTATTGATCTTGTCTCAATGTTAAGCAGTATTCTCTTCTCTCTCTTTCCTGCAGTAATGTATAAACAAGAAACTAAAGCATGCACAAGACACAATGATTTTTACATGGTTCACCCTCACTGGGCTACATCCAAGGAGCATACACTGACGATGTTTCGATGTAACAAATCCACTAAAAGTGCAAAGATGTTTTCATTGTTTGGGATACATCACTTTTATTCCCAGGCTCACTACCTTTACAATGTTTTGGGTCAGCTCACTGCTTTCCCAAGGGTCACTCCCTGTTTTTCTCTCTCTAAATCACTACCAGTGGAGAGGATCACCTTCTTCTTCTTCCTTTGCTCACTGCTCCAGAAAGGATCCACTCACAGTTTATAGACCTGTAGGTCTCTTCATTATCACTAATGAATGCATACTCCATTTTATATAGATACTCTATTGAAGTCCAACTTTTACCCATATATGAATCTCACTTTGTACTGAAGGTATCGGGAAATGTTCCAGCTTCCACACAGCCCTGAATCACTACTAGGAATCAACCATACTTGGTGCCCTTATCTAAGCCAGTGTGCAAGTCTCGGTGCGCAACTCAAAATTGTCACACAAGTCCACCTCATCCACTTGCATGACACAAGCTTCTGCAACTCCAAACTTGCGCGTCGCACACCTTTTTATGCCCATACTAATTTTGGCGTGCAACCAACGTCTTTCGCGCTTCTTCAAAACCTGGTGTGAATGTGTCACCAAACCACTTCCACAAAACTTCCTTCTTCAAATATAAACTTGGTAGATTCTATTCCTTCCTCGACCAGACCACCTTGGGTGCAAAACAATCACCTGGCGCACAACCTCTACTTGCGCGACCACACACCACTTGTACGACCACCACACCTGCGCGAGGGGAGCTCTGATTTTTCTAAGTGTTGAACTCTGCAAATAATGAGGAGGGGTCGACCTCTATTTATAGGCATTTTGAAACCCTGTGCGATGGCAGGCAAGTATCCCCTCGTCGCGCAAGTCTTGGTGTTCAAGTCTCGGCCGCTTGTCTCTACCGCGCTAGTAGCTTGTGGGACCAAACCCAAAAACTTCCGCGACCCTTATCTCTTTTCCATATTTTGATGTCCTGATCTTGAAAAACATATGGCACGCAAGTTTCAAAGCCTCCAAGGCCTCGGCACACAAGTCCCTCTTCCAAAAACACTTTTATCCATTTGTCAATTTTGAGGCCCTAAAATTTGGAAAACACTAGAAAACAGCACCACCTTGTATCTGTTCTTTTTGTACCTCCTCCAGATCATCCATTCCTTTGTCGATGTTCTTGATTCAAACATGGATCGTTAACCACATCCCTTGAACTCGACATGCCACCTTGAAATCCCCTTTATCAAAATATTTGTATGTCATGGTTTTCTTTGTCAACAAGAACAACACAGATGTCCATTTTGTCAACAAACACAATCACCCCAAAAATGATTCAATGATACCTTCAGGGATTTTTTCCCAATAATCCCCCCTTTGGTTTTGTTGAAAACTCTTACATAAAAAAATACATCGTTAATTCTTCATCCACCATTAGACTATTGCGATTCTGAAAGGAATCATGGATTTAATGAACACATACTCTAAGACCACATGAGCAATGCTCGGCGTGAGAAACAAGAGTAAATGAAAAGTTCATCAATGAATAACTTCAACTATGACACCCACTGTTGACACCAAACTGATACCAATTTTTGGAAATATTCTTACCTCATTCCAACACCACTCTTCTGCTTTTATAACGATCCTCAACTGTCGTGATATCTATTATTTGATTGATTACTTCTAGCATCATCAGATTTTATACTCCCCCGATCTGGATACTCCACCTGTCAGCTTCTTCCCCTATTTGTCACGATTTCTCAAATAGCCACACTGTCTCCCCCTTGAACAATAAATATTTTTTACCCCTTGGTCAATGAACCCAAAGGTCACTCATTTGAAGTCTGTAACAGAGTAGATAACACATATCAACAGAATAGAGAAAACTCATCATACCTCGGGGAGAGGGAGGCTCCACATACACACTCTTTTAAGTGTAGGGAGTTGACTAAACTCCTAGAGATAGTTGATGCCTTTTAGACGCTTCCTTGGATAAGGCCTTTATCATAATATCCACAACCTATAGCTCTGTAGGCACATACTCCAACTTCACAAGCCCTTGGTCCACCTTCTCCTTGATGAAATTATATTTGATCTCAATGTGCTTTGTGCTTGAGTGATAAACTGGATATTTTCTAAGATTGATAGCACTTGAGTTATCACACTAGTTTCTGATTGGAGACCTCACTTCAACTCCCATATATTCAAGCTGATGCTTCATCCATAACAACTGTGTGCAAGCTTGAGTGGACACAATATACTCAGCTTCTACAGTGCGTAATGAAATGCAATCCTTCTTCTTGCTTAACTAGGAAATACATAGTCCACCAAGATAGAATGCACCTCCAGATGTTGATTTCCTATCATCCGCTGAACCGGCCTAGTCAGCATCAGTATATCCCAATAACTCTACCTGAGATTTGTCATTATATGTCAATTCGAAGTCCATCGTTCCCTTGATATACCAATGTATTACTTTCACTGAAAGCATGTGGATTTACTTAGGATTACTCTGATATCTCACTGCATTGCATGTGGAAAAAACAATATCAGGCCTTGATGCGGTCAAGTACAACAAACTTCCAATAATTTTCCTTTATTCTGTGATACTAACTGCCTTTCCATCCTCATATTTTGATAATTTCATCCGGGTAGCAACCAGAGTCTTCATCTCCTTAGAATTATCCATTCCAAACCTTCTTAGAACCTCCTTGGCGTATTTTCATTGAGAAATGAAAGTGCCATTACTTGCTTGTGTCACCTATAAACCAATGAAAAATGTTATCTCTCTAATCATTGACATTTCAATCTCATTTTTTTTTGAATTCGAAAAACTGTCTGCACTGAGCTTTATCTGATCCGCCAAATATTATTTCATCGACATAAACCAACACCATCATCCTTTGATTAATGTCATTGATGAAATATAGATTGTAATCAACTCCCCCACACAGGAAACCAAGCTTCGTCAAGTATTGATCAAGCCTTGAGTACCATGCTCTTGGTGCTTGTTTCATCCCATACAACGCCTTCTTCAGTCTGCTAACCTTGTTCTCATCCGACTGAATGATAAAAACATCTAGCTGCTCAATATACATTTCCTCATCCAAACCCCCATTAAAGAATGCAGATTTGACATCTATATGGAATACTTTGAACTTCAGTTGCACTGCAATGGCTAGAAATAATCTGATTAACTCCAGCCTTGAAACTAGTGCAAATGCCTCATCAACATCAATTCCCACTATCTGAGAGTATCCTTTTCACACTAGTCGTGCTTTGTTTCAAACCACTATTCCATATTCATTCATATTTTTTTGATAGACCCATTTAGTCCTGATGACGTTCTTATCTACTGGTCTCGAAACAATCTCCCACGTATGATTCTTCTCAATCTGGTCTAATTCTTCATTCATATCCTAAACCCAGTACTCATCTTCATCTACATCGACAAAAACATTTCGGCTCCACCTGAGATAAAAACGTTGTTTGCTGTGATGATTTCTTTCTTTCATTCTGAACTAGAGTTGTATGATCACCAATGATATTTTTCCTATCAATTTCAGCTTGAATATTTGGATTCTTAGCAGATTCATATTTTGTTTCCTCTTGTTCATCATCAATATCTTCTTCTGAGTCAGCCTCTTCCACTTATACTCCCCAAGTGTTTTTTTACCTCCTCATCACATTCATCCAGAAACTGTTCACTGGGTTGTTGAGTATTCTGTTCATTTTCAAATACAGTGACATCATTTCTCTCTACAATTTTTCCCAGACTTTTGTTGAAGCATTTATATGCTTTGGTTATCTCTAAGTTGCCAAGGAATATACCCTCATCTCCTCGTGACAAAAACATCTTGTGATTTTTTTGTTGAGAATGAAACACTTACTTCCAAAGATTTGAAAGTATTTCAATGTTGGTTTCATTCCATACCACATTACATATGTAGTATTCCCTTTCTTCGGACACAATAGAGACCTGTTTGAAATATAGACCAATGCCAATACGACTTCCTTCCAAAATTTCTCTAGTAGTTCTTTTTCAATAAGCATCATTATGGACATGTTTTTTATGATCCTATTTCTCCTATCAACCACTCCATTATGTTGGGGAGTTCTCACTGATGAAACTTGGTTCCTTATCCCGTGTTTCTAGAGATAGTCTTCAACTTGACTGTTTGTGAATTTTGTACTATTATCAGTGCGAAACTTCATAAATTTCTGCCAAATCATCCTTTCTGATTCCCTCCTATACTTCTTTATGCAACTGAACACCTATGTCTTATGGGTAATGAAAAATACTAAAGCCATTCTGGTATAATCATCAATAAAAAAGACATAGTACGTTTTTCCATTTATGGCTCGTGGTGAGATAGGTCCACAAACATCAGCATGCACCAATTCGAGCACTCTGGTTGATTTCTGTTCCTTTGGCTTGTATTTCTTTCTGATGATATTCCCTTGTTGGAAAGCACCACACGTATGAGTGCGATCACTTGATAATTTGGGAAGGTCTCTAGCAGCATCACACATTACAAGATCTTCCATTGATGGTTGACATAGATGACCAAGTCGGTTATGCCACAACTTGTTTTCTTCCTCTCTGGATAAGGGACACATATCTTCTTCCCCACATACAAGGTAAAGATTTCCCTTTGTCATTTTCCCCAGTAGAACAACTACTTCATCTTTTCGTTTCACAACACACATATTATTGGTAAATTGGATAGAGTTCTTAGAGTCACATAGTTGACTGACACTGATCAAGTAATGACTGAAGCCCTCTACTACCAAGATATCAGCACGTATCATTTCTTTCCCCCCAAATTTTGCCTTTTCGGAACCAATAATATTCAGACCATCATCGTTCCCAAACTTGACAACAAATTCTTTGTCATATTTAATTCATGTAATGAGATCCTTGTTACCTATCATATGGGATGTGAAACCACCGTCAAGGATCCATACTCTGGAACGATCTGAAGCTTTAAGGGAAATTTCTGCAACTACTGCCTTCTCATCCTTTTTCTTTTTGATCCATGTATTCGACTTCACACTCGGTGTGGTTTGGAGAATTTGATATTCCTCAGAGTGTGATGGACCAGCTTCTTCCTATAGAGATGCAAATCAATTTTGTGTTTTCATCTCACATGATGATTCCCTAACTTGCTGCTTGTGACTGCTCAAGTTTTGATTTGGCACATTCCTTTGTATGATTGATGTGAAATATCTAGCCATGTTCCCAAATACTCCACACCAAAAAAATGACCCTCAAAGTATGTTCTATAATATAGATCTCTGTTTGGCTGCCACCGTTGTTCTTGTTCCCTTCGGTATCTCTTGGCTATAGAACACACTTTTTGTGAGTGTCCCATCATTCCACAACAATAACACCTAATGTAAGGGGCATTCCTATGTGTCACTTCTGCACTGCAATTTTCCCCTTGAGATCAATGAATATTCTGATTTTTCTTTGTGCCCAAATCATTTTTCAATTTCAGGATGGGTTCTTGTGGTCTGACGTCAATTTTCACAGATTTTTGTTTCTGATCGATCCATGAATCAGCCTTAACATCTGAGCTCAATTGATGCTTCTTTCCTGCTAAACTACTAGCCTCCTCTTTCATCTTTTATGTCTTGTGAATGTCCTAATTTTCTGATATCACATTTGTGGTCAAGAGTTTTTCTTGATCCTTAATTTTTCATCGTAGACTAACTACTTCTTCTTCAAGCTCTTCGATACAATTGAATGGATCTTTCACTTTTCTATTCAATCCATAAATATCTCGTTTTTGTTCTTCAATCTTGATCTTATACTCAGTAACAGATTCTGCATTCTCTGGTGTTGATATCTTGAGTTTCTCAATTTCTTTCATCAACTCAGACTTCTCTTCTTCCTGATGCTGCATATAGTGTTTGGCATCACGAACAACTTTGTTAGCTTTCTTTGTTTTGGATCTCCAAACACCTATCTCTTAAAGAGAATCCTCTAACTCAGCTTTCATATATATTCTTACTTTAACTTCTTCTTCTTCATCATCACCTATGGTTTTGTTCTTCTCTTGAGAACTACGGACTACTTCCACCATAGCATTTTCTCCACGATCTTTGCAATTTTCAATCTCTTCCACCTCTTCAAACTCAGACTCATCTAAACTATATATTTCTTATGAAAGATGATTCTTCTTATTGAATACATTTCTCTTGAACTGCTTCTTCCCTTTCACATAGGCTGAAGAAATCTTCTTGGGAATTTCAACTTCATATTCATAAATTTATTCTTGAAACTTTTTGGGGCACCTTGCAGTAAGATGACCAACTTTTCCACATCTAAAGAAAGCAAGTGTAAGTTTCCCTTCGAACTTTCCTTTTCCTCTTTGAAGATTTGAGGAGAGGAATGACATTAACTCATCTGTTTCTTCATCCTCCTGATAATCCTCAATGGTGAGCATCTTCATGGACTTAAATGCCACTTATTTGGATTTTCCCTTTTCCACAGTATCGTTATCATCATTTCTCATTTCGTATGCAACAAGGGTGATATGCAGGTTATCCTATGTCAGCTCTTTCGGGTGTTTATCTTCTAAAAAAGAAACATTCGGATTAAACCAAGGTGGAAGTTTTCTCAGGCTGCGCTTCACAATTTTTATATCATCAATAACTTCTCCAAGACCTCTCACGTCCTCTACTACAATATTTACCCTGGAAAAGAATGCATCAACAGATTCCTTCAGGTTCATTCTCAGATCTTCATACTTGTTCCACAAAACTTGCAGCTTTGCCTCTCTGACCTTTATATCTCTTTCATATATATTCAATAACTTTTCCCACATGGGATTTGACGTTTTTCAAGACATCACCTTTGTATATATAGGATTGGATAGGTCTCATCCTAAGGCATTGATTTAATTTCCATCAGCATCGAACTCTCTACGCTCATCTTCTGATAATGCACCACTATTAATATAAGCTATTATGCCATGCATTGCTGCTGTGAACACATCCATTCCCAAAGATTGGAAGTAGTGTTGCATCTGATTCTTCCATAGTTGAAAATTGTTTCCATCAAATATCAGAATCCCTTTATGATTAGTGACCTCTATTTGAGAGAGAACCACTGATAAAAACCTTTCCCTCTCACACCACTTGTTATGTCCACCAGGTTAGATACCATGAGAGTGGGGGTGAATCAGCGTATGACAGATTAAAACAAATGCCCCTATTGATCTTTTCTCACTGTTAAGCAATAATCTCTTCTCTCTATTTCCCATAGAAAAGTATAAATAGAAAGTAAAGCATGCACATGAAACAATGATTTTTACTTGGTTCACCCTCTCTGGGGTACATCCAAGGAGCATACACTGGTGATGTGCCGACGTACCAAATCCACTAAAAGTGCACTGCTATTTTCAATGTTCGGGATAGATCACTTTTATTCCCAGGCTCACTGCCTTTAAGATGTTTTGGTTCAGCTCACTGCTTTCCCAAGGGTCACTCCCTGTTTCTCTCTCTCTAGATAACTTCCAGTGGAGAGGACCAACTTCTTCCTCTTCCTTTGTTCACTGCTCTAGAAAGGATCCACTCACAGTTTATAGACCTGTATGTATATTCATTATAACTAATGAATGAATACTCTGTTGTATATAGATGCTCTGTTGAAGTATAACTTTCACCCGTAGTTGAATATCAATTTTCACTGAAGATATCGAGCAATCTTCCAGCTTCCACGCAACGCTGAATCACTTCCGGGAATCAACCTTACTTGGTGCCCTTCTCTAAGATGGCACACAACTCTTGGCACACAAGTCAAAACTGGCATGCATGTCCACCTCAACCACTTGTGTGACACAAGATTCTGCAACTCCAAACTTGCACGGCGCACACCTTTTTACGCCCATACTAATTTTGGCACGCATCCAAAAAATTTCACGCTTCTTCAAAATATGAAGTGCAAGTGTCACCAAACCACTTGAGAGACACTTCCTTCATCATCTCAGAACTTGGGATATTCTCTTCCTTCCTCACCTAGACCGCCTTGGGGGCACAAAAATCACCTTGCGTTCAACCTCTACTTGCACGACCACACACCACTTGTGCGACCTCCACACCTGCACGACGGGAACTCTGATTTTTCCAAGTGTTGAACTCTGCACAAAATGAGAAGGGGTCAAGCTCTATTTATAAGCATTTGGACACCCTGCAAGACAGCTTTCAAGTATCCCCTCAGCGCGCAAGTCTCAACACGCAACTCTCGACCCCATGTCTCTGTCGCGCTATTCACTTGCGCGACCAAACCAAAAACCTTCACGACCCTTATCCCTTTGCCAAATTTTGATGTTATAATCTTGTAAAACATATGGCACTCATGTTTCCAAGACTCAAAGACCTCGGAACACAAGTCCCTCAACCAAAAACACTTTTCTCTATTTGTCAATTTTGAGGCCCAAAAATTTGGCAAACACTGGAAAACAACGCCACCTTGTATATGTTCTTTTTGTACCACATCCAGATCATCCATTCCTTTGTCGAAGTTCTTGAGTCAAATGTGGATCGTTAACCACAACCCTTGAACTCGACATGCCGCCATGAAATAACCTTTGTCAAAAAACTTGTATGTCATGGTTTGCTTTGTCAACAAACACAACACAAATGTCCACTTTGTCAACAAACACAATCACCTCAAAAATGCTTCAATGATACCTTGAGGGATTGTTTCTCGACAAAACTTATATATTTGGAATAATATGACAAGATCTCATCTGAGATATCATGGAATGAATGCTCATTTTTCCACTACAAAATATATTTAGTTCACTGATTCAATAAGAATGTCAATGATTGAAACAAATAGGAAAATGATTGATTCTGATGAAAAATAACATAATTCTCTTACCACAACTCTCTCTAATCAAATCCATATAAATGTGATGAGTTTCAAATTAGTTAAATCTATGTGAAAAAACTAGCATATATAAATGAAGGTGATAACAAACTGAAGGAGGTGAATCTACTTGTTTTTCACAATAGGTTCGATGATCTGAAAATAAATCCTAATTTAAATGAAAAACATTTTTTAATATAATTACTGGTGTCATTAGATAAATATGATGACTTGGTGAAGAAATCAATGACATTGAAATTGTGAAGAAAATTTTAAGAAGGCTTACACTTATCTACGATCCAAAAGTGCTGTCCCTTAAAAAAATAGATCTATATAAACATTCTCATGATGATATTCTTTGTAATGTAATGGCTTATGAAGTCAGACTCAAACCAAAAGAAACATTGACTCATTTATGAAATGAAATTGCACTCATATCCATGAAGAAATATGAGATTTCAATAGATAGTTTTGATGAAGATATTGAGGATGATGAACTTCTTTATATTTTTTCTAATAAATTCAAGAGAGTAAAAGGTATATTTGATGGAAATATTCCTCTAACCAATTTTCAATGTGGTAGAGATGGGAACATTGGATCTCAATGCACAAAGAAGATCAATGATGAATAAAGTGAAGATAAAAACATGAAAAGGCCTCATAATATGTTTCCCCAAATTGAAGAATTAAATTTTGGAAATGAACTATAGAGAAAGAGTTTAGTCTATAAAGAATAAAAATATGATAATGAATTTTTCACAGTTGAAGAACTATAATTTAAATCCATAGACCAAACATCAATGATGGATATAGTTGAGAAGTCATAACCCTTAGAAGATAAATATAATAAGTTGATTGATGATATTGATCTCAAGTTAAAACTTGAGGATGCTCTAGGAAAGATTGAAAATAAAAGAAACAAAAACAGAATGTGGAAAGCAGTCCTGGAAGAGTCATCAGAATATATTGATCGGCTTGATGAAGAAATTGATCAACTGAAAGAATTAGAAAAAGAACATCTAATAACTATTGGAATATCATAAGTTGTAGTATAATTGAAGCTCATGATTAAAGAACAGGAAAATTTCATCAATGACCATACATCCTGACTAGAGGAGAAGTCCAAGATAGTTGAGGGTCATAGAGAATATGTTGTTACTCTAAGATTTAAACTGGGAACTCAATTAAAATAAAGGGAAACAAATAAGAAGCTATAATTTGGATGATTCTTAAATGAAGAGATGTTAGAAACAGCTAAATGTGGATCTAAATGAGTAGAGAAATCCTTGAATGGTGAAATATCCACAAGTATGGGTAAAAATAGAATTAACTATGTTGATAAAACATCAAAGGATAGAAACAATATATGGAAAAATAAATGGAAGAATAAATTTAGACACATCATAAAGGAACGAGATTCTCCAATGAATAAATTTAAAAATCTAATAGAAAAGAGAGAAGAAAATTATCCTAATTTTTATAGAGGTTTTCACCAGTCAAACAATTTTTCAAAAATAGGGGGCACGAGGATAAATCAAAATGATAATATGTTTCCACTTATGAAAGGTCAATTTTGTGTCTATCTGGGCCATACCATGTCATTCTATGAATATCCAACGACTTATCTTAATAGGGAAGCACTTGAAAGTCAACAATGGAAAACGAGATTGTATCCTTCATCATATAAAAAAAATAGTTTATATTGATATTTTTTTCTTTATTCTAACTATGTCCATAAATCTATTCATTTCATGATGAGTAAATGTAGGAAAAATAGATACAAAACATAGTGACATGTCTATACCTACCAACTAAGAAGAGTTTATTTGGAAAATAGATATTATCCTCTAATATTAGATTGTGTGTATGATGAACCTGTTCATATTAAAAAGTGAATATAAAGTCCATATTTATCCTCCACTCAATCAAATATCTCTTTGATAGAAATGATGAAAATCAAGAAATACAACATTATAGAAATTTCTCTCAATGATATAAGGAATAGTAATACTGTAATTCTTCACAGTGGACTATCATCCCATATGATAAGAAATGATGATTTATTGAATAATGCAATGAAAATGGTTGATGGAATAGTGAGGATCAGAAATGATAATGCTTTCTAGATCAAAGGCCGTGGAAGTATAGACTTGCAAAATAAAGATCTGAGAAAATAAAAAGTTCATTATATTGAAGGTTTACATCAAAATCACCTAAGTGTGAGTCAACTATTTGAATTAGGACTAATAGTAACATTTAATCAAATGGGATTCACCATAAAAGGAAATACATGAAATTATCTTATGAAATGATGGAAAATAGATAGAAACTTATATCAGGTTGATAATAAAGAGAACATTTTCTACTTGATAGTTAAAGAATAAAAAAAATTATGGCACTGGAGGTTGGGTCACATTAATCAATAATGCATGGAAAGTATATCTAAGCTGAAGATTGTCAAGGATATCCCCAAAATCAAAGCAATAATGGAAAAAAGACTCGTTATTCTTTCATACGAGGAATGTTGGTCCACAGTTCATATCCCCTAAGAAGAAAAGGTCATAAAATATTCTTAATCTGATCCACATATATGTATGTGGTTGGATAACTATTGATGGAACATATGAAGATAGGTAGAAATTTTTTTAATGAGGATTATAGTTGAATGGATGGTGTAATGACTGTACACAGGAAACAACATGTTCTTGATTACATGAAAGGTATTATTAAATAGTTGATAATGATACATTTCATGTAATAAAATTTCTAGGATATGAAAATGGAAGGGAATACACATATATTTATTTTCAAAACTATCTAGAGAAACATGGAATAAATAATGAGGTGGATACTATTAGAATCCCACAAAAAAATGGAGTTGTTGAAAGTAGAAATTGACAGGTAAACAATATAGACACAACTATGCTAACTTAGAATCATACCTCTCACCATTAATAGAAATAGGATATTTAAGTAGCAGTGTATACTAAAAATTGAACATGGATTTATATGGGAGAAGACATGGCTCCATTTGAGTTGTGGCATAGAAGGAATCCCTCTTTGAATTATTTTCATGTTTTCAGTGGTAAATATTTCTTATAAAGAAAAGAAGGAAATGATGGGAAGTATTGTGATGCTACAGATGAGGGAACGTTCCATGGATATTCAATGAAGTGTAAATCCTAAAAATGATTCAATAATTAAATTATAAGAATGGTGGAATGAAGAGATGTCAAGATCATTGAAGATAAAACAAAAAATGCCTTGAGGAATTCTTATTCCGATATGATAGAATATGAGGAAGAAATTGGACATGGAACATATTCAAATTGAGAAGTAGGGGAATGCATTAAAAATATTTAGGGTTCACAAAACAATGATGATTTAGAAGAGTAATTATAAGAGTAAAAAATGGATGAATAAACTTCTTCTAAATCTCACAAGAAAAATAGAAGAGAAGAAATAGGATAATGTAACATCATTAGGGATTGAAACACACCCACATAGACAAGGGTAATGAGTAATGATGCACAATATTACTTCCTATCAATTGTGGATCCAACCTCATTTTAAGAATATCTGAATGATGGATCATGAGTCAAATTCAAGAATGAAGAACTATATCAGATTGACAAGAACCAAACAATAGATCTTATTATGAGACCTAAAAATCACAATGTGATTAGTACCAAGTGGATATTTAAAAACAAATACAATAAAAATGGAAATTTGATTAGAAGTAAGGAAATCCTATATCGTAAAGGCTATGTATAGATTGAAGTAATTGATGTTGAAAAAAAATTCATCAGCGGTGAGACTGGAATCGATTAGGGTTTTCCTTGATATAGAAATTCAAAGAGGATATAAAGTTTATCAAATTGATGTCAAAACAATATTAATAAATGGTGTTCTTGAAGAAGAAGTAAAAATTTAATAACCTATGTATTTTCTAATTAGTAATTATGAAATGAATGTTTGTAGATTGAAAGAGGCACAATATGGTCTTTAGGAGGCACCATGATGATGCTATTGTGATCTGGAATCTTATATAAATATTCTTGAATTTAAAAGATGTGGTCTTGACCATAATCTCTATGTGAATAATTCAATGGAATATCAATTTATAGTTCTCATCTAATGGAAGATATTAGATTTAGTAGAACAAGGCATGGATCCATGGATTAATTTTCTAATCACATTAAATTTGAATTTGGAATTTCTAGGATTAGTGAACTCACATATTTCTTGGTGCGGTGGGTGAACCATAAGAAGTACTACACATTCATATATTAGAAAAAATATGTAAGAAATACACTGAATAAATTCAAAATGCATGATTCCAATCCAATTTCAACTCTAATTGTAGTTGGGAAAAACATTGAAAGCATGAGGATAAGTATATTGTGTATCCCACCATGTAAAGAGTAATCATTAGAAGATTATTATAAATAACTGAAACATGACCAGATATTTTATTTTCAACATTCTTAGTGGACCTATTTCAATGTATTCTGTAGGAATAATAATCAGTGGTAGTTAAAATAATCATGAGGTACATTCAAGGTACTCACAATTATGGCTTATACTTTTCTGTAGGAAAAGGTAATGAACTATATACATTTTCTGATGCTGAATGGGTATGAAATTTAGTGGATAAAAAGTTCACATGTGGTTAATCATTCTTTATAGGATATAAGTGTGTAGGATGATTGTGTCAAAAACATGAAATCACATCCCTCAGTATGACTGAAAATAGTATATCTCTGCTAAAAAGGTTTGCACTCATATTTTATAAATGAAATTACAACTAACTGATATTGGCGATGAGTTGAAACTACTGATGGTGATTCCTTATGATAACAAGAGCACGATCAATCTTACAAAGAATCTAGTTCATCACTCTCGTACAAAACATATTGATATCTGATATCACTTCAATAAGGAAAAAGTTGAACAAGTCTTGATTAAACTACAACATATTATAATTTATGACCAAGTGGATGAAATTTGGAATAATCCATTTGTAACACCTATGTTTGAGAAATATTGATTAAAACATGGTGTTCAACCACCTCCTAGTGCATGGGGAGGTTATGGATGGTCCCCTCTCCACATTTGTGTTAACTGCTTCAATCTATTAGGGGAATTGATGTACGTTTATGGGGGAGATAAGATCCAAGGGGAGTTTTTTTGAGATCTAAATGTACAAATATAGTTCATTTGGGTTTATTTATAAAGGGTAGAATGGATAAATTCAATGATTTAAATGTGTGGTGGTTTGTAGGTTTTTGAAAAACCAGGGAATAATTCAGTGACACAATGAGAATTAGGTGTTATGAAGACACAATTCAAGGAATGCAATGCTACTCTGAAAGGATCAATACTTACATTAGACATCTATAAGCATTTAAAAACATGAGAACCCAATTCATTCTTCCCCTCTTATTTTCAACACCAAGCTTTCCTCACATAGAATTTGAGTGTTGGATGGTTTGTTTCTCTTATATCAAGTCTTAATAGTGGTTTCTGCTTTATTTAATTTATCTAGAGATTTCCAAAAAACCCAAAGGGGGAGAATATTGGAATCGAGGATGTTTATTGTTGGAAATTTATTCTATTTAGTGTTTTTGTCAATCCACACACAGATGATTATGTAGTTTGTTAAGAAAGCTATCTTATGGTAAAAGCTAACTACATTATTGAAGGTATCATTGTTTAATAGTGTTTTGCAAATTTTTGAGCTCAAAATTCGGGGGAGGAGACTAGCATTGAAAGCGGTATTTTCATGGAATCAAATCTTAATAAATATGTTAATGTAATGAGTTTCATAAAGGGTTGGTTTTCAATGGTTATGATTCTTGAAGATGTGTGTCATCACGAACAAGCATAGTGAACGGTGAAATGTGTTGATGGTAATCTCTTTGAAAGTGAGAAGATTTACAAGTATGATTAATTTCACTAGAACTTCTTGAGTGAAGTATCTTCACAAAAAAGGATTCTTAGTTTTACAAAAAATTTGATAGAGATACAAGAGAATCATGAATAGTTGAGCCAATAACTATGAGGCTACTCCAACTTTATTTGACAAGTAGTTTTTTTATAGAAAATGATAAATTTCTCTGAGTTCATGAAGGATGAATTGATTCATGAATCATGTATTCAAATTGAGTTTTAACATCACAAAAATACTATAATAGTCTTAAAAAATTCAAAAGTATTCGGGAAAATAATCATTTTATTGATGGGGTATTCCGTGATGACTCAGTGAGCTTCGCAAAGGCAGTTTTTTTTCTACGAAGGATGTTTTATCCATAAAGTTTAGGAGATTTTCAAAGGATATCCATGAATATTAGTCTTGAAAATCAATTTTAAGTGAACATTTATTTTAAGGTGAATCAAATCAGAAGTACGGTGCAAGAAGAGTCTCATTATAGTCAAGTACAAATAACTTAATGTCAATCTACTAAATAGACCTTCAAGTTGTCAAATAGAGCGAGACATCATGAAAGGTAGTGAGTTTGGGGGAGTCGATGAAAGTGTTCATAGAGAGGTGGTGCACTATACTTAAAACCTATTAAAGGTTGTGTTCTTAGAACTAAGTTATTATGTTTGAACTTCTATATTCCACAACTAGGGAAGATTAAGGGATTTAGGTAAGACCAACACATTGTTTGTATATTCTCCTTGGAATATCCATTATTGGTGAACTAATTAAAATTTATATGTTGTATCTATAAATTTTAATGTTTAAATTACGATAAATTACAATCAGATAGGTTTAATAGGTTCATACAAATGTAGGATAATGATCCATCACTATTGAAGAAAACGTTGACACCCTGATTCGCCCCTCCCCTCTCAGGGTGTTTCATGGTCCTTATATTCAGTCCAAAGTAGAACCAATTGAATGTAGGTTGGGATTTTTTTAATGTATTTGGATATATATTTATAGAAAAAATGGATCGTGAATTGTGTAGAGGAGAGGAGTGGGGGTTCCCTTTTATAAATGATGAGATAGATTCTTTTGGATTTACATTATGTATTAAATTAATATAAACAAAATTTAATGGAAACATTGAACTAAATTGATAATATTAAAATATAATATGTTATTATGTAGAAATATTTGATCAAATAATTTTTTTACAAGTTTAGGATATGTTTTTCACCATTATCTCTTTGTTTTAACCCCCATTAATCTTTTTGAAAATTACCGTGATATCAATGCTTTTCACTTTTTAGTGGTCAAGATAGTTATTGTTAAAGGAAAAGTGGCCAAAAAATAGACCATGGTTGATATACTAAACAATATATCATTAAATTAAAAAAACATAATATTATTTACAAATTTTAAATCATTAATAAAATTTTGATTATTATAAATGACCATTAATGCCATTTTTGGAAATAAAAGAAATATTATAATATAATACTTGTTTACTTCATGTAAAATGGTTCCAAAAATGAAATGTATTAAATTATAATGAGGATATCGTGTTAATTTACTTACCAAATAAAAATTTTATAGTTTTTGATATCATTTTAAACCTTATCTTTTGTGTTTAAACTCTCAGTTAAACAATTTTAACATTAATCATGGTAATGCATTTTTCAATATTAGAGGGCCATAATTTACTTATAATGTTACAATCGACTCATAAATCGAAATTGGATTACATTATAGAGAATTTTTCATAGTAATTATTACCTTAAATTTTTTTTGATTTTTAATAATATAAGAAAATATTATTTAATATAAAATATCATTAATGTCAGTTTGAAACTATTTGTATAGTTTGACTTTAGAGACCTGAAGATATAAATGGATTTTAAATATAAGACTGTAAAACATTCCTAATATTTCTTGTTGAAATATAAATATCTTTGGACACAAAAAATCATCCAAAAAATATTAAATTTAGTGTTTTAAGATCATTTAATAGATTTTTCTACTCCATGCATAAACACAGTGTCGACATTGCATAAAGAATTTAAGGTAATTAGTTCCTCACTAAAAAATAAATAACCACGATAAAAAGAAATTTTTAATTAAAAATATTCATTTATATGCTTAAATAATTTTTTTATTCATTTCAAAAAATATTAAAAATATTAAAAGCAAGGGAGTTCCATTTTTGACATTAACCCTTACATATAATATTATAAAGGTAAAAACACATATAAATGAAAAAGGATGTATTTTAAATTTTTGGATGATTATGGATGAAATAAAATTTCAAAATGAAATTAATTAATGTTTTTGTGTCATTTTTATTCTTTATCATATTTTTTAACCCTAATCAACCCATTTTACCTTTACATTGGAAACAATATTTTACTATGGTTACTATTTATATTGAATAAAAATTAAGTTTAACTTATTACCTAATAACAAATATTAGGATTCCCAATATGAAATACATTTTTAAAAAAATAATTAACATAATTGGAATAATTAAATCTAAAATTAATCCTGCAAAACAAGAGAGAAAGTAATTTTCTAGAAAAATGTATTCTTAAGTTTGAATTTTTATACAAAATTCTAGTTTAATATTGATTCAAATAATATTTAATGGATTATTATTAATAAAAGAAAAGAATTAATTTTTAAAACTAATCCAAAGTATAATTTTACTTTATAAGTACTTGAAAAGAAAATATATTTTTCAATAAAAATAACAATTTTCAATATTCATTGAAAAAGGAAGATTTTAATAAAATTATAAAAAATTCATACAAATATAATTTTGACATTTTGAATTAAAAAGTTATATCATTTTTATCAAAAAAAATTCAAAAATTTCTGTAAATAATTATAAAATTCACTCATATAAATAAATAAAAACCCCTTTTAAAGAGAATATATTTTTGAATTATAAAATGAATTTTTTGAAAAATTGAGTGCTTATTTTATAATAATTAATAAATAAATTTTTCATCAGTGTGAAATTCATCTATATTTCATAATGTAGTTAATTCTATTGACACCCAAAAGATTAATGTCTAGTTTATAACTATAACATTTAAGTATTAATATTTCATGGTATGTTTAATCTAAGTGATTCATGTTGTATACACTATTGAACATGGTTTTCTTTTTCTGAATATTATGATATTACATTCTCCAACATTTATTAAATTTTATCCTCAAAATTTGATCTCAGGATTAGTAATCTGGGGTTTGATATTTGAAAATAACTTTTTCAAAATCTCACATCATAAATAGTGTTAATGAAAATTCCTTTTGAAAAGATGGAAAAATAAATATGAAGGTCATCTTGAATAACATATACTTAATTTCATAAAATGATAACATTAGTGGGAATTATAAATTTGTACATAGAGGAAAAACATATAAATAATTATAACGACCCATACTTTACATACATTGTTATTACATCAGAATTGAAGCACACTTATTACAGTATATAACAAAACCAGGAAAGGACCGTATAGGTATAGTGTATTTAGAAACTGGGAAACATAAACAACTGGTTCATAAAGCGTCTACACTGTCTCCCATTTCTTTCATCATATCTATAGTCCCTTTTGGCATATCTTACTTAATAACCTTCTTCCTGAACTGGGGAAAGAAAACATACAAAAGGGTGAGCTCAAATTCTCATTAAGGGTAAAAAAAAAAAAGAAATATCAATCACATCATATTCATAGGAACATAACATTTTGGAAATCTTAACCTGCAAAAGAGAGCATAATTTTATAACATGGGATAAATCATAGTAGTGAAATGAAATCCCAATAATCATAACTTAAAACATGAAACTTTGTGGCATACACACATAATCATAGAGAATCATTTCTTATTAGTCAAGACTCATGGCCAAGACTATCTTAGTGGAAAAAGTCCATTTCTGAACCGAGTTCACTCCTCGTTCCAGTCCTATTTCACTGAACCGGTTTAACATGCCGTTCTAGCCATGTATATCTCATGAGATATAAAATCTTTACCCAATGCATTGGAGGGAGATATAGGTCCCAACCATCTCATAATGATACCATTCTTATGTGTGCCACAAAATCATAAATCATACATCATTGCATAACCCATGTAATAAAAATGGGATTATTAAACAACATGAAATCATAAAACAATTCATATAAGATAAAGGAATTCATAAAAATAATTCCATCACAACATAATCAAATCAATGTAATAATAGGGATAGAAATAGAACCCGAATATTATCTTAGATGGAAAATAATTTTGATAAAACACTTGAACTCCATTCTTGAGGAAAATATCCTTTCTACTCCAAAAACATTTTCCTTTCTTAACATGTCATACAAATTTAAACTAAAAGAATTTGATTAAAAATAATCTTGAAAACTTGTAAAGGAAGCTTCTTGGAAATAATTTTTTAAAAATCCATTCATGCTGTATAAGTTTAAAAAAAACATTCTTCTCGTACTTTTGTCGGAAAAGTCAAAAAGTACCTCATACGAAAAACGACAAAAGATTCATTTCATATCTTTTACTAAAAACTCACTGAAGGGTAAAATTGGATTTAAAAAATTGTAGGTGGATGTAAATAATATTACATATTGAGGAAACAAGGATGTGGATGATAAAATACACCCCAGTAAATATCAAAGTATAAACAATCTCGGATAAAAATGAGATTTTGATATTTTCCCTTACCTTAAGTCCAATTTGCTTCATAAGTGTCTGAACCTCCTGTATAATGATTTAAATAATGTTATTGACTTATTCCATAATCATGCTTATTTTTATGATATCAAATATGGTCATAATCTTAGCTTCTTATTAGTAATATTTCATTACTACTTGTTATTCGGGTGTTTATTACTTTTTGTTCTTATGTGTGTTTTGTCGAATAAATTATTATTTTTCTTTTTAGGTTATAGATACCTCATTTCCAGAATGTTATTAGTGTAATATATATCATATTAATTCATTCAATTCATTTATATAATAATTATGCAATGAAGATCATGTAGAACGAGTTGCATCACATCGTGGAGACGGTATTCCGTACGTACGCACGAGCGATGATATCGTTCCCATGATTGTGGAATTGTATTGGAGTGTATATATATTATTTCAGAATCAATATCAATTTACAATAATCATATATATTCATTATTTACACCATTATACCCATCCAAATAAGGTGGTGGTGGAAAATAGATTACACCACGGCGTGGAGACAGTATTCCATACGTACACACGCGCGGTGATTTCGTTTTCCGTAGGGACGGATAGATGGTGAAATAGGGTTGTTTAATACTTATAATAACATATCAGTATATGAGTGATGCTGATGTTGTTACTTCAAAATGAAACAACTAAAGAAGAAGAAGTGGAAGAAGAAATAAAGATGAAAGAATCGGTAACACACATTACCTCTTCTTTGAATCGCTTCTTTGAGACCTCCTTTAAGGCACTAAAATTGGTCTTTGAAGAATACCATGACCTCTAGGATGTCTCTAGAGAAGTTGAGAGAAGAAATTGGTAGGTGTTGGCCGAGCTTGAAGGCTAAAAGTGGTGTAAGGAATAGAGGGAGGAGGTTCCCTTTTATAAGGGAGGAGAGGGGCACCTTTGGAATAACTAAACATATTATTTTATTATAAAGTCAAATTTGGTTTTTAATAGCTCCAAATTGATATTTTCCGAAGATAAGGTGGGTATGGGTCGAAATCCTCTCATCCAATAGAATTTAGGAAAGTTTAGGTTTCAATTGTAACCTTATCATTTAGATTTAACTTTAAGTTAGATAATTTAACTTTTACCGTGTCATCTTGTTTTCTTACACTATAAGGTTAATAAACATACTATATCAAGCCAAAAGAACCCCAAGTTGTGTATTATTAATATATATAACCTTATATAAGTCATTTGGCCGAACCTTAGATTTTTAGGAATAAAATAACAATTAATAATATAATATTTGTTTTAAAAACTATTTTATGTCAATTTGGACACTATTTAGTAATTGATTTTTGTGAAAATCATAACAGAATGATTAGTTTGAAAAAAGTTAATTAAATAAATAATAACATGTCAAATTAACCTAGAAAATTATTTTAATCCATTAAAAGTCTCAAATTACATTTATTTGGGTATTTATAACATCAATTATGTCAATATTTCATTAATAAGATAATTACTGCATCATCGTTGTGTCAAAAATAAATTAAAATTTTTAATGTATAAAAATTACGAATAAAATACCATTACGTAGGAAATTTTTTATCTTTCTAATGAATATTTATAGTCGAATTTATCTTATGTATAAACCCATATTAAAAGTGATTTACTTATTAAACATTGATTTTAACTATTTTAACCCTTCTTTAAATAAATTAATAATAAATGTCCTAATCTAATCCAAGTGGGCCTAAATGGTCATATTTTATTCCTAAGGTTGTTTTTAATCTAATTACACTTATCCAATAGAATTAGGATATGTTTTAGGGTAATAATAATAACACTTTTACCCTTAATTACCCTATTTACTTTTAACCGTGGTAAAAAAAAGTAAAAAGTTACTATTCACCAAAAATTATTTTCATCTCATTGAACCACATTTTAGTCCTTGATATTAACCATGTCTCTCGGATTTTTGAAATTCCACTCACAGAAGTGGTAAAATTAAGTTTTATGAAAAATTCAGTTTTTTTAACTACCACTTAGTGGTTTCACTATTCATCAAAAATTGAATGTTTTCAGAAAAATACCAAAATTTCACCCTATGCTAATTTCGATATTCCGAATCCAAAAATGAAGTCCATTTTGAAAAATAAAATTTATAAAATTTATAAAAGTGGTTATTACTATTCATAACGGCTAGTTTTAATAATATTTTAATAGCATATCGTTGTTTAGTGAAACTCGGTAATGCATACGACACAAGCTATTGATGAAGGCCGCAGTTGCGTGTAAATCAAGCCAAGGTAGTGTTGTGTGTAGTGAAAGATTCCTTTGATAAAAACAAAATATTTCTCATAAAAGTCTCGGGCGTTACATTCTATCCCTCTTAAAATGAATTTCGCCCTCGAAATTCGTCACTTTGTAACCAAAAGATGAGGATACCTCTCCCTAATCATATCCTCAAGCTCCCATGTAGCTTCTTCTAATTGGTGGTTTCTCCATAAAACTTTCACCAATCGAGTGGTCTTGTTTCACAGGACTTTTTCGCTATGATCTAGAATCTCTATCGGCTGTTCTTCATAAGAAAGATCTTGCTCCAGCGGTACAACTTCTGAGCTGAGTACTTGTGAAGGATCAGGTATGTACTTTCTCAAGAGAGATACATGGAACACATCGTGAACTTGAGAGAGATTTGGTGGAAGCGCCAATCAGTAATCTACCTTTCCAACACGATCCAGTATTTCGAAAGGACCGATATATCTAGGGCTCAACTTCCCCTTATTTCCAAATCTCATGACCCTCTTCCAGGGAGATATTCGTAAGAACACTTTATCACCCACTTCAAACTCTAGGTCTTTTCTTCGGTTGTCAGCATAACAGTTCTGTCGACTCTGAGATTCTATTATGTGTTGTTGAATAGATCGGACCTTTTCTGCCATCTCATCAACAAGATCAGGTCCTAATAGCTTTCTTTCCCCAACATTTAACACAGCATGTTGGAGTCCTACATTTCTTTCCATAGAGAGCTTCATAAGGATCTATCTGAATACTGGAGTGAAAGCTATTATTATAAGAAAATACCACCAAAGGTAGGTGTTGATCCCAACCACCTTTGAAATCCATAGAGCAAGTTCTCAACATATCTTCTAGAGTTTGAATTGTTCTCTCAGACTAACCGTCTGTCTGAGGATGATAAGCAGTGCTGAAACTCAACTCTGTATCCAGAGTATGCTGAAGACTTCGCCAAAAATTTGAGGTAAATCTTGGATCCCGATCATATATAATAGAAAGTGGTACTCCATGCAATTTTACCACTTCCTTTACATATATCCTGGCAAGCTGATCCAAAGAGAAATCCTCTCTAATAGCAATGAAGTGTGCAGACTTTGTAAGTGTAACACCCCAGGTAAATAAAGAATATGACATTTTTTATATTTATCCATATTTTTTTAATAAAATATTAATATAACTTTAATGGGGACACTATGCTCGATGGCGTACCCAACACGCAACAATGAGTTTCTTGGGAATCTTACGTTGCACTCTAATAATTAAATAATATTATTTTAAAAGGTAGTTAACTCCTAGCTGTTTTGATGGAGGGAATGAATAGAACTAACTACAAAATGATTATATATGTTTGTCAAAAATTTTTACTTTTTACAATAAATGTTAGAGGATTAAAAATATGAATGAATCCAATTTTAAGTGTAAAGAATCTAATATTCTTTAAAAGGTCGATTAACCGCCTTTTGATAGAGAACCTCTTTTAAATCCACTTTTTGATATTTTTATGTGTTATATTTGACAAAATAAAATTCTTCTTTAGAATTCGGACATCAAAATTTACTTTGTGTAAATGTTTGGTATTTTTCCGATAAAGTACATTTTTTTTAATGAATAGTGAAAAATGTTTTATTTTAATTCAAAACCTCTTTTTAATCTAATTTATTTAAATGATTATATTATCATTTAAATTGGTTTTAAAGTGAAATTAGAATATATTTTTACCATTAAATCCAATGGTGGTCATTGGAATTAATTTCACTTTGAAAGTTGACTTAAACTAGTGTCAATCTTTTAATAGAGATTGTTTCTTAAAAACACGCTTTTTGTTTTGACAGCGGGAATTAATTATTAAATTAATTAATGTGACTTATATGTTTTCAATTTTGTAAAATATACATCATTTTTGAATTCGGAATATCAAATATAGCCTAGGGTGAATTTTTGGTAATTTTCTGAAAAACTTCAATTTTTGATGAATAGTGAAACCACTATGTGGTACATATAAAAACAGATTTTCCGTTTAAATGAAAATTTTCCACCTTTGTGTTTTGAATTTTAAAAATCCGACATACATGGTTTTAATTAAGAAGTCAAATTTGGTTCAATGGGATTAAAATAATTTTTTGGTGAATAGTAACTTATTAAGTTTTTAATCGCGATTAGAGGTAATTAGTGTAGTTTAAGGTAAAAATAATCTTTTAATAATATGAAATGACCTAGAAACATGTACAAAACCTATTGGATTGGTGGATTTAGAAACCTTATCACCTTATACTCGAATTATATCAATGTGGTACCTTTTAAAATCCGAATCTCTTTCAAAAATAAAGTAACATTTCTTTACTTTCCAAGAGTGCCTCTCCTATCTTCTTATAAAAGGCCCCCACCTATACCTCCTTACCCACACTTCCAAAGCCTTTGTCTCAGACAAACCCTGCCCATTTTGTCTCTCCACATCCCTCTCTTACTCCTAGAAGCCTCACTTTGGGCAGAAGTCTTCCCAAGGAAGCCTTTGATCTCAAATCAAAAAGAGTTACCTGATTTTAAGGTAATGTCTTCACTTGTATTCATTTGTTTTATTTTGCTTCTCCAACCCCCTAAAATCTTTTTATTCATTTATTTTGTAACAAATCCAGTATCTTAAATATACTATGATGTTGTTATAAGAAGCATTCGAGCTACACTTACACACACCTACATCAAATGGTTAAAGCACATACTGTTTCTGTGGATGGCGAATTTCTGCCTCACGAAACGATGATTGTTCAACACTCATATAACACCTTAAAAGGTGGCCATTAAGATGTCACTATATTTATATATGATATATAATATGTTTATGTTTTACTTAAGCTTCTTTATTTTCCTTTTGTGGCATACCTTTATGGTTTCCGTTGTGGGTAAACACGATAATTTCATTTTAGGAAATGCGGACTACCGCCCCCTCAAAGCGATTTGATTCGTTAATGCCATATGTGGGATGTATAATGGATTTATTTAAAGTTATTATATATGATTTATGTTACATATAAATGATAAATATAATTCTGGAATTAAAATATACATACCTCTCATTTAGTTTTAATTCCATTAATATGACATAGAAATGAAAGTAGCGTTCATGCGTACGTACGACTTACCGTCTCCATGAACGGTGCATTTCATTTATCACCTCTAAATGATTATGTAATATTATAAATAAATGTATATTCTGGATATATATATATATATGATATATATGATATCCAAATCATTAATATCATTCTAGATATAATTAACCTTTGACCACACGAACAACATGTAATTGTAAGAAGTCCACTTTCGACTTAAGAACCAAATATCGACAAAACAAACAATATTAACTTCAGTGATTACATAATGCTTATAACATGGCAATAAGTGATATTAAAGGAATAATGAACTTTAAAAAGGTTCTTAATAAAGTGGAAATTAACTCAAGTTTATTATTCCGGACGTTAAAGAACGATCGAGTCAAGTCGGACCCGAGGTAAGGGATCCTACTCCTCTCTTTCATTTTAAGTACACTCTTTTATGTCATTCCTTTTAAACTCATCTTTCTTGTGATTGGGATGTTATTTTATATTAGTCTTACTTTAATTTTTTTGTTTATATGATGAGAGACCCTATTCTCTCTCATCAATCCATTTTGAATGTTTTGAGTGGTGCCGTTAGGCTACCGAATTTTCGTAAGAGATCTAACCTCTCTCTTTCTTTTTAAGTACTCTCCTTTATGTCACTTATTTTAAGCTTATCTTTGTTATGTTGGGGGATGTTCTTTTATATTCCTCTTTCTGTACATTTTATTATAATATTATTAGAGACCCTATTTGATATCATCAATCCATTTTTGGAAGTTTTAAGTGGCGCCGTTAGGCTGCCGAGTTTTTGTAAGGGATTTTTCAACTCACTTTTATTCCAGTGAGATTTATGCTAAATTTGACAAAATTTCCTTTGAGTGGTGTATTTACTGCCCATTATTTTACTCATTGTGTAATATAATTTAATTTATTAGTATTTACATCAATGTTGTATTGTCCTTCTTTCACGGGGTGTATGTTTCGAAAGATACCCATGTCGGTAAGGGAACCTTTCACCCTCCACTTTTTAAAAGACTTATTTTGTTATGTACTTTAATTCACATAACATTATGTTGGGATATGTTCTTCTATATCATTAGTGATTTAAATTCTATGTCCAAGTGATGAGATACCCTTTTTATCTCTCATCAACTCATTTTCTGAATTTTGTTGTGACGTCGTTAGGCTGTCAAAGTTTTGCAAGGGAACTTCCTAACCCAATTTTGATTATTTGGGACAAGCTTGTAATCCTTGAATATGACGTTCTATGAATATGTGTGAATATCCTCTGATTGTTTTACACTTAATATCCACTTATATTTGGTGTATTAGTTTGTCACACATAATTATGTAATTGATTTATCATTAATCTAAGGATAGCGTCTTTATATGGGACTTCTTCTCAATCTACTTTCATTGAGGAATATTTTTTTTATACACAACCATCTTTTATACGGTGTATAAACCCCTTTGAATTTTACGTTTATCCGAAAGGAATCTTTTTTATACAAAGCGTTTTACTAAACGAAAAAAGGGAATGTTTTTGTCGTATGTATGCGGCGACAACGACTTCTCCACCGCCGTGACCATTATTTGAGTTTTAGCTTCCTCTACAAGCCATACCTTTTTTAAAAAATAAGAATAAATACCATGTTTTACTTTTCTTTTATTTTGGTATTGAAAATGGTTTTCATAATGTTTTTATATCAATGTGTTGTATTGATATCTTGTGATTGAAAAGTTGAAATGTTATGTTTCCTTTATGCATGTTTTATGTGATACGATTATGTTATGGTTCTTGGGAATTATTATGAAGACGGGTGGTTCCATGATACACTAAGGGTGGGTGAGCCCGATATAGCTCTCCAATGCATCGGGTAATGCGAAGGGGTTAAACGTTAAGGTTTCTCCGAAGAGATTTAGGGAATATACTGTGATAGGTATTCTAAACGTAACCAAGAGGGTTACTCCCTACGTAAGAATGTTATGAATGCCTCAAGATACCTTTATGTCTTATGATTTCTATTATTTATTCATGATTTTATGAGGTATGTTAAAGTGCTTATGTTTTATGGGTAAAGTATGATTTCATTCTTATGTATACATGTACTCATGTTTCCTTTCCATATTTTTATATCCCTTACTGAGCTTTTTATCCTCATACCAAGTTTTTGAAATGTTTTTCACAGGTCATGGGAAGAGTACATGATATGATGATAGTGTCAAGGAAGTGTCAAGAAAGAATCCATGTTTTATTTTAAATATGTTTCAGTTTATGGAAAAAATGAATACTATCTTTTATGTAAACACTTTGTTTAAATGTGGAATGTAATGCAAGTTTTATGATCTAATTCTCTAAAACTCTAAACCTAAAAAGATCATCAATGTGTAATATTGTAATAACTCAAGATTAAGTATGGTTTAAGGTTGGGGCATTATAGTTGGTATCAGAGTTCAGTTTAGATAACTTTAGAGGTTAGGGTATTCTTTAAGAATAAGTGACATTACCATAATGGTTAGGATTTCAAAAAGAGTCCTAGATTTAGATAAAGTGAATGAGTAAGTATATATTAGTGTTTATCTTCCTCTTTAGTACATGATGGTTTTGTTGATATACTCACAATGACATTTTTGGTTTTAGTAAATGGTTGGATATAGCAGGCACCAAAGTAACAGTGGATGTGAAGGAAACTGTGACAGTTTTTTGAGCAAGCAACTGAACGATATGTGGGCTGCAATGATAACTCTTGTGTTTATCCTCAACCAACTATCTGGAGTCATGATTGACCACCTAAACCTTGGTGATTTCTCTAAGGCATCATATATGCGTGAAACAAATCCCTACGGAACTACAGGTAATAATCATAAAGGTAAGTGTGTTCAAAAACCTATGTGTCAATGATGTGGATAGAAACACCTAGGAAAATGTTTCAAAGGGACAGAAATATGCTATAGATGTGGAAATGAAGGTCATAATGAATGAACCTACCATCGACAAAGGAAGCATCTAGTTGACTCAAGGAAAGGGAAAGAAGTTCTTTCTGAGGGATCAATTGAATGTTTTAAATGTGGTGTGCATGGTCATTATGCAAACACATGTCCTATGAAGAAGTTTCATGAATGGGATCACCAAGATCGTACAAATATTCGATTACCAATACCTAATGCCATTCCGATTGAGGATGAAGAAACTGACAATGACCAATCAAAGGTATGGATTATTTCATAACTTTTGTTTTCCTATTTTGGAATCTTAGGATATAATTCATGATTTTGTTTGTAGGAAAGAAGTATTTCAGAATAAGTTGGAATGGAATGGTTAATAGATCATGAAGAATGTTGAATGAGTAAGAAGTCAACCTATAAGGGCTTCATGAGTTATGGTGAAATTCTTAAGAGTAATAAGTCTATTTTGATGATGGGGTTACATTAGAAGACTGTTTATAGTATGTGTATCCCTGATGTTTAATATATGAAAATTTTATTCAAGGAATAGTTATCAGTTCTTTTGTGTACATAGTTATAAAGAACCATTTGGGTTTATATGATCCTTACTTTTGAGGTAATTATGGTTTACTATATGTTTTGATGGAAATGAAAGGCATGAGATAATCTTGAGGTTAAAATATGTTATGATCATTTTTGAAGATTTTATCTCGTTTTGGGGAATGTTTTAAGAATTATATAGTTTTGGAAAAAGGACAACACGCAGACTGTGTGAGAACCCGTCGCGCCAGACAAAGCTGTGGGAATCGAACCCACAACCAAAGTGAAATTGGTATTTATCACCTACCACTCGACTACGTGAATTCCCTGGTTAGTATGACTTATTCTATTTAGTTAGGTGACTTTATGAATTAAGAGAAAGTTTATTATGGGTTATTTATGAAAATGTTTAACCTATCATGGAGGATATGTGGTTAGGTTAATTACTTTTCAATACGAGACTTTAGGAGCAACTTATGTTGTTTGGAGATAAATGTTACGATTTAACTTGGAAGACTATGTGACTATGTCCTTCAAATATTTGGGTTTCAAATATTAGTTTGGTTTACTTTGAAGAATTTTATGGACAAATTGTTTATCGAATGGTCCTCATTGAACTTTGGGTTTTGTTGGACAAATTTTGGGGATTAAGAAAAGATTTTCTTTTTATAAAGGGTTATCCTTTTCTGGATTCTCTGTTCTTGTACTAACCTTTTTGGTTTTGGTTTTGGTTAAATTCTAAAGACATGGGAAGTATATAGTTCTCTTTTGTGGATTAGGTGATTCTATAGAAGTTGATTATAGTACTCTTAATGTGAACAAGTCTTCCTAAATACTCGTCTTTTAGAGAAAATATGAGTTTGTGTAAGAAATCTAATAAAAGTTGGAAGTCAACATGATAAGTGTTTATGTTTCCTTATGAATAAATTCCTCAATAAAAATAAACTTAAAACAAAAATGTTGTCTATTAACTTTTCCTACTGGGTAATCGAATACAGTTTAACCCATCACAAGTTCATGATTTTTTTTTGGTTAACTTTCTCCTAAACATGTTTTCTATCACTCTCCATCAGAACATGACCCTTTGTTTTTCCTCCATGTCCATATTTTCAAACTTGGAATCCTAGTATGGGTTAACTCGGGTGACCTTTGTACTTATATTTCTTTATTTTAAGGTGACTGTTTTACCGACTCTTGTTTTGATGTGGGATTTTCAATGAAGTTTGCAAGCCCAATTTTAAAATTGCGAGGACGCAATTCCCAAAAGGGGGGAAGGATGTAACACCCAAGGTAAATAAAGAATATGACATTTTTTATATTTATTCATATTTGTTAATAAAATATTAATATAACTTTAAAGGGGACTCTATGCTCGATGGCGTACCCAACACGCAACAACGAGTTTCTTGGGAATCTTACGTTTCACTCTAATAATAAAATAATATTATTTTAGAAGGTAGTTAACGCCTAGCTGTTGTGATGGCAGGAATGAATAGAACTAACTACAAAATGATTATATATGATTGTCAAATATTTTTACTTTTTACAATAAATGTTAGAGGATTAAAAATGTGAATGAATCCAATTTTAAGCATAACTATTCTAATATTATTTAAAAGGTTGATTAACTGCCTTTTGATGGAGAACCTCTTTTAAATCCACTTTTTGATAATTTTATGTGTTATATTTGACAAAATAAAATTCTTCTTTAGAATCAGGACATCAAAATTTACTTTGTGTAAATTTTTGGTATTTTTCTGATAAAGTACATTTTTAATGAATACTGAAAAATGATGTATTTTAATTCAAAACCACTTTTTAATCTAATTTATTTATATGATTAGATTATCTTATAAATTGGTTTTAAAGTGAAATTAGAATATATTTTTACCATTAAATCCAATGGTGGTAATTGTAATTAATTTCACTTTGAAATTGGACTTAAACTAGTGTCAATCTTTTAATATATATTGTTTCTTAAAAACACGCTATTTGTTTTGACAGTGGGAAATAATTATTAAATTAATTAATGAAACTTATATGTTTTTATTTTTTTAAAATAGACATCATTTTTGAATTCGAAATATCAAATATATCCTCGGGTGAATTTTTTGTAATTTTCTGAAAAACTTAAATTTTTGATGAATAGTGAAACCACTAAGTGGTACTTATAAAAACATATTTTCCATTTAAATGAAATTTTTCCACCTTTGTGTTTTGAATATCAAAAATCTGACATACATGGTTTTCATTAAGAAGTAAAATATTGTTCAATGGGATTAAAATAATTTTTTGGTGAATAGTAACTTATTAAGTTTTTAATCGCGATTAGAGGTAATTAGTGTAGTTTAAGGTAAAAATAATGTTTTAATAATATGAAATGACCTAGACACATGTCCAAAACCTATTGGATTGGTGTATTTATAAACCTTATCACCTTATCATCGAATTATATCAATTTGGGACCTTTTAAAATCCGAAACTCATTCTAAAATAAAGTAACATTTCTTTACATTCCAAGAGTGCCCCTCCTCTCCTCTTATAAAAGGCCCCCACCTCTACCTCCTTACCCCCACTTCTAAAGCCTTTGGCTCGGCCAAAACATGCCCATTTTGTCTCTCCACATTCCTCTCTTACTCCTAGAAGCCTCACTTTGGGAAGAAGTCTTCCCAAGGAAGCCTTTGAGCTCAAATCAAAAAGAGTTACCCGATTTTAAGGTAATGTCTTCACTTGTGTTCTTTTGTTTTATTTTTCTTCTCCAACCCCCTATGCCTTTTTAATTCATTTATTTTTGTAACAACTACAATATCTTCAATATACTAGGATGTTGTTATAAGAATAATTCTATATACACTTACACACACCTCAATCAAATGGTTAAAGAACATACTGTTTCTATGGATGGCGAATTTATGCCTCACGAAACAATGATTGTTCAACACTCATATAACACCTTAAAAGGTGGCCATTAAGATGTCACTATATTTATATATGATATATAATATGTTTATGTTTTACTTAAGCTTATGTATTTTTCTTTTGTGGCATAACTTTATGGTTTCCATTGTGGGTAAACACGATAATTTAATTTTAGGAAGTGCGAACCACCGCCCCCTCAAAGTGATTTGATTCGTTAATGCCATATGTGGGATGTATAAAGGATGTATTTGATGATAATATATATGATTTTTGTTACATATAAATGATTAATATAATTCTGGAATTAAAATATACATACCTCTCATTTAGTTTTAATTCCATTAATATGACATAGAAATGAATGTAGCGTTCATGCTTATGTACGGCTTACCGTCTCTATGAACAGTGCATTTCCTTTCTTACCTCTAAATGATTATGTAATATTATAAATACATGTATATTCTGGATATATATGATATATATGATATCCAAATCATGAATATCATTCTGGATATAATGAACCTTTGACCACACGAACAACATGTAATTGTAAGAAGTCCACTTTCGACTTAAGAACCAAATATCGACAAAACAAACATTATTAACTTAAATGATTAAATAATGTTTATAACATAGAAATAAGTGATGTAAAAGGAATAATGAACTTTAAAAAGGTTCTTAATAAAGTTGAAACTAACTCATGTTTATTATTCAGGACGTTAAAGAACGATCAAGTCAAGTCGGACCCGAGGTAAGGGATCCTACTACTCTCTTTCTTTTTAAGTTCACTCTTTTATGTCATTCCTTTTAAGCTCATATTTCTTGTGATTGGGATGTTATTTTATATTACTATTACTGTAATTTTTATGTTCATATGGTGAGAGACCCTATTCTCTCTCATCAATCCATTTTGGAAGTTTTGAGTGGCGCTGTTAGGCTGCCGAATTTTCGTAAGAGATCTAACCTCTCTCTTTATTTTTAAGTACTCTCCTTTATGTCAGTTATTTTAAGCTCCTCTTTGTTATGTTGGGGGATGTTCTTTTATATTCCTCTTTCTGTAAATTTTATTGTAATATGATGAGAGACACTATTTGATCTCATCAATCCATTGTTGGAAGTTTTAAGTGGCGCCGTTAGGCTGCCGAGTTTTTGTAAAGGATTTTTCAACTCACTTTTATTCCCGTGAGATTTATGCTACATTTTCCACAATATCCTTTGAGTGGTGTATGTACTGCCCATATTTTACACATTGTGTAATATACTTTCATTTATGAGTATTTACATTAATATTGTATTGTCCTTCTTTCACGGGGTGTATGTTTCGAAAGATACCCATGTCGGTAAGGGAACCTTTCAGCCTCCTCTTTTTAAAAGAATTATTTTGTTATGTCTTTTAATTCACATAACATTATGTTGGGATATGTTCTTCTATATCCTTAGTGATTTAAATTCTATTTCTAAGTGTTGAGATAGCCTTTTTATCTCTCATCAACTCATTTTCTGAATTTTGTAGTGATGCCGTTAGGCTGTCAAATTTTTGCAAGGGAACTTCTTAACCCATTTTTGATTCTTTTGGATAAGCTTTTACTCCTTGAATATGTCGTTCTATGAATATGTGTGAATAACCTATGATTTTTTTACACTTAATATCCACTTATATTTGGTGTATTAGTTTTTCACACATAATTATGTAATTGAGTTATCCTTAATCCAAGGATACCGACTTTGTATGGGACTTCGTCTCAATCTCCTTTCATTGAGGCATATTTTGTTTTATACACAACCTTATTTTATACGGTGTATAAACCCCTTTGACTTTTACGTTTATCTGAAAGGAATCTTTTTTATACAAAGCGTTTTACTAAATGACAAAAGGGAATGTTTTTGTCGTATGTATGTGGCGACATCGACTTCTCCGCCGCCGTGACCATTATTTGAGTTTCGGCTTCCTCTACAAGCCATACCTTTTTTAAAAGAAAAATAAATACCATGTTTTACTTTTCTTTTATTTTGGTATTGAAAATGGTTTTCATAATGTTTTTATATCAATGTGTTGTATTGATATCTTGTGATTGAAAAGTGGAAATGTTATGTTTCCTTTATGCATGTTTTATGTGATACGATTATGTTATGGTTCTTGGGAATTATTATGAAGACGGGTGGTTCTGTGATAAACTAAGGGCGTGTGAGCCCGATATAGCTATCCAATGCATTGGGTAACGCGAAGGGGTTAAACGTTAAGGTTTCTCCGAAGAGATTTAGGGAATATACTTTGATGGGTATTTCAAACGTAACCAAGAGGGTTACTCCCTACGTAAGAATGTTATAAATGCCTCAAGTTACCTTTATGTCTTATGATTTTTATGATTTCTTCATGATTTTATGAGGTATGTTAAAGTGCTTATGTTTTATGGGTAATATATGATATCATTCTTATGTATACATGTACTCATGTTTCCTTTACATATTTTTATATCCCTTACTGAGATTTTTATGCTCATCCCACATTTTTGAAATGTTTTTCATAGGTCAAGGGAAGGGTACATGATATGATGATAGTGTCAAGGAAGTGTCAAGAAAGAATCCATGTTTTATTTTAAATATGTTTCCGTTGATGGGAAAAATTAATACTATATTTTATGTAACCACTTTATTTAAATGTGGAATGTAATGCAAGTTTTATGATCTAATTCTCTAAAACTCTAAACCTGAAAAGATCCTCAATGTGTAATCTTGTAATAACTCAAGATTAAGTAAGGTTTAAGGATGGGGCCATATAGTAAGATGATCAACTATGACCCAGATAGCATTATTGCCTTTGGATGTTTTAGGAAGTCCTATGACAAAGTCCATAGTGATGTTTTCCCATTTCCATTTGGGTATGGGTAGTGGTTGTAACATCCCCCTAGACTATTGTCACTCACCTTTAACTTACTGACAAACCAAGCATCGAGAGACATATTTAGCAACATCTCTTTTCATTCCATCCCACCAGAAGTAATCTTTCAGTTCCCTATACATCTTCGTGCTTCCAGGATGAATAGAGAATGAAGAACTATGAGCCTCATCCAGCAGCTCCTTCTTTAATTCGGGGATGGGAGGAACAGAAACCCGATTCCAGAACATTATTATCCCATCACAATCAAGGTTGAATTCAGGAATATTTCTCACCTTCTTTTGTAACTCTACATCTTCTTTCTGCGCCTCTTTAATCTTCACATGTATAGATGGTTGAACATTCATATGAGAAAGATACGATTTTCCCCCTTCCATTATAATTCCAAGATACATCCTTTGTAAATCCATAAATATTGGATCTTTTGTGATCCTCATCATGGATAAACTGGCATGGTCTTGTCGACTTAATGCATCTGCCACCTTGTTTGCTTTCCTAGGGTGGTAATGAATTGAGCAGTCGTAATCCTTAATCAGCTCTAACCATCTTCTTTGGCGCATATTCAGCTCCTTTTGTGTGAAAATATACTTTAAACTTTTATGATCAGTATAAATGTCACACCTTTCTCCATAAAGATAATGCCTCCAAATCGTTAATCAAAAGATTACCGCAGCTAACTCCAAATCATGTGTTGGGTAATTTTGCTCATGGATTTTCAACTATCGTGAGGCATAAGCTATCACCACATCATTTTGCATAAGAACACACCCCAGCCCCTTCTTGGATGCATCACTGTAGATCACAAACCTTTCTCCACTACAAGGCAGTGTGAGCACAGGTGCACTGGATAACCTTCTTTTCAACCCCTTGAAATTCTCTTAACATTACTCCGTCCAAACAAACATAACTCCTTTTCGATTCAACCTGGTGAGTGGATTAGATAATCGTGAAAAATCTTTCACAAAACGTCGATAATAACCAGCCAAACGAAGAAAACATCCGATCTCGGTTACTGTTGTTGGTCTCGACCATCTTTCAATAACGCTTGTTTTTGCTGGATCCACAGATGTCCCCTCTTTTGAGATTATGTGACCCAAAAATGAATCTTTTTGAAGCCAAAATTCACACTTGGTAAATTTGGCATAAAGCTTCTCCTTTCTCAGGTTCTTCAATATAATTCTCAAGTGATCTTCATGTTCTTCCTTGCTCGTTGAATAGACAAGAATATCATCTATAAAGACTACCAGAAATTGATCAAGATAGTCTCTAAAGAATCTATTCATCATATCCATGAAGATAGTATGGGCATTAGTAAGACCAAATGGCATCCCTATAAATTCATAGTGTCCATACCTTGTACAGAAAGCCATCTTTGGTATATCCTCCCCTTTGACCCTTAATTGATGATACCCTGAACGAAGATCAATCTTGGAAAAGGATTGAGCTCCTCGTAGTTGGTCAAATAAGTCATCAATGCGTGGGAGAGGATATTTGTTCTTGATAGTGATGTTGTTATGTTCTCGATAATCAATGCAGAGTCTCATTGATCCATCTTTCTTCTTAACAAATAGAATATGTGCTCCCCAAGGTGACACACTAGGGCGTATGAATCCCTTATCAAGATTCTATTGGAGTTGATTCTTCAATTCCTGCAACTCAATTGGGGCCATTCTATATGATGTCTTCGAAATAGGCAAAGCACCCGATACAAGTTCTATTGAAAACTCAAATTCATGATTTGGTGGAAGACCCGACAATTCCTCCGGAAAGACATCATCAAAATCCCGTACAATGGGAATATTATTAATCATGAGTTTCTCACCAACCATTTGAGATAAATAACCCTCATTTAGTAGAATCAAGACCCATAAGATGGATGAAATTTCCACTGGAAGGTTATGTTCATCCTTGCATCAATAGACGATCATAGATTGATCTGGAATATGAAATGTGACTTCCCTTCTTTGGCAATTGTTATGAGATCCATATAAAGAATGCAAATCCATGCTGAGAATCACATGAAATTCCACTATAGGATGGATCACAAGATCTGTAGGAAGCACTTTCCCACAGACTTCAATCGGGGAAGAATTATAAACTTTTGATGTGACTGTTGTGCCATTAGGTGTTGTCACAGCTAACTCAACATCTAATTGTTGAGGTAATACAGAGATACCCTTAGAAAAATATTCAGAAATAAAAGAGTGGGTGGATCCATAATCAAATAAAACATTTGCTACTTTAGAGTGGATGGTAATTGTACCTTTCACCACATCGTTATTCTACTCCACATCGCTGATAGAAATTTCATGTGACTTTCCTTTGTCTTTAGCCTTAAGATTTTGTTGATGTCGATCATCATCAACAAACCTTGGATTAGGGAATTTATTGGCATAATTCCCCATCTCCTTTCACTTGAAAAATTGAAGTGTAGTAGGTTTATTATGTGTTTCCCTTCCTTTGTTTGCATCATTAGACATATTATTCCCATCATTGCGGCATTCAAATGCCCGATGACCTTCCTTTCCACATTTGAAAAATTTAATTGTCCCTTTAAGACAACTCCCTCCATGTTTCTTTCCACACTTTGAGCATAAGGGAAAGCTCATCTTCTTTTCAGTGTGCTCTTTTGATTTTCCTTTGAATTCCATTTTCCTCTTCTTATCAAACCCATACGACTGATGGGATACTCCAATCTCCATCTCAACTTTGAGAGCACATCGAAATATTTCCTCATAGCTATTGAAGTCCCTTATGGCTAAGGCCCTTCGAAGAATTGGTTTTAAGAAACTAAAAAATCGATCGATCTTACTCTCAGGTTGGGTAATAATACATAAAGCATACCTTAAAAGTCTTGTAAAATTTGCTTCATAGGTACCAACAGATTCATCATCCTTTTTATTTGGTTAAAGAAACTCTTTCTCCAGCTTTGTTCGGAGAATACGAGGGAAGTACTTATTGAAAAATAAGTTCTTGAACTCGTCCCATTCCATGGACTCAATTTCATCTCTTTGCCTTGTATTCTTGATAATATTCCACCATTGATCAACATCACCTTCCAAACGATACACTATTAAGATGAATTTATCATGTTCAGAATATTGAAGAACTGAAAATATCTTTTCAGTAGTACTAATCCATTATTCAACAATTAATGGATCAGTAGACCCGCTGAATGAAGGTGGACGCTGCCTCATGAAAGATTCAACAGAATGTTGCTCCTTCGTTTACTTGTTTGGAAGTCCTTCATGATTCATAGCTTGAGAAAGTTGTGTGAGAATGGCTACAAGATTTTTCATTCCAGCTCCCATAACGTTTGGTTTCTCAGGGGGACAATCATTGCATTGCCTGTCGCATTCCACATTAACACGGTTCCTTCGGGTTCCAGCGATTGACTAAAACCAAGAAGAATAGTGTGATCAACACTAATTATAATAGGAAAACCACATAATCAAGAATAAAATTTCACACTTAAGGTCTTATCCTAGGTTATTCATGGCCATTTCTAAAACACTATGATTGTGTTCTATGCTTATACTTATCCTTAGGATTCTTACTAAGGCTTTCACATCCTAGTTTCCAAAGGTTGACTATACCTTTCCTCTGATACCAACTATAACGACCCATACTTTACATACATTGTTATTAATTCAGAATTGAAGCACAATTATTACAACATATAACAAAACTAGGAAAGGACCGTATAGGTATAGTTTCATTAGAAACTGGCAAACATAAACAATTGGTTCATAAAGCGTCTACACTGTCTCCCATTTATTTCATCATATCTATAGTCACTTTTGGCATATCTTACATAATAACCTTCTTCCTGACCTGGGGAAAGAAAACTTACAAAAGGGTGATCTGAAATTCTCAGTAATGGTAAATAAAAGAAATATCAATCACATCATATTCATAAGAACATAACATTTTTGAAATCTTAACCTGTAAAAGAGAGCATAATTTCATAACATGGGATAAATCATAGTAGTGAAATGAAATGAAAATAATCATAACATAAAACATGAAACTTTGTGGCATACACCCATAATCATAGAGAATCATTTCTTATTAGTCAAGACTCATGGCCAAGACTATCTTAGTGGGAAAAGTCCATTTCTGAACCAAGTTCACTCCTCGTTCTAGTCCTGTTTCACTGAACCGGTTTAACCTGCCGTTCCAGCCATGTCTATCTCATGAGATATAAAATAATTACCCAATGCATTGGAGGGACATATAGGTCCCACCCATCTCATAATGATACCATTCTTATGTGTTCCACAAAATCATAAATCATACATCATTGCATAACCCATGTAATAAAAATGGGATTCTTAAACAACATGACATCATAAAACAATTCATATAAGATAAAGGAATTCATAAAAATAATTCCATCACAACATAATAAAATCAATGTAATAATAGGGATAGAAATAGAACCCTATATTATCTTAGAAGGAAAATAATTTTGATAAAACACTTGAACACCATTCTTGAGGAAAATATCCTTTCTACTCCAAAAACATTTTCCTTTCTTAACATGTCATACAAATTTAAACTAAAAGAAGTTAATTAAAAATAATCTTGAAAACTTGTAGAGGAAGCTTCTTGGAAATAATTTTTTAAAAATCCATTCATGCCGTATAAGTTTAAAAAAACATTCTTCTCGTACTTTTGTCGGAAAACTCAAAAAGTACCTCGTACAAAAAACGACAAAAGATTCCTTTCATATCTTTTACTAAGAACTCACTGAAGGGTAAAATTGGATTTAAACATTTGTAGGTGGATGAAAATAATATTAAATATTGAGGAAACATGGATTTAGATGATAAAATACACCCCAGTAATTATCAAAGTATAAACAATCTCAGATAAAAATGAGATTGTGATATTTTCCCTTACCTTAGGTCCAATTTGCTTCGTAAGTGTCCGAACCTCTTGTATAATGATTTAAATAATGTTATTTACTTATTCCAGAATCATACTTATTTTTATGATATCATATATGGTCATATTCTTAGCTTCTTATTAGTAATATTTCATTACTACCTGTTATTCGGGTGTTTATTACTTTTTGTTCTTATGCGTGTTTTGTCGAATAAATTCATATTTTTCTTTTTAGGTTATAGATACCTCATTTAGAGAATGGTATTAGTGTAATATATATCATATTCAGTCATTAAATTCATTTATATAATCATTATGCAATGATGATCATGTATAACGAGTCGCATCACATCGTGGGGACGGTATTCTGTACGTACGCACGAGCGATGATATCGTTCCCATGATTGTGGAATTGTATTGGAGTTTATATATACTCGTTAACAATAAATATAAATTTAAAATAATCATATATAGTCATTATTTAAACCATTATACCCATCCATGTAAGGTGGTGGTGGATAATAGATTACACCACAGCATGGAGACAGTATTCTGTACGTACGCACGCGCGGTGATTTCGTTTTCCGTAGGATAGATAGATGGTGAAATAGGGTTGTTTCATACTTATAATAACATATTAGTATATGAGTGATACTGATTTTATTACTTCAAAATTAAACAACTAAAGAAGACGAAGTGGAAGAAGAAATAAATATGAAAGAATCGGTAACGGACATTACCTCTTCTTTGAAGCGCTTCTTTGAGACCTCCATTTAGAGCACTAAAATTGGTCTTTGAAGAAGACTAGGACCTCTAGGATGTCTCTAGGGAAGTGGAGAGAAGAAATTGGCAGGGGTTGGCCGAGCTTGAAGGCTAAATGTGGTGTGAGGAAGAGAGGGAGGAGGTTCCCTTTTATTAGGGAGGAGAGGGGCACCTTTGGAATAACTAAACATATTATTTTATTATAAAGTCAAATTCGGTTTTTAATAGCTCACAATTGATATATTTCGAAGCTAAGGTGGTTATGGGTCTAAATAATCTCATACAATAGAATTTAGACATGTTTAGGTATCAATCGTAACCTTATCATTTAGATTTAACTTTAAGTTAGATAATTTAACTTTTACCGTGTCTTCTTGTTTTCTTACACTATAAGGTTAATAAACTTAATATATCAAGCCAAACAAACCCCAAGTTGTTTATTATTAATATATATAACCTTATATAATTCATTTGGCCGAACATTATATTTTTAGGAATAAAATAACAATTAATAATATAATATTTGTTTTAAAAACTATTTTATGTCAATTTTGACACTATTTAGTAATTGATTTTTGTGAAAATCATAACAGAATGATTAGTTAGAAACAAGTTAATTAAATCAATACTAACATGTCATATTAACCTAGAAAATTAGTGTAATTCATAAAAAGTATCAAATTACATTTATTTGGGTATTTATAACATCAATTATGTCAATATTTCATTAATAGGATAATTACTGCATCATCATTTTGTCATAAATAAATTAAATTTTTTAATGTATAAAAATTACAAATAAAATACCATTATGTAGGAATTTTATTAATCTTTATAATTAATATTTATATTCCAATTTATCTTATGTATTACCCCATAATAAAAATTATTTACTTATTAAACTTTGATTTTAACTATTTTAACCCTTTGATAAATAAATTAATAATAAATGTCCTAATCTAATCCAAGTGGGCCTAAATGGTCATATTTTATTCCTAAGGTTGTTTTTGGTCGAATTACACTTATCCAGTAGAATTAGGACATGTGTTAGGGTAATAATAATAACACTTTTACCCTTAATTACCCTATTTACTTTTAACCGTGGTAAAAAAAAGTAAAAAGTTACTATTCACCCAAAAAAAATTTCATCTCATTGAACCACATTTTAGTCCTTGATATTAACCGTGTCTCTCAGATTTTAGAAATTCCACTCACAGAAGTGGTAAAATTATGTTTTATGAAAAATTCAGTTTTTCTAACTACCAATTAGTGGTTTCACTATTCATCAAAAATTGAAAGTTTTCAGAAAAATACCAAAATTTCACCCTAGGCTAATTTCGATATTCCGAATCCAAAAATGAAGTCCATTTTGAAAAATAAAATTAATAAAATTTAAAAAAGTGGTTATTACTATTCATAACGGCTAGTTTTAATAATATTTTAAGAGCATATCGTTGTTTAGTGAAACTCGGTACTGCGTACGACGGAAGATATTGAGGAAGGACGCAGTTGCGTGTAAAGCAAGACAAGCTAGTGTTGTGTGTGGTGAATGATTCCTTTGATAAAAACAAAATATTTCTCATAAAAGTCTCGGGCGTTACAATAATTATGGAGAGTGACATAGAACATTGATCATAAGAAAGTAAATGATCATGATAAAGTTAATGACCACAAAAATATAAATCAATGTGGTGTAACAAAGACTATATATTCCTTATAAATAAAGTTCACATGATAACATTATTATTTCATGTTATGTTCCCTAGATTTGAGGAATTATTTTACTCTCTATACTTAGAACATAAGGAAATATAGTTACATGACATGTATCATTTCAACAATTAATCAATTTCTACCACGATCTAATATTTTTCTCTAAAATATTTGTATTTATAATGAATTTTTCATGATTGATATACTTAAGTCAAATTCCGTTGAATACATAATCCAAAGAATGATAACTATCTATTTGTCTTGTATTTAGATATTGACCAAAACCAAAATGGTTATCATAAGGTAAGATGATTCCAAAAATTAATAAACCATAATATAATTAATTACATCATTAATGGGAAAATTATTAATAATAAAATACAAAGATAAAATTAGATCATCTGACAAATAAATAACCTTAAAATTGTCCACTATTTTCCCAACTAACTTCAAAACCTGAAAATCATAAGTATTTGTTCACATGTTTTTCATAGATCAATCTAACATTCATATAAAATAGAGATTAGTCACTTATAAAGTTATATACAGAAAAATATATATTCCCTAATTATATAATCTCTGTAAATATGATAATAATTTTTTAGAAATAACCTAAATCACCATAAGGAAACATTAAAATCATATATGATTCTAAACGACAATCGAACCTTTATTCCTCAAATAAAATCCCATCTTGTCTAATAATATTTTGTTTACCTTAACAACATAATGTTAAAAAAAGATATAGTGATATTTTTATAAAATTAAAGTAATAACTGAATCACTAAATTTCATTTCAATCCCATAGTAATCTATCTGATAAAATTTATATTTCAAAATTGTAATAACCGACAATAACATAAAAATAAAAGATCATATGACCCCTAAATGTTATCAATATATTTAAAATTTTGTTCAAACATTGTAAATACATTCTAAATTGAATATATTTACCACATGTCAATCCTAAGGGTTATATATACCTAAAACATATATCAAAACATAGTAAATACCTCAAATTTATTCCAATCACAAAAAACATTAAAATTGTATTAATAATTTTAAACTTATGATCATACCTAAATCTACGACTAAATCATAACTCTTTAATCCCTATATTTTGACACCTTAATCATTCAACATTATTGATAATCTATTAACCATTATTTTCCATGTTATTCCTTAATATTTTCTCCCTACAATCAATAATATTAATCATTTCAAAATATTAAACAATATCAAAACATGATCCAAAATATAATCCATATGTTTAACAGTTCAATAATAGTTTTCTGAACATTATATGTAATGAAATTATGTATGAAAAAGAATTTATTTCGACAATCTTAGTAATTCTGTTCTTAATAATTCCCCCAAGGCATCATTTTTAATAATTCACATACTCCCCACATTTAAAATAGTCAATTCATACCTTGGGAATAACATTGTCCACCTACACAGTATTAAATAAACACTTCCTTATTTCCTTGTCAGATTATTATTTTTATGATTTAATTTTCCACAAACAAAACATCTTCTTATTCTTTTAACACATTTCCATTTGTTTTTCTTCACACATTCAAGAAACATAATTTGTTGAATAATTTTACCTTTATGATCTTATCACATGAAATTCAACATAAATTAACTTATCTCTTGTTTATCGAATTAAAAAAATTACCTATGTTTGGGTTAATTATAATGCATCATATATAGTTAATAATAACTACATGATTTTTCATTATATCTCCCATTCCAGTCGTTTTTCTCATTGAGAAAACCAACACATTTTTCATTAATTATATTTTTAATTTGGTTCTTTATGGTTACAACCATTTAAAAGAACAAAAAAATTAGTGCATGTATATAAATAAAATCATAATAAACCATATCATGGGAAGGATAAACATTAGGATATCCTTTAAAATGTTATCTTATATTCCAATTTTTATATTTATAAAAAATAACCACAATTCTCACTGAGATAATATCTTTTATAGTTATGGAGGAGTTTTAAATTATACTCAAACAACATCCTATCCTCTAAAGTAATCTAAACATTTCCTATGATACCAACTATAAGGACCTGAACTTAAAAGATCGGTAAATTTAATCATTAAAAAATAATTTATTTTCCTTTATTTCAAGGAAATTATTTTTTTTATAGTTTTATATAATTTTGTCATAACATTTTCATAATATACCTATATATATAATGTTTTAAACTTCTTCTTAGTTTTTATTTTCCCCACAATATAAAATTTTCAAAATAATTTTTTTTCTTTCATAAAATATATACATAGTTTTAAACATGACTTATTTATCATTCTTAATTATAAATAAACCATATTAAATACTTTTAAAAACATGGTATGGGAAAAAAATCTTATTAAGCGATATGAAATAATAATAATGAAAATTTCAACTCCATTTCAAAACCATGAGATCATAAAAGAGAGTTTTCATTTAACATAATTAACTTTGATCTAAAATATCCTTTTACATAGACATGAAATCAACATACAAGATAAAATATAAAATCATAATCAAAATATGATGGTTTATTTGAAAACTTCATACCCCATGATTTGTTTTGGTTAAAAATAGAAATCTTTACCTAAAAAAGGAAAAATCATTCCTAAAAAAACCTTATATTACCTTAAAAAAGATAAATTTCCATGAAATATAATTTTTAATCATAAAAAATCCATGTAGGTGAGAAATAATATTTATAGAACCCCAAAAACAACCCTTACAAGTGGAATAACCAATATGGTCAACTTCCTACATAATTCTCCGAAGAGAAAAAATCATTACCCAATTCATTAGGGATCTATATTAGTCTCACCCAATAATAAATAATTTAACTAGAAAAAAACATGTATTAGGAATATATAAGCTTTGATTTCCATTATCAAACTCATAAAAATATCATTTTAAACCTATAAGTGAATTTTTTTTGGATATTGATATATCACTTTCATTTAAAACCATTTTTCAAAATTAAATTACCCAGAATAAAGGGAAGGATGGTTTATATTTAATTAATAGATGGAATATTATAAATTAATAGAAATATAAAATAATGTTTGTGGTAGTGGGAAAATCCATTGATGCCGTATATATTAAAACAGAACCTTATTTTTTTTCCTATTGTGAAAAAGTCAAATCGTTTCATACAAAATACGTAAAAAGACTCATTTTTAATATCATTGAATTAAATTGAAAATAGAAATAAAATTTAATTTTTAATTCATTTATGTCTACATAAATACATACAATTTTTTTTATGAATATGTACATGGAAGAAAAATATTTAGAAAATAAATCTAGAAATCATTTAAAAAGAGATTTTAAAAGTAATGTGTCTCTTACATTGAGTATAACTGATCATTAAAATTTTCTATTACTGAGTAATAAAATTATTATAATTTTATACCTATTTAAGAATATTATCAAGTTTATTATTCTTTTTTATAACCATGTTATATTTATTAACTTAATCAATTACATCCACATCAGTTGTTTTGATGATATTCAGCTTATATATAAAAAATGACTTTTGTAGGTCGACTATGGTCAAATGGGTGTTTATTTAATAATATTTATAATAATAATCATCAAATAATTAATAAGTTTATATAGAAATTATACTTCTAAAACATACCATGAATGAAAATCAGGAAAAATGAACCACATTACAATCATTGAAATAATAATTCATACGTATGCTTGAGCAACTTTTACATTTCTCAATGTGAATGGTGGAAAGAAGGTAAGTATTATATTATCTTTATGGAATTATTATTATATCATAAATATCTTATAATTTACTTAAATATAGTTATATATAGTAAAAATATGACATGATTACAAAAAACAAATCGCATTACTTTATGGAGGTAGTAATTCGCACGTATGCACAAATAGAGTTATCATTTTTTGAATGAATTGAAAGGTAAGAAACTAAATGATATATTATATTTATAAAATTATAATTATTACATTAATATTATATATATAAACGAAATTCATCATTATAACCAACCTTGTGGGGTGGTGATAGAAAAATAATTACATTTGTTTGTAAGTGGTAGTTCGTCGTACAAAAGAATGATGATTTCAATTCCCATTTGATAAAATATAAGATGGATATAGTATATTAAATTAACATAAAAACATCTAAATATATGTAATATACTAGTTTTACAATTTCTTTTTTTTCAAAAAATATATATGAAGGTGGTAGAATAATAAATAAAACTAAAACATTCAATTAAAATATAAACCTCTTCTTTGAAAAACCACATTTACATTATAGCTTAATCCATCTAATGTTGGTATTATTACCAAAATCAGACCTATATATTTTTATAAGGGATGTTTAAAATGGATTTAGATTGATATTTTCCAAAAAAAATGGATCTTGAAGTGTTCATAATAGAGGAGATGGGTTGACCTTTTATAAATGAGGGGAGAGACACATTTCAAATTACATAAAGTTTTAAATTAATAAAAAATAATTTTCAGAGAAAAAAAGATCCTAAATTGAAATAATTTAATTATATTATGAGGAAGTGTCAAAATCATCTCATCTAATAAATTTTTTACTTTTTATGCATTTTTTCATCCTTATATCATTGTTTTACCCCCCTTAACTTTTTAAAACGTACTATAAAAACAATGTTTTTCAGTCATTAGTGGTTATGAAAGTTACTATAATTTAAAAATTGATCCATAAATGGACTATGTTTTATATTTTGAACCATATATCATTAAATTGGAAAAATATTGTATTTTTATTAATTTTATACTACATAATTAAATTTTTTACTATTAAATATCTTTAATGTTATTTTTGGAAATACATAAAATATTATAATGTAATATGTGTATAAATCATGTTAAATGGTTCCAAAATTACGTGTATTAAAATATAAGGATTATATTTTCTAAATATAATTATGAAATCATAACTTTACATGTTTTGATATCAATTCAAACCTTATATTTTGTTTTAACACCTTGGTTAATCAATTTTTAATTTAACCACAATGATGATTTTTTCAATATTAATGGGTTATAATTTTATTTGTAAGGAAAAAATTATCATAATTGTAAAATATATGAATGTTTCAACCATTTATCCTCCTAATTTTCCTATTTAAATATTTTTTATGTTTTATTGGGAATTTCAATTAAATATTTTTTAACACAAAATATCATTAATGTCATTTTAGACACTATTCATTTAAATTTAGGAAGAAGAATATTGAAATTGATTTTTAATATAAACCTTTCAAACATTCATAATATTTTATATTTATCTATAAAATTTATGTAACAATATTACTCACCAAAATAATATTACTTTTGGAGTTTTTAAAATCATTTAATTGATTTTTCTTCTACTTGAATGAGCACTGTTTCGGTGTTGTTTAACCATTTAAGGTAACTATTTCATTACTAATAACTTATCATGTTAAAAAAAGTAATTTTATTTAATATAACCATTTATAACTGAACCTAAATTATTTTTGTAATGCCCCAACCAAGTTACCCAGAGTCGGTGCATTATTACGTAACATTGGCATGATCACAAAAGATCAAGTCTCGAAATACCGATTAGTTTAGTATCCTTGGAAACACTAGATACATTCATAAAAGGTACATTACATCATAAAGTGAAAAACTAAAATAACATGGTCTCCATAGTCCACACTCATATCCCTTTCTGACTATCCCTGCAGGTCATTCATAAAATACTTCTTCACATCCGGGAAAATATTAAAACATTGAAAGGGGTGATCTCAGATGATCAGTAGGGATAACAATATCGAGGAAGCTTTAATAAATAAACATAAACATTTAAGGCAATGTATAACTAAAAAAATCCTTTTAAACTTGAACTTCAGCGTAATATGGAAAAAGTAAAATGAAATAATTCAATTTACTTATTCACATTGATATTCTACTAGTAGAATAATCAAATGAAATATCAATAACCACTTTCATAATGATGGAATGCATAATTCCAGACTATCATAACCATGTAGCCAAGGCCTCGTGCCAAGAATACAAATAAGATTTTTTCAAGGCCTCGTGCCAAGACACTAGTTTGTCTCATGAGACCTACAGATGCATCGAGGAGCTATAGCGTCCTCCACCCTTCACTTATTAAGTCCAATGCATTCCTCATACGAACAAGTTTAAACATATCATAAACCATAACATAATCGTATCACATAAAACATGCGTAAAGGAAAAATAACATTTCCACATTTCAATCACAATATATCAATTCAACACATTTATATAATAAAAACACTGTCAAAACCATTTTCAAAACCAAAATAAAAGAAAATTAAAACATGGTATATATTTTTCATTTAAAAAAAGTTATGGCTTGTAGAGGAATCCAAAACTAAAATAATGGTCACGGCGGTGGAGAATTCGTTGTCGCCGCATACGTATGACAAAAAAACATTCCCTTTTGTCTTGTAGTAAAATTCTTTGTATAAAAGAGATTCCTTTTGGATAAAAGTAAAAGTATAAGGGGTTTATACATCGTATAAAAGAAAGTTGTGTATAAAACAAAATATGCTTCAATGAAAGGAGATTGAGAGGAAGTCCCTTAAAAAGATCGTTTTTTTAAATAAAATAGATTTATTATGTGTATTAACTATAATTATGCATAAAGAAAGTACAAATACAAGATAGGACATAATAATATCATGACATAATTTGATAGTAGGAGATTAACCCAAAGAACGGAAATTGGGTTAAGAAATTCCCTTACCTTGTGTCCGATTTGACTCGATCGTTCTTTAAACTTCTGAATAATAAAATAGAGTTAATTTATACTTGATTAAGAACCTTTTCCAAGTTCATTATTCCTTTTATATCACTTATTACCATGTTATTAACATTATGTAATTATTTAAGTTAATAACGGCCGTTTTGTCGATCTTTGGTACTTGAGTTGAAAATAAACTTCTTATAATTACAAGTTATTCATGTGGTAAAATATCCATTATATCCATAAGTATATTCATGATTTATATATCATATATATCATATATATCCAGTTTATATATGCATTTATAATATTACATAACATTTAGAGGTATGAAATGAAATGCACCGTTCATGGAGACGGTAAGCCGTACGTATGCATGAACGCTACATTCATTTCTATTTCGTATTTAATGGAATGAAATAATAATTATATAAAGGTTTATTATAATTCCAGTATAATATCATATATAATATCATTTACTCCATCCCTTATGCATCCCACATATGGCATTAATGATTCAAATCACTTTGAGGGGGCGATAGTCCGCACTTCCTAAAATGAAATTATCACATTTAACAATAATGGAAATCAAAAAGGTATGCCATAAATGAGAAATACAGAACCACAAGGAAAACATAAACATAATATATATCATATATAAATATAGTGACATCTTAATGGCCACCATGAGAGGTGTTAAAAGAAGATTGAACAATCATCGTTTCGTGAGGCAGAAATTCGCCAACCACAGAAACAGTAAGTTCTTTAACCATTAGACGAAGGTGTGTGTAAGTGTAAATCAAATAATTCTCATAACAACATCCTATTATATTGAAGATTCTTGTGTTGTTACAAATTAAAGGAATAATAAGAGTTTAAGGGGTTGGATAAGAAAAATAAAATAAAATAACATAAGAGAAGACATTACCTTAAAATCGGGTAACTCGTTTTGATTTGAGCCAAAGGCTTCCTTGGGAAGAATTCTGCCCCAAGTCAGGCTTCTAGGCACAAGAGAGGGAAGTTGAGAGAGTATTTGGGTAGAGTTTGGCCAATCCAAATGGCTTTGAAGGTGTGAATAAGGTGGTAGAGTTGGGGGCCATTTATAAGAGGAGAGGAGGGGTACTCTTGAAAGTAATGAAATATTACATTATTATGAAGTGATTTTTGGATTTCAAAGGTCCCACAATTATAGATTTATAGGATAAGGTGATAAGGGATCTATATATACTTATCCAATAGGTTTTTGACAAGTTTAATTCTTAGATTTTACATTATCATTTCATTTTATTTAAATCGTTAATTAATGAGGTAATCGCTGCATCATCATGGTGTCATAAATATTTTAATTTATTTATTGTCTAAAAATTATATAAAAAATATCATGATGTAGGAAATATTGTTATATTTCCAATTAATATTAATAGTCGAATCATTAACTTATAGAACCCCATGTAATAATTGTTTTAGTAAAACAACACATGTTTGTAACAATTTTATTTTTACTTTAAATAAAATGTTATTAATGTCATTTTCTTACCCAAGTGGCTCCATGGGGTCCCCAAGTTAACCCATGGATTTTCTTGGTCGGAAATGACTCATACAATTAGGGTAGGACAACTGTCATGATATTTTAATATTTTTATAATATCATTTTTACCTTAAATATTACTAATTACCTTTAATCGCGATTAATAAAACTTAAAAGTTACTATTCACCAAAAAAATTATAATCCCATTGAACCACATTTTACTTCTTAATGACAACCATGTATGTAGGATTTTTAAAAATAAAATCACAGAATTGGTAAAGTTTCATTTAAATGAAATATCTGTTTTTTTAACTACCACTTAGTGGTTTCACTATTCATCAAAAATTGATGTTTTTCAGAAAAATAACAAAACTTCACTCTAAGATATATTTGATATTCCAAATTCAAAAATGATATCAATTTTACAAAATTCAAAACATATAAGTTGAATTAATTAATTTAATAATTAATTCCCGCTATCAGAACAAATAGCGTGTTTTTACGAAACAATATATATCAAAAGACTCACAATTGTTTATGTCCAATTTCAAAGTGAAATTAATTCTAATGACCACCATTGGATAAAATTGTAAAAATATATTATAATTATAATTTAAAACCACTCAATGGTTTAATTTATCGCTATTAATTATTTTTATTAAAAAAGTTGTTTTTAATTAAAATTTAGTAATTTTCACTATTCATGAAAATATAAAAGTTATCCGAAAAGTTCCAAAATTTTACCCTAGGCTAAATTAGATATTCTTAATCCAAAAATGAATTCCATTTTGAAAGATAAAATTTATAAAATTTCAAAAAGTGGGTATTACTATTCATAACGGCTACTTTGATTGGTTGTGGTGTGTGTTATAACTCGAAGTTGCGTACAATGCAAGATATTGCATTATTGAAGGAGAAGCGTATCATGGAGGTTAGGAGTGTTACATTCTCCCCTCATTTAACAAATTCTGTCCTCGCAATTTGAACTTGTTCTTCGAAAATAAAAAGTTGAAAATAGAAAATACCTTTGTGGAAAACCCACATCAGAAATAGGGTTAATAAAAATATAACTTAAAAAAAGAAAGAGAAGTACAAAGGTCACCCGAGATAGCCCATACTAGGATTATATAAAAATATGGATATGGAGGAGAAACAAACCATCAAGCTCTGATGGAGGGTTGTAGAAAAAAATATTAGGAGAAATTTAACTACAAGAAAATCACAAACTTGTGATTGGTTAAACGATCATTGATTCCCCAATTGGAAAAGTTAACCGACAACATTTTTGTTTTGAGTAACCTTTCATAAAGTTGAGTAATTTATTTAGTATATTTTCTATGAAGATATGGAAATATACATACTTGTCATGTAGACTTTCATTCTTTAATAAATATTTAACACAAACCCATCATTCACTCTAAAAGGTAATAGAGCTCAAAATATTCTGTTTATCATAATTGTATAAGGTTCCAAATATTAACACATACCATTTAGATTAGGAAATATATTTTTTAATAACCGGGGACTTCCTATAGTCTAGTGGTAGGTAATAAAGGCCTGTCACACTATGGTTGTGGGTTCGATTCCTGCAGCTTTGTCCGACGCGATGAGTTATCCTCTGACCTGCAGGTTGTCCTTTTCCTAAAACTATAGTATTATAATATTCCAAAAATAATCTTCAGAAATGTTTTAACCTTAAACAATACCATCCAAAGTTCACTTAATCCATTCCAACCTTTATAGTTATCCAAAATACCTCTATCGATACTTTCTCTAAAAGGTCTCTAAATTCCAAAATCAATTCATCAGATTCTTCAAACATAGTAAAGTTTATCTAATTGTCATATACTAAAAATATCATTGCCTTCATAATATTAAAACCTTAATGAAAACAACATGTAATGCAGTATAATCCTTATATATATGACATTATTCTTATAACCATAATATTGTTCTTGAGTCCAAAAACAAATATACAATAATTATTCAACTTCATCTGTAGTAATAACATAAGCTTGGCCTTGCTCCCTTGGCCTTTTCTGAGGTATTTTTCCTTGGCGCTTAGGGAATTCATTTGCATAATGCCCCATTTCCCTACAATTGTACCATTCAACATTGATAGCCTCTTTATTTCCCTTGTAATCACGAGCCTGGTGACCTTTTTCTCCACATTTATGACAAACTCGCATACCTTTCAGGAAAGTACCGGGACGATTCTTCCGACAATTATCACATAATGGAAAATCCTTCTTTCCCTTTTTCCCTTTATCTGTCTCTTGTTCCACCGTTCTCTTCTTCTCTTGCTTTACTTTATTGTCATAAGATATAGAGAATTCCTTTTCTGTATTGATAGAACATGGGACTATATCTTCGTACGTTGAGAAAGATTCTGATACTAAAGCTCGACAGAGAAATGGTTTTAACCCTTAAAAGAAACGATCAATCTTACTTCTTGGGTTACGTATATAATCAGCTGTATGCCTCGATATCCTTGTAAAGTTAGCCTCATACTTTGTGACATTCTCATCCTCCTTTTGTCTCAGACTCAGAAATTTCCTTTTCATATCTGATCGATGGTCATGTGGAAAGTATTTTTCTAATAAAATATCATTAAACTCCCTCCATTCTATACTTGATACTTCTTCATCTTCCTTTGTTTTTTGAATTAGCCACCACCATTGATCGGCATCTCCAGTGAGGCGGTAAACTGCCAAGAAAACCTTCTCCATTTCTCTACTCCCCAAGGCATGGAATATTTTCTCTAAGGAGTTTATCCATTGCCCAGCTACTAATGGATTTGTACCTCCATTAAATGTTGGCAGTTGTTGCCTCATGAAATGATCTATCATTGATCCTCCACGTTGCAGATCAGGGTTCCCCATACGAGTAAGGTTATTATTCATAACCTGGGTGAGTTGTCCCAGTATGGTGATATGGTGATCAACACCAGTTCTATCACCAGCTCCACTATAATTATCTTGAGTAGGATGGAAATCCCTACATGGAGTGCATGCATTGATACATTTTCCATTCCTTTTAGTAGGCACCATTTCTAAACAATGTCATAAAGTAGATTAGTTTATGAATCAAAATATGTAGTTCCTAACATAAATTGAACAGTTTATGGATATAATTCATAATCATAAAAATAGTTTCTTTGAGGAATTATATACTCATAAACCCTTCATAATGGTTTGTAAAGAAAATGAGAATTATCCTAAGCATATCCCCCAGGAGTGTCGTAACCAATAGTGCAGCAAAGACCGTTGTCGGGCACCAGTTCCCGTTCGAGTCAAGATCAAAGCGGTGTTTTCGGGTTTTACACCTAGGTACATCTATTCCAGGGCCACCTCTACCTACTCGTATCCAGACCGGGTTGTATTGCTTATAAAACTCACAAAATCTCTATAATACCAAAATTCTAGGAAGTTCTTCTATACTAATCCTTAAAGTTTATCTTATGTATATGTGATCTAATCAGATTTTATCATAATCTAGCTTCCAATGTTAGTACTAAACTACCTCTGATACCAACTGTAATGCCCCGACCCCAGTTACCCAGATTCAGTGCATTATTACGTAACATTGGCCTGATCACAAAAGATGAAGTCTCGAAAGACCGATTAGTTTAGTAGACTTGGAAACACTAGATACATTCATAAAAGTTACATTACATCATAAAGTGAAAAACTAAAATAACATGGTCTCCATAGTCCAAAATCATATCCCCTTCTGACTATCCCTGCAGGTCATTCATAAAGTACTTCTTCACATCCTAGAAAATATTAAAACATTGAAAGGGGTGAGCTCAGATGCTTAGTAAGGATTACAATATGGCGGAATCTTTCATAAATAAACATAAAAATTTAAGGCAATGTATAACTAAAACAAAAGCCTTTTAAACATGAACTTCAGCGTAATATGGCAAAAGAAAAATGAAATAATTCCAGTTACTTATTCACATGGATATTCTACTAGTCGAATAATCACATGCAATATCAATAACCACTTTCATAATGATGGAATGCATAGTGTCAGACTATCATAACCACGTAGCCAACGCCTCGTGCCAAGACAACAAATAAGATTTTGTCCAGACCTCGTGCCAAGACACTAGTTTGTCTCATGAGACCTACCGATGCATCAAGGAGCTATAGTAGGCTCCACCCGTCACTTATTAAGTCCAATTCATTCCTCATATGAACAGGTTTAAACATATCATAAACCATAACATAATCATATTACATAAAACATGCCAAAAGGAAACATAACATTTCCACATTTCAATCACAATATATCACTTCAACCCATTGATATAATAAAAACACTTTCAAAACCATTTTCAATACCAAAATAAAATAATATTAAAACTTGGTATACATTTTTCATTTAAAAAATGTTATTGATTGTAGAGGAAGCCGAAACTCAAATAATGGTCACGGCAGCAGAGAAGTCGTTGTCGCCGCATACGTACGACAAAAAAAATTCCCTTTTCTCATTTAGTAAAATGATTCATATAAAAGAGATTCTTTTTGAATAAACGTAAAAGTAAAAGGGGTCTATACACCGTATAAAAGAAAGTTTTGTATAAAACAAAATATGCCTTAATGAAAGGAGATTGAGACGAAGTCCCTTAGAAAGATCATTTATTTAAATATAATAGATCTATTATGTGTATTCACTATAAGTACACATAAATAAAGTACAAATACAATATAGGACATAATAATATCATGACATAATTTGAAAGTAGGATATTAACCCAAAAAATGGTAATTGGGTTATGAAGTTCCCTTACCTCGTGTCCGATTTGACTCGATCGTTCTTTAACCTCCTGCATAATAAACTAGAGTTAATTTATACTTGATTAATAACCTTTTTCAAGTTCATTATTCTTTTTATATCACTTATTACCATTTTATGAACATTTTCTAAATTTTTAAGTTAATAACGACCGTTTTGTCGATCTTTGGTACTTGAGTTAAAAATAAACTTCTTATAATTACAAGTTGATCATGTGGTAAAATATCCATTATATCCAGAAGTATATTCATTATTTAGATATAATATTTATAATATATATCCATTATATATATGCATTTATAATATTACATAACATTTAGAGGTAAGAAATGAAATGCACCGTTCATGGAGACGGTAAGCCGTACGTACGCATGAACGCTACTTTCATTTCTATTTCATATTTAATGGAATGAAATAATAATGATATAAATTTATATTATAATTACAGTATAATATAATATATAATATAATTTAATCCATCCCTTATGCATCCCACATATGGCATTGACGATTCAAATAACTTTGAGGGGGCGGTAGTCCGCACTTCCTAAAATGAAATTATCGCGTTTACCCATAATGGAAATAATAAAGGTATGCCATAAATGAGAAATAAAGAAGAATAAGGAAAACATAAACATAATAAATATCATATATAAATATAGTGACACCTTAATGGCCACACTGAGAGGTGTTAAAATAAGATTGAACAATCATCATTTCGTGAGGCAGAAATTCGACAACCACAGAAACAGTATGTTCTTTAACCATTATACGAAGGTGTGTGTAAGTGTAAATCAAATAATTCTCATAACAACATCCTAGTATATTTAAGATACTATTGTTGTTAAAAAATAAAGGAATAAAAATATTTTAAGGGGTTTGAGAAACAAAATAAAACAAAATAACATAAGAGAAGACATTACCTTAAAATCGGATAACTGTTTTTGATTTGAGCTAAAGGCTTCCTTGGGAAAATTATGCCCAATGTGAGGCTTCTAAGAGTAAGAGAGGAATGTTTAGAGAGTATATGGGCAGAGTTGTTTTTGATCCAAATGGCTTTGACGGTGTGAATAAGGTTGTAGAGGTTGGGGCCTTTTATAAGAGGAGAGGAGGGGCACTCTTGGAAAGTAATGAAATATTACATTATTATGAAGTGCTTTTTGGATTTCAAAGGTCCCACAATTATATATTTAGAGTATAAGGTGATAAGGGATAGAAATATACTCATACAATTGGTTTTTGACAAGTGTATGTCTTAGATTTTACATTATCTTTTCATTTTATTTAAATCGTTTATTAATGAGGTAATCGCTGCATCATCATGGTGTCAAAAAAAAATTAAATAATTTATTGTCTAAAAATTATATAAAAAATATCATGATGTAGGAAATCTTTTTAGAATACCAATGAATTTTTATAGTCGAAAAGTTAACTTATATAACCCCATGTAAAAATTGTTTTAGTAAAACAACACATGTTTGTAACAATTTTATTTTTACTTTAAATAAAAAGTTATTAATGTCATTTTCTTACCCATGTGGCTCCATGGGGACCCCAAGTTGACCAATGGATTTTATTGGTCGTCCATGACTCATCCAATAAGGGTAGGACAAGTGTCAAGATATTTTGATATTTTTATAATATCGATTTTACCTTAAATTTCACTAATTACCTTTAATCGCGATTAATAAAACTTAAAAGTTACTATTCAAAAAAAATTATTTTAATCCAATTAAAGCACATTTTAATTCTTAATGAGAACAATTTATGTTGGATTTATGAAAATCAAATCACAGAAGTGGTAAAGATTCATTTAAATGAAAAATCAGTTTTTTTAACTACCACTTAGTGGTTTCACTATTCATAAAAAATGAAGTTTTTCAGAAAAATACCAAAAATTAAATCTAAGATTTATTTGATATTCCAAATTCAAAAATTATGTCTATTTCAAAAAATTCAAAACATATAAGTTGAATTAATTAATTTAATAATTAATTCCCGCTGTCAAAAAAATAGCGTGTTTTAAAGAAATAATATACATCAAAATATTGACAATTGTTTATGTCCAATTTCAAAGTGAAATTAATTATAATGACCACCATTGGATAAAATGGAAAAAATATATTATAATTATACTTTAAAACCACTAAATGGTTTAATTTATCAATATTAATTATTTTGATTAAAAAATTTGTTTTTAATTAAAATTTAGTAATTTTCACTATTCATCAAAATATAAAAGTTATCCAAAAAGTTCCAAAATTTCACCCTAGGATAAATTCGATATTCCAAATCCAAAAATGAAGTCCATTTTGAAAGATAAAATTAATAAAATTTCAAAAATTGGGTATTACTATTCATAACAGCTACTTTGATTGGTTGTGGTGTGTGTTAGAACTCGAAGTTGCGTACAATGCAAGCTATTCCATTATTGAAGGAGAAGCGTATCACGGAAGTTCAGGGTGTTACAATTTTCATCCATTTCATAAAAAATATAAAAAATATTTGATGTAAGAGAGTGTAATTTTTGACTTTATCTTTTACTTAAAATATTATAAATGACAAAATAAATGATAAATGGAAAAAATGACATATTTTATAATTTTATATGATTATGGATAAATTAGACCCATAAAATAAAATTACAATTGGTTTTTGGGTCATTTTTAGTCTTCATCCTATTACTTTTAACCCAAATTAACCCATTTTACTTTACCGTGAGAAAAAATATTTTCTACAGTTACTATCCATATTGGAAAAAAATTATGTTTACATTATTACATAAAAAAATATGATAATTAAAAATATGGAATAAATTTTATCAAATTCATTTTATGGAATTGGACTAGTTTCATTAAGAATTTAACATTAAAAATGTGCTGGAAAGTGACCATTTGAGAAAAATACCTTTTAAGTAAGAAAATGTTTTTTTACCAAATTCATGTATAATGTTAAATACAATAAAATTTATTTAATTATTTTTAATCAAAATTAAATAAAAAATTCCAAAAAAATCAAAAATAGAATGTGAATTTTTAAGTAGTTGAAAAGAAAAGATAATTTTCCATAAAAATATGTATTTTTCACTATTAATTGAAAAATAAAATGTTTAAAACAATTATAAAAAATTCAACCTGAAATAATTTACACATGATGAATTTAAAATGTAAATTTTCTTATAAATTAAAATTTCTCAAGGTTATAGGAATTAATTAGAATATCCACTAACAAAAATAAATAAAAGAAATTTTTGAAGAAAACATATTTTTAAAGAAAATTATTAATTTACCCAAAAATTGAGTCCTTATTTATTAATAAATAATCAATAAATTTTTATTGAGTATGATCATTTTAAATATTTCATAATTCAGTTAATAATATTCATAATCACAAATTTAATGCTTATGTTATAATTATAACATTTATATATTAATATTTTGGGGTTTATTTAAGCTCAGTGTTATGTGTTGTATATGGTATCAAACATATTGTACTTTAAAAATATCAGGTTATTACACCACCTACCGGGAGGTTATTTTAGCATGGATTAGTGATGAAAATTATTGGTGTACAAAATCATCATAGTGTTTGAAAGAGAACATAAGGAAATTGGATTTTATAGAGTGACATGGGTATCATAATAATTATTCCACCACAACATAAAGGTGATCACATGGATAATAAATAGATGGATCATGTATAAAAAATTTCTCTATTTTATGTATTGTTAGGTTGGAATAATCCTTTGAGATATTCCCATGATTATTAGGGTTACAATTTTAGGATACATTTAGTATAAGTTCTTCTGTCTAGATTATTTATTGGATTACATAGAGAGGACTCCACTTCTAGAGGAGGATATATTTTGGATTGTAAGGAATTATATAGACAAATAAGTTCACCCAATGAGGTAATATTCCATTCATCATATTGTAATAAATCTTCAACATGATTAATGTTAGTTATCCTCAGACGAGAAGGCCTCAATGTTGGATGACCATCAAGACCCATAGAATTTTGGTTGCTTATTGGACAATATTGGAGGAAGGACAATACATAGAGTGAGGTTGGGATGTGAAACCTAGGATCAATATACTAGTCTACTGATTAACCTTCATGGTTATGGTCATAAGTGGGTACCTTTTCATAGTGTGTGAGTAATGAAATATGTTAATAATCAGAACATTTTTAATGGATGAAAATACAAAAAGTGACAGGGGGATCATCCTAGTGGTACTGATTTCGACTTGCTTATATAATAATTTCAGGTACATGTATACGGTGAAGGATCTATTCGGACTTATTGGAACCTTCCTATAACTTTGACCATGGATAATATCTCACATTGGATCTTATGAGTTCTTGAATGAAATTGACATTTTAGGTCCCTAGTTAAAGTCATAATTTTACGGCATCAATGGGGTTAATATGCTCCCACATAGAGATCATGAAATGGAAAACATGATGAATTTTAATAATAGATTCATTATCACATCATATGAAACCCCAAATATAATAATAAAAAATTATGCAACCATTACCCATCAATAACATTCCATACTAATCACACTAAGAGAGGGCATATATGAGGCCAAAATTGATGGATCAATCATTTGTGAGGTGTATTCCTAATTTTTGTTTACTTGAAAGTTCCATTGAATACAATATAAGTGTTATGATATGAATCGAATCATCTAGTATGAGTAGAATCATATGTTCACTTTCTAGTTTTTCATGATGATCATTTGGTAGGAAAAAAGCATGGAAGTCATTTTACCCCAAAACAATTTTTTCATTAAGTTTTCAACCTAATATTCAAGAACCTGGATTAGGTAGTATCCTAGCACCCATATAGAAAATTTAAATCCTCAAATCTAGTAATTATTGATAAAAAATGTTATTGATAACTCACATGGATGGATGATATAGGGAGACTCCTTAAAGGACTCATATCGAAGAGTGCACTAGTGAACCATATGTCCGAGAAATGTTTAAGGAACCTAGAACATTCTCCCTCAACAAGTGTGGTGAATATTTTATTTCTCATCCATGTTTTTTCTCAATATCTATAATCATGGAGTGATTCGGGTACTTGGAGGAGAAATTCATCCATAAAAGACATCTAAGATTCCCTCCAAGTATAAGTTTTTCTAATAGAGTTAGAGTAGGTTACTATACCATTCTACATGCTTTATGAGGATAATTTTGATAAAGTGGAAGATTATATTATTGAGGCAAAATCTATTATACACTCACCAAAAGGATAAACATTCTAACTGAAATCAGTACACACGGTGATGGAGATTGTGTTAGGTAGTGATGGGGATAGTGGTGAGGAGAGAGGTGATGATGAAGGCCCTTTAGAAGTAAGGAAAATTAATGAAGAAAATGTGGATAGTCGATGATCATACATGGAGTAGGTAAAATCCATTATTTATTAAACATAGTATCCCATTTTCATCATCATTACTTATATATTCTATAATATTTATAAACTTTCTAGTGGGTTCTATTTCTAATCATTTCTCTAAAGTATTCATCTGTAGGAAAACTAATTGAACTAAATAATTTCTTGAAATATAGGTCTGAATAAAAACCTTTCCCTTATAAGATTTCACAATTACATGTTACATAATCCAACCCTCTATAACTGTTCCGTGTGTTACTAACAATGATTACTCCAATATAAATATCTTCAGAAGAGGATTTATAGTGGGAGGAAGAGGGGTTGTTAGAAATTATTCCCCATGTTGGGTCCATAGGTAAGTTATATATTTTAAAATTTCATTCTCAGATTCCATTTATAATTTTATATTTTTTCTCTTGGAATGTTTAGATACTTAATCAAACAATTTAGGTTTGATAATTTCTTCTACCCCTAACCACATAGTATTTGGACACAAAGATATAGTATCTATTTAAGAAAAAAATGTTGAAAATTAGGCAAAACCAACCTAAAGTCTCCACCTGAACGAGAAAACCCATTTCCACCCATTATATCTTTCTAAATGACCCCGACGATTTCAAAATCCTATCCCAAAATCCTGACTTAGTGGTCATTGAATTCAGAACATCTCTTTATGAAGGTTTTTATCTTGATTCCCCACTTTATTTATCATCCATACTAATCAATTATAGTTTTTGTGTATTGTCCTCATGGATCCAATCTATATTTGTTTATAATATAAATTTTTACTTGGTTTCTATATCATCCCGAGGATGTGGTTTAATTAAATGTATACCTAATATCCTGAAATCTTATTGGAGTACCACCACATGAAAATTATCAATTATTGAAAGTGGGAGAATTGATAGTAACAAATGACGCGCCCTTTGTTGTTGTTCCTAAATAAACCATAACATCAAAATAATAAACCATTGTTACACCTCCCCCTAGAGTGAACATCGATGAAGAAATTAGTTTTATGGGAAGTGAAGCTAATGAATCCACATTTCATTCTCCTGACATTCAAGTTTTCTAGAATATATTCCTTGAGTTTAAATATCAATATCCCTACCACAAACCTCCAAAATTCTTATGGTTGTTACTCTGGAACTCCTATAATCAGAAATTATAGAGGTATGAACTAGTATTGTATATACTCACTAAGTAGATACTAAGTTCATGCACTGTCTAAATGATTTGATAACTAATTATTTTTTTTTGTTTTTTTTACAATTCCATGACATGTACTTTTATTAAATCGAATTATAGTAGTTGTAATGATTATGGATTTATAGTAGAAGTGGTAGTGAGTACTATGTTATAGGGGAGTATGTGCTGGATTATTTATAAAACCCATATTGATTAGATTACCTTCTAGTTACATAGGCTCTAAAAAATTCTCATCACACTATGATATGTAAGGTTTAATTACAACATAATATATTCTAGTGATAAATAGGTTATCAAAACCCAATAGTGAGGAAGGGTGATATAGTGTAATCATTCGACTATTGAATTAATGACTCACTTTGAAAACCAGATAAATATTTTTTGTGGACTCGTGAATGTTATAGAAATAAATATTGAATCATTTTAGATGAATAATCAATATATTTCCCTCATATACAATCCCTATAACCTTAAATTATTAGTGTCTCTATAGACTATATGAATAATAAAATAATTTCTGAAAATATATTGAGAATATCCCACAATGTTCTGCTCTCATAGCACCCTAATTATGTTTTTTTACTTAATACCATTTTTCATAATCTATGGAAAATGGAATAATAGGAAAGTATGATCATAGATGCATAGTATGGGTAAACATGGAGAATATCAATAAATAATCATATGACATAATAATATAAGAACAAAATTATGGGATCCTGATCATAACTTGTAAAGTTCACACCAAATCAGTAATAGATCATAAATCATGATTCATGGTACATAGATGAAACATTTTAAAAGACATGAGTCATAAGTGGTGTGAATCATTATTAGTAAATCATGATACATGAGTCTATATCATAACTACAAGAACATATAATAAGAATTTTGGTATAGTTTAGAGGATATAAAATCATTTCATTAGTCAATCCTCACTATAGTGACCAACATCAGAGAATTGATAAAGCCCCATAATGGATTGAGTTTAATCTCCAATGTATTTTAATTCCTGGAATGTGTTTACTACCCACAATATTTTATATTATTTAATGAGATATATATTTTAAAAATTTATGAGGTTTATAAAAATTTATTCCCACCTGCAACTTAATGAAAACGATACTTATGTGTGCCATAAGATCATAGAAACATACGTTAATCCATCTTATCATAACCCCTAGAAAAGAAAAATGTTTCATAAATATTTCATCATAACATAAACATAATCCATATTGAGAAATAACTAGGATGAATGAAAAAAACATCAAATAATGTTAACATAGAGTAAAAACACATTTCAAACAACATCTGCACCTTTTTTTTAAAACATAAAAAAAATATACATTTTATCTTGAGAAATATCCATTTTATTTTCAACAATACTATAAAAATTAATTTTAAGAAATTATAAAATAAATTAAAATATTTTTGAAAATTTAATTAAATAATCAGAGTACCATATAAAATATCTTTCTAAAAAGCATTTTAAAGAAAATAGACATGGATGAAAAAATTCATTATCTAAAAAGAAAATAAAGTAAATTTTTCTTAGAAACATTTTCTTAATAATTTTAGGTACCAAAGAGATGATAATAAAAGTAAAACCTAGAAAAACACAAAAAATATCTTTATTAAAATAAAATATATGGATTCTAAGAGATACATATCTTTTAATTCTTATAATGGATATTCAATAATAAATAATCCTAATTAATAATAAGATTACAACATAAACCATTGCCTCAGGTCCTAAATTTCTTCATACGAACTCTTATGTTCATTTTAAAAAAATTAGATTTATTATAAATCTATAATATGATCATATTAATACTTATACTACTATTTCAAAATCCATTATAATTTATAATTTCTTATTTATTTATAATTCACCATTAAAATAATCTTTTAGGAGAAAACTGGTCCATTTTTCCTGCATATTCTGATTTGATGATTCCACTCTTTAAACCATGATATTGTTTTTAAAATATATTTAATATTAAGTAAATAATAATAATTATTATTATTCATTATACAAACTTTTATAACCATTCGTATAATTTGGTAACCAAAAATGAATTACATCACTTCCTGGAGATGATAGACTATAACGCTCTGACCCCAGTTACCCAGAGTTGGTGAATTATTACGTAACATTGGCATGATCCCAAAAGATCATGTCTCGAAAGACTGATTAGTTTAGTAGACTTGGAATCACTAGATACATTCATAAAGTTTACATTACATCAAAAAGTGAAAACTACTACAACATATTATTTTTACAGTCATATCTCCTTATATTATCCATGCAGGTCATTAATAAAATACTTATTCACATCCTGGGGAAAATAAAAAATTGAAAGGGGTGAGCTCAGATGGTCAGTAAGGATAACAATATAGAGGAAACTTTCATAAATAAGCATAAACATTTAAGGCAATGTATAACTAAAACAAAAGCCTTTTAAACTTTAACTTCAGCATAATATGACAAATATAAAATGAAATAATGCCATTTACTTATTAACATGGATATTCTACTAGTCTAATGATCACATGGAATATCAATAACCACTTTCATAATGATGGAATGCATAATACCGAACTTTAATTTCTATGTCAAGGACTCATGAAGAGACCTAAGGGATAACTGTAACCGAAACCCAACCCGGAGTGCCTCTAATAACCAGACACGAACCCAGAGTGCCTCTAATAACTAGACACCAACCCGGAGTGTCTCTAAAAACCGGACACCAACCTGATGTGCCTCTAATAACTGGCACCAACTCGAAGTGCCTCTAATAACCGGACACCAACCCGGAGGGTCTGCTGTAACCAGAACCCAACCCGGAACATACTAGTCCAACACATTTATCTTAAGAAGAGGATGAAATATAACATAAACATTCGTATTAAAACTAGCATATATAATACCAAAACATTAATCATAAACCATTAATGGCATAAAAATAACTCATCCATAGTCAAACATATCACAAAACCTTAAATACAATATGGATGAATTGTATCACAATAAATCAACTTCATATTAGCTTAAAGTCCATCAAAGGATGTTTACATAGATGAAATCAAAACTATTTGAGGGAAATATCTCTTTTTTTGAAATCATTTAAAAGTCATATAATTATAAAAAAACCATTTACATTAAAAATATTCTTATAAGATTGTAAGGGAAGATTTGAAGATTTTATAACGGTGGAAAATAGACGCACCCATCGTATAAGTTAAAAAAAGACATCCATACCTTAATTCTTTCGAAAAGTTTAAAAAGGACCTTGTTTGAAAAAATATGGAAATATTCCTTTACAAACTTCTTATATAAAGTCAACAAGTGTAAAAACATTAACTCTTCTTCGGATTCTTTCTTTTGATTTGATCAAAAAGGATCCTTAGGATTTCATTCTGATCAAACAAAGGCATCCAGATTCAAGTGAGGAAAGTTGAGAGAATATTTGGGCTTGGGTTGGCCGAGCCAAATGGCTTGGAAGGTGTGAATTATTGAGAAGGGCGAGTGCCCTTTTATAAGATGGGTGAGGGGATCCTTTGGAAAAGGTAGAAATATTATTTTATAATAAATTCATATTCGGTTTCTAATGGCTCTAAAGTGAATTATTTAAAGGGTAAGGTGGGGATAGGTTGAAAACAACTTAAACAATAGGTTTTAAACAGGTTTGGGTCACCTTATTAACCTTATCTTTTAGTTTTAACTCTTAGTTAATTAGTTTGATATTTACCATGTCTCTTTTTATTTTTTTATTATATAGTTAATAAACATACTATATACCTCCAAGAGACACACAAGTGGTCCATTAATGATACAAATATCATGATATATTTCCTTTGTCCAAACCTTAGATTTTTAGGAATAGAATATGAATTAATAATATAATTATTGTTTTAAAAACTATTTTATTTCAATTTTAACACTATTTTGTATTTTATTTTTGAGAAACTTATAACAGCATGATTATATCGAAAAACGTTAATTAAATCAATCCTAACATGTCATATTATCCTATAAAATTAGTGGAATTCATAAAAAGTCTCAAATTACATTTATTTAGATATTTATAATATCAATTATTTTAATATTGTTTTAATTCGGTAATTACTGCATCACCATTGTGTCATAAATAAACTAAATTATTTAATATCTAAAAATTATAAATAAAATACCATTATATAGGAAATCATTTTATCTTTCTAATGAATATTTAAAATCTAATTTATCTTATGTATAACCCTATATTGAAAATGTTTTAGTAATTAAACTTTGATTTTAACTCTTTTAACTCTTATTTTAATTAAATAATAATAAATGTCCTAATATAATCCAAATGGACCAAAGTGATAATATTTTATTCCTAAATTTGTTTTTGGTCGAGATACACTTGTCAAATAGAATTAAGACATGTGTTAGGGTAATATTAATATCATTTTTACCCTAAATTACCCTATTTACTTTTACCCGTGATAAATAAAATAAAAAGTTACTATTCACCAATAATTATTTTTATCTCATTGAACCACATTTTACTCTTTGATATTAATCATGTCTCTTGGATTTTCGAAATTCCATCACAGAAGTGGTAAAATTAAGTTTTATGTGAATTTCCAAATTCTTCTAGGAGGTGGGTAAAAGACGGTGAAAAGATCAATAAAATTTTTATATATCTAAAATTATTCTAAACTAACTTCAATGAATTAAATTAAACATATATAAGTATTATGTATCTATTTTGACCTTAATTAAATTTAAATGAAATAAATAATTATTTAAAAAAAATTCTTTTTTAAACTATAACTCAGTGTTTTTTCACTATTAATCAAAAATTGAAATTTTTTAGAGAAATACCAAAAATTCACACTTGGATAATTTAGATATTCTGAATGAAAATATGAAGTCCATTTTTAAAGATAAAATTTATAAAATTTCAAAAAGTGGGTATTACTATTCATAATGGCTTCTTTGATTAGTCACAGTGTGTTAGAGTCTCGAAGTTGGGTACAATGAAAGCTATTTCTTTATTCAAAGGGAAATGTATCGTGGAAGCTTGGGGTGTTACATTCTCCCCTCATTCAAATAATTACATCCTTGCAATTTGAAATTGTTCTTTGAAAATAAAAGGTTGAAGACAGAAAATACCTTTGTGGAAAACCCATATCGAAAATAGGGTTAATAAAATTTAGTTTTAATAAGAGGGAAAGGAAAATTAGAATGTCCCCACCAAATTAGGGTTTCGAATAAGAGAACATTGGTGGAAATTATAGAAACATAATTAGAGGATAAATGTAAATATTTATAGGGATTGATTGAGGTCATCAATCACAAACAAGTATTGAATTGAGGGCCTCAATTCCATCAATCTATGATGATTTAAAATATCATCAGTTAAACAAAACATAAGGTATTATGATAACACATTTTTTTTCTTAATATCCCTTCCCTAAAGAATTAATTTCTTCATAGAATAAGATAAATATATATATACATCTTGAAAAGTATATTTTTCATCCTTCAACTAGTTTCTACCACAAACTCAACTTTCACTCCAAAAGATAATAGAACTCAAAAATATTATATTTATCCTAATAGTATAAGGTTACAATCATTAACACATACTATTATAATGAAAAAAATATTTTGTAATAACCAGGGACTTCCTGTTGGCTAGTGGTAGGTAATAAAGGCATGTTGCACTATGGTTGTTGGTTCGATTCCTGCAACTTTGTCCGACGCGACGGGTTATCGCCCGACCTGCAGGTTGTCCTTTTCCTAAAACTATAGTATTCATAATATTCAAAAAATAATCATAAGAAATGTTTTAACCTTGAAAAACACTATCCAAAGTTCAACTTAATCCATTCCAAAACATTATAGTTATCCAAGGTACCTCTGTCCAGACTCTCTGTAAAAGGTATCAAAATTCCAAAATCAATCGCATCATCAGATTCTCCAAACAGGGTAAAGTTTCTCTTATTGTCATGTACTGAAAATATGATTACCTTAGTCATATTAAAACCTTAATGAAAACAACAAGTACTGCAATACAATCCTTATATATATCACGTTATTCTCATAACCAGAATATAATCCTTGAGTCCAAAAACACAAATACTTTAATTTTCCTCTTCAACTGTAGTAACAGCATAAGCTTGGCCTAGATCCCTTGGCCTTTTTTGAGGTAAGTTTCCCTGACGCTTAGGAAATTCATTTGCATAATACCCCATTTCTCTACAATTGTAGCATTCAACATTGACATCCTCCTTCTTTCCCTTGCAATCACGAGTCTGGTGACCTTTTTCTCCACATTTGTAACAAACTCCCATTTCTTTTAGGCAAGTATCAGGGTGTTTCTTCCCACAATTTTCACATAATGGAAAATAATTTATTCCTTTTTTCCCGTTATCTATCTCTTGCTCCATCGTTCTCTTATTCTCTTGATTTACTTTATTGTCATAAGATTTAGAGAATTCCTTTTCTGTCTTGATAGCACAAGAGATAATGTCGTCGTACGATGAGAAGGATTGTGAGATCAATGCTCGATGAAGAAATGGTTTTAAACCATCAAAGAAACGATCAATATTACTTCTTGGGTTATGTATATAATATCTTGCATAACTTTTTAACCTTGTAAAGTTAGCCTCATACTTTGCGACATTCTCATCCTCCTATTGTCTTAGACTCAGAAATTGCCTTTCCATATATGCTAGATGGTCATTAGTTATGTATTTTTCTATGAAAAGCTCTTTTAACTCCATCCATTCCATATTTGATATTCAGCATCTTCCTTTTTTGTTTTGAATCGATGACCAGCATTGGTCATCATCTCCAGTGAGGCGGTAAACTGCCATGATAACTTTTTCCCTCTCACTACTCCCCAATGCATGGAATTTTTTCTCTAAAGAATTTATCCTTTGTTCAGATACTAAGGGATTTGTACTCCCATTGAATTTTGGTGGTTGTTGCCTCATGAAGAAATCTAACATTGATCCTCCAAGCTGCGGATCAGGGTTCTCCATACGGGTAAGGTTACTATTCATAACCTGAGTGAGTTGTCCCAGTATGGTGATTAGCTGATCAACACCAGTTGCATCACCAGCTCCACTATAATTATCTTGAGCATGAGGGAAATTCTTACATAGAGTGCATGCATTGATACGGTTTCCATTTCGTCTACTAGGCACCATTTCTAAACAATGGCATAGACTAGATCAGTTTTTGAATCAAAATACATAATTCCATACTTGTAAAACACTTAACATAAATTGAACAGTTTATGGATATAATCCATAATCATAAAAATGTTTTCTTTGAGGAAGTATATACTCATAAACCCTTCATAACAGATTGTAAAAAAATGAGAATTATCCTAAGCATACCCCCTGGGAGTGTCGTAACCAAGAGTGCAGCAAGGCCCATTATCGTGCGCCAGTTCCCCTTCGAGTCTAGTTAAAAGCTGTGTTTTCAGGTTTTACCCCTAGGTACATCTGTGCCAGAGCCGCCTCTACCGGCTCGTATCCAGACAGGGATGTGTTGCTCAGAATACTCACAAAATCTCTACAATAACAAAATTCTAGGAAGTTCTTCTATACTAATCCAAAAAGTCTATCTTAGGGATATGTTCTCTAATTAGAGTTTATCTAAATCTGACTTCCATGGTTTTTACTAAACTTGCCCTGATACCAACTGTAAATCCCAAACCCCAGTTACCCAGAGTCGGTGCATTATTAAATAACATTGTCTTGATCCCAAAAGATCAAGCCTCAAAAGACCGATTAGTTTAGGCGCCTTGGAATCACTAGATACATTAATAATGATTACATTACATCAAAAAGTGAAAACTACAACAACATCTTGTCTTCATAGTCACATCTTCTTATAATATCCCCGCATGTCATTTATAAAATACTTCTTCACATCCTAGGAAAAATAAAACATTGAAAGGGGTGAGCTCAGATGCCCAATAAGGATAACAATATAGAGGAAACTTTCATAAATAAGCACAAACATTTAAGGCAATGCATAACTAAAACAAAATCCTTTTAAACTAGAACTTTAGCATAATATGGAAAAGATAAAATGAAATAATTCAACTTAATTATTCACATGGATATTATACTTGTCGAATAATCACATGAAATATTAATAACCACTTTCATAATGACGGAATGCATAATGCCGAACTTTAATTTATGTGTCAAGGCCTCGTGCCAAGACCTAAGGGATAACTGTAACCAGAACCCAACCCGGAGTGCCTCTAATAACCGGACACCAACCCGAAGTGCCTCTATTGACCAGACACTAGACCAGAGTGCCTCTAATAACCGAATACCAACCCGGAGTGCCTTTAATAACCGGAAACCAACCCGGAGTGCCTCTAATAACTAGACACCAACCCGTAGGGTATTCTGTAACCGGACCCCAACCTGGAACATACTATTCCAACACATTTATCTTAATAATAGGATGAAATATAACATAAATATTCGTATTAAAACTAGAATACGGAATGCCAAAACATTAATCATAAACCATTAATGGCATAAAAATAACCCATCCATAGTCAAACATATCACAGAACCTTAAATACAGTATGGATGCTTTGTATCATAATAACTCAACTTCAAATAAGCTTAAAATCAATCAAAGGGTGTTGACATAGATGAAATCAAAACTATTTTAGAGAAATATCTATTTTTTTGAAATCATTTAAAAGTCACATAATTATAAAAGAAAATATTTACTTTAAAAATATTCTTATAAGCTTGTAAGGGAATATTTGAAGATTTTATAACGGCAGAAAATATCCACACCCACCGTATAAGTTAAAAAAATACATTCTTACCTTAATTCTTTCGAAAAAGTTAAAAAGGGCCTTGTTTGTAAAATGATGGAAAGATTCCTGTATAAACTTCTTATAAAAAGTCAACAAGGGTAAAAATGAATTTATCCCATATTCTATGAAATATTAATAATGTTTTGAAATACATTTTTAAGAAACATGCATGTGTATGATAAAGAGGTCCTAGTAGATAATTACGTATAAACATCCACAGATAATGAAGAGATTGTGAAATAAACCCTTACCTTCTACTTTTCCTTAGTTGAGGGTAGGTTAACCTCTTGTATAATGGTGAAATAAGTTTTATTAAATTATTCAAGAATTATATACATTAATATGATATCATATATGATCTTTTAACATTGATTTTCTAATAATATCTTAGTATTATCATCGTTTTGGGTGTTAACTCACTCGTTTTATTTTATATATCTAGTTTCATAAGACATGTTTATTATGGATAATTTGTATTTTATTCATATACAGAATGATATCAAGTCCTTAAAAATTAATTTTAATCATCAAATTAGAATCATAATTGCATGGATATGATGGTGAATGAATCTCATCGCATTCGTGGAGACTGTAGTCCGTACGTACGCACGAGCGAAAATATCATTCTTTTGATATTAAAATAATATATAATTGGATGGTATATCATATATAAAAAATCATTATCATTTAATATTTATTATTTACATCAATTACATATCATTATCATACCCATCCAAATAATAATGTTTTTGAATAACAATTACACCACGACGTGGAGACGATAAGCCGTACATACGCACGTATGGTGACATGTCATTCACAGGATGGATAGAATAATGAATATGGTTGTAAAATATTTATAATGACATAAAAGTATATATAAGATACTGGAGTTAGTATTTTAGAAAGGAAATAACAAATAAAGAAGAAGTTTAAGAATAAAGGAACATGAAAAAGGGTGGTGAAAACATTACCTCTTCTTCGGGTTCTTCCGTTTGATTTGATCAAAAGGGCTCCTTAGGTTGGCTTTCTAATCAAACTAAGGCCTCTAGGTTTAAGTGAGGGAAGCTGAGAGAATATTTGGGTAGGGGCTGGCCAAGCCAAATGGATTTGAAGGTGTGAATTAGTGAGAAGGGCAAGTGACCTTTTATAAGAGGGGTGAGGGGATCCTTTGGAAAAGCTAGAAATATTATTTTATAATAAATTAATATTCGGTTTATAATGGATACAAAGAATATTATTTAAAGTATAAGGTAAGTATGGGTCGAAAAAAACTCATCCAATAGGTTTTAGATAGGTTTGGGTCACATTATTAACCTTATCTTTTAGTTTTAACTCTTAGTTAATTAGTTTGACATTTACCATGTCTCTTTGTATTTTTATATTATATAGTTAATAAACATACTATATACCTCCAAGACACCCCAAGTGTTCCATTAATGATACACCTATCATTATGTAAGTCCTTTTTCCGATCCTTATATTTTTAGGAACATAATATGAATTAATAATATAATATTTGTTTTAAAAACACTTTTATATCTATTTTGACACTATTTGGAATTTGATTTTTTTGAAAATAATAACATCATGATTCCTTAGAAAAAGGTAAATTAAATAATTCCTAACATGTCATATTATCCTATAAAATTGTTTGAATTCATAAAAAGTCTCAAATTACATTTATTTGGATATTTATAATATCAATTATTTTAATATTTATTTAATTCTGTAATTACTGCATCACCATTGTGTCATAAATAAATTAAAATATTTAATGTCTAAAAATTATAAATAAAATACCATTATGTAGGAAATATTTTTATCTTTATAATTAATATTTAAAATAGATTTTAGCTTATGTATAAGCCTATATTAAAATTTTTTTAGTAATTAAAATTTGATTTTATCTCTTTTAACTCATCTTTGAATTAAATAATAATAAATGTCCTAATCTAATCCAAGTGGACCTAAAAGATAATATTTTATTCCTAAGGTTTTTTTGGTCAATATACACTTGTAAAAGATAATTAGTACATGTGTTAGGGTGATATTAATTTCATTTGTAACCTTAATTAACCTATTTACTTTTAACCGTGGTAAATAAAAGTAAAAAGTTACTATTTACCAAAAATTATTTTTATCTCATTAAACAACATTTTTCTCCTCAATATTAACTGTTTCTCTCGGATTTTTGAAATTACACTTACAAAAGCGGTAAAATTAAGCTTTACGTGAATTTCCAAATTCTCCTAGGAGGTGGGTAAAAGACGGTGAAAAGTTCAATAAAATTTTTATATATATAAAATTTTTCTAAACTAAATTCAATGAATTAAATTGAACTTATATAGGTATTATGTATCTATTTTGACCTTAATTAAATTTAAATAAAATAAATAATTATTTAAATAAAAATTCTTTTTTAAACTATAACTCTGTGTTTTTTCCCTATTCATCAAAAATTGAAAGTTTTCAGAAAAATACCAAAAATTCACCCTCGGCTAATTTCGATATTCCGAATCAAAATATGAAGTCCATTTTGAAAGATAAAATTTTTAAAATTTCAAAAATTGGGTATTACTATTTATAACGACCGCTTTGATTAGTCGCAGTGTGTTAGAGTCTCGATGTTGCGTACAATGCAAGCTATTGCTTTATTCAAAGGGAAACATATCATGGAAGCTTGGGGTGTTACATAGACCATACGTATGCATCAATAATGTTTTTATTTTACAATGAATATAAAGGAAAAAATTTAAATGATAACAAATATTTACCATATTATAATAATATAAAAAACATCATATATATTAATTATGTCCATCCATATGTCCATCCATTCAATTCATAAAAGAAAAATGAATCCCATTGATTTTTTAAGGTGGTAATCCACACATACAGAGAAAGGATGTTATCATTTCTCAGGGGATAGAAATAAGATAGAAAATAGATATAAAATTAATATATATTTTTAGTATAGTAATGATACAAATTTAATCATGTTCATATGGTTATATAATATTTTTAGTATTTAGAAGAAGAAATAAACTTAAAAGGATATGTTGAAGATGATTACATCTTATTTGAGATACGTCATTTGGTTTACACCTTAACCCTTCAAAGGTTTGAACTTTTGGAGGAACATAAGTTGTAGGAAATGTTAAGGGGATCTAAGAATATGTTTGGATATGTACTGGCTCAACTAGAGTTCTCAAAGCATGTGGATACTTTAATAGAGTAGGTTCTCTTTTATAAGTGATGTGGGTGGTACTCTGGTAAATTTTAAGAACATTAAAATAAAATTAAGTCATATTCAAGTGAAATATCAAAAAGTGGAATACTTTTTCAAGATAATTTATGTTAAGGTAACTTTTTTTTGCAACTAATAAAATATGGAAAAGTTTTTTTTATTTTAAACCTTATATTTTAGTTAAACCCTTTTGTTAACCCTTTTTCCCTTAACCATGGTAACAAAATTTTACCTGAGTTACTACTCATTATGACTGAAAATGAGAGTTCCCTATTTTAAATATTTAGACATGTGAATTAAAAATATATAAATAATTTTTTAAATTATATGTTTATAATTCGATGATATTATTTTTATAATAAGGGTTTAAAATGTAATGAAAACTATTTTTAGAAAAATGATTTTCTGGCATAAAATTTGATTTAATCTCATTCCTTTCCTTGTAACAAACATTAAAATAAATTTATAAAATTTTATTGAATTTATATTATCTAAAAATTTCTATAAAATTTTTTATCAGTAGTTTTTAATTTAATTTACTTAGTTAAAGATACATTTCACATGTAAATAACGTTTTTCAGAAAAAAAAATATTTTTTTTACATTCAAATGCTCTTAATTTCATTTTTAAACAATTTATAAAAAATTAATTCATTTTATATATGCAAAAATAATAATTTTTTATATGTTTAACAATAGAGATTAGTTTTTTAATAACACATATATGATACAAGCAATTATTATATTTTTTTTAAATAGTAAATTGAGAACAATAATATTTATTATGTGAATCGAAAATTATTTTCAACCAGTATTCTTCATTTAAATACCATATAATATGAATTATTATTTAATTTAAGGATATTATTCACATATTTTCATGGTTAAATGCTTCAAAAGATACCAAATATGATTTTTATTAAATATAAATATAATTTAAAAACTTAGGATGTTAAATTCTAATCCCTTTTAATAATTTCACAAACAAAATTCTATCACTTTGATATAAAAATGATTATTCCATTGAATCTCTACATCCATAGTTTCCCATGTATCTCCCTCTAATTTTTTATTTCTCTTAAGAACATTAACTTGGTTAGTAGTCTTAATCCATAGTATATTTTCTCTATGATCCTTGATTTCCACCGTTTTCCCCACATAAGAAAGACCATGCTCTAATTGTATTCCCAACGAGTTTAGTCCATGAGAAGGATTTGGTATGTACTATCTCAAAATAGATACATGTAACACATCATGAACTTGATGGAGTTTTAGAGAAAGTTTCCAATTATTAAATATTATCTCAATTTAACCGAGATTCTTGAAGGGACTAAAATACATGGGGCTTAAATTTTCCTTATTTTCAAATCTCATAACATTATTCCATGGATATATCTATAGGAAAAATTCTTGATGAAATTTGAGATCAAGAGCTTTTTGATGATTTTTATCATAAATATACTTTTCAAATTTGATATTACCTGATGTGTTTCTGAATGGATATAAACTTTTTCCCATTTCCATAACCATCTTAGGTCCCAATAGCTTTCATTCCCCAACTTCATCCAAACATATTGGTGTTTTACACATCTTTCCATAGAGGGATTCATAATAATCCATCAAAATTCTCATTTAAAATATATTATTGTATGAAAAATTGAAAATAGGAATGTGTTGATCCTCAAATCCTTTTAAATCCATTGAGAAATATCTCATTATATATTCCCAATAATGAATGGTCCTCCCAGATTTAGCATCTTCCTATGGATGATATGCAACACTAAAGTTAAAATTTATATTCAAAATTTTCAGAATAAATATTCATAAAATCAAGGTAAACATAAGATATTGATTAGATATGATTGGGAGTGGTTCTTTATAAAAACTTACAACTTTATTAATGTATAACATGGAGAGTTGATCAAGGGAGAAGTCTCCTCTAATAAAAATAAAATTGGATAATTTATTAAGGAAACTGACTAAGACCCAAATAGAATTGTTCCCTTGAGATGTCTTGGGGAGCCTTGTGAGGAAATTTTTGGTGATGTTTTCCCACTCCCACTAAAGTATGACTATTGGGTATAACATACCCTTATACTTTGATCACTTAGTCTTAACAAACTGGAAAACCAAGCATTGAGATATATAATCCAAAATATATCTCTTCATGTTTTCCCACTAGAAATTCTCTTTAAGATCTCTATATATATTTTTACTTTGAGGATGAATGGAGAATGATGAACTATGAGATTAATCTAACAGATACTTATTCAATTACAGTATTGATAGGACAAATAAATTGTTCTAGAACATTATCATTCCATTATTATAATTACCAAACATAGGATTATTCCTTTAATTTTTTTACCAAACCACATCTTCCCTTTATGCCTCCTTAATATACACAGGAATATAGAGTTAAAAATTCATATAATAAAGATATTATATTTTTTACTTTCATTATTATTTCGAGGACAATCCTCTAAAATCCATAAATATTTGATCTCATCCAGTCCTCATCATGGGTAAACTTGCATGGTGTTTCTGACTCAGAGCGTGATCCTCCTTCTTCTCCTTCTCAAGGTGGTTATAAATTGAGTAATGATAATATTTAATATGTCCCAACCATATTATTTGGCCCAAATTTTTATACTTTCATATGAATATATAATCTAATAATTTATGATTGGTATATATGTTACACATTTCACCATAATAATAGTTTTTTCATCTATTTAAAGCAAAAACTACCATTTTAAAATCTAAATCATGATTTAAAAAAATACTCATTAACCTTCAATTGGTGTGTGTAATAATATAATACCATGAAACTCTTCATGAGAAAAAATCCTAGTCCCTTATTTGATGGTTTAGTATTGATGAAATACCCATCCCCATTGTTGGAGAGTGTGGAAATAGGTTCACTGACCAACATTTTCTTTATTTCCTTGAAATTTTCATCACATTCCTCTTCCCAATGAAAATTTTCTCCCTTATATGTCAACTTGGTTTTTGGATATGATATCAAATAGAAACTTCTTATAAAGCATCAGTAATATATATCCAACCCATGAAAACTATGGATTTTAGTAACAATTATTATCCTAGCACATTCAATAACTTCCATATTTTAATTATCCACTAGTATCCCCTCATATTTGATTACATAATCCAATAATGACATTTTATGTGGTTCGAATTCACATTTAATAAATTTTGAATACATCATCTTCTTTCTGAAAGTCATAAATACAATATTCAAATGATCTTCCTGCACTACCTTTATCTTGGAATATATAAGAAGATTTCCTATAAAGACTTGAACAAAATGATCAAAGTATTTTTAAATACTCTATTCATTAAAGCCATAAATATAGTAAGGGTATTAGTAAATCTAAAATTAAATCACTATTAAATCATAGTTTTCATACCTTTTAAGGAAGTATATCTTGGATATTTCATCATTTTAAAGCTCATCCAATGATATCCTAATAGGAATTCAATCTTAGAAAATTATTTATCTCCCCATAGTTGACCAAAACAATCATCAATATGGGGTAGATAATACCTTTTCTTTATAGAAATATTGATAATTTCATAATAAACAATGAAAAGACTCATTGACATATATTTTTTCGTAACAATAAGAATAGGTTCACCCAATGATGATGCATTTGTATAAGTGAATCCCTTATCATTATTATCATAGAGTTTATTTTATAATTACTATAACTAAATTAGGCCATTCTATATGGATTTTTTAAAATATGTATAGAATCGAGTTTAACTTCTTTTGAAAACTATTTTTGGTAAAATATTGAAACACATTAGGAAATAAATCACTATATTCTCACACAATAGGAATATATTTAATATTGAGTTTCTCCGCAACCATTTGAGATATATAACCATCATTAATATCCAATAAGGCCCATATAATGGATGTATTTTCCATTATAATTTCAAATTCATCCTTGAACCAATATAAAATCATTATCTCATTCGGAATATCAAATTTCACTACTCTTCTATTAATAAAATTAATAGATAAATCCAATCCATTCCCAAAATAATATAAAATTCCACAAGATGGAGAATCATAATATTTTAAATAATTACATTTCCAAAAACTTCAATAAGAGAGGATCTGTATACATGATATGAAATAATCCTACTACTATAAGTTTCTTTGATAATTAGACATCTAATAACTGCGGTGCTGATGTGTAACCTTATAAAATTCATCATACATTAAATAGTGGGTACAACCATAATCAAATAAGACATTTAAATCTATAAATTTGATTATAAGTGAAAGTTTAAACACCTAATTCTAATGTGTATTATGCCAATTGAAATTATTATCCCTTTGATTTGTGTACTAGTTTGAATAATGACAATACTACAGATAGTTATAAAAATGGATTTTTTTTGTGGTTCATTTAGTTGAGATCTCCACATTCATTTTATGTAATGTCCTGATCCATTTTTTACTAAACGGTCCCCCGATTCAGTGGGTCACGTGACCTCAAGTGCACCTCCCTATAAACATGAGGTTGCCAACAATTAGTTAGAGCCTAGGGTATGTCTATGGGGAGACTATTCCCTCATGTCAGAGAGTAACACATCTATATAAATATATTAGTCAATAATAGAAGAATAATATAAATAACCACAGAAGATAATCTTCTAGAAGACTGTATTAATAAAACTGGTCAAAAGTGTCATATTTATTATGTTGATCAGGTCATTTATCTATGGAAATGGTACAAAATACATGGAACATGAATCCAATACAATACTAGAATAAAAACACAAGAAGACCAAATGAACTATCTTCAGATAGGATCATGAGCCTATCCTGGTCTTGTACTCCCATGCTTCTAAACTATGAACCAGTCAAGCATCATACAAAGGGCTCTTTCCCCAGTCCCTACCTATATCCATGATGTCTCTTTGGTTAGCCATTGGTGGATGGAACTGGGTGCGAGATAACAATTAGTAGGCCAACAAAAAATGTGTCTATTACAAGTCGAGTATGTGTAATATAAATAGAATTGGTATGTAATATTTTACTGGTATAACCGAAGCGAAGGTAAATAGTCTAAAGAAGATGAGGTCCTATTAAACCAAATATGGTTCCCTGTGAATAATATTTTATGTCCCATTAAAAATGTTATCTATAAATAAAAATAAAAATTATGATACTATATAATCTAACAACTATAAACAGATACCCATACTAGGGATATCTGTATGCATAGAAAAATATCCACGACAACCACACAATGTAATAAAATGTAAAATATCAACAATGAAAATTCCATGTAATACAATTTCAAAAAATGAAGGGATGGATCCAAGGTATATAAGATCAATTAATCATCATATTTTCCCAAGATCATCTTGATAGAAACTTGATAAATGCATGGGTGGATTCAAAGGAGAATTTCTTCCAAACAAGTCAAATATGAGTCCATATAAGATGGATATAAGGGGTAGCAAGGCCCATGGAATCCTATGGAATCAGGATCTAAGGGGTAACCATACCCATGGAATCCACTACCATAATCAATATACAAGGTGTATAAATGTGCATGGAATGTAATTGAATTATTATCCCAGGAGCTCATCCTAGGAATCCACTACCATTTCAATTCCCCAATCAATTCATTAATCATTTCATAACCATTCAAATTCCATGGGTTTATCCAACTCATTTCCAAAATTTCTATAAAATCCATTTAAATAATCAACTAAATAAAAATCATGTAGTCACATTGAATGTTGGAATAACCATATCCTAATAAATTATTCAAGTCTCATCCATTTTATTAACGCTCCCAAAACAAGTGGAGAGCTCACACTCATCCAGAAGTGTGGTATAATGTAGGACATATACAAAGAAACACCCCATGGGTGGCCTAGGTTGGTGATAATAACCCCAAAAGAATAAAAAATTACTACTATTTCCTAATTAGGATTAAATAGTTTATTAAATATGTTCAAATAATTTTAGGGGAATCACAAAAAATCATAACATGTGATGAAACTATGACCAGGAATACAAGACACCAAACCTTGAGTGAAAGTTATAAAGAAATTTATGTATGTCCATCGTAGAACACTCATCCATTATAAAACTTTGATTCGGTGTAAATCAAGAGAAAATTGATGAATGGAAGAAAACCCAAGAAATAGGGAAAATTATTTTTCACCTAAATAACATTGTCTATACGAAGTGAAATAAATAATGTTTCAAGATGATCAAATAATTTATTGGCACAAGTACAATGAGAATATTAATGCTTAAATACAATGTCATGTGGAGAATAAAGAACAAAGTATACATTTATCCATGAAGAAACTTTCAAATGGGATGAGGTTCTGCAGGAGAATGAAAAGAAAAAGGAAGGAATTGAGTTTTAATATAAGTAAGGGAAAAATGGAAAATTCGCCCTCTAATTACTATGTCACACTGTTTGTTTTCACAGTTATAAAAACAGTGTTCTAACCATGAACCCTTAGCTACCTCAAGGGGATCCTCTCATACTTCATGTGCATGGTTTTGAAAACCATTCAAAAATCATTATTTTCACCTATTCTAAATATTGCAGAGCCCCCATAGATCCATGCGACCTTGGTGGAATGGTTTCCTCCAACCGTGAGACATCCTAATAAACATTTTTAGTTCCTATATGGTTTAATAAAACCATGGGTCCTAGGGTTCATGGTTTCTACTAACCATGATTCCTAGATTCCATTTCCAAAAATTGAGACTCTGGGTTCCAAAAAATCCTCAAACACTTCCGAAGCTATAATGAAAACATTATGAATCTCTATGAGGCCAAAACAAATAATTTAAAACGAAATTAAAAAGATCCATACCTCATAGGGGATATTTGTATATTAAAATCACCCCCTTAAATCAGTTTTTCCTCGATGTACCGTTCCATGAATGGTCAAGAAATTCCTAAGAATAACTCCAACCACAGAGCATGTACGTAGGCCTCCCACTCCCATGTCTTGTCCTGTAAAGAGATATACTACCATAACACCCATACTAGAGGATCTATCCTAACTTTTAGGGCCATCATAATATAGTCAATAATATAGATATGATTCTCCTCCAACAACACATCTACCTATATATTAACCTCATCATGCTACAGAGTGTGAGATAGGTCTGAGTGATAATAGAACAATTTAGATACATGGAATATATCATTCATGGGTCAGTACCTATGAGGTAATTAAAACCCATAGGCTACCAACCCAACTCTCTCCAGAACTTCTAATGACATGAAATATCATGGTGAAAGCTTACCCTATCTAAAAATTCATCTGTGTCCTAGCCTCAATGAGATATATAAAATACTTGACCCCCATCCTTGAACTCTAGAGGTCATCGAAGATTATTAGAAGAAGATTTATACCCTGAATATTCCATATACATAGGATTTATCATATACTAAACCTACTGTAAAGTATTTTAAATGAGAAGAGTTCCATAAAACAATGCCTCACCTGCCACCAACTAGCACAAAAGTGATTGACATGGACCACTGTAAAAATCCTCATAATGTGCCATACGTATAGTCACCTGAGAACTATTATTTTACGATAACTAAAAAGGGGTATATGACTCTCCCAAGAGCCCCCAAAATAATGTATTAATTCTCTAATCATGTCCTCTAGAACACGTATAATGTGCTATGACTAGCCATTAATGTGAGTGTGGTATGTAATGTTAAGGATCACTTATATACCCAATGTCCTCTATAAGCACTAATAAAAATGAGATTTAAACTAGGAGTCCCTATTTGATACAATGGTATGATGAACCCTGTGAAATCACAAAATATCATAAATATAAAATCTCCCATGGTCATCTATTGAAAATGTCAACTTGACTGGTAGGAAATGAGAGACCTTTATAAGCATGTCCACAACAACCCATACAACATCACTCCCTCGAGGAATCCTCGCAAACCCAGTCACTAAATCTATCACAAAACCATCGAATTTCCACTTTAAAATATGTTGTTGTTGTAAAATACTAGCTATTTGATGTTTTTATTCCTTCAACTACTATCTGGTGGAACACCTTCTGAAAAAACTAGTTACCACATGTTTCATCCATGACCACTTGTATTGACAACACAAGTCATGATACATCATGGTTATACTTAGATGTATTACCCAAATAAATAAATGGAACTCCCAAATTATCTCTTCGTTTATGTATGATAGAACTAAAATGCATCCATTAATGCATATATTTTGAACCTCACTAACAGTCCAACCAGGAGGTGGGTCCTCACCAACCACACTCTCCCATAGGACTAGTAAATCATCATTAGATAATTGTATCATCATTAAAATATCCGTAATATTGGATTCCACTTACAAGGATGAGAGGAATGTATTTCATTGACTATAATTCACCTCCATGTGCCTCTTAGAGAATAAGGCTATAATTTACCACTTTCTACTAGCCTGTTGAAATGGCTGTATCTGAGTCCACCTACTATGTGCATCAGTAAATGTATTTCCCTTTCGGGTTTTATAGGGAATATAAAAGTCAAATAACTATAGGCACTTAACCCACTTTTATTTATTCAAGTTCAGATAATAATTTTTAAATATGCACATGTAGATTTTTTGGTTAGTGTACACCACAAAATGCTCCCCAAGTAGATAAATCCTCTAATAGTGGAAGGAATGTACAAAAGTAGCTAACTCAAGATCATGTGTTGGGTAATTCCTCTAATCTAGACTCAAATTATGAGACTCATATGCCACGAATTGACCCCTCCTACTTCAAAACAACTACAATCATGATATATGATTCATCAAAACATACATTATTACTTCTGCCCAAATCTGGTAGAATCCAGACTAGTGTGGAATTCAGTCTCCCTTTTAGCTCCACAAAGGCTGTCTCATAGATAAATGAACATAAAATCATCACACCCTTCTTTTTCAAACATGTTATAGGTTATTCTTGGTGTGATTATTAATATATGAAATTACTATAATATTCATATATCCCTAAGAAACTTCATATGTCAAAGACGTTCTTGGGATGCTCATAGGAAACTATAGATCTCACCTTCACTACGTAAACTGATACTCATGTATCAGAGATAATATGACCCAAGAAGTTAATATTATCCATCATGAAGTGGATCTTTGTAATCATAGAATATAACTAATAATTTCTCAATGTATCCAAAATTATTTCACGATGTTGGGAATGTTGTTTTCCATTGTGAGAATAAATCAATATATTATCCATGGATACCACAAAAGAAGAATCTATAAAAGGATATAAAACCTGGTTCATCCACACCATAAAAACTATTACCGAATTTGTGAGACTGAATGACATAACCATATAATGATATAGACCATACCTTATAAAAAATACATACGAAGTATGTCTATAGGTCAAATACATACTGGGTGATAACTGGGCCTCAAATTAATCTTTTAGAATACTCATGCTCCTTGAAGTGGGTTGAAGAGATCCTCTATCTATGACAAAGGATACAGGTTCATAACAATCAATAGGTTCAATTTCAAATAATTCACATATATCCTATGGTTACCATTTTCATTTTTCACAATAGGTTCAGTGAATCCCATAGAGATGGAACGGGTTATATAAACCCCTTTATCCCCAAGTCCTCTAGTGGCCTCTTACACTCCGACAACTTTGTAATAGCCATCCTCTAAGGAGGAATGAATACCGGTGTAGGTCTTGGTACTATCTCGATAGAGAAATCCACCAATCACTAGAGGTAAACTAGAAAATTAATCTAGGATGGTGTCCCTGAAATGCTAAAACACTAGAGGAACGTCATCCTGATACAATCCTTGATTATCTATATATAAACTAGTAATCTGTGTTGTCATCCCAGGCCGCCCATGATACCATGGGCCAACTCAAATCCCAAGGACATCCCATTCACACCTGTCAATAAAAACACTTCTCTATGAAGATGTGAAGGTCACCCCTTAGGCGATAAAAGTCAACATGAGATAAATATGAAACTATACATTCCATCCTAAGAATGAAGTCAATCCTAGTTATCTTGAGGGACAAAAGATCCCCTAGGGAGTGACACCCACCAAATTCAATGGGGAACTCCCTGCACTAGTGTACATCCTCCATTATGACCCTTAAAGTAGTATCAAAATTTATACGACCATCGAAAAACTAAAAAATGATCCCAAATCTATCCACAATAGTTATAAATATGATGATATGAGATGCACATATATATAAAAGAGGAGATACTAGAGTAAAGGCTAATAAGATCACACCTCTCACCAAATACATCATGAAACTCTAATCCTTAGTTGTAGGATATATAGAATATATTTGGCCTGATCCATGACCCTATGAAACATCCTCACTACCTCGAGTAGGCCCAATTTTCTATCTAAGTTAAATTGGTTCATAGATGCCTCATCCATGAACACCACCTCATCCTTGAAAGATTAGAGATACCCTAGCTCCCAACCTGATGTGAATATTTTAATCATGCTTTGGAACCTAGAGTCGTAGTCGACCCCTCTTCTACTGACTTCGAGATGGAAGGTCTTGTAGAAATGAAGTACATAGCCCATCCCATTGCATGTTTAGTAATTGAATGGGTATCCATCAAATTTGTTCCTCGTATGTCTCTATCTCCCACACTGATGAAAGAATATAGAACCACTAACACAAACAGCCTAGATGGTACTCCCCTCATGAAAGTGATCAAAATGACAGTTCCGTCTAACTGTTTCAAAACCACTAGGCCGAGACGCTGAACTTCCATTTTCTACACCCCATGATCAACTATATAATAAGAACCTGATCCACTATCTCTATAATATTTATCAACCAAAACATGTTGACCAATGATATTATGGCATGCATGATAAATTCTTTGAAGTGTCTCTCTCTTGACGGCTCATCAACATGATAAATCAGCATAAAGAGATGATTATCTGTAATGCATGGAAAATACACCATAATTATCATCACACCCTATTCTAGACACATATACTTATTGGCCCTTAAATATCTCAAGGTCTTAGGAAAAAAGTATTCATATAACCAGATTGGAAATCCCTCCAAACTATATCTCAGAGTGTATCAATATGGTTCAAAACATCTCACCAGCTCTTAGATTCTTCCCCAAAGCACATATTTTTTGAGTTTCAATCCCCTCTAATTAGGTTTCTCTAGATGCTAAATTATAGAAAATATAGTATCTATCCATATCTTAATAGCTTGTGGAATTCCATGCCTTGAAAACATTAGAATATGACACTACTGGAACCAACATTTTTTCTCTTGCATGGATGATGCAAGTTGAGGGGCTCTCTAAATGGTCTCCAAAAAACATATGAACCCCTCATCGAACTGGGCATCAACACCAATATCTATTACAACCATTGGTGCCACAACTGGAACTATAGAAGGGTCTACCTGTGGCCCAGGGTCCACCACCTCCATAGAATGGTCATATCCACCCTCTTAGAACATGACTATAGATCATCGTGGTGGCATTTATCTATAAGTAAAACACACATTTTTAAAAATAAATTCAATAAGAACTAGATCATAGAAAAAAGAATAATATTGGTCAAAGACTTCCTATAAAAATTCCAAACCCATATGCCTACTCATAAGTCTTGTAATGGGTAATAGAAACCATAGTAAAAAGAACCATAGAAACTACCTACTACCCACTCAAAAGATGGGTGTAGGTCATGTTCCATATTTTACAATTCAATTTCATTACAATTAATATTTATAATAAAAATATTCTTGAATTTCTGAACCCAATGGGTCACCACTTCTAATCCAAAAGTTCCAATACACCTTATATGATTATTTGTGAGTTCTACTTAATCCATACCATAACACTTTCTAGTCCATGCGACCAATGGTCCATGACTCAACATGCCAGAATTGACTTCCTAGGGTTTATTCTATAGCCTATATAGTAAACCACTATTCAGGTGATGGAATGAACTCAATGTATGAACTATGTTTCTCAATTCCCTTCAAAGATCATTCATAATAAAATTGGTATATCACTCGTAGAACACGTGATAATTTTATGCAGTCAAGAAATGCATCCTATATGGAATGAATAAATGCATGGAATGCGAAATTCCAATAGGTTCATAAAATGAATAATGAGATGGAATTCAATCATCTCACTTGGAAATGGTAAAATAAGAACCATATTAATATCAACAATAACATCACATATCATGTGAATCACCAAAAAGTTGAATCAAATAAATTGTAATAGAAAAAAATCCTTAAAAACACGCCCCATTCTAGGAAATTTTTCCTTTTCATGTATGTTGGGTAGATACTCCTTAGAAAACTCATTACCAAATTCTAATACTTTTCTAATCGCTTTATATTATCCCAAAATTGTAATGAAACTATGAACGATGATTCTCTTATATGACTTTATAATGTCCTGAACTAGTTTCCACTAAACATTTTCCCGAGCCGTTGGGTCACATGACCTCTTGAATGACCCTCCATATGGTAGAGGCTACCGACTATCAATGAGGGAATAAGGTGTGTCTATAGGGAGACTATTCCCTAATGTGAGAGTGTAACATAATGGTGTAAACATGTCATTCAATAGTTAAATCATAATTTTAATCATTGGAAGATGATAAATCATCAAGAAGATTTTAGTCATAAAAAATGCCAATGGAAGTAATATAAAATATGGTGATCATGTTAAGAATCCATAAAAAAATGAAAGGAAATATATGGAATAGGTAAACAGTAAATTACAGGTATAAAAATAAAAAGAAACTAGAACAAGTATTTCTGGATCGCATCATGAGCCTAGCTCGGTCTTATTGTCCCTTCTCTTAAATGATGAAAAATTCAAGCATTGTATAGAGGGTTCTTTCCTCAGTCCCTAACTACATCCATGAAGACTGTCTAATTACCAAATGGGAGCCTAAATAGTGTGTGACATAACACTCATAATGACACCACTACTGGTGTCTATAAAAAGTATAGTATGTGTAACATAAACTGAAGTAATGCACAATATAACATAATTATAAAAAATATGGTAAAGTGTCTAAAGTATAGGAGATCCTATCCAACCATAGATGGTTCCCTATGAACAATATTCAATATTTCATAAATAAGTGAATCTGTAAAGAAAAAATAAACAAGTATGATGTTGTCTATTCTAACAAATTTAAAGTTATACCCATACCAGGGATATTGGTAAGAAATTAAAAATATCCACTATGTCAGCAATGTGTAATAAAATTTATAATATCCCCAATGGAAATTCAATGTAATCCAGTTCCAGACGATGAAGGGATGGATCCATTATATAGAATACCATGTCACCCTATTTGAGTCCCAAGAGTATCTCAATGGATACCTGGTATAGAATTCGGTGGAGTGTAAGGAGCATGTCTATTGAACATGTCTAATGTGTGTCCAAGAAATCTATATACAAGGTGTATCAAGGCTTCTAGAATCCTATAGAATCAAGATCTAAGGAGTAACCACGTCAAAGGAATCCACTACCATGATCAAGATCCATGGAGTAGAAATTTCCATTGAAAATAATGGAATCAGGATCTATGGATCTTGTCATATTTATCCACTACCATTTCAAATTTTTAATCAATTCATTAATAATTTCACAACCATTCACATTCCCTGAGTTCATCCAACTCATTTAAAAAATTTATATAAAATACATGTAAAAAATAAACTAATTAAACTTCATGTAATCAAATGGAAAGGAGGAATAACCATATCATAATCAATCATTCAAGTCTCATTCAATTTGTTAAGGAACCCAAAACAAGTGGTGAGATCACACCCATCTAGTAGGGTGGTATAAAATATGGATGATATAAAGAAACACCCCATGAGTGGCCTAGGTCGGGGAAAACAACCTTCAATAATCAAAAACGTACTTCAGGTCAACCTAATCAGGTTCCAACAATTTATTAATGATGTTCAATAAATTTTTGGGGCCTCATCGGAAAGGCTGACATGTGTCACAATTACAACTATGAATATATGAATTAAACCTCAAGGTAAAGGTATTGACCACCTACCATAGTATATTGGTATAAAACTCATCAATTATTGAGAACTTGTTTAGTCTAGATTGGGAGAACAATGTAGAATGGAAAAAACCTTGGAATTAAGGAATATTATATTGCACCTAAATAACTCTATTGATACAATGAAAAATGAAGAGTGGCATAAGATGATCGAAGAAATTACCGATGTGAATATAAAGATATGATTGATGCATGAATCAGATGATGTTCAAAGAATAAGGAACAAATACTATCTTTTGGATTGTAGAAACTCTCAAATGGGAGGGGGATCCATTGGATAATGAAAATTGAAAGGGGGGGGGGGTTTCAGTTTTAATTGAAGTAAGGGAAAATAGTAAATTCTACTATAATTATTGGGTCACATGGTTTCTCCACAAGTTTTTACAAACCATTTTCCAACCATAATCCCTTCTCTTTATCAAGGGGGATCTCAACAAGATCATGTCCATATTTTTTAAAACTATTCATAAGCTATGATTTCCAACTCTTTTAAAAATCACGGAGCCCTCATATAGGCATGTGTCCATGGATACATGTTTTCCTAAAATTGTTAATCCTAATGATACCTTCTATCCAACCTCATATTATCTACTCAAATCGTTCATTCTATGTATCATTATTTCTACTTAACATGAGACCTAGTTTCCTTTTTCCAAAAACTGAGCCTTTAGGCCCCAAAAAATCTCCAAACACGCCTGGAAACTCTCTTGACCTCATTAGTCATTTTAATTATATAAAACCCAAGCATTTAAACTAAAATTAAAATTATTAATATATCAAATGAAATCCACGATATTGTGACTCGCCTCTTTGCATATCTTTGACATTCAATTACTTGATGACCATATTTTCTACATTTATCAGTTTTCATGGGAAATTCCCCCCATTATTTTTTCCTCACTTCCAAGATAAATGAATATTAATTTTCATTAATACTTGGAGTTTTTATTATAATTTCCTTGAAACTTAATTTTTATCTTCTTATCAGAGCCATGAGATTGTTGGTAGTCTCAATTATCCATTTATACCTTGAGAGAACATCATATAATTTATAAATAGATATTAATGTCCCTTATAGAGAATACATTTCAGAGGCATGGTTTTATGCCATTTAAGAACATATAAATTATTTATGGTCAATAATAAAACTAGAATCATACCTCACATATTGTAAATTTTCCTCATATGTACAAATATATTTTTCATACTTATATGTATCCTCAATGAATCACCATTTTGTTTTCATGAAAATAGTTTGGGGAAAGAAATTACTAAAAACCATCTTCTTAAGAACTTACAATTACATGGAGTCAACTTATTCCTCTTTCATCATACTTTTAATAATATTAAACCCTTTATCAAATTCCCCTTCCAAATGATAAACCACATGACCAAATTTTTCATGCCCTGATAACTGGAAAATGGAAAATATATTTTCTGTGGTACTGATCCATTTATCAACCATTAGTGGATCAAAGGACCCACATTGAGAAGGTGGATGTTTACCAATTAATGACTAAATTGTGTATTGGTACCAAAATTTTTCATTTAAGAGATCAACATGATTCATATATTGAGAGAGTTTCATGAGAATATCAACAATATTATTCGTTACAACTTCCATGGTGTTCAATTTATCAAGAGGAAAATCATTACATCATTCACCACATTCATTGTTATAATGATTCCACCTTATTCCAAGCATATACTAAAATAAATAATCATATTATATTCACCGAGCAATAATAATCAGAGTTAAAAATAATACAATCCTAAAATTCAATCAGGAGATGTCTTAAATGATGACAACTTCTCATAATCCTATAACACTTTTAGGTTCACCCTATATCATGTTCACATTATCTAGTGTATTTTAATTTATATCCTCATATTAAAAAAATTATTCCCTAAAAATATCTAAACCTTATTTTGATACCAATATAGGGGACCCAAGTATTACATATGTAAATTTAGAATCTCTTTACATGAATATTCAATACATTTAAAAATAATACACATTGAAAAAATGTAAATTTTTTGGGTATTTGATGACTACATACATAATAAAATTAGTTAATGAAAAATATTAAATATATACCATAATTCTTTTCACCGATAGTACCATTATTATATATTTCTTAACTAATATATTTCTTCATAACCTAGAAAAAATGGAAACATATCAATGGGTGATATTTGATGTCGAGTATGGATAAAAATGAGGGTTAACAGCAAATGATCATATAGAAGCATAATAAAATAGAAATGGTATTATATCACGATAATAACATATAAATTTTAGTTGTAATTAGTTATAAATCATAAATCATGAGTCCGGTAATAAATATTTATCATTTAGAATGACATGAGTCATAAGAGTGAGGAATAATAATTAATCAATAATGAGCAGTGATGGAATATAATAAGAATAGAAACACATAATTGTAATTTTTGAATAATAATATTCATATGAAACCATTTTATTTTCTAAGTCTCATAGTTGGGGCCATCATCGCATAGTGGATAAAGTCCCATAATGGATTGACTTCACTCATTAATCTATTTTTATTATTTGAATGAGTTTAATCCTCATCAATTTTAAAATTGTCTCATGATATATCAATAATTATCAAATTTATTTTAGGTATATATAATTCCATTCCCACACACCACATAATAAAAACAAGACATACGTGTTCCATAAGACCGTGTAAACTTTCATAATTTCATCACAACACAACCCATGGTAAATAAATAGGTTTCATACAAATTTCATTTCCAAATAATCATAATCCATAAAAATAAATAACATGTATGGAATAATTAGATCTTATCCATAGTTAATAAAAAAATATCAACAGATGTTGAAATAGATGGAAATTACCATTAAAAGAACATTCATAACATTCAGTGAAAACAAGAGAGAAATATTATTTTCTTATGATAATATTTTAAAAAAAATATATAATATTGAGAAAATATTTATTTTAAAATAATCATAAAATCATTTAAATAAATATATAATAAAAATAATTGTTATTGTGATGGGAAAATTCCTTCAAATGGTAAGCATTAAAATAGGGATTCTGATCACATTTTTTTATAAAAATCTATTAATAACCTATTTGAAAAATAATGTAATAATTAATTTTTAATACTTTAAAAAGATATTAAATATTGAATTAACTGAAGTTAAATAATCCCATTTTCATATAAAATAACACTCCTTAAAACATTTTAAAGAATATGGACATGGATGAAAAAAGACATCAACCAACGAGAAAATAAAAGAAAATTTTATTAAATTTTTTTAACAATTATTTAAGTACCTAATAGAGGATAATGAAAGGAAAAAATTAAAAAAAATAAAAACAAAATAGAATAAATTATTTCAGTTCTAATAGATATAGAGAACATAATTCTCTAAACATAAATTTAAGCCAGAATAACTTGATTAAATACGAAATTACAACATAAACCATTATCCTAGGTATTTAATTTCTTTGTATGCACTTCAAATTTATTATATAATAAATTTATATTTATTATAAATCTATAAAAGGACTATATTAATACATATATAAAAACATTATAACCCCTTATGATTTCCAATTTCTAATTTATTAACAATTCCTCATTAAAATCAACATTTGGTTTAAAACCATCCTATTTTCCTTAAATATTTTTGTTCAACGGTTTTACTAATTTAAATTTGGTTATGGTTTCATCATAAAAATAATCATAACAATGTTTTCATTGTCATCTATATTCACCATATAGAATTTTATAAACATTCATATATAGTGGTGATGAAAAATGAATTGCTTCACTTCATAGAGGCAGGAATCTGTACGTATGCACAAGCACTGTTTTCATACTCCAAAAAATAGAATGAAAAAAAAATAAATATCAATAAATCTTAATATAATCATAAAAATTTCAAAAATATAGTATATATTTAGTAAATACATCGATATTACCATTAATTTGTGGAATACAAGAACAATTAATCCCATCGCTTCATGGAGGTGGTAGTCTACACATACGCATGAATGAAATTACCATTTATCCTTGTATGGAAAGAATATGAAACATTACTGTATAATTAGCATAATTTTTTTTTACTATATTGATAACTATAATTTATTTTGGATAATATTATTATAATATATTTAGAGGGGTTAAAAAAATATACCTAAAAGTATTCAGTGAAGTTGATTACCACTTCTTTGAGAAACATGCTTGGGCTTACATCTTTGGCCATTAAAGGTTGGTATTCTGGGAAGAATATAAGTTCTAAGACATGGGGAGATAATTGATAAATACATTTGACTAGGTATTGGACTTACTTGATTAATCAATGTATTTTAACAAGTGATAGAGGTGGATTCCTTCTATAAGTGAGGTCGGTGGGACTCTTGTAAATATAAAAAACATTAAAATATAATAAATACATTTAATGTGAAAGTGGAATCATGTGGAAATTTCTATAAATCTATGAAAATTTAATGTCAAAATATCCTTAAAAAATTTAGAAATTTTTAAGTTATATTTTCAACCATATTTTTTGTTTAATCCCATCATTAATAACTTTTAAATATGATCAATGTACTTTCTATGCTGTAGTTACTATTCATTATGGATGAGACAGGAAGTGGAATCATTAACAGATTGATAAATTATAATCTCAATAAGGAAATAATTTTATGAAATAATTTTCTATTATTGAAATAAATTAAAGTAAATATAATAATTCAAAATGAAATCAATTTTTTTTTTACAAAAATGCATTTTAAGCATAAAACTGAATTTATTCCCATTACATTCCCTGTAAAACCATTAATTTAATGTTTAAACATTTTATATAATTTATATTATATATACCTTTCATTATAATTATTCACCAATAGTGAATATTTTAATTTATTAATATAAATACAGAGGGTGATCATAAAAGTAACTTAAAAAAAACTATATTTTAAACTTTAAATGTATTAATTTTAATTTTTAACCAATTTATAACCAATTAATTAATTTTACACATGTTTAAGAAATAATATTTAATAATTTTAATCTGTTAATAGATTTTTAAACAATCATATTAGACAAAAAATTCTCATAATCAAAATATTTCAAAACAGTTCTTTTGGATCTATAATATTCCCTAAATGAATTAGATTTAAAAAAAATCATTTAAATACCATAGAATGTGACTAATTTTATAATATATGATAATTATTAACATAAATTCAGGGTTTTAGGTTTTAAAATATATCAAATGCAATTATTTATTAAATTGGAATATATTCTAAAATCATTTGGGGTTAAAATGTCACTTCGTTGACTATCCCAACACATAATGGTTGTCAAAGAGATGTAACATCAGTTCCTGGAAGAAATATAAATTTTGGACAAACTTCATTGTGAATATAACACCACTAATTATGAGGTATAGGAGTAGTATAAGTTAGTTGAAGAAGCCGATAAATCATGGATGGATGATGTTATAAGGGAGAAGGTATTGCAGATTGACATTGAAGTAAAAGATTCAAAATTTACTGAAAAATAAATGAATTATTGAATAATATCAACCAATTATCTATATTTTTAGTCCATTTCTTATATCTTATATTATTATTTCATTAATACCTTCTTTTATACAAGGATGAAGAGGCTCGAGATAATATATGCTCTTTTTTTTATCATTGAATGAAAAAAATTTATGCCTCAATTTTTTTTTCAATTTTATGGCCTTTCCATGTTGTGTTGATCATTAATTAATTAAAATCCTTAAAATTCATAATGAGTAACATAATAATAATTGAATCTATCTACCATTTCAATTGAAGATATTAGTTGAATCATAACTTCAAAACATTTTAGTCAATGATGAAATGTAAAAATTAATCCTTTATATTCAAGGGATGATCTCTTATGAGGATATAGGCGAGTTTGAGATGTATAAAATATAAAAGAACCATAATTTAGGGAAATATTGTGAGCCAAAATAATAAAATATTTTATTCCCTCGAAAAAAAATTCACTTCGAAGGATATATGTCTGCTATATTCTCAATGAATACATACCTTCACCATAAGAAAATATTTTTCCTTTATGATATGAGATGAATGAATAAATTAATATAATTGAAACAAATAATGATAGCATAAATTATTAAAAGTATTCATGCTCTACAAATTTAATTCTTATTGCATCTTACACAGATCATCTCAACCAATATATATGTGAGGAATAAGAGGGATTTTTTTATGTATTTCTAATATTTGTCGTCCTAGATATAATGTCTTGAATTTTTCTAGAGATAAATTATGGAACATTAAAAATTTATGTATTTTAGTTTTAAACCCATTTTCACATAATCCATAAGAGTGAATGGATTTTAGGGGAAGAAAAGTACTTTTCTTCAGCCTAACTTTTATAGGGTCTTAACCTAAAATTCATTGTACTCTTTCATTTCTTCTTCTTTTTACATACTATGAAGTCTTTATTCGCTATAAAAGGTGTGAGACTTACGATAAGAGAATTGAATTTTTACCTTGATTCTTTTTGTGGGCTTTCAACTTGGAGAGTATCATATCTATTTCTATGGGTAGTTTAAGGTATTGTATAATGGAAAATTGATGATGGTTATTAAGGTCAAATACCTTTTCATAAAAAGTTATGGTAGTTTAAGGCGGTATATTTTTGACTAATAGCGAGGGGCATAGTTTAATGTCTAGTGTAGAGGAAAAATTGACCCGATGTGAATTTATGTACCACTTTTTAGTATAGGAGAACTAGGATAAGAGGTGTATTTTTTGTTTTTTATTATACTTATTAAACCAATGTGTTGGATTTGGTGGCCTAGAACCAAATACATTTTAGATTATGATAAATTTGTATTCATCGATTTGAATATTAATAAATACCTTATCAAATCTTGATTGTTCTTTTGCGTGACAATTCATGTGATAATGTCCTATGGATTTCTGTTGCAATAAGGGTCATAGAAGATCCTTGCTATGATGATAACCTAGAAGTTACATAAAACTATTCTTGAATGTGTGTTCTATGGCAGGATGCTGTTATTTGAGGGACAAAAATAATACAGGACATTAGCGGTGAGGACTTATAAAACATTGAGACACCTTCTCATGGTGTGCACCCTTAGTGATATCTAAGAGGATATTATGAGAATGATACCCACCAGTAGGAAATCCACATTTCATAATGTCATTGAATGTTTCTATCTACAGACGTGTGTATTGGTCCATGGACTTTAAGATTATTATTAATGGGTATTGCAACTAATGAACTTAGATGTATTGATGAAAACCGTGACGACACACTATTAACAATGAGGTAGGATATGTTGGGTGCATCCTGAGTAATACTGCATTAATAGATAATGCAATAAAGGATTTGTCCCTTCCGTTTCATAACATAAGGGGATATCTCCATCCCTTTGATGGAATTGATATATCCTAAATAAATCCATGGCCATGGTGAGGAATGGGAATGTTCAATTCAAGGAAGTCAAATAAAGAATAATCAAGAACATGTGTTGATGGAACTAGCATGAAACCCGATTTATTGAAGATATCATAACAAAGGGATTACATTACACGATAAGCATTCATAGGAGGAGAAACTTCATTACGGCATTAACTTGTTTCTCTATTGGTGACTTGGTGTGTTTCTAGATGGTAAACATGGAATTTTGGCAGGATTCTCCTAATGCCACTGAGAAAGAGGCCTAGAGGTTCACACAATAAGTGTGTCGAAGTATCTTAGTTAAATATTAATTTTACATGTTGAATAATGATTAATCCCATTTTTGGTTTAATAATTATTCAAGGATGTCTGATCACATTTATTTCTAAACTAGTCATTAAATAGAATATATTGTGGGAGAAATAATATATTTATTAGCGAGTAATATAGTGATATATATTTATGAAATAAAAATTGATTATTCAATGTCTAATAAATGCAGGGGAGTAAATAAAGAAAATGTAAAAACAAAAGTACACTTTGTGTATATTAATATATACACACTCTGAAGTTTTTTTAGGAATTTGTGATAAATGATATTATTTATTTAATTAAATAATATTAGGTGTAATTCGCTACGTGCATGTAAAGTAATAATAATAGTCAAACACTATTACTAGACATGGGTTATTACTAAGAATTAAATGAAATAAACAATACTTATGGGTAATTATTTTATTTTATTATTCTAATTATTATAAATCCCAATTACATTATTCTCATTAAACCTTTCCACTCTCAATGGTAGTGGAGAATGAATATGAAAAAAGCTCTCAAGCCAAGAGAGAATTCCTTTCTTCCAAGAACCCTCTCACGTTATGACAAAGATCATCCTCCACGGGATCAAGGAGATCACTATGGAAGTGGCTCTCAAGGAGATCTAAGGCGAACATCACAAGAGAATACTCTTTCACGCTAGCACCTGGAGATCTATTTAGCGACGTCCAGGGATACGTGGAGTACGTGTGGATCACTGCCAGAGAAAGCATACACTTGGCTTCTACAACAAAATGACACATCACATTTTATCATGACCATAAACATCATAAGATAAAGAATTCCATAAACTAAAATATTGCATTTAAATTAAATTAATTATAACCAACATATGACGATTCTATCTATGGTTCTGGGACGTCCCATATTCCTTTTTGTTCTTCATTCTATTATGAAGATCCAGTATTTTATTATCATGACTGATTTGAGATTGATCATTGTTAACTGTAAAAGTAAAGTTGGGAACACCCATCCATGCGCTTCCACAGCACCCAGAACCTGAAAGTGGTATCAAATGGGTCATATCGTTGATTATAATTATTATTATTTTTTGTTGATGATTTACACATTTTATAATTTTGTCATTTCAATTAAAGTTAATTGTTTTATAAATATGAATCTCGAGATATGTTCCTCCTCTTTAGTTTCTCATTCACCTTACAAAAGTGATCTTTTCCTTTAACTTTGATTAAAATAAAATAGATGATCTTATCTAGAGGTGCCAAAGGTTCCTGACTATACAACACCAGAACACACTGAGTGTATTAAGAAGTACACGCCATGTGGTCAAGGTCCAATGCATAGGGACTGGTCCACCCTACCAAGCCATGTCATTGGATTTTTTCAATGTCTTAATGGCTCCATGTGTTGACCAGGATCATGTGGCACATGGTATATAGATTACACGTCATGTGGCCCAAAGGACATGACGTGTAGTCCATTCGGGTTAGGGTTGAAACATGTACCCTGTATTTGGATTGGATGTCTGGAGATCATGTAACATGGACAGTGCATGCTGTGTGGCCCACTGGACACTTTGTGTACTCCGAAGATTTCTGAATTACATCTTCATTCTGTATCCCCATGCGGGTACTTCAGATGGATGATGAACGATAGTGAATGCCATATCGTCAGAACTACACAATGTGTACTCATTCAAATTACACAGATTTATTAAAATTTATTATTATATTATACAAACCTTTGATAAGTGTACCATGGTGCGGGCGTAAAGCTGGGGAACAACACGTGATAGGTGTTATATATGTGTGTGCTTAATTTAATATCTGCGTAATGATCATTTATAATCCTTGGGTAGTTATGAACGGAAATTCACTGGGTTTCCTCCAAGGTACAAGTTATATACAAAGATACTTTTAAATGAATTTATATTTTTAAAATTACGATGGATGATAATCTCAAGGAAATCTAAAAAATATTTTATGATAAAAGGATTGAGTAATTAAATATGATAATTAATTGATTCGATCATGTTTTCTCTTAAGAGAGAACAGTTAAATAATTGAATTCTAGTTTTATTTATGAATAAATATCGTTTCATTTATGGATGATCTTGAGTTAGTCCAAGACCTTTTTACGTGGACGGTTTCATTTAATTTATTTATTTAAATTAAATTTATTGGCATGCATGCCTTCTCCTCATTAATATGTAGGGCCTGCATGCCCAAGGTTTCTTTTATGTAAAACACCCATTTACCCCTCTAATGTGTGTGAGATAAAAGCATATATAATGTATGGGGGTCCCAACCTAGAAGAGGCAGATCATGTTAGGAGCCAAGAAGAAACCAATCAATGGATATACAAAGGTGGACTGGTGGAAAGATATAAACATGAACTCAAAAGGTTTAAAGTGTTTCCCCTAGGTCTTGGTTTAGTTTATAAAATTCCAAATAAACTAACTTATGGAACACGATCATGATCATGGAATTTATTTTATTTCTGTTAGTTTCATGGTTTATTTATTGAGTTTGTGTTGTTGCAGTCACACAATTAATGAATTAAACAAGCATGCAAGTTGGAACAAAAATAAGACCAGATTATGCGTAAATATTATCTTAGACATGGATAATCACTTATGTATTTCCCACATAATATTAAAAATAATTTAATAAAGATAATAAAATGGAAATTTACATATAAGGATAAAATCCCCCATGGAAATATTAAGTCGGTATAGCCTTCCTAATCTTGGTTAGAATCGAACCATTGTTTGAAGTGCTTGACAAACCCTAGTTAGGGTGCTTTGAATTATCAGGTAATTTTAATTTGAGGTTTTGGGTTGACATGACTTGGTTCACATCAAGGGTTGACTACCACAATAGTATATGGTGTGTCCAAGAGGCAAAGGATGAGGAAATCCAATATAAAAGGATTTTAGGATTGGGGAGTTCACTCAACCGATCAAGGATCTATGAGTTAATACAGTTGGAATTTTTAATTTCTACCAAAAAAAATAAAATTGCTTGACCAACCCTATTTGGGGTCATTATTGTGGAAATATGGATCCTTTCCACGAGATTATTCATCAAATAGAATATTCCGATGTCAATGGTGGGGGATATTGGATTTCGATAAAATATTGGGAGACTAATAAGTATTTATTTATTTATTTTCCCCAGTTTTATCATGATAAAAGTACTAAATCTTTTCACATATTAATTATTAGAAATGGAAAGAAAAATCAAATCAAACATATCATTGAGGACCATAATCAAGAAGGAAAACATTCTCATCAGTACTAATTTCCAGGAATGGAAGAGGCATTTACCAGTCAACCTTCTCCATGAGTGAAAATTGTATGTGATGGAGGAGCCTATTCTAGTTGCTCCTGGAAATGAGCCCAATGATGAAGAAATATCTCTCTCTATGAAACATTTGGATGATGCCACAAATGTCCACTATTTCATCCTATCGGCCATGTCTAATGAGCTCCTGAAGAAACACGAAAACATGGACGCGTATAGAATGATGTATCGACTTAAGGATATCTATCAAGAGAAGGTGATAAAAGATATATATGAGATCTTCAATTATTTTTTTAAAACTAATCTTGGACATTCTGCACCAGCTGGTCCTCATATAGTCAATCTTATTAGCTACACTGAATGCCGGACATCGTAGGGATTAAGTTCCCTGATGATTTGTGTACATATCTCCTAATATCATCACTTCCCAAGACCTTATCTAGATTTATTTTTGACTACAAAATGTGAAAAAATGACAAGGAAAATGGGCCAAACCAGCAGACAAGGACATGGGGCATGCGAAACCCATAGTCCATATGGTGAATAAAAATTGGAAAGACAAGTAAAAGGGGAAAAGGGTTTATAAACCGTCTAAAGCCCTATAGAACCGTCCTTCCAAGAATGGGACGATCCAGAGGAAGGGAATATAATGTGAGGAAATATGTTTTCATGTGGCAAGCCAGGCCACTAGAAGAGGAACTGCAGCCAGAATCATGGGGATGTTAAAGGTTCTATTTTTATCGAGTGTAATCTTTCCATTTTAACACATTGGGTACTAGATATAGTGTATGGGGCTCACATCTGTATTCTAATTTAGGAATCAAGTAGTTTTAGAAATATTTCTAGAGGATAGGTTGATCATTAAGCTGTTAATGGCGCGAGGCTTTATGCGTTAGCCATTACCGATTATAATCTTTCATTTAGAATATTGGATGATTTTGGTTTTACATAACTGTTATTTTTTTCCCAGTGTTTTCAATAACATAATTTCGCTATCATGTTTGGATATGGATGGATTTATCTTCATGTTTGGAAATAAGGGTTGTTTCTTTTATAACAAAAACATATGTTATGGTATAGGGTATTTAAATAATGGTTTGTATGTATTAAATTATGAAAAAAGGTATTGGAAATCGATAACGAAACAAAATCACATGAATCATACAACACCCAATTGTGGCATCACCATCTCGGTCATGTAAATAAGAATATCATGAAAATACTCTTCCGAGATGGTTATTTAGACTCTACAGAGATAAAACCACTTGACAGATTTCATGATTGTTTATAAGGGAAAATGAACAATACACATTTCAATGGATAGGGTGAAAGCTCCACATGACATCTAGGATTGGTTCACACAGAGGTATGTGGACCATTTCTAGAAGAATCTATAGGTGGATATTCTTACTTCATTACCTAAAATGATGATTTGAGTAGATATGGATATATCTAAATAATGGGGCATAAGGAAGAGTCCTTGGAGAAATATAAGGAATTTAAGAATGAAGTAGAGAATAAGCTTGGTAAGAAGATAAAGAAACATCGATGAGATATAAGTGGAGAATATTTGAACCAAGAGTTCATCGACCTTTTAGAGGAGTCTGGGATTATATCAATACTCACTCATATTTATACACCACAGTGGAATGGTGTTAGTGAAAGGAGTAACTATACCTTATTTGACAGTGTGAGGTCGATGATGAGTCATGTAGATCTTCCATTATCCTTTTGGGAATTTTCATAACAAATTTCATCATACACTTTAAAATGAGTACTAACTAAGGTGGAAAATAGAATTCCCTCAGAGTTATGGGACAAAAAGAAACCCATTTTTTCGCACACATATGTATGGCGATGTGAGGCATATGTTAAGGCCTTATCCAGAAACAAACTAGCTCCTCGTGGAATGAAGTGTATCGTTATATGATATCCCATAGAAAAAAAGGATATTACCTATATAAACCTCCAGAGAATAAAGTTTCTATCTTCAGACAAGACATATTTCTTCAGAGGGAGAACATACTCCAAAAGTATTATGATAGAAACATTTACTCCGACGTAGTTGATGCTCAAGATATACAAAAGTTAGTATAGGAACAAGTTGCACAGGTCCCTAGGGAAGAGGTTCTAGAAACACAAGTACTACGTAGGAGCTCAAGAGAGGTAAGGGAACCAGAGAGATTTTATTTTCTAGTCACTGAGGATGGTGAATCATTATTGTTGGAAAATGATGAACCTATCTCCTACAAGGAAGCAGTAGTGAGATCAGAAGCTACAAGATGGCAAGAAGCTATGAAATCTAAGATGGATACCATGTATCAGAACCAAGTCAGGTTTCTGGTCGATGAGCAAATTGATATAAATCATATTGGATAGAAATTGGTATTGAACAGAAATATGGATATGGAAGGTCAGGTTATAACCTCTAAAGGATGTATAATGGTTAAAGTATTCAGACAATTTCAAGGAATTGACTATGATGAAACTTATCAAAGGTTTCCATGTTTAAATCCATATGAACCATACTTTCCATACCTTTTTACCAAGACTAGGAGATTTGGAAAAATGATGTCAGAACAACATTATTTAATGGGAACCTTCAAGAATATGTCTATATGACACAACCAGAAGGGTTTGTGACACTAGGTGAAGCCAAACGAGTTAGAAAGATGAAGAAATCCATTTATGGAATAAAGAAAGCATCCAGGTCATGGAAAATTTGATTTGATGAAGCCATAATGGAATTTGATTTCATTAAGAATGAATGTGATCCATGTGCTTATAAATAGTTCAATGTGAATGTGGTTGTTATCCTAGTAGTATATGTTGAGGAAATATTACTCATTGTAAATGAAATACCAGTCTTACAGCTAGTTAAGGACTGGTTGAACATGTGTTTATCCATGAAGGGGTTAGGTGATGCATCCTATATTTTAGGGATCAATAATATTTTTAATAGATACAAGTGTCTTCTTGGACTATGTTAGTGTACATACATTGACCAGATACTAAATAAATATAGTATGGAAAAATCTCAAATGATATTCATTCCAATGTCACATGTACTACATATTTATATGATAATGTGTCCTCAGAAAAAACCTGAGAAAGATAGTATGAGTAAGATACCATACGCTTTAGCTATAGGATCCATCATGTTTTCCATGTTATGTACCAGGATTGATGTTCCCTAGGCACTGAGTGTGGTAGGAAGTTATCAAGAAGATATAGGATAACAACATTGGACATCTTTTAATACCATCCCTAAGTATCTAATAAGAACTAACGATATGTTCTTGGTGTATTGAGGAGACAAGGAGATTTTCATCAGAGGGTATGTTGATGCTGGTTTTCAGACAAATCAAAATTTTATGAAGTTACAATCAGGTTAGGTTTTATATCTCAATAGAGGAGTTTTGAGCGGGAAGAGTTCAAAGAAGGCACTTGTTGCTAATTCTACAGCCAAGCCATAATATATAGCATCTTCTAATGCAGTAAAGGAAGCCGTATGGATTAGAATCTTTTTCTTGGAGCTTGATGTGGTTCCTAGAAGCAGAGACCCTATCACATTGCATTGTGATAATACTCTAGCAGTGGATCTTGAAAAATAACCAAGTATACATCAATAGACAAAAAATATTCTTTGGAAGTATCACATTTTGAGAGATTTATATCAAAGGGGTGACGTTTTAGTGATAAAAGTGTCCAGGAAGAGAACATGGAGGACCCCATCACTAGAGGCCTATCTCAGTAGAAGCATGAATATCATGTGAGAGTTAAAGGGTTAATGGTTGTTATTAGTTGGCTCTAGTCCTAGTGGGAGTCTGTAGGATTTGGTGTCCTAGATCCAACTATTTTTTACTTTATGATAGAATTATATTCATAGATTTTAATATTAATAAATAACTTATAACCTATTGATTGTTCATTTGTGTGACAATGCATGTGAAAATGTCCTAAGAATAGTTGTTTCACTAAAAGGTCATAGAGGATCCTTGCTATGATGAGATCCTAGAAGTTCCATTAAACTATTATTGAATATATGTTCTATGAATAGATGATGTTTTTAGGGAAAAATATAATATAGGCCATTACGGTCGAGGACTCAAAAATCATTGTGGAAACTTCCCATGGTGTGGGCCCTTGGTAATGTCAAGGAGGATATTATGAGAACGAGAACCGCTAGTAGGAAATCCAAATTTCATAGTATCATTGGATGTTAATATATTTGAATTTCTGTATTGGTCCTTGGAATTTATGAATATTATTAATGTGTATTAAAATATGCGCACTCAGATGTATTGATGAAAACTATGATGAAAAATAGTTGAAAGTGAGGTAGGATATGTTTGGTGCATCACGAGTAATACTGTATTAGTAGTTAATGAGATAAAGGATTTGGCCCTTCCATTCCATAATATAATTGGATATATCAGGCTCTTTGATGGAATTTATATATCCTAAATAAATCCATGGACACGGTGATGAATGGGAAAGTTCAATTCTGGGATGTCAAATAAAGAATAATCAAGCACATGGGTTGATTGCACTGGCATGCAACCCGCTTGATTCGAGATATCATGACAAAGGGATTACATTACACGGTAAGCATTCGTAGGAGGTGACACATCATTAGAACATTAAATTCTTCCTATATGGATGCCTTGGCATGTTTCTAGATTCTAGCATTGGACTTTATGGAAGCTTCGCCTAATGCCACTGAGAAAGATGCCTAGAGGGCCACACACTATGTGTGTACAAGTATCTCAATTAAATATTCATTTAATTAGTTGAATAATGATCATTCCCATTTTTGGTTTAATAATTATTCAAGGATGTCTGATCTCATTTATTTTGAAACTACTTATTCGAGAGAATATATTTTCAGTGAAATAATATATTTATCAGTGAGTAATACAATGATATTTAATTAAGAAATAAACAGTCACTATTCAAGGTATAATAAATGCGGTGGAGGAAATAATGAAAAATCAAAAACAAAAGGACATGCTGTGTATGTATTCTAGGAATTTGTGAGAATAAATATTATTTATTTAATCAAAAAAAATTAGGTGTAATTCGTTGGGCACATGTAATGTAATAATAATAGTTAAATGCTATTATTAGACATTGGGTCTTACTAAGAATTAAATGAAATAAATAAATACCCATGGTAATTATTTTATTGTATTATTCTAAGTATTATAAACCCCAATTACATTATTCTCATTAAAACATTCCATTCTATGTGGATGGTCACAATGGATTTGAATAAATCTCTCAAGACAAGAGATAATTCCATTACTCCAAGAATGCTCTCAATTTATGAGAGATATCCTGCTTCATCCGATCAAAGAGAGCTCTTTGGAAGCAACTCTCAAGGATATCAATGGAGGACTTCGAAAATGAAGGATCTTCCACACTAGCACCCAGTGATCCCTTTGATGATGTCTAGAGATACGTGAAACACATGTGGAACACCTCTAGAGGAATCCTATACTTGAATTCCATGATACAATGCCAAATTACATTGGATCATGACCAGGAACATCAAAAAAGAGAGAATTCCAAAAATATAATTCTTGTATTTTAATTAAATTAATTTTAACCAACATATGATGATCCTCTATATGGATTCGAGACTTCCCACTTTCCTTTTTTTTTATTTCAAAGATCCAACATTTTATCATCATGATAGATCTCGGATTGATCATTGTTAATGGTAAAATTAATACAGGGTGAAACCATCAATGGTAAAATTAATGTTGGGTACACCCACTAATGGTATATTGTAATGCTCAAACCAATGTAGGGAATGATTTAGGGCACATGAATTTAACCAAATATTAGGTAGTTTGTTTGATGATATGCTCAAGGTGAAAACCCAAGATCAATTAATATAGGCTAAAATAAGTATAGATAAACTAATAGAATAGGTTCATAGAGTTTAAGGTCATAAGACTCTAACCAATGTAATAGATGCTAAAACTTATGTGGGATTTAAGAATAATTCGTTCTTCAACTATCTTCAACAAGTAATGAGAAAAGTGTAATTCATATCTTGATTTATTTGAATCATGAAATAATGGAATGAAGAATGAATGAAGAGGATAACCAATAAACATATTTGAAGTATGGGTTATTATATAATACAATTAAGGGATCATGGGGTTATGGAATTTTTTCCTTGAGATGAAAACATTCCTCAAGTTGAATAAGATGGATAAATATGCATCTTCTATGTTTTCATTGACTAGAATATTCATTTGGGAGATAGATAACCTTGTTACATATATTCATGAATGGGTTATGATGATTCAATCACTTATCGTAAAATTTATATAATATTGGAAGATTTTATTCGAAGGGTGATTAGAAGATCCCAGTATAGAACTATCCGTGGTTGGGTTATCATGGAATGTTGACAGAGAAGTGTACATGGATGAAGAGTAGAAGCTGGTCTAGGAACAAATTGTTTTGATGTCACTGCGTATAAATCAATAATAGAAATCATGTTATATATAGTTCTTATAAATTGTATCTACATTGATCCAACCCATGAATAGGGGAAATTAGAAATGAAATGGTTGATTTTACTACTGATATATAGATATAAACATGAATTGAATGAATTTTTTTTGAGTGAAAATTATTTTTTATTAAAGAAAACACTTTTGTGGGAAAAGTGAGAAACCATAGGGTCCAGCAAAACACCCAAACAACCCCGAACAAAAAATGGAATGAAACAGGATCTACCTCATTGAAGCAAAAACAACAACCACCATCCCTATGAGGTAAACTCGGCAATCCCATGCAATCATGGTCCCTCCCGATGTTTCCATCCCTCCAAATCAGCCATATCCCAAATGGCCTTCAAAGGTGATGGCAGAGTGCTATAGTCCAACGAAGATGTCCAGACTGCACTTCTCTAATCAGTTTGTGGGAGAGGCCTCATAAGAAAAGGAAAAGTTACCAAAACATATCCTTATCCTAATATTGCTTTCCTCCTTGTAAACATTCCAATTAATTAGCCATACCTTAGCATCAGGATCTTCCCCAAAAACGTCTTCCAAACGGTCCGCCATTTTGTCCCATGTTCGGATATATTCTTCTTTGCTGATTTTTCGATCGTTGAAGCCTCTCATTAAGATCAAATCTTGTTTTTCAATCCACTTAGACTGCTCGTTGTTGACCTCCACTCATACAGCTCTTCCCATCATATCAGCCTCTTCCTGTGGAATGTCAACATATAGATATTCTTCTACCATGTCATCCTCGGAACAAAGGATAGGTTTCTTTATGTTCTTTACATTTTTAGTAGATATTCCCATTTCATTGATGTTTTCCTTGATTAAAAGCTGATAATCCTCCTTCACCATGTTGAGCAATAACGCTGACAACTTCTTCGCAGAGCGGGTCTCCAAAGGTTGGAGAAGCGAGGAGTAATCCTTCTTCCCCTTCTTCCATCCCAATGAAAATAAATTGGAAAATGTGGAATGATTGATATGAGGCCCCTAATAATAGCATGAAATGGGGTTTGAAAGGGATAATGTTTATCTATGGATAAAAAGGATAATTTGGACATTGTTACATATAATGAGAAGAAAAAAATCAGGACACATTTATTTTTTATTAAGGTAATTTTCATTATAGTATTGGATCAATTTCGAAATTAAACTCTATGGATTTTTCCAAGATAAGAGATATCAGTATTATTATATGTTCTTTCAGTGTATGGTAAATTTTAATATCCTAATTTTTATTGGTGAATACCCACACTGAGGATTAATATTGGTTGTATTTATAGATAGACCTGGGTTAATGCCTCTGAGCATCACTCTATATCATGTAAGAAAAATAATCAAAAGACAGAAAAGATATTAAAAATGGGTTTTAGGGTGATATAGATAATTTTAATGGGAAATGTGGAATAGATCAATCCTAATGTAGGGTTTATAGAGAAAACCTAATGTGAATGTGAATATTGAAAAAATATGTCAAAGAGTGGGGTTGAAGTTGAATGGATTTTCCGTTAGACCGATAATTTTTTCCTCACTATTTATAAAAAAATAAATTTAAATTAAACTACATGTAGTTCATATAAATGGTATCTTTACATAGATTTAACTTACACATAGGGGAATGATGTAATGATTTAATCCATTTATCGGGCCATATAAGGGAAAACATGACACAAATTGATGATGGAAAAAACACTAAAATATATTTTTTAGATATTTTGGAGTCTTAAACATAGAATATATATATATATATAGGTAACTATATTATAGGTACTATTATAAGGATATCACTATAATGTAAGGATATTTGGCTATATAAATTGGACACTATAAATTTTAAAGGTTATGCGGAGTGGAAAAAATGTCATATAGTTATAACATCATGTGGAAATTAATCTAGTTTCATGTAGTTTTTATTTAAAAGAAAAATTACATTATCCCTTTCTCTTTAGGTTCATATGACTAGGTCCTATTTCATTCAATTTAATATTATATTGAATAGACCTTCACTAAACCAACAAGAAGCTATAAAAATTATTTTGTTACAACCCATTTTCTTATGAGGTACATATCCTTTAATTTTTTGTTTAATTTTTTTTATTAAAATGGTTGTTATTAATGGTTCAAGGAGGGATTCCGGAGAATCAAGGATTGTAGAGAGCCCATAACTTCAATTTATAGAGGAAACAAATTTGGAACACAATTTGTTTAATCTGATCACCTGAGGCTACATGATTGGATAAAAATATGTGAGTTCCCATACAGGGTTTATAGAGGCATGCACGAGCTATGAACAGTTTTCCAAAAACATGCACCTAGATCACACAATTATTGACAGTTAGGTAGTGGATCCAAACATTTTTTCACATTGTTTTTACAAACATTGTGTCCAAATCATGGGACTCATTAAAGATCATGTAAAATGACTATTTTACCAATTATCTCTTTAAAACATAAAAAACTACTCTACCCTCCTAAGAACACATCATCCCACATGTTAGATCACCATACTACTCTTCTTCTAGGTTTGTTAGTAGGTCATTCATTTGATCTTAGAATCAAGTTCTATTATTCATGTTGGATCCATACATGTAAGCACTTTGATTGTCTCACTAACATTCTTTGTGTATCTCATCGTATTGAATGGTAAATCCATAAGAGATAATATTCCTTCCATTCATGGTATTCATATTTTTTTTTATTTCTCCCATTTTAGTGTAAGTTAATGGCTGATAGTGGATGAGTAGAGGAATACACTGTAACACCCCGAAATTTTATAAAAAATATTCTTTTTAATTTCATTAATGTCTTGTGTTGTACACTACACCAAAAAGATCTTGGAAAACACACATCCCTGACTTGGCTTGCATTACATGCCATCACGACCTTCCACGATAGCGTGTGTTGTACACAATACCAAGTTTTTCTAAACAACGATATGTTATATAAACTAGCCATTATGAATAGTAATACCCACTTTTTGAAATTTTATAAATTTTATCTTTCAAAATGGACTTCATTTTTGGATTCATAATATCGAAATTATCCTAGGGTGAATTTTTGGTATTTTTCTGAAAACATTCAATTTTTGATGAATAGTGAAAACACTTGGTGACTATTCAAAAACCAACTTTTTATTTAAACAATTATTAATTTTATTTAAATTTATTTTAGGTAAAAATTGATACATAATACCTATATAAGTTCAATTTAAGTCATTGGAGTCATTTTATAATAATTTTAGATATATAAAAATTTTATTGAACTTTTCACCATCTATTACCCACCTTCTAGAAGAATTTGCAAATTCACATAAAACATAATTTTACCGCTTTTGTGAGTGGAATTTCGAAAATCCGAGAGACATGGTTAATAACAAGGACTAAAATGTGGTTTAATGAGATGAAAATAATTTTTGGTGAATAGTAACTTTTTACTTTTTTTTACCACGGTTAAAAGTAAATAGGGTAATTAAGGGTAAAAATGATATTATTATTACCCTAAAACATGTCCTAATTATATTGGATAAGTGTAATGCGACCTAAGACAACCATATGAATAAAATATGGCTATTTAGGCCCACTTGGATTAGATTAGAACATTTATTATTAATTTATTTAAAGAAGGGTTAAAATAGTTAAAATCAAAATTTAATTACTAAATCATTTTTAATATAGGGTTATACATAAAATAAATTCGACTATAAATATTCATTAGAAATATAAAACGATTTCCTACATAAGGGTATTTTATTTATAATTTTTAGACATTAAATAAGTTAATCTATTTATGAAACAATGATGATGTAGTAATTATCTTATTAATGAAATATTGACATAATTGATGTTATAAATACCCAAATAAAAGTAATTTGAGGCTTTTTATGAATTAAAATAATTTTATAGGTTAATATGACATGTTAGTATTGATTTAGTTAACTTTTTCGAATTAAGAATTCTGTTATGATTTTCAAAAAAATCAATTACCAAATAGTGTCAAAATTGACATAAAATAGTTTTTAAAACAAATATTATATTATTAATTGTTATTTTATTCTTAAAAATCTAAGGTTCGGCCAAATGACTTAGATAAAGTTATATATATTAATAATAAAAAACTTGGGATTCGTTTGTCTTGTTATAGTAAGTTTATTGACCTTATAGTGTAAGAAAACAAGAAGAGGCGGTCAAATAAAAATAATTTATCTTAAAGTTAAATCTAAATGATAAGGTTAAAATAGAAACCTAAACATGTCTATATTCTATTTTATTAGAGTATTTAGACCCATCACCACCTTAACTTCGAAATAACTCAATTTGTAGCTATTAAAAAACCGAATATGACTATATAATAAAATAATAGTTTTAGTTATTCCAAAGGTGCCCCTCTCCTCCCTTATAAAAGGGCACCTCCTCCCTCTCTTCCTCACACCACTTTGAGACTTCAAGCTCGGCCAAACCCTGCCAATTTATCTTATAGACTTTCCTAGAAATTTTCCAGAGGTTCTGGTCTTCTTCAAAGACCAATCTTAGTGGCCTAAGAGGAGGTTTCAAAAAGGTGTGTCGAAAGAAGAGGTAATATCCGTTACTGATTCTTTCAACTTTATTTATTCTTCTACTTCTTCTTATTTAGTTGTTTCATTATGAAGTAATAACATCAGTATCAATAATATAATGATATGTTATTATAAGTATGAAACAACCCTATTTCACTGTCTATCCATCATATGGAATACGAAATCACCGCACGTGCGTACGTATGGAATACAATCTCCACGTCGCGGTGTAATCAATTTTCCACCACCACCATACTTGTATGGGTATAATGGTGTAAATAATAACTATATATGATTATTGTAAAGTGATATTGATTCTGAAATAGTATACATACACTCCAATACAATTCCACGATCATGGGAACGATATCATCGCTCGTGCGTACGTACAGAATACCATCTCCACGATGTAATGAGACTCATTCGACATGATCTTCATTGCATAATGATTATATAAATGAATTTAATGAATGAATATGATATATATTACACTCATAACATTCTGGAAATTAGGTATCTATAACCAAAAAATAAGAATATGAATTTATTCGACAAAACACGCATAAGAACAAAAAGTAATAAACACCCGAATAACAAGTAGAAATGAAATATTACTAACAAGAAGCTAAGAATATGACCATATATGATATCATAATAATAAGTATGATTCTATAATAAGTAAATGACATTATTTAAATCATTATACAGGATTTATGGACACTTATGAAGCAAATCGGACCAAAGGTAAGGGAAAATATCACAATCTCATTTTTATCCGAGATTGTTTATAATTCAGAATTTACTGGGGAATATTTATCATCCAAATCCATGTTTCCTCAATATTTAATATTATTTCCATCCACATACAATTTTTTAAATCCAATTTTAACCATTGGTGAGTTTTTAGTAAAAGATATGAAAGGAATCTTTTGTCGTTTTTAGTACGAGGTACTTTTTGACTTTTCCGACCAAAGTACGACAAGAATGTTTTTTAACTTATACGGCATGAATGGATTCATAGAACATTATTTCCATGAAGCTTCCTTTTCAAGTTTTAAAGTTTATTTTTAATCAACTTATTTTATTTTAAAATTGTATGACATGTTAAGAAAGGAAAAATATTTTTGAAGTAGAAATGATATTTTCCTCAAGAATGGAGTTCAAGTGTTTTATCAAAATTATTTTCCATCTAAGATAATATAGGGTTCTGTTTATATCAATATTTTTAAATTTATTTGATTATGTTATGATGGAATTATTTTTATGATGTCCTTTTATCTTATATGGATTATGTTATGATGGCATGATGTTTAAGATTCCCATTTTTATTACATGGGTTATGCTATGATGTATGATTTATGATTTTGTGGAACACATAAGAATGGTTTCATTATGCGATGGGTGGGACCTATATCTCCCTCCAATGAATTGGGTACATATTTATATCTCATGATATAGACATGACTGGAATGACATGTTAAACCGGTTCAGTGAAACAGGACTGAAATGAGGAGTGAACTCGGTTCAGAAATGGACTTTGTCTGCTAAGATATTCCTGGCAATGTGTCTTGACTACTAAGAAATGATTCTATATGATTATGTGTATATGCAACAAAATTTCATGTTTTATGTTATGATTATTGGGATTACATTTCACTACTATGATTTATCCCATGTTATGAAATTATGATCTCTTTTGCAGGTTAAGATTTCCAAAATAATATGTTCTTATGAATATGATGTGATAGATATTTCTTTTTTTACACTTACTGAGCATTTGAGCTCACCCTTTTTATGTTTTTTTCCCCAGGATATAAAGAAACGTTTTAGGTAAGAAAACAAAAGGGGAAGATCTTTATGGGAAAAGTTGAAGATCTTTCACCACGATTAGAAGATTAAATTCTGAGTTTCCAAAGACACCAAACTATTACGGTCCTTGTGTGTCTGTGTTTGTTATGTAATAAGTATTCCGCAAAAGTAATGTAATGTCCATGTACGTCAGGCTTCATGTATCTATAGTTGGTATCAGAGGAATGGTTTACTTAACCTTTGGAAACTAGGATGCGTGAACTTTAGTGAGATCCTTAGAGATATTTCTAAGGTATGTCTAGGGATGTCCCTAAGGTTAAGTATAAGTATAGGTTATAGTCCTAGAATTACATTAATGATTTTTGATTTAAACCTAATATTTTAGATATTGAAGTTACTCCCCCTTTATTATGTTGTTTTCCCTAGCATGATTTTTGCCTCTCACACTATTCTTTTTGGGTTTTAGACGATGGATGGAACCCGAAGGAACCGTGTTGATCAATGTAATGGACAATGAAATGATTGTCCTCTTGAACAAATAAATGTTATGGGAGATGGAGTGAAAATTATTATTTCTATACTTACAAAAGCTATGAATTATTCTAGACTTCCAAATGAGAAGAGAAGGGAACAATATTCTATTGAGTCCTTCATGAGGCAACGTCCACCTTTTTTCAGTGGGTCTTCTGATCCACTTGTTGCTGAACAATGGATTAGTAACACTGAAAAGATATTTTCAGTTCTTCAATGTTCTAAAAATGATAAAGTCATCTTAGCAGTATATCGTTTGGAAGGTGAAGCTAATCAATGGTGGAATCTTATCAAAAATACGAGGCCAAGAGATGAAATTGAGTCCGTGGAATGGGATGAGTTCAAGAACTTATTTTTCAATAAGTAATTCCCTCGTATTCTTCGTACAAATATGGAGAAGGAGTTTCTTGAACTAAAGAAAAAGGATGATGAATCAGTTGGTATATAAGAAGCGAATTTTACAAGGCTTGCAAGGTATGCATATGGCTTTATCATCCAACCTGAAAGTAAAGTTTATCGATTCTTCGGTGGCTTAAAACCAAGTCTTCGAAGGGCATTAGCTATAAGAGACTTTAGTAGCTATGAAGAAATTGTGCTTTGTGCTGTCAAGTTATAAATGGAAGTTGGTGTTACATATCCATCTCTTAGTTTTGAGAAGAAATTAAAGATGGAGTTCAAGGAGAAATCTCCGAATAATGGTGAAAGGAAGATTAATATTTCCTTATGCTCAAAGTGTGGAAAGAAGCATGGTGGAGATTGTATTAAAGGGACTAGAAAATGTTTTATGTGTGGAAAAGAAGGTCATCGAGCAGCTGAGTGTCGATGTAATGGAAAAAGGGTTTCTAATGATGTGAATAAAGAAAAGACTGTAGTGAACGCACCACCAACACTTCAATGCTTCAAGTGCAAGGAAATGGGGCATTATGCTAATAAATTCCCTAATCCACGGGTTAATGATGATCAATGTGAGAAACCTCTAAAGGCAAAGGATAAAGGGAAGTCTCATGCAATCACTATTTGTGATGTTGAGTATGACAATACTTTTGTGTAATGATTAAGTGTTTATGTAATGAGATTTCAAAATAGTATCATGGAATCTCATTTATGGTATTGTGGAATTTTGGAATATCTATGTATTGGTTTTCAATAATTATATGGTACTGGTAACCATGAAAAAGTGATTGATTTTTTTTGGAAAGTAGATGATATGAGCATAATGAAGGGATAAGGAGCTAATGAAATGTTTGACAGTATTCATGAGCTCATGACTGATATAAGGAAATAGTTATATCATGGTTTGAGTATACAGAATTTTGAGATTTTGGTATGTGGAAAGAGTTAACTTTTTACAGCACTCATGTTTTCACTAAGGTTCAATGTGTATTCATTTTTCAAGAGAATACATGATTAAGGCCTTCAAATATTTGGAATGTGACCAACAAGACACATCTTATGATATATGGGGATCAACGATGGTATTAACATGCTTGTTATATAAACTCTCTGGTAGTCATTTTCACTATAATATGAGATTGGGCAACAGTATTTTGGATAAGCCTAAAGATTGGAATGGATTATGTTGGACATAAGTAAGTATTGTTTAAGGATAGAACATTTTTGACATTATTGATGGAAAGTTCTAATAATGTAGTTTTATAAAAAGGACAACCTGCAGGACGGGTGACAACCTGTCGCATCAGACAAGGCTGTGGGAATCAAACCCACAACTGAAGTGCGACAGGGCTTTATCGCCTACCACTGGCCTACAGGAAGTCTCTGTTTAGTAGAAACCAGTTCTATTATATTAAACAGTATGATATATGATGTATAAGTCTATTTTAGAAACCATATATGATTAATCTCACTATAAACGGACTTATGTATTTTTGATAACTTTTTCTAAACTTTTGTTTGAGACAGATGGAATGACCCATAATTCTATCACATGATCTGCTAACACTTCATGAATGAAAAATTCAACTTCATTTATTTAAGAGATGAAGTGGATATTTTCCAAGGAATGACCAACAGTGAGACTATACCGAAATCAAGAACGTATTTATTCTAATTCCAATTTATTCAACTATAGGGAAATGATCTTGAAAACCGAAAATGTTGTCCTACTTCCCTTATATCCGATGAATTAGATGGTACCTTAGATCGACACAAATTTATGGCTTTGTGATTGTTGGTTTTTTCATAGCCATGTTCTCTACCACTCTCCATCAGAACATGATGGTTAGATTTCTCTTCCATATCCATATTTTCACTTATGTTCTCCTAGGTGGAAACCCAGGGATTTGTTAATTTGGGTAACCATTACGTTTCATACTTTAGTTTTTAAAACCAAGTTTTAGTATTCCTTTTTACGATGTGGGTTTCTATTAAAGAAACTTTGGAGTAGTATACCATTTATAACCTCGACAAATTTCAAGGGCGGAATTCATTTTAATGGGGGAAGAATGTAACACCCCGAGATTTTATGAAAAATATTCTTTTTAATTTCATTAATTTCTTGTGTTGTACGCTACACCAAAAAGAGCGTTCTCAACACACAACCATGACTTGGCTTGCATTACATGCAATCACGACCTTCCATGATAGCGTGTGTTGTACGCAATAACGAGTTTCGCTAAACAACGATATGTTATATAAACTAGCCGTTATGAATAGTAATACCCACTTTTTGAAATTTTATAAATTTTATCTTTCAAAATGGACTTCATTTTTGGATTCAGAATATCGAAATTAGCCTAGGGTGAATTTTTGGTATTTTTCTGAAAACTTTCAATTTTTGATGAATAGTGAAAACACTAGGTTACTATTCAAAAACCGACTTTTTATTTAAATAAATATTTATTTTATTTAAATTTATTTTGGTCAAAATTGATACATAATACCTATTTAAGTTCAATTTAAGTCATTGGAGTCAATTTATAATAATTTTAGATATATAAAAATTTAATTGAACTTTTCACCGTCTTTTACTAAACTCATAGGAGAATTTGCAAATTCACATAAAACTAAATTTTACCGCTTCTGTGAGTGGAATTTCGAAAATCCAAGAGACACGGTTAATATAAAGGACTAAAATGTGGTTCAATGAGATGAAAATAATTTTTAGTAAATAGTAACTTTTTACTTTTTTTTACCACGGTTAAAAGTAAATAGGGAAATTAAGGGTAAAAATGATATTATTATTACCCTAAAACATGTCTTAATTGTATTGGATAAGTTTAATTAGACCAAAAACAACCTTATTAATAAAATATTACCATTTAGACTCACATGGACTAGATTAGGACATTTATTAGTAATTTATTTAAAGAAGGGTTAAAATAGTTAAAATCAAAGTCTAATAACTAAATAATTTTTAATATAGGGTTATACATAAGATAAATTCAATTATAAATATTAATTAGAAAGATACAAAGATTTAATACATAATTGTATTTTATTTATAATTTTTTGACATTAAATAATTTAATTTATTTATGACACAATGATGATGCAGTAATTATCTTATTAATGAAACGTTGACACAATTGATGTTATAAATAACCAAATAAATGTAATTTGTGACTTTTTAGGAATTACACTAATTTAATAGGTTCATATGACATGTTAGTATTTATTTAGTTAACTTTTTTAGAACTAATCATTCTGTTATGATTTTCACAAAAATCAATTACCAAATAGTCTCAAAATTGACATAAAATAGTTTTTAAAACTAATATTATATTATTAATTGTTATTTTACTCCTAAAAATATAAGGGTATGCCAAATGACTTATATAAAGTTATATATATTAATAATAAACAACTTGGGGTTCTTTGGGCTTGTTATTGTAAGTTTATTAACCTGATAGTGTAAGAAAACAAGAAGACATAGTAAAAGCAAAATTATTTAACTTCAAGTTAAATCTAAATTATAAGGTTAAAATATAGACCTAAACTTGTATAAATTCTATTGGATGAGAGGATTTCGACCAATACCCACCTTATATTTGAAATAACTCAATTTGGAGCTATTAAAAACCGCATATGACTTTATAATAAAATAATATTTTTAGTTATTCCAAAGGTGCCTCTCTCCTCCCTTATAAAAGGGAACCTCCTCCCTCTCTTCCTCACACAACATTGAGCCTTAAATCTCGGAAAAACCCTACCAATTTCTCTTATAAACTTTCCTGGAAACATCCTATAGGTTCTGGTCTTCTTCAATGAACAATCTTAGTGCCCTAATAGGTGGTTTCAAAAAGGCGTGTCGAAAGAAGAGGTAATATCCATTACCGATTCTTTCAACTTTATTTCTTCTTCTACTTATTCTTATTTACTTGTTTCATTATGAAGTAATAACATCAGTATCACTCGTATACTGATATTTTAGTATAAGTATTAAACAACCCTATTTCACCATATATCCAACTTACGGAAAATGAAATCACCGTGCGTGCGTACATACGGAATACCGTCTCCACGCCGTGGTGTAATCTATTTTCCACCACCACCACACTTGGATGGGTATAATGGTGTAAATAATAACTATATATGATTATTGTAAAGTGATATTGATTATGAAAAAGTATACATACACTCCAATACAATTCCACGATCATGGGAACGATATCATCGCTCGTGTGTACGTACGGAATACCATCTCCACGATGTGATGCGGCTCATTCTACATGATCTTCATTGCATAATGATTATATAACTGAATTTAATGAATGAATATGATATATATTAGACTAATACCATTCTGGAAATGAGGTATCTATAACCTAAAAATAATAAGAAGAATTTATTTGACAAAACACGCATAAGAACAAAAAGTAATAAACACCTGAATAACAAGTAGAAATGAAATATTACTAATAAGAAGCTAATAATATGAGTATATATGATATAATAATAATAAGTATGATTCTGGAATAAGTCAATGGCATTATTTTAATCATTATACAGGAGGTTTGGACACTTACGAAGCAAATCAGACCTAAGGTAAGGGAAAATCTCACAATCTCATTTTTATCTGAGATTGTTTATACTTAAGAATTTACTGGGGAATATTTATCATCCAAATACATGTTTCCTCAATATTTAATATTATTTCCATCCACTTACAATTGTTTAAATCCAATTTTACCCATTGGTGAGTTTTTAGTAAAATATATGAAAGGAATCTTTTGTCGTTTTCAGTACGAGGTACTTTTTGACTTTTCCGACCAAAGTACGAGAAGAATGTTTTATTAAATTATACGACATGAATGGATTCATAGAACATCATTTCCATGAATATTCATTTACATGTTTTCAAGTTTATTTTTAATCAATTTCATTTATTTTAAAATTGTATGACATGTTAAGAAAGGAAATTGTTTTTGAAGTAGAAAGGATATTTTTCTCAAGAATGGAGTTCAAGTGTTTTATCAAAATTATTTTCCATCTAAGATAATATAGGTTTCTGTTTCTATCCCAATTTTTACATTGATTTGATTATGTTATGATGGAATTAATTTTATGATGTCCTTTTATCTTATATGGATTATGTTTTGATGGCATGATGTTTAAGATTCCCATTTTTATTAAATGGGTTATGCTATGATGTATGATTTATGATTTTGTGGAAAAAATAAGAATGGTTTCATTATGACATGTGTGGGACCTATATTTACCTCCAATTCATTGGGTAAAGAATTATATCTCATGAGATAGACATGACTGGAATGACAGTTTAAACCGATTCAGTGAAACAGGACTAAAACGAGGAGTGAACTCGGTTCAGAAATGGAATTTGTCCGCTAAGACAGTCTTGGTAATGTGTCTTGACTAATAAGAAATGATTCTCTATGATTATGTGTGTATTACAAAAAGTTTCATGTCTTAAGTTATGATTATTGGGATTACATTTCACCGCTATGATTTATCCCATGTTATGAAATTATGATCTCTTTTGTAGGTTAAGATTTCCAAAACAATATGTTCTTATGAATACGATGTGATAGATATTTCTTTTGATTACCCTTACTGAGCATTTGAGCTCACCCTTTTTATGTTTTCTTTCCCCAGGATATAATGAAAGGTTTTAGGTAAAAAAACAAAAGGGGAATAACTTTATGGGAAAAGTTGAAGATCTTTTACCACGATTAGAAGATTAAATTCTGAGTTTCCAAAGACAGTAAAATATTATGGTCCTTGTTTGTCTGTGTTTGTTATGTATTAAGTATTCCACAAAAGTAATGTAATGTCCATGTACGTCAGGATTCAGGTCTCTACGTACACATATAATCAAGGTGTTTGATACCTCTTCCCAAAATGTTTTGGTGTTTATAGATTTGTACCGCTATGATGCGCTGGACATTCTAGGTGTTTCTATTTAAATTTATACACCATTAAATTTATTATTTAAATCATGATTTAAACATGTTAGGACACCCTTTTGAAAGGTTATAGGGTGTTAACCTCAACCCGAATCACCCTTGAGGTGGGTTTGTTCAAATGATTATTATTATGCCAACCTAGGGATGAGTGGAGCTCGCAATTGTTAATGGGATATATATATAAATTAAATTAATTGTTGAGGGTTAAATACATCTAGTATAACCTTATTATTTATGAATAAAAATTTATTGAAATGGAATAAAAGAGAGTTGGGGAATAAAATGGATGATCCCATGGATTAGGCATAATTAGGTAATTGATTAGTGTAGTTGCCTTCACACTAATAGGACCCTCATGTTTATCACTCATATGTGAAATGATTAATGAATTGAATAAGATAAGTTCAATTGATAAAGGGAATGTGATATAACATCTCCCATTCAACCATTTTATAATTATTTGAATTAAATTTATTATAACTAGGGATACTAACATATCCTCCAACGTTATCACTAATAAGTGATATGCTTTATGAAATGATTAATAAGAATTTAGTTGACAATGGTAATGAACACAAACATGGACTCTTAAATCCTTATATATTTCATGGGTATAGAACCAATTTGGTGTATCAAATTATGGAACCAATGAACCACATTCATATTTATACTAGATGACTTGGACTGTTAACTTGGATCCATATTTCATGGACCATCTCAGACAAGATCCTTTGGGTTCCACCCATGTATTTACAAATTTTTATATAGATACACTTCATGGAATAGAAAGGGATTCCATAACCATGATCTATGTGGTTTTGGGAAATTTTGGTCCACATTAAATAATTTTTTCTATGGATGAGCTATGTGGAATTGAATTGGATGCCTTGGTCATTAGCCCTGGGTCATGGACCTCATAGGTCTAATACATGATTATTCAACATATTCTATAGAATATTGAAACTTGATATGCCCGTGTAGTCCCTAGATGATGTATTACATGTTCATATAGTTATTCATCATCAATATACTACTTGATGTTAGCATGTAAAATTATCTTGGGTTCTATTTTATTATCATTTTCACCCCTTATTTATATTATGCCAACACACTACTTAAACTTATATGCATGAATTTGATTTTTTATGAACACTATTGGTAGTGGCCTACTGATTATATCCACACCAAGTTTGTGCCACTGATTGGTACCCAAAAAGACTTCAAGGATGTAGGTAGGGACAAGGGAATGGTGCTTGTTATTAACCATTGACTATTGATCTATGTTGGAGTACAAGAGTAGTGGAACATGATTATTCTCGTGATGATATTGGAGACAACTTGGGTATTTATTTTATTTTTATAAATAATTTTGTAAATTCCTATTGGTTTGTTCTCAATGTACTCTCCCTCATTTTTTATATCAGGGAATGATAATCATCTTTTGATATTGCAAATGGGATATGGTTTTTACTAGCTTATTTATGATATCTGGCTGATTTACTCTTCTAATACTAGATATTTATTATAATTATGATTAATATTGATATTAAGATTCTATTTTTACATACTCTGTATTAACGGTATATTCCCCCACCAAACTCTTACAAACAATTGATGGTAGCTGATAGACTCTAGTGTACTAGGAGGCACACATGAGGCCATGTGGCTACCAATTCTACTTCTTTTATCTGGTGATCCTAGCCAGGACATCACAAAGTTATATCACAACCACCTATCCCTTTGCCTTATTGTTTTAGTTCATATATAAGAGACTATAAATGTTTTATAATTTGGTAATGAACCTACTCTAAGTGTTAGTTAATCCCCACATAAGAAAACCCCAAATTACCTAGTAGCGGACTTTCTATTCTGTATTATGCCTATTATAGTTGTATTGACTTCACCATTTGGTGACACATGCGATTTTTTCGAGTTTATTATCACTATGGGTTATATTTAACCTTGTACCAATATGTCAAGGATGTAGTACTATATACATTATTATAGGCACATAGATATTTAAATGTCCAATATATTCCTTGTCATATACATTTCATTACTTGACTGCCTAATAATGTTCCATTTTTATCTACATACCATGCTTTCTGGATAATTTAAATGTTTACTAGTATTATTACACTATGAAAACATTACTTATTCTATTTTTTCTATAATATTGTTTATTAATGTTTTTTCATCACCCTAAATGCAATTTTCCATATACCCTAATTGTGCAATGTTAATTAACCAATTATAAAAAGTTTGAGCCATGGACCCTTGGTTGTATAAGGAGGAAATTTATGTTTTATATTAGATGGTTTCCATAACAATTTTTAATGTGTATAAGAATTCATAAATTTGGAAGTGTAACTCAAATAAATAAACAATCATATATTAAGTTGTTGAATTTTAATAGCGAATGTAAAAACCCTGTTGTAGTAACATGACATTCCAATTTCAACTTATAAATATTATTACTTTATATCATGGGATTGGTAACTCATATAACTAGAACAATATATACATAAATGAGTAAAAAAAATTATTCTTAAAAATAGTAAAAGAAATAGTATCCCTTAAATTGTGATTCTAATTGTAACTAGAAGGGTTTTTCCTTTATCTCATGCAACTAAAAAACTCTACACCATAACCCCTGATATGGAACATAGAACTCGACCCCAACTAGACCTTAATAGTGGTAAGTAGGTGGTATCTCTTTTGAATCTTCTTAGTCTTATATGTTACCCAGACCTAGCTTTAGGAGTAGGATGATAGGTCTGACTCTTATATATGAAGGCATGTATCTGTCATATTTTTATGTCTGTGATATATATTTTTTGAAAATATTTTTTGAGGTGTGTTCTGGGAAATTGTATAGTCATTACACTATAAATACCCCCATTTATTCTCCAAAATGGTGGTGATGACCATGACTAGGTGGTGGTGGGCCATGATCCTCCATTATTACATCATGTCTGGCCACATGAAGAACCTCTTGTTATACCCAATCAGGGAGTTGATGTCCATTTTCTACAGCGATTATTACATCTCATACAGAACATGTAGGGAGCCGCATTCCCTACCCTTACTATGGTAGAGTTTAAATAATAATTTAAGTAGTATCATGAACCCCTATTTTTAGTGGATGGTTGTGCATAGGTTGTGGTGTCACTGCTGGAGGCTATGTTGTCCATTTTCAAGTACCTAGATATGCCAACTAAGATGAGTGTAAAGATTACCTCTTACATGTTATTAAATTTATCAAAGATGTGGCGGGATGTGTTGACCTAGGATAATCAAAATCAGGAAATGTTCTGGATATATTTATAGGTATACATTTGTGATAACTTATTTTCCATTATGGTGAAGGTTGATAAATCCATTGAGTTTAAACATCAAGAATAAGAAAATACATCTTCTAGGGATTATTCATATCATTTTATGAAGATTCATAATTTCATTCCTATCCTCATTTGTGATGATATTTTTAGAGATATATGTTTTGAGGATGGTCTCCTATACACCATTTGATCATATATTAACATGTTTCGTTTAACCACCATCACTGAGATAATAATATAAGCCTTGATTATTAAGTATAACATTAGAGAATATGGAGGTATGTGGTGTAATGGTTTCATCCTTTAATAAGGATTATCTCATCTAGTTTTGTGAAGCATCATTTTGATATTTCATCAGAAGGTGGTTGTAGTTAGAGTGTGTGCCTCGGTAGCCTAGTGATCTTTCATTAGTTTTGTTAGAAGATCCATATAATGTCCCAATGTGACAGAGCCCTTGTAGAGTGTATAGCCTGTAGTAGGATCTTCCATCTATAGAGGGTTTTTAAACATTTCCACCTCTTTATTGTGGGAGATAATCTACATTACCTCCAACTTTAAGAGAATGATAATCAGATCTATGTTAGGTAAAGGGCTAGAGAACTATCAACTATACAGGTTGAGGAGGTTATTGTAGCTGAGGGATCCATACAAAAAATTCATAGTTCCAATAGAGCATACCTTCCCCTAGATGTTAGGATATATAACAACGTCATGAACATGGATAGATATATGTAGTTCCACTGATTTTTATGGAGAAGTGTTTCGTCCCATCTATGGTAAGAGGTAACAATTTAGTTTCCTCAAAATTTGTATATGATTTATTTATTATAGGTGATTAAAAATCCATTATATTTTCTAAAAATTATTAAAGGTCTTGGAATTGAGATAGAGTATATTTATGGAATTATGAAACTTTATAAATTTTCAGTAACTCGAGCAGAGAGTGAATTCCAGTGTAAGGAGAACCCCTTGAGATTCGAAAGTACTATTTATTATATGTAATCTTTGTGCTAGAGATGATTGTTTTTGACATCATTCTTGGGATGTACTAGTTTTTTGTTTATCATGTTTATGTCAATTTCTATTCCCATAGGGTGTACTTCACATTCAAATAGGGTAATATTTATATTCACAATGGTGAATGTGATGTCCAATCAAGTCGAGATGGACCCTAGCATTGTGGACTAAGAAGAGTGACATCATAGAATGCTAACCCTTATATGGATGATCTGGGAATGCATCAGGAAAATTTCACTCATATAGTATATCATTTATGGTATTTATTCCCTAATTATATTTCTAGGCCACCCATGGAGATAAAGGTAGTGTTTACTATTGATTTAGTTCTAAGAGAAACACAAGTAACCATCCCTCTTTATAGGATGAATACTACTGATTTGTGGAAGCTTAAGGGGAAGCTAGAGGAATTGGAAGCTAAGGGTTTTATAAAAACCAATACTTTCCCTTAGGGTTCACCTATAATTTTTTCTAGGAATGAGGATGGTACCCTCAGTTTTTGTGTGGATTAGAATCATTTGAAACCTTTTACAGTTAATAAACATTATCAACTTCCACATATAGAAAACATATTTTACCATCTCTGAGGTGTAATGGGATTCTTCCTGATTAACATGAGGTCAGGGCACCATCAGGTGCATGTTATACTATTAGATACACCACATAAAATATTTCATTGTAGATATGGAATGTATAAGTATTTCATCTTTTCATACAGTCTTATGAACATACTAGTAGTACTCTCAGATTTAATGAAATAGGTATGCCATCTGTATCAGGATTAATTTGTGGTATTATTCATGGATGAAACCTTGTTGTACTCACATACTCTTTATGAACATAACCAACATCTTGATATAATTTTGAGAATACTGAGAGGGAACCCACTATTTAATATGCTCAATATAATCCACTTTTGGATTGATAAGGTCCACTTCCAGGGTTACATAATTTCAGAGATAAGAGTATCATTTTATCCAGAGAAGATGAGATCCATTATTTATTGGGGGAATCCCAAGAATGTATTTGATATCCAAAGTATCTTGGGGATGGTAGGTTGTTACAAGTACTTTATTTACGGTTTCCAATACATAAAAGTACATATTATTGAATTGAATAAAAAGGGTGTGAAATTTAGGTGGCTTAAAGTGTGTGAGAGATCCTTTTAGGAGTTGAAAGGAATGATTAAATTATAACTGATCCAAATTTTACGTGATCCTAGTAGAGGATATAAAGTTTATTGTGATTCACCATGCATTGATATGGGATCCATTATAATGTAGGGAGATTAATTCATGGAATATGGGTCTCCCTAGTTAAAATAACATGATAAGAATTTTATAATGTATGATCTTAAGCATGTAGATTTGGTTCATTCTTGGCATTGTTCGAGGTACAATATATTTTATGAGAGATTTTTGGTGTACATAGACCTAAAAATACTCAAGTGTATATTTATACAATGTTACATAAATCTCAAATAGTGAATATGGGATGAATACCTGCATTTGTGCTAGTACTGAGGCACACAACTAAAGCTACTGGGATGAGGATATATAATTTTTTATTTCCGAAGTGATTGAATTTTTCATCTATATTGATCTAATCCCCAATATGGTATAATGAAATCTCATGTATTAAACAGATCATTGAAAATAAAAATTAGTGAGTACCACATTCCAAATCAGATCATGCTTGACTGTGGCTCATTACTAGTGACTATTGGCCAAAAGATGCAAAGAGGAACTCCTTTAGATCACACACACTTGATCCAAGAATCCACACACACATCATTTCTAGAATTGTGGATGCTAGTGAAGAGCATTGTTGATATCTTAAACATCTTGATGATCACTAAGATCTGGTGCCTTCGATCCGTCATAGGTGTCTTGGATCGATCTGTCTCAATAATGGTTTTATCTCTCTATGATGTGAGTGGAGAGAGAATATCTCAATTCCAAATTCTTGAAGAGTCTCACGGATATATCTTCCCTCTAAATTATATAGTGGAAATCTCAATACCAGGTTTTGGTTCCACGACCCCCATAAATTTTAACGTCCACTAAATAAGTAATAAATAATAATTATGATGAACTAAATTGTAGAAAAAATATTATTTATATTTTATAAAAAACCTATAATATATATTAAATATATTACATGGTAATACGAAGTAATATATCATTACTCATCATTTCCACTAATATTAAATGAACCCAAAATATTAAAAAGACATCCATTCATATAATATAATTCCTTGTATTTAATTAAACACTTGTAAATAATTTTAATAAATAAATTAACCATAATTAATATTTATTTTAATAATAATGAATTTATTTATTTATTTTTGATCAATGATTCTTGGATAATAATCGGGACCTATGGTGGGTCCCACAATGTTTGATATTCATATTCTCTAGAATATGGTTGATTCTTGAATATGCTATTGTGTGTGACCCTATAGGTCCGTATCTCAATAGAAGTGAATAGTATTCACATACTAGTATCAAGGTACAACAACCTATTAAGGCTTCTAAAGTGATAAGGAAATCTTATATCAATGAAAAAAAACCGACACACATTTTTTAATATAATATTTTTGTCTTTAGATATCTCAAAAATTAGGAAACACACATGTGTTATCATCCTTTCTTAAATAATTATTTGTTGATATATCTAAATGGGTATACCTTTGACTACCATGGCCATGGATTTATGAAGGTACTGCCATCCTGATCAAACCATCCCATTATATTACTTCCTCAAACCCAATGTGAAAAATCATACCTTGACCATTCAACCAATTCCATACAACCAATGACACACCCAACACAAGATGCCTCGCCAATATTTCATTATCATTGTTTTTTCCTTGAATCAAAGTAAGATATAAAATGGAACACATTGGTAATGATCTCATGTCAGAAGACCAATACACATGTTCATATATTAGAAATTATAATGAAACTTTAGACATGTGGTGTTCATATTGGTGGGTCTGTCCCCATGATCACAACTACAAGAGATCATCAGGTGTTAACTTCATGAGAAGAAGTCTCAATATGTATGAGCCCCTAGCATATGATATTAAAAAACAAACTAAATGAAATTAGTATGTTGTATTTGGACAATAATAAATATATTTATGATTAATTTCATAGTACCTTTATGTTCTCATTATAGACTTGGATCTAGAATAACCTTTAATTATAAAAAAAATCTATGGATATTAACATCAACTAATGGACGTAAAATGTAAACTATAATGGTAAGTGTACATCATGCATATCTCACTATATATAGGATATGTTAATCAAAAGTACGAATAAAGTTGGTTTTAGTTTACCCACTTTTAAAAAAAATCATTGGACTTTGAGCGTGAATATATTCCTAGTAAAGGAAATGTTATTGTTGATGATATGAGATGGTTGAATCAGACACAAATAGTTTAGGAGTCCAATAGTGAGTTTCAAATGATGAAACTATTTTGTAAGATGAATTTTGTGGTTTAATACCACCATGGAAAATGTGTACTTACATCATTATTAGTGAACTATTCACTTTTAAATAGAGTAAAGATAAGGTAGCCTTCTGATCCGGAGGGATTGGTCCTACGAGAAAGTGTTTCAAGAGAGGACCCACCTCCTTGTTGGATCATTGATGAGGATAAGATCATGAAAATCCATAGACACATCTATGTTAATATATATATACATGAATAATTTGTGGGAGTGTCTCATACTTTTTATTGGTTGGTACATCCTGGAATTATAATTATGTACTGTGATTTATGCCACCAGTATTGGTGGGATGGTATGAAAAGGGATATAGCTGGTTTCATTAGTCAATGTTCCACTTATCAGCTAGTGAAGGATAAATATCATGGGCCTAAAAGGATTTTATAGTAATTTCATATTCCTGAGTGAAGATGGGATGACATCACTATGGCTTTTGTAACGAGATTACCTAGGTCACCTTGAGGCAGTGACATGGTATGGGTGATCATAGATAGATCAAAAAAGTTTATTCAATTATTATCTATTAGATATACCTTTTTAGTGGATGATATTGGAAGGATATATTCCCAAGAGAACATATTACTTCATGAATTTCCATGTACTATCATATCATAAATAGACATTAATTTTATATCACAGTTCTGGTAGGGGTTGTTGAGGACTCCTGTTTTACAAGAAACACTGAGTGCAACCAATCATGAATAGACTGAAGGTTATTTTGATCGTATAAATATGGTATTATAAAAAATAATATTGAAATTAATCTAGGATTTTAGTGATTTTTAGGAGAAAAACATACCTCTCCCTGAGTTCACTAAGAGTAACATCTTTGAAGAGACTATACAGATTGCACCATATGAGGATTTATATGATTGGATATTTCATTCATACCTATTCTAGTTAGTGGTTTTGAGAGACATTACTAATTGGGCCTCTTCTTGTTCAGGATATTTCAGAACACATTCAAATTATCTGGAAACATATAGGTACAACTTAATCTAGGAAGAAGTCTTACACTGATCTCCACAACTAACAACTAGAGATAGTGGTTGAGGATTAGGTTTTGTTGTGTATTCCACCATGAATGGGGAATAGATGGATTAAAAACCAGGGAAACTATCACCTCATTATGTCAGGACCTTCACAATTTTGTAGAGAGTTAGTCTAGTAGCTTATCTATTATTGTTACCTAAGCGTTACCAATCCATGCCCGATGTCTTCCTTGTATCATAGATTTTCCATTACTATTTAGAACCATCTAATATTCTTCATCCTGATGAAGTTGAGATACAAATAAATGTGCCCCATCAAGAGAATCCTATATGTATCATTAATCAAAGAGTGATGGATCTTACAGGAGGACTAGTTCATCTAGTTTTGGTTACATGGAGTCATGACTATTTATAGGATGAGACTTGTGAGTGAGAGGCTGATGTACATGCTCAGTAGACAAATTTATTTTCAAATGATGCTTTACCACTATTGGAAGGGACAATCGGGGATAATTATTTTAAGTAGGTGAGATTATAACAACCGGAATTTTTTTAAGGAATAGATTCTTTAAAGTTTAGTATAATCCATTTTTATTATAATGGATGTTCATAATGGTTTAAGGAATAATTTAAGTGTTTTTGTGAATTCGTTGGATCCCAAAGCTCTAATTGTTTGAGGAAACATACAAGGAGAATAGTTTGATAAAACCATGCAACTAAGGACACACCATTTGATAAAATAATGAGAGTTTCTATAGAGGGAAACACATGCTGTATGTGGTTTTCCAAAATCATGTGACTGGCCTACATTTTTAGTGCCACATAGGAAGTGGAGTTTCATAGTTGGAACATGTTTTTTCCAAACTATGCAACCAATTCACTTGCCTCATTAAATACCTAGTAAAATTAATATTTACCCTCCTCAATTTAAAATGTAAAATACTCTTATCCCATCTTATGAAAATACAGGATTTAATGTTGGATCCCCCTTCGCATATCCTTCTAAGAATTATTATATATCTTATAATTGAGATAAAAATCAAGTGTCATTTGTCACATTGGTTTTATGGTGATAATCTCTTTGATCCTCTCACTTCTTTTATTTTTCTATCTCACCATGTGTAATGATAAAAATTTGTGATCTAATATTATATATTTTTAGGGTATTCATCTATTTCCTTGATTTATCCCATTCTAGAATGAGATAAAGGCCAAAAATGGATATGAATAGTACTAAAAATCTGAGGAAGGTGGTCTATACCATTTACCTAAAATTTTGGGTGTTTATACTTTGATTCCATTATTCCGCATGCCAAAATTTCTAGTTGATGATATTTAAATAAATGGAACTTTAAATTTATTTTCTAAACCATGATTCAAATATGTCATGACACCGTTATATAATGTTGGAGGTTTTAAAACTAAATGCAAACCACCGTTGAGGTGGGGTTATAGAATCGATTATGATTATTCCATCATGGGGGTGGGTGTATATTTCAAATTATTAATGGGAAGTGTATAAAATTAAATTAATTCTCAAAGTTTATAAACCTCTAATAACATATTATCAATTATGAATGAAGGATGTATTTAATTGGAATAAATGGTATTTTTGGAATGAAATTTAAAATCCCTTAGCATCAGCATAATTAGGTAGTGATTAGTGAAGTGTCATGGAATCTAACTTGGACATCATTTTTAACACCCATATGTGAATTTATTAAGGAATTTAATATGATAAATTGAATTTATAACAGTTATAGACACTAACATGGCCATTTGAAGCTTTTTATAATTTTTTTAATAAAATTGATTAATGTCTTGGAGAGTAACATGACATCCCTCCTTATCACTTTTATTAGATATGATTTATAAAATTATTAAGACTAATTGAGATAATAAAGGTGATGGACACTGTCAAGGTATCTCGAATGCTAATATAATTCATTTATAATTGATGAAACTGTGTGAAACCAATGTGAGTATCACGATATTGAATTGACGAGCCAATTTTATATTTATTTTTAATGCCTTGGATTATTACATTCGATCCATCTTGATTGGACCACCTCAAACATGCTCCTTGGGATCCAACCAATTGTATGTCGTGTTTCCTATAGATGAGATCCATTGATTAAAAGAGCACACAATGGACATGGGCTATGGTTTCGTGGACCATATAGGTCTACATTACACTAAGTTTTCTATAGACATGCTTCATAGACATAAATAAGATACCTTGGTCATTGGTGTTAGGTCCTGGACCTTGTAAGTTTAATAAATGATTATTCACTATATGTCGTAGCTACTTGATACTTTTTATGCCAAAATAGGCCATAACCGATGTCTTAAACTATTGTATAGTTATTCATCATTTATAGAATACTTTATGAAAACATGTACTGCTATATTGGTTTGTATTTCTTTATCATTTTTCATTTATTATTATTTTACCTTCGCACTACTTTGGATTATATACACAGATGGTATTTGTTATATACATTATTAGTAGTATCCTACTTATTATATTTCAAACCATATTACGACTACTGATTGGTACCAAGATAGAAGTCATGTATTCAATTAGTGATAAGGGGAAGCAAATTACTATATATATTTAACTTTTATGTGGGGATAAAGTGTGGGAACTGAGGGATGATCTTATACTCACAATGCTATTAGATATAACTTGTTTTTTCATTTTTTGTATACGATTTTTTATATTCCTATTTATATATTAGAAATGTAATCACTCTCCTATTTTATATCATTATATGATCATCATTTTTTTGATATATGACATAGGATATGGTTTCTACCTATTAATTTTGGATATCTAGATAATTTACTCTTCAACAGATGGTTATTTATTCCACAACCAATTTTCATTGCTATTATGATTCCACTATTCCATACTCTAGTCATGAAAGTATAGTCTACCTACCATACTTTTATAGACCCTTACTGCTCATTGGAAGCCTATGGAATATGGGGAGACATTCTTGATGCTATGTGGCCATAGGATTGACTACTATTATTGACTTATTTGGCATGGTATGCCAAGTATTTCTTAAGAAAACTTTCATTATTTGTAGGCATGAAATGTGATCCATTCATTGTGATTATGGAAGAAAATCTATTGTACCAAACATTTACTCCGACATAAGGTCTTTCCTATTTATAATTATTATTTTAGGGATTCTTCCTTGGCTTCATTGGAATTATTAGATCCAATAGCAATTATCATTGGAAGAATGAGACGATTCATTCCTTGTAATTGAATTCATGAAAAAAAATAATTTTATTAATCAATAGGTTTTCTAGAGTACATAACGATTTCTCATCAAGTCACTCCAATTCATCAATTAAGATATTAGGCAATTCATATTTGAATAGATGATCACAAATGGTGATATTAAGTATAGGTAACTAAATATAAATGGTAAAGACTATCTTTTTTTAGTATAAAAATTAGTTTAGAGTCTTCTATTTAGTGGTGTGGGTCATGGTGAGATAAGTCCATAGACCATGTATAATATTTTCTGGAATAAACATCTGGTCATTTTTTAAAATATTTTAAAGAATAGTTTATAGTGTTTTCTGAAGGCTTATATCTATTTTTTCATTACCAAAGGATATCATAATGATTGGTTGGACTAAATCTCATAAAATGATATATCTTATTCAGTTTAGAGGCATAGAAATCAGTGTATTTTTTCATCAATATTATGTGATGGAATTAAATTATAGAAATTATATTAGAATACATAATATTGATGATAATAGTTGTCCTAATATCCTTGAGGGGCACTGCTTCTTCCCATTAAGAGAATATATTGGTAGTGGTAAGAATGATCATAAAAATTATTATGGTGGCTAGAAGGTATGAATACATGACATCAATCCCCCACATAATGAATGGAAATGGGTATTTGTAAGTGTAAAATAACTCTGGGTGATGATGAATGAAGTTTTTATAAACTTATAAGGAAAGTAAATTTTTCATAAATTTCATATAATCTTTCATCAATATGGGATAAATGTATCCTACTCTCTTGATCTAGTGATAAATCATGTATCATAATTAAGGAATAATTTAGGCACTATAATGGAATTCATAAATAAAGGATAACGCATCTACACCATCAATAAAGTTGATGAATAATCCATAAATTCATCATTTACATATGAATTTCTAAGAATTTGGGCCCTTAACAAAGATATAATTTTCTTCACATTGATAGATTCATTCTTGGATCTATCATTTGGGATAATCCCATTTTCAAGGTATTCTATTATGGGAAAAATACTATTAGATGTGGAATCAATTAATAGTGGAACATAATCACCTTATTCTAGGGTGTCATTAACTTACAATATTTTCTTTATATAATTACTGATGAATACAGAGACTACCCTATGATGTTAGATAAGAATGATTTTCTCATCCTAATCTTCATCTTACATGGTTGTAGCTACATTTTCCAAGGTATATTCTTAGGTATTAAATGAATGCAGTATGGGATAAAATGTTGGATTCAAAAAAAATTAATCCCTTAACCCTCATACGTAATCAATCAAGGGAAACAATTCTACCTTCTAGAAGACATAGTAACTAATAATTCACATAACTACAAGATTTTAATCACCCTTGATGTTTAATAAGGTAATTGGTATTTGGAGGGATAATTACCGGCCTATAGTATGTTCCTAGTTTTACACCTCATTACCAGTATATCCATTTGAATATAGGAAGGAATAAAGAAGGATTAATTTTTCTAGAGAGTTGAACATAGTTTCTAATATGGAACTAGTTACCTTCAGGTTACCTATAATTCTGACTTTGCGGAACCTAAATGAATGATCGAAGTGAATTCATCATCCTTTAGAGGTTTTTTACATTAAGAAGTAACCTTCATTAGGGATCTATGTTTCATTTAAATAACTCTCTTGGATAGGGTGCACCATGAAGAAATATGTTATCTCCATCTCCTTGATCACATTTTGAGACATTAATTAGATGTAAAACTATTGCAGAATGAATTCCCACCATACTAAGTGACTAGTTAAAATTAGAATAGAAGTTAATATGAATAAATACAATATCATTCATCCATTATTCATGTAAATCTAATTGATTATCCTTGAATGTGTTGAAAAAATTTCAGTAAAACATGTATTAATGTTAAGTCACTTTAGTATGCAATATTTTAAATATTATATATTTTGGTCACTTCCCCTATTGGTGGCAGTTTCATAATGGAAGAATCCTCTTAACTAACATTTGAAAGGAAAGTACATGGGTGGTCAATGTCATTAGAAAACATGACCTAGTTATTTCCCAGATCTGAAGTTTTTGTCACGATTTGGTTGATGGAAAACAAATAAAATTCATAGATTCATTTACAATGGTTGACCATATTTGCTTTAAAACCATTAGGGGTAGTGTCTTAAAATTTATTTTTTACTAGTGGCTATTTAACCTCCCATTTTAGTTCCCAATATCAATGTATTGATATTCGTAGACATTAAAACGAGAGTTATCACAATACAGTTTCTAAACCAAACCATCAACAGAGTTCTTCCAGAATTGGTGGTAAGATGTCGGAACATCCACATGTATATAAAAATAGTGCATCATGAATAAAAATAATTGAAATTCATGTCCTAACATTATACATTGAATTCAGAGTTGAAAATTATTTCTCCAAACCAGGTTTTCAAAATGATGCTCTATAGTGGAATCTACTAAATATTTCTAAATATCAATTTTATCATGTTTTATAGAGATAAGTTTCCTTCAAAATAGCCTATGTGGTGGAGGGTCCAAATTACCATTTTATTTATTCTAAAACATTTTAAACTAAGGATAAAAAAGTATCAGTATTGGAAAGGTTTCCAAATAAATATAACAGTATGATGTCCCCAAATGTAGCGACTTTTTGGTTTTATTCCATGAAATAAAGGATTCTGTGAGAATTCATAGGGCCCATTTAAATGTGATATGTTTCATAAAACAACACATCTTCCTCAAACACTTGCGAGAATGAGTGATCCACAATAAGGGATTCTATGATTTATATAGAGAGTTCAAGGGTGTCTATAACTGAGTGTATCACATAGATGACATATATATATTTCAAAATCTTATGTATCTACAAAAAATCTCCTTGTTTTTATGATAAATATATTATCTAGTTTTGTTCTTTGGGGGATATAATTGACCATATCATAGGCTCCCACCCATGGATGAAACAGGGGAGTCTTTTCCAATCACAATTAAGGTTGAACTAGTTTTCTTACTTCTTGGTGTCTGCAGAATTTTTTTTTAATAGTTGGTTAAACAGTATGGTCAAATTAGAGTGAGTCCTATAGGGTAAATTATTTTATTGGTATTCCCATTAATCTTGTTATATATCATTCATTTAGGTCTTGGATTCATGTATGGACTCTATGGGGATGAAGCCTAAATGCTAGGGTTTATTTGACCTCATTCCTTGGCCTCTGTGAGCCCTCCCTGATTATTAATAATAAAAATTGGATCATTTGTTTCATCCAAATGTGTAAAGTACATTTCCAAGTGAAGAATATTTATAGAGCCATATTATGACTCTTCAACAGATAGAAATTCTATTCGGAAAAGTAGTTCCCATACTTCTAGAGATGGGTGAATTAAATATAGAAGTGTTTGGGCCTATTTTGGTATCCATTATGGCTCATCTTCTTATCCCCTACCACATAAACATGGGTTATATCAAATATTGGAAGTCCATGATAATGAATATATTAGCTCAGGTATTATAAGAGCAATTGAGGTTGAGACTAATTAATTATTTCAGGACATAATGATTAAATTATTTCTAATGACCAATTTAATGGTCATTCAATAATTAAATCTCAGTATGTTAATGTTCATGACATTTTCCCACTCTTCCACTACCTTTGGTAGGGTAAAACAAATACAGATCACATTCGTTGAGGGTTTTACGATGTTTATATTCCATTTTAAATATTCATCTAGATAAATTTCTTGAAGATGAAAAAGATATGAACCAACAATTCTCTAGGGATTGATAAAAAATATAGGAACATTATCCCTTCAAAAGTAATAAAAATTGTATTTTTGGTATTTGTAGCTCTAGAAAATTTCCTCATTATTTTCAACTTGAAAAGGTAGTTATTGCTACTACTATTGTTTAGGAGAAGGCACCTCATGATAGTGAATGGGACAAGGGGTTAGATCTAGAATCAATGATGGATTAGAAATTACAGTAGTATTTTTTTCTTTACAATATTCCATCCCTTGTGCTAGCAGAGTTTACTGAGATTTGGATTTATAGCACAAAATTGAAAATTTCTGCCCCTTTTTTATTAATTAAATATTCTAAAATCAAACAGATTATTGCAAGTAAATAAGAGGTATCTATATCTCATGTCATATATTCTATATGAGTATCTCAAATAATCATTCTTGTGGAAGATTTATATTTAGGTAATAAGTTTTTCCTTTCCACTAGGAAAAGAAATATTAATACACATCATTTTTTTAATTTTGTAAATTTCAAAGTTCAAGGATTGTCATCATCCTCAGTTTTGAGTTGAAACATGAAAGTATTTTCAATCAATGTTCATACCAAAAAGAAATGTCACCAACTGGTAGACTGATGTACTAGAAAAATTTGGGTCTCTATAGTGCTTTCATGAAATTCGTAGCCTTTGTTTCCTCCTAAATAATTTATTTTCCAATGAAAGGGACATATCAGGATGGAATATGTGAGAGATGCTACTTTGGATCTCCTACATCATTGAATGTTAGGAACATGGGATTTTCAAATTTTGATGGAGGAGGAGTGAAGTCCACCCACCTAAGAAATGGTATATTTTATGATATAGTGGCATGCACAACCCTTACATGGATTCCACCAACTAGAAAGGGAATAAATTGATTCAAGGAGTTTGAAATATAATGTCTCTCAAGATAATGCTTAAGTGGAGGCAATAGGTATGACCTAGTATGACCAGATTATATATGCCTATAGTTGATAATTGTATTGATTAGTCATTAGGAAACTCACGTTAAATGGTGGATTTTCCCTTTTATAGGGAGTTCTTGATAATCTAGAGCCACATGGGAGAGATAGAATGGGTTTTTATGCCCCACCTTGGTTAGATGGCTGGATTCAACTCTTTTTGGATGAGAATTTAATCTATATTGATAGAAATTCATCATAGTATATGTAGTTTCCTTGTCTTAATAGCTTCAATTAGTGTGTATTTTACCTCCATGAAATTAGCACTAGGCCACATCATATTCCATAACATAGTTTTATAATGGGAAATAATTTCCACAATGGAAAGGGGAATAAATTATTTTTGTGATGGGTGGTTTGTGTATATAGATGAATTTTTCAATTGTATTTGGAAGAATATCACCTCCTCCATAAATTATTTATTAAAAAATAAAACACTTTTTCTAGTTTAATGGGATTTTTATAGCCATTAAAAAAATTAAACCTCATCCTAAAAAATAGTCCATATTCACCATAGAAATGACAACCAAAAACCATAGAACATGAAAAGGAGACAAGTCACTAAAAAAGACACAAAATTTTTTATCTAGGAGAATAATACTGATAATTACAAGATATTTTTATGATGTTACTGTCATGAAAACACCACTAGTTAATAGGAATAATAGAGTCTATAAAGTCAAAAACCAACATGAAGTAATTAGTAGAGAAATGAATAGGTATAATTCCAAATAAGATGAAATCATGTTGAGAGATATATCATTTATAAATTTATCCATTCACTCATTTGGGATATATCACATTCATAAAGTTTTCTAGGTCCTATGATGAACTTAGGTGGTATTTTTATATTTAGGGGAGATCTCGAGTTATGATTCTATCTTTTATGTTTTGTATGTACACCTTCCTCCCACACTTTGGTTGAAACAAAAATTTGAATAGATATATCCTCATCATGTTATCCAATACGAGTGTCATTATTAATGATTTCTATAAGGATTTCATATATGACATTACCAAACAATATTTTTCTGGTGTTAATAAAATCATCATCTATATTTGAACTGTATGGATCCTCATCAGTTTTTGAGAAAACATTGAGGGATATGTCATTATATTATTCAACATTTTATTTCTTGAAGGATTTTCTAGATTTACAACCCTTATGAGGTTTTACCCTCTTCTTTTTTATCCATTGGAAATCATTTTTGTCTGAAAAAAACGTAGGGATACCTCGACGAACTTGACTAAACACACCCTCAATGAGGGATATGGGTCATGAAACATTAAAAGATAAATTTCGGGGTCTAACTATTTTAAATATTATATAATCTTATAAAATACTAACTTTCATAGAGGATAGTGGGATAAAAATAATATTAACCATAGGGGATGGGGTGGATCTCTTTATGTTTCTATCACAAATATACCTCGCTATATGTTCTATGGATCTTTGTGCAGTGGTCAGGTTGAAAATCAAAACATTTATACATGTGGGGGAAACATTCATAATACCTTTGAAGATATTTTCAAAATTATTTTTCCCTTTCAAACATTTATTCCGACACTATACAGATTAATCACATTCTATAAGTAAGAGGTTATTTCAATTACATATGATTTCATTCTTATATCATTTATCTTACTTACACTATTCACATATTTCACCTTCTTGGTAGCCTAATTTAGAAGCCTATCAATGGTTCATTCCTTCTTGATTATTTACTTTTGAGCATTAGGATCTGTAACACATCATTGGATTGACCTATTAGCATATGCAGATCCAGGACATGAAACTTAACTTGAAGGTATAACAATTTAGGATACCACATCTCTCATAACTGATTGAAATATTAATAGATTGAAATATTGTGATCCATATTATCCTAATGATTTTATATAAAGAGTGAGTGGAGAAAATCGACCTTTTTGAGAAGTTTATTCGAACTATAGAGATAATCATGTTCGATACACTCATGTTTCCTTATCGATTTATGATTTTAGGACATTGAATGGGAATCCAATTGGAATCATAATTTATTATACACATTGAGAGTACTTGATTATACCTTATAGGGTATATTCTTAGATTTTAGACAATAAATAATCAACCATAAGTTGTGAATAAGACAAGGAATTCATTCCTCCTATCAATGTTTTAGAGGAGTTACATTGAGGAGTGTTCATGGAATAGAACATAATTTCAATTATATCATGATCCAATTCTATACACATGTCTATAATGTTTTCATTATCCTTAGTGAGTGATTTTTAATCAATTCTGTATATAATGGTCAATTTACTATTGTTTGATCTTGAGGCGAAACATAATTTTAAACATTTATAGCTACATTCAGAGGTACATTATGTGGGGGAGGAACTTATAATTATTTCAATCTTAGGTTGTCCAATGACTAAGAAAAATAACTAATGATTAATGATGGAGTGTCAAATATTTCTGGATAAAAATTCTTGAGTGCCTCTTGGTATGTGAGAAACAATAGAATATATTTTACATAAGGGGACATTTAGGCCTAGGAGATGTGTCTTCGTGAAGAATTTATTTACAATGTATTCCATTTGGATGTACTCCAATGTTTTTTTATTATTATTTCTATATTTTTTGAGATGACTTCTAATTTATTCAAATCCTTTGTCACATGGAGTACATATGAAACATATTCCATGCAACAGATTTCATAGGCTATGAACATGATTACAATGGGGAGGAACTCTATGTTGGCTTCTTGCTATTTTAACACCATGGGAAAGGAATCCATAGTTTTTAATTATATATGGATCTATTATGGGAGGAACTTTAAGCCTATCAATATTTGTGCTATAAGAAGGACCTTTATAACTAGTATCATGAGGGGTTCCTTTGTGATAGATCTTCAAATTACTACAGAGAGGACCTCTATAACAAGGGATCTTGAGAGGGCCTCTAGATATTTCGAGTTTTATCTAACCATTATGAGAAACTCCATGTATGATGATTACCTATTTTCTATAATAAATAATACCATTATTATTTATTATATTTTTATGTTTGGTGGACCTATGTGGTTGGTACTCTTGGAAGGGCCTCAAAATATATTTGTTAAGGTGACATAGGGAGGACCTTCACAACCATGATAATATTCTATCATTGATGAGGAGTTAGTGTAAGCAATTAATGGAATTCAACACATTAATATATAAAAATTAATGACATGAGTGACTTGGTATGACCCTAAAGTAATTGTTGGGGTATGTCGATGAGCCTTGAAGATATAAATTTCAGTAAGAGAAAGAACCTAATATTGGATTAGAACCTTAGTGTTCGACCAGTGACGCTTCTTTTTGGATGATTTAATTCAAGAAACTTGATTTCGAAGATCAACAATAATTTGGGTCACACTTTATGGGAAGAAGGAATCATGAATATGAACCCTTCTAGATAGCACTATAGTTGTCCTCATTATATGTCAATGTGTTTCATGGGTTATCAAAGGTATAGGGGTGTGGAATTATTCCAAAGAATCAATGGTAAACTACCCCTAGTGATCCATCCTTATAGGTGTCATGGAAAAGGATTCATGGTCCATTCTCTGCAAAGTATCCTCTTTAATGGATCCTTAAGGATTCAGGGTCATGCAAGGATAGTGGAATCAATGGTGATGGGAGTTACCATTTAAATATTTAGGGTATTTTATGGAAAATATGGAACATCCTCTACCACCTAAATGAGATAAATTTTATGGGTATTGATTTAGTCCATGAGATATAGGAAAAGAATTCAGATATTGTGACAGTGCCCCCATGCTTCCTAGAGGTATATTGTTAACAAGATAGCCATTTATTTTTCACATCACAGAAGTTCAAATCGGATTACTCCAAATAATGGGATGGAAATATTAGGATCCTAATCCCATATTATAGTATAAAACACTTGTATGTATAGATGTGAGGTTTGTGATAGTTTTCTTCAGGATATCTGGGCCACAATGGTCATTTAGTTAAGGAACATGTGTAGGGCGACATCTATTAATGATACATATACATTTGTGATGAATCACTAATTATCCTTACTTATTCAAAGAGTTTTTTCTTACTTGTAATTTAGTAGATGAATATATTTTTGTTGAAGTGAGATCCTATGGGGAAATGAAGAGACCTATGTTTTTCATGACTAATACATTGATAATTTTCTAGTTCTTTGAGTCTCAGGACCTCCATCATGGTAAAGTGGTAAAATTACCCTACTAAATGAACATAAAAAAATTATATGGTATTCTTGTTGAATCTGGGGTATAGAGTGTATCCCCGAATAAGCCTACTTGGTGATGCCAGTGTGGACCAAGATTAATTAAAATCTATTCACTCTAACAATATTATTTTAAATCCCTACATAATCTTGTTTGATGAGTTGATTATATCATGTAATCAAGATCTTGGATGATAAAAATGGATATGATAGTTGATTTCGTAATGTTGGTTTCCCTTAGGAGAAGTGTTAGTCCCATTCCACTAGGACCCTTATGTGATTTTCATCATATATGAATTAAGTAATTAATTTATTTGACATAATTATTTAATCAATTAAATTGTTTATTATGGAAAAACCTAGGAATCATATATTTATATTCCTATTTTTTTAGCTCAAGGGTAATCTATTTATCATTTATAGGAAACCTAGAGAGAGGGATATAGAAAAGTGAGAGGTTAGAATTTAGTGATGATAATGTCATATTTGAGGAGTGAGATCAGATTCAGAGTGGCTTAGATGAAATGATCTTGAGAGTGATGATGGATTCAAGAATCGACCATTGTTCTTTAAGGTAGGGATTTGTGATTGATGTATGCTAGATTCGAGGAGTGAGATCAGATTCAAAGTGGATTAGATGAAATGATCTTGAGAGTGATGATGGATTCAAGAATTGGACATTGTTCTTTAAGGTAGGGATTTTTGATTGATGCATTTTATCAAACATTATGTGTTTTTTGGTTATTGGATGGTGTAATTCATGGGTTTCCCTTTATTTATCATTTCCTGGTCAACCCATTAATTAAAATTATCATAGATTATTTAATTTGAATTTTCCTTTTATTATTTTTTCAATTATCCACCTTGGATCAATGGTTTGGGTGGAAATGGTTATCATTGATAATAATTTTTAGTTTTAATTGTCTTTCTCCCACCATTCATTATATATTAATTACTTACCTATAGTTTGGTCAATAATTGATTTTTCTTGGTCTGATTAGAATCACATTAGATTCCCTGGACCACATGTATTTATTGGATACAACAATTGAGGATATAGAATTTGTAATGATCATTGGATGATAGTTGACATACAAAGTAGGGAGGTGAGATTTTTTTGAAGTAATGATGTGTGGTGTGTGATGGAATTCCAATGAGTGGAGATGAGTTCTATTTCTGAAAACTGGTGGATAAATAGTTATGCTCAATATAATTTCACTAATGACCATGACATTAGAAAATGAATAAGGAATTATTAAAGGTGAATTAAAGAAGATGATGATTTTTTATTTTTACTGTATCTATATGGTTTGGAAACCCAACTACACGACATGTCATCTTGATGAAAATGCACCATTAATATCATGTGCTATAATGGATGGGTTTCAAAGTGATTTAAACATCACATTCAATGTGATTCATGTTGCAAAACATGTACCCCCTAGCCAACTATATGTTGCGTATAAGGAATAAATTACTAGATGGATGAATGGACTTATATTTTTCATGGGTAGGGACTACACACTGTGTAATGATGAAAAATGACTCAGTTTGTGGTGGTAAATTTTGAGAACCCATTCTATCATGACACACTATGTATTAAAACATATATTCTTTATAGGTGTACCTTTCATGACATGTATTGTACTACGACATGGTTGGGCTACTTTTAAGGGGATATATGACATGCATCCTATAACACACATAATGAAATCCTTCTAGATATCATGTCTTGAAATGTATTCTTGACCGAGTCATAAATTTGGGAAAAAGAATAATCCATCATTACTATTTTTCTACATATAGTGAAATTGTTTCCTTTTCTTTGATTTCAGGTATGATATAATAGGTTGTATAAGTAGTTTACCCTCTTTTTCGTTGGATGGTCGATGATTATAAGTACTAACATTATAGTGTCATTGTCACCCAGGTAGATTTAGCTATTCCCCCCATTAACTAGGGTTTAAGATATTATATATATGGATCTATTATATATGTAATCTAATATCCACCCATGGGTCAGAGTATAAAATACTCCATCATGAAAAATGTGTAGGGTTGGGTGTCCCCCTCTTACTCGGGGAAAAAGATGCTAGTCGATTTAAATATAAAGTCTAACATCCCCTTATTTTCTTATGGTGTATGATCTTATATCTCAACAAACTTTTAGGTTTGGATATCACTCCATTTACTCAGGGCCCAAGATCCTCTATCTATGGGTCAAACAACCTTTAATAACATGTTTTATTCTAAGAATGTGATTCCCCTATACAATTCCTATGAGGTGTAACAAGTTACAAGTTTTGGGTAGTTTATGTGTTTCATTAATGATAAAATATAAATGGGTTAGATGATATGGTATTCCCTCATATAGAAGTGTGATATAATGGTGATTAGGATCTCTTTTATGGAATCATGTAGTTTTTTAATAGTTTTAAAGTATTAGAATTTAGGGTTTTATTGAGTATTGTGACTCCTAATGAACCCCTCTTCCAAAATTGACATGTGATGTATCATTGGATATCTAACTAATACATCTTATAAATATGACTAATCTATGAACTCATTTTTTCTCAATATATTATGACCCTTGTGGGTTAGAGCTAGGAAGGATAGGTATTACATGAAATTCCCTAATTTGTTTTGTTGATCTTATCTAATTTATCCCCCCTTTAATTGATTTCGTAATACTTCTGTACTGGGTTCTTTGATATTAATTAGTGTGTGGTTTTCCTATTTATATTCATATTGTAATCCACTTATACTATGAGTTTAGATAACATATTTCATTAAATTTATATTATGGTTTTGGGTGTCTTTTGGGTTTGTTTATACTCACCCCTTCATAAGCCTTCATTGTTGGAGATGTCTTAAAAATCTTCGTAATTCATGATGGTGGAATTGACTAATGCATATAGAGTTTGATTTAGGAGAACATGAATTATAGAGACGCATCTTAATGAATTGTGTTTTAAAGACATGATATATTTTTTGTTTCCCTTTCCTATAAATTTTTTGATATATTTGGTGTTTTTGTCTCTTATATGTATTATATTTAGTAAAATTTAGTTTAGTTGGATCCATATATATATAAACTAGTGCAATTTTTGATTTTATTATGTATTATTGATGTTTTTGTTACTAGTTGTTATAGGATAATTCCTCCCATTTTGTGATATGTGCATACTAATGGATGGTCACCAACACCTATCCCATTAGAGGTAGGATTATAGAGGAAATATCATCCTACTACCATCCCATAAAATTTTCTAGTTGGTTAGGTTGTGACAAAGTGTCATCTATATGGATTTTCCTAGGGTTGAAGTTTGTAGTTAGTAATAATGTGTATGTTGGTGTAGATTAATTTGGGGAAACTATTCCAAAGGGGTATTGAGTTAGGTAATTAAACTAGAGAGAATATATTAGGTATAATTACCACTATATTCTTTATCATGAACTCCGATATCCGGATAATTTGACACCGAGCATTGAGCAATCATTCAAGGGTATAAGAAAGTTGGTACAAGAATCATTTATCAGTAATTTATGATCTTTCATGTATTTTTCATGATAGTAAGACTATATATTCTCTAATATTTATGGGATCATCCTATATTATGAAGGAAAATCCTCACTGATAGCTATATTTTCTGTATAGGGTCATGTTGAGCCCATTCCTTTAGTTGGAACATTTTTCTACTAGATAGCGAGTGATGATGTGTTTTCTCAACAATTTGAATGAGATATATCCTTTCTATGTTGTACAAGGTATCTTCTCTTCCCTATATTCTTAATTAATGATTATTATAGAGTATATGAATTCCCCTATTGATTGGTTCATAACTATCTTTGGTTGGATATGATGTGTACTTTCCGATGATTGTTTTGAATATGATCATAAAGAAAAAAAGAATAATTTGGATTCAATGGATTGCATTTCTATCTAGTTCAACATGCATTGAACTATTGATTATTATTACCTTAATATGATTACTATGAAATGTGAGATATTAGGGAGTTGTGTTCATTTATGTAAAAATTTCTATGGTAATTATATAAAATTGTTAGAGTTTATCCCTTATCATAGGTGGAGTTTTATCAAGGGAATTTGAAATTTAGGCTGGGTGATGTGACCATGTACGAATATGCATCGAGGAATATGAATTCTTCCAAGGGTTTTCTATAATCAGGTTTCACATTCATATTTTTTAGCTCAATGTTTTAGTAGGGGACATTAGTAGAAAAAATTATTATCAATGGAATTTATTTCATGGATCACCACCATCACTAGACTCACCCAACATAGTGTTGGATGATTTGGAATCCTCGGTGGAGACTCACCCTAATTGTGGCATCATGTAATCTTTTTACCTAAAGGTATATGGAGTGGTTTTATGAATGGAAAATCATGTTAAGAATACTTACAAGACTTGAAAATACCCTATTATAAAACCCATTGACTACTATTGTGGTGTTTGGTGGTGATTGGTTGGTGAGAGGGCATTTGGTTCTGGAAAACACATCAATTCTCTCACACGACCACCACCTTATCTTAGTTCCTATTCAACATGGAGTGTTGAAATTAAGAGATTAAGCATACATGATATATTAATTGATGGAAGAAAGCATGTGTAAATTGTAGTAAGATTAATTTCTGTTATTAATGAAATGTCAAACTAGTTGATAAGGGAATGAGTTAATCATCTTGTACTATATATTCAAGACCTAGAGATTTCGGCTGAACCTATGACCTAAACCTATATATCTAAGTAACTTACACTAATGTTGAACATTATTATATCACCCCTTGTTATGAATAATTTATATACTTGGTGAAGAATGAGGTCTATTCAATGTTACCTTGTGTAAAATAATAGTTTTTTTGGTACTAACCTCTATAATAAAATATTACCCATTACTAGTGATGTTGGGTGTTGGATATTGAATAGGTAGAGTAGGTTTTATTAATTACTAAGAGAGAAACCCCCCTCAAGGGGGTAGAAAGTAAAGGTAGTAAAATGGATTCTAATAAAGTTAAATATCATTTGGTAATAATGGACTTTGTACAATCATTATGGACACAAATTTGATTCTTATAAATGTTAAGGAATTTAAATGTGATTTTTAAGGGTGTCCTATCAATGACTGCTCAAAATATAATGGCGTATGCATCAAATTTCACTCCATATTTTTCATTTAAATTTTGAGAAATGATAAGGTGAACTCCCTTTTTGAGATTAAAGATCTTGTGTGATGAAAAATCTCCATGATATGGTTCTAAGAAAATGATATCTAAATTTTTTATATTTATCATAGTATAAAAATAATAGTGTCTACTGGATAGTAAAATATCATAGGGTCGGATCTAGTCTAATGTTTAAATAATGACTTTATGAGATTGTACTCAAGGTGTCTTGCAAGGCTAAAGGAAAAAATCGATGGTGTAGTGTTAGGGACTTCATAATGGATTAAATTGTGTCCATGGAATGATGGATTCCTTTGGGAATAGATATAAAAGTAAAAATTATCATGTGTAGAGTTGGGATGTTTCTCACCATTAATCAGTAGTGGTGGACCGACACATTTTCATATTTTGAGAGAGGCCACTATAGAGATATTGATTTGGTGATTATATATATCCAAATTTAATATAAAAATAGATTGGTCTATGATTAATGAGGGTGTGGTTCATGTTAATCACTTATCTAAGAAGTTAGTGTTTTTATCCTGATTCTTGTGTAGTATGCAATGATGAGAAATCTAGGAAAAGACCACTCTAGTAAAAAATGAGCATCAGAATGAATTTTTATGTGAATAATTATTGGAATAACCACCACATGGAATCCCTTTCAATGTGATGGAGGAAGAGGTATTATTGAGGGGTTATGGTTTTTTGTCACTTGAGTGAGAGTTATCTTAGGGTGTCGATCTAAACGATTATGGTCATATGATTGGCTAGGAAATTATGCTCTAGATTCTAGTGCATAGGGTCCCCCAATGAGTATTGGTTTATTGTTAAGAAGTTGGATGAGGTTAGTGCTATGTCTAATGTATTTTTTAGTATATTTCTTGAATGAGTGATGAAAACACAACTAGGTTATATTATGTTTAAGGTGATAGTATATTGACGATTTTGATTTGGATAGAAGAATCCTGCAAGTATTTTTGTTAATTTTTAGAACGGAGGAACATGTGAATTTTGTTACCTAAGCTAGATACAACAGTGATTTAACCTGATTGGTTGGTAATATAAGAGGATTTTATGTGAAAATATAACAGTATGTGACCCTAAAACATCTACATTTTGGAAAATTAATCTCATATATCATGTAATGTTTGGATGTGATGTAGACATATTGTACTTATTTGATATCCATATAAAATGATATATTATGGTTGGGATAGAAACAATTCCATGTAGGTTATTATTGATAATAAAACCTATATTATAAAGATATTAGGGATTTATGAATTCATTTCATCCCATGTGGTTATAATAATTTTAGTAGAAGATAGATTTTGGGTGCATAGGCTTTTAAAGTCTCACCATGGGTAGATGTATATGTTCACTTAATTGTTATTATATAGTGGGATATAGTAGGTGTCTTTGTGAATAAAAGATAATTTTTTTCCTTAATATTTGTTTTTAAAGTTTAATTAATTCTCTAACTATTTTATATGAATAAGTACGCACAATGGTTGGGGTTTTACACACATATTTTTCTGTGAGATTTTTATTATGGAGCCTTTATCATTTTACTTTTGGAGGATAAATTTTTTTAGGTGGGGTGGATGTATAAAACCAAGATTTTCATATCCAATATGTAGCTCAATTTTGAGTTTCTTGATTTATTTGGATATCTTTTCGGGGAAGATGGAAATTTTAATCTAGAAATTGATATTGGAAAAATTATTAGGTGGATTTATTGAATTTTTGGTATAGTGATTACACCTAGGACGAGCCAGTATGGTAATTCAGGTGTGATATGGAACTGATAAATATATATTATCAGTAATAATATTAGTATTTTTTATCTCACACTCATTTTTGGGGGGATTTGATTTTATCTCATATAAGGAATCTTGAATGAGGACAATGAGACAATGATTGAGTCTATAATATGGGTTTTACTATATGAATAATGTTAGTTTCATTCACATTGGGACCCCCAAGTGTTTTGAATCATGAATTGATTAATTATTTAATTTAATTTAATTTAAATAAATAAATAATTACTGGGTTGGATTATTATGGAAAACCCAAGGACTTATCAATTTTTATACATGTAATGTTTCCCTCTATGGTTAATCATTTATCATATCTCTGGATCCAAAAAAGGGGGAGAGGGGAAAGAGAGAGGATATAATAGTGTTGGAAATATTAGATCATAGAAACAAGAACATATGCTCAGTGATTTTGATGAATAAAGCAAGGTAATGTCCATTGATTCAAGCATCAACATTTGTTTGTTGAAGCATGGGTTCATTATCGATAGATTTCTCCACATTTATATGATTTAAAATAATGGGATAATGTTCCATACTCTTTTTTACTCTATTTCAAATTTCCTTTTACACTCATGAATTCTTAATAGGATTGGATTGTTTTTTTCTTTTTTTTTATTTTATTCTTCATTTTCCACACCAGTGATCAATGGTTGGGACTATAATGACTATCATTGATAACAACATTGAATATTTATTTAGCTTTATCTAACCATTTATCATGTATTCATCATTTTCCCATGGTCAGGATAATGATTCAACTTTCATGGTATTATTTTAACATCATTAAAATTCCTTCACCAGGTATGTTTGTTGGATTCCGTAAGGGATCCTTTGGAATGGGAATGATATTTGGGTGTCAGTTGATCTTGATGACATGGAGGTAGAAATTATTCCTGATCAATGATGTATGAGGTTAAGAGGAATTGTTTTGAATGGATATGGATTCCATTTATATCAACCAATGGCCTAATATCAATGTTCGGTAGTACTGAACCATGATTAAGACCTTAGATGAATAATTGAGTGCGACCAAAAGTGAAATATGAGAAGTCAAAAAGAATTTTCTGTGACATGGTGAATCTAATTCAAAAACCTGACTGCATGGAATAATAATTGAAAGAAAACATGTTGTGTATCTCAATATATGTGATATATTGGGTTTCAATGTGTGTTAAATATCACACACCCTATGATATAGGGAACATGCTTTATACCCTTAAGACGACCCCATGGATTATATATGGAGTACATTCCCTGGTGTCTGACAGGAATAACATGTTTTGTGGGTAGGGAGCATAGGTCTTGTAAAAGTGGAATAAGACTAAAATTACATTTGTACATACTGAGTATCCCACGTTTCCTAAAATGACATAAATTACAATGTACATACCATTTTGTTGGAACTTCCAAGCCATGTAGTGTTCCAATACACATTCAGGCTACCTCTGAGGGGTTACATTTCATGTACTCCTTCCATAGCCAACATCCTGGTATATATTGATACTTTTGACTTGAGTATTTCAATTTTAATTACCTCTACAGAGTTATTTACCTCATAGAATGTGATGGTATCATTCTCTTTAACACTAAGGATGTGACGAGAGGCAGAATGAGTAGTTTAGTAGCTTCAGATGAAGATATATTATTATGATAGATTTCAGTATAAATATAATTATGTTCATATACACTATGTAGAGTAATTTATCCTCCCATTAATTAATGTGTGAGATATTCTTTCATAATGGTAGTTATATATTGAGTTAGCCATAAAAATTTAATGTATAAATGAAACATAATAAGAAGAGACCTGTGGTATCAATTGATCTCTTTTATAGGTAAATTATTTCATATCACATTCACCATTTTGGTTCCCTCTCCACATTCACTCCCATATTTATTTTTCTATAAAAATTATTTCTGAAGGTAGGTGTTCATTAGGATGAGAAAGTGACACTTTTAATTTCACATCATAGTCAAGAAGAAAATAGGTCTGCTCATCCCATAAAGATTGAAGATTTATTCATAAAATAATTCCTAGTTAAAATAATGGTTACTATTATCATGAAAGTTATATATTAATTATGTGTATTAATATGAACATTTTTATTTATTAGACATTATCTATGTTACCCTTCATTGGTTAGTTATACTACTATTTATGTACACACAATATCACACTATGGAATTTAACTCCATCCATGCAGGTGGTAAGTTTAGTAAATCATGGATATTGACCATGGGGGGGTATTCTTATATATCCCCCATAAAGGGAACCTGAGACCACGACATCCAATTCCACTTAATATAAAAAATATAACCTTTTATGTTTGTGTGATAAGGACCAATTTAGTTCATTTTACGATCATCAAATCATGATTGAAGATATACCTTTTATGTTTATGAGACTATGACCAAACAAGTTTCTTTTATGATCATGCATCTAGGAATTTAGAAATGAATTTTCAGGACATGGATGTAGTATAATATTTTTTTGTAATTTAATATGATTAAGACATCATCCAAGTAGTTTAAAATCATTTAGAATGTAATTCTATATGAATGCAACATATAAATGATTCATGTGGGTCTTATTCATGAGTATCCTTTTCTGGTCCTTCCCATCTATTAGTAACTAGAATGGAGAGGGTATCTTTGGGGATTACACATAGTAGAATGAAAATTATATTCTCACTATCGTCATATATATTGTTAACATTTTATGAATTTATTTTTGGAGTTATATGTGATATGGACCAATTTGGATGAATTTAGACTTTCACCATATCAGAAACCTAATCAGGAATCTCCAAAAAATAAAAATTCGTAGTATAATAGGAATGATTCATTATACCGAACTCATGTCACTTATAAATAGAAGACTATTTTTCAATATTATTAATCCTCCTTTAAATTGGCTAAATTTTCCCTAATAAATTATATATTAAAATGAACATCTTTATAATACAATACTATTGATAATGATATTATGACATTAAATAAAATGGATATGGTTATTTATTAATGTGATATTTGAATGAATTCGTTTTCCAAAAAAAAATTGAATGAATTAAACTAGAATTCCCCTAGAATAAAATACATATTTGGAATCCGTATAGAAACCAAAAATTCTGACATATGTTTTGAAAAATATAATTATGTTATATGATTATCTAACACTCAAACATGAAATACCTATTATACATGGGTTATTTTTTATTTTTTATAGTATAAAATCCATCTTTTATTCATTATCATTTTCTCACAACATATACATGACAAAATTATCATCTCAATAAGAAAAATGAAACAACATATCATTTGTGTTAATCAGATCGATGATCTAATATTGATTTTCAATTAATTTTTATAATGCATTAGTTTGACATTAATTTTACAATTAATATGTTTATATTTTATATTTTTTAATAAAATGTTTTATAAAATTTAGAATCTAATATACACCATAAATTTGTTGATTTTCATGGTTGGAGAAATTCTAAACATTATATACATATAATTTTGTATAAATAACGATAAATGTGATGACTGTAAAGTGTCATAATCCTTCAAGAATAAAATAGAGTGGATTTAAAATATACATAAAAGCATGAAACTTAAATAAGTATATCATATAAAATAGAAAGAAAAAATTTATAATCATTTCTCAAAAATTATTTAGTTTTTTATTTCTGGTTTTTATATATAACGATTATATATTATAAATCTTGTTCAAGTAAATAAATTAATATTGCAAAAAAATATATAGAATTGATAGTAGTATTAAAAGTACTAAAATTAGTAGTAATAGTAATAGTAACAAAAAAACATTAATAATAATAATATTATTATTATGTATATATACCTATGTGTAAATATATAGTTGGAAAAAAAATAAAATATTTTTATTAAGTGATTAATTTTGAAAAATGCATCGTATATGTTACAGATTTTTTCACAAGGCTAATAATGTTAAGAATTTTTTAATAAATTTAATATCACTTTAAATTAATTGTTTGAGTATTTTGAATAAATGTGTACCAAAATTGACAAAAAAATATCTCACGAAATTGACACAGACTTTCGAGAAACAGAATGAAGTAAAATTAGTGATGGTTGATTAAAATTAATGATATTGTCATTAAACTCTTCATCAAATCATTTATAAATACTTTACTAACATGATAATTAATATTCAATTAAAATTAGGGTATAATAATCTTGTGATGACATTGATTACTCAAGAGGAATGAATTAATTATTATGATGAATAAATACATTGAATAAGGGTATATTGAAATATGATTGTAAATAAAATAAATTATCATTAAATTTATGATCATTATAAAATAAGAATATTAAGATTGACTTAACTGAAGTGAAATTATTAGTTTAATAGATGGATTCCATTTTATAATTTGATAAGTTAAAGAAGAACAAAAATTAACTACTTAAATGATAATAATAATTAAAGAATAAATAGTCAATTAAATTGATATATTAATGTGTAAATTTAGAAAAGGTTTCATAGATATCATTTAAATGTTTAATATTTTTTTATTAAAAACAATGTTAATAAATAGAATAATCAGTATAATATGATGGTGTATTTTCTTCCTAATAGATAATTATATTTCCAATTAATAATCTTCATTAATTAATTCTCCAATGTATGATATGAACTCAAAAGTGATTATGATAATTTCTTAGAAATATTATAAATGATATATATATATATATATATTACATGGACAGTGAATACTAATGAATGAATTAATAAATTTTAATTGATTTTTCAAGATGATGAAAAATATTTTTTAGTAATGATATAATATATCCTTACTACTATTATGACTGATTGGTAGATGATTTTAGTTCTTGTGGAGATGATGAGAAATGATGATATAAAACGTAATTGTTGAAGTAATGATTAATTGGGTTAGTGATGAAAATAAAATATATTAATGATGTAATAATATTATGATAATGCTTTGTATCACTTCCATTTATATGGATTTGATTATAGGATGTATATATTGATATTAATATTATAATTATGTAATAAAACATGTAATTTGATAACTATAATTAGAATATTATTAATTTATCTTAATTATATGATTTTATAAGATTATAGAGAGTGATATGATGTATTTGTGGATTAATTTATGGGACATTATAAGTGACTGAAAGATGTATATTAGATAGTGTAACATGATTGTTTTTTAACTTATCTTATTTTGAAATACCATGTAGTCCAATGATTGGTCAATATTGATAAATATTGGTATCTATAGAGATAACATTCATACCTACCCTACCACTTGGTGTATATTAGATGATGATATTTACGAATATGCTCTCTTCTCTCCCATTACTATAGGTTAGGGGCTATTTTTGATACATTGGAGTTTTTTTCCTAATCTCACCAACTAACTAGGGTTTGAAATTAGTGATGTTTCATTGAATTATTTAGAGTAATACTCTATTAAAATTATGAATCATGTGAAATATGATACATCGAAAAATTATTTCTTTTCTTACACACATTTGGGTTTAAGAAATGATTATATATAGTTTATCTCTGGAATACGATTTATTTAGACGTATTTCTCTTACATCACACGATGGTGCATCTTGGGTAAATCATTACGTAGAAAAACTAGGAAGGTATTTGGGATGATTTTATTTTATAGTATATTATTTTTTACATGAATAATATAAATTTTTGGGGTGGATGAGTTTCATCATATATTGATAGAGTCATACATTGATTGTTAAAATGGATATAGTGTTGTGACCAGATCTACTCTCAAATGATAAAGGGTTTATTATAGCTTTTGTATTCCTTGTATCATCTCACCCCAATTGCGATCAAGACGATGGTGAAACGTGACCTCATGTGCACCTCACTGTATTCCAAAGTCTACCAGCTGGTAGTAAGAGTTTTTGATCAACCTTAGGGAGACTATAATTTTGTATTATAACATAAAATACCAATTTCATAATGGAATCCTCATTTTAAACATATGGAATTTCATCTAAAATTAAACTTTAAAGGAATAGAAGAAAACAATGTTTTATCTAATAGAATATAACATTATTACATAGAATACATCAATAGGGGTCTCCCTCTAGGTTAATCATATACAAAATAAAAAAACAAAATGATAAGATCTAGCTATAATTAATGGGCCCATCCTCAGTTCATTCTCTAAACTCTAATTAATCAACTCTATCATAATCCCTCTACAGCCTATTCTCTGAAATTTATATCAAATATAAGAAATCATGTACCCTATGGTGCATGTAAAGGGTGTGAGCATAAAATCTGTAGGGAAATACTAACATTTACTGTTATATATTCCACAACATATCTGTGTGTGGGTGATAAAGAAATTTTTTTACACACAACATTCAGGAAATCATGTTAAATTATTATGTGCTAAAAAACCACCACAACACATAAACCTAATTTATTAATTCATAGATGTTGATAAAAAAATATTTCACAATGATGTATGATGTAATAGTAAATTTTTTTCATCCAATTTCCAATTTGGATAAGCCACATACTAGCTAGGAGTCCCTATAATTTAACTATTCAATCTATGACATATATTATCAAGGAGTCATGGTAACGTAACTAGTCAAACCAAACATAGAACAATAAGGATTCCGGATAGCACATAAAATTTATCTAATCCATCAAGTAGCAAGGACTCCATATAACATTACTAATGTATCCAATCCATATATTGGTAAAGAGTTTTGATAATGAAACTAATCAACCCATTCCACACTAGAATTGTTTAATAGGAAACTCATGTTTGATACTCAGGTCCTTAGAACCTAATAAATTTTTGGTGGATATTCATTTCCACACGTGTAAATCACATCATTTCATGTTAAGGATAAAAAACTAATAGATAATGGAATAGATATAAAATGCTCTAGCACTCTAATATCATACCATACATCCCATGCATCATATATCTTGACATTAAACCCCAAAGCACTTGTTATAATGAACTATTCCCAATTCAATCAAAGAACATCCCTCTCTGACTAATCTATAGAAGTAACCTGCTCTATTTTAAGCCCTGACTCATAAGTCATGATAAGAAAAATTGGTATGTTATTCTTCCTCAAATGAGGGAACCACCTTATTTGGTTCCCTATGATTCATCATAGGCCCTTAATTATAAACACCAATCCATTCTCATCACCTATAGGGTGATTTCAATCCCATATACCATATATAACATCTGTCTCATGAGGTATACTGAGTCTCACTTGCAACCTCAACATATTCCTACGGAAAATTACTCCCCCATGTTGAAAAAACCATCAAAGGAATCCCCATTAATGTATATTTATTTAAATCCCACTTGTTTCAATAAAAATGGAACCATGAACCCAAAATAAAAACTCTTTGTATTCATCCCTAATGGTTCCAATTTGTTAGAATCAATATTCGTAACTAAACCCTATATCCAATCCCTATGTAACTCCTATATATGACATATCAAAACTAAAAAGGATCATCCCACTCAACCAAAATACCCAAGACTCTAAGAACATATATACGGGAGGTTTGCAACAACCTCATATACTAATAAATCACCATAAAAAACCATGATATTTAGTTTTATTTCAATCACCTAATAAATAATATCCTTGGATATTTATAATATACCCATAACTCAAAGACCAATTCATGGTCCATAGTTATATGTTTTTGGGACATATCTATAGCCATATACAGTGTAATTAAACCCAAAAATAGTGATCATATTAAATGGGAATGGAATCCATAGAATAAAATATGAAAACCCATAAAACAATCATATATTACTATACATCATTTTTATCATCAATGGTAGTGATTTTGATTGAGTTACCTCAATATTAACCCATGGGTTCCTACTTATAATGATATTAGTCAGCCGTTAGAATCATTTAACTCTTTGCTATGAAATCTCATGATAAATGTTGTTGTTTCACCTCCTCATAGAAGGAAAATTGTAATATTCTATCCCATAAACATTGAAAATATACCTGAATAGGTATCCCTGATACCTAAGGGGCATTGTCAATTATTCTAGGATGAGACAAGTTCAAAATACTATTACAAAAAATCTTTGAGAATGATTTAACCTTTAAATAATAAATATATTAATTATGATCAATGTAAAACAAATAAGTGAAACAATTTCTTCTAATATAAATAATAATTCACAACATGCATCTCAAGAATTGATAGAGAATAAAATTGGGATAACAAGACTAAACAAAATGGAAATATAGCCCTAACTATCATTGTGTGGAACAAGATCCACCATATTTCATCTTGTCTATTATAATATTTTTGAGAAAATGGGCCACATCTAAAACCAAAAAAACCAAAATAAATGAATAATATATTAAAATAATATAGTCATAATAACATCTTAAGGTGTGTTTTTTGGTTTTAACTGAAACCTAGTTAGATTCCAAAATGAATCATCGTAACTCCTTGTATAATACAAAATAAAAATTCTAGTTTGAAATACATTTACACAATATTTTTTCATTTTTCACAATTTTAAAAACAATCAGGTTTACTTTTTAGAAAAATCATCTCACCATGAAAATAATGTATAAAGAATAAGTAAGAAATAAATTACTCAAATTTATAAATAATAAATGAAAAATATGATTGATCATGGAATAAGTTATGTTAAAATTTTAAAATAAATAAAAAAATAAATAAAATCTCAACCCCAAAATCAAAATACAAGGAAATCCCCAAACTATTGTAACTCACTTGTCATGAGAAATCAAGGACCCCAAGAACCACATGGTAAAAAAACCTCAAGGATAATCATTAAAAACCATAAAATCACTAATGGAACTGCCTATCATCATATAGTGAATAACATATAAATAGACCTCACCTTCCCCCTAGACCAACAAAGAAATAACCCATAGTGAGAGTTAAATCTTGAATAGGATCATGATCTAGAGTGAAAACATAGCTCTTCTATTACTCATCATTGATTCCCAAATTATTACACAAGGATCCCATATAAACCCTCATATTTAAATCAAAACCCCAACACACTTTACATAATATTTTACTTCACTATTTCCATAAATAACAACCAACACAATAACATGTACATTTATAATAAAAATAAAACAACGTGAATGTGTAGAAGAGGTTAATATTAATTTTGAATAAAAATGATAAATGAAAATACCACTTCTAAGTCATTAATTAAAAAATTAATATATTTCTTTTTGTATAATCTCAACATCGATCAAAACCCTTTAATAAATCAATTTTAGTTAAAAAATTTCTTTTACATAATTTATCGAAAACCATGGAAGAGTTAGACTTAACATTGGAATCATATACATTATAATTGATTGAAAAAGAATTTATAAAAAAACATTACTCCAAAGACCATTTATAAAATCCTTTGGACCAAAATAATTTGTTATGGAATTTTTAAAAACACCTTATGTGTACAAAAAATGGGTTCAGAAATATATCTCTCAATTACATAAGAAATAATTATTATTGAAATCATGAAATATTTTGGAACACCAAAATATAACTAGAACCCCCTCTAATAAATTTTATATAGGTTCTAATTTTGAAGAAACCATACTTAGAAAATTCAAACACCATGAATATTTCAAAAAATTGAAGTTATATGGAGACACCTACAAATATTATGATGTAACCATGTCTCCTTAAAGAAACATTGATGGAAAAGACATAGCTTAGAAACATTCACTATTTAGGAAACAAAATTAATGAAAAATCAAGTATTTTCATTAACATAGGAACACCCCAATTCCATGAACCATATATTAGAAATTTGGTTAGAGGGGCATGATTATGATTTAGAAGTGGCGGGAATTAAGAGTGATATATATATATATATATAGTATCTTACTCATAACACCTTCATGGGTCTTCCATGGATAATATCTAAGAGAACGAGAAGAAATTGAGTTACCCTCCATTGGGGGTGTCATCCATGAATGAGATAATTGGGGGATGGAGTTTCCCATTTGGTTTTCCCAGACCTCAAATTCTAATAATTATAATATGTTTACTATAATAATAATAGTTATAATAATCATGTTTCTAGAAATATTAAAATTTATTTAATTATTTATATTTCACACAAATATTAAATACAAGAATTCTAATAATAATAGTATAATAATAATTTAAGTAGAATTAAGATAATGAAATATATTTATATATATATCAATAGAAAGAATAATGAAAAAACAAGTACATAAAATTTCATTCATGAATGAATTTTATAAATTATACATCAAATTATAGAAACAAATTTTATAAATTATATAACCATATGTAAAATTCAATAGTATTTTTTTAACATCCTAAAGAAATATGAAGAGTATCATAAATTCATGACATAAAAAATTAATATTGTAGTTCAACCAAGAGTGTTGCACAGTTAAATTTCATGACAACCCTAACCATGCCCTGACCATGATCTCATCCTTGAAATAGTGTATAGTTCAGTCGCATGATTTCCCCTAACCATGAAATAACTGTGCATCCTTTATGTTTCTAAAATTTTTAAATTTTTAAATATTTTAAATTGAAAAACTATATTTTTCTTAATCATAAATATAATTGAATAAAATAAAAAATTACGGTGGTATAATAATAAAGATAAAATAGATTAACATAGTTTTATTCAATAGATATTGAACTACTATGTCACAAAAAAGGTCCATGAAACTATATGTTATATTTTTCCTTAATTGAATTATTGAGAATATTGAATTTATAAACATTAATACAATGAAAAAATGGACAAACTATTTCACTTCTACCTCATTTTTTAATCTTATTATTAAAATCCATTAAAAATAAATATTTTATCCCCACATTATCATATTAAGTGTATATAGGCTCAAATTAATATGATAATCATCTTGTGAGAATCAATTTAATGATATCAAATATCATTCATCTTATTCACCTCAACATGGTATTAAGAACCATGAGAGCACATTATCCATGGTTTGCTAAATTTTAAAATGTTGTGGTTGGTGATTTAGTGGACCAAACTCAATAATATGTCACATGAACTAAATATAAATAGTCATAATAAAAAACATTAAAACACATTGTGAATATATCAAAATATTTTTTTTCTGTGAATTATAATTATTATCTCTCTTATATTTTGTAAAAACACATTTTCATAATATCTATCCTCATTCAAATACCTCATGATTGATCCTGAAGAACAATATAATGATTACAACAATTATGAAATCACTAATTAAAATTTATAAGAAAATAATGGTCTCTAAAATAACGTCATTTATGATTAGTAAACAAAGGGGTCTCGTGTGATCTCTATCAAGAAAACTCTTATCACCATTAAATAATGTATTCCACATTATTTATTTATATACATCATATACATGATTATATAATCACTTTTCTAAGTCATCGAGTGATCCCTAGTGGTAGGACCTATCAATCTATTACATTCCATCTCATAAATTTAGGAATCTATAATATATACAATCCATTTTTAATTACTATATCCTAATTTATTCTACTTAGTTGTTGATCGCTTAACATGTTACTAAACTAATCATGGAAATGTATTTTTATATTCTAATTCATTCAGGGGATAATATTTCATACTTTTTATACATGGGAAAAAATATTATTCGGATTAATTTAAATTGAAAATACGATCAATATCATACCATACAACCCCTTGATTATCTCAAACTTAGAGATGGATAAAATAATCAAAGTATAAAAGTTTTCATGATAATTATCTTTTCATCCATAAGTAATGGTGATTCAAATTAAATATATATACCTCAATACATCAACGTCCATATGAAAACCATGTTATATAGTTTAATTGCTTAGTCTTGAAAATTATTATATACTTATTATCTCACGATCTTATACTATATCACATACACGATTACAATCATTAAAATCTAAACATAATACCACAACCCATAATAATTCATAATGATCCATGGTTAGGAACAACTACAAGTACTAATTATAGGGATTTGTTTCATTATAGTGTTCATGTTTAATATTTGAAAATACCTAAATGAATCATAAATGGAGATTTTCATTATTATAAATTCACAATACTTTTTAGATCTATTAAATTTAATCCATAATTTATTTAATACTCAAATATTCAACATTATACTTATGTTTTTTACATAGTAATTGTTTTTTCAAAGGATCCACTGCATTTTCATAATTATCCTCAAAATATATCATTACATCACTCCACTAAAAAATATATCAAATGATATGGTATTGGAAAATTAATTTCTTGGCCCTTTGATGTGATCAGAGTAACTAATTTTAAGAAATTTATATATTCTTATTATAATAAATATTATTTTCTCACACAATTCTAGAAACCAACCCAATATTAGTAATGAACTTATTCATTAAAACTAAATCTTTCTTATAATCTAATATATAAATCTATTATGCCTCTATTATCATGTACACCACACTACCTAATTTAGAACTCCTCTAACTAATAACTCAATTTTTCGGGCCAAATATGAACCCATATTGAGATCTCGTATCAACATTGTTGGTTTATAAAAATAGAATTACTGTAACCATTCACATTGATCTATTCAACATCCCAAAAGATAAAAAATACTAATTTCTTACTATGTACATAAGAATATTCTTGAAAGTAATCAAATGAATCTCACAAGTATTGGATAGTAATTTACTTGTTTTCCTTAATTCATAAGAATCATTATGTCAATTATAAAAAACGGAATACCTGATAGATCCAATAGAGGATGCATAAGGAATATTATATATCCTTTCTGTCATTTTGAAGGATCCTAACTCATTCTAATATTGATTAAATATAACACTAGTAAATACCCCTTATTGAGGTTATTGATGAAAAATACCTATAAATATTTACCAATATATGTATATTAACTCATTAAAAGAAATATATTTGAATTATCTATATATATATATATTCATATATAGAGTGTAGACAACTTTATTTATTTATTTCATTAAGTAGAACATTCCCAACCACATCTGTATATATTTAAAAGTGTGTATTTCATTCTTGATAAGTATCATTCCATCTAAAACCAATAATAAAAATGTCACAAAATCCAACCAAACCACTTGTATACATAAGAATCATCCATATTCATGATGAAATCAAGATCTTTAATCATAACATTAAATTGGATATTCCAAATTTGAGAAAATTGCCTCAATCCCTCAATATAAATAAGTATAATATACTTATAATACACATTTCATTATTTCCAAACCCTTGGGATGAATTATATACATGTTCTTGAATAAATAAACATTTAGGAAAGTGGTTTTGAAATCTATTTTAGATATCAAATATTCATAACAAGATACTTTTATAGGAAATATATGAATGGACTTCATCACCATGATTATAGAAATTGTTTCCCCATAGTAAATACTATTTTTTTCAACATATAACTATAATATGAGATTTATTGGTAAAAAATATATCATCTATATTAGTTCTCTTATGTAAACCAAAAACACTATGTGGATATGTTGATGATTGATGAGTATGAATGTATTTTGTGTCAATATATAAGAAGAAATAATAAATCAACGTATGATGAAGTCCCCTATGATTAGTGAATAACTTGGAAAACAAAAAATAAAATTATTTTGATAAATATTATATAAGGCTGGTGGTGATGCTTTGAGAATTATTATGGACTCATTAATTGTCACCTTTACTACAAATCTTCATGATTTTTGGTGATTATTGGAATGTTGTTATGGATTCACATGATTGAATTGGATGTCTTTCTTGAGAAATTTTATATATAAAATGTAATTATTGATTTAATTGATTATAATCATAAAAGATATGTGTCATGTAGGATATATTATTTATTACAATAATGCAGAAGAAGATTTAAGGGAATACTATGAAATATCTATTATTAGAGGATGATGATGATGTGAATAATTCGACAAAACAATATATTCATTTATTTTTTAATGAGGGATATTCAATTATGAAGGAAAATGAAATTATTCATAATATATATTTTCCAGTTGAAAATTTTATGAGGAAGATAAAATGAAGAAGGATTTTGAGTTTTGTCTTGGGATATATTTGATAATGGATCTGAATTATATATTTTTACTTAGAATATATTCTATGTAATATATGTTGTCCAATAATAAAAAATATTTCCATCCAACAAGAGCCCACATGATTTCTCTAAACCACACATAATGGACTCATGGTCAACCTCATGGGAGTGACTGCCCACGGAAGTTCACAGATGGTAGTTTTAGGTGTGGTTAGGTGTATAAGAGAACCATAGTGAGCCCATTTATAAGGGATATAGGAGAACATTCATATAGTGGTTAATGGGATAGTTGTTCTAACAAGGTTGAATCCTATGAGTGTGTGAAGGGTGTTACAGGTACTAATCCCCCATGTCTCTCCACGATTGAGTGTGATACTGTTTTTCTAGTAAAGTGGATTGGAAACATATGGGATTTATGATGTGGGAAAAGTGTATTCCATGCAGTATTACTATATCATTAAGAATAAAGATATAATTATATATATATATATATAATATTGAATTGATGTGAGTCATATAATCATCCTCTTGTTTCCTCTTCAACTTCAGACACCTGAAAGTTTTCAAAAATAAATGGAGTTTATATAAAAAATTCCATGGATGAACAAATATTCTGTTAACATGAAATGATCATGGTGATGATGTATTCGAGAACTAACTTAAATATTTCATGAGATCTATATATTGCATGCATGTGAAGAGTTCGGGTAACATCGTGCTGCCAAATGAAAATAAGGTTTTAGGAAGAATTTTGAGAATAAAAAAATCATGGAGGAGTCTGAGCTTCTATAATCATGAGATGATGTGATAAGTAGGAGTTTATCAATAAGGGAAAAGGCGACTTTTTGTTTGGAATATTACACATTTACTAAGAATGATGATGAGAAATTAAGAGATACGAAATTTGATTAACATGAAAATATTTATAGTATTGTCTTTATCACCATTATGTGGCATGAAAAGAAACGCAAGGCAGTGTGCCTCACCTAAAATAAGAGAATAAGAAAACTGAGAGTCTGTAATTCTAATCATCATTGTGAGAGATCTTGAAAAATAGAACCATTGAGAACTTACAGTTTTTGAAGAGGGAATCCCTCCCAAAAAACACCTTCTTATGCCAAATAAAAGGAAGCTACCAAAATTTGACTTGTTTCTAACACACTAAAAGGCTTTACGAATAAAGTTGTTTTCCAAATAGGATCTCAGGATAGTGATATATGTGTCTCCCTAGATTTCTTGAAGAATTCTGTGACATTGGGAACACGTGTACACTTACATTGTGTATCATTAAGAAGAAAAAGAATAGTGAGCCCACTATTTGTGTAAAGGATTTTCATGAAGAGATAGCGAATATAATTGTATGAATTTTCCTTTCTTTAATAAGTAAATATACATGTGAAAAGTAAAAAATATAGTATGTGTGCATACAAGGTGCATGTGAATAAATAGAGAAGGTGAAAAATGTATACAAACCTTTATATGAAGAATTTGCTTAAGGATGTCACATAAATTTTCATATAAATATGTATATGAGATTTTCATGCTTGCATAAACGCATGCTCATGAACATGTAAAGAAGAAATAGATGTAGTCAGTGTGTATGTGAGAATAATCAAGGATGAAGAAAAATTAAATTGTGTTGATATAATATTTTGTTGTTCATTCAAAAAAATAGTTAATTGGAGTGAATTTTTTGTCTTCTAGTTATTGAAGATTACCATGGTGACTTGTATAGAATTTTGTTCATATAGTAGAAGTTGAAGAACTCTGTTCAATAACAGGATTAACAAGTAGATAAAAATTCATCCACTGCAGTTGAGAGAACATTTTCAATGTTTTTGTTGAATATATTTTATGAAATGGTGACACATGTATAAACAATTCCATTTATGACTCTTTGAACTAATATAAATAATTACACTAACATAGGAAGATTTATTTTTCATGCATAAAAATTTTATAATAATTTTAGGCTTTTGTAATCACTAAAAAAACAAAAAATCATTTATTTATTACACATTAATTAATGATTTATTAGACAATAATACACATAATAAAACCCATATGATCATGAAGTCTAGTGTATTTGGGAATCAGGAACATAACATAATATTTAGGAAATGGGATACAATATCATTATTTATGAGTTCTGTAACAAGATCTTAAAAATCACCAATCTGCATGGGATAACCTAAGGATGTACATAAGAAAGGTGTGAGATATAAATCACCATATGGGAATTAACAAATAATAACATGAAAAAATTATTACATGTTGTAAATATGAATTTAAATGGGACATAAATTTGGTGATAATAAAAAACATGAACATTAAGTATTTTTATATCATGGTATCATAAAGGCAACATTGGAAATGTGGCTATAACTTTAAGTATGAAATAATTAACAGAGGTCAAGGATTGTATCCAAGACATTATAATATTGTGGGAAAAGTCCCAGTATGGATTAATTTTACTCTTTAAACCCATCCATGATGTCTCATGATATTAGAAAAGTACCAAAATCATTAGAGTGATATATAATTCTGGGTGCACCCATCACATTCTTATCATGTACATGCATAATTATGCTTCATAGATCATTCAATATAATATAATTTTTTATCTCATTTAATTAAACAAAAAATTAATTTTTATTAAATACTTATAATCACAAAATAAAATACGTATTGGTGTTTATAGGTGAATAACCTTGAGTTGCAATAGCGATGGTTTTTTCAAAACAAAGTGTTGGCAAGGAGAGATCTTAGTGAAATTTCTCCAGCATAACGACTATATGTAAAGATTAATAAAACTTATTAATGATAGTAAAATGAGATTATAATCATTGGAAAATAATATTTATAGTAATAGATATGTAAAAAAATAACCTAATATTATGAATTGGAGATAAAAGAAATAAAAAGAAGAAGATGCTTGAATAAAGAGGAGAGGGAAATGATCCATTTTTAAATTCTAACATAGAATCAGCTTAGGTAAATGCTATTATGATAGGGGATAAATGATATATCGTTATTAATAAATTAATTTTATACTATGTGGATATTTATATATTCATGAAAACATATCCAATTGAGATTCAAATGGATAAATACAAAGAAGGTGCTTGAATTAAAAAGAAGAGAGACATGTCCCTTACATTGAAAGGGTGATTCCAAAAGATTGGTAGGAGATTATTTTGAGTTTGGGGGAACATTGGTAGGACTATATAGTGGGTATGGTATATTAATGACATGATATATGGGTTTTTAGTGAATATTATGATGATCTTGTGTGGATTTTTATAGGAAAAGAGAGGCGAGTTCTTTATTAGTTCTCAAACACAGGTTTTGGGCTCCATATAAAAAAGAAATCAATAACAAAAAAACATCCCATGACTTTTCCCATGATTTATACAAAATTGGATTGTTTTTTATTATTTTATACGGACTATAAAAGATATAATTAAAATATTACCCTTGGTGATGTGGAATTGAGTCTTGTTCATAAAGAACTAATTTTAACTCTTTAAAATATAATATAGGTTTTGGAGGATTCATAAATGATATATAACATTAATAAAATAACCTCAAAATCAGATTATTTTAAACATTAATCGTTTATTTGGGTATGGATACCCTTTATAACATTTATTACAACATTTCTAAGTAATTTTGAGTTCATAATATACATAGTATACTTATACCATATTTATTATTTACCCGAAAATCCGATTATCTTAGAAAATTATGAAAAATTATCTATGGGATAATTCCAATTTGATGATTCCAAAAATAATATTTTTGTACAAAAATAATTTTAAAAATATTTCAATTTTATTTTAAAAACAATGATAGACACTTATTGAAAAATTCTGGGTTTTTATGGCAATAACAGTTTTCGAACCATTATAAAAATTATTTTTGACGTCATCAAAATTATATTATAATTTATTTTTAATATATTTTATTTAATAAAAATATTTTATCAAAATATCATTTATTCCAAAAATCTATTAATTAATCAAAATTAATTTCTTAATTGAAACAACATATTACCCAAAAATACACTTTTGGTTTTTATCATATCAACATAAAAATCATTTTTAAATTGAAAAAAACAAGGATTAAATGTAAATATTATTATATTGAAAATAAAATAGATATATTAATATTCTTAGGTTCTTGATATATATCCCATTATTAAACCGTAAAATTCCTTAATGGTAATGTATATTATGGTGATATTATCATGTTGTGTTTAAACATACATGGTTTGGGTCGTGATATTGATGATCATAAAATTATCCCGTAACCCATTTATCTCATGATTTAGTTTCTGGATATCAGATTGGGAATGGTGAAGGGGAAATACCAACAATTATACCTCCCCCAGAAGCTCTGATAAATGGGATTCATATGGTACAATCATGTTGGTTTAGTCTATTACATATTTTGACTATGGCAATTGGATTTACCATAACCCTATATTTATAATAATCATATAACCACGTTTGAAAGGATATATTATAAATATTTATGATTCATAATGGTATTTTAAATATTATATAATAGAAACATTGAATTTCATGTGTTTTATATAACCATAATAGGGCATTTAACTTAATCAAAAATGGATTTTTAATGGTAAAAGTTATGGTCTTTACAATTTTCCCATTTTGAAATTTCTCCCTCCAAATTTTCATTTCATACAATAAATAAGATGAGGTCAATTCTATTTCATCATCTAAACAATTTCCCATGTCTCCTAAAAAAACAATGAGGTTCTTCATAACACTTTGACCAGGTGCATTATCTTATTTCATATAACATTATCTCTAAAATATATGATCTTCATGAATACTCATCATATGAATGATATTATCCTTCATTAGCACCAATAGATTAAGATCATGCAAGGGGACACATATATACTTCTTCTAGAGGGATATATGTAACAAATCATATACTTGAGATAAATTATGTGGTAGTGATAGTCGATAAGCCAGCGCTCCGATGTGATTAAGGATCTCAAAGGGATTGATCTATATTTGAATAAGCTTTTTGTTCTTCCCAAATATTATGAATTTATTCCGTGGAGATATATATAACAATACCTTATCTATAACCTCAAACACTATGTCTCATTGATTTTTTGGGATATCTCTTATATCAACTCTAATCATCCCTGATGTGATGCTAATTGTTCTTGAAAATTTCCACCATTTTCTTGACCATTTTAGGATCCAATTTTTTAATTTCACCAACTTCATCCTAGAATGAATGTTTTTAATAGCTATTACCATAAAGGTATTAATATAGAGAAATTTTTCTGTTTGAGTGAAAACTATTATTGTAATATAAGTTTACTAGAAAAAAGATGTTGATCCCATCCTCCATTGAAGTCCACCAAGCATGCTATCAACATTTCCTCGAGTGTCTAGATAGTTAGCTCATTTTGGCCATGAGGTTGAGGGTGATAAAATAGGATAAATTTCAACTCAATATTTAGATCATGTTAGATTATTTTCTATAACATAGAGGTAAATATTGGATATCAATCAGATATAATCAATAGTGGTGTTCCATGAACTCTCAACACTTCTAAAATGTATATCCTTTCATGTTGATTGAGTGAAAAGTCCACGAGAATTTTAATTCAGTGTGTAGTTTTGTGAGATGATCCATCACAAACTGTATAACAATATTTCCTCTTTATGTTTTGGAAAACAATGAAAATATACATGGTTATGTATTCCCATTTCCATGTAGGCATGGATAATAATTGCATCACCCCTTTGTATTTTTTCCTTTTAAACATCACTTTTTGACAAACAAGACAACATGATGTTTATTCCATGATATCCATATTTATATTGTCCACCCAATATTCTTATTAAAGATCTTATTAAATATTTTTTCTCCTTGGATGGATGGAGAAGGTTGATCTTTATGCATCATCCAAATTTTTTATTTAACTCAGGATTTGGTGGTACGCATAGTCATGACCCAAATCTTACAAATCCTTCATCATTAATTTTGAAATCTTAGGATTTATATTTTATTATAGCTTTTTATTTGTTATGAGTTTCCATATCATATCTTTGATAATTATTTATATCCACAAAAAGGGATGGTTGAGGAATCACTTATTAAAGGATTTATGATTTTCATTCCATTATAATTCCTAAGTTCATCTTTTTTATGTCTAAGAAGGGAAAATACTTCTCAATTACGATCAATAATAAAACTACTAGATCCTTTCTACCTAGAGAATCTTACACTTTATTTAATTTCCCATGATGGTAGTGTATTGAGCGCTCATAGTCCTTAATCAACTATAACCAACTTCATTGCTACATATTCTTCTCTTTATGTGTGAATATATATTTTAGGCTCTAATGATTCGTATATATTTACTACTTATTCCCAAAGAGATAATTACACCATATTTTAAATGTGAAGATTTCTATAGATATATATAGATCATGTGTTGGGTAGTTCTATTCATGAGTATTCAATTTCCTTAATGCAAATGCTTTGACTATATCATTCTACATTATTACACTGCTGAAGACCCTTTTGGGAGCATCAATGTATACCATGAAAAGTTATCCATTTATTGGTAGAAAAATTACAGGTTCTATGATAAGCTTATTTTTCTAATACTTTAATCTATCATAAAATTTATTATCTCCATCAACATTGATTCCCGTATCAGTTTTCATGGTTATAGGGTTTGGTAATTGTGAGAAATTTTGACCAAATCGACGATAATACCCAGCTCATGTGAGGAAACTAAAAATATAAATCACAGATGTTGGCTTTGACCATCCTTCAATTACTTAGATCTTTGAAGGGTTCATGTATATATTCTATTTATTATTATAATGTTCCCCAAGAATGAAACTTACTTCAACTATAAATAACATTTTCTATACTTTTCATAAATATTCTCCTTTCATTTGGTCTTTATCATATTGCCCAGATTCTCCTCATGATCCTCTTTGCTTTTGGAGTATATTAGAATATCATCTATAAATACCACTGAAATTTTTTAAATATAATATTTAATGAATATATTCATAAATTATATGAATATTTTTGTAGGATTATTGAGTTTTAATGGCATTACTATGAACTCTAAATTCTCACACCTTGTACGGAAAACAATCTTGGGGGATATACTCCTTGTTCAACCTTACATGATAATACCATGATTAAAGATCAAACTTGGAGAAGTATTGTGCTACACATATCCAATAAAAAAGTCATAAATCCTTGGTATAAGATACTAGTTCCTTTTAATCATTTTTGAGTTCATGATAATCAATGAAAAGGGGAATTAACCCATCCATCTTATTAATAAAGAGAACTGGTGCACTCCACAACGAAGCACTTGGGAATATGACCCCTATATCTAGATTTTCAGGTTATTGTTTCTTTATCTTTTCATGCTTGATAACAAATAGTATATATAATGTATTATATATCAGTAAATCTATATGTATAACCTCAATTAAAAATTCAAACTCACAACTAGAAGGAAGATAAGAAAATTCATCAGGAAACACATCGATGTATTTCCTCACAATGGGCATGTCTTCAAGGACGATATTCTTCCTAGACTCAATAATTTTATCAAGAAACACTTAATCAGAGGAAAATAATATCTATAATTTAGAAGTTAGTTCTAAAAAATATTCATCATCATACATGAAATTGCATAGAAATAGAGCATGATTTGCTGTACGAATAGTGATTTCATTCACATGGAAATTTACCTTGTCTCTGTATAAGGAAAGCTAATATATACCCAGAATTGCATAAAATTTCACTATAGGGGGTACCAAATTATTCACTGGAATGTAATGATGAAAAAGTTTGATAAGGGAGGAATTATATACTTCGAATGAAATAATTCCCCATTTTCAATTTTCACCAACAACAGAACATCCTTGATTTTGTGGTGGTGTTTGAATAATTTTACTAAACTTGCATGATATGAATTAATGTATTTAACTATAATAAAAAACTATGTTCACTATTAATGAATTAATAACTAGTCTAAATTTCACCAATTCTTTTTCAGGGTCCACCTCAGTTGTTATGATGAAATAAGATCACCCTTGCATTTTTTCAGGTTGTTAGCACTAATTGTCTTCAACCACCCTTGGCTTAATTAATTGTTTTGAAAAGTGCCCTTGTTTCTTGTAGTTGAAACATTGGAAAATATTCTAAAAGTTTACTGGATCATTTGTCACTTATACTACATTGGTGGGTTCTCCCATTGGAAATATCTAGCTAGGTAACCTTCCTTCCCACACCTAAATTACATTCTCACCCCTTCAGGAAATTTTGAGGGGCTTTCATTCCAATATTTCGACAAGTGGGATGTTACAAGTTCTTACCACCAAAATATTTCTACATAGTACAAACATAATTAATGTATAAATTCCTATTTATATCCCCATGATACCCTTGAGATTATACAATTCTTCATTTTCACTTTGAGGGAATATCAGAATAATTCTTCATTGATATCAAAGTCTCATAACACCATGGATTTTCATAGACTCAGTTTTACCCCATAAAATAATTCTTCAAATTTGTATTTTGGGTAAATGAAAAATCTAGAGTCTTATTGAGAAGGTCTTATAATGTTTTAAAAGTATTCCTTGATGGATTAATCACCTAATATTTTGAGGGAAATTAAATATGTTTCCTTTCTAAGTCGATGAGTGAGAGTAAAATACTTTTCAAGGAAATTTTTCTAGAATTACTTCCACACCATCCCTTCGTTCACTTTTCTAGTATTCATATTCTAGATCAATTTCACCCAATAATAATCCTCTCCATCCTTATGAAAAAATATCATGTATAATCTTCTCATGTTCAGGACATTAAAGGATAGAAAATATATTTTCAATGGAGATGATCCATTATTCTATGACTAAGGTATATGATGACCCATTGAAATTCATAGGAATTTGTAAGATAATGTTATCAATTTTTACTTATTATTTCTTAGGGGGATTTTGGAATTCCTCCAGATTATTGTTTTTATTCAGAACATGAATGATCTGGGAGTGTGTAATAATTTTGTTTACAATTCTTCCTCTCATTAGGCTAGGAATCTTGTTTGGGTTGTCATCATATTTTCCTTCACATTGGATGTGTACTCGGTTCCTCCTATTCTCGACTATTGGATAGAATAAAGGGAAAACAATAGATGATTAATTTCAAACTACTAAACACATAACTGGGAAGAAAATAACATTAAAGGGATATCATATAAATGACTTATATTTATTTGACATGTGAATTTATAGGATTTAATCTGATTTATCGAAGATCTATTTTTTATCAGAGAATCTTAGGGGACTTTTTGTTCCCTTAATAGTGGTTCATAATTAGAATGCGAATTATAAAATAATACCACTTTGGAGTTTCAATCCAAGTGTGGAACAAGTCCCATTTTCATGCACTAGTAATCTATCAATTCTGTCTCAATACAATGTTTTTGGGTGTTACCAGTATGTACATCTATGCAGAGCCACATCATTTTGTAGTAGCTAGACATGGATGTATTTTAATGAAAAACACAAAATATATATGTAACCAATACATAGGAATGCTTTTTTATGTTAAGTCTTATACAAAATAAATTCTCTGGAGTTTATTAATCCTAATACTAAAAAATAACATGACATTCCTCTGATACCAACTATAATAACTCTTGTATTTATTAGACATTAATTCATGATTTGTTACATAATAATACACAAAATAAAACCTAGAAGATCATGAAGTATAATATATTTAATAATTATGTATGTATCATAATATATTGAACATGGGATACAACAAAGATATTGAAAATTTATTTAACATGCTCTTAGATATCATCGATCCTCAAAAATAGCATGGGATAACCTATGGATACACATAAGAAATGGGTGAGCTATAAATCCTTGTAAGGGAATAAACATTGAATAAAATAAATAAAGTATTAAATATTACACAATAGTTATTTCAATGAGACAAAAATGGGTGATAATCCTAAACATTTACAACATGGCATGGTACTACATGGAAACATAAATGCAACATGGGAAATTATGCTATAAATTTAAACATAACATCATAAAAATCGGTCTAGGATAATGACCAAGATATCATAAAATAGTTGAAAAAGTCCCTTTATAGATAATATTCACTCCAAAATCCTTTTAATGATGCATCATGAGACTAAAACACTACCTATTGCATCAGAGATCTATATAATTATGGGTGCACCGATCACTTTCATATTATTTACCTGAATAAGGGTTCCACATAGAACATTCCGCATAAGGTCATATTTCATAAAATTTAATTCCAAGATAATTTAATTTTTAATAAATAAATGTAATTACTAAATAAAATAATAATATATTTTTCTAGGCGAATACCCTTTATTGGAAATAGAAATTGTATTCACAAAATAATGGCCTGTCATGGAAAAATCACAGTGAAATTTTGACAGCATAAAAAAGTAATTAATGATTTATTGTCACATAGATGACTTATTTTAAGGTTATTTTTCATTTAATTACTATTCCTGATTTTTTGGGCTTTCCCATGTATTTTTGGAAGAAAGGGTGTGTTTTCATGATTTGGGCCAAACCATAAGCCAATTTCATGTTTTAAAAACAATTTTTAATAACACCTTAAAATTTTACTATTTTCCCTCCATTTTAGTTCATACATGGCCTAATTAGCCTTATTAAAAAATCACTTTAATTTATTTATGTTTCTAAATTAATCTACTGGTGCATTTCGGGCATTTTATTCATGATATCTCATGTAAGTGGGTTTCCTTCCTTTATTCTTCCATTTTCTTAGGGATTCTTCCTTTTTATTAGGGTTTCATCCATATTTTCTTGATGTTATAAAATTTCCATCATCAAGGGTTCAAACCTAGGGATTAACCAAGTGTTATTTTGGTGTAATCTTGGGATTTTATGTTGGTTTTCACTCCCTTGTTGTGCGGCAGTGAAGCGATTTAAGTTTCTAACAACAGTCTGGGGTTTTTGGAAAAAATGTTTGGTGATTCCATGCGTAAGAATTATTTGATGAGTTTGTCTTTCTTGGTTTAAATTTTTAGAATAATTGCTTTCCATTATGTGTGGTGTGGAAATTATAGTTGGTATCATTTTTTAAGCAGTTGGTTTTAAGTGGAAACGTTTTGTAAAAATGATTGTTTTTCATATCTATTTAATATTGTATCAAGTGGTGTTGCTCTATGATTATTGAAATGGTTTTAATAAAATATTTTAGGGCTTCTAATTCCGGTTTTCTGTTATATTGGCATGCCTTTGGACCCAAAATAGGGTTTTTGGAATGGTTTTATGTGAAAAACATGGTTACACTCTTTGGAATTGTTTTGTGAAGGTTTTAAATGGTTTCTTGATTTATGTAAGATGTGAAAATATGTTTCAAAACTGTTTTGTTTGATGTGTACTTTTTAAAGGGTCTATTTTAATGTGAAAGGGTTGTTATGTTATGTTTAATGTCTCTTAAAGGTTTTATAAAATTTTTTAAAGTATTTCATGTGATGTGAGTGATAAGTGAAACACATTGTGTGATGTTTTGGTGTGAGTATGATTTCTAAAATGAATTTGAAATAAAAAGGGGATCATTTGACATGTGTGTGGGCTGTTTGGAGTGTGTGCAGATAGAAGTGGTATTTTCATGTGAAAATTGTATTTCATGGTTTTTGTAACTTTTTTTAGCACAAGAGGGAAAACTTGGGTATCTAGTGGGTGGATGTGTACTAGACTGCTTATGATCCCGTGGGTTTAGCCCTTGTTTTACGTAGCAAGTTTAACGATGAAAAAACTAAATAAAATATGATGATTATGATATTAGGGGACTACTAGGTTATGGTTATGATCCCTACTAGTGGCACGTGTTCATGAGAACAAATATTGTTATGGTTACTTTCACTGAGATACAAGGTACCTCGGACCCACAATGAGCTAGTGCCATGGGGTTATTTCCCATTATTAGTGCTCATTGGATATTTTATACATACCATTAGTATACAGTATGTTTGGCAGAAAAAATTCATTGTCTTTTGAATTTTATTTAAAAGTGTTCATTATTTAAAATAGCCCACTTGAAAACTGATTTTATTTAAAGTTGCATTTCCTAAATATTTTTACTAGAATTTATTCTTTACAAAACATGCAAGATTCTTTCCTTATAATTAAAATCAAATAGAATATTTTTTTTGTGGAATCTTACTGGGCTTTGTCTCACATGCTACTTACACCTGTGGGAGTATGTAGACCTGGTAATTTTTGTTGCAGGTTTGGGTAAATCTATTTGAACTGGTGGTCAGGGTTTCTAGCAGTCCTTCGTGGTGTGGTATTGTGGAGATGTCTTGGGGGTGATTCCACCTTTCCATGAGGTGGTTCTTAGGATTTCCTTTTGACTTTCTTCCTTTTTTATTTTTATTATGTTTTTATTTCTAAATTATGTAATTCAATTGTGAATTTTTTTAAATGTTCTGTTTCAGAAAATTCATATTTAGTTTATTGGATTCATTTTTTAGTTTTTATAACCTCAAGTAAATTGTTCGAAAATTTCATTTTTTTGATACCTGGGAACTTGTGCTAGCATGTGGGGATTGGGAACTCCCTTCAGTATTTTCCACAATTCGGGTTTGGTGTTAGTTATGATGGAGACTAGAATCAGTTCATGAAAACATGGTATCAGAAGAGGTTCACTCTCTTGGGTCATGTTATTTAGTGAAGAATTGGGATTGTTTGGGGGAAAGATTGTTGGAACTTGGCATTCCAATTATGAGTAGGGTGCCAAGACAAAACATCTCATGATGAGATTAATGTCGCTAAGAGATGTTAGGTTTTATCTGAGTTCTTTGTTTCTCTTGGTTTGTTGATGATTGGGGGAAATGATATGAGAGTTGGGTTGATGGTCCCTATGAGATTTTAGGGCCTGACAAGCCATGTGGAGCTGGGATATTTCCCCAGAACACTCTCTGTGATGGTGAAGTGATTGGAATATGGCTTCCAACCATATTTCCAAGTCACCCACCAACACTAGTTTCCTCTCATATTGTATTGTGTCATTTGGTTTTGTAATCTGGGAAATTTGTTTTTTAAATAAAATTTACTTTGTTTTAAGAAACGTGTATTTTTTTGAAATGATTATCTAATAATGTGGAAGTTGTGTCATTTCAGAAAGGGTGGAAATGAATTTTTAGAATTGTTTTGAAAAGGTAAATTATGTTTTTACACAAACTTTTAAAACATTAATTATGTTAGAGGGGGTTTTGAAAATATATTTCAATTTTTTTTGAGCTATTGAAAATTGATTCAAATGGAATAAATTGTTTTAGAATTTATGTGTGGGGGTTGATGATGGATTTATGTTTGGTAAATACTTTGAATTTGAAAAGTTTTATGAAATTTTTGAACCTTGTTTTCAAATGAGTAGAGTTGAGTTCTAAATTAAAAAGCGATTTATGAAATGGATTTGTTCCTAAAATTAGAATTGTTTTGAAATGGGTTGAAATGTATTGAAATGACTGTGAAAGAAATGAATGTGTGTTTTCATTGAATTATGTGTGATTTTAAAAATTTGTTTGTAATATGTAAATTGGGTTTTGATTTTATGGTTATCGTTTTTGTGAAATGGAATGTGAGTTTAAAATGTTTTGATTTTGAAAAGAGAAAAGGATTGGTTTTAGCATTTCATGTCCTTAAGGGTGACCACATGCATGGGTTTATATGGGAATATGTATGGTTAATGGCATGAATAGATGAGTGTCAGGATGGATATAATGTGGGTGCCCAGTGTGTCATGTAAACCTGTATATTTGAGGCTCATGAGATATCATTGGTAACTACACAATCGAACAACACTATTTTTTGGAATGATTTTGAAGGAAAGTGTTTTGTTTTGATAATTATTGGTAGGGAAGTGTGGCTTATGTGTTTTCAGGATTGGTAATTTGGGATATTTGGAGTTTAAGAACCCATCTTTTTTAAATGATGTTTTGGGTTGATGTTTCATCGATAAGTTGGAATGAGGAATTGGTCAGTAATCTCTTTTGAGAAAAATATGGGGAGGCTAATGTGGTGGATCCCCTCATGTGTTCGGTTCTAGTTTGCAGTATGTTGTGACAAAATGAACAGCTTGGTTGGGTACTTGGGTTTTCTTGTTGGCTAGGGTACACCCCCATAAAGATTTAATGCATGACTGATGTGTGTCCCCTGGTGATTCTTCATTGGATGATCCTCCAGTTGAATAACATAAGGACTTTCTTCTTTATCTTTTGAGATTGAGTTTACCCCTCTTCTTTTTCAGTTATGTCGATCCCCCTATAGTGGGAGAGTGGTTGTGGGAGGTTGAAATAGAACTTAGTTTCTTAATTTTACTGAGTCATTTAAGGTGAATGTAGATTAGTGTTGTTAGTGTAGAATGGTTTCTTAAAGTTACATTGGGTCTTTCAACATTATCATTTAAAAAAGAGTTCATGTTAGGCCACCAATGTGGAAAATATTTCAAAGAGTGGCTGTTATGGATGCTAGCTAGAATTGTGTGTGGTTCGGGGACTTGGCCTAAGGCCCCTTTCCATGTATTGTTTCTATCAGTTGTAATGGTCATGTATGGTGACGCCTTCTAATTTCATGTTCTCATTTCACTATAACGGTGAAGTTGTAAAATCTTCTATGAGTCTTTGTTTGGTTAAAACTGTGTCTCCTTTCAAGAAAAGGTTTCACCCTTTTTTTCAAGGAACGTGTTTCCATATAAACTTCTACATTTATATTTTGCATCTGAAGAAACAAGGGGTTATTTGTGTGCATCCTCTAAGCCTTTTTTTGGTAAAATGATAGGTTAGGGTATATTGAGTTTAAAGTGTGTCATTTCTTATTGATCCCATCTGATAGCACAGTGTAATTGTTTGTGGAAATGGAAGAATAAGTTCTGTTCTGGGGGTTCTAATGCCTGATTTGTGAGGTATGACATTCTTCAATCATCTAAGATTCAACGATAGGTCCCAGAGTGAATATGGCACATAGTTAGGGGAAATATCAGGGCCTTTCAAGCCTTTGGTCAAAGTCCTATCCTCAATATGAAATATGGGAATAGTGTAAACCTCTGGTGTCGTCCTCTTGTTCTAGTTGTTCCCATTATGTGATAAAGGTGGGAGGACCTCGTCTTTATGTTATATCTTGAGTTCATGTTATTAACTTTGGTTTCTTTCAAGTTTTTAGAGAAAAGTATTAAATTTGGTCTAGGAATATTGAAGAGCACAATTTGCACATGATTAGTAGTCATTGTGTGCTAAACTAGGAAACCATGCGATAAGAGACAGTAGCTACCACACAGTCTCTACTTAGCCAAGAACCTCGGACCATTTAACAATGTGAAGCTTCCCCTTTGGACAAAATTATCCTTATGGTTATCAAATGATTTTCCAAACCTTGTGAACTAACCATGCGTTCATGCCAACTCTTTAAATTTTGGGGACTTTTCATGCTAGCCCCTACTGCTAGGATAGTATGGTTAGTTCTTATGGTGGAGATACCCACTATGAATCTCAAGTCACTTCTTTTGGAAAATTATAATGAAAGTATACCCCTTATGTGGGGATTCCGTTTGGGGCTCCCCTTGTTAGTGTCCCAATTCTATCTTTGAAAAAAACCCGGAGTTTCCCCTTAAGGTGGGGAATCTATTTGTGTTTCCCCATAATAGTAACATGGATTTGTCACAAGTGTTGGTCTGAAAATAGGTAGTCTTGTTTGGAGTTATTAAACAAAAAACTTCCTACTTGATTATAAATTGGTATTGGAGTGTTCCCAATGGGTTTTTTGAAGTATGACTATGATGACCCCGTTCGTTTTCATTGTTCATTCCAGGTATGTTGCTTGAGTCTTGTTCGGATTGTGTTTGCGGTGTTTTTTATAGGATGTAGTTTTAATATCCCTGATCATTTTAATAAGTGTTCTATGTTTTGGTTTGAGAGAGTATTCATTCATTTATTAATAAATTAGATGTGTTTTGGACTTTTGGGGGCGGGTGAAATGTGGCAAAGGAGTCCATTTTGGACTTTTTGTGGGGTTTCGTTTTTTATTCTATCCTTGCTATGGGTTGCCAAGGTTGGGGAGTTTTATGATGGAGATGATTTTAACATCCATGACTTCTTTAATATTTATTTTTCATTAATTAATATTCTTTGATTGGTTTTTTGGGGTTTCCCCTATAGTTTTTGTGGAATGGGTGTGTTTTCATGATTTGGGCCAAACCATGAACCCATTTCTTGTTTTAAAAAACAAATTTAGATTTTTTTATAACTCGTTAAATTTTTACTATTTTCCCTCCATTTCTGTTCTCACATGACCTAGTCATCCTCATTCGAACCTCACTTTCTTTTTTTGGGTGTTTGGAAATTCATCTACTGGTGTATTTGGGGCGTTTTACTCAAGATATCTCAAGTAAGTGGGTTTACTTCCTTCATTCTCCCATTTTCGTAGGGTTTCATCCTTTTTCTTAGGGTTTCATCTATATTTTCTTGATGTTCTAAAATTTCCATCATCTAGGGTTCGTACCTTGTGTTAAACCTTGTGTCTTGTTTGTGAAATCTCGGGGGTTTAGGTTGATTTTTACTCCCTGGTGGTGCGGCGGTGGTGTGATTGATGTTTCTCACAACAGTTTGGGGTTTTTGGCACAAATGGTAGTTGATTCAATGTGTAAGTATTATTTGATGAGTTTATTTTTCTTGATTTATATTTTTATCATGATTATCTTCCATTGTGGGTTGTGTAAAAATTATATTTGGTATCATTTATTAAATGGTTGGTTTTTAAGTGTCACCTTTTTTCCAAAATGATTGTTTTTCATATGTATTTCATATTATATCAAGTGGGTATCTTCTATGTTTCTTTAACATATATTATTAAAAGGATTTAGGGTTGAAAATTCTTGTTTTTTTATATTTGAATTCCTTTGGATTCAAAAGAGGGTTTTTGGAAGAGTTTTGTGTGAAAAACATGGTTATGCTCCTTGGAATTGTTTTGTGATAGTATTAAATTGTTTCGTGATTTATAAAAGAGGTGAAAATATGTTTCCAAATGGTTTGGTAAGAGTGTACTTTTGAAATGGTATATTTTAATATAAAAGGGATATTATGTGATGTCTACTATCTTGGAATGGTTTTATAAAATTGTTTAAAAGATTTTTTGAAGTGCGAATGAGAGGTGAAACAAGTTGTGCACTATTTTTGTGTGAGTTTGAATTCCAAAATGAATTTAAATGAAAAAGGGGGTCATGTTACATGTGTGTGGGATGTTTGGTGTCTGTGTGTCTTGGAAGTGGTATTTTCATGTGAAAATTGTATTTCATGATTTGTGGAGCTTGTTTGATCACAAGAGGGAAAACCCAGGTATCTAGGTGGGTGGACATGTACGAGTATGCTATGATCCGGTGGGGGTTTGGACCATGTTTCGAGTATCCTGTTTGAAAATTACAAAACTAAATAAACTATGATGAAGATGATGATGATTTTAGAGGGCCACTATAATATGGGTATGATCCCTACTAGTTCCCCATGTACAAGAGAATAGATATTTTGATGGTTACTTTCACCGAGATATATGGTACCAAGGACCCACAGCGTGCTAGTGCATTGGGGTTATTTCTTTTTGTTAGTTATCATTGGATATTTTAAACATACCATCGGTATACTATATTTTCGGATTAAAAAATACAATATCTTTTTCATTTTATTTAAAATTGTTTATTCATTAAAATAGCCCACTTGAAAACTTATTTTATTTAATGTTTCATTTCATAATGATTTATACTAGCATTTCTTGTTTACCAAACTTGAAAGATTTTTGTCTTATAATGATTATAACATGTAATATTTTTGTGGATTCATCGCACTGGGATTTGGATCAGACCCAACTTACACCTTTGTGTGTATGTAGACCTGGTAATGTTTATTGTAGTTTTGGGTAAAGCTCTTAGAACTGGTGTTCCGAGTTTCTAGCGGTCCTTCGTGGTGTGGTATTGTGGATATGGATTAAGGGTGATTCCCCCTTTGCATGAGGTGGTTCCTTGGATATCCTTTTAGAATTTTTGGTTTTGTTATAGTATTTGAGTTTTGTTCTAAATTATCTAATTGAATTCTGAATTTTAGTAAAATATGATTTGGTTTGAAAAATATAGAATTGGTTTATTGGATTAATTTGTTGTTTTATGTTTAAAAACTAATGTAAAATTTTCCCAAATTTCAATTTTAGACACCGAGGAACTTGTGTTAGCCCATGGGGATTTAGAACGACCTTCAGGTCTTCACACGATCCAGCTTTGGTGCTAGTTTTGATGGACACCATATTTGGTTCATGACATTTATAAAATAGATAATGAGATAGAATGAGGTCTCCAATAATTTTGAATTTAAATGGATTTTAATATATATGTGGAAAATCAAATCACAATATTAGGTATTGGAAATAGGAGTCATAAAATGAAGAATATGCTTGAATAAAAAGGATGAGGAAAATACCCCTTACTATATTTCATCATAGTAACAGTTTATGTAAATGCTATAATGAGAGAGAATAAATGATATCTCATTACTAAGGAATAAATTGGATAGTATATTAATCATTATAAATTCATGAAAATATAACCTATTAATTTTAATGAGGTAAAAAACAAAGAAGGTTTTTGAATTGAAAAGTATATGGAGAGGTCCCATGCCTCAAGAGGGTGATTACAAAAGCTTGGTAGGAGATTATTAAAAGTTTGGGGGAACCATGAGAGGAATATAGAGTGGGTAGGTCATAGTAATTATTTGATCAAATGTTTTTTAGTGAATATTAAGGAATGATTTTATGGGTTTTATAGGAAAGGGAAGTGGAGTTCTATATTATTTATCAAACATTGGGGTTTGAATTTATATAATAAATTAATCAATAACATAAACCTTTCAGTTGGTTTTTACATTTTTTTCAACCAAACACGAGTTTTATTAATTATTTTATAAGTTATAGGTCCTAAATAATTAAAATATTACCCTTTTTTATGTATAAGTGAGTCATGTTCATCAAAAATTGATTCAAAAACGTTAAAATATAATATAGGTTTTGGAGGATTCATAATCGTTAATAACATTAATAAAATAACCTAAAAGTAAAATTATTTTAAAAGGAACATATAATTAGTCATTTATACCATTTATATAATTTATTACACCATTTTTGGGTCATGATGATTTCATAATACACGCCATATATTTATACCATATTTAATTTTTCACCAAAAATTCCTCTGTCTAAGAAAAATTGGAAAAAACAATATTTGATAAATTAAAAATGATGATTACAAAAATAATATTTACATTATAAAACTAATTTTCTAAATATTAAAATATTTAGTTTAAAAAATCATAAATTATAGAGAAATTTTGGGTTTTTTGGACGGTAAAAGTTTTAGAACTCATATAAAAATTATTTTTGACATCCTTAAAAGTATATTGTAATTTTTATTTAATAAAAATGATTTTATAATACTATTTCATTAAAATATAATTTATTTGAAAAATAAAATAATTTATCAAAAGAATTTTCTTAATTTAAATTTCATATTCTCTAAAAATTTAATTTTTCATTTTACTGTATCAAAATAAAGACCATTTATAAAGTAAAAAAAAAGGGTAAATATAAATATTTTTCTATTGAAAGTATATTATAAATATTAAAATTATTATGGTCTTGATACATAGATCTAAATTACATGGGTAAACACCTTGAGGGTAAGGTGTCTGGAAGTGATAATATCTTGGGGTGGTTTAGCGTACATGGTTCGGGCTGTGATATCAATGACCTTGAAAATCTTTTGTGAATAGTTTTTCTCATTCTTTTGATTCTAGATCTTATATTGGTATTGGTCAAGCGAAAATACAAATTATTCTATCTCTATAATTATTTCTGATAAATGGGTTTCATAGGGTACAATCCTACCAGTTAAGGCCATTGATTATTTTTTCTGTTTCAATTTGATTTATAGTAACCAAATATTTATAATAATCATTGATCACTATTGAATGTATATATTATCAATTGTTATGATTATTAAAAATAATTACATTTTATATATTAAACCCATACAAGTTAATATGTTTTTTATAACAATATTAAAAAATTTAACTCAATCCCAAAGTAAATTTTATTTATAAAAGTTCAGATCCTTATAAAAAAGATATAGAGAGGAGGGAATAAATGAAACAAATATAGATCATTCATGGTAATGAGTAGGTATATGTTATAATCCTTGTAAAAATATACATGTTCTACTATATGTTTATTATATCTATTTAATTCTTATATAATTGTTTAGAGAGTAAAATAAATCCATTCCTCTTAACCAGTGCAGAGGTTCAAGTGTAAGACGAGATAATGGAAAAGAAACTAAATTCAATTAATATTTTGGTACACTAACTCACCCCCACTTAGTGTCCCTGGATGATCCAACTAGGCTCTACAAGTGGTATCAGATCACAGGTTTGCCTCTGATTGGATAAAATTTTCTATCCCTATTTGATATTATAGTGTTTATATGATGTGAATATTTGAAGATGATACTGAAGAACCTCTTGGGGAAAACATACTTTCCACTCTTGTTGAAGAAGAAATGATGGTCTATACAGAGACTCCAAAAAATGAAGAAGAGTAAAGAAAATTTATTGGGAAAAATCCCAAATAAATAATAAAATATGATTTTTGGACGTTGAGTACAAAAAAAAAGAAAGCTACTAAACATAAGTAGATTCCATAGAAGAAAATGAATCTATAGAATAAAAACCGATTCAAATGTCACAGATGTTTCTATTAGAACTACAACATATGTGGACACATATATTAAGAGTTATAGGATTCATTAGTGTAGTTAAAATCTTATGATAATGAGAATAGATTATAATAATGTAGATAGAAGTAGGTAATAAGGATAAAAATATTAGGCACCTTGGGAGATAAACAGGTGATAAAAGATGTTGAACAGTTGAAAATTTAAAAAAAAAACCAATCCTAATATATTTAAGAAGATATATTCCATGAATTTCATATCAACCCAGAAAATATGCTTCTATTGTGAAAATAGATGTCATACTGTAGACCGCTATAAATAATCCATATAAATTATTGGAAAAAATATAATATCAAGAAGATAATTGTTCTAGGATTGAAACCAAAAGATATTATCGATTTAAGACTTTACTGAAGTAGATTTTGAGAATTTACCCAAGAAAGGTAACTCAAATACATTAAAGAAGTCATATAGAAGAACCAAAAAAGAATATGTTAATAATTAATGCATAATCATTTTTCTTGAACAAGTGTAAGATATTAGATAAATGAGAAAATATGAACATGAATAACTAGATAGAGTAAATAAAAAGGGAAAATACATCATTAAACATCATGAGACGTATTCAACATACGACCACTTTAGTGCCTCAAAAAAATCTTGTGGGAGATTCAAGGATACTAAAATTAATGAAATAAATTGTGTGAATATTATACCTACTAAAAAGGATATGCTAAAGATAAAAAATGAAGCACCATGGGAAGCTATTATACTACTTGAATATGTGAAGATAAATAATCCACACTAGATAAATTTTAATAGAAGTAAATAGTCCATACTGTCAAAGAAATCTCATAATTTGAAATTTAGAGTAGTGATAAGAATGAACAGTATTATACTCTTTAGGGATACAAGGAAAATAGTATTTGGGTTGAGAGAAGATTATCATCCCTATTTTAATTATTGAAAAGATCATAAGTGTTCCACTATATCCCCTTACTTTTTATGTTGTTTTAAGTCCCAAAATTTCATGAAATTTATGGCGAATCTCAGTATCTAGTGGATAAATGAATGAAAAATTGGAAGACAACAAGTTGAAATGATTATTCATGAACTAATAAAAACATTAATTTTTCCACAAGAGTGGATCATTAATATGATCAAATTAAGGATTATATGATGAAACTATCCACTTGGTAAAATGACAAGAGTGATTCCTTTTCGGCGAATAAAGCATAATAGTGATACTGTCAAGACTTGTTCTATGTATATCTAAAATATCAATCCATATATATAGATGTTTAAAATGGATGTATCCCATTAAAACTTCTTTCCCTTTTCTTAATTTTTTTAATATGTGCATAATGGGTGTGTTTTGGTTGATGGGTAAGCTCATAGAAATGGATAAAAAATATTTATTTCACTTAAAATTTATAATTTTTTTATAATGAATGTAGAATAAAATGTTTATTAATTATATTTTATATATAGAACAAATTTTAGAGTTAATTAAGTTATAAGAATGATATCAAATTCATTGTGGTTAATGGATATATAATAAAACCATGGAGATATATCTATGGTTTTCAAGACAGGGATAGCCTGAAGTGACTTAATGTAGATGGAAAAAATGATATTTTCTAAATGAAACACATGGTACCCTATTATTTCATAAAAAGTAGAATATATTATCAAATTCCATGAATATAAGAAGAATAACCCTCCATAAATAATTATCATTTGTCCACAATAAGTGGGAGAAGGGAAATACAATTTTTTTAATGAAATGGAATAGAAAAAAAGGTGAAATGGGGGGATTGAAAAGTCCAGGTTGATATGTGGATTCATAATGAATATGGTTGTATTTTTTTTTCAATATATAAGAAGGAATAAAAATTAAATGTGTGATGAAGTACTCTATGATTACTGATTAATCAAGGAAAGAGAAAAATGGAATGATTTTGAGATACATTCAGGAATGATGGTGTTGATGCTTAAAGAATTGTTATAGACACATTGTTTATCAAATTAATGGTAATTCACTATGATTGGAAATGATTATTAGAGAATTGTTAGGGATTCAGTTGATGGAATTGGATTTCATGGTCGAGAAATTTTCCATGTTAAATGTGACAATTGATTGAACTGATCTTAATTGTCAAAGAGATGTTTCAAGGAGGAAATATTATTTATTAAAATGATGGAGTATAATATTTGGATGAAGATAATAGAATATCTCATATTTCACGAGGATGAGAATGTGAACATTTCAATTTATAATTAATTCATTTATTTTTTAGGAGGTTTATTTAATTTTTAAGAACATGCATTTTACTTTTAATATATAGTTGAATGAAAAAAATGGATCAGGAAGATGAAATGAAGAAGTATTTTGAGTTTTGTCTTGGGATATATTCTATAAATGATTTGAATTATATTCTATTATTAGAATATACTCTATGTAATATATGTTAGAATTTATAAGAAATTTTTTCAATCCTACAAGACCCAAAGGGATATCCCTCAACTACATTTAAGGGGATTATGGTCATCCCAATGGGAGATTATGCCCATGGAATCCTACAGATGAAAGGATTAGGGGTGATCTAATTTATAATCCCACCATAACAGGCTCGTGTATAAGGGGCACATGATCTTACACCCATATGGGTGAATGGGTCCGCGAGGCTCATTAGGTTGAACCCCGTATATTTTTGTAGGGTTTTAGAAAAGATGAACCCCTATCTCCAACTCAAACCATTGTGGATACTAATTTTCTTATAAAATGAAGAAAAAATACATGTGATTTATGATATGGGACAAGTACATGAATCACACTATTCCCCCTTAATTAAAAAAAGTAATAGAATGTTTCCCATCCAATTGCAATGATGTGATCCATCTGATCATCCATGTGCATTGTGTTGAAACTCACCCACCCGAGTGTATTCCAATATAACTAGATTTTATAATGAAACATACATTAATGAAACAATATGTTATGAAGAATCCAATATCATTAGTATGAGGTATTTTGGATCAAATTGGAATCACCCATGGAATTTAAATAATTCATGCATGTAAATAGTTTGAGTTACATAGAGATTCCGACTAAAATATTTTTATAGGAACTATTTCAAGCATTAAAAAAATGAATGATTCCAAGAATATGTAAATGAGGGAGTCTATGATAATAATAATTTCTTCACGAAGGAAAATGAGGTGTGAAATTTCTAATCATCTAAAACGATCACCCACATTTACAAAGATTAATGTTGATATCTTCTCTTATATGAAATATGATCGAAAAGAAATTATTTTCATGACGTTCTTGATAGAAAAGACACATATTTAAAAATAGGTTCAAGGATATTTTTTCACTAAAAAAGGATAAGAATTAAACCAAGACTTTTTACTACTTATCATCATTGTGAGAGGATTAAAAAAATATCTCCATATTGATTATTTGGTTCATGAAGTGTGATGTCCTCCCGGATAGCATCTACCTGCGTGAAGGAGAAGGAAGACACAATCTTTTGACTTGTGCCTTAGAAACTCAAAAGATTCAGTAAGAAACTTGTTTTTGTGATGAAAATCAAGATAGAAATATACATATATCCCTAAAATGTATGATTAGTACTGAGACAATTCAAACTACCAAACACATACAATGTGTATCCCGAAGAAGAATAAGAATAGTGAGTCTACTGTTTCTGGTAAGAATTTTTATGAAGAGACAATATATATTCTGGAAAAAGTTCATTTAATGATGTAAATGTGAAGAGGAAGAGTGAAAAATGTAGTGTGTGTGCATTCATGGTGTGTGTGAAGGATCAAATTGTATACACACCTTTTCATGAAGAATTTTTATTAGGATCCCGTATATTTTGTTACACAAAAATGGATAGGATATTTTCATGCATTTATTCATGTAGACTCATGCACAAATAATGTTTAAATTTAAGGAGATAGATTGTTTGAGTGAAATAATTAAGGAAGAATACAACATGTAGTGTGTTAATAGACTCTTTATTTGATCATCCTAAAAATATAATGAATTGGAGTGGAAGTTTCATCTTCCACTTATTGAAGAGTACTGTGGAGATGTGTATAGAATATTGTTGATACCATAGTAGTTGAAGACTTATGTTGATGAACAAGTTTATCCAATATAGGAAAATTCACCTATTGGATATGATATATCTTATTGATAGTGCTTATTGAATATATTTTAAGAACTAGTGGTTGAAGTATAAAAAACGCCATTGATGAATGGTTGGACTAGTAGAAATAGTGGCACTAAATCTAGAATATTTATTGTTTACTTTTTGAAAATTTAATTCCAATTCTAGGAATTTTTAATCACCAAAATTTTATAGGGATAAGAGAATCCAAAAAACTACTACATGTTGATAATGATATAGAGTATGTTTTTTTACCAAATATTTTAAAAACAACTATGTGTTTCTATTTCTTTATTATATATATTTAACATGCATGGAATTTTTGATAGTGAACAATAGATCCATTCCTCTTAATTGGGGAGTATTTTTTAGAGTAATATGGGATCATTAAAAATAATTTAAATTATGTAAAAATTTTGGTATATAGATTCACCCCCTCTCAATGTCCATGTTCAATTCATCTGGGCACTACATAATATTCACATTCATGCTAAGGTTCATAGACCTTCAAGTGTATCAAATAAGTTAAATCATGGTTAGTGTGTATGTATTCGATGTTAAATATCATAATATCCAACCATTTATCAAAATCAAAACACTAAATGGTATATATATAGGTAGTAGTTTAATTGTATATGAACATTAAATGTCATTATTTTCTTTAATAAACCTATATCTCTTAGACTCCTAAAAATCATATCATATGTTTATTTTTCTTGTGCAACATGAGTCAGATATTTATCTATGACCCTTGATTGAACCAACCAAACTTCAATCAGGGTAATAGTTCATATTCATTCATCTTGAAATTATCGTAGTTTAATATAACTCTCATTTTTTCCTTGAAAACAATGTGTTTAGTAGGATTGTATAAATAATACATCATTATTTACGTAATATAATCATCAAATAAACCTCAATATAATTTAGGATCTAGTTTTTTAGAATCCAAATGTGGACATCTTCATTAAATTGTCAATTCCTTATAAATATAAAATTCTGATGCTTTCCTATCAATATGTCATATAGTGTATTAATGAATAATTTAGTTTGAATTCCTTCAAGTAAGAATGTATCCCCAAAACCATTTTTTGTATTCTCTAAATGACACTTTTAAAGGAAAAGTGTTGACCCATATAATTCCATCTAAATAATATTTATAAAGAAATAATCCCAGCTTGATAATACAGGAACTACCTCTAATGACCCATACCTCTCCGGTCCATTCCATTACAAAAATCTGGTGTTTGAGGTGTTTCAGGAGGTCAAGAGGACATATCCCCAACACTTTTCCAAATTTTCATTTATGTGAACTATTCCATCTGTGAACAGTTCAAATGGTAGACTGTTGTGAATAGTGCATCGGTAACTCTATGTGAACAGTTCCATCTGTGAACAGTTCCAATGGTAGATTATTGTGAATAGTTTAATGGTGACCTTATGTGAAGAGTTTCATCGGTGATCTTCTGTGAACAGTTTCGTCGGTAACATTATGTGAACAGTACAACGGTGACCTTATGTGAACAGTGACATCATTTACCTTATGTGAATACTGTCATCGATGACCTTATGTGAACAGTGACATCGGTGACATAATGTGAACTGTGTCATCTATGACCTTCTGTAAATAGTGTCATCAGTAACCTTATGTAAACAGTTCAACGTTGAGGTTCCAACGGTAAGGTTCCATCGGTGACCTCTTTTTCCTTTTCAAAATTTTGAGTTCATGAACAATATTTCTAGAACAGTGAGGTTCCATCGGTAACCACTATTTCCTTTTCCAAATTATTTGTTCATGAATAGTGTTTCTAGAATGGCGAGGATCCATCAGTGACCCTTATATCCTTTTCCAAATATGAGTTCATGAACAGTGTTTCTAGAATGGTGAGGTCCATTAGTATCCTCGATTTCCTTTTCCAAATTTTGAGTTCATAAATAGTGTTTCCAGAAAGGTGAGGTTCCATCAGTGACCTTTATTTCCTTTTCCAAATTTTGAGTTCATGAATAGTGTTTTCAAATTGTTGAGGTTCCATTGGTGACCTCTATTTATTTTTCCAAATTTTGATTTCATGAACAGTGTTTTAAAAATGGTGAGGTCCATCAGTAACCTCTATTTCCTTGGCCAAATTTTGAGCTCATGAATAGTGTTTCTGTAACGGCCAGGTCCATCGGTAACCTCTATTTCCTTAGCCAAATTTCATGTTATGGAACAGTTTTTCCAACATCCTACATTTTTACCCCTTTGACGTTTCCTTTAATGTAAAATCCATGTAAATCCTCACTTAAAGGAATCTAAGGCGGATTCAAAGGTAATAACTCCTATATTAATTTCTCATAAGGATCGGGATGTTTTTTTCTACACGGTCAAACCACGAGGTTTAATACGATCCGCTTTTAATGGAAAATCCAGCCTACCTTAAACCAATGCTCTATTAAATCTTCTAAAAGGATGATATATCTTCCACCCAAGTTCTTACTCCTTGTTCTCGGGTGTGAGACGCTCGAACATCCCATTCCTTGCTATAGGAGTTGTGCAATCAAAATTTCCTCCTAGGATTTGTTCTGCTCTGTTTTGATGCAACCATGCAATATCGATAAGTCTTCGATATAAGGTATGTTCAATCGTCATTCTTTTGGGTTCATCTCTTCTTGTTTCCCCTCACCCTTTTATGGAATGTTATCTCCTTGCTTCTAATGGAATTTTCTTGGGTGTTGATCGGTGTGGTGGTGTCTCTCCATCATCGGGTGGATACAGTTGTCATGGGGGGAGGAGATCGTAACCTATTGTGTTGCTCTTTCTCGTATAACGAATGTCATGAACTGTATGACGTAAGGGATTCATTGCTTCTCTTTTCTTTTATGTGAAACTATAGAGTTAGAATGTCTTATCCCATTGGATTATAATGAAATTTTCATAATAAATATTTTAACCAGATAAATAAATTGAGATCGATCATATGCTATTACCTCTTGTTTTCTAGATAGTGTGTTATCTGTGCTTGCTTGCTTAGTTATTTCGTTCTCAATGGAAATTGGTAAAGGATGTAATGCTGTAATTAATTGACAATTGTTAGGCTAAAGATAAAGAGGCATGTAAATTAATTTGGTTCCTCTTGTGGTAATTTTATGTCAATCAAATTGGTGTAGTAAGGATGTTTAATTAATTGTGATAGCCTACTGATTAGGTTTCCTGAATTTGGAACATACGAAAAAAAATCAGTTAATCCAAGATGGATTAAATAACTTTTTTTTTGATAAAAGATAATTCATTTTAGGGTTCTGAGTTACTCTCTTGCTTGTTTAAGGGACAAGAGACCAATTTAAATGATGATTGTTTTCCAACTGCTTGTATTGTGATGTGAGCCTTGAAGGTTGTGGTGATATGTGGGGGTAGAGAGGCCGATTGGTTGTGGTAGAAGATGACTCCTAGAGTTGTGAGATGCATCAGTTTATGCCTATGGGTGTCAGAAAGGACCCCAAAGATGATGAAACAGGTTGGATGTGATTGTTTGGATGCTTGATTTTTCTTTGATTGGTTATATTCTTTACTTTCACTACTAATCTAGGCACCTGGTCTTTCTTAACCTTCTTCCGAAAGGGGTGAAGACACGTTGGGCATGCCACGTGCTTTCCGTGTCTAGATTCTCAAGGGAGGATGGGTCTATGCTCTTACTAAAGGTGGCAAAGACTTGAAGGGTAGTTTATCTACTCACCATGTTGATACCCCTTGTCTTTAGCAGCATATAATGTTTTTCTAGAATACATGGAAATGTGGGAAAGTAATTCTGTAAATAAATAATTGAATAAATGATGTTTATCCATGGGGTTGGAGCTTGCTGGAATGAGATGTTGAGGTTACAATTTTAAAGGGATAGTTGAATTTGGGTGTTATGATAATGAAATATAATGTCAAATTTTTAATGGTTAATTAATGTTTAAATAATTAATTAACATAGAGTGGAACTGACAAAAATAGAATGAAGTAATGAAATCAACTCTTTAAATGGTTGGGTCTATGTACGATACATAGTCTTAGAAGTGGCAGCCTAGAGTTTGAGAGATGTTAGATGCAGTTGTTTCTAAGACTAGATTATGACCATAGTGTGGTTTTGAGATATATTATATTCTGTACTTTTGGTGTTTCTATAGGCTACTCCACCCCTACAGTTAGGGAAACTGACACCGTAGGGATTCTGATCCCTAGGGGGTGTTTTCCCCAACATTTTGGTGGGAGGATGAATTGATGACTATCCCTTTTAGCCCCAATCTCTTCTCTTGATAGTTACTTGTGTTGGTAGGAAAAATGGTTATTTTTTCCCATATATGTGTGTAGAGGGCTGTAATGGCTTGTGGTTATTCACACACATATATTCTAGATATAGTATCCTATGGACTACTATATGTGTAACGTGTATAACCTGAGATGGCTTGAGGATCCTTACTCGGTGTATGGGTTGTAATTTATTGAGGTATAATACCTAATGTATGATACATGTTATACGAGATGTGGTGGCTCCCATAAACTACCTTGTTACTTTCTTGTGTATATGTGGTGGTTTTGTGGCATGAGGTTCATGTTGTGGTGCTTCGCCGAGGTGTGTGCGGGAAATCCTTTTTGGAGAGAGATGCAAAGGACATGCGATGTTGGGGAAAAGCAGAAAAATAATGGGGATGTAGTAGTGGAGAAACCTTGATATTCTTTATTATATTATATACTCTAGTATGCATTACTTGGTGAGAGTAGCCATGGTGAGGTTGAGAACATTGTATACCTATTTAGGTGACAAGTTAGTTTCACTTATTGGACACTGTGGTTTAACACGCTTTCTTTACTTTTGCATGAGAGGATTTGGAGATGATCCTATTGACTATACCGTTATACTCAACCTATGTATATATAAACTATTTTTCAGGTCACTTGGATCAAGTTGAAGATCAAGATTGTTTCTACTAGCTTGGGGTTGCCGGAGTTGTTCTGGCATGTAGTTTCTGCTCTTTTTAACATTCTTTTGGGTACTTGTAGTTTTCCCCTTCCAGTTGTAGTATTTTTTCATGAAATTACATATGTGAACATCGGTGTTCTTTTATATTTTTTTCAGAGATGGATTTGATTGGTTTCTATCTTATCTCTCTCTTCTCCATGTGTTCTCTAAGAGGGTAATGCCTCCCATCAGTGTGTTTACAGGACCCTCGTAGCACGTTGCCAACCTGGGGCCTATTGGAGGCGAGACTCGGGGGTCATTATCTCACTTATCACACTTCTGAACAAAGAGGGGTACAATTTGTGTGGAGGGGGTCGTGACAAAGTGGTATCAAAGGTAGGTAGAGGGATAGGATGGAGATTGGAGTTAGGAATAAGTGTGGTGGCATGGGTTGGTAGGGAAACTGTGTTAGTCAAGTTTAGAAAGTTATGTAAACACTGGACACTGGCTAAGACATAGAAGTTTAGGGCCCCCTATAATTTGATGTACAAACCTTTATGTTTAAAATGGATACTAAAAGGGGAGATACTATTTGCATGGTAGAGACCTAGGAAAAGAGCATGCATCATTCTTTTTTGTGTCTGTGCTTGAAAGGGTAGACCTTGGGATAAGTTAACCTAAAATGAATAAAAAAAATTAATTAATTAATGAAGAGTCTTCTGTATTCTAGTTTTAGGAGCTATAATTGTTTTTTATTTTACATGTATGTCTCCAGGTCGATGTCCTCATCAGGAACACACAGAAGATGTCCAGCAGGCTGTACCAGCAGATCGCCATCGAGTACAGGTTGACAATGCCGACACCTATAGGAGGACTCTCTGAGAGTTTCTGCGCTAGAGTCTACAAAAGTATGAGGGATCCATTTTATATGAATTCATGGATGAATGCTTGGAGGAGGTCGAGATATGCATCAATTTGATCCATGCTCGGAAGGAGCATTGGTGTCCTTGGTTGTGACGATGCTGTGTGGAGTAACGAGGAAGTTGTGGTTCTTGTTCCTCGGGGATTTTGAGGAGTCATCGATCTCATGGGAGGAGTTTTGAGACAAGTTTAGAGTTGAGTTTCATTATTCGACTGCAAACGCGTCTAGTCTCCAGGAACTTTTAACCCTTTGACAGGGGATCTCTAGTGTGTGAGATTTTGGAATCCATTTTAGAAACCGTTTACAATATGCTTCAGACCTATTACCAGATGAGGAGTCCAGGGCAAGGCATTTCGAGGAGGCTTTGCATCCAAATATCCAGTTCTAGGTCACCCCATTTATTGTTAAGATATATCCTGAGGTGCTGGCAAGGGCAGAGGACCTTGAGAGGACTTTGGCCAGAATTAGATCATCACGAGAGGGGAGTCTTCATGATTCCTCACGAAGCCGAGATGTGGTCTGGGGTTCCCGGTTTTCTGGACAGAATAGTTTTCATTCAATCGGGGGTAAGTCCCATCCCTTCGCATCTTGATTCTACAGAGGCAGTGGATCTCAAGACGATGCCAAGGGATCATGAGATTTTTTTTCTTGTGGTGGTCATGGTCATCAGTAGCGAGACTGCCCGACCTTTCAGATTAGTCATCATGCAACTGGTGTTCCTCTCCAGGTTCCTCAATTGAGGTAGTTCCAGCAGAGGCAACAGTAGCAGGTTTCACTAGAATTATATAAGAAGAGGGTATATGGGGTAGGCAGAGGACAACCTCATGACACTCCCCTTCCTCAGAGAGCAGATCACAACCATGGAAGTGGTCTTCATCAGGGTCAGAGAGGTCATGGAGGAGGTCGTGGTTGGCTTCATGCTTTAGCATTTCTAGCACTAGGTGAGCCAAATGTTGTTCGTGGTACTCGTTGCTTGTTTTCTACCTTGGTGTATGCCTTGTTTTATTCAGGAGCGACACACTCTTTCATATCACCTACCCTAGTGCATGCTTTGTGTAACAGCCCAACCCCAGTTACCTAGAGTCGGTGCATTATTACATAACATTGGCATGATCACAAGAAAGATCAAATCTCTAAAGACTGATTGGTTTTGTAGCTTTGGAAACAGTAGATATATTCATAAAGTTTTACATTACATCATAAAGTGAAAAACTACTACAACAACATATTGTCTCCATATTCCACATTCATATCCCCACATAATATCCATGCAGGTCATTCATAATTTACTTTTTCACTTCCTAGGAAAAATAAAACATAGAAAAGGGGTGACCTCAAATTCCCAGTAAGGATAACAATATAGCAGAAACTTTCATAAATAAGAATAAATATTTAAGGCAATGTATAACTAAAACAAAAGCCTTTTAAACTTGCACTTCAACATAGTATGGAAAAAGTAAAATGAAATAATTCTATTTACTTATTCACATGTATATTCTACTAATCGAATAATCACATGTAATATCAATAACCACTTCATAATGATGGAATGCATAATGCCAGACTATCATAACCACATAGCCAAGGCCTCGTGCCAAGACTACAAATAATATTTTTTGAAGGCCTTGTGCCAAGACACTAGTTTGTCTCATGATACCTACCGATGCATCGAGGAGCTATAGCGGGCTCCACCCATCACATATTAAGTCCAATGCATTCCCATATGAAAAGGTTTAAACATAACATAAAAATTCGTATTAAAACTAGCATACGAAATGTCAATACTTTCACCATAAACTATGAACGGTATAAAAATAGCACATCCACAGTAAAACATATCACAGAACCTTCAATACAATATAGAAATTTTGTAGCATAATAAATCGACTTCAAATAAGCGTAAAATCAATCAAAGGATGTTGACATAGATGAAATCAAAACTCTTTTTAGAGAAATATCTCTTTATATTTTGAAATCACTTAAGAGTCTTATATTTATGAAATAAAACATTTTCTTTGAAAATATTCTTATAAGCTTGTAAGGGAAGCTTCGACGATTTTCTAACTGTGGAAAATAACTGCACCTGCCGTATAAGTTAAAAAAACATTCTTACCTTATTTCTGTTGAAAAGGTTAAAAACACCTTGTTTGGAAAACGACGGAAAGATTCCTTTATAAAACGGTTATAAAATGTCAAACAAGGGTAAAATGACTTTAACCCATATTCTTTTAAATATTAAAAAAATGTTTTGAAATACATTTTTAAGAAACATGGATGTGGATGATAAAGAAATCCCAATAGATTTTTACGTAAAAACAACCTCGGATAATGAAGAGATTGTGAAATAACCCTTACCTTGTACTTTTCCTTGGTTGGGGTAGGTTAACCTCCTGTATAATGGTGAAATAATTGTTATTAAATTATACAAGAATTATATACATTCATATGATATCATATATGATCTTTTAACATTGATTTGTTAATAATATCTTAGTATTATCGTTGTTTCGGGTGTTAATTTAGTCATTTTATTTTGTATGTTTTGTTACATAAGCCATGTTTTTCATGGATAGGTTGTATATTATTCATATACATAATGATATCAAGTCCTTAAACATCATTTTTAAATCATCAAATGATAATTATACTTGAATGGATACGATGGAGAATGAATCTCATCGCGTTCGTGGAGACGGTAGTCCGTACGTACGCACGAGAGACAATATCATTCTTTTGATATTAAAATAATATATAAATGGATGGTATATAATATATACAGAATCATTAACATGTTATATTTATTATTTACATGAGTTACACATCATTATTATACCCATACAAATAATAACATATTGAATAACAATTACACCACGACGTGGAGACGGTAAGCCGTACGTACGCACGTATGGAGACATGTAATTCAAAGGGTGGATAGAATAATGAATATGGTTGTACCATATTTATAATAACATCAAAGTATATATATGATACTGGAGTTATTATTTTATAATGGCAATAACAAAGGAAGAAGAAGTGGAAGAAGAAAGGAACTTGGAAAAGGGTGGTGAAATCATTACCTCTTCGTCGGGTTCTTCCTTTTGATTTGATCAATAGGGCTCCTTAGGATGGCTTTATGATCAAAATAATGCCTCTAGGTTGTAGTGAGGGATGTTGGGAGAGTATTTGGTCAGAGTTTGGCCGAACCCAAAGGCTTTGAAGGTGTGAAGATATGAGAAGTAGGAGTGCCCTTTTATAAGAGGGGTGAGGGGAACCTTTGGAAAAGTTAGAAATATTAATTTATAATAAATTCATATTCGGTTTATAATGGATAAAAAGTGGATTATTTAAATGTTAATGTGGGGATGGGTCTAAAACCACTCAAAAAATAGAATTTATACAGGTTTGGGAACTTATATTAACCATATCATTAAGTATTAACTCTTAGTTAATTAGTTTCACTTTTACAATGTCTCTTTGTATTTTTATATTATATGGTTAATAAACTTACTATATACATCCAAGCGACCCCAAAGTGGTCCATTAATGATATAAATATCATTATATATGTCTCGTGGCCGAACCTTAGATTTTTAGGAATTTAATATCAATTAATAATACAATATTTGTTTTAAAAACTCTTTTATGTCAATCTTGACACTATTCAATAGTTGATTTTTGTGAGACTCATAATAGAATTATTAATTCAAAAAAAGTTAATTAAATCAATCCTAATATGTAATATTATCCTAGAAAATTATTTTAATTCATTAAAAGTCTCAAATTATATTTATTTGGGTATTTATAAAATCAATTATTTTAAATTTTCACTATTATGTTAATTACTGCATCATCATTGTGTCATAAATAAATTAACATATGTAATCTCTAAAAATTATAAATAAACTATAATTATGTAATAAATCTTTTTATCTTTCTAATGAATATTCATAGTCGAAAATCCAACATATATAACCCTATGTAAAAATTGTTTTTCTAAAAGATATATGCCTGTTTCATTTTTGTATTCATTTTAACTTAATTAAAATTAATTGTCCCTATCACCTACAAGTGGCTCCATGGGGTCACAAAATAGACCCAAAGATGCCTATGGTCGAAAATGTGTCAACCAATGAGTCCTGGACACGTTTTAGGGTAATTTAGTATTATTATAATATTATTTTTTAACATTTATTTTCCGGATTTACCCTTTAACCATGGTAAATAAAATATTTACCGAAGTAATTATTCAAAATGTCTAAAAATAAAAGTTAGCTCTTTACACAATTTGAAAATCCATATTCCAAATATGGAATCCATTTTTCCAAATTCAACACACAAAAGTGGCAGAAATTAATTTAAAATTAATTTCCGTTGATAAAATAAAAAGCGTGTTTTTAAGAGATAATAACTATCAAAAGATTGACACTTGTTTATATCTGGTTTAATTGTAAAATTATGTCCAATTACCAACATTGGATTAAATGGTAAAAATATATTCTGAATATACTTTAAAACCACTCAAATTCATAATTTATCACTATTAATTATTTTTATTAAAAAAGTTGTTTTTAATTAAAATTTAGTAGTTTTCAGTATTCATCAAAATATTAAAGTTATTCGAAAAGTACCAAAATTTCACCTTAGGCTAAATTCGATATTACAAATCCAAAAATGAAGTCCATTTTGAAATATAAAATATATATAATTTTTAAAAGTAGGTATTACTATTCATAATGGCTAGTTTGATTGGTTATGGTGTGTTAGTACTCGGTGTTGCGTACAACACACGCTATCACATTATTCAAAGAGAAGCGTAACGCAGAAGCTTGGGGTGTTACATTCTCCCCTCCTTCAAATAATTTCGTCCTCGAAATTTCTAGAATACTTATCACATGAAAATACTCGGGTGGTTATTTATCATAAGTTCCTCGGGTTCCCACGTTTCCTCTTCCGTCTTATGGTTTCTCCACAAAAATTTTAGCAGACGCGTCGTCTGGTTTCTCAGTACTTGTTCTCTCGTATCAAGAATCCTGACGGTCTCTTCGCAATAAGACAGATCGGGTTCCAGTTCTAACTCCTCATAGGTGAGTACATGCGTTGGGTCAGGCATGTATTTCCTCAACAGAGATACGTGGAACACATCGTGAAATTTGGAGAGACTTGGCGACATTGCCAATCGGTAAGCTACAACCCCAATTCGTTCTAGAATTTCGAAAGGTCTGATGTACCTGGGACTCAATTTACATTTCTTACCAAAACCTATAACTCCCTTCCATGGAGATACCTTCAAGAAAACATGATCACTAACTTGAAATTCCAAATCCTTCCTTCGATTATCGGTATATCTCTTCTGCCTACTTTGAGAGGCTTTGATGTGATTTTGGATTACCTTAACCTTTTCCATCATTTCCTCCACCAGTTCTAGACCTACAAGTTTTCTTTCACCAATGTCATCCCAACAGGTTGGTGTGTGACATCTCTTTCCGTATAACGCTTCATATGGTGCCATCTGAATACTCGAATGGAAGATATTGTTTTAGGAAAATTATACCAGAGGTAAATACTGATCCCACATACCCTGAAAGTCATGTGAGCATGATCTCAACTTGTCTTCTAAGGTTTGAATAGTCCGTTCTGATTGTCCGTCTGTCTGAGGGTGGTAGGCAGCGCTCAAATGAAGTTCAGTATCCAGGGATTTCTGAAGACTCTTCCAGAATCTTGAAGTAAAATGGGGATCACGATCAGAAACAATCGATAGGGGTACTCCATGAAGTCTAAAAACTTCATTAATATATAGTTTTTCTAGATGTTCCAGTGGTAGATCATCTCTTATAGCAAGAAAATGTGCTGGCTTGGTAAGACGATCAACAATAACCCATATTACATCATTCCTTCTAGGAGTCTTTGGTAGCCCCATGAAAAATTCCATCGTAATATTGTCCCATTTCCACTCCGGTATGGGAAGAGGTTGCATGACACTTACAGGGTGTTTCCTTCCATCTTTCACTTGTTAAAAAACCATATATCTTGACACAAAATGAGCAATCTCCCTCTTCATATTGTCCCACCAAAAATGTTCCTTCAAATCTCTACAAATTTTGGTGCTCCCAGGGTCTATAGAGAAATTGGAACTATGAGAATCATCCAACAATTCCATTTTTAGATCAGGTATATCGGGAACACAAAGTCTCTTCCTGAATTTCAAAATTCCAAATTCATACACAAAGTCTCTGAGTCTCCCATCATTCACAGCTTTAATCTTCTTTTGAAATTATTCATCATCGGTCTGAGAACTCTTAATACTTTCTAGTAAAGATGGTTTGGCAACCATTTGAAAAAGCATTTATGTTTCTCCTTCCCTGGTTATTCCCATGTCCATCTTCACTAGATCCATGAAAATTGGATCCCTTTCAATTCTCATATGGTTCAAAACTCCATGATCTTTTCTGCTCAAAGCATCGACCACCTTGTTTTCCTTCCCCGGGTGGTAGTGTATCGTACAATCATAATCCTTGAGCAATTCAAGCTATCTTCTTTGACTCATGTTGAGTTATTTTTGTGAGAAAATATACTTCAAACTCTTGTGATCAGTATAAATTTCACAATTTTCACCATAGAGGTAGTGCCTTCATATCTTCAAAGCAAAGATCACAGCTGCTAACTCAAGATCATGAGTAGGATATTTTTGTTCATGAAATTTCAACTGTCATGATGCATAGGAAATAACTCTATCATTCTTCATAAGGACACAACCATGTCCTTTCTTTGATGCATCACTATAAATAACGAACCCATCATTACCTGATGGTAGAGTCAATATAGGAGCATTCACTAATCTTCTATTCAGTTCTTTGAAACATTCTTCACACTCTTTTGTCCAAAAAAAATTTAACCCCTTTCCGTGTGAGCTTCATTAATGGGTTAGACAATCAGGCAAAATTCTGGACGAAACGTCGATAATAACCTGCCAAACCAATAAAACTACGTACCTCAGTAATACTCGTAGGTGCTGTCCATTCTTGGATTGCCTTGGTCTTAGAAGGATCAACAGAGATTCCATCTTTAGAGACAATATGGCCAAGAAAATGAATCTCATGAATCTAGAATTCACACTTGCTAAACTTTCCATATAATTCATGTCTTCTCAGAGTCTTCAGGATAATGCGCAAGTGATTTTCATGACCATCATAGATTTTGCAGTATACCATGATATCATCAATAAATACCACCACAAATTCATCGAGATACTCCTTGAAAACTCTATTCATCTGATCCATGAATACAGAGGGTGCATTAGTCAATCCAAAAGGCATTACAGTAAACTCGTAATGCCTGTACCTGGTTCGAAATATTGTATTTGGAATGTCTTCCTTCTTCACACGCAACTGATGGTATCTTGATCGAAGTTCAATCTTTGAAAAGTATTGAGCTCCATGCAGTTGGTCAAATAAATCATCAATGCGTGGTAGGGGATACTTGTTCTTTATTGTTATAGCATTGATCTCCCTGTAGTCGATACATAACCTCATAGACCCGTATTTCTTTTTAACAAAAAGAACAGGGGCTCCCCATGGAGAAACACTAGGGCGAATAAATCCCTTATTACTCAATTCCTCGAGTTGTTTCTTTAGTTCAACTAATTCTACAGTGGCCATTCTATAAGGGGTCTTTGATATAGGCCTTGATCTAGGAATTAAATCAATGGAAAACGCAACTTCTCGTTCTGGAGGATGTCCAGGTAAATCTTCTGAAAATACATCTACAAATTCTTTAACAACGGGTACATCCTCTATTTGAACATTTTTTTCCTCACCCATAGTTATTTCATTCTCTTCCTCCCCAATAATTGAATTTAGTTGAGCTACTGGGGGTGGATCTAGATAAGAATTAGGTGGTGACAATTCTGATCTAAAGATAAGGTGTTCCTTATCATCATCATGAAGAATCGTAACCTATTTCTTCTTACAATAAATCTTCGCATCATAGTCCAAAAGCCAATCCATACCGAGGATTATATCAAACTCAATCATATGTATGAAGAAGAGATCCGCAGATAAAGAACATTTATGTGCTCTAATGGGGACTGATTCACAAAACTTTGTTGCAATGATACTTCCCTTAGGAGTTTTAACTGACAACTCCCTTGTTAAATCAAATTAAAAATATCTAATTTTCATAGAAAACAGGGAAGATATGAAACAATGCGATGATCTAGAATCAAATAATGCATTTTCTAAACTTGAGGAAACCATTAAATTACCTGCCACCACGTCTCTCGGAGCTTCTACCTCAGCAGTAGTGATAGCATATGCTTGGCCTTGATCCCTTGTCCTTTTCTAAGGTAAGTTCTCTTAATGCTTAGGACATTCATTTTCATAATTCCCCATCTCCCTGCAATTGTAGCACTAAACATTGGCAGCTTCCTTCTTCCCCTTGCAATCACGATCTTGTTGTACTTTTTCACCACACTTGTAACAGACTCACATTCCCTTAAAGAAAGTACCGGGGTGTTTCTTCCCACATTTACCATAGGATGGATATTCAACCTTTTTCCTTCTTCCCCTTATTTCCATTCCTATATTGATCAGAAGGTCTCTTATTCTCTTGCTTTGCTTTAAAGTCATAAGACTTAGAGAATTCATTTTCGGTCTTGATAGCACATGAGACAATGTCTTTGTACGAAGAAAAGGATTGTGAGACTAATGCTCGACGGAGAAATGGTTTTAACCCATCAAAGAAACGATCAATCTTACTTCTTGGGTTACGAATATAATATCCAGTATACCTTGCTAACCTTGTAAAGTTAGCCTCATACTTTGCGACATTCTCATCCTCCTTTTGTCTCAGACTCAGAAACTGCCTTTCCATATCTGCTCAGTGGTCGCGAGGAAAGTATTTTTCTAAAAACAGATCGTTGAACTCCCTCCATTCCATATTTGATACTTCATCATCTTTCTTCGTATTTTGAATCAATGACCACCATTGATCAGCATCTCCAGTGAGGCGGTAAACTGCCATGATAACTTTTTCCCTTTCACTACTCCCCAAAGCCTGAAATATTTTCTCTAGGGAAAATATCCATTGCTCAGCTACTAAGGGATTTGTACTCCCATTGAACGTTGGTGGTTGTTTCCTCATGAATCGATCTAACATTGATACTCCATGTTGCGGATCAGGGTGATATATACGGGTAAGGTTATTATTCATAACCTGAGTGAGTTGTCCCAATATGGTGATTAGCTGATCGGCACCAGTTGCATCACCAGCTCCACTATAATTATCTTGAGCAGGAGGGCAATCCCTCCATGGAGTGCGTGCATTGATACAGTTTCCATTTCTTCCACTAGGCGCCATTTCTAAACAATGGCATAAACTAGATCAGTTTATGAATCCAAATACATAATCTAATACGTATAAAACATATAACATAAATTGAACTATTTATGGATACAATCCCTAATCATAAAAATGTTTTCTTTGAGAAAGTATATACTCATAAACCCTTCATAATGATTTTTAAAGAAAATGAGAGTTATCCAAAGCATATCCCCCAGGAGTATCATAACCAAGAGTGTAGCAAGGCCCATTGTCTTGCACCAGTTCCCGTTCGAGTCTAGCTCAAAGCGGTGTTTTCGGGTTTTACCCCTAGGTACATCTGTGCGAGAGCCGCCTCTACCTGCTCGTATCCAGACAGGGATGCATTTCTCGAAAAACTCAGAAAATCTCTACAATACCAAAATTCTAGGAAGTTCTTCTATACTAATACTCAAAGTTCATCTTAGGTCTAGGTGCTCTAATCAGAGTTTATCTAAATCTAGCTTCCAAGGTTTGTACTAAACTTCCTCTGGTACCAACTGTAACGCCCCGACCCTAGTTACCTAGAGTCAGTGCATTATTACATAACATTGGCATGATCACAAGAAAGATCAAATCTCAAAAGACTGATTGGTTTAGTATCCTTGGAAATACTAGATATATTCATAAAGTTTTACATTACATAATAAAGTGAAAAACTACTACAACAACATATTGTCTCCATATTCCATATTCATATCCCCACATAATATCCCTACAGGTCATTCATAATTTACTTCTTCACTTCCTGGGAAAAATAAAACATAGAAAAGGGGTGAGCTCAAATGCCCAGTAAGGATAAAAATATAGCGGAAACTTTCATAAATAAGAATAAATATTTAATGCAATGTATAACTAAAACAAAATCCTTTTAAACTTTAACTTCAACATAGTATGGAAAATGTAAAATTAAATAATTCAATTTACTTATTCACATGGATATTCTACTAATCGAATAATCACATGTAATATCAATAACCACATTCATAATGATGGAATGCATAATGCCAGACTATCATAACCACATAGCCAAGGCCGCGTGCCAAGACTACAAATAATATTTTGTCATGGCCTTGTGCCAAGACACTAGTTTGTCTCATGATACCTACCGATGCATTGAGGAGCTATAGCAGGCTCCACTCATCACATATTATGTCCAATGAATTCCCAAATGAAAAGGTTTAAACATAACATAAAAATTCATATTAAAACTAGCATACGAAATGTCAATACTTTCAACATAAACTATGAACGATATAAAAATAGAACATCAACAGTAAAACATATCACAAAACCTTTAATACAATATAGAAGTTTTGTAGCATAATAAATCAACTTCAAATAATTGTAAAATCCATCAATGGATTTTGACATAGATGAAATCAAAACTCTTTTTAGAGAAATATATAATTCTATTTTGAAATCATTTAAGAGTCTTATATTTTTGAAATAAAACATTTTCATTGAAAATATTCTTATAAAATTGTACGGGAAGCTTCGACGATTTTCTAAAAGTGGAAAATAACCGCACCTGCCGTATAAGTTAAAAAAACATTCTTACCTTAATTCTGTCGAAAAGGTTAAAAGCACCTTGTTTGGAAAATGACGGAAAGATTCCTTTATAAAACTCTTATAAAAAGTCAAACAAGGGTATAAATGACTTTAACCCATATTATTTTAAATATTAAAAAAATGTTTTGAAATACATTTTTAAGAAACATGGATGTGGATGATAATGAAATCCCAGTAGATTTTTACGTAAAAACAACCTCGGATAATGAAGAGATTGTGAAATAACTCTTACCTTGTACTTTTCCTTGGTTGGGGTAGGTTAACATCCTGTATAATTGTGAAATAATTTTTATTAAATTATACAAGAATCATATACATTCATATGATATCATATATGATCTTTTAACATTGATTTGTTCATAATATCTTAGTATTATCATTGTTTCGGGTGTTAACTTACTCGTTTTATTTTATATGTTTTTTACATAAGACATGATTTTCATGGATAGATTTTATATTATTCATATACAGAATGATATCAAGTCCTTAAACATCATTTTTAAATCATCAAATGATAATTATACTTTAATGGATACGATGGAGAATGAATCGCATCGCGTTTGTGGAGACGGTAGTCCGTACGTACGCACGATCGACAATATCATTATTTTGATATTAAAATAATATCTAAATGGATGGTATATCATATATACAGAATCATAAACATGTTATATTTATTATTTACAGGAGTTACACATCATTATTATACCCATCCAAATAATAACATATTGAATAACAATTACACCACAGCGTGGAGATGGTAAACCGTACGTACGCACATATGGTGACATGTTATTCAAAGGGTGGATAGAATACTGAATATGGTTGTACCATATTTATTATAACATCACATTATATATATGATACTGGAGTTATTATTTTATAATGGTAATAACAAAGGAATAAGAAGTGGAAGAAGAAAGGAACTTGGAAAAGGGTGGTGAAATCATTACCTCTTCTTCCGGTTCTTCCTTTTGATTTGATCAAAAGGGATACTTAGGTTGACTTGATGATCAAAATAAGTCCTCTAGGTTGTATTGAGGGATGTTGGGAGAGTATTTGGTTAGAGTATGGCCGAACCAAAAGGCTTTTACGGTGTGAAGAAATGAGAAGGAGAAGTGCCCTTTTATAAGAGGGGTGAGGGGATCCTTTGGAAAAGCTAGAAATATTAATTTATAATAAATTAATATTCGGTTTCTAATGGATCAAAGTGGATTATTTAAATGTTAAGGTGGGGATGGGTCGAAAAACACTCAACCAATAGAATTTATACAGGTTTGGGTACTTATATTAACCATATCTTTAAGTATTAACTCTAAGTTAATTAGTTTCACTTTTACAATGTCTCTTTGTATTTTTATATTATATGGTTAATAAACTTACTGTATACATCCAAGAGACACCAAGTGGTCAATTAATGATATAACAATCATGATATAAGTCTCTTGGCCGAACCTAAGATTTTTAGTAATTTAATATCAATTAATAATATAATATTTTTTTTAAAAACTCTTTTATGTCAATTTTGACACTATTCAATAGTTGATTTTTTTGAAACTCATAACAGAATTATTACTTCAAAAAAAGTTAATTAAATCAATCCTAATATGTTATATTATCCTAGAAAATTATTTTAATTCATTAAAATTCTCAAATTATATTTATTTGGGTATTTTTAAAATCAATTAGTTTAAATTTTCACTATTATGGTAATTACTGTATCATATTTGTGTCATAAATAAATTAACTTCTGTAATCTATAAAAATTATAAATAAAATATAATTATGTATTAAATCTTTTTATCTTTCTAATGAATATTTATAGTCTAAAATCCAACATATAATACCCTATGTAAAAATTGGTTTTCGAAAAGATATATGCTTGTGTCATTTTTGTATTCATTTTATCTTAATTAAAATTAAGTGTCCCTATCACCTATAGGTGGCTCCATGGGGTCCCAAAATCGACCCAAAGATGCCTATGGTCTAAAATGTATCAAAAAATGATTCTAGGACACGTTTTAGGTTAATTTAGTATTATTATAATATTATTTTTTAACCTTAATTTACCGGATTTACCCTTTAACCATGGTAAATAAAATATTTACCGAAGTAATTATTCCAAATGTCTAAAAATAAAAGTTATCTATTTAAACAATTTGAAAATACTGATTCTAAATATGGAATCCATTTTTCTAAATTCAACACACAGAAGTGGCAGAAATTAATTTAAAATTAATTTCTTTTGTGAAAACAAAAAGCGTGTTTTTAAGAGATAATAACTATCAAAAGATTGACACTTGTTTATGTCCAGTTTAATTGTAAAATTATGTCCAATGACCAACATTGAATTAAATGGTAAAAATATATTCTGAATATACTTTAAAACCACTCAAATTCATAATTTATCACTATTAATTATTTTTATTAAAAAAGTTGTTTTTAATTAAAATTTAGTAATTTTCACTATTCATCAAAATATTAAAGTTATCTGAAAAGTAACAAAATTTCACCTTAGGCTAAATTCGATATTATAAATCCAAAAATGAAGTCCATTTTGAAATATAAATATATATAATTTTAAAAAGTAGTCATTACTATTCATAACGGCTAGTTTGATTGGTTATGGTGTGTTAGAACTCGGTGTTGCGTACAACACACGCTATCACATTATTCAAAGAGAAGCGTACTATAGAAGCATGGGGTGTTACACTTTGGGACGTAAGGTAGTTGGGCATCCAGTGCCCTCAGTGTTGAATACGCCAGTTGGAGGTCGAGAAGACTTGTTTGAAGTATGTAGAGACTTTGAGCTAGTGTTGGGGAAGCACCACTCTTGGGGATATTTCCTATGTTTATGAATAAAACCATATGATATCATCATCAGCATGGATTGGTTATATTTGTTGTAGCCTATTGTGGATTGTGTCAGGAAGAAGGTCTTTTTCTTCGATGTGGATGGAGAGAAGGTGGTGTTTGATGGAGACCAGGATCCTAGGATGGATCATAGGCCTGTTCCGTCCTTATCATCCATGATGGGTGAGATAATGTTGAGTTATTCAGAGGTTCAACAGTTGGAATTTCTTATGGTCGTTGAAGAATACCCTGATGTCTTTCCAGAGGAGGTTGTAACATTACCCTCTTGACGAGAGATCGAGTTTGGTATCGAGCTAAAACCAAGAGTTTCTCTTATATCTATGTATCCATATAGGATGGCCCCTTCTGAGTTATGAGAGCTACATATACAGCTTGATGTTCAATTACAATGTGGGTTTTTTGGCCGAGTGTGTCACCGTGGGGTGCACCAGTTTTGTTTGTGAAGAAGGGTGATGACAGTTTGTGGTTGTGTGTTGATTATCATCACTTGAAAAAAGTAACAATAAATAATCTCTATCCTCTTCCATGTATTGATGATTTAATCGATCAACTAAGGGTGCAGTTGGTTCTCAAATATCATCTTGTGGTCAGGATATCATCAGATATGGGTGAAGGATGAGAACATCCTGAAGAATACTTTCTGTTGTAGTCATGGGCATTATGAGTTCATTGTAATGCCATTCGGCGTGAAAAATGATCAATCTATGTTCATGGGATTGATGAACGATTTATTCAATGAGTTCCTGGAAAATATTGTTTTGGTTTTTATCGATGACATCCTTTTGTACTCCATGTATGAAGAAGAGCATACATGGAATCTACACGCCGTTTTGGGAGTTCTTCATCAACCTCAGTTGTTTGGGATGTTGTCGATGTGTGAGTTTTTGGATTGATAAGTCTGCTTCATAGGGAATGTGGTCTCTTAATAGGCAATGTATGTGGATCCATCGAAGATATATGAGGTTGTTTCTTGGGAAGCCCTCAGACTGTGTCAGAGGTTTGATGTATCCTTTCTCTCGCAGGCTACTTCAAGAAGTTCATATCCGATTTCTCTCAATTTGAGACCCCTTTGAAAACATTGACCAGGAAGAATCAGGCATTCATATGGACTTATCGGTGTCAGGAAGATTTTTATTATCTAAAGGTGAAGTTAGTAAGTTCTCCAATTCATTCTCTTCTAGCAGTGGGAGTTCAGTTTGATTTTTTCTGCGATGCATTGCATTTGTGGTTCAGTTGTATTCTGATGAAGTAGAGATCAGTTGTTTTTATGGTTCTCGACAGTTATGTCCCCATGAACGTAACTATGCCACCCATGATCTTGTGTTGGTAGCCGTAGTGTTTGCTCTGATGTTGTGGAGACATTACCTCACTGATGAACACTTTGTGGTTTTCATCGATCATAATAGCCTGAGGTATGTTTTCTCCCTGCGTGACTTGAATTTATGACATCATCGGTGGGTGGAGTTCTTACAGGGATATGATTTCAAAATATCTTATACACCTGGAAAGGGGAATGTTGTAGAAGATGCGATGAGTCGGATGTTACGTAGTGACGTAGTGTGTAAATCTAGTGACTCTTGGAGAGAACGGAAGAACATTCAGCATTACATCTTGATATGGGAGAATTTGTGGGAAAAGGTTGTCTTTTTCAAGTGACGGTGGAGTCATATCTGGTGCAGAGGGTGGAAGAGCCCCAGTTGAGAGATCTTGAGGTGGAGGTCTGGAGAGACTGAGTTGTTTGTGGTGAGGCCCCTGATGGATGGTCTGATGATGAACAACACCGAGTGTTGTATCATGGACGGATAGTTGTTCCTTTGATGATGTAGGTATGGTTATTTAAGAGTTCTATAGTTCTCCTTGAGCAGTGCATCATGGCATGAAAAAGATGTACTGAGACTTAAGGAGCCAGCTTTGTTTTCCTGGGCTGAATCATGTAGTTGTGGAGTTTGTGTCTCGATGATTGGTCTTCCAGAAGGTTAAGACTGAACACCATGTTCATGGTGGTCTTCTCCAGCCGTTAGATGTTCATCTGTGGAAGCGGGAGGACATCTCAATAGACTTTTTCACTAGTTTACCTCGATCTCAGGGAGGACATGATGCTATTTGGGTGGTAGTGGACCATTAAAAAAAATCATCCCACTTCATAGCAATCAAGAGGTCATGCTCAGTAGAATTTTTGTCGATGTAGTATCTAGAGGTCGTGGTGAGACTTCACGGAGTCCCAAGGATGATCATTTCTGATCGTGATCCTCGTTTTGACTCTAGGGTGTGGAGAGGTCTCCAACATGTTTTTGGTTCTCAACTATACCGCATCACATATTTTCATACTCAAATGGATGGAAAAACATGGAAAACTATCTAGACTCTTGATGACATGTTACACTCTTGTGTCTGTGATTTTGGGGGTTCGTGGATGAGGCACTTACCCTTGGTGGAGTTTTCTACAACAATAGTTATCACTCCACCATCTGTATGATTCCATTTGAAGCCTTGTATGGACGACCTTGCCATTCTCCATAGTAATGGACTGGGGTTGGAGAGGCAGAAATTCTCAAACTGGAACTAGTGGATAATATAGCAGAGATGGTCCATGTGATTCGCAAGAAAATGATGACAACACAAGATTTTCAGAAATCATATCTCGATCAAAGTAAGAGTCCCTTAGAGTTTGATGTTTGGGATCACGTGTTTCTGAAGGGGACTCCCCGTTGTGGACAGCGAAGGTTTGTTTGCAGGAGTAAGCTTTCTCCCTGGTTAGTTGGGCCTTTTGAGGTGTTAGCTCATGTTGGAGATGTGGCGTATCGAGTAGAACTTCCCCCACAGATGAGTCAGATGCATGTTGTTTTCCATGTATCACTGTTGTGTCGTTATCTTCATGATGACTCTCACATCATCGATTGGGGAGAGATCTATGTTCATGATGATGCGACCTTTGATGAGTGACCTGTGGAGATCCGAGACCACACAGACAAGGTGTTGCGCATGCGTTCTATCCCCTTGGTTCATGTGTTGTGGTGACATGGTGGCATGGAGGAGAGTGACTAGGAATGTGAGTCACATATACGAGCTCATTACCCAGAGTTGTTTGATGTATAACTCTTTCCATGTATCGATGTAGTCTATCAGTTTTTAGACCTTCAATGTTTATAATATGGATTCCTTTTGTTTATTCTTGTGGATTGATCTCTTTTGAGAGGTATCTCGATGGGTGGTTGTTGGGACCCAGTTTCATTTTCCCTTTAGGGGGGTTTTGAAGTCTCAAGGATGAGAATATTTTGAGAGGTATCAGATGTAATGGACTGGACCTTTTTAGTCCATTCCTTTACGAAACTCAGGTGCATGAGCTGTTTTGGGAGGTCAAGGTGACATATCACTAACACTTTTGCAAATTTCCATTTCTATGAATAGTTCTATCGGTGAACAGTTCCAATGGTAGACCGTTGTGAACAGTGCACCGATAACTATCTATGAATAGTTCCATCGATGAATAGTTCCAATGGTATACCGCTATGAATAGTTCAACGGTGACATTATGTGAACAGTTTCATCGGCGACCTTCAATGAAAAGTGTCATCGGTAACCTTATGTGAACAGTGCAATAGTGACCTTATGTGAATAGTGACATCAACGACATTATGTGAACATTGCAATCAGTGACCTTCTGTGAATAGTGTCATAGATCACCTTATGTGAGTAGTAAAACAGTGACCTTATGTTAACAGTGACGTTGGTGACCTGATGTGAACAGTGTCATTAGAGACCTTCTATGAAAAGTGTCATCGGCAACCTTATAATAAAAAGTGCAATGGTTGGGTTCCAACGGTGAAGTTCGATCAGTGACCTTTATTTCATATTCCTAATTTTGAGTTCATGAATAGTGTTTTCAAAATGGTGAGGTTCCATCGGTGACCTCTATTTCATTTTCCAAATTTTGAGTTTATGAACAGTGTTTCCAGAACGGTGAGGATCCATCGGTGACCTCTATTTCCTTTTCCAAATTTTGAGTTCGTGAACAGTGTTTCCAGAATGGCGAGGTCCATTGGTAACCTCTATTTCCATTTCCAATTTTTGTGTTCATGAACAGTGTTTACAGAATGGTGAGGTTCCATCGGTGACCTCTATTTCCTTTTCCCAATTTTGAGTTCATGAACAGTGCTTCCAGAACGGCGAGGTTCCATCGGTGACATCTATTTCCTTTTCCAAATTTTGAGTTCATGAACAGTGTTTCCAGAAGGGTGAGGTCCATAGGTAACCTCTATTTCCTTTTCAAAATTTTGAGTTTTGTGAATAGTGTATCCAGAATGGTGAGGTCCATCGGTAACCAGTATTTCCTTTTCCAAATTTTGAGTTCAGGAACAGTGTATCCAACTTCCTACAGTTTCTCCCCTTTGACGTTTCCTTTGACATAAACTGAATATAAAGCCTCATTTTAATGACTGTAATTCCGATTCAAAGGTCATAACTCCTATATTAATTTCTCCTAAGGCCTGGGATGTTTCTTTCTACATGGTCAAACCACGTGGTTTAATACGATCCACTTTTAATGGAAAATCCAGCATATCTTAAACCACTGCTTCGTTAAATATTCTAAATGGATGATATATCTTCCTTCCTAGTTTGTCCTCCTTGGTCTTGGGTGTGAGATGCTCAAACATCCCATTATTTTCCATAAGAGTTTTGTAATCAAACTTTCCTCCTAAGATTTGTTTCCCTCTATTTTGATGCAACCACGAAATATCAATCAGTCTTCGAAATAAGGTATGTTCTATTGTCACTCTTTTGGGTTCATCTATTCCTATTTCCCCTATCCCATTTATGGAATGCTATATCTATGTTCCTAATATAATTTTCATTGGTTTGGACCAGTGTGGTGGTGTCTCTGCATCCTCGGGTGGATACCGTTGTCATGGGGGGAGGAGATCGTAACTCATTGTGGGGCTCTTTCTCATATAAAGAACATCGAGAACTATTTGAGGTAGGGGATTCATTGATTCTCATCTCTGTTATATACAACAATAGAGTTTTTATGATTTATCCCATAAGATCAAAATGAAATTGTAATAATAAATATTTGAATCGGATAAATAAACTGAGATAGATCATATGTTATTGCCTCTTGATTTCTAGATAGTGTGATATCTTTTCTTGCTTTGCTTAGATTTTTCGTTCTCAATGGAAATTGGTAAAGAACATGAAGCTAGAATTAATTGATAATTGTTTGGATAAAAATAAAGAGTCATGTAAATGAATCTGGTTCCTCTTGTTCTAATTTGATATTAATCCAATTAGTGCAGTAAGCATGTTTAACTATTTGTGATAGCGTACTGATTAGGTTTACAGAATTTGGAACATACGAAAAAATAAATCGGTTAATCCAAGATGGATTAACGAACTGGTTGTTTGATAAAAGGTAATTTGTTGTAGGGTTCTGAGAGAACCTATTTCTTATTTAAGGGCCAATATCCCAATTGATATTATGGTTGTCTTCCTACTACTTGTGTTGTGATGTGATCTTGGAAGGTTGTCGTGATCTGTGAGGGAAGGGAGGCTGATTGGTTGTGGCAGCAGATGATGCCTAGATTGGTGAGATGCATTGGTTTATGCAAGTGGGTATCAGAGAGGACACTAGGGATGATGGAACAGGTTTGATGTGAATGTTTGGATTCTTGATGTTTCTTTGGTTGGTTATCTTCTTTACATTACCCACTGCTCCAGGAAGCTAGAATTACTTACGATTCTTCTGAAAGGGGTGAAGACGCGCGGGGTATGCCACGTGCTTTCCATGTCTAGATTCTCAAGGGAGGACGTGTCTATGCTCTTGATATCGGTGGAAAAGACCTGACGGGCTATTCATCTACTCACCGTGTTGATCCCCCTTATGTTTTGCAGCATATAATGTTTCTCTAGAATGCCTGGGAATATGGGAAAGTAATGCTATAAATAAATAATTGAATGAATGATGTTAAACCATGGGGTTGGAGCTTGCTGGAACAAAATGTTAAAGTTACAATTTTAAAGGGATAGTGGAGTTTGGGTGTTATGCTAATGAAATATAATGTGAAATTGTTTATGGTTAATTAATGTTTAACTAATTAATTATCATAAAGTGGAACTCACAAAAAGGGAATGAATTAATGCAATTAAGCTCTTTAAATGGTTGTGTGCATATATGATACCTAGTCTTAGAAGTGGCAACTGGGAGTCCGAGAGACGTTATGTATAGTTGAGTCTAAGACTAGGTTATGCCCATCGTTTGGTTGTGAGATATAGTATATTATGTAATTTATGTGTTTCAATACACTACTCCACCCCATCCGTTAGGGAAACTAACACCATGAGGATTCTAATCCCGGGAGGGGTGTTTTCCTCAACATTTTGGTGAGAGGATTGATGGATGACTACCCCCTTTGGCCCCTCTCTCTTCTCTTGGTATTTACTTGTGTTGTTGTGCATAGTGGTTATTTTTCCCCATATACGTGTGTAGATCGTTGTAATGGATTGTGGTTATTCACACACATATATTCTGTATATAATATCTTATGGACTACTATTGGTGTAACATGTATAGGCTGTGATGGATTTAGGATCCTTACTCGGTGTAAGGGCTGTAATGGATTGAGGTATAATACCCGATGTATGATACACGTTATATGAGATATTGTGGCTCCCAGAAACTACCTGGTTACTTTCTAGTGTGTATGTGGTGGTTTTTTTGGAAGAGGTGCATGTTATGGTGCTTTGCCCAGGTGTCTGCGGGCATGAATTTTTGGAGAGAGATGCTTAGGATGTACGATGTTGGGGAAAAGTAGAAAAACAGTGGGGAATTAGTAGTGAGGTACCCTTGATAATATTTATTATATTATATAATCTTGTATTACTTACTTGGTGAGAGTAGCCATGGTGAGGTTGGGAACAATTAATTCTTGTTTAGGTGACATGTTAGTTTCACTTGTTGATCACTATGCTTTAGCATGCTTTATTTACTTTTGCACAAGAGTCATCAAGGAGGATCCTACTGAGTATACTATTATAATCACCCTATGTATATATAAAAAAATTTTCAGGTCACTTGGAGTAGGTTGGAGATCAAGCAGGTTTCTACTAGCTTGGTGTTGCAGGAGCTATTTAGGCTTGTAGTTGCTGCTGTTTTTACTTTCTTTTGGGTACATGTAGTTTTCAGCTTTGAGTTGTAATATTTTTCATGAAATTACATATGTTCACTTATGTCTTCTTTTATATTTCATTTTAATTTAGTGTTATTTGGTGTCTATCTTATCTCTCTCTTCAACATGTGTTCTCTTAGAGGGTAATGCCTCCCATCTGTTTGTTTACTATACCGTCGGTGCTAGTCATCAACCTGGGGGCTACCGGAGGCGGGACTCGGGGGTCATTATCTCCCTTCTCACATTTCCATCCCAGGAGGGGTACACATTGTGGTGAGGGGGTCCTGACACTACCGCTTCCCAACATTTATTAATGTATGAAGCTATACATTTCTAGATAACCTCCCCAAAATTTTAAAATAAGGCCACACTGACTCATCATCCATCAATCAATGTCTAAGAAGGTATTTTTAATTATCTTAGATATGTTATTCCACTTTGTAGTTCTATGGGTAGTGAGTTGTGAAGAAATTATGACATATCATAGATGATCAAAAAATTATAGGCTCAAATATTCATGACACAGTTATGGTTGATGGATATTAATAATTTTTTATAGTTTATCCAGTATGTCACTTTTAAAGACATTGAAATATTCAATATTTTGGATCTTTTGTCTCATAAAAACACACAAAAATACCGAATGAGGTCACTAGTAATGGTTTCAAAGTACCTACACCCATTGCTTTTTTGAGTATTCATTGGTCCACATACATAATTATGTATTTGATATAATAGTCCACTATCTCTCATAACTATTCTACTAAAACTATCATTGGTATTTTTTCCTAATAAAAATGATTCATATGTTTAAAATGATTCATAATCAAATAAATCCATCCAAACGTCTCTATAATGTACATGGATATGTTTCTAATTTATTTTCCAAATGTAAAAATAACATTGATCAGTGGTGTTAGCATCACCATTGATCATGTTATGTTGAATGTTATAGATTGGATTATCAATGTCTATAATGTATAAACTAGTCACTATATTCTCAATTATATGAGACAATTCATCCATATATATAGGCCAACTTGTGTTTTTAATAATGAATAAAAAACACTTATCTAAACTAGATATTGAAATAATATTTATATTTACCATAAGGTTTTGTTACTAAGAGTCACCCAAAGATTATAGTAGGATATGGTTACATAAATCATTGGGTTTTATAACTCCAATACTCTTTATAAATTATAATCTATGGGTACCCCAATTTAGTATGAATTGACTTGATTAGATGGTCGAGGACTTTACTTGTGTCTACTTTGGAAGTAATCCCACACTTATTATTTTATGTGTTTTCCATTATCTCTCTAGTTTCACATGCATCATATGCATATCATTTGTAACAATTATATCACATGAAAATTTTGAATCTCATGATATACCTATATATATCAATATTTTTAGTGATTTATTTCTGGATTCCCTATTCATTAAACTTAATTAATATGTTTAAACCGTAATAATGTGTATATATTTAAAAATTAATAGTTTGTCGTAATAAGAACAAAATTGAATCCCAATATAATTACACATATACAAAGGCATCACATTCATAAGGAGAATGATACACTTTCATGTAAAGGGTTAAAATTATATGAAATTAAAAATTCCCAAAAGAGTAAGCACAGAGAGATAGGTATCCAACTACCACTTTTCCAGATTAGGCATACGACTTAGGGGTAGGGATATGTTATTCCCAAAGTTCCCTTTCTCATAATTTTATATTTAATAGTGAACTAAATTCCATCATAAATTTTACACATAATATATGTAAACTATAATTAAAAATTAAATTAGATCTCATAACACCAAAATAAACCAAATTCAAAGTAGAAGAAAACTAGATCATATTATATTGTACATATCATGTGACACTAATATCCAATGTGTTTAAATTTATAAGTAGTTATAATAATTTAAACAAACTATTATGATATAAAAATCATATAAAAATTATATATAAATGAATATTTAAAATGGTATATATTAAATAAATGAAAAACTCATTTATTTTGAATTATATTTAACAACTTTAAACAACCATTGAAATAAAAAATACTTTTAATATGTTCTAACACCACATGGATTTAGTATAATCATAAAGGGACTACATCAACTATATTTTTATGATTTTATTTAGTTTTTCTATGGACCATGGATTAATAGAATAATGTGGTAAAATCATTAAATAAAATTAGGACATTAAAGGAGTCTCTTTAAACCAGTCCGTAATGAATCACCATAATGTGTTTTGGTCCTTGGTTCTAAGAAAAGACCATCGAATATCCAATCCATTATGGATGTTATTTCAATTATTAGGACTCACAAATGACGATAAAATATATTAAAGAATCATATTATTTCAGTACTTGAATATTAATAAGAAGTAAAATGATTTTTCAATATCCTTTATGATTTGTTTGGTCATCACGATGTATCAAACGACAATATAGTGGTCGACTAACCGTGTCGTGATATTAAAAAATACAGTATTTTATAGTTAGAGAAACTTAGAGATTTTTACATTGACCATTCCATTTTTTATAGAAATTTTAATATACTATAGTGAAATGGTTTCTATACCATTTCATTTTAAAAGAGTAATAATTTAGAACACATCATAGTTGTAAGACCGTGCCATATTGTTGGTAAATTACCAATTTATGTTTTATGAACATATCTTCATCTTCTCAATTCATCACTAGTGTGTTCTCAGATACCATTTATTGGTTTCACAAAAGATCTTAATTCCCATATATAGTGAAATAAATACAACCACTAAAATATCAATGATTAAAGGAATTAATTTGATAAGATATGAAAATAAAAAAAGTGGCATACATCATTGTGCATAAACTTGATCTTCAATGACAGTGAGTTTGATCAAATTCCCTCTAAAGAAACCAATGGGGTTCTACCCGTAACACCCCATGATTTTGCAAAAAGAAATTTAATATTAAATGATTGAAACACTAAATCTCTACAAATAACCACTTTTTTTATAAACTAGAAAGTAAAGTTAATTTTTCATCCTATGTGATTTGAATTATAAAAACAATCACATACACGGTTGCGTTCAGTAAGATATTTAGAGTCTGATAAGACTAACATTATTTTTATTAAATAGTAACATAACCTGATAAATATTAATAAGAATAGTAACATGACCTTTATGAATAGTAAATATTAATATTAGTATATTTTCATAAGTTTATAAGATAATGAGATCTTAATTAAAATTTCAATGTGATATAAAATGAATTATATTTTTAAAATTTTTATTTATCAAGTAAATTATGATTTAAAAAAATTAAATTAAATATATTTAGAAAAGTATCTTAAAAAACAGTGTTAATTTTTTAATTATATACATCTAAAAATTTCTTAGGTGAATTCTTTTGGTTTTTTCTAAAATACTCAAATTTTTGATGAATAGTAGAATATAGTAATTTACTGTATATATACATTATCTGTTAAATTAACCATTACTATATTCATGGATGTTGTAAGAATATTTGGGTAGAAATAATATTCACATATTACCATTCTTGGTCACAAGAATCAAAAATATTGGTTGTCTTTAGCAAAATAATAATATAAGGTGTAAAATATTGGGAAACCCCTACTCTCCTCCACTATAACCCCCCCCCCACTCCCTCTCCTCTTCACTTATATAAAGCCTTGTTCCTTGCATAATTTATACTAAAATATCATCCCAATATCCTCCCCCACATCCATCATCCCTTCCTCTAAAAAAATAGAAAAACTCTCCCCTAAAGAGGCTCTCTATGAAGATTACTTCCAGAGGTTAATTCCTCTTTTCATTTCATTTATTTCGAGTTCCATTCTTTACTTTTTCTTTCCTTTCATCCTTTAATCCAAATGTTTTGATGACTCCAATACCTTAAATATACTAGATTATTTTATGATAAAGTAATAATTCTTCATAATGTATCCTTTCCTATTATTTTATACTAGAAATGAGAACACCATCTGAGATGTGTTCATTTATCACATTCAAGGACGACGAGTTTCGAATTTCTATTACCGTATTAAATTCTGGTCATGAATCCATTTTTATGGGTGAAAAAGAATATAATATATTTATTATAACATATTTAAGGTTATTAAATCCATTTTTACACATGATATTAATTTATAAATCAAAATGAGATCGCTGTGATAAAAAACCACAAATTATCCCAAACAATTGTCATTAAAGTTTTATAATGATTCATATTCAATCCCAATGACCAAAAAAATTAAACCATAATGTAATATTATGGTTGGTAACTAATAAAATTAAAATTATATTATGGAAAACCATTCTCATTCTACATGATTATCTGTACACAAATTTAAGTAAATCAATCATAAAAACCGTGGAAGAAAACACTCACAAACAATGAAATTGAATCTCTTAACACATCAAAAGTCCCTGAATGAACATAATAAGGTTATAATAAATTAATTATAAATAAGTTTTTTTATTTAATAATTAATTTATGAATCTAAATTTGATTATTCAGGACATTAATATCAAGTGGGGAACTCCTTCAGTCATAAGGTAAGGGTTTTCCACCCGAACCTCCATTTTCATTCGGGATTCCATTATTTTCTACTTAACTCAATTAAATTATTATTAATTAATATTTAATCCTCATAAATGATGTGTGAATGTTATATATATGTTTTAAAACTGGAATCATACCTTAATTTATGGTGAATTTAATGTTTTAAAAGGATCTTTAAATCATTATTCCTGAAATACATGCCCAACTCAAGGGAATATCTCAAATTCTTACCTATTTTCAATGTAACTATATAATATATTTTAAAAAACCATTATCTTTATAAAATAACTAATTTTATTTTGGAAAAACAATCTTAATTTTTATTTGGTTTTATACAATCACTTTTCCAAGAGAACTCTTCTTTTCAATGTAAAAGAGTATTTTTGTTAAGAATTACTCGACAATTTTATAAAAGTATCTTCATATGTTTCAAAAATAACATTTATTATTATGTATTATTAGGATTAATCTTTAAATTATCATATACCATATTTAATTTAATATTTTATTATTATTTTTACTATGGATGAGATATCTTAAAACCATTCAATAATTTACTCTCAATGGTTAGTGTTTAATATTAATGTTCGGGAAATGTTATTTATTCTTGATATGTTTGTTCCAATAAGAATATATATGTTGTTTATATTTATCCCCATTCATATGAGGAAGGAATTTAACTTATTATGTGATGTTTTGGGTCCTCTATATCCCCACGATGCATCGGTAGGTCCCACGAGACAAATAGATATGGACATGGATGAGGCCTTTCCCATTTTTATATATGGTTTTGACTGAGGCCTTAATTATTTTTAGATGTCTCGGCTGAGGCCTTGAAGTTATGTTTTATAATATATGGTATTTTAATTTAACATATTATGAAGTGATAAATTCATAGTTCATGTGGTTATTAAACTAGTAAAAAACCCATGAATATGTTTTATTATCGAAATAAAAACTCAACTCTTATTCCTGCCATAACGTGTTCATGTTTGTTATTTTTAGTGGTATGTTTCTTCAATTATTCCCCATGACTATTGTTTCTTTTTATGATATCTTCCACTATATCACTTACCCTTACTGAGAATCTAATATAACCTATTCTTAAATTTGATTTTTCATAGGACATAAAGAGGTATACTATGATTGAATTTTAGGGATAATCTTAGTGTGATGGATATTCCCAATGTAAATTTTGTTGTTTTTATTTCATGTTGTAATGGTGATATTATGTATGTATCAATATTTTAATATATACTAAACAATTCATTCCATCGGGATAAAACTTTATTTTACTCATTCTAATGTAATGTAATAAGGCACTCGCTCCGAGAAACTAGGTTTGGGTTTTACACTACATATGTTGGTATCCACTAGATACTGGAATCACCAGACACATTGGTATGAACTATTATACCCAATGGTCTAATAGAAGCACCTCATAGAATTAAAATGGAGATAAAATTGATTGATAGGGTTTAATCAAACAGAGAAAGAACTCCTTTCCCTCAAATAAGGTAAACAAAACCTCATTTTATAGGACATCCTCATTGAATATATGATCTAATTTATTTTATAACATTTTATACATAATGAAATGAAAAAATGATTTGGTTTCATCTTCATTTATTAATATCATTATGAAATTCCTTTAAATAAAAATACTTTATCTACACCCTAGCATATGTTGTGTCAATAGGTTGAATTAAATATGATAGTCTTCATAGGAGAGTTTATTTAATGATATCCTATATCAATCATCTCACGAGCCTTAGTGTGGATTTAAGAACCACATAAGGACACTGGCATTGATGTAGTGACTTCCACTTGGACATGATCAATAATTTAGTTCATAGTACTCAACATATTACACATCACTAGTACACATTCCTTTTATTGAAATAGCTATCCGCTTCTCATAGAATTTAGTACCATAAACCATAGTACCCAGTTTGATTAAAAGTGTCTCTTCCTAACCCTCACATTTATATAACCCTCATTTTACATAATTCTATTTCTCAAATCTAAGAAAATTTAAAAAAACACATAGTTTCACAGAAAACAATAATTTTACTTAATATTCACGAGACCACCTACCTCATAGTGCAGTTACCTATCAAGTCATATTTCCCAAAAACGACAATACCTACAACAATATCCCTTATACACACAATCTCCCCGCACTCCCAAACTATTGTATCAGATCACAAAGTATAATTAATAAATAAAAAATATTTAAAATTTAATTATTAATTTAGTATAATTATTTATAATATATATAAACTCATGAAATTACATTAATAAAGATTTATGATGAGTCTTCAGTACTACCATAAATAAAATACCTACCATGTAACACCCAATTCATTATAATGTTTTGAAAAAAATCAAGGAAATTAATAAACAGACTTAGGGAGAGACATTATTTTATAAAAATAGTGAATGATATAGTGTTTTCACTATTTTTTATCATCATATATCCATCAAATTATGAACCCCCATCATTCATGATATATTTCAACATTCTTTTGGGAAATACATTATTAATCACAAACTAGAAGCATCAAAAATAAAAAATAATATAGTAATATTATGGATAAATTAATTATATAAGGAATATTAAATAAATCTAAAACACCAATTAACTCTATTTAATTATAGATAAAAAAGGGAAATATGTCATGATAGAGGGGGTGTTTGTCTAAAAAATGGCCTCTCCAATGCGTCATATTAAAAAACTATGGGAGGTGGAGTAATGATGATGTGGTGGACATGACCCTTATTTTTAAAAATATTTATTGGGATTATAGAGTACTTAGTAGGAATATATGATATACCAAGTACCTCATTGGGTACCCAATTGAGTCTGAATGACTATTTAGTGACCTAAGCAATGGTGAGACACCACTTACCCCATCACTGAGTAATAGTGGAACCAAACTAGGATCCTAGTTGTTACGGATACCACCCCATAACTCCACTCATTTATCAAACACCTACAAATACACATTATTATTTTTCCACACAAAATTAGAAATTTAAAACCTACAATTTAACCTATAAAACATGGGATAAACGCTCTTTGTTTGATTTATATCCTTAAATTTCAATTTAAATAGTTTTTTGTTTCTTCGATGTCTAATATTTACCCAATAAAATAGAAGTATAATGTTCTAGGTCATTATAGATATTATTAACCGATGGTTGTCTAATGTGATTTAGTTGATTGTAAAATTTTTTAGTCTTATATTAACAAGTAAAAGTACAAACAAACACTCATTAGTACTCAGTGAGAAGGATGCTATAGATTTGTGAGTAGCTCAAGAAGATTTGGATATGAATATTTTTATTCTTAATGGTAATGTTTTTTATAACACCTTGTGTTTTTAATAGAGAAAATTATTATTGATTGCATATGTGTTACGCCACACCGAACCCATACAATCCATGATTATTAAATCACATCCATTGTAACCTTGATGTTAAATTTGAAGTTATGAATATGATTAAATAATTTGTGATATATATATTTATATATGATAAACCAAAAATTATTTTTTTGATAAATTCTTATTAAATAATCACTCAATTTTTGGTAATGTCATCTTATTTTTCAAAATATGACTTCTTTAAAAATGATTTTATTTACTTTTATGAAAAATATTACAATTTTTTTATAAAAAATTTTTAAAATTCATTTCATATAATTAAATTATGTTTTTATGTCATCATATCATGATTAAAAAAAGGATTTATAATACAATTTTTCAGAAAATATTGATTTTTTAGTTAAAACGATTAATTACATTTAAATCAAAATTATACCATATTTTAGTATTAGATTATTTCTTTGCTGAAAAACGTTTTTTTACCAAAAACTTTGTTAAAATGAATAATTTTTGTTTATTAATATTAATTAAAATAAATAATGATGAGGATGGGTTTAAATAAACTTTTTATATTATATATATCTATTTATTTATTTATATTCACACACTTTATTTTCCTTGAAAAAATCATTTTCTAAAAAACCCCTTTTGGTGGCACATGGGGGTTATATTTTAACTTAAATTATTTCAACTATGTGAATTTATTTTTATAAAATGTATTCCATATTTGGTGTCATCATAATTAATATTATTTAATAATGCCAACTTAATAATTTGACATTATTAATATTAGCCATATTAAATATTTATTACAATGATAAAAGGAAAATAAGTTAATTAACGATAATACTATTTTAGCAGGGAGTAGAAAATAACTAACCCTAAGAGTATTTATATGAATTATTTCATTTAAATATAATAATTATTATATATTATTTATTTTTATTCTTTAAATTATTAAATAAATATTTTAATAAAAATCAGATTTTTATGTGTTAAAGTCTAAATTTTAGTTTGGGTAATATATAGTTTAAAAAAATACACACTTTTTGATTAATTCGAGAATTTTTTAAATAAAAGATATTTTAATATAATAATATTTTTAAACAGTATATATTAAATGTAAATGATCATACAATTTTATGTAGTGAATGTGTAATTTTTATAATGGTTAGAAAACTATTATTGTAAAAAAACTGTAATTTATTATTAAAAAAGGATTTTTATTTAAAAGTGTACGTTTTCATATTTATATAATTATTTAGATAAAATATATATTTTTTTTCAATCAATATGTAGTAATTATCGAATAGTAAAATTTTCATAATTTTCTGAGATAGAAATTTTTTTGATTAAAAATTTAATATGATATAAACATATAGTGTGTCTTATACATTCATAATAACCAAATATTGATTTAATAAATTATATAGGGGGTATCAATGACTAAATATTTGTTTACCCTTTAAAATAATGTATTTTAAGGATATTATGATAATTTTTTATAGCCTTTATGAATCCTAAATAAACTATATTATATTTTAATGTTTTAAAATAAATTATTTATAAACATAAATCATTTCCAGTTACCTAGAAAAATATTTTATAAAATTATGACCAATAATTAAATAAAAAATACTTAACATTTTCAAAAAAACAAGGTAAAAAACCATGCGTTTGTTTGTGGTTTTGATTACATTGTTATATAGAGTTGAAAAAAATGTTTGGGAAATATTAATGAACTACCCTATCATTTCCTATATAAACACGCCCAAAATCCCATTAATATTCAATTAAATATAAAATAGAACATAATTAATATTCAATTATTTATATAGAGTCCTACCATGGTTCCCCTATGCTCTCAAGATCCCCCGCCCCTGATTATGGAATCACCCTCTCAATGCAAGGGACCTCTCCCTCTGTTTTTCCATTCAAGCACCTCTTTCTATTCAGATTTTTGAATATCAATTAGATATGTTATCATGACATTATAAATATCCCTATACTGTCCAATTTATTTTTCTATAATTATATATCATTCATTTCCTCCCATTATAACTGCAGAGACCCAAAGCTTGACAATACATTACTTTTTCAGAATACTTAATACATAACAAAAACAAAAACTCAAGGATCGTAATAGTTTAGTGTCTTTGGAAACTAGGAATATAATATTATAATAATGGTGAAAGATCTTCAAAAACTCCCACAAAGATCTTCCCCTTTAGTTTTGTTACCTAAAACCTTTCTTGAAATCCTGGGGAAAAGAAAACATATAAAGGGTGTGCTCAAATTCTTAGTAAGGGTAATCATGGAGAAAATAAAATAAAATATACCATTGAACTTAAAAACATGAAAATAATGTTTAAACATCAAAATATTGAGCAAAGACATAAATCATGGAAGTACATAAGACATAGATCATAAAGAAACATTAATCATGATAAAATAGCATGGGAATAAAACGTGTTATTGTGGAAACCATTAAGAACATGATATGATTTCCATAGTAGCCAAGGCATTGCTTCCAAGACCATCTTAGTGGACAAAGTCCATTTCTGAATCGAGTTCACTACTCATTCCAGTCCTGTATTACTGAACCAGATTAACTTACTATTGCCGCCATGTCAATCTCATGAGATATAAATCTTTACCCAATGCATTGGAGGGAGATATAGGTCCCACCCATCTCATAATGAAATCATTCTTACTTGTGCCACAAAATAAACATAATTCATTCATCATAACCCAAAGAATAAAATGGGTTTCATAAACATCATCCATCATAAAATAATCCATATAAAACAAATGGATATAATTTTATAATAATAAAAGTGAAACCATGTAAATCATAGAGACATTATACTTGAAACATAATCATACTAAATAATGTCATCTTATATGGAAGATAGTTTTGACAAAACAGTTGATATGAATTCTTGAGAAAAATATATTTTCTTCTTCAAAAACATTTTATTTTCACAAAATGCCATGCAATTTTAAAATAAAAAGATTTTTTTGAAAATACTTATGAAATATTGAAGAGTATGATTTATTAAAATAATGCATTATGAATCCGTAACAATCCGTTCATGCCATATAAGTTAAAAAACATTCTTCTCGTACTTTTGTCGGAAAAGTCGAAAAGTACCTCGTATGGTAAACAAAAGAAAGATTCCTTCCATACGATGTGGTAAAAGTAGAAAAGGGTAAAAATGAATTTAAACATACATGGAAGAAAATTAAACATTTTATGAAAACATTTTCAGAACATATGGACATGGATAATAATCATAACCCCAGTAAATACTTATAAATAAACAATCTCTGATAAGAATGAGATTGGGATAATTATCCCTTACCTTAAGTCCGATAAGCTTTGTACGTGTCCGAAACTCCTGTACAATGAATTAAATAATGTCTTTGTCTTATTACTGAATCATATTAATTGTTATTATATCATATATGGTTCACTTATGACTTTATATTACCCATTCTTTTGTAAATTCCATGTTAAAGCAGCATTTTGGGTAAAATCGTTTCATTTATCGTACGTGTTTCGACTTTCTGTTCTTGATATTATTACTTATATACTGATTTACATAATTCCAGAATTTAAAACATGATTTATATATAATATATATTCAGCATATACATATATATATGATAGATCGATAAATGGAATGAAATACACTGTTCATGGAGACGGTAGGCCGTATGTACGCATGAACGCTGTTTTCGTTTCCTTGTTGAATTTAATGGAATTAAGTAGATGACATAAATATATATATACATAAATACAGTATAATTATTATTTCATATATTTCAATATTATTCATTATATATACTTTATAATCAATCATGAATGGTTAACATGGAGAATGAATCTCATCACGTCGTGAAGACGGTATTCCGTACGTACGCACGAGCGATGATATCATTACCATGATCGCGGAATTGTATTAAAGTGTATGTAAAATATTTCAGAATAAATATAACTTTAAAATAATCATATATAGTTATTTATTTACACCATTATACCAATCCAAGTAAGGTGGTGGTCGATAACAGATTACACCACGACGTGGAGACGGTATGTCGTCCGTACGCTCACGCGGTGATTTCGTTTTCTGTAGGATGTATAGAAGGTGAAATAAGGTTGTTTAATATTAATAATAACATATCAGTATATATTTAGTACTCATGTTATTAATTCATAAATATACAACTAAAGAAGAAGAAGTAGAAGAAGAAAGAAACTCGAGAGAATTGGAAGAAGAGATTACCTCTTCTTCGACGCACCTCCTTTAAGATTCCTCTTAATGAAGTAGAGTTGGTCTTTTGAGAAGACCAGAACCTCCAGTATGTTTCTAGGGAAGTGGAGAAGAGAAATGGTCAGGGGTTGGTCGAGCTTCAATGCTCAAAAGAGTGTGAAAAGAAGAGGGAAGGGGTGCTCTTTTTATAAGGAAGGAGAGGGCCACATTTGGAAAAACTTAAAATATAATTTTATAACAAAGTCATATTCTGTTTTTAATAGCTCCAAATTGATTTATTTTTAAGCTAAGGTGGGTATGGGTCGCAATCCTCTCAATTAATAGATTTTAGACAGGTTTGGTTCGTTATATTAACCTTATCTTTTAGCTTTTACTTTTAGTTAATTAGATTGACATTTACCATGTCACTTTGTATTTTTATATTATATAGTTAATAAACTTACCATATACATCCAAGAGACCCCAAAGTAGTCCATTAATGATACAACTATCATTATATAAGTATCTTGGCCTAACCTTATGTTATTAGGAATATAATAACAATTAATAATATAATATTTGTTTTGAAAACTATTTTATGTCAATTTTGACACTATTTGTTAATGAATTTTTGTGAGACTCATAACAACATGATTAGTTCAAAAAAAGTTAATTACTTAAATACTAACATATCATATTGACCTAGAAAATTTGTGGAATTCATAAAATGTCTCAAATTAAATTTATTTGGGTATTTATAACATCAATTATTTTAATATCTCATTATTTAGGTAATTACTGCATCATCATTGTGTCATAAATAACATAAATTATATAATGTATAAAAATTATAAATAAAATACCATTAGGTAGGAAATATGTTTATATTTCTAATGAATATTTATAGTCGAATTTATCTTATGTATAACCCTATATCAAAAATGATTTAGTTATTAAACTTTGATTTTAACTATTTTAACCCTTCATTAAATAAATTATTAATAAATGTCATAATCTAATCCAAATGGACATAAATGGTCATATTTTATTCCTAAGGTTTTTTTGGTCGAATTAAACTTATACAATAGAATTAGGACATGTGTTAGGGTAATAATAATATCATTTTTACCCTTAATTACCCTATTTACTTTTAACCGTGGTAAATAAAAGTAAAAAGTTCATATTCACCAAAAATTATTTTCATCTCATTGAACCAAATTTTAGTCCTTGATATTATCCATGTCTCTCTGATTTTCTAAATTTCACTCATAGAAGCGGAAAAATTATGTTTTATGTGAATTTCCAAATTCTCCCAGGAGGTGGGTAAAAGACGGTGAAAAGTTCAACAAATTTAGTTTATAAATCTAAAATTATTATAAAAGGACTCAAAATAATTTCATTGAACTTATATAAGTATTATGTATCTATTTTGACCTAAAATAAATTTAAATCAAATAAATTATTATTTAAAAAAAATTCTGTTTTGACCACAAACTCAGTGTTTTCACTATTCATCAAAAATTGATGTTTTTCAGAAAAATACCAAAAATTCAGCCGAAGATATATTTGATATTCCAAATTCAAAAATTATTTCTATTTTTCCAAATTAAATACATAGAAGTTCCATTTATTAATTTTAATACTAATTCCCATTATCAAAACAAAAAGCGTGTTTTTAAGAAATAATAACTATCAAATGATCGACACTTGTTTATGTCCAAATTCAAAGTGAAATTAATTCCAATGATCAACATTGGAATAAATGGTAAAAATGTATTCTAATTACACTTTAAAACCAATTTTAAATATAATATAACCATATATATTATTGCGATGAAAAAAGTTGTTTTTAATTAAAATATAGCGTGTTTTTACTATTCATCAAAATATGAAAGTTATCAGAATAATATGAAAAATTCATCCAAATTAAATTTTTATATCCTGATTCAAAGTAATAATTTTATTTTTTCAAATATAAATTATAAACATTTCAAAACTAGATTTAAAGTGGGTGTCCCATCAAAAGGCGGCAAAACATCATTTTTTGAAAAATACTTATTTTACTCAAAAAATTTATTTTCTTCTCATACCATGTTCTAGAAAATATGTAAGATGAATAATAATGTTATAAAATTCAAAAATTAGTTAATAATATTCATAACGGCTAGTCCATAATAATATTATAATAATATATCATTGTTTTGTGAGATCCAATATTGCGTACTACACAGACTATCGAGAAAGGTCCCGATTGCGTGTAATGCAAGCCCAGTCAGGGATGTGTGTAGTGAAATCTCCCTTTGGTGTTGCGTATAAAATCATTAAACAAAATCTATACTTAATGTTGCGAACTTGAAATTGTGTGTAACACGAGCCAGCAATAGTGTTGCGTATACTGCAAGCAAATACGGTGTTGTGTATAGCACACGCTAATTTTGATGTAGCGTATAACAAAAGACATAAATGAAATTAAAATGAATAATTATCATAAAATCTCGGGTTGTTACATTCTACCCCCATTAAAATGAATTTCGCCCTCGAAATTCTTCGGGGTTATAAATAATTTACTATTCATAGAAACCCACATCGTAAAAAGGGATAATAAAACTTAATTTTAAAAACTAATGTATGAAACGTAACGATTACCCAAAGAAAATCATCACTGGGTTTCCATATCGGAGATCATAGGTGAAAATATGGATATATAAAAAGAATCTAACAATCATGTTCTGATGGAGATTGGTAGAGGACATGGCTATGAAAAATCTAACAATCACAAAGCCATAGATTTGTGATGATCTAAGGTACCATCTGATTCATCAGATATAAGAGTAACACGACAACATTTTTGGATTTCAAGATAATTTCCCTAATGTTGAAGAATTTGAATTAGAAGAACAGTTACTTTATTTTGGTACAATTTCACCGTTGTTTGTGCATTAAACAATTTCCACTTCATCTCTTAAAGAAATGAAGTTGAATTTGTCTTCCGTGAAGTGTTAGAAGATCATGTGATATAATGATAGGTCATTCAATCTGTCTCAAACATAAGGTTAGCAAATGATATATATATAAGCACATCTATGGTGAGATTAATCTTATATGGTTCCAAAAATGTACTTCTACTTCATCTATCATACCTCTTAATAAAAAAAAACTAGTTTGTAAAAACAAGGGACTTCATGTAGGCCAATGCTAGGTGATAAAGGCATGTCGCATATCAGTTGTGGGTTCGATTCCCATAGCCTTTTCCAACGCGACAGGTTGTCACCCATCTTGCAGGTTGTCCTTTTTCTAAAACTACACTATTATAACATTAAAGAAATAATTTTAAAAAAAATTTCTAGCCTTAAACAATAATATCTGATGTCTGACATAACCCTTTACAATCTTTAGACTTATCCAAAATAAATCGGTCCAATATCATGGTATACAGAAAATGATTACTGGAAAGGTCACATAACAAGATCGTTAATAACATCATTTATCATACGATATATCTTGTTGGTCACATTCCAAACATGTGAATTCCTTAATCATGTGTTCTCTTGAAATGGAAATTACCATAGAACCTTAGTGAAAACATCAATGCTGTCAAAAGGTAACTCTTTCCACATACCCAAATCCCAAATTTTCTATATACTCAAACCAGGATATAACATTGTCCTTATATCATTCATGAGATCATGAATACTGTCAAACATTTCATTTTCTCCTCATACCTTCATTATGTGCATATCATCTTCTTTCCAAAAATATCTCAATCACATTCCATGGTTACCAGTACCATAAAATTATTGTAAACCACAATAGACGAATACATAAATATTCCAATATTCCCGGATACTATATACAACATTATTTTGGAATCCAATTACATAAACACTTAATCATTCCACCACATCATTGTCATATTCAACATCGCCAATAGTGATCACATGCAACTTCCCTTTTTTCCTTGGCCTTACATGGTTGCTCATGTCGATCATCATTAACCCATGGATTAGGGCGTTGATTAGCATAATGCCCCATTTCCTTTCACTTGAAGCATTGAAGTGTTGGTGGAGCGTTCTCTGTAGTCTTTTCTCTATTCGCATCATTAACTACCTTTTTTCCATTACTTAGACACTCAAATGCTCGATGACCTTATTTTCCAAACATAAAACATTTTCTAGTCCCTTTAAGACAATCTCCACCATGCTTCTTTCCACACTTTGAGCATAAAGAAACATTCATCTTCTTTTCACCATTGTTCTGAGATTTCTCCTTGTACTCAGTGTTTCGTTTCTTTTCAAAACCATGAGATGGATAAGTAACACCAAATTCCATTTCTACCTTGATAGCACAACACACAATTTCTTCATAGCTACTGAAGTATCTTATAGATAATGCCCTTCGAAGACTTGGTTTTAAGCCACTGAAGAATCGTTCCACTTTACTTTCAGGTTGGATGATAAAGCCAGATGCATACCTTGCAAGCCTTGTAAAATTCACTTCATATATTCTAATAGATTCATCATCCTTTTGCATAATCTCAAGGAACTCCTTTTCCATCTTTGTTCAAATAATATGAGGGAAGTTATTACTGAAAAACATGTTCTTGAACTCATCCCATTCCATGGATTCAATTTCATCTCGCGACCTTGTATTCTTAATTAGAGTCCACCACTGGTCTACTGCTCCTTCTAAATGGTAAACAGCAAGAATGACTTTATCATGTTTCGAATAGTGAAGTATGGAAAATATCTTTTCAATGGTACTAATCCATTGTTAAGAAACAAGTGTATCAGAAGACCCATTGAAAGAAGGTGGACGTTGCCTCATGAAGGACTCAATAGAATATTGTTCCCTTCTCTGCTCATTCAGAAGTATAGAATGATTCATAGCTTGAGTAAGTATAGCAATAAGATTTTGCACTCCATCTCCCATAAAATTGGTTTGTTCATAAGGACAATCATTGCATTGTCCATTACATTGATCAACATGGTTCCTTCGGGTTCCATCCATCGTCTTAAACCCAAAAAGAATAGTGTGAGAGGAAAAAATCATGATAGGTAAAAAAACATAATAAAGGGCGAGTAACTTCAATATCAATCATCTTAGGTTTACTTCTAATATCATTATCATAATTCTAGGACTATAACCTATACTTATACTTAAACTTAGGGACATCCCTAAACTTACATTAGAAATATCTCTAGGGATCTCACTAAAGTTTTCGCATCCTAGTTTCCAAAGGTTAACTAAAACTTTCCTTTGATACCAACTGTAGAGACCAAAAGCTTGAAAATACATTACTTTTTCGGAATACTTAATACATAGCAAAAACCAAAACTCAAGGATTTTAATAGTTTTTTGTCTTCGGAAACTCGGAATATAATCTTCTAATCTTGGTGAAATACCTTCAACAACTCCCATAAAGATCTTCCCCTTTTGTTTTCTTACCTAAAACCTTTCTTGATATCCTAGGGAAAAGAAAAAAAATAAAGGGTGAGCTCAAATGCTCAGAAAGGGTAATCATGGTGAAAATAAAACAAACCATATACCATTGAACTTAAAAACATGAACATAATGTTTAAACATCAAAATCTTGAGCAAAGACATAAATCATGGCAGTACATAAGACATAGATCATAAAGAAACATTAATCATGATAAAATAGCATGGGAATAAACCATGTGATTGTTGAAACCATTAAGAACATGATATAATTTCCATAGTAGCCAAGGCATTGCTGCCAAGGCCATCTTAGTGGACAATGTCCCTTTCTGAATCGATTTCACTCCTCATTCCAGTCCTGTATTACTGAACCTGATTAACTTACCATTCCAGCCATGTCTATCTCATGAGATATAAATCTTTACCCAATTCATTTGAGGGAGATATAGGTCCCAACCATCTCATAATGAAATCATTCTTACTTGTGCCACAAAATAAACAGAATTAATTCATCACAACCCAAAGAATAAAATGGGTTTCATAAACATCATCCCATCAGAACATAATCCATATAAAACAAATGGATATTATTTCATAATAAGAAAAGTGCAACTATGTAAATCATAGAGACATTATACTTGAAACATAATCATACTAAATAATTTCATCTTATATAGAAAATAGTTTTGACAAAACACTTGAAATGAATTCTTGAGGAAAATATACTTTCTTATTCAAAATCATTTTCCTTTCACAAAATGCCATGCAATTTTAAAAGAAAAAGATTTTGTTGAAAATAATTATGAAATATTGTAGAGTAAGCTTCATGAAAATAATGCATTATGAAATCGTAAAAATCTGTTCACACCGTATTAGTTAAAAATAACATTCTTCTCGTACTTTTGTCGGAAAAGTCAAAAAGTACCTCGTATGGTAAACAAAAGAAAGATTCCTTCCATACGATGTGGTAAAAGTAGAAAAGGGTAAAAATGACTTTAAACATACATGGACGAAAAGTAAACATTTTATGAAAATATTTTGAGAACATATGGACATGGATAATAATCATAACCCCAATAAATACTTACGAATAAATAATCTTAGATAAGATTGAGATTGAGATAATTATCCCTTACCTTAGGTCAGATAAGATTTATACGTGTCCAAACCTCCTGTATAATGATTTTAATAATGTCATTTAATTATTACAGAATCATATTCATTGTTATGATATCATATATGGTTCACTTGTGATTTATATTACCATTTCTTTTGTAAATTCCATGTTAAAGCAACATTTTGGGTAAAATCGTTTCATTTATCATACGTGTTTTGACTTGCGGTTCTTCATATTATTACTTATATACTGATTTAAATAATTACAAAATGTAAAACATAATTTATATATAATATATATTTATAATATACATATATATATTTGATAGATCGATAAATGGAATGAAATACACCGTTCGTGGAGACGGTAGGCCGTACGTACGCATGAACACTGTTTTCGTTTCCTTATTGAATTGAATGGAATTAAGTAGATGACATACATACATACATATATATATATATAAATACAGTATCATTATTATGTCATAAATTTCATTATTATTCATTATATATACTTTATAATCATTCATGAATGGTTAACATGGAGAACGAATCTTATCGCGTTGTGGAGACGGTATTCCGTATGCACGCACGAGCGATGATATCATTCCCATGATCGTGAAAGTGTATTGAAGTGTATGTATCATATTTTAGAATCAATATCACTTTACAATAATCATATATAGTTATTTATTTACACCATTATACCCATCCAAGTAAGGTGGTGGTCGAAAATAAATTACACCACGTCCTGGAGATGGTTTTTCGTACGTACGCATGCGCGGTGATTTCATTTTCCGTAGGATGGATAGTAGGTGAAATAAAGTTGTTTCATATTAATAATAACATATCAGTATATATTTAATACTGATGTTATTAATTCATAATGAGACAACTAAATAATAAGAAGCAGAAGAAGAAAGAAACTTGAGAGAATTGGAAGAAGAGATTACCTCTTCTTCAACGCACCTCCTTTAAGCTTCCTCTTAAGGAAGTAGAATTGGTCTTTTGAGAATACCAGAACCTCAAAAATGGTTCTAGGGAAGTGGATAATATAAATGGTCAGGGTTTGGCCGAGATTCAAGGCTCAAAGGGTGTGAAGAGAATATGGAAGGTGTGCACTTTTTATAAGGAAGGAGAGGGGCACCATTAGAAAAACATAAAATATTATTATTTATAATAAAGTCATAATCGTTTTTTAATAGATCCAAATTAATTTATTTCGAAGCTAATGTGGGTATGGGTCAAAATTCTCTCATCCAATAGATTTTAGACAGGTTTGGGTCATTATATTAACCTTATCTTTTAGTTTTAACTCTTAGTTAATTAGATTGACATTTATCATGTCACTTTGTATTTTTATTTTATATAGTTAATAAATGAACCATATACATCCAAGAGACCCCCATGTATTCCATTAATGATAAAACTATCATGATATAAGTATCTTGGATGAACCTTATATTTTTAGGAATATAATAACAATTAAGAATATAATATTTGTTTTAAATACTATTTTATGTCAATTTTGACACTATTTGGTAATGATTTTTTGTGAAACTCATAACCGCATGATTAGTTCGAATAAAGTAAATTAATTCAATAATAACATGTCATATTAACCTAGAAAATTTGTGTAATTCATAAAAAGTCTCAAATTACATTTATTTGGGAATTTATAACATCAATTATTTTAATATTTCATTATTTAGGTAATTACTGCATCATCATTGTGTCATAAATAAATTAACATATTTAAGGTCTAAAAATTATAAATAAAATACCATTAGTTATGAAATATTTTTTATCTTTCTAATGAATATTATAGTCAAAATTATCATATGTATAACCCTATATTAAAAATGATTTAGTTATTAAACATTGATTTTATCTATTTTATCCATTCTTTAAATAAATCAATAATAAATGTCCTAATCTAATCCAAGTAGCCTAAATGGTCATATTTTATTCATAAGGTTGTTTTTAGTAGAATTAAACTTATCCAATAGAATTAGGACATGTGTTAGGGTAATAATAATATATTTTTTACCCTTAATTACCCTATTTACTTTTAACCGTGGTAAATAAAAGAAAAAGTTACTATTCACCAAAAATTATTTTCATCTCATTGAACCACATTTTAGTCCATGATATTAACCGTGTGTATCGGATTTTCGAAATTCCACTCACAGAAGCGGTAAAATTATGTTTTATGTGAATTTCCAAATTCTCCTAGGAGGTGGGTAAAAGACGGTGAAAAGTTCAATACAATTTTTTTACAAATTTAAAATTATTATAAAATGACTCAAATGAATTTCATTGAACTCATATAAGTATTATGTATCTATTTTGACCTTAAATAAATTTAAATCAAATAAATTATTATTTAAATAAAATGTAGGTTTTAACCAAAAACTCAGTGTTTTCACTATTCATAAAAAATTGTAGTTTTTCATAAAAATACCAAAAATTAAGCCTAAGATATATGTGATATTCTGAATTCAAAAATGATTTCTATTTTTCCAAATTAAATACATATAAGTGGCCTTAATTAATTTTAAAATTAATTCCCGTTATCGAAACAAATAGTGTGTTTTTAAGAAACATTAACTATCAAAAGATCGACACTTGTTTATGTCCAAATTCAAAGTGAAATTAATTTCAATGACCAACATTGGATTAAATGGAAAAAATATATTCTAATTACACTTTACAACAAATTAAAAATATAATTTAACCGTATAAATTATTGCGATGAAAAAAGTTGTTTTTAATTAAAATATAACGTGTTTTTACTATTCAACAAAATATGAATGTTATCAGAATAATATGAAATTTTTTTCAAAATTTTTTTTTATCCTGATTCTAAGGAAGAATTTTCTTTTTTCAAATTAAACTTATAAAAATGTCAAAAACTAGATTTAAAGTGGGTGCGCCATCAAAAGGCTGCAAAACTTCATTTTTTGAAAAATACTTATTTTACCCGAAAAATTTATTTTGTTCTCATACCATGTTCTAGAAAATATGTAAGATGAATAATAATGTTATAAAATTAAAAATGTAGACAATACTATTCATAATAGCTAGTCCATAATAACATTTTAATAATATATCATTGTTTACTGAAATCCGGTATTGCGTACTACACAAACTATCGAGAAAGGTCGTGATTGCGTGTAATGCAAGCCAAGTCAGGGATTCGTGTAGTGAATGATCCCTTTGGTGTTGCGTATAAAATCATTAAACAAAATCTATAATTAATGTTGTGAACATGAAATTGTGTGTAACACGAGCCAAGAATAGTGTTGCGTATACTGCAAGCTAATACGGTGTTGCGTATAACACAAGCTAATTTTGATGTAGCATATAACACAAGACATCAATGAAATTAAAATGAATAATTATCATAAAATCTCGGGTTGTTACAATAACATTTACCTATGGTGTTACAATATCGAAATTTATTAGGTATTTCCCGTTATTCTTTCCCATTCAAGAAAATTCTTTATAATAAGCCTTTTGAATATCAATTGGTTATATTTTCATGAGCTTATAAAGATCCATAAACTATACAATTTTATTCCAAACAGTGAGAGAAAATTTATCCCCTTTAATTAAATAATTTACCGAATATTTCACTATGCTGAAATTTAGTAATTGATCCTCGCTTTTTGTTAATTATCCAAGAACCTTATTTATGTATTTCACATTATATTCAATTTCTAATTGTTGATATATGATTTGACACATTATTCCTACATACATTATGATGTAAAAGTGATTATATACTCCTTTAACTATCATTAGTCCCTCTAATGATTCAATATGTACCCCTATTATGATGTCAAAATTATCCTATGACTTTCCATGCCATGTTTTTATTCTTGAACCCTCATTGTATTATTCATATTAATTCCAAAATTTTCATGTTGTATTATGTTCAGAAATATCCATCACACATTCATTTTTTATTTCCATGTAATTATAGAACTATTTCTCTTTCACTGCACCATTTTTTGAATATTTATTTATTATTTTGATGCTATTGAAATGTCAGTATAGTTTTCCATGTCAAAAAAATTTCAACTCTATGACAATACTCATTTCCACTCAATGGTATTAACCTAATTTTATATATTCTTCTTTTATTGGGAAATTCCATGAATTTAACAAAAAATCCTTAATATTGGGATTTCATGTGATGAAATACGTAATTATGTTATACGTTCTATGTGGAACACTTTTTAATGAGCATGATATGATTATTATGGGTTAACACATATTGTGATCAAATGAATAGGGTAATGTTTCACTCTCCTGAGATTCAATGTCTGGTGAACAAGAGTTTAAACTGATGAAATTAGGTTATTATTTCTTGGTAGTTAAACTTTATTTATTTTTATGATTTCATGTTTTAATGTGTTTTGACATTCAGATGTTGCCTTTATGTTCTCATTCTATATAATTCCTCACTATTCATTTTTATAATTCTGTCCCCTTTTATGTCCCATTGAAATGACTATTGTATAACATGTAATACATAACTAAATTTTTTCTTTGTTTATTGCATTTTGGGGATTTATATATAAGCCATTTCTTATGTATGTCCACAGGTTGTCCAATGTAGTTTTGAGAACAATGAAATATTATGGGCATGTTAAGGATGTTTCCAATAATACCAATGTAACACCCCTATTTTAATTTGTTATGTAATATACCTAATTATCTAAAGACACTAGTGTTGTCTATCTTCTAGGTTCTATTACATGTATTATTATTTATAAAATCACTAATTAATGTGTAATAAAGTCAATGTTTTTCATAGTTTGTATCAATGGAATTTCTAGTTATTCATGGGATTAAGAATAGAAAAATTTAGAAAAATCCTTAGGGATAATACTATGTATAGGAAAGCATACCTATTTTTTTTATTAAATTATAAATTTAAGTGGTTTCTAAGAAAATAAATCTCTTTATTGATATTATTTGTGGATGTGGATCTGGTACAATTATACATACGAGTAATAATCCCAAAAACACTATATTGAGATAAACTCAACCAGGAACTAGTATATGATAATAGGACTTTCTACACACCAAGTTTGTCAGTAACGAAGGATATTCTATGGAAAATTCACAATATAATTATGAAACATTATTAAAGGAAAAAATTACAATAGGATTATATATTAAAAAATATATCATGGATAACTATGATTGAAATGCTGAAATTTATCAATTAAGGAATTAAATGTCATTTATAAGATATCCCATTAATGTTATTGGATTCCTAATTGTTTGTCGAATATTTTAAAATCACTGATCCCTAATTTTACCTTTATTTTAGTCAATGAATAGAAGTATGAGGTATCGAGTAAGAAATTGATGTGGTGGGAAATGATATGACATCCCAAATTAGATATCTAAAATGATTGTTCTCATGTAATACATATTTTCATTATTCCAAACAAACTACAAAAAATCATAATTTATAACCGAAACATTTTTTGAATATCCAATGATATAAAAGATGAATAAAAAGATGTCATAAAAATTTCATTTTTTAAATAAGATAAAGGAAAAATATTAAATTTCATATATGTAAAAAATGTGGAAATCAACATGAAGGGAATTCCCACAAAGGAATACAAAGGTGATTTAATTGTGAAAAAAGGGTCCTAAAGTATCTATTTGGAATTAAAAAATGATGAGAATGATGGAAGGGAATAATTTACATTATATAACACCCTGTTTTGTTAATTATACAATGTTTTGAGAATATGGGCACTATCTAAGTTAATTCCCTAATCCAAGGGTTAAATATTATAATAAGGAAGGTAATATACTATGGAAACCATTGAAGTCTAAGGAATAAAGTGATTATGTATTAGTATTATAGAATTATGTTGTATAAGTAGTATATCAATGAAATTATAGATATAATAATCATAAAAAATCTATAGATTTTACAATACTAGATTTTCATTAGTGATTTGAAACATAAGTTGAATGGTAATAAAAATATATAAAAGTGATTTATTGATAATGTGATATTTTTTAAAACACATTATTGAGGGATTGATAACCCTTAATATGTGTCTGATATTAGGATAAACCTAATGTGTATTAGGATAGTATGTATAAGTATAATCTTATGTTTAAAATTATTAATTCCACTTATTAATTTTTATGTGATGGATGTTTAGAATGATTGAGGATATTTTGGGAATCATATTACAAGTTAAAACCATTTTTGATTTTGAGGTGATTAATGATATTTAGGGATTTGTTTTATTATGTTAAGGTATATATACACATTAGTTTTAATATAATTGTTTTTAAAAGAATTATATTAATTTTCTGGTGGTGTAATCTGAAGAATATGATAAAACCATTAAGGTTAAAATGTTATTTAATGTTGATTTTATAGGTGTTATTTGGTATATATGGGTATTTATTTATAGAATTATCAATGTTAATTTTTTTTTTAGTTTTTTAGTTTAATTTAGGGGATTTATGTATTAAGGTTTATTAATTTTTATTATTTTCTTACTTTATGCTAACAATTTTGGATTTAGTAATGATAAAAGAATTAGATTTTTATTCTTTGGGGGATTATGTGAGTCGTTGGATGATTATTTTAGTGATTCATGCATAAAAAATTCATCTTAAGTATTAGTAATTTGATGAAAAGATGATATTATAGATGAAATTAAATATGGTCGAAATTATACCTTTCAAGAAAGTACATTTCTGTATCCTTGTAGTATATATAGTAAAAGAAATCCTTAACTCTTATAAATGAATCTTCAAACAAAAATTTTGTTATATTTTGATCATTTTTGATGAATTGATGTTCATTTCACCCATCACATATTTATGATTTTGGGGTCATTTACTTTTTAGTGACCATTTTATCTATAAATATTTATTAGTTATTGGGAATTAGTTTTTTCTAATGTCTATATTTTTACATCCTACTAACAGTGTCTTATTTGGAAACCTAGTTAAGTGATGACCTACATACTTCTATCCATTTTATAGTGGATGTTTTATTAACCCTTTTTTGTAATGTGGGTTTTAAATAAATATATATTAAAGGGTAACAAAATTACATACCAAGATCAAGTTAAAATTTTTATGATGGAATTTATGAAATGGTTTAATAATTTAACACCCATAGTTTTTAAAATCAAACATTATGTTTTATAATGTATTTGATACGCAACACCAAACCAAAAAAAACCACGATTATTTAAATGTAAGAATTATAACATAGATGTTAAATTTTTTGGTATGAATATGATTAAAAAAATTATTTAATATATATATACATTCTACTTAACATAAATGTATCGAAATATTATTAGTAAATAATCACTCAATTCATGGTAATGACTTTGTGTTCTTCAAATATATTTATTAAAAAATGATGTTAATTGCCTTTTGTAAAAAAATATTTTGTTTAATTTACATAAAATTTAGATAATTTATTTGATAAAATGAAAATAATTTTTTATATAGTCATATAAATTTGACCATATGGTGGAATTTTAGGATTATTCATGAAATTTTGATTTTTTAGTGAATAGGAAAAAATACCAATTTTTTAAAACAATTATTTATTTTGATAAATTAAGTAATTTAAAATGACCATTGTTTTTTAAATTTTATTTTAATTTCACATAAACACTTTTGAGTTTTATTTAAACAAATTAATTTCATTTAATTCATATTTATTCAAGATTTTATAATAAGTTTATTTTATGCTTAAAAATGCATTTTTCTGAAAACTATTTTAAAATTCACAATCTTTTTATTTTATAATAAATTAAAATATACCGACATTAAGAGTTATTTAAATGATATTTTTTGATTACATATCTATCCTTATGAAATTAATTTCAAACAAATAATGTTACTATTTATAGAGTTAAATTATTAAAAAAAGTCTTTGAAAAATGCATTTTTCAGAAAATTGATTTCCATCGTGCATGCATGTTTTATATTAAATTAAATTATTAAACCACAGTGATTTTTTATAATAAAATTCCATTTTTTGAATCATAAAAATTAATAATATATAATCCATCCAACTTAATTTTTGGATAATATGAATATTAATAATAGTAAATATTTATTACCATAGTAAAAGAAAATGAGGTTAATAAAGGGAAAATATAATTTATCAAGTAATAGAGAAACATTAAACCTAATATTATGAATATTTATATTTATATTTAAATATTTTAATTGTTATATTTTTTTTATCTTTATAAATGATTTAAAAATGAATTTGATAAAAATTACATTTTTTATGCGTTAAATAATAAGTTGTAGTTGGGGTAACATATCGCTATTATCAAGATATAATTTTTGATTAGTTAAATATTTTTTTAAATAAAGGTTATTTTAATTACATTTTGTTTTTATGTATAAAATATTAAATATAAATGACAATATAATTTTATAATAGAAAAATGTAATTTTTATAAGTGTCAAAAACTGTTATTAAAAAAAGTCAATTTTTATTATATGGATATTTTGAATTAAAAGTATAATTTATTATTTTTATAGAAATTTTTTGACTAAATAAACATTAGTTATTTAATAAATACTAAGAAATTATCTAACCGTAATATTTTCATTATTTTCCGAGACAATCAAATTTATCAGTGAAAAAAATACGATATAAATTAACTGTGTGTATTATGACATCAAAATGACCCAAAAGTGATGTAATAAATCTTATAAAGGGTATACATGACCAAATATATTTTTATCCTTTAAAATAATTTTCTTTTAGGTTATTTGATTAATTTTATAGAGCCCTTATGAGTCCTCTAAAACCTATATTATATTTTAAGGTTTTAAAATAAATTCTTTATGAGCATTACTCACTTCCGCATCCCCAAGGGAAATATTTTGTGGAATTAGGCCCTTGTAAATATAACATATTTTAAAACATATATATTTGTTAAAAAATATGTACAAAAACCATTAAATGTTTTGTGGTTTTTGTTAAATTAATATATATAATCCAAAACCTATTCTTGGGAAATTATAAAGAACTCCCTCTCTTTTCCAATATAAACCCCCAAATATCACATTCCTCTGCTAAAAAAACATTGATCAATTACTTAATATACCATCTCCCATCTAGAGTCCTCAAATGGTACCCCCATGTTATTAAGAATCTCCTCCCAATATTTTTTAATCACCCTATCATTGTAAGGGACCTGTCTCTCTATTTTTGCATTCGAGCAACTTATTTGTATTTAGCCTTTTGAATCTAAAATTGTTTTGTGGGAATGAAATTATAAATGTAAAATTACCACCTAATTTATCTTTTTTTAATTATATATAATTCATTCTTTCTCTTCAAAACATTTACATAATCCATTATTGTGTTAAAATTTTGTCAGGAATTTCCATATCTTTTTTTCCATTTAAGAACATTCTTCATACATGGTCTATTGAATCTCATTTAGTTATATTATATTGAATTTATAAATACAACTCTAAAATTTAATGTAAGATAAAAAATAATTTATCATTCAACCCCTCACATTATATCATTTTCTTATGCTATTACCATGGAAAAATATAGTATGGGATCCTCTCTTTCCTCTCTTTATTCAAGTACCTTATTTATGTAATTCACTTATTTACCCAATTAATATTAATGTGATATGATATTATTCCTCGTCTTACTAAAATTATGATTTCCAAGTGATACTGACCCATTTCCCTCTCATTAAACCCTCTATTGATTCATTTTTTATCCCCAATATGCTACTGAAATTATCTTGCGATTTTTCCATGCCAAGTTTCTATTCAAGAACCATACTTGTATTATTCCAATTATTTTAAAAAATTTCATGTTTTATTAGGTTCCTAAATAGACACAATAGATTATATTTAACTTTAAATTAATGAATGAAACCATTTTCTATAATGCCCCATGTTTAAAAAATTAGAAATTAACAAAACATCGTTTTATGTAAATATTTATAACTTTCCATTAAACAGAATTTTTTTGGATTCTATGTATCGAATTTAGAAAAGTATTCATCTATAATTGTGATCAGTAAGTTATTTGGAGTCTAATAGAACTAACTTTATTTTTTGGTGAACAATAACCTACACTTATGAATAGTAATATGAATAGTATTATGAATGTAATTAATAGTAAAATATATTGTAATGTTATTTTCTTAAGGATATAATACAATGAGATATTGATTAAAATTTCAAAGTTTAAAAAAATTACTATTACATTTAAAATTGATATTTTTGAATAAATTATGATTTTATATAAAATTTAAATTAATAATATTTAGAAAATTATTTTCAAAAAATTGGGGTTCATTTTTTTTAATTCTTCACATTGAAAAATGGTAAGGATGATTTTTTGGGATTTTTCTGAAACAGTTGAATTTTTAGTGAATAGTGAAAATACATTTTACAGTTTTCGGTAAGTTTAATGACATCATTAATGATGAAATAATTCTGGTTGACTTGTGTATAGTAAAATATGTTATGAGGTGTCCCATTTAGTCAATACCATGGGAAAATACCATGGTAAATTCCATGGTTCTTAAATACCACTAATGAGGTGTCCCTTGGAAATTAATAAAATAATCCCCCACTTCTGCTTTAAATACCAACTCATTATGTAATTCCATTCATTCTAAATTACTCGTCAATAAATTTATAGTCTTTTTACATCTCTATTAGTCTTTATAAGGTTTCCTATTGCTCCCAAGGTCCAAACCTCCAAGTCTTAGGAGTTAATCTACAAGGTAATAGAATTCTCAACATCTTTCGTTTTCTATTCATGTTCTCTTTTATGATGTATAACCTTCAAGTTTACATACCATGTTCTTATTTTCATTTAATTATAATAATATAATGTATTATGATTCATGTATTTATGGGTTACCCCTATCCCTTCTCTTTTTAATGTTTTCCAAAACCATAGTGTATAGCTGTTAGGCTACCGAATTTTCATAGGGGATTTCTAAACTATTCTTTTTTTCATGTTTCTCTCTTTTCATATTATTTCATCATCTCCCCTTATCTAGGAGGCCTGAATGACCCATTATATTAAATATTCTGCATTTAATCATTTTTATGGAAGACTAACCATTATAATTCTTCTCCCATCTCACTTATTTATGAAATTAAAACAACATCCGTGATGTGTCGATTTACCAACATCGTGGATGATGTGATTTCAATTTCTTTTACTTCCTTCAAGGCTGGTCAGGAAACCATTTTTATGGTTGATCCATATAATAATTTATGTTTTATATCTTATATAAGGTTATGGAATCATTTTTTACACATTTGATTAATTTATAAAACAAAATGAGTTTATTATGATCGAAGAATCACTAAAATGACCTAAAAAAATATTAATAATTTTTTAAAATATGGAGCATAGTCATGTCAGAATTCAAAATTATTAAAGGTATAATTTATGGATTTGGTAATATGTAAATAACACTCCATTCCAATACTTTATTTTCACTTCCAATCTATAATTATATCTATCATGAACCGATCATGGAAACCATGTAAAGAACACACCCTAAACAATGTAAATAACAAAATATAACTCATAAATGTGTCAAATGATGGTTTAAAATGATCATATATGGTTTTACAAACATTAATAAGTTACATTAATATTTTAATAACACTCATTTAACCATTATACAGGTCGTTTTAACACTTTTTATGTAAGAATAACCTAAGCTAAGGGAATTCTTAACCAAAGTTCTATTCTTTAGGTTAATAATATACTTTATCTATTTTGTGGGATTAATATTATTGGTGTGATTAATTTTTGTTTATATTATGTTTCACTATGTGTATTTAATGTGTATACACATACCCATTAAATTCTATTAATTCTCACTCAAATTATATTTTAAGGGACTTTTCTTTTAAAATCCATTTAAAACTCTCTTTAATAAATTTTAAAATGAATGTTTTTAAATATATGTATATGGAATTAGTTTTTTCTCCCAATTTCAATATACCTTCTTACCAAGATATGTTCCTTGGAAATTATTTATTTTTGTTTGATCCAATTACTTCTTAATATATGTTGGGTGGATCCCATTATAGCTCAAGATTTGACGGGTGAGCCCAATTATAGATATCCAAGGAATTAGGTACTCTAGAGGTAGAAGTTGAAAAAATATTATTCCATGTGTAAGAGTGAATGCAAGAGTGATATGGTAAATATGTCCCAAGGAAACCAAATGATGTTTCTATACATATGAGCTTTTATGATTATGGGTTTTATTGGTTTTTATGTTATAACTTGACTAAAAATTTCTTTCTTTACATCACTTACTGAGTTTTATACTCAGACCAAGTTCTTAATTTTTTTCATAAGATATAAGGATGGGTAAGGGAAATAAGGGAGTCATGATGTTTGATATAGCGTGTTGTCAAAGAAATCATGTTTTATGTTTTAATGTTTTATATTTTGAAAAAATGGATAATGTTTTTAGTAGTATCCTCTTTATCTGAATTTGGTATGTTATGTATGTTAGATATCCCAATTATTGTAAATTCTAAACTCGAAAAGATCATCATTTTGTAAGAATGTATGTTCTTATCTAGTACTCAGGATAACGTAATTTTTTAAGGTTGGGACTTTATAGTATGTATCAATAGATGGTTAAGGTAACATTAGGGATTTGGATGATGATAAAAGAATTATATAAATGATTTTTACTATATAGTAATTTGAAATTTAATATAATTTAATGATTAACATGTTTCTTCATCTATGTTATGCTTATTCAGTATGGTTTTCTGTAGAAGAAACATGGAATCTTATGTAGGAAGGCACCAAGACGCTGATGTCTGTATGAATCTACAGTTTGGAATGGTGGGAATCAAAACCGAGCAGTTTTTGACAACAATGACTCAATTTACTCAAGAAATAAATGGGTGTGGTATCCATGATAGTGAGGAAAATGATCTTCCATGAACAAAACATGTCTTTTGTGGTGAATTTTATGAGGAAACATCTTTTAGCATTCAGTGGAACCACAGATCCAGTGATAGCAGAAGGATAGATCAATGCTCTAGAAAAGATATTTGATGTCATGGGATGTTCGGAACGTCAAAAGGTTATACTATTAATTAATCATTTGGAAGGTGATGATGGTCAATGATGGTCTCTATTTAAAAATACAAGATAAAATGATGATCTTGACAGTCTAGAATAGGATGATTTTAAGAGTCTTTTTCTGGAAAAATATTTTCCCAAAACTATTAGGCTCGGAATGGAGAAGCAGTTATTGGAACATAAGTAGAAAGTTGATGATTTTTTGGTAGCATATGAAACCAATTTTACAATAATTTCTAGGTATTTAATGGATATTACATGGGTTTTTATATAAAAATTAATATATTTTAATCTGGTTTGAAACCATTTTTGCGAAGAGCTTTGGCTTCATGAGAGTTTAAAAGCTATAAGAAACTTGTTATTTGTGAAGAAAAAGTGTACACGGAGTTTGATGACACGTACATGAATCGTGATGACAAGAATAAGAAGAGGTTAGGTTGGAAGTCTTTGGGTAAAATTTTTTCAATGAAATCTAGAGGTAAGAAAATCAATTTCCGATCTTGGGAAATGTGTGGTAAAAGGAATCCTAGTGAATTTCTTCTATATTCTGAGAAATGTTACTAATGTGGAATGTTTGGACACATGTCTCTTGATTGCATGGAAAATGATTCTAAAAATAATTATAAGCCAGAGGTAAGGTTCTTTAACATTAAGTAATTGGGTCATTTTGATATTTTTTGTCTAAAGCTAGTCACTCAAGCAGGGAATCAAGAAGATTGGAATTTAAAGGGTTTGATAAAATCATTTTCAACTGCTTAAGAAGATGTAGAGCCCTAAAATGAGGTGGTATCGGGTATATTGATTATTTTCATAGATTTTACAAATGTGTTTTTTTATTTAGGGTCTACATACATGTTCATTTCTAAGAAATATTTTGAAAAATTTGGAAAGCAACCTCATGGAATGAAACCAGATCTCATAATTAAAACACATAGAGGAAATATTGTGGAAAAAATAAATTTTAAGAATATACTTATTCTTGTATATGGAATGATTTTACCCAAAAACCATATTATATTCCCTCTAGTAGAGTGTGATGTTATCCTTGGTATGGATTGGCTTTCTTTTTATCGTACTAAGATAGATTTCAGAGAAAAAGAAGTTGTTTTTTCACAATGAATTTCAGTTTGTGTACAAGAATGAACCCACACCATTGATAACATATCAAGAAACTAAGAAACTGATAAAGGATGAAAATGAATGTTATCTTCCTAATATTTTTGAAGATAAAGGAACTAACCATATTAATGATTTAATAGTGGTAAATTAACACCCTGATGTTTTTCCTGGTGATTTGCCTAGTGTTATTCCTAATCGGGAAGTTGAGTTTACCATTGAATTTGTTCCAAAATCTATGCTAATTTCTAAACCCCCATATCGAATGGCCCAAATAGAACATATGGAATTTAAAAAGAAGTTGTAGGAATTATTAGATAATGGATTTTCCCGACCTAGAACTTCCCCATGGGGTGCTTCTATCTTGTTTGTTAAGAAGAAATATGGTTGAATGAGATTTTCATTGATTATAGGTATTTTAATAAAATTATTGTTAAAAAAAGTATCATTTTACTCATATCGATGATTTTTTTTATCAGCTCTAGGGATAATAGTATTTTTAGAATGTTTACCTGATTTGGAGGATCCATCATTTGAAAGTAAAGGATGAAAACATCCCAAAGAGTGCATTCTGTGCTAGATATGGCCATTATGAATTTTTAGTTTGGCCTTTTTGGTTAACTAATTCACCTCCTGCATTCATTGATATTTTGAAAATAATATTTCATGATATCTTAGATAAGATTGTTGATGTATTTATTGATAACATTATGTTATATTGTAGAAGTAAATAGGAGCTTAGAAAACATATTAGGTTTTTTTTGAAAATCGTAAAAGAAAAGAAACTATATGGAAAATTCAAAAAGTGAGATTTCTAGTTGAGAGATATTTCTTTTCTTGGGAAAATTGTAAATATGGATGGAAGAATAGTTGATCCTGCAAAAACAAAAGTGGTTGATGAATGTCCAAGACCTACAAATGTTACAAAGATTCATAGTTTTCTTGGATTAATAAGTTATTATGGACGGTTTTTAAAAACAAATTCAATTTAATCTATCCCACAAATAAATTTAACATGAGAAGGGGTTAATTTTGTTTGGACAGAATAATGTGATGTTTTTTCCGCAACTGAAGAAGATATTTGTGAATGCTCTAGTTTTGGCCTTGCCTTCCATAAATGGTGAGTTTTTCAACTATAGTGATGCTTCATTGAAGGGACATGGTTGTGTTCTTATGCATAATGATTAGGTAATTTCTTATTCTTCAAGAAAAAAAACTCATGAGCTATGTTATCCTACACATGATTTGGAATTGGTAGTTGTGGTTTTTGTTTTGAAAATTTAGATGCGCCATTTATACATAGCCAAATGTCAAATATATACTGACCATAAATGTCTGAAGTATATATTCACTCATATGGAATTAAACATGAGGCATGAAAGACAGATTGAACTGAGAAATTATTATTATTTAATGATCAATTACCATATAGGAAAATAAAACAAAGTGGTGGATGCCTGGAGTCGAAAACATCATGAATCATTAACCATGTTACGTTTGGAACATGATCACTTGGTTAATGATTTGATGAAATATGGAAAAGAAGTAGTTGTCTAAATAAATAAATCTACTTTGTTTTACGATTCAGTGTAGTCATCATTATCATAAAGAATTAAGAAAGCGTAGAATAAAGACTGTGAGCTAAATAAAAAGGAATAATTGGTTAAAATGTGTAAGTTTCCACAATTTAACCTTGATGAAGATCATGACTTATGATTTGGAAAAAATTTGGGTGTGAAATGTGATTCCCGGTTGAATTTTTTTTTGTGAAGCTAATAGTTCTTCATTTTCTGTTCATCCTGGAAGTACTAAGATGTACAGAGACCATTGGAAGTATTACTGTTGGGATAAAATAAAAAGGGATATTGCATAATTTACATTTAAATATTTGACATGTCAATAGGCTAAAGAGCGACAGTTACCGAAAGAGATGCTTCAGGCATGGCCAGTTCTAGAGTGGAAATGGGAGAATATATCAATGGACTTTGGGGTTAGACTACCTAAGACTAATCGAGGTAATAATTACATTTGGGTTATCATTAATCGGATGATAGAATCTGTACATTTTCTTTCTATTCGAGATACAATGTCATTGGATCAAATTTCTCAAAAATACATCAGAAATTTTTTTAGGTAACATGAAGTTACTTTTTTGATTGTATATGATCAGGATCCCAGGATGACTAATAATTTTTGGAAGGTCCTTCAGAAGTTGTTGGAAAAAAAATTAAATTTCAGCTACAACTTTTCATCCTCAATCAGATTGGTAGTCAGATCGAATGATTCAGAATTTTTATGACACGCTTCAAGCAGGTTTAGTGGACTACCAGGGAAGTTGGGATAATCATCTTTTTTAGTTGAGTTTTCTTATAATAACAGTTTTCAATCTAATATACAGATGGAAGCTTTTGAGGAATTTTATGGGAAGGTGTATCGAATATTAGATTTTTTGGATGAAGTTGGGGAAAGGAAGTTGAGGGGACTATAGTTAGTAGAGGAAGTGGCTAAGAAAGTGAAGATGATCCAACAACACATGAGGAAACCTTAGATTAGGCAGAAAAGTTAAATAGACTATAGGAGGAAAGACATTTCTTATGAGGTAGGTGATCATATTTTTCTTACAATCACACCTTGGAAAAGTGTTATGCATGTTGGTATAAAAGGAAAGATAAGTCCACGATTCATTGGACCTTATAAAATCATGGAGAATGTGGGAATAGTTTTTTTCTAAGTAGAATTACCTCCATGTTTATCTTAGGTACACAATGTTTTCCATGTTTCGATGCTGAGAAAGTCTGTGCCTGATTAATCTCATATCTTGATCCCAGAAACAGTTCAGCTGGATGAGAAAATTTCTTAGGAAGACAAAACAGTTAAAATTCCTGATTGAAGAGAAAACGTATTGTGGAATAATGTAATTTACATGGTAATGATTTTTTGGAGATACCACATGGGTAAATAAGTAACATGGGAATATGAAAATTCTATGAGGGAATGGTACCCTAACTTGTTTAATTAGTAAATAAAATTGTGAAGATGCAATTTCTAGAAGGTGGGGATAATGTAACACCTTGAGGTTTTTAAAAAATAAATTGAAATGCATGAAATTTTTTTATATTAATTTTTAAAATGATCCTTTAAACAAAATTTTGTAGCTTCAATGCTTTGAATTTCAAAAAATTGTCATCTACAATTGTGATCAGTAAGTTATTTATACTCTAAAAGAACCAACTTTATTTTTTTTGTGAATAGAAACCTACCCTTATGAATAGTAATATGACCCTAATTAATAGTAAATTTTAATATTGTTTTATTTTCATAAGGTTATATGATAATTAGATGTTGATGAAATTTTCAAGGTGTTAAAAAATGAGTTTTAGATTTAAAATTGGTATTTTTGAATAAATTATAATTTTATATAAAAATTAAATTAATAAAATTTAGAAATTTATTATCAAAATAATGGAGTTCATTTAATGAATTCTAAACATAGAACAATGTTTTGGGTGAATTTTTATGATTTTTCTAAAATTGTTGAATTTTCGGTGAATAGTCAAAATACAGTTTTGAGTTTTCGGTATGTTTAGTGACATAATTAATGATGTAATAATGTTTTAATAATTCTGTTGGAATTTTGTGCTGTAAAATATTTCATGAGGTGTACCATATGGTCAGTACCATGGGAAAATACCATGGGAAATCCCATTGTTCTGCAAAAACCCTAATAAGGAGTCCTTTGGAAATTAATAAAATATTCCTTCAATTTTTCTATAAATAACAACCCATTATTTCATTCCATTTATTAAAAATTATTCATCAATGAATATCTAGTCTTCTTACCTACCTATTAGTCCTCCCAAGGTTTACTCAAGCCCCCAAGGTCCTAACCATCATGTCTTAGGAGTTACTCTACATGGTAAGATAATTCTCAACTTCTTTCTTTCTTCCATTCAAGTTCTCTTTTATTTGGTATAATAATCTAGTTTCCATACCATGTTCTTTATTTATATTTTATTATATATATATAATGTATTATGATTCAATTATGGATGTGTGACCCTTTTCCACAATTTTTTTATTGTTTTCTAAAACCATGTTTCATAGTAGTTAGGCTGCCGAATATTTGTAAGGGATTTCTCAACTATTTTTTTTATTTCTACTTCCATTATTTTCTTATACGTTTTTTATATCCAATTATACAATTGAAATTAATGATAAATTATCATAAAATTTTGTATTTCATCAAGTTTATGTATGATTCACCATTATAATTATTCTTCTCTCCCACTTATTCAAAAAATTAAAACACTATCCATTATGTGTCGATTTACTGACATCGTGGACGATGTGATTTCAATTAATTTTACTTCCTTCAAGACTAGTAATGAAAAAAAATTATGGTTGAACAAAATTATAATTTTTGTATTATATCCTATATAAGGTTCTAGAAGCAATTTTTACACATGTGATTAATTTGTAAAACAAAATGAGTTTATTACGATAGAAGAATCACCAAAATGACCTAAAAAAATATCAATAATGATTTAACTTATGAATGATCCTAATGTAAGAATTAAAAATTATATATGGTATAATTACTGGTTTTGGAAATATTAAAATACCATTCCATTCCAGTTTTGGAGTTTCACTTCCAATACTCAAGAATTTCTATTATGAACCGATCATGGAAACCATGTAAAGAACACAACTGAAACAATGTAAATAACACAATATTACAAATAAATGTGTCGAACGACGTTGTAAAATAAATTATAATCTATTATAAAGAGTAATATGATTCATTAATATATTAATAACACTATTTTAACAATTATACATGAGGTTTAAACACTATTTAAGTAAGAATAACCAGAGGTAAGGTAATTCTTAACCAATTTTCCATTCTTTGGGTTAACCATCTACTTTATCCATTATGTGGAATTAAGATCATTGGTGTGATGAATTTTTGTTTATATTATGTTTCATTTTTTTATTTACATTATATACACATATACATTCTATTCTGTTCATTCTAAATCCAATTATATTTTAATGGACATTCCTTTTAAAATCCTTTAAAAAATTCCCTTAATAAATTTCAAAAGGATTTATTTTAATATATATATATATATATGGAATGAGTGGGTTCTAATGATTTCAAGATACCTTATTACGATGATATGTTACTTGGACATTATTTAGGTTGGGTTGAGCCCGTCATAGCTCAAGATATGTTGGGTTGAGCCAATTATTTCTCAAGATATGATGGGTTATCCCCATTATTTTTCTCCAATGCATTGGGTACTCCAGAGATGGATGTTGAACCAATGGTTATTCCATGTTTAAGGGTGAATTTATGAGTGATATTTTAAATATTTCCCAAGGAAACTATAATATGTTTCTCTGAATATGAGCTTTTATTATTATGGGTTTTATTGGTTTTTATGTAATCACTTGACTAATGATTTCTTTCATTATATCCCTTATTGAGTTTTAAACTAATACCATGTTTTTAAAAAAATTTAATAGTAAATAAGGATGGGTAAGATAAATAAGGGAGTAGTGATGTTTGATCTGGAGTGCTTTCAAAGAAATCATGTTTAATGTTTTAATGTTTTATATTTTGAGAAAATGGATAATTTTTTAGTAGTATAATATTCATCAGAATGTGGTATGTATTGTATATAAGACATCCTAATTCTTCAAAACACTAAAACCATAAAGATACTAATTTTGTAAGAATATATTTTAATACCTAACACTCAGGATTATGTAATCTTTTAAGTGTGTTTCCTAATATTCTATGTCATTGAACTGTGTTATAAATCTCTGTGTTTCATCGTTACACTATTGAAATGTCCATGCAATTTTCCACAGAGAACATTTATGAGGTTTATACACTTAACCATTTACAATCAATGGTTTTCATAGTGTTGTAACTATAAAAAATTTATTGGGAAATTACTTTTGGGTAACCAATAATCCATAATAGTGGGTTTGAATATTAAAAAATATTTTCTTATGTGAAATGATCAATTTATCACACTTATGAATGAACATGATATTATTATGATGTATGAACCCAAATAGCCCCTCAATGAATTGGGTAAAATTTTAGTCTTATGATATTTCATGTATGGTTCATGATAGGTTTTCCTAATCACGTTATGTTATGATGTCTTCATGGTTAACCTTTACGTAAGATTATGATGTTAGGTTTATGTTCTTTCCACATTCCCATACTACCTTTTTATTCTCGTGTTATATCATAGATCACTATTAATTTTTATAATATTGACCCCTTTTATATCACATTGAAATTAATATTGTCTAATATACATTACCTTATTCATGGTATGTTTGTATTCCCTTATTGTTATTTATTTCTCACCCCTTTCATATGTATGTCCCTAGGTTTTCAAATGTAGTTTTAAGAAAGATGGAATATTATGAGAATGTTAAAGAATATTTCAATATTGATGATGTACCACCCCTATTTTTAGTTGTTATGTAATGTAATAGATTAACTAAAGAAACTACTATTGCTGATATTTTAGGTTCTATTATTTGTATTCATAACTTAAAGAATAATGAATTAATGTGTAATAAAGACAATGGTTTTCATGTTTTTAGCATACATTTTGACACACACACACACATTCACATAGATAATTTCTTTTCATGGGGTCTGATCACTACGAGTTATGATTATAAAAATTATTAATTATCATCCATAAATGAACACATATTCATTTTTCACTTTTATATTAATAAAAATGAGAAGATATAGATTGTGGATGACTTGTGAAATTTGATATGGATGGTTTGTGTGGTATATTATAGTGGAGTCTTTATTATGATATAAAAATTTAGGTCATATCTATTCAATGTTATGTTTTATTAAGTCTATTAAAAATTCCAAAATTGCATATGGTGAACAATATTGTGGACTTACACAATTTTCTAGATATGTTCATTATATGTGAGTGTGTTATATTGTATTTTGAATATTAAATTATATTATGCTTCTTGATGTTTCATGATATTATGTGATAGGTTGTAATTAGATGTAATGACCCACATAATTTAAGTGTATTCATCAATACAAGTTGTTACCCAATAATCTATCAATGTTTGGTTTTGATTGATATCATATTTTTAGGAAAGGATGTAGTAATAATAAAATCCTTTCTCATTAATTCTAAGGGATATGAAATGGTGAAAAAGTGGTTGACTTATTGTGCTAAAAGTGATAAAAGAAAAAAAGTACTTTATTCATTTAAATAAAACACTCAAAATTCCTATAGTTTAAATAGATAAACATGGAAATATATATAAAAATTATCATGAAAAAAATTGTCTTAAAAAATAATATTTAAATGTATGAATAATGGTTTGTAGTCCTATTTGGTATATGTTTATGATTTTTGAAAACAAAGAAAAACATCGATGAAAACGTTATTTTTAGAGATAAAGAAGTTTTAGAATTTTTTTTATGTATAGAAATTTTTTTAGAATAATATATATTCTTGTATATAATGGATAAAATCATTTCAAATTAGTAATCATGTGGCGATATTAAGAAAATAATGGTATACCAAATATTTTGTTACCATGGATGTATAAAATATTTTCCTTTGATTTTAAATATAAAAATAAGATATAATTTTTCTATATTTTTTATAAAACGATGTTACATATGTGTGTTAACATATAACATAAAAATAAACACATGTCAATTTATTTATATATTAACATTTATAATTTTTACGTATGTTCTGATGTTTAAAAAATGATTTAACTCATAAAACATACACATACATAGAACATAATTACATGACACCGTATAATAAAAACATAACTATATAGTCATATGGATTGTAAATATATAATTAATGTATTCAAATACAATATAGTGTTGGGGGAATAGTTTTAAGACTCGGTATCACATTTTATTTGGAATAAAATTAATGAAATTAAATATATTGAAATAAAAAGTAATTAAATATTTTTTCCCATGGAGTGCTAAGATTAATTTTTTTATTTAGACAGATGTTGATGATTCTTCACTAGGATTAAATTGAAACATAACCCATCGAGATATTTTATCATAGGTAGAATTGTTTCATGTATCCACTAAAAAATTAGTTATGATATAGTCAACATGATATATGAATGAAAACTTATTAGAATAATGTATTGGTGGTATGAAGTAAAAGTATCCCAACACAAAAAGAGGTTTATAAAACATATGTGAAGAAAATTTAACAAAATTAGGTAAATTTGGGTAGATTAAATTAGCTTGAAGATTAATAAGATTACATTTTTGTATTTCTAAAAGGGTAGAAAAATCCTTACCAACCTTCCTAAACAATTTCCTTGTACATATCAAATAGATGAAATAATTATTTGTGTAAATTAAGAAACCTAATTAATTTTCAACAATGACTATTATCATTGGGAAATATAATGGTTTCCAACTCATTTTAGGCTATATGACAACATTTAATGCTCATAACTCCAAATAAATCATATCCTCAGTCAATATTTTAAATCGGACAGAGAAACCTCAATGAAAAGGGAATTTGAGATGAGTTGTGGTTGAATAAGTCCCTCAATTATATCAAAGTATCTTATATATTTTCATCATCCTGTTTCACTATTAGTATATATGTCACTATGATCTCAAAATATTCTATGTAATTCAATTCACCTAGAGTACCAATGATATTATAAGTACCCTCTTTCACTATGACTGATTGATTTTATGAACCTTTAACTATTTCAAATGTTTCAATTTTTTAAAATTTATTTGACTCAAAATTGCCCTCATAAAGACTTTTGTTAATATCCATTGACGTTATGTCCAATAACTTATGAAAATCCATAAGTTCTTGGTTCAATTCCAACTATATCACTATAAATGTGATATTAATAGGAGGAGTTGATTTCCCCATTTAGTGAAAGGATTGTGGACTCAAAAGTGAGGGACATATAATAAAAGTTTTTACTAGAAAACTATATTCATTATAATAATGGATGGTGCACTAATATTCTTGACTTATTACTAGAATTGGAGAATAAATTTCTGTTGGATAGGATTCATATATGGTGTGATATAAAGGACCAATAAATTTAGAATCATCTTTCAGCTAGGAACATGAATTTTTTGTATAATTTCAACCATACTTTCTTTATGAGGATTATCATGAAATTTGATATAAATAGGTAGAGAATAGAATAATTTGACTAGTTGAATCATTTTAGTTTCTAGATTTTCCATTAGGGAACCAAATATTTATTACATTATTTTTGAAGTGAAAATGAATTATTTATATTAGTCATTATGAATGATTTATTTCCTCCTAGTTGATGTGTGTGTTCACACTATGGTGGATTAAAATGAGTATCATCCTATAGTGTTCAAGAATGAGGAGTATATTAAACTAATTATTGATGTGTATCAATATTTTTCTAGAGTTTATCTAAAAGTAATTATATCATAGATAGGGTTTATGAATAAGTAGTTGATTAATTTTCATTAATAAATTGACAACGAGAATAATCATGTGTGATAATTCTGTTGGAATTTTGTGCTGTAAAATATGTCATGAGGTGTACCATGTGGTCAGTACCATGGGAAAATACCATGGGAAATCCCATTGTTCTGCAAAAACCCTAATAAGGAGTCCTTTGGAAATTAATAAAATATTCCTTCAATTTTGCTATAAATAACAACCCATTATTTCATTCCATTTATTTAAAATTATTCATCAATGAATATCTAGTCTTCTTACCTCCCTATTAGTCCTCCCAAGGTTTACTCAAGCCCCCAAGGTCCTAACCATCAAGTCTTAGGAGTTACTCTACATGGTAAGAGAATTCTCAACTTCTTTCTTTCTTCCATTCAAGTTCTCTTTTATTTGGTATAATAATCTAGTTTCCATACCATGTTCTTTATTTATATTTTATTATATATATATACTATATTATGATTCAATTATGGATTTGTGACCCCTTTCCACAATTTTTTTAATGTTTTCTAAAACCATGTTGCATAGTAGTTAGGCTGCCGAATATTTTTAAGGGATTTCTCAACTATTTTTTTTATTTCCAGTTCCTTTATTTTCTTATACGTTTCTTATATCCCATTATACAATTGAAATTAATGATAAATTATCTTAAAATTTTGTATTTCATCAAGTTTATGTATGATTCACCATTATAATTATTCTTCTCTCCCACTTATTCAAAAAATTAAAACACTATCCATGATGTGTCGATTTACCGACATCGTGGACGATGTGATTTCAATTAATTTTACTTCCTTCAAGACTAGTAATGAAAAAAAATTATGGTTGAACAAAATTATAATTTCTGTATTATATCTTATATAATGTTCTAGAATCAATTTTTACACATGTGATTAATTTGTAAAACAAAATGAGTTTATTATGATAGAAGAATCACCAAAATGACCTAAACAAATATCAATAATGATTTAACTTATGAATCATCCTCATGTAAGAATTAAAAATTATATATGGTATAATTACTGGTTTTGGAAATATTAAAATACCATTCCATTCCATTTTTGGAGTTTCACTTCCAATACCCAAGAATTTCTATTATGAACCGATCATAGAAACCATGTAAAGAACACAACTGAAACAATGTAAATAACACAATATTACTAATAAATGTGTCGAAAGACGTTGTAAAATAAATTATAATCTATTATAAAGATTAATATGATTCATTAATATATTAATAACACTATTTTAACAATCATACAGGAGGTTTAATCACTATTTAAGTAAGAATAACCAGAGGTAAGGTAATTCTTAACCAATTTTCCATTCTTTGGGTTAACAATCTACTTTATCCATTATGTGGAATTAAGATCATTGGTGTGATGAATTTTTGTTTATATTATGTTTAATTTTTTTTATTTACATTGTATACACATATACATTCTATTCTGTTCATTCTAAATCCAATTATATTTTAAAGGACATTCCTTTTAAAATCCTTTAAAAAATTCCCTTAATAAATTTCAAAAGGATTTATTTTAATATATATATATATATATGGAATGAGTGAGTTCTAATGATTTCAAGATACCTTATTACGATGATATGTTACTTGGACATTATTTATGTTGGGTTGAGCCCGTCATAGCTCAAGATATGTTGGGTTGAGCCCATTATTCCTCAAGATATGATGGGTTATCCCCATTATTTTTCTCCAATGCATTGGGTACTCCAGAGATGGATTTTGAAGCAATGGTTATTCCATGTTTAAGGGTGAATGTATGAGTGATATTTAAAATATTTCCCAAGGAAACTATAATATGTTTCTCTGAATATGAGCTTTTATTATTATGGGTTTTATTGGTTTTTATGTAATCACTTGACTAATTATTTCTTTCATTATATCCCTTATTGAGTTTTAAACTAATACCATGTTTAAAAAAAAAATTAATAGTAAATAAGGATGGGTAAGATAAATATGGGAGTAGTGATGTTTGATCTGGAGTGTTTTCAAAGAAATCATGTTTAATGTTTTAATGTTTTATATTTTGAGAAAATGGATAATTTTTTAGTAGTATCATTTTCATCAGAATGTGGTATGTATTGTATATAAGACATCCTAATTCTTCAAAACACTAAAACCATAAAGATACTAATTTTGTAAGAATATATTTTAATACCTAACACTCAGGATTATGTAATATTTTAAGTGTGTTTCCTTATATTCTATGTCATTGAACTATGTTATAAATCTCTGTGTTTCATCGTTACACTATTGAAATGTCCATGCAATTTTCCACAGAGAAAATTTATGAGGTGTATACAATTAACCATTTACAATCAATGGTTTTCATAGTGTTGTAACTATAAAAAATTTATTGGGAAATTACTTTTGGGTAACCAATAATCCATAATAGTGGGTTTGACTATTAAAAAATATTTTCTTATGTGAAATGATCAATTTATCACACTTATGAATGAACATGATATTATTATGATGTGTGAACACAAATAGCCCCTCAATGAATTGGGTAAAATTTAAGTCTTATGATATTTCATGTATGGTTCATGATAGGTTTTCCTAATCACGTTTTGTTATGATGTCTTCATGGTTAACCTTTACGTATGATTATGATGTTAGGTTTATGTTCTTTCCACATTCCCATACTACCTTTTTATTCTCGTGTTATATCATAGATCACTATTAATGTTTATAATATTGACCCCTTTTATATCACATTGAAATTAATATTGTCTAATATACATTACCTTATTCATGGTATGTTTTTATTCCCTTATTGTTATTTATTTCTCACCCCTTTCATATGTATGTCCCTAGGTTTTCACATGTAGTTTTAAGAAAGATGGGATATTATGAGAATGTTAAAGAATATTTCAATATTGATGATGTACCACCCCTATTTTTAGTTGTAAAGTAATGTAATAGATTAAATAAAGAAACTACTATTACTGATATTTTAGGTTCTATTATTTGTATTCATAACTAAAACAATCATGAATTAATGTGTAATAAAGACAAGGGTTTTCATGTTTTTAGCATACATTTTGACACACACACACACACATTCACATAGATAATTTCTTTTCATGGGGTCTGATCACTACGAGTTATGATTATAAAAATTATTAATTATCATCCATAAATGAACACATATTCATTTTTCAGTTTTATATTAATAAAAATGAGAAGATATAGATTATGGATGACTTGTGAAATTTGATATGGATGGTTTGTGTGGTATATTATAGTGGAGTCTTTATTATGATATAAAAATTTAGGCCATATCTATTCAATGTTATGTTTTATTAAGTCTATTCAAAATTCCAAAAATTGCATATGGTGAACAATATTGTGGACTTACACAATTTTCTAGATATGTTCATTATATGTGAGTGTGTTATATTGGATTATGAATATTAAATTATATTATGCTTCTTGATGTTTCATGATATTATGTGATAGGTTGTAATTAGATGTAATGACCCACATAATTTAAGTGTATTCATCAATACAAGTTGTTACCCAATAATCTATCAATGATTGGTTTTGATTGATATCATATTTTTAGGAAAGGATGTAGTAATAATAAAATCCTTTCTCATTAATTCTAAGGGATATGAAATGGTGAAAAAGTGGTTGAATTATTGTGCTAAAAGTGATAAATGAAAAAAAGTACTTTATTCATTTAAATAAAACACTCAAAATTCCTATAGTATAAATAGATAAACATGGAAATATGTATAAAAATTATCATGAAAAAAATTGAGTGTACACATGTTATCCTAATTAGGTTTTTTTGATCTCTTAAGTGACTACAATTTTCGTGTAAATTGAAATTCACCCATAATATTAAAAATAATTTTTATTTTGTTTTTGATTTTGTAGTTCTTATTTTCTTTTCTTTTAAGTATTTCATAATTATAATGTTCTCCCTTCAAATATGGAAAGTTGTTTTGAAATCATTTTTGTGTTTAACGAAATCTAATTTTTTTAAACCTACTAATTATTGTAGTTGGAGTAGTAAGGTCTATCCCAAAGAGATAATGTGTGTATAAAGGAAACACTATTTAAATAAAGTAAATGAAATTGAATTTTCTATGTGAATAAAGAAAAAATTTAATAAATCAAATATCTAAATGAATAACTAAAATCAAACTAAAAGAAAATAATGTAAAAAATTAACCAGAGTTATGGATCATATTCAGGTGAATGAACAACTAAATAAATAATGTTTCTATTGTTCTATTAATCCCACAAATTACCACCGATGCAGAAATATGAGTTATTATTAAGAAACATAATATCTAAAAAAAATTATATGATATCCCATTCTGTAGTATTAGGAATAATTTTAAGGCATTTAAATTCAAATTTATAGTGAAATAACAAGAATCAATTTTCAGAAATTCTAATATCTATCTGTTCCAGGATCCCTCAGGTAAGGTATAATATTAGGTATTATTTATGCATGTGTGTGTATAAAGTATAAATAATGGTATATTTTTTTTAACATATTTTTTTTCTAAATTATATTGCATGATTCTTTTTATTTTCTCTTGAATGAAATCTAACATTGTATTAGTAATTTTCCAAATGGTAACCCATTAATGATTACTTATTTAGAATTATATGAGCAGATACTTGAACAAGTGACAAAACATCAAATGAAAACAAGGAAGACATAGATATATCTAATGTATAAAAATATAATAATCAAATTTATTTTGGAATAAAATATAGATATAAATATGAGCATGAAAATATTGTCATGTTCATCAAAACACAAACACTAAAATATTAGTCGACCATAACCACAAAAAAAGGAAAATGAGTGGAATAAGTAACCTGAGAACATTGTGGTCATTAGGTTGTCACCAATGATATGTAATTTTTGTGAGGTTCATCTTCCTTGAATATCCATCATCCTAACAATTTGAATGCTGTCAATGAAAATATTAACATTAGTTTTTACCTAGAGGAGAACAATTGTGGAAAAGCTTTAAGACCTATCCGAAATATCTAAAAAGTGACAAATGCTACTAAAATTAGTAAAAAAATGAGAAAACCATCAGTTCACTACTCTCAAACAGAGCCTATATTATTTTCCTAATGAAATGACATGTCCTTTTTTGATGATGGATAGAACAAATGTGGATAGCGGGGACATAACACCAAGGTTGTTTTGCAGCAAGGTGGGGTGTTTGATTTCAAAATTATGGGTGGATAATTTTACAATATTATAAGAGTACTATAATGATGTGACTAACATAGACCTGTATGTTGAATGTTAAATATGAAGAAAAATAAAGAACAAATGGAAAATGGATGGTTTCATGAGTTGGCGGAGGAAAATAGCTGGAAAGATAGATTATTGGTATTAGGTATTAAGGACATAATTCATAAAATTGTAGCAGGGGATATGAGCAGGGTGTTGGGAAGATAAAGAGAAGGATTGATCCAAACTAGTTGTTGTCATTTTGAATGAGTTTATTTAGTGTATGTTTTTTTAATTTTTTATAGAGGTTAGGGTTATACTATTTTTAAAAATGAATATGTTGAATATTGAACATTAGTGAGGAAGCATAAATGATGGTCTTTATTCCTACATCACTCTAAAGGAAGAAATGAAAATATTCACACCTTTTATAGGGGAAAATCTATAAAATCCCCCTTTACCAATTTCTTTAATCCCCCATGATTTTTTAGTGAAGCTCATGAAGATTTAAATATCTATATTAATTATTTTTTGTGGTTTTAGTTAATGAAAAATTTCTTATATTAAATTTCAGTTCATAACTTCTTTATTAATTTTTAAAATTTTAAATTATTCATATTATATGATTGAATTATTTGAATAAAATGTTATATGGATGAATTAAATTATGTTTTATTATTTTTTAAAATTAAATACGATTTTTTTATGATTTAAATATCATTTTATTATTTAAAAAATTATATCAGCTATTATACATAAAGTAAAATTAATTTAAAGAAATTATAAATTACGAAATATAATCTATCAATTATTCCAATTCATGTAAAATGTTCACGAGTTAGAAAAAAATAAATTTTATTTTTCTATAATTTGAAACAATTAAATTTCATTTTATTTTTGATGTTATGCATATGATATCTTTCCCTTATATGAAGAACACACATATCCATGATGAATTTAATGTATCAAGATCCCCAATACACCTTAATTTTATGTGAGTAATGATAAAATAAAATAGAGGTTCCAAATGAGCTGATGATGTTCAATGTTGCATCCATACGAGATAAGTATGTGGATTGATGGGTTTTTAGTACTCTAGTTTATTAAACCCAATAAATATTTACCCCTAGGATGTGGTTGGTTTATCAATTTTTTGGAAGACTAAACCCATGTCATATAGCTCAAAATCATTTTATTTTTTTAGTGATATTTTTTATTTAATTTTTAATGTTTAGGTATTTAGTAAGTTTAATAATGAATATAAAAATAGTGAAATTTAAATTTCATTTATAATATCAAAATAATTTTAGATTTGTAAAAATATATAATATTAAAATGAAGGATTGAAAAATAGTGTGAATTTGATGAAAAAGTTGGTTCCATAGAACCGAATTGGATATTAAAATTTTTACTACAATTTAATTTATATAGAGATTTAATCAAGATTTATTTCAACCATAATAGTGTTGATGCAATGAAATACACAATTTAAAAAGTAATGACATTCAATCATCTGTCATATAAAAAGGATATAGTAGTTCCTAACTATAATGTAAACTTAATGATACCATGATAATAATATTTAATATATTTCTTATGGTAGAGGTAAATAATTTTTATGGGAAACAGATGATGTATGACTATTCAGTGATATGGGATCATAATCATTGATATTTATTCTCATGAAGTTAACACATGGTGATCTTGAGTAGAAGAGATTATGTGGACTAACCTTCTAAAAGGAACATCAAAATTTTGGGGTTTGATTGGTTGTTCTTACATGAATTAATTTGTATTGGTCTCTTGATAAGATATTATTATTCCTGTGAATAATTTGATCACAAAGCTTGATTCAATAATAAAACCATTTTATTTATGTCAGGGTGAGGTAGATTTCATTGGGGTTATAATTGATGATATGACATTGATTGAATGATAAATATAAGAATTTTCACATCTGAATGGAATAGATATCTTGTGCCTAGTAGACTACGATGGTATTAACTTGGTTAAATCCATGAATATGGTATAATGATGTAATTTTATCTCATATGGTTATAAAATAATAAAGTAATAAAGGATGATGACAGAAATCGTGTTCTTACTTTGTGATATTTTGTGAGACAAATAGATTATATTATATCACATGTGATACAAGGAGGTTTTCCATGATATGGATGGCACTTTTGTGCATTGGGGCCATTACAGGGTTTTATACACCACTTCCAGTATGTGAGCATTACTCAATACTATTCAGATAAGTGCGTAGAGGGTTATACACAAACTTATTTTGAATGTTGCATGATTCTAACAAATTAATGTTTATGACATGGCATGATCCAATATGGGAGCTAAGATATGTAAAATTTAAATTAATTTAAAGAAATAAATAAATTCATTATAAAATAAGTATATAATAATAGGGGTTTAATTTATTTTCTCATGGTGTTCCCAAGTTACTAAGTGAAAACATGGAAAATATTTAATGAATAAATATCACTATTCAAGGTTTGTTTAATATTTTATTGGAGAGATGAGTCTTGTTAATGTCTAGGATTTTATTATGTAACATTATTTTAATGTTACAACTATGTGATAAAATAATTTTTACCAAATTTTGACACATTTTTATGTTATAAGTTCTATTTTTGGGGTTTTATAAGTGATAACTTATTAAATAGATTACATGAAATTTTAATAAGATTAACACAACCAATAAAATTAAAAATAGACCTATAAGTGTGGGAATATTAAATCCCTCTAATTTTAGTAGTTATATTCTATATCTCTCAAGTGATATAGAGAGATTAAAGTATTTTGGGAAACATGATCTGAGAATCACATCTCAGATTAAAGAGACGATGTTCCTACAATCACATCGACATCAAAATGCCTTCATTTATCTGTTGAAGAACCTAGAGTATAAATATCAATGATCAAGAAAACATTTGGAGCATGTTTGGATGATCTAAAAGGCATCAACTTCAGTTCATTTTAGAAACATTATTTAGAATTGAAAAAACATGCATTCAATCCAAATTTTATGTGGTACAATTTTGATTTATATTTTTTATGATCAATTTAATTCAAATGATATAATTTGGTTGTTAAAAATATTCCACTCACTAGAGAAGTTGTTTTCGTGTCTACCCAATGGTAAAAAAATTCATTTCCCTACTTTTTCATGATTCCATCCTGAACCTAGTACTAACATTTGGTTTCAGAGTGGTCATGTTATTAATTAAGATGAATTAAAATTATTGTTTTTTATAAATTTGAGTGGAGGGAATTGGTTTTGTCCCAATGACATGAAAAGGCTTCAATATGAGAATGTATATCCAAGTTATGGCCATCCAAATATTCAATAATTTATTTATTTCCTCCAAAATTATTAAAATTATGATAAAATCTTATTTTTTTAATGAATTTACAACTTCATGGTTACACTTCATATGTCTGCGGTGGGTGCCGGGTCTACCACAATAAAGAATAGGAAATTAAGAAAATGATATGTCTTCGATGAAATAAATAAAACATTTAATATATCTATATATATATATATATCCACATGAATATTACCCCACTTTAGTGAATATTACCCATGGGTTCATAATTACATAGAAAGACTAAAAAATTCAATAAAAATTTAGAAAACATTTTAAAATTAATTATAATATATTTATATTATTTTCAAGACCATGCATCAAATACATTGTGAATTAAAAGTTGTTTAATTTATTTTAATTCATATTTTTTCCCTCACGTATAATTAAATAAAAAATTTTATTTTCGTTTATAAGTTCAATGCATGTTTACTAGTCATGATCATAGTCCCTATGATGTAAATTTGGGTTTTATTTATTTATTTATTATAATTTTAGGTTTTTAATAATTATCCAATAAATTTTGATTTACATATTATCTATTTCCCCCATTATATATATTAGGGAATGTGCATCCACAAGTGATTGTTTTATGGGTAACCTGCATTCCTGAGGCTGCCTCACATGCATGCGAGTACACTTGTATAATGTGGAGGATGATAAGTGACACAGATCATATTTAGAAATTGTGGGGAACCAGAAGTGTGTTCAATACAGTGGGTGAGGTGAACTCTATAACTGAAGTAAAACAAAAAACATAGAGTTTCCCCTTGTCTCTAGGGAAATCAATTTTCCCCTTAGTGGATAAAACATTATAAAAGCTCATGTTCACATCATTTTTTTTGTTTTATATTTATTCACGATTTATTATTTTTATGTTGTGTAATTTAAAGGTGATGAAATAAATCAATAAAAATGCATGAATAGATAAAATAAATTTGTGTAGTGAATGTTTTTTATTAATTCAGGAATAATTTGTATGTTTGATCACATTTATAAATCATGATAGATAACAATGGATTTAATTCACTAGGAAAATAGTAAAAATCCCTCAAAGAAAGTATTAATTCATTAATTCCTTCCATCACTTGAAATTGAAAAAAACATAAATTTTTGGGGCTCATCATCCCCAGTTACAGGTTCCTCTTACAAATAAGTGTTTTTGATGAGTGTTATGGATCTAATTAACTAATTGTATAAGTAAATAATAATCCATAGTTAAAATTTTTCAACTTTAGATGAAAATAATTGATTGAATAATGTTTATGCTTTATTGGAGATGATAATCCACTAAAAAAAGAAATGATCCATGAGTTAATGTGGTGGATAACCAAAATCCAACCTTAAAACTATATTTGTAATGGCATAGACATGTTTTGGAAATTTTAGAGTGTTTTTAATTATCCTTGGAAATATAATATTTAATTGACTGATTATTCCAATTGTAGTATTTGAGAGAAACTAGGATTGGAGATAATTGTGGGTTACATTTAAAATTACTAATTCTAGTGTATAATAATTCGTAATCAAGATAAAAGTATAGATTTTTAAAGGTTTTATTTCTATAGAAAATGGAATGTAATGCCACCAATACATAGAAATAAATAGTTAAACATACCTTCCTAACTAAAAATTATTTCTATAACTGGGATATAAATTCAATTAAATTACTATGATATGAATGAAAATTTTTGTGTGCTAAGGTCCCCACTATGTCGTGATCCACCTCCATATGAAAGTGAGGGTGTAAAAAGATATTTCAGGAGACACGTAGGTCGATACTGTTATGTTTTGATCATAAAGAAATCATTATTGTATAGTGATTTGTGAATATAACCTTAGTATATGGATTGTTATACAATGTTTCTTCATATCTGAGTGTTAAAAAAGGTGAATGTAAAGTGTGAAATGAATGAGTTTCTGATTACCCTAAACATATGTGAATTGAAATATCGGTAAGGTTCACCAAGAAGATATGAAATTAAAAAAATATAAATGTTTAGTTTATATAGTGAAAAAATTGGAAGGTGAAAAGGTTAATGGGAAGTACATTTCTAAAGGAAATATCACATAATTCTTTTAATAGTCAAATGAAAAAGTTGGTTACCATAAAACAAGAATATATTTTATTCTCATGTTCTATGATAATTTAATGGAATGGAAACTATAATTTATTGAAATATAAGTAATCAGGGGATTTAAATAAGATATATATTTATCATTTCATGTTGTATTTATTATTTAATTTTGGGATATTACATACTATATTTGTTTAACACATTTTATAAAAATACAATTATTAAGTAATTAAATAAAAATTACATGAAGTGAGGTTAATTATATAAGTAGATGAGGAAGAGTGATTTCTACATAAGTAGGAAGATGGACATTACGATCATTTACCATCTTGGATGATATAAGTGAATTAAATTTTAGTTTTGAGTATTAACATTTTTCATTATGTGTGTATTGGACCCATGTATAAATTATATTATTATTTCGTTAATATTTTTTATGGTGTTTTGTAAGTAATTAATAATCTGAAAGTACATTAATCATTAGAAATAAATAATTAATATAAAATTTAACACTCTGTAATACGAAGTTGTGTAATGATAATTCTTTATCCAGTAATACTAAAAGTATTTATCCTGGATATTCCTTATATTTTGTTTGGAAACATTGTAGCTAAAAAATATTTATTATCATCCCACTTACTTATCCATTTTTTGGTCAATGAAAATTTTGAAATGAAGTTATTCCACAAATATTATATTTCTAGTCCAAAATTATACACGTAAACTATTTTAGGTAGAAGCTAGAGGTTATTCCATGATATTAATTTATAAAATTATATTAATTCTTAGTGAATAATTGACTATAATTGGAAAAAGATATTAGTTCCTTCGAGTTGTATTTTTAGATTATATCAAAACCAATTATTCATTAATCATTAATAATGTGAAGTGTATTTATTCCCAAACACATATTTTCTTTTTATCATCATGGCCATGATGATAGTGAAGGAATGATTTATTATGAGTCTTATAATCATTCATTTATCGTTAATATATAGTTTGGAGTAATTAATAAACTCACATTTCCTTATACCCATAAAATTATTGATGCTATTAAAAGGAAGATAAATGTTGAATATTATAAGAATTAAAAATTATTTTATTTTAACTTTAATGGAATTCCCCCAAACAGAGGTGTTAACCTCAATACATATGATAACTAAAATTAAAATAGATATCATTTGAGTTATAATATAATATAAACTCATTAGTTTATAATCCACATGTATATTTTCCATGTTTTTGATAAGGATAAGTCCATAAGTGAACCTATATCTATATAATCCCAATGTGCATAAAAGGTTATAATCCTAAAATATATATAGGAAATTACATAAATTACTAAGATATAAAACATATGAAAAAGTGATAGAATATAATTTATACAAGGGTTAAAATATTTATTTGATATAGTGGGAGAAAGATTGACTATGTCTAAGTGAAGGATAGAGATTCACCATTAGTTATCATAGGAATACATACTATAAGGTATTGGATAAAAAGAATATTCTTAAGAAATGTAATATATAGGAAAAAAAACCAAGAGATATAGTTTTATGATCACTAAGTCTAGATGATATTTTATTCAATATGAATGATTAATATTCATCCTTTAAGGAAGTGTTGTATTTCAACCTAGTTTGATTGAAAAGGATATAGGAATTGTTTAATGTATTAGATTTATCAAAATTCCATCAATTATTTGGATGTTTCCCCTGAAATTTTCATCGAACTTGTGGGTATTAAATAAAAACTATACAATGGTGGTACATTCATTGGACCAATAAGTGATGAATAATTATTGGAATTATTTATTGAATCTAGACATTGTTTATGGCCATATATTATCATAAATAATCATGAAAAATATATTTAAAATCTAATTATAATGTGAAGTTTATATGATCATCATATTTGACATTTGGATGACATGAAAACCTTCTTTAGGTGGTGAAATTATGGAAGATGTCTATATTTGACAAATAAAAAGTATTGGTGGATGGAATGAAATCTAATAAGGGATTCATGTAATAGTGATATAGTTTTGTATTATTTTATGCATCATGATAATAATATATTCATTTGTAATGAATAGTTTCTATGTGATTAAAATCAGTTAGTGGGAGATCCATTGTGTCCAATAGAGGTAAAACATGTAGAAATTGATATATAGTCTTATAGTTAGTTATGAGTAGATTGTACAATTAAATCTACAAAAATTGAAATGATGTAGTAACCCATGTTATAGGAAGAAATATCTAATGAGGCTGATCTAAGGGTTGGTAACACCAATTCAATGTACATGTGATGAAAAGGTATTGAAAAATAAAAGTTGGAACAATTCCAAAGGTGATTTTTTCAAATATCACATGGAATATGTGATAGTTCCATCACTAAAAATAATGGAATTATAGTTTTGTTGATATATCTACATATACTGTTTACATGGTAATGTACATAGATCATTTTTGATATCAAAAAGTTATATCAGTTCCCAAGTATAATAAAAAACTATAGATACTATGATAGTAACATTATATATATTTATCATATGGTCTAAATTCATCATACTAACGAGACATAGTTGTGGGAAGAATATCAGGTTATGGGGGATTATAAGCATTGAGACATCTTATTATGAAGATCACATTTGTAAAGACCCATAAAATTCAAGGTAAATTTTTTTCTTAATTTTCTTTAGAATTTTACAAGAGCGCGGTTTCAGACGGCACCTGATTCCGAGGCCCGGAGTGCCCGGAATCATTTTCCGAAGTTTGGCTCGGGTACGTTCAGTGAACGAACGAGCGGGAATTCCTAACTTTTGATCCGGTGCACGGAATTGAAATCCGAGGGCACCGATGAACTCGCAGCACCGATTCTCGCTTAAAAAGACCTTTTCGGAAGTTGCGTTTTTTGCGGGTTGAAAGTTAGTTTTTGGGTTTTTAGTTTAAGTTAAATAAAATTTGTGAAGAACAAATTTTATTTTAACTTGACAAATCCTACCAAAGGGGGTTGGAAGTGGGACCCACATCCACTTAACCTCCCTTGGGAGGATTAAGTGTGGTGGGGCCCACACGAAGCTCCCAACCTTTCATCTTCTCCCAACTCCCTTAACCCCTCTTTAATGACTTGAGTTATTTAATTTTGGAGTTAATCTTTTTGAATTTCAAACCTTTGAAATTCTTTTGTTAGGTTTGTAAATAAAATAAGCTCTTATTTTATTTTGTTGGGTTAGAAAACTTTGGCCATCTTGAGAGCATTTGGGAGTTTTTCTTCTTCTTCTTCAACTCTGACGAAGAACACGAAGAACCTTCGAACTTGACGAAGAACCCTCAAGATCCGACGAAGAACGCCGCTCCTCTCTTCTTCGTCTTCCGTGTCAACGAGAGGGAACACGGCTTCCTCCTCGGACTCCCTTCGTCGACATAAGTAGATTCGCCAACGACGTATCTCTTCGGGCGTAACACTTCGTCATCGGATTTGACGAACGACGACCGCGACGCCCGACCTCCACGACGTTGTCTTCCGCGGGACGTTGTCAAATCTTCGAACCTATACCCGAGGTAGGGGTTGTTGATTCTTTTTTAATTATTTTTATTCTTGCTCGTGGTTCGCATGACTAACGTAAGGATTTTGAATAATTTAAAGTTGTGTTATTATTTAACGTGAGGGGGCCGGACCGCATGAACATGGCCGAACCCCCTCCATCGTTCTTGTTGATTTGCTTTGCGGGTGGAAACAAGGTGGCGTGGTGCCGTCTCACCACACGGTTAATTGTGCGTTTATATTGCGGGGCGCCGTCGCGCCGCGCTGTGGAAGAATCATCAAGAACGTGACGCCGTCGCGCTGCATCAAGGGGAAACGAAGGCGCGTTGGAGGGGCGCGGTGCCGTCGCACCGCGCCGGACGACGAACACCGCAGCCGGTTCCGGGCCGCGGCGGGATGAGAAGACCGGCGGCCGGGCCGCCGGTGTCGGAAGCCGAAGAGGGGACCGGATTTTCCGGTCCCGTTGGAGAAAACCGGCCAGCCAGCTGGACGGCCGGAAGGCATTAAACCGGGGGAAATTAATCCCCCGGCCAGCTCACAAAACCCCCCTCATTATGAGGGAGGCGGTTTCCATGAGGGGGGGGGGGGGGGGGGCAGCAGCCCCCCGGTTTTTCTTCAAGCCGGCCCCCACGTGGGGGCCGTTTTCTTGCAAAGGGCGCGGCACAAGGCCGCGCCGCCATCCCAATCCGCGGGGGGCTTCGCCCCCCCGCGTGCTGCCTCCGTGCGGCGCCGGGACGCCGCGCCACCGCCGGGCCGCCGCGCCGCCCCGTCGCCGGCCGGCTGGGCTGGGTCGGACCCGGGTCGGGTCGACCCGGGGGGGGGGGGGGGGTCGGGCCGGGTCGACCCGGACCCGGACCCCCCGTTTCGAATGATTTTCGGTCTTTTGGCCATAACTTGAGCCACGGACCTCCGATCGACGAACCGTCTGCGGAAACGCGATCCTTGGATCGAGACGGTCATTTCGGTATATCGCACTCAAGGTTTCGGATTACTTTGAGTTCGGCTGGGATGGTTCGTTCACGAAACCAACCGGGCCCTCGGAGCGGAAACACTCATATCTTGAGCTACGGACGTACGATTGACGTGTCGTCAGCTGCGTTGTGTTCCTCTTAGTGAGACGGATCTTTTGGCATACTCCGCCCGAGGTTTGGAAGCAGGTGGAGTACGGTCGGGTTGGTTTTTCCTTAAAAACCAACCGGGCCATGGGGACGAAAATGCCAATAACTCTCAGACCGGGCGTCCGATCGACGCGCCGTCTGTTGCGTTGAGTTCCTGTTGACGATACGGAACTTTTGGATACATCAACTCTGGAATTTGTGACAGTTGATGTATCAGCCTCTCGTCTCGTGGAGCGGACCCTCCGAACGAGCTTGCTGTGTGCGGGAACCCTAGTGCTGGCTGCGACTGTTACTGTGACTACTACTGCTACTACTGCTACTGTGACTGCGACGACGACAGTACAGAGATCCTGTGTGGATTCGATGACGACGACTACAGCACTCAGCGATCCTACGTGGATCAGTGCTACAGGTCCTGTGTGGTCCCGATCCTGTGTGGATCCGATCCTGTGTGGGTCCTTGCGCTCAGCGGTCCTGTGTGAACCAGCGCCTACAGGTCCTGTGTGGGCCCGATCCTGTGTGGGTCTTGCGGGGGTTAGTTACCTATCGATCCTTCGTGGGTCCGACGACTTAGATGGATCAGAGATCATCTTTATCGTCCTTTGAAGAAGTATACCTGTGTGAGCTGAATCCTGTTGCTTTCCTGTGTGGATTGTGTAGTGCAATCCGGTGTGGATTACGTTTTGCTTTCCTGTGTGGAATACGTTTACTTTCCTGTGTGGACTGAGTTGTACTTGGGCTCGGAGGTTGGAGCGTATTTGAATTTGATGACTTAGGTATATGTATGGGCATATACCTAAGCAGTGTCAGTTGTTACTTCGTGATTGTACCTTTCTTCGTGGTTTATCCTTTGTGGATTTGAGAGACCTTCAGGGGTCTCGGGGTCCCTACTGAGTAGCTTATACTCACCCCTGCACGGGCTTTGCCCGCACTACGTTGTGTTGGTTGCAGACGACGGACAGCGTTGACCTTGGCTGAGGCTTGCAGAGCGGGACGGTACCCGGAGGTGGACCACTGGGCGGGACGTGCTCGGAACGGACGGCGGGACCCGTGGAGCAGTGGAGCTATCTATACCCACCCTTCAGGTGGGATTACCGGAGGACTGCTCGGCGTAGCGACTTTTACTTTTCAGTTGCTGTTTTCCCTTTCGAGTTGTACTTTACTTTCAGTTTGGGTTTGTATACTGGCCCATTTACTTTTCCGCACTTTCAGTTGTACTCTGCTTTTGCTTAGTGTTACTTTCGGCTTGCTTACTCTGTGGTGATTGTTTACTTTACAAAGGCAATGCCTTCCCTTTTTACCGGGATTTACGCCTTGGTGCTAGTCGCCAGCCCCTGGCCTATGGAAGGCGGGCTTGGGGTAGTCACGGCACGGACCCCGAGGGCGGGTCGTGACAAATTGGTATCAGAGGAGTTCGGTTCTACCGCGAACTCTGATCTTTTCTATGTGAAGCAATAATGTTTAGCGTATTGAGTATGGTTATCAGTCCAGGGAGTCCAGTGTTGGGGCGGCGGCCGACGTATCCGTACACCAGGACCCTGAATTCTGATTTCCGACTTAATGCACGAAAACATTGATTGCGTGTGTGTTTCAAAGTTTTCTTTGTGATTACTTATATCAGCTCACCAGGTATACTGTTCTGACCGTGGCGCACCTGTTTCCTTTTCAGGATGGCCCCACGACGGCAGCCAGCTAGGGTTCCGAGAGTCGAGCGTGACGACAGCCCACCGAGCGACGAGGCCTCGGTGCAGGGCCCATTGTCAGCAGTGGCACCGATGGTAGCTCTACCCGCCGAGCCCCCGATGCTTCCAGCAGCAGCCGCTGACGATGCACGTCTCCTCAGCGCACTGCATGAGTTTCAGCGCCAGCGACCGCCCAGGTTTCGTGGGGAGACGGATCCCCAGGCAGCAGAGGACTGGCTGGAGGCAGTGGTTCGAGTGTTTAGGCTAGTGAGGACACCAGCAGACCTCATGGTGATCCTCGCTGCGAGCCTACTACACGCAGCAGCAGGACGATGGTGGAGCCTGATGCTCCAGGTGCACGATGAGGCATCTCTACTTTGGACGGACATTGAGAGCCTCTTCCGCTCGGAGTTTGTCCCAGCCACCCTTCGTGCGGTGCGTATCCAGGAGCTTCTTCAGCTGCGGCAGGGCAGCATGACGGTCGCTCAGTACTCGGCGAGATTTACTGATCTCTCGCGCTACTCGACCGACATGGTACGGGACCCATTCTTCCGGGCTTGGACCTTCGAGCAGGGTTTGAGACACGAGATCAGGGCATCGCTGATCTCCCTCAGCATACCGACTCAGACAGGAGTACTGGAGCGGGCCCTTCTGATCGAGAGCTTCCTTGCTGAGTCTACACCAGTGCAGCGACCCACAGCAGGGCGGCACGTGGCAGAGTCATCTGCAGCAGGCAGTCGACGGATGACTCAGGGGTCCAGACAGACCAGACCTTCGGGCAGACGACCTCGGGACACTGGCTCAGCAGTGCGGGGCACACAGCGCGGAGCCAGTCTTACGAGAGGCAGACAGTGCTACTCGTGCGGCGGGCAGGGCCACATGGCTCGTGATTGCCCGACCCGCCGTGCCGAGGAGCAGCAGACGGTTGAGGGACCACCTAGGCAGAGGCAGAGGGTCGACCGTGGCGGTCCGCAGGGAGGAGGCGGACGAGGCAGAGGAGCTGGACGAGCAGCCGGTGGTGGGCGACGCTTTGAGGCTCTTCCACCACCACCACCAGGAGGTCCACCTTGACCACAGGGAGCTGGCGGGCAGAGACAGGCACAGCTCCAGGCAGCAGAGGCCTACGACCACGGCGCACCAGAGATGATTCGAGGTACTATCTGTGTCTACTCCACCCTTGCTGCAGTTCTTATAGACACATGAGCGAGTCACTCTTTCATAGCCGCTGCCCTTGTTCGGAGCTCGGAGATTCCGACAGAGCCGTTGGCTCGATCCTTACGGCTAGAGACTTCTACGGGAGCAGACTCGACGATTATGCACTGGTGCCGGCAGTGTGAGCTTACTCTAGGAGGCGAGAGCTTCGGCTAGGATCTTCTTGTAGCAGCGTCGAGGCCTTACGACGTCATCTTGGGAATGGATTGTCTATCTACGGTCCATGCACAGATTGACTGTTTTAGGCGCAAGGTGCGTTGTGTACGCACCGACGGGAGCAGGTTCACCTTCACCGGCGAGAAGGGAGCCTTAGCAGCACAGGATGGACTTCCGCGGAGGAGAGGACAGCCCATTACTCATCAGTTAGCTAGCCTTATCCTTGGAGCAGTTGACGAGCGGAGTCCTGGTTTTCCTGCAGTGGTGGATCAGTTTGCGGACGTTTTTCCCGACGACGTTCCAGGGCTACCTCCTCGCAGAGAGGTAGACTTTTATATTGACTTGTACCCCGAGACAGCCCTGATATCCACTCCAGCATATCGGATGGCCCCCGCCGAGCTTCGAGAGCTACGGGTACAGTTGGAGGACTTGCAGGGCAAGGGGTTCATCCGACCCAGTGTTTCACCCTGGGCTTCCCCGATATTGTTCGCCAAGAAGGCGGACGGGAGCTTGCGACTTTGTGTTGACTATCGTTGCCTGAACCAGGTGACAGTGAGGAACAAGTATCCGCTACCGAGGATTGACGACCTCTTCGATCAGATCAAGGGAGCACGGTGGTTCTCGAAGATAGACCTCAGGTCAGGCTATCATCAGCTCAGAGTCAGAGACGAGGATGTGCAGAAGACGGCCTTCAGATGTCGGTATGGCCACTATGAGTTCTTGGTTATGCCTTTCGGTGTAACCAATGCTCCAGCAGTGTTCATGGCTCTCATGAACAGGATCTTTCAGCCATACCTCGATCGGCTTGTCGTGGTCTTCATCGACGACATTCTGATTTACTCTACGACAGAGGAGGAGCACACCTATCACTTGCGAGTTGTACTAGACACACTCCGAGAGCACCAGCTTTATGGTAAGCTCTCGAAGTGCCAGTTCTGGATACGTGAGGTCCATTTCTTAGGACACGTTATCTCTGAGGCGGGAGTTGCAGTGGATCCCTTGAAGATTGAGGCCGTGTTAGCATGGGAGCCACCTAGGAGCGTGACTAAGGTTCGGAGTTTCTTGGGACTAGCTGGATACTATCGGAGATTCGTGCCAGACTTCTCTAGAGTTGCGGCATCACTCACAGCTTTGACGATGAAGGGTAAACCCTTCGTATGATCAGACAGATGTCAGCAGAGCTTCCAGGAGCTGAGACAGAGATTGACCTGCGCACCTATCTTGAGGTTGCCTGAGGAGGGAGTAGGGTACGTAGTTTACTGCGATGCATCAGGGACCGGACTCGGATGTGTTCTGATGCAGGATCGGGAAGTGATCGCCTATGGATCACGTCAGTTGAGGCCGTATGAGCAGAACTACGCTACCCATGACGTGGAGTTAGCAGCAGTGGTCTTCGCTCTGAAGACATGGCGACACTACCTGATGGGAGAGCGCTTTACAGTCTTTTCCGATCATCAGAGTCTCAGGTATATCTTCTCTCAGAAGGACCTGAACCTGAGACAGCGGCGATGGCTCGAGTTCCTCCAGGACTATGACTTTGAGATAGTCTATACTCCTGGGAAGGGGAACGTAGTAGCCGATGCCCTTAGTAGGAGGACGGGCATTCAGCTACTTGAGGAGGCGACGGAGCAGCTAGCCTCTTTGCAGATATCCTTCGTGGATAGAGATGGAGCAGCCTTCCTTCAGTCTCTCACAGTCACTCCTCCACTACTGCAGCGAGTCAGGTAGGCATAGCGTGAGGACGCTGACTGTGAGACACGGCGTGCACAGATATCCTCGAGACAGGAACCTGATGGTTTCTCCCTTGGAGCAGAGCACGACATCCTTTTCAGAGGACGTACCATGGTACCAGTAGCTTTGCGAGAGGAAGTGCTGAGAGAGTTTCACACTTCTCCTTTGGCGGTACATCCTGGAGTGGCGAAGATGTACCAGGATCTCAGACGACAGCACTGGTGGCCGGGCATGAAGAAGGCAGTAGCAGAGTTCGTTTCTCGATGCCTCACCTGCCAGCAGGTGAAGGCAGAGCAGCAGGTACCAGCAGGCTTGGTACAGGCCTTGGAGGTTCCGGAGTGGAAGTGGGACGACATATCTATGGACTTCGTGACTGGACTTCCATGCACTTCCAGAGGTCACGACTCCATCTGGGTGATTGTTGACCGACTCACCAAGTCGGCACACTTCTTACCCATCAGAGAGCATGGCTCAGTAGAGAGCTTGGGACGTCTCTACGTTCAGGAGATTGTGCGGCTCCACGGTGTGCGATCATCTATCGTCTCCGATCGAGATGCTCGCTTTACTTCCCAGCTTTGGAAGGGGTTACAGGAGGCGTTCGGGACGCAACTACGTTTGAGCACAGCCTTTCACCCTCAGACGGATGGTCAGACGGAGAGGACCATTCAGACTCTCGAGGAAATACTCCGCGCATGTGTCCTCGACTTTGGTCGTAGCTGGGAGGACCACATACCCTTAGTGGAGTTCGCGTACAACAACAGCTACCACTCCACTATCGGGATGGCACCGTACGAGGCGTTGTACGACCGAACTTGTAGATCTCCTTTGTGCTGGACAGACCCTGGGGAGTCAGCACTAGTGGGACCGGAGATGGTCCAGGCCACGACAGAGAAGGTCCAGGTCATCCAGGAGCAGATGAGGACAGCTCAGAGCCGGCAGAAGTCATACGCTGACAGGAGGCGGAGGCCACTGGAGTTCGAGGATGGCGAACACGTCTTCTTGCGGCTCTCACCTAGACGTGGTATTCAGAGATTTGGCCGAGGCGGCAAGTTATCTCCGCACTTCATCGGACCCTTCCAGATTCTCAGCAGGATTGGTGAGGTGGCTTATCGCCTGGCTCTACCACCTCAGTCGCACCGGGTGCACGACGTCTTCCACGTGTCTCAGCTGAGGAGATATGTGCACGACCCGACGCACACCATTGACCATGGGGAGCTTGACGTTGACGATGGGGCGACTTTTACGGAGGTCCCGGTGGAGATAGAGGATCGACAGGAGAAGGTCCTGCGTGGGTGATCGATTCCTCTTGTGCGCATCATATTGCAGCACGGGAATCTCCAGGAGAGCACATGGGAGCGGGAGGCTCAGATGCGTGCTCAGTACCCTCATTTGTTTCCCTAGTTTTTTTATGTATCTTTACGGGGACGTAAAGCCCTGAGGTGGGAGTAATGTAAAGACCCGTAAAATTCAAGGGAAATTTTTTTCTTAATTTTCTTTAGAATTTTACAAGAGCGCGGTTTCAGACGGCACCAGATTCCGAGGCCCGGAGTGCCCGGAATCATTTTCCGAAGTTTGGCTCGGGTACGTTCAGTGAACAAACGAGCGGGAATTCCTAACTTTTGATCCGGTGCTCGGAATTGAAATCTGAGGGCACCGATGAACTCACAGCGCTGATTTTCGCTTAAAAAGACCTTTTCGGAAGTTCCGTTTGTTGTGGGTTGAAAGTTAGTTTTTGGGTTTTTAGTTTAAGTTAAATAAAATTTGTGAAGAACAAATTTTATTTTAACTTGACAAATCCTACCAAAGGGGGTTGGAAGTGGGACCCACATCCACTTAACCTCCCTTGGGAGGATTAAGTGTGGTGGGGCCCACATGAAGCTCCCAACCTTTCATCTTCTCCCAACTCCCTTAACCCCTCTTTAATGACTTGAGTTATTTAATTTTGGAGTTAATCTTTTTGAATTTCAAACCTTTGAAATTCTTTTGTTAGGTTTGTAAATAAAATAAGCTCTTATTTTATTTTGTTGGGTTAGAACACTTTGGCCATCTTGAGAGCTTTTGGGAGTTTTTCTTCTTCTTCTTCAACTCTGACGAAGAACACGAAGAACCTTCGAACTTGACGAAGAACGCTCAAGCTCCGACGAAGAACGCCACTCCTCTCTTCTTCGTCTTCCGTGTCAACGAGAGGGAACGCCGCTTCCTCCTCGGACACCCTTCGTCGACATAAGTAGATTCGCCAACGACCTATCTCTTCGGGCGTAACTCTTCGTCATCGGATTTGACGAACGACGACCGCGACGCCTGACCTCCGCGACGTTGTCTTCCGCGGGACGTTGTCAAATCTTCGAACATATACCCGAGGTAGGGGTTGTTGATTCTTTTTTAATTATTTTTATTCTTGCTCGTGGTTCGCATGACTAACGTAAGGATTTTGGATAATTTAAAGTTGTGTTATTATTTAACGTGAGGGGGCCGGACCACATGAACACGGCCGAACCCCCTCCATCGTTCTTGTTGATTTGCTTTGCGGGTGGAAACAAGGTGGCGTGGTGCCGTCGCACCACGCGGTTAATTGTGCGTTTATATTGCGCGGCGCCGTCGCGCCGCGCCCTGGAAGAATCATCAAGAACGCGACGCCGTCGCGCCGCGTCAAGGGGAAACGAAGGCGCGTTGGAGGGGCGCGGTGCCGTCGCACCGCGCCGGACGACGAACACCGCGGCCGGTCCCGGGCCGCGGCGGGATGAGAAGACCGGCGGCCAGGCCGCCGGTGTCGGAAGCCGAAGAGGGGACCGGATTTTCCGGTCCCGTTGGAGAAAACCGGCCGGCCAGTTGGACGGCCGGATGGCATTAAACCGGGGGAAATTAATCCCTCGGCCAGCTCACAAAACCCCCCTCATTATGAGGGGGGTGGTTTCCATGAAGGGGGGGGGGGGGGGGGCAGCAGCCCCCCAGTTTTTCTTCAAGCCGGCCCCCACGTGGGGGCCGTTTTCTTGCAAACGGCGCGACACAAGGCCGCGCCGCCATCCCAATCAGCGGGGGGCTTCGCCCCCCCCCCCCCCCCCCCCGCGTGCTGCCTCCGTGCGGCGCCGGGCCGGGTCGGGTCGACCCGGTTCTGGCCGACCCGGGGGGGGGGGGGGGGTCGGGCCGGGTCGACCCGGACCCGGACCCCCCGTTTCGAATCATTTTCGGTCTTTTGGCCATAACTTGAGCCACGAACCTCCGATCGACGAACCGTCTGCGGCAACGCGATCCTTGGATCGAGACGGTCGTTTCGGTATATCGCACTCAAGGTTTCGGATTACTTTGAGTTCAGCCGGGTTGGTTCGTTCACGAAACCAACCGGACCCTCGGAGCGGAAACGATCATATCTTGAGCTACGGACGTCCGATTGACGTGCCGTCAGCCGCGTTGTGTTCCTCTTAGTGAGACGGATCTTTTGGCATACTCCGCCCGAGGTTTGGAAGCAGGTGGAGTACGGTCGGGTTGGTTTTGCCTTAAAAACCAACCGGGCCCCAGGGACGAAAATGCCAATAACTCTCAGACCGGGCGTCCGATCGACGCGCCGTCTGTTGCGTTGAGTTCCTGTTGACGATACAGAACTTTTGGATACATCAACTCTGGACTTTGTGACAGTTGATGTATCAGCCTCTCGGCTCGTGGAGCGGACCCTCCGAACGAGCTCGCTGTGTGCGGGAACCCTAGTGCTGGCTGCGACTGTTACTGTGACTACTACTGCTACTACTGCTACTGTGACTGCGACGACGACAGTACAGAGATCCTGTGTGGATTCGACGACGACGACTACAGCACTCAGCGATCCTATGTGGATCAGTGCTACAGGTCCTGTGTGGGCCCGATCCTGTGTGGGTCCAATCCTGTGTGGGTCCTTGCGCTCAGCGGTCCTGTGTGAACCAGCGCCTACAGGTCCTGTGTGGGCCCGATCCTGTGTGGGTCTTGCGAGGGTTAGTTACCTATCGATACTTCGTGGGTCCGATGACTTAGATGGATCAGAGATCATCTTTATCGTCCTTTGAAGAAGTATACCTGTGTGAGATGAATCCTGTTGCTTTCCTGTGTGGATTGTGTAGTGCAATCCTGTGTGGATTACGTTTTGCTTTCCTGTGTGGAATACGTTTACTTTCCTGTGTGGACTGAGTTGTACTTGGGCTCGGAGGTTGGAGCGTATTTGAATTTGATGACTTAGGTATATGTATGGGCATATACCTAAGCAGTGTCGGTTGTTACTTCGTGATTGTACCTTTCTTCGTGGTTTATCCTTTGTGGATTTGAGAGACCTTCAGGGGTCTCGGGGTCCCTACTGAGTAGCTTATACTCACCCCTGCACGGGATTTGCCCGCACTACGTTGTGTTGGTTGGAGACGACGGACAGCGTTGACCTTGGCTGAGGCTTGCAGAGCGGGACGGTACCCGGAGGTGGACCACTGGGCGGGACGTGCTCGGAACGGACGGCGGGACCCGTGGAGCAGTGGAGCTATCTGTACCCACCCTTTAGGTGGGATTACCGGAGGACAGCTCGGCGTAGCGGCTTTTACTTTTCAGTTGCTGTTTTCCCTTTCGAGTTGTACTTTACTTTCAGTTTGGGTTTATATACTGGCCCATTTACTTTTCCGCACTTTCAGTTGTACTCTGCTTTTGCTTAGTGTTACTTTCCGCTTGCTTACTCTGTGGTGATTGTTTACTTTACAAAGGCAATGCCTTCCCTTTTTACAGGGATTTACGCCTTGGTGCTAGTCGCCAGCCCCTGGCCTATGGAAGGCGGGCTTGGGGTAGTCACGACACGAACCCCGAGGGCGGGTCGTGACAACATTTGTTGATATTGAGGGTAGATGATCATAAACATTGGTCTTCCAGTAGGAACACCATATGTTTTGGGTGTCATTGGTTATATATATATATATCTATGAATTTTGGTATTAGTCTTTTAAACTAAATAAATATATCATTGATTAATTTTATCATGTACATTGATGTAAGACCAAAACCATGTCTTTTACATCATTGTGTGATAACTTGCATTAGTTGTGTCATTGATGGTTTATAATTGATTGAATGATTATGATATAATTTATCTCTTATAAATGGTAGAGTTGTCTCAGGATTGGTTGAATAATATGGTATTACAATGATTAAATCAATATCCATGGTAGAATTATGTAAGCCTATCTAGTAATGTCATAAAATAATAATACATGAAGGGACAGTGACACAACATCTGAGTCCTGATGTATGGGATATCATGAGAAAAATAGATTATATTACACGATGTGCATTGATTAGTGGTTTTCATTATGTTTACTAGACCATATTTCCTTAGGGTATTTGTTGGGTTTCTAGAATCTACACTTGTTCAGTGAGTATTTATAAGGCCCCAACCTTAAACATTACTTAATCTTGAGTTACTTCAATAATACACGTTGAGGATCTTTTCAGGTTTTGAGTTTTAGAGAATTAGATCATAAATCATGCATTACATCCCACATTTAAACAAAGTGGTTACAATAAAAGATAGTATTCATTTTTCCCCATCAACGGAAACATATTTAAAATAAAACATGGATTCTTTCTTGACACTTCCTTGACACTATCATCATATCATGTATCTTTCCCTTGACCTATGAAAAACATTTCAAAAACTTGGGATGAGCATAAAAATCTCAGTAAGGGATATGAAAACATGGAAAGGAAACATGAGTACATGTACACATGAAATCATACTTTACTCATAAAACATAAGTACTTTAACATACCTCATCAAATCATGAATAAATCATAGAAATCACAAGACATAAAGGTAACAAGAGGAATTCATGACATTCTTACATAGGGAGTAACCCTCTTGGTTACGTTTGGAATACCCATCACAGTATATTCCCTAAATCTCTATGGAGAAATCTTACCATCTAACCCCTCCGCGTTACCCAATGCATTGAAGAGCTATATCGGGCTCACCTGACCTTAGTTTATCACGGAACCACCCATCTTCATAACAATGCCCAAGAACCATAACATAATCATATCACATAAAATATGCATAAAGGAAAACATAACATTTCCACATTTCAATCACAGGATATCAATACAAAACATTGATATAATAAAAACATTATGAAAACCATTTTCAATACCAAAATAAAAGAAAAGTAAAACATGGTATTTATTTTTCATTTAAAAAAATATGCCTTGTAGAGGAAGCCGAAACTCAAATAATGGTCACGGCGGCGGGGATGTCGTTGTTGCCGCATACGTACGACAAAAACATTCCATTTTGTCATTTGGTAAAATGCTTCGTATAAAAAAATATTCCATTTGGATAAACGTAAATGTCAAAGGGGTTTATACACCATATAAAAGAAAGTTGTGTATAAAAAAAATATGCCTCAATGAATGGAGATTGAGACGAAGTCCCATACCACGGGTCCGACTTGACTCGATCGTTATTTAATGTCTGGAATAATAATCTTGAGTTGATTTCAACTTGCTTAAGAACCTTTTTCAAGTTCATTATTTCTTTTATATCACTTATTACCATGTCATGAACACTATGTAATTATTTAAGTTAATAATAGTCGTTTTAACGATCATTGGTACTTGAGTCAAAAATATGCTTTTTATAATTACAAGTTGTTCATGTATCCATTATATCGAGAGTTATACTCATGATGTAGATATCATATATATCATATATATCCAGTATATACATTTATTTATAATATTACATAACGTTTAGAGGTAATAAATGAAATGCACCGTTCATGGAGACGGTAAGTCGTACGTACGCATGAACGCTACTTCATTTCTATTTCATATTTAATGGAATTAAAAAAATAATGATACATAATAGTATTAAAATTACATTATTGTATCATATATAATATCATTAAATCTATCCTTTATACGTACCACATATGGTATTAACGAATCAAATCACTTTGAGGGGGCGGTAATCCGCACTTCCTAAAATGATATTATCGGGTTTACCCATAATCGAAAAAATGAAGGTATGCCACATATGGAAAATACACAAGCATAAGGAAAACATAAACATAATATATATCATATATAAATATAGTGACATCTTAATGGCCACCTTTGAAGGTGTTATATGAGTGTTGAACAATCATCGTTTCGTGAGGTAGAAATTCACAATCCACGGAAATAGTATTTTCATTAACCATTAGATGTAGGTGTGTGTAAGTGTAGCTACAATACTTCTAATAAAAACATCCTAATATATTGAATATACCTGTTTTGGTACAAAATAAATGAATAAAAAGAGTTTAGGGGGTTGGAGAAGCAAAATAAAACATAAGAACACAAGAGAAAACACTACCTTTAAAACGGGTAACTCTTTTTGATTTGAGCTCAAAGGAATTCTTGGGAAGACTTATGCCCAATGTGAGGTTTCTAGGAGTAATAGAGTGATGTGGATAGACAAAATTGGCAGGGTTTGGACGAGCCAAAGGCTTGAGGAGTGTGGGTAAGGTGGTAGAAGTGGGGTCCTTTTATAAGAGGAGAGGAGGGGCACTCAAGGAAAGTTATAAAAGGTTACATTATTTTAAAATGAGTTTCAGATTTTAAAGGTCCCACATTATATATGTCGAGGATAAGGTGATAAGGGCTCTAAATAAACTCATCCAATAGGTATTTGACAAGTTTATGTCTTAGATTTTACATTATCTTTTCATTTTATTTAAATTGTTCATTAATGAGGTAATCACTGCATCATTATGATGTCATAGATAATTTAATTTATTTAATGTCTAAAAATTATAAAAAAAATACTATGATGTAGGAAATATATTTAACTTTCCAATGACTATTTATAATCTAATAGATCATTTATGTAGACAAAATTAAAAATGTTTTACTCAGGTGATACATTCTTTGTTATATTTAACTTTCTTTAAAAATAAAAAGATAAAAAGTCACTTTCACACAAAAGTGATTCCATGGGGTCCCCAATTTTTTCATAAGTCATCCCATGGTCATCCATGAGACAACTAGTATCATTAGGACACATGTTGGTGTCATTTTTTTATTAATATGATATTATTTTATTTTCCTTAACTACCCGATTACTCATTTATCAAGATAATTAAAGATAATTACCATCGTTACTATTCATAATGTCCAAAAACAAGAGTCTTAATTACATAATTTGGACCTTCGAATTCCAAATATGGAATCCATTTTACCAAATTACAATCATATAAATTGCAATAATTAATTTAAAAATAATTCCCGTTGTCAAAACAAATAGCGGGTTTTTTTGAAACAATATCTATGAAAGGTTTGGCACTTGTTTATGCCCAATTCCAAAGTGAAATTAATCCCAATGTCCACCATTGGATTACATGGTAAAAATATATTATATTTACATTTTAAAACTAATTAAAAAGATAATCTAACCAGATAATTTAATTAGATGAAAAAGCAGTTTTGATGTAAAATGCAGTATTTTTCACTATTCATTAAAAAAATGAACATTGTCAGAAAAATACCAAAAAATTATCCAATGTAAATTTCAATGTCCCAATAATAAATAATAAGTTTATTTTAACTAATAGAGCTTATAAGATTGTCAAATGTTTGATTTAAAAAAAATGGTTTGCCATCAAAAGGAAGTAAAACAATCTTTTAAGAATATTAGTTTATTCAATGCTTAAGATTGGACTTATTCTCATATTAAGCCTCTAAAACACTATCTAATTCATAAATAGACATATATAAGAATATCTATTATTCATTACTTACTTTGGATGTTACATCCTTCCCCCCTTTATAAAATTGTGTCCCCGCAATTTATTAACTTATCGAATAAGTGGGGGTATTTAGCCCTCATTGCATTTTCAGATTCCGATGTTGTCTCTTCAATCATGTGGTTTTTCCACAAAACCTTTACCTGATAAATCACCTTATTCCATAACACTTGCTCCCTATGGTAAAGAATATGGATAGGTTGTTCCTCATAAGATAGGTTCTCTTCCAGCTGAAATACCTCTAGACTCAAAACATGATATTGATCTGGCATATACTTCCTTAACCTCAAAACATGAAAAACATTGTGTACCTGAGATAAACTCGGAGGTAAAGCCACATGGTATGCAACTGATCTAACTTCTCTCCAGAATTTCATATGGTCCAATGAACCTTGGACTTAACTTTCCTTTCTTACCAAATCACATCACACTCTTCCATGGTGAAACTTTGGGAAAAACATGATCACCTACCTCAAAAGAGAGATCCTTCCTCCTGTTGTCCGCATAACTCTTCTGCCTGCTTTGAGCTGTTCTCATGTGTTTCTATATCAGCTGAACTTTTTCTGCCAACTAATCTAAAAATTCCGGTCCCATCAACTTCCTTTCACCCACTTCATCCCAGAAAGTTGGAGTTCAACACCGCTTCCCATATAATGCCTCAAATGGTTCCATCTGTATACTGGAATGAAAACTGTTATTATTTGAAAACTCAACCAAAGAAAGATGTTGGCCCCAACTTAATTGATAATCCATCGAAAAAGCATGTAGCATATCCTCCAAAGTCTGAATTTTTCGTTCTGACTGCCCATCTGATTGAGGATGAAAAGATGAACTAAAATTTAATTCAGTACCCAATGACTTCTGAAGGGCTTTCCAAAAGTTATAAGTGAACCTGGGATCATGGTCATATACTATGGAGAGAGGAACTCCATGTAACCTGACTATCTCTTTAAGATACAAACGAGAAAGTTGATCTAGGGAAAAGGTATCTCATATAGCAAGGAAATGAGCAGATTTAGTCAAGTGATCAACAATAACCCAGATTGCATTATTACATCGAGGTGTCTTCAGAAATCCCACAACAAAGTCCATAGATATATTCTCCCATTTCCACTCTGGTATAGGTAATGGCTGATGCATCCCTTTTAGTAAATTTCACTCTTCTTTTACTTGTTGAAAAGTCAAACACTTCACAGTAAAATCAGTAATATCGCTTTTCATTCCATCCCACCAGTAATACATCCGAAGATCTCTATACATCTTAGTACTGACTGGATGAACTGAAAACGGAGAACTATGAGCTTCACATAACAACTCTCTCTTCAACAGTGAATGACAAGGCACACAAAATCTATTCCCAAATCTCAAAACCCAATCATTATCAATGTTGAATTCAGGAAACTTACCCTTCTTAGCCAGCTCACCCTTTTATGCAACTCACTATCTTGCTTCTGTGCTTGCTTAATTATGTTTGATAGATAATATTTTACTGATACCTGAGACAAAATAGAAGGAAATCCTGCACCAACAACTTCTATTCCAAAGTTTATCAAATACATAACCAAAGGATCACGTTCCAAACACAACATTGTTAATGAAAAATTAATTTTTCGACTCAAAGCATCAACCACTTTATTTTTCTTTCCCGGATGGTAATGAATTGTACAATCATAATCCTTGATTAATTTATCCATCTCCTCTGTCTCATGTTCAATTCTTTCTAAGTGAATATATACTTTAAACTTTTGTGATTGGTATATATTTCACACTTTACTCCATACAAATGATGCCTCCAAATTTTCAATGCGAAAACAAAAGCAGCTAATTCTAAATAATGTGTAGGTTAATTTACCTCATGAGTTTTCAACTGTCGTGAAGCATAAGCAATAACCTGATCATTCTGCATTAGGACGCAACCCAGTCCTTTCAATGAAGCATCACTATAGATAACAAACTCCCCATTCCTGGAAGGTAGTGCCAAAACAGGTACATTCACCAATCTTCTTTTCAGTTCCTAAAAACAATCATCACATTGTTTTGTCCAGATAAACTTAACACCCTTCCGAGTTAGCTTTGTCAATGGACTAGATAACCATGAAATGTTTTAACAAACCTTCGATAATAGCCTTCCAAACCAAGAAAACTACGAATCTCGGTTACATTTGTCGTTTTTGGCCATTCTTCCACAACCTTTGTTTTTGCAGGATCAACAATTATCCCATATTTAGAAAAAATGTGACCATGGAAAGAAATTTGTTGCAACCAAAACTCACACTTTCTGAATTTCCTATACAATTTCTTTTCTTTTAAGGTTTTCAAAATAACCCTTAAATGTCTTTCATACTCCTCTTTTCTTTTAGAAAACACCAAAATATCATCAATGAAAACCACAACAAACTTATCCAATAACTCATGGAAAATTATATTCATTTAGTCCATGAATACAGCAGGTGCATTGGTTAGCCCAAAAGGCATTAATATAAATTCATAATGGCCATATCTTGTACGAAACGCGGTCTTCGGAATATCTGGTTCCTTTACCTTCAACTGATGGTACCCCGATCTCAGGTCAATATTTGAAAAATACTGACCTCCCTGGAGCTGATCAAACAAATCATTGATATGAGGCAAAGGATATTTGTTGTTAACATTGATGTTATTCAAGGCTCTATAATCAATTCAAAGTATCATAGTACCATCTTTCTTTTTAACAAATAAAACAGCATCACCCCATGGTGATGTGCTAGGTCAAATGAAACCTTTCTCTAATAAATCTTACTATTGCTCCTTCAACTCTAAAAGTTAAATTTGAGCCATTCGATAAGGGGTTTTTGAAATTGTCTTAGCATCAGGAACTAAGTCTACAGTAAACTCAACTTCCCAATCTGGTATTATTCAAGGAAACTCATCAGGAAAAACATCAAGATACTCATTTACCACTGGCACGTCATTAATCTGAACAGTTTCTTTGTTTTCAACAATATGTGCAAGGTAACATTAATTTCCATCTTTTACAAGTTTCTCGACCTCTTGATACGTTATCAATAGTAAGGGTTCATTCTTGTATACAAACTGAAAGGATTTCTAAAAATAAACTTCTTTAGCTCTACAATCAATCATAGCATGATAAATAGATAGCCAATATCTACCCAGGATAACATCAAACTCTACTAGAGGTAAAAAAATAAGGTTTTCAAGTAGGTAATTTCCACAGATAAGGATAGGAAGATTCTTATAAATTATCTTTACCTCAACATTTCCCCCAGGTGTTTTTACCAGCAGTTCAGGAGTCATTTTTTGAGATGGTATTCCCATTTTACTATAAAAGTTTTCAGAGATGAAAGAATGTGTAGACCCCGAATCAAACAACACACTGGCATAATCTGAAAAAACAAACAAAGTACCTGATACCACTTCATTTGATGGCCCAAAATCTGCTGAAGTAGTTGTAAATGATTTCACCACCCCTTTCTGCTTGTAGTCTAACTGCTTCCCATCACTCGAGCTCTTTGTCGGACACTTGTTTGCATAGTGACCCATCTCATTGCACATAAAACATTTCACTAACTGTAAATAAAATTTGGACTTACCATCACCTTGATCTTTTTCAGTGCAATCATGAGCCTTATGTACCATCTTACCACATCGGTAGCACTTTCCATAATTCAGAAGACATTCCCCAACATTCCTTTTACCACATTTATCACAAACTAGAAACTTAGTTTTCTTACCATCAGACCTATTTGAATAATTCTTTCCTTTCTCCTGCCACCACTGTCTCTTCTTCTGCTGGTTGTTATAGAACACTTGATCATCGAAAAACTCCATTTCCACCTTCTCAGCACATCAAAAAAGATTTTCATAAGTTTTGAACTCACGAGAAGCCAATCCCCTTCGATATTTTGGGTTTAATCCTGAGTAAAAACGATTGATTTTACTATCAAGGTCTCGGATAAGGTTTTGAGCATACCTTGCCAATCGAGTGAACCTATCTTCATAAGTAGCCACTGAGTCTTCCTCTTGCCTCAATTCCAAGGATTTTTTTCCCATCCTAATTTGAATACCCTGAGGAAAATAATTCTCAAGAAACATACCTTTGAATTCATGCCAGTCGAGAGCATAAATCTCATCAGCGTCCCTGATATTTTTAACCATCGACCACCACGGATCTGATTCACCCTCCAAACGGTAAATAGCAAGACTAACCTTTTGATTATCTGAACACCCCAGGACATCGAAAATCTTCTACAGTGGTTTAATCATCCTTTCAGCACGCACATGATCTGATGATCCTCTGAATGATGGGGGATGTTGCCTCATGAAATGTTCCACCACTGACATGTTCCTCTGCGGTTGATCTGGATGATCTCATGCGTGGATACCACCACCACTTATCGCTTGAGTCAATTGCGCCATTACTGCAACAAACTGTTCAGTTCCAATTCCAACCATCTCAGGATGCTGATTCGGAAGGTTATGTCCTTCTGTATGCCTTCTTAGCACTGCTTCCCTATTTCCTCTGTGGAAAACCATTCTGAAAAAACATGTCCTAGATGAAGAAACATAGTAATCTTCAAATGCTATTTCATTTAAATTTTACCATAATAAATATTTTTGGATAATCATTTAATAGAATTATAACTCATAAATTTATCTAAACCGACCTTTGATACCAACTATAAGGCCCCAACCTTAAACATTACTTAATCATGAGTTATTTCAAGAATACATTTTGAGGATCTTTTCAGGATTAGATTTTTAGAGAATTATATCATAAATCATGCATTACATCCCACATTTAAACAAAGTGGTTACAATAAAAGATAGTATTCATTTTTCCCCATCAACGGAAACATATTTAAAATAAAACATGGATTCTTTCTTGACACTTCCTTGACACTATCATCATATCATGTAACTTTCCCTTGACCTGTGAAAAACATTTCAAAAACTTGGGATGAGCATAAAAAGCTCAGTAAGGGATATAAAAATATGGAAAGGAAACATGAGTACATGTACACATAAAATCATAATTTACTCATAAAACATAAGTACTTTAACATACCTCATCAAATCATGAATAAATCATAGAAATCATAAGACATAAAAGTAACTTGAGGCATTCATAACATTCTTACGTAGGGAGTAACCCTCTTGGTTATGTTTGGAAAACCCATCAAAGTATATTCCCTAAATATCTTCGGAGAAAACTTAACGTTTAACCCCTTTTCGTTACCCAATGCATTGGAAGATATATCGGGCTCACCCGCCCTTAGTTTATCATAGAACCACCCGTCTTCATAACAATGCCCAAGAACCATAACATAATCATATCACATAAAACATGCATAAAAGAAAACATAACATTTACACATTTCAATCACAAGATATCAATAAAAAACATTGATAAAATAAAAACATTATGAAAACCATTTTCAATACCAAAATAAAAGAAAAGTAAAACATGGTATTTATTTTTCATTTTAAAAAAAGTATGGCTTGTAGAGGAAGTCGAAACTCAAATAATGGTCACGGCGGCAGAGAAGTCGTTTTCGCCACATACGTACGACAAAAACATTCCCTTTTGTCGTTTGGTAAAATGATTCATATAAAAAAATATTCCTTTTGGATAAATGTAAAATTCAAAGGGGTTTATACACCGTATAAAAGAAATTTGTGTATAAAAAAAATATGCCTCAATGAATGGAGATTGAGATGAAGTCCCATACCTCGGGTCCGACTTGACTCGATCATTCTTTAATGCCCTGAATAATAAACTTGAGTTAATTTCTACTTGCTTAAGAACCTTTTTCAAGTTCATTATTACTTTTATATCACTTATTACCATTTCATGAACACTATGCAATTATTTAAGTTAATAACGGTCGTTTTAACGATCATTGGTACTTGAATAAAATAATATGGTCTTTATAATTACAAGTTGTTCATGTATCGATTATATCCAGAGTTATACTCATGATGTAGATAGGATATATATCATATATATCCAGTATATACATGCATTTATAATATTACATAACATTTAGAGTTAAGAAATGAAATGCACCATTCATGTAGACGGTAAGCCGTATGTACACATGAAGGCTACTTCCATTTCTATTTCATATTTAATGAAATTAAAAACATAATGATACATAATATTATTATAATTATAGTATTTTATCATATATAATATCATTAAATCTATCCTTTATACGTACCACATATGGTAGTAATGAATCAAATCACTTTGAGGCGGCTGTAGTCCGCACTTCCTAAAATGAAATTATCGTGTTTACCCATAATGGAAACCATAAAGGTATGCCACAAATGAAAAATACAGAAGCATAAGTAAATAATAAACATAATATATATCATATATAAATATAGTTACATCTTAATGTCCACCTTTGAAAGTGTTATATGAGTGTTGAACAATCCTCGTTTCGTAAGGCAGAAATTCTCCATCCATGGAAAGAGTATGTTCTTTAACCATTTGATGTAGGTGTGTGTAAGTGTAGCTCAAGTCCTTATTATAACAAAATCCTAATATATTTAAGATACCTGTGTTGTTACAAAAGAAATTAATAAAAAGAATTTAGGGGGTTGGAGAAGCAAAATAAAACATAAGAACAAAAGAGAAAACACTACCATTAAAACGGGTAACTCTTTTTGGATTGAGCTCAAAGGCATCCTTGGGAAGACTTCTGCCCAATGTGAGGCTTCTAGGAGTAAGAGAGGGATGTGGAGAGACAAAATGGGTTGGGGTGGGCTGATCCAAAGGCTTGAGGAGTGTGGGTAAGGTGGTAGAAGTGGGGGCCATTTATAAGAGGAGAGGGGGCCACTCTTGGAATGTTATAAAAGGTTACTTTATTTTCAAATGAGTTTCGGATTTTAAAGGTCCCATATTGATGTATTTTGAGGATCAGGTGATAAGGGTTTTAAATAAACTCATCCAATAGGTCTTTGGCAAGTTTAAGTCTTATATTTTACATTATCTTTTAATTTTATTTAAATCGTTCATTAATGAGGTTATCGCTGCATCATCATGATGACGTCAATAATTTAATTTATTTAATGTCTAAAAATTATAAAAAAATACTATGATGTAGGAAATATTTTTATATTTCCAATGAATATATATAGTCCAATATATCATTTATGTAGAAAAAAATTAAAAATGTTTTACTCAGGTGATACATTCTTTGTTATATTTATCATTCTTTAAAAATAAAAAGTTAAAAAGTCACTTTCACACAAAAGTGATTCCATGGGGTCCCCAGGTTTGGCACAAGGCATACCGAGGTCGTCCATGAGGCAACCAGTAGAATTAGGACACATTTTGGTGTCATTTTGTATTATTATGATATTATTTTATTTTCCTTAACTACCCGATTACTCATTAATCAAGATAATTAAAGATAATTACCGTCGTTAATATTCATAATGTTCAAAAACAAAACAGTCTTAATTACATAATTTGGACCTTCTGATTCCAAATATGGAATCCATTTTACCAAATTTCAAACATATAAATTTCAATAATTAATTTAAAAATAATTCCCGTTGTCAAAACAAATAGTGGGTTTTTTTGAAACAATATCTATGAAAAGTTTGGCACTTGTTTATGCCCAATTCCAAAGTGAAATTAATCCCAATGACCACCATTTTATTACATGGTAAAAATATATTCTATTTACACATTAAAACCAATTAAAAATATAATCTATCCAAATAATTAAATTAGATGAAAAAGCAGTTTTGATGTAAAATGCATTATTTTTTCACTATTCCTTAAAAAATGAACATTATCAGAAAAATACCAAAAATTTAACCAATGTAAATTTAAATGTCTCAATAATAAATAATAAGTTTATTTTGACAAATAGAGATTATAAAATTGTAAACATTTTTATTTAAAAAAAATGGTTTGCCATCAAAAGGCAGTAAAACAATATTTTAAGAATATTAGTTTGTTCAATGCCTAAGATTGGATTTATTCTCATTTTAAGCCTCTAAAACACTATATAATTCATAAATGGACATAGATAAGAATATATATTATTCATTATTTACTTGGAATGTTACAGTATTACTCACTTCTATTGAGATAGTTCCAAGAGGGTCACATACAAAGAATATTTATAAGTTTGACTAATTATATTAAATTAGAGTTTAAGTCATTGTGGGAACTGTGGTGCGGGTCATGATATGTTCATGTTTAATAAATCAAAATGAATATAGAAATTATTTTTTATTCATTTTTTTAATAATAGAGGTTTAATTTATTTAATCACGGTATTAACAAGTTATTAAGTTAATACCAGAAAAATATTTAGCGAATGAATATTATTATTCAACAATTTCAAAATATTTTATTAGAGTGAGATGTCCAATTAATGGTATATATTTTATTACATAATTTTTTTAGTTAACATTTAATTTATGGAAAACACATAACCATTGTGACTTGTTTATGAGGTTATAGTTGCTATTTCAGGTAATTTATAAGGATTAAAATATAAAAGTATCTAAATAAAATTTTATTAAATTTTACCCTATATATAAAGAAAAATATAATCCTAAATTTTAATTACTATTCATTATATTGAGTTATAATATATTTTTCACTTCTCTCTCAAGTTATAAAATGAAAATGAAGCAATCAGGGCACCCTAATCCATGAATCATCTCATAGACTGATGAGACCGTTTACCCGTCATCACACAGGATTGGAAATATTTTTATTTCCCTATACTAGAACATGATGTACAGTGATCAATGATCAAGAAATATTTTAGAGAATATATATATGATCTATAATTAATCGGCATTGGTTCCTTTGAAAAACGATCTTGGACAGTGAGAGGACACACATTCGATAAAAAATTAAACAAGGTGAAATATTATTTTTTTATTTTTTCTATTTACATGGGACACATGAGTTGTTAATCAGGTGTACCTGGATAGAGACAACATTCTGACTATGATACAAAATTAAATTTTTTAATTTCCTTATTTGCTACACATCTTCTGCAATCCTAGTAAAAATAGAATATATTTATTTTTTTCAAGATAATTAAAAAATTAATTTAAATTAATTTTTAAAAATATTTTGTATGTGTAATTTATCTTATATTTATATTTAAAAATTAAACTATAATTTCCTTTTTGGAATATAAAAAATACAATATTCTAATTTTTATAGTAAATTAAATAATGAAATATATCATGGAGAATAAAAAAATTATTTAAAAAAATTAAAAAATTTAATAAATCATTGAATTTTTGTAAAAAATTAAAAATATTTTATCATAAAATATAAAACATTTATTTTACAAAAAAAATATAAATATAATATTCAGTATATAACTAGTAAAAAATAATACATCCATGAAGGGAAATAAATCATGCACCATTTCATGTGGCAATAAATTTGAAAAAATAAGAAAATTTCAATTTCATTCATAATTTTTTATTAATTATAAATCAATACATGAATATAATAATAAATGAAATGTTTGGGAAAAACCATCAATGAATATATAATTTTATAAAATAAACGATATGCTCATTTGTTTTAATCCAAATAAATAATTTTTTTAATATATTCAATTTCACGAAATATACCTTCAGTATGAAGAAAAATAATTGAATGAAATTAAAATAATTTATTTATTATGTCACACTTTTTAATCAAAACTATTTACAAAAATATTTTTTTATTTATTCTAACAACCTGAACCCAGGTTCCCATACTTGGTGTCATGATACCATTAAATTATAATATGATACACATAATTCACATCATAAATGACAGAAATTTTTAGTAGTCTAGGTAAACTAGACACATACAAGAGTCTTTTATTACAAATTAATACCCAAATTACATCATATTTTTTTTTATTCCGGAAACATTTATTCCATCTTGAATATAATTGCATATAATTTTTAGTATACTTCAAGGAATTATAACGAAATTAAAAATAACCAGGATGAGATAAAATAATCCAAAAGGGTTAAGTATAGAGGAATAAATAATGAATCAGTGAGAATAATCATCATTAAATTGTAAATAACCGAGCACACATTCCATGTAAAAAATAAACTAATAAGGAAGTGAATGAATAATATGGAATGGTAAATAACTGAGAAATAATTCCATTTAAATAAATGGATATGGATAAATCAATTTAGTAAGGTAAGAAATGAAAAACACATGCCATTTAATCAGTAAGCTAAGAATGAAATACATCCATAGATTTTTTCAAAGTGAAAATGTCATGGATAAAAATGATGAATATTAATGAAGGAAACGATTAATTTTAGAACATCATGTTTCCCAAGAACATGATACCTTTACCATCAATATCTTTTAAAATATTGTTTATCATACTACAGTCAAGACCTATCACAAGATATTTTAAAGTTATGGGTAGAAACCCATCTATTATCCTCTGAAAAAACTCAAAGGGTTTTTTCACTAACTAATTTAATTTCATGAGAATACTGATGCATCCAAGGTCATACATTAGATGGTCTCCAAACCAATTCTTGCATGTTCAAATCATTTCTCATATATAAAATAATTGGTTTAATTCAAAAATAATGGGCCTTTTCAAGTTTTCATTTTGAGCAAAGGATACATATTTATCAATTTTCCCCAATAAATTAATTAACTTTATAAATTAAATACCATATGTAATAATGATATATGGTTTAGGAAATTAATATATAGATGATAAATGATATGGATAATTAGGGAAATTCAATGTTTAATGATCATTATAAATTGAATATTTCAAGGGGAATAATAAAGGAATCAAGGTAGTGAATAAAAATATTATCCTTGGTTAATGGAGTTAGAAAACATCCAGAGGAAGAATAAGGACAATATCAATACAACATATCCCCAATGTAGTACAAAAAAGGGTTGTTGTCTTTGATGAATGAAAATACTATAAAAATATATTTTAAAAAAATAATCGAGGGAACTATCAATTTTTATTTTGGAAAACATTTTTAAAATCATATTAATTAAGAATATATTTTGAAAAAAATTTCATTAAAAGTTTTCCTTTTTAAAAAATAATATGAATCGTCAATGAAATTATGACTTGTAAATCCAAACATGCTGTATAAGGTAAGAAGAACATTCCTTTTTCATGGTAAATAGGTTAAAAATTGACATTTTTGGAAAAAGACAAGAAACATTCATTGAAAATTTTTGTGAATGAAAATAAGGGAAAAATGTTATTTAATAAATCAGTTAGTAATGTATAAATTTTTTTTTGAAGTTTTTAAAAAAAATATAGTTTTTAGAAGAAAACTGTTTCTCCAACTAAAGAGATATTTGAAGTCGAGTTTTCTTAAAAACATTTCCAACAACATTTTTAGTATCAAAGAGTAAAAAAATGATCGTATTACCTGTAAATTGTTATAAATAACCACAAATAGGATAAAATTAAATGGATCATTAAATAAGGATAAAATAATTTCCTTTAATGGAAATTCAAGTGTAAACAATCCCAAATAAATTTAGATTGTGAAGTAAACCCTTGAAAAGATCATAACGTTAATGTGAGAATCCATCAATGAATTTATTATGTGTGTAAAACTTAAATCCACATAAAAAAAGTGGGAGTACAAAAAATATAATTTAAAACGTTGTTGGATACAAAAACTTATCATATTAACGACAATGAAGAAGAAATATAACCCAATGAAAAAAATGGGTTATGAAATTATTTACAACTTGCTGAATTTCAATTCAAATGCCATTAGAAAAAATAATATTAATTGGAATTAATAATAACATTATTATAAAAAAATTCATGAAATAATATACAATATGGTCAGTATATACACCACACAAAACAAAAAAAATGGTGAAAATGGTGTTTGTCTCATAGAAGGAAAAGTGAGACAAGAATCCCTTAGCTTGCTTTTCTTTTCCAGTGAAAATCCTTTAAACTCATCTATAATGACTTAAAACATGTAAATAACATAAAATAGGTCCAAAATAATATTTATAATTTCATATGTTATATTATTTATAACATCTCACTAACTATTTCTTAACAATCCTTCATTATTTTCACTATTTGAGTTGTTAGTTTCCCAGTTTTCTGATTGTGTTTTGACTTGTTTATTGTGGTTCATATTAATGAGATAATGATTTAATCATATCAGGATTTTAAAACATGATTAAAATATAACATATATTCATTATATATGTATTTATAATAATCCATAGTATTTGGTGATAGGAAAGGAAATGTACCCTTCATATAGACACTATTCCATATGTACGCATGAACACTAATTCAATTTATTTTTCATATTTAAAAAAATGAAAAGTAAGTGATATATAATTATATTATAATTTAAATATCATATTTATTTCATATTTCTAATTTTTTTTTACTAATACTACCCTTAATATATTCCATGTATAGTGTGAATGAATCACATTACTTTGAAGAGTCGGAAGACCACAAGCCCACAATCGATGGTATCATATTGCCATGAAACAGAAACCATTAAGGTATATGTTATATAAAAATTAGATAAGCATAAATAAATCAAAAAGACAATAAATATAATATATAAACTATAAATAAATAATTATTATAACTATGAAATGTGGTAAATGGAAGAACAAATTACTTTAGTTCGTGAGGTGGTAGTCCACCAGACACACGAATAAGTATTGTGTATCCTATTTGTATGGATGGGATTTAAAGTGTAGGCTGAAATATTATCATGAAAAAATATCATTAAATATAATATATCATGTTTATTATATAATCATTATATAAATATAATTTAAGAGGTTGATAAGTAAAGGAAACAAATGTGATCGTTGAAGAATGTTACCTCTTATTCAAGTAAATCATTTTAGTTTTTAACAAAATACATCTTTGGTATTATTTATGACAAATTATAGGATTATAAGATGAGTGGATGGAGGTTTAGAGATTATTTGGGACAGGTTATTATGAACCAAAGGTATTTATATTTGTGCATAAATCAGATGGGTGAGTGCATTTTTATAGTGGAGGAGGAGTGACACTGTTGTAAAAATTCTAAAAGGGAATTCCACCCATGTTATTTCCATTTCATGTGGCTCAAATAATTTTATATATTATATAATAGGGAGGATATAGTCTAAATATTAACATCAAATGTATTTTTAATAAGTTTCGAGGTCATTTTGGGGCTTAAGATTAAGGTTTAGTCATTTGTTAAGATATTTTTCTCTTATTCAATATAATTAATATTGATTACATTCACTAATATTTCTGGAAAATGACCATGTTTAACATATTTTAATTTATAAATTATTCTTATTAAAAATATTTAATCCATTTTTACAAATTCCAATCACATAATTTGTTGAAATTAATTTATAATTAACCCCGTAGACGGAATTAGAAAGTGGGGTTTTAAAGTAAAAATGTTCAAATGTTTGCTATGTTTTTATATCCAATTTAAATGTGAAATTCATTTAAATGACCAATAATAGATTAATTTATGTAAAATCTATCTAATTATATTTAATAAAAAATAAATATATAATTTAACCTTATAAATAATTTAGATGAAAAAATTGATTTAAATTAAATTTCAGTAATATTCACTATTAATAAAAAATTGAATATTTGTAAAAAAATATCAAATATTTAATTTTTGATAATTATGAAATTATGATTTAAAAAAATATGTCTGATTTGAAATATAAAATATATAATTTTTTTAATAAATTTCATTGAGAATAGGGTTTCCATTAAAAAGTTGTAAAATAGCCTTTAGAAAAATATTGCTTGTTTGTTGTTCTTATTTTATGAAAATAAAATAAATTTAATGAATCTAAAAAATATAATATTGAATATATAACATATATATTTAATTAATTTCATTCACAAATGTTAATTAATTTAATTTATTAATAAAAAAGGCCTTTGGGATCATTAAAAAATATATATTTTATATTCAATTGGTTTCTGTCTTTTCATTTATAATTAATTAATAACTAATGAATGCATATTATAATTTTATAGACTATATATTTTCATATGTTATTCATTAAAATTCAGAAAATCTAATTTAATAACCATGTTATATATTTTTAAATTAAATAAAAATATTTTCATAATATATTATTGTTTGGCAAAACATGGTCTTCTGTGTAACATAGTTTATTGAAGAAAGTCATTTTTGTGTGTAAAAAATATAACTAGTGTTATGTGAATTTTAATCTATATCATAGATTAGATTTATTTTAAATTGTAATTAAATTTTAATGAATGAGATAATATATTCTCTTATGTGATTTGTGTTGCGTGCCATACATGCTATTGAATACAACGATCTTATTTTACAATTATGGGGTGTTACATTTATCTCATCCTAATTAAATTTCATCCACTTAATTTAAACTCAAACATGGTAATAAATTATATGATATTTCATAATTTGAAATCCTACAATGTGAGATGGGTTCATAAAACATCCTCTATAAAAGAGAGTGTGGGAAGTAAAAAAGGTCACATGGACTAATTTATAACTAGGTCTCTATGTAGGATAACATTAGTGGAATGTGGAGATATTAATATATATTAAATGAGTAAATCATTATTGGGAGTGATTGAGGTCATATATAAAAAATTTTGAATGATCTTTGGAATGTTGAGGGCCTCAAATCCATAAATACAAAATGACATAGAATAAAATCAGTTCAACAAAAATTATGGGATTACAAAACAATTGTTTGGACCATTTTTCTAATGTTGAGTAGTTATTTTACTAACTAATAATATAAGAAAATATACTTACTTGATATGTTTAAATTTCATTATAACAATTACATAATTTTTTTGTGCTTCAATCAAATTCTAATTTATCCCTTACTCTATGAAACTAATATCGTTGAATGATCATCCGTTTTTTTAGAAATAAAATCTTATTGTAATACCAATAAAACAATTCATTATATTTATATCTAACAATTTTCTTAATTTATTATGGTAAATACAATAATATATAGGCCTAAAAAGTGACACTACTAGTTCATTATTTATATTTATCTGTAAAATTGGTTGACTAAAAAAAATTACAAATTGTCTGGGACATCATGTAGGCCAGTGGTGGTGCAAAACCCTTATTTTATTTTGGTCATGCTTTCAGGCCCCACTTCCTGGCAAGATTTTAAGGGTTGTCACCCTGTATATTGGTTTTCATTTTTCAAAACTTTATTAATTAAATCTCTAAAATAAATTTGATGAACATCCTTGAAATTTAATCGTTAAATATCCTATTAACTATGATTTTCAATACAAACATTATATCTAAATACTCCATCCTCTATTTAAATATAGGTCCTCCTTGTTCTAGAGTTTATCATTTTGAATACGGCACTGACACGGGAAAATATCTTTTTCCCCACTTTTAAGAAAACAAACTATAAATGGATCCTGAGTATGAGATTTATTTTCTTCCATAAAACTCTTCACTATTACTCAAAAATTATTTGATTGATGTCCTTATTTCAAACACATAAACAATTTCCCCAATCCATTGATACACATTATTATGTTTATCCTTCCACTTTTCATTCATGAGGGAAATAAATACTTTTTTTATTCGTGGTCTCGACCATGCGACATCTTAGAAAATTCCATCCATCTCTTCATTGGGGAGTCCGAGAGTTGGTTATGGTGTATGTTAATCATAGTTAAAAAAAGATTAGGCCTGAACATGAATATTTAACATCTAGAAACATCCCATTTGGTTTATAATTGACACTATCGTGTCCTTTATGATTAATATTAACCCGAAACCTTTGAGTCCCAACCATTAAATAAAACCAGAAAGAAAAGTGTGAGTAAAAATATTCATAGCAAAAAAAAATCAGTCATAAGATATCTAAATCATGACACTTTATTTTCTATCTAAAACACATTAGGTTTAATCATTCCCATTCAATGTCATTATCTATTAAAATTAATTATAATGGTTTGAAATGAAAATGTGAATAATCTGAATCATATCCCCTAGGAGTCTCAAGCATGGTTCATAGTGGGGCCTGTTTTCATGTACCAGGTTATACTCGAGTCAGGACTGACACAAATGTTTAGAGTTGTCTCCCCTAGTCACATCTATGCTAGAACTACGTCCACTGGTAGTATCCATACAATGATGTATTTCTAGGAAAATCACACAATCACGATATAACTGAATATTTAGGATGTTATGTTAAACCAACAATAAATTTATACTGTAGTTTCATGTTCTCTAAACTATGTTTTTTCTAAATATAGTTCCCACGGTTGATACTATTAGTACTCTAATTCAAAATGTAGCGACCCGAACCTAGCTATGTGGAGATGGTGTCAGGGTACCATTTCATTGGCCTAAGATACATATAAATCACTTCCCAAAGTACCGAACAATTTTTTAGAATTAGTAACTTATATACATATAAAACTATCATGACCCATCCCCCAGGATCCGTGCAGTGATTACCCTATGCCCGCCTTCCATAGGGGGCTAGTGACTTGCACCAGAAAGGCATGTCCCTAAAATCAGGAAGGAATTGCCTTTTTAACCTATAAACTGACACAACCAAGAACACAACACGTTACGAGAACAAAGTAAACTGTATAGTAAAAAGAGTGTGTACAATTTGTAAAGGGGGCCAGAATATAAGTCCAACTGGAAAGTACAAGTAAAAATGAATATTGCTCCTTTGAACACCCACCAAGGATCCTACCTGAAGGTCAGGTTCAACACTCGTACGGTCACCTCTGCAGATCGTCTCGTCTAATGTCTACCTGTGAGTAGCCTCCAGTCCCGGTACCCTCATCCTCAGTCAGCATTGTCCATCATCTGCAGAAGACACAACATGGTGCGGGTGAAGCCTGTGCAGGGGTGAGTATATCGATACTCAGTAGAGACCCCGAGACCCCCGAAGGTCTCTCAGAATCCACAAAGGATAAAACACAGAGCAATACCGAAATCACTAAGCACAAAAACAACAGTCAACCCTACTTAGGTATATGCCCATACATATACCTATGTTATCATGTCTACCCATCTCATTCAAGAGAAAACACAAGGCCCAACCCTTTATCCAAAAGCACAACTATTACATGAAGGAAATACTACCATGAAGGTAACACCAAAAACGTATGTACCAAAAAGGTAACACCACACATAAGAATGCAACAATGGTATCACCGCGAAGGTAAGTACCACAAAGGAAATCCACACAGAAGAATACAACTAAGTTATCACAATAATGGTAAGTACCCCAAAGGTACGCCACATAGAAGAATTCCACAATGGTATCACCATGAATGAATGGACTCCACTCACATCCGGTATAACATAAGTACGGAAGCATAAATGATTATATGTATTTCTAGATAATCTTACTTCGTCAAGAAGCTCTGTTTTTGACCCACATAGGATCAAAGATGACCCACATTGGATCGAAAGATGACCCACACAGGATCTAGAGATGACCCACACCGAATTTGAATATGGCCCACACATGATCTGAAGATGCTGACCCACACAGGATCCAAAGATGACCCACACAGGATCTGAACACTTCTCAAGTACAGCCAGCCACATGGTTCTCGCACGAAGCATGCTTGACTTCAAGAGGTTCCACTCCTCATGTAATCAATTTATACTTAAAATTAAATCAGGTCCCTTGATGAAGTATCCCAATGGTCCACCACTTCATAAGGGACCCAACTCCACAGACGATGCATCAATAGGACGACGGGTCTGTATGTTATTAGCATTCCCATTTCGAGGGCTCAATTGGATTTGGGTTTGATTCAACCCGACCATACTGCTACATTATCAAAAACTCAGGTGGAGAATACCAAATAGGCGATCTTGATCCTAGGATTATGGTTCTGCATACGGTTTATCAAATGTATGCTCGGTTCTCATGATATGGCCACAAAGGTGTATCTAGGTCCAGATGGGATCGAGTTCTGTCCGTCCGGGGCGGACCGAACTGGTTCGGGTCCGGCCCGGTTGGCAATGGAAGTGGTGGGCCCGACCCGACCTGCGAACGGACTATATGCCATTATTTTTTGGCCAACCATACGGTGCAACGTGGCGTCGATGCCTGGCACGTGGGACCCGCTGGAGGGGTCCCACTCGGCATGACGTGTCCGAACAAAATTGACATCCTTCATTCCAATTATGCGGATGCATTCCGCTACTCCATCATAGCCCACTGAATTCCGAACACCCTCCGACCTCCATTGCGTCCAAGCAGCTGCAGTCTCTAGCTCCGGCGGCGCAGATGCGCTCTGCCACTTCGCCACGCGGCCGACCGTCATGCCGGTCGCCACCCTGCTCCACCGCGGCCGATGGGCCGTGTCCTCCTGCTCAACCGGAGGCGCGAATGGGTACCTCCCTACCTCCATGTGGCTGGGAGGCATGTCGGCCGCCGACTTCCAACCGTCGCGACCAACATGCCGTGACCTTCTTCGCTATCGGTGGGGCGAACACGCCGCCCCGGTTCCATGCAGTCGACCTAGTGTAGGCTGCCACCATTCTCCGCCATGGCCGATGGGCCATGGTCTCCTTTGGTGGTCGGTTTTTCCACCACAGTTATCATGACCCACAGAGAAAATGTCAACAATAATGATGCGGAGGGATCAGACCATGTTTTTTTGGTCTGCACCCTCCGTGTTAGACCGATAGCATGCGAATTTGAGGAGAAAGTCTAATAAAAAACCATAAAGAACAAAATATACACACCCATACCTCGATATTCCATTTTGGGTGTCATGTGGAAGATGATGATGATGATGACGTTGATGTCCGTTACTCCAGAAACTCGCTCCAAGGGTAGTTCCACGTTCATGATCTGGAGAATGTTCTTCATTAGAGAGGTTCTTCGTTTGGAGGATATTTCTCCAAGCCTCTCCTTTGCCAATGATTTCTCCCCAAACTAAATAATGGTGAAGGTCCAACTTAATAAATTAAATTTATTAATTAAACAATTAATGTTGGATCATTAAATTGGGGGAAAACCAAGAGTTTCCTCCCATTAAAAGAGGTGTTTGTGTGGTCCCCACCACCATGATTCAAAAAGTGGGTTTCAAATACAAATAAAAGTTATTGTTTTATTTGTATTATTTTCTTTTTAAATCTCCCACAAAAATCCAAAAAACTAAATTCCACCCTCGACCTACTATGGTCATGGTGAAGGTCTCCATAAGTTAATATTGGAACTTTGAGTTAAACGTTGTCCATAGATTTCAATTTTGAGAAAAGGTTCAAATATTACCAATCACCACCCATGTGTTTACTGAACATACCCAAAAAAAGTTTGGAAATTCATTCCGGGCACAACGTACCTCAGAATAAAGCGCCGTAAATTTTCACGAACTCATAATATTTCTATATCATTAAAAAACTCACATGGAAAATTTTGGGACTTTACATTCTCCCCACCTCAAGGATTTCATCCCCGAAAGTCACAACAAAAACTATGGAAAAAAATGGGGGTTCTGAGCACTAATATGAGCCTCCTGCACGTATGTGCTCTCCTAGAGGATTGCGTGCTTCCAACAGACTCGTACCAGAGGTATCGATCCCCCATGCAGGACTCTCTCCTATCGATTCTCAAACTCTAATGGAAAATCCAAAAACATCGCCCCATCTTCAATGTCTAGCTTGCCCTAGTCAATTATGTGCAAAGGATCATGTACGTGTATCCTCAACTGGGATACAAGGAACACATCGTTCACCTGGTGAAACTGGGGGGAAGAGCTAAATAGTATGCCACCTCGCCAACTCTACTGAGGACATGAAAGGGTCCGATGAACCTCAGAGATAACTTGCCACCCCAGCCAAATCTTCACAAACCTCGTCGAGGTGAGGCCCGTAGAAAGACATGGTCACCATCTTCGGACTCAAGAGGTCTCTCTCTCCTATCAGCATAACACTTCTGCCTACTATGTGTAGTCTTCATCTACTCATTGATGATCTACACCTTTTCCATGGTAGCCCTAATATCTGTGGTCCCATGAGTGCTGAATCCCCTAGTAAGTCCATAACATAGGTGATCTTCAAGGTCAAACTTACAATGCCTTGAATGGTGCCATACCAATAGTGGAGTGACAGTTGTTGTTGTATGAGAACTCCACCAAAGTCAAGTGATCCTCCCACCTATGATAAAAATCTAGGACGCAAGCATGCAGCATGTCCTCAAGGGTCTGAATGGTCCACTCTGTCTGACCATCCATATGAGGATGGAAGGTGGTGCTCAACCGAAGCTGTGTCCTGAACGCATCCTGCAACCCCTTCCATAGTCGAGAAGTAAAATGTGCATCACGATCGGAGACAATCGTAGATGGAACCCCATGAATCCTCAAAATCTCATGTATGTAGAGGCATTCCAAGCCCTCTACTGATCCCTGCTCTATGTTAGGTAGGAAGTGATCCGACTTGGTGAGTCAGTTAGTGATCACCCAGATGGAATCATGCCCCTTGGACATGCGTGCATGTCCTGTCACAAAGCACATTGAAATTTCATCCCAGTTCCACTATAGCACCTCTAGTGGCTGAATTAAGCATGCTGGAACATGATGCTCTACCTTCACTTGTTAACATGTGAGGCACCAAGAGACAAACTTGGATACAACTTTCTTCATTGTCGACCACCAGTGCTGGCGTCGTAGGTCCTGGTACATACTCACCACTCATGGATGTACTGCTAGAGGGGACGTATAGTGCTCCCGCAACAATTCCTCCCTAAGCACCACTGGTACAATAGTATACCCTCTGAAGAGGATGACGTGCTCCACACCTTCATAAAATCAATCTGGTACATGTCCTGTGGATATCTGAGAATGTCAAGCCTCGTAGTAGGTGTCCGCAAGCTGCACCACCCTGACTCGCTGAAGGAGTGGGGGAGTGACTTTCAGAGATTGAAGATAAGTTGATCCATCTCGATCCGCATAGGATATCTACAAAGCAGCAAGCTGCTCTGTCTCCTCACTCAGCAACTGTATACCATATCTTCTACTGAGTGCATCTGCTACTATGTTCCCCTTCCCAAGAGTATAGACTATTTTGAAGTTATAGTATTGGAAGAACTCAAGCCAACGCTGCTGTCTCGGGTTTAGGTCATTCTGAGAGAAGATATACCTGAGACTCTTGTGATCAGAGTAAGTTGTAAAAAGTTCTCCCATCAAGAATGGCACCACATATTTAAGGAAAATAATGTGAAAAAGAGAGGGAGGAGGTTCCCTTTTATAATTAATGAGGTGGTTACTTTAGGAATGTATTAACATGTTAATTTATTATAAAATAAATTTTGATTGAAAATGGTCCAAAACATATTTAATTCAGAAATAAGATGATTTTGGTTCTAATACCAATCATCCAATAATTTTTAAACAAGTGTTTCATATTATTTTATCCTTTTTTTAAACCCTTATTTACCCTTTTTAAATCTTACCGTGATATCATGTTATTTACACATTGTGGGTTAATGTAATTACCATATCATATCCAATGACCCAAAAAAATTATTTATGACATATATGGACTTATATTATCCGATTTTAAGAATCTTATATTTTTTTAAATTTAATTTAATTTATTAAACTATTTTATGTTTTAAGTTATGAATTTTGTCAATTTTGGAAAATATTAATTGTTGATTTTTTTAAAAAAAATCATAACAACTTGATTACCTAGAACCTAAGGAATTACCAATAATATAATATGTCAATATCATCCATAAAATTCATGTATGATATCAAAATAAAAAAAAATTATTTTATTTTAACATTTATAATATCATTAATTTGAATCCTTTATTAATGAAGCAATCACTACATCATCATTGTGTAAATATTTTATTTATTAATATAAAGCCTAAAAATTATAAATAAAACATTATGATGTATGGAATATTTTAAGATTTATAATTACTATTTATAGTCAATGGTATTTGTTATATATCGTTACCTTAATGTTTTATTTGTAAAAGATACATGTTTATGTTACATTTTTCTTTACATGAAATTAATTTTTATGAAATGCCATTTTCTCATCCAAGTGGATCCATGGGGTCCCAAAATCCACCCAAGGATTCCTATGGTCGGAAATATCTCATAAAATAGTATTAGGACATGTTTTAAGGTATTTTTAAATTACAAATTGATTATTTTTTACCCTTATTTACCAGAATTAGCCTTTAACCATGGTAAATAAAAATAATTTCTGAAGGTACTATTCATAATGTCTAAAACTAAAATGTACCTATTTACACAATTTGAAAATTATGACTCCAAATATGGAATCTATTTTTCCAAAATTAAAACATAGAAGTTGTATTAATTAATTTAAAATTAATTCCCATTGTCAAAACCAAAAAGTGGGGTTTTAAGAAGTAAAAACTGTCAAAATGGTTACATGTTTATTTGTGCAATTTCAATGGGAAATTAAATCCAATGACCAACATTGGATTAGATGATAACAAAATTATTCCAAATGCACTTTAAATTAAATTAAAAATATAATCTAACTATATAAATAAATTAGATGAAAAGGAACATTTGAATTAAAATGCCCCATTTTTTCTCTATTTATTAAAATTTGATTTTTTTAGAAAAATACTAAAAATTAAAAAATAGTAAATTTTTATGTCCTTCTTCCAAACAATAATTTAATTTTTTATATTTAACTTATAAAAGTGTCAAAAATTGATTTAAATATGGTGCTCCATGAAAAGGTGGTAAAATTTCTTTTTTTATTAAAAATACTTCTTTTATCTAGAAAAATTTATTTGATCTTATATCATGTTTTCAAAAATACATAAGTTGAAAATTTAATTTTATATAATTAAAAAAAATTAATACTATTCATAATGGCAAGTTTATATTCCATTACATAGTAATATTTGAATAATATATCATTGTTTAGTGAAACTCGATTTTGCATACAACACAAGGTATCAAGGAAGGCCACTCTTACTAAGTCAGTGTTGTGTTTACTGTAAACTAATACAATGTATTATATAGCATAATATAATCATTGTGTATCATACAACAAAAGAAATCAAAGATATTAAAAGAATCTATCTCATAAAATATTGGGGTCTTACATTGTGATTCCATGAAAGTCAGTATATTTTCTTCTTTTTTGGGGTTTGCGGGATTCAAGGTGTAAATTTATTTTATATCCTAAATTGGGGAAAATCATTTAATTTCCAAATGATTATTTTGGTTTCACATAATAATTTTTTTAGTTATAGTAGGTATATATATTATGATGATCTAAAGAATTATTTAATTCCTCCAATATATTCATCAAAAAATTGGTGAATCTTTTGAAATATTGAACGATTTTCAACACCAATAATTTTTTTATTATCCATATAATTTAGTGTTTTATATTTGGCCATCCATGGTGTGTATATCCCCTTTTCTCCATCGATTTCCCAATATCATTATTTCAATTTTTTTGGTTACGTTATTTCATTTTAAGGAGTGTCTATACCATTTTTTTTATGAATGATGAAATGATTTTGGTAGATTATAGGCTCCCTTATGTGGCTACCATCCATCGGTTGTATCTAATTTTCAGGTATATTTATGGAAATTCATAAATCCTTCATAGTGTATGAAATATTTATTATATCCCTCTTTTTGTCTATGTGTAGGGAAATATTTTTATTTGTTTTCCATTGGTTGGGTATAACATATCATAATTAGAAGATAATTATGAGAAGAATTATGATATTTTTTTTGGGAATATAGATAAATCACATGTTCATACTACTTGTAATGTTTTTCCATATTTGAGTAAACATGCTTGTCTCCATTGTAGAAAACTATGGCTGTTTGGATCTTATATTGTACATTAATTATAATAATTTGAAATTCCATTATAGTGTATATAATTTTATATCACGCTTTATAATATACTAAGAACCTATATAAGTTTACTAAATTATTTTAACATGGAAGTATTCAATTTTTATGAGAATAATCATGCTAATTAATGAAGTACAATAATTGATTCATTTATAAATCAGAATTTTTTGTAAATTGTGGAATCTAGAATTTGATTGTCTATATGTATGTTCTTATTGTGTTTTTAGATGTTATAATGGTTTTTCTATAGTGAATGTGAATTCTTTCATGGTTTTTAGAATGTGTTCAAAATTTATGAGATGATTGGATTGCATGCTACATAATGTGGGATGGTGTGTGGTGGTTGGGATTTCTATTTCTTGAAGTGAGCATATTTTGTTGTGGTGATAAAAATTCGAATATGATGGTCTATAGATATGGTTTTTGTGATATGAAATAATTTTTTTGGGGTTTTTTTATTTACCCTGATTGTTATACAGTGAATTTTATGTGATAAAACTAAAATGACATGTTTTTCTAAATGAATAATAATGATATAAATATGAAAAAGGAAATAGGTTAAAATTTATTTTTGGTAATTAGATTTAATGAAATAGATAATATATAATGTTTCTATCTTAATGGTAATAAAATTAATTAGAAAAATAATTTATTTAGAAAATCATAAATATGAAAATGGTTGATATTGTAATTCAAATTGGAATCAAGTGGTTATGGGTGGTTGGTATGAGGTGTGATGAATTTATTGATGGTCTAGATTATGGAAGACCTCACATTTTATATTATGATTGTATTTTTTAGGTTTTATCTATTGTATATATATATTATTCTTATATTATCATTTCATGTTATTTTTTTTCATGCTCCACTGAAGTAGATCTACCTTCTCAACATTCAAATTAATAGTTTTCCAAGTATTTTCCCTAACATATAGGCTCATGAAGGTTTATATGGTTTCTTACCCACTCTTCACCATTATAATATTGGAAATTGTTATGATAAGGGATTGTGAAATAGATTACACAAATGACTATTTTTTAAAATATACATGATACATTAAGTCTCATTATATTTAATGTATTTTTGTAATAATAATAATTGATGATATAATCAAATTCTTGAGCATAATAGATGTAGGTTTATATATAGTGTAATCCCTAACCACATTAGAGAGATGTAAATTAAGTTTTATATTGGGATGGGAACATTGGATATTATATATTGGATCATGATTTCTATAACTTAGTGAATAACATGTTGTGAGGTTCAATTAATTGATTTCATTTGATACCATGTTACTATATTGAATGCATGATTAAGTGAACATGCCCCATTGAACAAGTGATGAGTTAGTTCAAATGTTTAATAACATGCATTTTATAGTTTCATCATTGGAGAAATAATATTGTCTTTTCACATGGTCATTAAATGCCTTTTGTATCTTGTAAGTGGTTATGCATTTCGTGATATCCCTATTTATTTGAAAAAAAATTGTTTCTTGGATGATTTTTATTTCTAAGAAACACATTATTAGCTTGTATTGTGATATATAATTGAGTCAATGCCATAGTACTTTTCAATAGTATGTTGAACGACAATTTTATTAGTATTTGTTTAAATTGTCTACAAATTTTGGGAAAGTTTCTAGATTATAATTATATTATTTGATCAATATACTAGGCAGTGATAAATTATATCTCTATATCCAATGTTATTAATATGGGTAATTCCTTCCATATGTGATAATTCTATAACATTAGATATAGTTAGAAACCCTATGACTTGTAGAGGCAGGAATCAGGGGTATTTTCCTCTATTCCTCCATTTCCTTCGCTTTTGGAGTCCTTTGTGGGGGGATGTAAAAATGGTATTGTTTTTTTGGTTGAGATATATGATAGAGATAAAATATAGGTATCATGAGGATTGTATAGGATGGTTGGGTAGCTATCCATGTTGATCATAGTACATGACATATTTCAGGAAGACCATATATGAGAAATTATTTTATGGCCCCCATGATCGAGTGCAATGAATCTATTCTTATTTGATGGAAAATGAGTTGAAAATGTTTGTAGAGAAAATATCTAATAGACATATATGAATAAAATGTGTTCTTATTCATGAATGATTTGGATTATTTAGAGAATTTTAATTTAATTTATTAAAATAACCATATGAATATTACATAAATCTTTGATTATGTTGTCTATTTTCATTTCTATAATGGGTCACTATAATTTTCAAAAAGGATCTTTGTTGGTAATGTTTTATATGACTAATAACGTCTATCATTAAAGGATTCACCCAATAGTGGAGGGTGATACATAACTGAGGGAATTTACTTCTATTTAGTTGATAAGATTGTGTATTTATGAGTTAAACATCTATAATATAGTGACAAATCTCTTTCTAAGGTATCTCTAGTTAAAATTTGGTTTTCTTTGATATTGGGATGTTTTTTTATTTTATGGTATCCCAAAGTGAAAAGTCATGTGTCAAGTGATGTTTTATTATCATAGATATTGGACGGAACTATATTTTTATTGGATTAAATTTAGATAGATTTTTATAAATTATGAATGTACATAGGATGAAGGAGGTACACTCCCTTAATATTGTGAGCCTGAGATATCATGATATGGGTATCATGTCGATACTCTCATGCCCATTTCACATTAATGTATTTCAAAATTAATATCATTTAGAAGGACATGTAGAGGTGTTATTTGGGACAGTGATCTAGAATAATGTCACCCTATTTATTCTTTTAAAGTATCAAGAGATTCCAAAAAGGATGAGGCTATTGGGGATCACTATTATGTGGTGGACATATTCTCCCCATAGATAGAGCCTTATAATTTTTTCATTGGTAATGAATTAATGTATTCTATTCATACAATCCTATCTAAATTCCAGATGATGGACTCATTTTTTATGTGGAGGGAATGTTAATGGAGTTAATTAGTGAGAAGGGTTATCAGATGAGTAGATTAACAGTGAACCCCCTTCTATATCATCTGGAAGATTTTCAGTTGATTCTTATTATGGGTATTTTCATAGTTTTTTGTATGTGATTCATAATGATTTTCTATCGGACTTTTGAATACTCTCCCTTTATGTCACATCTATTTTTTATATTGTTTCAACTGAGTGCATCTATGATTTTGATGTCTCACTATCGAATGATTCCTATGGATATATGTGAGTGAAGAATTCAATTTTTTGATTTTATTTTGAGGGTTATCATCTAAAAATATGTTTCTATTTGGGGTTCCTTAGTATTGTTCAATAATAATGAAAACAAGATTCTAAGGTAGTTCGTAGACTATTGTGTGATGAATTATGTGAAGATCAATGACCCTTACCATATTCCAAGGATTGATGAATTTTTCAACCAGCTAAAGGGAACTAGTTTTTTCATGAATACTTACTTTTGTTTTAGATATCATTTTTAGGGAGAATGGTATGGATGTTCTGTAGAATATTTTTGGGTGGAAGAATGGAAATATTAACATCATGGTAATGGTATTCAGTGTCATGATAATGCATGATGTGTTCTTGGGATTCCAAAAATCAGTATTTTGTGAGATTGTAGAATGATATGTAGTTGTGTTCATTAAAAATATTTTATATTATAAAAGTCTTTGGAGGAGAAATTATATCCTCATAAAGCAATCTTAAAGGGAAAAAAGTACCATTAACTATATTGGACACTATCCACGTGTATGTTTTATATCATAGAGTTGTATTTCCTTTTCAATGTTGGGTTACATAAGATTTTTATAATTAATCCATCTGTTGTATAGAATATTGATTCATGGGTGTCTTCAATGAATGTTCAAGGGGCTCATAGTTTCCTTCATTGTGTGAAATATTATCTAATGAGTGAATATAATTTCTCTTAGATTACCACATTACTTATATCTTTGACAAGGAGGGAATAATATTTATTATTTGAAGATCAATGAATGTATAAATAGGATTCCTTGGTTAAGGATATCTATTATTCATCCCATCTCATATTTTTAATGTATCCTGATTCTGTAATGGTTTTTTTCTATATTATGGTTTTGTAAAATGTAATCCCCATGAGGTAAATATTGTAAAATGTTGGAATCAGGTGTGTCTGCACAAAATGTATGTATATATTACATAGTATTTGAGAACATTGTTATTTTCATAGAAAACATGATCTTAAAATTGTTTTTATCAACTAGACCATAATCTACCCCTATAGTGTTCAATAGAGCTTATATACGAATATAATTTTGAAAAATCATATCCCCTAGTAAAGTGGAATATATTTTCCAGTTCAATGAGTTGGAATAATGAGGAGATGAGTTTTAGGAGTCTGTAAATGGTTCAATATGTATGGAAGATAATGTAGAGATTTATCATTTCATGGGGTAATCCAATGATTAGGGTTATAAAAATGATATAAACATGAAATTTTACTTTATACATATCATGACCCATCCCCACAAGGTGTACCCCTCCTGGACCGGAAATGTGATAAGGGAGATAATGACCCTCGTGTCCTGCCTGGAGTTGGCCCCAGGTTGGCGACTAGCACCGCTGGTATAGTAAACACAAAAATGGGAGGCATTTCCCTCTAATAGAACACATGAGAAAGAGAGAGATATGATAGACACCAACCAAATTAAACTTAAAATAAAATACAAAATAAATCCCAAGTACACATATTCCATGTAATGTAAAAATACTAAAACTTAATGTGGGAAACAGCAAGAACCCAAAAGAATGTAAAAATAGCAGCAAATAGGAACCTGAAAAACTCCTGACACCCTGAGCTTGTAGAAACTAGAAAGATCACCATCCTTCTCCAAGTGACCTGAAAACAGTTTATATATACATAGGGTGAGTATAACAGTATACACAATAGTATCCTACCAGAATCCTCTCATGTAAAACTAATGAAAGCATGCTAAATCACAGTGACCAACAAGTGAAACTAACTTGTCACCTACATAAGTATACTAAGTTCCCATCCTCACAATGGATACTCTCACCAAGTATCGCATACAAGAGTATATAATATAATAATGAATATCAAGGGTACCCTGCTACTACTTCCCCATGGTTTGCCACTTTTCCCCAACATGAAAAATCCTAAGAATCTCTCTCCAAAAAGGCATGCCCGCAGACACTTGGGAGAAGCACCACAATAAGCACCTTGTGCAAAAAACCACCATGTCCATAAATGAAATTAACCAGGTAGTTTCCGGGAGCCACCACAGATCGCATAACGTGTATCATAGGTCGGGCATTATACCCCAAGCCATTACAACCCACACACTGAGTAAGAATCCTTAAGCCATCATAGCCTATACACATTATGCCTATAGTAGTCCATAGAAAACTATATCTAGAATATATGTGTGTAAATAACCACAATCCATTACATGCCTCCACACACATATATGGGGAAAACTAACCATTGTTCATACCATCACAAGTATCTACCAAGAGAAGAAAGAAGGGCCAAAGGGGGTAGTCAGACATCCATCCTCCCACCAGAATGTTTGGGAAAACACACCCAGGGCTCTGAATCCTCGGGGTGTCAGATTCCCTAATTGAAGTGGTGGAGTAGCGTATAGAAACAAAAATAGTATAGAATATACAATAGCTCACAACAACACTATGGGCATAACGTAGTCTTAGACAAAACTGCAGCTAATGCCTCTCGGACTCCCAATGGCACTTCTTAGACTAGGTATCCTATAAGCACACAACCATTTAATGAGATTTATTACATTACTTCATTACATTTTTATCAGTTTCACTTTACGTTAATTAATTATTTAAACATAAATTAACCATCATTAATTTCCAAGTTATATTTCAATAAAATTACACCTAACGTACACTCATCCTTCAAATTACCACCTCAGGATTGTGCCCCAAAAAGATCCAACCCCATGGGTTAATATCATTTATTCAATTAATTATTTATAATATTACTTTCCCATATTCCCAAGAATTCTAGAAAAACATTCTATGCTACTAAACACAAGGGTGCTCCACACAGTGGGTAGCTGAACATCCCATCGAGTCTTTTCCACCAATAATAAGAGCATAGACCAATCCTCCCGTGAGAATCTAAACACAAATATCAAGTGTCATACCCCATGTGTCTTCACCCCTTTCGAAAGAAGGGTAAGAAAAACCACCTTCTTTGAGCAATGGAGAATGAATAGTGGATAAAAAACCAATAAGAATCAGCAAGCATCCAACATTCACATCCAACTCATTTCATCATCCCAGATGTCCTCCCTGAAACCCAAATGCATAAACCAATGCTTCTCACCACTCTAGGCATTAACTGCTGCCACAAACAATAGGCATCCCTTGTAATGGCATGGACCTCTCCGGTCCATTACATTGTGAAATTTTGGTGTTGGAGGTGTTCCGGGAGGTCAATGGGACTTATCCCCAACACATTTCCAATTGTCCAGTCCTGTGAACAGTGTTTCCATTTTTATGAATAGTAACAGATCGGTCTCACAGATCGGTCTGACAGATCGGTCTCACACATCGGTCTGACAGATCAGTCTCACAGATCGGTCTGACAGATCGGTCTGACAGATCGGTCTGACAGATCGGCCTCACAGATCAGTCTCACAGATCGGTCTGAGAGATCGGTGTCACAGATCGGTCTGACAGATCGGTCTGACAGATCGGTCTCATAGATCGGTCTGACAGATCGGTCTGACAGATTGGTCTCACAGATCGGTCTACGAGATCAGTCTCATAGATCGATCTCAGAGATCGGTCTGACAGGTTGGTCTCCCAGATCGGTCTCATAGATCGGTTTCAAGTACAGTAACGGTGGGTGAATAGTGTTTCCAAATTCCTACAGTTTTGCCCCTTTTGACGTTTCCTTTGACGTAAAATACATTTAAAGACTTATTTTAAGGGATCTTAAGTTCGTTTCAAATGCCATAAATCCTATATTAATTATTCCTATGGACATGATGTTTTTTTACTTCGTCAAACCTTGTGGGTTAATGCGATCCGCTTTTAATGGAGAATTAAGTGCATCTTAAACCATCACCCCATTAAATCATCAAAAAGTGACAAGATATCATTCTACCTTGTTCTTCCTCTTTGTTCTCATCTATGAGACATTAGAACCTTTCAATCCTTACCATATGAGTTTCACAATCAAACTTTACTCGTCGGATCAGTTCCACTCTATTTTGATGCAAACAAGTTATGTCGATCATTCTTCGATATAAGGTATGATTTATCATTATTACTTCGGGGATCGTCTTATCTTGTTCACCTTTCCATATTAGCATGTATTCTCCATGATTCTAATGGGTTTTTCTTAGGGTTTGGTTGGTTTGGACTTACCGTGGAATCCTCGGGTGGATGCAGTTGTCGCGAGAGGAGGATCGTGACACGTTGTGTGGATAAAGAACGTGAGGAACTGTTTGAGGTAAGGGATTCGTGGATTCTCTAATTGTTTATGAGCAATCGTAGAATTAGCATGATATATCCCTTTTGATCACAATAAAATTGACCTAATTAGATATTTGAACCGGATAAAGAAATTTTTATCACTCGTATGTTACTGCCTCATGTTTTCCTAGATAGTGTGATATCTATGCTTGATTTGCTTAGTTGTTTATTCTTGATGGAAATTGGTAATGAACATAAAGCCGGAAATAATTGATAATTAATTGGATAAAGATAAAGAGTCATGTAAATGAATCCTTTTGTTTCCATTTTTGTATTTGTTCTAATTTTTTATGTTAATCAAATTGTCATAGTAAGCATGTTAAATATTTTGTGATAGCTTACTGAATAGGTTTCCTGGATTTAGAACCTATGTTTAATAAATCTGTTAATTGAATATGGATTAAAGAACTGTTTGGTTTATAAAAGATAACTCCTGATAGGGTTCTGAGTTACCCTCTTGCATTTAAGGCTGAATGCCTTGTGGTTTGGAGCCATGAGTGCTCATTTTGTATGATGGATGGATGCCTTGCTAAATGCCAAGATCCCATTTGATGTGATGATTGTTTTCCTACTTCTTGTACTGTGATGTGATCCTGGATGGCTGTTGTGATATTTGGAGGCAGGGAGGCCTTTTGGTTGTGGCAGCGGATGACGCCTAGAGTGGAGAGATGCATCGGTTTATGTATGTGGGTATCTGGGAGGACACAAAGGATGATGGTATGGGATGGATGTGAAGGTTGGATGTTGGTGGTTTTGTTTGGTTGTTTATCTGCTTTACTTTTTCCCCACTGCTCAAGGCAGCTAGTCTTGTTTACCCTCTTCCGAAGGAGGCGAAGACACACGGGGTATGACACATGCTTTTTGTGTTTAGCCTCTCGAGGGATAATGGGTCTATGCTCTTTCTATATGGGGAAAAGAATCGACGGTTAGAATATCTACTCATCGTATTGATCCCCCTTTGTGTTTAGTATCATAGGTTGCTTTTCTAGAATTCTTGGGAATAGGGGAATGTAATTCTGTAATAAAAGATTGATTAAATGGTGGTAATCCAAGGGGATGGAGATCTTGGAACTTAAAGGAGATGTTGAATCGTAAAAATAGCAGTTAAATTTGAATGTGAGGCCAATTCATTCTAATGAGGTTGTGTTCATGGTTAATTAATGTTTGATGAATTAATTAACATATAGTGGAATTGATAAAATGGGAATTAAGTAATCTAATAAATCCCTTAAATGGTTGTGTGATAATAGGATACGTAGTCTTAGAAGTGGCAGCCCGAAGTCCAAGAGAAGTTAGCTGGAGTTCAATCTAAGACTAGGTAATGCCTATAGTGTGGTTGTGAGTTATATATATTCTATAATTTTTTTGTTTATATATGATAATCCACCCAGTCGGTAAGGGAAAATAAAACCCTGAGATTCTTAGCCCTTGGGGGGGGGGGTGGTGTTTTCCCCAACATTCTAATGGGAGGTTGAATGGCTGACAACCCCCTTTGACCCCTCTCTCTTCTCATGGTAGATACTTGTGCTGGTAGACACAGTGGTTAGTTTTCCAATATATGTGTGTAGAGGGCTATAATGTCTTGTGGTTATTCACACACATATATTATGGATATAGTATCTTATGGACTACTATAGGTGTAATGTTTATAGGTTGTGATGGATTGAGGATCCTTACCCGGCGTACGGACTGTGATAGCTTGAGGTATAATACCCGACGTATGATACACGTTATGCGAGCTGTGGTGGCTCCCGGAAACTACCTGGTTACTTTTGATTGTGAGGATGGTGTGGTTCTTAGCCTAGGTGTCTACAAGAAAGCCTTTTTGGTGCACGTGGTGCAGATTGTGGAGCTTAGCCCAAGTTTATAAAGGCAAGCCTTTGGAGAGAGATGTGTAGGACATATGTTGTTGGGGAAAAGAGGCAAACCAGTGGGGAAGTAGTAGCGGGGTACCCTTGATATTCTTTACTATATTCTATATTCTTTTATACGTAATTTGGTGAGAGTATCCATGGTGAGGATGGGAACATAGTATACCTGTTTAGGTGACGAGTTAGTTTCACTTGTTGTTCACTGTGATTTAGCATGCTTTCTTTACTTTTGCACGAGAGGCTTCGGGGAGGATCCTACTGAGTATACCGTTATACTCACCCTACGTATATATAAACTGTTTATTTCAGGTCACTTTCAGTGGGTTGGAGATCAGGGTGGTTACTACTAGCTTGTGGTTGCAGGAGCTGTTGGGGCTTGTGGTTGCTGCTGTCTTTTCCGTTCTTTTGGGTACTTTTAGTTTTCCCCTTTCAGTTGTAGTACTTTTTCATGACATTGAATATGTGCACTTGGGTTTTCTTTTATATTTTAGTTTTTAGTTGGATTTGGTTGGTGTCTATTCAATATCTCTCTTCCGCATGTATTCTCTTAGAGGGTAATGCCTCCCATATTTGTGTTTACAATACCCTCGGTGCTAGTTGCCAACCCTGGGCCTACTAGAGGCGGGACTCAGGGGTCACTATCTCCCTTCTTACATTGCCGGCCCAGGAGGGGTACACTTTGTGGGGAGGGGGTCTTGACAGAGTTGTATCATAGGATAGGTTGAGGGATAGGATAGAGATTAGAGTTAGGCACAGGTGAGGTTTCATGGGTTGGTAGGGAAAAATTGTCATTTGTGTTTAGCAAGTGGGGTAAACACTGGAGATCGGTAGAGACATAGGCGTTTAGGGATCCCTATGATCTGTTTCATGGACCTTTAATTTTATGATGGCTACTAAAAAAGGTGATACTGGTTGTAGGGTAGAGTCCTAGGAAAGGATCATGCATCACTCTTCATTTCCCCTTTGTTTGAATGGGTAGACCTTGGGATAGGTTAACCTAAAATGAACAAAATAAAACAATAAATTAATTAATGTTGAGTCTTCCATAATCCAAGTTTAGGAGCTCTAACGGTTTGTTCTTTTGCAGGTATGGCTCCAGGTCGATGTCCTCGTCAGGTTTTCATAGAATATGACTAGAAGGCTATGCCAGAAGATTGTCGTTGGGTAGGGGTTGACGACGACGACACTTGGAGGAAGACACTCTGAGAGTTTCTGTGCCAGAGTCTGCAAAACTACGAGGGCTTCGTTTTAGATGCAGTCAAGAAAGACTGGTTATAGGAGGTCGAGATCAGCTTCAGTTCGATTCGTTCTCAGAAGGAGCACTGGGTGTCTTTAGTAATGACGATTCTGTGTGGAGCAGTGAGGCAGTGGTGGCTCTTATTCCTCGGGGATCATGAGGAGTCAGCGATCTAATGGGCGGAGTGTTGAGAAAAATTCAGAGTTGAGTCCCATTCTTCGTCCGCAAAGGCGTCCAGTGTTCAAGAGCTTCTTACCCTTCGACAGGGGAGCTCCAGTTTTTGAGAGTTTGGAATCCATTTCAAGAACCTTCTACGATATGATTCAGAACTGTTACCAGATGAGGAGGCCAGGGCGAGGCATTTCGAGGAGGCTTTGCATCTAGGTATACAGCGCCAGTTCGCCCCATTTATGATGAAGACATATCTTGATGTGCTAGGGAGGGCAGAGGTTGTTGAGAGGACTTTCGCCAGGACCGGATCATCACGAGAGAGGAATCATCATGATTTCTCACGAAGCAAAGCTGTGGTCCAGGGTTCCTAGTTTTCAGGGCAGAAGAGTTTCTGTTCACCTGGGGGTAGGTCCTAGCCCTTCCAATCTTGTTTCTCTAGAGGTAGCAACTCTCAGGCCTAGGCCAAGGGATCATACGCTTGTGTTTCTTGTGTTGTTCATGGTCATCAACAGCGGGGGTGCCCAACTTTTCATAGCAGTCATCATGCAGCGGGCGCTCCGCTCCAGTTTCCTCCGTTGAGGCAGTTCCAGCCGAGGCAGCAGTAGCAGGTTACACCAGCTTTAGATCACTAGAGGGTAGATGTGGCAGGCATAGGACAACCCCATGATGCTCCCCATCCTCCGAGAGTAGAGCGTGGCCGTGTTGGTGGTCGTCATCAGGGTCAGAGAGGTCATGGAGGAGGTCGTGGTCAGATTCATGCTCTAGCATTTCTAGCCCAAGGCGAGCCAGATGTCGTTCGAGGTACCCTTTGCTTGTTTTCTACCTTAGTGTATGCCTTGTTTGATTCAAGAGTGACACACTCCGTCATATCACATACCCTTGTCCATGCTTTGGGACTTGAGGTAGAGAGGCTTCCAGTTCCCTTGGCGTTGACTACGCTCGTTGGAGGTCGAGCTGACTTGTTTGAAGTATGTAGATACTGCGAGCTAGTGTTGGGGAAACACCGCTCTTGGAGAGATTTCCTATGTTTACGGATTCAACCATATGATTTCCTCCTCGTCATGGATTGGTTGTATTCGGTGCAGGCTATCGTGGATTGCTTTAGGAATAAGGTCATCTTCATTGGTGTGGATGGAGAGAAGGTGGGGTTTTTTGGTGAGCGAGAACCTCAGATGGGTCATAGACGAGTTCCATCCTTATCATCCATGATGGCTGAATTGATGCTAAGTTCTTCAAAGGTTCAGTAGTTGGTGTTTCCTAGGGTCGTGGAGGAGTACCCTGATTTCTTTCTAGAAGAGGTCATAGCATTACCCCCTCGACAAGAGATCGAGTTTAGGATCGTGCTACATCCAAGAGCGTCTCCTATATCTTTGTCTCCTTATAGGATGGCCCCTATTGAGTTGCGAGAGCTACATATACAACTTGATGGTCTATTGCAGTGCAGTTTTGTTCGACCATGTGTGTCACCATGGGGTGCACTAGTATCGTTCGTAAAGAAGGCCGACGAGAGATTTCGGTTGTTATTCGATTATCATCACATAATCAAAGTGAAAATAAAGAACTACTATCCTATTCTGCGGATTGATGACTTATTCGATCAACTGAAGGGTGCAAGTTGGTTCTCAAAGATCGAATTGTGGTTAGGATATCATAAAATGCGTGTGAAGGATGAGGATATTCCGAAGACTGCTTTCCTCTGTCTTCATGGGCATTATGAGTTCATTGCAATGCCATTTGGCATGACGAATGATCCAACTGTATTCATGGGGTTGATGAACGATGTATTCCGTGATTTCCTAGACAAGTTTGTGGTGGTTTTCATTGACAAAATCCTTGTGTACTCCACATCTGAAGAGGAGCATGTAGAGAATCTATGAGCCGTTTTGGAAGTTCTTCGCCAACATCAGTTGTTTGGGAAGTTGTCTAAGTGTGAGTTTTGGGCTCAAGATGTCCGTTTCTTGGGGAATGTTGTTTCCCAAAATGGACTAGCTATGGATACATCGATGATAGAAGCAGTTTTTTCTTGGGCAGCCCCCAAGAAAGTGTCAAAGGTGAGATGTTTCCTTGGTCTCACAAGCTACTACAGAAGGTTCGTAACCAATTTCTCCCGAGTTGCGACTCCTATGACAGCATTATCCAGGAAGGATCAAGCGTTCATATGGACTGATCAGTGTCAGACAGCTTTCGAGTGTCTAAAGGAGAAGTTAGTAAGTGCTCCAGTCCTTTGTATCCCAGCTGAGGGAGTCCAGTTTGATGTTTTCTGTGATGCTTCACATCTGGGGTTAGGCTATGTTCTCATGCAGTAGAGGTCAGTTGTTTCTTATGGGTCTCGGTAGTTGTGTCTCTATGAACACAACTATTCCACCCATGATCTTGTGTTCTTATCTCTGGTGTTTTCTATGATATTTTGGAGACATTACCTCATTGGTGAGAACTTTTTGGTTTTCACTGATCATAATATTTTGAGGTATGTTTTCTCCCAGCGTGACATGAACCTAAGAGATCATCAGTGGATGGAGTTCTTGCAGGAAAAAGTCTTTGAAATATCATATACACCTGGAAAATGGAATGTTGTAGCTAATGCGTTGAGCCGAAAGTCATGGAGTGATGATGTGTGTGAATATGGTGATTCCTGGAGAGTAATGGTGGAACTGTCAGCTTTGCATCTTGATATGGAAGAGGATGGAGGTAGAGGTTGTCTTTTCCAGATGATGGTGCGGTCGTCCCTGATGCAGAAGGTGGAAGAGTCCCAGTTGGGTGATCTATAGGTGGAAGTCTGGAGAGATAGAGTTTTTTGTGGTGAGGCCCCTGATGGTTGGTCGGAGGATGAACAACACCAAGTGTTGTATCATGGAAGGCATTTTGTTCCCTTGGTGATTCGTGATACGGTTCTCCGAGAGTTCCATAGTTTTCCCTTAGTAGTACATCCTGGAGTGACAAAGATGTACCGATCGTTGAGAAATCAGTTTTGGTGGCCTGGGCTGAAGCGTGCAGTTGCGGAGTTTGTGTCTCGATGTTTAGTCTGCCAGAAGGTGAAGGCTGAACACCGTGTTCCTGGTGGTCTTCTCCAGCCATTAGATATTCCTCAGGGGAAGTGGGAGGACATCTCAATGGACTTTTTTTCTAGTTTACCTCGAGCTCCGGGTGGACATGATGCTATTTGGGTGGTAGTAGATCATGTGACAACATCGGCCAACTTCATAGCGATCAAGGAGTCGATCTCAATGGAATTTTTTTCAAGAAAGTATATAGAGGAGCTAGTAAGTCTTAATGGAGTCCCTAGGACGATCATTTCTGATCGATATCCTCGTTTTACCTCCATGGTGTGGAGAGGTGTCCCGCATGCTTTTGGTTCTCAGCTATGCCTTAACACTACTTTTGATCCTCAAACGGATGGTCAGATAGAGCGAACCATCCATAATATTGAAGACATGTTGTGATCTTGTGTTCTTGACTTTGGAGGTTCATTGATGAGGCACTTACCCTTAGTGGATTTCGCTTACAATAATATTTTTCACTCAACCATCGGTATGGCGCCGTTTGAAGCCTTGTATGGTCGGCCTTTCTGTTCTCCGTTGTACTGGAATGGGTTGGAGAGTTAGCAATTCTCAGACTGAAACTAGTGCAGAATACAACAGATATGGTTCAGGTGATTCATGAAAGGATGAAGATTGCACAAGATCGTTAGAAATCACATTCTAATCAAAGGAGGAGACCCTTGGAGTTTAATGTTGGGGATCATGTGTTTCTCAAGGTGACTCCCCATTGTGGGCAGTGAAGGTTTTCTCGTGGAAGTAAGCTTTCTCCACGGTTTGTTGGGAATTTCGAGGTGTTATCTCGTTTTGGAGCTGTGGCGTATCAAGTAGCACTTCCCCCACAGATGAATCAGATACATGATGTTTTCAATGTATCATAGCTCCGTCGTTATCTTCATGATGAATCTCACATCATCTATTGCGTAGAGATCGGTGTTGATGATGATGAAACCTTTGAGGTGTGACCTATGGATATCCAAGACCACAAGGAGAAGGTGTTGTGTGGGCGTTCTATTCCATTAGTTCGTGTCTTGTGGCAACATGGTGGCATGGAGGAGAGTACTTGGGAACGTGAGTCACAAATGCGTGTTCAGTACCCAGAGTTGTTTTAAGTTGTTGTGCTGAGTTTTATTTGATCCTTTCTTTTATATACCTTTGATGTGATGTTATTCATGAATGGTATGGATATGGATTATTTTTTCCCTTTCTCTCTGATGTTGTGGTTTCGTCCCAGCTTTACAACAACTCAGGGTGGTTTTCCCCTGATAGGTATCTTACAGGGTTATTGTTCGGACCCCTCTTTTACTCATGTTGGTTTTAAATTCTCGAGGACAAGAATGTTTTGAGAGGTACTTGATGTAATGGTCTGGACCTCTCTGTTCCATTAAATGGTGAAATTTTGGTGTTGGAGGTGTTCTCGGAGGTCAAGGGGACTTATCCTCAACACTTTGCCCATTTTCCAGTTCTGTGAACAGTGTTTCCAGTCTTATGAACAGTAACAGATTGGTCTGATAGATCGGTCTCATAGATCAGTCTAATAGATCGGTCTCACAGATCGTTCTGACAGATCAGTCTCACAGATCAGTCTCAGAGATCTGTCTGATAGAGCGGTCTCACAGATCGGTGTGACAGATCGGTTTGACAGAGCGGTCTGACAGATCGGTCTCACAGATTGGTCTAACAGAGCGGTCTGACAGATCGGTCTGACATATCGGTCTGACAGATCGGTCTCAGAGATCGGTCTCACAGATCGGTCTCACAGATCGGTCTCACAGATCGGTCTCACAGATCGGTCTCACAGATCGGTCTCACAGATCGGTTTCATGTACATTAACGGTGGGTGAACAATATTTCTAGATTCCTACAGTTTTCCCCTTTTGACGTTTCCTTTGAGGTAAAATACATTTAAAGCCGTATTTTAAGGGCTCTTAAGTTCGTTTCAAAGGCTATAAATCCTATATTAATTATTCATATGGCCGAGATGTTTTTACTTAGTCAAACCCTGTTGGTTAATGCGATCCACTTTTAATGGATAATTAAGTGCATCTTAAACCGTCACCCCATTAAATATTCAAAAGGGGAAAAGATACCATTCTACCTTTTTCTTTCATTTTATTCTCGGCTATGAGATGTTATAACCTTTCAATCCTTCCCATAAGAGTTTCACAATCAAACATTACTCATCAGATTAGTTTCGCTCTGTTTTGATGCAACCAAGTTGTGTCGATCATTCTTCGATATAAGGTATGCTTTATCATCGCTCCTTCAGGGATCATCTTCTCTTGTTATCTTTCCATATTATCATGTAATCTCCATGATTCTAATGTGGTTTTCTTGTGGTTTTGTGGGTTCAGACATACCGTGGCATCCTCGGGTGGATGCAGTAGTCGCGAGAGGGGGATCATGACCCGTTGTGTGGATAAAGAACGTGAGGAACTGTTTGAGTTATGAGATTCATGGAATCTCTAATTGTTTATGTGAAATCGAATAATTATCATGATATATCCCTTTTTATCACAATGAAATTGAGATAATTAAATATTTGAACTGGATAAAGAAATATTTATCGCTCATATGTTACTGCCTCATGTTTTTTCTAGATAGTGTGATATCTATGCTTTCTTTTCTTAGTTGTTTTTTCTTATTGAAAATTTGTAATGAACATAATGCTGGAAATAATTGATAATTAATTGGATAAAGATAAAGAGGCATGTAAATGAATCTGGCTTTTTCCATTTCTGTAGTTGTTCTAATTTTTTATGATAACCGAATTTTCATAGTAATCATGTTAAATCTTTTGTGACAGCTTACTGAATAGGATTCCTGGATTTGGAACCTATGTTTAATAAATCTGTTAATTCAAGATGGATTAAAGAACTGGTTGGTTGATAAAATATAAAGCCTGATAGGGTTCTGAGTTACCCTCTTTCTTGTAAGGCCGAATGCCTTGTTAAAGGGACAAGATCCCATTTGATGTGATGATTGTTTTCCTGCTGCTTGTGCTGTGATGTGATCCTGGATGGCTATTGTGATATGTGGAGGCAGGGAGGCCTTGTGGTTGTGGCACCGGATGACGCCTAGAGTGGCGAGATGCATCAGTTTTTGCATGTGTGTGTCGGGGAGGACACCAATGATGATGGTATGGGATGGATGTGATGGTTGGCTGTTTGTGGTTTATTTTGGGTGTTTCTCTTCTTTAATTTTTCCCCACTTCTCAAGGAAGATGGTCTTACTTACCCTCCTTCTGAAGGAGGCGAAGACATGCGGGGTATGCCACGTGCTTTCCGTGTTTAGCCTCTCGAGGGAGAATGTGTATATGCTCTTTCTATAGGAGGAAAAGACTCGACGGGTAGTATATCTACTCACCGTGTTGAGCCCCATTTGTATTTAGTAGCATAGGTTGATTTTCTAGAATGCCTGGGAAGAGGGGAAATTAATTCTGTAATGAATGATTGATTAAATGGTGATAATCCAAGGGGATGGAGATGCTGGAAAATAAAGGTGATGTTGAATCTTAAAAAGAGCAGTTAAATTTGAATGTGATGCCGGTTCACATTAATGTGGTTGTGTTCATGGTTAATTAATGTTTGAATAATTAATTAACATATAGTAAAATTGATTAAATGGGAATTAAAGAAATCTAATAAAGCCCTTAAATGGTTGTGTGCTAATAGGATACCTAGTCTTAGAAGTGGGAGCCTGGAGTCCGAGAGACGTTAGCTGCAGTTGTGTCTAAGACTAGGTAATGCTCATAGTGTGGTTGTGAGTATTTTATATTCTGTACTTTTTGTGTTTCTATATGCTACTCCACCCAGTCAGTAAGGGCAACTGAAACCCTGAGGATTCTGAGCCCTGGGGGGGGGGGTGTTTTCCCCAACATTCTGATTGGAGGTTGAATGGATGTCTACCCCCTTTGACCCCGCTCTCTTCTCTTGGTAGATACTTGTGCTGGTAGGCACAATGGTTAGTTTTCCCATATATGTGTGTAGAGGGCTGTAATGGCTTGTGGCTATTCACACACATATATTCTGTATATAGTATCATATGTACTACTATAGGTGTAACGTTTATAGGCCATGATGGCTTGAGGATCCTTACTCAGCGTATGGGATGTGATAGCTTGAGGTAGAATACCCGACGTATGATACACGTTATGCGAGCTGTGGTGGATCCTGGAAACTACCTGGTTACTTTTGGTTGTGTGGATGGTGTGGTTCTTAGCCCAGGTGTCTGTGGGAAAGCTTTTGTGGTGCATGTGGTGCAGATTGTGGAGCTTAGCCCAAGTGTATACAGGCAAGCCTTTGGAGAGAGATGCACATGACATATTTCATTGGGGAAAAGTGGAAAACTAGTGGGGAAGTAGTAATGGGGTAACCTTGATATTCTTTACTATATTCTATATTCTTGTATGCGTTATTTGGTGAGAGTAGCCATGGTGAGGTTGGGAACATAGAATACCTATTTAGGTGATGAGTTAGTTTCACTTGTTGTTCAATATGCTTTAGCATGCTTTCTTTACTTTTGCACGAGAGGCTTTGGGGAGGATCCTATTGAGTATATTGTTATACTCACCCTACGTATATATAAACTGTTATTTTTAGGTCCCTTGGAGCAGGTTGGGGATCAGGCTAGTTACTACTAGCTTGTTGTTGCAGGAGCTGTTCAGGCTTGTGGTTGCTGCTGTCTTTTCCTTTATTTTGTGTACTTATAGTTTCCCCTTTCAGTTGTAGTACTTTTTCATGACATTATATATGTTCACTTGGGTTTTCTTTTGTATTTTAGTTTTTATTTGGAGTTGGTTGGTGTCTATTCTATCTCTCTCTTCCGCATGTGTTCTCTTAGAGGGTAATGCCTCCCATTTAGGTGTTTACTATACCCTCGGTGCTAGTCGCCAACCCGGGGCCTACTGGAGGCAGGACTTAGGGGTCACTATCTTCCTTCTTACATTGCCGGCCAAGGAGGGGTACACTTTGTGGGGAGAGGTTTGTGACATCCCTACCCCCATATATCACAACAACTATCCAGGTTCACATTAGAACACATTCAACAAGTAAACAAATGTTTTATCAAATGGGAAATTGGCCCTTAAACAAGCAAGAGGGTAACTCAAAACCCTACAAGGAATTATATTTTATCAAACAACCAGTTATTTAATCCATCATGGATTAACTGGTTTATTATTCGTAGGTTCCAACATTGGGAAACCTAAACACTAAGCTATCACAAATATTTAAACAAGCTTACTACACTAATTTGATTAACATCAAATTACAACAAGAAGAACCAGATTCATTTACGTGACTCATTATATTTATCCAAACGATTATTGATGAATTTCGGCTTTACGCCCTTTACCAATTTCCATCAATAAAGGAAAGTAAAACAATGGAATCATAGATATCACACTATCTAGAAAAACAAGAGGCAATAACAGACAATCATTATCAATATATTTATCATGTTCAAATAATTATTATATCAATTCCATTGTGATCCAATGGGATAAAACATGCTAACTATATAGTTTCACATAAAAGGAAAGAGAAACAATGAATCACCTACCACAAATGGTTCTTCACCATATTTATATGAGAACGAGTCGCACCACATGTTATGATCTCCCCCCCCCACGACTAGAGTATTTAACTGAGGATGTAGAGACACCACTACACTAGTCAACACCCTAGAAAAGTCTATTAGGAAAAGGTAGGTACTAATCCATAGAAGGAAATGGAGAAACTGAAGAAGATAAACCCCAATTAATGACTATAGATCATACCTTATATCAAAGATTGATCAATACTACTTGTTTTTATCAAAAAATAGTGAAACCAATCTAACGTGGAATGCTTGATTGTGCAAATACTATGGGAGGGAATTAAAGGATTGAGCATCTCACAGTCGGGAACAAGGAGGAAGAACTAGGGAGGAAGATATATCATCCATTTAGAAGATTTAATGGAGTAGTGGTTTAAGATATGTTGGATTTCCATTAATAGAAGATTGCATTAAACTATGCAGTTTGACATAGTAAAAGAATACCGACCCTTTGGAAAATTAATATAGGATTTATATCCCTTGAATCAAGCTTAGAGTCCTTAAAACAAGGCTTTAAATGCATTTTACTTCAAAGGAAACCTCAAAGGGGGAAACTGTAGGAAGATGGAAACATTGTTCATTAACATGAAATTTGGCATAGGAAAGATGTCGCCGTTGGAACCTAACCATTCTCAAAAAAAAATTCATGAACTCAAAATTTGAAAACGAAAAAAGGTTACCATTGGAACCTCACCGTTCTGGAAAACCTCATCATGAACTCAAAATTTGGCAAAGGAAAGAGTTCACCGATGGAACCTCACCATTCTGGAAACACTATTTATGAACTCAGAATTTGGAAAAGGAATGTGGTCACTATTGGAACCTCGCCATTCTAGAAACACTGTTGATGAACTCAATATTTGGAAACAGAAAGAGGTCACCTTTGGGACCTCAACGTTCTTGAAGCTCTATTCATGAACTCAATATTTTTCAAAGTAATGAGGTCACTGTAGGAACCTCACCGTTCATGAAATATAAATCTGGCAAAGGAAATAGGTCACCATTGCAACCTCACAGTTATGGAAGCATTGTTCATGAACTCAAAATTTGGAAAAGGAAATCTGTCACCATTGGAACCTCACTATTTTGGAAACACTCTTCTTGAACTCAAAATTTCGCAAAGGAATGAGGTCACTGTTGGAACCTCACAATTCTGAAAACACTGTTCATGAATGTAAATTTTGGTAAAGTGTTCTGGATAAGTCACCTGGAATTCTCAAAACACCTCAAACACTTGATTTTTGCAATGGAATGTACCATAGATGTCCTAGAAATTACATCAGATATCTCCCAAAACATTATCATCCTCAAGAATTCAAAACCAACCTAATTAGGAATAGAAAATAATCCCAAAAAACCACCCATCGAGATACCTGTCAAAAGAGAATAATCCCCATGAATCAACCAAAGAAAGCCATCTCATAAGCACGAATGGTGTAAAACCACTAAGCGAACATGGTTGCATGAGAAGAGTTAAACATCAAACAACTCTGGGTACTAAGCACATATCTACGACTCATGTTCCCTGGTACACTCCTACATGCCACCGTGTCTCCACAAGACATGAACCAAGGGTATTGAACACCCGTGCAACACCTTATCATTCTAGTCTTATTCCACAGGTTGCTTCTCAAAGGTCACGTCATCATCATCATCGATCTATTCCCAATAGATGACGTGAGAGTCATCATGAAGATAATGAGGGAGCTGTGACACATGAAAAACATTGTGTATCTAGTTTATCTATGGGAGAAGTTCTACACGATACACAACAACCCCAACACGAGCTAAAACCTCGAAAGGCCCAACAAAATGGGGAGAAAACTTACTCCCATGAACAAAACTTCACTGCCCATGATGGAGATTCGCCTTCAGAAACATGTGATCACCAATATAAAACTCTAAGGATATCCTACTTGATAGGAATATGCTTTCTAATGATCATGCACTGTCTTCATCCTCTCAAGAATCACCTGAACCATCTCTATTTTATTCTGAACTTGTTTCGGTATAAAATTTGCTGACTCTCTGACCCCAGTCCAGCACAATGGAGAGAGAAATTTCCACCCATTCAAGGCTTCAAATGGTTCCATACCGATGGTGGAGTGAAAAATATTGTAGTAATAAAACTCCACCAAGTGTAAGTGCCACATCCATGAACCTCCAAAATCTAGGACACAAGAGCATAACATGTCTTCAAGAGTCTGGATGGTCCGCTCTATCTGACAGTCCTTCTGAGGATGAAAAGTAGTGTTAAGCATAAATGAGAACCAAAATAATGTTGGAGAACTATCCACACCACGGAGGTAAAACGAGGAACTCGATCAAAAATGATAATTCTTCTGACTCCATGATGTCTTACCACCTCCTCCAGAAACTGCCTCAACCAAACATCCACCGAGCTTGACTACTTGATTTCTATAAAGTGGGATGATTTTGTTAAATGATCCAATAAAACCCAAATATCACAATGTCCTCCCTGAGCTTGAGGTAAACGAGTAACAAATTCCATTGAGATTTACTCCCACTTCCATTGAGGAAAATCTAATGGTTGGATCAGAACACCAGGAACACGGTGTTCGACAATCACCTTTTGGCAGAACAAACATCGAGACACAAACCTCGTCACCACACGCTTTAGCCCAAGTCACCAAAACTGGCTCCTCAAGGAACGGTACATATTTTTCAATCTATAATGCATCACTATTGGAGAGCTATAGAACTATCTAAGAGCCATATCTCACAACGTCAAAGGAACAAATATCCTTCCATGATACAACACTCAGTGTTTTTCATCCTTTAAAAAACCATAAAGGGCCTTGCCACAAACAACTCGGTCTCTCTAGAACTCCACCTCAAGATCCACCAACTGGGACTCATCCAACTGCTGAACCAGAGATGAATTCACTATCAGTTAAAAAAACCGTTACCCCAACTTCTCTCATATCAAGATGTAAAGCTGATAGTTCTTCCATTACTCTCCATGAATCACCAGATTCACGCACTACATCACCACGTGACTTCCTACTCAGTGCATCAACAACTATATTCCACTTTCTATGTGTATACGATATTTTGAAGTCGTATTGATATAAGAAATCCATACACTGATGTTGTCGAATGTTTAAGTCACGCTTGGTGAAAACATACCTCATTCTCATATGATTGGTGAAAACCACAAAGTGCTCACCAATGAGATAATGTCCCCACAACATCATAGAAAACACGACGGATGCCAACTCAAGATCGTGGGTGGCATAGTTACCTTCAAGGGGACGTAACTGTCGAGACCCATAAGAAAAAACCAATCTTTTCTGCATCAGAAGATAGCCTAACCCCATATGCGAAGCATCACAGGAAATATCAAACAGAACTCCCTCAGCTGGAAGACAAAGAACCGGAGCACTTACTAACACCTCTTTTAGATACTCAAAAGATACATTACACTGATCAGTCCATATGAATGCCTGATCCTTCTTGATCAAAGATATTAGATTAGTCTAAAACTTGAGAGAAACTAGTAAAGAACTTCCTGTAGTAGCCTACGAGACCAAGGAAACATTGCACCTCTGACATTGTCTTGTGGGATTTCCAATACGCAACTTCTTCTATCTTATATGGATCCACAACTACTATCTACTTGGACACAATATTCCCCCTAAAATAGATTTCTTGATCTGAAAACTCACACTTTGACAACATCCCAAACAATTGAAGTTGGCGAAGAACCCCCAAAACAACCTGTAGATGCTCTGCATGCTACTCTACAGATGTTAAGTACACGAGGATGTCATTGATGAAAACCACCATGAACATTTATAATAACTCAAGGTATACAGTGTCCATCAATCCCATGAACACAGTTGGAGAATTTGTCATGACGAACGACAATAAAACGTACTCATAATGCCCATGATGACAACAAAAAGAAGTCTTTCGGATATCCTCATCCTTCACATGCATCAGATGATATACAGACCACAAGTCAATCTTTGATAACAAACATGAACCCTTAAGTGGATCGAACAAATCATCAATAGGAAGAAGAGGATACTGATTCTTCACTGTCATTTTGTTTAAGTGATGATAATCAACACACAATCAAAAACATCCACTAGCCTTCTTCATGATCAAAACTGGTGCACCCCACAGTGAAACACTCTTCCAAAGAAAAGAAAACTATTATAGAGCATCACGATATATACGTAGCTCTCGTAACTCAGAAGGGTCCATCCAATATGGATACATAGAGATAGGAGACACTTCTGGTTGTAGCTCAATCCCAAAATCGATCTCTCGTTGAGGAGATAATGCTAGAACCTATTATATAAAGACATCAGAGTACTCCTCTCTGACCCTAGCAAACCCCAACTATTTATCCTCTAAATAAATTAGCATTATCTCATCCATTATGGATTATAAGGACGGAACATGTTTAAGACCCATCTGAGCATCTTGCTCACACACAAACACCACCGACTCTCTATCCACATCCAAGAACACAACCTTCCTCTGGAAGAAATCCATGATATCTTGCAATGAATACATCCAATCCATGCTGAGGATGAAATCATATGGTTGTATTTGAAATCATTGGAAATCTCCCCATGAGCGGTGCTGCCCCAACACTTTCTCATAGTCTCTACATACATCAAAATAGTCAGACCGTCCGCCAACTAGCCTATTCAACGCCAAGGGCACTGGAATCCTCTCTACCTCATGTACTAATGCATGGAAAAGGGTAGGTGATATGAAGTATTATGTCGCTTTTAAATCAAACAAGGAATAAACCACGTAGAAAACAACCAAAGGGTACATCGAACGACGTATGGCTCGTCTGGTGCTAGAAATGCTAATGAATGAAGTTGTCCATGACCTCCTCCACGACCTCTTTGAACTTGATGAAGACCACCACCATGACCACACTCTTCTCTCTAAGGACGAGGAGCGTCATACGGTGGTCCTCTTCCTAGACCATCTACCCTCTGATGATCTAAAGCTGGTGCAACCTGCTACTATTGGGTTGGCAGGAATAGCCTCAACGGAGGAACCTAGAGCGGAACACCAAGTGCATGATGACTACTCTAAAAGGTTGGTCACTCTCGTTAATGATGTCCTTTACCACCACAAGAAAACTAAGCGCATGATCCTTTGGCATTGGCGTAAGAGCATCTATCCCTAGAGAAACGAGATGCTGAGGGCTGGTAACTACCCCCGACCAAATGTAAACTCTTCTGCCCTGAAAACCAGCAACCCTAGATCACAGCTCTACTTCGTGAGGAATGATGATGAATCCCCTCTCATGATGATCTGGTTCTGGCCAATTTCCTCTCGATGACCTCTACCCTTTCCAGCACCTCAAGATATGTATTCAACAGAAATGGGGTGACCTGGCACTAGATCTCTGGATGAAAAGCCTCCTCAAAATGCCTTTCCCTAGACTCCTAATCAAGAAATAGGTCCGAAGCATATCGTTAAATGTTACTGAAATAGATTTGAAACTCTCACACACTAGAGCTCCACTACCGAAGGTTAATAATCTTCTGGAGATTGGATGCCTTCCTAGTCGAGGAAAGAAACTCAACTCTAAACATGTCTCAGAAATCCTCCCATGAGATCACTGACTCTTTGAAATATCTGAGGAACATGAACTACCACTGACTCACTGATCCTTGTAGTATCGTCACAACCAAGGACACCCACTTCTCATTCTAAGCACGGATCAAACTGAATCTTATCTCGATCACCTCTAACCATTCTTCTATGACTGCATCTGAAACAGATCCCCCGTACTTCATGCGAACTCTGGCACTGAAACTCTTAGAGTGTCCTCTTCCAAGTGTCTTTTTCGTCAATCTCTACCCTTTGGCGATCATCTGGAAAAGCCTACTAGAAATATTTTATGAGATCCTAATAATGACGTTGACTTGGAGCTATACCTGAAAAATAACAAATAATTAGAGATCCAAACATGGAATTTGGAAGACGCGACATTAATTAATTAATTATTTTCATTTATTTATTTTAGGTTACCCGATCCCAAGGTCTACCCATTAAAACAAAGGCACAAAGCAAAATGATAAATGATAATTTCCTAGAACTCTACCCTGAAACTAGTATAACCTCATTTAGTATCCATTTTAAACATAATATACCATACCTCAGATCACATGGGGCCTTAAATGCCAATTTCTCAGCCAGTCTCCAGTGTTTACTTCACTTGCTAAAACTGACTGACATTGTTTCCCTACCAATGCATGCAACATCACCTGTTCCTAACAAAAAACTCCATCTATCTCTCAACCAGACCTTTGATACCACTCTATCACGACCCACTCCCCCTAATGCGTTCCCCTCCTATGCCGGAAATGTGAGAAGGGAGATAATAACCCCTTAGTCATGCCTCTAATAGGCCCCAGGTAGGTGACTAGCACCAAGGGTATAGTAAAAACACAAATGGAATCCATTACACTCTATGAGAACACATGCATAAGATAGAGATAAAATAGACACCAACCAAATCCATCATAGGCTCAAAAATAAAAGAAATCCCATGTAAACATATGCAATTTCATGAAAAACTACTACAACTGAAAGTGGGGAAACTGCATGTACCCAAAATAAAGTAAAAACAGTAAGAACCACAAACCCAAACTAGTCCTACAAGTCAAAGCAAGTAAAAACTCGTTTGATATCCAACCTTCTACAAGTGATCTGAAAAATTGTTTATATATGCATAGGATGAGTATAACAATATACTCAGTAGGATCCTCCCCAAATCCTCTCTTGCTAAAGTAAATAGAGTATGCTAAAGAACAGGGAACAATAAGTGAATCTAACTCATCACCTAAATAGGTATACTAAGTTCCCATCCTCACCATGGATACTCTCACCAAGTATCACATACAAGTGTATATAATATAATAAATAATATCAAGGGTATCTTTATACTACTTCCCCACTGGTTTGCTTATTTTCCCAAACATCACATGTCCAAATAATATATTTACAAAATGGATTTCTCGTAGACACCTAGGTGAAGCACTACAACATGCACCTCATTCCACAAACCCACCACATCCACACAAGAAAGTAACCAGGTAGTTTCTGGGATCCACCAGAACTTGAATAACGTGTATCATATGTCGGGCATTATACCACAAGCTGTTACATCCCACACACCGAGTAAGCATCCTCAAGCCATCACAGCCTATACACGTTATGCCTAAAGTAGTTCATATAAAACTATATCCAGAATATATGTTTGTGAGTAACCACAATCCATTACAGCCCTCTGCACACAAATATGGGGAAAACTAACCAATGTGCCTACCATCACAAATAACGACAAAGAGAAGAGAGTGGGGTAAAAGGGGGTAGTCAGCCATCCATCCTCCAACCAAAATGTTTGGGAAACACCCCCCCAAAGATCAGAATCCCCAAGGTGTTAGTTGCCCAAACTAATAGGGTGGAGTAGCATATATAAACACAAACGGTACAGAATACACTATAGCTCACAACCACACTATGGGAATAACCTAGTCTTGGACTCAACTACAGTTAAACATCTCAGAATCCATGTTTCCACTTCTAAGACTAGGCATCCTATAAGCTCACAAAAATTTAAAGAGATTTGTTTAATTACTTCATTCCCTTCTTATTAGTTTCAATTAATGATAATCAATTATTTAAACATTAATTAACCATCAATAATTTCCACGTTATATTTAATTAGCATCACACCCAATGTACACTGTTCCTTTAAATAACAACCTCAGCATTACGCCCTAGAAAACTCTAATTCCCTGGGTTAACATCATTTATTAAATTATTTATTTATAGAATTACTTTCCCATAATCCCAAGAATTATAGAAAAGCATTATATGCTACTGAACAGAATGGGGATCAACACGATGAGTTGATGAACTACTCGTCGAGTCTTTTCCACCTATAGTAAGAGCATAGACCCATCATTCCTTGATGAGCTAAACACGAAAAGCATGTGGTATAGTCCATGCATCTTTGCCCCTTTTGAAAGAAGGGTAACCAAGACTAGATGCCCTGATCAGTGGGGACTGTAAAGTAGATAAACAAATAATAAGAATAGGCAAGCCTCCAACAGTCACATCCAACCTATTTCATCATACCTAGTGTCCTCCCTGACACCCACATGCATAAACCGATGCATGTCACCACTCTAGGCGATAACTTCTCCCCCAAACAACAAGCCTCTCTTCACCCACATATCACAACAAACATCGAGGCTCACATCGAAACACAAGAAGTTGGAAAAAATACCATATAAATTGGGCTATTGGACCTTAATCATGTAATAGGGTAACACAGAACCCTACAAGAAATTATGTTTTATCAAAAAACCAGTTCTTAAATCCATATTGGATTAACTGATTTATTTTTTGTAGGTTGAATCCTCAGGAAACCTAAATAGTAAGCTATAAAATATAATTAAACACCCTCACGACACCAATTTGATTAACATCAAATTACAAAAAGATGAACTAGATTCATTTACTTGCCTATTTTTCTTTAGCCAAATTTTTTTTGATTAATTCTGGCTTTACGTTCTTCACCAAATTCCATCATTAATGAAAATATAAACAAATAATTCATAGATATAAATCTATTAGACAAAAAAATAGGGAATAACATACGATAAATATCAATTTATTTACCGAGTTAAAATGTTTATTATGTCAATTCCATTGTTATTTAGTGGGATAAATCATGCTAATTATAAAGTTTCACGCAAAAGAAAAGAGAAACAATGAGTCCCCTACCTCAAATGGCTCTTGAAATTATTTGAACTAGAATGACCCACACAACAGGTTATGATCTCCTCCACCCATGACAACTGTATTCACCCGAGGATGCAGAGACACCTCCACACTGGTCAACACCTAGTAAAAGTCTATTTGAAACATGGAGATACCATTCCATAAATGGGAAAGGAGAAACAGAAGGAGATGAACCCTAAATAATGACAATAAATCATACCTTATATCAATGATTGATTAATACTGCTTGTTTTCGTCAAAACAGAGTGGAACCAATCTAAGGAGGAATGATTGGTTGGGTAACTCCTACGGGGGGGGGGAATGCAGGCTTTGATCGTCTCACAGCTGAGAACAAGGAGGAAGAAGTAGGGAAGAAGATATATCGTCACTCTAGAATATTTAATGGAGCCGTGGTTTAGGATAGGTTGGATTTCCATTAAAATAGATTCACATTAAACCACACGTTTTGACCATGTAAAAGAATCTCGAGCCTTAAGGAAATTAAAATAGGGGTTATGGCCTTAGAATCAGCCTTAGAATCCATAAATCAAGGCATTAAATGCATTTCTCATCAATGGTTATGTCAAAGGGGTGAAACTATAGGAAGTTGGAAACACTGTTCATTAACACCAAATTTGGACAAGGAAAGAGGTCACCGTTGGAAACTAACCATTCTGAAAATACTATTCATGAAATCAAAATTTGGAAAAGGAAATATGTCACCTTTGGAACCTCACTGTTCCAAAAACAGTGTTCATGAACTCCAAAATTAGCAAAGGAAAGAGGTCACCGTTGGAACCTTACCATTCGAGAAAAATTGTTCATGAAATCAAAATTTGGGAATGGAAAGAGGTCACCATTGGAACCTCATCTTTATAGAAACACCATTCATGAAATCAAAATTTTGCAAAGGAAAGAGGTCACTGATGGAACCTCGCTGTTCTGGAAACGCTTTTCATGAACACAAAATTTTGCAAAGGAAAGAGGTCATCGTTGGAACCTCACTGTTCTCGAAACACTATTCACGAACTCAAAATATGGCAAAGGAAAGAGGTCACCATTGGAACATCACCATTCTGGAAAAACTGTTCATGTACTCAAAATTTGGAAATGGAAAGTGATCACTGTTGGAACCTCACCGTTATAGAAAAACTGTTCATAAACTCAATATTTGGCAATGGAAAGAGGTCACCATTGGAAGCTCACCATTCTGGAAATTCTTTTCGTGAACATGAAATTTGGGAAAGTGTTGGGGATAAGTCACCTAGACCTCCTAGAACACCAAATACATCATATATTTACAATGGAATAGACCATAGAGGTTTGGTCCATTACAATACTTTATGTGGAGTATTTATAGTGGGGTTGTAGACAGGTAGAGGTGATTCATAACAATGTTTTTCCTGATGAAATTTACTAGGGAGGGTTAGTGTATAGTCAGAATCATATATTATTTTAGGAAGACAATTTTTTCTATATGTAACATGAGAAGTAGTTATATATGTATTTTAAGACACCCTTAGATATACAACCTAGTCTAATAAGGGTGACTCATTTCATAGAGATACAACATTGTGGGGCTGGGATAATATAGCTGGTGGTTGAGTTTGTGGAGAAGAGTCGTGTTTTATAGTGGTTGAAAGAAAGAAACAATATTCTAAATGGTTAATTACAACCAATAGATTTCAATTAGTTGAGATAAGATGAATCATTAGTATAATTTATCCCTGTAATTTCTTGATGATAAATAGAATGTGATTCGTTTTGGGTTTTTGTGAAAAGACTACAAATTTCGAAAATTTTATACATATCCTCTAGTCAGGTTCCATAGATATTATTAATGGGGTTTCACCACGGTGTAGAAATGAATCACAGTGAACCATAGTCCATCATCTCTGATCACGATCCTCATTATACCACTTGAGTTTTGAGGGGACTAATGTATACCTTTTTCTTCAAGTTATTTATTATCATTACATTGTACCATCAAATACATTGAATGATAGATAGAACCATGCATACATTGAAGGATATGTTATGTTATTTATTATATTATTTGTAAATAGTATAACTAATATTATCTGGATGGTCTAATAGAATAGGAAAATAGCTATCAACCACCAAAAATAATTTACATATTTCGATAAAAGGTCCCAAAATTATGAGGTTGATGACCAAATATTAATGGTAGTCTTCCCTTGATATAGATAGAAGAGGATATGAACAGGGTGTATGATTCCTCCATAATTGATATAGCCTTTTATGTTATTGAGGTGTGTTAGTGATGTGTTTTATAATTTTATATTTTCACCACATTTCGGATAGATTCATGATGTCATTCTCATGTCTCACTATCTTTATTATCAACAAAATTATCCCTATATCATTGAAAAGAGAGAGAAACATATAAAATATGGAACTTCATTCATGGAGTGATTAGTGGAGAAATATGAACATCATGAGAATGTGATATATCTTCAAATCGTATCCATGTATCAGTTACTTTGGAATATTTTTTTCATTGAGGATAGTACATGGTATTATGTGATTAAGATTCATTCATAGTTCTTGAATATTTTTTAGTTTATATATGCTATCCATTGATTTGACAATTTACTACATGAATATTACTGATTTTTTAAAATTTTATTTTCCCATGTTTGCAGTGTGTGTTATTCAATAATGTTTATCATGAAGATTAATAATCTGTTTCATTATTCATATAGAAATTTTAGAACAATTTGGGGGATTAAATTCATTTATAATTAGAAAATATCATGATACAATGGACAAATTCTCATGGTTTGTGTTCCCGGAAAAGTGTTCCATGTTGTTTGATGTGTTTTTTAATTGGCTATATAAATATTGATAATATTTTTAATGTGGTTATGAATAATATTGGAGGCTCCTAAATGGGATGGGATTGTGTAATGTTGTGGTTAGTGAGATCGTTATATAATTATGTGAGGGTTTTCTAGGACAGTCATACATGTTTGAATGATATTGTTCTAATCATTGAAGGATTAATTTGGGTTCAGTAGAGTTATATATGCGAAACTTTTGTAATGGGTTGTTCATGATAAGAATATGTATTCATGATATGATACATTGTTCACATATTGGTGTTTTTGGTTTCAAATAGATAGTATTCTGATATTTTATATATGATCATGTGAGTAATTATGTGAATGATTAAATACTATTGTGAATAAATTTTAGAACGAGGATACTGAATATCATTATATATTCATCTTTTTTATAGATTTGGGTTTTCTAGCATAGATTAATTTCAGGAACTAATTTGTTGAGACTTATCAAAACTCATAACATGAATCTAGGTTTCCCATCAGGAATGTATGAGGTTAGTCATGATTATAAAATCTTGTTCTTTTATTATTGCATTATTTATTATATAATTTTCTTCAAACATTGGGTAAAGCCATATATATTTTTATTTTCTTTTATATATTTTTCATACTCATTGATTATTTACATAGAGAGGAAGATAATTGGTTATCCATAGTAAATAAATTCTCTTTTATCCATAGATATATCAATTTCTACTTTGGGATTTTACATTGGTGAATCAAAATTAGTCAAAGGAATGTTTGTGATATGATTTTTGTGAACACTTATATGAAATTGTATTATTCATGGTTTTTTTGAGTTCTATTATCTCATAGAATTCATACATTTTTAGATTTTCTTGGTGACTCAAAATACTTACATGATTTTAGGCTTTATCATTCATAAACAATTTTTGTGAGTCTATGGGTATTTAATTATTTTTACCTTTGGGCATATAATAAGAAATTTTGTATGAGAAAAATAATTCTAAAAAAAATAATTTTAATTGTTAGACAATATATTTTTAATGGATTTTTATATTTTTTTCTACGTTATTATACATGGTAATTTCCAATGATAAAAAACATAACTTTTATTTCCCCTATTTTTGGTAGTTGTGATAATTAAAAATCCCATATTTTTGTTGATTTAATGATATCACCATACATAAATGTCTAAGATTGTATATTTAGCTAATAAACTGGTATCCCATGGAATGCTTGAATTTTAATGAGAATATTCAAGCAATCTATTAATATAAATTAATTTAATCCCTTGTAAAATATCATATTGAAGTAAATTTCAATTTCTTTGTAGTATATATATATATATATATATTCTATTACTCCTTGGGTGATATGGACTACCCTATATTGATAATGGGGACCATTAAGCTTTGAAAAATTATTTTAGGTGGGGATGACATGGTTAGTGGGAATGGGATGAGACATAGGTTGTTGTGTTGTGGTTGTGATGTGTAGTTTTTTTGGTGATAAAGTTTCCTTATTTTAGACGGATTTTCTTATATAGTGATACATTTTTGTTTGATGTTAGTTAGAAGAATTATCTTATGGTAATGATGTGTTCATTTGCTGATTATCCATTAAAAGACACTGAATGATTGAAACACGAATGAAAATGTTTGGTAAATGAATAATAATATGATAAATTTTAATTTCATATTATAATAAAATTTAAGTGTTGAAAATGTATCTAATGAAATGTATTACAAATAATTGGAATATTAACATTAGAATGAAAAGGTTCAGTTTGTGAATGATTGGGGAATTTCATTAGTTCTGAAAATGGTAAATCTTGAAAATAATTTTGGAAATCAGGATGTTATATGGGGTTGTTGTGGGGTTTTCTTAATATAGTGGTGGAAGAAGTTTTAATAGGTCTCATATTGTGCAGTGGTGGTGTTTTCAGTATACTCATGTTATTTATGTTAACCATTAATTTAATTAATTTGTACTATCTACCTATCATTCATATTCATGGTATATCTATATTCTCCCCACAAATGTTTTTTTAATATTATCAATTCATCATTTTTTGAGTTTCAGGATTTTACTATAACATCCAAACTAGTGATGTTTTAGATGTATATCATACCATTTACCATAATATCCATCCAATGGTAGTGACAAAATAGATTAGTGTTTGAGATTACCTTATAATGGTAAATTTTAATGACAATGATATCTAGTTGAAGAGATGAAGATTTAGTGTTAGAAATCACCAATTTATGATTTTTATGTTACATAAGGTGGGATTTCGTGTGGTAGGTGGACAAAATGAGGTTGATTCACTTTTTGTTCATTAAACCACAGTACCTAAAAATGCCATGAGGTTATGAATTGATGATTATTGATTATATAATTATATGATAGTCCTTGTTCGGGGATGTGATTATAAACAAATTCATCACGAACCGCATTAGACTTAGCTAGATATACAATGTGATATTTAAAGAGGTTATGATATCTGATGATGTTTAATGTTGTTTTTGATATCCTAATATTAGTTGTGATGTTATTTATGGGTGACATTTTTTCTTAAATATGATAATGTAGTACTATATTTAAGGTGTGATCTTATTATCACACCATGGTGAGGCATGGATTGGCTTCCCGATTGTTTTTTATGCATCTTGGTTCTTATTTTTATTTATTGGTTCCTTAGTGTTCTCATTTCACATGTTCACTACATGACATGAGTATGATCATACATAATATATACTATACTATGTCCCTATTTATATTAATTGATTTCCATGTTCCGTGTAAGAACTTTGGCCTAAGATAGACATTACAATATTATATTTGTTGTGGCAATTGTGTCACTATCATAGGAATTGTCATTTATTTTAACGTAGTGATTTTTATTTTTATTTTATGAAATTGATCATTCATTATGGGATGGTGTCAAGATTAATTTTTATATTATGAAATGGAGTTTCATTTTTGTGACACATTCTATCTCCCGATCCCATGTTATTATTGGTTTCAATGATTTCCATATGTGATATTTTTATACCATTGATGATCGTCACCAACATGGGACCTACAGATGGTGAGAGTAGGGGTCATTATCTCTATTCATTCATTACCAAATCAAGAGGCTTACCTTTTTATAGATAATTTCAATAAGAATAATATATTAATTACACATATTTATTGAAATTCATATTTATAATAGTTTATTATAATTGATTATATAAATGAAATTTTAATAAAATTTATACCCAACAGTGATGTAAAATAATTTATTTTCTATATATCATTATATTTTTAAACATTTAATGCTATATTTGTGATTATGAAAACTATTTTATTCGATAAAATAATTTTTTGTGATGACCCATTTTTCATATTGTATAGTTATTAATATAGACGATTAGGAAAAATATTGTGTTTTTCAATATTTTTTTCTATTTAGAATAGAAATTTAATGAATTCAATCATATATTCCATTCCTATTATTTATATTGATGTATACGATTCTAAAATTTATTTTTTGTTGTATTTATTTAATTTTTTACATTTATTTTATGAAAAATTATAATTTTTGTGTGTGTATTATTTATTTAAATTTTACATTAAATAAGTACTTAAAATATGTTTTTGTTATCATATTCATTAATATATTAACAAATTTCATATAAAATATTTCTCTTTACATATTAGTAATAAAATTAAAATAAATCTAACTGAAATATCAAATAATATATAGGAAAATGGAATGGGAAATAATATATATATATATTTATATATATTCTTTAGCTTATTTAATTTTCCCCTATTAAATATATATTTCCCTTAAATAATATATCACTTATAATAAACATGTGATGGAATCAATAATATTATATTACCCAAGTTATAAGTTCAATACCAGAAAACAACAATGTATTATATACAATGTAAATAAATTGATCACATCCCTAAATAATATGTATATAAATAGATGTAGTATTAAATTTAATTTTATATATTCACCAGTATTGTCTATTAAGACCCATATTGAAGATTTATTTAATATATAATGGCAATGATCATATTTGGATCAATATATTATAATGATGTTTTATTTGTTGTGTTTTTGTTATCCAATCAATTTTAGATTGTCTATGTTGATAACATCAGTCAATGTAAAATAATATCTAAAAATCTTATAAATGATTATTATCATTGTTTACAATAGATATCTGTCAAAATATAGCATTTAGATAAAAATATATACCTTGATTCAATTATAGTCAAACATGGTATTTTCATGGGAAAACAAGATCTATGGTTTTTGGTTTTTAATAAATAATATTTGTGAATTTATAGGGTATATGGGAATATGATGATTTGAAATCAACTAATATTATTATAGTTCATGGATATTTTTTATGTGTCTTTATGTAGTTTTTTCTTCAAAAAAATATTTTGTAATATATTTTATATAACTAAATCCACCGTAAATTTTATTTAGATAGAAATATATTTTTCATTTTAACAATTGATTTTATTATTTGTTTTCAATAATATTCAGATTCTTTTTAGTTGATAAATTTTAGGGTTTTTCTTGCATTATATGTTAAATTATTTTTATACATTATAATTTCTATAATATTTTTCCTTATTTCATAATTTGTTTCTTGATGACCTCTTAGATGACATACAAAACAACTTCTCAAACCATTCAGATAGTTTCCTAGGTTATTTTTAAAATGTTGATTTAATATAGGATGTAGGGTTTTTTTCCTTTATTAATTTATCATTATCATGTTAATAAATATCTGTTTCTCTACTCTCCGACCATTTTATATTTTTATATGTTTTAGTTCAATAATGTAAACCTGATATAAAATGGTAATAAAAACTATAATAATTATCCATAACCTGTATTTCCCATTATTTTTTACATTATATTTTTATATTAGCATCCTACATATTAACTAATCAAATTAATATTACTTATTTTTTAAGTTTTCTTAATTCGAAATTTATCTTAATGAAAAAATAAATGTAAACTATAAAGCCAATATAAATAATTAATTATAATTTTACAAAAAATATGACACTTTTTGGTCAACTAATGAAATAATATGGTTTACCTTCGTGTCCATAAATATATCTCAAATTATCTCTTGATCCATTTGAAATAATAAAAAAATTATTTTTTAATGATAATAGTGATCATATATTGGTGATCATTAATATAATCATGCCTTGGACCATTATCTCTACATTAGAAATTCCAAATAAAAAATTTAATTTCATTATCTATAATTAAATACTAATTGAAAATTATGATAAAATAAATAATAAATTAGTTTTTGTTAAATTATTAAAATAAAAAATCTTCCTTTACATTATAACTATGTTCTTTATCTTATATTATTCATGTTAATTTACAAAAATAATAAATATATACTATGATACCAAATAAAGATCCCCAGATATAAAGTCAAGTGTCTTATGTTAATGAAATAAAATGTTTATTAGATGAGTTTAAATTTATTACATATAAACTATCATAAAATAAGTTATTTTAACATTTATTGAAACTTAGATATATTAAAAAAATGTATAATATATTAGTAACAATTTTTGTAATGTTATACTTACAAAATCAACAGTTTTTTCATTCCATTAAAATAATTTTTCTAACAACAAATTTAGTAATAATAAGAATAACATGAACCCATATGATCTAAAAGATTAATAATAATAATTATATCTTGTCGAATAAGGTACCTATATAATACATAGGAAGATTATAAAAAAGGTAAATGTTATGATTCATATAGAAATTATGGTAACTATATAATGCATTAATATTAGAAAATCAAAATCATATTAATAATGACAATTAATGACAAGGATACATATTAATTTAATGGTATTTAATTTAATCTAATTGACTTATTATTTTCCAATAAAATGGAATGTAGATGGATTTGAGGGAAATTTTATCCCCCATTAACATTAGATTGGAATTCCCCTAATATAAAGCATGTTCACTAAAACCTTGTAGTCAAATTTGACTTAATGGAACAACAGGGATCTGAAACAATTTTTTCTAAATAGGTCAGACAAAAAATAAACATTTTAATGACATAATATCATATTCATTATATATAAAAAGTATCATTGGATATGGAAAATTTATTAATTTATTAGATAAATATATAATTGGTCCTGGATATTTAAAAAAAATTACTGAAAAATGTGTAACCTTATATATATATAATCAGAAATATAAATCATTCATTATTTATATCAAAATTCAAAATTAGAAGGCAGTAAATTGATGTTTGTTCCAATATGGAAAATCCATATCTATAATATGTTTTGTTATCTAGGTGAATACGCTTCAACATCAATAAGGATGAATAATTTATTCAAAATGAATACATTATTCTATGGGTGTCCACAACATCAAGGATTTGAAAGGAGAGTTTGAAAATATTATAAATTTTTAATTTATGTTCATCACCCTTGGTGGGGATTTGATGGAAATAATTCTTCTAAGGCCCTATAGGTTAACTTAATTGGTATATGAAATTTATATTGGAATCCATTGTTTTTTATAACCTATAACATACCTAAAATTACCCCTTCAAGATACATGGTTTATCATGCCTTAATACAGACATAAAAATAATGCGATGACAAATATTTTTCCTAAGATCAATATACATGTTATTTTTTTAGAATAATTAATTTCATTCTTAATTTATGTACATTATAAAAATAACAGTTGGAGTGATTTATTATTATTTCCACTGATATTTTATTTCAATATCATAACATATCCATGAGAACATATGCAATGAAGCTTAATTAATTATATTATCTATTATCTTGTAATTGATTATAGTATGATGAAATTTGAATAAATGGTTAATATTATATTTATAATAGATCCAACAATGAAATCAATATTTTACATGTGAGTTTTTCATAAAGATTAATAAATTGTTATAATGGTTTTGAAAAATATAAAAATATAAAATGAAAGAAAAATGAATAACAATATATTAAATTAATTTTGTAAAAATATTTTAAATGGATATAAATAGATTTTATTATTGAAATATCAAGGATTAATGATCAATTTTTTTACAGAATCATGAAATATTAACCATTAATCATATGAATATCGAGTTTAAAATAGTAATAAACTATAATAACATTTTAAATTCAATAATTGGAATTTTCACTAGTTGATTTTCTTAAAAAAAATCATGAGTGTACAATATAATAACACTTAATGTTTACTATAATAAATAATGATAATATAACCATGAATGTGTTCTATAATTAATATTTTTTTTAATATTTCTTTTTATGGGAATCAATGGTTTACATTACAATAATCCATCACATTTTATATTGATTATCACCTATGGTAAATAGTATGGGTGATAATATTTACTATTGTTATAAACCTTTCATTGTAGTAAAAGGGATTTTATTTTCATATTGGATAAAAAATATAATTTTGATGTATTCATCCACATTAGTGGTGAACCACATATTCAAATATTTATATGCCTTATTTGGTTTTCATGTTTATATCTTTTCAATATTATTAGCTGTATGCTCTGAGAAATACTGAGTTTCATTCACTAAATTAGGGTAGATATAAAATAAACAGAAAAGTCTTTCAATGAAAAATATATGTAAAAAGGTCCATTACACCCTACATATCATTGTGTGGAAGGTATTTTGGAGGATCATCAATATTTTTTTAAAATATTGTTTTATCAATTTTAGAAAAAAAATTATATGGTTTATAATAAAGAATAACTATAATAATATAAGATAATGTTTATATAAATTGATAGATACTAAAGTGAATATTAATTTCTTATTTGGAAGGGTACATCATGAGATTATCCACCTTAGAATAATTTGAATATCTTTTATCATCTTCTATCATAATTTCTTTTAGCATATTTCTCATTATTTAATTTGATTTAACATAATTGATTCATTAATTATTATGCTACAAAATATTATTTTATTTTTATTATAAATAAAATATATTTCATTATGTTTGTAATGGGATCAATGAAAACCCTTTCAGTAATTATATTCTAGCGTAATCATATTATAATGATGCCGTTACAGTATAGTCTATACAAAAACTAAGATCCCTGATTGAATAACAACATAATATATCACACCAATACAATATTTTATGTTTTTTGAGAATATAAAAGATATTTTTTCTAAACCTAGACTGTATAAAATTTCATCTTCATAATTTTGTTTATTTTTTTATATTCTGATTATACGTATTCAAATTTTAATGAATGGGTTTTGAAAGAGTAAGGATACAATTTCAAAACAAATTCAATTTTTTTATCTGAATTTATCACCCCTAGAGATTTTATAATTGAAATAGAAAAATAATTGGTTTGAGATATTTAAATATTATTCCCCAACAATTCAATTTAGGAATATGATTTTTTTAAAAAAAATCATGTGTTTTTAATTAAAGAAGGAATGTATATGGTAGGAATTATATACATCAGTATAGATAATTACAATTTATGGAATATAGTGGTGAATATTTTTATAAATTGTTTTTATATATTATGTAGTATTTGTTACAAATTTAATTATTCCTACAAGTCAAAAGTGATGGTTAAATACTGATGAGGATGTTGAGCATTATTTTAATTAATTATAAATGAATGTAATTACATGTTATCTTGGACATGATGTTTAAACTTATTATTTATGTTGAATTACTTATCATATGAAGGGATAAATAATTATTTCATAAGACGTAATAGATAATATATGGTGTCCATGTTAAAATGTTATGATTTTATAGTTTAATAAATTTAAAATTTATTATGTTGAAATAATTAATTATATAAATGTAATACAAGTATAGATAATATAAAATATTTATTCTCCTGGGAATGTAATTAATATGGAGAATAAATCACTTATAGTGTTATGAACAATAATTATAATACAATGATATATATATTCATCTTTAAGTCATTATATAATTTTTAAAGTTAAAAATATGGTTTATCTGATATGATCTTATATTTATTTTGAAGACAAAATACAAGCTGATAATGATTATCAGGAGTTCATTATTAGAGAAACTAGTTATGAAAAAATTTTATCTATAGAAGATAATAATAAATTCGAAACGTTAGTAGATTCTTTTTTTTATAGAAATTATATTCTTGACTAAATGTTTTATATTTATATCATGGTTAGAATAATCAATAAAATAAATAATGAAAAATTATTCACATTTACTTTTAAATCTTTTCATTTATAATTATGGAACATATTAATAAAAATTTTGTTATTAAAATATGATCCATTAAATTATCTCAATAATTTTCTACATACAAAATTATGTGTGAAAATATGGATGAACTTTTCAGAAAATAGTATATTTATACATTAGAGAAAATATAGAATGATACACATCATAATGTGCATATTCCAATTCAAATAGTTTAAATAAGAAACCAAATAATCATGCTAATAGGATCATTAAGGATAAAACTGATGTGGATGATTTTTAATTTTTACGTAAGTATTTTGTTAACATATATTAATAGTTATTTATTTATGGGTATAGGGAAAAATCATCATTAAATGTTACAAATTTTTTTAATATAATGAATATTAATACATTTTGGAAATTATATATATATATATATATCCTTGTGTGTATTATCTTATATTTCATTATTTTAAAATATTTTTTAAATTAGTTTCCTCTGATTATAAATAAGTGTGTTCAGAAAAATATTTAAAAATATAGATATTATTGTTTTTGGTATTACAATAATCTATGTACTCTAATATTATAAGTTAATATCTCAAATTTCCTTTAAATTTATAAATGGGGTGTCTTCAAAATCCTTTTTGATATACAAATTTTGATTATGAAATGGAATTAATGGATTTGAGTATTATATTAAATAAAATTATTGTATCTATTTATTAGTGAAAAATTTCCATTGAAGAGGGATTTGTTCACATAATGTTTCCCATTATAGTTTAAATGTGTAAAAATTGGGGTTGTGGGTCTGTATCACTGAAGGGAGTTTTCCAAATGATTCATGAATTATATCCACTCATCATTCAATATAAGGCCACCAACATCATCACTATAATAGATATTACAGTTAGGATATTAATCAATATTTTCTAGATTCCATGGATCTCATGGGATGTAGCATATGAAAATGGATCCATGGTAACATTTTTTTAATAAAATTAAGAGACATATAATTATCCATTCTATAAGAGTCCTTTTTTGATTAAAAAATTTACCTACCATAACCTAAAATGTTATCGATGTTATATAATAAAAATTTTATGGACATAATATTGAGATCAATAAATTTAAGGTGATTATTTTTCATACATGTATGTTGGTTATTATATTAATGTTTATCATATTAGATAGGTGTTATTCTTTGGTGTTAAGCATATATTATCACTAATGATTTTATATTATTGAGTAGAATGGAATTGTGTCTTAACTATATGAATCTTCAATTTAGGGGGATGTATGAAGTTATAATGATATTATATTCATAGGTTATGGATGGTGATTTTTTCCATAATCATATGTTTAAGGGGGAATTATCATCTTATCATGTGATATAAGTTTGGGATCATTGCAATCTTGAAATGCTGGAAGATGATATCCATGGTTGGAAGTTACCATAGATTTAGTAGTGTGATGGGGATTATTAAAATTATTATAATAATGATGATCTATATGGTTATATATATGGGGATTATAAAAACCATATAGAAGATGATTAAATTCCCTCTCATGAATGAAAATGTAAAAAGTTTATTTTTCCTAAACTTCTAAATCTACTCAAATTCTCATGGATTTGTTTTCCTATTTTTAATTTTAGGAATTAAACTTGTAATAAGGTTTGAGAATGGATAACTCAGACCATGAGATAACGGATGTAATTGGAAAATTTAATTTTATGATATGAAGTCAAATAAGTATTATATGCATTGAAATAAATTTGGGACTAATTTGGTTATATCATGATGGTACGATGACTATAATAGTAACTTTTTAATTTCCATTTTCAATTTTTTAATAGATAATATATATGGGGAATATCTACCATATAAGGTTTTATGTGTATATGTATCTGAATGGGATCTCACTACATCAAAATGTGGTATTGAGATAATAGAACTAGATGTGTATACTTGTGGTAATTTTCAGGGAACCTCTATCGTATATTGTTATGTATATGATTAACAGGATATGAAAACTGTAATTCCATGGAATGGTCAACATGGTATGTTAGATAAGGTTACCAGGTGGTCTATTTACTCCAACAACCTTTCTACGAAAGTGTTATTGTCTTTTGATCTCCATGCTTCAATTATTTTTCCCCTATGGGGTAAGAAACATAGGATCTCACTCCCCAAATATGAAACAACAAACAGGGTCCCCAGTCATCAATAGTCATTGGAGCATGGAGTTAATCCCTTAATAATGGTAAATAATTTAATTTTAGTTTGTATATATTTGTATATCCATATGGTAACCGAAAAATTCATAACCATTTATGATATTCTAAAATATTATATTGTGAAATTTTATCTTTGGGAAATAAAAAAGGATTAGAAGGGAAATTATCCTAGCCATTCTTATAAATCTATTAAAGATGATTCTTAACCTTCAATATAGACTAATATATCTTAAAATATTAGATATTAGTTAGCATATACACAATTCAATGAGAAATAAAATATAACAAATATTTCAGGGATTCAACATTTATATAGTAATTTAACTTCCATATAAAATGAAAAGATCCAAACTATGATAGATAAAATATATAATAGAATTAAATATATTAACTTTCTAATGAATATTTGAAAAAATTATTCTATATGGGGGATTATTTCAATAGTTATAGTGATGAATTTATTTTTTAAATTGGTCATAGATAAAAATGTTGAATTCATACTTATAGTAACTGTACAACAAATAATGAAAAAATTGGTCTTATAAAATGGTAAGATTTCCAAATTTTCTGCTATTTGGATTTGAGGCTATTTTTTAAACTACTTCATGGAATTAATTTTAAACACATGATGATGAATGTGATAAGGAATTCAGAATGGGTTTAAACTATATTTATGTTCAAAACATCATGAATATGGTGATTATCAATGATGGCTAGTGGTTGATGGAGTTTCTATTATCAACGTATTTATTTTCTACCTCTTATGACCTCTATCTTATTTCCTATGTTTTTGACACTTTTCCCTTATAGACATGCTCATTTATTTTGTCTATGTGTATGAGAGAGATTTCTATTAGTAATCAATCATTGAGGCCATAGGTTTAGTTTTCAACATCCAATACATCTTTCAATTTTTTATTTTTTCTTATAAATAATAATAACATTTTTATAAATTAGTAATTGATATTTATAAATTCAAAATGTTATTAATTATTATTATTTATAAATAATTATTTTTTAAATTTGGTAGTTAATTTTAATAATATTAGTAATCATTATTATAATTATCATTGTTAATTATTATCGACATCAATTATAATAATAGATAACTATTAATTATTTATTAATAAATATTTATTAATAATTAATATATTATATTTTATTAATTGAATTTTTATTTAATAAAAAATATAATATTAAAAACACTATTTTTCTCTAATTACTACTAATTGTATTTTATTATTAATATATTATTATTTATTATTAATATTCAATATTATATAATTGTTAATGAAATTATTATTAATTATTTTTTAACATGATTATAAATGTATATACATACTTTTAATCTTTATATTTTTTTGAATTAAAAAAATATATTAAATGATATTAATCATTATGGTAATGATAAAAAAATACTAATACATTATTATTATTTATCATGCCTTCATTGAATAATCTAAAATGGTTTAGTGGGTGAGGGGTATACATTTTATCGAGTGAATCATTGTTCGCATCATCTTCAAAGTTATAAGTAATAAATAACAATTCTATGTTGGTGAATTACAATCCATTGTATTCAAAATTTGATGATGCTCGAGGAATTATAATTTCAATATATACCATTCATGGACTTCTCATGTTGAGATACTTTGGAAGTTATCCATCTATATTTGTGTCACACATAAACTTTTGGAGGAACCAGAAATCCCTAACTACCACATAGAGTTACAAAATCTACCTCAACCAAGATCTACGGGTTCATATTACTAGATACATAACTATTTCCTCATTATAATAATATGAAATTATTTGGTAAGAAAGAGTGTAATAACTATAATCTAACTATCAACCCGTTAATATGGTGTGTTAAAAGGTGGATAGATAAACACGTCACAAATTCATCATCCATATACTTCATCTATGGTGAAATGAAATTTTAATTTAGTACATACACAAAGAATATATCAATCAAAATAATGGATTCCCAAGCATACTCTCATAACTACCCTAGTATTTGTTCATCCAATAAGACTTTTAAATAGTTTCATAATCCCAAAATCATTATAAGTCAATAAAAACTCATAATAATAGAAATGTATGATAGTGTAGTATCATTTTAATAAAATTACATGCCAAAGGGTATTACATTACACATAGTCATCATTGGATTACACAACATCATCAACAAATTCACGCATTCTAAAATCATTTCATGTAATCAATAATAATTCAATCATGATTTGTGTTGATATTGTATTATTTAATTTTGAAACTATGAGTGATTCTGATACCAATTTATTTCCATGTATTTTAATTAAAACCACCTCATGTAAAAAAAGACTTAATCATGTTATTTTTCTATTATGATAAGACACTTTAATTCTATATGAAGGATTCCCCTTCCTTATCCTTCATGGTTTAGGTTTTTATTCATTACATAATATCAGATATGATGTTTTGGATATTTATTGCATCTACCCACCCCTACCACTACAGAAAATAATATTTTGTTCATAGATGAGCATAGATTCATTGGAATAATTCCAAACATCATACCTGAATTTTTTTATGTCCCATAAATTCTTAATCAATTTTAGTTTTTAGGTGAATTTTTTAATTGGTCAATGAATTTAGAGAGGCAAAATTTAATACATGGAACATTCCCTATCAAATGTCAAAACAAAAATATCTTATATAAGAGTTATTTAATATTTCATATATTTGAAACATTGTGCCTCTTATAATTAGAAATTACATGTTTTTTATTTGATCAAGTAAAACTTTTATAAATTGTATTTGTAGTTTATTAGTATAAAATAAATCTTCATTATCATAAAATATTCCATTAAAACATCACTTTATCTAAAAATTTTAGATTCTCCTTCATTAAGGGAATATCATAACAATATTTTTAAAAAAATATAATTATTTGGACATTAATATTTAAAATTGAATTTTATGCTCAAGTAAATGGAGTTCATCACAATAATCACTAACCTTTTCCATCATATAGACACCCTATATCTAATAAAATCGGTTTCTAGACATTTCACAATATTTTATACCTCTTAAAATCCTATATATCCCTTCTACTACAAAAAAACAAGATTTAATTTGAATGGTCGATAGCATAAATAATTATTCAATTGTTAATTTAATGTTTCATTGTTATTTTTATCCCTACAGTGAACCAATCCAAACAATTTGAAGCAGTAAAAACATATTCTATGGTTAATATCCCATTCTATAATCAAGGTAATTTTATATTTCCCAATCATACATAGTGATCATGGTTAATTAAATTATTTATATTTTTTAATTATAAATTAATATGTTCATAAAGAATCCCCTATATATTCATATCAATCATATAATGCCTAATATTTTATTCAAATGATTTCAAATTAATTTAATGGAAAATAATGTAGTATTGAATTATGGGATAAATTAATGGAATACCACAACAAAACCTATACCATTACATCCTCTCCACCATAAAATCATCAAAATATAAATAGTTCATATGAATGTTGAACAACATATTCATAAATCATCAATCATAGATGAGGGAATACTCCACATAACTAGTAAACAATAAAACGAATATATAATAAGAATTTTCTTCTTCATAAACTAATACCAATCCATTCACTATAATGAATTAATGTAATATAAATTTACCCCCCTCACTAAGCTAACCAATTTCATCAGTCATTTCATCAAATTGAAGTCATCTTATAGAACATGAGAATAATATTTACGAAAAACTTGACCAAAAAGTATATTATATAAGAAAACATAAATATTGGTATTCACAAAAATTGGTTAGGTAAATCCCTTGATTCAATTAACAAATAATTAACATTAAATTATATTATGATAAAATTATTCAAATGTTTTACGTCTTCCCAAAAATTTATTTTTTATTGTAGAAAATACAACCATCCATTCCAGAGTAGATTTTGATGCTCATAAAATATAATAAATCAGAAAATGTTCGTGAATTAATATTATTAAACCTAACCAATCATCTTGAAAACAACTTCCTAAGTGTTAATATTAAATCACATGGATCACATACACTAAATATTTATTACATAAAGTCTCCCAAATAATTTCTAAAACATAAGGATTCATAGTCTACCGCTAACACCACCAAAAAACTATTTTCTGATGCTAAATATGACAACTCATTAAAACACTAGATGTGATATATAAAGGTATAAAATTTCACTATATACTATTAATGTGTCACTAAAAAAATTTATCTACTACTATATTTTAAATAATATGGTATACAAGGATCACACTAGAGATAAAAATGATACATCACATCTCATCACGAGTCCATCAATTTTATTTACATAAAAGACCACATAATATTAATTTTCCAGGATTAAATGATAACAATGTAATTATATATAGTCACATAAACTATTTTTTCTTTACCACAATATTTTGAATAATGATATCCCAATCACAAGGCATATCTTTCATATATTGAGAAAAAATTATAAAATATTTAATCATATCCATCAAAAATTGACATGATATACCAAATAATATCCCCATAAATTGATTCATTACACCCTTATAGATTGATGAAATCTCTAAATATAATTATAAAATTATGTTATCCTTGTGAAATTTTGAAAAATATAGAACTTATAAAAACTGAATGCATCACTTCTAATGATATCACATATCAAATAATTCATCAACTATGATACCAGAATCAAAATGGTCAAACATATATAAACATTCATCAGTGGATATATAAATTTTGAAAACTAAGTGGGATATCCCTTTAAATAATGAGTAGGTATATAGAGTTTCTCTTATGAATGAAATGAAATTTTTACTAAATAATCAAACTACCAAAATATATTTAAAAAAATAGGAAAAATTATTATCAACCATTTTAAATTGAAACCCACTCATTGTAAGAAAACTATCAATGATTCCTTATTCCATATGAAATTAATCATCTAGAGTTATAAAATAATGTAATTTATTCCGTATTTATCTATGCTAATCACCAAAACCTATGATGTATATAAAATATTCCTAATCTAATTAATAACAACCTGATATCCCATTAAAAACATTTTATCATATGTATCATAGTAACTAGTAATGATGAAAGAAGATCTCTGAAAATTTTATATCTATATGACTGCCTATAGATGAAATTAATTCATTAATGATATCACGAACAATGATGTGTGATTGCCAATTTTGGTTGAAAATAGTATATATTTTTTTAGGCATTATTATCCTATAATAATTAATTATTCTATGTTCCAACTTATATAATTTATCATATTCCTTTGATAAAATGTTTATAATGAACACTATGTTGCCAAAGGTTGATTATGGGTGGTTATGTATGGTTGCAAAGTCATTTTCCACAATCTATCACTTTCGTGCATCCCATTTTGGGTGGGTTCTAATGAGTTTTACTCATAGAAAAAAAAACACACAATGGTTACCATATACATTATGAAATATAAGACCTTGCGTGAAAAAGTATTAGAACATTAAAATATTTATACCAAGGATTCCTAGGAAGAAACATTTTTCGATAGGATGGGAGTTCATTCACATCAAAAAAAATTGGTGGAATTGTTTAATACTATTGGAATCCATTATATATATCTATAACATTCAAAAATATTTTATAATCCTTAAAATAAATCTGTTTATCATTCACATCTTCAATCCATCATATATACATTCAAGATTAACCTATTATAGGTATCACAATTTCTCCATCAATGGAATCATTTGTAAGTACCTGATAGCCTCCAATGAGATATATATATATATATATATATATAAATAATAGCTTATCAATCTAATTAATTTTTTACCTTTTTACTTCATTATTTGAATGACCATTGTTTAACAACTAATAATTGAAAACTCAAGAATTTATTTCCATATACGGAGCTAGTTTGTGTTTTGATATCAGGATCGGGCCCAAAAGAGGTGATTTCTATATAGTGTCAAACGAAACAGAACATACATTAATCAATTCCATATAATGGGACATGTATGACCATTTATGGTCATATTAATATAAATAGAACATTTTGTATAGTCTCTTGTGGAATGAAAATATAGGTATATTATTCTTATTAATAGCTATTGGGGGACTTACGCTAAAGTTACCTCATCTGGTTGGTATAATAAAAAATAGCCTATAAAAAATGGATTGAATTTATAATATATTTGGTTGAATAATGATATATATAATCAATAATCATATGTTGATAAAGTTTAGATAATTGGTGCCTATATGGAATATATTCTTCATGGATGGGGGGTTGTATGATCTTACTTGCAATATGGACACCTAATGATGATAGTGGTGTATATGTGTTAGGTTTGATCCCTGGGGAGTATTATTGTGTATCTCATGAGTAAGGAAATATATTCCCATGTGATTGATACAAGTTAGGTATTATACCTATAAGAGAATACCATTTGAGGTTATTTTATCATTATAGTGATATGATTACTAATGAAATCAAATCCAAAATGAGTCATGTTCGATGTTGGAAATAAGTGGAATTGGGAAATATGGAACCTCACCTGAACTCCATTTCACACTTACGGATGGGGGTGATATTATTGAAGGAATTGAAATGTCCTTCAGGAAAAAACATTTTCTTAGTACATGAGAAAATACTAATATATTTCTCTTCAGAAAGGTTGAAGGTGGTTGTAACACGCCGAGATTTTATGAAAAATATTCTTTTAATTTCATTAATGTCTTGTGTTGTATGCTACACCAACATTACCTTGCGCTATACGCAACACCGTATTAGCTTGTAGTACACGCAACACTATTCTTGGATCGTGTTACACATAATTTTGATAATAGTTATTCTACGCAACATTGAGTATATATATATATATATTCAATGTATAAATGAAAAATTGTTGGATTATGTTATATGAAACAACGAAGGATTCTTGCACAGCACGTAACCCTGACTTGGCTTGCATTACACGCAATCACGACCTTCCTCGATAGCGTGTGTTGTACGCAATATCGGGTTTTACTAAACAACGATATATTATTATAATATTTTTATGAACTAGGAATTATGAATAGTATTAACTAAATTTTGAATCTTATAAAATTATTATTCGTCTTGCACATTTTCTAAAACATGGTATAAAAAACAAAATAAATTTTTCGGGTAAAATAAGTATTTTTCAAAAAATGCAGTTTTGCCGCCTTTTGATGGTGCACCCACATTAAATCTAGTTTTTGACATGTTTATAAGTTAAATTTGACAAAATAAAATTCTTCTTTGGAATCAAGAAGTAAAAATTTACTTTGGATAAATTTTTCATATTATTCTGGTAACTTTCATATTTTGATGAATAGTAAAAACACGCTATATTTTAATGAAAAACAACTTTTTTCATCGTAATAATTTATATGGTTAAATTATAATATTTAATTATTTTAGAGTATTAATAGAATATATTTTTACCATTTAATATAATTTATGTCATTAGCATTGATTTTACATTGAATTCGTAGGTTAAATCAATTCAATATTTTGCAATGTTTTAAACAAAAACCCGTTTTCATTCGACAACGAGATTAATTTTAATTTAATTTCTTCAACTTCTATGTATTTAATTTGAAAAAATGGATTCCATATTTGGAATCAGTGGGTCCAAATTATTTTAATAGGAAACTTTTTATTTTTGAAAATTATGAATAGTAACTACGGTAAATTCTATTTACCTTAGTTAATGGTAAATCGGGTAATTAAGGGTTAATATAATATTATAAAATTACCTTAACACATTCCAAAGTTCTATTAGATGGCTAAAAGTAAACCCATATCAACTAAGTGTTAGATTAGATTCATTTTATGGACTTTTGACCATGAAAATAATTTAATTATTATTAAAACCAAATAAAGTGACTACATGTCACTCTCTTAAATATTATAAGTATAATAATTTTAATTTAGTGATAAACTTCATAAAACTTCGAACATGAAAATTCTCCAGAAAGCTAATAAAATTATCTACATCATGATAATTTATTTATAATTTTTCGGGATTAAATAATTGTCATTAATGGTGATACATTAATGATACATAAATTATTTATTAAGTGGAAAATAAGTAATATAGTTTTTATTGAAATAATAATACCCATTAAAGGCCCACAAACCTGACCAAATCATATTGGTAGTGTATATATACAACTTAATCATCCAATTACCTAATATATAACCGTTTGGATCCTTATAAAAGTGATTATGACACTTATATTATTTTATTTTAAATAATGCCAAAGTTGTCACCTTCATAATTTAATAAATATAACAATTTAAATATTGTGATTTTAAGATGATAAATTCGTGTAGAAGTATTATTTTGATATTTAATGGATTTATTTTTATCATAGGATTTTATTTTAAATTGTTATGCAAAAAATCAGTATATTAAATAATTATAAAAAAATATTGTAGTAATTATTTTATTAAGAGATAAACCAAATAAATGGTTTTAAAAATAATAAAATAAATAATATATGAACTATTTAATGTGATCAAATAATTTTATAGATACATATGACCTTTTATGAATCTATTAAAGATTTTAGTTCAAACATATTTTCTGTATATATTTTATTTAAATTCAAATAAATGAATAGTGTCAAAATTGACACTATTGTTATTTTATAAAAATAACATATTATAAAATTGTTTAAAAATCACAAAAATATTTAAAAATAATAAATTTAAATTTATATGGTCTATAATGTTATAAAGTAAACAATTATGGAAAATTCAAAACAAATAAGTCATTATTTGTTATAATTTAAAATTTAGAATTTTATTACCACAAATAAACTTAAATAGATTAAATAAGGATAAATCAAAATGATAAGGTTTACAATAAGATCCAAACATGTATAAATTTGATTGGTTGATGATATTACAACCTTATATAATCTAATATTTGAATATGAGTCATTTTTGGAGGTTTTTAAGTGGGGTTAGATTTATTATAAATTAATATTTTTAAGAATTCCAAAGGTGCCCCTCTCCTCCCATATAATAGGGCACCTCCTCCCTCTCCCCCTCACACCCATTTGAGCCTTCAAGCTCGGACAAACCCTGCCAAATTATCTTCTCCAAATCCCTAGAAACATCCTAGAGGTTCTGGTCTACTTTAAAGACCAATCTTAGTGCCCTAAGAGGAGGTTTCAAAGAGGCGTATCGAACAAGAGGTAATTTCTTCTCCCGATTCATTCAAGCTTCTTTCTTCTTCAAACATCTTCTTCTTTAGTTGTTTCATTATAAAGTAATAACATAAGTATCACTAATATACTGATTTGTTATTATAAATATGAAACAACCCCATTTCACCATCTATCCATCCTACGGAAAACCTAATCACAGCGTGTGCGTACGTACGGAATACCATCTCCACGCCGTGGTGTAATATGTTTTTCCACAAACACCTTACATGGATGGGTATAATGGTGTAAAGAATAACTATACATAGTTATTATAACATCATACTGATTCTGATATATTGTATCATCCACTCCAATTCAATTCATTAATTATGGAAACGATATCATCGCTCGTGCATACGTACGGACTACCGTCTCCACAACGTGATGAGATTCATTCTCCATGTTAACCATTTAAGAATGATTATAAGGTATATATAAGATATAATAATTAAATATATGGCATTATAAAGCTACTGGATTTATGTATATATGTATGTCATTTAATTAATTCCATTCAACTCAATAAGAAAACGAAAACAGCGTTCATGCGTATGTACGCCCTACCGTCTCCATGAATGGTGTATTTCATTCCATTTATAGATCTACGATATATATGTATATTCTGAATATATATTATATATAAATAATGTTTTATATTCTGGAATTATGTAATATTGATCTAAGTAATCATATGAATAATTACAAGTCAAAACACGGATGACAAATGAAATGATTTTACCCAAAACACTCTTTAACATGGAATTTACAAAAGAACGGGTAATATAAAGTCATAAGTGAACCATATATGATATCATAACAATGAATATGATTCTGTAATAAGTAAATGACATTATTTAAATAATTATACAGGAGTTTTGGATACATACGAAGCATATCAGACATAAGGTAAGGGATAATTTTGAAAATCTCATTTTTATCCGAGATTGCTTATTCGTAAGTATTTACTGGGGTTATTTCTCTCATCCATGTCCATGTTTTATAAAAGTGTTTTCATAAACTTTTAAAGTCCTTTTTACCCATTTTTGAATTTTACTACATGGTATTCAAGTAATCTTTCTTTTGTTTACGTTACGAGTTACTTTTTTGACTTTTCCAGCAAAAGTACGAGAAGAATGTTTTTTTAACTTATATGGCACAAACAGATTTTTATGGTTTTATAAAGACTTATTTTCATGAAGCTTCCTCCAAAATATTTCATGACTATTTTCAACAAAATCCTTTTCTTTTAAAATTGCATGATTTTTTGTGAAAAGAAATTGATTTTGAAGAAGAAAGGATATTTTCCTCAAGATATCATTTCAAGTGTTTTATCAAAACCATTTTCTATCTAAGATGGCATTATTTAATATGTGTATTTTTCAAGTATAGTGTCTCTATGATTTACATGGTTTAAATTTTCTTATGATGAAATATTCTTTTGTTTTATATGGATTACGTGATGATTGGATGATGTTTATGAAACCCCTTTTATTCTTTGGGTTATGATGAATGTTTTATGTTTATTTTGTGGCACAAGTAAGAATGATTTCATTATGAGATGGGTGGGACCTATATCTACCTCCAATGAATTGGGTAAAGATTTTATATCTGATGAGATATTCATGGATGGAACGGTAAGTTAATCCAGTTCAGTGTTACAGGACTGAAACGAGGAGTGAACTCGATTCAGAATCGGACTTTGTCCACTAAGATGGTCTTGGCAGCAATGCCTTGGCTACTATGGAAATCATTACATGTTCTTAATGGATGCCAAAATTACATGTTTTATTCCCAATATATTTCATCATTGTTTATGTTCCATTATGACTTATGCCTTATGTACTTCCATGTTTTATGTCGTTGCTCTAGATTTTAATGTTTAAACATTATGTTCATATTTTTAAGTTCCAATGTATATGGTATGTTTTATTTTATCCATGCTTACCCTTACTAAGCATTTTAGCTCACCCTTTTTATGTTTTATTTTCTCCCAGGATCAAAAGAAAGGTTTTTGTTCAGGGAAAAAAGTGGAAGATCTTTTTGGGAGATGTTGAATATCTTTCACCACGATTAGAAGATTACGATCCATGTTTCCAAAGACACTAAACTATTACGGTCCTTGTGTGTCTCTTTATGTTATGTATTAAGTATTCCGCAAAAGTAATGTAATGTCCATGTAAATCAAGCTTAGGGTCTCTACAGTTGGTATCAGAGGAATGGTTTAGTCAACCTTTGGAAACTAGGATGCGAAAACATTAGTGAGATCCCTAGAGATATTTCTAAGGTATGTCTAGGGATGCCCCTAAGGATAAGTATACGTATAGGATATAGTCCTAGAACTATGGTAACGATCTTAGAATTTAACGTAAGATGTTTGATATTGATGTTACTCCCCCTTTATTATGATTATTTCCTCTAACACTATTTTTTTTGGGTTTTAGTAAATGGTTGGAAACAAGATGATTCACGATAATGGAGGATATTATGGACAATGGAATAATATACTTCATGAGAAACCAAATGAAATGGGATTTCGAAGTCCAACCATCATTATTATGCCGAATTAGAAATCTCATAATATGATCAATAAACTCAAATTTGGTAAGTTTCCTGACTCGGCTAATAAAAGAAAGATGGAGTTTCATGATGATCATAGAGGAAAGAAAGTTCAATTTCCCCTATGTAAATCATGTGGGAAGAGGCATCGAGGAGAATGTTTCAAGGGAAATGGAAGATGCTTTGGGTGTGGAAAAGAAGGACACAAAGCCAATAAGTGCAAAGGAAAAGGTTCAGTTAACACCATGGATGAGGATAATGGTATTGCTACGACATAAACAATGGTTAAATGTTTTAAATGTGGAATGTACGGGCATTATTCAAACCAATGCGCTAAGGGAAAGTCTCCTGAAGAGAATAAGTACGGCCATATGAGTAGTATTTATGTTGATGATGATTATGAGACTACAAATGATATGTGATTTGAAAGAATTTTTGAAGCTCGGTCAATGGTTTAAGAAGGTAGGGGAATGATTACATGTTTATCAAGTGTAATGTTGTATAAGTAATCTCATGGTACTATGGAATAAAGAGACATCTAAGGATTGTTACACTGTTTTCTTTCCTTGAGTTTTGAAAGTATAGGTTGAATGGTACGAGTAACCATGGAATGTTATTCAGATATTTTTGTAATGTAGATGATATGCGCATAATGAAGGAATAATATGATAATGAGATGTTTGATTGTATTCATGAGCTCCTGATTGATATAAAAACTAAGTGATATCATGGGTTGATTATATATAATTTTGAAGATTTTGGTATGTGGAAAGTGTTAACTTCTTTCATGTTTTCACTAAGGTTCAATGTGTATTAATTTTTCAAGAGAATACATGATTAATGACTTCGAACGTTTGTAATGTGACCAAGAAGACATATCTTATGATATATGGGGATCAACAATGGTATTAACATGCTTCTTATATGAAATCTATGGTAATCGTTTTCACTATAATATGGCAATGGACTGCAATATTATTGATAAGCATAAAGATTTGAATGGATTATGTTGGACATAAGTTAGTATTGTTTAAGGATAGAATCTTTTTTCGATATTATTGATGGGAAGATATAGTAATGTAGTTTTAGAAAAAGGACAACCTACAGGACGGGCGACAACTTATCGCGTCGGACAAGGCTGTGGGAATCGAACCCACAACCGAAGTGCGACTGGCCTTTATCGCCTACCACTGGCCTACATGAAGTCCCTAGTTATTAGAAACTAGTTTAATTTTATTAAGAGGTATGATATAAGAAGTATAAGTTCATTTTTGGAACCAAATACGATTAATCTAACCATAAGATGGACTTATAACTTTTGCTAACCTTTTGATTGAATGAGATGGAATGACCCATCATTCTATCACATGATCTGCTAACACATCACGAATAACAAATTCAACTTCATTTCTTTAAGGGATGAAGTGGAAATTTTTCAATTCACGAACAACAGTGAGATTGTACCAAAATCATGCAAGTATTTGTTTTAATTAATTATCTTTAGGGAAATGATCTTGAAAACAAAAAAATGTTTTCCTAGTTCCCTTATATCCGATTAATCAGATGGTACCTTAGATCATCACAAATCAATAGCTTTGTGATTGTTGGCTTTTTCATATCCATGTTCTCTACCACTCTCCATCAGAACTTGATGGTTAGATTTTTCTTCCATATCCATATTTTCACCTATGTTCTCATACGTGGAAACCCAATGAGGAGTTAATTTGGGTAATCGTTACATTTCATACTTTAGTTTTTACAACCATGTTTTGGTATTCTTTTTATGATGTGGGTTTCTATTAAAAAATTTTTCGAATAGTAAACCATTTATAACCCCGAAAAATTTCGAGGGCGAAATTCATTTTAAGGGGGGTAGAATGTAACACCCTGAGATTTTATGAAAAATAATCTTTTAATTTCATTAATGTCTTGTGTTTTATGCTACACCAAAATTACCTTGCACTATACGCAACAACGTATTAGCTTGCAGTATACGCAACACTATTCTTGGATCGTGTTACACACAATTTTGATAATAGTTATTCTACGCAACATTGAGTATATATATATATATTCAATGTATAAATGAAATATGGTTGGATTATGTTATAAAAAACAACGAAATATTCTTTCACAGTACGCAACCCTGACTTGGCTAGCATTACACGCAATCGCGACCTTCCTCGATAGCTTGTGTTGTACGCAATACCGGGCTTTACTAAACAACGATATATTATTATAATATCATTATGAACTAGCCATTATGAATAGTATTAACTAAATTTTGAATTTTATAACATTATTAATCGTCTTGCTCATTTTCTAAAACATGGTATAAGAACAAAATAAAATTTTCAGGTAAAATAAGTATTTTTCAAAAAATGCAGTTTTGCCGCCTTTTGATGGCGCACCCACATTAAATCTAGTTTTTGACATGTTTATAAGTTCAATTTTACAAAATAAAATTCTTCTTTGAAATAAAGAAATAAAAATTTACTTTGGATAAATTTTTCGTATTATTCTGGTAACTTTCATATTTTGATGAATAGTAAAAACATGCTATATTTTAATGGAAAACAACTTTTTTCATCGTAATAATTGATATGGTTAAATTATAATATTGAATGGTTTTAAAGTATAAATAGAATATATTTTTACCATTTAATATAATTTATGTCATTAGCATTGATTTTACATTGAATTCGTAGGTTAAATCAATTCAATCTTTTGCAATGTTTTAAACAAAAACCCGTTTTCATTCGACAACGGGATTAATTTTAATTTAATTTCTGCAACTTCTGTGTATTGAATTTGAAAAAATTGATTCCATATTTGGAATCAGTGGGTCCAAATTATGTTAATAGGATACTTTTTATTCTTGGGAATTGTGAATAGTAAATATGGTAAATTTTATTTACCTTAGTTAAAGGTAAATCAGGTAATTAAGGGTAAATATAATATTATAAAATTACCCTAACACATGCCAAAATTATATTGGATGGATAAAAGTAAACCTATATCAACTAAGGGTCGGATTAGATTCATTTTTAGGACTTTTGACCATTAAAATATTTTAATTATTATTAAAACCAAAGAAAGTGACAACATGTCACTGTCTTAAATCTTATAGGTATAATAATTTTAATTTAGTGATAAAAATCATAAAACTTAAAACATGAATAGTCTCCAAAAATCTAATAAAATTTTATACATCATGATAATTTATTTAGAATTTATATGGATTATATTATTGTCATTAATGGTGATACATTAATGATACCGAAATTATTTATTATGTGGAAAATAAGTAATATAGTTTTTATTGAAATAATAATACCCATTAAAAGTCCCACAAACCTGACCAAAACATATTGGTAGTTGATATATACACCTAAATCATCCAATGACCTAATATATAACCGTTTGGATCCTTATTAAAGTGATTATGAGACTTATATTATTTTATTTTAAATGATGCCAAAGTTGTCACCTTTCATAATTTAATAAATATAACAATTTAAATATTTTATTTTAAATGATAAATTCGATTAAAAGTATTATTTTGAAAGTTAATAGAATTATCTTTATCATAGTATTTTATTTGAAAATTTTATGCAACAAATCAGTATATTAAATAATTATACAAAAATGTTGTAGTAATTATTTTATTAAGAGATAAACCAAATAAATGGTTTTAAAAATAATAAAATAAATATTATATAAACTATTTAATGTGATACAATAATTTTATAGATACATATGCCCTTTTATGAATCAATTAATGCTTTTAGTTCTAACATATATTCTGTATATATTTTATTTAAATTCAAATAAATAAATAGTGTCAAAATTGACACTATTGTTATTTTATAAAAATAACATATTATAAAATTGTTTCAAAATCACAAATTTTTTTAAAATTTATAAATTTAAATTTATATGGTCTATAATGTTATAAAGTAAACAATAATGGAAAATTCACAACAAATAATTAATTATTTGTTATAATTTAAAATTTAGAATTTTATTACTACAAATAAACTTAAATGGATTAAATAAGGATAAATAAAAATGATAAGGTTTTAAATAAGATCCGAACATGTCTAAATTTGATTGGTTTATGCGATTAAAACTCTCTATAATCTAATCTTAGAATATGAGTCGTTATTGGAGGTTTTTATGTGGTGTTAGATTTATTATAAATTAATATTTTTAAGAATTCCAAATGTTCCCCTCTCCTCCCTTATAAAAGGGCACCTCCTCCCTCTCCTCCTCACACCAATTTGAGCATTAAAGCTCGTCCAACCCCTTACAAAGTCTCTTCTCCACTTCCCTATAAACATCCTAGAGGTTCTGGTCTACTTTAAAGACCAATCGTAGTGCCCTAAGAGGAGGTTTCAAAGAGGCGTATCGAACAAGAGGTAATTTCTTCTCCCGATTCATTCAAGCTTCTTTCTTCTTCAAAATTCTTCTTCTTTAGTTGTTTAATTATAAAGTAATAACATCAGTATCACTAATATACTGATTTGTTATTATAAATATGAAACATCCCCATTTCACCTTCTATCCATCCTACGGAAAACAAAATTACCGCGCGTGCGTACGTACGAAATACCGTCTCCACGCCGTGGTGTAATCTGTTTTTCCACCAACAACTTACATGGATGGGTATAATGGTGTAAAGAATAACTATAAATAGTTATTATAACATCATAATGATTCTTATATATTGTATCATCCACTCAAATTCAATTCATTAATTATGGAAACGATATCATCGCTCGTGCGTACGTACGGACTACCGTCTCCACGACGCGATGAAATTCATTCTCCATGTTAACCATTTAAGAATGATTATAAAGTATATATAAGAAATAATAATGAAATATATGACATTATAAAGCTACTGGATTTATTTATATATGTATGTCATCTACTTAATTCCATTCAACTCAATAAGGAAACGAAAACAGCGTTCATGCGTACGTACGGCCTACCGTCTCCATGAACAGTGTATTTCTTTCAATTTATCGATCTATTATATATATGTATATTCTGAATATATATTATATATAAATCATGTTTTATATTATGGAATTATGTAATCGTGGTCTAAGTAATCATATGAATAATTAAATGTCAAAACACGGACGACAAATGAAACGATTTTACCCAAAACACTCTTTAACATGGAATTAAAAAAGAACGGGTAATATAAAGTCATAAGTGAACCATATATGATATCATAACAATGAATATGATTCTGTAATAAGTCAATTACATTATTTAAATCATTATACAAGAGTATCGGATACATAGGAAGCATATCGGACATAAGGTAAGGGATAATTTTGCAAATCTCATTTTTATCCGAGATTGCTTATTCGTAAGTATTTACTGGGGTTATTTCTATCATCCATGTACATGTTTTATAAAAGTGTTTTCATGAATTTTTAAAGTCCTTTTTACCAATTTTTTAATTTTACTACAAGGTATGCAAGGAATATTTCTTTTGTTTATGTTACGATGTACTTTTTTGACTTTTCCAGCAAAAGTACGAGAAAAATGTTTTTTTAACTTATATGGAACAAACAGATTTTTACGGTTTTATAAAGACTTATTTTAATAAAGCTTCCTCCATAATATTTCATGAATATTTTCAACAAAATCCTTTTCTTTTAAAATTGAATGATTTTTTGTGAAAATAAATTGATTTTGAAGAAGAAAGGATATTTTCCTCAAGAATTCATTTCTAGTGTTTTATCAAAACCATTTTCTATCTAAGATGACATTATTTCATATGTGTATGTTTCAAGTACAATGTCTGTATGATTTACATGGTTTAAATTTTCTTATGATGAAATATCCATTTGTTTTATATGGATTACGTGATGATTGGATGATGTTTATGAAACCCCTTTTATTCATTGGGTTATGATGAATGTTTTAATTTTATTTTGTGGCACAAGTAAGAATGATTTCATTATGAGATGGGTGGGACCTATATCTCCCTCCAATGCATTGGGTAAAGATTTTATATCTCATGAGATAGACATGGCTAGAACGGTAAGTTAATCTGGTTCAGTGTTACAGGACTGAAACGAGGAGTGAACTCGATTCAGAATCGGACTTTGTCCACTAAGATGGTCTTGGCAGCAGTGCCTTGGCTACTATGGAAATCATTACATGTGCTTAATGGATGCCACAATTACATGTTTTATTCCAATGATATTTTATCATGGTTTATGTTCCATTATGATCTATGCCTTATGTACTTCCATGTTTTATGTCGTTGCTCAAGATTTTAATGTTTAAACATTATGTTCATGTTTTTAAGTTCCAATATATATGGTATGTTTTATTTTATCCATGCTTACCCTTACTGAGAATTTGAGCTCACCCTTTTTATGTTTTATTTCCCCCATGATCAAAAGAAATGTTTTAGGTCAAGAAAAAAAGTGGATGATATTTATGGGAGATGTTGAAGATCTTTCACCACGATTAGAAGATTGCGTTCCATGTTTCCAAAGACACTAAACTATTACAATCCTTGTGTGTCGGTTTTTGTTATGTATTAAGTATTCCGCAAAAGTAATGTAATGTCCATGTATGTTAATCTTAGGGTCTCTACAGTGGTGATGCTATGGGTGATGATAGTGACTAATCATAATATTCATCTCACATTTTAGGAAATGGATGTCTCCATCCGGCCTTAGAATCCGTCCCCAACAATCCCTAAGGAAATGATTCTCAATACTATGATACAAAATGTTTGTCAAAATTCAATGTATTTATCATAAATTGGATGATAAATATGGTAAAATCATTACCATATGAATGCATGACTATACGGGGGACATGATGGGGCATCATTTCTCTAATATTATTGAATATGGTGAAAAGGGTGGATGTCTCAATAATGTATATCTAAATTTATTAGTATGATTCTTATGAGTTAATATAAACTATTTGAATTGGGGAAATGTGAGTCTAAAAGATATATGAAATGATGGAAGCAATATCAGGTGGGAAAACCCCCAATGATTCCCCATTAAACTTACAATTTTTTGTAATGAGAGCTTGGAGATTAAAATGTGTATTATTTTGAAAAGGGGACTCCTCGTGGAGGGAATCCTTCATATACACAAGGTAATCATTATGTATATTGGTTAGGTAGATCATTTTTTGAATGATCATTATGTGGGGTGTAACAGAATGTGGTTGGAAAATTATGTAACATCACGAACTGTTATAAATGATGTTTCCATTTGGGATTTAATTAAATGTCTTATTATGAAATATATAAATATATAACACATGAATTAGTTTTTTTTAACTATTTGGATTCAAAATAACTTTAATAATCTTTACCATTTATAATATTTTCGTTAAACAGTGTTCACATGATTAGTATAAATATTGGGCTTTAACAATTCATAAAAAAAACTTTTGGTGGCCTCATCAAGTAGGATTGTACCCAATGAAGCCCATTTTTTGGAGATTTCATAGGAGATATCATCACTGGCTTTTCCTTTGACCTATACCAAGGTGAGATACAAAAACATTTCGCATAAGAAAAATAAATTATGAGAGATGTTCAAGATCATCAAGATCACGACCCAAACAATGTTCACGAAACGACCCAAAGGATGTCTAACCATCACGCATCATACTCTTAGGGAGAATTCCAATGTAATAAAGGGTTATTTCTTAAGATCATAATAATATTAATATGTATATTTTATAAAATAACAAATTTTTTTAAGGTTACTTTATAATGTATTTTGATTTTGATTCAATTAAACCCAAATTATATTTTCAGGTAATATCCAAATTCAATTAAGGGAATCATTTTATTGAATTAATGGATTTTTGAAATAAATATTATGTTAAAAAATTTTGTTATTAAATATTTTTTAATAATTATAAATGTTCATATAATATTTATGATGTGAAATGTACAATTTATAAAGGTTCAAAACTATTATTTTTAAAAACCCAAAATTTTTCACAAAAGATTAAATTTTTTTAAAAGTTTAAATATTAATATTTTGAAAATTATTTAGATTAAATAATTATTTTTTTAGTCAGAACATTATTACTTTCCAATGGTGATTTTTTCATAATTTTCAGAGATATTCTATTTTTTTAGATAAAATTAAATACCAAATAAATATAAAGTGTATTTTATGACATCATAAACACAAAAAAATTATTTATTAAATATTAGTATAGTATCCTTGTCGAAATATATGTTTCCCCATTTAAAAATTGATATTTTATGTGTATTTGATTATTTTCATTAAACCTTTATAAATCCTCCAAAACTGTTAATATTTTTTAGAGTTTTAAATTCATTTATTTAAAAGTGTGACTCACCTCAAAATAAGAAAGGGAATGATTTTAATATGTTTAGACAATTTACTAATATTATAATTAATATATCCCCACATTGGATGAAACAATAGGAGAAACCCATGGAATGGATGATGGTTTTTTATATTTTATTACATAGAGTCCAAAACCTAGGTTTTTAAAATATTAAAGAATTATCATCTAATTTCCTCTATAATGCCACCCATTCTCCTAGTACTCTTGTCTAAATATCCTTGGATACATCCTTAATCTTCCTACCCATCCTAATAATCTCCCAAGGGTGCCCCTAGCTCTCTAAAATTCCCTTTTCGAGATTCTGGATCCACACATTCTAGTTAGGGTTCCTTCCTTTCTCACCATTATCAAGGTATATTTATCTTGTTATTCCCTTTTATTTTCAATTAAAAATTAATAGGGATGTTTTTTAACCTCTTAAATAATTCTCTTATTATGTATAAATGAACATACACCCCTTTCTCTATCATTAATCCTTCCAATGTACACCTATTACCATGCCATGATTTTGTAAGCATCTTTTCATTTCACTATCATTTCATTATTAATTATGATCATATGAAATATATTATTTTCAATTATATAATTTTTAAAATTTCCTTCCATGTACCTATTACATTAAACTTCATTTAAAAATTATTAGAGATCACATTCTCTCTCATCAACCGGTTTTATGAATTTTTTAGTGACGTCGTTTTTCCGCCATATTTTCACCCCAATTTTCCATGCCAATCCAATTGTGTAGTGAATATTATACCCATTTACTATCAATGAAGTTTACATTTATACATATAAGGATTTTTATTTCGGAATTATATGCATGTATTCCACATTCCTTGATTGTGTAATAGGTTATTATGATGAATTAATCCATGTTGTGTGATGTATGTGGAACACATAAGCATGAGAATCAATTGATAGTGATCGGTGTACCTAGAATTATATAGCTCTTTAATTAAATGGGTAATGTTTAGTATCACGATAAGTCATCCTGGGACAGGTTTGTGCCTAATTCTTTAATGGGACTTTTTACACCATAAAATCTTGGCAGTTTCTCCTTGACATATGTTTATGATTCAGTGTTTTATGTTACTGCCATATTTACTATGTTATGATAATCATTCAATATATTTCCTTATTATTCATGTTCCTTTATACGTTATTGATATGCATTTCCTGGCATGTATTATCATCATCATTTTATTCTATGTTTATTCGCTTTCTCGGATTTATGGATCACCCCTTTCTTATTTATTTCCTCAGGCTTTCCTTTATTATTTTATGCTCAATCATGTTAAAGAATTTTTTAGTAATGTTGTTTTATTCCAGGATTTAAGATGTAATGTAATATACAAAATTCCCAAAGACACTAGACTTCATGATCATTATTGTTGAATGACGTGTAATTTTAGATAATAAATAATGTTTTAATGTATAATAACATGATGGTTTTTTATAGTTGGTATCAATGGAAAAATTTAGTTAGTTTTGGGATTAACATTAGAACACTATAGAAGAAGCGTTAGAGACAAGAATATGTATAAGAATACAACCCTAAAATTTTTCTGAGTATAGAGTAAGTGGTTTATAAAAAAAATACATCCCAGTATGGATAATATAAGTGGACATGGTTCATGAATAGATTTACCAAGGAGTAAAAACTCTGACAGGGTGTTCTGGACCTTACTCAAGGTAACCTGGTACATGACAACATGCCTTATCACAAACCTAGTTTTACACTCCTTGGGGATATTCTCTGGTAAATGAATAAATCTTACTCTGAACCATTATTTTCTGAACAAAATAATGTATGTAGGAATATTTTTTATGAAATGGATCATGGATAACATAGATTGAATCCTAAAAATTTATAAGTAAAGGAAATAAATGTAATTTATAACCTATTTATTTCATGTCCTTGGATTATTCTCTATCAGGTTTAATGTTTGAAAATAATCATACTTAATTTTCCATTTATTTGAGCCAATAGACTGAAATATAAGGAATCATGTAAACCATCATCCTAAATGGAAATGTGATTACTACCCCAATGATATGACTAACCCAATGAGATATGGAATCACACACTTTATGATGATGCCCTCTATACTGACTCCAGTTCTAAATAGAAAACTAGATCAGGATGATCATCAAAATCCTACTAATGGAGAAAAAGACTCAGGAAAAAGAATTATGGGATAATTTCCTCCATCTATTAATGGATCATCTGGTCAATTAATAATGGAATAGTAGATCAAATCCATTAAAAAGATCTTCTCCATCCTTCAATGTTTTTAACAATAGAATGTCATGATGAATAATGATCATATTGAAGGTGATGTTGATTTGTGGTGGAAATTGATAAAAAAATGAAATATCTTGATGAAGAGTTCGAGGTGATGGGATAGAATGATTTAAATAATATGTTGTTTGATAAATATTTCTCCTTACCCTCATAGTTAAAATTGAAAGGGATTTCATTTACCTCATGTACAAGGATGATAAATCTATCGGGTCATCAAAGAAAACTTTAAAAGGCATGCATGATACACCTCTGGATTTTTTTGATACCTATAATTTCTCTTTTGACCGCTTCATTGGTGGGATAAAATCTATCCTAAGGAAATACATATTGATTCTGGAATTTGATATCTATGAAGAAATTTTCTAATGTTCCCTCAAAGTCAAAATGTAGATCACTGAATCTCAGGGGTATCATAGGGATATGAAGTGAAAAGTGGGGGTTAATTATGTTGGCCTGATAGAGATATCTAATTGTTTCAAAAAAAATTCAAAATCCTGTTCTACAAGGGTGTGTAAGGAAGCACCCCAATAATTTCATGAAGGGGGTGATTAAATTTATTATGTGTGGGAAATAATGAAACCATTCCAGTGATTGCCATCAAGAAAAACCCGATACTATGATGAAGGAATGGAATTATCTAGTAAACCGTTAATGTGTTGTACATTGATACAACTACATGGAACCCGAGAATTATTCAATATAATGAATTAATCAATGGGTTTATGGAGACATCCAATAACCACCAAGGTAGCAAGGTTGAGCTATTTCAATCAAAATTGTGATGGTGGATCCCAACAATGAGGTGGTGATAGGTATGATAGTTATTCATTATATAATAGAGTGCATCCTTTTTTATTATAGTTCTATACATTCATTAATATCTTGAATGTTTAGTAGAACAATTCAAACATCATCAAAAATCATGGAAGTGGAGTAATCAGCGAATACAAAAAAATGGGGCAATTATTGCATCGAATGTATATAACTCGCCCCTATCAATGTTCATGTGCTGAATTTCCCAGTGAACATTTTCATAATTCCTTTCGAATAATTTGATGCAATTTTTTTCATTGATTAGGTTTCCCTATATAGAGAAAAAAATTATGTGAGAAGGAAATCACTCTTTGTATTGCATTTCAACCCTACATTCTTTACATGTGTAAGGAGGAGGATGAATCTTCATTAGCACCATCATCTCAAACATGAATATTACTTCCTTATGATCAATCATATCTTTTTTAAATTATTGATTCTAAGGAAAGAATCATCCCGAATGACATGCCCATTGTAAGGGAATACACTGAAGTGTTTCCTAAGGAATTTTATTGTCTTTCTCCAAGACATGATGTGGAGTTTTCTGTAAGTTTTACACCTAGGGTTTTACTAATTTTCATGACACCATATAGAATGGATGTTGTGGAAAATATGGAGATTAATAAAAAACTACATGAGAAATTGGATAAAGGGTTCATACGCCCAAGTGTTTTACATTGGGGGTGTAACAGTCTTCTTCATCAAGAAGAATGATGGATCAATGGTACTTTATATTGATTATCATGAACTAAACAATAGAAAGATAATGAAAAAGTATCCACTACCTCAGATTGTTGAATTTTTCAATTACCTATGTAGAGAACATTATTTTTCCAAGGAGGCTCTATGGTCAGGGTATTACAAAGATAGAGTGAATAAGAAGGATATCCCAAATACTACTTTTTGAATAAGGTACGAGCATTATGAATTCATATTAATGGCATTCAGAATAAATAATAATCTACCAATGATCATGGTCCTGATGAATATATTCATTATTGATCACCTTGAAAATTTTTGGTTGTCATTATAGATGATATTCTAATATACTTTGAGAGCAAAGAGGAGTATAAGGATCATTTGAGTATTCTGGTAAATACATTGTGAAATGAAAATAATTATTCCACATACAAAAATGGGTGTTCTTATTGAAGGATGTATCATTCTTGGGGAATGTCATAAATAATATAGGGATATCTATAGAACCTTAAAAAAATTAATTGATGAATGGAAGAATCCAAAATATGTGACTGATATTCATAGTTTCTTTAGGTTAAGTAGCTACTATCACTGCATTATGAGAAATTTCTCACAATTTTATAACCCTCTAACAAATATTACACTGATGCGAGTAATTTTTTACTTTTAATCATTAATGTGAAGTGATCTTCATAGAGTGGAAAAGGAGTGTTTCCAATTCCCCTGTTCTTAGACGACTCTCATGTGGTGAAAATTTTGTGGTATTTTGTGATTCATTGAAAAACGGGATACGATGTGTGTCAATGAAAAATGAAAATGTCATAGCCTATGAATGAATATATTTGAATGTTCATGAACATAACTAGTAACACATGATTTATAACTGGATGTAGTGATATTCTCTTTGAAAATTTGGGGGCATTAAATCTTTGGGAAAAGTATGAAATATATACAGATCAAAAAATACTCAATTATATATTCACACACAAAAAGATGAATATTCATCAACAAATATTAATATAGATGATCAATGACTAGGACTTCTTAATCTGATACAATAATTGTAATGGGAATAATGTTGTAGATTCTTTAAGAATAAAAGATCCAAAAATTCTATCATTTATGAGAATTGAGAGGGATCTGATCTTCTTATAATTTGAAAGGCTGGACATGGGAATCCTAAAGGATTTAACATAATCAATCCTTTCACAAATGATTTATAAAACGTCTCTTCTTTAGAGGGTAAAGGTTGTTCAGAGAGTTGATGTGTTAATTTATAATAAAATGGAATATCTATGTAAAAAATACTACCATTTCAATGTTATTGATGAAGGTTTTGTGAGATTTGGGTCAAGACTATGTTTACCATCAAATTCATAGTTAAAAAAGGAGCTATTGGATGATGCACGTATGTCATCCTTCTCCATCCAATCAGGAAGAAAAAAGATTTATCGAGATCTATGATAATAGTATTGGTGGGATATTATAAATATTGAGATTGCTTAATTTACATCATGATGTATTTTATTTTATCAGGTTAAAGTGCAAGGCCAAAAATTGGGGGGGGGGGGTGATGCAGCCATTACACATACCTACATAGAAATTAGAAAATAGCACAATATACTTTTTCACTGATCTTCCAAATGTACCAAGAGGGAATAAAGATATATAGGTTGTGGTAGATCATTATACATATAATCCATAGTTCATTGTGAAATGTGAGGAATATTCATTGGATATACAAGAAAAATATAAATTAGGGAAGTGGTATAGTTCCATGGAGTACCATTACCGATTTTATTCGATCATGATTTTGGATTCAACTCGATGTTTTGAAAAGTTATTCAGCGTGCTCTAAACACTGATTTGAACATCAACATATCTTATCACCATTAAATTGAAGTTTAATTGGAGTGGACCGTCAAGATAGTTGAGGACATATTAAGAGATTTCTCAATTGACTTAAAATGAGGATGGGATCAATATCTCCTTTTGTTCGAGTTCCCTTACAACAATTATTTCCACTCAATAATCAAAATTCCCCTATTAATACCTTAATGGGAAGAGGTTATATACACCTTATTGTTGGGATGGTGTTGGAGAGTGAAAACTACTGGGTCCTGAAATGGTTGAGAAGATGGTGAAAAAGGATAAGTCTATTTAACCCCACATCATGGCTGCTAGATTAGGCAAAATTGGTATATTGGAAATTATTAATGAAGCATAGAATTCGAGGTTCTATAAATGGAATTCCTATTAAAACATTCAAGAAATAAAGTGATGGTATTTGGGACGAAGGGAATGAATAGTCTAATATACATCATCCCCATTGAGATCCTTGATCTAATTCAAGTGGTGGATTATCGACTTTCATTCCCACCTAACTGATCTGAAGTTCATAATATATTCTTGCATCACTATTTAGGAAGTAAATACCTATACCATCACATGATATCAATCTTGAGGTGGTATTATTATATAATGGTATTACCTTTGTGGGGAAGATGGAGAACAACTTATACCAGAGAGTTAAAGTATTATGGAATAAGACAATGACCCTTGTAAAAGTGTTGTGAAGAAACCCCATATTGGAAAAAAGAAATGTTGGAACTAGAGGAGGTGAAAAAACACAATTACCTTCATCTTTTTTAATGTGGGGAAAAAAAATTTGACGGTGATGTTTCATAAGGGGGGAGATTGTTAAGACCCGAACATTTATAAATTATGTTTCCCATTTTGATTTAATTAAATGTATGATTATGTAATATATTTATAGAAAAGACAAGATAATCTTTTTTATATAAAATTGGATTAAAAAGAACATTAATAATCTTTAACATTTATAATATTTTCACTAAAAAGTTATCACATTATTAGTATATATACAGGGCTCTAATAAAATATAATTGACAGAGAACAAAGATGTGATGGTCTCATCAAGTAGGTTTGTACCCTATGAATCCAATTTATAAAAGTATTTGAAGAGTATAAAATATTTTGGATTTTCCCTTGACCAATCCCATGCTATGATCCACCTACAATATCATGCAGAAAACTATTTACGGGAGATGTTCAATATCATCAAGATCACAATTCAAACCATGTACGTGGAATAAACCCATTAAAGTATCACTATCACAAAACATACAATTAGGATGTACACTGGTATAATAAAGGGATATGTATCATGAACATAATATTATGAATATTCATATTTTCAATAATAATGATTTTTTATTGTTACTTTATTAATGATATTTATTTTGATTAAATTAATCATAAATTGTATTTTATAGTGATATTCATATTAAATGAAGTTATTATTTTTGATGAATTAATTTATATTTTAATATATTTTTTTAATAAATTTTTATTATTAAATTATTTTTATTAATTATAAAGGGATATATAATTTTTATTAGGTGAAATGAACTTTTTATAAGGGTTCATAAACTATTATTGTGAAAAAACCCGTAATTTTTCAATAAATGTCAAAAAAATTTAAAATATAAAAATAAATATATTTATAAAAATATTTAGTTAAAATAAAATTTATATTTGGAATAATAACATTAAAATTATCCAATGGGTAATTTTTCATATTTTTCTGAGAGTCAAATTTTTGGTTAGAAACTAAAAACCATATAAATATACATGGTTTTTTATGACATGAAACAACCCAAAAATCATGTAATAAATACTATATAGTCTATCCTCATCCATCAATATGTTTTCCCCTTTAAATAATGAGATTTTATGTTTACTTTATTGTTTTTATTATTCTTTTATGAATCCTCTAAAACAATTAGTATAATTTAGAGTTTCATATTCATTTATATAAAAATGTGACTCTCTTACAAATAAGAATGTGAATTATTTTTATATGCTCTACCCTTTTCAAAATAAATTAATGAATAACTCCCTTATTTATAAAAAACAATGTGATAAATCAGGATATGGTTTGCAGTTTTGAATATTTTATTATATAGAGGCCAAAAAATATGTTTGTGACATATTAAAGAATTCTCCTACCATTACCTGTATAAACCCACCGAATATCAAATTTATCATCCCAAAAAATTATTTTATAATGTCATCACTCTTCCATCCCTCCTCTAGAATCCTATCATGGCTCCCTAATCTACCAGAAGCCCCCTTCCAAGCTTTTGGAGCCACTCATTCAGGTTAGGATTATTTCTTTTCACATCATTATCAAAGTTTCATTATCATGTTTTTTCCTTTTATTTTTAGTTAATAATTATTGGTTATGTCTTCAAACATCCCCCATAATTCCCTTATTATGTATAAATGTTGACGTACCCTTTTATATCTCATTAAACCCTCCCTTGTACACCCATTTCAATGCTGAAATTTCATAAGCATCCTTTCCTTTTTTTGTTTCATGATTTTTTATTATCATTCATATTATTTTTCATATTCTATATGTGTGGACATATCCTTCCATGTCCCTATTACTGTGTAATTCAAGTAAAAATTATGTGAGAACCATTCCTCTATCTTCAGCCCTTTTTAAGAGTTTTTATGTGTTACCCTTATGCTGTAGAATTTTCACCACTATTTTCTATGCCAAACAATTTATATATTGAATATGATACCTATTTATTATCCAAAGGTGATCACGTTTATTGAAATATAACTTTTTTAATGTGCATTTATATTTATTCATTCCACACACCATAATCATGTAATTAAATATGATGATGAATGTATATATGTTCTTTGATCTATGTGGAACACTTATGCTTGCGAATGAAATGAATTTGAGGGGTGTACCCCGAATTATTTAGAACTATAATGCATGGGGTAATTTTTTTTATCATGATACATAATTTTTGGATAAGGGTTTAGTAGATTAATTTAATTTAATTTTTTCTTGATGGATTCTTGGTTCTTAATCCTTGACCAATTTTCGTGATGAAGTGTTTTAAGTTGATTCGACATTTCCCATGTTAGGATTATAATGATATATCATGACTTATTATTCATGTTCTGGTATGCCTCATTGATATTCCTTTTCTATCATGTATTATTTTCTTCATGTTATTCCATGTTTATTCCCTTATTGGCCTTTATGTCATACCACATTTTTATGTATTTCCCTAGGTTATCCAATGTAGTTATAATCTCATGCATGTTAATAAAGTATTGAATAAAGATGTTGTATTTCATATTTTATGTTGTATAGTAGTGCACATAATTCTCTAATACACTATACATTAAGTAATTTTGGGTTGACTTAAGTGTAATTTTATATAATAAATCCTGTTTTAATTTATAATAAAGATATGAACTGTCATAAATTACGTGCCCAAGTATTCTTAGGTCTTATCGATAAATAATATTCCTATATTATATCTATGTTTATACACCATTTCCTTTAATGATTTAATATTTATAGTCCATGAAAATATTCATTTTCATTACATTATACTTCATAATAGGCATACCTTGTTCCATGTGATTGAGTAATAAAACTATCTCTCATAAAGGATATTGGAAGGTGGAGTTGATGGTTTTTTTCCTCTCACTGTAAGGTGAGAAGTCATTTATTGGGGTCATGACATGGAAACATCACCATAAAAATTAACAAAAATTATTCTTGGGTGATTGATCTTTATACCTTCCCCTAGAAATAGAAAAATCATCATCGGTGGATTTGAAAACACACCTCATATCATGAAAAATATATTTTTTTGGCTTGTGAGGAATTACCAACTCAAACCACAATAAATTCAATTTTGCAAGAAATCATGAATAGTCAATGTCCTACACTACATGTGACCTAATAAATCAATAATGAAATCATTTTGAGTTCATGTAACTTTATAGATTTTATCCTCTGTATAGTTTTGCATCTTGAATTTGGATTTCCAAAATTCATCATATATTCTTGTAATATTTTCTTAGATAAAAAATACCCCCATAATAATGGGGTTTTATTGGAAAGAGTAGAGGTCAATTCAATGGAAGAATTATTTTTGGATGAATGTTATATAGTGTTAATGTTGACCTAGAGGAGGGAAAAATCCAAAAAATGTGTCAGGATGAAATCAATTGTCATATTGTGAACTAATTATCGTTCATGTTAATCCTTGAAAATAATATTTGAAACTGTGATTTATTATATCATTACCATTGAACGTGGGATATTTTTCATAATGAATATAATTTTATTTGAAATTTTTCCCCCTAAACTTGATATTTTTCTTTTTGGTATTGTTATTCCAATATAGAAATTTTAAAAAACAACTGAAAATGATAATTTTATGTGGTCCACATTACGATATTATTGAAATGTGGTCTGCATACCATTATATAGAGATTATATTAGATTACTGATTTTTTTGGAATAAAACACTTGTTCTCTTATTTAAATGATATTAAATATACCATGATCATATGTCCCAAACTGTCTATAATGTTGAAAATAGATGAAATTCATGATAACAAGTGTCAACGATACTGAAAATCACAACATTATCGTACAACATAATGTGGTAGAATATTTCATGGGATCATGTTTGTGGAGTACCCAATATCTAAAATAAAACCTCATACGGTATTTGATAACATTATAACATCCCTATTACCATACCTCAACATGGAATTCATATATTTTCCTTGTTAAGTAGATATAGTATTACATGATAATTTCATAGATAAGGGTTTGTACATCCAAAAATCATTTTTGAGGGCTTTGTATTTGGTTATACCCATTTTCAATTAATGAATATCTATAGGCTCTGGAATGCAATACCAAATACTATCACTCCATTAAAATAAAGACAATGGATGATTAAATGTTGGGTTGGTAATCAATGGAGGAACTTATTCTCAATGGATCATTTGTCTTAGATTGTTGATGGAATTATTGTGTCCATAAGAGAGAATAATAATTAAATTATTATCTTAGTGGTTTAGGGTCGTACTAGAGTGTTTGGGTAACAAAATAATTATCACATTGAAAAAAATATATTTTCTAAATCTTCTCAACTACTGTATTAGAAATAAAAACCCATTCCTTATAGTGCATGGGTTGGTTATTATCAAACCTAGATATAATTTTATTTTAATGTAGTAATGAATCATGGGAGATATATCAGAATAATTTCAACCTATTTTAGTCATGTGGGATGACATAGACAATAACTATAACTTTAAATGAAGAGGATTTATATTATAATGGAACTCATCATGTTAAATCCAAATTTAAAGCTCAAAATCCATTTTTATAACTATATTTTGTATTTTTTGATTGAAATGTTCACAAGCATTATTTAAGGAAACCATGGACATGTATGAAAAACTTCACATAAGTTATGTATACTCTTACTTTTCAATCCTTAATGTAAGGTCATTTTGGTAAATTAGGATGTATAATCTCCTCATGGTTTGATCAATTATTTTGTTTGAAATCTTTATTTGTAATGTATCACAGTGGATCGTTATTTTCGATACCCAAAACATGAATTTTAATAATAAATACACGCTTTTTGATTGAATCCAAAATAGGAAAAGGGATATGTTTTAACCCTGATGTTTATATATTGGTGATGATATACCATCTGTTTAGTAGGATCAGTAGGGAAAATCCTCTAATATATTCATAGCACCATTCCCTATTCTTTGGGGTTGAATTGTAACACACATGGGTTAATATGAAATAAAAAATTAGAGGATGAATATGGAATGTAGATTCAGGACCTATTGTACTGTATTAGTGTGGATAATACTAGTACATTGATGGCAATTCATGTGTTGAGTAGGATAAACTATCACATACATATTATTTATTCATTATACTTCTCTCCCACTTGTAATGTAGTGAAAAATTCCTCCAGAGATAATGAAATATTAGGTTATTTAAATTATATAAGGGTAACCATTCATGTCATACGAATGGATGGAAAAGTAATATTTTAAAGATGTTCATGTTTCTATTTTGGGAATTAATTACATATCTTCCCAATATGGTGAAATGCATCCATCAAGATTGAACATACTGAAAAATATCTTATAGACACCACTAAATTAGGGTTCATGTTCTCATGGTAGGCCATGAGATCCAAAATTTAATAGACACCAACAAACACGAATTCCAAACATGTAATGTCAAATGATGAAACCACAATAATCTCATGTACAAAAGTTTAACTGGGAAATTGGGTACCCATTTTTATGGGTCATTATTGGATTATACCAGGAAAATTATAATTACATAAAATAGATTTATTATGAAAGGATATAGTGTCACAACATGAATTCCATTAATCTAGGAAATGGAAAGGAAGGGGTTAAGGATATGTGCTACATCCCCTCAAAATATCGGTTTCCCCCATATAACTGATGATGTTGAACCATTTACCTATGACTTCACCCCTGTATAGGATTCATATCACATGGATTGGAGGGTGTGGAAGAATGGGGGATTTTATATGTTCATTGTTGAACCTTATTCTAGGTAAGTATGGTTTTTTATCTTGGTAAAGAGTCATATATACCCCTGAAAACAATATTATTCAGGGGATTCTAAATTAATGGAGACTTTCATCCATGATATTTTTGTCTACATTTACTCCTTTCATGATTAGATTCTATTTTCTAGTTCAATAAATGAGATATCGAAAAAATGTGAAGGTGAATATAATATTTGGGAATGTATTGATAGTTATATAAAACAACCTATTGAGTTAGACTCACAGAAATTGATAATACATGGTGGGAATCCATAATTCCGACCAATTGGGGAATCATATGATCCATTCTTCTTGGATAGATATAGTACATGAGATTCCAAGGAAGGAGGTGCAGAGAATTGATCCCACCCCACCCACAATGTTTTCCCTCTACTCATTATCCCCCACTATCATGATAACATTTCATAAGGATTTAAATTATAGAAATACCTTGAGAAACAATATGTCTTCTAATGAGATATGGTTATTGTTTTAGGAAACTGAAATAGATTTTACTATATTTTGTCTTATTACTAGACCAGAGAATTTATTCGTCATTGAAAACCATGGGATTGATTTTTCATATCTTGATGATGTGTATTCTTCCATTCATTCAATTAATTGTATGACCATTTGGTAGGGCCAAGTGTGGGAAATGGTTGGAGAAAGGATAGAAGTTACTGATTCAGATGGAGAAGTAGTAAGGGTTATTATATTAATTCTCCTTCCACAATTTTAGAATTCATTAATCCAATACCTCAATCTATTTATTGAAGGCATGAGTTGATATGTAATGTCCCAACCAAGGTTCCACATAATAGTTTACTAAGATGGTTTTCCACGTGACCTCACACATGCCTCTCCATATTCCATAGGCTGCCAACTAGTAGTGAGGATCTAATAGATATATCTGGGGGAGACCATACCGTCTTTATCAAGGAATATAAAAAGATGAAATATATAATAAAAACAAAAATGATAATAATCAATATCTGGACATATACCATATCAAATATAGTCTACTACCACATTTCGAACCAAAAATAGAATAACAATATTCAAAACAAAGGGGTAGATATTTCATTCCATATATGTGTTAAGTGAAAAATGATAAAAATAAAGACACTAAAAAGTCACAAGTGGATCTTGAGATTATGTATACTTCTCTCATCCATGAACTATCCCAACTCAGTCATCTAACATTACCCTCTTGCCATTAACCTATTTTACAAACATGAAGTCACTTCATATTCCAATCAAGATGCCCAAGTAGGGTGCTCGTAAAACACATTAGGCCACCACCAACGGTGTCTAAAATAATTTACAGTATATAATAGTGTATATATTTATATAAATAATAACGTTAAATAACAACATACAAAGTTTTTACATTAAATTATTCTTATTTTATCACATAAATTCCTTGGGATTATAATGAAACCCAAACAATCAATACCCACTTCATCACATGATGGATTTCAAACTACCCTCAAAGGAATATCAAATTTCATTCAGTCACGGGTTTTCATTAATCAATTAATTTATATAATATCATTCATGCAATAGAGGCCTAGAGAAACTATCTGGAACCCTATAGGTATTTGGAGCTGTAGTTACTATCCCAAAAACATAGGGATAACACACACACACAGAGATATATATATATATATATATATATAATATAATTATGCCTAGAGTAGAAGTCTAGAACAAAGTGTGTATTTAGAGTAGCAGCCTTTGTCACCCAAATCAGTCACAAATATCAAATTTCATGGTTCAGTATTTCCAACCATTTAACAATAATTATCATAATTTGTTATCCAACCCATTTCAAAATTTCTTTTATCAACCAAAATTAATTTATAAAACATCTTTTTTATCTTATCAGAACAACCAATAGGTCGCTACCAGTTTGAATCACATCATCACAGCCAATGGGATGCTATGAATCTCAGAAAATAATAATCAATCAACTTCATAATCCCATTATTCATTTAATCCAATATCACATAATCAAACAACTAAATTTCCAAAAAATAAATAAAATTTCATTAGTATATGGGAAAATACATAAAATAATTAATTAATTTTGTAATGAAAATTAACAATGTGAAGATTTCCATTGAAAAATTATATACAAAAAATAATATGCAGGAATATGTTATTTAAATTTACACCACCTACCTCAAGGAAGTTGAAGGAGGATCTCCAAACCAAAATCCCCAATTTAAACTGAAATACAGAAATAAAAATGATGTGATAGATCTAGGGAAAAATATAATATTAATAACAAATGAAACACAACCATCAATACCTATATCTTAACCCATCACTGAGAGATGAAATCATCATTACGAATGATTAAAGAAACATGGGATATAGAATCGAAACCAAATGGGGTAAGGGATGAATTACCATCAAGGATTAGATCCATCAATTAGATCATAAATTCCTCATTAATAGGGTTTTAGGAGCCTTGGATTCCTCTCTAGTACCTCCAAAAACATTGTAAATTGTCTTTGTCAAAATTGAGGGTTTTTATGAATAAATACATGGGGTTCAAGAATTTTCCAAAAAATTTGAATGAATTAAATATCCCAAGCACCGTTTCTTAGGAAGTGGAAAATAATTTTCCGTATCAGGCACCTTAACTTGTGCTTCTCAGGGATGTATAGATTCTCTTAATTGGTGCACAGTTTTAAAAACCATGCACCAAATATGAAAACCCACTACTCGAGGTACACGGTTTGGGAGAGAAGTTCAAATGTTTTTTAAACATGTGTGACACCTTTTGTGTCACCAAAAAAAGTGCGAACCATTTCCGAGGAAAAATTTCATTGCATTACCTAATATTGAACCAATACTGAATAGTGCATTGGGCTTCCAAAATTCAATATTTTCGGAGAAAACATAACCAATTAAAAAACATGATATACCAATACAAGGGTAAAATAGTAATTAAATATAAGTACGATACAACACTATAATGTTGGGGGCCTTACACTCTCCCAATATTATAACATCGCATCCTAGATCTATACTCCCAATTATCTCTAGTATTCTAATGTCAAAAGATCGGGCTACTAAGCCCATATATATGATTACCCCTCTCGCGTTTCATTCTAAAGACATCCATGCATCCATAATAATAGAACTATAGGCATGCAGTTTACTAACAACACACTATTATAGTTATCCATAATTAAAATTGGATACAGCTTAAATGATTCCTCATCCTCAACATAAATATAAACCAAATAATTAACATGAGATGGATTGGGATGATACCTTTAATGTTGTGACACATGAAAAACATCATGCATATCCCTAAATCTATATGAGAGATCTGATCTGTAAACCACTATAGAAATTCTATCCATAACCACAAAAGGAACAGAAAACCTAGGCACCAACATAACCTACAACCAAATTCCTTGGTGACCTAATCTTGGTGGCACCCAAACGAACACATGATCCCCCTATGTAATATCATGTGTTCATCGACATCAACCATTAGTTTAATTATTTAAAAATTGAGAAATTACCATACATTATTGAATCAATTAGACTTTCATTATTTCTTCATTTGTCAGAATATATCCTAAAACTATTACTCCCCTACCTCCAGTCAGTATAATGAAAATCTTCTTGACCTACCATGATGAGATTTATTTGGTTTCATGTGAATATTCTCCCAATATGTGTTTTATAGGTGATCTCATCAAGATCTATGTGATTCATCAATGAACCACCAATGTTATTAATTAATTCTGATAACCTATCCTCGAAAACATGAATTATATGTTCCTACTACCCATATGTATAAGGATGGATATTTATATTCATAGATACCTAGGTTTCTAGAAAATTATCCATGAAATTTCCTATGTGTGATGGAAAATGTGAATTATTGTATGAAAATATACTCTGTAGAAGAATATGCATATCTACAATCGATTTATTTTATATCTCTCATGACTTACCCACTATAATGTACTCCTAAAAAGTCTTGAAATTAACTAAATTTGTTAATCCTTCAATAGTTTCCCATATTTAATAATTTCTCAATGGTATCCTTGGAATTCCAACCAGGAATCCCATAGTAATGTTGTGATAATTTTATTTCGAAATGGACCATGACTATAGTAAACTACCATGGAATTGATGGTCATCCTTCAGATGTCGAAATTCAGTTCATCATGGTAGGAACCCTAAAATCACTTTTTTTATGCTTAGACAAAATTATGTTTCATGTAGGTCACTATACATTTTGGTCATACTAAGATGCACCATGTATTTCAAGGAACAAAAATCATCCATTGTCTCTTCTGTTATACACATGGGCACAACAACAGAACAAAATACATATATGATCTCATTATCATCAATAGTCTAATCAGAATGTGACTCCTCAGCTTCAAGGATTTCCCTTATGTCCTGACACTCTATTTACCCATACTCCCACTCCCTGGTCAAGTTTAGAAGTGTGTTTCCCATTGAGATTAATATAAGTGGAATCTTCCAGAGGCCCTCATAATCCACAACATGAATCTCAACCGTAAAAGTTATCATCTTCCACTATAAACTAGAAACATGATCTATATGATTCCGGGTTTTCTAAAAAACACATCAATAAAGTCATTTAGCTTTCCATGTGTATATTTTAGATAAAATGACTATATAAACTTGAAACATTATCAACAAATGAGATTTAAATCTAATTATGAAAATATTTTCTTTTATATCTTATGATCAATATACATAGTAAAACATTCACCCAATAGATAATGTTTACTACACTTTAGGGAGTAAATCACAACTGCCAACATGATTTCTTGCATAAGGAAATTTAATTCATGGGGCCTGAACTATCATTACCCATAGTCCAAAACTTGATGTCCCTACATTAAAATTTCTCAATGAATGACCCCAAATCCATCTTGACATATAGTTTAATCCTCCCATATATTGAATATGATAATGATTGGTGCAGTAGTCAACAACTTCATATACTCTTAGAATGAATTCATACTTTCTCCAGAACAGTCATGAATTAATCCCCTATACTTTAGTCCTAATAGTGGATATTCAAAGTGGTAAAAATTATAGATCAATCTATGATAAAAACTATTTATGAATAGATTGTTTTAGATATCGACAAAATTATTGGGTGACTACCACGAAACCATTTCATGAACCTTTTTTAGGTATACTAACACACCTACCTCTAAGATGATGTGACCCATGAAATTTAACCTATCTATATAGAATTGAAAATTCAGTTGATTGAATTATAGATTACTGCACCATATTTTACTCAGTATTATTTCAAGATGGAGGGAGTGATAAACATCATTCATGGGGTACTCAAAAATTTGATAAAAAAACACAAACATGTCCATGTACGAGTGACATATTTTCTTCATCAAGGCCATCAACAATAATGGATTGTTTGTTAGCTTGAATTTCATTATAATGAACTCAAAAAAGCTATAATTACTTTTGAAAGAGGATATTAGAAAATGATATTCTATACAAATAAACTAATGACACCCCGATATCACATCAATCATAGAGAAAATAAAATATCCTCTCAACAGGTCAAAGAGATCATCAATGTGCGGAAGAGGATATATGTTCTTCCATATCATTCGATTAATCATATGGTAATAAACATTAAAATGCATGTTTCAATAATCCTTATTAATAATCAACAATAGAAGAACCCCATGAATACATACTCATATGGATACATCCCTTATCAACCAACTACTCCAGCTAATTCATAAGTTCTTAATGAACTATTTTTTCTATTTGATATATTTGAATAGAAAATTGTTCAATTTAATGCATGAGATCAATTATTAGCTCTAAAAACCTCTAAATTAGTATACCTAAGTAGTCCTCAGGAAACAAATCCTAGAACCAGTCCACTACAGGGTCAACAAATGATGCTTTACATCCCTGTTTTCGATGCATTCAGTTGGGGCATACTGCCAGGGAGCATGCATGACAATCACTATCATTTCATTATACCCATAATTACCACTATTAAAACACATTTTATATTTATAACTTATTGAGAGATGAATTCAGTTTAATTGAAATGGGATGACGGGATGTCAATCCCTCCTTCGATGGTTTTCCCCTCAGAATTCATCTCTAAGTCTAGGTCTCTCTTATAGATTAGGATGTTGTTTACGAAACTCATACATGGTTCCATCTCATCATATATTTCATTTAGTTATGCTTATTCTATTCCGACATTCAAATGGGTCATGTCAGGGCATCAACATTCGGTCAGGATAGTAGTAACATTGGGCATAGCTGATCATGTTTGGATCCTTATACATCGGAACACCTATATTTTTCTCGCTAGTGGGATTTTAAAGAGTCCATAAACCCAAGCCTTCCCACATTAATAATGTGGTATCATATTCCATATTCAAATATCCAATGTGTTCCTCAGAATACAATGGTTTAAATGGGGTATTATGTGAGTTTAATGTATAGTGGAGATGGATTAGACTGATCATAACATCAATAAAGGTTGATCCGAGAAGGTGGGACACTGTGAGGTGGACACCATGGTTTACCATTGACTAGGATTGAAACTTGGGGAGGCTTATTATATACTTTATGTAGATGACATGGATAAAAGCTCATTTATTTTGAGAGGTAATAGTGTGGGGATTACACATTGTAACACCCCAAGATTGCATAGTACGTTATCTCACTAATGTAATTCAATAACTTGCGCTACACGCAACACTGAGTCCAAGCGCTCCATAACATATCAAACTAGCCATTAAAAAAACGGTTATGAATAGTATTAACTTCATTTTGAATCTTATATACTCTATATAATTTTAACAACCCATATTATTTGTTTCTTAAACATAATATGATAACAAATTCATTTTTTAGACAAAAGAAGTATTTTTTAAAAAATGAAATTTTACCACCTTTTAATGGTGAAAACATTTTATAAAAAAAATTTAATCTTTTATAAATTCAATTTACTGAAAATAAATTCTTATTTAGAATCGGGTCATAGAAATTTAGTTTGGATAAAATATTGGAACTTTTCTGATAACTTTCATATTTTGATGAATAGTGAAAAATACTAAATTTTAATTGAAAAAACATTTTTAATCGAAATAATTTATAGTGATAAATTATGAATTTGAATGGTTTTTAAGTATAATTAGATTATATTTTTATCATTTAACACAATTTAGGTCATTATAAGTATGTTCACATTTAAATTTGACATAAACAATGTTAATCTTTTGATAGTGTTTACTTTTAAAAAACCCACTTTTTTGGTTTTGAAAACGGGAATTAATTTTAAATTAATAAAAGAAACTTCTATATTTTGAATTTTTTAAAATAGAATTCATTTTTTGATTCAGAATATCAAAATTATCTTAGGGTGAATTTTTGGAATTTTTCAGAAAACATTCAATTTTGGTGAATAGTGAAAACACTATGTTATTATTTAAAACCGACAATTTATTTAATTAATAATTTATATTATTTGAATTTATTTTATATCATAATAGATATATAATACCTATATAAGTTAAATGTAATTCATTGGAGTCATTTTATAATAAAATTAGATGTATAATTTTATATTGAACTTTTTACCGTCTTCTAACCACCTTCTAAGAGCATTTGCGAATTTGCATTAAACATAATTTTACTGCTTCTGTGAGTTGAATTTCAAAAACCTAAGAAACATGACTGACATCAGTAAGTAAAATGTGGTTCAATATGATGAAAATAATTTTTGGTGAATAGTAACTGTTGACTTTTATTTACCACGGTTAAAAGTAAATACGGTCATTAAAGGTAAAAATGATATTATAATTACCCAAAAACAAGTCTTAATTCTATTGGATAAGTTTAATTCGACCAAAAAAACCTTTTGAATAAAATATGATCATCTAGGTCCACTTGGATTATATTAGGACTTTTATTATTATTTTATTTAAAGAATATTTAAAAGTGTTAAAAACAATGTTTATTAACTAAACCATTTTAAATACTTGGATATACCAAAGATAAAATTGCCAATAATTATAAATTATAAATCCAAAAATATTTCTTACAAAATGGAATTTTATGTATAATTTTTAGACAATAAATAATTTAATTTATTTATGACACAATGATGATGCATTAATTACCTTATTAATGAAATATTAAAATAATTGATATTATAAATATCAAAATAAATATAAATTGAGAGTTACTATGAATTAAAATAATTTTATTGGTTATTATAACATGTTAGGGTTCATTAGATAAATTTATTTCGATGTGATAAGGTTGTTATGACTTTCACAAAAACAAAATACCAAATAGTGTCAAAATTGACATATATATGTTTTTAAAAGAAATACTATATTATGGGTTGATATAATATTACTAGAAATATAAGGTTCATACAAAGTGCTTAAATAATATAATATATGTCATTAATTAACCACTTGAGGTTCTCGTGGATGTTTAGAGTAATTTTACTACCTATATAGTGTAATAATTCAAGACATGGTAAAAGTTAAACTATTTAACTAAGAGTTAAATCTATCAGATATGGTTAAAATGGTTACCTAAACTTGTCTAAAACCTATTGGTTGAGATTATTTGTCACCATAACCACCTAAGTCTCTAAATTAATTCTTTTAGAGCCATTATAAACCGAATATGATTGTATAATAAATTAATATTTTAATCTTTTCCTAAAGTGACTCTCACCCCTCTTATAAAAGGGCACTTCCCCTTCTATCAACATCACGCCTCCAAAGCCATTTTGATCAGAAAAACCCTTCCAAAATATCCTCTAAACATCCCTCACATCAACATACAGTCCTAACATTTATCATAAAGCCATCATAAAGAGCCCTTTTGATCAACTCAAAAGGAAACACACGAATAAGAGGTAATAATTTCATCACCCTCTTTCAAGTTCTTTTCTTCTTCCATTTTCTCTTTATTTTTTATTTCCATACCAAAATAATAATTCCAATACCTTATACAAAAATAGAATTTTTTATAAATATTATACAACCATATTCATAATTCTATCGATCCTGTGAATGATAATGTCACCGTGCGTGTGTACGGACGGTTTACAATCTCCACACTGTGGTGAAATTTTTTATTCAACGCTATGTTATTTGGATGGATATAATGATGAGTAATACGTATATAAACAATTAAAATAACCTGATAATGTCCCTATAAAATTAATATTTCATCCAATACCGCACCTGTTAATCATTAATGAAATGACCTCGTCGCTCTTTTGTACATACGGCTTACCGTCTGTACGACGCGATGAGATTCATTTCCACATTCACCATTCAACGATGATTATAGAAATATATATTATTAATAATTATGTAACATATGACATAATAATGATACTGAATATATATATATATATGTATGTATGTGTGTATGTTCTTACACATTTCTTTTTCACTAACTTCCATTCAATACGATATGAAAACGGAAACAACGTTTATGCGTACGTATATCCTACCATCTCCATAAACAGTGTTTTAAATTTCATATTTCTATCTACTATACATATTTTTATTCTAAATAAATATTATATATAAATCATGTCTTATATTCTGGAATTATTTAAATCAAGATCTAAATGATACAATCAAGAATAAAAAGTTAAAACTTGTATGATAAAGAAAGTGATTATTACCCAAAATGTAAATTTTACAAGGAAATCATTATTAAATGGGTAATTTAAAGTCATAAATGAATAATTAATGATATAATAAATATTAATATGGTTTTTGATTAATTTAATAACATACTATGGTCATTATACAGGAGGTTAAACGTACCCTTGACCAAAGGAAACTGCAAGGTAATGGTTAATTTCACAATTTCTTTATTATCCGAGGTTGTTTTTACGTAAGTATATAGTGGGACATATTTATTATCAATGTCCATGTTTCCTAAAAATATTTCATAGGGATTCATTTTAAGGGACTTTTTTTATTAAAACATCATTTTAAATGGTTTAATGATTTATTCTTCTAAACCTTTCTCATTAATGTCCATGTTTTTAAAATGGATTTAAGGATTTATTTATATGGACATGAATATTTTAAAATGTTGATTCCATTAAAAAGCTTCAATGTGGTGTGATACACTTTGATTCATTACTATCTTTTAAATTACTTACTTTATAAATTATGGGAATTTTAAAAGATTTCCAGAAAAAGGGATATTTATCTCAAATATTTTTTACAGATCATTTTCAACTATGTAAACATCCTTTATATAGGATATTATTATTGATCGATGTTGATCTATTATGATAAAAATCTTCCATATTCTACTGAAGTTCTTGTGATATGTTTGACTGTGGATGTGTTGTTTTTATACCATTCATGGATTATGGATAAATTATTGAAATTTCATATGCTAGTTTTAATACGAATGTTCATGTTATGTATAAAACTTTTCATATGAGGAATGCATTGGACATAGTAAGTGACAGGTGGAGCCCACTATAGCTCCTCAATGCACGAGTAGGTCTCATGAGACAAACTAGTGTCCTGGAATAAGGCCTTGACAAAATCTTATTTGTAGTCTTGGCACAAGGCCTTGACTATGTAGTTATTTCGTCTGACATTATGTATTCCATCCTTATGAAATTGGCAAGGGATATTTCATGTGATTATTTGACTAGTATAATATCCATGTGAATAAGTAAATAGAATTATTTGATTTTTCTTTTCCATATTATTCTGAAGTGTTTTGTTTAAAAGGATTTTGTTTTAGTTTAATACATTTATCTAAATATTAAAGCTTATTTGTAATAGTTCCCGCTATATTTTTATACTTAGTGAGCATTTGAGCTCACCCCGTTCTTATGTTTTATATTACCAGGATTCAAAGTGGTGTATAATGATTTATAAGTAGGGTTAATCTAGGGGATTAATGGTGCTCACAAATGATCTTTTATGTAGTGTTTTACTTTCTAATGTTTAATGTAATGTTCATGTATGTAATATATTTTCAAAGGCTTCTAAACTGATCGGTAATTCTGGACTTGATTATTTGTAATCATGATAATGTTTTAAAATAATGCACCAACTCTGGGCTTCTTGGGTCAGAGAATTATAGTTGATATCAGAGAAGGTTTTTCAAAAACATTGCAAATAAATTTAGATAAACTATTTTTAAAGAACATTACTCTATGATAAAATTTGATTATTAGTATAGAAGAACATTATAGAATTTTGGTAATGTAGAGATTTTGTGAATTTTCTAAGAAATACATCCATGTTTGAATACGATCAGGTAGAGGTGGCTCTGGAAAAGATGTAACTAAGAGTGAAAACATCGATAAGGTGATTCGGGATTGACCTAGGGTATCCTGGTACACGATAATAGGCCTTGCTGTACTCTTGGTTATGAATCTCCTGGGAGATATGCTTAGGATAATTCAAATTTTCTTTACAAACCATTATGAAGAATTTAAGAGTAAAGAATTCCTCATAGAAAACATTTTATGATTATAGATTATATGAATAATATTTTCAATTTACATTAGTTATTTTACAAGTTTGGAATTATGTATTGTGATTCATATTGTAACCTGGTGTATGCTATTGTTTAGAAATGGAGCCTAGTAGAAGGAATGAGAATTCCAGCAATACGTATGATCCAAAGGTTAAAAATATCATAACATTAATGGTATTAATCCAAAATTTAAAAGGGAAATAGTCTCCCATTTATTCTCATCATATGAAGAAATAATATCTTGTGTTAATAAGATAAGTATAAAATTCTCTAAGCCCTATTGATTTGAAGGGAAGAAAGAAAAGAAAATGATTGTAGAGAGAAATATGGATAAAGGGAAGAGGGGAAATAAGGCTTTTCCCATATGTGATAAATGTTGGAAGAATAACCTTGGAAAATTCTTGAAGGAAATGGGTCTTTGTTATAAAGTTGGAGATATAGGACACCAAGTACGTGATTTCAAGGGTAAGAACAAGGATTAAAATGTACAATGCTTCATCTGCAAGGAGTTGGGACACTACATGAATCATTGTCCAAATCATCAGAGTATGCCCCAAATGATGCTATTGGATAATAATCAAGTTATGTTACTTCCACATATGAAGAGGAATGACTAGTTTTTTAATGTTGATATTAAAAAATTATTTCATTTTTGTATTGTATCAACTATGTACTGGTTTTATGAATTATGGAAATAAATAAGGATGGTACTGAAGTACTATTTCAATAAGGATTTGAGATTTTATGGTACCAAGTAAAGTGAAAGAGTTTCTGGTTAAACTATTGGGAAAATATGTGGTTGAAGGAATGGTAAACCATAATATTGTCCTGATACAGAGGTAGTGTTTTTGGAATAAGAGATGGTTGATTTGGATGAATTATATTAGATACTCTTGACTAACTAGGAAATGATTAATGGTTTGTTTATTCCATCATTGTTTGAATATTCCAAATTTTGGGATATAAGAAATATATCTAGTATTATATAAGGAATAAGGGAGAATGAATGTAAAAAATAAGGTTTTATGGTAATTCAAGGTGTTACAATGTTTCAAAAGAATTTCTGATAAAGGTATTCACAAGTTATTATGTGGCAAAAAGGATCTTCATTATGTTTACCTTCCTTATAAATTTTGGACTGTGAGTTTGGACACAAGTATTTTTGATAAGTCTAAAGGATTGAATCAATTAACTTTGAAATTAGATACTATTTTTATGGTCAAATAATTTTTTGAGATTATTTTTGGATTTTCATAAAAAGGACAACTCAGAGGTCGGGCGACAACCCGTCACGTCCGGCAAGGTCGCGAGACTTGAATCCGCATCTGAAGGAGAAAAAGGGAAGATCACCTAACACTAGCATATGTGAAGTCCTACTTTGTATAATTTAGTTTTCTTAAATAGTCTAAAAAATTAATAATAAATTCATTATTGGAACCCTATACGATTAGGATAAATAGAATATATTTTTAATTTAATTATCTTTTTGAGTGAAAGTTGAGTTTGTGGTGGGAATTAGTTGAAGGATGAAACACTACATATCATGTATTTTTTATCCTCTTATTCTCTGAATAAACTAATTCTAAAACATTAGGTAAGGTATAATAAAACATGAAATGTGTTATCCTAATACCTTATGTGTTGTTGAACTAACAATATTTTAAATCACCATAGATTGATGGCTTTGAGACCCTCAATTTTAAACTTATTTCTGATTGATGACCCCAATCACTCCCAAAAAATAATTACGTTTTTCCTCCAATTATGTGTCTCTAATTTCCACCAATGTTCTACTAATCATGATTATAATTTCGTGGTGACCTTTTCATTTCTCTTTCCCACTTATTAAAAATAAATTTTATTAACCCAATTTTTGAGGTGGGTTTTCCACGAAGGTAATTTTCTATTTTTAACCATTTATTTTTGAAGAACAATTTCAAATAGCGAGGACTCAATTTATTGAAGGAGGGGAGAATGTAACACCCCAAGAACTCATAGCACATTATCTCATTAAAGTAATTCAATACATAGCGCTACACGCAACACTAAGTTCGAGCACACCACAACTTACCAAACTAGCCGTTCAAAAAGAGGTTATGAATATTATTAACTATGATTTGATTATTATATACGCTATATAATTTAAACACCCAAATTAGGTGTTTCATAGAAATAATATGAGAACAAATTCATTTTTTCAAAAAAAATATGTAATTTTTTAAAAGTGCAATTTTACCAATTTTTAATGGAAACCCATTTTTAAAACCAATATTTGACATTTTATATATTCAATTTAATGAAATTAAATTCTTCTTTAGAATCAGGACATAAAAATTTATTTTGGTTAAAATTTTGGTACTTTTCTGATATCTTACATATTTTGATGAATAGGGAAAAATACTAAATTCTAATTGAAAAGAAAATTTATAATAGAAATAATTTTTAGTGATAAATTATGAATTTTAATGGTTTTAAAGTATAATTAGATTATATTTTTATCATTTAATACAATTTTGGTCATTATAAGTTATTTTAATTTTAAATTTAACAAAAACACATTTCAATCTTTAGAATGTTTTTTACTTTTAAAAAACCCACTTTTTGGGTTTGGACAACGATAATTAATACTAAATTAATAAATTCAACTTCTATGTTTTGAATTTGGTAAAATAGAATTTATTTTTGAATTCATAATTTCAAAATTATCTTAGGGTGAATTTTTTGGCATTTTTATAAAAACATTCAATTTTTTGATGAATAGTGAAAATAATGTGATATTGTTTAAAAATAAATTTTTATTTAAATAATAGTTTTTTTTAAATTCATTTTAAGTAAAAATAGATATATAATACATATATAAGTTCAATTTAATTCATTGGAGTCATTTTATAATAAAATTAGAGGTATAAAATTTTATTTAAACTTTTTACCCCCTTTTACCCACCTTTTAGAAGCATTTGAAAATTTGCATTGAACATAATTTTACCGCTTCTCTATGTTGATTTTCAAAAATCCGAGAGACACAATTTACATTACTATATAAAATGATGTACAATAAGTCAAAAATAATTTTTGGGGAATAGTAACTTCTGACTTTTATTTACCACGGTTAAAAGTAAATTGGGTAATTAAAGGTAAAAATTTTATTATAATTACCCTAACACATGTCCTATTTCGATTGGATATGTTTAATTCGACCAAAAAACCTTATTAATAAAATTTGATCTTTTAGGTCCACTTGGATTAGAATAGGACATCTATTATTATTTTATTTAAGGATGGGTTAAATGTGTTAAATTCAATGTTTATTAACTAAAACATTTTTAATATAGGGTTATAAATAAGATAAAGTTTACTATAAATATTGATTATAAATCCAAAAATATTTCCTACATAATGGTATTTTATTTATTTCTTTTATAAATTAAATAATTTAATTCATTTATAACACAATGATGATGTGGTAATTACCTTATTAATGTAATATTTAGAAAATGATATTATATATATGAAAATAAATGTAAATTGAAACATATAATGAATTACACTAATTTTCTAGGTTAATATAACATGTTAGGGTTTTTCAAATAATTTTTATTCGACGTTATAAGGTTGTTATGACTTTCACAAAAACAAAATACCAAATTCTGTCAAAATTAACATAAATTAGTTTTTTAAACAAATACTGTATTATTGGTTGATATAATTTTCTTAAAAATTTATGGTTCATACAATGGGCTTAGATAATATTATATATGTCATAAATGAATCACTTGAGGTTCTCTTGGAGGATTAGATTAAGTTTATTAACCATATCGTGTATGAATACAAGAAGACACGGTAAAAGTTAAAATATTTAACTAAGAGTTAAATCAAAAGAATAAGGTTAAAATGGTAACATAAACTTGTCTAAAACCTAGTGGTTGAAAGGATTTCGACCCATAAACACCTAAGGCTTGAAATAAATTCATTTAGAGCCATTATATACTGAATATTATTGTATAATAAATTAATAATTTAATCTTTTCCTAAAGTGACGCTCACCCCTCTTATAAAAGGGCACTTCCCCTTCTCTCAAAATCACACCTCCAAAGCCATTTGGCTCTGCCAAACCCTGCCGAAATATCATAAAAAATTCCCAAAATTCACTTTAGTGCCCTAACATTGATCAGAAATCCATCCTAAGGATCCCTTTTTATCAACTCAAAAGGAAACACCTGAATAAGAGGTAATAATTTCAACACCCTCTTTCAAGTTCTTTTCTTCTTCCACATTCTATTTCATTGTTATTTCCATACCCAAATAAGAACTCCAATACCTTATAAGATATTATTATAAATATTATACAACCATATTAAATATTATATCCCTTCTATGAATGTTAATGTCACCATGTGTGCGTACGTACGACATATCATCTCCACGATGTGGTGTAATTTGTTATTCAATACTAAGTTTATTTGGATTGATACAATGATGAGAAATTTTTATATAAATAATGAAGATAATATGCTAATGTATCTGTAAAATTAATATAACGTCCAATTATATGACTTTTAATAATTAATGAAATGGAATCATCGCTCGTGTGTACGTATGGATTATCATCTCCACGACGCGATAAGATTCGTTTCCACATTCACCATTCAATAATGATAATAAAAATATATATTATTGATAAGTATGTAATGTTTGACATAATAATGATACTGAATAAATATATATATATATATGTATGTATGTACTTACATATATCTTATTCAATTAGTTCCATTCAATACCATATGAAAACGGAAATAGCGTTTATGCCTACGTACGGCCCACCGTCTGCATAAATGGTGTTTTCCATTTCATATATCTATATGCTATACATATTTATATTCTAAATATATATGATATATAAATCATGTGTTATATTATTTATGTATTTAAATCATGATCTAAATGATACGATAAAGAATAACAAGTTAAAACACGTACGATAAAAAAAGCGATTATTACCTAGAATGTTAAGCTAACATGGAAATCATTATTAAATGGGTAGTATAAAGACATAAATGAATCATTTATGACATAATAAATATAAATATTGTTCCGTTATAATTTAATAACATAATATGGTCATTATAAAGGAGGTTAAATGAACCCTGGACCAAAGGAAAGTGTAAGGTAAGGGTTAATTTCAAAATCACATTATTATCCAAGGTTGTTTTTATGTAAGTATCTACTAGGAAATATTTATAATGCATGTATGCATTTCTTAAAATATTTTTCAAAGAGATTATTTTTAAGGGAATTATTTACAAAAACATCATTTTAAATGTTTTAATTATTTATTCTTCTAAACTGTTTTCATTAATATCCATGTTTTCAAAAAGGTTTTATGTATATATTTATATGGAAATGAAAGGTTAAAAATATTGATTCTTTTAAAAAGTTTCAATGTGGTATGAGAATTTTGATTCAAAACTATCTTATATATGACTTCCTTTATAAATTATGTGACTTATAATTGATTTCAGGAAAAATGGATATTTCTCTCAAGGATTTTTTACTGATCAATTTCAAAAATGTCAACATCTTTTATGGGATATTATTCTTCATCTAGGTGGATTTATTATGATGAAAATCATTTATATTGTATTGATGGTTTTGAGATATGATTGACTGTTGAAGTTTTATTTTTATACAATTTATTTTTATGGATAATGTATTGACATTTATTGTCCTAGTATTAATACAAATGTTTATGTTATGTTTAATCATTTTCATATGTGGAATGAATTGGACTTAGTAAGTGATGGGTGGAGCTCACTATAACTCCTTGATACATCAGTAGGTCTCATGAGACAAACTAGTGTCTTGGCACAAGGCCCTGAAATAATCTAATTTGTAGTCTTGAAACAAGTCCTTGACTATGTGGTTATGAAGTATGGGATTATGCATTTTATCATAAAGAAATTGGCTATGGTTATTGCATGTGATTATTCTACTAGTAGAATATCCATGTGAATAATTAAATTAAATTATTTGATTTATCTTTTCCATATTATGATAAATTTTATGTTTAAAAGGATTTTGTTTTAGTTTTATACATTTCCTTATAAGTTTATGCTTATATGTAAAATTTTCCACTATATTGTTATCCTTACTGAGTGTTTGATCTCACCCCTTTCTTATGTTTTATTTTCCCAAGATTTCAAGAAGTGTATTATTATTGATAAGTGGGGTTAAGCTAGGGGATTAATGGAATTATCAAATGATCATTTATGTTGTGTTTTATTTTCTAATGTGTAATATATCATTTATGTATGTAATAATTTTTCCAATATTTCCACACTGATCGATATTTGGGGACCTGATTCCTTGTAATCATGACAATGTATTAAAATAATGCATTAACTCCGGGTTTCTGGGGTCGAGGCGTTATAGAAATGGATATCTTCCCATTGTAAGCGGATTTTTATTTGTAGTATTACATGTATTATGTAGTGATTACACATTTTTAGATGTTGGGGTGCTGCAAATATCCTAAATATGATGAATTGGAATTCTGTTCTAAAGAGGTACATGTGGATAATGTGACCCCACAATGATACAGGTGTTGTCATGTAGTAGATTGGTGGGGAACCTGCAAGGGAGCTTCTTATATGAATGGAATGATCTCACCTGGATGTGGCGGCCCGGGTGAGAACCATGATGGATAATTAAGTGTTGAATGAAGTGGTATTTCATGGATAAGATCGAACCGATGTGACGAAGACAATATTATGCTTGATCTGATGGGATGATTCATATGTAACCTAGCTGATTGGGAATCAAACTCCATATTGTTCTTATGAGGGAATTTAGGAATACACATGGTTAGATGACCAAAAAAATATTATATGTGGTTGGGGATTATGTATGGTTAGCCACCTAGGATAACTTCATAGAGATATGACCTTTAGGTGGGGCATAATCATCCAGAGGTATAGTGGATTAATGTAAAGGCCAGGATATGAATGGATGTTGGGGGATATTGTGATCCAGGAGGTGCACCCATATGAAGAGGAAACATGGGTTTACTAGTTGTTGGGACTGAACCTTAGGGTGGGTTCCAACATACCCTATATATAATAATGGGATCAAAACCCTTGTAGTTCAATGGATTGATGATTATGATGGTTTGTATCCTCTCTTGGTTGAAACAGGGGATTACCATATGATGGATACCCAAAAGATGGGTGTCATGGACACTACTAACCAGTAACCCCAAATGTTTCAGGCACCATGTAGGAAACAAAAGGATGTTTTAGAACAGTCAGCTGTGTCATGAAAGATACATGGGATGGTGTGGAGCTTACACATAGTTTACGGCCTGGGGAGATAGAGATTGGGGCTTAAGCCTGGTTAGTGTCCCACAATGAAAAATACAAATGAGAGGGAATTGTGTTACTGAGTGTCCCATGTTCCCATATCCACTTTGTTCTTTTAATCTAGAGGAGGAAATCTAGAAAAAGGGTCCTACATTCTGAAAAAAAGATAGGGTATTACTATTATATAAATTCCCTTCCCTACTGGAAGATGCCACTCAATTCAAGGAGGATCTCATTCAATGTGAGGAAGATATCACCCATGTGAGGAGTAGTGGGTGTGGAAAATTCCCAATGTGGGGAACCAAATGTTGATTTCACTAGGTGAGAATAGAGTTTAATTTCATTTGTTGAGGGTGATGGTGCTTGGAAGATTAATATCATGTAGCTTGAAAGAAGGGAGATCAATTATCACCCATTAGTATTACATGATTGATACATTTTAATCCTTGGTGTTGATAAGGAACCAGAAATTACCAGATTCAACTAGGTGGAGAATTGGTCAGTGAAGGTTTCCACATTAGTGTAGCTTTATGAAGAAAGAATGTCAATTTTCATACCTATGTGATGAATCATTTGTTAATGAAATGAAACAAGTAATATCAAATAAGGGAGCGTGAAATAACTATATACAAGCCTATAGGGCTGCATGGAAGTAGGTCTTGTGATGTAGGGGGGCCTAATTAATAGGTTCTTCATGAAGCTCCACTATTTCGCACAGTTTAGGGGCTACAAAAAGGGAGGAGCTCCAAGAAGCTTCGTGACCATTCCTTGGCTAGGTGGCAGGAATTGTAAAAGAATTTCTTCACGAAGGTTTATTTCTTACTAAGGTCTAAAGTACCCTAGAGGTCCTTCTTCCTATGTGATGGGAGCACTCATTGATGAAAGGAATCCAGACCATAGGTTGTGGAATATAGGATCATGAAAAGGGGGTTTTACGGTTCTCCAGTACAATGAGAAATTCATTTTTCTCTTGGGTGCATGGTGCTTAGGGGAACCACAAAATGGGACCTCAAAAGGTGAATGTTTAGAGTTACAATGCTTTTGAGTGGTGATACATATTTTTATATTCAAAGGGGGGTCAAAATGCTCATATTCTTTCCAAAAAAAAAGTGACCTCTGCAAAGATTCACTGGGCTCGTTGGACTCATAGAGCCAACTGTCAAATTCTTTTGTAGTGGTTGTGGGATCATCAGACATTCAGATCCAACCACAAACTTCTTTTTTTATGTTTTTTTGGTCTCATAATACTCAATTTTCCTTTCATCAATACCTTGTGAGTTCGTAAGGGCTAGGGGCCTCATGAAACTACTTCATGAGGTAGACCAGTTCGTGAATATTTGGAGTCGTTGGATCTTTTTTTCCAGATCCATCAGTTGCATAATTCCTCAATATATATCAGGGAACATACTTTAGAACTAACTAATTACTGCCTTGGAATGTGAGAGGATGAGAAAAGAAGGGTTAGATTCTATGGGAAATTAACAGAAAACATAGGGTTGGTGAATCAAGATCATGATGAAAGAAGCACAGTGCATGGTGGGTAAGGACAGTTATGACCATCGTGACCAAGATGGCCACTGAAAAGCTCAAATGGCCATCAAATATATATATGGTGTGGTAGACCATTATCCATATTGGAACACTAAAAATGGATTGCTCGTGAAATCCCATTGTGCAATGTGATATACCTAGTGAACATGTCATTGTCAAATAGGTTCATCAAACAAATTATCCTCATATAATTAATAGAGAATTGGTGCATTGTGATCCAATGTTGATCTACGATATGCAATGATCCCACTACGACTCCATTATTGGGTACTCTTCTATCATTCTTAGTAAATGATCCTCGTGAATTGATTCAAGGAAATTGACAAAGTACAAAATCTGATGGCCTCCAAAGAAGTCTCTCAGGAGGTCCTTGTGGATACAACATGAAGAGAAGATCAGGTGGACAATATCCAATTTAGGGAGTATATTTGAAGCTACACTTATTAGGAGTCACTAAATGATATGATTACATATGTGTCTAAGGACTATATTCTTTTCAAGAGAATGACATTGTATGGATTCGGTTTGAGGGAATTTGTATTCGTCCCAGAGATAGGCATGTATGAACTAGCTTACTTGCTCAGGGGTAGACTGGGTTAGTACCAGTGGTTCAGGGATATTTATGGCCACACCTAGAGGGATCATTTTCCTATAACTATAGAATTGTTGTATAAAAATATCAAAAATATTAATCAGAAAACATCGAAACTAGAGACATATCCAAAATAACATCATACCATAATTAAATATGGTCTAGAGATCCCAAAAAATGACGGAATGGTGATTGAGACCTATAATAGGGTGGAAAATTAATCGACTAATGGACCTGGCCCTACTAGGTATGCGCATCGTAGGAAGAGTTTGGAGTGGAGATGAAGTGAGAATGTTTTTATGAAGCATAATGGGATTCCCAGTTCCACATTTACCAAAAAAATGACATCATTTCTCAGTTGCTGAGTAGATGGTCATCAAGAACCAACACATTTCATCTGCATGATGGGGAGGTTGGCATTAGCCTCTATGACATCAACCGAATATCAAGGATTCCCATTCTAGCTGATATGTATGATTCATTCCTCCCCAAGACGAATACATGGAAGGATTTAGAGTAGATTCCTTGTCTGGAGAAGATTATTCTAGATCTGGTGTCATGCATAAACTAAGACAAGAAAATAGTAAGGTATATCCACATGGTTTGATCATTTTTTGACCATTAGTATTGAATGGCCTACTGAGGGAGAGGAGGAACCCATAAAACAACTCAGACGACCCCATTCTTACCCAAGAGGGGATCATCTTGGTAAGGAATGTTCTTATTAAAAAATCCTAGAGGGCGACCAATAAATGATGTGGGAGTATGAAATCAACACTTAGCATCAACCAGTTGTTAGGTTGGAAGTTTTTATGTATGCGCCCATTTGTTGGTGAATGATTCTACTAAGAGAAACACATATGGGTGTGCGGGTGGGCACGATCATTGTGGAGGCAACACATTCAATGGTATAGTGCATCAACCTCATAGATATGGTACTGGAAAAACAGTACATTGTGACTTGACATATCAATGAGGAGAAGAATACACTTCCCATATGAGGAACACTCTAATTATATATATCTTGGTGGTAGCACACATGAGTTTATATGAATAGATGAACCCTATTTCCCATCTTTAAATGGACTTTTGATTGAAAATTAAGAATGTTATAGGATGCTTCTCATTCCTGATGAAATTGACAATAGTGCTGAAAAAAATATTAAGTGAAGAAAAATCCAATATCATTCCAATTACTTTTCCAAAAGGTGTTTTCACGGATGATTGCATGGAAACTAAAGAGAAACTGTCTTGTATCCTGGCCTTTTAAGGAAGTGTACTGGTAGCATGGATGGATTAAAATCCAGTCTGTGAACCATAAAAACTGCACTAGTTCCCAAGTTAGTTCAGATGCTTATAGAGACTGACCCTGAAGGAGTAACTGGTGGTATGTCATTAAGATAACCTGAACGTGACGAGGAATATTTGGTTCATGTTCACCTGAGAAGACTAAAATATGAAGAATGAGATTCCTCCAAATACTCATACATATGGCATTGTCAATGTGTATATAATGATCTAGGAGGTGGCATACCCACAAAGAATCAATGATATAATATATTATCCATGCCATTGATGGAATGACCCATCTGGCTCGTGATCAAGGACGAATAATGAAGAGAGTGTACCATGAAAGTAGGTCTGATTCACATCTTGGTAGAGGATCTACAACATTAGAGTCAATAGTTCCAAGGCCTACACTAGTGGGAAGAGTATGAAAAAAAGCTACAGCCAGCCTAATGGTTCCCATAAGGAAGACTCAAGAAAAAGGGGGACATCATGATGGATCTATAGAATTTCTACCCAGTCTCCCAGGTATCGGCTGTGCGGCATTGATATAAATAAAGATGATGTCAACCTCTAGGATTGGGAATCATTAGAGACCAACAAGAAATTCCTTATTTATTTTGAAAAGTGAGACTATCTCGATTAGTTTGGGATGGATCTTCCAATCATTGGTCATTCCAATGTTCTCTTTCTGGTATTCCATGTTGTGGGAGAGCAGTATATGGGTGAGATGGAGAATTTAGTGAACCCTCGAGGCACTCTACATCCTATGACAAATCGGGTGAATTTTATAATATGTTTTACAAATCCACCAGTATTGTGAGTTTCTGAGCATGTGGTGTGCTTTCCCAAATGCGTGAAATTGAATAGTTTCTTGAGGTAAGTTGTTGATAGATGGAGTCCTATGGAAGAAGCCAAAGCATCTCCCTTAGAGGAAAATTCTCATGGCAGAATATTCAGCGATCCTAAAGTAATCTACACCTTATTCCCTCACACAATTATATAATACAAGTTTGTTTAGATTCGTTCACATAAATATATTTTGTATAGAAGATGCTTAGAAAATAGATCTATCCTTGTGGGGTTTGACGCCTACTGATGGGCATGAAGATCCTAGCTTTTTGTCCTGTGTTAGAAGAAATAGTGTTCAGAGGGACCAATAGCACCGGTGAGGTTAGTGTGGCCTCTCTAGAGCCTTTGGAAACCAGAATCATATATTGGGGCCACATTATGGATTCCTAGTGATTAAAAGACAAAATACTTATCCTGAGAAGACATATCATGACTAGTGTATACTTTCGGCATCATAGTGTCATACATGATGTTTTCTCGAATAGGTTGATTGACACGACCCTTGTACAAAAACCCCTCAGAATGGTAGGTGATTTACTAGTGGATATTTCAAGAAGACATACGGACCCTTTCTTTATTAGGGTACTATTTCATATATAGCTGATTATCTGATATGACCAGGTCATGACCTCTGTTTTTGTTTAATTATGGCCATAAGTGGTGCTACTGGAAGGGCTGATAGATATGATATTATTAATGTGGGACCCAATGATGAAGATCATCCTGATGATATGAATCTTGACCCATTAGGCATGATTCCATAGGAGGATACTGCTATTAAACAGATTGAATAATTTCTAGATTATGAACATGGTGACCTGATGGATATGAAAGAGTTTTATTTTTATGTGGTCTAGGATAGTGGGGTTATCGAATTCCGAGCATTAATGATAATCAAATTATTCATCAAAAAATCTCAAAAATTATAATGGATAATCTGAATGGGATCAAAATTCCATTGACTACATTACCTTTTCACTAGAGGGAAGTATGTGCAACATTTTCTCATGATCATTCAGGTCTAGCTTGATGAAAAAATATGGGAAATAAGCCAGGATTTGGATACAGCTTGGTGCCAGCTGAAATTTAAAAACATCCAAATGATCCATAAGTCTAAAAAAGAAATACATTTCCTTGAAATGAATATGAACAAGTGCTCTAAATTCATTGTCAATATTTCGAAACTCATCACTCTACTCTATGTACAGTAAGCGCATACCCAATTGCAGCTGACATATTAAATCCACAAAGTAGTTGACCTCTAAGACAAAAATGAATGAAAAAAATCTGTGAAAATGAGCTTCAACATATGGTTGTTAATGTGGAAAGGGAGCTCAAGAAGTGGTATTAGACTCTAGAAACCACACACCAAAAATTGGAAATGCATAAGAATTCTGTTGTGGGGGGCATATCCATAAGGTTTATGTTTTGGGATAACTCATAACATAAACCTTATTGGATGCTTATTTATTTTTGAACTACATGTATGGAAAAAATTTCAACATTAATTAAACGCTAAAATACAATGATATCTATGATGAAATTGATGATCAATCTATATGATCATGTGGGTCAAGTTCGGTGTGAGAAACAATGGATGAACACGAGATTATTCACTTTGTATGAGGGTTATAGCTAATCATTGAATACTTGGGGTCTAATGTTACTACCTCACAACCAAGAGTGATCTTATGGAGGGAGGATGTGGTTGGTGAATAAGTATTTATAAATTATAAAATTTTCTTTCCCAAAGAGCCTTAGTGCATGATATGGAACACACTACATGTGTTGGAATCAATTAGGACATAGAAGGATTAAAATTGGCAATCGAAATGCCCATAATTCAGAAAAAAGTTATAATGGAAAGGAAATATGTTGTAACTAGTTACTATATTTAACACCGGATATTTGTAATGTTAGCATGAAATAGTTAAGAAAAAACAAGGTCCAACTGCTGACCATATTATAAACACATTACCAAACTCTAATTTTCTTCCAAATTCCTCACAGGAATTGTCACAGGACGGTATGTGAGACATTGGAGTGTTAGAAAATTTTATTAGTGGGTCCCTTTAAATGAAAAAACAGGAGGATAATCTGAATTAAGGGGAACAAAAATAGTTGATGTGGAGTGGTGGATTGTCAAATGAATTCCAACACTCATTAAATTATTCCACTAAGGATTGGAGAACATTTGTGTAGACATCTCAGTCTGAATAATGATCAAAACTATCTCCAAGGGGATTGTCATATTATATATAAAGTGACAATCTAAGAAGTGAACAATGTGCTAGATCACTAGAATTTTGGGCGAGGACCTCTCAAATTAGGTCATGAGATGGGTTACAATTTAATTTAATGTATGAAATAATGATGAACACATAGTTTAATATCATATAGAGAGGAGGATGCAAGGAATAGTATAAATTCAAATAACCAGAACATTTAAAATATTTTATGTCCATTCTACCTAGACCCTATGGAATATATTAGATTCCTGGTCATGAACTAAGATGTATATTCCAAGAATTTTTTTATTGAACTAAGGTTGTGAACAAGATTTGAAAGAACCATTATAGTTTTTTGCTCCATAAAATACAAATGAACATACAGAAATGAGGCATATGTGATGCAGTGTGTGGAAAAAACCCATTATGATTATAGACCAAGGAGACCCATTATCACACCACATATCTCTATGTGGTTCCTAGTTTATGGTCGTAGACTTTGTACCATAATTGGTACCAATTGGTCAAAAACCTTAATGAACCATTGGTTGGGCCGAAGGTAACGTGTTAGGGCGTCACTATATATACATCAAGGATGGGAATCAAGATAGTGCAGTTTTGATGTCTCAGGTATATTAACGTCATGCAGTAATGATGGAGGCTATTCGATGTGAAAAGGGGGAAATGATATTATGGATGGAAAATATATTGATGATTCGAGCATCATTATGTTTCCCACAAGGGTGGGAATCAATCCTTGCATATTTGTTGAAGGTAAATTTTTCCGTTCAGGTCTAACCCATGCATAGAGGGAAGAGGAATCAGATATTTCTTATTTTTTATTTTGTTCTTTTTTCTCAGAGACTAGAAAAGGGATAAAAATACTGGGTGTTTCTAGAGGAATCATGACATGTGTAGGTATTGAAATGTCGAACAGCGGATGACCAGTACCAAGGGTGATTCCTCCCATGTGAGAACACCACAATTTTGTGTTGTTTTTCATCGTTAAGAAAAGATGATGGAGCCAAAATTTATGTTCGTATGACAGGACAAATCTGTGGATTTTAACATCATGTGGTAAGGGAGTAACTGTTAAAAATTGTTTTGGATAAGGCATAATAGTTTAATTTCATGTTTCTTGGGATAAATATATCATTTTTTAAGGTCATTGAAATTAGACCATAACTTTTTGAAACATTTCATTGTGGGTATAACCCTACCAAGAATCCAAATCCCATGTGAGACATGCTTGGTGTGGGAAGGAAGGATTGATTTTAGGCCCCCCCCCATCATAATAAATCACACAATGAAAATTAAATTTCTGGGGGTAAAATCCTTGCCATGCCATCATTCCCACCTAACATGTCTAGATGAACAGGGGAAAATAGGGATGTTATAGACTCCCACGAATAGAAGGAGGTAGAAAGGATATAAACTAAACATCTAATGTCCGAACTATGAGAAGGCATACTAATGGGATATACCACTACTGACCATTTCTGATACACAGGGTCAACCACATTACTAGTCAAGGATGGGTTGTAAAAGTGTGGAATTTACTATTGAGAGTATTTGAATCCTAGGATCCTCCATTTTTTGATGGATATCCAGCAGGTTGTTGTCTTAGAATGGTATGTGATCTCAATCAGCATAATACAATCACCATTAGGGGGACCTTATGGGTTTAAAATGTGGTTGCAATATAACCTCGAAAAGTCTCAATGAGTGGCGACAGGTCTGAGAGATATCTGAATAGAACATGAAACTTTCAGTATCACACCATAGAACATTAGGGTATGTATGTGGTAAGACCCAACAAAATTGAGGATTAAAGACCCTGGTAACCTAAATTGTATTAAGTCATATTTGTTATATGAAGATTCCCATTTTAACGTGGTGTTCATGGGACATGGTCATATAGTTTAACCTCATGTGGTAAGGATGAAGACATCACGTAGTTTACCATAATGCAATTAGGACATGTTCACGCCAATGTATAAGTGTGTGGTGTCGAAAATAACATAACATTAATGAGGACCAAGGAGATCCAGATCACAATAAACATTCTCAAAAGGTTACCCCAGAAAAATTATCCAAAAAGATGAATTTTCAATTCTATGGATGGGCCTAAGGATATAATGTTTGGGCATCACTACATATCTCATAATAATGAGATTCAATAAATACATTGTTCTTTAGGATTTTATAGAAAATGGTCTAGGTGAAAAAGAGAGATATCCTATCAAATGATAAAATAATGATTGTTATGAAGTTTACTAGCATGCGAACTAGGACATAGAAATACTCAGTTTCATGTCATTGTTTTCATACCTCAATTGGTGGAGATGTGTAGTGTTGTGTGAAAACAAAAATTGACATGTTTGATAACCATGCATGACCCTACATCTTGACACACTCGTGAATGATACTCTGGCCATGGGGAAAAAGAGATTAAATTATGATTCTGTGGCTGGGTTCGGGGACAAGATGTCTAAGATTCAATACATATCACACTTGTATGGGAATCAATATATACATTTTTCTTGGATTTCATGAAGTTAATGTCTTACGGTAATAATGTAATAGGTATAACGACCCATACTTTACATATATTGTTCTTACTTCAGAATTTAATCATACTTAATACAACATATAACAAAACCATGGTAGGACCGTATAGGTGCATTGTCGTTAGAAACTGGGAAACATAAAAACCTGGTTCACAAAGCATCTACATTGTCTCCCATTTATTTCATTATATCTAGAGTCCCTTTTGACATATCCTACTTAATACCCTTCTTCCTGAATTGGGGAAAAGAAAATATACAAAAGGGTGAGCTCAAATGCTCTGTAAAGGTAAAAACAAGAAATATCAATCATATCATATTCATAAGAACATGACATTATGAAAATATTTACCTACAAAAGAGTTCATAATATCATATCAAAAGATAAATCATAGTAGTGAAATTTAATCCAAATAATCATAACCTAAAACATGAAACTTTGTGGCATACACACATAATCATAGAAAATCATTTCATATTAGTCAAGACTCATTGCCAAGTATATCATAGCGGACAAAGTCCATTACTGAACCGAGTTCACTCCTCGTTCCGGTCCTGTGTCACTGAACCAGATTAACTTTTTGTTCCAACCATGTCTATCTCATGAGATATAAATCTTTACCCAATGCATTAGAGGGAGATATAGGTTCCACCCATCTCATAATTAAACCCTTCTTATATGTTCCACAAAATCATATATCAGATATCATAGCATATCCCATGTAATAAAAATGGAATTCTTAAACATCATGCCATCATTACATAAACCATATAAGATAAAAAGACTTCATAAAAATAATTCCATAACAACATAATCAATGTAAAAATATATATAGAAATAGAACCCTATTTTATCTTAGATGGAAAATAATTTTGATAAAACACTTGACCTCCATTCTTGAGGAAAATATCTTTTCTACTTCAAAAACATTTTTCCTTTCTTAACAGGTCATGTAAATTTAAACTAAAAGAAGTTAATGAAAATTAAAATTGAAAACATGAAAAGGAAGATTCATGTAAATAATGTTCTATGAAATCATAAAAATCCAATCATGCCGTATAAGTTAAAAAAACATTCTTCTCATACATTGGACGGAAAAGTCAAAAAGTACCACGTACTGAAAACGACAAAATATTCCTTTAATATCTATTAATAAACATTAACCAATAAGTAAAATTGGATTTAATCAATTTAAGGTGGATATAAATAATATTACATATTGAGGAAACATTGATATGGATGATAAATAGGCCTCAGTAAATTCTGAAGTATAAACAGTCTCGGATAAAAATGAGATTGTGAGATATTCTCTTACCTTGGGTCCGATATGATTTGTACGTATCCGAAACTCTTGAATAATTATATAAACAATGTCATTGACTTATTTAAGAATCATCTTAATTGTTATGATATCATATATGGTCATATTATTATCTTTTTATTGGTAATATTTCATTGCTACTTGTTATTCGGGTGTTTATTGCTTTATGTTCTTATGCATGTTTTGTCAAATAAATTATTCTTCCTATTTATAGGTTATAGATACATAATTTACAGAATGGTATTTGGATAATATATATCATATTTATTCATTCAATTGTTTTATATAATCATGTTTTAATGAAGATCATGTAGAATGAATCAAATCGCACCGTGGAGACGGTAAGCCGTACGTACGCACGAGCGACGATATCATTCGCATGATTGTGGAAATTTATTGAAGTGTATGGAGTATAATATTTTTGAATCAATATCACTTTAAAATAATCATATATAGTTATTTCTTCCATTCTTATACCCATCCAAGTATGGTGGTGGTGGAAAAATAGATTACACCAAGGTGTGGAGACGGTATTCTGTACGTACGCACACGCGATGATTTCATTTTCCGTAGGATGGATAGAAGGTGAAATATGGTTGTTTAATATTTATTAAAAAATATAATTATTTTAGTGATACTGATTTTATTTATTTATTATGAAACAACAATATAAGAGGAAGTAGAAAAAGAAATGAATTTGAAAGAATCGATAAAGGATATTACGTCTTTTCGACACGCCTCTTTAAATCCTCTTATTAGGATACTACAATTTGACTTTGAAGAAGACCAGCACCACTAGTATGTTTCTAGGAAAGCTGAGAAAGGAAATGGGCAGGGTTTGGCTGAGCATGAAGGCTCAAGTTTGTGTAAAGTGTAGAGGGAGGAGGTTTCCTTTTATAAGGGAGGAGAGGGGAACCTTTGGAAACATAATAAATATTAATTTATAATAAATCAAAACCCACTTAATAACATTCAAAAATGACTCAAGTCCAAATATTAGATAATATAAGGTTGTAATCTAATCAACTAATATAAATTAGACATGTTTTGAATTTATTTCAAACATTATCAACTTGATTTATCCTTGTTTAATCTATTTAGTATTATTTGTTGTAATAATATTCTAAATTTTAAATCATTATAAATAATTACTTATAAGTTTTGAATTATCCATAATTGAATACTTTACTACATTTTAGACCATATAAATTATAATTTATAATTTTTAAATATTTTTGTGATTTTGAAAATTTTTTATAATATGTAATTTTTATAAAATAACAATATTGTCAAATTTGACACTATCCATTTATTTGAATTTTTATAAAATGTAAACATAAATTATTCTCTAACTAAAAGATTTAATAGATTCATAACATGTAATTTGTATCTATAAAATTAGTGGAGCACATTAAATAGTTCATATAATATTTATTTTAATTCATTTAAAATAATTTATTTGATATTTTAATCAATAAAATAATTTCAACATCACTATTGTGTCATCATTAATGATAATTATTTAATCCCTAAAAATTATAAATAAATTCATATGATTTAGATAATTTTATTAGATTTCTTGGGACTATTCATATCTGATGTTTTATTAATTTTATCACTAAATTAAAATTATTACACTTATAAGATTTAAGAGAGTTATATGTTGTCACTTTCTTTGGTTTTAATAAAAATTATATTATTTCACCGTCAAAAGGCCATGAAATGAATCTAGTCCGACCCTAAGGTGATATGGGTAGAGATTTATTCATACAGTAGAATTTTGGTAAGTGTTAGGGTAATTTTATAATCTTATTTTTACCCTTAATTACCCGATTTACCTTTAACTGCAGTAAATAAAAATTACCATAGTTACTATTCATAATTTCAAAAAAAAAACGTAACCAATTTACATAATTTGTACCCATTGAATTAAAATATGGAATCCAGTTTTCAAAATTCAAAACATATAAATTTCAGTAATTAATTTAAAATTAATCTCGTTGTTTAGAAAACGGGTTTTAAAGTTAAAACATTGCCAAAGATTGAAATGTTTTTACCTATGAATTAAATGTAAAATTAATGGTAATGACATACATTATATTACATGGTAAAATTAAATTCTATTTATACATTTATACCATTCAATATTCTAATTTTCCATATAAATTATTGTGATGAAAAATGTATTTTTTTAATTAAAATATAGCGTGTTTTTATTATTCATTAAAATATTAAAGTTATCAGAATAATATGAAAATTTTTTTCAAAGTAAATTTTTATATCTTGATTCTAAAGAAGAATTTTATTTTGTAAAATTGAACTTATAAACCTGTCAAAAACGAGATTTAATGTGGGTATGCCATCAAAAGTCGGCAAAACTGCTTTTTTTAAAAATACTTATTTTACCCGAAAAATTTATTTTGATCTCATACCATGTTCTAGAAAATGTGTAAAATGAATAATAATGATATAAATATGAAAATGTAGTTAATACTACTCATAATGGCTATTTTATATAATATTTTAATAACATATTGTTGTTTAGTGAAACTCGATATTACGTACAACACACGCTATCGAGGAAGGTTGATTTTGTGTATAACGCAAGACAAGATAGTGTTGTGTGTAGTGAAATATTTATATGATGTTTCGTATAACATAAGGTATAAAAAAATATACTTATCATAAAATATCAGGGTGTTACATTTTACCTCCCTTAAAATGAATTTCGCCCTCGAAATTCGTCACTTTGTAGAAAACATATGAGGATACCTCTCCCTAATCATATCCTCAAGCTCCCATGTCACTTCTTATAATTAGTTATTCCTCCATAAAACTTTCACCAAGAAATTAGTCTTGTTCCATATAACTTTTTCGCTACAATCCTGAATCTCTATTGGATGTTCTTCATAAGAAAGATCTTGCTCCAACGGTACAACTTCTGAGCTTAGTACATATGAAGGATCAGGTATGTACTTTATCAGGAGAGATACATGGAACACATCGTGATCTTGATAGAGATTCAGTGGAAGCCCCAATCGGTAAGCTACCTTCCCAATACGATCCAGTATTTCAAAAGGACTGATATTCCTAGGGCTCAGCTTGCCATTATTTCCAAATCTCATTACTCTCTTCCAAGAAGATATTCGTAAGAACACTTTATCGCCCAATTCAAACTCTAGGTCTTTTCTTTGGTTGTCGGCATAAACTTTTTGTCGACTCTGAGCTGCTATTATATTTTGTTAAAAATGACTGACCATTTCTGCCATCTCATCAACTAGATCAGGTCCTAATAGCTTCCATTCCCCAACTTCATCCCAGCAAGTTGGAGTTCTGCATTTCGTTCCATAAAGAGATTCATAAGGAGCCATCTGAATTCTAAAGTGAAATCTATTATTATAATAAAATTCCACCAAAGGTAGGTGTTGATCCCAACCACCTTTGAAATCCATATAGAAAGATCTCAACATGTCTTCAAGAGTTTGAATTGTCCTCTTAGACTGACCGTCTGTCTGAAGATGATAAGCAGTGTTGAAGCTCAACTTTGTATCTAGTGTATGCTGAAGACATCACCAGAACATTGAAGTAAACCTCGCATCCCGATCAGATATAATAGAAAGTGGTACTCTATGCAATCTTATAACTTTATTTACATATATACTGGAAAGCTGATCGAGAGAGGAATCTTCTATAATAGCAATGAAGTGTGCCGACTTCGTAAGATGATCAACTATAACCCAGATAACATTAATTCCTTTGGTTGTTTTAGGAAGTCCAGTGACAAAGTCCATGGTGATGTTTTACCGTTTCCATTCTGGTAACTGTAATGATTGTAACACCCCCTTAGACTTTTGCCTCTCAGCTTTAACTTGTTGACAAACCAAGCATCGAGAGACATATTAAGCAACATCTCTTTTCATGCCATCCCACTAGAAGTACTCTTTCAGGTCCCTATACATATACGTGCTTCCCAGGATGAATAGAGAATGAAGAACTATGAGCCTCATCCAACAACTCCTTCTTTAATTCTGGGATGGGAGGAACACAAACCCAATTCCTGAACCTTATTATCTCATTACAAACAAGGTTGAATTCAGGAACATTTCTCACCTTCTTTAGTAACTCTACATATTCTTTCTGTTCCTCTTTAATCCTCACATGAATAGATGGTTGAACATTAATTTGAGAAAGATAAGAGATATCCCCTTTCATTATAATTCCAAGATCCATCCTTTGTAAATCCATAAATATAGGATCCTTTGTGATCCTCATCATGGATAATCTAGCATGTCCTTGTCAATTTAATGCATCTGCCACCTTGTTTTCTTTTCAAGGGTGATAATGAATTGAGCAGTCGTAATCCTTAATTAACTCCAACCATCTTATTTGGAGCATATTCAGCTCCTTTTGTGTGAAAATGTACTTTAAAATTTTATGATCGGTATAAAAATCAGACCTTTTAGCATAAAGATAATTCCTCCATATATTTAATGCAATGATTACCATGGCTAACTAAAAATCCTGAGTTGGGTAATATAGCTCATGGATTTTCAACTGTCATGAGGCATAAGCTATCACCATATCATTTTTCATGAGAACACACCCCAATTACTTCTTGGATGCATCACTATAGATCACAAGCCTTTCTCCACTACAAGGCAGTGTGACTACATTTTCCCTAGATAACCTTCTTTTTAACTCCTTGAAATTCTCTTCACACTCCTCCATCCAAACAAAATTAACTCCTTTTCGAGTAAACCTGGTTAGTGGATTAGATAACATTGAAAAATCTTTCACAAGACATCGATAATATCCAGCCGAGACAAGAAAACTTCAGATCTTAGTTACTGTTGTTGGTCTCGACCATCATTCGATAACCTCTGTTTTTGCTGGATCCACAGATATCCCCTCTTTTGAGATTATGTGACCCCAAAATGAAATTCTTTGAAGCCAAAATTCACACTTGGAAAATTTGGCATACCGCTTCTCCTTTCTTAGGGTCTTTAATACAATTATCAAGTGATCTTCATGTTCTTCATTTCTCTTTTAATAGACAAGAATATCATCTATAATGACTACCACAAACTGATCAAGATATTCTCTAAAGACTCTATTCATAATATCCATGAAGATAGCAGGGGAATTAGTAAGACTAAATGGAATCACTATAAAATAATAGTGTCCTTACCTTGTACGGAAATCTTTCTTTGGTATATCCTCTTTTTTGACCTTTAATTGATGATACCTTGAATGAAGATCAATCTTGGAAAATTATTTAGCTCCATGTAGTTGGTAAAATAAGACATCAATGTGTGGGAGATGATATTTTTTTTGATAGTGATCTTGTTAAGTTCTCGATAATAAATGCAGAGTCTCATTGATCCATCCTTTTTCTTAACAAATAGAATAGGTGTTCCCCAAGGTGACTCACTAGGGCGTATGAATCCCTTATCAAGATTCTCTTGGATTTTTTTCTTCAATTCCTGCAACTCAAAGTGGTCCATTCTATAATGTGTCTTTGAAATAGGCATATAACCCGGTATGAGTTCTATTGAAAACACAACTTCAAGATTTGGTGGAAGACCTGGAAATTACTCCAGAAAGACATCATCAAACTCCTGTACAATGGGTGTATTCTTAATCGTGAGTTTCTCACCAACCATTTGAGATAAATAACCTTCATTTAGTGGAATCAAGACCCATAAGATGGAATAAATTTCCACTGGATGTTCGGGTTCATCCTTGCATCGATAGATGATCATAGATTGATCTGGAATATGAAATGTGACTTCCCTTCTTTGGAAATTGATATGAGATCCATATAAATAAATAAAATCCATGCCAAGAATCACTTGAAATTCTACTATAGGAAGGATCACATGATTTTCATGAAGCACTTCCCCACAAACTTCAATCAGAGAAGAATTGTAAACTTTTGATGCTACCGTTGTGCCATTAAGAGTTGTCACAGCTAACTGAACATATAATTGTTGAGGTAACATGGTGATACCCTTAGAAAATTCTTCAGAAATAAAAGAGTGGGTGGATCATCATACACTAAATCTCCGATAGTAATTGAATGTGACTTTACTTTGTCTTTATCCTTAAGAGTTTGTTGACATTGATCATCATCAACAACCCTTGGATTTGGACATTGATTGGCATAATGCCCCATCTCCTTTCACTTGAAACATTGAAGTGTTGGAGGTGTATTCTGTGTATCCCTTTCTTTGTTCTCATCATTAGACATCTTCTTTTCATTATTTAGACATTCAATTTCCCGATGACCTTCTTTTCCACAATTAAAACATTTTCTTGTCCCTTTATGAAAATTCCCTCCAAGTTTCTTTCCACAATTTGAGCATAAAGGAAAACTCATCTTCTTTTCAGTGTGGTATTTATATTTTCCTTTGAATTCCATTTTCTATTTCTTATCAAACCCATAGGACTGATGGGTTACTCCAATCTCCATATCAACCATAAGAGTAGATTGAACAATTTCCTCATAGCTATTGAAGTCCCTTATGGATAACACCCTTAGAAGACTTGGTTTGAAGCCACTAAAGATTCGATCGATATTACTCTAAGGTTGGATAATAATTCCGAAAGCGTACCATGAAAGTCTTGTAAAATTTTATTCATAGGTACAAACAGATTCATCATCCTTTTGATTTAGTTCAAGAAACCCTTACGCCGACTTTGTTCAATGAATACAAGGTAAGTACTTATTGAAGAATAAGTTATTGAACTCATCCCATTCCATGGACTCAATTTCATCTCTTTGCCTTGTATTCTTGATAAGATTCCACCATTGATCAGCTTAACCTTCCAAACGATATACTGCTAAGATGCCATTATCATGCTCAGAATAATGAAGGACTGAAAATATATTTTCAATGGTACTGATCCATTGTGCAACCACTAATGTATGAGAAGACCCACTGAATGAAGGTGGACACTGCCTCATGAAAGATTCAATAGAATTTTGCTCCTTCCTTTGCTCTTTTGTAAGTCCTGCATGATTCATAGCTTCATAAAGTTGTGTGAGCATCGCTACAAGATTTTGAATTCCGGCTCCCATAACGTTTGGTTTCTCAGGTGGACAATCATTGTATTGTCTGTTGCATTCAACATTAACATAGTTCCTTCAGGTTCCGACCATTGACTAAAACCAAGAAGCATAGTGTGAGAAACACTAATTAGAATAGGAAAACCACATAATAAGTAAAACAAATTCACACATTAGGTCTTATCATAGGTTATTAATGGACATTTCTAAAACACTATGATTATGTTCTATGCTTAGACATCTCCTTAGGGTTCTTACTAAGGTTTTCACTTCCTAGATTCCAAAGGTTAACTATACCTTTCCTCTGATACCAACTATAATGACCCATAATTTACATACATTCTTATTAATTCAGAATTGAAGCATACTTATTACAACATATAACAATATCATGGTATGACCATATAGGTATAATGTCTTTAGAAACTAAGAAATAAAAACAACTGGTTCACAAAGCATCTATATTGTCTCTCGTTTATTTCAACATATCTAGAGTCCCTTTTGGCATATCTTACTTAATACCCTTCTTCCTGGCCTGGGGAAACGAAAGCATACAAAAGGGTGAGATCAAATACTCAGTAAGGGTAAACAAAAGAAATATCAATCATATCATATTCATATAAACATAACATTATCAAAATATTAACGTGAAAAAAAGTTCATAATATCATATCATGGGATAAATCATAGTAGTGAAATGTAATCCCAATAATCATAACATAAAACATTAAACATTATGGCGTACACACATAATCATAGAAAATTATTTCAAATTCATCAAGACTCTTTGCCAAGACTATCATAGCCGACAAATTCCATTACTGAACCGATTTCACCCCTCGTTCCAGTCCTGTGTCACTGAACCAGATTAACTTGTCGTTCCAGCCATGTCTATCTCATGAGATATAAATATTTACCCAATGCATTGGAGGGATATATATGTCCCACCCATCTGATAATGAAACCATTCTTATGTGTTCCACAAAATCATAAATCATATATCATAGCATATCCCATGTAAAAAATGGGATTCATAAACATCATGCCATCAAAACATAAACCATATAAGATAAAAGGACATTATAAAATTAATTCCATCATAACATAATCAATGTAAAAATAGGGATAGAAACAAAACCCTGTTTTATATTAGATGGAAAATAATGTTGATAAAACACTTGAACTCCATTCTTGAGGGAAATATCCTATCTACTTCAAAAACATTTTTCCTTTCTTAACAGGTCATGCAATTTTAAACCAAAATAAGTTAATTAAATATAAAATTCAAAACATGTAAATGAAGATTCATGGAAATAATGTCCTATGAAATCATAAAAATAAATTCATGCCATATAAGTTAAAAAAATATTCTTCTCATACTTTGGCCGGAAAAGTCAAAAAGTACCTCGTACTGAAAACGACAAAAGATTCAGTTCATATCTTTTACTAAAAATTAAACAATAGGTAAAATTTGATTTAATCAATTGTAGGACGATATAAATAATATGACATATTTAGGAAACATGTATGTGATTATAAATATGCCCCAATAAATTCTGAAGTATAAATAGTCTCGGATAAAAATGAGATTGTGAGATTTTCTCTTACCTTATGTCTGATATGCTTTGTACGTATCCGAACCTCCTGTATAATTATTTAAAAAATTTCATTGACTTATTCCATATCATAATCATATTTATGATATCATATATGGTCATATTCTTATCTTCTTATTAGTAATATTTCATTGCTACTTGTTGTTCAGGTGTTTATTGATTTATGTTCTTATGCGTGTTTGGTCGAATAAATTATTCTTCATATTTTATGTTATAGATACATAATTTACAGAATGTTATTTTTATAATATATATCATATTTATTTATTCAATTCGTTTTTATAATCATGGCTTAATGAAGATCATGTAGAACAAATCACATCGCACTGTTGAGACGGTAAGTCGTACGTACGCACGAGCGACGATATCGTTCCCATGATTCTGGAAATGTATTGAAGTGTATGGTGTATAATATTTTAGAATCAATATCACTATAAAATAATAATATATTGTAATTTCTTCCATTATTATACCTATCCAATTAAGGTGGTGGTGGAAAAACAGATTACACTATGGCGTGGAGACGATATTCCGTACGTACGCAGGCGCGGTGATTTCGTTTTCTGTAGGATGGATCGAAGGTGAAATATGGATGTTTCAAATTTATAATAACATATCATTATATGATTGATATTGATGTTATTAATTTATTATGAAACAAAAAAATAATAGGATGTATAAGAAGAAATGAATTTGAAATAATCGGTAAAGGATATTACCTCTTCTTTGACACACCTCTTTGAAACCTCCTCTTAGGATACTAAAATTGGTATTTGAAGAATACCAGGACCTCAAGTATGTTTCTAGGGAAGTTTAGAAGGTAAATGGGCAGGGTTTTCCCGAGCATGAAATCTCAACGTTGTGTAAAGAGGATAGGGAGGATATTCCCTTTTATAAGGGAAGAGAGGGGCACCTTTGGAAATATAAGAAATATTAATTTATAATACATCCAAACCCCACATAAAAACCTCCAAAAATGACTCAAATACTAAGATTATATGATATAAGGTTTTAATCTAATCAAACAATAAAATTTAGACATGTTGTGAATTTATTTTAACCATTATCAACTTGATTTATCCTTGTTTAATCTATTTAATTCTATCTGTGGTAATAATATTCTAAATTTTAAATCTTTATAAATAATTACTTATATGTTATAAATAGTCCATAATTGTATAATTTACTAAATTTTATACCATATAAGTTTTAATTTATATTTTTTATATATTTTTGTGTTTTTTAAACATTTTTATAATATGTAAATTTTATAAAATCACAATATTGACAATTTTTACCCTATTCATTAATTTGAATCTAAATAAAATATACACAGAAGATATGTTCGAACTAAAAAATTTAATAGATTCATAACATGTCATTTTTATCTATTAAATTAGTGGAGCACATTAAATAGTTCATATAATATTTATTTTAATACTTTAAAAATCATTTATTTGATATTTCAATCAATAAAATAATTTCAACATCACCATTATGTCATAATTAATGATAATTATTTAATCCTTAAAAATTGTAAATAAATTCATATTATGTAGATAATTTTATTAGCTTTCTGGGGACTATTTATATCATAATTGTTATGAAGTTTATCACTATATTAAAATTATTACACTTATAAGATTTAAGAGAGTGACTTGTTGTCACTTTCTTTGGTTTTAATAATAATTGTATACTTTCATGGTCAAAAGTCCATGGATTAAATATCGTCCGACCTTTATGTGATATGGGTAGAATTTTATTCATCCTATAGTATTTTTTCAAGGGTTAGGGTAATTTTATAATTTTATTTTTACCCTTAATTACCCAATTTACCTTTAACAGCAGTAAATAAAAATTACCGTAGTGACTATTCATAATATAAAAATAAATAAAAGTAACCTAATAACATAAATTGGACCCACTGAATTAAAATATGGAATCCATTTTTCCAAAATCAAAAAATAGAAGTTGCAGTAAATAACTTAAAATTAATCCCGTTGTTAAGAAAACGGGTTTTAAAAGTGAAAACATTGCCAATGATTGAATTGTTTTTACCTATGAATTCAATGTAAAATTATTGTTAATGACATACATTATATTAAATGGTAAAAATATATTATATTTATAGATTAAAACCATTCAATATTCAAAGTTAACCATATAAATTATTGCAATGAAAAAAGATGTTTTTAATTAAAATATAGCGTGTTTTTACTATTCATTAAAATATAAAAGTTATCAGAATAATATGAAAAATTTATGAAAAGTAAATTTTTATTTCCTAATTCTAAAGAAGAATTTTATTCTCTCAAATTTTACTTATAAACCTGTCAAAAACTATATTTAATGTTGGTGCACCATCAAAAGGCCGCAAAACTGCATTTTTTTAAAAATACTTATTTTACCCAAAAATTTATTTTGTTCTCATACCATGTTCTAGAAAATGGTTAGGATGAATAATAATGTTATAACATTCAAAATTTATTTAATACCATTCATAACGGCTAGTTTAAATAATATTTTAATAACATATTGCTGTTTAGTGAAACTCGATATTGCGTACAACACACGCTATCGAGGAAGGCTGCTTTTGCGTATAACGCAAGCCAAGATAGTGTTCTGTGTAGTGAAATATTCCTTTAATGTTGCATATTACATAAGACATAAAAAAATATACATCTCATAAAATATCAGGGTGTTACAATAGGGTTTCTTTGAAATGAATATGCATTGTGCAAAAACCATAACCCAATGTTAATGAGAATGAAGGTGGTCATTACTACACCAAAAAATCTCAAAGGGGATCCCAGAACAAGAGATGGTGAAAAGGATTTTGATTCTTCGGTTGGGCCAATGGAAAAGATGTTTGGGCATCAATACATATCACACAAGGATGAGAATCAAGCCATATATAGTTCTTGAGGATGGAATTGTAGATATCCAATGCCAAAGGGAAAAATTTTATCAAGTAAAGACATTGAATATTTTTTTCATTTACTATCATATAGCTTAGAAGAAGAATTATTTTTTTCATATCGTATGATAAGTATGAGGGATATTATGTATTTTATCATTTTTCAACAAGGATGATGGGGATCTTAGTTTATAGTCATATATCTCAAAACATAGGATGATTCTTCCAAATTAGAAATGTTTAGTGTAGTATTCAGAAGTAACCCTCTATGAATGAGGGATATAGAGGTCGACAACAGACATTCTATAATGAAAACTGAAACATAGTTTTATGTCATAAGGCTTGGACTTGGATGTTCAGTTTAACATCATCTGCTTGTGATGTAAACTCCTAGTTTAAATTTACAGTGTTTGGAAAATAGGATGGAGCAATTATTACATGTGGGTAACAACCCAAACAAGACCCACATGACCATGTGATCCATGCATGGAATGGTAAATAATTGGGGATACAATTCTTATGAAACATGGGAGAATATAGTTGGTGAATGGGGAATTCAGGTTAAGGATGTCCCAATGATGTTGTTCTCCCTTATCAATACACAATGGTGTATGGTGGGGTAACACTGAGGGTGTTGAAGATTCTCCTAGACATCAAGATGTGAGAGGAGATGTGAATCAGGAAATATGATATTTAAGACACAATGCAGGTGGTATAATGATAGAGGATAACTACTGACTCTATTTGAAACACGACATCTATAACACGTGACCTCGTATGGGAACCAAAAAATGAGTGTTGAACACTGTAATTATTCGAAACATAGGACCTAACTAAATATTACATCCAATGTCATTTGGGGAATTGGCCCAAGATGGTAGGTGCGCCAAAGCATCATGAGAGCACACTATTAGGGGGTACCTTCAGACATGAAAGATGATGGAGACCAAAATATTGCGGCACATTAAGCATAAAAATAGAATGAGAAAATTTCCATGCAGAATCCAATAATCAAGGTTATACACTATAGTGAATTAATTCACGTTAATGAGCCATATAATATAGAGGTACCCAAACACCTTATTATTTTCATAAAACTCACAAGGGAATCATAGATGGGAAATGGTAGAAAACCAATGAAAAATGAAGAGGGTGATGACAGATTAAAGAGGGTTAATGAACCAAGGGGTGGTCCAAAAAACAAAATGTTTGGGCATCACTACATATCCCACAAGAATGGTAATCAAGACACAGGTTTTTCTTGAATATAGTATAGTTTAACATCATTTGATAAGGATGAAGGATTCACATATTTTATCTTCATACATCTGAAATTAAGAGGAGGTGGTGTCCAAAGAAATATATTTGATAAAGCTACTATAAATGGACGCAAAAAATGACTTAGGAGGCACCTCACATAATATGTTTATATTGAACACAATGTTAAAATTCATAATGTCTAGATTTTTTCTTCCATTTTGTGTTCATGGATTTGGGAAAAATAGAAGGAGATTTATAATGAATATATATAGCATGGAGAGGTGTCGAAACAAATGTGAATTATTACCAAGGAGTCTGGTCACCATATCCCATATTCCTAAGAAAGGGGTTGTTGAATCTGGTCTAGAATCAATAGAATAATGGTCGAGTGTTCCTATGTATCCCATAAAGATGGGAATAAATCCATACATAGTTCTATAAATTCAATGTAGTTTAATTTCATATGATAAGGATAAAAGTGTTATGTAGATTATCAATACGTGGCTAGGAAATTGGGGGAATGATATACCAAATGGGATGCTCATAGCATAGAAAAATTAAATTGATGTGAATGAGGATCATGAAAATCCACATCAGCCCACACTCTATGAAGAGAAATCTATTAAAAAGGCAGTGAAAGGATAAAATCACAGCTCATACATAATAAAAATGTCTGGGTGTTCATATGTATCATATAAGGATGATAATCAAGCCATACAATGTTTATAGATTATGTGCAGTTTAAAGACATGATGTAAAGTAAAAATGATAGAAGGATAATTCCTAAGGGAGGTACATGGAATTATTTTTACATCCCAGTGTGAATGAAAACCACAGATGTCTATTTAACCACATACTCCCTAGATGAACCTACATCAAAACATTAATGGAATTTATGGATAGATGATAGAAGAAATGTATAAGCATTCCTACATATCCCACAAGGATAGGAATCAATACATAAATTTTTCAAAATATGATTTGGTTAATGAACAGTTCTAAAAGTGATTCCCTTTATGTGAGAGAATCAGTTTGATGAGTAGTTTATCATTGTGAAGCATGGATAGAGGTTCTTGTTCGGTTTGACTTCATGCAACTAGGATAAAGAATTAATTTAACATCATGTGGGTCAGGATAGTTTAACACCATGAATTTAAATCATGAATTTTCTTTTTATTTTCATGTTGAAATGAACATAAATTTTATGTAGTTTAAAGTCTTTCAAAATCAAATAAATATTTTTACATCATGCGGGATAGGGTATCACAGTTTAGCATCACATTTATTGGACGATAAGGATCATAGATTATTGTCAAAGAAGTTATACCATAAGGTGAAGCTACCAATGTGGGGGTATGTAGAGTGGTTCCAAGATGGAACAAGATATTAATGAGCTAAATAATGATCAATAATACACCACAAAATATATTAGGAAAAAATTCAGATTATAGAGATGAAAAGATTAATGGATGGATGGACCATAGAAAAAATTTTCTCACATTCTTACGTATCACATAAATATGGGAATCAAGCCATACATAATTCATTAATATTATCTAGTTTAACATCATTCGATAAGGACAATGGATTATATAGTTTAACATAATTTGGTATGAATGATGGTTCAAGGCATTTTCACATCCTCTAGCTTTGACTAATGGGATCTTGGTTTAAGTTCACATTGCTCAGACTGTAGGGATGACTGTGTAGCTTATCACTATGTTGGATGATGGAATGATGTTTAATGAAATGAAGGATAAAGGAAAATGGATTTCTATTACAAGTAATACATGATGGACATGGTATTGGTGGGGGGATTACTCTTCTTTCCATCCATGGTGACCAAAGAGTATGCACCGTTAGGGTAAACATTATGAATGAAACAGGGTCCCTCCCAAATGAGCTCCAACTTCAATGGAATCCTTTTATGTATCATTGGAGTCCTCAAGTCCAATACCATGTCACCTTAAATGATGTATTGGAGATAAACATTCTTGGTCAAATCTCTATCTATTGTGTTATGGTGCATTTCAAGATTATGCAACGCCTGAGGCCTTTTCTCATCGAGGCATTTCAATTCATCAAGATAAACATTTGATACTTATTCTAATATATGATGATAATACAAAGTTATATGGAATGATGGAAACTGAATATCAATTGGTAGGATAGCTTCTGTTCCATAAAACATGTAATGTGTGTATACCATGGTGGAATTTGATATTTTTGTCCAACAAGAGCATAGATAATTAGGGATCCTTTCCAAAAAACATGTCTTGTTTTGTCCCACTGTCTTATGATAAATTTTAGAGAGGGTCCTATTGAATTCATCGATATTTAGATTTTCTTATTCATGGCAGTGATAAGTGTGGTTAGTCAGATGTTGTATTTGGCATACAATTTCTCCACCATAGATGCTCCGTAATTGGTGCTGTTATCAGGGAAAATATCACAAGGGACATGGAATATATGAATGATGTTGGATCTCAGTAACTCAAAAATACAATGGTCCATGACCACCTTCGTTAGAATCATCTCTTCCCACTTGAAAATGAAATCTGTTGTGGTCAAAATAGATATGCACTGGCCAGTTATCACTGGAGGATATTTCCCCACAACATCGAGGCACCCGACGACAAAGGGTTGAGATTACATGGTAATATAGAGGATCTATGGTGGTAGCTACAGAAATATGGAATGAATATAAAACAAATGGAACCTATTGGTAACCTCGATGTTGTCATTGACTATGGAAGGATAATAGTAGACCATTCCTCAAACCAAGTTATAGAGTTTCGACCCTCCCTAATGAGCACCATAATAACCAACATTAAATTCTTGCATAACCTATAGAATCACATCTACCTAAATGCTTCGAAAAAAAATTCCATAAAATATACATTAATATAGTATCTTCTCAAGGTTAGGACCATTATGGTGGGTGAACAATATTGTATGATGATGGATTCACTCATGTGCGGCTCTATCTAGCAGGTGATTACCATGCTGGAGGATCTCAACTAATCGATTTTTCCAATCAATGGTTCCCCCTACTATAACATGGATATCCAGAGGACCCAATTTGGGAGATCTAATTTTAAGGATGATTACATGTTAGTTTTCATCATTATCTATACTAACAAGCGAAATGACCCATCAATGAGCCACATGAATGAATAGATCTTCTTAATGAGGCTCTATGAGAAAAGCAGCTAAAACATCACAAGAATATGCATGATAATTATGTGTTCAGGGAAGATGAGTAACCTCTAGCTAAGAAGGTAACAAGGACATCAACCAGTGAGTGTGCTCTAATAGGGATAAAATCTCTAGATTCTAGACAACACAGTCACTATTGATCTCCCCGATGACTAATTTAGAGTCCCCCTTCACATTTTGGCGGGGAACATCAATCTTGATATCTAGATCAAATCCAATGATGATAGACTGATATTTTTCATCATTTTTTGTCTATCTTGATGAAAACAATAATGAATAGCGAAATACAACCTATGTAGTAGTGATGAATACAATCTGAAATCCTGCTCTGTTTAGTTGGGGATCATTATTCCTTCTTCATGTGGGACATTGGGTGAACCATAAAAATGGATCTTCCATCATGGAATAGCATGATCCACTGATAGGATTACCTCATCATGAAAATAATAATCCAAGGAATTCTCTATGGTGGCTGAATGGGTGTCCAAAAAATCATTCAGCACTTGACCCATGGCTAAATTCAATGGGATGATCCTAATGTCTTACTACTAAAGGATCACTACCCAATTAGGTAGATATATTGTCATCATAGATATGTTTATAATGTACTCTGGATTTTTTTGGGAAACCAACTGTATCTCACGATGTTGCAGCTAATGCTGCAAATTTTACACTAAAAAACCCAACATGATGAAGCTCTTCTCTATGGAAGAATATCCATCATCTGTGTTGAGGAGCATATTATTGAGATAATGAAAATTATTCTATAGTTCTCCCTTATTACGATGGATGAGAAGGGTTCCTATGGATCATTATTGGGAAGTCACATAAAGGACCAGTGGATTTCCAGAGTTGGTGACATCGGAGATGGAGGTTGCAATAGATACAACTTGATATCCTCCAAAGAAGTCTAGAACTCATCATCCCATTAATAAATGGTTCTATTTTTCATGGGTTTGGAAATTTTATTAACCATTCCAGATAGATTCATGATGAATCATTGTATAGAATCCTAGTTTCCTTAAAAAACTCGAAGCTCCTAGAGGTTTATCAGAGGAGGCATGTGACAGATATTCTTGATCTTCTAGGGTACGATATTGATGCATCTATATATGACAATGAAAACAACTAACATTCCATAGGTCACACAAAGAGTACATTTAATGGAGTTCTTCTTTATATGGAAGGACTAGAGGCATCCTAACACATTCTCATGATCTCTAAGATGGTCCAAACACTGTTGAGATTTGAACAACCAATCATCCACATATAACTCCACTAGAATCTCAAGAAAGAGATTGAATATGCGGTGCATCGAATGATGGTATATAAACCCTACATTTATTAAACTGAAGATAATTACCGCAAAAATATGGTACCCTATAGTTCCTTGAAGGCATTGGACTCCAAATATTAAGGGGAAATCGATATCTTATTATACTCAGAATATCCATCAATATTGAAGAGAACTTGTAACCTAGTTTTGGCATTGATCAATACCTCTATCACTAGAATGGGAAATCACCATTCAGATGGTGGACACTGAGATCCTAGATGTATACAAAAACCCTGATATGTCTTCTAACCATTATGATAGGAATGATTTTGGCTGGACCCAAGGGGAACTTGACTTCCTTAACAATTATGAATTTAATGAGCATATAAAAATTTTCCATGACAATGAAAACATGAAATAGGTTCTTCATGGGAGGCATGTTGAACCCACAATGACTTATCAGGAGACCAATATGGTGGATTGAGACCTTTGGGTCAAGGCCTGGTATATGGTCACAACTCTAGGAAAATACGTCAGGATGATTCTATGAGAAATCTAGCAACTACTAATGTTCCTCTATGGGCATAGATGGGTAGATCAGTGTAGGACTAGGTTCCATCTCAGTACCAATATTCAGCTATACCAACTAATTTAACTTGGTGGAGAGAGCTCTTAAAATGTGAGAGGAGTATCTTCCAAGTCTTCCTCAACATCTGATATAGGGTGACTGAGAGAGGGGAGAGATTCCAAGTTAACTGACTTTGGGAGACTGATGTCGCTTACTTGAGTGTTGGTGGAATCATTTTCATGAGACTCCTTCTATTTTGAATTCATGGAAACAAAATCAGTTTCACCGATTCTATTAGGCCTTAAATTGAGGGTCCCATGCTTGATAATGTTAATGATGTGGCAGTGAGTTAGTATGTGTCGACATAGCCCATCTTGGATAAACAACTAGGGATAGTACTGCTTTATCCATGGGGTGCAAAAATCAGTTCCTAATAGGGGTAAATGGTTCTGGTATCATCCTAGACGATCTTTCATAGGAGTAAGAGGATGTCTTATATTATTCCTTTTACTTGGGAATTTGTCTTCCCCTTATGTCTAAAATTATAAAATTGTTCCCTGAGTCTGGGGTTGTAGACCCATTCGGTGAATCAGGAAGACAAAAGATTCATCCAAATCCATATAAGGATCATCCATAATAGTAGGGTGCTCAACTTTGTTGGTCCAAACTCATCATTCCTTAATCTTGTAATAGTTGGAACTAATATAGTGGGCTTCCCAGGAGGAAAAGGAATGTGAATCATCATGTTGCATGCCAACCTGACCACTAAAGTAGTACTTCAAGAATTCATGATATGAGTAGGAAACTAATACATGTAGATGTATCATGATTCTTCCCATAAGTGTATTGTAATATATGTCCTATGAGATGAAACTGAAATCAGTGATAGAAATTATACAACCTAAGTTGGTCTATTGGTGGATTCTTCTACATGGAATATGCTCTATCTTTTCAAAACATCAAATATTCAAGTTACAGGGATTCAAGTCTACCTATGTTAGTCATTTCTTGTGGAGCATCCATGTAGGTATGATGTTTATCCCAGAACGCTTGTCAATGAGAAAATAGTGGACTTCCAGACCATTGATCTATAATGTGATTTATAGAGGAAGAAAGTGTCCTTGTATTGGGGAGCATTCAACCCCTCCTAAGAAATAGATGGTGGATTGGCATTCTATTTTCTCGGCTGTAGAGACCCGAAGCCTGACGTACATGGACATTACATTACATTTGCGGAATACTTAGTACATAACAAAAAACACACACACACAAGGATCGTAATAGTTTAGTGTCTTTGGAAACTCAGAATATAATCCTCTAATCGTGGTGAAAGATCATCAATATCTCCCATAAAGATCTTCCCTTTTTTTACCTAAAACCTTTCTTTATATCCTGGGGAAAAGAAAACATAAAAGGGTGAGCTCAAATGCTCAGTAAGGGTATACAAAAGAAAAATCAATCACATAATATTCATAAGAACATAACTTTTGGAAATCTTAACCTGCAAAAGAGAGCATAATTACATAACATGGGATAAATCATAGTAGTGAAATAAAATCCCAATAATCATAACATAAAACATGAAACTTTGTGGCATACACACATAATCATAGAGAATCATTTCTTGTTAGTCAAGACTCATTGCCAAGACTATCTTAGTGGACGAAGTCCCTTTCTGAATCGAGTAACCCTCGTTTCAGTCCTGTTTCACGGAACCGGTATAACCTACCATTTCAGCCATGTCTATCTCATGAGATATAAAATCTTTACCCAATTCATTGGAGGGAGAAATATGTCCCACCCATCTCATAATGATACCATTCTTATGTGTGCCACAAAATCATAAATCATACATCATTGCATAACCCATGTAATAAAAATGGAATTCTTAAACAACATGACATCAAAAAACCATTCATATATGATAAAGGAATTCATAAAAATATTTCCATCACAACATAATCAAATCCATGTAATAATAGGGATAAAAAAGAACCCTTTTATTATCTTAGATGGAAAATAATTTTGATAAAATACTTGAAATCCATTCTTGAGGAAAATATCCTTTCTACTTCAAAAACATTTTCCTTTCTTAACATGTATTACAATTTAAAACTAAAAGAAGTTGATTAAAAATAAACTTGAAAACGTGTAAAGGAAGCTTCTTGGAAATAATGTTTAAAAAAACCCCATTAATGCCGTATAAGTTAAAAAAAACATTCTTCTTGTACTTTTGTCGGAAAAGTCAAAAAGTACCTCGTACGAAAAACGAAAAAAGATTCCTTTCATATATTTTACTAAAAACTCACCGAAGGGTAAAATTGGATTTAAACTACTGTAATTGGATGGAAACAATATTAAATATTGAGGGAACATGGATGTGGATGATAAAATACACCCCAATAAATACTTACGAATAAACAATCTCGGATAAAAATGAGATTGGGATATTTCCCTTACCTTAGGTCCAATTTGCTTTGTACGTGTCCGAAGCTCCTGTATAATGGTTTAAATAATGTTATTGACTTATTCCAGAATCATATTCATTGTTATTATATCATATATGATCCACTTATGACATTATATTACCCGTTCTTTTGTAAATTCATGTTAAAGTAGCGTTTTGGGTAAAATCGTCTCATTTGTCGTTCGTGTTTTTAACTTGTAATTATTCATATGATTACTTAGATCATGATTACATAAAACATGATTTATATATATATATTCAGAATATACATATATAATAAATCAGTAAATGGAAAGAAATACACCGTTCATGGAGACAGTAGTCCGTACGTACGCATGAACGCTGTTTTCGTTTCCTTATTGAATTGAACGGAATTAAGTAGATGACATACATATAAATAATTCCAATATCATTATTATGTCATATATTTCATTAGTACTTATTATATATACATTATAATCATTCATGAATGGTTAATCATTGAGAATGAATCTCATCGCGTCGTGGAGACGGTAGTCCGTACGTACGCACGAGCGATGATATCATTCTCATGGTCGGGGAATTGTGTTGAAGTGTATGTATACTATTTCAGTATCAATATCACTTTATAATAATCATATATAGTTACTCATTAAACCATTATACCCATCAAATTAAGGTGGTGGCGGAAAATAGATTACACCACGGCGTGGAGACGGTATTCCGTACGTACGCACGCGCGGTGATTTCATTTTTCCGTAGGATGGATAGAAGGTTAATTAGAGTTGTTTCATATTTATAATAACATATAAGTATATAAGAAATACTTATGTAATTACTTTATCATGAAACAACTAAATAAGAAGAACCTGAAGAAGAAAGAAAATTGAAAAGATCGGTAATGGATATTACCTCTTCTTTGGAACGCTTCTTTGAATCCTTCACTTAGGGAACTAAGATTGGTCTTTGAAGAAGACCAGGACCTCTAGGATTATTCTAGGGAAGTGGAGAAGGTATTTTGGCAGGGGTTGGCCGAGCTTGAGTGCTCAATTTGGTGTGAGGAGGAGGGGGAGGAGGTTCCCTTTTATAAGGGAGGAGAGGGGCTCCTTAGGAATTCTTAAAAATATTAATTTATAATAAATCTAACCCCACATAAAAACCTCCAAAAATGACTCATATTCGAAGATTAGATGAGATAGGGTTGTAATATCATCAACCAATCAAATTTAGACATGTTTGGATCTTATTTTAAACCTTATCATTTTGATTTATCCTTATTTAATCTATTTAAGTTTATTTGTGGTAATAAAATTCTAAATTTTAAATTATAACAAATAATTACTTATTTGTTGTGAATTTTACATAATTGTTTACTTTATAACATTATAGACAATATAAATATAAATTTTTAATTTTTAAATATTTTTGTGATTTTTAAACAATTTTATAATATGTTATTTTTGTAAAATAACAATAGTGTCAATTTTGACACTATTCATTTATTTGAATTTAAATAAAATATATACAGAAGATATGTTCGAAATAAAAGATTTAATATATTAATAAAAGGTCATATGTATCTATAAAATTAGTGTATCACATTAAATAGTTCATATAATAATTATTTAATTATTTTTAAAACCATTTATTTGGTTTATCTCTTAATAAAATAATTACTACATCATTTTTGTATAATTATTTAATATACTTATTTGTTGTATAAAATTTAAAATAAAATTCTATGATTAAGATAAATATATTACCTTTCACAATAATACTTTTACTCGAATTTATCATCTTAAAATCACAATATTTAAATTGTTATATTTATTAAATTATGAAGGTGACAACTTTGGCATCATTTAAAATAAAATAATATAAGTGTCATAATCGCTTCTATAAGGCTCCAAATGGTCCAATATTCGACCATTGGATGCTTATGGTTTACCTTTACATGTCCAATAAGTTTTGGTTAGGTATTTGTGCATTTTATGGTCACTATTAGTTTAAAAAAAACATTATTCTTGATTTTTCACTAGATAAACAATTTCTGCATCACTATTGTGTCATAATTAATGATAATTATTTAATCCCTAAAAATTATAAATAAATTTATATGATGTAGCTAATTTTATTAGATTTCTGTAGACTATTCATTTTCGAAGTTTCATGAAGTTTATCACTAAATTAAAATTAATATACTTATAAAATTTAAGAGAGTGACATGTTGTCACTTTCTTTGGTTTTAATAATAATTAAGTTATTTTCATGGACAAATGTTCATTAAATGATTCTAATCTGACCCTTAGGTGATATGGGTCGACTTTTAGTAATCCAATAGGATTTTTACATTTTTTAGGGTAATTTTAAAATATTATATTTACCCTTAATTACCCGATTTACCTTTAACTATGGTAAATAAAATTTACCGTAGTTACTATTCATAATTCCCAAAAATAAAAGGTAGCTTATTAACATAATTTGGACCCACTGATTCCAAATATGGAATCCATTTTTTAAAATTCCATACACAGAAGTTTCAGAAATTAAATTAAAATTAATCCCGTTGTCGAATAAAAACGTGTTTTTGTTTAAAACATTGCAAAAGATTGAATTGATTTAACCTACGAATTCAAGGTAAAATCAATGCTAATGACATACATTATATTAAATGGTAAAAATATATTCTATTTATACTTTAAAACCATTCAATATTATAATTTAACCACATAAGATATTACGATGAAAAAAGTTGTTTTTAATTAAAATATAGCGTGTTTTTACTATTCATTAAAATGTGAAAGTTACCAGAATAATATGAAAAATATATCCAAAGTAAATTTTTATTTCTTGATTCCAAAGAAGAATTTTATTTTGTCAAATTGAACTTATAAACATGTCAAAAAATAGATTTAAAGTGGGTGCGCCATCAAAAGGAGGCAAAACTGCATTTTTTTGAAAAATACTTATTTTACCCGAAAAATTTATTTTTTTCTTATACCATGTTCTAGAAATGTGTAAGATGAATAATAATGTTATAAAATTCAAAATTTAGTTAATACTATTCATAACGTCTAGTTCATGACAATATTATAATAATATAACATTGTTTATTAAAACCCGATATTGTGTACAACACACGTTATCGAGGAAGGTCGTGATTGCGTGTAATGCAAGCCAAGTCAGGGTTGCGTGTTGTGAAAGAATCCTTCATTGTTTCGTATAACTGAATCCAACCATATTTCATTTATACATTTAATATATATATATATATATATATATATACTCAATGTTGCGTAGAATAACTATTATCAAAATTGTGTGTAACACGGTCCAAGAATAGTGTTGCGTATACTGCAAGCTAATACGGTGTTGCATATAGCGCAAGGTAATCTTGGTGTAGAATACAACATAAGACGTTAATGAAATTAAAATAATATTTTTCATAAAATCTCGGGGTGTTACATTCTACCCCCCTTAAAATGAATTTCTCCCTCGAAATTCGTCGGGGTTATAAATGGTTTACTATTTGAAAGTTTCTTTGATAGAAACCCACATCGCAAAAAGGAATACCAAAACTTATCTTTAAAAACAAAAGTATGAAACGTAACGGTTACCCAAATAAACTAATCACTGGGTTTCCACATAGGTGAAAATATGGATATGGAAGAGAAATCTAACCATCATGTTCTGATGGAGAGTGGTAGAGAACAAGGCTATGGAAAAGCTAGCAATCACAAAGCCATAAATTTGTGATGATCTAGGGTACCATCTGATTCATCGGATATAAGGGCACTAGGACAACATTTTTGGTTCTCAAGATCATTTCCCTAAAGTTGAAAATTTGAATTAGAATAAATACTTACTTTATTTTGGTACAATCTCACTATTGTTCGTGCCTTGAACAATTTCTACTTCATCTCTTAAATAAATGAAGTTGAATTTGTTATTCGTGAAGTGTTAGCAGATCATGTGATAGAATGACGGGTCATTCCATCTGTCTCAAACAAAAAGGTTAACAAAAGTTATTAAATATACATAAGTCATTCTATAGTGATATTAATCATATATGGTTCCTAAAATGGACTTATACTTCATATATCATACTGCTTAATATAATAAAACTAGTTTATACTAAACAGAGACTTCCTGTAGGCCAGTGGTAGGCGATAAAGGCCAGTCGCACTTCGGTTGTGGGTTCGATTCCTGCAGCCTTGTCCGAAGCGATGGGCTGTCGCCCGTCCTGCAGGTTGTCCTTTTTCTAAAACTACATTACTATACCATCACATAAATAATATCAAAAAAAAAGTTCTATACTTAAACAATACTAACTTATGGTTAACATAATCCATTACAATCTTTAGGCTTATCTAAAATACTTCGGTCCAAGCTCATAGTATAAAGAAAATGATTACTTGAAATGTCTCCAACCAAGCATGTGAATACCATCATTTATCCCCCATATATCTTGTTGGTCACATTCCAATCATGTGAATACTTTAATGATGTATTCTCTTGAAAAATATGAATACCCATTAAACCTTTGTGAAAACATGAATGCTGTCAAAAGCTAACTCTTTCCACATACAAAAATCCAAAAATTCAATATACTCAAACCATGATATAACCTTCTCCTTATATCAGTCATGAGCTCATGAATACTATCAAACATTTTATTTTCTCCTTATCCCTTCATTATGCGCATATCATCTACATTCCAAAAATATCTGAATAACCTTTCATGGATACTGGTAACATTATTTAGACAACAATGTAACAATCCTTACATGTCTCTTTATTCCATAGTGCCATGAGATTACTTATACAACATTACACATGATAAACATGTAATCATTCCACTACATTCTTAAACCATTGACCAAGCTTCAACAATTCTTTCATCTCACATATCATTTGTAGTCTCTTCATCATCATCCACATAAATACTTCCCATACGACCATACTGATTATCTTCATGAGAGTTTCCCTTAGGGCATTGGTTTGCATAATGCCCGTACATTCCACATTTCAAACATTTAACCATTGTTGATGTCGTAGCAATACCATTATCCTCATCCATGTTGTTAACTGAACCTTTTCCTTTGCATTTACTTGCTTTGTGTCCTTCTTTTCCACACCCAAAGCATCTTCCAGTTCCTTTGAAACATTCTCCTTGATGCCTCTTCCCACATGATTTAAATAGGGGAAATTGAACTTTCTTTCCTCTATGATCATCATGAAACTCCATCTTTCTCTTATTAGCCGAGTCAGGAAACTTACCAAATTTTACTTTATTGATCATATTATGAGATTGCTGATTCGGCATAATAATGATGTTTGGACTTCCAAATCCCATTTCATTATGAAGAATATCATTCCATTGTCCATCATATCCTCCATTATCGTGAATCATCTTGTTTCCAGCCATTTTCTAAAACCCAAAAGAATAGTGTGAGAGGCAAAAATCATAATAAAGGGGGAGTAACATCAATATCTAACATCTTAGGTTTAATTCTATGATCGTTAGCGTAATTATAGTACTATAACCTATACGCATACTTAACCTTAGAGACATCCCTAGACATACCTTAGAAATATCTCTAGGGATCTCACTAAAGTTCTCGCATCCTAGTTTCCAAAGGTTGACTAAACCTTTCCTCTGATACCAACTGTAGAGACCCGAAGCCTGACGTACATGGACATTACATTACATTTGCGGAATACTTAGTACATAACAAAAAACACACACACAAGGATCGTAATAGTTTAGTGTCTTTGGAAACTCGGAATATAATCCTCTAATCGTGGTGAAAGATCTTCAATATCTCCCATAAAGATCTTCCCTTTTTTTTTACCTAAAACCTTTCTTTATATCCTGGGGAAAAGAAAACATAAAAGGGTGAGCTCAAATGCTCAGTAAGGGTATAAAAAAGAAAAATCAATCACATAATATTCATAAGAACATAAATTTTGGAAATCTTAACCTGCAAAAGAGAGCATAATTTCATACCATGGGATAAATCATAGTAGTGAAATAAAATCCCAATAATCATAACTTAAAACATGAAACTTTGTGGAATACACACATAATCATAGAGAATCATTTCTTGTTAGTCAAGACTCATTGCCAAGACTATCTTAGTGGACGAAGTCCCTTTCTGAATCGAGTAACCCTCGTTTCAGTCCTGTTTCACTGAACCGGTATAACCTACCATTTCAGCCATGTCTATCTCATGAGATATAAAATCTTTACCCAATGCATTGGAGGGAGATATAGGTCCCACCCATCTCATAATGATACCATTCTTATGTGTGCCACAAAATCATAAATCATACATCATTGCATAACCCATGTAATAAAAATGGAATTCTTAAACAACATGACATCAAAAAACCATTCATATAAGATAAAAGAATTCATAAAAATATTTCCATCACAACATAATCAAATCCATGTAATAATAGGGATAAAAAAAGAACCCTTTTATTATCTTAGATGGAAAATAATTTTGATAAAATACTTGAAATCCATTCTTGAGGAAAATATCCCTTCTACTTCAAAAACATTTTCCTTTCTTAACATGTATTACAATTTAAAACTAAAAGAAGTTGATTAAAAATAAACTTGAAAACGTGTAAAGGAAGCTTCTTGGAAATAATGTTTAAAAAAAAACCCATTCATGCCGTATAAGTTAAAAAAAACATTCTTCTTGTACTTTTGTCGGAAAAGTCAAAAAGTACCTCGTACGAAAAACGAAAAAAGATTCCTTTCATATATTTTACTAAAAACTCACCGAAGGGAAAAATTGGATTTTAACTAGTGTAATTGGATGGAAAAAATATTACATATTGAGGGAACATGGATGTGGATGATAAAATACACCCCAATAAATACTTACGAATAAACAATCTCGGATAAAAATGAGATTGTGATATTTCCCTTACCTTAGGTCCAATTTGCTTTGTACGTGTCCGAAACTCCTGTATAATGGTTTAAATAATGTTATTGACTTATTCCAGAATCATATTCATTGTTATTATATCATATATGATCCACTTATGACTTTATATTACCCGTTCTTTTGTAAATTCATGTTAAAGTAGCGTTTTGGGTAAAATCGTCTCATTTGTCGTTCGTGTTTTTAACTTGTAATTATTCATATGATTACTTAGATCATGATTACATAAAACATGATTTATATATATATATTCAGAATATACATATATAATAAATCAGTAAATGGAATGAAATACATCGTTCATGGAGACGGTAGTCCGTACGTACGCATGAACGCTGTTTTCGTTTCCTTATTGAATTGAACGGAATTAAGTGGATGACATACATATAAATAATTCCAGTATCATTATTATGTCATATATTTCATTAGTACTTATTATATATACTTTATAATCATTCATGAATGGTTAATCATTGAGAATGAATCTCATCGCGTCGTGGAGACGGTAGTCCGTACGTACGCACGAGCGATGATATCATTCTCATGGTCGTGGAATTGTGTTGAAGTGTATGTATACTATTTCAGTATCAATATAACTTTATAATAATCATATATAGTTACTCATTAAACTATTATACCCATCCAATTAAGGTGGTTGCGGAAAATAGATTACACCACGGTATGGAGACGGTATTCCGTACGTACGCACGCGCGGTGATTTCATTTTTCCGTAGGATGGATAGAAGGTTAATTAGAGTTGTTTCATATTTATAATAACATATAAGTATATAAGAAATACTTATGTTATTACTTTATCATGAAACAACTAAAGAAGAAGAAGTTGAAGAAGAAAGAAAATTGAAAAGATCGGTAATGGATATTACCTCTGCTTTGGAACGCTTCTTTGAATCCTTCACTTAGCGAACTAAGATTGGTCTTTCAAGAAGACCATGACCTCTAGGATTATTCTAGGGAAGTGGAGAAGGGATTTTGGCAGGGGTTGGCCGAGCTTGAGTGCTCAATTTGGTGTGAGGAGGAGGGGGAGGAGGTGCCCTTTTATAAGGGAGGAGAGGGGCACCTTAGGAATTCTTAAAAATATTAATTTATAATAAATCTAACCCCACATAAATACCTCCAAAAATTACTCATATTCGAAGATTAGATGAGATAGGGTTGTAATCTCATCAACCAATCAAATTTAGACATGTTTGGTTCTTATTGTAAACCTTATCGTTTTGATTTATCCTTATTTAATCTCTTTAAGTTTATTTGTGGTAATAAAATTCTAAATTTTAAATTATAACAAATAATTACTTATTTGTTGTGAATTTTCCATAATTGTTTACTTTATAACATTATAGACCATATAAATATAAATTATTAATTTTTAAATATTTTTGTGATTTTTAAACAATTTTATAATATGTTATTTTTGTAAAATAACAATAGTGTCAATTTTGACACTATTCATTTATTTGAATTTAAATAAAATATATACAGAAGATATGTTCGAACTAAAAGATTTAATATATTAATAAAAGGTCATATGTATCTATAAAATTAGTGTATCACATTAAATAGTTCATATAATATTTATTTAATTATTTTTAAAACCATTTATTTTGTTTATCTCTTAATAAAATAATTACTACATCATTTTTGTATAATTATTTAATATACTTATTTGTTGTATAAAATCTAAAATAAAATTCTATGATGACGATAAATATATTACCTTTCACAATAATACTTTTACTCGAATTTATCATCTTAAAATCACAATATTTAAATTGTTATATTTATTAAATTATGAAGGTGACAACTTTGGCATCATTTAAAATAAAATAATATAAGTGTCATAATCGCTTCTATAAGGCTCCAAATGGTCAAATATTCGACCATTGGATGCTTATGGTTTACATTTACATGTCCAATAAGTTTTGGTTAGGTATTTGTGCATTTTATGGTCACTATTAGTTTAAAAAAAACATTATTCTTGATTTTTCACTAGATAAACAATTTCTGCATCACTATTGTGTCATAATTAATGATAATTATTTAATCCCTAAAAATTATAAATAAATTTATATGATGTAGATAATTTCATTAGCTTTCTGTAGACTATTCATGTTCGAAGTTTCATGAAGTTTATCACTAAATTAAAATTAATATACTTATAAACATTAAGAGAGTGACATGTTGTCACTTTCTTTGGTTTTAATAATAATTAAGTTATTTTCATGGACAAATGTTCATTAAATGATTCTAATCTGACCCTTAGGTGATATGGGTCGACTTTTAGTAATCCAATAGGATTTTTACATTTTCTAGGGTAATTTTAAAATATTATATTTACCCTTAATTACCCGATTTAACTTTAACTATGGTAAATAAAATTTACCGTAGTTACTATTCATAATTCCCAAAAATAAAAGGTAGCTTATTAACATAATTTGGACCCACTGATTCCAAATATGGAATCCATTTTTTAAAATTCCATACACAGAAGTTGCAGAAATTAAATTAAAATTAATCCCGTTGTCGAATAAAAACGGGTTTTTGTTTAAAACATTGCAAAAGATTGAATTGATTTAACCTACGAATTCAAGGTAAAATCAATGCTAATGACATACATTATATTAAATGGTAAAAATATATTCTATTTATACTTTAAAACCATTCATTATTATAATTTAACCACATAAGATATTACGATGAAAAAAGTTGTTTTTAATTAAAATATAGCGTGTTTTTACTATTCATTAAAATGTGAAAGTTACCAGAATAATATGAAAAATTTATCCAAAGTAAATTTTTATTTCTTTATTCCAAAGAAGAATTTTATTTTGTCAAATTGAACTTATAAACATGTCAAAAAATAGATTTAAAGTGGGTGCGCCATCAAAAGGAGGCAAAACTGCATTTTTTTGAAAAATACTTATTTTACCCGAAAAATTTATTTTTTTCTTATACCATGTTCTAGAAATGTGTAAGATGAATAATAATGTTATAAAATTCAAAATTTAGTTAATACTATTCATAATGGCTAGTTCATGACAATATTATAATAATATAACATTGTTTATTAAAACCCGGTATTGTGTACAACACACGCTATCGAGGAAGGTCGTGATTTCGTGTAATGCAAGCCAAGTCAGGGTTGCGTGTTGTGAAAGAATCCTTCATTGTTTCGTATAACAGAATCCAACCATATTTCATTTATACATTTAATATATATATATATATATATATATACTCAATGTTGCGTAGAATAACTATTATCAAAATTGTGTGTAACACGGTCCAAGAATAGTGTTGCGTACACTGCAAGCTAATACGGTGTTGCGTATAGCGCAAGGTAATCTTGGTGTAGAATACAACATAAGACGTTAATGAAATTAAAATAATATTTTTCATAAAATCTCGGGGTGTTACATCGGCATACCCAGTATAGAAGGCCTCAATAGCTTATACCTCTGTCTCAAATAGTAGGAGGAATTGTAAAGCCATTGTGTGGACCTCATACATATATTTTGGGAGGAAGATGTAATCTTGGATCGATAGATTTGTTGGAATGTTATAAATATGATTAATCCCATAATACATATGTGATATACACAAGTTTCTTCTACAAGGAGGCCACCCTTCACTAGGATACATGACATGTACTTTTGTTCAGTCAATAAGATTCTAGCTGGTGATCGGGATATCCAATTTCTCACTAAATGATCCACACAATGTTATTAATGGATGAATGTCAAATGAGTGAGGTTTAGCCATATATCGTCACAACTAATCATTATGTGGTCGTGACTACTCTTCCTAGACAATAAACATGAACAGTGGTGGAAATGAACAATATGGGACTTGATTATATGACTTCACCCGATTATCTCATCATTTAGAATAAAATATATTCCTATTATCATTCTCATATTGGATGGAATCACTAGACTAAGAATTCCAACTATCCTGGGAATTTTGATGGTTCACAAGTCTACTACCTCTTAGATAATGGAACCGACAAGGAATATTGGGGGGGGGGTTATTCCCGACGCTCCATGTTTTTGAGAACAATGTAGGAGTCCACATGGTCGATAGTATTTATAGAGGAATATTTGTGATTATTATTAACTAATTATTCAATGCTTCTCAGATTTTGGGGTGATTCCCCTCTATAGGGTCATGAAATCTCCAAAAGTGCGAGATGGTATCGGCACTGAAAAGAGGATTTTATTTCTTTTTTTCCATCAGAACCTTCTATTCTAAGAGGTAAATGGGTGAGAGATGGGTGAATAAGCAGAATTAGGAGTTGGTGCACTGAAATTAGGAGGTAAAGGCTGATTCAAATGACTATAGATGATTCCATGGGCATGGGTGATTACTCTACAGCCTGAATAATCATTATATTTATGAGAACCACAACTGTAGATCTGTTTCCCCTCACTTGTGATATATCTTTATGGATTTATAGTGATACATTCTACCAGTATTTGGGAAGGAACCAATCTAACCACATTTTTGTTGATCTGCTCCTCGTGCCAATCCACGAACACATAACATTTCTTGATTGTTTGTACAAGGAATCTATGATAAGGATAGTAGTTGGGAATATCTATGTGATTAGCCAGCAGGGGCCTCCTGCTATCTGGAAACATTAAGATTCTATGATCCAAGGTTATTTGGAAGTAATATAGGACCTAATCCTAATCAAACTAGTAAGTCATGTTTCTCATTTCTGAGAAAGGGAAATTAAGAGATTGTCCCTAATGAGGGGATGGAGAGTGATGGGGGGATATAGCCAAATTTTATTTTCTAGACATTGGTTCTTGACGGTGTGGTACCGGCTGATTTTGCAGAGGAATATACAAATCTTGAGGCTAGGTCTAATGTTTATTTCCTCAGAGAGGATGTGGATGATGCTCTTTCAGTAACAATTCTACTGACCTAGGGGCTGTAACATGGAAACATAAGCAGTTTTGGTCTTTCTAGATCTTCATGCATGAGTTGTCGGGGAAAAAAGTGTTCATACTCTGCTAAATCCCAGGCCACCTCAATGCAATGACACTTTTCATAGAAATCCAATAATACACCTAATAAATTCTGAGTGATGAGTGAGTGAACCAATTTAGACTTAATATTTCACCCTCACATCTTTAGTGGCTATTATTGAGTTAACAAAATGTCCAGTGAATCTGTGAGGCCTTTCCACCTAGCGAAAATGTCTTAATATCTATCATTTATCCATTTTTGGAATGTTAAGTGGTTTTTAATAATATTCTTTTTAGTGGTGGAATAGAAATGGTAAAGAAAATGACTATAGTGATCATTCCAAGTAGATATGGAAAAAATGGGTAACATGTTGTACCATATGAATGCAGAACCTTCTAATTTCTATAAGAAGCATTGGATCTTGTTGGCTTACTCCTACCTAGGAGTTCCCACCAGGGCACCACGGATGGAAATAATGTGGTATAGATGCTATATAAAGGCACCCATCATGTTGAAGGTGGAGAAGGTAGGATTCCCAAAATCTAGGAGATGTCGTCATATAATCATCCTCTGGTGAGTTCAGAATTCAATCATGTTTGATCACCACCTAACATGTCCTTAGGGCCTCGAGGTGCATGATGGGATTGACCATTGGATCATCTTGATGGGGATTACAATGTTTGCAATGATTCATAACCTACAATGCATTGATAATCTCTTAAAAAATATGGGATGGCCCAATGGATTGTAGAGTGGCCAATGGAACCTCTAGAAGAACATCCTAAGGAACTTCCATGGAACAACCAAAGATGGGTCAATAATGAATCTCGTGGAACTCGGGCGGATTAGGAGATATTTACCATGGTTGCATTTTGTATGCTCTGATCTATACCATATCGGGGTGAAAAAGACCGTCAAGATTAAATGGAAATGACTCTCTATGGGGGGAATGTGGTTTCCCTGAATACCCATGTTTTTGATGAACGAGATCATATCAAGGGTCACCAATGCCCAGACATTAGCCTACAAGACACTCAGTAAGAAGGTCCTTGATGATGATTTTCTATTAGGAAAGTTGTATGATAAAAGCTATAGTAGTGGGATCGAACACCATATTCTTCACATACTGAGAGGAGTTAGAAGGATTTTAAGTCATAATCGGTCCATTACCATTATTTGGGTATTGAACTAAGGGTAGTGAATTAGAGGGATCTAAAAGTCCATAAATCTACCTTTTTTGGAGAATGGAAATGAATATGGGATCCACAAGGTGTTGTGCCACCCCATGGGGTAGTCCATACTCTTTGGATACCACACTAACACCTACTTCTAGATATATCTTGTGAATGGCCATATCTTCTGGGATAGTTATTGTAGGAATATCCACAATATTGTCTGGTAGGTCTGTCTGTCGCAGGGTCAGACTAAAATTGATAGCATCATAATAACCCCATCCCCATATATACACATATAGATACACAGATTTGAAAATTATATAGAGAATAGGAAATCACATAACAAATATCTTCTGAAGATTCCAGAGATTGTCGAGTGATGCAGGGTACTAATCCATTGGAAGCACGAACAACTCAACCATGTGACACTGTTGGACGATATCACCAATGTGGTCTCGACTATTTGGGTATGAAAACTAATGGTTTTAGAGGTAGATTTGTGTCATCTAGATGGTTTGGAAGAAGAAAATTATTTCATCCATGTTGAGTAAATCTGAGATACCAAAATATGTAGTACCAATCATTTTGAACATCTCAGATAACCAGTCTTCTACAAGTGTATCAAAAAAAACCTCAGTTCTGAGGTGGAATTTGGCTCCTAGACGCCCCATTCTTGAACAAGTGATGGCTAAGTTACTAGAAACCACACTGATGTAGACTATTTGGGTGGTGGACTGGCTAGTGGTGAGAGAATTGTAGGAGAATACATAACATTTTTCACGAGGTTTTCTCTCAGGGGAAGTACTAATGAAATCATCCTGACCTAATAATATGGTCTTCCAACCACATATTCATGGGAATGTGTGGATTTTTTGGTGAATATCTTGGGTAATAATCATATACCATGCCCTAGAATATCTCTCTCTGATCTCTTATGGAGGTGGAAATTTTTTTGGAGATATTAGAAAATACTACATAGAAATACCATTGAACGGAGTCAAATAATCCTCCTCTTTAATGAATATATGGAGGGTTATATGGAATTGGTACATCTTACATTTTTAGAGGATGACACTATAATTATAGGTTCCTTCCCAAGACTTTGATACAATGTATTGGGGTGAATACTCTATCATAGATTCACATTTCACTTTATAATATGGGAAATAGATTGGATTGACAATGGCCTGGTGCTTCTTGGAGTTCCTCCTTCACCAGTGAAGGTTCTCTCCTTTATCATGGGATAGTTCATCAAGGTAGGGTAGATCTATAGAAAAATGGAGTACTTTCATGTAGGTTGGTTCTATAGTAGGGATGACCACCCCTTTATCTAGTTGTGACATGAGGAGGATCTTCATATAAATTATCACTAAACTGGGGAGGACCTCTATTTTGGTGATTCGAGGTGCGAGGTGCTGTAGGGCATATGAAAAATGGAACATGGGGATGAAATCTATGTTGATTCATGAATGTGTGGGGAGGACCTCCACAATTTTGATTTCTAAAGTGGGGAGGACCACTGCTGCAGGTTATCAGAACATGCGGGAGAGGGTTAGTGAGGACCTATACATTGGTTGGAAGAGGTAGAATGATAATTCCCTTCATACTGATTGTACAGGACAAGGGGAGTACCTTCGTGTTGATGATTAATGTAATGTGGAGGACATTTTCTTTTATAATTAATGTAGTTGGGAGGGCCTGCATTGGATCATGTGATAACAAGGGGAGGACCTCCCAACCGAGTAAGAGAGTTAGGAGGAACTCCATGATGATAATGAGAGTGGTTAAGACCACTGATCTGAATAGAGATGGTTTTGTGAGGACCTCCATATTGGATATCATCGTCACAGGCTAGCCCCTGATGGGTGTTGATCATGTCGACGACTGGATGTTTCCAAATAACCTACATATTGGCTGACTGAGGTATTGATCCCTATCGAGAATTAGTGGGACCATGCTCTATAGTGGAAGGGGCATGATATAATGTATAGGGGGTGTCATGGGACAATGATGCTATAGAATATTACACATAAAACCTGCGTTTTCTTGAGTATATTCCCAAAGATGGTGTGGGTTCATCCATACCGCGGTAGATGGGGAATGAAAATAATTACATGTTCTTTGTCATAAGGGATTCGTAATTGGTTTTGCTAATGCTTCATGGTGGGAGAAGTCCTTCATAGATTGTGGATGGTATTTGTAGCCTTGTTTACTCATATGGCCCAGACCTCATTGTCACAGGGGATTAATTCATTGTATCTTTCTTGTGAGAGGATCCTAAACATTTGAATGCTTTCATGGGGAGAAGTGGCTACCTATATAGACCTTGGGGGCGGTGGTGACAAGGTGGAAGCAACGCCTTCAGCTCTTGGAGGTCCATATATCTCATGGGAAAGACAATCTTTTACACGTATCAACAAAGAAGAATATAAATCACTCTCATCTAAACAATTTAGGATTGTGAGATGGGACTTTGGTGCCTAAGATATATGGATGTGGATGATGTCATAGTTGAGGTGGGGTTGTGAGGGACTACCATGTTATCATTATTCCTATCCCTATGTCTATATGAGGGGGTGGTTGGTTTCCCATACCTTTGGTCCTACAATTAAGTATGATTCAGCCATCAGTATTGATATTAGGAAAGCAATTCCCAATCCCAAGCCTCAGTATATATTCCACGATTGAAGAGAGAGATAAACAAAATTAAAATTACCTATATCGAAATTCCAAATGATTATCTACCCCAAATTATAGTGGGTTAAATTATAGGAACACTATTTTCTTATCAAAACCAGGTGATGGATAACAGGATTCAGTGACATGATCATCTATCGATGTATCGATCATTACTAATCCCCTTTTTGAACAATTACAAGTTCATATCGGGTTCACCGTTTCTATTTCTGATGCTTTCCACCAAGGTGTGCCACTTGGGAGAATTATTTTTGTTCATTGATGGTGAATTGTACCCTGCATGTAACAGCCCGAGATTTTATGAAAAATATTATTTTTAATTTTATTAATGTCTTGTGTTATACTCTACACCAAAAGGATCTTTCACAATACACTTCTCTGACCTGGCTTGAATTACACGCAATCACAACCTTCCTCGATAGCGTGTGTTGTACGCAACACCGAGTTTCGCTAAACAACGATATGCTATTAAGATATTATTAAAACTAGCCGTTATGAATAGTAATAACCACTTTTTGGAATTTAGTAAATTTTATTTTTCAAAATGGAATTCATTTTTGGATTCGTAATATCGAAATTAGCTTAGGGTGAAATTTTGGTACTTTTCGGATAACTTTCATATTCTGATGAATAGTGAAAATTACTAAATTTTAATTAAAAACAACTTTTTTAATCGAAATAATTAATAGTGATAAATTATTAATTTGAGTGGTTTTAAAGTATATTTAGAATATATTTTTACAATTCAATACAATGTTGGTCATTGTATGTAATTTTACATTTAAACCAGACATAAACAAGTGTCAATCTTTTGATAGATATTGTTTCTTAAAAACACGCTATTTGTTTTAACAGCGGGATTTAATTATAAAATTAATTAATGCAACATCTATGTTATGAATATGGTAAAATAGACTTCATTTTTGAATTCGGAATATGAAATATAGCTTAGGATGAAATTTTAGAATTTTTCTGAAAAACATCAATTTTTGATGAATAGTGAAACTACTAAGTGGTAGGTTAAAAACTGAATTTTGCATAAAACTTAATTTTACCACTTCTGTGAAAGGAATTTCGAAAATCCGACAGACACGGTTAATATCAAGGACTAAAATGTGGTTCAATGAGATGAAAATAATTTTTGGTGAATAGTAACTTTTTACTTTTTTTTACCACGGTTAATAGTAAATAGGGTAACTAAGGGTAAATATGATATTACTATTACCCTAACACATGTCCTAATTCTATTGGATAAGTGTAATTCGGCCAAAAAAAACCTTATGAATATAATATGACCATTTAGGCCCACTTGGATTAGATTAGGACATTTATTATGATTTAATTCAAAGAAGAGTTAAAAGAGGTAAAATCAAAGTTTATTTACTAAAACATTTTTAATATGGGGTTATACATAAGATAAATTCGACTATAAATATTCATTAGAAAGCTAAAAAGATTTCCTACATAATGATATTTTATTTGTAATTTTAGACTTTAAATAATTCAATTTATTTATGACACAATGATGATGTAGTAATTATCTTATTAATGAAATATTGACATAATTGATGTTATAAACACCAAAATAAATGTAATTTGAGACTTTTTATGAATTCCACTAATTTTCTAGGTTACTATGATATATTAGTGTCTAATTAATCAACTTGGTTCGAACATATAATTCTGTTATGACTTTCACAAAAATCATATATCAAATAGTGTCAAAATTGACACAAAATAGTTTTTAAATCAAATATTATATTATTAATTGTTATTGTATTCATAAAAATCTAAGGTTCGGCCAAATGAATTATATAAGGATATATATTTTAATAATAAACAATTTGGGGTTCGTTTGGCATGTTATAGTAAGTTTATTAACCATATAGTGAAAGAAAACAAAAAGACACGGTAAAAGTAAAATTATTTAACTTAGAGTTAAATCTAATTGATAAGGTTAAAATAATACCCTAAACTTGTCTAAATCTTATTGGTTGATAGGATTTCTACCCATCCCCACTTTAGCTTCGAAATAAGACCATTTGGAACCATTATAAACCGATTTTGACTTTAATATAAAATAATATTTTGAGATATTCCTAAGGTGCCCCTCTCCTCCCCTATAAAAGGACACCTCCTCCCCCTCCTCCTCACACCAATTTGAGCACTGAAGCTCGGACAAACCCTGCCAAAATCCCTTCTCCACTTCCCTAGCAACATCCTAGAGGTTCTGGTCTTCCTCAAAGACCAATTCTAGTGCCCTAAGAGGAGGTCTCAAAGAGGCACTTCAAAGAAGAGGAGGTTCGGACACTTACAAAGCAAGTCGGACCTAAGGTAAGGGAAATATCACAATCTCATTTTTATCCGAGATTGTTTATTCGTAAGTATTTACTGGGGTGTATTTTATCATCCACATCCATGTTCCCTCAATATGTAATATTGTTTCCATCCACTTGAAATAGTTTAAATCCAATTTTACCCTTAGGTGAGTTTTTAGTAAAGAATATGAAAGGAATCTTTTGTCGTTTTTCCGTACGAGGTACTTTTTGACTTTTCCGACAAAAGTACGAAGAATGTTTTTTTAACTTATACGGCATGAATGGATTTTTAAAACATTACTTCAAAGAAGCTTCCTTTACAAGTTTTCAAGTTTATTTTTAATCAACTTCTTTTATTTTAAAGTCGTATGACATGTTATGAAAGGAAAAATGTTTTTGAAGAAGAAAGGATATTTTCCTCAAGAATTCAATTCAAGTGTTTTATCAAAATTATTTTCCATCTAAGATAATAAAGGGTTCTGTTTCTATCCATATTTTTACATTGGTTTGACTATGTTGTGATGGAATTAGGTTTATTAATTCCTTTATCATATATGAATTGATTTATGATGTCATGATGTTTCAAGAATCCCATTTTTGTTACATGTGTTATGCGATGATGCATGTTTTATGATTATGTGGCACACATAAGAAAGGATTCATTATAAGATGGGTGGGACCTATATCTCCCTCCAATGCATTGGGTAAAGATTTTATATCTCATGAGATAGACATGGCTGGAATGGTAGGTTATACCGGTTCAGTGAAACAGGACTGAAACGAGGGTTACTCGATTCAGAAAGGGACTTTGTCCACTAAGATAGTCTTGGCAATGAGTCATGACTAACAAGAAATGATTTTCCATGATTATGTGTGCATGCCACAAAGTTTCAAGTTTCATGTTATGATTATGGTGTTCTTATTTTCACTTCTATGATTTGTTCCATGTTAAGATATTATGATCTCTTTTGCAGGTTATGATTTTCAAAAAGATATGATATGATTTTTATTTCTTTTGTATACCCTTACTGAGCATTTGAGCTCACCCTTTTATGTTTTCTTTTCCCAAGGATATAATGAAAGGTTTTAGGAAAAAAAAGGGATGACCTTTATGGGAGATATTGAAGAACTTTCACCACGATTAGAAGATTACGTTTCGAGTTTCCAAAAACACTAAACTATTACGATCCTTGGGTGTGTGTGTTTTTGTTATGTACTAAGTATTCCGCAAATGTAATGTAATGTCCATGTACGTCAGGCTACGGGTCTCTACAGTTGGTATCAGAGGAAAGGTTTAGTCAACCTTTGGAAACTAGGATGCGAAAACGTTAGTGAGATCCCTAGAGATATTTCTAAGGTATGTCTAGGGATGTCTCTAAGGTTAAGTATACGTATAGGTTATAGTCCTAGAATTGCTCTAAAGATCTTAGAATTTAACCTAAGATGTTAGATATTGAGGGTACTACCCCTTTATTATGTTGCTTTCCCTAGCAGGATTTTTGCCTCTCACACTATTCTTTTGGGGTTTTAGACGATGGCTGGAACCCGATGGAACCGTGTTGATCAATGCAATGGACAATGCAATGATTGTCCCCCTGAGCAACCAAACGATATGGGAGCTAGAATGCAAAATCTTGTAGCCATTCTCACACAACTTTCTCAAGCTATGAATCATGCAGGACTTCCAAACGAGCAAAGGAAGGAGCAACATTCTGTTGAATCCTTCATGAGGCAGCGTCCGCCTTCTTTCAGTGGGTCTACTGATCCATTAGTTGCTGAACAATGGATTAGTACTACTGAAAAGATATTTTCAGTTCTTCAATGTTCTGAACATGATAAAGTCATCTTAGCAGTATATCGTTTGGAATGTGAAGCTGATCAATGGTGGAATCTTATCAAGAATACGGGGCAAAGAGATGAAATTGATTCCATGGAATGGGACGAGTTCAAGAACTTGTTTTTCAGTAAGTACTTCCCTCGTATTCTTCAAACGAAGATGGAGAAGGAGTTTCTTGAACTAAAGCAAAAGGATGATGAATCTGTTGGTATATACGAAGCGAATTTTACAAGACTTGCAAGGTATGCATCTGGCATTATCATCCAACCTGAAAGTAAAGTTGATCGATTTTTCAGTGGCATAAAACCAAGTCTTCGAAGGGCATTAGCTATAAGAGACTTCAGTAGCTATGAAGAAATTGTGCGTTGTGCTATCAAGGTAGAAATGTAAGTTGGTGTTACATATCCATCTCATGGTTTTGAAATGAAACGAAAGATGGAGTTCAAGGAGAAATCTCAGAATAATGGTGAAAAGAAGATGAATGTTTCCTTATGCACAAAGTGAGGAAAGAAGCATAGTGGAGATTGTCTTAAAGGGACTAGAAAATGTTTTAAGTGTGGAAAAGAAGGTCATCGAGCAGCTGAGTGTCGAAGTAATGGAAAAAGGGATTCTAATGAAGTGAATAAAGCAAACACTGCAGAGAACGCACAACCAACACTTCAATGCTTCAAGTGCAAGGAGATGGGACATTATGCCAATAAATGCCCTAATCCAAGGGTTAGTGATGATCGACATGAGCAACCTCTTAAGGCAAAGGACAAAGGGAAGTCACATACGATCACTATTGGCAATGTTGAATATGACAACGATGTGGTGGAATGATTAAGTTTTTATGTAATGGGATTCCAAAATAATGTTGTATCATGGAATATTGGAATATTTATGTATTGGTCTAATGTGGTATTCAAAGTGATTGAGATATTATGCGCATAATGAAGGGAAAACGAGAAAATGAAATGTTTAACAGTATTCATGAGCTCATGATTGATATAAGGACCAAGTGATATCATGGTTTGAGTATATAGAATTTTGAGGATTTTGGTATGTGGAAAGTGTTAACTTTTAACTGCATTCAAGTTTTCACTAAGGTTCAATGGGTATTCAAGAGAGTACAAGATTAAGGCCTTTGAATGTTTGGAATGTGTCCAACAAGATATATCTTATGATATATGGGGATCAACGATGGTATTAAATCTCTGGTAATCGTTTTCACTATGTTATGAGAATGGACTGCAGTATTATGGATAGGACTAAAGATTGGAATGGATTATGTTGGACATAAGTTAGTATTGTTTAAGGATAGAAGTTTTTCGATATTATGGGATGTTATAGTAATATAGTTTTAGAAAAAGGACAACCTGCAGGACGGGCGACAGCCCATCGCTTCGGACAAGGCTGTGGGAATCGAACCCACAACCGAAGTGCGATTGGCCTTTATCGCCTACCACTGACCTACAGGAAGTCCCTGTTTAGTAGAAACTAGTTTTATTTTATTAAGCGGTATGATATATGAAGTATAAGTTCATTTTTGGAACCATATACAATTAATCTAGCCATAAGATGAACTTAAAACTTTTCAAACCTTTTGTTTGAGACAGATGGAATGACCCGTCATTCTATCACATGATCTGCTAACACTTCACGAATAACAAATTCAACTTCATTTATTTAAGAGATGAAGTGGAAATTGTTCAAGGCACGAACAATAGTGCGACTGTACCAAAATAAAGTAAGTATTTATTCTAATTCAAATTTTCAACTTTAGGGAAATGATCTTGAAAACCAAAAATGTTGTCCTAGTGATCTTATACCTGATGAATCAGATGGTACCATAGATCGTCACAAATTTATGGATTTGTGATTACTGGATTTTTCATAGCCATGTTCTCTACCACTCTCCATCAGAACATGATGGTTAGATTTCTCTTCCATATCCATATTTTCACCTATGTGGAAACCCAGTGATTAGTTTATTTGGGTAATCATTAAATTTCATACTTTAGTTTTTAAAGACAAGTTTTGGTATTCCTTTTTACGATGTGGGTTTCTATTAAAGAAACTTTCGAATAGTAAACCATTTATAACCCCGACGAATTTCGAGGGCGAAATTCATTTTAAGGGGGGTAGAATGTAACAGCCCGAGATTTTATGAAAAATATTCTTTTTAATTTTATTAATGTCTTGTGTTATACTCTACACCAAAAGGATCTTTCACAATACACTTCTCTGACCTGGCTTGAATTACACACAATCACAACCTTCCTCGATAGCGTGTGTTGTACGCAACACCGAGTTTCGCTAAACAACGATATGCTATTAAGATATTATTAAAACTAGCCGTTATGAATAGTAATAACCACTTTTTGAAATTTAGTAAATTTTATTTTTCAAAATGGAATTCATTTTTGGATTCGTAATATCGAAATTAGCTTAGGGTGAAATTTTGGTACTTTTCGGATAACTTTCATATTCTGATGAATAGTGAAAATTACTAAATTTTAATTAAAAACAACTTTTTTAATCGAAATAATTAATAGTGATAAATTATTAATTTGAGTGGTTTTAAAGTATATTTAGAATATATTTTTACAATTCAATACAATGTTGGTCATTGTATGTAATTTTACATTTAAACCAGACATAAACAAGTGTCAATCTTTTGATAGATATTGTTTCTTAAAAACACGCTGTTTGTTTTAACAGCGGGATTTAATTATAAAATTAATTAATGCAACATCTATGTTATGAATATGGTAAAATAGACTTCATTTTTGAATTCGGAATATGAAATATATCTTAGGATGAAATTTTAGCATTGTTCTGAAAAACATCAATTTTTGATGAATAGTGAAACTACTAAGTGGTAGGTTAAAAACTGAATTTTGCATAAAACTTAATTTTACCACTTCTGTGAATGGAATTTCAAAAATCCGACAGACACGGTTAATATCAAGGACTAAAATGTGGTTCAATGAGATGAAAATAATTTTTGGTGAATAGTAACTTTTTACTTTTTTTTACCACGGTTAATAGTAAATAGGGTAACTAAGGGTAAATATGATATTACTATTACCCTAACACATGTCCTAATTCTATTGGATAAGTGTAATTCGGCCAAAAACAACCTTATGAATATAATATGACCATTTAGGCCCACTTGGATTAGATTAGGACATTTATTATGATTTAATTCAAAGAAGAGTTAAAAGAGGTAAAATCAAAGTTTATTTACGAAAACATTTTTAATATGGGGTTATACATAAGATAAATTCGACTATAAATATTCATTAGAAAGCTAAAAAGATTTCCTACATAATGATATTTTATTTGTAATTTTTAGACTTTAAATAATTCAATTTATTTATGACACAATGATGATGTAGTAATTATCTTATTAATGAAATATTGACATAATTGATGTTATAAACACCAAAATAAATGTAATTTGAGACTTTTTATGAATTCCACTAATTTTCTAGGTTACTATGATATATTAGTGTTTATTTAATCAATTTGGTTCGAACATATAATTCTGTTATGACTTTCACAAAAATCATATATCAAATAGTGTCAAAATTGACACAAAATAGTTTTTAAATCAAATATTATATTATTAATTGTTAGTGTATTCATAAAAATCTAAGGTTCGGCCAAATGACTTATATAAGGATATATATTTTAATAATAAACAATTTGGGGTTCGTTTGGAATGTTATAGTAAGTGTATTAACCATATAGTGAAAGAAAACAAAAAGACATGGTAAAAGTAAAATTATTTAACTTAGAGTTAAATCTAATTGATAAGGTTAAAATAATACCCCAAACTTGTCTAAATCTTATTGGTTGATAGGATTTCTACCCATCCCCACTTTAGCTTCGAAATAAGATTATTTGGAACCATTATAAACCGATTTTGACTTTAATATAAAATAATATTTTGAGATATTCCTAAGGTGCCCCTCTCCTCCCCTATAAAAGGACACCTCCTCCCCCTCCTCCTCACACCAATTTGAGCACTCAAGCTCGGCCAAACCCTGCCAAAATCCCTTCTCCACTTCCCTAGAAACATCCTAGAGGTTCTGGTCTTCCTCAAAGACCAATTCTAGTGCCCTAAGAGGAGGTCTCAAAGAGGCACTTCAAAGAAGAGGAGGTTCGGACACTTACAAAGCAAGTCAGACCTAAGGTAAGGGAAATATCACAATCTCATTTTTATCCGAGATTGTTCATTCGTAAGTATTTACTGGGGTGTATTTTATCATCCACATCCATGTTCCCTCAATATGTAATATTGTTTCCATCCACTTGAAATAGTTTAAATCCAATTTTACCCTTAGGTGAGTTTTTAGTAAAGAATATGAAAGGAATCTTTTGTCGTTTTTCCGTACGAGGTACTTTTTGACTTTTCCGACAAAAGTACGAAGAATGTTTTTTTTAACTTATACGGCATGAATGGATTTTTAAAACATTACTTCAAAGAAGCTTCCTTTACAAGTTTTCAAGTTTATTTTTAATCAACTTCTTTTATTTTAAAGTCGTATGACATGTTATGAAAGGAAAAATGTTTTTGAAGAAGAAAGGATATTTTCCTCAAGAATTCAATTAAAGTGTTTTATCAAAATTATTTTCCATCTAAGATAATAAAGGGTTCTGTTTCTATCCATATTTTTACATTGGTTTGACTATGTTGTGATGGAATTAGGTTTATTAATTCCTTTATCATATATGAATTGATTTATGATGTCATGATGTTTCAAGAATCCCATTTTTGTTACATGTGTTATGCGATGATGCATGTTTTATGATTATGTGGCACACATAAGAAAGGATTCATTATAAGATGGGTGGGACTTATATCTCCCTCCAATGCATTGGGTAAAGATTTTATATCTCATGAGATAGACATGGCTGGAATGGTAGGTTATACCGGTTCAGTGAAACAGGACTGAAACGAGGGTTACTCGATTCAGAAAGGGACTTTGTCCACTAAGATAGTCTTGGCAATGAGTCATGACTAACAAGAAATAATTTTCCATGATTATGTGTGCATGCCACAAAGTTTCAAGTTTCATGTTATGATTATGGTGATCTTATTTTCACTTCTATGATTTGTTCCATGTTAAGATATTATGATCTCTTTTGCAGGTTATGATTTTCAAAAAGATATGATATGATTTTTATTTCTTTTGTATACCCTTACTGAGCATTTGAGCTCACCCTTTTATGTTTTCTTTTCCCCAGGATATAATGAAAGGTTTTAGAAAAAAAAAGGGATGACCTTTATGGGAGATATTGAAGAACTTTCACCACGATTAGAAGATTACGTTTCGAGTTTCCAAAGACACTAAACTATTATGATCCTTGTGTGTGTGTGTTTTTGTTATGTACTAAGTATTCCGCAAATGTAATGTAATGTCCATGTACATCAGGCTATGGGTCTCTACACTGCATACCCTCTTTCCAAAGGCCATCTTCATTCATCACATCTTTTGAGATGTCTGCTCCATGATCGAAACAAAATTATTGGATGTCAACCCCTAATTATTTGGATTCGCCTTGTAATTAATCACCTAGTCTTCGTTTCCCTTATAGATTAAGATGTATTTTGTGAAACTCATTTCTGATGCTATCCCTTTTTGGAGGTTGTTTAATTATGCTAATTTTTTCAGGAAATTCCTATAGTTCATGTTAGGATAGCATCCTTTAGTCAGAAGAGTAGTGACATTGGGGAATAATGAACACTTTTGGATACTGAAACATTTAAACACATGTATTCTTCCCCATCAGAGAGCTTATAAAGTGATTAGAAACTCAAAGATACCCAATTTGATGATGGGGCATCTAGTGACATAGTAATTTCTCTTAGTTTTTCATCATCATCCCTCATTTAACATGAGGTATGCCGCAAGTGTAATGACTAGTAGAGATGGATCGGACTGATCAGAACACCAATCAAGGGGAACCAGAGAAGGTGGCCCCCAATGAGGGGGGGGGAGGTTTTCCATTGGATATGATTGAAACATGTAGAATCTTATTATGTATCCAACGTTGAATACATGGAAAAAACCCCATATAGTTTTAGAGGGAATGGTGTGGGGAATACACATGGCTAACTACCCATCACATGAAGATCGATCAAGGATGGTAGGATTGGATTGTATAGGGCATACACATGGTTATATTCTCATGTGTTGCAAATAGAAAAACAGGTTTAATAGAGCATACACACTATGGTGAAACATGTGGATAATGTGATCCCACTATGATAAAGGTTAGTTGATGTAAAAGGTGGTTGGGACTCACACAAAAGAGTTTCCAAAATGAATGGTGTTATCTCATAGGGATGTGGAAGCCTAGGTAAAAATAAACATGGATATTAGAGAGTTGTATCAAGTAGAAAGGGATGGATGAGATGGAATTGGGGTGAATATGATAGTGTTTGGATTGAAAATTAGGTAGATTTAATACGTATCACAGCTGGTTTGGAATCATAGTCCACATAGTTTTGATGGGGGCATTTGCGAGTTCACACATTTATCATCCCAATCAAAATGTAACATGTGGATTGGGCTTACGCAAGGTTTGCCTCTTATGAGAACCCGATGGACATGTGACCACTGGTTTGAGTTTGATCCTACAAAGGTATTATGTATGATGATATTGATACAGATGGGAATGGACGATGGTGGATACTATGATATCGGTGGTGCACCCATAGGAGGAAGGCATAGTGGTTTTCTAGTTGATGGGATTGAACCTCGGAATGTATTGTTAAATACCATATGTAGAAGAAAGGGATCAAAACCTATGAAGTTTGGTGATTTGTGGATTACAAATGGTTAAAGGCTTGTGATGTTGGATACTAGGGATGTCTCTATAATGGTTTTTAGAGGAAGGGTTTCATAGCCACTATGAACTTCTAATCCCACATGATTCATTCTTAGTGAGACAAACAAAAGGAAGCACCTGACCAGATGGCAGAGTCATTAAATATTTTTCAGTGGGGGATGGTGCTAGGATTATGCATGGTAAGCGGCCTAGGGAGATGGAAATTGGGTGATACAGTTGGTTAGTGGCCCATGGATACAAATAGAAAAGGGAGAGTGATGAGGTACTTAGAGTCCCACGTTACCATCACCAATCTGGTATTTTCATTCAGAGGAGGAAAGGATAAGAAAGGGTGATACCACATAATAAAACGATAGGGTATTTCAGTAGATTGGTTTCCCTTCACCACTGATAGATTTCCCTCTATGAATGGAGGATATAATTCCATGTGTGGAAGTTCTCACACCCATGGATACTAGTGGATAAAGAAATTTCTTGAGGCTGGTCACCCCATGTCCATTGCATGGGATGCAGCTAATATTTAACATCATGTGTTGAGGATGATGCTTGGAGGATTAATGTGCGATAGCTCAGATGAAGGTGTGTCAAATATCATTCAGTGGGCCTACATGACTGATAACATTTAACCCTTCATGTAGGGAAGACATTATAAATTCTAGGATACAATATGGTGGAGGAGTGGTCAGTAGAGATGTTTTTTGTAACTGTAGGTATGAGGATAAGTAAAATATATTAGCATACCTATGTGCAAAATCATTAGGTAAATAAATACCACAAGGAGAACCGCATTAGGGAATAAAAATTCATTTCATTCAAGACTAGAGGTACGCACAAAATAAGGTCTTTAGAAGTTGGGAGACTCACTATTATGTTCTTTGTGATTCTTGAGTGCTTTGTGTAGGTTAGGGACTTATCGAATGTAAGAGATCTGTGAAGAAGGGTGACACTTCCTTGGAATGAATGCATGAGTTATAATAGGAGTGCTTCAAGAAGGATGAAATAATTATGAAGCCTACAGTATTCTAGAGGGCCTTCAGTCTTTTCGAAGGTCTTAGTCCTTCATGAAGGGAATCCATTCCATAGGAAGGGGTAAATTTGAACAAGGAGAATGGGGTTCTATGAAGCTCATGTACCTTAGTAAATTAATTTTCCTAACAGGTTTGTAGTGTTTGGGAGCCTCATGAAAAGATATCTCATAATGTGAAAGGTTATAGAATTATTTCCTTTTAGTGGGGGGCATGCATTTATAAGAAAATGGTTCTCGGGATGTTCATAGGAATGCTGCAAAGAAACAATAACATCCATGAAGAGTCTCCAATATCGTTAAAATCATGGTGACTATAATCAAATTTCATTGCAGCAATCAAAAAGCTTTTTAGTGTCTTGGAATGAATATAAAAATCTTTTATTGTGGTCATGGGTCTCATTATACTCATTGTTCCTTCTGTAACACCTCATGGGTTTGTGGGGACTAGGGTATTTTTGTAGTTCTCAGCGAGGTAGAACCCTTTGTGAATATTTGGGGACATGTGATCTTGGATTTCATCAAAATAATTTGTATCCTTCCTCAAAATATATTAAGATAACTATTTTTGTTCTATAAACCCCCATCATATTGAAATATACTCTCACAATGGGATATGAGCTCCCCCAATTGCCAATGTATTGGTTTTGTAAGGCCTGCAGGATATCCTAGTCTCCATGATGAACATAAAATTCATCCTCAGGAGAAATAAAGATACCTATCCTTTGATAATAATCTATGTGGTATCATTATGAGACAAAATAAAACATAATAAAAATTATGTTAAAACGTGACATGTCAATGATGTAGAGATACGAACCGAAGTGATAGTCCCAAACCATGAGGGAACACCACTTATATTTGCAAATGTCTCTCGACTATACTCTCAAAGTGTATCAATAAAAAATCCACACTCAAACCCACTAGACATAAACCATTCATAAGTGGATAAGATATAAATAATGGTATGATCCTTTATCCGACATGGAACTATAAATTTTATAAGTTACATGAATATTACCTTCGATTTTTAACAGACCAACCTTTCTTTCCACATGTGTTGGCTAAAATTATTGAAACATTCATGCCCCAATTCACTATTTAAATATATTATTTCCATTATATTAAAAACATTGTTCATAATGGGTATATTTCCCCTATGTACCACATCCTCTACCTCAACCGACATGGCTGGTATATGTCTGACCACCAGACTGATATAGAGTAGAAAAATCTCTTGGAGTTCAAGCTCTACCTAGATCTTCCACCAAAACCCATAGGTCAAGGTTTTGTTCAGTACCTATTCAAGTGACCCATACTTAAACAAGATCGACACTCCACTGGTTTTTGTGGAAACTAGGAATCAATTTGTCCCAATCCACTGTACTCATGGAACTATATTTTGTCACTATTATGGGTAACTGATCATTCTACTTGGCCACTATGTTTTCAATATCCCTATTTGGAATTATCATTGTGATTCATCCTAATGTGGAAAGATGTACCTATGGGATATCTAGTAGAAAAAAATAATTACATAGATTCCTCTTTCATGCCCCAAATAAGTGGTAGCTAGATTAATCACTTGAGAAAAAAATTATGCTGAAATATATTAACTATGGACATCATCTCACATTTAAACCAATTATAAATTTTTTTTGGTAAAATACTCATCTCATACCAATTTTGGAACAAATTTTTGTTAATAATTATAGAGGCCAAAAAATTATATAGCAAATATACTCCACTGGTTCATCCCCATAAACACAGCTGCCCTCCCATTCTGGACCATCTTAGGGTAAAAGTTATCTAAGAACGTCTCATGAATGTCCCTCTAGACCATATTCTCCTACTATGCATCCCAAGACTGGATGACCCATCAATTATTCACTAGAAATTGTAACATATAAACCACCATCAGTACCTCTTATCAATAGGAGTCTCTAAGTTGTCAGGGATAGTCTGGAAGCTATGAATCTAGAACCCAGCTACCACAGGTCCACCTTTTTCAGTGAATTGTGAAGGGTGATACCAGATGAATTAGATTGTCTAGATAAACATATTTTTCCCAAACCTTTATATGTTTCTTTATTGATACATTATAAATAGATAAATAACTTCCCACATGATCCCTAAAGTGTAGAAATAAAATCATTATGTTCCACTAGTGAAGGCTCATTTCCATCCCTATCCTTCTTGCATCCAATAAAAAAGAATTTTCATGGATTAATATCAATAAAATTCCCAAAAAACCTCATAGGACACATAACATATCATTAACACACCCACATAAGAGATATAAAAATTAAACAATTATAAATCACCCCACGTACCCCACAATAAGGACAAAATAGAGGAGCTATCACTATTGTCAACCATCCCTCTCATAGGTCATAGAAAACATAAAGATATTTTTTTATATTTTCTCATTTAACATTTATAAAGACATTTATAATATTAATTTATTATAATTATAATCATTTACAGATATCAATTCCATAGTAGGGTCTATTTCTTTTTCACTATAAAAATTAATGAAATGTATTTAATTTTAACAACTTAACTATAACTTGATTTTCCTTTCATTCATAAAATAATTAATGTCACAATAATTCTTATGTACCTAAAATGATTCATTATTATAAATAACTCATTCCATTATTGGACATATTAAAATATATCTAAGTAAAAAAATATCACACAAAAAGTGCCTCACACATGGTGAAATAATATTCAACTCTAACAGGAATCATCAATAACATCATCAATCCAGAGTAACTTTGAATTTTCCATCATACATGGGTTTTCGACTCACATTAATGATCTCATGACCAAGGAATAAATCATCCCACTATCCTCTATATAATTTCCAAATATTAAGACAAAATAAAATAAACTAAAACAAATGTGATTGCACATTGAATATTCTGGATTTGGGTGCAACATACCAATGCCCCTTGTCATATCAATATGTGACATCAATAATTCCTCCCCATATACCATATGATGTCAATATTCAATGATCTTATAATGATATATCATGGTGATATTATATCCTATTAATTTAATAAGAAAACATTTCCAAAAAATAACCAATATCTAATGGAAAATAATCATTATCCAAAAAGGTAAAATATCCAACATAGACTAGTACACATAATGAACCTAAATAAGAAAATATTATCCAAGAAAAACCTATAGATATTTTATTAAATATATGTTTGAGGTGTAAAATAAAAATATATAATAAAGGCAATGACAACTCCTAGGTGGGTCCAGACACCACATTCAGATTTCCCATCAATTCTCCATCCAAAATCAGGCATCTAACATAGGGATCTTTCTTTATCCCTTACCGAAAATGTGAAGTCTATTCAGCTACCAATTGAGTTTCCCAAGTAGGATGTGAATAAATCTCAGTAGGCTACCACCAACAGATTCAAAAACAATATCCAATATATAACATATTGTGTTTTTGTATAAAAAATAAGATGAAATACCAAAATAAAAATTATTCCCATTAAATTATTCATTAATTTACTACATAAAATCTACAGCTTCATGATGACACATGAACCATAAATACCATCTTTAGTAATGTCAGATCCTTATCCATAACTAATGGGATATCACATTTCATTCTATAATATCTTTTCATTAATAACTTTATTTCGTTTATACCATTAATAAAGTGGGGGAATAGAGTAGTATATTTTCACCATATGGGGTTTTTTTATAATCTTCCATGCTCCCAAAATTCAATTATCACTTTAATATATAAATATATTATGTTAATAGAGTGTATTTCTAGAACCCATTATGTTTTTTGAATAGCTATCCCAATCCCAAAACTTATTCAAAAGTATCAAATCACATGGTTCAATATTTCCAACCATTTAACATCATGTAGAAAAATTCATTATTAAACATGGTTTCACAGTTTTATTTATCAAGAAAGATTAATATATAAATTAAACTTTGTATCTTATCATCACAACCCAATGATGGCTACACATCTCAATGAAATCGGTACACCACATGGGATACAAACAATTTTATAAAACATTAATTTAACAATTTCATAATCACATTTTCTACAATTCCATTATCACACAATCAACCAATATAATTACCTCATAATCCCAAATAACATTATATAATTGAAAAATAAATTAGTTAAATTCAATTTAAAATGAAATTTCCCACTATGAAAATTACAATTTCATAGTTACATATAGAAAATTATAATCAATGATTTGGGAATTTAAATTTATACCACAAAACTCAATGTATTTTATGGCTGTTTCATTAAACAAAATCCTCAATTGAAATGGAATGTTCGAAATAAAAATAGTATTGATGATCTTGGATGAAAGTCTAAGATAAAGATAAGATTGAAAAAACCATCAAACCCTATATATAAAATACCTATAATGGATGATATCAACCATATTGAAAATGGGAGAATTATTGGAGAGATAATGGAAAAAATGGTGAAATAATCACATCACAAATATAAGTCTATCATTCAAACGTCTCTCCAATTCACCAATAATAGGGGTCAAGGATCATTGGATTATTATATATGGCCAAAATTCTTTTGAAAATTTTTATTTAGGCCAAATAGTTGTTTTTTTGGGATATGTACATAGGGTTTAGGAATTATTTATAAAACATGGTCAATTAAATTCCCCATGCATAGATTTCTAGGATGAGGCACATGGTTTTTTAAACAGTGAACCTTAAATGTGCACCTCTTCTTAAGGGTTCAAAATTTCTCTTAAATGGAAAATGATTGGACATGCCATGCACTATCCATGAAAACCCACATTGTTATGAGGTTCACTATTTTGGTGGGTGGCCAGACTGTTCATCCAAGCCATGCAATGACTGTGTGCCACCGCCTGCTTCACCAAAATAGGGCTCAAAGATTCATGGGTCAAACCAAATGATTTTAACTTCCTATTCCCCAACTATACACATACCCTTGGGATTCAAAAATTTAATAATTTCACTTGATACATTCCCAAACTAAAATTATAGAACGATATACCAAAAAATGTTAAAATTGTTCAAAAAGTTCTGGATATTTCACGAGTCTTCACCCTTTCCACATTCATATTACAATGAGGGAAAAAATGGGATAGATTCTCCTACATATATCATGGTCAATAAATAAGGATCTTTTATAGATTCACACCATATGTTGATAATAATTTAATACCAAACAAAAAATTTACACATTTCTTCAAACTACTTGATTCTATTCATGTTTATCCTCAAGGAAAAAACAAGGAAAATGTAGATAAGGATGACAAAAATTCATACATTAAATGGTAGAAAAAGTATCATTTCTCTACTCACCTATTACATGTACAATATGTTCTATGGTGGTTATAAATTAAATTCTACATGGTTTGGTACAATTTCATCCAGACAATAGGTGTAAAAAATTCAAGAGAAGTCAATTTTGAGGAGGTATATATCATATAAGGATCTGAGGCCATCATTGTTTATCATAGAGGATTTGAGTACCAGAATGTCAGCACCTCATGACCAATTACACTCTACCTTTATAGAAGATGAATTTTTATGGATTAAATGTTCTCTAGTTGAATTGATCCTGTTCTTCAAGAACATATATTTTAGATGGGAAAATTATTCAATCCCACAGATGGTGGAACCCAACAATCACTCTATCTTCATCCATTTTCCTACATTTATGATCTATGTATATGATGGACCTTTTTTATGTTTAAAATTTGGTATAACATGAAAACATATTTTTTGGATTTTTGGAAGTATTGCATTCTAATATTGATCTTCAACATGAAGTTTTTGTACCTATCATTCCTTCCCAAATAGAAAAGAGAACCAAATATATCAATCCACCAATAGGTGAATAAGAGAATCTCAACATGAAAACCACATCATTTTTTTCATTATAGGGCATTGATTTCCTTGGGTACATGTTTTAGGAATATTGGTAAACATATTAAAAAATTATGGGTGCTTTACATATCTAATTATTTGATGTTATTGAGAGATCTATTATCATATGTACTACCCATTCTTAAAATGACAGGTAATTTAATTATCTATTAAATTTAGTTCATGATTATATATTTTCATCTAGGAGTGATTTTATTGAATACAAGGAAATCCTAGATGATTTTTTCATTTCCCAAATAATGATATGAAAAGTCACATAAGAAATTTATTTAATAGTCTATCTTGATGAGAATACCAAGAAATTTTCCCAGGTTTCATTGAATTATCTCATTCCATGGTAATGAGGAGTTTTAATAACACAACATACATATTACTGTGAATGATTTTATTGTTTTCTATGATTGGGTGGGATGATTAAAATTAATTTTTTCAACTATAAAGTATATAGATAATTTTTTAGAGACTAGAAATATTCAAGATGAAGATTCCACTAATCAAGATGGAGTGGATAGAAGAGACAAAGGCCGAGATATAGAATAGTTTATCATAGATGAATCCTTCCATTAAGAGTTGCATCCTCACAATCAAGAACTATATTGAAAGGATTATGACCTCAATATCCCAAAGTTGGTGTATAATTTACAACATTGTCTATGGATACATGGGATTTCATCCCAAATGAATTAATTGATTATTAGTCTTTATAAAATAGGAAAATATTTGTGTCCCCTAATAAATTTGAATTCACTTTTTAGAATAGTTTTTTATTTCTATAATTAGAAATTTATAATATCTTCAAATATAATTTATATCGATGTTAATGGATACCTAAAAATGAAAATAAAATAAGTGTCTGATCAAATTTTTAATAAGAGTAACGTAAAACATAATAATTCATGAAATAATACTACATAATAAATAAGTCATAATTAATATGGATTGATAAATATTTTAAAAAACATTCCACTTAATCAATTTAATGACTAGCATGATTAGATTAGGATAAACCAATATGGAAAGGAAAATATTAGGAAAGTAATTATGATTAAATAATAACATGATTATCATTATTATAAATGTAATAAAAAATATGTAACGGAAAATATCAGAATACAAATACAATTCAATCAACAACATTACTATCAGAAATAAATATGTCAAAATTTATATGGTAAGGTAACTAACTAAAATTTCATGAAATTTAATGACTAAAATAAGACTAAAATAAATTCGTATATAATATCACTGTAAAAATATCATGGTTAAGAATAATTGTATTTTTAATTAATGAAATTCATATCTATTGGACTTCATGATTTAAATATCATGATACATATAATCTCAATATCATTCAAAATATAGATTAAAAATTATGTTTATGTTCATAAAAGAAACACATTTAATATTTATTGACAACTAATTCAACTCACATGAATAACAGTAAAACAAGGTGCTATCTTTAACTGGACCCCACTACCAACTTTTTTCTGCTCTGTGCAGTCTTCATCCACACCTGGATGATTTGCACCTTCTCTGTGGTAGCCCATAACATTTCTGGTCCCACTAGTGCTGACTCCCCTAGGCGAGTCCAGCACAAGGGTGATCTGCAGTGTTGCTTATATAACTCCCCAAAAGGTGTCATCCCAATGGTGAAGTGATAGCTGTTGTTGTATGAAAACTCCACCAAAGGTAAGTGATCATCTTAGATGCTAATGAAGTTGAGGACAAAATCACGCAACATGTCCTCGATGGTTTGACTTGTCCGCTCAGTCTGGCCATCCGTCTAAGGATGGAAGGCGGTGCTCAAATGAATCTGTGTTCCAAAAGCCTCATGCAAACCCTTCCATAACCAGGATGTAAAACATGTATCAAGATCAGAGACAATCGTCGAAGTTAGTCCATGTATCCACACAATCTACTTCACATAAAGGTGTCCCAAGATATCTACTGAACCCTGCTCTCTAATTGGTTGGAAGTGGTCCAACTGGGTGAGTCGGTCGACAATAACCCAAATCGAGTCATGTCCCATGGATATATGTTAATTTCCTGTCATAAAGGCCATGGATATCCTATCCCACTTCCACTTAGGAACCTCTAATGGCTGAAACAGGCCTGGTGGTACTTGATGCTCTGCGTACACTTGCTGACATGTGAGGCACCAAAAGACAAACTCTGCTACTTCATACTTCATTCTTGGACACCAGTGCTGTTGTCAGAGATCATGGTACATCTTCACCACTCCTAGATGTACCTCTAGAGGGGTTTTGTGGAATTTTATCAACACATCCAATTGAAGTGACATTGGTACCATGGTACATCCTCTGAAAAAGATGACATACTCCCCACCTTCAGAAAATTCATCAGGTGCTTGCCCTGTGGATATCTGAGCACGTCGTGTCTCGCAATCAGCGTCCCTAGGATGCACCTCCCTAAATCAATGAAAAAGTGGGGGAGTGACTATAAGAGGCCGAAGAAAGGATGCTCCATCTCTATCGACAAAGGATATCTATAAGGAAGCCAGCTGCTCAGTCACCTCACCTAGAAGATGTATACGAGATCTCATGCTGAGTGTATCTACAACAACTTTTTCCTTCGTAGGAGTATAGACAATATCGAAGTCATATTCCAGTATAAACTCAATAAAACATCATGGTCTTAGGTTCATGTACTTCTGAGAGAAGATATACCTGAGACTCTTGTGATCATAGTACACGGTAAAATTCTCGCCCATCAGATAATGTTGCCACATCTTCAAGGTGAACACCACTGTGGGTAACTCCAGGTCATGTGTAGCATAATTCTACTGAAGTTGTCTCACCTGTCGAGAACCATAAGCAATCACTGCTTGCTCCTGCATCAGGACATATCTGTGCCCGGTCCCTGATGCGTCGTAGTAGACCGTGTACCGTATGCCTTCCTCTAGAATCCTCAAGATGGGAGAACTAGTCAGCCTCAGCCTCAGCTCTTGAAATCTGTACTAGTATTTCCCCGACCACAAAACGGGTTTCCCCTTCTTCGTCAAAAATGATAGTGGTGCTACCGCTATGGTGAAATCTGGAACAAATCTCTAGTAGTATCCAACCAAACCCAGGAAACTTCGTACCTCCGTCACACTCTTGGGTGGCTCCCAAGTAAGTACCTCCTCATTCTTCACAGGTTCCACTCCAACTCCAGCCTCAGAGATGACATGTTCAAAAAAGTGAACCTCTCAGATCTAGAACTAGATCATTGGGAGCTTACCATAAATCTGGTGCTCTCGGAGTGTGCATATTACTACATAAAATGATAGGCATGCTCCTCCTCAGTAGTCGAGTAGATCAGAATATCATCGATGAAGACTATGATAATGTGATTGAGGTATGGTTGAAAGACCCTGTTCATGTGTTCCATTAACACTGCTAGAGCGTTTATTACACTGAATGGCCCAACCAAGAACTCGTAGTGTTCATACCAACATTTTATGGTTGTCTTCTGCACATCCTTTTCTCAAACTCTGAGCTGGTGTTAGCCTGATCTAAGGTCTATCTTCGAGAACCACCGTGCTCCCTTCAACAGATCACAGTGGTTGTCAATCTTTGGGAGTGGATACTTGTTCTTCACAGACACCTGGTTCAGGTGCCCATAGTGAACACAAAGCCTCAAGCTCCCATCCGCTTTCTTGGTGAATAGAATTAGGGCTGCCCAAGAAGAAACACTAGGCCAGATGAATCCTTTCCCTACAAGTCATCTAGTTGTACCCACAGCCTGCAATGCTCTACGGGTGCCATCCGATACGCTGTTGTAGATATTGATGCTATCCCGGGGTACAAGTCAATGTAAAAATATACCTCTCAGCGAAGGGGTAGAACTATAACATCATCAGGGAAGACATCCACGTACTGGTCCACCACTATTAGATACCTCAGACTCTCCACATCAACTACTCCGAGGGTATGGCTAGACAACTGATGAGTGATCGGCTGCACTCTCCTCAAAGTAAGTCCATATTGTACTGCAAAGGCACCCTTCTCGCAAGTGAAATACTAGTCCCATCAGTGTGGACACACCTCACTTAGCTCATAACATAGTCAATCTGAGCATGGACTGAAGATAACCATCCCATACCCAAGATGACATTGTAAGGCCTCGATGACGCTACTATGAGATCCCAGCCTAAACTCTTGCCTCCTAGAGTAAGCTCCCACCATCGACACTAGTGAGTAATAATTGAATCCATTCTCGTATGAGTCTCTAGCCATAAGGATCGAGTTAATAGGTCCGCGGGAATCTCCGAGCTTCGAACGAGGGCAGTGGTAATGAAAGAATGACCGGTACCAATGTATATAAGTACTACAGCTATGGTGGAGTAGACACTGATCATACATTGAATCATCTCTGGAGCGCCATTATCGTATGCCTCAGCTTCCTGGAGCTGAGCTCTCCCCTGTCCACTTGCTCGCTGCGGTCGTGGGTGGACCTCAAGTTAGTGGTGGCGAGAACACCTTGAACTGTCGTCCACCACCAGCTACATGGCCAGCTCCTCCACCACGTCTGCCTGCTCCTTGTGGGCCACCTCGAACGAATCTTTGTCTCCACTAGGGTGGTCCTTCGACCATCTGCTGATCATCCGAATGGCTGGTCAGGCAGTCATGTGCCATGTTTCCCCGCTCGCCTCATGCGTAACACTACACACTCCTAGAATGTCTATCTCATCTTAGAAAGTTCCACACAACTGATCTTGAGTCATGCAATCGTCCACCTATAGGTCTGGTCCTTTTTGACCTCTACGACATCTTTCTGGTACTAGCTGTAGAAGACTCCGCTACCTGATGACTGGTGGTGGATCTCACTGTTGGAGACTGGTCAACATGGAATCTCTCCTCTAGGAGTGCTCTCTCTAAAACCCCCACCGGTGTTGGTATGCTGAGTGAGATCACTGAAGCCCTGATCTCCCGCTCGAGTCCCTGATAAATGGTCCAAACCCTAAAGAATGGGTCCCACACCATATCGGTGGAGTAGTGTGAGAGTTTTGTGAACCTCGATGAGTACTTAGTTAAAATCTTGATTCCCTACTACAGATGAAGTAACTCTTGTATGAGCACTGCATGAAGATTCGCTGGAACAAAATCTGCCTGAAACATGCTCTCGAAGTCTACCGATAAAAGCGTCACCTCATCGTGGACCTAGAGCAGCAAGCTCCACCATCTACCCACTGTTGCCTGTAGAAGGATGGCATCGAGTCTCACCATGAGGTCCATGGTGTCCTTACTAGTCGGAAGATTCTCACCACAAACTCTATCCAATAATCAACAGCTTGTGGGTCCGTCTCTCCTCTGAACCTAAGTGGCCTCTGGTGCTTGAACTAATGCAGTGCGCTCAAGAGGCATGAAAACTCTACTAATAGGGCTGATGGCATCAGTGGCCCAACAGGTAATGGTACCACTAGTACCTCTTCTAGTGCCTCTACTGGAAGAGGGCCCTACACCAAGGCCTAATTGCTCAGTGGGCTATCAGTGTGTACGACTCTCGGAACTCTAGCCGGCTATCGGTGTGGAGGCATCCGGGAAATAAACAGGTACGCTAAGGTTAAAAAGGTATACCTGGTGATCTGACCTGGTGAACTGACATAAAGAAAACTTTTGAAAACCCACACACAATTAGTGTTTTCATGCACTGAGTCGAAAATCAGAAGTCAGGGTCCTAGTGTATGGATATGTCAGCCGCTACATCAAAACTAGACTCCCTGAACTGAAATCCACACTCACTAAACATAAAACTATTGCTTCACAGAAAAGATCAGAGTCCTATGTTCTGCAGTATAATTGACTCCTCTTATACCAATTTTTCATGACCTATCCCCTGGGGCCCGTGCTGTGACTACCCCAAGCCTGCCTTCCATTGGCTAGGGGCTGGAGACTAGCTCCAAAAGTGTAATTTCCTAAAACTGTTAAGGAATTGCCTTTATAACATGTAAACGCACACAACAAAGAACACAACTGGATACAAAACACTAACTAAACTGTATAATAAAAGAGTGTCGAAAAGCAAAAGGGGCCTAAAATACAATCCCAAATGTAAATTACAAGGAACTGGAAGTACAACTACAACTTAGGAAAGGAAAAACAGTTGTTGCCTCATCCTCTGAGATTCCTACATGTAGGGTAGGTATAGAGAGCCTCCATAGCACTCCACATTCGTCAGTCTCTTCTGTGTACCGACTCGTCGTAAGGTCCACCTCCGGGTACCGTCCAGTCCTGCTATACTCAGCCTCAGTCAGCGATGTCCGTTGTCTGTATCCAACACAACAGGTTGTGGGAATAACCCATGTATGGGTGAGTATAATGATACTCAATAGGGATCCTAATACATTCAAGGTCTCAAGAATCCACCAAGGATAATTCAGAAAGTAAGGAATCAACAGATAACCCTTCTTTGGAATATGCCTATACATATACCTAATTTATTAAGTAATCCATCTCAATCATGAGGAAAACACAAAAGTACTGACTCAGCTCAACCCGGGTTTTATTCACATTATCGAAACCTTAGCTTCTAGAGAATTCCTGCTTAATCGAGTACAGTGGGCCTGCTGCGTCACACAGAGGCGCTTCCCACTGACCTTAGACTGTTGAGGTACTCCTCTTGTCGAGTACCATGGGTTTTCTTTCATCACACAGAGGTGCTCCCCACCGTGGGTCTACTACCAAACCCAGGCGCTCCCCCTCATAGCCTATAGAGGTACTCCTCCAATCGGGTACCATGGGTCTGCCGCATCACCAAGCACACTCCTCCACTATGGGTCTGCCGCCACAAACAGGCTCTCCCCATTGTGCCAGTCGGGTCACTCTGAGTCAAATAGTCAGCTGTCATCAACTCTCATCCAGCTACTAGGTTCCCGCACAAAAAGTGCACTCATCTATGGAAGATCCACCCCACAAGCTACAAGTCGATGCTCCAACTATACCGAAGTCCCAAGAAGAACTATCCTAAAGGTCCTCCACATCATAGGGTTCTCAACGCAATAGAAGTCGCGTCAATCAAACTCGCGGTCTGTGATTTATTATCCATTTAGTCTCGGGGGCCTGGTAGGATTCGTGCATTATCCGACCTGACCAAATCTTAACTATACCCAAAACTCTAGGGGGGTATACTCAAAGAAACCCTCATGCTCCATGAAAACCAGCGCTGCTGATGGTTCGTCAAACGGATTTCTGGTTCCAATGATATGACCAAAATAAAGTAAACATGTCGTAGTGGGCTCGGGGCCGGTCCGACCCGGTCAGATCGGCCCGGCCTGCCCCAGTCTGGGCCGACCCACTTCGGGTCAACCCAGACTGACCTGTTGTGTCTGGAACGACCGTCAGGATCGGCCCAGCCCGATGGGCCCAGCCCATCAGGCCGCAGGGGGTTGCGGAGGGCCGCAAGAGCACGAACTGGTCCCGAGGGCGTGGAATAGCCACGGGTCGGCACGGGGGCGGCTCGGCACAGAGGGTACCTTGAGGGTGGCTCACCCCAGAGGGCACCGCGAGGGGCTGGCTCAGGGAAGCTCAACCCGGGGCCGGTGTGGTGCGGCCGGAGCGGATTTATCCAGGGGTGCGAGGAGTCGGCAGGCCGAGGTGGCATAGCTGGGGTGTAGTGAATCCAGGGTCGGTTGAGCGAGTGGAGGCGCGGCAGTGGCCGTTTCGGCCGGAGGTGGCGCGGGGATGAAGGGCAGGCACAGCTGGGAAGCTCAGGAGGCCGGCGTGGCTGGGAGCCAGTTCGGCTGGTGGACGATGTGGCTAGGGCGGCTCGGCCCAGCCCTAGGCAGCTCAGCCGGAAGGGCGGAGACCGTGTGGGTGGTTTGTCCAGGACGCCACGAGGGGGCGTGGCGGGTTCGTCCAGTGATGGAACAGAATGCTATGGGGGCAGTACGGGTCATGGAGGTCACGGGCAGTGCGGCCGTTTCCTTCGTCGCTGTTGTCGCCTTCCTCCGTTTCGAAGAACACCACAAAAGAGAACGGTGGAGGGGTCGTGCCATGTTGGTTTGGTCCGCACCCTCCACGTTTAGGGTGGTAGCATTTGTCTCACATGAACTAAGCACAAAAATCCCTCCCGCAATGATTAATCCCATAACCCGCAAAAGGAAAACATATGTGGATCAACAAGTTAGAAGATGATCCACATTCATTTTTATAGAGGGAAAGAATCACGGGAATATAAAATCATCACAAAAATTCCATACCTTTTTCATTGTTCATCGACGTTGGTGTGAGAAGGCAGACACTGTTTCGTTTTAGACGAACATGACCTACATTGAAGGAGGTTCTGAGGAAGAAATTCAAATTCGAGGTCGTTCTTCATTGGCTGAGTGTTCTTTGTCGGGAGAACATTCTTTGTTGGGAGATGAAGTTCTTTACTAGAGAACTTTATTTCTCCTGAGCTCTCTCCTCTCCCAAGTTCCACCAAAAATGTAATAATAGCCTCCAAATAAAAGATTAAGTTGTTGGAATAATATTTAAAATGGTGAATTGATTAAGGGAGTGTTAGCACAATCAATTGGTGCTTTGGAAGAATTAATGTGGAGTAAGTTCAAGAGTATCCTCCATATTAATGAGGGAGTTCAGAGGTTTTCCACCCCCCCCCCATTAATAGGGGTTCGGGTGGTCCCCACTCCCAAATTCAAATTGGGAGGTTTAGATAACTCGGGTGGTCCCCACCACAATTAAACATGAAGAGGGGGTTTTGGCCAAGGGTGGTCCCCACCACCATAACCTCTCACGGGAGGATAAGGTGTGGTGGTCCCCACCTCCAACATTCACATGGGTGGTTATAATACATAAAATAAAAATAAAACATGTATTTATTTTATTTTATTATTTCCACGAAAACCCCAAAAACTAACATTCACCCTCAACCAACAGCTGTCGAGGTGAAGGTCTTCAAAAGCGAATAACAGCACTATGAGATCAACGGTGCTCTCACATTTCAATTCCGAGCAACGGTTCAAAAGATATAAAAACCCGCTCGAAATTTCAATGAATGTATCCGAACAAAACTTCATAAATTGATTCTGGCCACACCGGGCCTTGGAATCATACACCATCTATTTTCACAGACTCTTAAAATTACCATATATTTTTAAAAAAATTACATGGAAATCATGGGTCATTACAAGAACCGATGTTTTTGATATCTTAGTTGAGTTACATCTGTGGAACCATAGATTAAGGGGTGGTTTCCACCATAAACTATTTTTCCATCAGACAGTGTGATTAATCATATGGTCAAGGATGTGATTTTGACCATCTGGGAAAAGGTGTCTTTGTGTATGTATATTGGTTATCCTTATTTATTGTTATGTCTTTTTTTATATTTATGGATATATCTGGGTTTGAAAAATAGAATACATTGGATACATTATGTTAGGTTATTTCAAGGTTCCCTATGATTTATTGTTATACTCAACCCTAATTGGGAACCACCATCACATGAAACGAGTTATATAGATGATAGATATTTTATATAGTCATTGGAGGACTAGGAGAAGGTAGATAATTTTTTGGCGAATATATACTTATGTATTTATAGGTGTTTTTTATTACCCTCCATCTGGAAATGTTGGATTGTATTTTATATACATTGGTGTGCTTGTATTGGGCACATTTTCATTGCTTTTAAGTAATTTAAACATATTATGATGAGGGATATATGCTAATAATTAATGAATATTTTTATTTTTTCTACATATTACAGAATTTTTATGGGCATGGAGATGTGTGTGTTTTTACATGAACTTTAGGCCAATGTATCTAGTATGTGGAATGTAAAAACTGAATTCTATCTTCCGCCAAACCATATTGGAGGTCGTCTTGGTGGAGTGGCGGATAAGCCTTACCCTGGCTAGGATGGTTTAATAGGTTAGTACATTAAATAGGCTCCATCAGATGGGATTCCATTATGTGTCCATGTTTATCAACATTGCAGGTTTTAGGGTAGATCTTGTTCAAAAAGATCATACTATGGGGTGCCATAGTATGCAGTAGGTGAATGACCTACAAATTCCTTATTAGGTCTTCTATTTTTTCTATATCTTCATGTTTTGTTTTCTCATGTCATAATTTTCCATTTAAGATAATGTATTTATAAGATGAGTAAGTAAAAAATTTCCCTATTGGGTTTTTTGGTCATAGAGAATAACCAATTCCATGTGGAATAATAATTACACTATATCACAAAATGGATTTTGGTTTTTAGGGATAGTGACATCACCACCCCAAACCAAAACGTGAGAATTAATTTTCCAGAGTCATGAAATGTATTCTTCACCCCTCAAAAGTACAATATTTGGGTGTTAATGAGTGGTTGAGAATTGAAATGCTATGCACATTCATCCCATGAAGTGTGTTAATTATATATACATCTAGTGTATACTTGAATTAATTATACCAATGTGTTCACAATCCAGAAAAAATAAATATAATACATATCTATGAAAAATATTGATCATTAATCATATATTTCACTACATAAAATCTCAAAAAATCAATATTTATCAACATATACCAAAAAACATGAAAAAATTATTGATAATTCCCCATGAATGAAAACATGTTCAGATATTAGAGGATACTTAAATAACCCCTACCAGAATTGTGATAAAGGCTGTAAGAATCTATAGCTATCTCAGATATTCTTCCAAAAATTAACATATTTAATAGTGGATATATATATACATATATATTAATATCTCCTCATTATATTTTGTACATTTTCAGACAATGAATGAAATCGACATATCCACATTTAAATCATTCTAGTGAAAAAATGGGGGAGATAAACATATCTACTGATTTATATAAATATCTCTATAAATTACCGAGACATTACTGTTGTCTATCATGTTCATTTTTTAGGTAATATATTTCCATTTTTTTATATCTTAATTGGATTTTACTTTGAGTAATATTATTGTGAATTTGGAGATGTTTGGAGGGGATTCTGATAGTGCACAATTGGTGCATAGTTTTCCCATACAATGTGTCGTACCACATAAGATTTTATGACCCCCGATAGAGGTGGATGACATTGTTGGAACATAATTTTTCAAACCATGTTTCTTATTAGTATAAACCATACAACACATAATATTTGAAACACCATTAGGCACATATTAAATGAAAATTGTGAACCCCGATTAGGAAACAGTGCATGCAGATAATTAAATTATCAAAAACATTTATAAAACATTATTGAACCCCCATATTATATCCATAATGACATTGGATAGATTTTAACTCATTTTAATTAAAAAATTTATGCTACAATATGAATTACAAGGAATTATATCCTCTACTGTTGATGAATTAATGATTTTATTGATGGCATCACACTTCTCCATGTATGTTATTTCTTCTCGATTAAATTTATACCTCTATTTTATTATATACACAATAAAGGGGGAATAATTTTACTCTATTATAGTTGTTTTGGATCTAGATTTTGATAGATATAACTCTATTTTATCTTGGATCTAGGTTTTGTAAATTGATCACATGATTTTTTCGGAAATTTAACGTTCCACTTTAATTTGTTGATTTCTGTTGGTGAGTTTCTATCATCAATCTTATAGTAGGTGGTCTAAATTTATAATCCCATAGTCTTTATTATATTTATTTTTATAAAATGGTAAAACATAAAATTTCAATCCTTGGAAATCAAATATTAAATTGGATTAATTATCTGGTAAATTATCTAATGGAATGATTTGATTATGAAATTGGATGAATATTAAAATATTGGATTTTTTAAATTTAATGAGATCGTGTAATTGGTTAATTTTTCAGATATATAAGTTTTTAATAATGGTAATAAATGGATTTTTGTCTTTACCACAAAGGTTTAATGGGTTATTTGAATAAAATTTTCATGATGGTTTTATAGTTAAATGTTTTTATTATTTCATTTTCTTAATGTAAATGATTATGATTGAATTTGTAAATGAATTGGTATATCAAGATGTGGAATGACTATTATATGGATATTGTTGATTAACCATTTTGGTTGTTTTATGTGTGATGTATTTTATTTATTTAGAAATGGGATATGGGACATATATTTATTCTCTAAATACCGACAGGGTGTTATCCATGATGTAATAGAAAAAATAAATGCTTTGGAATATTATTCTATTAGACAAGGGTTGATGCTCCATATAAACATTATGTGTGGGATAGGGACTGAAACTACAAAAACCCATGAGGTTCTATAGACGATGTTCAATTCCCATGATATTTTCATTTCCGTATTACTCAAAATGTCCATGTAATGAAATGGAATTAAATGGATAACGAAATACCATGTGTTATAATGAATTGTCTTTCCCCATGTTATATGGTTCAAACACTAAAATTAATCGATGTTGATATTTATTGTATGCGTGTAATCATGGAAATAAGGACTATGCGTAGAGATAATTTATAAATGAATATGTAAACCTATTAACTTTTTTTGTTTTATTTTATAATTTATACAATGAAATACATTGTTATTTATTGGATATTTCATTAGAACTGTTTGTGGTGGCCTACTGAGTTGTACTCACATCCTATTGAGGTTTCTTGATTGGTACCTGAATTGAATTAATGTTTTTGGGACATGATAAGTGTAAAAATATTTTCTAGATGCCTTAGTTGTGATGGATCATGGATAAAGGAACTAGACTAGGTGTCGATACCCTATTGGGATTTTTCAATGTCTTTATTTTGGGTTTTTTATTTTATATTAGACACATATTCAACATGACATATGTACTAATTTAGTTTTCGATATTTTATACTATTTTCATTCATAATGAGATACTAGTTTGTTCTAGTTATTGTATATTTCATGTTGTTTATTATGATCATTGGTCTATAATTTATAACTTTTTTGGTTGTAATACTTTGATAAAGAGGGTATAGTATCCCAAAAGTACAAATATGATGCCCTCGCTACAGTTTGAATGCCTTTCTAAAATGGGGAGGCATTGTAGAGGTCATGTGGTCAACTGGCGCAGGGAAATCATGTGTGGAACCGGGGTCAGGACGTCCCAATATTTTATCAAAGGAGTTTTTTCTTTTTATTTCTCTATCAATTTGGGAATGGTATAAAAGAGAATATGATGAGTCTGAAAAGAGTAAATATCTCGTGCATGGGAGTTTCTATCTCATGTGTGATGGTAAATATAGAGACCCTTCTTTTTCACACATTATTATTACACCATTTTAATGATAAAAAGAGAAAAATACACAATGGGGATAAAATGTCTTTGTATTTTGGGAAAATTAGGTCCAAACATATCTTTTAAAACCTAAAACTTAAACATTTATTTATCTTCGTTGTCTATGGAATCTTATTGTCCCATGTGTTATCTTTAGTACAAGTAGTCACCTGAGGATATACATCAAAAAATGGTGAGATAAAAAGCAGTGTAATAGTATATATAAAATCATGAAACTATAATACATGGGGTGAGAATAATTGTAACATCAGCATAATTAGAGGAATCATTTGATAATGGAATGGAATTCCAGAATTCATAAAAATGAAATATCATGTCATTGTGGTCAACTACCACACATATTTTTGAACAAATATAGAATCTTGTTCACACATATTTCACATTAATCCTGAGATAAATCACATTACACCATTAATTGGTGTTCTATACAGTTCTGGGTGCATCCATCACATCTTATAATTTATTATGCGCTATATAATTATTGGCACAATTGGCATATCATAACATCTACATTATCATGCATACTTCATAGAACATATATCAATATTGGATATAATAATACCAATTTAAAGTAAATTGTTCAATTTCATAAATCAGACATTCAAAAACATTGGGTTCCCAAATGAAATAAGGAATACCATATATGATATTAAAATCATGAACATTGAGTGGATAAGAAACAATCGGGAGAATTGTGTTTTTTTGACAGAAGAGTTCTTTTGGAAAAATTTGGGATTGGCATAATCTTAATTAGAAAACATGAACATCCAAAAAATCTAATATAATGATGATAAAATTATATTTATGGAATATTCATACTGAAAATGGGGTGAATGTGTAAAAACCCAAAGAAAGAGAGATGGGTTTTAGAAATCTATTGACCTTGTGTCTGAACGCTTTCCCAACATTAATGTTCGTTATAATAAAATTAGATTCATTAATTTAAAAGTAAAGAACCTTTTTGATATGAATATAATTCATTATGGTTTTATTATATTCTTTTATGGTCATTTGGACTATTTATATAGATTAGTTTCATCTTTCAGGAGTGTATGATTTCATAGTTTTCATGATCGACTCGTTTGTATATATGAATAAAAGTTCGTTTAAAATGAGGAAGAATATACAGAACATTTATTATATGTTATTAATGACAAAAAAACATATTTATATAACAAAGGATTTGGTTATACAACATGATGATGATTCATTAGATAAATGTCAATGATGATCATTTTATGTTAATTTTGGCGGTTTTACGAACACAACAAACTTGTTTTGTTTCATCATTTAGAATTGTGAGTATATTTTATTTAAATAAAAAGAATTGTTTTAAAATAAAAAATAAAAAATGGTTTAAACCATTTATTTTTCATATTAAAATCTTTAATGGTGTTTATGGAAAATGACTATGCACCACCCACGATGTCTTTAAACGTACACTTGACAAGCGATGATTTCATTTTTAAGATAAAAGAAGGAGAGAGGGAGGAGTTTAATTTCGGATCTCCCATTAAAATGATATAATTACTATATATGTATGTAACTAGAGTTATCATGAAATTTGAATGAGGGTAGTCAAGGATAGAATAATAAAAGAAATTGAAATTGAATGGAAATTAAAAGAAAAAGGGAGAGGATTTAACTCCTGAATTCTTCTATTAATATCATCCTCAAGGAACATAGGATTGTTATTTTGATGATACCATTAACTTATGGATGTCTTGGATAGGATATTAATGTGTTTTGGGTATAATTTAGGCATGTTTCTAAACATGAGATGTGTGAGAAGAAGAGGGTGTGAATGGTGGTATTTATTGTGAAAGAGAGGGGTGTTTTCATATTACCTTAATCCCTAGTTTAGTATTTTGATGAAGACAAAAAAATGTGATAGTTATTATGACTAAATAATGTAATTAGTGGATCTGATTTATATAAAATGTTCACTTATAACATCCATGTATCAAGCAAGACTCAAAAAGTCTTGTTTTTCGCATTTATTCTAAATTATCAAATTTTTCTATTTTCCAAATATTCGGTTATTTGATAAAAATCCCAAAACATTATATGTAAGAATTTATCTATGTGTAGAATAGAAAAATGAACTCGATTTTATGAAAATAATTTCCAAATATGATTAATATAATTTTCAATAAATATCCTCTTTTACCTGGAAAATATAGATTTTAAAATTATAACTGATTTTGAAACACCTTCAAAAATTACTTATGGTCTCATAAAATTATCTTAATATTATAATAAATAAAAATAATAATCTATGAATTCATTATATGAAGAAAAAATTTCTTTTAAAATATTAAATTAATCAAAAAAAATTAACTAAATATTTATGACTTATAAAAAGTCCATCACATAATTAATAATTTTTAGAATATTTACTACCTGATAGTGTGATATAATTATATCATATTGTAACTAATAATATGAAAAAAATATACATTCATCTATTAGTCTATTATTCATTTATCTAGTTTACTTTTCATAAGGGTCATATTACTATTCCTAAGTTTAAGTAACTATTTCATCATTATTGGTTCCTCAACTTCTTGATCTACAACAAATTTCATTAATTTCTCATTTATATAGTTTTTATGTCGGTCCCAAAGTTATTTTATGTTATTTATACTATGTGAAATTACTATTAGAAGGGGAAAATTCCATTGATAAAAGTTCTGGTCGTTACATTCTTCCCAAAATTTTAAATTTTTCGGTTGAAATTTCATTTTTCATAAGAATGTGAGGGTACTTATCGTTCATTACCTCATTTGGTTCCGAAGTTTCATCCTCATACTTGTGCATCCCCCAAAAAAATTGAGAAGGTAGGTTGTCTTTTTGTATATAACATTATCTCCCTTCTCCAGAATCATTACCGGATACTCCTCATAAGAGATAATATCTTCTAACTATACCACATTTGAGTTTAGTACATGTGATAGAGCTGGTATGTACTTCCTCATGAGTGATACAGGCAACACATCATGAATTTGATCCATATTTGGAGAATGTTCAAGCCGGTAGACCATGGATCCTATGTTATTAAGGATCTCAATGGGGAAATGTACTATGAGAACAACTTCTATTTCTTTCAAAACTACCTGCATCTATTCGACATGGATATTTGAAGGAATAAATTATCTTCAAAATAAAACTCCAAATACCATTCTCCACTTTTCAGCATATCTCTTCTTCCGACTCTTATATGCCTTGATATTCAGTTGGATGGCTTGAATCTTCTCAATCATCTCTTTCGCAATACCAGGTCCAAGTATCATTTTTTGAAAAACATCATCCCAATACGATGGAGTTCAACATCGATTTCTATACAATGCTTCATATAGATCCATCTATATTCTCGGGTTGATGCTATTGTTTTATGTGAACTGAACCAATGAGATATGATGATCCCATCCAAATATGAATTCTAAAGCGCAGGCTCTTACCATATGTTCGAGCATCTAAATAGTTCTTTCATCTTAGCCATAGGTTTGTGGTGATAGGAAATGATGAAATTCAAGTCAATACTCAATTCATGTTGAAGTCTCCTCTATAATATCTATGTGAACCATGGATCATGATCAATGACAATTGAATGTGGAACCCCATGAAGTATCACTACTAGCTTCGCATATACCGTTTCATTTTGATCAAGTGATAGATCATCCCAAATAACAATAAAGAGGATAGTTTGGGTTAGTCTTCCCAACATAACCCATATCACATTATTTCCTTTGGATTTCTTCTATAGACGCATGAAAACTTCAATTGTGACATTCTCCAATTTCCACATGGGTATAGGAAATATTTTCATCATCCCATTGGACTTCTATTACTCTAACTTAACCCTATCACATGTAAAACACTATGAAATATATTCTACAATGTCTTTATTCATGTTGTCCCACCAGAAGTGTTCTCTAAGATCACAATACATCTGGGTACTCCTAGGATGGATATTTTATGTTTATCTAAGTTCATTATCCAATAGATAATTACTTATCTGAGATGATGAAGGCACACATCACCTCATTCCACACTGAATTGCACTATCACCATCTAAAAAACTCTTGTAGTTTTCCATCCTTTACATCATTCACATTATTTTGTAACTATGGATTATCCCTTTGTTCCTGTTTGATCTTCTCATGTATAGATGTTTGAGAAATCATTTGTGAAAGGTATTATGTATTCCCTACAGTAATTATTTCCAAATCTATCCTATGAATATCAAAGATATATGACCTCTCTCAATCCTCAATATGGATAGATTAGTATGTTATTTGTCTCTAATATCATCACCCACATTGTTCACTTTTACAAAATGATAGTGAAGAAAGAAATCACAGCCTTTGATTAGCTCTAACCATCTTCATTAACACAAGGTGTGATATTTTTATGGTAATATATAATTTATGATATTGTGATCAGTATATATGTCATACTTTGTCAACAAAGATGTAATGCCGCCAAATTTTCATGGTCAAAATCACGGATTGTAGCTCCAAACAATGCATCCATTAGATCTACACGTAGATATTGAACTGAAGTGAGGTGTAGACTATCACATTGACATTTTTCCTAATTAAAAAACCCAATATCTTATTTGAATAATCCTTATAGGACAAAAAATTGTCTATATTTCTATAATTATTGTATCGGTGAAATGAGACAAATTCTATTTATCTATTTAAATAATTCATAACATTCTTTTATATTGACATACGTTACCCCATTCTATATTAACATAGTTAGTGGGTTTTACAATCAAGATAATGTTTAGACAAAATGCCGATATTACACTACTATGTCGATAAAAATACATATTTCTATGATACTATAGGTTCTTTCCTTTCATCAATATAATTTTTTATTTATGTGTCCACATAAATTCCATCATTTGTGATCACATGTCACAAAAATATTACTAACTACATCCAAAAGTTAAACTTAATTAACATGGTGTACAAATTCTATTCTATTTCTGTATCCAAAACATGACTTATGTGTTCATAATGTTCCCACTTTATGTTGAAGTAGATGATAATTTCATTGAGAAATATGAAAAGAAATTTTTTTGGTTAATGTATAGAGAAAATAGTCGTCAAATTCATGGAGATTGTAGGGGAATTATTAAGTCCAAATGGAATAACAAAAAACTCATAGTTCCAATACATTTTACGGAAGGTAGTCTTATGGATATCATCCTTTTTCACCTTTAGCTAATGATATCCAAAATGTGAATCCCCCATTGATATATACCACGATCCTCTCAAATGATCAAAAAAATCATCAATCATTGTAAGAGGATACTTGTTCATTATGATGATCTTGTTGAGTTCATGATAATCGATACACATCTACATTGATGCATACTTCTAAAAAAAATAGCACTGGCACAGAACAACGTGACACACTAGGGTGTATGAAACTTTTTTCCAAGTGCTATTTCATAGTCTTCTTTAACTCCCCCAGTTCGATAATTTCCATTATACAGGGACACATTGAGATAAGAGTATCTTTTAGTATGTGTTCGATTGAGTACTATACCTCACGATACATGGTAGTCTGTTTAACTCTTTAGGATATATATCATTGTATTCCTTCACAATTGGAATATCCCCTAGGTAGTTAGTATCCTTTGACTCCACCATTTTAGTGAGGTATGATTCTTCATAGTGAATAAATACCCAGACCATTGAAGTGTTTTTAAAAGAATATTAATGATCGTCTTTCAATTTATCATGGAGGGTGGGACGGTTCCAGATATGAGAAGATATTTCCTTTTCACGATAGTTTATATGTGCTCTATATGATAAGAGCCAATCAATTACCAGTATAGTGTCTAATTCCAACAAGGAAAATATCATGTGATTTAATGGATGAATATTAGAACATTAAACAACGACATATGATTCCAAAACATGGGTTTTAATGATTGAACCACTTGGTGTTAATACATATATTTATTCTTCATGGTTTCAGGGATTAAATTCAATAGTTATAGAAAACATGCAAGAAATAAATGAATTTTTAGAACCATAATCTAATAAATCATTTTTAATTCTTGAGGGTTTTCAATGTGTACCTAATAAGACTTCATTTTATTCCTCCACGCCCAAATGAGTGATGTAATAAGCCTTCCATTTCCAATTTTTATATGGTGGATGATGATGCTAATTACACTGAAAGACTTGAGGGGTAGTGCACTATTTTGAACAATACCCATACTCCGCATACTGATAACATTGGGACATGGGTGGTTCTCTCCTTTAATGAACCACATTGTCCTGCATCATCATGTCATTCCAACATTCATGATCCTTGTCTTCTTCTCTCCCACACTTGATGCATTTCCTCATCCCATTAATGTAGTTCTAGTGATTATTCTTCTATCATTTATTACATGAGGGTGGTTGTGTTTTCATTAAATCAATTACATGATATCCCCCATCATTAAACTCTGTCATTCATTTATTATCACCATTACCATGGGACAATCCTCCAAACTCTAACTCCACTTTGAGATAACATCAAAAAAATTCTACATAACTCTCAATGTATCTAATTTCTAGATCCTTTATAAGGCCTGGTTCTAAACCACTAAAGAATCTATCAGTTTTTTTATCATTATTGATATCAAACCCCATAGTTTAACTTGAAAGTCTTGGGAAAATTTCATCAAAAGATGTTACACATTAACCGTCATTTTTATTCAACTCTATTAAGTCTCTCTCCATCATTGTAATAATATTTATAGAAAAATACATATTAATAAATACTATCTTAATGTCTTAACACTCTATTTCTTTAATTTTTTCCATACCCTTTGTGTTATTAATAACATCCCATTGTTGATCTACCTCTCTACCAGGAGGATAAGTATAATTATTCACCTTATCTATATATGAACATTGATATAATGAAAATATATTCTCTATAAATTTGACCCATTGTTCTGGAAATAGTGTATCAGAAGATCCACTAAACACCATAGTACATTTCTATATAAAACATATCATATCCAGTTTATCCCATTATATTGAAGTCGGATGTTCCAAATTAAAATAATCTCTATTAAATTTGGAAAGGCGCAAGCCATTTCATTGGGGATGTTGATTGGGAAATCATATAATTATCTTTCAAACTGGTTGTTAACTTGGTTTCTCATTGTTACCACCGTTTTTTGAAAAATAAATGGTAGAAAAAAACATAAGTCAACAAGTCATCAATAATAAATCCCTTTATAAAATTAACTCTAAAATAATATCTTATGGTATCCCTATTTCTAGCAAATATTCTTGTGTGATTACATATATTTAGTCTCATACATTAGGTTTCACTAAGTTTCTCAAATCCTAATTCCAAATTGAACTATACCCCCCTCTGATACTTACTATAGTAAACAAAATTTTTCATAAATTACTATTAAACCATTTTAATGATAATTAATATAAAAAAATTCAAAACAAGGATAAAATGTTTTATTATATACGAAAAAATTGAACCATACATAACTTTTAAAATATAAAAAATATTCATTTATTTAATTAATTATACTCTATCTTCAAATTGTCCATTCTGTTCTCCTCAATACATGTAGTCACATGAAGAAATACATCACAATGTGGTGAGATAAAAATCCTAGTATGAAGATAGATAATATCATGAAACAATATCTCATGGGGTGAGCATGATCATAACATTATTATCATTATAATAAGCATTAGATAATGTCATTTAATGTAGAAAAGCATAAAAATAGAAAATCATGTCATAGTGGACAACCACTACACATAGTTGTGAACTAATATAGAATCATGTTCACCCATATTTCAGATTATTGATTATATAAATAAAATTATCAAATGCATTAGAGACCTATATAATTATGGTAAAACCTGTTATATCTTATCATTTACTTTTCATAACGTAATTTTTGGTTCACCCATCACATCATAACATAGACATTTTCATGCATTCCACATAGAAAATATATCAATATTGGATGTAAAATAACCCACATAAATGAATAGTTTTAATATCATAAATCATAAATTCCAAAAAATTGGGTTCTGAAATGTAATAGGGAATAACATACATGGTATAATAATCATCAACATTGAGTCAAGAAGAAAAAATCTCATGAACTGTGTTTTTTATGAAGAATTATTTTGGAAAACATTATGTTTGTCATAATCTAAAGTTAAAAACATTAATATCACAAATACATTAAAAAAACATGAATAAATGATATTTAAGGAATATCCATACCAAAAAATGTGGTGATTTAGAGGAAAAACTAAATAAAGAGAGTTGTGTTTAGAATTCCCCTTACCTTGTATCCAAATGAAGTCATAACATTAATGTTCTGTTTAATAATAATAGATTCGTTAAAAAAAATTAAATGATATTTTATAAATGCATCTAATTCATTATAATTTTATTATATACTTTTATAGTATTTTTGATGATTTTAGAGTCTAATTTCATCGTATTGGAGTGTTCTTTTTCATAGTTTTCAGGATCAGTTCGTTTTTGTACACGAATGTATGTTTATTTAAAATGAGGATGAATATACAGAATTGTTATAATTTGTTATTAATGATCCTCTAAATTTAATATTTTCATATAATGTATTTGTTTATATAAAATGGTGACGGTTCATCAGATAATAGTTAATGATGATCATTTTAGGTTAATTTTGGCAGGTTTTCGAACACAATGAGCTCGTATTGTTTTATCATTTATAATTATGAGTATAATTTTTCCCTAGAACCCTATAAGGGTTATAAAATAAAATTTAAAATATATTTAAATCCATTTAATTTTCTTATTAATATCCTTTATGCTGTTTATGGAAAATAAAAAGGTATCACCCACTATGTCGGTAAATTGACATATCCCAAGTGATGATTTCATTTTTAAGATAAAAGATAGAGAAGGAGGAGTTTAATGATGTGTATTACATTAACATGATATAATTCTAGTCTATCTAAGGTACTGGATTTATCATTCCATTTGGTTGAAGGGATGTGAGGATAGAATATGAAAATAAATTTAAATCGAAAGGGAATTAATTGAAAATGAGAGAGGATTTTCAACTTGAATTAACCACTTTAGATCCACCTCAAGGAACCTAGGATTGGTATTTTGAGGATACCAATAGATCCTGGAGGTGGGGGAAGTGCTATTGAATAGTATTGAACACATTTTAGTTAAGTATTTAAGATTGTGAGGTGTTAGGAGAAGAGGATGTGAGGGGTAGTATTTATAGTGGATGTGTGGGCGTGTTTTCTTTTTATTTTAGTCATTATTTTATTATGATGGTCATGAATATTAATAGTGAGGATTCATATGACTAAAAAAAATAATTAGTGCATTTGTATTAGGACCAATGGTCACTTACAACATCCATGAGTCACAAATGACTAAAAAATTCATGTTTTTACCATTTATCATAAATTATCATATTTTACTGTTAACTAAATACTCAAGTATTTTAGAAAAACCCCCAAAATTCACCCTAACAATTTTTTGAGGTTTAGAATTGAAAAATTAACAACTTTTAGTGGTAATATTTTTTTCAATATGATTAATTATTTTTAAGTAAAATCAACATATACATGGATTATATAAATTTTAAAATTATAATTGATTTTGTAACACATTCTAAAATTACATAAGGTCTCATAAAATTATCTTAATATCAAAAGATGTCAAAATATGAATATATGAATACATTTTATGAAAATTAATATTAAATTCAATTAATAATTTAATCATAAATTTGAAATTATATATCTATGACTTATAAATATACAAGCACTTAATTAATTATTTTTAAAATAATTACTTACCAATACTATGATATAATTATATAATATTTTAACATATAAGAATAAAAAATTTATATATACATTCATGGCTGAATTTACTATTCGTTTAGCCAATTTAAAACTCATAAGGATCATATTACTATTGCTAAGTTCATGTTACTATTTGATCGGTATTGGTTCCTTAACTTCTAGAAATAATTATTATTTCATTAATTTATCTTTGATAATGTTTTTATTTTGGTCTATAATTTATTTTGTGTGATTTAAAATAGGATACATTACTATAAGATTGGATAAATTTCGTTGATATGTATTTTGATTGTTTCATTCTCCCCCCTGGAAATTTCTCACTCAAAATTTTTTTACATAAATTTTTAAGGTATGTATCACTCATTGAATCCTTTGTATCCTATGTTTATTATTTATACTTATTGTTCCTCAACAACACTTTGACAAGGTGAATTTTCTTGTTTCATAGATCCTTATCTCCCCTGTCCAATAAACATTACTAGATTCTCCTAAAAAGTGAGATCCTCTTCCACATGCACCACCTGTCAATTCAGTACATGTGAGGGATTTGGTATGTACTTTATCATGAATGATACAAGTAACACACTATGAAATTGAGACAAATTTTTTGGAAGTTCAAGATGATAGGCCATGGACTCTATGAGATCATGGATCTTAGAGGGGCCAATGTACCTTTGGATTAACTTCTGTTTCATTCGAAACTATATGACTGTCTTCCATTTTTATATTAGAAGGAAAAAATTATCTCTAACATCAAAATCCATGTCCCTTTGATGGTTGTCAGCATATCTCTATTCTCGACTCTGAGAAACTATTATATTCTTCTGGATGGATTAAACCTTTTATATCATCTGTTGTACATGATTAGGTCCAAGTAGATTTATTTCAAAAACATCATCCCAAGATGTTGGAGTTCAACATAATATTCCATTAAGAGAATCATATGGATCCAAAAAAATTCTTATGTGGAAGATATTGTTGTATGATAACTCAGCCAATGGGAGATGATGATTCCATCCACCTTGGAATTATAATGGGTATGATCTTAGAATATCTTCTAGAATTTGAATTTTACAATCAAATTTTACTTCACTTTAGGGGTGATAGGCCGTGATAATGTTCAATTCAATACTCAAGACATGTTGAAGAGTCCTCCATAATTTTTTTGTGAACCATGGATCACAATTAGAGATAATTAATTGTGGAACCCCATATGGTCTCACCACTTCATTCACATATATCATTGAATTTTTTCAAGAAATATATCTTTTTGAATAGAGATAATGATGGGATTCCTAGTGACATGGTCCACCATAACCCGTATGACATTATTTCTTTAAATTTCATAGGGAGAAAAATCACAAAGTCAGTAGTGATAATATACTATTTTCACATGGTTATAAGAAATGGTTGAATAATTAATTTGTACTTCAATCACTATACATTAACATTCAATCATATCAAACACCTTGAGATATATTCTAAAATATCCTTATTTATGTTATTTCAAAAGTAGTATTCTCTATGTTCATAGTACTGTTAGGTCGGGATAGCTATAACAAAGACAGTCATGGGGGAATAGTGTTATTTTAAAAATATTGACAATATTAAAATGTTCCTCTTTAAATCAAGTGATTTGTTCCTTATCTCTTAAATTCAAGCGAGAAACATAAATAAATAATAAATAGGAACTCAAGCACGCATAGTGGTTTTGGAAACATGAATCCCCTAGTCTATTCTACCAACACTCTACTCCACGAGCTTAGTGATTTTCACTAGATGGTCCTTTTATCACAAGACCACACACAACTGAGTACAGGCAATTGACACCATACAAGTCTTTTAACTATCCTTGTAGTTATTTCATAGTGAACTGAAAAATCCACTGCTTAGTCCAAGAAGCTAACACTCCACCACAATAGAGTCTGAGCAGCCAATACTCCAAAAATTAGATGAGATGTTGTTTATTCTGAAATAGGTTTAGCTCAGAGTTGCAGTAGCAACTCACAGATGTACATGATCATCAATATAGAATAGTAAAAATAGTAAAATAAATTTCAATGTCTTTTAGTCTTCTTCATATTTAAATAATAGAAAATAGATTATATAACTTTTGTGCTGGATTTTGTCATCTCCACACCATGAGAGAATAAGAGTGTAAAATGAAATACTTTTCTCTTCAAATGAGTTGATCTTATTTGTATGAATATTTCAACTTCTTCTTTTCAACAGAGTATTCAAATCTCTTATTTTCTTCTTCGTGTATTTTATTTTCCTACCAGAGAGTTATATAAACAGATAATAAATATCCTGCATCTGTAACAACATTTTCCTTCCTTAGGATACCCAAAATTAATAGTGTTAATAGCCTTTATAAATATTATCAAGAATATTGTAGCACTATGTCCTCTTTATTCATGTAGAATAAATATCTTATAAATGCATTCAAAATAATTTGAATAAATACTACAATAATATCTCTATTATAATAGCGTCGATGAATAATTTAAAACTCCTATTTAAATCCATTCAAACAACTTAAAAAATAGTCGAAATAGTTCTTGTAAAACTGCATCACAATAAATCATGAATATTTGAAATGAAATCATACAAAACAATTTATAACGTCCCTTATACATAGGAAATATTTAATCGTTTGCATGTGAACCTTTGAATTGGTCTTAAATGTGCTTTATAACAATATAATATTACATCTAGAAGGTTATAGAAATCACAGATAATATATCTGTATAAAACTCCATCGTTGACATTCAAAAGATGGGATCCTTCGTGTGATGAATAAAATACCAAACATATGGTTAATCTACGTAATGTATGGTTCCTTATCCCTATGTTCATCAGCATACAACGTAGTGATAAAAAAGTAACATAGGGATGAGGATCCGTACGTTCATTGTAGTCACCATAAAATACCAAATGTAACATTGATTGACCATACATTCATCTTTCCTGAACGTAGGGTTGAAAATAGTAAATCAAGAATCCAACGTAGGGTTTTGGAACCATACATGAATTTTCAGCATTGATCGGGGATGATTCTTTACATTATGTTTATCAACATATGGTATGGACAATGTTTCCAGAAAATTTAATCTTAACTTCACACTTCACATACTTTTTTTGGCCCTTTAATATCATATTCACCCTTAGTCCCCCAATACATATTTTTAATAAATATAATGATTTATTCAATGGTTCATGAAGATAATCAATCGAACATCAAAATACCCTGATATTTTGGTAAAAAAGAACAATAAAAATAAGGAAAATTGTAGCTGGAAAAGTGCATTCCCAATCTTTGTTGAATTTATTAACCATACAAATGATTTTTTAGCCTTAGATGTAAACTAATGAAATAAAGATAAAGGTTTTGGAATTCAATCTCATTGGATTTCAATCTCCCCATGTTCCGAGAAATTCTCACATCCCTAATATTTGATGAAAAATAAATAAAAAAGTGTTTTAAATCATTTCACTCTATAGTTGAAAAACTGTATAAGAAAGTTTGGTGATTTTATTTGAGTTTCAAAACATCCTTTTTTTACTTTCAAATAAACTAATAATGTTTAGATAATTACATTATCTATCCAATGGTATAATTTCTCCTCAAATCCTTTCAATATAGCTTGACATATAATCATAATTCTAAATTGACTTTAAGATGAAAACTGCAATATAACTTGAACAACATGTAACAGCTTCAATGAATTTTTCCACCATCAAAATAATTGAATTGACTTTCAACATAAATAGATGAAATGAATATAATATTATTATATTTCCAATGGAATAAACATCATAATAATTCAATTGTTATAATTTTTGGAAATAAAATAAATAATTTGACGTAATAAATCGGAAACACTTAAAAATATTTATTAGAAAAAAATATAGATGGATTGAAGTAATTATCAAAACTAATTCCAAATGATATTAGAAAGGATCCACTAAAAAAACTCCCGCTTTTGATATTTACAAAACCCCATATCAGTACCAATTTTTTCTCCCCCTTTTTTCATGGATAAAAAAGACATGATATTTAACAAATTAAATAATAGAATATATTTACCCTTTGTTAATAAAGAAACTTTATTAGAGATATAAGGAAAAAAATAAAAAAAACACATAAAATTAAATAAATTAAAATAAAATAAAAACTAAAATTTCAACCCCTTTTTATTAATACTTAAACCATGAAGAATAGTTTTTTAACATTTTTATAATTTGGGAAATAATTTTCTTAACATATTTTATATTTGAAAATTAATTTTTTTAATATATTTTAAATTTTAAATTTCAAAATTTATAATTTTAATTATATAAAAATGGATTATTTTTGTGAAATAATTAAGTATATAAAATTAGAAAAAAAAATTTATGTATTTAAAAGTTTACTTTTTTTCAAAAAAATTTCTAAATAATTAAAATATTTGTTTTTTACGTGTTTAAGATTTATTAATTTTTTTAAAAAAAATTGGATTTAAAATTTGAAAAATATTTTAAGTAATTAAGATTTAATTTAAAAAAATTAATTATTTAAAATTTGAAAAAATCAATAGTATTTTTTGTATTTTGAAATTTGAAAATAATCATTTTCAAAATCATAAAATATTTTAATTTTGAATAATATTTTTAATTATTAAAAATATGAGTTGTTTTATAATATGTTCTAAATACATACAACAATATAAACCCCTTCTAAATTAATGCTTCCTTCAAAAAGATAAAAAGAGATCACCAAGAAGCCATGAAAACATATATAACATTATCAAATGAGTAAAAGGGTTTGTAATTAAAGTGAAATAAATAATTAATTCCATATTAATCCAGCATTTAAACCCGTGATAAATATTTAAAATTACTCCCCCTAAGACCAAGCATAAATATTTATAATATTCAATTAATTTAGATAAATAATTTTCAAGGAATTTAAATAAAATAATTTAACTAAATAAATAAATAAATAAATAAAAATAATAAAAAAAGGATTTCAAAAAAATTATTAAAACATTTTCAAAAAATTAGGTTAAATAATTTTCAAATAATTTAATTAAAATAGTTTTAAAGAATTTCATTTATTTTTAATTTAAAAAACCAAAAATATCAGTGAATTTAATGAAAATATGACATATGTCATAAAAATATTTTTTTAATATAATAGTAAAATATTATATCACAAATTGTAAGAGATTAATTTATCACATGAAATTAACTTAAATAGTCAGAAATTAATGACATGCTTAGATGCAAGATAACCATTTATATAAAATATTAACAGAATTTTTGATGGGAATTAAATAATAAAAAAATTCCGCAAATTAATTCATTTGATAAAATAATAGTGTCAAAAGACATAATAGTTTCAACATAAAAACTAAGTAAAATATATGTGAATAAAACATAAAGCATAAAAAAATTCTCCCCTTGTATAAAATAGTTTCTTCATTTACTTTGAATATGAAAATTGAAAATAAAATACTTCATGAATTAAACAGTCCAGCTATTTTTGAATTTTGTGAAAGAATAAAAATAAATATAATAAATTTTCATAATTTCAAAATAGGAACTTGATGATATAATGAGATTTTAAATGTTGCATACTTGAAAAATATCAAAAACAAGTGCCTTTTGGGTGACATATACTTTTGGGTCCGTCAATGTCAACAATTAATTAATTTGTTAACCAATTATGATTATCTTGATCGACAATGTTATAATTAAAGCTAGATTATGCCTTTGAATAATGAACATTCATGGCACCAAAAAGATGATATTTTATTAAATAACAATCATTATCATAATTTCCATTAATACAACAATAAATTCATTTAATAGTTGACACAATTTTTCTATTTCAACAAGGAACAAAATAATTCTTATATAATTTTCACTTTTCTCCATTACTACCAATACCGAGTTTTCCTTTATGAATTTTATTTTTACCAAGAATTTGATTTAGATAAATGAATCTATTAATAAGAAAACATGAATCTTTCTTTAAATTATCAACTTCACCAAACAATAATTAAATTTTAGTTTCATGTAGATCACAAGAAATTTTGGATGAATTTGATCTTAAATCAACAATCTATTTTAACAAACTTTCATTATCAATTCAATGAGTTTGATGATATTTTTTATTATTTTAATCTCTCTCTTTAAAGAATCAGATTTATCTAGAAGAATAAAAAATTTATTATTTTGTTCCTCATAAAAAAACATTCAGAATTAGACCTTTTAGAGTAAGAAGATTGTACCTCATCAGCGTTGATCCATAAGATATATATTATCTTTTTTATTGTTTTTCTCAACATATGAGTTTTAGTAGAGTCATTTTTTGAATCTTAACAATAATTTCTAGTATCTTTCATGGATTTATTTCCTTTTTGTTTATATTATTCAGTCCATTATGATTTAGGAAACGTACAGTAGGGTGTTAAATGACTTTTATTTTTACACTCATAGCATCTGACTTCATTCTCTTTATTAAAATTCAATTACTCCTTTCCCATTTATATAGCTTGACCAAAAGATTTCAAGATGTGGTAGTTCATAATTTGAATTATAATTGCTATAATATGAATAAAAAAATTCATCCTTTTAAACCACATGTGTAGTTTTTTCATTTTTGATAGAAATATGATTTTTAGCTTCTTCTAGAATCTCAGCTTCGTACATCATCAAGGATCTTATCAACTAATTCATATTTAAATCATTAGTTTTTGTGTATTGTCAAATAGAAACTTAAATTCCATTCCACATAAAAGGTAAAACATTAAATACCTTTAATGCATGATCTGGTTCTGGAATAAGAGATCCCAATGTAGCAACATCACTAATAGCTTCGGTTAATCATCCATCCATCTGAGTGATGCTCTCATATTCCTACATCATGTAAGTGTAAAAAATATTTTTTTTTGTATTATACATTACTTTTATAACATTTTTAATTCCTTAATATGCAACCACATTAATCTTTTACATCTCATTGTAGTAACACATTGAGAAACATGATTAAATTCATCAAGAGGCACACCGCCTATAATTGCATTCATGGATTTTGAATTAATGTCATACTCATCTTCCATAGAATCATCTCACTTTTCTAATTCTCCGAGGATTTATAAGGTTTGAAAATCTTGTTACAAAAATTGAAACCAAGATTATTCAAATATATAGTCATGGAGGATTGCCACCTTTCGTAATTATCACCATCAATATAAGGAGCACAAATCATCGATATACCTTCACTAAAATTTTTCATTGAGATATTTCTTCGACATAATATATAACTTGGGCTTGTTAGAGCCAACAAAAACTTGTATATTTCTGCATTTGATACCAGTTTTTATGTTGGTATGGGTTTGAAGAAGTTGCAAGAAGGGGGTGGGGGTGAATTGTGTCCTTTTAAAAATATTCACAATATTATAACGTTTTCCTTGAAATGAATAGATCCATTCATTATATATTAATGTCAAGAGAGGAATGGAAAAAAATAAAGGAAAGTAAGAAAAGGTTGTATAGTGGTTTGGGGCATAGAAATCCCCTAGTCCACTCCACCAATTCTCTACTCCATGATCTTTGTGATTTTCATTATTATGTCTTCTTATCACAAGACCGTCCATAGCTGAGTATAAGCAATTGACACCTAACAAGGATTTTATAGGTCCTTATGGATCTTTTATGTGGAACCAAAAATCCAAATCTTAGTCCGAGAAGCTGAAAATCCACGATAACTCAGTTTGAGAAGATGATACTCTAAAAAAATAAGCGAGATGATGTTTTTGGTGAAATAGGTTTAGCGCTCATTTACTACAACAACTAATAGATGTATATGATATTTAATATAGCATTGTAGCAGGATTAAAATAATATTCAATGTTGAGTAGTCTTTTTCATCATTAAACAACATCAAATAGAGTAGAATTTTTTTTTGCATGCTTCTAATCTCTTCACACGAGGAGAGACTAAGAGTGTACAATGAAATATTTCTCTCTTAAAAAGTGTCGATATTTTTTAATGAATATTTTCTGCATCTTTTTTTAATAGAGTATTCACATCGTCGCTTTTCTTCATTATGTATATTCTTTTCTAGTCAGAGAGATATATATAATGAGAATAAATATCATGTAGTTTTAAAAAAATTCCTATTCCTTAGGATAGTCAAAATAAATGGAGTTAATAGCCTTGATAAATATCCCCATGTATATCATAGGACTATTTCTTCTTTATTCCTGAAGAATAAATCTCAGATAAATGCATTACAAATAATTAGACTAAATCCTCAAATAATATCACCATAATAATAGTATAAATTAATAATTTAGAACTCTTTATTAAATCCATTCAAACAACTTAAAACATGGTCAAAATTGTTCCTGAAAAATAGCCTCAAAATAAATCATGAATAATTGAAATAAAATCATTCAAAGAGATTCATAACATCCCTTATAAATAGGAAGAGTTTCATCCATTTCAATTGTGTCTTTTAATGGGTTGTATAACCAATTTATAATGATATATACTTCCACTGGGACAGTTTCAAAAATTACATATAATATATTTAAATAAAACTTCGGTGTTGACCAGTCAAACATACTGTTCCTTCACATAACGAATAAAATACCAAATGTAGGGTACAACTACATAACATATAGCTCCTTATCCATACATTCTTCTATATGTAAAATAGGGATTAGAACGTAACATTGTAATGAAAATCCATATGTTCATCCTTGTCACCATAAAATCACAAAAGTAACATTGATTAACCAAACATTCATCTATCCCGATTGTAGGGTTACAAATAGTGAATCGAAAATCCAATATAGGGTTTCTGATCCATACTTGAATTTTTTAGCGTATTTGTGGGTTGATTCCTTAGGTTACGTTTATCAACGTAGGGAATGAACAATGATTCAAAAAAATGTAACCAACATAACTTCATACTTCACTAAATTCTTTGATCCCTTTGAGATATGATTCATCCCTATTCCCACAAGAATTTTTTTATTAAATATAAATATCTTTCCAATGGGTCAATAATTGAATCAATACTTCTTTAAAATATCTTGATATCTTTGAAAAAATGAAAAATAAGAATATGAAAAACTACAGCCGGAAAACTGTATTCCAAATTTTTGGGGAATTTATTGAACATACAAATGACTTTTTTAGCCTTAGATGGAAACTGATGAAATCAAGAAAAACTAACTGGATTTCCATCTCCCCATGTTCTGACTAATTATGACATCTGTTGAAGTTGATGATAAATAAATACTATAGGTTTTCATATCTGTTCACTGTATACTTGAAAAACTGCATTAGAAATTTTGCTGATTTTTTAGAGTATCAAAATATAATTGTTATACATCTATATAAAATATGGATGTTTAGATAATTATATTTTCTATTAAAAGTTATAATACACATGAAAGCCTGTTCAATATAGCTTGATATAAAATCATAATTCTGAATCAACATTAAGGTGAAAACATGAATGTCACAATAGTATCTTGAAATAGCTTCATTGAATTTTTGCACCATCAAGACAATTGAGTTGGATTTCAATATAAATAGTTGAAATGAAGATAATATTCTGATATTTCAAATTAAATAAACTTAGTTACAGTCTTATCATTATTTATTCGGATATAAAATAAATATTTTCACTTAATAAATATGAAATAATTAACACATTTATTAGAAAACAAATATTTACGGGCTGATGAAATTATCAAAACTAAATAAAAATGATATTGGAAAAGATCCACTCAAAAAGTACATCTTCAAATTATTAGGATGGATAGATAATGGCGAGCTATGTTGTTTTTTCAATAGCTCTTTCTTTATCTCATGTGATGAAGGAACACATAGCATCGTTCCAAAAAAAATCACACCATCATCATTAATATGGGACTCCTGTAGTTTCTATTCCCTTACTTCATTCACGTTCTTTTAAAACTCTGGATAATCCCTTTCCACCTCCTTTATTTTCTCTTGGTTAGATTGTTGGGAAGTCATTTGGGAATGGTAGGATGTGTTCCCTACCATTATTATTTCCAAATAAATCCTATGAATATCCAAGATGATTGGATAATTATCAATCTTCAACATGGATGGATTAGAAGTTTCTTTTATGAGAGGAATATAATCTACCTTATTTTCTATAATAGGATGATAGTGAATAAATCAATCGTATTCTTTGAATATATATCTAACTATATTCTTTGAAGTATGTTGATCACCATTTGGGAGAATATATAAATTATACACTTGTGATCAGTATATATGTCACCCACCTCACTATAGAGGTAGTGCTACCAAAATTTTGAGGATAAAATCATAGCTGCAAGCTCCAGATCATCTGTCAGATAGTTATTATTGTGGGTATCCAACTATAATGTGGTGTAAGCTAACACATTAACATTTTTAATGAGTAAAAAACTAAATACTATCTTGAAATCCAAACTGTATATCACAATACAATCTCAACTTTTCATTAATGTGAGATAAAGTGTTGTGATCAGCATTATATTTAGCTCCTTGAAGATTTCCTCACATTCATCCATCTATACATACTTTACCCCTTTCCTTATTAAAAAAGTAAGTAGGTTTGAAAATAACTAGAAATTTCTCACAAAATGTCGATAGTACCCTGATAATCCTAGATAAATGGTGATATCTTGGGTGATTGAGGGTCTAGTCCATTCCTCAATTTCATTTTGATGAATGTTTCATAGAAGTCCCTGCACTTGTGTTTATATTACCTATGAATGTGACTTTTTGCATACAAAATTAAAACATATTGAATTTATCATAAAACTTATTCCTCCTAAATGTCTCCAAGTAAAGCATTATGCATTCTTTATATTCTTCCGTACTCTTAGAGTAGGTCAAAATATCATCAATAAACACTACCACAAATTTATCCTGGTAATTTCTAAAGACACAATTCATCAAAACCCTGATTATTTCTGGGGTATTAGTAAATCTAAATAGAATAACCAAAAAACACATAGAGCTCAATAATTTTATAGAAGGTAGTATTTTAAAGATATTCCTTATTCACCTTTAGCTGATGAAATCTATAATAGAGATTCACCTTTGAGAATTACTGAGATCTTCTCAACTAATTGAAAAAGTAATCAATATTTGGAATATGATACTTTTTCAATATGGTGATCCTTTTGAGTTCTTGACAATTGATTCAGAATCACATTTATCTGAACTTCTTAATGACAAAGAGAACTGGTTCACCCCAAGGTGATGCACTAAGACATATGTAAACTTCGTCCAATTACTCTGGAACCTGCTTCTTCAACACCACTAGTTCGATAGGAGCCATCCTATATGGACACATTAAGAAAAAAGAATATCAGGGTATGAGTTATATTGATAAATCTTTCCCATGATCATAAGGTATCTCATAAAAATATTTAAGAAATACAACACTTCATTTTCTCACAATGGGTATTTTACTAAGATTGATACCATCTATTGAATCAACCATTTGAGCATGGTATGCTTCCTCACAGGGAATCATCACCAACAATGTTGAAGTATTTTCAAAGGATATTTATGAAAATCCTTTAATTTTTATAGGTGTATGGGATGGGTTTGAATATTAAATGATAATTCCTTTTCCCAGTATTTTTTATGTTCTCTATATATCGAGAGCCAATCTATTCCCATTATTGCATCGAATTCTACAAAGGTATGTATGATGATATTTTCTGTAAGAATCATCCCACATAAACCAACTAAGGCATTGTCCAAGAAATGGGTTGATATTGATTTCACCACCTGTTTTATTTACAGATATATCTACATCAAGCTATTGGGATTTCGAATCAATAGTTCTAGAAAAGAACTGAGATATAGAGGAATGTGAAGAACTAGAATCATATAATAGTTTTTTCATTCATGTGTTAATAGGAAGTGTATCTTTTATGAATTTATTTTATTTCTCGACATCCATAGTAGTGATGGAATTCTCCTTCCCTTGATTATTTTCCATTTTTGGATGATGATGCTGATTAGCATAGAAGACTCAAGGTTTATTGCATGGGCGTGTATAGTACCCTTGGTCCCAACTCTTGTAGCATTGGACCACGGGTAGGTCTCTCCATTACTCCATCAAATTTTCTTACTTCCACAAGTAATTTAAAAATTCATGACATTGGTGGCCTTCTTTCCCACCCTTGAAGAATTTACCCATCCCATTGAGGCAGTTCCAATTATTCTTTTTGCCCAAATTTTAAGAATCTGATGGTTGAGTTTTCCTTTGACCTTTTTCATGAAATCCTCCAACATTAAACTCTACCTTTCATTTATTATCACCATAACCATGGGGATATTATCAAAACTCCATATCCACTTTTATGTCATATAGAAAAATATCTTCATAACTCCCAAATTCTATAATTGAACATGTATTTCAAAGGTGTGGTTTTAAACCACTAAAGAATCTATCAATTGTTATATCATTGTAGATAAAAATATTCAAAGAGTTCCTTTCATGACTTGTGAAATTTTCATCATATTCCTTGATAGATTCTTCTTCTTTTTTATTTAGCTCAATGAATTCACTATTCGTATTTTTATGAAGAGTTTGAGGGAAGTACTTATCAAGAAACATTATCTTAATGTCTCCCCACTCCATCCCTTCACTTTTTTCCATTGGCTTGGTATACATAGTCATAGCCCACCATTGATCAGACTCTCCATCTCGATGATAAACAGTTAGATTTACCTTCTCCATCTAAGAACAGTGAAGTAAAAAAAGATCATGTCCATCGAGTTGAACCACTGTTCAATAACTAGTGGATCAGAATATCCATTAATAGTCGGTGGCTATTACCACATAAAAAACATGACATTCATTTCCTCCCTCTTTGGTAAAGTAGGGAAATCCACATTATTCAGGTTATTTTTCAAAACCTAATATATGTGTGTATGCATCACCATGAAATACTGAACTCCACCACCCAAATCATTGGGGATGTTGTTTGAGAAATCACTACTTTATCCCTCACATTTGTTGTTGGTCTAGTTTCTACATTTTCCCATGTAACATCCTGTTTCCTTGATTGGGTATGTTTTCCATTTTTCTAAGTTTCATTTTTGGTTCAATGTCTGTTGATGCCATTTTCTAGTCTTTCTGTATGTATGGGTCTATTACACACCGTGTACCGGAGGCACACATCGTGTACTAGCAGCTGTGTACAAGTCAAGGAGGGGTAGATCATGTTGTACGCGGGTACACATCATGTACCCGAGGTACACATCATGTACCCGAGGTACACATTATGTATGGTTTAAATATCTGACTATTAAAATGATGCGATGGGATTTTTGGTGTACTTATCCAGTGTACCATACACGACATGACCAAGCGGTACAGGACATGACTCGGCCCGTGCCCAACTTTTAGTCACACATGAAACTATTTTGTTTCATTCTATTCATCGTCTCTTCATTACTCCTGATCCAAGACCATTCCTAGGAGTGTTTTAGAGGTACCCCTCCATCCAGATCGATCAGACCAGCTTTGGGTCATCATTGTCTGTAGTGAGACTCTTCAGGTAAGGGTTATTTCCGGTTCTTCATTTTATTTAATCACGATAGCACACTAGCTTTGCGTTACCAAATCAAATGATCGAAATTGGAGGATTATGATTTTATTTCTTCTAGATCTATTGAGAGATATCATTCTGAAGGAATTATCCGTCGTTAGTTATGGTGCGAAAGATGCATGTTCTTGGGGTACCAGGTTTTTTCTTCAATCTACCAGTTCCATGTATTCTATATTTAATCAATCATGAAGTAGATTTAATTCTAGTACCTTCATTAAAACTGTTGGGTTTTATTAGTATAGGTTTTCCATTGTGGGTGGATCCACACCGAACATTGAGGTAGGTGGTTCAATCTTTTTTTGGACAAATTAATTACCATTTTATTACTTGATTTTTTTTATATTTTTAATTAAACTCAATTTCATTCAATTTCATTCAATTTCATTGATAAAACACAATTCCAGTGAATTGGGATATTTGAAATGATCTTGGAATGAAAATTTGGAAAACCCCCAATTCCATTGAATTGGGGTTGGTTTAGGGAATGTGGTTGATTTAAATTATTGAATTCAAATTGTGTATTTGATATAATTGTTTTCCATTAAATTTTTAAATTTTATTGTGAAAATGAATTATAATAAGTATGGAATTGGTTTTGAATGGATATAAAACACATCAAAATGGATTAAATTGATATGATTGAAACCCAGGGGTCTTATCTTGTGAAAGAGTGATGTTTTTGAATAAAAGCTTGTTTTGTATAATGTGGAGAGAAATTTGTATTTTTTGATATGGAAGAATGATATTTATTGTATTTCTAGTAGTCATAAAATAAATTTTCCATCATGTAAGATCGTATGAAAGCCTTAGGTAGTTGGTACATTTTTTTTGATACACTCTATACTATGACAAAATTCTATAACATACCTGGGGTGTGTCACGTCAGTAATGGGAGGGTGATGAGGCACCTATATCCTATGTTAGGGGAAGTGCGTATACTCATTTATTGTGTTCCCTTAGAGTGTGTAGAATACTATATCGAGTGAATACTACCATTCCTTTTTGTTGATGACAATTTTTCTCTCTTTTTATTTATATGGGATATATAAATTTATGCCAATGTTGTTTTGAACTGATATACATACCCTCTGAATTTTTATAAACTTTTTTATGTAGTTGTTTTACTTAATACATTATTTTATAAATATTCCTTCTCTAGTAAAGTAAATCTTATGCTTTAAACGTATTTTTAAATAAATTAGAAAATGTTTAGTATGTTTTGAATAAATATTATATTGAATTAAAAAACTTGCTTATTTTAAAAATTTAAATATTTTCATTGGGAAATATATATTTGTAACCTGTTATGGAACCTTTGGTGGTATCCTATAGGTCTTAGGCTCACAACCTACTTTTTCCTTCGGGTGTTTGTAGACATTCTTCTTCCATGTTTGAGAAAAGTGATGGGATCTCTTAGTGGTGGATCCAGCTGCTGATCCATGGTCTTGGTGAGTTGTGTGCATAGGGACATGGGTTTTTTTCCTCATTTTAGTGCATTGGGATGTAGTACTTTCGATTTTCATGCCTTGTTGTTTTATGGTACCTTACTCACAATGGATATTTATTTGTTATGCATACTTCCTTGTTTCTTTTCATTCATATTTCTTATGGAAAATTCATTCCCACTTCTATTTTGTATGAAACTAGGTTCAAGTCACATACCTATAGAGATCAATTACACCTTTCAGGATTTGTCAGGTCCATATCATTTATTAGGTTACCAGGTGTAAGAACCCGGTACTTATTCTTGAGGTACAAGTTTCTTCTTTTCCTTTTTCCTTAACTGTTTATGAGAAAAATAGTGAAAATGGGGAAAAATCCAAAAATTTTTGTGTACACGACATGTACTTTTCCACACAAGGTGTACTTTGTCCATGTGGGTTTAGTATACAGGGCATATAGGCTTGTCGATGATGAATGGTGTAAAAATGACTACACACCATGTACTTAGTATATACACGCCGTGTAATCAGTCAGAAGGTGAACAATAAGGCGGTGGGAGTAGCCTCCAGCAGAACGACAGTACACGCCATGTACATAGAAATACACACCATGTAACCAGGTCAACTGGTGAACAGAGCGAAGGTGGAATGTAGCTGCCAGATGAACAGTTAAAAAAATGGGAAGTACATTCCGTTTACTTGAGAGTACACACCATGTAGTTATGTTTTTTAGTTAAAAATAGGTAGCTTCCTTCTCTTTCGATAGAGGAATCTTAGAACGCCTGAGATCCACGGGATAGAAGGCCTGATCTTGGAAGAGCTCCTGACCACACACCAGAAGTATGATTCTTTCGCTGCCGATCTCGTTTGAACCATGCGGGTTAGTTCTTCTCTCATCTTGAACCTTTCATTACAATTATTTCCCAAAGAGATGTTATTTGGGTTGTAATGCATAATTTTTTATCCTAGATCTACATCGTTCTATGTTTATTCAGGATGCATCATTCCTGTATATCGATCAAAGGAGAACGAGGTAGGTGGTCTGGTGTTTATTTATAACTTTCAAGTTGTTTTTGTGAACCGATGTTCTACACGCCCATGTTTGGGTTATCGTATAGATAAGGATTTTACTGTTATGATAAATATAATTTCATAGGTAATTTTTTGATTATGTATAAACTGCTGTTTGGGATCGCTACATTGATCCAGGGCCACCGCGTTGGTGTGTTTCCCTTGTTTTGTCATTTGGCTAGGATACTCGTGGGTATGCTGTGAATATAGCATGCTCTGAGTTTTATTGAGAGAAATTGTATATAAATTTCTCGCTTATGTGTTGGGATCATCTCGATTACTTTTTTAGCCTGAGGGCAACATTTCTTCTGCCTGAGGGCATTGTTGTTTAGCTGGAGGGAAATGTTTTGTCTCGCCTGAGGGAAATGGTTCTTATGCCCAAGGGAATTCATTTGAGGGTTTTGTTTCTATTTAGCCTCAGGGAAAGTCCTGAGGGCAAGGATCTGTTTGGCCTGAGGACAAGGTTCTTTTTAGCCCGAGGGCACCGATTCATACGTCTGAGGACAATGTTGACTTTAAATATTAACTATGTTGATTTCATATGTTATACCTACCAAGATAAAGCATATTCTAGGAATTTTTTTACCTTCTACTTGTTAGATCTCATGTTGTGGTTTTTGTTGCGGCACTGTTTAGAAGAATATCAGTTGAGGTGGGGTCTCAAAAACATATAATTCTATTATATTGAGTTGTTAAATAACAATTAAATGGAAATGTAACTGGTAGGAGTAGCTACTTTTGAGTACTTCCTAGCTTACTGCATTTCATTATTGCACACTATTGTTGGACATTTTCACTAACATTTGGCCACATGTCTTTGGTGGTTTCCTACTAGGATTTATTTCTCACATCTGATTGGGTCATGTCTTGGGCCCAAACTATTTATATTGCTATAGGCGATGATAAGGTAAAGAGTCCCTATATAGTTACTTTATTGTTATAGAGGATTAGTAGAGAATGGGACCGAGCTTAGGCCTGCGATGCTGCTGAGTTCCTACTGCACTGTTTTGTTTTGCTTTGATGTACTTGTACCTGGTATAGTTTTGTTTTAGATTGCAGTGTATCCTATTATGGCTTCTTTCTTAGAATTGGGAACATATATCATCATCATTTATATAATTTTTGGTCATTTATTTAATTCATTACTGTTGTCCATTTTAGCTTAGTATTGTTTACTGCTTCTATTTTGGTATGTTTATATTTTTTTCACTGCGATACACTTTGACAAATGATGGCATAGTTTCCCCACTATTAGACCTAGGCCCTCACTTCTAGTTGGAATCCTCTAGTGTTTGGGGAAATGTGCTTAAGATCATGTGACCAACCGGGTTCGGGGAACCCGTTGTCTGGCACCAGAATCTGGGATTTTACAAAGTGGTATCAGTGGAATTTTATTTTATCTGAGTTATTTTATTATTTGGAGACAACCGAAAGAGATAGATTGTTAGGGGATTCAGTAATAACTGTTCATGGGAGTAGCTACCCCATTTACAGGTAATTTTCATATTTCCTCGAATTAAATTTTGATTTTCTGTTTATGATTATTACAATTGAATTGATTTTCACCATTGGGTGACACACTTGTGGGTTGCTGTTTATATTTTTATACCTGTGTTTTATTTAGTTGCAACCCGATGAGATGAGGGTATTCCATCTCATGATTCGTTTAGGCACATGTTAGAATCAAATGCCATGAAAATTACCATTCCATGTAGGAGCATTAGAAATTTCATGTTGTTGTGATATATGTTGCGCTAGAAAATTCATGTTGTTGTGATAAATGCCTTGATAAAATACATGCTATTTGATAGGGTATTGGTACATGTTTCGGTTGGGTTTATAGATTCTAAACTTTGATTCCTGATAAGTATGGGCTCTCTTGGATGGGAATTTAGAGGATCATGATCTAAGCTTCTGTTGTGTTATCTGATATAATGATAAAGGTCAGGTGCTAAACTTTGGTTCGTGTGGAGTATGGGCCCCCATGGGTCAAAATTTGGCATACTGACACTTGATATTTAAGGAAAAAGGGACTCTATAGTATTTTCTGAGGTTTACTATCTGGAAACCCAAACAAAATGGCTTGTGGTGCTGTGAACACACGCCATGTACTCTTCTGTTCGGGGAGAGATGAATTTATTTAAGTACATGCCTTGTACCTTATGTACACGCCGTGTAGTTCATAACCATGTTATAGGTTGTGTATGTAGAAACACAGCATTGGGAAAACTCTAGAGCGAACACGCCTTGTACCAGTTGTACACTCCGTGTCATGTTGACCATGTTACCTCCATGTGACTAACAACACGGACAAAGAAATATTCACCTAAGCACTCCATGTCACTTTCGAACAGGCTGTGTAGGGTAGTCTGGGAATCCTACTATTTAACTGACAAAACAGTTCGGTGTTATCCTTTATAGTACACGTCGTGTCCATCTGGAACACACTGTGTAGTGTGAGCCATGTATCCGGCAGTGCCTTGAATAACAAGGTTCAACGAAGCTCGTCTAGTACACGTTGTGTGCCTATGGGACACACCGTGAATTCTTTATCAGTGAAAGTCTATGTAGACTTGGTCATGTCATGGGGGAATGGGGTGGTGTGCACGCCGTGTGCGGGTTTAACACTCCTTGTAGTGTCATATATCTGGGCGGTTGTGTCACTAACAACACGGGCAGCTGGAATCGAAGCCATACATGTCGTGTTTTTCTGGAACATGTTGTGTAGTGTGAGCTGTGTACCTGGCCGTGTCATGAACAACACAGGTTAGTGAAGATCATCTAGTACACGGCGTTTTGACCTTATACACACCGTGTAGTCTCTTTCAAATGAGAGTTGCGTGGCTAAGCCATGTAGAAGGACTAGGGAAAGGGAAGAAAATTCAGTGTACATGTCGTGTGTGTGGACAACACGCAGTGTGGTTTGGGTGTTACACGACAAGTTCTGGAAGAAGTACATGCCCATGTGGAAGACTTAAGGGAACACACCATGTTTTTATTGTACATTCCGTGTAGTATGGTTTTGTAAAACTTGAATTTTTTATTTATCTTTTACCTTCTTACACTTCCAGTTCTTAGTCCTTGGTGATCTTAATCTAAGGTGTGTGTTTGACCTTGTCGAGTCTTGCCACCGAGACAACCATGAGTTGTTCTATAATAGAGTGGAAATTATTATACTCTAGAGATGGTAGGCCATGGGCTACCGATGGATCCTTTAATAGAGATAGATGTGGCACAAGCCATTATACCGGATGCAAGCGTTGATGCGCAGTTCCGTGAAGGCTTCATGCAGTTTATGCAGACCTTCTAGGGAGCACCGCCGGTTGCCACATATATGGAAGAGCTGATGCGTATATTCTAGAAATAGCATCTGCCTACGTTTTTAGGGGCTGGTGGACCACAGGCTGCAGAATCATGGCCAGGTTCTATGTAGACGATCTTCGAGCATATGGAGACACCTCATGGGAGGAGGGTCAAGCTCGCTACTTACATGCTACGTGATAACGCCATGATATTATGGGATGTTACCACTCATTATGAGCATCATCGAGACATGGTGTGGGAATATTTTCAAGAAATCTTCTATGAATTTTTCCTTCCGGAGACGCTAAGGGAAGATCGAGCTCGAGAGTTCATGAATCTGCAGCAGGGTGCCATGTCAGTGAGGGATTACCCCGCCCGCTTCACTAAGCTACAATTTTTTGCACCTTTTATAGTGGGTGATGAGACTTTGAAGGCTAGAATCTTCTAGGATTATCTTCTATATGACATCCCCGAAGTGGTAATTGTTTTCATGTTTCCTATAGTGAATGTTATTGTGAATCAGACATTGATTACAGATAAAAACATGTGGGATGCTTATGGTGTAGGACAGGGTTGTTCGTCACCAGTTTCTGGTACTATTTCTACTGGTAAGAGGAAGAGGTCGATGGATTTCCCTCACGGTGGTAGTACTAGCCAGAATAATTCTTCAGGTGGCCCGGTGATTTTCTACCAGTGTGGTAAAGATGGGTACAAGAGACCTCGGTGTCCTCATGACCTAGTGGAGTACCGTGTTTGCGGCAAGATGGGTCATCTATAGTGTTTTTGCGGGGCGTTTCCACCAGAGACTAGTGAGAGGGGTTTCTTACAGACTCCACGTGCAGGAGCAAGGCCAACAGCTTCTTACTAGTTAGATAATTGGAATACGTTAGGATTTTTAGGCCGAGGTGGTGGTCATGGCCGTGGTAGCCAGACACCAGGATCTCAAGGATAGAAGGGTGAGTCAGCTCAGGGAATCCAGGCTATGTTACAGGGCTGTGACACTATGCAGGAAAATGTAGTGCAACAAACCTAATAGGAGCAGGATCCTGGACCTTCCACTGCGAGAGGTACTATTAAAGTTGCTTTTGTTTTATCATCGATACGTTTTGATACTTGTGCATCACATATCTTTATATATGTTCCCATTGTGTAGAGCCTTGGGCTATGTGTTTCCTCTTCCTTTTTTGATATCATGCTGCAAGACACTCCGTTGGGGACTAGAATGGAAGGTGTGCGTCAATGTAGAGAGTTCTCCCTAGAGGTTGGTGGATGTCACTTTTTATGGGACCTCTATGTCTTAGAGATGACGAGCAATGATGTCATTCTTGGGATGGACTGGTTCGTACCCTTTCGAGACTTTTTAAATTGTTATTGTCGTAGGGTGAGTTTCACGTCACTAGAGGGTGGAGAGTTTCTATAAAATGGAGAATGGGATGTCCAGGTAAGCCATGCTGGAACCGAGCATCATGGGCGAGGTGGAGTGAAAACCAATATTGCGAGTTTATATCTGGATGACCAGGGAATGTGTCAGAAGGATTTCCCTCCAGTGGTTAATCGTTTCAGGGATGTCTTCCTAGATAACTTTTCAGGTCTACCTCCAGAGTGAGAGGTGGAATTCTCTATTGATCTAGTGTCAGGAGTTACACCAGTGTCCATTACTCCTTATAGGATGGCTACACCAGAGTTGTAGGAGCTCATGAAACAGTTTGAGGAGTTACAAGCAAAGGGTTCCATCAATCCCAGTACTTCTCCCTAGGGTTCGCCTGTCCAGTTTTCAAAGAAGGTGGATGGTACCCTCAGACTTTTTGTGGATTATCGGAAGCTGAACCAATTGACGATCAAGAACCCATAACCCTTGACAAGTATTGATGATCTTTTTGATCAACTTCTGGGACCATGAGTGTTCTCGAGGATTGATTTGAGATCCAGATATCATCAGTTGCACATTAGACCATCAGACATTCCGGTTACAACTTTTCAAAGAAGATATGGTCTATACGAGTACATGGTCATGCCGTTCGGTCTATAAAACACGCCAACAGTTTTCATGGTTCTTATGAATCGTGTGTTCCACCCACCTTAGAACTCTTTGGTGGTAGTTTTCATGGATGATATCTTGGTGTACTCTCACACTCAACATGACCATGCTACCCATATTTAGACCGTTTTGAGTGCATTGATATAGGATCAGTTATATGCTAAGATCTCAATGTTCCACTTTAGGATGGACCAGATTCACTTATTGTGTCATATTATCTCAGAGGCAGGAGTTGTAGTAGACCTAGAGAAAGTGAGAGTAACATTTTCCCAGGTGAATCCTAAGAACGTGTTTGAAATACGAAGTTTCTGGGGGCTAGATGGTTCCTACCGGCACTTTATATATGACTACTCTTGCTTAGCAGCACCGTTTACTAGTTTGACTAAGAAGAGTGTGATGTTCATTTGGTCAAAAGCTTGCGAGATAGCCTTTCAGGAGTTGAATGGAAGGTTGACATCAACACCTGTCCTAATACATCTAGAGAAAGGGAAGATCTATATTGTTTGTTGTGATGCATCAGGTATTAGGCTGGGGGAATTGTTGATCCAGGGCGATCAAGTAGTTGCGTACGGGTCTCAGCAGTTGAGCCCACATGAGAGGAATTGCCAGACACATGATCTTGAGTTGGCTCCAGTTGTTCATGGGTTACTCTATTGGAGATATTATCTCATGGGATACCATTCTTTCATGTTTATGGACCACAAAATTCTAAAATACATCTTTAACTAGTGTGGCTTGAATCCGAGACAGTGAAGGTGGGTTGAATACCTTCAGTCCTTCGTCTTAGAGCTTGCCAGTACACCTGGTTAGGGTAATGCAGTTGCTGATGCACTGAGTAGGAGGAATAACTTACAGGCAGTGTAAGAGGACTCTGGTGAGTGGCATCTTATGTCCTTGTTCTCTGAGATGCATTTGGTGGTGCACAAATTGCAGGGGAGAGCCTATCATTCATCCTTAGATATGACTTCTACCCTCATGGATATAGTGGGGATGAGATAGCTATCAGATTCAGAAATCATAGTTCTAAGGGAGTTAGTGGGAAGTGAGGACCCTCCTCCTAGTTAGACGATAAGCGATGACAGGGTACTATTTATCCATTGACGAGTGTGGGTTTCGGGGAATATACGCGAGGTGTTGATGCGGGAGTTTCATGCTTCAGCTTGGGAAGTGCATACAAGAGTTACCAAAATGTACCATTACTTGAGATTTCAGTATTGGTGGTCGGGTATGAAATGAGAGGTAGCTTGTTTTGTTATGATATGTTCCACCTGTCATCAGGTGACGGCAAAGAAATAGAGGCTAGCCAGACTATTACAAGAGTTACCCATTCTAGAGTGGATATGGGATGATGTCGCGATGGACATCATGGTCGGGTTGCCGAGGTCACCTCGAGGCAATGATTCCATGTGGGTTGTTGTGGACAGGCTTACAAAGGTAGCTCACTTTTTTCCAATCAATGAGACCTTCAATGTTGATGAGCTCGGGAAGTTGTATATCCGAGAGATAGTATGACTTCATGGGGGCCCTCGTTCTATTGTTTTAAATAGGGATTCCCATTTTACATCTCGTTTCTTGTAGAGTTTTCAGAGGGTACTAGGTATATAGGTGCTTTTGAGGCACATCTTACCACCCTCAGAACGATGGCCAGTCAGAGCATATGATACTGGTGCTAGAGGACATGTTGAGTGCATGCATCCTAGAATTTGGGGACTCTTGGTAGAAGCACATAACCATTGTTGAGTTTTCCTAAAATGATAGTTTTTAGAAAACTATTGAGATGAAACATTATGAGGCTTTATATGGTTGACCATGCCGATCGCCTCTGTGCTGGTCAGAGGAAGGTGAGGCAGCTTTATTGGGACCACATCACATACAGGAGACATCATAGCAGGTCCAATTGATACAGATGCATATGGCTATTGCACAGTCTCATCAAAAAAATTATGCTGATTACCATATACTATCCTTGGAGTTCTTGGTTGGGAATTAGGTTTTCTATCATGTTTCACCGAGTTTGAGACATATACAGATCAGGAGATAGGGTAAACTTTCATCAAGTCATGTAGGGTTGTTTGAGATTCTGGAGAGGGGTGGGCTGGTTACCTATCAGTTGCAGTTACCACAGAGGTATTGGGCCACGCACGACGTCTTCCATGTATCTCAGCTACACTGTTATCACTCAGACCTGTCACATGTATTTCAACCCAAGAAGGTTGAACTTCAAGTTGATGCATCCATTGAGAACCATCTGATTCGTATTATTGATATAACCATGAAGGTTCTCCGAGGCTAGTCAGTTCCTCTCGTATGGGTACTATGGAAGCATGGCCAAGTGCTGGACGAAACCTGAGAGTAGGAGATCGACATACATACTCAGTGGCCAGAGTTTTTCTCAGATTTATCTTCACCACCCTTGGAAGGGAAATTTGGGAATGAATTTCATTATGGGGGGAAGTTTGTAAAAACTAGGTTCTTATTCTTGAGGTACGCGTTTCTTCTTTTCCTTTTTTCCTTAAGTGTTTTTGAGAAAAATAAGGAAAATGGGAAAAATCAGAAAAATTGTGGGTGTAAGCCATGTACTTTTCCACATGCCGTGTACTTTGGCCATGTGGGATGAGTATATAGGGTGTGTAGGCCTGTTGGAAATGAAGGGTGAAAAACTGACTACACTCTATGTACATAGTATATACACGCCATGTAATCAGTTCACATGAGAATAATAAGGCGGTGGGAGAATCCACCAATGGAATTACAGTATATGTCGTGTACTTAGAAATATATTCCATGTAACCATGTCGGCTGCTAAACCGAGAGGTAGTGGAAAGTAGACACCAAAGGGCAGTTAAAAAATGTAAAGTACCCACCGTGTACCAAAGAGTACATGCCGTGATGGTAGGTTTTTAAAAAAAAATAGGTAGTAGCATCCTCTTTCGATAGAGGATTCTAATAAAGTCTGAGAGATGCGGGAGAGAAGGCCGGATCTTGGAAGAGCTCCCGACTGCACACCAGAACTCTGATTCCTTCGCTGATGATCTCGTTTAAACCGCACGGGTGAGTTCTTCTGTCTTCCTGAACCTCTCCTTTAAATTCATTCCCAAAGGGACGTTATTGGGTTTGGATGTGTAACTGCTTATCCCAGATCTATGTATTTCTCGGTTGATTCGGGAGGTTTTGTTCACATATATCGATCAGAGGAGATCAGGTTAGGTGTTCTGGTGTTTATTTAAAACCGTCGAGTTGTTTTTTTGTACTTCGTTCAATGCACCCATGTTTAGGGTGTCGTAGGGAGGAGGCCCTCACTGTAAAGATACCTAGAATTTCATAGGTAATCTTTTTATTATGTATAAACTATTGTTTGGGATCACTGATTTGATCCAGGTCCACCCCATGTGTGCGTTTCCCTTGTTTAGTTGTTTGGTCAGGATAACCATGGGTATGTCATGAATATATAATGCTAGGAGTTTTCATGAGAGAAAATGTATATAAATTTCTTGATTATGTGTTGGGATCGGCTCGGTTACTTGCTTATCCTGAGGGAAGTGTTTTTTTTAGCCCGAGGGAAAGTGTTTGTTTAGCTTGAGGACAACATTTCTTATGCCTGAGGGATGTGTTGTTTATCCTGAGAGAATGGTTTTGATTTTCCTAAGGGAAAAACTTCATACGCCTGAGGGAAATATTTGTTATGCTTGAGGGAAATCACCTGAGGGTTTCATTTCTGTTTATCCTGAGGGTAAGGCCTAAGGTGATGGTTCTGTTTAGCATGAGGGCAAGGTTCTGTTTAGCCTGAGGGAAATAGTTCTTATGTATGAGGAAAATGTTTACAGTAAATATTCACTATGGTGATTTCTTATATTATACCTCCAATGATAAAGCACATGCTTTGTAATGTTTTACCTTCTACTTGTTAGATATCCTGTTGTGGTTATTGATGAGGCACTGTATAAGATATTGTCGGTTGAGTCAAGGTCTTGGGAACTTATAATTCAATTATATTGAATTGCTATATAATAATTAAATGGTTATGGAACTGGCAGGAGTAGCTGTTTTTGAGTACATCCTAGCTTATTGAATTTCATTATTTCACACTTTTGTTGTACATTTTCCCTAATAGTTGGGCATGGGACATTGGTGGTTGCATACTATAACTTATTTCTCACACCATATTTGGGTCATGTCTTGGGCCCAAACAGATTATATTACTGTAGGGGTTGAAAATGGACAGAGTCCCTATAGAGGTACTTGATTGTTGCAGAGGAGTAAGCAATAATGGGACCTAGCTTAGGCTTGTGATGCTGCGGAGTTCATACTGCAATGTTATGTTGTGATATGTTGTACTTGTACCTTGTACTGTATTGTTTTAGATTTCAGTGTATCCTGTTTTGGATGCTTTCATAGAATTAGGAACATATTGAATCATCATATATATGAATATTGGTCATTTATTTACTTCAGTATCATTGTCAATTTTAGATTATTAATTTTTACTGCTTCCATTTTTTTATGATTCTATTTTCTCTACTGCGCTACACTTTAACAAATGAGGGCATAGTTTCCCCACTATCAGACCTAGGCACTCACTGCTAGTCGGCAGCCTCTAGAGTTTGGGGAAATGCGCTTTCGGTCATGTAACCAACCGGTATGGGGCTCCCGTTGTGTGGAACTCGAATCTAGGATGTTAAACTAGGTTAGCAGGGCAGGTTCATTATAAATTTGTATTAGAGGGAGGTTGTTCAAAATCTTACCTTGATGACAGTATATATTTTAGTATTTTTTTAAGAACTTGTGATGTAGTTATGAGTACGTTCTTAGACATTTCATACCATAATGAACATTAAGTCACCATGTTTGGTTTGATAAGTATGTCTTGCATATTAGTTCTAGTATTTTCCTTATTGGGCTTTCGATAGAGAGAAATCAAAATCCTTTTGCCCTTAATGGGGAGTTTTTATTCTCTCTTGTTATTGAGATTTTATGTTGATCTAATGTTTTCCTTTTTCTTCTAATGTTGTGTACCACCATGACTCTGAGATTTTGTGAGTATCAGATATAGGTTTAGGCTATAGATGATCCCTAGAAAGAAACCCCTTTTTTTAAATGAATATAGTAGAAGTGATTGTGCGCACTTTCCATGCACTAGGGCAGGCACCACTTCCAGATCACATTCTGGATCCATCTATGGATCCTCAAGGGGATTTTCTTCGAAATCATTCAAAAGATTACATTCATCAGAATCCACCAATAATTACCTGATCCACATACCCTCAACATGATGATGAATGATTATTCAAGATATAATGCATGTTTGAGTTATTGGAGACAGCTGATGCGATCAAGGTGAAGTGTACCAACGTCCTGATGGAAGGACAAGCTAGGACATGGTGGGACATGTTGGTGATGAATGGGAAACCCAAGGTATTAGAGTGGAAAGATATCGAGGTTAATTTAACCATCCATTTATATCATGATTCAATGGTTTTGGGCAAGGCTATAGAGTTCTTTAAGCTTGAGAAGGTAAACCAAATGTGATTGAGTATTATAACGGCATTCCAGAGCTAGTGCCGTTTTCTCCTGAGATTGTATCAAATCAGAGGATGAAGGAATGACCGTTCTTTTTGGGACTCAGATCAGATATCAATTCCCAGTTATTCTTACAGAGGCTTCCCACATATTCTTATGTGACATCTTGGGTGATGATGGTTGCGATGGACTTGTATGGGAAGTTAGCGTTTACATGAGTTCCTTTTTCTCCCAGTGGCTGCATTGGTTCCATCAATGGAATATAGAAGCATAAAGATTATGATAGTTGTTATTGATAGAACAATCATTTCAGACCACCTATAGATCAAGTAGGAATTTATTTGGTTTGCTGTCATTATGGAAAGATGGGACATTCTAAGAGGGTTTTCACTAAGGCACATAAGGATTGTTGTTCATGAGGATATTCAGAACACATATAGAGAATCTTCCATAATTTCCCTACTATGTGTAGTGGGATAAGATCATTATCTCATCTTAAAACTATGGGGAAATCAAATTTATTCATTTTCAAATGGATTCTAGCCACAGGCACCTAGAATAAATATTCATCACGTAGTGGAATAGTATCCATAGGAAGTAGGCACTGGTCTCACGACTGTGAGATGTACCATTGCTATGGCTACATCATTAGTGACTAATCTAGTTGATAGCAGTGTATATAAATATTTTATTTCAACACATAATGTTGTCATTCTTAATCTTCATATGGAAAAACAATCTTCTGTAATGGATACTACTACACCCCTTTGTACGAAGAGAGAGAAGGGTCTATGTAGTCATGGTTGTGTCTTCACTCTATCAGATGCCAAGCTATCTTAGAGTTTTCTATTTCTTGATATGAAATCTCCTAACAAAATGTTATGTATAGATAGGATCATTACTAATAAAGCACAAACTGATTTTTATCATCAATGGGTCTACTATACGACACCCAATGGTGTACCTCTATTCATTCAGGGAGAATGGGACCCAAGGCCAAGTAGATCCGTACATTCTTATCCATAGATTGGGAAAGAGATATCAGTGGTTTATTTTTTACCTGGAGTAGGATTCAATGATAGGTTATCTTCCTCCAATCGTTGTTATGTTTCCTAATTTGTTTGCTTCATACTTTTCAGGACTACCTCCAGTGAGCGAGGATGATATTTTTATTTACTTAATGCATAGAAATCAACCAGTCTATAATCCCTCTTACTGAATTGATCTAGATGAATTGAATGAGCTGAAGTCTCGGTTGGATTATCTTCTTGAGATAGGCTTTATCCACCCGAGTGTGTCACCATGGACAGTTTTGGTTCTCTTCCCAAAGAAAGATGACAGTTCTATTTTCTTATGTTTCAATTATCGAAAGCTCATTAGAGTGATGATAAATAACAACTATATATTACCATGGATGTATGATCTAGTTGATCAGCTGAATGAAGTAAAGTGGTTTTAACAGATCAAAAATTTGACACGGTTACCATCAGTTTAGGATAAAATAATATCACATTCCGAAAATCTCATTTCAGAGTCCATATGGACACTTTGAATACCTTGTTATTACCTGTGGTTTGAAAAATTATGAATAAATATACATGGATTTAATGATCAAGTATTAAAACGAGTATCTGGATAACATTTTTAAGGATTTTTTGATGAGATCCTTGCCTACTCAATGTCCGAGGAAGATCATGTGCAACATCTTAGAATAGTTCTGAGTGTGTTGGAAAATCACTGCATTTATGCCAAACTTTCAAGGTGTGATTTCTGGATTAAAGAAGTGGAATTCATGGGTCACATGGTGTCTAAAAAGGGTTTATAGGATGATCCTAAAAAGTTGAAGGATGCTATGACTAGGGAGAAACCGTGAAATGTTTTCAAGATCCAGTGATTCTTTGGTATAGCTAAATGTTATCACAGGTTCGTGAAAGAATTTTCAACAATGGGTTCTCTGATGACTATGATGACACAAAAGGCTTTGAGGTTTTTGTTTAATGATTAATGTCAGAGTTATTTTTTTAGGTCCAATTTCTATCGACTACTACTTCAGTGTTGACTAATATAGAGTGTGGTCATGGATATGTGGTCTTCTATGATGCATTTGGTTCAGATATGGGTTTCATTCTTATGTAGGGGTGATCATGAAGTAGCATTAGATATCTTCATATACGGACACATTTGATGAATTATACTACCCATGACATTGAACATGAATCTATGATGCACATTCATAATATTTGGCAGTACTACATTTTATGAAAATAGTATACAATGTATTTACACAACGAAACCCCAAGTTATATATTCTTTGAAAAGGATTTGAATCTTCGGTAGAAGCATTGGGTGGAGTACCTATAGTCTTTCGACATTGACGTTTCATATACCCCAAAAAAGGAAATGTTGTAGTAGATGCATTGATCAAGACACTTCCAACAAAATAAATGATGGAATCCTTAGAAGAGATGAATTTTATGGGCCTCTTTTCACAATATCATATTGGAGTTTAGGATAAAGGGGTTTAGTATTCCTTGGCCAGTGTTTAGTTGAAATTTGTTCTTCTCGAGAAGATTCATCATTATCAACAACTTTAAGATGATTCTAATATCATTATATAATAATTATTTGTTGGGGATAGTTTCTCTACAGTAGTTATCCAAATAGGGTGTTCTATGTTATCGAACCAGCTTTTCTATGACATTATCATCATGTAAGGTTGTTATGGGATATTTCCATAAATCTCGATGGTATGTGAACCCATGAACCAAAAAATGTTCTATGATGTGAGGATATAGTTTTGGTGGCCAGAAATAAGATGGTACATTTCAGAGTTAATCTCTCGTTGCTATATGTTCTAGAAAGTTAATGCCGGTGATAAAAAACAATCAGGTTTACTTCAGCCACTTCTAGTACCTACATGGAAGTGGGATGCGATCTCTATATAAATTGTGGTCGGGTTTTATCTAACACATATAAAGAAGAATTATTTATGGGTTGTGATTGATAGGTTAACAGAGTATTCTCTCTTATTACCCATTATAGAAACATCCACATTTGAGGAGTTCTGAAGTCTCAACATGAAGGATATTGTTTTCTTTCATTGATTTTAATCTACTATAGTCCCTTATAGGGTACCTTGGTTTTCTTATTTCGTTTGTACGAGCCTTCAAGAGGCACAAGGATCTCATGTACAATTCAGCATGAACTATAATCAGTAGATGGATGGTGATACATAAACATCTATACATATTATTTAGGATATTATTTGCGAAGGTCCTCTCAACATAGGTGGAGCTTGTGATGATCACATAGGGCTGGGTGAGTTTTCTGAACACAATGTTACTAGTCTGTGATCAGAATGACACCTTTTGAGGCTTTGTATGGTTGGCCTTGTGAGTCATTGTTGTGTTGGTCTGAGGATGTTTAAAATTTCTTGTTTGGAACATCCATAGTGTATATGACGAGAACTAAGATTCATCTGATTCATCAGAGGATGTTGACAGCACAAAGATGATATAAGTCTTTTGTTAATTGACGAAATAGATCATTGGAGTTTTTAGTTGGGGATTAGGTGTCTCTCTTTTTGGGTCATTGACAACTTGTGAGAAATGGGAAGCTTGCTCCTCACTTTGTGGGAACATTCAAGGTTTTTTAGCAGGTGGGGAAGGTTGGGGTAATATTTGGAACAACCACCACAAATAACATTGATACATAATGTGTTCCTTGTATCACAGTTGAGAATGTATTTATCCGATCCATCTCATATTTTGAGAGGGTGTGATCTTGAGATCGAGTTTGATTTATCTTTTAATGAGTAACCAGTCAATATAGTTCATTCTAAGGGCATGATACATCATTGGAGGATGATACCTTTGGTTCATTTAGTATTGCATCATGGATATGAGAGTCATGATACATGGGAACGTGAGACAATGATGACTGTGTAGTGGCCTCATATCTTTATAATGAAATCATCATCTTAGGCATAATATGGGCATAAAGATTTTATAGTGGGGAGGTTGTGACATCTCATTAAATTGATAAGGTGTGTTTTCCCATTTTCTAATTTCTCTTTTTTGTATAATGTCCATAGAAGAGATTTTCTAGAATTTCAGCTGGTAGTAGGGTAGGTACACATCGTGTACTAGCTACTTTGTACAAGGTGGGGAGGGTTATATCACACTATGAAAAGGTACACATCGTGTACCTGAGGTACTTTTCATGTAAGGATTAAATATCAGATTTTTGACCCATGGCAATGAGTGTTTTGGCATACATATCCAGTGTGGCATAAACGACATGACCAAGGGGTACATGTCGTGACTAAGGACACACCAAATATTAAGATACAAACATATTTTTTTGTTTCATTCCATTTATCATATCTTCCTTGATCGCAACCCTAGACCATTCCTAAGTGTTTTTTCAAAAGTTCCCCTCCTTCCAGATTGATCTGGTCAGCTTTGGTTCGTCATTGTGTTTGTCGTGGAACTCTTCGGGAAATGGTCATTCGAGTTCCTTATTTCTTATAATAATGATGCGGTCGTAAATTTGTGTTATCGGAAGCACTGATCTAAGCTGAAAGAATTCTTGTCATCTTCTTCTACATCCATTGTGGGATCTCACTACATAGGTGCTTTCCATTGATTGTTGTGATACGATGGATTTCTATTCTTGAGGCATGTGGTTTTTATTCTTTCCTATGATTTCTTGTCTTATAAATTGAATCAAACATGATGTAGATTTTATTTTAGGGACTTATTTGAATGTGTTGGGTTTAATTACTTTTGGTTTTTTTTGTGGGAGTGTGTAACCCCAACAATGAGCTAAGTGGTTTAGTCCTGTTTCGGCCAAATTGATTAACATTGTATTTCATGAATTATTTCAATTGATTATTTAAGTTAAACTGCTAAATCCAGCTTTCAATTGACTTGGTAAAACATAATTCTAGTGAATTGGGAGATTTGAAGTTGTTTTGTGATGGGAATTTGGAAAGCCCCCAATTCTACTAAAATGGGGCGGGTTTTAGGAAGGTGGTTGATTGAAATTGATGAATTTTAATTGTGCACTTGATGGAAATACGTTCAATTAAACTATTGCGTTTAATTTTGAAAATTAATTTTGAAAAAGAAGGAATTGGTTTTAATGGATTTCAAACTCATGAAAATAGACTAAAATAATTTGATAGAAACCTAGTAGTTTTATCTTATGTAAGAGGCATGTTTTTTTAATAAAGAACTCTTTTTCATTTAAATGGAATGAAATTGGAATTTTATGAATTGGAAGAATGGTATTTATTTTATTCTATGTAGTCTTAAGATAAATTAAACATCATGTAAGAGAACACACATTCCGTTGTTAGTTGTTGAGTTATTTGGATACAGTCTACACTATAAAAACCTTCTAAAAAACCTATGATGGGTTACATTCCCAATGGGAGGGTGAAGAGTCACCTCTGGACTGTGTCAGGGGGACGTGTGTATACTCATTTTTCTGTGTTCACTTAGAGTGTGTGGAATTCTATAGATTGTTTATACTATCAAACCTTTTTGTACATGACCATTTTGCTCAGATATTTATTTATATTTGAGATATAAATGTATGAAAATGTTGTTTTAATATTATATAAATTCCTAATGAATTTAGGTAAACTATTTTAAATAAATTTCTTACTTAATACATTATTTTATAAATATTCAATCACATGTAATTCAATGCATGTGATTTAAAAGTATTTCTTCAGCATTTTGATAATGTAATGCATGTTTTGTTTAAATTTGATTTTTAATTTCCAAACCATTTTTTTTTGAAAATTAAAATATTTTTATTGGAAAATATATATTTGGGACCTATTATTAATCCATTGGTCCTATACAACTAGGACTATTCTCACACCCTAATTTTCCCTTCGGGTGTTTGTAGACTATTTTCATGTAGTTTCAAGCAAAAAAAAGATCTTCTGCATGTAGATCCAACTAATGAGAAATGGCCTTTGCGAGTTCAGTCCTTAGGGACCTGGGAATTTTTTTCCATTTAGCATGTTATTTTTTAGTACTTTAGTCTTTTATTCCTCTCTGTTTTTAGTACCTTACTACTAGTGTATATTCTGTTGTTTTTCTTACCGTCTTGTTTCATTTTCTTCCTTTTTCTTGAGGGAAATTTGTGTTAACCTGTATTTTGTATGCTAACGGGTGCTTCTCACTGACCCATGGGGATCTGTAGTTCCCTTCGGGCTATGTGAGGTCCAGACTTGTTATCGCGTCATGAGGGTACCCTGGTTTGTTCGTGACATCCCACTATTTTCAAAAGTAGAAATGGTTAGAACAAAACTTAAGTCAACAAGTCATCAATACTATATCCCTTTGTAAAATCAATTATAGTGAAATATCTTATGGGATCCCAATGTTTAGAAAATATTCTTATGTTCTAACATATACATAGTCTCATACTATAGGTTTATCTATGGTTCTCTACTCTTAATTCAAAATGTAACCAAACCAACCTCTAATAACATCTATAGAGACCCTTCATTTCCATACATTACAATTACATAATTTTAATGACAAAAACATAAAAAATTACACACTAAGGATACAAAGGTTTATTTTCATGGAAAACTAGGAGTGTAAATAACATTTACAACATAAAACACAAACATTTATTCAATTCCTTATTCATTATCTTTCTATTGCCCCTTCTGTTCTCCATAGTTCATTTAGTCAACTGATGATATATATCAAAATAGGGGTGAGATAAAATTCTCAGTAAAATGATTTAAAAGATCATGAACCAATATGAAATGGAATGATGATAATCATAACACCATCATCATGATATGAAGCATTATATAAAGGAATGGAATGAGGCAATTAATAAAAATGTAACATCATGCCTTAGTGGTCAACTAAAACACATTGTTGTGAAAAAGTATAGCATCATGTTCCCTCATATTTAAAATTACTCATGATATAAATAACAATACACAATTACTTTTAGATATATATAATTATGGGTTCACCTATCACATCATATCATTTAATTTGTGCTATATAATTCTGGCTCACATGTCACATCAAAACATTTACATTATCATGCATGACACATAGAACATATATAAATCAGGGAGATAAAATAACCCATGTAAAAGAATGGGTTTCACTTCATAAATCATATATCCATAGGAATTTGGCTCCAAAATAAAAATAGAAAGTAACATACTTGATATAATAATTGTCAACATTGAGTGGAGAAGAAACAATCTCGAGAATTGTGTTTTTTGAAATAATAATACTTTTAGATTATAGTTTTTTTGTCATACACTCAATTTGATAACATTTATATCACAAAAATGAAATATATTAATGCAAAAATAATTGTTATGGAGTATCCATACAGTTAATGCCGTGAAATAGGGAAAAACCAAAGATAGAGAGTTGGGACTGATGATTTGCCTTACATAGTGTCTGAATTATTTCTTCACTTTAATGTAGTAGATAATTTAATTAGATTAATTAATTAATAATTCCAAAACTTTTCATACATGAACATAATTAATTATTGTTTTATTAAGTTCTTATATGGTCCATTTAATGATTTATAGAGTTTAATTTGTTTGTTTAGGAGTGTTTATTTTCATAGTTTTAACGATCGGTTTATTTGTATACATGAATGGATGTTCATTTAAAATGGGGATGAACATAATTTTTTTATTAAATATAAGTAATTATCATAATGAAAATTAAATTATATTAAATTAGATTAGGTTATATTCCATGAAGATTACTCATTAGATAAAATGTCAATGATGATCATTTTAGGTTAATTTTGGCAGTTTTTCGAACACAATGAACTTATTTTGGTTTTTCATTTATTATTATGAGAATAAGTTAGTTAAACAACATAAAAAGGATTATGAAAATAAATATAAAATATTTTTTAAGAAATTAAAAGGTTTTATAAACATACATAATGGTATTTAAGAAAAATATTTGTGCAACGACCATGATGTCGGTAAATTGACACATCAATGGCGACGATTTTATTTTTAGGATAAATGAAAAATAGGGGGATTTTTACATTGGATATTCCATTAACATGATATAATTCTATTATATGTATGATAATAGAGTTTTCATTACATCCTTATAATGTGAGGCAAGGAGAGAATATGAAAATAAATGGAAATTGAATGGAAATTAAAAGAAAAAGAGAGAGGATTTTCCTCTTGAAATCTCATCTTGAGATCCTCCCCAAGGCACATAGGCATGGTATTTTAATGATACCAATATCTATTTGAAATTAATTATGGGATAGTGGGGAGTATTGGGTATAATTTTGGGAATTATCAATGATTGAGATGTGTGAGAAGAATGGGGTGCGGGGGTGGTGTTTATAGTGGATGAGAGTGGTATTTTCTTATTATTTTAATCAATAGTCTATTATTTTTATCATGAAAATTAATATTTAGGGATTTCATAACTATATATAGTAATTTATGCATGTGTACGTGAATCAATGGTTGCTAAAATCATCCATGACTGAAGCATGACTCAAAAATACAGGTCTTTAGCATTTATCACAAATTATTGTATTTTATTATTCACAAATATTCATGTATTTCAAAAAACCCCAAAATTTTATCCTTAAAATTTTTAGACTTTTAGAATTAAAAATTGAACTCTATTTTATGAAAATATTTTTCTAAATATGATTAATTTAAATTTTTAGTTAAAATCAACAATTACCTATAATATATAGATTTTAAAATTATAACCTTTTTTGCAACACATTGAAAAATTACCTATGGTGTCATAAAATTATCATAAAATAATAGTACATCAAAATATTAATTTATGAATACATTTTATAATGATATATTTTATTTTAATTAATTAAAATAATCCATATATTGTAATTAAATATTTATGTCTAATTAAAATTGCAACACTTAATTGAAAATTTTTAAAATATTTACTTACTTATACTATGATATAATTATATCATATTTTCACATATAAGATGAAAAAACTGAATTTATACTTTTAGGATATAATCTAATATTTATTTTGTTGGGTTACTATTCATAAGGGTTATATTACTATTCATAAGGTCATGATACTATTTCATCATTATTGGTTCGTTACCTTCTAGAAATAAATTTTACTTCATTAATTATTCATTTGTAATGTTTTTATTTTGGTATCTAAGTGATTTTATGTGATTTAAACTAAGTAATATTACAATAATGTGGGATAACATACATTGATAAAAGTTTTGGGTTGTTACTATAAAGTCCAAGTAACCATGTTGGGATTGTTGTTAGGGTTTTCTGTTAGTATAGTTTTATGTAATTTCACCACGATTGATGGACTTGTTGTGCGATGTGATTATTTATTCTGATTTTCTTGGATATTTGACACATGTTCAAGTATGGAATGATATTTTAGTATTAATGCATCATTCTAGGAACTCAATAATTATTTTGACATGCATCATTTTTAGGCACGTATGAAAAATCAGGTTCATAGAATGTTGTTGAAATTGAATTGTTTTTCTTCTATTTTTTTAATAGAACAAAAATATTTCCTAATTTTGAATCTAAATATGAAAATGATTCAAACTATGTTATGGTTTTTCTTAATGAGAATGAAAGTAAATGATAATGTGTTTAGAATTTTCTCCATGACCTAATTATAGGATGGCTAAGGGTGGTAATAGAACATTGATTGTGACCATGTAATGTTGTATGATGGTGTATTTGTTATGAATTTACTATAACTACCATGTTTAAATGTGTTAATGGTGTATAATAAGTTCTAAAATTATTTTATTAAATTTTATGGGAATGCGTCTATGACGTCGCTTGTTAGTAGGATGATAGGAAGAAATTGGAGGGGATGTTCCTCCAGTAGTAGAGAATATTTCTCGGTTAAGGAAATTTATGGAAAGTTGATTATGATGGGTTGTATGGAATATTTTTTTCCTCATAAAAGAGATCTTGTTGAACTACCCTCTGAATGTAATTGGAGAAGGTGAACCTGAAGCAACTATTATACTGATTTCATAAATATATAGATGATCTGTGATCACGTAGAGACTCATGTTGAGAAGAGAGTCATATTGGGTGATTATATAGTGTATGGATCAGTGAATCAATGGGGGATATCTAGGAATAGAATGAGGTGTTGTAAAACATGGTATGATATCACTTAAAAGAGAAGTTATTGGATAAATTTCATCCATAGACATTGATACATGAGTGGGAAACATAGTTTATCAGGATTTTCCAAGGGAGTATGTCCATGATGGAATATGAATGTCCCATTACCTACAAGTAACAATTTTCTCTAGCACTAGAAGTTGATGAAATAGCTATGACCAGAAATTTTCATGATTGGAATAATTATGATATTAAGTATCGTGTTTAAATAATGTTCATAATGTTGTTTAAAGAGGTAATGTATGAGGATCTCCGAATAGAGGGGATCCTGAAAAAGTATTCTGGTGAGGGATAAGTGGTTTATTCATGAAGATCAGGAGGAACTTATCTCAAATGTAGGGAGCATCACTATGATAATGTTAACTAGGTAAATTTGAAATATAGTTTACAGTGGGAAGGATCTGCTAATTTATATGTACTCAAAATATTTTAAACTAGTGTAGTTAGTCATTTCACAGTCATAGACATTGTCTCCAACTAATTTTTGAGTTTCAATCTTGTGGCATGATTTCACAACTATTGTTATTATATAGGACCAAACAAAATGTATATTGATTGAGTAGATAGAAATTATTAGTGTTTTGTAAGGGGGTATTTAATGAAATATCAGTCAAGCAGTTGTAATTCTACTAGATGTGATGTTAGAGGTGGTGCATGTGGTTCTTGTAGTAAAGAGTTCCTGTATCAATATCGTAGGGAATGTTAAAGGACTCATACTATATAATAAGAAATATGAGAAAGACAATTGCATGTAGTTCATCCAAAAATGGTGGATAGAGGGTTTGAACCATTTATTTTTTACATTTAATATGTCTTTAGCTTTTACATGTTATTTTCTATATTTGATACAGGTGCCTCTGATTCATTTTTATCTCCAAAACATCAGAATGTGTTGAGTCAAAAAGAGGCGTTTGAGAGTGGGTTTATAATGATCGACATGGCATTGTGGGTATGGTCAAGAGAAATCTATTTGTGCAATGAATGTTCACTTCAGGTCGAGTAGTATGGATTACTATGGGATATATAGATAACTGATAGGATAATTTTTGACATGATATTTTGAGAATGGAATACTTAGTAGAATATTGATCCCTCATTTATTGATCCCAAAAGAGAGTATGTTTAACATCCCCTGAGGGTGAAACATGTGTTCATCATGGAGAGTGGGATGTCCCTACATCCAGTATAAGGATAGTTCATTAGAAACTTGGAGAGATTATTATCTTGGTTGGGAGTAAATTTATAGATGAAGGGGTTTAAATTATTATTTAATTACAACAATATTCTATAGATGGTATGACATGTTTCCTAAAAAAATATCATGGTTTCTATATGATAGGTATGTAGAGTTTATGCTTGATTTTATACCAAGTGATTAACTTTTTTCTACTCAAACATATATAATGGAACCAATATTGCTTCAGAAGCATAAGAATCATCTGCAAGTGTTGATGGATAAGGTATTTTTCTATCTTAGTTTGACACCATTAGGTTCTATAGTGTTTGTTCCAAGTGAAGGATGACTGGACTTTACAATTATGTGTCAATTACTAGATGTTTAAAAGGTTGATAGTGAAGAATTGATATAATATTTCCATATTGATTATATCAATGATCCGTTGAGTAGAAAAATATATTCTCTAATATCTAATTGAGATCATGGTATAAATTTTTTATATTAATAACTTCAAATATTATAGGGATCGTGTATAGAAGATGGTATGTCCATTATTAGTTCATCGTTTTTCATTTGGGATAATGAATGATGTAGAATAATTTAAGGCCATAGTGAACTAAAAATTAACCTGTACATAAATCATTTTTTATGTTTTTTTTGATGAAATATTTGTGTACTACAAGACTCATGACGATCATGCCCATCAAATTGAGATCATCATGAGTAATATAGGAGATAATCCACAATAATCCAAGATATATATGTTTTAATTAGAGATTGATTATGTTCATTTCTTAGGTCGCAAAATCTCTTAGAAATGTGTTCTTATAGACCTAATGATGATTCATGAAAATTTTTCTAGGATCATACTTTGAGTGTCTTTGATATCCATATTTTTTTTGTGATTATTAATACATTATAAAATGAACGTTAATTACCATTACATATTGGAAACACCACATTATTTCTTGAACACGAAGGTAGTTATGTTTTAATGGTCTAAATCATGTGAATATCTTTCCAGGAGTTGAAGTGGTATATGAGTACAACACTGATCATGATTATACCCAATTCAGGGGAAGAGTATACTATGTTTTGTGTTGGACCAAGGATGGGGATTGGGGTAGTATTGATGCACATGTATTGAGTTATGTCATCTAGTACATGGTAGATGAGGCAAGATAAATGAAATCACCCAATGCACAACCTTTATTTAGCTAGAATGTTTTATTATTTGATGTGTTGATGAAATTATGTCTTTGGATACTATTTTTTTGTACGTACTGATCAGAAGTGTATAAAAATTATCTTTTTTTCATCGATATTTTAATCCCCAATAGTATAGATGGATTGAGTATATTCACTAATTCAATTTTGATCTATCATATATGATAGGGATATGAGACATGATTCCTAAAATGTTGATTATAAAAACACAATCTCAAGAAGTTTAGAAGTCTAGTTCTGTGTTGATGATGATGACCATGGTTGAATAATGTATGTTGTGTTTATAGAGTTATAAGGGAAGATGGACCTCATTTTAGAATCAGTGGAGTCCAATATTTTGGTCCAAGGAAGGTAAATGAATATTGAAGATCTAGATAGTTATCTGTGAGGGCTATTATTATTTATAGGGATTCACCTTTAGATATAACAATCGATGGGGATGAGATCATTGATGTCATGTATCATGAAGTTATGACTACTAGAATTTGATATGCGATGAGAGATGAATTTGACTCCACGATGTGGGTGGTGGATCTAGATTTGGAATAAACATATTATTTCATATGAAAGTAGTATTTGGCTGTCTGGTATGAAAGGAAGATTGGAGGAATCATGAAAATATTATACATTTGTCAATTTGTGGAGGCAAGATGACAATGACCCAGTGGTTTTATACATCCATTTCCCATTCCTTAATGTAAGTAGAATATTATTACCATGGACTTTTTAGTGGTATGCCCAAGGATTACTATTAATAATGAAACCATTTTTGTAGTTGTGGATTAACTAATAGAAGTATCACTTTTCTTACCAATAAAGGAGGAATTTTCTATTGACCAATTGGGATACTTTTACCTTCGAGGGATATCACGTCTATATTGGGTTTCGATGTGTATAGTTTCAAATTGGGACTCATGTTTTACTACATCCTTCTATAAGATCATATAGAAGGATTTTGGTACATAGGTTATACTCAGTTTGTCTTTTCATCCTCAAATATATGGGACGTTATAATGTACTAGAGACGTAATTGAGAATAATCTATGATCGTGTGTTCTATAATTCGGTGGTCCATGGGAGACGAACATAGTGCTAAGGTATATTTCCAATACAATAGTTATTAGATAGCTATTTAGATAGAACCATATGAGGATCTATATGGTACGTCATTCAGATCACCTCTATGTAGGATGGATGGTGGTGAGTCAACGTTGTTGGCACCGAGTATTATAGAGGAGACATCGGGGTATGATCATCTAATTTTGAACTTTATGGCTATGGAGTAGAGTATTTATAATTAATATAATTATAGACATTGATGACCCCTAAATTTTACATTGGGTAATTTTTTGCTCTTATGTGTGTCACATAGATTGGTCCACTATACGATTTAGAGATAGTGCAAGTTGGTTCCTTAGATTGTTGGACCTTTTGAGGTGGGGGAGAGACCCGAGCTACTGTATTATAGATATCCTCTTACATAGAGGTGAAATTATATGAATTAAATTTTTTCATGTGTAAAAACATCAATAATATCACATCAAACCTTCTCACGTGATATATGTGGATTCTGTTGACTTTGAGATGGATGCATTCCTTATGGATCATCTAATAAGTGTGTTGGATCACAATGAGAATGAGTTGCAGGAATAGAAAATGTTGATAGTTATTGAATTGAGTAAACATGACTGTGATCAAGATAAAACACTAGACGGATAATAAAATAGGAGGTCCTAGTGGCCTGATAAATTTTCCACATAATCATAATGATTCATGGTAGTACAACTCAAGTGCATGTTATTCTAAATAAGTGGGATTGTAACATCTTGAAATTTTATGGTGATATATATTGCTAATTTTTTAGGTACAACCATTCATTGATTTGATTCGATCATTTTTTAATATTAATTTGGGAAAATTTTATGTGAAAATTTTTATTTTAAGCAGTTTTTGGTAGTGCATGGTTGGCACAGACTTCTCCCAATTCATGCACCCTGTAAAAGAAAAAAATCCTTCCCAAAACATAGGCATACATTGTAGATTAAACATAGTTTGAAAGACCCTACTCTCTCTTAGTAGTAAAGTTTTTACCCCTAAGAGGAGGCTCATAGATAGGAACACAAATAGGGATAACATTGCACCACATATAAGAAACCATGACTGTGGAATATTAAATACTAAAAAATTTAATAAAAATTCCAAACCAACAAAATTATATCCAGAAACACCTTCCTTTACCATAAATAACTTATCCTTGACATTAGAGGCTCCCAGATGTGTAAGTAATTAAAACCTCTGTTCATTACGGATTTAATATCTAATTGATAGACATTCATGTCTCCTTGTATGTGATTTCTACCTAATTATAATTTTCTCTCTCCTGTAATACTTCCCTGATGAAGAGAGAATTATTTTCCTCTATTTTCATGGTTTTAGATAATGGTTTTGATATATATAAATCCATTTTATCATGGATATAGGTTTTGGATATATATATATATATATATACATATATATATATAACATTCTTCATTTTGAAATTGAACATTTCACTTCAATTTCACAATTTTGATTAGTGATCGTCCATCAACAATCTGGAGGTTGGTCGTCTAAATTTCAAATAACATTGTCTTGATTATATTTGTGTTTATGGAGTTGTGAAATTCAAATTCCCATGTTTCTCAATTATATCATGATTTAGATTAAATATTTGGATAATTTATTAATGGAATTATGTGATTATGAAATTGATGGAATAATTGGAATCTAGATTTGTTAATTAGATGGGATTATGTAATTGGATAATTATTGAGATAGGGAAACTAATAATGGGAATAAAGGTATGTTTCTATTATCCTTTAATGGCTAATGGGTTATGTGATTTAATGTTGGAAATTTTTTTAATATTCAATTATCTATATTATTTAATGCGATTAAATTGAAGGATTATGATTGAATAGATAATTGAAATGATATATCATGATGTGATATATTTATTAGATTGTTAATATATATTAACCTTGAAAAATGAGATATATGTGATAAAAGTGATTGAATAGTAAATGGGGTGTATAACATGGACTCACGCTCCAGATACACATGGGGTGCTCCACATGAATTTCTAGACTCAAATTCTGGAATGTGAATTTAACTTCAAGGGAAAGGTACTGATGCTCCAAATACCCATGAGTTTTGGGATATGGATTGGTATTCAAAATACCGAAATGGTGATAGACACACTGTTCTTGGCCCATGAGATTATCATCATAATATCGTTCCAAATGTGCATGTTTGTAAATGGAATTAAATGTAAAATGAAACACCACATGTTTTTATAAATTTTGTTTCCCAATGTGATATGTTTTATACTCTAGCACGAGTAAAAGAAATTATTGACGGTAAAGGTATCATCGTGTGCCCATGGATTATGTGGTTAAAGAAATAATAATTCAATATTAAATTTGATTAATTTGTTGTTTTTAAATTATCATTTATACAATTTCAAACACTTTTATTAACTTGTTATTAATTTAGATTCCCACGATGGTGGTCTACATAGTTGTATACACACCCTAATGGGGTTTTGTACTCAGTACCTAAAATGAAGTCACATTTTTAGGTTATGATAAAAGAAATATTATGATTAAAGATGGTTGAGTTTTGAAACAGAATGGATGACAGAAAAATACATGGTATCTGGAACCACTTGAGTGTTGTTGGTGTATTTATTATGGGGTTTCAATTTTACACAGAACACATATTCAATAAAACCTGTTTACTATTTTAGTTTTTGATATTATTTAATCTTCTGGTTCATCATGACATTTTTTTGGACATTTCATTTTTATTTTTATAGGTTATTATCATCATGTTATTTTTTATTAGTTTGTTTTTGTTGTTCTATTTTTATATAGATGGTATACTATCAACATGATATCAATATTATACCCCCATTGTTAATTGGTAGCCTCTATAATAGAGGGAGGAACACCTGAGGTCATGTGGACAACTAGATCATGGGACAATGTTATGGATCCTAGTTCAGGATGTCACAATATCATACAAATAATCCAAGAGTATATCCTTATTAGTTCAGATAAGATTAGTTTCATTATTGTATACCATAAATACAGTGTTGCATGTGATGAATAGAGACCCACCACATGTGACTTATTGTACCTCATTATATTTTATCTAGAATAATATAGTAATTATGAATATACACATATCTTATCCAAAACCACCTCAAAATGGATACTTTTGAAATTAACAATCTCCATTAATATTTAAATTTACCTATTTTTTCAATAAAATGATTGGAAATATGTCAGCTATTATTTTTAGACTCTAGCAGAAAGATGACATGGGATTCCAAATCCCAGTAACACCAATATAGATTTTAAAAAAATGAATATATTAACATCATGATAAAATAGTATTCCTAAAATTAGGGAATAACTCAAAAATATCGACTCATATGGGAAAAAAAGACTATAATTGAGAATAGATTGTGTGTTTAAACCACGATGTGATATATTTTTGGTTGTGATCAGATATTGGGAACCACAACCATTTTGGTAGAAATAATTATATTAATTATTCATTAATTGTTGATTTAAAATCATAAGCCTAATAATTTATAGAACATCAAAAAGGAATGTTGAAAGATTTTGATATCATGGATCAATGATAGAAATATTTAAAGGTTTCCTGATGACCTTGGTGATTGACTGTCTCTCCAATGATGATGAAATAGATCTGTTATTTATAAGTGATCTGTACAAAGTGATATTTAGTGTTAGAATTATTTCATTTAATTGTTTTCTAATTTTTATATTTTATACATGAACCAATTCACATAAGAAGACTATTTTGCAGATTGATGGTTTGTTACGGTTGATATTAAATGATTATTTGATTGTTCTTTTTAAATCATTCTAATGATAATGAATCATGGAAACCCTAAACATAAAATAAAATCACCCTTATCATACACTTTTTTGGATTTCTCCCCAATTTCATTATAATATATGTCATTAGGATTATTATGTGTGGAGGTTCAATGTATACCAAATATTTTATTGTTGTATGACTGGTTTTAAGAACCGTAGAAGGATGTTGTGGGTGCAATTCAAGATTGAGGGATCTACTAAGGGGTTACGATGGTGTAAAAAATTAGATACTGATTGAAACATATTTTAGGTATCCATTTTTGTGGTTGATTATGAAATGTTGAACGATAGTAGTGATTTCCATAGGATTTCTTATCTAGATTCCAGCTATAAGTAACCACAAGGTCAGTCAACCATATGTCTATAATTTCTAAGACTGGGTTTTGGAATTATTGATGAAATCAAGAAAATCCTATATAAATAGTAATATTATAAATAATAAAATTTTACACATCACGTTACCATAGAACAAATTTTGTGTAGGTTTCTTGGAAATAATGGTAGGTATGGCATCTCGCCTTTTTATAACATAACTTTTCATTAAATTATTCAAAACTCGGGATCTTTAAGGTTTAGTGTCTTGGAAACCAGGAACAAAATAGAAGACGACATAAAAAATTCTTCTTAAACATTTGAAAGGCTTCTTCATTTTTCATCCTAAGTCCATTACACCATCTCAGAACCTGGAAGCATAAAACAAAGGAAAGGGTGAGAAGAAGGCCCAATAAGGGAAACCAGAGAAACATTTTATATGTTAACTTGAGATACATCCACAAGGTCATGACAAATAACTTTAAGGCATGAGAAAGAGATTATGAGGAATATCATAATAAAAATAATGTGTTTCATAACATGAAGATGTGGATACAAAATTTAACATATAAAATCATTTCTATATCACAAAGGTCCATCCCCAATGTGTCATTATAAAAATTACCAAAGTTATTCACCAAGGTATCGTTAAAATGGTCATATATAGAGATTAAGTCTTTACCCAATGCATTGAGGAAATATCATACATCACCCTTAATTTGCCTTTATTATCACGTGAGCCACATATATCATCATCAATAATTTCATAAATAAACCATATAACATATAAGAAATGGTTTTTATTTCATAGTCATAACATTTTAAAAACTGCTTTAAAGACGTGATCTTTATATCACATTAAACCCATGGAAAAGGAAAGTGGGTCTCATGTATGTAAATCCCAGAATTTAAAATAGAAAATTGTGATATATATCTGAACTATCCTTTAGAATAAATATCTTTTAGTATTCACTTAATAATATAAAATAATTTGAGAAAAAGAGAGAGACATTTTGAGACAAAAATTCGGTTACATAACGACTATGTTGCAGGGTTTTAGAAAACATTGGAAAGAGATGGAACATGGGTAAACCACTCCTAAATGATCCAAAAAATAGTAGCGGGATAGAATATAAAGGATATAAGAACATGGTAATGAAATTTTTTGGACATACCATATGAAATGAAAAACATGAAAGGAAGACAAAAATAAGATTTCTCTTATAAAGAATTCGGCAGCCTAACAACGTCACTTAAAACTTCCAAAAAAATTAATTGATGATATTAAATAGGGTATATCAACATGTGAACATAAATGGAATTTATTATTAATATAGAGATCATACCCCAAAATGGGAAAAAAGAACTTGAAAGACATGACATGAGAGTAGAACTTTGAAAATCGGAAGAGTGAAAGAATCCCTTACCTTGATGAGTAACTTCAAAATATTGAGGTTTGGGACTTTGGAAGGCTTGAGGGAGCCATGAGAGGACTCCTTTGGAGGTAATGAGACCATAAATTCTTTGAGGAGGATTTTGAAATGGAAAGGATGAGAGAATGACTTGCTATTTATAGGGGAAGTGAGGGGACCAAACATTAATGGCCAAGGGACACCTCCTTGGTGGTACTGCCAAAACCATGGGCTTGCCCATGGTATTTTCCCATGGTATTCGACAATTGGGACACCTAATAAATTATCATACTATTAATAAGTCGACCTGAATTATTACATAATTATTACGTCCTTAATGATGGCATTAAACACCCGGAAGTGTAAACTGAAAATTCACTATTCACCAAAACATCAACTTTTTCAGAAAAAATCTCAAAAATTCACCATAACATCATATCGATGATCTAAATTCAAAAATTGAAAACATTTTATAAAAATAATTTTCTAAATATTTTAAATTTATTTTTTAAATAAAAAATACTATTCACCTAAAAAAAACTAATACTTAACAATTAATTTTTGAAATAGTTATTTACCTATTTTATTGAATCACATTACTTAATCAAGGTGCATAAATTATATTAATACTTTCTTTAAGTGAGCATACTAATCCATTTGGTCACATTATTAATCCTAAGCGTAAAATCACTATTCATAAGTTACTATTCAACAGAAATTATGTTTATCTTATTAGACTCTAAATTTATTACTAAACACATTTGCAGAAGACCATTTTTTAAAAATCCTTACACATCATTAATAATTTAAGGTTTACATAAATATTATAAAATATACATTTTTTTCAAAATTCATCCATAAGATACATCCTATTTTTATCTGGACATCTGAAAATTCACAAAATTAACAATAGGAAGAAATCACAAATTTATTTATCTAAATGGATTACACAAAGTAGCTAAGGTCTCATTACATAGCCCCTTATAACACCTGTATATGAACTAAGTGTAAGGTGTTCAAAGGTGAGAGAATCTGATGGAGGCTCGGATAACATTTCCCTAGTAGTAATCTCCACTAACATGAACTTCTCCCATAGGTGATTCCGTTCATGCTTGACACACTGGAGTTCGCCATGGGCTTGGTCCAATGCGAAGCCCAAATATGCCACCTCCTTCCCAAGTTCTGATAAGTGGGCTCCATGTGGTTCATGTCTGCTGGATGAATCCATCGACTCTTCTTTCTGCATTAACCATTAACATCTCTATTAAATTGTTAAGATTAAATTAATATAAAATTCAAAACGTTTAGGTCGTTACAGTATTCCACCCTTAAGAAATTTCTTCCCCAAAATTTTAAACCAAAGGCCTAGTCGATAAGGTGAGGGTACTTTTGCTTGATTTTTTCCTTAGGATCCCACGTCGCTTCTTCATACTTATGATTCCCCCACAGAAATTTCACAAGGTGTGTTGTCTTGTTGCGTAGAACCATGTCTCTATGGTCTAAGATATCCACTGGATGCTCCTCATAAGAGAGGTCATGTTACAGTTGTACTAACTCTAGGTTCAGCACATTCAAATGGTCGAGTATGCACTTTCTCAAGAGAGATACATGGAAGTCATCGTGAACTTGAGCTAGGTTCGGTGGAAGTGCTAGATGTTAGGCCACTGGTCCTATGCGATCAAGGATTTCATAGGGGCCAATGTACCTAGGGATGAGCTTCCCATGATCCCAAACCACATGACTCTCTTCCATGGAGAAATATGAAGGAAGACATTGTCTCCAACTCCAAAATCTAAGTCACTTTAAAGGTTGTCATTATTTCTTTTTTGTTGACTCTGAGTAGCCATTATGTGTTGTTGGATGGAATGAACCTTTTCTGTCATCTCTTGCACAAGGTCAGGCCCAAGAAGCTTTCTCTCACCAGCTTCATTCCAACAAGTAGGAGTTCTACATCACTTTCCATATAGAGCTTCATAGGGTGCCATCTGAATACTCGAATGGAAGCGGTTGTTGTATGAGAACTCAACTAATGGGAGGTGTTGATCCCATCCAACATTAAATTCCATTGAGCATAATCTCATAATGTCCTCAAGTGTCTGAGTAGTCCTTTCAGATTGGCCTTCAATTTGAAGATGATAGGCCGTACTAAAATTCAAATCCGTATTCAAAGCATGTTGAAGACTTCTCCATAATTTTGATGTGAATCTTGGATCACAATCAGATACGATGGATAGCGGTACCCCATTTATCCTTACCACTTCCTTTACGTATATCTTGGCAAGTTTATCCAGAGAGAAATCGTCCCAAAAAGAGATAAAATGGGCGATCTTGGTGAGAAGGTCCACTATAACCCATATCACATTGTTCCCTATGGATGTTTTCGGGAGACCAGTGAAAAATTCCATAGTGATATTATCCCACTTCCATGTTGGTGTGGGTAGCGGTTGTAATACCTCTTTAAGAAGTTGTCATTCTTCTTATACGTGTTGACACACCAGGCACCTTGTAGTGTAATCACCAATCTCCCTCTTCTTGTTATCCCACCAATAATGATCACGGTGGTCTCTATACATTTTAGTGCTTTTTGAATTTATAGAGAAATTAGATCTATGAGCTGCATCCATCAGTTCATTCTTCATCTCCAGAATAGATGGAAGACATAGTATTGTATGAAATTTCAATACACCTTCTTGATCAATATTGAAATTAGGAAACTTTCCACCCTTCACAGCCTCAAACTTATCCTGCAACAAAAGATCTTCTTTTTGAGCCTTATTGATCTTCTCTAGTAATGGAGTTTGAGAAATCATTTGGCATAGGGGGTATGATGTCCCTTCCCTTACAATTCCCATGTCCAATTTTACTAGATCCTTAATCAAGTGATATCTTAATATCCTTATTATTGCAAGAACAATAAGGTCTTTCATGTGTAACGCATCCGCATCCTTGTTTTCTCTTCCAGGGTGATAAGGAATTGAACAACAATAGTCTTTAATAAGCTCAAAAAATCTCCTTTTTCTCAAGTTCAATTATTTTTTCATAAAAATATACTTTAGACATTGGTGGTCGGTGTATATATCACATTTCTTCCCCTAAAGATAGTGCCTCCATATCTTTAGAGAAAAAAAAACTACCACTGGCTCTAGATCATGCTTAGGATAATTCATCTCATGTTGCTTCAGTTGATGAGATGCATAATCAATTACCTTGCCATTTTGTATGAGGACGCACCCAAGCCCTTTTAGAGATGAATCACTAAAAATAATGAATCCTTCTCTGATAGAGGGTAGTGTTAACAACGGTGTAGTAACCAATCTGTTCTTCAGATCTTGGAAACATTCCTTGCATTCCTTTTTCCAGATGAACTTAACCCTTTTTCAAGTAAACTTGGTTAGTGGATTAGAAAGCCATGAAAGGTTTTTCACAAACCTCCTTTAATATACTGCTAATCCAAGGAAACTATGAATCTCAATTACTATTGTGGGTTGAGGCCACTCCTCCACAACCATTGTCTTTGCAGGGTCAACCAATATTCAGTCATTAGTTATGATGTGCCCGAAGAAATCCACTTGTTGTAAACAAAACACATACTTGCTGAACTTTCCAAAGAGCATCTCCTTCCGTAGAGTTAGAAAAATGACCTTAAGATGATCTTCATGCTCCTCAGGACTTTTTTAATATATCAAAATATCATCAATAAATACTACCACAATGTTATCAAGTTAGTCCTTAAAGATTTTATTCATCAAATCAATGAAAATAGCAAGATAATTAGTCAAGCCGAAGGGAATAACAGTAAACTCATAATGCCCATATCTTGATCAAAAGGCAGTCTTTGGAATATCTTCATTCTTCACCCTCAGTTGATGATAACCAGATCGAAGATCAATCATGGGGAATAATTGAGCCCCCCAATGTTGGTAAAATAAATCATCAATTGTTGGAAGAGGGAATTTGTTCTTCACTGTGATCTCGTTATGTTCTCTATAATCAATGCAAAGCCATAATGGTCCATCCTTCTTCTTCATAAAGTGAATTGGTTCTCCCTAAAGAGACACACTCGGTCGGATAAAACACTTCTCCAACAGGTCTTAGAGTTGTTTCTTTAACTCCTCTAACTCCAAATTTTCCATTCTATACGGGGTCTTTGATATCGGTTGAGATCTAAGTACGAGTTCAATGGAGAACTCTACCTATCCTTCTGGGATAGGTCCAGGTAACTCCACAGGAAATAAGTCCATGTATTCCTGAACAATCGGAACATCATCTATTTGTATACTCCATTTTTTTCTGCATCCTCACTGATTAACTCCATAATGAAGGCTATAGGAGGTGCCTCATGACAAGGATCAGTTCAGGATATCTCTCCTTGGAAGATAGTTGTAGGTCGTTCATTCAAGATTACTGATATTTCATTACTTCTAAATTTTATCTTAGAATTATACTTCGAGAGTTATTCCATCCCTAGTATAACGTTGAATTACATCATGGGAATGACTACTAGATTTTTGATAATATTGTGATCACTAATGTAAACACTAGAGTCTCTAAACACTGTTGATGGATGGATAATCCCACATGGAGTCTTCACTGAAAACTCTACCTCTAGTAGTTTGAGGATTGATTCTATATTCATTGCAAAATTGGATGAAATAAAGGAATGTGTATAACCAGAATCAAACAAAGTACTTTCTAGTTTTGAGAGGACAACAAGAGTACCTGCTACCACGTCATTCGGAGCTTCAAATTCAGTTATTGTGATATAAAAAGCATGACCTTTCTCCCTTGGCCTTTGCTGAGGTTGATGGGGATTCCCCTCCACTACCATCAGATTTGGACAGTGATAAGTAAAGTGCCCATGTTTTCCACACATAAAGCATTTGACTTTGGTTCGGGCCAGATAAATCATTCATCTGTCGTTAGTGTAGGGAAGTTGAGGCTTCACCTCACTATGAAAATTTCGAGCAATATGGCCTTCACTTCCACACTTGTAGCACTTTCCACTTTCGATCAAGTAGTGCCCCAAATGCTTCTTCCCACATTTATTGCATGTGGAAAGTTGCATTTTCTTTCCACCTCTTTCCTAATCAATTATTTTTCCCAGGCTTGGTTCTAGAGCTCTCTGCTTCTCATTTGATTTTTGAGACCGTTATGTCTCACCAAACTCCAGTTCGCCTTTCATAGCACTTCTTACTATTTCTTCCTAGCTATCATAGTCCATGGTGGCTAGATTCTTCTGCATATGAGGTCGTAGTCCACCAAAGAATCTATCAACCTTCCCATTAGGGTCCATGACAAATCTTGAGGTATAAAGGGAATGCCTTTTGAAGTTTATCTCATAGATTCCAACAGATTCATTCTCCTTCTGCTTCAGCTCGAGAAATTTTTTTCTCCATTCTCATTCTCATCAAACGAGGGAAATAATTATTGATGAATATTCCCCTGAACTCTCCCAACTCCACAGCTTCCATCTCTCCTCTTGGCTTCATGTTTTTGATTAGTTACCACCACTGATCAACTTCTCCCTCTAGGCGGTAAACAGCAAGGGTGACTTTCTCTTGTTCCGAACAATGAAGTACATAAAATATCTTTTCAATAGAGCTTATACATTGTTCCTCAACCAATGGGTCAGTATATCCACTGAATGTTGGTGGTCATTGATGCATGAAGGAATCATCAGAATTTTGTTCCCTTCCTGGTGAGATCGTCCTCTCAACATGATTCAAGTTATTACTCATAACTTGAGTTAGTTGGTTCATTATTCGCATGAATTTTTCCATTCTGGCTTCCATTGGAGGGTCGTCAGTGCATGTTCCATTACGGTCACTATTTGCACGGTTCCTCCTATTTCCTACCATTTTCACAAAGAATGAAATCTTAGTGAGAAACCTGTTTCATTTATGAATATTTTAACTATAAAGGATTCTATGTCTTAAAACATTATGCTTAAACAACTATATTCCTCTACAATTCCTTCATAATGATTCATAAAATCTTGGAATTAACCAAACATATACCCCAGGAGTGTCGTAACCAAGAGTGCAGCAAAGCCCGTTGTCGTACACTAGTTCCCGTTTGAGTCTAGCTCAAAGCGATGTTTTCGGGTTTTACCCCTATGTATATCTGTGACATAGCCACCTCTACCTGTTCGTATCCAAATAGGGATGTATTTGTTTTGTAAACCACTTACTCAATACTCACCAAAATACTAAGAAGTTTTCCCTATATTTAATCTTTTCTATAGGGTTCATCCTAATGTTTTCATAGCATAAATTCCATAAATAACTAAACCGTCCATGGATACCAACTATGGAATCTCTCCTTTTAATAACATAACTTTTCATTACATTTTACAAAACTGGGGATCTTTAAGGATTAGTGTCTTGGAAACCAGAAACATAATACATGATGACATAAAACATTCTTCTTAAACACTAGAAAGGATTATTCATTTTTCATCCTAAGTTCATTACAACATCTCATAACTAGGAAGCATACATCCAAGGAAAGGGTGAGACGAAGTCCAAGTAAGGGAAACCAGAGAATCATTTTACATGTGAACTTGAGATACATCAATAAGGTCGTTATAAATAACTTGGAGGCATGAGAAAGAGATCATGAGGATTATCATAATAAAAAAACATGATTCAAACCATGAATATGTGGTTAGAACATTTATCATAGACAATCATTTCCATATCACCAAGGTCCATCCCCAAGGTGTCATTAAAAAACTACCATGGTTATTCACCAAGGTATCGTTAAAATGGTCATCTCTAGAGATTAAGTATTTACCCAATGTATTGGATCGCTATCTGGGAGCACCCTAATTTTGTCTTTATTATCATGTGATCCACATATATCATCAATAATAATTTCATAAATAACCCATATAGCATAAAATAAAATGGTTTCAATTAATAGTCATAACATTTTAAAAACAGCTTTAGAGATGTGATCTTTATGTCACTTTAAACCCATGAAAATAGAATGCGGGTATCATGTACGTAAATCACAGGATTTAAAATTTAAAATTTTAATAAATATGTGAAAACCCCAGTAGAATAAAGAGTTTTGAGTGTTCACTTAATAAAATAAATGAATTTGAGGAAAAGAGAGAGACATTTTGAGAGGAAAATTCGGCAGCATAACAGCTATGTTGCTGGGTTTTAGAAAACATTGAAAAAAGAGGGAACATTGGTCAACCACTCATAAATGATACAAAAAATATTATAGGTACAGAATATAAAGGATATAAGAACATGGTAATGAAATTTTAAGGACATACCATATGAAATGAAAAACATGAAAGGAATACAAAAATAAGATTTTCTTATGAAGAAATCCGGCAGCCTAACGACATCACTTAAAACATCAAAAAAATGAATTGATGAGATTGAATAGGGTCCCTCATCTTGTGAACATAAATGGAAAATATGATGAATATATATATATCATACCCAAACAAGGAAAAAAGGAACTTTAAAGACATGACATGAAAGTAGAACCTTGAAAATGGGAAGAGTGAATGATTCCCTTACCTTGAAGAGTAACTTCGAAATCTCGAGGTTTGGGTCCTTGGATGGATTGAGGGAACCTTCAGAGGACTCCTTGGGAGGTAATGAGACTAAAACATCATTGTGGATGATTTTGGAATGGAAAATATGAGATAATGTCTTGGTATTTATAGGGGATGTGAGGGGACAAGGCATTAATGGCCAAGGGACACCTCATTGGTGGCATTGGAAAAACCATGGGCTTGCCCATGGTATTTTCCCATGGTATTGGCCACATGGGACACTTCATAACTTATCTTCGTATTCAAAAGTCTACTAGAATTATTATATAATTATTACATCCTTAATGATGTAATTAAACACATGAAACTCTATACTGAAAATTCATTATTCACCGAAAATTCAACTTTTTCAGAAAAATCCCAAAAATACACCTTAACATAATATCGATGCTATGAATTCAAAAATTAACTGGATTTTATAAAAATAATTTTCTATATATTTTTAATTTTGTTTTTAAATATAAACACTATTCACCGAAAAAAACTAATACATATCTAATAATTTCTGAAACATTTATTTACATATTTTATTGAATCACATTAGTTAATCAAGGTGCCTAAATTGTATTAATACTTTCTTTAAGTGAGATTACTAATCCATTAGGACACATTAATAATCTTAAGCATAAAATCACTATCCATAATTTACTATTCACTAAAAATCAGTTTGATATTATTAGAATCTAAATTTCATACTGAACACATTTGCAAAAGACTATTTTATGAAAATACTTACAAATCATTAATTATTTAAGGATTACCTAAATATTTTAAAATATCCCTTTTTTCAACATTCATCTATATGATACATCCTATTTTTATTCGCACATCTGAAAATTCACAAACTTCACAATAGGAAGAAACCACACTTTTATTGATCTCAAAGGATTACACAAAGTAGCTACGGTCTCGTTACATAGACCCTTATAACACCAGCATATGACCTAACTGTAAGGTGTGCTAAGGTGGGAGAATCTGATAGAGGCTCCAATAACATTTTTCTAGTAGTAATCTCCACTAACATAAATTTCTCCTGTAGGTGATTCCATTCAAGCTAGACACGCTGAAGTTTGTCTTAGGCTTGGTCCAAAGCGAAGCCCAAAGATGCCACCTCCTTCCCAAGATCTGATAAGTGGGCTTCATATGGTTCGAGTCTACTGGATGAAGCCATCGACACTTCTTTATTTATTAACCATTAACATCTATATAAAATTGTTATGATTAAATTAATATACTATTCAAAAAGTTTGGTTCGTTACATTCTTCCCCCTTATGAAATTTCATCCACAAAATTTTAAACCAAAGGCCTAGTTGAAAAGGTGAGGGTGCTTTTTCTTCATTGTTTCCTTAGGCTCCCACGTCACTTCTTCATACTTATGATTCCTCCACAAAAAATTCACAAGGTGGGTAGTCTTGTTGCATAGAACCTTTTCTCTATGGTATAAGATATCCATTGGCTGCTCCTCATAAGAGAGGTCATGTTCCAGTTGTACCACCTCTAGGTTCAGTACATGAGAAGGGTCGGGTATGAGCTTCCTCAAGAGAGATAAATGGAAGACATCATGAACTTGAGCTAGGATCAGTGGAACTGCTAGATGATAGGCCACTTCTCCTATGCGATCAAGGATTTTTTGGGGCCAATGTACCCAGTACTGAGATTCCCTTTCTTCCCAAACAACATGACTCTGTTCCATGGGGAAATTTGAAGGACAAATTTTTCGCCAACACCAAAATCTAAGTCCCTTGGACGGTTTTCAGCATAGCACTTCTGTCGACTCTGAGCAGCCTTTATGTGTTATTGGATGGCATGAACCTTTTCTGTCATCTCATGCACAAGATCAGTCCCAAGATGCATTCTCTCACCCGCTTCATCCCAACAAGTAGGAGTTCTACATCTCTTTCCATAGAGTGATTCATAGGGTGCCTTCTTAATACTCGAATGGAAGTTGTTGTTGTATGAGAACTCAACTAATGTGAGGTGTTGATCCCCTAAACCTTTAAAATATATTGAGAAAAATTTCAGCATGTTCTCAAGTGTCTGAATAGTCCTTTCCGATCAGCCATCAGTTTGAGGATGATAGGACATACTAAAATTCAATTAATTATTCAGATCATGTTGAAGACTTCTCCAGAATTTTGATGTGAATCTTGGATCACAATGAAATAGGATGGATAGTGGTACCCCATGTAGAATTACCACTTCCTCTATGTATATCATGGCAGGTTGATCCAGAGAGAAATATTTTCAAAAAGTGATAAAATGGGTGGTCTTGGTGAGATGGTCCACTATAAACCATATCACATTGTTCCCTTTGGATGTTTTCGGGAGACCAGTGACAAAGTCCATAGTGATATTATCCCACTTCCATGTTGGCATGGGTAGAGGTTGTAATACCCCCTTAAGAAGTTGTCATTCTTCCATTACTTATTGACACACCAGGAACCTTGTAGTCTAATAAGCAATCTCCCTCTTCATGTTATCCCATCAATAATGATCACGAAGGTCTCTATACATTTTAGTGCTTCCCAGATGTATAGAGAAAGTATATCCATGAGCTTCATCCATCAGTTATTTATTTATCTCCATAATAGATGGAACACATAGTCTTGTACGAAATTTCACTACACCTTCTTGATCAATATTGAAATTAGGAAACCCTCCATCCTTCACAGCCTCAAACGTCTCCTCCAACAAAATATCTTATTTCTGATCCTTCTTTATCCTCTCTAGTAATTAAGGATGAGAAATCATTTGGGATAGGGTTGATGATGTCCCTTACCTTATAATTCCCATGTCTGGTTTTACTAGATCCTTAATCAAGGGATCTTCTAGGATCCTCATTGTTTCCATAACAACAGGGTCTTTTCTGCATAACGCATTCGCGACTTTGTATTCTCTTCCAGGGTGATAATGAATTGAAAAATCATAGTCTTTAATAAGCTCCATCCATATCCTTTGTCTCATGTTCAATTCTTTAGCGTGAAAATATACTTTAAACTTTGGTGGTCAGTGTATATATCACACTTCTCCCCATAATGATAGTGCCTCCATATCTTTAGAGAAAAAACAACTTCTGCCAGCTCTAGATCGTGCGTATGATAATTATTCTCATGTGGCTTCAGCTGACGAGATGCATAAGCAATGACCTTGTCATTTTTCATGAGGATGGACCCATGTCCTTTTAGAGACGCATCGCTAAAAATAACGAATCCTTCTCCGATAGAGGGTAGTTTAACACAGGTGTAGTAACCAATCTCTTCTTCAACACCTAGAAAATTTCCTCACATTCGTTTGTCTAGATGAACTTAACCGTTTTTCGAGTCAACTTTGTTAGTGTATTATAAAGCCATGAATTTGTTTCCACAAACCTCCTATAATATATAGATAGACCAAGGAAACTAAGAATCTGAGTTACTTTTTTGGGTTGAGGCCATTACTCCACAAACATTGTCTTTGTAGGGTCAACTGAGATTCCTTCATTTTTTACGATGTGCCCCAAGAAAGCCACTTGTTGTTACCAAAACTCACACTTGCTAAACTTTCCAAAGAGCCTATCCTTTCGCAGAGTTCGCACAATGACCCACAGATGATCTTCATGCTCCTCATGACTTTTTGAATATATAAAAATATCATCAATAAAAACTACCACAATTTTATCAAGTTAGTCCTTAAAGACTCTATTCATCATATCAACAAAAATAGAAGGAGCATTAGTCAAGCCGATGGGCATAACAGTAAACTCATAATGCCCATATCTTGATCGGAAGGCAGTCTTTGAAATATCTTCCTTCTTCACCCTCAGTTGATGATAACCAGATCAAATATAAATCTTGGAGAATAATTTATCCCCGTGAAGTTGTTCAAATAAATCATCAATTCTTGGAAGAGGGTATTTGTTCTTCACTGTGATCTCGTTCAGTTCTATATAATCAATTCATAGCTGCATTAGTGGTATTGGAAAAACCATGGGCTTTACCATGGTATTTTCCAATGGTATTGGACACATGGTACACCTCATACCTTATCTTACTATTCATATGTCGACCATAAATATTACGTAATTATTACATCCTTAATGATGTCATTAAACACCCGAAACTCTAAACTGAAAATTCACTATTCACTGAAAAATTCAACTTTTTCTGAAAAATCCCAAAAAATCACCTTAACATAATAATGATGCTCTGGATTCAAAAATTAACTTCATTTTATGAAAATAAATTTCTAAATATTTTGAATTTAGTTTTTAAATAAAAAACAATTCACTTGAATAAACTAATAGTAAACAAATAATTTCTGAAACAGTTATTTACCTATTTTATTGAATCAAATTACTTAAACAATGTGCCTAAATTATATTAATACTTCATTTAAGTGATATTACTAATCCATTTTTTCACATTACTAATCCTAAGAATAAAATATCTATTTATAATTTACTATTCACTAAAAATTATGAGGATCATATTAAAATCTAAATTTCTTCTGAACACATTTGTAGAAGGCCATTTTTAAAAAATACATACACATCATTAATTATATAAGGGTTACATAATTATTTTAAAATATCCTTTTTCTCAAAATTCATCCATAAGATACCTCTTATTTTTATCTGGACATCTGAAAAGTCTCAAACTTTACCATAGGATAAATTCATCATTTTATTTATCTCAAAGGATTACACAAAGTAGCTACGATCTCATTACATAGCCCCTTATAACACAAGCATATGAAATATGTGTAAGGTGTGCAAAGGTGAGAGAATCTGATGGAGGCTCAGATTACATTTCCCTAGTAGTAATCTCCACTAAATTAAACTTCTCCCATAGGAAATTCCATTCAATTTTAAAATGATGGAGTTTAGCTTGGGCTTTGTCCAAAAAGAATCCAAAGGATGACACCTCCTTCCCATGCTCTGATAAGTGGGATTCATATGGTTCGAGTCTGCTGGATGAAGCCATCGACTCTTCTTTCTACATTAACCATTAACATCTCTATTAAATTGTTGAGAGTAAATTAATATACTATTCAAAAAGTTTGGGTCATTATAGTAGGGCTTAAATGTAATATAAAATATCAGGTGACAGGTGATACATGTCACATGCCATGTGACCCAATCCTAGAGGCATTATGAAAAATATGGGAGTACACATGAATGAACGTGGCTAGAAAAATGGTCATGGGTATAGTACATAGTAAAATGAAAAGTTATATGGGAATGGAAATGTGAGGTACATAAATATAGTAAATCCTTGTGTACACTCCATATATTAAATGTTGTTCCTCTATGGTTGTTTAGTGTCTTTCATTTACGCTGTATAGAAGACTTCTAATTGATTGTGATTCCTTGTTACATCCATATGGGGGTGTAGTGCAACATTATGTCTTTATCATTGTATTGTCATATACCGTAGGATTTATATTTCTGATAGAGTTAATGGGATCCCTTCATGAGGCCATTTGTGGGATACTCTATTATATATCTCATATATTAGTTCTATGGTATCTAAATGAAAACTACCTAATTTTTGGTGTGAGATAGTCCCATATCTTGATATGGACAATATCGAGGCAATTACCCGAATTTTCCACATTTTATTTACACATAAAAATTAGGTTTTTTCCTAGTGATGAGAATTTTTCCTGAACTACATAGAGATGGTGGAGTTTTCGGACATAGTGAAAGATGAGATATCTCTATACAAATCATATCTCAGGAATCTATTTACGGATGATTCAAATTTGGCCATGTTGTGATTGGTGAAATTTTTTGATCTTCTTCCATTGTAGACGTGCAATTTGACTGTTATGTAGTATTCTATAATGTTCAATGAAATTTCACAATGTACACTACATGTGGATTGAAATCCATTATTTAGATAGAATACATTTAAGTTGGTCTTACACTAAGATAAAAAATCTAGTGTTATATCTTTTTTCATTAGTGACTATGCAAGAGTGTTTGAACAAAGAAGAGACTTACAACAGGTACTTCTAGGGGAATCATAGGATCTGAATACACATTAGATGGTATCCAATGAATGTTGTAGTTATCTAGGAATGTGGGATGCGTATGGATATAACGCTGTGTTTTTATTGGATAGGTGTTTTAGATCTCTTATCATATCTCGACTCACCCTAGAGAGAGTTAGTGATTCTCTTATGATGGTTATTGAAATATTTCTTAGGGCATTAAAAACCATTGCACATATGATAATATTATGGTAATTCAACCACCTAAAAAGAGATAGATTTATAATTATCATGTCCATAGGGTGGATCATATATCAAAGGATTAATTATATAATGTAGAGGATAAAGATTGGATGACATGGTTCCACCACCACCCTGTGGTGGAACATGATAGGCTCATGTAAATAGTGGACATTGAAGAAAACAAATGCACATAGTGGAGGTACTTTACCTAGTGCATCCATGTATGATTATAAGTATAATCAATGTCTTCTTTAATAAATATACATTACATATATAATATTTAATGAGCCACTCTTTTCTTGAATCTTCTCAAGTCTGGGACTCCAAGAATCGTCTTGAGCTTATGTCTTAAAACTTACACTAGGAGAATCATATCTGTAGTAAATATACGATTACATACTTCTTCTAACAGTGTAACCATACACATAGAGGTAAAATATACATGTGGTATCTCTTTATTGATGTAATGAGGCCTTGTGAAATTAACTTATGTAAAGATTTCCTATATAATGATCATAACTATATTGATAATTTTAGGTGGAGGATAGAATATATATGTGGTTATGGATCAGTATTTTTCATTATGGGTAATAAGGAAGTAATGAAATATTATTATTGTCTTATAAATGGAATTATATTTATGATTAATCACCCAGTGGCTAGTATGTAACTTTTAGTTTTGTACTCTATGTGATTAAATCTTCCTGTAATGGTATAGGAGTATGGGGTTGTCTTTCTAGAGGATGTGTCAGGATAACCTCCCCACATAGATATATGTTATTAATATTAATTGAAATATGGATCAATCTAATATCAAAAATGAAAAAATAATTTGTTTCTCAATTATCATCAATAGTATATGGTACAGTTTGAGGAAATAAAATGGAAAATATTTGTTATACCTAGTGTGTCTTCCTGGTTAGCCCTAGTTTTTTTACCAATAATGTAGATTAGTCCTTCAGGTTTTCCATGGATATTAAGCAACTTAACCATGTTTCCTTAAATAATAAGTATCAACTATCTAGGATTGAAGTCCTCTTCAATTATAAGTTAGGAGAGATGTTGTTGTCGACGATCAACCGAAGATCATGATATCATCAACTATGAATACATGGTATGGATTTATCGATTATATCATTTTTGTTGAAAGGGTCTCCATGAGTACATATAATTTCCATTTTTAGAAATTTTTTTGACAATTTTTCATGGGATTCAATGACCAGACAATTAACCTTTTAAAGACAATTTTTTGGGTTATTTAATTGATGACTATCTTTTGCACATAGTGTTCAAGGAGGAGCACGTGAGAAAGTTGATGGTGGTTTTGGACATACACCACGGGAAACATATTTACTAAAATATCTCAATGTGTCTATTTTGGATTCGATAAGGCAATTTTTTTGGGATGATTCATTTGGTATGATGGTGTAGAATTTCCCACATTTATAGTTGGGGTAGTGTTAGATTGGGTTCCACCCCAAAGAGAGATGGAGGTATTGTGATTCCTCAGTATGGATGTATACAATCATATATTTTGGAAAAACATATATAGTGCACCATAACCATTAATATAATGTCTAAGAAGGGGAATAAATCTTTTTCAATGGATATGTTTTTATAGGTGTTCAGTTTTTATGGTAATTATTGATGGGAGACCCATATTGTGATTGTTATAGGCTGGAGTTGAGTACATAGTGTTCAATAATTCCTCAAGGGCCAAACATGATTTTTTATTCATAGGTAGGAAGTAATTTATTATTTATCACAATAAATGAGAAAAAAAATGAGTAACACTTCATGTCCCTCAATCTATTGATTGAAGAAATAGTATCCACCCCAATGATTTGGCGATGCTACCTCATGGGAGGGAATTTTATCATCTATTCAATCCATAGGATTCTCTTGTATATATTATCTCAAAAATATTTTTACATGTCAAAGATGTTATATATATATATATATTGTTATATAATTACTTTAGGATAGTTTATACTCCGGTTAATGACAATTTTGTAGTGATTTATCTTAGTAGGATATCTTTTTTATAGTTATTAAGAAATAAATCAGAGTAGTTAAACTCATTATAGTTGAACATAATGGAAATGGATTACTAATAATATATTTTTTGATGGTAATTTCCCCACTTCATTTATATAATGTTAGGAAGGCTTAGTGTGAAGATACTTACTATGCCTCCTAATATACGTAGGTTTCCAATGGATGTGATCTTGATGAATTTTTTTAGGTGGGAGACATGTTCTATTTGTGTGAGGGAGAATGATGGTTCCAATGATTTTTCGAAAAATTTGATATGGTAGGATCATAAATCCCCTTTAGAAGTACATCTTGTAGTAGACAAATTCTACCATTACCACTAGTATCATTTCGGGATGAGGTTAATGAAGAAATTCATTCTAGAGTTTTTTCTCTTAATGCCTCGAATGTCATCCTATGGATTCATGGAATCAGGTACCCAAAGGTTTAGCACAATGCTTTTATGTTCCATTTCGATAGAAGAATTGTATATCTATATACATAATCATACGGATTCCACAAATATCTAGAACAACTGATGCTATCTAGGTTATCATATAATGAATCGCAATGTCAACCACATCATAGAAAGCTAATTGGAATGTATAGTGGAGATCATGGGATTCTATTATTTGTAGAAGATTGACTTTATCCATCTATTTTAGAAGAATATCCTTTCATGTCGCGATTCTCTCTTCAAGTCATGATTAACGATTGGATTAGAGGAATCCTTTGGGAATTATTTTTCTTTAAACATAGTGTTTCCCAAAAATTCATAAATAAACTGAGTAGAACATTCTTGTTTAAGAGGACATGCATCGGGCCAACGTGTTTGACTTTGGTCATATTTTTTAGGATCACCAACCCTCGGTGGAATTTTTGTGAAATAAAATATTCCATTTTTCATTCTGTATTGACCCATTCAAGTATATTTATGGGTGAACATGAAGGTCACAACTATATTGTTCTAATTAAGGTGAATAATCAATCATGGGAATAATATGGGTGTGTGTGAAGACATATTAGTTCTCTATTGTTCGAGGGATGTGATGACTACAAAGAGACATAATATTTCCTTTAAAGATTGATGAAATATGCCTTTTATGTTATAATATGGATACCAAGAGTTCCTAATGGTATCACAACAATGTGGATTGCAGATATTTTACTAGGTTAACATGATACCTTCCAGATTCATTGGACCACTCAAGATATTTAATAGGTCCATAGAGGTGGAACAACTCTTATCCATACTACAATAGTTATACCATATACATGACTTCTTCCACATTTCACAACTAAGGGGGTATGATCATGACCTCTAAATTTTTATTGACTGAAGAATGATGGACCTAGAAGATTGATATACTGTTACAGAGTACCTGATAGATATCGAAGTTCATAATGTGATGATCCCATGTGGGTGGGTGATTCCCTTATTGCATACCATATGGATATACAAAAATCAAAAAGATATTACATGGGAGTGGGAGATCCAAATGCAAGTTCATCACCCACATCATTTTGTGTAGTATTTTACTCTATTCGGGACAATAATTCAAATGTGTGGATAATTCAACATCTCCTTTTTAACAATGTAATTCATGGGAATTCATATGATAATATATTTGAATCCATGATCTGAAAAAATGTCATTCCAAGGCCTTGTTGCCCCGATATAGATATGATAATAACATTTTGTATATTGTTATTTTTTTTACACATATTCCCTTAAAATTTTGGACTATCAACCAAATTGGTTGTTGGATAGAAAATATGAGACCATCATTGAGATATGAATTTTATATTTACCCTATAAATGTGATAATATTTATTAGTATATGTTTTCATTTTCGATATCTATATTGAGGGGAAAGATTAATTAAATTCAATATTTTTTAAATTATTTAAATAACAATCTTAGCATAATTTACCAATAATATATATGCACCTATGGAAAATTATGAGGGATAGAAGCATTAAACTAAGAAATGAGAGGTTTGTTTGGGGAAGCATTGGGAGACATCAAGATTAGGGATCGATGGTTGAAATACTAAAAATATATCCACTTTCATCTGAGTTCAATGATATCACCAAAGATAATGATATTGAATCATACTTCATCCACAATAAATCTAACACAAGGTGGAGGAATTTCCATTATTTGGATCTATACCAGTTTTCATTCCCAAATCACACCTAATCCAATTCATCTAAAAATATTTTCTCTCATTTAGATTTTCCATTAAAATAGATATTATTTGAATCATTGTTTTTTCATCATTAGTCATTCTAATGATAATTATTTGAGGCCAACCCAAAGATAGTTGTGGTCCCCTCCTCTCATATAGCTTAAATATTTATCACTCGTTTCTTAGAATTATCCCCCTCTAGTAATCCATTGGGAAATGGTTTTATGAACACACAATATTATATAATTTCATAAATATTTCTCGGTGTAGTATAATGATATCATGTCTGTGTCCTTTGTTAGACTATGTCATCAAGGTGTGAAGCCGGTTATGGATGACATGAGAAATATTGGATCAGGTCAATGTTATCTTGTTTTTTGGATCATCATATAACGTCTGACACATTTAAATATAGTCAATTATTGATTGAATTTTATGGAAATATTCTAGTGGGTGGTTCCAGAACGACTGTATAACCATAAAACCACAATATTGTATCCATATTTGTGGTGGAGGTGGTGAAAATAGAAAAAAAAATTGAATAACCACAGGATTCTGAAAAATAATGAATTACATGGAGTGTAGCCAATAAACAGAAGTTGTGTAGGGTAGTTTGACACAATTCCATGGTTTATGTATAAAATAATATATCACATTGCATGTGAAAAGTTTCACATGTTATATGAATTGATGATTGTATCCTAGAATGAAAAATAAGCGTACAAAAACATGAACACGTCCAAATACACGGCTAAAGATATAGTACCCAGGTATGATACAGTACTGGGATAATTCTAGGCTCGTGAGAATGGCCATAGTATATGTAAAAACCTAGGTGAACAAATAAACTAATAGAAAAAAATGGGAATTATTTATAGTAGAGGTAGTCTTTGTATACACTCCATGTACATTGTGAACTTCCTCTGAATCAATTTGGATCCCTTTGATTCATCAATATAGAAATGTTTAATTTTAATATGATTTATCGATGGATCCCTATAATTTCAAAATCCTATATTTTTTACTCACCAATAGATTATTATCCTCTTTATGGGTTTTATTAATGATTGATTTCAAAATATCCATCATTGAGCTATGTACTGGGATCCCCTTTGATATTATTCCCAGGTGGGGTTCAATGAATTAGTGTGACCAACATACTGAGTGCATCAATATCCTATTTAGTATATTTATCCATTAGGATTTGATGTGTCCCCAAGAGATCCTAGGAGTGATACACTATCAAAAAAATATGATCATTATTGATCTAGTGATTACATAATTATGACAGTAGATGAGAAGGACCTCATAGTTGATTGTCTTCAATGATATCATAGTTCATGGATTGAGTCCTCCAAGATGAAAATTTCCTTGAATCCGTTTACAAAATCAAATGGATGTAACCATAAAATGTTATATCTTGAGTTATTTTGTGTTTAATGGGTATATAAGGTCGTCTATATTAATCATTATACCTCAATTCTTAATTTAAATACGTTGTTTTTTATGAGATAACTAGTATTTCATTTTTATGATAGGTAATTTTTGGTTATTCTACAAGGAATTTTTAATCATAACCCACCATCTGTTCTGATAAAACATGTCCAATATTGTGATGACGATAGGCCATTCAATGGAGTCCTAGGAGTACAATGAGAAGCCTAAGCATAGTATTGGGATAGACAGTCTGATGTTCTTTTTCATTAATTTGACAGTTGTCCACTCCTTCTAAAGATGTAGGACTCTTTTTCGAATATTTGATGGTATTTTATTTATCACATTCTATCCCTTTTAGTACATGTTATCATAATCTGGTTATTGGATATAGTTTTATATGTTCAATGGTATATCTTTTTTATTCTTAAATATGACCATTTTATGGGATTGGATATGCTTGTGCGCAAATAGGTAATTATAAAAACACATTTCATATGTGTGATATTACAACTCAATGTAGGTCTCTATCCCTTGGCATATTGGACACTATATTGGGGTTTTCACACTCATATAATAACAAGACAAGTGGTTCTATGTGTGTTGGTAGTTTAATTTCACACTCTTGGGTTTTTGGTAAAAATACCAAACACAAACTAACTCATCACAGTTTATAATATACCATAATCCATATTAGTGGGTTAGTAGAATGAAATATGTTAGTACATCATCACCAATATCTAATTAGTTAGGTTGTTTTAAATATTACTATCTTTTCTATTCCATAATATCCCTAGTAAGATTGTGAGATTAATTTTATATCCACCACCAAATCATGTTATTATCAGAATATATCTGACGAGGAATCATTATGCCTTATTTAAGTAAGGATAGGAAAATTCCCAATAAAAAAAGATGGATCCTTGAATCTTTGGTACATGAATTCCCTAGAATACATTGCACCACTAAATAATCCTTAATGTATCCCATAATACAGTTCACATAAGAAGATAATGATAAATCAAACATTAATATAATATTATTTCTGAATTAGTTGGGTAATTATGGTAAAATCCAATAGGTGTTAAAATAGACATTGGAACTACTAAATGTTAAAACATTCTCATTAAATTACCGTACTCTCAACACTTAGAATACTATCAATAATATTTCTGTAATGGTAGTATTTGTGATTGAAATATTTAACTGGGTACTTCTGAATTGATCTAATACCTCATTATTCCCAGAGAGTTTCATTGTTTTCACTATGTAGTAAAAACATTATTTCCTCAAATTCATTATATTTTTTTATCATCATTAAATTATTTTATTCCCATGCTCCCAAAAATTATTTTATCAAAAAATTAATATAATTATTTTAAAATCATTTAAATTTCCTTTTATAAGTAATAAATAAATTTTAATTGAAATTTTATTATGAATTATGATTCAATTTCCAATATATATCCTATATCCACATCCAACATAACACCAATATAGACCATTCACATCCTCCTGTGTTTAGGGAACCAATCATTGTAATTTATTATATTCATCTATAACAATTTATATTATTTTTTTACAAATTATAATTTTTCTAGTCAATAATATATTTTTATATATTCTTCAATAACTGCCGTCACATTATAGTCATATATTACATAGGCCCCTTAGTTGGAAACATTATTCATCAACCTATATAATCATAGAGAAACTCTTCTATATCTGTAACTCATTATTTTTCTCTCAATACTCAATGATAATGAATAAATTATTTTACTATTAAAAATTAAAAATAATTAAATGATTCCTCACGAAAAAATACAATCCTAATATGAATTTTAATTTTACATAATTCAATTATACTAAAAATAATATCTTTAGGGACCAATTTTAATCCTCTATGAAAATTATCGAAATAAATATGTTCCAATTTGGTGTTATTAAATAAATAAATATTTTAATTATTCCATATACACTATAGGATAAAATAATCCATCATTTTTTCTTTGAATTACACAGTCATGTATCTTAGTAGTTTCAAAATAAAATATGATTGAAACAAAATTTTGAGACACAATTTAGGCCATTCACACAATCCCACATCCCTAATATTTGATCTATCAATATGATACTTCCATATTATACCCACATTCTTTTGAAACATATAATTCCACCCTGATATCAACTAATCCCATCTAAATAATCTAAATTCATTATTGAAATTTCATTTCGACATTACATTAAATGAACACTTTATGATCCCCACATAAGTGGTGACTATATTATAAAGATATTGGATTTTCAAATATTTCCCACATTCTTATCCTAATACATGGTTTAATTTGATTCCAACATACATTTGTAAATTTATTTGATAACCCCGATGAGATAAACCTAAACTGACACTCGTATACTTGATATAGATACCAAATAACTAGTTCAATGATTGGTCCATATGATCAGATGTTTTTCCTCTCATATTAGGATTTTAATGGTGAACATAACCAATAGGTATGTATGGACTATTGGGATCCTTATAATACTAGACTAGAATCTCATTATAATTCTTATGGGGTCTTCACTAAGTCACCTCATTAGTGTCATAATTGGGAAATGATGGTATTTTTACAAAGTTGAAATCATTGGATGAATTCAAACCGTCATTCCATTTTATTTTCTAATACCTAAATATAACATTTATCTTTTACTTTATTACAATTAAAATTCTATACACTATTAATTCATGAATTAAATTATATTCCCCACACAATATTCTCTATATTATCTAAAAAACTAAAACATTTATTGGGTTATACATGTTGTAGTAGATTCATAACAATAGAGAAATAAAAAATAAATATTATAGGTTTCATGATTTTAAATGAAATCCACCATTTTAATATTTTACCACTATAAAATTCCCCTCTATCATTTGAAATTTTGATTACCATAATTTTATGAAATCAAATATCATGGATCCACTAGGAAGTACATAATATCATACAAAAATATTAGATTCAAATTTAATTATTCTTCTATAAAATGTTTCCTAAATATTTCACACATAAATAAATAGTGTTTGGTAAGGAAACAATAAAACTTTTTTCAACCCATTGGTGATACATTGACAAATATCTCTGATTTTTAATGTTACCATATTATATTTTTCCTTCAAAAACAATATCTCACCCATATAAATTAATGACATGATATTATGAGTAATGAATGAATGGTATTATACATAATATTTTATTATTAATTTTAATTATTAAATAAATTTTCATAATCACTACTAAAGACCAATGTAAAAAAATTCAAAATTTATCGAACATATGTTTCTAGGAAAGCACCCTATATAATAATAATTGATAAATAATAATTCTCAATGGTTAATTATAATCATGTTGAATTAAAAATGTATTTAGTTACTATTAATTACTAATTTCATAAATGAAAATAATCCATTATGAAAAAAAATTGTATTAAAATACATAATTTTATTTAAATGATCACTAAAATATTTACAATCATTGAATGATAAATAAAATTCTATGAATAATCCATGGAATCCATGGATAAAATCATAGGTATTACAATGTATAAATAAATTAGTGATCAATCTTGAAAATTATAATCATATATAATCAAATATAAATCATTATAAATACTTAATGAATGTAAAAAAATCATAAAAAATAGAACGACCACTATTTTCAATGATATCCTTTAAATAAATGTTATCTGAATGGATCTAATGGAGAGGATATTATATAATACATTGGTATATTAATTTATCCATCGAAATGGAATATATGTAATTCATTGATATTTAATTTAATTTAATAGAATTAATATGAACTAAAACCAAGGTATTATAATAGACCACATGAATGTGATATAATTTCATAACATAACATAGAAAAATATCTAATTTAATGTGTATCCATAAAGTCCATTATACCATAATGAATTCATAAAAAATTAACCACATTGCTTAGACATTGACCAAATCATTAGAGAGACACAAAATTATTATTATTATGTATATTATGAAAACTCTCATATTCTATGAATAACATAAAAAAATTAATTTATTAGATCATAATTATAAATCATTAATAATTCATATCCTCATTCATTATTATCCCGTGATAAAATGATATTGGTTCCAATAGAAACCCCTGATCATTTTATGATTTGTTTTCAAGAGAAAATTCCCTCATCTATACTATTTAAATACATTATATTCTCAGTTTAGATTATATTCTAATGGGGACCTCTACATCAAGTATTTCCAATGGTTTTATAAAATGATGTTTAGTAAATTTTTATAGTGTATCACCAAATATGGTGAATAAAATTAAATTCATATTTCAAGGAACACATACACAATTCTCAATAAATGTTATCCATTTATATAATGAAAATGAGGATGATTTCCCTAATGATCACATACCTTGAATTTCTATTTTGAACTATATTCCATAAACATTACTTCATAGTAACATTGAATGATTTTGATAAGAATGATTTTTCTTGTAATCTATGTTTGTGAAAATTTATTTGTATTAAATATTATTATCAATAATATTTCATAAAAATAATTTCAATGAAATTATAAATAAATAAAATTAATGAGATTTCATTTTTATATAATAATATATTTATAAGAAAATGACTTCGTAATATCATATTGATATTAAATCCATTTAATGGTAATACAATTTATATATGAGAAAAAAATTACTGTAAATAGAGGCTGAAACTATGTTTTAAAAAGTGAATCATAAAATTATTTGGATGATAAATTATTATGATGAATTTACATTGACATTGTATAAATATTTATAATACTACAAGAAAAGTAATTGGATTAAATATCATGCACAAAATCTAAATGTATTGATAATACCGTGAAATAATTACCATGGAATCCAATGAATAAGGATTATAAATTATATATAAATAAAATATATTCAATTAGAAAATGAAAAATGAATATTACACAAAATTACATCAACATAGTAATGGATCAAAAAAATGGAATATAAGAGGCAATGGAAAATATATAATTATATATGAAAAACATGATTAAAATATTGAGGAAATAAAATAATTTTTTCAATTGAAAAGGAATTGTGTAATATTTTGTAACCAAATGATAAATAAGTAAAATAAAAAGGAGTAAAAAAATGAAACCTACTTAAACATGAAAATATTATTGAAATCAAGGAACAATGATAGTGAATGAATAATATTTCTTGAATAATAGTTCAACAAGACAATAAAATCATTGAAATATAATCTTAATATAATTATATAATTAATATAACATAAATTATAATAATATAATCAAAATAAAAAATTATGGGAGGAAAATAAGAACCTTTTTAATACATAAAAATATTATCAAAGAAGTGTCCCTTCTGTCCCCATGAACAGTTATAAGATTTATAAGAGTTATATGGGTAAACAAAAAAACAAATAATTTAATTATTTTTTATAAAGTAAAATGATGTGTTAATTATTTATCGGCGTGGTTAGAAGATTATCATGAAAAAATATAGGAAATATATTATATTTATAATACATCATGTTGTTCAATATATCCATATTTTTTATTAACTACTTTAATTATTTATTTTCATTTTCAATGTAATATATATAGAATGGTAATATTTGTTCCTTCATACAAATATATGATGTCATATATATGGTACGATATGATATTTACCAATTTCCAAATTTTATTTTATTGGTTTAACCATAAAATATAAAATGTAACATGTTGAATAAAATCCGTATTGTGATTGATGATATATATATATATAATTATATGAGTTTAATATTATGAATACATGTATTTGGGATTTTAAAATAATACATTTCATCAAAGGTTCTCTGTGTAGAAGGTTATTAAAATACTCTGGTATTTTTTGAAAAGCCACACAATTTTTCTATGAAAACATTTTCAAAATTTAACACCATTTTTACAATAATAATCTTCCAAATATGATAAATTAATTTAAAAATTAAACTAATAGTTCTATTAAAATACATCACATAGTTGGACGAAATATTACATTACCATTACATTAAATGTTTTGGACATTTGTAACATGCACATTGAAAGTTTTATTAGATTTAAAATAAGATAAATAGTATTTAAAAATTATAAAAATATTTATTATAATTTATTAACGTAACATAAAAAATCTATGACCGTACTAATTATTATTTGATGATTTATTTTACAAAATTCCTAAAATATAATTTGATATATCATTATTCATTTGAGTAATATCTTATTTTGTTATAGTCAATTATATCACAAAAAAACATGTAAATGAATCATTCAATGTTTTGATTCCCATATATAAATTAGTTTTAAAATAATATTTCGAAATAAATCATTAACTATGTGAAATTTTGGAATCATCGAGTCATATATTATGAAAATATATTTAGTAATATCATTATTTGAAATAATTACTATTCCAAAATAGAGTAAAATTACATTAAGGTACATATATTTAAAAACCATATTTTTCAATATGATATACAATATTACTAAATTCAATATATATATACTATAATTTTACAGAAACCTGTATAAATAATAAAATAATTAATTAAAAATTACATAATACTGATAAAATAAAATTTCATATAATTTGTGAAATTTAATTATATAAAATATTTTTATATGAATAATGTAACATTATCTGACTTTTCAGCCTTTTTCATTGATCGTTTGGAAATTTGGACTATTCAGAGAAGGCTGGAAAAGGGTTTGGAAGTGGAGTAGTAGTAAATATTCTACGTCATGTTGTTTGCAACATGAATATGTTTTAATGATGTGGGAGGCGTTTTTGTCTTGGTGGATAGTGGTTCAAGGATAAAATTATTTTATAGGATTTAAATGCTTAGGTGACTTTTGATATGAATGAATAAATTGCAATGTGATATAATTTGAGACCGAGGAACCATGAAAATCAGTGGATATTTGTTTCCATTATAGTTTTATAGAATCAGAACATGATTTATATAATAATATTATTTGAGGGACTAATTACAACTAATTACATAAATCATTGTATCATATCATTAACATGATCAGGTCCAACCTGTTTGATAATTCTAATGCTATCTCAAATTAAATCATTCATATCTCATTTCCTAGAAAACATGGATGAAACCTATGTAATTTTAGTAGATCGTTCATACTTTTTCAGTATTCATTGATCTACTCCTCATAGAGGTTTATCTTGGTACATCTATTTTTAATTAACCCATTGTCACTATATATTTATTTTTTCAATATTTAGAAGATATCAGTTGTGGAATTTTATTTGTACAGAGAGTGTATATATATATTATTTTTATATACCCTTCTAGGATTTATCTTAAATTTAGGTTTATTTGTATTATTATTTTCTCTCAATTTTTTTCATTTCCCCAATTGTAAATGATGATTTAAAATATTTATTTATGATATGAGATCCTTTTTCTCCAAAAATCCATGTGCATGTTGGATGATTGAATTATTTTTTTCCAATGGTTGGAATGTATGAACCATCATAAGAAGTTACATAATTTTCTAAATTAAAAATTGAATGGAAGTGTAGTGAAATTGCATTATATTAGTAAATTAGTTTCTATTACCTATATGATAATTGGTCATTTTATCTATTTATAAAAATCATGGTTGTTGGTATCCTTAATTTTGTTTTAGTGGATATAATTTTGAATTCCCAAATACAGTTTCTTGTTTGATGTTACCCTAGATGAAAGGATTAATATGTATATTTGGCTGATGAATAAGTTACACATGAAAATCTTGAATTTGTGTAAGGATATCCATGAAGTGTAATTAATTAAAAAATGTATTACCATTTCATTAACTTAATATTTTAAATTATCGGAGTCATAATGTTTTTTTATACATGGATGTGTTTTTTTATTTTCTTGTGTCATGTCGAATATAGTGTAATGATAGTGATGTCTAGCTTAAGTCGTGGAATGTGTTGTAGTGCGATGAAATGGTTAGTTGTAATGGTATGTGACATGGATTCATGGGTATTAGTCATTATGTGTTGTTATTATAATGATATGGTTGGGTCGTAGCATGATTCATCTGAATATGATGTTTTATAGTAGTTTTGGTTGTGAGGTGGATTATATTTTTCTTGGTGTGGTCATATTACTTTCCGAGTTATCCGTGGATTGAATATGACGAATTAAAACAAAAAATAAATATGTTGGTAAATGAATTAACAAGATAATAACATTTACTATGATATTGGGAAGAAAATATTTGGGGGGTAATTAAATTAAATGTACTGAATGATAAATGAATGGCTTGGGAAAATGAGAATGAAACGGTTCTATAAAATAAAATTATTAGAAATATATTGATTCTATAAAATGTGGTTCCAAAACATTAAGGTCAATTTCATTAGGTTATTTATTTTTTGTTTTGTGGTGTAATTTATTTAGTAGGGGAAATTATTATGGTTAATGAATTAGGGTGTAGTGCTAGTATATTAATGTATGATTATGTAATGGATTTTGTCCAATAGGTTGTGTAATGCGTGATATCAACCTATATTGTATATTCATGTTATTTATATATAGCCCCACCTAATAAGGATACATTTACCAACCCCTCACTATTTTGTGTTCTGGGGTTTTTTCCCATCATCAATGCTTATGGTATTTTGAATGGATATATTCTTCCTAGTCACCTCTCCCCTTTAACATTATTGATGACACATGTGGGTGTTGGAGATTACCCATTTATTACACCATATAATTTTAGACATAACTACCCGATGAGATCTTAAATTTATGTTAGAGATCATTTAGTGACAGATAATATTTCATATGTAGTTTGGGTCATCATGGTTTGTGGAGGAAAAAATATTGAGGCCATTCAAGTTCATTTTACCCAATTGCACATGTTAAGTCATGGGGGTGTCATGTGGTGATGAATAATTCCATTAAAATAGTTTGGATACTTTGGGGGAATGTAACATGTTTGGAGGCATCTTAACAAATTTATTAATAGTTGGATATGTGGTTTTTAATGTATGAAGTGGACAGGTTTCATGAAGTTTGATATTCGGTTTTGAGAGAGGAAAATAAGTGGGTAAGTGTTTATAGGGTTCCATTTATTGGTTTTAATTTGACAATATATAAAAATATTGGATAACTGATTTGGTGAGTACAACATGGTGAGGCTGTTCTAGTTAGATAACCAAAATAGTTGTATATTTTATTATTTGTTCACTTGTTCATTTTTGTGTCTTTTAACAGGTTTACTAGAGACCATGAGTTTGACTATAGATAATATCCATTAATTTCTCACCCTTCATATATATAATCCATTCTTCATGGTTTACATTAGGATTTTAGATATTATAAAATACTTTATAATAATGAATTTTTATTTTCTATGGAGTTAATTATATAGGTTATCCAAGGATACTTACATGTTGACATTTTTTTTCATTTTTTAACATTGTTCATGCATTATAAGATGATATTACAATTAGATTAATATTATATTATGTATTTTATTTGTTTTTACCTGATCCAATGTTCAACAATGAGATAATTCTTCTAGATGTTTTATTTTTAAGCCATCGACTCTATCCTCTCGCCAGAAGGGCAACAATAGGTGGGAATCATGGGTTAAAATTTCTAATCCATCATTTCTAGAACGGGTGAATTATATATGTGGTATTTTTTCATTATTGAGATGTATCAGTGGTTTTTGGTGAGAGATATGAGAGAGCTTTGAGATATGAACAATGGGGATTCCAACAGTTGGTAATTGAGTACTGCTATTTGATCATGATAATGTAGATAGTGTAAGGATACAATGTTTAAAATGGGATTTTATTGACCCCATTATCCCATGTAAAGACTATAATATTATTGATTAAGTATGTTTCATAAATTTTCATCTAGGTAGAGATATATGAGAGATAAATATATGATAATTGTATTTATTCCTCTGAATTGTTTTTGATTTTTGTAAATTTATATGAATTGATTAATTGTTAATTGATAAATTTTTTTATAAGGAATAAGGATTTGTTTTTAAATTTTTGAATGACTCCTCATCGTCGTACACTAGTAGATTAAGTGGTACCAGTTTATCATGATGATCTAGTTGATCATCAAAATATTTACCACACAATAGAGGAAGAGGAAATGTTGAGGGCCTTGAAAAAATTTCCATTATAGAGAATATGGATGTATGAGGGAATATTCATTTTTTAGGAGTCGAATAATTTTTATTGGATCATGATATTTATTTAAATATAAATCATGATCGAGAATAATTTCTGGTGTAATGGGAAATTGTATACAATAATGTATTTTCTATGTAGTGTTGGATGCTATATCATGGAGAGATGATGTTGGAATATGACATCAAAGTTGAATCGATAATTATTTAGGTTTGGAGTTTCATTCATCATTTATTGATATAGACAATTTGATTGTACATGAACACAACCATTAGAGCTAGAGTTTGGGAGATCCGGGGACTATTTTCAGGGGCCTTATTCACTTTTCACCTAATTATATTCTAGATGGTGTGTATAGGTCATTATCCCAGGATTTGGACCCATATCCATCAAATCAGTTTGCAGACACCCCATTTACCCTTCATATGTAATGTGATGTAAAAAGAAGGTAAATGTTACCACAAAGGTTCATTTAGATTATTAAATCATTTATAGTGTGTCTTGTAGGTATTCTTTCGGAAAAGGGGTCGAAATAGTGGATCAATAATTTTTATGCAGCTGTGGTTCTAATAGAAAGTGTTCCAAAATCATTAGGTCTTTACATGAAATTATCAGGTTTTAATCTATTCATAATGTTCTTGGGGATTTTAATTTTTCCATCATATATTGGTGTAAGTGAAAAAAAATATGATGACTATCCAAGAACCTAAGGGGGATAGTTTTATATGGGAACTTTAGACACTTTTCAATAGTAAAAACATCAACCTCTGAGAAATACATATAAGAACGAACTATCTTTGTATTTTTAGGGGCTATGGAAGATAATGATTGAAGATATAAACATCCTAATGGTCGTCATCCACATGAAAATGTGTATAATCAATGTCTTGGAATCCATTATTAGTGATAGAGATTTATTGTGCAAGGAAATATTCAATTGAAGGAGGGTTAAGCGCTAGCAGGGCTTATAGAATCCTAAGGAACAATAAATTTATCCTTAAATTTTATTTTTATGATTTTTATGATTCTAGATAATTGAAACCAAATATTAATCATAAATTTTACATTGGCTTTTTACAAAATAGAGTGATACATTCTGTGCCTAGGGTGTTATTCATGTTAGATGGATGTTATCTAGTTTTTTATCACTATCATGGTCAGTTCTATTGATGGGGTCACACTAGATAGTATCTCATATTTTCATAAGGAATATATAACTACAAAATGATAACCTAGGCATGGATTCAGTTTCAAATATGTGTTTAGACATGAAATTCATCTAGTAAAAAGTACTATTTTTGGATATAGTTGGCATCATGTACCATGGTGAGTGGAGTTATCAGATTTTTGGATGGAAGGTGGGGCCACATTAATATACGAGGGATGAAAATTCATTGAATTCCCAAGGAAATTATGTTCCAATGGTTATGGAAGAGTTCTTTACCATTTTTTCAGATGAGTTTATGGTAATACACCCCTTAGGAGATGTCATGTTTTATATATTATTTCATCCAAGAGAATATCCATTTTTGATGTATATATTTCAAATATTGAATATGGAACTAACTAATATAGGGATATAGGTGGATGTTATAATACTAATTGGTTACTCTTATCTAGTGTATCTTTTTGGGGTACTCTAGTAGTTTTCCCTAATAAGTAAGATGTTTTTCTCCTGGTTTTCATAGACTATCATATTTTGAATCATGAAATGATCACGAACCATTACCATATTCCTTGGGTTGAAAATCTATTTGAGAACATTAAGGGACCCATTTCTTATCACAGATAAATATAGGTTCTATATATCACCCATATAGGGTTGAATATGAGGACATCCTAATGGTGTAATTTATTTTCAAGAATTGGCACTTAAATATCATGATCATTACATTCCATATCAGAAACACAATTTTTGTCTTCGTGGTGTGCATGAGTTATGCATTGTATGTTTTCATAGACCAGTTCATAGTAATTCTCATTTATTAACTAATATTATACTCGAACATAGATGACGATCACACCAATCATCTCAATGTTTTATTTTAAATTATTAATAAAAAATTACATGAATAACTATGCAAGTTCAAATTTTAGATGTGAGGGACGCATTTCCCTAGGTATATGGGGTTTAATTAATGTTAATTCCAAGACCCATAATTGGGGGAAGGATTTTTTTCAATTGTAGAAACCAACTTCAAGAAAAACACATATAGTTTTCTGGTTCATTGTGTCTATTAACTATACATTTTTTCCAATTCCTATCTTTTTCAATCCATATAAATAACTATTGACCATGAAGTTCCATCATTTCATATGCCATATTAGGCCTAATAATTATTCTTTTTATTGATGGAGATGTTAATTAGTACCTCGTTTCTACAATTAATTAGTGTGGATGTGTGGCCATTGGTTTTTGGTAGAGAATATTTAATGGGATTACAATGTATCTAGATGAATTAGAGGAAAATTATTTCCCAGGGTTCTAAAGTTTTAATTCAAAAAGAAAATAGAATATTTATTACATGACTAATCTAGAGTTCATAGAGGATTTTTTAGCTCAATATTTGTGGTATTACATTAGTAGTAAGAAAATTGTGTTTTTCAACAACAATAAGAGCTTCCAATATATTTTATCTCTATCAAACCTAAATAATTTTCAATAGTGGATGATGGGGTCTTAGTGGGATTATAATTTCTAGATCTCATAAAGCTGTGGAATGGGGTATGTAGTTTCTTAAATTTAATTTTGATGTACCTATGATTTTTGACATTGTAGTTTGGTGATGAATAGAATGGGATGGAGAATATTGAGAGATGACTCTTTATATGTGTGATAGTAGAGGATATTGATATACATATCACATTAATATGAAATTTCCTATGATCATGTAGGTAGGGACTCATATTGAGAATTCATAGAGGTATACGTGATGGGTGACTATCTTGGCTATAGTGATACCCCAAAGGGATGTTTAGTGGATTGTCAGCAAAAAATATTGTTTATAGATAAGTGTTTTTTAATTTTGTTTTTGGAGACGTAATTATCAATGAGTTTCAATAAAAACCATTAGTGGTATACCATAGTGTATATAATATGTATTATGGAATGATGATATATTTTTTGTGTTTTTAAGTGAAATGTATAGTAGAAGAGTTTACAATGAAGTGCCTGGTTGTTCATCTCATGAGATATGAACAAAATGTTTCAAGAGGGTCTCTTAAAAAGTTATATCAACATAAATTTCATCCATAAAATCTAAAGTATAAATATTATATTCGATAGTGTGTATGAGATAGTACATAATTCTCATCATAAAATATTCTATCTTGATAATATTTAACATATTTACTATTTTTAAAAAAATTATATATTTTATTGATTTAATTGCATGTGATGCTGAGTAATAATGCATTAAAACCAATAGTTTATTTCATTAATAGTATACATTATAGAGAAGATCAAATTTTACCAAACAATAATATATTATGAAAATATTACTATTTAATATATGAAGACTTCAACTTCCCATTAAATTAGTTTTTATAAATACTATTAACTAACTTATAAATATATATAGTTTACAAAAATATAAAACAAATTAATTAGTTATCAATTAATTAGAAACAAAATATATGAGACGATTGTATATAAAGGGAATATTTTCAGAGAAAACAAATCTTATGCTCAAAATGATGTTTTATCATAAAAAATTAATGTAGTTAAAATTAGTGATAATAATTTTAATTTAATATATGTGTTATATATTCAATAAAATTTTCATTAAAATTTTCAAATCAACTCGGTATACATAAGATGAGAAAACCCCAATATTTCATAATAAAATATCTTTTTTATAAAGGCACTTTTACCGAATATTAACAGATATCTTTTTCACTTTTATATATAATATATGTAAAAATAAATTTACTCTTTTAATTAGGAATAGAATAACTATGTTGAGGAAAAATTTTGGTATTTTTCTATGATGATTCATTTTGTAATGTATAGTAAAAAATAATGAATTTAATTCAAAAGTGTTTTTTCATTTAATTTATTTTTAGGTTACATTATATAATAAATTGGTTTTAAAAAATATTTAGATTATTTATTTATAATTTGATCTAATTGAGATAAATTGATTCAATTTTAACATTGAAATTGAATATAAAAACATAGAAAACATTTGACTATTTTTAATTTTTTAAAAACCCTGTCATGTCATATTTATGATTAAATTTAAATTATTTTTTTCCAATTATGTGATTAGATTTTTGAAAAATGGATTCCATATTTATAATAATAAAAATTTATTATCTCTAATAATTTCAACATATTTTTTAACAAAAATATTAGTGAATGAAATTAAAAATGATTATAACGGTTTAGGGGAAATAAATCCAATCAAAGGAAGAAACCATTAACATAAGTGCCAAAATGACCTGGAAAAGTGTTAAAAAATATTTTATAGACATATTTATAATCTATAATCCATTTTATAAATTTTTTATATTATTTGATACACTATAAATAGGAAATAAAATGGTGGAATTCCCATTCCACGAAATTAAATGTTTTTCACTCCTCCACTATAAAAGGTCTCCTATCCTCCCAATTTCTCACACCTCTCAGGCCTATTTCTCTTGAAAAAGAATAGAGAATATAAATTATCATTGTACCGCTACCCAATAAATAAGCCTTACTTATTTCATAAGGATATCCATTGAATCCCTTTGGGGAAAATTGGTGTCACCTCAAAGAAAGGTAACATCATTCCTCAAGATCTTTAGTTTCATTTTCATTCTAAACACCATCAATTATTATTATTTAATTATTGTATAATAAAAATAGTATCCTAAATATAAAACAAATCCTTATATGTATTCAACTTACACTTACACACATTTAAAATTAATGGGTAATGAACTTACCATTTCTGTGTACGGAGAACAACAGCCTCACACAATAATAATTGTACATTTTTCCTTTACCACATCTCATGGATGGGAATAATGATATAGAATTTGTTTATATGTGTTATATATGATCTGTATAATGTATTTATAATTATATAAATATTTTTCAACACATTCCTTTATGAACTTTTTTTTGTGGGAATATAATAACATTGTTCGTGGAAGTGTTGACTATCGCCCACTCAAAGCGATGTGATTCATTGAAACTATACATGGAATATATAATTATTTGTTTTATAATACTTTGTAACATATATGAAATATATATGATAATTTTATTATAATAAATAGATATATCACTTACTTTTCATTCTTTTAATATGTCAATGAAATTAAAGTAGTGTCATTATGTACTTATGACCAACTATCTCTATGAATGGTGGATTCTATTTCATATCCCAAAATTTTATAGACTATTCTAAATACATATATAATAAATATAATTTATATTTAAATTTATGTTTACATTTCATATATGATTAAATTATGATTAAAGCATTCAATAACATGTTAACACATACTCAACATACCTAGAAATTAATAACTAAAATAAGTGAAAATAATGAAATATTATTATTGAATAGGTAATACGATATTATATAAAGTTTATATATGATTTTAAAAATATGAATCTGATTTTGGTATTATTTAGTGAATTTTTTAATACAATAATACTGTATGTAAAAGTATTTTCTACCAAAAACATAGTTCAGTTGGTAAGATTTTTATAAAGTTGCATTATATTGATATATTTTCTATTTTCATTCACCTAGTTTTTTTATATTGTGTATATAATTAAATATGAAATTTTAGATCAGTAATATATTTATTCTCATGATATTATATGTTTCATATAGTTTTATTATTTTAGGGATATTATGATTGAAAATATTCAAGGTGGTATAGGAAACATAGGAATGTTGAATGATTATTATCATATAGAACATTATTAATTGGTATCATTGCAATCTCACTTCATTATATTATTGTTAACTTTATCTTGAAAGAATCACAACATTATTCAGATTTTAATTTCTTATAAATGGTTAAAATACATCCACTTTTTCATATAACACCACGATAAATCAATTCTTCATGGTACACTGAGTCCCAATTTGAATTACGTATTCTAAAGGGATTTAAGCAAAAAAGACAACAAGTGGAATAGAATTTCATAACAAAATTTCTTTTTTATTACGTTATATTACATCCTAATTGTCCTTATTATTCAATGATTATGTTTATAATTACATTGCATATATACTAATATATTTCCACTTCTATATTTTTATTTATAGTTGATACACATAATCTACTCATTGATTGATTCTCACTAAAACATTATTATTCATTCATGGGTTTACATTAGAACATATTTTTTGGGGATTTTTTACATTTCAATGTCCATCAGACAATACTATTTAACGATTTTTAATAAACACCATTCAATTTAATATTGTATAGATATTAATATCCTTTTAAAGTAATATTACCAATTTTATACTCTATAGTAATCAGAATATTTAGAAAATGTTTTTAAGAAAACATGACCTAATTAAACTATTATTTATGAGAACCAATTTTATTCAAAAAAATCATTTCTGGAAATTTCTGAATTTTTTTTATTTTCAAAATGATTTACCAAATTCATATACACCATATATAAATTTTGTATGTTTTAAAGAGATTTTTAATGAAAAATGTTTTAAAAAGAGTTTTCAAAAAAATTGTATTTTCTATAAGAATATTTCCATAATATTTTTTATATTATTCTTATTCATCAACAAAATCAACCATTTATCCTTACACCGTATTTGATATATTGTATTGATACCATCTTGGTCGTCCTCTGGATAGTCTTGAGTGGTTTGTTCAAAAATAGTATTCAAATTTATATCCATGATTCCATTTCTAGTCCCCTTAAAATATTAAATTTCCTATGATCAATAATGAGTTATTTTCCTTAATTATCTAAAAAATATATAATGGAAATGTTCCTTATCTAAACCATATTCTATTTTTCATTGAAAGTTATTTTATTATTTAGAAAATATTGATAAATATTTATCTTCTACTTCATATAGATATTGTATAAGTAACATTGATAATCAATTAATTGATATATAAGGAATGATTTGGACATGTATGACATGGGTGGGTCCCTTTTAGGAATATCAGCTCTATGAATTTGTAGTCTCATGGGACATGTCATTAAATATCCATCCTAAATGGGGTTTACCTGATATAAAAAACTATCTTGTGAAAGCGCTTAACAGTAATGGTTCCAGGTACCTAGGAAAAATGAAATAAAATAATTAATAATTTATCCCATTTTGTTTTAGTTATTAATCATCTATGAGATATATCATTGAAATATCTATTAATATATTTCATTTTTAGTTCTCTTACTAAGTGGGAGGTGTTTCAATTTCTTACTGTGTCATATTTACATTACTTTATCTAGATATTTTAATTACACATGTTTCTAGATGTTAACATTCTTAATTTTTAATCAATTAGTTCTCTTTTTGTTGATTAAAAGGCATGTGTCTAAAATAATTTACTATTCTATAATTATTATTCTAATCGAGTCAATATTTTATCTTCTATACATTACCCTTACTGAGTGTTCGATCTCAACGTTATTTTGTTTCCCTTCCGCAGTAATCCAAGAAGAATAATTTGAATGATCTGTAAGGATACTATTTATATAATAAAGTTATCTTTGATTGAAAAATATTGTGTAACACCCGAGAATTTTATGAGAAATATTTTGTTTTTATGTTATATAAATCCTCAAAGGAATCGTTCAATACACACAACACAAGCTTGGCTTACTTTACACGCAATCGCGACCTTCCTCGATGGCTTGCATCGTACACAATACCGAGTTTCACTAAACAACGATATGCCATTAAAATATTAATAAAACTAGCCATTTTGATTAGTAATAACCACTTTTTGAAATTTTGTAAATTTTATTTTTCAAAATGGACTGCATTTTTGGATTCGGAATATCGAAATTTTCCTAGGGTGAAATTTTGGTATTTTTCTGGAAACTTTCAATTTTTGATGAATAGTGAAAACACTAGGTTACTATTTAAAAACTGACTTTTTATTTAAATAATTATTTATTTTATTTAAATTTATTTTAGGTCAAAATTGATACATAATACCTATATATGTTCAATGTAATTCATTGTAGTAAGTTTATAGTAATTTTAGATATATAAAAATTTTATTGAACTTTTCACCGTCTTTTACCCACCTCCTAGGAGAATTTGCAAATTTACATAAAACATAATTTTACTGCTTTTGTGAATGGAATTTCTAAAATCTGAGAGACACATTTGATGTTAGTAAGTAAAATGTGGTTCAATGAGATGAAAATAATTTTTGGTGAATAGTAACTTTTTACTTTTATTTACCACGGTTAAAAGTAAATAGGGTAATTAAGGGAAAAATGATATTATTATTACCCTAACACATGTCCTAATTATATTGGATAAGTGTAATTAGACCGAAAACAACCTTAGGAATAATATATGACCATTTAGGCCCACTTGGATTAGATTAGGACATATATTATTAATTTATTTAAAGAAGGGTTAAAATAGTTAAAATCAACGTTTAATAAGTAAATAATTTTTACTATAGGGTTATACATAAGATAAATTCGACTATAAATATTACATAGAATGAATAAAGATTTCCTACATAATGGTATTTTATTTGTCATTTTTAGACATTAAATAATTTAATTTATTTATGACACAAAAATGATGCAGTAATTATCTTATTAATGAAATATTGACATAATTGATGTTATAAATACCCAAATAAATTTTGTTTGAGAGTTTTTATGAATTACACTAATTTTATAGGTTAAAATGACATGTTATTATTGATTTAATAAACTTTTTTAGAACTAATCATTATGTTATAATTTTCACAACAATCAATTACTGAATAGTGTCAAAATTGACATAAAATAGTTTTTAAAACAAATATTATATTATTGATTTTTATTTTATTCCTAAGAATCTATGGTTAGGAAAATATACTTATATCATTATAGGTGTATCATTAATGGACCACTTGGGGGTTGCTTGGATGTATATGGTATGTTTATTAACAATATAATATAAAAATACAAAGTGACATGGTAAATGTCAATCTAATTAACTAAGATTTAAAACTAAAAGATAAGGTTAATATAATGACCTAAACTTGTCTAAATTCTATTGGATGAGAGGAGTTCTACCCATCCCCACCATATCTTCGAAATATATCAATTTGGAGCTATTAAAAACCGAATTTGACTTTATAATAAAATAATATTTTTAGTAATTCCAAAGGTGCCCCTCTCCTCCCTTATAAAAGGGCACCTCCTCCTCCTCCTCCTCACACCAATTTCGGCCTTCAAGATCGGCCAAACCCTGACCATTTCTCCTCTTCACTTCCCTAGAAACTTCTTAGAGGTCTTGGTCTTCTTCAAAGACCAATTTTAGTGCCCTAAAAGGTGGTCTCAAAGAAGCGCTTCAAAGAAGAGGTAATGTCCGTTACCGATTCTTTCATCTTTATTTCTTCTTCCACTTCTTCTTATTTAGTTGTTTCATTGTGAAGTAATAACATCAGAATCACTCATATAATAATATGTTATTATAAGTATGAAATAACCCTATTTCACCATCTATCCATCCTATGTAAAATGAAATCACCGTGCGTGCGTACGTACGGAATACCGTCTCCACGCCGTGGTGTAATCTATTTTCCACCACCACTTTACTTGGATGGGTATAATGGTGTAAATAACAACTATATGTGATTATTGTAAAGTGGTATTGATTATGAAATAGTATACATACACTCCAATACAATTCCACGAACATGGGAATGATATCATCGCTCGTGTGTACGTACGGAATACCGTCTCCACGATGTGATGTGATTCGTTCTACATGATCTTCATTGCATAATGATTATATAAATGAATTGAATGAATGAATATGATATATATTACACTAATACCATTATGTAAATGAGGTATCTATAACCTAAATATATGAATAAGAATTTATTCAACAAAACACGCATAAGAACAAAAAGTAATAAACACCCGAATAACAAGTAGTAATGAAATATTCCTAATAAGAAGCAAAGAATATGATCGTATATGATATCAAAACAATAAGTATGATTCTGGAATAATTCAATAACATTATTTAAGTCATTATACATGAGGTTAGGATACTTACGAAGCAAATCGGACCTAAGGTAAGGGAAAATATCACAATCTCATTTTTATCCGAGATTGTTTATACTTTGGTATTTACTGGGGTGTATTTTATCATCCACATCCATGTTTCCACAATATGTAATATTATTTCCATCCACCTACAATTTTTTAAATCAAATTTTACCCTTCGGTGAGTTTTAGTAAATGATATGAAAGGAATATTTTGTCGTTTTTCGTACGAGGTACTTTTTGACTTTTCCGACAAAAGTACGAGAAGGATGTTTTTTTTAACTTATACGACATGAATGGATTTTTAAAACATTATTTCCAAGAAGCTTCCTTTACAAGTTTTCATGATTATTTTTAATCAAATTTATTTAGTTTAAAATTTTATGACATGTTAAGAATGGAAAATGTTTTTGAAGTAGAAAGGATATTTTTTTCAAGAATGGAGTTCAAGTGTTTTATCAAAATTATTTTCCATCTAAGATAATATAGGGTTCTGTTTCTATCCCTATTATTACATTGATTTGATTATGTTGTGATGGAGTTATTTTTATGAATTCCTTTATCTTATATGAATTGTTTTATGATGTCATGATGTTTAAGAATCCCATTTTTATTACATGGGTTATCCAATGATGTATGATTTATGATTTTGTGGCACACATAAGAATGGTATCATTATGAGATGGGTGGGACCTATATCTCCCTCCAATGCATTTGGTAAAGATTTATATCTCATTAGATAGACATGGGTGGAACAGAAGGTTAAACTGGTTCAGTGAAATGGGACTGAAATGAGGAGTGAACTCAGTTCAGAAAAGGACTTTGTCCGCTAAGATGATATTGGCAATGAGTCTTGACTACTAAGAAATGATTCTCTATTATTATGAGTGTAAGCCACAAAGTTTCATGTTTTAAGTTATGATTATTGGGATTACATTTAAATACTATGATTTATCCCATGTTATGAAATTTTTATCTCTTTTTCAGGTTATGATTTCCAAAATGTTATGTTCTTATGAATATGATGTGATTGATATTTATTTTGATAACCCTTACTGAGCATTTGAGCTCACCCTTTTGTATGTTTTCTTTCCCCAGGTCAGGAAGAAGGGTATTAAGTAAGATATGCCAAAAATGGACTATAGATATGATGAAATAAATGGGAGACAATGTAGATGCTTTATGAACCAGTTGTTTATGTTTCCCAGTTTCTAAAGATACTATACCTATATGTTCCTTTCATGGATTTTTTACATGTTGTAATAAGTGTACATCAACTTTGATGTATTAACAATGTATGTAAAGTATGGGTCATGATATATTGTGTGGTAAGGAGTGTATTCATTGGTCATTTAAGACTCATGTATATATATGTATTACTATTAATGATTTGATTTAACGTAATAATGCCAAGGTAATTGTATTAGAATATATCTTTTGTCTACATGGGGTTAGATCACTACAATTTTTAACATATAATTATTATTAGAATCCTTGTGAACTAGATTATTTAAATCATAGATTTGAGATCATATACCTAAGTTATAAATTTATTACAAATATAGAAGTAGACCCTTCAATTTTAGAAATTTATATATTATGTGGGTATTCATAGAAGTATATCCCCATCTAGACAATACAATTTGAAGTGGTTTTGAAACAAATGTACCTAGGTATAACAAATTAGACTAGTTTCTTTAGTGCTGAATCATAATAATCTGGTACATGACAAGGGGTTGTACTACACATCTTATTTGACACTCCATGATGATTTTCATATGATAATTCACATTATATTTAAAAACCATTATGATGGATTATAATAAATAATGAATTTTCTTTACACATGTTAAAGTTTTTAATAAAGAATGAAATATGATTAAAAAAATGGATGAACAATTTATGCATTGACATTGTATTATAAAGCCTAGTTACAAATTTATTTATTTTTACCCTTATTTAAATTATGATTGTTTTATTTATTTTATAATTTTTATTAATATGGTTTTAGAAAAGGACCACCAATATAAAAATTGACATCAAAAAAAACATGACAAGGCAATTATACTTGAACAGATGTCGAAAGGATGATACATGATTAATTCCAAACACGTACCAAAGTAATTTTCTATTTTCCAATTAATTGTTTTTAGTATAATATTTTGATCAATAAATATTAATCAAGAACCAGTAGTTGTAATTTTATGTTTATAGATTCATGTATTAACCCTATTAAAATTTTATAATAGTTATAAATAAAAAATTATACTTTTCATTGTTTTATGTGCCTTATGATCCATGAAAAATGTATATTTTTACTTCATGATTTTTTTTAATTTTTGGATATCAATTTCCAAAATTAAGGGATGAGTTAGAATTTTATCAATGCATAAACAAAATATTAAATTGATCATATGAAGTTTAATATTCTCCATTAAATATATTTCTTTATCTTCTTATGCATTAAAGTGATTTCTCATCATGAAGAAAAGGATCATACAAATTTTTTTCCTAATACCATTTCTTTGAACTGATTTGTTTCTAAATCATTAATGATTGATGGATTTGAGGACCTAAATGGTCAATTGATCATTCATTTTTTTATTGATAACCTCAATAACAATGTATAAAAACTTTATATTTTACTTGGTGTACATATCTCTACATACCACTAATGATCACTTATATAAAGAACAGGTTATATGTTATTCAATGTGACCATTGTACTTCTTATTCATTCTTTTCTGGATGATTTTTATATAGCCCTATCATGACGTGGGATTTTAACATAATAAATATCAAATAATATATCATCAATATCGAGTTTAAATTACAAGGACACAATTTAATTATGGAGGGGATAATGTAACACCCTGGAAATCTAATGTAGGAATATTGTATTTTACTGCGTCCATGATAGGAAACATCTAGCACATAATGAAATATATTATCCCGAGAATATATAATATATATAATATTTTAAACAAATTCAAAATAATTTATAGATTTAATTGAATTTATTACAATGTTATCTTACATTACATGCAAGAGTGACATTATTTTAAAAAAACATTATATGAAAAACTTCGTTTTATTGAACAATAATGTATTTTTAAAACATTATTATCTAATATATTGAGACCTAACATAGTCATAAAATTTATGTTCATAAATAGTATAAAATAATATAAGAAGATATAATTTTAATAAAAAATTAATATAAATTCATTGTTTACAAATTAAGTAGAAATGAAATCAAGAACCAATTAAATATAAATAGAATATATTTCTACAAAACTATTCTTCTGTTCAAAATTTTGTTTTGTACAAATAAATTAAACTAATGAAAAGTAGTGATTAATATTAATTTAATAAATAATATATATATTAATTAAAATAATGTTGATAGTTTTTCAATAGATTCGATAGATATAATATGAGAACAATAACAATATTTCACAAAAACCCAATATTTTTATAAAACCACTTTTACCTCCTTTTAATCGAGAACCTATTTTAAATCCATTTTTTTGTTTGTTTACAAATATTATATGTCAAAATAAAAATTATATTTGAAATAGTTAAATAATAATTAGGTTATGGTGAATTTTTGGTATTTTTTTTGCGATGTTTCATATTTTAATTAATAATGAAAGATACATAATTTTAATTCAAAACATTTTTTTCATCTAATTTGTTTAGAAGTCAAATTTATTTTTTAAATTCATTTAAAAGATTAATTAGAATATTTATTTATCATTTAATCCAGTGTAGGTGATTGTAGTATATTTCAATTTTAAATTAAATATAATCACATAAAAATATTTAGAGATTTTTACATTAAAAACACGAATTGTCATCCCCTCTTAAGATTAAATTTAATTTTTTTTTTCAGATTGATTCATTCGATTTTGGAAAAATGGATAAAATATTTGGAATCAGAATAATTTATAATTTTTAATAATTTTAACATTGTTGTTGACTGAAAATTTTAGTGAATGTATTCAAAATTGATTACCACGATTAAGGTAAAATTAATCTTAAGTAGAGACTAACCCTGAATCATACAATCCAACATACAAATGAACTTATCGAAAAGAAAATTTATGGACATATTTATATGATAATATCAGTTTTATCATGTTTGGTCCATTTTTTGATAGAATTTAAGTGAAAAAACGTGGGTATAATTCCAGTTACAGAAATATAAAATAGTGCCACTGAACCTCTACTCTAAAAGTCCTCCTCTCCACCCACTTAATCACTCCTATCATGTCACTTATGATCAACCAATAACATCGAAAATTGTTTCCTCAACCCAACCCGGAGTCCACAATTTTGGCCAAAAATCCATCCATGGAATCCCTTAGTATAACACCAAATGGATTTCCCAGAATGTCGGGTAAAATCTTTCCTCAAGATCTATAGTTTTATTTCCATTCTACGTGAACTCAATTCCTCTTATTACAATTTCATATAATAAAAATAGAATCCTAAACATACTAATATGTTTTTATTCTATGTATTTGAACTACAAATCCACACATTTACATCTACTGGGTAACGTTCTTACTATTACTGAATACAGTGAACTACTGCCTCACAAAACTACAATTGTCTATTTTTCCCTTACTAACTGTCATGGTTTAGAATTAAGCATGACACTATATTTATGTATATATTATATATTATATCTATAATTTCATTATAATACTCTTATTTCTTTATACAAAATACATATATGCACTCCATTTTACGAGAATATGGTAACATCACTAGGGAAAGTTAGTTCTACCACCAGCACAAATCCATGTGATTCATTCACAATATACATGGAATGTTTAAAGGATGTTTTAAATAAACCTAAGAAACATATATGAAAAATATATGATACTAGAAATATTTTATTCATATATACTATTTACTTTTCATTCTTTTACTATGAAAAAGAAATAAAGGTAGCGTTCATGTGTGAGTACAACCTACTGTCTCCGTGAATGGTGTTTTCCATTTCATATGTAAAAATATCATTGATTATTATAAATTCATATATAATAAATATATATTATATTTACATCATTGATTTATAATATGTATATTATGGAACCATATTATCAACCACAAATAATAAGTTAAAACAAACATGAAAAACTAGGTAATTGTCATAAGAAATATTGAAAATAATGAATGATTATTGTCAAATGAGTTATAAGATATTATATGAAGATAATGTATTATATTATTAAAATGATTATTTTTATAGTGTCAGTTTTTGACATTTTTAATACCATTATTAAATAAATTATAGGAATTTCACCAGAAATGAAAGGGAAATGTATGGGATTTTGACTCAAATTACATTCTATTAAGACTTAATTGTTTTTATGCAACCTGTTTCTTTTATATGGTGTGTATACATCCCTATGACATGTTATATAATAAATATCATTATTAGAATGATATTATAAGATTCATTTAATGTAATTACATTATATATATTATTATTACAACAGTTTAATGTGGTATGGGTCACTTCGAATTGTTTAAATATTATCTCCTCAAGAATTTTATTAATGGTTATGTTTGAAATATCAATTCTTTTTTATGTTGTTAACTGTTTTTTTTTAAAATAACATTATTTTTGTGAACCTATTTTATTTATATATGGTGAAAATAATTAAACTATTTCATATTATATCATGATAAATACATTATCCACTTTATTTTGAGTTTCAATTTGAATTATTTCATCTAAGGGGATTTGTGTTAAATGATACTAAGTGGAAATGATTTTCAAAAACCAATTTTATTTAATTGGGTAATATTAATTCTTCATTATCATTAAAATTATATGATTCGATGTATAAGGAATTTGACTACATATTTATTCATTTCCATTTCTATATGTGGATTTACTATTGATAGACATACTCTAATCACTGATTTTTTTTTCAGTCAAACATTATTATCTTTTCAAGGGGTTAAATTACAACCTCATTTTGTTCAGGAATATTTACAACTTAATTTCCATTAGAGGATATTATTTAATCATTTTCTATTAAAAGAATTCATTATCACATCTTTTGGTTATTTATGACCATTATCAAGTAGTAGCACCATTTTCCCACCCATTTGTACTAAATATTTTTAGAAAATGTTTCTATGAAAACCCTACTTCATTTATATCTTTAGACAATGAACAATTTTTCTTCTAAAAACAATGTCTCTTACACTCCATATAGATATTTGATAATTAATATTTTTAAATAAATTATTCAATATGTGAGGATAGATTTGGAAATTTATGAAATGGGTGGGGACTTGTTATAGATAGCTACTCGATACATCTGTATTCAGATGGGATGAATCATATTTCTATCCACCTTGACTATGTTTTTAATATATTTTCTATACCATCTTGTGAAGGTCTTGAAGGTAAGGATTCCATACTCCTAGGACACATAGCGTCCAATAATTATCCATTTCCCTTATATATTTTTTGTTATTATTCATCAACATGATCACTCGTCAACATATCTATTTATAAATGTAGTATTTAGTTCATTTAATAAATGGAATGTTTTTCAGTTTCATTAATTTTAATATTGACATTGTCTAATCTAGATATTTATATGGACTGTGCTTGTAGTTCTAACCCTTCCATATTATTTATTTTTCTGGTTACATGGTAAGTGAATTAATCTATTTACCATTCCCAAATTATTATTCTCAATTATTCATTATATCTTACACTATACATTACCATTATTGATAAATTGTGTCCACTGTTATTTTTTAACAAATTCCTATGAATCCAAGAAGTATACTAAGAATGATATGAAAGGATACTTTATATGAAATAAATTTATTTAGGAAAAAATTATGTTCTAATTAGTGTTTTCATTTTTAATACATGACTCATGTATGTATCTTGATTACAAAGACTATTAAACTGACCGGTCCTTTTGGATTGGAGTCCTTGTAATCATGCTAGTGTAATGGTAGTAGATATTAGCTATGGGATCTGTAGGTTCATTTATCTACCAAATAAGTGAAAATTATAGTATATATCAATGAATTAATCATTATAATAATATATTATTGAGGGGTTTTATTCATACTAAAATATTTTTGATCGATAGAAGAAGTAGTCTCATCTTTTTGACATCCAAGAATCATGTTTCTAGAATGATTTAGTAATGATGTATGGGTAATATATTGTTTGGATTCCCATGGTACTAAGTAACATCATCCATAATTGAGTTACTTATTTTTTCCTAATAGATCTAGTTGGGATTTCATCATTCCTTTAGATCTATGATCAAATATTACATGTTCTTTAACCCTCCAACGGATGGGTAGACAAAGCAGAACATCATGTCATTAGATGATATGGTGTGGGATTGAGTATTGGATTTTGGGGGATCAAAGGTAATGATAAAACCCATAGATGAGTTTCACTAAAATAATATATCACTAATCCATTAGTATTGCTCAATTTGAGCTGTTGTGCGGATGGACATGTCATTCCCCCTATATACAGGATGTAGGTTGGAGATTCCACAATTCTCAGGACTCATAGAGTGAAGAGTACACATAAACAGATCTAGAAGGTCTAATTCTAGATGAGGATAGTTAATAACTTTTATAAGAACTTTTTTGATCTTAAATAAAGGTGTTTAGAGATAGGTTTTTTCCAGTTATGTAAATCTTACACATGCCCAATCATTGTTGGCAACATCACAATAAATCCCTTTTTAAAGACTTGGGAATGTTGGATATCATGGATGGAGGGGAATTTTTATTATTCCATTAAGATATTAAGGATATTAATTATAAAAAGATACATATATGGAACATCCCCTTGGTTCTTGTTATTTTGAGTAATGGTGGATTAGGGAATAGTATTTGATAGTGTGAGAGGAACATCTGCACCCAATACAATAAATTGTTCAGATATTTCAATTTTTCGTTCTCATTTGTTTATATGATATTTTAATATTTATGATTTGTGAGATTCAAATTTTTCCATTTAAAGTGGCATGTGTAATAGTGTAAATTCATTTTAATAAGGAAAAATAAATACCAAATCTAGAAGTGTTATATTTTTGACATGTTTAAAAACAATACTAGTGATTTCATATTACTCAAAGGGGACAATATCATGATATAAGGGAAGTATTTTCATGATTTGTGTTAATGTGGAAGTGCATAATAGTGTTTTAGGTGGTTATCATTTTGGATTGTGTTGTGTATAAAATGATTGTGTGAGTGGTTATGTAAATGATGGGAGGATTTTATCTTGTGTGAGAATTTGACGTATTTTGTTTTGGTGAGATTGTGATTTTGTTGTATATGGTTTTCAATGGTTTGTTCCTTGGATCTATATGTTTTTTGGTGTTAGTGTTTGATGTGTAACATGATATATGATCAGTATATAGTTTATGTTATTTGGATCATTACATTCCTTTTATATTTGATATTGATTCATGATGAATTGATTTTTTGAGACGTATCTAATACTAAATATCTTGGTTTATCATCTTTCGATATTTATAGTTTGGGAGTTTGGGAATTTTTTGGATTGAAATGATGGGGGGGGGTTCAAAAGAGTAATATCTTCAACAAGGCTATAGAAGTTATTTCACACTAGGAATATGTATTCAAAATGTGATACTTTTCATTGATTAGAGGTGGCATGTACACATCTTGATATTTTGGACAGGATATTCGTGCTTAAGCATCTCACACGAAAAAATAATAATTCATGAAATGAATTAATTTTAGGTTGAGATGCCCTGAAAAACGACATGTGTTCATATGGATTCATGTTTGATGGATCAAAATTTTGAATTTATTACCTTACATGAATTGGAGGTACTCATTAGAACTAAATAATTCAATACCGGTTTCACATCATGATTATGTCATGGTCTATCCTCTCATGCCAGATATAATTCATTCAATAATTTTTCATTTTCCTCTATCTTGTGATAAACCATATAATATTTTAGAGAAGAAGTCATCCAATTTCCTCTTACATCTATCCTGAGATAAAATATGATATTTAGACAGTCACGTTGTCTTAATCCCCTTTTCCCAAACAATTTATATACATCCACTTAGGGTTTTTTCTGCAGTGACATTAATTTCATTTTAGGATTAATCATGGATATGATTTTGATGATCCTTGCTATGATATAGGTTTATCCATGGATACCATAAGAGTTTATAGTCTCTTAGTTAGATATCCATATTCTAGTTTTTCATGTTGCTTTAGGAAACTGCCTCAAATTTGGGGATACAAATTCTATCCATTTTTAGAAGAATATTTGTGGATTTCATCGTTTAATGTTCTTTTGTGTGGATTATACAGTTAACCATATTAAGATAATGAATTTTATAAATCTTATATTTACTGGGAATTGTGAGAATTTACATTTATCTACAAGATTAGATGTTATTTTCTATGTGATGATACATTCCTATTTATAATAATTAATATAATTTGGGAGATTTTATTTTATTATCATATTGATTAATTTGAATAAACTGGAATTTTTTATTTAATAAATCCCTACATAAATGTCTATGAACATATATATAATAAATTAATTGATCTTTTATTGAAATATGGAATTTTTATGATATTACACTTACTATGTAATCATGTAAATTAAGTTTTTCACCACTAGTATCAAGAATTTATGGAAATTATTAACATGAAAATGTGTATCTATGTTTTGAGGATGTTTTTTATTGTTTCCTAGTGTGATAACAATTATTGTGTTGTGTTGGTGGTGACCATATAAGGTTATAAAATATGTTGGGATGGGATATGTTTTTTGTTTTTAATGTGATAATATGTGGTCTTCTGTGTACTTGTTTTTTCAGTGAGATGAATGGGTAGTGAAGAAGAGGATTGGAATATGTATTTCTGTTGACATAGTGGGTGTTATTAAGAAGAGTTATTTCATGATGTAGTTTTTATAGTTTCATGGATGGTAATGGAATGAATTATATATTCTAATAAAATTTAATGGATTGGTAATTCAATATACATAGGCTACATTTGAATTTGATAATGAGATAAAATTGATTTGTATAATGTGGAATAAATTTAAATGGTATTTTTTAATGTTAATAAAATGTATCATAAAATTAATTTTATTGAAAATTATATAATAATAGATATAATGGTGTAAAGACCTGGAATTTTAATGTAATTTTTTTAAATATATAGGAATTTTTTGAGTCCACGAAAATTGATGACGAGTGATTCTGAGGCCCGGAGTCCCAGAATGAATTTCTGAACTTTTTTTGGGTATGTTCAGTGAATGTGCCAGCAGATTTTTCTAACTTTTGAACCATTTCATGGAATTGAAATCTGAGGGCACCGTTGAACTCACTGCGCCAGTATTCACTTAAGAAGACTTTTACCTTAATGGTAGATGCTCGAGGTTGAATGTTAATTTTTGGGTTTTTAATGGAAATAATAAAATAAAATGATCACACATTTAATTTTATTTACTGTAACCACCCATGTGAATTTTTGACAGGTGGGGACCACCTGAACTAAAACCTCCCATGAGAGGTTATGGAGGTGGGGACCACCGAGCCTAAGCTCCCATGAGAGGTTAGGGTGGTGGGGACCACCCGAGGATTGAAACCTCTTGAACTCCCTATTATGTGGGGAGAATCCTCGGGAGATCCCCACTTAATTATGCCAACCCTCACCCTAATTTATTATTCCACCCATTAATTAATTAATTATACCATTTTGAAATACTTCCTACATTATTTAATTTGAAAACATAAATTATGAAGTTGGCTATATTTTAATTTCGGTGGAATTGGAAAAAATGGTTGATAAAGGGGAGAGATTTAGAGAATTGGGGGAAATCTATCCAATGAAGAACGCCGACAGAAAACATCAACTTTCTTCCTCAGGATATCCTCCATCATGGGACATCTTCAATCGACAATCATCTTTCCCTCCCCAATGATGTCGTCTCCTCCCTCACAATCTCTATCAACACACAATCCAAGGTAGGGTTTTATTTGTGTATGAATACTTTTCCCATGTTCTTCCCTTGAATTCTTTTTCAGGATTATTATTAAATATTTGCGGGAGGTTGTAAAGCTTGAGGTCTTCATAATGTTCTTGTTGAGCCATATTCTACCACCCTAACATGGAGGCTACAGGACAAACAAACATGGCCCGACCCTTCCGTAAATCTTGTGATGATTTGTGGGTTGAATGTGACGTAGAAGACGACACAACGACACTGCCATGCTGCCACCGCCGCTTCACAACCTCTTTTCCCTCGTAGAAACCCTACAGCAGATCTGCTCTATGGAACCAACATCCAACGCAGATCATGGATCTACCAACCGTAGCCCTGCCATGCAGCCCCCAGCTGCCGCCGTCTAGGAAAAGCCGATGCTCCCGTCAGCCGAGCCACCGCCGCCATCCGCTGAGCTGTCGCTGCCTCCGTCCCGCCCAGACGTCGGTCGAGCCCCACCAACATGACCATACGAGCCGCCCCACGGTGCTCCTCCGTGACGATCTGCCCAAGCCACCCCGTGGCTAGACCACTCTGTCTGAACTGCCATGCGGTGCTTCGCTGGGCCGCTCCGGTTGAGCCGCTCATGCTGAACCGCCCTGCGGCCTCCGCCCTCCTGGCCGAGCCGCCCCAGCCGAGTCACCTTGCAGCCTCGTGCCCTCTGCGGCCAACCCCTGTGGCCTCTATTAGCCTACTGGACTGCCCAGTGGGCTGGGCCACCCAACACGGGATGAGCCGGACCTAACAGACCGGTCCAGGTTGGTCTGACCGGGTCAGACCAGACCGTGGCCCACTACGACCCATTTACACTCTTTTGGGCATAACATAGGCACCATATATCAGTTTGATGAACTGTAATCGACACTATAAATAATGGTGTTAGATGGTCCCTTTGTGTATACCCCACTGGTGTTTTGGATTTAGATGTGGAAATAGTCAGGTTGGATCAAGCACAAATCCAACGGGTCCCCTGGGACTAAAAGGCTAATAACTCATAGACCAGGCGTCTGATTGACGTGTCATCTGTTGCGTTGAGAACCATATGACATGGAGGATCTTTTATATGCTTCCTTGTGGTAATTTGTGGAAGTTGGTGTATCCACTAGTAGCTCATAGAGTAGTTCCTCTCGGAGACGAGCGATCCTAGTGCAGGAACCCCATACTAGGCTGAGACTTGACGACTGCTGACCTTTTTGCCTTGGAGTGACATGACATGCCCAGTGGGGAGAGCCTCTATATGAGGAGGTAGACCCATGGTGGAGAGCTCCTTTGTGTGATGCAGCTGACCCACAGTACACGATAGGAGGAGCACCTCAGTAGGCCATGGTGGGGAGCACCTCAGTGTGACACGGCAGACCCACAGTACTCGATAGGAAGAGTACCTCAACAAGTCACGAGGAGGAGCGCCTCCATGTGACGCAGTAGACCCAAAATACTCGACAGGAGGAGTAACTCAGAAAGTTATGAGGGGGAGCGCCTCTGTGTGACGTGGAAGACCCATGGTCTGGATAGCCACTGTGTGATGTGGAAGTCCCACGGTACTCGACAAGAGGAGTACCTCAATAGTCCAAGGTTTGTGGGAAGTGCCTCTGTGTGACGCGGCATGCACACTATACTCGATGGATGAGGGGAAATCTAGTAGCAGAGGTGTTCGATGATGTGACTTAGGATGTTACTTGTTATTACCCCTAGAATTAATTCTGGTGTGAGCTGAGTCAGTGTCTCTATGTTTTCCTCAAGATTGGGATGAATTACTGGATAACATAGGTATATGTATGTTCATATACCTATGTAGTGTTATCTATTGATTTCATACATTGTGGTTTATCCTTGGTGTATTTTGTGAGAACTTGAAGGTCTTGGGGTCCCTACTCTATATCATTTTACTCACCCCGGCACGGGCTATGCCCGCACATTGTTGTGTTGGATGCAGACAACGAACATCCCTGACTGAAGCTGAGAGTACCAGGACTCGACTGTGCTCAGAGATGGACCATAGGGCGTGTCGATACACATAGGAGATGGGTGGACGTAGAGTTCTTGGGAGGCGTACTATACCTAACATTCATGTAGGAACCTTGGAGGAAGATCCAGTAGCTATCTTTTCACTTCCTTCAGTTGTATTTATTTCAATTGTACATGTACCTTTACTGTTCGGTTGTATTACGTCCCCTTTTACTTTAAGCACTCTTTTGGTTATACAGTTTTCTTGTGTTCATATCTTGGTGCATGATAGGTTTCATGAGTTTACAGTTTATAAAGGCAATGCCTTCTTAGTTTTAAGGAAAACCCATTTCAGTGCTAGTCGCCAACCCCATTCCTATAAAAGGAGGGCTTGGGGTAGTCACGACAGGGTCCCCGGGGGACAAGTCATGACAAATTGGTATCAGAGGAGTCGTTTCTAATGAAGAACTGTGACTATGATCTTTTCTATGGAGTAATAGTGTTAATGGTAATGGGTGTGATTTTTAGTTCAGGGAGTCCAATGTTGGTGCGATGGATGATGTATCTATACATGAGGACCCTGACTTCTGATTTCCAACTCAGTGCACAAAAACCCAAATTGTGTGTGTGTTTCTAAGATTTTTATTTGTTATATCTTGAATTAGATCACCAGGTATAACTTATTGACTGTGGCACACCAATTTTGTTTCAGGATGCCTCCACGTAGACTTCCAGCTAGGGTTTCGAGAGTTGTACACACTGATATCCCACCGAGCAACGAGGCCTAGTGCATGGCCCTTTTCCAGTAGAGGCAGAAGCAGAGGCACCTGCGGTACCATTACCCATTGTTTCACCGATACAAATAACCCTAGCAGCAGAGAGTGCACGCCTCTTGAGTGAATTGCATGAGTTCTAGCACTAGAGGCCACCCAGGTTCGTAGGACATATAGACCCACAGGAGGCTGAGGATTGGCTGGAGGCTGTGGTGAGAGTCTTTCGACAGGAATGGACACTAGTGGATCTCTTGGTGATCCTTTCCAACATCCATCTACAGGAAGCATCTGGGAGAAGGAGGAGCTTGATGATCCAGGTTCATGATGAGGTGGTGCTTCTTTGGGAAGACTTCCAGAGCCACTTTTGGGTAGAGTTCGTCCCAGTGACTCTTCACGCAGTGCGCATAAAAGAGATTCTTCATCTTCAGTAGGGAACCATGACTGTAGCTCAGTACTCAGCGAGGTTCACTGACCTCTCATGCTACTCCACGAATATGGTACGAGACCCATTCTTTAGGGCCCAGACCTTTGAGCAGGGGCTCATGTGTGAGATCTGAGATTCGATGATCTCACTCAGCATCCCGACAGAAGCGGGGATTTTTAGAGAGAGCCCTCTTAGTGGAGATTCTCCTTGCTGAGTAGTAACCGGGAGTGAGGCCCACTACACATCATCACGTAGTGGAGACTTTTGTAGCTGGGAGCATACCTACAGGTGGATGACTGAATGACTAAGGATCGGTTGTGCGGGTCACCCAAGGTGGAACTAGTCATTAAAGGATAATGCATTGTTACTAATGTAGTGGGAAGGGTTACATGGCTTGTGATTTTCTGACCCGTCATACGAGTGATCATCAAACGGATGAAGGACCGCCCAGGCAGAGATAATGGTTCAACCAAGGATGTCTACTGGGAGAAGGCGGACGTGGTAGAGGAGCTGGAAATGTAGACGGTAGTGGGAGACAATTTAAGATGTTACTGCCACCACCACCAGGTGGACCACCCCGTCCACAGAGAGAAAGTGGATAGGGGCAAGATTAGCTCCAGGTTATTGAGGCCTACGATCACGACACTATGGAGATGATACGAGGTACGATCTGTGTCTATTCCACCTTATATGTAGTATATATAGACACATGTTCCAGTCATTCTTTTATTGCCACATCCCTCATTCGGAGCTCAGAGAATCCGACGGAGCCTTTGGCTCGATCCTTATGGATATAGACTCCCATGGGTGCAGATTCAACGATTACGCACTGGTGTCAGTAGAGTTAGATTACTCCAGGAGGCGAGAGATTTGGATAGGATCTCATAGATGTAGCGTCGAGGCCTTACGATGTCATCTTTGGTATGGACTGGTTATCTACAGTACATGCTCAGATAGACTGTATTCGGTGCAAAGTTTGGCGTGTTGGCATAGATAGGACCAGTTTTACCTTCATCGGTGAGAAGGGAGTCTTTGCGGCATAGGATGGAATTACCTGGAGGAGAGTGAAACTAATCCCTAATCTGTTTGCTATCCTTACCCTCATAGCGATTGATGTGGAGAGTCCGAGTTATCCTATAGTGGTAGACCAGTACACATACATCTTACCTGATGATGTTTTGGGTCTATCTCTTTGAAGGTAGGTATACTTTTACATTAACTTGTACCCTGGGACGACACTGATATCTACACAAGCGTATCGGATGGCTCTCGATGAGCTTTGTGAGCTGCGAGTACAGTTGGAGGACTTACAGGGGAAGGGGTTCATCTGGCCTAGTGTTTCAACTTGGGCAGCCCCGATTTTGTTCACCAAGAAGGCAGATGGGAGCTTGAGACATTGTGTTGACTATCGGTGCATGAACCAGATGACTGTGAAGAATAAGTACCCTCTCCTGAGGATTGATGACCTCTTTTATCAGTTGAAGGGAGCACAGTGGTTCTTGAATATAGACCTCAGATCAAGCTATCACCGGCTTAGAGTGCATGACGAGGATGTGTAGAAGAGGACCTTCATATGTCAGTATGGCCATTACGAGTTCTTGGTTGTGCCATATGGCATGAAAAACACTCTAGTAGTGCTCATTGGACTCATGAACATGATCTTTCTGCCTTACCTTGATCGATTTGTTTTAGTCTTCATCGATGAAATTCTGATCTACTCGGCTACTGAGGAGGAGCATGCCTATCATTTGCAGGTAGTACTGGACACTCTCCGAGAGAACCAGATTTATGGTAAGCTCTCGAAGTGCAGGTTTGGGATCTGAGAGGTTCACTTTATGGGGAATGACTTATCAGGGGCTAGAGTTGTGGTGGATCAAGCGTAGATTAAGGCAGTATATTCTTGGGAGCCACCTAAGAGTGAGACGGAGGTATGGAGTTTCATATGTTTGGTTGGATATTACCGGAGGTTTGTGCTAGACTTATCTAGAGTTTATGCACCACTATCAGCATAGATGATGACGGGAAAACCCTTAGTTTGGTCGGTGAAATGCCCGTGGAGTTTTCAGGAGCTGAGGCAGAGGTTGACTAGTGCCCCCATCTTGAGGATTCTAGAGGAGGTCGTATGGTACATAGTTTTCTACAACGCATCAGGGACTGGACTTCGAAGGGTCATGATGGAGGAGCAAGCAGTGATCTTGTAGAGACCCGAAGCTTGAAATAAATGACCATTAAATTACTTTTGTGGAATAATTAATACATATCAAACACAGACACACAAGGACCATAATAGTTTAGTTTCTTTGGAAAATCGGAATTTAATCTTCTAATCGTGGTGAAAGATCTTCAACTTCTCCCCTAAAGGTATTCCCATTTTGTTTTATTACCTAAAACCTTTTTTTATATCCTGGGGAAAAGAAAACATAAAAAGGGTGAGCTAAAATGCTCAGTAAGGGTAATCATAGAGAACATAACACAATCCATAAACATTTGAATGAAAAAACTTGAACATGAAATTTAAACATCAAAATCATGAGCAAAGATATAAATCATGGGTGTACGTAAGGCATATATCATAATGGAACATAAACCAAGATAAAATATAATGGGAATAAAACATGTAATTGTGGAAACCATTTAGAACATGTTATGATTTCCATAGTATCCAAGGCATTGCTGCCAAGACCATCTTGGTGGACAAAGTGCCTTTCTGAATCGAGTTCACTCCTCGTTTCAGTCCTGTAACACTGAACCAGATTAACTTACCATTCCATCCATGTCTATATCATGAGATATAAATCTTTACCCAATGCATTGGAGGGAGATATAGTTCCCACCAATCTCATAATGAAATCATTCTTACTTATGCCATAAAATAAACATACATTGTTCATAATAACCCAACGAATAAAATGGGTTTCATAAACATCATCCCATCATCACATAATCCATATAAAATAAATGGATATCATTTCATAATAAGAAAAGAGAAACCATGTAAACCATATGGACATGATTCATGAAACATACACATATGAAATAATTTCATCTTAGATGGAAAATAGTTTTGATAAAACACTTGAAATGAATTCTTGAGGAACATATCCTGTCTTCTTCAAAATCAATTTCTTTTCAAAAAACATCATGAAATTTTAAAAGAAAAAGATTTTGTTGAAAATAGTCATGAAATCTTTTGGAGGAAGATTCACAAAAATAAGGCTTTGTAAAACCGTAAACATCTGTTCGTGCCGTATAAGTTAAAAAAACATTCTTCTCGTACTTTTTCCAGAAAAATAAAAAAAGTACCTCGTAACGTAAACAAAAGAAATATTTCTTACATACCATGTAGTAAAAGTCAAAAATGGGTTAAAAGGAAATTAAACATACATGAAATTGTTTTTTAAAACATGGACATGGATGATAGAAATAACCCCAGTAAATACTTATGAATAAGAAATCTCGGATAAAAATGAGATTTGCAAAATTTTCCCTTACCTTAGGTCCGATATGCTTCGTATGGATCCGAACCTCCTGTCTAATGATTTAAATAATTTAATTGACTTATTACATAATCATATTCATTGTTATGATATCACATATGTTTCACTTATGACTTTATATTACCCGTTATTTTGAAAATTCAATGTTAAAGCAGCGTTTTGGGTAAAATCATTTCATTTATCGTATGTGTTTCGACTTGTCGTCCTTGATATTATTACATTTATACTAATTTAAATAATTCCATAATGTAAAACATGATTTATATATAATATATATTCATCATATACATATATATATATATATTATAGATCGATAAAAGGAATGAAATACACCATTCATGGAGACGGTAGGCCGTACGTACGCATGAACGCTGTTTTCATTTCCTTATTGAATTGAATGAAAATAAATAGATGAAATACACACATATATATATATATAAATAAATCCAGCAGAATTATTATTTCATATATTTCATTATTATTCATTATATAAACTTTATGATCATTCATGTATGGTTAACATGGAGAATGAATCACATCGCGTCGTGGAGACGGTAGTCCGTACAAACGCACAAGCAATGATATCGTTCCCATAATTATTGAATAGAATTGGAGTGGATGGTATAGTATATAATAATCAGTATAAAATTATAATGACAATATATAGTTATTCATTACACCATTATACCCATCCATGTAAGGTGTTGGTGGAAAAACAGATTTAACCACGGCGTGTAGACGGTATTCCGTACGTACGCACGCTTGGTGATTTCGTTTTCCGTAGGATGGATAGATGGTGAAATAGGGTTGTTTCATACATATAATAACATATCATTATATGATTTATACTGATGTTATTACTTCATAATGAAACAACTAATGAAGAATAAGTGGAAGAAGAAATAAAGTTCAATGAATTGGTAACGGACATTACCTCTTCTTTGAAGCGCCTCTTTGAGACCTCCTCTTAGGGAACTAAAATTCGTCTTTGAAGAAGACCAAAACCTCTAGGAAGTTTATATGGAAGTGGATAAGAGAATTTGGCAGGGTTTGGAAGATATTTAAGGCTCAATTTAGTGTGAGGTAGAGAGGGAGGAGGTTCCCTTTTATAAGGGAGGAGAGGGCAACTTTGGAAAAACTAAAAATATTATTTTATTATAAAGCCATATTCAGTTTTTAATAGCTCCAAATTTATTTATTTCGAATATAAGGTTTGGATGGATCGAAATCCTCTCATAAAAAAGAATTTTGACAGGTTTAGGGTTCTATTTTAACCTTATCATTCAGATTTAACATTAAGTTAAATAATTTTACTTTCACCGTGTCTTCTTGTTTTCTTACACTCTATGGTAAACAAACTTACTATAACAAGCCAAACGAACCCCAAGTTGTTTATTATTAATAACTAAAACTTTATCTAAGTCATTTGGCCGAACCTTAGATTTTTAGGAATAAAATAACAATTAATAATATAATATTTTTTTTAAAAACTATTTTATGTCAATTTTGACACTATTTGGTAATTGATTTTTGTGAAAATCCTATTAGATTTATATGTTCTAATTTTTTTTAATAATTCAATACTAACATGTCATAGTAACCTATAAAATTATTATAATTCATAAAAAGTCTCAAATTACATTTATTTGGGTATTTATAACATCAATTATGTCAATATTTCATTAATAAGTTAATTAGTCCATCATCATTGTGTCATAAATAAATTAAATTATTTAGTATCTAAAATTTATAAATAAAATACTATTGTGTAGGAAATCGTTTTAGCTTTCTAATGAATACTTATATTCGAATTTATCTTATGTATAACCCTATATGAGAATTATTTACTTATTAATCTTTGATTTTAACTATTTTAACCCTTCTTTAAATAAATTAATATTAAATGTCCTAATATAATCCAAGTGGGCCTAAATGGTCATATTGTATTCCTAAGGTTGGTTTTTGTCTAATTAGAGTTATCCTATAGAATTAGGACATGTGTTAGGGTCATCATAATATCATTTTTACCCTTAATTACCCAATTTACTTTTAACCATGGTAAAAAAAGTAAAAAGTTACTATTCACCAAAAATTATTTCCATCTCATTGAACCACATTTTACTTACTAACATCAATCATGTCTCTAGGATTTTTGAAATTACATTCACAGAAGTGGTAAGATTATGTTTTATGTAAATTTTCAAATTCTCCTAGGAGGTGGGTAAAAGATGGTGAAAAGTTCAATAAAATTTTTATATATATGAAATTATTATAAAATGACTCCAATGAATTACATTGAACATATATAGGTTTTATGTATCAATTGTAACCTAAAATGAAATGAAATTAAATAAATAATTATTTAAATTAAAGGTTGGTTTTTAAATATTAACCAAGTGTTTTCACTATTCATCAAAAATTGAAACTTTTCAGAAAAATACCAAAATTTCACCCTAGGCTAATTTCAGTATTCCAAATCCAAAAATGAAGTCCATTTTGGAAGATAGAATTTATAAAATTTCAAAAAGTGGGTATTACTATTCATAACGGCTAGTTCTAATAATATTTTAATAATATATCGTTGTTTAGTAAAACCCGGTATTGCGTACAACACATGCTATCGAGGAAGGTCACGATTGCATGTAATGCAAGCCAATTCAGGGTTGCGTGTTGTTCAAGACTACTTTGTCATTTCGTTATAACAGAATCCAACAATTTTTCTTTTATACATTGAATATATATATATATACACTCAATGTTGCGTAGAATGACTATTATCATATGAACTTGGAATTGTGTGTAACAAAATCTAAGAATAGTGTTGCGTATACTGCAAGCTAATACGGTGTTGCGTATAGCACAAGACAATCTTTTTGTAGCTTAAAACACATTATATCAAATAAATTAAAAAGATTACTTATCATAAAATATTGGGTTGTTACATTCTACCCCCCTTAAAATGAATTTCACCCTCGAAATTCGTCGGGGTTATACATGGTTTTCTACTTGAATGTTTTTTTAATTGAAACCGACATCGTAAAATGAAATACCAAAACTTAACTTTAAAAACTATAGTATGAAACGTAATGGTTACCCAAATTAACTCATCACTAGATTTCCACGTAGGAGAACATAGGTGAAAATATGGATATGGAAGAGAAATCTAACCATCATGTTCTGATGGAGAGTGGTAGAGAACATGGCTATGAAAACACCAACAATCAGAAAGCCATAAATTTGTGACGATCTAAGGTATCATCTGATTCTTCAGATATAAGGGTACTAGGACAACATTTTTGATTTTCAAGATCATTTTTCTAAAGTTGAAGAATTTTAATTATAAGAAATAATTAATTTATTTTTATATAATCTCACCGTTGTTCGTGCCTTGAACTATTTCCCCTTAATCTCTTAAAGAAATGAAGTTGAATTTGTCATTCCTGAAGTGTTAGCAGATCATGTGATAGAATGATTGGTCATTCCATCTGTCTTAATAAAAAGGTTAGCAATAGTTATATACATAAGTCCATCTATTGTATATCATTCCAAAAATGGACTTATACTTCATTTAACATACCACTTAATAAAATAAAATTAGTTTATACTAACCAGTGACTTCATGTAGGCCAGTGATAGGCGATAAAGGCCAGTCGCACTTCTATTCTGGGTTCGATTCCCACAGTCTTGTCAAACGCGATGGGTTGTCGCCCATCCTGCAGGTTGTCCTTAAAAAATACTAACTAATGTCCAAAATAATCGAATCCAATATTTAGGCATATCTAAAATACTTTGGTCCAAGCTCATAGTATAAAGAAAATGATTACTTGAAATGTCACATAACAATCACGTACATTCCATCATTTATCCCCCATATATCATAAGATATATCTTGTTGGTCAAATTACAAACATGTGAATACCTTAATCATGTATTCTCTTGAAAAATAAAAACCCATTTAACATTAGTGAAAACATGAATACTATCAAAAGTTAACTCATTCCACATACCAAAATCCCAAAAATTCTATATACTCAAACCATGATATCACATAGTCCTTATATCAATCATGATCTCATTAATACAATCAAACATATCATTATCTTCTTATCCCTTCATTATGCGCATATCATCTGCTTTCAAAAAATATTTCAATAACTTTTTCATGGTTACCAGTACCATATAATTATTGAAAACCAATACATAGATATTTCAAAATTCCACAATACCATAAATGAGATTCCATGATACTATTTTTAAATCCCATTACATAAACACTTAATCATTACACAACATCATTTTCATACTCAACATCACAAATAGTGATCACATGAGACTTCCCTTTATCCTTCACCTTATGAGGTTTCTCACGTTGATCATCATTAACCCGTGGATTAGGGCATTTATTAGCATAATGCCCCATTTCCTTGCACTTGAAGCATTGAAGTGTTGGTGGATAGTTCTCTGTAGTCTTTTCTCTATTCTCATCATTAGAAACCTTTTTCCCATTACTTCGACAATCAACTACTCTATGACCTTATTTTCCACACATAAAACATTTTCTAGTACCTTTTAGGCAATCTCCACCATGCTTCTATCCACACTTTGAGCATAAAGAAACATTCATCTTCTTTTCACCATTGTTCTAAGATTTCTCCAGGAACTTCATCTTTCGTTTCTTGTCAAAACCATGAGATGGATATGTTACACCAACTTCTAGTTCTATTTTGATAGAACAACGCACAATTTCTTCATAGCTACTGAAGTCTCTTATAGCTAATTCCCTTCGAAGTATTGGTTTTAAGTTACTGAACAATCGATAATCTTTACTTTCAGGTTGGATGATAATGCCAGATACATACCTTGCAAGTCTTGTAAAATTCGCTTCGTATATACCAACAGATTCATCATCCTTCTTCTTAAGCTCAAGAAACTCCTTTTCCATATTTGTTCGAAGAATACGAGGGAAGTACTTACTGAAAAACAAGTTCATGAACTTGTCCCATTCCATGGACTCAATTTCATCTCTTTTCCTCGTATTCTTGATAAGATTTCACCATTGACCAGCATCACCTTCCAAACAATATACTACTAAGATGACATTATCATGCTCAGAACATTATAGAACTGAAAATATCTTTTCAGTAGTACTGATCCATTTTTCAGCCACTAATAGATCAGAAGACCCGCTGAATGAAGGTGGACGCTGCCTTATGAAGGATTCAACAGAATTTGCTCCTTTATCTGCTCATTTTGAAGTCCATCATAGCTTGTGTAAGTATAGAAATAATATTGTGAACTCCATCTCCCATTACATTGGTTTGGTCAGGAGGACAATCATTTCATTGTCCATTACATTGATCAACACGGTTCCTTCGGCTTCCAGCCATCATCTAAAACCCAAAAATAATAGTGTGAGAGGAAAATACCATGCTAGGGAAAACAACATAATAAAGGGGGAGTAACTTCAATATCTAACCTCTTAGGTTTAATTCTAAGGTCGTTACCGTAGTTCTAGGACAATATCTTATACGTATACTTATCCTTAGGGACATCCCTAGGAATACCTTAGAAATATCTCTAGGGATCTCACTAACGTTTTTGCATCCTAGTTTCCAAAGGTTAACTAAAACTTTCCTCTGATACCAATTGTAGAGACCCAAATCTTGACATACATGGATATTACATTACTTTTGCAGAATACTTAATACATAACAAACAAAGACACACAAGGACCGTAATAGTTTAGTGTCTTTGGAAACTTAGAATTTAATCTTCTAATCGTGGTGAAAGAACTTCATCTTCTCCCCTAAAGGTCTTCCCCTTTTGTATTCATACCTAAAACCTTTTTTATATCCTTGGGAAAAGAAAACATAAAAATGTTGAGCTAAAATACTCAGTAAGGGTAAGCATAGAGAACATAACACAATCCAAAATCATTTGAATGCAAAAACTGGAACATGGAATTTAAACATCAAAATCATGAGCAAAGACATAAATCTTGGAACTATGTAAGGAATATATAATAATGGAACATCAAACATGATAAAAAATAATGGGAATAAAAAATGTAATTGTGGCAACCATTCAGCACATTTTATGATTTCCATAGTAGCTAAGGCATTGCTGCCAAGACCATCTTGGTGGACAAAATCCCTTTCTGAATCGAGTACACTCCTCGTTTCAGTCCTGTAACACTGAACCAGATTAACTTACCATTCCATCCATGTCTATATCATGAGATATAAATCTTTACCTAATGAATTATAGGGATATATAGGTCCCACAAATCTCATAATGAAATCATTCTTAATTGTGCCACAAAATAAACATACATTGTTCATAATAACCCAATGAATAAAATGGGTTTCATAAACATCATCCCATCATCACATAATCCATATAAAAAATGGATATCATTTCATAATAAGAAAAGTGAAACCATGTAAACCATAGAGACATGATACTTGAAACATACACATATGGAATAATGTCATCTTAGTTGGAAAATGGTTTTGATAAAACACTTGAAATGAATTCTTGAGGAAAATATCCTTTCTTCTTCAAAATCAATTTCTTTTCACAAAACATCATGAAATTTTAAAAGAATAATATTTTGTTGAAAATAGTCATGAAATATTTTGGAGGAAGATTCACGAAAATAATGTTTTATAAAACCGTAAAAATCTGTTCATGCCATATAAGTTAAAAAAACATTTCTCTCGTACTTTTGCCGGAAAAGTCAAAAAAGTACCTCGTAACATAATCAAAAGAAAGATTCCTTACATACCATGTAGTAAAAGTAAAAAATGGGTTAAAACGACATTCAAAGTACATGAAAACACATTTATAAAACATGGATATGGATGATAGAAATAACCCCAGTAAATACTTACGAATAAGCAATCTCGGATAAAAATGAGATTTGAAAAATTATCCCTTACCTTAGGACCGATATGCTTCGTATGGATCCTAACCCCCTGTTTAATGATTTAAATAATGTCTTTGACTTATTAAATAATCATATTCATTGTTATGATATCATATATGTTTCACTTATTACTTTATATTACCTGTTCTTTTATAAATTCCATGTTAAAGCAGCGTTTCGGGTAAAATCATTTTATTTATCGTATGTGTTTCGACTTGTCGTTATTGATATTATTACTTATATACTGATTAAAATAATTCTACAATGTAAAACATGATTTATATATAATATATATTCATCATATACATATATATATTATAGATCGATAAAAGGAATGAAATACACCGTTCATGGAGACGGTAGGTCGTACGTACGCATGAACGCTGTTTTCGTTTCCTTATTGAATTGAATGAAACTAAATAGATGAAATAAATATATATATATATACATAAATCAAGTAGAATTATTATTTAATATATTTCATTATTATTCATTATATAAACTTTATGATCATTCATGTACGGTTAACATGGAGAATGAATCTCATCGAGTCGTGGAGACGGTAGTCCGTACGTACGCACGAGCGATGATATCGTTCACATAATTATTGAATTGAATTGGAGTGGATGGTATAATATATCATAATCAGTATGATATTATAATAAACATATATATTTATTCATTACACCATTATACCCATCCATGAAAAGTGTTGGTGGAAAAATAGATTTCACCACGGCGTGGAGATGGTATTCCGTAAGTACGCACGCATGGTGATTTCGTTTTCCGTAGGATAGATAGATGGTGAAATAGGGTTGTTTAATACTTATAATAACATATCATTATATGATTTATACTTATTTTATTACTTCATAATGAAAAAAATAATGAAGAATAAGTGGAAGAAGAAATAAAGTTGAAAGAATCGGTAACAGACATTAGCTCTTCTTTGAAGCGCCTCTTGGAGACCTCTTCTTAGGGAACTAAAATTGGTCTTTGAAGAGGACCATAACCTCTAGGAAGTTTCTATGGAAGGGTAGAAGATAATTTGGCAGGGGTTTTCCGTTCTTGAAGTCTCAAAGTGGTGTGAGGAAGAGAGGGAGGAGGTGCCCTTTTATAAGGGATGAGAGGGGCACCTTTGGAAAAACTAAAAATATTATTTTATTATAAAGCCATATTAGGTTTTTAATAGCTCGAAATATATTTATTTCAAATAAAATATGGGGACGGGTCGCATTCCTCTCATCTAATAGAATTTGAACAAGTTTAGGGTTCTATTTTAACCTTATCATGTAGATTTAACATTAAGTTAAATAATATTATTTTTACCGTGTCTTCTTGATGTCTTACACTCTATGGTTAATAAACATACTATAACAAGCCAAACGAACCCCAAGTTGTTTATTATTAATATATAAAACCTTATATAAGTCATTTGTCGAAAATTTATATTTTTTGGAATAAAATAACAATTAATAATATAATATTTGTTTTAAAAACTATTTTATATCAATTTTGACACTACTTGGTAATTGATTTTTGTGAAAATAATAACAGAATTATTAGTTCTCAAAAAGTTAATTAAATCAATACTAACATGTCATAGTTACCTAGAAAATTATTTTAATTCATAAAAAGTCTCAAATTACATTTATTTGGGTATTTATAACAACAATTATGTCAATATTTCATTAATAAGATAATTACTGCATCATCATTGTGTCAGAAATAAATTAAATTATTTAATGTCTAAAAATTATAAATAAAATACCATTATGTAGGAAATCATTTTATATTTATAATGAATACTTATAGTCGAATTCATCTTATGTATAACCCTATATGAGAAATTATTTACTTATTAAACTTTGATTTTAACTATTTTAACCCTTCTTTAAATAAATTAATATTAAATGTCCTAATCTAATCCAAGTGGGCCTAAATGGTCATATTTTATTCCTAAGGTTGTTTTTGGTCTAATTACACTTATTCAATAGAATTAGGACATGTTTTAGGGTAATAATAATATCATTTTTACCCATAATTACCCTATTTACTTTTAACCGTGGTAAAAAAAGTAAAAAGTTACTATTCACCAAAAATTATTTTCATCTCATTGAACGACATTTTACTTTATATCATCAATCGTTTCTCTCGGATTTTTGAAAATTCATTTACAGAAGTGGTAAAATTAGGTTTTATGTAAATTTACAAATTCTCCTAGGAGGTGGGTAAAAGACGGTGAAAAGTTCATTAAATTTTTTATATATTTAAAGTTATTATAAAATTACTCCAATGAATTACTTTGAACATATATAGGTATTATGTATCAATTTTTACCTAAAATTAAAAATAAATAAATAATTATTTAAATAAAAATTCGGTGTTTAAATAGTAACCCAGTGTTTTCACTATTCATCAAAAATTGAAAGTTTTCAGAAAAATACCAAAATTTCACCCTAGGGTAATTTCGATATTCCAAATCCAAAAATGAAGTCCATTTTGAAAGATAAAATTTATAAAATTTCAAAAAGTGGGAATTACTATTCATAACGGCTTGTTCTAATAATATTTTAATAATATATCATTGTTTAGTAAAACCCAGCATTGCGTATAACACACGATATCGAGGAAGGTCGTGATTGCGTGTAATGCAAGCCAAGTCAGGGTTGCGTGTTTTGCAAGAGTCTTTTGTTTTTTCGTTATAACAGAATCCAACCATTTTTCATTTATACATTGAATATATATATATATATACTCAATGTTGCGTAGAATGACTATTATCAAACGAACATGGAATTGTGTGTAACACAATCTAAGAATAGTGTTGCGTATACTGCAAACAAATACGGTGTTGCGTATAGAACACGATAATCTTGTTTTACCATAAAACACATGACATCAAATAATTTAAAAAGAATACTTATCATAAAATATTGGGTTGTTCCAGATCTAATATGGTCCTCGACAACTGAGACAACACGAGCAGAACTACACTACCCATGACATTGAGTTTGTAGCAGTGGTCTCCATCTTAAAGATGTGGCAAAACTATATGATGGGAGAACGTTTTACAGTGTACTCAGATCACAAGAGTCTCTGGTATATCTTCTCATAGAAGGACCTGGACTGGAGACAACGACATTGGCTTGAGTTCCTCCAGGACTTTGTCTTCGATAGAGTCTATACCCATGGGATGGGAAACATTGCAGTAGATGCACTTAGCCTGAGGTCTGGTATACAGCTGCTATGCGAGGCGACGGACAAGCTGCCTACTTTGCAGATATCCTTTGTGGATAGAGAATGAGAAGCTTTTCATGAGTCTCATATAGTCACTGTAATACTCTTTCAGCGAGTCAGGAAGGCACAACGTGGGGACACTAACTGTGAGACACGACATGCTCAGATGTCCACAAGACATACACCTGATGGATTTGATGAAGGTGGGGAGCATGTCATCCTCTTCAGTGTACACACCATGGTACCCGTGTCACTTCAGGAGGATGTATTGAGGGAGTTCCACACATCCCCTCTAGCGGTATATCCAGGAGTGGAGAAGATGTACCAGGATCTCCGACGACAGCACTGGTGGATGGGAATGAAGAAATCTATTGCAGAGTTTGTATCTCGGTGTCCCACTTGTCCGCAAGTGAAGGTGGAGCATTAGGTACTATAAGGCTAGGTTCAGCCTTTGGAGGTCCCAGAGTGGAAGTGGGATGGGATATCCCTGGACATCGTGATAGGACATCCACGTACTTCTAGGGGTCATGACTCGATTTGGGTGATCATTGAACGACTCACCTAGTCGTCCCACTTCCTACTGATCAGAGAGAAAGGTTCAGTAGAGATCTTGGTACGCCACTATGTTTAGGAGATTGTACGGCTGCATGGAGTACCTTCGAAGATTTTACCTTATCTTGATGCATGTTTTACTTCTCGGCTATGGAAGGGGTTGCAGGAGGCTTTTGAAATGGAACTTCGTTTGAGCACCACCTTCCATCCTCAGACGAATGGAAATATTGAGCAAACCATTCAGACCCATGTGGACTTGATGCGTGCTTGTTTCCTCGACATTAGTCGTAGTTTGGGGTATCACATTACTTTGGTGGATTTTGCATACAACAACAGCTATCACTCCATCATAGGGATGGAACCTTTCAAGGTGTTTTATATGTGACCTTGCATATCACCACTGTGCTAGACCGACCTAGGGGAGTCAGCACTCACGGGAACAGAGATGGTATGGCTATCACCAAGAAGGTGAAGATCATCTTGGAGCGGATGAAGACTGTGCGGAGTAGGAAGAAGTCATATACCAAAATGAGAAGGAGACCTCTATAGTTCGGGGATGGCGACCACGTCATTCTACGGGTCTCACCCCAACGAGGATTTCAGATATTTGGCTGAGGTGGACAGTTATCTCTGAGATTCATTAGACCTTTTTAGGTCCTCAGCAGAGTTGGCGAGGTGTCATACTACTTAGTTCTTCCTCCTCAGTTGCACCGGGTGCACGATGTCTTCCACGTATCCCAACTGAGTAGATACGTGTAGAACCCTACTCACATCATCGACCATGATGAGATGGCTGTCGATGATGGGGAGAATTTTACAGAGGTTCCTGTAGTGACTGAGGATCGATAGGAGTGGGACATTCATGGATGGTCTATACCACTGGTGCACATTCACTGGTTGCACGGGAACCTCTAGGAAAGAACATTAGATCGAGATACTCAGATGCGTTCTCATAACCCCCCCCCCCCTTGTTCCCTTAGTTTGAGTTGTGGCTAATGGAGTTTCAAATCCTTGAATTGGGAAGAATTTAAAGACCCAAAATTTCCATGTTTTTTAATTATAATGTAATTTTATAAGTCTGTTAAAATAGACTTTGCGAGATTCGGAACCTGATGTGCGAGAAATGAATTTCTAAACTTTTTTTTCTGGTATGTTTAGTAAACGTGTAAGCGGAGTTTTCTAACTTTTTATCTGGTGCTCGGAATTCAAATATGAGGGCACCATTGAACTTGCAACGCCGTTATTCTCTTAATAATAATTTATCCTCGACGACAGTTGGTCGAGGGTGAAAGCTAATTTCTGAATTTTTTCATGGAAAAAAAAAATAATATAATCACACATTTTATTTTATTTGGCGTAACCACCCATGTAGATATTTCATAAGTGCGGAGAACCTAAACTAAAACCTTCCATGAGAGGATATGGAGGTGGGGACAACCAAGCAGATCCTCCCCTGAATGGTTATTGAGGTGGGGACCACCAATGTTTTGAAACCTCTTAAACTCCCAATCAGGTGTGGAGAAACCTCTTGAGCAACCTAGTAAATTATGCCAACCCTCCCCATAATATATTATGCCACCCATAAATTAATTAATTAAACCATTTTTAAATTGTGGAAACATAATTTTATTTGAAAACATAAATTAATAAGTTGGATATATTTTCAATTTGGTGGAATTGGGGAAAAGGGTTGGCAAAGGGGAGAGATTTGGATAATTGAGGGAAAGCTCTCTAATGAAGAAAGCCAATGCATGAATTTGACTTTCTTTCTCGGGCGATCCTCTATCATGGGACGTCTTCAATCAATGATCATCTTTCCCTCCCCAACGACGTCGTCTCCTCCCTCACGATCTCCATCAATGTACATTTCAAGGTAGGGGTTTTTTATGGGTATTTTCCAATGTTATTTCCTTGAAATCTTTTTCGGTATTGGGAATAAATCATTGCAGGAGGTTGTAAAGCATGACCTTCATCTTCAACTTCATGTTGATCCATATGCTACCACCATAACACGGAGGGTACTGGCCAAAACATTGGCCCGAACCCTCCGCATCTCTTGTAATTATTTGTGGTGTTGAACACGACGAAGGAAATGGCACAACGACACCGCCCAGCAGCCACCGCTACCTCGCGACCTCCTTGCCCTCGTAGCACCCCTGCTGCCGAGCCGCTCTGTGACACCAACAACCACCGCACTTCACGGCTCCACCACCCGTGGCCCCACCGCGCCGCCCACGAACACCTCAGTCCGGGCCGATCTGATGCCCCCATCCACCGAGCCTTTTCCGCCATCTACCGAACCGCTGCCATCATTCGTTGTGCCACTATCACCATCCGCTAGGCCACCACCGCCGTCCTCTGAGTCGATGCCGCTATTCCGCCTAGCCACCGGCTGAGCCAGGCTGATGCGACCCTCCTAGCCGACCTGCTGTCGGGCCTCTCCAACCAAGCCACACCCTGGTGCTTCGTAGTGCTGCTCCGAACAAGGCACCATGCGGCCGGGCCACTCTGGCCGAGCAGCCCCGTGGCACTGAGCTGCTCTGGACGAACTGCCCTGCGGCCTTCGCCCTCTTGGCCGCGCTGCCCCGACCAAGTCTCCCTACAGCCTCATGCCATTCGCGGCCGAACCCTCACCGCCCCTTGGGGCCTACCGAACTGCCCAGTGGGCCGTGCCACCTTACATATGTCGGGTCGAACTCAACAGGCCAGGATGCACTGAGGGCCGGGCCGGGTCACACCAATTGGGTTAGAAAGGACCCGGGCCCACTAAAACCCATTTACATTCTTTTGGCCCTAAATTTGTTACAGAATGACCATTTTACAAACCGTCAGCGATGTTGAAAATCATGGAGCGTGTCGGTCCAATTGAGTTCAACCTACTAGAGTTTTAGATTTAGATGGGGAACAGTCAGGTTGGATCAAGCACAAATCCAACTTGGCCCCCGTGGCATAAAAGATAATAACTCACATACCGATCTTCCGATTGATGCACCATTTGTTGTGTTGAGACGTATATGACATAGAGGATCTTTGAGAAGTTTCTTCATGGGACTTCATGGCAGTTGGAGTATCGACCAGTAGCTCGTGGGGCAGATCGTCCCATAGACGAGCGAACATAGTGTGGGAACCTAATAGATGGCTGAGACCTGATGACTGCTGAGATTTTCGACTTGGAGAGACTTGACAGGCCTAGTGGGGAGTGCCTCTATGTAATACAGTAGACCCAAGTGGAGAGAGCGTATGTGTGATTGGGCAGACCCACGGTACACGACAGAAGGAGTACCTCAACATGCCATGGTGGGGAGTACCTCTGTGCGACATGGCAGACCCATGGTACTCGACAGGAGTAGTACCTCAGCATGTCACGAGGGGGAGCGCCTATGTGAGACACGACTGACCCATAGTGGAGAGAACCACTGTGTGACATGGCAGACCCATGGTACTCAACAGAAGGAGTACTTCAGCAGTCCATGGTTTATGGGATGCACCTCTGTGTGGTGTGATAGGCCCACTATACTCAATAGAATACGGGAACTCCAACAAGTGAGGTGTTCAATGATGTAACTGTGGATGTTATTTGTTACTACCCCTAGAGTAAATCCTAGTGTGATATGACTCATTATCTCTATGTTTTCCTCATGATTTATATAGATTACTTTACAACATATGTATATTTATGGGCATATAACTATGTATGGTTTTCTGTTGATTTCATACTTTGTGGTTTATCCATGGTGGTTTTTGTGAGACCTTGAAGGTCTCAGGGTCCCTAATGAGTATCGTTATGCTCACCCCTACACGGGCTATGCCTGCACCTTGTGTATTGAATGCAAACGACAGACATCACTGACTATAGCTCAGAGTACCAGGACTGGATAGTTCCCTGAGGTGGATCATACAACATGTCCGTACATAGAGGTGATGGGTGGAGGAGGAGTGCTGGGGATGTAATGTATACCTACCCATCAGGTAGGAACCTCAGAGGAAGATCCCGTAGCTGTTTTTTCTCTTTCCTCGGTTTTTTTATTTCAGTTGTACCTGTACCTTTACTATTGGTATTGTATTCCATCCCCTTTTACTTTAAACACTCTTTTGGATATATTGTTTTATTCGTATCATTATGTGTACTTGGTTTCGTGAGTTTACAGGTTATAAAGGCAATGCCATCCCATTTTTAGGGAAAACGGCTTTCAGTGCTAGTCGCCAGCCCCTGGCCTATTGAAGGTAGGTTTGGGGTAGTCATGACATGGGCCCTGGGTGATGGGTTGTGATAGCTGGAACCTATATTTTGGATTTTGTACTATATTTTTATGTATCGTGGTTATGAGGATTGATTCATTTAGTGGTTGAAGTGGTTGTGGTAAATGTTGCATGGTTTAGTGGTGGTGTTTTTTAAACAGATATTATAGTTGATAGTAACCCATAGGTTGGTTAATGTTTTCTATCAAATCGTACTAATTTTTATATTTATATATATATAAATTATCTACCCAAGTTGTATAACCATACAAAAGCCTCAATTTTATGGTTTCCCTAATTTTTCCCTATATATAGGATAGGTGTGATCTGGTGTGATAGATAAACCCTCTTCCCCACTATCCCATCCGAAAAGACATTTATTCATGGTGGTATCTATGGATACCCTATGATAATATGGGATAGTTTTGGAGATTAAAAAGTGATATGATGATGTGTGGGTGTTGAATATATCACCATGGTATGTTGGGGATGTGATATGTGGGGTGGGACATGCATCATATGAGGAGGGAATGTGGTTATATCATTAATGTTCATGACATACTACTACATTGTTTATGTGATGTGGTTTTTATGTGATGATGACATATATATTTACCAATTAATAGACCCTGTAAGAGGCTGGTATGGGTATTTATGTATCCAAAACCATATCATTGATAATTTTATATGAGATGTGGTATGTATAGAGGGAATGTGATTATAATGCATCTAAATTCTTGGTTTGATAGTTCAAATCGACGTTGTAGAATATGTTGGGAACTATTGTCCATTTCTATTTTGATAATATGCTTCCCTATTGGATTCATGATTTTTTTGTGAATAAATTTATGAGTATAGAAATGTTTAGTTTTAATAATAATGTTTGGGTTGATTACTCTCATTTTTTTCTTGTTCATTATTTTAATCTTTTCACATGTTCACTAAATAATATGGGTATAATATGGGGAAGTATAATTATTATTCTGACATTATATTTAAAACTATATAATATTTTTGAGGATTCTACATGGAATTTTTTGAATACATGTACAATAAATACTTTGATATTGAGGTGATGTTAAGTGGATTACAATGTAATTTTCATTGGTACCCACATATAGACTATTTTTTTTATTTTTTGAGATTTATCATCAATATTGGGTTTGATTGAAGTCAATATTTATGTTATGTTTTGGATTTTTTTATTTATTATTCATTTTAACTCCCAATACATTATTATTAATGTATGTTAATTTAATCTATATGTTATATTTTTATGCCTTTAATTCTAGTAGCAACCTCATGGTCCATATGAGGTGAGATTCTGGGGATATTGTCTCCATTAATTCATTTCATTAAAATTACTTGTACATTTATAGGTATGGGGACTTGGAAACTAATATATCAGCAATAATTTTTTTATTGATTTATTTAGGAGATAAATTAAAAAAATGATCATATAATGATAATTTAATTAACATTATTCCCATTAAACATATATAAAATACAATTGTTGTATGCCCTTATGTTCTCTTTCATAATAATCTATATTAAGGAATCTGAAAAACAAATCATTCATTAATATATTTTTTTTAATGTTTTAGGCCTCTTATTTAATAACTATTTATAGAGACTATTTCCCATTATTTATTATTTTACTACATATACACAAATCTACAATTTATATTTTCTATATTAATTCATAAAATTAAATGGGTATTACATTATTCATATTTATAAAAATTCATATAATATTTACACACATTTGGAAATAATATTAATTATAGTTCACAGTTTTTTAATTAAAATATAAATATTTTTTCCATATTAATTGTTTTATTTTTGAATATATAAATAATAAAAATAGGCTTTTTATTCAATTATATATTTAAAAAAATAATTAAAAATGTACCTTTTTACATCTTTAAAAATAATAAATTAAAAAAAAGAAAAACACACATATATTTTTTGGGAAAATGTACTGATAAAACATATATAGAACCGTATGGGTTATTAAATTCACTCCTACTAAATAAATATTTCACTCTAAATATTTTTCCATTGGTGTAAAACATGTGATGATTTTAATAATATATCCTAATATCAGTTATAATTTAAATTTCAAAAATAATCAAAGTATTCTTTGTCATAATAAAAGAGAGTTTTTTATCCCAAAATTAGAAAATGATTATATTTAGACCAGATATTTTAGAGAAAATGTTCCTTGTTAATTTATATTGATATGTGTCTTAAGGTTATAATTTTCAAAAAAAATCATCTTTTTCAATCAAAATATTATAATCAAATTTTATTTTTTTGATTTATATATCTAATAGATTTATGTTAATATTTTTTATTAGAAAGACAATGAATGAAAAATATTGAAATAAAAAATTCATAAGAATAAATAACTTAATATTAATGTTGTTTCTAAAAAAATATATTTTCTAGTTAATGGTAATATAATACTAATTATATAATCATCAAAAAAATGTGTTTCAAATGATTACCCATGATTAATAAATTTTACTAGAGAAATAATAGTCTTTGTGAACATATAAGATATTTGGTAATACATAGAACTAAAATCATGTTGAGTGATTGTAGTTATTCAATATTAAAAAAGTTCAATAATAAGATTATTTTTCAAAAATAAAAATTTTATAAATGTTTACATTACCACTTCCATTGATATTTACAAAATTTTGATGTTAATTTTTCTTATTAACCATGGGTTGGAGAAATAATTTTATAATTCAAAAATTCAGTTCATTTAATGCATTTAAATGTATATAGAACATTATGATAATTATTTTTTTAATTCATTATGAATACTACAATATTAATGCAAATGTCAATTTTATGAATGATGTCCACTTATAAAAAAGATCTTAAAATTATGTGGAGACAATTACAATTTTCTTCTTACATTGTCATTAGAATATTGAATGTTTAATCCCCTATCCCCCATGATATATTTCATTTAAAAATCTATAAATCTCTATTTTTATATTCAATTTTTATTTTTATTGTTTAAATAGTTTGGTATATTATTAATAACCAAATATTACAATTTATGGACAACAATAAAATTTATCCAAAACCTATAATAAATGATTTATTTGTTAGTTAATAAAATATAATAATTTTTAGTCATATTATGAATTTACATTATTATCACTCCATAGAAACTTTTTATAAAAAACCAAATATGATAATATTGACCTTTCAACGTAATCATTGAGTTTATTATAAAAAATAAATCTTGAATTATCATAACACATGGCTCTTTTAGTTTTCCATATGATATAATAAATTACATCATAATATCATTAATGAAATCTCTAATAGATGCTTCAACTATAAGAAAAAATAAAAAATTTATGTTCATAGTATTAATTGAGTTGACATTTTTCAAAAACTTAAATTAATATATTCATAGACTATTACCTCTACACATGAAATGTGAAATAAAACATTTCAATACAATGACTATCATATTATAATAAATAATAATTAATTTTGACAAATCAATTACAATGTTAATGTGTTTGAAATTTTATATCTAATTCACTATTATATTTAAATTGATATAAGTGTTTTCAATTACTTTATAAGTATTAATTTCTTATAATAGTAAAATTATTCTCAAATATAGAATGAAGAGACCTAGGTACACTGTCATAATTTTTTTGTTAAAACCATAAAATATTCATGAGGTGACTTGAAATATGATATATATAACATTCTATAATTTAAATTTTTGGGATATTTCTATTAAATTTAAATTATGAGATATATAATAATATTTAATTATAAATAACTATATTCTAAAAATATTAATAAATTCAGATTTCTCATTCTATTAAAGAATTCATGTTTTCCAAAGGATTTAGGAATCAAATGGAAAATCTTATACGGAATCCCCAATACCAGTGATAATAAGAATTATAAAATTTTGATGATGATACCTCCCAATTACATTAAATAACATTATCACAATATAGAGTGAATGATACCTATAAAAATCATGACATATTTTTAATGAATGATAACATTAAAATAAAAATCATGTAGTTAATGACCTCTAAAGACAAGGATATTGGTTAGCATCAACATATTTAAATATCTATAACAGAATGGAAATATTAAAATACTGATTTATTTGGTTTAATTTGATATAAATTTTATTCTCCAATAAAATTGGTTTTGAATTCCTATAGTGGAATGGATGTCTTATAAAACCAAGGAATCTGAAATACATTAGTAACATGGATACCATGAATTACCATGACATATCATTAGAAAAACATGAAAATTTGCAGTCTAATTACATTATATCCTATCAATTACATATACATAATATCATTAGATGTGTAATATTTCCAATATCATTAGATGGATATATAACTAACAACAAATTTTTTATAATATTTGAGTATATATTTCATAACAGTATGAATATATATATATATATATATCCGAATATAAACATAAATTCTTCATGTCCTATGTTTAAATCTAAGATTAGCCTTCATTTAACGGACGTTTCTACCAGTCTAGTAAATTCATAGTCAAATGATGATATGGCTTCTTGGTTAATACCATTAATATAATGAATTTCTTCCTTAATGTATGGTGTTTTCAAAAGGTAACAAAAAAACTGTGGATTCTAATGGATCATTTGAATAGATTTACATTTTACATATTTGTGTATCACTATTGATATAGAAACTATAGAAATGATATCTGCATGGAATTAATGGGGTAATATAACGGCTATGGCATATATCTATATGAATAAAACATTATTTCTTAATCCAAACATACCATAAATTAACCAATAAAACTAAAGTCCATCCACATTCATGAATAGGGAAATTTAAATAATGTGAGGGTATGAATTAGTAGTATGATCAAATTATATAGGATTGTATTAGAAAAACAATTACCATAATAATTGTTAAAATAAAAATATATATATTTATTAGGATGTATTAAACATTTAAATGATATTTAATTTCACCATCATCACATATACAAGATAACATATGTAATAATACACAATTTTTAATTTTATTTATAGGAAAATATTTAATTTTAAGAATGTAATAATAAGAATTAATGTGTAATATCTTATTCATAATATATCAAATGGATCATAATATATTTTATGTATGTCTTTATCAAAAAGTGATAAAATATTGAAATTGTTTTTTGATAAATTACTGAAATTAAATAAATGAAAAAATTAAAAAAAATTATTTACATTTCCATGTATAAATAAATTAAAAAATAAATATGAATGGGGATTTGATGATATATAAAGTATTAATGATAATATGTGTCATAGTGACATGGAATATTAAACATTGAATCAAATGAATAATTATTTTAATAATTTAATAAAATGAAATATTTTATTTATCAATGACAAAGGATGATTATGTAATATTTTTTCATTTTCAAAAAGAAATTTTCACAAAAAAATTCAAAACTAATGGGTTCATTTTATATATGATGAAGGTAATACCCTGATCAAAATAATTTTATTATATATTTTTTAAATTCATCATAAGTGAGTTAGTGGTATCCTATTCTCAAATCAATCACTAGAGGATATATTCATCACTAATCAATGATTATTACATACCTATGAATAAACATCATTTTTCAACTATGTATTTTTTAAACACCATTTGTATTTATTTATTAATTTTGTCCATAAGTATTTAGTCTCTAATGAAATGATATTACCTTTCTACTGAATAATTCAATTGGGAGATTTTATAATCATTGAGGAAGAATATAAATATTCTTATGAATGTTCCCTACAACTTAGTAATTTATGTGAAATATTTGATAAAGGGTATATAAACGACAAATTAAACTAATTTTATATTTTGATATTAACCACTATAATGGGAAATTACTAACATATTCGAGAGTCTTCAACATATATGAAAATTTATTAAATGAAATGGAATAATGAAATATATTGAACAGAATCTCATATAATATACATAAAATTTATTATACTTATAGTGAATGTGGATTCATCTACTTGAATATTACATCGTTCTAAATGAATATTAATTATATTACATAGACACACTCACAAGGACTATAATAGTTCAGTTCATTTGAAAAAAATTGAATACAATCTTATAATATTGTGAATGATCATCATTGTTTCCCACAAAGATCATCTAATTTAGTACTCTCTAAATACATATACAACATAAAACCATTATTCCATACCAGTGGAAGGGAAACATAAGAATGGGTGAGCACAGATTCAATGTAAGGGTATTCAATAGAAATATATAGAAATAACATGATAAAAAGTGTAAGATAACATGATAATAATATATGAAAACCATACCCATTTAATCAAGTGAAAAAATCATGTTCCATGACATAAATACTTGAAGATCATAAGACCTAAATTAGGACCAAATAAAAGAACTTGATATATTTGATCATCACATTATAATAATACATATAATTGTGGAAACCACATAAAAATTGAAAATCATTTCTTTTGTAGTTATGTCACATTTTCATAACATATCATGGAATTCCTTGGGTGAATACACCTCCAAGGTAGGAAACACCAACATCCCCTATAGAAGCCCCTTCCAGATAGTTGAATGGCTCAACTTCACAAACCATAATAGTGTTAATGGTTCAATCTGAAGACCATCATAGTATAAAAAGGCCCATGTTGGAACCATGTTCACATCGTCTTCTATTCCTAATACTATCATGAGATATAGTTATTTACATAATGAATTGTATATGGATATGTGTCCCAACCATATTTGGTTATAATGAAACTTCCATCATCTGTTAAAATTATTACACAATCATTGGTAATAACATGAACCCAATCACATAAATTAAATAATAAATATATCTTCCATAAGATTATAAAAAAGTAATTATATCATAAAACCTGAAATGTAATGTGTTTCATAAACATTTCATTCATACATAAAATGTGTAAAGTAAATAGTTTTATTTATTATTTAATCATTTCACCATAGAATAAAACCTGGAAATAGATGTGGGATTCCTTTTAATTTTTTAATCCTATAAACCATGGAATAGAAATGAGCTACATAAAAATATTTTAATTATAAACCTAGAAATTTTATTGAATGAATAATAATTTTATTCTTATATAATATTCCCAATAATGTAGAAGTAAAATTAGATGATCTATAATTTGATAAAAAATTATTTTTAATGATAAATATTTTGTATAATTCATGGGGAAATAACATTTAAATAAAAATGAAGTATTTAAATATAATAATTTTAAAACATTTTTAAAATCCATTTCATTTATATTAATCTGGAAACATATAATACAACCATTAAAAATTATTTAAAACATTTATTGAGAAAAGGAATATTTCTAAATTTAAAACACAAATTAAAAGATAAAAAGATTTTAAATTTTATTTTATTTTATTTGAAAAAATCATGAATACTATTAAAGTAATCTTAAATTAAAATAAATTTCAGGATGATAAAATGTGTTATTCTTTCTATACATATTAAAATAAATACCTCTTTTGTATTGTCATTAAAATACAAATAGGTATTTTTTGGAAATTTACATGATGAATCATTTTTATTATTTACTTTGTAAAAAGTCAATAATTGGTAAAAAATAATTCAAGATTCATAGGATATAATAAAAAATTGTGAACATTTTTAGAAAGATTCTTATTGTATGAAAATAGATTTCCACCAAAGTGTTAAATAATGGTGTATTATATATACATCATCCAATAAATTAATATAGGTACAATGAGTGAAAAATGGTATAATTATTTGAAAATATCATGATAAACATATGATAATATAACTGATGATTTTCTTGAGATATGGATATTAATATGTTTTTATATGAAAAATAATCATAAATAATCTCGAAAAATGATGAGATTCTAATATAAAATTATTACTACATTGGTATCATGGAATCGTAATCCCCATGAAGGAATAAAATATCAAAAAACATAAAATGTCACGAGGTAATAAAAATTCCAGATATGAAATCACAATGTAACTATATATACACATCATAAATTAATATAGGTTCATAACATAATCATATGCCTTAATGAGGGAAAATTGAGACCAAAATACTTGACTTCTTTGATAAAATTTAAGAAGTAATCCACTAAAAGTGAAATCATAAAATTAATATGTAAATCCGCTAATTATTATAATATTAATAATAAAATAAATTTTGGTGAGTTATATACACCACATTAATGAAAAATATTGTGACTATTGAATGTGTCTCATATAAGTAAAAAAGTGAGATAAAAATCCCCAACATCATTGTTAATATTTCGGATTATTAAACCAATAAAGAATACTATAAAATTAAATGATAAATATTAATAATATTTATTTATTAGTAATAAAAAAGTTTAATGGGGCAATAAATAAACCATACAAAGTAAATGAGTGCTGAATATTATTAGGACATCTTGAAATAAAATTGAGACTACAAAACCACCACTGTAAATATCACCTCCCAGCACAGTCATTAAAACCTCATATATAATAAATATATATTTCATGCATATAAATGATAGAACCAAAAATAAATATATATTATACCATTTATTATTTACTTATTTTCTTTAATTATTAAGTTATTAATTCATTCTTATTTTTGTCCACATTTCTCATAATAACTACTTCATTTTTCAAATTTAACTTCATTTGTTATTTATTGTCCTATTATATTGATTATGGTTCTGTAATCATAAACATTTTATCCATGATATAAATAATATATATATATTATTTATTTATTTAAATAAAAAATATATATTGATGGGAAATGACAAACATCATTGATGGAGACAGTAAGCTATACATATGCATGAACACTATTTCTATTTAAAAAAATACTAAATAATGAGTGGTAAACAATAAAATATTTTAAATAATATTTTCTATAACATTTCCATAACATATTTTCATTCAAAAAATCCTTAGTACCTTCAATTTAAGTCATATATGAATCAAATTACTACGTGTGGTTATAGTTCTCCGTACACACAAGCGAAGTTAATATTTTGTCAAAAACTAGAAATCATGATGGTATGTGTGTTATAATAATTATTGAACCAAGATGGTGTCATAAATATTACATTCAAACAATAAAACCATAATTTTGTACAACCATAATATATGGTAATGAAAAAAAGGAATCATTTTTTGTGGAGGTAGACTGCCATATACACATATAGTGATTTCAAACCCATTTGATGGATGTGTAGATGGTTATAGTTCATTGTCATAATATGAAAACATATAAATATGTATAATATAATAACATTATAATTTAATGATTATTTTAAAAAAATATGGAGTTTGAGGATGAAATAAAAAAATGATCATTGATGGACTTCAATTCTTCTTTGGGCATCCTTCATAGGTTTTCTCCAAATCAATGATTGATAAAAATTATCAAAATAAAACGGTTTATATGATTATAAGAGGAATCTTGGAATTTTTTTTGGGGAGTAATTGGATTATTAAAAAATTTTAATGGTGTTTAAATGATAGGAGATGGTCGAGCCTTTAATAAGAGTGATTAGTGTTAAACATTTATATATTTCAAAATAAAAGTTTTAAACACATTTTTCACATGGAAAATGTGAACAAAATTGATATTATTATAAAATTACATATTATATGGTCTAAATGATCCAATAAAATTGATTTTATACAACATTATATTTTTTAACCCTTTTATTTTTAGATTAACTCATGGTAGACCCATTTAGTTCCATAATAACGGTAAATAATTTTTATTTATTTTACTATTTAGTTTGTTTCAAATTTATTTGAACATATTAGATATTATAAATAAATAATATTAAAAACATTTATTCCTTTTTTTATATCTAATTCATATATATGTATAATTATATAACTGGAAATTAATCTTGTTGATTTAATAAGAATGCGTGGTTTCAAATATTAATTTTTCAAATCATTACAATGTTTTTATATCCAATTTCAAGATAAAATTTATTAAAATAAAATAAATTGAATTTTAAAAAATACTTTTTAACTAGATTTACTTTGAATAAATGTTATAATATAATTTATTAGTGTAAATAATAAAATGAAAAGGCTATATTAATATAAAATTCAATACATTTGTCTATTCGCCAAAAAATAAATTTTTCCTAAAAAATCAAAACATTCAAAATAATAAAATATATAAAATATTATTTAAAAATTAATACTTTATGAAAATAAATATTCTCTAATTATAATAAAATATTTATAAAATAAATCATTCAAACGTGATGAATTTTTTTAAGATTATTTTTAACGACCACAATATGATTTCATATTATTTTTTAAATAATAATAATTGTATGAATAAAAAATAAAATTTATTGATATATATTCTATAAATTATATTTAACTAAATGATTATTTGTGATTAATTTATTTAATTTATATAGATAATCATTATTCACATTAAAACAGTTTTCATAAAAACTTTATCTAAAACAAGGAAAATAAATTCATACTAAAAATAAAATATAATGGTGATTAGAAATTTATTAATTAGATGTAATATTAAAATATATTACTTATATTAATATAAATAATAGATTTTAAAATAAATTATGTAATTTATTGAAAATATATGATAATTTTAATAAAAGTTATACTTTTCACTATTAATTGAAAAATAATTTTTTTGAAAACTCCAAAAGATCTCTATACATTAATTTAAATAAGATTATCCCAAAAATAAGGTTATTTTCGCCAAAAAAAGGTCAAAAATATAAATAAATGAATTATAATAATTTCTCATTAAAAGAAATAATTTTCTGAAGATTCATATTTTTAATGAATATAATTAAATTAATAAATATTCAATAGTTATTTAATAAGAATTTATAAATAAATATATATTGAGTATGAAATTTATATTTATATTTAAATTTGATGTTAATACTATAAATAACATCCAAATTTATATCTAGTTTATAAAAATATTCATTCATGGTTTATGGACTCTCGAACACATGTCATACACATTATAGACGAAATGTATTATTTTATGAAACCCAAACTATATGAAAATAAAAATTACATTGACCAAAATATGATATTAAATCGTGGGTTGTGATATTCTACCCATATTAAAATTAATTTCACCTTCATAATTCATCTCATTCACCAAAGGATAATCATTTGATAATTCGTTTATAAAAACCCATATTTTACAAAGGGTTAACAAAAAATCCTCATGAAAATGATAATGGAATGCCCAAGTGTCATTTGGAATTACACATAGACTCTTTAAAATAGGATATCATGGGTTGAAAGTAAAAACAAGTACATTGAAGACTAATCTAGCCTAGAAATACTTATAGAGTGTGATAGAAAATTTAGCCAGGAAAAATATAATGACTATAAAACCATAAAATAATGAATTGTGAAAATTTCATTAACCTCATAAAAAATCATGATAACATGCTAATATTTTTTTCAAGATCCTTTTTTAAATGTTTTGGGATTCATTTTCAATATATCCATTGAACATATTAAATTTTACTTACATGATATCTTATTATTTCATAGGAACAATTTCATCATTCGGTTTAGACTTTATCACTTTCAACTTCATCTCTTATAGAAAGAGATAATTTTTTTCCAGTATCATAAAATAAATTTTTTTTTTTAATTTATTGAATTTTTATTACATTAATCTCAATTTATAAAATGTTATAAAATCTTATACAAATTGTTTAAGTCTTTATATGGTGATTTAATACATTATTCTCTAAATTCTAGCCTGATGTTCATCTAAAACAATTCCTAAAATAGTAAAAACTATAAGCCTTCAAAAAATTAATATTTATAATCAATGTCACTATTTTTATCAATGTATAAATGATATTAATCCCTTATATATTATAAAGTATATCAGGATTATAACTTACATAATATAACAATAAATTTATCATGAATTCTGTTGAATGAAATTAATAACCTATATTACCATATAAAATTTATGAAAACAATCCTTCTTCCCCATTACTTCAATAAAATGACATATTATATAATAAGTTTCATATATACCAAAAAATTAAAATCCACCAATAACCCGACAGATTGTTTTTTACTTAAATTGTTAATTAGATCCAATGTCATTTATACTATCTAAATTATATTATCAAAAAAAATTATCTCCTTACACAATCATTAATTTCTCAAAATTGTGAACATGATGATATTTATTTCTGTTATAACAATTTCTTTTCCAGGAATATTCCAATTCTATTGAACCACTATTCTATTTCGTTAGAATATTTCAATATATTCCTTCATTTTCTTAATGAAAAAACATATACTAAAAGGTATTTATATATTTCAAAACATAATTCTTTAAACCAAATACATAAATACTTCGATCATTTAACATAAAATATTCACATAGAATAAGTCCGCCCATTGTCTATAAGTTAATTCTCTGGGTAGGGAATTGAGTTGGGTAATTCCCATGTTACCTATATAAATGATATTAAACTCAGAGAAAATTTTCCCTCTATGACCTTATTTTCCACATAGATAACATATTACCCTCTATTTAAATTATTAATCCATGTTTTCATCCCAAAATATAGTCATTTTTGAAGGTGAATATTCATTCCTATATGTTCATTACCATAAAATCTTTCCTAAAATTTAATCCTCATCTTATTTAATGTGTTATTAATCTTACTGAAGATCAAATTTTTAATCATATGACAAGATATCAAATTTAGGATTATTACAATTTCATTCTCTCTAGTCATCATATTATTTGGATTCTAACTGTCCATTACATTCAACGCTATCATGAATCCTTCTAAATCAATCAATTTAATAAAACTAAAATGTATAGTTTTAGTGGTAGTAATCATAACTTTTAGAGACATAATAATGAAAAATACATTATATGATGTCTAAATTATGAAACATTGTTTCATATAAATGAAAACATAGGATTATAATTAGTAATCAATGGTGTTAACCTTTATAAATAAATCATGATGTTTTGTAAAGAATTTTTTAACATCCAAACCATACCCCATAGGTTTATCAAACCATGTGTAAGGAAATACCCATTTTTATGCATGGGGTGATGATTGAGTCCACCTCAATGATCCATTTACATAGTTATTAACTATATATACATCTACACCTAATAAACATTCACCTATTCAATCCATACATAGGTATAATTTCATATAAACCACTAACTCTTTATTTAATGAAAATTATTGGATATCTTCGAATAATTGGAATCATCCTTAGAATTAATCATAGAGACATATCTAGAAATAACATTATAAATATCCATATGAATTTCAATATTGATTCCTAATCCAAGTTTCCAATGTTTAACTACACCTTTCTCATAATACCTAATTTATATACCCGAGCATCTCATATATGGGTTTTATTTCATTTTAGATGAATAATCAATACATTACATAAACATGCACATGAGGATGAAAATATTTTTGTTCCATTGGAAGCATGAAAGAGAATAATTTAATCTAGTGAATGATATTCAGTGTTCCCAAAAATATCATCCCATTTAGTACTCATCATAGACATACCCAACAGAAAAATGTTCTTCATAACCATTGGAATGTTAACATATCAAAGGGTGAGCTCATATTCTCAATATAGTTAAACAATTTAAATTCAAAAACAAAATGTGAAAATAATTGTATGATAACATGAAAATAACATATGAAAACCATACCCTAAATATCATTGATCAAAATAGAGAGTCATGAAATAGTGGTTATATATTCATAATAAATTAATCATACGGAAATAAATTGTCATGTGTTATTAGATTATAATATTATAATATGACTTGGAATTGGGGAATACACCAAAGAACTGAAAATAATATCACTATTAGTTAAGGAATTTTTTTAAAGTTTGTCAGGAAATTAAAAAGGAGACAACGCCTCCTAGGCAGGACACACCACTATACCTAGTGGTATCTCATTCCTTATAGTGGAACTGGGTCACTCTTTAAAACATCATAGTATCTATGTTTCACTCATATGGCCATCACAATAGAAAAATTCACTTACAGAACCACCATCAATTTTAATTAAAGTCATATATATATATAATAAGATATATATCATAACATATAAATCATAACACAATTTATTGGAGGGAGATTTAGGTTATACACCTATTTGGTTGTAACATATCCACCATCTTTGGGTATATCATAACCATTGTACAAGGTTAGAATGCAACCATAGTCACATAATGGAAATCATACATATGTGTGGTACCATATTATAAAACATTCATTATATAAGAACCTATGAAACGAATGGGTTTCATAAACATTTCATCATAACAAAACCTATCGAGAATAATATGTTTCAAAACCATTTCATCATTTCATCAAATCACTTACTAGTGGAAAAGTAGTTGTTATCATTAACATTTTATCACTATATAAACCATTGAAGAGAAATGAGTTTAATAAATATTCTTTTATCATAAAAATCATCCATTCATGTAAATATTAATAATGATATCATTGAATCATATCCCTACTGATGAAAATAACATCCATGGATGTCATTATAGAAGGAAAGTGATTTTGGAATATTAATCACATTGCAGGATTCTTTAGTAATATAACATTTCATTGAAAATAAAATTTTTAAACTATCATTATAAAACATTTTGGAAATTATTTTCTTTGAAAATATACTTGAAAACATATAATGGATGTTTAAAAATAATTTATTTAATTTCCTGATGAAAATATGATTTCCACTTTGGAAACACATTTTTAAACAGAAAACTTTTATAAAATCCTTTTTTCATTAAAGTTAACCTTTATAACACATAATCTAATCTTAAAATATAATAAAATAGTTGAAAATGGGAAGCTATATTCATTTCGTGCATGTTTAAACAAAGATTCCATTTACATTTTTGATAAATGGCCAATAAGTTTTTCTTTTGGAAAATGAGATAAACATTACATTGAAGAAATTTTTAAAATATTCAATATGATGTAAAACACCTTTTAAAATCATATGAGAGTAAAAAAACATAAAAAAAATCAAGAAAACATGGATTTAGATGAAAATTTATTCTGAACGAAGGTATAAATAAATTCATATTTTTATAAACAAATAATTTAACAATTATTTTAATTAAAATGATAAGAAAATAATACTATTATAGTTAAATATATTGTATAACCATAGGATGAGAAAAATGGTTGGTTTCTTGAAAGGTGGGACATAATATTTTATCACCATAATAATAACAATAATTATTGATAGTAATCTATGTGATTATAATATAAATTCATCACCACATTTTTATATCTGAATAGTTATACCCGTAAAGGAATAAAATAATATTGAACATTATATATTATGATGAAAAATAAATCCACAATATTTTTTGTTGATGGTTTTGTAAATACAGCTTTTAAAATAGAGTAGGTGTATTATAAATTTATGTGTCTCATAAATGAAAAAATGATACGAAAAAAGCATACCACATTGGTAGCTTTTGAACGATAAAACCCATGAAAGAGATATCATTAAATTTATATTTAAATCAAAATAATATGAATTTTATGCATCATAAAATAAATAAATGGAGAGTGTTATCACAACATTTCTCAAATAAGCAATTAATATGGAATATTGATCATAGAAGTAAGAATTGTGATATAAATCCAATAACACTTTAGGAATCCTTTTAATCATTATCCCTAATTAGTAAAAATTACAAATTATACTATAACTATAATTAATAGGATGATATTAATGATATAAAATTTAACTCCATGAATTATAAAATAATAAAATTTAGTTAATAGCATAAGTGATAATAAAAACATAGCTTACTGAAGAATATATCACCCTAGGAAATTAAAATATATTTATCTCAGGAAAATTCTATTTTCAATTATATATTATGATACGTTCATCAACGAATATCTTTGATAGTTATTGCAACACACATCATTTTATTTTACTAAAAAACAAAATAATGTTAATTTTTTGATTTAATATTATTGTTATCACCTAAATTTTGTAATGGTAGGTATGATTATGATTTTATAACTTATTAAAATAAATTTTATACACATGTTTATTAATTATAAATTGGTTAAAAATAAAATAGATATCTTTTAAAAGAATATGGAATAAGTTATGAAAAGAATAATTAAAAAAAAGAATTAGTAAATATTTATACATATAATTGAACATTAATTTTCACTAATTTTTTATAATTAATATTAAAGATAATTATTAGAATCAATACAATAAAATTTTCATTGTATAATTTTGTGGATTTTTATGAAAACATTCATTTTTTTATGATTAGTGAAAAATATTGAATATTAATCGAACACTGCTTTTTCGATATATTACTTAATATGGATAAACTATTTTTTATTTTTTATTAAATGATAACTAGTTCTATTTTTATCAATTGATAAAATTTGTGCCTATAGAATCATTTTATTAATTAATATTTGTATGAACTCATAATAATCTTTTGAACATTTACTTCTAAAAACTGACTTTGTCATCATGCCTGTGGGATTAATTCTAAAATTCTAATTTGAAATTCTATATATATAATTTTTAAAAAATTTATTCCACATTTGAAATCATAATAATTAATAGGTTATAATATGTTCAAATTAACATTTTGACAACATAAATAGTGAATTTAACATAAATTAATTATCATAGTAAAGGTAAAAATGGGTTTAATATGGGTCTAAATGAACTATGTAGAGGTCAGAAAACAATTTTATGTCCATATTTAGACCATTAAAAATACATGGTTATATAATGGAACATTTTTATCCTTTTGAAGTAGGAATATCATGGGAGAATCAATTAATATCAAAAATACCAACTGTGTCCTCTCCCACAAATATAACTAGCCACCCACTATCCCCTCCACTTCATTTATTAAAATATCATTTGATTGGAAAAGACCTACAAAAATCAATACCAACACTCCATCATATGACCATGTAAGAATATGTTTTTCAGAAATAAAATCTATAAAATATTTAATGAATCCCTAAGGAGGTTACACCAATAAGATTTAATGTTCTTTACCAATCATATTTGTTTTACTAATTTCTCCACCACATATTATTTTTACTTAAGAGTGATTATATAGTAACATCATAATCATAAATATAATAGTATGTTTTATATAATTCTATAATCTCCTCAACCAATCTCTTCAACCACCCAAGATAGATTGTACATAAAAGAATATCATATTTTATATAAGATATTATTATAAATATTTCACTGTATTTTATTTTTTACCTCTTTTCCATAAAGATCATTGAAAAATAAAATTGTTACTCTTGCGTAACTATGTCATATCATCTCCATGATAAAAACATACTCCATATTTCATAACCATAATTAATGATTGGTTTAAAATGTAGAATTTATGTGATAATATGTAAATTCTTATATTATTATTATAGAGAAGACATAAATATAAAATATGTTGATTACTCAAGCCTTTCATGACAAAACACACATGGGAAAATTTGGAAATTAACTCCTGAAAAATTAAAATAATGAATGGTTATAAATCTATATGTAATAAGATGTCATAAAATGATTATATATGATATTATAAATATTAATTGGGTTCTGTTATAAGTAAATAATATTTCTAAAACCACATTAAATAATTCTTATTCGTGTTCAATAAAAAGGATGTGTGAGATATGAGATTCCATTACTCAATTTCTCTTCATTGGATTAAGATTCTACTTCGTTTATTATTTCATTATATGATTATGTTTATAAATAATTCGGATAAAAGTTTTCTTTATAATCACATAATTTTTTTGTATTTTCAGTTTGATCACATAATTTTTTCATTTATAAATTCTCACATCAATGTTATGATAATATTAGTGGTTTATTTTAAAATATTATTATAATAAATATAGTTAATTATTCAAGGAATTTATTTAACTATTAATTTATCAAACCATTTCATTTTCATTTAATCTTGTTATTGAGGAGTTTTAAATGGTATTTTTACATATTTATACTCCTTGAAATATATTTCAATGAAATATTATGTCATTTTAATGTTAACCCCCTTTTAGATATTACCGAAATATTGAAAGGAATATTCTAGTCATTTTGAGAACTAGACACTTCCCTAACCATTTTATAGTTCTAATAGAATTTTCATTTTAACATTAATGGATTGTATGAATGTACATTAAATTATGGACTTAATTTATTTGAGATGACTTCGAAAGTTTACAATGTTATTTTTATAGGAAATCTTCTTTAAAGTGATATTTAATTAATTCCAATTTATTTATTTTTTCAAACTAAAATGAGAATCTTTAAAAATAATGTTCTTAATTATATATTTTTGTATTTATATTCATTAATGATAAAAATCATTTATAAATACCTTAATGGGTATATGTTTCCAACACCATTATTCTTCATCTATTTGGGTTATGATTATTTTTACCAAGGACAGTATTAACATTCACATACATGATTCATTTTTTTGTTATTCACATCCCCTTGAAATATACACCTTCAGGTGATCTGTACACATTAAATATACCATAAATACCCATTTGATTTACCATTGACATTCTTATTGTGAAAAATGTATACCATTTTAACATCTTGTTTGTATGTTAATATTTATTGGTTTATCTAAGGATACATTGAAAAATATGCATTCATTACTTAATATGTATATTTGATGATAAGGAACATTATTTATTTATTAAATTTATTATTTAATATATGATGAATTCGTTGGAAATTCTACACATGGGTGGGGCCCAATTAATGATATACCCTTTATGAATAGGTTGTCTCATGGGATGAATTAGTTGGGAATCCATAGTTATATGGGTTTTCAGAGAGTATATTTTAACCTATATTTAGAATATCTATCCATGGTAATGATATTATGATCCTAGGAAACCAGACATCCAAAAATTATGAATTTTCTCATTAAAATCCCATTTAGTATTATGAACGATAATTTCACTATAATATTATATATAGATGCAATTAATTTTCATTTTATTGATTAAATAGAATTCATTTTTATTTTATTACCATTCTATATTGGTTATTTTTTTATCCATTTATTAAAATTGAATGTATTATTAGTTATTTACCATTAAATATTGATTATTCTTATAGATTCATGACAGATTCTTCTATACATAACTTATACAGAGATTTTGAGCTCACGATTATTTTTCAACAATTCCCATTAAACCATGAATATGTAATATTTATTATATGTAAATATATTTGAGTTGAAATAGTTTTATTATTGAATAAAATTATGTTATAATTTTGATATTTTATTGATATATGGGATAAAATTAAGTATTTTGATTTCTAGCAAAACTAAACTTTTTAGTCCTTCAATATTTTCTTTCTTATATATTATATTAATATAATAAATCAGGCATGGGATCTAGTATACTAGGGATGCAGTAACCAAAGTTAATATAAGAGGAATTTTAGTAGATAAAATGTAAAATACATTTCTAAAAACATAGAATATGGAATATAACCCTACAAACAAATTTTTACTATACATATAAAATATTTTCAAATTGTTTTTATCAGGTAATGAAATTGTGGAGTTAGTTTAAATACCTCACTTTCTAGATTCTTCCCGTAAATGTTGTTCTAGAAACTGGATATCTAGTGAAAATAACTCTAAAAATAGTGAATTGTTATTCAATCAACCATCACCTAGTGAATGCCAATAAGAGATTCAATGTACCTTTTTTAACACTCATGATGGACATATTAAGGATAATTAAAATTTTGTTACAAAACACTATGAAATATTTGAATTATTAATGGAAAAGAATGACCTGTGTTAAAAATAATGTTTATTATACTAAAAATAACGTTTCATAATTTAGGTATCCTATAGATGATTATATTATTTTCCCACTATGATTATTTTTTCTCACACTATTATTTTGGAATTAAACAGTACATATAAACCAATGGTGTCATGTTAATATTTAATAATAAAAAATGTTTGTGACTATGAGGTACCAAATGGGATGTCCACTATAGAGAATGATATTTTTATTATTCATAATCAATTTTCCTGAAATAATATTAGAAACATTTACCTCAACTAAATCCCATAATCACCAAAGAATAATTGTAAAGTTGTTTTTTAAGAGCTTCAGTGGTTGAGACCTTAGATTAAACAATTCACTATTTCCATTAAATAAGAAATATGGAAATAAATTCCAAATAATGTTTCATAAAGTAATCAAAAAAGAATTTATATGTGGAATGGAAAGGAATAATGTAATTATTTTTAGAGAAAAAATGACTAGTATAATGGATAGAAATAAATATCTTTCTTGGGATCCATTTATAGTGGGTTGTCTTCAATATAGTGAAAAATGGAATTATATATATTAATTTCCTCATGTAAAGGATAAATCCTAGAACAACGAATGATCTTTATGGAAATAAAAGTGATGATGTTTTCATGTGTTTGGATTCATAAAATAAAATTTTTTATTAATTTTAACCAACAGTTTTATTATTATTATTATTATAAAACATATTTAAATTGTGTTATAATCCAATATGAATTCATTCACTCATGTGTCATAGATTCCTTAATGGGATAATTAATTTATTATTGAATATATGTTCAATATATTAAATACAACTTTATTAGGTTTCATGTGAGGGGATTATAACAATATTAAGGATATTTTTATGACATTTATGGAAATTATATTCTTTAATGAATGTTTTATTTTATTATTAATGACTTTAAATTTTATGGAAATAAATTTAATAGTACTGTTAGCATGTAGGGATAATGTGATCATTAATGATATGGTAATAATAGTACAATATGATTATTATAATTTATAAAAAAATACCTTGTAAAGAAAACCATACTAAAAAAAGGTTATTTAATGATTAAATATATTTTATGGATATCCATAAATATTTTTTTGGTATTTTATAAGAAATACAGTAATATACATATAGAAAACAGACAACCCACCCACCTCTCTATGAAATGAGGAGGTGAATGAACCCATTACCAAAGGATAATAAGATTTTCTCACATACCATAGATTAAAGTGATGTCTACGTTAATATGAAATTGTTTCAAGATTAATGATTTAAAAATATATATTATGATGAACCAGTGGTGTAACAATTTAGGATTAAAGATTAATATATTATATTGGATAAATTTTTATATCCATAATGGTTTTATAAAATAATTACTGACTGGAAGAAAAGACTTTTCACTTTATTATGGAACTTATGATCAATTAAAAGATTATTATAGAGCCCGAGTTATAAGAAATTCATTTTCGGTATATTAAATTCACAGATTAACTGATTAATTGGAAACTGATCAAGGAGGAACCAATGGATGAAATTATACTTATGAATTAGAAATCTATCATGTGACTATATTTCTTTTTCATACAAGATAGTAAAAAATTACACATCATCTATAAAAGGATCGTGAAACAAAAAGGTTATCATATTTCTATCAAACCTGATTAGTCATTTTTTATTCCAAATAATCAAATATTGATTGATTTTATTTGATTAAATTTTTAATGATAAATCAAATTCAAATAGTGAATAAAGTAAATAAATCTATATAATTATTTAGTATATTCTTCCATGTCCATGTTTTAATTTAAAAAATATGATATCCTACTTGAAAACCATTTTATTTGTTATTCCATATTACTTTCCTACATTCCTTTTTAAATAATTATTATTTTTTGTTTACAATTTTAGGATTTGGGTTTCTGAAAAATGGAATTAGATAATATTAAACCTTGTATTGCCGATATGATGTTTAAATTTCTTGATTTTCTTATGTTGGGTAAAATGTAACACCCTGAAATTGTAAAAGAATAAAATTTTATTGAATATAACTTGCGACATGGTAAACCTAAAATAGAGGATAATATAAAATCCCATTAATTTTATGTATATTTATTTCAGAATAAATTAGGAATTTTTAACGACTTATGATTCACACAACAATGATTTTATTTGATATCTTGTGCTACACAAAATTTCTAGTTCTACAAAATAATAATATATACATAATATTACTATTTAATACGATATTTATCACCTATATTTTGTAATGATGACTATGAATAAAATAAAAATAAATTATATAAATATATAGTTTACAATTTATTATTAATTTTCTACTTATTATTAATTATATTATTTTCATTTAAAAGAAAATAAAATGTTCTCTAAAACCCATAATTTTTTCTAAATGATTGTTTAATCCTTCTTTGAAAACAAAAATGAAATTTTATTTTTATAAAATTTAGAAAAAATATTTTAAAAAATGACCATTATATTTGAAATTAATATATCTATATTATATTATGGTTAATTGTTGGGATTTTTCTGAAAAATTTCATTTTTCAATGAGTAGTGAAAAATACTAATTATCAATCAAAAGCATCATTTTCATTATACTAATTCACATGGTAAAATTATATTTTTAATTTATTATAAATTATAATTATATCAATTTTATATATTTATAAGAATTTATTTTTGGTAATTGGACAGATTTTCATATCTTGTAATGATATAAAAAACTATTTACAAATGTTAACATTTTTCCCAAAAAACACACATTCGAATAATGTATGAGAGATTAATTTTAATTTTCATTAATTCACTCGGATGCATTGAATTATGAAATTTTTGTCATATTAAAAAATTCATAATTTAAAATGCTTGATGCATTTAAATTAAATTTTTTTCACCATGAAATTATAATTAGTAAAGAATTATTATAGCTATTAAGGTAAACATGGTTTACTGATAGAGGTTAAACAAAAATATATGAATAAAGTGACATATAAAATTGAATAAAAATTATTTCATGGGCTTAATTTGATAATTACTCCTCTAATGGTATATAGTTGAAATTTTTGGACCCTTGGGAAATTTGAAAAACATGGGATGATGCAATTATTTTCAAAAATAAAAATTCTGTCCTATAACCCACTTATAAAAGGCCACCAACTCTTTACTCCACTTGAGCCGTTCAAACCACTTTGGAATGTAAAATAAATTCCCAAATAACATAAACAAATCAATCTCTTTATCTGATAACCATTATTGTTTGATTATTTTAACATTGTAAACATTCTTTATAATCCTAGGGAGCATACTCGATGAAGAGGTAATTATCATCAAAAGGATTCTTTATTTAACATCTTTCTCCACCTAGTTAAAATTTTCCTAATTCTTGATGATATAAAAAAACTAGTATCATAAAAATTATAGGATTTTTTTTAAAAAGATCATGAAAAATCATATATATTTCAGGGAAATGGGATTTGAAATCATCATCTATGTAAACCTTGGACAACTGCCATAGGAACCAATGACATTATCTTTTCATTTTCCACTACTAATGGTTGTGTATTTTGATTGATAGAAAGTATAAATATTATATTTCTGAAAAAAAAAATTGTTTCTTTTGTGTTACTATATACTTTTGTATTTTTATCTTTCATTATATATGAAATATGATAATGTCTCTCATGTGCATGTTGTAGTACTACCTCGCGAAGCGATTTCAGGTGTCTCTCACCAATGCTTCAAATAGAAGTTGATAATCCTAATGTAAAATAATATGTGTGATTTAAATTATTATTTTTTATAATCATGAAATAATTATCAATTTGAAAATAATATATATATATATATATGATTTTATTTCATTCTTTTTCATCCATGTTATGATGAAAACATCATTCATGTAGATGTGGACCACTACCTCTAAAATATTATGTGGCCTTATTTTCATATAGACAATAAATATATCGTATATATAAGTATATAATATTATATATATGATATTAAGATCTTTATGTAAAGCCAATACATTACATACTCATCATTTTAATGATAATTCAAAATGGAATCATGACTCATCCATTAGTTTGAACTATCATCTCCATGATTCTAATCGACATAATTTTTGGTAACCACCATTAAAGATTTGTATTAAAATTTCAATTGATCTAAGAAGCTAAAAATTATGTCCGGATTACTATTCTATATATGGAATATCAATAAAATATTCACATTAACCAGATCATTCAATTTGAAATAAGGAAATTTACACCTAAAATAGAGAAAATAATGAAATATTATTAATGAATAGGTAAAAACTATTCTGAAAGGATATTATATGATAATATAATAATTAATATTTCTATATAATATGTTCATAATTTTTTTATAAAACCTATAAATTGTGTTTAATAAGATGCAATAAAAATGAGGCATGAGGGAAGGTATTTTAAAACTCAATTTGTTTAATTTGGTTAAGAAAACTACTTCATTTATTTTTCATCATATGATAATGTGTACAATTAATTATAATTAACATAAATTGTATTTAAAATTTATTTATGTTTATTTATTGCGAAAAAATAATCCATTCATTAATTAATTCCCACTTCATAATAATTATTATTTTGGAGAAAAATTTCACAATCCCATTCTAATTGAGAATATTTATTTTTGATTTTTATTTTTAGAAAATTAATAAAAATGGAATAATAAAACCATATTGTTTCATTTTCTTATTGTTATGGATGACATGGTCATGTAATGTTAGCATTTTCCCAATATTTCATTGTTAATTTAATTGATAAAATGTTTTAAGAAAATATTATTTCTGTTCTCTCTCAGTCCGAAATATATTTTCATTCAAGACCATGTTATCTACAGATGATTTTAAATATATTTTCAAACATTAAAAATGATTTATCAAGGAAATATTGAAATGTTTATACCCTTTAAAAAATGTTTTTAATTGATTTATACCCTCTTCAAAATAATAACCATTATGTTTACACAAAAAATGTTAATGTAATATTCTTAACATTCAATGAAAGAGGGACTTTCCTAATCTGTAACTAGTGAAAACTGTATTTAATTTTTAACTTTAAATAAATTTATATAATTTACATCCATAATGAACATTATTTCATTGATTCTTCATTTTCATGATTAATTGTATATTCCAAAATATTTTATGAAAAGTTTATTTTAAGGAAAACAATTATAAAAAAAATTAAATTAAAAATGATATTTTATAGTATAATTATTCTAAAGATCAATTGATCATATTTCTATTCAATAATGGCAATAAACCACTATTATTACTCTAATGTGAATAAATTTATTCCACACATATTATTCCTCTAGATTTTTTAGATTTATTATGAAGACTGAGAGTGTTGACATTCAGTTTCCTGTTTCATTTTGAAGTTATTAACTTACCCAAGAACTATTCACATTCATTTGATAGTTAGATATTAAATTTCCCCAAAATGTAAATATTTGTTTATCATAGTTATAAATAATTATTAAATAGTTTATAATTTCAACATAGGTTGTTTATATTGAATTTAAATTTTTTATTTGGGGGAATATTTATAAACTTTATTTCTTACACAATATAGATATTTAATGATTATAAAAATTATTTATGAATTATATATGTTATATGATATATGAGAAATATATTGTTCTTAAATGATTATGGTAGGGACAAATTAATAATATCCAATTTATGCATCAACTATCATAGGGGACAAATTAGTGGGCTAGCCATAGTAAAAGGGGTTGTTACCCAGTATGTTTTAGACTATATTAAGAATATATCATGACTGTAAAGGTATAAATTGAATAAAAACATGTAATCAAATAATTAAGAATTTCCAACATTAATTATTAACTTATTATTATCTGTGAGAGTTTTAATACGATATTATCTCTGGATGCATTTAATTTCATGTTTCATGATTAAATGGTAATTTTTTTTCATTTATTTACATTTTCATATTAATTATACCATATCTAGTTATTTATATGGAAAGTGTTCTTAGTTATTTATATGTCCATGGAAATTATTCTTATGTAATCTTGATATATTCAATTATACATAACACTTAGTGTTCATTTTATGCCAACCTTATATTATTTCCTTTCTCACTAATCCATGATGTTTACTATGTTTGATATGAAATTATACTCCACTGGTAATATTTTCATTCTAGAAAAATTGGGTTTTAATATGTGTATTGAAACTCATCATTGGACAAAAAAATGAATCTAGTAAACCAATACTACTAAAATAGTTGTTCTTTTGGGATATTATTTCTTATATGTTATTCCAATATAATAATGCATGAACAATATAACATCCCCGAAAAATGTGAGTTATAACCATTTAATGTTATATTATTAGTTTTATAATTAATCAAATTAAGTTAATTTCATCCTAAACATAAATGGTTTCTTTAAATAAATTATTTCATAAATATTTCCATTACTCTAATAATGAATATATAATTAGGTTAATATTGTTAAATTGAAGTACACATCTTAAACACATTCTTATAAATAAGATTATTTAATTACATTTTCCAAACCACATGTTCTAACTATAATTTTAAAGAATTCTTATAAATATATAGTAATACCCTTTTTAACATCATATTTAATTTATTTAATTAATATGTTAACAATTATTATTTTAAAAATTCATTGTTTTTGTTTTTATGATTATAAAATGATTTATAATTTCATGGTATTTTAAATTGAAGACATTCATTATCTTTTTCCGAGTAATAATATCTAATAGTAATTGATAAAACCATTATTGTAAAATGACCGTTTATTATATTTAATTAAAAAATGGAAAATTGAAATTATAAGTATATACCCAAAATTAAATTTATTATAAAATAAGATTAAACCATAGTAATTAGTATGTGTCATATTAATTTAAGTACATATCTTGAAATGTTAGTGATGTAATTTTATACAATTTATACTATGAGTTCTATTTAGTTTCAATATTTTTCACATGAATGAATTTCAAAAAGATGTTTGTTGTAATATAAATGTAATAAAATAAAATAAATAAGTGAATAATTTTATAATTAATTTAATCTCTTCTTATTCTGTTATATGTTAGAATTAATTATTAGGAAAAATATTAGCCAACCATTCAAAGTGTCTCATCTAGATATACAATGCCCATGGGGCAAGATCAGCCCACATAGAGTTCTGACACAAACCCCCATTGAATTATTGTAGGAGATGTTTGGTCGCCTCACTAAGTGGTCATGTGTATATGTTAGAAAAAATATGTCCTCAAATGAATAGAATGGATCATATGTTTGGTAGAAGGCTGCATGGGACCATTTTAAAAGACTGATTGTAGAACACACCCTTAGAGACATCTAGACGGTTAAACTCCTGGTTTGTATTATAAGGGAGTAAGAATTTTTGGATTATAATGATGTTGGATCCAAAAACATGGTTACTATTCACCATTTAAATGGATTGTTATAAAACAGTCATTCAATTGAATAGCCACATCCATCCAATCATCCACCTTCATCATCTCTTATCATACAAACTCTGTCCCTCAATTTGTTCATCACAAATCCTTCTCCCATATGCCATACGGACCAGCCACCATCACCATCAATTGAATCAATTGGATCTACATTCATCACAAAAATAAAATAGTTTTATCAACCTACAAACAATACAAAACATTACAAATTGTTTTTCTAAAAATACAAATATGACTGAATATTATCAGATCTTCCCATTAATTTTTTTCGACTTACGACCATTGCCCGTGGATACTCTATTCCCAAGAGGTGTCTTAGAAAAATAAATTTCAAAAAACTATCATCAATGTTAAAATCAGGAAGTATTGTTATTTAATATGAAACTAGTTCATTTATTATTAACCCAGTTTCATCAAGATGATTAATCTTGAAGAACGTATTTTCCATCTTCCTGATAAATCAGACCCAAAATGTGTAGATACATTGCCATATTTTCAATGATTACACATACATATTCAAGAATATTAATCTTTGGCCTATCCATATATATATATATAATCAATTTAATTCATATTTATAACTTCATTCCCTCAATGGATGTCCCTTCCAAATACCTACTTGATTTTTCTCTACTTCATCAACTTGGATAGAGTACCCTCAAGATGGAATAAACTCATTTTCTTCATCTGGATCAAACACTCCCTGTTGGATGGAAACCATTATTGTTTTGATATATCCATGTAATTGGATTCTATGATTTATTTAAATAATAAAATTTATGTATGTTATTTCATGTTTATTTTTATTAATCAGACACAGACACAGACACAGACACACAGACACAGACACACACACACACACACACATTATTTTCATACTCTTTGTTTATTTGCATCAAATTATAAAATTGTTTTCATAATTATATTTATGTAAGACTATATTATATTTGTTATTTCATGATATATTATTAAAAACTATATACAAATATATGTTATAATAAATTTTCAAGTTTATTAAACTTTACAGAATTATAATTTCATGTCTAAAATAATTTATGTGTGTTATAATTTTTTCAAATACACGTTTTATTATTTCAGTTTAAAATTTATATTTCATAGTGAAATTTTATGTACAAAACATAATTATTTATAGTATTTAAATGTTATATAAATAATGAATGTATTATTTACATGGTATAGTTATATAGATGAAATATAAAATTTCAGAAGAAATTATTTATCATTATATATGTATGGGAAAACTTATATCTTCAAAACATTATTTATATGAGGAATACTACTTAAGATTAATAGTTTTTCATGTAACAAAATCAGATCAGACAAGTTATAATTTTATATACATTTCATTCATGATCATAATTATGTGATTATGCTATTTACATTTACTGAAATATCATACATACATATAAATTATTAATCATGTGAAATTAAGGAATAATTATTTATATAAAATACATTCAAAATGGATTTTATGAGTGTATTAATGACATTTAATTGATGCAAATAATTATTTCTTTCACATTCCATGATTTTATGATATCGATAAATTTCATGATATTTGTTTTAACCGATTCAACATTTTATTTCTTATGAATGTTCATATACATATATATAATTGTATAAAAGTAATAATTTATTATTATTTTTTAATGTAAAAATACCAATGAAAAAAATTATATATGTAAAGAAAAATCAACTTTTTTTATAAATGAGGTCCATTAATTTTATACAGGAAAAGTAAATAAGGAGTGAACACTTTCCCTAGGTAAGTGTGTTAGACTACACATCCTTCAATGTTTGATGTGATACCATGGTTTTATTTCTAAAGTGTTCATAATACATTCTAAAAATTCACTAAATAATTTTAATTCATTTTAAATTATATTTTATTTTTCTAAGTATTAATGAATTTTCATATAACGTAATTATTTTAAATTTTTTTGATATATTTTCATATTACATAAGTATATTATAAAGAATTATAATGTTTTCAAATTACAAAATTGATTTCAAAGGTACTATTATTTTTTAAAATAATATATTTATTTCAAAAATATGTATGTTTTTTATTGTAATTATAATGTTTTTAAAGGTGTAATTATTTTCAAATATTTTTTGAAAGGTTATTTGAAAATGATAATTAAAAAAAATTATTTAAAAAAAAATAAAAAGTATTTTCAAACTTATTTTCTATATTTTTTCGAAATATTTTTACTTTTTTTTAAATATATTTTGAAATAGGATATTTCTAGAATTATTTAAAAACTCGTTACTTGGAAATTTCTGTCATCCTATATTTAATAAAATGTCTTCAGGATTATTTTGATGATAATTTTAGTTTATCTTTAATAACGATCTAACATGAATAAAATTCAATTTCTACATTTTTATTTATTGCTTTAATAATAATAATATGTAATTATTATCCTTTTTATCAAAATTAGAGACCAAAAAATATTATTAGATGCAAATGAGTGTATTTTTTCCAATAATTGTTTATAAAAAAATATATGAGCTTTTTTTAATCTGGCACTTAGGGTATCGAGGCATTGAAATTAGTAGTAGATTCGTGATTTAGATAAAATTAGAAATTATGAAGTTTGGTTAATAATTGGTTATGTTTGTTTTTATATTTTTTTTATTAAGACCATTTTTTAAAACCTTATAATTTAAGGTAAAATTAATTATTTAAAAATTACTTTTGAACACTCATAAAGTTATCTGAACTTTAAGAATATAGTGCTATTGTATTTCTAGTTTTCCAAATTCTGATAGTGGAATGTCAAAATTTTATTGAACTACTGAAAAAAAATTCTGGGTAAAAATCAATTTAAGTGGGGTAGGATTTAACATCCCCTTAGTTTAAATAATTTTAATAAATTTGTGTTAAATAATTTGTTTCATAAATAAAAAAATTAAAATAAATTTCAACCAAATCTTAAATGTTTTCCAAAATCAATTTCGGCTTCATTTATAAATGTTATATTTATTCTAATAAAGAATATATAAGTATGTTAATATATCTATGAAAATGGACTCTTCCTAAACAAATTCATAAACATATGATTGTTATCAGACATTATTCAAAACTCAAATTCTAAATTAAATTTTAAAAATATAATATATAATATATATTTATATTTATATTTATACAATTTTTAATATCATATATAATTTATATAATTTATTTTTTAGGAGTTATTATTTTTAAATAATTCACAATCACTGATTTTAAATTATTAAAATAATTTATAATTTCCCGTTATTTTCAATTTAAAATATTCATTAACATTGATCAATTATTTTAATGTAATTGTAATTAATTACACCGTTACTATAAAATGTTTCAACTGTACATTGTTATATAAAATGCATCAAACATGAAAATATAAGCAACTATTAAAAAACATCATTTATAATAAAATATTTATAAAAAAAGTTATTAGTTAGTGTCATATTAATTAATATAATTATGTTAAAATTGATGTTTTGAAATTTTATAAAACAAAAACCAAGATCTCAATTTTTGTTTCAAAATTTTTTATTGTAATGATTATCAAAAAAAAGTAAGTTGTAATTTAAATGAAATAAAATAAACAAATAAAATTAAGGAAATTTATTTGTAAGTTAATCTTGACATATTACGATATATTTTTAAATTTATTTATTTTTTGAATGTTTTATCCAAACATTCCATGTATCCTATCCAATCCTATAAACCTTGGGGTGAATGCTCAACCCATGGGGAGATCCAGCCATCACCACCGAAGTATGGTGGTAGGTGATATTTTTTCACCTCAATGAGATAATTTGTATGTAGGTCAGGAACATCACATGACTAGAAGAACAAGATGGTGTATAGGTTAGGATGAATCCATCATTGGCCCGTCTATAAGGACCACTAAGAACGAACCCAATGGGATTATTTTTGAAATATGAATGCTTGGTTTGGCTAATAAGGGTGAAGGAATCAAAATTTCATTCTAATAAGGGATAAAAAAAATCTTATTATTATTAACCTTGTAAAATTTTGTTTATGACAATGCCTTTTGTTAAAAACATCACAACCATATTATCAAGCACCCATATCATCTTTGACATCATGAAATTCTCTCCCTTAAATTTTCATCATGAATACATCTCTTGCAAGCCACTCCTGAACAACTTCTATCTCCTTCGAAGGAAACCATTTGTTCTTTATTCAGCACATGTAAACTACAGATTGATTGACCGATGAAAAACACCCCACCACACTATCAATTTTCTATAACAACAAAATAGAACAAATTTGTTTATATCTATTCACTTAAAATGTTTTTAATGGGCCATATCTAGTAGATAATCTTGTTTCATGATAAATATTTACCAATATAAATTTAAACACAATCATTTTTTAGGTTCAAAATCAAGAATTATTATGATTTAAAATGAAATTCAATAATTTTTCTCATTAATCTAGTTTCTTTAGGATCAGTATACTTGAATTAGTATATTCCTTTCTCACGCTACATGAGATCCGCAATGTGTATATACATTATGGTGTTTTCAATGATTGACCCAACTTCTCCTAGAAGGTGAACCTCCTACTTATCCAAAATGAATATATATATATATATATATGATTTTTCATTCATAGGTAGAACTATGTTCCCTAATTGGATATCCCTTGTAAATTACTCCTTGATTACTCTCATCATCTTCCACCTAGATTAGGTACCCTAAAGATGACATAAACACATGACCTTCTATCGGACCGAACACCACAATTGGGAAGTAAACCATTTTCAATATATAAAATTCAAATATGGGGATTCATTAATATTTCTTGAACTATTATATATGTATGTAACATCAATTTAATGTTTGTTAAACACACAAACAAACACAGATATATATATATAATTTCCAAAAACTATAATTATTTATATAAAATTAAACTTGTTATTTCATATTTATATTTTAGGAAAAGTGTAATATATTTATTATTTCATGTTATATTATTAAATCATATATACATGTATATGTTATGTTAAATATTCTTGTTCACTATTCTATTAAGACATATTTTTCCATGTTTATAATTATGTAAGGGAGTTATGGTATTATTAAATACATGCTATATTATTATAATTTCAATCTATTTTGTTATGAAATAATTTTATGAAAAAAAATTAAAAATTTATATTTCTTATATTTTATGTAAGAAAATAAATGATTAATTTGAAGTTATATATATATATATATGAGATAAATATTTTCAATTGAAATAAATAAATATATATATAATTTTTCTTCAATATATATATATATATAATTTAAAAACTATATCTAAATTTTAATACTTTATATGAGAAATAAAGTTTAAGAAAACAATTAATTCATGTAATAGAATTATATCATTTAGGTTATAAACTTATATACATTTCATTCATGATCATAATTATGGACATATGTGAATGATTATTATTTACATTACATTCATATATATATATATGTGTATTTATTACAAACAACATTTGAAATGAATTAATTATTCTTTATGGGAACTATGTTCAAAATGGATTTTATGAGTTTATAAAGAAATTTTGAAAACATTTATCTTTATAATTTATTCCTTAACATTCCATGCATTTATGAAATTTATAAGTTCCATGAGATTATTTTTGTACTAATTCAACATTTATTTCCTATGATAGTCTATATTTTTTATAAATATATTCGTGTAAATGTAATAATGGTTTGGTTTTTTTAAACTCAATTGAGATATATATACACATAAAGAAATAAAGATATTTTTTTATTAAAATTTATTACTTGTAATTTTTAAACTTCAATGAGTTGTGGGGAGGGGACCAAACCCTAATATTTTTATATAGGGTGATATAGAATTAATTGTTTTTAAGTTCTCCAAGGATTCATTTTCAAATTATTTATTAAAAATTTCATCAAAATAACTAGTTTATTTCATTTAATTATCACATTATGTATGTATTTTTAATGGTATTATAATTCCTTCAAATAACATATGTATTTTAAAAGTTATTTAAATATTTTTAAATTTCATTTTTATTTTTAGATAAATTATAACAGTTTCAAATTAAATATGTATTTTCAAAGGTATTATAATCTTTTCAAATTTTGTACATATTTTTAATTTTATTATAATTTTTTTAAAATTTTATAATTATTTTCTATGGTATTTTAAAATTTTAAAATGATTAAGTATTTTAAATGATATTTTACATTGTGTATTTCAATAAATTTCACAAAAATCTATGTATTTTAAATAGGTGTTTTCAAAATTATTTTTAAATACATTTTCCAAAATAGTTTCAAAATATGTTTCAAAATTAATTTTTAAAATTATTTTCTTAATATATTTTTAAACGGATTTTCACTATTTTTTTAAGCCTTTCTAGGAAACTATACTCACCCTATATTTTATAGTAAGTTTTCAACATTATTTATTGATTTCATAGAGTTTAGAATCAATAAGAAGATGGTGTGAGCAATGTTTAATTTCTATTTTTATTCATTATTTTAAATTTGATGATGTATAAGAGTGTTACTTTTCCACTAAATCCTATATAAGAATGAATCCTCAAATGAAATTTCAAATATATTTTTCAGTTACTTTTTTTAAAAAATAAACCATAATATATCATACTGGATTCGAAAGTGTGTGACTCAGGGATTTAGAATCCCACTCTACGCTACCAGGGTCAGGGTGGATAGATATCATTTCAATGTGTAGTACATAAACCATAAAAACATGTGGTGAAATTTAATATGTCTCCAAAAAATAATTGAGACACTAGAAATCCATTTTTTTAAGTCATGACATCAACCACACTGATTTAAAACTCATTTTTAATGATAATAAATTTATTATCCATCTATTAGAGAAACATACTTATATATATCATTCCATATATTATTGACTTATTTTTTTTATTACACATTTATTAAAAATTCCATGTTAAAGTCGTGTTTTGGGTAATAACCAATTTTGTTATATATGTCTTGATTATGTTTGGACCTCTTACCTTGATCATGGTTAAATAATATCAAGAATATTTAACATGATATAAATATCATATGTGTTCTATATATTTAAATTTATAGTAATCTATAATGTATAGATATTGAAAGAAAAATTAACTATTCATGGAGACAGTTTGTTTACGTACAAATGAAGGTTGTTTCCAATTTCACAATATATTCATTGTAAAAAATGGAACTAATATATTATCAACCCAAAATAATTATCATGTTATATATAATTCATATTTTAATTTAACCCATCATTATTACATTCAATGTAAATTCTGAATAAATCTCATCTCTTTATGAGGCAGTGGTTTGTTTTATACTGAAGCAACATCATCATATTCCAACCAAATTGAAATAATGATTGTTCAAGTGATTTCATAATTAAAAAATAATAATAATATATTTAAAAATAATATATATATATATATATATATATATAATAAATACATCATTATTTCTGATCATGATATGTGGGAATGGAAAAATAAATGGCAATAGTTCGTGGGGAGGTAGTCTACCGTATACGGAAACGCTGATTTCATATAAAAATTTGATAGTTCCCGAAATGGTTGTAGGTCATTACATTAACATAAAAACATATTAGTATACATAATATACAACATTTATTATATCATCTAATTAAAATAATAATTTATGTTTCAGGAGGAAGAAATGAAAAATTGATCGTTGATGAATGTTACCTCACCTTTGGGTATCCTCGTTAGGTTTTCACCAAATGACATCCTATGTTGGATTTCTGTCCAAAATAAGGCTTCATGGATTAAAGTAGGGATGTTGGGAAGCTATATTTGTAGTGATTTTTCTAACTCAAATTTAATTATGATGTTATGATTAGTGGAGAGTGGGTGGCCATTTATATTTATGGTGAGTGGAAAACATTTTTTTTAAAACAGATCTTTTATCCATGTTTTTCACATGAAACTATTTCTAAAAAATAAAATAGCACTTTTTTACAATAAAATTTATAATTTTGGTTTAATATTTTTACAAATTTTCACATTTTTTTCACTATTAATTTCCTTAACAGAAACTCCCAACGGGTCCCATATCGATAACCTGAGTAAGAATCTACTTTCATAAGGCAAAATGTACTTTAGGTATTGAAGCCAAATAAATCATGGCGAGTCACATTGTTTGATAATATTGGATGTTGGGATCATGACAACCCCTTTGGTAGAATTATTACTTACACTTGAAATCTCTTATATATTAATGATATGATCAAAAATCACTTCCTAGAACATATATGTGTCCATTTACCATTATAAAATGACCATGTTGTATATCATTCAATGCGTAAGTAGGGGAATATTAATGAGTCCATATATATATATGTGTGTGAAATTGAGGCTATTCATCAATTACATTTTATTTATTTTATTTGGGTAGTTTCTTATATATTGAATTCATATAATAATAAACATAGCTTTGTTTTTCTATCTATGTTGCTATTGAAATTTCAGGGATGGACAGATCCTCTATGAGACGACCAATATATATTAATTATAATAAGAATCAATATCCATGTAGTTTATTTGTATTTCTAGTTTAATTTTAATAATAAATGAAAAATATGAGGGAAAATAGTGTGAGATTATTAAGCTTTAGTGTTAGTAAGGCTTATTATATATCAGGTTTCTAGATAGAATCAGAGTCACCGTAGTTCTATCACATGTTATGCACATAACCGAACGTGGGTTATGTTAAATGGGGGAATCCATATCATTCCAAAGAATGGGTATCACACAATATGGTTTCTATGGAATGGGGAGATACATGGGGAGAATGCTATGAGAATTTTAATTCACTAATCCCACATGATCCATTCCTGGTGTTAGAAAAATGGGATAACAATTGATTGATATCATTGCATATAAGGGTGACACTAATGAAATGGGATTCCCGTTAAGGGATATTTAATTTGGATCTTGGGCATTAGGATGAAATCTTACATGTGATGGTCACTTCATGAAGTAGATTCATCATTTTTAGCAATATTTTCAATTTTATAATGGATGTGGAATGATGAATGAAACATTGAGAGAGTTTGGGTCCAAAGAGTTAAAAAAATGATACATGGAGGGACATAAACTATGGTAGATTGCCTTTTTAGCTTAATCCTTAGAATGAATTCCTATATACATTGTTTATTATAGTAATTGGAGTTTTCAAAGTTCATTTATATTATTAATCCTCTAATGCATGAGGAGGATTGATAAACCCATGGGAGAGATATGGTACCAATGTTTTGAATTCCCAAGACTTAGAGACTCATTCACTAAGGTGGAATCCCATTGAAGATCAATCCATAGGAAGGTGTCCATATATCCTATTTTACTAGATATTATATTTCTAATAGTTTTGTTGGGGGATTTCCAAAATATGTCTATTGGATAATGTTATCATGTATAAATATAAATTATTGTCTTGTCCAAATTATCTTCTTGACATGTCCAAAAATCCTATATGAAATGCCTGAGGATTTATTTACATGTCATGATTTAAATATTGACAAATCTCAAGATAACTGGACATTCTTAGATATATTTTGTTATATCCAAGTTTCATTGAAAACATGCCTAAGGATTAACACATTATCCATTTGATATTTCTATAGGATGTTCCATGATCTGGTTGGCATATCTGGTAGGTATACACATGGTCAAGAATAAAAATTCTGCAGGGTGTTTCATGAATTGGGAGAATTTTATATCGGTCATTACATGTTTTTATGAGTTATTTGTTAGGTTTTTTCATGATAAAGGCTGACATATTTGGTGAATACGACATGATATCATGGACACAGTGAAAGGGTTTCACATGATCTCGTTGGATTGTCTAAGATGATGTGATATAATCATGTGAAACCTTTCTAGAGGGTGTCATGTTATGTAGGATACATGTCGATATGAAATTTTATGATATGGATGAATTTTATAGGAAACTCTCACATGACCAGTTCTATCTTGTCTAGAAGATGTGGTTTGATTTGGGTGACATATCTAAATAACATCACATATTCTAGATAATTTATCTGGGATAATGTCGAATGATTAATGATGACATGTCTCGACAGTGTGGGATAATGTATGTGACTTTTATAGAGTACATCACATCATCAAATTGAATTTTTAATAAGAATATGAAATACATGGGCAACATTAATCAGTAAATTTGCGAGAAATGGGAGACATTAATTGGTAAAATAGCATGGCATGTGATACATATCTTGAGGATGTTGTGAGACATCATTGGTATGCACAAAGGATATCACCAAGCATAGGTGTCATGCCTAGAGGGAATCAAAATACTTTTTTACATGTCCATGTGAAATTACATTATCCAAATGCCATGTTGAGAGAGTATCACGTGAATTGGGAGACACAACTTGGTGCTTTCCCCTGATCTAGAGATGTCATGAGTAGTAATGATGATTAGCATATAAATTTTCACATAGGTATCTTACCCTTTGTAGTCTTTATTGGATATGTGCATAAAAGTTTTGTCTATTATTGACTAATTTTTTTTTCATATTACCCTATCATTTTTCATGACCTTCTTCACATTATTTGGTTAAAAAATCTAATTTATTTTACATGATCTATTGGGTGGTCATGAGAAACAAATATCCAGGTTGTGTGATACCTTAGTACGTTTCTAGGATTTTACCTGAAATACGTCCTTCACGATCACTTGACAATCCACTATGAAAATCTCACTCCAATTATTTTTGTATTAGTTTTAATTTTTTCTATATTTTTTTTGTTGGTGGAAATGGTTTTATAGGCCTTTACAAACATGTAATATGCTACCTTGTATAAACCATTACAAACATATATGAGCTATATTAGTGGCTATATTTTTTTATCAAAAACATCACATGATATTATTGTGGGTTATCTATGTCTCCACATTATGATTACGACCATGAGAATTTTTTTCAATCCCCATGTTTATTTGACCCAAGTGGACTAAATTGGTTTGACATGTCCAATGTAACAACCCAAACATTCATTAATATAAAAAATTCTCTTGGTATTTTTAAATATCTTATTATGTAAAATGTTTATGTAAAACATATGAATTTCCATGGTTTTATGGTTTTGGGTTTTAATATACTATTAATAGTTGTGACCATTACTAATATAGCTATTGAAAAATAATCAAATGATTAGTATAAATATAAGGCTATAACAAATCCAATTTACTCAGAAAAAGGAAGTGATGTCCTCATCTAGTACATTTTCCATGTACAAACCTAATTTGTTGGAGCTCATAAATGAGGTGGTGTAATTGGGCTTTTCTCTTGACCAAGCACAAGCTGAGCTTGAACACATTAAGCTTGGGTGGAACCACCTATGGGAGAAGTGGAAGCTAATAGAGATTACCACCCGAGCGATGTTATCCGAGCCACCTGAAGATTTTGTCACCATCGCACACCATACCCTTCAGTATTATGCGGGTGTTATAAGGGGTTATATAAAAATACCCTAGTAATACTATTATTTAAATTATTCATATATAGAAAATATACATTCATTGTATTATTTTTACCATGTAAATAGTTTTTTAAGAACAAATAATATTTTTTGTTAATATTCTACCTAGAAATCAATTTTGATGAATTAATTTAATTTTTTAATTAAATAATATTTAAGTAAATAATTATTACTATTAAATTACTCATTATTGAATAAAAATTATTGTTTAATTTTATGAATGCAATTTTAATTTTTAATAAGGTTTGAAAGATGTTTTTTGTCAAAACCCATGATTTTTCGATAAAAGTCTGTTTTTATTTTAAAAGTAAAAATTCACATATTTATAAAATTATTAATATTAAATTAATAATATTTTCGAAATCAGGGTGTTGAAATTATTCAACATTTAATTTTTTATAATTTTTTAAGACTATCGATTTTTTGGGTAAAAATTAAATACCATTTAAATATATAGTGTGTTTTAGAACATCATAATGACACAATTGTGATGCACTAAAATACTGTAAAAATTATTTTCAGGTAATATTTGTTTTACCATAAAAGTAATTTGATTTTGGGTTTGTTTTATTTATTTTATGAAGATTTAGTGGACCCTTCAATGTTTACAAAACGTTTTTTCTTTTTAATTTATTTTCCTTGAGAGTGTGACTCACTTCCACAAAAGAAACCCATTATATTAAGAAGATCAGCCATTGGCCTTTTAATTTTTTTTTCCACTCCCCTTTGGCAAAAACCATGGGAAACCCCCTTGGGATATTTTGTGGTTTTGATTTGATTAATGTGTGGTGTCCAAAACATAAATAGTAAATAATTCCATCTCATTTCCTATATAAGCCCACCTAATCTCCCATGTCCTATTCAAAACAACCCTTTTGAGTTCATCAAACCATTTTCCTCTTCTCTCTAGAATCCTCCCAAGGATCCCCAACCTCTCAAAAAGCCTCTCTCCAGTGTCTCTCAAACCATTAGGATCACACTTCCAAGTAAGTGATTCCTATCTTTCTCTTTTTATCCTGGTTTCTTAATATTGTTATTCCCTTTTATTTTCAATTATAAAAGTTGTATTATGCTTTATAACCATCCCCATACTGCCCTATTTATGTTTTAATGATGAGAGACCACTTTCCCCTTCATTATATGCCTCCCATGTACACCCGTTACAAGACTGAAATTCCGTAAGGAATTTCTCTCTCCTCATTTACATTCAAGCAATTCTTTTGTATCCTGATTCTAAATTCCATTACAATTATTGGGACATGTATCTATATGACCCACTTACTATCCATTTCATGTAAATATGTTGAGACACCCCTTTCTCTCTCCTCAACAATTTTTATGATTACTTATGTCACGCCGTTAGGCTATGGAAATGGCACCACAATTTTCCATTCTAATGTAATTGTATAGTGAATACCATGCCCATTTCTCATTCAAGGGTATTCACCATTATGTAAATTTAGTTTTTGTTCGAATAGTTTTATGTATGAATTACACACTCCTTTATCACGAAATAAATGATGATGTTTAATGAATCAATGTTTTATGATCAATGTGGCACACTAATGAATGAAATGAAATGATTAAGAAGGGTGCACCCTGATAGCACTCCAATGAACTGGGTAAATTATAGTATAATGATAATTCATGTGAAATGGGAGTTTACTCATTATAATTCAAGTGAAACGAGGGTTTACTCGTGCTTCATTTAGAATGAGGGTTAAGTCATACTCCATGTGCAATGAGCCTTGGCTCATGTTGATTCCTTGTAAATTGTGGTTGCCACATTTCAATGTTCTGATAATCATGATATAAAATTCCTTTATGTTCATGTTTTTATAGCACTCCATTGATTTTCCAATTTCCTAACATGTATTGTAATATTCATTTTATTCCTTTTTTACTCCCTTACCAGGCTTTATAGCTCACCCATTTCTTATGCAAGTCCTCAGGTTATCCCATGCAGTGCTAAGTGAGATGGAATGTAGTGGTCATGTAAAGGACATCTTCAATAAGATTTTTCGTTCTATGTTTTAAGTTGATTTTTATTGTTCCTAATCCCCAAAAACACTAGACCACCCGATCTTCTATTTTGTATCTAGTGATGGTTTTATTTAATAAAGAGTGTTAAGTACGTAATGAAGAGAAGGATTGATATAGTTGGTATCAGAGGATATGTTTAGTTGTTTTATGGGATTAGGATTAGAAAACCCTTGTGAAGCCTTCAAGAAAAGACGAAGTAAAATAAAAAAATACCTATGTTTTAGTGTGTATTGAGTAATTTTTGTATCACCCAATACATCCATGTCTGGATACGAGCAGGTAGAGGTGGCTCTGGAACAGATGTACCTAGGGGTGAAAACCCCGACAAGGAGTTACGAGCATGACCTGGGGTATCCTGGTACATGAAAATGGGCCTTGTTTCACTATTGGTTTTGAAACTCCTAGGATATATGCATTGGTAAATTCACAAGCTTAGTATGAACCATTATTAATGGAATTAAAAAAAATACCCCTATGAATATTTGTTAGAAAGTAGATCACGAATAAAATAGATTGAAGCCTACATATTCATAAGTGAAGGAAATCAAATATATTTATAAGACATATGTTTTTTTTCCTTAGATTACCCTTTATGTGTTACCCCTAATATTTGTTTTATCCCATCTAATGGCCGGTAATAGGGGGACTCAGGCTAACAACTGATGTAAAGATCAATGTGATGACTGTGCAAATGAGATGCCCAATCTGATGGGAGCATGGATCACAAACGTTGTCTTGATTCTCTCTTAGTTAACTCAATCATTGAATAGAATCATGGTTCAATAGGAACATTCACCCCCCCAATAAATTACCATTCTCTATCGAGGGCTTCAAGAGGCAAAAGCCTCTGACTTTTAATGGATCATCTTATTTGTCAATCGCTGAACAATGGATGAACTCCATTGCAAAGATAATTTCCGTCCTTAAATTTTCTGAATAGGATAAGGTTCTCTTGTATGCTAATTTAATGGAGTGTGATGCTGATAAATGGTGGACATTGATTCAAAATACGAAGCATGAGGAGGATATCGAGGCATTGGAATGGAAGGATTTCCGGAAGATGTTTTTTGATAAATATTTTCCGCACACCATCTGGCATAATATGGAAAGGGACTTCTTTTCCATCAAGAAAAAAGATGACTAATCCATTATAACGTATAACGAAAAAATTTAAAATCATGTACGATACGCCTATTCCATTGTCATTACCCCCGTATGCAAGTTTGACCGCTTCTTTAGTGAGCTGAAACCTAGCCTGCAGAAAACCATGGTGATCTGTGACTTTGATAGCTATGAGGAAATTGTCTGATGTACCCTCAAGGTCAAAATGAATAGTAGTGAATATTAAGGGTATCATTGGGATAATAATAATAAGGTGGATTTCAATTCTGGCGGTCTGATGGGTAAATCCAACAGTGCTAAGAAAAACCAACACCCAACTTGCCGAAGGTGTGGAAGGAAGCACCCCAGAAATTGCTTGAAGAGGACGAGGAAATGCTTTAGGTGTGGAAGATAAGGGCATCAAGATATTAATTTACAACAAGAAAAACCCATTTCTACAACATAGGAGAGGAATTATCTATTCGAATCTCAATGCGTTGTTCATTTCATCAACTATAAAGAACCAGTGCATCTTGAAAATCAGTTCCCTAATCCATGGGTTTTCGGAGGCAACCAAAAACCTCCAAGGATGCAAGGGTGAGATTTTCCCACCACTACTGTAGAAGTGAACCCCGACAATGAAGTGGTGACAGGTACCCTAGTTTTTCATTCATGAATAGTGAACATAATTTTTTGATTTAGGTTCTATGCATTATTTTATATTCTGAAAGTTTAGTAGAACAATCCCAACACCACCACAAATCAAGTAAGTAAAGATGTTGGTGAGTACAAAAAATGGGGAAACCATTTCATCTCATGAATATAACTCCTCCACTATCATAATTGGTGTATTGAACTTCTTTATTAACCTCAAAAAACTCCATATAGAGTAATTTGTTGCTACTCTTGGCATGGATTGGATTTCCCTATATAGAGCCAACAAAAATTGTCTGGAGAGGGAAATCACTCTACATGTGGAGAATCAACCCTCGATTTTGTACTAGTGCAAGGAGGAAGTTGAATATTTTTTAGCTCTATCATCTCTAGTGTGGATATTACCTCCCTATGAGCAAACATATCTAGCTCAGATGATTTTTTCACAGGAGGCAACCATCCTTGAAGACATGCATATTTTGAGGGAATTTTCTGATGTGTTTTTCAAGGAATTGCATGGTCTGCCTCCTAGAAGAGATGTTGAATTCTCAATTGATCTTATATCTGGGACATTTCCAATATCCAAGACTCCATATTTAATGGATATTTTGGAGCTTAAGGATCTAGATAATCAAATACAAGAGAATATGGATAAAGGGTTTATACACCCATGGGCTTCACTATGGGGTGCAACAGTCCACTTCGTCAAGAAGAAGGATTGGTCAATGAACCTTTCCATCAATTATCATTTGCATAACCAAATCATGATAAATAAATAGTATCCTCCCCATGAATTGATGACTTTTTCGATCAGGTTGCTGAAGAAAAAACATCTCGAAGGTAGATTTGCAGTCGGGATATTATGAAGTATGGGTGAAGAAGGAATATATCACCAAGACTGAATTTCTTACAAGATATGGGAACTATGAATTCATAGTAATGGATTTCAGACAAAAAAAATCACTATAAATATTGTTTTACTTGATGTATAGAGTATATGGTGATTACCGATACAAATTTTTGGTAGCCATCATAGATGATATTCTAATATACTCCAAAACCAAGGAGGATCATGAGGATAATCTATGAACTAAAAGAGAGACCTTTAGAATAGAGAAGCTCTATGGAAAGTACAAAAAGTGTGAGTTCTGGTTGAAGGAGGTCTCATTCTTGGGCCATATCATCAAAATAAATGGGATATATGTGGATCCATCCAAGACATCTATAGTAGAGGGATGGTCAAGGCCAACATAGGTAACTGATATCTGTAGCTTTTGTGGTTAACTGGATATTTTAGATGATTTGTGATAAATTTCTCACGATTTTCCAACCCTCTGACCAAGCTAACTCGGAAGGGAGTAATGTTTTGTTGGAGTGATGAATGAAAATAAAGCTTTAAGGAGTAATCTTATCACTGTGCCCGTACTCACTTTACAGACAATTGTATAAATTTTTTGGTATTCAGTGATACTTCAAAGAAGGGAATGGGCCATGTGTTGATGAAAAAAAATTCATTTCCTATGATTTAAGGAAATTGGAATTTCATGGGCAGAATTATCCAACACATGATCTAGAGTTGGCTGTGGTGATCTTCGATTAAAAAATTTAGTGTTATTTTTACTTTGGGGAGATGTGTAAAATACATACGGACCACAAAATCCTCAAGTATATATTCACATAGAAAGAGTTGAACATGTTCCAATGAAGATGGTTTGAGCTAATCAAAGACTATAACTACTCAATCTATTACCACCCTGGGATACCGAACAAGGTAGCAGATTCTATAAGTAGAAAGGACCCAATGATTCTATCATTGATGCGAATTGAGAAGGATCCAATCTTCATAGATTAGATAAAGATGGACATGGGAATCATAAAGAAGAGAACATCATCAATCCTTTTACAAATTAATACTCAACCATCTCATTTGGGATGGTTAAAGGATTCTCAAAAATATGATGCAGGAATTCAGATGAACGTGGAAGCTATCAGAAAAGGGAAATCCTCAGATTTCAATGTTAATGATGAAAGAATTGAAAGAATTCAGAAAAGACTATGTGTTCCATCAAGTCTGAAACTGAAGAAGGAACTTTTGGATGATGCACGTAGATCAAATTTCTTTATTCACCTAGGAAACACAAAGATGTAACATGATCTCCGAGAGAATTATTGGTGGGATAATATGATGAAGGAAATTTCTGAGTATACATCAATGTGCCTGGTGTGTTAGCAAGTGAAGGAAGAGTGTAAGAAGTCTAGGGGGATAATGCAACCATTTCCCATACCAACATGGAAATGGGAGAACATCACCATGGAAATGGTCTCCAGACATCCGAAGACATCCAATGGGAACAATTTAATATGGATTTTTGTGGATTTCCTTACAAAGTCTGCACACTTCATTGCAATTTGGGAGGATTTCACATTGGATCAATTGGCACAGATACACATCAGAGAAAGGGAAAGGCTAGATAGAGTACCACTATCTATTGTATCCAATCGAGATCCCAGATTCCCCTCTATGTTTTAGATGAGTATTCAATAGGCTCTGGATACTGATCTGAACTTTAGTACAACTTCTCTTCCTCAAACTGATGGCCAATCCAAGTAGACTATCCAAACACTTGAGGACATGTTGAGACTGTTCTCAATGGACTTCAAAATATGATGGAATCAACATATTCCCCAGGTTGAGTTCTCTTATAATAATAGTTTCCACTTGAGCATCCATATTGAACCTTATGAATCATGCATGGGAAGAGGTACAAAACATCGACATGTTTGGATGATGACGGCGAGCGTAAGCTTCTAGGACCAGGAATGTTCGATTAAATGGCGGAGAAGGTTAAAAACATTCAGCATCATATCATGGAAACCTAGAGTCGATGAAATATTTATTCATATATCCTTTTATGTGGCCTTTATTTTAAAATTATAGACATGGTATTTCTATGCATATCTCTATGGAATAAGTTCATGAGGATTGGAATGAAAGGAAATTTTAGTCCTAGGTACATCATCCCCTTCATGATTCATGAACGTTTCAGGGCTATGTCTTATCAACTAGAACTTCCACCTACCATGGAAAATGTACATGAAATATTTCATGTATCCCACTTAAGGAAGTACATTCCAGACCATTCACATGTACTCTCTTTAGAGGAAGTGCAACAGGAGGATGACCTTTCTTACAAAGAGCTAATAGTGAAGATCTTAGATCGTAGAGAAAAAGGTCTATGAAATAAAACAATACCCCTCATCAAGGTTTTGTGGAAAAACCACAAGTTTGAAGAAGCAACGTAGGAATCTGAAGAATTGATGAATCAGAGTAACCCACATCTGTTTTATTGTGGGAAAAGTAAATTTTGGGGGAAAATTTTCAAAAGGGGGGAAGATTGTAACGACCCAAACATTCATTAATAAAAATTAATCTGGGTATTTTTAAATGTCTTATTATGTGAAATGGTTATGTAAAATAAATGAATTTACATAGTTTTATGTTTTCAGATTTTAAAATACCATTAATAATTATCATGGTTGCTAATATAGTCATTGAACACTAATCACATGATTAGTATACATATAGGGATTTAACTAATCCAATTTACTCAGACCAATGAAGCGACGACCTCATCTAGTATACTTTCCCCATTCAAAGCTCATTTGTCGGAGCTCAGAAAGGAGGTGATTTCATTGGGATTTTCTATGGACCAAGCCCAAGCTGATCTTCAACACATTAATCTTGGGCAGAACTGACTAAGGGAGAAGTGGAAGTTAACAGAGATTACCACCCGAGCGATGTTATCCGAGCCCCCCCAAGAGTCTGTCACCATCGCACAACAAACCCTTCAGTCTTATGAGGGTGGTATAAGGGTTTATGCAACAAGACCCTAGTACTACGATTATGTACATTATTGTTGTATAGAGAATATACATTTTTTTTATAATTGTTACCTTGTAAACAGTTTTTAAACCACAAATAGTATTTTTAGTTAAAACGAATATAAGAAATATATTTTGAATAATTAATGGATTTTTTGAATTAATTAACATTTTAATAATATATTATTATTAAATTATAATTTATTAAATCTAAATGGTCGTATAATTTTATGAATGCAGTTGTAATTTTTATTAAGGTTTGAATGCTGTTTTTATAAAAAAACCCATGAATTTTTAATAAATGTCAGTTTTTATTTCAAAAGTAAAAATTCACCTATTTAGAAAATTATTTAAATAATATGAATATTATTTTTGGAATCAGAATGTCAATATTATCCAACGGTGAGTTTTTCAGAATTTTCTGAGATTGTCAAATTTTTACGTGAAAATTAAATACCGTTTAAATATATAATGTGTTTTATGACATCATAATGACCCAAAAGTGATGTGATAAAATAATATAAACATTATTTTAGACCCATATATTATTTACCATTAAAATAATTTACTTTTTGTTTGTTTGATTTATTTTACAATGATTTAGTGGAACCTTCAAGGATAATAAAATATTTTGTCTTTTTAAAATATTTTCCTAGAGTGTTACTAAACTAAAAATAAGAAACCCAATTATTTTAATAATTTAGTCCATTGGCCTTATAAAATATTGTTTCCCACTCCCCGTTGGCCATAACACTGGGCTGGTTTGTGGTTTTTATATGTTTAATGTGTGGTGTCCCAAACGTAAATACTAAAGAATTCCCTTTCCTTTCCTATATAAACCCACCCAAGAACCCACATCCACTTCAATGAAACCCTTTGGAGTTAGTCCATCATCTTACCTTATCTCTCTATAATCCTCCATGGTCACCCCAAGCTCCCATGAAGCCTCTCCCAAGACTCTCCCAAGCCTTTGAGATCTCAGTTCCATGTAAGGGATTCCTACATTTCTGTTTTTATCTATGTATCTTAATATTGTTATGCCCTTTTATATTAATTTATAAATGTTGGGGTATGATCTCACACCTTCTCCATACTTACCTATTTATTTTTGAATTATTAGATACCCCTTTCACTCTCATTAAATTCCTCCCATGTACACCTGTTACTATTCTGAAATTCCATAAAGAATTTCTCTCTTCTCATTTACATTTAAGTAATTCTCTTGTATCATGAATCTAAATTCAATTATAATGGTTGTGACATGTATCTATATGGCCCCCTTGCTACCCATTTTATATAAATATTATGAGACATCCCTTTATCTCTCATCAACCATTTTTAGGAGTTCTATGTCATGCTGTTATGCTGCCGAAATTGCACCGCGATTTTCTATGCCAAAGTCATTGTGTAGTGAATGCCATGCCCATTTCTCAATCAAGGTTATTCACCATTATAAACATTTACATATTGTTTAAAAAGTTTCATTTATTATGTCCACACACATTTATCATTGAATAAATTATTATTTTAAATGAATCCATGTTTTATGATCCATGTGGCACACTTTTTCATGAAATGAAATGATCAAGAAGGGTGTGCCCTGATAGCGCTCCAATGCATTTGGTAAATTATAGTTTAATGATTGTTCATGTGGAATGGGTGCTGAATCATGATAATTTATGCTCAACGAGGGTTTACTAATGCTTCCTGTGTAATGAGGGTTTAGTCAGGCTTCATGTGCAATGATCCATGCCTCATGCTAATTCCATGTTAAGTGTTGTTGCCACATTTCCCTATTATGATAATCATGCTATATCATGACATTATATTAATGTTTCTCTTGCACTACATTGATATTCCTATTTCCTAACATGTATTTTAATATTCATTTTATACCTTTTTTAATCCCTTAATATGATTTATAGCTCAACCATTTCTTAGGCATGTCCTCACGTTATCCAATGCAATGCTATGTGCGAAAGAATTTAGTGGTCATGTAAAGGAAGTTTTCAATAAGATGATGTGTTCTATGTTTTATGCTTTTATCTACTGTTCCAAATACCCAAAGACACTATGCCTATTGATATTATATGTTGTATCAAGTGAATATTTCATGTTATAAATCATGTTAAGTGTGTTATAAAGAGCATGGTTTTCAAATCCAAGATCATTCACATGTCCATACCGAAATATCTAGAATTATTGTTAATATCCTTAATACATTTTCAAGTCGTTCTTGTAATCATACATGCCGTTCTACGCATTCCCCATGATACAAATATTGATTTTTGGTGGCATTTCGTGAGATCACACTCTCTTTTTGAGGTATCTAAACAAGACTGAGTGGTCTTGTCAAAGGGACATCCCACGATCAACGGTGGTCACACACTGTGCAAAACTTCCTTTCATGAAGATCAGAATTCCACAAAAATCCTTCAGGATAATCTTCCACATTTTTTCATTAATATTTAAATTATATTTTTATAGTTAAATGAGATATCATGATGTTGGGTGAGTATTGTCAGTGAAATTCATTCACCATGTATGTGATTCATTATGTTATCAATGATGTTATCATGATTATGAGAAATAATTTAGATAAAAAACACATAGGTAAATCTATGTATTTGAATGGGAATTTCATAATGAAATGGAAATGTTTTTTTACATATCATGATTATGGTCACATTCCATCAGGCTTTTGTGAGATATGGTGGATATTTTACAATGTGGCTACATGGGGTCACCAAAACTAGATGAGTACATTTCATTATCATCAAAATAACTCTCCATCACACGAGGTTCCCAAATTTCTCTTCCATTATTTTATAAGGGAGTATTCATTGATTGTAAATCGTCCATCTCTTGGAAACATGTAATATTCATAAGAAACCATCTGGAAACCTTCACATGATCAACGGTTCTTGTTATTAATCCTAAAAACAAGGGGATTGTAAATGTTGTTTTGTGTGTGAATATAAATACCATGAATAGTGCATAATCTATTCCCACTACCATCTAATTATTATGTGATTGAGTATCCCTATGAAGTTTAAATGAACCACATAATCTAGTATCCTTCACTTATTTTAGTTTCTAGAATAATCAATACCTATTTTTTCGGTATTTCAGACATTATAGATTTGATAAAGCTCATTTCATGGGCATCAAAAAATTCACCCACCCCCACATGAGTGATATCTATAGGGACAAGGAAACTATTTTGGGGAATGAAAATTCCCACCATAGTCTTTGGGGATGTCATTGATTAGTGTCTTGGGAAATTTTTGGTCTCATGGGAGTCCTTTAGAGTTCTGAAGAGAAGTCTATAGATAAGGGGTCACAGAGTGTCTCATTTATTTGGTGAAATAGAATATACATAACACTCATTGATTCTCCTATACTACAATCCTTTCACATAATATTGAGATAAGGTCGATTTTTCAAAACCTATTATCAATAACTGATCATTATTTCAATTTTGAATGACTATTTCTTGAAAACTATTTCTTGAGATCTCACTGTGTGTAAATTATATAGGGATTCATTGTCCTAGAAAATTTTCAAACTAATAATAATTTAATTATCTGTAATTTATTAATCCAGGATGTAGGTAAATGGATTTAGTGATGTCTTGTGTTCATGACATGATCTAATTTCTTGGTCATGTGGTCACTTGATCATTATTCATTTCATGTGACCAACTTAGGGATATATGATTATGAGTATTATGATCAGACTTGTAGTGCAGTGATACCAAATGGGTCATGTGATATCTAATAACTCTGGGTCATGAGGTTATCAAGACCTGCATTAGGTCATGAGGTTGTGAATTTATTCATGGTTGATTGGATTTTATGGTGTTATTGGAGTCCTGTAACTCTTTTTCATGTTTGATCACTCATCTGATATTTTTTCTAGTAATTTTTATAGAATGAATATATTTCCCTCCATTCTCGGGTAATAATTCATGGATTGAGGAATAAACGGTGGTGTATTATCATAAGTCTGTTGTTTCATGTGTGGATACTAGCTGTCTCTATAATGTTGAGGAATCATAGACAAGTATGATGACCCTGATGGTAGTGTACCTTAGGGAATGTCCACTCTTAGATATCCTACCTCCTTATAGGTTTGGTTATACCAATAACACATCCTTCCATCCACCATAATGATCAATCATTCATTATTCATGTATTCTTGAATCCCATAATCCCTTTTAAGATAACAACTCCAAAATAAGACATTTCATCATCGAGGAGAAACACACTGATGGGTATATTATACAATTGATTCCAATACACATTAAGATGAATAATCCTGAAAACGATTTAGATGACCACATGTGCTAGTAAATAATGTTGAGATCTGTCATAGGCTATAGGTTTTTGTGGTTTCAAAACTTGTACATTTAATAAGGGGGGGAGATTTATAATGGATATCGATTGTCCATTCTTGGTGCACCATATCACCTCCAAAGCATCCATGAAGCTAGACATATTATGATATATGAGAATGTATATATCTCAAAAAACATTGAATTAAATAATAAGGGATTGACGGTGGTCATGGTCCATCACTGGAGTTTGTATACATTCACATTCATCATGAATCAGGGTGTGGTGGGATTTAGTCTCTAGGACACTAAGAATATTTGCAGCACAAACATTTTGGGATATATGTATCATTAGTTTTCCCGCATAATACATGTGTGATAACATGGAGCAGACACCTCCTATTTTCAATGTGCTGATCAAGTTGGTTTAAATGTCCCTTGAGAAGGGCATGCTTCATAGGAATGATTTCCCACTCAAGTAAGGGGTTACCCAATTTATCAATAATTTATGTATATTTCTGCAAACCATGAATACCATGGGTGGAACCATGAAGGAATCCTATAGTGATTAGGGTTACTATTATCCCATGGTTGAATAAGGTTTATTCACCCAGTAGTTTTGGGAGGATACTCATGAGGTTAAACAGATAGTTTAGTTGGTCAACTTCCTTTCAATGAACAAAAGCATGTACCTTCTTCCAAAAAAGGAAAGTGGCAAAGTTAGATTCTCCTCTATTATAATGGAAACCTTTATTGAAGGAGGGAAGATCCATGGGTTAGATATTATTATTTTGGCCAAATTATATCATATAATGTTCTACATTAACATTGGAATATCCCAACATATAATTAATTGTCCCTTCTATGTATTATGGGGTGGATGGGGTATAATTTACGAGTATAAAAGTATCTAAGATTTCATATCATCTATAATGTTTATTTTAAACCCTTTTTATCTGTATTAGTTTGAAAAAAAATAAAATAATTCATTGGGATATTAGGGAATTTCTAAGATATTATAACAACTTCTCTTTAAACCATATATGATAGTTCCAACTGGTTGCATCGCTACGAGTGGTAAGTGGCCTTGAAATTGATGGATAAATATTGCGACATTAGATGGGCATCCTAACTCTCAACATTTATGGGAGTTACCTATGTAGATGGTTTAAAAAATTTATATTTAGATATTACTTATGTTATATTTATATTACATGTCATATTCGAATTCGTGTTTGATCTAAGAATTATCTGAAAGTTTTTGACATTTTTGGATAATATTTGTATGGGAAGAGACTCTATTCAAGGTAAATTCTACCCCACCTATGATGCTGAAATACAGTTTTCCCAAAATTCATCTAATATTTTGATATACTTTTATCAAAAAGGGAAATTATCTAAACTAGTGCGCAATTCTAGAAAGATTCCACTACATTCGAATGACCTCCCATCTCATGAAGATATGATTTTTCTTAGTGGACCAATATACTCGACAACACCTCACAAGGAACTGATTACATTTCCATCAATATTGTTCCTCATAGAAGAATCCAAATGTGCATCCATAATCATTGTGTATCATCTTAATGATTCTATTATTATGATATTATTTTATTCTATATTATCAGAATGGATGACCAAGAGAATAGAAAAGTAAAACGTTGTTCTTTGTAGAATATTAAATCAAGTGTATTAACCTTTAGTAGCATTTTATTATGTTATCAATCAACAAGTGGCCCCTTTCAATGATCAGCAAACGTAGGTCAATAAATTCCAACAATACCTTGAAATATTGATTGGATTTTTAAAGCTTCATATCCATTATCCTTCTATATTGTAGAAAAGTTTGGTCTGGGACAAGTTGGAGGTTTCCAGTTGCAAATGGGGTAATTCCATAGATGAGAAAGTGGAATGGTAGATCATTCCACTATATTCAAAGGGATATTGTACTATTTCTATTATACTTAAATATTCTGTGTTTCCATTGAATAAATGTAATTCTATAGAAGACATGACACTCCCGCTATACCCATTATATTCTCTACGGGGTTCAACCATTAGAGATGAATTGTGTGATTACCTAGGGACCAGTGTTGAGGGATCAGTAAGTAAAAAAGAAATTATGATGGTATAGATTAATGTTCCTAGATAAATCCCCTTAGTATCAACACCTTATAGGTTCCTTCCTAGTATTGAATCCATTTTGAGACCCCTCATCAAAGGGAATTGGAAACGAAAGAACTAGGAACTATTAAAACCCACTCCCCCAGATTTTTCATGTAAGAATTTAATTTTACACTTTTACTAATTTTTACTTTTCTTGTAACATATCATTATTTGTGGAAAAAATTATAGGTCCTCTCTAAGCCCACATGGATGACCATGTATCTTCTCAATAGGATTCAAGATCACATTCTTTTTCTTTACTATAAACATCAAAATTAGACCCTACTAATCAATATATAGAGCGGATTGAAGTGTCTGTCTATTTGGGAAAGGTGTATACTATTGATATTCCAATGGTCCTTCAATTAAACACATCATAGAATAATAAAATCATATAAGAAAATATTGTGCGTAGCTATTCGTCTATTGATTTAGCTTCAATGGAGGGACATTTTTTAGAGTCTGAGAACATCTGATCACATGAATCACCTTATGTATTTCCATATAAATTTGTTTGCACTCCTAAAGCTGTTAAATGTGGAAAAAAATATTACCTCAGAGATGTCACGATTAGTACAACCAAGTCACCTATTTCCAAAGTGTGTTGCCTCTTTCATGGGGGATAATGTTGGGGTGATAGATGCTTCCATAGATGAAACCAAGAATGGTATGATTCCATCATTTGTCATATCTATTGGGTAAAAGATGGTACCATAAAACCTATCATCTAACTAACAACCCCATGTGCCTATTTTTATAGTGAATTTTCTCCAAATATTAGGATTTCCGATCAATTATTCCTTGAGGATTCCATAGACTGCGTCCAAAGAATGGTGAGGCAAACTGCCTACCCACTTCCTCAAAGACTATGAGTATGAATCCCTTTCTAAATGACTTAGTTCTACAATATATTCATGTTCCCAATATAGGACATGAACAATCTTTAGCGTCTATGTTAAATTATTAGATGATGTAGTGAGAATTATGATTGGAGAATTGTGAATAAATTTTAAAGGCCCTTTTTGAAGGGATGAAGGTCTAGATCGGTTACCTAGAGTCCAATTTCACTACTATTGGATATAAGGTATTTGATTATACTAATCATCACATCTACAAAATAAATGTGATATATCTGAGGGAACAAAGGAGTTCCCTATAGTTGAGGGGAGTGGTAGGAGAGTATTCCTATTTAGTAAATAAAAGTATAGACGACTCTATAAACGAAGCTTCCCATCATGTGGTATAGGTGATAGCTCACCGAGATGTTGTCAATATATAGAAGGGTGAAAACATTTGTTTAAAGTCTGAAATTATTCATCAACAGGATAATTTATCTCAATTTAATTTTTCTCAAAAAAAATCATATACAAAAATATAATATAGTTATGTGATCCTTGACATAGCGAAGAAGGCTATAAAGGATGATCCTTCAAGGAAATAGTCATTTCAGTGGATTATGTAGGTGGAAACTGTATATGGTTAGAAATTATAGAAATATACTACCTCTATATAGAAAAATGATATCAATATTAATGACTCCTATGAACATATTTTGTAATGTTTTTTTAATTTAATCAATTTTCCATAGCTTTTGTATTCTTCGGAGAGACTCTAGAATGTGAATTTTCCTTCTACTTGTTATCCATGAACATATCACCTTAAACTTATATAATATTTTCATGTTTTATTTTTTTCATGAATTGAATGAAATTTCACTGATCCTGCTTCACATGATTTTCTAGCGTTGCCCATCATGTTTATAATATCATGGAAACCATAATTGAGAGATATTATGTTTTAAATCACAATATATATTCATTGAGAAATACCCATGAGTTACTACAAACCTGTAGTTCGTTATTGATGTTTCATTTTCAAATTATCTTGATATTACCTAAAACAAAAGGTTAATTTGATTAAAATATAAATCCCAGAGTGTGAATTCTCTATCTTCAACTAAAATTATAGGATTAGTGGGAAAATGAAGATTTATTATTTTAAAAAACAATGATCCATATGGCCTATATATTTTTTATTCACATTTACATATTTATTTCCAATTATTAATATAGGGTATGGCCGAACCTTCATTGACAAAACTTTTATGCATCCCTTTCTCTTATGGATTTTTAACCTGAAAAATTTAATGCCTCCTCCATTTTATGAGTTCTCAATGATTCCTAAATCACAAAAAGTGCATTCCCAATTTTCATAAACATGAGATTGTCTCAGTACTCCATTTTCTTGAAATAAACATATAGAGCATTGTTTATATTTTAGTAGGATGTATTATGTTCTAGAATATTAAACCATTAATGTGAGGTAGAGTAGGGACTTCAAGCTCGAGCATTCTACATTAGTAACATAGTGCCATCTAGTATGGGAAATCATCATATTTTAATATATCATTTGTGAGGTAATTTTCTACATTCATTATTACTACATTCATTAAAGAAACATGATTTTAAATTTAATATCATTCAATAATGGTTTTTTATATGTTGTTTAACATCATGTGGTGAATAATAATTTTTTAAATTTTCATTTCATTAAAAATTGAAATATTATATTTCATTACAAATCATTCCTAATGGATTTTGAGATGCAATGGAATTTAATGTCTTATTACGAGGACATAAAATAATATTTAGATTATTTTCTTTACTTCGGGACATGATTGATTAATATGGATCATAAGGAAAACAATTTTGGGATTTAACAAAACATAATTAGGTAATCAATTCAGTCATGGTGTTCCTAAGGATCATGATGATTGAATTTATTTCATGTAATGGGGTATCCATGTAGTTGAATGTATAAATCCGTTATACAGTTATAGTATTGTAAAATAGTTGAATTTTAACTATTTTACTTAGACTATGACTAGTTTTGGAGATAGTATTGGTTGATGCTAATATTTTAAGGAAATTTAGTCCTGCTAGATAGTTGGGGTAAGTTCTAATTATTTATTAACCCAAAAGTTCAAATTGATGTATGTTGAATGTGTATGACTTTTACTGGGTGTCCCATAACATCATGTGGTGTCATAATCTTCTATGCTATTAATGGGGATGCTAATTATTTCACATATTTATATTTATTCGGAATATACATCGAGTTTTTTGGTTAAACCCCTTATCCATAATCCCATAGGTCTTATATTCTTGGGCCTATAAATGTGATAAACACTATCCCCAAAGGCATGTGAATGCTTTTTGAAGAATAAAACATTTCGGAAATGTAGTGGGGTATAGAGAAAATAACTATCCATGAATGGTTATGGAATCCTATGGATGTTTGTCTTTTTTAGGAGTCATAATCCCTTGTCTGAGTTGTTTTGAGTCACATGTTGTCAGTCACCAAGAGGATCAAGAATAGTGTTTCAAGTTCCTATATTGAGATGTTGTACAATATAGGGTGACATATTTCTAATGATGGGGAATCCACATCAATATTCTTATAACTGTAATAGTAAATCAATGTATTGGAATATTATTTTTACAGGGAGATTGGAACTGATTTTTACAAATCTAGCATTAATAATGGAAAGGTCTATTAATGTTCCACCAAATTAGGAATATAACTCATGGGTTTCATGGGGGCCTTAATGGGATCCAAGGTTCTGTTCAGGGAATCCATTCCCTATTATCGATATTTGACTACAATGATCCAAGGGAAAATATTAACAATGTCTATATTGTTGTATTATAAGGATATAAACTGATGTAAATTGTTGTGTCAATTAAAACAACAAAGGAAAAAATGTGGTTTCTTAAAATTGGAATATTCACTCTTGGTTTGACCACCATAAATGTTCTCTAATCGCCTAATTAAAACATTATCATGGAAAGGATATGTAATAAATCATTCCACTTGCTTTTTTCAAGACCACGATGTCCATCATGCATGGATTGGCTTTTACAAAGGCCAAAAGGTGGGCCCTTTGATATTTATTCATTATTCATTTATTCTCATTCATTTTCCTAAACTCTAGATTTTAGTAGTTTAGTGAGTGGATACCTAACATTTTCCTAGGATAACCATTTTGGTTTTCCCAAATTAAAGGGTTTATTTATATTTTACTAGTAATTTTATGATCATACGATTTGGACCCTCAAAGGATAATGCTTATAGTTGTAAAATAATTAACATAGTCAACATTGTTTAAGGGCGTGATATCCATATATCTGGTATGATGGGAATGATACATAGCAACCTAACTAGTATAACCAGGTCCAAGTGTACTATATCATCCATAGGATAGGTAGTTGAAAATATTGAATATCATTGTTTGAGATTATTTGTTCAAGAGTAATGTTATGTGATAGTTGTTATAGAGATGTCCTGTAATACCTTTTGATGCAGAGTTCCTCCACTCAGATATCAGGATCACAATGATTAGAAATCCATTTTTACTAGTCCATGATGTCTTTAGTTTTGAAGGTCATATAACATATTCATTGTTATCAAGGTCATATAGATAGGTCTATTTTAATTTTTAGGGGATATGAATGGTTTTTATAAAACTGAGGCACTGAATACATGAAGTGTTATTTATAGGATGATGAGTTTAAAAGATGATAGATGAACCTTGTACTCTATTAAACTGGGGTTAGGACTTTGTGGTTCTTTGTTAAGGGATGATGATGGATGATGTAATTCATTTTAAAATAACGTATTTGGGTTTTTTATGTATTGAAATTTATTTTAATGAGACAATGTTGTTTTTCTTTTAGTTTAACATCATGTGGTAATAGATTATTCATTTCCACACAGTTTAATGTCATGTTGTAAGCATCTGGGAACTGACTTGAAAATTTTGAAAGATATCATTTTAAAAACTTTTCATATGTTATAATAATCTAAATGTTGGGAGAATATTTTATCTATTTATATTCTTATTTATTGGTATAAATATGGTGGATCCCTTGCTGTATAGAATAATAATGTGTGTAGGAATACCATATATTGGAATAATTCATGTGTTGGTAGAATGAGATTATATCATTCGACCCTTCTCGAAAATCGGAATATGCTAATTTTATGTACCATTACAATGGAAGCCCTTTTTCACCCAGTTAAACATCATGTTGCAATGATATGAAATGTTCTCATGGTAGATCATAGGTATACATCAGGAGGCGGGAATTTTTAGTTTTTTGATGGAGCCAGTATTGGAGATATGGTAATCTATATGTATCCTATTGAAATAGAAATAAACAAAATCATATTTTTTAATAATAATTACTCTACATTTGAATATTCCTTATGAATCAGGGGTCATTGTTCTATTTTATTTTTTTATGGACCCATTATTTTTGATGAATTAATCACTTTTGATCATGTGATGATAAGAATCAACCACATGATGTGGTAGTCGGGCCCGGTATTGGAGATTTGAGTGTCACTATGTATCTTATAATGACATGAATGAAGCCAAAACTTGTTCATGAATGGGAAACTCTCCATTACCCATATTCATAAGGGGGATTTTTCTTTGGATTGCTTAATTTTGGAATAGAATTGGATATTTAAGTGTCACAACATATTATGTGATGACCTAAAGAAAGCTACATGTAGATCATGTATGGGAAAATCTCCATGCAGGTGTAAGCCAATAACGGGGGGATAATTTCTTGCATAGATTGTTAGAACCTGAAAAAAGATTGTTGATATTAGATCCATTATATTTTATGTTATTACACAGACCAATACTCACATAGTTCATTAGAGATCACTCATATAATTGTCAAAGGAAAATTAATTTTTTCCCCAACACGAAAAGGAAATATTATAGCTTGGACAAAGACTAGATATCTGGGCGACATAATGTGTCCTACAATAGAAGAAATCAAGAAACACAATGTTCATGAATGGATATGTGTTGGGAGACTGACTACAAGGATAGTGGTCCTCTCGAGTGGGGTTTATTGTAATGAGAAATTTTATTTCATGCAAGTGACATCAATCATGTAGTTTAACATCTTGCAATAAGGACATGTAGTGACCCTTTTAAGGCCAATAATCCAGGATCATATTAACCCTATCATGAACATATACTTCACTGTAATTTAGAGATTCCCATTTTGAATTTCCTAAACCCATGGTATCTATGATCATTGTGAGAAACATGGGAAAAAGTAATCCATTTACCTAGAGATGTGATTAATGTAATATATAGTGGAATATTTTATCATGTAGTGGTTAGGACATGATATAGGATATTTTCCATAGTACAAAAATCCTTTTAAATAGAATTGAAACGAATTTAATTCTATAAAACGTTGTAGTTTATCATTAGGTGGTGAGGATGTAGACTTTTTAATTTTAGGTCATAGGGAAAGGAATAATGTGAATCAATGTGAAAAATGTGAAACCCTGACTAGACCATAAAAGGGATATCTTTATATTACTATGTATACTATAACAGTAGGAATCAATCCACCTGTACTTCTTAACAAACTATACAATTTTACATCTGGTGTTTTGGACATCATCCAAGCATTTCAATGTCATTTGGTGAGGAAATAAGAAATCAAAATGAAAAATAATGCTTCAAAATTGTTCAACAGTTTGATTTTTTATTACTAGGATTGATATATTATCGATGGACCAGATATTTTGGTTCTACACATCACTACATATCCTGTGATTGATGGAATCAAGATGCATGTACTTACTATATTAGGATATTCCCAATGATTATCTAGCTCTCACAAAGAGAATGCGATCTTTATTTCTCTCCCGCATGGATAATGATAACGTGTGAGGAATCATCAGTGAAACAATGATTCTCATGAAATTTAATATAATTCATTTAGGATATATACTATAGTGTATAATTTATTCTGGTCATGATGTCATACAATGTGTAGTTTGAAGTATACCTCCATTTAGTTCTTCCATAATGTTTAACATATTTCGGACATGACATGTTGTTAATTTGAACATCATATGATCAGTGAAAATATATTTCTAGTTGGAATTTGTGCAATGTACTTATTTTAAAAAATTTCATTGGTTGGATTCGGGACATTTTCTCCTTCCATCATGGCCAACTTGTTATCTTTAATAGAATATACCTTGTTTTGGTTGTAATTGCATTCCCATTTGGGTTCCATGATTGGATAAATATTTCCTTGTATCATTGGGGTTAGAATAGCTAATAGATTTTAACCATGAAGAAATTATTAGATTTGAAATTTTTGATTAAATGATCATTTGGCCTGATTATGATGTAATTTTATGTTATGTAGTGTATATACACTTTTCCAATTTAGTAGCTCTAATTCAAACAAACATTTTTCATATTTCACATCATCCGAGAGTTTTTAGCATATCAGTATTCATATTCAGCGTAACCATAATTATATGGGACACACTAATCAGGTTCCATAAATAAATATATATGGATTTTATTGTATAAAAGTTCACAATGTAGTATGGTTGGCCCATAAAGCATTGATGAAGCTTATCTTGTTAGGAATCAATGCATTTATTCACCATCTTTTAAAAAATCATTGGTCATGTCTTATTTAGGCATCTATTTTTTTTTCATTTTCTAGTTATTGTAATATGAATGAATGGATTGGATTGATGTTGTAATATTTATAAAATTTTATCATCTTAGTAGAACAAATGTTTTTTTCCTTAAGTATCAATATCATTGGAGAGACTATAAATATGTTAATGACACTGAAATTCAAAAAGTTGAATATTTTTTTCATCACAACTTCCTTGAGGGATATTGCATCATCTCATTTGTAAAAGAATTCGGTAGTAGTAAAGATATATAGAAATTACATAGCATTGTTAAGGGATATGGACCAACAACATACGTCCCGATATAGGAAACACCATAGAGTATTTATCATTTTATTCAAATCTAGGGGGTGATTGATGATGTTTTTTAGGATCTATCCTTGAGGAATTTTTATGGTGAATTACGTGTAGTCTTTTACCATTATTTTATTATAGTAACATTTCCTCTTATATTAGTGGGAGGGAACATTCCCTAATTAACGAAAACTATAATGTCCTTCGTGGAAATTTTCCATTATCATAGGAATCTTACTATGTACTATATAACTAAGGATTAGTTGATGAAGCATTGTTCATCGGGGTATTTTTTCACATTTGGCCAATCCTAAAGGGTGTTGTTCACTATTCGACACCTAATTTTTCCCTTAAATCTCGATACGTTTGGAGATTCCCATTTTAGTGAATTGTTTTTTTTGGAAAAACCCATCCATGTGTGATTATTAGTTCGTCATGATATGGGTAAGTGTTCATCTGATTGATTATTTCAAAGTCACAAATGATGTTAGATTAAACCATTAATCTATGTGTGATGTATAAAATTATATCCAAATAAATAGGATTCACTAGAACTATAGCGATATTATCTAGTGAATTCGATATAGCATTTTGTGACTTGGGGACATGATGCATTTTCTGTTAAAAAGGCCGTTATGACATCAGATCTCTTTTTTTTACTTAATGATAGATGAAAATTATAATTTTTTGATATCATATTCATCAATTGATATGTTTTATCACTCTCCCTAAAACCGCATTGATGTTCATGTAGTCTATCTAAAACATTAGGGATAGTTCCATTCCAGAAAATATGTCATTTTATGTTTTATCAATATTTGTACAACATTCCGATGGTGAGAAAGAGTTAAAAAAAATTCATTGTGTTGAGAAACAAATGAAATATATAATCCAACATAACTACGAATAATGTTTTCATGGATCTTAAAAAATGGTCATTGAGTGTCACTATATAAATATGTATCCTATGTTTAAGATATGTCATATGCAAGGAATACATGTTCGAATGGATTTTTGGTGACTACTTCTGAATTTTCCTACATGGGATGTGTTGTGAGGAAATCATCAATGTCCTTCCATTTCATTGACATCTTTGACACAAAATTAATTTTCTAATACAATAGAATAACTTCTTTCCATTCTATTTACCCAATCATTATAAGAAAACCAAGGATTTACTTAAATGTTTTGATATGAGATACTAGGTGGACTTCATGGAACTTCATGTAATTCCTCGTCTTTTTTCATACGAAGGCAAGTGAGAGGAATTTATTTTTGACATCAGATTATTGATTATTAGAACATAGAATAATTTTTTTGAGGTGGTAGATAATTTTATAATTAAATGAATTGTTGTTATATTTGACGAGGGAGAGCTTACAGATCATTACATTGAGGCCATATAAATTAATAGTGTCTTCCATTCCATCTGTGGAATCAAGAGCGGTAGGGTCACTGTGAAATTATCCAGGTTCTTAGAGCCTATGTGATATTACACATCACATTGGAAGGTGAAACCCTTATTCATTATCTTATTGAAGTAGATATTTTTTCATCCATTATAGCTAGATAGTTAAAATACAATATGAGGTTCCAATGTTTCCACCTCAATTATTTGAGATTCTGAGAGGCTGAAATTTACATTACTTCACCAGTATATTTCAAGTCGACCTCATGGCCATGGTGTAATACAAAAAATACAAGTTCTTTAATGGATGATACCATGATGAGCATTTCATTATGTTCATCTCCAAACTATGTTGCCTCATATTTTTGAATAGTGTTTAAAGTTAATTCAAGTGATCAGAACACCATTTTGACTTAAAAACAAAATCATTGACATTAAATTATAATTTTAACAATTTACATAAATAATGATAAGATGTATTGTGTGTTGATAAGTAGTGCTAGAGTTATATATTACCAAAGGCATGTTCAGGTAGAAAAATATCCCCTTAGGGAATTGAAGGGGTTTATTCGTCATATTTAGGGTATATATTTATTTGAATACAACAAAAATAATCATTCAGGAAGTAAATTGATGGAAAAAGTAATTCAATTAATAGTTATGAGATAGAAAATGGGAATCATTTCTTTAGGAAGTGGTGATAACAGTCATTGAAAATGGGGAAGACCATATTCTTCTCATTATTTTTAATTATAGGGATGAAGTTAGTGAGAAATCATTAGTATTTTAACTATTTCACTATACTGGATTTGATAGGTTTTTAATATTCCAAAACTGCATTATAATTATGGGAGGGTTGCATCCTCTTGACCCCTTTCCAAAAACCAAGATGATCATAGGGTATTTCACTATGGTGTTTTTCCTCATTTGTGTTTATACTATGTATTTCAGTGTAATTCCAATGGAAAACATATCGATGTTGTTTATGAAATGCTTTTTACATATCCATCTCCACAAGTCACTGGTCTTCTTATATTCCTATATTATCATTCATGATATCATAAATAGTGGTAGACAAAACATCCTCAAATTATGGATGGGAATTCCTAGGTCCATCAAATTATTCTTCTATTTCATTGTCCATATATAAATTTTAAGTCATTGTTGGTAGTATAAAGGTGTTTTTATCACTAAATGATTGAGAGTTTTAGTTGGAATTACAATCGGTACCATGATCTATAAGATTCGTTTCATATATATTTTATTGGTGATTATTTTATTTCATTCTATGACTTGGGATTTTAGGAGCTTGGAATCCAGAGTTAATTATAATACATCAATCAGGATTATAGGAAGAAAAAAATTTCAATCAAATAAACTCAATTAATATTCATGTAAAGACACGGAATTCCCGTGAATTTTTTTTATATACATGGGATGTTAATGAATCTGTAGTTTCCGACGGTGCACGATTCCGAGGCTCGGTGTGTCCGGAATCAATTTCTGATGTTTTTTTGCGTACGTTCTGTAAACGTACAAACAAAATTTTATACCATTTGAACTGTTGCTCAGAATTGAAATCTGAGGGCACCGTTGAACTCACAGAGACAGTAATTTCTTGGTGAGACCATCACCACAGTTGCGTTCTGACGAGTTTGAATGTTAGTTTTTGGGGATTTTTAATTAAATTGAATAAAATAAAATTTTAACTTTATTTTATTTGGGTTGTTAAAAACTCCAAGGGGAGGCTGGAGGTGGGGGCCACCACACCCTAACATCCAATGGGAGGTTATGGTGGTGGGGCCCACCCGCACATAACCTCCTGTGAGAGGATACGACGTAGGGACCACCCGATACCCATAACCTATCTATTAAATGATAGGGGTGTGGACCACCCCACCCTGATTAATGGTGGAGGATAAAACCTTCCACCTCTCCCTCTTTAATGATGGAGAGCCTCTTTCCAAACCACCTAATTAAATGTGACACCTCTCACAAATTTAATTTGGTGGGGCCATCTATTTTAATTAACCAAATTTGAATTATGTGCCAACGTAATTTTTGACAAACCCTCCCTCTCCTATATAAAGCATGATTGGGGGAAGATTTTGCGACGACTTCTTCAAGCAGTGAAAAGAAGGAAAAGGGAAACGGCACCCAACCCCTGGATAATTGTTCCCCCAATGAAGAACAGATACCGATAAGGAATGAAGAACGATGTACGACGTCTTCATCATTCTTCAACCAGGGAAAGAAAGGGAAGTACTGCTGCCTGCGAAGAAAGTCGGCGACTCTCTTCTTCTCTGACCCTCTTTCCTGGATTGTCAGTCATCCTTCCGTGACATCAACGATAAACTAATGGAAGATCAATGGTAGGGAGTTTTGTGTTATTTTAAATTTGTTTATAAACCTTGTTCTTCCTCGAACAAATATAAGATATGAGAATCACCCATTTCTATTACCGTAACGAGGAGGGCTCTGGCCGCACGGACATGGTCCGACCCTTCCCTTGTTTCCTCTTGTTCGATGAAGATGGCTTGGCAAAGAGGCGACGATGAAAAGATGATGAACAAGGGTCATGCTACCCGCAGCCTCCATGAACCGCGCATTCCTTGCGGCGCCCAGGCATGCTTCCTATGCCCTGGCGCATCCAGCGTGCCCCGCACACTACTCAGATTTGCCAGCGCCCCCCCGGCGTGCTGCCCGCCGCACCCATGCCCCGATGGCAGCCGGCACGGTGCCCCCGTGCCCTGTCGGTGGCATACTTGGGCCCTACTGGCTGCCTGCACGGCACCCCGACGCCCTGCCCGGTGCCCCCACAGCCCCCTGCCATGGTATGCCCGATGCCCCAGCGCCCTGCCCGGTGCACCCACGGCCTGCCGGTGACCAACCGACCTGCACGCCCCCCCCCCCCATTTTTCCTTTTGGAATCCCTACCACCAGCCTCCCGAGGCAACCCACGACGTCCCCCGCGGTGTCGCTGGCCGAACCAACCCGGTATTCTGGGCCGAGTTACCGAGCCGCCTATGTGGAGACTACAGGGCTGAACCTCCCTCGCGGTCTGCAGGGCCGGGCCCAGCAGACCGGGACAAAAATTAGTGGGCTAACCTGCCCAATGGGCCGAGTTAGACCCAGTGAGTCTGACCAGGTTTTCCTGGACTGGGTTGTGCCGAGTCGGTCCAACCGGGTCGGACCGGACCTGGGCCCATTACTAACCCATTACCATCTTGATCCATATCTTTGGCACCAGATGTCTGTTTGACAAACCGTAAGAAGGACCTGTATTCTTGGAGCATAGCTGTCCCTTTGTTTATATCCCACACGAGGTCAGGGTATAGTTGAGTCGTGGTCATGTTGGTTCGTACACGAATCCAACTTGGCCCCCAGGACTAAAATGCTAATAACTCACAGACCAGGCGTCTGATTGATGCACCGTCTGTTGAATTGAGACACCAATGATGTGGTGGTACACTGAGATAATTCTATGTGATACTTCGTGACACATGGATTATTGACCAATAGCTCATGTAGCGGATCCTTCTATTGACGAGCAGATAGAGTGTGGAGACCTAGTAGATGTAGACCTGACAACTGCATGACCAATTTGACTCGGAGTGACTCAACTAGACCAGTGGGGAGCTCCCGGTATTTTGTGGAAGACCCACGGTGGTTGGAGTTCCTGGAAGTTGGAAGCAGACCCGTGGTACTCGACAAGAGTAGTATCTCTGTAGGCTATTAGGGGGAGCGCCCGGTATTTGGCAGCAGACCCACAGTGGACAGAGCGCCTATTATTTGGCAACAAACCCGCAGTAGTCAACATGAGGAGTACCTCAGTAGTCCAAGGTTAGTGAGAAGTGCCTCGAACTCCCGAAAGACCAACTATACTCGACAGATGAGTTCTCCAGTAGTCATGGTTTCGATAATGAAAACCCTGGTTTGAGCTGAGTCAATGTCCTTTGTGTTTTCCTCATGATTGAGATGGGTTACTTGATAACATAGGTATATGTATGAGAATATACCTATGTAATGGTTATCCATTGAATTCATATTTTTTGGTTTATCCTTGTTGAATTTTGTGAGGCCTTTAGGGTCTCAGGGTCCCTACTGAGTATCGTTATATTCACCCCTGCACGGGCTATGCCGGCACCTCTTTTTGTTGGATGGAGACGACAGACAGCACTGACGGAGGCCAAGAGTGCCAAGACTGGACAGTACCCGGAGGAGGAACTTATGAAATATTGTTACACGGTGGACTCTGACAGGCGTGGAGTGCTGTGGAGGCCATCTGTACCTACCATTCAGCTAGGAACCCTTGAGGTTGATCTAGGAGCTTCTCTCACCTTTCAGCTGGTTGTCCCTTTTTTATTTCTACTTGTTTTCAGTTGTATTTATACTTTACTATTGGGATTTTATTTTGGCCCCCTTTACAATTAGTACACTTTTTATACAACATTTACTTATTGTTTTCTTCTTCTTGTACTCTGGTTCTGTTTGTTTACGTTTTATAAAGGAAATTCCTTCCTAGTTTTAGTGTATTACGCTTTTGGTGCTAGTATCCAGCCCATGGCCTATGGAAGGTGGGTTTAGGGTTGTCACGTTATGGACCCCGGGGGACGGGTCATGAAAAATTGGTATTTGAGGACGTCAATTCTACCACATAACATAGGACTCAGATATTTCATTTCTGTGAAGCAATAGTGTTAAGGGTACTAAGTGTGGTTTTCAGTTCAGGTATTCCAGTGTTGGTGTGGGCGGCCGACGTATCCATACACCAGGACCATGAAGTCTGATTTCCGACTCAGTGCACGAAAACACTGATTGCGTATGTCTTTTCAAATGTTTTCTTTATGTCAGATCAAACCATGTTAGTTCACCAGGTATAGTCTTCTGACTGTGTCACACCTATTTCGTTCAAGATGCCTCCCCACCGATGACCAACTAGAGCCCCGGGAGTTTTACGTACTGACAGCCCACCAAGTGACGAGGCCTCAATACAAGGCTCTCTTCCAGTTGAGGCACCAGCAGAGGCACCAACAGAGGCACCAACAGTACTACTCCTCGTTGGGAAACCAATGCCACCAGCCCCAATAGTAGATGGTGCATGCCGCTTGAGCACATTGCATGAGTTCTAGAGCTAGAGGCCACCATGGTTCAGCTGAGAGATGGACCCACAGGCAGATGAGGATTGGCTGGAGGCTATGGTTAGAGTCTTTAGACTGGTAGGGAAACCAGCCAACTTCAAGGTGATCTTTGCTACCAGCCTCCTTCATGGAGCAGTAGAAAGATGGTAGAGCCTGATTCTCTAAATGCATGATGAGGTGACACTTCTATTGGATGACTTGGAGAGCCTGTTCCAGGTGGAGTTTGTACGAGACACCCTTTGAGCGGTGTAGATACAGGAGCCACTACATTTACGACAGGGTAGAATGACGGTGGTGCAGTACTCAGCGAGGTTCACCGACCTCCCGAGATACTCTACTAATATGGTACGAGACTCGTTCTTTAGGGATCGTACCCTTGAGCAGGGACTCGAGCGAGAGATTATATCTTCAGTTATCTCCCACACCATCCCAACACAGGAAGGAGTGTTGGAGCGAGCCCTCCCAGTGGAGAGTTTCCTTGCTGAGCAGTCTCCAATAGAGAGACCCACCACTAGTCGACTTGCAGTAGAGTCTTCTGTAGTGGGCAGTAGATAGATGATGTAGAGGTCCAATAGGACCAGACATATAGGTGGTCAAATGCACGACTTAGGATCGGTTGTGTGGGGCATCCAGAGTGGATACAAAGCTATTCATGCCAGTAGCGGACAGTGACACTCCTGCAGTGGGCCTTATCACATGGCTCGTGACTGTTTGACCCGTCGTTCTGACAATCAGCAGACAGTTGAGGGACCTCCCAGGCAGAGGCAGAGGTACGATCGAGGTGGTCCACATGGCACAGGCAGACGTGGCAGAGGAGTTGGCTATGTAGCTAGCGGTGGATGACATTAAAAGGTGATACTACCACCACCACCAGGAGGTCCACCCAGACCACACGGAGAGGGTGGACAGGGAAGAGCACAGGTTCAGGTAGCTGAGGCCTACGATCACGACACTCCGAAGATGATATGAGGTATGTTCTGTGTCTACTCCACCATTTCTTTAGATATTATAGACATAGGTACCAGTCACTCTTTCATTGCCACATCCCTCATTCAAAGCTCAGAGATTTAGACAGTGTTGTTGGCTAGATCCTTACAGCTAGAGACTCCAACAGGAGCAGACATGACAATTACACACTGGTGCCGGCAGTGCAAGATTACTCATTGAGATGAGATCTTTGGCTGGAATCTCCTAGTAGAATACTTGAGGCTTTACGACGTCATCTGGGGTATAGACTGGTAATCTACATTCGAGGCTAAGATCGACTATATTATGAGAAATGTGTGGTGTGTCCACACAGATGGGACCAGGTTCACCTTCACCAGCAAGAAGGGAACCTTTGCAGTATAGAACGAACTTACTCGGAGGAGGGTGCAGCCGATCACTCCCCAGTTGGATTGCCTTACCCTCATAGCAGTTGATGTGGAGATTCCGACATATCTTGTAGTGGTGGACTAGTACACAGATGTTTTCCCTGACGATGTTTCAGGACTACTACCTCACCGAGAGATGGACTTCTACATTTAACTATACCGTGGGAAGGCACCGATATCTAATCCAGCATAGCGGATGGTTGCCGCTCAGCTTCGTGAGATGCGGTTATAGATAGAGGACATGCAGGGAAAGGGATTCATTCGGCCCAATGTTTGTCCTTGGGTATCCCTTATTCTGTTCGCAAAGAAGGAAGATGGGAGCTTGAGTCTCTATATTGACTATCGTCCCCTGAACTAGGTGACCATGAAGAATAATTATCCACTCCTGAGGATTGATGACCTCTTTGATCAGCTCAAATGAGCACGATGGTTCTCGAAGATAGACCACATATCAGGCTCTCACCAGCTCAGATTTCAAGATGAGGGTGTGTAGAAGACAACCTTCATATATCGGTATGGCCACTACGAGTTCTTGGTTATGCCCTTCGGCGTGACCAACGCTCCGACATTGTTCATGAGTCTCATGAATAGGATCTTCCAGCATTAGATCAATCATTTTGTCGTAGTCTTTATCGATGACATACTGATCTACTCGACTACTAAGGAGGAGCATTCCCACCATTTGTAGGTAGTACTGGACACACTCCGACAACACCAGATTTATGGTAAGATCTTGAAGTGCCAGTTTTGGATTCGAGAAGTCCACTTTTTGGGGACACTGACTACGAGTTGCGACATGCTTAAATATCCACAGGGCATGCACAAGATTGATTTTCTAAAGGTGATGAGCATTTCATCCTCTTTAGAGGACGTACCATGCTACCAGTTTCACTTCCTGAGGATGTGTTGAGGGAGTTCCACACTTCCCCTCTAGCGATAAATCAAGGAGTGGAGAAGATATACCAGTACCTTCGACGAAAGCACTGGTGTCCTTGTATGAAGAAGGCAGTAGCAGAGTTTGTCTCACGGTGCCTAACTTGTCAGCAAGTGAAGGTAGAGAACTTCATACCAATAGGATTGGTTTATCCCTTAGAGGTCCCAGAGTGGATGTGGGATGGGATATCCATGGAGTTCAGGACAGTTATTCCACATACATCCAGGGGTCATGATTCGATATGGGTGATCGTCAACCGACTCACCAAGTTGGCCCACTTCCTACTGGTCAGACGCAGGGATCAGTTGAGAGGTTTGGACACCTCTATATGGAGAATATTGTGTTGTTACGTGGAGTACATTTTTCTATTGTATCCGACCATGACGTGTGCTTCACTTCCCGGCTATGGAAGGGTTTGTAGGAGGCTTTTAGGTAACAGCTACGTCTGAGCACCGCGTTCCATCCTCCGACAGATGGTCAGACTGAGTGGATCATTCAGACCCTCGAGAACATGCTACGTGCATGTGTCCTTGACTTCAGTCATAGCTGGGAGGATAAATTTCCTTTGATGGAGTTTTCTTACAACAACAACTATCACTCCACCATCGGTATGTAACATTTCGAGGCGTTGTATGGGTGACCTTTCAGATTGCCACTATGCTGGATAGACCCTGGTGAGTCAACACTAGTGAGACCAGAGATGGTACGGGCTACCACCGAGAAGGTGCAGATCATCCAGGAGCGAATGAAGTCTTCACAGAGCAGATATAAGTCGTATGATGATAGGAGACGGAGACCTCTGGAGTTATAGGATGGCGACCATGTCTTCTTACGGGTCTCACCTCAACAAGGTCTACAAAGATTTGGACAGGGTGACAAACTATCTCTGAAATTCATCAGACCTTTTCAAGTCCTCAGTAGGGTATGCAAGGTGGCTTACTACTTATCAATTCCACCTTAGTTGCACCGGGTACACAACGTCTTCCTCGTATCTCAGCGGAGGAGATACATGCACTACCAATCTCACATCATCGTCCATGGAGAGCTGGACATCGATGACGAGGTGACTTTCACAGAGGTTCCAGTGAAGATTGTGGATCGACAAGAGCGTGTCCTACTTGGATGGTCGATACCTCTGGTGCGTGTTTTTTGGCATCACAGGAACCTCCGGGAGAGAAAATGGGAGCCGGAGGATCATATGCATGCTCAGTACCCCCTTCTGTTCCCTTAGTTCATGTTGTAGCTTACGGGGACATAAATCCATGAGGTGGGGAGAATATAAAGACTAAGAATTCTCTTGAATTTTTTTAATATACGTGGAAATTATATGAGTCCGCAGTTTCTGACGGCGCTCAATTCTGAGGCTCGGTGTGTCTGAAACCAATTTCTGAAGTTTTGTTTGGGTATGTTTAGTAAACGTATGACCGGGTTTTCATAACTTTTGAACCGTTGCTCGGAATTGAAATCTGAGGGAACCGTTGAACTCGTAGTGTCATTAATTGCTCAGTGAGACCTTCACCACAGTTGTGTTCTGATGAGTTTTTCGTTTTTTGGGGTATTTAGTTAAATCAAATAAAATAAAGTATTAACATTATTTTATTTGGGTGGTTAAAATCACCAAGGGGAGGTTGGAGGTGGGGACCACCACACCCCAACCTCCCATGGGAGGTTATGGTGGTGGGGCCCAACCACACATAACCTCCCACGAGAGGTTATGAATTAAGGACCACCAGAGACCCATAACCTCTCTTTTAAATGATAGGGGTGGGGACCAACCGACACCTATTAATGGTGGAGCATAAAACCTTCCTCCTCCCACCTCACCCTCTTTAATGAGGGAGATCATCTTTCCAATCCACCTAATTAAATGTGATACCTCCCACGAATTTAATTATGTGGGGCCCTCTTTTTTAATTCACCAAATTTGAATTACGTGCCAACATAATTTTAGAAAAACCCTCCCTCTCATATATAAAAGAAGTATGGGGGAAGATTTTGGGACAGCTTCTTCAAGCGGAGAAACAATGGAAAAGAGACGCGACACCCAACCCTAAGAGAATTATTCCTCAAACGATGAACCAACTCCCATGAGGAACGAAGTATGATGAACACCGTATTCATCCTTCTTCAACCTGGGCATGAAAGGGAAGAACTGCTGACCGTGACGAACACTGGTGACGCTCTTCTACTCCAAACTTCTTCCACGTATTTTCAGCCATCCATCTGCGATGTCAACGATAGACTACCAGTGGATCAAAGGTAGGAAGTTTTGTGTTTTTTTATATTTATTTATAAACATCATTCTTCGTCGAACAAAGATATTATATAAGAATCTCCAATTTATATCACCATAACGAGGAGGGCTCGGGCCGCACGAACACGGTCAGACCCTTCCCTTGTTTTTTCTAGTTCGATGACAAAGGCATGGAAAAGAGGTGACAACGACGAAGATGAAGAACAAGGGATGTGCTACCCGCGGCCTCCACGAACTGCGCCTCCCCAACGTCACTCTGGCGGGCTTCATGCGCCCTAGCACGCTGCCCGCATACCCCATGCGCTGTCCGGCTCCACTTGCACCCCGCCGGCATGCTTCTCGCCACCACCGCGCGCCACCGGCGAGCTGCTCGGTGCCCTCGTGCGCCGCCGGCAGGCTTCCCTCTGCCCCCTCGACCCACCAGCGCGCTTCCCGGTGCCCCCCCCCCCCCGGCGACGCCGTCGTGCTGCCCGGCGCCCCCGCGTCCCGCCGGCGGCCTACCTGACGCCCCGTTGGCAGCCATCCCGGCACCCCCACACCCTGTCGGCGGCCTGCCCGGCCCCTTCCGGTGTCTTTCCCTGCACGCTGATGCCCCAATGCGCTGCTTGATCCCCAGCGTGCTGCCCCATAGTATTGCTCGGCACCGCGACGCCCTACCTGGTGGACCTGCTAGCTGGCAGTGACATGCTGGCCTGCCCGCGCCCCGCGCGGCCTACCTGCTGTCCTCCCAGCCACCGGCCTCCCGAGCCGACCAGTGGCTTCCCCCATGGTGTTTCTAGCCAAATCGGCCCGGTATCCTAGGCCGAGTTACCGAGCCGTCTATGTGGCGTCTACCGGGCTGAACCGCCCTCGCGGTCTGCTGGGTCGGGCCCAGCAGACCGGTCAAAACATAGAAGGGTGACCCATCCAAAGGGCTGGGTCAGACCCAGTGAGTTTGACTGGGTCAACCTAGACCAGGTCGGCCAAGACATGGTTGGGCGAAGTCGGTCTGACTGGGTTGGACTGGACCTGGGCCCATTTCTGACCCATTACCTTATTGGGCCATATTTTTGGCACCAGAAATCCGTTTGATGAACCGTCAGAGGCACCATATTCTTGGGGCATAGTCGCCCCATTGAATATACCCCACTAGAGTTCGGGGTATATTTGAGTAATAGGACGGTCTATTCGTACATGATTTCAACCTGGCTCCGAGGACTAAAATGCTAATAAGTCACAGACCGGGCGTCCGATTGACGCGTCGTCTATTGCATTGAGACCCCTATGACGTGTCATTCCATTGAGATACTTCTACGTGAGACGTCATGACTCTTGGAGTATCGAACAGTTTCTCGTGGAGTGTATAATTCCAGTAACGAGCAGACAGGGTGTAGAGAACTAGTAGTTGTAGACCTAAAGACTGCATGACCGATTCGACTCGAAGTTACTCGACCAGCCTAGTGGGGAGCACGAGGAATTTGGCGGCAGACCCATGGCCAACGGAGCTCCTAGTAGTTGGTAGCAGACCCATGGTACTGGATAGGAGGAGTACCTCTGTAGGCTATTAGGGGGAGCGCCCGGTATTTGGCAGCAGACCAACAATGGACGAAGCGCCTGGTAGTTGGCAGCAGACCCGCGGTACTCAACATGAGGAGTACCTTAGAAGTCCAAGGTTAGTGAGAAGTCCATCGGTGTTGCGACATGCCCACTTTACATGAAATAATAGGAGTTCTCCAGCAGTCATGCTTTTGATAATGAAAATTGGGGATTGAGCTGAGTTAATGACCTTTGTGTTTTCCTCATGATTGAGATGGGTTACTTGATAAATTCGGTATATGTATGGGCATATACCTAAGTAATTGTTATCCATTGAATTAATACTTTTTGGTTTATCCTAGTTGAATTTTTTATGACTTTGAGAGTCTCGGGGTCCCTACTGAGTATCATTATACTCACCCCTACACGGGCTATTCCCGCACCTCGTTGTGTTGGATGCAGACGTCGAACAGTGCTGACGGAGGCCGAGGGTGCCGGGACTAGATGGTACCCAGAGGAGGACCTTATGATGTATCGGTACATAGTGGAGTCTGACGGCCATGGAGTACTGTGGAAGCCATCTGTACCAACCCTTCTGGTAAGAACCCCGGAGGACAATCGAGGAGTTGTTTTCACCTTTCAGCTATTTGTCCCTTTTTCAGTTGTACTTGTTTTCAGTTGTAATTTTTCTTTATAGTTTGGCTTGTATTCTTGCCCCCTTTACTTTCAGTACACTTGTTATACAGCTTTTACATAGTGTTTTCTTATGATTGTAATCTAGTTGTGTGTGTTTACATTTTATAAAGGCAATGCCTTCCTAGTGTTAGGAAATTACACCTTTGGTTCTAGTCGCCAGCCCCTGGCCTATGGAAGTCAGGCTTGGTGTAGTCATGATACGGACCCTGGGGGACGAGTCGTGACAATTCATGGGTTTCCCGTATTTCCTTATTGGATGAAACCTATATATTTTCATCTACCATTGGTTATTTACCTCCCATTTGATATAATCCTTCCCCATAATATGTGGATTTACATGCCTCAAAGGGGTAATTGTCTCTATTTTTTATTTTGACCTTCTCAAAAATGGTGTATTTCCAGAATTCATGAATAATTTAAGGTACAAAAATTGGTCGTTAATTCCAAGGTCAATTGGAAATAAAATTATATATGATGTGTGACTAGATAACCCTGAACTGATCGTTATATGTCAGATCCCAAAAATTGGAGTTGATTTTTATCTTCAAAAGAGGTATATTATCACTATGATCAGAACCATGAATAGTAATATTTATAGGAGTAAACTACCTCAATCTTTATCCCAAATGTCGACCGTTATGAATCATGATGAGGTCGATACCTGAACCCTTTTCAATAAAATCACTTTGAATTTTGAAATCATCAAGTATTCCAAAAACATAAAGAGTATTTATATGTACCTTATTGATGTCCTCCAGATCTTGATATGTGGATGAGATGGGAAAATAGAATTATTAATGCCTAGTATCCACATGATAAACCTTATTTTCAATAACTTATGTCTCCAAATCATATGGGCATTGAATAACATCGATGGGTGCCTCTCTGAGTTATCTAAAATTGTGGAGAGTTAATAGAATTGATATTTTTGTTGGGAGAACCATTAATTATTTATGAATGCCATACATTTGTCCCAATTTTTAGTGCATCCATGTTTGGTGTTACTCATATCATGTGATGCAATGATTAGGTACTTGTGGTATATGGGACTGGATTTTGTGTAACAATCGAGGGAGAAAGTTCATCCAGTGTAGTAGGCTGTGGTAGCCTTCCCCATTGTCTGAGTAGAATAGAAAATTGAACCCCATAATGTAGACCATTTAAGATGATTGGGTTTGGACAACCGCATGAGGGCACTGGGACACGTTCATTACTCATGTGTGATTATTTTAATTCTTTCACAAGGTTTTCATCTACATTAATGTCCTTTATGGGGATGTGACGAGGATATTAGCTCCAACAATGTCCATGTTGTCCCATTTATCCTCACCTAATGTGCATTCAGCCACCAACTCTCCATTTAAGTATGGGTTACTCATATTCGGAAGTATATATATCATCAATGAATGGTTCTTCTTGGTTAAGTACATTATCAAAACCAAATGAGATATATTCATCTAAAGACGGTTCTGTTTGGTGGGGAGGGTTCAATTCCTTAGATGATCTATGAATGAAATATAAAAATTTTATATATTATGTAGGAGTTGAATATGACTTTTCCAATTCTGTCATATTCTCTGTTAGATGCTTCTTTCCACCTATGGGATACATATTCGATGATACCTCCCTAGGTGATGGTACTGTTATGGGTTTGTTGAGATGTTCACTTAAAGATGCATGATACCGATAAAATTTCATTCAAGGCATCCAATTTTTGAATATCTATTCACGCATAGTTGGATGTTTTTTCTCATCACTCTATTCATATAATTTGGATACAGTCACACAAGTCACTTATACCTAAGAATTTTCTAGAATCACCGATTTATAATTTTTTTGAATTGTAGGATTTGATTGAATATGAAGTAATCCCGGAAGTTTTGACACATCCATCTATATAAGAGGTTGTATTATAGATGATTAGTGATGTTAAACTCATTGTGTTACATATGATTTGATTTATTAAGTAGTTTATTTTACATGACATAATAGAAAAAATTGGGATCCTTCTGATTTAAGAAATTTAATTATTTATTCATTCATTCATCAAATCTGGAGTGATAATGATCTCTTTTCCCTTCTCGATAAATGGAATTTTGTTATTACTACTAATTGATATGAGTCACTTGGTTTATTGACACCTTCATGGGTTATTGAATTCTTAGTAATTCTAGTATTGGGGTAACAGTGTTAGTGTCTCCATTAGTGATATTTTTATGCAATGTTATGGGTATGGGATGAGATTTATATCAGGTCCACTAAATTGAATCATCTGAACGTTGGGACATTTCAGTTAATTCAATATGACCTTGTGGATAATACATTGGCATCCGTTATTTATATATCTCATCCTAGATAGTTTTATCACATAATTTTAGTAATATATATTATGACATAATAATGTTGATTGAATATGATAAACATTTCCATATAGCTATAAACTCAGCCACCTTCTCATTTCCATGATTCTCAAAGTTTTTCTGATCTAAAATTATCATTTTCCATAGTATATAGTTGAAATGATAGAGGAATAGAGTAAGGATGTCATTCCATACTTCGATGTTCCTTATTGGATATATTATCCAAACAACAAAGAATGGATATATTGGAGTCTTTTCAATCGCCCCCCACATATCTCGCTTCCTACGAATCACATGGTCCATATTTAGACTGCATTGAGACAATATGTTTGTGAGATGTTGTTCTAGTTCTCTAAGACTATCCAAGTTATAGAATGAGGGATTTATAAAAATGGGTGGGGGGAACTGGCATCCACCAATTTGGAATATAGATTCTTCTTGGGATTCAAAGTTGTGCATTACAATACCGTGATATTTTTTTAATTTAGTTTTTTAAATTAATTTTATCATTTTGATATTTTAACTTTATAAAACACTAAATAAAGAATTTTTTTGGATTATGTTATATAAAAATACATTTTAAGCTTTGAGTATATGAAACATCAACTTGGTGTACGTTACATGCGACATTGTGTTTCCACCAAACCTCGTTTTGTTATAATTTTTTACATAATATGGTTATGAAATTGATTATAAATTTTTTAATATAAACGGTAATATATAATTTTTGAATATTATTTATAATGTATTTTTATAAATAAAACATACTGAAAATGAAAAAATATATTTTTTCTAGTAAATATTTTATTTGTTTAAAAATACTATTTTCTCAGATGAACTGCTTTTCATGTCCAAAAATGAAAAATAATAAAATTAATTCTGGAAATTATTAGTATATTAATTTTTTAAAATAAAAATCAATAATGAATTTTTAATATCAAAATTAACATAGGGGGAATTATTTTTATTTTTTTGATGATGTTTCATTTTTCGATGAATGACGAAAAATATTTCATGGTAGTTAAAACCTATTTTTTCATTTAAAAACTAATTATACATTAAATTAAATTTTATGAAACAATACATCAATTATAAATATATTAATCAAATTTAGTTCATCGTAATCTTTTTTATATTCCAATTAGATATTAAATTTTTTTGAAATTTGTAATGTTCTTTTTACCCATCTTCTTTCCATGTCTACATGAATAGTAGTAAACATAATTATGCCTCATCTGTGAATAGAATTTTGACAAATAGTCCCATAAATATTTATTCAGTATGAATGTTTGTGTATATTTGGATCAACTTAATATCTTGGATATTAATAATAGTAGATTTGGTAAAATTTTATTTACCATAGTTATTGGTAAATTAGGTAATTAAAGGTAAAAATAATATTATAATATTAGAATATTACACTAAATCATGTCATAATTTCATTGGATAGGTTGGATTCAATGAAAATAAACCTTAGGGATAAATTATATCCTTTTTAAGACACTTTAGTAAGAATATGACATTTATTTTGTTTTATTTATTTATAAGTTAAAAATCTCATACTCGTATGTGTAATAGCACAAAAAATTAAATAAATGGAATTTCATTAATTAAATTAATAAATAAATATTTTTTTAATATAAAATAGATATATACCACATGGTAATTTAATTATAAATTTTAGTGATAAAACAATTAACATAAATTGTGAACTAATGATGATGAAATAGTCCTTTAATTAACAAAAGGATCAAATAAATGATATTTAAAGTATTAAAATAAATATAATTTGAATTAATTAAGGTTATATTGGAATTTTTAGGTGTCTATGATATCTGTTTAGTGCCTTAAAAGGATTATTAAAAAATTACCTTTCTTTCTTGATTTTATTTTAAAAGACTCATTTGAATAGAGTGTAAAGTTAAACTAAATATATTTTTTAAAATTAATTTATTATTAATTTAACAAAAAATAATTGAAATATTTTAAGAAATACAATGATATTATGATAAGGTACAAAATTTCATAATGCCTCAATTTATGGAAAATTTACTCCAAATATGTAAAAATTTATAACCTCCTAATATTTAAAATTTGTTTATTATAAATAAAATTACAATAAATTAATTAATACTAAATCTAAATGATAGGGTTTCATCAAAAGAAAAAATTTCAATAATTTATCAGATGAATAGGGTTTGAAACTTTCCAGCTCAATATTTAATTATAGTAATTTAATGGAAACTATTCTAGGAAAATAAATTTTATATTATTTAAAGTCATCAATAGTTACAAAATATCACTCTCTTGTATTAAATATCAATTCTTTGTCATCATATGATAGAAATGAAGATATGAATGGATTTATATTTATTTTTTGATAATAAAAAATTAATTTCAGTATATAATTTTATTTTATAATTTTTTAAAATATATAACTACTTCCAATTCTTCTTCAATGTTACAGAATAATTTAATTAAAAAAAATAAAATAATTTAATTTCATAATATTTTTTTATATATATTTTTTTATAAAATAATGTTTCTAAAGAGTATTTTAGACCAATATTATATACTATTGGTTTTTTAAACGATTGTATCAGAATTACCTCAATCTCATTATGTACATAGTATCCTATCAATTTATTACTATCAAATTTTTGATTAATGATATATTATTAAACTATTATATTATTAAATTATGTAAAACTCAAAAAATTTAAAATAATAAAAAATTGGATAATATATGTTAAAAATTATTCTTCAATTAATTTGGATCTCATTTGGATGTTTTTTCCATCGATTATCATTATTATATTTTAATATTCTAGGGATTATCAAAAGTTACCATCTAGTCAATTATAAAAGAGAACATCCTACCTCTCTTTCAAATAAAAAATTGAACCTTTATCTCAACCATTCCCTTCCAATTAATCATATAAAAATCCTTAGTAAATTTTTAGAGGTCATAGTCTTCCAAAATGAACGCATTTTTTCCCTAGAGAAAAGATCTAATTAAATATTGAGGAATAATGGGTATATTTTACCGACTCTCTCAAAATAATTTCATCTTCTACAACCTATTCATGTGTTTTTTCAATTATAAATAAATAATTCTAGTATTAATTTTCTTTTATGAGTATATATTGATTATGGGAGAACCATAATCCACCATTTATTCACCCTATGGTAAATGATACTACCACACATTTGTATGTATGTCTTACAGTCTCCACATTGTGCTATGATATGTTTTTCATAAAAAAATTACATGTATGAGTATAATGGTGAAAATAATAATTATATATGATTATTATAATTTTATGTTAATTCTATAACAAATATATATACCATCTACTTATTTACTTTTTGATAATTTTTGGAAGGATATCACCTCTCTTGCATTCATGCAGCCTAGCATCTATATGATGCAATGAGATTCACTTAAAACATTAACCATTCAAAGAATGACTATAAAAAATTAATAAAATGAATAAAAAAGAAATATATGACATTATAATATATTTATATATATTTATATTTAATATATATTGGTCAATCTGTACGATAAAAAATAGAAATGTCGTTTATGCCTATATAAATCTTACCGTCTAAATCAATGGTTACTTCCATTTCATATATATAACTCTAATATATATTTTTTATATTAAATATATATTATATTTAATTCATGTTTTAAATTATTAATGTAATTTATTAATGATTTATGTGATAGGATCAAGAAATATAATTAAAAGTTTCTATGATAAATAATTTTGTTATTTCCAGAAAAAATTATTTAAAAAGGATCTGTTAATAAAAAATTAATAAAAATTAATAAATGAATAATATTTAATTTCATAAATATTATTGTGATTTTATTATAACCAAAAATATTTTTAAAACCCCTACAACAATGTTTTATACACATATGGGGAGAATCAGACCTAAGGTATTGGATTTTTGTCTCAACATTACATTTGTGAGACAAATGCCTCATATAATACTTGTTTTTTATCTACACGGTGTATATAATACCCATGAATTTATTTTATGGAACAAAAACATAATATTATGTTATTTTTAAATCCATATAATTTACATTATTTTATGGGGGTATATGATTATTAATATTATAGATTTTTATGGATTAATTCCAAAACACAGTATTATCGAGATTGTTTACATCTATGTAACTAGTGGGAAATATTTATCCTCCATGTCCTTGATTCTAAAAAATGTATCCTAGATTTTTTTTACAATTATTGTAAAATTATCTTAATTCATTTTAACCCATGTATATATTTTATATAAACGATTTGAATATAATTTTTTCGAATTTCTAAATGAGGAACTTTGTTGAATTCTAGAAAAAATTATGGGAATACTGTTTTTTTAACTTATAAGGAATTAATTGATTTGGATTATATATTTTTAAATTAATTAATGATTATTATCATAAAATAATATATGTTTATTTTCAATGATAATGTTTTATTTTTAAATTTCATCATATGTCAGCTAAAGGAAATGTGTTCAAAGGAGAGATGATATTTTCTTCAATAATCGTTTTAAGAAGATATCTCAAAATTATATTCTATATAAGTTAATTTTTTTATGATACTTATGTTTTAATGGTAATATATTTCAATGTTCTTATTATTATTCTTTTTATGGAAATTTTACTTTATGATGTAATGATATTTATGAAACACATTTCATTTATTTGGGTTATGTTATGATTATATGATGTTTATGAATCCATTTGTATTCCATGGGTTGTCATAAGATAAATGATTTGTGTTATTTTGAAACAAATATGTATTATATTATTATGAGATGGGTGGGACCTATATCTATTTTTAATACATTTGGCAAATTTTTATATTTCTTGATATATAAATAAAGGACCTTTTTCACTAAGATGATATTGGGAATGAACCTTCAAAAATAAGATGGTTATTGAAGTGAACCAAGACCACCTAGATGGAATCAGATTGGAATAATACTACTATTATGTCCTTGGAATAAAATACTTGGATACTATGGAAATAATTATATATACTTATGTGTATTCCACAATTCGATGTCTTATTCCAATGTTATTCATTCATGGATTATGTTGACTATTTACTTATGATTCATGTCCTAAGATTGCCTGTATTTATTCCATGATTCTTTTTTATGATCATTGATACTAATGGTATGGTCTTATATTATCAATTTCATGGTATCATACCCTTACACTCATTAATATTTTTAAATATCCCCCTTTTTTACCCATAATCAGCAACTGCGCTCAGCCTTTTTTATGTTTTCATTATCCTAGGCTATGAAGATTTGTATTATTTTTAGGTGTTTATGAAGGGTGAATGTTGAGAATAACCTAGTATGAGATAATTTTAATCACTTAGGTACATGTTTGTATGATTCCCTAATTCCAAAGGCACTAAAGTAATAATTTATCTAGGCGTCTTTTTTTAAATGTGATTAGTTTTCAAAAAATATTATGAAATGTAAATGTACATCAATATTGGATCATTATAGTTAGTTTTGGATAAAAGGATTTGTAAAACATTGGATACTTGGATAATCAAAATAAATAAAATACCTTGGTATATTTACAATGATTTGTCTTGGGATATCTGTAAGGATAATATTAAGGATGAGGAAACATATATGCAAATGTCTGAAATTATGGTAAATGATAAATTAATTGGTTTTCTAAAAATAAAACCATATCCAGATACTTCAGGCAGATGTGGATTTTGAACAGATGTACCGTGGGATAGAAAATATGAAATTTCGTGTCAAACCTGACACTATTATAACTAGGTACTCATCAGTAGGCCTTATTTCCTACTGTGTTTGACACTGGCAGAGGATATGCATTAGAAACATATAATCGCATCATAAACCATTATAAAGGATTTAAATAGAAGTTCTATATAAATGGCCTAGGATAAACCTATGTATTCATAGATTATAGAAGTATATGTTATGATTTAGACATCCTATAAGTACTTTTTCCGGATTATGAGACTTTGTCCTATGATTTTTTTTATCACCCTATACTTTCTGGTATTATTCAATGAAGATAACTAGAATGAAAATGTATAAAATCGAATTTTTCTGATGTGGAAACTTTAGGAATTATGAAATTTTATTTCCCAAGTTTAAATCTCATAATGATAATAAAGAATGTTGTATGAGTATTAGTAATACTTTTGATGATAAAGTGACAACAAATGACATGCGAGAGGTATGAGATGTTCTTTAGGTATTTTTTATATTATTCAAAAGAAGAATTATTTGATTTAAATTGAGAAACCATATGAAATGGTTTGTATGTTATATTCTTGGATGGATATATTATGGAATATATTATTGAATAATAAGTAATGGTTTATGAATGATGTTGGATAAATGAAGTATTTATGTTTGAAAATTCAACGATTATGTGACATTAAAATTGTAATATATAAGTATTTTCTATATAATATTTCTTTATGAAATAAAATTTATATGTTTATCTATGATTAAGAAAAAAAGTGATATTTTTATTTATGTAATGTAACCCTAAATGAGATCAAGTGGTTTAAAATATTTGGTTTATCTTGGAAAATGATATGATTGATTTTGATAACATAATTTGGGTAGTGTCACTGTCCTTGGAATAAATTAATGATATGGCATTAAAGTATTCTATTTCATCGTGGATAAAGATTATAAGTTATTGGATTTAAGGAATATATTCTTTAATAATTTTAATAATAAAGTATGGATGTTTTTAAAAGGATTTAGGTCTATTTAGATTGTTACCCCACTTCAATAGAATATTCAATGAGGGTATTCACAAGTTTGTATTGTGACAAAAATGAGTTACATTATAATATATGAAAGATCAGTGTTATGTTTATTTTATGTACTTATTTATATTGTAAATGGTTTTAATGTTTTGGTTGAGTTTCATGGTTATCTATTTATGGAATGGATTATGTTAATCATCAAATAAATCCTATGAGATTAATGAAATATCTCATCGTATGAGGATTTAGGCACATTAGATAACTTGTACTAACCATTTATTGTGATAAAAGTTGATGGAAATACCTATTATAATGACCCATTATTTACAAAAATAGATATTTCTTCATAATTGAATTATATTTATCACAACATATAATAAAACCATTATAGGACCATATAGGTATAATGTCTTCGGAAACTGGGAAACATAAATAGTTGGCTCATAAAACATCTACATTGTCTCCAATTTAATTCATCACAACTAGACTCTTTTCTGGCATATTCAACTTAATACCCTTATTAATGACCTAGTGAAAGGAAACATTCAAAAGGGTGATATCAAATGATCAGTAAGGGTAGAAAAGGAAATTTCAATCATATTATATTCCTAATAATATAACATTAGAAAATATTATCTTGTATCTAAAATATCAAAATATCATTTCATGGGATAAATCACAAAATTGAAATGTAATCCAAATATTCATAACATAAGACATGAAATGTTTTGGCATACACACATAATAAAAGAAAATCATTTCATATTAGTCATTTCTCATTGCTAAGACCATCATAGCGGAAAATGTCCATTACTGAACCATGTTCACTCCTTATTTATTCTGAATATCGCTAAACTAGATTTTTTTCCCATTCATGCCATTTATATCTAATGTGATAAAAATATTTACCCAATGAATTGGTGGGATATATAGGTCCCACCAATTTCATTATAAAATAATTCTTACATGTACCAGAAAAACATAAATCATTCATCATAGCATAACAGAAGAAATAAAATGGGTTTTCTTAAACATCATTCCCTTAAAAAATATACCATATAAGAAACCATTCCAACATTGACACAATAAAATAATATTAACAATATGGATATACACATAACTATATTTAATGAGTCTCATATTATATGGAAAATAATTTTGATAAACCACATGAACTTAGTTCTAGTGGAAAATATCCTTTCTTCTTAAAAAACATTTTATTTTCTCAAAATTACATGAAATTTTAAATGAAAAGAATTTAGTTGAAAATAAACATGAAATAGTGAAATGTAATATATGTTCAAACAAGGATTTATGAAGATGTAACAACCTGTTCATGACTAATTTTTTTAAAAAAAACATAATCCTAGTACTTCTTTCGGAAAATTCAAAAAGTACCTCATTTGGTATACTAAAGAAATATTCCTTCCATACCATATAGTCAAAGCCAAAAAGGGGTACATAAATGAATTTAATTTTAATATAATATTATTAAACATTTAATGAAAAAAATTGAGAAAACATGGACATATATGATAAATATAACCCCAGTAAATAATTACATATAAACAATCTCGGATAAAAATGAGATTGCAAAATTATCCCTTACCATAGGAAAAAAATGATTAATATGGAGCTGAAACTCCTATATAATAATTAAAATAATGTTAAAAAAAATCATTATAGAATCATAACCATTTTGATGATAAAATTTATGATCATATTTTCATCCATTTGTTAGTAACATTTTATTGTTACTCATTATTCATGTATTAATTGCTTTGTGTTATTATGTATGTTTTTTCATATGTGTTCTTATTACAAAAATTAGGTTATAGTTATATTGTTTATATCATAGTATTAATATAATATATGTCATATTTATTCAATAAATTCATTTGTATAATAATAGTTTAATGATGAATATTTAGAACGAATCACATCGTACAGTGGAGATGGTAAGCCATACGTACACACAAGCGACAATATAGTTCTAATAATTATTGAATGGTATTGAAGTTGATTAGGAATAGTTTCTCAGAATTATTATCTTGTTAAATTGGGAATATATAGTTATTATTTCAACCATTATACCAATCCATTTATGGTGGTGGTGAAAAACAGATTACACCATGACCTGGAGAAGGTAAGTCGTACGGACGCACACGCTGTGATTTCACTTTTCATAGGATGGATACAAAGTTAAATAGGATTGTTTAATATTTATAATAACATATAAGTATCTGAGTGAAACTAATATTATTAAATTATATTGAACTAATTAACTAATAGTAAATATAACAAGAAATAAATTTGAAATAATTGGTAGAAGAGATTACCCCTACCATGATGTCCCTCCTTTAAATTTCCTTTTAGGGCATTAGAGTTGGTCATTTGAGAAGACCAGAATCTCTAAAATGTAACTAGGGAAGATTAGAAGATAAATGGTTAGATTTTGGAAGATTATTAAGGCTCAAAATGTATGGAATATTAGAGGGAGTAGGTTCCTTTTTATAAGGGAGGATAGGGGATCATTATGAAACACTCTAAATATTAATTTATTATAAAATGATTTTTGATTTAAAATGGCTGAAAACACATTAAATTATAAGATAACAGGTTTTTCTCTAATACCCATCATCCAATAATATTTAGACAAGTTTTAAATATTTTTTTATCCTTATCTTTCTGGTTTAACCCTTATTTTACCCTTTTTAATCATACCGTGATATCCTGTTACTTAGACATTGTTGGTTAATGTAATTATCAATTCATGTAAAATGACCCAAGAAAATTATTTATGACATATTTTGTCTTATATTAAGGATTTGTATTAATATTTTTCTTAGTAATTTAATTTCATTTAATAAACTATTTAATGTTTTAATTCATGAATTATGTCAATTTTGGACAGTATTCATACATGCCTTTTTAGAAAGTCAATAAAAACCTGACTTCTTCTAACGAAATGAATCAAATCATCCCTAATATGTATATGTAATCCAATAAAATTAATTTATGGAATTAGTGTGATCAAAAAAAAAATTTTAAAATATTTATAAATTCTATAATTTTAATCATTCATTAATGAGGAAATCAAATAACATAATTGTGTCATAAATAAATATATTTATCAAATGACAAAAAATTATAAAGAAAATACAATGGTGTGTGAAATATTTTTATCTTTATAATTAAAATTTATATACATACATATCAGTAATACAACATTATTTAAAATCAATTTGGAAAAATATATACACTTATGTTATAATTATATTTACTTTAAATTAATTATGGTAAAATGTAACTTTCACATCCAAGTGAATCCATGGGTTTCCAAAATTTACCAAAGGATGTCTAGGGTCTAAAATATATCATCCAATAACATAATGACACGTTTTGAGGTAGTTTTATATTATTAAATTATTATTTTATTACCCATATTTACTGGACATACCTTTTAACCATGGTAAATAAAAATAGAAACTGAGGTTACTATTCATAATGTCGAAAAATAAAAGGTACCTATTCAAAAAAATTGGACCATTGGATTGAAAATATGGAATCCATTTTTCAAATTGAAAACATCGATGTTTCTGTAATTAATTTCAAATTAATCCCATTGATGAAATGAGAAACCTATTTTAAAAGTTAAAACATTAAAAAAGATTGAAATGTTATTACCTATGAAATCAATGAAAAATTAGTGGTAATGACAAAAATTATATTAAATTAAAAAAATATTCTATTTACACTTTAAAACCATTCAATATTATAATTTAACAATAGAAATTATCTCGAGAAAAAAATTTTGCCTTTAATTTTTTTTTAGTGTATTTTTTCTATTCATCAAATCATGAATATTAACCAAATTTTCAGAAAGTTATCCAAATAAAATTTTTATATCCCTCTTTAAAATAATATATTTATGTTTTCATATATAATTTAATAATGTGTCAAAATATTAATATAAAATGGGTTTTCCATTTAATGGTATACAAATTTTCCTTAAAAAATAGGTTATTATACATAAAATATAGTTTTATTCACACCATATAACTAAAATATACATTGGATGAATATAAAGAAATATTTTATTAAGTATATAACTCATTAATTTCATTACAAAAAGTAATTTACTAAAAAAATACTGTTATCTAATTTATTTATATGTTTCAGAAATAATTAATAGACAATGAATTCATAATGCAATTTCATAAGTCAGTTATAATTATTCCCACTAACCTAATGGCTATGCTATAACGACAATTTTATAATAATTTAATCTCATAGTTCGTTTAAACTCATGATTGTGTGGAAAGAAAGATACTGGAGATTAAAAAATATTTAAAGAAAATATTTCATAAAGACATTCGGGTGATACATTCTACACCCCTTAATGTGAATTTCTCCTTCGAAATTCGTCACATGGAAATAAAAAATGAGGTACCTCTATTTTATCATATCCTCAACTTCCCAGGTAGCTTATTAAAATTTATGGTTCCACCATTAAACGTTAACCAAGAGAGTTTTCTGGTTTCATAGAACTTTTTCATTATGATCCAGAATTTCGATCGATTGTTCTTTATAAGAAAGATGTTTCTGCAACAATACAACTTATGAGCTTAGTACATGTTAAGCATTGGGTATTTACCTTCTTTGGAGAAATAGATGGAATACATCATGAACTTGAGAGAGATTCATTCGAAGCACCAAATAATAAGCTACCTTCCAAACATGATCAAGTATTTCAAAAGGACTGATACACCTAGGGATCAACTTTCCCTTCTTTGAAAATATCATTACTCCCTACCAGGGATATATTCATAAGAACACCTTTTCATCCACTTCAAACTCTAGGTCTTTTCTTCAGTTTTCGGCTTAAATTTTTTGTCGAATAGGTGTTACTCTATTGTGTTGTTGAATATATTGGGCCTTTTTTCATTTTATCAAGAAGATTAGTTCATATTATATTTCTTTCTCCAACTTGATCCCAATAAGTGGGAGTTCTGCCCTCTTATTTATAGAGGGCTTCATAAAGAGCCAGCTGAATACTAGAGTGAAATCTATTATTGTAAGAAAATTCCACCAATGGTAGGTGTATATCCAAAATACCTTTGAAATACAAATAGAAATCTCTCCACATCTCTTCCAGAGTTATAATTGTCCTCTCAGACTAATAGTCTATTTGAGGATTATAATCAGTGCTGAAACTTTACTCTATATCTAGATCATGTTGATGAATTCTCCAGAACATCAAGGTAAACCTCGTATCCCAATCAAATATAATGGAATGTTGTAGTCCAAGATATTTTACCACTTACATTACATATATCCAAGCTAGAGGATCACGATAGAAATCCTCTCTGATCGAAATGAAGTGTGTTCACTTCGTAAGATGATCATCTATATCCCATATAGCATTATATCCTTTGGATGTTCTATGAAGTACGATAAAAATGTCTATAGTTATATTTTTCCATTTTTATTCCCATATGGGTAATGGTTGTAACATCCCCTTAGACATCTATCTATCAGCCTTAACCTGATGATAAACAATGTATTGAGAGACATATTCATCAATATATCTTTTCATTCCATTCAACCAAAAGTACTCATTCTGGACCCTGTACATCATTGTGCTTCGAGGGTGAAGAGAGAATAAATAACTATGTGCCTTATCCAATATATCCTTAATTAATTATGATAAGGTAGGAATAAAAACCCGGTTACTGAACCTTATTATTTCATCAAAATCATGGTTGAATTCATGAACATTTCACACCTTATTCTGTAACTCTACATCTTCCTTATGTTCCTCTTTAATCATAACTTGTATATATGATTGAATATTAATTTTAGAAACAAAATATTTCTCCCCATACATTAATATTTCAATATCCATCACTTGCAAATCCATAAATATTGGATCCTTTGGGATCCTCATCATGGATAAGCATGAATGGTCATTTTGACCAATGAATCTGCCACCTTTTTCTCTTTCCTAGTGTCAAATTGTATTGACCATTCGTAATCTTTAATCAAATCGAAACATCATATCTGTCGCATATTCAGATCATTTTGTGTGAATATATACTTTAAACTATAATGATGAGTAAAAATATAACAACTTCCACCACAACTATAATTCATCCTTATTTATTATGTAAATATTACCACAGCTATCTTTAAATCATGTGTTGGGTAATATTTCTCTTGGATTTTCACCTAGCGTAAATCATAAGAAATCGCCATATAATTTTTCATGAGAACACACCCCATCCCCTTCTTAGATGCATCACTAAAGATCACAAAAAATTATCCTCTACATGGCTGTGTGAGCACAGGTGCACTAGCTATCCTTATTTTTTTTCTCTTTGAAATTATCTTCCAAATCTCCTACCAAACAAACATAACTCTTTTCAAAGTCAACATGGTGGGTGGATTAGATAAGCATGAAAATCATTAATAAAATATCGATAATATCCAACCAAACCATGAAATCATCGGATCATAGTTTCTCCTGTTGGTCTTAACCATCATTCAATAACCACATTTTTTTTTTCAGATCGACAGATATCCCCTCTCTTGGGATTATGTGACCAAAAAAATGAAAAAAATTGAAGCCAAAATTCACAATTGGTAAATTTGGAATAATTATTCTCTTTTATTATGGTCTTTAGTACAATTCTCTAGTGAACTTCATTGTAACACCCCAAGTTTCCATGGTACCATTATCTTTCAATAATGCAATAGCTTGCATTGTACACAAGTTTGAGATTCTAACACACTACGACCAATCAATGTAGCTGTTGTAAATATTAATACCAAAATTTTAAAATTATATAAATTTTATATGTCAAGATGGACTTTATTTTTGTATTCAGAATATCGAAATTATCCAATGTTGATTTTTTTGTAATTTTCTGAGAACTTCCAATTTTCTATGAATAGAAAAAATACTTAAAAAAACTTTTTTAATAAAATTATTTTACAGAGATAAATTATACTATTGAGTGGTTTTAAAGTATAATTATAATATATTTTTACAATTTTATCCAATGGTGGTCATTAAAATTAATTTCACTTTGAAATGGGATATAAACAATTGTCAATCTTTTGATATATATTGTTTCTAAAAAAACGGTATTTGTTGCGACTACGGGAATTAATTATAAAATTAATTAATGGAACATATATGTTTTTAATTTTTTAAAATCGACATCATTTTTGAATTCGGAATATCAAATATAGCTTAGGGTGAATTTTTGGTATTTTTCTAACAAACATCAATTTTTGATGAATAGTGAAACCACTAAGTGGTAGTTTAAAAAATAATTTTTCATGTAAATGAAACATTACCACTTCTGTGTAATGAATTTCAAAAATCCTACATACATGGTTTTCATTAGGAAGTAAAATGTGGTTCAATGGGATTATAATATTTTTTGGTGAATAGTATCTTTTTAGTTCTATTAATCGAAATTAAAGGTAATTAATGAAATTTATGCTAAAAATGATATTATAAAAATATGAAAATATATTGAAACTTCTCCTACCATTGTTTGATGAGTCATGGCCGACCAAGACAATCCATGTCTCAACTTGGGGACCCCATGGAGCCACTGGGTAAGAAAATTACATTAATAACTTTTTATTTAAAGAAAAAAATAAAATTGTCACAAACATGTGTTGTTATACTAAAAAAATTATTACATGGGGCTATATAAGTTTAATTTTTGAATATAAATAGTAATTGGAAAGATAACAATATTTCCTTCATCATTGTATTTTTTCGTAATGTTTAGACATTAAATAAATTAAATTTTGTATTACACCATGATGATGCAGCGATTACCTCATTAATTAATGATTTAATTTAAATGAAAAGATAATGTAAAATATAAGACATAAACTTGTCAAAAACCTATTAGATGAGTATATTTAGAACCCTTATCACCTTATCCTCGAAATATATAATTGTGGGACCTTTGAAATCCGAAAATCACTTCATAATAATGTAACATTTCTTGACTTTCCAAGATGCCTCTCCTCTCCTCTTATAAAAGGACCCCACCTCTACCACCTTATTCACACCTTTAAAGCCATTTGGCTCGGCCAACCTCTTCCCAAATACTCTCTCAACATCCCTCTATTACTCCTAGAAGCCTCACTTTGGGAAGAATTATTCCCAAGGAAGCCTTTGGCTCAAATCTAAAACAGTTACCTGATTTTAAGGTAATGTCTTATCTTATGTTATTTTGTTTTATTTTGCTTCTACAAAACCATAAAATCTTTTTATTCCATTATTTTGTAACAAAACAACTATAGTTAATATACTAGGATATTTTATGATAATGATTTGATTTTAACTTACACACACCTTCGTCTAATGGTTAATGAACATATTGTTTCTGTGGTTGGCGAATTTCTGCCTCACGAAATGATGATTATTCAATATTCTTTTAACACCTATCATGGTGGCCATTAATATGTCACTATATTTATATAGGATATATATTATGTTTATGTTTTCCTTATGCTTCTGTATTTCTCATTTATGGAATACCTTTATGATTTTCTTTATGGGTAAACACGATAATTTCATTTTAGGAAGTGCGGACTACCACCCCCTCAAAGTGATTTGAATCATTAATGCCATATGTGGGATGTATAAAGGATGGAGTAAGTGTTATTATACATTATATTATACTGGAATTATAGTATACCTTAATATAATTATTATTTCATTCCATTAAATACGAAATAGAAATGAATGTAGCGTTCATGCGTACGTACGGCTTACCGTCTCCATGAACGGTGCATTTCATTTCTTACCTCTAAATGTTATGTAATATTATAAATGCATGTATATACTAGATATATATGATATATATGATATCTACATCATGAATATAATTGTGTATATAATGGATATTTTACAACATGAACAACTTGTAATTATAAGAAGATTATTTTTGACATAAGTACCAAAGATCGACAAAATGACCGTTATTAACATAAATAATTACATAATGTTCATAACATGGTAATAAGGGATATAAAATGAATAATTAAATTGAAAAATATTATTAAGAAATTATAAATTAACTGTAGTTTATTATTCAGGAGATTAAAGAACGATCGAGTCAAGTCGGACACAAGGTAAGGGAACTTCTTAACACAATTTATGTTCTTTGGGTTAATATTCTAATCTCAAATTATGTTATGATATTATCATGTCCTATCTTGTATTTGTACTTTCTTTATGTGTACTTATATTGAATACACATAATAGATCTATTTTATTTAATAAATGATCTTTTCAAGGGACTTCGTCTCAATCTCCTTTCATTGAGGCATATTTTGTTTTATACACAACATTCTTTTATAAGGAGTATAAATCCAATTGACTATTACTATTATTCAAAAGGAATATTTTCTATAAGAAACAATTTAATAAATGACAAAAAGGAATGTTTTTCTTGCTGTACGTATGCGGCGACAATGAATTCTCTGCCGCCATGACCATTATTTGAGTTTCAGCTTCCTCTACAAGCCATAACTTTTCTTAAATGAAAAATAAATACCAAGTTTTAATTTTATTTTATTTTGGTATTGAAAATGGTTTTGATAATGTTTTTATTATATCAATGTTTTTTATTGATATCTTGTGATTGAAATGTGGAAATTTTATGTTTCCTTTATGCATGTTTTATGTGATACGATTATGTTATGGTTTATGATATGTTTAATCCTGTTCATATGAGGAATGCATTGAACTTAATAAGTGACGGGTGGAGCCCGCTATATCTACTCGATGCATCGGTGGGTCTCATGAGTCAAACTAGTGTCTTGGAATGTCGCCTTGACAAAATCTTATTTGTAGTCCTGGCATGAGGCCTTGGAAATGTGTTTATAATAGTCTGGCATTATGCATTCCATCATTTTGAAAGTGGTTATTGATATTGCATGTGATTATTCGACAAGTAGAATATCCATGTGAATAAGTAAATGGAATTATTTGATTTTACTTTTTCCATATTATGATGAAGTTCAAGATTAAAATTCTTTTCTTTTAGTTATATATTTCCTTAAATGTTTATGATTATTTATGAAATCATCCGCAATATAGTTATCCTTACAGAGAATCTGAGCTCACCCCTTTCAATGTTTTAATTTCTCCAGGATGTGAAGAAGTATTGAATGAATGACCTACATGGATAGTCAGAAGGGGATATGAGTGTGGACTATGGAGACATTGTTATTTTCGTTTTACACTTTATGAATTAATGTAACAATTATGAATGAATCTAGTGTTTCCAAGGCTACTAAACTAATCAGTCTTTCGAGACCTGATCTTTTGTGATCATGCCAATGTAATGCAATAACGCACCGACTCCGGGTAACTGGGGTTGGGGCGTTACAGTTGGTATTAGAGGCAGTTTAGTACTAACCTGGGACGCTATATTTAGATAAACTCTGATTAGAGCACATAGACCTAAGATAAAATTTGAGGATTAGTATAGAAGAACTTCTTAGAATTTTGGTATTATAGAGATTTTGTGAGTTTTCTGAGAAATACAACCCTGTCTGAATATGAGTAGGTAGTGGCGGCTCTGGCATAGATGTACCTAGGGGTAAAACCCGAAAACACTGTTTTGAGCTAGACTCAAACGGGAACTTGTGCACGACAACGGGCTTTTCTGCACTCTTGGACACGACACTCCTAGGGGACATGCTTAGGATAATTCTCATTTTCTTTACAACCCACTATGATGGCCTATGAGTATATACATTCTCAAAGAAAACAATTTTATGATTATGGATTATATCCATAAATACTTCAATTTATGTTAAGTGTTTTGAAAGTTTGTAATTATGTATTTTGATTCATAAACTAATGTAGTTTATTCCATTGTTTAGAAATGGTACCTAGTGGAAGGAATGGAAACCGTATCAATGCACGCACTCCATGCATGGATTTCCCTCCTGCTCAAGATAATTATAGTGGAGTTGGAGATACAATTGGTGCTGATCAACTTATCATCGTACTGGGACAACTCACTCAGGTTATAAATAATAACCTTACTCGTATGGAGCACCCTAATCTGCAATGTGGAGTATCAATGTTGGACCACTTCATGAGGCAGAAACCACCAACATTCAATGGGAGTATTAATTCTTTAGTATCTGAGCAATGGATAAATTCCTTAGTGAAAATATTCCACACCTTGGCAAGTAACGAAAGGGAGAAGTTTGTCATGGCAGTTTACTGCCTCACTAGAGATGCCAATCAATGGTGGTCGCTAATTCAAAACACAAATGAAGATGAAGAAGTATCAAGAATGTAATGGAGGGAGTTTAAGGAAATTTTCTTAGAAAAATACTTTCCACATGACCATCGAGTTGTTATGGAAAGGAAATTTATGAGTCTGAGGCAGAAGAAGGATGAGAATGTCGCAATGTATTAGGCTAACGTTACAAGGTTATCAAGGTATGCTCCAGATTATATACATAAACCAAGAAGAAATATTGATCGTTTCTTTGATGGGTTAAAACCATTTCTCCGTCGAGAATTAGTCTCACAAAACATCTCATCGTACGAAGATATAGTCTCGTGTTCTATCAAGATAAGAAAAAGAATTATCTAATTCTTATTACAACAAAGTAAAGCAAGAGAAGAAGAGAATGGTGGAAAAAGAGAAATATAAAGGGAAAAAGGGAAAGAAGGATTTTCAAGTATGTGATAATTTTGGGAAGAATCAACCTGATACTTTCCTAAAAGGAATGGGAGTTTGTTATAAATGTTGATAAAAAGGTCACCAGGCTCGTGATTGCAAGGGAAATAAAGAGGCTATCAATGTTGAATGCGAAAATTGTAGGTAAATGGGGAATTATGCAAATGAATGTCATAATCGTCAAGGAAACTTACCTCAGAAAAGACCAAGGGATCAAGGACAATCTAATGCTGTTACTATAGTTGAAGTGGAATAATTAATGTATTGGTACTTTTGGACTCAAGGATTATATTCTGGTTATGAGAATAATGTGATATATATAAGGATTGTAATGCAGTACATGTTGTTTTTGTTAAGGTTTTAATATGATAAAGGTAATCATATTTCTATAAGTGAAAATAAGAGAAACTTTACTTGGTTTGAGGAATCTGATGATACAATTGATTTTGGAATTTAGAGATCATTTAGAAAAAGTCTGGACAGAGGTATTTTGGATAACTATAAAGGTTAGAGTGGATTAAGTTGAACTTTGGATAGTATTGTTTAGGGTTAAAACATTTCTGGATATTATTTTTGGAATATTATAATACTATAAATTTAGGAAAAGGACACCCTGTAGGATGGGGGATAACTCGTCGCGTCAGACAAAGCTGGAGGAATCGAACCCACAACCATAGTGCGACATGCCTTTATTACCTACCACTAGCCTACAAGAAGTCCCTGTTTACTACAAAAAAGTTTTCCTAATCTAAATGGTATGAGTTAATATTTAGAACCTTATAAAATTATGATAAATATAGTATTTTTGAGTTCTACTACCTTTTGGAGTGAAAGATGGGTTTGTGGTAAAAATTTATGACAATTCCTTACGTTATTAGTAATTCTGCTAAATAAATTCCTCAACTTTATGAAATGTAACTTAAAAAAAATGATGTCGGTTAACTTTTCCAATTAAGGAATCAATGACCGTTTTACCAATCACAAGTTTGTGATTTTCTTGTAGTTAAAATTCTCCCAATCCTATTTTCTAAAACTCTCCATCAGACCTTAATGGTTTGTTTCTCCTCCATATCCATATTTTCATACAATCCTAGAATGGGCTATCTAGGGTGACCTTTGTACTTCTCTTTCTTTCTTTTAAAGATATATTTTTATTAATCATATTTCTGATGTGGGTTATCCTCAATGGTATTTTCTATTTTAAACATTTTATTTTCGAAGAACATTTTCAAAATGCGAGGATGCAATTTATTGATGGAGGGGAGAATGTTACACCCCAAGCTTCCACGGTATGATTCTCATTCAATAATGAAATAGCTTTCATTGTACGCATGTTTGAGATTTTAACACACTACGAACAATCAGAGTAGCTGTTATGAATAGTAATACCCAATTGTATAAATTATATAAATTTTATATTTCAAAATGGACTTCATTTTTGTATTCATAATATCGAAATTATCCAAAGTTGAATTTTTTGTAATTTTCTGTGAACATCCAATTTTCTATGAATAGAAAAAATACATAAAAACAAATTTTTTAATCAAAATGATTTATACTGATAAATTATACTATTGAGTGGTTTTAAAGTATAATTATAATATAATTTTACCTGTTTATCCAATGGTGGTCATTAAAATTAATTTCACTTTGAAATTGAACATAAACAATTGTCAATATTTTGATATATATTGTTTATTAAAACACGCTATTTATTGTGACAGCAGGAATTAATTATAAAATTAACTAATGAATCTTATATGTTTTGAATTTTTTAAAACAGTCATCATTTTGAATTCGAAATATCAAATATAGCTTAGGGTGAATTTTTGGTATTTTTCTGAAAAACTTCAATTTTTGATGTATAGTGAAACCACTAAGTGGTAGTTTAAAAACTAATTATTCGTGTAAATGAAACATTACCACTTTTGTGTAATGAATTTGAAAAATCCGACAGACATGGTATTCATTAGGAAGTAAAATGTGGTTCAATGGGATTAAAATAGTTTTTGGTGAATAGTAACTTTTATGTTCTATTAATCGAAATTAAATGTAATTAGTAAAATTTAAGGTATAAATGATATTATAAAAATATGAAAATATCTTGAAACTTGTCCTACCTTTATTGTATGAGTCATGGCCGACCATTAAAATCCATGGGTCAAATTGGGGACCACATGGAGCCACTTGGTTATGAAAATGACATTAATAACTTTTTATTTAAAGTAAAAATAAAATTGTCACAAACATGTGTTGTTATACTAAAACAATTATTATACGGGGTTATATAAGATAAAGTTTTGACTATAAATAGTAATTTGAAATATAAAAATTTTTCATACATCATAGTAATTTTTTTATAATTTTTAGACATTAAATAAATTAAATTTTGTATGACACCATAATGATGCAGTGATTACCTCATTAATTAATGATTTAAATAAAATGAAAAGATAATGTAAAATAAAAGACTCAAACTTGTCAAAAACCTATTTGATGAGTATATTTAGAATCCTTATCACCTTATCCTGTAAATATATAATTATGGGACCTTTGAAAACTGAAAATCACTTCATAATAATGTAACATTTCATGACTTTCCAAGAGTGCCCCTCCTCTCCTCTTATAAAAGGCCCCCACCTCTACCACCTTATTCACACATTCAAATACATTTGGAACGGAACAAATCTACCCAAATACTCTCTCAACTTCCCTCTCTTACTCCTAGAATCCTCACTTTGGGAAGAATTCATCCCAAGGATTCCTTGGCTCAAATTAAAAAGAGTTACCCGATTTTAAGGTAATGTCTTCTCTTATGTTATTTTGTGTTATTTTGCTTCTCCAACCCCTTATACTATTTTTATTCCTTTATTTTGTAACAAAAACAGTATCATAAATATACTAGGATGTTAGTATAAGAATTATTTGATTTAAACTTACACACACCTTCGTCTAATGGTTAAAGAACATATTGTTTCTGTGGTTGGTGAATTTCTGCCTCACAAAACGATGATTGTTCAAACATCTTTTAACACCTCTCATGGTGGCCATTAATATGTCACTATATTTATATATGATATGTATAATGTTTATGTTTTACTTATGCTTATGTATTTCTCATTTATGGCATACCTTTATGATTTCCATTATGGGTAAACATTATAATTTTATTTTAGGAAGTGCCGACTACCGCCCCCTCAAAGTGATTTGAATCGTAAATACCATATGTGGGATGTATAAAGGATGGATTAAATGGTATTATACATTATATTATAATGAAATTATAGTATATCTTTATATAATTATGATTTCATTGCATTAAATACGAAATTGAAATGAAAGTAGCGTTCATGCGTACGTACGGCTTACCGTCTCCATGAACGGTGCATTTCATTTCTTAACATTAAATGTTATGTAATATTATAAATGCATGTATATAATGGAAATATATGATATATTTGATATCTACACCATGAATATAATTCTGGATATAATGGATATTTTACCACATGAACAACTTGTAATTATAAGAAGTTTATTTTTGACATAAGTACCAAAGATCGACAAAACTACCGTTATTAACTTAAATAATTACATAATGTTAATAACATGGTAATAAGTGATATAAAATGAATAATTAAATTGGAAAAGGTTCTTAAGAATGTTTAAATTAACTCTAGTTTATTATTCAGGATATTAAAGAACGATCGAGTCAAGTCGGACACGAGGTAAGGGAACTTTTGAACACAATTTCCGTTCTTTGGGTTAATCTCCTACTTTCAAATTATGTCATGATATTATTATGACCTATCTTGTATTTGTACTTTATTTATGTGTATCTATAGTGAATACACATAATAGATCTATTTTAGTTAAATAATGATCTTTATAAGGGACTTCGTCTCAATCTCCTTTCATTGATGCATATTTGGTTTTATACACAACTTTCTTTTATACGGTGTATAAACCCCTTTGACTTTTACTTTTATTCAAAAGGAATATTTTATATATGAATAACTTTTCTAAACGACAAAAATGAATGTTTTTCTTGTCATACGTATGCGGCGACAACGAATTCTCCGCTGTCGGGACCATTATTTGAGTTTCGGCTTCCTCTACAAGCCATAACATTTTTTAAATGAAAAATAAATCCAAAGTTTTAATTATCTTTTATTTTGGTATTGAAAATGGTTTTGATAATTTTATTATTATATCAATGTGTTATTTTGATATCTTGTGATTGAAATGTGTAAATTTTATGTTTCCATTATGCATGTTTTATGTGATATTATTATGTTATGGTTTATGATATGTTTAAACCTGTTCATATGTGGAATGCATTGGACCTAATAAGTGACGGGTGGAGCCCGATATAGCTTCTCGATGCATCATTAGGTCTCATGAGACAAACTAGTGTCTTGGAACAAGGACATGGCAAAATCTTATTTGTAGTCTTGGCACGAGGCCTTGGCTACGTGGTTATGATAGTCTGACATTATGCATTCCATCATTATGAAAGTGGTTATTGATATTGCATTTGATTATTTGAATAGTAGAATATCCATGTGAATAAGTAAATGGAATTATTTCATTTTACTTTTTCCATATTATGCTGATGTTCACGTTTAAAAGGCTTTTGTTTTAGTTATACATTGCCTTAAATGTTTATCTTTATTTATAAAAGCTTCCGCAATATTGTTATCCTCACTGAGCATCTGAGCTCACCCCTTTCTATGTTTTAATTTTTCCAGGATGTGAAGAAGTATTTTATGAATGACCTGCAGGGATAGTCGGATGGGGAAATGACTGTGGAATATGGAGACTATGTTATTGTACTTTTACACTTTATGGTTTAATGTAACATTTTTGAAGGTATCTAGTGTTTCCAAGGCTACTAAACTAATCGGTCCTTCGAGACCTGATCTTTTGTGATCATGCCAATGTTACGCAATAATGCACTGACTCTGGGTAACTGGGTTCGGGGCATTATAGTTGGTATCAGAGTCAGTTTAGTACTAACCTTAGAAGCTAGATTTAGATAGAATCTGATTATAGCACATAGACCTAAGATAAACTTTGAGGATTAGTATAGAATAACTTCTTAGAATTTTGGTATTATAGAGATTTTGTGACTTTTCTAAGCAATACATCCCTGTCTGGATACGAGCAGGTAGAGGCGGCTCTGTTACAGATGTACCTAGGGGTAAAACCCGAAAACACCACTTTGAGCTAGACTCGAACGGGAACTGGTGCACGACAATGGGCCTTGCTGCACTCTTGGATACGAAACTCACGGGGTATATGATTAGGATAATTCTCACTTTCATTACAAACCACTATGAAAGGTTATCAGTATATAATTTCTCAAAGAAAACATTTTTTTGATTATGGATAATATCCATAAATAGTTCAATTTATGTTAAGTGTCTTGCAAGTTTGTAATTATGTATTTTGATTCATAAACGAATCTAGTTTATTCCATTTTTAGAAATGGCGCCAAGTGGAAGGAATGGAAACTCTATAAATGCACACACTCCATGTAGGGATTTCCCTCTTGCTCAAGATAATTATAGTAGAGCTGGAGATACAACTGGTGGTGATCAACTTATCACCATACTGGGACAACTCACTCAGGTTATGAATAATAACCTTTCTCGTATGGAGCACCCTGATCCGCAATGTGTAGGATCAATGTTAGACCGCTTCATGAGGCAACAACCACCAACATTCAATGGGAGTACTAATCCCTTAGTAGGTGAGCAATGGATAAATTCCTTAGAGAAAATATTCCAGAACTTGGGGAGTATCGAAAGGGAGAAGGTTGTCATTGAAGTTTACCGCCTCATTGGAGATTCCGATAAATCGTGGTCGCCGATTAAAAACACAAAGAAAAATGAAGAAGTATCAAGAATAGAATGGAGGGAGTTTAAGGAAATTTTCTTAGAAAAATACTTGCTACATGACCATCGAGAAGATAAGGAAATGCATTTTCTATGTCTGAGGCAGAAGGAGAATGAGAATGTCTCAAAGTATGAGGCTAACATTACAATGTTAGCAAGGAATGCTCTAGATTATATACGTAACACAAGAAGTAAGATTGATCATTTCTTTGATGGGTTAAAACCGTTTCTCTGTCGAGCATTAGTCTCACAAACCTTCTCGTCGTACGAATATATAGTCTCATGTTTTATCAAGGAAAAAAAGGAATTCTCTAAGTCTTTTGACAACAAATTAAAGCAAGAAAAGAAGAGAACGATGGAACAAGAGGCAGATAAAGGGGAAAAGTGAAAGAAATATTTTCCATTATGCGATAATTGTGGGAAGAATTACCCCGGTACTTGCCTAAAAAGAATGGGAGTTTGTTATAAATGTGGAGAAAAAGGTCACTAGGCTCGTGATTGCAAGGGAAATAAAGAGGCTATCAATGTTGAATACTACAATTGTAGGGAAATGGGGAATTATGAAAATGAATATCCTAAGCGTCAGGGAAACTTACCTCAGAAAAGGCCAAGGGATCATGGAAAATCTTATGATGTTACTAAAGTTGAAGTGGAATAATTAATGTATTGGTGCTTTTTGACTCATGGATTATATTATGGTTATAAGAATAATGTGATATATATAAGGATTGTACTGCATTACTTGTTGTTTTCATTAAGGTTTTAATATGATGAAGGTAATCATTTTTTTGTGTGTGACAATAAGAGAAACTTTACTTTGGTTGAGGAATCTGATGATATAATTGATTTTGGAATTTTGAGACCTTTTAGAAAAAGTCTGGACATAGGTATTTTTGATAACTATAAAGGTTGGAGTGGATAAAGTTGAACATTGGATAGTATTGTTTAGGTTTAAAACAATTCTGAAGATTATTTGTGGAATATCATAATACTATACTTTTATGAAAAGAACAACCTGCAGGTCGGGGGATAACCCGTCACATCGGACAAAGCTGCATGAATCGAACCCACAACCATAGTGCGACATGCCTTTATTACCTACCACTATCCTACAAGTAGTCCCTGCTTATTACAAAATATTTTTCTTAATCTAAATGGTATGTGTTAATATATGGAACCTTATAAAATTATGATAAATAGAGTATTTTTGAGTTATATTACCTTTTAGAGTGAAATATGGGTATGTGGTAAAAATTAATGACAAGTATATTTCCTTACATTCTTAGTAAATCTCCTAAATAAATTCCTCAACTTTATGAAAGGTAACTTAAAACAAAAATGTTTTCGGTTAACTTGTCCAACTGGGGAATCAATGACTGTTTAACCAATCCCAAGTCTGTGATTTTCTTGTAGTTAACATTCTCCTAATCCTATTTTCTACAACACTCTATCAGACCTTGATGGTTTGTTTCTCCACTATATCCATATTTTCATAGAATCCTAGTATGGGCTATCTCGGGTGACCTTTGTACTTCTCTTTCTTTCTTTTAAAGTTATAATTTTTTAACCCTATTTCAGATGTGTGTTTTCCACAAAGGTATTTTCTATTTTCAACATTTTATTTTCGAAGAACATTTTCAAATTGCGAGGACGCAATTTATTGAAGGAGGGGAGAATGTAACACCCCAAGCTTTCACGGTACGATTCTCTTTCAATAATGCAATAGCTGGCATTGTACGCAAGTTCGAGATTCTAACACACTACGACCAATCCAATTAGCCATTATGAATATTAATACCAAATTTTTGAAATTATATAAATTTTATATATCAAAATTGACTTAATTTTTATATTCAGAATATCGAAATTATCCTAAGTTAAAATTTTTGTAATTTTCTGAGAAGTTCCAATTTTCTATGAATAGAGAAAATACTTAAAAACAACTATTTTAGTCAAAATAATTTATAGTGATAAATTATACTATTGATTGATTTTTATGTATAATTATAATATATTTTTACCATTTTATCCAATGGTGGTCATTAAAATTAATTTCACTTTGAAATTGGACATAAACAATTGTCAATCTTTTGATATACATTGTTTCTTAAAAACACGCTATTTGTTGTGACAGCTGGAATTAATTATAAAATTAATTAATGAAACTTATATGTTTTGAATTTTGTAAAATCGTCATCATTTTTGAATTCTGAATATCAAATATACCTTATGGTGAATATTTGGTTTTTTTTTGAAAAACTTCTATTTTTGATGAACAGTGAAACCACTAAGTTGTAGTTGAAAAACAAAATTTTCATGTAAATCAATCATTACCACTTCTATGTAATGAATTTCAAAAATCTGACATACATGGTTTTCATTAGGAAGTAAAATGTGGTTCAATGGAACTAAAATAATTTTTTTGTGAATAGTAACATTTAAGTTCTATTAATCGTAATTAAAGGCAATTAGTGAAATTTAAGGTAAAATGATATTTTAAAAATATGAAAATATATTGACACTTGTCCTACCCTTATTTGATGAGTCATGGCCGACCCATACAATCCATGGGTCAACCTGGGGACCCCATGGAGCCACTTGGGTAAGAAAATAACATTAATAACTTTTTATTTAAAGTAAAAACTAAAATTGTCACAAACATGTGTTGTTATACTAAAATAATTATTACATGGGGTTATATAAGATAATGTTTTGACTATAAATATTAATTGGAAAGCTAAAATAATTTCCTACATCATAGTATTTTTTTTATAACTTTTAGACATTAAATAAATTAATTTTTGTATGACACCACAATGATGCAACGATTACATCATTAATTAACGATTTAAATAAAATGAAAAGATAATGTAATCTATAAGACTTTCACTTGTCAAGAACCAATTAGATTAGTATATTTCTAACCCTTATCACCTTATCCTCGAAATATATAATTTTGGGTCCTTTGAAATCCGAAAATCACTTCATAATAATGTAACATTTCATGACTTTCCAAGAGTGCCCATCCTCTCCTCATATAAAAGGTCCCCACCTCTACCACCTTATTCAGACCTTCAAAGCCATTTGGATCAGCCAACCACTGCCCAAATACTCTCTAAACTTTCCTCTATTACTCCTAGAAGCCTCAATTTGGGCATAATTCTTCCCAAGGATGCCTTTGGATCAAATCAAAAAGAGTTACCCGATTTTAGGTAATGTCTTGTCTTATGTTATTTTGTTTTATTTTGATTATCCAACCCCTTAAACTATTCTTATTACTTTATTTTGTAACAAAACCATTATCATCACTATAATAGGTTGTTTTTATGAGAAGTATTTGATTTTCACTTACACACACCTTCGTCTAATGGTTAAAGAACATACTCTTTCTATGGTTGGCGAATTTCTGTCTCACAAAACGATGATTGTTCAATTTTTATTTAACACCTATAATGGTGGCCATTAAGATGTCTCTATATTTATATATGATATATATTATGTTTATGATTTCCTTATTCTTCTGTATTTCTCATTTATGGAAAACCTTTATGATTTCCATTATGGGTAAACGCGATAATTTCATTTTAGGAAGTGCGGACTACCGCCCCCTCAAAGTGATTTGAATCGTTAATGCCATATGTGAGATGTATAAAGGATGGAGTAAATGGTATTATACATTATATTATACTGTATTTATAGTATAACTTTATATAATTATGATTTCATTCCATTAAATATGTAATATAAATGAAAGTATCGTTCATGCGTACGTACGGCTTACCATCTCGATGAACGGTGCATTTCATTTATTACATCTAAATGTAATATAATATTATAAATGCATGTATATACTAGATATATATAATATATATGATATCTACATCATGAATATAATTCTGGATATAATGTATATTTTACCACAAGAACAACTTGTAATTATTAGAAGTTTGTTTTTAACTTAAGTACCAAAGATCGACAAAACGACCATTATTAACCTAAATAATTACATAATGTTCATAACATGGTAATAAGTGATATAAAAGGAATAATGAAATTGAAAAAGGTTCTTACAAAAGTATAAATTATCTCTAGTTTATTATTCAGGAGATTAAAGAACGATCGAGTCAAGTCGGACATGATGTAAGGGAACTTCTTAACCCAATTTCCGTTATTTGGGTTAATCTCCTACTTTCAAATTATGTCATGCTATTTTTATGTCCTATCTTGTATTTGTACTTTCATTATGTGTACTTATCGTGAATACACATAATAGAACTATTTTATTTAAAAAATTATTTTTGTAAGGGACTTCGTCTCAATCTCCTTTCATTGAGGCATAATTGGTTTTATACACAACTTTCTTTTATATGGTGTATAAACCCCTTTGACATTTACATTTATTCAAAAGGAATCTTTTATATACGAAGAATTTTACTAAACGACAAAAAGGAATGTTTTTCTTGTCGTATGTATGTGGCGACAACGACTTCTCCGCCGCCGTGACCATTATTTGACTTTCGGCTTCCTCTACAAGCCATAATTTTATTTTAAATGAAAAATAAATACCAAGTTTTAATTTTCTTTTATTTTGGTATTGAAATTTGTTTTGATAATGTTTTTATTATATCAATGTTTTGTATTGAGATCTTGTGATTGAAATGTGGAAATGTTATGTTTTCTTTATGCATATTTTATGTGATACGATTATGTTATGGTTTATGATATGTTTAAACCTGTTCATATGAGGAATGCATAGGACTTAATAAGTGACTGGTGGAGCCGGCTATAGCTCCTCGATGCATTGGTAGGTATAATGAGACAAACTAGTGTCTTGGCACTAGGCCTTCACAAAATATTAATTTTAGTCTTGGAAAAAGGCCTTGGATACATGGTTATGATAGTCTGGCATTATGCATTCCATCATTATGAAAGTGGTTATTGATATTGAATGGGATTGTTCGACTAATAGAATATCCATGTGAATAAGTAATGGAATTATTTCATTTTACTTGTGCCATATTATGCTAAAGTTCAAGTTTAAAAGGATTTTGTTTTAGTTATATATTGCCTTAAATGTTTATGTTTATTTATGAACGCTTCCGCAATATTGTTATCCTTACTGAGCATCTGATCTCACCCCTTTCAATGTTTTAATTTTTCCAGGATGTGAAGAAGAATTTATGAATAACCTGCCGGGATAGTAGGAAGGGGATATGAGTGTGGACCATGGAGACTATTTTATTGTAGTTTTACACTTTATGATGTAATGTAACATTTATGAATGTATCTAGTGTTTTCAAGGCTACTAAAATAATTGGTTCTTCGAGACCAGATCTTTTGTGTTCATGCCAATGTTATGCAATAACACACCGACTTTGGGTAACTGGGGTCGGGGCGTTACATTCATGTTCTTCCATACTCTTTGCGAAAAAGTAATATCATCTATAAAGACTACCATAAACAGATCAAGATAGTATATAAAGACTCGATTCATTAGAACCATTATGATAGAAGGGGATATATAAAACCAAAAGGCATCACTATAAAATTAATGTTTCTATACCTTGTATGTAATTTCTTCTTTGGTATATCGTCTATTTCAAACCTTAATTGATGATATACTGAACACAGATTAATCTTTAAAATAATTATTCTCCACATAGTTGGTCCAATAAGTCCTCATTTCATGGGATATGATATTTTTTGTTGATTGTAATCTTGTTATGTTCTCTATAGTAAATGCATAGGCTCATTGATCCTTCTTTTTTACATATCAAATAAAATATGTGCTCCCCAAGGTGAGACCCTACGGTGTATGAATCCATTATCAATATTCCCATGGATTTTCTTCTTCAATTCCTTTTACTCAATTAAGGCCATTCTATAATGTGTCTTTGAAATTGGTATAGCACCCTGTATGAGTTCTATTGGAAACACACCTTCACAATTTAGTGGAAGACCTAAAAATTCGTCTGGAAATACATCATCAAAATCTCGTACAATGGGATTTTTCTTATTCATGTATTTCTACCCAACCATTTGAGATTGAAAATCACCATTTATTGGAATCAAGACCCATAAGATGTAATTAATTCATAATGGAAGGTTATATTCATCCCTGCATCGATAGATGATCATTCATTGATATGCATATGAAATGTGACTTCTCATCATTGGCTATTGATTTAGATCTATATAATGAAATAAAATCAATGCCATGAATCACATCAAATTCCACTATAGGAAAGATCACACGATTTTCAGGAGGCACATTTCCAAAAACTTCAATCATATTGGAATTATACACTTTTGATGTGACCATTGTTCCATTAGTAGTTGTCACAGGTAACTCAAAATCTACTTTTTGAGTTAATACACTGATTCCCTAAGAAAATTCTTCAAAAATAATAGATTTGGTGGATTCCTAATCTACAAAATCATTTTCTACAATATATTGGATGTTAAGTTTTCCCTCCACAACTTCATTATCGTACTCCACATCACCGATATTAATATCATGCGGCTTTACTTATCTATTGTACTTAAGAGTTTTTTAACGTCAATCATCATAAATAAAATTTGGATTCGTTCATTGATTGGTATAATGCCTCATTTCCATGCACTTATAACATTGAAGTGTTGGAGGATCATTCTATGTAGCCTTTTATTTGTCTGCATCAATAGAAATATTGTTTCCATCACTTCGTCATTAAATGTGATGATGACATTATATTCCACACATAATAAATTTACAAGTCCCTTTAAGAAAATTACCTCAATGATTATTTCCACACATTCAGCATAAGGGGAAAATCATCTTCTTTTCAGTGTGGTCTTTAGATTTTCCTTTTAATTCCATTTTCTTCATCTTATCAAACCCATATGACTAATGGGTTACAATAATATCCATATAATTCTTTAGCTCACATCGAACAATATCCTCATAGATATTTAAATCCCTTATGGAAAATTTCATTCAGAGACATGGTTTTATTCCACTAAAGAATCAATCAATTATACCCTCATGTTGGAAAATAATTCATGAAAAATACTTTGAGAGTCTTGATTTTTTTTGTACAAATGTATAATTAGATTCTTCATCATTTCTCATAAGTTCAAGTAACTCCTTATCCATCTTTGATCAAAGAATATGAGGAATGTACTTATTGAAAAATATGTTCTAGGAATCTTCCCATTCCAAGGATGCAATTTCATCTCTTTGACTCATATTGTTTAAAAGATTCCACTATTTATCAGCTTCACCTTCCAAACGACAAAATGGTATGATGACATTATAATGTTCAGATCATTGTAGAACTAAAAAACTTTTTTAGTGGAACTGATCCATTTTTTAGCCACTAATTAATCATATGACCTAATGAATGAAGTTGGAAGTTTCCTGATGAAGGATTCAATAGAATGTTATTCCCTACATTGATATTTTGGAAGTCCGGAATGATTCATATTTTGGGAATGTTGTCTGATCATTACTACAAGATTCTCCATTCCAACTCTCATAACATTTGGTTGCTCAGGGGGGAAATCATTGCATTTCCCATCACATTCAACATTAATGCAGTTCTTTCTTGTTCTATACATTGATTAAAACCAAGAAGCATAGTGTGATTGACTTTAATCTTAATAGGAAAACCCCACAATCAAGAATAAAATTTCAATTTGGGTCAATTTAGTTTTTATCCTAGGAAATTCATGGTCATTTCAAAAACACTAGGATTGTATCCTATACTTAGACATATTCATAAGGCTTTCTCATCCTAGTTTCCAAATGATGACTACACCTTTCCTACGATACCACTTATAGAGACCCATTATTTACATAAATTTATATTACATCAAAATTGAAGTATATTTATAAGAACATTTAACTAAACCATGACAAGACCTTATAGGTATATGGTCTTTAGAAACTGAGAATCATAAACCACTGGTTCATAAACAATCTACATTGTCTATTGTTTATTTCACTATAACTCGACACATTTTTCAATATCCTACTTTATACACTTATTCTTGACCTAAGGAAAAGAAACATATAAAAGGGTGAGCTCAAATTCATAGTAAGGGTAATAAAAGGAAATATCAATGATTTTTAGGGGAGTGGTCCAATGATTTTATGGTCTCCCTCTCCCTCAATTTATTATGTATTTACATCTATTAATATGGGGTATTTAATTATAGTGACAAACTATACCATGCGCTATCCAGTCCCCTAATCTCACATGAGGCTATTCCATTACATGATTCTATATCCAGGGGACTTTCTCTTCTAGGGGCACGATAAAGTGAAACACTCCAAACATTACCTATAATGAGATATTGATACATTATGAGGATTAGATGATTAGTTTCATTTTTTTTGGATGAAACGGAAGGAAGAATGTTGTATAGTTACACTAAAGATTTATCCTTTTGTGTCTTTGGCCATCGAGATAACAAATCACTCTAAATGAATATATATCATGTTTATAGTATGAAGTTTACCCTTGTATGCTAGAAATGTTTGGTTTCTAGATTTCATTTAAAGATGAGTTTACAAAATATCATGGAGTATGATATGCATGCACACATTTTCTACCTCATATGGGTTCACATGGATAGAAGTCGTGAGAGTTCAAAAAATGGGTGAGAGGTTTTTTTCATCTAATCCATTAATCTTATTAATTTATCCTTACTCTTAATTAAAATTACATTCCTCTATTTATTAAAATGACAAATTTAAATTCTCTAGGTAACCAAATGATTCTTATGAAGGGTTGATGATAGTGTATAAGGAACAAAAAATCATTTGTCATGATGTTTCGAGGACCACTCTGAATGAAGGCCTTATAATTTGTAGAATCTCTCTATACAGAGTTGTTTGGTAAAGGATAGAATTTCCATTTACAATGGAGAAATCATCGGGGGTGGTTGAATATGGGGGATGGTAGGAGTAGGGTCCCAATTATATCCATCTCCAAAGTACCACAAGGATGAATAACATGATAATGTTCTCCATCAACAATTGGTGAAGACTCAACATACCTTTTATGTGTCGTAGATATTCTAGAATGACTATAAGGAAATTGGAATTGAGTAGTTCTGTTATATGAGCCTCATTATTTAACTTGGATGAAATATTTTGATCTTCCTTTTGGGGTTATCCCTGGATATGATCCTTCTATGTGATGTGTTCTGGAATATGTTGATAAATTGAAGGTGCTATATATATTTGATCCCTTTACTAAGAATATATTAAATTATACAGCTGATATTCTGTATTGTTTGAATGATTTTGAGAATACATGTTGGTGGTTTCTAAAATATTCTATTCCATCTTAGCTGAAACGAGAGTTCGAGCCTGGTAAAAAATGACTTAATGATCAAAATATTTAAACAGATATATGGACTGGAATAAGGGTTATAAGACTCATCCTCTAAAGCCTCTGATGGATTCGGGTTCATTTATTCAATTATGGATGTTGAGATATGCTGATGGATTCCATGATCTTCTAGAATAATCCACAAAACTTCAGTAACATGAATATGAGCCCATCCTGAGGTGTGTGTGCTACTCACACCTATATGGGTGCCATTTTAGTGGGGATAGGATCCCAATAATATTCCATATGAACATTTCATTGGTATTTTTGACAATAATATGAGCCAATCCTATGGGATTTTCCATGCTCACATGGTGAGCCCCAATTCGATGGAAAATATTAGGCCGATCCATTGCCTTTAGAGTATGCCCCCAGTTTTTTGTCGACTGGAATGAGCACCAATGTAAAGGAAATTTCCACCCTACTTGTTGAGACACATTTGTAATGTTAGTGTTATCCCAATATAATGGCCCTTTATATAACAGCGCATATCGATAATCCTATTGGATGATAGAAAGAATGTTTGTTGAATGTATAAAAAACACATTTCATTATAGATCAATGTTTTTTATTTTCCTATTTTTCGAGATAGTAATATGAACTTGTACTTATATTTATTCCAATGAAATAATATAGCAAAGGATTTATTCAAATTTTTAAAAATTGTTTGAAAATTTAGAAATGTTTCTATAGGAATGTGGGCTTGCACATTATCTGTCACCAAAATGAATTTCCATAAATCTTCAATTGAAGTGAGAATATTTTCCCAATCCTATCATTATTCTTCCATCAAAATATGCCAATTTTCATCAACCATGGAGGTATGAATCTAAACCTCTCATATGATTCATGTATGAATATTCCCGCAGTGTTCATCCGAGTGAGCATAAATATGAGCCTTCCAACCGGATAATACAGGAATATACTATTGAACTTCATCACCAGAATAAGTGATATGATCCCACTCCTGGTTATCCAAATATTTCTACACTCGATGACACAACCTTGGTGCATGTTCATGAGCCTATCTGTTGAAAATGTATCATATGATTACCTCAGTTGGAAAATGAGAGGAATTATTGTGGTGATACATGTAATATAAGTTGATTGGGCCCCTAAATAGATCTTAAACTAGAATAGATCACTAGATGACCACAAGATCCAACTTCATTATATTATTATTGTCTTCCTTTTCAATTTCCAGGGATAATATTATGAACTAATTGGTATTAGAAATGATTTCAACAGGTTTAATTGGATCTTTTTAAGAGGATGTGGATCCATCAGTTCCAACTCATGTATATCATTGTGTGTATAATCAATGTTTGGGATAATACCATGTCAACGGCAGTCCCATAACATTTCATTCGCCACCAAATTTTGATGTTGTTTTGTGGTGAGGTTGTCTTGCAACTGATAATGGTTGTAGTTGTAGATGATTTCCAAGAAAAATAAATAGATGAAGACATAATATTGGTATGGGGTATTTTTTGTGAGATCCATATCTACACACACATAGATAATAATTAAAGAGGTCACTGAATTGTGTATCATCACATTTAAGATACATAATCACTCATATATGAACATGAGATACAATTGCCTAATTTTTTGTTCCAAGTTCTACCATTTCACTCACTTCGGATTTTCAATGCATAAATGTGGTTATTTAATGAGAGTCCTTATTATATTCATTCAACTAATAATTTTTTTCATTAGAGAGATTAATGTCACATTTATAATTTTTTCAATGAAAAACTCAGGTGGTTTCCCCCAATGATTTTTTATTCACGGATTAATTTTTTTATAATCATTCACATCATGTTTACCATTTATATCCATAATAAACACTCGCAATGGTTCCCACATCCATAAATAATTATGGACATTCCACATTTTGGAAGATGATCTTCATTTTTTTCGTACACAATTGTGGCAAGGAACATGCATTGGTCAGGAGGATGTGATTTTGGGCTCATGACACCCTTTAGGTGGGAGTAATCTAATTTTTATGGAACAATATTATATATTTAAGATATTACCATCAATCGACTCCTAATCACTATTCAATACCAATATCCCCAAAAATTATTACTTTCTGAATCCTTCAATGTGCATGGAAGGGATTTTTAAAGAACCCATCTGAATGCATATGAGGTTCGACATCCATTTCCAACTTTTTTATAGAAACGAGTACCATATCATATTTTCATGAAATATAACCAAGAACTATTGAGTTTACTTATATTCAGGGATGTGATTTATATTTTGAGTAATGGAATGCGCCATTATGAGTATTCTTATATATTGAATTTTTAATATGAATCCAAACCCACATAGTCTGTTTCAGTCATGAAATATATCATCATGAAGAAAGGTTATATATCACTGAACGTAGGCATTGAGTATTAAGACTAAGCCTTAGAAATGTGTCATTTGTATACAGTTCAAAGAAGGAATCAAGGTCATCACCGTTTGATCATGCCCTTAGGGAATACTCAGAGGAAGACTCCATTTTATATGAGAAGTCATTATCATTCCACTTAATGTGGAAAACAAACTTAGGTTTCCCTATATAAGGTTGATTCATTATGTGTATGATACGATCATTGGAAATCCCTATGACCATGTGATCTGTGGTTGCTGTGAGAAAAAAGGAGTATCAACGGATCATTCTCATTGAATATGTGTGTGGGAATTATGAACTAAGGCTCCATCATGGGACATTAGATATGGATATCATTCCTTAGAAATGACTACAATGTATCCTGGTTATGGGGAAAAGCATAGTAATTGTATTTCAGGTATCATTTCAACATGTTGGTGGATGAATAATTTTGAATGAACCCATGGGATAAGTTTAGTCCAATGTGTAATAAAAGAAATGATGCAGAGAGAATAACTCTATGGTTGATGCCTGTTTGAGCTTGGGACTTAGGAGGTCATCATATTTATTCTGGATATAGTAAGAATAAGAATTGTTCTATTTAATTATCTTATTAATATGTTGATGGATGGGGATGAATGATAAACCATAAGACATATTGTATCCTAAGGGATTTAATATAGAAGAAAAAGAGTTGATTACCTGGAGGCGGATTCCCAGTCGAGCACAATACATAAGAATGAGTCCTTTTTACTCTTTTTAGAAAATACTTAGTGTAAATAATGTTCAGTTGGGGTTATGCTCGAATATTTCAACTAGAATATGTTATCATGTCCTTGGACGATATACTGATATGTCATAATTGTCTTCTTAACAAATTTAGGGTTCATATATTATACTTCTTAGGATGTATGGACATGTCCTCATTTAGATCATGACATGTGTGTGGGAATTTATACCTAATTGGAGATATCAGTGCATGTCTTGTTTTCCTCACAGACATTCCTAATAAAAAACACATTAATCATTTGAATATTAAAGAATATGTCTTGTGATTTGGATGGCGTGTTTTGGAGGATATTTCATAATCAAGGATGACATGTTTGGAAGGTGCTGTTAGACTTGGATAGCCTATCTAGAAGCCATCTCATGATCTTGAAAAAAAATTTGGTTTATTGTAGCATGATTGAGGTTAAAATGTATTCATGATGTTCACATGATCTAGATGATACAATTAGAGGGTCTCATAAGATCTTGTGAGATTGTATATGAGGGTGAATAATGATCATGTATGGAATGTCTAGAGTTTGTGACAGGATCTAGGTGTCTTTTGGAGAGAAAATCATATGATGTTGATTAATTTCCTAGGACACTATTTCATGATGGAGATGACATGACTTGATGGTGTGACATGATATGGATGACTTGTTTGAAGTACAATGAATGATCAAGTTGACTTACCAGGGATGTTTTTTCATGATCAAGGATAATAAGTATTTTCAATGTAGAATGATCAAGGAAAATTTCCCAATGGACAATTCAAGATATTTATGAATTGTTCAGAGGAATCCAAAAGGCATGGTGGGAATATGTCTCAGTTTTGATGCATGAATTGGACGAAAAATCATGGTACTACTGTCTGACATGGATCAAATGTACGGAGGATGTCAAAAGACCATTCTAACAAGTTGGGATGACTACGAAATACATGGGTGGTATATCTAGAGAAAATAATAAGTCGTTTTTTAAATATCCATGGTACATCACACAATCAAATTGACATGTCAAGAGATTGTTTCTTGACATCGGTATCATATACTTCTTTTATCACATGATTTGTATAGGTTATGTGAAGTGCATGAATATTAGCATATATGTCACTCCACAAGTACCCTATCTTTTAGTTAGTAATTCATATGGAACACAATTTTTATCAAGTATTGGCTTATTTTAGGTTTCATGTGACTCTATCAACATTCAAGACCACCTTCACATTATTTTTTTACCATTCCATATGTCCTTCATGTGATCTATAGAGTGATCATGGGATGTAAACATCCAAGCATCATGGTAGAATAAGTGGACACTCCCGGATTCCTCATCCTATATTCCCGTGTATCTCGTTTAATTATGTCTTTGTTTTTTGTGATGGTGGAAAGTTATTTATTGGACCCTCTTTCCCAGTTATATGCCACCTTGTGCGATCAATACTAAGAAATTGTGAGGTGGATTTTGTGGGGGGTGGGTGGGTGGGTTATCACATGAATGAAATTATCCTTCCAACTATCATTTGGGTGGACACAAGATTATAGTGAACAAAAAAATGTTTGACAACTACAATATTTATTAAACCACACCTAATCAATGGTATTTCTCTTAATCAAGTTGTCATGTTGAATGGATTTAACACGGATTAGATGAAATTTATAGGAATCATCATGTTATTAGTACCCTCAGGGAATGGTATTTCTATGATCAATGATGATTTGAATGGGGTCCTCCATGAGAATAATATGGTTTTTTAAATTCCATTTAAGACCTAACAATGGATTTTCATTGGGTCTTCAAGATACTGAGCATATATGCGAAAGGTAGTTTTCATGATTAATTATGATAAAATAGTTGTATATCCCCAATGCATGAATATAAACATATCCCCCCTCGTGAGAAGATTAAAAATTTCATGTCCTTATTTATTAATTTATTTTACAAGTATAAGGGATCATGTATTCTCATGTGAACATTTTTGGGGATAGTAATTCTCCTTGTACGTGATGAATCAAGTGATTGATGATGGATCTTGTGATGTCATGTAGGCACTGTCACAAACAATACTTATTCCTATATATGGAGCTTAAGGGTTATAGAATATTTAAATTTACATTAGTAGATATCATTCAAATGATAACGGGGACATGAAAACATTTTTTTGGGTGAAATGATGGATTTTTCACCATGGGATCCATGTGGTCAAGAAAATATTCTTAGTACGTTGCATAAATATAAACATAACTCTCCATCACATGAGGATTCTACCATTATACACCTTTATTTTATAAGGGTGTATTGTATGATCTTTTGGAATCCATCAATTGAAATGGTTCATGATTTGAAGGAAGACATCTGGAATCCTCTACATTATCATTAGGTCTTGCAAGGATGCCTTCACAAGAACATGAGGGATTGACAAAGGGGATTCATGTGATCCAAATTAGATAATGCATAATGTGTAATATTTTTTTATTCCTTTCGATGTTCATGTGATCAGGTTTCCCATTAAAAATTATATCCCATTCATAAATTGATCTCCTTCCCAATAAATTTTTTGGAGACAATAATACCCATGTTTCAAGATTTTTTTTCCCATTCCTGATTTTTCAATGCTCATTTGGTGGGTTTCAATAAAGAAAAGTTCTAAATAGGTTCAAATACAAACCTTATACATGATACAATGAAATTAATGATGGAAAATTGTTTTTTATTAGATTATAGGTCATTTTTACGCTTATTATTTTATTTTAACTCCCAATAAACCCATCATTTCATAACCTTGGTAAATAATGTTTTACAATATATTCAATTGATTATTGTAATCAATAATGTTAACCTTATATGAATAAATAATATTTTTTTCAAAATATGGAATTCATTTTTCCATGTTCTCTTCATATAAGTCAAAGATGTTAATTTAGAATTAATCCCACATACACAATATAAATACATGTTTTGAAAGTAAAAATTTTCATATGTTTTCAATGTTATTTTATCAAATTAAAAAACGAAACCAATTCCATTAACCTAAATTAGGACTTTAGATATTTTACTTAAAAAATTATTCTATTTAAATTTGTAATGACCTGGATTTTTTCCATGTTTTTTTAATTATATGGAATTTTTATGAGTCTGAAAAATTTAATAGTGCGGGATTCTGAGGCCCAGTGTTCCCAATATGAATTTCTGAACTTTTTTATGGTATGTTCAGTAAACACGTGGGTTAATTATTCTATATTTTGAAGTGGTTCTCAGATTAAAAATATGAGGGCACCGTTGAATCTTCATCATTGGGATTCACTTATGGGAGGATTCATTTCGACCATAGTAAGTCTGAAGAAAAAGATAGATTTTGGAATTTTTAATAGAATAAAAATATAAATTTGTTATTTTATTTCATTATTTCTTATCATCCAATGGATAAGCGGTAGTGGGAGGACCAATGACATGTCTATCCATTAAATGGCATGACTCCACAAATACTTTGTAATACAACCATCATTGTTATGAAGGTTCCTATTAAATGAACCCCCATTAATTCCATGGGCGTTACTCACCCTCCCAATCTCCTATTTATATATATTTTGGGGAGAGGTATTGGAATGACTTCACTAAGCGACAAAGTTCTAATAATGTTCCACGATTATAATCACTTGGAGGACGGAGCCGAGTCCAGCGGTCGGTGATAAGCGCCACCGAACGACGAACATCCAATCTTCTTAAACAATGGAATCTCTATAAAGAAAACAATGTAGGGATTTATTTTTTTATTATTTCATTTGATTGTTGAATTCTATTTCCTCCATCATGTTTTTAAGCTAACACGGAATGTGCGGCCCAAACGAACATGGCTTGGACCCTCCGCTACCTTGTTTTCCCTTACTTTCTTCGTGAAAGACTGCCGACACAGTGGCACCTCTCGGCCACGATGAAGGCGGCATCCTGTCACGCGCCATAGGAGGAGGCCACAACACTATTCCATGATGGTTATCAGAGCCACTGACACCGGTCGAACGTGGAGGAGGTTCGTCGAGCCGTCGTGCACCGCTGGTGGGCATGGGCCATGGCGTGTGAAGAAGGCGGCCGACACAAGCCAGTCGCGGAAGGCAGATACAGAGCATAATTCAATCATGTGCCGATGGAGGAGGCCACATCTTAAAGCTATGGTGGGGGAGGGACCCACCCTCTTGCAGGTCCCACGGTGACCGGGCGACGCCCCGTGGCACTACTTCTTCACAACTCGAATGCCCAGTCTACCGTTAGGGAAAATCGGGGGGTCTCTCCACCCCATGTGAGCTAGGGCAGGACGTGCATGCCCAATGGTTAGTTTCATCGTGATCCAGGAACTGGGAGCCCATGGGGCCATGCCTCCGCCGGCCAGCCCGTGATAGCCCATTGGGTTGTGCCTCCGTGGCTCGGGCTACGCGAGACTAGTTGGTTGCGCCCCTATGGGCCGGCTCACACCCCCTTTGGGTCGGGTCGGACCATGACCCAATGGGCCGAGCCCGCCATGGCCTAGCCCAACCGGGTCATTGTGGCCCGAATCGGGTCGGGGTGGCCCAAACCAGGATGGGCTGCCTGAATTGGGTCGGGTCAGACATTACTTGGGCCCTTCCAACCTAGTTTCTCTTAAAGGACCACAAATTGAAATTCGAGTGTCTTTTTGTTGAACTGTCTGAGGCGAAAGAACCATTAGGATGAGGAAATCCTTTTGGTATACTTCAGTTGAGTTTTCTAAGAATTTTGGAGTTTGGCTGGTTTGGATCGAACCTGATACTAACCAATCCCTCGAAACTAAAATGCTTATAATTCACAGACTGAGTGTATGGTTGACGCATCTTCTATTGCATTAGAACCATTATGACGTAAAGAATCAGTTGGTTATTTATTTTAGTCACTCTGTTCCTATTGAAATACAGCTGATGGCTTGAGGAGCGGTACACCCAAACATGCTATGAGCAGGAATCCAGTGGCTGGCAATGAGGTGGAGTTTTGAGACAAATCATACAAAGATTAGCACTGTGCGATCCTGTGTGGGTCATTACTGATATTGTGTGGTTCATATACTCTTTGGGTCAGCGTTCTGCAATCCTCTATGTGTCAGCGGTCACTGATCTTGTGTTGGTCAGTGCATACTGATCTTGTGTTGGTCAGATCCTATGTGGGACAGCGAGGGTTAGTACCTATCGATCCTGGGTGGATCAGATCCTGTGTAGGTCATCAGGGGTTAGTACATATCAATTCTGTTTTGGTGAGACAACGTACGGTCAGCAGTAGTGCCTCTTGACTGAATATGATGATCTAGGTTCGTGATTAATCATTTGTACTTCTATACTTCACTTATATACCTGGTGTGAGATAAGTCTATTTTCTTCGTGATGTTACATGTGTGTTACTTTTACCTTCATGGTATTGTATTTTTGGCATTACCTATGTTGTAATTATACCTTTTTTTTGTTATATTCATGGTGTTACCACTGTGATACTTTTACCTTCGTGGTGTTACCCGTGTGGTAATATTCCCTCATTTATGAGACGAGTATATTTTTATAACTTAGGTATATAAATGTTCATATACCTAGGTTGATTTATTGACTGCTTTGTGTTTTGTTATTGAGGTATTTCATTTTGGTTTTTTCCTTTGTGGAACTCTTGGAGACCTTCAGGGGTCTCAGGGTCCCTACTAAGTATTGTTATAATTGGCTCTACACAGGCTTCCCCCACACCATGTCATGTCTTGTGTAGATGATAGAAAAAGTAGATCTAAAATGAGGGTGCAAGGTCTGGACACTGCTCAGAGGTGGACCTTTGACGTGATGTGATGTAGTGACTACTGATCATGAGTTATACCTACCCATTAGGTAGGATCCTTGGTGGATGTTACAGGAGCTGTTTTTACTTTTATAGTTATAATTGTACTTTCTAGTTGGGCTTGTATTTCATCTCCCTTTACATTAATTACACTTTTTACTACAAGAGTTTACATTACAGTTTCCTCTTGTTGTGTTCTTGGTGTTTGTGTTTGTATAGGTTTAAAGGAAATACCATACTGTTATAGGGATACACCTTTTCGGTGATAGTCTCAAGCTCTTGGCCTATGGAAGGGAGGCATGGGGTATTCTTAAAACGGGCCCTGGGGGATGGGTCATGACAATGTGGTATCCGAAGAGTCGGTTCCACCGACGAACTATGACTCTGGTCATTTCTACATTGAAATTGTGTTATGTGTTATGAGTTTGGTTAGAAGTTTGGAGAATACAGTGTTGGTTCATTGACCGACGTATCCATACACCAGGACGATGAATTCTTATTTTCGATTCAGTGCTTGAAAACACTAATTGCTTGTGTTTTGGAAGTGTTTTACTTTTGATCCCTTTGAGTCACCTCACCAGGTATATCTTTTTGATTGTGGTACACCAGTTTTCTTTTAGGATTCTACCACATAGATAGCCAGGTAGGATTCTTGAGAGAGTACACGATGACAACCCATCGATCAATGAGGCCTCGGTGTAGGGCCCTCTTATGGCACTAGCACCTTCGAGTGGTGTACCAGCAGCACTACTACCCTTTGGGAAGCTGATGCAACCAACCCCACCACCAGATGGTGCATGATGACTAAGAGCATTGCACATGATTAAACAGTATATGCCTTCAAGGAGCCAAGTCCTGACAGATTCCCATGTAACTGAGGATTTGATAGAGGTTGTGGCATGAGTTTTTCACTTTGTTGTGACACCAACAGAGTAGATGGTTATCCGAGTTTATAGACTCTTTCAGGGAGCAGCTGGGAGATGGTGGAGTCTGACACTCTTATTACACAACAAGGTGGCGACCACCTATATAAGGCCCCAGCCTTAAACCTTACTTAATCTTGATTTATTACAAGATTATACATTGATGATCTTTTCAGGTTTAGTGTTTTAGAGAATTAGATCATAAAACCTACATTACATTCCATATTTAATCAAAGTGGTTACAAAAAAGATAGTATTCTTTTTTCCCATCAACGGAAACATATTTAAAATAAAACTTGGATTCTTTGTTGACACTTTCTTGACACTATCATCATATCATGTACCCTTCCCTTGAACTGTGAAAACATTTCAAAAACATGGAATGAGCATAAAAAGCTCAGTAAGGGATATATAAATATGGAAAGGAAACATGAGTACATCTATACATAAGAATGAAATGATACTTTACCCATACAACATAAGCACTCTAACATACCACATAAAATCATGAATAAATCATAGAAATCATAAGACATAAAGGTAACTTGAGGCATTCATAACATTCTTACGTAGGGAGTATCCCTCTTGGTTATGTTTGGAATACCCATCATAGTATATTCCCTAAATCTCTTCGGAGAAACCTTAAAGTATAACCCCATCACATTACCCAATGCATTGAAGATCTATATCGGGCTCACCCGCCCTTAGTTTATCACAGAACCACCCGTCTTCATAATAATTCCCAAGAGCCATAACATAATCGTATCACATAAGATATGCATAAATGAAACATAACATTTCGTCTTTTCAATCACAAGATATCAATAAAACACATTGATATAAAAACATTATGAAAAACATTTTTAATACAAAAATAAAGGAAAAGTAAAACATGGTATTTATTTTTTTCTTTTAAAAAAAAGCTATAGCTTGTAGAGGAAGCTGAAACTCAAATAATGGTCACGGCGGCAGAGACGTCGTTATCGCCGCATACGTACGAAAAAAACATTCCATTTTGTTGTTTAGTAAAACGCTTTGTATAAAAAAATATTCCTTTCGGATAAATGTAAAAGTCAAAGGGTTTTATAGACCGTATAAAAGAAGGTTGTGTATAAAACAAAATATTCCTCATTGAAAAGAGATTGAGACGAAGTCCTATACAAAGACGGTATCCTTGGATTAAGGATAAATCAATTACATAATTATGTGGGACAAACTAATACACCAAATATAAGTGGATATTAAGTGTAAAAAAAATCATATGTTATTCACACTTATTCATAGAACGACCTATTTAAGGAGTACAAGCTTATCCCAAAGAATCAAAATTAGGTTAAGAAGTTCCCTTGCAAAAATTTGACAGCCTAACGGCATCATTACAAAATTCAGAAAATGAGTTGATGAGAGATAAAAAGGGTATCTCATCACTTGGACATAAAATTTAAATCACTAAGGACATATAATAACATATTCAAACATAATATTATGTGAATTAAAATACATAACAAAAGAAGTCTTTTAAAAAGTGGAGGGTGAAAGGTTCCCTTACCGACATGGGTATATTTCGAAACATACACCCCGTGAAAGAAGGACAATACAACATTGATGTAAATACTCATAAATGAAATTATATTACACAATGAGTAAAATAATAGTCAGTACATACACCACTCAAAGGAAATTATGGAAAATGTAGCATAAATCTCACGGGAATAAAACTGAGATGAAAAATCCCTTACGAAAACTCGGCAGCCTAACGGCGCCACTTAAAACATCCAAAATTGGATTGATGAGATCAAATAGGGTCTCTGATCATATTAAAATAAAATTAAAGCAAAGGAATATAAAATAACTTCCCCTATCGTAACAAAGAGGAGCTTAAAAGAAGTGACATAAAGGAGAGTACTTAAAAAAAAAGAGAGAGGTTAGATCTCTTACGAAAATTCGGCAGCCTAACGACGCCACTCAAAACATCCAAAATGGATTGATGAGAGAGAATAGGGTCTCTCATAATATGAACATAAAAATTAATGTAAGAGTAATATAAAATAACATCCCAATCACAAGAAATATGAGCTTAAAAGGAATGACAAAAAAGAGTGTACTTAAAAAGAAAGAGAGGAGTAGGATCCCTTACCTCGTGTCCGACCTGACTCGATCATTCTTTAATTTCCTGAATAATAAACTTGAGTTAATTTATACTTTCTTAATAACCATTTTCAAGTTCATTATTCCTTTTATATAATCATTTAAGTTAATAATGTTTGTTTTGTCGATATTTTCTTCTTAAGTTGAAAGTTGACTTCTTACAATTACATGTTCGTGTGGTCAAAGGTTCATTATATCCAGAATGATATTCATGATTTGGATATCATATATATCATATATATCCAGAATATACATGTATTTATAATATGACATAATCATTTAGAGGTAAGAAATGAAATGCACCGTTCATGGAGACGGTAAGCCGTACGTACGCATGAACGCTACTTTCATTTCTATGTCATATTAATGGAATTAAAACTAAATGAGAGGTATGTATATTTTAATTCCAGAATTATATTCATAATTTAGATGTAACATAAATCATATATAATAACTTTAAATACATCCTTTTTACATCCCACATATGGCATTAACGAATCAAATCAATTTGAGGGGGCGGTAGTCCGCACTTCCTAAAATGAAATTATCGTGTTTACCCACAATGGAAACCATAATGTTATGCCACAAAAGAAAAATACAGAAGCTTAAGTAAAACATAAACACATTATATATCATATATGAATATATTGACATCTTAATGGACACCTTTGAAGGTGTTATATGAGTGTTGAACAATCATCATTTCGTGAGGCAGAAATTCGCCATCCACAGAAACTGTATGTTCTTTAACCATTAGATGTAGGTGTGTGTAAGTGTAGCTCGAATGATTCTTATAACAACATCCTAGCATATTTAAGATACTGTAGTTGTTACAAAATAAATTAATAAATAGAGTTTATGGGGTTGGAGAAGCAAAATAATAAAGAAGGACTGAAGTGAAGACATTACCTTAAAATCGGGTAACGCCCTTTGGTTTGAACTCAAAGGCTTATTTGGTAAGACTTCTGCAAAAAGTGAGGCTTCTAAGAGCTATAGAGGGATGTGGAGAGACAAAATGGGCAGGGTTTGGCCGAGCCAAAGGCTTTGGAAGTGTGGGTAAGGAGGTAGAGGTGGGGGCCTTTTATAAGAGGAGAGGAGGGGCACTCTTGGAAAGTAAAGAAATGTTACTTTATTTGAAAATGCATTTCGGATTTAAAAGGACCCACATTGATTTATTTCGAGGATACGGTGGTAAGGGTTCGAAATATACTCATCCAATAGGTTTTGGAAATGTGTAGGTCTTAGATTTTACATTATCTTTCGATTTTATTTAAATCGTTAAATAATGAGGTCATCGCTGCATCATCATGATGTCATACATAATTTAATTTATTTAATGTCTTAAAATTATTAAAAAAATACTATGATGTAGGAAATATTTTTATATTTCTAATGACTATTTATAGTCAAAAATAATACTTGTATAACCCCATTTAAAAATTGTTTTAGTAAAACAACTCATGTTTGTGTCATTTTAATTTTAACAGTAAATAAAAAGGTATTTATGTCATTTTCCAACCAAAGTGGCTCCATTGGGTCCCCAAGTTGACCCACGGATTTTCTTGGTCGGCCATGACTCATCCAATGAGGGTAGGACATGTGTCTAGGTCATTTCACATTATTAAAACATTATTTTTGCCTTAGATTACACTATTTACCTCTAATCGCGATTAAGAACATAAAAGTTACTATTCACCAAAAAATTATTTTAATCTCATTGAACCACATTTTACATCCTAATGAAAACCTTGTATGTCGGATTTTTGAAATTCAAAACACAGAGGTGACAAAGTTTCATTTAAACGAATAATCAGTTTTTTTAACTACCACTTAGTGGTTTCACTATTCATCAAAAAATGATGTTTTTCAGAAAAATACCAAAAATTAACCCTAAGCTATATTTGATATTAAGAATTAAAAAATGAATTATATTTTAAAAAATTGTAAACATATAAGTTTCGTTAATTAATTTAATAATTAATTTCCGCTGTCAAAACAAATAGCGTGTTTTTAAGAAGTAATAAGTATCAAAAGATTGACTCTAGTTTAAGTCCAATTTCAAGATGAAATTAATTCCAATGACCACTATTGGATTAAATGGTAAAAATATATTCTAATTTAACTTTAAAACCAATTAATAAGATAATCTAATCATATAAATAAATTATATTAAAGAGAGTTTTTGAATTAAAATACAACATTTTTCACTGTTCATAAAAAAAATGAACTTTATCAGAAAAATACCAAAAATTTAAACAATGTATATTTTGATGTCCCGATTCTAAAGAATAATTTTATTTTGTGAAATATAACACATAAAATTGTCAAAAAATGGATTTAAAAAAGGTTCTCCATCAAAAGGCTGTTAATCGACCTTCTAAAGAACATTAGAATGTTTACGCTTAAAAATTGAATTCATTCGCATTTTTAATCCTCCAACATTTATTGTAAAAAGTTAAAATATTTGAAAAACATATATAATCATTTTTTAGTTAGTTCTATTCATTCCCGCCACCACAACAGATAGGCGTTAACTACCTTTTAAAATAATATTATTTTATTATTAGAGTGCAACGTAAGATTCCCAAGAAACTCATTGTTGCGTGTTAGGTACGCCATCGAGCATAGCGTCCACTTTAAAGTTATATTAATATTTTGTTCAAAAATATGGATAAATATGAAAATGTCATACACTTTATTTACCTGGGGTGTTACATCCTTCCCCCGTTTTGGGAATTGCGTCCTCACAATATTAAAATTGGGCTTGGAAACTTCATTGAAAATCCCACATCGGAACAGGAGTCAGTAAAACAATCAATTTTAAAAAAAAGAATGATAAGTACAAAGGTCACCCGAGTTAACCCATAATAGGATTCCAAGTATGAAAATATGGACATGGAGGAAAAAAAAGGGTCATGTTCTGATGGAGAGTGATAGAGAACATGTTTAGGAGAAAGTTAACCACAAGAAAATCACAAACTTGTGATGGGTTAAATAGTATTCGATTCCCCAGTAGGAAAAGTTAATAGACAACATTTTTTTATTAAGGAATTTATTCATAAGGAAACATAATTACTTATCATGTTGACTTTCAAATTTTATGAGATTTCATACACAAAATCATATTTTCTCCAAAAGATGAGTATTTAGGAAGACTTGTTCACTATAGTCAACTTCTAGAGAATCACATAATCCACAAAAGATAATTATATACTTCCCATATCTTTAGACATTAACCAAAACCAAAACCAAAATGGTTAGTACAAGATCAGATAATCCAGAAAAGGATAACCCTTTATAAAAATAAAATCTATTCTAAATCTCCAAAATTTGTCCAACAAAACCCAAAGTTCAACGAGGACCATTTGAAAAACAATTTTTCCCTAAAATTATTCAATGTAAACCAAACTAAGATTGAAAACCAAATATTTGAAGGATTTATTCACATAGTCTTCTAAGGTACAAATTAACTTTTATCTCCAAATCACATCAGTTGCTCTTAAATTCTCATATTGAAAAGTAATTAACCTAATCACATATCCTCGATGATATGTTAATAATTTCCATAGATAACCCAAAATAAACTTACTCTTGATTCTTAAAATCATATAACTAAAAATAATTAGTCAAACTAACCAGGGACTTCACGTAGTCCAGTGGTAGGCGATAAATACCAGTCGCACTTTGGTTGTGAGTTCGATTCCCGCAGCATTGTCCGACGCGACGGGTTGTCACACGGTCTGCGTGTTGTCCTTTTTCCAAAACTAGATAATTCTTAGAACATTCCCCAAAATGAGACAAAATATTCAAAAATGGTCATAACATATTTTAACCTCAATTTTATCGCATGCCTTTCATTTTCCATCATAACATATAATATCCCATAATTACCTCAAAAGTAAGGATTATATAAACCCAAATGGTTTTTTATAACTATGTCCACAAAAGAACAGATAACTATTCCCTGAATAAAATTTTCATATATTAAACATCAGGGTTACACATACTATAAAAAGTCTTCTAATGTAACCCCATCATCAAAAGAGAATTAATACTCCTACGAATTTCACTATAACTCTTGAATTCCTTATATGTTGACTTCTTATTCATTCAACATTCTTCATGATCCATTAACCATTCCCTTCCAACTTATTCTGAAATACTTCTATCCTGCAAACAAAATCATTAATCATATCCTAAGATTCCAAAATAGGAAAACAAAAGTTGTGAAATAATCCATACCTTTGATTGGTCATTGTCAATTTCTTCATCCTCAATCGGAATGGCATTAGGTATTGGTAAACTAAAATTTGTAAGATCTTGGTGATCCCATTCATGAAACTTCTTCATAGGACATGTGTTTTCATAATGACCATACACACCACATTTAAAAAATTCAATTGATCCCTCAGAAAGAACTTCTTTCCCTTTCCTCGAGTCAACTGGATGCTTCTTTTTCCCATGGCAGATTCTTGCTTTATGACCTTCATTTCCACATCTATAGCATATTTTTGTCCCTTTGAATCATTTTTCAAGGTGTTTCCTTCCACATCTTTGAAACATAGGTTTTTGAACACACTTACCTTTATGATTATTACATGTAGTTCCGTAGGGTTTTGTTTCACTCATATATGATGCCTTAGAGAAATCACCAAGGTTTAGGTGCTCAATCATGACTCCAGATAGTTGGTTCTGGATAAACACAAGAGTTCTCATTGAAGCTCCCATGTCATTCAGTTGCTTTCTCAAAAAACTGTCATAGTTTCCTTCACATCCACTGTTACTTTGGTGCCTGCTAGATCCAGCCATTTACTAAAACCAAAAAGGTCAGTGTGAGTATATCAACAAAACCATCATGTAATAATGATAAAGATAAACACTAAGATATACTTACTCATTCACTTTATCTAAAACTAGGACTTTTTCTGAAATCCTAACCATTATGGTAATGTCACTTATGCTTAAAGAATACCCTAACCTTTAAAGTTATCTAAACTGACCTCTGATACCAACTATAAGGCCCCAGCCTTAAACCTTAATTAATCTTCAGTTATTACATGATTACACATTGGAGATATTTTCAGTTTTAGAGTTTTAGAGAATTAGATCATAAAACTTTCATTACATTCCCTATTTAAACAAAGTGGTTAGATAAAAGATAGTATTCTTTTTTCCCATCAACAGAAACATATTTAAAAAAACATGGATTCTATCTTGACACTTCCTTGACACTATCATCATATCATGTACCCTTCCCTTGACCTGTGAAAACATTTCAAAAACTTGGGATGAGCATAAAAATCTCAGTAAGAGATTTAAAAATATGGAAAGGAAACATGACTACATATATACCTAAGAATGAAATCATACTTTACCCATACAACATAAGCACTTTAACATACCTCATAAAATCATGAATAAATCATAGAAATCATAAGACATAAAGGTAAATTGAGGCATTCATAACATTCTTACGTAGGGAGTAACCCTCTTGGTTACGTTTGGAATACCCATTAAAGTATATTCCCTAAGTCACTTCAGAGAAACCTTAAAGTTTAACCCCTTCGCGTTACCCAATGCATTGGAGAGCTATATCGGGCTCACCCGCCTTTAGTTTATCATGGAACCACCCGTCTTTATAATAATGCCCAAAAACCATAACATAATCGTATCACATAAAATATGCATAAAGGAAACATAACATTTCCACTTTTCAATCACAAGATATCAATACAACACATTGATATAAAAACATTATGAAAACCATTTTTAATACCAAAATAAAGGAAAAGTAAAACATGGTATTTAATTTTTTTTAAAAGCTATGTCTTGTAGAGGAAGCCAAAACTCAAATAATGGTCATGGCGGCTGAGAAGTCGTTGTCGCCGCATACGTACGACAAAAACATTCCATTTTGTCATTTAGTAAAACGTTTTGTATAAAAAAAAGATTCCTTTCGGATAAATGTAAAAGTCAAATGGGTTTATACACCGTATAAAAGAAGGTTGTGTATAAAACAAAATATGCCTCAATGAAAGGAGATTGAGACGAAGTCCTATACAAAGACGGTATCCTTGGATTAAGGATAAATCAATTACATAATTATGGGTGATAAACTAATACACAAAATATAAGTGGATATTAAGTGTATAAAAATCATTGTTTATTCACACATATTCATATAATGACATATTCAAGGAGTACAAGCTTATCCCAAAGAATCAAAATTGGGTTAAGAAGTTCCCTTGCAAAAATTTGACAGCCTAACGGCATCACTACAAAATTCAGAAAATGAGTTGATGAGAGATAAAAAGGGTATCTCATCACTTGGAAATAAAATTTAAATCACTAAGGATATATAAGAACATATCCCAACATAATGTTATGTGAATTAAAATACCTAACAAAAGATGTCATTTAAAAAGAGGAGGGTGAAAGGTTCCCTTACCGACATGGGTATCTTTCGAAACATACACCCCGTGAAAGAAGGACAATACAACATTGATCTAAATACTCATAAATGAAAGAATATTACACAATGAGTAAAATAATTGGCATTACATACACCACTCAAAAGAAATTTTGGCAAATGTAGCATAAATCTCAAGGGAATAAAAGTGAGATGAAAAATCTCTTACGAAAAATCGCCAGCCTAACGGCGCCACTTAAAACATCCAAAAATGGATTGATGAGATCAAATAGGGTCTCTCATCATATTACAATAAAATTTACATCAAGAGGAATATAAAATAACATCCCCCATCATAACAAAGAGGAGCATAAAAGAAGTGACATAAAGGAGAGTACTTAAAAAGAAAGAGAGAGGTTAGATCTCTTACGAAAATTCGGCAGCCTAACGGCGCCACTCAAAACATCCAGAATGGATTTATAGGAGAGAATAGGGTATCTCATCATATGAACATAAAAATTACAGTAATAGTAATATAAAACAACATCTCAATCACAAGAAATATTCACTTAAAAGGAATGGCAAAAAAGAATGTACTTAAAAATAAAGAGAGGAGTAGGATCCCTTACCCCGGGTCCGACTTGACTCGATCGTTCTTTAATGTCCTGAATAATAAACTTGAGTTAATTTATACTTTCTTAATAACATTTTCCAAATTCATTATTCCTTTTATGTAATCATTTATGTTAATAATGTTTGTTTTGTCGATATTTGGTTCTTAATTCGAAAGTGTACTTCTTACAATTACACGTTGTTCGTGTGGTCAAAGGTTGGTTATATCCAGAATGATATTCATGATTTGGATATCATATATATCATATATATCATATATATCCAGAATATATATGTATTTATAATATTACATAATCATTTAGAGGTAATAAATGAAATTCACCGTTCATGGAGACGGTAAGTCGTACGTACGCATGAACGCTACTTTCATTTCTATGTCATATTAATGGAATTAAAACTAAATGAGAAGTATGTATATTTTAATTCCAGAATTATATTCACCATTTATATGTAACATAAATCATATATAATGACTTTAAATACATCCTTTTTACATCCCACATATGGCATTAACGAATCAAATCACTTTGCGGAGGCGGTAGTCTGCACTTCCTAAAATGATATTATCGTGTTTACCCACAATGGAAACCATAAAGGTATGCCAAAAAAGAAAAATAAATAAGCATAAGTAAAACATAAACATATTATATATCATATATGAATATAGTGACATCTTAATGGCCACCTTTTAAGTTGTTATATGAGTGTTTAACAGTCATCGTTTCGTGAGGCAGAAATTCGCCATCCACAGAAACTGTATGTTCTTTAACCATTAGATGTAGATGTGTGTAAGTGTATCTAGAATTATTCTTATAACAACATCCTAGTATATTTAATATACTGGAGTTGTTACAAAAGAAATGAATAAAAAGATTTTAGGGGGTTGGAGAAGCAAAATAATACAAAAGGACTCAAGTGAAGACATTACCTTAAAATCGGGTAACTCCCTTTGGTTTGAGCTCAAAGGCTTCCTTGGGAAGACTTATGCCCAAAGTGAGTCTTATAAGAGCTATAGAGGGATGTGGAGAGAAAAAATGGGCAGGTTATGGCCGAGCCAAAGGCTTTGGATGTGTGGGTAAGGAGGTAGAGGTGGGGGCCTTTTATAAGAGGAGAGGAGGGGCACTCTTGAAAAGTAAAGAAATGTTACTTTATTTGAAGATGAGTTTTGGATTTAAAAGGACCCACATTGATGTATTTCGAGGATAAGGTGGTAAGGGTTCTAAATATACTCATCCAATAGGTTTTGGACATGTGTAGGTCTTAGATTTTACATTATCTTTCGATTTTATTTAAATCGTTCAATAATGAGGTCATCGCTGCATCATCATGATGTCATTAATAATTTAATTTATTTAATGTCTAAAAATTATAAAAAAACTACTATGATGTAGTAAATATTTTTATCTATCCAATGAATATTTATAGTCAAAAATATGACTTGTATAACCCCGTTTAAAAATTGTTTTAGTAAAACAACTCATGTTTGTGTCATTTTAATTTTAACATTAAATAAAAAGGTATTTATATCATTTTCCTACCAATGTGGCTCCATGGGGTCCCCATGTTGACCCATTGATTGTCTTGGTCGGCCATGACTCATCCAATGAGGGTAGGACATGTGTCTAGGTCATTTCACATTATTAAAACATTATTTTTTCCTTAGATTACACTAATTACCTCTAATCGCGATTAAGAACATAAAAGTTACTATTCACCAAAAAATTATTTTAATCCCATTCAACCACATTTTACATACTAATGACAACCATTTATGTCGGATTTTTGAAATTAAAAACATAGAGGTGACAAAGTTTCATTTAAACGAATAATCAGTTTCTTTAACTACTACTTATTGGTTTCACTATTCATCAAAAATTGATGTTTTTCAGAAAAATACCAAAAACTTCACCCTAAGCTATATTTGATATTAAGAATTCAAAAATGAAGTCTATTTTACAAAATTAAAAACATATAAGTTGAATTAATTAATTTAATAATTAATTCCCGCTGTCAAAACAAATAGCGTGTTTTTAAGAAGCAATAAGTATCAAAAGATTGACTCTAGTTTAAGTCCAATTTCAAGATGAAATTAATCCCAAAGACCACTATTAGATTAAATGGTAAAAATATATTCTAATTGAACGTTAAAACAAATTCAATAAATAATCTAATAATATAAATAAATTATATTAAAAGGAGTTTTTGAATTAAAATACAACATTTTTCACTGTTCATTAAAAATGAACTTTATCAGAAAAATACCAAAAATTTACCCAGTGTAAATTTTGATGTCCCGATTCTAAAGAATAATTTTATTTTGTCAAATATAACACATAAAATTGTCAAAAAATGGATTTAAAAGAGGTTCTCCATCAAAAGGCGGTTAATCGACCTTCTAAAGAACATTAGAATTTTTACGCATAAAAATTGAATTCATTCACATTTTTAATCCTCCAACATTTATTGTAAAAAGTAAAAATATTTGAAAAACATATATAATAATTTTTTAGTTAGTTCTATTCATTCCCGCCACCACAACAGATAGGCGTTAACTACCTTTTAAAATAATATTATTTTATTATTAGAGTGCAACGTAAGATTCCCAAGAAACTCATTGTTGCGTGTTGGGTACGCCATTGAGCATAGCGTCCCCTTTAAAGTTATATTAATATTTTTTTCAAAAATATGGATAAATGTGAAAATGTCATACTCTTTATTTACCTGGGGTGTTACATCCTTCTCCCCTTTTGGGAATTGCGTCCTCACAATTTTAAAATTGGGCTTGGAAACTTCATTGAAAATCCCACATCGGAACAAGAGTCAGTAAAACAATCACTTTAAAATAAAGAAAGATAAGTACAAAGGTCACCCGAGTTAACCCATACTAGGATTACAAGTATTAAAATATGGACATGTAGGAAAAAAAGGGTCATGTTCTGACGGAGAGTGATAGAAAACATGTTTAGGAGAAAGTTAACCACAAGAAAATCACAAACATGTGATGGGTTAAACAGTATTCGATTCCCCAGTAGGAAAAGTTAATAGACAACATTTTTTTTGTTTTTTTTCTTATTGAGGAATTTATTCATAAGGAAACATAATTACTTATCATGTTGACTTTCAACTTTTATGAGATTTCTTACACAAACTCATATTTTCTCCAAAAGGCGAGTATTTAGGGAGACTTGTTCACTATAATCAACTTCTATAGAATCACCTAATCCACAAAAAATAATTATATACTTCCCATGTATTTAGACATTAACCAAAACCAAAACCAAAATGGTTATTACAAGGTCAGATAATCCAGAAAAGGATAACCCTTAATAACAAGAAAATCTATTCTTAATCTCTAAATTTTGTCCAACAAAACCCAAAGTTCAACCAGGACCATTTGATAAACAATTTGTCCATAAAATTATTCAAAGTAAACCAAACTAAGATTGAAACCCAAATATTTGAAGGATTTAGTCACATAGTCTTCTAAGGTAAAAATTAACTTTTATCTCCAAATAACATCAGTTGCTCTTAAATTATCATATTGAAAAGTAATTAACCTAATCACATATCCTCGATGATAGGTTAATCATTTCCATAGATAACCCAAAATAAACATACTCTTGATTCCTAAAATCATCTAACTAAAAAGATTTAGTCAATCTAACCAGGGACTTCATGTAGTCCAGTGGTAGGCGATAAATACCAGTCGCACTTTGGTTGTGGGTTCGATTCCCGCAGCATTGTCCGACGCCACGGGTTGTCACACGGTCTGCGTGTTGTCCTTTATCCAAAACAATATAAATCTTAAAACATTCCCCAAAACGAGGAAAAATATTCAAAAAAAGATCATAACACATTTTAACCTCAAGTTTATCTCATGCCTTTCATTTTCCATCATAACATATAATTACCCATAATTACCTCAAAAGTAAGGATCATATAAACACAAATGGTTCTTTATAACTATGTCCACAAAAGAACAAATAACTATTCCTTGAATAAAATTTTCAGATATTAAACATCAGGGTTACACATACTATAAAAAGTCTTCTAATGTAAACCCATCATCAAAAGAGACGTAATACTCTTAAGAATTTCACCATAACTCTTGAATCCCTTATATGTTGACTTCTTACTCATTCAACATTCTTCATGATCCATTAACCATTCCCTTCCAACTTTTTCTGAAATACTTCTTTCCTATAAAAAAAATCATGAATCATATCCTAAGATTCCAAAATAGGAAAACAAAAGCTGTGAAATAATCCATAACTTTGATTGGTCATTGTCAGTTTCTTCATCCTCAATCGGAATGGCATTAGGTATTGGTAAACGAATATTTGTATGATCTTGGTGATCCCATTCACGAAACATCATCATAGGACATGTGTTTGCATAATGACCATGCACACCACATTTAAAACATTCAATTGATCCCTCAGAAAGAACTTCTTTCCCTTTCCTCGAGTCAACTGGATGCTTCCTTTTTCCATGGCAGGTTCTTACTTTATGACCTTAATTTCAATATCTATAGCATATTTCTGTCCCTTTGAAACATTTTCCAAGGTGTTTTTTTCCACATATTTGACACATAGGTTTTTGAACACACTTACCTTTATGATTTTTACCTGTAGTTCCGTAGGGTTTTGTTTCACTCATATATGATGCCTTAGAGAAATCACCAAGGTTTATGTGGTCAATCATGACGCCAGATAGTTGGTTGAGGATAAACACAAGAGTTCTCATTGCAGCTCCCATATCATTCAGTTACATTCTCAAAAAACTGTCACAGTTTCCTTTACATCCACTGTTACTTTGGTGCCTACTAGATCCAGCCATTTACTAAAACCAAAAAGGTCAGTGTGAGTATATCAAAAAAACCATCATGTACTAATGAGGAAGATAAACACTAATATATACTTACTCATTCACTTTATCTAGAACTAGCACTGTTTCTGAAATCCTATCCATTATGGTAATGTCACTTATGCTTAAAGAATACCCTAACCTCTAAATTTATCTAAACCGACCTCTGATACCAACTATAAGGCCCTAGGCATAAATCATACTTAATCTTGAGTTATTAAAAGATTACACATTGAGGATCTTTTCAGATTTAGAGTTTTAGAAAATTAGATCATAAAACTTGCATTACATTCCATATTTAATCAAAGTGGTTACATAAAATATAGTATTCTTTTTTCCCATAAACGAAAACATATTTAAAATAAAACATGGATTCTTTCTTGACACTTCCATGACACTATCATCATATCATGTACCCTTCCCTGGACCTGTGAAAACATTTCAAAAACTTGGGATGAGCATAAAAAGCTCAGTAAGGGATATAAAAATATGTAAAGGAAACATGAGTACATGTATACATAAGAGTGAAATCATAATTTACCCATACAATATAAGCACTTTAACAAACATCATAAAATCATGAATAAATCATATAAATCATAAGACATAATGGTAACTTGAGGCATTCATAACATTCTTATGTAGGGAGTAACCCTCTTGGTTACGTTTGGAATACCCATCACAGTATATTTCCTAAATCTCTTCGGAGAAACCTTAATGTTTAACCCCTTTTCATTACCCAATGCATTGGAGAGATATATCGGGCTCACCCTCCCTTAGTTTATCACAGAACCACCCGTCTTCATAATAATCCCCAAGAACCATAACATAATCGTATCACATAAATATGCATGAGGGAAACATAACATTTCCACTTTTCAATCACAAGATATCAATACAACACATTGATATAAAAACATTATGAAAAACATTTTTAATACCAAAATAAAGGAAAAGTAAAACATGGTATTTTTTTTTAAATGTATGGCTTCTAGAGGAAGCCGGAAGTCAAATAATGGTCATGGCGACGGAGAAGTCTCTGTCGCCGCATAGGTACGACAAAAACATTCCATTTTGTCGTTTAGTAAAACGCTTTGTATAAAAAAAATATTCCTTTTAGATAAACATAAAAGTCAAAGGGGTTTATACAACGTATAAAATAAGGTTGTGTATAAAACAAAATATGCCTCAATGAAAGGAGATTGAGACGAAGTCCTATACAAAGACGTTATCCTTGGATTAAGGATAAATCAATTACATAATTATGTGTGACAAACTAATACACCAAATATAATAGGATATTAATTGTAAAACAATTAGAGGTTATTAACACATATTCATAGAACTACATATTCATGGAGTACAAGCTTATCCCAAAGAATCAAAATTGGGTTAAGAAGTTCCCTTGCAAAAATTTGACAGCCTAACAGCGTCACTACAAAATTCAGAAAATGAGTTGATGAGAGATAAAAAGGGTATCTCATCACTTGGACATAAAATTTAAATCACTAAGGATATATAAGAACATATCCCAACATAATTTTATGTGAATTAAAATACATAACAAAATAAGTCTTTTAAAAAGAGGAGGGTGAAAGGTTCCCTTACTGACATGGGTATCTTTCGAAACATACACCCCGTGAAAGAAGGACAATACAACATTGATGTAAATACTCATAAATGAAAGTATATTACACAATGAGTAAAATAATTGGAATTACATACACCACTCAAAGGAAATTATGGCAAATGTAGCATAAATCTCACGGGAATAAAAGTGAGATGAAAAATCTCTTACGAATACTCGGCAGCCTAACGGCGCCACTTAAAACTTCCAAAAATGGATTGATGAGATAAAATGGGGTCTCTCATCATATTACAAAAAACTTTACAGCAATAGGAATATATAATAACATCCCCCATCATTACAAATAGGAGCTTAAAATATGTGACATAATGGGGAGTACGTAAAAAGAAAGAGAGAGGTTAGATCTCTTACGAAAATTCGGCAGCCTAACGGCGCCACTCAAAACATCCAAAAAGAATTGATGAGAGAGAATAGGGTCTCTCATCATATGAACATAAAAATTACAGTATGATTAATATAATAGAACATCCCAATCACAAGAAATATGAGCTTAAAAGTAATGACAAAAAAGAGTGTACTTAAAAAGAAAGAGAGGAGTAGGATCCCTTACCTCGGGTCCGACTTGACTCGATCGTTCTTTAACGTCCTGAATAATAAACATGAGTTAATTTATACTTTCTTAAAAACCATTTTCATGTTCATTATTCCTTTAATGTAATTATTTAAGTTATTAATGTTTGTTTTGTCGATATTTGGTTCTTAACTCGAAAGTGGACTTCTTACAATTACATGTTGTTCGTGTGGTCAAAGGTTCATTTTATCCAGAATTATATTCATGATTTGGATATCATATATATCATATATATCTAGAATATACATGTATTTATAATATTACATAATCATTTAGAGGTAAGAAATGAAATGCATCGTTCATGGAGACGGTAAGTCGTACGTACGCATGAACGCTACTTTCATTTCTATGTCATATTAATGGAATTAAAACTAAATGAGAGGTATGTATATTTTAATTCCAGAATTATATTAATCATTTATATGTAACATAAATCATATATAATAACTTTAAATACATCATTTTTACATCCCACGTATGGCATTAACGAATCAAATCACTTTGAGGGGGCGGTAGTCCGCACTTCCTAAAATGAAATTATCGTGTTTACCCACAATGGAAACCATAAAGGTATGCCACAAAAGAAAAATAAGGTAGATTAAGTAAAACATAAAAATATTATATATCATATATGAATGTAGTTAAATCTTAATGGCCACCTTTGAAGTTGTTATATGAGTGTTTAACAATCATCGTTTCGTGAGGCAGAAATTCGCCATCCACAGAAACTGTATGTTCTTTAACCATTAGATGTAGATGTGTGTAAGTGTATCTAGAATTATTCTTATAACAACATCCTAGTATATTTAATATACTGGAGTTGTTACAAAAGAAATGAATAAAAAGATTTTAGGGGGTTGGAGAAGCAAAATAATACAAAAGGACTCAAGTGAAGACATTACCTTAAAATCGGGTAACTCTCTTTGGTTTGAGCTCAAAGGATTCCTTGGGAAGACTTCTGCCCAAAGTGAGTCTTCTAAGAGCTATAGAGGGATGTGGAGAGACAAAATGTGCAGGGTATGGGCGAGCCAAAGGCTTTGGATGTGTGGGTAAGGAGGTAGAGGTGGGGGCCTCTTATAAGAGGAGAGGAGGGGCACTCTTGGAAAGTAAAGAAATGTTACTTTATTTGAAGATGAGATTCGGATTTAAAAGGACCCACATTGATGTATTTCTAGGATAAGGTGGTAAGGGTTCTAAATATACTGATCCATTAGGTTTTGGACATGTGTAGGTCTTAGATTTTACATTATCTTTCGATTTTATTTAAATCGTTCAATAATGAGGTCATCGTTGCATCATCATGATGTCATTAATAATTTAATTTATTTAATGTCTAAAAATTATAAAAAACTACTATGATGTAGTAAATATTTTTATCTTTCCAATTAATATTTATAGTCAAAAATATGACTTGTATAACCCCATTTAAAAATTGTTTTAGTAAAACAACTCATGTTTGTGTCATTTTAATTTTAACATTAAATAAAAAGATATTTATGTCATTTTCCTACCAATATGGCTCCATGGGGTCCCCATGTTGACCCATGGATTGTCTTGGTCGGACATGACTCATCCAATGAGGGTAGGACATGTGTCTAGGTCATTTCACATTATTAAAACATTATTTTTGCCTTAGATTACACTAATTACCTCTAATCGCGATTAAGAACATAAAAGTTACTATTCACCAAAAAATTATTTTAATCCCATTCAACCACATTTTACATACTAATTGTAACACCCCAAGCTTCTACGGTATGTTTCCCTTCGAATAATGCGATAGCGTGTGTTGTACGCAACCTCGAGTTCTAACACACACCACAACTAATTAAACTAGCCGTTGTGAATAGTAATACCTACTTTTTGAAATCATATATATTATATATTTCAAAATGGACATCATTTTTGGATTCGGAATATCAAAATTAGCCTAGGGTGAAATTTTGGTACATTTCGGATAACTTTCATATTTTGATGAATAGTGAAAATTTCTAAATTTTAATTAAAAACAACTTTTTTAATCAAAATAATTAATAGTGATAAATTATGAATTTGAGTGGTTTTAAAGTATATTTAGAATATATTTTTACCATTCAATTTAATTTTTATCATTGGACATAATTTTACAATTAAACCGAACATAAACAAGTGTCAATCTTTTGATAGTTATTATCTCTTAAAAACACGCTTTTTGTTTTGACAGCGGGAAATAATTTTAAATTAATTTATGCCACTTCTGTGTTTTGAATTTAGGAAAATGGATTCCATATTCGGAATCAGGATGTTCAAATTGTGTAAATAGGTAACTTTTATTTTTACACATTTTGAATAATTACTGCGGTAAATATTTTATTTACCATGGTTAAAGGGTAAATCCGGTAAATAAGGGTTAAAAAATTATATTATAATAATACTAAATTACCCTAAAACGTGTCTTAACCCTATTGGTTGATACATGGTCGACCATGGGCATCTTTGTGTCAATTTTGGGACACCATGGATCCACTTGTAAGTGATAATGACACTTTATTTTAATTAAGTTAAAATGAATACAAAAATGACACAAGCATATATCTTTTAGAACAACAATTGTTACATAGGGTTATATATGTTGGATTTTAGATTATAAATATTCATTAGAAAGATAAAAATATTTCCTACATAATGATATTTTATTTATAATTTTTAGACATTAAATAATTTATTTTATATATGACACAATGATGATGCAGTAATTACTATAATAGTGAAAAATTAAAATAATTGATATTATAAATACCCAAATAAATATAATATGAAACTTTTAATGAATTAAACTAATTTTCTAGGATAATATGATATATTAGGATTGATATAATTGACTTTGTTCGAAGTAATCAATCTGTTATGAGTTTCAAACAAAATCAACTATTGAATAGTGTCAAAATTGACATAAAAGAGTTCTTAAAACAAATATTATATTATTAATTGATATTAAATTCCTAAAAATCTAAGGTTCGGCCAAGAGACTTATATCATTATAGGATCATCATTAATGTACCACTTGGGGGTCGCTTGGATGTATATAGTAAGTTTATTAACCATATTATATAAAAATACAAAGAGACATTGTAAAAGTGAAACTAATTAACTTAGAGTTAATACTTAAAGATAAGGTTAATATAAGTACCCAAACCTGTCTAAATTCTATTGGTTGAGTGGTTTTTGACTTATCCCCACCTTAACCTTTGAATAAAAAGCTTTGGAGCCATTAGAAACCGAATATGAATTTATTATAAATTAATATTTCTAACTTTTCCAAAGGTGCCCCTCACCCCTCTTATAAAAGGGCACTCCTCCTTCTCATTTCTTCACACCTTCAAAGCCTTTTGGTTCGGCCAAACTCTGCCCAAATACTCTCCCAACATCCCTCACTACAACCTAGAGGCTTTAGTTTGATCAGAAAGCCAACCTATGGAGCCCTTTTGATCAAATCAAAAGGAAGAACCCGAAGAAGAGGTAATGATTTCACCACCCTTTTCTAAGTTCATTTCTTCTTCCACTTCTTCTTCCTTTGTTCTTACCATTCTGAAATAATAACTCCAGTATCTCACATATACTGTGATGTTATTATAAATATGGTACAATCATATTCATTATTCTATCCACCCTTTGAATAACATGTCACCATACGTGCGTACGTACGACTTACCGTCTCCACGTCGTGGTGTAATTGTTATTCAATATAATATTATTTGGATGGGTATAATAATGATGTGTAACTCATGTAAATAATAAATATAACATGTTAATGATTCTGTATATATGATATACCATCCATTTATATATTATTTTAATATCAAAAGAATGATATTGTCGCTCGTGCGTACGTACAGACTACCGTCTCCACGAACGCGATGAGATTCATTCTCCATCGTATCCATTCAAGTATAATTATCATTTGATGATTTAAAAATGATGTTTAAGGACTGTATATCATTCTGGATATGAATAAGATACAACAACCATGGCTTATGTAACAAAACATATAAAAGAAAATGAGTAAGTTAACTCCCGAATCGACGATAATTCTAAGATATTATTAACAAATCAATGTTAAAAGATCATATATGATATCATATTAATATATATGATTCTTGTATAATTTAATAACAACTATTTCACCATTATACAGGAGGTTAACCTACCCCAACCAAGGAAAAGTACAAGGTAAGGGTTATTTCACAATCTCTTCATTATCCGAGGTTGTTTATATGTAATAATCTTCTAGGATATCTTTATCATCCACATCCATGTTTCTTAAAAATGTATTTCAAAACATTTTTTATGGGTTAAAGTCATTTATACCCTTGTTTGAATTTTTATAAGTGGTTTATAAAGGAATCTTTCCGTCGGATTCAAAACAAGGTCCTTTTTAACCTTTTCGATAGAATTGAGGTAAGAATATGTTTTTTTAACTTATACGGCGGGTGCGGTTATTTTACGCCGTTATAAAATATTCAAAGATTTCCTTACAAGATTATAAGAATATTTTCAAAGAAAATGTTTTATTTTATATGGATCTTAAATGGTTTCAAAATGAAAGGAGATATTTCTTTAAAAAGAATTTTGATTTCATCTATGTCAACATCCTTTGATGGATTTTAAGATTATTTGAAGTTGATTTATTATGATACAAAACTTCTATATTGTATTGAAGGTTTTGTGATATGTTTGACTATGGATGTGCTATTTTTATACCATTCATAGTTATGGTGAAATTATTGACATTTCGTATGCTAGTTTTAATACGAATGTTTATGTTATGTTTAAACCTTTTCATATGGGAATGCATTGGACTTAATAAGTGACGGGTGGAGCCCGCTATAGCTCCTCGATGCATCGGTAGGTCTCATGAGACAAACTAGTGTCTTGGCACAAGGCCTTGACAAAATCTTATTTGTAGTCTTGGCATGAGGCCTTCGCTATGTGGTTATGATAGTCTGGCATTATGCATTCCAACATTATGAAAGTGGTTATTGATATTGCATGTGATTATTCGATTAGTAGAATATCCATGTGAATAAGTAAATGGCATTATTTCATTTTTATTTTTGCCACACTATGTTGAAGTTCAATTTTAAAAGGCTTTTGTTTTAGTAATTCATTGCCTTAAATGTTTATGCTTATTATGAATGTTCCGCTATATTGTTATCCTTACTGGGCATTTGAGCTCACCCCTTTTCTATGTTTTATTTTTCCCAGGTAGTGAAGAAGTAAATTTTGATTGACTTGCAAGGATATTATGAGGGGTTAATAGTGTGGATATGAAGACTTTGTTGTTTTAGTAGTTTTTCACTTTGAAATGTAATGTAAAACTTTATGAATATATCTAGTGTTTCCAAGGCTACTAAACCAATCGGTCTTTCGAGATTTGATCTTTCTTGTGATCATGCCAATGTTATGTAATAATGCACCGACTCTGGGTAACTGGGGTCGGGGCGTTACAGTTGGTATCAGAGGAAGTTTAGTACAAACCTTGGAAACTAGATTTAGATAAACTCTGATTACAGCACGTAGACCTAAGATGAACTTTGAGGATTAGTATAGATGAACTTCCTAGAATTTTGGTATTGTAGAGATTTTGTGAGTTTTCCGAGCAATACATCCCTGTCTGGATACGAGCAGGTAGAGGCGGCTCTGGCACATATGTACCTAGGGGTAAAACCCGAAAACACCGCTTTGAGCTAGACTCGAACGGGAACTGGTGCACGACAACGGGCCTTGCTGCACTCTTGGTTACGACACTCCCGGGGGATATGCTTAGGATAACTATCATTATCTTTACAAATCATTATGAAGGGTTTATGAGTATATACTTCCTCAAAGAAAACATTTTTATGATTATGGATTATATCCATAAATAGTTCAATTTATGTTAAGTGTTTTATAAGTATGGGATTATGTATTTTGATTCATAAACTGATCTAGTTTATGCCATTGTTTAGAAATGGCGCCTAGTGGAAGAAATGGAAACCGTATCAATGCACGCACTCCATGTAGGGATTGCCCTCCTGCTCAAGATAATTATAGTGGGGCTAGTGATGCAACTGGTGCTGATCAGCTAATCACCATACTGGGACAACTTACTCAGGTTATGAATAATAACCTTACCCGTATGGAGCACCCTGATCCGCAGCGTGGAGGATCAATGTTAGATCGATTCATGAGGCAACAACCACCAACGTTCATTGGGAATACAAATCCCTTAGTAGCTGAGCAATGGATATTTTCCCTAGAGAAAATATTTCAGGCTTTGGGGAGCAGTGAAAGGGAAAACGTTATCATGGCAGTTTACCGCCTCACTGGAGATGCTGATCAATGGTGGTCATTGATTCAAAATACGAAGGAAGATGATGAAGTATCAAATATGGAATGGAGGGAATTCAAAGATCTGTTTTTAGAAAAATACTTCCCTCGCGACTATCGAGCGGATATGGAAAGACAATTTCTGAGTCTGAGACAAAAGGAGGATGAGAATGTCACAAAGTATGAGGCTAACTTTACAAGGTTAGCGAGGTATGCTGGAGATTATATTCGCAACCCAAGAAGTAAGATTGATCGTTTCTTTGATGGGTTAAAACCATTTCTCCGTCGAGCATTAGTCTCACAATCCTTTTCATCATACGAAGACATTGTCTCATGTGCTATAAGGACCGAAAAGGAATTCTCTAAGTCTTATGACTTTAAAGCAAAGCAAGAGAAGAAGAGACCTGCTGATCAATCTGGGAATGGAAATAAGGGGAAGAAGGGAAAGGTTCAATATCCATCTTGTGGTAAATGCGGGAAGAAACATCCTGGTACTTGCTTGAAGGGAATGGGAGTCTGTTACAAGTGTGGTGAAAAAGGCCACCAAGCTCATGATTGCAAGGGGAAGAAGGAAGCTACCAACGTTCAGTGCTACAATTGCAGGGAGATGGGGCATTATGCAAATGCATGTCCTAAGCGTCAGGAGAACTTACCTCAGAAAAGGCCAAGGGATCAAGGCCAGGCTTATGCTATCACTACTGCTGAGGTAGAAGCTCCGAAAGACGTGGTGGCAGGTAATTTAATGGTTTCCTCAAGTTTAGCAAATGCATTATTTGATTCTGGATCATCGCATTGTTTCATATCTTCCCAGTTTGCTAAGAAAATTAGATATTTCCAATTTGATTTAATAAGGGAGTTGTCAGTTAAAACTCCTAAGGGAAGTATCGTTGCAACAAAGTTATTTGAATCAGTCCCCATTAGAGCACATAAATTTTCTTTATCTACTGATTTCATCGTCATACCTATGATCGAGTTTGATATAATCCTCGGTATGGACTGGATATCGGACTATGATGCGAAGATTTATTGTAAGAAGAAAGAGGTTACGATTCTTGATGATAATGATAAGGAACACCTTATTTTTAGAGCAGAATCGTCACCACCTAATTCTTATTTAGATCCACCCTCAATAGCTCAACTAAATTCAATTATTGGGGAGGAAGAGAATGAAATAACTACGGGTGAGGAAAGGAATGTTCAAATAGAGGATGTACCTGTTGTGAAAGAATTTGTAGATGTATTTCCAGAAGATTTACCTGGACATCCTCCAGAACGAGAAGTTGAGTTTTCTATTGATTTGATTCCTGGATCAAGGCCTATATCGAAGACCCCTTATAGAATGGCCACTGTAGAGTTAGTCGAACTAAAGAAACAACTAGAGGAATTGAGTAATAAGGGATTTATTCGCCCTACTGTTTCTCCATGGGGAGCCCCTGTTCTTTTTGTTAAAAAGAAAGATGGATCTATGAGGTTATGTATCGACTACAGGGAGATCAATGCTATAACGATAAAGAACAAGTATCCCCTACCTCGTATTGATGATTTATTTGACCAACTGCATGGAGCTCAATACTTTTCAAAGATTGACCTTCGATCTGGATACCATCAGTTGTGTGTGAAGAAGGAAGACATTCCGAAAACAGCATTTCGAACCAGGTACGGGCATTACGAGTTTACTGTAATGCCATTTGGATTGACTAATGCACCCTCTGTATTCATGGATCTGATGAATAGAGTCTTCAAGGAGTATCTCGATGAATTTGTGGTGGTATTTATTGATGATATCTTGGTATACTCCAAAACCTACGAAGATCATGAAAATCACTTGCGCATTATCTTGAAGACTCTGAGGAGGCATGAATTATATGGGAAGTTTAGCAAGTGTGAATTCTGGCTTCAGGAGATTTCTTTTCTTGGCCATATTGTCTCTAAAGATGGAATCTCTGTTGATCCTTCTAAGACCAATGCAATCCAAGAATGGCCAGCACCTACGAGTATAACTGAGGTACGTAGTTTTATTGGTTTGGCAGGTTATTATCGACGTTTCGTCCAGAATTTTGCCCGATTGGCTAACCCATTAACGAAGCTCACACGTAAAGGGGTTAAATTTGTTTGGACAAAAGAGTTTGAAGAATGTTTCGAAGAACTGAAGAGAAGATTAGTCAATGCTCCTATATTGACTCTACCATCGGGGAATGATGGGTTCGTTATTTATAGTGATGCATCGAAGAAAGGACTTGGCTGTGTCCTTATGCAGAATGATAGAGTTATTGCCTATGCATCACGACAGTTGAAAATTCATGAACAAAACTATCCTACTCATGATCTTGAGTTAGCGGCTGTGATCTTTGCTTTGAAGATATGGAGGCACTACCTCTATGGTGAAAAATGAGAGATTTATACTGATCACAAGAGTTTGAAGTATATTTTCTCACAAAAAGAACTCAACATGAGGCAAAGGAGATGGCTTGAATTACTCAAGGATTATGATTGTATGATACACTACCACCCGGGGAAGGCAAACAAGGTGGCAGATGCTTTGAGTAGAAAAGACCATGGAGTTTTGAACAATATGAGAATTGAAAGGGATCCAATTTTCATGGATCTAGTGAAAATGGACATGGGAATAACCAGGGAAGGTGAAACATCAATGCTTTTTCAAATGGTTGCCAAACCATCTTTACTAGAAAGGATTAAGAGTTCTCAGACCGATGATGACGAATTCCAAAAGAAGATTAAATCTGTGAATGATGGGAGATTGAGAGACTTTGTGTATGAAGATGGAATTTTGAAATTCGGGAAGAGACATTGTGTTCCCAATATACCTGATCTAAAAAGGGAATTGCTGGATGATGCTCATAGTTCCAATTTCTCTATACACCATGGGAGCACCAAAATGTATAGAGATTTGAAGGAACATTTTTGGTGGGACAACATGAAGAGGGAGATTGCTGATTTTGTGTCAAGATGTATGGTTTGTCAACAAGTGAAAGCTGGAAGGCAACAGCCTGGAGGAGTCATGCAACCTCGTCCCATACCGGAGTGGAAATGGGACAATGTTACGATGGACTTTGTCATGGGGATACCGAAGACTCCTAGAAGGAACGATGCAATATGGGTTATTGTTGATCGTCTTACCAAGTCAGCACATTTTCTTGCTATAAGAGAAGATCTACCCCTGGAACGTCTAGCAAGACTATACATTAATGAAGTTGTGAGACTTCATGGAGTACCCCTATCAATTGTTTCTGATCGTGATCCCCGTTTTACTTCAAGATTCTAGAAAAGTCTTCAGAAATCCCTGGATACAGAACTTCATTTGAGCACTGCTTACCACCCTCAGACAGACGGACAATCAGAACGGACCATTCAAACCTTAGAAGACATGTTGAGATCTTGCTCACTTGACTTTCAGGGTATGTGGGATCAATATTTACCACTGGTAGAATTTTCCTATAACAATAGCTTCCATTCGAGTATACAGATGGCACCATATGAAGTGTTATACGAAAAGAGATGTCGTACACCAACCTGTTGGGATGACGTTGGTGAAAGAAAACTTGTAGGCCCAGAGCTGGTGGAGGAAACGGTGGAAAAGGTGAAAGTAATCCAAAATCACATCAAAGCAGCTCAATGTAGGCAGAAGAGCTATGCCGATAATCGAAGGAAGGATTTGGAATTTCAAGTCGGTGATCTTGTTTTTCTGAAGGTATCTTCGTGGAAGGGAGTCATACGTTTTGGTAAGAAAGGTAAATTGAGTCCCAGGTACATCGGACCTTTCGAAATTCTAGAACGAATTGGGGTTGTAGCTTACCGATTGGCAATGCCGCCAAGTCTCTCCAAAGTTCACGATGTGTTCCACGTATCTCTATTGAGGAAATACATGCCTGATCCGACCCATGTACTCACCTATGAGGAATTAGAACTGGAACCCGATCTGTCTTATTGCGAAAAGCCCGTCAGGATTCTTGATACAAGAGAACAAGTACTGAGAAACCGGACGACGCGTCTGGTAAAAGTTTTGTGGAGAAATCATAAGATGGAAGAGGCAACGTGGGAACCCGAGGAACTTATGATGAAGAACCACCCGAGTCTTTTTATGCAGTAATACCCTAGAAATTGCGAGGACGCAATTATTTGAAGGAGGGGAGAATGTAACACCCCAAGCTTCTACGGTATGTTTCCCTTCGAATAATGCGATAGCGTGTGTTGTACGCAACCTCGAGTTCTAACACACACCACAACTAATTAAACTAGCCGTTGTGAATAGTAATACCTACTTTTTGAAATCATATATATTCTATATTTCAAAATGGACATCATTTTTGGATTCGTAATATCAAAATTATCCTAGGGTGAAATTTTGGTACATTTCGGATAACTTTCATATTTTGATGAATAGTGAAAATTTCTAAATTTTAATTAAAAACAACTTTTTTAATCAAAATAATTAATAGTGATAAATTATGAATTTGAGTGGTTTTAAAGTATATTTAGAATATATTTTTACCATTCAATTTAATGTTTATCATTGGACATAATTTTACAATTAAACCGAACATAAACAAGTGTCAATCTTTTGATAGTTATTATCTCTTAAAAACACGCTTTTTGTTTTGACAGCGGGAATTAATTTTAAATTAATTTCTGCCACTTCTGTGTTTTGAATTTAGGAAAATGGATTCTATATTTGGAATCAGGATGTTCAAATTGTGTAAATAGGTAACTTTTATTTTTACACATTTTGAATAATTACTGCGGTAAATATTTTATTTACCATGGTTAAAGGGTAAATCCGGTAAATAAGGGTTAAAAAATAATATTATAATAATACTAAATTACCCTAAAACGTGTCTTAACCCTATTGGTTGATACATGGTCGACCATGGGCATCTTTGTGTCAATTTTGGGACCCCATGGATCCACTTGTAAGTGATAATGACACTTTATTTTAATTAAGTTAAAATGAATACAAAAATGACACAAGCATATATCTTTTAGAACAACAATTGTTACATAGGGTTATATATGTTGGATTTTAGATTATAAATATTCATTAGAAAGATAAAAATATTTCCTACATAATTATATTTTATTTATAATTTTTAGACATTAAATAATTTATTTTATATATGACACAATGATGATGCAGTAATTTCTATAATAGTGAAAAATTAAAATAATTGATATTATAAATACCCAAATAAATATAATATGAAACTTTTAATGAATTAAACTAATTTTCTAGGATACTATGATATATTAGGATTGATATAATTGACTTTTTTCGAAGTAATCAATCTGTTATGAGTTTCAAAAAAAATCAACTATTGAATAGTGTCAAAATTGACATAAAAGAGTTCTTAAAACAAATATTATATTATTAATTGATATTAAATTCCTAAAAATCTAAGGTTCGGCCAAGAGACTTATATCATGATAGGATCATCATTAATGTACCACTTGGGGGTCTCTTGGATGTATATAGTAAGTTTATTAACCATATTATATAAAAATACAAAGAGACATTGTAAAAGTGAAACTAATTAACTTAGAGTTAATACTTAAAGATAAGGTTAATATAAGTACCCAAACCTGTCTAAATTCTATTGGTTGAGTGGTTTTCGACTTATCCCCACCTTAAACTTTGAATAATAAGCTTTGGAGCCATTAGAAACCGAATATGAATTTATTATAAATTAATATTTCTAACTTTTCCAAAGGTGCCCCTCACCCCTCTTATAAAAGGGCACTCCTCCTTCTCATTTCTTCACACCTTCAAAGCCTTTTGGTTCGGCCAAACTCTGCCCAAATACTCTCCCAACATCCCTCACTACAACCTAGAGGCCTTAGTTTGATCAGAAAGCCAACCTAAGGAGCCCTTTTGATCAAATCAAAAGGAAGAACCCGAAGAAGAGGTAATGATTTCACCACCCTTTTCTAAGTTCATTTCTTCTTCCACTTCTTCTTCCTTTGTTCTTACCATTATGAAATAATAACTCCAGTATCTCACATATACTGTGATGTTATTATAAATATGGTACAATCATATTCAGTATTCTATCCACCCTTTGAATAACATGTCACCATACGTGCGTACGTACGGCTTACCGTCTCCACGTCGTGGTGTAATTGTTATTCAATATAATATTATTTGGATGGGTATAATAATGATGTGTAACTCATGTAAATAATAAATATAACATGTTAATGATTCTGTATATATGATATACCATCCATTTATATATTATTTTAATATCAAAATAATGATATTGTCGCTCGTGCGTACGTACGGACTACCGTCTCCACGAACGCGATGAGATTCATTCTCCATCGTATCCATTCAAGTATAATTATCATTTGATGATTTAAAAATGATGTTTAAGGACTGTATATCATTCTGGATATGAATAAGATACAACAACCATGGCTTATGTAACAAAACATATAAAAGAAAATGAGTAAGTTAACTCCCGAATCGACGATAATTCTAAGATATTATTAACAAATCAATGTTAAAAGATCATATATGATATCATATTAATATATATGATTCTTGTATAATTTAATAACAACTATTTCACCATTATACAGGAGGTTAACCTACCCCAACCAAGGAAAAGTACAAGGTAAGGGTTATTTCACAATCTCTTCATTATCTGAGGTTGTTTATACGTAATAATCTACTAGGATATCTTTATCATCCACATCCATGTTTCTTAAAAATGTATTTCAAAACATTTTTTATGGGTTAAAGTCATTTATACCCTTGTTTGAATTTTTATAAGAGGTTTATAAAGGAATCTTTCCGTCGTTTTCAAAACAAGGTCCTTTTTAACCTTTTCGATAGAATTGAGGTAAGAATGTTTTTTTTTAACTTATACGGCGGGTGCGGTTATTTTACGCCGTTATAAAATCTTCAAAGATTTCCTTACAAGCTTATAAGAATATTTTCAAAGAAAATGTTTTATTTTATATGGATCTTAAATGGTTTCAAAATGAAAGGATATATTTCTTTAAAAAGAATTTTGATTTCATCTATGTCAACATCCTTTGATGGATTTTAAGATTATTTGAAGTTGATTTATTATGATACAAAACTTCTATATTGTATTGAAGGTTTTGTGATATGTTTGACTATGGATGTGCTATTTTTATACCATTCATAGTTATGGTGAAATTATTGACATTTCGTATGCTAGTTTTAATACGAATGTTTATGTTATGTTTAAACCTTTTCATATGGGAATGCATTGGACTTAATAAGTGACGGGTGGAGCCCGTTATAGCTCCTCGATGCATCGGTAGGTCTCATGAGACAAACTAGTGTCTTGGCACAAGGCCTTGACAAAATCTTATTTGTAGTCTTGGCACGAGGCCTTGGCTATGTGGTTATGATAGTCTGGCATTATGCATTCCAACATTATGAAAGTGGTTATTGATATTTCATGTGATTATTCGATTAGTAGAATATCCATGTGAATAAGTAAATGGCATTATTTCATTTTTATTTTTGCCATACTATGTTGAAGTTCAATTTTAAAAGGCTTTTGTTTTAGTAATTCATTGCCTTAAATGTTTATGCTTATTATGAATGTTCCGCTATATTGTTATCCTTACTGGGCATTTGAGCTCACCCCTTTTCTATGTTTTATTTTTCCCAGGTAATGAAGAAGTAAATTATGATTGACTTGCAGGGATATTATGAGGGGTTAATAGTGTGGATATGAAGACTTTGTTGTTGTAGTAGTTTTTCACTTTGAAATGTAATGTAAAACTTTATGAATATATCTAGTGTTTCCAAGGCTACTAAACCAATCGGTCTTTCGAGATTTGATCTTTCTTGTGATCATGCCAATGTTATGTAATAATGCACCGACTCTGGGTAACTGGGGTCGGGGCGTTACACTAATGACAACCATGTATGTTGGATTCTTGAAATTAAAAACACAGAGGTGACAAAGTTTCATTTAAACGAATAATCAGTTTCTTTAACTATTACTTAGTGGTTTCACTATTCATCAAAAATTGAGGTTTTTCAGAAAAATACCAAAAATTTACCCTAAGCTATATTTGATATTAAGAATTCAAAAATGAAGTCTATTTTAAAAAATTAAAAACATATAAGTTGCATTAATTAATTTAATAATTAATTCTCGCTGTCAAAACAAATAGCGTGTTTTTAAGAAGCAATAAGTATCAAAAGATTGACTCTAGTTTAAGTCCAATTTCAAGATGAAATTAATCCCAACGACCACTATTGGATTAAATGGTAAAAATATATTCTAATTTAACGTTAAAAAAATTCAAGAAATAATCTAATCATATAAATAAATTATATTAAAGAGAGTTTTTGAATTAAAATACAACATTTTTCACTGTTCATTAAAAAATGAACTTTATCAGAAAAATACCGAAAATTTACACAGTGTAAATTTTGATGTCCCGATTCTAAAGAATAATTTTATTTTATCAAATATAACACATAAAATTGTCAAAAAATGGATTTAAAAGAGGTTCTCCATCAAAAGGCGGTTAATCGACCTTCTAAAGAACATTAGAATTTTTACGCTTAAAAATTGAATTCATTCACATTTTTAATCCTCCAACATTTATTGTAAAAAGTAAAAATATTTGAAAAACATATATAATAATTTTTTAGTTAGTTCTATTCATTCCCGCCACCACAACAGATAGGCGTTAACTACCTTTTAAAATAATATTATTTTATTATTAGAGTGCAACGTAAGATTCCCAAGAAACTCATTGTTGCGTGTTGGGTACGCCATCGAGCATAGCGTCCCCTTTAAAGTTATATTAATATTTTGTTCACAAATATGGATAAATGTGAAAATGTCATACTCTTTATTTACCTGGGGTGTTACATCCTTCTCCCCTTTTGGGAATTGCGTCCTCACAATTTTAAAATTGGGCTTGGAAACTTCATTGAAAATCCCACATCGGAACAAGAGTCAGTAAAACAATCACTTTAAAATAAAGAAAGATAAGTACAAAGGTCACCCGAGTTAACCCATACTAGGATTCCAAGTATGAAAATATGGACATGGAGGAAAAAAAGGGTCATGTTCGGACAGTGAGTGATAGAAAACATGTTTAGGAGAAATTTAACCACAAGAAAATCACAAACTTATGATGGGTTAAACAGTATTTGATTCCCCAGTAGGAAAAGTTAATAGACAACATTTTTTTTGTTTTTTTCTTATTGAGGAATTTATTCATAAGGAAACATAATTACTTATCATGTTGACTTTCAACTTTTATGAGATTTCTTACACAAACTCATATTTTCTCCAAAAGACGAGTATTTAGGGAGAATTGTTCACTATAATCAACTTCTAGAGAATCACCTAATCCAAAAAAAATAATTATATACTTCCCATTTACTTAGACATTAACCAAAACCAAAACCAAAATGGTTATTACAAGATCATATAATCCAGAAAAGGAGAACCCTTAATAATAAGAAAATATATTCTTAATCTCCAAAATTTGTCCAACAAAACCCAAAGTTCAACGAGGACCATTTGATAAACAATTTGTCCATAAAATTATTCAAAGTAAACCAAACTAATATTGAAACCAAAATATTTGAAGGATTTAGTCACATAGTCTTCTAAGGTACAAATTAACTTTTATCTCCAAATAACATCAGTTGCTCTTAAATTCTCATATTGAAAAGTAATTAACCTAATCACATATCCTAAATGATAGGTTAATCATTTCCATAGATAACCCAAAATAAACATACTCTTGATTCCCGAAATCATCTAACTAAAAAGAATTAGTCAAACTAACCAGGGACTTCATGTAGTCCAGTGGTAGGCGATAAATACCAGTCGCACTTTGGTTGTGAGTTCGATTCCCGCAGCATTGTCTGACGCGACGGGTTGTCACACGGTCTGTGTGTTGTCCTTTTTCCAAAACAATATAATTCTTAAAACATTCCCCAAAACGAGACAAAATATTCAAAAAAGTTCATAACATATTTTAACCTCAAGTTTATCTCATGCCTTTCATTTTCCATCATAACATATAATAACCCATAATTACCTCAAAAGTAAGGATCATATAAACCCAAATGGTTCTTTATAACTATGTCCACAAAAGAACAGATAACTATTCCTTGAATAAAATTTTCAGATATTAAACATCAGGGTTACACATACTATAAAAAGTCTTCTAATGTAACCCCATCATCAAAAGAGACGTAATACTCTTAAGAATTTCACCATAACTCTTGAATCCCTTATATGTTGACTTCTTACTCATTCAACATTCTTCATTATCCATTAACCATTCCCTTCCAACTTATTCTGAAATACTTCTTTCCTATAAACAAAATCATGAATCATATCCGAAGATTCCAAAAAAGGAAAACAAAAGCTGTGAAATAATCCATAACTTTGATTGGTCATTGTCAGTTTCTTCATCCTCAATCGGAATGGCATTAGGTATTGGTAAACAAATATTTGTACGATCTTGGTGATCCCATTCACGAAACATCATCATAGGAAATGTGTTTGCATAATGACCATGCACACCACATTTAAAACATTCAATTGATCCCTCAGAAAGAACTTCTTTCCCTTTCCTCGAGTCAACTGGATGCTTCCTTTTTCCATGGCAGGTTCTTGCTTTATGACCTTAATTTCAACATCTATAGCATATTTCTGTCCCTTTGAAACATTTTCCAAGGTGTTTTTTTCCACATATTTGACACATAGGTTTTTGAACACACTTACCATTATGATTATTACCTGTAGTTCCGTAGGGTTTTGTTTCACTCATATATGATTCCTTAGAGAAATAACCAAGGTTTATGTGGTCAATCAAGACTCCAGATAGTTGGTTGAGGATAAACACAAGAGTTCTCATTGCAGCTCCCATATCATTCAGTTACTTTCTCAAAAAACTGTCACAGTTTCCTTTACATCCACTGTTACTTTGGTGCCTACTAGATCCAGCCATTTACTAAAACCAAAAAGGTCAGTGTGAGTATATCAACAAAACCATCATGTACTAATGAGGATGATAAACACTAAGATATACTTACTCATTCACTTTATCTAATAATAGCAATGTTTCTGAAATCCTATCCATTATGGTAATGTCACTTATGCTTAAAGAATACCCTAACCTCTAAATTTATCTAAACCGACCTCTGATACCAACTATAAGGCCCCAGCCTTAAATCATACTTAATCTTGAGTTATTAAAAGATTACACATTGAGGATCTTTTCAGATTTAGAGTTTTAGAGAATTAGATCATAAAACTTGCATTACATTCCATATTCAATCAAAGTGATTACATAAAAGATAGTATTCTTTTTTTCCCATAAACGAAAACATATTTAAAATAAAACATGGATTCTTTCTTGAAACTTCCATGACACTATCATCATATCATGTACCCTTCCCTGGACCTGTGAAATCATTTAAAAAACTTGGGATGAGCATAAAAAGCTCAGTAAGGGATATAAAAATATGTAAAGGAAACATGAGTACATGTATACATAAGAGTGAAATCATAATTTACCCATACAATATAAGCACTTTAACAAACCTCATAAAATCATGAATAAATCATATAAATCATAATACATAATGGTAACTTGAGGCATTCATAACATTCTTATGTAGGGAGTAACCCTCTTGGTTACGTTTAGAATACCCATCACAATATATTTCCTAAATCTCTTCGGAGAAACCTTAAAGTTTAACCCCTTTGCGTTACCCAATGCATCGGAGAGATATATCGGGCTCACCCACCCTTAGTTTATCACGGAACCACCCGTCTTCATAATAATCCCCAAGAACCATAACATAATCATATCACATAAATATACATGAGGGAAACATAACATTTCCACTTTTCAATCACAAGATATCAATACAACACATTGATATAAAAACATTATGAAAAACATTTTTAATACCAAAATAAAGGAAAAGTAAAACATGGTATTTATTTTTTTCTTTTAAAAAAATGTATGTCTTGTAGAGGAAGCCGGAAGTCAAATAATGGTCATGGCGGCGGAGAAGTCTCTGTCGCCGCATAGGTACGACAAAAACATTCCATTTTGTCGTTTAGTAAAACGCTTTGTATAAAAACAATATTCCTTTTAGATAAACATAAAAGTCAAAGGTGTTTATACAACGTATAAAATAAGGTTGTGTATAAAACAAAATATGCCTCAATGAAAGGAGATTGAGACGAAGTCCTATACAAAGACGTTATCCTTGGATTAAGGATAAATCAATTACATAATTATGTGTGACAAACTAATACACCAAATATAAGAGGATATTAATTGTAAAACAATTAGAGGTTATTCACACATATTCATAGAACGATATATTCATGGAGTACAAGCTTATCCCAAAGAATCAAAATTGGGTTAAGAAGTTCCCTTGCAAAAATTTGACAGCCTAAAAACGTCACTACAAAATTTAGAAAATGAGTTGATGAGAGATAAAAAGGGTATCTCATCACTTGGACATAAAATTTAAATCACTAAGGATATATAAGAACATATCCCAACATAATTTTATGTGAATTAAAATACATAACAAAATAAGTCTTTTAAAAAGAGGAGGGTGAAAGGTTCCCTTACCGACATGGGTATCTTTCGAAACATACACCCCGTAAAAGAAGGACAATACAACATTGATGTAAATAATCATAAATGAAAGTATATTACACAATGAGTAAAATAATTGGAATTACATACACCACTCAAATGAAATTATGGAAAATGTAGCATAAATCTCACGGGAATAAAAGTGAGATGAAAAATCTCTTACGAAAACACGGCAGCCTAACGGCGCCACTTAAAACTTCCAAAAATGGATTGATGAGATCAAATAGGGTCTCTAATCATATTACAATAAACTTTACAGAAATAGGAATATAAAATAACATCCCCCATCATAACAAATAGGAGCTTAAAAGAAGTGACATAATGGGGAGTACTTAAAAAGAAAGAGAGAGGTTAGATTTTTTTACAAAAATTCGGCAGACTAACGGCGCCACTCAAAACATCAAAAATGGATTGATGAGAGAGAATACGGTCTCTCGTCATATTAAAATAAAAATTACAGTAAGATTAATATAATAGAACATCCCAATCACAAGAAATATGAGCTTAAAAGTAATGACAAAAAAGAGTGTACTTAAAAAGAAAGAGAGGAGTAGGATCCCTTACCTCAGGTCCGACTTGACTCGATCGTTCTTTAACGTCCTGAATAATAAACTTGAGTTAATTTATACTTTCTTAAAATCCTTTTTCAACTTAATTATTCCTTTAATGTAATAATTTAAGTTAATAATGTTTGTTTTGTCGATATTTGGTTATTAACTCGAAAGTGGACTTCTTACAATTACATGTTGTTCGTGTGGTCAAAGGTTCATTATATCCAGAATTATATTCATTATTTGGATATCATATATATCATATATATCCAGAATATACATGTATTTATAATATTACATAATCATTTAGAGGTAAGAAATGAAATGCACCGTTCATGGAGACGGTAAGTCGTACGTACGCATGAACGCTACTTTCATTTCTATGTCATATTAATGGAATTAAAACTAAATGAGAGGTATGTATATTTTAATTCCAGAATTATATTAATAATTTATATGTAACAGAAATCATATATAATAACTTTAAATACATCATTTTTACATCCCACATATGGCATTAACGAATCAAATCACTTTGAGGGGGCGGTAGTCTGCACTTCCTAAAATGAAATTATCGTGTTTACCCACAATGGAAACCATAAAGGTATGCCAGAAAAGAAAAATACGGAAGCTTAAGTAAAACATAACAATATTATATATCATATATGAATATATTTAAATCTTAATGGCCACCTTTGAATGTGTTATATGAGTGTTGAACAATCATCGTTTCGTGAGGCAGAAATTCCCCATCCACAGAAACTGTATGTTCTTTAACCATTAGATGTAGGTGTGTGTATGTGTAGCTAGAATTCTTCTTATAAAAACATCCTAATATATTTAATATACTTTATTTGTTACAAAAGAAATGAATAAAAAGATTTTAGGGGGTTGGAGAAGCAAAATAATACAAAAGGACTCAAGTGAAGACATTACCTTAAAATCGGGTAACTCCCTTTGGTTTGAGCTCAAAGGCTTCCTTGGGAAGACTTCTGCCCAAAGTGAGTCTTCTAAGAGCTAGAGAGGGATGTGGAGAGACACAATGGGCAGGGGATGGCCGAGAAAAAGGCTTTTGATGTGTGGGTAAGGAGGTAGAGGTGGGGGCCTTTTATAAGAGGAGAGGAGGGGCACTCTTGGAAAGTAAAGAAATGTTACTTTATTTGAAAATGAGTTTCGGATTTAAAAGGACCCACATTGATTTATTTCTAGGATAAGGTGGTAAGGGTTCTAAATATACTCATCCAATAGGTTTTGGACATGTTTAGGACATAGATATTACATTATCATTCTATTTTATTTAAATCATTAAATAATGAGGTCATCGCTGCATCATCATGATGTCATAAATAATTTAATTTATTTAATGTCTAAAAATTATAAAAAAACTACTATGATGTAGGAAATATTTGTATCTTTCCAATGACTATTTATAGTCAAAACCCTGACTTGTATAACCCAATTTAAATATTTTTTAGTAAAACAACTCATGTTTGTGTCATTTTAATTTTAACATTAAATAAAAAGGTATTTTTGTCATTTTCCAACCAAAGTGGCTCCATGGGGTCCCCATGTTGACCCATGGATTGTCTTGGTCGGCCATGACTCATCCAATGAGGGTAGGACATGTGTCTAGGTCATTTAACATTGTTAAAACATTATTTTTACCTTAAATTAAACTAATTACCTCTAATCGCGATTAAGAACATAAAAGTTACTATTCACCAAAAAATTATTTTAATCCCATTGAACCACATTTTTCTTCCTAATGAAAACCATGTATGTTGGATTTTTGAAATTCAAAACACAGAGGTGGCAAAGTTTCATTTAAACGAATAATCGGTTTCTTATCTACCACTTAGTGGTTTCATTATTCATCAAAAATTGACGTTTTTCATAAAAATACCAAAAATTCACCCTAAGCTATATTTGACATTACAAATTCAAAAATGAAGTCTATTTTACAAAATTAAAATCATATATGTTTCATTAATTAATTTAATATTTAATTTCTGTTGTCAAAACAAATAGCGTGTTTTTAAGAAGCAAAAGTATCAAAAGATTGACTCTAGTTTAAGTCCAATTTCAAGATGAAATTAATTCCAACGACCACTATTAGATTAAATGGTAAAAATATACTCTAATTGAACATTAAAACCAATTAAAAAGATAATCTAATAATATAAATAAATTATATTAAAAAGAGGTTTTGAATTAAAATACAACATTTTTCACTGTTCATTAAAAAATGAACTTTATCAGAAAAATACCGAATATTTACACAATGTAAATTTTGATGTCCCGATTCTAAAGAAGAATTTTATTTTGTCAAATATAACACATAAAATTGTCAAAAAGTGGATTTAAAAGAGGTTTTCCATCAAAAGGCAGTTAATCGACCTTCTAAAGAACATTATAATGTTTACGCTTAAAAATTGAATTCATTCACATTATTAATCCTCCAACATTTATTGTTAAAAGTAAAAATATTTTAAAAACATATATAATAATTTTGTAGTTAGTTCTATTCATTCCCACCATCACAACATCTAGGTGTTAACTACCTTTTAAAATAATATTATTTTATTGTTAGAGTGCAACGTAAGATTACCAAGAAACTCATTGTTGCGTGTAGGGTACGCCATCGATCATAGAATCCCCTTTAAAGTTCTATTAATATTTTTTTCCCAAATATGGATAAATGTGAAAACGTCATACTATTTATTTACCTGGGGTGTTACATCCTTCCCCCCTTTTGAGAATTGCGTCCTCGCAATTTTAAAATTCGACTTGGAAACTTCATTGAAAATCCCACATCGGAACAAGAGTTAGTAAAACAATCACTTTAAAATAAATAAAGATAAGTAAAAAAGGTCAGCCGAGTAAACCCATACTAGGATTCCAAGTATGAAAAAATGGACATGGAGGAAAAAAAGAAAGGGTCATGTTCTGATGGAGAGTGATAGAAAACATGTTTAGGAGAAAGTTAACCACAAGAAAATCACAAAGTTGTGATGGGTTAAACAGTATTTGATTGCCTAGTAGGAAAATTTAATAGACATCATTTTTTGTTTTTTTCTTATTGAGGAATTTATTCATAAGGAAAAATAATTACTTATCATGTTGACTTTCAACTTTTATTAGATTTATTACACAAACTCATATTTTCTCCAAAAGATGAGTATTTAGGAAGACTTGTTCACTATAATCAACTTCTAGATAATCACCTAATCAACAAAAAAGAATTATATACTTCCCATGTCTTTATACATTACCCAAACCCAAAACCAAAATGGTTATTACAAGAATATATAATCTAGAAAATGATAACCCTTTATAAAAAGAAAATCTATTCTTAATCTACAAAATTTGTCCAACAAAACCCAAAGTTCAACGAGGACCATTTGATAAACAATTTTCCCATAAAATTCTTCAATGTAAACCAAACTAAGATTGAAACCCAAATATTTTAAGGATTTAGTCACATAGTCTTCCAAGGTACAAATTAACATTTATCTCCAAATAACATCAGTTTCTCTTAAATTCTCATATTGAAAAGTAATTAACCTAATCACATATCCTCGATGATAGGTTAATCATTTTTATAGATAACCCGAAGTAAACTTACTCTTGATTCCTAAAATCATCTAACTAAAAATAATTAGTCAAACTAACCAGGGACATAATGTAGTCCAGTGGTAGATGATAAATACCAGTCGCACTTTGGTTGTGGGTTCGATTCCCGCAGCATTGTCCGACGCAACGGGTTGTCACACAGTCTGCGTGTTGTCCTTTTTCCAAAACAATATAAATCTTAAAACAATCCCCAAAATGAGAGAAAATTTTCAAAAATGATCAAAACATATTTTAACCTCAAGTTTTTCTCATTCCTTTCATTTTCCATCACAACATATAATAACCCATAATTACCTCAAATGTAAGGATCATATAAACCCAAATATTTCTTTATAACTATGTCCACAAAAGAACAGATAACTATTCCTTGAATAAAATTTTCATATATTAAACATCAGGGTTAAAGATACTATAAAAAGTCTTCTAATGTAACCCCATCATCAAAAGAGACTTAATAATCTTATGAATTTCACCATAACTCTTGAAGCCCTTATATGTTGACTTCTTACTCATTCGACATTCTTCATGATCCATTAACCATTCCCTTCTAACTTATTCTGAAATACTTCTTTCCTACAAACAAAATCATGAATCATATCCTAAGATTCCAAAATAGGAAAACAAAAGTTGTGAAATAATCCATACCTTTGATTGGTCATTGTCAGTTTCTTCATCCTCAATCGGAATGGCATTAGGTATTTGTAAACAAATATTTGTACGATCTTGGTGATCTCATTCATGAAACTTCTTCATAGGACATGTGTTTCCATAATGACCATGCAAACCACATTTAAAACATTCAATTGATCCCTCAAAAAGAACTTCATTCCCTTTCCTCGAGTCAACTGGATGCTTCCTTTTTCCATGGAAGGTTATTGCTTTATGACCTTCATTTCCACATCTATAGCATATTTCTGTCCCTTTGAAACATTTTCCAAGGTGTTTCTTTCCACATCTTTGACACATAGGTTTTTGAACACACTTACCTTTATGATTATTACATGTAGTTCCGTAGGGTTTTGTTTCACTCATATATGATGCCTTAGAGAAATCACCAAGGTTTAGGTAGTCAATCACGACTCTAGATAGTTGGTTGAGGATAAACACAAGAGTTCTCATTGCAGCTCCCATATCATTCAGTTGATTTCTCAAAAAACGGTCACAGTTTCCTTCACATCCATTGTTACATTGGTTCCTGCTAGATCCATCCATTTAATAAAACCAAAAAGGTCAGTGTGAGTATATCAACAAAACCATTATGTACTAATGAGGAAGATAAACACTAATATATACTTACTCATTCACTTTATCTAAAACTAGGACTCCTTCTGAAATCCTAACCATTATGGTAATGTCACTTATGCATAAAGAATACCCTAACCTCTAAAGTTATCTAAACCGACCTCTGATACCAAATATAAGGCCCCAGCCTTAAACCTTACTTAATCTTCAGTTATTACAAGATTACACATTGAGGATCTTTTCAGGTTTAGAGTTTTAGAGAATTAGATCATTAAAATTGCATTACATTCCATATTTAATCAAAGTGGTTACATAAAAGATAGTATTATTATTTTCCCATCAACGGAAACATATTTAAAATAAAACATGGATTCTTTCTTGACACATCCTTGACATTATCATCATATCATGTACCCTTCCCTTGACCTGTGAAAACATTTCAAAAACTTGGGATGAGCATAAAAAGCTCAGGAAGGGATTTAAAAATACGGAAAGGACACATGAGTACATTTATACAAACGAATGAAATCATACTTTAACCATACAACATAAGCACTTTAACATAACTCATAAAATCATGAATAAATCATAGAAATCATAAGACATAAATGTAACTTGAGGCATTCATAACATTCTTACGTAGGGAGTAACCCTCTTGGTTACGTTTGGAATACCCATCACAGTATATTTCCTAAATCTCTTCAGAGAAACCTTAAAGTTTAACCCCTTCGCATTACCCAATGCATTGGAGAGCTATATCGTGATTACCTGCCCTTAGTTTATCACAGAACCATCCGTCTTCATAATAATTCCCAAGAACCATAACATAATCGTATCACATAAAATATGCATAAAGGAAACATAACATTTCCACTTTTCAATCACAAGATATCAATACAACACATCGATATAAAAAGATTATGAAAACCATTTTTAATACCAAAATAAAGGAAAAGTAAAACATGGTATTTATTTTTTTTCTTTTAAAAAAAGGTACGGCTTGTAGAGGAAACCGAAACTCAAATAATGGTCATGTCGGCGGAGAAGTCTTTGTCACCGCATACGTACAACAAAAACATTCCATTTTGTCGTTTAGTAAAACGCTTTGTATAAAAAAAGATTCCTTTTAGATAAACATAAATGTTAAAGGGTTTTATACACCATATAAAAGAAGGTTGTGTATAAAACAAAATATTCCTCAATGAAAGGAGATTGAGACGAAGTCCTATACAAAGATGGTATCCTTGGATTAAGGATAAATCAATTACATAATTATGTGTGACAAACTAATACAGCAAATATAAGTGGATATTAAGTGTAAAACAATCAGAGTTTATTCACACATATTCATAGAACGACATATTCATGGAGTACAAGCTTATCCCAAAGAATCAAAATTGGGTTAAGAAGTTCCCTTGAAAAAATTATACATCCTAACGGCGTCACTACAAAATTCATAAAATGAGTTGATGTGAGATAAAAAGGGTATCTCATCACTTGGACATAAAATTTAAATCACTAAAGATATAGAAGAACATATCCAAACATAATATTATGTGAATTAAAATACATAACAAAAGAAGTCTTTTAAAAAGAGGAGGGTGAAAGGTTCCCTTACCGACATGGGTATCATTCAAATAATACACCCCGTGAAAGAAAGACAATACAACATTTGTGTAAATACTCATAAATGAATGTATATTACACAATGAGTAAAATAATGGTCAGTACATACACCACTCAATGGAAATTGTGGCAAATGTAGCATAAATCTCATGGGAATAAAAGTGAGATGAAAAATCCCTTACGAAAACTCGGCAGCCTAACGACGCCACTTAAAACATCCAAAAATGGATTGATGAGATCAAATAGGGTCTCTCATCATATTACAATAAAATTTTACATCAAGATGATTATAAAAGAACATCCCCCATCATAAAAAAGAGGATCTTAAAAGAAGTGACATAAAGGAGAGTACTTAATAATAAATAGAGAAGTTAGATCTCTTACGAAAATTCGGCAGCCTAACGTCGCAACTCAAAACATCCAAAATGGATTGATGAGAGAGAATAGGGTCTCTCATCATATGAAAATAAAAATTACAGTAATAGTAATGTAAAAGAACATCCCAATCTCATGAAATATGAGCTAAAAAGTAATGACAAAAAAGAGTGTACTTAAAAAGAGAGGAGTAGGATCCCTTACCTCGGGTCCGGTTTGACTCGATTGTTCTTTAACGTCCTGAATAATAAACTTGAGTTAATATATAATTTCTTAAGAACATTTTTCAATTTCATTATTCCTTTTATGTAATCATTTATGTTAATAATGTTTGTTTTGTCGATATTTGGTTCTTAAGTCGAAAGTGGACTTCTTACAATTACATGTTGTTCGTGTGGTCAAAGGTTCATTATATCCAGAATGATATTCATGATTTGGATATCATATATATCATATATATCCATAATATAAATTTATTTATAATATTACATAATCATTTATAAGTAAGAAATTAAATGCACCGTTCATGAAGACGGTAAGTCGTACGTACGCGTGAACGCTACTTTCATTTCTATGTCATATTAATGGAATTAAAACTAAATTAGAGGAATGTATATTTTAATTCCAGAATTATATTCGTCATTTATATTTAACATAAATCATATATAATAACTTTAAATATATCCTTTATACATCCCACATATGGCATTAACGAATCAAATCACTTTGAGGGGGCGGTAGTCCGCACTTCCTAAAATGAAATTATCATGTTTACCCACAATGGAAACCATAAAGTTATGCCACAAAAGAAAAATACAGAAGCTTAAGTAAAACATAAACATATTATTTATCATATATGAATATAGTGACATCTTAATGTCCACCTTTGAAGGTGTTATATGAGTGTTGAACAATCATCGTTTCGTGAGGCAGAAATTCGCCATCCACAGGAACTGAATGTTCTTTAACCATTAGATGTAGGTGTGTGTAAGTGTAGCTCGAATGATTCTTATAACAACATCCTAGTATATTTAAGATACTGGAGTTGTTACAAAAGAAATGAATAAAAAGAGTTTAGGGGGTTGGAGAATCAAAATAATACCAAAGGACTCAAGTGAAGACATTACCTTAAAATCGGGTAACTCCATTTGATTTGAGCTCAAAGGATTCCCTGGGATGACTTCTACCCAAAGTGAGGATTCTAAGAGTTAAAGAGGGATGTGGAGAGACAATATGAGTAGGTGTTGTCCGAGACAAAGGCTTTGGATGTGTGGGTAAGGAGGTAGAGTTGGGGGCCTTTTATAAGAGGAGAGGAGGGGCACTCATGGAAAGTAATGAAATGTTACATTATTTGAAAATGATTTTCGGATTTAAAAGTCCCACATTGATGTATTTAGAGGTTAAGGTGGTAAGGGTTCGAAATATACTCATTCAATAGGTTTTGGACATGTGTAGGTCTTAGAGTTTACATTATCTTTTGATTATATTTAAATCGTTAAATAATGAGGTCATCGCTGTATCATCATGATGTCATAAATAATTTAATTTGTTTAAAGTCTAAAAATTATAAACAAAATACTATGATGTAGGGAATCTGTTATCTTTCCAATTACTATTTATATTCAAAAATATGACTTTTATAACCCCATTTAAAAATTGTTTTAGTAAAACAACTCATGTTTGTGTCATTTTAATTTTAACATTAAATAAAAATGTATTTATGTCATTTTCCAACCAAAGTGGCTCCATGGGGTCCCCAAGTTGACCCATAGAAATTTTTGGTCGGCCATGACTCATCCAATGAGGGTAGGACATGTGTCTAGGTCATTTCACATTATTAAAATATTATTTTTACCTGAAATTACAATTATTACCTCTAATCACGATTAAGAACATAAAAGTTACTATTTACCAAAAAATTATTTTAATCACATTGAACCACATTTTACTTATTAATGACATCCATGTATGTCGGATTTTTGAAATTAAAAACACAGAGGTGGAAAAGTTTCATTTAAACGAATAATCAGTTTCTTAAACTACCACTTAGTGGTTTCACTATTCATCAAAAATTGAAGTTTTTCAGAAAAATACCAAAAAATCACCCTAAGCTATATTTGATATTATGATTTTAAAAATGAAGTCTATTTAAAAATATTCAAAACTTAAAAGTTGCATTAATTATTTTAATAATTAATTCCCGCTGTCAAAACAAATAGCGTGTTTTTAAGAAACAATTAGTATCAAAAGATTGACTCTAGTTTAAGTCCAATTTCAAGATGAAATTAATTCCAACGACCACTATTGGATTAAATGGTAAAAATATATTCTAATTTAACTTTAAAACCAATTCAAATGATAATCTAATCATATAAATATATTATATTAAATAGAGGTTTTGAATTAAAATACAACAATTTTCACTGTTCATTAAATAATGAACTTTATCGAAAAAATACCAAAAATTTACACAATGTGAATTTTGATGTCCCGATTTTAAAGAAGAATTTTATTTTTTCAAATATAACACATGAAATTGTCAAAAGTGGATTTAAAAGAGGATCTCCATCAAAAGTCGGTTAATTGTCCTTCTAAATAACATTAGAATGTATACGCTTAAAAATGGAATTCATTCACATTTTTAATCCTCCAACATTTATTGTAAAAAGTAAAAATATTTGACAAACATATATAATCATTTTGTAGTTAGTTCAATTCATTCCCGCCATCACAACAGTTAGGCGTTAAATACCTTTTAAAATAATATTATTTTATTATTATAGTGCAACGTAAGATTCCCAAGAAACTCGTTGTTGCGTATTGGGTATGCCATCGAGCATAGCATCCCCTTTAAAGTTATATTAATATTTTGTTCACAAATATGGATAAATGTAAAAATATCATAATCTTTATTTACCTGGGGTGTTACAACCTAGATGGAATTTGAGTTCCTTTTTATGGAAGTGTTCATTCCAGTGACTCTACACTGATTGCTTTTACAATAGCTTCTGCACTTATAGTAGGGCAGCAAGACAGTGGCCCAGTACACTTCGAGGTTCACTAATCTCCCCCACTACACCACGTAAATGGTACCAGACCATTTCTTTAGGACCAAGACCTTTGGGTAGGGTCCTTAATGGGTGATCAGAGAATCGATGATATCATTCAGCATTTCGAAGAAGGATGAAATGCTAGAGAGAGCGCTTTTGGTGGAGAGCTTCCTAGATTATTACGCACCGACATCGAGAGACACCACCAGACATTAGGTAGAGGAGTCATCCATAGTAGGCCTTATACAGATGACACAGGGGCCCAACAGGGCTAGAACCTCTGGTGGAAAACCTCAAGCTACAGGGTCGGTGGTGAGGGAATCACATGATAGAGGATGATAGTTGAGGGTTATACAATGTTACTCTTGAGGCCAGCAGGGTCACATGGCTCGCAACTACCCGAACCATCGTATGGACAACCAGATGATGGTCGAGGGACTGCCACCAAATGACGTAGAGGTTTGGGCGAGGAGGTCCATAGTGCGGCTAATGTGGAAAAGGATATGGATGTGCAGTAAGCGGTGGGCGATGATTCGAGGTTCTCCTGCCACCACCACTAGGTGGTCCACCCCAACCATAGGGAGCGGGAGGACTAGTACGTGCTCAGCTCCAGGATGTTGAGGTATACGACCACGATGCTCAAAAGATGATTTGACATATGATATGAGTCTATTCCACCCTAGATATAGTACTTGTAGACATAGGTGTCAGTCACTCTTTCATTTCCCTGACACTCGTTCAGAGCATGGAGATTTTGGTAGAGCCATTAGCTCGATCCTTACTATTAAAGACTCCTACGGGAGAAGATTTAATGATTACAAACTGGTGATGGCAGTGTTAGATTACTTTAGTGGGAGAGAGCATCAGATGGGATCTTCTTGTTGCGACATCGAGGCCATACGATGTCATCTTGGGTAGGGTTTGGTTATCCACAGTCCATGCTCAGATTGACTATATTAGTTTCAATGTGTGGTGTGTCCATGAGGATGCGACCATATTTCCCTTTATCGTCGAGAAGGGAACATTTGTAGAACATGATGGAATTTAGTGAAGGAGGGTGCAACCGATCACACATCAGTTGGCTAGCCTTACCCTCAAGGTAGTTGATATTGAGAGTCCCATCTATCCGATAGTGGTGGATGTATTTTCCAATTTGATTCCTGAGAATGTTCCAAGACTTCCACCACACAGAAATGTAGACTTTTACATCGACCTATACCCTAGGACAAAACCGAAATCTAAACCAGCATATTAGATGGATTTTGTGGAGATTTGTGAGTTACGGGTACAGTTGGAGGACGTGCAGAGCAAGGGGTTCATATGGACCAATGTTTCTCCATGGGCAGTCCCCATTTTGTTCCCCAGGAAGGTAGATGGGAGTTTGAGACTCTATATTGATTATCAGTGCCCAAATTAGGTGACTGTGAAGAATAAGTATCCACTTCTAAGGATTGAGGATCATTTTGATCAGCTGAAGGGATATCATTGGTTTTCGAAGATAGACCTCATATTAGGCTATAATTAGCTTAGGTACGAGATGAGGATGTGTAGAAGATGACATTCAAATGTCATTATAGTCACTATGAGTTCTTGGTAATGCCAATCGGCATGACAGACAACCCTGCAGTGTTCATGGGACACATGAACAGGATCTTCCAGCCATAACTTGATCACTTTGTGGCGGTCTTCATCGAGGACATGTTGGTGTACTCAGTGAAACAGGAGGAGCATGACTACCATCTAATGATAGTAATGGATACCCTCTGAGAGCACCAGATTTATGGTAATCTCTCTATGTGCTTGTTCTGGATACGGGAGGTCCACAATCTAGAATACATTATCTCGGAGGCTCGAGTTGTAGTGGATCAGGTGAAGATAGAGGATTTGCTTTCTTGGGAGCCACCCAGGGGTGTGACCGAGGTGGTAAGTCTCTTGTGGTTGCCTAGGTACTACCATAGATTCTTACCTGACATTTCAGAGTTGTGGAACCCTTTTTAGCATTGAAATTTTTTGGACAACCCTTCATATTGATGGAAAGTATCCAATAGAGTTTTCAAGAGATGTGGCAGTGACTAATGAGTGCCCCAATGTTGGGGAAACTAGAAGAGGGTGTTGGGTATGTAGCCTACTGTGACGTGTCAGGGACCAGAATTGGATGTGTCCTGATATAGGAGGGATTAGTGATTTCTTATAGATCAAGATAGCTGAGACAACATGAGCAGAACAACGATACCCATGACCTTGAGCTTGTAGAAATGGTCTTCTCCTTGAAGATGTGGTGACTTTACTTGATGGAAGAATGTTTTATAGTCTACATTGATCACAAGATTGTCAGGTATATCTTCCCAATGAAGGACATGAACCAGAGGCATCAAATATGGTTATAGGTTCTCTAAGACTATGAGTTTGTGATAGTTTATACTCATTGGAAAGAGAACGTAGTGGTAGATGCACTCAATAGAAGGTCTGATCTACTGTTGTGGAGTGTGGAGACAAAGTATCTAGCCGCGTTGCCAATATCTTTTGTGGATAGATATGGAGTAGTATACCTTTTGTATATGACAATCAGTCCCCCACTTTTTCAACTAGTTCGGGAGGCACATCTTGGAGACTTTGACTGCGAGGCACGACATGCTAAGATATCCACAGGATAGGCACATAATGGATTTTCTAACGGTGGTGAGCACATAATCTTCTTTAGAGGACGCATCTTGGTTCCAGTGGTGCTACGGGAGTAGGAGTGGAGGGTGTTCCATACATCCCCTCTGGTGGTACTACCTCGTGTGGATATGATATACCAGGACCTCTGACATCAACACTGGTGGCCAGGGATGACGAAGGTAGTGGGAGTGTTTGTTTCATGGTGCCTCAATTGTCATTAAGTAAAGGTTGGGCATGAGGTTCCAGTAGGACTAGCAGAGCCTCTACAGGTTCCAACGTGGATGTGGGATTGTATCTCTATAGACTCTACGACAGGGATTCCATGTATGTCCAGGGGACATGATTCCATCTTGGTGATCATATACCGACTCACCAAGTCAGGTCACTTCCTACCCATCCGAGAGGAGGGATTATTAGAGGGCTGGTATGCCTATATGTACAAATGATTATATGACATCATGGGGTGCCATTAACGATCATCTCCTACCTTGAATCACGTTATACATCCTAGATGTGTAAGGGAATACAGGATGAATTCATGACTCAGCTATGTTTGAGAACCACTTTTAATCCATAGACAGATGGTCAGACAGAACAGACGATTTAGACAGTGGAGGACATGCTACGTGCTTTTGTCCTAGATTTTGGCCGTTGTTGGGAGGATCACTTTCCCAGGGTGGAGTTCTCCAAAAGAACAGATAGAACTACACCATCAGTATGGAACCATTAGAGGACATATACGGTCGACCTGGAAGATCACATCTATGCTAGACAGACCAAATGGAGTCATAACATAGGGGACCCAAGTCGGTATAGGCTCCCATTGAGAGGGTGAAAATCACCCAGGAGTGGATGAAGACTGCTCAAAGTAGAAAAAAGTCTTGTGATGATAGGAGACTTAGAACCATAATATTTGAGGAGGGAGTCCTCGTATTCTTACAGGTCCCACATTGATGAGGTTTGCAGAGATTTGGCAAGGTAGCATACTGCTTGACACTACCACCACAGTTGAAGAGGCTTCAAAACGTCATCCATGTATCCCAGTTGAAGGGATATCTACATGACCAATCTCACATCATTGACCATGTCGATATTGACTTTGATGATGGGGTGATATCTATAGAGGTTCCAATGGACATTGATGATCATCAATAGTGGGTTCATCGTGGACAATCAATACCTCTGGTGCGCTTTCTATGGCAGCAAGGAAACCTCCTAGAGAGCACATGGGAGAGGGAAGCATAGATTTGTGCTCAGTATCCCCATTTGTTTTTCTTTATTCTATGTTTTTGATTTTAGGGATGAAATCCCCTAAGGTGGGGAGAATGTAAAGACCATGATTTTTTCAATGTAATTTTTTAATTATATGGAATTTTTACTCGTCTGCGAAAATTTATGGCGTGTCATTCCAAGGCCCTATGTGCTCGGAATAAATTTTTGAACTTTTTTTAAGATACGTTCAGTAAAGGTTCATGCAGCATTTTCAATGTTTTGATCCAGTGCTTGGACAAAAAATATACGACACTATTAAATCTGAAACGTCGAGAATCGCTTAAGGGAGACTTCACTTTGACCGAACTATGTATGGAGAAAAATATATATTTTTTACTTTTTAAAAGAATAATAAAATAACTTTTTTATTTTATTTCCCACTTTTTTCCTCCAATGGACAAGTAGAAGTGGTGGGACTAATGATGTGTGATTCCATTAAATGGATTCACTTCTCATATACATTGTAACAGAGCCGTTGGAATTAGGATGAATCCTATTAAATGAACCCCTTCTAAATCCACAGGTGTTACTCACCCTCCTCCTCTTATATTTATATGGATCTTGGGGAGAGATATTGGATCGACTTCACCCAACGACAATGTTCTGATAATTTTTCACGACGCCAATCACTTGGAGGATAGAGTCGAGTCCAGTAGGCAGTGATGAGCACCAACAAACGACAAACATGTACTCTTCCTCAATTGCAAAGGCTCTCCAACGAACATGATGTTGGGAATTATTTTTTTTTTAATTTCAAGTAATTGTTGAATCTGATTTCCTCCCTCATGTTTTCAAGATAATGCGAATGGCATGGGTCAATCAATCATGGCCCAGACCCTTCGCTAACTTTTTTACTTTTTCTTACCCCGTGAAAGAGAACCAGTGAAACCGCACCGGCCGACCATGAAGGAAGAGGCATGACGTCATGCACCGCCGGAGGAGGCCATGACACTATGTCGTGGAATTTAGTAGAGAGGATGTCACTGAATAGCTATGGAGGTGTTGTGGCATGCCATAATGTTCCCCTGGTGGGCAAGGGCCGTAGCTAAAGATACGGCAGGGGATGAAGGCGGCTGGCTCGAGCCGGCCGCGAAAGGCAGGGAAGGAGCAGCTCACCGCCACGCGCCACTGGAGGAGGCCATAGCTCGAAGCCGCAGTGGTTGAGGGACCCGTCATTTAGAAACTAGGCAGCACGCCATCGCACCACCACTTCACAATCAGAATGACCACTCAACCATTCGACAAAATTGGGGGGAATCCCCCCCCCCCTCGGGTCGACTAGGGCGGGACCCGCTGTAGAGACCCTAAGCTTGATGTACATGGACATTACATCACTTTTGTGGAATACTTAATACGTAACAAAAACAGACACACAAGGATCGTAATAGCTTAGTGTCTTTGGAAACTCGGAATATAATCTTCTAATCGTGGTGAAAGATCTTCAACATCTCCCATAAAGATCTTCCCCTTTTGATTTCTTACCTAAAACCTTTCTTTATTACCTTGGGAAAAGAAAACATATAAAGGGTGAGCTCAAATGCCCAGTAAGGGTAAATATAGAGAACATAAGACAATCCATAAACATTTGAATGCAAAAACATGAACATCAAATCTACACATCAAAATCTTTAGAAAAGACATGAATCTTGGAAGTACGTAAGGAATATATCATAAGGAAACATTAAGAATAATAAAATAGAATGGGAATAAATCATGTAATTGTGACAACCATTGAGCACATGATTTTATTTCCATAGTATCCAAGGCATTGCTGTCAAGTCCATCTTAGTGGAAAAAGTCCCTTTCTGAATCGATTTCACTCCTCATTCCAGTCTTGTATTACTGAACCAGTTTAAATTTCCGTTCCAGCCATGTATATATAATGAGATATAAAATCATTACCCAATTCATTGGAAGGAGATATAGGCCCCACCAATCTCATAATGAAATCATTCTTACTTGTGCCACAAAATAAACTTAAAACATTCATCATAACCTAAAGAATAAAATGGGTTTCATAAACATCATTCCATCATAACATAATCCATATAAAACAAATGAATATCATTTCATCATAAGAAAAGTGAAACCATGTAAATCATAGTGAAATGATACTTGAAACATACACATGTGAAATAATGTCATCTTAGATGAAAATGGTTTTGATAAAACACTTGAAAGGAATTCTTGAGGAAAATATCCTTTTTTCTTCAAAATCATTTTCTTTTCACAAAATTTCATGCAATTTTAGAAGAAAGGTTATTGTTGAAAATAGAAATTAAATCTTTTGGAGGAAACTTCATGAAAATAAGGCTTTATAAAACCGTAAAAATCCTTTCATGCTGTATACATTAAAAAAACATTCTTCTCGTACTTTTGTCGAAAAAGTCAAAAAGTAACATGTAGGGTAAATAAAAGAAAGATTTCTTCCATACCATTGGTTAAAAGTCAAAAAGGTAAAAAGGACATTAAACATACATAAAAACGCTTTTATAAAACATGGAAATGGATGATAACAATAACCCCAGTAAATACTTATGTATAAGGAATCTCGGATAAAAAATGAGATTTGCAAAATTATCCCTTACCATAGGTCCGATATGCTTCGTATGTATCTGGACCTCCTGTATAATTATTTAAATAATGTCATTGACTTATTACAGAATCATACTCATTATTATGATATCATATATGGTTAACTTATGACTTTATATTACCCGTTCTTTTGTAAATTCCATGTTAAAAATCGTTTTGTGTAAAATCGTTTCATTTGTCGTCCGTGTTTTGAATTGTAATTATTCATATGATTACTTAGGTCATGATTAATTAATTTAAGAATATAAAACATGATTTATATATAATATATATTCATAATATACATATATATAATAGATCAGTAAATGGAACGAAATACACCGTTCATGGAGACAGTAGGCTGTACGTATGCATGAACGCTGTTTTCGTTTCCTTATTGAGTTGAATGGAATTAAGTAGATGACATACATATATATACACATAAATCCAGTATCATTATTATGTCATATATTTCATGACTACTTATTATCTATACTTTATAATCATTCATGAATGGTTAACATGGAGAATGAATCTCATCGCGTCGTGGAGACGGTAGTCCGTACGTACGCACGAGTGATGATATCGTTATCATGATCGTGGAATTGTATTGGAGTGTATGTATACTATTTAATAATCATTATTACTTTACAATAATCATATATAGATATTATGTACACCATTATACCCATCCATGTAAGGTGGTGGTGGAAAATAGATTACACCACGGCGTGGAGACGGTATTCCGTACGTACGCATGCGTGGTGATTTCGTTTTCCGTAGGATAAATAGATGGTTAAATAGGGTTGTTTCATAATTATAATAAAATATAATTATATGAGTGATACTGATGTTATTACTTCATAATCAAACAACCTAAGAAGAGGATGTGGAAGAAGAAATAAAGTTGAATGAATCTGTAACGGACATTACCTCTTCTTTGAAGCGCCTCTTTGAGTACTCCTCTTAGGGCACTAAAATTTGACTTTGAAGAAGACCAGGACCTCTAGGATGTTGCTATGGAAGTGGAGAAGATAATTTGGTAGGGTTTGGGCGAGCTTGAAGGCTCAAAGTGGTATGAGGAAGAGAGGGAGGATGTTCCCTTTTATAAGGGAGGAGAGGGGCACCATTGGAATAACTAAAAATATTATTTTATTATAAAGCCAAATTCGGTTTTGAATAGCTCAAAATTGATTAATTTTGAAGTTAAGGTGGGGATGGGTCTAAATACTCTCATCCAATAGAATTTAGACAAGTTTAGGTCCCTATTTTAACCTTATCATTTATATTTAACTTTAAGTTAGATAATTTTACTTTTACCGTGTCTTTTTGTGTTCTTACACTATAAGGTTAATAAACATCTTATAACAAGCCAAACGAACCCCAAGTTGTTTATTTTTAATATATATAATCATATCTAAGTCATTTTGCCGATCCATATATTTTTAGGAATAAAATAACAATTGATAATATAATATTTGTTTTAAAAACTATTTTATGTCAATTTTGACACTATTTAGTAATTGAATTTTTTGAAAATCATAACAGGATTATTAGTTCGAAAAAAGCTAATTAAATCAATAATAACATGTCATATTAATCTATAAAATTAGTGGAATTCATAAAAAGTCTCAAATTACATTTATTTGGGTATTTATAACATCACTTATGTCAATATTTTATTAATAAGATAATTACTGCCTCATCATTGTGTCATAAATAAATTAAATTATTTAATGTCTAAAAATTACAAATAAAATACCATTATGTAATAAATAGTTATATCTTTCTAGTGAATTTTTATAGTCGAATTTATCTTATGTATAACCCTATATTAAAAATTATTTACTTATTAAACTATGATTTTAACTATTTTAACCCTTCTTTAAATAAATTAATAATAACTGTCCTAATCTAATCCATGTGAGCCTAAATGGTCATATTATATTCCTAAGGTTGTTTCTTTTCGAATTAAACTTATCCAATATAATTAAGAAATGTGTTAGGGTAATAATATTATCATTTTTACCCTTAATTACCCTATTTACTTTTAACCATGGTGAAAAAAAGTAAAACTTTACTATTCACCAAAAATTATTTTCATTTCATAGAACCACATTTTACTCACTGACTTCAACCGTGTCTCTCAAATTTTTGAAATTCCATTCAAAGAAGCAGTAAAATTATGTTTTATGTAAATTTGAAAATTCTCCGAGGAGGTGGGTAAAAGACGGTGAAAAGTTCAATAAATTTTTTATATATCTAAAATTATTATAAAATGACTCCAATGAATTAAATTGAACTTATATAGGTATTATGTATCAATTTTTACCTAAAATAAATTTAAATAAAATAAATAATTTTTAAAATAAAAAGTCGGTTTGTAAATAGTAACCCAGTGTTTTCACTATTCATCAAAAATTGAATGTTTTCAGAAAATTACAAAAATTTTACCCTAGGCTATTTTCGATATCCCGAATCCAAAAATAAAGTCCATTTTTAAATATGAAATTTATAAAATTTCAAAAAGTGGTTATTACTATTCATAACGGCTTGTTTTAATAATATTTTAATAGTATATAGTTGTTTAGTGAAACTCTGTATTGCGTACAACACACACTATCATGGAAGATTGCGATTGCGTGTATTGCAAGCCAAGATAAGGATTCCTATTGTGAAAGACTCCATTTTTGTTTTTTTATAACAGAATCCAACCATTTTTCATTTATACATTGAATATATATATATATACTCAAAGTTGAGTAGAATGACTATTATCAAACGAACTAGAAATTGTGTGAAACACAATCTAAGAATAGTGTTGCGTATACTGCAAGATAATACAGTGTTGTGCATAGAACATGAAAATATTGTTGTAACATAAAACACATGACATCAAATAAATTAAAAGGAATAATTACCATAAAATATCGAGTTGTTACATTCTACCCCCCTTAAAATGAATTTCGCCCTCGAAATTCGCCGGGGTTATACATGGTTTTCTACTTGAAAGTTTCTTTAATTGAAACCCACATCCAAAAATGAAATACCAAAACATAACTTTAAAAACTAAAGTATGAAACGTAATAGTTACCCAAGTTAACTAATCACTGGGTTTCCACATAGGAGAACATAGGTGAAAATTTGGATATGGAAGAGAAATATAACCGTCATGTTCTGATGGAGAGTGGTAGAGAACATGGCTATGAAAAAGCCAACAATCACAAAGCCATAAATTTTTGATGATCTAGGGTACCATATGATTCATTGGATATAAGATCACTAGGACACCATTTTTGGTTTTCAATATCATTTCCCTAAAGTTGAAAATTTTTAATTAGAAGAAATACATACTTGATTTTGGTACAATCTCACTGTTGTTCGTGCTTTGAACAATTTCCACTTCATCTCTTAATGAAATGAAGTTGAATTTTTTATTCGTGAAGTGTTAACAGATCATGTGATAGAATGACAGGTCATTCCATCTGTTTCAAACAAAAGGTTAGAAAAAGTTATCAAATATACATAAGTTCATTCATGGCGAGGTTAGTCGTATAAGATTCCAAAAATGAACATATACTTCATATATCAGACCGTGTAATAAAATAAAACTAGTTTCTACTAACCAGGGACTTCCTATAGGCCTGTGGTAGGCTATAAAGGTCAGTCGCACTTCGGTTGTGGGTTCGATTCCCACATCTTTTTTCGACGTGATGGGTTGTTTCCCGTCCTGCAGGTTGTCCTATTTCTAAAGCTATATTACTATAACACCCCATCAATAATATCGAAAAAAGTTCTATCCTTAAACAATACTAACTTATGTCCACAATAATCCATTCCAATCTTTAGGGTTATCTAAAATACTTCGGTCCAAGATCATAGTATAAAGAAAATGATTACTTGAAATGTCACATAACAATCACATGAATGCCATCATTTATCCCCCATATATCATAAGATATTTCTTGTTGGTCAAATTACAAACATGTGAATACCATAATCATGTATTCTCTTGAAGAATTAATACCCATTGAACCTCAGGGAAAACATGAATACAGTTAAAAGTTAACACTTTCCACATACCAAATTCCTCAAAATTCTATATACTCAAACCATGATATCACTTAGTCCTTATATCAATAACGAGCTCATGAATAAAATCAAACATCTCATTATCTTCTTATCCCTTCATTATGCACATATCATCTGCTTTCCAAAATATTTGAATCACTTTTCATGGTTACCGGTACCATAAAATTATTGAAAACCACAATAGACTAATACAAAAATATTCTAATACACCATAAAAGTACCTCAACAACATAAACACTTCAATCCATCCTCTTCAATGATTGTAATGGAATAAGTCCTTCCATGATTTTAGATGATTCTTTTTAGGTCAGGGCATTGAGTTGGGTAATGCCCATGTTCTCCACAAATAAGACATTGAACTCCATAACAGTCTGTCACTCTATGACCCTTTTCTCCACACAGATAACATCTGTCCCTCCATTTGAGGTATTCCTCAAGGTTTTTCTTCCCTTATTTAGAAATCTCATTCTTCCTTTCTTTATGCTCCTCAGCATGCGAACATGCATAAAAGTCTATCTTCCTCTTATTTGATGAATTAGGAATGCCACTAAATTTTACCTTGTTAATCATATATCACGATGACTGATTTAGCATAATCACAATATCTTTCTCTCTAGGCATTATGCAATTTTGTTTCTCATAGTCACCAATTTTTCTATTGGATTCAATGTTAACCGAATTCCTTCTGGTTCCCTCCATTGACAAAAACACAAAAAGAATTCTCTGAAAGGGAAAAATCATACAAGGAAAATAACATAATCAAGGGGGTGTACATTAAATATCTAACATCTTAGGTTAAATTATAAGATCTTTATTGTAGTTATAGGACTATATTCTATACGTATTCATATCCTTAGGAACATTCCTAGACATTCTTTAGAAATATCTCTAGGTATCTCACTAACATTTTCCCATCCTGGTTTCCAAAGGTTGACTAAACGTTTCCTCTAATTCCAACTGTAAAGACCCTAAGCTTGACATACATGGACATTACATCACTTTTGCAGAATACTTAATACATAACAAAAATAGATACAGAAGGACCGTAATAGTTTAGTGTCTTTGGAAACTCGGAATATAATCTTCTAATCATGGTGAAAGATCTTCAACATCTCCCATAAAGATCTTCCACTTTTGTTTTCTTACCTAAAACCGTTCTTTATATCATGGGGAAAAGAGGACATATAAATGGTGAGATCAAATGCACAGTAAGGGTAAATATAGAGAACATAAGACAATCCACAAACATTTGAATGCCAAAACTTGAACATCAAATCTAAACATCAAAATCATTAGCAAAGACATGAATCTTGGATGTACGTAAGGCATATATCATATGGAAACATTGATAATGATAAAATATCATGGGAATCAATCATGTCATTGTGGAAACCATTAAGCACATGATATGATTTCCATAGTAGCCAAGGCATTGCTGCCAAGACCATCTTAGTGGACAAAGTCCCTTTCTGAATCGAGTTCACTCCTCGTTCTTGTCCTGTATTACTGAACTGGTTTAACTTGCTATTCCAGCCATGTCTATCTCATGAGATATAAAATCATTACCCAATGCATTGGAGGGAGATATAGGACCCACCAATCTCATAATGAAATCATTCTTACTTGTGCAACAAAATAAACTTAAAACATTCATCATAACCCAAAGAATAAAATGGGTTTCATAAACATCATTCCATCGTAACATAATCCATATAAAACAAATGGATATCATTTCATCATAAGAAAAGTTAAACCATGTAAATCATATAGATATGATACTTGATACATACACATGTGAAATAATGTCATCTTAGATAAGAATGGTTTTGATATAACACTTGAAATGAATTATTGAGGAAAATATCCTTTTTTCTTCAAAATCATTTTCTTTTCACAAAATGTCATGCAATTTTAGAAGAAACGGTTTTCGTTGAAAATAGACATGAAATCTTTTGGAGTAAACTTCATGAAAATAAGGCTTTATAAAACCGTATTAATCCTTTCACGATGTATACGTTAAAAAAACATTCTTCTCGTACTTTTGTCAAAAAAGTCAAAAAGTACCTTGTAGGGTAAATAAAAGAAAGATTTCTTCCATACCATTAGGTAAAAGTCAAAATGGGTAAAAAGGACATTAAACACATATAAAATCTTTTTTAGAAAACATGGACATGGAAGATAACAATAATCCTAGTAAATACTTACGTATAAGAAATCTCGGATAAAAAATGGGATTTGCAAAATAATCCCTTACCTTAGGTCCGATATGCTTCGTACGTATCTGAAACTCCTGTATAATGATTTAAATAATTTCATTGACTTATTCCAGAATCATACTCATTGTTATGATATCATATATGGTTCACTTATGACTTTATATTACCCGTTCTTTTGTAAATTCCATGTTAAAGAGCATTTTGGGTAAAATCGTTTCATTTGTCATCCGTGTATTGACTTGTAATTATTAATATGATTAATTAGGTCCTGATTTATATATAATACATATTCAGAATATACAAATATATAATAGATCCGTAAATGGAACGAAATACACCGTTCATGGAGACGGTTGGCCATACGTACGCATGAACGCTGTTTTTGTTTCCTTATTGAGTTGAATGGAATTAATTAGATGACATACATATATATACACATAAATCTAGAAACATTATTATGTTATATATTTCATGATTAATTTATATATATACTTTATAATAATTCAAGAATGGTTAACATGGAGAATGAATCTCATCGCGTCGTGGAGACGGTAGTCCGTACGTACGCACGAGCGATGATATCGTTCTCATGATCATGGAATTGTATTGGAGTGTATGTATACTATTTAATAATCAATATCACTTTACAACAATAATATATAGTTATTATGTAAACCATTATACCCATCCATGTAAGGTGGTGGTGGAAAAAGATTACACCACGGCGTAGAGACAGTATTCCATACGTACGCACGCGCGGTGATTTTGTTTTTTGTAGGATGGATAGATGGTGAAATAGGGTTGTTTCATACTTATAATAACATATCAGTATATTAGTGATACTGATTTTATTACTTCATAATGAAATAACCTAAGAAGAGGAAGTGGAAGAAGAAATAAAGTTGAAAGAATCGGCAATGGACATTACCTCTTCTTTAAAGCACCTCTTTGAGTCCTCCTCTTAGGGAACTAAAATTGGTCTTTGAAGAAGAACATGATCTCTAGGATGTTGCTATGTTAGTGGAGAAGAGAATTTTTCAGGGGTTTTCCGAGCATGAAGGCTCAACGTGGTATGAGGAAGAGAGGGAGGAGGTGCCCTTTTATAAGGGAAGAGAGGGGCACCTTTGGAATAACTAAAAATATTATTTTATTATAAAGCCAAATTCGGTTCTAAATAGCTCCAAATTGATTTATTTCGAATCTAAGGTGGGGATGGGTCTAAATCCTCTCATCCAGTAGAATTTAGACAAGTTCAGGTTCCTATTTTAACCTTATAATTTATATTTAACTTTAAGTTAGATAATTTTACTTTTACCGTGTCTTTTTGTGTTCTTACAATATAAGGTTAATAAACTTACTATAACAAGCCAAAAGAACCCCAAGTTGTTTATTATTAATATATATAACCTTATCTAAGTCATTTGGCCGAACCTTATATTTTTACGAATAAAATAACAATTAATAATATAATATTTGTTTTAAAAAATATTTTATGTCAATTTTGACACTATTTAGTAATTGATTTTTGTGAAAATCATAACAGAATGATTAGTTCAATAAATGTGAATTAAATCAATTCTAACATGTCATATTAATCTAGTAAATTAGTGTAATTCATAAAAAGTCTAAAATTACATTTATTTGGGTATTTATAACATCAATTATGTCAATATTTTATTAATAAGATAATTACTTCATCATCATTGTGTCATAAATAAATTAAATTATTTAATGTCTAAAAATTACAAATAAAATACCATTATGTAGGAAATTGTTTTAGATTTCTAATGAATATTTGTAGTCGAATTTATCTCATGTATAACCTTATATTAAAAATTACTTACTTATTAAACTTTGATTTTAACTATTTTAACCCTTCTTTAAATAAATTAATAATAAATGTCCAAATCTAATCCAAGTGGGCCTAAATGGTCATATTTTATTCCTAAGGTTGTTTTTGGTCGAATTAAACTTATCCAATTGAATTAGTACATGTTTTAGTGTAATAATAATTACATTTTACCCTTAATTACCCTATTTACTTTTAACCGTGGTAAAGTAAAGTAAAAAGTTACTATTCACCAAAAATTATTTTCATCACATTGAACCACATTTTACATACTGAAATCAACCGTGTCTCTCAGATTTTTTGAAATTCAATTTACAGAAGCAGTAAAATTATGTTTTATGTAAATTTGAAAAATCTCCTAGGAGGTGGGTAAAAGACGGTGAAAAGTTCAATAAAATTTTTATATATCTAAAATTGTTATAAAATGACTACAATGAATTACAATGAACTTATATAGATGTTATGTATCAATTTTTACCTAATATAAATTTAAATAAAATAAATAATTATTTAAATAAAAATTTGGTTTTTAAATAGTAACCCAGTGTTTTCACTATTCACCAAAAATTGAAAGTTTTCAGAAAAATACAAAAATTTAACCCTAGGCTAATTTCGATATCCCGAATCCAAAAATGAAGTCCAATTTGAATGATGAAATTTTAAAAAATTTAAAAATGTTTATTACTATTCATAACGGCTAGTTTTAATAATATTTTAATAGCATATCGTTCTTTAGTGAAACTCTGTATTGAGTACAACACACGATATCGTGGAAGGTTGAGATTGCGTGTAATGCAAGCCAAGATATGGTTTCATGTTGTGCAAGACTCCATTTTTGTTTCATTATAACAGAATCCAACCATTTTTCATTTATACATTGAATATATATATATATATATACTCAATGTTGAGTAGAATGACTATTATCAAACGAACTTGAAATTATGTGGAACACAATCTAATAATAGTGTTGCCTATACTGCAAGATAATACGGTGTTGTGTATAGCACATGATAATCTTGTTGTAGCATAAAACACATGACATCAAATAAATTAAAAAGAATAATTATCATAAAATATCGGGTTGTTACACCCGCTCTAGCGGGCCGTGCCTGCCTATAGGGACATGTCACCGTGGGCCGCACCTCTACGGGTAGAGCCATGCAAGCCCAGTAGGCCACGCCTCCACGGGCTGGGCCACATGAGCCAAGTGGGCCGCACCTCCACGGGTAGGGTTGTGCCTTTGCGGGCCAGGCCACACCCGTCGAAGGCTGGGTCGGACCACTGCACAGCAGGATGAGCCCACAACGGCTCGGCCTGGCCGGGGTAGACCCTAATCAGGTCAGGTCGGTCCGAGTCCATCTGACTGGGTTAGACTGGACCCAGGTCCTTCTAGGCCACTTTCACCTAAAGAAACCTATCATAAATTCCAGGTGTCTGTTTGATGAATCGTCTATGGTTTCAGAACCCTTAGGAAAATGAGGTCCTTTTTGTATAATGCACATGAGTTTTGGAGAAAGCTGCAGTGTGGTCAGGTTGGATCAAACCCGAATCCAAATGGGCCTTTGGAACTAAAATGATTATAAGTCACAGTCTGGGTGTCCAAGTTATGCACTATCTAGTGCATTGGAACCCTTATGATGTGACATATCATTAGGTTATTTATTTTTGGGACATTTTTCTGGGTGAAATATGACTGAGGTCTTAAGGAGCGGTTCACCGAAACATGCTATGAGCAGGAAACCAGTGGCTGGCAATGTGGTCGAGTTTGGAGACAGATCATATGGGGGTTAGTACCGAGCGATCCTGCGTGGGTCAGCACCGATCTTGTGTGGGTCAGATCCTGGGTGGGTTAGCGCTCAACGATCCTATGTGGTCAGCGCATATAGGTCATGTATGGGTCAGATCCTGTGTGGGTCATCTCCTAATGATCCTATGTGGGTCAGCGCATACCGATCCTATGTGGGTTAGATCATGTGTGGGTCAACTGGGGTTAATACCTATCGATTCAAAGAGGAGCAGATCATATGTGGGTCAGCGGGGGTTAGTACCTATCTTTCTTGTGTGGTTCAAACTCTTTATTATCAAAAGCAACGCCTCTTGATAGAATAAGATGACCTAGCTTCGCGACTAATCATTTACACTTTTATACTTCACTTATATACTTGGTGTGAGCTGAGTCTGTTATCATCATGGTGTTACCTGTGTAGTAATTTTACCTTCGTGGTATTATCTTCGTGGTGTTACCTGTGAGATTCTTTTAACTTCCTGGTGTTATCTGGGTGGTGTAACCTATATGGTACTTTTACCTTCATGGTGTTACCTTTGGGGTAATCCTACCTCATGTATAAGAAGATTATATCTTGATAACATAGGTATATGTATGGATATATACCTAATTTGAGTTATTTACTTCTTTGTTATTTGTGATTGAGGTTTAGCTTTGTGGCTTTTCCTTTGTGGAAGAACGGGAGACCTTCGGGGGTCTCGGGGTCCCTACATAGTATTGTTATACTCACCCCTGTATGGGATTCCCCTGAACCTTGTTGTTTGTTGTGCAGACAATGGACAATGTTGGTCGAAGCTGAGAGAGCCAAGACAAGACCGTTCTTGGAGGTGGACCTTTAACGTGATGTGAAGTAGGGACAAATGATCATGAGCTACACCTACCCTACAGGTAGGATCCCTGGTGGATATTCTAGGAGCTATTTTTCTTTTTCCAGTTGAACTTGTAATTTTTAGTTGCATTGCTATTCTGCCACCTTTAGTTTCAGTACACTTTTTACTACAGCAATTTACATTGTGGTTGCTTCATGTTCAATTCTCAGTTTGTGTCTTTGTACATGTTTAAAGGAAATTCCTTCCCGTTATAGGGATACAGCTTTTCAGTGGTACTCGTTAGCCCCAGGCCTATGGAAGGCGGGCTTTGGGTAGTCACAACAAGGGCCCTGAAAGATGGGTCATGATAAAATATCATTCTATAAATAATATTTATAAATAATAAAAATTAAAATATAGTTTTCATTTAAAATTCAGTATTATTATCTATTAATAAAAAATCAAAATTGTTAAAAAATGTAAAAAATCATCCGAACATAAATTTTACTTGGAGATTTCAATTATACAGTTTAATTTTTCAGATCAACATTCAAAATGCTGCACAAACTAAATTTACATGAATGCCCGTAGATGCAACAAAAATTAGTATTTTAGAGATATGAATTTCATTAAAGCACACTGTGATTTTAAGTAAACTCTATGTCTTAATAAAAATTATTTTGTGGTGATAAATTTATATTTATAGTTATATAATCCATAAAATTTATATATAACATTCTTCAGTAGGGTTTATTAAAATTAGTCAAAAATTGGAAACATTAATCATTTTTAAAAAAATTTATATATAGAAAAATTTAAAACAACTAGTAAACTTATACTAAAATAGATTATAATGTAAATTTAAATGTATTTAATTTTATAAAATATTTTAAAATAAATATAAGTTCACTGAAACAAATATTTTTATATAAATTAGTTAATTTATTGAAAATAAAATATAGTTTTTCAAAATTGGCATTTCCCACAATTTAGTAAAAAAAATAAATAATTTATAAATAAATAAATAAATCAATATAAGTTAATTTCTATATGATTATTCAAAAAATGGGGCTCATTTTTATCAAATAATGATTCTAAAATAACTATAAATTAATTTCAATATTTTATCATATAAACCCACAAAAATAATTTTCAAAGAATATTTATATGATTTTAATAATATTACTAAAGATTTATTGAATATTTAAAAAAAATTAAATAAATTAATATTGTGTTGTAAATTTATATTTCAATTTCATAAATTATTTAATTCTATTCGTACCTTCCACCGTAACTTCTAGGATATTATGACACATCGAGATTTTATGAGATAAATTCATTTTAATTTGTTTGAGTTCTTGGAGTGTACACTACACCAGTATTAGCTTGTTCAATATGCAACACAATATTATCTTTCAGTATATGCAACACTATTCTCTGATTGTGTTACACATAAGAGCAACCTTCCTCGATAGCTTGGGTTGTATTCAATAACAAGTTTCACTAGACAATGACATATTATTAAAATATTACTATTTAATGGGATATATACTAGCCATTATGAATAGTATTAACCACATTTTGAATTTAATATAACATTTACATTCATCTTAGGAACATTATATAAGTACAAATTCAGTTTTTTCGGATAAAAATGTATTTTTCAAAAAAATAGAGTTTTGACGCCTTTTGATGGCGCACCCATTTTAAATTTAGTTTTAACATTTTTATATATATTATATTTGAATAAAATATACTTATTCTTTTAAATAGGATCATAAAAATATTAATTTTGTTTAAATTTTGTTATTTTTCTGATAAAATTCACATTTTAATGAATAGCGAAAAATACTATATTTTTATTCCAATATGCATTTTCATCAAATTTATTTATATAGATAAAATATATTTTTAATTGTTTGTAAAGTGTAATTGGATTATTATTTTATAATTTAATCCAATTTTTTTCATTGTAAAAAATCACATTTAAATTGAACATAAACACATGTAAGTATTTTTGTACATTTGTACTTCTTAAAAACCTGCTTCTCATTATCATCATTGATAATTAATTTTAAATTAATTTCATCCAATTATATATTTTGAATTATAAAAAATGGATTAAATATTTGCAATCAGTGGGTCCCAATTATGTTAATAGGTTACTTATATTTTTGGGTATTTTGAATAGTAACTTGAGTAATTATTTTTATTTCTATGGTTAATGGTATGTTGTGTAATTAAAGTAGAAAATAATATTATAAACATACCTTAAAACTAGTAAAAATTATATTGGGTTAATAAAATCGAACCTTATCATCTGTTTTTAGAAATGAAATAACTTAACAGAAACTTTCAAATGAATATGACATGAATATAAAAAACAATAATGAATGTGACAAAATGTCACAATATTATTTTATATAAGTATATTAATTTATATTTTGGGATTAATAGGGATTAAAATTGACTCTAGGTAGTCTCTAGAAATCTAATACAATTACCTAAATCATAAAAATATATTTATAAATTTTATAGATTAAATAATTATCATTAATGATGACTCAATAGTGATGAAGAAATTATATTATTAATAGAAATATCAAATAAATGAAATTAAAAATTTTAAAATTAATATAATTTTACTTATTTAATGTCACACACTAATTTTATCGATGATTTTAAAACTTTATTTATAGTTTAATGGATTTTGATCGAACATAACCTTATATTATGATATTTATAAAAAGCCAAATAATGAATAGTGTCAAAATGGACACTTTATATTTTAAATAGATAATATTTTATTAAATTATATAAAATTCATAAATATATAAAATTCATCAAACTAATTTGTATGAGGTTAAATATGTACCCAATGGTCCATTTTTGTCTCAATTATCATTTTAGAGTGACTACATTAACCCTTAGTAAATGATAAGATATGGTGCCATGGTAAGAGTTAAGGGAATTAATTAAGGGTAAAACAATATTATGAGTTTTAAAATGTTACCAAAACATGTCCAAAAAATATTGGATGGATAATATTAAATAATAATAACAATATGATCTATTTTGAGTTGTTTAAATGACACTAGTACATGAAAATAAATTATATATTATTTAAATCAACGATAGTTAAGAAATATCACCATCTAGTATTTTAATATATTTTATGTGTCCACTTAGGGATAAAATAATGATATGAATGAATCAAAATGTATATATTGATATAATATAAACCTGTTTCATTATATAAATTTATAATGATTTTTTAGAAGCTATACAATTACCTTAAAATTGGATTCAACTCTAGAACAAGATTTATACAATAAACATAAAAATAGAATAAACTATTTAAATAGTATTAATTTTTTTATATTTTGAATTACATAATATGCCTAATAAATTTCAAATTTATATAAGGTATATTATATATGTGTTAAATCGTTATATTCAAATTCCCACTTTTTAATATTTTATTTTATATCAAATTAAATTAATACTAATAAATTTGTGAATAATAATATCTTATTGAATTATTTTATTATTTAATTATTTAAAAATCACAAAAATGGTGAATAAATACAAGGGGATAAGATATGGTCGAACATTTATTATAAATTTCATTTATGGACCATTATTAAATATTTATATCTAGAATAGTCTTATTATATTTTAATATTTTGATAGTTTACTAAAGGTCCCCTCTTATCTCTTGTAAAAGGAATCTCATCCAAAATTTCCACACACCTACTTGAGATCTCTATCATGACAAAACCTTTCCCAATTATCCTATTATAATTCTTAGTTAACTTCTAGAGGGGCCTGTTTTTCCAAAATGTCCATCCCTCTTACCCCTACGAAGATATCCAAATGAAGTCCAACGAAGAAGAGGAAACTGCTTTACTAATTCAGTTCAATTTGTTTTCTTCTTCTACTTACTATATATATGTTGATTAAAAAATAATGTAACAAATCTATTAAATTATTCATGCTGAGATGTTATTATAAATATGGGACAAACTTATACATCTTTTTATCCATCCAATGAAAAAAATATAACCATGTGTGCTTACTGTCTCCACGTCATGGTGTACATTTTTATTCAAAAATAATTTATTAGGTTTGGTATAATGATGTGTCTAATGGATCAAAATAATTAATATAATATTATAATGATTCTCTATAATTAAAATACCATCCAATTACATACCAATAAACCCTCAAAATATGATACAGTCGCTCGTGCTTACGTATGTCCTACCATATCCACGACACTATGTGATTCATTCTCCACGTTAACAATTCAAGAATGATCATGAAATATATATGATGATTGAAAATAATAATTATTAAGATAATTTAATGAATAAAATACATCATATTCCTAATAATCATGACTTATATGTAAAAACAGGAATGAGAGAATGAATCTGTTAACACCCAAAATAATGGTAATATTGAAATATTATTAACAAAATGATATAATAGGATCATATATGATATAATAAATATGAATATAGTCCTGGAATTTGGAGAGAATGAAATTTTTTTGAAGAGGAAAGGATATTTCCATCAGGAATTTTGTTCTTGGAATTTATTAAAATTATTTTCCAAATAAGATGACGTATCATTATGTTTATTTACATATTATTACATTGATTTTATTGTGTTTAGGATGTAATTATTTTTATTAAATCAATTTATTTATATGGGTTATGTTATGTTGGAATGATGTTTAAGAAACCCATTTTATATATAGGGTTATGCTACAAAGATGATTTATGTTTTTATGGTACGTGTAAGAATTATTTCATCATGAGATGGGTGGGACCTATATCTCCATACATTTCATTGGGTAATGATTTATATCTCACGATATAGACATGACTAGAATGAAAAGTATATATAGTTCAATAATATAGGTTTGTAAAGGAAAGTAAATCAGTTTTAGTAAAACATGTCTAGAACTACAAATCAACCTAGTTTAGTAATGCACATCATCCACAATGATGGTCTTGACAACAATGCCTTGGATATTATGAAAATAATATTATGTGGTTAATTATTTTCTATAATACCATGTTTTATTCCAGTTCTATTTTATCATGGTTAATGATCCTTTATTATATATCCTTTACAAACGACCATGATTTTTTTTCATGACTCATGATTTTAATATTTAAACATTATGTTCATTTTTTTAAATTCTAGTGTTTATGGATTAATTTAATTTCTCCATGTTTACCCTTATTAATCATTTTTTAATACCCTTTTTATGTTTTCTTATCTCCATGATATAAAGAAATGTTTTATGTTGAAAAAAAAACGAAAAGATCATTATGGGATATATTGATGATCTTTCACCAAGTTAGAATATTATATTCCAAAATCAGTAAACTAATACAATCTTGGGTGTCAATTTGTGTCATATATTATGTATTCTGAAAAATAAATGTAATGTCCATGTACATCAATATTGTGTCGTTATCGTTTGTATCAGAGAGAAGTTTTAACTATGCTTTGGAAACTTAGATGCGAAAACATTAGTGACATCATAGAGATATTTTTAAGGTATGTCTATGTATGTCCCTAAGGGTAAGTCTGACTATTAGATAACATCCGATAATTAATGTAATAAACATGAAAAACATAATATTAAACCTAATATGATATAAATTTAATGTACTCCCCCTTGAAGTTTTCTCTAGTATGATTTTTTCTCTTAAGCTATTTTTTGGTGTTTTAGATGATTACTCGAACATGAATGAACTGTGTTAAGGATTAATTCAATACAAAATGAAATGATTGTACTCCAAAACCAAAAAAAATTATCGAAGATAGAATGAATAATATTTTTTATATACTTACACTAGAAATGAATAATTATAGGCTTCCAAATGAGGAGAGAAGGGAAAACATTCTATTGAGTCCTTACTTAGTCAACACACACCTTGTTTCAGTGGGTCTTCTGATCCAGTTATTTCTGAACAATTGATCAGTACCATTGAAAAAATATTTTCAATCCATCACTATTCCAAACATGAGAATGTCAATTTTGGATATTTATCATTTAGAATGTGAAGAAGAATAGTGTTGGACTCTAATTATTAATACAAGACATAAAGATGAAATTGAATCCATTGAATGTGACAAGATCAAGAATTTATTTAAAGTACATCCCTCGTATTCTTCAATCAAAGTTACAAAAGGATATCCTTGAGATTAAGAAATAGGATAATGAATCTATTATTACATATGAGGAAAATTTGACATGAATTTCATGGTATGCGTCTGGCTTTATCATCCAACTTGAATGTAAAGTTGATCATTTCATCAGTGGCTTAAAACAATTTCATCGAAAGGAATTATTTATAAGAGACTTTTGTACCTATGAATAGATTGTCTTTTGTGCAATAAATATAAAACTAAAAGATGGTATTACATATCCATCTCATGGTTTTGACTAGAAAGGAAATATGGAGGTTAAGGAAAACACTCAAAACAATAGTGAAAAGAAGATGAATGTTTCTTTATGCATAAGTTGTGGAAAGAAGCATGGTCCATATTGTCTTAAAGGGACTGGAAAATGTTTTATCTAGGGAAAAGAAGGTCATAAAGATGTTGAGTTCCAAAGTAATGTGAAAAAGGTTGATAATGATGTGAATTGACATATGACTATAGAGAATGCGCCACCCACACATCAATGCTACACATGCAAGGAAATTAGGCATTTTGCTAACCAATGCCCTAATCGAAGGTTTAATGATGATCGACTTAAACAACCTCTTCTATACAAAGACAAAGTAAAATCACATGTGATAACTTTTGGTGAAGTTGATAAAGACAACGAAGTTGGGGAATGATTTTGTTTTTATGTAACGGGATTCCAAAAAGGTGTTGTAGGATCACTTTAATAGTATTATGGAATATTGGAATATTTATGTATAGGTCCATTTTGGTTTTCCATAATTATATATTACCAGTAACCATGAAAAGTGATTGAAATATTTTTGGAAAGAACATGATATGTGTATAATGAATGGATAAGAAGATAGTGAGATGATTGATTATATTAATGAGATCATGAATGATAGAAGGAAAAAGTTATATCATAGTTTTAGTAGATTGAATTATCTGTATTTTTGGTGATTGGAAGGAGTTAACTCTCACAATGTATATGTTTTTACTAAGGTTCTATGGTAATTCAGTTCATTAACATGTTTCAAAAGAATACATGAATAAGGTATTCACATGTTTGGAATGTGACATACTAGAACAGCCAAATCAGATATTGGAGACAAATGATAAGTTGATTTGGTTAACCTCTTTGAAAAGATTAAAATTTTAAGTTCATTGAAGGATTTTAATATTATCCACTAAAGGAAAATAGAAGTTATCTTCTGGTAGATTTTTGTTATATTAATGTGTTACTTCACTATATGTGGACTAATGCATATTTTATAACTTTTTCTAACCTTTTTGTTGAGATAGAGGGAATAACCAATCTTTATATCACATGATCTCCTAACACATAAAGAATAAAAATAAAAAATTATTTTATTATAGAATATATGAAGTAGAAATTGTTTAGGGAATGATCAGCTATTAGACTGTACTGAAATCAAGTAAGTATTTCTATTCATGAAAAAATTCATCATCTTTAGGTGACAGATCTTGAAACCAAAAAAATTATCCTAGTACCTTCATATTTTATGAATATGATGGTCCCTTAAATCAACACAGATTTATTGATTTTTGGTTGTTAATATTCTCCAAATGTTATTCTCTATCACTATTCATCAGAACATGATGGTTTGATTTCTCTTCCATATCCATGTTTTCACTTCCCACCTATTTTCTCCAATGTGGAAACCCAATGATGAGTTAATTTGGTTAAACGTTATGTTTCTAGATCTCATTTTTTAAAATGAAGTTTTAGTATTTATTTTTATGATATGGGATTCCATGAAAGAAACATTCTATTATTAAACAATTTATAACTCCAACATATTTCGTGGAAAATTTCATTTTAAGAGGGGGTAGAATGTGGCATCTTGAGATTTTATGAGATATATTCATTTTAATTTCATTGTTGTATAGTTATGTAAGCTACAGTAATATAATATTTATATATAAATAACTTCATAAAATATTGAAGTATACTAAACACTATTCATGACTTGAATTACACATAAATGTGGCGACCTTCCGTGGAAGCTTGCGATGTATGCAATACTATGTTTTACTAAAAAACGATATATTATTCATATATTAATATTTAATGGGATATAAAATATCTTTTATGAATATTATACACCTAATTTTTAATTTAATATAACATTAACATTCATCTTGTGTATTTTCTAGATATGTTATAAGAACACATTCAATTTTTCGGATAAATGAATTATTTTTCCCAAAATATATTTTTGAATCCTTTTGATAGGGCAACCATTTTAAATTTATTTTTTAAAAAAATTATATATTATATTTGAAAAAATAATCATCTTCTTTGTATGTGGAATAAGATTTTTTTGGTATTTTTCTGATAAAATTCTATTTTAACAAATAAGGAAAATAATGCATTTTAATTCCAAACACCCTTTTCATATAATTTTTAAATAGTTAGATTATATTTTTAATTGTATTTAATGTGTAATTAGATTATATTTTTATAATTTAATCTAATTTTTTTCATTGGAGGTAATTTCAATTTTAATTTGACATAAACACATGACAATATTATTAGAAGTTTTTACTTCTTAACAACCAGCATCTTGGTTCAAAGAACATGAATTATATTTAAATTAATTTCTTCCAATTTGGTGTTTTGAATTATAAAAAATATTCCGTATTTCGAATCAATGGGTCCAAATTATTTTAATAGGTTACTTTTATTTTTAGGCATAATGAAAATTAACTTTAGTAATTATTTTTATTACCATTTTTAAAGTTAAATCATGTAATTAAATATAGAAATAATATTATAAAATTACCTTAACACCTATCAAAATACTATTGTATGAATAAATTAAATCCTTATCATCTCTATTTCAAAATTAAATAACTTAATATCCACATTCCCATAAATATGACATGAATAAAAAAAATAATGAATGTGACAAAATGTCACACACTCATTTTATATAAGTAAATTAATTTTAATTTTGGGATTAATAGGGAATAAAATATACTATAGGTAGTCTATAGAAATATAATTAAATCACATAAAATGTATAAATTTATTTATAATTTTTAGAGATTATATAATTATCATTAATGATGAGTCACTAATGATTTAAAAATTATTTTATTGAAAGAGATATCAAATAAATGACATTGAAAAAATTAAAATAAATATATTTTAATTGAATTAACGTCATCCAGTAATTATATGGATGATTTTGAAATTTTATTTATGGTTTAATGGGGTATTTTCGAAGAAATCACAATGTTATGATATTTATGAAAATTTATCTAATGAATAGGTCCAGAATTGACAGTATTGATATTTTAAATAAATAATAGTTTACTAAATTATAAAAAATTAATAAAGATATCAAATTATGAAAAATAATTTTTTGGGAGATAAATATGGCACCAATGGTCCATTTATAGCTCATTAATCAATTTAGAGTTACTATAATAACCGTTAGTAATTAAAAATACATCTTATCATGGTTAGAGTTAAAAGAATTAATTAAGGGTAAATCAAAATTATAAGGATTAAAATAAAATCCAAAAATGTCCAAAAAAACTATTAGATGTATAATATTCAATAATTATCACAATATGATAGATTTTTAGTTGATTAATGGAAACTTTTACATGATAATATATTATATATTATTGAAATCAAGGATTGTTACAAAATAACACCATCTTTTATTTTAATATCTTTCATGTGTCCCCTTGGGGAATAAATCAAGATATGAGTGAATCTAAATGTCTATTTTGATATTAGAGAAACCATTTTCATTATATAAATTTATAATGAATTTTTGAAAGCTATAAAGTTACCATAAAGGTGGGTTCTACTCTAAACCAATATTTATTCAATTAAAATAAAAATAGAATAAATGATTTTAATAATATTAATTTTTGTTATATTTAGTATTATATAATGTGTATGAGAAATTTACAATATCTATATGATATACTATAGATGTGTTAAATCATTATATTAAAATTCTAACATTTTCTTATTTTATTTAATGTCATATTAATTTAATAGTGTTAAATATAGAAATAATAATATATTATTGAATTCATTTATTATTAAATTATTTAAAAAACCAAAAAAAATTTAATTGATCACATGGGGATAATATATGGTCGTAAATGAGTTTTAAATTTAATTTATGGGCCATTTGTTTTATTTATATCTAGAGTAGTCTTATAATATTTTAATTTTTATAGAGTTTCCTAAAGTGCCCCTCTTCTCTCTTATAAAATGGCATCTCCTCCCAAATCACTTCACACATCCTTTGGCCTTATATCACAACCAAACCTTTTAGAATTATCCAATTAAAATTTTTAGTTAACTTTGTGTGGTTCTTGTATAACAAACATTCCATCCGTATAGTCCCTAAGAAAATATTCAATGGATGTCCAACAAAGAAGAGGTAATTGCTTTACCAATTCAATTAAATTTATTTTCATCTTCTACATCCTTTTTCTATGTTGATTAAATACTAAAATAATAAATCTTTTATATTATACATTCTTTTATGTTATTATAATTATGGTACAACCTTATATGTCTTTTCATCTATACTATGAAAAATATATATAACCATGTGTGAGTACGTACAAGTTACCATATCTATGTTGTGGTGTAATTTGTTATTCAAAAATAAAATATTATGTTGGCTATAATGATGAGTATAATGGATTTTTATAATTAATATAACATGATAATGATTCTGTATAATTAATTTACTATCCAATTATTTACCATTTAACCATCAAAAGAATGATAATGTCGCTCGTACGTACGTACGACCATCCATATCCACAAAACTGTGAGATTTATTCTTCACGTTAAAAATTCAAGAATGATTATAAATTATATATTCTTAGTGAAAATAATAATAATGAAGTTACTTCCATGAATAAAATAAATAATATTCATAAAAAACACGACTTACATAGAAAATCTGGAATGGTAAAATGAAGCTCTAAACACCCTAAATAATTGTAATATTAAAATACTGTTAATAAAATGATATAATAGGATCATATATGATTTCATAAATATGTATATGGTCTTGGTATAATTTAATAACACTATTTAATCATTATATATGAGGATACCACAACCTCGACTAACGAAAATTTCAAGGTAAGCGATAATTTTGAAATCTCATTTTTATCTGAGATTCTTTGTACTAAAGTTTTTACTGGGTATATATATATCATCCACGTCGATGTTTTCATAAAATTTTTCCATAAAATGTTTACTATTATTAAAAATAAGTTTTAATTTATTTTGGTCTATTTTTTAATTTTACTACACGGTATGGAAGAAGTATTTATTTTGTTTACCATATGAGGTATTTTTTGACTTTTTCGGAAAAAGTATGAAGAAAATGTCTATTAAACTTATATAGAATGTACATATATTTAAATATTCATAATAAATTATTTCCACGAAGCTTCCATTAAATTTTTTAAATTATATCTTCAATGAAACTATTTTTGTTAAAATTACATGACATTTTTAGAAAAGAAAACGTATTTTAAGAAAACATGATATTTTTCTCTGCAATTAAGTTCATGTGTTTTATCATAAAAAATTCCATTTAAGATGAAATACGTTTCTATTTAAATCCATATTTTTAATTTTATTTTATTGCCTTTATTGTGGAATTATTTTTATGAAATATATTCATTAATATGTATAATGTTATGATGGAATGATTTTTAAGAAACCAATTTTATTTTATTGGTTATGCTTTGATAATGATTTATATTATTTTGGAACATGTATGAATGACTTAATTATAATAAGGGTAGGACCAATATATCCCTCTAATGAATTAGGTAATGTTTTATATCTCATGAGATATACATTATTGGAACAATAAGTATGTATGTATCAGTATTATAGGGTTGGAACTACATGTAAATTCAGTTCAGTAATACATGGATAGAATGACAAGTAAACACGGTTTCGTAATGGAGTTCGTCCACTATAATGGTCTAGGAAGAAATTCCATGTCTAATATGGAAAGAATATTAAGTGGTTAATTGTTTTCCATAATTAAATGTTTTATGACAATGCTATTTTATCATATTTAATGTTCCATTATGATATATGGCATATGAACCACCAAAATTTATTTCAGGACTCAGGATATTGATATTTAAACATTATGTTCATGTTTTTACTTTCTTATGTTTAAGGTTTGTTTTATGATCTCCATCAATACCCGTAGTGAGAATTTGAGCTCACCCTTCATATATTTTATGTTCCCCAAGATATAAAGAATGAATTTTGTTAGGGAAAAAATGGAATATCATTATGAGATATTTTAAAGATCATTCCCCAGGTTAGAAGATTAGGTTCCATGTTTTCAAAGGCACTAAAATAATACGGTATTGGGAGTCAGTTAGTGTTATGTATTATTTATTCCTAAAAATAAATGTAATTTCCATGTACATGAAACATGGGTCGTTATAGTTGTTATCATAGAGAAGGTTTAGTTAACCTTAGGAAACTAGGATGCGAAAACTATAATGAGATCCCTAGAAATATTTGTAAGGTATGTTTAGGGATGTCTCTAAGGGAAAGCCAAAATATATGTTATAGTCATATAATTATGGTAATGATAATAAATAACCATTTATTAATCCTAATATGTAATAGATAGAAATTACTCCCTCTTGATTTTTTTGACTTCCTAGTATGATTTTTTCATCTCACACTATTATTTTTGGGTTTTAGACGTTCGATAAACTTGAAGGAACCATCTGAATGACCAATGCAGTAGGAAATGAAATGATTTTCCTCATGAAAAAACAAATTTTATTAGATATGGAATGAATAAACTTATTTTTATACTTACACAAGCTATGAATCATTCTGAAATTCCAAATTAGAAGAGAAGGGTGCAACATTATTTTGAGTCCTTCACGAGGCAACACTTGCCTTATTTTAATGGGTCTTCTGATCTACTTGTATCTAAAAAATGTATCAATACCATTAAAAGTATATTTCCCATCCTTGACTATTTATAATATGAAAAAATCATTTTTACTTTTTATAATTTAAGAGGTGAAGCAGAAAAGTGTTGTACACAAATTCAAAATACAAGGAGAAAAATGAAATTGAAAACATGGAATGGGAAGAGTTCAAGAAATAGTTTTTCATTAAGTAATTCACTTGAATTCTTCCAAAAATGTTGTAGGATGAGTTCATTTAGCATAAGATAATGAATTATGTATCTTTTGGTACATACAAGGATGATATTACAATATTTTCAAGTTACACTTGTGGGATTATTATCCAACCATAATGTAATGTTGATTGATTCTTTAGTGTCATAAAGCCAAGTCTTTAAAAGTAATTCACTATAAGATACATTACAATATATGATGAGATTTTTCATTGATCTATCATGGTGGAACTTGAATATGGTGTTACATAAAAATCTCAGGGTTTTGACTAGAAATGAAAGATGGAGTTAAAGGAAAATTTTCAATACAATTGTGAAAATAAGATCAATTTTTTCATATGCTCAAGGTGTGAAATAAAAGTGGTGAAGATTTTATTAATTGGAATAGAAAATGTTATAAATGTAGAGAATAATTTCATTGAGTAGTTGAGTTCTGAATTATTCGGAAAAAAGTTTCTATTGAGGTTAATAGAGAAAATTCTATAGGGAATGCACCACCCAAACAGCAATTCTACAAGTGCAAGTAAATGGGGAATTATGCTAACAAATTACATAATCCAATTGTTAATTATGACCGATGTCAACATCTTCTTAAGACCAAAGGCAAAGGAAAATCACATGCGATCACTATTGGTGATGTTGTGTATGACACAAAAGTGGAGTAATGATTATTTTTTATGGAATGTGATTCCAAAATAGTGTTATATAATATCTGTTATAGTATTATAGAATATTCAAATATCAATGTATTGGTCAATTTTTGTTTTCCATAATTATATGGTAATGGTGACCCATGAAAAGTGATTTAAATACTTTTGAAATGCACATGATATGTGCATAATTAATCTATAGGGAGGTACTGAGATGATTGATAATATTAATGAGCTAATGACTGATAAAAAAAGAAAATGATTTCATGGTATGATTATATAGATTTTTTTTTATTTTGGGATCATATAAAGAGTTATTGTGGATAGAGTGTATGTTTTCACTATGGTTCTATGGTAACTCATGTGACCACCATGTTTCAAGGGAATACATGAATAATGTATTCACATATTTGGTACGTGACAACCAAGGACTATCAAATGAGCTATGGGAGACAAATGTTATGTCTATTTAGTTCACCTATTTCAAAAGTATTATATTTTATGTTTTTTGAAGGATTGTACTATAATCCATTGATGTATAGTATATGTTATCTTCTATATGAGGTTTGTTAGATAAATATATTATCTCACTATAGGAGGACGTATGCATATTTGATTACATGTTCTAACCTTTTTGTTGAGACATATGGAATGACCTATCATTATATCACATGATCTACTAACACTTCAAGAATTTCAAATTCAACACCATTTATTTAAATAAGAGATGAATTGGAAATTGTCTAGGGAACAATCAACAGTGAGATTTTACTGAAATAATGTAATCATTTTTTCTCATGTAAAATTTCATCAACATTAGGAAAAGGATGTTGGAATAAAAAATGTTATCCTAGTAACTTATTATCCAATGAATCTAAGGTTCCCTTAAATCATCAGGTATTCATGGGTTTCTAGTAGTTAAATTCATCCAAAACTTAAACTCTATCACTATCCATCAGAACTTGATGGTTAGATTTCTCTCCCATACACATGTTTTCACTTCCCACCTATGTTCTCCTATGTGGAAACCCAATGATGGGTTAATTTGGGTAACTGTTATGTTCTTAACTCTCCTTATAAAAATATTACTTTAGTATTATTTTTTACATCGTGGGATTCCATGATAGAAACATTCATGGATTAAATCATTTTCTACGAATAAAAATTTTGAGTGAGAAATTCATTTAAAAAGGGGTAGAATGTGACACCGTAAAATTTTATGAGATATATTCCTTTTAATTGCTTTGATGTCATGTGTTGTATATTACACCAATATTATATTGTGCTATATGAAACACCATATTACATTGCAGTATACACTAAACTATTTTTGGCTTGTGTTGCACATAAGAGCAACATTCTTGTAGCTTGTGTTGTATGCAATATCAAGTTTTACTAAACCACAATATATTATTCAAATATTATTATTCCATGGGATATAAACAAGCTATTTTGAATATATTTATGCACAGTTTTAAATTTATATAAGTTTAAAATTAATCTTATGTATTTTCTAGAAATTATATAGGAACAAATTTAATTTTTTGGATAAATGTAGTAATTTAATAAAAATGTAGTTTTGTTTCCTATTGATGGTGGACCCATTTTAAATTTAGTTTTTAACAATTTTATATATTATACAAGACAATATAGAAATCTTATTTGGTTGTGGAACATAAAAATATACTTTTTCTAAAATTTTTAGTAATTCTATGATAAAATTCTTATTTTATTGAATAATGAAAAATATTTCATTTTAAGTGAAAAATAAATTTTCTTATAATTTATTTATATAGTTAGATAATCATTTTACTTTGTTTTAAGGTGTAATTGGATTACATATTTATATTTCAATAAAAAAATTTAATTGGAAGTAATTACAAATTTAAATTGGAGATAAACACCTGATAATCTTGTGATATGTTTTTACTTATTAAAAACCTACCTCTTGGTATCTACAATGGGAATTAATTTTAAATTAATTTATTTCATTTATGTGTTCTGAATTATGAAAACTGGATTCCAAATTTGAAATCAGTGGGTCAAAATTTGGTTTAAAAGTGAACTTTATTATTTGGTTTTATGAATAGTTGCTTTAGTAATTTTTTTAACATGGTTAAAGGTAAATTGGGAAATTAAATGTAAATATAATATTATAAAAGTAATTTAACACTTGTTAAAATACAATTGGATGAATAAATTAGACCAATATTACATTTTTTTCAAAATAAATAACTTCATGGTCACATTGCCATGAATATAACATGAATATAAAAAAATAAATGAATATGAAAAAATGTCAAACTCTTATATTATATACGTAAATTAATTTTAATTTATGGATTACCATGGAATAAAATCATCTATTGGTTGTCTCAGGAATTATAATAGAATTACCTACTTTATAGAAATTTATTTATAATTTTTAAATATTAAATAATTATCTGTAATGATGACTGAATAGTGATGAAGAAATTATTTTATGAATAGAAATATCAATTAAATGATATTAAATATATTAAAATAAAAATAATTTTGGTGAATTAATGTCATCCACTAATTTTATGGATTATTATGACATGTTATTTATGTTTTAACTATGGTTTTATGAATATATCTTTTTGTTATGATATTAATAAAAAGTCAACTACCGAATAATGTCAAAATTGTCACTATTTAAATTTTAAATAAGTAATATTTTATTAAATAATTTATAATTAAAAAAAATATAAACTTCTAACAAATAATTGGGATAAAGGTATATATTTTACCAATGGTCCATTAATGGATCCTGTTTAATTTTAGTCTTACTATATTAACCCTTAGTAAATAAAAATACATGTTTTCATAGGAAAAGATAAAGTAATTAATTAATGATAATTCAAAATTAGATGCTTTAAAATTAAATCAAAACATGCCCAAAAAATTATTGGATGATTAATATTCAATACATATCAAAATATGATCTATTTTTAGTTGTTTAAAATAACCTTATAAATGGAAATAAATTATATATTATTTCAATCAATGATAGTTACAAAATACCACTATCTTGTATTTTAATATGTTTTATGTTTCCTCCTAAAGCCTACATCAAGATTGGGACGAATATAAATATATATTTTAATACAAATGAATCAATTTTAATTATATAAATTAAATTTTAATTTTTATAATTTATATAATTACATTAAAAGTCTCTTCAATTGTAACAAAATATTTACTCAATTAACATAAAAATATAATAAATGATTTTAATAATATTAATTTTGTTATATTTTTTATTATATAATGTTTCAAAAAAAATTCGAAGATCAATAATATATATTATATATGTGTCAAAGAATTATATTATAATTTCCACTTTTTCATATTGTATTTTATGTCAAATTAAATGAATAGTATTATATTTGGAAATAATAATATCATATTGAATTATGTTATTATTAAATTATTCAAAAACCAAAAAAATGTAAAATAATCACAAAGGGATAATATATGATCGAAATTCTATTATATGTCTGATTTATTATCCATTTTTAATTATTTATACATAGCATAGTCTTATTATATTTTTTTTGGAGTTTCCTAATGTGCCCCTCTCCTCTCTTACAAAAAGGCATCTCCTCTAACATTTCCTCACACCTCCGTGAGCTTTATAGCTCCCCCAAACCCAAGCCTATTCACATATAAGAATTCTTCGGTAACTTCTGGAGATCCTTGTTTTCCAAAAATTCCATCCTAATGTCTTTATGAATAGATCCAAAGGATGTCCAATGAAGAAGATGTAATTGCTGTACCAATTCAATTCAATTTCATTTCCTCTTCTACTTCATATTTCTATGTTTACTTAATTATAATGTAATAAATCTAGTTTATTATACATTATGGGATGTCATCATAATAATGGTAAAACCTCATACCAAATTTTATCCATCCTATGAATAACAATATCACCATGTGTTCATACGTACGACTTACGTTCTCCACCAAGTGGTGTAATTTGGTATTCAAAATAACATTATCAGCAAGGTTATAATAATGAGTATAATGCATTTAAATAATTAATATAACATGATAATGATTATTTATAATTAATATACCACCCAATTACATACCATTTAACCATCAATCAATTGATAACATCGCTCGTGCGTATGTACGGCCTATCGACTCAATGACGCGGTGAGATTCGTTCTCAAAGTTACGAATTCAATAATGATAATTAAATTTATATGATGAGTGAAAATAATAATTATGAACATAATTTCATTAATAAAATACATCCTATACATAACAAAAATATCCTACATGGAATAATAGGAATGGGAAAATGATGTAGGTAAAACATGAAATAATAGTAATATTGAAATACTATAATCAAAATTATATAATAAGATAATATATGATATCATAAATAAGGATATGGTCCTGGAATTATTTTATAACAATATTTATCCATTGTATAATATGTAAAAACGCCCTCAAATAATGGAAAGTATAATGTAAGTGATAATTTTTCAATATCATTTTTTCTGAAATTGTTTGCACGTTAGTATTTACTTAGGATATATTTTTCATCCATGTCCATGTTTTATAAAAATGTTTTCCCAAAATGTTTTCCAAAAATCATTACTATTCATCTATGCATGTTTAATGTAATTTGAACCCATTTTTTTACTTTTACTACATGGTATAGAAGGAATATTTTTTTGTCTTCCATATGTGATCATTTTTGAATATTTCGAAAAAGTACATGAGGAATGTTTTTTTAACATATACTACATGACCAAATTTTTACACCTACATAACGTCATCTTTCCCTGAAGCTTCCCCTACATGTTTCAATTGTATTTTCAACTACATTATTCTATTTGAAAATCTCACTGCATTATGAGAATTTAAAATGATTTTGAATAAGAATGTATATTTTCCTCATGAATTAAGTTCAAGTGTTTTATCAAAATTATTTTCCTTCTAAGATGGAATAGGGTTATGTTTCAATCCCTATTATTACTTTTATCTAATATTGTTTATGATGAAATTATTTTTATTAAATCAATTTATTTTATACAGATTATGATATGATGGAATGATGTTTAAGAATCCCATTTTATTTCATGGGTTTGGCTATGGTGATGAATTATGTATTTGGGGAACATGGAATAATGATTTAATTTTTATATAGTTGGGCCATATATATTCTTCCAATGCAATGGGTACATATTTATATATCATTTGATAGATATTTTTGGAACGAAAAGTAAACCTGGTTCAGTAATACATGGTTGGAATGAAAAGTTACCATAGTTCAGTAATGGTCTTCGTCCACTACAATGGTCTTAGTAGAAATTCCTTGGATAATATGGAAATCATAATATGTTATTAATTTTTTCCACAATTCCAAGATTTATTCCAATTATAAATTATCATGGTTAATGTTCCATTTTTATCTATTCTTTATAAGCTACCAAGATTTATTTAATAACTAACGATTGTGATATTTACACATTATGTCCATGTTTCTAAATTCATATGTTTATCATTGGTGTAATGTTATCCATGTTTACCCTTACTGGGCCTTTGAGCTCACCAATTTAATGTTTTCTTTTCCCTAGGATATATTGAAAGGTTTTAGGTTGGAAAAAATGGCATGATCTTTAACGGAGATGTTGAAGATCTTTCACCAAGTTAGAAGATTATATTCCATGTTTCTAAAGGAACTACACAAATACAATCTTGAACATAAATTTGTGTCATTTAATAAGTATTCCTCAAATTAAATGTATCGTACATGTATGTCAATCATGTTTCGTTATAGTTATAATAGTATTATTTTATGGTTTGATAAATCTCTGTGGTGATTGTCAAGCATGCTATGAAGGAAACTTATTGTGGAATGTAACACAATCAATCCAAAAATTTAAATATATTTTAAAAATATTTTTCAGAAAATAATGGGATTTTAAAATAGTATAAATGATATTAAATACTAATATTTTATAAAATTTAATCAGGGATGGGTTTATATGAAAATTATTACAATTTTAAGGGGTTTGGGGAGGATTATAGATCCTTACATTATCTTGTGTAAAACATTGGAAAAGGATAATAATGAGGGTGACTGAATAATACATCATGTAAAATAAAAAAGGTATAATCTGATGAAGTGGCAATAATATAATATAAATAGATGAATATTATCCTAGAATATACAATTTAGTGGGATATTTCATTTAAAGTATCATTATTGGAAACAGTAGGAGGAAAATTGGAACTCGTTCCTTTATTAAGCTTCTTATCATAGATCATTCCTATACAATAACAAAATATAACCATTATTGAATATAGATATTTATGAGAGGCCTTTATATATTTCTATTAAGATATAATTAAATTATTTTTGAATAAATTTATTGAAAATTTTAAATCTATAAGTCTGGTGGGTAGATACCCATGGAATAAAGCTTTCAATGTTTTATTTTTCAAGTATATATAGTACGACAGTACACCCATTAATTCGATTTAACTCTCATAAAACTCCACTTCAATTGTTTATTTAATTATTTTGATAACATCACTAATATGCTATTATTTGTTCATGATGTCATGTGTATGATGTCATATATAATGGATGTGGTCACATTACATCACTTTGTATCTTTATTCAATAATATTAATAAAAAATCTAGAAAAAAAAATTAATATTAGGAATATTTAAAAAATATGATTCCAAATATATAATAAATACTACTCAAAATACAATAATGATAAATTTATCTTCCAGTTAAAAACATGTGAAAAAATTTTCATTGCAACATCGATTTTTCAAAGTTGTTGTGATACAATGTCAATAGAAATAATATTTTTCTATAAATCTTCTTATTAATAGTTGATATTAATGTTATAATAATAATCCAAAAAATATGAGAAATAATATTTCAAATTAAGATAAGAAATCCTTATAAAATATTATTTAATTGAAGAATATAATATGAGTTTTTTAAAAGAAATTTTATATAGTTAAATAACATGTACATAAAATATAATGTTTGATTAAATTTATAGAAAATTGAGATAAAAAATATAAAAAATTTAACTGAAATTAATATATTCCACACAAAATATTATTTTGGAAAACTATTATTTACATTACATTTATATTTCTTTCATACAATTGACATGACATATTATTTAGAAATATACATTTATTTAACATAATATTTTAATTTTTTCAATTTTATAACAATTAAAACATTTAGATTAATTTTTCATCAATTATATTCTAATAAATTTGAGTTATTAAATATAAATAATAATAATAGAATTAAGAATTGTATAATGTATTTATTTCAAATCCAGAATTCGGTTAAATATATATTATAAAACCACAATTCAATATAAATATTATTATTGAGATATATAAAATTTATAATACGATAAATATATTAATAATTCATATTTAAGGATATAATATAATATTTTCATATTGTAATATATTTAAAAGTGAAAAAATTTAAAAAAATATTATATATTATAACTTATAACATAATTACTATAGAATTAAAAAATATACCATTAAATAAATTTCATATGATATTGTAATTATTTTAAACTTATATTCCATTCACAACAATGTGTGTGTGTATATATATAAAATGTTTCAAATAATATATTCTAATAATAATTATAAATTTACTATACAAAAATATGTGAAGTTATAAATATTTATTAAACATAACATTATATAATATTTATTATAGTGATAAAACTTCACCTCTCATGTATTTTTCATTACATCCTAAATCATTCTTAAATATTGTTCATTATATAGTACTATATTTAGTGAAGTATATGGGAAAATAAATATGATTTATCTCAATAATTTTAGATTAATGATCATCATATTTTGTTCGTATAATAAATGATTAACCTACTGAATAATGTTTTATCTAAGATATTTATATATTACTTCATTTAAGGTAATTTTATTATGTTAAATAGTTTTCTTCTACTAATATAAAAATGGTAATTTTTAAATCAAATTTTTTATTTCGCAATTTCCAAATGTTTCTAAATATTGTTTTACCATTATGTGCATTTTTATATCTATAAAATAAATAGAAAATATATTTTTTTTAAAAAAATAATAAAGAGTTATTAAAATGAATCACAATCATCATATATGACATTTGAAAAATAATGGGATGTTTTACATAGGATATTTTTACATTTTTACTTTATTCAAAAATAAATAAATATGAAATCAATAAAACATAACAAAATATGTTATTAAAAATATTTTAATTATGTTTTTATTAGTAAGGACTTTTTTCGATCAAATTTATGATATTAAATTCAAATGATTTGTTAATCATATATTTATATAGTATAATGATTATAGAATTTTTGAATAGATAACTATATTTTATTCGATTAATTTTATTGTGGTTTTGTTTACAAATATTTATGAATAACATAATAAGATACTTTATTGTCATATAATATAAATATATATAATTAATTACCAACCCCAATCAAAATTCACGGCTTCCTACATATTGTTGTATTCTATATGTTAAATTAATAATTGTGTCAGATAATGTTTATTATAATTTTGATATTTATTATTACTATAAAAATTATTTTAGCATTTAAAAAAATAATATGTTTATTTTAGGTCATAAAATTTATACAATAGTTTAATCACAATTTCAGTAATTGATTATTTTATTAAAAATTTACATTCAATTCAGAAATAATTTTTTATGAGTAACACTACACCAAAGAGTCTATGGTTAAAAAATTACGGCAATGTATGTATTTATTATAGTGAATTGTCTCTGTAAATTGAATAAAATTATATTATATGGATACTTAATATTCCATTCATTTTAATGGTGATTTTATTCAATCTTGAATCACATTTGACTTTAAATGCTTCTAATTTGTCATTTAGTGTAAATGAAAATTCTAAAATAGATTTCTTTGAAAATAATTCCCAATATATTTCTTATATGAAATTTTGCTTATATTTATGAATGAAATAAAATATTGATATTATATTTGAATTTTTTATATTATTATTATATAAATTACTCGAAAATTATTTTTTTTATATACTCAAAGATGACATTTAAGAATTTAAACAATCAAAAACTAAATATGATGATAGATTTCATCTTGACAATATTTATCATTACATGCTTATATAATTCCATATTATTTTCAATAAATAATATATATAACATAATACAAATGAATATTATAATATAATTTGTTTAATGAATTTTTTGGTTTCTCAGTTACCAATTTTTTTTATGAAAATAACTAATTATTGCATGTAAAATTATACTAGCAGACAAATTATTTTTTAAATAAACAATGTTGGTTATTACATATGAACCATTGAATAAATAAACATATGTGTTTTGATATTATGTAATAGAAATTATGAAGATAAATCAGTATAATTGTTTCGATATTATTGTTTTCATTCACAGATTTTTTTGATATGGATGAAATGTAATGTATATTTTTATGATATTTATTTAAAACAAGTAATTGAAAATAATATAAAAGAAACGTATTTAAAATATGAAAATTCATGATTAATTCAATAATAATAGTTTAATGTATTTCTTTTATAACCATGATATAAATTTTAAATTTTCTAATCACGAGATACATTAATTTTTTTAATTGATCTTTATAATAAAAAAACAATAAATATTCTGAAACTTTGTTATGTAAATATATAATAAAAATACACATTATTTTTTAATATATGAAAAATATATTTTTTGTTATATTATTATTTTTAATATGTTTTACACCATATAAAATAATCATGATATATATAATATATTGATGTCAAATGGTGGTTTTATGAAGGGTGTTTGAATATTACATTTATATGTAAAATTTATTGGATAGTCTTGTTAATACTAATTAGAAACTATGATAATGAATATCCTAATTTATTCCACATTAAATTGAAAACCAATATATGAATTTTGATATGTGTTTTTGAGATTAAATGTTAAAATTAATTGAAAAAACTATTATTATGATAGGGATATCATGTATTGATATTTTATGAGGGTTTTCTTGCAATAACCCATATCTATTTACCAAGATGTTGTGTTCACATTATTACACTTGTACAAAATGTAAGGGTTAACCAAGAAAATATAAAATGAAATAGAAATATCCAAAAACTAGTTACAGAATTAATTCCCATATTCTATTACAAATATGAACCCATAACATAAAACACATTCCTATGTCATTAAAATCATTCAACTGATACCTCATCTTATCTTGTTTAGTGGAATAGAAAAACATATTGAACAATGATTCAATATAATATTTATGTAATGAGAAATCAATAATGAGTATATAAGGAATAATAAAAATGAATGATAATCCAATAAATCCAAAGTTGTTTAATAATAATATTGAGATCAACGTATATCACATCATAAGGTCATTAATGAAATCACATTTTTAATAGAAACTAAATTCTTAATAAATGAAATATAAATATTAGAACATTCTTGATCTTACCATTATCCCCACACTCATTATATCTTCAATAATACCATCATGGAATCCACCATTTTTTGAAAATAAATATATACATTCAAACTAGTTTCCAATCTACCATGAAATAACTTTTCATTCCGAATCATGATTTTTTTCGAGGAATTTAGGGGTTATTAATAACTAGAACACACCAATCACTTCCACATAAAATTAATTTCTTACATATTTCTTGAAAAATATAATACATTCTGAAAATAAATTATAATACAAAAAATAGATTATTTTTATCAAAGACTACTGAAAATTTAATCAACCATTATAATAACTTCATTAATAAGATTTCCTCAAATAATAGTTCATTTTTTAATGAAAATATGATATGATAGAACTAATGTATTTTAAATAATTCCATATAATTCAATCATACTAAAAATATAATCATAGAGGACAAAATAATAGCCAATGAAAAATTGGGGTGTGATCTGGATTGTGATCCTAAGAACATTAAGGATGATAGAACTATGAAACAATAACTGATTAAATAAGATCATAAATTCATAAAAATTAAAATTTTTGTATTAGAACCATGTTTATTAGATATAAAAAAACACTGAAAAAATATCATTGTAATTGACTCTAAGGGAATGAATAAAATCATATAATTAAATATTTTAAATTTACCATAAACATAAGAATGTTTTATATGAGTATCCTAAAAAATAAATTTCAATTGAATATTAAGAATTTTTTTTTGTAAAAATAACCATATAATCACTTAATGTAAGAGTTAAATAAAATAAAAATCATTACGATAGAAAATTAAATTTATTTTATAAATTTTAAAACTGAAACTTCTTATGAAACTATAAATAAATGTTATAAAAATGTTATGACTATATTTAAAATGATAAAATTGAAACTATTTTAAATAATTTATGAGGATATGAAAATAAATTTTTCAAAACATTTGTATTATTAGAAAAAAAACCACAAAATTTTACAAAAAAATAATGTGTAGGAAATATAGTTGATAATAAACTAAAAAAATATGAATAATATCCCTTAATTGTAGAATTATTGTAAATTATTGATTAACAAAGTATATATAGAAAATAAACTTGTACATATCATATGTGACTACTATATATGAAAGTATATGGGGTTTATATGATTATGATAAAAAAATTAAAATATTGAATATTAATATAATAACTCATTGAAAAAAATGAGTTTTTGAGAGAAATCGAGTACTATGTGTCTCATCATAGTCATACATGTTTAATAATAATGAGTAAATAATATAACTTTATCATATAATTTATTAATAATATTTTTTATTTGTATTTCATTTTATTTTATTTTTTATTATAGTTATTTTAAATATCTTCTTCGAGTGGCTCATTCTTATATAGTCCAATTATGATGGATTATTTAGTCTCCATATTACATAATCAGAATATTTAACATGGAAATAGGAGTCACAATCTAGTTTTTTAAATCCCTTTTATATATTGGTTTATATTTTTGGTCATAATTTTTACTTGAGTTTAACTTGATTTAGATTGATAATTTGAGTTTTAGGATTTTTTTATTTTGTTGCACAATTTATGTGCATGGTTTAGGGAAAATAGTTTTACATCCTTTGGTTTGGAGTTTTTCAAATTCATTTTCCACTTTCATGTATGGTGTTTCATGTGTAATTCATGGTTAGTGTAATCTCATGTGTCTCCTAGGTGTAACTGTACAGGTCTTGGTGTGTAAATAGATGATGTAACATGGATTTAAGACTATTAGTCCACACCATACATCAATCATGATCATGATTATGAATTCTATGACAGATCCACATAGCACGGTAGGCACACAATATTACAAATTGTGAATCTAAACCATATATATACCTTGTGAGTCTATTATTGGGGGAATGTTTAGTGAATAGTTTCCCGAACCGTAAAACCAAACCATGCATTTTTCCCAGTTTTACAAAAAAATTAATTTTCCTTTTTTGTCCACGATTTTTAACCACACAACCCCTATTTTTCCACTCTCTTGTATGTGTGACCAAGGGGTCCCCTTCCCCCTTTACACACACCTCATCTCCTATAACCATGGGGATTTATTGTATTTCATCGACGTTCTATGGTGATTACTCAAGGTAATTACCTCAAATCATAGAACAATTTCTACTTTCTCATTTAATCTTTGATTCCTCTTATCAAACAGTTCCTTTAGTAGATGGTTTAAGTTTCCTCTGATGTAGATTAAGTGTTTTTTCCTGTTAATGTTCCATGTGGGTTTTATTACTTTATTAGACCTTTTTGGAGTTTTTATTTGTTTCAAATATCAATGAGTCATGAGTTTGAGGCAGGATACCTTAAGTAGTGGCATTATGATTTAGTGAATCATTGATCTCATTCCTTTCTCACCATGTTATAATACTAGTTATGGATGTTTTATTTTTAGATTAATTATCTAAGGATAAATAATTTGTTTTCAAAGTTATATTTAGATTTATTGAAATGTTTGACAAAAAATTATCGACCAAGTGTTCAACAAAATTCTAGGTTTTACATTATAAGTTATTTCTGGTTTCTTATATACGGTTAGGTGTTTGAATTTTTTTTGACTTCAAAAGGTTATTTGATATTCTAAATGGTTTTTGGGTTTTATGAATGAATTGTTCAATACTTTTGGAAATTTTTTTCCCTCCAAATGTTGTGTGAGGTTCAGTTGGAACATTACAAATGGTAGTGTTTAGAATATTCTCTTTAGGGTTTTCTAATTTACATGTTATTATAAAAATAAATGGTTGTTCCTTCATATATGGAATCCCTTGTGAATATAGGTTCTTAAGGCATGGGGTTTGTACTTATAATGGTGTTATAAGGTGGTTATAATGTTTGATTATATTCATTAAATATTTGTTTGTTCATTAATAATTTCTATGCTCACCCCTACATTAGGTGTCTCATGGGAACATTGATTAGATAATAGAATATCCAAAATCACATGAACTACATGATTAGATCATTCTCTAGCTAGTGGACCCTTAGTATTAATACTCTCTACTCTAGTAATTATTCACCTCTATTAGTCCAAGTAGGGTATGACTGAGCATGATGGAAAATTGATTTCTTCAGGCATGCTGGCTGGATAGATCATGTTTAGTATGTTCATGATTTTCCCTCAATCTCTTATACAATCTAATATTTCCTTTTAGGTATTTATTTATGTTTCATAATCTATGTTAAAGTTCTATTTAATACTTTTGTGTTTTTATTTCCATTTACCTCATTATGTTATAATTTCTTCTTCTTTATATTTATAATGTGTTTTTGGGTAAAAAATACAAATTTATGGTTTTGCAATTTTTTGTGATAAACATTTAAAAAAATATTTCACTTATTACTTTTTCATTTTTAAAATTTCCCTTGTCATATATCATTGAAATCCCCATGAATTTCATTCTATTTATAACCTGTTTCAAAATGAATTTTTAACTGGACCATGATTTTTTTAAAAATTGAATTTTGGAAAAACATATATTTTTGTATTTAATATCAAAATTGAAATAAAGTAATATTTTATTTAAAGAAAAATACATTGAAATTATTTATGTTGGAATAAATATTGAATTTAAATAGTCATTCACATTTATTCATTCATGTTTTTATGCTCCTTTCCATGCTCCATCTTGGTTTGTATTTACTTTGTGAAATGTACGTGTTTGGTTTCAGTGAGTAAACATTAATGTCACATGGGGATCTGTTGGGTTCACAATATTTTTTTTATTTTTTATTTATTATTTTTCATTCGTTGTATTTGTATTTTTCAAATTATGTTTATTTGGTTACATTTTATTATATATATTTGGAGAAATCAGTATCGTTGTCTCTCATTGATTCCTTTGGCTATTGATTTCACATTGGGGTGATTGGGAATGTGCCTTGGGGATGTCACATGCCATCTTCGGGGACTATTATGGCATGGAACCATGTAGGTTCATGAAAAAAAATATCAGAGAATATTTTATTCATAAAATATTTTTTTTGGCCCCCATTTTGGTATTTTTGTTTTCATGCAAGATGGAGTAGGACTTCCATAATGTTGAATTTTGGAATAACGAAGTGCCTGGACAACAGTTTTCTTACTAAACCAATATTTTCTATTGGAATTCGGGTTTTTATTAAATTATTGGTATATTAATTATATTTTTATTATTAATATTTTGTGACTTTATTTAATGATATTTATCTTATAAATATTTATTCAACTTTTTTTTGGCCTATTTTGTATTTGGGGAATGAAATGAGTGTTGAGATTGTGGTTTCATGGATGCTCGCAAGGTCTAGAAATCCATGTGGGGTATGGGTACATCTTCCTAAAATATTTTTTGTAGTTGTTGTGTGATTGGGATATATATGAAAGCCATATGGCCAAGTCACCCATTTTCACTAGTTCATCACTCAAAATATTTTATTGGGGCCCTCCAAATTTTAAATCCTTTATAATAGTGTGGTTTTAAATCATGAAGAACTAGATTTTATGTGGTAATGTTTTAGAAACTATCAATGGGTTTTTAGATTCATTCAGATAAAGTACTGGATTTTTTTTAAAAAATGTAACATCTCATAAAAATATTTTTTAATAAAAAATATCGTTATCAAAATAAGGCTACTTTTATAATAATAATTGGTTTTAAAGAGGAAAATTTATATTCTTTGATATAATATATGGTATTTTTGTGAAATGAAATATCATATAGTGTGGAGTGAAGAAATGATTTTTTAAGTGTTTGTTATTGAGTCACAAAATTATATTTTGTGAAATTTCATATTTGGACATTTATTATTACTTATGAATAAGTGTGATTTTTTCTTGATGATGATATTGCTTTTTATTGACTTATTCCTTATTTTTTATTTATAGTATGTCTCCACCAAATATTTTATGTTAATTTAAGGTGTATTTATTGGTGGTTTAATTTTTTCAGACCCTCTAGGTCCTCAAACATTGGACATCCTCCACATGTTTTTGATGTTTAACACTTCCCTCTTATATGGTCAAGAATACCCTTTTGAATTGGAAGAGTGTATGTGATGAATTTATTGGATAATTTGTTTAGTGGAGTTTCCAATTTATCAAAGAGTGATGTTCACTAAATTCATAAGTGTTGTTCAAGGATGGATGTGGTGTAATTCATTCATTAGGGCCTAGAAACGGGGAGACCTCATGTTGGAATTTCTTAAGGATGATTTTATATGAAGAAATTTCTATGAGGTAGTGAATCTTGAGAATGAGATCGATATTTTCATCAATTATAAATATGAAGGTTAAATGTTCTAATTCATCAATCTATTCATGGATCTAGTTTCTTGTCATTCAAAGATTGAAAATTATTATTTATAGTAGTCATGTCATTTTGAGAATAAACTACATCCTGAGCTATAGTCAAATGTATCAGAATTTGATCTAACCTCTTATTATTTTTTGATGAGGTAGTAGGTTTGAGATAAATCTATTTTAGAATGAGTTCTCGATGTACCCAATTCATCTTGAGTCTCAAGAGGTGGTTAACGTAATTCAACTAATTAAATGGAAAAGTGTCCCGATAATGATCATTCTTGTGGTATAATTATGATTCCGCATAATCTTTATTAATTCATTCATATCATAAAATCAATTTGTATCAGAAATGTAGAGACATTGTTAATAATAAACCATCATTTCAATTTGAATCAAATACCCATCATTCCTATAGATCATGAGGCCATCTCCATAGATTCATAAAGGGTGTCTCTCAGAAGATGTGTGGATCTAGAACCACTATTTCAATGTTGTTCATAGTTCAATTGGGAAAAAACTATTCTCGTGTGGTTTTAATTTTAGGGTTTTGATATTAATGTTTCACTTTTGTAATGGTTTTTCCTTTTTGTTGTTTACTTTTATTAAACGTTAAAAAAATGTTGTTTATATTTTGAAAATCCTTGTTTTCAAGGGATCAAAATTTGAGATATTATTAATGTTTGCATCATGAAGTGAATTTGTGATTTTTTGGGTGTATAGATTATATCACTTATTTCATTTTTCATATTTGTGTGTTTGTTCTCGTTCGATGGTTTAGTTTTTAGAAAGAGGTGTTGATTGGGAATATAACAATAATTTTAATATGTCATGGATACCATCACGTTCTATACTGTATAATTAAGAATGTCCCTTATTTTATACTTATAATATTCTTGTTCCTATTGTGGAAATTTTTGGAGGATGACTGAATACTTTAGAGTCATCTGGTCATCATTTCCCTTCTCGTTTGGTGAATATTGGACCATTAGAGTAGGCTCAGTGTTTTTCATTCTGGTATGGTTTTGGCTTATAGATTGGGATTTTAACACTATGTGAGATGCATTTTGAGTTTAATGTTCTCTTTGAGATGGAAATTCATCACTAGTTCCACTAGTTATCAAGGGTTTCTTTAGTTTTGAGGTGTTAAATAATGTGATAGTATAGAACATTGTCATTAAACCTGGTCAAATAGAAACATTGGGGATTTTTTGGAACCAAAATCATTCTAGCAGGGAGAATTGTCAAACCATATGTATGAACCCGAATCTTCCTTTCAGGCATGTCTTTCCTTTCTGGAGTTCTTGAGATTTTCTTGGAGTTTCTAGAAATTTTTGAACTACAAGACGTGTTCATTCTTAGTACACACCATGTACTCTTTTCCCGCTCGAAGCTGTGTGCTGGCTGTGTCCGGGACACAGACACATTGTGTGGGGGTGACGTGGAGGCCGATTTTGGTAGAGTACGGAAAAACCCACTACACGCCATGTACTTTTAAAATACAGGCCAAGAAGATTTTTTTCACTAAACAGACCGGGGATGCGCCTCATCATCATAATCGTCGTCCTCTAGGTTTGTTTCGACCAAGAGTTGATGTATGGCCGCGAAACTTCTCCACATTCCCGAGCATCCATCCGTTCTGTGATTCGAGCTCTGTCGATTCCATTGGAAGCACAACGGTGAGTTCTCTCTTCTGCTTAAGGCTTGTTTTCCAATTCTTCCTCCTTCTGAAGTTAACAAAGGTTGAACGTTTTGTGATTTTTCTTAGATCAATGACGTTCTAGTGAGAATCAGTCATCGTGGTTCAAGTATATCAATCTCCAAGGATCGAGGTAGGTGGTTTGTGCCTTACCGTTCAATGTCTCTGAGTTTTATGTGTTAATTTCCACCGATACCCATGGACAGGGTATTGCGTGTTTACCCTTTTTCCCTTGTTGTTTTTTTGCCTTGCTTGTATGCTTGTGTAGAGGTAAATTGACCATGATAGAGGATAATTTGTTGTGATTAGATGTATTTTCCCTTTCTTTGTTCTATTTATGACCTTTGGGTCTCATTTGCCTTTGGCTGCTACACCTGTTTTCATGCCTTGCTAGTATAGGTTGAAGTGAAACTCGTGACATGCTTGTTGCCTTGTAGAATATTTAGCTAAGTTGATCTATAGGTGTACTTTGGTTATCCAAGTAGCTATATAGTTGTGCGTTGGCCTTATAGTATTATTATGCACTGACTAGCACGGGGCTGAGAGAACCTGGTGCTATAGACTATAAGAGATAGACCAAGTGAGCTTCTCAGAGAGTCTTAGATATTATATACTATAGGGGATTGACCGAGTGAGCTCCCAGAGAGTCTTGAATTTTTATATAATAGTGGAGGGTAGACCAATTGAGCTTCCTCAGAGAGTCTTACCCTTTCTTTAATCACTTTAAGAACCTTCCTAGGCTAGAGGAGGAATTGACTGAGTGAGCTTCCTCAGACAGTCTATGGTATACCTGAGGGTATAGAAGGAATTGACCGAGATTTCTTCCTTAGAGAGTCTCTATACATTGGGGCTAATAGGGTTAGACCGTGTGATCTTCCTTAGAAAGTCCCAGACTACCCTAGACTATAAGGAGCATTGACTGAGTGCGCTTCCCAAGAGAGTCTGATAAATTCCTATGACTAAGCAAGAGGGGATAGGCTGAGTGCACTGCCAAGAGGGTTGTGGTACTTCTTGGATAGGACCAGGGTGGATGACTGTGAGTACATAACAGAGGGTTTCCTGTTTGTTAGCTAATTTCTTCACTACTGTTGTTGGTTGTAGTTTTATTGTTGTTGTATTATCATTCTTTACAGCTTACTATTACTGCCTATTTCTTGCTGTTGTTGTTTACTGCTTATTGAAAATTTACCTGCCATATACTCACTGACTGTTAGGCAGAGATCTTCGGGTGAATGGAAATCGGGATTTAGTCTCACACCCTGTTTGGGTCATGCTTTTGGGCCCAAACAGACTATGTTGTTGCAGGTATAGAAAAGGGAAAGTGCCCTTCGACTTCTGGTACATGATTGCTTGGAGAAGGGGAGCATGGGACCAAGATTTGGCTTGCGATGCTGAGGAGATGTTTTATTGTCATTTGTAATTGTTTTGGAACTATAGTGTTTTCCAGCATCATGACTTTTTTGGCTATTTTCCGAGTTATGTATCATACATCATTTCATATATACCAATGTGCTTCAGTTTGTTGATTTAGTCTTCGGCTGTTTATATTATTGGTTATTACTGCTTCCGTTGTTGCATTTATATTTTTCATCCACTATGTACTCTTCCAATGAGTGCATATTTTTCCCACTATCACACCCAAGGCCCTCGCTGCTAGTCGGCAGCCTCTGGTGTTTGGGGAAATGCGTTTGAGGCCATTTGACCAACTGGGTATGGGGAACCTCTGGGTGGCTTCTGGAACCAGGATGTTACAAAGTGGTATCAGAGGAATTATTTTCTCTTGCTTTAATATTTGGAGATTTTAACCAGGGATAGGATGAATTTGGTACTTTGTAATAATCTGTGTCCGGGAGTAGCTATCCCGTGTACAGGGAAAATCCAGACTACCTCGTTTTTTGTAGTTTTATGGTTTTGATATTTTACGGTTGATATGATTTCACCTAGATTGATTCACATAATTTGTGCGGTTATTGTTTGATATTACAGTTCTATTTCTGTTGAAACCCGATGAGATGAGGGTATTCTATCTTATGTAACATATAGGCACATATAGAAATCACATTCCATGAAATCTTTCCATTCCAACTAGGGTGCATTAGCGATTTCAATTTGTTGTGATAAACATTGTGTAGATTATTCATGTTGTTGTGATAGATGTTAGATAGAATCTCTGCTGCTTTTTTAGATGATTGTATGTATTTTACTTTGTTTAAATGAACGCCAAATTTTGATTCTTGAGGTTTTATGGGCCCTCTTGAATCAGAAGCTGGTGGATTATGATCCTGTTTCCTCCTGTACATGACTGTTGGAGATGCCAAGCTTTGATTCACGAGGAGTTTGGGCCCTCAAGAATCAGAATTTGGCACCTCTTTGCCTTGTTTTCTTTGTTTATGGGCTTCTGTGTAGTTTCTGGGCTACTGCGCAGAAAAACCCAGAATAAACGGCGTGTACTTTCTGGATACATGCCTTGTAGTTTTCAGGCCGTGTTTCTGACTGTATGTGCAGGAACACGGTGTTGTAGAAATAACTTCATGAACACGCCATTTACGGTAGGTACGCACCATGTAGTGTAGATCCGTGTACCCGACCGTGTCAATAACAACATGGGTCGGGGAAGCTCGAGTAGAACACACCGTGTTGTAAAGGAACATGCCGTGTAGCTCTGTCCAGGTACCCGACCGTGTCACGAACAACATGGGTCGGCGTGACCTTCTCTAAGACACGCTGTGTTGCTTTCGGAACACGTCGTGTAGTCTTGACCAGGTACCCGACCGTGTCACGAACAACACGGGATGGTGTCACCTTCTCCTATACACGACGTGTTTGTTCGAAACACTCCATGTAAGGGCCATCTGTGTAGACAGCTGTGTGACTAACAACATGGGATTTCGAGATAGTGTCTAGTACATGCCGTGTATCTAGGGAACTCTCCATGTAGTCTGGGGCTAGATGGATCATGTGGGTTAGCCGTGTAAGGAGACTCAGGCAGGGGTTGAGAGTTCAAGTACATGTCGTGTATGGGGACAACACACCGTGTAGTTTTGGTTGTTACACGACTAGTAGGGCACGAATACACACCCATGTTAATGTCTTAAGCAGACACGCCGTGAAGTTTTTATACATGTCGTGTAGTCGTGTTTGGTAAAACTTGATAGTTTCTTCCCCATGTTCCCATTTTGTACTCCTGTGTTTTCAGTCTTTGTTAATACAGATCTAAGGTGTGCTTTTAATCTTTTCGAGCTATGCCTCCGAGACTTTCTCTAGTTTTACGTCAGTTTCTATATGGTGATCAGACACCAGATATGGCCAATCAGGGACCTCTATGTCCTAGAGATGACAGACTATGATGTCATTCTTGGTATAGATTGGTTGGTTCCATTCCAGGCAGTCGTCGATTTCTATCACCACAGGGTGAGTTTCGTATCACCAGAGGGCGGATCATTCCTTCATAGAGGAGAGTGGGATGTCCAGGCGGGTAGAGATGGACTAGAGCATCATGGGCTAGGGGAAGTTACAGCCCAGATTTCCAGTCTTTATATGGATGACCAGGGGACTTCACATTTTGACTTTCATCTAGTGGTGGATCATTTCAGGGATGTATTTTTAGATGACTTTTCAGGTTTACCTCCAGAGTGTGAGGTAGACTTCTGGATTGAGCTCATTCCAGGAGGGACACTGGTGTCCATTCCTCCTCATAGGATGGCTACACCTGAGTTGTAGGAGCTCAAGAAGTAGTTGGAGGAGTTTTAGGAAATGGTTTCATCTGACCCAGTACTTCTCCTTGGGGTTCGTCTGTCCTGTTTGAGAAAAGAAAGATGATACCCTTCAGCTTTGTGTGGATTATCAGAAGCTGAACCAGTTGACGGTCAAGAATCGATATCCCTTGTCGTGGATCAATGACCTCTTTGATCAGCTTCGAGGAGCCCGGGTGTTCTCGAAGATCGATTTGAGGTCCGGTTATCATCAGTTGCGCGTTATACCATCAGATATACCTCTTAAAGCTTTTAGGATCAGGTATGGTCTTTACGAGTATATATTCATGTCATTCGGTCTTACGAATGTGGCTGCAGTCTTCATGGAACTGATGAACCGAGTGTTTCATCCGTACTTGGACTCATTTGTCGTGGTCTTTGTGGATGATATCTTGGTTTACTCTCACACTCGACACGGCCATGCCACACATCTTGAGATCGTTCTGAGTACACTGAGACAACATCGGCTGTATGCTAAACTCTTGATGTGCCACTTCTGGATAGATCAGATTCACTTTCTGGGTCATGTTATCTTAGAGACATGAGTTTTAGTGGACCCAAAGAAAGTGAGAGTTGTAGTATCTTGGGGGAAGCCGAAGAACTTTTTTGAGGTATATAGTTTTCTAGGGATGGATGGGTACTTCAGAAGATTCATTTAGGACTTTTTGTGCCTAGCAGCACCGTTGACAGGTCTGACCAAGAAGGGGGCGAAGTATTTATGGTCAGATTCATGTGAGTCCGCCTTTCAGGAGATGACGGGGAGGTTAACGTCAGCACCGATACTAGTCTTGCCGGATCCGGGCAAGGGGAATACTGTTTACTATGATGCTTCAGGTATTGGGCTTGGAGCCATGCTTATGAAGGGAGATGGAGTCGTTGCGTATGGGTCTCAGCAGTTGAGGCTAAACGAGAGGAACTACCCGACTAACGATCTAGAGTTGGCAGTAGTTGTCCATGCCTTACGTTGTTGGAGACACTATCTTTTGGGAGAGAACTTTGTGGTTTCTATCAACCACAAGATTCTCAAGTATATATTCACTCAGCATTATCTTAATTTGAGAGAGCGCACATGGGTCGAGTATCTTTAGTCTTTCGACATCAAGCTCGCCTATACGCCCAGAAAGGGAAACGCAGTGGCTGATGCGTTGAGCAGGAGAGCTCAGATTCAGGATGTTTAGGAGTCCAGTAGTGAATGGTATCTTATTTCTATGTTCTCTGAGATACACATGGAGGTGTATGATAGATAGGGGAATACTCTCTTTTTTCTATAGCTGTTACCTCTACACTTCCTGATCGGGTACGGATGAGGAAGCTATCTGATTCAGAGGCCTTGGTACTGTAGGAGAGTGTGTCAGGAGGGGGCCCTCTTCCTGGATGGACAGTGGGAGAGGATGAGATCTTAATTTATAGGGATGCGTAGGGTGCCAATAGACATACCCGAGGATCTGATGCGGGATTTTCATTCCTCAGTCTGGGCAGTTCATCATGTTGTCACCGAGATGTATCGGGATCTTCATCGCCAGTATTGGTGGCCATGTATGAAGAGAGATGTTGCTGGTTTTTTGATGAGATGTTCGAATTTTTAGTAGGTGAAATCATAGCATCAGTGACCATCATGGATTTTACAACAGTTACCTGTTTCGGAGTGGAAATGGAACGATGTCACGATGAAATTCGTGACCCGGTTACTGAGGTCACCTCGGGGGAGTGATGTTATTTGGGTCGTCGTTGACAGGCTTACGAAGGCAGCACACTTCTTTCCGATCAAGGAGCCCTTCAGTGTTGATGATCTGGGACGACTGTACATCTGAGATATTGTACATCGACATGGAGTTTCAAACTCCATTGTTTTGGACAGGGAAGTGCGCTTTACCTCATGGTTCTGGCAGGGACATCAGAAGGCTTTGGGTACACAGGTACTTTTGAGTACAACATACCATCCCCAAACTAAGGGCCAGTCCGAGCGCATGATCTAGGTGCTTGAGGATATGCTCCGAGCTTTCATTCTTGACTTTGTTGGTTCTTGGGAGAAGCATATACCTCTGGTGGAGTTCGCCTACAACAACAATTTTCAGGCGACTATTCAGATGGCACCGTAGGAGGCTCTGTATGGTAGGCCATGCCGATCACCCTTATGCTGGATGGAGGCAGGAGAGGTAGCTTTGCTAGAACCTCATCTTGTTCAGGAGACTTCAGAGCTGATAGAGCTGATTCGGAAGAGGATGGCTACACCATAGTCTTGATAGAAGTCTTATGGTGATCAGCGGAGATGACCTCTGGAGTTCGAGGTCAGAGATTGGGTTTTCCTCCATGTCGCACTGAGGTTGGGACACAAGAGGATTCAGAGATAGTGTAAGATTTTGCGGTGGTACATCAGGCCGTTTGATGTGTTGGAGAGAGTTGGGCCGATTTCCTATCGGTTAAAACTACCTCATAGGTTCCGGGCTATGCACGACGTCTTCCACATCTCTCAGCTCCGACGTTACTTTTCAGACCCATCTCATGTATTTCAGTCCGAGGAGGTTGAGCTCAAAGAGGATGCGTCGTTTGAGGAGCTCCCATCCGGATTTTCAATCACAGTAAGAAGGTTCTCTAAGGCTGGTATGTTCCTCTAGTATGGGTGCTATGGCAGCACGAGCGAGTACATGACGAGACATGGGAGAGGGAGGCTGAGGTTCGATACCAATGGCCTGAGCTATTCAAGGTTTCTTCTTCTATGCCCATCTAGGGAAATTCTTGGATGAATTTCTTTAAGAGGGGAAGTTTGTAAGAACCCGGATCTTTGTTTTAGGTGTGTATTTCCTTTCTGGTGTTTTTGAGAATTTTTTGGAGTTTCTCGAAATTTTTGAAGTACACATCGTGTACTTTCTAAGTACACGCCCTGTACTTTCTACGTACATGTCGTGTACTCTTTTCCTGCTTGAAGCCGTGTGCTGGCCATGTCCGGGCCACACACACAGTGTGTGGGGGTGACATGGAGGCCAATTTTGGAGGAGTACGGAAAAACCCACTACACGCCATGAACATTAAAAATACACGCCGTGTACTTTTCTTTTTTTCACTGAACGGACCAGGGTCACAGCTCATCATCATAATCATCTTTTTCAATGTCTGTTTTGACCAAGAGATGTTGTACAGCCGTGAAACTTCTCTGGATTCCCGATCCTCCATCCATTCTCCGATTCGAGCTTTGTCGATTGCATTAGAAGCGCATCGGTGAGTTCTCCCTTCCGCATGAGACTTCTATTCCAATTGTTCCTCCTTCTCAAGTTATATGAAGTTGAACATTTTGTGTGTTTTCTCAGATATATGATGTTATAGGGAAAATCAGTCATCGTTGTTCATGTATATCAATCTCCTAGGATCAAGGTATGTGGTTTGTGCCTTACCATTCAATGTATCTGAGTTTTATAGGAAAATTTCCAACGATATACTTGAACGGGGTATTGCGTGTTTACCCTTTTTCCATTGTTGTTTTAATGCCTTTATTGTATGATTCTGTAGACGTAAATTGACCATGTTAGAGGATAATATATTGTGCATGGATTTATTTTCCATTTCTTTGTTCTGTTTATGACCATTGGGTCTCGTTTTCCTTTGGCTGCTACACCTGTTTTCTTGCCTTGCGTTTCAAGGTTGAAGTGAAACTTATGACAAGCTTGTTGACTTATAGACTGTTTAGCTAAGTAGCTTTATAGGTGTACTTTGGTTAGAAAAGTAGCTCTATAGTTATAATTTGGCCTTATAGCATTATTATGCACTGACTGGCATGAGGAAAAGAGAACGTGGTGCTATAAACTATAAGGGATAAACCGAGTGAGCTTCTCAGAGAGTCTTAGATATTATATACTACAGGGGATAGACCGAGTGATCTCCTAGAGAGTCTCAAGTTTTTTTAGACTATAGGAGTGTAGACTGAGTGAGCTTCCTCAAAGAGTCATACTTTGTTTGAATCTCTTTAAGAACCTTTCCAGGCTAGAGGAGGAATTGACCGAGTGAGCTTCCTCAGAGAGTCTATGGTATACCTGATACTATAGGAGGAATTGACCGAGATGGCTTCCTAAGAGAGTCTATAGACCTTTGGTCTAAGAGGGTTATACTGCGTGATCTTCCTCATAGAGTCCCTGACTACCCTAGACTATACAGGGAATTGACGGAGTGCGCTTCCCCATAGAGTCTAATAAATTCGTATGACCAAGCCAGAGGGGTTAGGCTGAGTGCACTTCCCAGAGGGTTATGGTACTTCTTGGATAGGAATAGAGGGGATGGCTATGAGTACTTACCAAATGGTTTCCTAATTGTTAGATTCTTGCTTCACTGCTGTTGTTGGTTGTAGTTTGATTGCTTTTGTATTTTCCTACTTTACTGCTTACTGTTACTGCCTATTGCTTGCTGTTGCTGTTTACTTATTTTTTTAAATTTACCTGCCATATACTCACTAACTGTTAGGCAAAGATCTTCGGTTGAATGACATCTGGGATTCAGTCTCACACCCTGTTTGGGTCATGCTTTTGGTCCAAAACAGACTATTTTGTTGCAAGTATTGACAAGGGCAAGCACCCTTCAATTTCTGGTACTTGATTTCTTGGAGCATGGGAGCAGGGACCAAGATTTGGCGTGCGATTCTTAGGAGCTGTTTTATTTTATTTTGTACTTGTTTTGGTATTTTAGTGTTTTCCATCATCGTGACTTGTTTGTCTATTTTCCTAGTTATGTATCATGCATCATTTCATATATTCATATGTGCTCCAGTTTTTTGATTTACTCTTCTATTGTTTATTTTGTTTTTTATTACTACTTCCGATGTTGCATGTTTATTTTTCATCGACTGTGTACTCTTACAATGAGGGCATAGTTTCTCCACTATCACACCCATGGCCCTCACTGCTAGTCGGCAGCCTCTGGCATTTAGGGAAATGCACTTGAGTCCATGTGACCAACCGGGTACGGGGTGCCTCTAGGTGGCTTCCGGAACCGGGACGTTACACCCATGTTTTCATTTTCCAAATATTATTTTGAATATATTTTATTTCAATGGATTTTCTATTTGGAATCATGGGTTTCAAATCTAATTGTTTTTTTTATATTTTTTTCATTCTCATTTTAGATGCATGGGTAAGTGGAAATCAAGAATCCCCTATGGATAGGTCCATTTCTAGTTCATTTTACAGTAACATAATTTTAGTACCAATATTAGTCCAATGGTGCATTCAAAATTATCTATTCATCATTGTAACTATATGGTTGTTGGTGTTTCATTGGATGAGGGTGCACGAATTTAGTAAGAATAGACGAAACCTTGCAATGAGCATCCACATGGTAGTTTGAATTTTTATATATCTAAACCCCATGGTTGGAACATGGACTCCCAAACTGTGTGGCCAACCAATCTATTTTCTAAATGATTCTAGAAAAGGTAACACATTTGGCACACAACTTACCAAACTATGTGACCAAACCATAATGAAGTTTGAAACATCATAAAAAATCTAATATTACTTATGTTTAGTCCTTATGTGTTACACCAAAACCACTATATATCAGCTCAATTTGCTCGTACGACCAAGGGTGGATACTTCCCATCTTCCTCACGCCTCCCCTTCTACATCCATGTTTATTAAATGGAATTTATTCATTTATTGGGGTGATTTCTATAGTTAATATGCTCCTCTCTTCTTCCCCTTCCCCTGTCTCTGATTTTCTTTTTGGTTCCTCTTTTACGTTATTTCCATTGTTCTATGGTTTAGGTTTGAATTTTTTATATTAATGGGATTGTCTTGGAGAATTTTCAAAAAAGGTTTATTTATCTATGAAAATTTTACGATTTTTTGGGTTTACTTTTTCAAAGAACCATGATATTGAGAAAGGTAGACTAGAAAATTATAAATCAAATTTAGGGAATTGATGAATAAATTTACCTTGAACATTTTCATCATACTAATTGGTAATATATTATTTTTAGAATATTTTATTAATGACAAATAAAGTGATATCAACCTCATATTAAAATTTATTTAATTTTTTTTCATATCCCACATTCTACATTAGTTCAACAAAATATTTTTTTGGACTTTATTTGTGAATTTCAATATCTAACTTACGGTTCTGGATTTTTTAAATATGTTTTTGTTCATAAATGGTGATTGGAGTTTCTAAATGGGCTTTGTGGTTTAAAAATGGTGTGTTTTATATTTTTTGGAATGTTTTGTCACCCAAAGGATATGTGAGGCCAAAATAGAAATTTTAAAATGGGATTTCATTAGAAAAAATTACATAGGTTCTCTTATTTCCTTTACCATGTTAAAAAATGACATGTCCTAGGTATGATATATCCCATGAGAATTAATTGATATAAGGAGATGGATATACCTAAGGATTGTTGTTAGGGGTGTCTCTTTCATGTGTTGATTTTCATTATAAATATGGGTTGATGTTTGGAACTTATTGGCTCACCCTAACTGTTCATATTACATTAGAACCTAGCATAAGTTGAGAAATTTTCAATAACACTTTCCACACTAGTTTAGGATTACACTGTAGATATTTGTATCTTACTATGGATACACTCTTCCCTTATGATGATTACCCATTAGAAGGCCATATATTGTGAAACCGATTATAAGTGTTGTTTGATTTCATCATGCACTCTAATATTATGGATCAAGTACACAATGTTTTATATTTTCCCATAATATCCTTGGTAATCCCATAGTTTATGGAACATATATATCTATGGTTGAAAAAATTGTTGCCTACTCTAGTTTGTTCTACTGTGTATTTCATTCCATATAGAATGTAATGTTTTCCATTCTTTCCTATCATTATTATAATGTGTCACATTAGTAAATGTATTTTTTTGTTCGTTTTGAAATTTTTAACAGTATTTGAAAAACTATCCACTTTTTTATTTTTCAATTATAAAAATTCTCATCATTTCTCTCTGCATGACCTGATGCATTCTTGTTTTAGGATAACCTATTTTAAAATTAATAATCTAGTTGAATTTTTTTTGTTAAATTGTACAGCTAAGAACCTAATATTTGAATATTTTATTTAAAACTAAAAATAAACGATTATATTAATTAAACTAAATTAATTTGAATTACATTACTTTGAAACACATTCAAAATAGTAATTCTAAATCATAAACATTAATTTTTTTATCTTTAGTATCATGTTACAACAATGAATTTATATAATTGGTGTGATTTCGGGTTATGGTTTCATTGAGTTCCTTGCGATGTCAAACAGAGATTGTCTGGGTTGTCATGATTAGTTTGTTAGTTTATATCGTTTTATCATTGGTTTTATTCATATTGAAATTTTATCTTATTATTATACTTTTTTTGTTTACATATTTAGTCATAAATCATTACCACTATCTCAAATTTATTTTAGTGCTTCTTGTTGCCACTGATGTGTGGTCAAGAATTCTCTTCAAGGATGTCATTGCCCATCACAGGTGATTAGTCTGAGGTCAATCCAGATTGGTTCATGACAAAGTTGTAATATAATTTTTATATAATATAAATAATATAGTTAATTTATTAAATGTTACATTCATTCATTATATTAAATTTTTTAGTAATCCATTCATGAGTATAACTAAAAAAATGAATCACGTCGCTTTCTAACGGTGGTTGTTGATAGGTGTACTTGAGAAAAGGGATAATAATCCCCCAGTTTTAAAGGAACGAAAGTACAAGATATCATATATTCCTATAATCATAAATAAAAAATAAATATCATAAATTTTCTTTATTTACCACATTATTACAATCCATGTAACATTGTAATGAAAAAAATACACTGTTATGTGCAGGCCATACACATTATATATACATGAGGGTTATTTTACTTTTCCTTAGGATGGATGTGAAAGAAGAAATGGATGTAATGTTGGCTTAAAAACATCTTATTATTATTAAAATAATTAAATAATTTTTCAATTATGTTGATATAATATTTGGATGAGGTTTTTATTAAAATGGATGTTGAAAATGCATCGGAATGAGATATACAATTTCTTTTTAAATGTCAACTCCATTCCAATTAATCCTTATCTGATTTTTCTTTTGGTTAGAACCGAACATCTAGGATGTGTGTGGGTCTTTGGAATGGTATTAGGTAATATTTTGGTCTATATATGTTTATTGATTATTCCATTTTAAATGGTAGAGATAGTTCCCTTTAATATTTGTAGTGGGTGGAAAGCTTATAAATACTAGAAATATTATACAAAATTATATACCATACAAATGTAATGTGGATGAAAATTTTTATATATTCAATTATCATAAGGGTAATATTGAAATAACTGTTTCAATTTTTTCTTAAAATTATTTTTAGGGAACTTTGATTACATATCCCAATATTTCAATACTTCCAATAACATTTTACACTTAAACAAGTTGACTAATATATATCATTGTAAATACTAAATATGATTAAAATATATGTTCATATTATTAACCAATATAAATCAGTATGATTCAAAATGAGGATTAAATTTTTTATTATTCAATTTCAATATTTAAAAAAATTATCCTTTATATATGCCTCTAAAACTCAATGAAAACCATTATTTTAAAAATTATTATATGAATCTAGAAAATTATTTAAATTCAATATCATGAGTAATTTTAATTACAATGGAATTAATTTGGGGATTTTAAATATAATTATTTTTATTTTACTTCAATATCAAAAAAAATATTATCGAATCATTTAATTTGATGACTATGATAGTTGAACTAAAACTAATTTAGATATGTTAATGAAACATTAATTAAATTTCTCAAATTGTGAGAATATATTTATAAGAATAAATATAAATTTTAATATGAATTAAATTAATTCATTACTAAATATATTTTATTCTAAATAGTTTCTATTATTATTCATGTTATTCTTATATAATTAAATATTCATAAAATTTATAAGAATTGTAAAATCTGTAATTGTCACTATTTAGTCCCAAATTTGACCAGCTAGGATTTTTTAAAATATATCATCTTAAGATAAATTTTCCATGATGAGGTAAAAAAAATTTAATAAAATTTAATTAAATAAAATTTATAATATAAGATGATATTAAATTATTTAAAAAAATTATGTGTAATATGATACAATTTTATTATAAGGAATGGTATAAATACTAAATTTGAATAATTTTAGTTATATTTTTATTTCCTCCAAATACATTATCAAAGGAACATTCATAGAAAAAAATTCATTATAAAATGTGTGGTCCTGCTCATAAAAAATTTCCTTATGTTCCAACATTACCACATATATTATGTTATCTCATCAATATACATTCACTTATAATTTAATTGGATTCCTCAACACATAGTCGATAGTGTCTTAAGTTTATATATACTTATATTAGTATGATTAAAAATATATTCCAATTCTAATTCCATAGTGGTGGTAACATGAATTTTGTATGGAATTTATTTTCATAAGAAGTATATATGGAACTTATCATTTTATTTAGAGGTGATAGTTCGTATAGAAAAATGTTATTCAATATCTCAAATTCAATATATAATTTTAAAAGATATTATTATGTTAGTATATATCTTCATTATTTTCTTACATTTGAACAACTTTCCTAAAAGATTCTTAAAGAAAACATGATACCCAATTTCAAATTCTAAATCCATTATTTGGATATTAGTATCTGTATTTTTTATAATTTGAAATACATTGATATTATTCAGTGTATTTTTACCCTCACTACTTCCTCCTTAACATTTCATTGGCCAAAAATCATTGTCTCACTATATTCATCTCGGGATGATTGTGTATCACATTATACCAGACAATACATCATTTGGAATAATTGGAATGCATGAATTGATTCTATCATTATATGATAACACTACCAATGATAAATATTGATCCCAATTACATTGAATGAAATGTGATCATGACCTCATTGTGTATTAATTTTTCTTGAATAGTCTTTTGGGGCTTTCAATTTATCTAAGGTTGATAACTAGTTTCAAATTTATATACATTCCCAGATCCCTCCAAATATTTTATTTTCAGATTATAAGAGTAAATTATTTCTCATTATAATATGTTAAAAAAATAATTACACCCTTATTTCTAATAACATCATTAATATAGGGACATGTGAAGTGATCAAATAGAATATCATACCCAATAGAGTATAATAGTATGTAGATGGATGGATAATATATAATAATCCATATGGAATCATTCACTAATTGATTCTATGAATATATGTAATAGTATTTCTTAAAAATATAATCCATTTCCACACAAGTGTACTTGGATGTTACATGACTCATTTATGATATTTTTTGTTACCCATTAAATATTTAAAAACCAAGAATCCTGATAATTATTCAGTGATTTTGAATTTCATATAATCCCATTAAAAATATTCATTTAAAGCATTGTATATTTTGGGGTCACTGAAATGTATAAGGAAATTTAAGATATGATATTTTCTAATATTTCAAGTTTTACCTAATGAATTGATGAAATACATATCATTATTTAATTTTTAAATATTGCATCTTAAAAGATGATGTCTTTGGACTCCCCATCAGTCAAATATTTTATTTTTAGTTGAGTATTTATATTATCATTTTGGGAATTATTTATCTTATCCTATATGGATGGTTTGGGAATCATTTTATGTTTATTGGATAAGTCTCCTTACATAATTATTCCCATATCCAACATTAATTAATAACATAATGTAATATCATTGTTAGTAATATTTTTACTCTAAACTCCATGATGTTTTATACTCAAAGCATCAAACACATTATTTATCTTTCTTCAGTGGTATGGAATTTAGAAATCACTAACTTGATTAATTATATCCAAAACAATTTCTAGATATTTTATTCTTTTATTAAGACTATATATTTTATGCTATTTTTATTCATATATATTTAACATTGTTAATAATAAAGGTATTGCCTCTATACATTCGATGAGTGCTTTATGACTGGTAAATCATGATATTGGGTTGTATAATTTTTTTTCATGAATCTTAAACTTCATTTAATGATCAGAACCCCCTATCACTCTACAAAATGAATGTACTATATATATATTTGAAAGATCACTACCAATCAAAAATTCATCCATTCTTGAATGTAAATCCAACAAGGGTGAATTTTCCAACATCATATTCATTACATAAATACATTCTATACATTAATTTTAATATACAAATATAACATGTTTATGTTTTAACATGGAAAATTTTATTTTAATTAAACAATAAAATAAAACATATCATTGAGGGAAACAATCTATTTTATAGAAAAAATATAACTCAATAATATTATGTGATTTTGGCCGTTCAGCTGATACCTTTTCCTTTAGACGGTCAACTGACATTCTATCATCATTGAAAATGAATCCATAAGTAGATTATAAAAAAAACCTGAATTATCATTTTCTGAATTTCCTATATAAATTCATTTTCTGTGATTTTAATGAATTATAGATAAATAAATCATATTATCTTCATAGATTTTAAAGTATACAAATTTTTCATCAATAAATATCATAATGAAATTTTAGACCTATTCATAGAATATTAAATTCATTAGATCAATAAATATATATATTGAATTAGAAAAATTTCAATGAACTCTTATTAAGTCCAAATATACTACCATGTAACAAATTTTGTTTTTGGAATACATTTATTCTCTTTTAAAACGTGATCAAACCTCTAATGATGATAAATCCTTCCAAAATATTTACCTCTTGAATATTAGTTGAACAATTCATAAATATGGGGAATGAGAAACTTGTTCATTATAAAAATTGAATTAATTTTCATATAATTAATGAATAACCTGATTGAACCATATTTATCGTTGAGAAAATGAACGATGTATCCCTATAGTAATACAATAGGGCATGTGAATTCCCTATCACAAAATTTTCGTATCTATTTATTCAGTTCTATTAATTACAATATTGACATCATATAGTAGGATATTTTGTAAGGTTTTTATTAAAGGATGAATTTAATTGAAAACAAAAAATATTTATAATCTTGATTAATATATTGTTATTTGTAACACCCCAAGCTTCTACGGTACGCTTCTCTTTGAATAATGCAATAGCGTGTGTTGTACGGAACATCGAGTTCTAACACACCACAACCAATCAAACTAGTCGTTATGAATAGTAATACCTACTTTTTTAAATTTAAAAAAATTTATTTTTAAAAATGGACTTCATTTTTGGATTCAGAATATCGAAATTAGCCTAGGGTGAATTTTTGGTATTTTTCTGAAAAACTTAATTTTTTGATGAATAGTGAAATTACTATGTGGTAGTTAAAAAACTGATTTTTTTATAAAACATAATTTTACCGCTTCTATGATTGAAATTTCGGAAATCTGAAATATAGGGTTAATATGAAGGAGTAAAATGTGATTCATTGAGATGAAAATAATTTTTTTGGTGAATAGTAACTTTTTACGTTTATTTAACACGGTTAAAAGTAAATAGTGTAATTAAGGGTAAAAATGATATTAATATAACCCTAAAACATGTCTTAATTCTATTGAAAAAGTGTATCTCGACCGAAAACAACCTTAGGTATAAAATATTATCATTTAGGTCAACTTGGATTAGATTAGGACATTTATTGTTATATAATTCAAAGAAGAGTTAAAAGAGTTAAAATCAAATTTTATTTACTAAAACATTTTTAATATAGTGTTATACATAAGATAAATTAGATTTTAAATACTAATTATAAATATAAAAAGATTTCATACATAATTTTATTTTATTTATAATTTTTAGACATTAAATAATTTAATTTATTTATGACACAATGATGATGCAGTAATTACCATAATAGTAAAAAATTAAAATAATTGATATTATAAATACCCAAATAAATATAATTTGAGACTTTTTATGAATAAAACTAATTTTATAGATTAATATGACATTTTAGGATTGACTTAATTAACTTTTTTTGATGTAATCAATCTGTTATGATTTCCCCAAAAATCAATTATTGAATAGTGTCAAAATTGACATAAAAGTGTTTTTTTAAAAAAATATTATATTATTAATTTATATTAAATTCCTAAAAATATAAGCTTCGTCCAAGAGACTTATATCATAATAGGTGTATCATTAAGGGACCACTTGGGGGTATTTTGGATGTATATAGTATGTTTATTAACTATATAATATTAAAATACGATGTGACATGGTACATGTCAAACTAATTCACTAAGATTTAAAACTAAAAGATAAGGTTAATATAATGACCCAAACCTGTATAAATTCTATTGGTTGAGTGGTTTACGACCCATCCCCACCTTAAACTTTAAATAATACACTTTGAAGCCATTATAAAACGAATATAAATTTATTATAAATTAATATTTCTAGCTTTTCCAAAGGTGCCCCTCACCCCTCTTATAGAAGGGAACTCACCCTTCTCATTAATTCACAACTTCAATGCCATTTGGTTCGGCTAAAACCATCTGAAATATTATCTAATCTTCCCTAAATTCAACCTAAAGGGCCTAGTTTTATCATAGATCCATCCTAAGGAGAACTTTTGATCAAATCAAAAGGAAGAACCCGAAAAAGAGGTAATGTTTTCACCCCCCCTTTTTCAAATTCATTTCTTCTTCAACTTCTTCTTTCTTTGTTATTCCCATTATAAAATAATGAATCAAGTATCTCCTTTATTGTGTAATATTATTATAAATATGGTACAACCATATTCAGTATTCTATCCATTATTTGAATGACATGTCACCATACGTGCGTACGTACGACTAACCGTCTCCACGTTGTGGTGTAATTGTTATTCAATATATTATTATTTGGATGAGTATAATAATGATTTTTAATTAATTTAAATAATAAATATAACATGATAATGATTCTTTATATATGAAATACCATCCAATTATATATTATTTTAATATCAAAATAATGATATTGCCGCTCGTGCATACGTACGGACTACCGTCTCCACGAACACGATGAGATTCATTCTCAATCGTATCCATTCAAGTATAATTATCATTTGATGATTTAAAAATAATGTTTAAGGACTTTATGTAAATCTGGATATGAATAAGATACAACCAATCCATGACAAACATGGGTTACGTAACATAACTTATAATAGAAAACGAGTAAGTTAACACCTGAAACAACGATAATACTAAGATAATATTAACAAATCAATGTTAAAAGATCATATATGATATCATATTAATGTATATGATTATATTATGATTTAATAACAATTATTTCACCATTATACAAGAGGATAACCTACTCCCAACCAAGGAAAAGTGCAAGGTAAGGGTTTATTTCGCAATCTCTTCATTATCCGAGGTTTTTTATACGTAATAATCTACTGGGACTTCTTTATCATCCACATCCATGTTTCGTAAAAATATATTTAAAATCATTTTTACTATTTTCTATAATATGGGTTAAAGTCATTTATACCCTTGTTTTACTTTTTATAAGAGGATTATAATGGAATATTTCCGTCGTTTCCAAACACGGTGTTTTTTAACCTTTTCGACAGAATTATGGTAAGAATGTTTTTTTTAACTTACACAGTGGGTGCGGCTATTTTCCGTCATTATAAAATTGTCGAAGCTTCCCTTACAAGCTTATAAGAATATGTTCAATGAAAATGTTTTATTTTATATGACTCTTAAATGATTTCAAAATAAAAAGATATATTTCTCTAAAAAGAGTTTTGATTTTATCTATGTCAACATCCTTTGATAGTCATTAAGATTATTTGAACCTGATTTATTATGAAACAAATCATCAATATTGTATTGAAGGTTTTGTATTATGTTTGACTTTGGATATGTTATTTTTATACACTTCATGGTTTATGGTGAAAGTATTGACATTTCATATGCTTGTTTTAATACAAATGTTTATGTTTTGTTTAAACCTTTTCATATGGGAATGCAATGGACATAATATGTGACGGGTGGAGCCCGCTATAGCTCCTCGATGCATCGGTAGGTCTCATGAGACAAACTAGTGTTTTGGAACAAGGCCTTGGAAAAATCTTATTTGTAGTCTTGGCACGAGGCCTTGGGTATGTGGTTATGATAGTCTGACATTATGCATACCATCATTATGAAAGTGGTTATTGATATTGCATGAGATTATTCGATTAGTAGAATATTCATGTCAATAAGTAAATGGCATTATTTAATTTTATTTTTTCCATACTATGTTGAAGTTCATTTTTAAAAGGATTTTTTAGTTATACATTGCCTTAAATGTTTATTCTTATATATGAAAGTTTCCGCTATATTGATAACCTTACTGGGAATTTGAGCTCAGCCCTTTTCTATGTTTTATTTTTCCCAGGATGTGAAGAAGTAAATTATGAATGACCTACAGGGTTAGTATGAGGGGATAAGAGTGTGGAATATGGAGACTATGTTGTTGTTGTTTTTTATTTATATGATGTAATGTAAAAATTTATGAATATATCTAGTGTTCCCAAGGCTACTAAAATAATCGTTCTTTCGCGATTTGATCTTTCTAGTGATCATGCCAATGTTATGTAATAATGCACCGACTCTAGGTAACTGGGTTCGGGGCGTTACAGTTGGTATCAGAGGAAGTTTAGTAAAAACCTTGAAAGCTATATTTAGATAAACTCTGATTAGAGCACGTAGACCTAAGATGAACTTTGAGGATTAGTATAGAAGAACTTACTAGAATTTTGGTATTTCAGAGATTTTGTGAGTTTTCCGAGCAATACATCCCTGTATGGATACAAGCAGGTAGAGACGGCTCTGGCACAGATGTACCTAGGGGTAAAACCTGAAAACACCGCTTTGAGCTAGACTTGAACGGGAACAGGTGCACGACAGAGGGCCTTACTGCACTCATGGTTACGACACTCCCGGGGGATATGCTTAGGATAACTCCCATTTTCGTTACAAATCATTATGAAGGGTTTATGAGTATATAGTTTCTAAAAGAAAAAATTCTTATGATTATGGATTATATCCATAAATAGCTCAATTTATGTTAGGTGATTTATAAGTATGGAATTATCTATTTTGATTCATAAATTGATCTAGTTTATGCCATTGTTTAGAAATGGCGCCTAGTGGAAGAAATGGAAACCGTATCAATGCACACACTCCATGTAGGGATTTCCCTCATGCTCAAGATAATTATAGTGGAGCTGGTGGTGCAACTGGTGGCGATCAGCTAATCACCATACTAGTACAACTCACTCAGGTTATGAATAATAACCTTACCCGTATGGAGCACCCTGATCCGCAGCATGGAGGATCAATGTTAGACCAATTAATGAGGCAACAGCCACCAATGTTCAATGGGAGTAAAAATCCATTAGTAGCTGAGAAATGGATAAATTCCCTAGAGAAAATATTTCAGGCTTTGGGGAGTAGTGAAAGGGAAAAAGTTATCATGGCAGTTTACCGCCTCACTGGAGATGCTGATCAATGGTGGTCATTGATTCAATACATGAAGGAAGATGATGAAGTATCAAATATGAAATGGAGGGAGTTCAAAGATCTGTTTTTAGAAAAATACTTTCCTTGTGACCATCGAGCATATATGGAAAGTAAATTTCTGAGTCTGAGACAAAAGGAGGATGAGAATGTCGCAAAGTATGAGGCTATCTTTACAAGGTTAGCAAGGTATGCTGGAGATTATACATGTAACCCAAGAAGTAAGATTGATCGTTTCTTTGATGGGTTAAATCCATTTCTCCATCAAGCATTAGTCTCAAAATCCTTTTCATCATACGAAGACATTGTCTCATTTTCTATCAAGACTGAAAAGGAATTATCTAAGTCTTATGACTTTAAAGAAAAGCAAGAGAAGAAGAGATCTGCTGATCAATCTGGGAATGAAATCAAGGGGAAGATGGGAAAGGTTGAATATCCATCATGTGGTTAATGTGGGAAAAACACCCCGGTACTTGCTTAAAGGGAATGGGTGTCTATTACAAGTGTGGTGAAAAAGGCCACCAAGCTCGTGATTGCAAAGGGAAGAATGAATCTACCAATGTTCAGTGCTAAAATTGAAGGGAAATGGGAAATTATTCAAATAAATGTCCTATGCGTCTGGGGAACTTACCTCAGAAAAGGAAAGGGGTTCAAGGCCAAGATTATGCTATCACTACTGCTGAGGTAGATGCTACGGAAGACGTGGTGGAAGGTAATTTAATGGTTTCTCAAGTTTAGAAAATGCATTATTTGATTCTAGATCATCGCATTGTTTCATATCTTCCCAGTTTGCTAAAAAAATTAGATATTTCCAATTTAATTTAACAAGGGAGTTGTCAGTTAAAACTCTTAAGGGATGTATTATTGCAACAATGTGTTGTGAATCAGTCCCCATTAGAGCACATAAATGTTCTTTATCTGCTGATCTCATCGTCATACCTATGATTGAGTTTGATATAATCCTCGGTATGGATTGGATTTCGGACTATTATGAAAAGATTTATTGTATGAAGAAGGTGGTTATGATTTTTGATGATGATGATAAGGAAAACCTTATCTTTAGAGTAGAATCGTCACCACCTAATTCTTATCTAGATCCACCCCCAGTATCTCAACTAAATTCAATTATTGGGGAGGAAAAGAATGAAATGACTGTGGTTGAGGAAAGGAATGTTCAAATAGAGGATGTACCTGTTGTGAAAGAATATGTAGATGTATTTATGGAATATTTACCTAGACATCCTCCAGAACGAGAAGTTGAGTTTTCCATTGATTTAATTCATGGATCAAAGCCTATATCAAAGACCCCTTATAGAATGGCCACTGTGGAATTAGTCGAACTAAATAAACAACTAGAGTAATTGAGTAATAAAGGATTTATTCACCCTAGTGTTTCTCTATGGGGATCCCCTATTCTATTTGTTAAAAAGAAAGATGGATCTATGAGGTTATGTATCAACTACAGGGTGATCAATTCTACAACAATAAAGAAGAAGTATCCCCTACCTCGCATTGATGATTTATTTGACCAACTGCATGGAACTCAATACTTTTCAAATATTGACCTTCGATCTGGATACCATCAGTTGTGTGTGACGAAGAAATACATTCTGAAGAGAGCATTTCAAACAAGGTACGGGCATTACAAGTTTATAGTAATTCCTTTTGGATTGACTAATGCACACTCTGTATTCATGGATCTGATGAATAGATTTTTCAAGGAATATCTCGATGAATTTGTAGTGGTATTTATTAATGATTTCTTGGTATACTCCAAAAGCTACTTAGATCATGAAAATCATTTGCGCATTATCCTGAAGTCTCTGAGAAGACATGAATTATATGGGATGATTAGCAAGTGTTAATTCTGGCTTCAGGAGATTTCTTTTCTTGGCCATATTTTCTCTAAAGATAGAATCTCTGTTGATCCTTCTAAGACCAAGGAAATTCAAGAATGGCCAGCACCTATGAGTATAACTGAGGTACGCAATTTTATTGGTTTGGCAGGTTATTATCCACGTTTCTTCCAGAATTTTTCCCGATTGGCGAACCCATTAATGAAGCTCACACGTAAAGGGGAAAAATTTGTTTGGAGAAAATAGTGTGAAGAATGTTTAGAATAACTAAAGAGAAGATTAGTCAATGCTCCTATATTTACTCTACCATCATGGAATGATGTGTTCTTTATTTATAATGATGCATCGAAGAAAGGACTTGGTTGTGTCCTTATGCAGAATGATAGGGTTATTGCCTATACATCAAGATAGTTGAAAATTCATGAGAAAAACTATCCTACTCATGATCTTGAGTTAGAAGCTGTGATCTTTGAATTGAAGATACGGAGGCACTACCTCTATGGTGAAAAATGTGAGATTTATATTGATCACAAGAGTTTGAAGTATATTTTCTCACAAAAAGAACTCAACATGAGGCAAAGGAGATGGCTTGAATTACTCATGGATTATGATTGTACGATACACTACCACCCGGGGAAAGTAAACAATGTGGAAGATGCTTTGAGCAAAAGAGACCATGGAGTTTTGAACGTGATGATAATTGAAAGGGATCCAATTTTCATGGATCTAATGAAGATTAACATGGGAATAACCAGGGAAGGTGAAACATCAATGCTTTTTTTCAAATGGTTTCCAAACCATATTTACTAGAAAGGATTAAGAGTTCTCAGACCGATGATGAATAATTTCAAAAGAAGATTAATGTTGTGAATGATGGAAGATTGCGAGACTTTGTGCATGAAGAAGGAATTTTGAAATTCGAGAAGAGACTTTGTGTTCCCGAAATACCTGCTCTAAAAAGGGAATTGCTGGATGATGCTCATAGTTCCAATTTCTCTATACACCCTGGGAGCACCAAAATGTATAGAGATTTCTAGGAGAATTTTTGGTGGGACAACATGAAGAGGGATATTGCCAAATTTGTGTCAATATGTATGGTTTGTCAACAAGTGAAAGCTAGAAGGCAACAACTTGGTGGAGTGTTGCAACCTCTTCCCATACCTAAGTGGAAATGGGATAATATCACAATGGACTTTGTCATGGGACTACCAAAGACTCCTAGAAGGAATGATGCAATATGGGTTATTGTTGATCGTCTTACCAAGTCATCACATTTTCTTGCTATAAGAGAAGATCTACCAATGGAACATCAAGCAAGACTATATATTGATGAAGTTGTGAGACTTCATGGAGTACCCCTATCGATTGTTTCTGATCGTGATCCCCGTTTTAATTCATGATTCTGGAAAAGACTTTAGAAGGCCTTGGATACTGAACTTCATTTGAGCACTACCTACAACCCTCAAATAGATAGACAATCAGAACGAACTATTCAAACCTTAGAAAAAAATTTGAGATCCTTCTCACTTGACTTTCAGGGTATGTGGGATCAATATTTACCTCTGGTAGAATTTTCCTATAACAATAGCTTCCATTTGAGTATTCAGATGGCACCATATGAAGTGTTATATGGAAAGAGATGTCGCACACCAACCTGTTGGGATGACGTTGGTGAAAGAAAACTTGTAGGTCCAGAACTGGGGGAGGAAATGATGGAAAACGTGAAGGTAATCCAAAATCACATCAAAGTAGCTCAAAGTATGCAGAAGGGCTATGCCGATAATCGAAGGAAGGATTTGGAATTTCAAGTCGGTGATCATGTTTTCTTGAAGGTATCTCCATGGAAGGGAGTCATACGTTTTGGTAAGAATGGTAAATTGAGTCCCAGGTACATCGGACCTTTCAAAATTCTAGAATGAATTGGGGTTGTAGCTTACCGATTGGCAATGCCGCCAAGTCTCTCCAAAGTTCACGATGTGTTCCACATATCTCTATTGAGGAAATAAATGCCCGAACCAACACATGTACTCACCTACGAGGAATTAGAACTGGAACCTGATCTGTCTTATTGCGAAGATCTCGTCAAGATTCTTGATATGAGAGAACAAGTGCTGAGAAATCGGACGACACGTCTGGTAAAAGTTTTGTGGAGAAACCATAAGATGGAAGAGGTAACGTGGGAACCCGAGGAACTTATGATGAAGAACCACCTGAGTATTTTCATGCGGTAGTATTCTAGAAATTTCGAGGACAAAATTATTTGAAGGAGGGGAGAATGTAACACCCCAAGCTTCTACGGTACGCTTCTCTTTGAATAATGCAATAGCGTGTGTTGTACGGAACATCGAGTTCTAACACACCACAACCAATCAAACTAGCCGTTATGAATAGTAATACCTAATTTTTGAAATATTATAAATATTATTTTTCAAAATGGAAATCATTTTTGGATTCATAATATCGAAATTATCCTAGGGTGAATTTTTGGTATTTTTCTGAAAAACTTCATTTTTTGATGAATAGTGAAATTACTAAGTGGTAGTTAAAAAACTGAATTTTTCATAAAACATAATTTTACCAATTTTTCTATTGGAATATCAAAAATCCAAGAGACACGGTTAATATCAAGGAGTAAAATGTGGTTCATTGAGATGAAAATAATTTTTTGGTGAATAGTATCTTTTTACTTTTATTTACCACGGTTAAAAGTACATATAGTAAATAAGGGTAAAAATGATATTAATATTACCCTAACACATGTCCTAATTCTATTGGACAAGTGTATCTCGACCAAAAACAACCTTAGGAATAAAATATTATCATTTAGCTCCACATGGATTAGATTAGGACATTTATTATTATTTAATTCAAAGAAGAGTTAAAAGAGTTAAAATCAACGTTTATTTACTAAAACATTTTTCATATAGCGTTATACATAATATAAATTCGATTGTAAATATTAATTAGAACACTAAGACGATTTCCTACATAATGATAGTTTATTTATAATTTTTAGACATTAAATAATTTAATTTATTTATGAAACAATGATGATACAGTAATTACCATAATAGTTAAAAATTAAAATAATTGATATTATAAATACCCATATAAATATAATTTGAGAGTTTTTATGAATTATAATAATTTTCTAGGTTAATATGACATGCTTTTATTGACTTAATTAACATTTTTCGATGTAATCATTCTGTTATGATTTTCACAAAAATGAATTATTGAATAGTGTGAAAATTGACCTAAAAGTGTTTTTAAAACAAATTTTATAATATTATTTGATATTAAATTCCAAAAAATATACGGTTCGTTAAAGAGACTTATATCATAATAGGTGTATCATTAATGGACCACTTGGGGGGTCTCTTGGATGTATACAGTATGTTTATTAACTATATAATATAAAAATACAAAGTGACATGGTAAATGTCAAACTAATTCTCTAAGAGTTAAAACTAAAAGATAAGGTTAATATAATGACCCAGACCAGTCTAAATTCTATTGGTTGAGTGGTTTTAGACCCATACCCACCTTAAACTTTATGTAATCCACTTTGGAGCCATTAGAAACCGAATATGAATTTATTATAAATTAATATTTGTATCTTTTCCAAAGGTGCCCCTCACCCCTCTTATAAAAAGGAACTCCGCCTTCTCATTAATTCACACCTTCAAAGCCTTTTGGTTCAGACAAACCCTAAAAAAATACTCTCTCAACATCCCTAACTAAAACCTAGAGGCCTTAGTTTGATCAGAAAGCCAACTTAAGGAGCCCATTTGATCAAATCAAAAGTAAGAACCCGAAGAAGAGGTAATGTTTTCACCCCCCCTTTTCCAAATTCATTTCTTCTTCAACTTCTTCTTTATTTGTTATTCCCATTATGAGATAATTAGTCCAGTATCTCCTATATACTATAATATTATTATAAATATGGTACAACCATATTCATTATTCTATCCAACCTTTGAATGACATTTCACCATACGTGCGTACGTACGGCTTACAGTATCCACGTCGTGGTGTAATTGTTATTCAATATATTATTATTTGGATGGGTATAATAATGATATTTAATTCATGTAAATAATAAATATAACATGATAATGATTCTTTATATATGATATAACATCCAATTACATATTATTTTAATATCAAAAGAAAGATATTTTCGCTCGTGCGTACGTATGGACTACCGTCTCCATGAACGCGATGAGATTCATTCTCCATCGTATCCATTAAAGTATAATTATCATTTGATGATTTAAAAATAATTTTTATGGAGTCGATATAATTATGGATATGAATAATATACAACCATTCTATGACAAACATGTCTTATGTACCAAAACATATAAATGAAAATGAGTAAGTTAACACCCGATACAACGATAATACTAAGATATTATCAACAAATCAATGTTAAAAGATCATATATGATATCATATTAATGTATATGATTCTTGTATATTTTAATAACAATTATATTACCATTATATAGGAGGTTAACCTACCCCCAACAAAAGAAAAGTACAAGGTAAGGGTTTATTTCACAATCTCTTCATTATCCGAGGTTGTTTATAAGTAATAATCTACTGGGACTTCTTTATCATCCACATCCATGTTTCTTAAAAATGTATTTCAAAACATTTTTACTATTTACTAGAATATGGGTTAAAGTCATTTATACCCTTTTTTGACTTTTTATGACAGGTTTATAATGGAATAGTTCTGTCGTTTCCAAACAAGGTGTTTTTTAACCTTTCCGACAGAATTAAGGTAAGAATGTTTTTTTAACTTATACAGTGGGTGCGGCTATTTTCTGCCATTATAAATTCGTCGAAGCGTCCCTTATAAGATTATAAGAATATTTTCAAAGAAAATGTTTTATTTTATATGACTCTTAAATGATTTCAAAATAAAAAGTGATATTTCTCTAAAAAGAGTTTTGATTTATCTATGTCAACATCCTTTGATGGATTTAAGATTATTTGAAGCTGATTTATTATGAAAGAAAACATCCATATTCTATTGAAAGTTTTGTGATATGTTTGACTGTGGATATGTTATTTTTATACCCTTTGTGGTTTATGGTGAAAGTATTGAAATTTCGTATCCTAGTTTTAATACGAATGTTTATGCTATGTTTAATCCTTTTCATATGGGAATGCATTGGACTTAATATGTGACGGGTGGAGCCCGCTATAGCTCCTCGATGCATCGGTAGGTCTCATGAGACAATCTAGTGTCTTGGAACAAGGCCATGGCAAAATCGTATTTGTAGTCTTGGCACGAGGCCTTGGCTATGTGGTTATGATATCCTTTCATTATGCATTCCATCATTATGAAAGTGGTTATTGATATTGCATGTGATTATTCGATTAGTAGAATATCCATGTGAATAAGTAAATGGAATTATTTCATTTTATTTTTACCATACTATGTTGAAGTTCAAGTTTAAAAGGATTTTTTAGTTAAACATTTCCTTAAATGTTTATTCTTATTTTTGAATGTTTCCGCTGCATTATTATCCTTACTGGCCATTTGAGCTCAGCCCTTTTCTATGTTTTATTTTTCCCAAGATGTGAAGAAGTAAATTATGAATGACCTGCAAGGATAGTATGAGGGGATAAGAGTGTGGAATATGGAGACTATGTCATAGTAGTTTTCATTTTTATGATGTAATGTAAAACTTTATTAATATATCTAGTGTTTCCAAGGCTACTAAACTAATCAATCTTTCGAAATTTGATCTTTCTTGTGATCATGCCAATATTATGTAATAATTCACCGACTCTAGGTAACTATGTTCGAGGCGTTACATTATTCATTAAAAATATTATAATATCTCAATATTTTAAAATGAAAAACTATGTTTGAGACTATATAATATATTCCCCATCAATCATTAAAGAACAACAAAATAACAAAATTTATATGTGACCATTATAATATAGCCATTAAATTTTCTAGAATAAATACAATTAATAGAATTATTGAATATTTAGTTGTCTTACTCTTCTAGAAAGTATTTATTAATTATTTTTAATTATGTAATATATTTTTTGTGAATTCATTTTATTAATAGAGATCCTATTTTCGTTAAAAATTATTTTAATTTCAATTTATATAAAAATAATATAATTTATGGATATTTTAGAAAAATTATTTTTGAAATTTAATTGAATTTTGAAACCATTATATCAAATTTTTTTAGTCGTGAAATTTTAATAATTTTTTAAAAAGATGAATTTTTTAATGAATAGTGTAAAATAATGATTTTTATTGGAAATTGTATTTTATGAAAATATATAAAAAATGAATAAATATATTATTTATTAGTATTAATATTTAATTCGTTAATTATTAATGAAAAAAATAATATAATGGTTCTTGAGTAGTATTAGATAAATGAAATTTATATTAAAACCCTTTAAATATTAATAAAGAATTTATCTAAAAAACTAATTTTTGTTAAATGTTTTCAAATTAAATATAAATTCAATTATAAACAATATTTTTTTATTTATAAAATTTAATTTCTTATTTTGATTCATATTATAAAAATTATTTTTTTATTTCCTTGATGTTTTTTGTTATTATGAATAGTAATATTAGTAATTTTTGTTAACATGTTAAAGGACAAATTGAGTAATTCTGGGTAAAAATAAAATGATATGGACTATAAAATGACTCTAAAACATTTTATAATTTTACTAGATGAGTTATGATTCACAATAATAATTGATGTATAAAAATATCATTTTTGATTCACTTTGATATGAATATTACATTAATAAAATTCCATTTAAACAATAGTCAATGATGACATACTCATATTAATAATAACTATATCATTTCTGATATAGTGTTCTCTAGAATATATATTTGACTGTATATTGAATTTTGAATTATAAGAGATTTATAATTATTATGTAAATTTATTTTTAATTTCTTGTTAATAAATAATTATATTAAATTCATACACGATGAAGATATAGTAATTGTATAATTATAAGAAAAGTCAAATAAATTATATTTAAACTATTAATGTAAATATAATTTGATATAATTATTTCCTTAGAATAATTTTATAGATTGCATTAACATATTTTGGATTTACTAAAATATTTTTGTCTAATAAATACTAATTTATGATTTTTTGTCAAATTCAATGTAATGAATAATGTCCTAATTGACATAATTGAAATTTTAATATATATTATATTTTATTAAGTGATATAAAATTTAAAAAATAATAAATTGGGCCATTTGGTCTGTTTAATGATTAACATATCATAATTTATCCATTTAGGATAATTTTTTTATTTTTTATTATAGTAAAATTAATCATCAAATAGTAAAAAACCAATTTGACAGAGTAAGAGTTAAAGGGGTTAAATAATCACTAAAACAAAATGATAGGGGTATAAGTTTAGAGAAATATTTTATGAATTTTATTTTATGATAGGATTAAGTCCCAAAATAATCTTATATTCTAAATTAATTTGTGTTTTTCCATCTATAATTGAATTTTAATTTATATTATTTAAATATTTTAGGAATATCCAAGAGCCCCCCTCCAGTATAATGTAAAATAGAATATCTTATTCTATTTCATCATAGTACAAACCTTTTTTCCAATATGTTTACAAATCCTTTGATATAATTTATTACCTTACCCTATATGTCTTTTTTTAGGCATAACACCCCCATTAGTGTTATTCAATTGTTACAAAAAGAAGATTTCGTGAATAATTTGAATCATTCTTTTATGAAGTATTACTATTAGGTTTATTCTTAATACTAATTCAAAAAAATCATGTAATGATAAAATATTAAATCTAGTATCCTATATTTATTTATATGTTATTATATCTATCAAAACCTTTTATATCCATCTCCACTTCTATCAAATACAAAAAGAATTAGTCACTTTACTATATGACAAACTACCACATCAAAAACCAATGTAATTCATTTTGCATCACAGTCTGTCGAGAATAGTTATGACAATGAATTTAATGTATATTTATGAAATTAATTAAATATTTATCATTATTAAAACATAATATATCATATAAATTCAAACCATTCCATACATAGAGAAATGATAATGTCGTTCATGTGTATGTGTGAATGATCACCTCCCTGAAGCGTTGTGGACCTCTTTTTAGGACCACGTCATATGAATGGTAATTATATGTATTTATAGATATTTGGATTGATATATATACATATATGGTATTATGATCATTTTGAGATGATTAAATGATACTTACCTTCTTTCTATAATGATAATTGAAAAATGGGAATGTTATTCATGGGTAAGTATGACCTACCATATCCCATAGTGTAACATTGTTCATTTTTCAAACCCATATTAAATTGATGCATTCCTAATAAGAATTAATCTATAATAACTACAGCGACTTGGCTTTTGGCCCTCTCAGACCGTGGAATATTTCTAAGAAAATTCCAGATCTGGGCGCGATGACGGCGTGCGATTCCGAGGCCCGATCTGTCCGGAATTAATTTTATAAAAATATTATGTATTTTTATACTATGCATATGGATTGGGAATGATATCTTCTTAACGGTATCTCATAATGGGAATCTGAGAGCACAGTTGCGTCTGAAACGTGATGTTTACCCTAGGCGAGGTGTAAACATTGCGGGGCACGAGCCTATTGTGGAAAACGCCACTAGGAGAATTTTCACAAATAAATGAAAATGTTTAATTATGAGTGTCGGCCCAAATAACTTCTGAATAGAGTCTCAGATCAAAAATATGAGTCCTCCATTGCATTCAAAACGACGCATTTACCCTAGGGGCAACATAATTTTCTCTACGCCGGGAGGACTGATCGGGGGTGTAAATTTAAATGAAGTGATTTAAATTAAAAACAAATGAAAACCAATATATTCCCTCCCCCTCCATTTCCTCCTATGCATAGAGGAATGACACCCACCCCTCTCCCTCCGCTCTATACCGATTCGAGCTGCAACCGTCCGTTTTCTGCGCCGACCATCAGCGGATTGAGCATCAGGGCGTTACAGGCATCGTTCAGCCCCTGAAGCTTCGACGTTTCACCCGCAAGGTAAAAGATTTTAGTTTTAATCCCCCAATATCGTTTTTTCTTCAAATTGCTTTGTTTTTTTTGTCTTAGCAGGGAAGATTATGTCCTGAGGGTCGCGTAGGAGGTTGCAGATCGCAAAACAAACCACCCGGGTGCCCCCGGCGGTTCGCGGATGTTCCGCCGGTGACGTCGGACCCGCGGCGGAGCGCCGCGCCATGGGGGGCCGCTGGCCAGAGCAGACCTGCAGCGGAAGCGGTCGTGTCGGCCGACCGGACCGGCCTGTTCAGGCCGGTCCGACCCTCATTTAATACATGGGGGTTTTAAAACCCCCATATCTTGCGCCCTAGAAGTCTGTTTCGCATGCTGTCTATGACGACGAGACTCTGGATATGAGGAAAACCCTTCGGTGTGGGTTTGAGAGTTTTAAGTTTCGAGATCTTTTCCCGGGAGATTGAAGTGTCAAATAAAATAATAATATTTTATTATTATTTGACTTCGGGCCATTTTATCTTTTACCCAGAGTGTCTGATTGACGTTCTGTCAGTGGTGTTGAGACCATGATGATATGACAGACTTTTCTTGATGGTTTCCGGGTGTTGGGACCAAGTTTGGGATGCGATCCCCATGAGGCCGAGTTTGGGATTTTTCGGAGAAATGAAACTTTCCCACCAAGATTCCAATTTTGGAGGATGAATAATCGATCCTGTATGTTTTTCTGAGAGGATCACAATGGTGTTATCTGTTCAATGAGTTTCGGGATCAAGGCTTGTTCCCCACTAGAGCTGGCTTATGTAAATAGTACCTTTTTCCCCGAGGGTCTGTTTCAGACGAATGAGTAGTTTATGTCGTGTAGTTTTCGAGGGGATCACATTGGTATGATTCACTTGATGAGTTTCGGGATCGTTGTGTAGGCCCCACACGGGCTAACTGTGGGTGAATAGTTCCTTTTTCATCGGATGTCCATTTTGGGTGAGTAAACAACCTATCCTCCATGTTTTTCAACAAGGATCACGATGGTGGACTTAGTATCATCCTTGGAGGTGCGCGGGGTAGCTTAGTGGCGATTCGCTCGGGTTAGCGATGTTTGGACCAACATTGGTTGTGGGTACTCCCTTGGTTAGTTCGTACTAGGGTTCGCACGACATCACTACATTAGTATAGGTTTGTGATCCTCTCGATGGGATAATTAATCTGTTAGAGTTTGGGCATCCCTCCGGTGGGCCCAGAGCGGGATGCTCTAGCATCGTTTCCTTGATCAGGTTCTTGGTATTGTTGTGACAACTTTTCCACAGGCGGTGATCCCCTACCTTGCAGGTTATCCCCATTGGGTTATTGGCATCATCTGGAATATGATCCCTTATGAAGTGGGCCGTGCTCAGTAGGTTTGTGGCATCGTTGGGGCTAAAATCCCTTACTCAGCATGACGTTTTTTTGTAGGGTTGTGGTATCATTGGTTATATGATCCCCTATTCAGCATGTGGTTTCTTGTAGGGTTGTGACATTATCAGTTCGATCACCTACATCGCGAATTATACCAGATATTGTTTTGGTATCATTGTGACCACCTTTATTCAAGCGACGATCCCCTATCTGAGTGACGTATTTCTGTCGAGCTCCAGATCAGGTTGTGGAATCCCCTAATGGACCCTGAGAGTGATCACCTATCTGTGAGATCTACAAATGCCATATCAGGTTGTTGTATCCCCTAGTGGACCCAGGGAGTGATCCCCTATCTGTGAGTTCTTCGTATACCAGTGTGGGTTCTGGTATCCTTTAGTGGACCCTCGGAGTGATCCCCTATCTGAGGAGTTTTGTGTTTATGTTGTTTCAGCGAGGTTTTCATAGTGACGGTATCTGATGAGCGTGATCTCTCGGGCGATCATCTGAGATGTTTGTGTGGGAACTGATGGAATGTATCTCTCATATGAGTGTCATCTGGGATGACAGTGATCAGGGAGTGTGTTCTCCTGGATTAGAACCATTGTAGGTGGTGAGGTCGGTACCTCATGTGGCATGGTTTGTGAGATGAGTATATCAGGATGTTCAAGGTGTGTGTATGGGAATGCACCTTGTTTGAGCTGACTAGATGTGTTTTTCCATGGATGGTCATGATATAGAGTTTCTCTCTTGTTTGGATTCCCTCTGACTGGGTTGAGCGGACTGTTGCCTTTCAGTTTCACTCTTTTGTTTTGGGTTTTCGGGGTGCCTACTCAGTATTGTTATACTCACACCTGTACAGGCTTTTCCCGCACATGTTTGTGTTTTGTGCAGACCACAGGTCTTTCGACAGTGTCTCAAGAAGACCCGGATCCGGCGAAGCTTATTTAGCAGGTTTTACTGGGGTGTTTACCGGTGCTTTGTCGATGATCCTACGGACATGTGATTTGGCAGTGTTTCCCCTCCTTCTGAGCAGGATGGACATTTTGTATTTTTATTTTGGTGGTCCCTATTTTCCATTTTCATACTTTTTCTGTTGCACTCTGGTTTGGGATATATGTATGCATGCATTTTCTTTTTAGTTTTTTTATATCTACTCACTTTTGAATGGAGGTGTATGTGGGTTCGTGTGTACATGTACCGTAGGCTAATGCCTCCATTGTGTGTGATAGCCTACTCGGTGCTAGATACTATCCCCTGGCCTATTGGAGGCGTGCTTGGGAAGTCATGGCTTGAGCACCATTTGGGTCAGGTCGTGGCAGAGTGGTATCCGAGGAGGTTCCAACTTTGGGATCTCAAAGCATAGATGGTCTATTTGTGAGTTTGGTTTGGGTTGCATACTGACACTGTTAGGATGTATCAATTTTGGCTTTCAGTCAAGAGACTCCATTGTTGGTGTGGAGGCCGACATATCCATACAACAGGACTCTGATAACCTACCTTCCGACATGGGACATTCATATAATGGTCTCATGTACATAATGGAACATGCATCATATAAGACTGAGTTTTTGGGTTTCCATTGTTCCACTTGAGTCAGATCACCAGATATAATTTTGAATGTGGTGCGTCTTGAATCTATTCTAGGATTCCTTCCCGACGACAGCCAGTGAGGTTTCCACAATGGGACTTTGGGGTTGATCCACCCCGTGTAGAGGACGTGGACCAGGGACCAGGTTCTGAGGCTGGACCTCCATGTGGTCCGCAATTTGAGCCACCACCTGTCGAGCAGCTGGTTGTGCCGGTAGTGAAGGATGAGGTTTTGTGTAGGATGAATGTGCAGCATTAGTTCTAGAGGCAGTGACCTCTGAGGTTCTGGGGTGATCCATACCCTCGGGCAGCTGATTCCTAGCTCGAAGTAGTCACCCATGTTTTCCGCCTAGTGAAGACACCCCCAGATCAAATGGTGGTCCAAGCGTTGAGCCTTCTGCATGGTTCGGCCAGGCGATGGTGGAGTTTAGTGACACAATCCCATGACGAGGAGACACTCATGTGGGAGGAGTTTGAGTAGCTCTTTAGGGAAGAGATCTATCATTTGATGGTAAGGTCAGTGTAGAATCAGGAGCTTCTACAGCTTTGGAAGGAGGGCATGACTATGTCGGAGTACTCGGTGAGGTTTATAGACATGTCGCGCTACTCCCTGGATATGGTTTGAGACCCATTATTTTTGGATCTAACATTTGGGTAGGGCCTACACGGGGACATATGGGAAAGTATGGTTTCCTTGTGTCTTCCCACTAATGTTGGAGTGCTGGAGCGAGCCTTGGTGGTGGAGAGCATTCTGGAGGAGCAGATCCCACCTGTTAGTGCTGGGCATGCAAGATCTGAGACATCATCTGTCAGGTCGGCTTCTGGTAGCCGATGACAGACATATGGGTCTATATTGAGCCGATGTTTCAGGTAGTGACCCCAGGATGGAGGATCCATGGCTCAGGGCTCACAGGGCTCGTAGGCCTGTTTTGGTCCGCTGGATGAGAAGAAGTGTTATGCTTTCGATAGATGGGGACATCTTGTTAGAGACTGTCCGACTCGTCGTTCTGCTGAGAGGGAGCCAGTCGATGGACCGCCTTGGGATAGGTAGCATCTTGAGAAAGGAGGTCCGTAGGGCGGTCGACGTGGCGATGGAGCTAGTGCAGCAATATGAGGTGGTAGGCGGTATTAGTTACCACCATCCCCACCCCCAGGTGGTCCACGTTGGGCTCAGGGAGTTGGGGGATGAGGGAGAGGACAACTGCATTCCCTTGTGGCTGTTGGCCGAGAGGCTTCGCAGATGGATAGAGGTACGCCTTGTGTCTTTTCTACTTTCTGCAGTAGTTTAATAGACACCGTTTAGCGTTAATCTTTACATTTGGATGCATGCTCGAGTTTTGTTCAGGGCGTTGGAAAGTCCATGTGTGGGTTTTGATCGGCGTGCTTCAAATTCGTGAGAAAGAGGGATCCTTCCCCCACTGAGATGCATTTTTGTGATGCAATTAAAACCGGAAGGGCGAGTCAGTGCTGCCCAAAGCGGATAGTGTGGAGGTGTGGTGGATGAGTCCCTCTGAATTATGTGTTCGAGCAGGGGTGTTTGTTGGTGAACTCACTGGCGTGGGAGACCCAGTTGAGAGTCCAGTCGCTTTAGTTGTGCTTATGGCTTTTCAGGGAAAAAAGTTTCAAGGGGGGAGGAGGATGTAGTGACTCATGTTTGGCTCTGTCAGAATTTGGAATATTTCTATGAATAATTTCAAATCTAGGTGGAGAGACGACGTGCGATTCCGAGGATCTGTGTACCCGGAATTAATTTAATAAAAATATTATGTATTTTTATACTATAAACATGGAGGGGGTGTGATATCTCCTAAAAGGTACCTCATAATGGGAATCTGAGAGCATGGTTGTGTCCAGATCATGCCGTTTAGCCTAGGAGAAGTGTAAACTTTGCGTGTGCGGACCTACTGTGGAAAATGCAACTAGGGGAATTATCGTAAGTAAATGGAAAAGTTTAATTACGAGCGTCAGCTCGAATAACATCTGAACAGAGACTTAGATCGAAATTCCGAGTCCGTCGTTGCATTCATAATGGCGTGTTTACCATAGGGGTTACCTACTTTCCTCCTCGTTGGGAGGACTAGTCGGGGGTGTTAAATTAAATGAAGGGAATTAATTTTTTTTAAAAGAAATCCAATCTATTCCCCCCCCCCATTTCCTCCAAAGCGTAGTAGAATGAAACCCCCCACCTCTCCCTCCGTTCTTCACTGATTTGAGCTGCAAAAATCGGTTTTCTACACCGATCGTTAGCAGATCGAGCTTCAGGGCGTCGTGGGCGTCGTTCTTCACCCGAAGCTTCGGCGTTTCACCCACGAGATAGGCAGTTTGAGTTTTAATCCCCTAATCCCATTTTGATTCAAATTTATCCATTTTGTTATCGTATCAGAGAAGATAGAGTCCAATGGGTCGCGCATGAGGTTGCAGATCGTAAAACAGACCACCAGGGTGCCCCCAGCGGTCCCCGGACGTTCCGCCGGCGAGACGACACCGACGCCGGCGGACGTGCTGCGGCACCAGTGTCGGCGGACCCGCGGTGGCCCGCATCGGTCCGCGGTAGTGCATGACGGTTGGAATCCCATGGCAGCGGCGTGGAGGGCCGCCGATCAGGGCTGGTCGTTGGCGGCCGGATCGGACGGCACGGACCGGCCCAGGCCGGCCGGTTCAGGCTGGTCCGACCCTCTTTTAATACATGGGGGTTTTAAAACCCCATATCATGCTTCCTAGAAGTCTGTTTCGCATGCCTTTTGTTGAGACATGACCCAGGAGACGAGGCCAACACTTCAGTGTAGGTTTGGGAGTTTTATATTTCGTTATTGTGACCCGGGAGCTTGAAACGACAAATATAATTATAATATTTTAATATTATTCGACTTCGGGTCGTTGTATATTCTACCCAGAGCGTCTGATTGACGTGTTGTCAGTGGAATTGAGACCCTGATGATATGGTAGACTTTTCATGATGGTTTTTGGGTGTTGGGACAGAGTTTTGGGTGTGGGCCCCACGAGGCCAGGTTTGAGTGTTTTCGGAGAAATGCAACTTTCTCACATGGAGTTCGATATTAGCGGATGAATAGTTGATCCTGTGTGGTTTTTCAAGAGGATCGCAATGGTGCAATCTGTTAAATGGGATTAGGGATCTAGGTGTGGGCCCCACCAGAGTTGGCTTCGTTGAATAATTCTTTTTTCACCGAGGGTCCGTTTCGGATGAACGAGTAGTCAATCCCGTGTGTTTTTCTGAGGTGATCGTAGTGTCATGATCCAATTGATGAGTTTCAGGATCGTTGTGTGGGCCCCACAAGAGCAAGCTACGGTGAATAGTTCTTTTTTCGCTGATTGTTCGTTTCGGGAGAGTAAAAAGCCTATCCTGTGTGTTTTTTCGTTTGGATTGGGATGGTGGCCTCGGTATTGGCCATAGAGGTGCGCGAGGTGTCTTTGTGGAGGGGGGCTCGGGTTAGTGACCTTTGGACCAGTAGTGGTTGAGGTTACTCCCTTGGTTAGTTCCTTTGAGGGTTCGCACGACATCACATCCTTAGTATAGGTTTGTGATCCTCTCGATTGGATGTTTAATCTGTTAGTGTTTTGGAATCCCTCCGGTGGGCCCAGAGTGGGATCCTCTAGCCTCGTTTCCTTAGATCGGGTTCTTGGTATCACCATGACCGCTTATCCACAGGCGACGATCCCCTATCTCACAGGTTAACCCTTTAGGGTTTGTGGCATCATCGAGAATATGATCCCATACACAGTGGGCCATGCTTTGTAGGGTTGTGGTATCGTTAGGTCTATGATCCCTTACTCAGCATGAGGTTTTTAGTAGGGTTTATGTATCATTGGTTATACGATCCCATACTCAAAGCATGGTTTCTTTAGGGTTGCGACATCGTCAGTTCGATCCCCTACATCGCGAGTTATACCAGATAAGGTTCTCGTATCATCGTGGGCACCTTTACATGGGAAACAATCCCCTATCTGGATGATGTCTTTCTGTCGAGCGCTAGATCGGGTTGTTGTATCACCAAGTAGATCCTGGGAGTGATCCCCAATCTATGAGATCTACGAATGCCAGATCGGGTTGTGTTATCCCCCAGTGGATCATGGGAGTGATCCCCTATTTGTGAGATCTTCGTATACCTGTGTGGGTTGTGGTATCCTAGAGTAGACCCTAGGAGTGATCCCATATCCGAGGAGTTTTGGGTTTATGTTGTTTCATCGAGGTTTCCACAGTGACGGTATACGATGAGCGCGATCTCTCAGGTGAGTGTCTGAAATGTTTTTTGTGGGACCTGATGGAGTGTATCTCTCGGATGAGTGTCATCTAGGATGATAGTGATCATGGAGTGTGTTCTCTAGGATGTGAACCGTTGTAGGTGATGAGGTAGGTACCTCCTGTGGCTTGGTGCGTGAGCTGAGTATATCTTAATGTTCAAGGTGTATGTATGGGAATACACCTCGTTTGAGGTGACTAGTTGTGTTTAGATAAGGATGGTCATGATATATAGTTTCTCTCTTGTTTGGGTTCCCTCTGACATTGTTGAGCAGAATGTTTCCTTTCAGTTTCTCTCTTTTTTTTGAGTTTTGGGGGTACCTACTGAGTATTGTTATACTCATCCCTGCACTGGCTTTGCCCGCACATGTTTGTGTCTTGTGCAGACCACATGCCTTTCGACGGAGTCCCAGGAGGACTCAGAGTAGGAAGAGCGTATTGAGCTGGTTTGACCAGGGTGTTTATCGGAGTTGTGCTGAGGCGCTTACTAGCAGGTGATTTGGCAGTGTTCTCCCTCCTTCTGAGCAGGTTGGATACATTGTAGTTTTCCATTGGTGGGCCATATTTTTCCCTTTTTGTACTTTTTCTGTTGAAGTCTTGTCTGGGATAGATGTATGCATGAATTTTCTTTTAATTATTTTTATCTCTGCACTATTTCATGGAGATATATGTTGGTGTGTGTGTATAGGTACCTTAGGATAATGCCTCACTTGGGTGCGATAGCCTACTCAGTGCTAGACACCAGCCCCTGGCCTATTGGAGGTGGGATTGGGGAGTCACAGATTGATCCTCATTTGGGTTGGGTCGTGACAATAACAACTATTATATAATGAATATTAATATCAATTTTATGAAATAGTTACCAATTCGACTATAGACATCATACCAATGACATTTTGGACTTAATTACTAAGTATTGTCAAAACATCCAACTTGAACATAAACCATTTAGTAATTTTTATAAAATGGTATTAAGTGATATAAAAGGGTTAATAAGATAAAAAAGGTCTTAAAAATTTAATAATTAATCTAAATTTATTTTGCTGGATGATAATCGTTATAGACGATGAGTCGCACTAAAAGAAATATACTTTTAAACGAAAAAACCATATTTTAAATGACATATGATTTTTTTTACTAATATTTCTCCTTCATGTCAATTTTTCTAAAATTATTTTAGTCATTTCATTTATATGGAATTTTTATTAAAAATATTTAATTTTTGAATTTCTCTTAATTTTTTTATGGAATATTTTTAAAGATGTATGTAATAGACATTCTGTTAAAAATGTTCATCAAATATTCCTCTTTTTGGTATTTTTAACAATGGAAAAAATTTAACAAATATGTAATGAATGTAATATAGCTCTTTCCTGAAAATTTAATAATTTATTGTTGAATTCATAATGTTTTATAGTTATTTAAAAAACCGCTTCACTATTATGTTCAATATTTAGAGATTTTAAAAATGATTTTTTAAAGAATTGGGAGTTTTAATTTCCAAAAGTGTTTTACACATGGGTATAATAGTGTTTTCATGGGTTTTTTTCATGATATAGTACGTGATAATTATATGAAATTGGTGATCTATATATAACTTATATAAAGGATTTGGGTTCATTATAGATAAAATGTAAGCCCCTTATAGCTTATATAATGGGTTTGGACCCATTATGGCTCGGGTTTGAGGAATTTAATTTTCATATACTAATGGTGATCACCATTATAGATCTCTCTTTAATTACATATCCATTTTATTGTAATTAAGAAATTTTTTTATTCGAATTAAAAGGGTCGTGAAGGGGTATTTTAATATGTTTGTTCATGTAACCAAAATTGGGTTTAAAAGGTTTTCTATGGATTTGAAAAAAATTTATGATAAAAAACGTGTGCGTATTTATCATTTGAAGATGTTTTCTTTTATTCACTCAAATATAATTGGAGGTAAAGGTAAAAATGATATGATTTTCCTTTATTTTCATGGGACAAATTATTTTCCTTATTTTAATAATCCATATTTTGGTATTTGTGACAATACAATGATTAAAAATGTTTTTCATATTATTAATAAAATAAAAGGGACAATGATGAGGTCAATTAAATTGTTTATTTGGTAGGGAAAATGGATAATGAGTATATGTTTCCAATTTTAATGTCTATATTTAATTTCTATGAGAATGACTGAACCCTCTAAAACACTGTACTAAAAATTGCATAATATTTTTGAGATTGTGGATTCTATTTCATAAATAGTAGAATTTGTAATGCTAATGGTTAATTCATTACAGTTTGTTTCATTGGTTGGTATAGATAAATAAAGAGATTCTGATGATTTATTAGTAGCTATGAATATAATTATGGGTTTTTAATTTTGAGGTTGATCATAAGTTAGGTATATTAGAAAACACATTTTTATATTTTTAGTACTAAAATCACAAGACAACCGAAGATATTTTTAGAAGAAATCATTTTTTAGGAAATTTTTGGTTACTAAATTTTGGGATGAAAAATGAAGGGTTTGATATGACCATTTATTTTAAAAAAATTTACTTTTATTTATGTAGGTTCTTTTGAATTTTCTATAAATTTATATGGATTATAATAATATTGTTTTAGGAAATTGATAACATACTAGATGGGTAAAAAAAATCAAGTTTGGAAATGTCATTGAAATTAAATCTCAAATCAAAGAGAGACAAGGTTGAATCACATACACGTAGCCTACGAGAAGTCCTAGTTAGTATAACATTTTAATTTTAGTTAGATGATTCTATGAATGATAAATATGTTTTTTGGAACATATATTTTATATAATATATAACAATGGGATAAAAAATTGATTTGGTGATTATGTCATTAATTTTACATTGGACGAAGTTCAATATTTTGGAAACATTTTTTGATTATGTAAAATAGAGTAATATGAGAATTTATATTATATTAGAATAATATAATATTTTATATTTTATTTATGGTGGCATATGTAATTTATATAAATGGTGAGAATATATTGAAAATTATTTGGGAAATTAAATTATGGTATGAGACATCAAGATTAATTGATTCTATTTTGAGATAATTATAATAATTTATCTTCGAATACTACGTGATAAAATCCAAATGATGATTGTTTTTCAAATTTTTATTTGTCTATTTTGAGGAATTTTATCAAAGATTATTTATTGAAATATCTATGTTGATCTTTGTGTACTATTGATGAGTTTTTGAGAGTAATGTATTTATTATTCATATAACTGTTTAATATTTTTGGGTAATTATATTATATTTTTTTTAAAAAACTAGATTTTCCTAAATTCAAAATAAATTAGGAATAAATTTTCATCATTTATTTTTTTCTTATATATATAATCTTCTTCCAGTGTTTCATGCATGAGAAATTCATATTCAATAATAATTATTTAGAGATAAACATGATTATATGGTGAAAATTTATTAAAGCATCAAAATTAAACTTTTTAATTAATTGTATATCCCTATTATATTAGTATATATGGTAATTTATTTCCTCATAAACATCTGAACAATAATTAATTTAAAATCTTATCTAATTAATTTTTATACTGGGTAATTAGTATCTATTTAATATGTCCCAATTTTACGATTTGGGGAAGGTTTACATTACCCTAAATATTATATATATCACTCTCGATTATTCCATGGGAGTTATTATTTCTAATCCATATCCATGTTTCGAAACATGTAACCCTACTTATGTGTAATTCCATTTGACATTCGTACATCCCTTCCGTTCATCTAACATGGTATTTTTAGTAGTCACTTTCAGAAGTGGGATTTCAACAAAGGTATTTTGAAATGTCAAACCATAATTACCATTCCCGAATTCAAATTTAATGGATGAAATACCCCATGAGCGTGGGAAAAAATGAATTATCATTATATTTTCAATGAAAAAAATCATTGATATCATTTAAGATATGCCACATTCAGCTGAAATGAAGAACTATATATCACAATATAAATGGGACCATTATAACTAAGTAGTTAATTTTTAATGAATGAATAATATTAATGAAATAATAAAAAATTTAATATTGTAACTTTTTGTTAATGGGTTAAATAAATATTTTAATATATGCATTATATTTTTAGTAAATATATTTTGTACATAAAATAAATAATTTGGTCAAAAATTATTTGTATTTCTTTCAATGAAAAAATGATATAATTTTTCGATGATTCAGAAAATTTATTGGATAAAATAAAATTCATTTTTTAAATTATCATATCCAATTTTTCCATTGATGAAATTTTGATAATTATACAAACAAATTTATTTTATATTGAATAGTGGAACATTCTATTTTTTTCAAAACTTTATTTTATTTTAGTTTATTTAAACCAAACAAATATATATTTATTAGTTTTAAATATAAAGTAGTTAATTTTGATATGAAATTATAAAATTATGTATTTTTAAACACAATTTATACTTGTAGTCGGTAAAAAATACTTTTTATATTTTTAAATGATATTTTTTAGGAAAAATATTTTCATTTAGTTTTTCTAATATAAATTTAAATCAAAATTTTCAAAATATTTTTTTTATTTTTTTCAAAATGTTATATATTTTTAGTCATAAGGCAAAATTTATTTAAATATTTACCATTTATTTTTGGAAAATTTGAATAGTAATGATAACAGTTTTTGTTACCATGATAAATTATAGATTGAGTAATTAAGGGTAAATATAAAATTATACAGATTATTAAATGTATAAAAAATGTAAAAATATTAATGGATGATTTATTTTTACCATAATCATCCCAATATTAAAATTATTAACATTTAGATTCAGAAAGATGAGATTACGACATTTATAATATTTTATTTAAAGAAAAGATAATGATTTCATACTCATTTTTAATAAAAATATAATTTTTTAATATTTTTTATATATGAAGATTTATTGGACTATAAATTGTAATTTTAAAATTTAGTTATTTATATTATTCATGGGTATTTATTTTTAATTTTTAGTGATGGAATAATGTTCTTAAATTATTACACAACGTTGATTCATTTATTATTGTACTAATGGGGAAATCAAATATGTTGTATTATAAATATTAAAATACATATATTTTTAGATAATTAATATTTTAAATGAATTTTATAGATTTAATTTGCACATTTTTTATGAATTTAATGATTTTTTTTCTATTATATCTTGTTGTAATGATTTTTATAAATTTTAAAGTAATGAATATTATAAAAATTTACAATAATGATATTTTAAAATAAATATTTTGTACGAAATGATAAAAAATTAATAAAAAAACATAAATTCATTGAAAATTATTGGGATAAGATTAAAAATTTCATCAATGATCCATTTATGGGACTTATATAATTTTATTTTAGATATAACAACCCTTAATGGGTAATAATCCATGTCCTCATAGTAAAAGTATAGTAGGGTAAAATTAGAATTAAAACAAATACTTATGTTCTGAAACCTAGTCAAAATATATCATAAATTCCTTACATGATATTATATATACTAATAATCAAATTAAAATCAAAATTAATAATTTTTTATGTCATTTTAAATTGAATATTAATATATATTAATTAAATATTCCGGGACAATCCATCATTGTCCCTCCGCACTCCAATAAAATGGATGACATTCTTATCTTTTAATAATATTTCAAATCATTTTTGTTCAAAAATTGGTTTTCTAAATAACATTTTATATTCACCCCCGTAAATAATTTTGTCTTATTTTTCTCAAAAAAACACCCTTATTTGTCTTAATGTTTTTAGAAATGAGAATATTCAAAAAGGAGGTATTATTTTTTATCAAGATTGTGGATTTTTTTTATTACTACACATCAATCAAATGGAGAAGTATGATAATTTAAAAGGTATTATTATCATTTTGGAAAGATGAAAATAAAGTTACCTTAATTTTATATTTATCATTAAAAAAGAGAAATGTTACACTTGTGCACCAATAACCCACTAACTATAAGACAGTAACATTGTTCATTTTTCCTAACCATATTTAATACATGGATATAAAAGTATAATTTATTTATAATAATTACTAAAATTTTATTAGTATTATCCTATTGATTTTGGAATATTTATGTCCATGACCATAGATATCATAGTAAAGTAATTTATGACTCACGTAAAGAAAAAACTCAAAATGTTTAATGTGAACATAAATAATAAATTAATTGTTATGACATTATAATAAGAAATATAAATTGAATAATTTAAATTAAAAATTTTCATAGTATAGTAAGTAATTTAACTATTTCTATCATTAATTGAAATATATAAATTTTATGATGATTACGACTCACGGTAAGAGATTACGAAACTAAAAATAATAATTTTAAATATTATAAATATTTATTTTCTAAATCATTCTCTTTCATTTACATGTTATAAAAATGAATTTTCAGATTTTATTGATATGAAAATGAATGCTACCAAAATATAATTTTCCTTTTTCTCACAATAATTTTTAAAAAGTAATATTTTAATGTATCATTTAAATAATATTCTTTTAAAAACATTCTTGTAATGGTCCTTTTTCTCCTCTTTTTATAAGGGAAAAAATACATGATTTTAAAAAATACAAATTGAAAATAATTTCAAACATTCATGAATATTTAATAGTATAATGTTACATTACATTTTTTCATTATTCATTACAAATAATATAGTTTAATTACTCTTTTCCTTGATTTTATATTTTAAAAGTGATTTTTAGAAGAAATTGGTATTTAGATATTCGAATGTGTTTTAAAAATGATTTTTTAAAAAAAAATCAACAGTTTAATTCTGGATATTGTATCTTATAATCATATGAAATGGGTGTGAAAAATATTTCTTATACGAATTGTTGATCCCCATTATGGCTCATCTGTGAGCCCAATATATTTTATATGAGGGGTTGAGCCACATTATAGATCACATGTGAGCCTCGTATAGATTATTTGAAGTGTTGGTCCCCATTTTAGATCACAGATGAGATATATATATCTTATATGAATGGTTTATCTCCATTATATCTCACTAGTGATAACAATTTAGATTATTTGAAGAGTTAATCCACATAATAGCTCTTGGGTGAGACTTATATATCTTATATGATGTGATATTTTTTGTACAACTCCAATTAATTGGATGTGGATTATGTTGGATGTATGCATTTTGGTTATGTAATTAAATGTTTTTTCAATGGTTTTTTGAAAAATTATGCTCTATGTTACAAATAACAGATTTTAAATTTTTTATGGGATTAAAATTATTTCTCTGAGAAAAACATGTGTCTGCTTTTCATGAAAAGATGGTTTATTTTAGACCCTTAAAAATGATTGATTTTAATGGTAATGGTTATATGGGTTTTCATGTTTTTAATTGTACTAATGTATTTTTTTCCATTTTTTTCCATTGATGAACTTCTTTTTGTCACCCCATGTTTTAAAATATTTTTCACAGTGTTTAAGAGAGAGTATGGACAATAATGATATCAATGAGAAAAGTGGGAATATTTTTCATACAGAGAAACACTGTTTCATTTTAATGACTTTTGTTTGGGGGTAAATGGATAATAGGTATATGATTCGACTTTTAATTTATCGATTTAATTGTTATAGGTTTCCCTAAATCCCAAAAACACTAAACTGAAATGATCCTTAGACTTTGAAAAAAAATATTGTAGTTCCAAAACACTTGAATATGTAATTATAAAGGCCATATCATTATAAATATCAATATTCTCTTTCAAATTATTAATATTAAAGTTTAATAAAACCATTTACATTTATAGTTTTCATAGTCATTAATTGGAAATTATTTTCATTAAAGAGTTATACTGGAGGTCCACCGAAACAAGATTTAAATTATTTTGTCTATCCAATCACGTAAAGGGATTATATATCATAATAATAATGAGTAATATCATTATAATGGTAATAATGTTCAAAATTATCATTTTATATCCAATACATATAAAGAATTATAATTATTTAATCGATAGTTATAAAAAAAGGTTTGAAAATAGGGTGTGGTTATGCATCATAATACTCAGCATACAACATATATTTGATGAACTATGATTTAAACTAAGAGTTTTGATTGCGAACACACATCTTAACATACTATGGAAATATTCAACGATCATGTATTTCATGGATTTCATAATGTTCTATGGAGTAAATTACAAAAATAATAATTATTTAAATTTCATGTTATGATAAATGTACAAACCAACTACTCTTTAGTAACATAAAGATCAATTGTAGTAATCCCATAATGATTGGATTTTTTCTCATGGTTGCTTCTAAGATATATTATTTTGAATTATTATAATGTTTTCATAAACCAATCCTTATTACCTGCCTAAATTATGTTGGAATCAATTTTCAATTGTCTTGAAATGAATTCCTAGACACCATGGGATGGCTACTAGTTCCATAGAGTCAATCACAAAAAAACATAAAATTTCCTCATTAGAATAAAACATTGAGATTAAGAATAATATAATAACAAAAATGAATTAAATATGATAACATCTATGAAAGATAATATTACTACATGAATAAAGAGACATGTCCCATGAATGGTATATCAACACCTTCCATCACACATAAACAACATATTAATTATCCTAAATTCATGTCAAAAATACTGCATTATATGACCAACTATTCACTTCCAATAAAAAATTCATCTAAAATCATATAAATTATCCTCTTATATGAGGTTTCTTTTGGTTCTATGTACCTATGATTAGAGAATACAAAACTCACAATAGAAACAAGAATTGTGTGACCAACTAGTACCAGTAGGATATCACCAAGTATTACTTAATAAAATATATCTCGGTAACCAAATATTCTCAATAATAAATAAATAATGTATTAGAAAAAATTTGATTTTTCATATAAAAAAATTATATAAAAATTATTCCAATGGATATTATAAATTTGGTACAATGTGCATTTCCTTCAAAATTGGAAAAAAATCATATTTTTCAACATATCTAAGAAAAATAATTTATATCTCCCAAATTTAAATGATAATTTTAATAAAACAATAGAATTTATATGTCATATTAATCATATAACTGTATTTTTTATTTATGGGATTGTTTTAGAAAATGGAATACCATGAATCTCAGTGATGTACGGCTCCGAGTGGACATAAATTCCATGATCTCATGCCTTGGGGGAATATGAGAACAAATAAACGAATAAACTCCTGACCATCATAATTAACATGTTTTTATTTTCAATATTAATATATTTATAGGTGAGCTAATACATACATAGTGTGTGTTCTTCTCACCTACATACATTGTCTCTAATCTTCTATATGTGATTCATTTATAAATTGGTATATTATTCATTTCAATCAATCTAAATTCATTTAAATTAATCAAATAAAATAGATAAAATTAAATTTTAAAATTTTGACATTTCATTTCAGTATCATCATCTATTATATTCATTAAAAAAACATTCCCATCAAATCAATTATTTTATTTTTGAATAAAAAATAATTTCATGTAATATCTTTTATAAATTAATCGTCAAATATTTCATTAAATAACACATTTCAATTCAATAATATTTTAAGAAATTCACAAAATATTTCACAATCCTTTAGTAAGTGATTTCATCACACACACAATGCCATTTAAAAAATATTTATCAATTACAAAAAAATGATAGGTAATTCAATAGTACATACATTTAATATTTCTCAAGAATCATTTTTTTTAACTTAAATGAACCTCGTATGAAACTAACTACCCCAATCATGATCGATTGTCTCCCAATATTGGATCTATCAATGTAGACACAATATCTATAAGGATAAATAAGGGATCAAGGTCAACAATTCATCATTTCATGATAAATATCATTTATATGTATTTTATTATATACCATATTTAAATAGATAAATATATTATTAATGAAGTAATAAAAATTATATTTATAATTCATTTAGTAAAATAGAAAAAACTTAGTGAAGTACTCATTTTACTATAATAAAATAATGTTTTTTGTGGAAAAAACAACTCCAATGGAGTATAAAAGTTGAAATGTTTAACAAGAGATTAATGTGGTATGATTCATAAAAAATAACATACATTTTTTTATTGAACTATATTGTTTCTCCAATATGATATAGAAATATCACTATTTTTTTCTATATTCTAGATTCCAATAACGAGATGGTGGTACTTTTTTGAGGCCTGTGAATAATGGATACCCCACTGATGGTAAAGTGTTCTTCCTCTAGATACTACACTAGATGGCTGGTGATGTTCCTTCTGTAAAACTATATTTCTTTCCTTCCATAAGCTGGACGGGGGCCCTCACTTGCCATATTATGTACCTCCAATATCCATTTAGGCTTCAACTCATGTTTTAATTTAGTAACCAAAGCATTAAATATATAGATATTACATCATAAAATATGAATATTAATTTCTTAAGACAATAACATTCTTTAGAACCTTGAGGGTTTAGATTATATGATAACCTAGATACATAATGAATTAGTTCCTAAGTTAAATAAATAATATCCAACTCCATTCATATTAATTTTCAATTTTATTATTCATATCATATATAATTCAATAACTCATTTACAGGGAAGAAGGAAACATTAGAAAAATTTAGTTAAGAAGCATAATATTGTTTAACAATGGAGATAAATAGATAAAACTGGATATTAAGGGTATGATAAACTAGGTATTCAATTTGATAAATGTACCTTGAATATCAAATTTCATAATCCATTTTCATGAATTGAATAATATATTAACGAGAGAACATAATCCATAAGAACATGAAATTTTAAAATGGAATAATACTGTTGTGTAAAAATAAGAATATAAAAATCATTTCATTATTAGTCAATACTCATTTCCAATATTATGAAAGTAGAAATGGATCACTCACCTAACAATCATAGATTCCAAGGATAATTCCCACGAATATCATAGTGGAAAAGATCAATTGTTGATTAGGTTTCACTCCCCATTCAAGTACATTGTATCTCATGAGATATCAATTATTACCCACTACATTGGAAAGATATATATTTACTACCCATCGCATAATTAAATCCATATATATGATTTATAGATGATCATAAATCATTTATCAAATCTGAAACCATGAAAATAAATGGCTTATGTTACACTTTTGTTATATTAGAATCCATTTTATGAAATGGGTTTTATATACATATCATCATACCATAATCTATAAAAACACATTAGTTTTATAAACATATTTTCATCATACACATAAATCAAATCGATAAAGAATATTTATGGTTTCATTCGATTATATCCCATTTCATGTTTATGTAATATTAATGGATAACAATGTAGATGGAAAGTCATTTTGAAATATCTGTTATAATATTTTTGGGGGAAAATATAATTTTAATTTCCTAATAACATATTTAAAATATATAATTATCTTAAATATTAATTAAAACATTTTCATTGAAAAATATCCCAGGTAAATACTAATATAATCGTTATATAATTGAGTGGCCAAGATGGTTGAAAATATAGTTTATTTCATACAGGTAAAAAATATTCCATTCAGATTTAAAAAAAAACTCAAAAGGTCTTAATTTGTAAAATTACATGATTTATCTATTGAAATCTTTTTTTAAAATGTAAAAATTGGTAATAATTTATTTTAAAAATAATATAAGAAGATTAAAAAATATAAAGCATGTTTAGAAATCATATATGTAGACGAAAATTGATTTCTTACTATAGGGAAAAATAATTTCTATTTATCTTAAAAAGTAATTTGGATTATTGAGTACATAAATAAGGAAAAGTGAAGGTAAAAAAATGGTTTTTATGATATTTATAGATATTTTGAAAATTCATTTCTTTCATGGGAGAGTGGTCATAATATTTCATCATTAGAGGCATGAACATCAATAATATTAACAAAAGATGAGATTATATAATTAAAAAACTAACAATATAGAATATATTTATTTATAATACCCCAAAAATAATAACTTTAATTTAATCATAAAATATATTGGGAATAAATAATTCCATGCTCTTAGATTTTCAAGGGTCTCTATAGACACCTCATAAAAAAATTAGAGCACTATCTAAGAAAACTCTTAAAGAAGGATGGTTAAGACGAAAAAATTATACTATATTTCCCTAAATCCATAAGTTACCATCAAACCTTATATATAATATATATAATTTTATTATAAATAATATTTAAAATAATAATAATATGTATCATTACACATATTATTTTCAATAACCTATTCATTAAACATATTCTAACAATAAAGTTCTAGAATCATTTTTTGGAATAATATTTTTTTTTATTTTCATGAATGTTTTGATATGGTACCATCAGTAATTTCATATTGATCATTATTAAATAACCTCCTCAATGATAATAAGTAAATAAATAAAAATAGAATTAAATATATATTTATTTAGTGTAATCAACAAATCTGACGTGGGGAAAATGAGATACAACATTGATCGACAAAAAAGGCCTTACATATAAATTAATTTTGTTTCTATTTTTTTGATTGATTTTCTAAAACAATGGTAAATAATATATTACCTTTCAATAATCTATTTATATAATATATATAGCTTATTCACCTTAAACCTATTTTTATTACATTCGATGAAATGAATACCTGTTGAATAAATCACAACAATCCTTGAGGATTCATTATTTTGTAAACATGGGGGGATCATATCATGTTCTCATTGATTTTAAATCAAAGTGTTATATGTGATATTTCTATTACAAGATTATAATAATGTCATCATCATTAGAAAAATATGTGAAATATTCCATTATATCATCCGATGAGTAGTGGTGTTGGGAACCAAATTACATTGGTCCACATGGTGGTATTCTCCCTTACACATATTTGATGGATTCATTTTATATTAGACTAAATATGATGATTGTATATGTAAAAAATATTCATTTTTAGTAAATATTTACATTTAAATATTTTAAATTTCTTTAATAACATGAATTTCACACAACCGCGAGTTTAAACAAAACATGTAATATTCTATGTTCATTATAAAATTATTTTTAAATTAAAAGGAAAAAGTTTGATCAATTAAATTATGACAAAATTATAAATTTCTAACTCAATGTGAATCTATAGTAACATTCATAGAAAATTAGTATTAATTTATTTAGTACAGTCACATCAAATTTAAAAAATATAGGTTTTATTCACAATTAGTTTTCATCTTTATATATATTAAGTTTAGTTTTTAAAACTAAATGGAACTGAGAAAAATAATTTCATTTTTGAAATCATCATTTATAAATACTCTTAAAAGTTTTTTTTTATAAATCTATGAAAAAAATACATTTTAAGGAATAATGAAAATAATAATTTTTATGAAAACTCTATTTTAATTTAATGAATTAAAATATAAAATTATGTTTTTGTTTATTTTAAAATTTTAATTAGATACTTTTAGTTAAAAATAATATTGTTGTGTTTTTTCAACTGATTTTATATATTCATTTATTATTAATATTTTTTGTTTGCACACGGAACTTTTCAGAAATACTATTTTTCAAGGAATATTTATAGTTTTCTTGTATATTATAGTCAAAATCTTATGTGAATTGAATTTTGAAAAATGGAAACCAAATTTAGATTTTTTATTTTTAAATTATTTTAATATCTTCCTTTAAATTTTGGAAAATATGAATAGTAACCATGGTAAATTTTGTTACCCATGTAAAGGGTAAATTGGGTAATTTTTGAAAAAAATAAAATGAAAATGACTATTAAATTACCCTAAAACATGCACAAAAATTATTTTATATTTATAATTATACACTTAAAGCATAATGATCTCTATTATTTTGTTTAATGTACATTTTTCTAGGGAAATGACTAATATAATATTTTAATCCAAAAAACATAAAAATTTACAATTTATTTGCCTTAAATATCTATTCTACCTCTAAAAGGGGATAATAGAGTGTTATGAATAAACATAAATACAAATTTTATTCTGAATAAAAAATTCAGGTCAAAAATATATTTCTTCAATTTTTTGGTCTACATAAGTGAGTTTGTTATATTTATAATATTTAATTTATAATAAATTTAATGATGTCACATAATGTTTTAAATGATATATAATTATTATTATATAGTTAAATTATTTATATATTCAACTATAAATATTATTATAAAATATATAATATTTATCATTATAATGGTAGCTTATTTTATATATTTTTTATGTATGAAATAAATTTAGTAAATAGTTACACAATAATGATGCGGTAAATATGATGTTAATAGAAATATCAATTAAAAAATATAAAACATATAAAATAAATATAGTTATGAATACTTAATCAAAAAATTTCTAGATGAACTTGATCTATTAGGTATATAAAAAAATTTCTTCTTTTTAAACATGTTTTCTTGATAATATTAAAAGTCTATGTAATTAATAGTGCCAAAATTCATACTACTGATATTTTATAAAAATAAAATTTCAATAATTTATTTAACAATCATTGAAAATAATTTAAAATAATAAAAAATTATAATATGGTCTATAATTTTATACATTTTTCATTTTTAATCCAATTTAAATAACATTTGTAGAAATATCAACCTTTGTATATAGAAAAAGTTGTAATGACAATTAAAATTAAAAATTATCGAAGGGATAATTACAATAAAAAGATTAAAATAACACCAAAACATGTATAGATTATATTTTTTATGGAATTGCATCCATATATTATCATATAGTCATATATCATTTATTTTTGAGGTATTTGTTTTATAATTAATTTTTTATAAATTAATATTTTGAGTAATTTGAAATGATCCCTCACCATAATTATAAAGGAACATCCTCCCTCATGTTCTCACATAACATCGATCCTTTATGCTCTTTGATCCCCTATAAAAAGTCTTCTCAAAATCCCTATACATATTATATATGTTATGATTATCTCAAAACCACAACCATAGTGTCGCTAAATGGAGATCTAAAGAATGTTCACCTAAGAAGATGTAGTCATATTTACTGATTATATCTATATTATTTATATTATACATATTATTCATGTTTTGTTTTAGAAGTAATGTAATAATTACATTAAAAATATATATTATTATATTTATATTATAATTATGGAACTACCATATTCCACCATTTATCAATTCTAAGAAAAACAATTGCATCACATATTATTATGTACTGCTTATAGTCTCCACGAAATGGTGGATTTTTTTCATCACCACATTATGTGGATAAATATAATGATGGAAATAATATATTTTTATTTTTATTTTTATTTTTATTCTATATTTAATGTTTAAAAATTTAATATACCATCCCCTTCCACACCATTTCATCATTTAGGGAATGACGCCATCACTAGTTTTTACATACACCATACTTCCTACAAAACGTGATGCTATTCATTTTCCATGTTTTCCATTCAATAATGATTATATAAAGGTAAATAATGAATAAATAAGTTATATATTACGTTAATATCATTCTATAAATCAAGTATCCATAATTTATGTACAATAATCCTGTCATATATGTAAAAATAGTTATTTGAAAAATGATGCACATAACACACAAGAGAAGTGTAATAATGAAATATTGTTAACCAACTGGTGATAAAATTATTTAAGAGTATCAAATATGATATCATAAATATGATGGTGACTCTAGTAAAAAATAATAATATTCCTTAAACCATTATAAATGAGTTTCAAATACGAATGAATGAAATATGACCTATGGTGTGCGTTATTTTAACAATATCATTATTATTTATGTTTTTTTATAGCCAAGTATCTTCTATAAAATATCACTCTTACATTTCAATGTTTCATAAAAAAATTATATAATATTTCTACTAATATATATTGTTTCATAAATAATTTTTACAAATGTGTGAATGTTTACTAAACGTTTTGAAAGGGTTCTTGTGTTTTCATTTTCAAAATAATGTTCTTTGTGAATTTTCTTGAAAATGTACCCAAATAATTTTTATATACTTATACATCATTATAATATTTTTCCACTTCCATTAATACATATTTACATGAATCATATCTTCCAATCTTATAAGTTTATTTACAATGACAATTTTATTGAAATATCGAGTGAAATTTAAAGAATAATTTTTTTTAAAACTTAAATGATATTTACCTCAATAAATACTTCATGAGGTCACGTATAATTATCTTCCACATAAGATAACATTATATTATTATACATATGATTAACTTGGGATATTTTTATGAATATTACTATTTATCTTTTTTTTATTTTTTTATTCATAGGATGGAAAGCTAGTTATGAAAGCTATTTCTTCTCCATGGGTTTTTATAAGATGAAATTTTTTAAAAATACATATATTGTCATTAGTCCTGATATAAAAATGAATTATGTTATTATAGATCAATTATGTATTGTTTTCATTATATGATGGTTGGTACTAGTATGTCCCTCCAATATATGTGGTAAATATTAATATCTCTAGAGATAGACAGTACTAGAATAGGAGGCAAACTTAGTTCTGGAATAGTGGATTGAAGTTTAAGAATACATGATTCAATAAAGGGATTTTTCTTACATGGTTGTCTTCTCAATGAGCATTTAATAATATGAAAATTTATTTATATGATTCTATGTATGACACAAATTCATTTCTTATGTAATACTCCCATGAATTGTGTTCTTTATAAATAAAATTTTAACTAACATGATTTATTCCAAATCTCAATATCATTATCCTTGATATGAATTATAAATTTTTGGAATGTTATTTTCCTATTATTATGAAATTATTAATATGATATATTTATTGATTACACATTTTGATAATCTATCCTCATAGTTTTTTTGTTTTATTTTCCCTAAAATTGTAAGAATGTTATTAAGTAATATGTGTCAAAAAAATGTCTCTAGATATATAAGAAAATGTGGCATAAAATGTATATGTTTTGTAAATAATATGTTTATATTATAATGTTTCCAAAGACACTAAAAATATAAAATTCAATACTGGGTTTTTATACTACTTATTGAATATTAATCTATTTTTATTCAAATTATATGTATGAAAATTATGGTCCATTATAGTTAGTATCATAACGAGGTTTAGTTAACCTTTTTAAACATGGTTGTGGAATCCTAGTAAGATACCTAACGATAATTCGATATATAGGGTAAAATTCTAGTGTTTTTTTAATACTAAAAAATTACCAGGCTTAAAATCTAAGGTGTCATTAAACAAAATTTTATATGAAATTTTTATTGATTATTTTGTTTCCCCAGTATAATTATTTTTTCTCACACTTTTAATTATAGTTTTAGTCAATGGATGGAAACATAAGGAATAAAATTAATACAAAATTCAATTGAATTGAAACTATTTCCTCGTAGAACAAAAAAATTTAATGGCATATGGAATGAAAAATATTATTTATTTGATTAAAAAATATTTTGAGTCATTGAGTCAAGTTGCACATACAACTAAGCAAATTAGGAAACAAAATTCTATGGTTTCATTCTTGAAGAATTGTGAAAAATTATTATTATGTGTTTTGATCCACTTAGGGATGAAAAATTGATCAGTTGAAATAAAATTGTATTTTTAGTTCTCCAATGTTCTTAAAATGAGAAATAAATTTTGGAATTCAATCATTTGGAAGGAGAAATAGATCAATTGTGTAATATCATCAATAATACGAGGAAACAAGATGAAACTGACTACATTTAATGGGATGAGTTTAGGAATATATTTTTCAATAAATATTTTCCTCTAATTCATTGAATAGAGATAGAAATAGTGTTTATTGAACATAATATAATTAAATATGAATCTATTTGTACCTTTGATGAAAATTTTACAAGAATACAATGAAGATATTTAAAATTATCATCCCATCTGAATGTAAGGTTGATCATTTATCTATTGTGTTAATACCAAGTCTCCAAAGGGTGTTATCCATAAATGAATTCAGTATCTAGGGGTAAATAATTCACTAATATCTCAATGTAGGGAGAAATATTGTCATTACCCTTCATTATTAAATGTAATATATGAAGAATAAAATGGAATTAAAGGGAAAATATAAAATCCTATGTGAAAAAGGGATGTTACTTCCTTTATGATCAATGTGTTGAAAAAACATGTTGGAATATTTATTAAGGGGATTTGTAATAGTTTTATGTGATTTAATGAATTTCATCAAGAAATTTATTATCGTTTTAATGGATAAAAGATATCTAATGATGATAATAGAGAAAAGGGTTCACATAATGCACATCACACACATCAAAGCTTCATGTGAAAGGAAATTATAAATTTTTAGAACCAATACCAAAATAAATGGTATTTTTAGGATTATTTATTTCCCCAACATTTTAGGGATGAGGAAAAATAAAAATTCCATGTGAGCAATACAATTGATGTGTATAATGAAAATAAAGTGGTGAACGGTAAAACTACTATCCAATTTAAGAAATTTTTTGATTTATTTGATTCTCGATCTACCCACTATTTTATTTATAAAGAATTTTCAATCGGTATATCCATATTACCTAAAAAATTAAGTGTTTATTTAGTAGTGAAATCTTATATTGGAACAATAGTCACATCAATGGATTATAATTCTTCTATTGTTGAACTTCATAACAATGTGATTCCGAAAAATACAGTGATTCATCTTTTAGTTTAACACTATGTTATTTATAGAATTAATTTTCCATCACTATATTGATAAAATATCAATTTCAATAGTCGGAAACTCAAATTTCATATTCCAAATGAATCTATGTTCTTATATCAATGAATTATTAACATAACATTTATTGAAAATTTAATCCATACTGTGGGTCTTACTTTCTATAAATGAAGGATATTTATCTCAGATTGATAGGGAGAACTCTCTATTAAGTGTACGCCTATTGTAAAAGATTTCCATGATTCTTTCTGAAATAATTTTCAGGTCTTCCACCAGACCTACATGTTAATATTTTAATATAATCCATACCAAGTACTATAACTATTTTAAATAATTCTTTTTGAATGGTCTTACTTTACTTGTAATAATTCAAGAAGAAAATTCATAATTTTATTTACAATTGATTCATACACCCTAACGAATCACAATGGGGTTCACATATTCTCATTGATAAGAAGAAATATGGATCAATGAGACATTGAATTGATTATGGAGATCATAATTGGATCATAAAAAAAAGTAACATCTCCCACATATTAATTACTTATTGATCAACCATATAGTGCTAAATAATTATATAAGATTGATCTTCATTCAATATATTATTAATAGATATTAAAGAAATAGTTTATACACAATATGGAATTATGAACATGTTATGGAAACTATTAATTTATATTGATTCCATTTTGTAGTACTAATTCGTTATACTGATTTGATATTTAAGGCACATAGTAATAAAAGACATTCATGATTAATTTGTGGTAGTATTTATTGATGATATTCTTGTATATTCAAATATTATGGAAGAACATGATTATAATTTAAGATTATACTATAGCCATGGTAAATGAATACATTTTTAAATAATTTTTGAAATGTGAATTTTGGCATTAAAATATTTCATTTTTTAGTGAATAAATATCAAGATAGGTGATATTTGTGTATCCAGCTAAGACAGAAGTTATTGAGTGTTTCCCTAGGAAAATATCTACAATGAATAACATTAGTTTTCATGTTTTCATTGTATTATTTTTGAAATTAAATTATGGATTTATCATGATTATATAATCCAATCACCATGTTAATATTAAAAGGGGTTAGGTTCAAAGGGATAGAGGAATGAGAAAAGAATATCAAGGATGTTAAAAGATGGAATGTTAGTACACCTGTGATCAATATACCCAATAGTAGAGAAATGTTCTTTATCTATTAGTCATGCATCAAATAATGGGTTGAGATCTCATCTCATGAAAAATTATATGGTGATATCATATGCCTCATTAAAATTGAAAATCAAAGAGGAAAATTAATCTATTAAATTCTTGGGTTATATGGGGTAATATTTTAATAAATTATTTGATAAATTTATTTTTTAAAGAATGGTGTGACATAAATACTGTTCATAAAATATTTGATTATATTTTCACTGAAAACGAGTTGCAAATTCTCCATAAAATATGGTGGTAGTAGATTAGTCATTATGACTTCTCAATACAATACAACCTGGGGAATGAAAACAACATGATAAATGCTTTGAATCGAAAAAATTATTCTTTTCTATCTGTGATTAATATAAAAAAAGATCCAATATTTATGTATTTGAGAAGGATTATTTTGGAAATGATAATAAAATGGTATATATATTATCATTCTCAAATGATTATTCAAACATCTATGCATGAGAAGATTGATTATGGAGGCACGAAAAAAAAGTTTTAGTGTTGCATAAAAGGTGAGATAATTTATATAGTAAAATACTGGTTGTGATGGAATAATAAAGATCATGAACCATTTTTTAATCCCACCCATACCAAAATAAACGATGAAGCAATTGGATAAGTCTCACAGTTCATTATTTTCTATTCATCCTCGATTCACAATTATATATAGGGGAATGAATAAATATTTCTAATGGGATGGAATGAATATAATATAGTTTAGAATTTGTTTCTCACTGTGTGATTTTAAATCATGTTAAATCTTAGTGAAAAAAGTATTTGGGGATGATATGTCCATTAAGCATACCAGAAGCCATAGGTTGATTGGATTTGAATTAATATTAGTGAGGAGTTCCGATTGAGGAAATATGTTTTTTTGAAGATCAGGTTGACTGCTGATCGATTTTTTGTCACCTTGGTCATATGGATAGTAACTGTATTCATGGAGGAAAGAACAGAATGTCGTATACTCTGATAAAGAGGGCCGACATGGTCTTTGGTCAGGGAAAGATGCTCACTGATGCTGATAAGCCTGGTACTGCCGCAAGATTGGGTGGTTCAACTATGAGAAGACATGCGTGGACACCCTCTAACCCAACTATTTCTATAGTGGTTGGTAGGTTTAATAAAGATATTTTCATGAGTGTTGGTGTGAGTTATGATGGTATGGATGCAACTAGTCCTGGTAATGGATTTGGAGGAAGTTCGGGAGTGGTTGGTCCTTCAGGGGCTGTAAAGCATCATGATGAAAATGGATTCGATCAGTGTGTAGTTGGCATGGAAGATAGTTGGATGATAATGGATGGAGATGATGGGTAGAAGGAGGGATATATGCCATTGAGTTTAGTCTATGATGGGAATTCCAATAGTGAAATTCCTATTTGTTCGGTTGTTGTGGAGCCTAACATGCAGCTGCATTAAGACGGTTGTTTGCAGGTCACCATTGACACTTATAACTGATTTCGGGAATTGGAATATGATGAGATGAAGTGGAGTTCTCAAATTAAAGAAGGTAACAACATGCACCTTGTTACAGAGGAAGAAATGATGAAGGAGTTGGATGCTAGTTTTGTCTTCCATCCACAGTGTTTTTCTATGATTGACTCTAACATACGATATGAGTAGGAAAATAATGTTATTGATGCTTGCGAAGATATGGTCAATACTAGAAAATAAGGTGATGTATTAGACAGTGAAAAATAAAATCATGGTGTTTTGGTCAGGCCTTCCTATAGTGATGTTGTCAGGGATGGGAAGAAAACGTATGGAATTGAGGACACTCTCCCAGCAAAAATAAGGTCGAGGAAGGATCATTCTGATATGACAAAGCCAGTGTGAACCAGGTCCTCTATCAAGAAATCTTCAAAGGAGTTGATATCATTAGAGAAATTAAATCTTAGAAGGATATATGAAAAATTCATGATGCACTACGAATGCTTAGAATGGGAATCAGGCACTATGAAGGAAGTCATCTATTGTGGATGTGGTGACATGTATGACTTTTGTGATATGTAATTGTATTTTCTAGTTTATTTGGCTTGATTACTGTAATTTTCATTTCTTAATAAATTTTTAGTGTGAAGCCTCTAAATGGGATTTTCAGGTAGATAATATTTATCTCTTGATCTTATTTCAATAATATATATTAAGGAAGTGGTAATATTGAATAGAGTACAACCTTCCATTATATCTTATTCAGATGTGAGGTTTACCTCGATGTTTTGGATATGTCCTTTGCATGCATTGGATAGAATGTTATGTTTTTTCACTACTTATCATCCCAAAAAATATTCTCATTTTGAGTGGGAAATTAAACGTCAATAAGAATTGTTGAGTTTTTTAGGGACTTCATAGGTGGTGGGGATCAACACCTACTTTTGTATAATTACAGCACAACAATGGTAACAACCAAATATTTAATGAAATATATTATTTCTAATTCATTTTAAATAATTAATAGATTTTCATACACACACTAAATAGTTTATCATTCATCAATCACAACACCGTGTTTTTCTTGAATAGTATATATCATCGATTCCCTTTGATGGCTTATGTTAAAGGCATGGTCATGTATTACAAAAAAAGTTATGATTAATATTATTTATTTTGAAATTTTTTATAACCTAGTAATTTTAATGTAAGATATTAATAATATTAAATAAATTATTAAATAATAGTATAGACGTGTTTCTAAAATAAATTCATTGATTGCAAACAAAGTAAAATGAAATTGAAGACCAATTGAATATAAAGGTTGTGTTTTATGGAAAGTATTTTAATGATCAGAATGATGTTTTATAAAATAAATAAAATTAATAACATATTTTGAAATTTAATAATGAAATTTATATTCTATATATTAAATAAAATGCCTTTAACTTTATTAAATATGTCTAATATTTTAATGAGAATAAACAATAAAATTTTTAAACCTAAAATGATTTATATTTTAAATAGATAGGTTCAATAGATTTTAATGGATCTTGTAATTTAAATATAATTTTAGATAGATTAATATCTAGTTTTTATAGAAAATTAGTCGATGTAATTTTAATATAAATTTTTTTTGGATGAATTAATAGTATTTTTATAAGAACGGTTATATTTTCAATAATATTGAATAACACGAAATTTTAATTGAAAACTTATTTTCTATATAAGTAATTTACAGTGATAAATTATATTTTTAGTTGGTTTTAATGTATACATAGATTAATTTTATATAATTTAATACAATAAATGAATTATAAATAATTTTTTATGTGATATTATAAATTAAAAATGATCATAATTTTGAATATTTTCACTTTAAAATATGCTTTATCAACCAATCTATGTGATTAATTTTAAATTGATATTTTCCACTTCTGTAATTTGAATTTGGAAAAAATGGAATTAATATTTCTAATTATAAATAAATATTATTTATAATAATTTCAATTTTTTTGAAAAAAATATTATTGAGTTTAATTAAAATTAAATATAGAGATTATGGTAAATTGAGTTTACATGGACATTAATCATCAATCATAACGGTCAAAATGACATATAAAATAGTCCCAAGAGAATTTTATGGACATTATTACACCACATATCCTCTTATATATATATATATATTATCATATGTTTAGAAATATGATTTAAGGGAGACCTCTCAATACTACTTAAATTCTTGTTTTTATAAGAATGTCACTCCCCCTCCACTATAAAAAATAACTCACCCACCCTCAACATCACACACATCAAGACCTTTGGATCTTCAAAAACCTATCAAAATAAACTCTAAAAACCCCTCGAATGAAATTATATTTCTCACTTGTGGACGAAATCCAACCGAGGAATCCCTTTCATGCAAACCAAAATGAGTTATCTGAAAAAGCATTGACATTATTCAACAAGAATATACAATTAATTTTATTCTACACGCATTAAATTATTCTTATTCTATGAATATATAATAAAATATGTATCCTAATTTATTTATATTTCATTTTGTTTAGGGTTGTACATTAACATACGAACACTTCACTCAAATGGGTAATGATATTACCATTCTGGTGTATGGAGGACTACCGCCTAACAAAATGATGTAATTCATTTTTACATTACATAATCTTATGGGTGATAATTTGGAATTAAACGATGTATTTATATGATATACATACTATTTTTTAATTTCCTAAAACTTCATTAATTTTGATATAACACAATCCTTCATGATTTCTATTTTGGAGAAATATAATAACATCGTTTGGGGACTTGTGGACTACTGTCTCCTCAAAGTGATGTTATGCATTTAAAAATTACATGGAATATATTAAATAAGTTTTCATTAATTATATAATATATATATGAAATCTATATGATATCAATAACATATTAAAGATTCATTAAGTATAATATATCAATTAATTTTTTTCCATTTTTATACACAAAATATGTTATAACGTCATTCGTGGACTTATGGACTACCGCCTCCTAGACATGCCATGAATCCTTATACAACACATGTGTGTAATATATAAATATATATAGTTAAATGAAATTGTATTTATGATATAATTACCTATATATAATTAATGGTTTTCTCATATGCTGAATGATTAATTCCATATAGATTATACCTATGCGCCATATCCTTAAAATTTTATTCAGGGTTAAGAAACTCATTCGATCCATACATGAAGCCGTTTTAACATGTGATTTTTTAGTCTAACACTCTCTTTAATATCATTTTAATCTTTCATTTTCGTTCCATACCCCTTGGGTCATGCACAAGAGGAGGTTTTACTTCATTTTCTCCTCTATTTCATTTTGATCAAACTCCTTCGTTGGTGGACCATTCTACATTACATTGGGTGTGATAAAAAGGAATGCTAGATGTTATACTTCATTTATTAATGAACTTCAGGTCCATACATAATGATTTATAAAACCAATGATACTATCACTGGGATGATTCTTAAGGAACAACTAATTTGGGTTTTGTAAAACTAGTTCATCAACATATAGTGTGAAATCATCTGGGGTAAATGCTTCATAAACATTTTCTTGCAAATTTTTCTCATCAGAAAGATCTTCAATCAAGGGTTTATAATATGTTTTTGCAAACACATCTAACGATTTATGTTGAGGACATTTAAAATCAAAAGGATTAGATTCATCCAATTTAAAATGTACTATTTCTTCAACAATACAAGTATTTTTATTAATAACTCTACAATCCTTAGAAGTTGTGGAATAGCCTAAGGAAATTCCATCATCCGATTCGAGTGAAAATTTATGTAAATTATCTTTAGTATTCAGAATGAATACTTTTTAACCAAATAATTTGATGTACGAATGTATATGTTTTGTACCATTCCACAATTCTTAGGGGGTTTTATTAAGAAAAGTACTAATAAAAACATCATTTATAGTATAAGATGAAAAACTTACAGATTCATCCCAAAAGTGTTTAGCTATCGAATATTCTATCAATATGGTTCTAGGTAAATATTTAAGAATACGATTTATTCTATCAACAACACCGTTTTGTTGATTCGTTATTGGTGATAAGAAGTTAAGTGTAATTTTTTGTACTAAAAAATGTTTCAAAATCAGAATTTTGAAATTCTCCTCCATGATCACTATGAATAGCTATCAATGGATGATTTTTCACATTTTTACAAGGGCTATAATGATTTTAAAATAATAATATGAATCAAATTTATTTTCTAGAAAATAGACCCATGTAAATTAAGTGTACTCTTCAACTAACAAAAATCCATAATAATTTCTGCCAATGATTCCATTTTGTGTTGGACCAAAATGATCCATATATCCCATGTGTAATGAATCAATATTTGAGACTACAACAATTTATTTAAAATTTATTTATGTTGATTTCCATATTTATAAGAATCACAATATTTTAATGAATCATATCTATGATCTGGTAGATCCTTAAGAAGTATATTATTATAGAGTTTATAGAATTTCTTATGGTTACAATGTCCTAACCCTCTAGGAAATAACCAAGATTGATCTTCAATGGCACTAAGGAAAGGTAGATCATGTCTCTTATGGTCTTCTATGTTATGTGTGTATACATTCTCCTGCCCATGGGTAGAAATAATAAACTATTCCTTGGAGTTGTGTACTAAGAATTTTTCATTCCAAAAATTCACAAGGTAACCTTCATCACAAAATTGACTTATGCTAATGGGGTTGTGCTTAAGATCATTAATAAATAAATCATTTTAAATTAATGATTTTCCAAGAAGAACAATGTTACCTATTCCAATAATTTCTCCCTGATCATAAACATATAATGTTACATTTCCTCCTTTCGTCTTGATAATATTTTTAAAGATGTTTTTTGTTACATGTCATGTCCTAGGAATATAAACTATCCTTGTACCATGTATTGATGTATTTACATTCTTTATTTTCCAGAAAATAATTGTTTTGGACTTTCAGAATCCAAATTTTCATGGATCTGAAAATTTCAAAAATCAAGAAATGAGGAATCCATATTTTCTTAGAAAAACTAGTTTTACGATGACCTAATGGATTATTTTTATTTAAATAAATTTTTTTCCCAATGTCCACCACACTGACATTTAGTGTAGAATAGAGCACATTGAGGAAATAAATAATTGTTACTAATAACCGGTTTAGAATTCGTATATGAAAAATTAGAATGATTCTTTCTTGGTAAAATTTGGGAATACATATTAACAATGTTTTTCTTACCAGAGGTAAAGTTTGAAATTCACTTCCTCAAGGAAAATATTTTTGACTTTTGTTTAATAATCACGTTATTATCCTCAAAACATTAGTCTTAGAACTAGAGTTAGTCTCTAAAATAATATTCTATGAAATTTCATTTTTAAGATCCTTTTAAAGGTTAGCCTTCTCAGAATTAGCTTTCTCAAATTCATTGGAAATAATTTCATACTAATAAATTTTCTTATCCATATTTCATGAAGGATATAATACTTATTTATTTAAAATATAATTTCTAGAATTTTACTTATCAAGGTTTTTCATTAGTTTAGAATTTTTATTCTCAAGAATTTTAGCAACCCTATATACTTTTTCACAAGTAGGTAATATATTATATTTATCAAAAGTTGATTCATCATCCGAGGACTTATAGTATATATCATCTTTATATTTTTCATTTAAGGTTAAATTTGTGATTCATTCAGCATTGTGTACCTTGGCCATTGAAAAATTATTTTCAATGGGTAATATGGTGAGAATGCAATGATTCTTCTGATAAAAAGATTCATACTTTGAGGATTTATCAGAAGAGTCCCCACCACTAACACTCCAGGTTTCATTTTCATTTAAAACTTTCTTTTCATTAGATTTTTAATCGATCTTTCAATTCCTCTTAGAAGAAATTTCCTTGCAATCCTTTTTCTTAAGCATAGAACAATATATACTTATACTACTTCCACTTTTTAATTCATAACAAGTGACTTCTATGTCTTTCTAATCTTTTTTTTCTTTCTACATAAATCTATACTGAAAGTATTTTTTTCTCAACTATATTGTTAATTCTTTTGAGAAAGATTATCTAACTCATTCTTATAATGTTTACATTGACTAGAATCAGAAAAAACATTTAATTTTAGTAAACATAGATCATATAACCATTTCAGAAGTCTTCAATTTATTTGTAGTAAACGATATACTTCCATTTCTATTATTCTTCTTATTCATATCAGTATCTCTTTTCATTCTTGTCTTATGTTAAAGAAGAGTTCAAAAAAGAACATCAAGAGTAATTTGAGGTACATTCTTATTCTCATCAATATCAGTTCACTTAGATTCCCACCTATTAGACATGATATATATAATCATGTCTACAAGAGCTTCATCATCAAGTACTTTTTAACCCATGGTTTGTAATCTATTAAAAATAGTCATTAACCTTGGTTCTACCTTGAACACTGGTTCTCCATAAGGAAACTAAGATCCATTACATTCTTCTCTAAGCATAGATCTTCTAGTTTCTATAACATTTGATGTACCAAAATGTGTAACTTCCTATTTCTTTTAGATACAGTTAGCTACTTCACAAGAATAAATCTGACTATATATATTCCTGGTCATGGAACACAAAAAAGTGTCATCTACCTTGTAGTTTCATTGTTATTCTAGGTTTTCTTGATAAGAAAAATTTCTAACATCCTTATCAGGAATCTTGTAATATTCAGTAAGAATAAAAAATTTTCCCACTCTAGTATTAATAGAAAAAGTATCCATATGATCTCTCAAATATTCATAATCATTCCCATCAAATATAGTTTGTCTATTAGAATTTATATTTTCAATCAAACCAACATTAATTCCTTCCAACTTAAAGAAAATATCTTTCCACAAAACATGCTAATAGTAAATGTTAGTAAACAAGTATAAAACTTCCTCTGTAAGGAAAAATTTAGAACAATGATAACTTGCTCCAGAAAACTTTTATGTAAATATAACTATTTCAGAGACGTCCTCCGATATCAAAGGCAGGATCAAAATATGAATGTTGATACTCAATTAAAAGTGGGGGGGGGGGGGTGTATTTTATGATTTAAAACATTCATTTTTAACCATAAGAAAACTATATTTGACAAGGGTAGACAAGGTAAATTCCGAACACCTCTTTTATTTATAAAAACTTGTTAAATTTCAGAAATATGGTTCCAGAAATGCATCTTAAGAAATATTTACAAGAAAATGATTACACCTTAAAGATCATAGAATCTTACTTATCAGAGTATACAAAAGAACAAGAAAGTATAATAAGGTTATACTTCTATCCATTACCAAAATAATAGTGGAAATAATCTTGAAACAAAACAAGTAACAAGTATGAAATATTTTAATCTAATGATAAGGGTATCCTACAACCATGGATAAAGGTCCTTTGATTTATACTTTCAAAAAAGTCTGTCTTACTTACACCTAGGTATGTCCTCGATTGGAATATTTGAAACTGTCTTGCGATCCCCGCAAGCCCTCAAACATTAAGGTAGTCAGAACCTCTGTATTTCTATTTATAGAAGTCCTGAATCTTTAAGTTAGTCAGTACCACTGTCTTCCTATCCACATAAGCCCTCGATTGTACTCAACAACAATCAGAGTCGCATGATGCAAGCTGAACCAGATGTTCAATACACACAAGGAATGAGAGTCTCTATCATTATAAATCACTTCAGCAACATGAAATATCTAGAGTGATCAATAGGTTATGAGATCGTTCAATTGAGCTTATATTTATATCACTTCTCTAATGGTTGGCTCCCTCCTTCAACGACCATATTTTTGAATGAATTTCAGAGGAACCTATACATGTATCACTCAAACAACGATTTATTAGAAATAGAATGTACTACATCATTTAAAAACAAATAAATGTGAAAGAGAAAGAATGTTTCTTATCAAAAATTAATTTTCATAGTCTAACGAAAAAAATAAAGTTCAGAGTCTAAATAAAAAATAATTTGTATACTATAAATAATGGATATTCAGATTGTGTTTTCCAAATAATTCGGAATCGTAATTCTATAGATTCCACAATCTGAATTCTAGTGAAATATTAGTTGGAATTATGAAGAATTAAATGTCCTAATTCTGATGAATTCAGAGTCTGAATTCGGAGGATTTCATATTCGGGATTCTAAGGAATTCAGAGTCTTAATTCTGAGGAATTTGGAGTATGAATTCTTAGTATTTGAGAGTCTGAATTCTGAGGAATTCAGTGCCTGAATTCTGAGGAATATAGAGTGTAAATATTGAGGAATTCATACTATGAATTTTATTGAATTTGGAGTCTGATGACATTACAATTCAGAGTATGAATTTCAGAAAATTTGGATTCTGAAATTCAGAGAGTTTGGAGTCTAAATTTCGGAGAAATCAGAGTCTGAATTTCATAGAATTTGGAGTATGAATTTAAGATAATTATTAGTCATATTTTTAGAGAATTCAGAGTCTGAGATTATAATAATCTATAAACAAGGATGTAAAGTATTTCTAGGATTTAGATATGAAATGGAATTTAAACCTCTAGGAATTAAAAGAGTCAAATTTAGAAAAACTATAAAATGAACAATGAAAACATAGGTAAGGATAAAATTTCCTTGGGGATGGAAATTTTTTCATTATTAAGATAATTTATAGGGAAAAAATAATTTTCCTTAGGATAGAGTGTTTTTGATTTTCAAATAATATAGGAATGGAAAATTCATAAGGAAACCTTATCGACTGAACATAACATTCATTGTATTTTTGAGGTGTTTTAGTGGGAGAAAAATTTATTGAATTGTTTTGAATTGGGTGAAACCATTTCCAATTTTATTGATTTATATATAATAGATCTTGTGGCCTTATATGAATCCTTTATGTAGGCCCTATCACAATTCAATTGTGTGTGGTTGATTTAGAGGCTGCTGACCAGATTGGTTATTTACATTAGGGTGTGATCATTGTTTAATTTGAATTGGTTCATTTTATTAGTATTGAAAAATTCACTTATATTTATTTCTTTTTATTTGATTCATTTTATAAATATTTATAAAATTATTTAATTCCATGTGATGTTATCCATGGGATCATGAAAAGATCTACATGAGTGATTTATGTGGCATGGACATCGGGATTGAGGTGATGAGATTATTTGGTTGGGCTTGGAAGGGGTTATGTGGGTGATGTGATCACTGGATGAGAATCACAGATGTCGATTAATGTAGAGAGGTCATCATGTTGAGGGAATAGAGCATGCCATCATATGACATGGTTATAGGAATTGAACGATATGGGTGCAGAAGAATGAGGTCCCAATTGAATGCGGAATAAGTCCTATTTCGATGATTGTTTATCACCCATGATGGACAAAGCACAAATTGCAGTTGTCTTTACATAGGTTCATTTACTGAGAATGTGGTTTTAAACACACTTTTAGGTAGTGCCCCTAGTTGTTTTATCATAGTTAAATTTTTTGGGGTAACATTCAATAGAAAGCAACGAGGATGGTGAGGAGGCTTCAGGTGAAAGTGTTGTAGTTATTTTTTTGGGGTTGAGACCCACCATATTGGGCTTATTTTACCAAAATAAATTTGGTTTGAAAAAGATATTATTTCCTTAGGAAGTTATTCTATTATAAGATAGTGATTTCATTTTAGGATTGAAATTTATGTACCTCTGGACATTAGGTTTCGAGATGATGGGTTCTTCGGAGTAGGGTTCTGAGGGTCTAGTGTTCCATGTTCTAGGGTGTACCTTTAGCACGTCATTATTTTGCTGATATATGAGGTTTTAAGAGGATCATGTTTTTTGTAGAATTATTTCAGATGGTACTTATGGGTTAACCTGGTCTATACTACTTCAATGATACCTTGGGACATGGGCCTGGGATCCTCACATCTATATATATTCTAATGTTCACTGATGTAGGTGATTACTTTTTTGTGTCTATTAAGGAATGGGGATTTCAATGTTTACTTTATTCATGTGATGCATTATTATTATTATTTTCACACCTCCACACTTATGTTGGTTATGACCATTTGGGTGGTGCCCTACTAAGACACACTCCTGCACCATACATGAGCCATGTGGTACGTGTGTAGACATTATTTTTTTACAAGTAAATGTTCTTCCTCAAGATCTGGATCATGGTGTATCTTTGGCATGGGATGCTTGGATGGGATCACGATTTTATTCCTCATTTAGAGTATCTATTTTTGATTTTGTTCATTGTGTATTAATGATTATATGTATGTAGTTATTATGTTCATCCATAAGATAACCCTTCGGTATAGTTTTTATATGACCTATTATGAATGCATGTTTTGATATATTAGATCCAAGTGTTACAATGAAATGATTTTTTTATCTTCATTTGTTTACAATTAATAATCTACCATTGCTTGTGACTGATTTTTATTCCTCTATTGGTGTGTCTTTTTAAAGTCTCTTATGTCTTTAATTCCACTACATGTTATATATATATGTACTCATACCTTCATTATATCATCCTATGATTGTATAGTCTCCACAAATTTACTTTTATACACCATCCATTATAGTAATCATCCATTGGTGTGTGTGGAGGAACTCATATGGCGAGTGACACTCAACATGATAGAACAGTTTGGTCTAAGAATCAGGTGGAGGTGCTTTCAGTGCTATCATAGAAATTATTGAAAAAGATTTATTGATTTGTAAGGCTAGATAACAATCAGACTGAGTGTGATTATGTTTCAATTTTATACAGGTCCTACAATTTGGGATGTGGTAGAGTAGATGTTAAGTGTTATTGGAACTAGGTTTACAACTCATTTTTGGGTTCCTACATCCTTATGCATGTGGGATTTAATCAATTTCTAGGGGTAGGATTGCTATTATATTTTTCTGGATTTATGAATTATTTGACATCCACATTGAGTGGTAGAAATGAATTTGGAATTTTTATTTATTATAATTTGTTCTCCATGGCCTGTTATGACTATGAATGTGATTAGGATCCATGGAAAGGAATGTAACGGTGTGATTGGTAATCTTGTTTAATCTTTTCATTAGACTCATGGTATGTTGTTTCAAATAATTATAATCATGATCCTATGAATTGTTTTTGTAAAATTATCCATGAATAGGTATATATAATGTGATATTTATGCATGTGTTTCTTTTAATGTGTGAATTAGTTATGGATTCTATATGTGTAGGTAGTTAATATTGCATGGATTGATGTTTTCGACCATATTGGGTGATGAGGTCTACGATTTGGGGTATCAAAGTTCATCAAGATGGTCATTGATCAGGGTATATTTGTTACCTGGATCTAATGAGGGAATGCATAAAGGACATGAGGCTGGGATTCTATGTAGAATTATTTCCATGGGGGATTGTATGGGTTGTGTGTATGTACTTCTTGTTACTGATTTCTATATCTATTATATATATATATGTGTTATACGAGCTGTATGACCTTATTGATGGAATTCTGTGGGTTTCCACCTTCTCTGGTATAATGGAGTGTCAGCTAGGATGAGATTGAGTGTCACTTGATCTTGATAAGTTTGAGGCCCCTATGGGCCAGAAGGAGAATTTTTATTCTCAAGGATAGGCTCAAACACCAGTTCTAGTTCTGTTAGGTCTGCCATTAGACCAGGGCACTTTTAGGATGTGGCTTCACAAGATGCTTTAATAGATCCTTGTATAGGCGATACAACTTATCGATATGAGATAAAAGAAATAAGTTCCCTATATTGAATATCATAGTTGAAAAAACTTGTAATATTACCCACAATTTTTTGTGTTGAGAGTGGTCCACAAGTTTTTTAGAATTTGGTTGAGTATATAAAAATGATCTTCCATTAGTTAGAGACTCCTTTACGATTGTGGGTGAATCTAGAAACCTATAGGATCTAAATACTATCCTCGAAATTATGGGATGTATAGGTGTATGTTTAATTAAATGTGGTACTTTCATGGATGGATTTTGAAGCAAGGTTCCTCATCCATTTCAGTCAGGAGTCATTGAGGGAAGATAGAGACCATTAGTTATTGAGCATTCATCAAGGTGACAAGTACATCGTGTACTATGTAGCAATGTTCAATAATTGTATCACATTGCACTAGTTATTGTGAGAAATGACAGCTCAAAGGAAAGGATCTTTGTTAATGGAATACAACACACCATTTGGGTAAAGGTAAGAATCTTTAGGATGGACTCATTTTCATAGAAAATGAAGCATATGAACATCGCCTTGGGAAACATGATGTATAATTCATACTCAAGCAGGGTAGTGGCTTCATGCAACTTTAGTTGTGGAACTTCATATGGTTAACAGCGAGGTCGGGGTTAGTTCTAGCAATGCAGTCATGACAAGGACTCTGTTAGACCAAATTTGGGAGATTCTTCGATGGTGTGCCTCCAATATGGACATGTAGGGCATGTATGGACTCAGTTTGAGCATCCTACAACGGAGTTTCGAGAATGTGTAAATGTCGAGTATCTCATGTGATTATGTAGGAATAAAACACTGATTGTAAATAGTCAGATACCATGGCATACTCAGGGTTGTGATGTCTAATATAAGTTAGTACTAGCTGAGGGATGTCATGCTTCAATTGCATGTGTAATTTTTCGAAGATATAGTGATACCCATTACTGGTCTTATTGGATAACAATTATTATAGATACACAAGGATGTTAGGATTTAGGTAGTCAAGATTCTTTATAAGATCATTCTGTGGATCATTTATTTTTTGATTAGGTTTGTTATTTGATGAATGTCAGAGGTACACCATGTGTGTAGCTGTCATTCATTAGTTTCTTTGGAATGTTATGTGGAGGCATTCATGTTTTGAGTTCAGGTGGTTCACAGGATGTATATATAGACTAACTAGTTTCTGATTTGTATGCTGACATCATATCATATATAATATATATATTTATATGTATGAGGTTCTTGGAACCATATTCTATATTTGAGCATTAATGGATGTAGAATTACTTGAGATGTGTTGGAATTGAGGACATGTGGTTACTTGAGGGGCAAGGAATATATGCATCTTTATGATGAGGGACATGATTGAGATGTGATAGATAGGGTTTGAGAATAGAATATAATGGGATGTTGGACCTCATGGGTTCTATGTGAGACTCAGGAATGATTCAGTAATTGAGGTGATCAAGATTCTGATGGTTGTTAATTATGACATGGTATCACTTGATGAGCTACAAGATTGATGATGTTTCAGGATATGACATTGATTTTAGGAATGTACTATGGACCATGTGCATGATTTTATTTTCATTCTAGGTTTATTGGTGTAGATTACTACTACAGTGGGGAGCCCTCTTGAGGAAGTTGACATATACAATTCATACAGGAGTAGTCTGGGTCAGATTTTTCAGGATGAGTATGGTTGGTTTCATATTTAGGTGTTGTTTTATAGCTCAGGAAAGATATAAGTTATGGTGGGGATATTGTGACATCCCAGGTTTTCAGTGTGTGTCAAAACCCTCTCCATTTTTAGTTTTTGAATTAGTGGGTGTGCCAAATACTTTTTCGATAAAAAAACCCAATTATGATATTTAATTCAAATGAATATCATGTTTTTCTATGGTTTAATTTTTTTTGTGAGTTACATAGGTGTTTATAAGGGTTTTGAGTCTGTTAGAGTCCCAAATTCATGCTTTAAGAGTTTCAGATCAAGGTTCATAGTTTTGAGAATACTGTGAGGCCTCTTCTAGCTAACAGTACCCCATGTTTTTTGATTTGATCATGGTTTCAGAAGAACATTCAAGTAATGTTTTTCTTATTATTTCCCCTATATTTATTTCCCTTTTTCTCCACCCTTTTTCCACCTTCTCCCATTGGGCAGACACAACTGGAGGGTTTCCACTATTTTCCAACTCCTTTTGATTTTGTTATAAGAACATCATTGCTGCTCCATTATTAAAGACATCGGGTGTGATAGAACCATATCAATAAGGCATATCACACCAAATCCCCTCTTATTCGTTTCAATATCCTCATGGTGTGATAAATATACTGGATTCTTTATACTGTATTTTCAAGGATATCGATGGAAGCCTGAATTTCATCCAAATCTGTTAAAGCTAAAGGCTAATACAAGTTGTTCATATATCTAAAATTAAATGATATGTGGTTAATACCAATATTTATGTATTAAATGTATTTTTTGGGGAACATATTTAATTTTTCAACTAGTAATTTTTTTCAATTCTTACTATTTATATTCCTTCAAGATAATTTGATTATGTGACATTATGGGATGTCTTTATCCATTCCATATCCTTATTCATATGTCTGAGGCTGGCATATAGGTCGTAGAAGGCCATGGGTTTTGAGGTTGGGGTTTGTTATCTGTTTAATTTGAAATTGTTTTGTTTAAAAATAATTATAAAATTAAAATATAATGAATATATATTCATTTGAATAAGATTATTTATATATATGAATGGATTTAATTTCATGTGATATGATCCAAGGTATCTTGATGTCCTCGAACTGAGGGATTGATGTGGAATCTCTATAAGGATTATGGTGACGAGATCATCTAGATGGGCTTGGACTGAGTAACGTGGGTGATACGATCACCAGTTTGGCATCATATATTTTGAATACATTGGCGAGGCCATCAGGTTGGGGTCACATCGCAAGATATAGGATTTCATGGACATAGGTTTTTAGAACCATGTTCAAAGTGGAACGATTTTATATTAGGATGTATCTTATGTGATATTTTGGGGATTGTCGCTCACCTGTGATGGCCAAAGAGCTGATTAGATTCTTGTGCACACTTGACGATTTTGTAATGAGGTGGTATTTTGACCTGATGTGGGTAGATTCCCCAGATATTATCAGAAAATATAATTTGGATTGGGTGTGATTTCTGTAGAAATCCATTTGGAAGGTAAGTATCCGTTGAGGGACAGAATTGGGGTTATCAGTTGGTATGTGAGGAACTCTATATTTCTTTCATTGGCCAATAAAAAATATGGAAGTTTGTAGATATTCATTCCTTGGTGATTCTTGCGATGATCCAAAAGAAGATTCATTTCAAGTTAGATATTTTGGTGCCTCTCGATGTCAGGCCTCGACTCGAAGGTTGCATATGAGAAGGGGTATGAGGGAACCTAGTTCATTGTTCTAGGGAATGACTTTGGGATGTTAGTTTTTTTTTTGAGACATGAGGTTTCAGAGGCACAAGGTGGTGGGTGACATATTGGAGTTGGTCCTGAGGGTTCACCTGGGATATACTAATCTAGGGATACCATGGGACATGTTCCGAGGATTCACTCCTCTATAAATAATCCTTCATTTTCCAATGAAGGTAATGAATTCCTAGAGGCTGTTGAGAACCATGGATGTCATTGTTAACAATATGCATCTTCTCTTTTTTATTATTATGTCACAAAATCATAAACAATTATGGTGGGTATAAAAATTTGGGTGGTACTCTTATGAGACTCATTATTACACCCTACACTATCCCTTCAGGATTCGTGAAGACTTTATGTTTTTTCATTCATGTAATATTTTGGCATCGATATTTGAATCACAGTGGCCATTTGGCACTTGATGTCGGTGTGGGACCTTGAGGTCATTACTCATTTAGAGTTTATGTTTGGTTATTGTTTATTTATATCAGCATGTTTATATGTATGCAATTACTAGGGTCATCCATTAGTGACCAATTTTAGATATTGTATAGTATAACATATTAGGAATTCATGTTTCATTTAGTATCTCCAATTTTTATGCTTTCATTTTTATTAATTTCCTATTTTTTTTAAATTACAGTCCCATAATTGCTTGTAAATTATTGTTATTCCACAACTGGTGGGCCTGGTTCAAGTATTCTGAGTTTTTACATCCACTTCATGTTATATATAGTTACATAAACCATTATTATATCATACCTTGAGGGTATAATCTCCTCTCTATTACTCTATCACACCCCCACATCTAGTTGGTAGCCTTTGGCATACAGTGATGTCTGCCAAAGGCCCGTGTCACGTGGCTTGAGATCACTATTCTGGTGGCTTATCATGTTGGGTATGATACATCATTTATATGTTTATTATAAATGTCCTCAATAAGTCTATATAATTATTTATCCTTTCCCCCATTCACACTTCTGTTCTCCCTAAGTGGAATTATTTAAATGAGTATCTTCTAGTGACCTTTTTGTTTTCTTCTTTATATTTTTAATATAATGATTTATAAAATCATTTTATGATGTGGTATTCAAAAAATGAACTTTAAAAGTATTACTACTCTGATAACCATGATAAATTTTGAGGGTGGAATTCATTTTAAGGGGTAATATGTAGCATACTCTTATTTTAGGAATTTTTTTTCAAATTAATTTATGTTCTTTAATTCATTATTGTACACAAAATAAATACTTTATATTTTTTCAAATGTAACATCATGTTTTTCTTGTATATCATGAAACATTGAGTCCCTTTAATTCCTTATGTTAAGCACAAGTCCGAGTCTTAGTAGAAAAAAAAGGCACTATTAGGATTATTTTTTTAACCTAATAATTATAACATATCCATTGCAATGGTAGAAACAAATATGATGAAACCAATAATCAAGTCATAGTTTAAACATGTTTTTAAAATGATTATATATGATATCTATTAATTATAAATGAAAATAAATATTAATTGAATATAATGGACATGGTTTTATTAAAACAATTTTTACGAACAAAATGGTGTTTAATAATAATACAATAAACTAATCACTATTAGTGAAATATAAGAATTAAAATTAATTGATTTATATTTAATATAATGTATTTAAAATAATATAATATGTTTGGTTGAGTTTAGATAATTATAAATCCATATTTTAATCACAATATGATGTATATTTTTTAAAGTAAATTTTATTGATTTTATTAGAAACCATATTTTAATTCTAAATTGAAAATTTTATAATATTTATTTTATATAATAAAATTGAATTTTAAATTTGAAAATTCAAAATTTAATTTGGGTGAATTTAGGTTATTTTTTTGAGAACAATCATATTTTTATGAAATATTAATGACACAGAAGTTTAATTCTAAAGTACATTTTCATATAATTAATTTATGATGTTATATTAAATTGTTATTAGTTTTAATGTATAAAAAGAGAAATATTATATCGGTTAACCCAGAGTAGGTAATTTTAATAATTTTCATTATATCAACCTATCTTTTTCATACATTGCTATTACATCATTTTGAAGACAAAAAAAAATTATTACACAGGTAGGATCAAAAGGATTAGTGTTTTGGGAAAATTATGAGTATACACATTCTTTTCAAAATAAGATGTAAATATATATATTATTCATTCTTCTCTATATTCTTATATTCCATTTAATTATTCTATGTATATGTTATCACATGAGAATATACATCATAGAAATGGGTGAGTGAAAATACCATTAAGAGGATATATAAGAACATGAAATAATATAACATGGGTTGAGTACAATCATTATAATCCTAAAAAAGGTAATGGATTATAATCATGAGAGAAATCATTATGAAAATTTATTAAATGTGTTAATGCATAAAATTGATTAATCAGTTCATAGTAGTGAACTACCACAAATAATTATGAAAAAATGATGCCTTCATGTTCACACACATATGTCACGACCCGCCCTCGGGGTCCGTGCCGTGACTACCCCATGCCCGCCTTCCATAGGCCAGGGGCTGGCGACTAGCACCAAGGCGTAAATCCCGATAAAAAGGGAAGGCATTGCCTTTGTAAGGTAAACAAACACCACAGAGTAAGCAAGCGGAAAGTAAACACTAAACTAAAGCAGAGTACAACTGAAAGTGCGGAAAAGTAAATGGGCCAGAATACAAACCCAAAACTGAAAGTAAAGTACAACTCGAAAGGGAAAACAGCAACTGAAAAGTAAATGCCGCTACACCGAGCTGTCCACTGGAAATCCCACCTGAAGGGTGGGTACAGATAGCTCCTCTGCTCCACAGGTCCCACCATCTGCTCCGTGCACGTCCCGCCCAGTGGTCCACCTCCGGGTACCGTCCCGCTCTGCAAGCCTCAGCTAAGGTCAACGCTGTCCGTCGTCTGCAACCAACACAACGTAGTGCGGGCAAAGCCCGTGCAGGGGTGAGTATAAGCTACTCAGTAGGGACCCCGAGACCCCTGAAGGTCTCTCAAATCCACAAAGGATAAACCATGAAGAAAGGTACAATCACGAAGTAACAACCGATACTGCTTAGTTATATGCCCATACATATACCTAAGTCATCAATTTCAAATACGCTCTAACCTCCGAGCCCAAGTACAACTCAGTCCACACAGGAAAGTAAACGTATTCCACACAGGAAAGAAAAACGTAATTCACACAGGATTGCTCAACACAATCCACACAGGAAAGCAACAGGATTCAGCTCACACAGGTATACTTCTTCAAAGGATGATAAAGATGATCACTGATCCATCTAAGTCGTCAGACCCACGAAGGATCAAAAGGTAACTAACCCCCGCAAAGACCCACACAGGATCGGGCCCACACAGGACCTGTAGGCGCTGGTTCACACAGGACCGCTGAGCGCAAGGACCCACACAGGATCGGACCCACACAGGATCGGGCCCACATAGGACCTGTAGCACTGACCCACGTAGGATCACTGAGTGCTGTAGTCGTCATCGTCGAATCCACACAGGATCTCTGTACTGTCGTCGTCGCAGTCACAGTAGCAGTAGTAGCAGTAGCAGTCACAGTAACAGTCACAGCCAGCACTAGGGTTCCCGCACACAGCAAGCTCGTTCGGAGAGTCCGCTCCACGAGCCGAGAGGCTGATACATCAACTGTCACGAAGACCGGAGATGATGTATCCAAAAGTTCCGTATCGTCAACAGGAACTCAACGCAACAGACGGTGCGTCGATCGAGTGCCCGGTCTGAGAGGTATTGGCATTTTCGTCCCCGGGGCCCGGTTGGTTTTTAAGGCAAAACCAACCCGACCGCACTCCACCTGCGTCCAAACCTCGGTCGGAGTATGCCAAAAGATCCATCTCACTAAGAGGAACACAACACGGCTGACGGCACGTCAATCGGACGTCCGTAGCTCCAGATATGAGCGTTTCCGCTCCGAAGGCCCGGTTGGTTTCGTGAACGAACCAACCCGGCCGAACTCAAGGTAATCCGAAACCTTGAGTACGATATACCGAAACGACCGTCTCGATCAAAGGATCGCGTTGCCGCAGACGGTTCGTCAATCGGAGGTCCGAGGCTCAAGTTATGGCCAAAAGACCGAAACTGGTTTGAAACGGGGGGGTCCGTGTCCGGGCCGACCCGGCCCGACCCCCCCCCCCCCCCCCTGGGTCGGCCCGGCCGGCCGGCCGGCCGGCGGCGCGGCGGCCGCGGCGGCCAGGCGCCGCTCGGTGGCTGCACGCGGGGGGCTAAGCCCCCGCTTCCTGGGAAGGGCGGCGGCGGCTATATGCCGCGCCCCTTTATTTTTTTAAACGCCCCCCCCCCCCCCACGTGGGGGGCCTGTTTGTGCGGAACCGGGGGGCCGGCTGCCCCCCCTCAAGAAAAACGCCCCCCCCCCCCCTCATAAAGAGGAGGGTTTTTATGTGATGGCCGGGGGATTAATTCCCCCGGTTTAATGACATCCGGCCGGCCAGCTGGCCGGCCGGTTTTCTCCAACGGGACCGGAAATTCCGGTCCCCCCTTCGGCTTCCGACGCTGGCGGCCCGGCCGCCGGTGTTCTCTTCCGCCGCGGCCCGGAACCGGCCGCAGTTTTCATCATCCGGCGCGGTGCGACGGCACCGCGCCCCTCCGCCGGATCTTGATTTCTTCAACGCGGCGCGACGGCGTCACGTTCTTGATGTTTCTTCCATGGCGCGGCGCGACGGCGTCGCGCAATAAGGATTGGGCGAATATCCGCGTGGTGCGTCGGCACCACGCCACCTTGATTCATCCACCAGCAATAAATTCAACAAGAACGATGGAGGGGGGTTCGGCCGTGTTCGTGCGGTCCAGCCCCCTCACGTAAAAAAATAATAACTCAATTTAAAATATTAAAATTCCTCACATTAGTCATGCGAACCATGAGCAAGAATAGAATAATTAAACAATAAACAAAAACCCCTACCTTGGGTATAAGCTCGAGGATTTGCCAACGTCTGCGGAAGTCGACGTCGCGGAGATCGGGCGTCGCGGTCGTCGTTCGTCAATTCCGTTGACGAAGAGATGTGTCCGATGTGATACGTCGTTGGCGAAACCTCTTATGTCGACGAAGGGAATCCGAGGAGGAAGAGGCGTTCCCTCTCATTGACACGGAAGACGAAGAAGAGCGGAGCGGCGTTCTTCGTCGGAGCTTGAGCGTTCTTCGTCAAGATGAGTGTTCTTCGTCAAGATGAAGATGATGGAGGAGGAGCTCTCAAAACGAAATCCACACAAGTTGGCTAACAAAATAAAATAAGGTCCCTCCTTATTTTATTTGCCAAGCCAAGGAATTCAAAACTTCAAATTCAAAAACATAACACTTAATTAATTAACATGTCATGTGTAATTAATTAGATGTTAAGTTTACAAACATTTAAGAGGGAGAGAGGGGAGTTTAAGGGGGAAGTTGAGAGGTTTAGGTTCGTGTGGGTCCCACCACACTTAATCCTCTCAAGGGAGGTTAAGTGGGTGTGGGTCCCACCCCTAACTCCTTTTGAGAGGAGTTAACCTACAAAAGTGAAATAAAAAGAATCCACATTTTTTTATTCAACTTTTTATAAATCTCCCAAAAACTAACTTTCAACCCGCAACAAACGCAACTTCCAAAAAGGTCTCTTTAAGAGAATATCGGCGCTGCGAGTTCATCGGTGCCCTCGGATTTCAATTCCGAGCATCGGATCAAAAGTTAGGAAATCCCGCTCGTTCGTTCACCGAAGGTACCCGAGCCAAATTTCAGAAATTGATTCCGGGCACTCCGGGCCTCGGAATCAGGTGCCGTCAGAAACCGCGCTCTTGTAAAATTCTAAAGAAAATTAAGAAAAAATTTCCCTTGAATTTTACGGGTCTTTACATTTCTCCCACCTCAGGGCTTTACGTCCCCATAAAGATACATAAAAACTAGGGAAACAAATGAGGGTACTGAGCACGCATCTGAGCCTCCCGCTCCCATGTGCTCTCCTGGAGATTCCCGTGCTGCCATCTGATGCGCACAAGAGGTATCGATCGCCCACGCAGGACCCGCTCCTGTCGATCCTCTATCTCCACCGGGACCTCTGTAAAAGTTGCCCCATCGTCAACGTCAAGCTCCCCATGGTCAATGATGTGCGTCGGGTCGTGCACGTATCTCCTCAGCTGAGATACGTGGAAGACGTCGTGCACCCGGTGCAACTGAGGTGGTAGAGCCAGGCGATAATCCACCTCACCAATCCTGCTGAGAATCTGGAAGGGTCCGATGAAGCGCGAATATAACTTGCCGCCTCGGCCAAATCTCCAGATTCCACGTCGAGGTGAGACCCGCAAGAAGACGTGGTCGCCATCCTCGAACTCTAGTGGTCTCCGACTCCTGTCAGCATATGACTTCTGCCGGCTCTGAGCTGTCCTCGTCCGCTCCTGGATGACCTGGACCTTCTCTGTCGTGGCCAGGACCATCTCCGGTCCCACCAGTGCTGACTCTCCGGGGTCTGTCCAGCACAAAGGAGATCTACAAGGTCGGTCGTACAACGCCTCGTACGGTTCCATCCCGATGGTGGAGTTGTAGCTGTTGTTGTACGCAAACTCCACCAAGGGTAGGTGGTCCTCCCAGCTACGACCAAAGTCGAGGACACATGCACAGAGCATTTTCTCGAGTGTCTGAATGGTCCTCTCCGTCTGACCATCCGTCTGAGGATGAAAGGCTGTGATCAGACGTAGCTGTGTCCCGAACGCATCCTGTAACCCCTTCCAAAGCCGGGAAGTAAAGCGAGCATCTCGATCGGAGACGATAGATGATGGCACGCCGTGGAGCCGCACAATCTCCTGAACGTAGAGACGTCCCAAGCTCTCCACTGAGCCCTGCTCTCTGATGGGTAAGAAGTGTGCCGACTTGGTGAGTCGGTCAACAATCACCCAGATGGAGTCGTGACCTCTGGAAGTGCGTGGAAGTCCAGTCACGAAATCCATAGATATGCCGTCCCACTTCCACTCCGGAACCTCCAAGGGCTGTACCAAGCCTGCTTGTACCTGATGCTTTGCCTTCACCTGCTGACAGGTGAGGCATCGAGATACGAACTCTGCTACAGCCTTCTTCATGCCCGGCCACCAGTGCTGTCGTCTGAGGTCCTGGTACATCTTCGCCACTCCAGGATGTACCGCCAAAGGGTAAGCGTGAAACTCTCTCAGCACTTCCTCTCGCAAAGCTACTGGTACCATGGTACGTCCTCTGAAAAGGATGTTGTGCTCTGCTCCAAGGGAGAAACCATCAGGTGCCTGTCCCGAGGATATTTGTGCACGCCGTGTCTCACAGTCAGCGTCCTCACGCTGTGCCTCCCTGACTCGCTGCAGTAGTGGAGGGGTGACTGTGAGAGACTGGAGGAAGGCTGCTCCATCTCTATCCACGAAGGATATCTGCAAAGAGACTAGGTGCTCCGTCGCCTCTTCAAGTAGTTGAATGCCCGTCCTCCTGCTGAGGGCATCGGCTACTATGTTCCCCTTCCCAAGAGTATAGACTATCTCAAAGTCATAGTCCTGGAGGAACTCGAGCCATCGCCGCTGTCTCAGGTTCAAGTCCTTCTGCGAAAATATATACCTGAGGCTCTGATGATCGGAAAAGACTGTAAAGCGCTCGCCCATAAGATAGTGTCGCCATGTCTTCAGAGCGAAGACCACAGCTGCTAGCTCCAGGTCATGGGTAGCGTATTTCTACTCATGCGGCCTCAAATGACGTGATCCATAGGCGATCACGGCCCGCTCCTACATCAGAACACATCCGAGTCCGGTCCCTGATGCATCGCAGTAGACTACGTACCCTACTCCCTCCTCAGGCAACCTCAAGATAGGTGCGCTAGTCAATCTCTGTCTCAGCTCCTGGAAGCTCTGCTGACATCTGTCTTACCACACGAAGGGTTTCCCCTTCTTCGTCAGAGCTGTTAGTGATGCCGCAACTCTAGAGAAGTCTGGCACGAATCTCTGATAGTATCCAGCTAGTCCCAAGAAACTCCGAACCTCAGTCACGCTCCTGGGTGGCTCCCATGCTAACACAACCTCAATCTTCGCGGGATCCACTGCAACTCCTGCCTCAGAGATAACGTGTCCCAAGAAGTGGACCTCACCTATCCAGAACTGGCACTTCGAGAGCTTACCATAAAGCTGGTGCTCACGGAGTGTGTCTAGTACAACTCGCAAGTGATAGGCATTCTCCTCCTCTGTCGTAGAGTAAATCAGAATGTCGTCGATGAAGACCACGACAAACCGATCGAGGTATGGCTGAAAGATCCTGTTCATGAGATCCATGAAAACTGCTGGAGCATTGGTTACACTGAATGGAATGACCAAGAACTCATAGTGGCCATACCGACATCTGAAGGCTGTCTTCTGCACATCCTCGTCTCTGACTCTGAGCTGATGATAGCCTGACCTGAGGTCTATCTTCGAGAACCACCGTGCTCCCTTGAGCTGATCAAAGAGGTCATCAATCCTCGGTAGCGGATACTTGTTCCTCACTGTCACCTGGTTCAGGCGATGATAGTCAACACCAAGTCGCAAGCTCCCGTCCGCCTTCTTGGCAAATAAAATCGGGGAAGCCTAGGGTGAAACACTGGGTCGGATGAACCCCTTGCCCTGCAAGTCCTCCAACTGTACCCGTAGCTCTCGAAGCTCGACGGGGGCCATCCGATATGCTAGAGTGGATATCGGGGCTGTCCCAGGGTACAAGTCAATATAAAAGTCTACCTCTCTGCGAGGAGATAGCCCTGGAACGTCGTCGGGAAAAACGTCCGCAAACTGATCCACCACTGCAGGAAAACTAGGACTTCGCACGTCAACTGCTCCAAGGATAAGGCTAGCCAACTGATGAGTAATGGGCTGTCCTCTCCTCCATGGAAGTCCATCCTGTGCTGCTAAGGCTCCCTTCTCGCCGGTGAAGGTGAACCTGCTCCCGTCGGTGTGTACACATCGCACCTTGTGCCTAAATCACTCAATCTGTGCATGGACCGTAGATAGCCAATCCATGCCCATGATGACGTCGTAAGGGCTCGATGCTGCTACAAGAAGATCCCAGCCGAAGCTCTCGCCTCCTAGAGTAAGCTCACACTGCCGGCACCAGTGCGTAATCGTCGAGTCTGCTCCCGTGGGAGTCTCTAGCCGTAAGGATCGAGCCAACGGCTCTGTCGGAATCTCCGAGCTCCGAACAAGGGCAACGACTATGAAAGAGTGACTCGCTCCTATGTCTAAAAGAACTGCAGCAAGAGTGGAATAGACACAGATAGTACCTAGAATCATCTCGGGTGCGCCGTGGTCGTAGGCCTCTGCTGCCTGGAGCAGTGCCTGTTGCTGCCCGCCAGCTCCCTGTGGTCGGGGTGGACCTCCTCGTGGTGGTGGTAGTAGAGCCTCAAAGCGTCGGCCACCACCGGCTGCTCGTCCAACTCCTCTACCTCGTCCGCCTCCTCCCTGCGGACCGCCACGGTCGACCCTCTGCCTTTGCCTCGGTGGTCCATCAACTGTCTGCTGCTCCTCGGCACGACGGGTCGGGCAGTCACGAGCTATGTGGCCCTGCCCGCCACATGAGTAGCACTGTCTGCCTCTCGTAAGACTGGCTCCACGCTGTGTGCCCCGCACTGCTGAGCTAGTGCCCTGAGATCGTCTGCCCGAAGGTCTGGTCTGTCTGGACCCCTGAGTCATCCGTCGACTGCCTGCTGCAGATGACTCTGCCACGTGCCGCCCTGCGGTGTGTCTCTGTGCTGGTGTAGACTCAGCAAGGAAGCTCTCGATCAGAAGGGCCCGCTCCAGTACTCATGTCTGAGTTGGTATGCTGAGGGAGATCAGCGATGCCCTGATCTCGTGTCTCAAACCCTGCTCGAAGGTCCGGGCCCGGAAGAATGGGTCCCGTACCATGTCGGTCGAGTAGCGCGAGAGATCAGTAAATCTCGCCGAGTACTGTGCGACCGTCATGCTGCCCTGCCGCAGCTGTAGAAGCTCCTGGATACGCACCGCACAAAGGGTGGCTAGGACGAACTCCGAGCGGAAGAGGCTCTCAAAGTCCGTCCAAAGTAGAGATGCCTCATCGTGCACCTGGAGCATCAGGCTCCACCATCGTCCTGCTGCTGCGTGTAGTAGGCTCGCAGCGAGGATCACCATGAGGTCTGCTGGTGTCCTCACTAGCCTAAACACTCGTACTACCGCCTCCAACCAGTCCTCTGCTGCCTGGGGATCCGTCTCCCCACGAAACCTGGGCGGTCGCTGGCGCTGAAACTCATGCAGTGCGCTGAGGCGACGTGCATCGTCAGCGGCTGCTGCTGGAAGCATCGGGGGCTCGGCGGGTAGAGCTACCGCCGGTGCCACTACTGGCAAAGGGCTCTGCACCGAGGCCTCGTCGCTCGGTGGGCTGTCGTCTCGCTCGACTCTCGGAACCCTAGCTGGCTGCCGTCGTGGGGCCATCCTGAAAAGGAAACAGGTACGCCACGGTCAGAACAGTATACCTGGTGAGCTGATATAAGTAATCACAAAGAAAACTTTGAAACACACATGCAATCAATGTTTTCGTGCATTAAGTCGGAAATCAGAAGTCAGGGTCCTGGTGTACGGATACGTCGGCCACCGCACCAACACTAGACTCCCTGGACTGATAACCACACTCAATACGCTAAACATTATTGCTTCACATAGAAAAGATCAGAGTTTGCGGTAGAAAGGAACTCCTCTGATACCAATTTGTCACGACCCGCCCTCGGGGTCCGTGCCGTGACTACCCCAAGCCCGCCTTCCATAGGCCAGGGGCTGGCGACTAGCACCAAGGCGTAAATCCCGATAAAAAGGGAAGGCATTGCCTTTGTAAGGTAAACAAACACCACAGAGTAAGCAAGTGGTAAGTAAACACTAAACTAAAGAAGAGTACAACTGAAAGTGCGGAAAAGTAAATGGGCCAGAATACAAACCCAAAACTGAAAGTAAAGTACAACTCGAAAGGGAAAACAACAACTTCCGAAAAGGTATCTTTAAGCGAATATCGGCGCTGTGAGTTCATCGGTGCCCTCGGATTTCAATTCCGAGCACCGGATCAAAAGTTAGGAAATCCCGCTCGTTCGTTCACTGAACGTACCCGAGCCAAACTTCAGAAATTGATTCCGGGCACTCCGGGACTCGGAATCAGGTGCCATCAGAAACCGCGCTCTTGTAAAATTCTAAAGAAAATTAAGAAAAAATTTCCCTTGAATTTTACGGGTCTTTACAACATATATCATTTTTCATGAAATAAATCAAATGTTCCAATTAAATTTAGTGCTATAAAATTCTGGATGCACCCATTATATGATAGCATTTACATTATTCTATTTAATTCTTGGCCAACCAGTCAAATTATAACATTTACATTATCATTAATGTACGTAGAACATATATAAATCATGGTAATAAAATAACCCATGAAAAGTAATTGGTTTCAGTTTATAATAATACATTCAACAACATTTTTTTCCAAATTGAATTAGCAAATGACATAATTTAATCATCAACCATGGGTGTAGAAGAAACAATCTTGAGAAGTAAAAGGTGTGTTTTTAAAGGAGTTTTCTTATAGAAAACATTTTTTATTGTCATAAACACATGTTGAAAAAAATTTATATCCCAAAAGATTCAATATAATGATGAAGAAATGATATTTTAGTAATATCCATACTAAAAATTTGATGATAGAAGGAAAACCCAAAGAAATAGAGTTGGGTTTGAGAAATCCCCTTTCATTTTTTCTGAAATTTTCATTAACATTAATATATAGTATATAAATATTTAAATAATTAATTAAAAATTAATAAAATTTAATTCATGTAATTTTTTCATTATTGTTTAATTATGTTAATTTAAAATATTTTTGATACGTTATAGATATTAATTTCATCATTCCGGAGATTTCCTTTTCTTGGTTTCAGGACTGGTTCACTTGAATTCAGGATTGAAAGTTCATGTTAAATGATAATAAATATACATAAATATTAAATTTTTTTTTAATATATTATATAAGATTATGTGATCTAATAATGACTCATTTATATAAATTGTTTATTAATCATTAGATAAATGTTAATAATGGATGTTTTATCTTATTTTTTTCTTTTTCTCGATCACGAAGACTCATTTTGTTTTATCAATTAGTATTAGGTCTGAATTTTTGATCAAAAAATGAATAGGGTTTTATCATACACATTATTATATTTTTTAAACCATTAATTTGTTTTATTGACATCTTTTAAGGAGTATAAAAAAATCAATGTGCATCGCCGATGATGTCGGTAAATTGAAACATCAAGGGCTTCAATTTCATTAATATAATAAAAGAGTGAGAGGAAAGATTTAAATAATGGACAATCCATTAACATTATATAATTAATTTATATGTATGTTAATGTAGTTATCATTATAATTTCATGAAGATCGATAGGGATAAAATAATAATGTAAGGAAATTGAAAGGAAATTAAGTGAAAAAGATTTAGGATTTACATATTTAATTGTCATCTGGAGATCCCCCTGAAGGAACCTAGTCATTGTCTTTTGATGAGAAAAATGAGTTCTTGGACGTGGGGGAGTGAATAGTGATGTTAATTGGGATGAGCATTTAAAAATATAAAATCTTGATAGGTGTGGGGAGAAGAGGCTGTGAGGGGTTGTATTTATAGTGGAGGAGAGGGTTGTTTTCTCAAAATTTAATTTATTAGTTTGTTATTTTTCTCAAAAAAAGAAATTTTTTTATTAATGAGACTTAATAAAGTAATTATATCATTTTATATCTAACCAATATAACTTACATAATATATGAATCAATTGATACAGTATTTATCTTATAATGCGCATATAACTTAAATTACCATATTTCCATATTCACAAAAATTAATATAATTTAGAAAAATAAAAAAAATAACCTATCTATTTATAGATTTGTAGAATTCATAAATGAACTCTAAAATGTCAAAATAATTTTATATATATGATAAAATTAATTTTTAATTAAAATCATCAATTACATGAATAATATAGATTTTAAATTTATAGCTTCATTTAGAACACATTGAAAATATAGTAAAGGTATCCTAAAATTTTCTTTAAATAAAAGTACATAAATATAGTAATTTATCAATACATTCTATGAAAATATTTTTTCCATCTAATTATAAACATAATTATAGAAATGTAGTTAAATTTTTTATTCCTCATTAACATACCAACGCTTAATTAATAAATTTTAGATCATTTATTTATTTAGAATATGATATAATTATAACCGAAGTTCATTTATAATATTATTAAATTATATTTATACTTTCATGGTTGGAGTTACTATTAATTTGGTCAGTTTACGCTTTCGAGAGGTCAGAGTACTATTCCTAAAGTCATGCTATTATTTAATCAGGATAGGTTCTTTAACATCAATAAATACTTATCATTTTCCAAATTATTCTTTTATAATATTTTTATTATGGCCTATAAGTTATTTTATGTGATTTTTACTATAATAATTTACTATAAGAAGTGGGGAATTCAATTGATAATTGTTATTATCATTACATTCTTCCCCCTCTTGAAAATTTACCCTTGAGATGTCGTTCTAAATAAACAAGTGAGTGTACATTTCCATAATCACCTCCTAAATTTACCATAATAGTTATTCATACTTATGGTTCTTCCATAAAAAATAGATAAGGTGGGTTATCTTATTTCATATAACCTTATCTCTCTAGTCCAGAATCTTTACAGGCTGCTAATTTTAATAGTGATCACTTTCATGTTCTACTGTCTTTGAGTTCAATACATGCGAGGGATCTGATATGAACTTCCATAGGATAGATAAATGAAACACATCAAAGATAGGGGACATATTTGAGGGAAGTGAATGTCGATATGCCACATCTCATACATGATCCAGGATCTCAAAGGGTCCAATATACCTTGGTCATAGCTTCCCATTCTATCCAAACCACATGACTCTCTTCCATGGTGACATTCTTAAGAATACATTATCCCCTATATCAAAATCCGTCTTCCTTCGACTGTTGTCAGCATAGTTTTTTTCAACTCTGAGATGGTTTGATATATACTTGGATAGCCTAAACTGTTTATGTCATCTCTTTATAAGATCAGGTCCATGTTTCTTTATTTCACCAACTTCATCATAATAGGTTGGAGTTCTACATCACTTTCCATTCATATCATCATACAGAGCTATTTGAATACTAGAGTGAAATAAATTATTGAATGAGTACTCAACCAATGGGAAATGATGATCACATACACATATTAATTCAAAATAGTAGGATCATAGAATATCTCCCGTTTTCTGAATAGTCCTTTCGATATTGGCCATCAGTTTGGTGTGATAGGTTGTGAAATAACTTATTTATATTCTCAAATAATTTTGAAGAAACCTCCACAATTTAGATGTAAAAGTGGGATCAAAATAAGATAGAATAAAGAGTGGAACCCCCAGCGGTATCACCACATCATTCGGATAAAATTTATTAGTTTTATAAAGAGACAGATCATCACGAATATAGATAATGTGGGTGGTCCCGTTGAGTCTATTAATCACAAACCATATCATATTATTTCAATTGGATGTCTATTGGAGACGCGTGAAAAATCCCATAGTGACATCCCCCCATTTCAACATGGGTATAGTGAATGGTTTCATCATCCCTTTTTATTTTTTCTCTCTACATTAATTTGAAGACATTCAATTCACTTCAGATATACTCTGGAAACTACTAATTCATTTTATCCCTCTAGAAGTGTTATGGGAGATAACGATACGTCTCGTTACTCTCTAGATGGATATATTAAGTTGATCTACGTGCATTGTAAAATATTTACCTCTTTATCCTATGTGGTAAAGGAAAAACAATATTTTTTCCTAACCAAATCAAAATATCATCATCGATACGGAAGTCATGCATCTTCCCTTCCATTACTACATCCACCATATTTTGAAACTACAGATCATCCCTTTGTTCCACCATAACCTTCCTTGGGATAGATGGTTGCGAAATCATTTGGGAAACGTAGGATGAATTCCTACCGTTATTATTTCCAAATGAATCCCTTACACATCCTTGATGATAGAGTATTTCTGAATACAAAATATGGATAAGGTAACATGTTATTTTCATCATAGAGATTACACTATTTATTTTCCATTACATGATGATAGTAAATAGATCTACCATAGTATTTTATTAGTTATAACCATATTATTTGACACATTTTAGATCATTTTGTGTGAATATATACATTAGGACCTTGTTATTGTTATATATGTCACACTTCTTACAATAAATGTAGTGGTTTTAGATTTTCTAGGAAAAAATTGCAGTCACTGGACTTAGATCATGTGTAGGGTTGTTCTGATCATGGTTATTTAACATCCTTGAGGCCTAGGATGTCACATTATAATTTTTATGGAGTACACATCCCAATATTTCCATTTAAGAATCCCTATATATCTCACTAAATTATCCACTTTTCAGTAACATGAGTATAGGTTTAGTGAACAGAATCTTCATTAGCTCCATGAATATTTCATGCCATTATTCCATCTAGAAGCACTTTACCCCTATCCATGTTATTTAATTTAGTGGGGATGCCAGTCATGATAAATTTCAACCATGATGTCTATAGTACCCTGGTAGACCAAGATTACTATGGATTTTTATGACACAAGTTGGGTTGTGCCATTCCTTAACCACATATGTTATTGTTATGTCAAAAGAAATTCCCCAATTTCTAATCACATGTCACAATAATGTGATTTGCTACATCCAAAAGTCAAAATTTTTGTACTTGTATTACAAATTCTTTTTTTATATCTCCAACATAGGCTGAAGAAGTTATTCATGTTCCTAATTACTAAAGGAGTATTTGAGAATATCATCAGAAAACACTACCTCAAATTTATTAAGGTACTTTATGAAAAACTCTATTTATCAAATATGTGACGATTTTAGGGGAATTAGTAAGTCTGAAGGGAATCACCCAAAAATCATAGTACTGATACCATGTATGGAAGGCAGCGTTCTAAATATCTTCCTTATTCACCTTCAGCTGATGATATCCCGAATGAAGATCCATCTTTGAGATGTACTGATATCCTCACAACATATTGAAGAAGTCACAAATCCATGGGATATGACACTTGGTCTATATTGTGATCTTGTGTGAGTTCCTGATAATCAATACTCATGCGTGTTGATTTATCCTTGTTCTTCACCAAGAAAATTGTATAACCCCAAAGTGATGCACTAGGATGTTTGAAACCATTTTCCAATGTTCTTACATATTGTTCAGTAACTACTCCAGTTCTATAGGATCCATCTAATAATGACACATTGAGATAGGAGTTGCTCCGGGTATGAGTTCTATTAAGAACCCTAGAACATGATATAGGGGTATTCAGGTAACTCATCATGAAATTCATCACCAGGATGGAAATTTTCCCTAGGTTAATACCATAACATGAATGAACTATTATAGAGAGTTCTGCATCATCATAGGGAATCACACCCACTCTATTGAAGGATTTTAAAAAAGAGATTCATGATATTCCATTAATTTTTAGAGGGTCTTGGAATGGTTACAAATATAAAAATAAGATTCCCTTTAGTGACACTTGATATATTCTCTACATTAACAGATCCAATCTGTCCCTAGTATAGAGAAAAATTTCACCATGGTATGTATTAGAAGATTCAATGGAAGAATGCTCACACATAAGATAACAAGAGAAGAGGTGAACACTAGGGTTTCAATGATTGCACCACTTTTGTTTTAATAGATATCACAACTTCATGGTTTCAGGGGATTGATTCAATAGTTCTATAAAACATGAATGATATAAATGAATCCATAAAACTAGAATGAAATAACAAGTTTTTCCATTCATGAATGAATATGAAGTGTACCTTGCATGATTACATTTTCATGATCAACATCATATTTAGTGATTGAATAACATTTCAATTTATCCTTTTAATTTGGTGGATGATGATGCAATTTACCCTCAAGGAAATGAGTTTTAGTGAACTAGTTTTCATAATTTTTTTCTCTATACAGTTGTATCTTTGGACCATGGGTGATGCTCTACTTTCCCACAACACACTATCCTACTTCCACATGTCCTTTCCACATTCGTGAGCAGGGTGAACATCTCTCCCATACATGATACATTTTCTAGGACCATTAAGTCAATTCTCATGATGCCTCAACCAACATTTCTTACATGTGGGTGGTTCATTTTTCATTCCATCTTTCCCATTAGATCCTCTAGGTTGATACACCATATTTTGTTTCATATCACTATATCCCTTAAACCATTCTATAAACTCAATCTCCACTCTAAGTGAACATCAAACAACTTATTCATAACTTCCAAAGATTTTAATTTAAAGAGTATTTAATATGTGTGGTTATAAACTAATATATAATATATAAATTTTTCTACTATTGTTGATAACTAAACATGAACCATATATTGTAATCCTTGTAAATTTCCTTTATCGTCTGTTACTCATTATCTTTACATTTTATTTAGATTTATGAATTCTCTATATTTCTTCGTATAAAATGTTTAAGTGAATTACTTATTATGAATCATTATCCTAATGTCCCCCAACTGGATCTATTCAATTTCTTCTTTGTACATGGTGTTCTTAATAAACGCCCACAACTGTTCGGCCTATCCATATAAACAATAAATGTCCAGAGTCACATTTCATATCTCATAACAGTGTAGTATAGAAAATATATTCTCCATCTTGTAGACCCACTATTACGTAATTATTAGATCAGATGATCCCTTAAATATTGAGGTTCTTTTCCACATAGAACAATCGATAAATTGTTTCTCCCTCCTAGGTCAACCTGGATGTTCCATATTATTTGGGTTACTTTTTATTACATGAGATAGTTGGTTAATAATATCTAAAAAAATTTGAATTCTACCTCCAAAGCATTGGGCAGGTCATTCGAGCAATTGCTGCATTGTCCCATGAACAGTTTTTTGGAATGGTTTCTCCTAGTTCACGCAATTTTATAAAATATATAATGTTAGAACAAACCATAAATCAAAAATAAATGAATAAATAATACATTTTATTGTTCATTTTTCCCAAAATCATATATTGTGGGACCCATGTGTTTATAATTTTAAAAATAAAATATTATTGGGTTCATACATAATCTTGGAATCCTAATAAGTGTTTTCACATAGGCTATGTAATCCTAATTCCCAAATAAACTAAACCTTCTAATGATACCAACTTTAGAGACCATGCCTTTTTATTGGTTACTATTTCATCAATTTAAATGCAAACAAAAAATTTTACAAAATTAAGATCTAAAGGTATAAATTCATGGTAAAATTAGAATGATACCTAAAATTTTCAAAATAAAACAAAATCATCTATCTATTCCCTACTTATCTGGGCTCTCATTGGACCATGAATTCTCTTTAGTGAAATATAACCACACAAATATATACATAGAAAAAAGGGATGAACTAAAATTTCATTAAGAGGATAGATAATAACATGGAACAATATTACATGGGGTGAGTATAATAATTATCATCCTAAAATAAACATTGGGCCATAATCACAAGGGAAAAAATTAAGAAAAGGCATGGAATGCGACAATTCATAAGAAAGAATCATAATGAAGTAGTGGTCAAAGGTCACACATAATTTTGAACAAATATAGAATAATTTTCAGCCATCATTTACTTTTCTTATAAGATACATCACATTTCACAATGGGTTTGGGTACAATATAATTCTGGGTGCACCCATCACAAGATAACATTTACATTACTCTATATAATTCCAGGCAGACCCAACACATCAAAACAATTAAATTATCATGCATACATCAAATAAAATTATATAATATCAAATCTAAAATAACCATTGTAATGGGATTAGATTTATTTCAAAAGAATAAATTCAAAAACATTGGGTTCCACAATGAAAGTGGGAATAACATACATGAATCATCAATCTTGAGTGATGAAGAAACATTATCAAGATCTAAAAGGTGCGACTTTTAAATAATCGTTATTTTAGAATTTTTTTAATGAACAAATTTATAATTGATTTATGTCCTAGAAAAGTTAATATAATGATGAAAAAATGAAATTTATGGAATACCCAAACAGAAAATGGTTAGAAAGAGGTAAAACCCAATGAAAGAGTGTTGGGTTTGAGAATTCCCCTTACCTTGTGTCCGAAGGCTTCCTTCACATTAATATCTTGTATAATTATATTAGATTAAGTAATTACAAATAATGAACTAATAAAAAAACTTCATGATTCCTTATAGTTTAATTATGTTTAATTATGGTATTAATTATGAGTTATAGAGTTTAATTTTATCGTTCAATAGCATTTATTTTCATGGTTTTCATGATTGGATCACTTGTATTCCTGAATGGAAATTCATGTTAAATGAGGATAAATATTCAGATTGTAATTATATGTTTCCAATGATATTAAAACATTTTAAATTATCTTATAATTAATTTCATTTTTTAAAATGAGTACGATTAATTAAATATATGTTAATGGTGGCCATTTTAAATTATTTTTTGGGGTTTGTATCACAAAGAACTCATTTAGTTTTATCATTTGTTATTATGTATAAATATTAGTAACAAAATTAAAAGTGGAATATATCATACAAATTATGACCTGTTTTATACAATTAGACGAATTTGTTGTCATCCTTGGAGGTGTTTATGAAAAATAAAATATTAGAACCCTTGATGTATGAAAACTAATGCATCATAGGCGACGATTACATTTTTATAATAAAAGTGTGAGAGGGAAGAAATTAATGATACATCTTCCAATAATTTGATATAATTATAATATATATGTGGTAAATTAGTTATCAGGTCATTTGGATAATGGTATGGGAGGACAGAAAAAATAAATAAATGAAATTGAATCGAAATTAAAAGAAAAAGGGAGAGGATTTACCTCTGGAATTCTCCTCATGATATCCTTTTCAATGGACCTAGAATGAGTTTTTTTATCATAACAGGTGTTCATATATGTACGGGAAGGTCTAGGGAAGAGTATTAGGTAGAATTTGTGTAAGGTTAAATGTTTTTTAGGTCTGAGGAGAAGCTGGTGTGAGGGTGTGAGGGGAGCTATTTATAGTGGAGGAGAGGGGAGATTTCTCAAAATTTAATTCAAAATTTAATTATTTTTCCCATGAAAAAAATAGTGTTGATTGGTGAGATTAAATAAAGTAATAATATCATCTTAGTCAGAACTATTGGTTCTTGCATTAGTTATAACTTGATGAACGTTGTATTTAGCTTATAATTTAAGCATACTAGAAATTACCATATTTCACTATTCATCAAAGTTAATGTACTTTTGAAAAATCTCAAAATTCTCCCGTTAACATTCTTAAATTATTATAATTCAACAATGAACCCCATATTATGAAAATAATTTTCTTAATAAGAGTAATTTAATTTTAAATTAATGTCATCATTTCCCAAGAATATAAAGATTTTAAAATTATAACTGATTTTAAAAAGCTTTGATAAATTATTAAAAGTATCATAAATTTATATTAAACTAATACAACATAAAAATAAAAATTTATGAATACATATTATGAAAATAAATTTTCATATAAATTATAAAATTTACCATAAAATTATAATTAAATATTTATGATTTATTAAAATACCAACACTTATTTAAATTTTTTAAAACATTTATTTAGTTAATCTATGATATAATTAAATAAAAATTTCATTTAAAATATTCTTTAATTTTATTTATAATTTCATAGGTGGGTTGCTATAAGGACCCAACCTTATTACACTACATAATCTTGAATTTTTGTCAATAACTCACATACCTAAATATTGAGGATCATTTCAAGTTTAGTATTCTAAAGAATTTGGATATAATACATACATAACATTCCATATTCATATAGATAATATAACACATAAAAAATATCCATTTCTTCCATCATATAATAATTTTCAAATAAAAATAGATTTGCTTGAAAAATCATCATAATATTTGTCATAGATTCCTTCATTGAATAACATAACCTTATAACTTCTGAAAATCAATAAAGAACATGGGATGATCACAAAAAGCATAGTAAAGGATATAAAAATATTAAAATAAAATATTCTTCATGAATAATGTAAACACATGAAATCTTTTTCAAAAAAACCTTATTTTTAGACATATATACATACATTGTGAAACAAGATATTCCCACAATACATAATGAACATAAATAGAACTATAAGGCTCTCTTAGGGAATTAATTACATAATCATGTAACCCTTTCAACTACCTTCAATTTTGTAACCATCATGGTTACATTACAATTTGTGTTAACATCGTAATTACAGTTAGAGTAACGATACATCTGACCTCCAAAAAACACATACCCAATGCATTAGAGGGAGATATAGGTCCAACCCTTCATCATAAATAGTGAACAAGTTCCAGAACACCATAATATAACATGAATAATTAAATAATAAAATATCAATTGAATTTCATATAACATAATTTTTAAAAGAGGATTTTAAAAGGAAATCCCATTAAAAAATATCTTATAATTTAAGTGTTAATTAATATAGTGGATGGAACACATCTATACACATCATATATGCATATTTAAACATAATATAAACAAAATTCATCACAAATTTGTTTTAATAACACATAAATAATAAAGTATAATGTTATCCCAACAATGGAAATCGGGTTATGAATTCCCTTACCTCGGGATTTTTTTACTACAAATTTTTTATAAAATAATATATAATGGTTAATAAAGAATAATTAATATCTTAAAAATACTTATTAATTTTTATTACACCGTATATGATTATTTCATATCATTATTTCACCCTTTAATTGTTACTATTTTTTTCCATATATTCATTTGGGTGTGTTCTTTACATGATTTCCATGGTCGGTTTGTATTTAATTTTCTAGTCATATGATAATGAAATTCCCAAAATGAAATGAAATGGTATTAAATTGTTTCCAATATATATAATGATGCCATTAATAATTTTGTTATTATATATGATTATGGATCATTAGATAAAACATTTATGATGTTTGTTTAGATCATTTATGGTGGCCCTTCGATAATCCTGAACTTCATTCTTTATATAATTTAATTTCATCCAAAGAAGATCATTCCAGAAAATAAAATTGGTTTCAAAAAAAAAATTTAAATTCTTTTTCAACCATTAAAATGGGTTTATGATCTTATTTGATGGATTTATTTGATATTACAAAAAAATCGCCCATGATTTTTGTAAATCAGAACATCATGGACAATGTTTTTATTTTTATAACAAGAGGGAGTGGAGGGGAAGGAAGATGATGAATATTTTACATGAACTTGGTAACATAAAAAATATATAATATTCTATAGATTTCGTACCTCCAGTATAAGTTTAGGTAAATAGAGTATAGTAAAATAAAGAAATTGGTAAGAAAACACGTGGAAATGAACGATGATTATTACCACTTGATCTCTCCTCCTTGAGATCCGCCTAAAGGCATTTGGTTTTGGCCTTTTGTTTAGAATATCAGCTCTATGACATTGGAATGATTATTTATGGGGGGGGGGTTGGTTGAACATATACAATGATCAAGGCAGGAATGTTGTGAGAGGAACATGGGAATGTGTGTGTTATTTATAGTGGAGTAGATTGAGGATTTACAATATTTTAGTCATTATTTGAATATTTTTTCTCATGAAAATTAATAGCATTGATTCATGTTACCAAAGATAGTAAAAATTTCTTGTTAGTTTGAAACATGTGGGCTTACATCATCCTTACATCACCTATGATGCAGTAAAACATGTTTTCAACATTTATCTTAATTTATCATATTTGTTTATTCAGAAAATATTCCAGAGTATCCAAAAGACCCAAAAAATTCACCCACACCAATTTTTTATGTGTAGAATTAAAAAATGAACTCCATTTTTTGAAATTAATTTTCTAAATATTATTATTTTTCTAATTAAACTCATAATTTATTCAAAAATAACAATTTTAAAAATATTACTCATTTTGTAACACCATGAAAAAAATAATACAGTTTTTATTATATTAAAAAATTAATAAAATTAAATAATAATAAAATTTACTATTCAGTATAGTCATAATACTATTCAAAATGTTATGTTACTATTCACCAAATATCAATTTGGTTCTATTTTTCTACAAATAACTTACTAATCACAATTGTAGAAGAATATTTTCGATATTCAAAAAATAGAAATGGAAACATTATGTTTAATGGATATATATAAATATCTACATAAATCAAAGTTTCATGGATTTCAATTTATTTTTAAAATTTTGGGGTGTTACATTATACCAATAATCAGGAAATTGTGCTCTTGATGTTTTATTTACATATGAAACTAGTGAGGTTACCAATCCCTCATATTATTTTTGTATTCCCATCTTTCTTCTTCAGCCATGTGGTTTATACACAAAACCATTACATAGTAGATTACCTTAGTCTGAAATACATATTCCCTTTGATCAAGAATCTAAATTGGTTTCTCTTCATAATAAAGGATATCTTCCAACTAAACTACTTTTGGGATCAAAACATGAGATGAATCGTGCCCGTACTTTCTCAACATTGAAATATGATAAACGTTAAGTACCTAAGATAAAATCCAAACAAAAAATCTACTTTTTAGGCGACTGGTCCAAAATTCTATATGATTTCATAAGGTCCAATGAACTATAGACTAATCTTTCCAATCCTACAAAAACAAAAACCACTCTTCCATGAGGAGATTATAAGAAAAACAAGATCACATACCTTGAAAGAAAATCCTTTACTCTTGTATGAATAAATTTTTTGTCTTCACTATGATAACATCATTTATTGCTAGACCATATTCACTTTATCAACCACTTCTTCTACTAAATATGGTCCCATAAAATCCATTTCCCCAATATCATCCCAGAAAGATAGAGTTCGACACTACTTCCCATATAATGCCTCAAAATGTTCCATCTGTTTATTGGAATTAATAATTTTATTATAATAATACTGAACTAAATTATGATTATGATCCAATATTCTATGGTAGTCCATTGAACAAGCTAAAAGAATATCCCCCTATATCTAAATTGTTCATTCTAACTACGTATATGATTGAGGATAAAAATTTGTACTGAAATTTAATTATGTTCCCAATTACTTCTGAAGGCCCTTTCAAAAGTTAAAAGTGAACCATAGATCCCGATCTGATACAATAGAAAAGGTAACCACATGTAACCTGAAAATATCTTTGAGGTATAGTCTAGGAAGATATTCCATAGTCATTATATCTATAATAGTAAGAAAATGTGCAAATTTGGTCAGATTATCAACAATAACCCAAATCACATTACTACCTCGAGAAGTTTTAGGTAGTCCCACATAAAGTTACATGGATACATTCTCTCATTTCCACTCCCAAACTATAAAAGTATGAATCATTCCCTTTAGTAACATCTACTCTTCTTTAAGTTATTGACAAGTCAATCATTTCTTGGTAAAATATGAAATATCTCATTTCATTCCATCCCAACAATTATACTCATGATGGTCTATGTACATCATGATACTACCCAGAAGAACTAAAAATAGAGATCTATGATCATTACACAACAATTATTTCGTCAAATGGGAATAAAAAACAACACAAAACCTTTAATCAAATCATAAAACACAATCTCTATCAAGGTTAAATTAGAGAAACTTACACATTTTAACCAATTCTTCCTTTTCAGTAGATAACGGTCTTTCTTTTTTTTATATGAAAAAATTCATGAAATCATTAATCAAGGAATCATATTTCATATCTAACATTGTTAATGATGGATGATATTTTTGACTCAATAAATCCATAATTTTTTTTCTTTTCCCAGATGTTAATTGACCATGCAATAATAATCCTTTGTCAATTCATTCCATTTTATCTATCGCATGTCTAATTCCTTTTGAGTTAATATATACATAATGATTTCATGGTGAGTAATATTTTAGATTTGGATCTATATAAATCATTCCTACGAATTTTTAAATAGAAAACTACAACTGTGAATTCCAAATCATGTGTGGGATAATTTTACTCATGAAGTATTAGTTTTCTAGAAGAATAAGAAATTACATGATCATTCTTCATTAGAACACTTCTGATTCCCTTCAATGATGCATCAATGAAGATGAAAAATCCCCATTTTGGGAAGCCAAATCCAGAACAGGACCTTTCACCAATGTCTTAACCAGTTCTTGAAAAAAAAACTTAAAATTCATCTATCTGAATAATTTTAATGCTTTTTTGTGTTAACATAGTGTGCTAGAAAGCGGTGATTTTTTTTTAAAAAAACTGCCTTTAATAACCCACTAATCTAATTAAACTACGAACCGCAATATCATTTGTAGGTCCTGGACATTCATAACCCTATTTTTTGGTCAGGATCAACTATTTTACATCCTTATTTACAATGTTCCCATTAAAATAAATCTTTTTTCATCCTAAAATAAAAATTTATGAACTTATCCTACATTTTATATTTATTTTAATGTTATCAAAATAACCCTTAGATGTTTTTAATGCTCTTATTTACTCATAAAAAATACTAGAATGAAATAAATAAACAATACATAAATCTTATCCGAGAACTCATCAAATATTCTATTCATATGATCCATGAATATCATAGGTGCATTATTTATCCCATAATATATATATAAACTCATAATTCCTATATCATGAATGAAAAGCTATTTTTTGGGATTACATCCTCTTATACCTTAACCTGATGGTACCTGGATCACAAGTCAATCTTGGAAAAATACTATGCTCCTAGGAGATGATCAAAAAATTCATCAATAGGTGTTAATGGATAATTAACTTTAATAGTGATGTTATTCAATGATATATAAAAAATGAATGGTCTCTTGGAACCCTATTTATTTTTAACGAACAAACCAGGAGCACCCCATGGTGAAGTGGTAGGATGAAGAATCCTTTATCAAGGAAATCATGTAACTGATTTTTCAATTCAAAAATATACATTTGGTCAGTTAAATATGGGGGTTTTTAAATTTTCATAGCATCAGGATCTATGTTAATTGTGAATTTTACTTCCCGATCCGGTATGACACTGGGCAACTTTTTAAAAAATACCCCAATGTATTCATGTAGCACTGGCACATCATTAATATTAAAATTTCCCTTATTTTCAACAATATGGGGAAGATAAAATTCATTTCTATCATTAAAATGTTTCTCAAAATCATGATATGTTATCAATAGTATGGGTCAGTTCATGTATACAATCTGAAAATGATTCAGAAAAATAACTTCATCTACTCAATAGTCAAACATAGCATAATAAAAAGAAAGCGAATCCACTCCCATAATGACATCAAACTCTACTATAGAAAAAACAAAATGGATAGTTTGTAATGTATTTCCACAGACGATAACAAAAAATTTCTTATGATTCATTTTTTCTATAACATTTCCCCTGGTATTAAACAATAAGTTTCAGACTCATTTGTAGAGGTGATATTTCCAATTTTGAATAAAATTACTCACAAATAATGGAATGTGTAGAACACTTATCAAACAAATCATTAGAAAAACAGATTAAACAAATTATGTTCCTGAAACAACATCATTGGATGGCCTGACATATACTGACAAGATTGCAAAGGATCACACTACACCATTCTCCTTAGATCTTGTCTTCTTTGCATCATTTGGATCTCTCTTTTGGCATACATGTACATAATGACCCATCTCTCAACATTATAAACACATCATAGTTTTCTTATCAGGATTAGTCTTAGGATCATTTTCATTATATTCTCATGCTATATGTCCAAAAAACCACATCAAAAACAGTTCCTAGTTTTGGTAATGTATTCCCCAGTGTTCTTTTTACTGCACTTTTCACAAAGTGGAAACTAGAATTTCATACCATCGTATTTCATTGGTTTTTTCTTTCCCATTTCTTACCATATAGACCTTTTTTTATCCTAGTTGTAAATTTATACATGATCATAAGCAAACTCTATATCAACCCTCTCAGTACATTAAACATGTTTCTCGTAACTTTTGAATTCATGGGAGGTCATTTCCTTCGATACCATGTGTTTAATCCTGAGAAAAAGCTATTGATTTGGCTCTATAGATCCAAAATTAAATTTCGAGCATACCTCACCCGTCGGGTGAAGATTCCATAATACACAACAACTAAATATTTATCTTTTATCATCAATTCAATTAACTGAATCTCTATCCTATGTTGCACCACCACAAGAAACTATTTCTCAAGGAAAAAAAGTAATATTCAACCCACCTTAAAGAATAAATATATTCTCTCTCCTTTATATTCTTTTACCATTGACCACCACTAATTAGACTCACCTTCAAAATGATAATTGGAATATCTTACCTATTGAATGTATGAATAACCCATAACATAAAATACAATTTCAAGGGCCTTAATCCATTCTTCAATCGGTACTGGGTCAGAATATCCATTGAATTTTGGTGGGTGGTTTCTCATAAAATGTTCCACTATCATCATGTTCAATTTTGGTATCTCTAGAATCTCTCATTCATGGATTCCACCAAAATTTATTCCCTACATCAGCTCATCCATTACTGTTATAGACTTCTTGGTTCCAATCCATACTATTCTTGGTTGTAGATTCGGAAGGATATCATTCGATCGGTGCCACTCCACTTTAACTTCCCTATTTTTTCCGCAACAATCCATTATTATAAAACATACCTAGGTCAATTATAAATGTTAATATTTAAATTTTATTTCATTTAATATTAATGATAAACTAAAATAAATTTTTGGTATTCCATAGACATCATCCTAACCCCTAAAGTTATCTAAATCGTCATATGATAACAACTATATGTACATGGAATTATTACATTACATAATAATGAATTTTAGTAAATAAATCACTTACTTTAATATTGAAGATATTTTCAAGTTTATAATTTTATATAATTGGGAAATAATACATACATAACATTCCACATTCATATATTAAACACACTACATAAAATATATCCATTTCTTCCATAATATAATAATTTAAAAAAAACATTTCCTTGAAAAATCATCATTACATTTAACATGGATTCCTTCATTGTATTACAAAACCTCATAACCTATTAAAATCATTTAAAATCATGTTATGAGAACAAAACCTCAGTAAGAGATATAAAAAAGGAAAAGGGAACATCAATCCAAGAATTCTTGTAGATGCATGAAATCATTTAAAAAAAATACATGCTCAAATATATATATATATATATATTCGGAAACACGATATTACCACAAAAAATAATGAAAATAAATGAAACCATAATGTAATCTCATGGAATTACTCACATAATCTTCTAACCCTCTCGTCTACCATATAAATTTCAACCCTCCCGAGTACCTTAAAATTTGTGTAACCATCGTAGTTAATCTTGGAGTAACAATATGGACCACCTCCAATTATAACATACCCAATGCATTGGAGGTAGATATAGAACCTAATATTAATTATAATCCATTTCCATGAAATATAACACAACCATTCAATAATAATAATTTAATTAAAACATTTCTTTTGAATTTTTTGAAGTATATATTTTAAAAGAGGATTTTAAAGGAAAAGACCCTTACAAATATAATATAATTGAGCCGATACTTAATGGAGTTGATGGAACATGTTTTTAAACTGAATATAAAAATAAATAAACATAATATAATAAAATTCATTACACTAACAATTTTAATATCGCGTAATTAATGACGTAGAATTTTGACACCAAGAATTAAAATATGGTTATGAATACACACACCTTGGGTATATCTTACTTGAAACTCATTAAAAGAAAAATAACGGTTAAAATATTGTTATTAATATCCTATATAAACATATTAATGTTTATAACACCTTATATGATCATTTAATAAGATAATTTCACCCGTTAATTATTAGTATTTTGTTCCCTCCATTGATTTTGGTGCGTTCTTCACACGATTTCCAGGGTCAGTTTGTATTTTATTTTCTTCAACGGTTGAAATGAAATTCTAGAATTGGAATGAAATAACATTAATATGTTAGGAGAATATATAATGATACCATAAATAATTTTTTATCATCTTATGATGGATCATTAGATAAAACATTAATGATGTTTTTATAGATCATTTTTTTCGGTTCCTCGCTAATCATTAAATTGTTTCATTATATAAGTTAATGTCATTCATAAAAGTTCATTCTAGAACATAAAATAGGTTATAAATAAACATTAATTTCTTTTTCTACCATAATATGGGTTTATTAACATATTTTAAAGATATAACGAATATCACAATCACATCATCCATGATTTTAGTAAATTGGAACATCATAGACAGTGTTTTTATACTTAGAACAAGAAGGGGAGGAGAGGAAGGATGGTGATATGTCTTTTAGATGAACACGTTAACATACAGAATAAATAATTTTCTAGATATTTAATAGATACTAGACTTGTGGATGGAATTATAGTATATGAAATAAAGTAATTGGAATGAAATCTCATGAAAAAGGAAGAGGATTCTTACCACTTGATGTCTTCTCTTTGAGATCCTCCTTAAGGGATTTGGTTTTGGATTTTTTCCGAGACCATATATTCTAAAAAGTGTGGAAGATCCTGGGGGAGTGAATTTGGCACTACATAGATAATTATCAAGTATTTAGAGGTGTGAGAGGAAGAGGGTAATGAGGGAGATATTTATAGTAGGGGAAATGAGGGATTTTAAATTATTTTAATCATTATTCTAATATTTTCCTCATGAATATGAATATTCTAGATTCATGTGACCCAAAATAGTAAAACATTAATTTGAGTTTGAATCAAGTGGGCTTAAATAATCCTTTTATCCCTTATGTTTCATTAAAACAAGTATTTATCATTTATCGTAATTTTTCATATTTTTATATCTATAAAAAATTCCAGAATTTCAGAAAAATCCCAAAAATTCACAATAACCAATTTTCGAAGTGTATAATTAAAAAAGGATCACATTTTTTGGAAAATAATATATTAAATATTATTAATTTATTTTTTATATAAAATCATAATTTACTCAAAAATTCCAATTTTAAATCTATAACTAATTTTTTAAACCATTAGAGATCAATCAAGTTGTCATGAACATATAGAATTATGAAAAAATAATAATAAAATTTACTATTAATTAGGATCATATTAATATTCTTAATAGTATTCATATGGGTATGTTACTATTCAACAAAAAATAGGTTGGTTATATTAGGCTCCAAATAACTTACTAATAACAATGGTTGTTTACCATTTTTTGAAATTCAAAACATAGAAGTGGGAAAATTCTTTTAAAACGGTAGTTGTAAATAACTACATAAAAAATATTCATACATTTAAATTTATTTTTTAAAACCATAGTGTATTAAATTATCCCCTCCTTCTAGAAATTGTTCCCTCACAATATTATTTACTTATTAAATGAATGAGGGTACCATTCTCTTATAGAATTTTCAGATTCCCATGTTTCTTCTTCAACTATATTGTTTCTCCAAAAAACATTACATAGTGGATTACCTTATTCTGCAATACCTATTCTATTAGATCAAAAATCATAACTAGTTTCTCTAAATAAGATTATTATCATCTAGGTGAACTGCTTCTGGGATAAAATCATGAGATGAATCTAACACATACTTTCTCAACCTCGAAACATGAAAAACATTATGTTACATAGATAAACTAGGATGCAAAGAAACTCCATAGGAAATTAGTCCCATCCTCTTTAGGATTTCATAAGGTCCAATTAACCTTGTACATAGCATTCCTTTATTTCCAAAATGCATAACACTCTTCCGTGGTGAGATTCTATAAAAACCGGATCACGAACCTAAAAAAAAAAGTCATTCCTCCTCTTGTCTACAAGACTTTTCTATATGTTCTGAGTTTTCCTCATGTGTTGTTGTATCATCTTCATTTTCTAAACCACATTTTCTAGTAATTCGGGTCCAATCAACTTCCTTTCCCTGAAATAATTCCAAAAAACTATAGTTTAACACTGCTTCCCATACAATTCCTAAAAAGGATCCGCATGTATACTGGAATAAAAAATGTTTTTATAGGAAAACTCAAGAAAAGAATGATATTGATCCCAACATCTCTGGTAGTCCATTGATCTTTCTCTAAGCATATCCTCCAATATCTACATCATTCATTCATACCACCCATCTAATTGAGGATGAAAAGTTGTACTGAAATTCAATTTGGTTCCCAACAACTTCTGAAGGCCCTTCCAAAAGATAGAAGTGGACCTAGGATCCTGGTAAGATACAATGGAACTAGGAAATCCATGTAACCTCAAAATATCATTGATATATAGTCAATAATTCTGATCCAAATACATTGTATCTCAAATTGAAGGAAAATGTGAATCTTTTGACAACCGATCAACAACAATTGAAATCCTAATATTTCTTTGAGAAGTCTTAGGTAGTCCCACCAAAATGTCCATGGGTACATTATCCTATTTCCATGATGTAATTGGTTTAGGATGAAGAATCCAATTCATTAATATCCACTCTACATGAACCTGTTGAAATGTGAAACACTACATGAAAAAATCTATAATATCTCTTTTCATTCTATCCCACCTATAATACTCTTATTGGTCTCTGTATATCTTAGTACTGCAAGGATATACTAAAAGTGGAGAACTATTAGTATCATATAACAAATATTTATTAAAATGGGAATCACAAGGTAAACACATCCTTTTACAAAAAATTTAAACACAAACATTATCATGGTTATATTATGGAAACTTACCCATTTTATCCAATCCTATGTTTTTATGTAGCTCACAGTCATTATTCTGAACATGTTAAATTCTGTCTATTAATGATGACATCATTGAAACCTAAAACATAACAATTGTATTTTTTTTATCCAACCAATTTTATTCCAAAATTAATCAAATCAATAATCAAGTGATTATGTTCCAAATGTAAAATTTTTAATGATGCATTATGTTTTCGACTCACAGAATTCACAACCTTGTTTACTTATATCGGATGGTAATTGACAATGAAATAATAATCATTTATCAGTTCAAGAAATCTTCTCTACCTCATGATAAATTCATTCTATGATGAATATATACTTCACTATTTTCTGGTCAGTTTATTTTTGACATTTGGTTCCATATAAATGATTGATCAAAATTTTCAAATCAAAAACCATAGCTTCCAATCCCAAAACATGCGTGGGATAATTTATTTTATGAGGATTAGAGGTCTTGAAGCATAAGAAATTATCTAATAATTCTGCATCAGAACACAACCTAGTCCATTAAATGGAGCATTAGTGTAGATGAAAAATTAACCATTTCTAGAAGGAACAACCAAAACTGGAACATTCACCAATATCTTCTTCTATTCTTGAAAATAAACATTACATTCTTCTGTCCATATAAATTTAATTTTTTTGCATTAACATTGTTAGGGGGCTAGATAATCTTGCAATGTTTTTATCAAACTGTCGATAATATCTTTCTAATCCAATAAATCTATGAAACACTATAACATGTTTAGGTCTTGCACAATCATCACCCACGTTTTTTGAAAGATCAATTGTTATTCTAGCCTCCATTACAATGTGATGAAGCAATGAAATGTATTGTAACAAAAAACCACACTTTCTGAATTTTCCAAATAGTTTATTTACCTTTATGGTTTTCCAAAAATACCTTAGATATTTGTTATGCTCCTCTTTACTCTTAGAAAGATCAATAATTTCGTCAATAAACAAAACGACAAACTTAGGTGAGAACTCATGAAATATTCTCTTCAAATAATCCATGAATATAGCAGGTGATTTTGTTAAACTAAATGGTATAATAACAATATCATAATGCTCATATCTAGTACGAAATGATAATTTTGGGATTTCATCATCCTTGACCATCAGATGAAGGTACCCAGATTTGAAGTCAATCTATGAAAAATATTGAGCTCCCTAGAGTTGATCAAACAAGTCATCAATATGAGGAAAATGATTCATGTTTTTAACAATGATGTTATTAAAATATCTATAATCAATGAAAATTATCAGGGAAGTATATTTGTTTCTAATGAACTAAACAAGAGCACCCCAGGTTTAATTTCTAGGATGAATGAATCCTTTATCAAGAAAGTATTTCTATCCATTTTTTCAATTCAGGAAGTTCCATTTTAGGCATTTGATATGGGGGTTTTAAAATTGGATTTTCATCATGAACTATATTGATTAGAAATTTGACATCCATATCAAGTATGATACCAGGTATCTCATCCAGAAAAACATCATGGTATTCATTTACCACTATCACATCATTAATCTAAATAATTCACCTATTTTCCACAACTCCATCAAGATAACATTCATTTCCATCTTTTAATAGTTTTTCAACATCCTGATATGTTATCAATTGTATGGGTCTATTATTTTATACAAACTAAAACTCTTTCTAAAAAACATCTTTATATTTTCATTCAATCTATCGATGATAAATATAAAACCCATCCATTCCCATAATTACATAGAAACTCAACTATGTGAAAAACAAAAACGTTTATGGTAATGTATTTCAACCGAACTTAATAGAAATATTCTTATAATTCATGTTTGCTAAAACATTTCACCAAATTGTTTTTAAAATAATTTATGGTCATATTTAATGATGTGAAATATCCAATTTACCAAAAAACTCATTAGAATTATATGAATTTTTAGACCTATTATAAAACAAAATATTAGAAAAATCCATGTAAATAAACAAGGTACCTGATACAACTTCATTGGATGGCCCAACATATGCTGAAGTGTTCTCAAAGGATCTCACTACACATTTCTTTTTATATTATGTCATAATTGAATCATTCAGTTATCTTCTTGTCAGGAATTTTCATAATCACAATCTCTCCGAATTGAAAACAATTTAATGTCTACTTATTAGGATTAGTCATAGGATAATTTTCTTTACAATATCCAGCTATTTATCAAACTTAAAACATCTATAACACTTCCCAGTTTTGGTAAGGCATTCCACATGGGTTTTTTTACCACACTTCTCAAAAACTAGAAAATAGAATTTCATTCCATCAGATTTCATTTCCCAATTCTTACCCATTTCAGGCCGTATTTACCTATTCTTGTCCTTGTTTTCAAATTGAACATGATCATCTGAAAACTCCATCTCTTCCCTCTTATAACATCACACAATTTTGTCATTACCTTTGGATTCATGGGAGGTTAATTCCCTTAGATATGATAACTTTAATCCTGAGTAAAGGAGGTTTATTTTTATATCATGATCTAGAATATGTTTTGGACAATACCTCACATGTCGGGTGATGTTTCCTTCATACACAACCAATAAATCATCGTCTATTTATATTCAATTCAAGGAATTATTTCTCCATCCTATTTCTCACCACCATAGGAGAATATTATTTAAGGAATATACTTTTAAATTCATCCCACTGTATAGTATCAATATAATATATATCCCTTTTATTTTTGACCATTAACCACCACAAATCAGCTTCACCTTCAAATTGATAAATGGAAATGCTTACCTATTGATTATATGAAAATCTCATTACATCGAATGTATTTCCCGGGGCCTTAATCACTCCATCCGCCGATACTAATTTAGAGGATCCAATAAAAGTATGAGGGTGTTGTTCCAAAAAATATTCCATTATCATAATGTTCTAGAGTTTTACCTTGAGATTTTACCTTTCATGGATGATACAACCTTTAATTTCGTAGATTAGTGGAGCCATTACTGACCCTAATTTCTGGGTTCCAATCCCTACAATTTTGGGCTGCATATTCGAAAGGATATAATTTTTTTGGTACCTCTCTTTTTCAGATTCCATATTTCTTCTACAAAAATCCATTCTAAACAAAAAAATATCTTAGTCAAAGAAATATGGAAATATTTAAATTCTATATCATTTAAAATTAAAAATAAATTAAAAATCATTTATGGTATTCTATGAACATCATCCTAACAGCTAATTTTACTTAAACCATCCTCTAATACCAACTATAAGGACCCAAGATTATTACATTAGATAATCATGAATTTTAGTCAATAACTCAAATCATTTCATATTGAATATCTTTAAATGTATAGTGTTTTATAGAATTTGGATATAATACATACATAACATTCCACATTCCTATAGAGAAGACACCACATAAACAGTTTCCATTTTTTTCCTAAGATAATAATTTTCAAATAAAACTGGAATTCCTTATAAAATTATTTATAACTTTTAAAATAGATTCCATTTGTAAACAACCTTATTACCTATGAAAATCATTTAATAACATTTTATGTGCAAAAAAATCCCAGTATGGATATATATAGATGAAAATAAAACATTTTCCAATGAATACTTATAAATGCCTGAAATCATTTAAAAGACATACTTATCAGCCATATATACTTTCTTTTTGAAACATGGGATTCCCTATAAAACCTAATGAACATAAATAGAACCATAAATATATCTTAGGGAATTAATAAAATTATCTTGTAACCCTCTTAGCTACATTATAATTGCAAACCCTCATGTCTACCATAACATCTGTGTAACAATCACAGTTACACTTGGAGTAACCATATAGTCGACCACCAACCATCACATACCCAATTTATTTGAGGGAGATATAAGTCCCAACCTTTATAATAAAAAATTCCCAATAACCATAAAAAAATAATAAAACATGAATAATTTCATTAAAACGTTTCTTTTCAATTTTGTAAAACATATTTTTTAAAAGATAATTTTAAATGAAAATATCTTTAAAAATTTTATATTATTGAAGTGATACTTAATGGAGGAGGATGGGACATGTATATAAACTTATAATAATAATAACTCAATATAACATTTACAAATCAAACCAAAAAATTATTTTAATACCACATAAATAATGAAGAAGAATGTTTACCCAAATAATGGAAATCAGGTAATGAATTCCCTTACCTTGAGTTTTTTTTTAATTCAAACTAATTAAACCTATTTTATAATGTTTATAAGAGAGTTATTAATATCCTACAGAAACATAATCAGGTTTATAATACCTCACATTATTATTTCATAATATAATTTAACCCATTAATTTTTTGTATTTTGTTCCATATATTGATTTGGGTGCGTTCATTACATGATTTCCATGGTCAGTTTGTTTTTTATTTTCTTGTAGTATGGAAATGAAATTACTGAAGTGTAATGAAATTGTATTTATAAGTTTTTATAAAATTTATTTATACCACAAATCAATTTTTTATTGTATATGATGATCTATCATTAGATAAAACATTAATGATGTTTGTTTACATCATTTTTGACGCTTCATTAATAATCATGAACTTGTTTCATTATATAATTTAATTTCATGCATATAAGTTCATTATAGAACATAAAATAGTATAAAAATAAACATTAAATTATGTTTAAACCATTAAAAGTGTTTTATGATCATCTTTTAAGGATTTAATGTATATTTCAAACACATCATCCACTATTTTGGTAAATTGGAACATCGTGGATGGTGTCATTATTTTTAGAACAAGAGGGAGAGGTGAGGAAGGAAACTGAGGGATTATTTACATGAACATGGTAACATATATAATATATAAGATTCTGGAGATAATAATACCTCTAGGATAAGTGGAGGTAATGATTTTATAAGAAAGGAATGGAATTGGAATGGAAACACATGAAAACTGAAGAGGATTGTTACCTCTTGATCAGTTTTCCTTAAGATCCTCCATCATAGATTTGGTTTGGGACTTTTGGGGAGACCACCTACTCTTGGACGTGGTTAAGAGCATTATGGAGGGTATTTGGAAGAAATAGAAAAGTATCAAGTCTTGAGTGATGTGAGAGGAAAAGGGGAATGAGGGTGGTATTTGTAGTAGATGAGTGGAGGGATTTTACATTATATTAATCGTTATTATAAAAATTTGGGTCAAGATTATGAATAGTCATGATTTATGTTCAACAAAATAGGAAATATTAAAAGTGATTCTAAAAAAGGGTATTATATTATCCTTGACTAAACTATAATGTAGTAAAACACGTATTTAGCGGTTATCATAATTTATTGTATTTAACCATTCATAAAAAAATCATGAATTTCAAACGAATCCCGAAAATCCACCCTAACAGTATTTGACCATGTAGAATTCCAAAAAGAACTCCATTTTTTGGAAATAATTTTCAATATATTATGAAATTAATTTTTAAATAAAATTATAATTTATTGAAAAGTAAAATTTTTTAATATATAACTCATTTTTAACACCTTGAGAAGTTAATCAAATTTTCCTAATATGAAATTCTTAAGAAAATAAAATAATAATAAAATTTACTACTTATTAGGGTCATATTACTATTCATATGGGTATGTTACTATTCACCAATAATCATGTTGGTTTCATTAGACTCGAAATAAAATACTAATAACAATTTGAGTTGACAAGATTTTGAAATTTAAAATATAAAGAAGAAAGAGCATGTTTAAATGGTAGTTACAAATATATACATAAAACACATCTTCAAAAATGTCAATTTATTTTAAAAATGCAAGGGGTTTATAGTTACTATGTATTTTTCTATTTACTATTGACAATGGATAAATTACAATACCAAAGGTTAAATTAATATTTCATCGGTATAGGTTCATTAACTTCTAGGAATACTTATCATTTAATTAATTTATCATTTATAATGTTTTCATTATAGAATCTAAGTAATTTTTTGTGATTAATACTATATGAAATTATTATAAGAATGGATAAATTCAATTTATAAACATTTGGTTCATTACATTTATAGTGACATTAGATATACTAATATAGAATTTTTTTGAGCATTTTCATCTTAAAACCCCATTTTCTCATTCCATTTATGGGATGAATACTAAATTTTGTTATAGCAATTATATTATATTACTTTCAGAAAATTGTTTCAGTAATTTTAAGAAACCTATATTATAATTTTAATCATGGTAAACATAATTTTTAACTAAAAATATTATTGAAGGTACAAAAAATTAATTAAAGTGATTAAGATAACAATGAGTTTACATAGTTTTCAATATTTAATATTAAGTATTATAATGACCTAAAACCCAATAAAAAACCCATTGGATGGAAATTATCCGTTCATATAACCATTTTATCAGTTTTGGATAGTTATTTGATGCACATTATAAAAGGAAGAGTGATCAATATTATTTAGATTTTTTATTTACAAATATGCCACCCATCCTCAACTATAAAAGGAACTCACTCTCTATATTTAGTCAGACTTCTCCATACACTGGCCTCAAAAAAACCTACAAAAAATATTCATAAAACAATAATCAACTATCCCTAGATGCTTCACATTGTGAGTAAATCCATCCATGGAAATCCTTTGGCGTAATTCAAAAGGAGTTACCTAGAAAAGAGTAACATTCACCAATATGAATTTATGTTTCATTTCTTTCTACATCCATTAAATTATTCATATTAAATTATTTTATTTTAATATAATAATAATATATTTTAGTTTTTTATTTTTTAAGGGTTTAAAATAGAAATAAAAACACATTCATCTAATGGGTAACAAAATTTTCATTCGTGTGTAAGGGGGACTATTTACTCATGAAACGATGTAGCTCTTTTTTCTTTTACCACTTATCATGTTTGATAATTATGATGTATGTAGAGACCCAAATCTTGATGTACATGGACATTACATTACTCTATCAGAATACTAAATACATAACAAAAACAGACACACAAGGAACGTAGTAGTTTAGTGTCTTTGGAAACATGGAACACAATCTTCTAATCGTGGTGAATGATCTTCAACATCTCCCATAAAGATATTCCCATTTTTTTTCTTACCTAAACCCATTCTTTATATCCTGGGGAAATGAAAACATAAAAAGGGTGAGCTCAAATTCTCATTAAGGGTATGCATAGATAAAATAAAACATACCATATACATTTGAACATAAAAACATGAACATAATGTTTAAACATCAAAATCTTGAGCAATGACATAAAACATGAAAGTACGCAAGGCATAGATCATAATGAAAAATTAAGAATAATAGAATATCATGGGAATAAAAGATGTAATTGTGGCAACCATTAAGGACATGATATGATTTCCATAGTAGCCAAGGCATTGCTGCCAAGACCATCTTAGTGGACAAAGTCCCTTTCTGAATCGAGTTCACTCCTCGTTCCAGTCCTATATTACTGAACGAGTTTAACTTTCCATTCCAGCCATGTCTATATCATGATATATAAATCATTACCCAATTCATTTGAGGAAGATATAGGTCCCACCCATCTCATATTGAAATCATTCTTACTTGTGCCACAAAATAAACTTAAAACATTCATCACAACCCAAAGAATAAAATGGGTTTCATAAACATCATCCCATCATTTCATAATCCATATAAAAAATGGACATTTCATCATATGAAAATTGAACCAGTAAATAATAGAGACATTAAACTTGAAACATAAAAATATCAAATAATGTCATCTTAGATGGAAAATGGTTTTTATAAAACATTTGAAATGAATTCTTGAGGAAAATATCCTTTCTTCATCAAAATCATTTTCTTTTCAAAAAATGCCATGAACTTTTAAAATAAAAGTATTTTGTTGAAAATAGTCCTAAAATTATGTAGATTAAGCTTCAGGAAAATGAGGCTTTATGAAATCGTAAAAATCCGTTCACGCCATATAAGTTAAAAATAACATTCTCCTCGTACTTTTGTCGGAAAAGACAAAAAAGTACCTCGTAACGTAAAAAAAAGAACGATTCCTTACATACCATGTAGTAAAAGTCAAAATGGGTATAAAGGAATTTAAACATACATTAAAAAACTTTTATAAAACATGGACATGGATGATATAAATAACCCCAGTAAATACTTACGAATAAAAAATCTCGGATAAAAATGAGATTTGCAAAATTATCCCTTACCTTAGGTCAAATATGCTTCGTACGTATCCGAACCTCCTTTATAATGATTTAAATATTTTCATTTACTTATTAAAGAATCATATTCATTTTTATGATATCATATATGTTTCACTTATGACTTTATATTACCCGTTCTTTTGTAAATTCATGTTAAAGCAGCGTTTTGGGTAAAATCATTTCATTTATCGTATGTGTTTCGACTTGTCGTTCTTGATATTATTACATATATAATGATTTAAAAAATTACATAATGTAAAACATGATTTATATATAATATATATTCATCATATACATATATATATTATAGATCAGGAAAAGGAATGAAATACATCATTCATGGAGACGGTAGGTCGTACGTACGCATCAATGCTGTTTTCGTTTCCTTATTGAATTGAATGAAACTAAATAGATGACATACTTATATATATATATATATATATATATCTAGTAGAATTATTATTTCATATATTTCATTATTATTCATTAAATAAACTTTATGATCATTCATATATCGTTAACATGGAGAATGAATCTCATCGCGTCGTGGAGACGGTAGTCCGTACGTACGCACGAGCGATGATATCGTTCCCATAATTATTGAATAGAATTGTACTGGATGGTATAATATATTAGAATCCATATGATGTTATAATAACCATATATAGTAATTCTTTACACCATTATACCCATCCATGTAAGGTGTTGGTGGAAAAACAGGTTTCACCACAGCGTGGAGACAGTATTCTGTACGTACGCACGCGTGGTGATTTCGTTTTCCGTAGGATGGATAGATGGGGAAATAAGGTTGTTTCATACTTATAATAACATATCTGTATATGAGTTATACTGATGTTATTACTTCATAATGAAACAACTAAAGAAGAATAAGTGGAAGAAGAAATAGAGTTGAAAGAATCGGTAACGGACATTACCTCTTCTTTGAAGCGCCTCTTTGAGACCTCCTCTTAGGGAACTGAAATTAGTCTTTGAAGAATACCAGAACCTCTATTATGTATATATGGAAGTGGAGAAGTGAATTTGGCAGGGGTTGTCCGAGTTTTAAGGCTCAAAGTTGTGTGAGGAAGAGAGGGAGGATGTGCCCTTTTATAAGGGAGGAGAGGGGCACCTTTGGAAATCTTTAAAATATTAATTTATAATAAATCTAACACCACTTAAAAACCTCAAAAAAACACTCATATTTAAATATTAGATGAGATAGGGTTGTAATCTAATCATCAAATAAAATTTACACATGTTAGGAATTTATTTTAAACATGATCAACTTGATTTATCCTTACTTAATCTAATTAATTTTATTTGTGGTAATAACATTCTAAATTTTAAATTATAACAAATAATTACTTATTTGTTGTGAATTTTACATAATTGGATACTTTATAAAATTTTAGACCATATAAATTTAAGTTTATAATTTTTAAATATTTTTGTGATTTTTAAACAATTTTATAATATTTTATTTTTACAAAATAACAATAGTGTCAATTTTGACATTATTCATTTCTTTGAATTTAAATAAAATATATACAAAAGATATTTTAAAACTAAAAGCTTTAATAAAAGGTCATATGTATCTAGAAAATTATTATAGCACATTAAATAGTTCATATAATATTTTTTTAAACCATTTATTTGGATTGTCTCTTAATAAAATAATTACTACAACATTTTTGTATAATTATTTAATATACATATTTATTGCATACAAATTAAAAAATAAAATCCTATGATAAATATAAATCTATTAACATTAAGCATAATACTTTTACTCTAATTTATCATCTTAAAATAACAATATTTAAATTGATAAATTTATTAAGTTATGAAGATGAAAACATTGGCATCATTTAAAATAAAATAATATAAGTGTCATAATCACTTTTATAAGAGTCCAAACGGTTATATATTATGTCATTGGATTATTATGGTATATATATATACTACCAATATGTTTTGGTCAGGTTTGTGGGCCTTTTAATGGGTATTACTATTTCAAAAAAAAACTATATTACTGATTTTTCACTTAATAAATAATTTCTGCATCATTAATGTATCACCATTAATGACAATTATTTAATCCCTAAAAATTTTAAATAAATTATCATGATGTATATAATTTTATTATCTTTCTGTAGACTATTCATGTTCTAAGTTTTATGATGTTTATCACTAAATAAAAAGTATTATACTTATAAGATTTAAGAGAGTGACATGTTGTCACTTTCTTTGGGTTTAATAATAATTAAATTATTTTTATAGTAAAAAGTCCAGAAAATGAATCTAATCCGACCCTTAGGTGATATGGGTATACTTTTAGCCATCTAGTAGATTGTTTGGCATGTGTTAGGGTAATTTTATAATATTAAATTTACCCTTAATTACCCGATTTACCTTTAACTATGGTAAATAAAATTTACCGTAGTTACTATTCATAATTCCCAATAATAAAAAGTAGACTATTAACATAATTTGGACCAAATGATTCCAAATATGGAATCCATTTTTTCAAATTCAATACAAATAAGTTGAAAAATTAAATTAAAATTAATCTCGTTGTCGAATGAAAACGGGTTTTTGTTTAAAACATTGCAAAAGATTAAATTGATTTAACCTACGAATTTAATGTAAAATCAATGCTAATGAAAAAAATTATATTAAATGGTAAAAATATATTCTATTTATACTTTAAAACCATTAAATATTATAATTTAACCATATAAATTATTGCGATGAAAAAGGTGTTTTTAATTAAAATATAGCGTGTTTTTACTATTTATCAAAATATGAAAGTTACCAGAATAATATGAAAAATTTATCCAAATTAAATTTTTATTTCTTGTTTCCAAATAAGAATTTTATTTTGTCAAATTGAACTTATAAACATGTCAAAAACTAGATTTAATGTGGGTGCGCCATCAAAAGGTGGTAAAACTGCATTTTTTAAAAAATACTTATTTTACCCGAAAAAATTTATTTTGTTCTTATACCATGTTCTAGAAAATGTGAAAGATAAATAATAATGTTATAAAATTCCATATTTAGTTAATAATATTCATAAAGGCTAGTTCATAATAATATTATAATAATATATCGGTGTTTAGTAAAACCCGGTATTGCGTACAACACACGCTATCAAGGAAGGTCGTGATTGCGTGTAATGCAAGCCAAGTAAGGGTTGCGTGTTATGAAAGAATCCTTCGTTGTTTCGTATAACATAATCCAGCCATATTTCATTTATACATTTAATATATATACATATACTCAATGTTTCGTAGAATAACTATTATCAAAATTGTCTGTAACACGATCCAAGAATAGTGTTGCGTATACTGCAAGCTAATACGGTGTTGTGTATAGTGCAAGGTAATATTGTTGTAGCATACAACACAAGATATTAATGAAATTAAAAAAATATTTTTCATAAAATCTTGGGGTGTTACATTCTACCCCCCTTAAATTGAATTTTTCCCTCGAAATTCATCGGTGTTATAAATGGTTTACTACTTGAATGTTTGTTTAATAGAAACCCACATCGTAAAAAGGAATACCAAAACTTGGATATAAAAACTAATGTATGAAATGTAATGGTTACCCAAATTAACTCATCACTGGGTTTCCACGTAGGAGAACATAGGTGAAAATATGGATATGGAAGAAAAATCTAACCATCAAGTTCTGATGGAGAGTGGTAGAAAACATGGCTATGAAAAACTCATCAATCACAAAGCCATAGATTTTTGATGATCTAAGGTACCATCTAATTCATCAGATATAAGGGCACTAGGATAACATTTTTGGTTTTCAATATCATTTCCCTAAAGTTTATGAAATTTGAAATAGAAGAAATAATTACGTGATTTTGGTACAGTCTCACTGTTGTTCGTTCTTTGGACAATTTCTACTTCATCTCTTAAAGAAATGAAGTTGAATTTGTCATTCGTGAAGTGTTAGCAGCTCATGTGATAGAATGATGGTCCATTCCATCTATCTCAAAAAAAAAGGTTATAAAAGTTATCAAAACTACATAAGTCCATCTATAGTGAGATTAATCATATATAGTTCCTAAAATGGACTAATACTTCATATATCATACTGCTTAATATAATAAAACTAGTTTCTACTAAACATGGATTTCATGTAGGCCAGTGGTAGGCTATAAAGGCCAGTCGCACTTCATTTGTGGGTTCGATACCCACAGCCTTGTTCGATGCGATGGGGTGTCGCCCATCCTACAGGTTTTCCTTTTTCTAAAACTACATTAATATAACATCCCATCAATAATATCAAAAAAAGTTCTATCCTTAAACAATACTAACTTATGTACAACATAATCCATTCCAATCTTTAGGCTTATCTAAAATTTTTCGGTCCAAACTCATAGTATAAACAAAACGATTACTTGAAATGTCATCAACCAAGCATGTGAATACCATCATTTATCCCCCATATATCTTTTTGGTCACATTCCAATCATTTTAATACCTTAATCATGTATTCTCTTGAAAAATGAATACCCATTAAACCTTAGTGAAAACAAGAATGCTGTCAAAAGTTAACTCTTTCCACATACCAAAATCCAAAAATTTAATATACTCAAACCATGATATAACCTTCTCCTTATATCAGTCATGAGGTCATTATTACTATCAAACATTTAATTTTCTCATTATCCCTTCATTATGCGCATATCATCTACATTACAAAAATATCTGAATAACCTTTCATGGATACTGGTACCATTAATCATACACTTTCAAAACTCAAGGAAAGGAAACATTGTAACATTACTTAGATGTCACTTTATTCAATAGTACCATGAGATTACTTATACAATATTACACTTGATAAACATGTAATCATTCCACTGCCTTCTTAAACCATTGACCGAGCTTCAACAATTCTTTCATCTCACATATCATTTGTAGTCTCGTCATCATCATCAAGATAAATACTACCCATATGGCCGTACTAATTCTTTTCATGAGACTTTCCCTTAGGGAATTGGTTTTCATAATGCCCATACATTCCACATTTAAAAAATTTAACCATTTTTTATGTCGTATCAATACCATTATCCTCATCCATGGTGTTAACTAAACCTTTTCCTTTGCACTTACTGGCTTTGTGTCCTTCTTTTCCACACCCAAAGAATCTTCCAGTTCCCTTGAAACAATCTCCCTGATGCCTCTTCCTGCATGATTTACATGAGGGAAATTGAACATTCTTTCCTCTATGATCATCATGAAACTACATCTTTCTCTTATTATCTAAGTCGGGAAACTTACCAAAGTTGAAATTATTGATCATATTATGAGATTGTTGATTAGGAATAATAACGATGTTTGGACTTCCAAATCCCATTTCATTTGGTTCTCATGAAGAATATTATTCCATTGTCCGTCATATCCTCCATTATCATGAATCTTCCTGTTTCCAGCCATTTTCTAAAACACAAAAAGAATAGTGTGAGAGGGAAAAATCATGCTAGGGAAAACAACATAGTAAAGGGGGAGCACCCTCAATATCTAACATCTTAGGTTAAATTATAAAATCATTACCATAGTTCTAGGACTATATCCTATACATATACTTATCCTTAGGGACATCCCTAGACATACCTTAGAAATATCTCTAGGGAACTCACTAACATTTTCACATCCTTGTTTTCAAAGGTTGACTAAACTTTTCCTCTGATACCAACTGTAGAGACCAAAAGCTTGATGTAAATGGACATTACATTACTTTAGCGGAATACTTAGTACATAACAAAAACACACAAACAAGTACCGTAATAGTATAGTGTCTTTGGAAACTTGGAACGTAATCTTCTAATAGTGGTGAAAGATCTTCAACATCTCCCATAAAAATCATCCCCTTTTTTTCTTACCTAAAACCATTCTTTATATCCCGGGGAAAAGAAAACATAAAAAGGGTGATCTCAAATGCTCATTAAGGGTAAGCATGGATAAAATAAAACATACCATATACATTTGAACTTAAAAACATGAACATAATGTTTAAACATCAAAATCTTGAGAAATGACATAAAACATGGAAGTATGCAAGGCATAGATCATAATGAAACATTAAGAATGATAAAATAGCATGGGAATAAAACATGTAATTGTGGAAACCATTAAGCACATGATATGATTTCCATATTATCCAAGGCATTGCTGCCAAGACCATCTTAGTGGACAAAGTCCCTTTCTGAATCGAGTTCACTCCTCGTTCTAGTCATGTATTACTGAACCGGTTTAATTTTCCGTTCCAGTTATGTCTATCTCATGAGATATAAATATTTACCCAATGAATTGGAGGGCGATATAGGTCCCACCCATCTCATTGTGAAATCATTCTTACTTGTGCCACAAAATAAACTTAAAACATTCATCATAACCCAAAGAATAAAATGGGTTTCATAAACATCATCCCATCATTTCATAATCCATATAAAATAAATGGACATTTCATCATAAGCAAAGTAAACCATGTAAATTATAGAGACATTATACTTGAAACATACACATATCAAATAATGTCATCTTAGATGGAAAATGGTTTTGATAAATCATTTGAAATGAATTCTTGAGGAAAATATCCTTTCTTCGTCGAAATCATTTTCTTTTCCAAAAATGCCATGAACTTTTAAAATAAAAGTATTTTGTTGAGAATAGTCATAAAATCACATAGAGTAAGCATCATTAAAATGAGGAATTATGAAACCGTAAAAATCCATTCACCGTATAAGTTAAAAATAACATTCTCCTCGTACTTTTGTCGGAAAAGTCAAAAAAGTACCTCGTAACGTAAAAAAAAGAAAGGTTCCTTACATACAATGTAGTAAAAGTAAAAAATGGGTAAAAATGAAATTAAACATACATGAAATCACTTTTATAAAACATGGACATGGATGATATAAAAAACCCCAGTAGATACTTACGAATAATCAATCTCGGATAAAAATGAGATTTGTAAAATTATCCCTTACCTTAGGTCCGATATGCTTCGTACGTATCCGAACCTCCTGTATAATGATTTAAATAATGTCATTGACTGATTACAGAATCATATTCATTGTTATGATATCATATATTATTCACTTATGACTTTATATTACCCGTTCTTTTGTAAAATCCATGTTAAAGAAGCGTTTAGGTAAAATCATTTCATTTATCGTATGTGTTTCGACTTGTCGTTCTTGATATTATTACTTATATCCTGATTTACATAATTCCTGAATGTAAAACATGATTTATATATAATATATATTCATAATATACATATATATATATTATATATTGATAAAAGGAATGAAATACACCGTTCATGGAGACGGTAGGCCGTACGTACGCATGAACGCGGTTTTCGTTTCCTTATTGAATTAAATGAAACTAAATAGATGACATACATATATATATATATATACACATAAATCCATTAGCATTATTATTTCATATATTTCATTATTATTCATTAAATAAACTTTATGATCATTCATGTATGGTTAACATGGAGAATGAATGTCATCACGTCATGGAGACGGTAGTTCGTACGTATGCACGAGCGATGATATCGTTCCCATAATTATTGAATAGAATTGGAGAGGATGGTATAATATATCAGAATAAGTATGATGTTATAATAACCATATATTTTTATTAATTACACCATTAAACCCATCCATGTATGTTGTTGGTGGAAAAACAGATTTCACCATGTCGTGGAGACGGTATTCCGTACGTACGCACGCGTGGTGATTTCATTTTCCGTAGGATGGATAGATGGTGAAATAGGGTTGTTTCATACTTATAATAAAATATAATTATATGAGCTATACTGATGTTATTATTTCATAATGAAACAACTAAAGAAGAAGAAGTGGAAGAAGAAATTGAGTTGAATGAATCGGTAACGGACATTACCTCTTCTTTGAAGTGCCTCTTTGAGACCTCCTCTTAGGGCACTAAAATTGGTCTTTCAAGAAGACCAGAACCTCTAGGATGTTTCTATGTAAGTGGAGAAGAAAATTTGGATGGGGTTGGGCGAACTTTAAGGCTCAAAGTGGTGTGAGAAAGAGATGGAGGAGGTGCCCTTTTATAAGGGAGGAGAGGGGCACCTTTGGAAATCTAAAAAATATTAATTTATAATAAATCTAACCCCACTTAAAAACCTCAAAAAATGGATAATATTATAATATTAGATGATATAGGTTTGTAATCTCATCAAACATTAAAATTTAGACATGTTAGGAATTTATTTTAAACATTATCAACTTGATTTATCCTTACTTAATCAATTTAATTTTTTTTGTGGTAATAACAATCAAAATTTTAAATTATAACAAATAATTACTTATTTGCTGTGAATTTTCCATATTTGGATACATTATAACATTTTAGACCATATAAATTTAAATTTATTTTTTGTAAATATTTTTGTGATTTTTAATCAATTTTATAATATGTTATTTTTATAAAATAACAATAGTGTCAATTTTGACACTATTCATTTATTTGAATTTATATAAAATATATACAGAAGATATTTTCAAACTAAAAGCTTTAGTAAAATGTCATATTTATCTAGAAAATTATTGTAGCACATTAAATAATTCATATAATATTTATTTTATTACTTTTTAAACCATTTATTTGGTTTATCTCTTAATAAAATAATTACTACAACATTTTTGTATAATTATTTAATATACTTATTTGTTGCATAAAAATTAAAAATAAAATCCTATGATGAAGATAAATCTATTACCCTTCAGAATAATACTTTTACTCGATTTTATCATCTTAAAATAACAATATTTAAATTGTTATATTTATTAAGTTATGAAGGTGACAACTTTGGCATCATTTAAAATAAAATAATATAGGTGTCAAAATCAGTTTTATAAGACTCCAAACGGTTATATATTGGGTCATTGGATTATTATGGTATAGATATATACTACCAATAAGTTTTGGTCAGGTTTTTGGGCCTTTTAATGGGTATTATTATTTCAATATAAACTATATTACTGAATTTTCACTTAATAAATAATTTCTGCATCAATAATGTATCACCATTAATGACAATTATTTAATCCCTAAAAATTATAAATAAATTATCATGATATAGATAATTATATTAGATTTCTGGAGACTATTCATTTTTGATGTTTTATGATGTTTATCACTAAATAAAAATTATTATACTTATAATATTTAAGAGAGTGACATGTTGTCACTTTCTTTGGTTTTAATAATAATTAAATTATTTTCATAGTCAAAAGTCCATAAAATGAATCTAATTCGACCCTTAGGTGATATGGGTCTACTTGTATCCATCCAATATAATTTTGGAATGAGTTAGGGTAATTTTATAATATTATATTTATCCTTAATTACCCGATTTACCTTTAACTATGGTAAATAAAATTTACCGTAGTTACTATTCATAATTCCCAAAAATAAAAAGTATCCTATTAACATAATTTGGACCCAATGATTCAAAATATGGAATCCATTTTTACAAATTCAATACAAATATGTTTCATAAATTAAATTAAAATTAATCTCGTTGTCGAATGAAAACGGGTTTTTGTTTAAAACGTTGCAAAAGATTGAATTGATGTAACCTATGAATTTAATGTAAAATCAATACTAATGACATAAATTATATTAAATGGTAAAAATATATTCTATTTATAATTTAAAACCATTAAATATTATAATTTAACCATATAAATTATTGCAATGAATATAGTTGTTTTTAATTAAAATATAGCGTGTTTTTACTATTCATCAAAATATGAAAGTTACCAGAATAATATGAAAAATTTATCCAAAGTAAATTTGTATTTCTTTATTCCAAAGAAGAATTTTATTTTTTCAGATTGAACTTATAATCATGTCAAAAACTATATTTAAAGTGGGTGCACCATCAAAAGGCGACAAAACTGAATTTTTTAAAAAATACTTATTTTACCCGAAAAATTTTATTTTTTTCTTATACCATGTTCTAGAAAATGTGTAAGATGAATAATAATGTTATAAAATTCAAATTTTAGTTAATACTATTAATAATGGCTATTTCATAATAATATAATAATAATATATCGTTGTATAGTAAAACCCGGTATTGCGTACAACACACGCTATCGAGGAAGGTCGCGATTGCGTGTAATGAAAGCCAAGTCAGGGTTGTGTGTTGTGCATGAATCCGTCGTTGTTTCGTATAACATAATCCACCCATATTTCATTTATAAATTGAATATATATATATATATACTCAATTTTGTGTAGAATAACTATTATCAAAATTGGGTGTAACATGATCCAAGAATAGTGTTGCGTATACTGCAGGCTAATACGGTGTTGCGTATAGCGCAAGGTAATATTGGTGTAGCATACAACACAAGGCATTAATGAAATTAGAAGAATATTTTTCATAAAATCTCGGGGTATTACAATGGATATATTATTTTTAATATATATTTATATATATAACATATTTATTTTTTCTTAGTTTTTAGGTAATATTAATATATCCCATAACATCATTTTTAAATTTTTTATAAATATGATAACATCATTTAAAGACGTGTGGACTGCTGCCTCCTCAAAATGATGTGATATGTTCACACATTACATGTAATGTATTGAGGATGATTTAATAAAAATATGTTATATAACTTAAATATATATGATATTTATGAATCAATTAACGTTATGTAAGGGAAATATGTAATTTTCATTATTACACATTTCAGACACAAAAAAAAGTGATAATGTCGTTCTAGGAAGGGTGTACTACTGCCTCTTCGATGTGATGTGATTCCATTGAAATAGATAAATATATATATATATATATATTATTAAAAGAAATATTATATTTATAAAATTAACATTCTTGAATGTTAAATGTAAATTAACTTCTTTTCAAAACAATCGTTGATAAAATGAGAACATCAATACTGCGTACGTATATACTATCATATTCATAAATGCAACATTGGTTCATTTTTCATAACAATACATCATTAAGGGTTTTAAATGAGTAATTTGTTTATAAATATGATAAATATTTCATGTTTATTATAATGGATAGTTTTAAATAAATTTCTCATTGAACATAGCTGACACATTAAAGGGAAAATCGAGCAATTAAGGGTAAAAATAAAATGATACGGACTACAAAATGGCTCCAACACAATTTCCAATTTTACTGGATGAGATAGTATCTACTATAATATTCTATGTATCAAAAATATATCCATTTGGATCTATATCGATGATATTATGAAATTATTAATACATAATTTTTTAAAAAGATAATGATTTCATACTCATATTTTTAATATGTATATAATTTTATATATGGGATTATATAAATATATATTTGACTATAAATAGGCATTTTAAAGATAAAAAATATATATTTATCATTTATATTTCTTTTTAAATATCAGTTATGTAAAAATACATTAAATTATTACGTTATGAGGATGCATTAATTAATTATTTAATTCAAAAATCTAATATATTTAATTAAAACTATTTAAGTAAATAAAATTGTAGATAAATAATTTTATGGAATAATTTTATAGATTACCTCATCATATATAAGAGTTTTTAATAATAATTATTAAAAATATTATTGTAAGAATTTTTGTAAAATACAATGTAATGAATGAGGTCATAAATGACTTTATTGAAATTTTAAAATAAAATATATCCCATTAAGTGTTATAAAATAATAAAAATATAAATTTATTCCAAATTATTCATATAATTTTTAATAGTTCAAAATTGATCCATTTATGGTAATTTATTATATTTATAGAAATTATAATAACCTTAAATGAGTAAAAACCAATTTGTCATGGAAATAGTTAAAATGGATAAATAACGGTTAAAAACAAATGATATATTTATACATTTAGTCAAATATTTTCTAAATATAATTTTATAACACGATTTAGTAAAAAAATACCTTATATTCTAAATTAATATGTTTATATTTATAAGTAATTGAATTTTAATTTATATTAATTTAATATTTTTTGATTATCCATTAGTACCCCTCCCCTCTCATATAAAAGGGAATATAATCTTCTCATTCATCATAGTAAAAACCAATTTATTCCAAAAATATATGAAAAAATACCTTCCAATAATACCTCAATTTATTCTAGACATTTTATTTTACGCATGAAACCCCCATTATTGTTCTTAATTTGTTAAGAAAATGAGATCGTTTGAATAAGAGGTATCATTTTTTATCAAGAGTTTCTAATATGTTTATTATTACAAATCCATAAAAACATATTAAATCATGGTAAATTATTAAATGTAGTATCCTAGATAAAACTATATGTTATATGTTAGTGGAATTTCTTTTATCCATCTTCACTTATATTAAGTGTGAAAAGAATTAATTGTTCCACTGTATGAAAAAATACCACATTGCGAACCGATGCAATTTATTCTCCATCATCGTCTCTGAATAATAGTTATAAAAATGGAATTATTTTTTATATATGAAATTAATGAAATATTTATGATTAATAAAAGATAATATATCATTTAAATTATAACCGTTTGATGCAAAATTAAATGATATTGTCTTTCATGCTTACGTGTGAATAACCACCTCCACAAAGTGATGTGGTTTGTTTTTCATACCGACATCCCATGAATGATACATATAATTATTTTTAGAGAATTTATATGATATTTATCATATAATAATCATTGTAAAATGGTAAAATGATACTTATGTTGTTTTCATAATGATCATTGAGAAATGGGAATGTTATTATGGAGTGTATATGACTTATGGTCTCCCATTATGTAATGTAGTTCATTTTTCATAACCATGTTAAATGAATGGATTTATAATCATAAATGATCTATAATAACAATTACTCATTAACGAATATTACTATATATATTATGAAATATTTACCACTTTGACTATTGATAAAATTCAAATGTTATTTTCTACTCAAGTAATAAATATCACCAAAATGTTTAACCTGAACATAAAAATTTATTAATTGTGATAACATGATTTTAACTGATATAAACAGAATAAAAAACATGAATAAGTTCATCATGAAAATAAATAATTGATCTAATTTTTTTATTCGTAATGAAAATCAATTTATGTGATAAGTTTGAATAAATTTTATGGAAACTTAAACTAAAAAACATTCTTTTAAATGTTTTATCATTTATTTAATAAAGATTTATATTCCATGTCCATGTTTTTAAAATTTTATTTATGATTTTATTTGTATTGAAATAATTTTTTAAAAATTGAATTTTATAATTTCTCCTAATTTTTTTCAAAATGATGTCCTTTTAATGATGCATGTAAAGGACATTATTTTAAAAAACCTCTTAAAATATTCTTCTACAATATCTTTAACAAACGTCAAAATATTTTTTTAACATATATCTAATGAATGGATTTTCGCCTATTCATGAATCTTTAATATCATAATTATTACTTTATATGATATCATAGTTCTTTATAAAAAAATTATTCCATTATTCTATTCACATTTTATTAAATTAAAAATTGACTTGGAAAAGAAATGGGTAGTACAATTTTTGAAGGTGTTTAACAAATGGGTTTAAAAAGGATTTCATGGGTTTTATTTATGATATGTTATTTTATAATTATTTGAAATTTTTGATCCATATATAACATATATGAATGGTTGAGCCTTATTTAATTCCATAGGTTAGCCTTATACTGCTTATATGAAAGGTTGGGACCCATTGTAGCTCAAGAGTGAGCCAATATATCATATAAAAGGGTGATCCTCATTAGAGATATCTAATTTATTATAGTCTTTAAATTATAATTCATCCATATGGTCATTTGAAATAAATTTCTTTGAATGGGTTTCATCAACATGATTCTACATGTAACAAAATGGAGTTTTAAATTTTATTAAAAGGATTTTAAAGAAATTGCATGAAAAAACAAGTTTGTGTCTATAATTTGAGAATTTATTATTTAATAAACTCAAATTTCATTTGAGGTAAAGGTTAATATTATATTATTTTTATTGATTATCATTAGGCTTATTAGTTTCCTTATTTTTATATCCCATACTGTGAATTTTTTCATAATCCCTTGTTTAAAAATGTTTTTTGAATTGTTAAATGGAAATTTGTGAAAATGATGGGATCATAAGGAAAAAATGAATATATTATATACATGAAACACATATTGTTTTTAAATTGTTTTTTTGGTTTGAAGAATTGATAAGTTGTATCATTGTCCACCTTTAATTTATCAGTTTAATTTGTAAGAGTACCATTGACCTATATAAAACACCTAAATTAAAAATATCATCATATTTTTTATAATTTTAATTATATTTAAAAAAAACTAGAATATTTAATTATTATACACCATTAATTATAATTGTTTTGGAGTTTTGAATAGATAACTAAAGATATTATGACGTTTTTCATGGAGCTATGAATATCATCGTAGGTTTTTTTATTTTTAGTTTGATTATATGTTCAATTTTTTGTAATCCCATTTTGAGGATTTAAGTAGAGTAATATTTTGGTGACTAATGATGTTCTTATAGGTAATAATTTTTGAGTAAATTATGGGTTACCACATTTTGAGATGAATATTTAAAGGTATAAGATAACCATTGATATTATAAAATTTTACAGTTAATTATGGATGATATTTTTAAATATCTATAATATTATAAATAATATAATAATATAGTTTTAGGAAAATCAAAACATATAGGATGGTTGAAAACCTATCATGTATGGAAAGGTTATGGGAATAAAACCCCCAACTGAAGGGCGATATGAGTGGATCACAGTGCATTAGAATTTTTGAGTTCATTGTTAGTATAAAATTTTAAATCTAGATAAATGATTTAATATATTATGAATATGTTTATATTGGTATCTTATGTTATATAGAATATTTTACATCAGTATAGAAAATCGATTTTGTGATTGTGAGTATAATGTCACTTCGGAATATTTTCTCTATTTAGAGATCCCTATATGACTATGGTTAATAAAATACTATTGGATTTTATTATATAATGAAAAAACATATGATTTCATTGTGTATTTATATTATTCATGTTATTTAGGTAAATAGTTTTCATATAATGATTATTATTATTAAAATTAATTATTTGTATAGTACATCAAGAGTAACTAATTTTATTTGGATATATTTTTCATAATTTTCCATGGAATATTATGTGATAAGATCCCACTAATTATTCTTTTTAAATCATATATTATTATATGATGAGTAATTTTGTTAAAATTTATTTATCAAATTATCTATGTTGATCTTTGGTTATTATTACTCCATTTTTGGGAATAAAGTAGTTCTTCATTATACAATGGCTTATTATTTGATTTTTAATTATCTTATATTATACAAATTTTTTTTATTTAAAAAAAATAGAAATATATTTTCATCATTTAATGTTTCTTATCTATAGAATTTTATTTTAGGGCTTCTGGCATGATAAATTTTTCTTGTATAACCGTTATTTGGAGAAAAACATTAGTTTATATTGGAAATCTATTTAAGGAAAAAAATAATCTTAGGAATTAATTTTATCTCCGAAGGAAATTAATATCAATGAAAATAGAATTCCTAATCTATATCAAAATAATAAATCAATTAAATTGTAATTCGGTTAATTTTCAAACACGGAAATCAATTGCCTTTTAACAAATCCCAAATTTATGATTTTTGTATGGTTTACTTTCCCCTGATAATATTCCATATCACACACTAACATTCAATGGGCGTTTTCATTTATAATACATATCAATTCTTCCCTATTTGTAAACCTATTTATGTGTTATTACATATAACCTTCGTTTATCTATTTCATTCTTTTAATGTAGAATTTTAATTAGCCTATCTAATTTTTGGGTTTTCAATAAAGTTAATTCGAAAAGTCAAACAAGAATTTTTGTGCCCTAATTAAATTTGAATGGTTGAAATTTATAAAGTGGATGGGTGAGAATGTAAAATCATTATATTTTAAACAAAATCACCATGTTTTATATCCTCTATGATATACCACATCAAATATAAACAAAGAACTAAATATCACTATTTAAATGTGATTATTATAACAAATAAGTTAAATTGGAAGGAATGGATAATATTAATGAAATTATAAAATATTTACCCGTATTAATAATTGATAATATATCAAATTATTAATTTTTTACATGTAAAATATTATTATTAAATTCTTGTTAATCATCAAAAGCTTATTTCCATGGAAAATGATTTTTATTTCTTTTTATGTATAGATAATACAATTTATTAATGTTTCAAAAACAAATGGATAAAATGAACTTCAATTTTGAAATTATCATATGAAATTTTTCATATGATGAAATTTGTAGAATAATATAAAATGTTTCATTTTTACTGAATAGTGAAGCCTTATGTTTTTTTTCAATAATATAATTTATTTTAATAAATTTAAAAGATGTAAGTATAATATTTATTAGTTTTAAATATCAATTAGTAATTTTTATATGAAATAATAGAATTGTTGTTTTTGAAATAGATTTTATAATTTTTTTGTATAAAATCATTTAGAATTTATACTGGTGTTTCTGAGAAATCTGTTTTTAATTGCGTTTTCTATTATAAATTTTTAAAACTTTTTCAATAAATGTTTTTTGAATTAAATAGATATTTGTTCAAAATTATTATTATAAGATAAAAAATATTAAAATATTGTCTATTTATGTTTTTTCAGTATGAATTGTAACATAAATATTTTTTTACCATCGTGAAGGATAAATCGAGTAATTAAGAGTAAAATTAAATTATAAGGACCAAAAAATGAAAAAAAATCATATATAAAATCTAATTGGATTAGGTTTTTTCAATAATAATCATGGGATTGAAATTATAAAATCATAGAGTCACTTGGATAAGATTTTTTAATTTATAGTTTTTTAATTAAAGAAAATACAGATATGTCATACTCATTTTTTAGTAAATATATCATTTTTCATATTGTGTTATATATAAGATATATTAAATTATAAGTATAAAATATAAATATTATATATTTATGTTTAAAATAGAAATTTATATCTAATTTTTAGTGATTAAATAATAACATTAAATATTTACACAATGTTGATGAATAAATTTTTTCATTTATTGTGAAATCAAATAAATGATATTAATATTATTTAAATAAATGTATTTTGGGATAATTAATGTGATACATGAATTGTATAAATTAAATCTGAACATTTTTTATGTATTATAATATTTGGTTCTATGATATCATATTATACTCATTTCTACAAATGTTAATGTAATGAATATTGTTTAAATTTACAATAATAATATTTTAAAATAAATGTTTTTTATTAAATGATATATAATTTATAAAAATATTAAATTCTCAAAAATAATATTCATATGTTTTGAAATGTCATCCATGATATATTTACAAGATTTTTTATTATTATAGTAAATATAACAACCCTTAAATTGTAAAAATCCAAGTCATTGTTGTAATAGATAAATGTCGTTAAATAAATGTTAAAATAAATAACTTTTTGTAAAAACATAGTAAAAACATATATTAATTTTATTGGATGAGGGTATGTAGGACAAGAATAGTATTATATTCAAAATTAATTTGTTTTGTATAATTTTTAACTGAATATGAAAATATATTAATTTAATATTTTGAGACAATCCAAGAGTGGCCCTCCCCTGTAGAATTAAAGGGCTCATATTCTTCTCTTTTCATCATAGTTAAATAACCTATATTTATTAACATTAAAAAAAATTGGAGCCACACCCATTATTATATAGATATTATATTTACCAAAACACCAGCCCTAGTGGTCTTAATGTTTTCTGAAAGTTATAATGTCTATAATAGAGGCATCATTTGAATCAATAGTTTCTATTTTATTTATTCTTATACATCCCTAAAAACATATTCATACATGATAAAATTAGAAATCCAATATCCTATATATACTTATATTTTATTAGGTCACTATCATAACCAATATCGATCTCCATGTGAATAAAATGAGAAAATATTTAATTAATTGTTGGTATGATAAACATCAACCTCACAAAAAGATGTAATTAAATTTCCATATGTATCTCTCAATACTTGGTAAAAGGATTTGATTAATTTTTTTATAATATATTAATGATATATTTTTTGTTAATAAAATTTAATATATCATTTACATTTTCATACATTTATGGAATATGAAATTTTAATTCTATTCCTACGTATATGTTAATTAACACCTCCACAAAGCCATGGGATTATTTGTTTATAAATAGATCATATGAATGATACATATAAGTATAAATGGAGATGTAATATGATTGTAACACCCCAAGCATCCATGGTACGCTTCTCTTTGAATAATATAATATCATGTGTTTTACGTAACTTCGAGATTCTAACACATCACGACCAATCAATATAGCCGTTATGAATAGTAATATGCACTTATTGATGTCTTATAAATTTAATCTTAAAAAATCGCTTCATTTTTGGATTCTGAATATGAAAATTAGCTTTGGGTGAATTTTTGGTATTTTTCTGAAAACTATCGTTTTTGATGAATAGTGAAAAAACACTAAGTTATAGTTTAAAACTGAATTTTTATTTAAATAATTATTTATTCTATTTATATTTATTATAGGTAAAAATAGATACATAATACTTATATAATTTCAATATAATTAATTGGATTTAGTTTATTATAATTTTAGATATATAAAAATTTTATTGAAATTTTTATCGTCTTTTACCCACCACCTAGGAGTATTTGCGAATTTACATAAAACATAATTTCACCACTTCTGTGAGTTGAATACAAATAATCCGAGAGACACGGTTGATATCAGTAAGTAAAATTTTGTTCAATAAGATGAAAATAATTTTTGGTGAATGGTATCTTTTTATTTTTATTTACCACTTTTAAAAGTAAATAGGGTATTTAGGGGTAAAAATGATATTATTATTATCCTAAAACAAGTCCTAATTATATTTGATAACTTTAGTTTGTGCACAAAGAACCATTTTAATAAAATATTAAACAATTTGGTCCACTTTTATTAGATTAGGAAACTTATTATTATTTTATTTAAAGAATAGTTTAAAGTGTTAAAATCAATGTTTAATAACTCAATTTTTTTTAATATATTTTTATACATAAGATAAATTCGTCTATAAATATTAATTATAAGGGTAAAATTATTTCATACATATTGGGGGTTTATTTATATTTTTTATAAATTATATAATTTAATTTTTTATAACACAATAATGATGTAGTAATTACCTAATTAATAAAATATTAAAATAATTGATATTATAAATATCCAAATAAATGTAATCTGAGACTTCATAATAATTACACAAATTTTCAATGTTAATATGACATATTAGGGTTTTTTAGATGATTTTTAGAAGTAATAATGATGTTATTATTTTAGAAAAAACAAAATACCAAATTGTTTCAAAATTAACATAAAAGATTTTTTTAAAACAAATATTATATTATTAATTGATATTCTAGTCCTAAAAATATATTTTTTGGCCAAAGGACTTATTTAATGATAGGTGTATCATTAATGAACCACTTGGGGTTCTCTTGTAAGTATATAGCCTATTTATTAACCATATAATATAAAAATACAAAGAGATATGGTTAATGTCAAACTATTTAACTATGATTTAAATCTAAACGATAAGGTTAATATAGTGACCCAAAACCATCTAAAACATATTTGTTGAGTGGTTTTCGACCAATCCCCACCTTATAATTTTAATAATCTATTTTTTATAAATTATAAACCAAAAATTATTTTAGTATAAAATAATATTTCTAGTTTTTCCTATGGTTCCCCTCGCGCCTCTTATAAAAGGAAACTACCCCTTCTCTCTAATTATCATCTTCAAAGCCATTTGGCACCACCAAAACCTACCCAAATACCCTCTCATCAGACCTCCCTTCATCCTAGAGGCCTTACATTAGTCATAAGGAAAACCTAAGGATCCCATCAGATCAAATCAAAAGGAAAACCCCGAAGAAGTGAAAAATATTTCATCACCTCTTTCAAGTTCTTTTCTTCTTCCACTTCCATTTTTGTTGATTCCATTATAAAATAATAACTCCAATATATTCTATATACTATGATGTTATTATAAATATGGTACAACCATTTTCGTTATTCTATCCATCCTTTGAATGACATGTCACCATACGTTCGTACGTACGCCTTACCGTCTCCACATCGTGGCTAATTGTAATTCAATTTTTTTTATTTAGATGAGTATAATAATGATGTGTAATTGATGTAAATAATAAATATAACATGATAATGATTCTTTATATAGTATATACCATCCAATTATATATTATTTTAATATCAAATGAATGATATTGTCGCTCGTGCGTACATATGGATTACTGTCTCCACGAACACGATGGGATTCATTCCCCATCATATCCACTCAAGACTAATTTTCATTACATGATTAAAAATAATGTTTAAATACTTTATATCATTATGGATATGAATACGATACATTGCATCTATACCAAATATGACTTAGATAACAAATAATATAAGGGAAAACGAATCCGTTAACACCCGAAAAGACAATAATACTAAGATATTATTAACAAAGAAATGTTAAAAGATCATATATGTTATCATATTAATTTATATGATTCTTGTATAATTTAATATTAATTATTTCACCATTATAAATGAGGTTAACCTACCCTCTACCAAGGAAATGTACATGGTAAGGGTTAATTTCACAGTCTCTTTATTATTCGAGGATGTTTATATGTAATTATCTACTGGGACCTCCTTATCATCCACATCCATGTCTCTGAAAAAAGTATTTCAAAACATTCCTACTACTTTATATACAATGGTTTAATGTCATTTATACCCTTGTTTTAATTTTATACGATATTTATAAAAGAATATTTTTGTCTTTTTCCAAACAAGGTCCTTTATAAAATTTTCGAAACAATTATGGTAAGAATGTTTTTTTAACTTATATGGAGAGTGCACCAATTTTCCACCGTTATAACATCATCAAAATTTCCCTTAAAATATTATAATAATATTAACAAAATAAATGTTTTCTTTTACATTTAAATGAATTTAAAATTATTTGAAAATATAAAGAGATGTTTCTATTTAAATGGTTTTGATTTCATCTATATGAACATAATTTTATGGATTTTATGTTTATTTGAAGTTGATTTATTATTATAAAAAACATCCATATTGTATTAAAGGTTTCTTGATCTGTTTTATGGTGAATGTGCTATTTTTATACCATTAATGGTTTATGGATAATGTATTGACATTTCGTATGGTAGTTTTAATACGAATGTTTATGTTATGTTTAAACCTTTTCATATAATGAATGAATTTAACTTAGTATGTAACAGGTGGCGCCCTCTATAGCTCCTAGATGCATCAGTTGTTCTCATGAGAAAAATTAGTGTCTTGCCACAAGGCCTTGAAAAAATATTATTTGAAGTCTTCGCACAAGGCCTTGACTATGTGGTTATTAAGTCTGGCATTATAGATTTCATCATAATGAACGTGGCTATTGATATTGAATGTGATTATTCGATTAGTAGAATATCCATGTGAGTAAGTAAGTGGAATTATTTTGAATAATATTTTCCATGTTATGATTTTTTTTATGTTGAAAAGGAATTTGTTTTATTTTTATACATTGTATTAACTGTTTATGCATATTTGTGAAATCTTTCGCTGTATTATTATCCTAGCTATGAATCTGAGCTCACCGCTTTCTATGATTTATTTTTCACAGGATGCGAAGAATTGTTTTATGAATTACTTATAGGGATAGTCTGAGGGGATATGAGTGTGGTCTATGTAAACAATGTTGTTGTAGTTTTTCATTTTATGATGTAATTTAAATCTTATGAATGTATCTAGAACATCCAAATATACTAAAATAATCAGTCTTTCGAGACTTGATCTTTTGTGATCATGCCAATATTATGTAATAATGCAATGACTATAGGTAACTGGGTTCTGGGAATTACAGTTGGTATCCGAAAATGTTTAGTACAAACCTTGGATTCAAGATTTAGATAAACTCTGATTAGATAACATTACCCTATGATATACTTTCAGGGTTAGTATAGAAGAACATCCTATATGTTTTTTATTGTATAGATTTTTTGAGTTTTACCAAAAATACATATCTGTCTGTATATGATCTGGTAGAGGCGGCTCTGGCACATTTGTACCTAGGGGTAAAACCTGAAAACACCGCTTTGATCTAGACTCGAATGGGAACTGATGCATGATAATGGGCCTTTCTGCACTCTTGGTTAAGATACTCCTGGGGGATATGCTTAGGATAAATCTCATTTTCATTACAAACCATTATGAAGGGTTTATGAGTATATACTTTCTGAAATAAATCATTTTTTATAATTATGGATTATATCTATAAACTGTTCAATTTAGGTTAAGTGTTTTACAAGTTTTGAATTATGTATTTTGATTCCTAAACTAATATATTTTATGCCATTGATTAGAAATGCAACCTACTGGAAGGAATGGAAACCATATCAATTCATGAAATCCTTGTAGGGATTTCTATTCTGCTCAAGATAATTATAGTGGAGCTGGTGATAGAACTAGTGGTTATAAGATAATCACCATACTGGGATAACTCACTCAGTATATGAATAATAACCTTACCCGTATGGAGCACCCTGATCCAGAGCATGGAGGCACAATGTTAGATCACTTCATGAAGAAACAACCACCAACATTAAATGGGGGTAAAAATAAAGTAGTAGCTGAGAAATGGATAAACTCCATAGGTTAATTATTCCAAGCCTTGGGGACTAATGAAAGGGAAAAAGTTTTCATGGAAGTTTACAGCCTCACTGGAGATGCTGATCAATGGTGATCATTGATTACAAACACAAATGAAGACAATTAAGTATCAAATATGTAATGTAGGGAGTTTAAACGGATTTTCTTATAAAAATACATTCCTCATGACCATCAAGCAGATATGGAAAGGCAATTTCTGAGTTTAAGGAAAAAGGAGGACGACAATGTCGCGAAGTATGAATATAACTTTATAGGGAAAGGGAGACTGTTGTAGATTATATATGTAACCCAAGAAGTAAGATCGATAATTTCATTGGTTGGTTAAATAAATTTGTCCATTGATAATTAGTCTCATAGTCCTTCTCGTTGTATGATGATATAATCTCTTTTGCTATCAAGACATAAAAATAATTTTCAAAGTCTTTCGACTTTAAAGAAAACCCAGAGAAGAAGATTCCCACTTAACACTCTAGAAAGGGAAATAAGGGGAATAAGGGAAATGTTGAATATCCATCCAATAGTAAATGTCGGAAAAACACCATGGTACTTTCCTGAAGGGAATTGGAGTATGTTACAAATGTGTTGAATAGGCCATCAAGCACGTGATTCCATGGGGAAGAAATAGTCTATCGATAATGAATGCTACAATTGTAGAGAAAGGGGGAATTATGCAAATGAATTTCCTAAGCATCAGAAGAAATTACCTCAAAAAATTCCATGGGATCAAGGCCATGATTATGTTAACACTGCTCCTGAGGTTGAATCTCTGAAAGACATGGTGGTAGGTATTTTAATGGCTTCCTCTTGTTTAGAAAATTCTTTATTTGATTCTGGGTCATCACATTGTTTCATATCTTCCCTATTTTCTAAAAAAATAGATATTTTCAATTTAACTTAACAAGGTAGTTGAGAGTAAAAAATTATATGGGAACTATCATCGCAAAAATGTCTTCCGAATCGGTTCCCATTAGAACATATAAATGATATTTATCAGCTGATCTCACCGTCATACCCATGATTGAATTTGATATAATTCTCGATATGGATTGTCTTTCAGACCATGATTTTAAAATTTATTGTAAGAATAAAGAAGTTACAATTATTGAAAATGATAAGTAGTACCTATTATTTAGATAAGAAAAATCACTACGTAATTATTATCTAGATCCGCCCTTAGTAGCTCAACTATATTCAATTATTGGGGTGGAAGAGAATGAAATAACTGTGGGTGAGGAAATAAATGTTAAAATATAGGAAGTACCTATTGTGAAGGAATATATTGATGTTTTTCCAGAAGATTTTCCTGGAATCCTCCAGAATGAGAAATTGAGTTTTCAATTGATTTAATTCCTGGATCAAGGCCCATATCGAAGACCCCTTATAGAATGGCCAACGTGGAATTAGTGGAACTAAAGAAACAACTGGACGAATTGAGTAATAAGGTATTTATTCTCCCTATGGTTTCTCCATAGGGAGCCCCTATCCTTTTTGTTAAGAAGAAATATGGATTTCTGAGGTTGTGCATTGAAAACAGGGAGATCAATGCTATAACAATAATAAACAAGTATCCCTTACCTCACATTGATGATTTATTTGACGAACATCATAAAGTTATATAATTTTGAAAGACTGGCCTTCAATCGGGATATAATCAGTTATGTGTGTAGAAGGAACACATTCCGAAAAAATAATTCTGAACCAGGTACGGGCATTATGAGTTTACAATAATGCCTTTTGGATTGACTAATGCACCCTCTGTTTTCATGGATCTAATGAATAGATTTTTCAAGGAATATCATGATTTCTTTTTTGAGGTATTTATTTATGATTTCGTGGTAGACTCCAAAATCTATGAAGATCATGAAAATCACTTGTGCATTATTCTGAAGACTCTTAGAAGACATGAATTATAAGTGATGTTTATCCAGTGGGAATTCTGGTTTCAAGAGATTTTTTTCTTGTCTATATTGTCTCTAAGGATGGAATCTCTATTGATCCTTCAAAGACCAAGGCAATCCAAGAATGGCCAGGTCCGATGAGTATAAATGAGGTACACAATTTCATTGGTTTAGCAAGTTATTATCAACATTTCATCATAAAATTCTCCCGGTTAGAGAACCCATTAACAAAGAACACGTGAAAATGTGTTAAATTTGTTTACACAAAAGCGTGTGAAGAATGTTTTGAATAACTAAAGATAATATTAGTAAATTCTCATATATTGACTCTACCATTGGGGAATGATGTGTTTTTTTTATAGTGATGCTTCAAACAAAGGACTTGGTTGTGTCCTTACCAAGAATGATAGGGTTATTTCATATTCATCACGATAGCTACAAATTCGTGATCGAAACTATCATACTCATGATATTGAGTAAGCAGTTGTAATCATTGTTTTGACTATATGGGGACATTATGTCTATGGTGAAAAATGTGAGATATATACCGATCACCAGAGTTTGAAGTATATTTTCTCATAGAATGAACTCAACATGTGGCAAAGGAAATTTCTTGATCTACTCAAGGATTATGATTTCATGATTGTCTACCACCCGGGGAAGGAAAATAAGGTGGAAGATGCTTTGAGCAGAAAAGATCATGGTGTTTTGACAAGATGAGAGTTGAAAGGGATCCTATTTTCATGGATATAGTAATGATGTATATGGGAATAATAACGGAAGGTGAAACATCAATGCTTTTTCAAATGGTTTGAAAACCATTTTTTCTTGAAAGGATAAAGAGTTCTCAGACCGGTGATGATATGTTTCAATAGAAGATTAAAGCATCGAATGAATGGAGATTGAGTGCCTTTTTGTATGAAGATGGAATTTTGAAATTTGGGAAGAGACTTTGTGTTCCTGATATAACAGATCTAAAAAGGGAATTGTTGGATGATGCTCATAGTTCCAATTTTTATATACACCCTGGTGAACTACTATTTATAGAGATTTGAAGGAACATTTTTGGTTGGACAACATGAAGAGGGAGATTCCTGATTTTGTGTCATGATGTATGGTTTATCAGAAAGTGAAAGATGGAAGGAAATAGCCTGTAGGAGTCATGAAAACTATTCCCAAATCTGATTGGAAATGGGATAATATCACGATGGAATTGTTCATAGGACTACCAAAGACTCCTATAAGGAATGATGCAATATGGGTCATTGTTGATCGTCTTACCAAGTCAGCAAATTTTCTTGCTATGATAAAAGATTTACCACTCGAAAATCTAGAAAGAAAATATATTAATGATGTTTTGGACTTCATGGAGTACGCATATCGATTGTTTTTATCGTGATCCACGTTTTACATCAAGATTATGGAAATGTATTCAGAAATTCCTAGATACTGAGATTCATTAAAGCATTACCTACCACCCCAAACAAATCGACAATCAGAATGGACTATTCAAACCGTAGAAGACATGTTGAGATCATTCTCAATTGACTTTCAAGGTATGTGGGATCAATATTTACCTATGGTAGAATTTTCCTATAACAATATCTTCCATTCAAGTATTAACATGACACCATATGATGTATTTTAAGGAAAGAGATGTCGCACGCCAACCTTTTGGTATGACTTTGGTGAATGAAAACTCGTACGCCCAGAACTGGTGGAGGAAACAAAGGAAAAATCGACGGTAATCCAAAACCACATCAAAGTAGCTCAAAGTAGGAATAAGAGATATGCTAATAACCGAAGGAAGGATTTGGAATTTCTGGTAGTATATCATGTTTTCATGAAGGTATCTCACAGAAAGGGTGTTATATGTTTCGGTAATAATGGAAAATGAAGTCACCGGTACATCGGATTATTCAAAATTCTAGAACGAATTGGTGTTGTATCTTACCATTTGAAAATTCTGCCAAGTCTCTCCAATGGTCACGATGTATTCCACGTATCGCGGTTGAAAAAATACATGCCTGACCCAATGCATGTACTCAACTATGAGGAATTAGAACTGGAACCTGATCTGTCTTATTACGAAGCACTTTTCAAGATTTTTGATACAAGAGAACAGGTGCTGAGAAACCAGATGACTCGTCTGGTAAAAGTTCAATAGAGAAACCATAAGATGGTAGAGGCAACGTGGGAACCCGAGGAACAAAGGATGAAGAACCCCCCAAGTCTTATTATGAAGTAATTTTCTATAAATTTTGAGGAAGAAATAATTTGATGGAGGGGGGAATGTAACAATCCAAGAATCAACGATACACTACTCTTTGAATAATACAATAGCGTGTGGTGTACACAACTTCGAGATTCTGACACATCACAACCAATCAATCTAGACGTTACGAATAGTAATACCCACTTTTTGAAATTTTATAAATTTTATCTTTGAAAATGGACTTCTTTTTTGGATTTGTAATAGCGGAATTATCTTTGGGTGAATTTTTGGTATTTTTATGAAAACATTCAATTTTTGATGAATAGTGAAAAATTCTTAGTTATAGTTTAAAAATGTATTTTTATTTCAATAATAATTTATTTTATTTAATGATATTTTTGGTAAAAATAGATACATAATACCTATATAAGTTCAATTTAATTCATTGGAGTCGGTTTATAATAATTTTAGATATATAAAAATATTATTGAACTTTTTACCGTCTTTTACCCACCTCCTAGGAGTATTTTGCGAATTTATATAAAACATAATTTTACCACTTATATTAGTTGAATTTCAAAAATCTGAAAGACACAGTTTATATTAGTAATTAAAATGTGGTTCAATAAGATGAAAATAATTTTTGGTGAATAGTAACTTTTTAATTTTATTTAACGTAATTGAAAGTAAATAGGGTATTTAAGGGTAAAAATGATATTATTCATACCCTAACACATGTCTTAATTCTATTGGATAATTATAGTTCGCTAAAAAACAACCTTAAGAATAAAATATGAACCTCTTTGGTCCACTTGGATTAGATTAGGACACTTATTATTATTTTATTTAAAGGAGAGTTAAGAGTTAAAATCAATGATTAATAAATAAAACTTTTTTAATATAGGGTAATACATAAGATTAATTCAACTATAAATATCCATTAGATATATTAAAATATTTCCTACATAATGGTATTTTATTTATGTTCTTTAGACATTAAATAACTTAATTTATTTATGAAACAAGGATGATGGAGTATTTACCTAATTAATGAAATATGAAAATAATTGATATTATAAATATCCAAATAAATTAAATTTGAGACATTTTATAAATTACACTAATTTCTAGGTTAATATGACATATTAGAGTTGTTTAGATGAATTTTTTTCCAAGTAATAATGTTGTTAACAATTTAGCAAAAACAAAATACCAAATAGTTTCAAAATTGACATAAAATAGTTTTTAAAACAAATATTCCATTATTAATTGATATTCTATTCCTAAAAATATAAGGTAATACCGAAGGACATATATAATTATAGGTGTATCATTAATTAACCACTTGGGGTTCTGTTGCAAGCATATAGTATGTTTATTGACCATATAATATAAAAATACAAAGAGACATGGTAAATCTCAAACTATTTAACTAAGAGTTAAATATAAATGATAAGGTTAATATACTGACCCAATCCTCTCTAAAACATATTGGTTTAGTGGTTTTAGATACATCCCCACCTTATCCTTTAAATGAACCATTTTTGAGCCACTATAAAACGAAAATGATTTTATTATAAAATAATATTTGTAGCTTTTCCTAAGCTTCCCCTCGCCCCTCTTATAAAAGGGAACTTCCCCTTATCTCTAATTCACACTTTCAAAGCCACTTGGCTCGGCCAACCTCTGACCAAATACCCTATAAACTGTCTTAACTTAATCCTAGTGGCCTTCCATAAGTCAGAAATCTATCCTAATGAGCCCTTTTGATCAAATCAAAAGGAAGAACCCGAAGAGGAGGTAAATATTTCATCACCTCTTTCAAGTTCCTTTCTTCTTCCACTTCATTTTAATTTGTTTTTTACATTATAAAATAATAAATATAGTATATTCTATATACTTTGATGTTATTATAAATAACTTACAACCAATTTAATTATTCTATCCATCCTTTGAGTGACATGTCACCATACGTCCGTACGTACAACTTACTGTCTCCACGTCGTGGTGTAAATGTTTATCAAGACATAATTATTTGGATGGGTATAATAATGATCTGTAATTTATGTAAATAATAAATATATCATGATAATGATTCTTTATATATGATATACCATCCAATTATATATTATTTTATTATCAAAAGAATGATATTTTCACTCGTGCGTATGAACGGATTTCAGTCTCCACGAACGTGTTGAGATTCATTCCCCATCGTATACATTCAAGAATAATTTTCATTAGATGATTAAAAATAATTTTTATAGACATGATATCATTCTGGATATTAATAGGATACATCCCATCCATATCAAATATGACTCATATAACAATGAATATAATGGACAACGAATCCTTGAACACCCGAAACGATAATAATACTAATATATTAATAACAAATCAATGTTAAAAGATCATATATGATATATTAACAATGTATATGATTCTTGTATAATTTAATAACAATTATATCACCATTATACATGAGGTTATCCTACCCTCGACCAAGGAAAAGTACAAGGTAAGGGTTAATTTTACAATCTCTTGATTATATGAGGTTGTATAAAAGTAATTATCTACTGGGACCTCTTTATCATCCACATCCATGGTTCATAAAAATGTATTTCAAAATATTCTTAATATTTTATAGAATATGGTTTAAAGTAATTTATACCATTCTTTTACCTTTATATGATTCTTATAAAGGAATATTTCCATGGTTTTCCAATCAAGGTCCTTCGTAACCTTTTCGTTAGAATTAAGGTAAGAATGTTCGTTTTAACTTATATTGGAGTTGTGACTATTTTATGCCATTATAATATAATAAAATCTCCACTTAAAATATTATAATAATATTTCCAAAATAATTTATTTCTTTTATAATTATATTAGTTTTAAATTATTTCAAAATAGAAAGATATATTTCTCTAGAAAAAGTTTTGAATTCATCTATGTCAACATCCTTTGATGGATTTAAAGTTTATTTGAAGTTGATTTATTAGGATACAAAACATTGATATTGTGTATAAGGTTATGTAATATGTTTAACTACGGGTGTGTTATTTTTTATACCATTAATGGTTTATGGATTACTTATTGTCATTTTTTATGCTAGTTTTAATACAAATGTTTATGTTATGTTTAAACCTTTTCATATGAGAATGAATTGGACTTAGTATGTGATCGGTGGAGCCCGCTATAGCTCCTCGATGCATCAGTAGGTCTCATGAGACAAACTAGTGTCTTGGGACAAGGCTTTGACAAAATATTATTTGTAGTCTTGGAAATAGGCCTTGACTATGTGGTTTTGAAGATTGGCATTATGCATTCCATCATTATGAAAGTAGATATTGATATTGCATGTGATTATTCGACTAGTCGAATATCCATGTGAGTATGTAAATGGTATTAATTTGATATATATTTTCTAATTATGATGAATATTATGTTGAAAAAGATTTTGTTTTAGTTTATTACATTTCCTTAAATGTTTATGCTTATTTGTTAAAGCTTCATCTATATTGTTATCCTTACTAAGCATCTGAGCTCACCCCTTTCTATGTTTTATTTTTCCCAGGATGCGAAGAAGTATTTTATGACTAACCTGTAGGGATAGTCTGAAGGGATATGAGTATGTTCAATGGAAACAATGTTTTTGTAGTTTTTTATTTTATGATGTAATTTAAAACATATGAATGTATCTAGTACATCCAAAGCTCCTAAACTAAACGGTATTTTGAGACTTGATCTTTTGTGATCATGCCAATGTTATGTTATAATGCACTGACTCTGGGTAACTGGGGTCGGGGTGCTACAATGATTTTATTGTATTAGGATCATTTTGGGATGTTTAAATGATGGTTACCTTATTTCCATATCGGTTATTGAAAAATTGTTATGTTACACATGTGTATGAACAACACATCATATGAATGATTGTAACATAGGTCTTTTTTCATAAACATATTTAATACCTTGATATAAAAGAATAATTCATCTATAATAATGAATATAATTTCACTAATATTATTCTAGTGTTTTTTAATAATTACAACTCTAAATATGGACATCATACCAATGTCATTTCGAACACAAGTACCAAATAACGTCTAAAATCCGATTTGAACATGAATAACTATGTAATTGTTATAATATACTAACAAGAACTATAAAGGGAAAAAGTTACTTAAAAAATTATCCAAATATAATAAATAACTAACTATATTTATCATTGATGAAAAAAATAAATTATAGGATAAGTCAGACTCATGGTAGGAGTTTATTAAACTAATAACCCTCATCTTAAATCATTTAAATATTAATTTTATAAATATTTCAATTTAATTTCCATTTTCTAAAATTTATTTATATTAATGTTTTCATATAGAAATAGATTTTATATAAATATTATTTTCTAATATCACTTATCTTTTTTAAAAGTAGTATTTTAACATGTTATGTAAGGGACATTCTTCTAAAAATATTCTTTTAATGTTCCTCTTTATATACATTTTACAAAGGTCAAAACAAATGTTTTTTAAAAATACTGAATGAACATAATTTCAAAAATTCATAATGCTTTATTAATATAATTTTTATATTATTTTTATTTGTTGTTTTCATATAAAATGGATCCATTATTTTGTGAATGTATTTTAGACTTTAAAAGTGTTTATATGAGAAATGGGTAATTTGATATATGTATTTATTTTAAAACATAATTTAAAATTATTTTGAAGGTTTTAAATAATTATAATGTACCAAATAATTATAGGAAATGGGTTATCCAAATATTTATTAGACAATGTTTCGAGCCCCCTTATGTCTCACTGGAGAGCCTAATATATATTATTCAAAGTATTGGTCCCCATTTTAGCTCACGAGTGTGAACAATATGGCACATATGAATGGTTGATCTCAATTATAGCTCAAGAGTGATCCCTATTTAGTTTATACAAAGAATTTATCCCCATTTTACCTCATGTTTGATCCTAGTATAGATTATATGAAGGTTTATTCCCTTTACAGATCTCCAATTCATTGGATGGCGATGGGATTAGATTTTGCTCCTTTGGTTGTAATAATTAAATGGTTTATGAAATGTTTTAATGAATATGTTACTCTACGAATCATAAAAGGGGGAATAAATATGTTGATGGGGTTAAATGGATTTCCATAATAAAAAAATGTGTCTTCTTTTTAGGTTAAGATGAATTATTTCATAATGTTGAAGAAGGTAGAAGGTAATGGAAATTGTTATATGGGTTTTTATGTTTTTTGTTGTAAAAATTTCATTCATACTTTTTATAGAAATTATGATGATTTTTTATTATCCAAGGTTTTATAATGTTTTACATGTGTTTAAGGGAGTGTAGGGACAATAACGTGATCAAGGAGAAAACTGGCAAGGATTTTTTTAAAGTGAACCCATGTTTTATTTTGATAATTTTTTTAGGGGAAAATAGATTATTGGTAGATGTTTCAACATGTTATTTATGGGTTTCGTTTGTTAGTTTTTTCACTAAATATCAAATACTGAAAACTGAAAAGAACCATAGAACTTGAAAACATTGGATTATAGTTCAAAAACACTAGAATATTTAATTATGGAGTCCAAATCCTTACAAATATCAATATATTCATTCACATTATGAGAAAAATAGTTTATTAAAATCTTATACATTGATAGTTTTCAAATTCATTTATTTTCAATGAATTTCATTATAAATTGATACTTGAGGTCCTCCCAAATTTGATTTAAAATATACAGTCTCCCCACTCAAGATGATGAATATTATATCATTATCAGAATTAGTAATATCACTGTAACGGTAGTAATATTTATAATAATAATTTCACATAAAATCCATAGGAATCATTATACTTATTTCAACGATTGTTATAATAACATGGTTTGAAAATACGATATGTTTATTCGTCATAATGGTCAGTATAAGACATATCCTTGTCGCATGTTTTTTTCAAATAATCTTTTTGATTGCAAACACATATCATGACATACTATAGAAATATTTAATATTCATGTAAGTTATAGAATTAATAACGTAGTTCAATGAAAATTAATAACAATATAATTATCTAAAATTGAAGATTTGATAAATGTACGGAAAAATGACTATTTAGTAATATAGAGATCAATTGTAGTAATCAAATAAAGGGGATTATTTCTCCTGGATGCTTTTGTCGGAGTTTATTTTGAAGGATTATGCTATTCAAGTTAATTGATCTAGATTACCTACCTGAATTGAATCAGAATCTATTTTAAAATATCTCAAAATGTATTCGTAATTCCCATGGGATGGATACTAGCTCTTTGGAGTCCATGACAAAGATGATGGAATAATTTTCCTATAAATATAACTCATTGAGATTAAGAATAATATAATAAAAAAATCATTCGATATAATAAAAACAACTAATGTGAAAATAGCCACAATAATGAAGAGATGTGTCATATGAATGGAATATCAACCAATTACTTCACATATAAACTTCATATAAATCATCCTATCAAAATTCTTAAGGAAGTGGATTATATTTCCCCAATTCACTTCAAAAATAAAATGTCAATGAAATCATGAACATCCGCCTACTCTATGATTTTCCATTATCTTCCGTATACATGGGATACGAAAATATATAAACCCCCAATAGAAACAAGTACTGTCTGAACAATATGTTCCATTAGGATATCACTAAGTATTCTTTTAGATAAAATTTTCGGGAAACCAAATATACGTAATATTTTTTGATTCATGGAATGGAAATCATTTGATACTTCCCATAAAAACAAGTTTTAATAATAATTCCAATGGATATTATAAATTTTGTACACTGTTCGTTTCCTTAAAAAATTATGAAAATAATCATCTTTTTCAATATATCTAAGAACAATAATTCATATTTTAAATCTATTAATTAAAATTTAAATAAAACTATATAATTTTTATGTCACATGAATCATATCACCGCATTCTAGATTCAAGGGATTATTTAGTATATGGAACATATTGATTCTTGGAGAACTCCAAGTGGGTAGAAATACCAATATCTTTAGCATTTGGGGGAATATGAGAACAAATCCAATTATTAACTCCATAACATCATCATTATTATGTTATCATTTTCATCATCAATCAATTTATAGGAATATTTAATGCATACATACTGTGGGTCCTTACCAGCTGAATTCATAGTCTCCAATTTTATAACATGTGATTAAATTATAAATGGGGATATAATTCATTAATATCAATAAAAATGATATAAATTAATCAATTAAATTAGATAGAATTAAATTTTATAAATATTACTATTCATTTCAATACGATCATCAATTGTTTTTATTAATAGCACATTCCCAAAAAACCTATTATTTAAATTTTGAATCAAAAATAATTTCATGTTATATCATCGATAAAATAATCATCAAATATTTCATTAAATAAAAAATTTAAATTCAATAAATTTTTTATAGAATTGACAGAGTATTGTAAACTCATATATTAATGGATTTCATCACGCATGCCGTTAATTTTTAAAAAAATTATTAAATACTCAAATCACGATGTTTAATTCTATAGTATATCCATTTATTACAAAACAATTAAAAAAAATTTTATTTGAAATTAATTTTATAATGAATCCACCTAACCCAATCACGATAAAAAATATTGAAAAATTGATTCTATCATTGGAGACAGGATGTCTATAGTGATCAATATGGGATCATGGTCAACAATTCATCATTTCATGATCAATATCAATCATCTATATGATTATACACAATATTTAATCGGAGAAATAAATTATTAAATATGTAATAAAAAATATATTTATACTACCTTTATAAAATGTGATCTAACACACTAAACTACTCATTGAACTATAAACAAACAACATTGTTTGAGGAAACAACAACCCAAATGTAGTCTAAAATTTGAAATGTTTAACAAGATATATAGTTTTCATGATTCAAAAAAATCCATAAATTTTATATGATATAAATTTGTTGTTATCCACCATTACATAGAACCTTCAATGTTATTCTATAGATTACAGCTCCCACTAGTGAGCTAGTGGTGTATTGAAAAATTAATTGGCAATTGGTTATCCAAATGATGGGAAAGTGCGTTTCCACTAGATAATACAATAGATGGATAAAGATGTTTATTTTGGAACTCTATATTTACATCATTCCATGTCATAGATTGTGGAACAACCATTCCATCTAATGGACCTCCTATACACATTTTGGTTACAATACCTATTTTACTATAATGACTGAAGCATTACATTTATACATATTACATCATAATTATTAATATCAATTTATAATACTATAACATGCTCGAGGACATTAATAGTATAGTTTCTATGGATACATAGATACTTAATAAACTAGTTCATAAGTGAACTACATATTCACCAATTCCAAACATCATAATTTTCACTATTATTATAGATGTCATATATAATACCATTACTCATTTAATGGGAAAATGAAACATAATATAATATGAGCTCTCCTTACTAGTAATGGTAAACTAAGGAGATATATAATCATAACTAGGAAATAAGGTTATGAGAAAATGAGTATTGCATTTGGATATCATACCCAGAATATCAAATTATAAAATCCAATAACATCAAATTAATAATAAATGAACCAAATAACATAATCTTGGAGATCATGAAATTGGAAAATGGAATAATCATGTGAAATGCCAAATAGTAATAAAAAAATAAATTATTCATCGAATATTATTTAAAAAAATATGATATTGTAATTGGTTCTCTCCCATAATAATCAAAGTTGTCAAGGATAACTCCCAAGACTATCACAGTGGACAATTTCCCTTACTGATCTAGTTTAACTTCCCATTCTAGTACACCATATCTCATGAGATATCAATTATTACCCAATGCATTGGATAAATATATAATTACCACCCATCAAAAAATTAAAATCATATATATGTATCTATATGATCATAAATAATTCATCATATCAGAACCCCTAAAAATAAATTCTGTTGGTAATACATTTATTTTATCATTGCACATTAAAATAAATTTTGTTAATACCCAAATGATTATACCATAAGTTATACAAATAAGATTAGTTTCATAAACATTTTTTCAGTATATTTATATGTCAGTTTTAGAATAAATAATATCGGTATCAATGGATTGTATCCCAGGTTATTCTTATGTAACATCAAAGGATAACATCATAGATAGAAATTTATTTTTATATATATGTTAGAATATTTCAAGAGGAAAATATTATTTTTATTTCTAAATAACATAAAAAAATATTAAAATTTCGAAATATAAATAAAATATTTTCATTAAAAAATAAGCATAGAAAAAAATAGTAGATTCATTAAATTATTGAGAAATCATGATACTACAAAATATAGTTAATTTCATAATTAGAAAAAATAATCCTTTAATTTTTTGTAACAACCCAAATGGTCCAAATATGGAAAACGAACTGAAGAATCCATTAATTTTTTTTATAAAATGTAAAAAACTATAATAATATATTTAAAAATTAATATAGTAAGTGTATATGAAGTAATGTTTTTGGAAAACATGGATTTTGAAGAAAAAAGTAATCTTACTTTAGATAGGGAAAAATAATATTTATCAAATAAACTTTTTTTGGATTATTGATTAATGAAATAAGAATAAATAAAGTTAAAAATATAATTATTATGATATATATAGATAATAATAAAAATAATGTCTTCCTTGGGAGATAGGTTATAATATTTCTTTTTGAGAAGCACGAACATAAAAATTCATGATAAAATATGAGATTATATCGTAAAACACATAACACTATGGAACATATTAGATCATAATACGCCTAAAATAATAAAATAATTTGAATCATAAAATATTGTAAAAATAATAAATTCATGATGTTAGATTTTGGAGGGTATGTATATACACTCCATAAAAGGAAATAGGAGCAGAATCAAACAAAATTCCAAAATAAGGCTGGTTGAGAAAAATTTATCAAACACTGGGTCATTAAATCCATTATAAAACATGAATATCATTTATAATAAATATAAATATATTATAAATATTATATGGAACCATAATAAAATGTATCATAAAATATATTTTGTCTTTCAACCTATAATGAACCATATTTTAACAATTTATTTCTACAATCAGGTTTTATTAGTAAAACGTTTTGTTTTCATATATGATTTGATTTTGTATTATCAATTCTTCAATATTTATCATTTATAAATCACATCCACAATGATAAAAATTTAATAAATTTCATTTTAATATTCACTATATATCTATTTAGGGTAAAAAAATAATTATAGAGATGGAAGATGAGAAAAATCATTTATCAAGACAGAAGCCATACATATGCATGAATTTTGTTTACATTTTGTTGATGGAGTTACAGAAATAAAGGTAAATAATATATTACCATTCAATAATACATTTATTTAATATATATAACCAATTTTCATTAATCCTATCCTTATTACATTCTATATATTGAAAATTTGTTGAATGATTCACAATTATCATTGAGGCTTTAGTATTATGTAAACATTAGTGTTGTAATCATATTACCATGGGATGGTAATCAAGATTGTATATGTGATATTAATATTATATATGTGAAATAATATAATTATCATTATAAAAAAATGAGAAACATTTCCTTATATATTCCCTAGAGTGGTGGTGTTAGGAATCAAATTACATTGGACACATTTTGGTAGTCCACCGTATAGATGATTGATGGTTTCATTTTACAGTTGATGAAATTAGATGAGTATATACGTAACACTTGGATATTTTTAATAAGTTTTTTAATTTAAATAAATTTTTTTCTTCAATATCTAGTATTTCACTAAATCACGAGTTTAAAAGAAATATATAATCTTATATGATCATTATAACACACCTGTCACCTTGGAAGGAATATATTTGAAAAATTAATGTATAAATAAATATAAATTTCAAAGACAATATTAATTTATAAGTATGTTGTTATAAAATGAGACCACATTTTTTGTAGTGTCACATCAATCATCAAAAATATATGTTATCATAAAAATGAATTTTTCCTCACTATGTAAATGATTTTTTATTTTAAAATGGTGATGGATTTGAAAAATTAAATTCATTTATGAAATCGTCATTTCAAAATTATCGAATTTTTTTATATAATTTATATAAAAAAAATTATTATTTATGGAAAAGTGAAGATATTGATTTTTATGAAAAATCCATTTTACATTAAATAATTACAGGAAAAATTGTTGTTATGGATTATTTTTCAATTTTAATTAGTTACTATTAATTAAAAATAATTAAATTTTAGTTTTTTATAATGGATTTTATACGTGAATTTATTATAAATGTTTTCATGTATCTTACAAGGAATATTTTAGAATAACATTTTTTCATGAAAAATTACCTGATTTATTATAAATTATACTAGAAAACATCTGTTATTTGAATTTTAAAAAATGTAAAAAAAATTAGATTCAAAATTTTCAAATTTATTGAATATCTCTCTTTTGATTTTGGGCCAAATTAATAGTAACTATAGTAAATTTGGTTACCATTGTAAAGGGTAAATTGGGTAATTTTTATTTTTAAAAATTGATAATTACTATAAACTGAACCTACAATATGAAAAAAAAAATACATTATGAATAGTATTAGACATCTAAAACATAAGGATATCTATTATGTTGTTTAATTGACAAATTTCCATGAAAATGACTTGTATAAAATTTAAATCTAAAAAGTCACAAAATGTCACTTACTTTGTCTTAAATATCTCTTATTTTTCCACATGGGGATAATAGAATTTTATGAATGAATAATGATATAAATTCTATACCTTATAAACATTCATTCATTATAAACTTATATTTTTGGATTTTTGGGCCACATAGATATGTTCAAGATATATATAATATTTTAATTACAAAATATAATGATGTCAGACTGATGTTTTAAAAAATAAATAATTATTAGAATAGGGTCAACCAATAGATATATTAAAAAACAATTATTATTCTAAAATATATATGATTTATCTTTAATAAGGTATATTATTTTTTTGCAAAGAAATAAATTTATTAAATAATTTCACAACACTAATACATAAAATATTTTATTAGTGGAAGTAGAAAACAAATATTAATAAAAATATCAAAATAAAAATATTTTATAATACATAATAAAAACATTATATTACCTAGATTTAATAGGGAGATAATAAATATTTATTTTAATTTTACTTGTAATCTTAAAATATTTAAAAGTACATGTAATGAATATTTTCAATGTTGAAACTCAAGATGTTTTATAAATATCATATTAAATTTAATTATTTATGAATCATAAATATAATTTGAAATAATAAATAATTATAATATTGTATATAATGCTTTAATTTTTCATTTATGTTTCAATTGACATCTTATTAGTTAAAAATTTGTACCTTTCAATATTGAAATTTTTTTATGACAATTAAAATTATAAAATTTTAATTAATGGTTAATTAAAAATATAATGTATACAATAATACGAAAAATTGAATAAAATATATTATTTTATGGGAATACCTCATTATATCATCGTATAATAAAATCCACTGAATTTTGTGGTAATTTAATTGACATCAAATTTATTATAAATTAATATTTTGAGCGATTTGAAATGTTCCCCCACCTTAATTATAAAAAGGATCATCCTCCGTCATGTAATCACATCAAAATTAGCCTTAATGATCTATAATACAATAAAAAATTCTTTTTCAACATCCATAGCTACATTCTAGATGTTATGGTTTTCTCAAAAGACACAACCTAGTATCCATTATAGGAGATTTAATAGATGTTTTCTGAATACGAATGAATCTTATTTATCGAATCATTCAATATTTATTCTTATTCTAAAAAATATTCATGTTTTATTTTCATTATAAATTAATAATTCCATATAATAGGTTTTTTAGGACATGTTATTATTACTATGGAATGTCTATATTTCACCATTTATCTATTATATGGAAAACCAAAGCATCGCGTGTTCGAACGTACTACTAACAATCTCCACGACATAGTGTACTAATATTTTTTTCACCACACTACATTGATGAATATAATGATTGAAATAATATATATTTAATATTATTGTAAAATAATATTTAATATGGAAAAAATTAATATACCATCCTATTCCATATCAATTCACAAATAAGGGATTGATATCATCACTACTTCATTGGTTTATCCTACCGCCTCCACAACATGATATTTTCATTTTCCATGTTCTCCATTTCATAATGATTATACAACGGTAAATAATGAATTAATATGTAATATATTAGTTTAATATAAATATTTATATTAAGGAACTATATCTTATTCATAATAAGGTGGTCTTATATGACAAAACACACAGAGTAAAAAGGAGTATCTAACACACGAAAGAAGTGTAATAATGTAAAATTTTTAAATAATAGTTGATAAAATGATATACGAGTATCATATAAGGTATTATATATATGAAGGTGGTTGTATTAAAATTTTATAACGTTACGTAAACGATTAAAGATGATATTTAAATATGTATGAATGAATTAATACATATGATAAGGGTAAATTTCACAATATCATTATTATTGGGGATTTTTTATAAGTATCTACTATGGAATATTTCACTTCCATGTACTTGTTCAATAAAAATATTTTCCGAAATATTTCAACAATTCTATAAATTTTTTTAATTAATTTTTACACATAAGTGAGTTTTTACAAAATTGATTTAAAGGGTCCTTTTATTAATTTTTCAAATGAGGTTCTTTTTATGTTTTCTTGAAAAAGTTCAATGTAATTTTTTTACTTATATGACAGTAATAGATTTTCAACATATGTGATGCCTTCTTTCCTTGAATATTATCTTACAAGAATACATGTATATTTTCAAATCAAAAATTTCTTTAAAAATTGAATCGTATTTTATGAATAAAATGTTTTCTAAACTGAAAAGTTGTTTTCATAATGAATTACTTCATGTGATCTCGTAGAAAAAATGTCCATATACGACAATATTATTTTATGATACATATGATTTATTAGAGATATTTTTTATGAAAAATTCCATTAATTTTTATTATATTTGTTTATTAATATTATGGCATGATATTAATGAAACGAATTCCCTTTCCATGCATATTTCGATGAAGAAATGCGTATAAAATCCATTTCATTTCAGGGGTCCTGATATAAAAAATTACTTAATTTCATGTAGAAAACATATGTATAGTTTTAATTCTGTGATGGGTGGGACCTATATCCCCCTCTAATAAATTGGGTAAGTATGTATATCCCCAGAGGTAGATGGTACTAGAACATGATTCGATTTCGGTTATGTAATATTTTTACTACAATGTGAGTATAGTCGGTGGAAAAAAGAAATTTTTTCTGCCATGGTGGTCTTCTCAGTGAGAATTTGATAATATTAAAATGATATTTTATTCTTATGTGTATGACAAAATTTCTTTGATTATGTTATAAACCCATGAATTATGTTCTTTATAAATCATTTCTTATGAACTGATAGGATATATTTCATAACTCAGTATAATCATCCTTCATATGAACCATATATCTTTCATAATTCATTTCCATGTTCTTTTTCCCTTAGTTTTATTTTCCCCTGGATATGAAGAAATGTATTATGTAAGACATTTCAAAAATATTTATAGTTATAATTGAATAATATGGAGATAATGTAGATGTTTTGTAAATCAGTTGATTATATTTCCATTTTTCCAAAGGCACTAAACAAATACTATTATGGAATGGTTTTTATGATATTTAATGAATATTCATATATATATATATATATGTTCAAATATATATGTATGAAAATTATGTTACATTGTATTTTTTATCATTTATATGTTTAGTAAATCTTTCTAAACAATGGTGAGAAAACATAGAAAGAATCAATTGGATAAGAATATGTTTAGGATAAAATTCTAGTGTTTTGTTATTATAAAAAATAACAATTGATAAAAACTAAGGTTTCCTAGATAAAAATTTTATAAGAAATTTTCATTTATTATGTTGTTTTCGCACTATAAATAGTTTTAATCACACTATTATTTTGGTTTTATTCAACAGTAGTTAACTGATGGAACCACATCAGCACAAAATATGATGGTAAATTCAACTATTTTTCTATAGAGAAACAGAATTTCATGGTATATGAAATCAAAAATATTTTTTCTATTATCACAAAACACTGTAAAGATATTAATCACAATGTACTTCTAAATGAAAAAGTGAGGGAACAACATTTTGTTGAGTCCTTCATTAGGAATCAATCACCTTTGTTTAAGGGTTGTTTTGATCCAATTATGGATGAATATTTGATCAGAAGAAATGAAATGATATTTGTATTTCTACAATAAAATGAGTATTTTATTTTTTTAATTCTATCATTTGTATGGTGATATAGATCAATAGTTTAATCTCATCCAGAATATGAGGTAACCATATGAAATTGAATCTATGGAATGTGATGTGTTCTTTAACATATTATTCAATGGGTAATTTTCACTTATTCATTGATAAGAGATATATATGGTGATTATTGATATTATGAAAATGTATTATGAATCCATTATTAGATATGGGAAAACTCTTACTAGAATTGATATATACACTTCCTAAATTACCATACAACCTGAGAGTTGGGTTGACTATTTCTTCATTGGCATAATACCGTGTCTCCAAAGTGAATTATCCAAAAATGAATTTAGTATCTACGAGGAAACCGTTCAATATTCTCTCAAGGATGAAATGGAAATTGGAGGTAACCACCAATTTTATGGGTTCAATAAGAAGATAAAAATGGGATTCATAAAAAAATATAAAACCATAGTGAAAATAAGGTTATTATTCAATTGTTATCAATGTTTGGAAGGAAACATGATAGAAATATTATTAAGGGTACTAGTAAATTTTATATGAGTACGAATTAATATCATCTATTAATTGACTACCTAAGAGATGGGTAAATGTTTTTTATGAAAAGAGAGAAAAGATTTCACATAATAAACCTACAATAGTTCTAGGCAACAATTGAAAGGAAAATGGGAATTTTTCTAACTCATTCCTAAATCAAATTTTTATCAATGGTAATTTGTGTCCCCAACATAGTAGGGATAATGAAAATTGAAAATCACACGTGATACCTAATAGTGATATGGTGAATGACAATAAAGTGTTGAATAGTACACTTACCATCCAGTTTAATGAAGATAAATTTTTTTTTGATTTTTTATCAAAACACTCTTTTTTAATTCTAAATAATATTCTCTGGGAATTATCATATTACTACAAGGATTAGATGTTTTGTTTGCTGTGAACAAAATTAATGGAACACTAGCCACATCATAAGTTTTTAATTCATATTTGGTTAATCTTCAGGGTAATGTGATATGTGAAAATCATGTGATTCTTCCTTTCGTTGAAATCATTGTGATACATGGATTTCATTAGAATTCACTATATGGAGTGTATATCAGTTTTTTGTGGAAGGAAAGTCACATTTCATATTCTAAATGAATCATTCATCGTATATTGATGCAATATTTACATGATATATTAATTGAAATTACAAGCATATCGTGGGTCATAATTTTTATAAGTGAAGGTTATTTATCTCATATTGTTAGGGAGAACCTAACCATTATGGATACTCCTTTTGTATGTGAGTTTCCTGATGTCATTATGAAATAATTTCCAGGTCTTCCACCAAATCATGAATTTGAGTTTAAATAGAACACATACCACATGATCTGACTATTTCAAAGAATCCATATTGAATGGAATTATTTTACTTATATAAATTGAATAAGAAAATTCATTAGAATATTTAAAATGGATTCATAAACCCTAGTGAATCACCATGGTGTTCACTATAACTATTTTTTAAAAATAAAGATGGATCAATTAGACTATGCACTTTTTAGGGAGAACCAAAAATGATCACCATCAAGAAAAAACATCATATCCCCCTTATTGATTACTTATTAGATCAACTATTTGTAGATCAATAAATTCAATGACTGATCATCATTTTAGATATCATCAATAGAGATCCAAGAAAAAGGATATACCCCAAACGAAATTACATAAAAGGAATAGAAACTATATATTTCTAGTGATTCCTTTTGGTCTTACTAATTCCCTAAAAATAATTCTATATTTAATAAATATTTTATTTAATGATTTTCATGATCAGTTTGTGGTAGTATTTATAGAAGATATTCTTGTATATTTATATACCATGGATGAACATGAATATGAATTTTGGATTATACTATAGATACTGAAAAATAGATAATATTTTTAATTAATTCACCATGTTTGAATTTTGGAATTATAATGTTTGATTTTTGAATCAAAAAATGTAAAGAGTCAGCATATTTTATTATCTAGATAAGATAGATGTTATAGAATGTTTGACTAGCACAACAAATGAAAAATGAGAAGTGTAGTTTTCTTAGATTATATGGAGATGATAGATGTTAAATGAAGGATGTATCATGATTATCTAATCAAATCGCCATGTTAACCTACAAAGTATTTAGGTTTATATGGATAGATGAGTGTGAAAATAATTTCAATGATGTGAAAAGTAGGTTAGTCAGTACACATATGATCTGTCTACCCAGTAGTGGAGAATGGATTAAGATCTATAGTGATGCATCAAATAAGAGGTTCACATGTCTTCTCAGACTAAATGGTATGGTGATTTCATATTACCCAATAAAAATTAAAATCTATGAAGAATATTTACCAACTATAAATTTGAATTTATATGGAGTTATACTTTCATTTATGATATAGAGGAATTAATTTTTTGAATTTTTTTTGACATATATACTTCATATAAGTGATTAAATTATTTTTTCACTAAAACGGATATGCATAAGTTCCAATGAAGATTGGTGTAGTATATTAATGATTATTACATCCCAATACATTACCACAATGGGAAAGAGAACATGGTGATCGATGCATTGAGTTGAAATGATCTTTCCTGACTATATATGATGAATCTCACAAATGATCTAATATTTATGGATTTGAAAAGTATGAATCTTGAAATTATTATTAATGGGTAGATAAATTTTCTTTCTCAAAATAATGTTCAATAATATATTCATGTGATTATCAATTGAGGAGGATCAAAAGGAATATTTATAGTTACAAAAGCATATAATAATTTATCATGAGTTCAATAATTATTGTGGTTGAATTATCTAGTACATGTTCAATTTTTTAATACCCCCCGTATGAAAATTAAACAAGGATCTGTTGTGTGAGCAACATAGTTTATCATTATCTATTCATCCTCGATGAAAAAATATGTATAGGGACTTGGATGAATATTTTTGGTGGGATGTGATGAATAAATATATAATAACTAAGATATAACATTATTTTATTTAAAATTAAATGGGATTATTTTGAGAGTAGGAACTAATATGAAATACAATTCTAAGGCTCGGATTTCCTTGAACGATCCATTAAAAAATATTAATCTTTAAATAGTGTGCATGTGCGGTTTTCCTGAAAAAGTGAAATAAATCTAAAACGGTTTCCCAGGATATAAATATAAGGGCACAATTTCATTTTGGTTGGCGGGTGTAGCCTAGGAATGAATTATGATTAGTCAGCGCATGCCTCCTATGAGAAAACCTAAAAATGGAATTAACATAAAAAGAATAAATAAATATAATTAATATTTTTTCAATTCATTATTAATCACAAACGATGAATTGGATTCCAAATCTCAAAACACCGTTGAACTCATTAGGGTATTATTTACTTGGTTATATCCTAACATTGGCTGATTAGGGTCAATAATAGAATGTAGTTTTTTGTCGTAGAAAAATAATAAAATAAAGATACATTATTTTAAAATTCTTATAACACCTAAATTGAAACTCGTATTTGAAATATGATAGTACCATTGATTTTGTGATGGGTTTGCTTCCCATTAGCTGATCCTAACAATGACTTGCATGGGCTGGGTATGAATGTTGGTTGTTGGGAAGTGACCATAAAAAAATAATTAAAATAAAATTTATTATTTTTTTGAATACTTGTAACTCAAAAACAGTAACATGAATTAAAAATATGAGACCACTATTGAGTTTGTATTGAGATTTTATCCTCAATGAGAACATAACTGTAGCCACCGTGGTTTGAGGGATAAATGTTATATTTTCTAAGTTTTAAGGAAAAATAAAATAAACATAAAAAGTTCATTTTATAAGAAAATGTTGGCCACGGTGCAATAACTAGGGGAGGATAAATATCATTAATTTACAACATTAATGATTCTGTGTAACGATGTTGCAACGTAGTGTAATAGAAACACTGATTCATGTTTCATCAATTAATATCCTAACAAGTAATGCATGATTTTTTCCACAATCTGGGAATTTATCTTAGGCTTTGGTGGGTGGCGAAGAAGAATAAATGAGGAAAACCTCCCCAAAAATGAACGCCAGTGAATCTGACAAAGGTGAAGAAACCCTTGTATAGAGGATTCAAGATTAGTGACCAACCGATTAGGAAGAATGATCATCCTTGAGGAATCTCCATTCTCGGGTAGGGGTTTGACATATTAATGAATTGTTTTCCCCACTCTGCCTCTATAAATGTTGAAAGAGAATAAAATTACAAAGAAGTTGATCCTCAAATAGATTTTACAAGGGGGGATTGGAAATACAATTATGGTATGATATAAGGATTATATCTTAGGGATTTATAAATTAATTATCGTGAACCTACTAACACGAACAAATCTGGACCAACACGAAAAAGGGTTAGTTTCTCATTTTGGTGTTCTTTTTAATCCCATATGTCTATCTCTCTCCCTATTATTCATGGATTAATGGATGACATCACCTCAATCGTAGAGGCACTGGTTGATGACTGCGACACAAGGCCACCCTACGGTGGCATCATGCTACTGTGGCACCCCCAACACGATGATAGGTGGGAGGAAGTATGCTGGAAGCAGGCCATAACAGTAGTAGAAACGACCTACATAGAGACCGGTGGTACGAGGATACGGCCAACCAACTGAGTCAGAGGTGTATGCAGCACGAACACGCAGTCTACAGATGACAACGGTGAGTTGTGCCAGTGGAAGAGCCACTGGTCACATGAATGGACCGATCCATGTTATCCAACAAGTTCTTGAGGGCGGTGCCACATTAGTGATGCATTGGAGTAGTGGCCCACACTGGCAGGTCACGGTAGGAGCTAGAACACAGTCATGTACCACATGCAGAAGAGGTGGATAGCCATATCCTTCCATGTGTAGCATGAACCAGATTCCCTACAGGCATCTGGGGAGGGGGAAAACCGGCCCGCCATGCAGACTGGGCCTGTCAGGTTAACTGAGACACTGGGTGGCCCAGGATGTAAAAAATTCCGCTCACCGATTAGGGCAAGTCCAACAAGAAAAAATGGGATACTGAGCAGTCTAGGTTGGGAATGAAACAACCCTCCGGTTATGGCTCCGATTGGATAGAAGTAGGTCGATGGGAGACCCGGTGGGCTGGGCCCATGACTGACCCGAAGTGGTTCCTTAAAATACCAATGGTTGTGGCCTCATGGATTGTCCGAACTCGGTCTCCATATACCCAACCAGGTTGGGTCGGCCGAACCGGGTTAAGTCATGCAGGACCCCCTAATAGGGTTGGTAAGGTCAGTCCGACAATGACAGACCATGCCTAGATAGAATCGACCCCTATTAAAAAAAACATCAATATATTTCATAAAATATGTCTAGTTTATGCACATTTTGTGTCCTTTTAAGCCACAAAAAGTGGCGATTATTTTTGAATGCTCTAAGAATGCTTTCATGGATATTGAAATTTGAAGAATTGCTTGAGAAATTGATTCTCCTGGAATTAGGGGTACTACGTTTGGGAATCCCAAGGCTGGATGAGACCTAAAGATTACTGACTAGCATGTATATGTGACCCTATATAGCATGATTATTAGAATCCCTATGTGAAATAATTTCAAGCGGCTCTATGTAAACCAACTACAAGTGACACTATATTAACCCGCAGTAATTGGACCTGTGGAGACCAGCTATACGTATCCCAGTGTGGACCAACTATGTTGGCCTATCTCGGGAGTGATACTGTGTGACCTGATAGACCCACGATTGGGAGTGGCTTTTTTGTCCCATATGTCCCATGGTACTCATCAGGGATGAGTACCTCAACTGTTGAAGGTGTTCATTGTTATGAATGATAGTCTTTATTTCCATACATTGAGTTATACTGGTGTGAGATGTCTTTGTTTTGTGGTATTTCTATATGGTATTGCTTCGTGGTCCTTTCATTGTAGATTGGGGTCCCAAATATGTATTGTGTTACTCACCCCAACAAAGGCTACATCTACATGTGTTGTGTCTCATGCAGGTGATCAATGCTTTGACGAATATCTTGGTGGTCTGGGACAAGGGGATACTCAGTGATATTGGACCGTCAAATGCTTTGACAGAGTCCCTGGTGGTTCGGGGCTAAGTGGTTCATAGTGATATGGGACTGAATGACACTTTAGAGAAGTCCTTGGTGGTCTGGGACCTTGTGGTACACAGTGAGATTGAATGGGCGAGCTTACTTCTACAGATATAGGCAGCTACACCTCACTTACCCTCCAGGTGGGGTCTCATGTAGATGGACTATAATAGTTGTACATTCCTTATTGGTTTTGGACATGAATTCTTGTCCCTTTTTAATTTCAATTTTTAATATACTCGTAGTTGTTTTCACAGTGATCTTTGTAGTTTACTTTAGGTTTACATTCCGTAGTTTGAGCATTGTGCATGTGTATAGGTTTTAAGTCCAATGCCTTCACTTTTTGGGATATTCCTACTCAGTGCTAGTCGCCAGCCCTGGAATATGGATGGAGGGTTTGGGTTAGTAATGACACATGAAGTAGTGGAATGTTCAGGAGGATGTGGCTTCAGGTGTGGTCAGTTCTACCAGAAGAACTAATGGTCTAATTTTTTGATCGGGCAACAGTGTAAAGTATTTTGAGTTCCAATTTTTTGATAGGGATTCCATTGATTGTGTATCTTCTGATGTATCTATGATCCCAGACCCTGAATTCTATTTTCTAGCCTGGTTCATTAAAACATAGGTTGAATTCATCTTTGAGTGTTTTAACATGACCTTTTTGAGTCAGAGTGAGCTCAACATGTATAATAAAATTAATATGGTTCATCTGGATTCACTTTCAAGATGCCTCCACGCAGACAGCCATCCAAGATACCATTGCATGACCACGAGGATGGCCCATTGAGTGATTATGCTTTGTATATGGACCATTTCCCATGATGTATCCTTTGGGTAGTGTCCTATAGATACAACTAATTGTTGGTCTGTAGTTACTAACTGTGCTACCAGTAGAGGAAAACTTAGTATTAGTTCCTTAAATGAGTTCTAGTGATATGGACCTCCTATGATCAGGGGAGAGATAGATCTGCATTTTACTTTGGATTGTATGGGGGCACTAATGTGAGTATTTTGATTAGTGAGGATGGAACATGACCGGATAGAGGATATAGTTGTGAGCCTTCTATAGGGAAAAATATGTGGCAGAGGAGTTCAGAGAGAAATAGGAGGTGGTATACATTTCAATAGGTTACAAAAACATCCCCGATTTAGTCCATAGCATGTTCAAAGATAATTAAGGTAGGGGAAGGGGTTCCATCATTTGACAATCCTTACCAGCATTGTTGTAAATGTTTTGAGTTTTCAGGTCCCTATACTGGTGGAAGATTACGACATATTTCCATAGGATGTTCGTGGACTACCACCTCATAGAGGGGTATACATATGAATTCATATATACCATGGTATGACACTGATATCTAGAACTGAAATCAATTTGAAGCTGTAGAGCTCCAATAGATGTGGGTACAGTTGGAGGATTTTCATTAGAAGTGGTTTGTAAGGATGTATGTTTCACTATGGGGAGCCCCAGTGTTATTATCCAAGAAGGAAGACAGAAGTATTAGGATATGTGTGTCTATCCAGTGCCAGAACCAAGTGACTATGAATAAAAATATTCCCATATCGATTATTGATGACTTCTTCGATCTACTAAAAGAATTGAGATGCATCTCAAAGATAGACCTCAGATCATGTTATCACTAGATTCGAGTACGAGATGAGGAAATCTTGAAGATGGATTTCATATGTCATTACAGCCTATACAAGTATATAGTGATGTTATTTGGAATAAATAACTCCCCAAAAATGTTCATGGGACTCATGAACATGATCTTCCAGCCATACATATACTGGTTTGTATTGGTCATCATTTCTGGAATCTTTTTATATTCAAGATCTCAGGAGGAGCACATGATACAAATGAGGACGGTTCTGGGCACAATCTGAGAGCACCAACAAGAAAAAAGACACTTGAAGTGAGAGCTCTTGATGGGAAAGGATCACATTCTATGACATGCCATCTCAGAGGCTAGAGTTACAGTGGATCCAGTGAAGATCAAGGAAGTGCTTTCTTGGGCACCACCCAGAGAGTTATTGAGCTTCGGAGTTACCTTGGGTGGGATGGGTATTTTCGAGGGTATGAAATTTAATTCTATAGAGTCATAACACCCATTATAGTGATGAAAAATAATGGAAAAGCATTCATGTGTCTATAAATATTCCAACAGAACTTTCAGCATCATAGGCTGAGCATGACGAGTTCTCCTATCATGTGGTAGCCAATGGAGGGCACTGACTATGTGGTATTGTACAAATAATCAAGAACTGGGATTGGTTGTGTCTTGATGTAGGGGAAATCCATGATTTCTAATGGATCATGGCTGTTTAGATCACAATCATATAACTTTACATCTCCTGAACTTGAGTTGGGAGTGGAAGTCTTTTCATGGAATATGAGGTGACAATACCTTACAGTAGAAAGATTAATCGTCTACTCCTACTAGAAGACTCTGAAATAATTTTTTCTCATAAGGATATAAATCTCTGACACAAACATTGGATAGAATCCCTCCAATAAGATGAAATTGATATATTCTATAATATTGGGAAGGGGAACATGGTGGTAGTTTCTCTCAGCATGAGATCGAGTTGAAAACTACTGAGCGAGGCCTCATAGTTGTTGGACTCGCTTCAAGTATCCTTTTTTGGAAAGAGATGAGGTAGCTCATATTTAGTCAATGGTATTTTCCCATCACATATACAGCGAGTCAGGGAGGCACATCTCAGAGATACAAACTGTGAGACTACCCTTTCCTAGATGTCCACAGGGAATGACCCTGAGGGATATTCTATTGGTGGAGAGAACACCATCCTTTTTAGAGGATTCACAATAGTACTAGTGGAGTTTCAGGATAAGGTGTTGTAGGAGATCTCTAAATACCCTTTGATGGTACATACATGTATGATTAAGATTTATCAGGACCTATGACGTCATTCTTGGTGGTCCGGGATGAAAAAGGCAGTGGCAGAGGTAGTCTCGAGATGCCTCACTTCTCAGCAAGTAATGGCTAAGAACTATGTTCCAGCATGATTAAAACAACCCCTTGAGGTACTTGAGTAGAAGTGGGAGGGAATATTGAGGGACTCTATGATAGGCTAATCACGTACATCTAGGGGGAACAATTCCATATCGTTGAACGTATACCGACCCCCATGTCATCCCACATCCTACCCATTCAATACTAGGGGTATGTATAGTTATCGGGATGCCTCTATGTGAAGAAGATAGTCTGACTCTACATAGTCCCATTAATGATAGTCTCAGATCATGAAACTCACATTGCATCCCTGTTTTCAAAGGGATTATAAGAGGATTATGAGACTCTAGTATGCTTGAGCACATCATTTCACCCATAGACCAATTGTCAAACAGAGAAGACCATACAAACCTTAGAGGACGTTCTCCATTCTTGGATTCTAGATTTTGGTCATAGTTATGAGGACCACATTCCACTGGTGGATTTTTCATACAACAACAACTACCACTACACCATAGTTATGGAACCATTTGAGGCACTGTACGAACAACCATGTCAGACACTGAGATGCTGGATAGACCCAGGGGAGTCATATCTCCTGGGTCCAAAAATGGAATAGGGTTCCAATGAGAAGGTTATTGTAATACGAGAGTAGATGAAGACTACAAATAGTTGAAAGTCTTATAATAATAGGGAATAAGGTCATTGGAGTTATAAGAGGGGGGCCATGAATTCCTATAGGGATCTCCTTGAATAGGGAAACATAGATTTGGTCAGGGCAACAAGATAACTATGAGGTTCATCAGGATTTTCTTGTTACTATGTAGAGTGGATGAGGTGGCATACCACATTGATATGACTCCAAAATTAGATAGGATTCATGGAATCTTTATCGTATCCTATCTCAGGAGATACATGCACGACCCTTCTCACATCATCATCCACATGGAGCTAGCGACTGACGATGGGGAGACATTCACAGAGTACTCGGTGAAGATAGAGGATCGATAAGAGAGGATCATTCATGGATGATCGATTACTATTGTGTGTGTTTATTGGCAGCACGAGAATCTCTAGGAAAGAATGTGGGAGAAGGAAGATCAGATTCATTCTTAGTACCCCCTTGTTGGGGATTAGCCCATTATTGGGATTACGAGGATGTAAAACCCTAAAGGGTGGAGTAATAAAATATCCCGGATTTTCAATGTATTTTTTAAATTAAATGGGATTATTTTGTGAACAAGAGATGAGACGACATGCGTTTCTGAGGCCCGGAGTGCCCGGAATGATCCGTTATAAAATCTAAAGCATTAAATTGCATTCGTGAGCGGCTTTCCTAAAAAAATGGAAGAAATATTAAAGGAGTTTATAGATCAGAAATATGAAGTCACTATTTTATTCTAGAGTTTAGGATTACCACAGGGACTACTTAAGTTTAGTCAGTGAGGGCCTCCAGTGATAAATCACAACAAATGGAATAACCGTGATCAAAATAGTTAAATAAAACTATTTAATTTTTTAAATACTTACATCTTAGGAATGAAGACTCGGATAAAAAATATGAGAACAATATTGAACTTGTGAGGGTATGATTTGATAATTAAATGCATAACAAGGGAAGGTGTTGGTCAATAGTGGAAGTTTGTTATTGGTTGTAAATAAAATAAATGAATATTTTTTTTCAAATCCCGATAACACCTAAACAGCATCTCGGATTATAAATACAAAAGTACAATTGAGTTAATGAGATTATGATTCCCTTAGGTAGATCCTAAAATTGGCTACCACGGGCTAATGATGAATGTTGGTTTTTGGGACATGACTATACATAAAATAATTTAATTAAATATTTTCTTAATTTTGTATACTTATAACTCACAAATGGTTACTCAGATTAAAAATATGTGACCAACATTGACATCATAATTAAGTTTTTTCCTTAATAAGGAATCTACCTCAACATGCATGAGTCGATGTAAATTTTAATTTTTCCGACATTTTAATGAAAAATAAAATAAAAATAAATATCTTATTTTATTTGAAATTGTTCACTACGGTGCAGCAACGAGGTGAAGATAAATATCAATAATGGACTTCATTAATGAGTCAGTGTAATAATGTAGCAACATAGTGTAACATAAATTCTAATTCATGTTTTTTCAATTAATAACCTAACAATAAATGCATGATTGTTGCAAAAATACTTAAATTTCTAGCAGGATTTAGTGGGTGGAGATGACGAATGTCGGAGGAAAACCAGCCCTATGACAATGGCCAGAGGATTGGAAAATGGTGATGACATCATTGTCGAGTGAATTTGGGATCATAGATCGATGAATTATGAATAAATATTATCCTTGAGTAATCTCCTTTATAGATAAGGATTTAAATTATTAATTAATCGGTTTCCCTACTCTCCCCCTCTAAACAAAAATGATGATCAATTCTCAAAAGAGTTGATCAGTGTATGGATATTCATTTTTAGGTTGGGAAATATAATTTCGAGTTAATATCACGATTATATATTACTGAATTTTAATTTATACATCTTGATCCTAATAAAATGAAATAATATGGACCAATATGAGAAAAGTTCTGCTGCTCATTTGGGGTTTCTTTGTGATCCCCTCTATCACATAATCATCGTTCTTCATGGCATAATAGATGGTGGTGCATCGGCCATAGATGCACCAATGAGAGACCACAGAGAAAGGTTGTGGAAGAGGCAGTAGACCATGGAGATCGCAATCGACTATAGCTACCCGGTTGAATCGTAGGTGAACATAGTCAAATGTTGTCGACCGCCGACCACGTCGGTGATCTGGACACACTATAGAGTCTTGGGTCATGCTAAAGGACTGATCCCTATGAGCGAACCAGCACAAGAGGGCGGCGCCACTCGTGCACTGTGTTGAAGGAGCGACACACTATAGTAGGATATTTTATGTGCCAGCATGTGGTCCAGGACCTCGTGAGGAGGATGTAGCGGGCCTCATCCATCTGTGTGCACTAGGAATCGAATGCCCCACATGCATCTGGGTAGGGGAAACTGGCCCGCCAAGCAGGCCGATCGTGTGGCCCAATCTTCGCTGTTGGGTGGACTGGGATCAAGAAGAGTTATCTCGGTGTTGCGGGCCTGGATGGGAAGACAAACTGGGCTACTAATGGGCCCAGCTCAGAAAATAACCATCCTACCAGTTGCAGACTAGGACAGATGAAACCGGGTCGCTGGGCATCCTTGTAGGTTGGATCGACGACTGAACTGGGTTGTGTCCTGCAGGGCCCAATGGGGGAAGCCCAACATCCACCCTGGATAGGGATAATGCATACCCAACCAGGTCGGGCCATGCAGGACCCCCAAACTGGATTGGTCAGGTTGGTCGGGTCAGTTCGACCAGGCCAGACTGGGCCCGAACAGAACCAAACCTTTTTTTTAAACACCAATATCATTCAGACCAAGCATCTGATTGATGCACCATTTGTGGTGTTGGAACCATCACGATGAGGAGGAAATAATTGAATGCTATAATGAGGCATTCGTTGAAGTTGAAATTCAAATAATTTCATGAGGATTTTATTCTCCTAGAATCAAGTGCAGTACGTGCAGGAATCATATAGTTGTTTGAGACCCGAAGACTGATGACGAGGGAGTCTAAGTGACCCTGTAGAAATAGATCATAAAAGAAACTATGTGGACCAGATACAAGTCTCTCTATGTAAACTATCTACCAGAGGATCTACATGAAATATCTATCAGCGGCTCCATGGGGACAAGCTATAAGAAGCCTAGTGTGGACCAACTATCCTTACCTAAGTGGGGAGATGCTATGTCCGACCCAACATACCCATATTGGGGAGAGTCTTTGTGTGAACCAACAGACCAAAAGAACTAATTAGGGATGATTACCTCAGTATTCCAAGGTGTTCGGTGTTATGAGTAATTGTCTTTCATTCCATACAATGAGTTATTCTCATGTTACCTATTTTTGCATCAGGGTATTTCTTAATGGTCCTTCATTTGTGGTTTGGGGTCCCTAATGTGTATAGTGTTACTCACCCCTAAATGTGCTCTCCTGTAGATTTCGTGTAACGTGCATTTGATAAAAACATCTACAAAGACATTGGTAGTCTGAGACTAGGTGTTTGAAAGTGAGATGGGATAGATAGATGCTTCGACTACGATCTTGGTGGTCGAGGACTAGGTGCTGCTCAGGGAGAAGGGATGGACAGACACTTCGAAGGAGGCCTTTGTTTTCTGGGATGAGGTGGTTCTTAGTGATATGGGGTAAAAAAACTTAAATCTACAGTTACATGGAGCTACCCTTCACTTACCCTCCAGGAGTGATCTCGAGCAGATAGACCATGGCAGTTGTACTATCCATTGTGGTTTTGGGCTGGTATTGTGTCCCATTTTTACTGTTAGTTTGTATTGTACTCTAATTATTTTTCTCATTGAAAGTTATAGTTTACTTTGTGTTTACTTTTTGCAGTTTGAGCATTGAGAATCTGTACAGGTTTTAAAAAAAATGTCTTCCCTTTTGGAATATTCTTACTCAATGTTAGTCGCTATCCCCAGGGATATGTAAGGCGGTTTAGGGGTAGTAATGGCATGTTCCCTTGGGGGATGGGTTGTGAAAATATATATATTTCATAAGATGATTCCCAATGCATGGTTTTTAAGTTTTTTAATTATAATAGATTGAAATATATGGGTGTGTTATGACAATTCATTGTACGATAATTGAAATGGGAAAACAAAACCATTTTTATTAGATATTATAAAAAATCTAAAAACCGTAATGTTATATGGGTTGTATTTGATCACCATTTGAATTTGGAACACTTCATTAATAGTAGATAATTTTTATCTATTTATTTTATTTCTATAATATATATAAGATAAGTGGTAAGAATAGTTGGAGTACCACATTCCAGTATATCTTATCGCTAACTAAGGTTTACCTTGATGTTTTGGAAATGCCTTAATGGTTTATTCATTGAGAGTTATGTTTCAACACAAATTACCATCGACATGAATGATTATAATTAAAAGATAAAAATTTCAACTTAATAAGAAATGTTTAGATCCTGATCTATGGACTTTAGAGGCGGTGGTGATCAACATGTACATTTGGTATAATCATATTACAAAAATTGTAAAATCATGATATTTTAGAAAATATATACTTTCTAATTATTTTTAATTATTTATTAGGCGGTGTTACTCACAATACATAGTTTATCATTTTCACACACACCACCATGTTTATATTGAATTGCATGCAACATCGATTAACTTTGATGGATTATGTTACACAATAGTCCAAGTCTTACTGGACAAAAACAAAAAATTAATATTATTTAATTATAAAATTGTATAACAGTTATCCATTGTAATTAAAGAAATTAATACGATTAAATAAATTTTTAAATCATAGATTACATATGTTTCTAAAATGAAATCATTGGTTACCAATTAATTAAAATGAAAATGAAGACCAATTGAATATATATGATATGTTTTTATAAGAAATATTTTAATGACCAAAATTTCATTTTATAACATAAATAAATTTAATTACCATATTTGAAATTTTCTTATGAAATTTTATGGTATGTATTTTATCCAGTTTTTATAAATATATCCAATAGTTTTGATAGGGTTATGATAATAAAAAATCAACATTTTAAACATAATCATCTGTATTTTTTAAAAAAGAAAACATATTTCCTTTTAATGGCCCAGTTAATCTAAATCTAATTTCAGACACATTAATATATCATTTTTAAAAAGATAATAACTTTTCCAATTTTAATATTAAAATTTACTCTGGGTGAAATTAAGGTATTTTTATGAGAACCTTCAAATTATGATGAATATGAAATTACACCAAATTTCAATTGAAAACTGCTTTTTCATCTAAATAATTTAAAGAGTTAATTAATATTTTTAATTCGTTATAATTTATAAATATATAAATTTAATATATTATAATAAAATATAATTAATTGACATAATTTTCATTGTGAATTTATATATTACATCATATCATATTTTTGAATACATTCTTTTTAAAAACACGCATTATCATATCATCTATATGATTAATTATAATCATATTATATTCACATCTGTAATTTGAATTTGAAAAATGGATTCCATATTTATAATTACAATAAAATATAATTTAATATATTTTTAAATTTTTTTTGTGACTAAATATTAGTCAATGTTATAAAAAATAATTATAGAGATTTAGGTAAATATGAGATTACAAAGGCGCTAATATTTAATATTAAGGGTCCCAATGACCATAGAACTAGTCCAAACATAGTTTTATTGATAGTATTATACCATTTGACCTGTCATATATTTTTTGGTTCATAATTTTTAGGAATACGATTTATGTGAGACATCTCAATAGTGTTTAAATTTTTATATTTACAATAAAGAAACTCCATCTCCATTAAAAAAATGTACTTACCCACCCACATTTCATCACACATATAATGCCATTTGGATCTCCCATAACTGAACCACATATTGTCTATGCATAGCGCCATTATAATTGAGTCCTTGGTTTGAGATGAAATCCCACCATGGAATCGTTATGGTGAAAAAAATATGAGTTACCTGGATAAGAGATGACATTCTCTAATGTGCATTTACATTAAATTTAATTATCCACAACTTTAATTATTATTATTACATGATTATATAATAACATGATTATCTTTAATATACTTACCATTTGAGTCAAAATAGTGATTCTACTTTAACCATCCTAGAATTGGAATGAGATCCTTCGGTTTCTGATTTCTTGAATTTTGGATTGGATGTTCATGGTGCAGGGAATCACTCTATTTTGTTTTAGGTGGCAGTGAAATCATCTCGATCAAAATGAAATAATCAAGAGAAGAAAGAAGAAATTGAGTAGTAAAAAAGTATAATGGGTTTAGAAAGGTATTTTAACTGAATTTAACACTAATAAAGATTGTGTTTTGAGGTTTGGAATGAGATTACGTGTGCCTTTTGGTTCACAATTAAAGAATGATTTTTATGTGAATCTCATAGTTCTCCATTTTATATTCATCCTAGATGTACTAAGATGTATAGTGTTCATCTGGATTATTTGTTGTGGGATGGAATGAAAATAGAGATTGTTGAATTTAATATAAAGTGTTAGATATTTCACCAGGTTAAAGAAAAAGATTAGTTACTAAATGGGATTCTTCAGACTTTTCTAGTGGAAGAGTGTAAAAAAGAAAATATTTTGATGGATTTCATAGTGGTATTACCAAAAACAAATTGAGGTAATAATGAAATATGTGATATTTATTATCAATTAACTAAATCTTATCATTTTCATCATATTCGAGATACGTTGTCCCTAGGTCAACTTTCTCAATTGTATATTAATGTGGTAGTCTGGTTACAAGGAGTTACCATATCCATTGTATATGAATGTGATCCCATGTTTAATTATAACATTTGGAAAGGACTTAATTTATCATTGGGGACTAAATTAAATTTCAGTATATCTTTTCATTCTCAATAAGATGGGTAGATAGAACGAAAAATTATAACCTTGGAAGATATGATAAAAGCTTGTTCAATGGATTAACCTAGAATTTGTGACCAATATATTTTATTAGTTGAGTATTCATATAATAAAAGTTTTCATTCTAGTATAATGATGGAACTATTTGTGGAATTATACGGAAAGTGGTTTCAAACTCTAGTTGTTTGGGATTCTGTGGGTGAAAAGAAGTGGATGGGACCTGAATTGTTAGAATAGATGGCAGAAAAAGATCAATTGATTCAGAAGCACATGAAGACCAAAAAAAGTAGGAAGAAAAGTTATATGTATAACATCAAGAAGGATATTTCTTCTGACAGAGGTGATCTTTTCTTTCTCAAAGAAAGTAAATGTAAAAGTGTGATACGTTTTCATAAAAAAGGAATGCTAAGTCCGCAGTTCATTAAACCCTATGAAATATTGGAAAAAGTTGGACCAGTTACCTACAAGGTGGATTTACCTCCATGATTATCCCAGTTACAAAATGTTTTTTATATTTCAATGTCGAGAATATATTTGATGGATCTATCTCATGTTTTTTATCAATTGTTTTTTTATTTGGAAGATAATATTTCTTATGAGGAACATCTCGTAAAGATTCATCAGTGGAGAGAGAACATATTGCAAAACAAGAAGATATATAAGGGAATGGTTTTAAAAAAACCATATTGTTGAAGAGGCAATAAGGGAATATGAAAATTCTAGGAGGGAAATATACCATAATATATTTGATAATTAAATAAAATTTTGGGGACACCACTTCTAAAAGAGGGGAATGATGTAGCATCCCATTTATTTATAGAATATTAATTTTTTGTATATATTATTATTCATAAAAATAATATTATTATTTAGTTAAAGAGGAAATTTTTTTGATAGCGTACTCAACAGACAATGATGGGTTTCTTTGAAATCTTACAATGCACACCCCATTAAGTTATACCAAAAAAATAATATATCATTATTATTATTTTAAATCGAAGTTAACGACTAGCCATTGTAATGGTGGGAATGAAATAAAATAGCAACAAAAAATTTATAATGTTTTTTAAATTTTTTACATTTATCCAATACATTTCGGAGGATTAAAATGAGAAAAAATCCAATTTTAGTAATTAAATACTCTAATATTTTTAAATGGTCGGATTATAGACTTTTGATGATGATGGTTTTTTAAATATAGTTTTTGTCTATTTTATATGTTCAATTTTTAAAATTAAATTTTTCATTAGAAGAGGAACCCCAAAATTTACTTTATCTGAATTTTATTTTCAGAAACAATTCATATTTATATGAATCATGACATATACTGCATTTTAATTCAAAACAGCCTTTTAATCTAATTTATTTATATTGTTAGATTATTATTTAAATAGGTTATAATTTTTAATTGGATAATTTTATTATCATATAATCTAATTATGGTCTATGGATGTAATTTAACTTTTAAATAGAACATAAACACATGTAAATATTTTGATAGTTGTTATTTTTAATACCCTTCTTTTTGGTTTTGAAAACAGGAATTAATTTTAATTTAATTTCTGCGAACTCTGTATTTTCAATTTGGAAAAAATGGATTCTTTATTTAGAATCAAGAGTTTGAGATTGCGTAAATAGGTACCATTGGTTTTTATACATTACGAATAGTAACATTAGTAATTATTTTATTTATAATTGTTAAAGGGTAAATATGGTAAATAAGGGTAAAAAATAATATAATAATATTAAAATACCATAACACATGTGAAAATACTAGTGTATGAGATATTTACAACCATTAAAATCCTTGGGTCGATTTTGGGTCCCCATGGATCAACATGGGAGTGATAATGACATTTTATATTAATTAATTTAGCATAAAGGGAAATATAACATAAACATGTATATTTTAGTAAAACAATTTTTACATGAGGATATATAAGTGATATATTTTACTATAAATTTCCATTAAAAAGATAAAACTATTTCATACAACTTTCTATTTTATTTATAATTTTTACACATCAAATGAATATATTTATTTATGACACAATGATTATGTAGTGATTTCCTTATTAATGAGTGATTTAAAAAATGATATTATAAATATTAAAATAATTTTCTTTGGAATCCTTTTATGTCATCCTATAATATTGAGGATTCTTATAACTTTTTATCTTTTAGTTATTGTTTTTTAGTAAATAATCAATTTGTAATGGATTTCTAAATATTCATTATAGGAATAGTATACAAATTTACTTATATGAGATTTTTAAAAAAATACTATACTATTAAATGATATAATAGTCCTAAAAATATAAAATTTCGTCAAACTAAAATTAGTGTGTTTATAATGTAATTAATGTAAAAACTGAGGTTTAATTTGAAATTTATTGCAACTATATTAACCATATTGTTTGAAAATACAAGATGTTGTAAAAGTGAAATTAGATAAATAAGGGTTAAAGCTAAAAGAGAAGTTTAAATTTTTGAAATAGATTTTTCTAAAACATATTGGTTGAGAGTTTTATGACCCAAAAACATCTTATATTATAAATAAATGAATTTGGAACCATTTTAAACCAAATATCTTTTTGTAATAAAATAATATTTAAATACCTTCTTAAAGTGCCCCTTTAATCTCTTATAAAAGGGAATCACCCCAACCCATTCAGTCACACATATAAAGCTATTTTTCTCCTCCAAATTCTTCTGAAATAATATCCTAACATTTTTCCCTAATTTATAGAATCCTTATCTTGGGCAGGAATCATGTCAAGAAAGCCTTCTGTCTCAAATCAATGAGAGTTAAACATTTAGAGGTAGTGTCTTCTGTAAAGTTCATGTCCATATTTTACTTCTTCACCATCTATTATATTCTTATTAATATGTTAAATAACAAAAAAAAATATTCAATATACTTGTCTTTTGTTATGATAATTATTCTATCTATACTTACACACACCTTCATGTAATGGATATGAACTAACTCTTTCCGTGTATGAAGAACTACTTCCTCATGAAATGATGATAATTTGATTTTCCCAAAAACCACTCATGGATGCCATTATGAGGTAACTTGATTTATATATGATATATATTATATTTATATTGTCTCTATGACATTGTAATTTATATTTACCAACATACCTTTAAGCTTTTCAAGTTGTTTAAATACTATAATTTCATTTGAGAACGTGCGGACTACCGCCCCTCAAAGTGATATGTCTCATTCATGCCATACATGGAATGTATAATGAATATAAATAATGAAAATATGTAACATATATATCATATTAAATCATACCGATATTATAATATACCTATGTATCATTTATTTTTCAATTTTTTAATATAAAAAATAAATGAAAGTAACATTCATGCGTATGTACGACCAACCGTCTCTATGAATGATGAATTTCATTTATAATCTAAAATTTTTATAAAATATTATAAATACATATATATGGGATATATATGATATTTATATAATTAATATTATTCTAGAGATGATGTACTATTTTCCTACATGAATATTTTCCTAAAAAAAGTTCATTTTTGACTCAGGTATCGAATATCGACACAATGACCAGTATAAACTTAAATAATTATATAATTATTACAAAGAGGTAAAAAGTTAAATAAAAGGTACAATAAAATTGAAAAAGTTTCTTTAGAAAATATAATATAACTTATGTTTATTATTCAGGAAGAACAAGGAATATACTTGATGATTCAGACTCAGGGTAAGGGACTTCATCTCAATCTATATTCATTATGGCATATTTGGATAATATAAACCTCATTATTTTAAATGGTGTATAATAAAACCCTTTGAATTTTAACTTCATTCAATGGGAATATTTTTTTATAATGTGTTTTAAAAAACTACAAAATGTATATTTTTGAAGTATGCAGCGACAACGAGTTCTTTGCCACTATAATTGTTAATTGATATTTGGATTCCTCTATAAAACATAATGTTTTAAAAGGAAAAGAAATAAATTATCCACTTATTGGGTGTTTTGTGATTGAAAATGGTTTTTGAAATGGATTTAGTATTTCAACATCTTGAAATCATTTGTTGTGATTGTAAATGAAATGTTTTTAGTGAAATGTTGATATTTGGACTATTTTATGTGTTATGATTATATAATGGTATATGTACATTTAATGGTTGGTTATGTGATAAACCAAATGATTGATTTCTCCATGATAAACCAAGTATGGGTGTTTTGAATATAACCTCCAATGCATTGGGTATGAAGTCGGTCGTATGACCATTCCATTTAGTGATATGTATTGAAGTCGATTGTATGCATAATCCATTAAAGCGTGTCTATGTCCCAAGTTACCTTTATATGTTATATGTTGATTTATATTGTATTGTTTTAATCTTTGTTTCACATAATGGGTATGAAATGAGCATATATTTAGTGAAGTATATTTTCCACTTCTTAAAGCTGAAATGTATTACTTTATAATAAATTATTCATGTTATTCATGTTATCCCAAGATTAAAAATTTTCATTCATTATGTATTATTTAATGATAATTTTAGGCTCATCCTATGTTTTGAAATGTTTCCTATATGAAATAAAGAGGAAAATAGTATAGTATGGGATCAAAGAAATGTAATGGTGCTAAAACCTGAAACAATGTCTATTTTTAAAGAGTTTGTTTTATAATTAAAAAGGATAGTGAGTAGAAGTGTCAAATGATAATATTCATGATGTTATGTATAATTTTTCACCTGATTCTCTTAATATCTAAACTGGAAATGGTATTTGATGTGAATTACAGTCTAATTATTAACTAATATGATGTTTAACTAATGTTTAAGGATGGGGCCATATATCTTGTGTCAACAAAACCAGGAGTCTGTTCAACATAAACTTCAGCATTAACATATAAATTATGAAAATCACGTTCACATCCATTTGAAATTTTTTTGAAATGAATAATGCATCTATGGAAAGAAGAATATGAATAGATTAATTGTCTACCTACTGGGGTGTGGATTTCATCATATTTTGTTCCTTCTTGTTTATTACATCCTTTAGAAACTAATATTTCTTTATTTCATTCAGTGATTCATTTTTAATCTCATTTATTTATGAAGACACATTTTACCCCAATTATAGAAGATTCTATTGGTATTTAAACTATGGTCTAGACATTGTTACTTTCAAATTCATTTAGTTCATCTTGTATTGTTTTAATCTTATCATCATCACCTAATGCTTTTTCAATACTTTTAGGTTCTAATTTGGAATGAAATTCTAGATATTCTAGATCATTTCTTGAAGAAATACTATTCAATATAGGTTGATTTACATAACCAATGATACAATCCCTCGGATGGTTCTTAAGAAACACCTGATTTGGGTTTTGTAAAACCTATTTATCAACATAAGGTGAAATATATTTGCGGGTAAATACAGAAAAAACGATTTGTTGAGTATGTTAATTATTACAAGAACCATTTATTAATGGTTTATAATAATTTATTGAAAACACATCTAATGATTTTGGTTTTGGTTATTAAAAAAGAACCAGTTTCAACAAATTTAACATTTACTATTTCACCAATAGTATAATATTTTTAATAAAATAACTATAAGACATAGATTTATTAAAGTATCCTAAGAAAATTCCTCCATATGATTTGCGTGAAAATTTATGTAATTTATATTTAGTATTTCCCACGGGGCATAGGTGAGTTGGTTCAAGGCGGTGGCATCCTGACCCGAGTATCAGGGTTCGAGTCCTCTTAAGGCAACACACACTATATGCCAGCGATCCTCTCATGGGCCCCTCTACCTGGTTGGGAACTAGCCTAAGCCCAAGGGTTGGCCACCTTGGGCCTCGCTGGGGACGTGTGGAACGCCGGTGGGCAGACCAGCCAGTACCACGTCACCTAACCAACAAGTTTTATTCACTATTTTTTTATATAGAATATACTCTAATGGACTCTTCCATAAGTCTCGGGGGAGTGCTTGAGGTGGCGATGACGATGCCCTAGGTGGCGATGGCCGCTCCAGCCCCTCCCCTCCTGGAGAGGGAGGATCCTTCGTAGTTTCTCTCTGGATCTCACCCAACGCCTTTCGTCCCCTTTTCGAATCCCGGTTTCTTTCCTTGTTTTCCCCCCGATTTTTTAAAGCCTGAAAGTCATCGAACGCTTCAGCAGTCTCCCACAATTGTCAATTTGATGTTCAGAATTCACTAAGGCGTCCTCTCTTCTTCATCTAACCTTAATCATGATGTTTTATCATCATCGACCGCCGGTCGACTTCTTCGATCATTGGATATTTGAATCATGGGGTCTGCAAGAGCGAGCGATGGTTGGGTTTCTAGATTCCAAACACATCATGGTCTGATTTGCTTCTGAAGATGATATGATTCTTTCCTGGTCGAGCGCTCCTCATAACTGTGGTGGTTCATGATTTCTTCTTGTGAAATGATCATATGATTTTCATATGCAACGGGACTCATCAAAAATGGCGCTTTGGGTATGTTTTTCGAAGTTTCCTATCCCCTTTCAAAACCCTTAAATTATTCGTATGTTAGGGAACATGGTAGGATAATACCTATGTTTGGATAGTAGGACCAAGTATGTGTGCCTTACGATCTTTTCGAGGGTTTGTATTGAAGTTGATGTTTCTAAAGAGCCTGATAATTTCATCTGGATTTCCATGGGTTAGGAGTTTCGTCAGAATCAGCGTGTGATATTTGAGCCATGGTATGAGTTCTGTTCTTCATGTAGGAAATTTGGGCACAATGTAGACGTTTTCATCCACAGGGGTGTGTGCCACTTAGATGTTGGGAATGATCAGGTGTCTTAGGGCTCAGTTGGCCCCGCATTTGGGAGTAGAAAGTCAATGATGCTTAATTGCAAGGATGGATTTAGGGGAGTTGAAAGTGCAGCGTATGATGGTCCTGTAGGTGTAGCGGCTAAGAAAAAGTAGGCAGGGGTGTTGCCTCCTAAACCGAGGGTCACTAAAATATTCAATAGGTTGATACATTACTTGGAAGGCCCTCCATGAGCTAATGAAGTTCCAGGGGTTTCACATAATGGTGGTACTCTACATGTTGGTAGGAATGATGGCTTGGCAAACCGCAATGTAGTGGCAACGAGTGCTAGAGTTAATGATGGTCTGGTAAAGGACATTCCTACAAATCATCAATAGGCAGAGGCCGATTTGGACCCGAGTAAGAAGTGGGGGATCAGCAGGCTTGAAGTAATGACCAGGCAATTAGCAGCAGTGTTGAGGGGGTGCAACCAGTGGCAGTAGAGAAAACAGGTCCTGCAATTCATGATGGCCTTGCTGTGGGGGCTTTAGAGGGATGTGTTGAGAAAAGTCGCCAGAATAAAGGTGATGGAAGGGTCCTCATTACAACTCCTATAAGGAACTATTTTAAGGGTTTATAATAAGAGAATGAAGAGGTGACTAACCTAGGAAATACTGGTGCCAATACGGAGACTGGATCTCAAGAGGCTACTGATGAAAATGAAGAAGAGAGGATGACGCTGTATTAAGATTCTAAAATAGTTGAATAGCCGGAATTCTTAGCATTAATTGATGCTAATGCTCAATTTCAGTAGAATCATTCAGCACATTATCAAAATGTGGTTATCCCTGGGAAATGGGGGGAGGTCTCTATGAGTGGTAATGAAAATAATGGTGTATTTTCAAGTCCCTTGAATATAAACGTTGACTAGGGGGGAAGGTGAAGGTAGTTGAGAACAAGGAGGAGAGGATTGCCTCACCACGAACGTGGCCGAGGAAGTATTACTGCACTTTTCCAAAGCCGATGTCTACTAGTTCATTGATAACAAGGGTGGAGGGGCTGGTGTATGTAAAGGTATGAAATCTCATAATTCATTTATTTCTTTGGAGCGGTTGAATTTGAGGAGGATGTACGCCAAAATCCTGAAGCATTATGGAATCTCGGAATGGGAATCAGCCACTGCGGAGGTAGATTTCAATCATGGGTGTGGCGGCTTGTATGGTTCTGATGGTTTCTAGTTTTTTTTGGGCATGTGTACTTCTGTACATAACATTTCTTTTATTTTAATAAATGGTCGGAGGTTAGACTCTGACTTAATTTCAGGGTATATTTAGTATTCATGATAAATAAAATGCTTCTAAATACTTTTAGGTAATAATAATTATGTTTTTGACTATTCCACAATTTATAAGGTGTTTTATTAACAAATGTAACGATTATAGCTAATTTTATATTATAAAAAGAAGTACTAATAACATCTACCCAAAAATGGTTTGAAATTCAATATTCACTAAACATGGTTCTATTTATCTCTTGAATAATTCAATTTCATCATTAAATAACACCATTTTGTTGAGGAGTTCTTGGAGTTGGAAAGTTAAGAGTAATACCTTTCTTACAACGAAATGTTTCAAAATCTGAATTTTCAAATTATCTTATGTGATCACTATGAATATTTATCAATGGAATATTTTTTTCATTTTTAACATTATATTTAATAGATTTAAAATAAGAAAAATATATAGATATCACTACTCAAAAATAGACACTTGTAAATATTGTGAAACCATAATCTAAAAATAAAATACATAGTATTTGACCCCAATATATCAATTTTTTTCGACAAAAATATCAATATTAACTACATGTAATGCATCAAAATTTTAGACTTAACTAATTGATTTAAATCTTCACATATGATTCCTTCAATATTCACAAGGATAAAAAATGATTCAAGAATAAAATATAAGCTCATTTAGATCATTAAAAATTCGATTCATTGAGATATTGGATAGGTTCCTAAGGTTACAATGCCATAGACTTCTATTCCATAACCATGAGTGATCTTCTATTAAACTAAGGCATGGTAGGCCTTTTTTACTAAGGTCTTCTAAATTCATTATAAAAATATTCTCATGTCTCTGGGAAGTGATAACAAACTTCTCCTTGTAATTGTAAACAAGGGATTTATCATTCCTAAATTTCACAAGGAAACCATCATCACATAATTGTATTATGCTTATAAGGTTGTGCTTATGACCATTAAAAAATAAAACATTTGAAATTAATGATATTACTAGAAGAAAAAAGTAACTTATACTATGTTTTTCTCTCTAAGAATTATCTTTCATAGTTACTTTACCTACTTTGCCCTTGATAATATTTTTAAATGATTTTTTTCTTACCATTCTTATAATGGGAATTTCCACTATACATGTACCATGTATTATTGATGGTACATCATTTATTTTCCAAAAAATAAAATAGTTAGACTTTCGGAGTCAAATTATTCTATGATCTAGAAATATTATAACGTAAAATATTATGTATCCACGTTTTCATACAAATATAATCTTTATGAAAAACTAAATATTGGGTTTTATTTAAGGACCACATTTTCCTGCAATGTCCACCGTGTTGAAACATAGTGTAAAAAAGAGTACTTTTGTGAATGAAATATGTATGACTAAACATTGGTTTTGAGTGAATATTGACAATTCCAAAACTATTCATAAGAGGATGATGTTGTGAATACATTTTATCAAATTCATTCATTAGTGAAGTAAATTTTGATAAATGTTTCTTTAAATAAAATATTTCTGATTTTCGTCTAATGACTAAATTAATATCCTCTTAGTCATTAGTCTTATAGATTGAGTTAAACTCTAAAACATTTTTCTACGAAATAAAACTTTCAAGATCCTTAGAATGTTTATCTATCTCAGAATTAAGTTCCCTATGGGTTTAAAAAAAATCAAAATCATGATTTGATTGATCAATATCCTTTCAATGATCAAATACATCTATTTTTAAATTGAAATTCATTAAATTATTTTCATTAAATTCTTTTTTTCTTCCAGTTCTCATTCAAAAGCAATTTAGCCAAAATAGATACTTCTTCAAATGATGGTAATGTATGATCTTCAGATGAAGATGATTCTTCATCTGAGGACTCATAATATAATTCATTAGGAAAATTATCATTTTACGAAGTATTGGTTAAGGATTTAGAATTGTGTACCCTATCCATAGGAAAATGATTTTCAATATGTAATCTGGCTATAAGACCAATATAATTCCGACTAAAAGATTCATATATGGAGAATTCATCTAAAGATACACCCCCACTAGAACTCCATATATCCTTATCCTTCAAGACATTCATATACATAGATTTGTAATACTTATTTATATTTCTTTCAGAATCCATATCCTTTCTTTATTTTTACTTGAGCATAGGAAAATCAGGTCAGATATGTCCAACAGTTTTTCATTCATAACAACTTACTTCAGAATATTTCTTTCCCTTTATGTCATTATTCTTTTATATTTATTGAAAAAAATTCTTTCCCACAATATCAGTCATCCTTCGAGAAAGATTTTCTAGTTCATTCTGATACTTATTAATAGAATTTGATTCAAAAACTACAATATATTTCATTTCTTTAGATCTAGCTACCCTTTCTCAAGTCATAGATATAGATTTAGTAGTAAATGATACTCTTCCATTACAATTATTATTCTTATTAAATATATTATAAATCTTCATTCTTGTTTCATGATAAAACAGAGTTCCAAATTAATCATCAAGTGTAATATCATATACTTTCCTATTTTCATCAATTGCTATCATTTTAGATTATCTCTTATTGGGCATGATATCTATTACCATTTCCACAAGAACTTCATTGTCAATTTATTTTTCTACCATAGATTGATGATTGTTGATGATAGTCACAAAATGTTGTTTCACATTGAAAATAAGTTATCCATAAGAAAACAAAAAAATGTGATACTCATATCTTAATATATCTCTTCTAGTTTCTATCACTTTGGAAGTTCCAAAGTTTGTAACTTCATGTTTCATCTATATACTATTGGTAGAATCACAAGATGATATTTTACTGTAGATATTCTGGATCATGGAATATAAAACTGTATTGCATACCTTGTAGTTTAGTTTAAATTCCTGTTTTTCCTGATTTGTGATGGTTCAGATTTCATTGTTAGGAATCTTGAAGTCTCTAGTAAAAATATAAAAATTATCATCAATTGTATAGATAATGATGTTCTTCATCCTATCACTCTAGTAATCATAATCATTACCATAAAAAATTTGTGGTCTGGTTAGATTTATGATTTCTATAAAAAAACGTTCATTCCAGCCATTTCAATAAGAAAATGTTTTTTCGATAAAAACAATTAGTATAAAAATATTTTATAAATAAAATATTTAATAAAATAATCAACATAAAATTTTAAGAAAGAAATATGAGAAATAAAACATAGATTTTATTATAAGTATTTAATAGACCACCGTTCATACCAACTGTAGGATTGAAGTGGTGATGCGGATGATCAATTACTAAAGATGGGTGAAATGTTTGTTTAAAAATATTTAGTTTTTAACTGTAAAAATATATATGTTTAACAATGTTAGACAAGATATTTTCAAAAACCCTCTTTAGAAATAAACATAGAGTCTCTCTTTCAATGGATCCAAAAAATGGATCCAATAAATAAACATAAGAAAATTTTACATAGTGAAATATTCTACGTTAAAGCATATAGAATCTTCTATATCAGATTATAAAAGTATTAAAATGTATACAAACGTTATACATTATTTCATAAAAAAATATTGCAGAAATAAAACACCTAAAAAAACATGTAAACAAGTACTAAATCTTTTTACCTAAAGATACGGCTACCCAAAAACATTGGATAATGGTCCCATCATTTATAAATTCTATTATTCCTGTCTTACCCAACCATAAGTAATCTACCGATAAATTTATAAGAGTATGTGTTTTTATCCCTATAAGACATAAACATTAAGGTAGTCGACAACTCTGTATTCCCATCACATAAAGTAATAGAACATTTATTTATTCGTATCCTCTGTAGTATTATCCTTGGAAGCCCTCAATTGATCATCCAATCAAAACAACACTAAGAAGGCTGCACACACTGTTCATAGCTGAGCGAGATCTTCATAGATCACACAAAGATTTAGATTTTCTATCTATAGTAATGAGTAAATGCAGAACATTTCAATGTTCCAATTCATGTATGTATCTCTTCCAATGACTGGTTTATTTATAGGATGAAATCCCAACAGTCATCCCCTCTTCCAACAGTCATATTTTTTAATGAATTTAAGAAGGTCCTGGAAATGTTTCACTCTGTCAACAATTAGTTTAAAATAGAATGTACGACATCATTTCATGTTTGAAAATTCAGGAAACATTATCCTTTATACAAAACATAAAATATGTAAGGAAAAAATTTATATGCATAAGAAAAATTAACATGTGTAGGATCTAAAAAATTAATATTTACTTTACATAAATTCGTTAACTACATGAAAAATATTTTATTGGATTCATAAGGAATTGATAATTAGAGTCCAAAAATATGAACCATTAGATTATGAAATAATAGACATTTAGAGTCTGAATTTTGATTAATTCAGAATCAGATTTATATGGATTTTAGTGTCTGAAAAAACTAAGAGTTTGGATTCTAATTTTTAGAGAATTCATAGTCTAATTTTTAGAGAATTAATATTATGGTTTTCATAGAATATACTATCATATTTAATGATTATTTAGAGTCTGAATTTATAAGCATTCAGAGTCTTATTTTAAATGAATTCAACGTCATATTTACAGATAATTCAGATTCTGATTTTTATATAGATTCAGTGTCCATAAACAGTAAGACTCGGTATCTATAAAAGAATAAGGTTCTACGGTTTTGATAAGGATCTGATTATTCATAAGGTTAGTAGGTCTTAAGGAATGTATGGCTAAGAATATATGAGGAACATCAGGTGCAACATATAAAATCCATTTAATGTTTAAATGAAATGAATTTTCTTATAAAAAGAAAATAAACTTTAAGGAATAAGTTTTTCTGATTATAATAAAATAATGGAATGGAAAAGTCATAAGATACATTATTCACTAAACAAAAATGAATTTATTAGTATTAAAATGTTGCAATAACATGTCTAAAATATATGTAATGGACGCAGATTGATCTTATAATGTCTAATAATTTTTAATCCACCCATTTGACCAATTTTAATTTCAAAAACGTTCTTACATCATTTCTTATTCATATATATTTTTGTGACTCACAACTCACTTATAAAAGCCCCCTATCCTCTATTAGTATCACCATAACACCCTTTTGTAACAGTAAAATCATTCTAAAATCAAATAAAAGTTTCCCTCAATCCATATTTTTTGAACCATCATTGGGATGTGTTTGGCGAAAACATAAGAAGTTTACCCAATGAAGAGGTATGTTCCTCAATGAACCCATTTTTTCCTTCACAACCACATTCAATTAATATTAAAAAGTGATGACATAATAACGTCACAATTTCAAATAAAATATGAGGGTTTTATATTATTATTATGACCTACAATCATCTTTTCAAAAAATGTAATGAGTTTTGAAATCATAATTCGTGCCTATGGTGGACTTCTGCATCAAGAACTGATATCATGATTTTCTCTTTTACCACTTACCAAGGTTGTTTATTAAGAATGATATAAAGTTTATATATGATATAAAAACATATTTATAACTATACAATAGTTATATCATATAATAATTTAGATTTCCATTAATTATTTGATACAATGACGTTGCTTGTTTGTGCGAAGTACTTCCTCCTCACAAAGTGATGTCATTTGTTTTTCAATAATGCTTTACATAGAAGATAATTATGATAATGTATAAGAATATATTTTTTATGAAATTAAATAATTATTATATTTATTTCATATTTATCACTATGAAAGGATAATATATCATTCTATTTCATACCATTTTAGTCACTGAATGATACCAACAACCTTCATGTTTATGTTGACTACCTATTTCACAATGTGATGTGACTCTATATTTTCATCACATAAATTGATTATATGTATAAGTATATTTACTAAAAAATGGTTTTTTTTATTCTTATCATTAAGTAATGATAATTTATGAATTACATCATACACATATTGATCATTGAAAAATTTTAACATCACACTTGATTACAACTAGTATATTGTCTCCATTACAGTAACATGCATCATTTCACAAAACCATCATTGATGTTTTTAATTATATATATAATTTATAAATAAAAAGTATACATAGTTCAGGATTATTATGTTATAGATTATGGAACCGTGATAAATTTATGGGGAAAAACTGGTAATCAAACTAAAAACCAACAACTAAGCAGTTATTACCCAGAAATTGATTTTGACAAGAAGTTTATAATAAATGATAAATAATAATCATAATTAAATGTCATATGTTCTAATGTATCTATATATAGTTATATAATATATTTAAAATAAACAAATTTTAATTATATCAGTGTTTAAAAATAGTATAAAGGATGTCGATACTTAAGGTAGGATATTTATAATATCTCCTTTATTTCTGGGAGATAGTTTCAAATTCACCACTAGTTTCTTCTTATGGAATGAATAATACAAATATTACATGAAATATCTAAAAAAGTAATATTTTATCTATATTTATTATCCATTTAATGTTATTTATTATTATGAACTACGGTTCATAGTATTACCAAAGCAGAAAGGTTTTTTGTATCACTATTACTTCTTCGAGAAAAATTCTATATTCAAAACATATTTAGTATTTTTTTGTATATAATTATCAAGAATTATATTTTTATTAATATCAATAAAATTATTTGATTTACATATGAGTTTTCATATCTCTCTTTCATGGGATATAAGGTTGAAAATTAACTAAATTGATAAAGTACTTTTTCTCAATCATTCTTATTTTAGTCATATTATGTATTCTACACCTATATTAATTTATGTTGTGTATAAACATCACATTGGATATATAATATCATCATATTATTTAGTCTCATGTTATCATTTTTTTCATTTAACATTATTCATTCTTGGGTCTTATGATTAAATTTTACACATTTTAAGGGTTTTATTTTATGAGATAATCATCTATAATGATTACCTAGGATTATGCTACCAGTGATGAAATAATATGACTTATATCTCAATAAATTCAATTATTTACATATTCTATGAGAATTTTAAAAAATACTTTTTCCTTACATTTATCTCTATATATTTACTCATTAATAAAAAAGAATATTTTTTAATGTAAAATGACAAATATTTCACTCTATGTTCAAAACGATATTTTTCTTATAAAATCATGTACTCTAAATGTTTTTTCAAAAATTTTTTTATAATTACTAAAATAAATAATTAATGATATTTTTAAACATTTTTTTCCATTTGACAATTTTTTTAAAGGAATCATCCTCTTTTTTTCTGGAAAATCCCTTTTTTATTTTACCAAAAATGATAGAAGAATATTTGTTTTAACACCTATGTTATGAAAATATTTTCCCACCACAATGATTATTATTTTCATTAAAAAATAAATTACATGTTTTCATTTATATTTTCAATGAATATTATTTTGAAAATAATTTAGGTTTAAAAAAAATTATTTTAAATGAAAATAAATTTTTCTTATGAAATATATAATGTGAAATTTCAAATTAATTATATATCAAAGATAAATAAAATTTGTAACATATTATCAGAAACTTTTATAAAAAATGATATTCTTATTATTAATTATTTGATTTTTTATGATGAAAATTTGTTTATAAATCCAATTTCCTCTCAATAGGTCATACAATGATAAAATTCTTATAAAACAAGATTTTTTCAACGATTTATACATTAATGAAATGATGAAATTATATGTAAACCTACATCTTTTTCCTTCAATATTAAATGATGATATTATTATGAAACCCATTTAATTTCATTGATTATCATAAAATAAAAATTTTATGATTTTATGGCACAAATTTGTCTGATTTTCATTATCTGATAGGATGTAATGATATCTCCTTGAAATGTATTGGGTAATGATGGATAAATAATTTTGAATTTTTTTATGAATGAACCTTATTACATGTTCATAATGATATTTGTAAAAAATATTAAAAGATCATAATATTATTAGTGAACATGATTAAATTTTTGTAGTGTTTTCATCAAACTATATTTCATGTCAGTAGTGTTATGCATGGACATAGATTCAAGTCAATAAGATTATGCAAGGGCCTGATTACATTTCCTTTACACAATGAGTTAACTTATCTCTATTTATTCATGTTCACTATATTATAATAAGATTTGAACTCCAAAACAGTGTGACTTATTCCAATTTAAGTTTCTAATGGATGGATTTCACTAATACCATAATTATTTAGCTCATATGAATTTAAATGATTTATTCTATGAATAATGTATATATTATATGAAATTAATTGTATGGTTTTGAAATGTTAATCTCATATTCTCATACTCACATGCTCACGTTAAATTTATATATAACTTTTCAACCCTTACTAAGAATATGAAGACAAAACATTTTATATTTCATATCCTAATGTTATGATAAATATTTTATAGTATGGATGGTATTTCTAGAGTATGGAAAGGGAATATATTTTTCAGAAAAATTTAATACCATTCACCAAATTATAATTTTATGTACCTATAATCCAATGTAACTAAACAATTATGGTCATGAAGCAAGTGTTTCTTGGATATATTGAATATTCTCAAACGAATATGTAATATCTATGAATGAAAATCCTTGATCATTATAGATTTGATTCTAGAATTTATAAAATATCATGTTTTATTGAATTAGAAATTTATTTCAAGGATATCATAATAGAAAATGTTAATTATGTGGGTATTTTATTCAATAATTAATTTCCAAGAAAATATTTTTTTCATCATAATTTATATAATTTCATTGATAATTTTTTGTGAATGTTATAATATTAATAAATGGTGGAATATCACCATGTCTTGTGATATATATTACAACATAACAGACTCTATGGTTTTTAGTGTTGGGTTTTCTAAATAAATAAGTTTTAATTGTATAACACTATTAATAGGATTACACCATAATGAGACTTAATAAATTCACAATATAAATTTTACCGCATATTTTTTAGCTTTATCCCATTCGAATTTTATTTATTTCTCATTATAACTATAAAATAATTAAATTATTTAATATTCAAGTTATGATTTTTTATGTTTAATTATCTAATTATTATATTATTGACTATATTACAGAGTAATATTAAATGTAATTATATTATTTTGGATATATATAAATATTTTGAAGAATTATAATTCATTATATTTCAAAATATATATGATAAGATAAAGAGATATGATTTTATCATATTGGATAAATTATATTAAAACAATAAGGTGTAATTGTAGTTGAGATGATCAAATAAATAAGAAACAACATATAATTTCATTCTGAATATATCATATAGATCAATGCATATAAAATGATACAGAAATATCACAATAATATAATTGATAGAATTATGAAAGGATATAGTTTTAATAGTTTTAGAATTCATTGGAAATCATACAATACTAAATAATTGAGGAATAAGTAGAATAATATTATTTATAAGAATATTATAGAGTATATTTATACAATATAAATGGTGTTATAATTCACATTTTACTTTTGGGTATGATATAACTATTTAATTATTTTTTATGTGATTTAATCACATGATGTAGATAATTGAGATGAAAAATTATGCAGTTATTATCCAAGAAAGATAGTGATTCCACACTATGTAATACATAATTAATATGATTAGTTAATTATGTTAAATTGATATATAACCATTTTTTTCAACATGGACGTAACATATTGCAGAGGAAGAAAATAAATTTTCCAATGTCTTATGGGTTTCGGGTTGTATAATTTTGGACTAAGATATTACAGTTCTAATTGAATGATGAACAAGACGGAGGGAGGGATTTATAATGACCATCAATTTTACTATTTATCCCTCCTCATTATGGTATAATCGTTGTGGTAATAATAGTATATAAAAATTATTATGGAAATATTTGAATTTTAATTCCTCTAATAAATAAATATAGAAGTGTTTGTTAATAATAAGAACATAATTATATTAAATGGGAATAAAATTTAGTTTTGTTTAATTTTTATGAAACACAACAAACATTAAAATCAATATATCTATGAAATTTTATAATACATTTTATTTTAATAAAAATGAAATCTTTTCCATAATTTTTTTATATCTTATAAAATTGGTATCCCTTGAAAATATACTAAATATTCATAGGGGATTTTTTAAGCATGATGAATATAGTGGTTGAGGCCTATAACTATGAAATTCACCAATGATATGATATACATAAATCCTTTAAATGTTATTAAAAATGTTAATTTTCTAAATTTCATTTATATTTCCATAAAAAAATATTTTTTTGTTATAAAATAAAATAAATTTATTAATGAATTCACTGATCAAGTGAAATTGCTTCTGGAGGTCAATCATAATCATTAAAAATTGAATGAATAATTAATTAATTTTAATTTAATTTAAAATATGATTACCTAATAAAATAATAAATAATTTCAATAAATGATTAATGAGATCCAATTATTATTTCATTATAATATGTGAAAAGATTGGTCATTTTATATGAGGTGTGGATAATCAATGATGATCCCAAAAAAAATAGAATAGAAATTAATGATTCATTGAATACTACTAATAAAGTATTAAGCTAAAGTGATATACCATTATTTAGAGACATCATTCCTTTCCAAAAACATTAAAATTGAATAAATATATTTTTAATTATGTATTTCTAAAGGAATGTTTTCTGTGTTTAATGGTAAGGGACATTGCATTAATGTGTGTCCTGAAATTTAGAGATGATAATGACGATGAAAAACCAACCATAAAATCCAAGAATTAAATGAATAATAACAAGTAAATATTCGTTATTAATATTATTCATATAATGGAGACAAATTTGTGTAAATATTATCACAAGCGATCAATGGCTAAAATAAAATTATGAAGATTTTATTGTAGATTTAAATTAAACAATATAATTTCTAAAATAAATATATTATGTTGTTGTTTGGGATGATGTGATTTTAATCACTAATGTAATAATATAGTTTTCTTCTATATTGATACATTATTTTAAAATTATACATATATTGATAATGCTATTTTATATGACTGAGAACTATATACTTTATTGTAGTATGATGTGAAATATGGGATAAATAATGAGATAAAATATGCTAGCTTTGAAAAACCTTTGAAGTTAAAAAGATATTATTAAGGATCAAATTTTTATTGAAGATATATATGAAAAAAGAAATGGAATACATATTATAGTTATCTAATGGTAAAAATGGATGAATTATAATTAAGATACATCGTCATATTGATTATAAATTTCAATGATCTATGGTAGGATATGAATCTTAAATTGCCTTCATGAAATTTTATTTCCAAGGAATTTAAAAGGTACATAATCTTTGTGGAAATTCTATAAAGATCATCTGTATTATCTTAAAATAATACATTTTTAATTATGGAAATTTAATATTTTCACTTGATGTGAAACATAATTTTTTAATTATTTTCAAAATAAAATATTTACCACCTTATATAAAATCTTTTTACTTATTCAAATTAAAAAATAATAAAATTACCAATAACGACACAAAAGAAATCACAACTAATTTGCTCTATAATTTTTAAAATATAGTACTCTCAGAAAACGTGTGTGCCAAATAATTGATGCATTCCATGTATTCATTGAAATTTACACTGAAGGGAGGAAATGCATATTCATTGAATGACTTTCGTGTTTAATATTTTCCTGATAGTAATGAATATAACACAAAATTTTAATATCATGATAAAAATGCATATTCGAATGGATATTCAAGGTCTTGATAATATGTATATGTCTTAGTAATCGAGTAAGATTAGTCAAAAAAATATTTTCCCAACACTACCTGATAATGTTTTTATTTCATATCATGAATTTAATCCACTTGTATTACCAAAAATCTAGGTGATGAAACACATATTGTAAAAAATGTATTGATTGAGATTGGAAATTTGGATTACATTCCTAAAAATTTATTGAATTACTCTAGATTATATAAACATGTGAGAAGGTCAGTATCTCGCAATAGGGAAATAAAATTAAAGACATAATTTCCAATATGGATTCGTAATATAATACATTGTTAAATTAATGAATATTTTTAGTTCCCATATAACCAAAATTTCATGAAAGGACATGGATAGAATAGATATCTTATTTTTGTAATGTATAAGGGTCAATCTATTATGTGAAATATTCCTATTTTAATAAAGACATACTATTTATGTTACCATGATGAAATGTAGTGTTTTGGTTAAGGATGATCCAATTCAAACATAATGAAATAGAAAATATTGAAATTTCAACCATTATGGTAGATGAGAGGAAATATCGTTTTTTATCAGTGAGGATAATTGCTTGTTGTGGGAAAAAATGGCTACATGATCCAGCAATCTCTGAGTGACAATAAAAAAAAATTATTTTTCATGGTATTTCATTATATTATATTTTATTATAATTTCATGTGTGGATTTTTCCAACATAATTTATCATTTATATGTATTATAATATATTAGATAACAAATAAACAACATTAAATGTGTAGGTTAATTTGAATGTAATTTTATTAATCACTTCATAGTCCTCAAATACAAAATATTACAATGTAGTCTTTAATGATTATTATATAATAAATTATTGAGTAATGGTGATTATAATATTTTTTTATAATTTCATATAATATTATCAAAATCATGAAAAAAATCTCAAGGTATATAAATTTTTGAATCCTTTAAGTATAATTATATATTGTTTCCAATATATTGGTAATGTTTTATATAGAATATAATTAAATATGTTTTTAATATTTATATTTTATATATTGATAATAGAATATAATAGTTTTGTGATTATAATATATTTTAAATGACATGTAACTTAATGATTATAGATATAAAAAAGAATTAGTTTTCTATACAAGTTATCTAGAAATGAATGTATATAAAAAATAAATTATATTTTTAGATAAGGGATAATTAAACCCCAAAAAATTTAGACATTAATTAATATAATAATAAACTATTATTCAATCCTCAGAAGTCAATTTTTAATTCAATATAAGAATAAAATCATGTGATATTATTATTAATATCAAGTGATGATGTTATATTTTTAGCTATTTTATAGAGGTAATGTAATCAAAATTTTATTTTAATTGAATTTATAAATATTTTGAAAGTACATTTTTTTACTATGGGTGAAAAAAATATAAAATTAAAGAAACTTAGTTTTATAATTTCAAAAACACAAGTGCTGATGTGACATAGTGGTAGAATAGGTTCTTAATGATGATTTTTATGTATACAATAGTGATTATGATACTAAATCAGTTTATTCATGGAAATGGATTTAAAATATTTAAAAATCAACTGAAAAATAATAGTTCTACAATAATACTACTATAGTAAAACCTTAATAAATAAATACCCCCCAAAAAAGTAAACATTTTTCAAAAGTAGATATTTGATATTTATTTAGGATATTAATAATAAAGAGTAGATAAATTAAATGAATAATTATTTAGGAAAATATATGGAAAAAATCTTTAGAGAATATTCCTTTATTATATAAATATTTTCCAAAGAAGAAAATATTAATTAATTAAGCTATATTTTTAATAATTTTTAATACCAATATATTAATAAAAGTATAATTTTTATATTACACGTTATTTACCATTTCAAAGAAACAAATTATATTCTAAAATTTTAAATCATTTTAATAAGTCATGTAATGATATTAATATCGATGTCATATTTCATATTTCTTAAGATAATATTAAACTTTTATATTTAAATATTTGTACACAATAAAGTTCTTAAATACCTTGATTTTAAGTATTTTATTTCAAAATTTCATCAATAACAAATAAATAATATAACATCTAATGATTTCCACAATAGAAATGTAATACATGGTATATTTGTAAAATCATCAATATATATTATGAAATACACATCTCCGTTGATATATTTCTGATATATTGTGACCCATACATTTATCTGTATGAGATCATTTTTACGCTAAAAATTGTTCCTTACTATATTTTTTAATATATTCTAATTAGAAAAACAATTATTAAATTATCTTATTTCCAATTTTTTAATTGGAATATTAGAGATATCTAAATAATTAAAATTATTTTTCATTTTCATAAAGACCAATATATCAAGTAATTGATTCCATATTTCACTTCACACTTTCACAAAAAATATTATTTTTTCCAATAAATATTACAAATTAATTTTACATTTTAAAATTACATTTAAGGATAATTCTACCCTATTTAATCTCTTAATAGAAATTTTATTTTTAAAAATATAACTACATTATTATTTCACATTAATTTATATATGACTGATAATTTTTGAATATAATCATAATCTTTTATAACATATTATAACAGTAATTTTTAATTTAAATTATAATAATTATTTTGGGTTGATATTCAAATTTTAATTTTCAATAGTATGCAGTGTAAATTTTTTTATGTCAATTGAAATGTATTATTTTTTACTGATGAAGGATATGAGGAGGTAGATTTAAGATGTGTTTAATGGAAAATACTAATGGAAACCACATGATGTAATTATTATATGTGAGAACTATATTTTTCTATGTATTTATTCATAAAAAACTAAAGTAATTTTTTTATTCAAATCCAATTGATCATAGGGGCGAATAATGATGTTTTAGAAGCTATATGTTATAATTTATTGATGTAATATTTCAAAAAAATAGTATAATTTATTTCTCAATAATTGTAATAAATTTTTTTTTATATATGGGCATCAAATACTAACAATATTGTAATATATTATTGAAAGATATTATTCATCAGAAGTTGATAATTAAAGTAGTGTGTCCAATTAGTAGTTAACATTAGCTTCATTCATGCGGGGGATCTACATGAATTATTGAATTATTTGGAAGTATATGATCCTATAATACCACTCAATAAATAATTTTGTTGGTTTAGATGTTCATGTAACAATTTTTTGATCATTATTGATTTATAAATATTAGAATTTGATCGCCCATAGTGTATGACTATGTCAGAACTATGTCGTTACATGGGTTTTTATTCTAAGAGTACGATTTTCAACTATTCCATGTTCCTATAGTTTTAAATTAGAAAGACATTAAAGATATAGTTTTTGGAATGGGAGAAACTTTTCGTAGTTCCGGATATATAATTTTATGTGTCTTTAAATAGTGATATGCTTTCAAACTTGTTTATCTCAATTTATTAAGAAGTTTATTTCATATCAACTGTTCCTATACAAAAAGTGGTCTTCTTTCATTAAATTTATATTTTTTATAAATATAATTTCATATAATATTTTTCATTTTGAATGTTTGAAAAAAATAATACTATAGAAAGTGATAATGAATTAAAATGGAAAAATATATATGATGTATTTCATGTTTATGATTACTTATAATAAAATTAACCAATTCTTTCATTTAATGGGGGTAAAAATGAATTCAATGGAAGAATTGAAATGAGAAAAAATAGATTGGAATAAAGTATTAGTGATTAAAATATTGTTGTTATTGAATGATTCCTTAAATAATTGGGACTTTAAAAAAATAATTAGAAAAAAAAAATCTTATATATAAATATGATAATGATATGAAAAAAATAATTTTTTGTTGGGGAATATTCATCATTAATATTCCAACATAACACCTAGATATTATATATGTACATCCTTTGAAAATAATAATAAAATTTTAGTGACATTATTTATATATAACACCAAGACTAAATGATCCTCTTAATTATTAGTCCTTTATAAAATATGTGTTTGATTATTGGTTGTGCGTAGGATATTAAATTTTTTTCAATGTATTTTTAATTGTAAAAATGGTATGAAAATCAATGAATTTTATTAATATAAATTGTATATTAAAATACCGAATCATTATGAAATGTATTTTTCTAAATGTTAGGTATTATTATATAAGTAATGTATATACTTATCTATTTATAAATTATTTCATAAAATAAATTTATTGTGAACATGAATAAATGAATTATCATCCACCCATTATTTGTGTGGCGGTTAGGAATGACAATAAAATCATTTAAGGGTAAAAATAGTTATTTTGATGAAAATTCATATTATATTCAAAATCATTTTCGGTCATTATGACCAAAATAATTCATCATTAGTATTTTTTTATTATATATATAATATATATTTAATAAAATTTTATAACATACATATTATAGAATTATCAAATTATGAGACGTATATAAGTAATAGTTATTTTGTAAAAATAATATTTTAAAATATTTTTTCATTGAAATTTTAAAAATTATATTGTTCTTAATTTCTACCATATATTTAAATTGAAATTCATAAAAGGGATTCCCTATAGTGAATCAGAATCATTAAATGATTTAATGATTCCACATTCAATTTTTTCTAAATAATCAATAAAAATATTAAAAATATTGACCATTGTTCAGAAAATAATAAGTTTACTGTCAGTGGTAAAACGAATAGATAAGGGTAATTTTTATAGATATACATTCCTAGTTTTTTCTGGTCAAAGTGGTGATGACAAAACATTATCTTATATTTTAATTCATGGAAATTTGGGAAATATTTCATATGATACTGACTATATATTATTTATATCTTTTTGACAATTCATTGTATGTCTAATCCGTCAATTATAAAAAAACACATTATATACATTCATTCAAAAAAAATTGAACGTTAAATATTATAACATAAATTTCCTCAAATTTTTAACATATTAAATCCAATAATAAAACATTATCTTATCCCTCCAAATACCATTCATCATTTTCATAAGATTTATTTCAAGAGTGGTCTCCCCATGAAGATGTTTAAATCACTGAAGAGGTATTCAAATTTTAATTCATCATTCCCATTGGGAAATGTTTTTTATCCATTAAAATATCATGAGTAACATATCATAAATTTAAATATATTTAATTGTTAAAATTTTATAACCATTTCCATTCATTTTCTATCAAATTCATGTTCAATATATCGCACATCTAAAAGTGTAGACTAGTAATTTCATGCCCCAATTTGATTCATCTTCCATCACATCCAACCTTGATCAAAATAATTTTGGATTTAAAAATTATATATGATATTTAGGATTTAATTATTATATATAGGTGAAAAAAAATTCTATAATTTTATATATTTTCATTAGAAAATCAAATTAATTTCTAGATTTACGTACAAACTATTATCTCTAATAACAATATAATTAATTTTTTATATATTTACCTTTTATGGTTTTTATTTAATATTTATATAGTACATATATATTTTTCTTTGATATAATTAATCTAATAAATATTTGTTATATGATGTAACAATTATCATGTTGGAATCACCCCAACACCCTAACTGAAAGAACCATTCAACATTAGACAATTTCCTCCCACAACTGAGAATTTAATAAATAATTGTTATTGAATTACTAATAATATTATTAAAGAAAACCATATACATTATTTTAACAATTAAAAATTATTATATTATTATTATATATTTACATTTATTATATTGGATATTATAATGAAATTAAAGAATGTATATGATGAGGTAAAGGATATATGTTATAGTATAACATTTTCATCCGTAATATTAATTATTTTTTAAATAATGATATTATAACATCTATATAAAAACAATCATATTACAAATCATATTCATTTTTTAAATCCAGAAATTTAAATTTACCATTTTCTTATATTCCCTCTATGTACTAAAAAAATTAGAATAATATTTTTAAAGATATTTGAGAGTGTTTTACAATTCTATGAGGATTATTTTTCTTCATATAATATATTATCATCTGAAGGATTTAATGAATTTTTAATAATATTTTCCTTTGACTATTTATTTATATTATCGTTCATGAATGGGTTTTTATAGAAAGTTTTAAACTAAATCTTTTAGATTATTTTGATTGAAGCAATCTTTTAAAAAATTTGAAAAAAATATATTTTTTATCAAGAACCCAATAGATAATGTTTTCAAACATCTTGAGTTCTCACTAAAGTGAATAATTTTTTACATTATTCAACTATTAAATTCAATGAAATTGGTTCCTGTAAATATTGAAAATAAATTATATTTTAAATATGTTTTTTCAAATTGAAAATGGTGTTTTTCATATTAAATACTCCAATGATAATGGAATTTTATTTTTGATCTTTTATAATATCCATGATTTATTAATCTTAAGATGGGATATGATCCTTGAATAAAATTTATTTTTATTGTATTAGTTTATTATAATTATATTGATGAAATTTTAATGAAACCTACTTTCTTTTAAATTGGGTAACTTATAAATAAATGATAACTCTTTTCAATATCATATAGAAAACATTTGATCTAATTTTGATTTACTAAAAAACCATTATTTTATATCCATCCATTTTTTGTAATTTTTATTATTTTATGAAGCCAATGAGTACATGTGTTGTCATTAAAATCCCGAAAATGATACAGAGGGTTTTATCCTAAGATCAATGTTCATACCAATGTGTTCCGCTCAATCCAGACATGAGATGGATATATTAGAGGGTATCCATTACTTAATATTTAGATGATAATTATTTAGTATGTAATTTAATATCATTATAGTAGAAACACAATAATGTTTCATAGATCATGTTATTTGTTTCATTAATGAATCTTATTATAAAAACTATAGAGCACTATGAAATGAATCATAGTTATGATCTATGAATTGTAGGGTATTATTTTCAAATATTAATCTCATATTATTAAAAAAACATCTCATGTTGGACAGAAAATGAATATTTATTGACATCTCCTATTTTTACCAATTATGATAATATAAACTAATCCATTAATATTAATTCCTTCCCATGTGATAGAAATTGTTTTTTAAAGTATGATATGTGTTAGAGGAGTATTCGTTGTGAAACAAATAGTAGTATATGATGAATGTATTATATGTACTAGTTTTTTATATATATGATATTTAAAATATAAAAACCATTTCAGTTATACCATAGATATTAATTGATTATAATTAATGTTTCTTTAATAAGATTTAAATTAATGTATATAATTCTTGAATGACCACTAACTTTTTTAGACACTGGTTTGGTTTTTTTGGAATCTAGGATTACAAATATTTAGTGAGATTTAAGTGAATATGATGAAGTATAGTAGAAAATTATATTTTATGGTTAATAAATGTTTATAGTTTTTATAGGAAATAAATCCCTATCTAATATATTATTGACAAGGATTTGTCACAAATAAACTTTTGGGTAACAATTGTGAAATGTGAAGATTCGGTTTTAATTCAATCATCAAAGGTTCATGATGATTTTTCCTAATACAACACACCAAAATAAAAACATTATTGGGATATATTTTGGATAATTCACATTTTCAAGAGTGGATATTGTGAATGGATGAATTAGAAATAATTAAATTTGTAACATATTGAAATTATAGTATCATGGTTTAAGAATACTATAAAATATTTCATTGGATTGTGTGATTTATTACTAAGAATAATATTACTATAATAATTATTTTTAGTGGTAATCAATGGATGAAACCATATGGTACCATGTTTAACCTCAATGTGATGAACAAGGTAGTGATTTTCCAATAGAGATACTAAATTTCTTGGGATTTTCAGTGATAAATAAAATTTCTTTGAAAAAAACACAAATCTAATGGAATCATACTGATCATAGAAATTGAAAAAATTTACATGAATTCTATATTGAGTCGTTAATCAGGTAGAATACATACACTGTTAGTGGGTATTATGGTTTACAAATAAATGATTAATGGATTGGTACTTTTGATTATATAATTTCCATTATCTATTGCTTGGAGTATGACAACGTTATTTTTTATATTTATCATTTTGATTGTGTTTTATGTTAATAGTGGAATATTTTCATGCAAATGAGGAAATAGTAACAAATTATCTCATTATAGTGGGATAGTTTATAATTTTATTTTCATAAAGTAAATTCCTTGTATTCTTTACATAATAATTAATAAGAAATTCCTTGAGTTTAGGAGAATGGATTATTTCTATTGGATTATTCTTATGGAATTTTAACCTCACTTTGTCTTGAGTTGGGTGGCCTAGTGTTGAGGGTGATTTTGTTTTCATCGTGTTTGGCATGAAATTGGGGATGAGGTATCATGTCTTAGTTTGTTATGGATTATTATTGATCTCTTGGGTTTACAAATGTATATTGGACCTTAGTATCATGCAATGATGAATGTGATACATCTATTCTTATTTACCCTTCCCTTGGTATATGATCATCATGGTTCCATTTTTTTAGTGTTTTCATTGAATTGATTTGTTGGTTTGAGAAATTATTTTGAGAAGTGTTGTTTCATAAAATTGTTTTACACTCGTTTGTGAAAATTGATTATAATATCATCTATTCCCTTTTAAAATTTGTACAAGACACTAATATAATTATCTTGGTTTTTAGAAATTAATATGTAAAATGGGTTATACATTGTTTTTTGTAAAATGTGTAGAGATGGAGAATTTTATATTATTTTAGTTAAAACATGAAATTTATTTTTCTTTTATTTGAAATAATGTTTATTGGGAATTGATAATTTGGATAACTGGCTAATTTTTAATAATCATGACTAAAGTAGTTATCTGTTTTTATAACCCATGTAGTTTTCATCTTGTGTTTGTCACCCAGACCCATATGCCAATTAACGGGTGCCCCAATATTTCTTGGCCACGTGGCCTCGAGCACATCTTCCCAAATGCTATAGTCTACCAACTAGCAGTGAGGGCCTAGGGTGTGTCTGTGGGAAGAAATTGCCCTCATTAGCAGATTTTAGCACATTAGAAGAGATAAAAATGAATAATAAACAGTGGAAGAAATATAAATAAATAGTGGAATAAAACTAATGAAATAGATAAGAAAGAATAAAAATAACTATATCAACTAGAATAGTGATTATGTAATGTCAGGTCAGTAGAAAACTATAAAACATATATAAGAGACAATAAGAATAATAAGTTCCACAAGGTAAAAGAAAACTATGCGTACTCCAAGCATCTAGAGATCCTACTCAGTCATCTGCCATCAAGATCCTTCCAATCAGCACACAATCATGTATTGGAAGCTACATGTTTCCCTGATTCAATACTTACAACCATGCAATCTACTACATGTACTAAACAATGCCTGGGGACGGTGTGAGATAAATCTAAGTGGGCCATCACCAATGGGTTTATAACATCAAGATCTTGTAATGGAATATTAGAGTGTGCATGCATTTATATAATGTAAAGAAAGTAGTACAAAATAACTAAAAACCAATTACCTTCTTCATCCCTCGACTAGTGTTTGGAAATGTAACCGGTTCATTAATTGATCAATATACATTTAATTTTAATAGGTAATGTGAGGTATAGCAATCACTAACATCACCTCATGATAGTATAATAGGGAAGGTCCCAAGATGTAAAAAGGCAAACAATCAATAATATCCAGTGAGGGAGTTATAGGGTAAGAACCAAGGTGACATAAATTAATGGCAAGATGACTTAATAATATATGAGTCTAGATAAGGTGTAAGAGTGTAATCCAAGGTAAATTATCTAGAACATTCCACAATAAGGCTCCTACTGAGTCCATGGGGATTGACCAAGGTAAAACAGGGCTAAGCAAAGATAGGGCCCTATGGGCATTCACCATGGAACCTAGTAGTCAATGATGGATCCAAGGAGTGTATTTGAGGAATCAATTAAGAAAGAAATATACCCAACAGTACTATACTAGGCATCCATGTAACAGGAAGGAACCAAAGTCTATGTGGGTATCCACCTAAGATTATCGTATTCTTCAATCAGAATTGGGTTCCTGAGACCTAAGGTATTATCCTCTCTGAATCCAAAGAGACCATGAGTTAGTCCATTCCTATTTGATATTTAAATCATGTAATAATTCATTTGGATCAAGTATTTCCTTCCATTAGAGTGGATAGGTTATGTAGAGTTGAATCCATTGGTCCAAGTGTCGTCTTCCATTAGTGTGGATAGGCCATGTAGCCCAGTAACCATTTAATCAAGTCTTAGTTTTTATTTAATGCATCTTCGATTATTGAGGATCACTCTGTTACCTCCCATCAACATTGAAACAGGTGCTACAGACATGTATCCTTTATTCAATCTCATTAAATAAGGCCATGTTATATACTCAGTATACTTTCCATTTTATATTTCAAATTTCACATTAAATAACCATTTGGAAACACTTACCTTGGCGGGTCAAGTGGTGAGAATAAATAGTACATACCATTATAAAATTATTAATATCAACAAGCCATTTATTATAAGGTGTCTCAACTTTAGAAAGGTCAACCAAAGGCACACAAGAACGGTGTCTCAAACATTTCAAAACACTAAAAACAAATTATGGCATGACTTACTACATTAGGTGGATTGAGTTGTGGGTGAAACCACTAACAACTAATCACGTATTTGGAAAGATAATAACCCTATGATTCTAATGGGTATAATTATGGAGTGTTATTTTTAGAAAAAGTTTCCAATAGAACCATTGGGCCCCACACAAACATTCCAAAAACAACGAACTTTAGGGATGAGTACACACCTTAGGGTTCTATGAGCCTTCCCCTCTACTTCCACCCATTGATTTGCCGCTAATCAGTTTAGATCTAATAATGGGTGAATAACTATCAAATGGTGATATCTTGGTCGAGAGTGAAAGAGAATAAGTATTTCTAAAGAGGACTCGATTACTTACTATTGCGCATCCAATGTGACAAACGTTTGGTCGATCGGATGCCGGAGGAAGGAGATCTCTTGATTCCAAATTTGGATATTCCAAATGCTCGAAAATGAGAGATAACTTGGCCAATCATACATCAACTCATGATTAGGGAGGTATGGGTTTTCTTAATATATCATTAAGGGTATTTCAGACATTTTACACAGGTTTTTAGTATGCGCACGGTTTTTCAATCCCTGTGTACACTGTGGGAGATAGTTATGTCTGAACCTGGGAAACAGGGAAATTCACATCGTTTGGATGAATAGATGGGTAGAATTCGTGTGAGGTTCCAATCTATGAAAAAACACAATATACATGGTTTGGAACATCATGCACTAACCAAGTGAAAACCGTGTGACTTTGCGAAGTTTCCCAAAAATAAGTGTTCTGAGCTCAAATCAAGCCCCAAATACCCTCAGAACCTTTTCTAACTCATTAGGTTTCTATAATAGGTCCAATGTAATGATATAGAAAATAAAATGTATGGATCCCTAACTATGTGAAAAACCAGTCTCATACTGTCACCCCCCTTAAAATAACTCACCCCCCCCCCCCGAGTTCTCTTTCCAAGTGTAAGGAAACAATGTCTGAAAACAACTATGGCCGTTGAGAATATACATCAACTTCCCTCTTCCATGTCTGAACATGTACTCGGCAGTGCTACCATGGCACCCGTACAATGGGGGAAATTTTCCTTAGAGAGCCACTGTGCTTCAGTCAATGATGCGTAATGGATATTCCTCAAAGGTATCATCAACATCCAAATAAACATCTGTGGGATACAAGGTATGAGATTGGTAATCATGATATTGGAAAAGCTGTGAGACATGAATGACGTCAGGCATGGCATGGTACCTCTGACATAGTAGATATTGATATGCTACTGCCCCGACTGTCTCTAGAATATCGAATGGCCCGATGTAACGAGGTGATAGCCAACCCTTCTTCCATAACTGTATATGCCCTTTCCTGGGTAAAACCCCAAGAAAATCATGATCTCCAACCTCAAACTCAAGAGGTCATCAACAACGATAGACATAAGATTTCTGTCTAGACTGAGCAGTAGTCATACGCTTCCACATTAGCTACACCTATTCTGATGTTTCATGAACTAGACAATGACCATGTAGGTAGGTCTCACCTACCTCTAGCCATCACAAATGTGAATAGCAGGCCTACTATATAAGGCCTCAAAAGGAGCCATCTAAATTAGTTTCTATAAACTGCTATTATAAGATATTCAATGAGGGGGATGTTCTTCTCCCAAGGACAACCGAAATCAAGGACGCATTGTTAGAGCAAATCTTCTAAAACCTATATTGTCCGTTCTGATTTTCCATTGGTCTGAGGGTCAAAATTTGTGCATAGAAGCACCTAAGATCCCATAGAGTTCTGCAAACCCTACCAGAATCATGAATTGAAACACCCATCCATATCTAAAATTATAGTACATGGATCCCCGTGTAGTCGTATTATCTAACATACATACAATATTCCCAAAATAATCAACTAATAAAGTCTCCTAGATGGAAATTTAGTGGGAAAATTTTGTTAGTTTGTAAATGACAACCTAGATAGCATCTATACACCTTGGAGACCTAGTTAAGCTGACTATAAATCCATAGAAACATCTTCAAATTTCCATTCCAATTCTGGAAGTGTCTATAACAAGCCTGCAAGTCTCTGGTGCTCCACCTTCACCTGCTGACAGGTGGAACACCTAGTGATGAAGCCTCAAATATAAAATTTCATTCCAGGAAACCAATACTGGTGTCACATATCTCGATACATCTTTGATATTCTGGGATGAACTGCCAACTTGGAAGCATGTAACTCTTTCATAAACTCCTCTCTCACATCTGTAGGATCCCAGATTCGTCGACATAGATGCAGAATGTATTCTCCATCCCAAGACATATCCAGAGGGGGGATATCTCCTCATAAACTCTCATAGAGAACCAATCCTTCCGGATTTGAAAACAGCCTGCTCTTTAACTTCTCAAGGAGAGGAGAGGCAACTTTTAAAAATGAGTGGTAATACTGCTTGTGACTTTTGTGAAACTCTAGATGATGTTTATAAAAAAGGACCATTAACTTTCATTCATCACAAGATTACTGTATATCCTGCATTTGAGTTTTCGACTCAGTGCATCTGCAACCATATTGCCTTTTCCAAGCATATAGGAAAGATAAAAATCAAAGGATTGTAGATATATGACCCATTTTTGTTACCAGAGGTTCAAGTCACACTGAAAAAAGATATACTCTAGGATATTGTGATATGTATACACCTCAATTTTCTTACCCAAAGATAGTGTCTCCAGCAACATAATGCATGCACAACTTCTACTATATCGAGGTCGTGCATCAGGTAATTTTTCACATAAGGCCTCAACTACTGTGATCCATATTTTATGACTTTTTCATATTACATCAACACAGCACCAAGTCCAATTTGTGATGCATCACAGAAGATGATATGACCTTTTCCACATTCTAGAAGAATCAAAATTGTTGTTGAGCTAAGCCTCCCTACCAGCTCCTTTTCTTGATTTCTCACATGCTTCTGACCATGTGAACATGACACCCATCTTTGTCAAACCTGTAGTAGGTGAAAAAATATGATAAAAATCTCGTATGAAATTCCTCTAATATCCAGCCATAACTAAGATACTCTAGATATCAAAAAGGTTATTGGGCTGCTTCGAAGAAACTATAGCACTAACCTTTTCTTGGTGAAGAGATACTCTTGATTCTAAAATAATATGACCCTAGAAGTAGACTTTGTTGATCTCAAAAGCATATTTAGAAAACCTGGAATAAAATTAATGCACTCTTAGTGTACTCCAAATGATATCAAGATGTTTGTAATTGTCCTTATTATTGCGATAATACACCGAGATGTCATCCACAACGAGCATGAAAAAAGAGTCAAAATAGGAATGCAAACCCCTATTCATCAAAGCCCTAAAAATTGATAGCGTGTTCATAATACCGAAGAGAATAATAAGATACTCATACATACCATACATTATATGGAAAGTTGTACATCATATATATGATTGTCTGAATCACACCTGATGATCACCTGATCTTAGGTCAATCTTAGGGAACACATTTTTTCACTAGATCTGGTCTAAGGGATCATCTATTCGATGAAGTGGATAATTTTTCATGACAGTAAGCGGGTTCACCCTTCTGTAGTCCACTCATAATTGGATATTTCCATCCACCTTCTTATGAAAATGCACGAGTGAACCCCAAGATGATGTATTGGGTCATATAAAGCCTTTATCCTCTATGTCTTTTATTTTCCGTCTAAGCTCTTGTAGCTCAGTATGTGACATTTTGTATAGAGTAATGGATAATGTATCTTCTTTGGGAACAAGATCAAATGAAAACTCTACATTTATATTAGGAGTTAATCTAGAAAAGTCATTAGGATAGACTTACATGAAACGATCTACTACCGGAAGAAAATTAGTTTGATGAAAACCCCAGTCCCCCATAAAAATAATAGAAATCAGGGCGATCACCCTCACCTAGCCTATGATGCTTTAGTCCCACTATCTCAACCTGGAAACCCCACTCATAATTGAAAACATAGCAGCTATAATATGGTGATGTAAAAGAATAAATTCGAAGAAAACAGAGTATAAAGGGCTCATAGTGCACCAATATGTTTATCCTAAGAATGAAATCGAAGCCCATCATTTCAAGAAAAAAGTGATTCCAAAATAATGTGTAACTACCTACTCAAGGGGATAGTCCCTATAATAGTGTATGCCCTCCGTATGTATTCCCAACAGTATATCGACGGTCATTACCCCATAATGATATTGTATTTATTGTTTTAGAAATTCCACAATATATACATAAATAATAAAGTTTTACGAACCTATATCAAACAATGAAGAAGAAAAAGTAGAATCTACTACGATAGTACCTCATACTGTAGATGGTCCCACATCTTAATCCTCAATTATCAGTTGTATGGAATGCAACTAAACTGATCCACAACCCTATGAAAAAGATGAACTACCATGATCATGATTTCTTTCCTGGCGCTACTATTGTTTAGGGATCACACTACCACGGTCCCAACCTCCTCCTCCTCCATACCTACTGGTGGCATTCCAACATCCCACATGACATGGGGCAGAAGAACTCTCTTCTAAAGGTGTACCTAAAGCTGATCCTTTTCCACACAGAGTTGGTGGAAAGGTCTGGAAGATCACTGAATATGACCCATATGGCCACAAGCCCGACACTCCATAGGATATCCATTAAAATGGGTCTTCTTATGCAATGGGTATCCACACTAATGAAACACTAAAAAACAATAAAACTGGATACTCTTTCTACCACTTCCCTACTGATAAACCTCAAGAGAACATTGGTTTCCACATGATGAACTACTGGCATGACACGACACTAATCCTTTAATCCAAGTACATGATCTGTAACTCAGGATATGCTTAGTGATAAGGTCCGGATCAAAAAAATTAGAGATTTTAGGAAGGTGAAATATATTCACATGAGTTCATATGGGGTACTGGAGCCCATCCTCAAATCGTATAGCACGTGAAATCCCATCACTGACTAGAAGCGGTGCTAAGTAGTGTAAATTAGTGAAACATGATGAATATTCCATAACATACATAGAACCATGCTCGATATGCATGAACTCTCGAGGTATTTAATCTCTAAATTACTGAGGAATGAACTAGTCATAGAAGGATGTCTCGAAGTCAACACATAACATGCCATGATGACATCCGACCTAAGTAATGAAATCCTACCAACGATTACCTGAATCCCAAACCACGTATGTTGCATGCATGAATCATTGCTCTAGATGCATTTCAAGATTTTAAACTATATAAAACATTTCTTCTAGCCATGCCTCAGTAGCCTAAGATCCTCAATCAGCTAAAAAAGTAAGAGGATGCTGCTACTGGAACTCATGGGTCATATCATCCATTATAGGTGCAACCCATTGAGAACCAATCATAGATTTCCTAAAATGATAGAATATATCACAGACATGGGAACCAGTGACCAGATTTGGTATGGTAGGCGTTGCCTCAAGTGGCACTCCAAGAAGTAAAACAGGCTTCTCCAGGCCAACCATGTCTAGAGCATGGTCATCACTACATTTGTGGTGAACAACATGAGGACGTTGTTGGGGAATTGGTCTACAAATGCCAAAAACACACCATAGAGAAAGATGAGATGTATGGATATAGAATCACTAGAAGAAAAATATTGTATGGAAACTCACTACCCAATGAATACTACCCCAACTACCCGCATAGAAGTCCTTGTATCAGTAATTGCTCAGGTATATGTTTTATGTCATTTCACAGTTAATTCTTAGGATCACTCCTTTAAATTTCATAAACATGACAAGGTGAAACAAGGATGTGAAACCAATTCATTTTTTTGATTTCAGGATTAACATTATAATGTAATATCATTTATGATGAATTAGTTCCCATACACCTATCACCAGAAACGACACCCATTTAGAAATAGCATAATGGCTTGACTCGGTAAATTACTCATTCCAACCCATTAGGGCCCATACACCACATGAATTGAGATAGGTAATCACTCTATTGAAGCCAAATTATTACAATTAAAAGAAACTATCAATACATCACCCCAAAATCATAGACATATCAAGCAATGAAAAGCAGTGAAATTCACCTATATGGCATGAAAATATGCATGGATTTTGAATTCTAGGTCACTATAATGATGAATGAAACTGTACACCTTTCCCTCATGTCATAGGTCAAAAGATTAAATAAATTCCCAAGAGTAATAATAAAAAACAAAACACAAAATGTGAGTCACCAAATGGTGAAATAATATCAACTATAATGGGAAAAATAGAACAACAATTGCAATATGGGTAACATGGATTTTACCCTAAACACGGGTTTGTGATGCCCAAGAATGGCTTATGAAAAAGTACCAAGCATTCCTATTCTCTATTATATTGTCTATAAATAGTCATGAAATAATATAAACCACCTATGATACCACATTTTAGTGGCTTGGACCTAGATTCAACTTAACAGTTTCCCCGAGCTCGGTGGGCCACGTTGGCTCAGGTGCTTCTTCCCGAATGCTAGAGGCTTCCTACTAGTAGTGAGGTCCTAGATTGTAATTTTAGTAAGACTATTCCATCATTAGAATATTGTAGAAAATCAGAAGATGTATAAATTAATACTAAATAGAAAAAGAAATATATAAAACAGTTGAATAAAACTGATGCAATAGATAACATAGAATGATAATAACTGTGTCAACTAGAATCGTGATGATGTAATGTCATGTAACAAGAAATATTGAATGAATGGATACAAGAAGATACACATAACAACTTCAACAAGGTTAAGGAAATCAATGTCTAATAAAAATATCCAGATATCCTACTCGGTCATCTGCTATCAAGCTCCATCCTATTATCACACAATCAAGTATTAGAAGTTTCATGGTTCCCTTTTTCAATACTTACAACCATGTAATGAACTCAATGTTCCAAACAATGCCCATAGAGGGTCTGAGATAAATCAAAGTGGTCCACCAAAAATGGTTTCTAAAACAACATTCCCATGTAATATAATATAAATGTTTGTAGGCATATATATTAAGTAAAGCAAGAAATAAAAATTAACTAAATGACCAAGTACTTTTTTCATCCCTCGGCGGGTTTCTAGACCTGTAACCTGTTCATTAATTATTCAATTACCATTTATGATTAATATTTCATGTGTGGCATAGCCATCATTGGCATCACCTTGTGATATTATATGTATTTAATGTCCAAAGATGTAAAAAGGAAACCAAATAGTGATATCTAGTGAGGGAGTTCCACGGTAAAAACCAAGGAAACATAAACTCACTAAAATCTAACTCCATAGTATCTCAAGATAGCATAGGGGTAAGACTACAATCCAAGGAGTTTAATCCATGTAATTCCACAATAGGGTGCCTACCATGTCCAAGGTGATCGACCAAAGTAAAACGGGTCTAAGAAAAGGCATGGCCTTATGGGTTTTCACCATGGAACCTAATAGTCAACGATAGATCCACCGAGTATATCTGAGGTATCCTATAATAAAAAAATTGACCCAATAGTAGTATAATGGGAATCATGGAATATACAAGAAACATAGCCCAGGTGCCTATCTACCTAATAAAACTGTATCCTTGAATTGGAATTGGGTTCCCAATACCTAGGGTATTCTCCTCTCTTAATCCCAGGCGATCTCGAGTCTGTCCAATTTTATTTGATATTATAATAATGTAATAATTCATTTGGTTCAAGTCTTCCCTTCCATTAGAGTGGATAGGTCATGAAAAGTTGAAATCATTGGTCCTTGAGCTATCTTCCATTAGTGTGGATAGGCCAAGTAGCATTACAAGCATTTTATCATGTCAATGTTAGACCTTAAGGCATCTTCAATTTTTGTGGTTCACTATGCTACATTACATCAACATGGAAAGGGTTTATATGGACTTGTAACCTTTATCCAATATGGATAAATAAGTCCAAGTTATATACTCAGTATTATTTCCATTTTATATTTCAAATTTCACTTTAAATATCCATTTTAAACAACTTACCTTAGGTTAGTAAACTGGTGAGAATACATTGTACATCCATTTTTGGAATTATAAATAAAAACAAGCCAGTTATTATATGGAGTCTCAACTTTAGAAAGTTTAACCAAACGCACACATGAATAGTGGCACAAACATGTCAAAACACTAAAACCCAATTATGGCATAACCTTCAACATGAGGAGGATTGAGTTATGAGTGAAACCACTAACAAGGAATCACATATTTGGAAACATCTTGACCATATGATTATGACTAGTATAATCATGGCATGCTAATTTAAAAAATAGTGTCCCATAGAACTGGAGGTCCCCACATGAACATTCCAAAAACAATGAACTTTAAGGATGAGTTATAAAAAACCCACCTTAGGGTTGTACGAGACTTCTCTTCTGGAATCGGCCATTGATTTTCATAAGATCAGAGTAGGTCAAAGAAAGGGTGAAAGATTATCACAAGGTGATATCTAGGTTGAGAGTAAAAGAGAAGAAGAATGGATAAAGAATACATGAGTACATACTGTTTCACATCCAATGTGACAAACGTATGCTCGATCAAATTTCAGATGAAGGAGATCACTTGATTCAAAATTTGGATATTCAAAATGCTCCAAAATGAGAGGTAAATTTGTAAATCCCACATAAAATCAGATTAGGGAGGAAGGGGTTGGATTAATAAATAATTAAGGGTATTTTAGACATTTTACACATGTTTTCATCCTACACGTGGTTTGTCAAAATGGTAGAAAACATTTTGAGATTATTCTGCCCGATCCTCAGAGAAAGGGGCGTTCTCATTGTTTGGATGCACGGACGTGCGGAAGCCGTGCGAGGTGCCCCTGTTAGAAAAAACTCAATCTTCATGGTTAGGAAAACTATGTGTTTACCATGGACAAACCATTTTACTTGGCCATTTTTTCCAAAAAGAGATGTTTCGAGCTCCAAAGAAGACCCAGACACCCTGAAAACCTTTGCTAAATCATTTGGTATCTTTAATAGGTCCAAATTAATGATTTATTAAAAAAATTAAGGATCCATACCTGAGTGAAAAATTGAGTTCATACAGTCTTACCCTCTTAAAACAACTCACCCTTGAGTTCTCCTTCCAAGGGTAAGGAAACACTGTCTGAGAACAAATCTGGCCACTGAAAATGTACATCAGCTTCCCTCTCCCAAGTCTCATTATGTACTCAGTCGTGCTACTAAAGCACCTGTACGAGAGGGAAATTTTTTCCATAGAGAGACTTTTTTCATCGTTCAATGATTCATACTAGATACTCCTCAAAGGTATCATCTGCATCGAACTCAACTTCGTTGGGATCAAATGTATGAGATGGGTCATCATGAAATTATCGAAGTTGTGATCCATGAAATACGTTGGGCATGGCATGGTACCTCTGAGGTAGTAGAAACTAATAGGCTACCGGCCCGACAATCTCTAGAATCTCAAATGGTCCAAAATAACGAGGTGAATTTATACACTGCTTCAGTAACCATCTATACCCAAGCCTGGCTGAAACCTATAGAAAAACATGATCTCCAACCTCGAACCCCGGAGGACATCGACGAGGACCGACATAAGATTTCTATCTTGACTAAGCAGAAATCACATGATTCTTGATCAGCAGGACCTGTTTTGATATCTTCTGAATAAGATGAGGACCTAGTAGGTCTACCTCACCTACCTCTAGCCACCACATGGGTGAAAAAAATGGCTGATTAGACACTAAAAACACATATGTTAATTATTTTTTAATAGTATTAAATTTTCATTTTTGATCTTATGGGCCTATGTTAGTGGATTTTAGTTTTGAACATCCATTCTCATCATTTGTGGACTTCATGCCTAATGTACACAAATTTAGGCCCAATGATTCATCAGATTTTAAGTAATATAATTATCCATATTTCAATTTGATATTTTGTAAAATATTTCTAAACTTTATCATTAACAAATTTTATTCAGGTATCAATGGAGGATTCATAAGGGATGATGGTAATATTTAGAGATGAATGGAAACAATTTAGGAGGAGGCAGATTTGAAACCAGCCCACTAATGAGAATGTGGGGCCCAAATTGCGGGCCCAATAAAGCCCAATTTTCATGGGACTCTAGAAGAAATGTATAAGAACAGATATATATTCAGTAGTAAGGGATAATTCGGCCTCCATTGTACTAATTAAGGCGTCCTAAAGAGAACATCAAAATCTGGGACAGAATCTGCGGCCCAGAATTTTATCCCACTAAAGCGGCCATAACTCCCAATCCAAAACTCCAAATAGGCCCAAATTTTTCATAGGTCTATAAGACATCCGTATTCAAAAAATACTATTTTATGGCCCACTGAGAGTCGGCGATGTGATTTCCCATAAAATATGATCTTCTCAGGGGAGATAAAAAGGATAAAAAGTCAAGGATGGGATCAATATCTCCACTGCTTTCCACCACCCTAAGGCCTAAATAAATTTAATATTTGGGAATACATTGATTGAGGCTCGGACTAAGGTTTCCCAATTGTTTATTTATGGCAGTGGTAGTGAGGGGGAATAGATATCCTATTTTTGGTAATGTTAATATGCCAAAGTTCCATTGTAATGTTCTCAATTTCCATGTATGTTTCTTTTTTTATTTTTATGTTCTTAATAAACATATTCCTCTCATATTCATCCCATTATCTCTCATTAAAAATCACAAAGCACAGTGATATGTCTGGGTTGTGGTGAATTAGTTCACACATAGTTGTGAATTTTATTCACACACACGGAGGAGTGCTCTTTATTTCCGCAATTTTAATTTCTTCAATCCAATTCTTTTAAGACATCTTCTGCCCACCATTGTGAGTATACCATCAATGGAGGGTTAACCCTTTAATGGTTTGATCGTAGGATGATTAAATGGATGGATTGAATTTTATTTTATAAACTAATTTTTGTTAATTGGCTAATTAATTTAATACATACATTCTTTAATTATTTCAACTCTTCATCTTCACTGTGTTTCAGGAAGCAAAATCCAAGTACTAAAATCACCTTACACCTTGGAGAGATCATTAATTTGGTTCTCTAAGTGTGTATAGGATTAGTAATTGAATTTATTTATCATAAAACCAGACAATAATTAAGTTAGTGTTATTTTGAAGAATGGATTCATCAAGAATCAGAAAACTAAAATTGTTTAAAGAAGTAAAATTCATTCAATTCACCCAAAGCAGAATCCTATGATCAACACCTTTTCATTAAACTGAAAATACATAGGTTTCATAGTGTTCATTAAACCCATCAAAAGTAAAAACCAATAAGGCCACCTCATAACCAAAAATTCATCTCATAGTTTGTGCATCTTAGGTATCTTTTTAGATCACAGTGGATTCGACAACCCAAGCGAGACTACAAGGACCGTTCTACCTTCATCTCTTGGGTAAATTTGAGCATGAATAAAATTTTGGTGTTGTTGTCGGGGGCCTAAGTAAGTAAATTATACCAATACCTTTTTTATCAACCCCATTCTTCTATTATCAACCATGATCTCTTATCTTGTCCCTTTCTCTCTTTTTTTCCTTTTGGCGCATTTCCGCCTACACCTGCGATAATTCAAACAGACTTGTTAGGGAGGTAGGTCCTAGGATAGAGGAGTCAAGACAACCTAGGTGATTGTTTCCATTTGATCCTAATACTCTTGATAATCCAGAGTCCTATTTTGATCCCATTTCAATGGAATTTCTTCAATGAAACCAACTCATAATCCTAGGTGGAAACCAAAATGGAAATCCAAATGAAGTAGCCCCAAACATGGGGAATGCAGTTGATCAGACCATGAATGACTACCTCACACCTTCCTGGACCAATTCTCCCTAATTCATTAGACACAATTACCTAGGAGATGAAAATTACATCTTTAAACCCCATGTCCTAAACCACCTTCCCACATTCCATGGAATGGATTTCGAGATGGGATACCTTCACGTTAAAGAATTCAATGACATAGTAGAAACCATGTGTCCCCAACTTTAACTGGAATCAGCTAAGATGAGGTTGTATCCTTTATCATTAATGTATCAAGCTAAAAATTGTATAATTTTTTTTGACCATTATCCATCAACTCGTGGGACCAGATACAAAGATGATTCTACAAAAAATACTTTCCCCACCATAAAACAATTGTACTTAAAAAGAGCATCCAAACTTTTTTTGAAATAGAGGGAGAGTCATTCTATGAAAAATGGGAGAGGTTCAAAGACACCATGAACATGGTTCCACATCATGGTTTTTCTATTCCTAAACAAGTAATAATTTTCTATGAAGTGTTGGGTCCGGGGAACAAACAATTCATTGACATGATGTGTAATGGAAACTTTAAAAACAAAGCCCCAAATGATGCTTACGAGTATCTCGAAATCCTTGTTGAACAAAAACAAACATGGGGAAATTCACCTTATTCTGAAAAGCCACAAAGAACAACTAGAATTCATGCACATAGAGAAGAGGAATGTCTTAGGGCAAAACTCACAACACTCTCTAGGAAGGTTGAAGAGACAATCCTTATGAAAATATATGAATTCCAAACCATTGACCATGTTTTCACAATTTGTGACAAACATGACCATAAGACAGACAATTGACCAACCATTCCATCCATCAAGGATGTTATTTTAGGAGGACCCCCAGTGGAAGTAAATGTTTTGAACATTCAAAAGCATCAATACCAAAACAACTTCAACCCAAGGTATAATGACCACCCAGGCCTCCACTAGAAAGACAACCAACCACCTAGCCAACCACATGGACAAAATCCTTACCCACATCAGAACTACAAAACCCATAACCAGTTCCAAACCCAACCTATCTGGTACCAACAGCCACTGGTCCATTTTCAACAAACCCTCCCACCTCCAAAATATCCCCCATGGGATAAACCAATATTTTCAAGCACCAACCCAAACTGTTCCACAAATCCTACTAGAACAACTGTCCAAACAAATGGAAAGGATGAACTCGGAAGTATCATCCCATAAACAAGAACTTCAAACCATAAACACTGGAATGGAACCAATGCCTACTCAGGCAGTGCCATCCTCAACTTCAAGGGGATAGTCACGTTGTACTCAAAATACTCATGAAGAACTAGAGGTTGTGTCTGTTTTAAGAAGTGGGAAATCAATTGACAAACCTGAAAAACTAATTAAAAAACCATCTGATCATTCAAACTTGGTTGAAAATTCAAGAGAACCAAAAGATCAAACTGAGGAAACTGATAACAATGTGAAAGAAAAAACTTTTCAACAATCAAACCCACAACCTGCACCATTTCCTCAATGAATGAGGAGGAAAACCAAGCCATAATTGAGTGAAACATTGAGGTAAATCTTCTCACAAGTCAAGCTGAACATTCCCCTTCTCGATGTAATCACATCCATACCTACCTACGCTAAGTACCTTAAGGACTTGGGAACTTTTAAAATAAAATTTTCACATAAAAACCAAGTCCTTTTGGCAGCTAATGTGAGTACCACCATTCAAGGGACTATTCCTCCTATTTAAAAAAACCCGGGTTTCTCCTACATCAATGTTGAACAAGTAGAGAGCAAGGTTGTCAAGGCCTAGTCTGACCAAGGTGCTAGTTTCAATCTCATCCCCAATGTTGTGTACTTCCAGTTAGGCCTAGAAGAGATCCAACCCACAAATATCACACTTTATCTTGTTGATCGTAGAATTATTGCTCCAAAGGTGTTTTTAAAGTGAGTTCTTGTAATGTTGAAAAATTCATCTACCCTAATGAATTTGTTGTCCTTGACAACCATCCAAACATATGAAATAAGGAACAAACCCCAATGATCCTTGGTCGTCCTTTCTAAACAATAATCAACTCTGTTATCAGAGTTCAAAATGGGAACATGACCATCACCTTTGGAAACATGAGTCTAGACACGAATATCTATAATGATTGCTCACAAATAGGGGATGATGAGGACATTCATGAAGTAAAGATGATAAGAAGAATTGATAATGAATCCATAGAACATCAAGGAATGTTTGATGGATGTTTAAGTTAGGATGAGATTGCTTTCCTTTGTTCACATGAAGGATGTTTATCTCCTTGGCTTGAATTATTTTCAAATTTCTCTTATGATGAAGTCTTAGGTCTAACAATCTGTGAAACCTTTCATGAATCCAATTTCACAGAGACCAATCAAACTTCCATACCAAAATATGATCAAACCAATCTTGTAGCTGAAACCTCTATATGCGGGGAATCAATCCTATCTGAAACTCTAGGAAACAAAATTTAACTTGATCCAATGTCTCAATCTTCTGTTGAAATTCTGAACCAACCTGATTGTGAATTGAAGGAACTTCCTGCTGCACTCAAGTATGCCTTCCTAGGGGACAATCAAACACGTCCTATTGTAATTTATTCATATCTTGAAGCCAATCATGAGAGGATGCTTATAGATTTCCTTAGGAAATATAAGAAATCCATTGGATGGACCATGTCTGATATTCTTGGGATTACCCCCCTTATCAGGACTCGTAGGATTGTTATGGAATCTGATTCAAAGCCATGTCGTCAACCTCAACGGAGACCCAATCCTAATCTCATGGAAGTAGTTAGAAAAGAACTTCTGAAATTTTTAAAAGTTGGTATCATCTATCCCATAGCTGAGAGTGGGTGTGTGAGCCCAATCCAAGTGGTTCTAAAAAAGGATAGAATCATAGTGATAACCAATGAAGATGGAGAGATTCTTCCAACAAGGGTGAGTATTGGCTGGAGAGTCTGCATCGACAATAGGAAGCTAAAATCATTTACCAAGAAGGACCATTTCGCCAAACCACTCATTGACCAAGTCCTTGAAAGAGTGGCAGGTCATGCCTTCTACTTTTTCTTATATGGGTAATCAGGGTACATTCAAATTGAGGTATCCCTAGTGGATCAAGGAAAGTCTACATTCACTTGTATGTTTGGAACCTTTTCCTTCAAACACATGCCCTTTGGTTTATGCAATTCAACTGGAACCTTCCAGTGGTGCATGATGGGAATATTCATAGACATGGTATGCGATTTTCAAGAGGTATTCATGGATGACTTCTCTATGTTTGGGGATACACTTGAGCGATGTCTACGGAATTTAGAGAGAGTCTTTTCAAGATGTGAAGATAAGAATCTAGTCCTAAACTGGGATAAATTCCATTTTATTGTTAAATAGGTTCTAGTACTTGGCCATCTAGTTTCGAGTAGGGTGATTGATGTTGATAAAGAAAATGTTGACATCATTCGTCACCTTCCATCACCCAAAACTGTCAAGGATGTGAGGTCTTTACCAGGAAATGCTGGTTTCTATAGAATATTCATCAAGGACTTTAGTTCAATATCCCATACCCTTTGCGCTATCCAAGTAAAGGATGCTCCATTTCTTTAGACAGAAAGCTGTGAGGGTTCATTCTCAACCCTCAAATACTCTCTCACCTCTCCTCCCATTATGAAAAATCCAAATTGGAACCTTCCTTTCGAACTTATGTGTCATTCCAATGACTTTTCTGTAGGAGCTATGTTAGGAAAACGTTGTCATAAAACTCCTTATGTCATTGATTATGCAATAAAATACTTAAACGATGCCCAAATCAACAACACCAATACTGAAAACGAGTTACTTTATATATATATTTTCCTTATATTATTTTAGGTCCTAAATTTTAGGATTTTCTATCACTGTGTTCACTGACCATTCTCCACTAAAATACCTCTTCCAAAAACAAGATGCTAAGGCTAAACTGATTAGGTGGTTCCTTCTCTTACTAGAATTTGACCTCATAATCATGGATAAAAAGGGAGTTGCAAATGTTGTAGATGATCACCTCACTAGGATGGAATTCAAAGACAACTCAAATCACCTTTTTTTTGTTTCATTCATTTCATGATGAACACCTATACTCTGTGAGTGATTTCCCTTTGTATGCCGACATAAAAAACTTCTTAGTTACGGGAGTAATTCCAAAATTCTTAGGGACTCAAGCTCGAAGGAAATTCCTTTATGATGTTAGGCACTATGTGTTTGATGAGCCATACCTCTATAAGTTCTAACCTGACCATGTCATTTGGAGGTGTGTCCCAGAATCTAAACAAGAGTCCATCCATAGATTCTATCATTATGAGGCATGTGAAGGTCACTTTTCCTCTTGGAAAAATTCTGCTAAGGTTCTTCAGTGTGGTCTCTTTTGGCCCACCCTCTCAATGGACTCTTACACATTTTGTCAAAGATGTCTTAGGTGTCAACATGTAGGGTTCGTTACAAAAAGAAATCAAATGCCACTCACTCCCATCTTAGTGATTGAAATCTTTTACTGTAGGGGAATTGATTTCATGGGGCCCTTCCCAAACTCTAGGGGATATATTCACATTCTTTTAGCTGCCAATTATGTCTCCAAATGGGTTGAGGCCATTCCTACAGAATCCAATGATAATTAATCTATTATTATATTTCTCAAGGAAAACATCTTCTATATATTTGGAATTCCAAGGGTTATCATTAGGGATCATGGAAATAATTTTTGAAATCGTCCATTCTCATCACTCATGGAAAAGTATGGAATTTCTCAGAATGTTTCCCCTGCTTTCCACCCACCGACCAATGGTCAAGCTGAGTTAGCCAATAGAGAAATTCAACAGGTTCTTGACAAAACTGTAAATCAATCTAGGAATGATTGGTCGAGAAAATCATAGATGCTAATTGGGCCTATCAAACTGCATATAAAACCATTTTAGGAATGTCCCTATATAGGTTGCTTTATTGTAAAGTGTTCCATTTTCCGGTGGAGATTGAACATAAGGCCTTTTGGGAAATTAAAGAAATGAATTATTACCTCACATTGGCTGAAACAAAAATGGAAATTAGATCTCAACGAACATGAGGAACTTAGGATGGAGGCTTATGAAAATTCAAGGATCAATAAAGATAATGTGCAAACCTACCAATCTATAAGTCTTAAAAACAAAAACATTGAACCAGGAAAACCTGTACTTTTGTATAATTATTATGTTCACGTTCACCCGGGAAACATGAGGTATAGATGGTCAGGTCTATACATAGTGCATAAGGTGTACCCACATAGGGATGTTGAAATTCAAGATCCCACCACTAATGAAACATTTAAATTTAATGGACATATAGTCAAACAATTCATTTAACCATTCCAAAAACATGATGTTGATGAAGACTTGTTTGAACCTTCCATAGATGAAGAATATAATTAATAAATTAGGGTTCTAAGTCGAGCTACGGACACTAAACTAAGCGATGCATCTGAGGCAACCCATGGTTTTCAATTTTCCAATCATTTTTTTTAATCAACTTTACATTTCGAATAGGATTAGTGGATCATTTTGATATAACATTATTCTAACTCAGACAATTTAACTGTTCTTCTCTTGTGAGAATGGATGGGTATGAAAGGGGAGCACCATATTCATTCGTGTCACCCGGTGTGATCCCTGAGTACTACCTTACCAAAAATTAAAAATAAGGTAATGTGTCATTAGTTGATTTAAAAAAACAAAAACTAAAACAAAAGGCAAACCATAAAAAAGATGAGACTTGGTATTAAATAAATTGTTGTGTTGTTTTTTCTGTCTGGTTTGTTCTTGTTTGTATGGTTGAGGGACTATTTTTGGGTGATACATATTCAATCAAGGAGGTGACTATATCTCTCATGAGAACATAGTGATATTTGGGAGCACCACAATCATCATTATAAAGCCACCATGTGAACTTGTTCGATGACATTTCCAACTCATTACCCCCCACCCGCTTTCTCCTCTCTTTTCTTTTTATGAAACTAGGGACAATTTCATTAAATGTTGGGGGTGTGGAAACTAAATTTTTGTTAAAAAAAAATAAAAAAGAAGTAAAATTCCTTTATCAGTCATATAATAACATCTTTGATCAAATTAAAACTATATAGAAAATAATTTTTATTTCCATGAATCTTAATTTAATTCATGATTATGTTTACAAGGATTGATTTTGGAAGTTTGGTTGTCCAATGATAATTTTCATCATTTTTTCATCTATTAAATCAAAATTCCACAATGCAAATCTTGTAGATTATGGGGTACTAATTTGAATTCTCGGGTTCCCATAATAAACAGCATAGGTAGGTTTTATTTTAATGAATAATATGAGTATTCAAAAAAAATTGTGTGTAGAGCAATGGATTTATAAAATTCGATTATTTCGGCACTTAGGGATCTTGACTCCAGAGTCGTCTAGCCCTGATTTTTTCACTCTATCTCTATTTATGGTAATATGACATTGTTTTTGATCAAGTTAACTCGAGACGATGCCCGAGTATGTGTGCTTCACTTGGTGACCTAAGGCCTTTGAGTCTGGGAGTCATCGGCAAAGTCTTGCTTAATGTGTTAAATAGATTAACTGTAATCTCAATTACTATGGAAATATTCCAAAAAAGTCAAAAAAAGGAATTACAAATACACATTTTATAATTAAATTTGATTCCACCTAACCCTTCCATGATTTCCCCTTGAATGAAAATGATCCCCCATATCTATTGTGATTCACAACACATCATTTCACCTAATTGAGTTGGATGAAGTATGATGATAAATTTTATCAATGGAATGTGATTGAGATTGGGATATGATTTTAAATTTCTCATTTTTTAAATTATTTAGATAGGTTATAAAGATATACTTGTGTGTAGTTTACATTGTGAGCACTGTTTGTTATAATGTGTTTGAAAAAAAAAGAATTCACATATAATCATCGAATTATTTTCTCGGGACTAGAAAATCTCACGTTGGGGGTGTGATTATAAAATAAAGACACATATTTTAATTACATTTTAATGGTATTAAATGTTCATTTTTGATCTTATGGGCCCGAATTAGTGGATTTTAATTATAAACATCCATTCTAATCATTTGTGCACTTCATGCCTAATGTACCACAATATAGGCCCAATGACTCATCTGATTTTAAGCAATATAATTATCCATATTTTACTTTGATATTTTGGGAAATGTATATACACTTTAAGATGAAAATTTTTCATTCAGGTATCAATGAAGGATTCACAAAGTATCATGGTGATATTTGGCGATGAAAGGAAACAATTCTGGAGAAGTTAGGTTGGACACCAGCCCACTGATGAGAATGGGGGGCCCAAAATATTGGCCCAATAAATCCCAAATTTCTTGGGATGATAGAAGACGTGTATAAGAACAAATATTTCTTCATGAGTCAGTTATAATTCTGCCTCCTTAGTGGTTATTAAGGCGGCATAATGAGAAGATCAAAATCTGGGCCCGAATATGCGGCCCAGAATTTTATCCCAATAAAGCAGCTATAACTCCCGATACACATCTCCAAATAGGCGCAAATTTATCAGAAGTATATAAGATACCAGGTTTCACAAAATACACTACTATGTCCCACCTATATTTGAAGATATTCTTTCCCATAAAATATGATCATTTCAGGGGAGACAAGGAGGATAAAAAGTCAAGGAGGGGATTAATTTCTCCAATACTTTCCACCACCCTAAGGCCTAAACTAATTTAATATTTTGGAATACATTGATTGAGGCTCGGAATAAGGCATCCCAATTGCCTATTTAAGGCAATGGTGGTGAGGGGGAATACATATCCTATTTTTGGTAATGTTATTATGCCAAAGTTCTGTTGTAATGTTCTCAATTTCCATGTATGTTTCTTTTTGTATTTCTATGATCTTAATCATCAACTTCCTCTCATATTATTCCCATTATCTCTCATTAAAACTAAAAAATCACAGTGATATCTCTGTGTTTTGGTGAATTAGTTCACACATAGGTGTGAATTTCATTCACACATGGAGGAGTGCTCGTTATTTTCACGATTTAAATTTCTTCAATCCAATTCTTGTAAGCCATCTTCCGCCCACCATTGAGAGTATACCATCAATGGAGGGATAACCCTTTAATGGTTTGATCATAGGATGATTCAAAAGCTGGATTGAATGTTATTTTATGAACTAATTGTTGTTAATTGGATAATTAATTCAACAATTCTATTCTTCAATTATTTCCACTCTCCATCTTCACTGTGTTTGAAGAAGCTGATTCAAAGTCCTAAAATCACCATACACCTTGGAGAGATCATGAATTTCATTATCTATGTGTTTAAGTGATTAGTAATTGAGTTTAGTTTGAATAAAACCAGAAAATGATGAAGTTAGTGTTATTTTGAACAATGGATTCATCATGATTTAGTAAAACCAAAATTGTTGAAAGAAGTATAATTCATTAAATTCACCCAAAGAATAATCCTAAGATCAACCCATTTTCATTAAATTTAATTCACTTAGGTTTCATAGTGTTCTTTAAAACCATCAAAAATCAAAACCAATCTGGCCACATCATATTAAAAAATCCATCTCATAGGTTGCGAATCTTAGGTATCTTCTTAGTTCTCAGGGGATTCGACAACCCATGTTAGACTACAAGGACTGTTCTAACTTCATATCTTGGGTAAATTAGAGAGTGAATCAGTGCCATTCCATATAAGGCCTAAAAATTGTAATCATAATTGTCCACAAGGAAATCCTATTATAGGAAAACTCAATGAAAGGGATATTATTCTCCCAAGGACCACCGAATTCAAGGACACAGACTCGGAGCATGTCCTCTAAAAACCTGTATTGTCCATTCTGATTTTCCATGGGTCTGAGGGTGAAAATATGTGCATAGAAGCACCTGATCACCCATAGATTTATGTAAACCCTACTAGAATCTTGATGTGAAACAAACACCCCTATCTGAAATGATATTACATGAAACCCCATGTAGTCATATGATCTGACAGACATACAATATTCCAAAAAAATCAACTGAGAAAGTCTCCTGAATGGGAATAAAGTGGGATGATTTTTTATTCGTTAAAAGATTACCCAGATAGCAATTCTACCCCTCAGCGACCTAGGTATGCCTTCTATGAAATCCATTGAAACATCTTCCCATTTCCATTCTAGGACAGGAAGTGGCTGTAAAAAAACCTTTATGGCTCTGGTGCTCCGCCATCACCAACTGATAGATGGAACACATTGTGATGACTCCTCCAATATGACGTTTCATTCCAAGCAACCAATAATGGTGTCATATATCTCGATGCATCATTAAGATGCCTAGATGAGCATCCCACTGGGAAGTTTTGGAATCTTTCATAAACTCCTCTCTCATATGTAGGAACCCATATGTGTCCACATAGATGCAAGATGTCATCTCCGTCCATAGATTAATCCAGAGGTGGGTTGTCTCATGATGTACTCTAACAGAGAACCACACCATCATGATCTGAAAACTGCCTACTCATCAACTTCTAAAGGACAGAAGATGTAATTATTAAGGATGATAAGTAAGACTGCTCTTTACTATTGTGAAACATCAGATGAAGTTGAGAAAAAAGGTCATTTACTTCCATTCAACACTAGATTCTTGTACATCCTATGTTTGAGTTTTTTAGTCAGTGCTTGGGCAAGCACATTTATTTTTCTAGGCATATATGAAAAGATCAAAATCAAGGGACTATAGATATTCGACCAATTTTCACTATCATAGGTTCATTTCACACTTAGAAAAGGTATAATTGAGGCTCTTGTGATTTGTATACACCACAAAACTCGTACCCAAAAGATATTGTCTCCAGCACCACAAGGCATAGAAAACTACTCCTTGATCAAGGTCATGTATTGTTTAATTTCTCTTAAATGGACTCAACTACAGAGATCCATATGAAACTAATTCGGCTTCCGACATTGTAACGCCCAGACCCTAGTTACCTAGAGTCAGTGCATTATTACATAACATTGGCATGATCACAAGAAAGATCAAATCTCGAAATACTGATTGGTTTAGTAGCCTTGGAAACACTAGATATATTCATAATGTTTTACATTACATCATGAATTGAAAAACTACTACAAAAACATATTGTCTCCATAATCCACACTATTATCCCCCCTATAATATCCCTGCAGGTCATTCATAATTTACTTCTTCATTTCCTGGGAAAAATAAAACATAGAAAAGGGGTGAGCTCAAATGCCCAGTAAGGATAACAATATAGCGGAAACTTTCAAAAATTAGCATAAACATTTAAGGAAATGTATAACTAAAACAAAAGCCTTTTAAACTTGAACATCAACATAGTATGAAAAAAGAAAAATGAAATAATTCCATTTACTTATTCACATGGATATTCTACTAATCGAATAATCACATGCAATATCAATAACAACTTTCATAATGATGGAATGCATAATTCCAAACAATCATTACCACATAGCCAAGGCCTCGTGCGAAGACTACACATAAGATTTTGTCAAGGCCTTGTGCCAAGACACTAGTTTGTCTCATGAGACCTACCAATGCATCGAGGAGCTATTGTGGGCTCCACCCGTCACATATTAAGTCCAATGCATTCCAATATGAAAAGGTTTAAACATATCATACACATTCGTATTAAAACTAGCATACAAAATGTCAATACTTTCACCATAAACTATGAATGGTATAAAAATAGCACATCCACAGTCAAACATATCACAAAAACTTCAATACAATATAGAAGTTTTTTATCATAATAAACCAACTTCAAATAAGCGTAAAATCCATCAAAGGATGTTGACATAGATGAAATCAAAACTCTTTTTAGAGAAATATCTCTTTCTATTTTGAAATCATTTAAGAGTATTATATTTATGAAATAAAACATTTTCTTTGAAAATATTCTTATAAGCTTGTAAGGGAAGCTTCGACGATTTTATAACGGTGGAAAATAGCCGCACCCGCTATATAAGTTAAATAAAAATTCTTACCTTAGTTCTGTCGAAAAGGTTAAAAAGCACCTTGTTTGGAAAATGACGGAAAGATTCCTTTATAAAACTCTTATAAAAAGTCAAAAAGGGTATAAATGACTTTAACACATATTCTTTTAAATAGTAATTTTTTTTTGAAATACATTTTTAAGAAACATGGATGTGGATGATAAAGAGATCCCAGTAGATTATTACGTATAAACAACCTCAGATAATGAAGAGATTGTGAAATAACCCTTACCTTGTACTTTTCCTTGGTTGGGGTAGGTTAACCTCATGTATAATGGTGAAATAATTTTTATTAAATTATACAATAATCATATATATTAATATGATATCATATATGATCTTTTAAAATTGATTTGCTAATAATATCTTAGAATTATCGTCGTTTCGGGTGTTAACTTACTCATTTTCTTTTATATGTTTTGTAACATAAGCTGTGTTTGTTATTAATAGGTTGTCTCTTATTCATATCCATAATGATATCAAGTCCTTAAAAATCATTTTTAAATCATCAAATGATAATTATACTTTAATGGATACGATGGAGAATGAATCTCATCGCGTTCGTGGAGATGGTAGTCCGTACGTACGCATGAGCGACAATATCATTTATTTGATATTAGAATAATATATAAATGGATGGTATAAATATACAGAATCATTAAAATGTTATATTTATTATTTACATGAGTTACACATCATTATTATACCCATCCAAATAATAATATATTGAATAACAATTACACCACGACGTGGAGACGGTAAGTCGTACGTACGCACGTATGGTGACATGTTATTCAAAGGGTGGATAGAATACTGAATATGGTTGTAACATATTTATAATAACATCACAGTATATATATGATACTGGAGTTATTATTTTAGAATGCTAAAAACAATGAAAGAATAATTGGAAGAAGAAAGGAACTTGAAAAGGGGTGGTGAAAACATTACCTCTTCTTCGGGCTCTTCCTTTTGATTTGATCAAAAGGGCTCCTTAGGTTGGCTTTCTGATCAAACTAAGGCCTCTAGGTTTTATTGAGGGAAGTTGGGAGAGTATTTGGGAAGATTTTGGCCGAACCAGAAGGCTTTTAAGGGGTGAAGAAATCAGAAGGAGGAGTGCCCTTTTATAAGAGGGGTGAGGGGCACCTTTGGAAAATCTAGAAATATTAATATATAATAAATTAATATTCAGTTTCTAATGGCTCCAAAGTTGATTATAAAAATTTTAATGTAGGGATAGGTAGAAAAAAATTCAACCAATAGAATTTATACAGGTTTGGGTTACTATATTAACCTTATCATTTAGTTTTAACTCTTAGTTAATTAGTTTGACATTTATCATGTCACTTTGTATTTTTATAATATATAGTTAATAAACATACTATATACATCCAAGAGACCCCCAAGTGGTCAATTAATGATGAACCTATTATTATATAAGTCTCTTGGCCGAACCATATATTTTTAGGAATTTAATATCAAATAATAATATAATATTAGTTTTAAAAACTATTTTATGTCAATTTTGACACTATTCAATAATTGATTTTTTTTGAAACTCATAAAAGAATGATTAATTCGTCCGAAGATAATTAAATCAATCCTAACATGTCATATTAGCCTATAAAATTATTGTAATTCATTAAAAGTCTCAAATTATATTTATTTGGGAATTTATAATATCAATTATTTTAATTTTTTCACAATTATGGTAATTACTGCATCATTATTGTGTCATAAATAAATTAAATTATTTAAAGTCTAAAAATTATAAATAAAATATAATTATGTATTAAATTTTATTATATTTCTAATTAATATTTACAATCGAATTTATCTTATTTATAAACCTATATTAAAAATGTTTTAGTAAATAAACATGGATTTTAACTCTTTTAACTCGTCTTTGAATTAAATAATAATAAATATCCTAATCTAATCCAAGTGGACCTAAATGATAATATTTTATTCATAAGGTTGTTTTTGGTCGAGATACACTTGTCCAATAGAATTTGGACATGTGTTAGGGTAATATTAATATCATTTTTACCCTTAATATCCCTATTTACTTTTAACCGTGGTAAATAAAAGTAAAAAGTTACTATTCACAAAAAATTATTTTCATCTCATTGAACCACATTTTACTTTTTGATATTAACCATGTCTCTCGGATTTTCAAAATTCAATTCACAGAAGCGGTAAAATTATATTTTATGAAAAATTCAGTTTTTTTAACTACCACTTAGTAGTTTCACTATTCATCAAAAATTGATGTTTTTCAGAACAATGCCAAAATTTCACCCTAAGCTATAATTAATATACCAAAATCCAAAATGATATCTATTTTAAAAAACTCCAAACATATAAGTTGCATTAATAGATTTTATAATTAATTCCCGTTGTCACAACAAATAGCGTGTTTTTAAGAAACAATATATATCAAAAGATTGACAATTGTTTAGGTCCAATTTCGAAGTGAAATTAATTATAATGACAACCATTGGATAAAATGGTAAAAATATATTATAATTATAATTTTAAACCACTCAAATTCATAATTTATCACCATTAATTATTTTTATTAAAAAAATTGTTTTTAATTAAAATTTAGTAATTTTCACTATTCATCAAAATATTAACGTTATCCGAAAAGTACCAAAATTTCACCTTAGGCTAAATTCAATAATCTGATTCCAAAAAATGAAGTCCATTTTGAAATATAAAATATATATAATTTCAAAAAGTAGGTATTACTATTCATAACAGTTAGTTTGATTAGTTGTGGTGTGTGTTAGAACTCGAAGTTGCGTACAACACACGCTACTGTATTATTCAAAGGAAAGCGTACCGTGGAAGCTTGGTATGTTTCACTTTAAATTTTTTTATGTCCCCATTTAGTAAAAAAGTTTAAAATATTGTATTTAAAAAGGTTTCACTATTAAAAGTTGGTAAAAGTGCAATACTGCAAATGAATTTGTTCTTACATTATGTCTAAGAAACTCATAATATGGATTCTAAAATTATAAGAATTATATAAAGTTTAAAATTTAGTTAATACTATTCATAAACTCTTTTGAATGGCTTGCTTGGTATGTCATGGTGTTCTTGAACTCGGTGTTGCGTGTAGTGCAAGTTATTGTATTATTTTTGAAGAAATAACACACTATGAAATCTTGGGGTGTTACATTCTCCCCTACTTCAATATATTGCTTCCTCGCAATTTGAAATTGTTCTTCGAAAATAAAAGGTTGAAAATAAAAAATATCTTTGTGGGAAAACCCACATCGGAAATTGGGTTACTAAAATTTAGTCTTAATATGAGGAAAAGAGAAATGAAAGGGTAACCACCAAATTATGATCTCGATTAGGAGAACATTGGTGGCAATTAGAGACATATAATTGGAGGAAAAACGTAAATATTTATAGGTAGTGATTGAGGTCATCAATCACAAACAAGTTTAAAATTGAGGTCCTTAAATTCATCAATCTTCGATGATTTAAAATACCATCGATTCAACAAAACAAAAGGTATTAGGATAAAACTTTTTTTACATTTCAAAATATCTTAGTTGAAATCCCACATCGAAAAATGAATTAATGAGGCCTCTATTTAAAATAAAGAGTTGAAAGTATAAAGATTACCGAAAATAACACATACTAGGGTTCCATGTAGGAAAATATGGATATGGAAGAGAAATATAACCATCAATTATCTGATGGAGAGTGGTAGAGAACATGGCTATGAAAAGGCCAAAAATCCCAAATCCATATATTAGTGATGATTTAGGGTACCATCTAGGACAACATTTTTGTTCTAATTTCCTTTTCTTAATGTGGAGGAATTTATTTATGAGATTGACTAAGATCCTAAGGAGATATACTTACTTTATAACTAGAGTTTTATCCATTAATAAATTTCTACCACAAACTCATCTTTCACTCGTGAAAAAAATTCTATATATACTATTCGTACATGGTTCCAAAATAAACGAATTTATAATTCATCTACCAGATATTTAAAAAAACTACATTATTTAATCCAGGACATCTCATGGGCCAGTGGTAGGTGATACACCCTTGTCACCCTTCGGTTGCGGGTTCAAGTCTCGCGGCCTTGCCGGTCGCGACAGGTTGCCGCCCGACCTCTAGGTTGTCCTTTTATGGCAATCAAAAATAATCCAAACTAGAACTATCCAAAATAAATATGTCCAAAATCATAGTCCAAAATTTATAAGGAAGGTAAACATAATTTAGATCCTTTTTACCCCGTAATAGCATATGAATACCTTCATCATGTATTCTTTTAATACACTGAAATATCCTGAATTACCATATTCCTTATTGATTACATTCATGCTCCCTTATTCCATATAGAATGCTGGATATACTTCATCAATCCAAAAATGTTTTAAACCCCAATAATGATGGAATATACAAATCATTAAACAGCATCAAGGTAGTCAAGAATATCCAATATAATTTATCCAAATCAATCATGTATTATTCTAAAATCACTACCTCGGTATCAGAACCATATTATGGTTTATCTTTCTCTCAACCATATATTTTCCAAAAAATTAACCTGCTATTGAGTCAGTTTTCTTTCTTCCACACAATCTCAAGTCCTTAATGAAATATTACCGCAGTACAATCCTTATATACTCCATAATTATTATAACAAGTACATTGTTGATACAACACTCAAATGACATAATCAACATAAGAACTCTAATCATTCCTCTTCATTTTTGGTAGTATCATAACTTGATTATTATCCAATAGCATCATTTGCGGCATAGTCTGATGACTGGGACATAGGTTCGCGTAGTGTCCGAACTCCTTACAAATGAAGCATTGTACATTTGAAACCATTTTTTTACCCTTGGAGTCACTTACTTTGTGCCCTTTTCCTCCACACTTATAACAAACTCCCATTCCTTTCAGACAAGGTCCAGGGTGTTTCTTCCCACAATTATCACATATGGGAAAATTCTTATTTTCCATTTTCCCTTTATCCATCGTTCTCTCTTCCATCCTTTTCTTCTCTTGCTTCCCTTCAAAGCCATAGGACTCAGTAAAATCTTTACTTATCTTATCAACACATGATATTATTTCTTCATATGATGATAATACATGGGAGACTATTTCTCTTATAAATTATGGCTTAAGACCATGAAAGATATGATCCTTATTTCTCTTTGGATCATGTGTATTGCTGGAGTTCTCATTCCTTCTACTGGGCGCCATTTCTAAACAATGGCATACACTAGATTAGTTTATGAATAACAATACCTAATCCCAAACTTGTAATACACATAAAATAAATTAAATAGTTTATAGATATAACCCATAATCATAAAAATTTCTCCTTTTAGGAAGTAAATCCACATAAACCCTTCATAATGGTTTGTAAAGAAAATGAGAATTATCCTAAGCATATCCCCTGGGAGTGTCGTAACCAAGAGTGCAGCAAGGACCGTTGTCGTGCACCAGTTCCCGTTCGAGTCTAGCTCAAAGCGGTGTTTTCGGGTTTTACCCCCAGGTACATCTGTGCCAGAGCCGCCTCTACCTGCTCGTATCCAGACAGGGATGTATTGCTCAAAAAATTCACAAAATCTCTACAATACCAAAATTCTAGGAAGTTCTTCTATACTAATCCTCAAATTCCATCTTAAATCTATGTGCTCTAATCAGAGTTTATCTAAATCTAGCTTCCAAGGTTTGTAGTAAACTTCCTCTGATACCAACTGTAATTCCCCGACCCCAGTTACCCAGAGTCGGTGCATTATTACATAACATTGGCATGATCACAAGAAAGATCAAATATCGAAAGACCGATTGGTTTAGTAGCCTTGGAAACACTAGATATATTCATAAAGTTTTACATTAAATCGTGAATTGAAAAACTACTGCAACAACATATTGTCTTCACAATCCACACTATTATCCCACCATAATATCCCTGTAGGTCATTCATAATATACTTCTTCACTTCCTGGGTAAAATAAAACATAGAAAAGGGGTGAGCTCAAATTCCCAGTAAAGATAACAATATAGCGGAAACTTTCAAAAATATCCATAAACATTTAAGGAAATGTATAACTAAAACAAAAGCCTTTTAAACTTGAACTTCAACATTGTATGACAAAAGAAAAATGAAATAATTCCATTAAGTTATTCACATGGATATTCTACTAATCGAATAATCACATGAAATATCAATAACCACTTTCATAATGATGGAATGCATAATGCCAGACTATCATAACCACATAGCCAAGGCCTCGTGCCAAGACTACAAATAAGATTTTTTCAAGGCCTTGTTCCAAGACACTAGTTTTTCTCATGAGACCTACCGATGCATCGAGGAGCTATAGCGGGCTCCACCCATCACATATTAAGTCCAATGCATTCCCATATGAAAAGGTTTAATCATAACATACACATTCGTATTAAAACTAGCATACGAAATGTCAATACTTTCACCATATACTATGAATAGTATAAAAATAGCACATCCATAGTCAAACATATCACAAAACCTTCAATACAATATAGAAGTTTTGTATCATAATAAATCAACTTCAAATAGGCATAAAATCCATCAAAGGATGTTGACATAGATGAAATAAAAACTCTTTTTAGAGAAATATCTCTTTCTATTTTGAAATCATTTAAGAGTCTTATATTTATGAAATAAAAAATTTTCTTTGAAAATATTATTATAAGCTTGTAAGGGAAGCTTCGACTATTTTATAATGGTGGAAAATATCCGCACCCACCGTATAAGTTAAAAAAACATTCTTACCTTAATTCTGTCGAAAAGGTTAAAAAGCACCTTGTTTGGAAAACGACGGAATGATTCCATTATAAAAATCTTATAGAAAGTAAAAAAAGGGTATAAATGACTTTAAACCATAATCTTTTAAATAGTGAAAATGTTTTGAAATACATTTTTAAGAAACATGGATGTGGATGATAAACAGATCCCAAGAGATTAGTATGTATAAACAACCTCGGATAATGACGAGATTGCAAAATAACCCTTACCTTGTACTTTTCCTTGGTTGGGGTAGGTTAACCTCATTTATAATGGTGAAATAATTGTTATTAAATTATACAAGAATCATATATATTAATATGATATCATATATGATCTTTTTACATTGATTTGTTAATAATATCTTAGAATTATCGTCCTTTCGGGTGTTAACTTACTCATTTTATTTTATATGTTTTGTAACATAAGCTGTGTTTGTTATGAATAGATTGTATCATATTCATATCCAGAATGATATCAAGTCCTTTAACATCATTTTAAAATCATCAAATGATAATTATACTTTAATGGATACGATGGAGAATGAATCTCACCGCGTTCGTGGAGACGGTAGTCCGTACGTACGCACGAGCGACAATATCATTATTTTGATATTAAAATAATATATAAATGGATGGTATATATATAGATAATCATTAAAATGTTATATTTATTATTTACATGGGTTACACATCATTATTATACCCATCCAAATAATAATATATTGAATAACAATTACACCACGACGTGGATACGGTAAGCCGTACGTACGCACATATGGTGACATGTTATTCAAAGGGTGGATAGAATACTGAATATGGTTGTACCATATTTATAATAACATCACAGTATATATATGATACTGGATTTATTATTTTAGAATGGTAAAAACAACGAAAGAAGAAGTGGAAGAAGAAAGGAACTTGAAAAGGGGTGGTGAAAACATTACCTCTTCCCCGGGCTCTTCCTTTTGATTTGATCAAAAGGGCTCCTTAGGATGGCTTTCTGATCAAACTAAGGCCTCTAGGTTGTAGTGAGGGAAGTTGGGAGAGTATTCGGGCAGAGTTTGGCCGAACCAAAAGGCTTTGACGGTGTGAAGAAATGAGAAGAAGGAGTGCCCTTTTATAAGAGGGGTGATGGGAACCTTTGGAAAAACTAGAAATATTAATTTATAATAAATTCATATTCGGTTTCTAATGCCTCCAAATTTCATTATTCAAAGTTTAAGGTAGGTATAGGTCGAAAAACATTCATCCAATATAATTTAGACAGGTTTGGGTTACTATATTAACCTTATCTTTTAGTTTTAACTCTTAGTTAATTAGTTTGACATTTACCATGTCACTTTGTATTTTTATAATATATAGTTAATAAACATACTATATACATCCAAGAGACTCCCAAGTGGTCCATTAATGATGAACCTATCATGATATAAGTCTCTTGACCGATCCTTAGATTTTTAGGAATTTAATATCAATTAATAATATAATATTTGTTTTAAAAACTCTTTTTTGTAAATTTTGACTCTATTCAATAATTGATTTTTGTGAAACTCATAACAGAATGATTACTTCAACCAAATTTAATTAAATAAATCCTACTATTAGGAAATAAAATTATTTTAATTCATTAAAAGTCTCAAATTATATTTATTTGGGAATTTATAATATCAATTATTTTAATTTTTCACAATTATGGTAATTACTGCATCATCATTGTGTCATAAATAAATTAAATTATTTAAAGTCTAAAAATTATAAATAAAATATAATTATGTAGGAATTCTTATTATCTTTCTAATTAATATTTACAATAGAATTTATCTTATGCATAACCCTATATTAAAAATGTTTTAGTAAATAAACTTTGATTTTAACTCTTTTAACTCTTCTTTGAATTAAATAATAATAAATGTCCTAATCTAATCCAAGTGGACCTAAATGATAATATTTTATTCCTAAGGTTTGTTTGGTCGAGATACACTTGTCCAATATAATTAGGACATGTGTTAGGGTAATATTAATATCCTTTTTACCGTTAATTTCCCTATTTACTTTTAACCGTGGTAAATAAAAGTAAAAAGTTACTATTCATCAAAAATTATTTTCATCTCATTGAACCACATTTTACTTCTTGATATTAACCGTGTCTCTCGGATTTTCGAAATTCCATTCACAGAAGTCGTAAAATTATGATTTATGAAAAATTCAGTTTTTTTAACTACCACTTAGTAGTTTCACTATTCATCAAAAATTGAAGTTTTTCAGAATAATGACAAAATTTCACCCTAAGCTATAATTGATATTTCAAAATCAAAAATGATATATATTTTAAAAAATTACAAACATATAAGTTGAATTAATTAATTTTATAATTAATTCCCGCTGTCACAACAAATAACATGTTTTTAAGAAACAATATATATCAAAAGATTGATAATTGTTTAGGTCCAATTTCAAAGTGAAATTAATTATAATGAACACCATTGGATAAAATGGTAAAAATATATTCTAATTATACTTTAAAACCACTAAAATTCATAATTTATCACCATTAATTATTTTGATTAAAAAAGTTGTTTTTAATTAAAATTTAGTAATTTTCGCTATTCATCAAAATATTAAAGTTATCCGAAATGTACCAAAATTTCACCTTAGGCTAAATTAAATACTCCGAATCCAAAAATGAAGACCATTTTTAAATATAATATATATATAATTTCAAAAAGTAGGTATTACTATTCATAACGGCTAGTTTGATTGGTCGTGGTGTGTGTTAGAAGTCGAAGTTGCGTACAACACATACTACTGTATTATTCAAAGGAAAGCATACTGTGGAAGCTTGGGTTGTTTCATTTTAAATTTTTTGATGTCCCCATTTAGTCAAAAAGTTTAAAATATTGTATTTAAAAAGGGTTCACTATTAAAAGTTGGTAAAAGTGCAATACTGAAAATGAATTTGTTCTTACATTATGTATAAGAAACTCATAATATGGATTCTAAAATTATAAGGATTATATACAGTTTAAATTTTAGTTAATACTATTCATAACCTCTTTTGAACGGCTTGTTTGGTAAGTCATGGTGTGCTTGAACTCGGTGTTGCGTGTAGTGCAAGTTATTGTGTTATTTTTGAAGAAATAACACACTATGAAATCTTGGGGTGTTACATACATCAACACTACTCCATGTACAATTCATGATGCATCGCAGATGTCGACATAACATTTTCCACATTCTTGATGAATCGGAATTTGTGCTGAGCTTAGCCTACATTTAGATCCTGAAATGATTTCTCACATGATTCTGAACTGTGAAATTGACACCCTTCTTTGTAAGACCAGTAAGAGGTGTAGAAAGATGAGAAAAATCTAGTATTAAATACCTGTAATATCCAGTGATCCCTAAGAAAATCTTGATAAAAACACCTTCTTGGGCTGCTCCCAAGAAACTACAGCACTATGTTTTTTAGAGTCAAATAATACTCTTGATTTTAAAATAATATGAACGAAGACATGGACTTGGTCAATCCAGAAGGAATATTTCGCAAGACTAGAATAAATTTAATGCTCTCTCATTTTACTCAGAATGATCTCATGAAATTTGACATAGTCGTTATGAGTGCATGAATACACCAAGATTTCATCCACAAAGACCCTGGAAAAAGAGTCCAAATAGGGTTGAAAACCCTATTCATCAAAGACATGAAAACTGCAGTCATGTTCATAATACCGAACAATATAAAAAGATAATCATACAAACCATACCTTCTAAGGAATGTTGTACGAGATATGTATGATGGTTTAACTCCCACATGATGATAACCTGATCATAGGTTGATCTTGGAGAATAAAATTTCTCGACTGAGCTGGTCAATGAGATCATCTATTCGAAGATGTGGATACCGGTTCATGACTGTAAGATGGTTCATATTACTGTAGTCCATTCGTAAATGGAGAGTTATGTCTGCCTTTTTAGGGAAAATCATGAGTGAACAAAAAGATGATGTACTTGGCTGTATAAAGCCTCTAGCCTCTATGTCCTCTGTTTTCCACTTGAGCTCCTGATGCCCAATAGGTTCCATCTGGTATAGATTAATGGATACTAGGGCTAATTCGGGAACAAGATCAAATGAAAAATCTTCCACTCTCTAAGGTGGTAATTCAGAAAATTCATCAAAAAATATATACATGAAATGATAAACTACTGGAGGGAATTTTTTTTTGAAGAAAACCGAATCCTCCATAAAAATATTTGTAATCTAGGCGGTTATCCCACCTCGCCCATGATTCTTCAGTCCAGCTCTCCCATCCTAGAAACCCCACCCACCTTTGAAAATGTAACTGATATAATCTATTGATGTAAATGTAGCCCTTCGATGATAAAAATTTATTACGGCATCATATTGGACCAAACATTCAAAACTATGAATTAAATTAATGTATGTCATCTCAAGTACCAAGGGATTCTGAAAGAAATGGTAACTTCATACCTCAAGGGGAAAATCTCTATAATAGTGTATGTCGTCCATCCGTATTCCCAACGGAGTATCGAGGGTCATTACACCATAAGGATATTTTATTTTTAGTCTGAGAATTTCTACAATAGATAAATAAATGAAATAGATTTAAGAGCCTATATAAAATAAAGAAGAAACAATAGTAGAGGATACTAGGATAATACCTCATACTGTAGATGCTCCCACAGCCTAATCATAAGGTATCAGCTATAACGCATGCAACTAAACTGATCCACAACCCTGTGCAAATGATAGACTACCACGATCATGATTTCTCTGCTAGCACTACTGTTGATTAGGGATCAGACTACCACAGCCACAACCTCCTCCATGGACAGACCTTCTGGTGCTACTCCAACATTCCACCCGACGTAGCACATAATAACTCTCTCCTGAAGGTGGAGCTAAATATCATCCATTTCCACTCGAAGCTGGTGGAATGTTCCTAAAAAATTGTAGAAATGACCCATATGGACACAAGCCCAGCACTCCATATGGTCTCTCTCACATTGGGGATTCTTATTCCATGGTTTTCCACACTAACGATACACTACAAAGCAATCAAACTGGATAATATGGCTGCCACATCCCTGACGATAGACCACAATAGAATGTTTCATTCCACCAAAAGAACTACTGTCCTGATGTGGCACTGGTACTTTAAACCCAGTACATTCTTCTTCCCTTAGGTTACTCTTAGTTATAAGGTCCTAATCAAAAACTGTAGAGATGGTAGGAAGGAGAAAGACATTCACCTGAGTTCAGATGGCGTACTAGAGCCCATCCTCAACTCGTCTAGCACACGAAAGCACATCACCGACTAGAAGCGGTGAAAAGTGCTATAAATTATTAAAACATGGTGAATATTCCATAAAATAAATAAAACTCTACTAGAGATGCATGAACTCTCATGATCTTTTAGCTCTTGATTACTGAGGAAGTAACTAATCATATAATTCAGTCTAGAATTCAATTCATAACATGCCCTGATGAGATACAACATTGGTAATGACATCCCACCAATTCTTGGCTGAATCCATAAGTATGTGTGTAAAATGTTTGAATCATCGATATGTAATCATTTACAGATTCTCAAAGATAGAAAAAATTTCTTGTAGCCATGACTCAGTAGTCGGAGATCCACCATCCACTAAAAAAGTAGGATGATGCTGCTGCTAGAACCCGCGTGTCAAATCAGCCATCGTTAGGAAACCCATGGAGCACCAACCATAGAATGCATAATACATAAGAAGATATCATAGACATGGTAATTAGTTCCTGGATTAGGAACATTATGTGGTGCCTCAAGTGTCACTCCTAGAAGTATGATATCCATCTCTGAGACCACCATGTCTAGAGCATGTTCATCACCACCATAGCGGTGAACAAGACGAGGACGTCGTGGCGGCATTGGACATCAAATGCCAAACACAAATTGTATAGAAAAATTATAAGCAAGAAGAAAACATCACTAGAAGAAAATGATTGTAAGAAACCTTACCACCCAAGGCATACTACCCCAACTATCCACTTAGACAGCCAGGTATCGGTAAGTTCTCAAGTATATTTTTTATGTCATTTCGCAGTGAATTATTATGTTCACTCCATTACATTTCATAAACATAACAAGGTGAAATAAGGATGTGAAAGATTTTTTTTTCAGGATTATCATTATAATGGAATGTCATTTTTGATGAATTTGTGCCCATACACCTATCACTAGAAACAACACCCATTTAATTATAGCATAATGGATTGACTCGATAAATTACAAATTCCAACCCATGATGGCCGACACACCTCGTGAATTCAGATAGGTAATCACTCAATTGGAGATGAAGTATTACAAGTACAAGAAACTATCACTACAAAATTCTACGATCACTGGCATATCATGAAATGAAAAGAAATGAAATTCACACATATGGAATGGAAATATGCATGAAATGTGAATTCAAGGTGCCTATAATGAAACATGGAGCAGTACTCCTTCCCCTCATATCATCAGGCCGAGTATAAAATAAATTAACAAGAGTAATAATCAACAACACCATGCAACATGTGAGTCTCTTAATGGTGAAATAATATCAACTATAATAGAAAAAATCGAACAAAAATTTCATTATAGTAATGTGGATTTTACCTCGAAGTTGGGTTCGGGATGCCCAAGCTTGGCTTATGAAAATGTCCCAAGAGTTCATATTCTCTAATATATTATCTCCAAATACTCATGAATGAAATGAAACCACCTCTGATACCATATTTTGATGAATCATTCCCAGATTAAACATAACAAGTTCCCCGAGCTTGGTGGGCCACATGGCATCAAGCGCATCTTCCCAAAATGCCAAAGGATGCTGACAAGCAGTGAGGGACTAAGGTGTGTCCATGGGAAGACTATTCCATATTTAGTAGATATTAGCACATTGGAAGAGATATATATTAATTGTAAAAAACATAATAAATATAAATAAATAGCAGAAGGAAACTGAGGCAGTAGATAATAAAAAATAACAATAATGGTATCAACTAGAATAGTGATGATGTAATGTCATGTAATTAGAAAACTGGAAAGCATGGATACAAGACAATAATCATAACATGTTACAAAAGGTAAACAAAAATGAAGTCCACTTCATGAATCTCAAGATCTTACTATGTCATCTACTATCAATCTCCATCCTATCAGCACACAATCAAATATTAGAATTTACATGATTCCCTTTTTCAATACATGCTACCATATAATCTACTACGAGTACCAAATGGTGCCTAGAGAGTTTGTGTGATAATCTCAGTGGGACACCACCAATGATGTCTATAAAATCAATCCCATGTAATGCAATATAAGTGTGTCCATGCATATATATAATTAATAGAATGATTTGGAAAATAACTAAATAACCAAGTACCTACTACAAACTCTAGCTGGTATCAGGACATGTAACCAGTTCTTTAAATAATCAATTAACATTTAATGTTAATAGGTCAAGTGAGGCATATCGAAAACAGAAATCACATCATGATAGTATATGTAGTGAAGGTCCCAAGACGTAACATGGAAACCAAACAATGATATCTAGTGAGTGAGTTCGAGGGTAAAAACCAAGGATACATAAAATCACAAAAATCTAACTCAGCAATATCTCAGTCTAGCAATGGGGTAAGAGTGTAATCCAAGGAGATTAATTCAAGGAATTCCACAATAAGGTGCCTACCTATTCTAAGGTGATCGAACCAGGTAAAATGGGGATAAGCAATGAGAATGAATTATGGGCTTTCACCGTGGAACCTACTCATTAATGATGGATCTAGGGAGTGTATCGAAGGTATCATGTAATGTAGAAAGGGACCCAACAATTTTATATTGGGAATCCAAGGAATAGACAAGAAAAAGAGTCTAGGTGGTTATGAAATTAAGAGAACTGTATCCTTGAATTGTAATTGGGATCTTGATACCCAAGGTACACTACTCTAAGAATCCTAACTGAGCTCAACTCAATCCATTCCTATTTTATATATTAATCTTGAAATAATTCATTTGGTTTAGGTTTTTTCTTTCCATTAGTGTGGATAAGTGAAGTAGAGTTGAAACCATTGGTCCAATCCTTGTATCCTATTAGTGTAGATAGTCCATGTAGCATTGTAACCATTTAATAAATTCTTATTTAGTCATTAAGTCATATTCTATTGTTGAGGTTCACTCTGCTAACTTCCACTTACATGGAATGGGGTGAAACAGACCAATAACCATTAATATATATCTTTAAATAAGGCCATGTTATATACTCATTATTTTATGCCATTTTTTTCTCATTTCACTTTAAATAACCATTTGCAATAACATAAATTAGGTGGTTCATGTGGTGATAATACATGGTACATGCCATTATGCAATTGTTAATAACAAAAATACATTTATTATAAGGAGGCTCAGCTTTACAATGTTCAAGAAAAGCCACACCTGAATAGTGACTCAATGTGTCAAAACACAAAAACCCAATTATGGCATAACATTCGACATGATTAAGATTGAGTTGTAGGTGAAACCACTAACAACTAATCACATATATGGAATGATCATAACTATACGATTCAAATTAGTATAATCATGGCATGTTTATTTAAGAAAAGCTTTCCAAAGAAACCGGTGGGACCCACAAGAACATTCAAAAAATAAAAAACATTAGGGATGAGTTAGAGGCCGCCCACATTAGAGTTGTACGAGCCATATCATCCGGTATCTGCCATTGATTTTCCTCAGATCAGAATAGATATAAAAAAACTGAAAAATGCTCACATTGCTATATCTAGGTCGAGATGGAAAGATAAGAAGAATGACTAAGGATGACCTGAGTATAAACTATTTCACATCCAATGAGACTAACGAAAGCTCTATTGGATTCCATAAGAAGTATATCTCATGATTCCATGTTTGTATCATCAAATTTCTCCAAAATAATTGAGAACTAGGACAATACCACATAAACTTGTATTTGGAATGAAGGGATTGGCTTAATAAATCATTAAGGGTATTTTATAAATTTTACATATGTTATTTTCTTGCATGCTATTTGTCTTCATGGTTTTCCAAACCGTGAAAAAACCGTGAGATATGGTTCTTCCTGAACCTTTGAAAATGGGATTTTACATGGTTTGGTTGCACAGTCATCTGCAAGCTGTGTGAGGTGCCACTGTCTGAAAAAACAGAATCTACGCAGTTAGGAAAATCAAGCGCAAACCATGCACAAACCATGTAATAGGGCATTTTTTCCCAAAATAACGTGTTCTGAGCTCCAACATTCCCCAGACACCCTCATAACCCTTACTAACTCATTGGTATATTATAATAGGTCCAAAGTAATGATTTAGACTGAAAATTTACGGATCCATTCCGGATTGAAAAACCAGGTTCTTAAAAAATGATTTTCATTTTAGTTTCATTTATATATTTGTATCTCTTTGAATATTTTTTCTATTAAGTATATTTATATATTTATTAGGAGAAATCGTTCCATTGTTATACTATATTGATGCCCGACACTATTTTCCATCCCATGGGGATCCGGAACCCCCTTGGATCCATGAGACTGATTGGATTGGGTGAATGATTCAGGGTTGAAAAAGGTCAGTCTAGGAACAAATGGTATCATAGTAGGTTGGATCTTAGTGGACCTTTATTTTTATAGCAGACCTAGTTACTTAGGGGTGTCTTAGTAGACAAAGTAGAATTTTTGGGACTCATGGTATACAATCCTCAGTTATCCAAGGTATGTCTGGTTTTGTTAATATATCATGGCCTTTTGGGATTTGTTGGTGGTTGGGATATGAAAATGGGAGTTTTTATAATGGTTTAATGCACTCGTAGATCCTAGAAAGCCATGTGGAGATGAGAGCATGGTCCTAGAAGTATCTATGTGTAGCCGTATTTTTATCATATTTCCAACAACCATATGGGTATGTTACCAACCTAATCCAGTTCCCATAATGATTATCATTTATGATCCTTTGAAATATGAAATTTTATTTGAGAAATAGTTGTGTTGGAATTATTGAAATTTGATTTTAATTATTATATTTTTGGTAGACCTAGGAAAAATAAGTTTTAATAAAATAACCACATGGTGGTAAAAGTAAAATGGTTTAATAGAGTTCAGCTTCATAAATCAAAAACCTGGTAATAATGGAATGTAGAAGTTTGATTTGAAACATTTTTTAAATGAAACAGGGTGAGTTATTAATCTAATATTTTTTAGGAAATAAGTATTTTTTGATATACTGTAGAATGTTTTGAATGAAATAAAATGATTATTTATGTAAACATAAGTGGTTTTATTTTCATTTATTGAAATAATTTATGATGTGTGAATCTAAAAAATGGGATTGACTTGGTGGTTAGAGAGCCTTTGGAACCCTAATTATTTTTTTAATGGGGTTGAATGATTTTTTGAGAAAATGTGTTTCGTTTTCCTTAGACAATGATGTTTTCATGGGTAATTGTATGTTGGGGTTATATGGGAATGTATTTGGATGCCTGATATGGCTTGGTGGATGGGTTCTTGGTGTGGAGTAGAAACATGCACGTGAGGGAGAATATAAAGAATTCCAATGAAGAGTGTTCAAACCACCATGTATTTCATAAATTAATGATATCGTCATAAGATGTATTTGATGTTATAATTTATTGTTTTTTTATCTTCAGATATTGTCACCTCTGTGGTGTGTGTTCATAAGGATTTTTTTTTGATTTGGTCCTTTTTTGGTTCTTTGGTTTTCTTTCTCAAGCAGTTTTCCGCATTGTGTTTCGATGCGTGATTGTAGTGAATCTAAGAATGATTACCCATTGGTGGGATTTCTAGTTGATTAATCCAAGGTTTTCATTCCTCATTTTTAAAGGTATATCCAACCCTTTTTTATGAAGAAGAATATCCCCTCGAGGTGGAGGATTGGATGCATAAGAACGAAATGCACATTAGCCTCGTTGAGTTTCCTGACTTGATTAATGTTATGTTTTCCAATTTCATTCTTGAAGGTTAAATTTGGATGTTGTTTAAATTAGTATTTTGGAACAATCTCTATGATGATCACTCATTGGAGTTCATTAAGGATTGGTTCATTTTTTTAGTATTTCTCTAAGAGAGAAATGGTGAAAACGGGGATAGAGATGTGTGATTTTCAACTAGGTGATGGATTGGTGTGGGATTATTAAATCGTTTTTTGGAACTAGTTCATTACCTAGATATGTTTGTAATGGATGATTCAATGAAGTATCTATATTCTGAGGTTAGGATTTGTAATGATCTACAATTGAAGGTGTTATATTAAAACCTAAACACATTTTTCAATATGGTTAGGCAAGCTATTCACGGTAAATCCATGATGGTATGAGTGTTTAAGGTTGTCCTCCACCCTTAAATCAAGGGAGGAAGTGGGAAAGGATCTTGTATGTATATGAGAATGTGGTAGGATGATGATGGTGAATGTTTTAAATTAGTAGAACTTATGATTTTTCATCTTCCTTTTCTAGGAATGTGGTCTTGGTGTGTTATGTGTTCGGCCGGCCATGCCACAAGAAAATATTATGTCTGAATGATCATAATCCAATCCACACTTGTGGAATCAGTGGTCATTTGTAGTGATTATATCATGGATTTTCTACCAAGAATCACAGAGGCAATCCTCCGTTGTGTTGTGTTGTTGGAAACTCGTTTTATGATTCATTTTTTATGCATCCCTATAGTGTAAGGGTTATTTTTTCATGACAGCAATTCCAATGGTGGTCTGGATTTTCAAATGTAATGGATGTTGTGAGTCTTCTAATGAACTCCCATTTTTAATTAATGTGTTTTTTTCTATGAATAAATTCATATATTTTTTATATATAATCAAGGGATTCTTGTTCCTTGTTGGGATAATCAAAATATAAAAGTTATTCATGAGTTGTTTCATCCACAAGAACTCCAGGATTAGGTGTCAAAGTGAATTTGTCCTATAGTAAGGAATCATAGGTGTGTGGGTTGTTTGGATAATCTATTTCCACTACTATTTGGTGAGGTAGTTCTAATCATTCTATTTCAGAATCTCTATCAATGAAATTTCTGGTCAGTGTCCTTGTTTGGACAGCCCATGTGTATCAATTGAGGTTTTTCCTTTTATATGTTCATAGATAAATAGTTATGGGTTGTTTTTTTTCATGTTTTAGTGGTCTAATAATTAATCCCCTTCCACCATCCTCATGTGGTGAAGGGTTTTCACCTGGGCTGGATATTTTGGTTCAATTCATATACCCACTAATCAAGAGCGGGTGGTTTAAATGCTCCAACTATTTTCTACTTAGATTTGATTGATAGGTTGGTGAGTAAGATTTTTCATTGTAATTTTTGGGAATGTACCTATGTTGGAAAATATTGAAATCTCATCTAGTAATTACTAGACAGTTCATAATGGTGTACATAGAAACTATGTGACTTTTTGAGTTATATTTCAAGGATCTATCAAGTGATAGTTGATTTCAAATGGCGAGGAGTGTATTCTAGCCTCCAGTGAAATTGTTGGATTTTTTTAGTTCCCTTTTGTTTGGGTGATTATTCATATTGCTTGGAGAAGGACCAACAACATAGTTCATGGTAAGGTTGTGGATATAGTGGCATTAAATATCTCATTTGGGAAGTAGTTTGGAGTTGTATCTCTATTTAGGGGAAGAGGCATATGTTATATTGGTAGTGGGTGAGATATTTCAAGACTAAGAGGTTACATCATGATATTAGGGAATCCATACACATTGATCAAGTAGCTGGAATGTGTTATGACTTTCAAGGGGTAGAAAGTGTTAATTGAGGGGAGAATTCACACACCAGGTTTTTCCTTACTCTTATTAGGTTCTAATTTATTGGATATCCCAGACCATTTCATTAGTTATTGGTGTGACAAGTGGTTAAATGTTGAATTATTTCATTATATTGAATTTTCTATTTTTCCCCATTGTTGATATTTTGTTCTTTTGGTAAATTTTTAAGAAAACATTGGATTTTTGGTTTAGAAGTTCCCTACGAATGGTTGGTGGATAGTTTGATAAACATTACCACTAAACTTTGGTAACTGTGTGGCATGTATAAAACCTACCACATTTTTGGTGCATAGTAGTTTGTTCAAATAGGTGTGACCATTCAGTCATTCCCCATGGCTTATGCATGGTTTCCACCTGGTTTAATAAACATTGAGGCCTAGCTGTTTGAGTTTCCAAACACATAATTTTTTTCCTGTTTGACCACTCTAGATTGTTTGACCCAAATCCTCCCAAACATACATTGATGATTTTTCCTAACCTAGGGATCCCACTCCATTTTCCACAAATCAATTCAACCTCCTCGTTTGGAATAGATATAATATATCTTCATGTTTGGGATATATTTTTCAATGTAATACCCCTCCTTTCTCCCCCCTCTTCCATATTATTTCATTTTTAATGTAATTATCATCTCCCCTAGTCATGTTAATCATATGGTTCTATTTTAACCAGATTTATATTGTTATTTTTGTTTTATTGTTGTTTTTATTCATTGATCTGGGGGTTTGGATCCCTCATGTAGTTATTTTAGGAATACGTTGTCGTTCTTCCATGGATTCGAGGTTGGTTTCCACATTAACATGCATTACAAAATAATGATTCATCTGTATCATGAATTTAACACCTCTATTGAAAAAAAAATATTGATGTATGATCCTTGGATAATTGCTTTGGTGTGAAAAGTAGCAGTTTATTATTTTTTTAACAAATAGTGTTGTTCTGGTTAAAAATTTCCACAACAAGTGTTTGATAAAATTTCTTGTTGGATTTCTCACATGTTTTTTAATATTAAAAACATGGTTTGAAATTTAAACGAATTTATTTCAAAAAAATTGTTGTTTTATACATTTTTTAGTGTTAAATAAAAACTTTTTTGAAATAATAGATTCCACGTGATTGATTAATTTTCCATTTGAAATTTTTCGGTTTATTGTGATATAAAATGAATGGTTTCCAATTAAAAATATATTGGAAGTGTGAAAAATTATAATTGGGGAAGCTATATGGTTTTACTGGTTGTCTAGGTTATTATAAAGATATTACCATTGGATTTTAATGTGTTTTCGAATGAGTTCTTAAAGAATGAATCATCTTTCATTTTGATTAAAAAAGGTTTTTTTACTCAATGTGTAACCTAATTGTTATTGGGAGATTTTATAAATGATCATGAAATAGTAAATGGAATTTTTACACCTTTTTATAAAAGTTTTATTTTAATTTTTGATAACTTTTGGTTTTGTAACATTCATAATGTTATTTTTGGAAATTTTTTGAAAATGATGAAAGTTATAATTATGGAAACCTCCATTGGATGTTTGTCATTCCTTGTCTACATATAATGTATGTGTTTTCCTCACTGTGTAATACTTACAGTACTTTATCAGTGTTCCTAGGTTTGGACTCTTTGAGTTCTAATAATTATGTTACATGAGATAAATCCTTAGGTTGAATCTTGGTGATTCATGTTGTTGTCTTATTATTATATGTTTTCATGACTAGATGCTCAATTGGCATAAGTTAGCTCACCTTTATCTTACCAAAGATATTGTAACGTGTAATAAGGGGAGAATTTTCTGATAACTATATCTACAATGGAATTATTATGCACTAGACAGTTCCCTATAGAAGGTGGATATATTTGGGTTTATTTCAATGGGATATTCCCGTCGATATGTCCTGAGTTGAGGTGGCCCAGAATTTAGGGAACTGTGTATTTCATCGGGTCTATCATTATACAGGGGATGAGGTCTCATGTTTTAGTATGTTTTGGATTATTCTTGATCTATGGGTTCACATATTTCCTGATTATATTAATTTAGAACATGAAATGGTCTTCTAATCTCTTTATAAAAATTATTACTTTTCGAATAGTGTAATGAAATGTTTTATTTGTTCTGTTTAATAATATTATTAAAAAAATTAAAAACTCTTTTTGAAAAATCACTATAGAATATTCTATTAAACTCAGATTTTACCACATTTGAAATTACTTGTCATGTAATTTGATATATACATTTTTTGAATTCTATGAGGTTTTTTAGATCACACCCTCATTTTACCTTATGGTTCATTAAGCCCTTTACTATTTTATAGCATGTTTTTCTTATCTCACCTTCCTCTATTGTTTTCAGTTATGGTGTCTTGGGGCATGGTTTGTAACACCCCAAGCTTCTACGGTACGCTTCTCTTTGAATAATGTGATAGCGTGTGTTGTATGCAACACCGAGTTCTAACACACCATAACCAATCAAACTAGCCGTTATGAATAGTAATACCTACTTTTTGAAATTATATATATTGTATATTTCAAAATGGACTTCATTTTTGGATTCAGAATATCTAATTTAGCCTAAAGTGAAATTTTGGTACTTTCCGGATAACTTTAATATTTTGATGAATAGTGAAAATTACTAAATTTTAATTAAAAATAACTTTTTTAATCAAAATAATTAATAGTGATAAATTATGAATTTGAGTGGTTTTAAAGTATATTCAGAATATATTTTTACCATTTAATTCAATGTTGTTCATTGGACAAAATTTTACAATTAAATCGGACATAAACAAGTGTCAATCTTTTGATAGTTATTATCTCTTAAAAACACGTTTTTTGTTTTAACAACAGAAATTAATTTTAAATTAATTTCTGCCACTTCTGTGTGTTGAATTTAGAAAAATGGACTCCATATTTGGAATCAGGATTTTCAAATTGTGTAAATAGGTAACTTTTATTTTTAGACATTTTGAATAGTTACTTTGGTAAATATTTTATTTACCATGTTTAAAGGGTAAATCCGGTAAATAAAGGTTAAAAAATAATATTATAATAATACTAAATTACCATAAAACGTGTCCTAGCCTCATTGGGTGATAACTTTTAGACCATAGGCATCTTTGGGTCGATTTTGGGACCCCATAAAGCCACTTGTAGGTGATAGGGACACTTAATTTTAATTAAGTTAAAATGAATACAAAAATGACAAAAGCATATATCTTTTAGAAATACAATTGTTACATAGGGTTATATATGTTGGATTTTCGACTATAAATATTCATTAGAAATATCAAACGATTTCCTACATAATTATATTTTGTTTATTATTTTTAGTGATTACATAAACTAATTTATTTATGACACAATGATGATGTAGTAATTACCATAATAGTGAAAATTTAAAATAATTGATTTTATAAATACCCAAATAAATATAATTTGAGACTTTTAATGAATTACAATAATTTTATAGGATAATATGACATATTAGGATTGATTTAATTAGCTTTTTTAGAAGTAATAATTCTGTTATGAGTTTCAAAAAAATCAACTATTGAATAGTGTCAAAAATGACATAAAAGAGTTTTTAAAACAAATATTATATTATTAATTGATATTAAATTACTAAAAATCTAAGGTTCTGCCAAGAGACTTATATCATGATATTTATATCATTAATGGACCACTTGGGGGGTCTCATGGATGTATATAGTATGTTTATTAACCATATAATATAAATATACAAAGAAACACTGTAAAAGTTAAACTAATTAACTTAGAGTTAATGCTTAATGATATGGTTAATATAAGTACTCATATCTGTCTAAATTATATTGGTTGAGTGGTTTTCGACCCATACCCACCTTAACATTTAAATAATATACTTTGGAGCCATTATAAACCGAATATGAATTTATTATAAATTACTATTTCTTGCTTTTCCAAAGGTGCCCTCACCCCTCTTATAAAGGGCACTCCTCCTTCTCATTTCTTCACACCTTCAAAGCCTTTTGGATCGGCCAAACACTGCCCAAATACTCTCCCAACATCCCTCACTATATCCTAGAGGCATTATTTTGATCATAAAGCCAACCTAAGGAGCCCTTTTGATCAAATCAAAAGGAAGAACCCGAAGCAGAGGTAATGATTTCACCACCCTTTTCCAAGTTCCTTTCTTCTTCCACTTCTTCTTCCTTTGTTATTACCATTATAAAATAATAACTCCAGTATCATATATATACTGTGATGTTATTATAAATATTGTACAACCATATTCAATATTCTATCCAACCGTTGAATAACATGTCACCATACGTGCGTACGTACGGCTTACCATCTCCACATCGTGGTGTAATTGTTATTCAATATGTTATTATTTGGATGGGTATAATAATGATGTGTAACTCTTGTAAATAATAAATATAACATGTTAATGAATCAATATATATGATATACCATAAATTTATATATTTTTTTAATATCAAAAGAATGATATTTTCGCCCATGCGTACGTACGGACTACCGTCTCCACGAACGCGATGAGATTCATTCTCCATCGTATCCATTCAAGTATAATTATCATTTAATGATTTAAAAATGATGTTTAATGACTTGATATAATTATTTATATGAATAATATACAACCTATCCATGACAAACATGGCTTATGTAACAATACATATAAAATAAAACGAGTAAGTTAACACCCGAAACAACGATAATACTAAGATATTATTAACAAATCAATGTTAAAAGATCATATTTGATATCATATGAATGTATATGATTATTGTATAGTTTAATAACAATTATTTCACCATTATACAGGAGGATAACCTACCCTAACCAAGGAAAAGTACAAGGTATGGGTTATTTCACAATCTCTTCATTATCCGAGGTTGTTTTTACGTAAAAATCTACTGGGATTTCTTTATCATCCACATCCATGTTTCATAAAAATGTATTTCAAAACATTTTTTTAATATTTAAAAGAATATGGGTTAAATTCATTTATACCCTTGTTTGACTTTTTATAAAAGTTTTATAAAGGAATCTTTCCATCGTTTTCCAAACAAGGTGCTTTTAACATCTTCGACAGAATTAAGGTAAGAATGTTTTTTTAACTTATACGGCAGGTGAAATTATTTTCTGCTGTTAGAAAATTGTCTAAGCTTCCCTTACAAGCTTATAAGAATATTTTCAATGAAAATGTTTTATTTCATTAATATAAGACTCTTAAATGATTTCAAAATAGAAAGAGATATTTCTCTAAAAAGAGTTTTGATTTCATCTAAGTCAACATCCTTTGATGGATTCTACGCTTATTTGAAGTTGATTTATTATGCTACAAAACTTCTATATTGTATTGAAGGTTTTGTGATATGTTTGACTGTGGATGTGCTATTTTTATACCGTTCATTGTTTTTGGTGAAAGTATTGACATTTCATATGCTAGTTTTAATAAGAATGTTTATGTTATGTTTAAACCTTTTCATATTGGAATTCATTGGACTTAATATGTGACGGGTGGAGCCCACTATAGCTCTTTGATGCATCGGTAGGTCTCATGAGACAAACTAGTGTCTTGGAACAAGGCCTTGACAAAATCTTATTTGTAGTCCTGGCACGAAGCCTTGGCTATGTGGTTATGATAGTCTGGCATTATGCATTCCATCATAATGAAAGTGGTTATTGATATTACATTTGATTATTCGATTAGTAGAATATCCATGTGAATAAGTAAATGGAATTATTTCATTTTACTTTTTCCATACTATGTTGAAGTTCAAGTTTAAAAGGCTTTTGTTTTAGTTATACATTGTCTTAAATATTTATTCTTATTTATGAATGTTTCCGCTATATTGTTATCCTTACTGGGCATTTGAGCTCACCACTTTTCTATGTTTTATTTTTTCCAGGAAGTGAAGAAGTAAATTATGAATGACCTGCAGGGATATTATATGGGGATATGAATGTGGAATATGGAGACAATATGTTGTTGTAGTAGTTTTTCACTTTATGATGTAATGTAAAACTTTATGAATGTATCTAGTTTTTCCAAGGCTACTAAACCAATCGGTCTATCGAGATTTGATATTTCATCTGATAATTCCAATGTTATGTAATAATACATCGACTCTAGGTAACTGGGGTCAGGGCATTACATGGTTGGTGGTTGTGGAGAACCATGTTACATGTTTTGGCGGTTATGTTTCATTTTTTAATAGTTTCTAATTATACATGATATACATGTATTGATTTATTGATATATATATATATATATGTATTTATATTTATGGTTTTCAACTTCAATTTTATTTCTAATACATTGATGTGGAAACCATTTTCAATAGTTAATTTTTGATTACTAGGTTCTTTTTAATAGCTCGTGTAGAATGGGAACGCTCTTCGTGTTATTGAAAAATCGGCTAAGGTTCCATTGTAGATGGTATTATGGCTTGTTTCATCACATTGACCATTGGATGTAATTAGTGATTATGTTCCTAAAATCGGGCATGGCCATATAAGTATTCATCAACAAAATAGAATAATTAGTGGTCGGGATCAATTTCATTCAAAATTGGAGGGTGAAAATATGATGACAAAAATAATATTTAATGTGAGCATTTTATCATGTAACCTTTTATAAACATTTTATTTAATAGATTCTCACTATTTTGTTAAATCCACACAATGTTATTATATAGGACTATCAATATAGTGTCTACCCATACTACATGTGTTTATTGTTGTTTTTGGAGGCTAGAACAACAGGTTAGATGTGTTTCAGGGGTTTAGAATGATTATGAGGCCACATCAGTCCATTGGAATTGTTTATTGCTAATCATATTGATGCCCTATGTCATTGATAGCATTTAATTGTTTTATTCAATATATGTTATTAACAAATAATTTTTAATGATAGCCATATTCTCTTATGAAGATGGACAACTAGTAGAAATGTTTGTGAGAAAAGTTATATGGTGGTACATAGATTTATAGAGAATATTTTATTGTTAATTGTTGAGTTATTTACAGTGTTATTAGATACTGTGATGATGTATGATCCTCGTTTTTTAGGGAGGCTATGGACGTTTTTCCTCGTGATGATGTGAAACTACCCTCTCGATTTAATGTTGAGTTTGAGAATGCTTTTCAGCATGATGTCTCTATGATTTTGATATCTCTATATTGGATGGAACCCTATGAGCTGCAGGGGATGATGATTCATATTGATGAATAGATGTATAAGGGATTCATCTCAACGATTTTGTCCCCATTTCTGACACCAATGTTATTTTTCGTGAAGTTGAATGACAGTATGGATTGTTAATAGAGATGAAGTGGTTTAAAGAGATGAAAATCATGAATTTATAATCTCTTACAAGTATTGATGATCTTTTATACATGATTAGTGAACAATTTACTTTCCAAAATATGATCTTTGGTTTTAATATCCATTGCCGAGGGTGATAGTGGGAGACATCGTGAAGTATGACATTAGAAGATTGTATGGGAACTGAGAGTTTTTGGTCATTCTATTTGGGGTCAAAAATGTACCAGTTCTATTCATGTGGCTCATGAACTCAATGTTCAATTTATTCCTTCAAAAGTTTATTTTCATGATAAAATATTATTGAATTATTTGTGAGAATTATAAGGAGTATCATATTAATCATCTCTAATCTATCATGAAGTTTATTTGAAATAAATATATTTATGGAACGTTATGAATTCAATCTTCTAGAAAGAATAGATTCCTTTCATTAGGAACATGTTGTCTAAAAATGCTGTTCTTCTAAACCAGATGATGCTCGAGTTAGTTATTACTATATTAGAACCCAAGAAAATGATTGTTGTATGTATTCTCCAAGTTAATATTTGATATTCAAAGGGTTTTTTTATCTAGATTCTCATGGATTCCAACAGTTATGAAAACCTAGAATATGAATGAACAATATTTTATTTGAAAAAATCAATTTATGGAAGTGATTTATTACAAGAATAGTAAATTGTTCTGTGTTCAATTTCACATATGTATAGAAGAGGGGTGATGTTTGAGATGTTTCTTATTCTTCCTACAAACTACCTGGACAAGGATTTATAATTTAGAATAGTGTGTTCTCTAATTTTTATTAAATTTAATTCTCCCACTAGCATAACAATGCATCCCATGATTAGGAAATAACACCAGTTTTTGTTTGAATTGATGTTTTAAACACTTTAACTAATATGAGAGAGGTTATTTTATCTTTATTTATAAAAAAAATTAGTTATATCATATATCAATATGATATGAATCCTCTTCCATAGAGTTGTATGGAGTTTCATCAGTATTTTGATCTCGAGATCACATACAATTTATGAATTTGTTCTTTTTTGTATTATACCATTGAAAATTATTTCACATAGTGATATATTTTAGGAGTCTGGAGATTCTTGGAATGTGATGGAGGGATTGATATAATATAGCATGAATGCATGGGTGGTTTATGGTGGAGGTTTTTTATTTCACATGGATATTCATTCTTCATTAAAGAATTTTATGGGGGGTCTAAAGGGGGACACTTGGACATAGATATTTTTTTGTGATCATGTTCTACATGGATATTACCTATTGGTATTGATAGAGGATAGTTTGAGTTATAACACCATTGGTGATACACCATGGAGTGTCCATAATGTACCATATATTTTGTACATATTTGGGCTGGACCAGGATGAGATGTATTTTTATAGTGTTTCGGGCTCAGTGTCTTGTTTTCTAGAAGGTAAACTCTATGCATTGTGTTCTTGGAAGTATGTTCCATTCGTTGGATCCTACTAAGTAGAAATGGGAAGACATATCATTTCAATTAGTCATAGGGTTACCATCAGCACGGAGTGGTTTTCATTTATCAAGGAATTTGGGATTATTTTATGGAATCACCTATTTTTATATTGATTAAATATTTAAGGGATTTTGTTCTTTTAGTGAGGAGGTATGTATATTAGATGTTGAAATTTCATAGATTCCTGAGTTGCATTCCCTATTATTTAGAATAAAGCACTGAATCTTATATCTAATGTAGACATCATCATTGTTTACTATAACTTCCTATATGGGCCATTCAAAGTATTCAATCTCTATTAACAATAAAATATAAGAATGAATGAATAGAAATAACCCTGGGTTATGGGGTTCAATGTGATGATTTTCAAATGTAGGAATGGGTGAGTTTCATATCAAGCATTGAAGACATGATGACTACTTTTTGAAAAATAATATTATTCAAAAACAAATATTGGAAACCTAAAATATATTTCACTACATAGTGAAAACATTATAATTTCAATATGATGTGACAAATCATTTTTCTAAATTTTTCATCGAACTTGGTGTCTGTAGAAAAGTGCTTATATTTTAATTGGACCACATGACGGTCTACCTTGGCTCTTTCAATTCTAATTTACATTTTAAAATCATCATAAACCATTGAGATTTATATCATAGTGATCGGGGAAATGAGATTTTCACATACATCATATTTTTGTTTTTTTCCTGATAGGTCCTATTAATCCTTCTCTATAAGTTTTGGGTGTTTCAATTTTGACCATAAAATGTATTATGTTTAATATTGAACATCAATGAAAAATTTCCATGTCTTTTATTTTCATGATTCACGTTGAAATGATATCATATAAATTTAAAAAAAATCCTTATTAAAATTACAACTGCCTAATGTACTCCCAGACAATCCCAAATATAGGATGAGAATATAGTAAATCATGCCTTGTTGTTCTTATATCCTGAATAATGATATAAGACAACCATAACTATGATGATATGAAATAAAATATGGTGATGGGATCCATTAGGATTTTATTAGGTCACATAAGGATCTTAACCCCTTTTTTCAAAGAACTGGCACATTTGGTTGATTTTTGGGAGGTCATATACAATATCCAGGTTTAAGGATGCATTTACAAATAAGGATCCAATGAAGTAGGGATTACATTCCCAAGGGTAAAGGAAGGTCATAGGATATTCAAGACATCATGCGTGGTTTATTTTATGAGTTGATAGAAATGAAAAAAAACCCTAGATCAAATGCTGATCAATATCATGCACATGTGTTCATTTGATAAGAAGTGATAATGGATGATGGCATGAATAGTTTAGTATTATGTTGTGGTGATGAATCTATCATTAAATTTAATGTCATTAGATAAGGAATAATTCCATTTAGTTTAATTTCATGTGGTTTGGAGGTAAGAATAGCATAAATGTTTTAAAGATATACATAATGTTACGTTGCACAGGTCTGGGTGTCAAGATGTGTGAGGCCTAGTTTAGGCTTGAACATTCTTACTAGTAGTTAGCCAAATACTAGGTCCCTTGATGAAGTAATATATCTCATATTAAGGAATTATATATATATATATATATATATATTATTCATACATACATAAGTGCATCTATATGACTTATCCTTCCACAAATAGAGACATATACAATTTATTTTCCAAGGAATTATAGGGTTTTCCTATGATTAGATCAAACTCTCATTTATGGTTGAAGAGAATTTTATTTTATTCCATTATATAGTATCTAAATCATGATTTCTGAATGAATCATCAATATATATAGGTATCAGGTGTATTGAAATATCATTTGTAAATTTTTTTATTGATAATATGTAAAGGTTTCGTCACTACCACAAATTCATAGATTTGATATCCCTCCATAAAATATTTCATATCATGTAGTATGAACCATATGTCGTGTAATTTATCGTCATGTAACTAGCACATCATCATGTAGTTTAACATAATGGATATAGTATGTATCATAGAGAAGAGTGGATAACATAGGGAATGATGTATTAACATAAGATAAAGACCCTGGTATTAATGGATACATGATTTAATGTTATATCAATTCATTGATAACTAGAATAGTACACCTAAGTCTGAAATCTATTGTTTCTGAATTATCAGGAATAAATGCAGTATGGGATCTTTAATTCATAACAATAGAATATCTAAGTAGACTATAGGTGGAAACTGTAGGGTAACGTAAACCCATTAATTATAGGGAAAACAGATATCCAACACAGTCATAACAGTAACACCTATTTTAAGGGTGTCCTATCATCTAGTAAAATAATTTAGTAGGGGAAATCACCTTGGAATCAACTTATTCACCATTAAGTCTTGGTGTTATTCATTTTTATTATGATTTCCCAATTACTAGTTTGTTATTAGGACAACCATGAGGAGTACAGACGAAGATCTATAGCATTCCATGATAAGAATAATAACTCCATGAATTGATTGGAATCAAATTAGGTTTCAAATACATGAATTTGGATGATGTAGAATGTATAAAAAACGAATCCTTTTGGAACCTTAATGTATATGTTATTGTTTATTTAAAAAAATGAGGTGAAATAATAAAACAAAAAATTGATAAGAAAAAAATTCATTAAAGGTGATTATTTATTAAATGTGATAACCTCTACTCAGGTAGTCTAACATTGTAAGCCAAGGATGTGCTTCCCTGTAATTGGAGAGAACATACCTTGATTTTTCTGGTAAGTGTGTAATTTTATGTTCCCTATAATCATATGATATATTATTAACATGAAAAACATGAGAAAATCAGGAAATTGATCAGTGCATGTGAGAGTAAATTATGGTAAATATTTGGTATAGCTCACATTTTTGTTCAACATGGAATCCCTATACTTTTTTTGATCTCACCTAGGGGAGTAGACGAGAGTAGATGGGATTCAATGAAGGGACTAGAAATGGTTGATCCAGGAATCACTATGTATCTCCTATTATGAGAATAATTATCAACATATTTTGGAGGAAGAAAACTCCCTACACATGATTGGGTCATCTGTAGCTAAGGGGATTGTTATGATTACATTGTGGAGATACATAAGAATAAAAACATGGGCATCACTACATATCTTGTTGGAATATGAATCATTGATGATTTAGATCTTATATGAATGTTGTTTGGTTTATAGTATTGTCATCATGGCATCGAATCTGATGTAATAAACCACTGATTCATTCTTGATCCCATTTAGATGTTTGGGAAAAAATGGAATGAATGTATCATTTCATTAAGTGGAAAAAATAGTGTCCGAAGTGATTTTGTTTAACAATAATGTTATGTTATAATAGGAGACTCATATCCCAAAATGAAAATATTGTAAGAATGCGATGTCATAATCATTATATGATAATGATTAATATTCACATATGTTTAAAATCAATATTATCATAATAAAGATGAATATGTAGGCTATGAAATGTGTAGATATATAACCAATAATATCTAAGTCAATTGAACGTGGATACATGACGGTACACATAATCTGTTAGTAATTTCATAATACCATATTCCATGCATTCAGGACAACAACACATTGACTTAAGGGTCCCATATTCATTGGGATAAAAATACCCACTAGGTGAAATAAATTATGATTTTTTTTATTTTCCATAAAATCCAATGGATACAATTTAGATAAACCCATCAATGTCACTATATAACTATATGGGCGAACAAGGATTAGGGGATCCCATGGTCTACGGGTTTCCAGTAAACTCATCTGGACTTGAGGAATTGGTTTGTATTAAATAAGATACCAGAGATATGATGATGGTACATAGGGATTTTGAGATTAAATAGTGGTGTGGTTACCCAAAATACTACACCAATGTGTATTGATAATTTTTTTTAAAATGATGGTTTAGAACATGAAATTATTGAAACCAATTTTATCATGGGGATGGACTATTTGGATTGGATACCTCTTGTAATAATAATAAATGTCATCTGACTTTGACATTGTTTTTTAGTTTAATGTAATATGACTTAGATGTTGTCAAACGTTTGAATTTATTATCACTAAGATGTTTTCATATGGTATATCATTACATGACTATGATGTTTCCACGCAGTTTAACATTATGTGACTGGATTGTTTTCATCCAGTTTTACATTATGTGTCTAGGATGATATCATTCACTTCTATGTTATTATACATGTAAATGTTTTGTGTTGTTTAATTTCACGTGACTAGGATGTTTCTTATTCAATACAAGTCTCAATCAAGAAATTTAAATCCACTTTTGATGTTCCATAAGATCAAAAAAGTTATTATTAGAATGAGAAAAAATGGAGAACTTGGATGTTGGTGAGATGTGATATACTGTCTTCCCAAGATTATATTTTCTTGTTCCCAATTTAATGTGTATGTGATCCTTTATATGGATCTAACACTAAAGGAGGAATATTATTTGGGAGTGGTACAAACATATGTCTAGGCTTGTAATGGAATATCCAAGAGTCAGAATACTTCATATGTTATAGCGATCAAGACACACATAGTTCTATTGAATACTCCTTCTATAGGTCCAACCCATATTCTAGGAAAATGGAATTTTATTCACTTATTTTAATTTATGATTAATATTAACCCATGATTTCAGATCAGGGTATCACTAGGTGTCCTGTGGTAGTAGGAATCAATCCAGATATAATTCAATAGAATGTTACCTACATTGGTTTGAGACATATTTATGGGAGGGAGGATTTTTATATTTGTTGTGGTTTATTCTAAGAGTTTTGAAATAGGAATAACTATGTATCTTGTAATAACATAATTAACATGAAACTTAGTTCTCTAATAGAAAATTGGTTGTGCAGGTCTGAACCACACACAGATAGTGGGATTTTTTTCATTTTATATGTTTCATTTAGACCATCGATTTGCGACCTAGGCATCACCACATATCTTATAGAAATATAAATAATAAAATATAGATTCTTTGAATGAAAAATTCCATATGTAGATAATACACATACATTGATAGGGGTCTTTTTTAAAATTTTATATGTTAGGAATTGACCCATTATTTGGGGAGTGAGAATAACAACATATCTGGTAGAAAATGTAATTATGCAATGTTTATTTCTTTTATGGAAAATCACCCAAAAATTTCTTACCTAGAAATAAGTGAGACACATTTTATCATTTTATATTGTAGTTGGAACAATGATAGAGATCATTAGATTAAAAAATTTCATATATAAATAGGATTCATGCCACAATATTTTTAAAAATGAAATTACATGAAATGATTAAATTAATATTTTTAGGTAAGTATATATTACTATATTGCATCTTCCCCAGTGATTATGTGTATAAAAATTACTAAATATATCAGGATTAGTGTAACGCCTTGACCCCAGTTACCCAGAGTCGGTGCATTATTACATAACATTGGCATGATCACAAGAAAGATCAAATCTCGAAAGACCGATTGGTTTAGTAGCCTTGCAAACACTAGATATATTCATAAAGTTTTACATTACATCATAAAGTGAAAAACTACTACAACAACATAGTCTCCATCCTCCACACTCATATCCCCACATAAAATCCCTGCAGGTCATTCATAACATACTTCTTCACATCCTGGGAAAAATAAAACATAGAAAAGAGGTGAGCTCAAATGCCTAGTAAGGATAACAATATAGTAGAAACTTTAAAAAATAAGCATAAACATTTAAGGTAATGTATAACTAAAACAAAATCCTTTTAAACTTGAACCTCAACATAGTATGGCATGTGTAAAATGAAATAATGCCATTTACTTATTCACGTGGATATTCTACTAATCGAATAATCACATCCAATATCGATAACCACTTTCATAATGATGGAATGCATAATGCCAGACTATCATAACCACATATCCAAGGCCTCATGCCAAGACTACAAATAAGATTTTGCCAAGGCCTTGTGCCAAGAGACTAGTTTGTCTCATGAGACCTACAGATGCATCGAGGAGCTATAGCGGGCTCCACCCGTCACATATTAAGTCCAATGCATTCCCATATGAAAAGGTTTAAACATAACATAAACATTCGTATTAAAACTAGCATACGAAATGTAAATACTTTCACCATAAACTATGAATGGTATAAAAATAGCACATCCATAGTCAAACATATCACAAAACCATCAATACAATATAGAATTTTTGTATCATAATAAATGTCACGACCCGTCCTCGGGGCCCGTGCCATGACTACCCCAAACCCGCCTTCCATAGGCCAGGGGATGGCGACTAGCACCAATGGCGTAAATCCCGGTGACTGGGAAGGCATTGAATTTATAAAAGAAAACAAGCACCACAGAGTAAGCAAGCGGAAAAAGTAAACACTAAGTACAAGAGAATTGTTGAAAAGTAAATGGGCCAGAATACAAACCCAAAAGAAAGTACAACTACAACTGAATAAGTACAACAGAAAAGACAACAACTTGAAGGGCGGAAGCAGCTCCTGGGTCATCCTCATCGGATCCTACCTGAAGGGTAGGTATAGATGGCGCAACTCCTGGATCGTCCACCACGGATCCTACCTGAAGGGTAGGTACATATAGCCTCCACAACGTCCTCACCCGTCAACCTCCTCCATGTGTCGTCTCGCCGTAAATTCCACCTCCAAATACTGACTCGTCGTGTAGTCCACCTCCGGGTACTGACTCGTCGTGTAGTCCTCGAACACTCGGCCTCTGTCAGCACTGCTCGTCAACTGCAACCAACACAACGAGGTGCGGGCATAGCCCGTTCAGGGGTGATTATAAGGATACTCAGTAGGGACCCCGAGACCCTCAAGGTCTCACTAAAACCAACAAGGATAACCACAAAGAAGATCTCAACAGAAAACCACTACTTAGGTATATTCCCATACATATACCTTTGTTATCAAGTAACCCATATCAATCATGAGAAAACACTGGGATTATGAAATCAACGGATAACCACCACCCAGGTATATTCCCATACATATACCCGAGATATCAAGTAACCCATCTCAATCATGAGGAAACACAAAGGTCATAGACTCAGCTCAAACCAGGATTTTCATTATCGTAACTATAACTGCTGAAGAGCTCCGTCTCTGGAGTGTACAGTGGTCCTGTCACTACTCCGAGGTACTACTCACTAACCTAAGACTGCTGAGGTGCTCCTCCTGTCGAGTACCGCGGGCCTGCCACCTCACACAGTAGTGCTTCCCGCCGGGGTCTGCCACCCAAACACAGTAGTGCTCCCCCCTCATAGCCTACAGAGGTACTCCTCCTGTCGAGTACTGTGGGTCTGCCACCTCACATAGTAGTGCTCCTCCATTGTGGGTCTGCCACCTCACAAAGTAGTTCTCCCCACTGGGCTACGTAAGTCACTCCGAATCGAATCGGACAAGCAGTCTTCAGGTCTCTGCTGGCTACACGGTCTCTGTACTCCGTACGCTCGTCTCTGGGAGGGTCCTCTCCACATCCTAGAAGTCGATACTATAAGTATCTCAATGTCCCTCGAAGAAGTATCTCAAAGGAACGCCTCGTCATACTGGTATCAACGTAAGAGACGACGTGTCAATCGGACGCCCAGTCTGTGAGTTATTAGCCTTTTCGTCCCAGGGGCCCGGTTGGTTTCGTAAGCGAACCAATCCGGCGGTGTCTCAACTATACCCCGAACTCTCATAAGGTATACTCATAGGGACCGTTTCTCGACGAGATCAACAACGCCGCTGACTGTTCGTCAAACGGACGTCCTGTCTTAAAGATATCATCGTTTTCCGTTCTAGGGGCCCGGTTGGATTTCGGGTACAATCCAACCTGGCTATAACCCAACTGCATCCAAAACTCGGGCGGAGGATGCCAAAAGTTCCGTATCGTCAACAGGAACGCAACGCAATAGACGGCGTGTCAATCGGACGCCCGGTCTGGAAGTTATTGGCTTTCTCGTCCTGGGGGCCCGGTTGGTTTTTAAGTTAAAACCAACCCGAACGTACTCCAACTGCGTCCAAACCTCAAGCAGAGTAAGGAAAAAGATCTGTCTCCCTTAGAGGAATCCATCAAAGTCGACGGCACGTCAATCGGACGTTGGGAGCTCATGATATGAGCGTTTCCGCTCCGAGGGCCCGGTTGGTTTCGTGTACGAACCGACCCGGCCGAACCCAAAGTATTCTGAAACCTTGAGTGCGATATACCGAAATGCCCGCCTCGATCCAAGGATCGCGTTTCCACTGACGGCGAGTCGTTTGGAGGTATGTAGCTCAAGTTACGTGCAAAAGACCGAAACGGTCCGAAGATGGGGGGTCTAGGCCGGGGCCCACCCGGCCCGACCCCCCCTGGGGTCGGCCGAACCGGGTCGACCCGACCCGGTCCAACCCGGCCGGACCCGGTCCGGACAGGCCAGGGCGCCGCCCGGCTCGGCTGGCCGGTCCGGCACGGCTCGGCCGAGCGGCCGAGCAGCTGGACGCCGCGGGGCGCTGCCCCCGCGAGTTGGAGGTGTCGCGGCCCCGCGTGGGGCCGCGCTGGTTCAGCGGACGCGGCATGTCGCCGCGTCCCGTACATGCGAGCCGGATCCACGCGGCCGCCGGCACCGCCGCTCTGGCGACCCGCACCGCCGGTAGTTTCCGCGGGCCACCGGAGTTGCTCCGGTGGTCCGTTTTCCTTCCCTTCTGCGCCGTTGTTCCTCCCGGGTTCCGCTCTTCACTGCGGGATCATCACATTACCCTTGCGTCACGTTTTTCCGTCGCCTTCCAAATCCGCACAACCAGGAAGAACGGTGGAGGGTTGTCGGGCCGTGTTCGTTTGGATCTCACCCTCCGCGTTAGATAATAACAACAGGAGAATATAATCAACATATCAACAACAATTTTAATAAATTAAAATTGTTCTTTTGAAACAGGGTTCTTTGTTTTGAATGGAAACATCCCCGGAATAAAAGGGGTAAAATCATTCCAAATAAAACCCCTACCTTGTCAAGTGTCGCATGCGCCTTCTTCGCGGAATTGATCATCGCGGAAGGAGGCGATCTTCGCAACGCGGAAGGCATCGTGTTGTCGTGGAAGGGCGTCGCGTCGACAAACTCTGAGGTTCAAGAACAACAGATTTAATTTTAATAATTAAATCCATCTTGAGTTAAAAACCACCATGGAAATTAAAGAAACGAAAACTCTCACCTCAACGGATGATCGAAGATTTTTGTTGCGGAGGAAGGAACGTCGCCGAAGAACGTTGCGGGAGAGGAAACGTCGGCGTCGCGGCACACGGCGTCGCGTCGTCAATTTCCGCGGGTTCGGCGTTCTTCATCGGAGGCTGGAATTCTTCGTGTTCTTCGTGAAGAAGGGTAAGGCACAAGAATTCTGTGAAAAGCCTCTCAACGTGTAATCCTCAAGAGGTCGGTGTTGGTCTTATTTTATTATTACGCCAACAAACGAAAAAAGAGGTAAGTAACAACCCATTAATTCATAGAATTAATTCAACAAAAGAAACTGCCCATTTAAATGGTGCGTTAAGAAATTAAGAAAACACGTCAGTTGACGTTCATAATGACGGGTTTTCGCGGGTGCATTACTTAGCGGAAAAGAAACGGCGGGGTTCGTGCGGGCCCCACCCCACAAATATCCTACCAAGTGGGTATGATATTTTTTGATAGCACCTTATCCGTAAAAACTCCACTTAAGCAGCTTTAAGTGGCATTCAGGTGGATACCAAGTGGCTTAAGTGAAATAAAATAAGGTTTGTCGTACAATTATTTTATTTCTTAACTTTAAGCCCGAAAATTCAAAACCACACCCGAGAAAACGCAACTCCGGAAGAGGCGTTTCTAAGAAATTACCAGCGCTTCGATTCCATCGGTGCCCTCAGAATTCGATTCCTAGAACCGGTTCAAATGTTAGAAAAACCCGCTCGTCTGTTTACTAAACGTACCCGAGCCCAACTTTGGAAAATGATTCCGGGCACACCGGGCCTCGGAATCAGGTGCCGTCAGAAACTGCGTTCTTGTAAAATTCCAAAGAAAATTAAGAAAAAAATCTCCTTGAAATTTACGGGTCTTTACATTACTCCCACCACAGGGCTTTACGTCCCCGTAATGCTTCAACATAAACTAGGGTCACAAAAGCGGTACAGAGCACACATCTGGGCCTTCCGCTCCCATGTGCTCACTTGGAGGTTCCCGTACTGCCAAAGAAAGTGCACCTGAGGAATCGATCGTCCTCATAGGATCTGCTCCTGTCGATCCTCGATCCCTACTGGAACCTCCGTGAAAGATACCCCATCTCTAACATCCACCTCCTCATGGTTGATGATATGTGTCGGGTCGTGCACCTGGTGCAACTGAGGCGGTAGAGCCCGGCGATAAGCCACCTCGCCAATCCTGTCGAGGACCTAGAATGGTCTGATGAAGCGTGGAGACGACTTGCCGCCTCTGCCAAATCTATGTAATCCATGTCGAGGTGAGACACGCCAGAAGACGTGGTCGCCATCCTCGAACTCTAGTGGCCTCCGCCTTCTGTCAGCACAAGACTTTTTCCGGCTCTGAGCTGTCCTCATCCGCTCATGGATGACCTGGACCCTTCTGGTCCTACAAGAGCTGTTGAGATTTCTTCTTTTCCGATAAGAGAAATCTGGTCTCATCCCCTGTATGAACCATGTTCTTTTCCTAATACAGTCAATACCTACATGGATGATACTAATCCATACCTAGGATGATGTTGTAAGGCCTCGACGCTACTACCAAGAGATCCAACCCTTACTCTCGCCTCCAAGGGTAGAGTCACACTGTCGGCATCAGTGTGTGGTAACTAGGTCTCCTCCAGTAGATGTCTCACAAGTGAGGGTCAAGTCAACAGTCTAAACTGGAACCTCTTGATAACAACACAAAAGAGGATAGGAATGAAAACATCACAAAGGTATGCGTATTTTATTATTGCAGATCATAATACAAAGACGCTTCACATCAGAAATACGGAACTAGAAGTACAAAAGATGTATCCACTAGTTCCGCTCCTGTCCATATGCTCCCAGAACTCCATGATAGAAGGCCTCAGCTACCTGAAACTGAGCTCTCCCATGTCCACCAACTCCCTGCAGTCGGGGTGGACCTCATGGTGGTGGTGGTGGCAACAACCCGAAGCGTCGTCCACCTCTAGCTGCACGGCCAGCTCCCCTGCCATGGTCGCCTAATCCTAGTGGTATGCCTTGATCGAACCTCTGCCTCTGCCTGGGAGGTTCTTCATTTAACTGTTGGTCATCTATATGGCTGGTCGGACAGTCACGTGCCATGTGACCAATCCCGCCGCAGGAGTAACACTTCATGGAAGGTCTGGCTCCATCACTTCCCTTGGTGCCTCGCACTACCGACCCAAAGTCACGCGGACGACCACCTGTAGGTCTGGTCCTCTTGGACCCCTGCGTCATCTGTCTACTTCCCACTACAGAAGACTCTACCACATGCCGGCTAGTGGTGGGTCCTACTGTTGGAGAATGCTCAGCAAGGAAACTCTCCACTAAGAGGGCTCACTCCAACACTCCTGTCTGCATCGGAATGTTGTGCGATACAACCGAAGCTCTGATCTCCCGCCGGAGCCCCTGCTCGAAGGTTCGGGACCTGAAGAATGGGTCTCGTACCATGTCTGTAGAGTAGTGCGAGAGGTCTGTGAATCTCGCTGAGTACTGCGCCACTGACATTTTTCCCTTCCACAGCTGAAGTAGCTCCTGTATACGCACCGCTCGAAGGGTGGCTGGTACAAACTCTGCCCGGAACAGGCTCTCGAAGTCTGCCCATAGAAGTGTCACCTCGTCATGCATCTGAAGCATCAGGCTCCACCATCTGACTGCTAATGCCTGAAGAAGGTTGGCAACAAGGATCACCATGAAATATTTCGGCGTCCCCACTAGCCTGAAGACTCTCACCACAGCCTCCAGCCAATCCTCAGCCGCCTGCGGGTCCGTCCCTCCCTGGAACCTGGGTGGCCTCTGGCGCTGGAACTCATGCAGTGCGCTCAAGCGACGTGCATCCTCTGCTGCTGGGGCTGGTGGCATCGGTGGCCCACCAAGTAGTAGTACCGCTGGTGCCTCAACTGGGATAGGTCCCTGTACTGAGGCCTCATCGCTCGGCGGGCTGTCAGTACGTACCACTCTCAGGGCTCTAGCTGGTCATCCACGGGGAGGCATCCTAAAAGAAACAAAATGACACGGTCAAAAGTTTATTCCTGGTGAGCTGACCTGGTTTGAGATGACATTTAAAAACTTCTGGAAACACACACACAATCGGTGTTTTCGTGCACAAAGTCGGAAACCAGTTGTCAAGGTCCTAGTGTATGGATACGTCGGCCGCCCGCACCAACACTGGACTCCCTGAACTGAAAACCACACTCGGTACTCTTAACACTATTGCTTCATAGAAAGAAAATATCAGAGTTATAATTTCTACGGTAGAACCGAACTCCTCTGAACCAAATTGTCACGACCCGTCCTCAGGGCCCGTGCCGTGACTACCCCAAGCCCGCCTTCGATAGGCCAGGGGCTGGCAACTAGCACCAAAGGCGTAAATCCCGGTGACTGGGAAGGAATTTCCTTTATAAAAGAAAACAAGAACCACAGAGTAAGCAAGCGGAAAAAGTAATCACTAAGTACAAGAGAAGTGCTGAAAAGTAAATAGGCCAGAATACAAACCCAAAAGAAAGTACAACTACAACTGAATAAGTACAACAGAAAAGACAACAACTGGAAGGGCGGAAGCAGCTCCTGGGTCATCCTCCTCGGATCCTACCTGAAGGGTAGGTACAAATGGCGCAACTCCTGGATCGTCCACCACGGATCCAACCTGAAGGGTAGGTACAGATAGCCTCCACAACGTCCTCGCCCGTCAACCTCCTCCGTGTGTCATCACGCCGTGAAGTCCTCCTCCAAATACTGACTCGTCGTGTAGTCCACCTCCGGGTACTGACTCGTCGTGTAGTCCTCGAACACTCGGCCTCCGTCAGCACTGCTCGTCGTCTGCAACCAATATAACAAGGTGCGAGCATAGCCCGTGCATGGGTGAGTATAATGATACTCAGTAGGGACCCCGAGACCATCAAGTCTCACTAAAACCAACAAGGATAACCACATGGAAGATCTCAACAGATAGCCTCTACTAAGGTATATGCCCATACATATACCTAAGTTATCATGTAACCCATCTTAATCATGAGAAAACACAGGGATTATGAAATCAATGGATAACCACCACCCAGGTATATGCCCATATATATACCTGAGTTATCAAGTAACCCATCTCAATCTTGTGGAAACACAAAACTCATAGACTCAGCTCAAACCAGTATTTTCATTATCGTAACCGTAGCTGCTGAAGAGCTCCGTCTATGGAGTGTACAGTGGTCCTGTCATGACTCCAAGGTACTGCTCACTAACCTAAGACTGCTGAGGTACTCCTCCTGGCGAGTACCGCGGGCCTGCCACCTCACACAATAGTGCTTCCCGCTGGGGTTTGCCACCCAAACACAGCAGTGCTCCCCCCTCATAGCCTACAGAGGTACTCCTCCTGTCGAGTACCGTGGGTATGACACCTCACATAGTAGTGCTCCTCCACTGTGGGTCTGCCACCTCACATAGTAGTGCACCCCACTGGGCTACGTAAGTCACTCCGAATCGAATCGGACAAGCAGTCTTCAGGTCTCTGCTGGCTACACGATCTCCGTACTCCGTATGCTCATCTCTGGGAGGGTCCGCTCCACGAGCTACAAGTCGATACTCCAAGTATCTCAATGTCCCACGAAGAAGTATCTCAATGGACCGCCTCGTCACAGGGGTCTCAACGCAACAGACGACGCGTCAATCGGACGCCCGGTCTGTGAGTTATTTGCCTTTTCGTCCCAGGGGCCCGGTTGGTTTCATAAGCGAACCAACCCGGCCGTATCTCAACTGTACCACGAACACTCATAGGGTATACTCATAGGGACCGTTTCTCGATGAGATCAACAATGTCGCTGACGGTTCGTCAAATGGACGTCCTGTCTGAAAGATATCATCTTTTTCTGTTCCAGGGGCTCGGTTGGATTTCGGGTACTATACAACCCGGCTATAACCCAACAGCATTCAAAACTCGGGTAGAAGATGCCAAAAGTTCAGTATCGTCAACAGGAACGCAACGCAATAGACGGTGTGTCAATCGGACGCCCGGTCTGGAAGTTATTGGTTTTTCATCCCGGGGGCCCGGTTGGTTTTTAAGTTAAAACCCACCCGACCGTACTCCTACTGTGTCCAAGCCTCGAGCGGAGTAAGCCAAAATATCCGTATCCCTTAGAGGAATCCATCAAAGTCGACGACACGTCAATCAGACGTCCGAAGCTCAAGATAGGAGCATTTCCGCTCCGAGGGCCCGGTTGGTTTCGTGTACGAACCGACCCGGATGAACCCAAAGTATTTCTAAACCTGTAGTGCGATATACCGAAACGACCGCCTCGATCAAAGGATCGCATTCCCACTGACGGCGAGTCATTTGGAGGTCCGTAGCTCACGTTACGAGCAAAAGACTGAAACGGTCTGAAGATGGGGGGTCTGGGCCCGGGTCGACCCGGCCCGACCCCCCCTGGGGTCGGCCGAACCGGGTCGACCCGACCCGGTCCAACTCGTCCGGACCCGGTCCGGCCCGGCCAGGGCGTGGCCCGGCTCGGTCGGCCGGTCCGGCTCGGCTCGGTCGAGCGGCCGAGTAGCTGGACGCCGCGAGGCGCTGCCCCCGCTGGTTGGAGGTGCCGCGGCCCCGCGTGGGGCCGCGCTGGTTCAGCGGACGCGGCATGTCACCGCGTCCCGTGTGTATGATCCGAACCCGCGTGGCCGCGGGTACGCTGGCCGCCGCGGCGGCCCTGTCCGGCGGCACGCCGGGGCGCCGCCGCCGGTAGCTTCCGCGGGCCACCGGAGTTGCTCCGGTTGTCCGTTTTCCTTCCCGTCTACGTCGTTGTTCCTCCCGAGTTCCGCTCTTCACTGCGGGATCATCAAATCGCCCTTGCGTCACGTTTTTCTGTCGCCCGCCAAATCCAAACAACCATGAAGAACGGCGGAGGGTTTTCGGGCCGTGTTCGTTTGGCCCGCACCCTCCGCGTTAGATAATAACAACGGGAGAATATAATCAACATATCAACAACAATTTTAATAAATTAAAATTTTTCTTTTGAAACCGGGTTCTTTGTTTTGAATGGAAACACCCCCGTAATAAAAGGGGTAAAATCATTCCAAATAAAACCCCAACCTTGTCAAGTGTCGCACGCGCGTTCTTTGCGGAATTGATCATCGCGGAAGGAGGCGATCGTCGCGTCGCCGAAGGCGTCGTGATGTCACGGAAGGGCGTCGCGTCGACGATCTCCGAGGTTCCAGAAAAATTGATTTAATTTTAATAATTAAATCCATATTGAGTTAAAAACCACCATGGAAATTAAAGAAACGAAAACTCTCACCTCAACGGATGATCGAAATTTTTTGTCGTTGAGGAAGGAACGTCGCAGAAGAACATTGCGGGAGAGGAAACGTCGGCGTCGGGGCCCACGGTGTCGCGTCGTCAATTTCTGCGGGTTCGGCGTTCTTCGTCGGAAGCCGGCGTTCTTCGCGTTCATTGCGAAGAAGGGTAAGGCACAAGAATTCTGTCAAAAGCCTCTCAACGTGTAATCCTCAAGAGGTCGGTGTTGGTCTTATTTTATTATTACGCCAACAAATGAAAAAAGAGGTAAGTAACGACCCATTAATTCGTAGAATTAATTCAACGAAATAAACTGCCCATTTAAATGGTGCATTAAGAAATTAATAAAACGCGTCAGTTGACTTTCATAATGACGGGTTTTCGCGGGTGCGTTACCTAGCGGAAAAGAAACAGCGGGCCTCGTGCGGGTCCCACCCCACAAATATCCTACCAAGTGGGTAGGATATTTTTAGATAGCACCCTATCCGTAACAACTCCAAATAAGAAGCTTTAAGTGGCTTTCAGGTGGCATCCAAGTGGCTTAAGTGAAATAAAATAAAGTTTGTCGTACAATTATTTTATTTCTTAACTTTAAGCCCGAAAATTAAAAACCCCACCCGAGCAAACGCAACTCCGGAAGAGGCGTTTCTAAGAAGTTACCGGCGCTGTGATTTCATCGGTGCCCTCAGAATTCGATTCCGAGCACCGGTTCAAAAGTTAGAAAACCCGCTCGTCCGTTCACTGAACGTACCTGAGCCAAACTTCAGAAAATTATTCCGGGCACACTGGGCCTCGGAATCAGCTGCCGTCAGAAACTGCGTTCTTGTAAAATTTCAAAGAAAATTAAGAAAAAAATTTCCTTGAAATTTATGGGTCTTTACAATAAATCAACTTCAAATTAGCGAAAAATCCATCGAAGGATGTTGACATAGATGAAATCAAAACTCTTTTTAGAGAAATATCTATTTCTATTTTGAAATCATTTAAGAGTCTTATATTTATGAAATAAATCATTTTCATTGAAAATATTCTTATAATCTTGTAAGGGAATCTTAGACAATTTTATAACGGCGAAAAATAGCCGCACCAGCCGTATAAGTTAAAAAAAATCATTCTTACCTTAATTCTGTCAAAAAGGTTAAAAGCACCTTGTTTGGAAAACGACGGAATGATTCCTTTATAAAACTCTTATAAAAAGTCAAACAAGGGTAAAAATGACTTTAACCCATATTCTTGTAAATAGTAAAAATTATTTGAAATACATTTTTAAGAAACATGGATGTGGATGACCAAGAGATCCCAGTAGATTATTACGTATAAACAACCTTAGATAATGAAGAGATTGTGAAATAAACCTTACCTTGTACTTTTCCTTGGTTGGGGTAGGTTAACCACCTGTATAATGGTGAAATAATTGTTATTGAATTATAAAATAATCATATACATTAATATGATATCATATATGATCTTTTAACATTGATTTGTTAATAATATCTTAGTACTATCGTTGTTTCGGGTGTTAACTTACTCGTTTTCTTTTATATGTTTTGTTACGTAAGCAATGTTTGTAATGGATAGGTTGTATCTCAATCATATCTAGAATGATATCATGTCCTTAGATACTATTATTAATCATCAAATGAGAATTATACATTAATAGATACGATGGGGAATGAATCTCATCGCGTTCGTGGAGACGGTAGTCCGTACGTACGCACGAGCGACAATATAATTTTTTGATATTAAAATAATATATAAATGGATGGTATATCATATATAAAGAATCATTAACATGTTATATTTATTATTTAAATGAGTTAAACATAATTATTATACCCATCCATATAATAATATATTGAATAGCAATTACACCATGACGTGGAGACGGTAAGCCGTACGTACGCACGTATGGTGACATGTTATTGAAAGGGTGGATAGAATACTCAATATGGTTGTACCATATTTATAATAACATCACAGTATATATATGATACTGGAGTTATTATTTTAGAATCGTAATAACAAAGAAAGAATAAGTGGAAGAAGAAAGGAACTTGGAAAAAGAGTGGTGAAATCATTACCTCTTCTTCGGGATCTTCCTTTTGATTTGATCAAAAGGGATCCTTAGGTTGGTATTCTGATCAAACTATGGCCTATAGGTTGTAGTGAGGGAAGTTGGGAGAGTATTTGGTCAGGGTTTAGCCGAACCAAAAGGCTTTCATGGTGTGAAGAAATGAGAAGAAGGAGTGCCCTTTTATAAGAGGGGTGAGGGGCACCTTTGGAAAATTTAGAAATATTAATTTATAATAAATTCATATTCGGTTTATAATGGCTCCAAAGTTTATTATTTAAAGGTTAAGGTGGGGATAGGTCGCAAACCATTTAACAAATAGAATTTAGACAGGTTTGGGTTTCTATATTAACCTTATCATTAAGTATTAACTCTAAGTTAATTAGTTTCACTTTTACAATGTCTCTTTGTATTTTTATATTATATGGTTAATAAACATACCATATACATCTAAGAGACCCCCAAGTGGTCCATTAATGATATAAATATCATGATATAAGTCTCTTGGCCGAACCTTAGATTTTTAGGAATTTAATATCAATTAATAATATAATATTTGTTTTAAAAACGCTTTTATGTCAATTTTGACACTATTCAATAGTTGATTTTTGTGAAACTTATAAAACAATGATTAATTCAAAAAAAGTCAATTAAATGAATCCTAATATGTCATAGTATACTATAAAATTATTTTAATTCCTTAAATGTCTCAAATTATATTTATTTGGGTATTTATAATATCAATTATCTTAATTTTTCACTATTATGGTAATTACTACATCATCATTGTGTCATAAATAAATTAAATTATTTAATGTCTAAAAATTATAAATAAAATATATTTATGTAGGAAATAGTTTTAGATTTCTAATGAATATTTACAATAGAATTTATCTTATGTATATCCCTATATTAAAAATGTTTTAGTAAATAAACTTTGATTTTAACTCTTTTAACTCTTCTTAGAATTAAATAATAATAAGTGTCCTAATATAATACAAGTTGACCTAAACGATAACAGTTTATTCCTAAGGTTGTTTTTGGTCGAGATACACTTTTCCAATAGGATTAGGACATGTGTTAGGGTAATATTAATATCATTTTTACCCTTAATTACCGTATTTACTTTTAACCGTGGTAAATAAAAGTAAAAAGTTACTATCCACCAAAAATTATTTTCATCTCATTGAACCACATTTTACTTATTTATATTAACCGTGTCTCTTGGATTTTCAAAATTTCATTCACAGAAGTGGTAAAATTACGTTTTATGAAAAAAAATTCTGTTTTTTAACTATCACTTAGTAGTTTCAGTATTCATCAAAAGTTGAAGTTTTTCATAACAATGCCAAAATTTTACCCTAAGCAATAATTGATATTCCGAATTCAAAAATGATGTCTATTTTTAAAAATTCCAAACATATAAGTTGCATTAATTAATTTTATAATTAATTCCTGCTGTTACAACAAATAGCGTGTTTTTAAGAAACAATATATATCAAAAGGTTGACAATCCTTATGTCCAATTTCAAAGTGAAATTAATTATAATGAACACCATTGGATAAAATGGTAAAAATATATTCTAATTATACTATAAAGACACTAAATAATATAATTTATCACTATAAATTATTTTTATTAAAAAATATGTTTTTAAGTATTTTTCACTATTCATAAAAATTGGACTCTCTCAGAAAAATTTAACTTTGGATAATTTCGATATTCTGAATCCAAAAATGAAGTTCATTTTGAAATATAAAATATATATAATTTCAAAAGGTAGGTATTACTATTCATAACGGCTAGTTTGATTGGTTGTGGTGTGTTAGAACTCGATGTTGCGTACAACACACGCTATCGCATTATTCAAAGAGAAGTGTACAGTAGAAGCTTGGGGTGTTACATTCTCCCCTCCTTCAAATAATTTCGTCCTAGAAATTTCTAGAATACTTATCACATGAAAATACTCGGGTGGTTCTTCATCATAAGTTCCTCGTGTTCCCACGTTGCATCTTCCATCTTATGGTTTCTCCACAACACTTTTACCAAACGTGTCGTCCGATGTCTCAGTACTTGTTCTCTCGTATCAAGAGTCCTGATGGGATTTTCGCAATAACATGGATCAGGTTCCAGTTTTAATTCCTCATAGGTGAGTACATGCATTGGGTCAGGCATGTATTTCCTCAAAAGAGATATGTGGAACACATCGTGAACTTTGGAGAGACTTGGCGGCATTGCCAATCGGCAAGCTACAGCCCCAATTCGTTCTAGAATTCTTAATGGTCTGATGTACCTGGGACTCAATTTACCTTTCTTACCAAAATTTATGACTCCCTTCAATGGAGAAACCTTCGGGAAAAAATGATCACCGACTTGAAATTCCAAATCCTTCCTTCGATTATCGGCATAGCTCTTCTGCCTACTTTGAGATGCTTTGATGTGATTTTGGATTACCTTCACCTTTTCCATCTTTTCCTCCACCAGTTCTGGGCCTACAAGTTTTCTTTCACCAATGTCATCCCAACAGGTTGGTGTACGACATCTCTTTCCGTATAACGCTTCATATGGTGCCATCTGAATACTCGAATGGAAGTTATTGTAATAGGAAAATTCTACCAGAGTTAAATATTGATCCCACATACCCTGAAAGTCAAGTGAGCAAGATCTCAACATATCTTCTAAGGTTTGAATGGTCCGTTCTGATTGTCCGTCTATCTGAGGGTGGTAAGAAGTGCTTAAATGAAGTCCAGTATCCCGGGATTTCTGAAGAATTTTCCAGAATCTTGAAGTAAAATGGGGATCACGGTCAGAAACAATCGATAGGGGTACTCCATGAAGTCTCACAACTTCAATAATATATAGTCTTGCAAGACGTTCCAGGGGTAGATCTTCTCTTATAGCAAGAAAATGTGGTGACTTGGTAAGACGATCAACAATAACCCATATTTCATCGTTCCTTCTAGGAGTCTTTGGTATCACCATGACAAAGTCCATCGTAATATTGTCCCATTTCCACTCCGGTATGGGAAGAGGTTTCATGACTCCTCCAGGCTGTTGCCTTCCAGCTTTCACTTGTTGACAAACTATACATCTTGACACAAAATCAGAAATCTCCCTCTTCTTATTATCCCACCAAAAATGTTCCTTCAAATCTCTATGCATTTTGGTGCTCCCTGGGTTTATAGATAAATTGGAACTATGAGCATCATCCAGCAATTCCCTTTTTAGATCAGGTATATCGGGAACACAAATTCTCTTCCCGAATTTCAAAATTCCATCTTTATACACAATGTCTCTCAGTCTCCCATCATTCACAGCTTTAATCTTCTTTTGAAATTCTCCATCATTAGTCTGACACTCTTAATCCTTTATAGTAAAGATGGTTTGGCAACCATTTGAAAAAGTATTGATGTTTCTCCTTCCCTGGTTATTCCCATGTCCATATTCACTAGATCCATGAAAATTGGATCCCTTTCAATTCCCATATTGTTCAAAACTCTATGATCTTTTCTACTCAAAGCATCTACCACCTTGTTTTCCTTCCCCGAGTGGTAGTGTATCGTGCAATCATAATCCTTGAGTAATTCAAGCCATATCCTTTTCCTCATGTTGAGTACTTTTTGTGAGAAAATATACTTCAAGCTCTTGTGATCAGTATAAATCTCACATTTTTCACCATAGAGGTAGTGCCTCCATATATTCAAAGCAATGATCACAGCTGCTAACTCGAGATCATGAGTAGAATAGTTTTGTTTATGAATTTTCAACTATCGTGATGCATAGGCAATAACCCTATCTTTCTTCATAAGGATACAACCAAGTCTATTCTTCGATGCATCACTATAAATAACGAACCCATCATTCCCCGATGGTAGAGTCAATATAGGTGCATTGACTAATCTTCTCTTCAGTTATTCGAAACATTATTCACACTCTTTTTTTCAAACAAATTTAACCCCTTTACGTGTGAGCTTCGTTAATGGGTTAGCCAATAAGGCAAAATTCTGGACGAAACATCGATAATAACCTGCTAAACCAATAAAACTACGTACCTCAGTTATACTCGTCGGTGCTGGCCATTCCTGGATTGCCTTAGTCGTAGAAGGATCAACAGAGATTCCATATTTAGAGACAATATGGCCACGAAAATAAATCTCCTGAAGCCAGAATTCACACTTGCTAAACTTCCCATATAATTCATGTCTTCTCAGAGTCTTCAGGATAATGCACAAGTTATTTTCATGATCGTCATAGATTTTGGAGTATACGAAGATATCATCAATAAATACCACCACAAATTCATCGAGACACTCCTTGAAATCTCTATTCATCAGATCCATGAATACAGAGGGTGTATTAGTCAATCCAAATGGAATTACAGTAAACTCATAATGCTCGTACCTGGTTCGAAATGTTGTTTTCGGAATGTCTTCCTTCTTCACACACAACTGATAGTATCCAGATCGAAGGTCAATCTTTGAAATGTATTGAGTTCCATGCAGTTGGTCAAATAAATCATCAATGCATGGTAGGGGATACTTGTTCTTTATTGTTATAGCATTGATCTCCCTGTAGTCGATACATAACCTCATAGATCCATCTTTCTTTTTAACAAAAAGAACAGGGGCTCCCCATGGAGAAACACTAGAGCGGATAAATCCATTATTACTCAATTCCTCTAGTTGTTTATTTAATTCAACTAATTCTACAGTTGCCATTCTATAAGGGGTCTTCGATATAGGCCTTGATCCAGGAATTAAATAAATGGAAAACTCAACTTCTCGTTCTGGAGGATGCCCAGGTAAATCATCTGGAAATACATCTACATATTCTTTCACAACTGGTACATATTATATTTGAACATTCCTTTCCTCACCCACAATTATTTCATTCTCTTCCTCCCCAATAATTGAATTTAGTTGAGCTACTGGGGGTGGATCTAAATAAGAATTAGGTGGTGACGATTCTTCTCTAAAGATAAGTTGGTCCTTATTATCATCATCAAGAATCGTAAATTCTTTATTATTACAATAAATCTTCGCATCATAGTCCGAAATCCAGTCCATACCGAGGATTATATCAAACTCAATCATAGGTATGACAACGAGATCCGCAGATAAAGAACATTTATGTGCTCTAATGGGGACTGATTCACAAATTTTTTTTGCAATGATACTTCCCTTAGGAGTTTTAACTGCCAACTCCCTTGATAAATCAAATTTGAAATATCTAATTTTCTTAGAAAACTAGGAATATATGAAACAATGCAATGATCCAGAATCAAATAATGCATTTTCTAAACTTGAGGAAACCATTAAATTACCTGCCACCACGTCTTTCGGAGCTTCTACCTTAGCAGTAGTGATAGCATAAGCTTGGACTTGATCCCTTGGCCTTTTCTGAGGTATGTTCTCTTGATTCTTAGGACATTCATTTGCATAATTCCCCATCTCCCTGCAATTGTAGCACTGAACATTGGTAGCTTCCTTCTTCCCCTTGCAATCACGAGCTTGGTGGCCTTTTTCACCAAACTTATAATAGACTCCCATTCCCTTCAAGCAAGTACCGCAGTGTTTCTTCCCACATTTACCACAGGATGGATATTCAACCTTTCCCTTCTTCCCCTTATTTCCATTCACAGATTGATCAGTAGGTCTCTTCTTCTCTTGCTTTGCGTTAAAGTCATAAGACTTAGAGAATTCCTTTTCGGTCTTAATAGCACATGAGAAAATGTCTTCGTATGATGAAAAGGATTGTGAGACTAATGCTCAAAGTAGAAATGGATTTAACCCATCAAATAAACGATCAATATTACATCTTGGGTTATATATATAATCTCCTTCATACCTTGATAACCTTGTAAAGTTAGCCTCATACATTGCGACATTGTCATTCTCCTTTTGTCTCAGACTTAGAAACTGCATTTCCATATCTTCTCGGTGGTCGTGAGGAAAGTATTTTTCTAAAAACGGATCTTTGAACTCCCTCCATTCCATATTTGATACTTAATCATCTTCCTTCATATTTTGAATCAATGACCACCATTGATCAGCATCTCCAGTGAGGTGGTAAACTTCCATGATAACTTTTTCCCTTTCAATACTCCCCAAAGCCTGAAATATTTTCTCTAGGGAATATATCCATTGCTCAGATACTAAGGGATTTGTACTCCCAATGAATGTTGGTGGTTGTTTCCTCATGAATCGATCTAATATTGATCCTCCACGCTAGAGATCACGGTGCTCCATACGGGTAAGGATATTATTCATAACCTGAGTGAGTTGTCCCAGTATGGTGATTATTTGATCGACACCAGCTGCATCACTAGCTCCACTATAATTATCTTGAGCATGAGGGAAATCTCTATATGGAGTGTGTGCATTGATACGGTTTCCATTTCTTCCACTAGGCGCCATTTCTAAACAATGGCATAAACTAGATCAGTTTATGAATCAAAATACATAATCTCATACTTATAAAACACTTAACATAAATTGAACTATTTATGGATATAATCCATAATCATAAAAAAAATTTCTTTGAGGAAGTATATACTCATAAACCCTTCATAATGATTTGTAAAGAAAATGCGAGTTATCCTAAGCATATCCCCCGGGAGTGTCGTAACCAAGAGTGCAGCAAGGCCCATTGTTGTGCACTAGTTCCCGTTCGAGTCTAGCTCAAAGCGGTGTTTTCGGGTTTTACCCCTAGGTACATCTGTGCCAGAGCCGCCTCTACCAGCTTGTATCCAGACCGGGATTTATTGCTCGGAAAACTCACAATGTCTCTACAATACCAAAATTATAGGAAGTTCTTCTATACTAATCCTCAAAGTCCATCTTAAATATATGTGCTCTAATTAGAGTTTATCTAAATCTCGCTTCCAAGGTTTGTACTAAACTTCCTCTGATACCAACTGTAACGCCCCGACCCCAGTTACCCATAGTCGGTGCATTATTACATAACACTGTCATGATCACAAGAAAGTTCAAATCTGGAAAGACCGATTTGGTTTAGTAGCCTTGGAAACACTAGATATATTCATAAAGTTTTACATTACATCATAAAGTGAAAAAAATACTAAAACAACATAGTATCCATATTCCACACTCATATCCCCACATAAAATCCATGCAGGTCATTCATAACTTACTTCTTCACTTCTTGGGAAAAATAAAACATAGAAAAGGGCTGAGCTCAAATGCCCAGTAAGGATAACAATATAGCGGAAACTTTCAAAAATAAGCATAAACATTTAAGGCAATGTATAACTAAAACAAAATCCTTTTAAACATGAACATCAACATAGTATGGTGTAAGTAAAATGAAATAATGCCATTTACTTATTCACATAGATATTCTACAAATCGAATAATCACATGCAATATCGATAATCACTTTCATAATGATGGAATGAATAATGCCAGACTATCATAACCACATAGCCAAGGCCTCGTGCCAAGACTACAAATACGATTTTTCCAAGGCCTTGAGCCAAGAAACTAGTTTCTCTCATGAGACCTACCGATGCATCGAGGATCTATAGCGGGCTCCACCCGTCACATATTAAGTCCAATGCATTCCCATATGAAAAGGTTTAAACCTAACATAAACAATCGTATTAAAACTAGCATACGAAATGTCAATAGTTTCACCATAAACTATGAATGGTATAAAAATAGCACATCCATAGTCAAACATATCACAAAACCTTCAATACATTATAGAAGTTTTGTATCATAATAAATCAACTTCAAATAAGCGTAAAATACTTCAAAGGATGTTGACATAGATGAAATCAAAACTATTTTTAGAGAAATATATCTTTCTATTTTGAAATCATTTAAGAGTCTTATATTTATGAAATAAAACATTTTCTTTGAAAATATTCTTATAATCTTGTAAGGGAAGCTTCGATTATTTTATAACGGCGGAATATAGCCACACCCTCTGTATAAGTTAAAAAAACATTCTTACCTTAAGTCTGTCGAAAAGGTTAAAAGCACCTTGTTTGGAAATCGACGGAAAGATTCCTTTATAAAACTCATATAAAAAGTCAAACAATGGTATAAATGACTTTAACCCATATTCTTGTAAATAGTAAAAATGTTTTGAAATACATTTTTAAGAAACATGGATGTGGATGATAAAGTGATCCCAGTAGATTATTACGTATAAACAACCTCAGATAATGAAGAGATTGTGAAATAACGATTACCTTGTACTTTTCCTTGGTTGGGGTAGGTTAACCTCCTGTATAATGGTGAAATAATTGTTATTAAATTATACAAGAATCATATACATTATTATGAAATCATATATTATATTTTAACATTGATTTGTTAATAATATCTTAGTACTATCGTTGTTTCGGGTGTTAACATACTCGTTTTCTTTTATATGTTTTGTTATGTAAGCAATGTTTGTCATGGATAGGTTGTATAATAATCATATACAGAATGATATCAAGTCCTTAGATACTATTATTAATCATCAAATTAGAATTATACTTGAATAGATACGATGGAGAATGAATCTCATCGCGTTCGTGGAGACGGTAGTCCGTACGTACGCACGAGCAACAATATCATTCTTTTGATATTAAAATAATATATAAATGGATGGTATATAATATATACAGAATCATTAACATGTTATATTTATTATTTAAATGAGTTACACATCCTTATTATACCCATCCAAATAATAATATATTGAATAGAAATTATACCACGACGTGGAGACGGTAAGCCGTACGTATGCATGTATGGTGACATGTTATTCAAAGGGTGGATAGAATACTGAATATGGTTGTACCATATTTATAATAACATCACAGTATATATATGATACTGGATTTATTATTTTAGAATGTTAATAACAAATAATGAATAAGTGGAAGAAGAAAGGAACTTGGAAAAAGGGTGGTGAAATCATTACCTCTTCTTCGGGTTCTTCCTTTTGATTTGATCAAAAGGGATCCTTAGATTGGCTTTATGAACAAACTAAGGACTCTAGGTTGTATTGAGGGATGTTGGGAGAGTATTAGGTCAGAGTTTGGCCGAACCAAAAGGCTTTAAAGGTGTGAATAAATGAGAAGGATGAGTTCCCTTTTATAAGAGGGGTGAGGGGCACCTTTGGAAAATCTAGAAATATTAATTTATAATAAATTCATATTCGGTTTCTAATGCCTCCAAAGTTTATTATTAAAAGTTTAGGGTGGGGATAGGTCGAAAAACATTCAACCAATAGAATTTAGACAGGTTTGGGTTACTATATTAACCTTATCATTAAGTATTAACTCTAAGTTAATTAGTTTCACTTTTACAACGACTCTTTGTATTTTTATATTATATTGTTAATAAACGTACCATATACATCCAAGAGACCCCAAGTAGTCAATTAATGATATAAATATCATGATATAAGTCTCTTGGCCGAACCTCAGATTTTTAGGAATTTAATATCAATTAATAATATAATATTTGTTTTAAAAACTCTTTTATGTCAATTTTGAAACTATTCAATAGTTGATTTTTGTGAAACTTATAACGTAATGATTACTTCGAATAAAAGTTAATTAAATCAATCCTAATATGTCATAGTATCCTAGAAAATTATTTTAATTCATTAAAAGTCTCATATTATTTTTATTTGGGTATTTAAAATATCAATTATCTTAATTTTTTACTATTATGGTAATTAATGCATCATCATTGTGTCATAATTAAATTAAATTATTTAATGTCTAAAAATTATAAATAAAATATCATTATCTAGGAAATAATTTTATCTTTCTAATGAATATTTACAATAGAATTTATCTTATTTATAACCCTATATTAAAAATTTTTAGTAAATAAAATTTGATTTTAACTCTTTTAACTCTTCTTTGAATTAAATAATAATAAGTGTCCTAATCTAATACAAGTGGACCTAAATGATAATATTTTATTCCTAAGGTTCTTATTGGTCGAGATACACTTGTCCAATAGATTTAGGACATGTGTTACAGTAATATTAATATCATTTTTACCCTTAATTACCCTATTTACTTTTAACCGTGGTAAATAAAAGTAAAAAGTTACTATTCACCAAAAATTATTTTCATCTCATTGAACCACATTTTACTACTTTATATTAACTGTGTCTCTCGGATTTTCGAAATTTCATTCACAGAAGCTGTAAAATTTTGTTTTATGAAAAAAATTCAGTTTTTTAACTACCACTTAGTAGTTTCACTATTCATCAAAAAAGAAGTTTTTCAGAACAATGCCAAAATTTCACCCTAAGCTATAATTGATATTCCGAACTCAAAAATGATGTCTATTTTAAAAAATTCCAAACAGATATGTTGCATTAATTAATTTTATAATTAATTCACGCTGTTACAACAAATAGCGTGTTTTTAAGAAACAATATATATCAAAAGGTTGACAATTGTTTATGTCCAATTTCAAATTGAAATTAATTATAATGAACAACATTGGATAAAATGGTAAAAATATATTCTAATTATATTATAAAACCACTAAATAATATAATTTATCACTATAAATTATTTTGATTAAAAAAGTTGTTTTTAAGTATTTTTCACTATTTATAAAAATTGGACGTTCTCAGAAAAATTCAACTTAGGATAATTTCGATATTCTGAATCCAAAAAGGAAGTTCATTTGGAAATATAAAATATATATAATTTCAGAAGTTAGGTATTACTATTCATAACGGCTAGTTTGATTGGTTGTGGTGTGTTAGAACTCGATGTTGCGTACAACACATGCTATCACATTATTCAAAGAGAAGCGTACCATAAAATCTTGGGGTGTTACAATTAGGGGAATCAATCAACATGTTTTTTAAAAAATGTATCATAAATTGGTTAGACCCATAAGCAGGGTGGGGTAAATTTTTACATATGTTTTCAAGGGGACCATATTTGAGACCCTAGAGTCACTATGTATTTTATAATAATCAGATCAAAATCTACACATAGTTCGTGAATTGAATATTTATTTTCAGGTTTGACACATATGAAAAATAGGGTAATTTTTTTATTTTTATTATAGTGATATCCATAAAATACGATCTAGGGATCACTTTATATCCTCTATGAATATGATTCAATAAAATTGCATTTCATTAATAAAGTATTCATTTTTCATAGCTTACACATAAAAAACAAGAGGTTTTTTTATTTTATACTGAGGTTGGACAAAGGATTGGAGACCTGGATATCACTACATAACCAATTTTAATTGGAATTACTCCACATATTGTTATTAAGAATATAAATTTCTCTTCAAAGGTCTAACACATACACATATTGACTGTTTTTCATTTTTTCTAGACATTGTGTTTGAGATCTCAGCTTCACCGAGTATTCTTTGGGAACATGAATCATGTTAAACAAGGTTGTTTAATAGAAAATTGCATATGCTTTTTTGAACCATACATTATGAGGGGGGAATTTCCCTTCATGTTATGGTTGTAACAATTATTTGGTATCTAGTAATAAATATGTATCATATTATATGTTGAATAAAGACACATGTAGTTCATGAATATAAAATTCCCCATGAATATCTTACCCATACACAAGGAGGGTGTATTTTTTTCCATTTGTATTGTAGATGGTATAATGAATGGAGACATTATTATCACTAAATATACTATATTAATAGAAATCAAGCCACTCTTAGTTATTGATAATGGAAAATATCCTTCAATGGTCTAACTCGTGTGTATGGGGGAATTTTTTATTTATATTATGGGTGTACCAAGGATTTGAGAACTCGGAATCACTATATATCTTATGGGAATGATAAAAAAGTAATATGTATTTTTCTAATTGAAAATTCATCATAAATGAAAAAAACATAGAAATGATGGAGATATTATTTCATTTTTATAACAAATAGATCTAGGATTTTGGATCGGTGTGTCACTATATATCATGGGATTATAATAATCAATCCAAAAAAATTTCATGAATGGAAAATTCCATACATCAGTCTGATCGATACATATGGATTGTTTTATTCATAAATTTATATTGTGGTTGTGGAAAGGATTTAACATTCAGGATCCCTAATGTATACTTGTGTAACATAAATTAATCGACAATCAATTCACGAATTTAAAAATACTTGTTAAGGTATAAATAATATTCATTGAGGCGCTATTTTTTCGATTTATATTGTTTTTATATGAAGGGATTACAATATAAGAGTCACTATGTATCATATTATAATAGTAATCAAGACACATGTAACAGTTTAATGAATAAATATTGATTGGATTTTATTAACAGATTGTGATGTGAGTACTTTTTTCTCCCAGTTCTAGAACATGTGTATTGAATTATAATCGAAGTAACATCCTATGTGTATTTTAATGTCATGAAGTTTGGACACCATCCATGTATTTTAACATCTTTTGATATGGACATAATATTATCTATAGAAAAATGTCATTATTCCTTAAATTGGAATACATCATTGTTGGATTGAAATGTAATTATTGAGAAATTATTCATTGGTAGGGGCTTAATGTGTTCTAATTCCATTTTGGCCAATAAGTATGATCCATTTGATTAGAACTTGGGTATGATGTAATTCCCTTCCCAAATGTGTTCCATAATCAGTGGATACATTCAAGGTATCATTATAGTTTTTAAACTAATAATAGTTAAACATGTCATAATGATTATAGGTAACACTTTTTGTTGATTTCTCAAGTTACTTTATTCTAATGAAAATCTAGGTTGTATAGTATACAAAACCATTTCTCATCAAATCTATTCAAATGGACATTTAGTTTTTGTGAGGTATAATTATCTAAGAGTTCTCAAAATATATCTATTTGGAGTGTGGGAATCATATAATCTATTAGAAACAATTCCTATATCCCATAACCCAATATTATGGGTCCACCTATGTGATAGTGAATGTTGTGATAAGGTAGTCCATGAAATCAAAAAGGACCTTTTAAAACTTTGAAATATTGTTCATTTACTTTATTAATTAAATAATTGTTGAAAATGTCTTTTTGAACACATCAATCAATCTATATGCCACTAAATTATTGAGGGGTGAACGGTTGGACATGATTTTTTACTCTACGTGTAGATTCTTTTATTCATATGAATACGAGTTGTTTCAATTTTACAATAGTATAATTTTAGGGATACCAAGTATGATTATGTTATTGGACTTTAATAATTTGATGATGTTCCACCTCATAACATCTACGAGGGTTATGAACTCTACCTATTTGAAAATTATATTGGCAGTTATGAGGATGTTTGTAAACTAAATAAGATTATATGGGGAATATGGCCGCACAAAATGCATTCCCACACAAAATATAGTTATGAATACTTATACATATATTAAATTTGTTGAGGTTTTTTATTATTGTTTCAAGAGTATTCAATTATTTAAATTTCATGGTGAATATTAAACAATAATTCATCATTGTTTACGAGTAGTAACAAAGCCCTATAATATAGTGGGAGAATTGTGTCCCATAATGATGACCACTCTAGGAGGATTAAAGGAAATATTCCATAATGGTTGTAATATAATCATCTATAATGATTATTATGAGTAATCCATCAATGGATCATTTTTATAGGACATTCTACTCATTTTTCACTTCCCAAAGGGTGATGTTTATAGCTCTAAGAATACATTGTTCCAATCTAGAATGATATGTTAGGAGGTTCCAATTATTAAGGAAATATATTATATATTTTTTCCATTAATATTAGTAGTTTAACTCATCATTTAATTGGTAAATGATTACCCAATTGATTTCTTTTATGTCATAGATGGTGACTATTGAATCCACCCTTCTATGTGTGATAAAAAAACCAAATCATCTTGATCGAGATCATCCAATATTATGTCTCTATTAACTAGTGTATATTCTTAATAGTTTTTTTGATTGAGGGATGTTATGTAATGATGGTTGAAAATTAAATTCTTGCATCCCTCCTCTGACACAATATATTGGAGGGACAAATTCATTCTTCTTTAAGGAAAAATCTCCATCTATATTTTTTATCACCATCTTCGAGTCCCATTTTATTATTCATATTATATCATTATATATAGGGTTAGATATAATTTAGATATAGGGAATTTATATTAATACTTTTTATTACTGCTGGATTTATGTAGTTTGAATGTGTATGGAATGTTTTTTTCATAGAACATAGATACACAAAAAATCCATAGTCCATCCTAGTTAAGCATTGTCTCACACATACACCTTATTTAGGACATTTAGTGGCACTATAAGAATACATATTACATTTTTTAGGAGTTTTATATTGATATAAATCCTTTGATTCTTGATGTTAGTTACGAAATAGGATGATCTCCAGGGTGATATTTTCCATGAAAAAAGCACTTAATGTATTTTTGTATATTACATCAAATGGATGTTATACTATTACAAGATAATATCCAATTAGGATTAGCATTTGGTTAACATAGTGTGTCCATGTATGGTCATTTTAAGGTCAATATGTTATTCAAAGAGGACTTTTTGATACTAAAAATAATGCCTCATCTTTTTTCACAATAATGGAGAGTATGATGCAATTATTCATCATATCAGAATATAGATTCTCAGAAAATATATTCTTCAATAAATGTACATGATGATATTTTCATTCAAAAAATATTATTCTATGTTTGGAGTGAATATAAAAATAGTTGTATGTACTCCAATAATATGATAGGTGTAATTCCTTTTTCTAGTGGCATGATGGTCAGCTGGTGTAATTGTTATAGCTTGAGTTTCTTGAAATGTAATTAGATGTTATCTTCTCATCAATAGATAACTCTCTTTTTTATGACATTAATGATTGAGATTGATTGAAGATCCAACATAGATAAGAAATTCTAAAGGTAATTTAGGTTACCCTGGATGCCCCTCAGTTATTAAAAAATCTATGTGGGTGAAATTTCATGGATTTCAATAGTGTTTATGGATTAAACTCAATACTGTGGTGGAATACCATAATGAATTGGAATTTACTTGATATTATTCCAAAACTATATTTCAAATTATTCATTATTAAATATAATTAGATTAAATAATGTACATTTTTGGATTGTTATTTTATCACATAACTGTTGATATTGAAACACCTGTTTATCAATACAATATTTCATGATTCTCCCTAATATATATTTAAAAATATGGTTCATGGTTCATTATTATGTACCCACAAAATTTGTTAATAAAATCATCATAACCTAGTAGAAATTAAATATGCTTTAGTATCCCTTTTGTTAGTCAATTAATTATATCTGTGGATTATATTTATCTAATTATTCCCTGAATACCCATCCATTGGGGAAACTTCATGGAATACAACAATTAAATTGATAAATTGTTTTGATATAGATAGTTGTAATACATTATTCAGGCTGTGTTGATTATGTTATTTGCAGTCAATTAATACCTCAATTTTCCCATTCATTTTATAGATGGGGATGTGGAAAGAAATTCATTTTAGGTACAACTCCTGTAAAAAAATTGACCTTGATGAAATTTTCTACAACATATTCTACATTATTTTCAGGAGAGGTGTTTATTCTTAAATATATCTATGTGAAACCTTGGTGGTCATTTGGTAATCCTAAGCGATGATTATATGAATTTAGGAATGAAATGTAGAATATATATATATATCGAATAGATTATTCATTTATAATCCTTTTGAAATATAATGTACATCTCCATATCCTCAAGAGGCATAGTGGCCCATATCAATGGTGGTCACAATTATTATTCTTACCCTAGATTCACATGGATGAGATCATTGATTAGGTAAGATAACACTTCATCAAATATTAGAGAGGAATTCATAAGTTTGTCATTTTCATATTTAATCATTTTTTTCTAGTGAGGTATTTTATTACAACAAGGGTAATACAGGGGATTCAACGACATTGTAGAGGTAAGATAATCCATGAGATGATACATTGATATCCTAGACTCCCAGAATCATCATAGAGGAATTCCATGGTTGAATATCTACTCTGGATCTACTATTGTTGGAAGTAATTATGTGGAAATCATGAGTTTCATATAAATATTGATGGAAATCATAGATATTTCTTAATTTCTCAAGATATTTTTCATATCCTAGTAGATAATGAGTCTCACTTCCCTTTGACGAATCCATTTCTGCTAAATGTATTTATATCAAATTGACTTGAGCATGTCAAGATTATGGTTTATGATAGTTTGTTGCAATTGAATATTTGTCCTCAATTAGGTTGATGGGAAACAAAAAATCATTGTGTTGTATAAACCGAGGATTCTAAGGGGTGGTATGAAGCCATTAGGCGTGGAAACGGTGTAACCATTATCCATAATCATTTTTTTTCCTTTCCTATAGTATAAAAAATTACCAATTTTATATGTATTCCCTAAACCCTAAGGATGATCTATAACCATGGTTTTCTATGTAAAAAAACTATATGTTGTATCCTTCTAGATAACCATGAACTCAATAATATATATAATATCTGAAATTTTTTATATGAAATTAATTATCTTAATGGGTTTAATATCATTTGTTTCATACCCTTGAATGATTATATTTTTTATATAATATCCCCCATTAATGTGCCACAAATGATAGAGGATCCCTATTTGGATGTGGATGATCTCAAAAGCATTATCAACTATATCCCATTGATTTTTCACATTATTGAATTTTAATAAAACAATTAATATTCTATGATGTCCCTAGATGGCCAATTCTTGATAAAATTCTACGGAAAATATTTTCGTTTGAAATTCTTGTGGATAAGTCTCACTTGGTTAACCTCAGTTGTAGGGAATTTGGTCTCAAAATACTCTGGGCTCTACATGGATGTAATTATATCCACTTTATATTCATTTGATAGATGGATATAATCCATGATTTATATTTTCACTATGAAAACATCTAAATATTTCAAAATATCATATTTTTTATCAATATGTATGGGCTTCTGAATGTGGTGTTTCTCACGATTCTATGGATAATGAGCTATGTTGTTTGAGGTGAAAGGGTCTGGTTTTTGGTAATAAGTAATGTCAGTTTTTATTATATGAGTTGTATATCACACTATAATTCCCTTATATATTATATTATTAGACAATTGTATCCTCGCTAGATAGTTTTATAACATGAATATTCTTGAAAAATTGTTGAATGGATCGAGGGGATATTTATCGTTTTGTTGGGACTGATAAGATGATATTTTAGAGGTATCAACACTGAATATGAAATTAGTTGGTATATGAATGTAATAAATGTTTTTTCCACACTTGTTTCACCCCCATGTACCCTCAGCTCCAACATACCTACCCTCCAGCCCCATATTAAAGTGTATGGTTGGCATGCTCAGAATCATTTACATCATTGGAGAATATATATTTTATTTTAACTATTTTAATAGAATAAAACTACAACATCATTTAATGATGGATTGGTTGGGTGGGGTGGTTCCCATTCACTATATGTTTAAGGAAAGACATCGATAAGGTCACAAAATGTGTAGGATTTGAATATGAATCTTTTTTTTTTGACTTTTCTTATGTCTAACATCGAAAATTACATTTACTTGAATTATTCAATAACACTTCCATAGGTGTTGGGATCCATTTTTTTTAAAATATATGCTATCTAAGTGAAATAAAGGTCTACAAATTATTTTTGTGCCATCCAGTGATCAGTCATGTGTCTACACATAGCCCTATATTCCTTTCAGTTAACCTCTCTTTATAGTAGGGTAATAGTTACATAGGTCACCAATATTTCTTCTTTCTCAAGTATTAGTTGTACATAATTTACCATTCTCTAAAAGAAATAATTTAAAAAATTATAACCATCACAATTTGGCCTTGTTCATATGGATGGGGATTTAGTCAGGAATATTATCAAGGTAGTCCTCATTGGGTAACTTTTGTTGCTATTTCAAGAGTACTTTATATTACAAGGGTGAAATAAATTAACTAGGAAGTTTATCATTTTCAAAGGACTACACTTCTTATCCATTCCTCCAATCATGGTAAGATATAATCTAGTTTGAACATATGGTCAAGGGTTATTTTGTTGTTTATGATACTCAATGTGATGTTTCAGACGATTCATGTTCCACCTAAGTGATTGGTTTAGAAAAATTATTGTTTTTAAGGTAACAATAGCAGTAAATAACTTATTTAGTATTTTGAAAGGTTTAATGGGAATGTGTCCAGAATTGGATTAGATTTTATAATTGTAATCATTTTGGAATTGATCCATCTCTAAAAACCCATGGTATCTTCCCAAATACTTCATTGTGATCCTTTGTTTCTGTAGCAGAAACAATTTTTTTTAGAATAATATTCTTACAATTTTTATTACGAGGCAGAGAAATAATGTGAATAAGATAAACTATCGACTCTGGATATAATGTTAGAATCCCACTCATTTTGTTTTTTTCTATTATTTGAGGATAACAATCAATTTTTTCATTAAAAAGGACATGAAATGATAAATATATTATTGAATAATGTCCCACCATCCCATAATAGATCCTACTCAGAGGCTACTGTACGAAACAAATAATTTCCCAAATATTGTCTTTATCAATATTATTATTTTGGTCACCTCCTTCTGATATCAAAGGCCCATGATAATGCTGCATTAGGACAAAATGACCAAGATATTTTGCTCTTGATCTTCTACATCAGTCAATGTTGAGGGGATAGGATTTATGATATTTTATTGTGAAAATGTTTCATCCTCTAATTTGGTATGGGAATTATTTTTGGGGTTCACAGGGAAACTGTGTCATTACATGGAATCCATTCGAGCTACTAGGGAATCAATGGGTTTGGGGAGTTTGAAATGTACAACAATATTGACTATCTCCTATCAATAGAGTCTGTTTGAAGATCAATAATGTGGTATCATTTTCATATCCCTATTATTCATGATCCATGATAGGATTATATGTTCAGCACAACAAGGGTGTTTTTTCACCATAATGAAGGTATTTCAAAGACATTCTCAACTTGACCATTTATATAGACTGATTTCCAATATCCCTAGAAATATTGATACTCAAAATCTACTATTGTTGCACGAATATATCCTATTGATGTGTGATAGGATGGATAGTTCATTCTATTTTAAGACAGTACCCAGTGAAAATGTAGCAACATAATAGTTTCTTATTGAGTGGTTATAGATTACGTGTCTCATTTTCATATTTTTACATCCATCACTGAATAGAGGGAACATGGACTCCTATAGGTAGATAGTTGGATAGAGCCACACCATTACCATTATCCATGGAAGAGTTCTTCCACAAAGGTCCAAATTCATCTTTCCTAGGTGGAATAATTTGGATACATTTTTTCTTTTGTATACATGAAACTTTTATCATTATATCCAGATCACCTACATCTCACGGATGTTTTTTTTTCATTTCATCCCTCTATGTTAATGTGTTTATGAACAATACAATTTGGATTTTTGGTGATGAAATTCATATAGTTTTATTGGGTATTTGTAGTTACTCCATCACTCTCCACGCTATATTTTAGTCTTGTACCACTAACTCCTAAAAATGGTTGTATCATAGTCACTTATCTGATCACATTTTATATTAGATCATTTTATCTATTGAAAATTATGGGGTTTGACCACCTTTTCTATGTCTTCCACATATCTCAAAAATTAAATAGTGAACATTAGGAACATTCCAGTGATACATTCTTAACAATCCCCAAACAACAACGGTACTTATCATAGTGGGATAAATAGCTGGGATTCCATATCACAATATTTTCCTTCTTGCATTGGGATGGATGACTCCTTTGAGTGTAAGGATAATGAAAATTTTTTTTGAATCCCTAATAGTTGGGGATGATTCAATGATACTATTGGAACATTCTAGTCCTAAATTAAAGGATATCTAAAATTCAGTTGAGGATATGATAGATCCCAAGATAGTCATTGGGATATAAATTCCCATATCCAAGTGTATTCGTGTTAATATAGAATTTTCAATGATTTTTCATGGACCTACTTGAGAAGTGGGGAATATTGCGGTGGTGACATAGATAATTATTTTTATATTTTTTAGGTTAGGATTTGTTCACAAAATCTTCCATAAATTATGGGATCCTACAAGAATTTTATGACCCTATGGGTGGAGGAAGTGTTAGAAATTCCCCAAACACTATAGGATGGGTTCTCTCTAGGATAGATTTTATGGTTAATAATATTGTAATATGTTGATTTTTTGATGTTTTACTCATTCACGGGATGGGTGTAATGACAACTCATGATTGGGGTAAATTATTAAGGGATGATTTTCAGTGTCTCTAGAACTTTATATTCCATGTTTGATATGTTTTTAATTTTCTTCAGAAGAATAGAAGAAAGGTATGCCGGTGTAACTCTCCCTTTATTTTTGATTCCTTTGCATCCTAAAAATTATGTACTATTTCTATATTGACCAACTCACAATTTCTTTACCAAGTCACCATATATAATCTCAATATATAACATTATAGGATGTCATATCTATGGGGAATTGTTTCATAGGGACATAGTGATGTTCAAATACACAAACTCACATAATCCATTCATATATGGTTTTAATGAGGAATCAACAATTAGTTGTAAAATAGTCTTCTTTATATTTTGGTAAGCATAATGTAGTTTTTTATGTTCATATCTGATATTGATTCAAATCCATAAATATAACTACTAGGTTGATTCGACAATAGTGTATTCTTATATTCAAATAGTAACCCTAATATCATGGATAGGTCAGGTATCTATCCTTTAACCACTGATGTCATTCCCACATGTTCTACCATAATGTATTCATGTAATATTTCTTTGATTGATATATGATCTGATATGTTGATGTGATGATGGAAAAAACATGGTTAGGAAGGTTTTTTCATTGAATTCTATCCATAGATCATTGTTGTCCTCTTCATCATTATTGTTATATGCCTCCATCTGGTCAGACCACATGGGTTTTTTCAATTGGTATCCTACTTCTTGTGGAGAAGTTATAATGATACTTTATGGGGAACTATAACCATAAATCCTAGCTTTTTTATTTCTTCTTAACATTATGGTTTATTGTAAAGGATATGATCTCCTTGTTCGGAAGAGATATTACCAATGAGATATTATTTATAGAGAAAATTAAGAGTAATGTCTCCATGATCCATCTCTACTATACCATGAAGAAGCCTATTAAGGTAGTGATCACATTATAATTTTAATAAAGAGTTGATAGACCGACAATGTTTGAAACACATGTTTCACACGACCTTACCGGAATTGGCACAGAGATGACCTGGAATATGAGCCACAATCTACATCATGGATGGAATATTATGATCATAATTTTGGGGTTGAGTGTGGATATCATACCACTTCATGATGGTCTACATAAAATGTTTATGATATTTTTGTGGTGTATGGATATGAACACACTTCCAATAATTTACTGTAGTATTCTTGTGATCTTCTATATTCTCAATTTTAACATGAGAATAAATTTTAGTGGTAGCGGAAATATTCTACACAATAATAGAAAAATCATGAGTTAAATATAGTTTCATATATTAATTTCCATAATATTATGTCAAAAGACATTTGGAATTAGAGAGATAGTAAGATAATCCTTCTATATAGACTTTGATGGATGCTGATGCATTCAGTCATCGATGGAAGAAGGATATGAGCCTAGATTTCATAAGCTTCAATTAAAATTTCAAAGAGAATAATTGAAAGGGATATGAGCCAACCATATAGTTATTTCATTATTATACAATTGTAACTTGGTTGGACTAAGGTATAATCTTTATCTTGTTCGTTTTGTGTAAACTATTTACCTTCATTTATAGTAATTGGATACCACCCATATATATGAGTGAAACTATTATGGTGATACCAAGACCGAATGGGAATATAATATCATTTTGGTTTCTCATCCTTTACCAGAATATATAGATAATTCTTATGAATGATATAAAAAATGTTAAATTTCACTGAAGCATCCAAATTTAAATATTTATCAAGGTGATATGATACATGAGTTATTTTGATAAGAAAATGTCGATGTCCACATAAAATCCCAAGTAAGTGATGAATAATAGATACTCTTATCTTTGTTTATTTATGAATTAGATAGTGTTTTAGATGCTTAAAATGAGAATAAATCCAATCTTAAGCATGGAATACACTAATATTTTTAAAAGATTGTTTTACCGCTTTTTGATGGAGAATAATTTTTAAATCAATATTTTGACAATTTTATATTATCTATTTGTCAAAATAAACTTATTCTTTATTATTGGGACATATAAATTTACAATGGATAATTTTTTGGTATTTTTCTGACAATGTTCAATTTTTAATGAATAGTAAAAAATACTGCATTTTACATCAAAACTTCTTTTTCATTTAATTTAATTATATGGATAGATTATATTTTTATTTGGTTTTGAAGTGTAATTAGAATATAGTTCTACCATTTAATCGAATAGTGGTCATTATAATAAATTTCACTTTCGAATTGGGCATAAACTAATGCCAATCTTTTCATAGATATTGTTTCAAAAAGACCCGCTATTTGGTATGATAACGGGAATTATTATTAAATTAATTATTTCAATTTATGTGTTTTGAATTTGGTAAATGGATTCCATATTAAGAATCATAATTTACAAATTATGTAATTAAGACTCTTTTGTTTTTGGACATTGTGAATAGTAACGACCGTAATTATCGTTTATTATCTTGATTAATTAGTAATCAAGTCGTTAAGGATAATAAAAAAATATCATAATAATAAAAAATGACACCAACATGTGTCCTAATACTACTTTTTTTGTCAAGGACGACCATGGTATGCCTTGTGTAAAACTGGGGGACCCCATGGAATCACTTTTGTGTGATAATGATTTTTTATCTTTTTTTTTTAAGAACGTAAATATAACAAAGAAGGCATCACTTGAGTAAAACATTTTTAATTTTATCTAAATAAACGATAACTTGGACTATAAATAGTCATTGGAAAGATAAAAATATTTCATACATCATAGTAGTATTTTTATAATTTTTAGACATTAAATAAATTAAATTATATATGAGACCATTATGATTTAGCGATTACATCATTATTTAAAGATTTAAGTAAAATGAAAAGATAATGTAAAATATAAGACCTAGACATTTCAAAAACCTATTGGATGGCTGGATTTATAACTGTAATCACCTTATACTTGAAATACATCAATTTTGGACCTTTAAAATACGAAACTCATTTGAAAATAAAGTAACATTTTATACCTTTCCAAGAGTGCCCATCCTCTCATCTTATAAAAGGCCCCCCACCTCTACCTCCTTAACCACACCTCTAAATCCATTGTATCAGCCAAGATATGCTCATTTTATCTCTCAAAATCCTTCTCTTAATCCTATAATCATCACCTTAGGCATAAATCTCTTCAAGAAACCCTTTTGGTTCAAACCAAGAGGAGTTACCCGATATTAAGGTAAAGACTTCTCTAATGTTCTTTTGTTTTATTTTGCTTCTCCAACCACCTAAACTACTTTTATTCATTTATTTTGTAACAAAACCAGTATCTTCAATATACTAGGATGTTTTTATAAGATTTATTCTAGGTAAACTTACACACACCTACTTCTAATTGTTAAAGAAAATATTGTATCTGTGGATGGTGATTTTATGCCTCACGAAACTATGATTGTTCAATATTATTTTAACACCTTAAAATGTGGCAATTAAGATGTCACTATATTTATATATGATATATAATATGTTTATGTTTTACTTAAGATTCTGTATTGTTCATTTATGGCATACCTTTATGGCTTCCATTATGGGTAAACGTGATATCTTCATTTTAGGAAGTGTGGCCTACCGCCCCCTCAAAGTGATTTGATTCGTTAATACCATATGTGGTACGTATAAAGGATTGATTTAATGATAATATATGTGAAACCATACTGTAATTATAATACTATTATGTATCATTATGTTTTAATTCCATTAAATATGAAATAGAAATGGAAGTAGCATTCATGCGTACGTACGACTTACAGTCTCCAAGAACAGTGCATTTCTTTTCATACCTCTAAATGTTATGTAATATAATAAATTCATGTATATACTGGATATATATAATATATATGATATCTACATCATGGTTATAATTCGGGATATAATGGATATTTTACCAATGAACAACTTGTAATTATAAAGAGCTTATTTTTTACTCAAGTACCAATGATCGAAAAAACGACCATTATTAAATTAAATAATTAAATAGTGTTCATAACATGGTAATAAGTGATATAAGAGTAATAATGAACTTTTAAAAGGTTCTTAAGCAAGTATAAATTAACTCAAGTTTATTATTCAGGAGGTTAAAGAACGATCGAGTCTAGTCGGACACGAGGTATGGGACTTCATCTCAATCTACTTTCATTGAGGCATATTTTGTTTTATACACAGCTTTCTTTTATACGGTGTACAAACTCTGTTTACTTTTATGTCCAATAAAAAGTGATATTTTTTATACAAATCATTTTACTAAATGACAAAAGGAATGTTTTTTTGTCTTACGTATGCGGTGACAATGACTTCTCTGCCGCCGTGACCATTATTTGAGTTTCGGCTTCCTCTACAAGCCATAACATTTTACTTTCATTAAAATTAAAATTAAATACCATGGTTTAATTTTATTTTATTTTGGTATTGAAAATGGTTTTTCATAATGTTTTTATTATGTCAATGTGTTGTATTGATATCTTGTGATCGAAAAGTGGAAATGTTATGTTTCCTTTATGCATGTTTTATGTCATATGAATATGTTATGGTTCTTGGGAATTATTATGAAAACGGGTGGTTCTGTGATAAACTAATGGCGAGTGATCCCAATATAGCTCTCCAATGCATTGGGTAATGCGAAGGAGTTAAACGTTAAGGTTTCTCCGAAGAGATTAAGGGAATATACTGTGATGGTTATTCCAAATGTAACCAAGAGGGTTACTCACTATATAATAATGTTATAAATGCCTCAAGATACCTTTATGTCTTCTGATTTCTATGATTTATTCATTATTTGATGAGGTATGTTAAAATGCTTATGTTTTATGAGTAAAGTATGATTTCATACGTAGACTAATGTTTTCATTCCATACTTTTATATCCCTTACTGATATTTTTATACTCATCCAATGTTTTTGAAATGTTTTTCACATGTCAAGGGAAAGGTACATGATGTGATGATAGTGTCAAGGAAGTGTCAAGAATGAATCCATGTTTTATTTTAGATATTTTTTCATTTATGGGAAAAATTAGTGCTATCTTTTATGTGACCACTTTGTTTAAATGTGAAATGTAATGCATGTTTTATGATCTAGTTCTCTGAAACTCTAAACCTGAAAAGATCCTCAATGTGTATTCTTTATGGCTAGGGCCTTATAGTTGGTATCATAGGGTGGTGTAGATAACTTTAGAAGCTATAATTCTAATTAAATGATCATCCAAAAAAAAATTTATTTTCAAATTGAAATGATATAGCATTTGAAGATTACCATGATGCTTCATCTATGACATGTTTGTTCAGAATGGTTTTCCGTAGAGGAAATAGGGAGGCGGTTCTAGGAAGGAATATAGAAGGAAATAACCTTCTAAATTAGCATCCTAAGATGGTCGGAATTGGAACTAAGTAGTTTGTTCCATTAATGTCACAGTTGACTCAAGCGGTAAATGGTGGAGGTATCCATGCACAAGATCAGCCAGATCAACCGCAGAGGAATTTGTCAGTGGTGGAACATTTCATGAGACAACATCCCCCATCATTCAGAGGATCATCTGACCTTGTGCTAGCTGAATGGTGGATTAAAGCACTGGAGAAGATTTTCGACATCATGGTGTGTTCAGAAAATCTAAAGGTTAGTCATTCAATTTACCGTTTGGAGGGTGAAGTAGATCAGTGGTGGTCGATGGTTAAAAATCTCAGGGATGCTGATGATATTGATGCTCTCGATTGAGATGAATTAAAAGGTATGTTTCTTGAGAAGTATCTTCCTAAGGCTGTTCGACTTAGGATGGGAAAACAATTCTTGGAATTGATGAAAGTGGATGACTCAGTGGATTCTTATGAAGAGAGGTTCACTCGATTAGCAAGGTATGCTCCAAATTTTATATGATACCTTGATAGTAAAATCAATCATTTTTACTCAGGAATAAAGCCAAAATTTCAAAGGGCATTGGCTTCTCGTGAGTTCAAAAGTTATGAGAAGCTTGTTCGATGTGATGAGAAGGTGGAAATGGAGTTTTACAATGATCAAGTGATCTATAACAACCAACAGAAGAAGAGACCGAGGTTGCATGAGAAAGGTAAGAATTCTTCAAAAAGGTATGGTGGTAAGAAATCTAAATTTCCAGTTTGTGATAAATGTGGTAAAAGGCATGCGGGGGAATGTCTTATGAATTATGGAAAGTGCTACCAATGTGGTAAGATGGGACATAAGGCTCGTTATTGCACTAAAAAGGATCATGGTGATGGTAAGACCAAATTTGATTTATAGTTAGTGAAATGTTTTAAGTGCTATGATATGGGTCACTATGCAAACAAGTGTCTGACAAAGAGCTCAAGTGATGGGAAGCAGTTAGACTACAAGCAGAAAGGGGTGGTGAAATCCTTTCCAACTACTTCAGCAGATGTTGGGCCATCAAATGAAGTGGTATCAGGTACTTTGTTTTTTCAGATTCTACCAGTGTGTTGTTTGATTCAGGATCTACACAATCATTCATCTCCAAAAACTTTTCTACTAAAATGGAAATACCATCTCAAGAAATAACTCATGAACTTGTGGTAAAAACACATGGGGGAAATGTTGAGGCAAAAATAATTTATAAGATTCTTCCTATCCTTATTCGTGGAAAGAACCTACTTGAAAACCTTAATTTTTTTACCTTTAGTAGAGTTTGATGTTATCCTGGGTATGGATTGGCTCTCTATTTACCATGCTAAGATTGACTGTAGAGGTGATGAAGTTTCTTTTCAGATAGACTTTCTGTTTGTGTACAATAATGAACCCTTACTGTTGATAACATATCAAGAGGCTGATAAACTTGTAAAAGATGGAAATGAATGTTACCTTGCACATATTGTTGAAAACAAGTGAACTGTTCAGATTAATGATGTGCCAGTGGTAAATGAGTATCCTGATGTTTTTCCTGATGAGTTTCCTAGAATTATACCAGATCGGGAAGTTGAGTTTACTGTTGAATTAGTTTCTGATGCTAAGACAATCTCAAAACCCCGTTATCGAATGGTTCAAATTGAACTTTTAGAGTTGAAGGACCAATTTCATGATTTATTAGAGAAAGGTTTCATTCGACCTAGCACATCACCATGGGGTGCTCTTATTTTATTTGTTAAAAAGAAAGAAGGCTCTATGAGGCTTTGCATTGATTATAGAGCCTTGAATAACAACACTGTTATGAACAAATATCCTTTTCCTCATATCGATGATTTATTTGATCAGCTCCAGGGAGATATGTTTTTTTTCAATGATTGACATGAGATCGGGGTACCATCAGTTGAAGGTAATGGAAGCATATGTTCCAAAGACCGCGTTTCGTACAAGATATGGCCATTGTGAATTTGTAGTTATGCCTTTTGGGCTAACCAATGCACCTGCTGTATTCATGGATCTTATGAATATAATTTACCATGAGTTCTTGGTTAAGTTTTCGGTTGTTTTCATTGATGATATTTTGGTATTTTCTAAAAGTAAAGAGGAGCATGAAATTCACTTAAGTGTTATTTTTCTAACCGTAAAAGAAAATAAATTTTATGGGAAATTCATCAAGTGTGAGTTTTGGTTGCAACAAATTTCTTTCTTTGGTCATGTTGTTTCTAAAGATGGAATAATTGTTGATCCTACAAAAACAAAGGTTGTTGAAGAATGGACAAGACCCAAAAATGTAACTTAGATTCTGTAACTTCCTTGGTTGGGAAGGCTATTACTGAATGTTTGTTAGAAATTTTTCACGTTTATCTAGTCCAATGACTAAGCTAACTCGGAAGGGTGTTAAGTTTATCTGGACAAAAAAATGTGATGATTGTTTTCAGGAATTAAAAAGTAGATTGGTGAATGCTCCAGTTTTGGCACAACCTTCCAGGAATGAGGAGTTTTTATCTACAGTGGTGCTTCATTTAAATGACTTGGTTGCGTCCTAATATAGAATGATCAGGTAATTGCTTGTGCTTCATGTCAGTTGAAAACACATGAGGTAAATTACCCTACACATGATTTGAAATTAGCTGCTGTTGTTTTCGCTTTAAAAATTTGGAGGCATCATTTGTATGGTGTAAAGTGTGAAATATATAATGATCACAAATGTTTAAAGTATATATTCACTCAGAAATATTTGAACATGAGAAAGAGGATATGGATAGAATTAATCAAGGATTATGATTGTACAATTTATTACCATCCGAGAAAAGAAAATAAAGTGGCTGATGCTTTGAGTCGAAAAAGTAATGCTTCATTAACAATGTTGCATTTGGAACGTGATCCTTTGGTTAAAGATTTGATGAGATTTGGCATAGAAGTTGTTGGTGCAGGATATCCTTCGGTTTTGTTTCAGGTATCAGTGAAATCTTCTATATCAGATAGAATTAAGAAAGCACAGAAGCAAGACATCGAGTTGCAGAAAAAGGTAGAGCTGGTTCAGAAGGGTAAGTTGCCTGAATTCAACATTGATAATGATTGTGTTTTGAGATTTGGGAAGAGATTGTGTGTGCCTTTTGATTCACAGTTGAAGAGAGAGTTGTTATGTGAAGCTCATAGTTCTCCGTTTTCAGTTCATCCAGGAAGTACTAAGATGTATAGAGATCTTTGGGAGTATTACTGGTGGGACAGAATGAAAAGAGATATTGCTGATTTTACTATGAAGTGTTTGACTTGTCAACAGGTAAAAGAAGATCGGCAGTTACTGAAAGGGATGCTTCATCCTTTACCAGTGCCAGAGTGGAAATGGGAGAGTATATCCATGGAGTTCATTGTGGGATTTCCGAAGACACCTCGAGGTAATAATGCAATCTGGGTTATTGTTGATCGCTTGACTAAATCTTCTCATTTCCTTTCTATATGAGATAATTTTTCTCTAGATCAACTTTCTCATTTGTATCTTAAAGAGATAGTTAGGTTACAAGGAGTTCCTCTCTCCATTGTATCTGACCGTGATCTCAGGTTCACTTTTAACTTTTGGAAAGGCCTTCAGAAGTTGTTGGGTAATGAATTAAATTTTAGTAAATGTTTTCATCCTCAATCAGATGGGAAGTCAGAACGAACAATTAAGACATTAGAGGATATGCTACATGCTTGTTTGGTGGATTATCAGGGAAGTTGGGACCACCATCTTTCTTTTCATGAGTTTTCTTATAATAACTGTTTTAATTCTAGTATATATATTGCACCATTTGAGACATTATATGGGAAGTGGTGTCGATCTCCAGCTTTCTGGGATGAAGTGGGTGGAAGGAAGTTGATGGGACCAGAATTGGTTGATGAGTTGGCAGAAAAAGTTCAGCTGATACAGAAACACATGAGAATAGCTCAGATCAGGCAGAAGAGTTATGAAGACAATAGGAGGAATGATCTCTCTTTTGAGGTAGGTGATTATGTTTTTCTCAAAGTATCATCATGGAAAAGTGTGATGCGATTTGGTAAGAAAGGAAAGCTGAGTCCAAGGTTCATTGGACCATATGAAATTCTGGAGTGAGTTGGATCAGTTGCATACCGAGTGGCTTTACCTCTGAGTTTATCTTAGGTACACAATGGTTTTCATGTTTCAATTTTAAGGAAGTACATGCCAGATCCACCTCATGTTTTGAGTCTAGAGGTAGTTGAGCTGGAAGGGAATCTATCTTATAAGGAACAACCGGTCCAGATTCTTGACCACAGGGAGAAAGTATTGCGAAATAAGGTGATTCATCATGTAAATATTTTTTGGAAGAACCAAATGAGGGATGAGGCAACATTAGACTCTAAAAATTCAATGAGGGATAAATACCCCCATTTATTCAATAAGTATATAAATTGTGGGGATGAAATTTTCTAAAGGGGGGAAGGATGTAACATCCCATGTAAGTAATGAATAATAGATATTATTATCTATGTCTATTTATGAATTAGATAGTGTTTTATGTTTTTAAATGAGAATAAATCCAATCATAAGCATTGAATACACTAATATTTTTAAAAGATTGTTTTACCGCCTTTTGATGGAGAACCATTTTTAAATAAATATTTTGACATTTTTATAAACTTTATTTGTATAAATAAACTTAATCTTTATGATTGGGACATTGAAATTTACATTGGATAAATTTTTGGAATTTTTCTGACAATGTTCATTTTTTAATGAATAGTGAAAAATACTGCATTTTATATCAAAACCGCATTTTCATCTAATTTAATTATATGGGTAGATTATCTTTTTAATTGGTTTTAAAGTGTAATTAGAATATATTTTTACCATTTAATCCAATAGTGGTCATTATAATTAATTTCACTTTGTAATTTGGCATAATTTAATGACAAACTTTTCATAGATATTGTTTCAAATAAACCCGCTATTTGTTTTGACAACGGGAATAATTTTTAAATTAATTATTGCAATTTATGTGTTTAGAATTTGGAAAAATGGAGTCCATATTTGTAATCAGAATTTACAAATTATGTAATTAAGACTCTTGTTTTTGGACTGCGTGGATAGTAACGGCGTTAATTATCGTTAATTATCATTATTAATTAGTAATCGGGTAGTTAAGGAAAATAAAATAATATCATAATAATAAAAAATGACACCAAAATGTGTCCAAATACTACTTTTTGTGTCATGGAATACCATGGGATGCCTTCTGCCAAACTTGGGGACCCCATGGAATCACTTTTGTGTGATAATGACTTTTTATCTTTTTATTTTTTAAAGAACGTAAATATAACAAAGAATGTATCACCTGATTAATTTTTTTTTAATTTTGTCTACATAAATGATCTCTTGGAATATAAAGAGTAATTGTAAATATAAAAATATTCTCTACATCATAGTATTTTTATTATTATTTTTAGACATTAAATAAATTAAATTATATATGAGACCATGAGGATGCAGCGATTACCTCATTATTTAACGATTTAACTAAAATGAAAATATAATGTAAAATCTAAGACCTAAACATGTCAAAAACCTATTGGAAGGGTGTTTTTATAACTATTATCACCTTATCCTTGAAATAAATCAATGTGGGACCTTAAAAATCCGAAATTCATTTGAAAATAAAGTAACATTTTATATCTTTCCAAGAGTGCCCCTCCTCTCGTCTTATAAAAGGCCCCCACCTCTACCTCCATACCAACACCTCTCAAGCCTTTTACTCGTCCAAGATCTGCTCATTTTATCTCTCCACATCCCTCTCTTTATCTTAGAAGCCTCACATTAGGCAGAAATCTCTTCAAGAAACCCTTTTGGTTCAAACCAAGAGGAGTTACCCGATTTAAAGGTAAAGACTTCTCTAATGTTCTTTTTTATTATTTTGCTTCTCCAACCCCCTAAAAACTTTTTATAAAACTATTTTGTAACAGAAACAGTATCTTAAATATACTAGGATGTTTATATAAGAAGGATTCGAGATACACTTACACACACCTACATCTAATGGTTAAAAAACATACTGTTTTTTTATAGTGAATTTCCGCCTCACGAAACGATGATAGTTAATTATTCTTTTAAAATCCTCAAATGTGGCCATTAAGATTTCACTATATTTATATATGATATATAATATGTTTATTTTTTTACTTAAGATTCTTTATTTTTCAATTATGGAATACCTTTGTGGTTTCCATTATGGGTAAACGCGATATCTTCATTTTAGGATGTACGGACTACCGCCCCCTCAAAGTGATTTGATTCATTCATACCATATGTGGTGAGTATAAAGGATATAATTAATGATATTATATGTGAAACCATACTGGAATTATAATACTATTATGTATCATTATATTTTAATTCCATTAAATATGAAATAGAAATGGAAGTAGCGTTCATTCGTACGTCCGGCTTACCGTCTCCATGAATGGTGCATTTCATTTCTTACCTCTAAATGTTATGTAATTTTATAAATGCATGTATATACTAGATATAATTGATATTTTACCACATAAACAACTTGTAATTATAAAGAGCTTATTTTTTAATCAAGTACCAATGATTGACAAAACGGCCATTATTAACTTAAATAATTACATAGTGTTTATAACAAGGTAATAAGTTATATAAAAGGAATAATGAACTTGGAAAAGGTTCTTATGCAAGTAGAAATTAACTCACGTTTATTATTCAGGAGGTTAAAGAATGATCGATTCAAGTCGGACCCGAGGTATGAGACTTTGTTTCATTCTACTTTTATTGAGGCATATTTTGTTTTATACACAACTTTAATTTATACGGTGTATAAACCCCGTTGACTTTTATGTCTATTCAAAAGGAATATTTTTTATACGAAGCGTTTTACTAAATGAAAAAAGGAATGTTTTTTGTCATACGTATGCGACGACAACGAATTCTCCACCGCCGTGACCATTATTTGAGTTTCGGCTTCCTCTACAAGCCATAACATTTTACTTTTTTTAAAATGAAAAATAAATAGCATGGTTTACTTTTATTTTATTTTTGTATTGAAAATGGTTTTTCATAATGTTTTTATTATATAAATGTGTTGTATTGATATCTTGTGATTGAAAAGTGGAAATGTTATGTTTCCTTTATGCCTTTTTTATGTGATACGATTGTGTTATGGTTCTCGGGCATTATTATGAAGATGGGTGGTTCCATGATAAACTAAGGTCGGGTGAGCCCGATATAGATCTCCAATGAATTGGTTAATGTGAAGGAGTTAAACGTTAAGTTTTCTCTGAAGATATTTAGTGAATGTACTGTGATGGGTATTCCAAACGTAACCATAAGGGTTACTCCCTAAATAATAATGTTATGAATGCCTCAAATTACCTTTATGTCCTATGATTTCTATGATTTATTCATGATTTGATGAGTTATTTTAAAATTATTATGTTATATGAGTAATGTATGATTTCATACATGGAATAATGTTTTCTTTTCGTACTTTTATATCCCTTAGTGAGCTTTTTATGGTCATCCCAGGTTTTTGAAATGTTTTTCACAGGTCAAGGGAAAGCTACATGATGTGATGATAGTGTCAAAGAAGTGTCAATAAAGAATCCATGTTTTATTTAAAATATATTTCCGTTGATGGGAAAAATGTGTGCTATCTTTTACGTAACCACTTTGTTTAAATGTGAAATATAATTCATGTTTTATGATCTAATTCTCTAAATCTCTAAACCTGAAAAGATCCTCAACGTGTATTCTTGAAGTAACTCAAGATTAAATAATTCTTAATGTTGAGGCCTTATAGTCCATGTATCTGTACTTGTGTTGAAATACACTGATAGAGCATTTCTTCTTTTTCCATCTTGTAATGACACATCATCAATGTGTGTGTGGTAATGTAGGCCTACATGTTCCCAATATCCAAAATATACTAAAAGATTAATTGAATTGAAGAGGGTATAAAAACTCAGTTTTCTCCCTTATACAGTCATAATATTCTAATGATATTCCTTCACTATATCATCATATCCCAGGTTATACAAATTGGAACCCCAAGATGGTTAGACACTTGACCTTGGGAATATCTTCCCATATGCTAGAGGCTTCTGATATGCCACAAGGGTTTAATTTCAATCATTTGGAGACTATAAAAAAAATATTATGGTATAACAATAGCTGAAATAAATAAATTATAGCCAAATTATATCCCCACAACTATAATAACATAAATTTCACAGGAAGAATAAAACAAATAACCAATATAAAAACCATAATAGTAGAGGTTTCATGCCAAGTATTTATCATGTGCCAAAATGAAAAAACAAAAATAAATAAAGATATTGAAAACTTCCTTGAGGGTCCTGAACCTTGTTTAGGATTATAATGAATTCCTCAGCCCATCCCATCCTTCTAACATACTACTCTTTCACATATCCGATTCTACAGTCATGAAGCCTATTTGGGTACAAATCTGTTATCCCGTGTTGGGTGTCTGTACAAATCATTAGGCCACCACGAAGGAAGTATAAAACACCATCTTTTCAATAAGGAGTTATTTAGTTGTATTAATTATATAGTTAAATTCAAATGTATATATTTATTGCATTAAAATTAATCTATAATTTAATGACATAATAAACCCCATTTCTGAACGAAACTACACCAACATTATCATATTCATCCTGTGACATAGTCTGAACTATATCACATAGGGAATTTAAAATTGATTATAACACATGGAATTTCAATATATAGTTCATTCCATTTAAGATTATGGTCCAAGGGAACTACATTAAAATTCCATTGTCATGGGAATTCATCATCGTGTTTAACACTCCTTTGGTATTTGTATCCTTTGTCCTTATCCCACAGCTAAAATACATAAGGTAAATTTCGGTCCATAGTTCCTTTCTTACACTTTTTACCACAATTTTTATTTGTATCCTCATTCCCTATCCCACACAATCATATTGAAAATGGATATTTGGAGCATAATTCCCTGTCCATCACAAACTATATCATGTGGGAATTTGGTGAGTCATTCCCTATATGAGACTTCAGAATCATATGGGTAATGGAACCTCATTCCACCTCACATACATTTATATCAATCAATCACACATATATCATATATATCACACATATCACATCAATATATTTTAATAAATATTAACCCTCATTTCACATTACAAATCTTGAAATACCATTACAGTTTATAACAAAAAAACATGTTTCCTTAATTTAATCACATGGAATTATGTGAAAAAATTACTCATTAAATCATTTACATCTTATAAATCAAAAAACAATGAAAAATTATTTGTTAATTCATAAACCTCATAATTATCATTGCCAATAAATTCATAGTCACATTAATTGCCCAATTACACAATGCCATTATCTAATCAACTCCATAATCACAATATCAATTAATTAATTAACAATTTAATTAACCCAATTCCACAAATCCCAATATCCCATTAATTATTTCAATAAATAATTAATCCAATTCCTAATTCCCAATATCCCATTAATTAAATATCTATATAAATAATCAATTTCCACTACCCCAATATCCCATTAATAAATTAATCCAATTAATATATTCAAGTCAAGAATAATTTTTGAAACATAAAAATTGAAATATCTCAAAACATTTTTGCAATTGGAAATCATTATTATGGTAATTGAAATTACACCACCCACCTAAAAATTATGGAAAATGACTAGAAATGGAAAACCCCAATTGAATCAGAACAACAATGATCACAAATAAGAACTATATCAGATGAAACCTTATATAAAATATCGAATAGATTAGATCCATAAAAATGAATATCATGATCAATCAAAAATATTGGAAAACATCACTTCAAGGAAGAGAGAATGGTTGGAGAGAGGGATAAAACCATATCAGATGAGGAAATCATTCCCAGAGTGGTGCAGATCATCAGTATAGTGTTAAAATCATAATGAAAGGGGGCCAGAAGGCATTAGAATACATCTGAAAACCTGTAGAAGTTATGGGATACGTTTAGGATCAATTTGGGTCAACATTGGGTGATTTGTGGGGGGTTCAAAAAATGTAATGTTTTTTAGTGGTTATGAATTTTGCATACATGATTTTCAATACAAATACACATGTTTCCCTAATAATGTGCATAATAATACACCTCACCGTTGTTTTTATCATGGTTACTTCTTGGATGGTGATTGGTTTTAGAAATCATACACTATCCCTTTGAATCTCCTCTATCTTGGTTTTCAAGGATTTCTAGGATGGGCACATGGTTTGGGAAAACAATGCACAAACCATGAACTACACATATTCCTACAAAAATAATTATATTTGAAAAGGAAAACCATAGGGAAAACCCAAATTAGATATCATAAAAATAATGAAATCATGTACCTGCAAATTTTTTGGGGACATCTCTTGAGAAAATCCCGGTATCTTAGAATCTTGGGGGGATTGATTTCTTCCTTCCTATTCTTTTTATTGGAATATGCAGGTACCCATGATCCAATTGAACATGGATATGATCATTCTTTCTATAATTCACTAGAAAATGATGATGTTATTCTTCAATGAATGAATATATATGATCTCAATCCCAATTCTCCATATCCTATAACGAACAATTAAAACTCATTGGTACCCATGAATTAGTTTCCTGGGTGGATATCTATCTATTGGTTACCTTAGTAAGAAATTTAGTAGACAAGTAGGAAGACAATGGTGAAGATAGTAGACAAGAGTCCTCAATGGATTCTCATAAACTGGGATGAATCCATAGTCTACTTCTTCATCATCCATCATAAGGTAAGGAATGTTTTGATAGTCACGTACAATAGATAAACAATAAGAGTGGTTTATTGTGGTGACATGTGCCACTCGTTTCGATTTATCATTCCATGATTGACATAGACTTGTTGGATTCATCGCAAAGAGTCCTCTATGTTTTTTCTCTTAGGTAGATATCATACCGTTTTTGTCATATTCCTGGACCATCCTATTCTCCAAAATATTTTGAAGGTGTCATGTGTTAGATTATGTTTTGAAACTCATAGATGTTACCACCATATATGAGGTTACATATAATTATATTGATGAGGACATGATCATTTTTCAAGGAGGTGTTTGTGAGATAATTTAATGTGGTCACAAAAAACATAGAACAATATCATCAATCAGTGCATTGTCATAACTATAAATCAGGATTATTTTTCTACATACATGCACCACAATTGTTTATCTTTTTATTAATTTTTTCCATTTCTTTCATGTGTAGTTTTTCAAAATGATAGTGAAATATTTCATGTGTAGCCCATTCTATTATTGAATGGTTTGAATCACGCATACCATTTTTTTTTCTTAATGATATTAACTAAAAAAATTCTAAAAAACATGTTAAACTAATCATATTATTTACTAGATATATTAATGTATAGTTCCACATGTTTTCACATTATATTAGAGTAGAATAAGTTTTCCAGGGGGTCAATTTAACCAATAAAATTTAAACCTAAAAAATATATATAGTTAATGGATTTCATATCAGGTTAATATTTCTCGATTTACATCGAGTCCAAGATCATTTGATTCTTCGAAAATTGTGGGACAACAATTTGTGAGTGTGTGAGTGTGGGGGAGGGTGAGTAATATTACATTGTAATTCAATCAGGGTTTACCATTTTTATCTCTTAAGTAATCTCCCAATGGATCTAATTTTTGAAATGAATCGTAGGACTACATTCCAATGGAAGGTGGTACGTTGGGGTCTCAAAACCAGTGAAATCTATGATTCTAGATTCATAACGTGAATGGGAAGTCAGGATCATCGTTCCCTTTAGGGGGAATGTTTTTTAAATTGTGACTCTATTATAGATTTTATATATTTTTGTGAATATATTCCAAATCAGTATATGGGTTTTGTTACCCTAAAAACATTTTCAGGTGTTCAATATTTATACATTTAAAGGAGTTAATATTAAGGAATCAATCTCTATGTATAAAAGGATCCCCATATTTTCCCCACTATATCCTTGAAATTAGATGATACATGTGTTTCAAATCCATATAACCATGAAATATAGATATTACTACCATCTAGGATAGCAACTGGTGTTCCAAGGATGGAATATAACATCCAAGAGGTGTCCAATATATCCTTTTAGAATAGTAATCAAAACCCATATAGGTATATTTATGTCATATCGATTAGATCTATGTGTAATAAAAATAGAAATTGAAAGACCCCTACAAATAAATTATCCTCTTTCATGGATATCCACAGTTGGAATACAAATTAATACTTCTTTATTTCGATTGTTGATGAGAAATGATCTAATAAAACATGATATTTAGAGTTTTAAAGGAGTTTGGATCTTAAAGAACCACTCTAAATGGATTTTGGGTAGTGGATTTGTGGGGTGGTGAATAGATCATTTTATAAGTACATGTGGTGGCCCATATGTACAGTCTTAGATTTTTTAATAATTTCGTATCACATTGAATGGAAACACTCCAAATATAGAAGATAATTAATTTATTGAATTATTTAATGATACCCCTCTCAAACAGACACTTGGAATCAATTTTGTAATATCATTAATGTCAATTATAGTAATTTTAACATTTTTCAAAAATTGATTTTTTGATAATAATTTCTATTTGAACTAAATAACGCAATTTTATGACTAAAAAATTGTTTTATAATTTTGATATTATGATAAATAATATTTAAACAACATTATTATTTTATATTCATATTTTTAAAAAAATTTATAAAAATTAAATTTTTTTCTCATAATATGATTTTTCTAGAAAGATATAATATGATTCAAAAATGGAAATTATCAGACTCTAAATTAATGACAATATTTTAAATGTATAATTTTACATATAAATAATAACGATGTTAATAAAATGTATTCATAAAATATTAATTAATACTTATATCATTATAATGTATTAAAAGCCAGTTTAGTTTTTAAAATTTAATATTTCATTATTCACATACAAATCAATTTTTATAGAAATAATAAAAAATTCTATCCTAATATATTATTATCATGATGAATCCAAAGAAATTGAATCTTTTCACATTTTAAAATTAAATAGTAACTAAATTTTACTTTTAAATGAAAAATTTAATATAATAAAAAACTCTATTAAATTGATTTTTTTAAAATATTCATCCATTTAATATTTATTTTCTATAAATTAAAAATTAAGATAGATCATATATACTTTCTGAATCAAATTTATATTTCATCACAATTTCAACAAAATATATTTAGTTTCTTAAATAATATAATTAATAACCTCAATAAGTTTATTTTTAGAAAAATAAAATTTTGGAAAAAAAAATATACTGGTTAGTTACATTCCCAAATTGTATTTTATGAATGAATTTATATTAAACAAATTACCGTGCTTTATCATTCAGAATGAATTTTATAATGAAATAAAAATTAGTTATACACCAAAATTAAATGATAAGTATAATAATGATACATTTTTTGTACATTTGTATCACAAATAATAAAAAGAATCATAGATTCATTTATGTTTACTATTGTCTGTAGAGTGATCTATTCAACAACATAATTAATTAGAAGATAATATATACAAAAATACTTTGTGATAGATGCTTCCATGATATTATTCATTAATTTCATTAATGCACCTACCATGTATCATCTGGATTTCATGTTCTCACAACATATATTACAAAAACTATAGATACATAAGAGAAAGAATGATATAATTTAATATATTTTAGTGGATTTAAAGAATATAATTTGAAAAAAAATCCCCAGGACTACTTTGTTAAATTTATTATATATATAGGTACATAATAAGATTATTTTATAGAACCCATGATCATATCGCCTTAAAGGCACCATACAACAACATCATCTATAAATATCATTAATAATAATAGTCGTCAGAAACCATTGTAATGAACACATATGAATTGTTTTTTATCCAATGCTCTTTAAGGGATTATATTTTTTTTGTAACAGATGTTTTTATATACCTATAAAAACATGATCTTATTTAAAATATCATTGTGTTTTCCTTGATTAATAGAAGGAATAAATGATCATAAATGTACATTTCCTCATAAAATAAATTAATAATATGTCAGCATTGAATAATAATATCAATAAAAATGAATAAGAGTATTTAGAATTTTACTTCAATCATGAGAGATTAATATTAGAATGAATTTCGTCCATCAAATCTAGAATAAATATTATCTTAGATTTTACATTCATAAACCCAATAATATGTTCCCATTCTTATAATGAAAAAAATTTAATATAGAAAACATATATTTTGAGATATAATCTTTTAACCAATGAATCAATGGGTTATATATAACTCCACATTTCATTTGACCATAATTACATGAGCCACAACAAATATGATAACTTTTAACATCATAAATTTTTATGATGTATGTTAAATGAATTTCATAAAAAATTTAAATGAAATTAAATCTCTATTCATAATAAATAAATAAAATAAAGTCATTTTCCTAAATAATAAAGTAGATATCATTCAATTTTCATAATGAATCCATGGTAATAAAATTTATTTCAAAAGATATGTTAAATATATAAAATAAAAACATGATTTATAATGTTTTATAATAAAAAAAGTATAACACTCTTTTAAATTATTCATGTTTTCCTAAACCCCTCTATTTATCATTCGTTGTTTGGGTTCTATTTAGTGGTTCGTTGGGTGATGTTTTAGAAAAGATGAATGTTTTAGGTTTATACAGAATTTGAAGACAATTTTCTAAAACCATGGGGCCTATTAGTGGAATCCAATCAAACCCAAATAGTTGGGGTTTGCCAAACTAATGGATGGTCTAAAATACCATGTGCCCACCTAGAAAAAACCATGTACCTTTGAAAAAGGTGAACACAACCATGGAAAATAGTATTTATTTCTATGCGCCCTTTCCTAGATAATAATTCATATGACATTTAATTAATCCAAAAAATAATTTTAAGAATATGAAACCCTTGGTTTATATTCACGATGGTCCTGTACAACCCTAAGGATAATTAATTTTTTTATAGGTGCCCAAGAGGTTATTATAGCCTCTCAACAACCCTTCGGTAATGAACCAAATCTATATGAACATCATTTGATCTCTTTATGGGTGGATTCATCTTTCCCTTCACTATATCCAAGTCTCCCCTCTCTCATCCCAATGTTTTAATAGTCCTCTATGTTCTTTGGGGATCTTCTCACCATTGGTTTGGATCTTGAATGTGGGTTTTATTCTTAGATCACTGTTACCATTTATCTTAGTTGTATTTTCGAATATTGGACATTGTGTTTCGAGGTCCCATCATGCCGTGGTAAGTTGTTCCACTTATAATGGCCAATTTTATCATACGTGAATTTCTTTATTGAAATTAAATATCCTAATTTATGAATAAATTTTCATTAATTGATTTATTAAAAAAACTATTCCAATGATTTAGGGATTTGTGTTTTATTTTGAATCAATTTTGTCCATACCCCCACTTCCATTGAATTAGGGCGTGTTTATTTAATTTGATTGAAAATTGTGGATATTAAAATATTTGAATTTAAATTGTTAAATTTTATTGGTAAACTGATTTATCGAATTGATATCGAATTTTCATTTGGGAAACAATCACTTAAATATTGTTAATATAAAACAATTACTCTTATGCATGTTTTGAGAACTATTTGATCAAAACACATTATTTTTTTAATTGTAAATTAGCATAATAAAATTGGATTTAATAAATTTCTTTGGCATGAATTGGGAATCCAATTCATGTCACCTTCATCAAAAAAAATATTTTGATGCATTACAACACTAATAAAATATATAAAGTAGAACACATCTCTGATGTGATAATAATGCATTCCCCATTTGGCAGTTTCAAGGTAATGTGTGTATTTATATTGTAATGATAACTATTCTAGTGTGAGGGAATCCCATAACTGATAATTATTGTACATCTCGGAAGAATTATGTGTGGCTCATTTTGGATTATTCAATATATATTCCATTATTTTAAGGTGATAAACACATTAATTGTGAATTTATATAAACAATTTAAATAAAGATTTTATGAAGGTATTTGTTTACAGTTGTTCCATCTCTTGAAATATAATTCATGTCTTCTTTTAAATAATAATTTGAGCCACCATTCTGGCTTTTTTAAAATTAAATAAATTATTTTCTTCATTAAATGTGAATTTTTTTAATGAATCATTTGTGAGACCATAATAATATTTTATCACACACCTTACATGTTCTGTTGGGTGTTTTTTGATTATCTCCTACCAGGTTTGAGAAAAGTTAAAGCGTGATTTATAGGTGGTAAGGATTTTTGTCCTTAGGATTAGAGATTTGTTTCTGTGGGGACATGGGTTGTTATCCTCTTTTCTTGTTCATGGTGGTTTCCATATTGGTTATTTCTTCTTGTTTGACTTCTTGTACAAATCTCCATGTTAGGGTTTTCTTTTTACATACAGACTTATTTATCTTGATTCCATTTTTTTTTGATGAGTCATCCCCAAATTAATATGGTATTGTTCGATGTGGTTGTCGCAAACCCATGAAAACTGGAACACCCTTCAGTCTATGTGTGGAAGATCTAAATTATCATGGAACCATGTTATCTGGGTTGGTTCGTGAAAATGTGGTATCAATTGGAGGCTCTTGGTTAGGTATCGTTCCTAGATGTTAGTATATAGATGAGTAATCATGGAATGAAATTAGAGGTAGTTTCGATTGAGTTCCTGAAAATCTCTTGCCCCAATGAGCCTTATGTCACAAGGGGTAGTGTGGTAATGACTTCTAAAAGATTTTTTTTATTTTAATATGGTTAGATTGAAATACAAATATTTTTATCTATATATTGGGGTTAATTTCACATTGTTTATCTGTTTAACTATTCATATGAAGTCTTTAGTGTTTATAGTTGATGTTGTGTAGGGTAACACATATAAGAAGACATGGGAGTTAGAACTAGGATGAAGCTCCAGAAGAACCACATCAATGATATCCACTCTTATAACAATGTTTGGATGTAATGATTGTGTGTATTATCCAAGCTATGGGAAAGGCCCTAGAATTAATTGTCATTCAGGATCAAGCTGTAGAACCCAATAGGGATGATTTTCAGAATATTTTTTAAGATTTTATCCACTGGAATCCACCAATATTAAAATTCTCCAATGTTCCTGAAGAGGTTTAAGAATTTTGGAGAAGGATTTAGCATTTATTTTAGTTTTTAGAGAAATAAAACGTGGTCAAGGTGATGTGTGCCACCTTGTAATGGTCCAGACCTCTCCGGCCCATTCCTTTGTCAAAAAAAGGTCATGAAGTGTTCTGGAGGGTAGAATGATATTTTTCCACACTTTTCAGAATTTTTGTAACTACACATTGTGTAGTGTGAGTACACGCTACGTACCACCTTGCCGGGTATACCTGGTGTTAAAGCCGTGTCCTTGCCACATGAAATAAATTAGTACACACCGTGTAGCCCATACTACATGCCATGTAGTTCCACACCACGTACGTGTTACCCTCAAACTGTGTGTTGTCCTGTCAACGGCTGTGTGCCGTGTTGAAGGCATGTCCTTGTCACGTGAAATAAAAGAGTACACACCTTGTATCCCATAATACATGCCGAGTAGTCCCCCCCGCATAAGCGATACCCTCAAACCTTGTGTTGACCAGTCAACGGTCATGGGCCGTGTTGAAGGCATTTCCTTGTCGCGTGAAATAAATGAGTACATGCCGTGTAGAAAATACTAAACATCATGTAGTTACTCTCTGCATACATGTTATCTTCAAACCCTGTGTTGACCAGTCAATGACCGTCTGCCGTGTTGAATGTCGCGTTGGAAGCTGTGTGGAGACCGTGTGAAATGGCTGAGTAAACTCCATGTAAAAGAAAGTACATACCGTGTACTTTAGTTTTTCTTTCCTATAAAAGGAGGGGGCCTCTCCTCCTTTTCATAACACTCCTATCCTCCCCATTCCCTCGAGCAGAGCTCTCCTGAGAGACTCCAATGTTCCTTTCTTCCATAACTATTCCGTCCGAGCTCCGATTTATGATCCATCAGTGGCCACTGGATCTTAACGACGAGGCAGAACTTCTAAGCTTGGATCTATTGCTTTCCCTTAGACCTTTCCCTCCCACAATCCACCAGAGGAGGTTTTTCAAGGATTTGATAGAAGTGACGGAGGCCAAAAAGACGTCTTCTATAGTCGATCCGGGGGAGCGTTGTGATTAGAACCTATTGAAATAGAAATCTTACCTTTGTCTTTCTCTTTTGAGCATCATGCGGGGTGGGTATCCTCTTGTTTTCGTGATATACGATTGAACCAATAAATAAAGATAATAATTGGTTACAAAATAGGGATGGGAAGTTGTTCTGTTTATCTTGTTTATCCTATTGTTATGTTGTGAATTGAATAGGCTTATGCCTACTAAAAATCACGGTCGTTGGGGGCTTTGATTGGACAATTAAAAATTTCCCTATCTTTCTAGACCGTTTTTGAGGAGGGAATGCTTGTGGAATATGTAAATTGGTTAATCACATAAATTGGGCTGATTAAATGAATATCCAGAACCATTTTGTGATCACCCTGGTTGAAAAATTGGAATAATGGACATGTGGGTGTTGGCATGGTTACGTGGTGTGTGAAAGGCGGGGGGGGGGGGGGGGTGAATCCTGGGTTGTTAAGAATTGAATGGGCAGCGGGGCTGCGGTAAAGAGTATTAAAGGGAAAATGATGTGGCATGAACCTTGTTCTGTGATAGGGTTGGGGAGTTGTGGTTATAGTGGCAGCAGGGCTGTACTAATGGGTTGTGTTTTTAAGAGAAAGTTGAAAGCTGATAAAAGAACTGGGGGATCAATAATGAATTAAATGAGGGAAAAATCAATGGGGTTTGATTGGTGATAAAAAGGTTGGTTTGTGTTGCATGTGTTTTATCTTACTTGATTTGTGGTAGGCAGGGTTTTCTTCTACGAAACTCTTGATCTAGTTTGATAATTGCCTAGTAGTTAAGGTACTAATAAAGTAATACTGTTGTAACATGAAAACCTAAATGGGGTTGGGATTGTTTGTTGTATGAATGCTTCGTAGTGGCTGTGCCGAGGAATGTTCTCAGTTTCTCTGTTTAGAAGCCGTAGGTTGGGTTGTGTGCTTGGTATATATATATATCTGTATCTTTGTGTTTTGTCGCACCACACCCATGTTGAGCACTTAGTTCCGAACACTCCCATTTCATGGGAGAGGGTGTTTTCCCTTAGTTACTTGCTCCTTCCTACTCATTCTTCCATAGGCTATGATGGCTTGAGGCAACCATACACCCAAGAATCTTCGTGTAGGTTTCTATTGGGGTGGTTTTAGCCCAAGACTCTTCGGGGAGGTTTAGTATTCCCATGAATCATCGGGATGAGGCCCAGGTGTGTTCGATCAGGGATGAGATTGTGGTTTGTGAGGCCCTGGTGTTTGCGGACAGGATATGTTGTTGTGGGGCCTAGGTGTGTGCGGGTGGGATTTTTGGTTCTTGAGGCCCAAGTGTGTGCCGGAGGGAAGAGTATGGTAGCGTCAGGACGTTCGCTGTTAGGAAGAGAAGCTAACTAGTGGGAAATGGTGCGGGTTACCCAATACTCCTGTTCTTATATACTAGAACCTGTTGTATTGTGTTTTTGGTTAGTGTGGCTTGTGAGGTTGGGTGGATATAATTCCTTTCTATGTTTTGGTTTCTTTTGTTGTTCTCACGGGAAATTAGGTTGTCTCCCCACCTGTGCATGAGAGCATTAGGTTTCCCTACTGATTATACTTGTATGCTCACCCTACATTTACTATCGGGTTTCCAGGAGGACTAATAGGGCCGTGCGGGACCCTACTAGTTGGGACAGTTGGAGTTGTTTCAGTTGTTGTACTATTGTTTCTTTTGGTATTGTACTTTTGAGTTTTCTTGTACATGTATTTGTTTCATAATTATTTAACCATGTATGTGGGATTGGTTTTGGTTTATTTTCATTTACATGTTTCTATTTCTTTTGGTGTTTGACTCATACTATTTCCCGATTTTAAATAATTAAAAGGGTAATTCCTCCCATATTTGTGAAAACTCATACCCTTGGTTCTAGTCACCACTCTGGGGCCTACTAGAGGCGGGACTCGGGGGGGTCATTATCTCCCTTTCACCATTGCCAGCTCAGGAGGGGCATATTTGGTGGAAGGGGATCGTGACAGAATGGTATCAAAGGTGACGGTTGAGAGATAGGATGGAGTCTGGAGTTAGGCACCGAGAGGATTGCATGGGACGGTAAGGCGGTTGGGTTTGCTGATCTTGGTGTGTGGCATAGGCCAGGGAAGACCGGTTAGGACACGCGATTTTATCCCCCCCCCCCTGTGATCTGATGCAAGGACTTTGAGCCTACCGAACGACCAAGTGAAACTACATTGATTGTAGGGTAGAGACCCTAGGAAAGGTACATGAATAATCATGTTTGTGTTTTACATGATTTGGGTGTTCTGGGAAAGAAATGGAAATAATATGATAAATTGAAACCTTGAAGAAATTTTCCTTGCAACATGGGCTTAGGATATCTTTGTTTACCGTACAACTATGGCACCTCGGCGTTATCCCAAAGTGACTTAGATAGGCAAGGCGCAACAGATTCAGGCGGTCGATCAGTTGAGGATTGAATAAGAGGAGGAAGATGGCCAGTGGCAAAAGACTCTCCGTTCTTTCTAGTGACAAACCCTAAAGAAGTACGAGGGAATCACTTCAGATATGGATATGGATGGGTGGATTGAAGAGCTATGGATTGCTTTTACTTTGATCCATGATCCGAGGGAGTACTGGGTTCCCCTAGTAGTCAGTCGTCTGGGAGGTGCGGCGCGCCAGTGGTGTATGTTCTACCTCGGGGGGGAGGTCAGAGTCAGAGGTTCTGTGGGCTGACTTTGAGAAGGAGTTCCGAGAGTAATTCCTTTCTTCCATGATCATGGCGGAGAAGCGGAAGGAGTTACTCTCTCTCTAGCAGGGGAGTGTGTTAGTATGAGAGTTGGGGATCAAGTTCAAGGGTCTCGTACACTTTGCTCCAGTTCTCTTTCTGGATGAGGAGTCTTTGGATAGACGTTTGGAGGAGGCTCTTTGTCCTTCGCTCCAGTATGCTGTCACCCCCATCACCCTTTTGACGTACTTGGCAGTACAAAAGAAGGAAGTGGTTGTAGAGAGGATTCACTCGCAGGGAGGTGCACCAGAAGAGGGTATCCAGCTGGGATCATCGAAGGGGAAGGAGATCAGCAGCAGGTCTCCAATGACACGACCTTCCAGATTCAGGCCAGTAATGAGCAGGCCCTAGCAGTTCCAGTTCAGATATTCGGGTCCTCGTCCCTTTATCACGAGCCTATGACCGAAGTGTTTCTCTTGTGGAGGTTTCAGGCACATTCAGAGTCGGTGCCCGACCTGAGCTCAGTACGGTGGTGGTGGGTAGGTTCAGTGCCCGCCTCAGCAGCACTAGTTCCCGGTGAGGCCCTTCCAGTAGCAGCAGGACCCTACTCCTCCGAGGGAAGACATTTCAAGAGGAGGTCGACCTTAGGTTTCTCCTCAGGAACCTCGACCAGGGCATGGTCATGAAGGTGGTCGACATCAGAGAGGAAGAGGAGCTGGGCGTGGATAGTTGCACGCATTATATTTGGCATCTCCAGCAGGACCAAAGGTAGTGCAAGGTACAATTTGATTGTTCAGCACTCTTGTTTCTGCTTTGTTCGATTTGGGAGATTCGCACTCTTTTGTTGCACCCAGTCTAGCCCATGCTTTGGGTCTAGAAATAGAGAGAATTTCCTTACCCCATGTGCTAAGTACACCAGTTGGAGGTCAGACCAGCGTATCTTGTGTTTGCTGGGGATGTGGTCTGACGTTGGGACCACACTGATCTAGTGGGGGACTTCTTTTTCTACAGATGCAGCCATACGATGTCATCCTATTCATCGACTGGATATTTTCTATTACTGCCGTTATCGACTACTTCCGAAGAAGATTCGTGTTCTCCGAAGTGGATGGGCATCATGTATCTTTTGTTGGCAAGAGGATCTATCACGTGGAAATCCGGCATGTGATGCCTATGCTTTACTTGCTAGGAAGGTTATATTGGTTTCAGCTGATACAAAGATGATGGATGTTCCAGAGGTTGTTGGGGAGTTCCCCGATGTTTTCCCCAAGGTGGTTGTGACTCTACCCCCCCCCCCAACTTGACGTTGAGTTCGGGATAGACTTACAGCCTGGTGCCCGTCCGATTTCAATGGCCCCTTATCGGATGGAATCTTTGATGTCGCGGGAGTTGTGTATTTATATTGACGATATGATGGAGAAGGGTTTTGTTCGACCCAACGGGTTTCCATGGGGTGATCAAGTTTTGTTCGTGAAGAACCCAGATGGTGGTCTCAGGCTATGCATAGACTACCGAAGGTTGAATCAGGTAACGATCAAGAATCGTTACCCCTTTCCATGGATAGATGATCTCTTCGACTATCTAAGGAGAGCATGTTGGTTTTCTATGGTTGATCTACGATCTGAATATCATCAGCTGAGCGTAAAAGATAGTGACATCTCGAAGACGGCTTTCAGTTTAAGGTATGGGCACTTTGAGTTTGTAGTGATGTCGTTTGGAGTTACGAATTCACCAGTTGTGTTCATGGGACTTATGAAATTTGTCTTCCGAGAGTTTCTGGACAAGTTCGTCGTATTGATTATCGATGAAATCCTAATCTAATCAAGATCAGAGGAGGAGCACGTTGAGAATCTCAGGGAAGTCTTGGAATTCCTACGACACAACCATCTTTATGGGAAATTGTCAAAGTGTATGTTCTTGACGCAAGAAGTACACTTCCTTGGGCACGTGGTGTCTCAACATAAAGTGTCAGTGGACCCGTCGATGGTTGAGGCAGTTGTTCCTTGGGCGGCACCCAAGAGCATGGCAGAAGTTCGTAGTTTCTTGGGGTTGGCAGGTTGTTATTAGAGGTTCGTTTCAGACTTCTCTCGAGTTGTTGCTCCATTGACAGGTTTGATGAGGATGAACTTGGACCTCCTATAGAGCGAGCTGTGTTAGAAATAATTCGACTACATAAAGGAGAAGTAGGTCAGTGCTCCAGTACTCAGGTTGCCAGAGGAAGGGTTGTTGTATGAGGTGTTTTGTGACGCTTCTGGCCTTGGTTTGGGGTGCGTACTGATGCAGAATAAGGGTGTGATCTATTATGGGTCGAGGCAGTTGCGCCCTCACGAGCGTAACTATTCCACCCATGACCTAGAGCTTGCAGAATTAGTGTTCGCACTGAAGTTGTGGCAACATTACCTCTTTGGAGAGTGCTTTGTGGACTTCTCAGATCACAAGAGCTTACATTATATCTTCTCCCAGTGTGACCTGAACATACGGTAGCGGAGATGGGTCATGTTTTTCCAAGACTATGACTTCATGATCTCTTATACTAAAGGTTAGGGAAACGTTGTGGCTGATGCCCTAAGCAGGAAGTCGCATAAGGATGTGGTTCAGGAATCCACTGATGCTTGGAAAGTGATGGGAGAGTTGGCTGCCTTGCACTTGGATGCATGTTTAGAGGCTGTTGGAGGCTGTTTGTTCCAGATGATGGTGCAATCCTCCTTGTTGCAGTAGGTGGAAGAGTCTCAATGGGGAGAATCCATGGTGGAAGTAATGTGGGGTCGTATCTATCAGGGAAATGCTCTAGAAGGATGGTCAGAGGACAGCCGACATCAGATGTTTTTTCATGGAAGGTTGTTTGTTCCAGAGGTGATGTGTGAGGGAGTTCTCCGCGAGTTCCATAGCTCCACCTTGGTGATGCATCCGGGAGTCTCAAAAATTTACCAAGGATTTAGGGAATAGTTTTTGTGTCTTGAGGTGAAACGGGCAGTGGCGGAGTTTGTGGCTAAGTGCCTAGTGTGTTAGCAAGTAAAGGCTAAACACCATGTTCCTAGTGTCTTGTTGCATCCTTTAGATGTCCCCGAGTGGAAATGGGATGACATCTAAATGGAATTTGTCACAGGACTACCCAGAGCTCAGGGTGGTTATGATGCTATCTCGGTAGTGGTGAATCGGCTGATGAAATCAGCTCACTTCTGAGAAATTAAGGAGTCGGGCCCAGTGAGTACCTTAGCATAGAGGTATGTAGACGAGGTGGTGAATTTTCATGGAGTTCTAAAGACTATCATTCCAGATCAGGATACTCAGTTTACCTCACGAGTCTGGAGGGAGTTAGAACATGCCTTTCGCACCCAGCTACGCCTTAGCACTGCTTTCCACCCCCAGACCGATGGGCAGACAGAGCGGACTATCCAGACGTTGGAGGACATGCTGTGAGAATGCGTTCTAGATTTAGAGGGATCATGGGTGCGACACTTTCCTTTAGTATATTTTTCCTACAACAACAACTTTCACTCTACTATTGGCATGGCGCCATTTGAGGCTCTGTATGGAAGACCATGTCGTTCACCCAATTGTGGGGCAGAGGTTGTTTACAGGGGTTCTCTTGGGCTAGAGGTTGTATAGAGAACCACAGAGAAAGTTCACCTTGTGAATGAGAGGATAAAAGTGGATCAGGACCAACAAAAGTCTTATGATGGTCATCGGAGGAGGACCTTGGTGTTCGAGGTGGGAGATCATGTGTTTTTGAAGGTTTCCCCTCGACGGGGGCAGTGATGGTTTGGGAAGGGGAGTAAGCTCTCCCCTACGTTTATGAGACCTTTCAAGGTGCTGAGGAGAGTTGAAGAGGTGGCATATCATCTGGCCCTGCCACCTCAGTTGGAGAAGTTTCATGATGTCTTCCATGTCTCCCAGCTTCGTCGGTACTTACACGACGAATCTCGCGTTATCTACTGGGGAGTGTTAGATATGGGAGACGACCCGACCTTCATGGAACGACCAGTGATAATTGAGGATCATAAAGAGAAGGTGCTCGGTGGATGAACCATCACCTTGGTTCGTGTGTTGTGGAGGCATGGCATCCTCGAGGAGAGCACTTGGGAGTGGGAGGCCCAGATGCATGCTCAGTACCCGAAGTTGTTTTTACTTGTGTTTTTCTTTGTTCTTATGATCTTTGTTCTGATGTTATACTATGTACCTTTGATATATGGAATGCTTGACTTGTTGGTTGTGAGGCATTTTTTTCCTTGTTCTCTTGATGTGTGTAACATGTCTGGATGTGTGGGGAAAGGAAAAAACCTGATCCTTAGTCGAGACGCATTAATGAAGATGCGATTGAACCCGTGCAAGCGAGTCAGTGCCGCCTAATGAGGATATTATCTTGACATGGTCAAAGTAATTACCCAAGATTTGTTCGGACAACGTGTTGGCTATATGGTGTTGGGGGAAGTGTAAGTTGAAATACAAAATCCTAATATATAGAAGTGGGAAGACCCAATTCTTAATCAAGACACATTAATGCTGATGTGATTAAACCCGTGCTGGCGAGTCAGTGCCGCGTAAAGTGGATAATATCTCGACATAGGAGAAGTAATTCCTAACACATATGATTAGGGTTGTTGGTTGGGTTCCTGTTATAACGAGATCCCCAAGAGGTATCTTGTTGGGTTCCTTTGGGTTGGTTTTTTTGAATTCTCAGGGATGAGAATGTTTTTAGAGGTATCTGATGTAATGGCCCAAACCTCTCCGGCCCATTACTTTGTCGAAAAAAGGCCATGAAGTGTTCTGTAGGGTAGAATGGACTTCTCCCACACTTTTCAGAATTTTTGTAACTACACGCCGTGTCGTGTGAGTACACGCCATGTACCACCATGCCAGGTATACCTTGTGTTGAAGTCGTTTCCTTTCCATGTGAAATAAATGAGTACATATAGTGTATCCCATACTACACACCGTGTAGTTCCTCCCCGCATACACATTACCTCAAATCGTGTGTTAACCAGTCAACGACCATGTTCCATGTTGAAGGCGTGTCCTTGTCGCGTGAAATAAATGAGTACAGGTCATGTAGCCCATACTACATTTCGTGATGTTCCTCCCCGCGTACGCGTTACCCTCAAACCGTGTGTTGACCAGTCAATGGCGGTGTGCCGTGTTAAAGGTGTGTCTTTAACGCGTGAAATAAATGAGTACACGCCATGTATCCCATAATACACGATGTGTAGTTCCTCCCCGTGTATGTGTTATCCTCAAACCGTGTGTTGACCAGTCAACGACCGTGTCCCACATTGAATGCCTTGTTGGAGGCAATGTGGCGACCATGAGAAATGGTCGATTACACGCCGTGTACTTGAAAGTACACACCACGTAATTTAGTTTTTCTCACCTATAAAAGGAGGGGGCCTATCCTTTTTTTCAGACCACTCCTCTCCTCCCCATTCCCTCGAGCAGAGCTCTCCCAAGATAATCCAAAGCTCCTTTCTTCCAAAACTTTTATGTCCGAGCTCTGATTTACGATCCGTCAACGGCCACAGGATCGTAACAACAAGGAAGAACTTCTGTGCTTGGATCTATTGATTTCCCTTTGACCTTTCCTTCCCATCTCCCTCCCGAGGAGGTTTTTCCAGGATTTTACAGAAGGGACAAAGGCCGACTTACATCATCTAAAGTTAATACAGGGGACTGTTGTGATTAGAACCTGTTGAAGTAGGGATCTTAGCTTCGTCTCTCTCTTTTGTGCATCATACGGGGTGGGTATCCTCTTGTTTTCATGATATACAATTGAACCAATAAATAAAGATAATGACTGGTTAAATAATGGGTATGTGAATGTTTTTCTATTTATCTTATTTATCCTATTGTTATGTTTGGAATTGAATAGGCTTTTGCCTACTGAAAATCACGGTCGTTGGGGGCCTTTGCTGGCACAATTAAATGTTTCCCCATCATTATAGACCATTTTTGTGGATGGAAACATTGTGGAATATGGAAATTGGTTAATCACGTAAAGTTGGATGAATAAATGAATATCTTGAACCCTTGTGTGATAACCCCGTTTTAAAAAAATGGAATAATGGACATGTGGGTGTTGTCTTGGTTACGTGGTGTGTGAAGGGGGGGGGGGTGAATCCTGGGTTTTTATGAATATGATGGGCAGTGGGGCTGCGGTAAATGGTATTAAAGGGATAATGATGCGGCACAAACCTTGTTTTTTGATACGGTTGTGGAGATGTGGTTATAGTGGCAGTAGGGATGCAGTAATGGGTTTTGTTTTTAAGAGAAAGTGGAAAGCTGGTAAATTAACTGGGGGGAACGGTAATGAAATAAATGCGGGAACAATCAATGGGGTTTGATTTTTTGTAAAAAGGATGGATTGTGTTGCTTGTGTTTTATCTAACTTGATTTCTGGTTGGCAGGGTATTGTTCTACGAATCGCTTGATGTGGTTTGATAATTTCACAGTAGTTAACGAACTAATAAACTAATATTTTTGTAACCTAAAAACCTAAATGGGGTTGGGATTATTTGTTGTATGCATGCTTCATAGTGGCAGTGTTGGGGCACATGATCAGTTTCTCTATTTAGAAGCCATAGGTTGGGTTGTGTGCTTGGTATATATATATATATATATCTGAATCATTGTGTTTTTTTCACCCCACCCATGTTGAGCACTTAGTGTTGAACACTCCCATTTCATGGGGGAGGGTATTTTTCCCTTAGTTACTAGCTCCTTCCTGCTCCTTCTTCCATAGGCTGTGATGGCTTGAGGCGACCTTACACCCAAGGCTCTTCGGGTAGGTTTCGATTGGGGTGGTTTTAGCCCAAGAATCTTCGGGCATGTTTAATATTCCCAAGAATCATTGGGATGAGGCTGAGGTGTGTTCGGGTGGGGATGTGATTGTGGTTTGTGAGGCCCAGGTGTGTGCGGGCAGGATATGTGGTTATGAGGCCCAGGTGTGTGTGGGTGGGATTTGTGGCTCGTGAGGCCCAGGTGTGTGCGGGAGGGAAGAGTATGTTAGAATCAGGACGTCCTCCATTCAAAAGAGCAACTAACTAGTGGGAAATGGTGCGGGGTACCCAATACTATTGTTCTTATGTACTACTACCTGTTGTTTTTTGTTTTTGGTGAGCATGGCTGGTGAGATTGGGTGGATAGAATTCTTTGCTAGGTTTTTGGTTTCTTCTGTTGTTCTCTCACGGCATTAAGATTTCTCCCAACCTGTGCACGAGGAATTTAGGTTTTCTTACTGAGTATACTTGTATGCTCACCCTAAGTTTACTTTCAGGTTTCCAGGAGGACTGCCTGGGCCGTGCGGGACCCTACTAGTTGGGACAGTTGGAGTTGTTGCAGTTGATGTACTCTTGTTTATTTTGGTATTGTACCTTTGAGTTTTCTTGTACTTGTACTTGATTCAGAATTATTTAACCATGCATGTAGGATTGGTTTTTCATTAATTTCATTTACTTGATCCTTTTTCTTTTGGTGTTTGACTCATCCTATTTCCAGATCTTAAATAATAAAAAGGGTAATGCCTCCCATATTTTTGAAAACTCATACGATTGGTTCTAGTCTCCACTCCAGGGCCTACTGGAGGTGGGACTCTGGGGTCATTTTCTCTCATTCACCATTTCTAGCCCAGGAGGGGCATCTATGCTAGAAGGGGGTCGTGACACACCTTCAAGATGGAGGGACTATGTTGAAGATATAGGGATATGAAGGCGACGATGTAAAAGACTGTGGAATTAGTGTGGAATGATTTCAAGGATCTTTACAGTGACTAATTATTTCAATATCGATTGGTTACAACCAAAGATATTTATTTTTTAAAACTTTAATATATTAATAGGTCAATTAATAAATAAGAAAATCACTTTCCCATGTGTGTGTAGTTTTCACGAGATATTATATCATATTAGATGATTAATATTAGAAATTTTTTGATATTGGATATCAATTTTATATTACTTATCATGATTTATTTGTAATGATTTAAATGTATGATAATGTTGAAGATAAGGAGATAGTGGCTGAAATAGTCCTGTCTAGTTGGTCATGGTTGAAGGACGTTAAATTCTCATTGAATAGAAGTGTGAGTTCCTTTTAAGAAAAGAAGAATATTTTTGATTCATATGGGGGTTCCTAATAACATGGTCCTTCTAGACCTAATCCAGTTCTCGGCAGAGGTTGTTTTATTTTGAACTAGTTCGGTAAGAAAGAGCACTGAAAAAAGGTTTTCACTAAGGCACTGATTATATTTTTTTCATGTGGTTTCTAATGTCACTTCACGAAATGATCCCATATATATTCCACTAAACATAGTGGAATTAGATCATTATTTATAGTTAAAACTAATGTGAAATTAGTTGCTACACAAAAAATGGTGGTCTAGAAATAAACATCTAGAATGATGCTATTTCTTGTAGTGTAAGAGTATCCATTGAAGTATACATAGGTCAATTGATTGTTATAGGTACCTTTATAATAAATTCATCGTTAATTATTTCTTTAATTGTTACTAGTGCATATCATTCAATTATTTCATCCTATATTATTTGTCTTCAAAATATTCTTATAGAGCCTTTGTATTATGTGATTGAGAATACTATACCCCTATGAACAAAGAGTCAACATGATATATGTTGTCCCTCTTATTCATTCTCTTTATTAGATGTTGATCTTTCTTGAGATTTTTTTTGTTATCAACCTGAAACCTCTTAACATCATTTTTAGGATAGATTGTATTAATGACAATAAAACATTGATGGATTGTTATCTTTCATGAGACTCATTTTCCACACTTTATGCTGTTTTCCATATCCTTATGGGATAATGAGACTCAAGGTTTAGCAGGGATACACCTTATTATCTATAGTTGAGAAAATTACTACCTATGATAAATTTTATCCTAGAAAACTAATAATTTATTGGTGATCTTCCTCTAGTTTTCATATATTTTATTAACTTTTATCATTCTAACATCTCTGGTTTTCCACTAGTAATAGAGGTACAAATTTTAATTGATTTACTACCTTGTAATAAAACCATATTTATTTTTTCTTACCAAATAGAACTAGACAAAATTAATTGGAAGAAGTATCTGGTGGATTATTTTCTTAAGAATGGCCATATAACCCCAAGTTGTCACCTTGGTTTGTAGTTTTCCTATTTTCTATGAAATATAAAGGTTCACTTCACCTCGATGATGATTACTAAAAAATCAATCTAGTAATGGTGAATAATGAATATATGTTGACATAGATTAAATATTTGTTAGATATTTTCAAATAGAAAAAGTGGTTCTTGAATATTTATTCTCGAATTGGTAACATTAGTTATCAATAAATGAAAATGATATTTTGAAAACCGCCTTTTAGAGCGGGTGTGACCATTATATGTACATGGTCATTCTACTATGATTAACCAATAATGCTCAAGTTTTTATGGATTTAATGAACAATATTATGCATGTTGGTCTTGAAAAATTCTTGGTATTTTTTGTGGATAAATGAATTGTTTAATATAAACTAGAGCTGGTTGATGTACATCATCTGAGAGCAGTTCTATAATTGTTGAGAATAACTGAATTTATGAAAAGCTATCGAAATGTGGTTTCAGAATTCTAGAACTAAATTGCATGGGAAATGTGGGTTCATAACCTATAATTTCAGTTTCCCTTGAAAAGGTAAAAAATGATACGACATGGGAACAAACATGAAATGTTTTCATGATACATAGCTTATTCAAATTATAGTGTTATTATTGAAGGTTTGTTAAAGGCTTCTTAGTAATGGAATCTATGATTGATGATCTAACTCAAAAGGGTGTATTTTTTTAGCGTATGAGTTATGTTGGAGTTCTTTTTTGAACACTTTTTTATTTTGACTACTACTCCAGTGAGAACTCTTTTAAGTGATGAATAGGGATAGGTGGTCATCTTTGATGCATCATGTTACGGATTGGGATGTGTCCTTATGAAGGGTTTCCATATAGTTTCTTATGGATCTCATATGCTTAAGAGAAATTAGAATAATTTCATTACCCAAAACCATATACTCATTGCTTTGATTCACAATCGTACGAGTTGGTGGAATTATTATTTTGATGAATGTATTACCATGTTTTACAACTATAAGAGCATGAGTTATACCTCCTCTAAAAAATATTTGATCATCCATGTGAGACATTTGGTCGAAAAACTACATTCCTTTGACTTTAACATCTCCTATACCCCATGGAAAGAGACTATCATTTCATATACATTTAACATGATCCTTCTATTCAAGGAAATAAAATAATATATTGAATAATGAACATGATGGATTTTTTTTCAAAGTATCATATTTGAGTCTAATAATCAAGGGATGAGGCTATTTGGTCAGTGTTTAGTTGATATATTCTCTTCCCAAGATGATCCTTCATGGTTAGTATCTTGATGATGAATTCTGTAGAATTAGGGATTGTATTTATGTTGGGAATATCTTTACTGAATGGTTTTTTTCAATGGAGGGAATTATATGTTTTCAATCATTTTTGTACATTTATCATCATTGAAATATTTTATGGTCGATATATAGAATACACAATGGTATGTGAACCAAGGAAAAATGTTGATGTTATATGAAAAGCATATATAATACTAGTGGTCAGGTATGAGATGGGGTATTTACGATTTGGTCTACTATTGTTATCTATTACGACATATCATGGAGAAGCACAAAAAAACACAGGGTTTTCTTCGACCACATCCAGTTCCATTTTGGAAGTGGTATGATAACAATATGGAATTTATGGTGGAGTGTCCACATAAATAGAGAAAATAATTACATGACATGTGTTTTGATCGATAGGCTCTCCAATTTTTCCCACATAATACCCATTTATGATATGACCTATTTTATGGATTTGGTAAATATATAAGGGAAGGAAAATATTTTATGGTCATGGAGTTATATATACTATAGTATCAGATAGGGATCCTTGGTTCCCATCTTACTTATCGATAGTCCATCTACTGGAATTGGGAAATTAATTCTATTTCAGTATGATATACCATCTACAGTTTGATGCCCATAAATAATCATCTATACATATTCTGGAGGATATGATCTACACAAGAATTATATAATTTGGTGGGTATTTGAATCACCATATGTGGATGTTTGATTTTACATATAACAATAGTTACCATTCCAGTGTCAAAAAAGATTATTTTTAGGTCATGTACTATTAGCCTTGTATATATCTAGAGTGTTGGTCAAGAATTGGGGAATGTTTTTTTGATTAGTCTAGGCTATTTTCAAGAGAGAAAAAAAATAAAAAATAGATTTGATGGAGAATATTTATGTCATTAAAATGGTAAGTGTATTATAAATATCTTCATCCCATACCATTATAATTTTAAGTTGGTGACCAAGTGTTCATGATTGTATCACCCTGGTTGGGTCATCAATGTTTTTGGAGGTAGGTGAAACATGCTTCTAGTTTTGTGGACATTATGAGGTTCCTGAGAGTATGGGGAAATTGGGATATCATTTAGAACATCCATCATTGATGATATCATATTATGACATATTTCACGAATCAAAACTATATAAGTTTCATTTTAATCCATCTCATGTTTTTAGTTAGAGTGATCTTGACATCGATCCGGATTTATCCATGACTGAGAATCTCATTAAGATATTGGATTCTAAAACCAATGAATTTCAGGGGAGGGTGATATATTTGGATCGATTTCTATTGCACATGGTTCAAATTCTCCAGATATATGAGTGAGGGAGACATTGATTAGAGAGTAGTGGACTAATATTTTCAACATGGAATCTTCTTAACAATCATTATGTGGGAAAAATGTTTCTATGGTGGGGTGGGTGTAATATCAAATTAATATGTTTAGTTATTCATAATCCTTGATTTTGATCACTATTTGTTTGGGTTTTGGTTAATAATTCTTCAGGTAATGTTTTATAAATTAAGAATGTTTATGGTATGTCCATGGTGGGCACAAGTCAATCCCAAACAGTTTGAAACCATAGTTGAAAACATTAAACCCAACCATTAGTTATTTCCATGATAAGAATATGGTTCAAGGAATTGTTCACCAACCTATTAAAAAATTTAGAACATGGTAAAAATGGATGCATGTCTATTGTTCATAGTTTGTCTGACTGTGAACCATACTTAGCTAACCATCCATACGAGATTAAATAATCTGAAAAATAAAATTTACAATTTTGAAACCCTCATTTTAATTTAGTGATGGGAATTTATGAACCTAATGCATTTTTTTATTCTTATGATGCTCCCATGTTTTGATTCTGGCCCCTCTAGACCCTACTGTCACGAATTGATGCAAGGAGAAAGTTGTGTGATCACTTAGTAGTAAGTTTGAACTTCTTACTATCTATCTGCATCTCTTTACTACCAAATCCCTATTGTCTAATTGTTCTTCATGTTTTTGGACTATATAATACCCATTTTATTGAATCCTAAATCAAAATTTGACTTTGGGATCATCATTTCTCACATTCTACATTGGAGTTTCTCTATTAGTGAATTGTGTTTCATGATCACATGGTTGTGAGGTAGGTTGTTCCATTTAAAATGGAAATTTTTATTAACCCTAAATTCCAAGATTGAAATTAAATTTCATTATATAACATTAAATTTAATTCAATTGTTTTATTAAAAAACAAATTCCATGGTATTTGGGATTTGGTTTTTATTTGGAATTAATTCCCTCCCACCCCAAATGAATTAAATTAACATTTTTTAAAAAATTTCAATTAATATTATTGAAATTTAAATTAGAAAATTTATTTTTTAAAAATGGATTATAGAATTGATTTAAAAATATTAATTTGGATAAATGGATTAATTTATTTAATATAAACCCATTCGATTTATCCTAGAAAAAGTAATTATTTGATTAAAAACTTGATATTGGTTTTAAATATAAATTGGCATATTGAAATGGAAAAGTAGGTTACAATTTATTTTGAATATTTTTAAATTAAATTTCACATTATTGAATCGTTGATTGATGAGATGGAAGACTGGGAAGATATAATGTAGTTCCATATAACACTCAATTGATTCTTTACAACTTTATTAATCCATATACAGGAGGTCACATCTCTGATGCGATGGTGATAGGTTCCCCTTTTCCAGTGTCAAAGGTGTGTGTTTATAAATATTTCCAGGATAATAATTCGAGTGTGAGGGAATCCCACAACATGAAAATATCACAAATTTTGGGAGAAGAACATGTTTATAGATTGCAATGATTATATATATATTCCACTATTTGTATAAACATTTAAAAATTCATCATGGATTTATATAAAATGTTTTACATAAAAAAATTTAAAGCCAATTTTTATTGTATTTCCATCAATTGAAATATGAAGAATGTTTTGAATTAAATATTCAAATGAACTGCCATTATTTTTTATTTAGATTTGCAACATTAATTTGGTTAATTAAACGTTGAATCTTATTTTGGAATCCATGGTGGGATTATACCATGCATTTACCTCATACCCTACATTTTCCATTGGCTATTGGTTTATTATATCCTTCCTAGAATGAAAAGGGTGATGTTACACTTGTAGGTGGTTCATGATAATGATTTTTGGGATTGTAGAGTATTGACCACACATTATTAGGTCTGTATGTTGTTTTCCTATACATGGTGGTTTTTATTTGGATTGATTATTCTTGTTTTTCATTTTGAACACTTAACCCTATGGACTTTTTCTTGTAGGAATTTTTATATGTTTATCTTAATTATGTTGTGTCTTTGAAAAATAGATTCCTACTATGATATGCTAGGATTCTAGGTTCTAGTCAATAACCACTAGGGATTGGTAATTCACTACGGGGTATGTCAAGACCAGAGTGGTTATCATGGTATTATGATATATATTCAAGTTCATAACCAACATGATCAACGAAAATAATCACATAATATAATTGATATTTAGAGGAATATGATGAATTATAAAATTCAATGAAGAAACTTTTGAGGATAATGAAAAAATTATGAATATATATATATATATTTTAATTTTTTGGATTAATTTTTTTAAAATTCAATCATCACAAACTCGTATCAAAATAGAAATTTTAATTTTTTTATTAGAAAACCATTCATAGTAATGGATTTGGAGAAATAAAATTTCGATAGACATAAATGATAGATTATTATGAATGATTAATTTCCTAGAATAATATTGTTTAATAAGAAATTGTATAACTCAAAATAATGAGATTGAGATTATATATAAATTAAATTCATCCTATATTTATATATAATGGAATTTACCTCAATAATAATATTGATACACACGTTAATTTCCTATTTCAAAAACAATATTTTCATTCATATTCATCACTGATGAAAATATATTCTTTTATTATATTATTATAATATCTTTAAAACATTAGAGGTCAATATTACTGATTGTTTTGAACTTGATTCATAATAGTGGTGTTCATATTCACTCTTCTTCCATTTTTATAAATTTAAAACAATTAATTGTAATGAAATGGTAGTTTATGAAGACCAATAATTTTATAACTCAATTAGAATTTTTGTTGTTTTTATGTTTCATAAAGATGAAAATGATATAGTATATGGTAAATCAGTATATTAAAATGGTGGTGATTATCTGAATTCATCATCTCATGTACAATGTTGTCAACTCGTGGTCATGGATGATGATTTGATTATTCAATGAGAGGATGAAATAGCTAACATGTTTTAGCATTTCATGGATATAAATATTATATATATATATATATATATTTACTGATATAGTTAAATCCCATTTTTGGGTATCCATGTTTGGAATTAATGAAAACAAAATTATTATTTATAGAGGTGGTAGTCTATAGATTAGAATGATTTAACATTTTAATTATTAAATAGAATATCGTGGGGAGTCTAACTATTATACTAACATTATTAAAAACAAAACTACACTTTTTATACTAAATTTATTATTTTTATATGGTTTATTATTTTTTATGAATATGAAATGTATATTAATAAATAGAAAATAAAAAGTAGTGTTTTAAAATTTATACCTCGATAGTTGGATTATCATTATTATGAAGTGGTTAAACTCTTGATACATATTATTTTTATATGCAGATATGCATGTTAATGTGTATCGGATGATTTATGTAGGCTTTGGGTAGATTTTGATCCAAATTAGGGGTATTGGTATGATGGGAATGGAAAATAAGGGTTCCCCTTTTATATGAAATAATTTATTGAATATTTTTTAAAAACCAAATGAAATCAATAATGGGAAGACACACTCAAGAAAATTGTCTCATAAATTCATAAACACCGTATTATTTCTTTTATATGGTCAAAAAACATCTTAACAACTGAACATGAAATAGTAATGTTTCTAGATACACACATTACCTCCTATGTCACATATAATTTCATTTATGTTTTTAATTAAGGTAACTTGTTTTTATACATATATTTTATCATTCTTAAGAAAAAATAATAGTCTTTATTAATGTATTTTTAAAAATTGATTCAATAAGAAAAACTAGTTATGATATATTCCTTTTTTAAATACATGTAAATAAATTAAAAATTTCAAAATATACAATGTAATATTTTTTATGAAATATAACATGAATAAAAAAAATTAAAAAATCAGATTTTATTTTAAAAAATTAAATTGAAGACATTGTTTTATATATATATTTGGTCTTATAAAATATTTTCGTGAATTTAGAATCAGTTCTTATATACTAATAATTCAATTTCAAAATTTTTTATTTTTTAAAATTATATTTTCACTATTCATCTAAATGTCAATATTTATTGGACTAATTTAAAAAATTAATTGTAAGATTGCAATTTTATGATATGTTGAAAAAAGGATTTAAAATTTCAATATAAAAATAATTGAAATTATAAATAAAACTTTTATATAATATAAGAAATTATGTTTTAAAATAAATTTTAAATGAAAGAATATGTTTTTATAATAAGAATTATTCTAAAATTATTGATATTCATAAATATATAAAACCTTAAAAATATATTTTTTTAAAATAAATTTTATGTAAAAAATGGCTTCCTCAATAGTTTTATAGCCGAACGTGATGAAATATTATTATAAGTGTCCTTTATTCCAATATTGGTTTACCATTATTTATAACCACATTTTCAATAGGAACGATACATTGGAAAATAAAAATTTTAATAAAAAGTTTTATATTCCAATATTTATTGGTGTTTCGTATAGAGAAATATATTTATCAATGATTTTATTCAAGGATGAAATTTTATGTAAAACAATTATCATAGTTTTCTTATCACCCAAAAAAATTTCAACATTCAAATTTCATTCCATGAAAGAAAGGAAAGGTGGATACATTTATCTACTGAAATATATAGGTTCTGATGTAGCCTCTATGACTTTATAATTCTTCCAAATTACATTAACATGGTGATTATTCATTCCCCATAGGACCTTATATGATATATCAAGGATACCCATTGTGGATCCTCATGTGATAGAATATTTGTAAGGGACCAAGCCCTCATGGTCCGTCCCTTTTCCAATTTACAGATCCTAAGGATGGCGTCTCAGTAGCAGGACATCATTTCCATTTGTCATCGATCAGTGTGACATGATCGGTGCGACCGATCGGTGGGTCGTCGATCGGGGTGACCGATCATTGTGTTGTCGATCGGTGCGACCGATTAGGTTGTCAGCGATCAGTGCGACCGATCGGTGTGTCACCGATCCGGACAACCGATCTGTGTGTCCCTGATCGGTGTGACACGATCGGTGGGACCGATCGGTGTGTCCTCGATCAGTGTGACACGATCGGTGGGACCGATCGATGTGTCGTCAATCAGTGAGACATGATCAGTGTGTCCCCGATTGGTGATACCAATCGGTGTGTCGCCGATCAGTGCGACACGATCGGTGTCACACCACCTTGTAAAGTTTATCTTCTACAATTTTTCCCGTAATTCCACTTGTATGCCTTTTTAAACTTTTGGAAGTGGTTGAAGGCCGTTTTTAGCCACATAATCAATGTTTAAATTCCTAAGAGTGGAGAGACCCTCAATTGAACCAGCTGTGTGTTCGTGAAATGTTCGCCTCTATTTATATAAAATACTTTAATGACATAGTCTTTACCAGCTTTTCCTGAAGAGGGTAATTAAATAATAATAAATTCAGTCGTGTGTAAACTCCCAACCGCGTGGTGAAACCACGATCTGACTTTAATTCCATTCTAATTTCATTATCCCATACCAATAGGATCTCAACATTATATCACGCTAGATTTTCTACCTTCCACTTCTCAGCTGGATTTATTTCTTCGCCCTAATGCGCATTCCTGGTGCTTGTGGTGCTCCTGTGCTGGAGTTTTTCTGCTCATCCTGGGAGTCCCCGAAGTTCCTCCCTTGCTATCCGTGCATCCTCAGTTCTTGGAACATGGAGAAATACTTCATTGTTGGTCATCCAAGTAGGGTTTCCCTTCGTCTCTCTTTACTATGTATCATGCGGGGAGGGTATGATATTGTTCTAATGATATGGATGAAACCAAACGTTAATAAGGATAACAAATGAGCATTTAAAGAATGAAGGGGGGGGGGGGGGTGATCGATGTTTCTGCTGTACGCCTTTATAATTTCTATATGTTGTGAACTATATGGTCCTATGTAAATAGAAAATCATGGTTGATGGTGGACTTTCATTGTGAATTAATGAACCTATGTCTTCTATGATGATTGAACAGCTCCAACATGGGGATTTGGTTAATCATGTAAATTCGCCTAATTAAATGAATGTCTAGTGAACAAAAATCCTTGTGTGATCATCCTGGTTAACCATACAGAAAGAAGAAAACATAGTTAATGGTGTACTTGAGTCTGGAAACATCCTTGCTCTGTCTTGGTGGCATGTCTGTCTGTTCAGCTCGATGCTTATGGGGTGATTTGGATGAAAATGGGATCCTCTGTTGTGGCACAATTGTTGGATGTGAATCTGAAGCTGTGTGGGGATGTATCTCGAGTGTTGTTTTGGTTCCACTACTTTGAGGGATCCCACAGATCCCTTTGTTGATGTGACATTACAAGAGAACTGGGTGTGAATGCTTAAATTGTTGTTTGGTTGTTTATCTTTCTCTGGCTTGTGGTTATGACGATTAGTTGCCCAGAAATGTAGATTACACATGAATTGGATCACTTGAACATGAAAACATGAATGGATTAAATGGGGAATTGGTTTTGGGAATGAGTTGTGACTTGGTCGTGAGTGTTGTGCCTTTCTTTTATGAATGAAAAGTAACAAGGGTGTTTGTGCTTAGGTTGGATTTGGATACCCAAGGTTGGGATGAGTTCTTTTTTCCTATAAATATTATTTTAGTACTTCTGTTTTTTATTCGTGCCCCACCCATGTTGGGAACTTCATTCCGAACACCGCCATTTCATGGGGGAGGGTGTTTTTGCCAACACTCCTATGAGTTGCTGGTTATTAGATCCTTTTATACTCCCTTTCCTGAATAGACCACAACTTTTAGGGCAGGATATGACAACCTGAGGTCCATTATAGCCAATGATTCATTGGGCAGGGTAGTTTTGGTGGTTTTCCTAGGTGTGTGCAGGCATGTTGTTTCCTATGAGTTTTCGGGATGAGGCCCAGGTGTCTTCATGTGTGGTAGTAGTTGTTCTGGACTAGTTGTTTGTGGGTGTGGTTATGCGTGGTGTTGTGGCCTAGGTGTTTCTAGGCAGGATGTGTGGTTCTGGCCCAGGTGTGTGTGTGCAGGGTGTGGAAGAGGGACTGCGGTGAGAATGGAGGGATTGGTTCGATGCGTCGGATGTCTTCAATAACCAGAGGGAAGGTGGCGCGGGGTACCCAAATATCGATGTGCTATTACTATAAATTACCTAACATGTGTTATTTGGGGAGTGTTCCTTGGTGAGGCTTGGGTAGATAGATTTCCTTGATAGGTGCTTTGTTATCTCTTTCCTCAAAGGGCATTAGAATTCCTCCCTACATGTGCATGAGATTCTTTGGTTCTCCTTACAGAGCATACATTTATGCTCACCCTACATATATAAAACTGCTTTTAGGTTTCCCGGAGGACTTCAAGGATCATGCAGGGCCATACTAGCTCATACATTGGGATAGTTGCAGTTGCTGTTTATATTTTATTTTGTACTTTACCTTTTTATTATCCTTGTACATTGTGGTATTTTCTTTTGTAACATGCATATGGAAATGGTTTTCTTTGGCTTTACTCTTACCCACCAGTTTTGGTGTGGTTGGGATTAAATATATTATCTCTCGATCCTAAAAAAAAAATTAATGCCTTCCATCTTGTGTGTGATTCTGTACCCTTGGTGATATTCGCCACTCTGGGGCCTATTGAAGGTGGGTCTCGGGGGTCATTATCTCTCCTTCAACATGAATAAGGAAGGGTCTAGCAATCTGTTGTCCCTTCCATCATCTTGGTGAAGGCAGGTCATGAAAGAATTGTATTAGAGGTGTAGGTTGAGGGATATGATGAAGTCTAGGGATTAGCATAGTGAGGATTGCATGGGATGGTAAGGAAACAGTGTTGGGTGATATTGGTGGGTGAAATAGGTCGGGGAAGAGTAGAAAGGACAGGGGATTTTAGGGTCCCCCGTGATCCGATGCAAGGAATCTGGTCCTACAGAATGACCAAGTGAGGCTGCACTGATTATAGGGTAGAGACCCTAGGGAAGGTTCATGCATCATAATGACTTGTGTTCTTATGTTTCATGTGTATTTTTGGAGATTTAAAATTAATAATATGTCTATGAAATTTAAGAACAATATTCTACACTACTCGGGCTTCAGAATTCCTTGTTTACCATGCAGTTATGGCACTAGAGAGATGACCACGAGTAGTGCAGACAATCGAGGCCCAGTAGGTTTACATGGCTGATCGGCAGAGGAATGACCGAGAGGAGGAGGAAGATCAGTGGCATAGGACACTTCTTGCCTTTCAGCGGCAGAACCTCGGGAAGTACGAGGGTAGAATCTCAGGCATGGAGACAAAAAGATGGCTAGAGGATATTGTGATAGATTTTAGCTTGATCCGGTCACCGATGAAGTACTGGGATCCTCTGGTAGTAAGCCATATGTGGGGAGCAGCGCGTCAGTGGTGGACACTCTATCATGGGGAGAAGAGGGAGGCTGAGGTGATGTGGACTGAATTCGAGAAAGAGTTCTGGGTGGAATTTATCTCTTCCACAATGAAGGCAAGGAAGAGGCAGGGACTACTCTCCCTCCAGCAGGGGCGTATGTCAGTGAGAGAGTTGGGGATCATGTTCAAGGATCTCCTACACTTTGGTCCTGACCTCTTTCAAGATGAGGAGTCTCAGACGAGACATTTGGAGGAGGCACATCGACCTTCTCTCCAGTATGCTGTTACTACCTTCACCCTACCGACGTACTTGGAGGTCCAGAAGAAGGATGAAGTGGTGGAAAGGATGCACATGCTGGTAGGTATATCACAAGAGGGAATTTATTTTGGCTCATTGAAGGGGAAGGATGTCAGCTGCATACCTCCAACATCATGGCCCTATAGGATTTGATAAGTAGGAAGTAGGCCTCAATAGTTCCAGTTATGATCTCCCATCCATCTCCCTTCCTGTCAGGCCCAGGGCAAAGATTATTCATCTATGGAAGCCATGGGAACCTTCAGAATCAGTTTCCGAATAGAGTGCACTATAGTGGGGGTGGGCAGGTTCAACAACCACCTCAGCAGCAGCAGTTTCCAGCTTTTCCCTTTCAGCCGCAGCAGTAGGGTAAAAAAGCTCTCACTCCTCAAAGGGGCAGGCATTGCAGGAGGAGGCCGACCTCTGTACACTCCTCAAGGACCTCAACCATGGTTTGGATGGGAGGAGGCCGACATCAGAGAGGCAGATGAGCTAGGTGTGGGCAGTTTCACGCCGCAGAGTTAGTAGTCCCAGCAGGGCCAGAAGTCATCCGAGGTACGATCAGCTTTTTTAGTACACTTTCCTATGATTTGTTCGATACAATATCTTTAAACTCTTTTGTTTCACATAGTCTGGCACGTGCTATGGGTTTAGATGTTGAGAGACTTCTAGTGCCTCTGGTGCTGAGCACACCAGTCGGAGGTCAGACCGACTTGTTTTATGTTTGCCAAGGGTGTAAACTGACGACCAGTCCACATCAGTCTATCATGGATCTTCTATTGTTGTAGATACATCGATATGATTTCATCCTAGGCATTGAATGGATGTTCTCTGTATGTGCCTTCATTTTCTACTTCTGCGGAAGGGTCGTGTTTTCATATTTGGGCGGCCGACGTGTAACTTTCATCAGCGAGCGGGGTTTCCAGAAAAGGAGCAAGCGATAGGAGCCCCTCCCTTCGTTGTTAGCTGAACTATCAGTGGAGTCGATGGATGCAGAAATGGTTGAAGTCCCAAGGATCGTTAATGAGTTTATATAAATATTCCCTGAGGATGTGGCGACTCTGCCCCATAGACGTGATGTTGAGTTCAGGATAGACTGACACCCTGGTGCCTGTCCGATTTCAATGGTTCCCTACCGGATGGATGCTTCTGAGTTGCGGGAGTTGGAGATTCATATTGACAATCTGATGAAGAAGGGTTTTGTTTGACCAACTTCATCACCATGGGGTGCTATAGTCTTATTCGTAAGGAATGAAGATGGTGATCATAGGTTGGGCATAGACTACCGAAGATTGAATTAGGTAAAGGTCAAGAACTGTTACCCCCTCCCAAGGATAGACTACCTTTTGACCAGTTAAAACGGACAGGGTGGTTGTCCTAGATTAACTTGCAGTTGGGATATCACCAGCTGATGGTGAAGGAGGGTGACATCTTAAAGACTGCCTTCCGGTGCAGATATGGGCAATTTGAGTTTGTGGTCATGCCATTCGGCATCACGAATGCTCCAGATATGTCCATGGGACTCATGAAATTCTTCTTCCGAGAATACCTAGATTGGTTCATGGTCGTTTATATCGACGAAATATTGATCTACTCAAGATCAGAGGAGCATCACACTGAACACCAGATGCCTGTTTTAGAGGTCCTCCGATGGTACCAACTCTATGGGAATTTTTCCACGTGCTTGTTCTGGATGCGAGAAGTGAACTTTCATGGGAACTTGGTATCCGAGTGGGGAATAATGGTCGACCCATCGAAGGTCGAGGCAGTAGTTTCTTGTCCAGCGCCCAAGAACGTGGCAGAAGTTCGTAGTTTTCTTGGACTAGCAGGCTACTATCAGAGGTTCGTGCCCGATTTCTCCCAAGTTGCAGCACCTTTGACTGCTTTGACCAAGAAGGACCAGGATTTTGTGTGGAATGGGAAGTGCGAGGTAGCCTTTAGCTATCTAAAGGAGAAGTGGGTAAGTTCCCCAGTGCTGAGGTTTCCATAAGAAGGGGCGGATATGAGGTGTCCTTTTATACTTTAGGACAAGGCCTCAGTTGTGTTCTGATTCAATGACAAGGTATGATCTCTTATGGGTCTAGACATTAACATCCCCATGAGCGTAATTATGCCACCAATGATCAGGATATTGCAGTGGTCATGTTTGCATTAAAGTTGTGGCGGCATTACCTCATTGGGGAGAGATTCGTGATCTTCACAGATCACAAAATCTTGAAGTATATCTTCTCCCAGCGGGACCTAAACGTACGATAGCGATGGTGGACAGAGTTCCATCAGTACTACAACTTAGAGATTTCCTACACCTCAGGAAAAGGGAATGTGGTGGCTTATTCCTTGAGAATGAATTAGAAGAAGGATGCGGTTCGAGAGTCGGCAGATGATTGGAAGGCGGTGGAGGAGTTGGCTGCCCTACATCTGGAGGTATGGGAGGATGGTGGTAGAGGTTGTCTGTTTCATATGATAGTGCAATCCTCTGTCCTATGGCCGGTGGAGGATTCTTAGTGGGGAGACATTTAAAGTGAAGTAATTCATGACTGGGTTAACCAAGGCGATGCTCCAGAAGGGTGGATAGAGGGTGGTCAGAATTAGATGCTTTTCCGAGGGAAGTTTTTTGTTCCAAAACCGATGGGCGAAAGGGTTCTCGGTGAGTTCCACAACTCACTTATAGCAGTGCAACTAGAAGTTTCTATATTGTACCAAGGATTGAGGGGCTAATTCGGGTGGGCCAGGGTAAAGCGGGTGATGGCAGAGTTCGTGGCCAGGTGCCTAGTGTGTCAGTAGATGAAGGATGATCATTGGGTTCCAGGAAGTTTTTTTCAGCCTTTAGACATCCTCGAGTGGAAGTGGGACAACATCACGATGGATTTAGTCACAGGGCTACCAAAGGTTGAAGGAGGCTGTGACTCTATCTGGGTAGTGGTGGACCAGTTGATGAAATCGGCTCACTTTTTGGTGATTAGGGATTCTAGTGCAGTGGATGCCTTAGCACGGGAGTACGTGGATGTGGTGGTGCGGTTTCATGGATTTCCGAGGTCCATAGTCTCGGATAGGGATGCACATTTTACCTCACGAATCTGGAGAGGATTGCAACATGCTTTTGGCACCCAGCTACATCTTCGAACATATTTCCATCCCCAGAAAGATGGAAAGTCAGAGCACACCATACAGATGTTGGAGGATATTCTAAGAGCATGTATTTGGTATTTTGGGGGATCATGGGTGCGACACTTGGCTATGGTAGAGTTTTCCTACAATAATAGCTATCACTCTGCCATTTTCATGGATCCATTGAATGCATTTTACGGATGGCCATGTCTCTCACCTGTGTGATAGATCGAGGTTGGGGAAATAAGTTTTCTTGGCCTGGAAGTGGTGCAGAACATGACAGAGAAGGATCATCTTATACGTGAGACGATGAAGGCGGCTCAGGACCGACAGAATTCATATTCCAATAATAGGATGAGACCCTTGGAGTTTAGGGTCGGAGACCACGTATTCTTGAGGGTCTCCCCTCGGCATGGACAATGGAGGATTGGAAGGGGGTATGCTTTCTCCAAGGTTCATAGGACCATTTGAAGTGTTGTGACCGGTCAGAGAAGTTTCTTATCAGCTAGCGCTACAACTGCCACTATTGAGAATACATGACATCTTCCATGTGTCACAACTCTGACGGTATCTACACGCCGATTCAAATGTCCTCTATTGGGGAAAGATGGAGGTCGAGGCCGACATGACTTTTGTGGAAAGACTAGTGAGGATCAAGGATCGTGAGGAGAATGTGCCATGTGGATGGAGCATTCCTTTAGTTCGTGTGTTGTGGAGGCATTGTGGGATCGAAGAGAGTACCTGGGAATGGGAGGCACAGATGCGCACCCAATACCCAAAGCTATTTTTAGTTTTGTTCTGTTTATTTTTGTTCTTGTTTGTGATGTAATGCTGAGATTGTTGGTTTATTAGGTGTTTTTGTTCCCCTAACATTCATAAGTTATGAAAAGTCTTGATACGTGGGGAAGATATGACTTGATCCCTAACCAAGACGCATTTATGTGGATGTGATAAAACCCATGCGGGTGAGTTAGTGCCACCCAAAGAGGATAGTATCTTGACATGGAGGAAGGAACTCGTGGAACCATGTGTCGGGACGATATAGACCTTGAGTTTGGTGTGGCTGTTTGGGGTGGTTCTTCCTCGAGGGGTATCTTTAGGGGGGGGGGGTCGATCCCCTATATTCTCTTCAAGAATAGCACGTATTCTCAAGGACGACACTAGTTCGAGGGGTATCTGATGTAATGGGCTAGACCCTCATGTTCCATCCCTTGGCCAAATTCCGGATCCTAAGGATGGTGTCTCGTTAGCAGGACATCATTTCTCTGTGCCACTGATTGGTGTGACATGACCGGTGTGTCGCCGATCGGTGGGGCTGATCAGTGTGTCCCCGATCGGTGTGACACAATTGGTGTGACCGATTAGTGTGTCATCGATCGATGCGTCTGATCAGTGTGTCGTCGATCGGTGTGGTACGATCACTGTGTCACCAATCGGTGTGACCGATAGGTGTGTCACCGATCGGTGCAACATGATCGGTGTCACATATCCTTGTCAAGGTTTCCTTCTATAGTTTTTCCATAAATCCACGTTTAATCCTTTTTAACCTTTTGGAAGTTGTTCAAGTCCGTTTTTAGGCCCATAATCAATGCCTAAATTCCTAAGAGTGGGGAGACCCTCAACAGACCCATATGTGTTTCTATGGAACATTTCCCTCTATTTATATAAAATCCTTTAAAGTCACAGTTGTTACCACCATTTCCCTAATGGATTTATTAAATAACAATCAATTCAGTCATGTGTAACCACCCAACCATGTAGTGAACCCATGATCTGACGATAATGCCCTTCGATTTTCCTTATCCCGTAACAATAGGATCTCATCTTTATATCACTCTAGATTTTATTACTTCCCATTCTCAGATGGATTTCTTTCTTCTCAAAATTGTTCTTGGAGTCCCTCCTTCCCGAGGATTGTGGTGCGCCTGTGCTGATGTTTTTTTTCTCATCATTGGAGTCCCCAGAGTTACTCCCCTACAAGTCGCACATCCTCAGTTCATGGCGCATGGAAAAAGACTTCATCATTGATCATCCATGTAGGGTTTCCCTTTGTCTCTCTTTAGTGTGTATCATGCGAGGATGGCATGATATTTTTCATTCGGGATGGATGAAACCTAACGTTATTATGGATAACAAACAGAATTTTAATTAATGAAGGGGGGGTGATCGATGTTTCTGTTGTACTCTATTATAATTTCTATATGTTTTAAACTATATGGGCATATTCCCACTGAAAATAATGGCCGTTGGTGGTATTTCTTTGTGAATTAATGAACCTCCATCTTCTGTGATGATTGAATGGCTCCAATATGGGAATTTTGTTAATCGCATAAACTCGGACTATTAAATGAATGCCCAGTGAACAAAAATCCTTGTGTGATCACCCCGGTTAACCAAACATAATGAAGAGAACTTAATGAATGATGTACTTGAGTCTGGAAGCATCCTTGCTCTGTCTTGGTTGCCTGTCTGTTTGTTTAGATTGATGATTTTGGGGTGATGTGGATGAGGATGGGATCCTATGTTGTGGCGTTGTTGTTAGTTGTGAATCTGAATCTGTGTGGGGCTATATCTCTTTGCTTGGTTAGTTTCCAGTATATTTTTGGATCTCACAGATCCCATTGTTTATGTGAAATTACAAGAGAACCAGTTGTGAATGCTTAAATTCTTGTTTGGCTATTTTTCTTTCTCAGGCTTTTGGTTATGCCGAATATTTTCCCAGTAGTGTATATTCCACATGAATTTGATCACTTGAACATGAAAAAAATGGTTAAATGGGGAATTGATTTTGTGAATGAGTTGTGACTTGGCCGTGAGTGATGTTCCATTATTTTATGAATGAATAGAAACTAGGGTGTTTGTGCTTAGGTTAGATTTGGAGACCCTAGGTTGGGATGAGTGCTTGTTACCTATACAAATAATTTTAGTTCTTATGTTTCTTATTCACTCCCCACCCATGTTGGGAACTTCGTGCCAAACACCCCCATTTTATGGGGGAGGGTGTTTTTTCCAAAACTCCTATGAGTGGCTGGTTATTAACTCCTTTTGTACTCCCTTTCACAAATAGTCCAAGACTCTTCAGGAAAGCTGTGACGACCTGAGGTCCATTAAAGCCAAAGATTCTTCGGGAAGGGTAGTTGTGGTGGTTTTCCCAAGTGTGTGTGGGAAGGTTGTTTCCCAAGAGTCTTCGGGATGAGGCCCATGGGTATTCGGGAATGGCAGTAGTTTTTCTGGACCAGGTGTTTGCAGGCATGGTTACACTTGGTGTTGTGGCCCAGTTGTTTGCGGGCATGATGTGTTGTTGTGGACCCGGTGTGTGCGGGTGTAGTGTTCTAGTGGGACAGCAGTGAGAATGGCGAGATATGTTCGATGCAAAGTATATCTTCAATAACAAGTGGGAAGGTGGTTCATGGTACCTGAATATCGATGTTCTATTACTATACATTACCTGACTAGCATTATTTGGAGAGTGTGCCTTGGTGAGGCTTGGGTGGATAGTTTTCCTTGATTGGTTCTTAGATATCTCTTTCCTCACAGGGAATTTCAATGCCTCCCACCCGTGTCTGAGTGTATTTGGTTTTCCCTACTGAGCATTCTTGTATGCTCACCCTACATATATAGAACTGCTTTCAGGTTTCTAGGAGGACATTAGGGATCATACAGGTTTGTACTAGGTCGGACATTGGGATAATTGCAGTTTCTGTTTTTCATTTCATTTGTACTTTACCTTTGTAGTCTTCTTGTACTTTGGGGTATTTAATTTTCTTACATACATAGGGAAATGTTTTTCTTTGGATTTACTCATACCCCTAGTTTTGGTGTTGTTTGGATTTAATATATTATTTCATGATCCTAATAAAGAAAAAAGGGGTAATGCTTTCCATATTTTGTGTGATTATATACCATTAATTATAGTCTCCACTCCGTGGCCTATTAAAGGTGGGTCTCGCGGGTCATTATCTCTCAATCAACTTGAAGAAGGAAGGGTCTGGAAATCTACTGTCCCTTCCCCCATCTTGGTAAAGGCGGGTCATGACATAATGGTCCAATTGAATGACTTATAGGAATAACACTCCATATGTTCTACTATGTTCATTCAAAACATAAACTTTTATTACACATAATTTACATGAGATATGTCTTTTTTAGAGTTCAAAGATCTATGAAATAGGTTATCCAAGGAAAAATATATGGCACAAAATAATATACATAGTGCTCATCATACCTGTCTTCTCAAATATCATTGAATGCTTCCAAGGTGTTATTTGTAGCAACACTATGTCACAGACATTAAAATAAATATCCCATTAATTTTTATTTAGAAAAATGTTATATAATCATTTTACATCATTCATGTACAACTCTATTGACTGAACCTTCTCTGTCATTTCCAAATTGAGGCCATGTCTAATTATCATACATTCACCATCTCCAACCCAATATATTATAGTCTATTATCTGTCATTTTATAAATACATATGTGGTTCAAAATTGTTGATAAAATGGATACTATTATTATATGATAAAATATTACAATCAATTTTATCCCAAAAACCTAGATAATCCATCAATAAACGATCTTATTCATCCTCTTTAGTTTGAACAGCCATTTCAGGCTGACCATCTATCTAAAGATTATAATACGTACTGAATCATGGATTCTTCGATGATGATTCCTTATGACTTCCCATGATCATCATGTTAAACCATGGATTGTAGTTGCATAATATATATATATATGGGTAATATATTATTAATTTCCAATTTGAATATGTATATCCTTGTTATTTATTGAAGTCAGATATCATCATTGATGGAAATTAAATGCATTTACATTGATTGATGATCGAGAAAAAATAAAATGCAATGTTTGAATTTGGATATTTTTCGGTGTCCCCTAATGAAAATAATTTTTTTGATTTCACAAATCCAAATAGGTATGGGTAATTTTGAAAAAATTTCCTTGAATTTTATCATTTATCATATACTATATTGAATACCACATATTAAGTTATGTATTGTGAAATTTATCATTTTATTGTATCCCTTATAAAATTTTCATTCAGTTCTATATACATCTTCAAACATCTGTGATTAATTTTTGAGGATTAGTTATGTGAATACCTCTATATTTCACTGTTCATTTTTTGTTTTTAGGGAACATATATCTGGGTTTTATAGTATTTACCCACATCATTAAGATTTATTAACTACATAATATTCAAAACCACTTTTTCATCGACAGGAAATTTTTAGGCTTCATTAATCTCAACATGAATGCATGGTCAAGAATGTCATAAGGGAAATGTATGATTTCACACCTTCCTTTATTACTAAATGATTCAACTATTTCAAATTCATGAATAAAATTTCTATTTCTACCCTCATAATATATTAGGTATCAAGATCATTCATTGTCAATGATTCAAATAGCATATCTTCCTTCCCAATATGTTAACGTACATGGAAGACATGGTATTTGTTCTATTTCATCATTTTCCTTTATGAAATATTAATCACATTATATATTAACACACACAGATATATATATATATATATATATATATATATATATATATTTATAGCACTCATTTGGATAGAATAAATATCTAACAATTCATCATTGAGGTAATCCCTCCATTTTTTTGTTTAATGACGACTACTATTAAAACCATATTACGTGTCATGTAATTTTTCTCAGGTCTATGAATTAATGATGATGTATAAAAATTAATATATAACATATCATTAGTAAAAATCCAATACTCTTCCTTATCGAATCACAATATATTATAAATCCTTACACCCTATAGGGTTATTTGTATATATTTGTTGTAATATATTTTTTTACTTACTTAAAATGATCATAACATTCCTCCATCTAAATGACCATCACTCTCATATATTATAACATTTTTAGTTGATTTAATAGTAGATTAATGTTTTTAAAACCTACTATTAGACATTCTTAAGCCTGAGATAACTATGAGTCTCAATTAATATAGTTTGTCTGGGATATTGTTCAATAACTAATATCATTGAAGGATCTAAATATATTATGATAATACATAATATGTATCCCATGAATGGTATATTATGTGTCCAAGATTAAAATATTCAATATGATGAATAATTATTCTCTTATGATAAGGTCAATAGCATAATATAATGATGATCGCCATGCACTTAATTTCTCTATGAATAAATAAAAGTATCATTTAAATAAAAACCCACAAATAGATCTATGTATCTCAGAAGGACATATTTTCTAGAACCATGATGATTGAAAGTGAATTATTCGTCTTATATGGAATCACTATAAACTCCAAATTAAAATTAAAATTTCAAAAATCATTCTTCACAATACCCATCAAATTTTACACTTATATAATGATATCGATTTCAAATGTCATTAGTTAAAAATATTTATCATATATGAGGTGAACAAAAAAATTATTGATATAGGGTTGAGGAAAATTCTTCATAGTAATTATATTTTTAAGATCACAATAGTTAATTTATACAGACATTATACCATCATTCCTCTTAAATATTTACTAGTGAATTCCATGACGATCAATTTGGGTAGATGAACCCATTTACCGACTTTTTTATAACCACTTTTTTATATCCAACATTAATAATGATATATTCTATACTACCTATATGAAATACGGATATATCAATGTATGATTTCTATATAAAAATGAATGTCACACTATGGTGGATGATCTACCAGTTCATCATGGATTAATCATAATATTCATGTAAAATTGAAATTTTATTAACACATAATTTTTAATTAATCATTTGAGATAGAAATTCCTAATTACTATGTAACATAACACAAATTTAAAAAATTTCATCCCACGGGAGGTCATCCATATGATGATACTTGAGAATTGGATGATCTATGATTAAAATTTTCATCCCTCTCTTGCAACAATTAACATAGTCTCCATATTATTATAGCCAATACATAACCAATATTATGTAAATTTTATCATAGTAAAGATTAATTAGATTAGTGAGAGATACCCCACATAAATCATAATAAAATAATATTTATATATCTTATATCTGATTATATGACACTGATTGAATTAAAAGACTCGTAAAAATCAATCACATGATATGGTTATTGGATATTCAAAGACACAATTAATTATATAAATGTATTCCACGAACCATAATCAAATATGGCACATTTTTATCTGCCATAAAGGCAATATATACATTGAGCAACATTGTTATCAAGATAAATTTATGTTTTAATGATCATGAATACCCTTCCTTATTCCCATTATTGGGATTTTAGGGGTCTTATCATCGTCATTGGCCAAAAGGTTTAGACATTGATGCACTTAGTACAAAAACTATTTATAAATGAAACATTTTTGTGATAGTAAAAAATTTACTAGGACCGTCTTATACTTAAATGTGTTAATTGTAATCTTAGTCATACTACATATATTTTTTCCCTTGTGTACTACTATACGATATATAAAACACATCCTTTTCCAATTATGGAAATAACATGTCTTCTACCTCAAACACTTTTGTCTAGTATGTTGTTGAAATTTCTTCTTTTAATATGACATAATAGTAAGTTCCCCATTGTATTCCACCTACATTTTTAATATCCGTTGTAGAAAAGCTGATATATTCAATTATTTCTATTAGAAAAAAATCAAATTATATCATTATATAATCAATCATTTCTTATCGAAAAATCCTTATTAAGACATGGTATCAAACCATTGATGAAGAAATTGATTTTACGCCCTTGAGGACTGAAAAAACCAATGGAGTATATAGAGTTCATTATGAAATTTTAATCAAATATATTAATGGATTATTTCTTCTTAATTTTCATATATATGAATTTTATCACCAATATTGTTCATAGATAATTTTTAAAATCATTATATAGAACAAAACTTTATCCAATTCTCATTCAAGGGAGTCTACATTCTCTATATTGGATATATTATTAATGAGAGTCAATTGTAGATAATCCATTATATTAAATTGTAATAATTCCTAAATAATCTAATATCAAGATCAACATTAAATAAAAGTAACATTTCCATCCTAGTGATCCATTTTTGGTGGTAGAAGTATTTGAGGATTCTACTTAAAGAGGGTTCCCACATGCATATGAATAACTCAACATAATAGTGATCCCTACATGATGAATAGAAGATCTAAACATTGTTTTTGTAATTAATCATATATTTTATAAATTTTGTGATCAATTTTATACGTTCTTTTACAATATCTCCCATTCTACATGGGTTTTTAGGGAAAAATTACAGTATCCCACAAAACCATTATTGACTCTTTTATTTATGGTTTCATGGATTATTAGAACATAAATTTTGATACCGAGAGTAATGAAAAGTTAACATCATATGAAAATATTATAATGAAAATTATTCAACCATGATGTTTATTAAACATTATAAAACTTATGGAAGGATGTAAAAATTTATGTTCAACACACATAATTGTTTTTTCAAATTTATGTTAGGTTTTTTCATACTTAGTTAACTAATACATAAAAATGAATGTGAAAACAATTGTCAATAAGATTTCATATGTATTATGCAATCGACCAAATAATATCTACTAGTACTATCAATCAATGTGTGATATTTGGTCTCATTTCATAGAAACATTAAAAATCATATTAATACATAATCACTCTTTTTTAGTTATTACACAGAATTTCATTTATTTATATTTTTTCATGATATTTTTGTATCAAAATAATGATTTAATTTCATTTAAAATCAAAAACTCATGACCATAACAATATTTAGGAAATCATCAAATAATTGCACACATCTCGAGGGTTTTTAGTAAGGACCCCAAAACATGATTCCAAAAAATAGATTATATAATCTCAAAAACTAACTACATTTTACCTTCAAACGTACCACATAAAAACAATTTTGAAAGACCTATACACTACATCATATAGAGAAATTATAATATATATTTTCATAAATAATATCAAATGAAAAAAAATTATTTTATTTTTAATCTAGAAATATAGAAAGTTTTTTTTGAAAAGCGTGTCATATTTTATCAATAATTAAATCTGACATGTCAATAATCCTGAAAACATTATGTAAGACTAATGATAAAAATCATGGGAATTAATACATAAGATTTATGTGATCTCAAATTCTTTTTATGGAAAGAGTTAATATTTCACCCAGTGTTGTTTCAAATTCCTAAGGGAAACAAATAAGCATAATAAAAATATCATAACATAATGGCTATTAACCAAAATACATATGTGAGGTTCGACATTCATGGAATAATGAAATAAATTCACAAAAGATAACGATATAAGAATAATATTTATAAAATGGATAATATTCATTTATATGTACCCTTTTAATAAATGAAATTATGTTCAAAATTAATTTAAATCATTTCATATGGAATAAAAATTAGGATAGCAAAAAATTACATTATTGTTCCACACCTCACCAACCCATGCATGTGTGAATAAAAATTTCTCTTATGATTTCTTATCTCATGAAAAATAAAAAATTAACCAATTTATTATATGGTGATGTATTACCCCACTAATCATTAATGACTTCATACATTTTATCCCAAAAAATCATTCACATTTAACATCAAAATTAAAGAGTAGAAATAAAATATTTTTTATAAAACATGTTACTGAAAATTATTCCATTTTTTATAAAAACCTCTCACACTAAAATTGATTTACTTAAATAGAAATTTAGATATAATGTAAATTTTATAAAGAACCCATTAATATAAAATGGGGTTCATAAAACAATAGAATAGGTAAAATAAATGATGATTTTAATGTTTTAATATGAAAAAATATATTATCCAAATCAACCACATAATAAAAATTATATAAGTTTAAAAATGAAACATTACTCCATTTATCTTGAAAAAATTTAATGATCCTTAATTAAAAATCATGAAAAATGATTTTAGAAAAAAAATTATTATTCATTATAAAATTAATAGTAAAAATTCTCATTAGAACATTAATTTCCTAAAATATTTTAATGAATATTGTATTTGGAATGGAATTTGATTAAAAAACACTACTGCTGAACTAAATTATTCATCATTTTTCACAATATAAATTCTCAAAAGTGAATTCCAATAATAACATATATAACTAAAATAAGGATTTTGAGTAACCATGTCGTTAACTATTAACCATGATTTACATAGATGTTATGAAAATTACATATCATAAGGATAAAAATCATAATTACCTTATTTGTAATAATATTAAAATACATTAACTTTTATATTCATCATTAATAATAATTATATTTTTTTATTTGTTTGATATGATCAATTTTCAACATATGGTGTCAATAATCCTCACCACATTGAACTATGCTCATTAATGTGATGTCAATTTTTATTATTTTTCAAATGATAATCATTTAAAAAATTTAATGGTACATGAGGTGAATATTGAAACACATATAAATTTATAAATCAAATAAATTGCAGCATTAGTCTAGTTTTATGATGAAGAAACTGATAATAAACTAATGTTGGTATGTTAAGTGATATTAATGAATTACATTATAATGATCATTATGAAGAGAAATATATTATTATATATAATGTAACTCCCCATTATCCAAAACCATAAAGCCAATTGAAATTTTATTAAAATTGAACAAATATAGAAGATCTAATACTTTAATATCTGCTGGAATAGTCGAAACATAACATTTTTTTAATTTATATTGAAAACTAAAAATAAATAATTTGAAAATATCAAGAAATTTTTACCATCATTAAATTTTTTTATCAAACTTATTAAAAAAATTTCCCACAGAGAATTAAATCAATGTTAATTGGTGAGTTCAGATACTCAATAAGGGGATTTATATAAAGGAATCAAATTTTTAAAAATATACAATGTCAAGAATAAATAAAATTTTTATAGACATATAAATTGATACTAAAAGAATAAATAAATAAACAAACAATATAAGAATATATAAATGTATTCAAAACAAATACTAATAATATAGGGATTTGATTGAATATTTTCTCACATTGTAAACATACCATCAATACTATGTCCCCAAACATCTTCTATAAAAGTTAATATCTATTTCATTACCCAATAAAAATTGTCTCGTGAGACCTAATTGTGCACCAAGGGGATATAAAACTCCACACCCCCAATAAATAAATTGTAATATTCATTACATCACATATCATAATAATACATGTATTATTTCTCATGGAATGAAAAAAATAATTTATATGGTATAATATTCTGGCGAGTGGTATTATTCTACCATTTTCCAAACTAAAGAGAAAATTATAAAGAATAAAATTAGTTTTCCCCTATCATGGATTATAAATGATATATGAATTTTAGAAGGTAATATATCAACATTTTTTTGAAAATTAATTTATAATTTTTTGTAAGTATTATGTAAATCGTCCATGAATATCCAATGAAAATGTTGATGCAAGTATTAGGTGATTCTTATTATTGTTCACTAGGTAAAGATTGAGATAAACAAAAATGTTTCATTTTTAGTGAAATTTTCCATAAGAAAAAAAGTTCATATAATCCCCTAATTTTTGTATTATCACATGTAATTATTTTCATTGAAAACCACATTGGCATTACTACAGAAAACATTTCGGAAGATTTTATTGGTAAATGATAGTTGAATAATTACAATTTCTTATAAAAGATTTTAATGAGAGGGAGTAAGTAATATATCATTGGGAATAATTAAAATGTATGGTAATTATATGGAATGAAAAGAATTTATGTACATTTAATGAATATTGAAAGTCATTTTAATATAGTGATTTAAATTGAGAATTAAAAAGTTGGAGTGATGAAACGCATGCATACCTTTATGGAATATATTCACAGAACATCAAATTGGGTGTGAGGGAATGAAATTAGTGGATTATAACTTCTACATAATGAGGTTTGTAGTTATGGGTTTAGATAAATCTCATTTTCTCTAAATGATAAAACAATTTGGGTGGAATTAATTATACCCTTCATAGATTAATATTAATATTTTCAATGCCTTTTATTTTAATACAGTAAATAATTTTTAATTTTTTTTTCTGTTATTTTTTAAATACATTTTTAAAATGAATAATCATTACTAAATAATTGAATTTCTTGACAATTCATGTTTTCCCCTTCAATCAAATATTAGTATATTCATTCATAAATTTTAATTTATCCATATATTAATATAAGTGTTGGTTCTAAAAAAATATCTATAATTGTTATAAAGATACTGAATGATATATTGAAACGTTCTTGTCATGGGGTGTGGAAAAACAATTCTTTAGTATGTTAAAATATAGTTTATTGGATAACCGTGGATTTCTCCATAGAGGGGCGCACAACAATCATGTTTGTCACTTTTGTTTAATTGTTTTTGGTTTGGAAATTGAGTGAAATGAAACAAAAGAAAGAAATTATGTAATATATGGAAAATAAATTTAAATATCATGTGATCTAAAATATTAACATAAAATAGGGTGATCAGGTCTTGGTTGGATTTCCAATAGCAATGTTATCATAGTTCGATTTTGTCCATTTCACTTCTGTTATGCCGATTAAAGTGAAATTCCTCAGTAACATCCTCTAACTTCTTTGGTCAATGATGTTAGTCACAGTAAAACATAACAAGATCATATTTTGGTATAATATCATTACTTTTACGAAATATTTTCTAGGAATACTCCAAATTAATTTAGGAAATCCCAATCAGGTCGTTTTTATCCCAAACAATCTTTAATATACATTACGACTCCCATATGTACTAACAATGGCCACGTACATCTACACTAATCTATGATAAATTCCATCCCCGATAGACCAAAACCCAGTATAGGGATATTATTTCCATTAAATAAAGAAATAATAAAAATATAATATAAAATAAAATACAGTCACTTAAGATAATATAAATTGTTATTAGAAATTCAAACCAACTTTACAGAAAAGAGAAACAATTGGATAACATAAAGAGAATGAACTCAAACATTACAAAATAGATATCCTAAACTTCTACAATCACTGAAAATATTTACCCCACCATGGTATTCATAATTGAGAATATGGTGGAAGGATAAGTTATTTCAAAACTAAAAAAATAAAATAGGGGAAAAGAAGAACAATAAAATTTTCTCTAGAATCGATCCAACCGAGGGTCATCTTCTGTTTATCAAGAATATTATCAAATAAGGCCGATGTGGCCTCTTAAAGGAGGTTACAATTGCCATTTTCCATATACCCACAAATTTTGAAGGCATTTGGAGTCGTTTTGAATGAGTTATGGATGAATTAGTAGACATGGCTTTTTTGGTAGAAAATCACAATTCATCCAACACTACTTAGAAATGTTTAATGGATGCCTAAATCAAATAATATCTCTATGGAATTTAATAAAATTTTTCCTTGTCTAGTTTTCTTTCAAACCCAGTTGAAATCACCCAATTTTTTGGTATTTATCCTGAGATATGGATCATTGAATGAGTCATGGTTTATTCTACCAACCAGAATAAGTGTTCATATTGAACGATTTTGTTTGGCCTATTGGAATTCAAATAGGCTCTAGTTATAATAGGCTTATATATATCCCACTAATCCTATCATCCTAAAAAATGAATCCTAATAAATGGTTAAATACTATATTTTTTTTTCTCTAAATACAAAGGTAACATAAAACTGTTAAATGTCTAGAATTTTCCGCTTTTAATATTTAAGCTCAAAAATTACCAAAAAACATAAAATGATGAAAATATGATATAATTTATTAATGATAAGGGATTAAATAATTTAAAAACATATGTAGAAACAAGAAAATATGAGCTCGTTCAATTCCACAACACTTATCACTTGGACTCATGGACATATAAAAAATGATATTAAATCCAAACAAAATTTTAAACACATGTCCTTGAAATACAATAATTTCACACAATGAAATAAAAGTTATAATTCATCATAAAAAATTAATATTAAATGATCTAAATTTAGTTATTAAAATATATTTCTTCTTTATTTCTTCTCTCATTCACACAAAACACTTACCTAACATGCATTTTCTCTAATCACACAAATATCAAATTTCCACAATTTATTTCTCATCCAATACACATGAAAGGGTTACAATAGGCTTGTTAAATTTCTACATATACAACCAATGTGATTCAAGGACATATGATTATCATGATGAATTTATAGGGTTATTCTGTGGATTTCAGTTATTAGGATTTTGATGTGGATAATTCTGAGGCTGAATGAGGAGGGCTTGGGTATTTTTGAAGAAAACTTTCATTATTCTAATGTTTACTTAAATATGGTATCCCAAAAACTCCCCTTAGTTGTAAATTAGCTCCAATAGCCTGAAAATTCAGTGAAATTTAACACCATTAATCATTTCAGCAGTAATAGTTTCAATCTTCTTAGACATGATTTTTCTTGAATGATCTAGAAAAGGAAGAACATTTTTTTCATTAGAGGCTCTAGAAAGTAACATTTTCTCATATATGAAAGCTCCAGAAATGGAACATCCATAAAAAGAATGAATTTTTTTCAAGAACAATCTCATCTTTTCAACATTTGAATGTGCATCCAATGTATATCCCAATGATGTAGCACAACACAAGTCAACCTCCCCCCACTATTAAGGTTTTCTAGATTATGGAATTTTACATCAAAAGTAGGTTGGATAGGGAAATTTGCATTTTATGTGGCTAACATAACAGGTTGATTATGCATTATAATGGATAAAAGGATTAAATATCAAAGGTAGGCCATAATAAAAAAGGATTATTTTGAAAATGGGGCTTTAATACCAAAGAATTGCCTCAATAATTTAAAACACATGTACCTATAACTATAATAACCTGAGATTTTTTAAGATATATTCTTTCTAATTTGTTTCATATCTTCTATTGTACGATACTCCAATATTATCTTGTGCTATATTCAACTCCTTATTAGCTTGCAATATACGCAACACTATTCTTAGATTGTGTTACACACAATTTCAAGTTCATTTGATAATAGTCATTCTACGCAACATTGAGTATATATATATATATATATTCAATGTATAAATGAAAAAATGGTTGTATTCTGTTATAACGAAACAATAAAGGAGTCTATCCCTATACACAACCCTGACTTGGCTTGCATTACACGCAATCACGACCTTCTTCGATAGCGTGTGTTGTACGCAATGCCGGGTTTTACTAAACAATGATATGTTATATAATATTATTATGAACTAGCCGTTATGAATATTATTAACTATATTTTTAATTTTATAACATTATTATTCATCTTACTCATTTTCTAGAACATGGTATAAGAACAAAATAAAAGTTTCGGGTAAAATAAGTATTTTTAAAAAAATGCAGTTTTGCCGCCTTTGGATGGCGCACCCACATTAAATATAGTTTTTGACATGATTATAAGATCAATTTGACAAAATAAAATTTTTATTTGGAATCAATAAATAAAAATTTACTTTGGATAAATTTTTCATATTATTCTGGTAACTTTCATATTTTAATGAATAGTAAAAAACACGCTATATTTTAATTAAAAACAATTTTTTTCATCGTAATAACTTATGTTTTTAAATTATAATATTAAATGTTTTTATAGTATAAATAGAATAGATTTTTACCATTTAATATAATTTATGTCATTACCATTGATTTTACTTTGAATTCGTAGGTTAAATCAATTCAATCTTTTGCAATATTTTAAAGAAAACCTTGTTTTCTTTCGACAACGTGATTAATTTTAATTTAATTTCTGCAACTTTTGTGTATTGAATTTGGAAAAATGGATTCCATATTTGGAATCAGTGGGTCCAAATTATGTTAATAAGCTACTTTTTATTTTTGGGCTTTATGAATAGTAACAACGTTAAATTTTATTTATCATAGTTAAAGGTAAATTGGGTAATTAAGGTTAGAAATAATATTATAAAATTATCCTAATAATAGTCTTAATAGAATTTGATGAATATAATTTGTCATAAGTTATATTTGGGTCGAAATGGAATCCATTAGAACCCACTTGGAGGTGATTAAGACCTTTAGTTTATTTTATTTAAAGGAAAGTGAAATATGTCTCTCTCAACTTTAATAATTAAATTTTTTTAATATAAGTTTATATATAATATAAATTCGTTTATAAATACCTATTTGAAAGATAAAATATTTTTCTTTATCATCGTAATTTATTTGTAATTTTTAAGAGATATTTAATGACCTTATTATCTTATACATTAATGATGCAGAAATTATTTATTTAGTAAAAAATCAATAATATAGTTTTTATTGAAATAGTAATACATATCAAAAGGCCAAAAAACTTCAAAAAACATATTATTAGTGTATATATAATCCCTAATCATCCACTGGACGAATTTGTGACCATTTGGATCCTTATTAATGATATTATGTCACTTGTATTATTTTATTTTAAATGATTGCAAGGTTGTCACCATCATAATTTAATAAATATAACAATTTAAATATTGTGATTTTAAGATGATAAATTAGATTAAAAGTATTATTGTGAAATTTAATAGATTTATCTTCATCATAGGATTTTATATTTAATTTTAATGCAACATATAAGTATATTAAAAAATTATACAAAAATGTTGTAGTAATTATTTTATTAAGAGACAAACCAAATAAATGGTTTTAAAAATAATAAAATAAATATTATATGAACTATTTAATGTTCTCCATTACTTTTATAGATATATATGACCTTTAATAAATCTATTAAATCTTTTAGTTTAAAAATATCTTCTGTATATAGTTTATTTAAATTCAAATAAATGAATAGTGTCAAAATTGACACTATTGTTATTTTATAAAAATAACATATTATAAAATTGTTTAAAAATCCCAAAAATATTTAAAAATTATAAATTTAAATTTATATGGTCTAAAATGTTATAAATAATCCAATTATGGAAAATTCACAACAAATAAGTAATTATTTGTTATAATAAAAAATTTAGAATGTTATTACCACAAATAAAATTAAATTGATTAAATAAGGATAAATCAAGTTGATAATACTTAAAATAAATTCCTAACATGTCTAAATTTTATTGGTTGATGAGATTAAAACCCTATATCATCTAATATTAGAATACGAGTCATTTTTGGATGTTTTTAAGTGGGTTTATATTTATTATAAATTAATAGTTTTAAGATTTCTAAAGGTGCCCCTCTCCTCCCTTATAAAAGGGCACCTCCTCCCTCCCTTCCTCACACCAATTTGAGCCTTCATTCTCGGCCAAACCCTGCCAAATTCTATTCTAAACTTCCCTATAAACATCTTATAAGTCCTGGTCTTTTTCAAAGTTCAATTTTAGTGCCCTAAGAGGTGGTCTCAAAGAGGCGCTTCAAATAAGAGGTAATGTCTATTACCGATTCATTCAACTTTATTTCTTCTTCTACTTCTTCTACTTTAGTTGTTTAATTATGAAGTAATAACATCAGTATCACTAATATAATGATATGTTATTATAATTATGAAACAAACCTATTTCACCATCTATCCATCCTACGGAAAATGAAATCACCGCTCGTGCGTACGTACGAAATATCGTCTCCACACCGTGGTGTAATCTGTTTTTCCAACACCACCTTACTTGGATGGGAATAATGGTGTAAAGAATAACTATACATCGTTATCATAACATCATACAGATTATGATATATTGTATCATCCTGTCCAATTCAATTCAATAATTATGGGAATGATAGCATCGCTTGTGCGTACGTACGGACTACCGTCTCGACGACGCGATGAGATTCATTCTCCATGTTAACCATTTAAGAATGATTATAAAGTATATATAATAAATAATAATGAAATATATGTCATTATAAAGCTACTGGATTTATATATATATATATATGTATGTCATCTACGTAATTCCATTGAACTCAATAAGGAAACGAAAACAGTGTTTATGCGTATGTACGACCTACCGTCTCCATGAACGGTGTATTTCATTCCTTTTATCGATATAATATATATATATATATGTATATATAAATCATGTTTTAAAATATTTAATTATGTAAATCAGGATATAAGTAATAATATCAAGAACGACAAGTCGAAACACATACGTTAAATTAAATGATTTTTACCCAAAACACTTCTTTAACATGGAATTTACAAAAGAACGGGTAATATAAAGTCATAATTGAAACCTATATGATATCATAACAATGAATATGATTCTTTAATAATTCAATGACATTATTTAAATCATTGTACAGGAGGTTCGGATACGTACGAAGCATTTCAGACCTAAGGTAAGGGATAATATTGCAAATATCATTTTTTTATCCCAGATTGCTTATACGTAAGTACTTACTGGGGTTATTGTTATCATCAATGTACATGTTTTCTAAAAGAGTTTTTATTTATGTTTAATGTCCTTTTTACCCATTTTGACTTTTACCCAATGGTATAGAAGAAATCTTTCTTTTATTTACCCTACAAGCTAGTTTTTGACTTTTTCGACAAAAGTACGAGAAGAATGTTTTTTTAACGTATACATCATGAAAGGATTTTTATGGTTTTATAAAGCCTTATTTTCATGAATTTTCCTCCAAAAGATTTCATGGCTATTTTCAACAAAAACATTTTCTTCTAAAATTTCATGACATTTTGTGAAAAGAAAATGATTTTGAAGAAAAAAGGATATTTTCCTCAAAAATTCATTTCAAGTGTTTTATCAAAACCATTTTCATCTAAGATGACATTTTTTTTCACATGTGTATGTTTCAAGTATCATGTCTATATGATTTACATGGTTTCAATTTTCTTATGATGAAATGATATCCATTTGTTTTATATGGATTATGTTATGATGGAATGATGTTTATGAAACCCATTTTATTCATTGGGTTATGATTAATGTTTTAAGTTTATTTTGTGGCACAAGTAAGAATGATTTCATTATGAGATGGGTGGGACATATATCTCCATCAAATTCATTGGTTAATGATTTTATATCTCATGAGATAGACATGGCTGGAACGACAAGTTAAACCGGTTCAGTAATACAGGACTGGAACGAGGAGTGAACTCGATTCAGAAAGGTACATTGTCCACTAAGATGGTCTTGGCAGCAATTCCTTGGATACTATGGAAATCAAATCATGTGCTTAATGGTTACCACAATTACAGGATTTATTCCCATGCTATTTTATCATTCTTAATGTTTCCTTATGATATATGCCTTACATGCTTCCAAGATTCATGTATTTGCTAAAGATTTTGATGTTTATATTTGATGTTCAAGTTTTTGCATTCAACTGTTTATGGATTGTCTAATGTTCTCTATATTTACCCTTACTGGGCATTTGATCTCACCCTTTATATGTTTTCTTTTCCCCAGGATATAATGAAAGGTTTTAGGTAAGAAAACAAAAGGCTAAGATCTTTATGGGAGATGTTGAAGATCTTTCACCACGATTAGAAGATTATATTCCGAGTTTCCAAAGACACTAAACTATTCCTATCCTTGTGTGTATTTTTTTGTTATGTATTAATTAATTCGCAAAAGTGATGTAATGTCCATGTACGTAAAGCTTCGTGTCTCTAAAGTTTGTATCAGAGGGAGGTTTAGTCAACCTTTGGAAACTAGGATGCAAAAATGTTAGTGAGATCCCTAGAGATATTTCTAAGGTATGTCTAGGGATGTTCATAAGGATAAGTATACGTATAGGATATAGTCCTATAACTACGGTAACAATCTTAGAATTTAACCTAAGATGTTAGATATTTAAGATACTACCCCTTGATTATGTTATTTTCCTTGTATGATTTTCGCCTCTCACAGAATTCTTTTTGTGTTTTAGTCAATGGAGGGAACCAAAAGGAATTTAGTTAACATTGAATCCAATAAACAAATTGGTGACTATGAGCAACAAAATTCTGTAATTCCTAGAGATAAAGATATTGTGATTATTCCGAATCATTCATCGCGATATATTATTAACAAGGTAAAATTTTGTGGTATTCCTAATTCTTCAAATAAGAGGAAGATAGACTTTTATGCATGTTCGCATGCTGAGGAGCATAAAGAAAGGAAGATTGATATTTCTAAAGAAGGGAAGAAAAACCTTGAGGAATACCTCAAATGGAGGGACATATGTTATATGTGTGGAGAAAAGGGTCATAGAGTGACATACTGTTATGGAGTTCAATGTCTTATTTATGGAGAACATGGGAATTACCCAACTCAATTCCCTGACCTAAAAAGTATCTTCTAAAATCAAGGAAGGGCTTATTCGAGGACAATCATTGAGGAGGATGGATTGATGTGTTTATGTTGTTGAGGTACTTTTATGGTGTATTAGAATATTTTTGTATTTGTCTATTCTTGTTTTCAATAATTTTATGGTACCGATAACCATGAAAAGTGATTCAAATATTTTGGAAAGTAGATGATATGCGCATAATGATGGGATAAGAGGATAATGCAATGTTTGATTTTATTCATGAGCTCATGATTGATATAAGGACTAAGTGATATCATGGTTTGAGTATATAGAATTTTTAGGATTTTGGTATGTGGAAAGTGTTAACTTTTAACTGTATTCATGTTTTCACTGTTGTTCAATGGGTATTCATTATTCAATGGAATACATGATTAAGGTATTCACATATTTGTAATTTGACCAACAAGATATATCTTATGATATATGGGGGATAAATGATGGAATTCATGTGATTGTTATGTGACATTTCATGTAATCATTTTCTTTATACAATGAGCTTGGACGGAAGTATTTTAGATAAGCCTAAAGATTGGAATGGATTATGTTGGACATAAGTTAGTATTGTTTAAGTATAGAACTGTTTTCAATATTATTGATTGGATGTTATAGTAACGTAATTTTAGAAAAAGGACAACCTGCAGGATGGGCGACAGCCCATTGCGCCGGACAAGGCTGTGGGAATCGAACCCACAACTGAAGTGCGACATGCCTTTATCGCCTACCACTGGCCTATAGGAAGTCACTGGTTAGTGGAAAGTAATTTTATATTATTAAGCGGTATGATAAATAAAGTATATGTCTATTTTTGGAACAATATACGATTAATATCACCATAAGATGGACTTATAACTTTTGTTAAACATTTATTTGAAACAGATGGAATTACCCATCATTCTATCACATGATCTACTAATGCTTCACGAATAAAAAGTTCAACTTCATTTCATTAAGATATGAAGTGGAAATTGTTCAATTCACGAACAACAATGAGATTGTACCAAAATCAAGTAAGTATTTCTTCTAATTCAAAATTTTCAACTTTAGGGAAATGATATTAGTAACCAAAAATGTTGTCCTAGTTCTCTTATACCCGATGAAGTAGATGGTACCTTATATCATCACAAATATATGGCTTAGTGATTGATGGCTTTTTCATAGCCATGTTCTCTACCACTCTCTATCAGAACATGATGGTTATATCTCTCTTCCATATCCATATTTTCACCTATGTTCTCCTACGTGGAAACCCAGAGATGAGTTAATTTGGGTAACCGTTACATTTCATACATTATTTTTTATATCCATGTTTTGGTATTCCTTTTTACGATGTGGGTTTCTATTAAATAAACTTTTGAGTAGTAAACCATTTATAACCCCGACGAATTTCGAGGGCGAAATTCATTTTAAGGGGGGTAGAATGTAATAACCTGAGATTTTATAAGATATATTCTTTCTTATTTCATTCATATCTTCTGTTGTACGATACACCATGATTATCGTGCGCTATACGCAACACCATATTAGCTTGCAGTATACGCAACACTTTTCTTAGATTGTGTTACACACATTTTCTAGTTCATTTGATAATAGTCATTCTACGCAACATTGAGTGTGTATATATATATATATATATATATATTCAATGTATAAATGAAAAAATGGTTGTATTCTATTATAACGAAACAAAAAAGGAGTCTTGCACTATACGCAACCCTGACTTGGCTTGCATTACACACAATCGTGACCTTCTTCGATAGCGTGTGTTGTACGCAATGCCCAGTTTTACTAACAACGATATGTTATTATAATATTATTAGGAACTAGCCGTTATGAATAGTATTAACTATATTTTAAATTTTATAACATTATTATTCATCTTACTCATTTTCTATAACATGGTATAAGAACAAAATACATTTTTTGGGTAAAATAAGTATTTTTAAAAAAATGCAGTTATGCCGCCTTTTGATGGCGCACCCACATTAAATCTAGTTTTTGACATGTTTATAAGATAAATTTGACAAAATAAAATTCTTCTTTGGAATCAAGAAATAAAAATTTACTTTGGATAAATTTTTCATATTATTTTGGTAACATTCATATTTTAATGAATAGTAGAAACACGATATATTATAATTAAAAACAATTTTTTTCATCGTAATAACTTATGTGGTTAAATTATAATATTTAATGTTTATATAGTATAAATAGAATATATTTTTACCATTTAATATAATGTATGTCATTACCATTTATTGTACTTTGAATTTGTAGGTTAAATCAATTCAATCTTTTGCAATGTTCTAAAGAAAAACCCGTTTGCTTTCGACAACGAGATTAATGTTAATTTAATTTCTACAACTTTTGTGTATTGAATTTGGAAAAATGGATTCCATATTTGTAATAAGTGGGTCCAAATTATTTTAATAAGCTAATTTTTATTTTTTGGCTTTATGAATAGTAACAATGGTAAATTTTATTTACCATAGTTAAAGGTAAATTGGGTAATTAAGGGTAAAAATAATATTATAAAATTATCCTAATACTAGTATTATTACAATTGGATGATTATAATTTGTCCTAAGTCGTATTTGGGTCGAAATGGAATCCATTAGAGCACACTTGGAGGTGAATAAGACCTTTAGTTTATTTTATTTAAAGGAAACTGAAATATTTTTCCCTCAACTTTAATAATTAAAGTATTTTTAATATAAGTTTATATAGAATATAAATTCGGTTATAAATACTCATTTGAAAGATAAAATGTGTTTCTTTATCATGGTAATTTATTTGTAATTTTTATGAAATATTTAATTACCTTGATAACTTATACATTAATGATGCAGAAATTATTTATTTAGTAAAAAATCAATAATATAGTTTTTATTGAAATTGCAATACATATAAAAAGGCAAAAAAACTACAGAAAACGTATTATTAGTGTATATATAAACCCTAATCATCCATTGGCAGAATATTGGACCATTTGGAGTTTTATTAAGGCGATTATGACACTTATATTATTTTATTTTAAATGATTCCAATGATGTAAACTTCATAATTTAATAAATATAATAATTTAAATATTGTGATTTTAAGATGATAAATTCGATTAAAAGTATTATTATGAAATTTAATAGATTTAAATTTATCATAGGATTTTTTTTAATTTTTATGCAACAAATAAGTATATTAAATAATTATACAAAAATGATGTAGTAATTATTTTATTAAGATACAAACCAAATAAATGGTTTTAAAAATAATAAAATAAATATTATATGAACTATTTAATGTGATCCATTCATTTTCTAGATACATCTGTCCTTTTATGAATCTATTAAATCATTTAGTTTAAAAATATCTTCTGTATATATTTTATTTAAATTCAAATAAATGAATAGTGTCAAAATTGACACTATTTTTATTTTATAAAAATAACATATTATAAAATTGTTTAAAAATCAAAAAAAATATTTAAAAATTATAAATTTAAATTTATATGGTCTAAACTATTTTAAAGCATCCAATTATGGATAATTCACAACAAATAAGTAATTATTTGTTATAATTTTAAATTTTGAATGTTATTACCACAAATAAAATTAAATTGATTAAATAAGGATAGATCAAGTTGATAATGTTTAATATAAATTCCTAACATGTATAAATTTTATTGGTTGATGATATTACAACATATATCATCTAATATTTGAATATGAGTCATTTGTGGATGTTTTTATGTGGGGTTATATTTATTATAAATTAATATTTTTAAGATTTCCAAAGGTGCCCCTCTCCTCCGTTATAAAAGGGCACCTCCTCCCTCCCTTCCTCACACCAATTTGAGCCTTCATTCTCAGAAAAACCCTGAAAAATTATATTCTCCACTTCCCTAGAAACATCCAGGAGGTCCTGGTCTTCTTCAAAAACCAATTTTAGTGCCCTAAGAGGAGGTCTCAAAGAGGAGTTTCAAAGAAGAGGTAATGTCCATTACCGATTCTTTCAACTTTATTTATTATTCTACTTCATCTTCTTAAGTTGTTTAATTTTGAAGTAATAATACCAGTATCAATAATATACTGATATGTTATTATAAGTATGAAACAACTCTATTTCACCATCTATCCATCCTACGGATAACGAAATTATCGTGCGTGCGTACGTACAGAATATCATCTCCACGCCGTGGTGTAATATGTTTTTCCAACACCACCTTACTTGGATGGGTATAATGGTGTAATGAATAACTATAAATAGTTATTATAACATCATAATTATTATGATATATTGTATCATCCTATCCAATTCAATTCAATAATTATGGGAACGATATCATCGCTTGTGCGTACGTACGGACTACCGTCTCCACGACGCGATGAGATTCATTCTCCATGTTACCCATTTAAGAATGATTATAAAGTATATATAAGAAATAATAATGAAATATATGACATTATAAAGCCACTGGATTTATGTATATATATATATATGTATGCCATCTACTTAATTCCATTCAACTCAATAAGGAAACACAAACAGCGTTCATGCATATGTACGACCTACCGTCTCCGTGAACGGTGTATTTCATTCCTTTTATCGATCTATACTATAAATATGTAAATATAAATCATTTTTTACATTTTTTAATTGTGTAAATCAGGATATAATTAATAATATAAAGAACGAAAAGTCGAAACACATACGATAAAGTAAATTATTTTTACCCAAAACGCTGCTTTAACATGGAATTTACAGAATAACGGGTAATATAAAGCCATAACTGAAACATATATGATATCATAACAAAGAATATTATTCTTTAATAAGTAAATTAAATTATTTAAATTAGTATACATGAGGATCGGATACGTACATATCATATCGGACATAAGGTAAGGGATAATTTTGCAAATCTCATTTTTCTATCCGAGATTTCTTATACATAAGTATTTACTGGGGTTATTGTTATCATCCATGGCCATGTTTTCTAAAAGAGTTTTTATGTATTTTTAATGTCCCTTTTACCCATTTTTACTTTTACCCAATGTTATGGAAGAAATATTTATTTTATTTACCCTACAAGGCACTTTTTGACTTTTTCGACAATAGTATGAGAAGAATGTTTTTTTAACGTATACAGCATGAAAGGATTTTTATGGTTTTATAATGACTTATTTTCATGAAGTTTCATCCAAAATATTTCACGGATCTTTTTAACAAACACATTTTCTTCTAAAATTTCATGACATTTTGTGAAAAGAAAATGATTTTGAAGAAAAAAGGTTATTTTCCTCAAGAATTCATTTCAAGTGTTTTATCAAAACCATTTTCATCTAAGATGACATTATTTAAAATGTGTATTTTTTGAGTATCATGTCTCTAGGATTTACATGTTTTCACTATTCTTATGATGAAATGATATCCATTTGTTTTATATGGATTATGTTATGATGGAATGATGTTTATGAAACCCATTTTATTCTTTGGGTTATGGTGAATGTTTTAAGTTTACTTTGTGGCACAAGTAAGAATGATTTCATTATGAGATGGGTGGGACCTATATCTCCATCCAATGCATTGGGTAAAACATTATATCTCATGAGATAGACATGTATGGAATGGAAAGTTAAACCGGTTCAATAATGTAGGACTGGAACGAGGAGTGAACTCGATTCAGAAAGGGACTTTGTCCACTAAGATGGTCTTGGCAGCAATGCCTTGGCTACTATGGAAATCATATCATGTGCTTAATGGTTTCCACAATTACATGATTTATTCCCATTCTATTTTATCATTCTTAATTTTTCCCCTATGATATATGCCTTACGTACTTCCAAGATTCATATCTTTGCTAATGATTTTGATGTTTAGATTTGATGTTCATGTTTTTGCATTCAAATGTTTATGGATTGTCTTATGTTCTCTATATTTACCCTTAATGGGAATTTGAGCTCACCCTTTATATGTTTTCTTTTTCCCAGGATATAAAGAATGGTTTTAGGTAAGAAAACAAAAGAGGAAGATCTTTATGGGATATGTTGAAGATCTTTCACCACGATTAGAAGATTATATTCCGAGTTTCCAAAGACACTAAACTATTACGATCGTTGTGTGTCTGTTTTTGTTATGTATTAAGTATTCCACAAAAGTGATATAATGTCCATGTATGTCAATCTTTGGGTCTCTACACTATCCCTCGTGTTTTACATGAATAAATCAATTTCTGGTTAAATCAATCATGGTATGGTTATTTCAAGAAGTGAGGTAAAAGAAAATATTATGAAAATTGTGTTTATAAGCCTCCTAGAAAAGTGATTTTAAATATAAAGACAATGAGATGTAGCATGATATTCAAAAATAAAAGTACATTTCATCAAATTCAGAAATATTTGAAATTGAAACTAAGTCATTTTCAACATTCATTTAAGCTCAGTTTTAGGGAATACATTTCTCTACTCATTGAAATGGGTTTCAAGAGTTGTAATGATAATCATTTATACTCAAAATTTTAAAAAACACACAAAAACATGAAAATAGAAATATATTTTTTTAAAAGAAAAAAAACAAAAAATGTAAGAATACTAAACAATAAAACTTCCCTCCCCCACAGATAAATGATTAAATGTATGCAATGCATTCAAAAGGATTTAAAATTTTAGAATATTTTAAATTGAATCACAATAAAAATTAAAGTGTCAAAGGGAGGTACAACTTGATTTATTGGTAGTGAATTATTGATATAATATCCTATGTTCTGCACATATTGAATCCTACAACCAACAGTTGATGATAAAAAAAATTTATTTAAAGACAATTAAAATATAAACACTGTGAGAAAATAAGGATATATCTTGGTTTGATTCGCCAAGCATGACCTTTGTTTTTACTACCTCTAGATGGGTAGTTTTAGTTGGTTATCCCCAATCTGATGGTGGGTTGATTTTTATTGCGATGAACTACCGACGCTTCTTCATTCCATCTGGAACTTCATCCTTTTGATGTGTAGTCCATGAAAATTGTATTCCAAATCAACCGTCATGAAAATGAGATGAATATTTTCTGGTGGGTATATTATAAAGAATGAGAGCACATTTTTCATGGTTTTCACTTTCACAACCTCTTCTTCATTCTCTTGTAGTTTCTCAAGGAATGATGCATCAAAATAATTGTCAAATAGAAACTTAAAGATTAATTCATTTTGAATAAAATAAAATCATGAATAATCAAAATAAAATTCTTCTCATTAAAAGTAAAATTCTTTTGAATATTTTTCCTTAGGCATGTCTACTTTGGCCTCCTCTTTTGTTTATTTTAATAAGTGTTCGACAAGTTCAGGGATATCCATATATTCTTCAGCAGGTTCATATTCTTCTTCCTCATCCACCACTATAAAATATGTATTTACGAAATTTGAAAATTTCACACAAGGGGAGGAGATAATCAACTCAGTTTCAACAAAATTAAAAGGTAATGAGTTTTTGACAAAATCATCTCTCGAGTTTTGTTTGGATTCCATTGTTTCTCTAGTGGAAAGTTTATCTTGGAAGTGAGTTGTAGGAAATTTAGGTAGGTATTCAGGCTCATCTACTTCCGGGATCTTTGCCATATTATAATAATCTAGAATGTAATGGGAGAAATCAGCTAGCTCTCAATCCATCGCTTCAAGAACATTGTTTCCATGTCCCCCCCAGACTCATGCCAACAATGAATTCTTACAATGCCTCCTCCACATTATTTGATTTCCAAAATTAACTCACCTATATAACAATAATAGAAAGACCATCCTCATGGGAAAAGTGTGAGATATTAATTAGTTCCTTTACTGGTGGGTAAATATTTGATTAATAAAAGAAATTATCATTTGAAAAAATCATTGAAAAAAATGTTTTTGTGTTTTTTTGAAATAATGTCAAATATTTTTAATGAGATTGTGGAACTACCTCCCTGAAAACGATGCCATGTTTTTATACATTCCTTTCATAGGGAGTGGAAAAAACAATTATTTACTATGATAAAATCTATTTTACAGGTTAACCTAGTTTGTCTCTAGAGAGGAGCGCACAACTATCATGTTTGTCACTTTTTTTGAATTTTATTGGTTTAGAAATTGAGAGAAATAAAACAAAATAAAGAAATTATGAAAAGTATGGAAAATAAAAATAAATATCATGAGATTGAAAATAATAATATAAAATCTGGTGATAAGGATAGAGTTATATTTTCAATTTCAATGTCATCATAGTTCGATTTTATCCATTTCCCTTCTGCTAAGCTGATTAAAGTGAGATTCTACAATCACTTCCTCTCACATATTTGGTAAATGGTGTTGGTGAGAGTAAACCTTAACCAGATATTGATTTTGTCTAATCTCCTCCCTATTTAGAAATTTATGCAGTGAATACTATCAACTAATTTTGGAAATTTCCAATCAGGTCTTGTTTATCACAAAAAATCTTGAATATGCACTACAAATCTCACACATTCTAATAATCACAAATTACTTCAATACTAAGATATGATATTCAACATCGTATATAGACCAGAACCAATTTGTTGGAGATAATTTCCATTAAATAATAAAATAATAACAATATAATATAAAGTCAAATAAAATTTTCTAATATAATTTAAAATGTTACTACAAATTGAATCCAACATTACCGAATATAGAAAACATTTAATAACTTAAATATCATGAACTCAAACATTAAAAAATAGAAATAATAAACATCCCCAATAACTCATAATATTTACCCCACCATTGTATGGGTAATTGAGAATAAAGGGGAAGAAAAAGTTTTACAAAACTAAAAAGAAATAAAAGTTGGAAAAAGAAGAACATGGAAAGTTTCTCTAGAATCTTTCTACCAGACATTCAAATTCGTTTCATCCACCATCTTATCAAATCAGGTCATGGTCCCTTTTTATAGGAGGATAAAAATGTAGTGTTATATCTACCCATGATATTTCAAGGAATTTGGAGTGATGTTTAATGAGTACTAGAAAAATTAGTAGACCATACTTTTTATGGCCTCCAATCACTATTCCACGAACCCTAATTTTACCAATTTAATGGAAACCTAAATATTATCATTTCTCCATGAAATTTAAATAGAATATTCCTTGTCGAGTTTTCCTTCGAACCCAATGATAATTCCCCCATTTTATGGTCCTTAGGACGATATATGGATCATTGAATCAGTCATTGTCTATTTCGCCTACTAGGATAAGTGTTCATGTTGATCGGTTTGGTTTGGCCTGTTGGAGTTCGAATTCGATCTGGTTCTATAAGGATTATATGTATCCCCCTGCATACTATCATCCTAAAAAATGGATCACATGAATTGGATGAATATTGTAAGAGTTCTGATCGAAATACAGAGGTAACATAAAACTATTAAAGGTCCAGAATTGACAACATTTCACATTTATGTTCAAAACATAGAAAAAAAGATAAAATGATGAAAATAAAATCAAATTGATTAATGATAAAGTATTAAATAATTTAAAACATATGTAGAGATATGAAAATATGAGGTATATCATAGATCATTATATTGTGTGTTGATTAGTGGCCATGAAGCCAACCCTGATATGGATCCAACTAGATGTGTCTCACCATAGTAATTTGTTTCTAATAATATTTTAGAATTCATTAATTTTCTTGACATTTTTATGTCTGATATAATAAATTATTAGAATCATTTAATCGATGTATATAAATATCTACTTCAAATATTATCAAGAATAAAATTACATGTGAAATAAAATCATCTAGATTCAAAGAATCATCCATTTTTCAGAATATATTCATTAATGATTTTAATTAACACCTAAAAATATTATTTTATTAGTCTGAATATATTATGTCGGTTTCCTAATAAAAAGTGGAGGTTGAAATAATACCACAGTCAAATATTCATTCATTAGTGTGTCCAAAACACACGTACACACACACACAAATATATATTTTACATTAAATATGTATAATGTTTCTAGAACGAACTATTTTTTAATATGATTCTGAAAGTACGATTCAAATACAAGGAAAAGAATCTAAATATTCGAGGTTTAAAGGAGAATATATCCAATTAAAACTTATAGGAAGAAAAATTATACGTTTGGAGACATGAAATTTGTACAAAAAGTATTCTTTCATGGGTTTGAATTGATGAAATAGTATTTTTTTGCAGTGATTTTTTTAATTAATATAAAACTAACAGTTTTGAATAAATCATATATTATCAAATATTTTACAAAATTAAAATAAAAATATAAAAATAATAATGTTTTATGCATATAAATGAAATTATTTCTTGAATGTCTTTCATTAAAATATATTTCAATGAACTGGAATATTTATTCCACCACCTTATGAAATTTTAACCTTGAAATTGAGATTCAGAGCATATGGTTAGATAAAAGGGTAATAATGAATTATAAATTCATTAGTCTACCATGTTACCTTTTCTAACATTTAATTTAACCATAAAACAATCATAAATCATGTTTCCTTGTTCATCAAAACAATATTTCTAGTGGGGTGAATTTCTAATGAATCCTCACTATATATAAATATGGTTTGAGATATATCACATATTTGTAGAGTGAATGAGATGTGAATGTATTTTATTTCCTTATAAAAAAGATGTGTAAGACTCCTGAGGCATGGATTATTTTGGTTAGTATGATATAAGATAATCAAGAAATACAATTATCTATAGGACCTCAAATGTCCCGATTTAATGTGGACCAAACATTCCCTTCACTCAAATAATTATAACATCATTACCCATTGATTTATTCTTGAAGACATGATGATTAAAATTTAATTCAAGTCTATCTTCTATTTATTATCATTGATGTTAATTACTCACAATGATACAATTATATGATATGGGATTTATCTCACCTTATTAGTTGTCAAATCAAATACATACAAACTAACTAGATTAACCAATCATTAAATATCCATGAATATTGGTTTATTAAATATTTTATAATACTAGGAACTGGATGGAGGAATTTTAATGTTTTAATGGATGATATTATATAATTAAAAATCCACAAAATATTAATATTCTGCATTAAATAACACATATAGCGTCCCGAGATTATCTTAAAATACTATTACAAAATGTTGGCCGAATATTGATAACATTAGAAAAATATATTCTAGAGGAACATAATTTTTTTTATTTGGAAACTAGGATACATAATCATCATGCATGGAGAAATATCTTCAATATTTTGTTTGAAGATCATCCCCTATTTTGAGACTACTTAAAACTGTTGTCTATAATATAGGGAAAGGAAATACAAGAATGGGGGATCTCTTATTCTTTTTAAGTGTAAAAAATGGATATTTATAAGCATAATATACGACTAAGGGAATGGGAACCAGATTTGGACATTATAATATTACTATCTTCATATCAGAGATAATAATCAATGGTTATCTAATAATGATTATAATTTTGTAATACATAAATCAAAATGGAATCAGGAGATAAATCCATTCAATCATAAATGATGAGTAAAACATGTTATTTTTTTGTAGTAGATTAAACAAATATTAATATTCCATAGTACTCGGTTCATTTACAAATCCTATATTATCACATTATGATCACTACACCAACTAGGTGGGATACACGACAATCCCTAGTCTCATTCTATAAGGACCTGACCTTAAACATTACTTATTATTGAATTAAATGAATAATTAACATTGAGGATCTTTTCAGGTTTAGTGTTTTATAGAATTAGGACATAACTATTACATCTCAAAGATTACAAAGAAGACACAACTACTCAGCTTCCATTTTTTTCACAAAATAAAAACTCTTGAACACAAGAGTCATGTCTAGTTCCTTGTTTTAGACACCCTAACATTTCCTTCATCCCATCCTTGACCCTATTCATCTTTATGTCCTATGAAAACATTTCAAAAAAACTTGGGATGAGCATAAAAAGATCAGTAAGAGTTATAATAATACGGAAAGAAAACATTAGTCCATGTATACATAAGAATCAATGAAATCATAATTTACTCATAAAACATGATCAATTTAACATACCTCATGAAATCATTAGATTTATGCATAACTCAATATAAATCATAAGGAATAAAGGTAACTTGAGGCATTAATAACATTCTTACGTAGGGAGTAACCCTCATGGTTATGTTTGGAATACCCATGACAGTATATTCCCTAAATCTCTTCAGAGAAACCTTAACGTTTAACTCCTTCGCGTTATCCAATGCATTGGAGAGCTATATTGGGATCACCCACCATTAGTTTAACACGGAACCACCTGTCTTCATAAAAAATGCCCAAGAACCATAACATAATCATAGAATATAACTTAAGCATAAAGGAAAGATAACATTCCCGCACTACAATAACAATATAACATGTTAAGATATTGAAATAATGAATCCATTCTAAAAAGCATTTTTAAAACAAGTTAAAACATTTAATAAAGATATTTTTGAATCAACGTTTCCCATACCACTTTGAAGCGTTTAACATTTTAAACCATTAATATCCATATAAATAAATCCTTAAAACCATTTTGAAAACATGGATATAAATGTGAAATATTTATAATAATAGACCATTATAACATTTAAAATGATATTTTAGTTAAAGGATTTTTAACAAAATGAGAGACAGTTGAATATAATAATTAAGGAATAACATTTAATCAAAAATTTATAATATCATGATAATAAATGGATTCATGATATAATATTCCAAAGGACAGTATATACACCATATAAAAGTGAATTGGTGCATAACGACAATGAAGTGTCAATAGAAATCTAAAATGAGATGAAATCCCTTATAAAGACGGTATCCTTAAATTAAGGATAAATCAATCTTATAATTATGTTTGAAAAATATAAATACATCAAATATAAGTGGATATTAAGTTTAAAAAAACCATAGGCCATTAACAAATATTCATAGGATGACATATTCAATAACTACAAGTTGAACCCAAAGAAATCGAAATTTGGTTAAGAAGTTCCTTTGGTAAAATTTGACTGCCTAACAGTGTGACCTTAAAAGTCATAAAACTAGTTGCTGAGAGAGAAAATGGTATCTCATCACATGGAAATAAAATTTAAATCAATAAGGATATATAATAACATATCCCAACATAAAAATATGTAAATTAAAATACATAACAAAATAAGTCTTTTAAAAAGAGGATTGTGAAAGGTACCCTTACCGATTTGGGCAACTTTCGAAACGTACACCCCATGGAAGAAGGGTCATAAAATGAAGATTTATATACCCATAAATGAGAGTATATTATTAAAATAGTAAAATAATGGGCATTACCTACACCACACAAAAGGAGATAGTGGGCAATGTAGCATGAATCTCACGGGAATAAAAAGTGAGATGAAAATCCCTTTATGAAAATTCGGCAGCCTAACGACGCCACATGAAACATCCAAAAATGTATTGATGAGATCAAATAAGGTCTATAATCATATTAAAATAAAATTTCCAGCAAGATAAATATATATTAACATCCCCCCAACATAATAAAGATGAGCTTAAAATAAGTTACATAAAAAGGAGTACTTTAAATAAAAGAGAGAGGTTGGATCCCTTACCTCAAGTCCGACTTGTCTTGTTCATTTTGTTATATTCCATAATAATAAACTTTGGTCAATTTATAATTTCCTGAGGTCCTCATTTAAATATTATTATTCAGTTTTTATCACATATTATAATGTTATAATAATTGGTTAATAATGTGAGTTCATATCAGACGTTTTTGTCGATGTTTGGTACATGAGTCAAAAATGAACTTGTTTGAAAATGATTGTCCATGTAGTTATAAGTAAATCATCTCCAAAATAGTATTAATGATTTAAATATCATATATATCCATTTCATATTCATTATATAATATTCCATAACATTTGGAGATAAAAATAAATGAAATGCACCATTCATGGAGACGGTAGGACGTACGTACACATGAACGCTACTTTCATTTCTTTATCATATTAATGGAATTAAAAATAATTGAGATATATATATATATATTATAATTACAGTATAATATAATTGTTTTATAGGTAAAATAATTTCATTAATTTCATTCTTTATACATTCCAAATATTGCATGAACGAGTCACATCACTTGAGGGGGCGGTAGTCCACACTTCCTCGTATGAAATTATCGTATTTGGACAACATGCAATGAATAAAGGTATGTTTTAAATATAAAATAAAGAATTATATGGAAAAAATAAATACCATATATATAATATATAAAATTCAGTGACATCATAATGGCCACCATGAAAAGTGTTAAGAAAAGATTAAACAATCATCGTTTCGTGAGGCTGTAAGTCACCATCCACAGAAACAATATGTTTTTTAACCATTTGACAGAGGTGTGTGTAAGTTTATCCCTAATCCTTCACATAAAAACATCCTAGTATATTGAAGATACTGTTTTGGTTACAAAATAATGGAATAAAAATAGTTTATGGGTTTGGATAAGCAAAATAAAACAAAATAACACAAGTGAAGACATTACCATTAAATCGGGTAACTACTCTTGGTTTGAACCAAAAGGGTTTCTTGAAGAGAATTCTGCCAAAAGTGAGGCTTCAATGATTAAGAGAGGGATTTTTAGATATGAAATATGTAGGGTTTGGCCGAGAAAAAGGCTTTAGAGGTGTGTGTAAGGTGGTAGAGGTGGGGGCCTTTTATAAGAGAAGAGGAGGGGTACTCTTGGAATGTTATAAAATATAACTTTATTATAAAATGTGTTTCGGATTTTAAAGGCCCCAAAAGGATATATTTCGAGGATAAGGTGATGAGGTTTATAAATAAACCCATAAAATAGGTTTGTGACAAGTGTAAGACTTATATTTTACCATATCTTCTCATTTTATTTAAATCGTTCATTTATTAGGTAATCACTGCATCAACACTATGTCATAAATAAATTAATTTATTTAATGTCTAAAATTTATAAAAAAACTTCTATGATGTATGAAATATTTTTAGATTTTCAATGAAAATTTATAGTCTAAGAGATCATTTACACAGACAAAACTAAAATTGTTTTAATTGGGTGGTACATACTTTTGTTATATTTTCCTTTAAAAAAATAAAATGATAAAGTGTCACTATCACAGAAAAGTGATTCCATGGGGTCCTAAAGTTTGGCACAAGTAATTACATGGTCCTAAATGATACAACCAGTATAATTAGGACACATTTTGGGGTCATTTTTTATTATTATGATATTATTTTATTATCCTTAACTACCCGATTACTAATTAATCCCGATAATTAAAGATAATTACCATCGTTACTATTCATAATGTCCAAAAAACAAAAGAGACTTAATTAAATAATTTGGACCATCTGATTAAAAATATGGAATCCATATTACCAAATTCCCAAAATAAAAATTTCAATAATTAATTTAAAAATATTTCCAGTTCTCAAAACAAATAACGGATATTTTTAAGCAACATCTATGAAAAGATTGGCACTTGTTTATGTCCATTTTCAAAGTGAAATTAATTATAATGACAACCGTTGAATTAAATGGTAAATATATATTCTAATTAAACTTTTAAACCAATTAAAAATATAATCTAACCATATATTTAAATTAGATGAAAAGGCAGTTTTGATGTAAAATGCAATATTTTTCACTACAAAAAAAATGAACATTGTCAGAAACAGACCAAAAATTTATCCAAAGTAAATTTTAATATTCCAATAATAAATAATAAGTTTATTTTGACAAATAGATCTTATAAAATTGTCAAAAGTTAGATTTAAAAGAGGCATTCCATCAAAAGGCGGTAAAACAATCTTTTAAAAATATTAGAGTATTTATTCTTAAAATTGGATTCATTTGGATTTTAAGCCTCTAATATTTATTGGATAAATGTAAAAATATTTGACAGAAATATGGAATCATTTTTTAGTTATTTATGTTCATTCCCTCCAATACAACAGCTATGCGTTAACTATTATAATATTATTAAATTATTAGTGTGCAACGTAAGATTTCAAACAATGTCGTTGTTGTGTATTGGGTACGCCATAGATCATAGCATTCCCTTTAATGTAGTAATAAAATTTTATTCACAAATATTGATAAACCTTAGAATTTAATATTATTTATTTTCCTGAGATGTTACATCCTTCCCCCCTTTTGGGAATTGCGTCCTCGCAATTTCAAAATTGGGCTTGGAAACTTCATTAAAAGTTCCACATCAGAACAAGAGTCAGTAAAACTATAACTTTAAAAGGAAGGGATAGAAGTACAAAGGTCACCCGAGATAACCCATAATTGAATTCCAAGTAGGAAAATATGGATATGTAGGAGAAAAAAAGGGTCATGTTCTGATGGAGAGTGATAGTAAACATGTCTACGAGAAAGTAAACCACAAGAAAATCACAAACTTGTGATGGGTTAAATGGTATATGATTCCCCAGAAAGAAAAATTAACAGACAACATTTTTGTTTTAAGTTACTTTTCATTGAGAAATTATGTATGAGCTTAACTAAAACATAAGGAAACATAATTACTTGTCATGTTGAATTTCAACTTTTACTAGACTTCTTAATAAAACTCATACTTTCTCCAAAAGATGAGTATTTAGGAAGACTTGTTCGCATTATGATTACTATAATCAACTTCTTGAGAATCACCTAATCCACAAAGGAGAATTATATATTTCCCATGTCTATAGATATCAACCAAAACCAAACCAAAAAGTTTAGTACGAAATTAGATAATACCCAAAAAGGATATTTTTTTTACAAAAAGAAAAACAACTCCTAATCTCCAAAATTTGTCAAACAAAACCCAACGTTCAAAAAAGACCATTAAATAAACATCTATCCATAAAATTCTTCAAAGTAAACCAAACTATGATTGAAACCAAAATCTCCGTAGGATTTAATCACATAGTCTCCCAAGATAAATCTTAACATTTTTCTCCAAAATAACATCAGTTACACTTACAGTCTCATACTGGAAATTAATTAACCTAATCACATATCCTCCATGATAGGCTAATCATTTCCATTGATAACCCAAAATCAACTTACTCTTGATTCATAAAATCATCTAACAAAAAAGAATTAGTCAAACTAACCAGAGACTTCACGTAGTCCAGTGGTAGGCGATAAATACCAGTCGCACTTTGGTTTTGGGTTTGATTCACGTAGCTTCGTTAGAGGTGGCATGTTGTCACACGGTCTTCATGTTGTCATTTGTTCAAAACTGTATAATTCTTATAACACTCCCCAAAAAGTGATAAAATCTTCAAAAATAACCATAAAATAATTTAACCTCAAGTTTATCTCATGACGTTCATATTCCATCGTAACATATAGTAACCCATAATTACCTCAAAATTAAGGATCATATAAACCCTAATGGTTACCTTTATAATTATTACATGAACTTCCACGTCGAGTTGGTTCTCTCTTACATGATGCATTAGAGAACTCACCAAGGTTCAAGTGGTTGATCATGAATCATGATAGTTTGTTTAGAATAACCATGAGATTTCTCATTGAATCCCCCATTTCATCCACTCATTTAATCAGAGAACCACCATAGTTTAGTTCAAACCCATTTTCACTTTGGTGCCTGCTAGATCCATCCATTTACCAAAACAAAAAATTTCAGTGTGAGTCTATCAACAAAATCATCATGTACTAATGAGGATGATAAACAGTAAGATATACTTACTCATTCACTTTATCTAAAAACTATGACTCTTTCTGAAATCCTAACCATTATTGTAATGTCACTTATGCATAAAGAATACCCTAACCTCTAAAGTTATCTAAAACTACCTTTGATACCAACTATAAGGACTCGGCCTTAAAAATTACTTATTATTTAATTAAATGAATAATTAACATTGAGGATCCTTTCAGGTTTAGATTTATAGAGAATTGGGACATAACTATTACATCTCAATGGTTACAAATAGACACATCTACTCAGCTTCTAGTTTTTTCACAAAATAAAAACTCTTGAACACAAGAGTCATGTCTAGTCCCTTGTTTTAGATAGGCTGACATTTCCTTGATCCCATCCTTGAACCTATTCATCTTTATGTCCTGTGAAAAAAATTTCAAAAAAACATGGGATGATCATAAAAAGCTCAATAAGGGTTATAATAATACGGGAAGAAAACATTAGCCCATGTATACATAGAAATCAATGAAATCATACTTTACACATAAAACATAATCAATTTAACATACCTCATGAAATCATAAGATTTATGCATAACACTATAGAAATCATAAGGAATAAATGTAACTTGAGGCATTCATAACATTATTACGTAGAGAGTAACCCTCATGGTTACGTTTGGAATACCCATCATAGTATATTCCCTAAATCTCTTCGGAGAAACCTTAACGTTTAACTCTTTCGCATTACCCAATGCATTGGAGAGCTATATCGGGCTCACCCACCCTTAGTTTATCACGGAACCACCCGTCATCATAAACAATTCCAAAGAACCATAACATAATCATAACACATAACATAAGCATAAAGGAAAGATAACATTTCCACACTGTAATAAAAATATAACATTTTAAGATATTGAAATAATGAATCCATTCAAAAAATCATTTTCAAAACTAGTTAAAACATTTAATAAAGGGATTTTTGAATCAAAGTGTCCCATACCACTTTGAAAAGTTTAACATTTTAAACCATTAATATCCAAATAAATAAATCCTTAAAACCATTTTGAAAACATGGATATTAATGAGAAATATTTATAAGAATAAACCATTAAAACATTTAAAATGATATTTTTGTGAAAGTGTTTTTAACAAAATGAGAGACACTTGGATACAATAATTGAGGAATAACATTTAATAAGAACATTATAATATCATGAAAATAAAAGGGATTCATGATATAATATTCCAAAGGATATTATATACACCATAAAAGAGTGAATTGGTGCATAACAACAATGAAGTCACAATAGAAATGTAAAATGAGATGAAATCCCTCATAAAAAAAGTATCCTTAAATTAAGGATAAATCAATCTTATAATTATGTGTGACAAATATAAATAAACCCAATATAAGTGTATATAATGTGTAAAACAACCATAGGTCTTTCACACATATTCATAGGATGACATATTTAATAACTACAAGTTGAACCCAAAGAAATCTAAATTGGGTTAAGAAGTTCCATTGGTAAAATTCGACAGCCTAACATCGTCACCTTAAAATTCATAAAATTATTTGTTGAGAGAGAAAATGGTATATCATCACATGGAAATAAAATTTACATCAGTAAGGATATATAAGAACATTTCCCAATATAAAAATATGTAATTTAATAGACATAACAAAATAAGTCTTTTAAAAAGAGGAGTGTGAAAGGTTCCTTTACCGATTTGGGAAACTTTCGAAACGTACACCCCAAGGAAGATGGGTCATAAAATGAAGATGTAAATACCCATAAATGAGAGTATATTATAAAAATAGTAAAATAATGGGCAGTACATACACCACAAAAATGTAAATCGTGGCCAATGTAGCATGAATCTCATGGGAATAAAAAGTGAGATGAAAATCCCCTTATGAAAATTCGGCAGCCTAACGGCGCCACATAAAACTTCCAAAAATGGATTGATGATATAAAATAAGGTCTCTCATCATATTAAAATAATATTTACATAAATTTTAATATAGAAGAACCTCCCCCAACATAAGAAATATGATCTTAATATATGTTACATAAAAGAGAGTACTTTAAAGGAAAGAGAGAGATTGGATCCCTTACCTCAAGTCCGACTTGTCTTGTTCGTTTCTTTACATTCCTGAATAATAATATTTTTTAAATATATAATTTATTATGTTCCTCATTTAAGTATTATTATTCTGTTCATATCACATATTATAATGTTATAATAATTGGTTAATAATGTGAGTTCATATCAGACGTTTTTGTCGATTTTTGGTACATGAGTCAAAAATGAACTTGATTGAAAATTATTGTCCATGTAGTTATAAGTAAATCATCTACAGAATAGTATTAATGATTTAAACATCATATATATCAATTAAATATTCATTATATACTATTCCATAACATTTGGAGATAAAAAGAAATGAAATGCACCGTTCATGGAGACGGTAGGCCGTACGTACGCATGAACTCTACTTTCATTTATTTGTCATATCAATGGAATTAAAAATAATTGAGAGAGATATATATTATAAATAAAGTATAATATATATGTTTTATAGGTCTCATAAGTTCATTAATTTCATTCTTTATACATTCCATGTATTGCATGAACGAGTCACATCACTTGAGGGGGCGGTAGTCCACATTTCCTCGTATGAAATTATCGTATTTGCATAACATGAAAAGCATAGAGGTATGTTTTAAATATAAAATACCGAAGAATATGGAAAACCTAAATACCATATATATCATATATAAAATACAGTGTCATAATAATGGCTACCATGAAAGGTGTTAAGAGAATATTGAACAATCATCGTTTAGTGAGGCAGTAATTCACCATCCACAGAAACAGTTTGATATTTAACCATTAGACAGAGGTGTTTGTAATGGTAGCTCGAATAAATCACATAAAAGCATCTTAATATATTCAATATACTTTTTTTGTCACAAAATAAATTAATAAAAAGAGTTTAGAGGTTTGGAGAAGCAAAATAAAACAAAAGAACACAAGTGAAGACATTACCTTTAAATCGAGTAACTCCTCTTGGTTTGAACCAAATTGGTTTCTTGAAGAGAATTCTTCCAAAGATGAGGCTTCAATTATGAAGAGAGGGATGTGGAGATATGCAATCGGTGGGGGTTGGCCAAGCCAAATGCTTGAGAGGTGTGTATAAGTTGGTAGAGTTGGGGGCGTGTTATAAAGGAAGAGGAGGGGTACTCTTGGAATGTTCTAAAATATTACTTTATTATAAAATTATTATCGGATTTTAAAGGTCCCAAAAGGATATATTTCAAGGATAAGGTGATAAGGTTTAGAAATAAACCCATCAAATAGGTTTTTTACAAGTTTAAGATATAGCTTTTACCCTATCTTTATATTTTATTTAAATCGATCATTTATGAGGTAATCACTGCATCATCACAGTGTCATAAATAAATTAATTTATTTAATGTATAAAAATTATAAATTAAATAATATGATGTAGGAAATATTTTTATCTTTCCAATGAATATTTATAGTCTAAGAGATCATTTACACAGACAAAAAAAAATTGTTTTAATTGGGTGATACATACTTTTGTTATATTTTCCTTTAAAAAAAATTAAATGATAAAGTGTCACTATCACACAAAAGTGATTACATGGGGTCCCAAACTTCGTAAAAAGGCATACCATGGTCGGCAATGACACAAATAGTAGAATTATGACACATTTTGGGGTCATTTTTTTATTATTATGATATTGTTTTATTATCCTTAACTACCCGATTACTAATTAATCACGATAATTAAATATAATTACCATCGTTACTATTCATAATGTCCAAAAACAAAAGAGTCATAATTACATAATTTGTATCTTCTGATTCCAAATATGGAATCCATTTTACCAAATTCCAAACACAGAAATTTCAATAATTAATTTAAAAATATTTCACGTTGTCAAAACAAATAACGGGGTTTTTTGAAGCAATGTCTATGAAAAGTTTGGCACTTGTTTATGTACATTTTTAAAGTGAAATTTATTATAATGACCACCATTTAATTAAATGGTAAAAATATATTCTAATTAAACTTTAAAACCAATAAAAAAGATAATCTATCCATATATTAATAATAGATGAAAAAGAAGTTTTGATGTAAAATGCAATATTTTTCACTATTCATTAAAAAAATGAACATTTTTAGAAACATACCTAAAATTTATTCAATGTAAATTTCAATATCCCAAAAATAAATAATAAGTTTATTTTTACAATTAGAGCTCATAAAATTGTCAAAAGTTAGATTTAAAAATGGTTCGCAATCAAATGGCGGTAAAACAATCTTTTAAAAATATTAAAGTATTTATTCTTAAAATTGGATTCATTTGGATTTTAAGCCTCTAACATTTATTGGATAAATGTAAAAATATTTGACAAACATATGTAATCATTTTTTTAGTTATTTCAATTCATTCCCTCGATTAAAACGGCTTGGCGTTAACTATTATAAAATTATAAAATTATAATATTATTAGTGTGCACCGTAAAATTTCAAAGAAACTCATTGTTGCATATTGGGTACGCCATCAAGCATAGAATTATATTTAAAGTAGTATTAACATTTTATTCACAAATATTGATAAACCTTAGAATCTAATATTATTTATTTACCTTAGATGTTACATCCTTCCCCCCTTTTGGGAATTGCATCCTCGCAATTTCAAAATTGGAATTGGAAACTACATTGAATGTCCCACATCGGAACAAGAGTAAGAAAAACTATCACTTTAATAGGAAGGGAGAGAAGTGCAAATGTCACCCGAGTTAACCCATTCTTGGATTCCAAGTAGGAAAATATGGATGTGGAGGAGAAAACAAAGGGTCATGTTCTGATGGGGAGTGATAGTAAACATGTCTAGGAGAAAGATAACCACATGAAAATCACAAACATGTGATGGGTTAAATGGTATTTGATTCCCCAGTAGGAAAAATTAACAGACAAAATTTTTGTTTTAAGTTACATTTAATTGAGGAATTTATTTATGAGCTTATCTAAAACATAAGGAAACATACTTACTTGTCATGTCGAATTTCAACTTTTACTAGATTTCTTAATCAAACTCATATTTTCTCCAAAAGATGAGTATTTAGGAAGACTTGTTTTCATTAAGAGTACTATAATGAAATTCTTTAAAATCACCTAATCCAAAAAAGAGAACTATATATTTTCCATGTTTTTAGATCTCCACCAAAACCAAACCAAAAAGTTTAATACAAGATCAGATAATACCCAAAAATGATATTTTTTTTTACAAAAAGAAAAACTACTCCTAATCTCCAAAAATATTCAAACAAAACCCAATGTTGAACAAATACCATTAAATAAACATCTATCAATAACATTATTTAAAGTAAACCAAACTAATATTGAATCCCAAATCTCTGACGGATTTAATCACACAGTCTCCTAAGATAAATCTTAACATTTTTCTCCAAAATAACATCAGTTGCTCTTACAGTCTCATACTGAATATTAATTAACTTAATCACATATCCTCCATGATAGGATAATAACTTCCATTGATAACTCAAAATAAACTTACTATTGATTCATAAAATCATCTAACTAAAAAATATTAGTCAATCTAATCAGTGACTTCACGTAGTCCAGTGGTAGGCGATAAATACCAGTCACACTTTGGTTGTGGGATCGATTCCCATAGCTTCGTCAGACGCGATAGGTTGTAACACAGTCTATGTGATGTCCTTTATCCAAAACTACATAATTCATATAACATTCCCCAAAAAGAGATAAAATCTTCAAAAATAACAATAACATAATTTAACCTCAATTTTATCTCATGTCATTCATATTTCATCATAACATATAGTAACCCATAATTACCTCAAAAGTAAGGATAATATAAACCCTAATGGTTACCTTTATAATTATTACCTTAACATCCACGTCGAGTTGGTTCTCTTGTACATGATGCATTAGAGAACTCACCATGGTTCAAGTGGTTGATCATGACTCCTGATAGTTGGTTTAGAATAACCACAATATTTCTCATTGAATCCCCCATTTCATCCTCTCTCTTAATCAGATAACCACCATAGTTTCATTCAAACCCATTTTCACTTTTGTTCCTGCTAGATCAATCAATTTACCAAAACAAAAAATTTCAGTGTGAGTATACAAACAAAATCATCATGTACTAATGAAGAAGATAAACACTAAGATATACTTACTCATTCACTTTATCTAAAAACTATGACTCTTTATGAAATCCTAACCATTATGGTAATTTCACTTATGCTTCAAGAATTCCCTAAACTCGAAAGTTATCTAAACCAACCTTTGATACCAACTATAAGGACCCAGCCTTAAACATTACTTACTATTGAATTAAATGAATAATTAACATTGAGGATCTTTTCTGGTTTAGAGTTTTAGAGAATAAGGACATAACTATTACATCTCAAAGATTACAAAGTAGACACATCTACTCATCTTCCATTTTTTTCACAAAATAAAAACACTTGAACACAAGAGTCATTTCTAGTTCCTTGTTTTAGATAGCCTGACATTTTCTTGATCCCATCCTTGACCCTATTCATCTTTATGTCATGTGAAAAAATTTTCAAAAAAACATGGGATGATCATAAAAAGCTCAGTAAGGGTAATAAAAATACATAAAGAAAACATTAGTCCATGTGTACATAAGAATCAATGAAATCATACTTTACTCATAAAACATAATCAATTTAACATACCTCATGAAATCATAAGATTTATGCATAACTCAATAGAAATGACAAGGAATAAATGTAACATGAGGCATTCATAAAATTTTTACTTAGGGAGAAACCCTCATGGTTACGTTTGGAATACCCATCATAGTATATTCCCTAAATCTCTTTATAGAAACCTTAACATTTAACACCTTCATGTTACCCAATGAATTGGAGAGCTATATCGGGATCACCTGCCCTTAGTTTATCACGGAACCACCAGTCTTCATAAACAATGCCCAAGAACCATAAAATAATCATAGCACATAACATAAGAAAAAAGGAAATATAACACTACCACACTACAATAACAATATAACATACTAATATATTGAAATAATGAATCCATTCTAAAAACCATTTTCAAAACCAGTTAAAACATATAATAAAGAGATTTTTGAATCAAAGGTTCCCATACCACTTTGAAGTGTTTAAAATTTTTGACCATCAATATAAATATAAATAAATCCTTAAAATCATTTTGAAAACATGGATATTAATGGGAAATATTTATAAGAATAAATCATTAAAACATTTGAAACGATATTTTAGTTAAAGGGTTTTTAACAAAATGACAGACACTTGAATACAATAATTGAGAAATAAAATTTAATCAGAACATTATAATATCATGAGAATAATGGTATTCATGATATAATATTCCAAAGGACAATATATACACCATATAAGAGTGAATTGGTTCATAACAAAAATGAAGTCTCAATAGAAATGTAAAATGAGACGAAATCCCTCATAAAGAAGGTATCCTGAAATTAAGGATAAATAAATCTCATAATTATGTGTGAAAAATATAAATACACCCAATATAAGTGGATATTATGTGTAAAACAACCATAGGTCATTCAAACATATTAATAGGATGACATATTCAATATCTACAAGTTGAACCCAAAGAAATCGAAATTGGGTTAAGAAGTTTCATTGGTAAAATTCGACTGCCTAACAGCGTCACCTTAAAACACATAAAATTAGTTGTTGAGAGAGAAAATGGTATCTCATCACATGGAAATAAAATTTACATCAATAAGGATATATAAGAACATATCCCAACATAAAATTATGTAAATTAAAATACATAACAAAATAAGCCTTTTAAAAAGAGAAGTGTGAATGGTTCCCTTACCGATTTGGGCAACTTTCGAAACGTACACCCCATTGAAGAAGGGTCATAAAATGAAGATGTAAATACCGATAAATGAGATTATATTATACAAATAGTAAATTAATGGGCAGTACATACACCACAGAAGAAGATATAGTGGCCAATGTAGCATGAATCTCACGGGAATAAAAAGTGAGATGAAAATCCCCTTATGAAAATTCGGTAGCCTAACGGCGCCACATAAAACTTTCAAAAATAGATTTATGAGATCAAATAAGTTCTCTAATAATATTAAAATAAAATTTACAGGAGGAGGAATATATAATAACATCCCCCAACATATGGAACGGGAGCTTAAAATAAGTTACATAAAAGAGAGTACTTTAAAGGAAAGAGAGAGGTTGGATCCCTTACCTCAAGTCCGACCTGTCTTGTTCGTTTCTTTATATTCCTAAATAATAAACTTTGGTAAATTTATAATTTATTAATGTCCTCATTTAAATAATATTATTCATTTTATATCATATATTATAATGTTATAATAATTTGTTAATAATGTGACTTCATATCAGACGTTTTTGTCGATGTTTGGTACATGAGTCAAAATTGAACTTGTTTGAAAAGGATTGTCCATGTAGTTATAATTACATCATCTATAGAATTGTATAAATGATTTAAATATAAAATATATTCAGTAAATATTCATTCTATAATATTCCATAACATTTTGAGCTAAAAATAATTGAAACACACCGTTCATGGAGACGGTAGGTCGTACGTACGCATGAACGCTACTTTCATTTCTTTGTCATATTAATGGAATTAAAAATAATTGAGAGATATACATATTATAATTCCATTATAATATTCATGTTTTATAGGTCACATATTTTCATTAATTTCATTCTTTATACATTCCATGTATTTCATGAACGAGTCACACCACTTGAGGGGAGGTAGTCCACACTTCCTTGTATGAAATTATCATATTTGCACAACATGCAAAGCATAAAGGTATGTTTTAAATATAAAATAAAGAAGAATATGGAAAAAATAAATACCATATATATCATATATAAAATACAGTGACATCATAATGGCCACCATGAATGGTGTTAAGAGATTATTGAACAATCATCGTTTAATGAGGCAGTAATTCGCCATCAATAGAAACAATATGTTCTTTAACCATTAGATGGGTGTGTGTAATTGTAGCTCGAATAATTCACATAAAAACATACTATTATATTTAAGATACTGTTTATGTTACAAAATAAAGTAATAAAAAGAGTTTAGGGGTTTGGAGAAGCAAAATAAAACAAAAGAACACAAGTGAAGACATTACCATTAAATCGGGTAACGCCTCTTGGTATGAACCAAAAAGGGTTTCTTGAAGAGAATTATGCCAAAGGTGAGGCTTAAATGATTAAGATATGAATGTGGAGAGACGAAATGGGTAGGGGTAGGCCAAGGAAAATGCTTGAGAGGTGTGTGTAAGGTGGTAGAGGTGGGGGCCTTTTATTAGAGAAGATGAGGGGTACTCTTGGAATGTTATAAAATATTACTTTATTATGAAATGAATTTCGGATTTTAGAGGTCCCAAAAGGAAATATTTAGAGGATAAGCTTATAAGGTTTAGAAATACAACCATCCAACAGGTCTGTGAAATGTGTATGACATATAGTTTACCCTATCTTTTCATTTTATTTAAATCGTTCATTTATGAGGTAATCACTACATCATCACGGTGTAATAAATTAATTAATTTATTTAATGTCTAAAAATTATAAAAAAAATACTATGATGTGGGAAATATTTCTAGGTTTCCAATGAATATTTTTAGTCTAGGGCATCATTTACATAGAAAAAAGTAAATTTTTTTTACTTGGGTGATACATACTTTTTTTATATTTTCCTTTAAAAAAATTAAAATGATAAAGTGTCAGTATCACACAAAAGTGATTCCATGGGGTCCCAAAATTTGGCACATGGCATAACATGGTCTGCCATGACACAACCAGTAGAATTAGGACACATTTTGGGGTCATTTTGTATTATTATGATATTATTTTATTATCCTTAACTACCCGATTACTAATTAATCACGATAATTAAATATAATTACCATCGTTACTATTCATAATGTCAAAAAACAATAGAGTATTAATTACATAATTTGGACCTTATGATTACAAATATGGAATATAATTTACCAAATTCAAAACACATAAATTTCAATAATTAGTTTAAAAATATTTCCTGTTGTCAAAACAAATAGCGGGTTTTTTTGACGCAATATCTATGAAAATTTTGGAACTTGTTTATGTCCATTTTCAAAGTAAAATTAATTATAATGACCAAAATTGAATTAAATTTTAAATTATATTCTAATTAAACTTTAAAACCAAATAAAAATATATTCTAACCATATATGTAAATTTGATGAAAAGGCAGTTTTGATGTAAAATGCAATATTTTTCACTATTCATTAACATAAATTAACATTGTTAGAAACATAACAAAAATTTATCCAAAGTAAATTTCAATATCCCAATCACAAATAATAAGATTATTTTGACAAATAGATCTTATAAAAGTTTCAAAAGTTATATTTAAAAAAGGTTCTCGATCAAAAGGCGGTAAAACAATCTTTTTAAAATATTAGAGTATTTTTTCTTAAAATTGGATTCATTTGGATTTTAAGCCTCTAACATTTATTGGATAAATGTAAAAATATTTGACAAACATATATAATCATTTTTTAGTTATTTCTGTTCATTCCCTCTATTACAACGACTAGGCGTTAACTATTATAATATTATTATATTATTAGTGTGAAACGTAAGATTTCAAAGAAATTCGTTGTTGCGTATTGGGTACGCCATCGAGCATAGAATTCCCTTTAAATTAGTATTAACATTTTATTCACAAATATTGTTAAAACTTAGAATATAATATTATATATTTACCTGGGATGTTGTAGATTCCATTCCTTATAAGGGATTGAGTTCCCCATCTACATAGAGCATATCAGGTTTTCCCATCTTACCATTGTTTATTTGTTTTCATAGTATTAAAATATTGGATTGGGTTTCCCCATATTCCATAGTGGATCAATCCCTTTTAATTGAATCTCATAATTACCTCATGAGAAATAAATAATTAGACAATCCATTGGAAGGGTATATAGGTCTATCCCTTCTTGTAATAAAATCATACAAATACGTTCAACAAGATAATAAAAACCCATATAATAACACATGATATGATTTGGTTTTCATAATAATGTAATAATTTCATTACCAATGGAAATAAACATATTTTTTAAAATCATTGAATCAAATTCTAAACTAAGAAATAAGTAGGTTTTATATGAATTTAACCCAAGTAAAAGAAATTGTTGTCATAAACATCAATCCATAAATACATAATCCATTCATGAAACAATATGGATAGTATTCATAGATCATATACCGAGTAAATTATAAAACAAAACACATTATGTAATCTTATATGGTGATGTATATTGAAAATAGAATGAAATATTTATTAATTAAAAATAGTCTTTCATCAAAAGTCCATTTTATAAAACTATGTATGAATATTTTCGTTATAATTAATTATTTACAATTTTATCTAAATGATTTTCGGCAAAAAATATATTGTCCACAATGAAATGTTTTTTTAAAAAAAATTAATGGATTTTGAAGCCCTTTTGCTTTTGAAAAATATTTCAAAAAGTCATAAAGGAAGGTCGAAAATATATTGAAAAAAATATTCATTAAAACACCTTGGAAAATACTAATGAATTCTTGAAAACCTTTTCAAATCCTTTTTCATTTAAAATACATTGAAATAGATAATTAAATCCTCAAAAAAATTAGAAAACAAATTATTTTGAATATTAATTGAAAAGTTAAATGTAAGGAACCAATAGATTTTAGAATCACATTTTTTTTGAAAATTGTTTTGAAAAATTATACATTATTATTGAAATCATTGAAATATATTTTATTGAAAATTAATTTGTTAAAACATATAATGGAATCATTTAAAATTGTATAAGAAACTTTCTAAACATAAAATAGTAATGAAAACATTTTTCATTGAATACCATATTACATTAAATATAATAATAAATTTAGGAAAATATTCTCAGTAAAAAGAAACATTTAAACATACAAATAAAATTCATGAAAATTATTTTCCTTATATGAGGTAAGAAACTACATGTAGAGTATGCATTCTTCACCTTAAATAGATTATGAAAGTATATAATATGTAAAATGATAATAATACCACAATAAAAAAAATAAAAGCTAAAACATGTCTAAAATTTCTTTTAAACATAATTGGTTAAGATTAATTTTTTTTAAAATATTATCAAAAAACAATATTTTAAAAGGACACATAAATATGAACGATAGGATAAATGATGATATATTTTTACAAAAATATTTATAATTATATATATTAAATATGATTGGAATAAATTGAACCAATACGTGGATATGAAATTAAAAAAACGTGGAGATTGTAATTCAGGATATTTCATAAATAGTTCTAAAAAATTATTATACTGTAGCTCTAAACTCTTCCCACTTTGAAAATAAAAAATCATAATCCCTAGAAAAATTTACATTAAATAAAGCATAAAATATCATTAATGGGAGTTTATTCACAATATAAAATGTCTAAGGAAAGTATATACACCACATTGAAGAATATAGGATCAAATCATGGAATGTATCTCAAGGAAAGAAAATTGACACAAAATTACATTACCTATTAGGTAACATATGAAAAATAAACCCCATGAATGAAATATTATAAAATTAAAATGTAAATATAAAAGTTAAACATATGATATATTTAAAAAATTAATGGTATGTATATATATCTCCTAATAAATATGAGTGGTGAATAAGGCCGAAGTCTCACAATAAAAACTGATAAGAGAAAACCCATAACATAGGTGTTGACATACTTCATACACATTCAAACATCAAGTATAATAAATATAAGTATATTATAAATAAAAAATATAACTATATTATTATAAAAAATACCATATATGATTTTTTTTGTATTTATATTTCCCTTTTATTGACAACTCCATCTTAATGTTACGTTTCGGGTAATATCTAATTTTTTCGTATCTAATTTGGATTGTTATTTTGGATCATATTTCCTAGATAATTATTTACATATTCAATAATGTAAAAATTATATTAATATAATATAATTTTTTGTATATGTATTTATAATAATATATAAATTATTGAAATATGAAATGGTATACACAGTTCTTGGAGATGGTAAGACATACGTACACATGCACATTGATTTCGTTTTGTGGTAGTATTCTAGGAAAAAAATTAAATTATATATATGTATGAATATAAAAAATATAACTCATTTATAATTATTATTTCATATATATTATATAAAATTTCATTAATCCCATTCTTTATACATTTCATGTAAGATGTGATCGAATGACATCATTTTGATGAGGTGGTAGTCCACACGTCCCAATAAGAAGTTATCATATTTCCAAAAAATTGAATGAATGATGTAATGAGATATATAATACATACAAGAATAATAAATAAATCATATATTTCATATATTTCATTTAAAAACAATTTTATAACATAATACATATCCATTAAAGATGATAACGGAAAAACAAACAACATCGTTTCATGAGGCGGTAGTTTATTTTACTCAAGAATGATAAGTTTCTTACTCAGTAGATGGACGAATGTGTAAGTTTAGGTCTAAACAATAAAATAAAATCATATATGTATATTTAATATTTTTTTATTAAATAATAATGTAATAAAAATATTTCTTGGGGTGGAGAATGAAAATAAATCAACTATTTTTTGGAAGGATGTTAATTATTCTTTGGGTAACTCCTCTTGGCTTCCACCAAACGGATTTAATGGTTGGATTTGATAAAAAAATTAGGATTATAGGATGATTTTATGGATGATAGGAACATATTTTAAAATTTTTTGGAATATATAAAGTGCTTGAGATGTGTTGAGAGCCTAATTTGAGTGGAGGAGGTGTAGTATTATTTTAATTTTATTTAAATGGAACTTCCACAAATGGGTTTACCATATTTTGTGGCTCCTAAAATGGTCATATATAAATAAAATTTTATATAGGTTCAGAATATGAAAAGGAATTGGTTTATGGACAATTATTTAGGTCATTTGGGACATATGATTAACTTTTATCTTAACCACTGTAATTAATATTAATCACTTCTATTGATATTTCTTGACAAAAATATTTATCTATTTTATAAATATTAATTTATTCAGACTAAAAATTGTTAATATATTATTCAAAATTAAATTCACCAAATTTTCAAAAATTAATTAAAAATTCATATGGAATACAAGACACCAATACGATTTTTTAAAGAAAAAACGTTCAAAAGTATGAACGTAAATTATATCCAATTTTATTTTGAAATCAGTTCTAACGACTTATGTGCGCTTTATTTTTTTTATTTTTTCAAAAAATAAATAAAGACTAAATAAAATTATAATTTTACTATCTCAATAAATTCGATGAAAAATTAGTTCATAATTAAAATTCATTGTTCTTAACCATTCCTCAAAAAATGAAACTTCTATGAGAAATACCGAAAATACACAAAATTATGTTTGATATTCAAATTTAAATAATAATATTTTTTCTTAAAATAAAAATTTGAATACTTTCACAATAATATTTAAAATTCACTCACTATAAAAATTTGGAAAAATTCTCTTTTTTGAAAAATACATCTTTTTATTCCTCAAATTGGATTTATTCTTATGATATTCATATCAAATCTATTGGATGAGTATCCAAAATATTTAAAAAATATAAAAAATATATATATTTAAAACATTAATGAACTGTTTTTTATTAATTTATTGATATATAATTTTATTTTTAAATAAAAAAATAGCTTTCATAAATAAATTAAATTAATTATTTTAGAATAGTTATTTCACTGACATATAATAATTTTTAACCCAAAGATTAATTTTATATATTTATTTTTAATATATGTTTCAAAAAAATATTATTTTTAATAATAACTTCAATTCCAACATCATGGTGGTATCTTTAGTAATATGTACTAATCATATTTATTATATATTTACGTTTCGTAAAAACTCAGCATTGTGTTATCACAATTATTTAAGGGACTCCGTAATTTGTGAAATAAAAAAATAGTGTTTCACATATGGAAGTAAAATCATAGTTTTATGTGTAGAGTAATATAAAAAAATCCACTAATTCTAGACAAACATATTTCATCTATATATAAAAAATATTCATTTATAAATGAAAATAAAAATATTAAAAAGAATTCATTAATTAAAAAATGTTCACAAAATATATGGGTGTGACATTCTAAAAGATAAAAAAAATCTCTCCCTCAGAATTTATATGGGTTAATACTACTTCCCTACTTGAATTATCCATTCATAGAAACCCACAATGTAAAAATTAATACAAAAACATCATTTAAAAAGGGATTGTGGAAAAAATAATTATTTTCTAAAGTATCTCATGATTTGGATTCTACATGGTAAATGATTGGTGGGATGTGAAAATATGAAAATGAAAGAGAAATATTACTATTACGTTCTGATGGAGAGAGAAAGGGAAAATGGTTATGAGAATTTTAACAATTAAAATTCTATAACTGAATGAGAATTAAAAATGGTCATTGATTTCATCAAAAAGGATAATAACATGAAAAAATTTATTTCAGGACCCAATTTCTTCGTGTCAAATTATTTTCATGAAAAGATTAACTTACAAGATTTTAGGACAACGAACCCCTTTGATGTGCCTTGATCAACTTCCACTTCATATATTATTCTAAGAATTAATGGAAAATGTTTCATTCCGAAATCATTTATAGATCATGAGATCCATATATTTATTGTTAATTCTGTCCATATGTCTTTAGTTAACCTCAAAACAATATTTATAGAATTGGTTATATAATATTCATTAATAATCACATAGAGAGATAATGCATTAATATCTAAAACCGCAAATGAGGTTTAACTTAATATATTCAATAAATGGTAAAACATATATCCCATTCAATATATGGAAGTCCAAAACATTATAAATAAGATACCATGTTTCTCAAAAACAACATATCATTGATCCCCCGTACAACATAAACTATCTCTAATTTTTCACAAACCAAACATTTGAATTCCTTATTCATATATTCTCTAAAAACATGGAAATTACCTAAAATAAAAGAAATCCGTAATGAAATAATTCTTGTTTCATTATTTAATGTTTGATAGGATATATTATTTATGTAAAAAAATCAATCTCAATCGATGATAACAAAAACACATGTTAAAAAATCCTTAATTTTTTCCCTAGTAATCATTAACGTACAATTTACTTATTAATATTCAACATAACATTACCCATATATAATTATCTAATAATAAGAATCATTTTGAGTGTAATATTTCCCTTAATCATTTGTTTCCCATGAACATAACCTTTCCATCATATCACATTTCTAGTTCATAAGAACCCTTCATCATATAATATTAAATCCAAAGAAAAATAACATAAATCGTAAAATCCTTATATATTTCACCATTCATATAACATAATTCTTGAATCTAGAAACAAATTAATACTGATTTTATAGTTACTACTTAATCCCCTAACAAGGATACCTCATCATATTAATTAATAATCGTTCCATTCATATTTCACTTATTGTATCGCCATTAGAAGTAATATAACCATTACAAAAACCATCTTGACGATTTTATTCAGGATCATTACATCTTTTACATCAATTTTCATTGTAACCATTCATTCAACACTTACAATATTTTAATTTTGATGTGGTGTTTAGGAGTCCAATATTCCCATCAATGTCATTTACCAAACTCCCAATTTTGTCCATTGCAGTCACTTGTATTCTATCCTTTTATTCCACAATCAAAACATTTAGTTACCAATATATGAAAATAATTTAGGTGATTTCTCCATCATTTTTTTGCATAAAAGTTAATGAGTCATCCTTCCTCCTTGGTCTCCATTACCCGAACTCTTAGTGAATTCCTTCAATATATTCATTAGTGAGTCTTGTAGCTGGTTAAGGTACATGTTGGTAATCATGTTCCTTGAAAACTAGTTAGGCCTTATCACAACATATGTCACTTGATTTATTATCCCATTTGTATATTCATTATAAAAGTGTCTCTAATATTCAAATTTAACCATGTTCCTTCTAGTTCATACAATTTACTAAAACCATAATTCATAGTGTGATCATAACATATCTTTATTCTAAACCACATAATCATGAAAAATCACATATAGGAATTCAAATTTATTGAACCATAGGCTTATCCATATATATATCCCAAGAAATATCCTTAGAAATATCCATAGGGATCACACTATAGTTTTATTATCCATGTTTCCAATGAATGGTGAAACCATTCATTTCATACAATCTATAGATACTCAAGCATAACCTAAAAGGAAATTAAATCATTTTAGATGAATATTCATTCAATTACAAAAATACATGGCTCCGGAGCATTATTGTTTAGTGTGTTTGGAAACATGGAAACATAATTATATATCTTAGTGAAATATATTATCGCTATTAAATAATGATATTACCCTTTAGTACTACTACATAATACCATTCTTTATAACAATGCGTAAGTAAAAAAATAATGGTGGGATCTCAGATGCACAGTAAGGGTAAAAAAGAGAGATATGTAAGCATTATATGAGGTTAAGGGTCTAAAAACATGGTCATAATATTTAAATATCATTCCATTCATATAAAATATCATAATCAAGAGTCATGGAATAAATATTGTATGATCATAAGTCGTCAATAATAAGATAATCCAGAGCAGAAACCCTGAAATCAAAATATATGAATAAGACATTGAATTTTTGGAATTATCATAAATATAAAATAACATTCCCTAAGGCAAGGTTCAACGAAGAAACATATATTTGAACGTTATGGGGGATACATCTACTAGGTGGGAGTGACCTCTAAACCTAGTTGTAGTTTTATCCTTATAAGGGATCACGTTTCCCATCTTCCCATAGAAGATCATGTCTCTCTATAATCCTATAGTGGACAGGGTTTCTCCATATTCCCGTAGTGGATTGATTTTCCCAATCATCCATAGTGGATCAAGACCATCAACTGGATTCCCATGATTATATAATGAGATATAAATATATACACAATGCATTGGTGGGATATATAGGTCCCACTGATCTCATAATAAAATTATAACTATATGTTCCCAAGATCATAAAGATTTATACCATAACCCAAGAAATTATATGATTGTCATAATCATTTAATACTTTATTAACCTTTGGAAGAAATAAAAGATTCATAATCATTTCTTCATTGAATAACCAAGGAAAAGATATAAGTTTCACCATCATATATTTAATGAATAAATAATTGGTGTCATAAACAAAATTCCATCAAAATATAATTCATTTAATAAAGGTGATAAATTGTATTTTTTGATCATATCCCCAAAAAATAATAATTACAACAATGTATGTTACCATTAATGGATATGTATTTTGAAAATAACATTGAAAATTTTATAATGAAAATTTTATTTCATCAAATATCCTTTTTATAAAATAGTTAAAAAATAATTTTCATATATATAATTCATTACAATTTGATTTAAAATATTTTTTAGGAAATCATTTCTTCTTTTCGAGAATGGATTTTTCCATTATGTTATTTAAATAACTATTTATTTTAAAATTACAATGAATAATTATTAATGATGCATTCAAATTATTTCAAACCGTTTTCCTTTGATAAAAACATGAAATATTATAAAAAACACATAATTCATTTTTAAAATATATTTCTCTCATGTTTTTTAAAATCATACTGAAAGTTTGAAAAAAACACGATATCTTTTTAAATGAAAATAGCTTTAAAATATAGAAATAATACAATAGATAATTCAGGAAAAAATGTTCTATTAAAATTTCATTGAAATGAAATAAATAAATCATTAAATCATTGGAAATATTTTCAATGAGAATGACATGTTGAAAAAAATAGTTTTTGATTTGAAAATTATTTAAGACACCTTTGAAACACAAAAAAAATATTGAAAACCATTTTTTATGAAAATAAAATTAAAATAAAAAAAATCTAGAATATTAGTGAAATATTTTATTTACATATAATATTTTATACAAAAAAAAAAGAAGAATCAATGAAATGATGATTAAGGTGAAAATAATTTCCTAATATGTAGAACATTCTTGATGTACCTTAAAAAGGATTTGATAGTGCTGTGATAAAATATTTATATTCATCGTAATTTGTTTTGTAAAATTCAAAACATTTCCAAAAATTTCTATTACACATTATAGGGTAATACGAAATCATTTTGGAAAACATTTTTTGAAAATATTTTTTTGAACGAAATTAACTTTCTAATTAAAACAATAAATAAAGTCGAATATTCATAATTTTTTTAGTAATCATAACTAAAAAATAGTGTAAACATGGATGAAATACTAGTATATAACATGAAAACCCACATAAGAATAAATATCATGGGTTTTCATAATATATGGATTATAAAAGTTCAGTAGTGGAAGCAAAATCATAAACAGTCTCGATAAATGACAATATTTTATGACTAAAATCATAATCCTTTTATAATATTAAATGATTATACCCATAAAAATAACATTATATGAATATTAATATATAAATAAATGATGTATATTCATGATATAACAATTTATAGGGCATTATATACACCTCATAAAAACACTGGTGTGTAACATGGCATTTGTCGCAAAAAGGAAAATCGAGACAAATTTATTTTATTGGTTTGGTAACTTTTGAAAAATAAAATCAAAGAATTCAATATAATAAAATGGAAATTTAATAACACAAAATGTAATTATAATAATAATTGAAAATTTTAATTGTATTTATACAATCCACATAGTATTAATGAGTGGTGAACAAGTTATAAGTTTCTGAGAAATAAATGTTATGTAGGAAACCACTAACCATAAGTCTTGAGTTTATCATACATATTCAAAAATACTATATTATAAATAATTTTTTATTATAAATATAATAAATATAATTATTATTGTATCTAATACCATATCTGATTTTTCTATCACATTACACTACCCATTTATTAACAAATCAATGATAATGTGATGTTTTAGGTAATATCTACTTTAGTTATCCTATATGTTTTTCTTGTTATTCATGATTCTATTACTCATATAATGATGTATGTATTTAATAAATGTATAAAATAACATATTTATCATATATATTCTTTATATATTTATTTAAATCAATCTTTAATTTATATTGATATGAAATGTAATACAACATTCACGGAGATGGTAGGCCTGAAGTACATATAATATTTATTTCCATTTTCTTGTTGTATTGAAAGAAATAATGAAAATTAAAAATATTCATAAAATATAATGTATATTTAATTAAAATTTATTTTTCATATATATATATATCATATAATTTCACAAAAAGCATCCTTAATACTTTACAATGAATGCGTGGATGAATCTCTTCACTTTCAGTAAGCGATAGTCCACACATCCACAAATCAAGTCATCATATTTATATATATATAAAAGAATTATTGAATGTGTTATATAATATTTCCATTATCATAAATAATTCATCAATAGAGTATATACCATATAAAACATAATTTATCTCCTAATTCACAATGATTAATGATCATAACGTAAAAAAACAACATTATTTCTTGAGGCGGTAGTTTTCTCTACAAAATAAAGGGAATTTTTTTGCCTATTAGAAGGAATTAAAGGTACATAAATGATATTATATTATAATAGTAATATATATTTTTTAGGATATTATTTTATTATATATTCATTCAATAATAATAGGTTAGGAGGTTGAGAATGAAAATAATAAAAAGGAGCTTGAGTAAGGATGTTACCATTTCTTTGGGTAAATCCACTTGGTTTGCACCAATGAGAATCCTTGGTGGGATTTATTAACAAATAGAATAATCTAGGATGAATATATGGATTATTTGAGAGTATTTTATTAGATTTTGGATGATAAAATTTTCATGATATAGTTGACTTCATGGGAGGGATGGATTCATTTTTTAAAGTAGAGGATGATTTGAATTATTGTAAATTTTTAAAAGAAAATTAAACCAATGATTATTTAACATAATTTTTTATAATAATGTTAAAAAATTGTAAAACTGATTATATAGTCAAAATATGGACATAAAACTGATTTTCACATGTTTCATTTTCATTTTGGGCCTTAATATAATGTCTTAGTACTTTGTTTGGCTCCTTTTCCTCTTTATCGACGCATTTAATTTTAATCATATTCAAAAATATTTTAATTAAAAGAATATTTTGATATAATTTGACCTTATAAATTTTGAATACATTAATTTAAATTAATCCTGAAAATGCGAGGATAATGCATATTTTTAATCTGAAAAAGTAAAAAACATTGAAATAAATTCTTATCCAATATCAATGTGAAATGTGTAATAATGAACAAAATAGGATTAACAGATCTATATTTTATCTTATTATAATTTAATTCTAAATTAAAACCTCATTTTACTATATTAATAAATAATATTAAAATGAAAATCTGAATTAAAATTCAATGTTTTTCACTACAATTTATGAGAATTAAACTTCTCCAAAAAATTTGAATGATTTAACCTTATTTAACCAAGGTATTATGATATAAAAAATTAATTTTATTTTTCCAAATATAATTTATTAACGGTTAAAATATCATATTTAAAAATGGCTATCCATTAAAAGGCAGTGAAATTTCCTTTTTGAAATATAAATCCTTTTTTTCATGAAATTGGACTTTTTATTATCAAATAACTATAAAATCTATTTGATGATTATCAAAAATATTTATTTAACATATAATGTAATATTTTTTATAAAAAAAATTATTTCATTAATTTATTTAGGTTAAATTTACTTTTATTATTGAAAAAGCGTCTTCATAAAAATGTAATTTCATTATCATCAAATAGTACATTCATTAACTAGTACAAAATGATAATAAATGGATTAATTTTATATAAATGTGTAAATAATATCTTCACAATTTTGTTAAGAATATTAGTAAAATCAATTATTAGATATATGTTATTAATATAATAATATTATAATAATCATAAAAATAGTATATTTATGTTTTGTAAAAACGTAGTATATTTTGTAATAAAAGCTATTGAATAGACTAAGTATTGTGTTTATGAAAACACAAAATGAGTGTTATGTGTACAAAAATATAATCTATATGGTGTGTGTATTTCCTGGTTGTTTTTTTGTGTTGTATAATGCAATCAAAACATAATGATTTTACATAAAAAACATTATTCCATGTTTTGTGAAATGAAAAATATAAAAAAGATTAACTAAAGTTGAAATAAAATATATAGTTAAATCACATGGAGTAATAACCCAACTCGATGAGGACCGAACTTTGACTACCCCATTACCACCTCTAATATGTTTTTGGTAATAAGGAATTGTTATGTAGGCATATCGCAAGGAAGAGAGGTATTAACCAAATGTACATATACATGTTCACACATCTCAATGCCAATACAATGATAAAATGTATAAATTTCTAAAACCAATGAATGTATGCATATATTATACCATAAAAAGAGTACTAAAATATATCACGGAAAGCAATAAATGGTCCAAATACAAGGAGAAACAAAAAATCCATAATGCTGAAAAAACATAGAATCAGTAGACTGTAATAAAACAAAACCATCCAAAAAACACATCATTCTTTCTAACAAAAATATAGGCTCCACTAGCTGCATTCCATCCTAGGATGTTTTGAAAAGGGCCTTCAACTTCAGAAGAGATGACATATAGGGAAAGGAACCATTCATGGGTGAGTATATCATTACCCAGTAGAAAACCCCAATACCACTAAATAAAGAGAGTCATGAATATTCATTACTTGAAATGGTTATTACAATAAATGGTAAACACCTATACATACTGAAGAAGGACAACACACATCTTAGTGGTCTTAACCAAACGTCTTTCACAAAGATTATAGTTAAGGATTCTTGGAAATTATTGTTCCTTGAGAAACCCTTTCATGATCCTTGCCATCATGGGAAATACTCATCCACAAGGTCATGATCATTATCCCCCATCCATGAAAAAACTCTGGTCTCTGATAACATATTTACCCAAATAGGGTATCACACTAAGGACCTATCAAGGACACCAAAATCATAATCATGTTCGACAAAATATGTACGGGTTTTATAATAATAATATAATGATCCCTTTTGAAATGATCAGTTATATTGATGATTATTCCATTGTGCGTGGATCTCACACAGATTTCAAAACCCAAACAATGACAATACGATGTAATGTTTGAGGATCATACTATAGTCACACGGTGGGTCTACAAAAATCAATCTATAACATATCCAATAGAGGGTATCAAAATCCATGATTGTGGACATAATTCCCAAGTATAACATCATATTGATTTACCAGGGGAGCATACTCAATCAAATATATTCGAAACTGAACAAATGCACAGCCCCAAACACACTCAAAAAAAGGTTCACATCATGTAATGGGTGTATACAGCTTTTTTATCCATCCTTAGGTCATATTGTGTGGTGCTGACTCACACGAAAAATAAAAATACTTATATAGGGCGTTTAACAAATGATAGACAACATGTTGAGTACTTACAACACTCTACTTGAACCATCGGTTCATTTATATGTACTCTTTTCTTCACCATGTACTACCATGTGTACCTATCCCTGTAATATCCCACGCATCCTGGGTTACAGGATGAGCGTCTAGGGGAATGATGCACATAATCTATAATATAACACATGGCATGATCCTTTTCATCACTATGTAAACCTAAGAGCCCCATAAAGTGTCCCACATGTTTTGTGGTTTTAAATTAATAGTTTTGTAACACATAAATTTTAGAAGATATGGATTCATCACCAAATCAACTTCTACATTTTCATTTTTATGGTTCCATCTTGGATTCTAGGATATAAGGTCTGTCATCCCTATCATCATTAATCATTGAGATTCAACGGTTACAATTACATGAGAAACTCTAACACTGGTAGCCTATAGTCACTCCCAAAAACCTCGATCATGAAACATAGTTGTCAAATTCTGATCAAATTATGACTATACTCTAATGATTTTACACATTCATCTAACCCTCGATCACAAGACATACCCACAGTTTCTGTTCCATGCTTCAAAGAATAATTAAGAAAAATATAATCGATGTTAATTTGTTGAACCATGGTCTAGAATAATTTCATATGATGTACGTGCGGTGAAATGAGGTATAAGTCCATAAACCATAATATATTAGGAATTAACCAAATAATTTTTTACGCTTTATATGTTTTTAAAAAAATCGATGAACTAAGAGGGAAATGATCAATTTAAAAAGAAATTAACCACACATAAAATATTGTCTCTATTCATGAATCAATTTTTTTCATGTGATTTATTCATACCCAACTAGGATAAAATAACTAGACAAAATCACATAAATCAAACATCCTTCATGGAGTATGGATTCATTGTTGAAAATGAATATTCTTTTGTTACTGTCATTGGGTATATCCACAAACTCTGGTGGCATAATGATCCAAGATATCATTCGGATCTGATGTAGTTCTCGAAGAAAAATATCCCCCCTACACTTTTTTATATCTATATGGATATTTGGAAAACATTGATATCTCATTATAAACATGTATTTATAGAGTAAAATAGGACACATTTTCCATATAGTAAAATAATGTTATTTTTTAATTTTTTTCTTTATTTATGACCCTTGTAGATTTTACAATAATGGAATTTGAAAATATATATTATGTACCAGCTAGGGTAAATCCCATTCATAGAACCCAAATACTATATAATATTTCAATTTTTCTCCTTTAGTTAAGTGTTGTTATACCTTTCAAGATAACTATATGAGTATGATATTAAGTTATTTAATATTTATCAAACATTAATTAAGCACCCATCAGGCCTCGTAATATCATCATTTCTTAGTGAAATTATTTGAAAAAAATCCATATAATATTCTAATGTAATATATGAAAAAATTATAGTCGTACCATTCCCCCCATAATATGAATTTTTTCAATAATTTCTATATACCTCCTATATAAGATGATGTTATTGAGAGCTCTTTAATGTTTCCCACTCATATGATCTCTATTAATGATTCTCATGATTTCTACGTATGTGAACTTGGGTAATTCATTCCCCATGAGTGATGTTATCCTTATGATCCTTGACATTCACTAGGTATTTTGAAAATGTATTCCTTTCCATGATTTCTACTACTCTGTAGTTGATAACATGGGATGTTTTATCCAAATATCTACACATTTGGGATACATGGATGATATCATGTACATGGTATAACAATGGAAGTATTGATATTTATAAACCCACCTCATAAACTCTACAAATAATATATAATTTTATAATAAATCATAGAGATAACATTCCAGAACATTCAAAGATTCATAATCTGCATCGATTTGAGACCCTAGGAAACATATGGTATCACTACTAATAAACCAGTTGCATATTTTATTGGTCCAAAAAAGAGTTATGATGGAATTTTATAGTCCTTATTCCCTGCTTCATGATATATACATTCTCTATCGTATATCTCAGTAACTTTTGTCCCATGAGTGATGACTCAGAAAGATCAATCCAAAAACGTAGTGACATATATAGTCACCCTTACATTTCCATGAATTATTTAATATATAAGGTGAAAAGGTATATTTTCTGATGAAATACAAAAAGGTAAGGTGATTGTCTCAACTATTATCTAAATACAATATGAATTATTGATAAATTTCAATGATGAATGGAATGATCCACTCAATGTGTCCACAATATTTTGGGTGAAACATCATAATCAAACTTAAATTATCCAAAATGCATCTGAAATTTATCACGATAATCAAAATGTGATGTTAGAATCATTATCTAAAACATCCATGAAGGGAACTCAGTGGATCAAGATTATGTCATACCCATAAAAGTATCCTAATCACACTACAGAACTCTATAGCTAAATTTTTAGAATGTGGTCCAACTAGGCGAGTCAATCAATTTTCACCCATATGTCGCCAAGTACCATATACATAAGTGGTAACCCCTTTATTAAATCCACGTATATCCAATCTAAATTCAAATTTGGAACTGCTGTAGTTGAGCTAAACAATCAATAAACTTCTTACCATCCTTCACCAGCTTATAGATGATGCATCGAGAGACAAAAAATGCAACACATCTACTCATTCATGTCAAAAGAAACTAATGTTAGAGGTCCTGATACATCTTTTATATGGATGGATTTATGTCCAAAGGGTATGTATGGAACTCGATCATCGAATATTCCCACAATTTCATTGGTACCATTGTATGTCCTCCAATAAGGATAACATGTTATTAAATTCAGAATGTCTATAAGGAGCTATCCGTTGGATATCTTATTTTGTATGTTCTCAAAATCGGCTTATCCATGATAAGATTCTATAACACATAACTAAATTAGTGATAGTAAAAGTCATCAACAATACGTATGAAGCACCAATGTTGTCTCTAATGGAAAATTTTAAGGACACTAACTGCATTGACACCTCAACAAACTACAAAGAATATGAAGTCGTATTGAGATAATCATTCCCCATGATCCCATTTTGAGGAGTATAAAATATATTGATGTCATAGTATTTGTGGAACTCTATTCATTTCATTTTTTTCATGTTAGCATCCTAATTAAATATATAAATTAGGCCACTATTTTCATAGTAGTAGATAAAACCCATGTCCATCAAGTAGTGTATCCCAATCATCATGGTGAACACAAAAACATCATGATTAAGATAATGGGTTGGACAATTATTCTTATTGGGTATCCAAATTATAGACCCATAGGAAATCACATCCCGACATAGCATCATAATATAAAGAAGTGTTTTACCTAAAGAATTGTAGAACACTATTTAATCAACACCCTCCTCCATAAATATCAAGATGGGGATCCTCATCAACATCTCACTCTACTCCTGAAATAAAATTTGTAAATTTTTAATCCAAACAATAGTCTTCCCCATTGGGTGATATTTGTCAAGGGCTCTCCAACATGGGAAAAATTTGGAAGAAAAAACTATTAGTACTTTTCATCGAGGATGAAATTATTCACCACAGTAGCACTCTTAGGTTGATCCCAAGATAGAACTTCCTCATCCTTGAAATAGTCCACGTCCACTACTATCATTGTTATAATGTGTCCCAATAAATAGACATGTTTAATTATAAAAATTTAATTTCAAAACATCCCATAATGTTAGTTCTCATATATTATTTAATGTAAAATCATCAAGTGTCTCATGTGATCCTCTTGGGGCATTAATTACCATAGTATATGGGGAATTTAGACAACCAAATACTAATATCAGAATGACTAAAAGACCAAGTTCAGGAGTCCAATGATAACTTCTTGGAAATATTTAATGAATTAAGTTATCATAGAGTATTCATAGTGACCATAGATACATCTCAAGGTCATCTTTGGTATATCCTATTCTTATTATTATAGTTTTTGATAGCATTATTTGAGTTCAATCACCAAGAACCATCATTCCCTCTCAACTAATCTAATTGGTCATCCATCATTGGAAGTGTATATTTTCTAATCATAGTATCCTTATAATTTTACTAGTAATCCCCATATAATCGCATGATCTTATCAGCCTTATTGAAAAAAAATTTTAAGGCTTCACATGGGGAAACATTGAGTCTCAGAAAGACCTTCATTCGGAAGACCTTCAATTTTACCTCTATATTTTAAATCTCTAAGGGATCAATCTGTAATGATAGTATATTTATTGGGTTTGAACATAGGTGTATGTTATTGTACAAGTATATCACTTGAAAGGGAGGGGTAATCTTGGAATATCCCTATGAAATATGCCGCCACACACCACCACTAATGCAAAAGAAATATTAGAGCATGGAATCCACTAATCGAATAGTATTTTTATCAAACTAATGAGTAATCAACTACACTATCCCATTACATTTACCATAAAACATTTTTAGGGTTTACATTTCAATTCCAAATGAAATCCTAATCCCATCACATTATATCAATTAGGTCTTCCACTGAATATATAAAACCATTGAATTTAATATGGTTATCAAGACAATATCATATGTGTTGTCCTGAGGCCTCATCCAACATACAATTAGATACCACATAAAGCTCTCACCTAGATGTATCATATCACACAATGAGTAAAACATTAAAATCACAGTGTTACATTATTTCAGTGTGCAAATGTGCAATGGTAAGGGGAAAATCTCAAACAGAATGTCAAATTCAAAAACAATAGAAGTGTGAATAAAGGAATGACTCACACACATGTCTATTAATACTACATCTAATATAGACAATATAAATATCATAACACATATCAACACTACAACCATGGGTTTTTATGTCTCTATGGAATTCCTCTACAATAATCATTTAACCCATGATCCTGGATCCTATAATAGATAATATTAGGTGGTGGTTTCAATAATTCAAACCTCTAACCACCTCATTCTACTCAACTTCCCCTATTCCACTTCTTTCGAAAAAACCACCCAAATAATTTACAAGTGTCATTTTAGGTGGTCCCTTGATTCTATTTTGATTAGCTCTATGATAGGTGAAACAATCCATGGAAAGATTTCCAAAAACCTTCATACAAGAATAACTCCCTTCCCCTATGTAGAATTGAGCCATCCTGAGAGTCATTCATCCCTGATCATATATCCTAAGACCGATTCCTCTAGAATATTACATTCCTAGATCCATGTGACTTCCATAGGCTACATTTTGATGAGGTATCATATATAGGGTTCCCACTATCGTCACACACTATAAACATATACTATACTAGGGATATATGTACAATAATGAAACTCTCATGAACTCCATTATCTGTGGGAATACAATGTGAAATAATGGATGCATTGATATCATATAATAATACCAAATATATGTTTTTTATCAAATTAAAATATATGAAACCATATCCTTGGAATAATATGAGAGATAAAAAACCATAACAAATACTCCTCCATGGTAATAATACCTAGTTTCATATCAGGGATCTCTCATTTTCTCATTGATCAAAGTGTGGTCCGATAAAAGTTCTCACAGAAAAGTTGGTCAATGTATGACTAGAAGATGGTTTACTCATCAAGTGACTGAGTCACCAGATTCCACCATTAACCAGTGGATCTATAAAGAAGAATTTCCAATAGGTATACCATATTATATATTTGAATCATCATAAGGATGGATAATTGAGTGACTAACTCTACGTAGTTCTTATCTAATTTAGCAATATATAACAATGAAATCATCAAGGTAACCTCCATTGGAACTCATATAGGCTACACGAATCCCCTTCTGGTACCGTTGGTTCTAAAAAAATTTCAATGGGTAGTCATATAGCTTATAACCCATCTAGATTACTATCTCATATAGATTCCCCTATATAGAATCATTTACACTCATTGTATCATTATAATGAACAAATTATTAAGTCATGGCTAGGTACCTTCATAGAAGCATCCTAATGTAAACAATATGTTCAATTGTCAAAGTGTATATATGAGGGACTATCTAATGAATGAAATTGAAACCATTAGCCATTTATATTGGAAAAATGTAAAAATGTTTTCATTTAAATCATTGTATATCTGTACCAAGTTAAAAGGAATATGATAGGAGTTTTGGTTTATGGATATGGTTCCTGCCAAAGAATTACTGGAGTCCCTGGCCTGATAGCTAAACTAAAAATAATTAACTCTCTTTACAAAAAACAAAAAACAATATCATAGACTCTAGTCCAATGGTATAAAATCAATACATACCACTATCTCAAGATCCAGTCTAATAGGGCCCAAACCATTTATACCTCATCCTCAACTATATTAGAAAAGAGGCTAGTGAATAGTTCAAACTAGGCATATCCCACACAAGTGAGGAATTATCATAATGTACCAATACCCCCACACACACATCTCTAATCTCATACATATCTAAAATGTTAATAAACTAATATAAATAAAGTATACATCTATTATTCCAAATCAGAGTATGAAAATAATATATTGAAAGAAAGGAAGGGGCCAAATACAATACCAACCCCAAACTGTAGAGATTCCAATGTACTAATCACGCGACGACTATTATCAAATTAATCCATCCAAAAAAACATCATACTATCTATCATAATATATGCATCACCATCTCAATGTACACCCATAAAAGCATCAACATTGTTCTCTTCATCATAATACACAACATGTTTATAAAAATCCCATAGAGGGGTAGGTATAAAAATACCTATAATTGAACCATAAAATTAATAAACATAGAGCATCAAGAATATTCAGATGATAAAAATGATATAATAATTTATGAGAAGGCATGAAGATATAATTCGGATGGACTCAATGTCTCTAAAAGGCCATAATGAAACGTCTAGATATCAGATTCTTCTAAAATATTCTAGGGAATTTTTATTTTTTGGGAACCCAGTAGATAATCCCTAAAATAATAAAATTCACACATCCAAGAGGTCGAGATCATTGGAACCCAATCAATAAAAAACATTTTTCTGTGAATACCTCGATACTCAAATAGGGGATCACCCCTCAGACTATTATGGGACTGTAAAATCCCAATCTCGATCAACCCACTATATAGGGGATCATATACTAATATTACCTCAAAAATTACTAAATTATTTACATATATGGATGATCAATTTAACATGCATGTGCTTCATCGTGAATCAATTAACCCCACTTAGGGAATAAGAACAAATTATAGAGGATCACACACCAATATCATGGGGGGATACAAAAAAACAATATCTATGACTCATCTGTAATATGGGATTATAATCTAGAGATATGGATATAATTCCACATTGTACTCTTTAAGGTATGGACCAAGGGACAACATGGTGTGTGATAATATAGTGTGTTGTCGGGACAACAAGATGTGTTATCATTAGCATTACTATAGAAACAGTAAGACTACAAAGGGGGTCCCACATAGTGTTTAATTAAGTATTATAACTCATGTAACCCATAAATTTTATGAACCTATATGTTATTTTATATCTCAATATACATGCTATATCCATCACGATTAAAGAAAATAATCCTAGAATAAGCATCAATCATCCCATGCCATCAACAATCTCTAGGATCCTGCCTTCTAAACCACTAACAAAATTCCCACATCCATTATCTATAGCAACATCATCAAACCAGGATTAATTAGAACCATTGATCAATTATGATATAACTCTAATCATACTCCATCATCAAACAATAGTAAAACCCTAAATCAATTTATGTACAAATGGTATCGATCCATTGCACAACTAAATGATCATGAAATTATATAATATCAAGTGTTTTGTCCAACTAGGGGCCAAATGGATTTCCAATAATGAATGATTGATGAAAAAGGGGATAAATCCATATTACAATTAATGTGATGAAAAAACATAAACATTATTTCATTATCATCCTTGATCAGTTGTTGATGATATTTACAAAGTGGAAAATAACCAAAAATAAATAAATCAACCACAAATAAAATCAATCCTTGATTCAAAAATCAAATCATAATTTTCAAGTTATTCATCATTCAATCAGTATAAAAGAAGATGTTCAAATCATCCAAATCACACATCCTCTATGGATTTTGGATAGAATATTGATGAGGACTAATTTGGAATTTCCATTTTCAGTTAGAACCCTAATCTACAAAGGTGTAGAGAACCTCAATATAGATCTAATTCGATGACATTCACTAAAAAATTATTCCTATAATAATATTATAGACATTCAAGATTATGTTCCTAACACAGTTATTTCATAAAAACCCAAAATTTATACCGAAAAATACATCACTACATGATAATAATAAAATAAATAAATAAATTTAAAAGTTTTATTATTTACACATGTGATGGATTATAACCATCGATTAATGCATAAAATAATTTGGTTGTGCCAAGGGTAATTAAAAAAATTAAATCACAACAAAGACCTTATATTGTTATTCAAATACACATTTAAAATGTTCATCCACATTTTAATGGAAAATATTCATTCATGATATTAATATATTTAATATTTTTTTAACATTTATTCTATGATTTCAAGGACTTATCATCTCACTAAGTCTCATCACCTGTGTCTAGAAATAGTATGTATAATATGTCAATGTAATATATGAAAAAATATTAGTCTTTATAGGGACCACATTTATGTGTGCAATAAATTTTTAATTGTCATCCAAAATATGGTTGTGAATAAAGAATCATGATCATAAAAAATTCATTATGGTCTTACATAATGTCTCAAAAATGTGTTTATATAAATGATGGTAACATGTTCAATTGTAGATCATTCTATATTGATAGAAAATTTAGATATTTTGTAATATCGTCAACAATGACCTATATGAAATTATTTCTCTTATCATTTTTAGGTTTTTTATCAAATATATCTACTAGGAAATTTTACCCCATTCACATAGGAATAGAGACATGTTTCGTGAAACCCATTGATAATACCTATAAGCCATAATCCTTTTTCTTGCCAAGAATCATGACATAAAATCATTAATTTCCTACTTTGTTTAATCCTTATAGAAGTGACCTATTAGATATATGTACATCATGGCACTAATAGTGTTTATTATGAATTTGTAACATTGGAAATCATCTAGTAACTCATGTTTTAGCTCTACTATTGATGGCATACATTATCAAATATCAAATGTTGATACAAAATCATCAATTGTGAACCCCAATAATTGCTAATCATTAATACAACTAATTTTCATCTAAATATCTTTTCACTATGGTTGAGACTCTATTTTATTATCTTTTACTTATTGTTGTCAAATTACCAGGAAATTAATGTTTTTCCACTTCAAAAATAATTTCCATATCCATATTTATGAAAAACATGAATATAAGATCATTATCTCGATTAATCATGGATATTACCCAATGAACGAATATACTAAAATAAAATGCACACTTTTTTTCCATCATATTGTTATTGTGTATTTAAAAAATATTTGTTATTAATTAATTATATCCATCTCATCTTCCTAGTGTTATTGGATTTCAATATGAATATATACTTTTAACTTTTGTGAGAGGGACAAAAGACACTTTTTCACTATAATGATAGTATCTCAATATCATCAACGAAATGATAACAGTTGCAAGAACAAGATCTTGAGTTCGATGGTCCCACTAATGGTATTTCAATTGACATTGTTTATACACAAAAAAAACTATCATTCTACATAAAGAAACATTATATCTATTTTCAACCGATCACTATATAAAGAATCATTCTTTTCTAGATAATAAATTCATTACATGTTCATTGATTATCCGTTTCATTTTTTCCCCATTTAATTTTTTACACTAGGTAGACTAAGAAATTTTCTCCCATTTCTATGCTAATATCGTTTTCATATTATATAATCATGAAATTGTTTCAAAAATTCACTACTTGTTACTAGTTATACTGAGGAAAATATGTATCACACTTATATTCATTTGAGTATCCAATTCGTTAATAGATATTTTCATTTTAGATTCAATATATTTTATATATTTAGTGAAAAAGGACACTAAAAATAGACTTTTTAGATCCGATATTAATACTTACAAATTTCTGAAAAACATCATTCTTTAGTTGGTTCTCAATAGTGATTCATAAATGATATTAACAATAATTATTGGAATTTGAGTATATATTATTTAATTTATGAATAAAACTATGAAATTATCAGTAATATATTCAAATAATCTTCTCATTATATATATGAACATAAAAAAGAAATTAGTTAATCTAAACTGCATTTCTATTAATTATTAATGTTCATACCATGTGTCAAAATTAATGCATTCTATATCATCCAACATGAATATCAATTGATGGTAACCATAATATTATTCAATCATTGATATGTATTATTCCTATTAATTTTGATCATGAAAATAAAAAAATTCTATTTATAGAATACTTATTGAAAATATTATATGCATTAACTTTTCTATAGTCCATGCGTAATGTGATGTACATGTCCCCTACTTTAAAAACAATACCATTTCTCCCCAAAGTAACATTTTATTTTAAATCCCATTTTTACATAAAACGTTTAGTTGTATATTAAGACCCACTATCTCTATAATATTCATCATATAAGAGGCCATAAATATGGGGGTTTTCATCTGTGATAACATAAATAGTTGATTATATTTCACATTATGAAGTGTCTTCTAGTAGATCTTATGAAAGTACATCAAAATATTGTATAACAATAGATACATCCTCAATTCATTAGGTATCATTTTCATAACGACTCATGCATATCAGAAAAATATCAAATTATTTTTTATAAATATTTTATCATTACACACACAACAACTTCATGGGATTAATAGATTAGTATATTTGAAATCATTGATACATATAAAACTGGTCCATAGAATTACTACATCATAAACTTGTATTACCATTATAACTCGAAACATTCACATATATATTGTGTGTCATAAATTTCATCAAATCCTACGAAATATGAAAATTAGAAATAGTGGGAAAATATTCTCAGTAAATGAAAAATAACGGAGATATGTAAGCATAACATTAACATAAGGTTATGAAAACATTGGACTAATATTTATAAAAACTATAACAATATTTAGTTATAGTGAAAATATTCTTATGATCATAATATATGAACCCATCAGAAAAATCAATAAGAACCATTAGAAAATAATATTGGCATATGGCATATATTTTTGAGAAATCCAAGATCATGAAAAATTATTTGCATTAAAGTCAAGGCCCATTATAAAGGCTCTAATTGTTCATTGGTTTCACTCACCAAACCATCATAGTATTCAGGGATCACTCCCACTACCATCATAGTTGACTGTGTCCATAACTAATCTAGCTTCACTCCTCGTTCCAGTCCTCTCTATCTCATTAGAAATAAATATTTATTCGATTCAATGGAGGGAGATATAGTTCCCACCCATCACATTATGATAGTAAAATAAATGAGATTGATAAAATAATAAAACAATAATCATATAATACATCATGATATAAAATGATTTTCATCAACATTTCATCATATTATACACTATAGTAAATTGATTGGTTTATTAATAATTACTTCATTACATAATTTCATAACCCAATGAAAAAATAGTATGTTTCATAATAATTTTATTCTGGATTACAGGTGGAAGAGAAATATGTTTTCTTAATATCATTCCAATGAAAATATAATCAACCAAAAGAACCAAAAAGAATGGTATCCATGGATCATATCCCATCATTAATACGGAATATTTAACACCAACATATGTAATATTTAATGGAATATTATATTTATTGACCAATTAAATCATTTCTCAAGGAAAATATCAATTTATATTTGAAAAAAACATTTAAAAAATTAAAAAATTTTCCAAATCAATTTAATTTAAAATAAGCATAAAAAATTATATATCAATATTCAATTAAAATAATTATACTGATGATGGGAATTTTTTTCACGCCATTAATAATAAAATAAAGATTCCATTAAAATTTTAAATAGAATCAAAATGATCATTATTTTGAATGTTACACGATGATTACATTCATTTTTTAAGATAAACCAATTGATAAAATATCATTTACATTTCCGTTGATATAATAAATCATTTGAGATTTTTTTCATTGCACGGTTTGGAAGAAAATCTATTGGTGACCTATGATGGAAATATAGCTCTGTTAAAAAATTATTATTTATTTATATTCCAAAGATTGGATAATGGAAACATTACATGAAAATATAATGATAACACTAAGGAGAATAAAAAATGTGTGTTTTTTAGAGATTCATGATAATATTTTATCACGGAAGACATTATGATAAACAATCCTGAAAAAATAATAGATTATTCCATGAAATGATTACCGCATTGGTAACATATAATCATTATCCCAATGAATGTATAACATAAAATGGAACATATAATTTCCTGAGAATAAATAAAATCCCAATATTACAAGTGAAATGGTATATATATAGAAAATTTTAAATGAATATTTTCAAATCATGTTGCGTGTCTTGATGAAGGAATAATGAAACATAAATCCTATACATTAATTGATGACATTGGTTGTAAATAATAAGGAATAAAATATAATAAAAAATATATAATTATAGAAATTTTACATGAAAAATAGTAATATAAATTATATCTTAAAATTTTTCATTATTTTAATTTATTACATTTTTATTATCAATTCTAGGCCAATGTTTTGTTTCAGGTAATAAACGATTTGTCATATATATATTGTTATTTTTCTGTCACATAATTTTACCATTGTTTAGTAATATCCATTGTACTAAAAATGATATAAATTTAATATATATTAATTATTTATTGTTTTAGTTTAATCCATAATATTTACAGATAGAAAATAAAATACATTGTTGATAGAGATGTTAGACTATACATACGAATGGAAAATGTTTCCATTTTCAATTTAGATTAAAAAATGTAAATATAAATTATATATTAATATTTAAGATTCATTTTATGTCATATATGTTAATTATATTCACTAAAATAATCCATAATACATTCCATGTATTGTGTGAATGAATAAAATTTCATCGTGATCTGGTATTCTGACATACAGACGAATGGCGTTATTATATTCTCAGAAAATAGAGAGTATGATGGTATGTGTGATATAATGGCTGTGTAATTATAATTATATAATTATATAATATATTAATAATAAATACATCTTTGGTTTTTACATTTTATGTTGGATAGGGAATAATTTATTACATCAGTTCACGAGGCGGTAGTCCATTGTACACAAGAATAATGTTTTTGTAACCAACATGATTGAAGTGGAAATGGTTACAGGTCATGTCTATAAAATAAAGAAAAAATATAATTTAGAATATACTAATGTTATTATATCATTCTATTGTAATTATAATTAGTGTATTAGGAATACTAAATAAAATAAAAATACATGTTATTGAACATAACCTCTTATTTGGGTATGCTGCGTCGGTTTCTACCAAAATCCATATAATGTTGGAATTCTATTGAAAATATGGAATCTAGGATAATAGGACAGATATTTGAATTTAATTTATGTACACATTGGATTAAAAATGGTTTAGAAGGTGCTTCAAGAAAAACACCGGGGTGAGAATTTATGAGTAAAATGAGTGGCACACTAGTAATTTTTTGAATGATAGAATTCCAAAAATTTGATTTTAAATTGTGTATGTATTAGACAAAAATATTGTCTTGCTGGTTCATCGTAAAAAACATAGGGGGTGGGATTTTATAATTAAAATGAGTGGGACACTAGTAATTTTTTGACAGTTATAATACCACACATGTTTTTTTCAATTACCAATGCTCCAAAAAATGGATCCTTGTAGATAATATAAATATGTTATTTTCAATATAATGAATCTATTTTTCAAAATTCCATATCTTTAATTATATATTATTAATTTAATATTTATCCACCCAAAGTGAAGATAATTTTGGGTTTCAAAAGGAAATTTACCAAAGGTTTACAATGTTTTTTAACAACGTTCAATATGAAATTTATTCAAATAAACTAAATTTGAATAAAATATTTATAATTGAAAAACTATTTCATTAATAAAAATATAAATTTTTATGTAAATTTATAAAAATATTAAATGAATAATAATATTTTATTTTAAATTAAATATGTGTAATTATTAATCAATAAAGACAACTTTTTTAAAAAAAAGCCATCGTATGGTATATTTTATGTGGTGATTAAAAGAATAAAATTTTATAAAATTGTTAAAAAATAACTATTTACCACAAGAAGAAATAAAAATATTTTTTTTGAGAAAATACTACTTTTGATGAATATATACACTATACCAAAACTATAATACTTTTTAATTAAAGTTTTTACGTTATGTAAATCCATTAAATTTTTTACTCAAAAATATTTTTTTTATTATTGATGTTTACATGTTTAATGGAAATGTGGTAACAATGATTTTTAAATTAATATATTAAGAATATTACTTAGTTTTTTAAGAAATCAGAGTTGTGAATTATGCAAGCAAACCCAATTTTTCATACTGAGAAAGCATAACTTTTTGTTTCAAGTAACAAAACCTATTACTGAAGTTATATTTATTTAAATGTAATTAATTCATAAATTCTAATGGTGTTACATTATCCCACAATAAAATGTATTTTTACACTTTTAATTCTTCATTTTGAAAAAATAATAACACTTGTAACTCAAGATTTTGTCTTGATCCATCCTAAAATCATTAAACTTGTTGTTTTTTTAACAAAACATTTACTATGGGACATATATATTTTTAAATAAAAATATTTGTATGTTTTCCATAAAATCTAATATTTTTCCCCATAAAAAGTATTCCTATTGTGGTATTATCTCTATTTTTTCTACATTTTATGTGTTTGATATATTGTTCCTTAGGAGGGATACATGTAACACATCATGTACATGAGAGAGGTTTGGTTGAATCGGTAATGGCACAGAACTCTCTGGTCAATTCCATTGTTAAAATATGGTGTCTGAGGTGTTCAGGGAGGTCAAGGTGACTAATCCCCAACACATTTCCAAATTTCTAGTTTTGTGAACAGTGCAAAGGTAACCTTAGTGAACAGTGAAACAATGAACTTATGTGAAGAATTTCATTAGTAACCTTCTTTGAACAGTGAAATAGTAACCATAGGTGAAGATTGAAATGGTGACCTTATATGAAAAGTGTCATCGGTAACCATAGGCGAACATTGTCATCAGTGACCTTATGTTAACAATGTCATCAGTATCCTTAGGTGAATAGTTCATCGGTAACCTTAGGTGCACAGTGTCATAGGTGACCATATGTGAACACTGTCATTAGTAGCCTTATGTGAACTGTGCAACAGTGAGGTTCCAATGGTGTGGTTCCAACGGTGACCCCATTCCTTGAAAAAAATTTGTGTTCATGAATAGTTTTTTCAATAATGGTGAGGTTCCAATGAAGACCTCTTTCCATTTCAAAAATTTGAGTTCATGAACGGTCTTTCCAGAATGATGATTTTCCAATGGTGACCACATTCTTTTTCATATTTTGATTTCATGAACAGTGTTTCTAGAATGGTGAGGTTCCAACAGTGAACTCTTTCATTTACCAAATTTTGATTTCATGAAAAGTGTTTCCAGAACAGTGAGGTTCCAATGGTGACATCCTTCCTTTTCATAATTTCAAGTTTATGAACAATATTTCTAGAATGTTGATGTTCAAATTGTGACCCCTTTCATTTTCCAAATTTTTATTTCATGAACAGGGTTTCTAAAATGGTGAGGTTCTAATGGTGACCTTTTTCCTTGGCCAATTTTAGAGTTCATGAACAATGTTTCCTGAATAGTGAGGTCACATCGGTACCCTCTATTTTCTTTTCTAAATTTTGAGTTTTTGAATAGTTTTTATAGAACTATGAGGTCCCTTGGTATCCTCTATTTCCATTCCCAAATTTTGAGTTCCTGAGTTGTGTTTCTTGAATGGGAAGGTCTATTGGTAACCTATATTACATATTCAAAATTTCATGTTTGTAAAAAATGTTTGTACATTCCTACAGTTTCCCCCATTTAATGTTTCATTTTACATAAAATGCATTAAAAGCCTTGTTTTAAGGATATTATGGCTGATTCAAATGTTTTAACTCTTATATAAATTTTCCTAAGTCTCAATATGTTTTAACATGGTCAAACCATGTGGTTTAATGTGATCATCATTTAATGGAAAATCTAGCATATCATAAACTGCTCTCCGTTAAATCTACAAATGAGAAGAGATATCTTCTTCTCAAATTCTTCCTCCTTGTTCTTAGCTATGAGAAAATTGATCCTTTAATTCCATCCCAAAGGAGTTTCATAATAAAACATTCCTCCAGGGATTGGTTCCCATTTGTTTTTCATGCAACAAAGTAGTATTGATCAATCATCAATATAAGGTATGACATATCATCATTATTTTTGGTTAATTTCCATCTGTTTCTCCATGCCATTATTTTGGAATGCTATATCAATATTATTAATGGTCTTTTCTTAGGTGATGATTGTTTTAGTGGTGTCTCTACTTCCTCGGGTGGATATGGTTGTCACAGGAGGAGGAGATCGTGACCCGTTGTGTAGCTCATTCTTGTTTAAAGAACGTCAAGAACCATTGGAGGTTGGGGACTGATTTCTTCACTTTAATTTTACATGAAATTGTATAGTTATCATGTTTTATCCCCCTATATTACAACGGAATTGACATAATAAATACTAGAACCAGATAAATAAATTGATATTGATCATATGTTTTTGCCTCTTGTTTTTCTAGATAGTGTGATATCTATGCTTGATATGTTTTTCTTTTCATTCACGACGGAAATTGGTAAGGAATGTAAAGAAAGAATTAATTAATGACTATTTTTCTAATAAAATAGGCTTGTGAATGAATACAATGGTTGTTTTTGTAATTTGATGGTAATCAAATTGATGTAGTAATCATGATTAATCAATTTGTGATAGATTACTATTTACGTTTCTCAAAATTTGTACCTACGAATAATAAAGTGGTAAATCCAATTTGGATAAAATAACTAGTTTTTTGATAAAAGATAATTCCTTGTAGGGTTCTGAGATACCCTCTAGATTGTTTAAGGGCCAATATCCCAATCGATATGATCTTTGTTGAACTTCTTGTTTTGTCTTGATGTGATCCTGGATGGCTGTTGTGATATGATGGGGCATGGAGTCGTATTGTTTATGGCAGCAGTCGACACCTAAAGTCATGAGATTCATCGCTTTACGCATGTGGGTGTCGGGAAGGACATAGGGATGATGAAACGGGGAGGATGTGAATGTTTGGATTATTGATAGTTCTTATTTGTTGTTTATCTGAATTACATTCCCTACTTCTCAAGGCATCCGTTCATTGTTACCGTTCTTACGAAAGGGGTAATGGTGTGCAGTGTAAATTACATGCTTTCCATGTTTAGCTTTTCAAAGGGTGGATGAGTCTACGCTCTTTCTATAGGCCGTAAAGATTGTACATGTAATTCACCTACTCACCGTGTTGACACCCCTTATGTTTTGTAGATTATAATGTTTTTCTAGAAAGCCTAGTAATATGGGAAGTAATATTGTTTTTAATAAATTATTTAATAAATAATTTTTACCTAAGGGGTCATACCTTGCTGGGATGAAATGCTGAGGTTACAATTTAAAGAGATAGAGTACTTTTTGTGTGATGCTAATGAAATTTAATGTGGAATTATTGATTATTAATTAATTAATAAATATTTAATTAATGTAAGTGAAATTGATAAAATAAGGGAATGAAGTAATGTGATAAATCTTTGTAAATGTATGTGTGCTTATAGGATACCTATAATTTTAAGGGGTATTCAGGAGTACAAGAGACGTTAGATGTAGTTGAGTCAAAGACAATGTTATCCCCATAGTGTTGTTCTGAGATATAGTATATTCTGTACTTTTGTGTTTCTATATGATACTTCACCCTATTAGTTTAGGAAACTAACTCCTTGAGGATTCTGAGCCCTGGGGGGTGTTTCCCCAAACATTCCGGTGAGAGGATGGATGGATGACTAACCCCTTTGTCCACTCTCTCTTCTCATGGTAGACACATGTTCTAGTAGGTACAATGGTTAGTTTTCCCCGTATATGTGTGCAAAGGGTTGTAATGGCTTGTGGTTATTAACACACATATATTCTAGATATCGTATTCTATGGACTACTAGAGGTATAATGTGTATAGGCTGTGATAGAATGAGGATCCTTACTCGATGTATGTGCAGTAATGGCTTGATGTACCCGACATATGATACACTATATACGAGCTATGGTGGCTCCCAAAAACTACCTGGTTACTTTCTTACATGGATGTGATGGTTTTGTTGTACAAGGAGCATGTTGTGGTGCTTTGCCTAGGTGTCTGCGGGCAATCCGTTTTTGAGAGAGATGCTTAAGACGTGTGACATAGGGGAAAAGCATCAATCTAGTGGGGATGTAGCAGCTGGGTACCCTTGATATTCTTTTGTTATATTATATAATCTTTTATGTGTTACTTGGTGGGAGTAGACTTGGTGAGGTTGGGAACATAGTATACATGTTTAGGTGACGAGTTAGTTTCATTTGTTGTTCACTATGCTTTATCATGATTTCTTTACTTTTGCGTGAGAGGATTTGGGAAATATCGAACTATGTATACTTTTATACTCACAATATGTATATATAAATTATTTTTCAGGTCACTTAGAGCATGTCTGGATCACGTAGGTTTCTATGAGCATGGGGTTGCAGGATCTGTTCAGGCTTGTGGTTGCTGCAATTTTTACATTCTTTTGGGTATTTTCAGCTTTTCCCCTTTCCGTTGTTGTAGTTTGTATGGAATTACATATTGGTACACAAGATTTTTTTTATAATTCAGTATGGGTTGAATTTGGTTGGTGTCTATCTTATCCTTATCTTCCACATGTGTTCTCATAAAGGGTAATGTCTCTCTTTTGTGTGATTTCTATACCCTCGGTGCTAGTCTCCAACACGGGGCATACTAGAGGCCGGAATCGGGGTTTATTATCTCCCTTTTTCACATTGCCAACCTAAGAGAGGTACACTGTCTGGGGAAGGGGTTGTGAAAAAAATCCTTTCATGATACAACAATATGTGGTTTTTATCCTAAGACCAACCATTAGACAAAACGAACCATCCAAACCCCGGATGACATGTCAGACTCTTATTTCCTAGAATTTGGAGGTTTGTGGATGTGGTACATACCCTTGGTGGAGTTCGTATTCAATAATTGTTTTCACTCCACCATCAGTATGGTGCCGTTTTAAGTCTTGTATGGCCGGCATTATCGTACTCCGTTGTGCGGGACATGGGTTAGAGAGTCAGAAATTCTTTGACCGGAACAAGTGAATAATACAATAGAGTTGGTTTCTGTGATTCATGAGAGGTTGTAGACAATGCAAGATCGTTAGAAATCATGTGTCGGTCAAAGGAGGAGACCCTTAGAGTTTGATGTTGGGGATAACATGTTTCTGATGGTGGCTCCCCATCATGGGCAGTGATGGTTTGATCATGGGAGTAAGCTTTCTCCCTGGTTTATTGGTCCTTTCGTGGTGTTATATAGTGTTGGAGTTGTGGCGTATCAAGTAGAACTTCCCCCGCAGATGAGTCAGATTCATGATGTTTGTCATGCATCACACCTCCGTCGTCATCTTCATGATGACTCTCACATCATCGATGAGGGAGATATCAATGTTGATGATGATGCGACCTTTGAGGAGTTACCTATAGAGATCCATGACCACAAATAGAAGGTGGTGCACATGCATTCTATCCCATTGGTTCGAGTCTTGTGGTGACACTATGGAATGGAGAAGAGTACATGGGAACATGAGTCACAGATACATGATTAGTACCCAGATTTGATTGTTGTTTAACTTTATTCATGTATCAACTTTCTCTTTGTAGTTATAGACCATTCATTTTTACAAGATTTCATAATTTTGTAACATCTAGTGGCTTGCTCTCCTTTGAGTGGTATCTCGGTGGGTGGTTGTTCAGACTTATTTATTGATTCCTTTTAGAATTTTTTTGAATTCTCGAGGATGAGAATGTTTTGAGAGGTATCTGATGTAATGTCTTAGACCACTCTGGTCCATTCCATTTTGAAAATTTGTTGTCTAAGGTGTTCCGGGAGGTCAAGGTGACTTATCCCCAACACATTTCCAAATTTCCAGTTCTGTGAATAGTGCAACAATATCTATAGTGAACAATGAAAAGGTGACCTTATGTGAACAGTGTCATTGGTAACCTTTTGTGAACTGTGCCATGGTAACCCTATGTGAATAGTGAAACAATTACCATATGTGAACAGTTTCATCAGAATCCTTATATGAAAAGATTCATAGGTGACCTTAAGTGATCAGTGTCATCGGTAGCCTTAGGTGAATAGTGCATTGGTAACCATAGGTGAACAGTGACATTGGTGAACTTATGTGAATACTGTCATCGGTTGCCTTATGTGAACAGTGCAATGGTGAGGTTCCAATGGTGACCCATTTCCTTTGACAAATTTTGAGTAAATGAAAAGTGTTTCCAGAATGTTGAGTTTCCAACGGTGTCCCCTTTCCTTTTCCAAATTTTGAGTTCGTGAATAATGTTTCTTGAATGGTGATGTTCCAACGGTAACCTCTTTCCTTTTCGAAATTTTTAGTTTATGAATAGTGATTCAAGAACACTAAGGATCCAACGATGACCTCTTTCCTTTTCCTAATTTTGAGTTTATGAACAATGTTTTCAAAATGGTGAGGTTCCAACAGTAACCCCTTTCATTTTGCAAATTTTGAGTTCAAGAACATTGTTTCCAGAATGGTAAGGTTTCAATAGTGACCTCTTTCCTTTTCCAAATTTTGATTTCATGATTAATGTATCCAAAGCAGTGTGGTTTCAACGGTGACCTCTTTCCTTTGCCTAATTTTGAGTTCTGGAATTGTGTTTCCAAAACGGTGAGGTTCCATCGGTAACCTCTACTTCCATTGCTGAATGTTGTGTTTGTGAATAGTTTTTCCAAAATGATGAGGTCTATCGATAACCTCAATATCCATTTCCAAATTTTGAGTTCAGAAACAGTTATCCCACAATGGTGAGGTCTGTCGATAACCACTATTTCTTTTTCCAAATTTTGAGTCTGTGTACAGTGTTTCCAGCTTCCTACAGTTTCCCCCCATTAATATTACCATTGATATAAAATGCATTTAAAACCTCATTTTAAGGTCACTAAGGCCGATTCAAAGGCCAAAACTCCAATACTAATTTTCTTAAGTCTTAGGATGATCTTACATGGTCACACTGTGTGGTTTAATGCGATCCTCTTTTAATAGAAAAAATAACATATCTCAAATCACTGCTCCGTTAAATCTTCTAAAGGAAAGAGATATCTTAATTTCTAACTCCACCTCCATGTTTTTAGCTAGGATACACTCTATCCTTTCATTACATCACATAGGATTTGCAAAATCAAACTTTTCTCCTTTGATTTTTTCCCCTCTATTTTTGATGCAATTAAGTCGTATCGATCAATCATCGATATAAAGTATGATCTATCATCATTCTTTTGGGTTCATCTCCTTATGTTTCTCTATGATCTTCTTTTTGGAATGATATATCCATGTTCAATAGGGGATTTTATTGGATGTTTACAGATGTGCATTTGTCCCTACATCCTCTGGTGGATGTAGTTGTCATGGGAGCAGAAGATCGTGACCCGTTGTTTGGATTGTTCTTGGTTAAAGAACACCAAGAAGCGATGGTGGTATGGGATTCATTACGTCACTTTTCTTTTACGTGGAACTGTATAATTAGCATATATTATCCCACTAGATCACAATGGAATTTACATAATAAATATTTGAACTATATGAATAAAATGATATCGATCATATGTTATTGCCTCTTGGTTTTCTAGATAGTGTAATATCATTGTTTTCTTGGTTTATATTTTTGTTCTTGATAGAAATTGGCAAAGAACGTAAATCCAGAATTAATTGATGTATTTTTGTCTAAAGATAATGAGGCATGTGAATGAATCTGAATGTTTTTTTTTGTAATTTCATGTTAATCAAATTGATGCAGTAAGCATGGTTAATCAATTTTTGATAGCTTATAGATTACATTTCCTGAAATTTGAACTAATTAATAATAAATCTGTTAATCCAATATGGATTAATAAACTGGTTGTTTGTTAAAATATAATACCATGTAAGGTTATGAGTTACCCTCTTGCTTGTTTTATGGAAAAGATACAAATTGATATGATTTTTTACTTCTACTTGTGTTGGGAGGTGAGCCTGGATGGTTATTTTTATATGTGGGGCCTTGGAGGCATACTGGTAGTGGAAAAAATTCATTCCTAGAGTGGATAGATGCATCAGTTTATGGGTGTGTGTGTGAGGGGGGGGGGATAGTAGAGATGATGAAACGAGATGGATGTTAATTTTTAAATTCATGATGATTCTTATTGGTTTTTTATTAACTTTACATTATCCACTGCGCAAGGTTTCTAGACATTCATACAAGTCTTCGGAATGTGGGGAAGATGCACATGGTATGCCACATGATTTTCGTGTTTATCTTCTCAAATGGAGGATGGGTCTATGTTCTTTTTCTATATGTGGAAAAGACTCCACGGCTGGTTCATGTACTCACCGTGATGAGACCCCTTTTGTTTAGTAGCATAGAATGATTTTACAGAATTCCTAGAAATATGGGAATGTAATAATGTTTCTAATAAATGATTTGATAAATGATGATGACCCAAGGTGTTGGGGCTTGATGGGACGCAATGTTTAGGATAGAATTTAATGGGAAAATCGACTTTGGATGTGATGCTAATGAAATTTAATGTGGAATAATTGATGGTTAATTGATGTTTAAATAATTAATTAATGTAAAGTGAAACAAACATAAAAAAGGGAATGAAGTAATATAATAATGCTCTGTAGATGGTAGTGTTCTTATTGGATACATAGTCTTAGATGTGGCAGTCGGGAGTTTGAGAGACGTTAACTGTAGTTGAGTATAAGACTAGGTTATTCCCATAGTGTGTTTGTGAGATATAATATATTCTTTAGTTTTTGTGTTTCTACAAGCTACTCCACCCTATTAGTTAGGTAAACTGACACAATCGAGATTCTTATCCCTAGGTGGGGTGTTGTTTTCCCCAACATTCTGGTGGGAGGATGGATGGTTGACTACCCCCTTTGACCCCAATCTATTCTCTTGGTATATACTTGTGCTAGTAGGCACAATAGTTATTTTCCCCATATATGTGTGTAGAGGGTTGTAATGGCTTGTGATTACTCACACCAATATATTATAGATATAGTATCATATTGACTACTATAGGTTTAATGTGTATAGGATGTGATGACTTGAGGATCCTTACTCAATATATGGGTTGTAATGGCTTGAGGTATAATACCCGATGAATCATACACATTATACGAGATGTGGTGGATCCCAGAAACTACCTGGTTACATGATTACGTGGACGTGATGGTTTTGTTTCTTGAGGTGCATGTTGTGGTGCTTCTCCCAGGAATTATAGGAAATGCTTTTTTGAGAGAGATGCTTAGGATGTGTGTTGTTGGTACAAAGAGGAAAACCAGTGGGGAAGTAATAGCGGGTTTCCCTTGATACTATTAATTATATTATATAATCTTGTATGCATTACATGGTGATTGTAGCCATGATGGGGCCTAGAACATTGTATACCTTTTTAGGTGAAGAGTTAGTTTCACTTGTTGTTCACTGTGATTTTTCATGTTTTCTTTACTTTTGAATGAGAGGCTTTGGGGAGGATCCTACTAAATATATTTTTATACTCACCCAATGTATATATAAATTATCATTTAGGTAACTTAGAGAAGGTTGGAGATCAAGCTAGTTTTTACTAGTTTTGGGTTGTATGAGCTTTTCGGGCTTCTGGTTGCTGTTATTTTTACTTTTTTGGGTATTTGTAGTTTTTTTCCTTTTAGTTGTAGTAGTTAGCATGAAATTACATTTTGTACTTGGTATTTATTTTATATTTCAGTCTGATTTGGAGTTTGTTGGGGTCTATCATATCTCTCTCTTCCACATGTGTTATCTTAGAGGGTAATGCCTCCTTTTTGTGTGTTTACTATACCCTCAGTGCTAGTCCCCAACTCGGGGCCTACGGGAGGTAGGACTCAGGGGTTGTTATCTTCCATCTCACATTGTTGACCTATGAAGGGGAAAAATTATGGGGAGGGGGTCATGATAGAATTACCATTGAAAATCCTTGGAACGGATATGATCAATAATTTTGAAGGGATTGATATACATAGAGAATAGTGTCCCTTTCTTCTCAAAAATCATAACCCTCTTCCGTGGATATATTATAATAAAAAACTATCAAAATACAATAAATTATAGTTCATACTAGAAATTATCATCATAACATTTCTACTGACTCTGAACATCCTTGCTGTGTTGCATAACACCTCTCACCATCTTCGGAACCACTTCAGATATATCAGGGCCTAATAGATTTCATTCTCATGGATCACTCATGCGAATTGGAGATCTACATTTAATTCTAGATAGGTTTTCATATGGGTCCATCTTAATTCTTGTTTAAATGTTATTAATTAATGAAAACTAAAATATAGTTAGGTGTTGGTCTAAACCACTTTTGAAATGTATAGAACAATATCTTAATATATCCCCTCGGGTTTGAATTTTCCTATCATATTTAACATATTTATTAGGACGATACACAGTACCGAATCTGAATCCCATATCGAGAGGTTAATGTCAAATTCTCTAGAACATTCAAGAAAAAACATAAATCCCAAGAAGAAAATTTTGAATGTGGTACTCCATTATACCTTACCACTTCTATAATGTTAATCCTTGCATGATTATGCACTGATATTCCATAACAAATACTGATGATGTGTTCTGGGATATTAAGGAGGTCATGAGAAATATTCCCTTTAAATTTTTTCGGGAGTCCAATGAAAAAATACATGGTGAGGTTTTCAGAATTTAATTTTTGTATGGGTAATGGTAGTGACATCAAAATATAATTTTATCTTTTATAATTAACATAATGAAAGACTAATCACCATTATATAAACACTAATATTTCTATCTTCTTAACATGCCACCTAAAATACTCATTAAAATATCAATACCACACAAATCCTCCTAAATGAATATATTTTGAGGAACAATGACCTTATTCAAGAAAATCATTGTGCCAATATTGTATATAGGGAACATGTACACTATTCTTAAACTATTTTAAATTTTAATGATGTAGGTTAATCTCAAGAACATTTCAAATGTTCTTTTTCATTTATAAATCATTCTTTCATGTCATTTTAATTTTTTCTTGGATAGTTGGTTTATCATTTAGTGGAGAAGATATGATTCTCCACTTAGTTCATGATTCCATGTTCTATGATTTTCAAATCTACAAATATTATATGATTTTTAATATTAATAATGGAAATTAATTTATGATCATTTGGGATCATAGTATCTTAGACCATGATCTCATTTCAGGGTGGTAATGTATTAATATTTCACAATTATTACTAAGTTATAACCATTGAATTTGGTGAATATTCATATCATTCTATGTGAATTTATAATTTAATAATTTATTATATATATATATATATTAATTTTCTACATAATGATAATTTCCTTATATCATTAATCGAAAAAATTCCATAGAAAAATCTAATTAATGAGTTGGGAAATTTTCCATTAAATATTCAATTTTCATTAGGAAGAAATTAAAATATTTTCAATATACAAAAGAACACATCCAATTACAATTTTGGATGACTCAATATATATTACAAACCATTATCTAATATAGGGTAGTATAATTACCTATTTATGGATTAGTCATCTCTTCATTTGCTAAAATGAATCCAGAAATACATCTTTTAAGTGGAACTTGTAATCATTCCATGAAAACAGGGTAATATGACTAAATAGTTGTGATAAATTATCCACAATACATTGATAATATAAATCTAAACTGACAAAACAATATAAAAAATTCACCATATCCTTCAGGGGAAAAAATTCAATAGCCTCCATCTATGAAGGATCTATAGATATACACTCTCCTGAGATTATATGACCTCAAAATGGAACCATTTATATTAAAAATTCAAACATTATGAATTTGATATATATTAAATTATTCCATTGATTAATTCATAATATTTTCAATTTCAAGTCATGATCATCCTTTCGAATTTAATTAATATTAATATCATATATAAATCCAACCAAAAATTTCTTAGGGTGATCTCTGATGAATATATTCATCAAAACCATGAGAATTATAAGAGAATTCGTTTTACAAAATTATGTCACAATATATTCTCATAATAAATAAATTTTATGGAATGTTTTTTGGTTATATTATACTTATTTATCCTCAATTAATGGTACACTGAATGAGGGACAATATTTAAAATGTATTGATCGTTGTCTACTTGATGAAACAGGCCAAAAATACATGATAGGTGGTAATTATTCATAATGTTGATCATATTAATCTCTCAATTATCAATCTAGATTTATAGTGATCCAATTTTATTTTTATAAAAAACAACATTTTCACACCAAAAGTGACAGAATTTTCCAAATTAATCCCTTTTCAATATTTTCATGCAAATGCTTTTCAATTCCAGTATCCCAATCGTGGTCATTTTATTGAGAGTGGTAGAAATTGGTATGGGAAATTGTATGAGTAATATTGTATTATGAGAATAATTATATGGTGGAAGTATATGAATCTCATCTACAAATACATCAATATATTCCCTCACAATTGATATATCATCAATTTTGGGTTTCTCCCCAACAATTTGAGATAAAACCCCTTCTGAATTAGATTTAAGACCCATAAAATGGATATGATTCCCATTGTATGTTAATAATAATATTCACCATCATATATGATCATAGGTTTTTTATAATATGATAAATTAATTCCAATAAAAGAAATTTAATGGGGGATTTATGTAGAGAAATCTAATCAATGCCTATAATGATCTCAATTTACGCCAATAAAAAAATTATAAAATATTCAGGAAGCACATTCAAAATATCTTAAACCAAGAGGAATCATATACATGTTATGAGATAATTGTACCATTCATGTTTTTCAATATATATTCAATATATAATTTTTTGGGTGGAATACAAATATCATTGGATAATTATTCAAATGTTAAGGAATGGTTAGATCTAGATTCAAATAATACATTAGCAGTTCTATAGTGGATGGTAATTATGCCATTAATCATGTCAATATCACAACCCTCATTAAAAAAATGTGTTCTCATGAGATGTCCCTTTGTCTCTTAGCCTAATAGGTTTATAACTCTGATCATCATTATTAACCATTATATTTTGTCACTATTTACCGTAGTTCCAATACTCCATGAATATGAAACACTAGAGTCTGAATGGTGAGTTATCTGTAGCATTCTCTATATTTATATAATTAGTTAGATTCTTCACATCAACTAGGAAATCAGTTACCTGATGACCATTCATTCGTCACATAAAAAATATACCAGTCACATTAGGATAATTTACTCAATGCTACATCGCACACATTAAGGATAATAGAATGATAATCTTTTTATCTCCATAATTTTTTGACTTCCCATTGAATTCCATTTTCTATTGTTATAAAAACAATGAGATTGATTCAAATCTCAAAACTTTATTTCCTCCATGGTATCACATAATACATCTCTTCATAGATAATGAGGAATCGTATCAATAAAACTATTTGGAGATATCTTTGAATTCTAGTAAAGTATCGATCCAACATAATTTCATGATTGATGTTAATATCATTAATGTACCTTACAACTACTTAACTATTTTTGTCAAAGGTAATTAATGAGTCTTAATGATTTGGATTAATACCATAGAACTCCTTATATATATTTGTACGAAGAATGTGGGGAATGTAATTACTCAAAAATTTGTTCTTCACCTCATCCTAGTCCATGGATTCAATTTCATCATGTTCCCCCACGTTCACTACAAGAGTCCAACATTAATCAAAATTAACATTAAAATGAAGGGAAAAATAATTTTTTATTAATAATAATTGAGTATAGATTATATTTCTTTAGTCATGTTGACCGATTATTAAGAAACAAGTGGATCAGATGATCTATGGATAGAAGGTGGACATTGAGTCATGAAAGAATCGACAGATTATTTTTCCCTCTTTGTTTTTTCACATGTCTGTCATGATTTATATATTCAAATAGCATTCTGAGAATAATAATGATATTTTTCATTCATTTTCCCATAATGATTGGATACTCATAAGTATAATCATTTCATTTTTTCACACTCTACATCATCATAGTTCCCTAGGGTTTCATCAATTTACTAAAACCAAAAAGCATATTTTTAGAAATAATAATAATGATTGGGAACCCCCTAATAAGGATAAATCATTTAAAGTATGTCTATTTCATTCCCCTTCCTAAAAACATAATACTTTTGATATATCCTCCTTTATTTATGGTCATCATATGTTTAACTCATTTATGGGGTTTGGTAAAGAGATTGTAAATTTCCAAATCATATCCCTTTAGAGTGTCTAGACAGTTGTGCATAAAGGATTAGTTTCTTGCACCAAGCGATGTTTGATTCTATTTCAACATTCACTTTTTAGATTTATTACCCCGAGGTACCAATTTTCCATTTCCACATCCACATGTATTATACACAAAATGTTGTAATTCATCAGATACTGCGCATTCTATCATTTACCTAATATTATTGACATTTTATAATTTCCTGATTCATCCTTAGACATATATTTATTAATGTATGGAGGGATCTCAATAAGGCTTTCTCATCCAAATTTCCAATGTCTAAATAAACTTATATTCTAATTTCATCTATAATGAATTCCCATTTTTATACATTGATATTACATAATTTCTTTTGAATATTCCTTACATTACACAATCACACACCTACAAACATTAAATGTTTTGTGTATTTTTATACATAGAAACATAAACTACTACATCGTAGGAAAAATGTTTCATCTCCCACTATGATCCTAATAACTAGAAAACATGTTAAAAAATCAAACATAATTTTTTTCATTACCAGTGAATGAATACACAAGAAAGGGTGACATTAGAAACTCATCGATGGTAAATAAAAGATACAAGTAATCAAAAACTAAACATAGATGTATGAGAATATGTGGAAAAAATTTTAATATCATTCCATCCTTTTCAATGATCTTTGTATTGAGTAACTTAATAAATATTAGCTATTCATAAGAAATTAATAATAAGGTAATCAAAGTAAAATATCTATGTGAGCTTTATAATTTAATAATACATCAATTTTAGGAATAGAAATAAGAATATGGAATCATATTGACAGTTGCGAATGATAACTCCTAAATCAAGAATATTTGAATGGGTTACCACTCAGAACAATCATAGTAGTCAATTATTACTCCCAAGACCATCATAAAGGAAAAATTCCCTTACTGAATGAGGTTAACTCCCCACTCTCATCATGTATATCTAATAAGATATAAATAATTACCCAATGCATTATAATGAGATATAGGTCACACCCCTCATATAAGAAAAACAATATTTATGTGTATGGAATGATCATAAAAAATTATTCGTATCATTACCCATGAAATGAAATGGGTTTATAAAAAATTCATCATACTATAACCATTTTTTAGTATATAGGTTTGATAATAATTTCATCATTTCATTATAGAATGATCCAAAGAAATATAATTGGGTTTCATAACAAATTTATCCAACTATTACCCATGGATGTAACGTCTCTTCCCAGGTGCCCACGTCGCTACCCTATCCTAGTTGCATAAATGATCTCAACATTGCCTCTTAATATTCTATAGGTTGTTGACTAGCCGAGCGGGGCTTATATCAATCATGGTGGGACTATACCCTAATTATTAGATTAAAACACTAGATGATATAAACAAACAAAAACCAAATATATAACCATAACCAGAAAGATGATAACATCTCGTGATGGCCAAAACAATAAATATAATATCAAATCTATAATATAAAATAGTACATCTCAATATATTTGAGAATTGTCTAAAACAAAAGAAAACATAAGGACACTAATGAATCCTATGTTATGTCAAGATCCATGTATAGTTATCTCATCCAAGATCAATCATAACTGACCATCTATCTCTTGGCATATTCCTTTAACATGTATAGAAAAAACAAAGTCAATTCGTGTACCCATGATGCAGCCTGGGTAGGATGTGATTACTACTCAATAGGGCAGCAGAAATAACATCTACAACAATATTCATCCCAATAATACTGTATGTAGTTTTAATAATTTTGAACATGTTTATGTGATATTTTAAAATTTATCTTTTGTTTTAACCCCTACGTTATGTAGTTCTTACCATAACAGTTGTATTAACTTCTTCAATAAAAAAATGGTTATTATTTTTATTAATTGTTAGAAATTTCATCATAAATGGACAATGAATTATATTTTTTTAAATTTATTTTCAAACATGTATTTAAGAATACATTTATTGCTTTCAAATAATTTATAAATTTTTCTCATTAAATTTCTTTACTGACATATTTGACATTTTAATTTAACTCAATGTTAATGTTATCATGTAAAATATTTAATTTTAATATAATACATGTACTAAAAAATCACACAGGTTTGTTTCATATAACATTGTTACAAGACTATATTTAATAAAGAATTCATTAGTTTATATATTTTCAAACATATTTACATTTGTTTATCCACTTCTTAAAGAAGCATGGAATTTGCATTAAATAAATATTTTAGTAAAAATATAATTATTAAAAATGAAAAATATTATAATCATAAAATAATAAATTAAATTCAAAATAAAATTTTTACCCATTAAATATTAATGTTTATAAACATATATTCCATGAAAACTAATATAACATGTTATTTTGATATCCCACACATTGTAAATGGATTACCCAATCATTTTGATAATTCAATTGTTAAATAACTCAAAAATACATTTTTATCCAAATGAATAATAAATTAACATAAATATATATTAACAAAATCATATTAACATTCCTTCATTATTAATTATAATCTTTAATACACCAAATAATACTTTACCAATGTTTTTCATGCACTACATCAACAATAAAAATGATATCAACTTCAATCAGGAAATGTATTCTAATTTTTATTCTCCAATTTTTATTAATTTTTAATAAATTATAATACATTTTTCAATATAGATGATAAATATTTTAATCATATTTTTTCCCTTGAACTATCAACAGTCATTGTATATAAGAAAAATTGAATAAATTCATATTATTCAATAAATGAATCATTTTTAAAAAAGTATCTAAAAATAATACTGATATAAAATTTACATCATTAGAACAAAAATTAATATGAATTTAACATTTTAAATTGCAATATTAAATATATGTAACATTTAATTAAGGTTTGTAATATAAAAAGAAAATGGTTTTTTAGAAAACTAATTTTAAGACCAAAGTTATACTTTCACATAAATAATGTATAAATATGATTCCTATGTAATTAAATATATGAATCAGTAAAAAGGTATAATTACTTTAACTAATTATCTTATTTAATGAACAACATGGATTCAAAAAAAAGACATGATTTTTTTCAAATATTGGTATTATTTAATATTCAGTGACTAATAAATCATCTAATATATACCCTGAAAAATCTCAATTTAAAATTTTTCATATAATCATTAAAAAAAACTATAAAATACCACATAAAATTAATTCAAATTTTTTATTTCAAGGTTTGTTTAATTTTTTTTGTTTTAATTAAGATATCAATGAATTTGTATTTATTTAATTGAAAATATGTCCTAAAATCTTGAGGTTTTACACTATACACATTATAAAAAAATTCCTAAAAATCAATCATTCATATACAATATTAAAGAAAACTTCATCCTCGTCCTATACATGGGTTCCCAAATACCATCCAAAAATTTGCAGATTCACAGAAAAAAATTTCTATATGGGTTTTCTAGTTTGGTATCACATTCCTTCTACAATCCTAAGTCTCAACTTGTGTTTTGATATAAGATTGATCACTCTATAGTCAAAGGACATTTGTGTTCACTGCATGTAATAGATAAAGAATTATATCTTAAAAAGGGATTCTTTTAAGAAAATTTTAAATTTAGATACATACATTGGATGTGGGATATAGCAACCCAATATTTTCATAGAAAATATTAAATCATTTTAGACTAATATTCTATATATGTGTCAAATTCAAGTCTTTAGACCATAAAAGTTTAGATTCATTAGAGACTGGATACACAGTCATATTTATTCATTAAAAATCTTCAATATATACCATATATTGCATCCCATTTACATGAAAAGAGAGAAAATCCTTTCATAATCCTTCTATAATTGCATGATAAATGAGAACACAAGGATGTGTGAGATTAGATTCTCAGAAAGGGTAAATGTGGGAGATAAAAATCTATGCCCACATTAATTAATATTAAAATTACATGGGTATGAAATATTGAACATAACATAAAAGTTTCAGTCAAAAATTATAATATATCATTTACATAATCCATGTATTTAAACATTATCATTTTGAATACAAGCATCAAAAGAGTGAAAAGTCATCATAAATCGATGAGGAACCATTTGTTTGTGTCCTATAATTGTGATACCATAATAAGTATAGAAACTATTAAATATGATTATGTTAACTACCATGACCATTATATATAAGTGGATTAGGTATCCATATCCTTTAACGTAATGAAATGAATCATGAATGATTAGTTGTTTCCCATAGTAGATCAAGAAAACATGCTGGTTTCCCATGGGGGGTCACACACATAAACATGCATCCCATTGAAGATTAATCTCAATATCTTTGTTCTAATAATTATATAATGTTTTGTAAATATATTTTTTAGAATCATTGAAGGTAAATTTTGTCCGCAAAAATTTTAGAATTCATGCATTTGTGATCCATAATATCATAAAACTGTCATCATATCATAACAGATGGAAACTAGTTTCATATACATTTATTCGTATTATATCTCTATTAAAAAATGTGAAATTAATAAATTTTTCAAGAAAATAATAATAATAACATATTCGTTAAAAAATAAATTTTCTTTCTCATCAGTGTTGTCAAAAATGTATTTTTTAACCAAGATATTATTGTTATTATTTTCTTCAAAAGAATTATTTCGGTCACATTAGATCATAAATATTTTTAAATTAAATAAAACCTTTATTTTATACAAGTAACTATAGGATAATAATATAAATGTTTTTTATTGAGATGTATACTAATATATATTGTTATTGGAAATTCATAAATAATAATGATAAATTACAAATATAAAAATAAATTGTTAACCAATTTAATGTTCTAATTATAAGTCCCATGAATGAAATGTCCATATATTGATATGTATATACCATATTTTTCATTATATGAATCAGAAAATAAATTCATCGGATGAATATACCCCACTAAAAAGATAAAAATGTAGAATATGTAATGTTTCATATTAAATGAAAAGTTACATGAAAATCCCAGACATCAAGTATCGATATTCTTGGTACACATTAACAACTCATGTATAAAACATATTTCATTATTATTTTTAATACATTATAATACAATAAATATTTATAACATGCTTTTTATGAATTATGGATGAAATTTCATTAACCTATTATTATATATTCCTTATTAAAATCTTGTTTTTGGATATAATAGCTCACTTTTCATTTATGTTTTTGTATGGTATTTTCAATCATTTTACATTGACTATGATTTAACAAATTTTATAAAATATCCATGATATAATTATCTTATAAATTCATTATATATGTTTTATATTAAATCCTTATTGTTATATGTAGAAACTAAATTTCACTATACATAGAGATGGTATGGAATATTTAAACATGAACGTTGTTCCAATTTTCGTGGAAGATTTAATGAAGGAAAGATAAATTTTACTTTAAAATTTAAAATAATATTAAAATAATATATATGTTACATATTATTTAAAAATATACTTAACAAAATCAATATTAGAATTAGATAATGGAAATAAATTACATAGCTTTGTGGAGGCTGTAGTCCAGACATATGCATGAGCGATTTAATTGTTTTATTATATATTGGATGGTGTGGGGGTATATTTGATATTATAATTTCAAAAACATTATTTATTAATAAATATTATATAAATATATTCAACCAATCATTACTTACAGATGTGGGAATTGGTGATGGGAAAGGAAATATATTTGGTTTGGTAGTAATTATCCACCGTATACATGAACAATTCTTTAATATTATATTTTATTAAAGAGTCTATAAATATGGTTTATTAAATTAAGATAAAAAACTGTAATTGGGATTCAATGAATAATTTTATTATATAATTATAGTGGGATAATATTTTTTGCATGTTAAAGATGAATTAAAAAACCATGGTTATGAACAACACATACTCTTTAAAAAACCTACTTAGACTGCACCAAAATATTAACAAGGAGGTATTACTAAATAAAATAATGCCTCATTGAAGTGGGGATATAATGAAGGAATATATTTGGGTTGGTTCTTTTGGTAGAAAAGGGAGTTTTAATTGTCATGTAGTGAGTATAGGGGTTTCATTTTTATAAGTTGGGGAGAGGGAACATGTAACAATTTAGAAAAGAGAATGTTCTATCCCAATTTTACATATTCCAAAAGGACTGAAAATTTATTATTAAAAAATTTTAGATAGTTAGTGGTCTAAATATTTCCATGAAATAGTAATTGGAAATATTTTTATGTCATTTTTACCCTAATGTTTTTAGTTTATCATCTCGATAAAGGCTTTTCATCCATAACCACCATAATTACTTTTTATATCATTTTCCATTGACTAAAAATAAATAAATTTTGTTTAACATAATATATAATTTTAATAATGATGATTCAAAATATAGAATTAATTTTTTAATATTTTTATCAATGAATTTTTAAAAATTAACTTCAAATAAATACCACTGATATGAGGAAAAAGTGGTTTTCAAAGTATTATGATTTTATGTGTGTAGAATGTTTTAAAAAAATTATATAATTCACTTATTTGGCCAAAATTGAATTATATATATAAGTAATTTACTATTTATTTAAAACAAACAGAAAATAAAATATATGTTATAAATTAATTAAATTAAAAATTATATTTAAATAAAAATAAATTATTTTTTGTATTTAATGAATAATTATTCATTTAAAAAGATTACATGTCTTGTCTAAAATATAATTTTGAAATGATGATTTCAAACCACAATTTTATTTTTTAAAATACTATTTTATGTGTGGATAATGTTACTTATTCTATTAATTAACAAATTATAATTATTTTGTAAAATGTAATTTTGAATCATATTAACACATTACTAATAAATATGACTTTTAAATAAATAGAATATTTATATATAAGAATTATAATTAAATTAAATATTATTATTTCAAATCAGACTTATAAATTAAATTGTTGGGTTATAATTATTAAGTTAAAATCAATAATATTAATATTATAACATAGTTCATTTGAACGTGGTGTTGTGGGTAACACAAGATTTTGAAGAAAAGATGAATTATTTTAAAAAATAATCCATAAATACACAATTAGATATATTTTACCCCTCTTAATATAAAATTTAACCTCAAAATTCCTCATTCTAGTACAAAAATATGTAAATTCTTCTAAAATAACATATCCTTAGTATTCCATGCAGTTTTACAATGTTTTTGATTCCACCAAAAAACAATTATCTCATTAGTGTATTGTTATATTTAAATTACTTATCTGATCCATAATATGTACTATTTTTATTCTTAGTAAATATTATTATCTCAATGTATTTATTCATATTTTTTCACATGTAAAGGACCATGTATTTATTTTCATTGGAGAGATACATCTAAAACCTCATAGAACTGAGAGAGGAGTTGTAGAATATCTATTGCATAATACACCATCACTACTTGGTAAAGAATACAAGAAGGGAAAATATAAATATAGATAAATATTAATTTTTTTAATACACAAAAACCATTATCAATAGCTAAATATTAGAAGCATATTATCAGAAAAATCATGTTATATATTATGTCAATCATTATTATTAGGACATTTTATGTTGAATATATACTGATGTTAGATGTATCTTAGTGGATTTGAAATTATAAACAATTTTACCTTCTAGGACTAGTCTCTATATCTTTATTTTTATATCATCATCCGAACACATGGTAGAATTAAACTAATTTGAATTGAGGGCTTCAAAAAGAGTCATATGAAATCTTGAGTGAAAGAAATTATTGTAAGAAAACTAAAATAAATGTTATTGTTTAACACAAAACCTTTGTAAATACATATAAAAATGTCAAATATTATAATATAGGGGTCGAATTGTTATCTCAAACTACCCATCTATTTGAGTATGGAACATCATAAAAAACATAACTCAATGTCAAATTCCTACTGGAGAAATTGTATAAACATTGAGTTAAAATTAAGATATGGATCAAATACAATGGAATGTGGCAGACCATTAGAACATACCACTACCTTAATTTATATATTTGAAATATTATATAGAGAGAAATATTCCAACATATTAAAGAAGTGTGCATAATTATTATGGTGACCATCTAAATTCCTTATATAATTTTCCCATTAGATGATTTGTAGATTATGATGACAAACTCAATCATTAGAATTTCACATTTACATTACAGTGTGGGTAATTATTGTAACATAGCCTTAGTATTAAATTTCTTATCATTAACTTTAATTCATTCCAAGAACCATGATACAAACATTGTGATATCTAATTACATTCCAACCCACAATAAATATTCAATCAAAAATAAATGTGTCTTTGTAATTATTGGATGAATAGGGAATGAATAACTATTAGCTAACTCTAATCGAACCTTCTTAATTTTTGGTATAAATGGAAAATTCTTGAAATTCACGAACCCTATATTTTCCATCATAATCATTATAAAATTTAGGAACATTTTTAACCATCTTCTATTGTTCTACATCTTTATAAAGATCTTACTTAATCATAAAATACATTTATGTTTGTAGAACCATTTGATAAATGAAGGATTTATCCCATTGAATCAATATTTCAATATTAATCCTATGAATATAAAGAAATATTGTATATTTTTTACCCCCATCATTTGAATTATGGCTTGATCGCTCCAATGCAAACCATCGACCACCTAGTTCACCCACTCGGTGAGGTAAGGCATCAAGCATTCGTAATAATTTTTCATCTCTATCAATTTTCCATGGAATAAAATTAACTCTTTATCTGTGAATAAATGCTATATACTTTTATGATTACTGTATGAAAAATCTCCCTCTTTAAAGATAATTCCTCAACATATTTAATGAAAAAATCTTGAAATTAATTCCCAATTCAAGAGTTCAATAATTTTTCTCATCTACATTATATTTCCATGAGGAATTAGATATCACTAAAAAAATTCCATAGATCTCATCAAAATCCTATATAAATGTTTTTCTAATAGATCACAAAAAATTCTCAACTAGAGTGTAATTTATGAACATGTGTGCTGGATAAACATCTAATTAGTTCCTTGATAATTTCATGACATTCTTCTATAAAATTGTACAAGAAACCATTTCATTTTATAATGGTATTTGTTTATTATATATGTGTGAAATAGTAAAAAATAAATTAGTAATATCCCACCATACAAAAAAAATAGAATTATATTCCTTCATGGATGGTCTATCCCCATGTTTAATAGACTCTGTCTTTGATGGATCAACCGATACACCCTAACAAGTGATTATTCAACCAGTAAATAAAATATTTAGTTATCCATATTCATAAATATAATGAATTTTATACAATTTAACCTTCCATGGTGTTATTAGTACAATTCTCATGTGATATTGACAGTCTTTATTTCTCATTGAATTAATAAAAATATCGACTTCAAAAACTATTATAATTTAATCAAGGCAATCTTGAAAGACTCCATTCGATAAATATATCATGAATGTGAGATAATTAGTATGACCTATGGTAATTACTATATATTCATGATTTCCATACTAGGTATGTCATGTATCTTGGATATATCATCCTTCTTGTCCCTCAATTGATGATGTCAATAATGAAGGTAAATCTTGGAAATTTATAATGATCCATGTTGTAGATCAACCATGTCATTAGTATATGGTAGAATATAATTTGTCATCATTATGATCATTTTTAGTTCTTCATAATCAGTATTGAGTTTCAACAACATATTTTTTTAAACAAAATCATAGATATACCCCAGGGTGAAACATATTTCTTAATGGAACCTTAGTAAATATTATCTTTTTGTTTTTAATTCAATCATACAACTCTATTGGGTCCATTTTGTTTGAATACATTTGATATGTGTGTATCTCCATGTATAAATTATATAGAAAACACACCATTACGATTTAGTGGTAGATTGGGAAATTCTTATATAATTACATAAATAGCTTCCTATATAATAGGAATATCATATAATTTTATTTACTCCTCGGATATTTTTTATAAACGCACCATTTGAATTACAATCATGACCCTTACAATGAATGTGATCTCTATTGAACATTTATATATATCATTACACTGATAGGTGATCATAGGATGATTTCAAATATCAAATGTGAATTCCCTTCCTCAAAAATGTATATGGAAAACATTTCTAGAATGTTATTAAATTCCTATGATGATTTTAAATTGAACCAACGAAAGAACAAAATGATTTTCGAGAACAATATTACAATAAAATCATCAACAGAATAATATTATTTGTGACATGTGACCATAAAACCCTCAGGTGTTTTCATTTCAATTAAATAATATAAACATTGGGGATTTATTTTCATACCATTTGAAAACATGAAAATATAAAAGTTTTTGATGATTGATAATAGAAATAAACATTATTAGTTATAGAGTTTTTTTTCTGTGTAGGTTTTAAAATTTAGTTATTATTCCTCTTATAACGAAGATTAAACAATGAAATTTTCCATTATCTATCAATATAAGAGGTAGTTGACATCAATTATCATCAATAATATTTTTATTTGATCCATGGTCTTTAGAATACCCATACTCAATAAATTTTAATCATTTGAACATGGGTGGTGCATTAGTGGGAGTCTTATTATCTCTAATTGAATTAACTATACCACATTTCAATTAAAAATTAAATAGATTTATGTGTTTACCCACCACATTTAAATCAATTACAATTTCCATTAATGTAGTTACCTTGATGTTTCTTCACATATTTATTGCATGTAGATTACTGTATTTTATTTCTACCATTTGAATAGTATAATTATTCTGGATACATGTTCTTTCATTTTTATAGAAACATTTGTAATAGTGGGAATCACTATTTTACATTTCTATCTTGAGTGAAAATAATATGATTTTCCTCTTATCAATAATATTTTCTTATAAATAATTCTTTTTGGGGACATGGTATTAGGACACAAAAGAATTTATTGGCCCTACATTCAGGTTGGATGATAATAAAATAATTCTACCTCACGTGGCTTGCAAAAATTTTCCTCTTGGGTACCAATGTAGTCATCATCCATCAAAAAAGATCAAGGTTTTCGTTCAACATTTTTTTATAAGGAATAAAATGAATGTACTTATTGAAAAAAATTCATGAATTTATCCCTCTCAATATAGTTAATTTCTCCATGTTCTCACATGTTATTAATAAGAGTCCACCAATGATATGATTTTAATTCAAAACAATAAACAAAAATAATTTTATTTTAATCCTACAAAAAACATGGAATTGGTAATATATATTCAATGGTATTAATATATTTCACAAAAAATAGTCAAATAGAAGTGTCAATAAAATAATTTGGAATTTATTTCATGATGGACATATAATAATGGTGTTCCCCCTTTTCTCATTTGGATGTTAAATATTGTAAAATTCGTTAGACTGTTTTTGAGTATATCATATAGATTTTTCATTCCATCATGAATAACAATTGGATTCCACATGATGAAAATAATTTCATTTTCCATCACATTCATCATTAACAATAACCCTTATTGTTCAAAAAGTTGACTAAAGAACATATTTTATGTAACAATAATACTCTTGGAGACCACATGTTAATGAAAAATAATTTATTTGATGATTAAATAATGATCCATTATTTTTAGTAGATTACAACTTAGGTTTTTAAAAGTTCATGTATGATAATTATTTATTCAAATTCATCGATATGGATCAAAAAGAATTTAACAATTCTAAAACATATCCATGGAAGTGTAAAATCCGAGGTCCATAATTTCCCATAATCATGTACAAATTGATTATCATGTCAAATCCCAATGCACCATTTTATGAGTTATTACCCCTAGGTAACAATGTTCCATATTCAAATATAATTATATTAGTCATATTGGTATTTAATTTTATGGAAACCACTATCACTATAATTCTATAGATTTTGAATACATTTTCATATACTTAGTCTTAACCATTAAAATATAACTATGGTTTCTTCTTCTTTTTTATTATACCAGTTCCATTGTTTTTCCAATACATACATATGATACATACTATAGGGAACCATGAAATTAATACATAATTATTTTTTTTGAATTTTCAATAAATTTTAAAATACACCCTTGTAGACCATAATCGTTATGTAAGATCAGATATCAGGTAAATTGTGATTTTATTGGATGAATTATATTCAAAAACCCTAATAAATAACATTTAATTTGGTAAATATCTGAGACATACCCCCTATATACATTTCATCATAACCTTGGTTGATGAAAAATGGTTTCCATTGAAGGTCATTACGGGTTAACACGGAATATATTAATCGATGATCATAAAAATATATACAATAACAATAAGGGTATGGGAGCATTAAATAAAAACCCATAGATAACAAACATTCTTTAAATGACCATGAACATGAGTCATAGTATAAAATATTATTTTTCAAGTACACACATCATAATAGTATGAATTAATAATAAACCAATCAAAAATCATATGTTCATGTCATTTATGTGTGGCACCATAGTTTGTATAGAAACCATTTCATATACCATGGTTAACTTTTGAGACTATAAAATAATATTTTATTTGAAATACCGACCTATTTATCAAAATGTAATGGATAAAACTACATCACATGTTTCTCATATTGGGTCTAGATAACTTATATGATTATGATCGTTTATAAAGAACATATGCATATTTCCTATAATTGGTTAAGAACAATTAATTGTTTCCCATAATTATATCATGAAATTTAAATATTTAACTAATTAAATGTATTAAGATATGAATGCCACAAATAAAATAAAATATTATTTTTTTGTGCCACAAGATCAAATAACATTCATCCTATCATCACTCATGGAAGATAAATAAATTTCATATATATTGTATCATTGTATTAACTATATAATTAAATAGGGTTTAAATCAATGTCTTCATTATAATCAAAACAATTAACCATCCACAGAATTAATATTTATTCTCATAATGGAACACCCCCCAAAACCATATCGAAAAAATTCTTGTAATTCATTATGAGTAAATATTCTATAAAAATATCATTAAAATCGTATTGGGGAAAAATATATTTTTCAATTTTTAATGAATTATTTAATAAAAATGCAATATATAAAATATAAATGAAAAAATTATCACTGAATGGATTCATGAAAAAATGGAAAATGTTATTTAAATAAATTTTTTCATAATGTGGAAAATTTCATTCGTGTATTAAATATTTTTAAAAAAATATTCCATTCAAATATTTTCTACAAATAAAACACTACCACTTCTATAAAGAAAAAAGGTGATTTTATTTTACTAATTCAGATAAAATGAAATATTTTGGTGAAAATTACTTTAAAAATTCATTTAAAAATAGAAAAAAATTCTTTAAAACATATTTTAAAAACACAAAAATTGAAAAAATTGATATGCATCCAAAATAGAAAATAATTGGTAGAATTCATTAAGAAATTATATAGGTCCTCTTGGTTCTTAAATAGAATAAGATGAAATTAAATTAACATAAAAAATTACCATTTTATAATAATACAAATTCAATTCTTTCATACTTGACCACATGATATAACTATTTGAAAAATTACATAGTCAACATCGATAACAATGAGATTGTCACAAACAACTAATAACATATTGGTATGTTTTGAAACAAAATACCATTGTAAAAATGAACCATAAATTTTTATGAAAATAAAAAATATATATATGAGATTCAAAAAATAATTTTATTTTATTTATGTAGACCATAAAAAATTAAACTGTGGTGAATATGGCCAGAGTCCCACTGAATTAAATGTATGAAAGAAATACCTTAACAGATCTCGTGACAATATTTGTAGAAATCCAGATGTCATGGATTAAAAATACTGTTTTATTATACATCTATTCTAGATCCATACTCATATATAATACCATATATTATTTACTTATGACCCATTATTTGGAATTTATTAAATTTGTTTTCTTAAAATCACATTTTGAGAATAACTAGTTTTCTTCTTGTGTTGTTCTCTTTTGTTTAGACTATTTTTGTAGTTTCTCAATTATTCCATAAAAGTGTTTTATAATAAAAAAGTAATTTTCAGTCAATAATTATTCCTCTTACTTATATCATGTTTTAATGATCCTAATAATTTTATCCATAGTATAGAAATATATTTAATGACCATAACACTATAATATTAGAGTTGGAGTCTACGTAATTTAATGGGAATATTATATATGGAAATGATTCCTAAAGGGCAGAATAATATAGTATTATTGGAAAACTAGATACTTATATGAATTAAATATAACTTTTATAACATAGAATACAATAGAGTTTTTTATTTATTATTCCAATTTTCCATTTTTCATATCCATACGTAATAATCACAAAATACTTCATCGTATCATGTGAAAATAAAATATAATAATTGAATTAGATCATATCCATATTTATGGTATGCATTGGTCAAACACTATGAATAAATATGTAACAATAAATATAGAAAGGTAGATAATGATGAAACATTACATTTAACAAATAACATGAGAATAATATGGTAGGAAATAATGATGAAAAAAATTTCTTATAAACAATCACATGAAATGAATTCATAATAAAGGGTATTCTAACAAATCATGTAATCATATGGTATATCAAAAACAGAATTCATAATGATGGAATAAAAATGAAGGACATCTAAGAAATATTTTCATGAATCCTTCAATGAAATCTAATATCATCAAGGTTTCATTCCAATACATCTAATACCATAAAGGACTCATGACATGAATAATTTACAAATGGATAAGTTGTCATCTAATATAATATCTAATTGGTCTCATGATACAAAATATCACATCAAGGGGAAATAGTGGGAACCTTCCATTACAAAGAATGTCTAATGAATTCCTCAAATGAAAGTGGGAATCCTAATGAACATAAACATTAATATTTAAACTATAATAAAATATATATATTATTTTCCTAACCACTAAATATAATAATAATCTATATACAATAATGTGGATGGTGTCTTCATTGTACTTCGCTAATCATGTTGATAATAAACAAAATATAAAAATTATATTGATGGTATCATTAAAAAATATAAAAATTATATATAGAGAAAATGTTTTTTAACATATATGCGTAGAAATACCGTTAAATTTTTTTTATAAAATATATTTAAAAAATATACACTTTTAAAAAAAATATTGAAAATTATTTTCTTTTAAAATCACATATAAACACAAAAAATTTCTAAAACATTATATCAAAAAATTATCATTAAGATATATCATTCTAAAATAAAAAAATATTATTAAACAAATTAGTTGTTAATTATCTAAATTCCTTTCAAATTAAATGATCGTTAGTTACACAAATTAAAAATGATATAAAAGTTCATCATTCATAAAATGAAAACAATATTCCATACAAAACCTTTTTTAAAAAGTAAAATAGGGGTATAAAATTATTTAATAAATCATAAGTAATATTAGAAAACATTTTTTTGTATATATATTTTTAATTAATAATATGGAGTTAAGAAGATTTTAGACTAATGATAGAAATAAATTTATATTTCCTTAAAAAAACATTACTCAATTATTCAAAGTTTTGTGTAGTGGGGAAAATGGATATACTACTTGAAAACATGATAAATTCCCAAAAGAAAATTAAAAAAATTGTTTTTTATGTACGGATCATAATATTTCATTATTGGACACTTATTCATATGAAATCCGAAAAAAATTATGATAATTTAACATAAAACACATTACCTCTTATGTAACTTTGAATTACACAATCCATGAATGTGTGATCCCATAATCGATAAGTAATTCAAAAAAATATGTATATGAATTATAAAATATTTTCTTGCATATTAAACATGCCACAAAAAATAAATTGGTGGTGAATGTGTCTTTTTTCTGATATAATTTAAAATTGAAATGAAAATACCTTACCTCATGCATTCTTATAATAAAAGATCATTCCAACTCATCTTCCTTAGGTATGATCATAAGGATTTCACTAAATCTGTCATATGTGGTCTTTATTCCAAATACAAGTATTCTAGGATGAGAGGATGGATTTTAGGATTTTATTTGTGTTCATTTTGGCTTCCCCATGGAGGATTTATGTAGATGAGAAGAGAGGATAGGGGTGGCGTTTTATATGAGATATGAGTGGGATAATTGTAATTTTTATTAAAGATTCAATTGTACATATATTCAGATAACTCCAAATTCCTACAAAATGAACCATTATATTTTATGATAATTTCAGAATAATTATATTAAATGGGTTTTAGTAATGTCAATAGTTTATTTGTAACCCATATAATATTTGTTTATCTCCCTATAAATTCATTATTAACTTAACAGTTGTATTTTTTTATCTTTTCCACTTTTCATATTTTTCCAAAAATATGTATAAATTATTAGATATTATAAATTATGAAGATTAAAAATATAGAATATTTTTTTTAAAATTAATTTATATAATGATTCAATATTAAATTTAAAATTAAGGAAACTTTTGTGATGAAAAATTGTGGTTTTCAAGGGAATTTTTTTGAAAAGGTTATAATAACTATATATCATAATACACAGTGAGTGTGATTCCAATGAAATATAATTTCATAATTGATATATAATTGAATTATGGTAACTTTAAATAATTTTTTATGTGAAACCACCCTTCATGATGTGTAAAATTTGACAGCATGAATCACCATTCACTAATTATTTCCAGCAACAGTTACACGATGTGTTACTCTATTACAAAATATAAAGTCCATCAGAATCCTATAGATTAAGACGGTTAAATTTGAAGGTCTAAAAAATATATGACATCATCATTTTATGTATCCTCCCAATATCAAAGTAGGGGGAACCACAATGAGGATAACATAATACCTGATAAAATGGTAAAGGGAGGTTACAAACTCCTCGCCATAAACAATTTATGTCCCTAAGAAGTCATATGGATGTTGTAATCCCTGGAAAGAGATGATTCCATACCTCCCTCATCACCAATTCACCTTCAAATGTCTTATGAGAATATCATCCTTTTTTCATAGGACTATAACTAATTAAATATACTACCTATCCAATACATATAATTGATTGTAAATGATCACAACTTCTCTCTCCAAAATAGAAACATTTACCATTATCTCAATTTCGTCCCTACACAGAATGTGTGTAGGATCAGAATTGTATTTCTAGATTTGAGATTGTGGAAAATATCTAGAATGCATGTCAACTATAATAGAATGTATAACTAATCATCAACTTATCTGAGCAAACCATTAACCACAAATAGTCCAACATATCTTGGATCCAACATTCCACACGTCCCCTGTCAATGGTGACCCGACTGAGGGGATACATTCAAGAAAACCCAATCACCTATGAAAAACAACAAATGTATAATCCACTTATCCACATATGATTTATCTCGACTATGGATTTTTACTAGACATCAATGTACATCCTAAATCATCACAGATGTTTCCTAAACCAATGTAGGTCCATCTATTGATACCAAGCCCACCTCCTCTCAACAATTAGTTGATTTGCATGAGAGGCCATAAAATACGACAAAGGTATCTATTATTATAGATGAATAATAATTGTTTTTGTAAAAAACTCAACAAATCACACATGGTTCTCCCATTATCTACAAAATCCAAGGCACAATCCTAGAGAATATCATCTAGATTCTATATCACGTGCAATATATAACCATTTTCTATGGATGTTATTCTCAACTAAACATTATCTAAGTTCCCACTACCTCCTAAATATTCCTCCATAACCTTGAGATATACCTATGATCTTTATCTGAATAAATTATAGATATACTCCCATGTATCCTCACAATTATTTACACATACAACATTTCTATATCAACAACATTATTAGTGTCTTTGAATGGATTGAAATGTTCAAACTTCATCAACAAATTAACATCCAAGAAGATATAATTCTTCATGTGGGGTGTTCTGGGTAATGAAATAACAAATTCTATTGACACCTCATCCAATTTACAAATAAGAACCTGAACAAGATGAAAAGAACTTGAAGGATTCATGTTCTCGTCCATTATCTGTTCGTAGGTGTAACACTGAGAAACAAACTCTACAATGCTACTCATTACACCCACCCCCAAGAATCAACGTCTACTATCATAACACATCTTCGTTATTCATGGATGTGTAGCCAATGAAGAACTGTGAAAATTATAAAGGACTAATTTTTTTTATGAATTTTGAGATGACAACCTTTTTCTAGAAGTGGAGCATACAATATAATGAAATGGGTCATTAAAAAATAGTACCCCACCATTATGGTTTTCCCAAGTCATTTAAAAGTCATCATCTGCATTTTAAATTTATAATAGATAAAGACCCCATGAGAGATGATGACAGCTGAACACTGGACACAACCATGAATGAAACATCCTCCTAAGTGTCCAACGGCAACTGTGTGAAAATCCCCATAGGGTTCTAGTCCCCCTTTGATTCTATAATAGCATACAATGGAACAATCTTACTAAGGGAATCATTAATGACGTTTCCCTTTATAGGGGTGTATCTGATATTGGAGTCATATATCTTAATGTACACTACTGATATTCGCGGTTTGAGATGTATTTCCTCCTGAATAGATATTACTCAAATTATTAAGATCCGAGAAAACCAAGATCTTCTCCCCAAATTGATAGTTCCACCAATATTTATGTCCATCCATAACAACAAAATTATTTAAATCACGGTTGGGGCAATTCTTCTCATGCACTAAAAGTTGACGAGAGTTCTAAGCTCCCACATGGTAATCCTTCATAATAACGCATCCCCAACTAGCACCCATAGAATCACAAAACTCCACATATCCTATACCATGATAATGTATGATTATAATAGAAGACGATTTAAAATTTTGTTTCAATTAATCAAAAGAGGATGGATAATTTTCAACCTATGTTAATTTCACCACTTTCCTGGTGTGACTAGTAAAAGGTGACAGTAGCATAGAGAAATCATTATCATACCATTGGATGTATGTTGCATAACCATGGAATAATCTTATATCAAAGAATATTTGTGGTTACTTCAATGAAAAAAAATAACTTTAGACTTCTTTAGATCAACTAATAATCTATGCATAGAAATAATGTTCCCTAGTAATTTCGCTTCATGAATCCAAAAACTACATTAACAATGATTTCTATACAAATGGTGATTTCTCAATGTTCTCAATACCAAACACAGTTAGTGCTCTTGCAAACACACATATTTTAAATAAATAATAATATCATCCATGAAAAGTACTAAAAAATCATGATATTGATTTAATATATGATTTATCAATTCCATAAAAACAATATAAAAATTCTTTAATCCAGTAGGAATTATATGATATTCATTGTGGCTCCACCTACTTTTGAATGTTGTTTTTGATATATCAGACTCTTAATATCTGAGCTTATGATAATTTGATCAATGATAAATATTTGAGAACCAAAACACCCTTAAACTAATCAAAAAAATAATATACTCAAGGAAAAGTATATTTGTTCTTAACTGATAGCCTGTTAAACAACTGAAATTCCACATATATTAGATGTGAACCATCTTTTTTCGAATAAAAGAGAACTAGAGCTTCATAAGGTGAAATACTAGGAAGAAAGAAACACACAATCAATATTCCATCAATCTAAATCCATATATCCTTCCACTCGGATTGTGAAATACTATATGAATGTATCGATATTTATTTCATACGTGGAACTAGGTCAACCATAGAATCTACAATTCTCTAGAGGAAGACCATAGGAGTCTTCTTGGTAAATATCAGTAAATCCCAAATAAAACTAGTGGGATCAATTAAGGGTGAGATGTCATTAGGCTCAAAAAAATAGAAAAGTACTGACACTAGTTGGAAGGTCCTACACGACCCAGTCATGGATACCAGACTCTGTGAAACACATATTATATCCCATGGGAAAAAATAAATGAGACACACTGATGATAAAAATCAACCTCATCTTGATCATCGATAATCCAATCCAAAATGATGATGGCATAGAATATATCCAAAACAAGAATGAGAAAATCCCCGACCATATCCATATCGTATATAGTTAATGAACAAGGAAAGTGAAACCCTATCTCATTCTTCTTTCCAGGAGGGATTTCTATCCCCATTGTAATGGGAATAAGTCAAATTGGATGTTCATGAATATAAAAAAATGTGTAGATATGAATGACTGGGAGGCACTAATATAAAAAAATGTAATTTATACTGATCATGTAATATGAATCATGCATTTCACTGTTTTCAGACCTACATCAACTTCTACTAGACACTAATATACTATGTGCAAATGCATCACTCCTAAGGCCTATGGCTAGATACCTTTAGTCCGTAATGATTATGACTACATCGCATTACCCTTTAGATCCAACAATCCATGAACATAATGATGTCTAGTAATATCTGGATATAAGCACTATATGTTTCCCAGAAATCCACAAAATTTTCACATCATCATGGGAATAGGATCAAAAAATATTGTGTGTCTGACATTTCCATAGTGATATAAAGATAGAGGAACATTTCCAGCTACAATGAATGGTGCAGAGGAGGCTCAATGCAACAACCCACCTCCAACACTTCTCAGATGATCCTTGACATAAATTTACTCCCATGAATTCCATTAGTTTTATTACATGATGGAAGATATGGGTTAGAAATACCAACCATTACATCCATATATATCTCTTCCATTATGGATCTATCCACCGTCTCTGTATAGGTATAGATCATCAACATAAACACTTGTGATCTAATATCCCATCTTAAATGATGAAGGTACTTCATGGATATTAGTTTTCTATTCAACACTATTTCCAAAAAAAAGAACATGTTATAAAAAAGGATGGTGTATGTTGAAACCAAACACTCTCGCTATTTTATATACATGAAATCCAGAGACTTCGCCAACATTAGTGCCTCTGGAAAAATAAGTTGAAAACAGATGGTGTTGAAACCCTTAGAATCCATATACAAATTCCTATCTATATGGAACATAAAACTGAACCATATCTAACTAGATCCCTTGAGACTGAATGTTTCACACATTTCCCAGATATTTATAGGTGTTTTTATGAATCAACAGATCTGATTAGTCCTATATATCCATTTCCTCATCTCTTGACATTCAAACATTCCATTACAGGATGGTGGCTTCTTACATAAGAATTCAAATGATAGATATCTCTCTCTTAAATATCCTAGTTATACATAAAATATAACCATCTAACCTAATGGGACACAATGTATCAATATTATAGACGACTAAAATGATTGTATAGATGAGATTAGGATCTATAGGCAGATTTTATTGACGTACAATAGTAGTACCCACCCGAGGAACTCGTGGAAGACATCTCAAGGGATTAAAGCTACACATTTTTACATGAGAATGATTAGACAAGTGAAGAAATCTCAATTAATACTACAAACACCATAATTAGAAACTATTATTTAAAACCAAACCCAATACTAGAGTCGCATATACCAATATATCAAGGAAAATGATTCTTTCTACGGGAGGAGTTGGCATGGAACTAATTGAAACATACCTCTCATGTCCGAAAAATCATATATCGAGTCTAACATATGTCCCATATTCATGAATATTGATGATAGACCTCCAATAATACAAAATTGTAATGAACCGACCCATGTTACCCTCAAAACATGCACCTAACATGATATATCACAAAACTAAAGGGCGTTCTCCTTCCCTATAGAGTGGTGACAGGAACTCGGGCATCAAATAACACATCAGAGGGAATAATTTATCCCAACCATAAAAACCTCATGGAATTTATATATATTCATATAAATCAGGAAATAAACAATAGAATCCTAATGAATTTTTAATGAATAACGTTGAGAATGATAGTAAAACAATCACTAGAATGTAGTCAGAACAAAAAAGCACATTTCCAACTGCAGAGGATTAAATCCAATAGCTATCCAAGTGTTGCAATGGAAGAGCTCCAACCATCTCACCACCAGCAACCAAACATAGCTAATATGAACCCCAATGCCCCATTGCGGCACATTTCCTCTTCCCCTACAATGGAAGAAATAAAAAAGACTATGCACCACCGAATATGTGTGATTGGTGTGAGCTAATAGGATTAGTAGGATCCCACCAATGTGTTTCTTTTCACGTGTATGTATAATAATATTTTTATGATTAAATTAAAAAAACATGGAATGATGATCACTAAAGTAGTTTTATAGGAAACATGGAAATCATTTCACTTTATCATAGTTTGAATCAAATATGGATATAACAAGCATATCAAGGCTAAATAAAAATGTCAAGCAGTATAGAACATAAATAGAATCAATAGGATCAGTACTGAGGAATAGAATTGGTTATAATAGAAGACTAATCGTACCCCAAAAAAATCAAGATCACTATCCATTTCGTATAAAATAATCCTTTGAAGAGGATGAATACTCCATGAGTAATTCCCTTGAAAATTTCAATATATGTTCCCTAAAAAATGGGCCTTAGAAAGAGTGGAAATCCCCATGATCAGACCTATTAATAATAATAAATCATGGGTCATGGGATCATGATAAATCTTCAACCTATGTACCTATTTTAATCCATGTTCTCATTTTCAAATTTTAATTAAAATTAATCAAAAGTTATCATTTCCATTTTATTCAAAAAAAACCATGGAAACCCCATTTCTCATTAAAAACTCCTTTTCCACAGAAATACATTGTCATGATAATTTGATATATCAAATTATAAGTCATTATAAATCAATATAATTATCATAATCTATATTTGGAACCACCACCTCAAAAAATAAGCCGCACATGCATGCCATGAGATCCCCCAAGAACGAAACCGAAAAACACAATTGGAGACCCTCGAATCAGCATCCATGCACCATAAGATTGAATTAATAGGAAATGAAAAGGTTAGGATATGAATATAAAACCAAATACATCAAGAAAGAAATATCTCTGCCCCATGTCCAACAAGAAACCACCTCTAAAATGAGATTCACAGGGGATTATAGATGAAGATAACATGAAACAACAATTTAGCTAACTAGATATGATGAAGCATCCTCATGAAACTATAATGATTAATAGAAATAATAAAGGGGATAGGTTAACAAACCAAAGAGATGAACCAAAAATAAAATGAATATCGACTGTCATTAGGATCTATCTAGAAGATTTATGTCTCTCAATACCTCGTAGGAATATCCTTGGTTTTATAGAAAGTAAGAGCCACAGAATATACCGATATGAAACAATTGTGCCTATAGTTTAAGATTGCATGCATACCATTTCATGATGTGTAATATAGTTACACAACGTGACACCCATGGTGTACATGTATTCTTAAAAATCCATCAACATGGATTAAAAATATGTTAATTGAATAATTCACAATTTAAAACCAATCATCAAAACATGTAATATTTCACATCTTGAATCCCCTTTCACTATTTGTACGCAACATCCATTACACATCTTTTATTCCAGTTAGAGTGAGTAAAATCTATCTACATATTTTCTAAATGGGTGGTTAAATTTGAATGTAAAATAAATAACTGAATTTTCCATTATAGGATTTCTCTCAATCTAAATTGAGTATAAAACCACAATGAGGTTAAGGGAGTACATGATAAAATGCTAACGATATGTTATACTAATAATATCCCATGGGAGTTTCAAACCTGGTTAATAGTAAGACCCATTTTCATGCACTAGGTGATGATCATAAAAATCCTAGTGAAACCTCTTTAGAGTAATGATTGCAAGGTATTTCTATAAAATAACCATGTCCACTAGTAGTATCTATAAAGGGATTTATTTTTAGGGAAATCAACATAGTCTCTAACTTATCAAAACATTTGGATTTTGATCTATAAATACACATAATTTATATCATAGGGTTATAATGCATAATATATTTTTTCCTAAATATTGTTTCCATGGTTTATTCTTTACCTCCACCAAATATAAACTATATAGACCTTGTCCCCATAAGCTAAGATCCAGAGTCTTCATTATTACACTGGAATAAGTTATATGTAAATGCATCCCAAAGGACTGAATAGTTTATTAAATTTTTAAAACTAGAAACATATGTGAATCCGATATACCTTCGAAAACATATATTAATAGAAAATATTATATTAAGAGTACGATTTTCACATTTATCATATCCCATAATATTAATCATAAAATACATGATAATATCCTAGAGAAAATAAAACAAAATAAAGAGGTGAGTTAATCTTCTCAATAAGGTTATGCATACATCAAGAGAATTGAAAATTTATATGATAATCAATATGAGAAGGATGATAAATGAAAAATATGAAATTTAATCAATTTATGTAACATAATACGTTTGAAAAAAATGATGATAAATAATTCCACATAAAAAATCACTTGATCATGAATCTTATCGATGAATATTATAACTAAAATACAACCCCACGGAATATTTTCAAATGAATTTTTAATAATGGAAGGCATAATCATAGACATGTAAAACATGTCATCTAGCCATATTCCTAATATATATAATACCAAAAACGATACATTAAAAGACATCTAAAACCATTGAGGCATCTTTTCAAAATATTTAATTTGTTGGGTAATGCCTCAACCAAAACCATGAATAGTCTTAGCATAAAACCTATCGATGTGTCAAGTGCATATAGTTTGTCCCTATAATTATGTACTATGAAAAAATCATTTCACAAATGAATTAGGTGAAAAAAAATGTGAATAAAAACTCATATTTAATCTATATTAGGAAATGTAAATTCTTTCAATAATCAAAAATCACAATCATAAACCATCAATAGTAATATTGATAGTTACAACATTTTACATCCCCATTCAAAAAAAACCATTTGAATAAATAATAATGATAGTGTCATTTCGTTATTTACTCATTGGAGTAAGAGTATACTGTTGTTTTCATTTATTAATACTAATAATATAAAATGATCAATAAAACATTATTGATGAAATATCATTTTCAAATAAAAAATATTAAGAACTCACTTACTTGAACATCACCATTCAAATAAAATAATTTATAGATTATTAGGAAAACAATGTTACCAAAAAATAAACTTGTAAAATATAATATTATGATTCAATATTATGAAGAACATGTCAATAGTTAATTTCATAGATACCATAAAAGATAAATGAACATTCAATTTTCAAATTAAAAAGTCCTGAAAAGTTCCCCGTTCATAAAATGATACGATGATTCATTTCAAACCGCAATATTAAAAAATTCGATTATTAATTTATTTGATAAATAATTTAGAGCATTTTGAATTTTTTTGAGAATACATTCCGAAAAAAAATGATTTTGGAAAAATATTAATTTCATAGTAACGACAAGAATAATATAAAAAAACTTTTCAAAAAAACTTCTTAAATATTTAAAGAATCCAAGAGTGTAAATACTGTATTAGTACTATAAAATATCATAAATAACCATAGGAAATGACAATCAATGACTTTATGAAGGTACATATAATTATATTTCATTATCTGAATCATAATCATGGTAACCCCGATAATTTATGAGATTGTGACATAAAATCCTTACAACTTATGTATCATTAAATCATAAGACCCATGAATGAGAGTTCCAAAAATGGATATAAAATTCCCTATAAATTATTTAAAATTATAATAAAATACATTCAAGGGATATATATCCTCTATATAAAAGAAATCGGAGGATAATATGGAAGGTTACATATTGATGTAAAAAATGTGAATTGGAAATCCCTTACCTTGCACATCCTTTTTCAAAGAAAATTATATAACCTTCTCTTATATTGGTTACCCCATTATTAAGGAACTAAATCCTCCTAGTTTTATATTATAGAAAAAATAAATATTGTATGATTATATGAATGGTGTTTTGAAGTGATTTAGGATGGTTTTTTCCAATACAAATAGTTTTTATGGGGGGTTGATGTGAGGATATGGGGTGGCCTTTTATATGTGATGTTAGTGGAGCACATATAATTTTTTCATATTTTACAATCATATCCAAATTTTTATCATTAAATAGTCGTCCATAATTTTCTATAATATAAACTAGAATAGTTAAAGCATAAGATCTCAATCCAATTATTTTAGATTTTTTTATATCATTTATCATCCGGAACATCATATTTTAACCCTTGGTAAATTCATTCTTGTGTTAACAACGATAATAATTTTCTACTTTTTATACTATTCACATTAGTAAAACATATGATGATATAATTAGAAATTGAAAATTATATTAATTCAAAAATTGGGATCAATTTCTCCCAATTAGATTCAACAAAGTATAACATTTTAATTTAAAATTAATCGTCCAGACAGAATAAGAAAGCAAGTTTCACGAACAGAAAATGTTATAAAGATACAATGTTTTTTAAAAAAATTAAAAATTAAAAATATTCCAATGAACTATATTGAATTAAATAATATATTATATAACTAAATATACCTTAATACTAATTAAAAATATAAATTTATATTAGAAATCATTAAAACAAAAATACATTTTTATATAATTTTATGTGTTTTTCACTGTTGATAAAAAATGAAATATTTGAGAAAAATAGAAAACATTCACCACAATATAAATATGATATTATTATTTAAAAAATGAATTATATTTTTTAAAAACATTTTCACTAAGTGGTAAATAATAATTCTAAATTATGTGTGAAATGCGTGATGAATCCATACATTAATAAAAAATGTTTTTAGAAAATATCTTTTTTTCTTTTAAATGGTTCTGTTTTAAATAGTAAAAAATTTAAAAAATTGACATTCTTAAAATATATATTTACATAATTTCTTTTATTATTCCAATAATATGCATTAAAACATATTTATTATATATTATGTAATTATAATAACATTATATTGTTGTTCGGTAAAACATTCTCTTCTGTGTAAAGAAACCTATTGAAGAAAAACATTATTACATGTAATTCATGCTAAAACAATATAGTTTGAAAACAATTATCAAAGAATTTATTATTATTTTATAATTTCATTTTATTAAGTAAAATATTTAATATATATATATATATTTTATAAATAATTTTTTGAGAATGTAAATTAATTACATAGGTCATACAGATGGTAGGTTATACGCACAAATGAACGTTGTGACAATTTTCAGAATGGATTGAATAAAAGTGAGGTTAATATTAATTCACATATCAAGACTTTTTTTTATATCATATATATCCAATGTGTTCTATAAATCTATTCTTATTATTATCAATTTCACTATAATTTGATAAAACATCTCATCACCATGTCGAGGTAGTGGTCCACACATATCACACTGGATGTTTTATTTTCAATGGGATTGGATGATAAAAAATATATTTGATATTAAAATTACATATGTATAATTATATCATTAATATAATAAAATAACATTAATACATCATTATATCTATATGTGATAAGTGTTGATAGAAAACTAATTACATAGGTCTGTGAGGTGGTAGTCATCCATACACAAGGTCGACGGTTTAATTTACCATTTGATTAAAATGATAAAGGATAAGTGTAATTACATTAAAAAAATGAAATATTATTATATAGGAGATACTACTATTATTACATCAGCATACCTTTAAACCGGAGGGGACTGCGTGAGACTTGTAAAAAAAATTTAAAAAAATATAAAGACATCTGTGTACCTTTTGAATATTATAAGGATTTTGAAGAACAATTAATACAAAATTGGACTGTTAAGAATAATACCTCTTATTTGGATGACCTCCTCAAGATTACACAAAAAAAATTATTATTCTGATTTACTATTATATAAATATATATTTTATATTATTAATGGGGAAGGAATTAATGAATATTTTTTGGAAGGGATTTCTCAAACAATGTCTTTTTATGTATGAATATGATATGATATAGGGATCAAATTTATAAGTGGGGAGAATCCATAACTTGATGTTTTAAAAATTAATAGATATAACAATGTCATTAAAATTAAAATGGGATCCAAAATTGACATATTTTCTAACAATATAATATATATGGTTAAAATATAACCAAAAAATATTAAATGGGAATTTTTTAATATCATTTTATCCCTTATAATTTTAGTTTATCCTTCCAAAAGATCTATCATAACCATAACGACATCAATTATTCTTTCATTTTTCATTTTTTATTATTATCAAAAATTAATTTTAAAATATATTATAAAATTAATTATTCTGATTCTAAATGTAGAAATTAATTTCCCATATTAAATTCCAATATGTTTAAATTTAAATTTTGTAATTAATCACAAAAAAATGATGAAAAAGTGTGTTTTATAAAAAAATGTTTCTATAACTGTAGAAATATTTGAAATAAAATTCAATATAAAATAATTTCAATGAACTGAAATGGATTAATAATGATATAATTTTAATAATTGACAATTTAAGACTCTTGGTAAATAAATTTGATCTTCTAAATTATCTAAACAACAATTTAGTTTTCAGAAAAAGTTAATATTGTATTAATATTCTGAGAAAATTTAATCATTTCAGAATATTTTAAAAAAATATCTCTAAGATTATATTGAAATATAAATTTCAATGATTAATATAATTTGGATAATTTTTTAAAAAAATGGGATCAAATACATTGTATATTTTTTTCAAAAAAATCAATAAAATATTTTTTTTAAATGTCTATTATGATGAAATTAATACTTTACTAAAAATTATGTACATTTTTTTTATTTCAAAAAAATATAAACAAGTGGTAATAAATTATTAATATCTTATTATTCATATTAATATCACTATGTTTAATGGGTATGTTATGAAGGTAATGTTTATATAAAAATATTAATAGTATATCGTAGTATATTATATTTGGTGTTTTGTGTAATGTGAGATATTGAATAAATAAAATTTCTCTAAATGAATATTTCATAAATACTCAGGGAATCTGAATCCATTAAATATTATACTACCATAATTCCAAAATGAAATTTAAATTACTAATATATCTAGCCATCAATATTACCTTATTTTGAAATTTTATAATATTATTCAATGGAGATATTCATAAGAAATTTTTATCACTATCTTTGAACTCTAGTGCTCAGTGACAGTTGTAAAAATAAATTATATATCAAATTTGATATTCCAATATTATTTATGGAATTGATCTCAGTTTCTTTTTCATTTACATTAAATGATGAGGTCCCAATTGAATTATTATTAATCGTTACCCTAAAACATTTGATTAATGAACATCCTTCATTAGTGTAACTTCCTAGACCTAGATTCTACTTAACACTGCCCCAAGCTCAGTTGGCCAAATGGCCTCCGGCACATCTCCCATAATGCTAGAGGTTGCTGACTAGTAGAGATGGCCTAGTTTTTGTATGTGATTATAATATTCCCTCTCTATAGATTGTAACACAAAATATTATCAATAAAAGATAAATAGAAGATGTATTAAATTATAAAGTATGTTGGTAAATAATAGACATATATTAAAAATAAAAAAGGATTGTCATATACAATTATGATAAAAAATTATATCATAATATCATAAAAACATGATAAATAGTAGGATAATACAATACATAAATAAATAGTAAAAAAAGACCAAAAAATTATCCCATCTATTTTCATGAGCCTCAACTTGGTCCCATGATCCATAACCTCTACCAAGATATCAAGAAGATGTATCAGGTCCATTTCCCATAACCATTAATTCAATAATATATTGAGTTTGGGTACTATAACAACCCATACATTACATACATTGTTAATACATAAAAATTGAAGTACACTTATTACAACATATCACAAAACCATGAAAGGACCGTATAAGTATAGTGCCTTTAGAAACCGGGAAACATAAACAACTGGTTCATAAAGTATCTACATTGTCTCCCATATATTTCATCATATCTAGAGTCCCTTTTGGAATATCCTACTTAATAACCTTCTTCCTAACCTAGGGAAAGAAAACATACAAAAGGGTGAGCTCAAATGCTCAATAAGGGTAAACAAAAGAAATATCAATCACATCATATTCATAAGAACATATCATTTTGGAAATCTTAACCTGCAAAAGAAATCATAATTTCATAACATGGGATAAATAATTGTAGTGAAATATAATCACAAAAATCATAAATTAAAACATGAAATTTTTTTCCATACACACAAAATCATAGATAATCATTTTGTAGTAGTCAAGACTTGTTTCCAGGACTATCATAGAATACAAAGTCCATTTCTAAACCGAGTTCACTCCTCGTCTCAGTCCTATTTCACTGAACTGGATTAACCTGCCATTCCCACCATGTCTATCTCATGAGAGATAAATATTTACCTAATTCAATGTAGGGAGATATAGGTCTCACCCATCTCATAATGAAATCATTCTTATGTGTGCCATAAAATCATAAATCATACATCATAGCATAACCCATGTAATAAAAATGGGATTCTTAAACATCATTCCATCATAACATAATCCATATAAGATAAAAAGACATCATAAAAATAATTCCATCATAACATAATCATAACAATGTAAAAATAGGGATAGAATTAGAAACCTATATTATCTTAGATGGAAAATAATTTTGATAAAACACTTGAACTCCATTCTTGAGAAAAATATCCTTTCTACTTCAAAAACATTTTCCATTCTTAAAATGTAAAATAATTTTAAACTAAAAGAAGTTGATTAAAAATAAACTTGAAAACTTGTAAAGTAATCTTCATGGAAATAATGTTCTAAAAATCTATTAATGTCGTATAAGTTTAAAAAAAACATTCTTCCCCTACATTGGCCAGAAAAGTCAAAAAGTACCTCGTAAGAAAAATGAAAAAAGATTCCATTCATATATTTTACTAAAAACTAACCAAAGGGTAAAATTGTATTTAAACAATTTTATGTGGATGGAAATAATATTACATATTGAGGAAACATTTATTTGGATGATAAATATTCCCCAGTAAATTCTGAAATATAAACAATCTCAGATAAAAATGAGATTGCAAGATTTTACCTTACCTTAGGTCCGATATGCTTCGTAACTGTCCAAAACTCCTGTATAATGATTTAAATAATGTCATTTACATATTTCAGAATCATACTTATTGTTATGATTTCATATATGGTCATATTCTTAGCTTCTTATTCGTAATATTTCATTGCTACTTGTTATTCGGGTGTTTATTACCTTTTGTTCTTATGCATGTTTTGTCGAATAAATTCTTATTCTTCTTTTTAGGATATTGATACCTCATTTCCATAATGTTATTAGTGTAATATATACCATATTTATTCATTCAATTCATTTATATAATCATTATGAAATGAAGATCATGTAGAACGAGTCGCATCACATCGTGGAGACAGTATTCCGTACGTACGCACGAGCGATGATATCGTTCCCATGGTCGTGGAATTGTATTGGAGTTTATTTATATTATTTTATAATCAATATAACTTTACAATAATCATATATAGTTATTATTTACACCATTATACCCACCCAAGTAAGGTGGTGGTGGAAAATATATTACACAACGGTGTGGAGACGGTATTCCGTACGTACACACGTGCGGTGATTTCATTTTCCATAGGATTGATAGATGGTGAAATAGGGTTGTTTCAAACTTATAATAACATATTAGTATATTAGTTATAATGATTTTATTACTTCATAATGAAACAACTAAAGAAGAAGAAGTCGATGAAGAAATAAAGGTGAAAGAATTGGTAACGGACATTACCTCTTCTTTGAAGCGCCTCTTCTTAACCTCCTCTTATGGCACTAAAGATGGTCTTTGAAAAATACCAGGACCTCTAGGATGTTTCTATGTAAGTGGATATAAGAAATTGGTAGAGGTTGGCCGAGCATGAAGGTAGAAAGTTGTGTGAGGAAGAGAGGGAGGAGGTGCCCTTTTATAAGGGAGGAGAGGGGCACCTTTGGAAAAACAAAAAATATTATTTTATTATAAAGTCATATTCGGTTTTTAATAGCTCCAAATTGATTTATTTCTAATATAAGGTGGGGATGGGTAGAAATCCTCTCATCCAATATAATTTTGACAAGTTTATATTTCTATTTTAACCTTATCATTTAGATTTAACTTTAAGTAAAATAATTTTACTTTTACCGTGTCTTCTTGTTTTCTTACACTATAAGGTTAATAAACATACTATAACAAGAAAAACGAACCCCAAGTTGTTTATTATTAATATATATAACCTTATCTAAGTCATTTGTCCGAGCCTTAGATTTTTATGAATAAAATAACAATTAATAATATAATATTTTTAAAAAAAGTTATTTTATGTCAATTTTGACACTATTTGGTAACGGATTTTTCTGAAAATCATAACAGAATGATTACTTCAAAAATAAGTTAATTCAATCAATAATAACATGTCATTTTAACCTATAGAATGATTGGAATTCATAAAAAGTCTCAAATTACATTTATTTGGGTACTTATAACATCAATTATGTTAATATTTCATTAATAATATAATTATTGCATCATCATTGTGTCATAAATAAATTAAAATATTTAGTGTCTAAAAATTATAAATAAAATACCATTATATAGGAAATATTTTTATATTTCTAAGGAATATTTATAGTCCAATTTATCTTATGTATAACCCTATAAACATTTATTTTAACTATTTTAACTATTCTTTAAATAAAATAATAATAAATGACCTAATCTAATCCAAGTGGACCTAAATGGTCATATTTTATTCCTAGGGTTTTTTTATTCGAATTACACTTATCCAATAGAATTAGGACATGTGTTAGGGTAATAATAATATCATTTTCCCCTTAATTACCCTATTTAATTTTAACCGTGGTAAAAAAAGTAAAAAGTTACTATTCACCAAAATTATTTTCATCTCATTGAACCACATTTTAGTTCTTGATATTAACTGTGTCTCTCAGATTTTTAAAATTTCACTCACAGAAGCGGTAAAATTATGTTTTATATAATTTTCAAATTCTCCTAGGAGGTGGGTAAAAGACGGTGAAAAGTTCAAAAAAATATTTATATATCTACAATTATTATAAAATGACTCCAAAGAATTACTTTGAACTTATATAGGTATTATGTATCAATTTTGACCTAAAATTAATTTAAATAAAATAAATAATTATTTAAATAAAAAGTCGGGTTTTAAATAGTATCTTAGTGTTTTCACTATTCATCAAAAATTGAATGTTTTCAGAAAAATACCAAAATTTCACCCTAGGATAATTTCGATATTATGAATCCAAACATGAATTCCATTTTGAAAGATAAAATTTATAAAATTTCAAAAAGTGGGTATTAATATTCATAACGGCTAGTTTTAATAATATTTTAATAGCATATCGTTGTTTAGTGAAACTCGGTATTGCGTACAACGCAAGCTATCGAGGAAGGACCCGATTGCGTATAAAGCAAGCCAAGCTAGTGTTGTGTGTAGTGAAAAATTCCTTTTATGATTTATATAACATAAAAACAAAATATTTCTCATAAAAATCTCGAGTGTTACATTCGACCCCCCTTAAAATGAATTTCTTCCTCAAAATTTGTCACTTCGTAACAAACAGATGAGGATACCTCTCCCTCATCATATCCTCAAGCTCCAATTTAGCTTATTTTAATTTTTGGTTCCTCCATATAACTTTCACCAAGCGAGTGTTCTTGTTCCGAAGTACTTTTTCGCTACGATCCAGAATCTCTATCGGATGTTCTTCATAAGAAAGATCTTGCTCCAATGGTACAACTTCTGAGCTGAGTAGATGTGAAGGATCAGGTATGTACTATCTCTGGAGAGATACATGGAACACATCGTGAACATGAGAGATATTCGGTGGAAGAGCCAATCCGTAAGCTACCTTCCCAACATGATCCCGTATTTTGAAAGGACCGATATACCTAGCGCTCAATTTCCCTTCTTTCCAAATATCATTACTCTCATCCAAGGAGATATTCATAAGAACACTTTATCACCCACTTCAAACTCTAGGTCTTATCTTCGGTTGTCGGCATAACCTTTTTGTCGACTCTGAGCTGCTCTTATGTGTTGTTGTATAGATCTGACCTTTTCTGCCATCTCATCAACTAGATCAAGTCCCAATAGCTTTCTATCCCCAACATCATCCTAGAAAGTTGGAGTCATGCATTTCAGTACATAGAGAGCTTCAGAAGGAGCCATTGGAATACTAAAGTTAAAGATATTATTATAAGAAATTTCCAAAAAAGGTAGGTGTTGATCCCAACCACCTTTGAAATCCATAGAGCTAGCCCTCATCATACCTTCTAAAGTTTTAATTGTCCTCTCAGAATGACCGTCTGTCTGAGGAAGATAAGAAGTGCTGAAACTCAACTCTGTATCCAGAGTATGCTGAAGACTTTTCTAGAACATTGAGAAAAACCTCGGATCCTGATCAGATATAATGGAAATTGTTACTCCATGCAATCTTACAACTTTTTTTACATATATCCTGGCAAGATGATCCAGAGAGAAATCCTCTCTAATAGCAATGAAGTGCGCAGACTTTGTAAGACAATCAACTATGACCCAGATAGCATTATTTCCTTTTGATGTTTTAGGAAGTCCAGTGACAAAGTCCATACTGATGTTTTCCAATTTCCATTCGGGTATGGGTAATAGTTGTAACATCCCCTTAGACTTCTATCTCTCAGCTTTAACTTGCTGACAAACCAATCATCGAGAGACATATTCAGCAACATCTCTTTTCATGCCATCCCACTAGAAGTGCTCTTTCAGGTCCCTATACATCATCGTGCTTCCAGGATGAATAGAGAATGAAGAACTGTGAGCCTCATCCAGCAGATCCTTCTTTAATTATTGGATGAAAGGAACAAAAACCTGATTCTTGAACATTATTATTCCATCACAATCAAGGTTGAATTCAGGAACATTTCTCACCTTCTTTTGTAACTCTACATCTTCTTCTTGTACCTCTTTAATCTTCACATGTGTATATGGTTGATCATTCATTTGAGAAAGTTATGATTTTTACCCTTCCATTATAATACCAAGATCCATCCTTAGTAAATCCATAAATATTGGATCTTTTGTGATCCTCATCATGGATAAGATAGCCTGGTCTTGTGGACATAATGCATCTGCAACCTTGTTTGCTTTCCCAGGGTGGTAATGAATTGAATAGTCACAATCCATAATCAGCTCCAACCAACTTCTTTGGCACACATATTCAGCTCCTTTTGTGTGAAAATATACTTTAAACTTTTATTATTAGTATAAATATCACACCTTTCTCCATAAAGATAATGCCTCCAAATCTTTAATGCAAAGATTACCACAGCTAACTCCAAATCATGAGTTGGGTAATGTTTCTCATGGATTTTCAACTTTTTTGAGGCATAATCTTTCACCATATCATTTTTCATAAGAACACACCCCAACCCCTTCTTGGTTGAATCACTGTAGATCACAAACCTTTCTCCACTACAATGACATGTTAGTACAGGTGCACTGGATAACCTTCTTTTCAACGCCTTGAAATTCTCTTCACATTGCTCCGTCCACATGAACATAACTCTTTTTTGAGTCAACCTTGTGAGTGGATTAGATAATCATGAAATTTTTTTCACAAAATGTCGATAATATCCAGCCAATCCATGAAAACTTCAGATCTCATTTACTGTTGTAGGTCTCGAACATCTTTCAATAACCTCTGTTTTTACTGGATCCATAGATATCACATCTTTTAAGATTATGTGACCCAAAAATGAAACTTTTTTAAGCCAAAATTCACACTTGGTAAATTCTTCATAAAGCATCTCCTTTCTCATGGTCTTCAATACAATTCTCAAGTGATCTTCATGTTCATCCTAGCTCTTTGAATAGACAAGAATATCATCTATAAAGACTACCACGAACTGATCAAGATAGTCTCTAAAGACTCTATTAATTAGATCCATGAATATAGCAGGAGAATTAGTAAGACCAAATGGCATCACTATAAATTCATAGTTGCCATACCTTTATACGGAATGTTGTCTTTGGTATATCCTCCCTTTTGGCCATTAATTGATGATACCCTGAATAAAGATCAATCTTGGGAAAGTAATGAGCTTGCATATTTGGTCAAATAATCCATCAATGTGTGGGAGAGGATATTTGTTCTTGATAGTGATCTTGTTAAGTTATCGATAATCAATGCAGAGTCTCATTGGTCCATCATTCTTCTTAACAAACAGAACAGGTGCTCCCCAAGGTGACGCACTAGGGTGTATGAATCCCTTATAAATATTCTCTTGGAGTTGCTTCTTCAATTCATCCAACTCAATTGGGGCCATTCTATAAGCTGTCTTTTAAATAGGAAAAGCACCCAGTACGGGTTCTATTGAAAACTCAACTTCATTATTTGGTGTAAGACCAGGAAATTCCACTGGAAAGACATTATCAAACTCTCATACAATGGGAGCATTCTTAGTAATGAGTTTTTATCCAACCATTTGAGATAAATAACCATCATTTAGTGGAATCAAGACCCATAAGATGGAAGAAATTTCCACTGGAAGGTTATGTTCATCCTTGCATCGATAGACGATCATAGATTGATCTTCAATATAAAATTTGACTTCCCTCCTTTGGAAATTTATATGATCTCCATATAAAGTTAACCAATACATGCCAAGAATCACATCAAATTCCACTATAGGAAGGATCACATGATTTGTAGGAATCACTTTCCCACAAACCTCAATCAGCGAAGAATTATAAACTTTTGATGCAACTATTGTGCCATTAGGGGGTGTCATAGCTAATTGAATATCTAATTGTTGATGTAATACAACGATAACCATAGAAAAGTTTTCAGAAATAAAAGAGAGGGTGGATCCAGAATCAAATAAAACATTTGCTACTTTAGAGTGGATGGTATGTGTACCTTTCACCACTTCATTCTCATACTCCACATTGCTGATAGAAATTGCATGTGACTTTCCGTTGTCTGTAGCCTTAAGAGTTTTTTGACGTCGATCATCATAAAAACCCCTTGGATTAGGGAATTGATTGGCATAATTCCCCATTTCCTTGAACTGGTAACATTGAAGTGTAGGAGGTGCACTTTGTGTATCCTTTTCTTTGTTCACATCACTAGACATCTTCTTCCCATCATTGCGGCATTCAAATTCCCGATGACCTTCCATTCCACATTTGAATCATTTACATGTCCCTTTAAGAAAACACCCTCCATGTTTCATTCCACACATTGAGCATAAGGGAAAAATATTCTTCTTTTCAGTGTGCTCTTTAGATTTTCCCTTGAATTCCATTTTCCTCTTCTTATCAAACCCATATGACTGATGGGTTACTCCAATCTCTTTCGCAACCTTGAGAGCACATCGAACGATTTCATCGCAGCTATTGAAGTCCCTTATAGATAACGCCCTTATAAGACTTAGTTTTAAGCCACTAAATAATCGATCGATCTTAATCTCAGGTTGGATAATAATACCAGAAGAGTACTTTGCAAGTCTTCTAAAATTTGCTTCGTAGGTACCAACAGATTCATCATCCTTTTGCATCAGTTCAAGAAACTTCTTCTCCAGCTTTGTTTGAAGAATATGAGGGAAGTACTTATTTAAAAATAAGTTCTTGAACACCTCCCCTTCCATGGAATCAATTTCATCTCTTTGCCTCATATTCTTGATAAGATTATACCATTGATCAGCTTCGCCTGCCAAATGATATACTACTAAGATTACTTTATCATGTTCAGAACATTGATGAACTGAAAATATCTTTTTAGTAGTACTGATCCATTGTTCAACAACTAATGGATTAGTAGACCCGCTGAATAAAGGTGGACGCTACCTCATAAGGGATTCAACAGAATGTTGCTCCTTCCTTAGCTCGTTTGGAAGTTTTTCATGATTCATAGATTGATAATGTTGTGTGAGCATGGATACAAGATTTTTCATTCCAACTCCCATAATGTTTTGTTTCTGAGGGGGACAATCATTGCATTTCCCATCACATTCCGCATTAACACGGTTCCTTCAGGTTCCATCCATTGACTAAAACTAAGAAGAATAGTGTAAGCAACACTAATTATAATTGGAAAACCACATAATCAAGAATAAAATATTACACTTAAGGTCTTATCATAGGTTATTCATGGCCATTTATAAAACATTAAGATTGTGTTCTATGCTTAGAATTATCCTTAGGGTTCTTACTAAGGCTTTCACATCCTAGTTTCCAAAGGTTGACTATACCTTTCCTCTAATACCAAATATAACGACCCATACATTACATACATTGTTAATACTTCAAAATTGAAGTACACTTATTAAAACTTATAAAAAAACAATGAAAGGACCGTATAGGTATAGTGTCTTTAGAAACTGTGAAACATAAACAACTGGTTCATAAAGCATCTACATTGTCTCCCATTTATTTCATCATATCTAGTGTCCCTTTTGGAATATCCTACTAAATAACCTTCTTCTTAACCTGGGGAAAGAAAATATACAAAAGGGTGAGCTCAAATTCTCATTAAGGGTAAACAAACCAAATATCAATCACATCATATTAATAAGAACATAACATTTTGGAAATCATAACCTACAAAAGAAATCATAATTTCATAACATGGGATAAATCATAGTAGTGAAATATAATCCCAATAATCATAACATAAAACATGAAACTTTTTGGCATACATACATATTCATAGAGAATCATTTCTTAGTAGTCAAGACTCATTTCCAAGACTATCTTAGTGGACAAAGTCCATTTCTGAACCGAGTTCACTCCTCGTTTCAGTCCTGTTTCACTAAACCAGATTAACCTGCCGTTCCATCCATGTCTATCTAATGAGATATAAATCTATACCCAATGCATTGGAGGGATATATAGGTCTCACCCATCTCATAATGAAACCATTATTATGTGTTCCACAAAATCATAAATCATACATCATAGAATAACCCGTATAATAAAAATGTGATTCTTAAACATCATGCCATCATAACATAATACATATAAGATAAAAAGATATCATAAAAATAATTCCATCATAACATAATCATAAAAAATCTAAAAATAGTGATAGAAACAAAACACTATATTATCTAATATGGAAAATAATTTTGATAAAACACTTGAACTCCATTCTTGAGGAAAATATCGTTTCTACTTCAAAAACATTTTCCATTCTTAAAATGTCATATAATTTTAAACTAAAAGAAGTAGATTAAAAATAAACTTGAAAACTTGTAAATGAAGCTGCATGGAAATAATGTTCTAAAAATCCATTAATTTCGTATAAGTTAAAAAAACATTCTTCTCATACTTTGGCCGGAAAAGTCAAAAAGTACCTCGTACGAAAAACGACAAAAGATTCCTTTCATATATTTTACTAAAAACTACACGAAGGGTAAAATTGGATTTAAAAATTATTATGTGGATGGAAATAATATTACATATTGAGGAAACATTTATGTGGATGATAAATATTTCCTAGTAAATTCTGAGGTATAAACAATCTCGGATAAAAATGAGATTGCATGATTTTCCCTTACATTAGGTCTGATTTGCTTCGTAAGGGTCCAAACCTCCTGTATAATGATTTAAATAATTTCATTGACTTATTCCAGAATCATACTTATTGTTATGATATCATATATGGGCATATTCTTAGCTTCTTATTAGTAATATTTCAATGTTAATTGTAATTCGGGTGTTTATTACTTCTTGTTCTTATGCGTGTTTTGTTGAATAAATTATTATTATTCTTTTTAGGTTATAGATACTTCATTTAAATAATGTTATCAGTGTAATATATATCATATTTATTCATTCAATTCATTTATATAATTATTATTCAATGAATATCATGTAGAACGAGTCACATCAAATCGTTGAGATGGTATTCCGTACGTACGCACGGGCGATGATATCGTTCCCATGATCGTGGAATTGTATTGGACTGTATGTTTACTATTTAAGAATAAATATCACTTTAAAATAATCATATATTGTTTTTATTTACACCATTATACCCATCCAAGTAAAGTGGTGGTGAAAAACAGATTTCACCACAACGTGGAGACGGTATTCTGTACGTAAATACGCGTGGTGATTTCGTTTTCTGTAGGTTGGATTGATGGTGAAATAGGGTTGTTTTATACTTATAATAACATATTAGTATATGAGTGATACTGATGGTATTACATAACAATGAAACAACTAAATAAGAAGAAGTAGAAGAAGAAATAAAGTTGAACGAATTGGTAACGGACATTACCTTTTCTTTGAAGCGCCTCTTCTTAATCTCCTCCTAGGGCACTAAAGATGGACTTTTAAGAAGAAAAGGACCTCTAGGATGTTTCTAGGGAAGTGGAGAATAGAAATTGGCAGGGGTGTCCGAGCTTGAAGGCTCAAAGTGGTGTGAGGAAGAGAGGGAGGAGGTTCGCTTTTATAAGGGAGGAGAGGGGCACCTTTGGAAAAACTAAAACTATTATTTTATTATAAAGTCATATTCGGTTTTTAATAGCTCCAAATTGATTTATTTAAAATCTAAGATGGTTATGGGTCTAAATACTCTTATCCAATATAATTTAGACAATTTTAGGTTTCTATTTAAACCTTATCATTTAGATTTAACTTTAAGTTAAATAATTTTACTTTTACCGTGTCTTCTTTTTTTCTTACACTATAAGGTTAATAGACATACAATAAAAGGCCAAACGAACCCCAATTTGTTTATTATTAATATATATAACCTTATCTATGTCATTTGGCTGATACTTTGATTTTTAGAAATAAAATAACAATTAATAATATAATATTTGTTTTAAAAACTATTTTTTGTCAATTTTGGAACTATTTGGAAATTGATTTTTGTGAAACTCATTACAGAATGATTTGTTCTAAAAAAGTTAATTAAATCAATAATAACATGTCATATTAAACTATAAAATAATTTCAAATTATAAAAAGTCTCAAATTACATTTATTTGGGTATTTATAACATCAATTTTGTTAGTATTTCATTAATAATATAATTACTACATCATAATTGTGTCATAAATAAATTAAATTATTTAATGTATAAAAATTATAAATAAAATTTCATTATGTATGAATTCTTTTTATATTTCTAATGAATATTTATAGTCTAATTTATCTTATGTATAACCCTATACACATTGATTATAACTATTTTAAGTACTCATTAAATAAAATAATAATAAATGTCCTAATCTAATCCAAGTGGACCTAAATGGTCATATTTTATTCCTAAGGTTGTTTCTGGTCGAATTACACTTATCCAATAGAATTAGGACATGTGTTAGGGTAATAATAATATCATTTTTACCCTTAATTACCCTATTTACGTTTAACCGTGGGAAAAAAAGTAAAAAGTTACTATTAACCACAAATTATTTTCATCTCATTGAACCACATTATAGTTCTTGATTTTAATAGTGTCTCTATGATTTTTGAAATTCCACTCACAAAAGAGGTATAATCTGTTTTATGTAAATTTTCAAATTCTCCCAGGAGGTGGGTAAAAGATGGTGAAAAGTTCAATAAAATTTTTATATATCTAGAATTATTATAAAATGAATCCAATGATTTACATTGAAATTATATAGGTATTATGTATCAATTTTGACCTAAAATAAATTTAAATAAAAAAAATAATTATTTAAATAAAAAGTTGGTTTTTAAATAGTAACCTAGTGTTTTCACTATTTATCAAAAATTGAAAGTTTTCAGAAAAATACCAAAATTTCACCCTAGGCTAATTTCGATATTCCAAATCCAAAAATGAAGTCCATTTTGAAAGATAACATTTATAAAATTTTAAAAAGTGGGTATTACTATTCATAACGACTAGTTTTAATAATATATTAATAGCTTATCGTTGTTTAGTGAAACTCGGTATTACGTACAACACAAGCTCTCGAGGAAGGTCCCGATTGTCTGTAAAGCAAGCCAAGCTTCTGTTGTGTGTAGTGAAAATTGTCTTTGATGATATACATAACATAAAAACAAAATATTTCTAATAAAATTTCGGGTGTTATAGGTACATAAAGGTTGACCATATAGGATGTGATATATAATCAATGTAGGAAACCAACCATGGTCCATCGAGTCATTGAATATTTAATAGAAATAGGGGTTTAATTACCATGATAAGCAGGTATGTTCTGAACATAAGCATCCTATAATTTCATGATTTCATTTTAGAACGATTTTATATTATCAATATAATTTATGAAATTACAATTTGATTTAATTATAAGGAATGTGTCATATATCCTAATGATTTAGTTATTAAGACTCATGACTTGGGTCATAGCCTAGCGTTCTCCATGGTAATATGCTCATGGATGCTTAAACATGCCATCTTTAAGATATAAAGAAACTAAATCCAAGATTGTTCTTTGGATTCGTAGACACATCATAAATCTCTTTTAAATCATTATTAAATATATTGCTTGATCCCATCCATGGATTTCATTAGAGTTCATGTATCACTTTAGGTGTATCATAAACCAAGCACCATATAAGCCCATCCATGGAGATCCTCACATGAACCAAGATATTGCTTTGGGTGTCGTATAACGTCACATAAATTTGAGTTCATCGTTGGTAGTCCACTAAGGATTCCCAAGTATCTCCCATGGCATAATGATCAAATTAACATATAGTTCATCCATGTAATTCTAAATATAGAATTCAAATTTGACTCTTCATTTATTTGGGTATTTATAACATCAATTTTGTTAATATTTCATTAATAATATAATTACTACATCATCATTATGTCATAAATAAATTAAATTATTTAATGTATAAAAATTATAAATAAAATATCATTAGGTAGGAATTCTTTTTAGATTTCTAATGAATATTTATAGTCTAATTTATCTTATGTATAACCCTATACACATTGATTTTAACTATTTTAAGTATTCATTAAATAAAATAATAATAAATGTCCTAATCTTATCCAAGTGGACCTAAATGGTCATATTTTATTCCTAAGTTTGTTTCTGGTTGAATTAAACTTATCCAATATAATTAGAACATGTGTTAGGGTAATAATAATATCAATTTTACCCTTAATTACCCTATTTACATTTAACCGTGGTTAAAATGGTAAAAAGTTACTATTCACCAAAAATTATTTTCATCTCATTGAACCAAATTATAGTTCTTGATTTTAACAGTGTCTCTAGGATTTTTGAAATTCCACTCACAAAAGTGGTATAGTTAAGTTTTATGTAAATTTTCAAATTCTCCCAGGAGGTGGGTAAAAGACGGTGAAAAGTTCAATAAAATTTTTATATAGCTAGAATTATTATAAAATGAATCCAATGATTTACTTTGAATTATATATGTATTATGTATCAATTTTGACCTAAAATAAATTTAAATAAAAAAATTATTATTTAAATAAAAAGTTGGTTTTTAAATAGTAACCTAGTGTTTCCACTATTCATCAAAAATTGAAAGTTTTCAGAAAAATACCAAAACTTCACCCTAGGCTAATTTCGATATTCCAAATCCAAAAATGAAGTCCATTTTGAGTGATAACATTTATAAAATTTTAAAAAGTTGGTATTACTATTCATAACGACTAGTTTTAATAATATATTAATAGCATATCATTGTTTAGTGAAACTCGGTATTACGTACAACACAAGATCTCGAGGAAGGTCCCGATTGTCAGTAAAACAAGCCAAGCTTGTGTTGTGTGTAGTGAAAATTTTCTTTGATGATATATATAACATAAAAACAAAATATTTTTAATAAAAATCTCGGGTGTTATAGGTACCTAAAAGTTGACCATATAGGATGTGATATATAATCCAGGTAGTAAACCAACCATGGTCCATCGAGTCATTGAATATATAATAGAAATAGGGGTTTAATTACCATGATAAGCAGGTATGTTCTGAACATAAGCATCCTATAATTTCATGATTTCATTTTAGAACGATTTTATATTATCAATATAATTTATGAAATTATAATTTGATTTAATTATAAGGAATGTGTCATATATCCTAATGATTTAGTTATTAAGACTCACGACTTGGGTCATAGCCTAGTGTTCTCCATGGTAATATACTCATGGATGCTTAAACATGACATCTTTAAGATATAAAGAAACTAAATCCAAGATTGTTCTTTGGCTTCGTAGACACATCATATATCTCTTTTAAATCATTATTAAATATATTGCTTGAACCCATCCATGGATTTCGTATCTTAGAGTTCATGTATCACTTTAGGTGTATCATAAACCAAGCACCATATAAGCCCATCCATGGAGATCCTCACATGAACCAAGATATTGCTTTGGGTGTAGTATAACGTCACATAAATTTGAGTTCATCGTTGGTAGTCCACTAAGGATGCCCAAGTATCTCCCATGGCATAATGATCAAATTAACATATACTTCCTCCATGTAATTCCTAATATAGAATTCAAATTTGACTCATCATTTAATTGTTAGACATACTAGTCTATCCCAGGTAGTCCACCCACTAGGTATTCCATGTATCACTTGAGCATAATCAAATTAAAATACAATTCAGTCCGTCAATATAATTACTCATTTGAATACATGTGTCACCCAAGGAATATAAGATTTTAATATAATTCATCACCATTTATTCAATTCATTTACCTTTTAATGGTCGACACCATGGAAAACCCATTTACCACTTACCTAAAAAGTCTGTTAAAGGCGTTGTCTAAGTTTATAAGGCTTGCATCTTAACTATTTAAATTGTCTATTAATTAGAACAAGCATCTGATACATAACTAAAAAATACAGTTAAAAAGTATAAGAGAATGACATATATACCATATTTTAAATATATTCAAATTACAATACACTATCCATATTGAAATTCAAATCACATATGAATTGTTAATTTGATCCACAATTCAGTATGAAAATAAATAATATATTGACCCCACAAGGAATGGGTTTAATAGGAACTCATCAAAGGTATCCAAATTCAAATCCAATATTAACGATTAATTAAATTAATTAACACAACAAATTTGGTGGCTTCAAATTAATGGTTCTCAACTTATAAATTTTTAATGACTGCCTCTAAAATTATATAATCCATGATAAAAATAATAAATTCAAGGATTAAAACTCATTTCAAAACAGACTATCCAAATATTGTGTGGTTTCCACATTGTCATATATATAACCACAGATTTTTAATCAAAATTCATTATATCCCCAACTGTTGGTTCATAGTTGATAAGTCATCCATTATCATCTCCACATTTGACTCATATTGGGATAAACATGATTAACATATAAAGAATTCATACAGATCCAACATGATGAGTGCCACATTAATTGGAGATTTGGAAGAGTGGATCCTTTAATTCCACAGATAGTCACCATGGGGGTCTGTCAAATATTTGAGCTGTTTCGTGGGAGGAGCCATGAAATACAATTTTGATTTATGTATTAATATAATGTTTTTATTTATTTCACAAAAAAATATAGGGATTTCTGGTTTAGGTGGAGGTTTTACAATCTGTTTCTGAACCTCACATGGCCAGTTATAGGGAAAGTGCACCATGTATGGGTACCTTACATTATTTGACTAATCCTTCAAAAACAATGAAAACCAAAACAGTTAAAATTCTATACATGGATGAATGCTCGTGCACTCCATTTATGAATTTTTAGACTAATTAGGATGTATGTAGCCTCCCATTGTCTAGCCTCAAACAGATATACCAAACATTGAGTAATTTCTGACATATTTTGAACTATCCATGTGCTAGGATTTTTTCACCCAAAAACTACTATTCAGGGATCTGAACCAGCCACAAAAACCCACGATTCATTTGTGAACTCAACAAGAATTCACATTACACCACATTTGAACTATTTAAACTTGGTATTGATGGAATGTAATGGATCTGTACCTTAAAAAAGAAATGGGTTCTTACAAGGATCCCCCGTAAAAACAATTAGTCCCAATATTTCCCTTACAATGGTGGTGAATAATGATTTGTTAATAATCCCATCCAATGTGATCATACATCATCCTACTACTCCCATGTCTCATTTTATATTCGATCATGATTCCATTGTACCCACACTAATGGAGCAGACATAACTGAGAGAAAATTCATGCTATGGTCAAAAATATGTATATGATACTATTGAAAGACGGATCTACCTGAAAATCATCCTCATTGATCTAAAACGGATGAGAAGGGTATAAATTAAAGTACATAACTAATATTAATGGAAGATTCAATGTCAAAATTATTACCTCTTCCGTGACCTCAACAAGTAGGATACCTATCTGAATCTCTCTAGAATATAAAACAGACCAACAAAAGATTGTGGAAGGATACCATGCCTCCAGATCATCATATGCCTCATCCTATTTAAAACACATTTGAAAAACCAATAACTAACCGTGAACACTATAGGTCATATGTGGTAATAGATGTATGATTTCTGTTAAGACAATATAGTGTCCATCCACTTTCGAATCCACTGAACATTCGCTATGGATTCTGAAGAAGATGAGGTCAAAGAACATCTATCGCTATTGCATCCATCCAACACAAGATTCACCAGTATAGCCTACCATAAAAGTAATCATTTGGATCCTTCTTGATATTACCATGAAGGAAATTAATATAGGGGAACTCAACCAAAGGAAAATTCCTCTCCAAATAGACCATGAAATCTAGTACGCATGCTCGTATCATGTCCTCAAAAACTAGAATCATATGCCTTGATGGTCTATATATCTGGGGGTGGTTGGTTGTGCCCATATGATACTTTATAGAAAATAAACTCTATAGACCTTTCTAGAACTATGATGTAAACCAACCATCCCTATATAAAATTATAATACATGTGACCTCGTGAAGTGAAACAATTTAACTAATATAAAACTTCTGAATATCATAAATACTTAGGTATCATTGTTTGGTAAGAAATGTGAATCCTTCATGATAATATCAAAGAAAACACACACATTAACATTAACTCAATGTTACAATGGTAAACACATCATGAAATACATGTTGATGTCAATCCACAACCACTCAGTGATGGGTAACAATGGTAAATATTCATTTGGTCACAATTGTTCCATATTTACATGTAGAACAGTGGAAAAAATCATAATAGAACTAGAAACATCTCCTTTTATACCATTACCCTAGTATTGGGGAAGTAAATATTGAAAAATACTGATGATGTCTGGGTGAACTACCCATGATGAGGCATGAAAATCCCACACCATCTCCTCATGCATGTCTGAAGAAACACATATGATTCCATGTTCAAGAATAATTTCATCCTCACCTATTGTCCAACATCGGGGGAGGGTCCTCAATTGACACACTCTCTCATAGGACTTTTACATATGATTTTGAAAGATTCCTCATCCAAACAATATCTAGAAGGGCAGATGTAATATCTAAGGTTTATAGAAAAGTATTCCCATGTCTATAGTTCATCTAAAATTAAATTATAGATAAAAAATATAGGAGTTTACACTCACTACTGGACTGATGAAAAACATGTATCTAATTCATCATTCCCAGTGCATTGGACACTACATTTCGTGAAGAAGTATTTTGTTCAATATTGAAATAAAAATTCATGTATGTATTCATCTCACCATCACTTAATAATTTCAGATCACATTGTGTAAATAAGATCATGATTATTTTATGGTATATGTACTCAAAAAAATTATCTCCATGTTCTTAATGTCTCTAATATCATAATTCATAATCAAATTAAGATAACTCGAGATCATTTGTTGGTTAATTCCTCCCATGTGGCTTCAACTATTAAGATATGCCTGCTATGAATCTATCACCATACATATGAAATGAAACAATCGTAATACCTAATTAATCTGTGTACACTATGTAAATCTTACGTTTCTCTGGAAAAATTATTATCAGTGAGATATTTAAAATCCTATTCAACTCCTAAATGGTTGGCTCACAATAATATTATCATTCAAAATTCAAAACCTTTATATTCCATTCCCCAAGTGAGGCCTCTATCAATTAAAATTCTTATATAAAATACATGTAGTGACCATCTAACCTCAAGAATCACTACAACTAAAATGTGTTGTTGGGATCCTCCAAGGAATCAACATCTCCCCCCTTGTCTGGGTCAAATGATAGTTTTGTCTCTGAGATAACAAGGCCATGTAAGATACTCTGATCAATCTAGAAGTGATACATTGTGAGATTATAATATAATTTATTTTCTCTTAGTTTATTCAATATTATGTGAATTTGATTCCCATGGATGGGTTGATTGTGAGAAAAAAAATATTTCTCCCATGGTAAACACCACTAATGAAAAATAATATGGATTGATGACTACATTATTCTATTCTATAAAGATTGTTGGTTCGTTAGTGATAATTAATTCCATCTCCAATTTCTTATAATGACTATACATACTATGAAATGATTTTGGAGTTATTTAAAATTATATTATAATGACATTATCATAATAATATCTCAAGTAAATGTTTTATAATATCTTATATCCTCAGAGATGATGAATGATATCATATATCTTTGGTAAAGGATTCAAGTTCATAACCATCATCTGGTTCAATATTTGGTAATCAAAATATATCATGAGGATTGAACATATTTTTTCAGAAAAAAATGGCACAAGAAACCCATAAACAAGTATAAGGTCAGATAAAACACTTTGAATCTAAATTCACTATATACCTCTTGAACTCATGAATATCAATATTATCCACCTATAAATAGGAATGGATAACGATGAATCTCATAGGACTAGCTCGATGAAGAAATATTCCTATCTTGGTTGACATAATATAGAAATATATTATAGAAATACAACACTCAAATGATCAACCAATGGTAAGAAATATACCTAAAATTTCCCCTGATATTAAAAATATAACCCCATAATATAGGCTATTATCTCATGTATCCCATGATGCACAGGTCCAACTAATCTACCCTAAACATCCCATTATCCTTTTTGAATAAAATATCCTCCCTTGGGGATGTAGAGGTCAAACTTCAACAATTGAAATCATTGAATGCATGAAAAGAAACCTGCTAGACCATCTGAATAATGATGTCAAATCTTGTCATATCAATGAAAAAGAGGTCACATATGAAGTGAAAACCACGAAATATCAATGGGGAACCACCTACACTAGAATACACACTCTTTTAGTATCCCTATGGGTGTGTCAATAATCATAGAACCATCATATTTATAAACACTAAGACCAAGGATATAACAATTGGAACCGATATAAATCTATGCGATGACACTATATCAAAAATTGAAGGTGAAAATGAACAGACTTCTAAAATAGTACCTATAAAAATAGAAGTTTTAGGATTTACCTCCTCATGTTTCTGCATCCCTTTGTATATATTTCCTGAACCGTGAACTTTTGATATATCCTAGCTTCCCAGAGTAGATGCACTCTAATGCCACAGTAACACTGGTGTCTGACTTCCAAAATCATGACAAAAAACACATCATGACTAGCTAAAAATACACCATCTAAATTTTTGTTGTGAAAATGTGCACCCTCTTCCTGAACATGGAGTCAGTGGAGACCCTCTTTCCCAATAAGCTATTTGAAATTCCATGTAGAAAAATTTTAATTGACACATCATTCCATTGGAACGACACTTGTCTATGTGTATCATGCACTAAATCCCCGTACGGAATGGCCTACCAAACTGGTAGAACCTCACGTAGCTACATGGTATTGCATTATGGATATTAATATCACCAGGAATAAAATTTATTCGACGCTTCCTACTAAATTTTTGTGTAATACTATAAATAATTTATGAGTATCCCAAGATCCCACACCCATCATTTAATTGGTTACACTATGTTATAAAGCCCAATTCAGTATTCTAGAAATGTTAGTCTGTTGAATGTAATTAACCAAAGATTTTGATTTCATACAAGACACCATAATTGAGGATTTTGGCATTATACAACTCATCACCCATCAGAATAGGTGACAAGCATTGGAGCTTAGTAAGACAGACTGAATATTCCCCAATTAATAATGTGCCATATTCTAGGATCATAAACACTTAAGATATAACCCTAATCTACATATTAGGATTGAAGTATTCATAGAAGGTCGTATAAAAATACCACCAAATAATCTTAACATAATGATCTATTTATGTAATAACATCGCACAATCTCATGGAGAAATCATGAAGAATATACATAGAGATATTTTGTTTCATTTTAGTAGGTGTCTATATATGATCAAATATTAATAGCACAGACTCATTTTGTTACTCCACATATTGGGGTCTTCCATCCATATAAAACGTGGGTGGATGGTTTTGTTAGAACTCAACCATCAACTCTACAACTTTTGGGGAAGGTCGCAGTGATCCTTTAATGGTCATCATGAATCACAAGAATCCCTTACAGAACTGTGCCTTAATAACTGTTTCTAGTACCACTATGGGTTCTTCTGCTGGCACTAAAAGAGGATCCATAGATATCCCATTGCCAACATCCTATATATTATATTTATTAACACCTTACAAGAGGATAGTGTATTGACATGCATCTAAAAATTTCAACAGCACGACGTATTACAATATCATTATGAAACTTTTCATTTTAAGAATGCCGATACTAAAATATGATATGTACAATACATATATATAAAAATAAACCCTTCTTCCTTCACCTTGAGTTGGTTTTGGGTGATGTAATAATCCCAAAATAAGGAAGAGATACTACTTACATCATAATTATATAGTCAGGTGTGGGTCATGTTCTCCACTATATGAAATTTTAATTTGCCTTTCATTTCACATTTAGTAAATCATTCATTTTCATTTAAATATGTACGCATTTCAAATCCATATCACATTTAATTTAAATTGATAAACCATTGCTTCTAAAAATTTAAATCCATGAGAGACCATACGCTTTATGAACCAAATCGATGAATCAATAGAATTCACATCATTACCACTCTAGTATTTCAATCATGTCAAAACGTATAACAATCATTAAAACTATCTCAAAAACATGCATGAAGTAATGAATCCTTAATGAAATGGAATAATGAATGAAATGGTATTCCTCTAAAGTGAGTAACATGATTTAGGATAATTAATTCCCTTATTTCATCACGTTAAAACAAAATAGAACCCATAATCCTATATGAAAAAAAATTACATATCAATTGCATCACCCAACAGTGTAATTAAATGAACAGTAATCGTCAATATCGTGAAAACATAAATTTAACTTATGGTAATTTGGAATATTCCTATACACACATTAGCTATGAGTCATTATAGATTATTAACAAATTCAATTTCATTTTATCATTTTAATCAATCTTCAAATACTAATTCAAACTAAAAAAATATTCCTCAGATACCAATTTGTAATGTCTAGGACCAAAATTCCACAAAATAGTGCCCTGGGCTCGATTGGAATTATGGCATCAAGAATCTATCCCCAAACACCATAGGTAGATGACTATAATTTAAGGGCTAGTATGTGTGTTTTTGGATACTATATTTTATTACCATTGTGTAATAAAACTGAATACCAATGACCAATAAATATCAAGAGATTTAATTTATACCTATAATAGGTAAACAATAGAAATTGAAAACAAATCAAAATGGATTCTCATATAAATAATGATCATATAAGACCCTACAATCTATCCAATATAGGTAAATATAAATAAAATACAATACATGTATCAAAATTAAAAAAGGACAAAAAGTATCATTGATACTATTGAAAACCTCAACAGAGTCCCATGATCCCCTTCCCCTATAGTGAAATCAAGAACCTTTTTCATGGTTCTTTCCCATATCCATACCTACAATCATATTATCTATTCATGTATGCAAAGGTGGCCTATTCTGGGTGTGATACATAATCCCACTAATACACCACCCAATTTCTATTTCCATCTAGTTATGGAGTATATAATAGATAGTGTGTGGGTTTTAATATGATAAACAGGGATTTATTAATTGTAACACCCAGTAAGTTCATGTTCACATTTTAGAACCATATCTTATTATCAATATAACTTATAAAATAAGTATATCATTTTATAATCAAGCATGTTTCATCCACAAGTTCATTTAAATAGTATGTCTCGGAACATGGACCATATCCCATCATCCCCCTAATATATCATTATAATAACCCTTCTCTTTTATTACACACTATAAAACATGATTTATTACATAAACTCTTAACTTGATAAAACATGGAAGATCTAGAGTTATAGTGTATTTGTGGCATATGATCATTATATAACAACTTAAAACACGAAAAACAATATCTTTATTGAAAACATCCTTTACATTTCCACTATATTCTCTCGTACATAGCATTGCATGGGATAACCTGAGTACATGCATAAAAAAGGTTGATCTATAAAGCCGAGTAAGGTAATTAACATGGAATAACATGAGTAAGACAAAAATGATAGAAAATTTGCATAACAATAGATAACCAAGAGAAACATGAACATAAAATAATGATAAATCTTGATAATCGTAACTTGTAAATGTGGAAAAAACACTTAACATGGAAGTATCATGAGCCAATGCTCATTACACAAAGAGCATGAGTAAAACCTCATTGCACATAAAGCATGAGTAATCCCTCATTGCACCTGAATTATCATGAGTCGTCAATCATTACACACGGCGTATCATGATAATATACTTTCCCCAATACGTTGTATCACTATTAGGGTGCACCATTCTTAAACATTTCATTTCATGCACTAGTGTGCCACATGGATCATACAACATGGAATTAATCCTCATAATTTATTCCCAGATAAAGGGATGTGGAATACATACACTAAGAATTATAGTCAACATGTAAATGTTCATAAAGTTGAATACCCTTGATAGATAAATCAGCATGCTATTTACAACACAATGTCATTGGCGGGGGAAATCATAGTTCAATTTCGGCAGCATAACAACATGAAATAAAACTCATATAAAATGGTTTATGAGAGAAAAAGTGGTGTATATTCTTACATACATGAAATAGAAATTATGGGGGTCATATAGATACATGTCCCTAAAATTTAAATGGAATTTATATTCATGATACAAAATAATTTCTTGAATGTAAATGAGGGGAGAGAAATTCTTTTCGGAATATCATCATAGTAATGAGTGTACATGAGAGGAATTTAATGAGAGAAAATGGGTTATCTAATCATTAAAACATAAATAGGTATGAATGGGTGAGGATAAAAATCATAACCCAACAATTATAATATAAAATAAAAGGGAATAACAATATTAAGAAACTATGATAAAAAGAGAAGTTGGGAAACCCTTACTTAGATGTGTGCTTCCAAAAGGCTTGAAAGAGGCTTGAGAGAGGTTTCATGGGTGCTCAGGGAACCATTGGAGGATTTTAGAGAGATTATTTAGGTGTTTGGAAGAACTCCAAAGTCTTTTAGTGAAGAGGTTGTGGGAGCATGGGAGGGTTTTTATAGGAAATGAGAGAGAATTATTTATTATTTTGGTTTGGGACACTACACATTAAACTAATCAAAACCACAATCCAGCCCATGGTTTTTGCCCATGGTTTTTTACAAAGTGGAGTGGAAAAGAATATTTTATTTGGAAAATGACTTAATTTATTATATTAATAGGGTTTCTTATGGGGAGGTGAGTAATACTTTCAATGAAAATAATATTTAAAAAAATGTATTTGATGTCTTGGAGGGTCCACTATAACTTTGTAAAATAAATCAAAAAATTCTAAAAATCACATTATTTTAATGGTAAAATATATATGGTGTGAACATAATGTTTATAGTATTTTATTAAATCACTATTGGGTCATTATTATGTCATAAAACACATTATATATTTAAACTGTATTTAATTTTTACCCAAAAAATTCTACTGTCTCAGAAAAATTTGAAAATTTTACCATTTGATAATTTCGACAACCTGATTCCAAAAATAATATTCATTTTATCAAAATAATTTTTTAAATATGTGAATTTTTATTTTTAAAATAAAAATAGACCTTTATCGAAAATTCTTGGGTGTTGACAAAAACAGATTTCATACCATAATTAAAAATTAAAATTATATTCATAAAAAATTGTACCATAATTTATATTTAATAAAAATTAATATATTAATATTATTTTATTAAAATATTTTATTATTAAAAAATCTATTAATTCATCAAAGTAGATTTCCCTGTTGAATATTAACAACATAAAATATTATTTGTGCTTCACAAACTATTTACAAAGAAAAAATAATAAACTGAATGCACATTTTTTATAAAAAATATAGTATGTAGTCAGAGTTCTAAGGTCTTGTTAATAACGCCTTATAACACCCTCATAAGACTAAAGGGTAAGGTGTGCGATGATGACAGACTATTGTAGTGGCTCAGATAACACTACTCGTGTGGCAATCCCTATTAACATCCACATCTCCCATAGTTGGTTATGCTCAATCATAAAGTATTCAAGCTCGGCTTGGGTTTGGTTTAGAGAAAATCCCAACTATGCCACCTCTTTTCTGATCTCTGAAAAATGGACTTCATATGGGGCAAGTCGACTGGATGAGGCCATCACTTCCTTTTTCTGAGTAAATTTTATTTGATAAATCCCTATATTTTTACTAATCATGTGATCCTTTTTCAACAAATATATTAGCAACGATCACAATTTATAATGATATTTTAAAATCTAGAGACAAAAAACCAATGAATTTTGAATTTTATATAAACATAGTAAGACATTAAATTAGATCAAGAGAAATTTTTGATAATGAATGTTTGTGTTGTTACAATATTCCCCCCTTAAGAAATTTCTCCCTAGAAATTTCCTTTTCCCACACTAAAATAGATTTGTGTATCATTTCTTCATCACCTCCTCGGAATCCCACATTGGTTTTTTGAACTTGTGGTTTTTTCAAATCATCTTGACGAGGGGCATTAAATTATTTCGTAGAACTTTTTCTCTACGATATATGATCTTCAATACTTTCTCCTCATAAAAAATTTCATCCTCTAACTGTACTACCTCTGAAGAGATTACATGTGAAGGATCTAGTATGTACTTCTTTAAGAGGGATACATGAAATAAATCATGTACATTGGCCATGGTAGGTGGATGTGCTACTTGATAGGCCAAAACCCCAACATGATCAAGAATCTCTAAGGGGTCGATGTACATAGGACTTAATATACCATTCATTACAAACCTCTTAACCTTATTCCACAGAGATATGCATAGAAATACTATGTCTCCAACTTTATAATCATTTTCTCATTGACCGTTATTTACATAACTCTTCTTTCGACTCTAGGTTTCCTTAATATGATGCTGAATGGTTTTCACCTTCTCAACGATTTCTTCGACCATTTCTTTTCTTTACAGGTTACGCTCACCGACATCATCCAAACATTTCAGTGTTCTGCACCTATTCCCATGCATGGATTCTTATGGTGCGATTCTTTTGCTTTAGTGGAAACTATTATTATAAGAGAATTCAACCAGAGGAAGATGTTGATCCAAAACTCCTTTAAATTCCATTGAACATGATCTTAACATATCTTCTACTGTCTAAATAGTTTGCATAGATTGGACATATGTTTGGGGATGATACGTTGTACTGAGGTTCAGATTAGTATTCAGATCATGTTGAATACTATTCCAAAACATAGAGATGAATCTTGGATCTCGATCGGATACAAAAGATAGTGGTACTCTATATAGACTTACCACATCCCTGATATATATCTATGCCAAATTTTTAAAGACCCATAAAATTCAAGGGAAATTTTTTCTTAATTTTCGCTGAAATTTTACAAGAACACAGTTTCTGACGGTGCCCGATTCCGAGGCCTGGTGTGCCCAGAATTAATTTCTGAAATTAGGCTCAGGTATGTTCAGTGAACGAACGAGCTGGTTTTTCTAACTTTTGAACCGTTTGTTGGAATCGAATTCTGAGGGCACCGATGGAACCGCAGCGCCGGTAATTGCTTAAGAAGATCTTTTTTCAGAGTTGCGTTTTCATGGGAAGAGTTGTTAAAAATTTGTGGAAGATAAAATAAAAATTGAGTTACAATTTTTATTTCTTTTAAGTGGTTTATCCATTGAGTGGAAGTTGGGGTAACCACCCAACATCCCATGAGAGTATTAAAGGTGAGGTGGGTCCCACACGAACCCCCACCCCTTTCACCTTCCCTAAACTCCCTTAAAACTCTCCTCTCATTAATTTGTAACTTTTCTTAACATGTTTTACCCCCCCTTTTAATGTGAGACCACTCACCTCCCTCTCTCTCTTCTTTAATTCATGCCACCTAAACATTAATTAATTTGACAACTCAAGATCAATTAATAACTTTGTTGGTTTTGAATTTGTAATTTTTGAATGTATGGCTTGGGTAAATAAAATAAGGTGGAGCCTTATTTTATTTTGGTTAGAATTGTTGAGTTAAGAGGAAGGGAAGAGAGCTTTTGAGTTTTGAAGAACATCCTCAGAAGAAGAAGAACGCTTCATCTCTTTTGTTGAAGAATGTGAAGAACACCGAAGTTTCGACGAAGAACGCCATCTCATCTTGCACCTTCTCTCCACGTCGAAGGAAGCGAGACGCCACATTCTTCATCGGGCGATCACCGACGACGTGCCTTCTCCTCTTCTTCCTCCGCGTCAAGGGAAGAGACCTCACCGCGGGGAATGTCACCTTTGACGATGACTCACCCTCCGACATTAACGGAATCAGCACCGATCATTCGGCGACGTCCCATCATCGCGACACTTGCCTCTTCCACGGCTCGACGACATGTATCGTCTTTGCAAAGTAGGGGTTTGGTTTTTATGTCGTGAATAATTTTTGATGTTCTTCGATATTAACTTCCAACTGTTATCAAAATAATGGAGGGGGTCAGACCGCACAAACATGGCCGAACCTCCACCCCTTTTTATTTTGATGGTTATCTACATGGCTTGAAATTAAAGTGACGCAGTGTCGTCGCTCCGTGCGGGAATTTAGAGAGTCACGACGAAGAAGCGCGACGCCGTCGCGCCATGCCGGAAAACCACGAAGACGGTGTGATTTGTTATCTGACGTGCGGATCGACAGGCGATGACGAATCAGGCCGAAATGGAATTTTAATTCCTTCGCAGTAAAGATCTGGTCCTGGGAGGACTGTTGGGGAAGGCGGCAGGCGAAACGGACCACCAGAGCGCGTCCGGTGGTCCGTAGAAGGTGTCGGCGACAGGCGACGGCGGCGCGCCGCCGGAGCAAACTGCCGCGATGGTGGGACTTGAACCAGAATGGCCGGGACATTCCGTGTTTGAGGCGAGCCGACATCAAGCCATGCTAGGTTTACAACCGGGGGGTTTGTAACCCCCCGCACCCGTCACGCCGCGCAGCTTTGCTGGGCCATGCCCAGCTGAGTCAGACCCGGACCCAGTTCGGACGACCCAGGGGTGGGGGTTGGGCCAGGCCGGGCCGGGCCCAGACCCCCATTCCAGACTGTCTACCTCTTGATTGAGATGGGTCACTTGATAACTTATGTATATGTATGGGCATATACCTAGGTATTGGTTATCCATTGATTTCATAATCTCTGTGTTTTCTCATGATTGAGATGGGTAACTTGATAACTTAGGTATTTGTATGGGCATATACCTAAGTAGAGGTTATCTGTTGAGATCTTCTTTGCGGTTAACCTTGTTTTTTTTATGAGACCTTGAGGGTCTCGGGGTCCCTACTGAGTATCGTTATACTCACCCCTGCATGGGCTATGCCCGCACCTCGTTGTGTTGGTTGTAGACGACGAGAAGTGCTGACGGAGGCCGAGTGTTCGAGGACTGGATGGTACCTGGAGGTGGAATACATGACGAGTCTGTATCCGGAGGTGGACTTCACGACGAGATGACACTCGGAGGAGGTTGACATGAGAGAGTGATGTGGAGGCTATCTGTACCTACCCTTTAGGTAGGATCCGTGGTGGAAGATCCAGGAGTTGCGCCATCTATACCTACCCTTCAGGTTGGATCTGAGGATGACGTCCCAGGAGCCGCTTCCGTTCTTCCATCTGTTTTCTTTTTCTGTTGTACTTTTGTTCAGTTGTAGTTGTACTTTCAGTTGGGTTTGTATTCTAGCCCATTTACTTTTCAGCACTTTCTTTTTTAATTAATGTTTTACTTCCCCTTGTACTCTGTGGTGTTTTGTTAATTTTATAAAGGAAATGCCTTCCCAGTTATCGGGATATACGCCTTTGGTGCTAGTCGCCAGCCCGTGGCCTATGGAAGGCGAGCTTGGGGTAGTCACGTCACGGGCCCCAAGGATGGGTCGTGAAAAATTATCCAATTCGAAATCCTCCCTAATTGAAATTAAATGTGAAGACTTTGTAAGATGATCCACAAAAACCCAGATTGCATGGTCGCCTTTGGATGCCTTTGGATGTCCAGTGACAAAGTCCACAATGATGTTCTCCCATTTCTATGCTGGTATGGGAAACAGTGGTATCATCCCCTTAGACTTATACCTCTCTTCCTTCACTTGCTGACACACTAGGCACTCTGATGTATACTCAGTGATTTTCTTCTTTATATTATACCACCAAAAAATCTCTCAGATACCTCGATACAATTTTGTGTTTCCTAAGTGAATAGAGAAATTTGAACTATGTTCATCATCAAAAAGTTCCTTCTTCAGCTCTGATCTTTATAGAACACATAGTCTTTACCCAAATCAAACAATTCCTTCTTCATTAAAATTGAACTATGAGGATTTCCCTTTTCGGATAGCTTCATCTTTCTTCTAAATTCTCACATCATCCATTTGAGCATCCTTTAACTTTCCAAAAGTGACAGTTGGGAAATCAGTTTTGAAAGGGTTTATGATGTTCCCTTCTTTATGATTCCCATTTCCATATTCATCAAATATAAGAAGATTTGATCCTTTTAAATTATCATAAATGATAGAACCATTGGGTCCTTTCAACTTTGAACATCATTCAGCTTATTTTATTTCCCTGGGTGGAAATGGATTGATCAGTCATAGTCATTGATAAACTCTAACCATTTTCATTGGTCCAAGATCAACTCATTCTATGTGAATATATACATGAGGCTTCTGTAGTCTTTATATATTTCACACTTCTCCCCATAGAGTTAATTATTCAAAAAATATAAAGCGAAGACCATTGTAGCCATCTCCAAATCATGTGTTGTATAATTCTTCTCATGAAAATTCAATTGCTTTAAATCATAAGAAATGACTTTGTCTTTTTTCATTAATACACAACCCATTCCCTTCTTCGACGGATTAGTGAATACAATAAAAAGTTTTCCACTTCTGTGAAATGTGAGCATGGGAACAGTGATAAGTCTCCTTTTTAACTCCATGAATCTTTATTTTCATTCATCACTCCAAGAAAACATTACACCCGAGTTATCTTAGTAAGAGGGTTGGAAAAGTGTGAGAAATTTCTCACCATTCTTGCTTAATATCCAGATAAACCTAAAATGCTACCGATATCAGTAATCGATGTTAGCCTCAGCAATCCGTCTGTTGCAGCTATCTTGGAGGGATCCACAGATATCCCTTTCCTTGTGATGATATGGCCCATGAATGAGTCATCCTTCAACCAGAACTCACACTTTCTATACTTTTCATACTGCATCTCCTTTAATAAGGTCTCTAGTATAGTTCTTAGATACTCCTCATGATCCAATTTGATTTTGGAGTATATTATAATATCATCTTTAATGATTACCAAAAATTTGTCTAAGTAATATATAAATAATATATTCATCAAGTCCATGAATTCTGTTAGAGAATTATTGAGTCCAAAAGGCATTACTATAAATTCATAGTGCCTATATCTTATACGAAAAGCAGTCTTGGGTTTATCTTCCTTATTCACTCTTACTTGAAAATATCATGACCACAAATCTACATTAGAGAAGTATTGTGTTCCACAAAGCTAATAAAAAATCATCAATTCAAGGGAGGGGATTCTTGTTCATTATCCCAGTTTTGTTAAGCTCGCAATAATTGATGCCAAGGTGCATTGACCAATCCTGCTTCTTGACGAAGAGGATTGTTGTACCCCATAGTGAAGCACTTGGGTGAATAAACCCTTTATCTATATTCTTCTACAGTTGTTTCTTCTAATCCTCATGCTCTGCAAACACCATTCTATATGGTGTCTTTGATATTTTCAACACTCCAGGTATAAGATCAATTTAGAATTCAACATCTCTTCTAGGGGGAAGACATGAAATTCCTCGGGAAACATTTCAGCGAATTCCCCCATAATAGAAATGTCTTCAAGGATGGTTTCCTCATTAGAATCAATAATCTAAGCTAGATATTCATGCTCATAGGGAAGCAATATCCATGCTTGAGATGATGAAGATAAAGAAGATTCATCACTATCCTTGAACATGTAGAGAATCGGGGGTCGATTCTCCTCATGGAGAGTGATTTCCATATCATGGTAATTTTTGTTGGCTCAATATAAATAAAGCCAATCCATGCAAATAATTGCCACAAATTCCACTCGAGGGTGTATGATGATTTTTTCTGGGATTTTCAATCCACTGATTATGATATGGGGGAATTTATATTCTTGGGATGCAATGATTGCCTCATTTTTTGTACTCACCAAAATCTATACTTCCCTTATTTTTGGTGGTGTTCGAATTGTTCTTATAAACATTCAGGATATAAAAGAATGTTTAGAACCTAAATCAAAATGTACATTCAATATTTTTGAATTAATAACTAGCATACGTATCACCACTGCATATTCGGGGTTCACTTCGGCAAAAGCGATGGAAAAATCTCTCTCTTGCTGCTTTAGAGGTTGTTGGTTGCCTATGAAAACCCTTACATTTGGGAACTGATTTGCAAGATGCCTTGGTTATTTGTAGTTGAAGCAATGAACAATGCATTTAGAGTCAAATGGAGTGTTCCTATCCTCTATCTCAGATGCAAGTTTTTCTTGAAAGTAGTTAATGTCTAATTTACCTACTCTTCCACAACTAAATCATTTCCACGCCCCCTTCAGAAAATTTACGGGGAGATTCTTTCAGCAACATTGGAAAGCGGGTTGATGTATTTTCTTATCACCATTGGATTTATCCATTATACCACCAGAAATGAATTCCACCATATACTTCTTATCCTCATGATACCCCTGAGGTTCTTTGATCTTAATTTCAACCATGAAGGCATATATGAAAATTTCCTCATAGCTGTCGAAGTCACGGATCACTTCGGTTTTCCGTAGGCTAGATTTCACCCAACTAAGAAAGCATTCATCTTAGAATTTTGGGGTAATGAAAAAGCCGGAAGTGTATCATGCAGGGCTTGTGTAGTTTTCTCATATGCTCCAATAGATTCATCATCTTATTTTCTTGAGGGAAAGTAATTCCATATACATCTTAAGCCGAAGGGTGTGCAGAAAATATTTATCAAAAAACATATTCTAGAAATACATCCATTCCAACACCTCAATCTCCTCCTTAGGCTTCGTATTTTTAATCAATGTCCAACATTGATTGGTTTCACTTTCCATTAGACAATGAGGCTAATGAACCTTCTCTTTTTAGGTACATTGAAGGATGGTGAATATATTTTCAATGGAGTTGATCCATTGTTCAGTGATTGAGGGATCAGATGATCCATTAAAAGTAAGAGGCCTTTGTCTCATTACTATCTCGATAACAACTTGTTCTTTCATCGAGGGGGGGGGGGGGTGAACGTTCCACTTGACTCATGTTTATATTCAATAATTGGTTAAACTGAGAGAGAATCATAACAATCTTCACGATTTCCTCCCCCATCGGATTGGGAATCTCATTAGAAAAGTCCTCAAATAGATAGTCACATCAGTTGTTAGCTCGAGTCCTCCTGTTCCTAGCCATTGTCTAGAATAAATGGAAATTTAGGGGTTACGAATAAAGGGTAATCCGAAAACAGATGACTTATAAATAGATAATATTTCCTTAACTTATGAATCTACAGGATTCAATATATGTTATCCATGATCTACATTCTAACATATATTCTTAGGGGAATTTTTTAATTCCTTAAATATTGGTTCATACTACACTAATGAATTTACCAATGCATAACCCTCAGAAGTGTCGTAACTATGAGTGCCGTAAGACCCATTTTCATTTACCAGGATACCACGAGTCAAGCCCAAAACTCTTTGTATGGATTTTCACCCCTGGGTACATTTGTGCCAGAGCCGCCTCTACCTACTCATATCCAGAAAGGGATGTATTTTCTTGATAAACTAATTAATACATAATAAAAAAACATAGGGATGTTTTTATTATACATAGTCTTATATCTGGGGATTTCTCTTGGATTTTATAATCCTTATTCAAAAAATAAATAAACCTATCATGTTATACAAACTATAAAAACCCTTCTCATTTATTAAACACATAAACACGATTTATTACATAAACTCTTCACTCGATACAACATGGAAGATCGATAGGTCTAGTGTCTTCGAGGCTTAGTAACATTACATAAAAACATAAAACATACAACAAGACATCTTTATTGAAAACATCCTTTACATGACCACTACATTCTATCATATCCAGCATTGCATGTGACAACTTGAGGACATGCATAAAAAAAGAGTGAGCTATAAATCCTGGTAAGGGAATAAACATGGAATAAAATGAGGAATACAATACATGTTAGAATATAGGAATATCAATGGATAACAATAGAAACATGAACATAAAGGCATGATAATTAATGATAACCATAACATTGAAATGTGGCAACAAAAATTAACATGGAAGTAGCATGAGTCAAGGCTCATTTCACATAGAGCATGAGTAATCCCTCATTGCTCATGAAGCATGAGTAAACCCTCATTGCAGATGAATTAGAAAGATTCCAAACATATTTCATATGATTTATCATGATACTATACTTTACCCAATGAATTGGAGCACTATAAGGGCGCACCCTTCTAAAACATTTCATTACATGAATAAGTGTTCCATGTGGATCATACTAATGGAATCAATCATCATCATTTATTCCATGATAAAGGGATGTAGAATACATAACTAAAACATTATAATAAATAATTAAATGTGAATAATGGTGAATACCCTTAATAGAAAAATGTGCAAGGTATTCACTACACAATGACATTGACATGGAAAATCGTAGTGCAATTTCGGCAGCATAACTGCGTGAAATAAGAGAAAAGTAGGAATCCATTACTTGGAAGTCTTCTTACAATGGTTGGGAGAGGTTTGAGAGAGGCCTCTTGGGAGCTTGGAGATCCTTGGGAGGATTCTAGAGAGAGGAGTTCTAAGGATGGATGAACTCAAAAGGCTTTGAGTGAATAGGAATTGGGAGCTTTAGTGAGACTATATAGGAAATGAGATAGAATTCTTTATTATTTTGGTTTGGGACACCCCACATTAAACTAATCAAAATCACAAACCATACCATTGTTTATGACCATGGTTTTTACCAAAGGAGTGTGTAAAACAATAATTTATGAGGCCAATGGCCTAAATTCTAAAAATAATATGGTTGCTTATGTGGAGGTGACTAACACTCTATAGAAAAAAAATTTAAAAGACAAAATGTTTTATAAGTTTGGGAGGGTACACTAATGCTTTTAAAATTAAATCAGTCAAATATAAAATCACATTATTTTTGTGGTAATAAATAAATTGGCCGAACATAATGTTTATAGTATTTTATTACATCATTATTGGGTCAATATGATGTCATAAAACACATTATATATTTAAACGTTTTTTATAATTTCCCAAAAACTCTACAGTCTTAGAAAATCTTGAAAAATTCACCATTGGATAATTTCAATGTCATGATTCCAAAAATAATGTTTATTTTATCTAAATAATTTTATTAATATGGGGATTTTTTAAAAATAAAATTTTATATTTATCGAAAATTCAATGGTTTTACCAAAAATAGCTTTCAAACCATAATAAAAATTACAATTGTATTCATAAAAATTGTTATGATCATTTATATTTAATAAAAAGTAATTTTTTCATAATATTTTATTAAAATAATATTTAATTACAAAATCCATTAATTCATCAAAATATATTTCTTAGTTGAATATTAATTAAAAAAAATACTATTTGTACTTTAAAAAATATTTACAAAGTGACAATAATAGAATGAATGCACCTTTTTTATAAAAAAAAATAATGTACATAGTCGTAGTTCTAGGGTATTGTTACGTAACCCCATACAATAATCTCATTAGACTAAAGGGTAAGGTGTGTGATGGTGACAAAATCTTTGTGGTGGCTTGGATAACATCGCATGGGTGGTAATAAATATTAATTCTAATTCTCCCATCTTCAGTTCCGCTCAAGCGTAACGTGTTCATGCTCGACTTGGGCTTGGTCCAGAGAGAATCCAAATGATTCCACCTCCTTTCTGAGCTCTTTAAAATGGACTTCTTATGAAGAAAATCTACTGCATGAGGACATCACTTCCTTTGTCTGAGTAATTTGGATTTGTTGAAGCCCTATATTTATACTAATCAAGTGATCATCATTCAATGGCTATATAAGCAATGGTCACAATTCATAACAGAAAATATAAAATAAAGAAATATAAAACCAATGAATTCAAAATTTTAAATAACAGTAATAAAAAATTTAATTAGACCATGAGTAAATTTAATTAATGAATGTGTGGTTCATTACAAACATTCTCACATATGCTAAAAAGGCTGTACAAATGTTATAAAGAATGAAGGAATCAAATATTTATTGTTGGATTGGAGGAAACTACATATATTTGATTTAATTATTTAATAAATTTAGAACCTGATCATGTCCATTTATTCCTATGTTTTTACTCATGTATTACATCAATTGTTTCATAAACCAAGAACATTTAAAGAAAATTAATGGTGATCAACAAAATATCCAATACTCTAAGTCAGTCATTAGTAGTCTACTATGGATTCCAAGATGCACTCATGCACATGCACTATAAAATCTAATTGAGTTCATTAAAGTCATTCATTATTAGAATCCATGTGCCACCAAATAATTAAAATTAATTAATATAATTCAATACCATTTAAAAATTAATTTAAACTTATCATGGTCAACAACAAGACCAATACATTCTCACATTAGTGTAAAAGATCACTAAAGGTGAACATTAATAATAGATGGTCTACCTATTAACTAATAATGTGCAAAGTTCATCATAACAAGCATATCGTGCTTCATAAACCTATACAATAAAATTTTATAGGGTCATGTCATCCATCCACTATTTAAAGTAAATTATAATTAAAATTCCAAATCCATATTGAAATCCAAATCACATATCAAATAATAATTTGATTCACAACTAAATTTAATAATAAATACACAATTCATATCCTGGTGCAAGGGGTAGATATGGACACCTAAATGGTGTCTGAAATCATGTGCCATATTTTTAGTTAATTTTTTATAATAAACCACTAAAAGGGGTTCTTCCAATTTAATGGTCCTCAAACTATAAATATTCAATGATGGAATCTTCAATTACACATGCGATGCTAAATAATTAAAATAAAGAGTTACAAATAATTTCAAGGGGAATTCATAAAATAATTAGAAAATGGAACAACACTATATATATAACTACTGAATATTAAACAAAAGTCATGATACCACATACCCTAGGTCCGTTGTTGACAGCTCGTCTAGCATCAACTCCTTATTTGACTGATATCAGGACAAAATCAAAGAATAGATATTGAAATGATAGATATCCAATTATATGAGTGTCTCTTGAATATGATATAAGATAAAGTATATCTTTCAATTCCAATGATATTCACTAATGAAGGTTCATCAATTATCGAGTAGTTGTGTGGGAGGATAAGTGAAATAAAATCATTTTTTAAAATTTATTTGAGGGAATTTTTATAATTTTATCGAAAACATTGGGTCACATAATTTAGACTCAAGGATTACAATGAATATTCCAAACATGAATGGACTTCTATATATAATGTTAAAACTATAGAGTTTTGTCACACTATTTTAATATCAATGTAGAAATCGTGAAAACCCCACAGTCAAAATTGTTTATATGTCTACAAAGATGTGTGCACCATTTCACAAGGTTTAGACAAAATATGTGGCATATATCCTCTAACATTACAGCCCCACATAGTATTATAATATGATGAATACTTCCCCGTTCATTTTAAACTAATTATGGGCCATGCTTTTTTAACCAAAAACATGGGTTCCAGGTTCTGTTTCGGCCTTCAGCGCACCCAATACGTTTATGGCCTCAATGAGATTTCATATTAAGCTATATTTATATATTTTTACAAAAAAAATTGGAATGTAAATGGTCCACACCTTAAGAATGAATTGTAATCCTTTTATGTCGAGGGATAAATAAGTCTTTATATGAACCCTCTAATGAGATATATTATTTAATGAAATTGTACCAAATGATTTTTTGGATCCTAAACACATTTTAAATCCATATTTCATTCTATTAACTTGTTATACATAGTATTAATTATCCTCCTAAAGAAAATATTTGTTTCAATAAGAATATAAGTACTGGAACCCATCTATATAAATTGGGTCTTATAATGTATTCTCCAAATTATCCATTTAATTCTTGGATACTGATTTGATATGATTTAGTGTGATAATCCATGAAATCATACATTCTATCTAATTGTATATTCATGTAAAATGGTCATTATAAAAATTATATTGAATGGTGAAAAAATATCCATATTAATATTCAAACCAACTACAATGTAAATAACATTATTCATATTTAATGTTTTGAATAATCCAATGACGAAATAAACTATAATTATTTCCCCTTAACATTTTTGTATAGGTTGTTTTTCTAACATCCCATAAGAATTATTTCTCAAATATATAAAATGTTGATAAATAAGGAATATAGATAAATACTCAATAATATGAATTATTAGTATATCAGACCATATACTCTTTCATATCTCTATAAATCATCTCAAATAATTTTTAAAATATGATAATGATTTGTTATTTTCTTCTATTAGACAATTCTTCATTTCTAGAATTTATGGAAAACATACTTTGTTTTTATCATTTTCAACATTGAAAAATCATGAATAGTCTCTGAATCATTCATCATCTTCTTATATTACATATTTTTTAAAGGTTGGGGATGAAGCCAAATTTATTATTAATGTAATGAAATGAAATCTTTTAACTGGGTAGAGGGAGACCCGTTACATAGTCGGAAGGCCATGTGGGTATTTAGCCCATTAAATAGCCTGCATGCCCAAATTTTTGGCACAAAGCCCATTCTGTGAATAGTACATCTACTATACCGACCTTTTCTATAGTAACACACAATAACCACCACTGCTACAGTGCCCTACCACCCCAACAATGCTCGTCGTTGCTACAGTATCATCGCTGATACAGTGCTCTACAGTACTGCTACAACACCCTGCACCCAATGGGTTTTGAACCCCCATTTTTCATGTAGGATTATAGAGTGCTTACCACTAAGCCAAACCCCATCTACGATATTAAAAAATATCTTCCTTATACAATGTATTCATATCATGGATGGATGTTTGATCATAAATTAGGTAATGATATGATATTTTATATTTCCTAAATATATTCAATTTATCTTTTTATAAAATACATAAATATTTCATCTATCTCTCACTCAATATTCATCATGGGAAAACTGTCAGGGTCATTCTGTCTCATAGCATCACCCACATTCTTTTTACCAATGATAGATGTGTATTGAGTATACATAAACTATGATCAATTCCGAAAATATTTTTTTATATTCATCTGTTCTATATAAATATGAAAATCAAGATGTTAGGATTACTATATAAATGTTACATCCAACCTTCCACAAGATTACGGAAGGGGTAGAAAATAGACACACCCTTCCTTATTTAAGGTGAAGGAGAGATAATGACCCATGAGTCCCTCCTTCAATAGGACCTAGATTGGCTACTAGCACCAAGGGTATAGAATCTCATGAAATTTAGAATGCATTACCAATTTTAATGAAATAGGATCTAAAGATAAAATGGAAAAATCCCCAACCACACCAAACATTTATATACAAGAAACAGAAAATCCCACCCCTGCATGATTTTAATGTAAACTATGACAAAAGTACAATTAAAGCACAAAAAAGTACCAAAAGGATGAGAATAAGAAGTAGAACATCAACTATCCTAATTCCCGTGCTGGTAAAGACCATCACGGTCCTTAAAATATGCCTGGAATCCTGAAAACAGTTTTACAAACATAGGGTGTGTATACAAGTATACCCATCAAGAAAACTAAAGCCACCCATGCACATGTGGGGGAAACATTCCAATGCCCCTATGATTGAAAAGTGGAACCCCAAATCACCAACCAAATAGTACAAACTATCCTATCCTAACCATGGAAAAATCACCATATAATGGAAGTCATGTAATGTTTTTTTATAAACACATCGACATTTGGGTACCCCACAAAAAAATCCCAGTAGTTACCTTATCATTTAAAAAAGCTAACATCATGATGATACCACTCTTCCAAAATGAAATCCCACTGCCACAGCATGGTTTTAAACACCTGGGCCCCAAACCACAGACAAAATCATACCAAAAAACACATGGGCCAAATCACCATGCCTCTCACCAAAAGACACTTGTGCCTCAGCTCGAGGACACTTGGGAAACATACCAAGACCAAAAACACATTTTCCTCTAATCTAAATCAAAACCTTCTTGAAGGATCTAGGGATATAGTAAACCTCAAGACATTATATCTTGGAATAATATGCTCAATTGGTAAGAAACAATGAGAGGGTGAGAGGAAGAATTTCTTTAACCAATCATTCATCCTCCCACTAGTATGTTGTGAAAGACATCGTCCCCGTGAAATGGGGGTGTTTAGATTATAATGCTCAACAGCGGTGGGGGTGTACCTAGAAATCACAGGGTACTAAAATTTATACATATAAGTAAACAAATAATCATCCCAACATATGGGTCCCAAAACAAACAATGCTCCCACCAGGACCACTTCTACTATTACCCCTATACGAACAACTACAAAAACAAACACTTTTAAAGTATAATCCCAACAAATTTTTCATTTAACCACATTCCATTAACAAATTAACGGGTTCACATTAATTTATTCTAGAACTTATCATAGAAGCTACCTTGCATGACATCTTAAATTGTTCTTATAAGGTGAAGATACTAATTAACTAAACACACATCAACCAATCCACTTCATTCTTTGGTACAACCAATAATGAACTAGGGAAGATATACCAAGTTTTAGAATTTCAATTTTAACATACATTCATAAAAAAAATTGAGAAAAACCAACCTATTATCCCATGACACAACCAATTTATCCTAGATATCTATTCAACCACAACCAAATTTCATTCATCAATGTTAACCCACTCAATCATCCTCTTATAAGAAAAAACTAAAACCCCGCTGCACAACAACGTCACAAATAGAACACCCTTAATAATGGGGAATGTCATAGCCCAGTCTAATAGCTTTACTTCCCAGACATTCTCAAGAAGTAGTCCCACTGCATAGCGAGTCCATAACCACATCACAGTCCCACAACCCAATGTTGCTCGATGACAACAACCCAAACCGAGGCTTCCCCACTTCCTACATGTCAATCCATTCCACAATAAATTTGTCTCTCACATTGGTATATTGATAGAGCTCTCGTAGAACCCCATACATAATGACTATACAAAAAAACCACTGAACAACCACCCCACTACACAAACATACCCTTTAACATTGATATAACCAACCCCTCTGTTCACCACTATACCCATAAAAAGTTTACTAATAGAAACTTCACACAACCCCCCCCCCCATGAAGTACAAAACTCAACCAAACCTAGAAAAAAACTACACCATTAAGCCAACCAGATGTATATTTATCAAGAAGGGTTATTTATGTCCACTTTAAATCTCATGCATGATCAGACAAATGGTTTCATCTTGGTGAATCCATTAAATTATGAAAATATACATGTTTAAGAATATTTCATGTTACAATAATTTAGTAAATCATAAAAACAAAAAATAACATCACTAGTTCACAAGAAAATACCATCAATGAACATGAATTTCAAAAGGCATAAAACCATAATAATCCTTAAAATAAACAATGATACAGATAAAATAGAAGATCAACATCGGTTGTCTTCAATTCCCTACCTATTATCTTTTAATAATAACTTTCCTGTTATTATTTTTTACTCGTTTAGAAACATTATTCACTTTATCATCACATGGATTCATTAGTACACCCACCCAACCTGATTCAAAAATAAATAGAGGTAGAATAATCCCAACTTGAATCAACTGGTGGCCAAAAAATATATTTTCTCCAAATTAGGGGATCAAAGGAGCAGTAGGACACTCAATGAAAACTGAGTAGGAGTGGCCTTTAGCATTGGGCCACGAATCACATAGAGAGGTATTTTCTAGAAGCTCCAACGAAGTGAAATGATTGGTCATCGACTTTTTATAAAATCTGGATCATATATCGACTGACAGAAATAGATTCAAAGGTCATTAATGTGGTATCATGGTCAAGATCATGTGGGTTGAGTATATCAAAGTCCCTTGAACATTATGACATTAAATATAAACTTAATATCCTTTGAGACACCCCTTAAAATGCCCAAACATGGCTCTGATCTATGTTTATATCAAAAAATACATAAGAGGGGTGAAACTAGAAAAACATGGGAAAATGGAATGTTGGAAAATGATGAGACACTGTTTTGGTGTGACATTATAACGATGCTACCATTATGGTTCCATCATTATGGGGCCTCCATCTTACTGTATGGAAATTATCGTTCCTCCATTACGGTGCCACCACTTTGGAGTGTGACCATTACATTGGGACCATTAGAGGGACACTGTTTTGGCTGTGGCCATTATGGTACCATTGTTACTATACCACCATTTTGGTTTGCAAACATTATGGTGACACTATTTCATTGATATACTATTACGGTGCCAATGTTATGGTTCTCCCATTTTTGTGGTGCCACTATTTCAGTGAAAACTGTTACAGTGCCACCATTTTGGTGTGCATCCATTTCAATGAAATTGTGTTTTTGGAAAACACTTGAAACAAACCATTGTGATCTCCAATAACACCACATGCATTGGAATTTCACAATGAAAAGACTGGGTAAATTCAGGCTAATACATCCAAAACATCTCAAAATATTCGTTTCATCAAGAATTTAAAACCTATCTCAGAAAATATGGGTATGAAAACCCCCTTTAAAATACCACTCAGGGACTAACCACACTATGATGTTCAAAAACTGCAACGAAATCCATGAAATTTAATAACAACTCAAAGGCATATATCTCCTCAACAACCATACAAATCCCTCGGCCCCACATCCCCTACAACAACACAAACACAAAAGGTCATACAGTCTGGAAAGATGGATAAGGGATCTCCATCCTCAATTTCAAGATACTATCCACTTTCGGAGGCATGATATCACCCACATTCATTAAATCACATCTGTAATAATTCATATTGATTATGGATCACGTCCTCCCTCCCCACAGTCTGGTCATTTCACACACATTCAAAGAACATCGGAACAACTCATCTCATGGTAATAGAGTTCAAGAATTACATAATAAAAAAAATAAAAACAATTAAATCACTAAAACAAAACTTAGAACAGCTCCAAGTACCGGGAATGCATATATGGGTGTTTCTCTTAAGTACTCTCCTCAAGGCCACCAGGACTCCATTACACACGAACCATGTGAATGATCCATGCATGAAGCTCATTCTCCAAATGATCCTCATTTTTATACTATTTTCACCATGAAAGTTGTATCATCCTCGATATAAAACTTTCCCTAATCACTAACGTGGGTGTCCTCATGTAGATACTTTTGGAGTTGAGATACATGGATGATTTCATGGATCCTCTCCGACCGCAGTGGCAATTCTAGTTGATATACCACATAAACAATTCGTCCCAACACCATGAAAGGTCCTATAAACCTGGGAGAAAGCATTATGGCTCTACCAAACCTCAACATACCACGTTGAGGGGAATCCTCAAAGAAAACATGGTAACAAACCTCAAAATACAGTGACCACCTCCTATGATTGGAATATTACTTTTTTCGTTCTTGTACTGCATTCAACTTCACACAGAAAAGTTTCACATTCTCTGTCGTACTCTGCACCGTGTCCACACCCAGAAGCTGCTTCCTCAACGTCCATCAAGAACAAGGGTGAATGACACATCCTCCTGTATAGAGCTTTTAATGGAGACATACTAAAGGAATAGTGAAGGATAGTATTGTAAGAAAACTATACCATGTGAAAATGTCACACCTAATACCCACTAAGGTCTAGAACACATTCCCGCAACATTTCATCCAACGTCCAGATGGTCCTCTCTTTCTTTCCAACCTTCTGAGGGTGGAATGTAGTGTTGAGACATAACTGTGTTCCAAAGGCATGATCAAATCCCCTCCACACTCATGATGTGAAATGTGTATCCTGGTCTGATACAATGGATTGTTGAACACCATTTATATGTACTAGCTTATCCACATTACTCTTTGCTAAGGAATCTAATGTGATCGACTCCTTCATCTCCATCAAGTGAGTCATATTTATCAACAAGCCCACTACTACCAAAAGAGAACCACATCCTCCATTTTTCTTGGGAAATCTTGTGACTATATCCATCTAGATTTCATGCAACATCTACCCAGGAATGTATAAGTGTTGCAACAAACTCCAGGGAACACAATTCTTAGATTTAACCTATTGAAACACTGACACCTTTTCCAAAACTCTCACATTTCCCTCTTCACCTACATCGACCAAAACATCTCCCTCAATCCTCTAAATATTTTAGAAACTCAGGTATGCACTGACTAGTGTGATCTATGGAAATCATGGAGAACTTACTAACGCATTTCCCCAGGGAAAATAACATCCCACGAAACAACATTTTATTATGAATATATTATATCCATCCCATTGAAGCATAACCATTGATTGTGAGATCACACATCACATCAATGTCAAAGTCTCCACACTGAGACTCTTGCACCTGTTGCACTATGAAATATTATTGTATCACCAAAAACAGAAATCCAGTGCCACCACCCACTCTCATATCCAAACATAAATGGGCCATCTCATATATTTCTTTCCAATAGTCCATGTATTCCCAAACTACATACTTCTATGACTTCCTACTAAACAAATTGGCCACCACATTCCCATTTCTAGAGATTTAAGAGATCTTAAAGTTGTATTCCTAGAGAAACTCCATCCACCTTGACTATCTCATGTTCAGGTGTAATTGGGAGAAGATATTCCTCAAGATCTTCAGATATGTGAAGTCCACAAAGAACTCCCCGGTGAAGTAATGTTTCCACAAATAAAATAAGAAAAATACGATTTCATCAAACATTACCCCTTACTTAGAAATCACTTCCAGCCGCTACATCGGCACTCATCCCAAGCCTAGACTAGAAGCGTCACATAACACATCAAACATCACCCCTTCCTCTTGATACATAAGAATTGGAGCACTGTACAACATCTCGTTTAGTTATCTAAAATAATCCAGAAAATACTCACTCCACATGAAGTCTTGGTCATTTCAGGTCAAGGCTATCAATGGAGCCTTAACTCAATATAAGTCAAGCACAATCCTCCAGTAAAATCCCACGAGACAATGGAATCTATGAACCATTTCTATGATCTTTGGGGATTCCCATGAAACAAAATCCTAGACCTTTATTGTTTCTAATCAAATCCCTTGTTGTGACACCACATGTCCTATGAAATCCACCCCTAACATCCAGAAATTTCACATGGAAAAATTCCCGTGGAGTCAATGATGTCAGAGTACCTCCAAGATAGTCCTTATATGGTCAGTGTTCTCATCCTTTGACATTAAGTAAATCATAATATCATTGATGAACACGATGATGAACTAGTCCAAGAACTTTCTGAATATAGATTTCATGTGACATAAGAATAGGACTGGTGAATTCATGAAATCTAAAGGAAATACCATGTACTCAATGTTCCTCTACCTACACCTAAATGATGTCTTTGGGATGTCACCATCCATAAACCATAATAGCTGATATGAAGACAACATATTGATAATGGAGAACATTCCAACTCCCCTTAGATGGTCGATAATATCATCTATTCACGGAAGAGGGTAACTATTCTTGACCATTAAATGATTTAGTCTTCGGTAGTCTATGCATAGCCTCATGCGATCATCTTCCTTCTTATAGTAAAATATTAGAGAAACCCATGGTGACACACTAGACATGATACAACCACATTTCATCTTGTCTTCAACATGAATTTTTAATTCCCGTAACATTGATGGCGCTATCCGATAGGGAGATATCCAAATCTGTCGGTTACTAGGTAGCAAGTCTATTCTATACTCAGTGTCACGTTGATGGGGGTAGAGATGCAACAACCATTGGGAAGAAATCTAGAAAATCTCTTAAAAACCCTATAACCTACTTCATATTTCTGTCTACTGATCCAGCTATCATCTCGGCCGGCAATGAGAGAAGAGGCTCCACACACCGACTACACACATGACAGCTCAACTCACTAACAAAAACTACATGCTAGACATCCTCACTTTAAACATGAATCTAGCCTAGATGTATTCAATTAGAATGGACAGAGAAAACCACTACTCAATGCCAATGATGACATCATACATCAACATATATTGTTGAAGTAGGTCTCCACTCATCTAATTATACCCCAATATTTATCTACACCCCCATAAATCATAAAACACATTTTTTGACCACAAAATGGTGTTCTCAACTACTAGGACATGAGAAGTCTCACTACATATATTCCAAGTGTATGGGATAATTCGGGGTGTAATAATGGAGTGTGACTCTCCCAAATCAAACAAATTGAAATAAATAGTGCTAAACAGATTGACCGTACCTCAAACAACATACAACGTCATCAGAACAACTACCATGGCAGCGTGCAACTGCCCATTCCCAACTCCTCTACACCTCTGTTGTTAACTGCCTCCCCATCCATGACTTGGTAAATGTCCTTGAGGAGCACCTTGAAGTTAGTCTCTACTAGAACCGTCTTCCGTCAGAAGACCGGGAGCCCACTAGACCTGCTAATAGAAAGGCCTAACCAAAAAATGTTGTGGTTGAGGTGGGTTTTGAACATTCTCAACCAAACTGTATTAAGCTCAAAAAAGTCACCTTCTCTGAAGATGTTCATGGCATCCATAGACAAAATAAACTCAATCCCTGGCCCATGGGGATATGGTGAGGACCATATGATTGAAGTGATTCTGCTGAGGCCTACTTCCTGCTGTCTGAAAACTAGATGGCCATCATGTTAGATATCAGCGACTGATTTATTTCCCCATTGACGAACATGAAGGGATACACTCTCATGGTAAATCTCCCCACAATTTAATCTAGTCCACTACTTCTGTATTCTTCTAAACATATATGTATGTCAGTAGGGTAAAGGGAGTGGCATCATACTGAAGATATGGTCTATTTTACCCCTATATGCATCTCACTTATGACTCCTCATCCGAAAAGTGATCAGGAGAAAAGTGTTGGAGATCCTTGAACATGATTTCCATTTCCCTCAGCAACATACTCTCTTGTAGGAGGGAGAGAAGCTCCTGCCTATTATTGGACTTCATCATCCAGGAAAGAAACTCTGCCTGAAACTCTTTCTCAGGGTCATCCCATGAGTCATCTATCTCTTTCCTCTCCTCGAGGTAAATCATCCAACACTGACGCACCTCTCATTGTATCTTGTCCATGCTATTAGAACCCAATAATCACATAGAGCACGAATCAAGGTAAATCTTATTGTCATATCTACATGGAATCCCTTCGTTTCTATTTCTGAAGCCCTTTATTTGTACTTTCCATGGGTCTTCCACTAGTAGGAACAATGGGACTTTTTCCAAAATTCATCATCCTCCCCTCGATAACCCCACCGTTTATCAACCAATTCATCCAACTGGGCCTCATCCTCTCATACCACATGTGGGCGACGTCCAAGAGCCATATCTGAAAAGGTAAATAAGGAACTTCAAAGCCAACATAGTATAGAAATTTGATATTATGATTTATTTTAACTCCTTATTTTTTTAGATTCCCAAAACTCCAAAGACACACAAGAAAAAAGTCATCATGATTGATGTACATATACTAGGGTCTATACCCTACAATAAGAGTAGCATAACGTGGTCATTCGGTAGGTCCAGATTCCTTACATCAGATCCCATTGGACCCTGCAGTCCCATATCCTTGATGGTTTTCTCCGACCTATCTCACACATCAAGATTGGATAACACTGTTTCCATACCATCCCATGAAATCCTTATTATTCATAATTTAAAACTCCATCCAATGAGTAACCAATGATTCTATCATAACATTATGTTCTGACCCAACATTCTGATGATGGTGGAAGGGACAACAAATTTCCACGCCCAGCTATCTTCAAGATGAAGGAGGGATAATGATCCCCATGTCCCACCTTCAAGAGGCCATAGAGTGGAGACTACCACCATGGGTATATAATCTCAAAACAAAATTTATGGAATTAAAATTATTACTGAAATAGGATCAATAGATCAGATGGGAAAATCCCATGAAACACTATAAATTTATATAAAGGAACCCGAAATTCAACCAATGAATGATTTAAATGTTAACCATGACAAACGTAAAACTAAATCCCCAAATAAAGTACCAAAAGTATGTGAAAAGGCTTAATCCTAATAATTATCATGACATTAAATATTGTAATGGGTTTCAATATCATCAACTTATTCTTTAAACATAAAAAAGTTTTACATATGTATAGTTAGTATAGATGTATACCCAGCTGGAAAACTAAAACCTCCCATGCAGGCATGAGGGAAAAACTAATGCCTATGTGAGAGAGTGTTATAACCTCAGGGAACTGACAACGGATTACTAACAAACCCATCCTTACTAAGGCACACTCACGAAATAAAACAAGCCATATAAAATCTAGTATATGAAAATCAACATTTGTGTACCCCACACCACATTCCCACTAGTTAGTTGCACATTCCTACTAGATAACGTCTTAAATCTACCACTCTTCCAAAATAAAGACCCACTGCCAAAACCTGCCATGAACTATCCTATTTCCCAAACCACATACAAAGTCCCGCCAATAGATACTCGAGCCACAACTGCCACACATCTCATCAAAGTTACATGGAACACTTCTTGAAGACACTTGGGAAACAAACTTGGCCTGCAAACACCTATTCCTCCCACCAACATCACAACCTTCCCAAAGGATCTTGGTCTATTTTAATCCTCTATATGTTACATCCATCTCGGATAAGTATGAGTGGTATGAATCTAGAAGAGGGTGCGATGAAGAATTTCAATAACCATCCATCCATTCTCCCACCGAGATTTTTGGAAAGACACCCTCACCCATGAAATGGGGGTGTTTGTAACATGGTTATCTACATGGGTGGGGTACTTATATAAATAACAATGAACTAAAATTTATACATATAAGTAAAAAACCCACATCCCAACTAATAAGTCAAAAAAACAACCGGATTACCCGAACAACTTTTTTTACACTTATATACACAGCTACAAAAACAACCTCTGCCGAAGCATAAACCCAAACCCTTTTTCATTTAACCACGTGAAATTAATTTACTAAGGGGTTAATTTCAATTTCTTCCATAACTACCAGGGGAAACATCCTAGCACAAAATCCTCAACTATTATAATAAGGATAACATCATGATTAACTAAACAAACAACAACCATCCCACTTCATTCTTCATTATATCCAATAATGAACAAAGGAAGAGGGACTAGGGTAATGAATTAAAATTTTATTATCCATTCATAAAAACAAAAGAATAAAACCATCCTAAAGTATCACTTCACACCTCCTTTTTCATTGACATATGATCAACCATTTCCAACTTTCATTCTATAGAGTTATCCTCCGCAATCATTCTCTTAGAACTACAACTGGAAGCCTTGATGCACAACAATGTCACCCACAACACACCCAAAAACATGTGGTCATGAAGAAACCCATTATGGAAGCCGTCTCCCCCAACATTGGCCAGATGAAGTCCCATTGTTTTACAAGTCCATAACCACATCACAATCCCATTACCAAATTTCGGTCAACAACCACAACAGATACATAGGCAGTCCCACTGTCTATAAGTCCATCAATTTCCAAACCAATTAGTATATCAAACTAGGATACCGAAACACCTATGGTACCATGCCACACACAAATCCCACAATAGAACACCACCAAACTCTAGCCCCAATTCACAAACATACTCATCCCCACTCTGAGGAAAAATCAATCTATTCACCCCCATACCCTAACAATGTTACTAAAAATAACTACAAAGAACCCACCCCCCAGAAATGTACAAAATACAATCAAACACAGCACAAAACCACACCATTATGAAAAGAATATTCATATTTATCAGGATGGGTCCTTTAATTATACTTTAGAGTATAGGGTGATCACACAATTGGTTTTATGCTATGGAATCCATTTTTCTACACAAATATAAATCATTATATAGATTTCATGATAAAAATATTAAATAAAGAATCTAAAAAATGAAATCCCTAGTGTGAAAACAAAGAAAACCGACGACCATGATTTTTATAAGGAATACAACCACAAAAAAAGTAACAAATATATAAGATAGAATAGAGGATCAACATCGACCATCATGAGTTCCCAACTCATTCTCTTCAAGTCATCACTTATATGCTATTATTTATTACTCTTTTAGGAAAATAATTCACTGATTCTTCATAATGAATCCTTTTTACACCCACTCTGCATGATTCACAAATATTAAGAGCAAAAATAATCCTTACATGAAATAACAGGTGACCAAAACCCCTCTTTGCACCAAAAAATGGGATCACGAGAGTAGTAGGATATTCCAAGTAAACTGAAAAGGGGCGGGATCTAGCCAAAGGACACATCTTTCCTAGAGCGTAATGCTCTATGTTCACTAAGATAAATAAAAGAGAGGTCCTAGATTTTTTAAAAATCCATATCCTATATTGAAAGAAGGAAATAGTTTCAAAGGTCATTAATGTGGGATTATGGTCAATATCGCAAGGTTAGATTATCTCAATGTCCACAAAGAGTTGCAATATTATTGATATAATTAAAATTAATTGAGACTCCCTAAAAATTGACAAAAAATGATTTAATATTGGTTTATATAAAATTAAACATTAGAGGGGAGAAATAGGAAAAACTGGGTAAATTAGAATATTGGAAATGTGTGAGACACTGTTTTGGTGTCACACCATCACAGTGCCACCATTGCAAGGTGACCATTTCAGTGCCACTATTTCAATGATTGAACATTATAGTGCCCTAATTATGGTGCCTCCATTTTTTTACTACTATTATAGTGCCACCATTATGGTGCCACAACATTGATGTGTGAATGTTACGGTGCCACCATTTCAGTGTGCAACACTTTCGGTGTGCCACTATTTCGGTGTGATGTCGTTTCATTGCAAACCGTTACGGTTCCACCATTTCAGTCCTACCAAATTTTTTGGAATCCCAAAAAACAATCCACCATGACTCCCAAGAACACCAAAACGACTACATTATGATAAAATAAATGTTTGGGGAAATCATGGTTATTAGAAGAAATAAAAAATTTAATTTTCAAATAATTATAATATATCATCTACGGAAAAATAAACTCTGCAATCTCTAAATCATGGGTCATGTAATTTTAGACATGAATTTTCCCATGGAATTAGGAAATAATTATCACCAGATAATTCTACACAATTACACATCCAAATCCATTCATCATTTCATTAAAATATATAAAAACCCTTCTACTTTATAAAGCATTATATTTATTGGTTTACTAACCACCATTCCATTTATTTACCTAAAATTATTCTCACATTAATTTTTCAAGAAATTCATTATGCCCATTTGACTAAACATGTTGAGTGCAAGATAAATATATTATAATTATTTCATAAATCATTATAAGTATCCATCCAAACCATGGAAACTTTTTTCAAGAGTTATTATTGTTATTCTAACCCATTACTCCACACAATATATCTTTGATGAACCCTTGATATATGGTCACATCAAAATATTTTAAATTTGAATAATATTATTTTATCCAAAATTCACACATGATAAAAATTTTAAAACAGCTTCTCATTTATTGTAGTCAGCATAAAAATCATCAAATTTTCTCAACCCTATTCAATTATTTTAATATATATAAGATTATCTCATAAAAATGCAACCACCTATTTATCATTTAATCAATAAAGACTCTATTAATTAAATCCATTAATATATAATATTAATTTTTTATTATAAATTTCACTACAATATATTCTAAATAAAGCTAGCTCAAACACATATATATATATAAAGAATTTCCTACTTCATGGACTTTATTCATGATATATAGTGTTAATATAAATAAAGGAATAATATTAATCACTGTTTAATTGATCCATCACATGATTGATAAATGGTAGTGGATACTTGTTTGTAATTGTGATGTGGTTATGTGAATGAAAATTAATGTAAATACATGTGGAAAAAACTTTTTTCTTATGAATATTCATAGTTGCACAACTTGATGAACCACTATGATAAATGTGTCAATTATTTAAATTTTCATTGAATTTATTCTTATATAACGTGAACTCAATCTGTCATATTCAATAAGGAGCATTTGAAATACGTTGAGAACCATATCAGAGTTCTATTGAAAACAAAACATCATGGTTCTTGGAAAATGATGACAATAATCTTAAATGAGTTCAATAAAATTCCATATAATAGCAATATAAATATTTTTTATTTTATCCTCCGCCATTTGAGAAAAATATCCCAGATGAATAGATCGTAAAAACTCTAAAATGGATATAATTTCTATTAGTTGTTCAAGATCATATTTTCATCGATATACATTCAATACTATATTACTAATATAAAATTTATCTTTCTACAAAAAACCATATATTTTTGGTACAATCCATATATTTTTATGCAACAAAAGGATTATAAGTTACATTAGAAAAAGTAATTTATTTTTACTTAAAGTGATAAATCAATGATGAATCACACATTGTAATTTAAGGATTATCTATACACTGTAAATTTTCATAACCATAGTTTGAATTTCTAATATAACAATTATCTACTCTCTTCCAATTCCACATATACCAGATTACATGATGGGGTAGTCCCAACATTGGCTATAAGTGCTGATTAACATTATTATATTAGGTATAATCACTAAATAATGGTATACCATTTTTTTATAATAATCTTAATGAATATTGAACCGTAATATATAATCCTTATAATGGAAAATTTTATAAAATAATATCTTATATTTTAAATATTCCTATGTTATCTACATTCGAATAAAATATACTTCCCATAGTTTCAATTAATCATGATCTGATACCAACTATAGTCTCCCCACCTCTAGTAACCATAAGTTAGTGTTCACATTCTTATATTATCATAAGGTAGATGTGATCACATTATCAAGGATCATTTAGTTTATTGGAATTGATGGAAAAAATGCATTCATGATTACCACTGATTATTTTAATTATTGGATAACTTGGAATAAGGACTATTCTTATTTTCATTATATTGTTCACAATATCATTATACACATCTCGAGTAAAGGAAATATAATAATTTCTAACCTCATATTCTTAGTAATGGTTATGTAAAATAGTTGATATCATGAAAAAATATGGAAGAATTAATAAGGAATAGTAAATAAAAGAAAACCAATTCCACTTATTAATTAACATTATCATTAGATGAATCCATTTGATAATATCAATACATCAATCTCATGCATAAAAATAACAAAATACTCAATGGTTATAATACATAATATTTAATTTCGTGACCACATAAAATATTATATATCTACAATCAATTTTTGTTCCATGAATGATTTATAAATAGGTATTTTTAATCAAAACCACCATTTAATATTTTTTTCCCATTTTTTTCTTATTTTTAAATATTCATTCAGATATGATATAAGTTTTACTTGACCCCACATGTTAATGTATTTCCAATGCATTATTCAAATATTGAATGACTAGTTAAATTCATAAATAATAGTTTTTATAAAAAAAACCTATATTATATAATTCGTATAGAATATTAATATTTCTATATCAATAAAATAATTACTTGTATCAAACCATATTATGAAGTGGTTTACAGTTTAGTAAATAGTCACATCCACGATACAAAAAATACATAAATTTAAGACAAAATTAATGTCTAGTGAATAGAAATCCTTCAAATTTTAATATTTCATGTGAAATTTTATGACCATAAAATTAATAAGAGGCAATATATTACGATATGTTCATAATAAAGAAAATTTTATTGTAAAATAATAACTTTTAGAGATTACGGGAAAATGTAATTGAAAAATTTGAAATAATTTTTAATTAAATAATTATCTTTATAATACTTTTGAAACAATTTATAGAAATCCTAAAATCATAATGGTTTTATGGAAGATAGAAAATATCATACATCTATATCATTTAATCATTAATTTACCATTAAACGTTTGTAACGATAATAAAAATGACCTGATAGGGATAAATTATAATGATGTATTTAAAATATATAGAAAATTAAAATATAAAATATAATCTCCTTGATAAATAATTTGGGTAAATAAAAAGGTATTTTAAAAAATTATTTAAAAAATATGAAAATAAAATAAGACATTAACCGATCAAAAGTGAAATATGAATAGATTTTTATTTAAATATATTGTTTAGTCACTTAGTATCCCTATAGGGGAATAAAAAATAAACCATGGAATTTATTCAATAAACATATTATATGAAAATTTATTTGTTTTAAAGGGGATAGATTATATGATTACTTCAAGGAAAATCAAGGCACCTGAATAAATGAGATTTTAAAATAAACTCTTACATATCTGGTAACTTTTAAATTATTACCACATGATATAGAATGTTTATTTTATATTCATCTTTTATACTTAAATTTTTTTTATATGCTCCATATAAAAATATATAGGTTCATTATTGATTATAGGTATTAATAAATTATAAACTAAGATGAAATCCCTTAAATAAAATTCTATATTCTTTAAAGGTGGTTTTAAACATAATTTAATATTTATTATATAAATTTTATTCATCTATATTATTATCCAAAATATAATATATGATCCATTTAAAAATAATATGACTTGTTTCTTAACAATCTTTTATTATTATCAATTTTTAAGTGATAACAACATAGTTTTATTGTCTATTTGGTTAATCAAATATATTGATCTTATCATACTCATTGATATACCATCACTATAATATTATTCAGAATATAAATATCATATGTACTCAATATATACATGTATATATATATATTCATATGTAATAAAATAATATAAAAAATGAGTCATATTTCTTCATAGAGATGGTATGTTCTAAATACACAGTGGAGATATAATAATTTTTTATCATGTGGATCTTTAAGGAATTATATGATATATTATACAAATAAAATTACATATCTTCTAAAATATTCTTATAAATTAATAATTTCTATCATTAGGAAAATCCACGTGATTTCATTATGGATAAAAAATTCCATTAGTTTGTGAGGCAGTTGTCCAATGTACATATGATTATTTGATTTGATTCTTATTTAATAGAGAAATAGATCAATAAATATTATTATATAAACATAATAATATTCAATTTTATGGGGGATATTATTTTTGATATTTTAATTGTTAATAGATAATTTATGGTGGTAAAATAATTATTTAAATAAAAGTACGTGATAATGTTAATTACCTCTTAATTGAAAAAGAACATGTAGATCCCTTTTTAATAGACATATTTTTAGTCATTCGGAATGAACAAATGATCTAAGACGTGGATATTTAAGATGAAAATATTTGTTAAGAAGTTGGCTCAGAATTGTGATTTTAGGTCTGTTATATAGTTTAGGATATGTGGTTAATTATTATATTCAATAAAATGACACACGTGGAATTAATAAAACAATTTATATTTAATAAATTCATTTTAACCTGAATGTGGGAAAATGTGGATTACATTTTGAAACTAATATTTTATTTTGTTTAAATCCATTAAATGAATAAAAATTTTCCTTTATTATGTTGTACTTTAATCCTAATCTATTTGTTTAACACCTTCATTGAAAAATTTGAACCTTACCTGTAATAATTTTTTTTAATTGTAATGTTTTATAATTTTAGTTATAATGAAATAATTTAACTATTACTTTATAAGTGTAGAAATTGTAAATCATTTTTTATGGTACTTATCCTTTTTAGACATATATTTTTTTACATAATATTGTAAAATATTGTTTTTCATGAAATACAATTATTTCATTTTTACACTATCAATATCATTTGACACTAAATACAAGAATACACAGATTAATTTAAAATTTAAAAAAGTTGATTATCAATAATATATTATTATTGACTATAAATGTTAGTTGAAGGCACATTTCTCCACAAAAACATTAGTTTTAATTATTTTTTATATATTTACATTGACTTTACCTATTATTTTATAAGTAACATGATTGTGTTGTGTGTTAATTTAATGTAACTATTTTTAAAATAAAATTTAAAAATAAATTTAAATGATAAAAATAAATTATTATAACTCAGTAAAATAATTAATAATAATTTTATTTGTTTATTAATTGTCATCTAGTTAATAAATACATAATTGTTATGTTTTTTGAATTTTCTTGTCATGTACATGTATTGCATAATGATTTGGAGAATTCACATTTTAAAAAGATCCATAATTTTATCTATCCATAAAAGTCATCAATAATACTTCATATATATTAATAAGTCAGAGGAATAATACGTACATATCAAATTTTATCTTCATGAAATGTGACATTTGTACTCTATATTATCTCAAACAATACATTGACAAATATATAGAATTCTATATTTATCATGAAATAAATTATAATATATAGCTTAAGAATTATTTTCATATCATTATTTTTAATATTATAATTATTTATTAGTTTAAAAATATTTATAAATTTTATATTGTTTTTATTTCAACAATATATCATAAAATATACTAAACTTAAAAGAAATAATATTCAGTACCATTTATATAAAATATTATTTCATCAGAAAAATCCAAAATATACAGCCTTGGAAATATTTATATTGATGTTTCCAAAAATTAATTGTAGTAAAACATGGTAATTTCTTATAAGTGAATGAAATTAATTTTTATATAAATTCAGTTAATAACCAGAAATTATTTTCATTAAAAAATTTTGTTTTAAATAAAAAAATCCAACTTATAGAAAAATAAATAATGAAGTTGAAACAAATGTAATCATTTATATTACCCGAAATGATAATGAGAATTATCATAATATAATACCTAATTTAGAATATAATGGGGAATTTAAATAATATGAAATATTTTGTAACAAAATTATTAATTTTTTCAGTTCATTGAATTATATATGTATTCATACAAATGAAAAATTATTACCTTCAGGTAATGTTATATTGAAAATTAAATGAATTAGATATTTTCCACAAAATAATAATTAAATATATTCTTCATTATGAATTTAATCCTAGTGTTTTGTTTGAGTAAATCTAGCAAAGAAATTTGATTTATTTATGGACAAATATATAATAAAATAGGATGGTTTAATAAAGTATCACCAAATCACTTATTACTAATTGTCAATATAAGAGAATATTATGTTATTTAATGATTATGTAATCTAAACTTCAATCAGACATTTTTATCATCACCATCCACTTATTAATTATTTATATTTACAAATTTAATTACATTTCATAGCTAATCATTATTCATTTGTTAAATTAAACATATCATAATTAAACAACATGATTTTACTCATTCTGAAATTTTTATATTTTTTTGATCACATCATTTATACAACCTACATGAATGATTTTATTATGTTTATATCAACAAAGAAAATGAAAACATATAGACCAGAAATATAACATAAAAATTATTCATTAATGATGAATTTATAACTGAATAGTTGTAATATACAAATTAATATTTTATAATAGTTTCAATTCTATTAATATTTTTGTAGTCTACAAAAAAAAATATTACTATGAATTCAATGAGATGAAACCCCATATGTTTAATAGGATTAAAATTAAAACATATAACTAATATTTTATAAATATTAATTAATTATAAACCTTTTTTAATATGAGGAAACTATGATCAAGGATCATGGAGGTGAAATGCCCAATCAAACATTGCAAGGAAACTATTTTCAATTTAAAAAAATATATAAATATAAATGAAACCAAATTAATATTAGATTATAATGTAATTGTAAATTATCTTTATAATCTAAATTAATCATTATTTTTATTGTTATAAAAATCAACGAATTTCATAAATTTATATATTTTAATTCATGGCATGTTCAATCCACAATAATTAATTCCTATGAATTTCATCCAAAACACTATTTTAAATTTATATTCATTAGAAAAAATAAATTTAGGGAAATTGTTTGTTTTTCCCCTTTAAAACATCCTTTATTTTATTTAGTTTAATATTGTTTTAGAGATTAAATATTTTATTACCATTTAGTATCTTATGGTTTATAACACATCTAAATAGATTCATGTATGTCCCGTCAGCATTAACTAATATTTTCATTTTATATTCTTTCTCCCCTGCATTCATATCCGATATTTTATTTTATAGATATATTTATCAATAATACTATTATTTCATGTGGTATTTTTGACCAATATTTTATATATTTTGAATGTTGTTTGAAAAATATAGTGTAAATCTCTTAAATATGGGTTATTTAATATTTACCTATATATAATTGAACATGTTTTAAATGAATACATTGTTAAATGTTTTTCACTTGAAAAATTTCTAAATTATATTTCGGTAATATTATATATATATATTCAATTTCAAGTACACATGATTTTACTACATGATTTTTATTTGATTCCAAAACATTAATAAAATTATAATTTAATAGATTGTTAAATTATAAAATAATACTTATGAAATGTTAAATTATATTTCCTCTTATTTTTCAATGTAATTTTATAATACCATATGATAGTATTTTTATCCAAGTTTTTATTTTTCTATTGTTTATTATGATTCGCTGATGATATGTTCTAATGATACAATACCCCTTCTTTCAATAGATGTATAATGATTATGTCTTCTTTATATTTTAACGAAACCCATTTCACTCCACATATATTATTATGTTATATTGGAATTATGAATTATTTCATTATAATTTGGATCATATGTTATTTAAAATATGTAATTGGTATAACAAAAAGTATATATAACATTAATGAATTTGGTAATCCTACATTTCTCTTGAGATTATAAGGAATGAGGAATAAAAACATAATTATATAGTGTGGTGTCTCAGACTTATATATCCCCATAATGAATTGTGTATTGTAATATATCTCTTCAAATGTAAAGGAGTAATTTTAAAAACCAATGATGCATTAAAATATTTTCAATATTTATCAATTCCAATGGTATTGAGATTTTAATTAAATAAATAACATCATTGTTTCTATATATGACACAACATTATTCCACTAAATTATGATATATAGCATACCATTTTTATGTTATCAATATATCATGAACATTGACCTATATTGAAATACCCATATAACTCCACACATACATTATATCAAGATAATTCGGACATGGTACATGATATATGTTTATTTGGTTTGATTTTATAATTTTTTTTTCATGTAAAAATGTTATATTATAAATTACATGTTTTCATCTATTTACAATGTAAGACTTTCGATTGATTTATCCTATTTTAACCCATATTTAGTTTCTAGGTTCCTTGATTAGTTTTTTCATTTTACCAAGGAAATAGGGTTGATAATTTTGTTTGATTTAAAAAATAATTCATCCTAATAGGTACTATTCTCTGTGATGTGGTGAGGAAATATTTTAAACTATGAAGATCATATAGATACAAACAATATAAAATTAAAATATAGGTCATAGGATATTAGTTATTATGTTATATAATGGATATTTATGTAATTATATAATATATGTTTCTATTAACTGTTTATAATAATAGATTATGTATAACATAGATAGTTGGTTATTTTTTGGGATTATGTTTCGTATAATAAGATGATAGACCATAAAGCAGTCCATATTTAACAAATAGATATATAAGACGAACCTAATCTATCATTCGTTGAAATGTGGGATTGATTATATTATATATATAAACTGATTCTTTTCCTTGAAATTAATTTTTCATATTTTAGTCATTATTTCATGATTCACACACCACCCATTTTGGTTTTAGTCAATGGGTGGAAAAAGTTTGAAAAGTGTAAACATAAACTGCAATAAAGAATTTAATGATTTTCCCAATATAAAATAAAATGGTGTGTGACACGTAATTAAATATATCATCAATTTTATAAACCATCATTCGAAACCAATGAAAAATAATAAAAAAACCTTTTTAACTCCATAAACATTTATTTATGGAAAAATTATTTACTGAGTTATATTTGTAGAAATGAACAGGCATATTCATTAGATCATTATATCCCCTAAATAAATATTAGGGGATTAATGGAACTGAAATTAAATTTTCTGTTATATAGTTTATTACGAATAAAAATTTGTTTTTATCTATTTTTCATATATTAGAAAAGTTAATTAAGTATTGGACCACAATAAAGAGAAAGAGGCTTGATGAAACCATCCCCATGATATGAGAGGAGTTGATAATGTAATTTCTTTAGAATATATCTTATATTAATATTTTATTATAAAATAGTGGGACATATCATTATGATTATGTAAATGGATAATTAAGAAATTGATACTAATTACAAAAACATCAAATGATATCTAAGTTAGCATTCTAGATTTATAGTTTACTCAAGAACTAAAATCATGCATTTCATTAATGTCTTAAAAAAAATCTCTACACAATGTTAGTGTTATGTGATGTTGGAGGATAAGATGACGTTTTTAGAACATCCCATACGTGGATTCTTGAAATGGGTGGTACTCATTAACATCATAGTATTATTGATGTGAAATTGAAAATTTAGATTTACTGATAATAAAATCTTCAACCCAATAGAGGAATGATGAATCTTCTTCTCATATCACTAAAATGTGAGAATTAGTGTTGTAGAAATTTTCAAAATATAGGGTAAAATTCATTATGTTTTTATGAAAAAAATACAATAATTGTATGAATATTGATGTGATGTGATGAGAAAACCAATTTAAATAATGTTTAAGGATGATCAAACTAATTTATCACCCAAAATCAAATCAATCTACTTAAATTAGTAATGATATTATTCAAAATAATACACTTAGATAAAGGATAAAAATATCAATGTCAACCACCATATAATCATATGGAGAATGGGATATTCTACTAATTTTCATCAATTAATGTGGATATAGAAATAAATGTGAGAGAATTACACTAATCAACAGCTCATATACATCATATATTCTGTTTGATTCTTATTATATTTACTATTTATCAACTAAAATGTTTTCTAATGATATTAATAAGACAACAAATTGATAAAATATTTATTTATCAATCAAAATTATTCATCGAATGTGGAATGGGTATCAAGTTTATATCTCTACTCAAATAGAATATTATCTTATAATGATCACTACATATCTATTTATCATGCATTTTTAAAATATGATGTGATTTAAAATGGATTTACCCCCTCTATAAAATTCAATTTTAATTATACCCATCAAGAATTCTTGTTATATAACCTAAACATAACTCTAATAGTTTAATAATGAAAAATTTATATATGAAATATTTATTTAAATTACATCCCTTAACTGATTCCAACACCCAATAATTACTGTTTTTTAGATCAAATGTATGAGGTGAAACTCAAACATGTGGTTATGTTGAAAATAATTGAATATATTTATTTTATTTCATAGGGAGTTTTTTGGTCAGAACATAGATCATGAGGTTTTTTTTCTATATAACTCAGACAAATTCATATAAATAGATAAATTCTTACATATAAACTGCACACAAATAATTTAGAGTTACTAAAGAATATACACCACGGTTACATAGATGACTGTTTTATATGATGAATTAATTCACCACCGGGTGTCCCATTCATATTTTTTATAAACAATGATGGGTCAAAGAATCTCTTTATTGATTATAGATGGCATTACCATGCAAACATTATGAATAAGTATCCTCGATCCCATATTAATGACTTCTACGATCTACTATAATGGGTGAAATAATTATCATTTATTGAATATCGATATAGATATCATAATTTATGGTTGAAAATTTAAAATTTTCATAGGGTAGCCCTAATTAAAATACATCCTCACTCTAAATTTATATTGATACCATTTATACATAAAAATTATAAAAATATCTTCATGTATTTAATTAATTATGTCATTTGAATAATTTCGATATAATATTTTTGGTATTTTGTAATAATTATACTACCATATATTCCCTGAGAATGAATTATCATGAATATCCTATAATGATTTTGATAAATTCCACTCTATAAGATAATTTATATAACAATTATATTAATGGTTAATTATTTATATATAATGTACCATTTTTTTTATTAAGTATTTATAATAGAGGGTATATCTTTGGATTCATCAAATTTAGTTGTAATTGATGAATTGAAAAAGCATACCACTATAATTAAGATTCGTAGAGTTCATGGATTTTAATAGTATTAGTAATACTATGTTGAGATATTTTTAAAAACATTCTAGACATCTACACATGTTAAAATGTAATGGATTCAAGTTTCTCTAGAAATTCTAATCTGATGAAGGTTTCCATGAACTTAAAAGAATGCTTGTCATTTTACCTTCACTCACACAAAAAATATACTTAATAAGGGATTTTTATATACATATCTTCATCACATATTTGATCATGATGTTTCCTCGTTAAATATGGAATGATGTTATATTATTCATTATTTTAATTTAATTTGTATGTGTAAAAAAATCAATTAATTAACATGATGTAACATCAATAAAAATTTGAATACATATTTATAGGTGTTATATCACCGAAAGATATAATAATATAAATAAATTAATTACATGAATATAAATTATGTATTCACAGAAGTGAAATATAAAATGCACCATACGAGATGGTTTCTATTTGTTATGAAATATTAGGACTCAATATTATTCAATATAGAGAATCCAACTGAGATGAATGATGCATTTTGTTCAAAATATGATGTTTACTTATACATAATATTTATTGTGAGAGTCCCATCACTAATTAATTTTAAATGGATACAATTGGGAGTCATTGGGAAATTTGGGAAATTGTATCTATCTCAAATGACTTCACAGTCATTCATGCATGTTAATATCATATAGAAGAAAAGGTATGATATTAAGCTATAATAAATGGTATGGAATATTCTTTATTTATAAATGATAGTGATGTAATTTTAGGTATTAGATAGTGAATATATGAAATAGAATATTCCACACACTGTCATTTATCTGAGATATACATATTGATATATACGCCTATATGTTGTACCAATCGCCATTTTTTCTAATAGAGACTCATTTTATTCCGCAATGTTTATGTGAACTTTTCAGAAACTATTGGATATAGAGTTGAGTGTTAGTATGACTTATAATCTACATTAGAATGGTTAGTATAAAAGGACCATATCATACCATGATTCTAGACTCAAAAACCCAGACTATGGATATTTATAAAAGATAAACATACCATCATCTTGAACAATGTTCATAAAATAATAGAATCCATTATAGAATTCACATTTTAACATATATGGAATTACATTTGATGATATGTGGATCTATGATATGATGGAATCACGATATAAAGTATAATATTCTTGGAAAATATAACTCATAATAAATGGTACATAATATTAACAAAATTAAATAGAACATTAATACCGAATGATGTCAATTAATGAAATAAAATGAAAATTATTGGGTAGATTTAGTGTATTAGGTGTGATATAGGGTATTCTGTTTGATAACTCAATGGAAGTGAATCATTATAATTTTCATGATGGAAAGGATGATATCAATATACATATCAAAAATATAAATCCATAATTTAGTGTTGGATGGAGTCTTATCATCTTGTACAATCATTGAACATATCCTAAGTGAAAAATGTGTTCATTGTTTTGAGTATTAAGGATATTTATAACATGATGCTTCAAATGTACTAAATAAAGTGGTAGTATCATTGGGACATGATCTATCATATGGATATATAATGATAAAAACATTGATTATAGAGGTGAAAACCCCCAAGATTAGCCACCTTATAAGGCTAAATTTCTCTAGAGAAATCGTAGATTGATGGTATGACCTAAAAATCCAAATATATAATGAGGGAAATTCACCGTAATTTATTTGTTCAATGTAAAGGGTCAAATTATATTAAATGCAGTAGAATGAGACAATAATTAATATGTGCATGGTTTTAAATAAATTATATATTTCAATTATTTTTAGATACAAAAAATGAAAATGCAATAATTTATTTTTATAAAATATTAAATTATAAACAAAATTTCACATTGAGAAATAAATAAGAAACATAACTAGTAAAATTACTAAATAAATGAATCCATATGGAATGATGAATAGAACTAGGCTTGAATTATCTCCATCTCGATTATCCATGTAGATCATACCACCAAATGATAATTATATAAAAAATAAATCAATTTAGAACTACATTAAAAATAATGACTAATAAATTATATTATTTTAGGAAATACATTATAGGTGTATTCTACGATTTATATTTGAATCTAATATGATTATCATATAAATGATCATTGAACATATATTCTTCAAAATTATTTTTTAATAATATGTAAAATTGTGATATTTTCATTCGATAGTTTCTGCCCAAATTTACTTATATTCAATAGGTACAACATTTTTGTGAAATTTTTTTATAAAAAAACATTCAAAATTAATTCAATGATAATAAATATTTATGAAATGGGAAGAAATTATTTATTAATTAAAAATAATTATTATAAAATGTTTACATTTATTCAGTACATATTATTATATCAAAAGAGATATTTAATATGTTTCAAATAAGTATTATAATAGCAATCAATTGATTATATTTATTTATTATAAGATAAACAATTCATTCAATGCTTGAAAAAATCATTTAATTCAAAAAACATATATATTTCAACTAATTTTTTCATCAATTTTCAACGTATTTTTTTATATATTAACATTAATACTATTTCAAAATTATTTTAAAAGAATTAATTTTTTTCATACATATTAGAACGAAAATACCAATCATTTAATGGTTTTTACAATGTAGGTAATTAAAAAATGTTTTTTCCATATATAAATACATCTTTCTTGAAATTATTTCAATGAATTATATATTTTAATATTAACTTTAATTTTAATATACATTGTAAATTAAATATAATATAATTTAGTATTTTTTGGAGTCATTATTTTAAAAATAATTAATTGACCCACATTCGTATTTTTGTATTAAAATATTTATCACGGTTAAAATATTGTAACAATAATAATGGTATAATGAGTAAAATTTGTTTAATATAGTTATGATGAGGTAATATATTATATAAAATAATATCTAAATGAGTGGATTGTGGAATTATGTACCTCAAATTATATTAAATTAATTAATTAACAACAATTGGTCTATTGCCCATATAAAACATTCTTTCATTAAATATTATGGAGTTAGTATTTGAGTTAATCTCACCAAATCCCTATTATTTAACAAACCATTATCTACCCATATCAAATAGAACATATATATTATTTTTTGTAGAATATATAGAAAACAAATCTCTATACCAGTCCTCTATTATGTTTTTGAACAAAGTGTCACATGAAGGATCTCCAAATCCGTCATTTATATGCTTCTCTCTATGAGAATATTAAATTCGTGAAAATTATTGTTTTCTGCTGCATAATAATTCCTCATTATCATCATTATCTATATCCTATTATATTTTATTTAACATTTTAATAACATTTTTTGGAAAATATTTTTTATATACTAAGCCCTGGTCACTCACATGTATTCACTCCAAAATATCCACATGGCGTCAAGAATATATCCCATGGTAGAGAAAAAAACCAGGGTCTATAATGGTATAAAGGACAACCTATAAAATCATTTTTTGAGACCATCATGAAGAGTAATAATATACAAGAATCAAAAAATAATATGATTTAGTGGAATAAAAATGATATAGAACATAATAATAACCAGTATAACTTTTCATTATGTTATATTGAAAATCGGATGAAGTCATGGTGCTACAAAAAGGAAATGTGAAAGGATAAGCATATAAGAAACTATCCATACTATATAAAAAAAGGTACATTACCTAAAATATATCTCCATTAATATCATGGGAACAATCATTATACTCTTATATCATGCTTCATCCATGAATCTAAATAAAATTTCCATAACTAATAACATCCTTGTACCCCTTCCCGTATCGTTTAATTCAATAAAAGTATTAATCTCATTTCCACAATGTGACTTATTAAATCATAGACAATTTTATATGAACATTATCAAATACTATGAAATTTATTAATATAAAATTTAATATTGAGATGATATAATGATAAATTATAGTATTTAATTTAAATAACCCATGTAACTTGGGCTCATTTTGAGGTGCTCATCTTATCTTACCATTTATTGCCTATGTGGGAATGTCCACGATAAGATGACATCATAAATTAAAAGGCAAAGTACCTGAAGAATGTAGGCTATGAAAAAATATATTATACTAATAATATAATATTTCCACAAGATATTTTAATATGATCCTCAGAAAAAAATTTCCGTATAGGGTTTCATAATTATCATTTTTCCATAAATGGTTCTACCATCCCCTAAAATGATTTCATATATTTATTTTTTTCTAGACATTATTATATCCCAAGGATATAATGAAAGAATGTTTGTAACATTACTTTTAAACTATGTGAATAAAACATGTCAATAATTTTTTTCCATTTATTGAATCCATGTGTGGTACCCCAATTAGTGTTCAGATCAATGAATTGACTAGAATTTTGTGTGCACGTCAAAATTATTTTATACAAAGAAGCCTTGCATTACTCTTAGTATACCATTAATTTACACTAATATAGGAATAATAATCTATTAAATAATACTTTAACAAATTATTATGTTCCAATAATAAAATAGGTATTTTTTTAGAATAATAAATAAACTAATAGTTTCCAATTTTCTGGGTGTTACCATTAGGATTTAATTTCAGTTATTTTTTAATTCAATTAAGAGACAAGACAACCCAAAATTTTTTCTGAGTTATCATTCCACAGTCTCCATGGAAAGGGATCCCCCTCATACAATTTTTCCATTCAACTATAACATTATCTGTCCACATACTTCGTTTGGATTAATCATTTCAGGATTAGTTGTAGATTTTTAAAATAGATCATCACTAATATATTTGGTGGAAGATAAATCAAAAAAATCAATAGTAAATAATTCCCCCCTACCACTTCAACATGAACTCGAATTTCATCATCAGTAGGTTCCCTTATTTAAATTATATGCATCCATTCCAAATAATTTTGTTCTCTTTTCTTAGTGATGGTGGTGACAGTGCCATCATGTTTCCTTTCCATGGTGAAAACTAGTAGGACCCATTACTAGTTTATTACCATATATTGTAGAGACCCGTATCCTGACGTACATGGACATTACATTACTTTTGCGGAATACTTAGTACATAACAAAAACACGCACACAAGGATCGTAATAGTTTAGTGTCTTTGGAAACTCGGAATATAATCTTCTAATCCTGGTGAAAGATCTTCAACATCTCCCATAAAGATCTTCTTTTTTTTACCTAAAACCTTTCTTTATATCCTGGGGAAAAGAAAACATAAAAGGGTGAGCTCAAATGCTCAGTAAGGGTAAACAAAAGAAATATCAATCACATAATTTTCATAAGAACATAACATTTTTGGAAATCTTAACCTGCAAAAGAGAGCATAATTTCATAACATGGGATAAATCATAGTAGTGAAATGAAATCATAACATAAAACATTACTCATTGTGGCATACACACATAATCATAGAGAATCATTTCTTGTTAGTCAAGACTCATTGCCAAGACTATCTTAGTGGACAAAGTCCCTTTCTGAATCGAGTAATCCTCGTTTCAGTCCTGTTTCACTGAACTGGTATAACCTACCATTCCAGCCATGTCTATCTCATGAGATATAAAATCTTTACCCAATTCATTGGAGGGAGATATAGGTCCCACCCATCTCTTAATGAATCCTTTCTTATGTGTGCCACAAAATCATAAATCATACATCATTGCATAACCCATGTAATAAAAATGGGATTCTTAAACAACATGACATCATAAAACCATTCATATAAGATAAAGGAATTCATAAACATAATTCCATCACAAAATAGTCAAATCAATGTAAAAATATGGATAGAAACAGAACCCTTTATTATCTTATATGGAAAATAATTTTGATAAAACACTTGAATTGAATTCTTGAGGAAAATATCCTTTCTTCTTCAAAATCAATTTCTTTTCACAAAACATCATGCAATTTTAAAAGAAAGAGATTTTATTGAAAATAGTCATGAAATCTTTTAGAGGAATCTTAATGAAAATAAGGCTTTATAAAACAGTATAAATCCGTTCGTGCCGTATAAGTTAAAAAAAACATTCTTCGTACTTTTGTCGGAAAAGTCAAAAAGTACCTCGTACGAAAAACGAAAAATGATTCCTTTCATATCCTTTACTAAAAACTCATAGAAGGGTAAAATTGGATTTAAACAATTGTAGGTGGATGGAAATAATATTACATATTGATGAAACATGGATGTGGATGATAAAATACACCCCAGTAAATACTTACGAATAAACAATCTTGGATAAAAATGAGATTTTGATATTTTCCCTTACCTTAGGTCCGACTTGCTTCGTAAGTGTCCGAACCCCCTGTATAATGATTTAAATCATGTTATTGACTTATTACAGAATCATATTCATTGTTATGATATCATATATGGTTCACTTATGACATTATATTACCCGTTCTTTTGTAAATTCCATGTTAAAGAAGCGTTTTGGGTAAAATCGTTTCATTTATCGTAGGTGGTTTGACTTGTTGTTCTTGACATCATTATTACTTATATCATGATTTACTTACTTCCAGAATATAAAATATGATTTATATATCATATATATTCAGTATATATATATATATATATATAATAGGTAGATAAATAAAATGAAAAACACCGTTCATGGAGACGGTAGTCCGTACGTACGCATGAACGCTGTTTTCCTTTCCTTATTGTCTTGAAATGGAAGTAAGTAGATGACTTACATATGTATATATATACATAAATCCAGTAGCTTTATAATGTCATATATTTCATTATTATTTCTTATATATACATTATAATCATTCTTAAATGGTTAACATGGAGAATGAATCTCATCGCGTCGTGGAGACGGTATTCCGTACGTACGCACGAGCGATGATATCATTTCCATAAATATTGAACTGAACTGGAGTGGATTATACAATATATCAGAATCAACATGATGTTTTAATAACTATGTATAGTTATTCTTTACACCATTATACCCATCCGTGTAAGGTGGTGGTGGAAAATAGATTACACCACGGCGTGGAGACGGTATTCCGTACGTACGCACGCGCAGTGATTTCAATTTCCGTAGGATGGATAGATGGTGAAATAGGTTTGTTTCATACTTATAATAACATATCAGTATATGAGTGATACTTATGTTATTACTTCATAATGAAACAACCTAAGAAGAAGAAGTGGAAGAAGAAATAAAGATGAAAGAATTGGTAACGGTAATTACCTCTTCTTTGAAGCGCCTTTTGGAGACCTCCTCTTAGGGAACTAAAATTGGTCTTTGAGTAAGACCAGAACCTCTAGGATGTTTCTAGAGAAGTGGAGAAGAGATTTTGGCAGGGGTTGGCCGAGCTTGAGTGCTCAAATTGGTGTGAGGAGGAGGGGGAGGAGGTGTCCTTTTATAGGGGAGGAGAGGGGCACCTTAGGAATTCTTAAAAATATTAATTTATAATAAATCTAACCCCACTTAAAAACCTCCAAAAATGACTCATATTCGAATATTAGATGAGATAGGGTTGTAATCTCATCAACAAATCAAATTTAGACATGTTTGGATATTATTTTAAACCTTATCAATTAGATTTAACTCTAAGTTAAATAATTTAACTTTTACCGTGTCTTTTTGTTTTCTTTCACTATATGGTTAATACACTTACTATAACATGCCAAACGAACCCCAAATTGTTTATTATTAATATATATATCCTTATCTAAGTCATTTGTCCGAACCGTAGATTTTTAGGAATAAAATAACAATTATTAATATAATATTTGATTTAAAAACTATTTTGTGTCAATTTTGACACTATTTGATATATGATTTTTGTGAAAGTCATAACAGAATTAAATGTTCGAACCAAGTTGATTAAATCAACATTAATATATCATAGTAACCTAGAAAAGTAGTGGAATTCATAAAAAATCTCAAATTACATTTATTTTGGTGCTTATAACATCAATTATGTCAGTATTTCATTAAAAAGATAATTACTGCATCATCGTTGTGTCATAAATAAATTAAATTATTTGATGTCTAAAAATTACAAATAAAATACCATCATGTAGGAAATCGTTTTAGCTTTCTAATGAATATTTACAATCGAATTTATCTTATGTATAACCCCATATTAAAAATGATTTACTTATTAAACATTGATTTTAACTATTTTAACCCTTCTTTAAATAAATTAATAATAAATGTCCTAATCTAATCCAAGTGGGCCTAAATGGTCATATTTTATTCCTAAGTTTGTTTTTGGTCGAAATACACTTGTCCAATAGAATTAGGACATGTGTTAGGGTAATAATAATATCATCTTTACCCTTAATTACCCTATTTACTTTTAACCGTGGTAAAAAAAAAGTAAAAAGTTACTATTCACCAAAAATTATTTTCATCTCATTGAACCACATTTTAGTCCTTGATATTAACCGTGTCTTTCGGATTTTCGAAATTCCATTCACAGAAGCGGTAAAATTAAGTTTTATGCAAAATTCAGTTTTTAACCTACCACTTAGTGGTTTCACTATTCATCAAAAATTGAAGGTTTTCAGAAAAAATGCCAAAATTTCATCCTAAGCTATATTTCATATTCCGAATTCAAAAATGAAATCTATTTAACCAAATTCATAACATAGAAGTTTCATTAATTAATTTTATAATTAAATTCCGCTGTTAAAACAAATAGCGTGTTTTTAAGAAACAATATCTCTCAAAAGATTGACACTTGATTATGTCTGGTTTAAATGTGAAATTACATTCAATGACCAAAATTGTATTAAATTGTAAAAATATATTCTAAATATACTTTAAAATCACTCAAATTAATAATTTATCATTATTAATTATTTCGATTAAAAAAGTTGTTTTTAATTAAAATTTATTAATTTTCACTATTCATCAGAATATGAAAGTTATCCGAAAAGTACCAAAATTTCACCTTAGGCTAAATTCGATACTCCGAATCCAAAAATAAAGTTCATTTTGAAAAATAAGATTTACTGGATTTCAAAAAGTGGTTATTACTATTCATAACGGCTAGTTTTAATAATATTTTTATAGCATATCGTTGTTTAGTGAAACTCGGTATTGCGTACTACACACGCTATCGAGGAAGGTCGCGATTGCGTGTAATGCAAGGCAAGTCAAGTATGTGTGTTGTGCAAGCTCCTTTTGGTGTAGCGTACAACACAAGACATTAATAAAATTAAATAGTTTTCATAAAATCTCGGGCTGTTACATTCTACCCCCCTTAAAATGAATTTCGCCCTCGAAATTCGTCGGGGTTATAAATGGTTTACTATTCGAAAGTTTCTTTAATAGAAACCCACATCGTAAAAAGGAATATCAAAACCAATCTTTAAAAAACAAAAGTATGAAACGTAACGGTTACCCAAACAAACTAATCACTGGGTTTCCACATAGGTGAAAATATGGATATGGAAGAGAAATCTAACCATCATGTTCTGATGGAGGGTGGTAGAGAACATGGCTATGGAAAAGCCAGTAATCACAAATCCATAAATTTGTGATGATCTAAGGTACCATCTGATTTATCAGGTATAAGAGAACTAGGACAACATTTTTGGTTTTCAAGATCATTTCCCTAAAGTTAAAGAATTTGAATTAGAATAAATACTTACTTTATTTTGGTACAATCTCACTGTTGTTCGTGCCTTTAACAATTTCCACTTCATCTCTTAAATAAATGAAGTTGAATTTGTTATTCGTGAAGTGTTAGCAGATCATGTGATCGAATGACGGGTCATTCCATCTGTCTCAAACAAAAGGTTAGCAAAAATTATATGCATAAATCGATCTATAGTGAGATTAATCACATATGGACTTATACTTCATATATCATACTGCTTAATATAATAAAACTAGTTTCTACTCAAGAGGGACTTCCTGTAGGCTAGTGGTAGGCGATAAAGGCCAGTCGCACTTCGGTTGTGGGTTCGATTCCTACAGCCTTGTCCGAAGCGATGGGCTGCCGCCCGTCCTGCAGGTTGTCCCTTTTCCTAAAACTACGTTACTATAACATCCCATCAATAATATCGAAAATCTTCTATCCTTAAACAATACTAACTTATGTCCAACATAATCCAGTCTAATCTTTAGGCTTATACATAATACTGCAGTCCACTCTCATAATATAGTGACATCGATTACCAGAGATTTAATACTGTCGTTGATCCCCACATATCATAAGATATGTCTTGTTGGTCACATTCCAAACATTCAAAGTCCTTAATCATGTATTCTCTTGAATACCTTAGTGAAAACATCAGTTAAAAGTTAACATTTTCCACATACCAAAATCCTCAAAATTCTATATACTCAAACCATGATATCACTTAGTCCTTATATCAATCATGAGCTCATGAATACTATTAAACATTTCATTTTCTCATCTTCATTATGCGCATATCATGTTATTTCCAAAAAATATCTCAATCACTTTGAATACCACATCAATAAATATTGCAATACTCAATGATACAACATTATTTTGGAATCCCATTACATAAACACTTAATCATTCCACCACATCGTTGTCATATTCAACATTGCCAATAGTGATCGCATGTGATTTCCCTTTGTCCTTTTCCTTCAGTGGTTGCTCATGTTGATCATCACTAACCCTTGGATTAGGGAAATTATTAGCATAATGCCCCATTTCTTTGCACTTGAAGCATTGAAGTGTTGGCGGTGAATTCTCTGCAATGTTTGCTTTATTCACATCATTAGAAACCCTTTTTCCATTACTTCGACACTCAGCTGCTCGATGACCTTCTTTTCCACACTTAAAACATTTTCTAGTCCCTTTTAGACAATCTCCACCATGCTTCTTTCCACACTTTGTGCATAAGGAAACATTCATCTTCTTTTCACCATTATTCTGAGATTTCTCCTTGAACTCCATCTTTCGTTTCTTGTCAAAACCATGAGATGGATATGTAACACCAACTTCCATTTCTACCTTGATAGCACAACGCACAATTTCTTCATAGCTACTGAAGTCTCTTATAGCTAATGCCCTTCGAAGACTTGGTTTTAAGCCACTGAAAAATCGATCAACTTTACTTTCAGGTTGAATGATAATTCCAGAAGCATACCTTGCAAGTCTTGTAAATTTTGCTTCATAGGTACCAACAGATTCATCGTCCCTTTGCTTCAGTTCAAGAAACTATTTCTCCATCTTTGTTCGAAGAATACGAGGGAAGTACTTACTGAAAAACAGGTTCTTGAACTCGTCCCATTCCATGGACTCAATTTCATCTCTTGGCCTCGTATTCTTGATAAGATTCCACCATTGATCATCTTCACCTTCCAAACGATATACTGCTAAGATGACTTTATCATGTTCAGAACATTGAAGAACTGAAAATATCTTTTCAGTAGTACTAATCCATTGTTCAGCAACTAATGGATCAGTAGACCCACTGAAAGAAGGTGGACGTTGCCTCATGAAGGATTCAACAGAATGTTGCTCCTTCCTTTGCTCGTTTGGAAGTCCTGCATGATTCATAGCTTGAGAAAGTTGTGTGAGAATGGCTACAAGATTTTGCATTCCGGATCCCATATCGTTTGGTTGCTCAGGGGGACAATCATTGCATTGCCCATCACATTCCGCATTAACACGGTTCCTTCGGGTTCCAGCCATCGTCTAAAACCCCAAAAGAATAGTATGAGAGGCAAAAATCATGCTAGGGAAAACAACATAATAAAGGGGTAGTACCCTCAATATCTAACATCTTAGGTTAAATTCGAAGATCGTTAGCGCAATTCTAGGACTATAACCTATACGTATACTTAACCTTAGAGACATCCCTAGACATACCTTAGAAATATCTCTAGGGATCTCACTAACGTTTTCGCATCCTAGTTTCCAAAGGTTGACTAAACCTTTCCTCTGATACCAACTGTAGAGACCCGTATCCTGACGTACATGGACATTACATTACTTTTGCGGAATACTTAGTACATAACAAAAACACTCACACAAGGATCGTAATAGTTTAGTGTCTTTGGAAACTCGGAATATAATCTTCTAATCCTGGTGAAAGATCTTCAACATCTCCCATAAAGATCTTCTTTTTTTTACCTAAAACCTTTCTTTATATCATGGGGAAAAGAAAACATAAAAGGGTGAGCTCAAATGCTCAGTAAGGGTAAACAAAAGAAATATCAATCACATAATTTTCATAAGAACATAACATTTTTGGAAATCTTAACCTGCAAAAGAGAGCATAATTTCATAACATGGGATAAATCATAGTAGTGAAATGAAATCATAACATAAAACATTACTCATTGTGGCATACACACATAATCATAGAGAATCATTTCTTGTTAGTCAAGACTCATTGCCAAGACTATCTTAGTGGACAAAGTCCCTTTCTGAATCGAGTAATCCTCGTTTCAGTCCTGTTTCACTGAACCGGTATAACCTACCATTCCAGCCATGTCTATCTCATGAGATATAAAATCTTTACCCAATGCATTGGAGGGAGATATAGGTCCCACCCATCTCTTAATGAATCCTTTCTTATGTGTGCCACAAAATCATAAATCATACATCATTGCATAACCCATGTAATAAAAATGGGATTCTTAAACAACATGACATCATAAAACCATTCATATAAGATAAAGGAATTCATAAACATAATTCCATCACAAAATAGTCAAATCAATGTAAAAATATGGATAGAAACAGAACCCTTTATTATCTTATATGGAAAATAATTTTGATAAAACACTTGAATTGAATTCTTGAGGAAAATATCCTTTCTTCTTCAAAATCAATTTCTTTTCACAAAACATCATGCAATTTTAAAAGAAAGAGATTTTATTGAAAATAGTAATGAAATCTTTTAGAGGAATCTTCATGAAAATAAGGCTTTATAAAACAGTATAAATCCGTTCGTGCCGTATAAGTTAAAAAAAACATTCTTCGTACTTTTGTCGGAAAAGTCAAAAAGTACCTCGTACGAAAAACGAAAAATGATTCCTTTCATATCCTTTACTAAAAACTCATAGAAGGGTAAAATTGGAGTTAAACAATTGTAGGTGGATGGAAATAATATTACATATTGATGAAACATGGATGTGGATGATAAAATACACCCCAGTAAATACTTACGAATAAACAATCTCAGATAAAAATGAGATTTTGATATTTTCCCTTACCTTAGGTCCGACTTGCTTTGTAAGTGTCCGAACCTCCTGTATAATGATTTAAATCATGTTATTGACTTATTACAGAATCATATTCATTGTTATGATATCATATATGGTTCACTTATGACATTATATTACCCGTTCTTTTGTAAATTCCATGTTAAAGAAGCGTTTTGGGTAAAATCGTTTCATTTATCGTAGGTGGTTTGACTTGTTGTTCTTGACATCATTATTACTTATATCATGATTTACTTACTTCCAGAATATAAAATATGATTTATATATCATATATATTCAGTATATATATATATAATAGGTAGATAAATAAAATGAAAAACACCGTTCATGGAGACGGTAGTCCGTACGTACGCATTAACGCTGTTTTCCTTTCCTTATTGTCTTGAAATGGAAGTAAGTAGACGACTTACATATGTATATATATACATAAATCCAGTAGCTTTATAATGTCATATATTTCATTATTATTTCTTATATATACATTATAATCATTCTTAAATGGTTAACATGGAGAATGAATCTCATCGCGTCGTGGAGACGGTATTCCGTACGTACGCACGAGCGATGATATCATTTCCATAAATATTGAACAGAATTGGAGTGGATTATACAATATATCAGAATCAATATGATGTTGTAATAACTATGTATAGTTATTCTTTACACCATTATACCCATCCGTGTAAGGTGGTGGTGGAAAATAGATTACACCACGGCGTGGAGACGGTATTCCGTACGTACGCACGCGCAGTGATTTCTTTTTCCGTAGGATGGATAGATGGTGAAATAGGTTTGTTTCATACTTATAATAACATATCAGTATATGAGTGATACTGATGTTATTACTTCATAATGAAACAACCTAAGAAGAAGAAGTGGAAGAAGAAATAAAGATGAAAGAATAGGTAACGGTAATTACCTCTTCTTTGAAGCGCCTTTTGGAGACCTCCTCTTAGGGAACTAAAATTGGTCTTTGAGTAAGACCAGAACCTCTAGGATGTTTCTAGGGAAGTGGAGAAGAGATTTTGGCAGGGGTTGGCCGAGCTTGAGTGCTCAAATTGGTGTGAGGAGGAGGGGGAGGAGGTGTCCTTTTATAGGGGAGGAGAGGGGCACCTTAGGAATTCATAAAAATATTAATTTATAATAAATCTAACCCCACTTAAAAACCTCCAAAAATGACTCATATTCGAATATTATAAGAGATAGGGTTGTAATCTCATCAACCAATCAAATTTAGACATGTTTGGATATTATTTTAAACCTTAACAATTAGATTTAACTCTAAGTTAAATAATTTAACTTTTACCGTGTCTTTTTGTTTTCTTTCACTATATGGTTAATACACTTACTATAACATGCCAAACGAACCCCAAATTGTTTATTATTAATATATATATCCTTATCTAAGTCATTTGGCCGAACCTTAGATTTTTAGGAATAAAATAACAATTAGTAATATAATATTTGATTCAAAAACTATTTTGTGTCAATTTTGACACTATTTGATATATGATTTTTGTGAAAGTCATAACAGAATTAAATGTTCGAACCAAGTTGATTAAATCAACATTAATATATCATAGTAACCTAGAAAATTAGTCGAATTCATAAAAAATCTCAAATTACATTTATTTTGGTGCTTATAACATCAATTATGTCAATATTTCATTAAAAAGATAATTACTGCATCATCGTTGTGTCATAAATAAATTAAATTATTTGATGTCTAAAAATTACAAATAAAATACCATCATGTAGGAAATCTTTTTATCTTTCTAATGAATATTTACAATCGAATTTATCTTATGTATAACCCCATATTAAAAATGCTTTACTTATTAAACTTTGATTTTAACTATTTTAACCCTTCTTTAAATAAATTAATAATAAATGTCCTAATCTAATCCAAGTGGGCCTAAATGGTCATATTTTATTCCTAAGTTTGTTTTTGGTCGAAATACACTTGTCCAATAGAATTAGGACTTGTGTTAGGGTAATAATAATATCATCTTTACCCTTAATTACCCTATTTACTTTTAACCGGGGTAAAAAAAAAGTAAAAAGTTACTATTCACCAAAAATTATTTTCATCTCATTGAACCACATTTTAGTCCTTGATATTAACCGTGTCTGTCGGATTTTCGAAATTCCATTCACAGAAGCGGTAAAATTAAGTTTTATGCAAAATTCAGTTTTTAACCTACCACTTAGTGGTTTCACTATTCATCAAAAATTGAAGGTTTTCAGAAAAATGCCAAAATTTCATCCTAAGCTATATTTCATATTCCGAATTCAAAAATGAAATCTATTTAACCAAATTCATAACATAGAAGTTGCATTAATTAATTTTATAATTAAATTCCGCTGTTAAAACAAATAGCGTGTTTTTAAGAAACAATATCTCTCAAAAGATTGACACTTGATTATGTCTGGTTTAAATGTGAAATTACATTCAATGACCAAAATTTTATTAAATTGTAAAAATATATTCTAAATATACTTTAAAATCACTCAAATTAATAATTTATCATTATTAATTATTTCGATTAAAAAAGTTGTTTTTAATTAAAATTTAGTAATTTTCACTATTCATCAGAATATGAATGTTATCCGAAAAGTACCAAAATTTCACCTTAGGCTAAATTCGATACTCCGAATCCAAAAATAAAGTTCATTTTGAAAAATAAGATTTATTGGATTTCAAAAAGTGGTTATTACTATTCATAACGGCTAGTTTTAATAATATTTTTATAGCATATCGTTGTTTAGTGAAACTCGGTATTGCGTACTACACACGCTATCGAGGAAGGTCGTGATTGCGTGTAATGCAAGGCAAGTCAAGGATGTGTGTTGTGCAAGCTCCTTTTGGTGTAACGTACAACACAAGACATTAATAAAATTAAATAGTTTTCATAAAATCTCGGGCTGTTACATATATGGACCCCTTAATCATTACTACCACTACTGAGGCTTCCAAGGTGGCATAATTTTGGGTGTTTAAGTGGGGGATGAAAAATACATTTGGGGTTCTGGTGTCTCTCATTGAAAAAGATGCATGATGGATTTTAATCACTCAGGTGGCCCTTCTTAGTGGCCAGTTGCAAGATCCATTTTTTTACTATAGTTAAGAGGATCTGAAGACATGGTGATATAGATGGATAGTGGTGGTTGTCCATGTGTATGGTTGACACCAGAAAGTGGGAGGAGATTCTATTCATAGGTCATATTTTCTAGATTGTGTGTTCATTATATTCTTGTAGAAGGGGATCTTATTTAATCGATATTGAAATTATTTAGTTTAATTTTTTTGGGAAAATTTCTTTAATTTGATTGCAGTTGTTTTTGTGGGAATTATATTTTCATTTGTTTTATATTGTGGATTATTTTATATGATGTTGTGTGGTGGACTTGAATGTGATATGGGTATGTTGATACCCATAATTCATCAGTCTAACAAATTTCTGTTGGATGAATGGGTACAATGGAAGTGACTCTATAATGCAATATATTCTAATTATTGTATGGAATTAGGTTGATGTTGCATTAAGTTCGTCACACACATTGTGGGGTTGGTCGCTGATATATAGGTATATTTGAAATTCTCATTTGGTCCTCCGTCATCATGATCATGTGGGTTTTAGGATTGACATTTCCATGATTTTTTGGTCCATAAGTGCACATATTAATGAAAGGAACTTCTAAGAAAAACCACCATTAATATATCTCACAATTATCTAATCTCTGCTGGCGACAATGATATTATTTCAACAAATTGGTTTTGAAATTTTTCTCCATGGATGGACTAGACCATTATGACGTTCGATTCATGATTTATAAAGTCATTTTATTTCACTTGTAACGGGTTATCATATATCAATGAAAAAAAGTGATCTTCCATTTTTGAATAATAAAGGGGGAATAACCCTAAACATTTATGAAAATTCGACCATCCTCTGGGGGTTTTTTATTTGATAATTATTTAATAATTTAATTTGTACCTCATTATATGACCCTTGGGATTTTTCAATATAGAATTCACCACATACCCTAAAAAATAAGGGTTTATGATAGTAGTATTGTAATGGAATAGGGAATTTTCTACAGATGTAACACATTTTAGATGATATGCATGAATTTTATAGTTGGAAGCACATGAAAAATTAAACAGCCATCAAGAACATCAATTATAAGAACCGCACTACCAACCTTATAGTATATTACCATTCTTATGATACCATCATCAAATTTAAGATAAAATGGGATAAAATAGAAATGTATACGAACACCATGAAACATGTTTTTTTAGGTCTCATGTGATTAACATCTAAGATGTAGAGGTAACAAATAAAATAAGTAATAGGAATCTTATACATAACAGAGATGATCAGACAATACACACGAGCGATGAATTTGAGTTCAATAGTTGGTGATATATTAAATAATTGGAAGAGATGTTGGAGTTCAACAACATATTGTTGATATATTGAATTTGATGGAGGAGAAAATGGATAATAGAGGTTATTGTATAGTGGATATAATTCTAAAATTCAATCATTCTAAATTGGTTTATGGTTCCACCATAATGAAATTTAAACAATGCACCAACCATACACACTGAAAATCCATGTCCACACCACTTTCATGATTCCTTCTCATTGTTATGAAAACCATGCATAAACCATGAATTTGGAACTATCCTAACACCCAAAACACCAGGTTATAGGTTCATGAATTGACTAACAATGTGAAGATAATATTATTTTACTCTTTAATAAATAGAAATTTTTTTATAGATGTGTCCTATATAATTTTTGGATTGAGGAACCATGTGACACCCTTAATGGATGTCATGGTTGGGGGTAGATATTGTGAAAACCATGTTTTAATCATGTTCCATCCCATTTCATTCAGGTACTAAAACCCCATGCTCAAAACCAAGACCAAATTCTCAAAAAAAGACCGACGTAGGTACACAAATTAGTATAAATATTTTTAACTATAATTAAAATTATTATTTCAGTATCTAAAAGTTTGGATCATATAACCTCCCTCATCATGACAACCTGACATTAAATTTTCCATTGATAAAATATATATAACCATAACGCCTATGTAACATCTTGTACATGGTTTTAGTGACATATCATCTATACTAGATGAATTGTACTACATTGAAGAGCCTTTATTAAATAATAAATGATAAAACATCAAACTCTCAAATTATCCACCATCCACTAACATATATCCCCACGACCAATTAAATTATAAGTGTCAAAATTATAATGAACATACTAGGAGACATGAAAGACGTATTTAATTTCCGGATTCCTATGAATAATTTCATTCCAATAGGATTTCATACTAACTTACTCTATGATCTTAAAAGGTCTGCTGAATATAGGTTATTTCATTCCATGTTTCTGAATCCATCAATGCCCCATCATAAAGAGGCTATAATGAGGGTATCATATCCCAACACAAAAAACAAAACGCTAAAAGGGAACTAGTGTTCCACCATCACCTATAGTAAGGTGGAACACAATAAAATAAATCACATTATCTAAAAATTCATTCCTTACAAATAAAAATAGATGAGGATATTAAGATACACCTTAGAAAGAATAGGATATAAATAAAACATATAATAATGATATTACTAAATAAAATCATCTTGCATGCAAGAACGAACATATAAATTTCAATAGATATTTAGGATCTCATCCTCATGAACATCCCAAACAGGTGATGTGTCCTCGTCTTAAGCACTCTCCCTAGAGACTAATCACATAAGATCAAGAAGCTGTATCCCCTTTAATATATCTACATGTACTGAGTTCTGAACAAAATCTATAAGGATAGTATTAAATTAAACATCCATAATAGATATATTAATTTCATAATTAATATTTATCAACATACAATCAATGATACCTTCTAAAACACTTGACACTTATCTTTCAAGTTTACAGTGTTGGAATCTACATTACTATTCCCCATTTTATAATATAGATAACAATGTTGGAGTTGGTGGTCTAGAACCAACTACTTTGTAATTTATTCATTAAATAAAAGCGTTATCACATCTTGATTGTTCTTCTATGTGACATGTCATGTGATAATGTCCTAAGGACAGCTGTTGCATGAAAGGGTCGTAGCGGATCCCTGCTATGATGAGAACTCGAAAGTGCCATAACAATGTTCTTGAATGTATGTTCTATGGCCGGATGATATTATTTGAGGGACACAAATAATACAGGTCATTAGGGGTGAGGACTCATAAAACATTGAGGCACCTTCTCATGGTGTGCACCCTTGGTAATATCCAGGAGGATATTATGATAACGAGACCCGCCAGTAGGAAATCCACATTTCATAGTGTCATTGGATGTTCCTATCGTTGGACGTGTGTATTGATCCTTAGACTTTAAGATTATTATTAATGGGTATTACAACTCGTGCACTTAGATGTATTGACGAAAACTGTGACGACACACTGTTCGCAGCGAGGTAGGATACGTTGGGTGCGTCATGAGTAATACTGCATTAATAGATAATGCGAGAAAGGATTTGTCCCTTCCATTCCATAACGGAAGTAGATATCTCAGGCCCTTTGATGGAATTGATAGAGCCGAAATAAATCCATGGCCATGGTAAGGTATGGGAAAGTTCAATTCTGGGAAGTCAAAGAAAGAATAATCAAGCACATGGGTTGATGGCACTAGCATGCAACCCGCTTGATTGGAGATATCGAGACAAAGGGATTATATTACACGGTAAGCATTCGTAGGAGGTGACACGTCATTGCGGCGTTAACTTCTTTCTATATGGTTGTCTTGGCGTGTTTCTAGATGCTAACCTTGGACATTAGGCAGGCTTAGCCTAATGCCACTGAGAAAGAGGCTTAGAGGGTCACACACTAAGTGTGTCCATGTATCTCAGTTAAATATTAATTTAACAAATTAAATAAATATTATCCCCGACTGTGGTTTAATAATTATTTAAGGATGAATGATCGCATTTATTTTGACACTAGTTATTCGAGAGAATATACTGTGGATAAAATAATATATTTATTAGCGAGTAATGCAGTTACATTTATTTAAGAAATAAATAGTCATTACTCAAGGTCTAATAAATGTGGTGGAAAAAATGGAAAATAAAAGTACACGTCGTGTATATTAAATATACATGCTATGTAGTTTTATGGAAAACAAGTACACGCCGTGTATTAATTATTACACACAGTGTAGTTTTTCCAATTGGGATTTGAGGATTTTATATTGTTTTATTAAATGATATTTATTATAATCAGCGTGGGCGCATGTCAAGGAATTAATAATTCGACATGGAGGTTTTCAATAAGAGTTAATGAAATAAATAAAACGCGTAACGCATTTATTTATTGTCATAACCCTATTAACCTCAAACCTGATTATAAATATCCTCACAACCCCAACATTTTTTAAGAGCCATTGTTGTGCACAAATGGATATGGAAATACTCTCAAGCCAAGAGAGAATTCCCATTCCACCAAGAATGCCCTCATGTTACGAGAGCAAGATCCTACACCGGATCAAGGCGGTCGAAGGCGGACATCACAAGCGAAGGTTCTTCCGCGCTAGCACCCGGAGATCTCTTCGGTGATGTCCGGAGATACGTGACACACAAGTGGATCACCGCTAGAGGAATCCTACACTTGGATTCTACGATGCAACGACGGATCACCAAATCATGACCGGACACATCAACGAAGAAAGAATTCCAACAAGGTAATTCTTATGCATTAATTAAATTAATTATAACCAACATATGATGATCCTCTTCAAGGGTTCCGGGACTCTTCTTTTCTTTTCATTCTTCGTTATATTCCGAAGATTCGGCGTTTTATATCGTGACGGATCTCAGATTGAACGTTGTCTAACGTAAAAATTAAAGTTGGGAAAACCCACCAACGCGCTTCCGCTGCGCCCGGAACCTACAAGTGGTATCATAGGGGTCATATCGTTGGTTTTAATTATTTAGTTTTTCGTTGGTGATTTATGCATTTAATAATTTAGTTATTTCAATTCATGTTTAATCGTTCTGGAAATCTGAATCTCGAGATCTGTTCCTCCTCCCTTATTTCTCGTTCACCTCACAAAAACAGTTTTTTTTCATTCAATCTTGATTAAAATAAAATAGAGGAACTCATCCGGAGGAGCCAAACGTTTCTGGCCATATAACACCAGAATACACGGCATGTATTCGAAAGTACACGCCATGTAGTCTAGGTTCAATGCATTGACTGATCCACCAAATCAGGTCGTGTATTGGATTCTTTCTAATAATTTAAGACACCGTGTGTTGACCAGAAACAGGTGGCACACGGTTTCCGGAATACACGTCTAGTGGTCCAATGAACACGGTGTGTAGTCCCTTCGGGTTTGGGTTGGGTCGTGTACTTCGTACACGGCCTGCCCGGCTGGAAACCGTGTAGCGCGGAAACTACACGGCGTGTGTCCCATTGTACACGCCGTGTACTCCGAAAAATTTCTGAAGTACATTAAAATGCCTTATACCCGGGCATGTACATCGGATGGACGGTGAAGAAAAATTACACGTCGTGTAGTCGGAACTATATGTCGTGTACTCACCCAAATTACGCGGATTTATTAAAATTTATTATTATATAATACAAACCCTTGAGATGTGTACCATGGTGCAGGCATAATGCTGAGGCACAACACGTGATAGGTGTTTTATATATATGTGTTTAATTTAACATCTGCGTAATAAATGGGAATTCACCGGGTTGCCTCCAAGGTACAAGTTGTGTACAAGTATAATTTTAAATGAATTTATTTGTTTAAAATTGTGATGGATGAGAATCTCAAGGAAATTCAGAAAAGGTATATAAGATAAAAGGATTTATTAATTAAATATAATTAATTGATTCGAGCGTGATTTATCTTAAACAAGAACGATTAAAGAATTGAATGCTAGTTTTATTTATGCGTAAATATCGTTGCATGTATGGATGATCATGAGATAGACTGAGACCTTTGTATGTGAATGGTTTCTTTTAATTTATTTATTTAAATTAAATTTGTTGGCCTACGAGCCAACTCCTCATTAATATGTAGGGCCTGCGCGCCCAAGGATTCTTTTATGTAAAAACCCCTTTTTTCCCCTCACCTGCATGTGAGATAAATGCATATGTAATTAATGGAGCTCCCAAGCTAGTGGAGGCGGCTCAAGTCAGGAGCCAAGATGAAACCAATCCAAGGAGATACAAAGGTGGACAGGTGGAAAGCTGTAAACACGAACTCGAAAGGTTCAAGGTGTTTCTCCCCTAGGTCTTGGGTTAGTTTATCAACTGCTAGATAAACTAACCAATATAAAAGCTCATGATCATACCATTTATGTTATTTCTGTCAGTTGCATGGTTTATTTATTGTGGGTGTGTTGTCACGATCACACAATTAATGAATTAAACGAGCATGCAAGATGGAACTAAAATAAAATTGACTGATACGTAAATATTATCTTAGACATGGTTAATCACTTAAGTATATCCCACTTTATATTAACAAGCATGTAATCAAAGATAATAAAATGGAAATTTACATATAAGGATAAAATCCCTCAAAATAAATATTATGTCGGCATAGCCTTTTATAATCTTGGTTAGAATCGAACCATAGTTCAAAGTGCTTGACCAACCCTAGTTGGCGTGCATTCAATTATCAGGGAATTCTAATTCATGGTTTTGGGTGGACTTGACTTGGTTCGCATCAAGGGTTGACTGCCACAGCAGGACTTGGTGTGACCAAGAGGCAAAGGTTGAGGAAATCCAAAAAGGATTTCAGGATTGGGGAGTCCACTCAGCGGATAAAGGAACTGCGAGTTAATGCAGTTGGCATTTGGAATGCCTACCTAAAACCCTTCAAGTTTCTTGACCAACCCTAGTTGGGGTAATGCGAAGGGAAATATGGATCCTTGCCACTAGAATATTCACGCAATATAATATTCCAAAGTCAATGGTGAGGGCTATTGGATTTCGATAAAATAGTGGGAGACTAATAAGTATTAATTTATTTATTTGTCTCAATTTTTATAATAAATTACTAAATCTTTGCTCATCTTAAATTGTAGAAATGACAAGAAAATGACTTCAAACATATCATTGCACACCATACTTGAAAAAGAAAACCTTCTCACTGGCACAAATTTCCAAGAGTGGCAGAGGTGTTTACGCGTCGTCCTTCACCACGAAAGGAAATTATATGTGCTGGAGGAGCCTATTCCAGTTGCACCTGGGAAAGAGGCTAGTGATGAGAAATTATCTCTCTACATGAAACACATGGATGATGCCACAGATTTCCAGTGTTTAATTCTATAAGCCATGTCTAATGAGCTCTTGAAGCAACATGAAAACATGGATGTGTATAGCATGATGTCTCACCTTAAAGATCTCTACCAAGACAAGGTGAGACAGGAGAGGTATGAGATCTCCAATTCTTTGTTTACCACGAAGCTTGGAGAGTATGCGCCAGCTGGGCCTCATGTGGTCAAGCTTATTGGCTACATTGAAAGCTTGGACATCGTAGGGATTAAATTCCCAGATGAGTTGCGTACAGATCTCATCCTATCATCATTTCCCAAGACCTTCTCTAGCTTCATTGTCAACTATAACATGAGCGGCAATGAGAAGAGTCTATCGGAGCTTCTGACCATGATTCTACAGGTAGATAAGGACATGGGGCGTGACAAACCCGCGGTCCTTATGGTGAACAAGAAACGGCAGGACAAGGCAAAGGGGCCGAAGACTTATAAACGGTCTGAAGCCCCCGAGCACCATCCCTCCAATAAGGGGAAGATCCAGAGGCAGGGCAAGAAATGAGAAGCAGTGTGTTTTGCATGTGGCAAGCAGGGCCACTGGAAGAGGAACTTCACCCAGAAGCGTGGGGATGCTAAAGGTGTGTTTGTTATCGAGTGCAATCTTTTTATTTCTACACATTGGGTATTAGATACAGCTTGTGGGGCTCACATCTGTATTCAAATGCAGGAACCAAGTAGTTTTAGAAAGATCGCCAGAGGAGAGGTGGATCTTCGAGCTACTGATGGCGCAAGGCTGGCTGTGTTGGCTATTGGAGACTATCACCTCTCATTGACAACTAGCATGATTTTGGTTTTACAAAACTGTTATTTTGTGCCTTTTGTTACCATGAACATAATTTCTGTATCTTGTTTGGATATGGATGGATTTATTTTCATGTTTGGAAATAAGGGTTGTCTCTTTTATAAGAACAACGTATGTTATGGTATGGCACATTTGAATAATGGTTTGTATGTATTAAATTACGAAAACCAAGTGTTGGCAATCGATAACGAAACAAATTCACATGACTCATACATCACCCAGTTATGGCATCACCGCCTTGGTCATTTGAATGAGAAGTGCTTGACAAAGCTCTACCAAGATGGCTATTTAGACTCTACTGAGCTAAACCCACTTTATAGATGTCGCACTTGTTTACATGGAAAAATGACCAAGCCGCCTTTTGGTGGACAAGGTGAAAGGGTCACAGAGCTTCTAGGATTGGTACACACAGATGTGTGTGGACCATTTCCAGTAGAAGCTAGAGGTGGATATTCTTACTTTATTACTTTTACTGATGATTTGAGTAGATATGGCTATGTCTACTTAATGAGGTATAAGTCAGAGTCCTTAGAAAAATTTATGGAATTCAAGAATGAAGTAGAGAATCAACCTAGTAAGAAGATAAAGAATCTTCGATCAGATCGAGGTGGAGAATATCTGAACCAAGAGTTCATCGATCTTCTACGGGAGTCTGGGATTCTATCTCAGCTCACTCCTCCTTATACACCATAGTGGAATGGTGTTAGTGAAAGGAGGAACCGCACCTTGTTGGCCATGGTGAGGTCGATGATGAGTCATGCGGATCTTCCATTATCCTTTTGGGGATATGCATTACAAACTGCAGCATACACATTAAACCGAGTACCAACTAAGGCAGAAAATAGAATTCCATCTGAGTTATGGAATGGAAGGAAACCCACTTTGTTGCACACACGTGTATGGGGATGCGAGGAGTTTGTTAAGGCCTTCTTAGGCAACAAAATAGCACCTCGGGGCATGAAGTGTATCTTTATAGGATATCCCAAGGAAACGAAAGGATATTACCTATATAACCCCCAAGACAAGAAAGTGATTGTCGCCAGACAAGCCGTCTTTCTTGAGAGGGAGCACATCCACAAGAAGGATAGTGGGAGCAAGATTGACTTCGACGAATTTGATGCTCAAGAAACACAAGTGTTAGTACAGGAACAAGTTCCACATGTCCCCGTGGAAGAGGTTCCAGAAACACAAGTACTGCATAGGAGCTCAAGAGAGGTAAGGGAACCGGAGAGATTTGGTTTCATAGTCACCGAGGATGGTGAATCATTATTGTTGGAAAATGATGAACCTCTCTCCTACAAGGAAGCAGTAGAAAGCTCAGAAGCTGCAAGATGGATAGAAGATATGAATTCTGAGATAGATTCCATGTATCAGAACCAAGTTTGGGTTCTGGTCGATGAGCCAGTTGATGTAAAGCATGTTGGATGCAAATGGGTATTCAAAAGAAAGCTGGACATGGAAGGTCAAGTTAGCACCTATAAAGCAAGGCTAGTGGCTAAAGGATTCAGACAGCGTCATGGAATTGACTATGATGAAACCTTCTCTCCAGTTGCAATGTTTAAATCCATAAGAATCATACTTTCCATAGAAGCTTACCATGACTACGATATTTTGCAGATGGATGTCAAAACAACATTCCTTAATGGGAACCTTCGGGAAGATGTCTATATGACACAACCATAAGGGTTTGTGACACCAGGTGAAGCCAAACGGGTTTGTAAGTTGCAGAAATACATTTATGGATTAAAGCAAGCATCCAGGTCATGGAACATTCGATTTGATGAAGCCATAAAGGAATTTGGTTTCATTAAGAACGAATGTGATCCATGTGTTTATAAGCGGTTTAATGGGAATGTGGTCGTCATCCTAGTGGTATATGATGATGACATATTTCTTATTGGAAATGACGTACCAGCCATACAGTTAGTTAAGGACTGGTTGAACAAGTGTTTCTCCATGAAGGACTTAGGAGAAGCAGCCTACATTCTAGGGATCAAGATCATTCTTGATAGATCAAAGAGGCTACTTGGACTAAGTCAGGGTATATACATTGACCAGATACTAAAGAGATTTAGTATGAGAAAATCCAAGAGGGGATTGGTTCCAGTGTCACATGGCTTACATCTTTCTAAGAAAATGTGTCCCCAAACACAACAGGAGAAAGATAGGATGAGAAAGATCCCATACGCTTAGGCTATAGGATCCATCATGTATGCCATGTTATGTAACAGGCTTGATGTTGCCTATGCATTGAGCATGTTAGGCAGATTTCAAGAAGATCCAGGAGAACAACATTGGACTGCTGTTAAGACTATCCTTAAGTATCTAAGAAGAACTAAGGATATGTTCTTGGTGTATGGAAGAGACGAGGAGCTCGTCATCCGAGGGTATGTTGATGCTGGTTTTCAATGAGATCAGAATGATCTGAAGTTGAAATCTGGATATGTTTTCTGTCTCAATGGAGGAGCTATGAGATGGAAGAGTTCAAAGCAGCCAGTTGTCGCCGATTCTACAACGGAGTCCGAGAATATAGCGGCTTCTGATGCAACCAAAGAAGCCGTTTGGATTCGGAACTTTGTCCAGGAGCTTGATGTGGTGTCTATCATTAAAGATCCCATTACATTGTATTGTGATAATACTGCAGCGTTGGCTCTTGCAAAAGAACCAAGGGCACATCAACGGACAAAGCACATACTCCGGAAGTATCACCTCTTGAGGGATTTCTATCAAAGGGGTGAAGTTGCAGTGAGCAGAGTGCCCACGGAAGAGAACGTGGTGGACCCCATGACAAGAGGCCTATCTCAACAGAAGCATGAATATCATGTGAGAGCTAGCGGGTTAATGGTTGTTAGCAGTTGGCTCTAGTCCAAGTGGGAGTCTATTGGAGATGGTGGTCTAGAACCAACTACATTGTACTTTATTCATTAAATAAAAGCCTTATCACATCTTGATTGTTCTTCTGCGTGAAATTTCATGTGATAATGTTCTAAGGACAGGTGTTGCATTAAAGGGTTGTATCGGATCCCTACTATGATTAGAACTCAAAAGTTCCAAAACACTGTTCTTGATTGTATGTTCTATAGCTGGATGATATTATTTGAGGGACACAAATAATACAGGTCATTAGGAGTGAGGAATCATAAAACGTTGAGGCACCTTCTCATGGTGTGTGCCCTTGGTAATATTCAGGAGGATATTATGAGAACGAGACCCGCCAGTAGGAAATCCACATTTCATAGTGTCATTGGATGTTCCTATATGCGGATGTGTGTATTGATCCTAGACTTTATGATTATTATTAATGGGTATTACAAATCGCGCACTTAGATGTATTGATGAAAACTGTGATGACACATTGTTCGCAGTGAGGTAGGATACGTTGGGTGAGTCACGAGTAATACCGCATTAATAGATAATGCGAGAAAGGATTTGTCCCTTCTGTTCCATAACAGAAGTAGATATCTCAGTCCCTTTGATGGAATTGATGTAGCCTAAATAAATCAATGGCCATGGTAAGGTATGGGCAAGTTCAATTCCGGGAAGTCAAAGAAAAAATAATCAAGCACATGGGTTGATGGCACTAGCATGCAACCCGCTTGATTGGAGATATCGAGACAAAGGGATTATATTACACGGTAAGAGTTCGTAGAAGGTGACACGTCATTGCAGCGTTAACTTCTTTCTCTATGGGCGCCTTGGCATGTTGCTAGACGCTAACCTTGGACTTTAGGCAGGCTCAGCCTAATGCCACTGAGAAAGAGGCCTAGAGGGTCACACACTATGTGTGTCCATGTATCTCAGTTAAATATTAATTTAACAAGTTAAATAAATATTATCCCCGACTATGGTTTAATAATTATTTATGGATGTCTGATCACATTTATTTTGAAACTAGTTATTCAAAAGAATATACTATGGATAAAATAATATATTTATTAGCGAGTAATGAAGTTACATTTATTTAAGAAATAAATAGTCATTACTCAAGGTCTAATAAATGTGGTGGAGAAAATGGAAAATAAAATTACACGTCGTGTATATTAAATATACACGCTGTGTAGTTTTATGGAAAACAAGTACACGCCGTGTATTAATTATTACATGCAGTGTAGTTCTTCTAATTGTGATTTTGAGGATTTAATATTGTTTTATTAAAAGATAATTATTATAATCAGCGTGGGCGCATGTCAGGGAATTAATAATTTTATATGGGGGTTTTCAATAAGAGTTAATGAAATAAATAAAACGCGTAACGCATTTATTTATTGTCATAACTCTATTAACCTCAAACCTGATTATAAATATCCTCGCAACCCCAACATTTTTTTAAGATCCATTTTTGTGCACAACGGATTTGGAAATACTCTCAAGCCAAGAGAGAATTCCCTTTCCACCAAGAACGCCCTCAGGTTACGAGAGCAAGATCCTCCACCGATTCAAGGCGGTCGAAGGCGGACATCGCAAGCGAAGGTTCTTCCGCGCTAGCACCCGGAGATCTCTTCGGTGATGTCCGGAGATACGTGACACACGTGTGGATCACCGCTAGAGGAATCCTACAGTTGGATTCTACGATGCAACAACGGATCACCGAATCGTGACCGGACACATCAACGAAGAAAGAATTCCAACAAGGTAATTCTTATGCATTAATTAAATTAATTATAATGAACATATGATGATCCTCCTCAAGGGTTCCGAGACTCTTCTTTTCTTTTCGTTCTTCGTTATATTCTGAAGATTCGGAACTTTATATCGTGACGGATCTCGGATTGAACGTTGTTTAACGTTAAAATTAAAGTTGGGAAAACCCACCAACGTGCTTCCGCTACGCCCGGAACCTACAAACAATTGAAATAATAGAGGTATCTAAACCCTATTCACTTTTTGATATTCATGATTTTTTTGAGTCAAAATTCTGCATAAATTTTTATTTTATTGGGATACCATGAAATTATAACCTATCATTTTATGTCTCTTGAAAAGGAAATCATGAACGCGAATTAATAACATAAGGTTATGCATAATTTAGTTGAATAAATTAGGCCTTAACCGATTAGAGCCAAAATTACAATTCATTCTCCTTTCATTAAGGAACATCCCAGCCTAATGGATGTTTCATCAAAAAAAAATTTAGCCTTTATAAGTCTCGGTTTTCAATTGTGTCGGTGATGATGCTCATATTCATTTTACTAAATGAATGCATTTATATAATTCCTTGTAAAATTTAATTGTCACACATCTAATTTTAAATCAAATGAGGGGTTCCTATATTCTAGATTATTTTATAATAATATATTGATAATTACTGAATTTACCAAAAAAAATGAAATCATTTTTATTCATGGCCTGATACTAGGAAACTAATACTCCCACCATCTCAATATCCACAAAATCTACATATTGGGATATAATGTAACCCCTAAATTGATAATTATCAAACCAAATGATGGGATGTATTTATCTTATATTATACTTGGTTCGCTATTATTATACTGAAAAAATGAGTTCATAGTTATTTTAATGACTATGTCAAGTAAACAACAAACCAATATTTCAATCATAAATTATAAAATGGTGGATTCCATGAATATGTGAAACCCCCAATTAATTTAGGCCATAATATAAATGAATGACTACATCAGACTTAACATATAAATTGATATTCATACAACCTATAAATTCATTATAATGATATATAAAGTATATCCAATGGCCTATGTCACACAATATAATGGAATCATATCCAATAATGTTTTCTGAAGAAACATTATCCATATAACTACCCAATAGGATCATCAAAATTCAAATGTTGGTTTCTCATAAATATTAATAATTGATTTCACTAATGATAATTCCACATGGAATTATGGTTCCATTAGAAACATTGAAAAAAATAATAGGGAAATACCAAGGATATGTTTTAAATCATATAATACCTTTGGATAATAATTTATTTAACTACCTTTTGTGTTTCAAAAATTTAAAATAATGCATCCGGAATGTGGGAATATACAAGGGATCTTAATTTGGGACATGTTCAATTTTAATGTCCACCAGTCTATCAGGAGGTAAGAAAAAAGATTCACTTGGAATGATATACCTAAAATAATCCAAAACAGGATGAATAATATCATATCATACTCCCCGATCATCATGAAATGTATTCAAATCATAAAGGATACTCCACTAATCTCAGGATTCTCATCTCAATATCGACTTTCATGAGAATAATATTCTTTTTCATGAAAATAGATATCATTAATAGGGTATATAAATTTCACCCTCACATAACGAAAATAAATATGAAAATTATAATTCACTAACAATCCAATCCTGATATTTACATCAAAACCTATCTTCTTGGCGATTAAAATGCTCCATAAGAAATGGTAGGTGCGGATATCATAGAGAAACTCCATGTGTCGACAAAAAAAAATATTCTCCAATTGATTATCATGATTTGTTACCCTATAAATTTAATCAATTAAAATATCATGAAAACCATTTATTTATAATTATATAAGAGTGTTTAAAATATTAATATCAAATAAAGATAATTCCAAATTAGAGGCTACTAAATTCATACCTCTCACTATATATATCCAAACCATATTCTACATACTAATAATATTTATATTATGTAACTTGATAGATCCATGTATTTGAGAAATAGAACGACCTCTCTAGGAATTTTCACTTTACCGACACAACACATTGTAATCCATGCTTCCATGACATTGCACACCTCATTGGCGTGGATAACCATTGGTACTCTAACTACCTAACTGATGCAGGATTCAAATTGAATCCCCCAAACCTATGGTATATATATAACATCCCTCTCTTGAAACTTGATGAAATGTATTTAAAAACTACTAAAGATAACCAATCTTCCTACATGCTCAATTCTCTATTATGTTGAAACTTCATTAGATATTCATGTGACTTGACTATCCAAAATGTTGGAATAAAAAATGAATGGAAGTAATAACAATCCTATTTACACTACCCTCATGTTAGGATTTTTTATATTTCTTCCTACATATATAATAACCACAACCATGATTAGACACTAAACTACTACGTTGCACACAATCATCTACCCTTACGATGTTCTTATAGGGCAGTGTAAGGTTCACTGTATTAGTTGATGTAATTAAACATGCGAGGATAATATTTTATTGGTTAGAATGATAGTGAAAAACCTAAAATCCTCAAAATCATGAAATTTATTCAAAAACAAATAGTAAATAAATCATTGGATTACGATCAAATGAGCTAATTTGTCCCTAATAGATAGATTACACTCTTTAAGATGAATAAATTTTATAGATCAGTATGCTCTCAATATTATCTTGTAAAATTAATCATAGAAACTATTCTATATATCATTGTACATCAAACAAAAATTTTCATCTTCCTAAGTAGGAATATCCTACCATTATTTCGTATATTCATAGAGTATTTAATCTGAATGCTTCACAACCTTTACAAAAATGTCCCCAAATGCTCAATGATCACAACTAAAAACTCTTGCAACAACACAGTTTCATTTTATAATTAATCCTTTATAAATTTTATGGGACTCTACTTATTAACTATATGATCTTGTCAAACAATGTTAGTGCTGGTCATGGATCTCTCGAAATGGGATACACTGGTTGTTGATGCCCTATATGAGCTGAGCATTGTTGGACAACCATGAATGACTAGTTTTGATATTTGAGAATACATAAGTTTGAATGCATATGTTTTAGGCCCCACCACCTTAATAGAATTCTCATCCCCACCATCCAAGGGCGTAACCCATGATTCATGGATGAAAATTTATATAATGCCACCTAAAAATATAACAGATTATACTGGATGGAAAGAAAACTAATAGGGGATGTTAATTGTACAAAAAATAATTCTCCATGAAAACAATTAAGCCAAGTTTCCATTATTAAGGCTAATTCATGGTGAGATTATGTTATTTTTTAACAGTTCTACATATAGAGTTTGAATTCAATTTTATAGATGAAGATGATATTTTAGTAAAAATTTTAAATCACCATTTCATGGGACCATAATTGTTAATATAAGAAGAAATTATGTTTTCAAACAATACATTAAATGGTTTATGTAGAGGAATATCCATTAATATAGGATAATTACCTAATCATTATATGATTAAATGATAATTTCATGCAACTAAAACCTTCATTTTACATAAATTTACAAAATTAACAAAACAATACACAATTTTTCAATAATATGGGTCACCAATATGAATTTATATAGGAATAATTATTATTATTATAGTTGAATTCACTATAATTTCACACAATGAACATTCCCTGTAACATAACTATTTTTAATAAGCCAACCAATAGAAAAAATGTTAGATAAGGTTTAATCATCAATATGCATGGTAAAAACCCATTCAGGTTGATGTGGAAACATTATTTAAACAAATAATTTTTACATTATTCTAAGATTAAGAATTATGAATTTACAATATAATATCCAATATAAGTCTTCTAGGAAAAAATATATCATGAAATAGAATATTCATGACATAACATATTCTTGACATCTACATCTCCTATAATGATGTATGAGACAGTGTATATATTATATTTAGGTAATTTGTTAAAATCATTAATCACAGAAAACCCCAAAAGTCATATGAACCAACCAATTATGGAATTATATCATTTATAATTGACTAAATCCAAAACAGCATTTACAATCCATAGATTCAAGTACTTTCAAGAGAATGATTTTTATGTACTAAAAATCATGGATTATTATATTGTTCTCACATGTCATATCCTACTCTCTACCTATAAAAAACATTAATATAATGGATATGAATCCCTTTCATACTACATGGTGATGTCTCAATCCTAGTTCTGACATATGTAATAAATCCAAGTTGTACATATTTCCTCTATCACCTCTCCATGTATTCCAAAGGCATTGAAAAATTATAAAGGGTCTATGATTGTCTAGTGCAGAGACTATGACCACTTTATGAGAGTACATCCCAATGGTAATCAATAAACATGTTAATGAAACATAATTATGAATATAAATAGAAATATTCTTGAAAATTATTATAGAAAATATAACTATACACGGTTTCATTTAAAAAAATCAATGATTTCATAGTGGTAAAAAATTGGTATGTAAGGTGAAAATTATAGTAGAAATACATCATACATATTTTAAAAATATGTACGAATGAAGAAACTAATATCTAATAGAATCAAGAGATAAATCTCGATCCTCTTATCTCATGCTCTAACCTACATCGAAATCAAATTTCCATAGTCGGGTGTTCTTCAACATCAAGAACAAAATCCATGAGCTATATTTAGCAACCAATTAGTAGCCTAATTATTTTTTGGGTAAAACATAGTTTTCCCCAAAAATCGGTTCTACAGTTATATAGTCATTGAATTTGAAATGTAAAAATGTGCAGGAATAATAATAAATAAATAGTAAAAAATAATAACATGTTTTCTCAATTTCCTCTTGAGATACCTCTCTGAACCTACAAAAATAAGCCAAATGATGGAATTTCATGTATCCTTTTACATCCAAAAATAAATTTACTCCATGGAGATAAGGTACATACATATGGATTCTATAAATTATAATATCATACCGTAAATCCACAAGTAACATTGAATATTATATATAGCAATCAAGCCCAATCGGATGGTTTACCCTTACGATTTAACCCTAATGATTTCTTCCATGTCCATATGAATATCCTTATGTAGCATCGATGATAGGCATTTTTTGATCCCATGAATATAATCAGTGTTTTTCATGTCCTTAAGAAAAATTCAATGAGATTATAAAAGGAATTAAAAATCTAATTTATAAAATGATCCAATGTGTGTTATCCAGCATGGAGGTTAAATTTATGATTTTTCTAGTGTTACATTTACTCTTCCATCAAAATTATCGTATGGAATAAATTCATTTTTCAAGGAAAGACACATCTTCATTATAATCAAGGACTATAATGATATTCAAATATAATATAATATAATATAAATTCCTTATAATTATATTTATAATCATACATTTTAACATATAATTCTTTACGTGACATGGTCATACAATTCACGTTTAAATATAATCTTTTAACTATTTAATTAAGAGACAATTCATGACACCAAAAGGTATTCATGATTTCATTAATTGGGTATAGTTTTTTTAATTTAGAAATCAATTCCATTGAATAATATAATATTTTTTCACCAAATACTATCAATAGCCTGGTTCTTTGGGAGTACCTGAGTAATGTTGAATGTAATTGAATTAATAATTTTCACATTATACAGTTGATGTATGGACATTCCCACTCATGGAACACGGATCATGGATTAGACATCAATACATTTATGGTTAATTAATAGAACACCTATCAAATGCATATAGATGAATCCTCAACTAAGATCAGTTTCATATTTTATCTACAGAAGTAGAAAAAAATCTACATAGACACCCAAAAATTATAGAATATTAATCAAATGTTATTTACAATCAAGATGTAATGTCATATAGAATAAAGTATAATCATTATATTTATACATTCCAAGGGTGATCAAATGTGGTGAAAGACCATGAAATAAATTATTGGACGAATGAGATCTCCCAAAGTCGTGGAAGATAATTAAAAAATATATAATGATCTGAAACAATGGTGAATTTGAGTTAGGAGAAAAGGTAGAACTGATGTTAAAGAAGATAAAAATTATCATTTCCCATATAGTAAAAGGGATCATGGTTTTACAATAATTTTAGGATAATGTATGAACCAAATCTACCAACCTACTATATATGTTAACACACCTTCAGTTTTTTCATAAACATGATTAGATTATTCATGCACAAACCATGCATTTAGACCTATCCAAAAACCCACACACCACATGGTCTAGATGCACAGTTATAAAAACGTTTAATTTTCATCAGCAATAAATTAAAATCCACACATGACCATTCTTCCTCTACTGGGTAGTTAAAATAGATGGTACCCCCTCTATGGACTATATATATAGGGATCATAGTTATAAATAATGATATGTTAATAGTGCTCTATCCATTTTCTTTGAAAAAACTGGATCTTTATTCCACAAAGGATTCCCCAACACACTTAAACCACCATGAACTCTTCAGGAACATACTTTTGTAGAAAACTAGAGGGATTAAATTTAATTAAAATGATACATATGATTATGATAAATCCTGATATTACATAATTAATCATTCATAAATTTGATATAATCCCAGTATCATTCCAACTGATTATGTTTATATAATCTGTTATTATTGGGGTTATATTATCTACCTATATTAATGGAGAAATAATATTTATATCATCATTACTAGTAAATAATTATTAATTTTAGAGTTATTATGTACCTAATTATTTAAGTTGGTCTTATTATTGTGGAGCTGAAATATATCAATGAATTCTCACCAAAAAATAATATAAGGATTTGAAAACAAAATTCCATATTATGTTGATTTTAATCTGAATTAAAAGAATTATCTTCCAATTATTTTTTGTTTTATATTTTTAAAGAATTAATAAAAACTACTACAAAGAAAACCCAGACCTTATAGGTGGAAATTTTTAGATAGTATACATTTTTCTAATAAATATGTCTTTAAAATAAGACATAAAATTTTTCCATTATAAATCTTCATAATATTATTATTTACATAATCTTTATCACTAATATCCCATAAAACCTATGAAAAACATTTTTGGTTATGGTGTGAGATAAAATATTCATAAGGTACATAAAAAATAAATAATGAAATCATTAGTCCATAAATTTTTATAAAAATTTTCCACTTTCCAAATAAACATTGGTATCAATATAAAAATTTACATTCCTAATATATAAAAAATTCTACCAAAATATTTTCCTGAAACATTTCAAAATAAATTTTAATGGAAAAATTAAATCTCATTAAAAAATTTCGTTAAATACATTATGGTTTACCCTGAAAATGGAATCTTCTTTTAAAAAAAATTATTATATAAACTTTTTAATATCTTTTGGTTTCAATGATAAATTATTATAAAATATATAAAAATTAAATCGTAACATTGTAAATAATTTTTCATATTACTCATACAACATTACTAAGAAATATGATCAAATTTCATCTCTAAAGTACCCAATTCATTGTAGGTGATAACAAAACCACCCATCATTGGTTTATCACAGAACCACCCATCATAGATTAATAGTGTACCAATAAATCCATGTATTAACATAGAACCACTATTAATTGGGTTATAACGGTACCAACTTCCATTATTAAAAATTACCCCGAACCATATCTTAAACATAAATCAAGAATGATTACACATTAGAAACACACTATGATGAATATTAATATTCTATTGGGAAAACAATCATTTGGAAAAATGATGCATGTGCAATGGATGAAAATATCATTAAATATAACCATATTGACATGAATTGTAAGAATAAATATTTTATAGAAACCAGATTGATGGAAATTATATTCATGACATACATATAAAAAATCATCTTGATTTTTTGTAAAAACAAACAATAAAATATGACTTTTTTTAAATAAAGTTCCTTACATTAAGCAATAAAATGAATTATTTTGAAAAACAATAGTGAGAAATTATTAATTTATATTTTTCAAGGAGTCATGTTTAAATTAATACATTTATCAAAATATTTTTCTTAAAAATTTAAATTTAATATAATTATTTAGAAAACAAATCAATAAAGCATTTAATAATTGGTTTTTTAGTTAAGTAGTCCCTTACCGTGGGTATTAATTGTCACGTATATTACATATCATCCTAAATAATAAACATAGGTTAATTAATTAATTATTTTACTTACAAATAAAATCATTTTTATTATTCAATTTATTTCTCTTTTGACTATTTTATAAAACTTATTAAATTATTTAAGTTGACGTCAGACACTTTGACTATATTTAATTCATAATTCCATAATGACATCGACATGAGAAATATTGTGAATATGGTTATAATTCCATCATATATAGAATAATAGTAATTAAATATATAAAACAATATGTTATTTTATAAACTTTTATATATCATTAAATTCTTTTGGTGATGGAATAAAAATAACATCACTTTGTGAAGGTGGTAGCATACACATTCCAATGAACGATGTTGTCATTTTACAAAGAGTGGAATGGTAAAAAAATTATATATTTTATTTTAAATGTGATATATAGGTCATTAATATGATAAAAAATTCTTATATATCACATATATTAATAAATATTATCTTCATTACCATACTTGTAAAGTGTTAGTGAAGAATGAATCACCAAGCATTGAGATGTGGTAGTTTGTCACACACACGAGTGACAATGTTGTATCCCACACAAAATGGAACAAAAGTAAAAATATATTCTGAGTATAATATATATACTTTAAATCCATCAATGTATAAATCCAAGATTGGAGATAATGGAAAATAAACTGCATCAGTTCACTAGGTTCTAGTCCTCAGAATACACCAATAATGATTTTTGTCCCATTTGATGGAATAAGGGATGGATTTAGGAGATCACATTAACATAATAACGTATTTTTATGTTTAGGATTCTATAATTATTACACTATAATTAAAAAAACATTATCTGGATTTTTAAAAGGAAAAAATATTGAATGAATTGGTAAACAAGAATTACCTTCTATTAATGAATCATCTAATAAGTCTCTGCTTAAGGACACAAGGGTTGATATTTCTAGAAGACTAGGGCCTCCATAACATAAATTAGGATGTTATGAATAGATATGTTTATTTTTTTGAAGATAAACTTTTATATTAGATTAACGGTGGATGGAATGGTTTTATTTATACTTGAGGTGGGTGGCATTAGGTTATTTAGTAATGATTATTTTTTTATTTGAAGTTAAACTAATTTTGGTGGAGTTAATTTGAATGAATTTGGTTTATAATTACTATAATAAAAGATTATTATATTCATTGAAAAAATATTCAGATCATTTAATGTCTTATTTGTTATATATTTTTATATTTTATTATTTAAATATAACCCATTACATTATTTAACATATATTGGGGTAAATCAATTTTTAAATCGGTAAATTTTTTTATTAAAAAAATATAAAAACGGTCATACAAAAAAACATAGACCTTATAATTCTAAATATGTAATCCATTTTCCATAATTAAAACTATAGATGTTTCGGAAATTAATATAATATTAAATATAAATAATGTAATGGAAATTATTTTTTCAAAAATTTCTTTTTAAATCAAAAAATATTATTATACAAACAAAAATTATAATATAAATTTAAGAATCCCTAATTTTATTAAATTAAATTAAAATTATCAAATAAAATCTTAAAAATAAATAATATAATAATTTTACATTGGAAATAAAATACATTTTTTAATAAAACCCATTATTTTCAACATTGTGTAAGATTTCTAAATTTTCCAAAAAATTATAAAAATCACACCATATGATAACATTGATATGTTTATATTAAAAATTAAGTTAAATTTTAAAAGAAAATCATATGTATACAAAAAAATATTACATGTACATGATGTCGATACTCATTATTATTTATTCAAATATATTTTTGAAGAAAAAATTGAAATTATGAATTGTAAACTTATACAATGAGACTAATAAAATTAGAATTATTACTTACAATGAATTATTTATTTATTTATAAATGTTTTTTAAAATTTTATATTTGATACTATGGCTAATAAAATTCACTCTATCAAATTTAATAACTCAGTTATAATAGTAAAAGTAAATAAATAAGATTATGTTGTTCATTTAAGCACATTGTTTCATATCATATATAGTTTCAAACATTCTGTCTCATTTTAATGTCTCTTTATGTTACATTCTCCCTAAAACTTTTAAAACATTTCCTCATAATTCTATATCAAGAATAAAAACTATATGTTTTAACATCCAAAATACCATAAATAAAATTTCACATCATAAAATTGATTAATATAACTTCCACATGATACGTGAAAAAGGAAATTATGAAGGTAACAAATGATAACACAATCTATGTATACATTTATGTGAACATGAAAATTGAAGACAAAATATAATACCCATGGACGAATAAATAGTTACAAAGAACATGGTAACATAAAAAATATCCTCCACAAAATCCTAAATTTGTGAATGATTAATAATCCATTGATTGCTTAGTAAAAATTTATAATGGATAATGTTCTTATTTCATGATAAATTTCTTGAGGATGATGAATTCTCTTACCCACTATAAAAAACAGTATGGAAATACACTTTTATAAACAATATACCTATACCCTTTAAAAAATCTATACCAGATCTCATCTTTTATTCCAAATGATTATTATGATCATTTCATGCCTGAAGTACTAGAATCATATTCTAATTATTCAAATAATACTAAAATTTCTATTTATATATTTCTCTTGCCTTTAGAAATTAGCTACAGGAAAATTTGTTGTTATATTATATTTTATTTCTCCCAAAACAACAAAATATTATATGATTAAAAAATAATTTAATCAACAAAATTCAATAATAATACCCAATATTCATCAAATATCATTCAAAAATTAACTAACCACAAAATTCATCAATACTATTCTACGATAATATTGAAACCCAAAATGTATAAGGATTGGATCATGTAGTATTCTATGGTTAGTTTTATTACATTAATCTCAAATTAACATTAATAAATCATAATATATCATTAAAAAAATGTAATTTCATATTCACATAATGTCCCAGATATTCTAATAATTTCCACAAATAAACCCAAATCACAATAATTGCACAATAAAATCATATATGACTACAAATCAACAATTATATATCATTTAGAATTCAAGAGTAATCTTTTTAATGTTATCATATATGGTCAAATTATTTTTATGATCATTAAAAATAAAATTTCTCTACAAATAACCAAATAAAATTCCCATCAGATGGTCTTCCACATGAGAAAATATATGTTCCCAAATTGATCTAAACCATTATCTATAAGATAATTTAAATAAATAAAAACAATTTCATACTAAACATGAAATCACATAGGTTGCTAGTAGGTGATGCGCTCTTGAATCCCTCTATTTGTCTGTTCAATAATCGTAGCCTTTTCCGATGTGACATGTTGTGAAGAAGTGTAAAAGAATCAAAAATAATAAATATCTCTAAAAAAATTAGTTTTTGGGTTTAAATTTAAAAACAAACTTCCTCAAATTGGTTCCTAGGACATTAAACATATAATAAACATTTAAATTACAAAATGGTGATGTAATATATCAATATAAATATATCCACACCTAAAAACATCCAATTAAAAAATGTTTTCTAAAATCCCATTTGATATAAACTATAAAAACATGACCCCACTAATAGCACATACACGCATCCCAAACATGGATGTTTTCTCCTGGCCTACCATTAACCACTAGTTGCCTTACAGAATTGTGCTCCCCTGACATGGTACTAAAAACATTTCCAAAAGGTTCATTAGACTAATTATTTTACATACATGAAAACACTAGTCCATTATAATGCTATTTTTACTCACTAACACACCCTAAGAAACATTCTAGGCGATCACCCATTCTTATCACAACTCTAATCCCATTACACATAACTGTGAATATCTAATAAGGTATAATATTTAATGTTATAGTGACATTGTTGATATGATCCATATAATTTATTCGTTTAACCAATTATCATTATTTGGTGTTACATTCACACCCATAGAGAATAACATCATCATTGTCATCCCAATGTCTCAACCCAAGCAGTGTTACCATAGTTATGGATAGGTTCCTCTCAGATACCAATGGGATATACATGGAATAAATCATTACAAATTATTGTAATTTTAAAAAAATTAATACATTACTATATTCGAATAGATATTTTTGGATTATATTTTTTGAGAAATATGTCCAACTATGTCTAATAATCCCAATACATTATAGGTGGGAACATATTCATAGTGACCAAAGTTTCCATAAATTAAATTTATTTAAAATAAAATATAAATTTATTTTCAATATAAGTGTTGAAAATTATCTTCATGACTGCATACTTATCCTTACACCTATTTACCACGATAAAAACATATTACATCATGGGATGAGAACAAAACCATAGTTTGGTACATAAAAATGAATGGAATAATTTGTCTATATATACTTATAAAAATACTCAATTTTCAAAATAAATATTTGGATGAAAATAAATATTTTCATACATAGGAAATAATAATTTTTACAAAATGATTTGTTTATAAAATTAATATTAAATCATAGTGGAAAAATATAAACTGTAAAAGCATTCTATAAAAAACATTTTTACCATGAGAAGATAATTATCTTTTAAAAATATAATATTCAAACCATTTCTAAATAAAAATAATTCTATGAAGCATAGTTATCAAAAATATAAAAGATAAGAATGTATATTTGGGAATCATTTTATATATTACTCCATCAACTAGAATAAACAATTTGATCATCATAGATCTCCATAGTACCTAATTCCTTTGATGTTATAATATTACCACCCATCCTTAGTTTACTTAGGATCCACCATTCATTGGTTAATAATGTATCAACCAATATTTTTTTTCAAGAAACCACCATTAATTTTATTATATTATTAATAGATAAGTTTATAAAAATCCAAAAATCACTATAACATAAAAATAAACCAAGAAATCCATAATCATAAAAATATAATTCTTGAAAATAATCATTCAATTTTGGAAACCCTCATTTTGTAAAAATTATCACATAAAATGGAAAAATATTCTTATAAATTTAGCATATAATGATGTAATGGATGATTCAGAATATTATAGCTAAATGGTGGCTGGAAATTCCATTCAATAAATATTTGTAAAAAACCATTTCACAAGACTCTTCTAAAAATAAACATAAATTTTTTGTTAAATCAGTTGTTAAAATAAAACTATAAATTTTTTATTTTTTAAAACTTTTCAGAGAGATACGAATTACAAATAGTTTAAAAAATCATTTTAATATGAATACACGGGAAAAAAAATTTAAAATCATGGACATGGAAGAATCCTATTTATAAATTATTACTTTAAAACAATTAAAATAATGTTTTTTATTTAATGGTTTATTACATTGGATCTAGTTCATCATTTATGTTCATTATCGTCCTGAATACTAAATATAGGATAATTATTTAATTTTTTGAGAAAATAAATCATGTTTATCGTTGCATTTATTTCTCTAATTTCTATAATATAACATTTCCTTAATTATTTATGTTCAGGTCAAACACATTGATGGCATTTGTTTCATCGGTCCATAATTACATCGGTATGATTAAAATTAACCATGTGGTTATAATTACATCATATCGAGAATAATAATAATGATATATATATAATTATTTTTAAAAATAAACACATTAATATATCATCCTTGTGTTCTTTCGATTGAAGAAATAATATCGTCTCTTCGTAGAGGCGGTATTCGACACGTATGCACAAAGGATGTTATCCTTTTTCAATAAGAGGAAATATAAGAAGGTAATTTCATATAATGACTCCATGAGTTTAAATATTTAAAAACATTACTTATATAAATTAAATACATAATTATATCAACCCATGAGAAGTGATAATGATAGATAAAAGACATTAGTTCACGAGGTGGTAATCTACCTTACACATGAATAAAGATTTAATATCTCATTTAATGGATGAGAAGATGGATATAGAAACGTGAAAAAAAACATCTATGTGTATATTGGGTACTAAATTTATTACATAATAGTTTTTACAACAAAAAAAGAGGTAGTGTAATAATATATAAAATTTAAAGGCTTGGTAATCACGATTACATTAACTTAAAGTGTCCAATTTTGGATCTCTATTTAGGGAAAGTAGGGTTGGAATTTTTTAAGATGAAGACCTCTAAAACATAGGTAATAATTTAAGGTAGAGAAATGTGTAGGTTGTAGTATATATAGAATGGTAATTGTTGAAATTTATGGATGGAATGGAGGTTATTTATATTTGATCATGGGCGGTTTTAAGAGTTGAAATAGAAATTATTTTTTCATTAAATCTAACAACTTTTAGGTGGCATTAATTTATAAAAATGGTTGATAATTATTATTTTACCAAAAATATCACGTAATGAAATAAATAATTTAACCATTTAATGTTTTGGGTTTTTTGATATTTTAAGCTTTTAGTTTTTTTCTTTACAGCACTACATTATTTTACTAATATAGTTGTAATTCATTTTTTACCAATGTAATTTATGAATTGATTTAAATAAAAATAACCACATTGCATAATTTTTATTTTTTTACTCAAAATAGGAATTAAAATTTGAAAAATTATAATAAAATTTATCTTATAATTAAATATATAATTAAATAAGAAATGGTCAACAAAAATCAGTTTTTTTGAACAACTGTAATTTAATATATATATATATATATATATATATATATATATTAAATTAATGTACAGAATCTAGTTTATGAAAAACAATTTATTAAATTATCCAAAAAATAAAAAAAAAAAATTAAAACAACCCCTAATTATAATTTAACCGTGGTAATAAAATATAATATCCAATAAAACCCACTACGTTTCACTAATCATCAAAATTTATAACAATTCATAAAGTAAAAAAATTTCATCATGGGATAATTTTTATATGATGATTTCTAAAATTAAGCTCATTTTATTAAAACCCTATAATATTCCATAAATTATTTACACTAATTATATAAAAATGAAAGAATTTTTTTAAAACAATATATAATTGAATGAGGAAATAACATTACTAAAAAATATAATAGAATGTATTTACTAAAATAATAATACATATATGAAAAATAAATAATTATTACATTATAAAATATTAGGACCATTATATATTTTATTATGTGGTTATAATTTTTCATTCCATCAAATTTAATAGTTAGCTTATAATGCTCACGTTTGAATAATAAAATTACACTATTTTATAAAGAATGGTGTTGCATATCATGCACTTTTTAGGTCATAGTGTATCATTTTATATACTATGAATGTTATAATCATCACTAACTATTGTTGATATCTCACATGTTCATAATGAGATACATGTGACAATATAGATGTATTAAAATAACATACCTTCACATTTACTATTGTAAGTGGTAGTAAAACATGAAGATTATATCCCATACGTTGAGAAACGAGTAGAAATATTTTATCATATATATAAAATACTATGAAATTAGGTCACTCATCATTACAATTATCTCAGGATGAATAATATGTTTCAGGAACCAATATAACAACCCAATTATATAATGATGAAAAACAAAACTCATTTTTCAATTGATTAATGATATTTTCAAAGAAAACGTATTTTAAATGTGGTTGATTATAACACCTCAAAATTTTAGAATATATTACCCTATAAATAAATAATATTTATTAAAAAATATAATACATGAAAATTATGGATAAAATGGAAAATGACTTATTTAATATTGTAGAATAATAAGATATATAATTGAATACATTATAACACACATAAGTGAAACATTATTATTAAAACATTATTTTGATATAAAACCAAAATTTAGTATCTATAATTCAAGTTTGAAATTACCATTATCAAAATCTTCCGTTAAGATCACATTACTAGTGTGTACTATAAAATTAATACAACACATTAAATATTTTAGGAAATTCCTGAAAACTGATGTATATAATAAAATGAATGGTTTTATTGGTATATGTAAGTGTATATATATATAAATTTATTATGATTTTTATATATGTTATTGGTGGAAATAAATTGATGACACATATGAACATTCTATTTATGGTTATTGGATAAGGTTAGATCTAACAGGTAAATTTATCTATATTTTCAATATAACATTAAAAACAATATAATTATGATAAAATATATACTTCGTGAATTTATTAAAAAATTAATGAATAATTAAAAGTATGTACTATAACTTTTTTGTTTTTATTAATTAAGTAGAATTACATTTATTATTAAATAATTATTAGATGTATTTAAATGAATGATTATAATATAAATTAATTGATAACATTTAGTTATTAGAAGATAAATATTTATTATGAATCAGATAAAATATACTAATTGTAAAATGATTATTTTTCAATGAATTATTTTTTATATTAGATTTTTATTTTTTTATTTGAATAAAATAAATAATCTATTAAAAAGATTAATTTTAATTATTTTTATTTCTCAAAAATAGAGACGAATAAATATCAAATTATTAATTCATTTTCACATTGCGGGAATAAAAACAAATATTTTTCTGTACTAAAAAAATGAATTATACTACATTTTTTATTTTAGGTTTTGATTAATTAAAATTTATTTATAGATATTTTTCAAATTGAAAATTTTATTTTCAAAATTTGAATCATTATAATTTTTTTGGTTATAAGAACAACATAATTTTTTAGTTATAAAAATTTAATCTTTGTTACCATGATGATGGTTAAATAAGAACATAGAGATAATCTAACGGATAATGAATAATATTGGAACCATTTTTTAGATCTTATTTAGTTTATTATTGAATAATATTCAATTCATATACTATAAATAATTTAATCCTAGTTTCAAACAATAATAAAAGTAAAATCACATTATATACTCATTATAAAATCGATTCCTCGTTATTTTATGATTAGTTCATATACCTTAAAATACTCTACCTTATTTTTGAACCTATGTTGCTAATAAGGAGACCCAAATATAACATTTACAATATGCTTCCTTTGAAAAAAAATCATGCCATTATCATAAGTGTTATACAAAACCTAATAATCCTAGTTTATCTAATTCAACATAAACATCATAAATCTAATATAAAACATTAATAATTATTTTTTTCCTAAAAAACATATCAATGTTATTAAAAAGATATATAATAACATATTATTTCATATTCAGATATTATAACATTTTATTGTTTGCGATGGTTTTCCCACATTCCTTAATTTTGTTATAAGATAAATATAATTACTGAATATGAAGAAATAAATATGAGGACTAATATATAATAAAGAGTAATTTAACATGTTTTAATATTTATTTTGTGGTATTATTCCATACATATTTACCAATATCATCATTATTTTCCAAATTCAGTCATTCTGAAATAATGAAATTTTTAATTGTTCTTTATCAAATTTTACCATATGATCAGTTAAATTACTATGGGAATATTGATATAATAATTTAAGGTAAACTAATACATCATTAAAATTCCATTACTTATGAATATTCGATCATGGAACATGATTAATAACCATGAAGATGAAAAATTAAAAATAATAACAAAAAACTGTAATATTATTCTTATTATTAAAAAATTTTAATATTTGTGATAAGGAATTATAATTTAATTGTATTAATGAATATAAATTTGAATAATTATAATTTATATATGTATATAATTTTAAAATATATAGTACATGATGTAATAGTTTCAATAACCAAAATGTTGAATAATGTTAGGGTTTATTTCAAATCTAAATTTTGAATCATGAATTTTTTAACTAAATTTTCATTATTAGAAATTATATGTTATTTCTTTCTAAAATAAAATATATTTTCATATCCAGTTGTTACCTTATGTTTTCAAATTTATTTTAACTATTCTAGATGTCTTTGTATCATAACTCAACTTTATTTTTCCCGTAATTTAGAGTATACGTTAACATATATATTATATCAGTTATCAGTATCGCCAATGTCACTATTATTGATAAATTATTATTGATATATATCATCATAAATCAGTTATTGTTTAAGATAATTTTGTATGTACTTTTTTTTTGAAATTCTATTGATTTAAATATAATTTTATCAATTTTTAATGTGTTATTTTATATTCACATGAATTTCTATACAAAATTGATTTTGGAATATCTTTGTACACATTTTACACATGTTCTCATTATATCACAATTATCTTCTAGAATCATTATATTCCATTGTCTAAAATTTTTTTTCATCAAAAAAAATAGTTATTTACATTATAATCTTTTCATCAATTATTATTTTAGAAAATATTTCATTTTCATATAATTTCTATCTTAAAAAAGTAAATTTCTTCTAATTTTTTATGTAATTGATTTCCACTATTTTAATATTTTATGCCTTTGTAAATATCGATTAATTTTTATTATTCACCATTGGATAATTTCTCTCATGTTTTAATTTATCATCTTTCATATAATGTAATATATTCATGTGCTATGGAAATTTTAATTCAACCTAGTTCTTTCTAAATGTTCATTAGCAAAAGATGGATTTTGGAATATTTTCATATTTATGTGTATCACTTAGGTGTTTTTTTTCATTATCTTCCTTGTTTTCATATATGTATTTATCAAAAAAATGAATTAGTAAAATAATTATATCTAATTACAAAGTAATTAATGTGGAGTAAATTTTATCAAATTCTTGATTTGTGGGCTTATAAATATATACATTCCCTAAGTAAGTGGTATCAATTTAAACATATTAAGTTGATTATGAATTACATAATATAAATACAATAATGGAATCAATCCTTTATAATATTATATCCATGGTATGGATCCAATATATTATAATTTATTCTATGTACATGTTTTCAAGCCATATTATTTTAATCCCACATTATCATAAAAAATTTGATATCATATGTTTATAGGGATCATGAATTTCATCCATTCCAACAAAAATCACTATGAATCATATCTTATATTATTTGGAAAATATTATTTAATTATATATGAGCTATGTTTTATTTGGTATTATTTTTTTATATTTGGTTCATCCAATGTAATTTTGATCCAATAAAAATAGGGTCAACTTATTCTCACTTAAAACAATTAATTGTTTTCTATTTTTTATCCTTATTGAGAATATAATCAAAAAAATATTTATGTATCAATATCTAGTAAAATTATCAGGGTAATTATGTGTTATATGTGTAGAAGTATTTCATGTTTCATATATGTTGAGATAAATTTTCATGAATTGGTGTTATATAAGATGATACTATAGAGAATATATGAAGAAAAAAAACCTATCTAATGAAGAGGATGTGTCATGAACCACTTCCCAAAATGTGTACTCACATTGGCCAATAATGTGTGATGATAGAAAATGACACTCGAGTCCAGCCTCCAGTAGGTCTAAAAGAGAAGGGCTGAAAATCAAACATCCCAGGGTACTGAGAACATATCAACAAATCACATTAATTTTTACTCTCTTCCATGCCACCATTCCACTATAAAACATGAACCATAGATATAAAATTCCCCCCCAAAACGTTATCTATGTAGTCCTTGATCTATACACGATGTTCCTCAATGGTCCAAATATCATCAAAATTATTATCACCAGATCGATTACTAGAAAATCACGAGGAAGGTAATGAAGGAGCTAAGACAAGTGAAAAACATCATGTATCTTGCTCATATTTTGGGAATGTGTTTCCATATATACCATAACTCCAACATGATACATGAACTCAAGATAACTAACATTAAATAGAGAAAGATAACCACAAACAACTTTATCTCTCCAAACCTCCAACTCAATATCCCCCGTCATGGACTCTTATAACTACTACACCAGATGTTACTGAAATGTCATCTAAAAAAGACAACATATACCCACCAATAAACATTTTGGGTAGAATATTTACAGTTATGGTGGAGAAAATTTTGTTCCCCATAAGAAAAAAACAAATATCTACTGCATCATAACATATCCTTACCACATACATGAATTATCATAGAAAACCATAAACTGAACTTATTCTACTCGTAGATAGAGAACAGAATGACAAACCAATGTATTTTTCAGATACACAAAAGAAATCTGATACTAATAATTCCAAAAAAACACCTGGTCTTTATAGTCAACAAATTTAATGGAGTGAAAACCTGAGTTAAATCGGCTATTAACATCTTTTAAAAATGTACAAGACTAAGGAAACATCTCAATTTGGACATTGTATTAGGGGATTCACAATACAAAAATACTTATACATTAGAGGGATCAATAGATAATACCTTCTAGAATAAAATATTTCCCCATAAAAAGATTTCTTGGGAAAAAACACACACCTCATATGATAATCTAAAAGCTTATACTGATGAAGACATCTAAAAATAGCATGCAGATGCTCTGCATGCTCCTCCTCAGAAGCATATTACGCAAGGATTAAATAAATTAAATACAACATTAACATATCAAGGAACTCACGAAACATAGTATTCCTCAACCCCATAGACATATCTATTGTATTCTTAACACAGAGCAGCATCACAATGAACTCATGATTCCCATGATATCAATAAATAGATTTTTTTAGAGTTTCCTCATTCTTTACACAAATCACATGATATCGTGAATGAAAATAAATATCATAGAACCAAATTTCACACATCAGTTGATTGAATAGATCATTAATTTGAGGAAGAAGATAATGATTGTCCACTATCACCTGATTCAAGCAACTGTAATAAAAAATGAACAAAAAACTATCATCATCCTTCATCAAAAACAAAACAGGTTCACCCCAATAGTGTTTCTTCCTCGGCACTATCTCATAGTCTATAAATACATCAAACACATCGGATCAACCTCTCTCTAGTGTTGTTAATGCCTAGGTAACTGGAAGCCTCTCTAACACAAGTCGTAAAGCATGGACTAGGGCATGTGATATGGGGAAGTGTGTCTCTCTATAATCATACAAGGAATGCTCCCAAGTAGAAAACAATTAAATGGTACCTCGAATGATATCCAGTTCATCTGGTGATGGAAACACTAATGCATGTTGGTGACTACAACCTCCCCCAAGACCTATCTATACCTATTGTAAACCTCCTACATGGATGCACAATTCTCTCTTATGATAAGGGGTATCCATGGTATACCCTACTCTTACCACATCTACTCTCTTCTAATCTAAAATTGGTACAAACTACTATTTCTTATTTGGATAAAACTACTTCAAAAGAGTAAACTAAAGTACAACACCTGACACATGATGTATGCATAGAATGGTCGGGCACCCCTACTCCTAATTAACGAATCCTAAATAATACAAAAAAGTATAAACCACAAGAATAGACCTGAGAGCTACCACTCCTAGGTAAATGAGATAAATTGGGTTGGGACCTACCACCATCCAAATAGAGAATCTTCTTCATGAGGAATCTTGATGACTCTCATCTCATGAAGATCCTGTTCTTGTGGATGTACTCTCGATGACGTCCTCTCTTGTTAGCACCTCATGATATTTCATCAGTATAAATGGGGGGACCTGGTATTGGATCTATTGATATAATGTCTCCTCTAAATTTCCCACTCAAACCACCTCCTCTAGAAACATTTAAAAATAATATCTCAAAAGCTTCCTGAAACAGATTCTGATTTCTCACACAATGGAGATCCCTAGACTATAGGTTATCTGCTCCTTGTGATTGGACACCTTCATAGTGGAAGAAATAAACTCGAATAAGAAATACTCTCATAACATATCCCATAAAAATACTGACCCCTCATGATCCATAGAGAATAATAAACACTACTACCTTACTTCCCCATGAAGTATCATCACAAAAAACAACTATCATTGCTTCTTTTGAGAACGAACAGAACTAAAATCTATCTGATCCTACTCCAACCGGTCATCTATGAATACATCTAAAATAAATCCCTCATACTACCGTAGACTTTAGTTCTGAAACTCTCGTAGGGTCCTCCTCCATGTGTTGTTATCATCAACATCTAGTCAACAACAATCGGCTCGTGCAACCTTCTTAAACTCATCCACCCATACCAGTTGGGGATGTCGACCTAGAGACATACCTAGAAAATAAAAAAAATTAGTACTACATAACATGGAATATCTAATACATTAACATTAATTAATTGTATTGTTTTATTTTTTTTAGTTTAACCTATCCCATGGTATACCCATTCAAACATAAGATAAAATAAGAATCATTCATGATCCTTTCCTTGGTCTATAACCTGCATTTAGTATTACCTCATTTATAAGCCACTATAAAATGAATTGTCTTTTCATCAGATCATATGGGGGCCCTAAATTCTTATGTCTCAACCAATATATAGTGTTTACAATACTTTCTAAACATTATTCACATTGTTTCAACCCAACCCATACAACACCAACTATGATTAATTGAAAACTCTATCTTATCCCTCAACCAATCCACAAATACCACTCTTTCATGACCCCTAACCACAATGTGTACCCCTCTTGAGATGTAAATTTGAGAGAAGAGATAATAAACCCCATGTCCTATCATTAGTAGGCCACGAGTTGGTGACTAACAATGATAGTAATGTAAACACACAAATGGGAGGAATTAAAATCATAGAGAACACATACGAAACAATGATATAAGATAGATACCAACCAACTCATAGTACGATGACAATATAAAATAAATCCAAAGTTCACATATGTAATTTCATGAAAACCCATTTAAAATAAAATTGAAAACTATAGGTACCAATGTAATGTAAAATAATCATAGTAAAAAAATATCAAACAACTCTAGCAGGACTTGCCATTTGGATATTGTATTAGTGGATTAACAATACAAAAATACTTATACATTAGATGGATCAATAGATTTTCCCTAATAGAATACAAAATTTACCAATAAAAAAATTCTTGTAGAAAAAACAAACACTTTGGTTGATTCCCTGATATCTTATACTGATGAAGACAACCAAAAATAGCATGCAGAGGCTCTACACGCTCCACCTCAGAAGCAGATTACACATGGATGAAATAAATTAAATCCACCATTAAAATATCAAGGAACTCATGGAACACAGTATTCTTCAACTCCATTAACATATATATAGTATTAATCACACAAAGTGACATCACAATCAACTCAAGATTCCCATGATGGAAACAAAAAGGAATTATTTAGGGTTTCCACATTGTTTAGAACATTCACATGATATCGTGACTGAAAATCAATATCTTAGAAAAAAAATTCACCCTTCAGTTGATTGAATAGATAATTAATTCATGGTAGAGGATAACAGTTGTTCACTGTCACCTGATTCAAGCAAAAATATTCAAAAAACAAAAAAAACTATCATATGACTTCATCACAAACACAACAGGTTCACCCCATGGTGAAACAATCATCCTAAAAACTACATTACAATAACCCATCAATTGTATTCACAACTCCAAAAAATCAAAAGCTGCAATTTTGTACAGATATATCGATATTGTAGACATTCATGGCTGTACTTCAATCCAAAACTCTATATCTCAACGAGGGGGTAATGATACAACCTCTTCAAGAAAAACATCAAGGAACTATTCTATGACCATTTGAACCAGAAAATGTTGATCTTAGGATGAACTCAGAATCATCTCAATCATCAATGGAGATAATGAAATAAAATGACTCCAACCCAACTGAGGGTCTCCCTCTCCAACAAACATTGGTGGATCTCCACCATCCTCGAATAATACCACCATCCTCTTGATGGTTTCCATGATATATCACACTTAATAAAAATAATCCATTCCAAGGATGACATTATATGGTTGTATCCATAATGATAGGAAACGTCCCAATGAGTGTTGCTTTCTCAGCACTAGCTCACAGTCAATAAATACTAAAAACATGTCAGATCAACCTCTCTCAAGTGTGGTTAATGCCTATGTAACTAGATGCCTCTCCAACACAAGTCATAAATAATGGAAAAGGGCATGTGATATGAATAAGTGTGTCTCTCTTGAATCATAAAAGGAATGCACCCAAGTAAAAAACAATTGATGGGTACCTTGAACGACATCCAGATCATCTGGTGATGTCAAAACTAATGCATGAAGGTGACTACTGTTGGAGTTGGTGACCTAGAACCAACTAATTTGTACTTTATTCATTAATAAAAGACTTATCACATCTTGATTGTTCTTCTGCATGAAAATGTATATGATAAGTTCCTAAGTACAACTTTTGCATTAAAGGGTCATAGCGGATCCCAGCTATGATGAGAACCAAGAAGTGCCATAACACTGTTCTTGAATAAATGTTCAATGGCCGGATGATATTATTTGAGGGACACAAATAATACAGGTCACTAGGGGCGAGGACTCATAATACTTTGAGGCACCTTCTCATGGTGTGCACCCTTGGTAATATCCAGGAGGATATTATGAGAACGAGCCCCACCAGTAGGAAATCCACATTTCATAGTGTCATTGGATGTTCCTATCTGCAGATGTGTGTATTGGTCCATAGACTTTAATATTATTATTAGTGGGTATTATAACTCACGCACTTATATGTATTGGCGAAAACTGTGATGAAACACTCTTCGCAGTGAGGTAGGATACGTTGGGTGCGTCACGAGTAATAATGCAATAATAGATAATGCGAGAAAGGATTTTTCCCTTTTGTTCCATAACGGAAGTAGATATCTTAGTCCCCATGATAGAATTTATATAACTTAAACAAATCCATGGCCATGGTAAGGTATGGGCATGTTCAATTCAGGGAAGTCAAAGAAAGAATAATTGAGCACATGGGTTGATGGCACTATAATGAAACCTGCTTGATTAGAGATATCAAGACAAATGGATTGTATTACACAGTAAGAGTTCGTAGTAGGTTACAAGTCATAGCGGTGTTAACTTATTTCTATATGGATGCCCTGGCGTTTTTCTAGATGATAACCTTGGACATTAGGCAGGCTCCGCCTAATGCCATTGAGAAAGAGGCCTAGAGGGTCACACACTAAGTATGTCCATCTATCTCAGTTAAATATTAATTTAACAAGTTAAATAAATATTATTCATGTTTGTGGTTTAATAACTATTTAAGGATGCATGATCACATTTATTTCGACACTAGTTATTCGAGAGAATCTATTTTGGGAGAAATAATATATTTATTAGTGAGTAATGCAGTTACATTTTTTTAAGAAATTTATATCCATTACTCAAGGTCTAATGAATGTGGTGGAGAAAATGGAAAATAAAAGTACCCTCTGTGTATATAAAATATACACACCGTGTAGTTTTATGGAAAACAAGTACACACCGTGTATTAATTATTACATGCCATGTTGTTTTCCAGTTGGGATTTTTGGGATATAATATTTTTTTATTAAAATATATTAATTATAATCATTGTGGGAACATGTCAAGGAATTAATAATTTGACATGGGGGTTTCAATAAGAGTTAACGAAATAAATAAAACGTGTAATGCGTTTATTTATAGTCATGACTCTATTATCCTCAAACCCGATTATAAATATTCTCACAACCCCAACACTTTTTCCTTGAGAGACATTTTTTGTGAACAACAGATTTGGTAATACTCTAAATCCAAAAGATAATTCCATTTCTACTAAGAATTCCCTCATGTTATGAGAGCGAGATCCTCCTGCAGATCAAGGCGGCCGAAGGAGGACATCGCAAGAGGAGGTTCTTCCGCGCTAGCACCTGGAGATCCCTTTGGCGACGTCCAAAGATTCGTGGAACACGTGTAGATCACCGCTAGAGGAATCCTATACATGGATTCTATGATGCAACGACGGATCACAGGATCGTGACCGGGGACATCAACGAAGAAATAATTCCACTGAGGTAATTCTTGTGAATTAATTAAATTAATTATAACCAACATATGATGATCAAATCTCAATGGTTCCAAGACTCCTCTTTTGTTTTTCATTCTTTGTTCCATTCTGAAGATCTGGCATTTTATATCAGGACAGATCTCAGATTGAACATTGTTTAATGCTAATATTAAAGTTGGGAAATCCCATCTTCCATGCTTCTGCTGCGCCCGGAACCTACAAGTGGTTTCAACGGGAGTCATATCGTTGATTATAATTATTTAGTTTTTCGTTTATGATTTACGCATTTAATAATTTATTTATTTCAATTCATGTTTATACGGTCTGGAAATCTGAATATTGAGATCCGTTCCTCCTCCCTCGTATCTTGTTCACCTCACAGAAAAGAATTTTTCTTTTAATTTTGATTAAAATAAAATAGGGGAACTCATATGGAGGAGCCAATTGTTTCTTGCCGTAAAACACCAGAATACACGGCGTGTATTCGGAAGTACACACCGAGTAGTATAGGTTCAATGCATTGATCGGTCTGCCAAATCAGGTTGTGTATTGATGTCATTTATGACACCGTGTGTTGACCAGAAACTAATGGCACACAGTTTCCTAATTACACGCAGTGTGGTCTAACTGAACATGGTGTGTATTCCCTTCAGGTTCAGGTTGGACCATGTACCCCGTACACGGTATGCCCATCTGGAAACCATGTAACGCGAAAACTACATGACTTGTGTCCAAAATAACACACCGTGTACTCTGAAAATTTCTGAAGTACATTAACACGCCCTGTCCTCGGGCGTGTACTTCAGATGGATGGTGAAGAAAAGTACACACCGTGTAGTCGGAACTACACACCGTGTACTCACCCAAATTACGCAGATTTATTAAAATTTATTATTATATTATACAAACCCTTGAGACGTGTACAATGGTGCAGGCATAAAGCTGAGTCACAACAAGTGATAGGTGTTTTATATATATGTTTTTAATTTAACATCTACATAATGAAAAGTAATTCACCGGGTTGCCTCCAAGGTACAAGATACATACAAGGATAATTTTAAATGATTTTTTTTGTTTAAAATTATGATGGATGAGAATCTTGAGGAAGTTTAGAAAGGGGATTAAGATAAAAAATTTATTAATTAATGATAATTAATTAATTCGGGCATGATTTATCTTAAACAAAAACAATTAAAGAATTGAATGCTAGTTTTATTTATGCGTAAATAGCGTTGCATGTATGGATGATCATGAGCAAGAACGATACATTTTTTGTGAATGGTTTCTTTTAATTTATTTATTTAAATTAAATTTGTTGGCCTGTGAGACATCAGCTCATTAATATGTAAGGCTTGCATGCCCAAGGAATATTTTATGTAAAAACCTCTTTTTACCCCTCACATGAAAGTGAGATAAATGAATATGTAATGGATGGAGATCCCAAGGTAGTGCAGGTGGCTCAAGTCTAGTGCCAAGGTGAAACCAATCCAAGGAGATACAAAGGTGATCAGGTGGAAATCTGTAAACACGAACCCGAAAGGTTCATGGTGTTTCTCCCCTAGGTCTAGGGTTAGTTTATCAACTTCTAGATAAACTAACCAATAGAAAAGCTCATGATCATACCATTTATTATATTTCTTTTAGTTGCATTGTTTATTTATTGTGGGTGTTTTCTCATGATCACAAAATTAAGGAATTAAACGAGCATGCAAGATGGAACTAAAATAAAAACTGGCTTATACGTAAATATTATCTTATACATGGTTAATAACTTAAGTATATCCCACTTAATGTTAATAATCATGTAATCAAAGATAATAAAATGGAAATTTACATATAAGGATATATTCTTTCAATAGAAATATTAAGAAGGTATAACCTTCAATAATCTTCATTAGAATCATACCATAGTTCAAAGGGATTGACCAAACCAAGTTGGGGTGCTTTCAATTATCGGGAAATTGAAATTCAAGGTTTTGGGTTGACTTGACTTGGTTCGCTTCAAGGTTTGACTACCACAGTAGGAATTCATGTGACCAAGAGGCAAAGGTTGAGGAAATCCAAAATAAAAGGATTTCAGGATTGGGGAGTCCACTCATTGGATCAAGGAGCAGTGAGTTAATGCAGTTGGCTTTTGTAATTCCTACCTAAAACCCATCAAGATTCTTGACCAACTCTAGTTGGGGTAATGCGAAGGAAAATATGGATCCTTTCCACTAGAATATTTAGGGAACAGAATATTCCAAAATCCATTGTGAGGGCTATTGGATTTTGATAAAATAGTGGGAGACTAATAATTATTAATTTATTTATTTGTCTCTATTTTTTAATAAAGTAATAAACCTTTTATAATATTAATTTGTAGAAATGACAAGAAAATGACGTCAAACATATCATTGCGAACTGTACATGAGAAGTAAATCCTTCTCACCAGCACCAATTTCCTAGAGTGGCAGTGGCGTTTATGTGTTATCCATCGCCACAAGAGGAAATTGTTTGTGTTGGAAGAGCCTGTTCCAATTGCGCTTAGATCGGAACATCTACCATTAACTCACCATGTAGATAAGGTCATGGGGAGTGACAATCCTGTAGTCCTTATGGTGAATAAGAAAAGGAAGTATAAGGAAAAGGGTCCAAATACTTATAAATTGTATGAAGCCCTCGAGCACCGTCCCTCCAAGGAAGGGAAGATCGAGAGGAAGGGAAAGGAACGAGAGGCAATGTGTTTTGCATGTGTCAAGAAAGGACACTGGAATAGGAACTGCACCCAGAAGCATTAGGACTCTAATGGTGCATTCGTTATCGAGTGTAATCATTCTATTTCTACACATTGGGTATTAGATACAGCTTCTGGGGATCACATCTGTATTCAAATGCAAGAACCAAGTAGATTTAGAAAAATTTCCAGAGGAGAGGTGGATCTTCATGCTGTCAATGGTGCAAGGCTGGATACGTTGTCTATTGGTGACTACAACCTCTCATTGATGACTGGGATGATCTTGGTTTTACATAACTATTCTTATGTTCCCAGTGTTACCAAAAACATAATTTCTGTATCTTGTTTGGATATGGATGGATTTATTTTCATGTTTGGAAATAAGGGTTGTCTCTTTTATAAGAACAACGTATGTTATGGTATGGCACATTTAAATAATGGTTTGTATGTATTAAATTATGACAACCAAGTGTTGGAAATCGATAATGAAACAGACTCACATGACTCATACATCACGCAGTTGTGGAATCACAGTCTCGGTCATGTAAATGAGAAGCGCTTGATAAAGCTCTTCCAGGATGGTTATTTAGACTCTACTGAGCGAAAACCACTTGATAGATGTCACGCTTGTTTACAAGGTAAAATGACCAAGCTTCTTTTCAGTGGACATGGATAAAGTGCCACAGAGCTTCTAGGATTGGTACAGACAGATGTATGTGGACCATTTCAATTAGAAGCTAGAGGTGGATATTCTTACATCATTTCATTTACTGATGATTTGAGTAGATACAGATTTATCTACTTAATGTTGTATAAGTCAGAAGCCTTTGAGAAATTTAAGGAATTCAAGAATTAAGTAGAGAATCAGCTTGGTAAGAAGACAAAGAAACATCGATCAGATCTAGGTGGAGAATATCTGAACCAAGAGTTCATCGATCATCTACGGGAGTCTGAGATTCTATCTTAGCTCATTCCTCCTTATACACCACAGTGAAACGAAGTTAGTGAATGGAGGAACCTCACCTTGTTGGACATGGTGAGGTCAACGATGAGTCATGCAGATCTTCCATTATCCTCTTGGGGATATGCATTACAAACTGAAGCATACACATTAAACTAAGTACCAACTAAGGCGGAAAATGGAATTCCCTCCGAGTTATGGAATTGTAAAAAACCCATTTTGTTGCATACACGTGTATGGGGATGCAAGGAATTTGTTAAGGCCGTCTTAGGCAACGAACTACCACCCCAGGGCACGAGGTTTATCTATATAGGATATCCCAAGGAAACAAAAGGATATTACCTATATAACCCTCTAGACAAGAAAGTGGTCATTTCCAACAAATACCTCTTAATTGAGAGGGAGCACATCCTCCAAAAGGATATTGGGAGAAAGATTAACTTCGACGAATTTGATGCTCAAGATACACATAATTTGGTATAGGAACAAGTTCTACAGGTCCTCATGGATGAGGTTCCAGAAACACAAGTACCACGTAGGAGCTCAAGAGAGGTAAGGGAACTAGAGAGATTTGGATTACTAGTCACCGAGGAAGGTGAATCGTTGTTGTTGGAAAATGATGAGCCTCTCTCCTATAAGGAAGCATTATAAAGCTCAGAAGCTACAAGATGTCTAGATGATATGAATTCTGAGATGGATTCCATGTATAAGAACCATGTTTGGGTTCTGGTCGATGATCTAGTTGATGTAAATCCTTGTTGGATGCAAATGGGTATTCATGAGAAATCTAGACATGGAAGGTCAAGTTAGCACTTATAAAGCAAGGCTAGTGGTAAAAGGATTCAGGCGTCGTAATGGAATTTACTATGATGAAACCATCTCTCCAGTTTCCAGGTTTTAATCCATAAGAATCATACTTGTCGTAGTAGTTTACCAGGACTACAAGATTTGGCAGATAGATGCCAAAACAACATTCCTTAATGGTAACCTTCAGGAAGATGTTGACACAACCAGAAGGGTTTATGACACCATGTGAAGCCAAACGGGTTTGCAAGTTGCAGAAATCCATTTATGGATTGATGCAAGCATCCAGGTCATGGAACATTCAATCTGATGAAGTCATAAAAGAATTTGGATTCATTAATAACAAATGTGAGCCATGTGTTTATAAGCAGTTTAATGGGAATGCGGTCTTTATCGTAGTAGTATATTTTTATGACACATTGCTTATTGGAAACGACGTACCATCCTTACAGTCAGTTAAGGACTGGTTGAACAAGTGTTTCTCCCTGAAGGACTTAGGAGAAGCAGCCTACATTACAGGGATAAATATCATTCATGAGGCTTCTTGGACTATGTCGGGGTACATACATTGACAAGATACTAAAGAGATTTAGTATGGAACAATCCAAGAGGGGATTGGTTTCAGTGTCACATGGAATAAATCTTCCTAATAAAATGTTCCCTCAGACACAATAATAGAAATATAGAATGAGTAATATCCCATATGCTTCAGCTATAGGATCCATCATGTATGCCCTGTTTTGTACCAGGCTTGATTTTGGCAATGCCCTGAGCATGGTAGGAAGATATCAAGAAGATCTAGTAGAAGAAGATTGGAATGATTTTAAGACTATCCTTAAGTATTTGAGGAGAACTAATGATATGTTCCTGGTGTATGGAGGAGACGAGGAGATAGTCATCAGAGGGTATGCTGATGCTGGTTTTTAGACAGATCAGAATGATCTAAAGTCGCAATATGGATATGTTTTCTATCTCAGTGGAGGAGATTTGAGCTAGAAGTGTTCTAAGCAGCCAGTTGTCGCTGATTCTACAGCGGAGTCTGAATATAATGTATCCAAGGAATCCATCTAGATTCAGAACATTGTTTAGGAGCTGGATGTGGTGCATAGCAGAAAATATCCCATTACATTGTGTTGTGATAATACTGTAGTGGCGGCTCTTGAAAAACAACCTAAGTAACAACAACGGACAAAGTACATACTCCAGAAGTATCACCTCTTGAGGTATTTCTATCATAGGGGTGAGGATGCTATGAGAAGAGTGTCCATGGAAGAGAACATGGCGGACCCCTTGACTAAAGGCCTATATCAGCAGAAGCATGAATATCATGTGAGAGCTATAGGGTTAAAGGTTGTTAGCAGTTGTCTCTAGTCTAAGTGGGAGTATTTTGGAGTTGGTGGAATAGAACCAACTACATTGTACTTTATTCATTAATAAAAGACTTATCACATTTTGATTGTTCTTCTACATGACATTGTATGTGATAATGTCCTAAGGACAGCTGTTGCATTAAAGGGTCATAGCGGATCCCTGCTATGATGAGAACCCGGAAGTGCCATAACACTGTTCTTGAATAAATGTTCTCTGTACTGATTATATTATTTGAGTGACATAAATAATACAGGTCATTAGTGGTGAGGACTCATAAAACATTGAGGCACATTCTCATGGTGTGCACACTTGGTAAAACTTAGGAGGATATTATGTGAATGAGACCCGCCAGTAGGAAATCCACATTTCATAGTGTCATTGATTGTTCCTATATGTGGATGTGTGTATTGGTCCTTAGAATTTAAGATTATTATTAATGGTTATTACAACTCGCGCACTTAGTTGTATTGATGAATATTTTTTACGACACACTGTTCGCAACGAGGTAGGATACATTGGGTGCGTCATGAGTAATAACAAATTAATAGATAATGCGAGAAAGGATTTTTCCCTTCTGTTCCATAACGGAAGTAGATATCTCATGCCCTTTGATGGAATTTATAGCCTAAATAAATCCATGTCCATGGTAATGTATGGGAAATTTCAATTATGGAAAGTCAAAGAGAGAATAATTGAGCACAGGGGTTGATGACACTAGCATTCAACCTGCTTGATTATAGATATCGGGACATAGGGATTATATTACACGGTAAGCATTCGTATTAGGTGACATGTCATTGCGGCATTAACTTCTTTCTCTGTGGGTGCCTTAGTGTGTTGATAGATGCTAACCTTGGACTTTAGGCAGGCTCCGCCTAATTCCACCGAGAAAGAGTCCTAGAGTGTCACACACTAAGTGTGTCCATGTATCTCAGTTAAATATAAATTTAATAACTAAAATAAATATTTTTCCCGGCTGTGGTTTAGTAATTATTTAAGGATTCCAGAACGAATTTATTTCGACACTACTTATTCGAGAGAATATATTGTGGGAGAAATAATATATTTATTAGTGAGTAATGTATTTACATTTATTTATGAAATAAATAGACATTACTCAAGGTCTAATAAATGTGGTGGAGAAAAATGGAAAATAAAATTACATGCTATGTATATTAAATATACAAACCGTGTATATTAAATATACACACCGTGTAGTTTTATTGAAAAAAAGTACACACCATGTATTAATTATTACACGCCCTGTAGTTTTCCATTCGGGATTTTGAGGATATAATATTTGTTTTATTAAATGATATTAATTATAATCAGCGTGGGTCCATGTCAAGGAATTAATAATTCGACATGGGGGTTTCAATAAGAGTTAATGAAATAAATAAAATGCATAAAATGTTTATTTATTGTTATAACTCTATTAACCTCAAACCCGATTATAAATATCCTCAAAACCCCAAAAAATTTTCCATAAGAGCCATTTGTTGTGCACATCGGATTTGAAAATACTCTCAAGCCAAGAGAGAATTTTGTTTCCACCATGAACGCCCTCAAGTTACGAGAGCGAGATCATCTACCGGATCAAGGCGGTCTAAGGCGGACTTCGCAAGCGAGGGTTCTTCCATGCTAGCACCCGGAGATCCCTTCGGCGACGTCCAGAGATACATGGAGCATGTGTGGATCACCGATAGAGGAATCCTATACTTGGACTCTACGACGCAAAGATGGTTCCCAGGATCGTGACCGGAGAAATCGACGAAGAATGAATTCTACCGAGGTAATTCTTGTGAATTAATAAAATTAATTATAACCAACATATGATGATCCTATATCAATGGATCTGGGACTCTTATTTTATTTTTCGTTCTTCATTCCATTTTGATGATCCGGAATTTTATATCACAATGGATCTCGTATTGAACGTTAGTTAACGCAAAAATTTAAGTTGCGAAATCCCATCTTCCTCTTTTCTGCTGCGCCTGAAACCGACAACTATAACCTACTCCAAGACCTCTCTATACCTATTGTATACCTCATGCATTGATGCACAATTATCTCTTAGGATAAAGGGAATCCATTTTATACCCTACTTCTACCACATCAACTCTATTCTGATATAAAACTAGTGAAAACTACTATTTCTTCCTTGTCTAAAACAACTTCAAAAGTGTAAACTGAAGTACAACGCCAGACGCAAGATGTCTGCTTAGAATGGTCAGGCACCCCTACTCCAAATTACCTAATCCTCCATAATAAAAAAGTGTATGACCCACAATAATAGGCATGATAGCTACCACCCCTAGAGAAATGAGATAAATTGGGTTGGGACCTACCACCATCTGAATAGAGACTCTTCTTCATGAGAAATCCCGATGACTCCCATCTCATGAAGATCTAGTTCTTGCAGATGTCTTCTCGATGACCTCCTCTCTTGCAAGCACCTCGTGATATTTCATCAGAATAAATGGGGTGACCTGAAACTACACCAATGGATAGAATGGATCCTCTAAATTTCCCACTCAATCTTCCTCCTATAGAATCATTTAAAAATAATATCGTAAAATGTTCCTAAAATAGATTATAATATCTCTCACAATAGAGATCCCTAGACTATAGGTTATCCTCTCCTAGTGATTGGTCACCTTTATAGTGGAAGAAAGAAACTCGGCTCTAAACTACTCTCGTAAATTATCCCACAAAACTACTGACCCCTCATGATCCCAAGATAATAAGAAACACTGCTACCTCACTTATTCATGCAGTATCATCACAACAAATGACTATCATTGGATCTTTTGAGAATGAATCGATCAAAAAGAAATCTGAACCTCCTCCAAACGGTCATCTATGAATACATCTAAATTAAATCCCTCATAATTTTGTATAATCTATTGATGAAACACTCATAGGATCCTCCTCCAATTGTTGTTATAATCAACCTCTAGTCTACGAAAAACGGCTCGTGCAACCTTCTTAACCTCATCCGCCCATATCGGTTGGAGATGTCGACCTAGAGACATACCTATAAAATAAAAAATAGTTAGTTATACATAAAATGGTATATAGAACACATTAATATTAACAAATTGTATTATTTTATTATTTATGTTAAACTATCCCATGGTATACCCATTCAAACATAAGATAAAAGAAGAAAGGTTGATGATCCTTTCCTTGGTCTCTAACCTACATTTATTTTTACCTCATTTATGAGACACTGTAAAATGAATTTTCATTTCATCAGATCATAGGGGGGGGGGGAATTCATATGTTTCAACCAATCTAGAGTGTTTACAATACTTCTTAAACATTACTCACATTGTTTCATCTAATCCCATACAACACCAACTATGATTATTTGTAAACTCTATCATATGCCTCAACCAAACCACTAATACCACTCTGTCATGACCCCTAACAACAATGTGTACCCCTCATGGGGTAAAAATTTGTGAAAAGAGATAATAAACCCCATGTCCTACCTCTAGTAGGCCACGAGATGGAGACTAACAAATATAGTAATGTAAACACACAAATGGGAGGCATTAAAATCTAAGAGAAGAAATACGAAACAAAGATATAATATTGACACCAACCAACTCATATTTAGACAAAAATATAAATGAAATCCAAAGTACACATATGTAATGTCGTGAAAAACATTTTAAAATAAAATTAAAAACTATAGGTACCAATGTAATATAAAACAATAGTAGCCAAAAAGCTCAAAAAAATCCAGAAGGACCTGCAATTTGGACATTGTATTATTGGATTCACAATACAAAAATAATTATACATTTTATGGATCAATAGATATTCCCTTCTAGAATACAAAATTTCCCAATAAAAATAATTCTTCAGCCAAAAAACACACACTTCGGTTGATTCCCTAATAGCTTATACTGATGATGTCATTCAAAAACGGCATGCAGATGCTCTGCATGCTCCTCCTCAGAAGTAGATTGCAGAAGGATGAAATAAATTAAATCCACCATTAACATATCCAATAATTCACGGAACACAGTATTCTTCATCCCCATAAACATGTCTATAGTATTATTCACACAGAGCGGCATAACAATTAACTCATGATGCACAATTTAGTAACAAAAAGAATTCTTTTGGGTTTCCTCATTCTTTACAAAAATCACATGATATCGTGATAAAAATCAATATCATAGAAACAAATTTCACCCTTCAGTTCATTTAATAGATCATTAATTCTATGAAGAGGATAACAGTTTTTCACTATCACCCAATTCAATCAACAATTATCAATAAACAACAAAAATATCTCATCCTCCTTCATCACAAACAAAACTGGTTCACCCCATGGTGAAACCCTCTGCCAGAAAAAACTATACTGCTACAACCCATCATATTGTATTCCATACTCCTAAAACTCAAAAGCTACCATTTTGTACAGAGACATCGATATAGGATAAATTCATGGTTGTAGTTCAATCCCAAACTCTATATCTCACCGAGGGGTTAATGATACTACCTATTCAAGAATAACATTAAGGAACTCTTCTATGACCTTCTGAACCTTCAAATGTTGATCTTATGATGAACTCAAAATCATCTCAATCATCAATGGAGATAAGAAAATAACAAGCCTCCAACCCAACTGAGGGTCTCCCTCTCCAACAAACACTGGTGGATCTCCACCAGCATCGAAGAATACCACCATCCTCTTGATGAAATCCATGATATATTACACTTAATATAAAAAACACATGCCAATAATGAAATCATATGGTTGTATCCATAAGGATAGGAAACATCCCCAAGAGTGTTTCTTTCATAGCACAAGCTCACAGTCTTTAAATACTCCAAACATGTCGGATCAACCTCTATCTAGTGTGGTTAATTCCTAGGTAACTGAAGCCTCTCTAATTCAAGTCATAAAGCAAGGACAAGGGCATGTGACATGGATAAGTGTGTCTCTCATGAATCATATAAGTAATGCACCCAATTAGACCCTATGAAACTTCGGTAAGTGTCATTACTTCCAAGACACCATGAAAATTGATTAAATGAGTCATATATTTTGTATACTAATTTTAGATTTATGTATGGACACTTGTATTTCTTAGTAATTTCATACAGTATAACTTATTTCCTTCATATCATTAGGAAAAAATATACGAAAATTTTACCAATTACATTAATTGTTTTTATGTTGGTTGTGGATGAAATTATATGGTTACCATATAATATGGAAGGTCATTTTCAATATTTTTAAATATTTTGGGAATTTGATGGCCCAACCATAAATACAAAAAAAATTAAAATCAAAATTTTCGAAATGGGTTGATATATTTACGGGAAATATGATATCATATAATCGTATATTATTTGGTATTTAAAAGTATAAAAATATCATGGTAACCTGATTATCTATTGAATTAATTTGATATTATAAGCATGTTGATGTTTGTAGGGTTTTGTTGGTGGTTAGTAAGGGGTTTCTCAAAACAGGGCTCACATTTTAATTATATGAAGTTTAATGTGATGATTTTCTTTTTCTGATTTTCATTTCACATGTCCATAGATGATATTAAATATTGTTATAACACAACACCATTTATCACTCTACTAGATGATGGATGGGGTTGTGTATTTTTGATGTCGTTGATATATATTTGTGTTTGAAGATAGTTTTTTTCTAGACCATTATAAATATATCCACTTTTCTATCGAGGAGAATTTATTACTATTCTATAACAATAAATTGTTGTTTTATAACATTTCTTCTAAAATACCTTCACATAACTCATAAAAGATGGTTTTAATATAATTTTTCATTCGATATTTAAATTTTCATTTCTATAAGAAAAGATAATGTGGAAGATAATTATATTTGTATGTTATTACATTCCAAATATGTTGTGGATGAAGAGGATGAATTCAACATTTAGCAGATATTCATAAGAATGTATGTTAAGAAGGGTATTTAAATATTCTACAAGAAATTCATTTGAACCCACTCCCGTTGAGATGAATCTCCTAGAGGATCATTATGATAGAATTTTTTTTGTATTAGGCATTCTTCATATGGTATGAATAATCTTCGTCAGTGTTACATCTCCATGTTAGTTAGATATTTCTTAAAAAACTATCCTGTTGTTCCATTAACTTTGTTTATGTATTTATTAGGGAATTTTAATTATTCTTGTTTCGATGTCAACTAAATCACAAAAAGTATTTTTTATTACATGATGAATCTAGTTTATTTTACAAAAATAAAATATGACATATCCAATTATATGCATGATGTTACACATGAAATACAATTACGATTGAGCATCAAAATCATTTAGACAATCTCATGAGTCTCCATATTCTGAAATTTAAATTGAATGAGATGAATATGGATTTCATTGTTGGGTTTTCCCCAAAAACCCATTTTATGAATTCTATTTTGTTGTTAATTTATAAAATAACCACTTTCATAATTTAATAATAATTCATAAAATTAATAATGTATAATAAATGAATAATTTGTGTCTTTTAGAGAAAGAATGTGTCACGACCCATCTTAGTGGGGCCCATATCGCAACTCTCCAAGCCCTCCTGCAAAAAGCCAGGGGCCGGTGACTAGCACCAATTGGGCATGTCACTAACATGGGAGAAATTTCCTATTAACCTATACACACACACACACACACATCTCCAAGACCACAAAGATGTAAGGTAAAAACTACTAAAAAGGAAAATGCATGCATAGAATAAAAATCCCAACCAACAAAGTACGACAGAAATGTAAAGTACAGTAATGTAAAACCCTAGGTCAAAAGTACAATCCCATAAAAATAAAGTCAGCAACAAAGTCCAACCTGTAAAGAAAGGTACTGAAACTATAATCTTTAGTCGTAGGAACACACCTCGGCCTTCCTGATCTCACTTTGCACCGTCCGGTCTAGGTCCATCTAGAATCCTGTCAAAGGATCCCTCTTCTGCACAAGACATGACAGGTGCGGGCAAAGCCCGTTCCAGGGTGAGTATAACAATACCCAGTAGAACACCCCGAAACCACAAAGGAATACAAACATGGAAATTTCACAAAGTAATGATATTGTAAGCTCTACATAGTATATGTCTACAGAACATGTAACAAGAATATCTAGATTTACTCATACATGATCGACTATCGAAAAACCACCACTGAGATACAACACGAAGATTCCACTAGTCACATAACCAGGATAACATACTCCTAGATCTAAAGAATGATACGATGCACTCGTTCTGGGAGAACTCACTCCATGAGTACTGAGGAAATATACATGATGCGTCAGATGAGGATCACAACCAGAAGATATGGGGTGATTCCAACAAATCAGTCTGAACAAACCGGCTATGTAGAGGATTGACGCCCGGGTAAAGTAGGTCATGTCAATACTGAGAAACTCTACCAAGGGTACCATGAAGGAATAGAGTATCCGGCTCTAAGACTCACATATATAGGGGATTAAAACAACTCTATTCCAGAAGTCCAGCTGAAGGGCTCATACTCATGTACATTGGAAATGATACCGAAAACCTTCAGGGGAATGACCAAGGGGATGAACCCTATGGAAACTAGTATAAGTCACAGAAGAAAACTGGCTCATGCCATGTATAAACAGGTTACAAGGCGTGTAGTAGGGTCGTACGCCGTGTTCCTTTACTCCGGGTACTGCCCATGTAAAACGGCATGATTCTTAAGGCTTGTCGTATAAAAAGTAACTACACGGCGTGTATAAGGATTACACGTCATGTTCGAGTGTACGGGGTTCACTCCGTGTACGCTGGCCATGTGCCCGTACATGGCCTCAACCCGTGTCGCCCTGCCCGTGTACCAGTACATGGGGTATCCCGTGAATCTGGCTGGGCCTGGTCGGGGAAAGGTATACACATCATGTCTGTGTCCGTGTACCCAACCCATGTCTGTGTACTCCCAAAGTACACGCCCGGTGGTCTGCCAATGAACACACGCTGTGTAGCCCATACTATACGCCATGTTGTCGAGAATTCTCTAGAATCGTTGCCTTCTTCCTCATGCCTCGGTTGAACCTACAGATTCAAGATATGTCTTCCGTTCGCCGCGAAACTTGAGAACTCAGGTCGCCTTGTCATCGTGATGCAGAATCCATGGGTTTTGGGCCTTTGATCGGCTCCAAAATCTGATTCTGGTCAGGTCTGCAGAAATCGTTCGAAGAACAATATCATCGGATCCGCTTCGATCTATCCAACGCCACTGTAGTCGCACCTCGGTGGGGTTGTCCTCATGCCAGATCTTCAATTTGGGATCATTGTGTTGCACAATAGATTCACAAATATCCATCTTTCATATGTCCGTGAAGAACGTGTAGAACGTACATGAAGAACGCGAGAAATCATGGATGAAAGGAACAACAAATCGAGAGGTATGAACCTCGATCGATTTTTGTGTCGATCATGGATAATCACATTTATTAGGCTTAATGAAACCAAAAAATGTACAAGAATCAATCACAAAATAAGATCCCACAGATAAATCATCCCGCATAACGATCAATCTTTGGGCCAATCTATTCATTGATTGGTTTGTATTCGTCATGGAAATCAAGAATGGGAAAGAAATCACAAAGAGATCAAACGCACTAGCTCGATTTGCGGCGTTTGTTGGTGAAGATCTAGTTGTCGCGTCATCATTGCCAACTAATCTCATCAAGAACATCGTTTCCACGTTGGGGGTTTCCTCCAGAGCATTCTAGAGCCTCCGGGGAAAATTTATGGTTATGAGATCTGTAAGCCTGATCCCCTGTGAAATATTTACTTAAATATTAAATAAATTATTTCAATGCAGAAATATTTAATAAAACGTTTTTAATAAATATTTTATTATGGTTCTGTCAAAAAAAAAACTAGATTTCACCACCGACCTGTGTCGGCCAATGTTAGGTATCACTTAAGGGGAACTTGCTGATCTGAACGCATGGTGCCCTCGAATTTCTGATCCGAGCACCCATTCAAGAGTAATTCCACTTTTTCAGGAAATCTATTTGCGTGCAACATTTAATTATTTAATTAAATTCAAATATTTGTTCCAGGCTCACTGGGCCTTGTAACTGTACACCGTGTCCGAGCCTGGTCTCCAAATAATTCCCATATAAGACTGAAATAATATATGGGAAAATACAAGACATTACATCCTCCCCACCTTAGGGTCTTACATCCTTGAAAAGCTAAAACAAAGGCTACTCAAAAAATATGAGGGTACTGAACACGAATCTGAGCCTCCCACTCCCACGTGCTCTCCTAGAGATTCTTGTGCTGCCATCAGACACGCACAAATGGAATATCTCACCCACAAAGGATCTTATCTTCCTGATCCTCGATCTCTACAAGGTACTCAGAAAAGGTTGCTTCGTCCTTAATGTCCAGCACGCCCCAGTCGATAACATGCATTGGATCATGCATGTACCTCCGTAGCTATGACACATGGAAGATGATGTGTACCCGCTCCATCTGAGGATGTAGAGACAAAAGGTACACCACCTCACCAACTCTAATCATAATCTGAAAAGGGCCAAAAAAACTCGGAGATAGCTTGTCGCCTCATCCAAGTCTCTATAATCCCCGTCAAGGGGAGACCCGAAGGAACACATGGTCTCCCTCCTAGAACATCAAGGGGCTCTGTCTCTTGTCGGCATTAGACTACTGCCGACTCTAGGCAGTCTTCATCCGCTCCTGGATGACCTGCTCCTTCTCCATAGTAGCTCGCACCATCTCTGGCCCATGAGTGATGAATCTCCTGGGTTAGTCCGGAAAAGTGGTATCCTGTAAGGTCGCCCATAGAAATCCTAGAATGGTTCCATAAAATAGTGTAATGATAAATATTGTTATAAGAAAAATTCTCCAGTGGTAGGTGGTCCTCCCAGATATGACCGAAGTCTAGTACGCATGCTCTTAGAATATCATCGAGAACATGGATGGTCCGCTCTGTCTAACCATCATCCTGAGGATGGAACGTTGTGCTCAAGTGTAACTGAGTCTCAAAAGCGTCATGCAATCCCTTCCACAAATGGTATGTGAAATGAGAATCACGATCTGATAATATCATTGATGTCACTCCATGATGTCGAACTATCTCCTGCACGTAGAGATGTCCTAAGCTCTCTACTGAACACTGCTCTCGTATGGCCCGGAAGTGGGCCGACTTGGTGTGTCGGTCAATGATCACCTAGATGGAATCGTGTCCCCTATACGTACATGGTAAATCCGTCACGAAGTCCATGCATATCCAATCCTACTTCCACTACTTCACCTCAAGGGGCTGAGTCAAACCTGCTAGAACCTGGTGCTCAGCCTTTACATGCTGACATTTAAGGCACCGAGAAACAAACTCTACCACACTCTTCTTAATTCCTGGCCACCAGAACATATGTCGGAGGTCTTGGTACATCTTTTACGTGCCTGGATTCACTTCCAAAGGAGATTTATGGAACCCCCTCAGAAACTCCTCTTGCAACATCACTAGTACTACAATACGCCCTCTGAAAAGAACAATGTGCTCCTTACCTTTTGAATATCCATTAACAATATCACCTTTGGATATTTGAGCATGTGGAGTCTCATGGATAGCATTATTGAGTTGTGCTTACCTGAAACGTTGTAATAGTGTAGAGGTAACAACCATCGACTGAAGTTAAGATCCCTCATCTCTATCCAAAAAGGATAACGGTAAAGAGGCCAACTGCCTCGTCGTCTCATCCAACAACTGTGAACTGGATTTCCTACTGAGATCATCTGCCACAACGTCCCCTTATCTAGAGTATAAATGATCTCAATTTCATGATCCTGGATGAACTCAAGCAACCACCACTTTCTCAAATTCATATCCTTTTGAGAAAATATATATATGAGACTCTTGTGATTAGGGTAGACAATAAACAGCTTGCCCATCAGGTAGTGCCGCCACATCTTCAATGAGAAAAATACTGCTGCCAACTCAAGATTATGGGACGTGTAGTTCTACTCATGTGGACTCATATAACGTGATCCATAGGAAATCACGGCTTGCCTCTACATCAGGACATAACCAAGCTTGTTTCCTGTTGCGTCGTAGAACACTACATACTCAACACCCACTTCTGGTAGTCTCAAGATCGGGGCGCTCATCAGACTGTGTCTCAACTACTAAAAAGCATGTTGGCATCTCTCTTTCCATAGGAAAGGATACCCATTTTAGGTGAAATTTGTAATGGGTGATGAATTCCTAGAGAAATTAGGAATGAATATTCGATAGTATCCTACCAACACAAGGAAACTCTGCACCTCTGTCACGCTCCGGAGTGGCTCCCCTGCTAACACTACCTCTACCTTGTCTGGGTCCACTGCTGCACCATCTTCTGAGATAAAGTGTCCTAGAAAGTGGACCTACTTTATCCAGAATTGAAACTTCGATATTTTTCTGTTTAACTGGTGCTCTCAGAGTGTGTCTAGAACCATCCATAGGTGCCTCCCGTGATCCTCCTTGGACGCAGAGTACACAAGGATATCATCAATGAAGACCACCACGAACTGATCTAGATATGGATGAAAGATCTGGTTCATGAGTCCCATAAACACTAACGGGGCGTTCATCATGCCGAAGGGCATCACCAAGTACTCATAGTGACCGTAGAGACATATGAACTCCCTCTTCGTTATATCGTCATCCCTTAATCGCAACTGCTGATAGACTGAGCATAGATCATCCTTCGAGAACCTTCGTGCCCCTCTTAAGTGGTAGAAGAGGTCATCGATCCTTGGTAGTGGATATCGGTTCTTCAAGGTCACCTGATTTAAGCGCTGGTACTGCACACAGAGCCTAATGCTCTCGTCTGCCTACATGGAAAAGAACACTGAGGCCATCCAGGGTGAAACATTGGGTCTCACGAAGACCTTCCTCTACAAGCCTTCCAGCTGCACTCTCAGCTCACGAAGCACTTCCGGAGCCATCTGATATTCTTATGTTGATATCAGTGTTGTCCTGGGTTGCAACTCAATATAGAAATCTATTTCCTGATGGGGAGGTAGTTCGGGGATGTCCTCAAAAAAGATATCCTCGTACTCAGCCACTACTGTTGGAAACTGGAAACTCGTAACATCTACTACACGAAGGGCTAAGCTAGACAACTGATGTGAAATCGGTTGTACCTTCATACGCATGAGTCCATCTTGCACTGCATGGGTCTCCTTTTCACCGACGAAGGAGAACCTCATTCCATCGCAGCGGCACTTCACACCCTTCACCTAAAACAGTCAATCTGGGAAGGATCTGTGGATAGCCAATCCATACATAGACTGACATCATAAGGCCTCAACACTACCACCAAGAGGTTCTAACTGAAACTATCGCCACCAAGGGTCAGGTCACACTATCTGCAAAGGTGTGTGATATCTAAATCTTCTCCAGTCGGTGTTTCAAAGCGTTAGGGTCGAGTCAATGGCTAAACTTGAATCTGAAGGTCTCAAAAAAGATAAAAAGCATGAAAATAGTGACTAGAAACTGTGTCTATTAGTATGGAAGCTAAAGTAGAAAATATACAGATTGTACCTCTAATCATTTCAGGAGTCCCTAGGACATAAGCCTCTACTACCTACACTTGTCCCTGCCTCTGTCCATCAGCTCCCTGAACTTGGGGTGGACCTCCTAGTGGTGGTGGTGGTGAAGGGTCAAAACGCCGACCACCTCCAACTACTCTCCCAGCTCCTCTACAACGTCCTCTGCCCCACGGATTGGTCTGCTACACATGTTGCCTCTGCCTCAGTGGTCTATATACTGTTCCCATGTTAGTAGTATGGGGGTCAGACATTCTCTAGTGTGATGTCCCCTTCCATCACATTAGTAGCATCGCCTCTCTCAAGGGTGGCAGGATGTGCCCTGTGAACCCTGTATGGCAGATCCCCTATCCTGGAATATCCACTAGATACGTCTCCCATGCCTAGGTCCCTGACATCGGCTCCCTCCTTCCAAGGTCTTTGCTCCTCCTCACTCACTACTAATAACATTTGGTTTTATCGTCTCTTCCAAGAAGCTCTCGACCACCAAAGACTGCTCGAGCACCCCAACATATATGGGAATCTCATAGGGATGATGATAGCTCAGATGTCTCTGTGCAAGCCCCGCTCAAAATTCTGAGCTCTAAAGTACTTATCCTTGACCATATCTTTTGAGTACCGTGAGAGGTCGGTAAACCTTGATGAATAGTCATCCACCATCATAGTTCCCTACTAGATCTGAAGAAGATCTTGTATACATACTGCTCTCAACGTAATCGCTGAAAACTCCTCTATGAATAGATTCTCAAACTCTTAACATGCAAGAGTCTCCTCGTCGTGATTTGGGATAACCAAACTCCATCATCACCTTTCCGAGCCCTGTAGAAGGCTCACTTCTAGGATCACCATCTGGTTTGCTGGTGTCCTTGCCAAATGGAAGAATCTAGGCACTACCTCAATCCAGTCCATTTTTTCCTGAGGATCAGACTCGCCTCGAAACCTGAGGGGTATCTGTCTCTGAAACTTGTGGAGTGTGCTCATCCTGCGCTCCTCTTCTACTGATATAGCATGTACAAAACACTGCTCCACATGTTGTGGAATAGCTGGCACCAAACCCGAAGGTAAAACAGGGGGATCTGGTCCTTGTATCGAAGCTTCATCACTAAGGGGGCATCCTTATGATCGAGCTACTGGATCTTAGCGAGTGCGTGTCGCGGAGGCATCTTTTAAAGAAACAAGATGTATCACATTCAATGAGTATATCTAGAGAGCGGACTCAAGAAGGACATGGAAACCACAACCCATTCCTATATGATGCATGTACCATTATATTTCCCCTGAAACTAGTGTTCTCATGTTCTGAGTCGAAAAGAAATTTATCAGAGTCCTGGTGTATGGATACGTCAGCCTCCTATACCAACATTAGGGTCCATTGCCTGGAAGCCGAACTCGAAACACTTAACACTGTTTCCGCAAACCAAATCACAGACTCTCAGTCCTAAGGTAGAATTGACCACCTCTGATACCACTCTGTCACGACCCATCCCAGTGAGGCTTGTACCGCAACTTCCACAGTCTGCCTCTAAAAGGCCAGGGGCCGGTTACTAGCACCAAGTAGGCATGTCACTATCTTGGGAGGCATTTCCAATAAACCTATACACACACAAACACATTTCCAAGGCCACAAAGATGAACGGTAAAAACTACCAAAAAGGTAAATGCATGTATACACTAAATATCCCATCCAACATAGTACGATAGGAATTTATAGTAAAGTAATGTAAAATGTAACACCCCAATCTTCTACGGTACGCTTCTTTTTGAATAATGTGACAGCGTGTGTTGTACGCAACACCGAGTTCTAACACACCATAACCAATCACACTAACAGTTATGAATAGTAATACCTACTTTTAAAAAATTTGTAAATTCTATCTCTCAAAATGGACTTCATTTTTGGATTTGGAATATTGAAATTAGCCTAGGGTGAAATTTTGGCACTTTTCGAATAATTTTCATATTTTGATGAATGGTGAAAATTACTAAATTTTAATTACAAACAACTTTTTTAATCAAAATAATTAATATTGATAAATTATGAATTTGAGTAGTTTTAAAGTATATTTAGAATATATTTTTATCATTTAATTCAATGTTTGTCATTGGACATAATGTCCCAATTAAACCAGACATAAACAAGTGTCAATCTTTTGATAGTTATTATCTCTTAAAAACACGCTTTTTGTTTTTAACAACAGAAATTAATTTTAAATTAATTTCTACCACTTCTATGTTTTGAATTTGGAAAAATGGATTCCATATTTGGAATCAGGATTTTCAAATTGTGTAAATAGTTATCTTTTATTTTTAGACATTTTGGATAATTACTTCGGTAAATATTTTATTTACCATGGTTAAAAGGTAAATCCGGTAAACAAGGGTTAAAAAAATAATATTATAATAATACTAAATTACCCTAAAACGTGTCTTAACCATATTGGTTGATACATGATCGACCATGGGCATCTTTGGGTCAATTTTGGGACCCCATGGATCCACTTGTAAGTGATAGGGACACTTTATTTTAATTAAGTTAAAATGAATACAAAAATGAAACAAGCATATATCTTTTAGAAAAACAATTGATACATAGGGTTATATATGTTGGATTTTAGACTATAAATATTCAATAGAAAGCTAAAACGATTTCAGACATAATGATAGTTTATTTATAAATTTTAGACATTAAATATTTTGATTTATTAATGACACAATGGTGATGCAGTAATTACCATAATAGTGAAAAATTAAAATAATTGATATTATAAATACACAAATAAATATAATTTTCAACTTTTAATGAATTACACTAATTTTATAAGTTAATATAACGTATTAATATTGATTTAATTAACTTTGTTCGAAGTAATCATTCTGTTATGTGTTTCACAAAAATCAACTATTAAATAGTGTCAAAATTGACATAAAAGAGTTTTTAAAACAAATATTATATTATTAATTAATATTAAATTTAAAAAAATCTAAGGTTAGGCCAAGAGAATTATATCATGATAGGTGTATCATTAATGAAACACTTTGGGGTCTCTTGGATGTAGATGGTATGTTTATTAACAATATAATATGAAAATACAAAGAGACATTGTAAAAGTGAAGCTAATTAACTAAGAGTTAATACTTTATGATAAGGTTAATATAATGACCCAAACCTGTATAAATTCTATTGGTTTAGTGGTTTTAGACTCATCCCCACCTTAAACTTTAAATAATTAACTTTGGAGCCATTAGAAACCGAATATGAATTTATTATAAATTAATATTTCTAGCTTTTCCAAAGGTTCCCCTCACCCCTCTTATAAAAGAGAACTCCTCCTTTTCATTTCTTCACACCTTCAAAGCCTTTTGGTTTGGCCATCCTTTACACAAATACTATCCCAACCTCCCTAAATACAACCTAGAGGCCTTAGTTTGATCATAAAGCCAACCTAAGGAGCCATTTTGATCAAATCAAAAGGATGAACCCGAAGAAGAGGTAATGATTTCACCACCCTTTTCCAAGTTCCATTCTTCTTCCACTTCTTCTTCCTTTGTTATTACCATTCTAAAATAATAAATCCAGTATCATATATATACTGCGATGTTATTATAAATATGGTACAACCATATTCAGTATTCTATCAACCCTTTGAATAACATGTCACCATACGTGCGTACGTACGGTTTACCGTCTCCACGTCGTGGTGTAATTGTTATTCAAATATATTATTATTTTCGATGGGTATAATAATGATTTGTAACTCATGTAAATAATAAATATAACATGATAATGATTCTGTATATATGATATACCATCCAATTATATATTATTTTAATATCAAAAGAATGATATTGTCGCTCGTGCGTATGTACGGACTACCGTCTCCACGAACGCGATGAGATTCATTCTCCATCGTATCCATTAAAGTATAATTCTCATTTGATGATTAAAAATAATATTTAAGGACATGATATCATTCTGGATATTAATAATATACATCCCATTAATAACAAATATGTCTCACATAATAAAGAATATAAAGTAAAATGAACCCATTAACACCCGAAATGATGATAATTCTAAGATATTATTAAAAAATCAATGTTAAAGATCATATATGATATCATATTAATGCATATGATTCTTGTATAATTAAATAAAAATTATTTCACCATTATACAGGAGGTTAATCTACCGTCGACCAAGGAAAAAGTACAAAGTAAGGGGTTTCTTATCTCACTTTTAATTCCGTGAGAATTCTATTGTTCACCACTTATTTATTACATGTGGTGTGTGTACTGCCCATGATTGTATTCATTGTGTAATATACTTTATTTTATGGGTATTTAAATCATTAATTTAGGATCCTTTTTTCATGGGTGTATGTTTCGTAAGTTACCTAATCGATAAGGAATTTTGAAATTTCAATTTCCACTCATTTGGATTTATGTATATTTCTTTGATTATATTACTCCATGATTATGTGTGGAATCACTATTCATTTGATTATGTCATAATTTCCACTCCCATTCCTGTGGATATACTATTGATACACATAATCACTCCATTGATAATTTCTCAAGTCATTGATATGAATTTGATAAGAGTACTTTTAAATCACTCTCCATTTGTTGAGTTAAACATCCAATTCATTGGTGTTGTTTTTATAAGATTATGTATGAATATCCCTTGATTGTTTTACACTAAATATCTAATCATATTTAGTGTATTTATATTTGTCACACATAATTATGTCGTTTATTTATCCTTAACCTAAGGATATGGCCTTTATGAGATATTTCATCTCAATTTACATTCCATTGAGACTTCTTTGTTGTTATACACCAAATCACTTTTATGAGGTGTATATAATGTACTTTGACATAGTATATCATGAATCCCTTTATTATCATGATATTACAACGTTTTGATTACCTAAATTATTTTTATTCAAGTGTCTCTCTTTTGGTTAGAAACTCTAACTAAAATACCATTTTTAAATGTTTTAAAGACATATTCTTCTAAATCTTTCTCATTAATGTCCATGTTTTAAAAAAAGGGTTTTAAGGATTTATTTATATGGGCATTAAAGTTTTAAAATTAAAACTCCTTTTAAAAGTTTTTTTAGTGGTATGGGACACTTTGATTCAAAAATCTATTTTTTAATGGCTTCTTGACAAATAGTGTGACTTTTATATGATTTCAAGAAAAAGGGGGATATTTCTCTCAAATAGTTTTGATGATTATTTTCATCTATGTCAAAATCCTTCAATATTCTTGATTGAGGTTATTGTGATACAATAAAATCTTTAATATTGTATCGAATGAGTTATGTTTGACTTTGGATGTGCTATTTTTATACCATTCAAGGTTTGTGGTTAAATTATTGACCTTTTTTATGCTAGTTTTAATACGAATGTTTATGTTATGTTTAAACATGTTCATATGAGGAATGCATTGGACTTAATAAGTGACAGTTGGAGCCCGTTGTAGCTCCTAGATGCATCGTTTGGTCTCATGAGACAAACTAGTGTCTTGGAACAATGCATTGGAAAAATATTATTTGTAGTCTTGGCACGAGACCTTGGCTATGTGGTTATGATAGTCTGGCATTATGCATTCCATCATTATGAAAGTGGTTATTGATATTGCATGTGATTGATTGACTAGTAGAATATCCATGTGAATAAGTAAATGACTTTATTTAATTTTATCCTTGCCATATTATGCTGAATTTCAAGTTTAAAAGGCTTTTGTTTTAATTATAAATTGTCTTATGTGTTTATGCTTATCAATGAAAGCTTCTGCTTTAATGTTATCCTTACTGAGAATCTGAGCTCACCCCCTTCAATGTTTTATTTTTCTCAGGATTATGAAGAAGTAATTTATGAATGACGTGTAGGGATAATATGAGAGGATATGAAGACAATATGTTTTTTTATGTAATGTAAAACTTTATTATTGTATCTAGTGTTTCCAAGGCTACTAAACTAATTGGTCTTTCGAGACTTGATCATTCTTGTGATCATGCCAATGTTATGTAATAATGCACCGACTCAGGGTTACTGGGGTCGGGGCGTTACAGTTGGTTTCATAGGAAGTTTAGTACAAATCTTGGAAGATAGATTTAGATAAACTCCGATTAGAGCGCGTAGACCTAAGATGAACTTTAAGGATTAGTATAGAATAACTTCCTAGAATTTTGGTATTGTAGAGATTTTTTGAGTTTTCCGAGCAATACATCCATGTCTGGATACGAGTAGATAGAGGCGGCTCTGGCACAGATGTACCTAGGGGTAAAACCCAAAAACACCGCTTTGAGCTAGACTCGAACGGGAACTGGTGCATGACAACGGGCCTTGTTTCACTCTTGGTTACGACACTCCCGAGGGATATGATTAGGATAATTTACATTTTCTTTACAAACCGATTTAAAGTAATATATATATAAGATGAGAGTAAATGACCTTGGTTAATCCTAATGTGTTTCAAATTGAGAATATGGTGACATGTTAATCTCTAAATGATTTTTATGACTACTGTTACTCACACAATGCTTTCTAGTTTTAGTCAATGGCTAGATTCCATGGAAGTCATATTGACTTTAAGAATGATGTACAAGGTGGGAACGATGGTGGAAATGAGCCAAAAAATGGAATGTTGATAGACGTAAAAGATAATGTCATTATGCCAAATCAGTTTTCAAAAAATATGATCAACAACATATATATTAAACAACTCCCGGACTCAACAAGGAAGAGAAAGGTGATGAATGATAAGAGCTCCAGTAGTGGAGACCATGGAGAAAAGAACCCTCAATTTCCATCATGCAAGAAATGTGGTAGGAGACACCCATGAAAGTGTCTCCATGGGACCAAGAAATGCTTTACATGTGGGATGGAAGGACATAAAGTGAATAATTGCCGAAGCAAAATGAAGAGTACTATGGAAAAGATACAAATGATCCCAAGAACCCATTTACAGTCATTTGCCGTAAATGTAGGGGACCTGGCCATTACCCGAGTGAATGTCCTATTCTATAGGATATTTTCTTGGTTAGAGAAGAAGCTATGTGGAAATAAATGGTTGGATAAATGTTTAAAAATTATTAGTGATCCTTGTTGATGGGTTTACATTAGAATAATTTTTCTTGTGTTTGTAACCCCGCAGTTTCCCATGTGAGAATGATATTTGAGTAAGAATTATCTCTTCTCTTGTGGATATAGGTATAAATAGCCATTTGGTTTTATATGATCATTGGGGTTTGAGAGAATTATAAGTTCTTATAATTTGGGATTAAAATGCAAGGTATGATATAACATTTTTGGTTAAATTATGTTATGGTATTTTGAAGAATTTATCTCATTTTGGTAATATTATAAAATATAGTTTTTGAAAAAGGACAACACGCAGACCGCGTGACAACCCGTCGCGTCAGACAAATCTGTGGAAATCGAACCCACAACCAAAGTGCGATTGGGATTTATCGCCTACCACTGGACTTCATGTAGTCCCTGGATAGTGTGACTAATTATTTTTAGTTAAATGATTTTATTGATCAATAATAAGTTATTTTGGGTTCTTATGTCTTATCAAATGAATACCCTTGGTATAGGAAAATGATTTGGTGATTATGTGATAAATGTTATTTTGGAAGATGTTCGCTTTTTTGGGAACACTATATGCCCAAGGAAAATAGAATACTATGGGGTTTCATTTTTGGAGTATTGTAAGATTTTTATCTACGTTTTTATTGTGGATTTATAGTGATTTGGGTTATTTATGGAAATGATTAACCTATAATAGAGAATATATGATGAGGTTAATTACTTTTAAGTATGTGACTTTAAGAGTATTTTATGTCATTTGGTGATACAATTTTACATGGGAGACTACATAATCAAATTCTCCTATGTTTTGGGTTTCAATATTAGTTTTGATTATATTGAAGGATTTTAAGGACAATTTATTATTGAATGGTATTTATTTAACTTTGGGTTATTGTTGGTTTAATTTTGGAAATTAAGATTAGTGTTTATTTCTCTCAAGGAATATCCTTTTGGAGGATCATTCGATCTTGTACTAACCATTTTGGTTTTGATTAATCTCTAAAGACAATTTAAATTTATAGTTCATCCTGCATGGATCATGTGATTCTATAGAAGTTTATTCTAGCTCTTCTAGTGTGACCATGTCTTCTTGAATACTCATCGTTTAAAAAATGAGTTAGTGGTGGAAATTTATTAAAGAATGAAACTCTACTTAAAATGTAAGTATATATCTTTATATTCTTAGTCAATATCATAAATAAATTCCTCATCCTTATGTAATGTAACTTAAAAAAGATGTTGTCCGTTTACTTTCCTACTAGGATACTAATGGTCGTTTGTCCCAACACAAGTTTGTGGTTTTCTTATTGTTAACATTCTCCTGATCATGATTTATATCCCTCTCCATCAGAACTTGACACATAGTTTTTCATCCATATCAATGTGTTCCTACATGGAATCCGGGTATGGGTTTTCAAGGTTGACCTTTATACCTCTCTTTCATTCTTTTAAAGTGATAGTTTTATTGACTGTATTTCTGATGTGGGACTTTCCATTATATTCCCAAGCACAATTTTAGAAATTGAGAGGATGAAATTTATTGAAGGAGGGGAGAATGTAACACCCCAAGCTTCTACGGTACGTTTCTTTTTGAATAATGTGATAGCGTGTGATGTATGCAACACTGAGTTCTAACACACCATAACCAATCACACTAGCCATTATGAATAGTAATACCTACTTTTGAAAATTTTATAATTTCTATCTCTCAAAATGGACTTTATTTTTGGATTCGGAATATCGAAATTTTCCTAGGGTGAAATTTTGGTACTTTTCGGATAACTTTCATATTTTGATGAATAGTGAAAATTACTAAATTATAATTAAAAACAACTTTTTTAATCAAAATAATTAATATTGATAAATTATTAATATGAGTAGTTTTAAATTATATTTAGAATATATTTTTACCATTTAATTTAATTTCTGTCATTGAACATAATTTCACAATTAAACCAGACATAAACAAGTGCCAATCTTTTGATAGTTATTATCTCTTAATAACAAGCTTTTCGTTTTAACAACGGGAATTAATTTTAAATTAATTTCTGCCACTTCTATGTTTTGAATTTGGAAAAATGGATTCCATATTTGGAATCACGATGTTAAAATTGTGTCAATAGGTAACTTTTATTTTTAGACATTTTGGATAATTACTTCGGTAAATATTTTATTTACCATGGTTAAAGGGTAAATCTGGTAAACAAGGGTTAAAAAATTATATTATAATAATACTAAATTACCCTAAAACGTGTCTTAACCCTATTGTTTGATACATTGTCGACCATGGGAATCTTTGGGTCGATTTTGGGACCCCATGGATCCACTTGGAAGTGATAGGGAAACTTTATTTTAATTAAGATAAAATGAATACAAAAATGACACAAACATATATCTTTTAGAAAAACAATTGTTAAATAGGGTTATAAATGTTGGATTTTAGACTATAAATATTCAATAGAAATCTAAAACTATTTCCTACATAATTATTGTTTATTTATAATTTTAGATATTAATTAATTTAATTTATTTATGACACAATAGTGATGCAGTAATTACCATAATAGTGAAAAATTAAAATAATTGATATTATAAATACCCAAATAAATATAATTTGAGACTTTTATTGAATTAAACTAATTTTATAAGTTAATATGACATATTAGGATTGATTTAATTAACTTTTTTCTGAGTAATCATTCTTTTATGTGTTTCACAAAAATCAACTATTGAATAGTGTCAGAATTGACATAAAAGAGTTTTTAAAACAAATATTATATTATTAATTGATATTAAATTCCTAAAAATATAAGGTTAGGCAAAGAGACTTATATCATGATAGGTGTATCATTAATGAACCACTTTGGGGTCTCGTGGATGTATATGTTACGTTTAATAACCATATAATATAAAAATAAAAAGAGACATTGTAAAAGTGAAACTAATTAACTAAGAGTTAATACTTATTGATAAGGTTAATATAATGACCCAAACCAGTCTAAATTCTATTGGATGAGTGGTTTTCGACCCATCCCCACCTTAACCATTAAATAATAAACTTTTGAGCCATTAGAAACCGAATATGAATTTATTATAAATTAATATTTTTAGCTTTTCCAAAGGTGCCCCACACCCCTCTTATAAAAGGGAACTCCTCCTTCTCATTTATTCACACCTTCAAAGCCTTTTGGTTCGGACAAAACCTTCCCAAATACTCTCCCAACTTCCCTCAATACAACCTAGAGGCCTTAGTTTGATCATAAAGCCAACCTAAGGTGCCCTTTTGATCCAATAAAAAGGATGAACCCGAAGAAGAGGTAATGATTTCACCACCCTTTTCCAAGTTCCTTTCTTCTTCCACTTCTTCTTCCTTTGTTATTACAATTCTAAAATATTAACTCCAGTATCATATATATACTGTGATGTTATAATAAATATGGTACAACCATATTCAGTATTCTATCCACCATTTGAATAACATGTCACCATACGTGCGTACGTACGGCTTACCGTCTCCACGTCGTGGTGTAATTGTTATTCAAATATATTATTATTTTGGATGGGTATAATAATGATGTGTAACTCATGAAAATAATAAATATAACATGATAATTATTCTGTATATATGATATACCATCCAATTATATATTATATTAATATCAAAATAATGATATTGTCGCTTGTTCGTACATACGGACTACCATCTCCACGAACACGATGATATTCATTCTCCATCGTATCCATTCAAGTATAATTTTCATTTGATGATTAAAAATAATATTTAAGGACTTGATATAATTCTGTATATGAATAATATACATCCCATTAATAACAACTTTGGCTCACATAGTAAAGAATATAAAGTAAAATGAACCCATTAACACCCGAAATTGCGATAATTCTAAGATATTATTAACAAATAAATGTTAAAAGATCATATATGATATCATATTAATGCATATGATTCTTGTATAATTAAATAAAATTTATTTCAACATTATACAGGAGGTTAACCTACCATCGACCAAGGAAAAAGTACAAAGTAAGGGGTGTCTTATCTCACTTTTAATTCTGTGAGAATTCCATTGTTCACCACTTATTTATTGCATGTGGTGTGTGTACTGCCCATGATTGTATTCATTGTGTAATATACATTAATTTATGGGTATTTACATCATCAATTTAAGATCCATCTTTCATGGGTGTATGTTTCGTAAGTTACCTAATCGATAAGGGAATTTGAAATTTCAATTTCCACTCATTTGGCTTTATGCATATTTCATTGATTATATTACTAAAAGATTATGTGTGGAATGACTATTCATTTGATTATTTCATAATTTCCACTCCCCTTCCTGTGGATATACTATTGATACACATAATCACTCCATTGATAATTTCTCAAGTCATCGATATGAATTTGATAAGAGTAATTTTAACTCACTCTCCATTTGTTGAGTTAAACATCCAATTCATTGGTGTTGTTTTTATAAGATTATGTGTGAATATCCCTTTATTGTTTTACACTGAATATCTAATCATATTTAGTGTATTTATATTTGTAACAAATAATTATGTCGTTGATTTATCCTTAACCTAAGGATACGACCTTTATGAGAGATTTAATCTCAATTTACATTCCATTGAGACTTCTTTGTTGTTATACACCAAATCAATTTTATGTGGTGTATATAATGTACTTTGACATAGTATATCATGAATCCCTTTATTCTCATTATATTAAAATGTTTTGATTACCTCAATTATTTGTATTCAAGTGTCTCTATTTTGGTTAGAAACTCTAACTAAAATACCATTTTTAGATGTTTTAAAGACCTATTCTTCTAAATCTTTCTCATTAATGTCCATGTTTTAAAAAATTGGTTTTAATGATTTATTTATATGGACATTAAAGTTTTAAAATTGAAACTCCTTTTAAAATTTTTAAAGTGGTATGGGACACTTTGATTCAAAAATCTATTTTTAAATGGCTTCTTGAAAAATAGTGTGACTTTTAAATGATTTCAAGAAAAAGGGGGATATTTATTTCAAATAGTTTTGATGATTATTTTAATCTATGTCAACATCCTTCATTATTCTTGATTGAGGTTAATGTAATACAATACAATCTTCTATATTGTATCGAATGAGTTATGTTTCACTGTGGATGTGCTATTTCTATACAATTCATGGTTTGTGGTTAAAGTATTGACATTTCGTATGCTAGTGTTAATACAAATGTTTATGTTATGTTTAAAATTGTTCATATGAGGAATGAATTGGACATAATAAGTGACGGGTGGAGCCCGCTATAGCTCCTTGATGCATCGGTAGGTCTCATGAGACAAACTAGTGTCTTGGCACAAGGCCTTGGAAAAATCTTATTTGTAGTCTTGGCCCGAGGCCTTGGATATGTGGTTATGATAGTCTGGAATTATGCATTCCATCATTATGAACGTGGTTATTGATATTTCATGTGATTGTTCGACTAGTAGAACATCCATGTGAATATTTAAATGGCATTATTTAATTTTATCTTTGCCATATTATGCTGAAGTTCAAGTTTAAAAGGCTTTTGTTTTAATTAGAAATTGTCTTAAGTGTTTATGATTATCTATGAAAGCTTCTGCTATAATGTTATCCTTACTGAGCATCTTAACTCACCCCTTTAAATGTTTTATTTTTCCCAGGATTATGAAGAAGTAATTTATGAATGACCTGCAGGGATAGTATGAGAGGATATGAAGACAAGAAGTTTTTTTTGTGTAATGTAAAACTTTATTATTGTATATAGTGTTTCAAATTCTACTAAACTAATCAGTCTTTCGAGACGTGATCTTTATTGTGATCATGCCAATGTTATGTAATAATGCACCGACTCTGGGTAACTGGGGTCGGGGCGTTACATAAAACCCTGGTCCAAAAGTACATGCCCACCAAAAGAAAGTCTGAAACAATGTCTAACCAATAAAGAAAAGTACTGGCTTTGTAATCCATAGCCGTAGGAACAAACCTCAGCCTGCCTAATCTCACTGAGCAACGTACGGTCCTGGTCCAACTATAATCCTGTCAAAGGCACGCTCTTCTACAAAATACATGACATGTTCGGGAAAAGATCATGCAGGGGTGAGTATAACAATACTTAGTAGGACACCTCAGAACCATAAAGGAATACAACAAGGGAAATACCACAAAGGAATGATATAGTCTTCTCTACAAATTATATGTCTACAGAACATATAACATGAATATCCATATATACTCATACACAATCGACTATCGCGAAACCACCACTATGATCTAGCTCAACGATTCCACTAAGCATGTAACTGGGAGAAAATACTCCTAAGTCTGAAGAAATAAACGATGCACTCGTTCCGGGAGAACTCACTCCACGAGTACTGAGGAAAGATACTTGATGCATCAGATGAGGATCACAACCAGTAGATATGGGGTGATTCCAAAAGCACGTTCTGAACTAACCTGCTACGTAGAGGATCGGTGCCTGGGTAAAGTAGGTCACGTTGATACCGAGAAACTCTACCTGGGGTACCATGATAGAATAGATGATCTGTCTCTATGTCTCATAGAGGGGATTTTGACAACTTTATTCAGGAAGTACTGCTAAAGGGATCATACTCCCCTATGTAGGAAATGATACTGGAAACTTTCAGGGGAGAGACGAAGGGGATGAACCCTAAGGGAACTAGTCCAAGTCACAGAAGACAACTAGCTCAAGCAATGTATAAACAGGTTACACAACATGTAGTAGGGTCATACGCTGTGTTCCTTTACTCCGGGCACTACCCATGTAGAACAACCCGTGTCTTTAGTATTTTCATATATAAAGTAACTACACAGCCTGTAGAAGGATTACACGTAGGGTTCGAGTGTCTGGGGTTCGCTCAGTGTACGCTGTCCATGTGCCCGCAAACGGCCTAAACCCGTGTTGCCCGGCCCATGTACCAGTACTTGGGGTATCACATGTATCTGGCCGAGCTGGGCAGAGGAAGGGTATAAACACCATTTCCTTGGATGTGTACCCAACCTGTGTCTTTGTTCTCCTGGAGTACACTCCAGGTGGTTCACTGAAAAACACTCGCCGTGTGGCAATTACTACACGCTGTGTAGTCGGGATTTCCCCAGAACCGTTGCCTTCTTCTTCGCGCCTTGGTCATACCTCCAGATTTAAGATCTATCATCTGTTTTTCTTGAAACTCGATATCTCTGGTTACCTCATTGTCGTGATTCCAAATTTGTGGGTTTCAGGCCTTCGATCGGTTATAAAATCCGATTTCGGTCACCCGTGCAGAAATCGTTCGAAGAAGGATATCTTTCGATCCACTTAGATACGTCCATCACCACAGTCGCACCTCTATGGGGTTTTCCCGATTCCAGATCTTCAATTTGTGATCGTTGCATCACTCAACGAATGCACAACGATCCATCGTTTATATCTTTGTGAAGAACGAGTAGAACGCACACAAAGAATGCGAGAAATCTTGGACGAAAGCACCAAAAAATCTAGAGGAATGATCCTCGATTGATGTTCATGTCGATCATGGTTCATCGCTGTTAGAAGGCTAAATGAAACCAAAATAACCTTCACGAATCAATCCCCAAATAAGATCCCGCAAATAACACGTCCCGCATAACGATCAATATGCATGCCAATCTATTCGTTGATTTTTCTGCGTCCATTGTGGAAATCTAGAATGGGAAAGAAATCACAAAGAGTTCAAACACCCAACCTGGATCCGCGGAATTTTTCGGCGATGATCAGGTCATCGCGTCATTGTCGCCGATGAAAATCATTAATAACGTCGTCGCCACATTGGGGGTTTCCTCCATAACTTTCTAGAGCCTGAAGGGGAAATTCTGGGTTATGAGATCTGTAACCCTGATCCCCTGCGAAATCATTACTTAGTGATTAAAAAAAAATTCACTGTAGAAAGATTTAATATAATATTTTTATTAAATATTTTATTACGTTTACGTCCAAAAAAACTAGATTTTACCACTGACCTGCGCTCGCCGATATTAGGTCTCGCCTAAGGGGAACTCGATGCTCTGAACTCAACGTTGCCCTCAAATTTCCGATCCATGAACTCGTTCAAGAGTTATTCCTCTTTTTTCAGGAAAATTATAGGCACACATCATTTAATTAATTAACTAAATTCAAACATTTGTTTTGGGCTCACCGGGCCTCAGAACTGCATGCTGTCTCAGAGCATAGTCTCGAAATAATTCCCATATAAGACTAAAATAATATATAGAAAAATCCGAGATATTACAGTATGGTTTTATATCACACCCTGGGATATTTTCTGAAATGTTTTCCCCTACTTTTCTTACCAATTTTGGAAAGGACTCTTAGAAGAAAAGGTAACCTATTTCATGATGATATTGACACATCATCATTATATAGAGGGAATTATAGGAAGTGATATTCATATTATGTAATAAATTACCAATACTCATGTCTTAGACTTTATTGGATCATGAGATAACTTTTTTATTATTGGTTGAATTTTATTACAATTATTTTTACCATTTATATACCATTATTGAACTTGTTAAAGATTTATATGGCTAACACATCAAAACCTTTTTTTGACTAATGTTGGTGAAGATTCAATGATTTGACCATTATAGGTTTTGGAAATAAAAGAAAAGGTTCAGTATATTCATATTTATTTTAGGTTATATCAATAGAGGAACCAATAATATGTGTATTTACATCATCAATATATGGGGAATTATTTTAGTTATTAACTTTTAATAGGCATCTATTCCAATCATATGGTGGGTAATCTCATCACATCATAGCATTGATTTCATGTACTACCATCTACCAGTGTCATTTTCTTCATTATTATTCTTATATAGAATATTAACCAATGGTTTTTAGTATTATATGAAGGATTTTAAGTGTTTATTTCATAATTCATTATACTTTTATGAGAAAATTAATCAAATAATGTTATTGTAGGTCAAATGATGAGATGTTGAGGGATACTAGACAACAGGTTTATATGGTAGTGAATATTACATTCTATTGTTGGATCCTATCCACCGGTGGTCCTCTACCACCATACTAGTAGGACTCCACCTTCATTCTAGTAGGTTGGAATGTGGGTAATCCAACTACAAATGTTACTGGCCACCAATTTCTGACTCCTCCTTCTCGCTAGTGTCACTTATTAGTATGTGAATCTGTAAGGTGATAATGCTAACAATTCCATGAAACCTATGTTATTTTACTTCATTCATCTCTGTTGACCTTATTTTACCCTATATCATTCTATGAACCTTTCATTGACATTTTTTTACACCCAACATATATTGTCGGACAATCGAATTAATGATTGAGGATATAGTCCTCTCCCGAAAAATATAAATCTGATTTTATGTCGGTTCCTCCTATTCATAATTTTCCACATTCCAAAATGCTATAAATCCACATTAATTCCTTTGATATGATTTTCAAATCCAATTTCTTATAAATCTATAGAAGAATTGAATATTTCATCAGGATCACCAGCCTTTAGTGAGTTGATTTGAAATTGTAGTTATTTGTGATTCATATTGACTCATTTTTTCTTTAAAATATAAATTTTAATAATCTCAAATGGGAATATATTTTTAAGTGTAACTCTATAATCCCATGATTCCTCAGAATATATTTGATTTCTATTTCAAAATAGTGGTTAATATTACACGTGTTTCAAGGTAGGTAGTTTCATTAGATGGATTTTTTCAACAAAAAATGTTTTATTTCAATATTAATTTGATATATAAAATTAATTAAATATCTAAATATCATTTTTATACAATTTAGGGTTTCATTAAATTTATTAAAATTTCATTTTTTGATTTCGGGAATTGATGATGAATTTGAACTTATATAATTGTTAAAAAAAATATAAATGAAAATACTAATTTTGTCTAATTATATTATTCTATGAACATATTTCATCAACAAAAGGGCAAGGATCCATTAATGGGGATGAAATATTACCCCCTAAACGAGTTCTATATATGTAATTGGTGAATATGGTAGCAGAATTTTTGGTATGGAGCCACTCCCCATAGAGATCAGTAACCACATTTTCCTTTTATATAAGGGTAATCTGTATAAAAGGTACCCTATTTATAAATTAAATTATATGAAGATATTCACTATCTTGGAATGAATTTTCTCCAATGTTTTGATTTTACATATTTGAAATCATTGAAATTTATGTTTTCATTGTGATGGAAATTTATTATAGTAACCTCTAGTTCATTATCACCAACTATTTCACCAAAAACATTATATAGCATCACATTCTAACATTCAAAATCATTAGGATCCTCTAACTTAACCTAAATATTTTACACTTCATAATTATTTACTATTTCAATAAGTATTAATATATTTAAATTTTGGGAATATTTGAAACCTAATTTTCTATAAACATTAAACAATTATTTGGATGATGAGGTTTATTTATATATTCATACATTAATGGAAATCCATTAAAATAATCAAAAATATGAATAGTATTTCAATAAAATATTCACATGCAATTAGGGAATATCACTCCAAACATATATCTTATTACATTGAAAATATTTTCATTCAGAAACATATATAAAATATAAATACAATACAAAATAACAGTTTCATTCATAGCTGAACATTTATTTCTTTGGATTTAATGAGTTGTGTAATATCATTATATTTATAATATTGAATGTCAAAAAATAGAACTAATTAAATATAGTTCCCATTAAAATTAAATTTCATATTTTTATTTGACATCTACACAATCATTTTGATTTTTATGGAATTGAAATTTATCTTTGGGATGATTTTAAAAAACCCCACACTTATAAACATTAGAAAAATAACATGATTCTTTATTCCTTATACAGAAAAAAAATAAAAAAACTACAAGTCAATAATGAAGAATTTTACATTATTCTGTGATTTTATTGATACATTGATATAGATTAATAAATTAAAAATATATCATTATTTTATATTTTCGATATTTCTTTTCTAAAAAAATCATAAAATTTTATAGTTTGAGATTTTCAACGTCACACTGAAAAGTATAATATCAAATGTTCTATTTCACATCATTCATTAACCATGTACTGTTGAAAAAATAATCAAGAATCATATCATATAATATAATACTCAATATACAATAATGTGAAATGGAAAATTAGTTGTTTTGACAAAAATGTGCAATTTTATTATGGTCAATTAATTTGAATAAAAATATAACGAATAGTTTATTTTAAAAAAATAATTCCAAAACTAACAAGATAAAATTAAAATTTTAAAATGAAATTATCTAAACCATTGAATAGAAAAAACAAATAAAATGTCCAATATTTAACATAAACAAAATTAAATGAAAAATATATAATAAGAATGATTCAAATAATTGTAAATTGTTTATTATAACACATTTAAAATTTATTGAAGTTGGGTTTCAATAATTAAATTACCTTGGAAATTCAAACATAAATTAACTAATGATAGAAATCAAAATTTGTTAAGGATAAACATATTATTATGATGACTTTAATATGTATATGTACAAATAAATGATAATTTTGAAAATTATTACAATCCAATGTGAACTTTATAATTGATTAAAAAACAATTTTCACATAAGAAATATGATATAAATCTGAAATTGTAAATTTATTAACAATTATGTGGTAGAAAATGAATGTAAGAAATAAAAATTAAATCCAAAAAAACATAAATAACTTTTAAAAATCAAAAATAATAAAATTAATGTGGGTTTTTTAATATATATATGTCAAGTTATTTTTTGTATAAATAAACTCTAGAGAAATATCTAATATTCATGAATGATCCCTATATAATGATCCACTAATTTTTATTTGTTAAAATGTGGGATTGGATTTAAATATTTAAACAGAAAATAATAACAATATTGTTATCAAATTTTGTCAAAAAATTATCTAAATTATTACCATTAATATATTATGGTGTGTTCTATAAATAAAAAGTAATCATATATTTTGTGACCAATAATATCATGCATACATATTAAATAATATTACATGAATATTTATCAAATTTTATGATAAATCATTCTGTAAGGACCCAGATCCATGTGGATCAATAGTTTTCTTGGTTTCGAAGATCGAAGTGCTCATAAGAGGATTTGAAGATGTATAGAGATGTTCAGTTGAGTAAAATACTAGAATAGGGGATTAAATGTCGTGTAACATCAATACAAAATGTGACTTCCCATTTCATGTGTTTTTTCCTGGCGTGAAAGAGGGGTTCGTGGCATTATGCGTTTTGGGGTTTGAAAAATAAATAACATTCTAAGGAGACATGTTTTTTTGACAAAAAGCGACCTCAAAGTATTACATAATGTCAAAGGGAATTACACATTGTGTAATTCCCCAATGTTTTATGTTTTTTAAGCATTTCAGCTGCTCATGTTTTTGTAAAACTATGCATGAGGCTCCCCTCCCTCTTGTCCCTGGTGACTTTTACTCCCCTCATTAGTGTTTTACAGATGTTATTAATATCACTACAATGGGTATTGATAAGGGGATTCTATATTATATCTTTTTTAGTTCTTATGTTATTTCTACCTAAATTTTTTGGTTCTATGATCCTTTTTCCTCTATCATCCTTTGTCTATGCTATTGTGGATGAGCTATTATAGTTCTAATATAGGTATCATGTTTGTTTGTTGGTGTGGTTGTGTCAGGAAATCCTTAATTGGATATAGCTATTGAGGGAGAGGTGATAGTGATATATTATTTTGATTTGTTATTGTGAAAAGAACATCACCAACCTATTTGGGTAAGGGATTCACTAGTTCTCTATTTATTTATGTGAGTTTTTATATTTGGCATGATTTAGCTCCATGGAACTCAAAGAAATTGAACTAATATTTATATGAACCTTGTTATTGAAATTAGTATCGACTTCGTAATGAATTTGTTTCCTTGTATCGTGATAAAGGTTTGTCTCTTGATTTTCATGATATATTCATATATAGGCATCACTTGATATAGTAATGTAAACTCAAAAATGGGAGGCATTAAAATCTAAGAGAACACATATGAAATAGAGATATATGATAGACACCAACGATCTCATAGTCTGATGACAATATAAAGAAATGTACACATATGTAATATCCTGAAAAACCATTTAAAATAAAATTGATAACTATAGGTACCAATGTAATGTAAAAAACAGCAGCGAAGAATCTCAAACAACTCGAGTAACACCTGCAAGATAGTAGTAACTTGTTTGATCTATAACCTTCTCCCTGTGACGTGAAATGAAACATGATATAGCATACATCAAGTGTATATGTATACATAGTAGGATCCTCCCTATAGATTCTCTAGAAATAGAATAGAAAGTATTGTAAATCATAATGAACAAAACATGAAACCAACTATCAACTAAATAGGTATACTATATTCTTATCCTCACCATGGAAAATTTCACCAAGTATTTCATATAAGATTATATAATATAGGAAATAATATCAATGGTGCCCCCACTACCACTTCCCCACTACTTTTGCACTGTTCTACAACGTCACATATCCTAAGAATCCCCCTCTAAAAATTCTAGCCTAAAGACACCAAGGCAAGAACCAAAACAGAAAATTTTGAATCAAAATGGAAATCCCACAAAAACATGGGAGAGGAAAACACCATCCGAACAACCATATGTGACCATGAATTTTATAGGTGCCACAAAAACACGCATAATCTGTATCATATGTCAAGTATTATACCTCAATCCATTAAAGCCCATTTACGAGTAGGGATCCAAAATGCATTAAAGCCTCTACTTACAATACCCATTATAGTTCATAGGAAAATATATACAAAATATATGTCATTGAAATAACTACAATCCATTAAATCCCACTAAATACATATATGGGAAAAACTGACCATCGTACATACTAGCACAAGTAAATACCATGTAAAGAAATTGGGGCCAAAGTGGATAGTTCGCTCTCAAACATTGGTCCAGGATATTCAGAAAAATAGCCCCATATGCATTGAATCCCTAGGGTATCAGTTTTAATAACCAAGAGGGTGATGTTGTGTGTAGGAACACAAAAAGTATAGAATATAATATGGATCACAACCACGCTATGGGAAAAAATATGTTCCACGAAATCACGTCTATAGTGTATATAATATCCCTAGTGTTGGGATCATCTGTAGATAAATTCTCAAAAAATAACATCTTCCACTATTAAGACATGATATCCAAGAAACAAAAAAAAACATTTGAAAGAGATAAATTAATTACCATTATCTCATTTTATTAGGTTCAATTTATTTTAATTAATTATTTAACCATTAATTATTCCATATCATATTACCACATCATGTTTTATTAGCATAACAACCAAGTTCCATATACTCTAGACAGAAAAAGAATAGTCCACATCATCTCAGAATCATAACCATATAATGACATCCTATAATGACCCAACCATTTGGGTTGACACAATTTAAAAATTTATTCAACAAAATTACATTCTCCAAAATCCCAATTGTTATAGAAAAATATTCTATGCAACCAAAAATAATGTGCTCAACATGATGATTAAATGATCAACCCATTGATACTTTTCCACATATAGCATTAGTGTAGACCCATCCATCATTGAGAAGATAAAAACAAAAACCCCATGTCATTCCCTATGTTCAAAATCTTTTGGAATGAATGTTACGAAGACAATATGCCTTTTTATGTAGGAAAAGTAAATAAGATTAACAAATAATAGATTCATCCCTGACTACTTTCACATCAACACTTAAACTGAGCTTCAACCCTCTCCATCATCCCCAATGTTCTCCCTAACACCCACATGAAAAACCTGATGCATATCACCACTCTATACATGATCTACTACCACAACCATTGGGCCTCCCAGCCCCCACATACCACAACATCCCTCTAGGACCAACCATCATAGGCTCACATCTCATCCATGCTCCCCCCCACAACCTCAAGTCTTGTATCTATAAAACATCACAATCATCGAGAGAAAACATAGAAATGGGATATCAGCCTATAAAATGCATTCAAAATTAACACATAATGATATCTCATCTCTCCAATGCAGAATCACTCTAACTTCACAAGAAATCGAGAAAATTAGGCACTACATGGAATTAAAATTGTCACACAATCGATTATTATTCTATATTGAATTAACTGATTAATTTTTCATGGTATAATTCCGTGAATACGAAAAAACAAGCATCTCAACCTATAACAAAATAATTAAAAAATAAATTAACCATGAATTTAATACTTATATCATCATGAATCAACATGATCATGTTTTATCAACCGACTCAATTAAACATGCTTACATTTACCAATTTTATTATCATCAAATTATAACAACTACAATTGGATTCATTAAACACATATCTTTATCTTTTCGCCATATAATTTTGACATTACATTCGTTAACAATTTCCATCAAGTCCAACATACTATATCAAGTGATGCCTAGATATCAATATATTTATAAAATCAAGAGGTAAACATTTATCACGGTACAAGGATACAAATTCATTATGCAGTCGATACTAATTTCATTAATCTGGTTTATATAAATATTAGTTCAATTTCACTGCGATCCATGTAGAAAAATCATGCCAAATCTAAAATTTCACATAAATAAATAGAGAATCAGTGAATCCCTTACCAAAAAAGGTTGTTGTTGTTCTTTTCATAAGAACAAATCAAAATAATACATCACTATCACCTCTCCCGCAATAGCTATATCCCGTTAAGGATGTCGTGACACAACCACACCAAACATCAAAAATGATACCTACATTAGAACCATATGAGATCTTCCACCATAGCATAGACAAAGGATGATAGAGTAAAAAAGATCATAGAACCTAAAAAATTTAGGTAGAAAAAACCTATGAACTCACAAAGATATAATATGGAATCAGATTATCCATCCCCATTGGAGGGAACTTTAAAACATCATTAAAACACCAAGGAGGTGAGTAGAAAGTCATCGGGGACAAGAGGGACGGGAACCGCATTCATTGTTTAATAAAAACATGAGCAGCTGAAATTCGTTAAAAACATACAACTTTGGGGAATTACACAATGTGTAATTCTATTTGACATTATTTAATGCTTTGAGGTTACTTTTTGTAAAAAAACATGTCTCTTCAGAATGTTATTTATTTTTCAAACCCCAAAATACATAATTCCACGAACCCATCTGTCACCCCATGAAAAACACATGAAATGGGAATTCACATTTTTTATTGTTGTTACATGACATGTAATCCCCTTTTCCATTATTTTACTTAAACAAACTTCTCTAAACATATTCAAAGCCCCCCTCTGAGCACTTCGATCGTTGAAAAAAAGAAAAGTGTCGATCCACATGGATCTGGGCCCTTAAAACAATTATTTATCATAACATTTTATAAATATTCATGTAATATTATTGAATATGTATGTATGATATTATAGGTCACAAAATTTATGATTACTTTTTGTTTATAGAACACACCATAATAGATCAATGGTAATATTTTAGATCATTTTTTCACAAAATAGGATAACAGTATGGTTATTAATTTTTGTTTAAATATTTAAATCCAATCCAACATTTTAAAAAATAAATATTAGTGGCTCATTATATAGAGATCATTCAATAATATTAGATGTTTCTCTAGAGGTTAATTATACCAAGAATAAATTGACGTATATATTCCCAAACCCACATTACTTTTATTATTTTGGTTTTTTAAATTTTATTTATGTATGTTGGATTTAATATTTATTTCTTATATTCCATTTCTACCATTAAAATGTAAATAAAATTACAATTTCAGATTTATATCTTATTTAAAATATGAGAATGTTTTTTAATCAATTATATAATTCACATTGAATTGTAATAAATTTCAAAATTATAATTTATTTGTATGTATACATAGTAAAAGTCATCATAATCATATTTTTATCCTCAACAAATTGTGATTTCTATAATTAGTTAATTTACTTCTGAATTTCTAAGGTAATTTAATTATTGAAACCCAACTTCAAAACATTTTCAATGTTTTATAATAAACTATGTACAATAATTTGAAGCATTCTTATTATATATTTGTCATTTAATTTTGTTTATGTTGAATATTGTAATTTTTTATTTGTTTTGTCTATTCAATAGTTTAGATAATTTTATTTTAATATTTTAAATTAATCATTTTAGGTTCGGAATTATTTCTTTAAATAAACTATTCATTATATTTTTTTCAGCCACCATATCTACCCATTACATATATAGAACCACATTAGGGGGTAATAATTCATCCCCATCAATGGATCATTTCCCTTTAGTTGATGAAATATGTTCATAGAATAATATAAATAGACAAAATTATTATTTTCATTGATATTTTTTGGACAATTATTTAAGTTCAAAACCATCATCAGTTCCAAAAAAGAAAAAATTTAATTTTAATAAATTTAATGAAACACAAAATTGTATGAAAATTATATTTAGCTATTTAATTAATTTTAGATATCAAATTAATATTGAAATAAAATAGGTTTTGTTGAAAAAATCCATCTAATAAAACTAACTACCTTGAAACACCTGTAATATTAACCACCATTTTGAAATAGAAATAAAATATATTCTAAGGAATCTTGGGATTATATAGGTACACTAAAAAATATGTTCCCATTTAAGAGTCTTGAAATATTAATTTTCAAGAACAAATGAGTCAATATGAATCACAAACAACTACAATTGAAAAACTACTCACTAAAAGGCTGGTGATCCTGATGAAATATTAAATTCTACTATAGATTTATAAGAAATGTGAATTGAAACTCAAATAAAAGAATTTAATGTAGATTTAAAATTATTTGGTAATGTGGAAAATGATGAATAGGAAGAACCGACAGAATGTTAGATTTATATTTATCGAGAGATGACTACAACCTCAATCAACTATTCGATTCTCCGACAATATAAGTTTGGTGAAAAACTCATGTCAATGAAAGGTTCCCAAAATGATTTAGGGTAAAGAGTGGTCAACAGTGATGAATAAAGTAAAATAACATAGGTTTCATGGAATTTTTAGCATTTTCACCGTACAAATTTAAAAACTAAGAAGTGACACTATTGAGAAGGAGGAGTCTGAAATGGGTGGATGATAACTTTTGTAGCTTGAGTACCCACATTAAAACCTACTACAAAGAATGTAGATTCCTACTAGTATGGTGGTAGAGGACCACCAGTGGAAAATATCCTATAATAGAATGTAATATTAACTGCCATATACACTTATTGTCTAGTGTCCATCAACATCTCATCATTTTACCTTCAATAACTTTATTTTGATAAATTTTCTAATCTAATTATAGTGAATTATGAAATAAACACTTCAAATACTTCATAGAATACTAAAAACCATTGGTTTATATTCTATATAAGAATAATAACGAATAAAATGATACATGTAGTTGGTATTACGTGAAATCAATGCTATGATGTTAAGAAAATACCCACCATAATGATTTTATACATTATAAAGGTAACAATAGAAGGATTATCCAAAACTAGATTATATAATTGTTAACTCATAATAAAATGTCTTTTCCAAATCATAGGAGTGTCTGAAACAAAATTCCATATAACTAAAACTAACAGGATCAAATTTCTAATTACAACCATTAATTTAGATTCAACAACTCAAAATGGTTTCTCGCTCATGGTTATATATGAAATATTAAAAAGTAATCCAAATTAATAATTATAGAAGGTTGTGATTGATTCATAATTTGTGGGGAAACATGAAAAACCTTATAGATAAATTTTAACTATAATTATAAATCGATTCAATATTAAATAATTATATACCATTCAATGATAACAATCACAAAGGGGGCCATATTTATAGGACTAAAATTCTCAAATTATTTGAGCAAGCATTGTCTAATTTTAGAATAGATTCCTATGAAAAGTTAATAACTAACTAAATTCCTCAAATATTGATGATGTAAATACACACATGAAAGGTACCCCTATTGATATAACCCAATATAAAGGTGAATATATTGGAACATTTCTTTTATTTCCAAAACCAAATAATGGTCAAATCCTTGAATCTTCACCAACATGGGACAAATAGAATCAGTTTTTATGGGGTAGCTATATAAATCTTCAAAAGGTTCTATAATGATATATAAATGGTAAAAATAATTGTAATAAAATTCAACCAACACTAAAAAAGTTATCCTACAAACCAATAATGTCTAAGACACAAGTATTGGTAATATCATACATAATATGAATATCACTTCCTATCATTCCTTCTTTATAGTGATGATGTTTCAATATCATCATGAAACATGTTACCTTTTCTTCCTAGAGGGATTTCCAAAATTGATAGGAAAATTAGGGAAAAACATTTGTGAAAATATCCCATGGTGTGATATAAAACCAATCATTCTCTTAAATACCCATATTCCTCATTTCATATACATTGTTAATTTTATGAATTAGTATTAAATGAATACAGTGGTTATTTTATCAATTAACATCAAAATAGAATTCTTAAAATATTTTTTGGGAGAAAACCCAACAATGAAATTCATTTTAATCTCATTCAATTTAAATTTCAGAATATAGAGATGCATGAGATTATCTAACGGATTTTGATCTCAATCGTAAAATTATTTCATGTGTAACTTGAGGAATATAAATGTATATGACATATTTTATTCTGGGAAAATAAAATGGATTCATCATGTAATAAAAAAAATACTTTTTGTGATTTAGATGACATAAAAACAAGAATGATGAAAATTCCCTAATAAATACATAAACAGAGTTGATGGGACAACATGATAGTTTTTTTAAGAAATATATAACACACATTGAGATGTAACACTATCAAAGTTAATTCGTACCATATGAAGAATTCCTAATACAAAGAAAACATTCTCTCATAAGATCCTATAGGAGATTCATCTCAATGGGAGTAGATTCAAATTAATTGCTTATAATATATTTAAATACCCTTCCAAACATACATTCTTATGAATATGTGATAAATGTTCCATTCATCCTTTTCATCCAAAACAAATTGGGAGTGAAATAACCATAAAATATATTTATCTTCAACATTATCCTTTCTTATAGAAATGAAAATTTCAATATCGAATGAAAAATTATATTAAAACCATCTTTTATGACTTATGTGAATGTATTTTAAAGGATATGTTATGAAATAATAATTTATTGTCAAAGAATAGGATTAAATCTTCCTCGATAAAAATGTTGATATATTTTAATGTTTTAAAAAAAAATTTATCATCAAACATAAATATATATCAACGACATAAAAAAAATACAACCCCATCCATCATCTAGTAGAGTGATACATGGTGTTGTGTTAAAACAATATTTAATATCTTCTAAGGACATGTGAAACGAAAAATCCCAAAAGAATGTCGTCACATTATCATTCATATAATTAAAATGTGAGTCTTGTTTTGAGAAATCCCTTACTAACCACTAATAATACCGTAAAAACATCAAAATTATTAGAATTTCAAATTAATTCCATGGATAATCATGTTACCAGAACATTTTAATACTTTCGGAGACCAACTAATATTCCATGATAAGATATCATATGTCCCATAAATATATCAACCCATGTCCAACATTTTCATTTTAAAAAATTTATGTATTGTTGGTTGGGCATTCATATTCCTAAAATATTTAGAAATACTGAAAATTATCTTCCTTATTATATGGGAACCATACAATTTCATCCACAGACACCATAAAAACAAATAATGGAATTTTTAAATTTTAGGTATATTTGTTTCCTAAAGATATGGAGAAAATTAGTTATGATGTATGAAATTTCTAGGAAATACAAGTGGCCTTATCTAATCCTAAAATTAGTATACAAATTATATGACCTGTTGATTCAATTTTCATAGTATCATGGTAGTAATGAAACTTACCGTAGTTTCCTAGGTTATATGGTTGATTTATTACAATTATATATATATTACCCAGAATCACATATATAGGGACTAAATAGTTTAGTATATTTGGAAATCATGTTAAATATTTGAACATTATTTTATAATTGAGAATATAAATCTGAACATATTGATTTTTTTTTTGAAGAAACATTAATCTCTTAGATAACCAATGCGTACCACTCATAATTATCTTCATGCAATGTTGATGAAAATAAAACATGAGAATGTTTTGATATCAAATGCTCAGTAACGGTAATAAAAAATCCCAAGCCAAGAGTAAATTTGGCATAAACAATATGGAATGGCAAATAACTAAAACACAATACATTTAAAATATCACATGAGCTAGGAAACATTACCATGGATATTAAAATACTCAAAAATGAAATGAAATATCAATTACTGAGATCGTAATGTTGTAATTCATAATTCTAGACATATAAAATATACCTCTGTGTCCTCTTCCAATACATATGATGGAAAATGTGTAAGGGCTTAGCCAAATCAATATCAGGTTTTTCTCGTGAGTCTGACTCATGCATCAAAGTTCCATTTAGGGAAATGCCAACAACTTACTATATACAATTCTTTTATTAATTAAATGGGGTAAAACATAAACAATATTTACATTCATATTAGAAAACTATCATATTAAATGTGAATACATTAACCATAAACCGTGAATGATATTAAAATAGTACATTCATTTTCAAACTAAGTATAAGCCATTCATTTAAATTTTAATTATGATATCATAAGAGATCAAACTAAATTAAGTATAATACTCAAAAGGGTGTTTGATATATAAAAATACTTTAATAAAATAATTGAAATGTTATTTAGGAAAACTGTTGAATAATCAAAATTAAATGTAGTTTCGTATGAAAATAATAGTGACTTTTAAAAATAAACATTTTATCTAGAAAATACACCCAAAACAAGGAAAAGGGGTTCTACAAATATGAAAATATGCATAATTTAAATAGCATATAAAAATTAAATAATTGTCATGGAAGAAGGGAATTTATTTTCATCGTGTAGTTTACAAAAGCATTTATTTATGCACTTATCAAAATGTTCTTTATAAAACTCTTAAAATATTTGTTTTGAAAACCACTCATTTAAATTAAAAATAGATATAAAATTTCATTTATAATCCAATTATATCAATATAAATTAATATTTTAAATAATATTATCAATATATACATGGTGAAAAATATTTTCTATTTAAATCAATAAACATTGATGGTGTCCCATTCCACATTGAGCATTTAAATCATAATCCCCAATAAAGAGTAACATTTAATATCACAATAAATAAAATGATAATTAATTAATTTATAAAATTATAAATCAAAGGGGATATATATAAACCTCATTTAAAAAGGTCAATATATAAAATAACAGAAATAAATGAAAAAGTATTGAGGCGAAGTCCCTTACCTTTCACATTACATTAGTTGAACGTGAATTAACCACCTCTTCTTGGGAGGATTTCCATTATATATCTTAATTATTTAATTTTGGTTTTTCTTTTGGGAAGAAATGATTCCCCATAACCTGGATAAAGATTTTTGGATGTGAAATGGGCTGGACTTGGTCAAGATAGAAATCTAAATTTGGTGTGTGGAAGTGAGGGTGTGAATTTCTTTTAATAATTGAGTTGAGGGGAACTTTTGGAAACTCTCAAAATACTAAAATATAATAATGCAATTATTGATCAACACAATTAAAATTATCCTAATAATGAAATTGGGATGATTTTTTTTACACATATAATCCAATTTTTGATAAATTGAAATTTTTGTTATTTTACAATATTTTATTAATATATTAATCTTGTAAAATATCATTAATTTAAAATTTGATTCTATTCATTTAAATTTAATTCAAATTCATCATGGTAAGTATAAATCTTAATTTAACTATTTTAAATATATTTAATTTATCCTATTGATATATTTAATTAGTGAGAAACATTATCTCATCCCAAATATATAAAATGCATTGCACATTAAACATATTAATTTATTTTATTTCTTTAATTTAATTAAATGTTTTTTAACAATGACGATTAATTTTAGGTAATTAAATAATTTATAAAAATTAGTAACCAAATAATATAATGGAAATAATTGTATTTATATCAAAATATAAATTTATTTTCATTCATATATTAAATTTTGGACACATAAATAATATTAAATACAATGAGATCCACATTTTGTAGCTATATTTTTATTAAAAATATATATAAGTTATGTTCATGGAAAGTATTACATTAGAAAATTCAAGTTAGATCTTAATTTTATAAGGGTCTAAACCAATACGTATTATTTTTTTAAACATGTTTAGGTCACATTCATGCCCTTATAGTTTGTTTTTAACCCATCTTTATATTCATTAACTCTTATAGTGAAATAATGTGTGTGTATATTTTGAATATTAGTATAGATTCAATAAAATTCTAAACAACAAAAAAATAGTCATGGATGAAATTTTAATCATTATAGAAATAAATTGGCATGAATTTATTTTTTTAATTAATTTAAGGTCATTTAATTAAATTTTATTTATTTCAAAATATCTTTAATTCCATATTTGAAATTATTCATTAAGCAACTTTTTAAAAAAATTAGAAAAATAAGATATATTTCTACCAAATACAATAAGAAACCCCCAATATGTAAAACTCATTTATTAAGCTATTTTATGTTTGTGATTATCTTAAATTATATTTACTTTAGTATTTATTTTATCATTTATCAGATGTATGAATTAATTAATCAAATATTGTATCATCATTGTACAAGGATTTAGGTAAATTATTTTTTTCCTTAAAATTATAATTTAATTATAATAATAAAGATAATAATTTTATGTTTATATTTACAATTTATAATCTATGATATTATTAGGATAACACCATATATAAATATTATATTTATTATAATTATAAATGTGACAAAATTTCCTTTTCATATAATTAAATCTATTAAGGGTCATTTTGAATTTGTAATGTGAACAAATAGACATATTTAAAAACCCTTATTTATTATGGATGTGTTTAACACATATAGTAGAATTGTGATATTTTTATGGATCAATATATAGTGTTTATAATTATAATTTTACCTATAATTACTTCATTTATCCTTCACTATGGTAATAAAACATAAGAATATTATGATTGACATTGTATAAAAATAAAGGGATCCAATCTAGTAAATTATAAAATTATTATATTAATTATGGAATAATGTTTTCAAAATTAATTTCGTATATTTTTTAAAAAATAACTAAAATTTAATTTTATAGATGGGACAAAACAATGGGCTTTAATATAAAAAATGTTGAAATGTTTGAAATGTATTTTGGTCCAATTTCAATGGAAAATTGATTCCAATGACCCAAATTGTATTTACTAGTTAATATTTGATACATTAAAAGTTTTAAAAAATCTAATATAGAGTCAAATTATATAAATAAATTAGATGAAACAGAAATTATCAACTAAAATGCAGTGATTTTTAATATTCATTAGATATAAAAACATACCAAAAAATACCAAAAAATTAAAAAAATTATATTTCATTATTATTATTTCAAAAATTATGTTAATTGTTTCAAATATAATTTATAAAAATATAAAACAATTATTTTTAAAACAATTATGCCATTAAATGGTTGAAATCTGCATTAGAAGAAAGATACTTTTTATGTGTAAAATTGGTTTGTTTCTCATCTTATTACTATTAAATCAATTTCATTAGGTTAAAAAAATTATATTTAATATTTTAATTATATAATTTCATAAAGTGGTTATAAATATTAATTATTTTCAATTTATAGGTTATTATATAATTACATTTTATTGTGCGGTTTAGCTTGGTGTTGTGTGAGACATAAAATATCAATGAAATTGAATTTATTTAAGAATAAACATACCATAAAATCATACGGTGTTACATTCTACCCTCTATAAATAAATTTCATCCCCACAATCTAAAATTTCACTTCAGAAATAAAAGGTTTGTACTTAAAAATTATTTTGTGGGAAACCCACATTGAAAATAGAGATAATAAATTATCCTTTTAAAAAGATGGAAAGTGAAATGATATTGTTATGAAATTTTTATTTAATAATTGATCATTACAGGAAACTGAAATAATATACACGGTAGACAAATCCAAATATAAAATTTTAATGGATAATGATTGAAATCATAGTCATTAGAATGTTAACAATCAAAAAACCGAAAATCATGTGATCATTGATTTCAAATTAATAAGAGTAAAAGGATAATTTTTTTTTCACAAATTACATTCCATATACTTTATGTATTCCATTACTATCAATATATGAACATTATAAATTACATTTACTTGACTACTTTACATATCATGGGTAAAATCTTAACCTTTGGTTGGGAATCTATCTATTTTCACATAATTTCATACACCTAGCGATGGATATTCAAGTTGAATTTTTATTCATAAATTCATTTTAATGAATCATAATATCCAAAATTAATTCCATGTTCCTCTAAATTTTCACTAAAACTATAACTCATAGCATATAGTATCCTATAATTTATATTTTAACCTTAAAAACAATATAATTGGATCAATTTAATCCATTAAAATATTATGAATCTTCAAAAATATAACTTCCCAAAATCAAATACCAATTAATTGGAATAATTTTGACTAGATTAATATAAATTATGAATGGATTGTCCCCCCAAAAAACGAAGCTCTTTTTTTTTAAAATAAATGTGGTCACCTTAAAACCCATATTAAATTTTTTTATCCCTCCATAGATGCTAAAAATGATTAAAAATTACAATATTTATATATCTACTGATTTATATAACAAAAACACTATTAATTAAATTATTATTAAAAACAATTACAAAATAACATTAATCATTCCACTCCATTCGTAAAGAATTAACTAATCTTCATAATCTATTTCCATACAAAATAGTTACTTTTTTCTTTTCATGTCACTTCAACACTAGTAGTATAACCATTTATATTATAAACTTGATGATTCTACCTATAGAACAATACCCAAACCACAATGACAAAAAAATTCACATAATGATATACTCATGAATATTATTTTCTAGGATTTCTAAATAAGGAAATATTATTCTCAGTAAAAGATCCCATAGGATTAACAAATTTTATCCATTGTATTAACAAATATACTAGATGATATCATTTAAAAATACATAAACTCAATTTTAGTCATAGAGTTATATTCCCAGGTCTATGATTTCTTAAATATAGTTCCCAATGTTTCTACTAAACAACTTCTATTACAAAAATTTATAACCTCGAGTAGAGTAGCCCAAATTCGGTGGTTAATTTATTACATTGATATGATATAAAACTAATAAATTCTCAATATACCAAAAATTTATTAGTGTTAGATAAAAATATATGCATTTGAAAAATCCATTAAAAATGGAACAATAAAACATAATAATTCGAATCATTTGAAAATATGATTAATATCATAGCTTAACCCCTCATATCACTCATAAGAATCTTCTTACAATATAGGGGAATAAGTGAACATAATAAATGGGTGAGATCAAATTATCATTAAGGGTTATCATATAGTGAATTTCATGAGTAAATGTGGTACAGACTATACGACTAGGTAAAAACAGAATCAAATGCTATTTAAATAATATCATGTTCTACTAAATTGACCTTTGATGTTATACTAGTAAAATATTCATTCTGAATGTCAATAACTGTATTCAAAATGATGGAATCCATAATTCTATAAAATGGAAACATATCATCAGGCCTCGACCAAGACATCTGAAAATAAATGGACATTTCTTCATCTATATACATTCATGGTTTGTCTCACTAGGCATAGCGATTCATCATGGGTATATAGTGGGCCAAATCCATCACATACCATGTCTAGGGATTTCCTCATGTTAATGGTGTCAAATGTAATGAACATTAACATTCTCGTTGATAAACAGGCACATGAAATGTGAAAACATTAACCATAAACCATGAACAATGTCAAAATAGAACATCCACATTCAAATGGATCATACTCTATTCAATAAAATCCAGTCGATGATATCATAAGAGAAAAACCTAAATTAAGCATAATATTTTACAAAGAATGTTAAAATAAAAAAAAATCTCAAATAAAATCATAGAACAATTACTCAGTAAAAACCATGTTAAACCCATAAAAAAGTTTCATATAAAAATAATATTTAATTTCAATATTACTAATTTTCAATAAAAAATATCCCAATAATAATTTATTTGGGGATTTATCCTCAAAAACATATATATGTATAAAGGGAATCTAGAAATTAAATAATAGTCATGGTGGCATGAATGTCGTTGTCTCTATTAAATTTTAGATTAAAATATTTGTTTTTTATTTAGTCAAAACATTTGGTATAAAAAATATAAAAATATTTCTTCTAAAAACATTTGAATTTAATTAATCATATAAGTACAATTTTATTTATAATCCATTTATATCAATATATATAAATAATTAAAATAATATAAATAATATCGTCATGGTAAAAAATATTTGATAATTATATCAATAAACATTCAAGGGGTATTACACCAATATGAATATTTAATACATAATCCCCCTGAAATAATAACATTTAACATAACATTAAAGAATATGATAAAAATTAAATTGATGAAATGACAAGTAAAAGGTGATATATAGGACGAAAATAAGAGTTTTGGTGTATAACATCAAACAATCCCTTGATACATGGATTTTGAGATGATGTTTCTTAGCATGGACATTAATTTTATAGAACATGTGTTAACCTCCTCTTCATCAGTGAGATTTTTTAGATCAATTTTTTATGTAAGCATCATCATTTTTAAGACTAGGATATCAAAAATGGATAAGGATGTTGTAAAGAGATTTTGGATAAGTTTGGATGAGATAAAATGTTTAAGGTGGTTTGAGGAAGTGAGAAAGGAGGTGTCCTCTTATAATTGAGGTGATGAGAAGATTTCAAAACTATACAAAAATACTAAGATATAATAAGGCTACTATAGATCCAAATCATTCCAGATGTCAAATAAATTATTATGGGATAAAATATTCCAACCTGTCATATCACCCATTCGATTATTAATCATTTTTTGATCTTTAAATTAATTTATAAAATAATAATACAATAAAATACAAATATGGTCACATTTGATACTATTAATTAAATTTGACATCAAATACAACAAGAAAAAATTAGAATTAGAATATAATTATTTCGATCATATTTAAAATATTGTATAAATGTATAAAATTATTTTAACACATTAAATTGTCCCAAATATTCAAGAATTGATACATCTAAAATCCATTATTTTAGATTTCTATTAATTAAATAAATATTTTCTTACCATTGAGATAATATTTAGGGTAACAATATCATATATAAAAATTAAAATTAAAAATATATAAAGGAAATATCATCATTACAATCTCAATAGAAAATTATGTTCAATAATAAATTAATCTTGTCACTATTTGGTCAAAGAAAAGATATTAAATACAAAGAGAGTGAAATTTTATCACTTTCAATAATTTAAATAATATATAAGTTATTTCATGGTCAGGTTTCCATTTAACTACCCATATTCGATCATAAGTTGATAAATGTGGAATCACCATCATTCTAAAATTTGTATACAAGTTTAGGTCACATTGTTACCCTTGTTGGTTTGGTTGTAACCCTTATTTAATTCTACTGAATCCTTCTATGACAACATGTGGTCAAAAAATTTATAGTATTATATGGTTAGTAAAAAATAAAAAACTAGTCATAAATGAATCATGGATGACATTTTCATCTTTTTACCAAATATTTTTCATAATTTTATAATTTTATTAATTTTAAATTGTTTTATAAAATATTAAGTATTTTAATGGAACATTAATGAAAATTGTTACACTACTTATAATATGTCTTTTAGAAAATATCATAAAAAAGTTATATTAAAAACAAATTTGATTATATATCCCCCAATATGTCTTATGATTATAAAATTTATTTTATTACATAAATTATATTATACTATTTTTAATAACAATATTTTTAATTACATTTATATGATATTTTATTTAATTAAACAATTGATACATCATAATTTTTCCAGCTACAAAGTTTGTTATTTATTTCCTAAATTTTTTAAAAAACATTACCATTATAAATATAAAAACCATATAATTCAAACTAATTTTATAGTGAATGATACATTCAGTATTAAAAGAAATATAAAATGAAATATTTATTATAATCATGAGTTCAACAACATTTACATATCAATAAATAAAATATTAGAGGTGTTATAATCACTTATTAATGAAAACAATGGTCATATATTTGAACCAAAAATGATTATGGATGAATTTGACCCATCTAATGAAATTTGATAAAGTGGTAGAGTCAATATATTTTATTTATAATATTAAATTTACCCATAATTACCAGATTTACCAGTAACCTTTAGAAAAAAAATTATCAAATTTACTATTCATATTTTCTAAAAAATGGTACCTCTTTAGTAAATATTGACCTTCTGATGTCAAATATAAAATCCATTTTTATAAATTTAATTCACTATATTTTAAAAAATTAATCCAAAATTAATCAAATACATGGGATGAAACAACTGGTTTTGAAATAAAAATTTTAAAAAAAATTCAATTTTTAACTAATAAATTGCATTGTGAAATTGAATCCACTAACAAAATTTGGATTTATTTATGTATTTATGAACTACAATACTATTAAACCAATCTGAAATATATTCTATCTATATAAATAAATTTGATGAAAACTAATTTATCAATTAAAATGTTGAATTTTTACTATTTTTAACTGATGAAACAAACCCAAACAATTCTATAAATTCAAAAAAAAATATTCGTGTAAAAAATGGGTTTATTTTGTAAAATATATATTATAAAATCATCAAAATTTAGTTTGAAAACATATGTTCTCATAAAATTTGGAAATAATTCCATTAGAAAAAATATTCTTATTATGGTAAAATTAGATTTTTTCTAATCTTATACCATTAAAATATATTTTAGTAATTTTAATAAAAATTATTGAATATCTTCAATGAATAATATCATAAATTTTTTTATTAATATTCATTGCATAAAATTTAATGTCTAGGTTCTCAAATTATTTTATTGTTTGGTTAATATATATGTTCCATTCAACATAATCTATTGAATAAATTCAATTTATTTATGAAGAGACATACTATATGTTCTTAGGGTCTTACAAAGAGAGAATAATAATTTCTAACAACTAACTTTTCCATTTCAACTATTTGAGAATTTCATTATTATAGGGAATTTTATATTTATTATATGATATATGAAATTTATATTCATATAATAAACACATATGTGAAGAGTTTCATAAAACATCACGTGAAAGAAAATAAAACATACCAATGACGAAACACATGATTATTTAAATCCATTTAATATCATTCCACATTTTTAGTACATGTGTTGATTCAATTCAAATGAATCCATAAGGTAATATGAAAATGATATCAGATGATTTACTGATAATAATACAACAATTTAATCAACCTATTTCTCCATATGTAAACCTAAGAATTCATCTAGAAAAGATTCTAGAAAATCCTCAACTGTTAGAGGAATCTGACAAGTTAAAGGGTTTATTCCATGTTATACACGAACCATAACCATCTATGTACCACGATTTGAATGTATATGCATCACCTAATGTGGCCTTGATTACTATTCATCATCAAATTCTTGCGAGTTCCCATCAGGGGTGGCGAAGATCACTTGAGGTTGTTAACAATAATATTAATATTTGTCAGAAATTAATCAATTTATCATGAAAATATTGTTGAATATTTATATTTTGATAAAAATAAACTCCCAATCCAACTCATCATCGCACATGATGTTTGAAAATGAGGGCTATTAGAAACCATGATCTTTTTCATATCCAATGATGATCAAAAATTACATAATAAAATGAAATATATTGTTTTTTTATCAATGATATTCAATATGATTTAATATGTTGAGTAATAGGTTGATGTATCAAATATATAAGTCATTAGAGTTTATGAAATATAATTTCTTTGTATCACAATTGCATGTCTCGCATCAACATCAATTAGATTCTCTTATATTAACTATTACCTATTTGTTTTGGAAGACTATGGATATAATACATATTTCTATGATGTTTAATGCTTAATACCTTCTCAGTTCATCACATTAATATTTTTTGGTTGTTAGAGAGTTTGAAGGAGGCACGGAATGAGTCCGGAGGACTTCAGTTTCTAAAAGGTGGAAGAATGGAGATTACACATCGTGTAACCTGATTACATGACATGCATGTTAGCCTCATAGATTTTCTATGAATTTTCACATTGTGTTAATATTTTTCATGATGTGAATAATTTTTTCAATGTTTGAAATATAAAATGGTTATAAAAATAAAATAAAATTAATTGGAAACATGGTTTTCACTAAAAAAAACCCCAAAATATTACATGACATGAAAGATGATTACAAGTATTGTAATACCCCAATAATGTGTAGTTTTAAAATTATTTTTCATTCCAACGCTCTTTTGTTTGGTTTTTTATTTTCATGACTCTCATTATAGGAAAACCCCCTAATCCCCAAAGAGTCCATCAAGCCCAAATCTTATCTTCATGATCTATCAATCATGGTGGTTGTTTGTTGGTGATACGTAATCAATACATAGTTATTTACTCCTCTTTCCCATATGTTTTTTATTTTTCTTCACATGATATTCTCTACAATAATACAATTTTTCATGAATGGGATGGTTGTGAATGATTTTTATAATATTATGGTGAAAAAAAGGTTGATCCTCGATTCGATCACTACATTTGTTTCTCGTCGGCATTCTTCTTCTCTCTACGGTGCACTAATAAGTTGAGAAGATTCATTGAGGTATGATATACATAATTTAATATAAATTGTGAATTATGTGGGAGGTATTTAAATTATTTAACTTATATATAATGGTTTTTCCATGATATTCAAAAAAAAATTTGTTAAATAAAAATTAAATTGTTATATCGATCCATTATTCATTCCATTGGTGTCTTTAAATTATATTTGTGATATTGTTAATTACGTGGGATTGATTCCCCACTGAAAATCATGTATGTTGTGGTAAATTTCATGTGACCCTAGTAAATTTTATGTTGTTTGGATCATGTTGAAGACTTACATATGAAAATTGTTTAATCATGTAATTTCAGTTAATGAATGGAATCCCCATGACTAGGTTTGTGTGATATCACCCTTAAATAATGATTGTAAATTTAATAGTGTACACCATTATAAATATAAAAATTTTAAACCTCATTTAATATGGTGAGATGTGTCGTATCATTGTGGCTAAAAACATGGGAAAAATGATACATGAGTTAGCTATGTTGTGGCGTGTGGGTTTGCTATGGTTTGTTATGTGGTGTGTCTATGTGTACTGTTATTTACAATGGGTTGGAATGTATGGTGTTTGGGATGAACATGGATATGATACATCTCCATGGGTGTGTAATGGATCTATTTTTAAGTGATTGATTTATTTTTTAATGGATGATAGGTTTTGGGCATCAAGGCATCGAGCTGGTTCTGTGGCAAGGTGATAAAAATTGTGTTGTGAGTTAGGGTTTTGTTCCGTTTGTACATGAATTTAATGGAATGGGTTTGATTGATGATTATATCGGTTGGTATGGCTAGTAAATATAACTGAAATGTGATACCATTTTATCCTTCGTATCGTGTTTCATCACCATCTAATTTGGAATTGATTATGTTTCCTATTGTCTGTTGTGTTTTGTAGTTTCCGAGATAATGATGGATTGAATAAATAATGAAATAATTAATGTGGACTATCTTGAGTTTGTTTGGATATGGTAGTAAAAATGGTTACTTGGTGAAAAAATTAAGGGATGTGTGGTTAATTATGAACAAAAAATTAAATGGGGTGTTTAAAGATAAATTGATAGGAAATTGAGAAGATGTTTTGGTTTTGTGTGTGTTGATATGCATTTAGAGGCACCTCAGAAGTTGGTCGTATTGTGAACTGGTGGTTATTTTTAGAACCCATAGGTTTTTTGTAGAGTTTGATATCATATTTTTACATACTTTTATTTTTATTTTTGATTTATATACACTCCCACCCTAGTTGTACACTACATGTCGAACTCCCCATCATCACGAGGGAGAGTGACATTACAAAACAACCTGGTGGGAGGACGGATTGCTGGCCACCCTCTCTTCTCAGCTCATTATTCTAGGCGGTGATAGACCAAGAATCATTGTATCGGTTGTGGTTTTTGATTTCCTTGTGTGTGAGGGTGTGTTATTCTTTTCTAGGTGTCTTCGAGATGGTAGGTGTTTTTCTTTCCAATGTGTCTTCTCGGTAGGAAGTGATGTGGTATGTGGCCTAGGTGCCTGCAAGGAGAATTTTATGTGGTATTTTTCCTACGTGTCCATGTGAAGGATGTGGTGTGGTTTGTGGGGACCATGTGTGTGTGGGAAGGTTTTGATGTGATACTTTCAAAAGAGGTGGGAGGGTACATAAATTTTTCATTATTCGAGAGCAGCTAATAAATGGGTGGAGTATCCTTTCATCGATGTGCATTATATAACATTTTTTGACTTGATATATTTGGTGATAATTCATTGGTGATTATGGGATTCTTAATATACCTTTTATGTATTTTTTGATTCTGCTATTTTCTCATAGGGGAATTAGTATGCTCCTTTCACATGTTCATGATAGACTTTTTCTTTCCTACTATGTAAACCTTTATGCCCACCCTAAGTATATGAATCATATTCCAGGAGTATAGTATTATTACATAAAACATGATGAGAATTAATAGCTTGGGATATGGGACAGTTGTTGAGTTCCTTCTTCATCATTATTTTACGTACTTTACCTTGGAGACTTCTATTTTGTATCAGTTCTATTTTACACATGCATATGAGTTGGATTTTAGTTTTAATTTATATTATGTATTGCAATTTTATTATGTATTATCCATAATACTTGACAATATTGATTAAAAATGTTAATGTCTTCCATATTGTGTGATCTGTATACCCATTGTTCTTGTTTCCAACATAGAGCCTACTGGAGGTGGGACTTGTTTGTAATTATCTAACATTTGTCATTTCCCACCCAGGAGGGGTATCATAAGAGGGAGGAGGTCATGGAATAATGGTTTCAAAGGTTTTTTTGAGAGATAGGATGTGGTTTGGGGTTATTTTTAGTGATTATGGCTTGTTTTGGAAGGGAAACAATGTGAGGTGATCTTGGTGTGTGACATGGGACCAGGAAGACCAGCTCGTACGTGGTATTTTAAGTCCCCCCATTAGCCAACGCAAGGTCAATGAGCATATGGAACAACTAATTGGGGATACACCATTTATAGTTTAGATACCTAAGAAAGGTACATGCATCATAATTACTTCTTCTATTAATTTAATTATGTTGTTTTGGGGAAGTTTAAATGAAGTTAAAATCAGTTCAATGATGTATAATTAATCTTTAATGAAAATTCCATACAACTCTAGCTTATTAATTCCATTATTACTTTTTTGATAAATATCATGTTCATTTTCTGCCTGTTGTTATGTTAATAGAGGTACAACAGAATGATCTGGAGGATTGATGGAGTTATGATTCAGTAGGGGGTGGATGACTAGTGGTCGGGGACCCTCTGTTCTTTCTAGAGAATGGCTTTGGGAATGTATGAGGGAAGTGTATTATTATTGGAGACAGAATAATGGATCAAGGGTCTTGAGGTAAACTTTAGTATGATCAAGTCCCAGACAATGTAATAGGTTCCCTTTTCTATTATTTAGATATATAGATCTTCCTAGAAGTTGTGTATGTTGTATCTAGAAGAGAGAAAGGAAGTAGGTGTTTTGTGGGTTGACATCGAGAAGTAATTATGGAAAAATTTCTTTTATTTGACTAGGAATGCTGAGAAGAGGTAGAAAATAAAATCCCATAAATAGGGGAGTATTTCTATATGATAGATGTAGATCATATTGAATAGACTATTTCGTTTTACTCAGATCTCCATCCAGATGAGGAGTCTCGTGTGGGACATCTTTTTGAGGCACTCTATCCTTCAATCATGTATACAATTATCTCTTTTAGGTTACTAATGTAATTGAGGGATCAGATAAAAGATGAGGTGATTGAGAGGATGAACATTAATGGAGGGTTACAATGATTTGGGACACATTAGGCTTCATCTAGAGGCATGGTAACCCATTGTAAGTATCAGGTGTCAGGACTTTCGAGGATTTGACCGGAAGAGAGTAGACCTCACTGGATTACTTGTCAACCATCTGGTCAATATATCATTCATGAGAAATTGGGACTAAAGATTTTATTTTTTGGAGTTTTAGGTCATCTTCAAAACTAGTTTCCATCATATGTTAGAGATCAATATGGTGGTGGTTGACAAGAAAAGCATCTTCGTCAATAGGAGTTGCCAGTGATACATTTTAAGTAGTTGGGAAATAATATTTTCCTCCACCAAGGGGAGATAGATCATGTAGAGGCTGTCCTCATGATGTTCATAGTGTTCAGGGGACTCATCCTAGAAATGTTTGTGGATGTATCCTTCAATAATAGGTAGAGGTATTGGGTGTGGTTATTTGCACGCATCAGAGGCAGTAGTCTCACCAACCTCTACGATTGTTAGTGGTATGATTAGTTTGATAAGTACACATGATGGTGATTTTTTTGAATTATGATCATTGCAATCAATTTTTTCCCTCGCTAGGCCAGGCTACTAGGGTATAAGTGGAGATTATTCACATGCCTCTAGTGTTTAATTGGCTTGTTTGATGGAGGACCTGGTTTTTTGATTTGTTCTAGGGATGTAAAAACATGATGGGACTACATCAGTCTCATGGAGATCTCTTGTTACTATTGATGCAATAATACGATTTCATCCTCATCATCAAGTAGTTGTATTCAATATTTTATGTTATCAAATTTCTCTAGAGGGTAGTTTTTCTTCATTCCTAGATGGTCAGCATGTGGTTTTTGTTGGCGTGCAGGGGTGTTATGTGGTCAATCCTTGTGTGGTTCCCCTCATCCCTTTTTTTGTCTATGATGTCAATAACAAATGTGGACAAATAAATATTAGAAGTTTCATTAGTCATTGGGGAGATTCTAAATATTTTCCACAAGGGTGTTATGATGTTACCTCTTGAAGTGATGTGGAGTTAGGTATAGACATTTATACCGATTCTTCACTGATTTTGATGGATCTTTCTCATATTGATCCTTTTGAGTATGGAATAAGGGGATTTAGATATTTTATCTGAAGCAAAATGGTTTTATCTATCCTAGTTTATCTCCACTGGGTTCTCTAGTATTGATCAGAAATATTTCGAACAGGGGTGAGGCTATTCACATGCTACCAAATGATGAATTAAGAGGTAGTGAAGAATGATAACCCTATTCTGAGAATATATGATATTTTCCACCATCTTATATTGGTGATTTGGTTTTCTATAATCAATCTCTATTCCATATATTACCAGTTAAAGGTGAATGGGGTATATATCAGGATGACTGATTTCTGATGTATTTTTGGAACATTGAGTTGTTGTATAGGTCGCTCGTTGTTACGAACACACTAGATGTGTTCCAGTGGATTATGAAAAACATGTTTGGTGAATTTCTGTATTGTATTGTCATTGTATTCAACCATGATATCATGATATATTCAATTTAATAGGAGAAGCATTTTGAGAATCAAATAACATTATTATAGGCTCTTTGACAACACATCCCTTAATTGAATGTTATCCATGTGTAATTTCATGACATTAGATGTACATGTCCTTAGGCATGTGGTGTATTAGTAGGGTGTGTCAGTGGACCCTTCGATTCTCATGGATATATTTTTTTAAATATTTTAACCCAAAAATATGATGAATTTTTAAAATTTTCTTTGTCTCATAGGATATTATTTGAGGGTTGTACACAATTTTCTCTCAGTTTTTAGCTCGGGTAATAGCTCTGACTAGGAAGTACCATGATTTTATGTGAAGTTAGTAGTGTTAGCTAGTGTTTGGATATCAAGAGGGAATGTTAGTCAGTTCCCTAGTTCTATAGCTTCAATAGGAAGGGGTGATGTTTGAGGTGTTTTTTATGATTCTCATTTTGGTATTGGGATGATCCTTGATTTTGAAATGGGCGTTGAACTCTTATGGGACTATGAAGTTTCATCTTTATGGGTTTAACAATGCCACCCGTGATCTTGACGTAGTAGCGGTTGTGTGTTCACTGAAGCTGGGGAAGAATTACATCATTAGGGAGTGTTATGTGGTCTTTATGGATCAGAGATGTTTGTGGTATATATTATCCTAACAGTATTTTATGTTTCTACAAAATTTGTGGTTGGAATTTCTTCGGAATTTTGATATTGATAATTGCAATACCATGGGATTGGGGAATATCGAGGTTGGTTCATTGAGTAGGAAATCATAGATGAAGCTTGATCAAGAATATGTCGATACATTGAAGGTAATGGAAGATTTAGAAGCCTTTAAGTTAGATGAAATTTTATATGGTGGTAGAGGCTATTTTTGTCAAATGATTTTATATTCCTCTCTGATGTTGACGGTGGATGATTCTTAATTAGTTGACTTAGAGGCCGAGGTGTTTCATGATCATGTTGGTCATGGTGATGCTCTAGATGGATGGAATGATGATGGTTTGAATTAGATATTTTCATTGGAGTGTTTTTTATATAGTTTATATGTGGGAGGGATTCCTTTTCGTGATTCATTTATAAACATTAGTGGTACACCTAGAAGTCTATATGATTTACCATGGATTTAGTATGCAGTTTTGGTGGCCTATGATGAAATGGGTAGCAGTGGAGTTGTTGGTAGGGTTCAAAGTTTTCCAGGAGAAAAAGGATGAGCATTGTGTTCTCTATGGTTTCTTGAATCCATTTAATGTCCCTTCGAGTTGATGTGGTGAAAAATTTCAATGTTTTTCAAAAACGTTTTACCCAAAGATTATGGAGGTTAAAATTCCATTTTGATGACAGTGGATCAGTTCACAGAATATACCCAAATCATAGCGATTAAGGAATCATGCATGGTGGATACCTTGGTAAAAATGTATTTGGATGGGGTGGTGTGTTTTCCAATAGTTCTGAGGTCTATTGTCTTAGGATGAGATGAGAGTTTTACCTCAATAGTTTTTAGGGGATTTTATCATGATTTTTTTTCATCATGTTACACCTCTTCACTGCCTTCCACCATGAGACAAATGGGGAAACATAACTTATTATCTAGACATTAGAGGATATATTGAAGATGTGAATCGTGGACTGTGGTGGATCTTGGTTATGACACCTATCTTTGGTTTTGATATCTTATTATAATATCTATCACAATTCCATTATGGTTTATCTATTTGTGGCTTTGTATGTAACTAGGTTTCATTCGTTATTATGTTGGATGGTGGTTGGGGAGACATTTTTTTCTTTGTCAGCATGTGGTGCAGAGAACTATAGTGAAATTTCCTATTTTTCATGAGATGATGAAAGAATTATAAGACTGGTAGAAGACATAAACCAATCAACAAAGGTTGCATATAGAGTTTGATGTTGGGGAGAACATGTTTTTCCTGGTCTCCCCTTGATGTGGGTAGATGGGGTTTTGTTGAGAGACTAAGCTTTCTCCTAGGATTTTTTGACCCCTTAAAAGTGTTATGGAAGGTTAGTGAGGTGGCATAAAAGTTTGGTTTGGCACAAGAGTTGGAAAGGGTCCACAACATCATCCAAGTATCACAAATTTGTTAATATCTACATGATTATTTCCACATCCTTGAATAGGGAGAGTTCGATATTGATGATGACGTGACATTTGTGGAGAAGCCAGTGAAGATCTATGATCATCATGTGTAGGTGATTCATGTAAGAAAAATTCCTTTAGTTCATTTATTGTGATGTCATGGTGGCCATAAGGATAGTAAATTGGAGTTATAAATGTATATCTATGCACAATACATAGAATTGTTTTGTTCATTACCTTATTATGTTTTGATTAGAAAGGTTGGAACGTTGTTTTATATAAGATGAGTTGTTTTCCATTGGTAGTGTTAGGTGAAGTGAACTATGAGATAAATTTTTGACATGAGGAATGGGGAGGACATGATCCATAATCCAGACACATTAATTTAGTTGTGATTAAACAAGTCATGTGGAGTCAGCTCTACCTAGAGTTGATAGCGTCATGGCATGGATCAAAAAATTCACTAATTCGGTTCTTCAGACAGTGTGGATGTTGTTCTTGAGTGTTGTTATAACGACCCATACTTTACATACATTGTTAAAAATTCAAAATTTAAGTACACTTATTACAACATATAACAAAACCATGAAAGGACCGTATGGGTATAGTGTCTTTAGAAACTGGGAAACATAAACAACTGGTTCATAAAGCATCTACATTGTCACCCATTTATTTCATCATATCTAGAGTCCCTATTGGAACATCCTACTTAATAACCTTCTTCCTAACATGGGGAATGAAAACATACAAAAGGGTGAGCTCAAATGCTCAGTAAGGGTAAACAAAAGAAATATCAATCACATCATATTCATAAGAACATAACAATTTGGAAATCTTTACCTGCAAAAGAAATCATAATTTCATAACAAGGGATAAATCATAGTATTGAAATATAATCCCAATAATCATAACATTAAACATTAAACTATGATGGATACACAAATAATCATAAAGAATCATTTCTTAGTAGTCAAGACTCATTGCCAAGACTACCTTAGCGGACAAAGTCCATTTCTGAACCGATTTCACTCCTCATTTCAGTCATATTTCACTGAACGGGATTAACCTGCCGTTCCAGACATGTCTATCTCATGAGATATAAATATTTCTCCAATTCATTGGAGGGTGATATATGTCCCACCCATATCATAATGAAACAATTCTTATGTGTGCCACAAAATCATAAATCATACATCATAGCATTACCCATGTAATAAAAATGGGATTCTTAAACATCATTCCATCATAACATAATCGATATAAGATAAAAAGACATCATAAAATAATTCCATCATAACATATTTAAAACAATGTAAAAATTGGAATATAAACCGAACCCTATATTATCTTAGATTGAAAATAATTTTGATAAAACACTTGAACTCCATTTTTGAAGAAAATATCCTTTCTACTTCAAAAACATTTTCCTTTCATAACATGTCATATAATTTTAAACTAAATGCATTTGGTTAAATATAAACTTGAAATCTTGTAAATGAAGTTTCATGGAAATAATTTTCTAAAAATATATTAATGTCGTATACGTTAAACATTCTTCTCGTAATTTGGCTGAAAAAGTCAAAAAGTACCTCGTACAAAAACCGAAAAACGATTCCTTTCATAGATTTTACTAAAAACTATCCAAAGGGTAAAATTGGATTTAAAAAATTGTATGTGGATGGAAATAATATTACATATTGAGGAAACATGGATTTGGATGATAAATATTCCATAGTAAATTCTGAAGTATAAACAATCTCGGATAAAAATGAGATTTCCATATTTTCCCTTACCTTAGGTATGATTTTCTCGTAAGTGTCAAAACATCCTGTATAATGATTTAAATAATGTAATTGAATTATTCCATAATCATAATTATTGTTATGATATCATATATGGTCATATTTTTAGATTCTTATTAGTAATATTTCATTGCTAGTTGTTATTCGGATGTTTATTACTTTTTTTCTTATGCGTGTTGTGTCGAATAAATTATTATTCGTGTTTTTAGGTTATAGATACCTTATTTACAGAATGGTATTAGTGTAATATATATCATATTTATTCATTAAATTCATTTATATAATCTTTATGCAAAGAAGATAATGTAGAACGAGTTGCATCACATCGTGGAGACGGTATTCCGTACGTACGCATGAGCGATGATATCGTTCCCATGATCGTGGAATTGTATTGGAGTGTATGTATACAACATCAGAATCAATATCAATTTACAATAATCATATATAGTTATTATTTAAACCATTATACCCATCCAAGTAAGGTGGTGGTGGAAAATAGATTACACCACAGCGTGGAGACGGTATTCCATATGTACGCACGCACAGAGATTTTATTTTCCGTACGATGGATATATGTTGAAATAGGGTGGTTTCATACTTATAGTAACATATCAGTATATGAGTGATACTTATGTTATTACTTCATAATTAAAAAACTAAAGAAGAAGTAGTAGAAGAAGAAATAAAGTTGACAGAATCGGTAACAGACATTACCTCTTCTTTGAAGCGTCTCTTCTTAACCTCTTCTTAGGGCAGTAAAGATGGTCGTTGAAGAAGACCAGGACCTCTAGGATTTTTTTAAGGAAGTGTAGAAGAGAAATTTTCAGGGTTTGGCAGAGCATGAAGGCTCAATGTGGTGTGAGGAAGAGAGGGAGGAGGTTCTCTTTTATAAGGGAGGAGAGGGGAACCTTTTGAAAAACTAAAAAAATTATATTATTATAAAGTCATATTCGGTTTTTAATAGCTCCAAATTGATTTATTTTGAAGCTAAGGTGGGGATGGGTCGAAATACTCTCATCCAATATAATTTAGGCAAGTTTAGGTTTCTATTTTAACCTTATCATTTAGATTTAACTTTAAGTTGAATAATTTTACCTTTACTGTGTCTACTTGTTTTCTTACACTATAAGGTTAATAAAATTACTATAACAAGAAAAACGAACCTGACGTTGTTTATTATTAATAAATATAACCTTATCTTTGTTATTTGGCCGAACCTTATATTTTTAGTGTAACGCCCCGACCCGAGTTACCTAGAGTCAGTGCATTATTACATAACATTGGCATAATCACAAGAAAGATCAAATCTCGAAAGACCGATTGGTTTAGTAGTCTTGGAAACACTAGATATATTCATAATGTTTTACATTACATCATAAAGTGAAAAAATACTACAAAAAAATATTGTCTCCATATCCACATTCATATTCCCACATAATATCCCTGAAGGTCATTCATAATTTACTTCTTCACTTCCTGGGAAAAATAAAACATAGAAAAGGGGTGAGCTCAAATGCCCAGTAAGGATAACAATATAGAATAAACATTCATAAATAAGATTAAATTTTTAAGGAAATTTATATCTAAATCAAAATCCTTTTAAACGTGAAATTCAACATAGTATGGAAAAAGTAAAATGATATAATGCCATTTACATATTCACATGGATATTCTACTAATCGAATAATCACATGTAATATCAATGACCACTTTCATAATGATAGAATTCATGATGTCAGACTATCATAACCACATAGCCAAGGCCATGTGCCAAGACTACAAATAAGATTTTGTCAAGGCCTTGTGCGAAGACACTAGTTTGTCTCATGAGACCTACTGACGCATCGAGGAGCTATAGCGGGCTCCACCCGTCACATATTAAGTCCAATGCATTCCCATATGAAAAGGATTAAACATAACATAAACATTCGTATTAAAACTAGCATACGAAATGTAAATACTTTCACCATAAACTATGAACGATATAAAAATAGCACATCCACAGTCAAACATATCACAAAACCTTCAATACAATATAGAAGTTTTTCAGCATAATAAATCAACTTCAAATAAGCGTAAAATCCATCAAAGGATGTTGACATAAATGAAATCAAAACTCTTTTTAGAGAAATATCTCTTTCTATTTTGAAATATTTTAAGTGTATTATATTTATGAAATAAAACATTTTCTTTGAAAATATTCTTATAAGCTTGTAAGGGAAGCTTCGACGATTTTCTAACGGCGGAAAATAACCTCACCTGCCGTATAAGTTAAAAAAACATTCTGACCTTAATTCTGTCGAAAAGTTTAAAAGCACCTTGTTTGGAAAACGATGGAAATATTACTTTATAAAACTATTATAAAAAGTCAAACAAGGGTATAAATGACTTTAACCCATATTATTTTAAATATTAAAAAAAATGTTTTGAAATGCATTTTTAAGAAACATGGATGTGGATGATAAAGAAATCACAGTAGATTTTTACGTAAAAACAACCTCGGATAATGAAGAGATTGTGAAATAACCCTTACCTTGTACTTTTCCTTGGTTGGGGTAGGTTATCCTCCTAATGAAATTATTTAAGAATCATATATATTCATATGAAATCATATATGATCTTTTAAAATTGATTTGTTAATAATATCTTAGTATTATCATTGTTTCGGGTGTTAACTTACTCATTTTATTTTATATGTATTGTTTCATAAGCCATGTTTTTCATGGATACGTTGTATATTATTCATATAAAGAATTATATCAAGTCCTTAAACATCATTTTTAAATCATCAAATGATAATTATACTTGAAAGGATACGATGGAGAATGAATCTCATCGCGTTCGTGGAGACGGTAGTCCGTACGTACGCACGAGCGACAATATCATTATTTTGACATTAAAATAATATATAAATGGATGGTAAATCATATATACAGAATCATTAAAATGTTTTATTTATTATTTACATGAGTTACACATCATTATTATACCCATCCAAATAATAACATATTGAATAACAATTACACCACGACGTCGAGACGGTAAGCCGTATGTACGCACGTATGGTGACATGTTATTCAAAGGGTGGATATAATACTGAATATGGTTGTACCATATTTATAATAACATCACAGTATATATATGATACCGGAGATATTATTTTATAATGGTAATAACAAAGGAAGAAGAAGTGGAAGAAAAAAGGAACTTGGAAAAAGGTGGTGAAATCATTACCTCTTATTCGGGTTCTTCCTTTTGATTTGATCAAAAGAGATCGTTACGTTGGCTTTCTGATCAAACTAAAGCCTCTAGGTTTTAGTGAGGGATGTTGGTAGAGTATTTGGGTAGAGTTTGGAAGAACCAAGATGCTTTGAAGGTGTGAAGAAATGAGAAGGAGAAGTTCCCTTTTATAAGAGGGGTGAGAGGCACCTTTGGAAAAGATAGAAATATTAATTTATAATAAATTCATATTCGGTTTCTAATGGCTCCAAAGTGTATTATTTAAATTTTAAGGTGGGTATGGTTCGAAAAAAACTCATCCAATAGAATTTATACAGGTTTGGGTACTTATATTAACCATATCTTTAAGTATTAACTCTATGTTAATTAGTTTCACTTTTACAATGTCTCTTTGTATTTTCATATTATATGATAATAAACATACTATATACATCCAAGAGACCCCCAAGTGATCCATTAAGGATATAAATATCATGATATAAGTCTCTTGGACGAACCTTATATTTTTAGAAATTGAATATCAATTAATAATATAATATTTTCTTTAAAAACTCTTTTATGTCAATTTTGACACTATTCAATAGTTGATTTTTTTGAAACTCATAACAGAATTATTACTTCTAAAAAAGTTAATTAATTAGATCCTAATATGTCATATGATCCGATAAAATTATTTTAATTCATTAAAAGTATCAAATTATATTTATTTGGGTATTTATAAAATAAATTATTTTAAATTGTCACTATTATGGTAATTACTTTATCATCATTGTGTCATAAATAAATTAACTTATGTAATCTATAAAAATTATAAATAAAATATGATTATGTAGGAAATCATATTAGATTTCTAATTAATATTTATAGTCGAAAATCCAACATACATAACCCTATGTAAAAATTGTTTTTCTAAAAGATATATGCTTGTGTCATTTTTGTATTCATTTTAACTTAATTAAAATTAAGTGTCCCTATCACCTACAAGTGGCTCCATGGGGTCCCAAAATCGACCCAAAGATGCCTATGGTCGAACATGTATCAACCAATGAGTCTAGGACACGTTTTAGGGCAATATAGTATTATTATAATATTATTTGTTAACCATTATTTACCGGATTTGCCCTTTAACCATGGTAAATAAAATATTTACCGAAGTAATTATTCAAAATGTCTAAAAATAAAAGTTACCTATTTACACAATTTGAAAATCCTGATTCCAAATATGGAATCCATTTTTCCAAATTCAACACACTGAAGTGGCATAAATTAATTTAAAATTAATTTCCCTTGTTAAAACAAAAAACGTGTTTTTAAGAGATAATAACTATCTAAAGATCGACACTTGTTTATGTCCGGATTAATTGTAAAATTATATCCAATGAACAACATTGAATTAAATGGTAAAAATATATTCTGAATATACTTTAAAACCACTCAAATTCATAATTTATCAATATTAATTATTTTGATTAAAAAAAATTTTTTAATTAAAATTTAGTAATTTTCACTATTCATCAAAATATTAAAGTTATCTGAAAAGTACCAAAATTTCACCTTAGGCTAAATTCGATATTTCGAATCCAAAAATGAAGTAAATTTTTAAATATAAAATATATATTATTTCAAAAAGTAGGTATTAATATTCGTAACAGCTAGTTTGATTGGTTATGGTGTGTTAGAACTCGGTGTTGCGTACAACACACGCTACCACATTATTCAAAGAGAAGCGTACCGTGAAATCTTGGGGTGTTACATTCACCCCTACTTCAAATAATTTCATCCTAGAAATTTCTAGAAAACTTATCACATGATATGACTTGGGTGGTTCTTCATCATAAGTTCCTCGGTTTCCCACGTTGCCTCTTCCATCTTATGGTTTCTCCACAAAACTTTTACCAGATGGGTCGTCCGGTTTCTTAGTACTTGTTTTCTCGTATCAACAATCCTGACGGGCTCTTCGCAATAAGACTGATCGGGTTCCAGTTCTAACTCATCATAGGTGAGTACATGCGTTGGGTCAGGAATGCATTTCCTCAACAGAGATACGTGGAACACATCGTGAACCTTGGAGAGACATGGAGGCATTGCCAATCGGTAAGCAACAGCCCCAATTTGATGTAGAATTTCGAAAGGTCCGATGTACCTGGGACTCAATTTACCTTTCTTACCAAAATTTATGACTCCCTTCCATGGAGATACCTTCAGGAAAACATGATCACAGACTTGAAATTCCAAATCCTTCCTTCGATTATCGGCATAGCTCTTCTTCCTACTTTGAGCTGCTTTGATGTGATTTTGGATTACCATCACCTTTTCCATCATTTCCTCCACCTGTTCTAGACCTAAAAGTTTTCATTCACCAACGTCATCCCAACAGGTTGGTGTGCAACATCTCTTTATGTATAACGCTTAATATGGTGCCATCTGAATACTCGAATGGAAGCTTTTGTTATAGGAAAATTCTACCCGAGGTAAATACTGATCCCACATACCCTGAAAGTCATGTGAGAAGGGTCTCAACATGTCTTTTATGGTTTGAATAGTCCGTTCTGATTGTCCGTCTGTCTGAGGGTGGTAGGCAGTGCTCAAATGAAGTTCAATATCAAGGGATTTCTGAAGACTCTTCCATAATCTTGAAGTAAAATGGGGATCACGGTCAGAAACAATCGATAGGGGTACTCCATGAAGTCTCACAACTTCATTAATATATAGTCTTGCTAGACGTTCCAGTGGTAGATCTTCTCTTATAGCAAGAAAATGTGCTGACATGGAATGATGATCAACAATAACCCATATTTCAAAATTCCTTCTAGGAGTATTTGGTAGCCCCATGAAAAATCCCATCGTAATATTGTCCCATTTCCACTCCGGTATGGGAAGAGGTTGCATGACTCCTCCAGGGTGTTTCCTTCCAGCATTCACTTGTTGACAAACCATACATCTTGACACAAAATGAGCAATCTCCCTCTTCATATTTTCCCACCAAATATGTTCCTTCAAATCTCTATACATTTTGGTGCTCCTAGGGTGTATAGAGAAATTGGAACTATGAGCATCATCCATCAATGCCCTTTTTAGATCAGGTATATCGGGAACACAAAGTCTCTTCTCGAATTTCAAAATTCCTTCTTCATACACAAAGTCTCTCAGTCTCCCATCATTCACAGCTTTAATCTTCTTTTGAAATTCTTCATCATCGGTCTGAGAACAATTAATCCTTTCTAGTAAAGATGGTTTGGAAACTAGTTGAAAAAGCATTGATGTTTCTCCTCCATGGTTATTCCCATGTCCATCTTCACTAGATCTATGAAAATTTGATCCCTTTAAATTCTCATATTGTTCAAAACTCCGTGATCTTTTCTTCTCAAAGCATCTGCCACCATGTTTTCCTTCCTCGGGTGGTAGTGTATCGTACAATCATAATCTTTGAGAAATTCAAGCCATCTCCTTTGCCTCATGTTGAGTTCTTTTTGTGAGAAAATATACTTCAAACTCTTGTGATCTGTATTAATTTCACATTTTTCACTATAGAGTTAGTGCCTCCATATCTTCAAAGCAAAGATCACAGCTGCTAACTCGAGATCATGAGTAGGATAGTTTTGTTCATTAATTTTCAAGTGTCGTGATGCATAGGCAATAACTCTATCATTCTTCATAAGGACACAACCAATTCCTTTCATCGATGCATCACTATAAATAATGAACCCATCATTCCCCGATGGTAGAGTCAATATAAGAGCATTCAATAATCTTCTCTTCAGTTCTTCGAAACATTATTCACACTCTTTTGTCCAAACAAATTTAACCCCTTTATGTGTGAGCTTCGTTAATGGGTTAGCCAATCAGGCAAAATTCTGGAAGAAACATCGATAATAACCTGACAAACCAATAAAACTACGTACCTCAGTCATACTCATAGGTGCTGGCCATTCTTGGATTGCCTTGGTCTAAGAAGGATCAACATAGATTCCATATTTAGAGACAATATGGCCAAGAAAAGAAATCTCATGAAGCCAGAATTCACACTTGCTAAACTTTCCATATAATTCATGTCTTCTCAAAGTCTTCATGATAATGCCCAAGTGATTTTCAAGATCTTCATAGATTTTGGAGTATACCAAGATATCATCAATAAATACCACCACAAATTCATCGAGATACTCCTTGAAAACTCTATTCATCAGATCCATGAATACAGAGGGTGCATTAGTCAATCCAGAAGGCATTACAGTAAACTCATAATGCCCGAACCTGGTACGAAATGCTATCTTTGGAATGTATTCCTTCTTCACACAGAACTGATGGTATCCAGATCGAAGGTCAATCTTTGAAAAGTATTGAGCTCCATGAATTTGGTCAAATAAATCATCAATGCGTGGTAGGGGATACTTGTTCTTTATTGTTATAGCATTGATCTCCCTGTAGTCGATACATAACCTCATAGATCCGTCTTTCTTTTTAACAAAAAGAACAGGGGCTGCACATGGAGAAACACTAGGTTGAATAAATCGCTTATTACTCAATTCCTCTAGTTGTTTCTTTAGTTCAACTAATTCTACAATGGACATTCTATAAGGGGTCTTCGATATAGGCCTTGATCCATGAATTAAATCAAATGGAAAACTCAACTTCTCGTTCTGGAGGATGTCCAGGTAAATCTTCCAGAAATACATCTACAAATTCTTTAACAACAGGTAAATCCTCTATTTGAACATTATTTTCCTCACCCACAGTTATTTCATTCTCTTCCTCCCTAATAATTGAATTTAGTTGAGCTACTGGGGGTGGATCTAGATAAGAATTAGGTGGTGACGATTCTGCTCTAATGATAAGGTGTTCCTTATCATCATCATCAAGAATCGTAACCTCTTTCTTCTTACAATAAATCTTCGCATCATAGTTCGAAAGCCAGTCCATACCGAGGATTATATCAAACTCAATAATAGGTATGACGATGAGATCAGCAGATAAAGAACATTTATGTGCTCTAATGGGGACTGATTCACAAAACGTTGTTGCAATGATACTTCCCTTAGGAGTTTTCACTGACAACTCCCTTGTTAAATCAAATTGGAAATATTTAATTTTCTTAGAAAACTGGGAAGATATGAAATAATGCGATGATCCAGTATCAAATAATGCATTTTCTAAACTTGAGGAAACCATTAAATTACCTGCCACCACGTCTTTCGGAACTTCTAGCTCAGCAGTAGTGATAGCATAATCTTGGCCTTGATCCCTTGGCCTTTACTGAGGTATGTTTTCCTGGCGCTTAGAACATTCATTTGAATAATTCCCCATCTCCCTGCAATTGTAGCACTGAACATTGGTAGCTTCCTTCTTCCCCTTGCAATCACGAGTTTGGTGGCCTTTTTCACCACACTTGTAACAGACTCCCATTCCCTTCAAGCAAGTACCGGGGTGTTTCTTCCCACATTTACCACAGGATGGATATTCAACCTTTCCCTTCTTCCCCTTATTTCCATTCCCAGATTTATCAGCAGGTCTCTTCTTCTCTTGCTTTGCTTTAAATTCATAAGACTTAGAGAATTCCTTTTCAGTCTTGATAGCACATGAGACAATGTCTTCGTACGTTGAAAAGGATTGTGAGACTAATGCTCGATGGAGAAATGGTTTTAACCCATCAAAGAAATTCCCAATTTTACTTCTTGGGTTACAGATATAATCTCCAGCATACCTTGCTATCCTTGTAATGTTAGCCTCATACTTTGCGACATTCTCATCCTCCTTTTGTTTCAGACTCAGAAACTGCCTTTCCATATTTGCTCGGTGGTCGCGAGGAAAGTATTATTCTAAAAATAGATCATTGAACTCCCACCATTCCATATTTGATACTTCATCATCTTCCTTCATATTTTGAATCAATGACCACCATTGATCAGCATCTCCAGTGAGGCGGTAAACTGTCATGATAACTTTTTCCCTTTCACTACTCCCCAAAGCCTGAAATATTTTCTCTAGGGAAAATATCCATTTCTCAGTGACTAAGGGATTTGTACTCCCATTGAACGTTGGTGGTTGTTTCCTCATGAATCGATCTAACATTGATACTCCACGATGCGGATCATGGTGCTCCATACGGGTAAGCTTATTATTCATAACCTGAGTGAGTTTTCCCAGTATAGTGATTAGCTAATCGGCACCAGTTTCATCACCAGCTCCACTATAATTATCTTGAGCATGAGGTCAATCCCTATATGGATTGCGTGCATTGATACAATTTCCATTTCTTCTACTGGGCGCCATTTCTTAACAATGGCATAAACTAGATCAGTTTATGAATCAAAATACATAATCCCATACTTATAAAAACATAACATAAATTGAACTATTTATGGATATAATACATAATCATAAAAATGTTTTCTTTGAGGATGTATATACTCATAAACCCTTCATAATGATTTGTAAAGAAAATGAGAGTTATCCTAAGAATATCCCCCAGGAGTGTCGTAACCAAGAGTGCAGCAAGTCCCGTTGTCGTGCACCAGTTCCCATTCGAGTCTAGCTCAAAGCGGTGTTTTCGGGTTTTACCACTAGGTACATCTGTGCCAGAGCCGCCTCTACCTGCTCGTATCCAGACAGGGATGTATTGCTCGGAAAACTCACAAAGTCTCTACAATACCAAAATTCCAGGAAGTTCTTCTATATTAATCCTCAATGTTCATCTTAGGTCTACGTGCTCTAATAAGAGTTTATCTAAATCTAGCTTCCAAGATTTGTTCAAAACTTTATGTTATACCAACTGTAATGCCCTGACCCCAGTTACCTAGAGTCGGTGCATTATTACATAACATTGGCATGATCACAATAAAGATAAAATCTCGAAAGATCGATTTGTTTAGTAGCCTTGGAAAAACACTAGATATACTCATAAAGTTGTACATTACATCATAAAATGAAAAACTACAACAACAACATATTGTCTCCATATCCGCATTCATATCCCCACATAATATCCCTACAGGTCATTCATAATTTACTTTTCACTTCCTGGAAAAAATAAAACATAGAAAAAGGGTGAGCTCAAATTCCAAGTAAGGATAACAAAATAGCGGAAACTTTCATAAATAATAATAAATATTTAAGGCGATGTATAACTAAAAAAAAGCCTCTTAAACTTGAACTTCAACATAGTATGGAAAAAGTAAAATGAAATAATGCCATTTTCTTATTCACATGGATATTCTACTAATCGAATAATTACATGTAATATCAATAACCACTTTCATAATGATGGAATGCATAATGCCAGACTATCACAACCACATAGCCAAGGCCTCGTGCAAAGACTACAAATAAGATTTTGTCAAGGCCTTGTGCCAAGACACTAGTTTGTCCCATGAGACCTACCGATGCATCGAGGAGCTATAGCAGGCTCCACCCGTCACATATTAAGTCCAATGCATTCCCATATGAAAAGGTTTAAACATAACATAAACATTCGTATTAAAACTAGCATACGAAATGTCAATACTTTCACCATAAACTATGAACAGTATAAAAATTTCACATCCACAGTCAAACATATCACAAAACCTTCAATACAATATAGAAGTTTTGTATCATAATAAATCAACTTCAAATAAGCGTAAAATCCATCAAAGGATGTTGACATAGGTGAAATCAAAACTCTTTTTAGAGAAATATCTCTTTCTATTATGAAATAATTTAAGAGTCTTATATTTATGAAAGAAAACATTTTCTTTGAAAATATTCTTATATGCTTGTAAGGGAAGTTTCGACGATTTTCTAATGGAGGAAAATAACCGCACCTACCGTATATGTTAAAAAAACATTCTTACATTAATTCTGTCGAAAAGGTTAAAAGCACCTTGTTTGGAAAACGACGAAAAGATTCCTTTATAAAACTCTTATAAAAAGTCAAACAAGGGAATAAATGAATATAATCCATATTCTTTTAAATATTAAAGAAAAAGTTTTGAAATACATTTTTAAGAAACATGGATGTGGATGATGAAGAAATCCCATTAGATTTTTATGTAAAAACAACATCGGATAGTGAAGAGATTGTTAAATAACTCATACCTTGTACTTTTCCATGGTTGGGGTAGGTTAAACTTCTAATTAAATTATAAAAGAATCATATACATTCATATGATATCATATATTTTCTTTTAACATTGATTTGTAAATAATATCTTAGTATTATCGTTGTTTCGGGTGTTAACTAACTTGTTTTATTTTATATGTTTTGTTACATAAGACATGTTTTTCATGGATAGGTTGTATATTATTCATATACATAATGATATCAAGTCCTTAAATATCATTTTTAAATCATCAAATGATAATTATACTAGAATGGATACGATGGAGAATGAATCTCATCGCGTTCGTGGAGACGGTAGTCCGTACGTACGCACGAGAGACAATATCATTCTTTTGATATTATAATAATATATAAATGGATGGTATATCATATATACAGAATCATTAACATGTTATATTTATTATTTACATGAGTTACACATCATTATTATACCCATCCAAATAATGACATATCGAATAACAATTACACCACGACGTGGAGACGGTAAGCCGTACGTACGCACATATGGTGACATGTTATTCAAAGGGTGGATAGAATACTGAATATGGTTGTACCATATTTATAATAACATCACAGTATATATATGATACCGGAGTTATTATTTTAGATTGGTAATAACAAAGGAAGAAGAAGTGGAAGAACAAAGTAACTTGGAAAAGGGTGGTGAAATCATTACCTCTTCTTCGGGTTCTTCCTTTTGATTTGATCAAAAGGGCTCCTAATGTTGGATTTATGATCAAAATAATTCCTCTAGGTTGTAGTTAGTGATGTTGTTAGAGTATTTGGGCAGAGTTTGGCCGAACCAAAAGGCTTTCAAGGTGTGAAGAAATGAGAAGGAGGAGTGCTTTTCTATAAGAGGGGTCAGGGGCACCTTTGGAAAAGCTAAAAATATTAATTTATAATAAATTCATATTCGGTTTCTAATGGCTCCAAAGTAGATTATTTAAATTTTAAGGTTGTTATGGGTCGAAAACCACTCAAGAAATATAATTTAGACAGGTTTGGCTACTTATATTAAACATATCATAAGTATTAACTCTAAGTTAATTAGTTTCACTTTTACAATATCTCTTTGTATTTTTATATTATATGGTTAATAAACATACTATATACATCCAAGAGACCCTCAAGTGGTCCATTAATAATATAACTATCATGATATAAGTCTCTTGGCCGAACCTTAGATTTTTAGGAATTTAATATCAATTAAGTATATAATATTTGTTTTAGAAACTCTTTTATGTCAATTTTGACACTATTCAATAGTTGATTTTTGTGAAACTTATAACGAAATTATTACATAGAAAAAAGTAAATTAAATCAATCCTAATATGTCATATTATCGTAGAAAATTATTTTAATTCATTAAAAGACTCAAATTATATTTATTTGGGTATTTATAAAATCAATTATTTTAAATTTTCACTATTATGGTAATTACTGCATCATCATTGTGTCATAAATAAATTAACATATGTAATCTCTCAAAATTATAAATAAAATATCATTATTTAGAAAATCTTTTTAGCTTTCTAATGAATATTTATAGTCGAAAATCCAACATATACAACCCTATGTAAATTTTTTTTTCTAAAACCTTTATGCTTGTGTCATTTTTGTATTCATTTTAACTTAATTATAATTAAGTGTCCCTATCACCTACAAGTGGCTCCATCGGGTCCCAAAATCGACCCAAAGATGCCTATGGTCGAACATGTATCAACCAATGAGGCTAGGACCCGTTTTAGGGTAATTTAGTATTATTTTAATATTATTGTTTAACCTTTATTTAACGGATTTACCCTTTAACCATGGTAAATAAAATATTTACCGAAGTAATTATTCAAAATGTATAAAAATAAAAGTTACATATTTACACAATTTTAAAATCCTGATTCCAAATATGTAATCCATTTTTCCAAATTCAACACACAGAAGTGGCAGAAATTAATTTAAAATTAATTTCGGTTGTTAAAACAAAAAGCGTGTTTTTAAGAGATAATAACTATCAAAAGATTTACACTTGTTTATGTCCGGTTTAATTGTAAAATTATATCCAATGACCACCATTGAATTAAATGGTAAAAATGTATTCTGAATATACTTTAAAACCACTCAAATTCATAATTTATCACTATTAATTATTTTTATTAAAAAAGTTGTTTTTAATTAAAATTTATTAATTTTCACTATTCATCAAAATATTAAAGTTATCTGAAAAGTACCAAAATTTCACCTTAGGATAAATTCGATATTCCGAATCCAAAAATGAAGTCCATTTTGAAATATAAAATATATATAATTTCAAAAAGTAGGTATTACTATTCAAAATGGCTAGTTTGATTGGTTATGGTGTGTTAGAACTCAGTGTTGCGTATAACACATGCTATCATATTATTCAAAGAGAAGTGTACCGTAGAAGCTTGGGGTGTTACATTTATGAATAAATTAACATTTAATAACATAATATTTTTTTAAAAAACTATTTTATGTCAATTTTGACACTATTTGGTAATTGTTTTTTGTGAAAATCACAAAAGAATGATTAGTTCAAAAAAAGATAATTATATAAATTCTAACATGTCATATTAACCTAGAAAATTATTTTAATTCATAAAAAGTCTCAAATTACATTTATTTGGGTATTTATAACATCAATTATGTTAATATTTCATTAATAATATAATTACTGCAGCATCATTGTGTCATAAATAAATTATATTATTTAATGTCTAAAAATAAAAAATAAAATACCATTATGTAGTAAATCTTTTTATCTTATTAATGAATATTTATAGTCTAATTTATCTTATGTATAACCCTATAAACATTGATTTTAACTATTTTAACAATTCTTTAAATAAAATAATAATAAATTTCTTAATCTAATCCAAGTAGACCTAAATGGTCATATATTATTCCTAAGGTTGTTTTTGGTAGAATTACACTTATCTAATAGAATTAGGACATGTGTTAGGGTAATAATAATATCATTTTTACCCTTAATTACCCTATTTACTTTTAACCGTGGTAAAAAAATTAAAAATTTACTATTCACCAAAAATTATTTTCATCTCATTGAACCAAATTTTAGTTCTTGATATTAACTGTGTCTCTCATATTTTTGAAATTCCACTTACAGAAGTGGTAAAATTATGTTTTATGTAAATTTGCAAATTCTCTTAGGAGGTGGGTAAAAGACGGTGAAATGTTCAATAAATTTTTTATATATCTGGAATTATTATAAAATGACTCCAATGAATTACTTTGAACATATATAGTTATAATGTATCAATTTTGACCAAAAATAAATTTAAATAAAATAAATAATTATTTAAATAAAAAGTCTGTTTTTAAATAGTAACCTAGTGTTTTCACTATTCATCAAAAATTGAAAGTTTTCAGAAAAATACCAAAATTTCACCCTAGACTAATTTTGATATTAAAAATCCCAAAATGAAGTCCATTTTGAACGATAAAATTTATAAAATTTCAAAAAGTGGGTATTAAGATTCATAACTGCTAGTTTTAATAATATTCTAATAGCATATCGTTGTTTACTGAAACTCGGTATTGCGTACAATGAAAGCGATCGAGGAAGGTCCCAATTGCGTGTAAAGCAAGCTAAGATAGTGTTTTGTGTATTGAAAAATTTCTTTGATGATTTATATAAAATAAAAACAAAATATTTATCATAAAAATCATGGGTGTTACATTCTACCCCCCTTAAAATGAACTTCACCCTCGAAATTCATCACTTCGTAACAAACAGATGATGACACCTCTCCCTCATCATATCCTAAAGCTCCCATGTACCTTTTTCCAATTGGTTGTTCCTCAAAAAAACTTTCACCACGTGAGTGGTCTTGTTTCATAGGATGTTTACGCTACAATCCAGAATATCTATTGGTTGTTCTTCATAAGGAAGATCTTGCTCCAGCAGTACAACTTATGAGTTGAGTATATGTGAAGGATCTGGTATCTACATTCTTAGGAGAGATACATGTAACACATCATGAACTTGAGAGAGATTCAGAGTAAGAGCCAATCGGTAAGCTACCTTCCCAACATGATCCAGTATTTTGAATGGACCGATATACCTAGGGCTCAGATTTCCCTTGTTTCAAAATATCATTACTCTCTTCCAAGGAGATATTCGTAAGAACACTTTATCACCACTACAAACTCTAGGTATTTTCTTCGGTTGCCGGTATAACTTTTTTTTCGACTCTGAGCTTCTCTTATATGTTGTTGTTTAGATCTGACCTTTTCTGCCATCTCATCAACAAGATCAGGTCCTAATATGTTTATTTCGCCAACTTTACCCCAGCAAGTTGGAGTCCAACATTTCATTTCATAGAGAGCTTCATAAGGAGACATCTGCATACTAGAGTGGAGGCTATTATTATAAGAAAATTCCACCAATGGTAGGTGTTGATCCCAACCACCTTTGAAATCCATAGAGAAAGCTCTCAACATATCTTCTAGAATTTGAATTGTCCTCTCCGACTAACCGTCTGTCTAAGGATGATAAAAAGTGCTGAAACTCAACTCTGTATCCATAGTATGATGAAGACTTCACCATAACTTTTAGGTAAACCTCAGATCCCGATCAGATATAATGGAAAGTGGTATAACATGCAATCTTACAACTTCTTTTAAATATAACCTGGCAAGCTGATCCAGAGAAAAATCCTCTCTAATAGCAATGAAGTGTGCAGACTTTGTAAGATGATCAACTACGACCCAGATAGCATTATTGCCTTTGGATGTTTTAGGAAGTATAGTGACAAAGTCCATAGTGATGTTTTCCTGTATTCATTTAGGTATGGTTAATGATTGTAACATCCCCTTAGAATTCTGTCTCTCAACTTTATCTTGTTGACAAACCAAGCATCGAGAGACATATTCAGCAAAATCTCTTTTCATGCCATCCCACCCGAAGTACTCTTTCAGGTCCCTATACATCTTCATGCTTCCATCATGAATAGATAATGAAGAACTATGAGTCTCATCCAGTAGCACCTTCATTAATTCTGGGATGGGAGGAACACAAACCTGATTCTTGAACATTATTATCCCATCACAATCAAGGTTGAATTTAGGAACACTTCTCACCTTCTTTTGTAACACTACACCTTCTTTCTGTGCCTCTTCAATCTTCACATGTATAGATGGTTGAACATTCATTTGAGAAAGATACGATTTTTCCCCTTCTATTATAAATCCAAGATCCATCCTTAATAAATCAATAAATATTGGATCTTTTGTGATCCTCATCATGGATAAGCTAGCATGGCCTTTTCGAATTAATTCATCTTCCACCTTGTTTGCTTTCCCAGGGTGGTAATGAATTGAGTAGTCGTAATCCTTAATCAGCTCCATCCATCTTATTTGGCTCATATTCAGCTCCTTTTGTGAGAAAATACACTTTAAACTTTTATGATTAGTATAAATATCACACCTTTCTCCTTAGAGATAATGCCTCCAAATCTTTATTACAAAGATTACCGAAGATAACTCCAAATCATGAGTTGGGTAATTTTGCTCATGGATTTTCAATTATCGTGAGGCATAAGCTATCACCATATCATTTTGCATAAGAACACACCCCAGCCCTTTATTGGATGAATCACTGTAGATCACAAACCATTCTCCACTACAAGGATGTGTGAGTACAGGTGCACTGGATAAACTTCTTTTCAACTCCATGAAATTCTCTTCACATTCCTCCGTCCACACAAACTTAACTCCTTTTCGAGTCAACCTGGTGAGTCGATTAGATAATCATGAAAAATCTTTCAGAAAACGTCGATAATAACCAGAAAAGCCAAGAAAACATCGGATCTCAGTTGCTGTTGTTGGTCTCGACCATCATTCAATAACCTCTGTTTTTGCTGGATCCACAGATATCCCCTCTTTTGAGATTATGTGACCCAAAAATGAAATTTTTTTAAGACAAAATTCACACTTGGTAAATTTGTCATAAATATTCTACTTTATGAGGGTCTTCAATACACTTTTCAAGTGATCTTCATGTTCTTCATTCCTCCTTGAATTGACAAGAATATTTTCTATACAGACTACCACAAACCGATAAAGATATTATCTAAAGACTCTATTCATTAGATCCATGAAGATAGCATGGGAATTAGTAAGACCAAATGCCATCACTATAAATTCATAGTGTCCATACCTTGTACGGAAAGCCGTCTTTGGTATATCCTCCCTTTTGACCCTTAATGGATGATACCCTAAACGAAGATCAATCTTGGAAAATTATGGATCTCCACATAGTTTGTCAAATAAGTCTTCAATCCGTGGGAGAGGATATTTGTTCTTGATAGTGATCTTGTTAAGTTCTCGATAATCAATGCAGAGTCTCATTGATCCATATTTCTTCTTAACAAACAGAACAGGTGCTCCCCAAGGTGATGCACTAGGGATTATGAATCCCTTATCAAGATTATCTTGGAGTTTCTTCTTCAATTCCTGCAACTCAATTCGTGCCATTCTATAAGGTGTCTTTAAAATAGGTAAAGCACCTGGTACGAGTTCTATTGAAAACTCAACATCACGGTTTGGTGGAAGACCAGGCAATTCCTCTGGAAATACACCATCAAACTCCCGTACAATGGGAATATTCTTAATCATGAGTTTCTCTCCAACCATTTGAGATAAATAACCTTCATTTAGTGGAATCAAGACCCATAAGATGGAAGAAATTTACACTAGAAGGTTATGTTCATCCTTGAATCGATAGACGATCACAGATTGATCTGGAATATGAAATTTGACTTCCCTTCTTTGGAAATTAATATGAGTTCCATATAAAGAAAGCCAATCCATGCCATGAATCACATAAAATTACACTATAGGAAGGATCGTAAGATTTTCATGAAGCAAATTCCAAAAAACTTCAATTGGAGATGAATTATAATCTTTTGATGCGACTGTTGTCCCATTAGGGGTTGTCACAGCTAACTCAACATCTAATTGTTGAGGTAATACGGCGATACCCTTAGAAAATTCTTCATATATAAAAGACTGGGTGGATCCAGAATCAAATAAAACATTTGTTACTTTAGAGTGGATGGTAAGTGTACCTTTCACCACTTCGTTCTCATACTCCACATCGAGGACAGAAATTGCATGTGACATTCCTTTTTCTTTAGCCGTAAGAGTTTGTTTATGTAGATCATCATCAACAACCCTTGGATTTTGGAATTTATTGGCATAATTCCCCATTTCTGTTCACATGTAACATTGATGTGTAGGAGGTGCACTCTGTGTAGCCTTTTCTTTGTTCGCATCACTAGACATCTTCTTCCCATCATTGCAGCATTAAAATGACCGATGACCTTCCTTTCCACATTTGAAACATTTACTTGTCCCTTTAAGACAAATCCCTCCATGTTTCCTTCCACACATTGAGAATAAGGGAAAAATCATCTTCTTTTCAGTGTGCTCTTTAGATTTTCCTTTGAATTCCATTTTCCTCTTCTTATCAAACCCATATGAATGATAGGTTACTCCAATCTCCATATCAACCTTGAGAGCACATCGAATGATTTCCTCGTAGCTATTGAAGTCCCTTATGGATAACACCCTTCTAAGACTTGGTTTTAAGCCACTAAAGAATCGATCGATCTTACGCTCAGGTTGGATAATAATCCCAGAAGCATACCTTTCAAGTCTGTAAAATTTGGTTCATAGGTACCAACAGATTTATCATCGTTTTTCTTCAGTTCAAGAAACTCCTTCTCCATCTTTGTTCGAAGAATACGAGGGAAGTACTTATTGAAGAATAAGTTCTTGATCTCGTCCCATTCCATGGACTCAATTTTATCTCTTTGACTCATATTCTTGATAAGATAACACCATTGATAAGCTTCACCTTCCAAACAATATAATGCTAAGATGACTTTATCATGATCAGAACATTGAAGAACTGAAAATATCTTTTCCGTAGTACAGATCCATTGTTCAACAACTAATGGATCCGTAGACCCGCTGAATGAAGGTGGAAACTGCCTCATGAAGAATTAAACAGAATTTTTCTCCTTCCATTCCTCATTTGGAAGTCCTGTATGATTCATATCTTGAGAAATTTGGGTGAGCATGGCTATAAGATTTTCCATTCCAGCTCCCATAACGCTCAGTTGCTCGGGGGGACAATCATTGCTTTTCCCGTCGCAATCCGTATTAACATGGTTCCTTATGGTTCTAGCCATTGACTAAATCCAAGAAGAATAGTGTGATAAAAAATAATTATAATAGGAAACCCACATAATCAAGAATAAAATTTTACCCTTAAGGTCTTATCATAGGTTATTTATGACCATTTCTAAAACACTAATATTGTTTTCTATGCTAAGACTTATCCTTAGGGTTCTTACTAAGGTTTTCACATCCTAGTTTCCAAAGGTTGACTATACATTTCCTCTGATACCAACTATAATGACCCATACTTTACATATATTGTTAATACTTCAAAATTGAAGTAAACGTATTAAAACCTATAACAAAACCAAGAAAGGACCATATAGGTATAGTGTCTTTAGAAACAGGGAAACATAAAAAACTGTTTCATAAATCATCTACATTGTCTCCCATTTATTTCATCCTATCTAGAGTCCCTTTTGGTATATCCTACTTAATAACCGACTTCCAGACCTGGAGAAAGAAAACATAAAAAATGGTGAGCTCAAATTCTCAGTAAGGGTAAACAAAAGAAATATCAATCAAATCATATTCAGAACAACATAACATTTTGGAAATCATAACCTGCAAAATAATAATAATTTCATAACATGGGATAAATCATAGCAGTGAAATATAATCCCAATAATCATAACATAAAACATAAAACTTTGTGGCATACACACATAATCATAGAGAATAATTTCTTAGTAGTCAAGACTCATTTCCAAGACTATCTTAGCGGACAAAGTAAATTTCGGAACCGAGTTCACTCCTCGTTTCAGTCATGTTTCACTGAACCGGATTAACCTGTCATTCATCCATGTCTATCTCATGAGATATAAATCATTTCCCAATGCATTGGAGGGTGATATATGTCCCACCCATCTCATAATGAAACCATTATTATGTGTGCCACAAAATCATAAATCATACATCATAGCATAACCCATGTAATAAAAATGGGATTCTTAAACATCATGCCATCATAACATAATCCATATAAGATAAAAAGACATCATAAAAATAATTGCATAATAACATAATCAAAAAGAATGTAAAAATAGGGATAGAAACAGAACCCTATATTATCTTATATGGAAAATAATTTTGATAAAACACTTGAACTTCATTTTTGATGAAAATATCCTTTCTACTTCAAAATTTTTTTCCTTTTTTGACATGTCATATAATTTTAAACTAAAAGAAGATGATTAAAAATAAACTTGAAAACTTGTAAAGGATGATTCATTGAAATAAATTTCTATAAATCCATTAATTCAATATAAGTTAAAAATAAATTCTTCTCATACTTTGTCTGGAAAAGTCAAAAAGTACCTCATACGAAAAACGAAAAAAGATTCCTTTCATATATTTTACTAAAAACTAACCGAAGGGTAAAATTGGATTTAAAAAATTGTATGTGGATGGAAATAATATTACATATTGAGGAAACATGTATTGGAATGATAAATATTCCCCAGTAAATTCTGAAGTATAAACAATCTCAGATAAAAATGAGATTGAAATATTTTCCCTTACCTTAGGTCCGATTTGCTTCGTAAGTGTCAAAACCTCATGTATAATGATATAAATAATGTCATTGACTTATTCCAGAATCATAATTATTGTTATTATATCATATATGGTCATATTCTTAGCTTATTATTAGTAATATTTCATTGCTACTTGTTATTCGGGTGTTTATTACGTTTTGTTCTTATGCGTTTTTTGTCGAATAAATTCTTATTCTTCTTTTTATGTTATAGAAACCTCATTTACAGAATGGTATTAGGGTAACATATATCATATTTGTTCATTCAATTGATTTATATAATCATTATGCAATGAAGATCATGTAGAATGAGTCGCATCACATCGTGGAGACGATATTCCGTACGTACGCACAAGCGATGATATCGTTCCCATGATCGTGGAATATAATTGGAGTGTATGTATAAAATTTCAGAATAAATATAAATTTACAATAATCATATATAGTTATTATTTACACCATTATATCCATCCAAGTAAGGTGGTGGTGGAAAATATATTACACCACGGCGTGGAGATGGTATTCAGTACGTACTCACGCGTGGTGATTTCGTTTTCCGTAGTATGGATAGATGTTGAAATAGGGTTGTTTCATACTTATAATAAAATATCAGTATATGAGTGATACTTATGTATTTACTTCATAATGAAACAACTACAGAAGAATAAGTAGAAGAAAAATAAATTTGAAATAATCTGTAACGGACATTACCTCTTCTTTGAAGCGCCTCTTCTTAACATCCTCTTAGGGCACTAAAGATGGTATTTGAAGAATACCAGGACCTGTCAAATGTTTCCAGGGATGTGGAGAAGAGAAATTGGCAGGTTTTGTCCGTGTTTGAAGGCTCAAAGTGGTGTGAGAAAGAGAGGGAGGAGGTGCCCTTTTATAATGGAGGAGAGGGGCACCTTGGAAAAAACTAAAAATATTATTTTATTATATAGTCATATTCGGTTTTTAATAGCTCCAAATTGATTTATTTGTAATCTAAGGTGGGGATGGGTCTAAATAATCTCATCCAATAGAATTTATACATGTTTAGGTTCCTATTTTAACCTTATCATTTAGATTTAACTTTAAGATAAATAAATTTACATTAACTGTGTCTTCTTGTTTTCTTACACTATAAGGTTAATAAACCTACTATAACGATCCAAACGAACCCCAAGCTGTTTATTATTAATATTTATAACCTTATCTAAGTCATTTGGATGACCCTTATATTTTTAGGAATAAAATAACAATTAATAACATATAATTTGTTTTAAAAACTATTTTATGTCAATTTTGACACTTTTTGGTAATTGATTTTTCTAAAAATTATAACAGAATTATTAGTTCGAAAAAAGTTAATTAAATCAATAATAACATGTCATATTAACCTAGAAATTTATTTTAATTCATAAAAAGTCTCAAATTACATTTATTTGGGTATTTATAACATCAATTATGTTAATATTTCATTAATAATATAATTACTACATTATCATTGTGTCATAAATAATTTAAATTAATTAATGTCTAAAAACTATAAATAAAATAATATTATTTCTGAAATATTTTTATATTTATAATGAATATTTATAATCAAATTTATCTTATGTATAACCCTATAAACATTGATTTTAACTATTTTAACTATTCTTTAAATAAAATAATAATAAATGTCCAAATCTCTTCCAAGTGGACCTAAATTGCCATATTTTATTCCTAAGGTTGTTTTTTGTCAAATTAAACTTATCCAATAGAATGAGGACATGTTTTTGGGTAATAATAATATCAGTTTTACCCTTAATTACCCTATTATTTTTAACCGTGGTTAAAAAATTAAATAGTTACTATTCACAAAAAAAATTATTTTTATCCCATTGAACCACATTTTAGTTCTTGAGATTAACTGTGTCTCTCAGATTTTATAAATTCAACTCACAGAAGCGGTAAAATTAAGTTTTATGTAAATTTACAAATTCTCTTAGGAGGTGGGTAAAAGAGGGTGAAAAGTTCAATAAAATTTTTATATATCTAGAATTATTATAAAATGACTCCAATGAATTACTTTGAACATATATAGGTATTATGTATCAATTTTGACCTAAAATTATTTTAAATAAAATAAATAAATATTTAAATAAAAATTCGGTTTTTATATAGTAACCTAGGGTTTTCACTATTCATCAAAATTGAAAGTTTTCAGAAAAATACTGAAATTTCTCCCTAGGATAATTTTGATATTTCAATTCCAAAAATGAAGTCCATTTGGAATGATAAAATTTATAAAATTTCAAAAAGTGGGTATTACAATTCATAACGGCTAGTTTTAATAATATTTTAATAGCATATCGTTGTTTAGTGAAACTTCGTATTGCGTATAATGCAAGCTATCAAGGAATGTCCCGATTGCGTGTAAATAAAGTCAAGCTAGTGTTGTGTGTAGTGAAAAATTCCTTTGATGATTTATATAACATAAAAACAAAATATTTCTCATAAAAATCTTGGGTGTTACCGTTGTGTTTTCGGGTCATTTGGGATGGTGTGATATGATTAGGATGACAATGCAGTAGGATGTGTTATTGGATGTGGAGATTTCCAATCTCTCTTTCTAACAATGTATGTAGATTTATCATTGAACATTAATGTGTTTGGTTTTTAGATCTTTTTGAAGTGTAGAAAGGTCTATGAGATGTAGCTCGGAAAGTTGATGTTTGGATAACTCTTTATTATAGTCTTTGTATTGTATTCTCGGGGGTAATAATCATTTGAGAGGTATCAAATGTAATGCCTTCTGCCTTCCTTGTCCATTACATTGAAAATTTTTGGTTATTGGAGTGTCTTGAGGAGAGTCGGAAGGATTATGAAGTTGTTTAGATCATAAAGGCTGAAAGACAGGGGATTACATGTCATGTTACATGATTACACGATGTGAAAGTAAGATTTTTGGATTTTCGAAAAAGTCTCACAGTATAAAAATATTTTACATAGTGTGAAGAAGAGTTTCACAATGTGAACTATTTTGGGTTTTGAATAAAAAAAATATGTGGTTCCTTTTTCAGTGAAATCTGATCCATTGGTATTACAAGATATGAAATGGTAGTACGTGTTATGTAATACCCCAATAATATGCTATATTAAAAAAACATTTGATCAAACCCTTTTTTATTAAACCATGGTTTATTTTTTCCACACATTCTAGATGATCACCGTGTTCCCTGAGGAGTCATTCAAGTTCCACTAATCACCCATTTATCATTCAATCAAGTAGGTTTTTTTTGGTGAACTGTGATCATTTTTTGGTGAGTATTCTCCTCCTTCTCATCCATTTATGCTTATTATTTCTTCATGATTTCCTATTGTGATATGTGTTGCCTTGAATTGGATGTTTCGTTATCATTTTGATAATCTTCTTGTGTAGAATAAATAAATCTGTGTTTCTAACGGTGTAGTTGTTGTTTGTGGTTATTCATCTTTAACCTACTGGGTGTTGAGGAGTTTAAAATCTTCTTTGAGGTAGAATTTACTTCATTTCTATTCAATTGTTCATTTTTTTAGAGGGGTTTATATTTATTTCAAATAGATCATGGTTGTTCTAGGATAAAACAAGATAATAATCATTTAAATGAAATTGAAAGGGGTAGGGGATTGGTTTTTCATTCCCTTCCAATTTTTAAATTATGATTATGATGTTGTGAATTACCAAGGTATGAATTCCATATAAAAATCATTGCAATTGGGGTCCATTGTTTTCAGAATAAGTGTATTTCATGTTGTATAGTTCAAGGTGAACACTTATATATTAAAACTAGTTAATCACATAAATACATACAATGAATGGATTCCCGAGGACATGGTTTCTATGAAAACATCCTTATATATTCAAGTGGAATTTAATAATTGTTACCCATGATAAATATGAAAATATGTTACTTTGTGGTCTATGGTGAGATGTGTTGAATGGATTTTGTTTCATGCATGGGAGAAATGATATGTGTTGTAACTCTGTTGGGATGTGTGGGTTTTCTCTGGTTTTTGCTAAGGTATTTCTGTGATCTTTGTTTTTTACTATGGGTTATCATGGTAGTTTTTATAGAAGAAAATGTAGATGATACATCTTCATGTCTATGTAATGGGACCATAAACTGATTGATTCGTTGATTGTGGATTTCATGAGAGATGTTGTATAGCAGGGTTTTGAGCTATTTTTGTGGTAATGTATTACCCAAAGGGTTGTGAGTTAGGGTTTGGGTGCATATGTAAGTAACACGTGAGGGATTATTTTGAATAATGATAATATAGTGTAGTATAGGAGTGCAATGGAGTGGAAATTTTAATACTTCATAACATCCATATTGGGGTTATTCATCTTCTCAGACAGCATTTGTTTTGTTTCATATTGGGTGGTGTGCAACATAATTTCATGGATTGGGAGGAGTGAATAAGAAATAAATTAATTAAATGTGGTAAGGCTTAGGTTTTATTGGATATCAGAATGGATATTTTTAATGGAAAAATAAATGATGATTTGTGCAGTTAATTCAAAAAAAAATATAAATATTGTATTTAACTAAAATTTGTTAGAAATTGGGAATATGTTATGATTTGTTTTGTAGTGTTATTCATTTATAGGTATTAGAGAAGTTGGTATTATTGTGATATGGTTGTTTGTTTGATAACCCATTAGATTGAATGTATTTTTTGTATAATATATTTACATACATGTATTTTCCTTCTGATTTCAATACGCATTCCACCCTAGTTGAGCACTACGTTCCGAACACCACCATAAACATAACAGAGAGTGTATTCCCCAAACATCCCAAGGGGAGGATGGATGGTTGTCTACCTGATATTCCCTAGTCCCTCTTCTAGGTTGTGATATCCCAAAATTATTAGGTTCGGTTGTGGTTTGTGAGGCGCTGGTTTTTGAGGCCATTGAATGCATTCATAGGTGACTCCATGATGAGATTAGTTGTTCATTCCCATTTTCATTGTGATGAGATGAGTTACACATTCACATGTGTATTTGAAATTGGATGTGATGTTCTATGTGGCCCAGGTGTTTTTTGGGGGAATGTGATATGGTATGCGGCCTAGTGATCTTGTTGTGGGATATGATGTAGTTTGGGTGTCCCATGTGTGTTTGGGCGCTTTTTGTTTTTTGGATGTTTCAGAAGAGGTGGGATGTAAGAACCTGATTTTTCATTCTGGGGTGGATACATTAATTTTCTATCTAAATATTTACCTTGAACCTAATATAGATTCCTAACAAGAAATTAAAGGTTATGAGGGTGTTTTAGGCTTTTTCAAAGCCTGGAACCCATCCTTTTTTATAAAACACACACTACGTACGGTTTGGAATAAACCGTGAAAAATTATTCTATGTTTGGAAAACAATGTAGATGGTGTTTTTTGGACAGATCCATCGTGCACTGCTGGCACAGAGTCGTGTGACCTATCTATGAGAGCACCCCTTTTTTCTATGTACCTGTGAATGGCTTGTGCACAGTTTGATCAAACTCTGTGGAGGATGTAATTTATTGAAGAACCATCCAGTACGGTTTACGCATGGTTCGACAAACCATGGGAAAAACATAGTGTGGGATAATTTGATGGATAAATTTTCAGTTTTTTCCTTAATGATCTACTTTAGTCACCCCTTCTTTCCTAATCAAAATTTATGTGGTATTAAACTATTTTTTCTCTATTTGGCATTTTTTAATAACTATACTTTGATTCAAGAGATCCCCTTCATCTAAAATCCGATCGAACTTCCGTTGAACACGTTGGATGAACTACGATATTTACTTGAGTCTTTTTTAGTCGTTCTTCTTATATTTCAACACCAACCTAGATATAGCCATGTGAGAATTTTTTGACCATTTTTTAGATATACTCTAACATGAGGGAAATCATGGGCTGATACCGGAGGAGGAGGATCATACAACCAGAAGGTTGGTGGTCAATAACTTATACCTAGAGTTTGTTGATTTTGGAATGCCCGTTTGGGGCCCACCAGTTTCTTTGGAAGTCATTTCTTACATTTACATTCCATTATTATAATTGATAAAATCATATGGTTAGGCTCTTTCTGAAAATGTGATTAGTTATTAGTGGTTACACCCACTACACAATCAACCCTATGTTGAAGGTTATTCCTTAATTCGGTTTTGGTGTTTCGACATATTTCGCCACCGTTCAGTTGTGCCTTTGCTTGACCTTTCTAAAGGCGAGTCTTCTAATAATAAATGGATTGTGGTAAATGAGAATTGAATACTGCAATTTACCATGTATTATCACCACTTAACCAACATAAGGTATGTTTTTACGAATGATTATTTATTGGGAAATATGTAATGTGGGATGGAAATTATACTACGTACATAACATGGCCTTATTAAAAGTGTTTGAATAAAGGATACATGTCTATATAACCCCTTTCCATGTTGATGGAAGGTAGAGGAGTGAACCTCAAAAATTGATTATTCATTAATGGTTAACTAAGACTTGATTAAATGGTTGCAACACTACATGGTCTATCAACACTAATAAAAGAAAAGTACCGGACAAATAAATAAATGTTATCAACTCTACTTGACTTGTCATTAAAAATAGAAGGCAATACATGAACATAATTAATTATTACATTATTACAATATCTAAAAGGAATGGACTGACTCGAGCTCACCATGGATTCTATGAGGGCAATACCTTGGCTCTCTGGAACGCCATTCCGATTAAGGGATGCTGTTTTCTTACGTTGATACCCTCCAATACTCTATTTATAGTCTATTACTTGGATTCATAGTATACTAATTTTGGGTCCTTTCATTATTCCATGATACCTCAGATATATTCCATGGATCCAGCATCCACAAGTAGGTTCTTTGGATACACTCCTTGGACCAGTCTTTTCTCATCCCCATTTTACCAAGGATACACTCTTTGGACTCAGTAGGAACCTTATTGTGGAATGACTTGGATTACACTACTTGTATTATACTCTTACCCCTTCGCTATACTCAGATACTATGGAGTTATCGTTCCATGAGTTTATGTTACCTTTGTTTTCCCCCTGGAACCCCCTCAATGGATATCATTATCTGGTTTCCATGTTATATCTTGAGACCTTCACTACATAGACTATAATGAGATGATGTTAATGTTGGCTATGCATCACGTGACCTATTAAAATTAAATGGTAATTTCATAATTAATGATCTAGTCACATGTTAAGACACTATACAAGTGCTGATGAAGTTTATTAGGTATTTAGTTATATTGTATTCCTTGTTCTACATTATATGTTCATGGCTTCAACCGTCAATATTCAATTACATGGGCAAGATGATATAGACATTATTGGTGGTGGCCAACTTAGATTTATCTCACACCCTCTTCGGGCTCCATTTGGTACCCAGAGTTGATTACATGGTTGTGGGTGTTGAAAAGGTGAATCATATGGATTAAAACATTAGACTGGTTTCTGTTTAGGATGGATCTTGGGAGAATATGACCGAGTTGGATCTCAGGATGCTTGTAGTATCATTTGTTATATTTTATCTTGTGGACCATTTTTAGCATATTTCCATGTATCCATATTTTCCTATTTTCTAGTGACAGGACATTACGTCATCATTTTTTATTTTGATAATGTTATTATTATTATCCTTGTTTGTCTATTTCATCAATTTTCTTCCATTGTTTATTTATATTGCTTCATATATTAACTATTGATTTATATTACATCTATTGTACTACACTCTTCTAATGAGGGAATATTCTTCCCATATACCCACCCATGTCGCTCAGTGCAAGTTGACAACCTCTGGCATTTAGGAAGATGTGCTTGAGGCCATGTGGCCCAGCAGGCATGGGGCACACGTTAAGTGGAATCTAGGTCCGGGTCATTACAAAGTGCTATCAGATGAGTTTTCTTTTCTTGCATTACTATTTTGAGACCATATATTGAGGAATAAAAATTTTTGGTACTAGGTTATATTTCCAACTTTGGCATCACAATCCCATGTTCGGGGTAAAATTCACCTTACCCATAATGTAATTGTTTTTTATTTTACCTATTACAGTTGATATTATTTCACCATTGGGAGACACACATAATGTTTGGTGTTTTCTATTATTTCTCTCTTGAGAATTTTTTTCACCTATATCCCATGGATATGAGGGAAATGAAAATTTCTACATGGATCATTACAGGCCCCTAGAATTCACATAACATGCATATTTTTATGCCATATAGGTGCATTTCACTGATTTTAATTGCTTGATATGACTTTAAATTCTGAGTCTTGATGTGATAGTTACTTTTACATGTATTAATTTGGCTTTAATTGAGTGATTTACTGTCTCAATTTCTGAGTTGTATGGACCCACATGGGCTGGGATGAGTAATTTATTGATTCAAGACATTATGCTATAAGTAAATGTATGTCATGTATGATTATAGGTATATGGGAATTGAATAATTTGAAATGATAATCCATTATAAAAAGGATCCATAAAACTTAAATTAATTGGTTTTACATAATTATCTCACCTTGTAATTTCTATGTATGTTAAATTAGTGAACCTAGAAATTAACTACAAAGTGACATGATCCTTATACACGAGCACTTACTGATACCTGCATGTCAAAGAAAGTAGTTTGGGTAGTATGCCATGGGGTAATGAGTTTTCATATGTTTAGCTTCTGCTACTGATGATATCTTATCCTTTTAATATTGTTTTGAGGTTAGTGCTTCGCATTTGTATAACAATGTTGCCACTGTGTCCTCATGTTGTTCTCCATGAGGGTGGTGACGATTATGCTCCATACATTGTGGGACTTGAGTTGCCAGTATTGTATCCATTAGTGACAAATGAGGAATCACATACAGTAGCTAATCAAAGCATGGATTCCTATGTTCGTGATAGTTTCTTAATCCTAATGCAATCTATGCAAGGTGCTCCACATTTATCACCTATGATGGCTGATCTGACCCATGAGTTCTAGAAGCAACATTCTCCAACTCTTTTAGGGGATGGATGTTCTTAGGCTAATGAGTCATGGATATATGCCATTTTTCTATCGTTGAGCATCTAGAAACAACTCCATAGAGGAGAGTCAATATTTCGACATTCATGCTTTGAGAGTTGTCCATGTGTTGGTGCGATGTTGTCACCCAAGCTGGTTGTCATCAGGGCATGTTTTGGGCTTACTTCCAGACTGCCTTCTATGATCAGTTCTTTCCTCTAGCACCGAGGGATGACAGAGCCTGAGTGTTCATACATCTCAGTTAGGGTTCTATGTTTGTTATGGAATATTTAGCATGTTTCACTTATTTAGAGCTCTTTGCACCAATTTTATCTAGTGATGAGCTTTCGCATGCTAGACATTTTGAGGATGGGCTCTAGTACACCATCCAAACTCAGGTGAATCTATTTCTCCTTACCATTTTTGAAATAGTTTATTAGGCCCTTATCACTGATCATAACTTGTGGGATGGTGCAAGAACCCTATTTAAATGATAAGTACCGCTTCAGGCCCATAGTTCTTCCAGTTCTTGGAATCATACCCTCGAGCTCTTTCATTAGGGATGTTGTAGCCAGAAAATCTAGTTTGATAGCTCTATAGTGTTTCATCAGTTTAGAAAACCCAAGAATAAGAAGCCCCAATGCGATAAAGACCTTATAGATTGTGGAGCTTCTGTATATATGGGTCATCTTCGACACTGTTGTAGGACCACTCCACCATCTTTGAGAGGAAACGGTTCTTTGACAACTCCACATTCAAATGTAAGTTCTTTTAAGCCATTTCATATGGGGAGTTGGAATAGTACAAGAATTTCAAGCTGAGATGGAGGTCATGGTCATTGTTGTGTGATCCCTGATCACTAGCAGCACTCGCAAAGAAGTTATGATCATGATAGTCCATTTATTTCTCATTGTATTGGATCAGGTAAGTTTCATGGTTTATAGTCGATACCTGAGGATTAGGCTTCAGGACCATCTATAGTTCAAGGTACTATTCTAGTAGCCTCTATGATTGTCTCAGTTTGTTTGATATAGGTGCTTCAAACTCTTTTATTTATATATCTATCATGGAGTGTCTCGGACTGAAGATACAATATCTCTATGGTGTAATGACCATAGATACATGGTTGGGAATACAGACGGAGGGAATACGCTAGTTTTGAGACTTTCCCCTAGAGGTTGGAGGTTACCATTAATTTGGGAATGTCTTTGTTCTCGATATGAATGGTTTCGGTGCCACTCTTAGGATAGACTGGTAAGTCCACTATCGCACCTTTGTAGAATTATATCACCAAAGGGTTTCATTTACCTCACCAGTAGGATGTAGTCATCTTTTCAATGGTGAGTGGGATGTCCGAGATGGATGATATAGACCGAAGAAACATGGGCTAGGTGGAGTGTCCACCAAGACTCCAAATATTTTCATGGAAGATTAGGGTTAGTTGAAAACTGATTTCACTTAGGTATTTTATCATTTTAGGGAAGTCATTCCTAATTATTTTTTAGGACATCCTCTTAAGAGATATGTATATTTTACAATTGAGCATGTTTAAGGAGCATCATCCATATTCATTTCTCCATATAGGATGGAACCTACTGAGCCTTAGGATCTCAAGCAGCAGATCGATGACCTAGAGGCCAAGGAATTTATAGATCTTAATACATCCTCTTGGGGCTCAACCATAGTTTTTTCTAAGAAGGATGATTGAAGCCTTTGTCTAAACATGGATTACTAATGTTTGAACCCACTTACAGTCATGAACTAGTATCAAATTATTTTATTACACGATATCATTGACCAGATCTAAGGAGAAAAGGTGGTTTGTAAGATCATCATGAGATCGGGTTATTGTCTCGTGTGAGTCAGACAATCAGACATACCTCATAAGGCATTCCATTGTAGTTATGGTCTATATGAGTATCTTGTATTGCCATTCAGTCTTATGAACATTCCTACCATTTTCATGGATTTTATGAAGAGGGGTTTTCACCCCTATTTTTTTGTTATTTCGTGGACTTTGTGGAAGACATCGTGGTGTATTCTCGCACTCGTTATGACCATGAAAAACATCATTAGATCATTTTGAGTACACTGAGACATCGTCCGCTTTAATCTAATCATAATAAGCGTGACTTCTGGATCAACAAGGTCCACATCATGGGCCATATTATTTCATAATCATGAGTCTATATAGACCTTTAAAGGGTTAGTGTTGTAGATTCCTAGGAGCATCCAAAGAATGTGTTTGATATACAATTTTTGTTTGGTCTAGTTTGGTTTTAATGGTGTTTCATTTTGGACATTTGATGTCTTTCTTCAATTCATATGTGACATACAATTAATGTTGTTAAGTTCCTATGGTCAGAAGCATGCGAGAAAGCCTTTCAAGAGTTGAAAGGGAGGTATCTACAGCACTGATTCTGATTCTTCTAGATCTAGGTAATGTTTATATCTTCTTTTGTGATGCATCAGACATTGTCGTCGGATAAGTGTTGATTTAGGAAGAAAAAATAATTGCATAGAGATCTCAGATGTTGAGGCCTCATAAGATAAATTACATAACAGTTGACCTTGAGCAAGCATCAGTTCTCTATACCATACAATACTTGATTCATTATTTATTTGGTGATGGATTTGTGTTGTATACAGACCACATTATCCTTAATTATATCTTTATTCTTAGTGACATTAAACATAGACAGTAGAGACGGATTGAATTTCTACAATACTTGGATTTTGAGACTTCCTATAAGCCTCGAAAAAGAAATGTGGTCATTGATGCACTGAGTCACAAAACTGAAACCCATTCTATACATGAAGACAATGATGAATGGAAGTTAGTGGCCCTCTTTTATAAATATTATCCATAGTTTCTTGAGAGTCATGAGCAGTCATACATCTCAGACTTAATGGTTACCTCTTCCCTCCTTGGGATGTTGATGAGTAGGGTGTTTTCAGATCCTCAAGGATTTGTTCACCATGAGGTTATATAAAGAGATAACCCACGTTCAGATAGGTCTATTGACAGAGATGATGTCCTTCCTCTAAGTGGACGTATCTAGGTTCCTGAATATATGAGAGAGGAGTTTATTAAAGAGTCCCACTCTTCTCAGTGGGATTTTCATCCAAGAATCGTGAATATGTTTTGAGATATGAAACACTATTATTTGTGGCCTATAATGAATAATCATATTATAGTCTTAATCATAGGCTTTTCCACCTAACCCCAAGTGATGGAGGAGCACCAAAGACCTAAAGGTTTGTTACCACCACCTCAAGTCCTGAAATAGAAATGTGAAGATGTATCTATGGATTTCATAGACATATTACCTAGGACTCTAAGGGGGAGAAATACTATATATGTATGCATTGACCGACTTACTAAATCATCTCACTTTATTCTAAATTAAATTACCTTCTTAGTTGAGTAATCAAACTGAATGTATGTTTGTTAGATCCTATGACTACATGGGGTTCCACATACTATCATTTCATATAGGGATTCCCATTTCACTTCATGGTTCACTGAGGGTTTGAAGAAAGATATAGGGACTCAGGTTTCACCCTCATACCAATGGAAAATGGGAGCAGACAATGCATTTTATAGAGGATATGCTCCGAGATTGTGTCATAGATTTCTGTTGTTCATGGGAGAAGAATATCCCTATCGTTGGGTTCTCATATAATAACAGTGTATAGGAGACGATTCAGATGGATCCTTTTGATGGATTATATGGTAGGCAATTCCATTCACCCTTGTTATGGCTAGAGGATGGTGAGGCAGCCCTACATGGTCCTCTTCTCATTCAGGAGACTTCAGAAAAAGTTTAGCTTATTAGAAAGCATATGAGTACTGCTCAGTATAGAGGGAAATCGTGTGTCAATCACCATAGACTATCTCTTGATCTCAATGTTAGGGATCATGTTTTTCATCAGGTATCACCCATGCTAAGGAGTAGATGGTTACAGAAGTAGGGAACGATGTCACCTTGTTACATCGGTACATTTTAGATTCTATTGAGAGGTGCACCGGTATCTTATCGGTTTCTACTAACTCAGAGGTAACGTTCCATGAATGATGTGTTTCATGTCTCATAGATTCTCCAGTATATTTCCATCCCATATCATATGTTTGATCCCAATGAATTTGATTTTGATTATGATGCTACCTTTGAGGAATATCTAGTATGCCTCATTGACCGAAGCACGAAGGATCTTCGATGAAGGTCTTCCCCTCCCAAACGGGTTCTATGGAATCATGGCTGAGTAAAAGATGAGACTTGGGAGAGGGAAGCCAATGTACATGTTTAGTGGCCATATTTATTCTCAGACAAAGTTTCATTACCCTCTGAAGGAGAATTCTGGGGGTGAGTTCTTTAATGGGGGTAAGACTATAAGAACCCTATTTTTCACTCAGGTATGGATACTTTAATATTAGGTATTAATATTTACCATGAACCAAATTTGGGTTCCTAATGCTTTAGTGGAGGTTATAGGGGGGTCTGAGGAATGTTCGAAGCTGGAAACCTATCCTTTTGGATAATACAGATTCTACACACAGTTCGGTGTAAATTATGTGGATGGGGTTTTTTTCAGACAGATCCTTCTCACCCGGTTGACACATGGACGTGTGGCCTAACCATGTGAGTGTCCATTTTTCACAGGTACTCATGCAAGTCCAGAAAACGGTTTGTTAAAACTATGCGGAGGATGTGATTTTGAGTATAAGTGTCCCACATGGCTTGACAAACCGTGTGGAAAAAAATGTGTGGCAGCTAAATTTGTAAATAAATTTCCAGTTTTCCCCTAAATGATATATTTAAGACTCCCCTTATTCCTTAATCTGAGTTTATGAATGATTTTAATATTTCCCTCTCTATATGGGGTTTTTAGAATATTTATACATAGAATCAAGATATCTCATTCATCTAGCATTCGATCAAGCTTCTGTTCATCACATTGGATGTGAAACTATAAGTACTAGAGTATTCTTTATCCATTCTTCTTCGCTTTCACTCTCGAACTAGATATCTCTATGTAATAATTTTCACCTATTCATAGATATACTCTGATCCTAGGTAAATTAAAAGTCTATACCATAAGAGGAAGGTCATACAACTATAAGGAGGATGTTTTATAACTTATACCAAATGTTCATTGATTTTAGAATGTTCATGTGGGGCCCCCAGTATCTTGAGAAGTCGTTTCATACAATTAAATTTCATGATTATACATGATAAAATCATTTGGTTAGTCTATTTAGAAATATAAGATTTGTTGTTAGTGGATACACCCACAACTAAATCCACCTCATGTTGAAAGTTATTCCATAATTTGTTTTTTTTTTGTTTCGACAGGTTTGAGCCACCATTTGGGTGTGCCTTTTACATACCATTATAAATGTGAGTCTTCTTAAAATAAATGGTTTTTTGTTAATGAGAATTACATAATGGAATTTACCATGTATTGTCACCACTTGACCTACCTAATGTAAGTGATTACAAATGATTATTTAATGTGAAATATGAATTGTTGAATGGAAAGTATACTATGTAAATAACATGGCCTTATTAAAAGGGTTTCAGTTATGGTTACATGTCCTTAACACCCATTTACATGATGATGAATGGTAGTGGAGTGATCCTCAATAATTGAATATGCATTAATGGTTAACAAAGACTTGATTAAATGGTTGCAACGCTACTTGGACTATCCACACTAAGGGAAGGGAAGGTTTGGACCAATAAATAAATGATTTAATTGCTACATGACCTATCCACACAAATGGAAGGAAAGACAGGAACCAAATGAATTATTACATGATTAAAATATCAAATAAGAACGGACTGACTCGAGCATGACATGGATTCAGATAGAAGAATACATTTGGTCTTGGGAACCCCATTCCAATTCAAGGATGTAGATTACCTAGGTTGTTACCCACCTAGCCTCATGTTATTTCCTATTCGACGGATGACTAGTATAATACCATTGGGTCCTTTCATTGTTCCAGGATACCTCAGATTCACTCCATGGATCCAGTATCGACATGTAGGATCCTCGGATACAATCCATAGACCTAGTCCTAGATTAGCCTCATTTTACCTTGGATGCACTCATTGGACTCATTAGGTGCCTTATTGGGGGATGCCTTGGATTATGCTCCTTAGATTACACTATTACCCCTTATCTAGACAGAGATACTACTGGTTTAGTGTTTTGTGAGTTTATGATACCTTGGTTTTTTCCATGGTACTTCCTCACTAGTTATCCTTATTAGGTTGACATGTTATGTCTTTGGAATTTCAGTGCTAATAATATCACGAGATGATTTCAGTGATAGATATACCTCTTGTGACCTATTAAAATAAAATGGTTATTGATTAAGTAATGAACTAGTTTCATGTTCAGACACTAGCTGAGGGGTGAATCAAGAACTTGTGTATTTAGTTATATTGTACTATATGTTATACTTTACATATGCGTTCATGAACACTACTATATTCCATTAAAAAAGCTGAATGGTATATACACCATTGATGGAGGCCCAATGAGATTTATCTCACAACCTATTTGGGTTCCATTTGGTACCCAGAGTAGATTACATGGTTGCAGGTGTTGAGAAACAGAAGCATAATGCTTAAAACACATTATTGGTTTCTTTTTAGGATGGTGATTAAGAGGAGATGACAGAGTTGGATCGTTGGATGCCTGGAGTAGCCTTTGTAATCTTTTTTCTTGTGGATCATGTTATACCTATTGCCCTGTATCCATGTTTTGTAGTTTTCTAGAGGCATGTCATTACATCATCATTTTCCCTATGGATACAATTATTATTATTGTCCTTGTTTTTCTATTGTATCATGTTGCTTCAGCTGTTTATATACATTGATTATATTTTCTTACTACTGATTAATATTCCACGTGTTGTGATACACTCTACTAATGAGGTTTTAGTCTTCCATTGGCACACCTTAGGCCCTCGTTGTTAGTTGGCATCCTCTGGAATTCGAGAAGATGTGCATGAGACCATGTAGCCCACCGGGCTCGGGGGATCGTTTATGTGGAATCTGGGTCTGGGGTCGTCACAAATTTGTATCATTGGAGGTTTCTATTCTTTCTCTAGTATTCAGATACAATATATTAGATAATAGATATGAATGGGACTTGGTAATAAGCTGTTCTTGGGTGTCACGAACCCATGTTCTGGGTAAAATCTATGTTACCCATACGCAATTATTGTTCTGTTATTCCTATTACACACGATATCATTTCAGCATTGGGTGATGCACATGTTGTGTGGAGTTATTTTTTATTACCCTTTTTAGATCTTATTTCACCATTAGCCCGTGGATATGAGGGGATTTAGTATTGCTACATGCATCATTATAGGCACCAAGAATTCACATGACATGCATATTGACATGCATTATAGGTGATTTTCAATGAATTTCATTTCATGATGTTCATGTAATTGCTGACTGATACTATGATAGTTTCTTGTAGATGTATTAAATTTTCATTGATTAATTGACTTCCTATACCAGTTCATGAGATTTATGGGCCCTCATGGTATGGGATGAGTAATTTACTGATTCAAAACATTTTTCTATAAGTAAATGGGTGCCATTTATGTTGATAGGCGTATGACTATTGATTCATCAGAAATGACTATCCATTATAATGTGAATCCTGAAAACTAAAATGAAATGGTTGAAAATCATTATCCCGCCGTTTCATGTCTATGAAAGGTAAAGTAGTGATTCTAGAAATTTACTTCAAAATGACATGAATCATTTACTTGAGAACATAACAATAAATGGTCATTTACGTGGGTAGTATGGTTAGTATGACTTGGGGTAGTGAGTTTTTGTACGTTCTTGTTCTTTTATTGAGGATATAAAATTCTTATAATCTTGTTCTGAGGACTGTTCTTGGCATTTGTAGACCAATTCTACCATGACTTACTCATGTTGTTCTACCATAGGGGGGTCACGACCTTGCTCCATACATGGTTCACCCTTAGTCGCCAGTCTTATTTCTAGGTTGGCCGCATGAGGCACTACCTATTGTAGCTAATCTAGGCACTGATGGCCAATTTCTGGATATTTTCTTATGCCTGATGCAGTCCAGGCATGGTGCTCCATTGATCAAACCTATGATGGATGATATGGCATGCGAGTTTCGGCAGAAACATCCTCTAACTCTGTAAGGGGATTCCGGTTCTTAGGCTGCTGAGTCATGACTAGAGCTACTGCAGTCTATCATTGAGAAAATGGAAACACCTCTAGAGTGGATTGTATATATTTATATATACATGATTCGGTATTTGTCCTTGTGTTGGTGGGATAACGTCACCCAGGCCAGTTTTCATCAGGGCATGTTATGGGTTAACCTCCAGTCTACCTTCTATGATTAGATCATTCTTCAATAACTTAGGTCATACAAAGACAGAGAGTTCATGCATCTTGAATAGGGTTTTATGTCAGTTATGGAGTATTAGGCCCATTTTTTTAATTTATAGTGCTATGAACCACTTCAAGTCAGTGATGAGATTTCGTGTGCTATGAAATTTGAGGATGGGATCTAGTACGCCATCCGAACTCAAGTGAATGTCTTTTTCTATCTTAAATTTTAATTAAAAGTTGATCAGGCCCTTATCACTAAGTATAACATGAGGGGAAGTGCAAGTATTACAATTAAAGGTCAATTCATTCATCCGGTGGAAGGAAACGTTCCCTTGAGGTCATTTTTCAGGGTAGTGGTAGCTAGAGGATCCATTTTGATAGCTTTGTGGTGTGTCCTCAGTCTGGAAAACTAGGGAATAAGAAGCTCAAATGTGATAGAGACCATATAGAGAGTTGAGATTGAGGTCGTATTGGTCATCTTCATAACTTTTTCAGGACCTCTCCATAATCATTGTGATAAAAAATGATATGTGACAGCTCCTCCTTCAAGAGAGAGTTCATTTTCGCCGTTTCAGGGAGGGATTTGGAATAACACCAGTAGGATTGGCCGAGGAGGATGTCATGGCCTTGGAAGTATGATCCTTGATCCCCAGATGTGCCAGTAGAGTAGTCATGATTATGGTAGTCTATCTGTTTCACATGGTCATGGATCAGGTCAATTTCATGATTTAAAATTGATACCCAAGGATCATGTTGTAGGACCATTTACAGTACGTGGTATTATTCTAGTAAATTAACTATTGTCTCTACATTGTTTTATATAGATTCTTCAAACTCTTTTATTTCTTTATTTGTTGTGGAAAATCTCAGAATAGATATACAGTATCACTATGGTGTAATGACCCTATATACATCATTGGTAATATAGATGGAGGGTATACCCCAGTGAAGAGACTATCCCCTTACGGTTGGCGGTTACCCATTCTTCAAGAATCACTTTCTTCTCGAGATGACGGGCTTCGATGTCATTCTGGGGATGAACTGGTTTGTAAACTATCACACCTTTGTATATTGCTATGGTTGTAGGGTTTCTTTTACATCACCTGAATGTCGAAGTTATTTTTCCAAGGGTGGTGGAATGTATAAGAAAGAATAACTAGAACGAAGAAACATGGGTTAGGTGGATTGACCTCCCAGATAGAATATATTTTCATAGTGGATCATGGTTGGTTGCAAAAAAATTTCACTCCAGTAGTTGATCGTTTTAGGGAAGTCTTTCCTGATGATAGTTTTTTCTTACCTCTTAAAATAGGGTTAGTGTTGAAAATTCAGCTTGTTCTAGGTGCATCTCCAGTATCTATTCCTTTATACGATATGGAACCTATTGAGCTTCATGATCTCATGTGTAAGATAGAGGACCTAGAGGCAAAAGTCTTTATACATCCTATTACATCCGTGTGGGGTTCAATTGTTCCATTCACTAAGAAGGCTGATGGACCTCTTCATCATTGTGAGGATTGTAGAAGGTTGAAATAGATTGTGGTCAAGAACTAACATCCAATTCAATGAATAGATGATATATTTGAAGAGATCCTATGATAAAATGCATTCTCTATCTTCGACCTAAGATCGGGTTATCATCAAGTGCAAGTCAGTCCATCAGATATACATCGTACTACTTTCCGTAGCAGGTATGGTCTGTATGAGTATCCTGTAATGTCATTCGGTCTTATAAATGCTCCTCACATTTTTTATGGATTTGATGAATAGGGTTTTCACCCATAGTTGGACTCTTTTGTCATGGTATTTATGGAAAACATCTTGTTGGACAATCGCACTCGTAACGACCATGCCAAACATCTTGATATCGTTCTGCGTACATTGCAAGAGAATCAACTTTATGCCAAGAATTCTATGTGAAAATTCTAGATTGAAATGATATATTACTTGAGATATTTTATTTATGAATCAAGAGTGTATGTTTCCACTAAAAATTTATGTGTTGTAGTTTCATAGGATCATCAAAATAATGTACTTTATCTATGATGTTTCATGGGGATGGATGGGTATTAGAAGAATTTCATACAAGACTTCTCATGTCTGTCTTTGCCTCCAACTAGATTTAAAATGATGGGTGTTAAGATACTGTTGTCCGAAGCATGTGAGGAATCCATTCAGATGATGGAAGAGAGGTTTGTCTCGGCACCAATTGGGATTTTTTCAGAACTAGGTAATGGTTTTATTGTCCAGTGTGATGTATCCCGAATTTCCCTAGGTGTACTATTGATGTAGGAAGACAATTTCCAAGTGTACAGATTTCAACAGTTAAGGCCTCATGAGATAATTTACCAGACATAGACCTTGAGCTAGAAAGTGTTGTCCATATCATATGTTCCAGGAGACATTATCTATTTGGTGATCACTTTTTGGTGTATACAGACCACAATAGGCTCATGTATGTCTTTTCTCAGAATGACATGATGTAACCACCCAATCATTCGTTAATAAAAAAACCCTCTTTGAATTTTTTTAATATCTTATTATGTAATATGGTTATGAATAAACATATGAATTTCATTGGTTTTATGTTTTCATATTTCAAAATACCATTAAAAATTGTGACTGTAGAAAATATAGTTGTCAAATAGTGATCACGTGATTATTATAAATATCGGGTTTTAACAAATCCAATTTACTCTGAAAAATGAATAGATGGCCTCATCCAGTAGACTTTACTTGTACGAAACCCATTTTTCAGAGCTCATAAAGTAGGTACTATCATTGGTCTTCACTCATAACTAAGACCAAGTTGAGCTTGAACACGTTATTCTTGGGCGGAACCAACTACGAAAGATGTGGATGTTAATAGAGATTATCTCCCGAGTGATGTTATCCGAGCCACCCCAAGAGTCTGCTACCATCGCACACCTTACCCTTCGATCTTATGTGAGTGTTATAAGGTGTTTTGTAAGAAGACCCTAGTACTACGATTAAGTACATAATTTTTTTTAGAGAATATACATTCATTTTATTATTGTTACCTTGTAAATAGTTTTTAATGAAAAAATAGTTTTTTAGTTAATATTCAACTATGATATATATTTTGATGATTTAATGTATTTTTTAACTAACTAATATATTAATAAAACATTATTATTATTAAATTAATCTTTATAAAAAATAAATGATCGCATAATTTTATGAATTCAACTGTAATTTTTATTAAGGTTTGAAAGCTGTTTTTGTCATAACCCAGGAATTTTCAATAAATGTCAGTTTGTATTTTAAAAGTAAAAAATTTACAAATTTATAAAATTATTTAGATAAAATGATTATTATGTTTGGAATCATGATGTCGAAATTATCCAATGGCTAATTTTCCATAATTTTCTGAGACTAATGAATTTTTTGGTACAAATTAGTTACCATTTAAATATATAATGTGTTTTATGACATCATAATGACCCGATGGTGATGTAATAAATTATTATAAATATTATTTTCAGACAATATATGTTTTAACATTAAAATAATTTATTCATAATATTTCAGACTTTGGACTTATAAAATATTGTTTTACACTCCCATTTTTCAAATACCATTGGAAAAAACCATGGGATGGTTTGTGGTTTTGATTAGATTAATGTGTGTTGTCCGAAACATAAATAATAATGAATTCCCACTACTTTCCTATATAAACCCTCCAAATCACCCACTTCTTCTTCACTCAAACCCTTTGGAGTACGTCCAACCTCTTCTGTCCTCTCTGTATAATCCTCCCATGCACCCCTAGCTCTTAATACGCCTCTCCCAATCCTCTCCCAAGCCATTAGGATCACATATCCAAGGAAGGTATTCCTACCTTTCTCTTTATATCCATGTTTCTAAATATTTTTAAGCCATTATTTCAATATAAATATCTGTTTATGATTTCTCACCTCCTACATAATGCCCTATTTATTTTTGAATGATGAGATACCTCCTTTTCTCTCATTAAATGCCTCCCATGTACACCTATTACCTCGTCAAAATTCCATAAGGAATTTCTCTCTCCTCTTTTACATTCAAGTAATCATTTTGTGTCCTGAATCTAAATTCCATTACATTTATAATAAAATGTATCTACATGAACCCATTACATTACATTTAATTTATATATTATTAGATACCTTTTTCTCTCTCATCGACCATTTTTATGTGTTCTTATGTCATGTCGTTATGCTTCCGAAATTGCACCACGATTTTCCACGCAAAACTCATTGTGTAGTAAATACCATACCCATTTCTCTATCAAGGGTATTCATGTTTATTCAAATTTACTTATTGTTAAAAGAGATTCATGTATGAACTCTAAACTCGTTTATCATCGAATAAATGATGATGTTTAATGAATCCATGTTTAATGATCCATGTGGCACACTTATGCAAGAAATGAAAAGATTAAGAAAGGTGCACCCTGCTAGTGCTCCAATGCATTGGGTAAATTATTTTACCATGATACTTCATGTGCATTGGGTGTTGAATCATTCTAATACTATTGAAATGAGGGTTTTCTCATGATTCATGTGCATTGAGGGTTTACTCATACTCCATGTGCAACGAGCCTTAGATCAGACTAATATCATGTTAAATGTTGTTTCCACATCTCCATGTTATGATTATCAAGATTTATCATGCCTTTATGTCCATGTTTCACTAGTGATCCATTGATATGACTATTTTCTAACATGAATTGTATTCCTAATGTTATTCTATGTGTATTCCCTTACTGGGCATTATAGCTCACCCTTTTCTTTTGCTTGTCCTTAGGTTATCCCATGTAATTTTATGAACGATGGAATATTGTGGTCGTGTAGAATAATTTTCGAATAAAGATATTGTGTTTCATGTTTTAAGTCATTGTGTCATGTTCCTAATCCCCAAATACACTAGACCTATCGATCATCCATGTTGTATCACGTGATGCTTTTATGAAATAAATCATGTTTATTTCTGTAATATAGAGCATGGTTGTCATAGTTGGTATCAGAGGATTGGTTTAGTTATTTTTGGGATTTGGATTAGAAAACCACAGTGAAGCCATATTGTAACACCCTGAGATTTTATGAAAAATGTTCTTTTTAATTTCATTAATGTCTTGTGTTGTACACTACACCAAAAGGAGCTTTCACAATACACATCCCTGACCTGGCTTTCACTACACGCAAACGTGACCTTCCACGATAGTGTGTGTTGTACGCAAAACCGAGTTTCGCTAAACAATGATATGTTATAAAAACTAGCTGTTATGAATAGGAATACCCACTTTTTGAAATTTAATAAATTTTATCTTCCAAAATGGACTTCATTTTTGGATTTCAGAATATCAAAATTAGCCTACGGTGAAATTTTGGTATTTTTCTGAAAACATTCAATTTTTGATGAATAGTGAAAACACTGGGTTACTATTTAAAAACAGACTTTTTATTTAAATAATTATTTATTTTATTTAAATTTATTTTAGGTCAAAATTGAAACATAATACCTATATAAGTTCAATTTAATTCATTGGAATCATTTTATAATAATTTTAGATATATAAAAATTTTATTGACCTTTTCACCGTCTTTTACCCACCTCCTAGGAGAATTTTTAAATTTACATAAAACTTATTTTACCGCTTCTGTGAATGAAATTTCAAAAATCCGAGAGACACGATTGATGTCAGTAAGTAAAATGTGGTTCAATGAGATGAAAATAATTTTTGGTGAATAGTAGCTTTTTACTTTTTTTACCACGGTTAAAAGTAAATAGGGTAATTAAGGGTAAAAATGATATTATTATTACCCTAACACGTGTCGTAATTCTATTGGATAAGTTTAATTAGACCAAAAACAACCTTAGGAATAAAATATGACCATTTAGGCACACTTGGATTAGATTAGGAGATTTATTATTAATTTATTTAATGAAGGGTTAAAATAGTTATAATCAAAGTTTAATAAGTAGAAAATTTTTAATATAGGGTTATACATAATATAAATTCGACTATAAATATATATTAGAAATATAACAATATTTCCTACATAATGGTATTTTATTTGTAATTTTTAGACATTAAATAAGTTAATTTATTTATGACACAATGATGATGCAGTAATTATCTTATTAATGAAATATTGACATAATTGATGTTATAAATACCCAAATAAATGTAATTTGAGACTTTTAATGAATTAAACTAATTTTCTTGGTTAATATGACATGTTAGTATTGATTTATGTAACTTTTATCGAACTAATCATTCTGTTATGATATTCAAAAAAATCAATTACTAAATAGTGTCAAAATTGACATAAAATAGTTTTTAAAAAATATATTATATTATTAGTTGTTATTTTATTCCTAAAAGTATAAGGTTCGGCCAAATGACTTAGATAATGTTATATATATTAATAATAAACAACTTCGGGTTCTCTTTGCTTGTTATGGTATGTTTATTAACCTTATAGTGTAAGAACACAAAAAGCCACGGTAAAAGTAAAATTATCTAACTTAAAGTTAAAACTTAATTATAAGGTTAAAATATTAAACTAAACTTGTCCAAATTCTATTGGATGAGAGGATTTTGACCCATACCCACCTTAGCTTCGAAATAACTCAATTTGGATCTATGAAAAACCGAATATGACTTTATAATAAAATAATATTTTTAGTTATTCCAAAACTGCCCCTCTCCTCCCTTATAAAAGGGCACCTCCTTCCACTCTTTCTCACACCACTTTGAGCCTTCAAGATCGGACAACCCCCGCCAAATTCTCTTCCACACTTCCCTAGAAATATCCCAGAGGTCCTGGTCTTCTTCAAAGACCAATTTTAGTTCCCTAAGAGGAGGACTCAAAGAGGCACTTCAAAGAAGAGGTAATGTCTGTTACCGATTCTTTCAACATTATTTCTTCTTCCACTTCTTATTCTTAGGTTGTTTCATTATGAAGTAATAATATCAGTATCAATCATATACTGATATGTTATTATAAGTATGAAACAACCCTATTTCACCATCTATCCATCCTACGGAAAAAGAAATCACCGCGCGTGCGTACGTACGTAATACCGTCTCCACGCAGTGGTGTAATCTATTTTCCACCACCACCTTACTTGGATGGGTATAATGGTGTACATAATAACTATATATTATTATTGTAAAGTGATATAGATTCTGAAATAGTATACAGACATTCCAATAAAATTTCATGATCATGAGAACTATATCATCATTCGTGCGTACGTACGGACTACCGTCTCCACGACGCGATGAGATTCATTCTCCATGTTAACCATTCATGAATGGTTATAATGTATATATAATAAGTAATAATGAAATATATGACATTATAATGATACTGGATTTATGTGTATATATATATATGTCATCTACATAATTCCATTCAACTCAATAAAGAAACGAAAACAGCATTCATGTGTACGTATGGCCTACCGTCTCCATGAACGGTGTATTTATTTCCCTTTACTGATCTATTATATATATGTATATTCTGAATATATATTATATATAAATCATGTTTTTTATTCTGGAATTAAGTAATCATGATCTATGTAATCATATTAATAATTATAAGTCAAAACACGGACGACAAATGAAAAGATTTTACCCAAAACGCTCTTTAACATGGAACATACAAAAGAACGGGTAATATAAAGATATAATTGAACCATATATGATATCATAAAAATGATTATGATTATGGAATAAGTCAATGACATTATTTGAATCATTATACATGAGTTTCAGACACTTACGAAGCAAATCGGACCTAAGGTAAGGGAAAATATCACAATTCTCATTTTTATCCAAGATTGTTTATACATTGGTATTTACTGGGGTGTATTTTATCATCCACAACCACGTTTCCTTAGTATGTAAAATTATTTCCATCCACCTACAATTGTTTAAATCCAATTTTATCTTTCAGTGAGTTTTAGTAAAAGATATGAAAGAAATCTTTTGTCGTTTTTCGTACGAGGTACTTTTTGACTTTTCCGACAAAAGTACGAGAAGAATGTTTTTTTAACTTATACGCCATGAATGGATTTTTAAAACATTATTTCCAAGAAGCTTCCTTTACATGATTTCATGTTTATTTTTAATCAACTTCTTTTTAGTTTAAAATTTCACGACATGTTAAGAAAGGAAAAGTCTTTTTGAAGTAGAAAGGATATTTTCCTCAAGAATGGAGTTCAAGTGTTTTATCAAAATTATTTTCCATCAAAGATAATATTGGGTTCTGTTTCTATCCCTATTATTACATTGATTTGATTATTTTGTGATGGAATTATTTTTATGAATTCCGTTATCTTATATGAATTGTTTTATGATGTCACGATGTTTAGGAATCCTATTTTCATTACATGGGTTATTCTATGATGTATGGTTTATGATTTTATGGCACACATAAGAATGGTATCATTATGAGATGGGTGGGACTTATATCTCCCTCAAATGCATTGGGTAATGATTTTATATCTCATGAGATAGACATGGCTAGAACGGTATGTTAAACTGGTTTAGTGAAACAGGACTGAAACGAGGAGTGAACTCGGTTCAGAAATGGACATTGTCCACTAAGATATTCTTGGAAATGAGTCTTGACTAATAATAAATGATTATCTATGATTATGTGTGTATTCCACAAAGTTTCATGTTTTTAGTTTTGATTATTGTGATTACATTTCACTACTATGATTTATCCCATGTTATGATATTATGATCTCTTTTGCAGGTTAAGATTTCCAATATGTTATGTTCTTATGAATATGATGTGATTGACATTTCTTTTGTTTATCATTAATGAGAATTTGAGCTCACCCTTTTATGTTTTCTTTTCCCCAGGATATAAAGAAATGTTTTAGGTAAAAAAAAGGAAGTTCTTTATGGGAGATGTTGAAGATCGTTCACCAGTATTAGAAGATAATATTCAGAGTTTCCAAAGACATTTACCTATTACGATCCTTGTGTGTGTGTTTTTGTTATATACTAAGTATTCTGAAAAAGTAATTTATTGTCCATGTACGTTAAGCTTCGGGTCTCTACAGTTGGTATCAGAGGAAAGGTTTAGTCAGTCTTTGGAAACTAGGATGCGAGAACTTTTAGTGAGATCCCTAGATATATTTCTAAGGTATGTCTAGGGATGTCCCTAAGGTTAAGTATACGTATAGGTTATAGTACTAGAATTACGGTAACCCAAGATGTTAGATATTAAAGGTACTCCCCCTTTATTATGTTGTTTTCCATCGCGTGATTTTTGCCTCTCACGCTATTCTTTTTGGGTTTTAGACGATGGAAGGAACCCGAAGGAACCGTATTGATCAATGTAATGTACAATGCAATGATTCTCCTCCTGAACAAAAAAATGTTATGGGAGATGGAGTGAAAACTCTTATTTCTATAATTACACAAGCTATGAATCATTCTGTACTTCCAAATGAGGAGAGAAGGGAACAATATTATATTGAGTCATTCATGAGGCAACATCCACCTTCTTTCAGTGGGTGTTTTGATCCACTTGATGCTGAACAATGGATCAGTACTACTGAAATGATATTTTCAGTTCTTCAATGTTCTGAACATGATAAATTCATCTTAGCAGTGTATCGTTTGGAAGGTGATGCTGATCAATGGTGGAATCTTATCAGGAATACGAGGCCAAGAGATGAAATTGAGTTAATGGAATGGGATGAGTTCAAGAATGTATTTTTCAATAAGTACTTCCCTTGTATTATTCGAAAAAAGATGGAGAAGGAGTTTCTCGAACTAAAGCAAAAGGATGATGAATCTGTCGGTATATACGAAGCGAATTTTACAAGGCTTGCAAGGTATACATCTAGATTTATCATCCAACCTGAAAGTAATGTTGATCGATTCTTTAGCGGCTTAAAACCAAATATTTGAAGGGAATTAGCTATAAGAGACTTCAGTAGCTATGAAGAAATTTTTTGTTGTGCTATTAAGGTAGAAATGGAAGTTGGTGTTATATATCCATCTCATGGTTTTGACAAGAAACAAAAGATGGAGTTCAAGGTGAATACTCAAAATAATGGTGAAAAGAAGATGAATGTTTCCTTATGCTCAAAGTGTGGAAAGAATCATGGTAGAGATTGTCTTAAAGGGACTAGAAAATGTTTTAAGTGTGGAAAATAAGGTCATCGAGCAGCTGAGTGTCGAAGTAATGGAAAAAGGGTTGCTAATGGTGTGAATAAAGAAAAGACTGCAGAGAACGCACCAACAACACTTCAATGCTTCAAGTGCAATGAATTGGGGAATTATTCTAATCAATTACCTAATCCAAGTGTTGGATCTGAATCTACGGATTACACACAAGAAGGGGGGGGTGAATTGTGTCTTTTCAAAATTATTACAATCTCTTCAATTTAGACAAATTCTGTCCACTATGCTTTAGCACGATTAAATATGCAATGGAAAAAGTAAAAGCATGAACACACGGATGTATAGTGGTTCGGGGAACAGAAGCCCCCTAGTCCACTCCACCAACGCTCAAATCCACGAGCTTGGCGATTTTCACTATCTGGTCCTCGTTTCCACAGACCTGTTCACAACTGAGTATAGGCAGTTGACACCTTTACAAGTTTCAGGCAAACACAGCCTTCCTGGTTCAAACACGAACCCACACAGCTTAGAACGAGAAGTTGATCTCTCAAAAATAAAAAGGGTTTCGATAAAGAAAACACTTCTCCAGTTGTTCTTCACAATTGCAACAGAATGCAATTGACAGTAGATAGATCGTCGTCTTCAGAAAATAAAGATCTGTAATCAAAACAGTTCTGAGTCGATCCAGTTGCAATAGATATTACAAGAAACTTCACAACTTCAGCAGCAGTAGATTCACAACAGATAGTCGATGTAGAACACGTGAATCTGCTATCAAGATCTTCCTTCGGTAATAAAGGTTTTACACTTCTTCTCGATCACCAGAAAAGAATGCCTTCACACAGTCTCTATTTCTTGCTCGTTAAAAGATCAATCTATATATTTCATACACTTTCCTGTGTACATATATATATCTGAAGTTTCCAAGATAGAACATATATATTCAAATCTGAGAAAATCTTCCGCATAAATAGATCCATGAAAATCTCCTTTATATTCGCGATATTAAAAAAAAATGAAATAACAGAGCCGTTGTAACTCCCCTGAAGAATCGGCATAAAAAGCTCCGATTAAATCAATCATTAATCCGTTGAAAATCGTCTTTGATTCAGTCAAAGTCGTACTTAAGAATCGGCTCGAAATCCGCTTAATAATCCGCCTGTTTGACCAATGCAAAAGGAAATATCGTCTGTCAAAAATATCCCGACGCCAAACGTAGGGTTGATGACGTACCTCCAAACGTATGGTTCACAAACGTAAGGATCAGAACGTAAGGTTCAGAACGTACATACTTTCTCTTCAGCATTCAAACGTTGGGTTGATCATCCATACTTTGTCTTGCTTCAACTATCCAAAGAACGTACGGTTGATTATAAAAGTAAGGTTGATGATCCATACTTTTGAGAAACAAACTCAACACTGAAAACTAACATACGGTTTCTCTTCCATACTTGTCCAACAACAAAAACGTAAGGTTCCTTCCAAACGTAATGTTCTTCTTCCATACTTTTCAACAACGTAAGGTTCATTAACCATACGTTTCAAAATAACGTAAGGTTCCTTAACCATACGTTTCATTTAACATAAAAAAGTAAACTTTTCATCCATACGTTACGTTCATCAACGTAGGGTATGAATAGTGATTCCAGTAAGCGCTAAAACTGATCTCGCGCTACAGTGATTCCAGAACGCGCTAAAATTGATCTCGCGCTACAGTGATTCCATAACGCGCTAAAAATTGATCTCGCGCTACAGTGATTCCAGAACGCGCTAAAATTGATCTCGGAATAAATGAAGTATGAAATCTCGTTGTATGAAATAAATAAATAAAATAAATTCCTGCAAAATACTCAACGAAATAATTAGTAAATAATTAAGGGTATTTGTGAGCATCAAAATCATCATAAAGAGACAGAGTATTTTTTAAAATAATCTCCCCCTTTAAAAAACATTATTTTGAATTGTTTGAAAACAATACATTGCTCAACAATATCCCCCTTTTTGATGATCACAAAACCCATAAAATAATAGAACTAATTTAATTGCAATCTTTATTGAAAAATTAGTTTTATAAAATTTTAGAATTTTGAAAGGATTAAAACAATATTTAACTATAATAAAATTTCTCCCTCATAAAAATAAATTTTCAGCTAAAAATAGATAAAAGATAAATGTCGTATATATCCAAATTCTCCCATATATCCAAATTTCATCATAGGAAACAAATGAATTTAAATGTTGTGTTTATCCAAATTCTCCCCCTTTTTGTGATATCAAAAAGAATGAAAAATTACGGATTTGAACACATTCAATATTGCACTGAACTATAAGTAAATGCTATAATTAACTTTGTATGAATAAGTGAATTTGTTATACTGGCTAAATCAATCATAAATCAATAAACAACAAAACAAAAAAGAAGTAAGAAAAGAATTTTCATTCACAAGCTGTTATATATAAACGATTGTGATATACAGAGGAATCAAGGTTCATAGATAAGACAGGGAAAAAGGTGTCTATCTCCTTTGAATCGCGGTCTTTATCTCTGTAAACTGTTCTCTGAGCCTCTTCATCATCCCATCTCCTAACTTGATGATAAGATCTATGTTCTCTTGAGTCATATGAATATCTTCAATCAAATTAACTCTGAAAAACTCATGCATTCTTTCTTCTTTATCAACAAAAAGAGCCAGTTTTTTCTGATAACTGATTCAAAAGAATCCTAATCGGTTGCTCTCCAGATGTCAACTGATCCACTAAAAATCTCTGATTATCTAGAAAAACTGACAAAGGGGCACTATTACACTGAAGATCGTGTAATCTGTCACTCATATTGCTCATTGCTGCAGTAATTCCTTGAAATTTCCGAATCAAATCAGGTGAAGAGCCTGATCCACTCACAACACTGTTCGCAACAGACTCAAATTTATTCTCCATGTAAATATTCAACTCAGATAAATCATCTTTCTTTACCATCTCTGATTTTAACTGATCAACAGCATGCAGCATATCAGTCTTAAACAAATCTACTTCCTGTCTTGAAACAGTACATTCTTTCAGCTTCTGAAACTTCAACTGCTCTAAGTTCAGAGAATTTCTGAGACTAACATTCTCAGATTCTAACTGAGAGATACGCTTGTACAACTCAGCAACTTCTTCTTTTCTCGAATCAGGGGCACCCTGTGCTCGATTCTCATGTACAGAATTAGGTTGATGAAGCAGGGCAAGTGGTAAGGAATCTGCATCTGACTGTTCTTTGTCCTTGTCCTGACAAGGTTGATCCACTGAACTATCTTTTGAAGCCTAAAACTCTTCCACTGAAAAATCTTCCTGAAGTACCTCTGTATTAGCTTCAGAAGTATGTTCATTACGAATAGTAGTCTCTCTGACTTCTACTGATTGGTCAAGAACAATATTTTCATGTAAATCTTGAGGTCGGGCCACTTCTTCACCAGGCACTGCCTCCATAAGTTGTTCGTGTTGAATTACTTTTTTAACAGCCACAGCAGCAGATTGAGGTTCTTTTTGAGTTTCTGTTTAAGCTGCCGGTTCCTCTATCGGTGCAGTCTGCTCCACAACAGCTTCTCTCACAAATGAATAATAAAATAACGGTTCAGAGGATTTCAAGGCAGAAGAGATAATTTCTTCATCAATTGACCTCTTCCTTCTAGATTGAAGTCCTTCTTGACTTCTCTCTTCCTCAACTTCCTCCATCTCAAAACGAATTCTCCTTGCCACTGTACTAACTCTTGATTCTGCTTGTCCCTCCTTGGACTTAGCCGGTTGAGCCTGAGCACTCTCCGAGTTTTCCTCAGCTCCAACAGGTAAGAGTTTTCCTTTAATTGTGCTCCAGAAGTATCCTACTTTCCTCAAAGTTCCAGCATTAAAAACATTACTGTGGTGACATTTCACCCCAGCATCTACCAATCTCATCATTCCTCTTTTAAAAAAAACAAAGAAATGAACCTTCCATAAGGGAAAAAGGTCATTCTTGCTTCACTCTGACAGCAGTAACTCAGATATCTTATCATAAACCGAGGAAAATTAAACTTAATATCACACATCAGAAGATACATTATGTACATGTCCGGGTATAGGATTTTCTCCATCTCAGCCATTCTTGGTGCTAAACCAGTCTGAACAAATTTTACCAAAATTTTCTGATCGGGCTCCAAATCCTTAATAAACATCTTCTTTATCACTCTGGTTCCAAACAGAAAAGACATAATGTCTTCATACTTATGTACAGAATCTCCAATATTCCGTAAATCGAAATGAAAAACTCCTTCATGAGGGCAGTTAAGAATTTGACTTATCTCTACAGATGATATTGAAAAGTCCTTATCCTCTATTTGAGCCAATAAACTATCCTCTGTATCTCCAAGGCTAAACTGAACAGTTCTAAAGAAATGTCTCATTTCTGCCTCATATAGAAACTCAGAATTTTCACTATTAAAAGCTTGCTCAAGGCTTTGAAACGAGAACGCTTGCTTCAACAGTAAATTAGTTTCAAACAGCCACTCTAAATCTATGACTTTACCTTGCAGTATTTTCCGACTAACTACCTTAGGTTTCTTTGCAGCACTTCTCTCGGCTTCATCTGGACTCTTAGTCTTTGCCATTCCAACAACGATTTCTGAAGGTTCGTAAGTTTAGGGTTTGAAGATTCAGAAAAGGGTTTTGGAGCAGATGTGCGGTTTTAGGTTTTCGAAAGGGTTTCCGAAAAAGGTGAAGCAGTTTAGAAGGTGAAACGGTTCTGACATCCTTGATTCCCGTGTAATCACTAATCATTACTTTTATTTAAAACAAAATAAAATTACTTATAGCGGGAAACAGAAATTAAGCAGAATTTGAAAACAGAATAAGATTTAAAAAAAACTATTTAAAATTAAATAAACCTAACTCCCCCTTAATAAATTCAAACCTTGCCGTGGGAAGTGGTTTAGTAAAAATATCTGCTAATTGATTTTCTGTATTTACAAATTCTAAAAATATATCCTTTTTAAACACATGATCTCTTAAAAAGTGATGTCTTATATCAATGTGCTTAGTTCTAGAATGACTAATAGGATTTTTTGAAATATTAATTGCACTAGTATCATCACATAAAATAGGTGTATTATTGAAATTTAATCCAAAGTCCATAAGAGTGTTTTTCATCCACAACACCTGTGCACAGCAACTACCTGCAGACACATATTCTGCCTCGGCTGTTGACAGGGCAACTGAGTGTTGTTTATTACTAGACCATGATACTAAAGACTTCCCTAAAAAGTGACATGTTCCTGAAGTACTCTTCCTATCTAATCTACAGCTTCCAAAGTCAGCATCTGAATATGAAATTAAATTAAAATCAGAGGTTTTTGGATAAAGCAGAGATTGATAAATAGTACCTTTTAAATATCTAAAAATTCTTTTAACAGCAGTTAAATGGGATTCTTTGGGATTTGATTGAAATCGAGCACAAAGACATACTGAATACATTATATCTGGTCTACTAGCAGTAAGATATAACAAACTACCAATCATACCTCTATATAACTTGTTGTCCACTGATTTTCCAGTTTCATCCAAATCAAGTTTTATATTAGTACACATAGGAGTTGTAAATGGCTTGCTGTTTTCAAGTCCAAATTTCTTAAGTAAATCAGTAATGTATTTGCATTGATTTAAAACATTTCCACAATCTTTTTGAAATATTTGAAGACCCAAAAAGAAATTTAATTCTCCCATCATACTCATTTCAAATTCTTTTTGCATTAATTCTGAAAATTCATGACAAAGAATTTTATTTGTTGATCCAAAAATTACATCATCAACATAATTTTGAACCAACAAAACATTATTTTTCATAGTTTTCTTAAAGAGTGTTGGATCTGCCAGTCCAACAGTAAAATCATTTTTCAAAAGAAAAGAACTTAGTCTTCCATACCAAGCTCTAGGTGCTTGTTTAAGGCCATAAAGAGCTTTAGTAAGTTTGAAAACAGAATCTGGTTTTTGAGAATTTTCAAAACCAGGAGGTTGCTCAACATAAACTTCATCCATTAAATAACCATTTAAAAAGGCATATTTAACATCCATCTGAAATAATTTAAAATTCATATAAGATGCATAGGCTAAAAGGATTCTAATGTCTTCTAACCTGGCTACAGGTGCAAAGGTCTCATCATAATCTATTCCTTCTTCTTGATTATATCCTTTAGCTACTAATCTTGCTTTATTTCTAGTTATTATCCCTTGATCATCCTGTTTATTCCTAAAGACCCATTTAGTTCCTATTACTGGATAATCATGTGGTCTTTCAACTAACTCCCAAACCTTATTTCTCTTGAACTGGTTCAATTCATCCTGTATTGTTATTACCCAGCTCTCATCATCTAAGGCTTCTTCTATGGTCTTAGGTTCTTGTTGGGATAGGAAAGCAGAGAATTCAACTATGTTTCCAAGGTTTATTCTAGTTTGAATACCAGTCTCTAAGTCACCTATCACAGATTCTAAAGGGTGATTCTTTAAGGTTATAGACTGTCTAGGCATTACATTCAAAGGTTCTTCAGTGTCATGTTCTTCTGAACTGGACTGAATTTCTTTTATATCATTTTCAAAATCATTCTTTAAATTCTCAAGTCTCATTTTTTCATTAGAATCAGGTTCATCTATTTGTTCTATCCTTTTCTCAAAAGGATCAGATTCATCAAATTTCACATGAACTGATTCTTCAACAATCCTTGACTTTTTATTATAGACTCTATAAGCTTTGGAGGTTGCAGAATATCCTAAGAAAATACCTTTATCAGATTTTGGATCAAATTTACCAAGATTATCTTTGGTATTCAAGATGTAAACCTTGCATCCAAAAACTTTAAAGTAATTTACTTTAGGATTTCTGTTATTCCATAGTTCATAGGGTGTCTTTTTCAAAATAGGTCTTATTAAAATTCTATTCATTATATAACAAGCTGTATTAATAGCTTCTGCCCAGAAATATATAGGTAGGCTATATTCATTTAACATAGTTCTTAGCCATTTCTTGAATAGTTCTATTTCTTCTTTCTACAATCCCATTCTATTGAGGTGTTCTTGGAGCAGAGAAGGTGTGTTTAATACCCATGTTTGAGAAAAAGGAATTAAATTCCTGGTTCTCAAATTCTCCACCATGATCACTTCTCAATGAGATTATATTAAAACCTTTTTCATTTTGAATAGATTTACAAAAACCTTCAAATAAACTAAAAGCTTCACTTTTAAATTTCAAAAAGAAAATCCAAGTAAATCTAGAATAATCATCAACTAATACATAAACATATAATTTACCAGCTAAACTTTCTACTCTTGAAGGTCCAAACAAATCCATATGGATAAGTTCTAGAGGTTTAGTTGTAGAAACTTTATTAACAGATTTGAATGATGATTTGTGTTGCTTGCCAAGCGGACATGCCTCACAGAATCTGTCATTTTCAAATTTGAGACTAGGCAAATCAGAAACTAGATGTTTCTTAGATAATTTATGTAAAGCATATATATTGCAATGACCAAGTCTTCTATGCCAGATCCAGGATTCACTTATATTAGCAGTTAAGCAGTTTACTTGTTGTTTACACAAGGAATACAAATCCATAGTATAAACATTATCAGTTCTGGGTGCTCTAAACTTAAACAGTTTATCTTTAGAAACAGTACAACTATTGTTAGTAAAATCAACAGTGTATCCATCATCACAGAGTTGAGAGATACTTATCAGATTGTGTTTTAACCCTTGTACATAAAGTACTTTGTTGATTGAGACTGTCTTTGGATCTCCAACTGTTCCAATACCAATAATCTTTCCTTTGGTATTGTCACCAAAGGTGACAAGTCCTCCTTCCTTTCGAGTAAGAGAAGAGAAATTAGCTGAAGTTCCACTCATGTGTCTTGAGCAGCCACTGTCCATATACCATATTTCTTTCTTTCTTTGGTGACCTGCTACCTGCAAATACATTCAAACAAATTGCTTTGGTACCCATATTTTGTTGGGTCCAAGAGTGTTAGCAAGCAGTGATCTGGGTATCCAGATTTTCTTTGTTTTCTTAAAATTGATTGAATCATATAGATCATTGGAAATATAAGCTTTCTTAATTCCACATATTTGAGGTTGTCTTAGAAAACAGTTTTTAGCTATATGACCTTTGGTTCCACAGAAGTTACAAATAACCTGTTTAGTGCTAGGAACAAAATAATTTTTGTATAACTTAGGTTTTTCTCCTTTACTTCCAATTCCAAACCTTTCCTTTTTAATTACAGTTTTTCCAAGTATCTCATTTAAGGCGTTTTCTCCTTTTTGTAAAAACTAATGCAGCCTTTTTATAAGATTCTACTTCATCCTGTAGAGTTTTTATTTTTGATTCAAAATTAATTTTATTTGAGTCAGCAGAGTTGTATTTGTCAATTAATTCCTTATGTTGTTTTAGAAAAGTATTTCTCTCATCTGAAATAGCTTTATGCAAGTTCTTTATAGATTTATATTTTTTAAATAATGAGTCATACCTTTCTTCAAGCATATTGCAGTAAGCTGCAGGTTTTTTATTTGAGAAGCTTGTTTCAGAGTTTGATTCATTATTTGAGTCAGAGGAGTAGTATGAGTGTACCTCATCAGTTTCAGCCATGAAACACATATTTGCTTTTAAATTGGCTTCCTCCTTCTCTGAGCTTGATTCAGAAGAATTACTTGAGTCTTCAGAAACACTCCAAGTAGCTTTCATAGCTTTCTTGTCTTTCTGCTCATAATCATCTATTTTGAAGAATTTCTTCTTCTTTGCATCTTTCAATTTTGGGCAATCCGGTCTGATATGTCCCATCTTTTTGCATTCATAACATCTCACTTCCTTTCTATCCTTCTTGAAGGATTTCTTGAAGTCTTTATTCTTACTGTAGAACTTTCTGAATTTTCTGGCTAGCTGAGCCAGTTCTTCATCCGAATTTGAAGAATCAGAGCTTTCTGATTTAGCACTTACTTCTCTGTTCTTCATCTTTCTATCCTTTTGTTGAGAAGTCACTTTCAAAGCAGTATTTTCCCTTTTTATGTAGACTTTATGCTCATTTACCTCATCTTGCATTTCAGCCTCGTACATCATCAATGTACCAATCAGCTCTCTCATAGTTAGATCTTTAACAGAAGTTGATTGTCTGATTGCTGTAGAGATTCCATTCCATCGAGTAGGAAGTACTCTCAGTACCTTTAACGCTTGATCAGCCTGCTTGATTGGTTCTCCTAGAGCTGTTATATTATTGACAATTTCTGTCAATCTTCCATTCATCTGAGTGATGCTCTCTCCTTCAATCATTCTGAAAGTATCGAATTTTAATTTAGCAGTTTCATATCTCATCTGTCTTACATTATCTGTTACTTCATAAGCAACAGCTATTGTTTACCACATTTCATATGCAGTCGGGCATTGAGATACTCTGTTAAATTCATCCGGTCCTAGACCACAGATGATTGCATTCATAGATTTTGAATTCATGTCATACTCAGCCTCTGTAGCAGCACTCCGTGTATCGGGATTTTCAGGAATTTCATAGGGAGTCAGAATCTTTGAATAGACTTTGTAACCACGATTTTTCAGATAAATAATCATACGTGATTTCCAGCAGCCATAATTATCTCCATTAAAGTAAGGTGCTCTGACCATTGAAATTCCCTCTCTCGTATCAGCCATGATACACTATGTATAATCTTTAAATACTTCTAGCTTGACAATACTTTAAAAATAAGAAGCTCCTCCTCTGATACCAATTGTTGGATCTGAATCTACGGATTACACACAAGAAGGAGGGGTGAATTGTGTCTTTTCAAAATTATTACAATCTCTTCAATTTAGACAAATTCTGTCCACTATGCTTTAGCACGATTAAATATGCAACGGAAAAAGTAAAAGCATGAACAGACGGATGTATAGTGGTTCGGGGAACAAAAGGCCCCTAGTCCACTCCACCAATGCTCAAATCCACGAGCTTGGCGATTTTCACTATCTGGTCCTCGTTTCCACAGACCTGTTCACAACTGAGTACAGGCAGTTGACACCTTTACAAGTTTCAGGCAAACACAACCTTCCTGGTTCAAACACGAACCCACACAGCTTAGAACGAGAAGCTGATCACTCAAAAATAAAAAGGGTTTCGATAAAGAAAACACTTCTCCAGTTGTTCTTCTCAATTGCAACAGAATGCAATTGACAGTAGATAGATCGTCGTCTTCAGAAAATAAAGATCTGTAATCAAAACAGTTCTGAGTCGATCCAGTTGCAATAGATATTACAAGAAACTTCACAACTTCAGCAGCAGTAGATTCACAACAGATAGTCGATGTAGAACACGTGAATCTGCTATCAAGATCTTCCTTCGGTAATAAAGGTTTTACACTTCTTCTCGATCACCAGAAAAGAACGCCTTCACACAGTCTCTGTTTTTTGCTCGTTAAAATATCAATCTATATATTTCATACACTTTCATGTGTATATATACACCTGAAGTTTCCAAGATAGAACATATATATTCAAATCTGAGAAAATCTTCTGCATAAATAGATCCATGAAAATCTCCTTTAGATTCGCGATATTAAAAAAAATGAAATAACAGAGTCGTTGTAACTCCCCTGAAGAATCGGCATAAAAAGCTCTGTTTAAATCAATCATTAATCCGTTGAAAATCGTCTTTGATTCAGTCAAAGTCGTACTTAAGAATCAGCTCAAAATCCGCTTAATAATCCGCCTGTTTGACCAATGCAAAAGGAAATATCGTCTGTCAAAAATATCCCGACGCCAAACGTAGGGTTGATGACGTAGCTCCAAACGTAGGGTTCACAAACGTAAGGTTCAGAACGTAAGGTTCAGAACGTACATACTTTCTCTTCAGCATTCAAACGTAGGGTTGATCATCCATACTTTGTCTTGCTTCAACTCTCCAAAGAACGTACGGTTGATTATAAAAGTAAGGTTGATGATCCATACTTTTGAGAAAAAAACTCAACACTGAAAACTAACGTACAGTTTCTCTTCCATACTTGTCCAACAACAAAAACGTAAGGTTCCTTTCAAACGTAATGTTCTTCTTCCATACTTTTCAACAACGTAAGGTTCATTAACCATACGTTTCAAAATAACGTAAGGTTCCTTAACCATACGTTTCTTTTAACATAAAAAGTAAACTTTTCATCCATACGTTACGTTCATCAACGTAGGGTATGAACAGTGATTCCAGTACGCGCTAAAACTGATCTCACGCTACAGTGATCCCAGAACGCGCTAAAATTGATCTCGCGCTACAGTGATTCCAGAACGCGCTAAAAATTGATCTCGTGCTACAATGATTCCAGAACGCGCAAAAATTGATCTCGGAATAAATGAAGTATGAAATCTCGTTGTATGAAATAAATAAATAAAATAAATTCCTGCAAAATACTCAACGAAATAATTAGTAAATAATTAAGGGTATTTGTGAGCATCCAAATCATCATAAAGAGACAGATTATTATTTAAAATAATCTCCCCCTTTAAAAAACATTATTTTGAATTGTTTGAAAACAATACATTGCTCAACACCAAGGGTTAATGATGATCGACATGAGAAACCACTTAAGGCAAAGGAAAATGGGAAGACACATGCGATTACTATTGGGGATGTTGAATATGACAACGATGTGGTGGAATGATTATGTGTTTATTTAATGGGATTCCAAAATATTGGTGTATATATAGTATCGTGGAATATTGGAATATTTATGTATTGGTTTATTTTGGTTTTCAATAATTTTATGGTACCAGTAACCATGTAAAGTGATTGAGATATTCTTGGTAAGAAGATGGTATGCACATGATGAAGGGATAATAAGATAATGAGATATTTTATTGTATTCATGAGCTCATGATTGATATAAGGACTAATTGATATCATGGTTTGAGTATAAAGAATTTTGAGGATTTTGGTATGTGGAATGTGTTAACTTTTAACTGCATTCATGTTTTCACTAAGGCTCAATGGGTATTCATTATTCAATAGAATAGATGATTAAGGTATTTAAATGTTTGTAATTTGACCAACAAGATATATCTTATGATATATGGGGGATAAATGATGGCATTCACGTGATTGTTATGTGACATTTCAAGTAATCATTTTCTTAATACTATGAGCTTGGACCGAAGTATTTTAGAAAACCCTAAATGTAGGAATGGATTATGTTGGACATAATTTAGTATTGTTTAAGGATAGAACTTTTTTCGATATTATTGATGGGATGTTATGGTAATATAGTTTCAGAAAAAGGACAAACTGCAAGACGGGCGACAGCCCATCGCGTTAGACAAGGCTGTAGGAATCCAACCCACAACCGAAGTGCGACTAGCCTTTATCGCCTACCACTGTCCTACAAGAAGTACCTGGTTAGTAGAAACTAGTTTTATTTTATTACGCAGTATGATATATGAAGTATAAGTTCATTTTTGGAATCGTATACGATTAACCTCACCATAGATGGACTTTTGTATATTTGATATCTTTTTCTAACCTTTTGTTTGAAATAGATGGAATGACTCATCATTATATCACATGATCTGCTAACACTTCATAAATGAAAATTTCAACTACATTTCTTTAATAGATGAAGTGGAAATTGTTCAAAGCACCAACAACAGTGATATTGTACCAAAATCAAGCAAGTATTTCTTCTAATTCAAATTTTTCAACTTTAGGGAAATGATATTGAAAGCCAAATTTTTTTTCCTAGTGCCCTTATATCCGATGAATCATATGGTACCTTATATCATCACAAATATATGTATTTTTGATTGTTGGATTTTCTATAGCCATGTTCTCTACCACTCTCCATCAGAACATGATGGTTAGATTTCTCTTCTATATCCATATTTTCACCTATGTGGAAACCCAGTGATTAGTTTATTGGGGTAACCATTACGTTTCATACTTTTGTTTTTAAAGATTGGTTTTGGTATTCCTTTTTACGATGTGGGTTTCTATTAAATAAACTTTCAGGTAGTAAACCATTTATAACCCCGACGAATTTCAAGGGCGAAATTCATTTTAAGGGGGGTAGAATGTAAAACCCTGAGATTTTATGAAAAATATTCTTTTTAATTTCATTAATGTCTTGTGTTGTACGCTACACCAAAAGGATCTTTCACAACATGCATCCCTGACTTGGATTTCCCTACATGCAATCGTGACCTTCCACGATAGCGTGTGTTGTATGCAATACCGAGTTTTGCTAAACAACGATATGTTATAAAAACTAGCCGTTATGAATAGTAATACCCACCTTTTGAAATTTTATAAATATTATCTTTCAAAATGGACTTCATTTTTGGATTCAGAATATCAAAATTAGCCTATGGTAAATTTTTGGTATTTTTCTGAAAACATTCAATTTTTCATGAATAGTGAAAACACTAGGTTACTATTTAAAAAACGACTTTTTATTTAAATAAATATTTATTGTATTTAAATTTATTTTAGGTCAAAATTGATACATAATACCTATATATGTTCAATGTAATTCATTGGAGTCATTTTATAATAATTTTAGATATATAAACATTTTATTAAACTTTTCACCGTCTTTTACCCACCTCCTAGAAGAATTTTCAAATTTACATAAAACATAATTTTACCGCTTCTGTTAATGGAATTTCGAAAATATGAGACACACAGTTGATGTCAGTAAGTAAAATGTGGTTCAATGAGTTGAAAATATTTTTTGGTGAATAGTAACTTTTTTACTTCTTTTTACCACGGTTAAAAGTAAATAGGGTAATTAAGGGTAAAAATGATATTATTATTACCCTAACACATGTCCTAATTCTATTGGATAAGTTTTATTATACAAAAAACAACCTTAGTAATAAAATATGACCATTTAGGCCCACTTGGATTAGATTAGGACATTTAGTATTAATTTATTTAAAGAAGGGTTGAAATATTTAAAATCAAAGTTTAATAAGTAGATAATTTTTAATATAGGGATACACATAAGATAAATTCTACTATAAATATTCATTATAAAGATAAAAATATTTCCTACATAATGATAGTTTATTTTGAATATTTATAAGTAAGATAATTTAATTTATTTTTGACACAATGATAATGCAATAATTATCTTATTAATGAAATATTGACATAATTGATGTTATAAATACCCAAATAAATGTAATTTGAGACTTTTTATGAATTTCATTAATTTTCTAGGTTAATATGACATGTTAATATTAATTTAAGTAACTTTTTTCTAAATAATAATTCTGTTATGATTTTCACAAAAATCAATTACTAAATAGTGTCAAAATTGACATAAAATAGTGTTTAAAAAAAATATTATATTATTAGTTGTTATTTTATTCATAAAAATATAAGGTTCGGCCAAATGACTTAGATAAAGTTATATATATTAATAATTGGAAACTTGGGGTTATTTTGGCTTGTCATGGTATGTTTATTAACTTTATAGTGTAAGAATAGAAAAAGCCACGGTAAAAGTAAAATTATCTAACCTAAAGTTAAAACTAAATGATAAGGTTAAAATAGTAAACTAAACTTTTCCAAATTCAATTGGATGAGAGGATTTAGACCCATCACCACCTTAGATTCGAAATAACTCAATTTGGAGCTATAAAAACCGAATATGACTTTATAATAAAATAATATTTTTAGTTATTCCAAAGGTTCCCCTCTCCTCCTTATAAAAGGGTACCTCCTCCCTCTCTTCCTCACACCACTTTGACCCTTAAAGCTCGGAAAAACCCTGCAAAAATCTCTTCCAAACTTCCCTATAAACATCCTAGAGGTCCTGGTCTTCTTCAAAGATCAATTTTGGTTCCCTAAGAGGAGGACTCAAAGAGGCGCTTCAAAGAAGAGGTAATGTCCGTTACCGATTCTTTCAACTTTAATTCTTCTTCCACTTCTTCTTATTAGGTTGTTTCATTATGAAGTAATAACATCAGTATCAATAATATACTGATCTGTTATTATAAGTTTGAAACAACCCTATTTCACCATCTATCCATCCTACGGAAAACGAAATCACCCCGCGTGCGTACGTACGGAATACCATCTCCACGCCGTGGTGTAATCTATTTTCCACCACCACTTTACTTGGATGGGTATAATGGTGTACATAATAAATATATATAATTATTGTAAAGTGATATTGATTCTGAAATATTATACATACACTTCCATACAATTCCACGATCATGAGAACGATATCATCGTTCGCGCGTACGTACGAACTACCGTCTCCACGACGCGATGAGATTCATTCTCAATGTTAACCATTCAGGATTGATTTAAAATATATATAATAAGTAATAATGAAATATATGACATAATAATGATACTGTATTTTTGTGTATATATATGCATGTCATCTACTTAATTCCATTCAACTCAATAAGAAAACGAAAACATCGTTCATGCGTACGTACGACCTACCGTCTCCATGAACGGTGTATTTCTTTCCATTTACTGATCTATTATATATATGTATATTCTGAATATATATTATATATAAATCATTTTTTATATTCTATAATTAAGTAATCATGATCTAAGTAATCATATGAATAATTACAAGTCAAAACACAGATGAAAAATGAAAAGATTTTACCCAAAACGCTCTTTAACATGGAATTTACAAAAGAACGAGTAATATAAAGCCATAAGTGAACCATATATGATATCATAACAATGAGTATGATTCTAGAATAAGTCAATGACATTATTTAAATCATTATACTGGAGGTTCGGACACTTACAAAACAAATCGGACCTAAGGTTAGGGAAAATATCACTATTATCATTTTTATCCGAGATTGTTTATACTTTGGTATTTATTGGGGTGTATTTTATCATCCACATCCATGTTTCCTAAATATTTAAAATTATTTCAATCCACCTACAATTTTTTAAATCCAATTTTACCCTTCGGTGAGTTTTAGTAAAAGATATGAAAGAAATCTTTTGTCGTTTTTCGTATGAGGTACTTTTTGACTTTTCTGACAAAAGTACGAGAAAAATGTTTTTTTAAGTTATATGGCATGAATGTATTTTTAAAACATTATTTCCAAGAAGCTTCTTTTAAAAGTATTCAAGTTTAATTTTAATCAACTTCGTTTAGTTTAAAATTGTATGACATGTTAAGAAAGGAAAAGTGTTTTTGAAGTAGAAAGGATATTTTCCTCAAGAATGGAGTACAAGTGTTTTATCAAAATTATTTTCCATCTAAGATAATATAAGGTTCTGTTTCAATCCCTATTATTAAATTGATTTTATTATTTTGTGATGGAATTATTTTTATGAATTCCTTTATCTTATATGAATTGTTTTATGATGTCACGATGTTTAGAATCCAATTTTTATTACATGGGTTATGCTATGATGTATGGTTTGTGATTTTTTGGCACACATAATAATGGTATCATTATGAGATGGGTGGGACCTATATCTACCTCCAATGCATTGGGTAAATATTTTATATCTCCTGAGATAGACATGGCTAGAACGGCAGGTTAAACCGGTTCAGTGAAACAGGACTGAAACGAGGAGTGAACTATGTTCAGAAATGGACATTGTCCACTAAGATAGTCTTGGAAATGATTCTTGACTAATAAGAAATGATTCTTTATGTTTATGTGTGTATTCCACAAAGTTTCGTGTTTTTAGTTCTGATTATTGGGATTACATTTCACTACTATGATTTATCCCATGTTATGATATTATGATCTCTTTTGCAGGTTATGATTTCAAAAATGTTATGTTCTTATGAATATGATGTGATTGATATTTCTTTTGATTACCCTTACTGAGCATTTGAGATCACCCTTTTATGTTTTCTTTTCCCCAAGATATAATGAAAGGTTCTATGTAAAAAAAGGATGATCTTTATGGGAGATGTTGAAGATCTTTCACCATGATTAGAAGATTATATTACGAGTTTCCAAAGACACTAAACTATTACGGTCCTTGTGTGTGTGTTTTTGTTATGTACTAAGTATTTAACAAAAGTAATGTAATTTCCATGTACGTTAAGCTTCGAGTCTCTACAGTTGGTATCATAGGAAAGGTTTAGTCAACCTTTGGAAACTAGGACGCGAGAACTTTTAGTGAGATCCCTAGAGATATATCTAAGTTATGTCTAGGGATTTTCCTAAGGTCAAGTATAAGTATAGGTTATAGTACTAGAATTATGGTAACCTAAGATGTTAGATATTGAAGGTACTCCCCCTTTATTATGTTGTTTTCCCTAGAGTGATTTTTTCCTCTCACACTATTCTTTTTGGGTTTTAGACGATGGCTGGAACCCGAAGGAACCGTGTTGATCAATGTAATGGACAATGCAATGATTGTCCTCTTGAACAAACAAATGTTATGGGAGATGAAGTGAAAACGCTTTTTGCTATACTTACACAATCTATGAATCATTCTGGACTTCCAAATGAGCAGAGAAGGGAACAGTATTCTATTGAGTCCTTCATGAGGCAACGTCCACCTTCTTTCAGTGGGTCTTCTGATCCATTTGTTTCTGAACAATGGATTAGTACTACTGAAAAGATATTTTCAGTTCTTTAATGTTCTGAACATGATAAAGTTATCTTAGCAGTGTATCATTTGGAAGGTGGTGCTGATCAATGGTGGAATCTTATCATGAATACAAGGCCAAGAGATGAAATTGAGTCCATGGAATGTGACGAGTTCAAAAACATATTTTTCAATAAGTAATTCCCTAGTATTCTTCGAACAAAGATGGAGAAGGTGTTTCTTGAACTAAAGAAAAAGGATGATGAATCTGTCGGTATATACGAAGCGAATTTTACAAGGCTTGCAAGGTAGGCATCTCGATTTATCATCCAACCTGAATGTAATGTTGATCAATTCTTCAGTGGCATAAAACCAAATCTTCGAAGGAAATTAGCTATAAGAGACTTCAGAAGCTATGAAGAAATTGTGCACTGTGCTATTAAGGTAGAAATGGAATTTGGTGTTATTTATCCATCTCATGGTTTTGACAAGAAACGAAAGATGGAGTTCAAGGTGAAATCTAAAAATAATGGTGAAAAGAATATGAATGTTTCCTTATGATCAAAGTGTGGAAAGAAGCATGGCGTAGATTGACTTGAAGGGACTAGAAAATGTTTTAAGTGTGGAAAATAAGGTCATCGAGCATCTGAGTGTCGAAGTAATGGAAAAAGGGTTGCTAGTGGTATGAATAAAGAAATGACTATAGAGAACGCACCAACAACACTTCAATGATTCAAGTGAAATGAAATGGGGCATTATGCTAATCAATTCCCTAATCCAAGGATTAATGATGATCGACATGAGCAACCACTTAAGGCAAAGGACAAAGGGTAGTAACATGTGATCACTATTGGAGATGTTCAATATGACAAAGATGTGGTGGAATGATTAAGTGTTTATGTAATGGGATTCCCAAATATTGTTCTATATAGTATCGTGGAATATTGGAATATTTAAGTATTGGTCTATTGTGGTTTTCAATAATTTTATGGTACTAGTAACCATGGAAAGTGATTGAGATATTCTTGGTAAGAAGATGGTATGCACATAATGATGGGATTAGGAGATAATGAGATGTTTGATTGTATTCATGAGCTCATGAATGATATAAGGACTAAGTGATATCATGGTTTGAGTATAAAGAATTTTGAGGATTTTGGTATGTGGAAAGTGTTATCTTTTAACTGCATTCATGTTTTCAATAAGGCTCAATGTGTATTCATTCATCAAGAGAATACATGATTAAGGTATTCACATGATTGTAATTTGACCAACAAGATATATCTTATGATATACGGGGAATAAATGATGGCTTTCACGTGATTGTTATGTGACATTTCAAATAATCATTTTCTTTATACTATGATCTTGGACGGAAGTATTTTAGATATACCTAAAGATTGGAATGGATTATGTTGGACATAAGTTAGTATTGTTTAATGATAGAACTTTTTTCGATATTATTGATGGGATGTTATAGTAATATAGTTTTAAAAAAAGGACAACTTGCAGGACGGGCGACAACCCATCGCGTCGGACAAAGCTGTAGGAATCGAACCCACAACCGAAGTGCAACTGGCCTTTATTGCCTACCACTGGCCTACAGGAAGTCCCAAGTTAGTAGAAACTAGTTTTAATTTATTACGCGGTATGATATATGAAATATAAGTTCATTTTTGGAATCGTATACTATTAACCTCACCATAGATGGACTTATGTATATTTGATAACTTTTTCTAACCTCTTGTTTAAAATAGATGGAATGACTCATCATTCTATCACATGATCTGCTAACACTTCATAAATGAAAAATTAAACTTCATTTCCTTAAGAGATGAAGTGGAAATTGTTCAAAGCACCAACAACAGTGATATTGTACCAAAATGAAGCAATAATTTCTTCTAATTCAAAATTTTCAACTTTAGGGAAATGATATTGAAAACCAAAAATGTTGTCCTAGTGCCCTTATATACGATGAATCAGATGGTACCATAGATCATCACAAATATATGGATTTTTGATTGCTGGCTTTTCCATAGCCATGTTCTCTACCACTCTCCATCAGAACAAGATGGTTAGATTTCTTTTCCATATACATATTTTCACCTATGTGGAAATCCAGTGATTAGTTTATTGGGGTAACCGTTTCGTTTCATACTTTTGTTTATAAATATTGGTTTTGGTATTCCTTTTTACGATGTGGGTTTCTATTAAACAAACTTTCGGGTAGTAAACCATTTATAACTTCGATGAATTTCGAGGGCGAAATTAATTTTAAGGGGGGTAGAATGTTAGACCCCGAGATTTTATGAAAAATATTCTTTTTAATATCATTAATGTCTTGTGTTGTAAGATACACCAAAAGGGGCTTGCACAACACGCATCCCTGACTTGGCTTTCACTACACACAAACGCGACCATCCATGATAGTCTGTGTTGTACGCAATACCGAGTTTCGCTAAACAACGATATGTTATAAAAACTAGCCGTTATGAATAGTAATACCCACTTTTTGAAATTTTATAAATTTTATCTTTCAAAATGGACATCATTTTTGGATTCAGAATATCGAAATTAGCCTAGGGTAAAATTTTGGTATTTTTCATAAAACATTCAATTTTTGATGATTAGTGAAAACACTAGGTTACTATTTAAAAACCGACTTTTTATTTAAATAAATATTTATTTTATTTAAATTTATTTTAGGTTAAAATTGATACATAATACTTATATAAGTTCAATGTAATTCATTGGAGTCATTTTATAATAATTTTAGATATATAAAAATTTTAATGATCTTTTCACCGTCTTTTACCCACCTCCTATGAGAATTTTCAAATTTACATAAAACTTAATTTTACCACTTCTGTGAATGGATTTTCAAAAAACCGAGAGACACGGTTGATGTCAGTATGTAAAATGAGGTTCAATGAGATGAAAATAATTTTTGGTGAATAGTAACATTTTACTTTTTTTACCACGGTTAAAAGTAAATAGGGTAATTAAGGGTAAAAATGATATTATTATTACCCTAACACATGTACTAATTCTATTGGATAAGTGTAATTCGACCAAAAACAATATTAGGAAGAAAATATGACCATTTATGCCCACATGGATTAGATTGGGACATTTATTATTAATTTATTTAAAGAAGGGTTAAAATAGTTAAAATCAAAGTTTAATAAGTAGATAATTTTTAATATAGGGTTATACATAAGATAAATTCGACTATAAATATTCATTAGAAATCTAAAACGATTTCCTACATAATGGTATTTTATTTGTAATTTTGAGACATTAAATACTTTAATTTATTTATGACACAAAGATGATGCAGTAATTATCTTATTAATGAAATATTGACATAATTGATGTTATAAATACCCAAATAAAAGTAATTTGAAACTTTTTATGAATTACACAAATTTTATAGGTTAATATGACATGTTAGTATTGATGTAAGAAACTTTTTTCGAACTAATTATTCTGTTATGATTTTCACAAAATTCAATTACTAAATAGTGTGAAAATTGACATAAAATAGTTTTTAAAACAAATATTATATTATTAGTTGTTAATTTAGTATTAAAAATCTAAGGATCGTCCAAATGACTTATATAAGGTTATATAAATTAATAATAAACAACTTGGGATTATTTTGTCTTGTTATAGTATGTTCATTAACCTTATAGTGTAAGAACACAAAAAGCCATGGTAAAAGTAAAATTATCTAACTTAAAGTTAAAACTAAATGATATGGTTAAAATAGTAAACTAAACTTGTCCAAATTCAATTGGATGAGAATATTTAGACCCATCCCCACTTTAGCTTCGAAATAACTAAATTTGGAGCTATTAGAAACCGAATATGACTTTATAATAAAATAATATTTTTAGTTATTCCAAAGGTTCCCCTCTCTTCCCTTATAAAAGGGCACCTCCTCCCTCTCTTCGTTATACCACATTGAGCCTTAAATCTCGGCCAACCCCTGAAAAATTATCTTCCCCACTTCCCTAGAAACATCTTATAGGTCTTGGTCATCTTCAAAGACCAATTTTAGTGCCCTAAGAGGAGGACTCAAAGAGGCGCTTCAAAGAAGAGGTAATGTTTGTTACCGATTCTTTCAACTTTATTTCTTCTTCCACATATTCTTATTAGGTTGTTTCATTATGAAGTAATAATATCAGTATCACTCATATACTTATATGTTATTATAAGTATGAAACAATCCTTTTTCACCATCTATCCATCATACGGAAAACGAAATCACCCCGCGTGCGTACGTACGCAATACCATCTCCACGTCGTGGTGTAATCTATTTTCCACCACCACCTTACTTGGATGGGTATAATGGTGTATATAATAATTATATAAGATTATTGTAAAGTTATATTGATTCTGAAATAGAATACATACACTCCAATACAATTCCATGATCAAGAGAACGATATCATCATTCGTGCGTACGTACGGACTACCGTCTCCACGACACGATGAGATTCATTCTCCATGTTAACCATTCATGAATGATTATAAAGTATATTTAAAAAGTAATAATGAAATATATGACATAATAATGATACATGATTTATGTGTATATATATTTATGTCATCTACTTAGTTCCATTCAACTCAATAAGGAAACGAAAACATCATTCATGCGTACGTACGACCTACCATCTCCATGAACGGTGTATTTATTTCCATTTACTGATCTATTATATATATGTATATTCTGAATATATATTATATATAAATCTTCTTTTTATTCTGGTATTAAGTAATCATGATCTAAGTAATCATATAAATAATTACAAGTCAAAACACGGACGACAAATGAAAAGATTTTACCCAAAACACTCTTTAACATGGAATTTGCAAAAGAATGGGTAATATAAAGTCATAATTGAACCATATATGATATCATAACAATGAGTATGACTATGGATTAAGTCAATGAAATTATTTAAATCATTATACAGGAGGTTTGTAAACTTACGAAGCAAATTGGACCTAAGGTAATGGAAAATATAACAATTCTGATTTTTATCTGAGATTTTTTATACTTTGGTATTTATTGGGGTGTATTTTATCATCCACATACATGTTTCCTCAATATGTAAAATTATTTCCATCCACCTACAATTTTTTTAATCCAATTTTACCCTTCGGTGTGTTTTAGTAAAAGATATGAAAGAAATCTTTTGTCGTTTTTCGTACAATGTACTTTTTGACTTTTCCGACAAAAGTACGAGAAGAATGATTTTTTTAACTTATAAGACATGAATGGATTTTTAAAAAATTATTTCCAAGAAGCTTCCTTTACAAGTTTTCATGTTTATTTTTAATCAACTTTTTTGGTTTAAAATTGTATGACATGTTAAGAAAGGAAAAGTGTTTTTGAAGTAGAAAGGATGTTTTCCTCAAGAATGGAGTTCAAGTGTTTTATCAAAATTATTTTCCATCTAAGATAATATAGGGTTATGTTTCTATCCATATTATTACATTGATTTGATTACTTTGTGATGGAATTATTTTTATGAATTCCTTTATCTTATATGAATTGTTTTATGATTTCACGATGTTTAAGAATCCCATTTTTATTACATGGGTTATGCTATGATGTATGGCTTATGATTTTGTGGCACACATAATAATGGTATCATTATGAGATGGGTGGGACCTATATCTAAATCCAATGAATTGGGTAAAGATTTTATATCTCATGAGATAGACATGGCTGGAACGACAGGTTAAACCGGTTCAGTGAAACAAGACTGGAACGAGGAGTGAACTCGGTTCAGAAATGGAATTTCCCCACTAAGATAGTCTTGTCCATGAGTCTTGACTAATAAGAAATGATTCTCTATGATTATGTGTGTATGCCACAAAGTTTCATGTTTTATGTTATGATTATTTGGATTTCATTTCACTACTATGATTTATCACATGTTATGAAATTATGCTCTCTTTTGCAGGTTAAGATTTCCAAAATGTTATGTTCTTATGAATATGATGTGATTGATATTTCTTTTGTTTACCCTTACTGAGCATTTGGGCTCACCCTTTTATGTTTTCTTTTCTCCAAGATATAAAGAAAGGTTTTAGGTAAAAAAAGGAAGATCTTTATGGGAGATGTCCATGATCTTTCACCACGATTAGAAGACTATATTCCGAGTTTTCAAAGACACTAAACTATTACGGTCCTTGTGTGTGTGTTTTTGTTATGTACTTAGTATTCCACCAATGTAATGTAATGTCCATGTACTTTAAGCTTCGGGTCTCTACACATAAAGAGAATAATATGTTTAATAAAAATATCCTTAATTTTTGAAGAGTAATTAGTAAGTGGTATATCAAGAAAATACATCTATGTCTGTATATGAGAAGGTAGAGGTAGCTCTGGCACAAATATAACTACGTTTGAAAACACTGACAAGGAGTTTGAATCATGTCCCAGGGTATCCTGGTACACCACAATGGGCATTGATGTACTCTTGGATACGACAATCTGAGGGTATATGAATGGGTAAATTCACAACCAAGTATAAACCATTATTAAGGGAATTTAAAATTTTCCCAATAAAAATATATGTTAGACAATAGATCATGGTTAACATGGATTTAAGCCTATAGATTCATGAGTTAAAGAAATAAAAGTAAATTATAATCATCTGTTTTTTCCTTAAGAGTATCCTTTATGTGTTACCACAAACATTATTTTTATTCCATCCAATGGACGGTAAAAGGGGGACCCAGACTAACAATCGATGTGATGACCAATGTAATGATTGTTCTAATGAGACTCCCAATCCGATGAGAGTGGGAATCACTAACATTTTCATGATAACGTCTCTGTTAGATCAAAAATTTAATAGAAACATGGGACAAGATGAACGTTCAACCCCTCCCCTCCCCCAAGAATGAACAAGTTGCTAACGAATGCTACATGGGACAAAGGCCTCATAATTTTAATGGATTATCTATTCCTTCAATATCAATATAATGGATTAACTCCATTGAAAAGTTCTTCTCCATCCTTTAATCTTCCAAGCCGGAGAAGGTTCTCCTAGCTGCTTATCATATGGAGGCTGAAGCTGATCAATGGTGGACATTTATAAAAAATTTGAAGCCTCTAGAGGAGATCAGGGTTTTGGAATGGAAGGTTTTATGGATGTTGTTTTTCGATAAATATTTTCCACATACCCTACTACTTAAGATTTAAAGTCACTTCCTTGCCCTCAAGAAAAATTATGATCAATCTGTCAAAGCATATGAGGAAAACATTACATGGATCTCTTGATACACCTTCAGTTTTGTTGTTACCCCCGAATGAAAGGTAGACCACCTTTTTGGTACGCTGAAACATAGCCTGCTGAAATCCCTGTGGATCTAAAACTTCTACATCTATGAAGAAATTGTCTGATGTTCCCTCATGGTCGAAATGGGGAACGTAAAATCTTAGGGGTATCATGGAGAAAATAAGCATAGGTGGACCTCAATTCTGGCAGTCAGATGGACAAATACAACGACGCTAAGAAATTCCAACACCCCCCTTTCCAAAGGTGTGGAAAGAAGCACCTAGAATATTGTTCAAATTGGATGAGAAAATGTTTTAGGTTTGAAAGAGAAGGACACATAGTTCTTACCGGTCGACATGAAAATCCGACAGCTCCGACAGAGGAGAGGAACGATCTGTTTGACTCTCAAAACATTGTTCATTGATTCCTCTGCAAATAATTGCAACACCATGCAAATCAGTTCCGTAAGACAAGGATTTTCAGAGGCTACCAACAACCACCATGATATAAAGGGTGAGATTTTTCCATCACTACCACCGATGTGAACCCCCATAATGAAGTATTGAGAGGTACTCTAGTTATTCATTCCTTAATAGGGAACATAATTTTGATTTAGGTTCTAAAAAATTTTTTATATAGAAAAAGTTTAGTAGAACAATCCCAACACCACCAAAGATAATGGATGTAAAGATGTTAGTGAGTATGGAAATGGGGGCAATCATTGCATCCAATGATTATAACTCCTCCCTTGACATAATCAGAGGATTTAACATCCCAGAAAACTCATCATACTCCTTATGGAGGAATTTGAGGCAATTATTGGCTTAGATGGGCTTTCCTAATATAGTTAAAACACAATCTGCAGTGGGAGGGAAATAACTCACCATGTGGAGAGTCAACCCCCTATTCTGTATAAGTGTGAGGTGGAAGATGAATCTTCATTAGATTTATCATCTCAATTGTGTATATTATTATCCTCTTATCACATGTATCTTTCTCAGATTATTGAGTCACAAGAGGAAACCATCCTTTAAGACAGGCCTATATTGATAGAATTTGCTGAAGGCTTCCCCATGTAATTTTCTATTCTTCCTCCTAGAAGAGATGTTGAATTATTAATTGATATTATAACTGGAGAATTTAGAATATCCAAGGCTCCATATATAATGGATATTGTGGAGCATGATGAGCTAAAGAAACAACTACAAGAGAATCCGGATAAAGGTTTTATACACCCATGTGTTTCACCATGGGGTGCAGCAGTCATCTTTGTCAAGAAGAAGGATGGGTCCATGTGACATTGCATTGATTATCGTTAGCTTAACAAAATTACGATATTGAACACGTACCATCTCCTACGAATTGATGACTTGTTTGATCAGCATAATGGAGAACAATAATTCTCCAAGGTTTATTTGGGGTAATGATATTATCAAGTAAGGGTGAAGAAGAAAGATATCCCCAAGACTGCTTTTCATAGAAGATAAGGGAACTATGAATTCATTGTAATTCCTTTCAGACTCACTAATGCTCCAAAAATCTTCTTGAAATTGATGAATAGAGTCTTTAGAGATTACCTCTAAAAATTTCTCGTAGTCTTTATAGATGATATTCTAATATACGCAAATAACAAGGAGGATCATGAGGGGCATCTTTTCACTGTACTAGAGACCTTGCGAAAGTAGAATCACTCTTAAAATTACATCAAGTGTAAGTTCTAGATGAAGGAGTTTTCATTCTTGGTCCATATCATCTCATGAAATGGGGCATCTATGGATCCCTACAAGACTGATGCAATAGAGGGATATCCAAGGCCAATGTTGGTAATAAATATCCATAGATTTTTGGGGTTATATGAATATTATAGACGAATTGTGAGAAATTTCTCATGATTGTCCAACCCTATTACCGAGATTACTCGGAATGGAGTAATGTTTTCTTTGAGTAATGAATGAGACGAAAGCTTCAAGGAGTTGAAAAGGAGTATTATCACTACCCACATACTCACATTACCCACAAGTGGATAAATTTTTGTGGTATTCAGTGATGCTTCATAATAGGGCCTGGGTTGTGTGTGGATGCAAAATGAAAAGGCCATTGCCTAAGATTCAAGGAAATTGAATGTTTGTGTGCTGAGTAATCCAAAAAATGATCTAGACTTAGCTGCGGTGATATTAGATTTAATAATTTGGTATAATTACCACTTTGGGTAGAAGTGTGAAATATATACGGCTCACAAAAGCCCCATGTTTATATTCACAAAGAAGGAGTTGAACATGCACAAATGAATATGGTTATAGCGGATCAAGGACTCGGATTTCTCGATCCATTACCACCCTCGGAAAGCGAACTAGGTAGATGATGCTCTAAGTAGAAAGGACCCAACAATTCCATCATTTATGAGAATTGAGATGGATCCAATATTCTTAGATTTTATTAATATGGACATGGGAATCATAAATAAGGGAACATCATCAATCCTTTCAGAAATTGTTTCTCAGACATCTCTTTTGGAAAGGTTAATGGATGCTCAAAATGATGATGAGGGTATTCAGAAGAAAGTGGAAGCTATAAAAAAATGAAATCGTCAGAGTTCAATGTTAATGAAGAAGGAATTGTGATATTTGGAAGAAGGCTATGTGTTCAATCATGTCCGGAGATGAAAATGAACTTTTGGATGATGCACGTAGATCAAATTTCACTATTCACCCTGGAAACACAAAGATGTATCATGATCTCTGAGAGAATTATTGGTGGGGTAATTTGAATAAAGAGATCACTGAGTATTCATCAAATTGCATGGTGTGTCATTAAGTGATGACAGAGATGTAGGAGTATAAGGGGATGATGCAACAATTTCCCATACTAGTGTGGAAATGGGAGAACATCACCATGGTCTTTGTCACTAGACTTTCGAAAACATCCAAAGGCAAGAATGCAATATGGATTATTGTGTATCGTCTTACAATTTCTTCTCACTTCATTCCAATTCAAGAGTATTTCTCCTTGGATTAACTAGAATGGATATACATCAATAAAATGGTAAGGCTGCATGGAGTACCAATATCTATTGTATTAGATAGAGATCCAAGCTTCACCCTTATATTTTGGAAGATTCTTCTACAAGATATAGATATTGAATTGGACTTCTGTATGGCCTATCTTCCTCAAACTGATGGCCTATCTGAGCAAACTATTCAGACACTAGAATATATGTCATGATCATGTTTGATGGAATTTAAAGGAGGATGATATCAACATCTTTTTCTAGTTGAATTATCCTATAATAACAATTTCCAATCGAGCATCTGAACGACACATTATGAAGCCTTGTATGGGAAGAGGTTCCAATCACCGACATGTTGGGATGAAGATAATGAACAGAGGCATATAGGACCAGAAATGGTCGAAGAAATGGTGGAGAAGGTGAAAACCAATCAGCATCTTATCAAGTCAGCCCAGAGTTGACAGAAGAGTTTTGCAGATAATTTTGGACGATTCCATGATTTTAAAGTTTGAGATATGGTATATCTATGCATATCTCTAAGGAATAATTCCATGAGGTTTGGAAATAAGGGGAAGTTATGTCCAAGGTACATTGGCCCCTTTGATATTCTTGATCGTGTCGTGGATGTAGCCTATCGACTAGCACTTCCACCTACCATTTCCAAAGTACATTATGTTTATCATGTATTCCTTTTAAGGAAGTAAATACCCGACCCTTCACATGTAATCTATTCATAAGTAGTACAACTAGAATATGATATTTATTATGAGGGGAAACCATTGAATATCTTAGATCGTAGAGAAAAAGTTCTACGAAATAAGATGATGCCCCTCGTCAAGGTGTTGTGGGGAAACCACAAGTTTGAATAAGCGATGTGGGAATCATAAGAAGTTATGAAGAAGAGTTACCCGCATCTGTTTTAATTTTGGGAAAAGAAATTTTGAGAGTTAAATTACTTAAAGGGGTGTGATTGTAACGACCCAAAAATTCATTACTATAAAATCCTCGCAATCTTTTAAAATGTATTATTATGTTAAAGGGTTATGTAAAACATATGAATTTACATGGATTTATATTTTTATATTTTAAAACACCATTAAGAATTGTGACTATTTCTAATATAGTCATTGAATAATGATCACATGATTAGTATAAATATAAGGCTTTAACAAATGCTATTTTCATTGAAAAAGGAAGTGATGGGCTCATCCAGTAGACATACCCTTTATGAATCCCATTAGCAAGACCTAGGAAAAGAGGTGGTGTCATTGGGATTCTCTATTGATCATTCCCAAGCTGAACTTGAACAATTTATGATTGGGAAAACCAACTATGAGATAAGTGTATGTTAATAGAGATTACCACCCGAGTGAGGTTTTCCGAGCCACACTAAGAGTCTTTCATCATGGCACACCTTACCCTTCGGTCTTATGTGAGTGTTATAATGGGTTATGTAACAATACCCATGAATATTCAATAAATATTGGTTTCTATTTTAAAAGTAAAAATTCATATATATTGAAAATTATTTAGATAAATTTAATATTATATTTGGAATTATGACGTTGAAATTATCCAAGAGTGATTTTTTCATAATTTTCTGAGACTATCACATTTTTGGGTAAAAATTAAATATCGTTTAAATATATATTGTGTTTTATGGCATAATAATTAATAAATATTGATGTACTAAAATACTATAAACAATATGTTTGGAAAATATATGTTTGAACATAAAAATAATGTGATTTTGGGGTTCTTTGATTTATTTTTCAAAATTTTAGTGGACCCTTCAAGGCTTATAATTTTTTTTGTCATTTTAAATTATTATACTTGAGAGTTTGAATCACCACCACATAAACAACCCTATTATTTTAAGAATTTAGGACATTTTCCATATAAAATATTGTTTTTCACTCCCTTTTGGCAAAAATCATGGGAAAAATCCATGGGCTAGTTTGTGGTTTTGATTAGTTTAATGTGTGGTGTTCCAAACCTAAATAATAAAGAATTCCCTCTCCTTTGAAATATAATACAACAAAAGATCCCAGTTCTTCTTCACTAAAACCCTTTTTAGTAGGTCCAACCTATTCCCTCCACTCTCTAGAATCCTCCCAAGGCTTCCAATCCCACATTAATCTTCTCTCAAGCCTCTCCTAAGCCTTTGGGATCACCCATCCATGTAAGGGATTCCTACCTTTCTATTTTTATCCATGTTTCCTAATACTTTTATGCCCTTTTATATTCATTTATAAATGTTGGGTTATGTTTTAGAGCCTCTCCCATATTTCCCTCTTTATGATTGAAAAATTAGAGACCCATTAATCTCTTATTAAAAATGCATCCCATGTACACCAGTTAACATGCCGATATTTCGTAAGGAATTTCTCGGCCCTCATTTTCATTAATGTAATTATTTTGTATCATGAATCTAAATTCCATTAAATTTTTTGAGAAATCTATCTATATGACCCCCTTAGTTTCCATTTCATGAATATATTATGAGACACCCCTTTCTTTCTCATCAATCATTTTTATGAGTTCTTATGTCATGCCGTTATGCTGCCGAAATTGCACCACAATTTTCCTCACCAAAGTCATTCTATAGTGAATACCATTACCATTTCTCAATCAAAGGTATTCACCCTTATGAAAATTTACTTATTGTTTGAAGAGTTTCATGTAGGAATTCAACACTCCATTATCTTGGAATAAATGATGATGTTTATTGAATCTATTTTTTATGTTCCATGAGGCACACTAATCCATGAAATGAAATGATTAGGAAGAGAGTGCCTTGATAGCACTCCAATGCATTGGGTAAAGTATAGTTTCATGATACGTCATGTGCAATGGGTGTTGAATCATGATAATTAAAGTGAAACTCGGTTTTACTCATGCTTCTTGTTCAATGAGGGTTCACTAATGCAACATGTGCAATGAGCCTCAGTTCACACTTATATCATGTTAAATGTTGATACCACCTATTTGTGTTATGATTTCCATGAATTATCACGACTTTATGTTCATGTTTCTCTTGTGATCTATTGATATGACTATTTTATAACATTTATTGTATTCCTCATGTTATTCAATGTTTATTCTCTTACTGGGATTTATAGATCACCCATTTGTAATTCATTTCCTTAGGTTATCCCATTCAATTCTATGTATGAGGGAATGTATTGGTCATGTAAATGAAGATTTAATTAAGGATGTTATGCTTTATGTTTTAATTCGTTATGTAATGATCCTAATCCAAAAAGACAATATACCTATTGATCTTCCATATTGTATCAAGTGAATTGTTTAGGTAATAAATCATGTTTAAGTGTGTAATAACGTACAGGGATGTCAAACATGAACCTTCGATAGTGGACATCGATCGAATATATGTGGTCATTTGTTTTTCAGATTTCCGATATGCCTTGAAGGGGAAATTTAGTTGTTGATGCACTGATTTGGAAACTAAAACGCATGCCGTATAGGATGACAGTGGTGAATGGAAGTTAATGTCTATTCATTATGAACATAATCTTGAGTTTCATGGCAGTAATGAGGAGTCTTCCCTCACAACCGTAATAGATACCTCTTCCCTTCATGAGAAGGTGAAGAGTATTAATTATTTAGTTCCTTATGTTTTGGTTCTCCATGAGAGTATAACAAGAGATAACCCATCGTTGGATTGGTCTAGAGATATAGAAGACGTACTATGTCTACGTGGACGTATATGGGCTCCTACAGATATGAGAGTGGAGTGGATGAAAGAGTCTCATGATTCTCAGTAGGCAGTTCATCTAGGAAGCATTTTGATGTATCTAGAAATGTGATGCCAGTATTGGTGGCCTAGACAAAAACTTTAGATTGCATGCTTCATCACTACGTGTTCCACTGGTCAAAAGATGAATGCGGAGCACCAGATTCCTGCAGGCACGTTACAATGACTTCCAGTCGTGGATTGGAAATGGGAAGATGTAACTATGGATTTCTTTGTCGGTATTCCAAGGTAACCTAGCAGTATTGATTCTATCTCTTTAGTCATTGACTGACTATTGAAATCACCCCACATCATTCCTATATAGGATAATTTATTTGTTAATGAATTATGAATACTAGATATATGTGAGATCATTATACTATATGTGGATCTATGTACAATAATTTAAGATAGGGATGCAAGTTCAACTTCATTGTTCTTGAAGGGTTTTCATAATGCTATTGGGACACAAGTGCTTAAAAGCACATATTTTCACCCTCAAACTGAGGGTCAATCGAAATGGACAGTATAGGTTCTAGAGGATATGCTATGAGCATGTGTCTATGATCTCAGTGATTCGTGGGAGAAGCATATACCTATAATAAGGATCTTTTATAATAAAAATTTTTAGGTGACAATTCAGATGGATCCTTTTGATGATTTATATGGTAGGCCATGACCTTAACCATTTTGCTAGCTAGAGGCATGTATGGATACCCTACTATGTCATTCTATTGTTCAAGAGACATCAAAACAGGTTCAACTGAAAAGAATGCGTATGAATACTACTCATCCTAGAAAGAAATCTTATGTTGATCACCATCAACACCCTCTTCAGTTTGAGGTTTCAAATCGTGATTTCCCATGGGTATCACCCAGTCTATGCCATAAATGGTTACATGTGTAGGGAAATTTGCTGCCTCATTACGTCATGCCTTTTGATATTCTAGAGGGAGTCGGGTCAGTATCTTATCAGTTGCTACTGCCTCAGAGGTATCATTCCATGCGCTGTGTCATTCATGTATCACAGCTTATCCAATATCATTCTAGCCAATATCATACCTTTGATCTTGAGGATTTTGAGATAAATGTTGATGCACCTTTGAGGGGTTTCTGGTGCATATAATTGAATGAAGCACGAATGTTCTACGAGGAATGTATGTCCCTCTTGTATGGGTGCTATGGAAAATTGACCAATTACAGGATAAGACATGGCAGGGGGAAGGCAATGTATGTGCTCAGGGGCCATAGTTTTTCTTAGACAATGTTTCTTAACCCTAGGAAGGAGAACATTGGGTGTGAGTTCTATTAAGGGGGAATACTGTAAGATCCCATTATTTCACTCATCTATGGATCCATTACATTTCAGTCTAAATATTTACTTTTGTCCTAATATGGATTCAAAATGAGTTAGTGGAGGTTATGAGGGTGTCCGAGGATTTTTCAGTGCCAACAACCTATCCATTTGGATAAAATAGACTTTGCCCAGAGTTTGGAGAAAACTGTGATCAATTTTTCTAAGTATGGAAAACTGTGCAGATTGTGTTTTTTTTAACCAAGCCACCTATAATGGTTGGTGCATAGCCGTACTGCTTAACCATGTAAGAACCCCTTTTTCCTAGGTATGTGGGCATGGCTTTCACATGGTTTGGTCAAAACGTGCATATGATGTAATTTTGGGAAAAACCATCCCTTATAGTTTGCACACGGTTTGACAAAGTGTGTAGGAAAACTGTGTAGTGGCTAATTCTATAGATAAATTTCCAATTTTTCTATTAATGATCTAATTAAGTCACCCGTTCTTCACAAAAAACAATTTTTTGCGGTATAGACCTATTTCTCCCTCAATTTTGGTTATTATGAATATCTAAACGTGGAATAAAGATATATCTCGCATCTGGTATACTATCGAGCTTTTGTTCCTTACATTGTATGTGCAATAGTAAGTACCCTAGTCTCTTTTATCCATTATTCTTCACAATCACCCTCGATCTATATAATTCACATTGAGTGTTTTGAAATTTTCTTACATCAAATCATATCTAAGTCAAATCAGTGGCCAATACCAGAGGAGGAGGATCATAAAACCATAACGTTGGTGTTCTATAAATTATCCCAAAAGATTGATGATTTTGGAATGTTCGTGTAGGACACACCTGTTTCATTCGATGTCTTTGTTTAAATTTACATGTCATGATTATACTAGATAGAATCATACGGTTCAGCTTCATAAAGATATATGACTAGTGGTTAGTGGTTACACCCACAACTCAATACAAATAATGTAGAATGTTATGCCGCAATTGAGTTTTTTTGTTTCAACACATTTGATCCAAATATTGGGTGTTCCTTTTCTTGACCATTCTAAAGTTGAGTCTTCTTATAATAAATTGTTTTATGTTAATTAGAAATGAAAAATGGCATGTACAATGTATGCTCACCACTTATACCACCAAAGGTATGTTCTTACAAATGTTCATTTAATGTGAAATATGAAATGTGGAATGGAAAGTACACTATGTAAATAACATGACCTCATTGAAAGAGTTTGAATAAAGGTTACATGTATGTAGAAACCCGTTCTAGGTTGATTGAAGGTACAGGAGTGAACCACAATAATTGAATATTCCAAAATGGTTAAATAATTCTTGATTAAATGGTTGTAACGCTACGTGGACTATCCCCACTAATGGAAGCAAATTCATAGGAAAATAAATAAATGGATTCCACATTACATGACATATCAATAATAATGGAAGGAAAGACTTGAACCAAGTGAATTATTATATGATTACAATATTAAACAGGAATGGAATGACTCGATCTCTCCTTGGATTCAGATAGGAGAATACATTGGGTCTCGGGAAACCCATTCTGATTCATGGATGAAGATATGATTAGGTTGATACCCAACAAGACTCTAGTTATTGACCATTCCTCAGATGACCAGAATAATACTGTTGTGTCCTGTCATTATTATGGGATAACACTGATACATTCATTGGATCTAGAATCGGCATGTAGATTCCTTGGATACAGTCCTTGGACCCAATCATTTTTATCCCTATTTAACATTGGATTGACTCATTGGACTCGGTAAGCACCTTATATATGGAATTCCTTGTATTATGCTCCTTGGATTACACTCTAACACCATAGCTAGACTCATATACGACTGGGTTTGTGTTCCCTGAGATTTTGTTACCTTGGTTTTTACCCTATTACTCGCTAACTGGATATCATTATTAGGTTTCCTTATTACATCATGAGACCTTCACTACTTATACTATCATGAGTTGATGTCAGTGACATCTATTCATCATGTGAAATATTAACATTAAATAGAAATTGATTAATTAATGAAGTAGTTACATATTTAGAAACCATCCATGAGATAAAAATGGTACTTGGGTATTTAGTTATAATGTACATCTTCTTCTACTTTATATATGCATGACTGCACACTGCTATATTCCATTACACGGGATGTATGTTATAGACACCATTCATGGTGGACCACTATGATTTATCTCATACCCTCTCTGGGCACTGTTAGGTACCTGGAGTAGATTACATTATTGATGGCATTGGAAAGGGGAACATAAGACATAAAAAACATTATTTCTTGTTGTTTAGGATGGATCTTGAGAGAATATGACCATGTTGGATCTCAGGAAGCATGGAGTATCCTTTTTTATCTTTTATCTTGTGGAAAATGTTATGCTTATTTCCTCTTATACATGTTTTCTTGATTTTTATTGACAAGAAAATCCATCATCATTATTCCTATTGATATAATTACTATCATTATCCTCATTTACCTATGGCATCAGTATTCTTCTATTGTTTATTTATATTTATTATGCTATTTACAATTCATTTATATTAATTTTGTTGTGCACCACTTTTCTAATGAGAGAATATTCTTCCTATAAACACACGCTTGTCCTTCGCTACAAGTCGGGAACCTCTAAAATTTGGGATGATTCGCTTGAGGCCATGTGTCCCAACAGGATCAGGGCACCCATTAAGTGGCATATGAGTCTGGATCATCAAAAAGTAGTATCAGAGTAGGTTTTATTTATTATTTTACTATATGGAGAGAATATATTAGGGAATAGGATTGCATGGGACTTATTTATTAGTTATGTATAGCCATTAAAAACCCATGATCGCAGTAATATCCAAGTAACCCCAAATGAAATTGTTGTTCTATTTTGTATAATAAAGTTGATATTATTTCACAATTGGGTGACAGATATGATGTGTGGTGTTGTTGATTGCTAATCTGTTGAGAATTTATTTCACCCTTATTCCAAGTATACGAGGACAAGGAGAATTGATACATGCATCATTATAGGAACTTATAATTCACCTGACATGCATATTGGCATGCCCTATAGGGGAATTTCACTTTTTTTAATTGCTTGATATTATATTAATTGCTCAGTGATGTGGTGATAGTTCCTTTTATATGTATTAATTTGTCTTCGATTATGTGATTTCATGTCCCAATTCTTGTATTGTATTGTCCCACATTGGTTGGGATGAGTAATTTTCTGATTCAAGACATTATATGATATGTAAATGTGTGTTCTTTCAGTTTATAGGTGTATGAGCATTAATCCATCAAAAATAACTATCCATTAAAAGGTGATTTATGAAAAATAAAATGAATTTGTTGCACATCTATATCCCATGTTGTCTTGTCTATGAAAGGTAATGAGTGTACCTAGAAATTAACTACAAAATGACATGAAACATATAATTGATCACATACCGATAAATTGCCATCTAAGAGGGTAGTTTGGGTAGTATGACTTGGGTTATTGTGTTTTCATAGGTTCAAATTATAGTATTTATTCTTTCTTATGATTTTAAGCATGTTCTCAGGTCGGTGCTTGGAAATTTTAGATCAATGATGCCCCGACATCCCCAGGTAGTTTTCTAGGAGGGTGTTGATGATCATGCTCTATGCATGGTGGGCCCTGAGCCACCATTCTTACTTATAAGAGTTCTACATGAGGAACTGTCTGCAGTAGATGATCTGGGCACTAATGAACAACTATGTTATAGTTTCTTACACCTTATGCAGTCCATGTAAGGTGCTTCATGGGTTGCACCTACGATGGCTTATCTGACCTGTGAGTTCTAACAGAAATGTCCCCCTACACTTTCAAGGGATGGTAATTCTCAGGATGCTGAGTCATGGATAGAGGCCATGTTATTAATATTCAAGCATCTATAAATACATTTCAATGATTTAAAATTCTTTTCACAACATGTAGTTGGTGACGATCTTTCGGGTGCTATACATTTTGATGTTGGGATCCAGTACACCATCCGAACTCAAATGAATGTTGTTGTCCTTCATACCTTTTCATAAGTAGTTGGTTAGGACCTTATCACATTGTGTAACCTAGGGGATAGCGCAAATACTATATTTAAAAGACCAGTGTTGTGTCAGGCCAGCAATTGTTTTGGTGGCAGGATGTGATCCCTTGATGACATTTGTTAGAAAAGTTGCACCTACAGTATCATGTTTGAGAGATCTGTGTTCTTTCATCACTGTGGAAAACTAGGGCATTGGAACACCCAAATTGATAGTGACAATATAGAGTGTTTAGTTTTCGTCCATATGGGTCATTGTTGGTGATTTCGTAGGACCTTTCCACTATCTTCACGTGGAAAAGGTTCTATTCTAGCTCAAATTTTAGGAGTGATTTCTTTTACACCGCATCAGGTGTGGATTTGGAATAACACTCGCAGGTCTGGATGAGGAGGTCTTGGTCATTATAGTCTGATTCTTGATCACCAGCATCGCCAGTAGAGCAGTCATGTTCATGGTAGTCCATTGGTTGCACAAGGTCATGGATCATTTCAGTTTTATACTTTACAACTTATACTTGAGGATCAGGCTATGAGACCACCTATAATAAGAGGTACTATTCTAGTAGCCTCTACTATTGTCTCTTCATTGTTCGATATAGGCGCTTCAAATGATTTTATTTTTCTATCTATCATGAATTGTCTCAGAATAGAGATATAGTATCGCTTTGGTGTAATGATCCTAGATAAATGACTGGGAATACGGACGGAGTTCAAACAATATTAATTATACATTCCCCATGAATATCGAGTTAACGCTTTATGGTGGAATCTCTTTATTCTTGAGATTATGGGATTAAATTTCATTCTCAGGATGAACTAGTTATTACACTATCACGCCTTTATAGAATCCTACCACCATATGGTTTCTTTTAAATCACCCAAAGGAAATAGTTATATTTTCAATGGTTAGTTGGATATTCAGGCTGTAAGAGCTAGACTGAACCAACATGGGCTAGGTAGATTGATAGCCCGGATTTCAAATATTTTCATAGAAGATCATGGTTTTTCATAATCTTATTTCAATTCACTAGTTGATGGTTTCAGGGAAGACATTCATGATTACTTTTTTGGCTTACGTCTTAAAAGAGAGGTAGAGTTTACAATTGATATTCTTATAGGAGAAAAACATTTATCCATTTATCTATATAGGATGGAACGTACTGAGCTTCATGATCTCAGAAAGAAGATAGAGGACCTAGAGGCCAAAGGGGTTATACAGCCTAATATATCTTCTTAGAGTTCACCCATGACTATTTCTAAGAAGGTTGATGATATACATCATCTATAAGTCGATTATAGAAGGTTGAACCAGCTTACTGTCAAGAACATCTATCAACTTCCTCGAATAGATGATATATTTGACCATTTTTGAGGAGAAATGGTGTTCTATAAAATCTACCTGAGACCGGGTTATCATCAAGTGCAAATCATACCAACAAAAATACACCATAAAACATTACATAGTTGGTATGGTCTGTATGAGAATAGTTTTATTGCATTCAGTCATATAAGCATGCCTTCCATTTTCATGTCTTTGATGAATAGGTGTTGTCACCTCCATCTAGAATATAATTTTATGGTCTGTGTGGAAGGAATATTTGTTTATTCTCGCACTCATAACGACCATGAAAAACATCTTGATATCTTTCTGAGTACACTGAGAGAGAATTATCATTTTGTTTATCTTTCTATGTGAGGCCTCTAGATCGCAATGGTCCACTTATAGGGCCATATTATTTTAGAATCTGGAGTGTCTGTTGACCTTGAATAGGTTTGTGCGTTAGTTTCCTGGGAGCATCCCAAGAACATGTTTTATGTAAGTTGTTTCATCGGACTCGCTGGGTATTATACACATTTAATAAAGGACCTTTCACATCTAGATTCACATCGCACTACACATAAAATGAAGGGTGTTATGTTCTTATCATTCGAAGCATGTCAGGAATCCATTCAATAAATGAAATGGGGGCTTGTATTGATATCGATGCTAATTCTTCCAAAACCAGGTAAAGGTTATATCATCTTCTATGATGCATCAGAAATTTTACTATGAGTAGTTTTGATCTACGAGGACAAAGTTGTTACATAAAGATCTAGAGAGTTGGGCCTCATGAGAGATATTACCTAACACATGACCTTGAGATAGCTGCATTTGTATGTGCCTTATGTTGTTTGAGACATTATCTATTGGGTGAGGGTTTTCTGGTGTATACTGACCACAATAGCCTAATGTATATCTTTTATCAGTGTGACTTGAAAATCAGAATTCATATATGGGTCGAATATCTACAATCCATTGATTTTTAGATTCCCTATACACCTGGGAAGGGAAATTTTGTTGTAGATTCATGAGTCTGAAAACTCAAACATAGGCCATACAGGTAGCTAGTGTTGAATGGAAGTTAATGTCCCTCTTATCAAAACTACATCAAGAGTTTCATGAAATTCATGAGTAGTATTACCTCTCATCCTTAACAGTTACCTCATACCTCCCCAAGAAGGTATAAAGTATGTTGTTTTCAAATCCTAAAAGATTGGTTCTATATGAGAGTATATCAGGAGATAAAACATCTTTATATTGGTCAGTGGACAGAGACGATGCCCTATATCAACATGGATATATCTATATTCCTGCAGATATGAGAGAAGAGTTGATGAAATAGTCCCTTTCTTCTTTAGTGGGTTGTTCATCCAGGCATCTCAAATATGTATCAAGATATGTGATTCTATTTTTGGTGTCCTAAAATGAAACATCATATTGTCGGCTTCATTGACAGGTGTTCCACCTATCAGATGGTGAAGGTGGAGAACCAATGACCTGTAGGTTTGTTAGAACTGCTTCCAGTCCTGGAATGGAAATTAGAAGGTATATCTATGTATTTTGTCATTGGATTACCTAGGTCATCGAGGGGTAGTGATGTGATCTTGGTAGTCATTTTCCAACTAATGAAATAATCCCTCTTCATTTCTATACATGAGACTCTGTCAGTTGAAAAATAGGGATGATTGTATGTTAGTGAGATCGTATGACTACATGGGGTTCCATGTACTATTGTTTCAGATAGGGATTCTCGTTTCACATCATTGTTTTGGAGGGGTTTCTAGAAATCTATGGGCAGTTAGGTGCTTCTTAGAATGACTTTTCACCATCAAAATGTTGTACAAACGGAACATACAATACAAGTTATAGAGGATAGGCTCTAAGTACGTGTCCTAGATTACAGCAAATATTGCGAGAAGCATAACCCTATCGCCATGTTTTCTTATAATAATAGTTTTTTGGTGACGATTTAGATTGATCCTTTTGACTACTTATATGGTACGACATTCCATTCACCCTTCTTCTATCTAGAGGTAGGTGAGGCAGACATTCTAGGTCCTCATCTCGTTCATGAGACTTCATAACAGGTTCAGCTGATCAGAAAGTGTATGAATATAGGTTAGTCTAGACAAAAATATTTTGCCAATCTACACAGACTAACTATTTTATTTGAGGTTGGGGATCATGTTTTCCTTTAGGTATCACCAATGATAGGGAATAGATGGTTACATAAGAAGGAAAATATCTCTCCTCGTTCCATCAATCTGTTCAAGATTCTAGAGAGGGTTGGGCTAATAACTTATTGGTCGCTACTAATATAGAGGTAATATTCCATGCATGATGTCATTATTGTCAAACATCTTCTTCAGTATCATGCCGACCCATATCATACCTTTGATCCTGAGGAAGATGAGTTAGATTCTGATCCTCTATTTGAGGAGTATCTAGTAAGCATCACTGACTGAAGCAAGAAGGATCTATGTGGAATGTATCTCCCTATCGTGTGGGTGATATGGAAGCACGACAGAGTACAATATATGAAATGGGAGAGAGAAGCTGATGTACATGATCAGTGGTCAGAGTTTTTGTCAGAAAATGTTTCTTTACACTTGCAAACAGAACTTGGTGGAAACTTTCGTTTAAGGGGGGAAGACTGTAAGAACGCGGTTTTTCACTCAGGTATAGATTCTTTAATTCTTGGAATAAATATTAACCATAGACATATTTTGGGTGCATATTGAGATACTTGACGTTATAAGGGTGTTTGAGAAATTTTCAGAGCCCAAAACCTTTCCTTTTGAAAAAATAAGACCCTACATAGGGTTTGGAAAATAGTGCCAAGGAATTTTTTCCAACATAGCCACCGGGCATGGTTAGTTCCTGACCTTGCAGCCTAGCTGTCCCAGCAGTACTTTTTTCCAGGGAACCATTCATGGATTTAGAATTGTTTGATCAATCCTTTTAGAGGATGTGATTTTGGGTAGAAATTCCCCACACAGTTTGCGCATGGTGTGCCAAACTGTGCAGACAAATCGTGTGCGGGCAAATTTTCTGAATAAATTTACAGTTTTTTCCTTATTGATATAATTAAGTCACCCCTTGATCCCTAATCTGATTTAATGTGGGATTGACATAATTATCACTCAATTTGGGTATTTTTAGGAACTAAAATTTGAATTAGGATATATCTTTCATCCAGAATATGATGGATATTACGTTGATCAAGTTACCTACTCAACAGCAAGTACTCAAGTCCTCTTTATCTGTTTTTCTTCATTTCCACCCTTGAACTAGATATCTTCATGTGAGAAATTTTCACATTTTCAAAGATATAATTTGATCAGTGGAAAATCGAGTGTCGATTCTAGATGAGGAGGATCGTACAACCATAAGGTTGGTGAACTATAACTTATCCCTAATGATTGATGGATTTAGAATGTTCGTGTGGGGACCATTGTTTTTGTTGTAATCCATTGAATAAATTTAAATTTCATTATTATAATTGATAGAATAACATGGTTATGATCTTCCCAAATATGTGATTGTTTGTTAGTGGTTAGAACCACAACTCAATCCACATAATGTCGAAGGTTATTCCATAATTCAGTTTTTATGTTTTGACATGTTTCATCCATCGATCGGGTGTGCCTTTTCTTGAACATTTTTAAGGTGATTATTCTTATAAAAATTATTTTTTTGTTAAATATAATTGAATAATGGAATGTAACATGAATTCTAACCTATTGAACATCCAATGTTAGGTGGTCACAAATGATTATTTAATGTGAAATATGAAATGTGGAATGGAAATTATACTAAGTATATAACTATGACATATTAATAGAGTTTGATCCATGTTTACTTGTCTACAACACCACATAACATGTTGATGGAATGTACCAGAGATAACATCAATAATAGAATATGCCATAATATTTAACTAAGACTGGATTAAATGGTTGCAACGCTACATAGACTATCCAAACTAATGGAAGGAAAGGCGTGGACCAATAAAGAAATGGATTCAACTCTACTTGACCTATCTACACTAATGGAACGAAACACTACGAACAAATGAATTTTTAAATGATTACAATATCAAATAGATGGACTGACTAAATCTCACTAGGGATTCTGAGAGGAGAATATATTAGGTCTTGGGAACCCCATTCTGATTCAATGATGTGGATCTCTTTTGTTGATACCGACCTATTCTCCGGTACTTGTCTAACTCTCGGATACTTTGTACACTACTGTTTAGTCATTTCATTATTCTAGGATACCTCAGATACACTCTATGGATCCATCATCATTATGTAGGTTCCATGGATACACTCCTTGGAACTAGTCCTTTATTTGACCAACTTTACATTTAGTGCACTCCATGGACTCCGTAGGTTCATTACCGTGGAATGACATGGATTACGCTCCATGGATTATAATCATACCCATTATCCAAAATCAGAGACTATTGGGTTAGTGTTCTTTGAGTTTACGTTACATTGTTTTTTACCCTGGAACTTTCTCAATGAATATCATTATCAGGTTCCCTTGTTACTTCTTGAGACATTCACAACATACACTATCACAAGATGATGTCAATGCTGGCTATGCCTCACGTAACCTATTAACATTAAACAGAAATTTCATGATTAATAAACTAGTTACATTTTCAAACACCAACTGAGGGTTGAAACACGTACATGGGTATTTAGATATATTGTAATTCATGTTTTAATTTATATATTAATGACTTCACATTGCTATATTCCATTACATGGGTGAGATGTTATAGATATCATTGGTGGTGGCCCACTTATATTTATCTCACACTTTCTCTGGGCGGTGTGTGGTACCTAGATTATATTACATGGTTGTAGGTTTTGAAATAGGGAATAATACAACTCCAAACACTGGATTGCATAATGTTTAGTAAGTATCATGAGAGAAAAAGACCATGTTGGATCTCAGGATGCTTGGGGTAGACATTGTAATATTTTATCTTGTTGACCATGTAATCCATATTTCCTAGCAGCCATGTTCTCCATTTTTCTAGAGACATTCCATTACATCATCATTGTTCATGTTGACGAAGATTTTATTAATATCCTCATTTATCTGTTTCATTTTTTTTCTTCTGCTATTTATTTATATATGTTCTACTATTTACTTTTAATTTATATTCCTTCCATTGTGCTACACTCTACTAATGAGGGCCTAGTCTTCCGAAGGACACACCCTAGGCCCTCGATTCTATTAGGAAGACTCTTTCATTCAAGATGATACTATTGAAGTAATTTGGATCACTGGGCTCGGGGCCCCTGTTAAGTGTAATCGGGTTAATGGTCGTCACATGGGAGCATGACAACATTTTCCATTAAGAAGGAGAATCTAATCAGTGGGTAATTGGTTGGGGTACCATATCATCGATGTGAATTATATTGATAATGAGATGGTGAGGTTCAGATGGTTAGTATACATGTTAGGTGAAATTTGGGTTTGATTCTCTCTCAAGGGGGCATTAGAATTCTCATTTAAAATGTACACATGATAATTTGACCTTCCTAATGTGTATACTTCTATGCCCACCCAACTTATATAAAACATATTTTATGATTCAAGGATGATTACGTGGACCATACTTGGTTTTATTGGATTGGGCATTGGTAATGATGTTTAGTAGCTACATTAGATTTCATTAGGTACTTTACTTTGCAGAATTCTTTTATTGTGTCAGTTCTATTTTTCAAATGCTTGTGGAATGAATTTTTGGTTTCTTATATATTATTTCGTTTAGTTTTGTGGATGATCTATCATATCTCCCAATCTAATTTTGGAAAATAGAAAATTCCTTCTATATTGTGTGATATGTATACCCTTTATTCTATTCAAGATCCTTTGATCTACTAGAGGTGGGACTCAGGGGGCATGACAACACAATTTTTAATACCATCCCAATAGGGGTATATTTGGAGGGTGGTGGTCATTAAATGATGTCCAAAACTATACTAAATGTATACAAGGTGTGAATGTTCCTATCATATAGCTTGATGAAGAGAAATCATGAAAAAATTCTACAATTTACCATTACATCTTTTTGAGTTAACGATCATTATAGGCATAGAACAACAGTCTTTTTTCCAACCATATGGTTTCATTATTATCAATTAATAAAAAAAAAACAATTTTGATGGTGTATGAAATAGATTTGGAAAATCACAACCATAGTTCCTCATATGAAACCTGACCCAATACTTTTTACCATTAAAATTATTACGGATGCAATTTTCATGGATAAGTGGATCTCCAGTCAGCCTCAACATGTGTTCCAAGTCTATCTATAATATGAAATCCTTATCCACTACATTGATATGTTTATAACTCCTTATCAAGATGAATTGGGACTTGATTTTAGTAGGAGATCTATATAAAATCATTGATCCTTCATTTTATCATTATAAAAAAAATTCATAATTTTAACACCACAAGATTTCATGATATTTTTTTTATATATACATTTGATTGTATGATATCGTTCATTAAAATAAACTCATAGTTTAAATAAATTACAACATACTATTAAAATATTATAAATCAGTGTGAGAGTTATCACTTAACTATTGGATTGGTGGGTATGAATAAGACTAATGAAATTATAAAAATATATATAGTTCATACATTTATAAAATTAATTCACTGGTTATCAATATATCAATAACTTAAATAAAAAAACTACACATAAATTGATTATTTTTTGTAAAATTGTTGTTTTAACATAATCTATTTTGATCCAAAAAAATAAAAAAAAACTATTTATGGATTTATTTAGGGAATTTATGATGTTATATATTATGTAAAAAAATTAATTTTAATGTAAATATTTCATTATTAAAATTATGATAATATATTATATATTATGATAAAATTTATAATTTTATGATAAATAGATCTCTATCATTTATCCATTTATTTTAAAATAAATTACATCAACCAATAGAAATGTAATCAGGATGATTGATTTAAATTTAGATTAATTATGATCACATTTTCTAAAATATATACTTTCCCTTTTGGTCATTATGAATGGTAATCATTCTAAATATTTGAATCCTTTGTAAGGGAAAATAGGAAAAATAGCATTTAAACATTGTGATAATGAATTTGATATTTCCTAAAACAAAATTTTATCATATTGAATAATTATAGTTCATATTGATCTACCCATTAGTATAATATATGACATTTTGGTACTATATTATCTTGAGGATGAAAATTAAATTAGTTTAAGTGATGAAAATTCCAAAATATTACTCCGTTAACATTAATATCTCTAGTATTTTAACATAAGGATAAATCATTGTTATTTTTGGTTCTAATTTTTTTAAATATTATATAATTTTTATATAATAGTAATTAATTTTTAATTTTAGTTAATGATAAATTTAAATATATTTCAAACATAACTCGGTTATTTTTCAGATTTAAGCTATAGAAAAATCCTATATTTGATTTCATACTATGTAAAAAAAATTATTTTTAGGTGAGTTTCCATTTGGATTTTTTAATTAACATAACATATCATGACTATTTTGATGTTTTAAATAAAACATATATTGTTATAACATTGTTTTCATTATCAAATTATGCTAATAGATTGAAAAATTACATTAATGATTTTTAATAAACATAATATTATGATATATAAATATAAAATCATAAAAAATACATGAATATTGACATGTATAATGGAAAATGGATTTAAATTTAAGTGATTAAAATTTATTATCTTATTTTTTCCTGACAAAAAAAATTATAACCCATTACGATTGAAATTTTTTTTATCAAAATCATGGACAAAATCTGTTAATAATGTGGTTATACTGAAATCTAAGGATTAAAATGACACCGAAACCTTTCTAAATTTCATGGAAACATAATACATTCATCATAGTCTATTTATGATAGATTTCATGTTTATCTACAAATATTTTAATAAATTAAAAAATAAGTTTAAATCTTTTATTTAATTTATGGTGTGTTATTTCACTTCCTTCAAAAAGTACACCACTGATCTCTTTTAATTACACCACATTATGTAATATATCTTGACCAACCCCTAACAATGTATCTTCTCAATATACCCACCACATTTCTTTTCTGGTGGAATAAATATATTTAAATTTTGTAGGTTATTAAAATGGTATCTATCATATTTTTACTAAATATGAAGAGGATAATGCACATTCAAAGCTAGTCTAAACTGAGGTGAAGGATTTAAATTATAATATCATTATTTATAAGGATTAGATATTAACAATTTTATTATGATGGAATATTTTAACTACCTATCATGAATCCCATGTATATTATTCAACTACATTTAATTCATGATATTTGATATTTTCCCTTCATTTTCAACCATTAAGTACTTAAGTGAATGAAAGAATATTTTTTTGGAAAACCAAAATAATCACTCCCTTTAATAGAAATTATTTTTTTGTCCTATCCTTGACATCTAAAAAAATTAACAGTTTTTTATCTACACTATTATGATTTTTAATGTTATTTTACACCTGTTTCAATTTTTATAAATATATTAAAAGCAATATTCTTGTAAATTTACAGATGAATAGCACATGAATTTTCAATAAAAATTATAGTTAAATATTTGTTTTGTTGTACTCGATTTAAAATCCATTATGATATAAAATATTAAAAACATGATAGTTTTTTGTTTTATATAAATGAAAATAAATGTTTAATATTTGTTTTGATTAATATATTAGAAATTTAAATTCCAATATTAAAAAATTATATTATTTATAAAAGAGTAATAATTTATCTAAATAGAAAGTATGCAATTAAAAATATAATGCAACACATAACATTAGAATTTAATTAAACAATGTTTTTAATAGGTAATTTATTTCTATTAATTTCTTATAAATAATTGATTATTAATATTTATTTATGAATAGATAAATAAGCTAAATATATTAAAAAAATTCTTTATACTTGTAATTAAATAAATTAATTAATTTTCCCATGTTTCATGATAAATTAACATTATAATAAAATTATTATTTTGGAATAATTGTTAATTTTAATATATAATAATTATTAAAAAAATTATTATAATGATATATATAAATAATTAATGGTATTATAATACATGAAACTATAATAATGAATTTCTGAAAAAAAAAATTGAAATATGAGAAATATAATTATTTGTTTAAAAAATATGATTTTTTAATATTAAATTATATTAATAACATATAAAAAACAAAGAAAAAATCATAATTAATATGAATCATTTTTTAGAACTAAAAATTTTAATTAGTGAATATATATAAATTATGTTTTCTGAATATGATTTCTTATTAAAAGATGTTGAAACTAATAAAAACTGATGAAAAATTAATAAGTGATTAATTGAATAATGGGGTAGAATGGATAAGGGTTCTCAGGACTAATTTAATGAAGAATGTGTTTGGGCTTCAACCAAGCACAGATAGAAGGGGAAGTTAATGTTCTGAAGGAGGGATCGTACCACGAGTGAGAGATCGAGCTGGGATAAAAATTATCAAAATATAAAGGGTTCTTTTTGGGAAGTCTAAGTACTATTGGGGAAAATAATGAAGAACTATTTTTCTGGGATGAGGTATTGAGTGCTAAATAGAATAATGAGGGAGATTTAATTAGATGTGTCCACTTGAAGATGACACTGGATCGAAAGGGTTTCATATGCCGAAGAGGTCTGTGTTTATATTAAACATTTTCACCCTATAAAATGATTTGTATTGACATTTATATTTTTCCAATGTATGATTCTTCCTTCTAGGTGTCCAAAATAACATAATAGTCCCTTGATTTCAACATATCATCAATTATCATCACTATAAAGAATATATTTCCCCTTTTGGTTGATGTTTTCATTTTTTTCATCCTGATATCTTTTTTTTATTTTAATTTCTAATGGCATCTGAAATTAGTTTGGAAAATTTATGGGTTGGTTTTCCCTATTTTCAATGTAAATTCCATATCATTCTTAATCCAACATTTTAATATAAATAATCAAGAATATCAATCATATATTACCTACTAGAAGATCCTTCTTTTATTATTTTTCATCAGTTTGGCCTTTTTTTACAAAATACTTTTACGTATAAATTTTTTTTATTGATATACTTTTTGTTGAATTCTTGCCTATGGTAGCATTACACTCAATTTATAGACTATGAATCTACATAAATATATATATTATGAACAATAAAATATTCATAAACTATTTTTATATGTATATATTACCTTTTATAATAGTCACTTCTATATTCAACACCCGTTAAGTTATGAGGTGGTATGTAGAGGCATAATTGTGAGGTTGTATGGAGTGGTATATTCCTATTAGAGGGTGTATTTGTAGATTCATTTCTACATTTCATTCTGTGTTTCACATTAAAATAAATTTCCTTCAACTTCCAAGAATTCTATTTTCACGTGATAAATTATAAAGTATGGATAATTTCTAAATATCTTTTAAAAAAATGGATAAAATAGATCTTATATATTTACTTTTAAAAAATAATTTTTAAATTTTATAATTTAGTTCATTAATTTTGTTATGAAAGGATGTTTTTTTATAAGTACAGTTATATTAAGACATAATTATTTTAAAACATTGATTATTTGAAATTTCTGTTTAATCATCTTCAAATGTTATATATTAATATTAATTATGGTGTTACATGTATTTTATTTGTGAACAAATATATACATTGATGTTATAAAAATTTATATTTTCAAAATTATTCTAATAAGAGTTATTATAATATGTCCAAATGATATTGAATAAAAATAACATTTTATACCATTTATATATAATAATTTTATTCATATAATTATTTAAATAAATTATATGACCCTGAAATCCATGCTTGAAAATTATAATCCCTTATTTTACTTTTACACCTTTTATAATTATAAGATTGGATTAGAAATATTTCTTTCAGAAAGAGGAATTTATTTTAAAATAAAGATTATATAATTATGAGAGGTTATAAAATTATTTTCTTGTATAAAAATAATATATGTAAGATTTTGAAATTTTATTGGGTCATCAATTTAAATATAAGAACCTTTTAAATTTTATCATAAATGTTTGGAACATATGTGTTGAATGATATGGTAAGGTATAGGGAGTAAACCACTGAACTCAAGGGGAAAATGACCTACATTTGTTAATATAAGTGGCCAAAAGTGTTTTTTATTGACTGTCTTGTATCATAAATAATCCATAATATTATATTACATTCAAATTTTTTAAATGGAGAAATCCACGAATTTAATCTAATGTTTATTTATTCTCCAAATTTTTTGTTATCGTAATTATAAGGATTTTTTAAAGAGTATTTCTATGTTTTGAAAACATTATTAGAATATTATTTATTTTTGTCAATGGTTTTTGTTCATAAAATATTGTCAAAAAAAATTTATGGTATGAATTTTTTTACATCAATTTTAAAAACCCTTACTACAAAAGTGAATGATCATTACATATTTTTTAAAATATATTCACTTGTATTTTGAAGATATATGATGGATGACTTCACTTATGGAGTTACAACACACAAATCCAATCATATGGTTTTTATATTATTAAATGATTAATATAATGCATATTTATATCTAAAAATACACTAAAATAACTGAAAAAGGTCCCAAAATGTATAAAATATTGTGCATTGTTTAGCTATCCATTATAAAGAAAATTGGACGTCATTTTCAATGCTATGTCTAGAATTGTTGATATGGGGAATTACAGTTACTATTAGAGTCATGGTCTAGTCAGCATTGGAATTTTTGCATTTAATTTTTATTAGAAATATAAGAGATAAAATTTTATTTTTAGCACCTAGGTAATTAATATCCTTTTAAAATATGGAATACCACCAATTCATTATTTTCATAATAATAAATATATAAATACAGAATGTTATTAGGTTTGATTAGTGAATTAAGGGGGAACAATTCATTTATGGTTGGGGAGTAACTTTTAGTAATTTTTAAAATATTAACAGGTGGTATGTTTTATAATTAAAATAAGGTAAAATAAACTTCCACTATTTGTAATGATTAAAATATTAAAAATTATTCATAGATATAATATTAAATTGTAAATTTTTTTGAGGAGTAATAATTTAAAAATATATAATTTATGTATAGGAAATTATGAAGACACTATCAAAATGACTATTTAATTCAATAATATTCTTAACAGTTATATTTTATCAACGAATTTTATAAATAACTGAAATGATTATGAATATTAATTTAACATTAATAAAATAAGTTAGATGCTTCAATTTTTTTTTACTTGTATCAATAATTGAACTAATTAATTTTGATAACTAATGTAAGAAATTAGTTTTACATAAAAAATAGTTGTAACTTAAATTTTATATTTATATATATATGTTATGAGGAATGAATAATATTATGTAAGGGATATATATATATATATAATTAAAGGTAATATAATATCTGAAATATTATTCATAATAATTGTAGAAAATTTATAAATGAATATTTGAGTAATAATAATAATTTTTTAAAAAATATGATTCATTAATATTAATATAAATTTAAGAAATATTAAAATAAAATTAATGAAAAGTTATTTTTAAGGCGTATGAATCATTTTTTTAAATATTAAATTTAATTATTTAATATATGAAAATTTTGATTTATAAATATGAATGCTATTAAAAATGATTAATAGAGCCTACTATTTATTAAATTATTATAACTGATAAAGAGAAGTTAGATGAGATAATAGATATTCATTATCGGTATGATCTGAGGGTAGAATGTGATCTTTCTTTGACTGAGCACAGATTAGAGGGGAATCAAAAGTTCTAATGGATGTATTCAAACCTAGGTGAGAGCATTCGCTCTGAGATAGAGGATTGACCTCAGAAGGGTTTTTTTTTGGGATGGTTGACCATGCTTATGGTGAAATACTAATAGAATTTTGATTGTGGATGAGGTCTCATGCCTAAGATGGTACACCGATGGAGCCAGGATGAACTAAATCAACATGAGGTCGAAAAAAAAGTGATTCATATGGGGATCTAAAGGGGTTCTCTTGTGGAATATGTGAAAGTTATATTCCATACTATTTTATTTTATATTGATTTTTATGTATGTATATTTTATTTTTCCATCATATTATTCATTCTTGAAATCCAAATCCCCTTAGTAGTACACTAATTTTTTGATTTCATCAATTTTCATCGTCAACCAACATATTGGGTCCCATTTTGTCTATGTATTGAATTTTCATCATCCTGTTGTATGTTAATGTAATGATGTAAATTTTAAAATGTGTACGAAATTATTTTGGTCAATTTTTGGGTCGGTTTTATCACTTTTCAAAAAAAACATCATGGGGTTATTGATCCAACTATGTTATATAAATAACTGACTGTATCAATCACATTTTACCAACTATTTGGTCATTATTTTATGATTTAAATCAGTTTATAAGGTTGTATTTGATAAAATTATTATAGATATATAATGGGTCATTATCAATATACTTGTTGTTGGATTTCCACATACGGCAGCATTCCACTTGTCTTATTGGAAAAAATTATAAAAATATATATTTTATGAATATAAAATATGTATGAACCAATTATATATGTGTCACTACCCTTTCTATAATAATATATTCTTTTTTCTACACACTTTGTGTGATGTGTTTTTTAGCCGAGGCATCATTATAAGGTAGTCGGAAATGGAATACTACTAAAGGAAGGAGTCTTTGCATCATTGTATTTTTCATTCCTTCTGATTAGAAGAAATTCACACCCATGTATAATAATTAGTCTTAGTGGTCAGTAATTATAAGGTAAGGATATTTTATATATTTATGTTTTCAAAAACATTCAAAATCTAACATGTATTCAGTTTTATAATTTATGTTATAGAGTTCATAATTTTTTAAAGTAAACTTTCTTTGTGATGTTGTTATTTTTAATAGGATGAGTAATAGAAGAGGTCATAATTTTTAAACCTAACATTTTTAATTATTATGTGTATATATATTAGAAATTTTCAATTTGAAATTATTATTTGTATTAATGTTATTTATTTTAAAAAATTCTCTTTTACTATTAAAATTTATATGTTATTTATTATTATATGAAGAGTTATTATATAATGTGGAAATGATCATCAATAAATCTATCATTAATGTGATACCAAATATATAATAATGTTACTAATATAATTGTGACCATATATTTGATGATACATACATCCATATATGATTCAGATACTCCATTTTTTAAAACATACCACATATATAATAATAAATTTTGAATGGATGTATTTATTTTTGAATAGTTGCTATATAAAAAATGCTCATATTATCATTGTTATATGTTATGAATTTAATTTATTATAAAATAATATTGCATATATGAGTTTGGAAATATTTAGTTTATTAATGAGAAAGGGATAACACTTAAAAAAATTCATAATTTTTATTACATAAATTTAGATTTATATGAGAAGTTATCTAGTGAAAATCTAGTACCTAAATCAGAAACTATCATACATGTGAAATAGTTAGTGGCCTCATATTATTCATAGGGAATTTTGAATATAATAAATAATCCATAATTTTTTATTTCATTGAAATGTGAAATTCAACAATTATATAAAAGTAAATTTTTTTGAATTATTTATCTTATAATTTAATATGTATTTTGAGATAATTATTTATATTTTTGAAAACATTATTTGGATAATATTTATTAATGTCAAACATTTTATTATATAATAATTTATAAAAAGGGTTTTATGGTATTTCAATGATATTTATTTATAATAGTGTTACAACCCCTTAATGATAAATTTAATGTTTATATTATGTTTTTTAAAATATTTTCATTGGTTTTTTCGATGATCTATGATGGGTGAAGTGTCTTGTTCTGTAAGTAATTGAGATGAAAATTATATATTTTGTTTTATTTTCATACATCTCTTATAAAATGTATAGAATGATATAATTCTAAAAAACCAAGACAAGTAAAGGTTCTAGAAATTATAAAATACTATTTTCTATTTAGTAATATTTTTAAAAATTACCAAACATTTTATGTGATGAATCTGGAAGTGCATGTTCAAGCCATTACACTGAACATGAAAAAATTTCATGCATTCATGACTAATCTATTCATTGAACTTCCCTATAAAATATTCAATTTTTATATTCATTAGAAAAAAATTCCATAATATACTAGATCATGTTAAATTTTATATAAGTGACATCAATATAAAAAGATATTTTCCCCAATAAAAAGTCCATGTTATGTAACACCCAACGATTTCAAAGTACGTTATTTTTTCAAAGTAATTCAATAACTTGCACTACACACAACACCGAGTTCAAGCGCACCACAACTTACTAAACTAGCTGTTCAAAGAACAAATTCATTTTTTAGATAAAAGAGTATTTTTCAAAAAATGCACTTTTAACGAATTTTAATGGTGAACCCTTTTTAAATCCAATCGTTAAAACTTTTATATATTAAATTTGACAAAATAAACTTCTTATTTAGAATCAGGACATAATAATTTAGTTTCAATAAATTTTTGGTGCTTTTCTGATAACTTTCATATTTTGGTGAATAGTGAAAATTACTAAATTTTATTTAAAAACAACTATTTTAATCGAAATAATTAATAGTGATAAATTATGAATTTGAGTGATTTAAAAGTATATATACATTATATTTTTACCATTTAATCCAATTTTGGTCATTGGACATAATTTCACATTTAAACTAGACATAAGCAAGTGCCAATCTTTTGATACTTATTATTCTTAAAAATATGCCTTTTGGTTTTGACAATGGGAATTAATTTTAAATTAATAAATTTAACTTATATGTTGTTAATTTGGTAAAATAGACTTCATTTTTGAATTTGTAATATCAAAATTATCTTAGGTTGAAATTTTGATATTTTTATGAAAACTTTCAATTTATGATAAATAGTGAAAAACACTGAGTTATTGTTTAAAACTGACTTTTTATTTAAATAATTATTTATTTTCTATATATTGTTTTAGGTAATAATAGATACATAATACCTATATATGTTCAATTTAATTAATTGTGGTCATTGTTTAATAATATTTGATATATAAAAATTTTACTGAACCTTTCACCGTCATTTACCCACCGCCTAGGAGAATTTGCAAATTCACATAAAACATAATTTTACAGCTTCTGTGAGTGGAATTTTGAAAACCCGAGAGACACGGTTAATATAAAGGAGTAAAATTTGTTTCAATAAGATAAAAATAATTTTTGGTGAATAATAACGTTTTACTTTTATTTACCACGGTTAAAAGTAAATAGGGTAATTAAGATTAAAAATGATATTAATATTACCCTAAGACATTCTCTAATTATATTGTACAAGTGTATCTCGACCAAAAACAACCTTAGGAATAAAATATTATCATTTAGGTCCACTTGGATTAGATTAGTACATTTATTATTATTTAATTCAAAGAAAAGTTAAAAGAGATAAAATCAATGTTTAATAACTAAACCATTTTTAATATAGGGTTATATGTAAGATAAATTTGATTATAAATATAAAATAATTTCCTACATAATGGTATTTAATTTATAATTTTTAGTGATTAAATATATAAATTTATTAATAACGCAATGATGATGCAGTAATTACCTTATTAATGAATGAATCAAATAAATGGGATTATAAATATTAAAACAAATAATATTTCAAAGTTTTTATGCCATCCATGAATTTTTTAGGTGAATATGACATTTTATAATTGATTAAATGTATTTTTTTTGAATTAATCAGGCTTTTATTAATTTTAAAAAAACAAATACCAAATACTGTAAAAATTGACATAAAATAGTTTTTAAAACAAATATTATATTATTAATTTATATAATGATCCTAAAAATTTATGGTTCGTCCAAAAGAATAAAATTAAAATATATATGACATTAATGAACCAATTGGGGTTCAATTCGAAGTATATAGTATGTTTATTAACCATATAGTGTAAGAATACAAGAAGACTCTGTAAAAGTTAAATTATTTAACTAAGAGTAAAATCTAAATGATAAGGTTAAAATGGTAACCTAATCTTGTCTAAACCTATTGGTTGAGTGTTTTTAGACCTTTACCCACCTTATAATTTATATAATACATTTTGGAGAAATTAGAAACCGAAAATTATTTTATTATAAAATAATATTTTCGGTTTTTCCTAAGGTGCCTCTCACCCCTCTTATAAAAGGGCACCCCCCTTCTCTTTAATTCACACCTTCAATGCCTTTTTTCTCATAATAACTATTCACGAATACTCTCTAAACTATCCTCCCTTCATCCTATAATCACTCATTTAGTCAGAAAGAAAACTGAAGGAGCCCTTTTGATCAAATTGAAAGGATGAACCCGAAGAAGTGGTAATAATTTCACCACCCTCTTTCAAGTTCATTTCTTCTTCCACTTCCTCTTTCTTTGTTATTTCCATTCTAAAATAATAACTCCAATATGTTATATATAATGTGATGTTATTATAAATATGTACCAAATATATTCATTATTCTATCCATCTTATTAATGATAACGTCACCATGTGTGCGTACGTACGACTTACCGTCTCCACGTCGTGGTGTAATTTGTTATTCAACACTATGTCATTTGGATGAATATAATGTTGAGTAATATTTATATAACTAATTATAATAACAAAATAATGTAATTTTGAAATTAATATACAATCCAATTCCACACATTTAAGGAAATGATATTGTCGCGCGTGCGTACGTGCGGATTACCGTCTCCACGACGTGATGAGATTCATTTCCACGTTCACCATTCATCGACGATTATAAAAATATATATTACTAATAAGTATGTAATATAAGACATAATAAAGATACTGGATATATATATATATATATATGTATTTACATTTATCTTATTCACTTAGTTCAATTCAATATGATATGAAAACAGAAACAATGCTTATGCGTACGTATGGACTACCGTCTCCATAAACGGTGTTTTTCATTTCATATATATATGTCTATTATAAATATTTATATTCTAAATATAAATGATATATAAATCATGTTTTATATTCTATAAGTATTTAAATCTTGATCTATTTGATACAATCAAGAGTAACGAGTAAAAACACGTACGATAAAGAAAGCGATTATTACCCGAAATGTTAATTTAACATGGAAATTATTATTAAATGGGTAGTATAAAGTCATAACTGAATCATGTATGATATCATAAATATTAATATGATTATTCTATAATTTAATATCATACTACAATTTTCTAACAAGAGGTTAAACGTACCCTCGACTAAAGGAATGTGCAAGGTAAGGGTTAATTCCTCAATCTCTTTTTTATCCGAGATTGTTTATGTGTAAGTATTTAGTGGGACATTTTTATCATCCATGTCCGTTTTCATAAAAATGATTTCAAAATGAATATTTTAAGGATTTTTTAAAGGTACCCTATATCAAGATCAGAATTTTAAATTTCTAAAATATTTAGCTTTCTAAATCTTTTTAATTAATGTCCATGTTTCCGAAATGATTTTAAGGATTTATTTATATGGACATGAATGTTTTGAAATGATAATTCTTTTCAAAAGTTTCGATGTTTTACGGGACACTTTGATTCAAAAATCCCTTTTAAATTACTTCCTTCATAATTGTGTCACTTTTATATGATTTTACAAAAAACTATATTTCTCTCAAAAAGATTTACACATCATTTTCAACTATGTCAGCAACCTTTACTGGATATTATTTTTTATTGAGGTTGTTTATTAGAATACAATATTCCATATTTAATTTAATGTGTTATGATATGTTTGACTGTGGATGTTCTATTTTTATACTAATCAAGGTTTATGGTTAATGTATTGATATTTCGTATAATAGTTTTAATACGAATTTATATTTTATGTTTCAACAGTTCATATGAGGAATGCAGTAGACTTAGTATTTGATGGGTGGAGCCCGCTATAGCTCTCCAATGCATCAGTAGGTATCCTGAGACAAACTATTGTCTTGGCGCAAGGCCTTGACAATAAATTTATTTGTAGACTTGGCACGAGGCCTTGAGTATGTGGTAACGATGTTCGGTAATAGGCATTCCCTCATTGTGAAATTAGTTATTACATGTGATTATTTGACTAGTAGAATATCCATTTTAATGTTTATGTGGTAATGTTTCGTTTATTTTTACCATATTATGGTCATGTTTATGTTTAAAATGCTTTTTTTATTACACATCTTGCCTTAAAATTTTATAGATTCCATTAAATTATTTACCCTTACTAAGCATCTGAGCTCACCCCTTTCTTATGTTTTATTTTCCCAGGACTCCAAGAAGTGTATTATGATTGATATGCAGGGTTAAGCTAAAGGAGAAAATGGAATTCTCAAAGAACTATCTATGTTGTGTTTTATGTCTCAAGTTGTAATGAAATGTTAATGTATTTAATCTATTTTCCAACACTAATTAACTGATCGGTCCTTCGGGAATTGATTCCTTGTAATCTTGCCAATGTATTAAAATAATTCCCCAGCTCTCGGTAACTAGGATCGGGGCATTATAGTTGGTATCAAAGAATGTTTAGCAATAACCTTGGAAGCTATATTATTATAAACTCTAATTAGATCACATTGAACTGTGATAGACTTTGAGAATTAGTATAGAAGGACTTCATAGAATTTTGGATATGTAGATATTTTTTGAGTTTTCCAAGCAAATATATCCATGTCTGGATACGAGCAGGTAGAGGTGGCTCTGGCATAGATGTACCTAGGCATAAAACCTGAAAACACTGCTTTGAGCTAGACTCGAACAAAAACTACTGCACGACAACAAGCCTTGTTGTACTCTTGGTTATGACACTCATGGGGGATATGCTTAGGATAATTCGTGTATTCTTTATTGACCACTATGAAGGGTTTATGATTATATTCCTCCTCAAAGAAAATATTTTTGTGATTATGGATTATATCCATAAATTGTTAAATTTATGTTAGCTATTTTACATATTTGGAATTATGGATTGTGATTCATAGACTGACCTAGTGTATGCCATTGTTTTGAAATGGTGCCTAGTAGAAGGAATGAGAACATCAGAAATACATATTATCCAAAGAGTAAGAAGGATCATATCATTCACGGTATTAATCCAACATTAAGAAGTGAAATATTCTTCCATGTATTCTCAACATTTGAGGAAATAATATCTTGTGTTCATAAGATAAGTAAATAATTCTCTGAATCCTGTGGCTTCGTAGGGAAGCCAGAGAAGAAAAGGATGGTAAAAGGAATAATGGATAAAGGGAAAGAAGTATTTTCCAATATGTGATAAATGTGGAATGAATCTTCATGGTAAATGCTTGAAGGGAATGTGAGTTTGTTATAAGTGTGGAGAAAAAGGACACCAAGTACGTGATTGCAAGGGTAAGAAAAAGTTTTCAATTGTAAAATGCTCTATCGGCAAGGTGTTGAGACACTAAGTGAATAAATGTCCCATTCATAATATTTCACCAAATGATGTTATTGGATAATAATCAAGTTATGATACTACCTCCGATTAAGAAGAATGACTACTATTCTTATGTTGTTATTATAGAATTATTTCATTTGAGTGTTGAATCAACAGTATACTGGTTACATGAATTATGGAGATAAATAAGGATTGTACTGCAGTACCATTTCATTGGGAATATGAGATTATAAGGTCCTGATACTAAGATATTAATTTTGGAATAAGATATGGTAGATTTTGGTAATTCAGAATTTTGCGGTGTTGTAAAAGAATACATGATGAATGCATTCACATGTTGTTACCTGGAAAAAAAGATCCTCATTATGTTTAACTTTCTTATAAACTTTTGACTAAGAGTTTGGATATGAGTATTTTGGATAATTCTAAAGGTTGTAATGGATTAAGTATTAAATTGGATAATATTGATATAGTTATTTTTGGATTTACCTAAAAAGGTAAACCCAGAGGTCGGGAGGAAACCTGTCACGTCTGGAAAGGCCGTGAGACTTGAACCCGCAACCGAAGGGAGGCGAGGGTGTATCACCTATAACTGACCCACGTGATGTCCTGGAATGAATAGTGTAGTTTTTTAGGGTTTGATATGTAAATTATAAATTCATTATTTTTGGAACCCTATAATATTTGGATAAATAAAAAATATATATATATATATATATATCAAATCTTATAAAGTGAAAGACGAGTTTGTGGTAGGAATTAGTTGAAGGCTGAAACTCTAATTGTCAAGTATATATATATATATATATACACACACACACACACACATATATATATATATACTTCATCTTATTTTATGGATAAATTAATTATTAAACATTAGGGAAGGGATCTTAAAACCAAAAATGTGTTATCCTAATACCTTACGTTTTGGTGAACCAATGGTATTTTAAACCATCATAGAATGGTGGCTTTGAGACCCAAAATTCTGCAATTTTTTGTGATTTATGGCCTCAATCAATCCCTATATATATTTATATTTTTCCTACAATTATGTGTCTCTAATTTCCACCAATGTTCTCCTAATCGAAATCATAATTTAGTGCTTACTTTTTCATTCCCCATTTCCTATTATTAAGACTAAATTGTTTTAACCCAATTTCCTATGTGGGTTTTCCCACAAAGGTATTTTCAATTTTCGACCTTTTCTTTTCTAAGAACAATTTCAAATTTTGAGGACACAATTTATTGAATAAGGGAAGAATGTAACACCCCAAGATTTCAAAGTACGTTATTTTTTTCAATGTAATTCAATTACATGCACAACACACAACACCGAGTTCAAGCACACCATAACTTACAGAACTAGCTATTAAAAACCAGTTATGAATAATATTAACTGAATTTTAAACTTTATATAATACTTTTAATTTTAGAATGAATATAATGAGTTTCATAGACATAATTTAAGAACAAATTCCTTTTTTCAGATAAAAGAAGTATTTTTCAAAAAAATGCACTTTTAACGACTTTTAATGGTGAACCCTTTTTAAATCCAATATTTTAAAAATTTATATATTCAATTTGAAAAAATAAACATCTTCTTTAGAATAGGGACATAAGAATTTAGTTTCAATAAAAATCCAGTTCTTTTCTGATAACTTTCATATTTGGGTGAATATTGAAAATTACAAAATTTTAGTTAAAAACAAAATTCTTAATCGAAATAACTAATAGTGATAAATTATGAATTTGAGTGATTTTAAAGTATAATTAAATAATATTTTAAATATTTAATCCAATGTTGGTTATTGGAAATAATTTCACATTTAAACTGGATATAAGCAAGTGCCAATCTTTTGATAGTTATTATTCTTTAAAATACACCTTCTGGTTTTGACAACAGGAATTAATTTTAAATTAAAAAATGATACTTATATGTTTTTAATTTGGTAAAATAGACTTAATTTTTAAAATTGGAATATCAAAATTAGCCTATGGTTAATTTTTGATATTTTTCTGAACACTTTCAATTTTTTATGAATAGTGAAAAACACTTAGTTTTTCTTTAAAACCGACATTTTATTTAAATAAGTATTTATTTTATTCAAATTAATATTTGGTTATAATAGATAAATAATAACCATATCTTTTAAATGTAATTTATTGGAGTCATTTTTTAATAATATGAGATATATAAAAAATTTATTAAACTTTTCATCGTCATATTACCACCTCCTAGGAGAATTTGAAAATTCACATAAAAAATAATTTTACTACTTCTGTGATTGGAATTTTGAAAATCATATAGACACGGTTAATATCAAAGAGTAAAATGTGGTTCAATAAGTTAATAATAATTTTTGATAAATTGTATCTTTTTACTTTTATTTACCACGGTTAAAAGTAAATAGGGTAATGAAGGGTAAAAATGATATTAATATTACCCTAACACATGTCCTATTTCTATTGTACAAGTTTATCTCGACCAAAAACAACCTTAGGAATAAAATATTATCATTTAGGTCCACTTGGATTATATTAGGACATTTTTTATTAGTTAATTAAAAGAAAAGTTAAAAGAGTTAAAATCAAAGTTTAATAACTAAAACATTTTTAATATAGGTTTATACATAAAATAAATTCGATTATAAGTATTCATTAGAAATCTAAAAATATTTATTACATAATGGTAATTTTTTTTAATTTTTGTGATATTAAATAAGTAAATTTATAAATGACACAATGATGATGCAGTAATTACCTTATGAATGAACGAATCAAATAAATGGTATTATAAATATTAAAATAAATATAATTTTAAAATTTTTATGACATCCCAGCATTTTCTAGAAGAGTATGATGTGTTAGGATTTACTCAATTTATTTTGTTTGAAGTAATCATGATGTTATTATTATATCAAAAAACTAATACCAAATATTGTCAAAATTGACATTAAAGAGTTTTTAAAACAAATATTACATTATTAATTGATATAATTGTCATACACATCTACGGATCATCCAGAAGATTTATATTATAATATATATGTCATTAATTAACCAATTGGGGTTCGATTGGATGTATATAGTATGTTTATTAACCATATAGTGTGAGAATACAAGAAGACACGGTAAATGTTAAATTATTTAACTAAGAGATAAATCTAAATGATATAGTTAAAATAGTAACCTAAACATGACTAAAACCTATTGGTTGAGTGTTTTTAGACCCATCCCCACCTTATAATTTAAATAATACATTTTTTAGACATTATAACTAAAAATACTTTTATTATAATATAATATTTTTATGTTTTTTCTAAGGTGCCCCTCACCCCTCTTATAAAAGGGAACTCCCCATTCTCTCTAATTCACGCCTTCAAGAACTATTGGATTGGCCAAAATCTGCACAAATACTCTATCAACTATTCTCCCTTTATCATAGAATCCCTCCTTTAGATAGAAAGCCAACTTAAGGAGCCCTTTTGATCAATTCAAATGGAAGAGCCTGAAGAAGAGGTAATAATTTCATCACCATCTTTCAAGTTCTTTTCTTCTTCCACTTTTTCATTATTTGTTATTTCCATTATAAAATAATAAATCTAGTATCTTATATATACTGTGATGTTATTATAAATATGGAACAACTATATTAATTATTCTATTTATCTTATTAATGATAATGTCACCATACGTGCGTATGTACGGATTACCGTATCCATGTCGTGGTGTAATTTTTTATTCAACAATATGCTATTTGGATGGATATAATGATGAGTAATATGTATATAAATAATTTAAATAACATGATAATGTTTCTGTAAAATTAATATACCATCCAATTCCACACCTTTAAGGAATTCATATTGTCACTCTTGCGTACGTACAGATTACCATCTCCATGACGCGATGAGATTCATTTCCATGTTCACAATTCATCGACGATTATAAAAATATATATTACTAATAAGTATGTAATATATGACACAATAAAGCTCTTGTATATATATATATGTGTGTGTGTGTGTTTTTAATTACATATATCTTATTCACTTAGTTCTGTTCAATAAAATATGAAAACGGAGACAACATTTATGCATACGTACAGACTGCCGTCTCCATAAACGGTGTTTTTTCATTTCTTACATATATGTCTATTATAAATATTTATATTCTAAATATATATTATATACAAATAATATTTTATATTCTGTAAGTATTTAAATCCCGATCTAAGTGATACAATCAAGAGTAACGAGTAAAAACACGCATGATAAAGAATGCGATTATTACCCGAAATGTTAATTTAACATGGAAATTATTGTTAAATGGGTAGTATAAAGTCATAATTGAATCATGTATGATAACATAAATATAAATATGGTTCTGGTATAATTTAATAACATACTACGATCTTTGTACAGGAGGTTAAACATACCCTCGACTAAAGGAAAGTGCAAGGTAAGGGTTAATTCCTCAATCTCATTATTATACAAGATTGTTTATGTGTAAGTATTTACTGGGACATTTTTATCATAAATGTCCATTTTTGTTAAAAATGATTTCAAAATAGTTATTTTAAGGATTTTTTAAAGTTACTCATTATCATGATCATAATTTTAAATGTTTTAAATACTTATCTTTCTAAATCTTTTAAATTAATGTCCATGGTTTCAAAATGATTTTAAGGATTTATTTATAAGGACATGAATGTTTTGAAAGGATAATTATTTTCAAAAGTTTCAATGTAGTATGGGACACTTTGAGTCAAAAATCTATTTTAAATTGCTTCCTTTATAAATGTGTAAATTATAAATGAGTTTACAAAAAAAGATATTTCTCTCAAAGAGTTTTACTAATAATTTTCAACTATGTCAGCACACTTTACTGGATATTATTTATAGAATGAGGTTGATTTTTTAAAATACCATATTCCATTTTGTATTGATTAAGATTTTATATTCTTGAATGTGGATGCTCTGTTTTTATACCATTCATGGTTTATGGTTAATGTATTGACATTTCGTATGCTAGTTTTATTACGAATGATTATGTTATGATTCAAATATTCATATGAGGAATGCAGTGGACTTAGTAAGTGACAAGTGGAGGCCTCTAAAGCTCCTAAATGCATCATTAGGGATCATGATACAAACTTGTATCCAGCCACAAGGCCTTGAAAAAAAAATTGTAGTCTTGGCACATGGCCTTGAGTATATGGTAATGATTTCTGGTATTAATCATTCCCTCATTGTGAAATTTATTATTACGTGTGATTATTAAACTAGTATAATATCCATGTGAATGTTTATATGGTAATGTTTCATTTATTATTACCATATTATGTTCAATTATATGTTTAATTGGCTTTTTTTATTACACATCATGCCTTAAAATTTAACAGATTCCTCTAAATTATTTACCCTTACTGAGCATCTGAGCTCACCCCTTTCGTATGTTTTATTTTCCCAGGATTCTGAGAAGTGTATTATGATTAATATACAGGGTTAAGATAAAGGGGAAAATGTAATTCTCAAAGAACTATCTATGTTGTGTTTTATGTTTCAAATTGTAATTTAATGTTAATGTATGTAATCTATTTTGCGAGACTGCTAAACTGATCGGTCCGTTGGGACATGATTCCTTGTAATCGTGCTAATGTATTAAAATAATACACCGGCTCTAGGTAACTGTAGTCGGGGAATTAAATGTTATCTCTTATGGGATTATTTCATATAAAGGTACATCATTTTATGTTATATAATATTTACAATGTATCTGATCTAATGATACCATCCATATTAAATATCTAGAATGTTTATTAATAAAATTATAATATTTTTATGAAACCCATTTATTATATGTCTTATGAGATGAAAAATTATTGAAATGTTGATGAAATTCATTTCTTTTCCAAGAGTTATGATGTATGATTAATGTTTTAAGATCTTGTGATGAACATACGAATGGATTTATTATTTTTTGATGGCTTTGGTTGAAAATATTTATCCCCCAGTGCATTATAAAAAAATGATATATAATGTGAAAAAATGATAGATTATGTAGTGATCAATTTTCTAAAATTTAAATTATCTTCTACGATAGTCTTAGAAGAGTAATGTGGCTTATTAATTGATGGATTAGAAAATTATCCTAATAAAAAATTATAGTATTGTATGTGATCCATGGAACTGTATATGATTTTAAATTATTATATGGTTCCCAAAAATATGTGCCATATGATATTGTTAGTCTCCTATGACTCATAATCCATGATTAATAGAATAATAATGTCTTTTGAGAATTAATAGTTTATGAAATGAAAGATTTTAATGATATTTGGTATTTGAGTGAATGTTATAAGAGTATACATATTGTTCTCAAAAGAAAATCTCATATTCAGTTTAAGTGATCATTAATATCGCCCTTGATAAACCATAATATAAATTTCACCTCATATGTTCTTATGATTTATTTACCAATGTTATGATATTTATTTTTGAGATATATGTCTAATAAAGGTGATAATTATGTAAAATATACTTTGATATGATTTATATCTCGCATTAAATGGTTATAAAGACATATTTTTTTCATAAAAAATTACATTATTCTAGAATTGATTTTTTAATTAAATGAATATTATAAAAAAATGTTATAATATATCTATCTCTAATGTATTGGTATCTAATGTTTGTATTATTGAATTTTGTATTTATCCATGGAAACTATTTTATGAATACATTATTGAAAACCATGGGGATATGTCTATGTAGAACATAATATAATAAAAATTTTGTAATGGTTTTGGATGAACTTGACTAATCCCATGGTATCATAAATGTAAAATAATTTTCCTAGATTTAGACATCCTATAGATGAAATTTCAGGATAAATTGGTTTCACAATATAAATATTATTACTCAAAGTAATATTTTTTGTTTTAGTATATGGATAGAAACCAAATGTACAATGTTAATAATAATTTTTATGGAAAATAATATTCTTTTCATATATATTAATTACATGATATGGGGGATGGAATAAATGGTTATGTTTATATATTTAAGAAACATTACTAATATTGGAATCATCATAATCTTCTAAATGGGAGTTAGACATAACAAGGTTCTATTGGTTCTTTTTTTGAGAGATATCAATCATTTTTAGTGAAACTAAAAAGTAAAATTTGTTGAGAAATGGATTAGTACCGTTGAAAATATATTTTTTATTATCCAATGCTATAAAAACGAGAAATTTTATATTGTTAGTTTATTATTGGGAATGTGAAGTAAGTCATTGGTAGAACATCTCTAGAATATGTGCATAAGTGATGAAATTAACTATAAAGAGTGAGAACAATTTATGATCATATTATATCAATAATATCAATAATTGGGTTCCATGATGAAAATTTATTTTTGTTCAAAATAATGAAATCAAAAAGCATAGATCCAAATTCATTAAGTAGGGAGGAATTAATGGAGACCATGAAAGTCATCTCTGAAAATGAGATTGCAATCATCAATGTGTGATCCCAATATAGTTTATGTAATCAGTCTCTCTCCTTATGTTACCTTTCTAGCAAACATGTAGGTCACATAATTCCCTTCACAACAAGTATGGGTTATAGAAATGTTATGGTTGGAATGGGTTTTACAGAACCAGACCATATAAACCATCCCCCATGGGATGGCCCCATTTCATTGAAGAATCAATACCTTCATAGTATAATATTTCCTTAATTTAGTGATGTGAATATCTAACTTCCTACATAAGTAAATACTCGTGATGAATGCATTACCCCCATCACCAATTGAATTACCTGCACCCCAATAAGTGCTAAATCCCAAGATCATGGAGCCCCTACTATCACGAACCAATAAATCCCTCTCACCTACCCATTCATGAACAATCCATCCACATTCAATTTCAGCCTAGTATAGGGAGGGGCCCATCAAACCCAGCTTCTATAGTTGTATTGGATAGAGACCATAACCGAGTATAAACCAGAATGAAAACTTCTCAACATCATAGAGTGCCTTTCATTTTTAATTAGATCCCCCAAATCCATCTCAAGTAAAATCAGTCACCCCTAAATATAGTATCTTGATATATCTGCTCCATACGTAGATTGGTTCCTTGCATCCCATAGAACCCAACAATAAGATAAAAAAACCATCCCCTTGGTCTTGACCTAGGTCCCCAATTTCCCCGACCCCTAGAACTAGTGTAAAATTATGCACTACATGGGACGAATGATGGAGTGATGGTTTGACACCTATTGTAAATGATTACAGACACCTTTGGCCCAATCACTATGAAATAATAGGTTCTTTGTCCTTTCCTACTATGTCCTGCTACAACAATTGCAGTGGGAATCCAATTTTTTCCACTTATTTGCACATTATTCATTAGTTGGTATGTCTTGGTTGATCACTAACACAACCAAGAAGTTAATAGTCCCTTGATTCTACTTGAACCACACCTTCTACGCCAATATATCTAAGCCACTCCTATTGTAGGCTGTGATCAAGAAATCATAACTAGAAAACCAACCATAAGAGGATCCCAGGAACATACACCTGTCTAGATCATCAATGAAGATTATTATGCTAGAGAACTCTCATTAATACCTAATCAGAATAACTTCAATGATGTTCAAGTGTAAACTATACCCTTTAAAGAAGATGGTTGGATATGTGAATCCCAAAATGTGTAGAATACTTCTAGATGAATTCAAATTCCAAAATTTGATATCACCGCAACCAATATTCCAGTGGAAACTTCCTTCCATTAACTCTAAGTGACTATCAATGCATCAATATAGACATGATAATTTCTTGTAATTAAATTCCCATATCCTTTTATCCTCCACATATCGATTTTTGATTAATTTTGACCATATGAAAGTCCCATAAAAAATAAACATATCCAATCTTGCTTTCATAGATTGGATGGGCTCCTCCATATCACAAAGTCCAATACCCCATTCATTCATTGATCTTTTCATTCATTTCCAAGAAGTCCAATGTCAATGACCAACATTACTTGCATCCAATAGGATGGAGGCCATAAAATTTTCTAGGATCCTGAGTATTCCCTTTAGTGTCCAAATAATGGAAATCACAAGCATCTTAATAGATGCGAGAACTCTATCGATCATGGTGATCCTACCTCCACATGAATGAAATAGATTTTTCTAGTTTCTAACTATCCCTGTAATCCAGTTAATAATATCATCAATGAACACAATTTTGACTCTTCCATTGGATATGGGGGTTCCAAGATACACCATAAGAAGTTGATGATGTTGAATTATGTTATTGGCTTGGGTAATGAATATACATCTTATGGGGCACTTATTGAAGATGAAACCACAAATCTTTCATGTGTAAATTCCATGACCACTCAATTTTAAAAAGGATGAAATTTCACTTGAGACCGTCGATATTGGTTTTTTCCATCCATTAATGAAGAATAACATATCATTAACAAAAAAATATATGATACAATTCCATTCAAAAACCATTTAGTACATATATTTAAAATTATTCACAACATTTGATGTATGATTAATGTATTATCATTAAAATTTAAGGTAATATTGATTAAATAATTTGTAAATTGAATTAATATAGATATGTGTCATTATCTATAAATTACTCTAGTAATAATTATGTTGTCATTATATGTCATATCATTGTGTGCATGGGTATTTCTGTTACACATTAATATCAAGGTTTTGATATTAATGTAAATAAAATTCACATAAAAAATCATAGATTGATGAAGATAAAAATTAATTTATACTAAAACTGCAGAGATAAAAACATTGATTTTTCATTATGGAGAGTGAAAATTCATTTATTATTTATAATTAATGATATTTATGAAATAGACCAATGAATTAATTGGATGATGAAGTTACCTAATGATAGACAAATGGAAAAATAAAATCATAACCCACACTCATGTGTCTCAATGAAATGGTGTATTCCAATTATTTTTACTAGTGATAAATATTATGGTTAATGATTATGATTAGCATTATATATCTATTATTCCTATAGATATATTGAAATTTAATGTTATCACAATTACTGATGTGTCATATTAAAATGATTTGTCAGAAGGTAATCGTACCATCAACTCTAGAATTTAGTGTGTCTAATTTGATTATGGATTCAATCAATCTTATATAGATAATGAATTTCATAAGGGTACCAAATTAACACCTAATTAATTTCAAGTTAAACTATTATATAAATCATAATTTTATGATAAGAACATATGAAGTGCATTATTTTCCTCTAATTAAGTAATATGGGAATGTTCTTCCATAAAAATGTATTCCCCTCTTAATGAATTTTAGATTATCGTTTTCATGGATTAGATGCCATTTATAAAATCCCAATTCAATTCTAGATGATTGGGAGTCATAAGTGATAATATAAACCATACTATGATAACCTATACTTGTGATAACAAATAAAAACATCTAATTAATTTTACCTTCATTGTTTGGGTCATGATTCATATTTAAAACTTGTGTTTACCTATGACGGTATTTAATAAACTCAACATAGAATATTTTCAGATCATAAGATATTTTAGTAATGTTTTTATAGAATAGTTTCATAGAAGAAACATTATGTTATTTTTTCAATAGTACTCATAATTGGAACTACATCTATTTCATAGACACCCTATATAATATAACTGGATAATTTATAGGAATTTCATAATAATCTCCCAAATAATCATTATATGTGAATAATTTATCCAATTCCATCACCATTGAGTGCACCTATTATTTTTTGAGAGGTTATAGGGTTATATGTGACTCGATATTGATTACTAATATATGAAAATGTCATAATAATTAATAAGTATCATCTACATCATATTAATGATTCATTCAATACGTTAAGTAATTATCAATAATTTCCCATGATTGATATTCAATATGGATACTATCAGTTTACATTAAAATTGATGGAATTCCCATGAAAACATTCATTATGATGCATGGTGAAAAATAACTTATAGTGATTCTATCTTCTATTTAAAATTCCATTTATAATATAACTACCATAAATCATGTGACCTAGATTCTATGGCTTATTTATTACATTAGATTAACTTATAAGGAATCACATACTGATGGACCAAATCATTAATTAGTAATGGTAATGTAGATATAAGACATATTATCATATTTCATTTCAATACACAAATTCCAAAAAATCTTTTTCGGGAATTTAATTATTCTCCCGATAATAAAATTATATATTATTTATATTACAGTTCTCAGATATTAGGAAATGGAAATTAAATATGGGTGAGATCATGTTCTTAGTTTGGGTTATGTAAATTTTATTCTTTCATCAGTAAAAAAATAATAATAAATAAGGAATATTAAAAAAAACTTAAATATCTAAACACATATACTATTAAATTATTAGGACGACTATCATTATAATATAAGAAATCATAAATTTGGAAAGAAAAATAAATGAACACACAATCAATTTAATTAACATTACAATAATGAATTTAAAAGTAATAATCAATATGGAATTGAAAATAACAAAACAACAATTCCTTTTATATAATATAAATATATTTAATATATAAGAAACAATTAATATTACAAAGAATCTAAGATATAACACATTAAATTTAATATATAAACATATAATGAAAACGAATCCAGATATAATATCATTTCAATAGAATGATTGATTATAGTAAACAGATTATTAATGAATTAAAAGATTAATTATTTAATTTTTTTATCTTAGGTATAATAATACTGCTACTGTAAATAATTTCATAAGATTATTTAATGCTGATAGGTGTGTGTATATCATAATAATATTTAGCAAATTCTAGGAAACTAATTATTTTCCTAAGACTATCATTGAATTGTGTTACTATCTATAATCATCCACCACCTAGATAAAATAATACAATGTGTTATTTATATATCAAAAAATGTTATTATTTTGGAATAATATATATTTTCAATGAATTTGTATATCAAATTTGTTAAATTTAATAACAATAATTTTCCAATTCCATCATATATCATTCAAATAAAAAACTCCATGAAAAAATTAAGTATTTTTTGTTTTATAATAGTACTAGGGATCAAAAAAATGGATATTTAGGGGACACTTACTTTGTAATGGTTTAAATAAAGTGAATAAGTCAATGGAATGTTTCTGGTTACAAAAAATTATAAGGAATGAGAATCAAAACACAGTCCCATGTCAGACTGGTCATAAACCATCCAAAAAAATAATAAGAATAGTATCAATAAAACATGTCCCATTGGTTCATATGTATAATAAGTTTTAATATCATTGAACATAATAAATATAATATATATTTCATGAAAACATTTTCTATTAAAATAACCTTTTCATATTGAAAATAAATTGTAAAAAAGTTGGTAAAATAATTTCAAATAAATTCCATGAAAATTTTAATTGATATATATAATTTATTCTTAATTTATTTAGATATCATGATATTTAAATATTATATTCATTACAAAAATATTAAACCATATATTCTTTTTAATATTCAGTAATATCCAAATTTTACATATTTTTAAGACGACATAAATCTTCATTTCAAAAAAAAATTACTTGTAAAACATGGGTAAGATTATAGTAAGAAGTAATTTTTTTAATGTTAGAAAACTGACATCATTTTTTAATTCATGATTTAAGAAGAAGTTATATTATTTACAAAAGACTGCAACATTATCAATGTTATTAAAAAAACATTATATCAATAATTTTAAGTACAAATGAAATGAAAATAAGAATATTTCTTGAATATAAATTTACAACTGGGTAACTTTTACCTCAACTCACCCTGCAAAAATATTATTCAAAAATAAACAAAATATACCATTATTTATTAAATAATAATAATATAACAAGTCAAGTGGCTAGTATATACACTTTATGAATGAAATTATATGCACAACATTACAATGTTCCTTAGAAAAGATAAACTAAGATGAATTCCATTGCCTCAAGATTCATTTTGGATAAACATTCATTACCATGATGTATGTTTTTTTATTCATGATATTAATTTATAATATAATCATATTCATATTTTCATTATCTTATACTCTTCTTTTATAACATATTATCTCCTTTGTGGTAATACGGTTTTTTTGATATTACTCTAGTTTTCTCATTCAAATTTTATCATCAATGATCTACCTCTGTAGATTATTATATATTTACATAACTTCAATAATTTTATTAATTTATTAATTTCATATTTTTTTATTAGATACAATTTATCATTCATTATTAAAATTTAATTGTAGTTAACTGATGGAATATTTTTGTAGAGATAGAACTTCCTATGTACACACAAGTGACATTATCATTTCTCTAATGTGATATAGGGTAAAAATGTAGGTTATATATTAATTTTATAGAATCAATATCATTTAATATATATCAAACATATTAATTAAAATTATCATTATTAAAATAAATGTAGTTAATATTTGATAAACAAATCATATCACTTTCCACGGTGGTAGTCCACCATACAAATGAGAAATATTATTTTAATTTAAATGGCATGGAATGTGAGAAAGTATATGCAATATTATAATTAATTAAATTTAGAATCTAATAAATATAATATATATTTATATATTAAATCCTTATTTATATATAATTATGAGATGTGTTGATAGAAAATTAGCTACATCAGTTCGTGTGGTAGTAGTCATCCATACATAAAATCCACGATTCCATTTCCAATTTTTGGGAAGAGGTGATGGAAATATGTTATAAATATATGGACTCATCCATAAAACAATACATGTTCCTGAATTACAAAAGAACACAAACTCATATATATTGTGGATATTTTCATGTTTAGTGTTATAGATTATTTTGACATTAAACATATATAACATCACAAAATCATACAAGAGGATACTAATAAATCAGTATCCAATTTTTCAAAAATATAAAACTTCACAAATAAAATTTTATTTCCTTGAAAAGTATTCATAACATTTAAATTTTCATCCATACTTCTCTTGGACATCCTTACAGCATATAAACAACATTTAATAACTCCGAATTATCACAAATATCTTGGTAATGGATATAAAGAATTATATTATTAGTCAAGTGATAACATAAAACCTAATAATACACATCACATAAATTTTTTAACAAGTATATTAACATCATTTAGTAGCCTTTTGACCCAAATATCATAACACTCCTAAAATCAACCTTACACATGGAATAACAATTTGTTCAACTACCATATCCGATGTACTCAATACTTCAGAGAGCTATAATTAGTCTCACCCATCCTATATTAATCAATAATTGGCACAACCAATCATATCATGAGAAATAATGGGGCTCAACCTATAATATATTGAACTATTATGGGATCAACGCCACATAACAATTTTTAATGAATAAATCATAGTACTAAAACATCATGAAATATGGAGAACTACAAATTTTATATATAGATATATATATAACAATATTTTTGAATATCAATAAAGATACTTTTAAAAGGATTTCGAAGGAAAGTCCCTTTAAAAGATACTTTAAGATAGAGTAAATAAAATATAATGGACTCTTTTATACACTATAAATATACATTATACAACATAATATAAAAAAATATTCTTCAAAAAAATATTCATTATACCACATAATGAATAAAGTATAAGTTTAACCCAAAGAGTGGAAATTTCGTTAGGAATTCTCTTACGAATTTTAGGCATTGTAACTAGTGTACATGGGAGGGGTAAATGAGAGAGAAAGGGGTCTCAAATATTTTATATATGATAAGGTTAGTATGGTGGATGAACTAAAACACCCCATTTCATTAGAAATTAAAAATATAATGTCTTAACATAGAAGAGATTCTTGAACCAAGGTGGAAAGAGATGATCCCTTACTTCAGGTTCGACTTCCCTAAAATATGTTTAAATGTTCTGTATAATAGATAAAATTGTGTTATTAGTTGTTTAATGAAACATATTTATATATATTTAACAACATATATTATAATTTTATTACATCATTCGACACATTAATTAGTAATATTTTTTTAGTTACACTCTTTAGAATGTGTTCGTTATATGTTTTCCATGGTGCGTTCGTAAGGAATTTTAATGTTGAATGAATGAAAAACAATTGAATATGAAAGAGATAGAATTTACACATTTCCATTACTATAAATAATATCATTTATAATTTTATTTTTCTAATATGAGGATGATTTTTAGTTAAAACATTAATAATATTTGTTTCGATCATTTTGGTTGCTCTTCAAAAATCATGAACATGTTTCATCATATTATTTTAATATTAGTCATATAAGATTATTCAAGAAAATAAGAAAGTTCATATTATACACTTCACAATCAGTTATATCCATTAAAGAGGTTTTACAACCAGATTCGAAGGAAGTAATGGAAATTGATGAAACATCTTCCACGACGTCGGTAAATAGACACATCATGGACATTGTTTTTTTATATAATTATAGGAAGTGGCGAGGAATAAGAATGGAGAATATTTTTCATAAACATTATGGAAATAAGGAATATATTTAATAATATAACATTCATGAATTTAGTATAATTATAGGTTATAAGTGTATAAGAAAAGAAAATAATTGAAATTAAAACACAATAAAAAGAACGTGGATCTTATACTCTCATTTTATAAAATATTATCACCACTTTGGTAATAATGTTTTATTAATATTAATCTAGTTTTCTCACTCACATATTAACATGAATAAACTACTTTTTTAGATTATTATATATTTTCCTAATTTCAATAATTTTATTAATTTATAAATTTCCGATTTTTTATTAGATTCAATTTATCAATCGTTATTAAGATTTAATTGTCGATAACTGATGACATCTTTTTGTAGAGATAGAAGTTCCTATGTACACACAAGTGACAATATCATTTCCCTAATGTGATAGATGGTAACAATGTAGGTAATATATTAATTTTATAGAATCAATATCATTTAATGTATATCAAACATATTAATTAAAATTTTCATTATTAAAATTAATGTAAATCATATTTGATAACCAAATCACATCACTTTCAACAGTGGTAGTCCTCATTAAAAACAAGCTATATTATTGTAATTTAAATGGAATGGAATGTGATAATGTATATGTGATATTATAAATAATTAAAATTTTGTATCTCATAAATATAATATATAATTATATATTTAATCCTTATTTATATATAATTATGAGATGTGTCAGTAGAAAAATATACTCATTGGTTCGTGAGGTAGTAGTCATCCAGACATAAAATATACGATTCAATTTATTATTTTCGAGAAGTGGTGACGGATACATGTCATTAATATATTGACCCAACCATAAAACAACCTGTGATCTTGAATTATGAAAGAACACACACTCATATAGATTTTGGATATTTTGAAGTTTAGTGTTTTAGATAATTATGAAATGAAACATATATAACATCCCAAAATCCTACATGAGGATACTACTAAATCAGTATCCACTTTTTCAAAAATATTAATCTTTCAAAATAAAATTTTAATTCCTTGATATGTATTCAAAACATTTAAATTTTCATCCATATATCTCTTAGAAATCAATATAACCTATGAAAAACATCTAATAACTCTATATAATCACAAAGAGATTGGTAATGGATATAAAGAAAGAAATTTTTAGTCAAGTGATAACATAAATCCTAATAAAACACATCACATAAAATTTTTTAAACAGGTATATTAACATCATTTAGTAACATTTGGAGATAAATACCATATCACTCCTATAATCACACTTACACATGGAATAACCATTTGGTCAACTACCATATCTGAATTACCCAATGATTTGGAGATTTATAATTAGACTCACCAATCATATATTAATCAATAATGGGAAGAACCAAACATATCATGAGAAATAATGGGGCCCAACGCATAATATATTGAACTATAATGGGCTCAACCCACCATAACAGTTTTTATGAATATATCATAGCAATAAATCATCATGCAATCTGGAAAACAACTCATTATATATATATATATATATGTATTTTTGAATTTCATTAAAGATACTTTTAAAAGGATTTCAAAAGGAAAGTCCCTTCAAAATATAATTGGAGATAATCTAAATAAAATGGAACGATCACTTTTATAAACTATAAATATTTATTATACAGCATAATATAAATAAAATTATTCAAACAAATAATAATAATACCACATAATGAATAAAGTAGATGTTTAACCCAATTAATGGAAATTTCGTTAGGAATTTCCTTAAGAAAATATGGAATTGTAACTAGTGTACATGAGAGGGGTAAATGAGAGAGAAAGGGCTCTCAAATATTTTATATATGATAAGGTCAGTGTGGTGGAAGAAATAAAGCATACCATATCATTAGTAATTAAATATATAATGTCATAACATAGAATATATTCTTGAATAAATGTGGAAAGAGAGTATCCCGTACCTCTAGTTTGACTTCCCTAAAATCTGTTTAAATGTTCTATATAATAGATAAAATAGTATTATTAATAGTTTAATGAAACATATTCATATTTATAACAACTTATATTATAATTTTATTACAACAATCGACACATTAATTAGTAATATTTTATATTTTAAACTCTTTTGGGTGTGTTCTTTTTATGGTTTCCATGGTGCGTTCGTAAGGGATTTTATTGTCGAATGAATGAAAAACTTCAGAAGATTAAAGAGATATTTTTTAAATATTGCCATAACCTTAAATAATATCATTTAAATTTTTTATTTTATGATATGATGATGATTTATTAGTTAAAAAAACAATTATAATTTTTTCGTTCATTTTTGTTGTTCTTCAAAAATGAAGAACTTGTTTCATCATATTATTTTAATTTTAGGCATATAGGATTATTAAATAAAATAATAAAGGTAATTTCGTACACTTCACAATTGGATACATCAATTAAAGTGTTTTTACATCTAGATTCTAAAGAAGTAATAGAAATTGATGACACATCATCCAAGACATTGGTAAACAGTCACATCATGGACACTGTTTTTATTTATTGAATTTGAGGAAGTTTTGAGGAAGAATGATGGTGTTTTTTCCATAAAAATTATAGAAATATAGATTATATTTAATAATTGAACATTCATAACATTTGAATAATTGTAGGTGATGAGTGTATAAGAATAGAAAATAATTGATCTTAAAACACAATAAAAAGAAAGTGGATCTTTACATAATGATCTATTATCTTGTAGATCCTCCTAAAGGCCATTGTTATTTGTATTTTGGTGATACCATAAGTTCATGGAAGAAGTAACGAGCCTTGGTCTGTATTTTTTTCCAAATATAGAAAATTGAAAATGCTTGAGAGGTGTGAGAAGAAGTGGAGGTGATTGTGGTATTTATAGTGGAGGGAGGAGGGGTTTTGCGTTAATTTAATCATTAGTTCATTATTATTTCATAAGAATATGATTTTTTTTAATATTTGTGACATATTAAAGTAATTTGGTCATGTGGGTTCTAAAAAAGGGTTCTTACCTCTGTAGAACAACATCAATTACCCCATAAATCATGTATTTATCTTATTTCATATATTATCATATTACACTATTCAAAAAAATTATTTATTTCAGAAAAAAAATTACCCCACCATTTTTTACATATATATTTCAAAAATGAATTCCATTATATGAAAAAAAAACTCTATATATGAAAAAATTAATTTTTAAATAAAATCATTATTTATTCCAACAATAAAAATTTTAAAACTACATCTCATTTTATAGCCCCTTACTAAAATAATCATGTTCTAATAAATTATTAGAAATACTTTCATTGGTGATTTTACAATTCATTTTCTCATATTACAATTCACAAGGTTCAACTTACTATTCATAAGGGTAGGTAACTATTCACCAAATATTAACATTGTCCAATCAGGATACAAATAACATACTGATCGCAACCGTGTAAGTATATTGTTCAAAATTCAAAACACATAAATGTAAATGTTAGGTTTAGTTCATATAATTTAAATTGCATATAAAAAAATGTGCTTCTTCATATAGATAATTTGTTTCTTGCATTTCATTAAATTTATTTCTAAAACGCTATGGTTTTACATTCTCCCCAACGTCTGGAAATTGAATCCTCACAATTTTTTTTTACTTTTTAAACAAGGTAGGGTATATTTCCCTCATATCATTTTAATATTCTCATGTTTCTTTTTAACAATGTAGTTTCTCCACAAAACCATTACCTTGTGTATTTTTTTATTGCACAATACATTCACTCTCTGATTAAGAATCTGAATATGTACCTTATCATAAGAAAGGTTCTTTTATAACTGAACTACTTTTGGGCTCAAAACATGAGATGGATATGGAACATAAATTATCAACAAAAAAACATGAAATATATTGAGTACCTTAGATAAAAATGGATGAAAATCTACTCAGTTGGTGACTCATCCATCATTCTCTAGGATTTCATATAGTCCAATGAACAATGTGATTGACTTTAGTTTTTTTCAAAAACATATAACACTTTTCCAAGTAGAGAATTTATGAAAAAAAAGATCACTTAGATAAAAATAAAGGAATTTCCTCCACTGATCTTCTTAACTTTTAATCCTTCTCTGAATTGTCCTCATGTGACTTTGAATCATCTTTCCTAACATTAAACCAATAATTCTTGCCCCATCAACTTCCACTCCCTTACTTCATCCCAAGAATCCAGAGACTGACACTGTTTTCCACAAAATGCTTCAAATTGTTCCATCTGTATTCATGAATGAATTTTTTTATTGAAAGATAATGCAACAAAAGAATGTTGTTGATCCCAACTTCATTGGATGTCCATTGAACTTGATCTAAGAATATCCTTCAATGCATGGATAGATATATGGGTATATCCACTAGATTAGTAAAAATAGTAGTGCTGAAATTTAATTTTTTCCCATTGAATTTTGAAGAATCATCAATATGATTGAAGTAAACATGAGATCACGATTAGATACAATGGAAATAGAAACTCAATATAACCTGAAAATCTTATTGATGTATAGTTGAGAAATATAATCCAATGACATAGTATCTCTAATAGGAATAAAATGAAAAGATTTAGTCAATTGGTGAAAATAACATAAATTTTATTATTACCTAAATATGTCTTTGGTAGTCCAACAACAAAGGCAATGGATATATTTTGTCATTATCTCAATAGAACTAGTAAAGGAAGAAGGATAACAATCGGTAATTTCCACTATTATTTAACTACTTATCATGTATAACATGTTATGGTAAAATCATTAATATATCTTTTCATTCTATCCCAAAGGATCTCTATTCATCATTGTTCTGCTTGGATGAACTAAAAACGAAGAGATGTGAGCTTCACATAACTATTCTTTACTCTATTAAGAATCAAAAAGAACACATAATCACTTACCATACCTGAAAACAATGTACTTTTCCAGATTATGTATTGGAAACATACCTATTTTAGCCAACACTATTTTTTTTGCAACTCTTCTTCATCTTACGGGACTAGCTTAATTTGGTCTGTCTGAGATGACTACCAAGAAACCTAAAACAAAAAAATTTGATTTTCTGCACCAACAACTTCCTATCCAAAATTCATTAAATGATTATCCAAAGGGGCACAGTCCAAATACATCAAAGTTAATGTAGCATTATATTTCTGACTTAAGGAATCAACCACTCTATTTTATTTTCCAGGATGGTAATGGATTGTGCATTCATAATATTTTGTTAATTAAAACCATCTTCTCTTAATTATTATTATTTCCTTCTAAGTAAATATAAACTTCAAACATGTGGGTTCAATATATATTTCACATTTTACTCTATAAAAATGATTCCACCAAATTTTATTATACAAGAACAAAAGATGAAAAATCCAAATCATGGGTAGGGTAATTCAACCCATGAGGTTTCAATTGACATGAGGAATAATAATTTATCTTCTCATTCTACATCAAAACATAACCATACCCCTTCAAAGAAGAATCACTATAGATGAAAAATTCATCACTTCTGGAAGGTAGGTTCAGAACTAGAGAATTCATCAATCTTGTTTTCAATTCTAGAAAACAATCATCACATTATTTTTTCTATTAAAATTTAGCCTCTTTTCAAGTCAACATATTTATTGGGAAAGATAATCAGGTAATTTTTTCCAACAAACCTCTGATAATAGCCCGAGAAACCGTGAAAACTACGAATCTTTGTTATATTTGAGGGTCATTTCAATTCCACAACAACATTCATTTTAGTAGGTGATACCATTATTCCATCTTTAAAAACAGTGTGACCAATAAAATAAATTGTTTCCCCCAAAATTAATACATATTTTATTTTCCATACAGTTTTTTTTCATTAAAGGTTTTAAAAATTACCCTTATATGTTTTTCACGCTCTTCCTTACATTTAGAATATATCAAAATGTTATCAATAAACACAACCACTATATTATACAATAACTCATGATATATTCTAATCATAAAAACCATGAATATAGAAGATTCATTAGTTCAACGAAATGAAATAACAAAAAATTCATAATGACAATATATTGTAGAAAACATATTCTTCGGGATGTCTACATACTTTATAACCAGCTGATGATACCCATACCACTAGCCAACCATTGAAAAATACTATTATCTTTTGAGCTGATCAAATAAATTACTGAAATGAGGAAATGGATACCTATTTTTAACAGTGATGTTATTCAAGGCTCTGTAATCAATGCGAGGTCTCAATAATTCATTTTTTTAACAATCAAGATAGAAGAAGCACATGATGATGTTCAAGGTCATATGAATTATTTTTCTAATAATTCATACAAATACATTTCCAATTCTAGATGTTCCACTTGAGACATTCGATAAGGCTGTTTAGAATTGTATAATCATTATGAACTTGGTCAGTAGTAAAGTGAACCTCATAATCATATATAACACCAGAAAAATAATCAATAAATACATCAAGATTGTCATTTACCATTGGTACATAAAAAATTTGAACAGTTCCCTAGTTTTCAAAAATATATGCATGATAACATTGATTTTATATTTAAATAGATTTATATCTTCCAGATATACAATCTGAACGGATTTCGTATATACTACTTCTTTGTCTCTACAATCAATCTTGGATGGATAAAAAGAATGGTATTCCATATCCAAAATAACATCAAACCCTAATATAGTAAATACAATAAATATTTCAGGAAAAATCATTCAACATACAAAGATATGTAAGTTATTTTAATTTATTCTTTTCAAAATATTTCCCCTAGTTGTTTTTACCATGAGTTATAGTATCATTTCATGTGGTGGAATTCCAAATTTTGAAGAAATGTTCTCAAATATAAAGGAATATGTATAGGCTGAATCAAATTACCCATTTGAAAATCTGTAAAAACACAAAATGTACAAAATACAACCACATTTGATGGCTCAAAATCTTTTGATGTGGATGGGTACAATTTTTACACACCCCTATTCTTCAAATCCTTCTAATTTTATACCTTAGTGACTAGCTACAGACATACAACAGAAAAATGACACAATTCGTTAGAATTAAAGCATCTCCCCATCAGCTTCTCATTAATTTTCAAATCATTTTCCATTCATTCGTGGTACATGTGACCAATTTTCATCATTTCAATAATTTACCAAAATTTTAAATACATTCTTTGTGATTATTTGTAACTAAAATTTCACAAGAAGGGAAACTGATTTTCATACCCCCAGATTTTTTTGATTAATTCATCCCCAATACGTGCCAACCAAATTGATTCTTATACATGTCATCATGAAGAAAATAATTGTCATAAAAATCCAACTCAGATTCTCCATCACAACAAACAATTTTCTCACATCTTTTAAACAATCAATAAGCAATGTATCTTCGTAATAATGGTTTTAAACTGGATAAAAGTCAATTAAAATTACTATTAAAATCTATATTAAAATATGGTATGTAACAGGATGGTATTGTACTATTTTATTCATACTCTACCACATTATCATAATATTTCTAATTTTCATCCAATAATAATATTCCATTATTGTTGGTTCTCCTTTTTCGTCACATTTTCTAAAAACAATGGAAATGGAAATGACTTAGCACAAATTGATTCATCCTTTGAAAAAAACATCATAAAAAGACAAAGGCATGGACAAGGCTTTAAAAGCACAATGGTCGCGCATGTTTCATCACTGTCATGCACGTATACTTGCGCACCACATAATGGTCATGCAAATGACTTGCGCGCCCTAAAGGATAATCGCCCGGGGTCTTCTCCAGCCTATAAATAGACCTCATGGGCCCCCCATTTGGGAGGAATTTTTCCCAGAATTTAGATACAGATCTTTGAACGCCCAAGTCTCTTCTTCAGGTCTTCCGAATACTTATAAGGTAATTATTTAACTATAATGGAAGGTCTAATCAAGAGGAATAAGGTTATGTGTTATAATTCACTAACACTTGTGCGCCTATGTGGTTTTACCCTTAAGGGAAATGGACACACTTGTGCGCCACCCTACTTCTTCACGAAAACTTGCGCACCATATTATGGAAAGCCTCTAGGGATGATTCTAAAGGATTTGATAAAAAATCACACAAATATTAATCTAAGGGATGAAAATCGTGCAAGTACCCATGTGCCGCGCAGGTATAGCTGCGCTTCTAGGACTTGGGCGACCACGCAGTACCTGCGCGCCTGACAGGACCTGCGCGCCCCAGCCTTTTTGGGTGCCTTTCCTGCCCATTTCACCCCTCTTATGTCATTCCACCTGTAAGGACCCGAAGCATGACGTACATGAACATTACATTACTTTTGTGGAATACTTAATACATAACAAAAACAGAGACAAAAGGACCGTAATAGTTTAGTGTCTTTGGAATCTTGGACCGTAATCTTCTAATCGTGGTGAAAGATCTTCAACATCTCCCATAAATATATTCCCCTTTTTTTCTTACCTAAAACCTTTCTTTATATCATGGGGAAAAGAAAACATAAAAAGGGTGAGCTCAAATTCTCAGTAAGGGTAATCATGGATAAAATAAAACATACCATATACATTTGAACATAAAAACATGAACGTAATGTTTAAACATCAAAAGCTTGAGCAATGACATAAAACATGGAAGTACATAAAGAATAGATCATAATGAAACATTAAGAATGATAAAATAGCATTGGAATAAAACATGTAATTATGGAAACCATTAATCACATGATATGATTTCCATAGTAGCCAAGGCATTGCTGCCAAGACCATCTTAGTGGACAGAGTCCCTTTCTGAATCGAGTTCACTCCTCGTTCCAGTCCTGTATTACTGAACCGGTTTAACTTGCCGTTCCAGCGATGTCTATCTCATGAGATATAAATCCTTACCCAATTCATTAGAGGGATATATAGGTCCCACCAATCTCATAATGAAATCATTCATACTTGTGCCACAAAATAAACTTAAAACATTCATCATAACCCAAAGAATAAAATGGGTTTCTTATACATCATTCCATCATAACATAATCCACATAAAAAAATGGATATAATTTCATCATAATAAAAGTCAAACCATGTATATCATAGAGACATTATACATGAAACATACACATATGATGTAATGTCATCATAGATGGAAAATGGTTTTGATAAAATAGTTGAAATGAATTCTTGAGAAAAATATCCTTTATTTTTCAAAATCATTTCCGTTTCACAAAATTCCATGAAATTTTAAATGAAAGGTATTTTGTTGAAAGTATTCATGAAATATTTTGGAGGAATCTTCATAAGAATATGTCTTTATAAAACCGTAAAAATCCGTTCACGCCGTATAATTTAAAAATAACATTTTTCTCGTACTTTTGTCGGAAAAGTCAAAAAGTACCTCATAAAAGAAAGATTCCATACATACCATGTAGTAAAAGACAAAAATGGTTAAAAATGAAATTAAACATACATGAAACCATTTTTAGGAAACATGGACATGGATAACAATAACCCCAATAAATACTTACGAATAAGTAATCTCGGATAAAAATTAGATTTGTGAAATTATCCCTTACCTTAGGTCTGATATGCTTCGTATGGATCCAAACCTCATTTATAATGATTTAAATATTGTAATTGACTTATTAAATAATCATATTCATTGTTAAGATATCATATATGTTTCACATATGACTTTGTATTACCCGTACTTTGGTAAATCCCATGTTAAAGCAGTGTTTTGGGTAAAATCGTTTCATTTGTCGTTCGTGTTTTAACTTGTAATTATTCATATGATTACTTAGATCATTATTACTTAAATACATAATTTAAAACATGATTTATATATAATATATAATCATAATATACATATTTATAATAGATCGATAAATGGAAGGAAATACACGGTTCTTGGAGATGGTAGACTGTACGTACACATGAACACAGTTTTCTTTTCCTTATTGAATTGAATGGAAATAAGTATATAAAATACATATATATATACATAAATCCAACAGAATTATTATGTCATATATTTCATTATTACTTATTATATATACTTTATAATCATTCTTGAATTGTTAACATGGAAAATGAATCTCATCGCGTCATGGAGACGGTAATCTGTACGAACGCACGAGCGATGATATCGTTCCCATGGAATTGTATTGGAGTGTATGTATACTATTTAAGAATCAATATCACTATAAAATAATCATATATAGTCATTATTTACATCATTATACCAATCCAAGTAAGGTGTTGGTGGAAAAATAGATTACACCACGGTGTGGAGACGGTATTCCGTACGTACGCACGCGCGGTGATTTTGTTTTCCGTAGGATGTATAGAAGGTGAAATAAGGTTGTTTCATATTTATAATATCATAATAGTATATGAGTGATACTGATATTATTACTTCATAATGAAAAAACTTAATAATAGTAAGTAGAAGAAGAAATAAATTTGAAAGAATCGGTAACGGATATTAACTCTTCTTCGACACACCTCTTTCAAACCTCCTCTTAGAGAACTAAAAATGGTCTTTGAAGAAGACCCGGACCTCAAGGATGTTTCTAGGGAAGTTGATAAAGGAAATGGGTAGGTATTGTACATTCTTGAAAGCTCAAATTGGTGTGAGAGGGAGAGGGAGGAGGTGCCCTTTTATAAGGGAGGGGAGGGGCACCTTTGGAAATCTTAAAAATATTAATTTATAATAAATTTAAACCCACTTAAAAACCTCCAAAAATTACTCATATTCGAAGCTTAGATGAGATAGGGTTGTAATCTCATCAACCAATAAAATTTAGACATGTAGGGAATTTATTTTAAACATTATCAACTTGATTTATCCTTATTTAATCTATTAACTTTAATTTATGGTAATAAGATTCTAAATTTTATATTATAACAAATAATTACTTATTTGTTGTGAATTGTACATAATTGGATACTTTATAACATTTTATAGCATATAAATTTAAATTTATAATTTTTATATATTTTTGTGATTTTTAAACAATTTTATAATATGTTATTTTTATAAAATAACAATAGTGTCAATTTTAAAACTATTCATTTATTTGAATTTAAATAAAATATATACATAATATATGTGAGAAATAAAAGATTTAATAGATTAATAAAAGGTCATATGTATCTATAAAATTAGTGGAGCACATTGAATAGTACATATAATATTTATTTTATTATTTTTAAAACCATTTATTTGGTTTATCTCTTAACAAAATAATCACGACAACATTTTTGTATAATTATTTAATATACTTTTTTGTTGCATAAAAAATAAAAATAAAATTCTATGATGACGATAAATCTAATAACATTCACAATAATACTTTTACTCGAATTTATCATCTTAAAATCGCAATATTTAAATTGTTATATTTATTAAATTATGAAGATAAAAACTTTGGCATGATATAAAATAAAATAATATAAGTGTCATAATAACATTTATAAGACTCCAAACGGTTATATATTAGGTAATTGGATTATTATGGTATAGATATATACATCAATAAGTTTTGGTCAGGTTTTTGGGCATTTTAATGGGTATTATTATTTCAATAAAAACTATATTACTGATTTTTCACTTAATAAATAATTTCTGCATCATTAATGTATCACCAGTAATGACAAGTATTTACTCCCTAAAAATTATAAATAAATTATCATGATGTAGATAATTTTATTATATATCTGGATACTATTCATGTCAGAAATTTTATGATGTTTATCACTAAATTAAAATTAGTATACTTATAAAATTTAAGAGAGTGACATGTTGTCACTTTCTTTGGTCTTAATAATAATTAAATTATTTTCATAGTGAAAAGTCCATAAAATGAATATAATCCGAACCTTAGGTGATATGGGTCTACTTATAGCCATCCAATAGGATTTTTTCATGTATAAGGTTAATTTTATAATATTATATTTACCCTTAATTACCTGATTTACCTTTAACTATGGTAAATAAAATTTAACGTAGTTACTATTCATAATTCCCAAAAATAAAACGTAGCCTATTAACATAATTTGGATCGAATGATTGCAAATATGGAATCAATTTTTTCATATCAAATACAAATAATTTGCATAAATTAAATTAAAATTAATCTCGTTGTCGAATGAAAACATGTTTTTCTTTAAAACATTACAAAAAATTGAATTGATTTAACCAACGAATTTAATGTAAAATCAATGCTAATGACATAAATTATATTAAATGGTAAAAATATATTCTATTTATAATTTAAAACCATTAAATATTATAATTTAACCATATAAATTATTGCGATGAAAAAAGTTGTTTTTAATTAAAATATAGCGTGTTTTTACTATTCATCAAAATAAGAAAGTTACCAGAATAATATGAAAAATTTATCCAAAGTAAATTTTTATTTCTTTATTACAAAGAAGAATTTTATTTTGTCAAATTGTACTTATAAACATTTCAAAAACAAGATTTAAAGTTGGTGCGCCATCAAAAGGCGGCAAAACTGCATTTTTTGAAAAATACTTATTTTACACGAAAAATTTATTCTGTTATTATACCATGTTCTAGAAATTCTGTAAGATGAATAATAATGAAATAAAATTCAAAATGTAGTTAATACTATTCATAATGGCTAGTTCATAATAATATTTTAATAATATATCGTTGTTTAGTATAACCCGGTATTGCGTACAACACACGCTATCGAGGAAGGTCGTGATTGCGTGTAATGCAAGCCAAGTCAGGGTTGCGTGTTGCGCAAGAATCCTTCGTTGTTTTGTATAACAGAATCCAACCATATTTCATTTATATATTGAATATATATATATATATATATACTCAATGTTGCGTAGAATAACTATTATCAAAATTTTGTGTAACACGATCCAAGAATAGTGTTGCATATACTCCAAGCTAATATAGTGTTGTGTATAGCGCAAGGTAATCTTGGTGTAGCATAAAACAAAAGACATTAATTAAATTAAAAGAATATTTTTCATAAAATATCGGGGTGTAAAATTCTACCCCCCTTAAAATGAATTTCTCCCATGAAATTCTTCGGGGTTATAAATGGTTTACTACTCGAAAGTTTGTTTAATAGAATCCCACATCGTAAAAAGGAAAACCAAAACATTGATTTAAAAAATAAAGTATGAAATGTAACGGTTACCCAAATTATCTCATCACTAGGTTTCCACGTAGGAGAACATAGATGAAAATATAGATATGGAAGAAAAATCTAACCATCAAGCTCTGATGGAGAGTGGTAGAGAACATGGCTATGAAAAATCCATCATATCAAAGCCATATATTTGTGATGATCTAAGGTACCATCTGATTAATCAGATATAAGGGCACTAGGAAATTTTTTTTGTTTTTCAAGATCATTTCCCTAAAGTTGATGAAATTGGAAATAGAAGAAATACTTTCGTGATTTTGGTACAGTCTCACCATTGTTCATTCTTTGGACAATTTCCACCTCATCTCTTAAAGAAATGTTGTTGAATTTGTCATTCGTGAAGTCTTAACAGCTCATGTGCTAGAATAATGGGTCATTCCATCTGTCTCAAAAAAATGGTTATAAAAGTTATCAAAAATACATAAGTCCATATATAATGAGATTAATCATATATGGTTTCTAAAAATGACTTATACTTCATATATCATACTGCTTAATATAATAAAACTAGTTTCTACTAAACTGGGACTTCTTGTAGGCCAGTGGTAGGCGATAAAGGCTAGTCGCACTTAGGTTGTGGGTTTGATTCCCACAGCCTTGTCCGACACGATGGGCTGTCTCACATCCTGTAGGTTTCCCTTTTTCTAAAACTACATTACTATAACATCCCTCAATAATATCAAAAAAAGTTATATCCTTAAACAAAACTAACTTATGTCCACATAATCCATTCCAATATTTAGGCTTATCTAAAATACTTCCGTCCAAGCTCATAGTATAAAGAAAACGATTACTTGAAATGTCATCAACCAAGCATGTGAATACCATCATTTATCACCCATATATCTTGTTGGTCACATTCCAATCATGTGAATACCTTAATCATGTATTCTCTTGAAAAATGAATACCCATTAATCCTTAGTGAAAACACGAATGCGGTCAAAAGATAACTTTCCACATACCAAAATACAAATATTCTATATACTCAAACCATGATATAACCTTCTCCTTATATCAGTCCTGAGATCATGAATTATATCAAACATTTAATTTTCTCCTTATCCCTTCATTATGCGCATATCATCTACATTCCAAAAATATCTGAATAACCTTTCATGGATACTGGTACCATTAATAATACACTTTCAAAACTCAAGGAATGACAACAGTGTAACAATCCTTAGATGTCTCTTTATTCCATAGAACCATGAGATTACTTATACAAAATTACAGTTGACAAACATGTAATCATTCCACTACCTTCTTAAACCATTGACCGAGCTTCAATAATTCTTTCAACTCACATATCATTTGTATTCTCTTCTTTATCATCAACATAAATAGTACCCATATGGCCGTACTCATTCTCTTCATGAGAATTTCACTTAGGGAATTGGTTTTCATAATGCCCGTAAATTCCACATTTAAAACATTTAACCATTATTGATGTCGTGGCAATACCATTATCCTCATCCATGGTGTTAACTGAACCTTTTCATTTGCACTTACTGGCTTTGTGTCCTTCTTCTCCACACCCAAATCATCTTCCAGTTCCCTTGAAAAAATCTCCCTGATGCCTCTTCCCACATGATTTACATGAGGGAAATTGAACTTTCTTTCCTCTATTATCATCATGAAACTCCATCTTTCTCTAATTATCTGAGACGGGAATCTTACCAAAGTTGATATTATTGATCATATTATTAGATTGCTGAATAGGCATAATAACGATGTTTGGACTTCCAAATCCTGTTTCATTTGGTTTCTCATGAATAATATCATTCCATTGTCCATCATATACTCCATTATCATGAATCTTCCTGTTTCCAACCAATTTCTAAAACCCAAAAAGAATATTGTGAGAGGCAAAAATCATGCTAGGGAAAATAACCTAGTAAAGGGGGAGCACCCTCAATATCTAACATCTTAGGATAAATTCTAAGATCTATATCGTAGTTCTAGGACTATATCCTATACGTATACTTATCCTTACGGACATCCCTAGACATACCGTAGAAATATCTCTAGGGATCTCACTAACATTTTCGCATCCTAGTTTCCAAAGGTTGACTAAACCTTTCCTCTAATACCAAATGTAGAGACCCGAATCTTGACGTAAAAGAACATTACATTACTTTTATGGAATACTTAATACATAACAAAAACAGACACACAAGGACCGTAATAGTTTAGTGTATTTGGAAACTTGGAACGTAATCTTCTAATCGTGGTGAAATATCTTCAACATCTCCCATAAATATCTTCCCCTTTTTTTCTTACCTAAATCTATTATTTATATCCTGGGGAAAAGAAAACATAAAAAGGGTGAGCTCAAATGCTCATTAAGGGTTAGCATGGATAAAATAAAACATACCGTATACATTTGAACTTAAAAACATGAACGTAATGTTTAAACATTAAAAGCATGAGCAATGACATAAAACATGGAAGTACGTAAGGCATAGATCATAAGGAAACGTTAAGAATGATAAAATAGAATGGGAATAAAACATGTAATTGTGGAAACCATTAAGGACATGATATGATTTCCATAGTAGCCAAGGCATTGCTTCCAAGACCATCTTAGTGGACAGAGTCCCTTTCTGAATCGAGTTCACTCCTCGTTCCAGTCCTGCATTACTGAACCAGTTTAACTTTCCGTTCTATCCATGTCTATCTCATGATATATAAATCCTTACCCAATTCATTAGAGGGATATATAGGTCCCACCCATCTCATAATGAAATCATTCATACTTGTGCCACAAAATAAACATAAAACATTCATCATAACCCATAGAATAAAATGGGTTTCTTAAAAATCATTCCATCATAACATAATCCATATAAAACAAATGGATATCCTTTCATCATAAGAAAAGTGAAACCATGTAAATCATAGAGAAATTATACATGAAACATACACATATGAAGTAATGTCATCTTAGATGGAAAATGGTTTCGATAAAACACTTGAAATGAATTCTTGAGGAAAATATCCTTTATTATTCAAAATCATTTTCGTTTCACAAAATTCCATGCAATTTTAAATGAAAATTATTTTCTTGAAAGTAGTCATGAAATCTTTTGGAGTAAGCTTCATGAAAATAAGTCTTTATAACACCGTAAAAATCTATTCACACCGTATATGTAAAAAATAACATTTTTCTCGTACTTTTGTCGGAAAAGTCAAAAAATACCTCATAAAAGAAATATTCCATACATTCCATGTAGTAAATGTCAAAAATGGGTAAAAAGTAAATTAAACATACATGAAACCATTTTTAGGAAACATGGTCATGGATAACAATAATCCCAGTAAATACTTACGAATAAGCAATCTCAGATAAAAATGAGATTTGAAAAATTATCCCTTACCTTAGGTCCGATATGCTTCGTATGGATCCAATACTACTGTATAATGGTTTAAATAATTTCATTGACTTATTACATAATCATATTCACTGTTATGATATCATATATGTTTCACTTATGACATTTTATTTCCCGTACTTTTGTAAATTCCATGTTAAAGCAGTGTTTTGGGTAAAATCGTTTCATTTGTCGGTCGTGTTTTAACTTGTAATTATTCATATGATTAATTAGATCATGATTACATAAACAAATAATTTAAAACATTATTTATATATAATATATATTCATAATATTCATATTTATAATAGATCGATAAATGGAAAGAAATACACCATTCATGGAGACGGTAGACCGTACGTATGCATGAACACTTTTTTGTTTCCTTATTGAATTGAATGGAAATAATTTTATAACATATATATATATATACATAAATTAAAAATCATTGTTATGTCATATATTTAATTATTACTTATTATATATACTTTATAATCATTCTTGAATTGTTAACATGGAAAATGAATCTCATCGTGTCGTGGAGACGTTAATCCGTACGTAAGCACGAGCGATGATATCGTTCCCATGGAATTGTATTTGAGTGTATGTATACTACTTCATAATAAATATCACTTTACAGTAATCATATATATTCATTATTTACAACATTATTCCCATCCATGTTAGGTGTTGGTGGAAAAACTGATTACACCACGGCGTGGAGACGGTATTTCGTACGTACGCACGCGCGGTGATTTTGTTTTCTGTAGGATGGATTGAATGTTAAATAGGGTTTTTTCATATTTATAATAACATACAATTATATGAGTGATACTGATGTTATTACTTCATAATGAAACAACTAAATAATAGTAAGTAGGAGAAGAAATAAATTTGAAAGAATCGGTAATGGATATTTACTCTTTTTCGACACACCTCTTTGAAACCTCCTCTTAGGGAACTAAAATGGGTCTTTGAATAAGACACGGAACTCTAGGATGTTTCTAAGGAATTTGATAAGGGAAATGGGCAGGGATTGGCCGATCTTTATGGCTCAAATTGGTGTGAGGAGGAGAGGGAGGAGGTTCCATTTTATAAGGGAGGAGAGGGGCACCTTTGGAAATCTGAAAAATATTAATTTATAATAAATCTAGACCCACTTAAAAACCTCCAAAAATGAGTCATCATCGAAGCATTGATGCGATAGGGTTGTAATCTCATCAACCAATAAAATTTATACATGTAGGGAATTTATTTTAAACATTATCAACTTGATTTATCCTTATTTAATCTATTAAATTTTATTTATGGTAATAAGATTCTAAATTTCAAATTATAACAAATAATTACTTATTTTTTGTGAATTTTCCATAATTTGATACTTTATAACATTTTAGACCATATAAATATGAATTTATAATTTTATATATTTTTGTGATTTTTAAACAATTTTAAAATATGTTATTTTTATAAAATAACAATAGTGTCAATTTTGAAACTATTCATTTATTTGAATTTAAATAAAATATATACAGAAAATATGTTCAAAATAAAAGCTTTAATAGATTCAGAGAAGGTCATATGTATCTATAAAATTAGTGGAGAACATTAAATAGTTCATATAATATTTATTTTATTATTTTTAAAACCATTTATTTGGTTTATCTCTTAATAAAATAATTACTACAGCATTTGTGTATAATTATTTAATTTACTTATTTGTTGCATAAAAATTAAAAATAAAATTATATGATAAATATAAATCTATTAATTTTCACAATAATACTTTTACACGAATTTATCATCTTAAAATCACAATATTTAAATTGTTATATTTATTAAATTATGAAGCTAACAACTTTGGCATCATTTAAAATAAAATAATATAAGTGTCATAATCACTTTTACAAGACTCCAAACGGTTATATATTAGGTCATTGGATTATTCTGGTATAGATATATACTACCAATAAGTTTTGGTCAGGTTTTTGGGCCTTTTAATGGGTATTATTATTTCAATAAATGCTATATTACTGATTTTTCACTTAATAAATAATTTCTGCATCATTAATGTATCGCCATTAATGACAATTATTTAATCCCTAAAAATTCTAAATAAATTATCATGATGTATATAATTTTATTAGATTCTTATTGACTATTCATGTTTGACGTTTTATGATGTTTATCACTAAATTAAAATTTTTATACTTATAAGATTTAAGAGAGTGAAATGTTGTCACTTTCTTTGGTTTTAATAATAATTAAATTATTTTCAAAGTCAAAAGTCCATAAAATGAATCTAATCCGACCCTTATGTGATATGGGTCTACTTTTAGCCATCCAATTGAATTTTTTCATGTGTTAGGGTAATTTTATAATATTATATTTACCCTTAATTACCCGATTTACCTTTAACTAAGGTAAATAAAATTTACCGTAGTTACTATTCATAATTTACAAAAATAAAAAGTATCCTATTAACATAATTTTGACCCAATGATTCCAAATATGGAATCCATTTTTTTATATTTAATTCAAATAAGTTGCAGAAATTAAATTAGAATTAATCCCGTTGTCGAATGAAAACAGGTTTTTTTTAAACATTGCAAAAAATTGAATTGATTTAACCTACGAATTTAATGTAAAATCAATGCTAATTACATACATTATATTAAATGGTAAAAATATATTCTATTTATACTTTAAAACCATTCAATATTATAATTTAACCATATAAATTATTTCGATGAAAAAAGTTGTTTTTAATTAAAATATACCGTGTTTTTACTATTCATCAAAATATGAAAGTTACCAGAATAATATGAAAATTTTATCCAAATAAAATTTTTATTTCTTGATTCCAAAGAAGAATTTTATTTTTTCAAATTGAACTTATAAACATGTCAAAAACTAGATTTAATGTCGGTGCACTATCAAAAGGCGGCAAAACAACATTTTTTGAAAAATACTTATTTTACCCGAAAAATTTGTTTTGTTCTTAAACCATGTTCTTGAAAATATGTATGATGAATAACTATGTTAAAAAATTCAATATTTAGTTAATACTATTCATAACGGCTATTTTATTATAATATTATAATAATATTTCGTTGTTTATTAAAACCCGGTATTGCGTACAATACACGCTATCGAGGAAGGTCGCGATTGCGAGTAATGCAAGCCAAGTAAGGGTTGCAGGTTGTGCAAGAATCCTTCGTTGTTTCGTAAAACAGAATCCAATCATATTTCATTTATACATTGAATATATATATATATATACTCAATGTTGCATAGAATAACTATTATCAAAATTGTGTGTAACACGATCCAAGAATAGTGTTGCGTATAATGAAAGCTAATACGGTGTTGCGTATAGCGCAAGGTAATCTTGGTGTATCATACAACACAATACATTAATGAAATTAAAAGAATATTTTTCATAAAATCTCGGGGTGTTTCAACACCTCTCCTATTCAAGATTCAGTCTTCAAGACACTATTCAAAGCCATTTATGGCATGATTTCTTGATTTGGCTTCCTTATCTGAAAGGAACTCCATAGAACATATCTTAAAATCTAGTGATTTACACATATTTATGTCAATAAATATTGAGATTTCATTCATTCAACCTGATCCTTTAAGACGAGAGAACTCTTTAACCTGGTCCTCCTTTTCAAGAGTAAGCCTCAGTCATAATTTTCAAATATGGGCATCCTCCTTAGGAGTAAGCCCCAAGTCCTCATTAATTTTGGCATCCTCCTCAGGAGTAAGCCCCAATCATAATTTTCCTTAATCGGGGCCTCCTTTTCAGGAGTAAGCCCCAGTCCATGTTCTCTTAATTGGGCCTCCTTCTCAGAAGTAAGCCCCATGTCCCCTAATTTGGGCATCCTCCTTAGGAGTAAGCCCTAACCATAATTATCATAACCTAGGCCTCCTTTTTAGGACTAAGCCCCATATCAAATATGGGCATCCTCTTCCGGAGTAAGCCCCAAGTCCCTTAATTTTTCAAGTTCGTTAACTTGGGCCTTTTTCTCAGGAGTAAGCCCCAGTCATAATTTCTCTTGACCAGTCATAATTACATTTGATCTGGGTCTCCTTATCAGGAGTAAAACTCAATCATAAGTCCCCTCCTAGTTTGGGCATCCTTTTCAAGAGTAAGCCCCAAGTTAGTGTATCCAAATTTTCATAAAGTACATATACCTTAATGGACCCTGTTCCTGGATTTATTCCCTGAAGTAAATCCTAATCTTCATCAATTATGGCAGTCATACAAACATAATCCACACACATTTATTATGATTGCATCTTTTATGGCACAATTGTATAGTTTTACCAATACCTCTTGTTTCTCACACTGAGCATGAATCATGTGGTCTTAGAGTGTAAAAGTAATTATGACATCTTTCTTTAAGCCATAAATCATAAACATCATATTCCCTTACTCGAACTACGTGGGTTCTGATTCCTTTTCCTAAAAAAAGGATACGCAGGTAGCCCATCTGTGGGTATGATCCCAACTCTAAAATATTCAATGTCCTTCTGAATGACAATAAAATTCAAGTTCCCCACTGAGTGGCTTTGAAACTTGAATGATCATCATAATGACCAAGAGAATTTTATGAATCAAAGGATACCATTGAATAAAAATATCTAACAAATATAGATGATTCACTATCAATGAAGAACCTCGAATACATATAAAAGATTCTCTAATTTTCCTACATATCAATCATTGATTTTCATATCTAAAGGAAAACTAATTTTATACATGGTAATGTAATAAGGATTCATGAACATAAATTAAATCTATAAAGAGAGTCTCGGAGTAGAAAATAATTCCCCTAAAAAAGGTGTGATGAGTCCGACCTCCCATCCTCTCGAACAATGCAAATTCCTAAGCCTCATCAGTCCACAAATAACGATCTCCTACCTTTGGAATGTAGGTTCAAATGGATTTGGAATCATTGATGTTTCCGGTTCTACAAAAAAACCCATTAAAAACCGCTTGAAATGTTTGAAACTTCAATCAACAAGGTCATCCCTGATTCCAGAGGGAAACAAAAAATGGTGATCACGACGTGAATCCTTTACCAAGTTAAAACGATGTTTTACCTATTTGTTAGGACCCTAATTAAAACTCAATGTGAGGGCCAACAAAAACAATCATTGACATATGTGATCATCCAAAAGATATAGTGGCTGAATTTATCTTGATTAGGTATATTATATCAAACATGCACTCTTTCCAAAGATTCTTTGCATTCTAAGAAATGGCTTCTCTAAAGTACACACCTGTGAATACCACTGTTGGGAATGCCACTGCTGCTACACCAACTCGATCGTCGTCCGCTCTGAGGATGACATGACCTACTCAGCGTCTTCAACGCTGGGTATCAAACGCACTGGTTAATGAGTACCGTCCACATGGTACCATTCCAACTCTGGAGGCTGATTGAAAAGCCCTCAAAGTGAATAATTCACCCCAGTGGTCCGGAAAATGACGACTAGTGATCAAGAATAAGGTGGTGCTAACCACCGTCTCCAACCGTTTTGGGTCGTTATCCCCAGAATGAAATCACCATTCGCTCCCTTATTCTGGGGAGGTGAATGAACAGGTCCCTCAAGGCATTAATTCAAGCAGACAAGAGTCCTTCCCGAGGGCTCCCACCAACAATCGCCGCCAGACTCATGCGACAGATCACCCTCAACATGATGAGGGTAACGAATCCAGGCATTCGGCTCAGGTTCCTCGAACTCGAGCAGGCAAGACGAATCGCTAGAGGCGAAATCCGATTAACAGTGAGCAGGTTCTCATCTCTGCCAACTTCGAAGAAGTCTACCAACCTAACTTGGTGGCAAAAAATGAGCAGGCACACACACCTACCCGTTTTAATTCCATTGTCCAGCAAACTCGTTTGGCAGCATCATGCCAATCCCGCCAGGCACTTCCGGCGGAGTAATATAGGTTGGAACATACACCTGTTTATATATCATCAGCTAGTCAGCAAGCTCATCTGACTACATATGATGGAGCTCATCAACCACGTTTGGCAAAGTGAAATCATCAGGCACATACTCCTGCTTGTATTAATAAATAATATCAACAGTCTCACTTGGTAGCATTCAGAAAAGTTAGTCAGAAATCTCCAGCGACAAACAAGAGGCAGACTCAACTTTCTACCCCCACACTTGAGTACTGTTAGGATTCACTGACAGAAAAGGAGGACAGGAGCAGGCACATTCACCTACTCCAATTACGGAATGGACGTATATCCCCGTTCCGGCAGCAGAATTCACCAATCATATTATATCAATGGTGAAAGAGTAGAAGAAAATCCCTGCTAATATTCTGGATGCTTGTCGGGATATTATAACAACTTCAGCAGCATCTCTGGGAAAGACACCTAAATCTATCCCTACTAGTAGAGTAACACATCAATAGTTCACTCCAGAATAGACACATACATCTGTTCCAGTCCAAGTAGTTTGTGGGGCGTACTCCCCAGTATCATACGGACAACCAAGTCAGGAACATACACCTGATTTGAGTGGAGATCACCAGCCTAACCTGGTCATCTCTCCTAATCAAGCATATACACTTGCTCAAAATAGCCACATTCATCAACAAGTGGTTTCAAAGGTGAGTCAGAAGGCATCTAAGAAGAAGACCCGCCCAGCACAGTCAAAATATCAAGAGACAATCTGTAACAAGGCCTTGCTTGATGCTGGAGTTCTTGAAGCCCTCATACAATTATCTGTTGGAATCCATGTTTCTACTCCCTCATTTCCCAATAGTGGGAACATTAATCCTGACGGTCTTCAATAGACAATTTCTCATGAACGTTTGCTTCATGAAAATTCGGACGATATCGAAGTTTCATCTTCAGATGAGAGCTACAATAACCCTATGTGTGGCCAGAAGACCAAGGAGAAAGAGATCTCATCTTTTTCTGTAACCCACCATGGTGGTCCTCCCCATGATGATGAATTTTGCTGTGAAAATCATCTCCGTAGTAGTGACGCACATTGCCTATAAAATACTCCAATGGACAATGTAGTGCCGAGAAAGCCCTCTTATATTGAGGCACTTGAAAATGTGAAACCAGTCATGTTTTATGCTTCATCGCTAGCAGGTGAAATACTTTCTCAATAAGAAGATAAACCAAGGTGTAGGTAATTCTCCTAACCACCCCTAAGTCATGCATCTTCTAGTTTTATCAATAATTTCTCTACTAATATTGTTGAATCCGATGAAGCAACAAGCAAACACCAACTTTGGTCAAATAAGGTAGAAGAATAATCATTGAATGATAAAGAGGAAATTCTAAACATGAGAAAACAACTGGTTATAGGTGATGTGCCTGTCATGTTTTGGCCTCTGGATAACTCTCCGTACGACATTTCAGAGATGTTGACGGAAGATGGAATTCATGATATTCGTATGAACATATGGAAAAATCTGTGTCAGTTAAAAAAGAAAGTATTATCTTATGATTAATATGAAAATCATATTAATATAATATAAGGGTTACAATGTCAGATTGATTTGGAATCTCTATCAGTCTCTTGATATCCGAAGGCTGAAAAGCAGCAGAGAGCCCATCAACATTCATGCCTTTGTGCAATAAGAATATTGCGCCAGTTAATTGCCAATTCCCCATCTTGTATTCATGTAAGAGGATGGGGTGTTCATGGAGCACTACATTTCATTATGCTCTCCAGTCAGCAAAGCCTGCCGAAAATGGTCTAATGAAATGTTATTGCTCGTGGCCGGCCACAGTCATTGGGTTTTTTTCGTAATGAAAATCTTTTCCAAGAACATGAATCAACTAATTCTTCTCAAAATCAAGAATACAGAGAACAAGTTGTTGAATTAATCTTGCATCAAGAAAACAAGAATATTGAACATGCCTCTCGTATGGAGCAACCACATCATCTAGAGACAGAAGTGTGATAAATCATCCAATGGTCTTTTGAACCAGGTTATAAAAGTGGATACAAGTTTATGCATCTAGCAAATTTCCTGACTAAGGTTTGCAAGATCAGGAGAGCTTTTATGAAATTCTTAGACTTAGCATGTCAAGAGACACCCAAGATTTCCAGACTGGGGACACTTTTAAACCAACCCTCGGAATCAACAAATAGGATTCGAGGAGTTGAGCAGGAATAGCCGGAACAGCCCCAGTCCACCGGACTGGGGACTTTTTCAAATCATTAATACCCTCCTCAGAGAAAGTCGGTCTTCTCTCGATTGGGGAAGTAGTCTCAAAAGGAACGAAGAGCCAAATTATCAGAATATTCCCTCCAAATTACGGTTCGTCAAGAATTTCCTGAGGGATTGAATCAACAAAAGGCAGTGTTTCATCAATGAAATGGAAGAAGAAAATATCATAGAAATTCTGATAGAAGGAATGCAATGCATTATAAGTTAATTAATGTCATAAAAGACATTGTTGCTGATCCACCAGATGAGGCTCATTCGGAGGGATCAGATGAAGAGATTCGTGCTCAAGAATTTGTATGCACAGACACAAATGAAGAAGGTGTGTGTACACGAAATCAAAGGTTTACCCAAATTCTGAGTGTTCCATCAAATAAACCACTCCCCCCTCTCCGAAAGGGATCAAACAAGTGGAAGGGAAAGAATCAGGTTACATATCCTTATTCTAGAGAAGTACAATCACTCTCACTAGAGCAATGATTTGCGCAACAAGAAGAAGAGATGAAGGAATTAAGGAGGTTGAATGCAGAGCTACTTCAGGGTAGTCTTCTTCCTAAACATGCTGGAGTCAATCAGCCAAGGGAGTTTGCTGTAGATACTGAGGTGGATCAAGAATATCCTCCATTATCAGTACAACCTCATAAGTCTAATCATATGGGTCAAGTGCAACAACAATTGGCAGTGCTGCCATTGGATGCAGTACCATCCACCACATCTGTGTAAGCTCTAGTCATTGCACCTGACCAAGTCCAAGTTCAACCGGATGTTTCTCAAAAGTTAATAACTACCATTGAGTCATTAACAGCTCAGTGAGATACTATGTAAGGGATATATGCACAGGTTTAACCAGAAAAGAAATATTACCCTAAATAGGTAGATTCAATCTCTCCCCCATCATGTTTTGGGAACCATGTATTCCCTATTTTCAATGGATCAAGTGACCCTGAACAGAATTTAACACATTACATGACTTGTTGTGATCCTCTGATGTGAACTCTAGAGCAGCAAGAAGCATTAAAACTCAGATACTTCATGCGAACCTTGCAAGGACCACCTTTTGTCTGGTATACAAGCTTGAAATATCGTTCAATTAACAGATGCGATGATCTCCGTCAACAATTCCTTCTCCAATTCAGCTCAACGTTGCCAAAGACAACAGTTTTTTTTCTTACAAAATGTAAGCAAAGGTAGAATGAAAGAGTCTTTGATTTCATTGCTCGATGGAAGGGATTAAAATATTCCCTAAGTTTAGCACTCCCTCAAGAGGAACTGTTGCCAATCTATGTGGAAAATCTGCGTGACGAATTACGCATGCCACTGATCCCTGTGAAATACACAGGAGGGTTTCGAGACATTACCTCAATCGCTCAACATATTGAAGATTCTCTTATACAGACTACGGCTAAATCTCGTGTAATTCTATCAGCTCCAGAAAGGAGAATGGGTAAAGCATAGACTGCTACAGTTATGATTAAACAAGCACCTATACCTGTTTCTACTTCAAAAAATTCATCTTTTCGAAGGGATCCACCTCCTGAGCACCAACAACAAAGGTCGTTTCGTCCATATGATCAAATAGATCAAAGACGAAAACAATTTGAGGATATGAAGAGAAAAACATACTCTTTCCGAAATGAACAAGTTCCCGGTTACTTCATTTCGGCTCTAAGGAATAATTTGGTTTAGCTGCCAAGGCCCAAGAGGCGAAACAAGGAAAGAGATGAAGACCGTCCCAATTATTTCCCCTTTCATCAAATGTTGGGGCATCCCATCCAGGATTGTTTTGTCTTCAACGACCTCCTGCACAAGACGGTGGACTCGGGACAAGTCAAACTTAAAGTCTCTTCATCCTAGGTAGCATGTGTTACTGCTACAGTTCTAGAGGAGGAAGGCGAGTGGAAAGAAGTAAAAAAGCAAGAATGCACAAAAATATGAGGATTGGATGGTCAGAAAGACAATCAACCAAACTCATGCTATTTCTCGAACACAATTGAAAAAACCAATTGTACCTTCTACTATGAATGCCGCAGCCAAACCCTCTTCATCAGAGGAAAAATCTTCAAAGAAAAGGCATTATTCAAAGAAAGAAAAATAATCAGAAGAACATGAGTACATGTCAAAGCCTAAGTTGTCTTTGACCTTGGAAGACTTCATGCAATATATTTCAAATCAACGGGCATCGTCCCACCAAACAGCACAGCCTAAACATGCTAATCGGGCAAAATCCTCATCAGATGAAGAGTTGATTTTCAGTTCTATTAATATGATTCAATTAACAGATCCATATGTCATTCGCAGTTTCGATTTCGATGAGCCTAAATTAAATGTATCAAACAGGGGAATAAGAGGAAGTTCCAGAGGCTCAGGATACAGGGGAATACTTTGATCTTTCAGAAGCCACTATTCCAATTCTACCCCTGCTAGAACTGCGTACGTAGTAGAAACTCGTGGTAGAGCCCCTCAGCGAGCTCAGTAAGGACAGGCAAGTTCTTCTACCAATAAAAAATTCAGTCCTGGAACAGTTATTTTGGAAGACCGGTTGAAGGTTCTATCTTATTTTTCTCAGGAATTAAATGGATCTAATTGGTCTAATTATCCAAAACTAGGAATATTGCCAACTCCTATCCCAATACAAGATGCATCGACTTCCAAAGAATCTACTTACAAGGCACCTGCTAAACCACATATTTCTGTTGGGAAACACAGACCTCTAGATCAAAAGTATGATGTATTGAAACACTTGGCCCATGTACCACCCAAGTTATCAATTCTGGATGCTTTGAATATTTAAAAGGATCTTTGGGAAGAACTCATCAAGTCATTTTTAAGTCCTAAAGAGTTTTAAACTGAAATTATTGCAGCTGAAGTCTATCACATGGAGAATAATCCTGCAGAATGCCATGCAATAATATCTTTTACTAATGAAGATGAAGATGATGTTGTGCATTGGAATATTATACCTTAGTACTTATATGGCAAGGTCAATGGTGTAGCCGTCCGAAGAGCTTTCATTGACAATGGTTCATGAGTCATACTCATGCCCATTCGCACACTTCATCGATTGGGCCTCACGGAATCTGATTTATCTCCTTCTACCATGATGTTACAAGGATATGATAAAAATGAAAAAGAACCACTGGGCGAAGATACACTCAGAACTCAGTTTGGAGATCTTGTATCCAATTCGGATTTCATGGTTGTTGATCAAGACTCAGCTTTCAACATCATTCTTGGAAGACCCTTGCAACATCAACATGCGGTTATCCCTTTACCATACCATCAATGTCTCAAATATTGTTTCGATGGTTAGGATGGGACATTGTATGGTGATAAGGCCCTGTTAAAGACATGTGAGTCTCAATACATTGAGGCGGAATTCTATCACATGAACGGAAGAGATAAATGCACAAAAAAAAGATTACCAAAGGTAATGCTCCATATTGTTTGGAGAAAGACTCCAGTAAATCCATTTACACATATGAGTACAGATTATGTGTTGCCTATCAGTCTAATTAACAAGATAGACCCAAATAAAAATACTCTTATGGAAATATCCATAATGTCAATTACGGAAATCGAGCTAGAAAACATGGGAGAAATTGGTAACCCACCAAGCAGTGATGAAAGCACAAATGGTGACGTCTTCATTTCATCTGCTGAAATAAAACAAGTCTATACTTCACCAATTAGGCCAAGAGAAGTTATATAAAAATTAGAGGTAAACAATGATGTTGATTCTGAATCCATCATCTCCTCTTTAATACCAAGAGAAGACCCTTCATCATAAATAAGATCGGAAATGGAAGCTTCTTCTTCAAGATGTGCTAATTTTGACATCTCTTCTGATCATGAAAATTTTTCTTTATCATCTACTAGGCAAGTAGAAACGGAAGAAATAACACATGAAGAAGAAGAAGTGGAAGATCTCAGAGATGCTCCTCCATCATTTGAAGAGGGTATCTCTACCACTATGGATGAACTCAGTGAAATAAATATGGGTACAAAAGAAGATCCACGCCCCACTTTAATCAGTGCGACCATGAATCTTGAAGAGAAAGAGATGTATATTTCCTTTCTAAAGAGAAATAGAGATATCTTGGAACTATATAGAAATTCCTGGGCATGATTCTGATGTTTCTACTCATAAATTGGGTTTACCAGAAGAACATCGAGGATTTAAGTAAGCCGTGAGAGGAACACACCCAACTTATGCTTCAAAAAATGAAGTTTAGGTGGATAAGATTATCAAAGCTGAATTAGTCAGAGAAGTACAGTATCCTAAGTGGTTGGATAATATAGTCCTTATAAAGAAAAATAACGGAAATATTAGAGTTTGCATTGATTTCAGAGATCTTAATCGGCATTGTTCTAAGGATGATTTCCATGTTCTGATTACATAACTTTTAATTGATGAAACTGCTGGCTATGAAGCACTTTCAATCATGGATGGATATTCTGGATATAATCAGATGTGAATGTCCCCATAAGATGAGGAATCCACATCCTTCAGAGCCCCTCAGGGTGTGTTTTGCTACCGGGTAATGCCCTTTGGCTTAAACAATGCAGGTGCAACATATTAGTGTGCCATGCATCGTATCTTTAAACCCTTCTTAGGGATGTTTTTTGAATGCTATGTAATGATTTTGTGGTTAAATAAAACAATTTTCTAATCACCTGGATTATTTTGAATTCATATTCTACATGCTTCGAAAACAAAATTTTAAGATGAACCCCTTAAAATGTGCTTTTGGGGTAACCTCAGGAAAATTTCTCAGCTTTGTTGTACGCCATCGTGGTATTGATGTCAATCCTAAGAATACCAAGTCAATCCTTGGTATGTCACCTCATAGAAATTTGAAATAATTAAGAGGACTTCAAGGACACTTAGCCTATATCCGGTGTTTCATCGCCAATTTGGCAGGAAAAAGTTTACCCTTCACCAAATTGATGAAGAAGGGAGTCACTTTCCAGTGGACTAAAAAATGTCAAGAAGCATTCGATATTCTCAAGAAATACCTCTTGAGTCCACCAGTACTCATACCACATGTTGTGGGAAGACCACTTATCATCTATGTGACAGCTCTAGAGCGATCATTGGGTGCCTTTATTGCTTAGAAGAATGATGCTGGGAATGAAAACAGCCTTTACTACATCAGTCGGACTATGCTTGAAGCAGAAACCCAGTATTCAAGTATTGAGAAGTGCTTCTTGGAATTAATCTTTTCAATTTAGATGTTGAGACACTACATGAAACATCACAAGGTCCAATTGGTATCTTGCAATAACCCGCTCAAATTTATCCTTAGTCCTCCAATGCTTACAGGACGTCTGGAAAGGTGGGCAGTTATTTTGTAGAAATTCGACATTCAACATGTGTCTCAAAAGGTGATAAAGGCCCAAGATCTGGATGATTTCTTGGCTGAACACCCTTTAGTGGAAGACACATCTTCAGATATTGAACTCCCTGATGAGGAAGTCTTATCTATTCAAGAAAGTCCTCAGGCATGGGAAATGTATTTTGATGGTGTTTCCAGAAGTCCAACCGGGGGGAAAATTGAAAATCCTAAATTCAACAAAGTTGGCTTAAGAATTGTGCTCATTTATCTAGAAAATGCATTGTTACCTTATTCCATCTTATTGTGGGAAGGTGGTACCAATAATGAAGCAGAATACCAAGCTCTCATCACAGGCTTGGAATTAGCGCTTCAAGCACAAGTGAATCACTTAAAGGTGAAAGGTGATTCAGACCTGGTAATCAAGAAATTCAATAGGGATTATGCCATCAGAAAAGAAGAACTTATCCCTCTGTATGATTACGTCAGAGAGTTAATGGTGGAATTCCCTTCGGAACTGACATTTTCTTTTGTCCCAATATCACAAAATTCCCAAGCTGATGCACTGGCTAATATAGCCACAGCTCTGGAAGATTCAAATCCGGATGAAAAAACCATCATTATTTCCCATCATTGTGCAATTTCACCTTATGTTCGAATCAGAACAGAGGAAATTAATGAAATTAATCACATTCCTAAACCATATGGTCATAATACAGGATGGATGTCACTTATCAGGGAATAACTTCAAAATGGAACACTTCGACCTGATAGAGCTGAGAAAGAACAAATTCGTTGATGTGTGGTCAATTTTACTCATTATAATAGACCATATCACCTAGATAAAATTCTCTACAGACGTGGTTTTGATGGAGTTCTCTTCAGATGCATTGATGTTGAAGATACAATGGTTGTCATGAAAGAAGTGCATGTAGGAATCTGTGGTGCCCACCAGTCTGGACATAGACTGACTGGTCAGATTCGAAGGCTTGTATACTATTGGCCTTCAATGATACAGGATTGTGTTGATTTCACAAAGAAGTGTCATTCATGCCAAGTACATTCCAACTTCATTCATCAACCTCTAGAGTTGATTAATACAGCTGAATACTCATGGCCATTTTACACGTGGGGGATGGATGTGGTGGGGCCTTACCCTTCAGCTACGGCTTTGCAATTTAAGTATATTCTTACTACTACTGATTTCTTTTCCAAATGGGCAGAGGAAATACCTCTTAAGGAATTCAGTTCTAAATGCATTGTTAGCTTCATCAAGTCTAACATCATTACCAGATTTGGTGTCCCTCATACCATATTGACGGAAAATAGAACCAACTTTTGTTCATCCGAGGTGAAGAAATTGTATTAAGAAGACAACATCAAATCCAACCATTCATCTCGGTATCATGCAGCGGCCAATGGCCAGATATAAGCCTTCGATAAGACTCTATCAAATATAGGGCAAAATATAGTGGATAAAGATAAGAAATCTTGTACTGATAAACTCTTCCATGCATTATGGGCTTATCGGACTACCACCCGCACTGCAACGCGGTCATCTACATATTCATTGGTATATGGAACGAAAGCAGTCTTGCCAATTAAAGTTCAACTACCCTCGCTCAGAGTTTCCATTTGTGATCAATCATCTACAGATGATCAATCTCAAAAGTGATTGAATGAATTGGAACTATTAGATGAGAACAGATTGTGCACATTGTACCACTTGGAAGTCTATCAGAATTGAATAGCACGAACTTTTAACAAAAAAGTTTGTCTTCGTTCATTCACTCTAGGAGAATTGGTATTAGTTCTCAGAACTCCAATGATACCATGAAAGAAACCTCCCAAGCATGATCCAAAATGGGAAGGACCTTACTCAATACATAGGGTCTACTCCAATGAAGCTTATTCTTTATTCTCAGTGGATGGAGAACTTATCACTACTCCAACCAATGCCAGAATTTTTAAGAAGTGTTTTGTATAAACACAAAATATAACATCATTGGTCTGGTATAACCTTAAACTACACCACCATCCAGCAGGACGTTAAACTGCATCATCCAGAGTCCATGCATATGACCATAAACTATTCTCACTTTCATCCAGCAATACGTTAAACTAAATCATCCACGGTCCATGCATATGACCTTAAATTATTCACACTTTCATACAACAAGACGTTAAACTGCATCATCCACGGTCCATGCATATGACCTTCAACTATTCTCACTTTTGTCCAACATGGCGCTAAATTGTATCATCCATTTTTTATCCAACATGGCATTAAACTATGAAAAAGTCCATAATATATCCAACATGACGTTAAATGGTGTACTTTTTGTCCTTACTGCATGACATTAAACTCCGCAATCTTCTTTTTGTCCAACAGGACATTAAACTGTGTTGTCCCCATCGTCCTAACTACATGACACTAAACCGTACAGAAACCCTTTAATATATCCTACATGACATTAAACTATACTTTGTCACTGCTACATGACATTAAACTGTGTAGCACCAATAGTCCTAACTGCATGACTTTAAACTCCATAGTCCCTTCATATGTCTTACATGACATTAAACTATGCATCGTTAGGGTTGTTGATACATCTTGATTCTCACACCGAGTATGACTAACGTGAGCTTTGAGAAAACATCAACCATAACACCCTCTCTGGGCCGCTAACCATGCATAAGTCCCAACACCATTTTTTTAGGTCGTTGTCCCCAGGAACAACTAGATCATTAATTCATTCTTTAATTGAATTATGCGGTCTTTGATCCTTGCCTTCCAGGCTGGGTACGTAGGAAACCTCCCAAGGTTCAAACCCAAAACCAATCTTTTCACATCGGTTCACGTCCATCTTATACGATGTTGATTCATGAAACCGTCCCCAGAATCAATATCTTTACATTGGTTCACTTTCGTCCTTTCTATACAATGTTAAACTATACAAAACGTTTGTCCAGTATGACAATAAACCGCAATATTCTTTAATATCCTCACCTGATAGGGAATCATTATTTACATTTATTTTTCAATCATGTTTCATTCCGAAGACTATGTGCATACATGGCCATGCCCAAACCTGTTATTTTGGGTCAAACCATCATTGCACTAAAGTATCCTCTCACCCTTCACTTGTAAGAACCAAATTTGTACAGAGGGTATTTATAGAACTACGTGGGCTTGATTCACATCCTTTTGGGATACGTAGGAACATTCGAGTGTCCCTCGAATCCAGCCCAAAGTCTTTGGGCCTAACCCCAAATTCCACTTTTAGTCCCTTGGCTGAAAAGTCCCCAAGAAAACACACACGGTGTATTTCTTATAATGGTCCGATCTCTATGAATGTAAACTAATATCTCTAATCCTTTTTTCCCACATGACGTTAAACTGTAGTTCAAGAACTATGTATGGATGGATTCCCATACTTATGGGATACGTCGTGAAGTCTACCATTTCTATTCAGGACCCAACCACAACATGATTATGGTTAGTATTGATCTGTGTATCTCTGTATACATTGGAAAATACCCATATTTATGTGTCATAATCCTAACCTTAAATATTTTCAGATCATCATAACCCTTTTCTTGACTTTTAGTCATAAAAATGTCAAATTTTTGAGAGTTCTTTTACCTGACTATGCAGCACGTGCCCTTAGGAGGCCTTGCATAAACAGTCTCTATAAGAGATTTTTCAGCCAAAAGATACTATTATTTGACTATGCAGCCCATGCCCTTAGGTGGATCTGCATAATTCAACCCCCTAACGGGTTTGTTAAATAATGGTAACTTCATTCTTGGGTAGAAATCATCTTTTGTCCTTATTGGTCTTAAATGACAGTATGTAGGGATCCGCAAAAATAGCTATCCTTAACATATTTGTCCCATATCCTTTTTCATGATCGGAAAGTATTCAAGTCTATGGTTTATATTCTCTTTCCCTACGTTTGGATCATACCTTCTTAGGAGTGATATCCATCCAGTTCTTCGATAATATTGTTTGGAAAATATCTTCTCCATATTCAAGTACATCTTTCCATACAAAAAACTCTATACTTTGGAAAATTTGAATCTCCATAAACTTTCACTGGATTTTTAGCACTAGGAAAGTAAATTTCTGAGAGTTCTTTTTCCTGGCTATGAATCATGTTCCCTTAGGTGGCCTGGCATACACAATCTACATAATAGACTTGTTAGCCAAAAGATACAATTTATTTGACTATTCATCCAATGCCCTTAGGTGGCCCTGCATAATTCAACACCCTAACGGGTTTGTTAAAAAATGGAAACTTCATTATTGGGAACTACTTCTTCTAATGATTTTTAGATCTTTTTCATATCTTTCCTCATATCCAAATATTATTAAGTCATAGTTTACAGATTTTCCCTCATACTTGAGTATGGTAAAATGTTTTCAGATAAATTGTCAAGGAATTGAGTCAATTTTAATCCATTTCGGTCAAAGCTATTTCGACCTTAAACATTAGCCTCCTTATGTCTGACGTGGATGAATTTAAACTGCCCACAAAAGAAAAGGGAACTCTGAATAAAAGTCAAGTTATAGCTCACTGAACATACATTTTGTACGATTTATGTAATATTGAGAAATTAAGAGTTTCAAAGTTTATAGGGTTATTTATATTAATCCTTGTAAAAATAAAACTATGCGTACTAGGCTCATTGGATTAGGTAAAATTTAATGCAGGTAGTGAAAGAATACAAGAATAAATGATTGAAGATAAAAGTAATCTCCATTGATGCACAAGAATTAGAGGGACATCCACAGATTGGAGCCTCTTCTCTTTTTCAGGAGATTACAAAAGACTGTCAACATAAGTCTTCACTTGGTGTACAACATCCCGAGTTTCATCAGCATACTTGAAGCTCATGCACTCAACTGTCTTCACTCTTCTCAGCTTGATAGAGTGACTTATTAACATTTGTAATGGATTCTATACCATTCGTTTGAGATCCCTCCAATGAATTATTGAGCTGATCAAGTTCCCCAGTAACAGCATCTGACTGTTTCTGGAGATGCACATGTTGGACGACTTCTTCTTTGATTTTATGCTTCAGCTCCTTTATCTTGGAAGCATAATCAGCCTCAGCTCGAGATACTGTAGCGTCAAATTTTCCTATGTGAACAGATAGATTCACCCTGGTCAGATCTTCGCGACACTTTTTCTCTTTCTCTCTCATGAAGATGACCCGTTTCACTGTGGCATGGATCTTTTCATATCCAAAACCGCCAAGTCCGAGCATGAAAAACCAGGACGAAAATTAAGGGATCATCGATGATAGCTCTTCTAAAGCCACCTCAAATATTATTTTTCATATTTTGTTCCATGCCTTGCATTGGGAAAAGCTAAACGCTTTAAGCACCTCTGGGTATTATTCTACATCATCATCACAGGAGTGGCATGTAATCTAGGATTAATGCACTTAAAGAAGTTCCATGTTCTGCTCTTTCCCCCCGGACCTGTGCTTTTTCTCTTTCAATTCCCGTTGGGGAAAAGGATGAGGCCTCGCCTCCAGATCAAGCCACTGCAGTTGATGGCCCTGCATAATTAATTAAAATCTTTGGTTAGTTTCAAAGGATAAAAAAAGAATCGATCGTCTTGAAAATTATGTAAAATCACAAATATTGTTATCCCTTACCCGACGGTAGATCTGCAACCTGAGATGACTCCTCCCCATCTTTCCCAGTATCAACAAGATATTCAAGATGGGTCTCACGAGGGTTTTCCTGGTTTAGATCTACTTGAGATAATGTTTCTGCAATGGTATGGTTGACCTCAATGTCCACACCCTCTTCAGGCATTGGCAGTTCAGCAACTTCTATGGATGGAACTGTGTATTATTTTCAGTCATGATTAGACGTGTAAATTATAAGAAAATTAAATCGGAAAAGGATAACACTCACACCCAAGGTCTTCTATATCACATGAAAACTTAGCATGATCATAAAATTCTTCGAAATACATGCCACAATTAATCATTTCATCCAATGATATTTCAGAATCCTAGTTAGTCTCACAAGTGGGAGCATTTGATGTTTCTTCTTGACGACTTACATCCTGTAGCCCCTGACCCTGGACAACATCGTCGGATAAAATCACGAAATCAGTTTCAATAGCCGCCAGAACCTTAATGGAGGAGTTGAACCTGAAGTATCACAGAATGGAAGTCAGTCGGTGGTTCTTTCAACATTTTTGTGAAGCATTGTTAACTTACCATAAATATGTTTTCTCTTCTTACAACAGCAGTAGGAGGGGTACTGGAAATAGATGCTAGCTCTTCTCCAGGAGTAGCCAAGTCAGCTTGAATTTTTGATTGTTCCACAGCACCCTCTGTGGTCCTTGAAGGAGGATCAGTCCTTTCCCTCATGGGGAAATTGAAGAAGACCCTGAAATCCCCAGAAATATGAGTAACCTTTTCATGGGTATAGACTCATGATTACCCGAGGGACTTACCGCAGATAATGAAGCATTTAGCTGTGGAATTCCTCCTTTGTTGGCTTTGCATATTTGGTCTTTTAGGAGTATAGACAGTCTCCCTTATTGGCACATGGATTGGCGAATGGAAGGTTATGTTCAACGCCTCATTCATGGCCTGATGGCCTGGAGATATCTCTCCCATTTCGCGAGAAGAATCATCAGAAGCCCCGATGGCGGTACCACTAGGGCTATACTGTGGCGAAGGAACCTCAGTTCCTTTCTTTGAAAGCTACAAGATGAAGAAGATAACTTCCTTAAGTAACAAATCTTCGACTGGAATCAAGTTTCAAAGAAAATAAGGAATGAAAACTTACATCTTCAGGAGACACGTAATCATGCCACTCCTCATCTCCAGAACCACCAACCCCCTCAGTGGCGCCACGATAAACCATTTCCTTCACCCGCCTGGTGACTGGAACAGACTCATCAGTGGAATATATGAGCATCTCCACCTCTCTGATGTAATCCCAGACTTCATTGGGGTTATCATCGTATTAGATATATGTAGAATCCAGAAAAGTTTCTATTCAAGGAAGTTATAGGCCCTCACACAAATCCTTCCAGGAGGTCTCAGTACCATAGTATAACGCCTGCCATGTTTGGACAACCTCTATTCTTAGATATGAAGGCTGTGAGGAAGGCCCTACAATCTTTGATTTCATTTTCTTCACAGCTTTTTCAACTAAAGATAGAGAATAAGAAAATAAGACTTATTACTTTATAAAGTAGTAGTGATTAAATTTCCACAATGAAGTACCTCACCAGGAGTTGATGGAGTGGGTCTTTTAATTCTGACCGGAGGATTATATCGGACATGAAACCGCTTGCCACTGGTTGTGCCTCATCATCCCTATCATGGGAATCCAGTGAATTTGTTCTAGAAGAGGAATCTTGCGAATCAACTTTAGGTGGGGAAACATCACTTTCATGGGGAAGGGTTTCTTTCTCTACAGTCCTCTTCCTTTTCCCCACCTGATAAACTGGGTGATTCAGCACCCCTTTGGGGTATGATGCTATCTAGTGTTCGGAATAACATGTAGTCAAATTATGTTCCTCTTTTTCAACTGGTAGATCAAATACCGCCCTAGTCTTCTCCCTTGACTTCAACAGCCATAGTTGCTGAGCAACCATCAGATGTTGCTCTAACCAGACATGTACTGGAGGAGATACAAGAATCTATAGTAGACATTTGAATTGACATGCAAATATATATGGAACATAGGCCTCACATATAATTTCTCCGTCAATCCTGGAAAGAAGAACACCATCCCTGCAAGCTAGCATGTAAGCCCTCAAATCCAAGTGGGTTGTTCCATCATCAAAAAACCGCCCGGTTGGAAGATTTCCATAGGCAAAGAAGTTTAATTCCTTAAAAATCCTCATCCTCACTTTCATGTCATAGACATTAAGATCTAATAGAGAAACACCAGATAATTCTTGCACTGAAGGCATGAAAGAACTTCCAGGAATTTGTAATCCATTATGTACATTATAAGTCCTAAAGTGAGTGGCGATCCATCCCCATAAATCGTGGAATGGTCCCTCTATTATTAAAGATGATTTACCCAGGAAGACATGAAGTAAACTCCTGTGAATCTTTTCTAAAATGGGGGTAGCCAACCTAACCATTTTCCCTCAGCCAACTATTCCGCAATGACAAAGGTCCCTGGCCTGACGCCTCCCTTTGAATCCCTAACTGGCATGAGATAAACGCTGATCCATAAAGCCACGAAGCCTGCTAGACGAGTCTTCTTCGGGATCCTTGGATTCACCTCATATCCCCATTTCTCAAACTCTCTTACTTCTAGAGTTGGCCAGAATGTGCCAGGAGCACCCCCCTTCTTAGGTTTTGGGCAGGGGGTAGGACGGGTGGGCCTCTTCCTCTTGGATTTCTTTTTCTTGGATCCTTTTTCTTTTGGATCCTTCTTCTTTGGCTCCCTCTCTTTCTTCTCAATAAGAAATATATTCATCCACTCCTCCGGATGAATATCCTTTCTAGAATGAGTTAATGAGGTCTCCGAACTCTTGACTCTGTGGAAGATCATAAATAATTCTTCAGCTAAGGCAGGAGTCTTCTCTAAATCATTCCAAGTCACCTTGGGTGGAATGCATTTATCATACATGTCACCCAAAATTGGAGCCCTTGAGATCTTGTGGACATCCCACAGACTGATACCTATTTCTCCATGAGTCAGATGGAAATAATTAGTTTCTGGACTCCAGTGGATGAGTATCTCCAGCACGAAGTTATCATGTCTATAAACATATGTTATCCCAACACAAATAGCTTTGTATATCTCCACTCCTTTCAGATCCTCGACAAACTATGAATAGGTTTTTCGCACCCAGTATGCCCACATCCATGTTGTCTCACACCTCCCCCAGGACGGATGTCCCAACTTTTCTTCCAGCCTTTGGATTGATCCATCTGAACGTTTTGGAATATTGAAGGAAGAAAATGTGGTTGCAGCTCGGGCGTATGAGGTTTTAAATCTGGCGTACAAGGGCTATGATGCATCATGTGGGCCTTCTCCACTATTCCAGCATTTATAAATCCTCCTCCACATGAGATATTTTCTGAAGAAAAGTTGGTGTAATTCTGAAACCACGAAAATGGAAGATAGTTCTTTGCTTCTGGAATAGTGACATATCGCAGATGACCGTAGCCATACAAAGGCAGATAAGTTCATTGGGGGAAGTCGCGATGATATTTCTTCAGATACTTAGCAAAATATGGAAGAGTGATATCTTTGACGGTATAATAATCTGGGCCAATTATGTTCATCATATCATCAATACACATGCTAGCCAGTTCATCACCTATTCCGGTTCTAATAGCCATTGATTCTACACAAAAGTTTAATAAATTAACTCATAAGTAAGTTCATTTTTCATAAAACTTGTGAAGGAAATTCAAAAAAGTGGCTAAGGCATTAACGCACGCAATTCTAAACTTGGCGTGCCAGTATGGATGTGTCGCACAAGTTTTAATGAGCTGCGCATGTTTTTGGTGCGCAAGTATCACCGCGCAAGTCTTGTTACCTTGAAAATAGCGCGACATCAAAGAAAACAGCAGAAAAAGATCAAATTGCATGGTGAGTGGGAACTACGCGGATAGAGATCGAAGATCCAGATGTCAGATGCTATGTGCGGAAAATGACCGCATATTTATAGGCCAGACGACCCACCTGCGCGCCTACACCCAACGCGCTCCATCCAGCGCATTCCAGCCCTGCGCGACTCGAACCTACGCTCCAAGTGTTTCCCACTAAACACTTGAACGCCGCCTTTCCTTTAGTTTTCTTCTTTTCCTCAGAGTCACATCCTCGTTTCGTTCGGATCCAACTTTGAGGGAGGACTTTTGTTGACTCTCCTTTTTCATCACATTTTCTAAAAAATAATGTAAAGGGAAATGACTTAGCACAAATTGATTCATCCTTTGAAGAAAACATCAAAAATCGACAAAGGCATGAAAAAGGATTCAAAAGCACAATGGTCGCGCAAATTTCATCACTATCGCGCAAGTATACTTGCATGCCACCTAATGGTCACACATGTGACTTGCGTTCCCTAAAGGATAACCTTCTAGGGTCTTCTCCAGCCTATAAATAGACCCTGTGAGCCACCCATTTGGGAGGAATTTTTTCCAGAATTCAGATATAGAGCTCTGAACGCCCAACTCTCTTCGTCAGGTCTTCCGAACACTTCTAAGTTAATTCTTTACCTAGAATGGAAGGTCTAAAAAAGAGGAGTAAGGTATAAGTGTTAGAATTCACTAACACTTGTGCGCATAAGGGGTTTTACCCTTTATGGAAATGGACACACTTGTGCGCCGCCCTAATTCTTCACGAAAACTTGTGCACCATATTTTGGAAAGCCTCTAAGGATGATTCTAAAGGCTTTGATCAAGGATCGCACAAATATTACTCTAAGGGATGAAAATCACGCAATTACCCATGTGCCGCGCAGGTATAACTGTGTGTCCACGACTTGCGTGCCCACGCAGTACATGCATGCCTACCAGGACCTGCACGCCACAACCTTTTTGGGTGCCTTTCATGCCCATTTAATCCCCTCTTATGCCATTCCACCTCTCCTATTCAAGATTCAGTCTTCAAGATACTCTTCAAAGCCATTTACGGAATTATTTCATGATTTGGCTTCCTTATATGAAAGGAACTCCATGGAAAATCTCTCAAAATATAGTGATTTACACATCTTTATGTCACTAATGATTGATATTTCATTCATCCAACTTCATCCTTTAAGATGAGAGAACTCTTTAACTTGGGCCTCCTTTTCAGGAGTAAGCCCCAGTCATAATTTCCAAATATGGGCATCCTCTTTAGGAGTAATCCCCAAGTCCTCTTTAATTTGGGAATCCTCCTCAGCAGTAAGCCCCAATCATAATTTCCCTTAATCTGGGCCTCCTTTTCAGTAGTAAGCCCTAGTCCAAGTTCTCTTAACTGGGCCTCCTTCTTAGGAGTAATCCCCAAGTCCCCTAATTTGGGAATCCTTCTTAGGAGTAAGCCCCAACCATAATTCTCTTAACCTGGGCCTCCTTTTAAGGAGTAAGACCCAGTCTCAAATATGGGCATCCTCTTCAGGAGTAACCCCCATGTCCCATAATTTTTCAAGTCCCTTAACCTGGACCTCCTTCTCAGGAGTAAGACCCATTCTTAATTTCTGTTGACCAGTCAAAATTACTTTTGATCTGGGTCTCCTTTTCTAGGGTAAAACTCAATCATAATTCCCTTCCTAATTTGGGCCTCCTTTTAAGGAGTAAGCCCCATGTTAGAGTATCCAAATCTACATAAAGTACATATACCATTATGGACCGTGTTCCTTGATTTCTACCCCGAAGTAAATCCTAATCTTCATTTATTTGGGCAGTCATACAAACATAAGCCCCACATCATTTTTTATGATTGCATCATTTATGGCACAATTGTCTAGTTTTACCAATACCTCTTGTTTCTCACACCGAGTATAACTCACATGATATTAGAGTGTAAATGTAATTATGACATCTTTCTCTGATCCATGAATCATAAACATCATATTCCCTTACTCGAACTACGTGGGTTCTGATTCCATCCCCTAAACAAAGGATATGTAGGTAGCCCATCTGTAGGTACGATCCCAACTCTAAAATAATCAATGTCCATCTGAATGACAATAAACATCAAGTGCCCCACTGAGTGGCTTTAAAACCAGTATGGTCATCATAATGACCAAGAGACTTTTATGTATCAAAGGATACTATTGACTAAAAATCTCTAACAAATACAGATGATTCTTTATCAATGAAGAACCTCAAATACAAATAAAAGATTCTCTAAATTTCCTACATATCAATCATTGATTTTCAGATCTAAAGGAAAACTCATTTTATACTTGGTAATGTAATAAGGATTCACGAACATAACTTAAATATATAAAGAGATTCCTGGAGTATACAAGAATTCCCCTAAAAAATGTGTGATGAGTCCGACCTCCCATCCTCTCGACCAATGAAAATTCCTAAGCCTCATCAGTGCACAACTAATGAGTGCATGCCTTTGGAAAGTAGGTTCAAATGGATATGTAATCATTGGATGTTTCCGGTTCTATGATCAAACCCATTAGAAACCGCTTGGAATTTATTAACCTTCAATAAACGACGTCATCCGCGATTCTAGAGGGAAACAAATATATGTCCAACAGTATTAGGAAAATATTTTTCCAGAAAGAAACTATTAAAATTATCCCATTCTAGATTGTCAATATCATCCCCTCATCCTACGTTTCTTACCATAGGCCATTATTTTATGGCTTCACCTTAAAAATGACAAATTTTTAGTTTTACATTTTTACATAATGAATATCCCATGAAATAAAATATCTTTTCTAGATCATGGACACATCCTTTGGCTATCACTGGATACATGGTTCCACTGATTGTTGGAGGATGTTTCCGAATAAAATGGTCCCAAAAATACATGTTTCTTCTTGGTAGATTATTTAACTCACTATCATGGATACCACCACCATTTATCTCGAATGTCTACTGAGGCATTGTTGTCTCAAACAGATCGTTTCTAATTGCCCCCATTCAATGGTACAGATTCAAATAGATATCAGCCTATTGGTATCATCCTACCTCAGATTCCCTATTTATTCTAAAGAAAAAAAATTACAATCAGACACAACTGATATTAACAAACAAGGTAATATTGAAAATATATATCATTTTAAATGAAACCTAAAGTAAAAAATCATCTATGATATTATATTAACATCATCATAACTACTAATGTTATCTAAACCATCCTTTGATACCAACTATAAGAACCCATCCAAATTAATACATAATAATGAATTCGACAAGAACATATATTTTTACAAATTGAAGATCATTTTAGGTTTAGTGTTTTAGAGAATTAGGACATGAAATATACATAACATCCCATAATCATAAATGTCGGTACACCTAAAACAATATCAAAACTTTCCAAAATATAAATGTTTTTAAATAAAACATAAATTCTATGAAAACACATCATAACAATTAAATTATATTCCATCATTCACTTATAAATATTTATAACTTCTGAATATAAATTAAAATCTTGGGATGAGAAAATGAGCCTAGTAAGAGATATAAATAATGGAATTGTTTTTCAAGGGATAACATAAAAACCAATAAAACTCATCACATAAAAAATTATTAACAGGAAAGAAACATCATATAGTAAACTTGGACATACTTACCATATAACTATTACAATCACCCATAATCATGGAATAACAATTTGGTCAACTTCCATCTCCGGAGTACCCAATGCATTGGAGAGCTATAATGGGACTCAAATGTCATATTTGGAGCTATAATGGGCTGAACCGAACATATTGTGAGCTATAATGAGGATCAACCCAACATAATAGGATCACTAATTGGGTCAAAATAACATAACAATGACCAAGTAACATATGATAGTAATACAAAATCATGAAATTAGGAGAACTACACTTTCCATTTATATATAAAACAATATTTTCGAATCTCATTAAAGAGACCTTCAAAAGAATTTCAAAAGAAAACTCCATTACAAAAATAATTAGAATTAGAATTAATAGAATGGGAGGGATATGTGTATACACTAAATATATACATAATAAAACATAATATAAACAAAAATTCACCACACAAATAATCTTAATACCACATACTGAATAATGAAAAAGGTTATCCCAATGAATGGAAATTGGGTAAAGAATTATGTTATGAAATTTAGGCATGAAAACAGGTGTACATGAGAATATTAATAAGAGAAAAATGGGTATCACATCTTTTATATATCATAAATTACATATGTGGAGGTACGAAAACATACCCATTAATTATAATTTAAAACAGAAGGTATTAAGATAGATGAGAATCATGAAAGGAAGTGGGAAGGATATGATTCCTTACCTTGGGTTCAACATCCATAAAACTTGTTTAAACCACATGTATAATAGTTAAAATATTGTTATTAATAGTGTATAGAAACATATTAATATTTATAAAAACTTATATGATAATTTTATAACATCATTCCACACATTAATTGTTAATATTTTGGTATTAACATTTTTTTGGGTTTGTTCTTTACATAGTTTCCATGGAGGGTTCGTAGTGGATTTTATTTTCGAATGAAATATAAACACAAAAAGTGGAAATATAATGTATTTTCATGTTTCTGGAATTTTAAATTATACCCTGTAAATTTTTTTATTTTCAAATATGTTGATGATTTATTAGTTAAAACATTATTGATATTTTTCTAGCTCATTTTGGCGATTCTTTGATAATCACAAACATCATTAATCTTACTCATTTAATATTATGAATATAAGTAAATTAAAAACATAAGAGATGTCATATAAAAAACATTAAAATATTTTCCAACTATTAAAATTGTTTCAAAACCAGCTTTTACGGATGGATGACGAATTAGAGACACATTATCCATGATGTTTATAAAATCAAAAATCAAAGATGTTGTTTTTATTTTTATAATAACGGAAAGAGGAGAGGAACAATGATGATGATATTTTACATAAACATTATCAAAATATAGAATATATAAAATAATGTATCTTTCATTCCGCTTGGATAATGGGTGGTGAATTGATTATAAGAAAATAAAATAATTGGAATGAAAACCCAAGAAAAAGAAAGAGGTTCCTGGCCTCTTGGTCTCTTTGTATCTTCTCCTTGAGATCCTCTATAAGGCCTTTATATAGCCCTTCTGGTGATAATAGTTGGTATTGGACATGGATAAGAGCATTGGAAAGTGGGTTAGGCTGTATTTAGACAATGCACATATTTTGAGAGGTGTGATAGGAATATAAGAATGATGATGGTATTTATAGTGGTAGATAATAGGGTTTTTTCATTATTTTAATCATTACATTATTAATTTTTACCAATACATTTAATATTCTAGAATCATATTAAAAAAAATTAGTTTTTCATGTGAGTTGGAAATAAGGATTCATAATTTTTTATAATGTCATCAATGCCTCAATAAATCATTTTTTTAGCTTATTTCATATATTAAAATATTTCAATATTTTCAAAAAATGTCTAGTATTTCATAAAAATACAAAAAAATCACCCCAACATTTTTTTGATTTTTATAATTCAAATATGAGCTCTATATTATCAAAGTAATTTTGTAAATATGAGAAAAATATTTTTTTAATTAAAATCATAATTTATTCCCAAAATATCAATTTTAAAACTATAACAGATTTTATAGAACCATAAATAATATATCATGGTCTCTTAAATTATAAGAAATACATGCCTTGGTGAGGTTAAAATTTATTTGGTCTTATTAATATTCCTAAGGGTCGAGTTGCTATTCTATAGGGTCAGATACTATTCACCAAAAATCAATTTTCACCTATTAGAATCCAAATAACTTAATAATTGTAATGGTTCTTGTCCATTTTTCAAAATTCAAAACATAAAAGTGGATAAATTATGTTTAATTGATTGACTATAACTATCTCATAAGAAGTGTGGTTTTACAAAGCCTTAGTGTTTCGGGCATTTCATTAATTTTTTTGGTAAAACCATTGGTTGTTACAGAAAAATAATCATAATAAAATATTAGTACATGAATGATAATGGGGATATAATATAATAATACTATTATAATATTTTAAATAGTTGAAAAAAACTAAATTATTCATTTTTTTTGTTACCTCTTCATCAGGTAAATTAGTTTTGATTTCGCCAAAAGAATTCCTAGGTTATATTTATATTAAAAATTGGTTATATTCTATTTGAAGGGGATTATGTGTGTTATTTTTTATTTTCATGGAAAATGAAAGTTGTTTTATAATTTTTAGGAGGGTAGGGGAGGGGTGCCTTTTATAAGCAGTTGAGTAGACATATAAGGTTATTTTTTGAAAAAAATAAATTTCACCCTTGTTTTTATCAATAAAAAATCCACCAAAATGTGTCATTCTAAACTATAAGATGGGATATATTCTAAATATGTAATTAAAATCGTTTTTTGATAAGTTTGATGGTCATTTTAACCCTTATCATATTATTTTAACACTTAGAAATTCCTTTTGTTTACATTAACCATATTAATTAATTTTTACTTGTCATATAATTCATAATGAAAAAAATTTATGTTGAACTAATTAGATAATATAAATTATGCTTATTATAAATTAAGAACCATTTTTTTTCAAGATAATTTCATATTAATAGTTAAATAAAGATTTAAATTATAGTCATACAGATGAAGAAAAAGCGGGCTTCCAAAGAGAAAATTTTCTTAATTTTTAATGGGGTTGTTTTTGAAATATTTGTATAAAATTGATTCCAATGATATATATTGGTAATATTTTAATATTATTAAACTATATTTAAATTAAATACAATTTAATAACTAATTTAAATAGTTAAATTATAGAAAAGGTATTTTTTCAATATAAATATGTGTTGTTTACTATTCAATAATCATGATATCCTTCACTCGAGACAACATTTCACTTTGTTCATCATAATTATGACATTATACACTATGTTCATAAATTACATGATTCTTTTATAATATATCCAGGGAGTAAATAAAAAAATCATAATTTGAGTAAAAATAATCATAAATGGAATACCATATAATTATTTAAAGTATTTCTATATAATGATATATATTTTTCAATCAATGAAGCCTTAGGATTAAACTGTTTCATTCACTAAAACAACCTATTCAAAATGTTCTTAATTGTTTTTAAATAGTATCATAATTATCAAAAGAATATCAACTGGTAGTGTTAATCCATATCTAGAGAAAGAAACATTGAGATATACTATGAAAATATTGTGTAAATAGTTACATGTTGTTTTTGGAGTTATTAACCATTTTTATATATTTTTGAAAATAATGTCCAAATGTATTTTCTAGAAAAGTATTTATTTCGCGGAAAATCATATTAATGTCTAATATACCAATCTTTAGTATGATTTTTTATTCTTATCCCAAAATTCTATCATAAGGTTATGTTCCAGAATATATACTTTTTAAAATTATGTTACCAATGTTACTACTAAATGTCATTGGATACTAATGATAATGACCTTGACTACAGTAACCTGATGGTTAATATTATATTTTCTTAACGTATAAGGGGATTTATCCAAAAGGACCAAATAATTTTATATTAATTTAAAAAAATTATATACATCATTTCTATAATATATTTAATTACAAAAATTACAGCATAATTGTTTTTCCAATAATATCATTATTCCCTATATAATTTCAATCTTTATTATTCATAGTACTGGTCTTGGTTTTACGATGAATGAAAAAAATATGCGAGGGCACATATTTTATATATTATTAATGTAAATAATAATATATCTTTTGTAAATAAAGAATAATAAAAAATAATTCATCAATATGGAAAGGTAAATATATGAATTGACATATAATTTAATCAATAACATTAATATCATGATCATATATAGAATAATAAACATTTACAGTAAAATATGGAAAGATAAATATATTAACTCACACACCATTTAATCAATAAATTTAATATCATGAATATATGACCAATAAGCAAAAAGGGATGGTAAATAGTGGAATAAAAAATTATATTTATATAATTTAACTATTACAAATAGGTAATATATAATAACTATGGAAGGGAATAAAAACTAAAAAAAACAATTTAATTCATAAACATTGAATTAATGTGAGATCTTAGATTATATCATAGAAAGAATACCAATGAAAATAATAACTGAATTCATCATGATGGAAGTGATTAATTATTGTATGTTATGATGTATTCACTAATAACCCCAATACTATTAAGACTTTCACAAGATACCATGAAACTGATCGATATGTGTACATTACAAACAAATTTAACCTTGTATATATAATTGATTCAGATCATTATTATACTGATGAGTTGAAGGGAATTATTGATTTGTCCCCACATGTATATTCATCTTTAAATGATTCATTATATATCAAATAATCAATCTAATTAATATAAAATATTCTATATCAACAAATATATGTGATGATTATGGAATATGGATTAAATAAAATTTCCCCAATCAAGATTCTAACATTCATAGTAAAATAAAAAATATATAAACGATATACATTTTGAGTAACAAATATATAATTGATAAATAATATTGAAATTTTTGGGCAATTGAATGTTCAATAGTGACAGGAAAGGGATTATTTTCAGGAATATTTAATGATTAAAAATATTAATCAAGAAAGGGAATGCCAATTTTTCACCAGGTTAAACTAATAATATATCATACATATTAATAATAAAAATTATTTCAAAACAACATACCCATATTGAATTATATGTATAATAAATGGATGATTTCTATGATTAATACTAATACAATAAAAATTTAATTTTAAACATTCTTTTGGGAAATAATCTTTTCACATTTAAAAAAAATTTTAAACTAAAAGTTCATAAAATAATTAGATTAATATATTAATTTAAAACAACCATCGATATATATAAAATAACATTTAAATAATTGTTTTGTCAGGGAAGAGAAAAATTACAACCATGACATACACATTAAAAATATGATTTCATTAAATTTTATATGAAAATCCAATTTGACTATGTATGAAAATTTACATCAATATATCATTCAATTCATATTAAAAAATACAATATGTGGAAAAATAAATTTTATAAATCATTTTGAAAATTTTAAAAATACTTGAAATTTTGTTTCTTTAAAAAAATTGTTTTGGATAAAAATATAATTTTTATGAATGAATGATATCATGTCATATTTTATTGAAAATAATGTAATAGTGAATTTAAGTACTAATGAGAGGAAAAATAAAATATTTTATAAAAATTTCATGTTATACCAAAGGATTATTCTATGAAATAAATTGTTTAGACAACAATCATATGATTTTTTATGTAAATTAATGTATTAAAAATCTTATTTCAATTTTGATTAGTAAATTAAGCCTTACAAATACCATATCATTAAAGTTAAAATTAGTCAATGAATTAGTTATATCTGAAAATTTTTAATCCAAATTAAACAAATCTAAATGAAATATAAGATCTTCTAAATTCATTATAATCATAATTCTATATTATCCCAATTAAAGTAAATGTTATATAACCCAATGAAAATAAATAGAGATGAAAAAATCTTGACCACATGGTATCTTATATGTCAATTCCTATTAGATTAAATAATTATAATTGAAACCTAAAATGTCATGAATTATTTTGTAATCATTATATTACACAATAATGTATCTATACATACACCATATTATTGATATTATGGGCATAAAAGTACAAAATTATTCAATGAAGGAAACATGAGATGATGTCCCTAACCTCACATGTATTTTTTGTGGATAATTATTTAAAGTCATGTATAATAGTTTTATTCATGTTATTAATTTTTATCATAATCATAATTATATTTATAATATCAGATATGATACTTTTATAACATCTTATCACATGTTCATTAATAATATTCCATTATTACTACTATTTTGAGTGATAATAGCCTTTACTTCTAACACATGTTTCAACATGAATGACATTGTTCCTGAAAATATAATAGTGATAATTAATTTAAAAATTTTACTAAATGATACAAATATCATATTCACATCAGGATCAAATTTTTAATATTTATTAAAAAAATCATGGGGAATGGATCACATCGCTGTCTGTAAATGGTAAGTCGTACGTACTCACGAGATATGTTATAATTTCTTTAATAAGTGAAAGTGTATGGAATAAACTTATATAGTAAACTTATAGAATCAAAATAATCTCATATCTATGACATATATTAATTATATTCAAATTTATTACATTTAATTTATATCGTAAATGAAAAATGAATCTCATCCCTTTGTGCAGAAGTATTGGGTAACACACTAAAGCGAAAATATCATAATTTAAATGGAATAGAATGTGAGAAGGTTATTGTGATATTATAATTAAAATTTTATATTAATACAATTAACTTTATATATATATTCAATATATATATATATAATTTTTAGATACATTGATAGAATATGTGTTACATCGGTTTGTATGGCAGTAGTCCAGTATACATATGAACGATAGTTTCATTTCCAATTTGAAGAAAGATGTGATGGATATAGGTAATTCATAGATCATTAATATATCTCAAAATATTTAGGATAAAATTTAAAAAAATTCATTGTCGAATAATATTTTATAGGTGTTGAATTTGAAGAATAATAAAAACTCACACTTAATAACATTACTTATTCTTCAGAAAATGTTATTATAATCCCACTAAAAGCCTTCATAAGATAAATTTATTATAATAAATTTACTATAGTATGTTTTGATTCAAGTATGGGTGTGATTTGGTTGTTATTGGATGTGTCGATTAACCTTTTATGTGTGAATATATGGAGAGTGTTGGGTGACCTTTTATATGTGTCGGAGAGGACACACACGGAGTTTTGTTTAAAGGAATCAATGAATCCCATGTTGGTATCCTTCCAAAACCCTAAAAAATGGAACAAAATAGATCCATATTTAGTGAAAAGGGTTATATAAGGATATAAAATAGGTTTTGTAACATATTATATGTTATTTAAACAATAATTTATTTAGTTTAATCCCAATAAATTAGTTTTTACCTTATGTGTGGTAATTTCTTTTTACTTCTATTACTATCCATAATAGTAAAAAATGATTAAGATTTATAAAAATATAAAATTTTCTAACTCAAAATATGGAATCTTTTTTCAACAATTCAATTCACATAATTGGTTGAATCAAACTAACAATTATACCCATAGATGTGGTGAAAAATGGATTTCCATAGAGAAAAATATCATAATTATAGATTTTTTTATCATTGAAATTAAAAATAAAATAGAGTAACAATACATAAATTATATTAATAAATTCTTAATGAATAATTTTACCTTCACGAAACTTTACGATAAAATTTTTACGGTTAAATTATTTTAAAAAATTAGTATTCAATATAAAAAAACTATTTTAACAATTAATTAAAAAATGAACCATTTTCGAAAAAGAAAATTTTTTCCATAAGATAAATTTAATAATATGATATAAAAAATGGTATTAACTTTAAAAAATAAATTTTATATAATTCATAGAAATTAATTTTAAATTATGTTCCAAATGAGTGACTAAAAATCATTTAGAGAATCCATCTTTTCATAAATAATTTCTTTTTATATTAAATGAATTTTATTTTATTTATAATCAGAAAGTAATCTTTATTTTCATAATGTTGTTACTACTAAAATAAAAAATTTCCTTGGATAAAATTTTATACTACATTATAGTTCATTTATTCTCGAGGATGTGGGTTCCACAAGATATCAGTGATATTTAATTTTATTTAAAATAAATATTTCAAAATCACTCGGGGTGTTATAATCATCTTTATGAATGGTGTTGTGTTTCATATATTGTATTGAACACAACATTCTTATTTTAAATAGTTGGACTATTTCAACTAAAATCATATATTTTATGAATAAATATATTATGGAATTCATTGATCAATTTGTTTTAGTCATTATATGAAGAATTATTATATATTTAAAGGGAATGTAAAAGGATGAAAAACATTTTATGATCAAACTAATAAACCTAAAAATGAATAAACAGTTAGAAAAATATAACACGTCTCATTTTTTTCTAAAAAATCATTAATTTATAAGTCATATAATCTCATGTGTGGGTAAGTTGTTAGATCTATAAAAGATCGATGTTATTGAAAATTGGAAAAAACCCAAAATTGTGACTCGTATTCACAATTTTCATAGATTGAGTGAATATTCGTGGGTTTCTATAGATCATTTCCAATTACTATCTAATTTATTATCCAACTTAATTAATATTGTATCCATGTTCCTTTGGTCATATGAATTTGAAAAAAAATGAACTAAATAGAATATAAGTTTGTGCACATGTTCTCACACTTACAAAAAATGGTGAATTATTTTAGATATATAGTAATGCATTGAGAAAAAAAAACTGTTTTTTATCAAATTTATATTATAATGTCTAATTCTTCACGGATATTGAATTTTAATCAGAAATATTAACTAAATAATAATTTTGAGTTTGCTATGGTAATTCTATCATTATACATATGGATGAAATTTCTATATAGAGAAGTTGATGGTATATAATTCTCATTAAATATAAACGTATATATACATTAAAAAATATTATTATATATAGGTGGAAATCAATGGGGTTTATTAAATATTCTGACTCCTAAATAAATATCCACAATGGGAATGATATCATAGAGGAATATGATATGAGAGTAAAGGATAATTTATGGATTTCTTGGAAAATAATGACAACATATATTATATTTATATATATGAAAAGGACAGATCTATAAATATTTATAGATGAGGAGAAATATTTTGTTTCTAATTTTAGTAATCAATAATCATTGTACATAAAAATTATTTTGGCTCAAAATATTGACATAAATCATTAAAAGATGGTTATAAATGTTTCTATGATCAATAAAGATTATAGCATATGGATATGGCTATGAAACCATGCATGTGTTATTTGCAGACAGTATTTAATGAAGGGATTGTTATATGGAGAACATGGATTATCATTATCTATTAATTCTATAAGTTCAAATATATAGAGTGATCTAAAAGAGTATATCAGCTTTATCAACATGATTATTGACATGGAATATTATTAATACCAGTGCATAGTTTATAAAAAATGTATGAATAATATAAATAAGTAAAAGGAAATTTTACTATCCATACATGACAATAAATTGAAAAAAAACACATTTGATTTCATTATTAGACTCCCACTGAAAACATCTGATGATTATAATTTGATTTCTATTGTATTCAATGATCATAAAAAATAGAAAACCTGAATTCTATAACATTAAATTCCACCCTTGGAAGCTCTATAGAATGTTAATTATTTATTTCTTAATGATTCAGGATCTATAACATATAATAGTATTATACCATGATCTAATGTTTACACCAATGATTTTGAGAAGACATCAATGGTATCAAGATAGAGATTTATGTTTTAGTACATCTAATCATCCTTATTCATATGAACATTATATAATTAACCTTAAAAACCAATATGAAATTATGAAATATTTTCTTATGGATTTTAATTGTTGTTGGAATCAACTCCATTATCTAGTTCACATTTATTACAATAATATAATTTATTTAACAATTCTGATCGCATCTTATGGTTACCTATATATAATTTATTGTAAAAATCAACGTGATAAGATGATATTGGTGAAATAAATCTATATGGGTGAGATATAGATAAGTAAATGTTAGAAAATTCTATTTCCATTTGGAAACTCATCATGATAGCTCAGGTTTAATAGAAAATTTATTAGGGAAATCATTAGTGAAATCTGTAATTTAATGATAGTTATAATGTATTACTATTAGTTTCAACATGAAACATGGTTATGATTTTTAGGAATTATTTAATTGAAAGGAAAATGTATATTTCTATCATAGTGAATCCTAGTTGATTATGGAAAGTATTTTATATTTTTCAATTAAATAAATACTCACAAATGTTCTCAATGTGTTCCATATACCTATCCTGAGGAAGTACGTACCTAATACTCCATATCTACTAAACTCAGAGTTTGTACCATTTGATTTTTAAAATTCCATTTATGGAAAAAAAATGTATAAATCACGGATCAAAGAGGTATTCATCAATGAAAAAATCGAACTGACATGGTCTCCATTTTTGGAAGAATAAACAATTTGATGAATCTAAAAGGAATTCAAAAATGTAAGGAAAAAGGTATATCCTCATTTATTTTGAATATGGGGATTTAATTTTAGGTATAATTTAATTTTAATATGGGGCATATAGTAACATAAAGTGAATTTATGATATAGTATTATATAACAAAATTGATTTCTTGGACAGTTTTCTCTATACTGGACACTCTTACTAATTGAACTATGATACACAATTTATGTAATATATTTTAACATCATAATTTTATCCAATATATTGAATTGGAATGCATAAATATTAATAAATTAATTGTTAAGAAAATTATTTACATATACTATTAATTCATTTTTATCAATATATATGATCTAAAAAGATCATTTGATATTAAAAATAATGTTTTTCTAAAATTTATATTTTATTTTTAAAATTATTTTTTCTCATAAACAATTAAATTAATCACTACTAGTCGGAAATTTTAATGATATTTATATATTATATATTTCTTATAAGTATTTAATATTAATTCAATTTTTTTCATGAATAAGTTAAGAATTAATCGATTTTTATACATAAAATGATTTTTTCTAAGAATTTATTTTATTTTCCTTTTGTAAACAAATTTTAAATTTAACATATAACCCATTAAAAAATTATGCAACGAAAATTTGAAAAATAGTATTAATAAAAACTACCAACTTTGTTAAATATGTCTCTTTCACTTTTATTCATTTTAAATTTTGACATTGATAAATAAGTTTCCCCTCGGATAGGGTAAACTTGAAAAATAATATTAAAACATTTGGATAATGAGGAAATTTGTTTTTCTAACAAGTGTATTTTTATATTAGATTATTTGGGATTCTCTATTTCTGTATATGATTTTAATATATGGTATTTGTGTTCCATTTTCTCTTGATATTGAAATTTATATTATTTTAAGTAAGTAAAATTAAAAAATAATTTTATATTATAATTAATAACTATAAAATTATTTTAAATAAGGATATGTATAGGTTATTTCAGTTTTAAATATTCAAATGAATGGTGAACAAATTTTTATTATCATTGTAATTTATTTTATATTTTTATTAATAATATCCCTAAATTTAGTTCCCTCATTAATCCATTATATTTATTCATATTATTGTAGGAAAATCATGTAATTGATTCATAAAAAAATAAAAATGTTATTATTTAATTGATTTATAGTTCCCCTTCCATTTTATAAAAAAATGTTACAAATTTCCAATATCAAAATATTAAATTTTTACAACATTCTGTTCATGATTTCTTCATTTTTAAATAACTTGAATGGTTTAAAATGTAATTTAATAATTTTATATTATTTTTTTAATGAAAAATCATATGAATCTTGAAATGAAAAAAATATTTAAATTATTATTCATAATAAATAAATTATTTATATCTAAATATTTTATGTTATCCTAGTTGTTTCCTTTTACAATCTTAAACATTAATTCCTCTTCTACCATTTCTATGTACCTCATTAGTATATCTAGATCCACCAAACCCTACCCAATACAATTATCAAAATTCTTATCCATATTTTAGAGATGATTTTTTGGTAAATGATTATTCTATATGTCCATAACAATTGAACTAAACAAGGTATTTAAAATAACATGAGTTTAAATGGAATTTAGCGCATGTTGAACATGAGGTAAAGGATATATGATAGAATAAATTTTTTTATCATGATTATTTATGGTGCAGTATTTGATGATATAGTCCTACTATTTATCTCTTAACAATAATTTCACTTTTATTATATAATGGTAATTTATAAATATTAATTGTTTTATGGTCGTTATAATTTCTTTTTGTACTCAAGAGTTTGAAGAAATATTATATTTGAAAATCGACTCTCTTTATCTCATCTATCAGAATTATATTTTATTTCATGTCTATGTTTTCAAAATATATGATAAATAATATTTATAAAATTTCCCGACAATTATTTGAAGCCATTTTTTGATGTGTTCTAATTTTAAAAAAATGGTTTAAATTTTATCTTAATTTAATTTTCTAAATGATATCATGTTGAGATTTTACAAAAAAAAAATTAAAATAATAACTTTTTTTGTATACCACTTGAATAGTGTTTCACACTATGATGAATAATCACAACATTGATAAATCCTTTACTAATTTACATGGATCATTTAGACAAACCATTTTTCCATAATATTGGTGATATATTTATATTTCAAGTAAGTTCTATCAAAGTGAAAATAGTATTTTCTTCCTTATACATTTCATGTGATATCATAATGTAATTTCTTATCTATGATGATATCATTTGATGATATATAAAATTTTCTTGTGATATGATCCAACAGTACCAATCAAAGTCATTATATCAACGTTTTATTATTATGATTACGAGATGTTTATGAAAAATGATTATTTAACATAGTCTATGTTTTGATAAATTCATTAAAACATTATTAATAAATATAGTTTCATATATTTTATGAAAAAGGACTAATGTTTTTTGATGTCTTTTAATACATGACAATGGATTGTGATTATGTCATTGGTGGGTGTGTAATTACATATATCTCTAACTAATTGGATAAATATTTAAATATCATGAGTTAATACGGACTATAATGTTGAGTGAAACCATTTTAGTGAGGGATATTTTCAACTGTGATATTATACGGAGTGAACCATAACTAAAGATGTGATTGAATTTGACAGTAAATGAATCCAATATAATAGTGTTGGTAGTTATCCTTGAATATGGATATAATTTTATATTATTATGTACATTACAAAAACATTCATATTGTGTTAATTTAATTCTATAATAGATCATGTTCATTGAATTATTTTTATTCATGTCTAATGAACATTCATTCTAGATGTACTGAATAAAGATTTGTGTCATTGATATATATGGTATTGACATAAAATGATAATATCATGCTCTCACACTATAATTATAATGTTATATTTATTTTATCATTGATATATCTATTTTTTACTCTTATTGATTTTATAATATAACTAATTCTTTGGCTTCCATTATCTAGGTTATCAATAAATGATTTATAAATTAGTTATGTCTTTTAATGGTTCAAGTTAAAAAGGAAATTTTGGGAGATTAATTAGTTCTCTTATGAAAAATTAATTTAGACTCACATGTCACAAATTACACTAAAGCTCTTAAATTTTGTAAAGGATCATAATGTTATGTAATGAAAATTAAGATTTTATGATTGAATATCTATGCATGAAATGTATGATTATCTTTAAAAATATAGTTATCTTAGTGAAGTTTGAAGAATTTAGATTGTATTATTGATGAATAAGGCTCATATCCAACCTCACATTTCATTTCAAAAATGAATTTGTCCCACAATATGCCACTTGATACTTCAATGAAACACACTGAAATTATAAAGTACGAATTCCATATTTGATAGCATGTATGACATGGATCCACAAGAAAATATGGGAATATAATATAATTTCAATTTAAAATGAATTAAATCTATGAAATATCTTTAAATCCACAAAATAATTAGTTATATTATGTTACACAAAATAAATACATTCTTCAATAACCTTCCTAACACGTAAGAAAATGTCTTAGAGAAAAAAAAATATATTATTAAAATATTATTATTTCATATAATAATATATAACTTATCAATTAAATTTTTGGTTATGAATATGATTTCCAAATATTGAGATTATTTATATTACCCAAAAAAAATTAAGTCATTGGTTAACTATTATATAGAAACTAATACAAATTCAAATTAAAATTTAGGTAAATCTTACTATACTTCTAAATATGTTTGTTCTTAATAATTTAAATTAATTAAAATTTATTAATGATATTAATGAAGTATATTTTCAGTATTATGAATAATATATTTTTAAATTAATTCAATTTATTTTATATTCATAAGATAAGAAAAAACCAAAATTTACTCATAAAAAATATTTTCATAATGGAAATGTTGGCACCTCTTAATGGGGAACTTATTTTAAATATATTTTCTGAAAAATTTATAATCAATATATGTCAAAATAAAGTTAATTTTTTAAATAGAATAATTGAAATCAGGTTATAGTGCTTTTTTGGTAATTTTCTATGATGTTTATTTTTTTATGATTACTGAAAAATAATGAATTTCAATTCAAAAATGATTTTTTCATCAAATTTATATATAAGGATAAATTATATTTTTAATCAGTTTTAACATTTATTTTTATATATTGTAAATTAATAAATCAAATTACAGTCATTTGAATCACATTCACATTGAAATTGAATAGAAAAAGAAACCAATATTTTGAACATTTTTCATTAATACTTTTATTTGACGTCCCTTCTACAAGATTAAATATAAATTATTTTTTGAAACATATATGATTAAAATTTAGAAAATTAATCCATATTTTGAATTAGATTAATTCCAAATTTCTAATGAGTTCAACATATTTTTTTGCAAAATGATTAGTGAAGGTGTTTAAAATTAATTACAATGATTGAGAGAAATGAATAGCTTATCGAGGGACTAATAGTTAAACATAATGGCCTAATTGAAAATGAAATGAAACATCCTGAGTTTTATGAATGAAACATTATGATCAATTGTGTGCATGATATGTGACATCAATCATAAATGAATAATTAAATATTATTATTTAAATGACACCGTTATAAATTAGTTGTTGGAATGGATGGAAGGAATAGTTTTAGGTAAATTATAACGATGTGGTTTAATGATGTTTAAAAAATGATCCATTGGTTACAAAAATAAATTAAATGGAAATAAAAACAAATTGAATATAAAATACATTTTTAATTAAAAACCTATTTTAAAAAGACTAATTGTATTTATAAAATCATATGAATACATATGGATTTTTATATGTTATATATTAAATGTAATGCATAAAATTCATTTTATATATTTTCTAGATATTTTATTAAAACTAGTGTAATTTGTTTGGATAATAGAAGTATTTTACCAAGGAATTATTGTTTTAGCAGCTTTTGATGGAGAACCCTTTTTAAATAATTTTTTGTCACTTTTATATTTTATATTTTACAAAATAAAATTATTCTTCGGGAAAAGGAAATAAAAATTCACATTAGTTAAATATTTGTATATTTCAGATTAAATTTATTTTATTGAATGAATATTGAAAAATACTATATTTTATTTCAAAATTGATTTTTCGTTAAATTTTTTTTATATAGTTAGATTGACATTTTAAATTTTTAATGTATATTTAAATTAAATTTTAATCAATTAATCCAATTTAGTTCATCAGAAGTGATTTTACATTGAAATTGGATATAAATGCACCACAATATTATGATGGTTATTAATTTTTAAAAACATATTTTACCATTTTGACATTGGGAAGTAATTTTAAATTTATTACTATAAATTATTCATTTTAAATATATAAAAAAGGATTCCATATTTGGAATCCAAAGGTCTAAATTATGTAGATAGGTACCTATAATTTTTTATCATTATGAATATTCAAATGAGTAATTATTTTTATTTACAATGGTTAAAGGGTAAATCATGTAAATAAGTGTTAAAATATTATTTTAATAATAGAAAACTACACTAAAACGTGTCCTAATACTATTTTATTTGATACAACCAACATTTATCTTCCTTGGGTAGAATTTAGTTCCTCGTAGAGCCACTAGGGTGTGATAATAAAATGTTATACTAATTAATTTAAATTAAAGAGAAATATAACATAAACATGGGTCATATTACTAAACAAATTTTATTATTAGGATATATAACTAATATATTTGACTGTAAATAGTCATTATAAAGATGCAAATATTTTTTACATCATGGTATTTTATTTCTAATTTTTATACATTAAATATATTTATTTATTTATGACACAATGATGATTCAGTGATTAGCTTTTTATGGAAATATTCAAAAAATTATATTACAAATATTATAATAAATTTAATTTATAAATATTAATGCCGTAAATTATTTTATGTATTATTATTAAATTTTAGTTTTTAGTTAATGTAGTTTTTTAGAATTAATCAAATTGTGTTAGCTTTAACGAAAATCAATTACTAAATAGTGTTAAAATTAACATAAATGAGTTTTTAAAACAAATTCAATTTTATAAAATGATATAATAGTGATAAAAATAAAATATTCCACAAATGACTTATTTAATGATAAATATTTCATGAAGGTTCCACATTATTATCTCTTTAAACTTTTAGTAACTATACTAATAATATATTTTAATAATAAAAGAAGACATTGTAAGAGTTAATTTATTTAACTAAGGGGTAATGTCAAAAGTTACGGTCATATATCTGACCTAAAAATATCTAAAACCAATTGTTGTGGAGGATTTAGTCCCATCGTCATATAATTCTATAAATAAATCAGTTTTATAGACAATATAATTCGAAAGTAAATTTATAATAAAATTATATTTCAATTAATTCTTAAACTTCCCATCATCCCTCTTACAAAAGGCCACCACCTATACCCACATACTCACATATCTAAAGCCCCATGGATCACCATAAAACTTCTCAAATAAGATCCCAACTTCCCCCAATTACTGATAGTATCATTAACATGGGTAGAAGGAAACTCAACGAATAATTTTTTCCAAAATCAAAAAGGAGATACTCGATTTAGTGATAATGTCTTCTCTCAAACACATTTCATTTATTTTCCTTCTCAAATCCCTAGCCTCAATTATTTCCATTATTTTATAAAAACACAATTATATTATATCTATTGGGATTTATTTATTCTATAGGTTCTTCCAAAAATTACATACACCTCCATCAAATGGATATAAAACATGTTGTTTCTATGTACAGTGAACTACTACCTCACAAAATGATGATTGTTCATTTTTAACTTACTATCTATCATGGAAGCCATTTTTATAGAACCATATTTATATATAAAATATATTATATATTTTTTCTATCTTATTATTTATATTTAATTTACAACTTACCTTTATTCCTTCCATAATGTGTAAATACGATAATTTGATATGAGAAAGTGTGGACTACCTCCCCCACAAAGGGATATGACTCGGTCATGCCATACATGGAACGTAAAAAGGATGTAATTAATGAAATTATTAACATATATACCACATATATTATAATTTAATTGTAATAAACTTAGTTTTCATTTAGTTTTTTTCATTTTAAAATGTAATGAAATGAATGTAGTGTTCATGCATACAGACTGCCCATCATCACCAAGAACGATGCATTTCATTTATTTTATCAAAAAACTATAGACTATTTTAAATAAATATATAATGGATATGTATTATATTTAAATAATAAATAATATTTTGGAGATGATGTAATTTTTAACACAAAAATAATTAATTTGTAAACAGGTTCATTTAAGACTTGTGTACTGAACATCGAGAAAACATCCAATATGAACTCAAATAATTTACTAATTTCTATAATATGTTAACTATTAATATAAAAAGAAAATTAAAATTAAAATAGGATTAGAAGAATTTTTAAATTGATCTATTTTTATTATTTAGAAACATAAGTATTGTATTTGATGATTCAGACTCAAGGTAAGGTAACATCTTAACCCAATTTCCATTATTTGGGTCGATCATCTACTTCATGATTATATCATTCTATGATTAATTGAGAAATTAATTTTGATATCTTACATACTATTTATACTCAATTTATTTTTATTTATAGTGAATACACATAATCGATCTATTTGATTAATAAAATGATCTTTTTAAGGGAAATCATAACTCAATTTTCATTCATTTAGTTAAATATCCATGTAATTGGTTTTGTTTTTCCAAGAATATGTTTTAATTACATATGGTTTCTCTACACTGATTATACACATTTATTGGGTGTCTGTATTTTTGTCACACAAAAATATTTCACCAATATATCCTTAAACTAATGATACGATCTTGGATTGGGAATTTATCTCAATTTTCATTCATTAAGTAATATCCTGATATTATACACCTTTATAATGCTATAAGGTGTATATAAAACCCTTTTAACACATAATATCATGAATTAATAGACTCTTATGATATTGGAACACTATTAAATGAATATTTTTTTGGATTATTATTCAAGTGTTTCTCATGTTTAAATGTACTTTTATCTAAAAACCTATCATTAATATTTTGATGAGTTATTCGGATAAATAATTCAAGATTATGTCATTTTATCAAAACGGTTTTTGTAAGTTTATTTCTATAGACATGAATGAGGTAATATTTCAATTTCATTTATAATAATTAACTTGGTATGGGACACTTTAATTCAATATTCTCTTTATTCAATGTTTGAAATGGTTTTGTAAAGAGATTGATTTTTTCAATATACTGAAATGGAATATTATGATTACAGTGTGGAAATGTTATTTTTCCTTTATGAGGTTTATGTGTTATTATTATGTTATGTTTCTTGGTAAATTCTTATGTATATGACTGGTTCTATGATAAACTGAGGGTATGTGGGCCCATGGAAGATATCCAATGCATTGTGTAACGTGAAGAATGTAAATGTTAGCATTTCTCCGAAGAGATTTTAGGAATTTATTGTGATTGGTATAACAAACATAATAATAAAGATTACTCCCTGTGTAGATCTGAAATCTACAATTTATGTTTTATATGGATTCCACACATTACCTTTATATTTTATGATTAATATGATGTTTTTCTAAAATCATATGATTACATTATTCAATTTAATTAAATTATGTTTTTGGGGTGAAAAGTATGATTTTGGGAAAACGTTTTCAGGTGTTTTAAATATTCATGGAATAATGGTTTTATTCCTTATTTTATAGTACTTATTGATAATTTTATTCTCATACCTAGTGTTTGAAATGTTTTCCATAGTGTATATGGATGGGTATGAGAAATGAAGAAGTCAATAAAATCATTATGAGGAAAAAGAATTCTTATTTTGTTTAAAGGGTTTATTTTAGTTGAAAAAGTTGAAACTGAGTGTAATTGCCCACATGTAATGTCTTGGCCATTCATTTAATATTTATGGCCTATTTATACTAAACAATAAACCTAGAAATATCCTTTGTGTGAAATATTGACATAAATCCAAATTAAATAAACTTTATGGCTAGGGACTTATACTTGTTATCAGAGGTTAGTTTAGACAACATTGGAGATTATGATGTTTTTTCACAGATATGGAGAACCTCATGGGTTGATAATGTTAATGGTGATCATAATATCATTGTATTAGAAACCCATTTTGAGGTTTTTTATGAAATTTTAACGTAATTAACTCTATTATTGGAGATATTTATTTTTGAGGTAGTTATAGGCTTCTACTTTTGGGGATAAAAAATGTAAGGTATAGAGTAAAATTTTATTATAAAACATGTTATAGTTATTTTTGTGGATTTTATCTGAATTTTATAGTGTTTTGAGAAATATATTGATTTTGGAAAAGTACAACATGCAAACCATGTGACAACCCATCACGTCAGACTAGGATGCATGAATTGAACCCACAACTAGAGTGCAATGATCCTCTATCACATAAAACAAGACTATGTGAATTCCCTAGTCAGTATGACTTATTCTATTTATTTAATTAATTATTGAATTAAGAATATGTTTATTTTTGATACATATATTTTATCAAATCGATACACTTTCTATTAGAAAATGATTTTTGGGATTACATGATAAATGGTATTTTGGAAGATGTTAACTAATTTAGGAAATTTATATGGTAAATGTAAATAGAACACTATGGGATTTTAACTGAGTAATGGTCGAATTGTATTTTATAATAATATATTATTTTAATAGGGAATTATTGGATGTATGTTTTTTTATGGAAATGATAAAACACTTTTGGAAAATAATTGATTTGGGTATTTTCCTTTTGGTATGAGACATTATGAGTGATCAATTTTTTTGGGAGATACAAGTTAAAATTTATCTTACAAGACTATGCGATCAAATCCTTATTAATTTTGGGTTTCAAACATAATATTGATTATTTGATGTAATTGTAATATATTCATTCATTGGATAGTCTATCTTAAACATGAGTATCATTGTAGAATTTCTGAGGTAAATGTAGATTGTATATTATAAGGATTTATTTATTTTGCTAAAATATATTACCTAGTATTATGTATTTTTTTTGGATAATGACTAAAAATAGGATAAATATATGGTTAACATGTTGATGTTTATTTTATTCTCTAGATTTTTATTATAGTACTTCAAGACAGAAAAAACATCTTCAATACCCATTATATGATGAAAAAGATGATTTTGTGGTGAAAATGATAAAAGGATGATATTATACTTTTAAAGAAATTATATTTTATTATTTTCTTATTATAAGTTGTAAAATAATTCCTCAAATTTATGAAAAGGTTCTTAAGACAAAAATGCCTTCCAATTACTTTTCCTACTGAAAAATCAAAGACTGTTTAGCCCGTCACCTGTGTTTGGTTTGGTGATCGATAACATTCTCCTGATCATATTTTCTATCACACTCCATCATGACATGGAAATTATTTTTTCTTCTATATCTATATTTTCCTACATGTAACCCTAGTATGTGTTATCTTAGGAGTCCTTTGTACTTTACACTTTATCTTTTAAATTAAATGTTTTACTAACCCTTTTTCTAATGTGGGTTCGAAATAAAGGTATTTTGAAAAGTCAGACCCTAGTTACCGACCCCAAATTAAAATTGTGAGGATGAAATTTATTAAATGGGGAGGATAAAACATCCCATGTTTGATAAACGAAACACTATGTTCAATATCGTACAAAAATCGCTACATCGATCGTAAATGAACTACTAAATGTTTTATTTTAATATAACCTTTATTATCTCTCTGTTGGAATATCTGCAAATAATAAAACCAAATGAATTATAAAAATGTGGTTTACAGATTTTTAAATAATGATAAATTAGTTACCAAATTTGTTAGAAATGTAAATAAAAACCAGATGAATATAAAGTATGTGTTTAAATGAAAACATATTTCAAAGAGAATAATTTTGTTTATAAAATCGCATAACTGTTTATGGGTTTTTATATGATATATATTAAGTTTAATCTTTCAAAATTAATTTTACATGTGTTCAGGATATGATATAGTAACATGTCCAATTTATTTGAATAAAAGAAGTAATTATAAAAAAAATTCGTTTTACCACCTTTTGATGGTGAATACTAATTAAATCGAGCTTTTTTCTAAATAATATGTTATATATAATAATTTAGTCTTCCTATTTATATTTAGAAAATCAAAATTTCCCTTGGTTGAATTTTATTATTTTTTGGAAGAAATTCAATTTTTAATGAACAGTGAAAATTACTAGATTTTAATTCAAATCATTCTATTTTTTAAAATTTTTATACAGTTATTTTTGCCTATTAATTTTTTTAATGTTTAATTTGACTATGTTATTATCATTTAATACTTTATTAGTCAATGCATATAATTTCAAAATGAAATTAGATATAAATGCACGTCAATCTTTGGATGGATATTACATTATAAAAACCTATTTTATTATTTTACAATGAGAATAAATTTAAAATTAATTACTTCAAATTTTGTTTTCTGAATTTGTAAAAATAGATTCCATATTTAAGATTAGATGGTCCAATATAGGTAAATAAATTTTTTTAAAAAAAATTTGGACATATTCAATACTAACTTTAGTAATTATTTTTATTTACCATGGTTAATTGGTAAATAATGTATATAAGGGTTAAAGATAAATTTAAAATAATATAAAACTACACTAAAACATGTCTTAATAATAATAGATAATATATGGTCAACCATTAGAATATATGGGATGATTTTAGGATCCCATGGTGCAATTTGGTTGTGAAAATGACATGTTATAATAAATAATTTAAATTGAAGAGAAATATAATAAAAACATGTATCTTTCTACTAATTTATTTAATCCATTGTCATATTTCTAATATCATTGACTATAAATTAACATTATAAATATAAAAATAGTTTCCACAACATGATTATTTATTTATAATTTTTAGAGCATAAATAAATTTTTATATTGAACAACGATGACGTAATGATTACCTTATTAATGTATTATTTAAATAAATGATATAATAAATAATAAAATAAATGTAATATGAATATTTTCATTCCATTAAATAATTTTCTACATGAAAATGACATGATATATTTGAGATAAGGTATTTTTTCGATCAACTATATTTTCATAGATTTAACAAAATTCAATTACTACGTAGTGTCCAAATTGACATAGATGTGTTGCTAAGACAAACATTATTTTATTAAATGACATTATTCTCATAAATACCATAGATTTGTCCAACTATATTATATAATGTTAAAAATTTCATTAATGATTCACATAATTTAATATTGGCAATTTATAGTAACTATACTGACCATATACTGTACAAATACAAGAAGACATGGTAAGAGTTAATTTATTTAACTAAGGGTTCAATCCAAAAGTTAAGGATAAATTGGGGACCTAGTCTTGTCTAAACCCCGCTGGTTGAGGTAATTTTTCCCCATCCACATCTTTCCAAATGTTCCACTCCTCCCTCTTTTAAAAGGCCACCACATCTACTCACATACTCACACCTCTCAAGCCCCTTGGATTTCCCAAGTTCTACTCAAATAATCCCCCAAAATCCGTACATTACCCTTAGATTACTTACCTTGGGAATAATGAAAATCAAGGGAGCTATTTGTATAATATCAATAAGAGTTTGTCGATTTTGAGGTAATGTATTCTAGCAAGATCCTTTTATTTATTTTCCTACTCTAACCACATAACCAAATTTTTGAAATATTTTATAACAACACTAGTATCGTCAATAAACATGGATGTTTTTATTATAAGGGTTCAACAAACACACACAAACACCTCCATCTAATGGATATAAAACATATTGTTTCACTGTATAGTGAATTGCTGCCTCACGAAAGTATGATTGTTCAATATTCTCCTTCAACCTATAATGGTTGATATTATGATGAAACTACATTTATATATGTAATATATTATCTTTATATTGTCTCCAAGCTTCTGTAATATTTATTTGGAACAAACCTTTATTATTTCCATAATGTTTTAATGTGATAATATCATTTGGGGAAGTGTGGACTACTACCCCCTCAATGTGATAAGAATTTTTCATGCAATACATGGAACCTATAGAGGATATAATTTCTGAAAATATGTAAAATATTTAAAATAGATGTTATACTTGGATTATAATATACATATGTATCGTTTTTTGTTCTTTTAACAAGAAATGAAATAAATGTAGCGTTCAGACATACATAAAACCTACCATCTTCATGAATGGTTCATTTCATTTCTTATGTAAAAATGTGATAGACTATTCTAAATACATTTGTACTAGATATATATGATATTTAAATCAGGAAAAAGATGATTTAGATGATTTTCTTTTGACCTCATGGATAATTAACATAAAAACCAGTTCATTTTGGACTCATGTATCAAACATTGACAGAACGTCCGATATGAACTCAAATAAGATACTAAGTTCTATAACATGGTAATAAGTAATTTAAGATGAATAATAAAAATTAAATTGGTTCTCAAGTAATTATAAATTTATCTATGTTTATTAATCATGAACATAACGATTGTACATGACGAGTCAGACTCAATGTAAGGGAACTTCATTTCCCAATTTCAATTCGTTGGGTTGATCATATACTAATTGATTATATCAGGCTATAATTAGGTGATAAATGAATTTTTATATATTATCTAGTTTTGATATATTCTTTATTCATTTTTATAGTGAATATTCCTAATCATTTTATTTGATAAAAAATAGTCATTCTAAGGGAAATACTAACTCAATCTCCATTCATTAAGTTAAATATCCATGTCATTGGGTTTTTTCTTTCAACTGATAAGTGTGAATCACCTATGATTATTATACATTGAATAACCTATTATATTGGTTTTATTTATTTTTGGGCACACATAATTATGTAATATATTTTTTCTTAATCTTATTATATAATATTCTTAAGGTAAATCATCTCAATCTTCATTCATTGAGGCATGACTTGATATTATGAACCTTTAATATCCTATAAGGAGTATGTGCATCCTTTTTGGCAAATCATATCATGAAGTACTATATTATCATGATTTTTTAAGTTTTCTAAATGGTACTCTATAATGATTCATATTTAATTGTTTCTCAAGTGGTATGGGACTTTTAACTAAATCCTCACAATAATGATTTGATGATTTATTATTGCAAATCTTTATATTCTATGTGTGTGTTTTCAAAATGGTATTTATAAATTAATGTATATTCATATGAATGTTTTAAAATATCAATTCGTTTAAAATTTTTCAAATTGGAATGGGAAGTGTTGATTCAAATGACATTTTAAAAAAAATTTAATGTTTTTCCAAATGTATGAAATTTTTCAATATATTTAATTGATATCTTATGACTTCAATTTAGAAAGGTAATTTTTTCTTTTATAAATGATTTCTGTGTTGTTATTATGTTATGGTTTCTTGGAATTACTTATGAAAATGGGTGGTTCTGTGGTAAACAGAGGGTGGGTGAGGCTGTGCTAGCTCTCTAATGCATTGGGTAACACGACTGAGGTAAAATTTAAACTTTCACCCAATGTTTCCATGAAAACTACAATGTAATTATGATATAGATTCCATAAGATACCTTTATGTTTTATGATTTCTATGAGGTTTTTTTTGGAATAAAAAGATTAAAAAATGTAACATAAATAGTTTATGTTTTATGGGTGAAAAGTTTGATTTTGTGAAAATATATTCATGTATTTTAAATATTCATGGACCAAAGGTTTTATTCTTTGTTTTATATTCTTCACTGAGCTTTTTTATGATCATACCATGTTTTTGAAGTGTTTTCCTCAGGTTAGAAGGATGGGTAAGAGAATGGAAGAAGTCATTAATATTTTCATCAAGAAAAACAAACCATGTTATGTTTAAAGGGATTAAATTGGTGGAAAATGTGGATACCAAGTGTAACTATCCACATGTAATGTTTGTTTCTATTATATAATATTTATGCCATAATTCTCTAAAACTCTAAATCTAAAAATATCCCCAATGTTAATTGTTTACTTAAATCAAGAATATATAATGTTTAAGGCTGGGGCCTTATATAAAACTTGTACAAAAGACATTGGATTTTAATATTTTGACTCTATACTCCATTTTATAAAATTTTGTACATTAATTGAGTTGTTTATCAGTAAAAAATGTGGATGTAATTATCTTTTCAAAAAGCCCCTTGAATTTTACTCCTCATCCACTATTAAAATGAAATCATCTATCCCACTTATACACACCTCTAAAACCCTTTGGAAATCTTAAACTATACTAAAAGAATCTCCCAAACACCCTCCCCTTATACTAGATTAATTAACATAGGAATTTATACAACCAATATTTTATATTTTTATAAACAAAAGGATTTACTCGAAAATGAGGTAACATTTTTCATTAATCATCATCATTTTATTTCCTTCTCAAACCCCACTCAAATATTATTATTAAATGATTATATAATAAAACAATGTATCATAAATATACTGATATGTTGTTATTAAAACGTTTACACATATAATTATACACACTTCCATCAAATGGTTAAAAATAATAATGTTTATGTGTTTGGTGAACAACCACCTCACAAAATGATGTGGTTCATTTTTCCATTACCACATATCATGGTTGAGAGTTATGATGTAAATTATATTTATATAGGATAAATTTGATATTCATAATATATTTATTATTCCATTGTTTTAATATAACATATACCTTTATGAATAACATTTTTTGGGAAGACAGTAATATCATTTGAGGAATAATGAAATACTGCCTCATCAAGCTGATGTGTTTCATTCAGGTAATACATGGAATGTATAAATAATCGTTTTATTAATAATATTTTACATATACAATATATATATATATATATATTAATGATAAACAAATATGTCATTTAATTTTAATTAATTTGAATATTTTAAAAAATGAATGTACTATTTACGCATAAGTACGACCTACCATCACCATGAATCATGCCTTTCATTTATAACTCCAATTAGTATGGATTATTATAAATACATATATAATGTATATATATTATATTTAAAACTTTTCTTATGTTTTGAGCTGTTAATATTATGATATAATTAATAGTAACAACCAGTATCATGATAAATAAAAATCAACAAACAATGAAACTAACACGTGAAATAATAAAAATAATAAAAGATTATTTAGAATAGTATAATAATATATCATAAGTGGATAATATATGATATTATTAAATTTATTATGGTTATGGTTTATGTTAGTAACAAGTTAATAACCCAGATACACGAGGTTAACATACATTCACTTGAAAGGAAACATATGATAAGGAATTTTATCGCAAATTTATTTGCATGAGTCATACAATATTTTCTCGAGTTACTAATTTTGTGTAATGTATCCACATACTATTTCAATATATTATAGAATTAAAAACGTCATTATAATAGTCATTTGGTGTTTCAATGGGAATTATTTTATCTATGGATATTTGATGTGAATTATCAAAGTGGTAAAGAATTTCATAACTCAATATATTTTTAATAGGATATAATACTTATTTGTTTTCATTATGGTTATAATGTTATGTTTGTAATATCATTTTACTAACTATTTTTATTTAGTTTTTTTATATTGATTTAAATTTGAATGACGTAGTCGATTTATTTATTTATTCTTATATCATCAATATTTAATTTTAAAGGGTTTAATTCAAAATCATATTTTGTAATAACATTTTACTTGCTATTTTTATTTTATAAAATATTTTTTTGAAAACAATACTTCATTTTTCCATTAGTCAAAGAAAATTTTTTTCTTCTAAAACCCTTTTTTTCAAAAACATTCGTAGAACTATCATTAACATTTCCAATATTATTTGTTAAATAAATTTTTACTATAATTTAATTTTTCACACGATTCTAATGGTATCTTATTAGATCATTCCAAAAAAGGTATTTTTCAAACATTTTTATCATGAAAATGAATGAATATTACCTTATAAAACATCTATAGATATGACAACCATCATTTAAAAAAAACAACACAATCAAGCATAAAAGATTCACTTTTAATTATTTGTTTTTAAAATAGGATTTCATATGAAGAAGTATTTTTTATTCTATTTAAAAATAAAAATAATATTTTCCTAAATAATTTTTATAAAACTGTTTATAGTATTTCCATTCATAAAAGACAACAAACCTTTGTTTTCTCTAAATAGGGAATATGTTAAATTGATACCATACTTATACTTCTTTTGTATGGTTATTGACTACTTTATAAAAGGATAATATTAATATTCACTACCTTAATCTCTTTGTTAGTCCCCTTGAAATATTAAATTTACTATGGTCATTCAACATTAAATTTCCCCAAGTTGTCTATATAATCTATCATGGATATGTTAATTTCGAAAACAGTATTCTATTTTTACATATAATGCTCACTTTGAAAGTTATTTTTTAGATGAAAAATATTGATAAATATATATCCTTTAATCAATATGGATATTGGATTAGGTACATTTATTTTGAGTTAAATATATTATTAGATATAAGTGGAATGCTTTGGAAATTTAGAAAACTTGTTGTGGACCATTTAATGCATGTACTGTGAGTTGGGGACCAGTTAAATAAAGACCAATGATTCATCAGTAGTCTCATGAGATGATTTTAATTGGAGAAAAACCCTATGACTTTGTTTACTAGTATAATAAATGGGTTTATAACATGTTAATTAAACAACATCGAGGATATATCAGGACATTGTTTCTATTCAAATAAATTATACATGATGCCCAAAATTTATTAATTTTTTAAATTTTTATTTAACACGTATTATCAATTATATATTCCATTTCAAAAATTCCATGGATTCATTTCATTATAAATTTATTGATTAAATGTAATGTGTTTTCAGTTTCATAATTTTAAATATTTATTATTATTTATCTAGTTATTTTAAAAGGAATCCATTCTCAGTAATTTAACATTCCATATTTTTTATGCACTTTATTTTATTATTTGTTATATGGTAGGTGTCTCTAGTTTTTACTTTTCTACGTTGGTTATTCTCAACAATTGAGTATTAATTCTATTGTAATTAACTTTTACGAGAATTTGAGATCTACCTTATTTTTTCCTTCCTAGTGAATCAAAGATTTTTTCTATGAATAATATGAAAAAATATTCTAAGATAGAATAATGTTATACACATAAGAAAAAAATATGTTCTAATTAGTGTACTCAATTATAATAGAAGACTCATGTATATTTTTGGTTTACTGAGAATATGTAGCTCTTTATTTTATTGATAATTTATTTCATATATTCATTCTAATGTGATGTATGTACACACTAGATCTTGGATTTATATGGTCTGGTCCCTATAGTTGATATCCCATAAATTTTAGTTTCAACCTTGGGAAAAATATTTATGAAATTATATATTAGAGAACATAATCATTATGTATTATTTAAGAATAAGTATATAATATAATCCAATATTTTTGTTAAGGTAGATATTATGTGGGTGTTTATGGAAATAAATCCATGTATTAATACTAAAACCAGATATGGTTATGGAACAGATTTACCAAGGGGTAAAAAATCAGAGAATGTGTGTTAGGCCTAAATTGAGTTTAACTTCGTATATGATAACCTCACACCTAGGTTGAAACTCTTGAGTTATATTCTAAAGATCATTCATATTTTATTTATAGACCATTATTAATGATGTTAATAGATAATGAACATTAATTACCTAGTTTAAACCCGATATTTCTTTGATAGAAACTTGTGTGTAATGTGTTGGACATCTTAAATATGGCCTTTATAATATGTTAATTGATGCTCACACCATTGTTTTTGGTTTTAGTGAATGACCTCCTCTAAAGTATATTATCTAGAACACATATGTGCATTTGTGGATCGAAATGGATGAATTCTTTATGTATTATGGTTATATTGAAATCCTTAGATAAACGGAAATTTAATGATTAACATTATATAATGGATTCCCATCATATTTATTTTATAAATTACAATAATATGGTTTTAGGAATGGAAATTGTATATGTACAGTGACAACCCGTCATGTCTAACACTTCCATGAGACTTGAATCCTTGATCGAAGAACGATATGGGTTTAATTCTAACCACTAATCTATACAACTTCCTAGTTAACATGTCATTGTTTTGACTTAAACAATTGGATTGATAAATATTAACGATTAACCTGCAGTGAAGCTTTTTAGTTTTAGAGATGAATACATTAACCATAATGATTATAGAGAATATTTAGATATGAATAGATATAATTTTCACTAATTTATCTGAATTATGATCCATTATAAATGTATATTTGTGATTTATGCATCAATGTTAATTTATGGATAACCTTTTATTGAAGTATAGGATGAATTTGAAATTGGTCAAAGAAAAAAATGATTAGTTTTTTATATAAAATAAAAACACGTTAAATACCCATATTTATCTATATTATTAGGAATTAAAATATTTAATCAAAATTATGAAAACAATGATGAAAGATATTTTCCTAATTCCATATTATTTTGGAATAGACTCTCTTCTAAATCATCACAAATTTTTGACTTTGATATCCTCAAGCATTTATTGATCATTCACATATTTTGTATTTATGACCAAAATCACGTACTATTATTATTTATGACTTTCCTCCATGTATGTATCACTACATGACACTAATGTTCTCCTACTTGGAGACCTATCTATATGTTAGTCAATGTGAAAATTTTATTTCCCTTTATCTCTTTTTTATAGGATGTTCTACAAAACCGTCTCAACATATAGGATTTTATCATATGAAATATAAATCAATCTATTACCATGATTGATTTTAAATTTGAAGATTTAATTTATTTACGTTGGAGAGACGGTGATTCCCTAGTATTATAATGTAAGACTATTTTAGTCAATATCGTGTATGCCACTCAACACCAATCCCAAATGGGAATAAAATGACTTGGGAAATTACCATATAATTACTATTTGAAATAAATTCTATCTATAGTATATCTAAATGGAATGAAATACTGAGTTATCTTATTTTACACATAAAAAACTAACATCTTAGATATTTTTTGTAGCATGAATTGCCTAGTTTTACAAAGGAATAACTTATTATTAAAATATTATTATTTGATATATTTAATTATAACAAATACCATAAATTCATGGCTATGAACCCGACTAACTATCTTCTTATATTATATGGTCTACCCAAATTTAAAAATAATTTATTTATACCAATTAATTAGAAGCGAATATAAAATCTATTTGAATACGAAGGAAATGTTTTTATACTCCCAAATGTGTTTTGTAATAATAAAATATATTAAAAACAATTAATATATTATATTAATGAGTTATATATGTTATATATACAATAAGTTTTTTTTATATTTCTTCTATTGATTTTTTATTGATGATATTAGAAAACCACAATGTTAATGCATAATACACACCATTTTTATAATGGAACTTTTCCCATTTTTAATGGAGAACCTATTTTAAATCTAATTTTGTATCCTTTATAAATATTATATGTCAAAATATATTTTCCGTTATAAAATTATAAACATAAAAATTAGTAATATATGGTCATTTGTAATTTTTGTATGATGTTTCAATTTTTTTATGAGTAGTTTAAAATATTGAATTTCTTTACAAAACTCAATTTTCATCATATTTAATTATAAGGATAAACCATATTTTTTATCGTTTTTAATGATTAATTGGATATATTTTAAATTAAATAATACAATTAAGGTGATTTGAATAAATTTATATTTGATATAAAATATTAAAACATTGAAAACAAGTGAACATTTTACTTTATATCCCCACTTTTCCCCTTCTATGGGACTAATTTAAATTAACTTCTACCAATTAACTGTTGTTAATTTCAAAAAGTCAATTTAATATTTGGAATTATAATAATTTCTAATTTCTAATTATTTCATCATTGTCTTTGAAAATAGGATTAGTGAAAGTTGTTAAAATTAATTTCAATTATTAGGAGAAACAATAGCTTAATTTGGGATTATACCTTAACTGTAACGTTATAAATAACATATAAATTTCGTCTAAATCCATTATAAATTCACATATCTACCTGATACTACCTTTTTCCAAATTTGTATCACTACTAGAACCACTTTCCAATGTAAAAACATGGGAAGAATTCCCTTTTCTAAAATTCCCAAGATTTCCACTCCACCTCCACCCCCCAAAACTATTCCAATTCCATAGTTATATAATATTACCATTATCATAAATGTAAAAAAATATTTTATAATTAAATGGTTTCGAAAAACAATTATACACTTCTATATAATGGATAATGAACATACCATTTATGTGTACGACGAACACCTACCTCACAAAATGATGTGTTTCATTTTTCCTTTACCAGATCTCATGGTGAGAAAATATCATTTATATTGGATTTATATATTATATATATTATATTTATAATTTATTTATGATTATTTTATTTTTAAATAACAGAAACATTAATTGTTTTCCAATTGTGGTAATACGATCATAACGTCTGTAGAAGTGTGAACTACCACATCATCAGAACAATGTGATTAATTCATGCTACACATGGATGTATAAAGGATGGTTTTAATAAACCAATGTAACGTATATGAAATATTAATTAATATATAATTATAATACCACAATATATTATTTAATTTTAATTATTTTAAATATAGAAAATAATTTAATGTAATTTTCATCCATATATACGACCTACTATCTCTATGAATGCTGAATTTCATTTCCTATATGGAAATATTATTTATTATTATAAATAACTCTATATCAAATATAAATGATATTTAAATCATTGTTTAAATATGGTATATATAAAAATCATTATGTATTTTAATGAAACAACATGTATCATGTGAAAACATACATGATAATCTTGGTAATTTACACAAGAAATATAGAAAATATTGAAAAATTATTCACAAATAGGTAATAAGATATCATAAGTTAATAATATATGATATTATAGAAATGATATTTATTTATAAGTTAGTATAATGTTTTAAACCCTTATACATTAGGTTACGGGATATTCATTGAAAATAAAATACATGGTAAGTGATTCTTGTCTCACATTTCTTTTTGTGTGGCACACACCATTTTCCCAACATACATTTTTGTGTGGTGTCAGAAACCAACATTGGTCACAATCAAAACCAGCACCAAAACCAGCTTTCAATAAGGCCCTAAAAGTGTTCCCTATCCCCACGAGAAGGCATAAGTTCATTGGTATCATATATTTATGTTTGGGAAAAATTTACCCAAGTATGGAAACTAAAAACATTAAAAACAATCGATAAACCAAATATGAAAATTCATAAAAAAGATAAAAAAATTCATAACTGAATAAAAAGATTCAAACATATAATAAGTGGTCCATAGGAACATAAAATGGCAGAAAACTTCTCTAAGAACACCACACAACATGGGGTCATCACCCACATGTTGTCTCCACAACATCGCACCATGGAAGGAAACTAACAACCCTAACCGCCATCACCCACGGCATTGCATTTACATGTGTCAAACATGATCAAGTAAACAGATATCAAGGGGGTGTTAGTAGGTTGAGATCCTAAGACTAATAAAATACCACCAACAGATTCCATAGAGTCAATAATACATGATAAAAACATGTCATTTTCAATAACGAATAAGTGGTGGAAATAATTTATAAAAAACGAAGCTTTTGAATGTAATCATTTTTCAAAGGTAATTTTATATCAGTGAAAACATTTCAAAAAATCATGTATGCTGCAATATTTTCAACAAAAATTACCATATGCTAAAGATAATTACAAAAGAGTCAATGAGAACTATTCTCAAGAACACCCTTATGCACTATTTAGTCTCATGACCCATTTACCTCATACCTCAATGTCATGTAACCATAAAAAAATACATTTTCGTGAAAGATACACTTTTAGGGAACATACCCATATCATAGTGGACTCTAATAATCATCAATATAGTTTTTAGTCTTTTTTTATCAATTTTTCTCAATGAAACCAGGATAAAACAGTTTCAGATCAATAGAGTACTAGTACATTTCTGCCCTCCTAGAAACCTGGGCATCCGCCATTGTTCTAAAACCATATTCACATGTTAACAAAATCCATTATAATATAAATACATAATTTATGGTCATAAAAAACTGAAAACAGTAGCTATACATGCATGTCACCACTTAAACCACTTAATAAAACCTTTTAGATTTCAGTAAAACAACATCACAAATTTTAAAAAAACAATTCCCACAAAATCCCTTAAAACCCCACTTTGAACACCGTGTTCTTTCCCATATTCAATAATACAAAATCTTTATCCCCAAAAACATTTCAATAAATCCATTACATCAATTATAAATCAATCCCAACTGGCATGCCATAAAATAGACATGTTAAAAACCCAATTTAACAAAACATTGGTACCTAAAACCATTTTATTAACAAACATCACCAAAACTAGATTTTATTGTTAAGAAAATGATGGAAAAGTGTGCTATAAAAATGAATTAAGAAATGCTAACTAATATAGCATTGACTATGCATGGATTCACCTACCAAAAGTGTCCATAATTTATCAAATTCAAGGGGTCTAGGGGGTTATATGGGGGAATGTTATGCAAAAAATACAAAAAAGTACCTTAAAATAAAGACATGGGTGTAACAATTCTCCCCACCATGAAAACATTCTATCTCGGAAAGTCAACCAGAAGATTAATCAGAAAAAAAGAATGGGTATGCTTCATCAACCAATGAATTTTTATCTGATGTATAATATGAATCATTACTATGCTACCAATGAACCCAAACAAGTGGAATAAACATTCCCTGAAGAAACTTTTGTTGGTAATAAACTATTCACATCGACCACTCAAAGACAGACAAATCTTGCTCTATATCCAACTCCACCCAATTCAATACATGGGATGGATTCATGATGTATTTAATAAACATGGAGTCATTGAAGACGTCATGGATGAATGTCAATTGAGACGGTAATGCCAACATTTATGCCACTATGCCAATACACTCAGGGATCTCAAAAGGTCTGACATATTGGGACATTATCTTCCACTTCTTTCCCAATGGACGATGGCATGTATGATGGGCCGTTTCATGAATACCCAGTCACCCCTAGAAAACACTATTTGTTGGCACCACTCATCAACATATGATTTACAAAAACTATGAGTTGTCACTATGCACTCCTTGATCAACTAGACCTTCTCAGACATCTCCTGCTCAAGACACACCCCACCAGTGAAGCCTGACCATCCTCATCCCAACAAAGGGGGGACTGACAAGTCCAACAATAGTGTTCCTCAAAAAGAAACATTCAAATAGAGGATTGGTAACTGTTATTTTATGAAAACTCATCCAATCCCAAATGGCTATCTCGGGACCCTCCAAACACCAAAACACATTCAAGCAGCATGTCCTCCAAAATCTGGTTTTCCTACTTTGTCTTTCCATCCATTTGGGGATGGTAAGCCAAGATCATCTTAATCTGAGACATTTGGTGATTCTAAAGGCCTTCTAAAAACCAATAAGTTAAACATGTCTCTCTATCGGAGTCAACTGCTAATGGAACACCATGGATACTTACCACCTCCTGTAGAAAAATTTCCCAAATCATCCACCTTACCTATATCTTTGATCAGAATTAAGTGGTCTGATTCTTTCAGATAACCAATAACAACCCAAATGAAAATATTACCTCGAGGTGTGTCAGGTAAGACAAATATTAAGTCAATGGAAACTGTTTCCCACTTAATGGTAGGAATAAGTAATGGATGGAGTAAACTATAGGGACTTTGATGCACTACATTCACCTGCTTGAATGCGTAGTATCTTGACATAAACTCTGGGATGTCTCGTCTCATGCCAAAACACCACAAATGCCAACAGACATCATAATACATCTTGGTGGCACCTAGAAAGAATTCCCACAAATATTGGTGGCTATCCTACATACACACCATCCACAGAGAAAACAACACTAATGAATGGCCCTAGAAGTACATGATTCCACTAAGAGACAAAGACAAATCAGAATATGTCTTCCCCTATAAATAAAATACATCGACCGCTAACAGAGATCATCACAAGGCTATTACCACTAAATTTTCTCCACCAGAGAAGGAGTCAATTGAATTCTCGCTAATAATGCACCCACATTTATCGCCTTGGTCTCCACAAGCATATGATATTTGAGTGGCATCAGAGTCCACTCATCATTAGACATCTTCAAATCATGAACCAAGATTTTTCTAAATAATTTTTGGGCCACCACGTTACCCTTTCCCGGGGTATAATCACTGTCAATGTGGAACCCTAGAAAATACTCTATCCAACGATGCTACCTCATATGGAGGTCCTTCTATGGGAAGATATATCCCAAGATTTTTTGATCAAAGTGGACCACAAACTTCTCCCTAAAGAGTTAGTGATGCCAAGTCGTCAACGTGTCCATCATAGCTTATATTTCGATGTCTTGGGTTGGTTAATTTTTTGTGTGTGGTCATAGTTGGTGTGAACCATACGACACCACATGATCAAACTGTATAAGCATGAACTGAGTTCCCAAACCTAAATCATCATAATATACCACATACCCCTATCCAGCCTCTGGAAAAATCATAATGGTGGTGGTAGTCAACCATTAATTAAGCTCCCCGAATGTTGCAAGACATTCTAGACCCATAAAAACATCACCCCTTTCTGAGGTGATCATAGTAATCAGTGATGAAATCAAAGAGAATTACCGAACAAAACACCTTTAATAACTACCCAGGATGGGGAATATCATGATTTTGAACACGTTTTTCAGCTACTCTTATGATATATCCACATATATCTTCTCGGGTTCCACCAAAAAATACCCACTCTGAGATCACATTCCATATATATAACCTATATGATCCATAATTTGAATTTGGACATCTTTGAATAATTTTGATGCTCTCACAATGTGCCCAGAACAGTCCGCAAGTGATGCTGATGAACATACTCGGGTCCCAAATAAACTAGGATTTAATCCAAAATAACCACGACAAAATAATCGAGATACTAAAGAAAGACCATATTCATGAGTTCCATAAAGACTGCAGGAGAATTGGTCAATATGAAGGGCATGACCAAGTACTTTAAGTGACTGTACCTTCTTCTGAAGGCATTCTTTGGGATATCTGCATATTTCACCCTTGGTTGATGATATACCGAATGCAAGTAAAAGTTAGAAAACCAAATTTCCCTCTTCAGCTGATCTAACAAGTCATCTATTCACAGAAAATGATATTCATTCTGAATTATAACATTATTATGCTTCATGTAGTCAATGCACAACTGGGGGGCCTTGTCATCCATTTTTGCGAACAACACTAGAGCGGTTCATGGAGAGACACTCAAGAAAATGAATATTTTGTATTCTAAATTTTCTATTTGTATCATTGATTCACTCAGATCGGTGGGGTGCATGTTATATGAGATAAGATATATCTGTTGTGTTCCCTATGACGTATCAATTGAGAACTCCACATCCTTCTAAATGTGAAATACTAAAAAATCATCAAGCAATTTCTCCAGAAACTCATCAACTACAAGAGGTAGTCCATAGTGAGTAACATGAACATTGTCCTACATCACGAGTGATTTTAACTAAAAAATAAAATATCCCAACTCTGGGAGTTGAGGTCCTCTATGATTCAACTGAGTATCCCATCCCCCACGAAAAACCAGCAGACACCCATCAGGTTCCCTGTAACTGATGCACAACCTATATCAATTGATTTGTGCCTGGAAGTGTAGTAACCAATCCATTCCATGTATTATATCAAACATATCAATATATAAGACCAAGATGTCCCACTCTATAACTTCCACTAACACATAAATCACACACGACGGGCACCTAAGACTCCTCTCCTTCTTCTTTCCCATCGACATCACCAAATCCATCGAAAAAGACAATAACCAAATTGGAAAATTCAGTATGTCTACAAAATTGAAATAAATGAATGAAACAATTAATCCATTATCAAAGAGATCCTTAGTTATATAATATTTATTCAAAATGATACCTAGAACTATCAACAGTGTCGCCTCTAATCCTGCTGCTGCCTGATCCATCACATGGAGTTGTCTGGTCTCTTCCTGAGGATAACCATTAGTCTTTTCTTGTTCCATGAATTGTCTCTTAGTAGAAGATGACAAATCCCTATAGCCATGGATTCCAAATAGAGGTCCTCCCATCCATTATGTCTTTGATTGAGATGACACTCCTCTTGAATCCACAGACCCTTCCCCACTCTAATGTGGACATGCCACCTTACAAAAGAGTTACATGTGACCCATACCTCCACATTCATAACATGTCTTTAGAGGAAATGAGAATACTGGTCGGATGTTCCCTGACCTACCACTCTAGTGGCACATTACATACCTCGCATTATAATCCATAGATGAAAAATAACATGAGGAGTGGCATGATCTACCACCTCCCTTCTTCCCCCACTCTCCTCACTTACTGGGGTTCTATGCTACTATGTAAATTAATAGTCCTATTTTTCAATAACTCTTGGTCCATTTCCATTCTAGGAAAAGTATCATATTCTCTAATAGGATCATGAATTGGATCCACTAGTCTGTGATTGTTCCCTAAACTATTTTGCGGGGAGGCATGCTGCTATTAAAAGACAATAGTCACAACAACAAAAATCAGTACGAAAATTTTGAATATTCAATCAATAAAATAAAATATAAATAATATAATCAAATTAATATTATCAATGAAAAAAAACTAACCTTCCCCCACCAAATTTCTACGTATACTCTATAGCCCGCACATCTCCCCTGGAAGTGAAGTCAAATAAACAATTCCAATTTCCCAAGGTGACTCAATTTCATTCAAGATTAGTTCAAGGCAAGCACCCTAATCATCACCCAAAGTCTGAGCCTCGATAGTCCTAGCACTTTTCTATCCCAACTCATCCAAAAATAATTATATAACCCAAAACATTAACCTATTTTGAATCAATTTTTATCTGGAATGAAATCTGGTCTCTTTTAAAACCGACACCAAACCTAGACCTGAACAAGGATCAAAGTTTGTTCCCTATCCCCATAGCTTGGAAAAAGTTATCAGGTATCATAGATTTTTGTTTGGGAATAACTTACTTGAGATTGTAGATATAAAACATCAAAACCATTCGATAAACCGATTCTGAAAATGCATGAAAAAAAGACTTATTCAATGTCCAGAACTGAATACATAGGTTCAATCATATAACAATAGGTCCAAAGGAACATAAAATTAGAATCAAAATATCCCCATGGACACCACACGACATGTGGTAATCATCCACAAGCCGTCTGCACAATGTGGAACTAGGGATATGAAGTAACAACCTAATCCACCATCACCCAAGTCCTTGCCTTTACCTGTGTCTAACATGGTCGAGTCAAATTTCACCCAAGGTGTGTATATAGGGTCTGATCCTATGCCCAATCCGATACCACAATGAGATTCCATATATTAAATAATACAGGATAAAAATCATTTCATTAATAATAAAAAACAATTTGTGGAAATAATTTCTATACAATGAAACATTTGAATGTAATAATTTTTCTTAAGGAATTTTCTATGAATGAGTACATATAAGTAAAACATGTAATTTATGTGATTTTAAAAAAGAATCCCATATTCGAATGATAATTTTAAAAGAGTCAATGAGCACTAATATCAGGAAGACCCCTAGGCACTAGTTAGTTTCAGGCCCCATGTACCTCGTACCTCAGTGTAATGTAACCTTTTAAAAATCAATTCTCATGCATGATCCACTAGTAGGTAACATGAACGTAACCTAGTGGTCCCAAATAATAATCAATAAAGTTTTGTTAGTGTTTCCATTATCCATTTTTTTAGTGAAATATGGATAAAACAACTTCAGATCACTAGCGTACTAGTACATATCCTCCCTCATAGATACATGGCCTTCCCACATTTTTCTCAAACTATTTTCAGATGTTACCAATATCCAATATCACATTACCACATCATTTTTTGTTATAAAAGAATCAAAACCATATATACACATTCTATTCACCACTTACACCACTTAATAAAACCTTTAGGATTTCAATAAAATAACTTCATATAATTTAACAATATTTGGATCACAAAATCTCTTTAAACCCCCACATTGAACACCATGTGCAAACCCAAATTCACTAAAACAGAAATTTCATCTCCCAATACATTTATATAATCCCATTACATGAGTTATAAAACAACCCCAATTGGTATAACATAAAATAGACATGTGACAAACCCAAATTAACCCAAAATTGGTACCTAAAACCCATTTTCTTAAAAAAATGTCTCCAAAACCAGATTTCAAAGCCAGGAAAATAATGTTGTAGTGTAATAAAAATAGAAATTAAGAAAATATAACTAATATATCATTGATTAAACATGGAATCACCAAATAAAAGTGTCCAAACATCATCAAATCCAAGTGGGTCTTAGAGGGAATCATTGGGGCTTAATGTTAGGCTAATAATATAAAATAAAGAAGTACTGTAAATAAAGGACATGGGTGTGACATGTATGGTGTATATTTAATATTTCTATATATTCTCTATTAATTTCATCATTATTAATTTTAATTTGATTATAAATTTGAATCAATTATTTTGTGTTGGTTTTTAATTAAAACATACCATGTGGTAGAGAATTTCTTAACCCCATTCCTTTTCAATTGGTTATATTTATTCTTCACTATCATTATTATTAACAAATTATGCTTACAATCAATTTTTTATTATTTTTTTTCAAATTTATTTATTTCTATTTTCTTTTGAAACACATAATAAATATATTTATTAATTATCACATTAATGTTTTGTCCTTTTCAAGTGTTTACTTCAAAATCTCATTTTTATGGATTTTTTGTTCTTGAATTTCAACCCAAGGAGATTATTGGATAACATTTTAGTAAACCATTTAATATTAGTATCATATAGTAAATCATGAACATTTTCAGGTAATAGTATCATTTTCCCATTTTTTGTAGTCAAAAGATTTATGATTTTTTTTAAGAATACCAGAATTCATTTCCCTTTTAGTTAGATATCTTATTTTCATTAAAACCACATGTTTTCTAAAAATATTTTCTAATTTTTTTAAAAATTTACTTTATGATTTATAAAATAATTTTTCATATTTTTTCGTATAATATAATTTCCAATGGAATATAATTTTTAATTTCTGTAAAAGGCACTTTTCTAATATTTTACCATGAAAGAGAAATTTCTTTACCTAGTATGGAATATAAGGATTGACCCACCGTCATTTCATTTAAGATAAATTTGCATGTTTAAAGGATTAATTTGTAATGAAATTGTTTTCAAATGGGATTAAAAATAAAATGATTTTAATTTTTTTTCTAAATAAAAATTACATTCCTCTTATGTATGATTTTAAAATATTTTTTAAGTATATAAATTAACAATAAAATCAAAGTTTTATTTTTACTCCACTTGGGATATGTTGTATTGATACCATTATTAATCTTTCTTTAGATGGATTTTAATTTATTTTTACAAGGATTTTATTGTAATTCAATACCTTTATTGTTCTATTATTTTTTCGGAAATATTAAATTTCCAATGATAATTGAACATTAAATTTTCCATAGAATAGATATGTTTTTACCATAGAAATAAACATTATTGAGGATATATCTTGATAGTATAGTTGTTCATGTGTGATATATATTACATATAATAATTAATCATTCCACTAATTTTGATTCAGCATTTATTATCGATGGTATTTTAATTATGAAAAAAGTCAATAGATGCATTTCATTCTTAGTTTACTGATTAAATTTCATGTTTCCTTAGTTTCGCAAATTTTTATATTGATTATTATTTATACATGTTTTTAAATGTAATGTGATCATAGTTATTTACCATTCCATAATTTTTATGCAATTCATTTGAAAACGAACCAAACTTGATGTGCATGGACATTACATTAATTTTTTGGAATACTTAATACATTGCACAAACAAACAACAAATGGAAATTTTATTTAGGTGTCTTTGGAAACATGGAACATTATATTCTATCTTGGTTAATGATCATCAACATATCTTATAATGATCTTACACTTTTTTCCATCCTAAAACCATTATTTATATCATTGGGAAAAGAAAACATTAAAATGGTGAGCTCAAATTCACTATGATGATAAAAATTGAGAACATAAAAAACAATTGTCATAATAATGTAAAAAATTAAACATAAAGTTAAAATATCAAATTCATGTGTTATTAAATTTATTTTGGAAATATGTAAGTCATAGATCATACATGAACATTAACCTTGATAAAATAGCATTGGCATAAAACATGGAATTGGGGGAAACAAATAAGAACATAGTATGATTTCCATAGTAGCAATGGAATTGATGTCAATACCATCATAGTGGAAAAAATCCATTATTGAACAGGGATTAATTTTCATTACAGTCATGTATTACAGATACACATTTACATGACTTCTAGCCCCATATTACATAATCGGATTCAAATTCCATTCGAGTCATGTATATCACATTATATATAAATCTATACCCAATGAATTTGAAAAATATATATTTCTCATCCATCTCATAATGAAATGATTCATACATGTTTCATAAAAACAAAAATAATTCATCATAGAAAAATCTAACAATTAAAATACACTTCTTAAACATCATACCATCATAACATAATACATATATAATATCATTCCTTCACTATAAAAAATAAAAAAAATTAATAATTGGGATTGAAAAATTACCCAATTTTAAAATTGTAATTATAGATGGAAAAGAATATTTTTATAATACTGGATCTTAAATCTTGAGGAAAATATACTCAATCCTTCAAAAACATTTCCTTTTCTCATAATTATTCATAATTTTAAAATGATATAATTTAGTTGAAAATAAATAAAAAATATTTTAAAATAATATTCATGGAAATATAGTGATTTGTAAGAATAACAATCCAGTCATGTCATAGAAGTAAAAAACCATTCTCTTGCGCTTTTGATGAAGACGTGAAAATGTACATTGTAGGGTAAACGAAAGAATGATTCCTTCCAGACCATGTTGTGAATCTAAAAAATGGGTAAAAATAAAATTAACTATTCATTTAGAATAGAAACATACTGTGAAAACTTTTTTAGAAATCATGGACATGGATGATAATTAAACCCCCAGTAAATACTTACGTATTAACAATCTCGGATAAAAGTGAGTTTGGAAAATTATCTCTGAAATTATGTAAGATTTCATCAATATATTTTTAAAACTCTTGTATAGTTGGTTTAAACATATTATTATCTTATAAATGAACCATAATAATATTTATGATATAATATATGATTTACTTATGACATTTTATTACCCTTTCATTTATAAATTCTGTGATAAATCAATGTTTTTTGTAATAATCATTTTATATTTCTAACATATTCTGAATCATTATTCTTGATATTATTAAATATATTTTTATTTACATACATATATAATGTAAATTTTGATTTATATATCATATATATTCAGTATAAAAGTATATATTATAAATAGATAAATGAAACAAAATTCATCGTTCATTGAGACAGTCAGTCGTATGTACACATAAATGTTGTTTCCATTTCTTTATTGAATTTAATGAATGAAAGTAAATGAAATATATATATAAATGTAATTATTATTTCATTCTAGAATTAGATAGTATATTTTATTATAGATATTAATTATCATCGAATATTAATTATTTAAATCCATTATACAAATCATGATACCCATCCAAATATTTTATTTTTTAATTTCAAATTACACCATGTTGTGGGGACGGTAATTTGTTATTATGGACACATGGTGATGTTGTTTTTCATAGGATAGATAAAGGATGGTATAAGGTTGTTCCATAACTATTGTAACATCTCATCATGTATAAAATATTTTATATATTATTATTTATTGAAACATCATTATAAGAGGATGTAGATGAAAAAAAAATTCTGAAAGTGGTGATAGAATAATTAACACTTTTCTGAGTATATCCTTTATATTTCCACTAATGGTCTCCCTATGATGGATTTCAATGCATAGAATGGACACTATGAGGAAGGGAGGGATGTTTTGAGATTATTGGATCATAGTATGGATGATCATAAGGGATTGAATGTTCTGAGTAAGTGATTATAGGTGGTGACATTTTTTTAGAGGGAGGAGGGGCACTTCTGGAATGTCTTGAAATATAAATTAATGATAAATTTATTTTTAGTTTATAATGGTCTGAAACTCATCTATTTTGATGATAAGATAACTATGGGTCGATATTATCTAAAATAATTAAAGTTATACATTTTATAATATTTTTTATACCTTTTCAATTTGATTAATCCTTATTTAATATAATGTAATTTAATATGTTGTAATAATATTGCTAATTTTAAATGGTTATAAATATTTACCAATATGTTGTAAATTGTAAATAGTTGGATTATTTATTAAATTTAATACTATATAATATTTAATTATTAATTTTTAAATATTTTTATGCTTTTTAAAAAATTTAATGATATGTTATTTTTATAAAACATCAATAGCGTCAATTGTGACACTTTTCATTTATTCGACTTTAAATAAAATCCACACATAAGATAAATTTGATCCCAAATAATGTATACATAGAAAAATGTCATAGTCACCTATAAATTTTTTGTAGATGATTAATTAGTTCATATGATATTTCTTTTAATTTTCAAAGCCCAATATTGGATATTTCTATTACAAAAATAATTTCTACATCACTATTCTATCATTATTATGTGTAAATATTTAATCTCAAAAAAATATAAATAAATTATCAAAAAGTTGACAATTTCATTATATATTTTGAGACAATTTATTTTCAAAGTATTATCAAATTTATAACTACATGAAAATTATTATAATGATAATAGACATGAGAGTGACACGTTGTCACTTTAATTAGTTTTAATTATAATTACTTCACATTCATGGAAGAAAGTACACTAAAAGAATAAATTCAAACCCCTTATTTTTATCGGTATTCAAGATCCATTCCCTAATGTTGCAGAAATTGTCAGGAGGATAAATACCTAAATTATATTGGTATAATTTCACTGTTTTTCATGCCCTGATCAATTTTCATATCATATCATATATAATGAAATGACGTATAATTTTTCTTTATTTATGTTCTATAAGATCATCCGATTGAATGATATGAAATTTCATTTGTCTCAACAAAAAGTATAACGTAGGTTATAAAATATGCACAAGTCCACCTATAGTGAGATAAGACATTATTCTAACTAATGTCGTCCGATGTTTAACACAATCATTCCATACATTTATAACATTAAAATTATTATAAAGTTTATAAATACAGTGATACAGAAAATGGTTAACTTACTTAGCTCAAAATTTATCCACCATATATAATAATGTATATCTGGTTGGTCACATTCCAAAAGTGTGAAAACCTTCATCATGTAATCTATTGAGTCAAGGTAACGACATGATTTATAAGTTATCATTATTGAAATCTTGCATGATAAAATATTTAAAAACATATTGAATATATTCTTTAATTACCAAAAAGATGAATACTTCTTCCCTGATACCATAACCCTATTGTGAAAAACACTATATTTAGTTATCCAGAAACAATAATCATCCAATTTTCTTATTCAAATCCATCCTATCATTATACATGAATCATTATCATAACATAAGGGACATATTTGGGGTCATATTCCCCTTAATCATATGTTCTACAACTATATCACCATATCCATAAATCACTTTATTGGATACTTAGAACAATTCCACATATCCTATTCAATAATTCATGAAAAACTTATATTGGAACCAATTATATATTTCATGATTCATAAAACATAATATTTGAATTCCTGAACATGGACACCTCTATCATCTATCATTATTCTTAAACCATTACTAAAGATCCATCATCATCATATTTTTTAAAATATGAATCATGTCTTAAGGTTTCTAAACAGAAATATTCTTCAATATAATTAATATTATAGGAACATCACATACCTTTCACATGTCGTATGCAATTTATTTATCCATTGCTATATGACCAATACTTGTACCATCATCAACATTCACATCATGATATTTCTACTTAGGAAAGTGATCTTCATAATTCTTATTCTTTGCAAATCTAAAACATTCGATGGTTATCATTTTTCTATGAAGATCTAGATATTTACTAAGACCATAAATAAAGGTATGAGAGATACATATTATATATTAGAAACACATAAGAAAGATAAATTATATATTATATTTCAATCTATGATAAATTCAGTTTAAACATAGGTTAGTCCAGATTATCAAAAAAACCATTGGATAGTTACCTATACATGATTTATCCTTTCTAAATCCATAGACATATCCTTATAAATATTTCCAGGGATATCACAATTGTGTTCACATCCAAGTTTCTAAAGTTGACTATACCATCACTCTGAAACCGACTGTAACATTATAGAATTATTTCTAATGGACTAGAATTGAAATCTATCACAGAGCTCCATGGGTGGATACAACCCCTGGGGTGGCCCACAATTCCCAGTGGTATCCAATTCTTCATAAAGATCTTGGGAAGAAACAAATGCATCGTTCAACATTCACATGTGATTGGTCCCAATGATCAGATTCATTCATACCACCATTGATCTGATACATCCTCTAATGACCCAAGATTTACGTACACGGAAATTAAATTACTTTTACCGAATAATTAATACATCACACAAATATACACCAAAATACATTTTTCGTTAGGTGTCATTGTAAACCTGGAACGTATTCATTTATCTTGGTGGAAGATCTTCAATGTCAACTATAAAGAGCATACTCTTTTGTTTTCCTACCTAAAAGCATTCTTTATATCATGGGAAAATTAATAATAAAAAGTGTGAGATGAAATTATTAATAAGTGTAAACATTTATAATATAAAATAAATCATAAACATAGTAATGTAAAAATAGGAACATAATGTTTAAATTTCAAAATCATGAGTCATGAAACAAATCTTGGTTGTAGGTATGATATAAATCATCAAATAACATTAACCATGATAAAATAGCATTGTCATAAAACATGGAATCATGATAGAAAAAGAATCACATAATATGATTTCAATAGTATCCATGGAATTGCTTCCTAGATCAACATAGTGGACAAAGAACATTACTGAACTGGGTTTATTTGTCATTACAACAATGTATTACTGAACAAGATTTACTTCTAATTCCAAAGTAGTATTACTGAATAAAAATCACTTGTCATTATATTCATGTATATCTAATGGGATATAAATCATTACACAATGAATAGCAGAGAGATATTTGTCCCACCCATCTCATAATGAAATCATTCATACATGTTCCACAAAAACATTAATCATTCATCATATCATAACTCAAGAAATAAAATAGGCTTCTAAAACATCAATCCAACATAACATAATACATATAAAATATAATTCCATCATTAAAAAAATAAAATTATATAAACTAGATAGATATAAAAAAACTTCATTTGAATATTTTCATCTTAGATGGAATATAATATTGATAAAATACATGAAAATAATTCTTGAAAAAATATCATTTCATCTTCAAAAGAATTTACTTTTCACAAAATTCCATGCTATTTTAAAAGTTATGAATCTAACAAAATATAAACTAAAATTTTTTTAAAGAAAGATTCATTGATATAATGTGTTTTGAATGCATAAGAATCCTTTCATTCCATAGATGTAAAAAAAAAATTTCATGTACATTTTTCGAAGAAGGGAAAATGTACCCTGTGTGGAAAATGGAAGAATGATCCCATCCGAACCTTGTATAAAATGTCAAAGAAATATGTAAAATGACATTAAACATAATTAGAATAATAATAAACATTTTATGAAAACAATTATATAAATTATTGACATGGGAGACAAATATACATCAGTAAATACTTATGTATAAACAATATCATTTTAAAATAAGATTGCAAAATTATCCATTACATTATTTATGAATTCTTATTTATGTGTCCAAAACTCATGTATAGTGGGTTTAAAAATATTATAATCTTGTAATTGAACCATACTAATTTTTATGATACCATATACGATTAAATTATGAGTTTTCATTATCCATTTGTTTATAAATTCCATGTTAATGCAACTTTTTGGGTATCAATGATTTTATTTATTGTACGTGTTTTAACTATTTATTCTTCATCTTATTACATAGATCGTGAATTACTTAATTATATAAAGTTCCCCTCATCCCTATTTTAAAAGGGAACCACCTCTTTATTTTAAAAGGGCACCACCATAAATATTATGTATATATATAATAAATTGTTATAAATATTTAATTATGTGTTGTTAGTTTTCTATAAATGGATGATTTATGAAATTTTAGACCACAAAATTTAAACATTATAATATAAAAAAAATTGAGATTTTTAAATAATTTAGTAATAAGTAATTTTTGTAAAACATCAATACAGTAAATTTTGACACAATTCATTCATTTGAAATTAAATAAACTTCACAAAGAATATAAATTAGAACAAAAAATTTAAATACACTTTTAACAGGACAGAGTCACCTATAAAATTCGTGGACCACATTAAATAGTTAATAAGATATTTCTTTTAATAATTTTTAAACACTTTATTTGATATTTAAATTAATAAAATAATTTCTACATCAATATTATGTCATAATTAATGTTACTACATAAATTCTAATGATTTGATAAATTCCTAATATTTTTGGAGACTATTTATGTTTTATGTTTTATTAAATTTATCACTACATTTAAATTATTATACTTATAATAGAAAAGAGAGGGGAAATTTTTCACTTTCTTTTGTTTTACTTTTATGTAAATCACTTTTATAGGAAAAGTACATTAAATGATTAAATTCCAACTCTTAGGTGATATTGGTTGACACTAATTCATACAATAGTATTTTTGAAGGTGTTATGGTAATTTTATTATCATTGTCATATAGTTTTTACCCTAATTAACCTTATTTACCTTTCACAATTTTAAATAAAAAATACCATAGTTATTATTTATAATATCAGAAAAAAAAGTAACCAATTAAAATAATGTAGACCCACTGATTCCAAATATGGAATTCATTTTTTAAAATTTCAAACACATAAGTTTCAATAATTAATGTAAAATTAATTCTAATTGTCAATACCAGAATGTTGGGTTTAAAGAACTAAAATCTATTAAAAGACTGTCATGCATTTATGTAAAATTTAAATGTGAAATTACATCCAATGAAAAACATTGTATTATTGATAAAAACATAATCCAATTACACATTAAAAAATATTTAAATAGATAATATAACTAAATTAATAAATTATATTAAATGGAAGGTTTGAATTAAAATGTAGTACTGTTTACTGTTCATTATAATAAGGATTTTATTAAGAAAATGCCCAAAATTCAACCATATTAAATTTATATATCATAATTCCAAATAATATGTTTCTTATCCATATCACAACCCATCCCCCAGGGGCTGTTTCATGAGAAACCCAAGCCCACTTTCCATAGGCCAGGGGCTGGTGACTACCACCGAAAGGCATATCCCATAAAGATGGGAAGGAATTGCCTTTATAATCTAAAAAACACAAAACCAAGAACACCACAGTATACGAACAACTAGTAAACTGTATAACAAAATAGTGATGATGGTAAAAAGGGTTTGTAATATAAGCCCAATAGTAAAGTACATGAAACTGAAAGTACAGGAAAATTGGAAAAGCTCCTACGATCACCCGCCAAAGATCCTCCCTGAAGGGTAGGTACAAAACTCAAACGGTTTTCCCTGTGATATGCCTCATCTAAGGTGCACCTCTGAGCAACCTCATGTCCTGGTAATCTCTTCCTCAGTGTGTGATGTCTGTCGTCTACACCAAACACAAAGAGGTGCAGGAATAGATCGTACAGGGGTGAGTATAATGATACTCAGTAGGGCCCCCGAGACCCTCATGGTATCACAAAATCCACCAAGAATAAACAAAGAAGCATGAAATAAACTCACAAACCTACTTAGGTATATGAACATACATATACCTATGTTATCATGTATACCCATCTCAATCATGAGAAATCACATAGTCCAAGTCCAAAGCCCAAAGCTCAACTTTACACCAAGTAAGAAATACTGTGAAGGTATTTACCACATAGATACGCCACACAGAAGAATACCACAAAGGTATTTCCACAAAAGAAATGTACCGCTTAACTACAAACTCAGGTTGTACGAGATATAACTTAATTACATTAGTAGAGATGATTAGATGTAACTATTGTATCATCTTACTCTATTAATAGGCAGACCCACATAGGATAGCTCGATGCTGACCCACACAAGATCTCTCGGTGCTGACCCAAACAGGATCGCTACATGTTGACCCACATAGGATCGCTCAGTGCATACCCACACAGGATTACTAGGTGCTGACCCACACCGGATCGCTCAGTGCTGGCCCACACTAGATCTCTAGGTGCTGACCCACACAGGATCTCTAGGTGCTGACCCACACAGGATCGCTCAGTGATGACCCACACAGGATCTCTAGGTGCTGTCACACACAGGATCTCTAGGTGTTGACCAACATAGGATTGATCTTCATTTTTCACGCCACAACCTGCTACAGGGTTCGCGCACTAACCTTGCTTATATTCGGGAGGGTCTTCTCCAAAAGAAATGGTTTGATACTATAACTAGAACGATGTCTCACTATGAATTAATCAAATAACTAAGACATCATAGGGGTCTCAATGCAATATATAGTTCATCAATAGAACACCTAGTCCATGAGTTATTATCCATTTAGTCCTGATGGCCTGATTGGATTCGTGCTCGATCCAACCCAACTGTACTCCAACATTATCCAAATCTCTAGTGGGGTATACTCAAAGGTACTGTCTGGCTCGAAGGATTCCAGCACCACTGAAAATTTTTCGCACATATGTCTGGTGCCAATGTTATGGCCAAAAGCGCATAAATACATTGCAGTGGGTCCGGGTCCAGTCGGACCCGGTCAGACCGACCCTGCCGGACCCGGTCAGACCGACACTGCATGACCGGGCCTGGGCTGACCCGATTTGGGGTGACCTGATCCAACCCGATTGGTCCAGCACGGCCGGTGCATGGATGCCCAGCCCCTATTGGGGATAGAAGGAAATTGGTGACATCAGCGTTTCCTCGATCGTTGGTGCATTCTTTATTGAAGTCATTCCTCGTCGGCATTCTTCATTTGAGAAACTATTCCTTGGAGGATATGTTTCTCCACGATTCTCCCAATGCTCCTTCCAACCAATTAAACCAAAGTGAAGAGGTATCAAAAATAATATATTACATTATTTATTATGTTGTTTACATAATTTCAAATTGTTCTAATTAATTAATTGATGTGATGACATAATTAATTAAAGGGGAGAGTTGGCATAATTTAGTGGGGGATCTCAAGATGTTTCTCCCCCTTAAGAGGTAGTTCAAAGGGGTTCAAGCCTCGGGTATTCCATACCACCATAAACTCACATGGTAGGTTTACTTCTGTAAGTCCCCACCTTCTCAACATCCGCATGGAGAGTTTCATAGGAAAATAAAATAACATGTTACACAATTTTATTTTATTTTATTCTTTCACGAAACACCCAAAAATAAACTTTCACCCTCGACCAACTGTCGTTGAGATGAAAGTCTTCTTAAGTGAATATTGGCACTGCGAGTTAAATAGTTTCCTCATATTTCAATTTTGAGGAATGATTCAAAAGTTAAATAAACCCACTCTAATGTTTACTGAGCGTACCCGAAAAAATGTTTAGAAATTATTTCTGGGCACTTCATTCCTTGGAATCACCCTTTAATAATATTCATGGAAACGTAAAATTACTATATATAAAAAATATTACATGGAAATTCTATGTCTTTACATTCTCCAAACCTTAGTGCTTTATGTCCCCGTAATCCACAACTCAAAACTAGGAAAACAAGTGGTGGTATTGAGCAAAAATCTGAGCCTCCCACTCCCATGTGATTTCTTGGATGATCCCGTGCTGCCACCGAACGGGCACCAGAGGTATCAACCGCCCACGAAGTACTGGAAACTATCGATCCTCAATCTCAACTATAACCTCTGTAAAAGTCTCATCATCTTCAACATATAGGTCACCATGGTTGATGATGTGAGAAGGGTTGCACATGTATCTCCTCTACTGGGATACATGGAAGACATCGTGCACCCGATGCAACTATGGTGGAAGAGCTAGAAGGTAATCCACCTCGCCAACTCTACATAGGATTTGAAAAGTTTTAATGAACCTCATAGATAACTTTCCACCTCGACCAAATATCCACAATCCTTTTTGAGATAGGAATCTTAGAAAGACGTGGTCACCATCCTCAAACTCTAGAGATCCTTGTATCCTATCGGCATATGACTTATGCCTGCTCTGTGTAGCCTTCATCAACTATCGGATGATCTGAACCTTCTCTGTGGTAGCCCGTACCATCTTCGGTCCCACTTGTATGGAATCCCCTTTGTCTGTCCATCACAAAGGTGATCTGCATGGTCGCCCGTACAATGCCTCAAAAGGTGCCATCCCAAAGTGGAGTGATATATATTGTTTTATGCAAACTCCACCAATGGAAATTGATCCTCCCATTTGCAACTGAAGTCGAGGACGCAAGCATGAAGCATGTCCTCGAGGTTCTGAATGGTCTGCTCAGTCTAGCAATCCATCTGCGGATGGAAGGCAGTTCTCAAATGAAGTTGCAACCAAAATCCTCGTGAAACCCCTTCAATAGTAGAGAAGTAAAACATCTATCACGATCAGAAAAAATCATCGAGTTTACTCCATGTAGCCGCCCAATCTTTTTCATTGAGAGGTGTCCCAAACTCTCTACTGAACCCTACTCTCTGATCGGTATGAAGTGGGCTGACGTGGTGAGTCGATCCACGATCACCCAAATCAATTCATGACCCCTAGATGTACGTGGAAGTCCTGTCACGAAGTCCATGGATATCTCATCCTACTACCACTCTGGGACCTCTAAAGGAAAAACCAAGACTACTAGAACCTGATGCGCAGCCTTCACTTGCTGACAATTGATGCACCAAGAGACAAATTTTCCTACTTATTTTTTCATTCCCGGCCACCAAATATGTCGTCGAAGATCATGGTACATCATCGCCACTCCTGTATGTACCACTAGAGGGGATGTGTGGAACTCCATCATCACTTCCTCCTGAAGCTACACTGGTACCATGGTACATCCTCTGAAGTAAATGACATGCTCCCATACTTCAGAAAACCCATCAAGGGCCTACCCTGTGGATATCTAAGCATGTCGAGCCTCGCAGTCAGCATCCCCACATTGCGCCTCCATGACTCGCTGAAGAAGTGGGGGAGTGACTGTAAGTGAGTAAAGAAAATATGTTGCATCCTGACCCACAAAGGATATCTATAATGTATCTAGCATATCTGTCGCCTCACCTAGAATTTTTATAACTTATCTCATGCTGAGTGCATCTGCTATAAGTTCCCCTTCCAAGGAGTATACACTATAACAAAATCATAGTCCTAGAGAATCTCAAGACAATGTTGTTGTCTCATGTTCAGGTCCTTCTGAGATAAGATATACCTGAGACTCTTGTGATCAGAGTACACTGTAAAATTCCCACCCATCAAGTAATGTCGCCAAATCATCATGGAAAAGACCACTACTGCTATCTTCAGGTCATGGGTTGCGTAGATCTGCTCATGCAATCTCACATGTCGAGAACCATATGTGATCACTGCTTGCTCTGGAATCAGGTCACATCCGAGCTTGGTTGCGGATGCGTCACAGTAGACTACATACCCTACGCCCTCCTCTGGTAGCCTCAAGATGGGTTCTCTAGTCAGCCTTTGCCTCAGCTCCTAAAAACTCCATTGGCATCTCTTCTACCACATAAATTTTTACCCCTTCTTCATCAATGCTGGTAGTGGTGTTGCAACTCTGGAGAAATCTGGAACAATTCTTTGGTAGTATCCATCCAAACACAGGAAACTTCATACCTCCGTCACACTATTCGGTGGCTCCCAAGCTTGCACCTCCTCAATCTTCACTGGATCAATTACAACTCCATCCTCCGATATGACATGTCCCAGAAAGTGAATCACTTTGATCCAAAACCGGCACCTCAAGGGAATACCATAAAGATGGTTCTATCGATGTGTGTCCAGTACTACCTTCATATGGTAGGAATGCTCTTCCTCAGTAGCCGAGTAGATTAGAATGTCATCGATGAAGACTACTACACTGAAAACATGGTATGGTTGAAAGATCATGTTCATGAGTCACATTTACACTGCTGGAGCAATGGTTAAACCAAATTTCATAACCAAGATCTCGTAATGGTCGTACCAACATCCTAAAGACGTTTTCTTCCCATCCTTGTCTTGTACTCTGAAATGATGATAGCCTGATCTGAGGTCTATCTTCGAGAACCACCGTGCTCCCTTCATCTGATCAAATAGGTCTTTAGTCCTCGGAAGTGGGTACTATTTCATCACGGTCACCTGGTTTAGGTGCAAATAGTCATCACAAAGCCTCAAACTCCTATCCTCCCTCTTGGTGAACAAAATTGGGGTTTCCTAAGTTGAAACACTGGGCCGAATGAATCCCTACTCATGTAAGTCCTTTAGATGTACCCACAACTAACGAAGCTCCATAAGAGCCATCTGATATGCTAGAGTAGATATCAGTGCCGTCTTAGGGTATAAGCCATTGAAAATGTCCTTATTTCTCTGAGGAGGTAGACCCAAAACCTTATTATGGAAGACATCCGCGTACTGGTCCCACAGTAGCAGATAACCCGGTCTCTCCACATCAACTGCTCCAAGTGTACGGTTATCCAACTGATTTGTGATCGGCTACACTCTCCTACAGGTAAGTCCATCATGTGCTTCAAAGGCTCTCTTCTCGCTAGTGAAGGTAAACGTAGTCCCATATGTGCAGACAAAACACACATTTCTCATAATACATTCAATCTGAGAATGGACTATAGATATCTAGTCCATAAACAAGATGAATTCGTAAGGCCTCGACACCGCGACTAGGATATCCTAACCGAAGCTCTCGCCTCCCAGAGTAAGCTCGCTCTACCAGAACTAGTGTGTAATCATCGAATCCACTCCCATAAGAGTGTGTAGTGGTAAAGATTGACCCAACGACTCCATAGAACTCTCAGATCTTCGAAAAAGGGTTGTGGAAATAAAATAATGACTGGCACCTGTAACACCCCACCCCTACCTCATCAGATTGTGGAGGCGGTCAGGGCTACTTTGCCTTGCGTGAAGTTCCTAAGACGCCTAAGGCTGGAAATAAATGCCGAGGGATTCATGGTGTAGTGGGAAATGATTTTACCTTAAGGAAAATACTACCAAACCAACAACTAAATATGAATTCACTTTCAAACCCAACCATGTGATAATAAAAATTCTATTACAATCCCCATAACCGTCCAACTAAACATGGCAAGAAAACATCAGAGTACTATGCATAAGACTAGATAACAAAACACTATGAGGCATGATACCACCATAGCTCCACTCCATGCTCCATGCTCCATGATCCACCAAGACATCACAATGCACCACCTAAAGAGGGTGATGCATTACCTTTTCCCACGTCACGGTACACAACATCTGCAAAGACACCACAGTTCCAAAGAATAGGGTGCATAATAAAACTCAGTAGGTTTTCCCCAAATGACATCCCTACACACTCCACTAGGTTAAAACCATTAGCACATTTATATAAAACAACTTATATAAAATGGTCACAAGTGAAACCATTATCATAATCCAAACACACACTTACCAATCTATCTCACCCAAACCATGAAACCAAGGGAATGCCAAAAAAAATATGCCATAAGCCATTTCCTCATTTACACATTAGCAAAAAAATTTCCATATTGTAACGAAATGAACCCAAACAACAATAATGGTGGAACTTCCATCCAGCATGTTCACACATTTACACATTGGTTCCATCTATGCAAAGAAACACACAACAAAACAACCATAACAGTGGAGCTTCTGTCCAACTCGTTTCACCCATTCACAACTAGTGTCACATCTCGTCCACTTATCTTTTGATGGTGGCCTTTCCATCCACTATGCATCCCCTTTATATAGTGTTACTTCTTGCCACATTCACACAACATTCCAATAAATCCATAACCATGAAGACAAACCACCATGGTCACAACATCATACAATCAACCAATTCCATTACATACCAATCCACTTCAATAAACCACCCATTTATTGAAAATAATTTTCCATGACAAATAAAATTTCAATAAAACAACATCTTTTTTGAAAAACATTTTTAACAACCATTTTCACAAATCAATCTCACCAACCCATTTTATAATCTCCATTTTAAAATCCACAACAATAACATTTCATCACATAACCCTCCTTCCCCAATAATCCCCAATACATGGGATTTCCAATCAATTTCGCACATCAAGACACAATTAATTTTCAGCACAACAAATTAATTGTAATCAAAAACCACTAGTTCTAACAAAGTGGAGTCAAGAAGGAAGCCACCTACCTTTAGGGTTCCTGAGAAATCGACCCATAAGCAATCACACCTCCAATACGGAGAACACACCACTAAAGCTTCTCTAGATCCCATTAACTATTATTCAAATGCCTTAAAATAAACATTCAAGGAAACCACAACCCTAGATCCCCAAAAAAAATTGTATATCTAGAAATCCAAGTAAGATAGGTTTGTAGATCTAGAGGTAAAACCACAAAAATCTAAGAGGAGGAACTTACCCAGGTGAAACAACATTGAAAACATTTCGATTTGATTCCAAAAGGTGTGGGAGAGTCCCTCCAACCATTGAGATCTGAAAATAATGAGAGGGCATTGAGTGGGAGAGAATTAGGGGTGGAATGAGGAAAGCCTGAGTGATCCTGGGTTTTGAAACCATATTTTAAACAGTCCGCACAGTTAGTACGCACGGTTTGGAAAACCGTGTGCTAACCGTGTGCATGATACTGCCTCAAGAGAAAGTGTTCGCACGGTTTGGAAACCATGTGTTGTCCGTGCAAAGGCTTATGTCTCCCCCATCACCATTTCCTGGAGAACCTGCATGGTTTCCCCTAGTCGTGCTTAAACAATGCTCCCTATTAAAAGCCTCTAAACTCAATCAAAACCATTCCAAACTCTCCAAACATATTCCTATCTAATCCCATGAACTTTTAACACATAAAAATGAAAAAAAAGGTTCAATACCTCAAACCAAGGGTACTACATTCTCCCCACCATTGGACATTCCATCCTCAAAAAGTTTACTGAAAGTGCTCGGTCCACTGCTCGGCCATTTCATTCTCCCTCTACCAACTCTCCTATCGAATATGACAATGATGCCACAAAACATGAACTAAACAGATGATTCTACCCCACAAGACATTATATGGACTATCCTCAAATTGCACTGGCATGTGCACTAATAAAAGCATTTGGCTCTAGCTCAACCCGATCCTATCAAATAACATGGTCATGATGTAGCTGATACTTTTTCAACTGCGACACATGAAACACATTGTGCACCACAATGAACCTAGGTGAAAAATCAAAACGATAAGCCACCTCACCAACCTGCTCAAGAATCTCAAAATTTCCAATATACCTTGGAGATAACATTCCCTATTTCCCAAATCGACGATGTTCCAACCTAAGAGAGATCCTCAAGAAAACATGATCACTCTCCTCGACAAGGCTCGGTCCAACCATCAAAAAATCACCTGTTTCCACCCAACATAGAGGAGAATGACATGACCGCCCATAAAACACTTAAAAAAGATCCATATGTATGGATGAATGATAAATGTTATTGTATGAGAACTCGACCAATAACAAGTGCTCCTCCCACGAGCTATCAAAATCCATAACACAAGCCCCCAAAATATCCTCCATTGTTTGTATCGCCCTCTCGGATTGACCATCCTTCTAAGGGTGATGTGTCATGCTCATCGTCAACTATGTCCCAATGGCTTGCTAACAGGATTTCTAAAAAAAAATATGTAATCCTCATATCACAATCTCATCCAATTGAAACAGGAATTCCATACCTCTTTACAACCTCCCGGATATAGATTTTTGACATATCATCCACCGTTTAAGATTCATGAATCGGAATGAAATGGGCCAACTTCGTTACCCGATCAACTATCACCCAAATGGAATCATGTTTTCTTACCATTCTTGGGAGACCTGTGAAAAAATACATTGCTATTAGCTCCCACTTTCAAATAGGGATTGGTGAAGACTACTACATTTCTATTGGCCTATGATGCTCTACCTTGACCTGCTGACAAGTCAAAAATCTCGAAACAAACTCATCCCCTCTCCTTTTCATACCAGCCCACCAAAACTATGCTTTCAACACATTATAGATCTTTTGAATTTCAGGATGAACTTCCAACCTAGAATGATTGTACGCCATGAGAAGATCCTCCTGACAAGAAACTGGAACAACAATCTGATTCTGAATACACAAAATTGAATCTCCATTCAGTTTCCAACCCTCAATGGTCTTCCCAGCAGTGAGTCTCAACCCCATGGTCAGACACTCAGAATCAGATATTTGTGCCTCTCAAACTGGTCCAACCGAGTCAGGAATCATCAAAACCAGAAAGAAGACCATTTTATCGACCTGGTCCTCATATTACAACCGCATGTCAGATATAACTGACATCAACTGCCATGAGTCTGATACATGTTTCACCACATGAGCATATGACTTTCTAATTAATGCATCCACCACCAAATTTCCCTTACCTGGTGTGTACACCAAGTAAAAATAAATTATATGGAGATATTCCATCCATATCCTTTACCTGAAGTACAAATCCATTTTTGAGAAAATGTGCTTCAAGTTCTTATGATCTGTATATGCCATGAATTTCTCACCGAATATATAATGACGCCACACATTCAATGAATGGACCACTGCTGGAAATTCCAAATCATGGGTTGGGTAGTTCTTATCATGAACCCTCAACTACCATGAGCCATACGCAACACATGATTCCCTTGTAAGAGGGTGCACCCCAACCCTGATCCTGATGCATCTCAATACACCACGTACCCTTTTACTAGTTCTGGAAAAACAAAGATTGTTGTGGATGTAAGGCGACCCTTTAGCTCGTCGAAACACTACTGACACTGTTCATTCAACTGTAATGGAACATTCTTTCTTGTAAAAGCTGTCATCGGTGAAGGAAAATGTGAAAAATGATGAACAAAATGCCGATAATACCCAGCTAGACCAAGGAAACTCCATATATCAAACACATTCATTGGTAGTTTCCATGAGATAATAGCCTCTATATTATCTAGATCCACTGAAATACCCCTTTTAGAAATCACATGGCTAATAAAACCAACTTCATTTATCCAAAATTCACACTTTGAAAATTTGGAATACAATCGATGATCCCTCAAGATCCCCAGAACTGTCTCCAAGTGCTTCTCAGGCTCCACCCTTGTCATTGAATACACCAGAATATCATCTACAAACACCACCACAACAGAATCCAGATATCTCTGAAATACCCGATTCTACAATGCTATAAACACTGATGGTGTATTCGTTAGACCAAAGGGCATAACCACGTATTCATAATGACTATATCTACTTCTAAAATCTATTTTAGGAATATCGTCATTCCTCACCCATAATTGATGATATCCCGACCTTTGGGTGGACAAGGAGAACCACTAGGATACCCTCAACTGGTCGAAAAACTCATCAATTCATGGAAGTGGATATCTGTTCTTTATCATAACATGGTCAAGTCTATGATAATCAACAGAGAGCCTCAAAGTTCCATCCGCCTTTTTCAAAAACAACAACAACACTGCCCACTGAGATGTGTTAGGGAAGATAAACCCTTTGATTTCTATCTCTCTGAACTAGACTTTCAATTCCCGCAATTCTTTTGGGTCCATCTGATAAGACTAAAGTGAGATAGGACTGGTCCCCAGAAGGAGATCAATCATAAACTCCACTTCTCTTATGGGAGGTAACCCAGATAATTCATCAGGAAAAACATCCATTAACTGATCTACCACATCCATAAGAACACTCTTCTCAACACCGATTTCTGATTCCAATGGAAATACCACCAACCGATACGATAACGTTCCCACAGTCGGTGCCAACAAACCCGTTGCAGCCTGCCTTTTATGCCTATCTCCTCTAAAGGGATGTCTAATTCCATCGTGTGTCATAAAAGACACTGTTCGCGCATCACATTCAATTTTAGCCTTAAATGCCGCCAACCAATCCTTTCCTAGGATTAAATCATACCCATCCATCTCAAGCACTGAAAAATTCCACATTAGCTCAACCTCACCCACAATGATACCAAATGCTCTACAAAAGAAGGCTCGACACTCTCTTCAACCCAGAGGAGTTTGATGTTATAAAATTGAGGGGATCATTTCTACCCTTAAACCCATAAAATAAACAACCCATGTAGCAATAAAAGATTGTGATGCACCTATATCAAACAACACTTGCATCAAGGTTGAATTTAAATGAATAGTACATCAGACCGTGGATGGTCTCGACCGATCATCAACCACAACCTGCTTAGCTCCAAACACATGTTTTCTTACCACGCTCTACTCTTTATTTCCCTGCTGAGGCGTCGTGGTATTTTGAGAATCACCATGACACATTTTACTCTACTGTCGAGGGGTATGTTGCTGCCCCTGTCCCGTCGAAGCATACGACGTCTGCGATCCCTGTGGAGTGTCACATGGACCCGACCTTAGAGAATTACAATAATAATGTTGCCGATTCTTCATCTGCTTTCAATTATGACATGATCGTGGTTGTGTCATACAATTTCGCTTGATATGGCTCACAAAACCACACTAAAAACATCATGTCTTGCTCTGGGTCTTCAGAGGAAGATTTTCTGATCCTGACGTCAAATTATGTGCCATACCTCAACCCCGTGAATAAGTTCACCTCCTCCAATTGAACCCAAAATTAGAGTTCCCACTATTCCCCATGGGTACCACCATGCTTCCTCTACCCAGAGTGCCCAACAGATCCTGATCAGCCACTGAGGCTCTATTCACCATCTCTGTGTAAACATCTATACGCAGCACCACTGTCATTTAATGGATTTTTTACCTTAACCCTGCTTCAAAGATCCTTTCCTTCAATGACGTGCTACCCACCACCTCGGGTGTAAACCACAATATGTTCATAAACATATCTTCATACTCTGTCATGGACATATGCTTTTGATCCAATATGAAGAAATCAGTCCTGCTCTGAATTCTGAACGTATGTGGGTAGAATGGTTTACTAATAAATTACTCAAACCCATCCCACATCATACCATGGTTCTTCCTCAATTGGACTACCAACTCCCACCACTAAAGGGAAAGATCTTCCAACATATATGTGGCCAAATTCACTTTCAACTATAGTGGTGTTCCCAAGAATTCAATGATCTTTTTCATTCTATTCAACAATGTCTCTACAGTCTCTAGCTCTGAATCACCCCTGGAGATGGGTGGATTTTTCTTTTGAAACTGAACCGCATGATCCACATGCCTTCATTCATCCACTTTATTTCAACTTTCCAAATCTTGGAAAGCTTACACTATACATTGCACTAGCTTTTGATTCACCTGAGGCTCAGGTGCAACCAGATTCTCATCATCCACTTCCAGTTGGTCTATACGATTCCTACTCAGTGCCATATCTAGAGAAAATAACAAAAAATCATGAGTCTCACTTCCGTAGACATAAATGATTCTCATTATCATTACAAAACACTATCACAATGAGGCTTTCCACCTTTCCACATTTTCCATGTTTCACCATTTCTGAAAATCAACGCATTTTCAAAATACCAAATTTGATCACATTACAATTTCACACATTTGAAAAAAAAATTCACAAATCAGCCCATAAATCATTATACAATAATGAAATATGCATCCTAGAGGGAAGTCACTTCTACCTTATATTCCATGCACATCTCATTGGAAACACCAATGACAATGAGATTTCCTATGCCTATAAGTGTCTCCAAAACACTTATGTACCCAACTACCTGGTAACATGAATTTCAGTATAAGATGGTTAGCAACATCCTATTATTTTATACATTCCATGTTCTGATAGTCTTATGCCTTGCTACCATCCCAACTCAAGGAATATACCATGACGAATGTCAACTCCAAATCAGAGAATCAACTCCAAATGACCGAACAAGCTGATAACACTTGTAACACCCTGCCCCTACCTCATTGGTTTGAGGAGGTGGTGAGAGATACATGGACTTAAGCGACGTTCCCATGGTGTAAAAGTATGCTAATAAATGTCGAGGGCATCAAGGAATAGTGGGGAACGATTTTCACTGAAGAGAAAATCAACCAAACCAAGAACTAAAGATGCATGCACTTTCAAACCCAACCACGTGATACTGAAAACTCCATTACAAAACTCTATACCATCCAACTAAATATTTACACAAAACATCATAGTATTATGCAGAATACTAGACAACAAAATACCATGAGCCATGATACAACCTTAGCTCCACTCCAAGCTCCAAGCTCCATGATCCACCATAAAATCACAATGCACCACCCAAGGAGGGTGATGCATCACCTTTGCCCGCGTCACGGTACACAACATCTGAAAAGAAACCATAGTTCCAAAGCAAGGGGTGAGTACTAAAACACAGTAAGTTTTCCCCAAATGACTTCCATACATAGGCCACTAGGATAAAACCATGATCACATTAATATAAAATAGCTTATATAAAATAATCACAAGTGAAAACATTACCATAAGCCAAACACACCCTTACCAATCCATCTCACCAAAATCAAGAAACCAAGGGAAAGACAATACAAACATGCCCCAATCAATTTCATCGTTTACACATTAGCACAACAATTTCCATCTAGTAATGAAATGCACACAAACAACCACAACGGTGGAGCTTCCGTCCAAACCATTCACCCAATCACAATTTAGTTCCATCTATATAATGAAACACACAACAAAACAACAATAATTGTGACTCTTCCATCCAACCTATTTCATTCATTCGCAACTAGGGGAACTTCTTGTCCACGTAAATTTTTTTTCTGGCCCTTCCGTCCACTATCCATCCCCTTTTTATAGTGGTACTTCTCGCCACTTTCACATAACATTACAATCAATCCATAACCAAGCAAACATCCCACCATGGTCACAACATCATGCAATCAACCAATTCCATTGCATACCAATCCACATCAATAAACAACACATTTATTGAAAATAATTTTACATGCCAAATGACATTTCAATAAAACAAAATCTTTATTGAAACCCATTTTCATCATCCATTTTCCTAAATCAATCTCAGCAACCCATTTTAAAATCCACAACAATATCATTTCATCACAAAACCCCCTTTTCCCAAAAATTCCCAAAACACCACCCAAGGGATTTCCAATCAATTTATCACATCAAGAAACAATTAATTTTCAGCAAAAAAAATTAATTATAACCAAAACACACTAGTTATAACCATGTGGAGTCGAGAGAGAGGCCACCTACATTTATAGTTCCTGAGAAATCAACCCACAAGCAATCACACCTCCAATCCGGCGAACACACCACCGAAGCCTCTCTAGGTCCCCTTCCTTAAAATTCACCAGCATTATAATCAACATACAAGGATACCACAACCCTAGATATAGACACAACAAGTGTAGATCTAGAAATACAAGAAATAGGGGGATGTAGAACTAGAGGGAAATCCACAAAAATCAATGAGGAGGATCTTACCTGGGAGAAAACACATTCAAATCACCTTGAAAACCCTTCTATTTTCTTCCAAAAAGAGTGAGAGAGTCCTTACAACCCTTGAGATGTGAAAATCCCAATAGAGCATTGAGTGGGTGAGAATTTGGAGAGGAATGAGGCAAGCACGAGTGATCATTGGGTTTTAAAACCCTATTTTTAAGTGGATTTGCTGTTAGTCTGCATAGTTTAGAAACCTGTACGCTTACCATTCGCATGGTACTGCCTTGATAGCAAGGGTTCAGATGGTTTCCTCTCATAGTTTGGAAAATCGTGCATAGTCCATTTGAAGCATATTGTCTCCCCCTGCACGGTTTCCTGGATAACCTGAACGGTTTCCCCTAGCCGTGCTCAAACTGTGCTCCCTATGAAATTCCTCCAAATACATTCCAAACCATTCCAAACTCACCCAAAATCTTCCCAACTAATCTCATGAACTTTAAACACACAACAAAGTCATAAAAAGGGCTACATACCCCAAATAGGGATTATTACGACACAAGTTTCTATAAATAATGATGTTAAGGTGAATTAGACACAGATCGTACCTCATATCGTCATCAGAGTGCCATGATCATAGGACTCAGCTACCTAGAGCTAAGATCGTCCCTGTCCTCCTGTACCATGTGGTCTGGGTGGACCCCCTGGTGATGGTCGTCATAACATCTCGAATTGTCGTCCGCCGCCAGTTGCACGTCCATCTCCTCTGCCATGTCTGCCTGCTCCCTACAGACCTCCTCGATCAAATCATTGTCTCTACCCGGTTAGTCCTTTGAACATCTGTTGATCATCTACACGGAGGGTCATACATCCACGAGCCATGTGTCTCTACCTACCGCATGGTTTACACTGCCCGCTGCTGGCATGACCGGCTCTGACTTGGGTACCCCACACTACAGACCCTCAATCCTGTTGTCGTCCACCTGTAGGTTTGGTCCTCTTGGACCTCTTTGACATCTAACTGCTTCCAACTACAGAAGTCTCCACTACATGATTTCTAGTGGTGCGTATTGCTTCTGTAGACTATTCATAAGAAAACTCTCCCCAACGATGGATCGCTCTAACACCCCCCGCCTGCGTCATGATGCTGAGTGAGATCATCAGAGCACTGACCTCCCACCCGAGTCCTTCTTGAAGGATCGAGCCCAGAAGAATGGGTTGTGCAACATATATGTTGAGTAGCATGAGTGGTCAGTGAACCTCCCTGAGTACTGAGCCACAGTCATGCTACCCTATTGGAGTTGAAGAAGTTCCTGAATGTGCACTACGCGATGAGTTTCTTGGACAAACTCTTACTATAATAGTCTCTAAAATTCTTCCTAGAGAAGTGTCACATCGTCGTGAACGAAGTGCATTAAGATCCACCATATATCTGATGCTTCCTGTATAATGTTTGTGGCAAGGATCACCATGAGATCGACTGGTGTCCCTACTTGTTGGAAGACTCTCACCACGGCCTCCAGCCAATCCTCAGCCGCCTATGGTTCAGTATGTCCCCTGAACAATAGTGGCCTCTGACGTTGGAACTCGTGCAATGCGCTCAAGCGGCGTGCACCCTCTGCTACTGGGGCTAGTGGCATTGGTTAACAAAGAGATAATGTTACCGCTAGTTCCTTCAGTGGTGCCTCTACTTGAAGAGTTCCTTGTACCGAAGCCTCGTCGCTCAGTGGGCTATCCGTGTGTACTACTCTTGGAACCCAAGCTGTTGTCTTCATAAAGGAATCCTGAAATGAAATAGGTGTACCATGGTTAATATGTTATCCCTAGTGAGCTGACTCAAGGATATTACAAAGAAAACTCTTTAAAACAAATATACAATCATTGTTTTTATGAACTAAGTAAGAAATCAAAAGTCAGTGTCCTGGTGTATAGATACACTGGTCGTCGCCCCAACACTAGTTTCCCTAAACTAATAACCACAATCACTACACCTAACACTATTCTTATTAAAAAAGATCAAATTCCTATTTTCTACGCTAGAAACTCCCTCCGAAACTAATTTTTCACAACCTATGCCCCGGGGCTCGTGCCGTGGCTACCTCAAGCCCGTCTTCCATAGGCCAGGAGGAGGCGACTAGAACCAAAATCCGAATTCCCTAAAACTATTAAAGGATTTCCTTTATAACCAGTAAACACACACAACCAAGCCCACAACAAGATACGAACAACAAGTAAACTATATAACAAAAGAGTGATGAATGTAAAAAGGGCCTGAAATACAAGCCCAACAGTAATGCACAAGTAACAAAAAGTACAAGTAAACTGGAATAGCTCCTCTGATCACTCGCCAAAGTACCTACCTAATGGGTGTGTAAAAATGTCAAATGGTCATCCCTACGATACACCTCTTCTATGATGCACCTCCGAACTAACTCTAGTCTTGATACTCTCATCCTCAGTCAGCGCTGTCTGTCCTCTGCAACAAACCCAATGAGGTGCGGTTATAGCTCGTGCAGGGTTAAGTATAACAATAATAGTAGGGACCCCGAGACCCTAATTCCCTCAAAAAATCAACCAAGTATAAACCATAAAGAATGAAATCAACTGACAACCCTAATTAGGAATATTTCCATACATATACCTAAATTTTCACGTATACCCATCTCAATTATATGGATAAAACTGAGTCTAACTCCAAAGCCCAATGCTTAACTGTTCCAAAAATGAAGGAATTCTGTGAACTTAAGTACCACACAGGTATGTCACACAGAAAAACACCACCAAAGTTTTTCCACAATGGAATGTACTGCTCAGGTATGAACTCAGCTCACACCAGGTAAAACATAAGTATAGTAGTAGATATGATTAGATGTAACTATTGTATCATCTTACTCTGTTAAGTGACTATCCCACATAGGGTTGCTCGGTGCTGACCCACAAAATATTGTTCAGTGTTGACCCACAGATGATCGCTAGGTGATGTCCCACACAGGATCGCTCGGTGCTGACCCACACAAGATCGCTAGGTGCTGATCTACAAAGTATCACTCGGTGCTGACCCACACAGGATCATACGGTGCTGACCCACACATGATCACTAGGTTCTGATCCACACAGGGTCCCAAGGTGTTTACCCATACATGATCACTCGGTGATGACCGACACAATATCACTGGGTTCTGACCCACACGAGATCGCTAGGAGCTGACACACACAAGATCACTCTTCATTCATCATGTCACTACCTGCTACAGGTTTCTTGCATTATGGTCACTTGATTCTAGGAGGGTCCACTCCACAAGACTCTGTTTGATACACCAACTTCCATGATGTATCACGAATAAGTATCTCAAAGGACCTTCATGCCATAGGGGTCTCAATGCAACAAATGATGCATCAATTGGATGCCCAGTTTGTGAGTTACTAGCTTTTTTGTCCCGAGGCCCCGGTTGGATTCATGCTCGATCCATCCCGACCGTACTCCAACATTATCCAAATCTCCAGTGGAGTATTCTCAATGGGACTGCCTCGCTCCAATGTTTCTAGATCCACTGACGGTTTGCCTAACAGATGTTCAGTGCCAATGTTATGGCCAAAAGAGTGTAAATGGGATGTAGTGGGTCCGTGTCCGGTCCGACCCGGACCAACCCGGACCACCCTGGGAGGATCGTCCCACACAGGGAGGCCTGGCCCACGCTGGGCGGATCGTCCTGGCGGCCCGACCTGGGCATCACCCCGTGGGGCAGCGGAGGCTGCGAGGGGGTCGTGGAGGGGTTGCGGTGGCCGCAAGTGGTAAGGGGTCAAAGAGGGTCGTGGGGCGCCTCAGAGGGCCGCGGGCTACGCGGCGGGGCCGCAGGATGCGTGACAGGGCCGCGGTGTAGTAGAGCCGCAGAAGGTGGAGGTCATGCATCGGCAGTTCTCCCAGGTTGGTCGTGTGGCATCGTCGAGTGTCGTGTCTTCACCGGTGTCCAGCTTGACTGGCCGGCCTCCGTTGTCGCCTTCATCATGGCTGGTCGTGGTGTCGACCACCGTTCTCATGTTCCAATGGTGCCAAACTCTGGCACCAGTAACTGCCTCCATTGTAATGAATACACAAATAATTAAGAACGGAGGCGTGGTCGGTCCATGTTTTTTCGGCCTGCACCCTCGACGTTAGAACACTAGCAAGTGACTGAACAAAATCAGGAATAAAAAATGACAAACTATACAATTTAATATGAATCATGGATCCACTCATTTTTGTTGATCCACGTTTCCCATGATTTACAATAATGAGGAATTTACCTGAGGAAATTAATGTATTCAATAACAAACCCTACCTTGAAGATTTGATGACGGAGTCCACAAGGAAGGAGACGATGTCATTGGGGATAGATGATCGCCCGTGACATCGGCGTTTCCTCAATTGTTGGTTCATTCACCATTGAAGACATTCCTTGTCAGTGTTCTTAATTGGATATGCTCTTCGTTGGAGAATGTGTTTCTCCACGATTCTCCCAAAGCACCATCCTCTCAATTCAACCAAAGTAAAGAGGTAGCCAAAATAATAGTTTATGTTATCTCTTACGTTGTTGTCATAATTTTAAATTGGTCTAATTAATTAATTGATGGGATGGATTAAACAATTAAAGGGTACAGTGGCATAATTATGGGTGGAGCTCAATAGGTCACTCCCCATTAAGAGGGAGTTCAAAGGGGTTTACGTCACAGGTGGTCCCCACCACCATAACCTCACATAGGAATTTACATCTGGCGATCCCCACCTCTCAACATCCACATGTAGAGTTCCAAAGAAAAAGAAAATAAAATGTTTCACAATATTATTTTATTTTATTCTTTCATGAAAAACACAAAAATTAACATTCACCCTCGACCAACTGTTGTCGAGGTGAAAGTCTCCATAAGAGAATATTTGCGCTATGAGTTCAATGGTGTCCTCATATTTCAATTCTGAGGACCGGCTCAAATGTTACAAAAACCAGCTCATATGTTTACTTAATATACCCAAAAAAGGTCATAAATTCATTCTGGGCACTCTGGGCCTCGGAGTCACATGCAGTCATTTTTCATGGACTCGTACAATTCCCCTATTTTTAAAAAATTACATAAGAATTCTATGTATTTACAATGTCAAATAGAACTTATAAGATGGAAATAACTGTATTTTAAATGGTTTTCCATTGAATGGTGGTAAAACTGCATTTTTAGTGAAGCACTTCTTTTATCTATGGAATTGATTTTTTATTATATAATGTTCGAGAAAATACATAAGATGAATGTTAATGTTATTTAAAATTCCAAATGTGAGTAGTAATATTCAAAAGGGCTAGTTTATATCCCATTAAATAATAATAAATTAATATGATATTGTTGCTTAGTGAAACTTGGTATTGCGTATAATGCAAGCTATCATGGAAGGTCTCACTTATTTGTAATGAAATAGTGCTACATTTAGTTCAAAAATCATTATGTGTTTCTTATAACATTATCCAGACATTTTTCTTTTAATGTTTCAGTCAAATATATACTCATTGTGGTGTGAAATTAATTCTATAAAAAGAACATGAAATTGTGTGTAAGAGATGACAAGTATAGTGTTGCGTATACTACCAGCTAATTCAATGTAGCATATAGTGCAAACTAATCATGGTTTAACATAAAATGAAAAACATCAAATAAATTAATAATAATCTATCTCATAAAATTTGGGGGTGTTAAACCTTCTCTGCTGATTTATTATATGGCATGTGTATTCAGTTATTAGCTTTCTAAATTGACTATTCTCATTGATTCATTGTTACTTCTGTTGTAATTAATAATACTGAACATTTGAGCTTACCATTAATTTTTTTCCTTCCCCACGAATCTAGTAAGTGTTCTAGGAATGATATGTAGGGATATAATAAGTGGGGAGAATTTTATCTTCAAAGGAATATAAATTTGTTTAGTTAGTATATTCATTTTTAAAACAATGTGCATGTATGTATTTTGTTTTCTTTTAATACTAAAATATTTTTTCCTTTAGGATTTTATTCATCAAAGTAAAACCAATGTAATTGTACTAGAAAATTGATCTAGGCATTCTGGGTTCAGGTTGCAACATTCATGTATGAGGAAATTACAAATTTTATTCATGAAATATGGGGTATCTACAAATTCAAGGTGTCTTTCAACATTAAAACACAATCATTATTTTATTAAGTGGTGTACAATAGTTTGGAAAATGATAGTTTATGATGATAAAACTCTTTGGGCATGTTCCAACATTTTTCTTGTAACATATTTAGTTACAAAACTAATAATATTTCGATGGTGTACATTATGTGCCGCATCCTTCTTAAACGAACAACTAAATATTTTTATATGACTAGTATAACATACCTTTCAGAATGATGGGAATGAACTAGATTAAATGAATTATGAATATAGGTTTTAAAAATCTATATATAATCAATTCATTGAAGACAAAATTATTATAAATAAATTTTAAACATTTTGAAATAAAAATAAATGTTTTTCCAAAAACTAGTTAAATGTGCCGAAGATTATTTTATAAAAATTACTAATAAAATAAATTTTTTATATTATATTACTAATACATATACATATATAACATTTAATCTAATTTTTAATATCCATCTTATGTTTTTTTTGCACATTATATATTAACAAAACCTTCTTTACGCACCAAATATTTATTTTTCAAAAAATGTAGTTGTGCCGCCTTTTGATGGATAACGTGTTTGCAATATATTTTTTGTAATTTGTATAAGATCAATATTAAAAAATAGTCTTCCTATATAAATGATTAATATCATAATGAATTTTTTTTGATATTTATCTAATATGTTCAATGTTTTGATTAACAGTAAAAAAATACTATATGTTATATGAAAACAACTTTTTCATCAAATTTAATTATTGTATAAATTATATATTTGAATAGTTTTTAAATATAATTATATATGTTTTTTTATCATTTAATAAAATTTATTTAATTAGAATCAATTTTTCAATGATTATGGATATAAAAACGTAGCAATCTTTTGAAAGTTTTTTCTTTTAAAACTACATTGGTCGATCCCTCAAGGAGATTAATTATAAATTAATTTTATCCAAGTATGTTTTTTGTATACTGTAAAATGGTATAATTTATTTAATAATATAATCTAAATTTAATAATTAGGTACCTTTTATTTTTTGAAATTATTAATAATAACTTTTGTAATATATTTAATTAGCTTATTAATGGGTAAATAAGGTATTTAAAGGTAAAAATAATATTATAAATATTATTATATTAGCCTAGCACTTGTAATAAATTAAATAGATAGGTTATTTTAGAATAAAATCATCCATGGGATGAATTTAATATCTCTTGGTGCTACTTGGATGATATTGTGAATGATATATTATTTATTTCTATGAAAATTTAATTCTATCATACATTCTTTTTTAAAAAGTTAATTTTTTTAAATATGTTGGTATATAAAGATTATTTTCAACGTTTAATAATATTCATAATGATAAAACATTTATCTTAATAATTATAAATTATTTTTCATTTCTGGGGAATAAATTATTAACATAAGGCTTATAAAATGTGTTGTAGTAATGGATTAATTAATTTAAATATAAAATAAATTATATTATAAATGAAATAATAAATATAATCTAAATTAATTAATGTTAAAAAAATTAGAGGATTATTCCATTTTATATATGATATGAATTTTTTTTATATATACTATTTTTATGATATTTTATTAAAATTCATGTAATTAATAGTTCCAAAAAGTACATTAAACATATTTTCAAATAAATAATATATTATTAAATGATATAAAATTCAAAAATAACTAAAATTGAGCCAAATAATTTTTATATGCTTCTAAATCTCATAAATGACTCATTTAGTGGTATTGTTAAATATAATATTAATTATATTAACCATCAATGTCTCAATTGCATAATACTAATGTAAGAATTAAAAAGATTAAATATTGGTAAAAACAAAATGATAAGGATTAAAAGAAGACAAAACATTTCTACTCTTCATTATATGAAGTGGTAAAAACTATTAATCATCATATATTCTAAATAATTCTGTTTTGTACCTTTTCATATATAAAATTAATTTATATTAATTTAATGATTTGAATAACTCCAATAGTTTTCCTCCCTTCTGCTATAAATGGGAACCCATTATTCCCTTCTATTTATACATTATACATTATTTTATTCTTATAATATCTTTCCAAAAGACATAGTATAATTAAATCCCACATTTTATACCTCAGTTCCCGGATTAAGTGGACGGGGAGGGTTCTACAAACCATTATCGTGAACCAATGACTCTGCAAACCCTAGTTTATTGCGTCTTCCATATGTCAAAATATTGCTTCAATGGGCCACCACAAATGGTGTAATGTTACCAATTTATATGATCACTCTGTTGCTCTATCAACAGAGCATAGTAGAAAGAAAGAAAGAGGATATGAATAGTGAGAATGACTAGCGATGAAGTTTTGAGGGAGACTCAGAAGTTGCACTCCGGCTTCCATCATGTTTCATTGGCGAAGCATGAACCGTGATCTACATACTCCATAGGAATAACTAGATTCGAACCATAAAATGGGGGAATTGAATAATAATAATTGAATAACAGACTCAATTATTAAACCAAGAACCAATGAATTCTTGTGTATGATTTTCCTGTGAATGGTAATTCCTCAGACAACCCTTCAGTATGGTGCTCCACGTTGCATACTGCTACATAGACTAAACTCGATGTCACGTACCTAATCGATACATGGATATAAACCAAACTGGAATGAAGAGCTACGTACCACATTGTTATGTGCTTGGTGATACCAATGCTTGCATACCACACTGGTATGAGAATAGACCTCATGCCTGCATACCACCACAATATGCAGAGCCCTCCCAATCCTACATGAGAAACCAGTACGTGGAACGAGGTGTTTTCAGGTATTGATCCTTCCAGTTCAAACCTAACCCCTCCATTACCATCTAGTCCTCCATGATCCCTCTACTAACCAGTGCTTTGGCACTAGGAAAATGTCTCTTCCAAATCCACTGGACCCGTATGATCTGGCCATTTGGCACATCAGCGCACCCCATTGAGTCTACATACCCATTGTAATCAGTTTCGCGAAGGCCCTCACAAAAAAGGTTCAGTGATTGGGAATTCTAGTAAATCCACATTCATATTATAACCCAGATTCTAACCTCAGGACTCCAATGTGAACCTCTCTGTTCTAGGGATTAGGGGTGATCACATGATTTTCCATTCTATTTCTAATATTGATCAGTCAAAGGGGTTATATTTTCTCCCCTTTTAATGAAGATGAAACTCTTCCCCTTCCTAGAATGTTCTTCAGGCCCTCCCACTGCTGTACGTCCCCAATATTCTAAGGCAGGGCAGTGGACCATTAATGCCATTCCACATGGAATGGTTCTTTGCTCCAAGCCCTCACCTATTGTCGCCCCGACTTCTTCCATATTGAGCTCTCCCTCCCCCGCCAATAGGGGTGATACATGTGCATTGGTTAATCATTCAAATCCTCTTGTATCACACACCAAGAATGAATCGCATGAGCTTAGAGGTTTTTGAGGATTAAAACATTATCACACTTTTTAAACTATGTTAACTTTTATTCCTAAAAAATAGGATACATTGGACACCTACCAAAATGCCGGATCTCAAATGGGTGCCCACCCATAAAAGGTTCACCCAACCATGACTCCTCAAATGGAACGCTTCCATGCGTAAGACCCACACCATCTGAAACACATGAAATACAAATCTTAACCAAAACAGGATACATATGATGCCTACCAGATGGCCCGAGCTCAAAAGGGTGGCCACCCATAAAGGGTCCACCCAATCATGATTATTGAATGGGCATATACTAGGTGTAATCCCCATACAATTTGAACTACGTGGGTTCTAATTCCTCTTCTAAGGATACTTAGGAAGGCCTCATTGTGGGAATGATACCAACATCTAGTCACCTTCTATCCCCCTAGTATGATGATAAACTGCAGAGCGACATATAATATGGCTATATCAGCATCACCTCTTTGGTACGAAACATATACATCCTCACGACGATCTTGCAATCAAATGGTATCCTATGGATGAACTTTTCAGGAATGAACCAATGATTCATGAACATATGATCACAACATAACTTTATAACGGAGTCCCAAAAAAGGGAAAATACTCTATCAGAAGGGTGTGGTTATCCTGACCTTCCATCCTATCGACCAATGGAGTCCTTAAGTGTTATTGGCCAAATCTTCAACCGACTCGCACCTACATTTGGAAAGAAGGCCCTTGAATCATTGATACCAGGTTCGTTGGGAATTTTTGGCTCCACGGATAAACATATTGGAGACCATATGAGGAAGTTATATCCAAGAATAAACCATTTCATGAGTGCTCGACCCACCAAGTAATCTCCCTCTAGGAGAAATAGTTCCCCACAGGTTTAATTCAATATTCTTTAAATAAAAATAATGATGAACCTTTGAGAAAAAAGGAGTGGTAAAAAAATTGGAAAGCATCTCTATGGAAAAAGGGACGGGGGATGATCCTCATCGTGCCATCTCTACATCCCCTCTACACACAACACCTTAGAGGCTGTAAAAAAATGGTGAACCTGATTTGAATCCTTAACCAAGGTGTTGGTTTGACCCACAATGATAAAATACAAAAGGATACTACACGTCAAATAATTTTGTTTTCCTCGGAACACGCAAAACGTGTCACCTCATAGGCATAACAAAAATGGTGAACCCGACATGAATCCTTAACCACGGTGGCAGTCTCACCCCACTCAGTCCCCTTCACCATGCAGTAAAAAAATGGGGAAGGCGGATAAACTAAATCGAAAAATATAAATATGTTTAAAGGAATGCTACTTTGATGAGTTTTGTGGTTTGTATGTCATATATATGTATTGTAGGTTCCTTCAGAGCAACGTTCAATCCAAATGACATCCCAACGATCCATACAGACACACATATCAACGATCCCATGGGTGGATGGGGAATCAACAAAGAGAACCTACCCAACTTATTCAATGCTAGGTGTCCAATATGTTGATTAGATAGTACCACCAAAATAGTACTCTCCCCATGTTGGAGGACACAAGACAATCCCCTGTGGTCGTCTCAAACCATTTCGGGAGCCTGTCCCCGAAACATGATAATGACTACCTCCATTATCTAAGGGAGACAGATGAATTCAATCCCGATGACTTCATCCAAGATTCACATGGGACATACCTATGGGCTCCCTCCAGAGAGTGTCACTACCAACACAGGTTGACTAGTCCTCCTCCTACTGAGGATGTCCTTATGCCAGAGGCACCTTCCAAAGTCTTTGAGACTCAAGCACCTTGGGCTTCCACCATGGGTGGTGAATATATAATAAAGGCCATATTATCACCCTAGTTCAATAGGAGAACCTCTACCATACTAACGTTGCTATATTCAATGAGCATACATATGACTCTGACATCTCCACTCAAGCCCACCACAGAAATATGGTGGCACAATACAAGAACACACACATTCCTAAAAATGCTCACCAGTCCCGATGTGCAGACAAAGAGACAAGCTATTAGAAGATTCTGATATCTACCGACACACAACAATCCTGCCATAACAATAGGGTAGTGACAGGCATTATGTTGGCAGAAACACCTGCTGACACATTTCATGCCAACCATAAAAATAGGGAGTAATGGTTTATACGTAGGCACAAACACCTACTGACGCATTTGAATCCCTCCATCCAAATAGGGAAGAATCCAAATATGAGGAGAGTATAATTCTTGCGGTTGCAAACCAAGGTTGCAAGACAAATACAGTGGAATGAGAGGGGATGAAAATCCCCACTCATGAATATGAAGTCCACCAATAAAATATGGTGGAAAACAGAGAAGACAACTAGTGGAAGACTCGATCCTCTGTCCAAAAAAATGAGAATTGCCAGAATTTACTGAAAACTCATGGCAGACCTGAGCAAGAACAGTCTCCTAAACCAACTATAGAATGAGACTTCATTGTTGATCCATCCAAAGATGTATCCCATAACATCCTAGAATGTATGGTAGATTATAAGTCAATTCCAGACCATATCCTCCATACATGGAATGATATCATTTCATCGGTAGAAAAGGCAAGAAATCGGGACCACGACCCTATTTTCATGAATGAAATGACTCACATTCAAAATGTGTCAGTCAATAAGGAGTAGTAATGCATCTCTACTCTAATCTAGGATGGTCGGCGGAAATACCCCATGACATTTGAATAACAGGATTGTGAAAAAATGTCTGTTCTAATAGGTGGATGTCGGTCCAACGTGGTGGCCGCTCCAAGGCAGTCATATATCCCTGCCAAAACTCAAAATGCTCATCAATGTATCCAGAAGACATCACCAAACCCAAAAAGTCATGGACTCATGTATGAAGGCCATTACCAATAGAAGATGGCCCCAGTTGCCCTCATGAGAGCGACCAAAAATGAAAATCACCAATGTCTACTAGAAATTGAACAGCACACACATGATCATGTTCTGCTAGAAGCTGGGGGTATTGACGCCCTCAATCACATTTCAACGAAAGCTCAAGACCCTATCATTCTATTACCAAATTACGGATGTGGCAGTAGAAATTGTGAAATTCATCCCCGTAATGTTGCCACTAGAATCTCTAAAGTTCCTCCACAGAGCACCATTGGGGGATTACTCTGTGGGTCAAGAATGATCGATCATGAGAGCCCATCTCCGGATGTGCATCAGGGTAGCCCTCCCCTCGCCCTGATGATCAGATAGCGAGAAGGTACTTCATTTTCATTCGTCCTCCCGGATGGTCCTCCCCTAGGTATATTCTATAGATATGTTTCTCCATGTATTCTTACATCATGTCATGATGGTAGCCATCTCCATGATGACAATCATTGCGAAGGCCCTCCACGAAATGAAAGTTAATATGAAGTTACTCTCCATTGTAACGCCACGTAGCGAGAAGGTCCTCACTTCATTCTAGTAAATTCTAAAGGTCCTCCCCAGGATGTACACTATAGAAATTTTCCATATATCCAGATGCCATGTCATGATGGTATTCCTCCCCATGATGATAGTCATTGCGAAGGCCCTCCCCAGAATGATAGTTGATGTGAAGGCCCTCCCTATAGTACCGTCAATATGCAAGAACATCCTCCCCTTGCTACAACCCACCATGATGGTCCTCCCTAGGCTACACTCCATCAGGAAAATTCTTGCGGTCAGGCATCATGTTTTCATGGTAGTCCTCGTCATCACAACCCCAAATATGAAGGTCCTCGCAAAAAAAATACATGTTGGAAAGAAGGTCCCCCCCCCCATTGAGAGAACAATTGTGAGAAATCCCTCCTATGTCGAGGCACTCTAAAGGTATTCAGACACATCGGGAACTCTATCTATAAGGATTGATATTATTTATCAACCCTAGGATGGCCTGGGGCCTCACCCATCTTCTGATCCACCCCCGCGACATCCAAAAATCCATAAGGCCCCCACCAGCCCAGTTTCTTGGAACAAAATTATTAAGAAGCAGTCGAGCTGGGAATATGATGTAGAGGAGGCTCTGGAAGAACAATAGTGGGCTATGTTTCTTTTGAGAAGACAACTAGCTATGGAAAATATACCACTAACGTATTGGCCTACGACCACATCTCACTTCGAAATAGCAAGAGAATTGTTCGAGGAATGAATGCATGACATTCACCTTAAGAAATGGATGACTATTCTAAAGATGAATGAAGAATTCTTACCCTATGAAGGGTACACAGACCATGTTATCATGATAGGGTAGAATCATCATTTAATCGACATGGAAGCCTTCCCGTCTGCAAGGCTTCTACAATCAGAAAGGAGGAAGAAAAAACCTGAATTGGCTTGCCTCCACGCACTTCATATATTGCATCGCCTCATTGGAAATTCCCCAGTTGAAGTCCATATTCAGGGATGGGGAGAACATGATGTTTTTCACTTCACCCCACATCTTGCAATTAGGACCTATTGGTAATGACATCCTACAATGTCATCACCCAGAGGAACCAATCATGTGAAACAGTAACTATGTTGAGATAGGATACCCATCAAAAGTTGTCTCAGAGTAAGTCTCAAAAGCATCAGAGCCAAAGGGATCTTGGCATCAACAAACATCAGAGTCAGGAACCAGGAACACCACCATGCATCCCACCTCCGAGAAGCCAACCAGAAAGTAGTGCCCATGTCATAAAAATACCACAGACTCCGTGCCAACATAATTACACATTCGTCTGACACTCGTGTGGGATTACATAAAATTGAAAAGGTGTGAATAGCGGTGGTTACCACTGTGATACGGAAATAGTCTCAATCCATAATGATGGGGGGATTTTTAGACCCACAAATCCAGGATGCAGCACCTAGATAAGAGAATAGAAACAACCCCAGCCTGCATGGATGGGGGAATTTTTACCTCAAATCCCCACACAAGGGACATATTTCATCCACTGTCCAGGATGAATGATGTATTGAGGTGTTCCCATTCGACCCCATCTCATGGTTCACACCCTTTGAGAAAAAGGCGCATTACTAGATCACACCTGGGCTCCCTTTGGGTGAATCGTCATGAGGAATCCTGAAGAATACCGCAAAATGGAAGGGGAAAGTCCAATAAAGGGATCAAGAATCTATCATACAATTCAGATTTGGTACAACATCCTCAATGTGGTATGCCTCAGTTAACATGTTGAACGTCAACACCACAGGTCTCAGAGGATATAATGTAGTGGGAGAAGACGCAAAGGAATATGGTTCCCACTAAGAGGAATTTCACACCAAGACTAATGGTGTGCGTACCCGGAACTAGAGGGACGTTCTAAATCTGGGTGCCCCATTAGTCAATCTGACATTACCTCCTTCTCAAAATTCCAACAAGGAGAAGAATAAATCCAAGGTCGTCTACGGCCCTCCTCCTCCTCCCTATGAGAGTGCGTCCCATACCCTAGAGGAATGTTTTTTCAATATTGAGGAGGAAATGAATGATCTTATGGGAATTAAAGTTGAGTTACGTCGTGGGATTTATCTCACCGGATTTGTTCCAACTGCGGAACATCAGCAGATGATCCCAGAAGAGATGCCCCTACCTCAGCCACTCGATCTAGTGAATGCAGCCAAGCTCGCAGAACTATTCAACCAGACACCAAAATCACATCAAGACTGCCCCCTGGGAAGGCAGTCGTAATATAATCAGGTTAACCAACAAATGATGCGCCCGTCTAGGCATCCTCCCCAAATTTCTGTAGCACTGGCACATCCAATAATAGCCTCTGTCGCGCCACCTGAAGATCAAGCCCGACAAGAAATGTGTCAAGGGAACTTAATGACTATCGAGCAGTTAACAAACTTAATAGAATCTAGGGAGGGGATGAGATCTTCGATATATCCAAATCATAAAACCTAAATCGAGTGGGTGAGAAATGTTATGCCACCACCAATCATCGGGATCACCGTATTTCCAGTGATCAATGGATCAGGGGACCCATAACACCATTTGACGCACTATCCCTCTTACTGTAACCCCATGATGGGAACTCCTTAGTAGTATGAATCCGTAAGCTCAGGTACTTTGTACGAACCTTGCAAGTCTTGGCTTATGTATGGTAACTAGCATGCCCAACAATTCAATTACATGTGATGAGGACCTCCAGCAAAAGTTTCTATTCCATTTCAGTTCGACGCAGTCCAAGATGATGGTCAGCGAACTCATGAACTGCAAGAATGGAGAGAAAGAGGGTGTCTTATAGTTCATTACCAGATAGAATGGATAGACATATTCCTCAAATCGGCCACTCTCAAAGGAAGAGATGCTCGCCACATGCATCGATAACCTTCATAAAGAATTATGAATGCTGCTCATCCCAGTGAAGTACAAGAATTGGTTTAGAGACTTTAATGAAATTTCCCAAGGGATAGAAGACCCCTTGAGAAGGATAATTATTAAGTCTTGATTTGCCCCACCAGAAACTAGTAAAGAAATGGGAAAGGCTGATGTGGGTTCTGGAATGCATATGCCACCCCTGAGACTAACCCGAGTTGCAAGGCTCCCACCGAACCATTCGGGACCACCTGGACGCCAACATGCACCCCCAACACTGCATGATGATCGATGGGGTTATAAAATAAATGAGTTCTATGAATGAAGAAATAATTTTTATTCGTTTGGAGACTACAAGGTCCATTACTATTTGATAACCCCCATGAATTAAAATCTAGTTTGGCTACCAGATCCATGAAATCTGATGAAGTTGGTCTCGATGACCGTCCAAATTATTTTATGTCTCACCAGATACTAGGACACACCATCCAATTATTATTTATTTTCATGTACCTCCTGTAAGAGATATTGGATTACGAGAAATTCAATTTTGGCATGCCACCATCACATGTAGCATATGATTCCACCTCTAAATCAAAAAATGATGAAGAGTGGAAAAAAGTCACCATCAAGAAGAAGAAAAAGTTTGACAAATAGATGACCCAGAAGACCGTCAAATGAGTCCGTGACATCTCCCAAGAATATTTGAAACAACCTAATATTACCCCAGAAGCTCCTAATATAGAAAAACCAACCTCCTCAGCCACACGGTCTTCTAAAGGCCTAATGTGCAGAAAGCTAGGGAAAGATGAATAGCTGTTACCAAAGACAAAGTCAGTGTTGAATCTTTTAGACATCATTCCAATAGTCTTGGTTCAATGTCCACTGCCCCTCAAAACAGTACAATAGGCACCGCCCCACCAAACGGTACAATGAGCATCACCCTGTAAAATGGTACCATCAGAAGGATGCAGTAAACTAGAAACAATATCAGATGACAAACTAATTTTTTTGCTCCATTAATTTAATTCACTTGATGGACCCTTTATCCGATGAAGATTGTGGCTACAAACATGAATTACCGGCGCCCATCTGGAAATCCAGAGGAAAAGGCCACATAGTGTGGTGGTTTCTTGGAAGGAATGATCATCACAGGAGTCAAATTTCTAGACATGCTACATGTAAAACCATTTACATCGCTGAAACTCCCAAAATGACCTTCTGACAAATGAAACAGGAACTGGAATGCTCCTTATCCCCCACTGGAGGAAATCCATGTGCAGTTATGTTGGAATATCCATCTGGTGAAGAACAAGTACTAAACTAGACAAGGTATATAGGTAAAACAGTTGGCCAAATGTAGAAAGGACTGCAGCACCATCACCACCTTCTATAGAGGAAGAAACATCAACGTCCAAATCTCAAACCCCTAAAGTGTTTGTCAAAAGTGAAACGCCGAGTTGGGAAGTTCCAACCATTAGAGAATATGTCTGACATTAAAAGTAGTTGGCCTTAGTACCAGCAAATATATCAATCCTGGACACATTGATTTTGTCTTCAGATCTTAGGGAGGCACTCATAGAAGCCTTTCTAAGTCCCCAGGTATTCTAGGATGAAATAACAGCGGCTGAATTTTACCAAACGGTGGTCGGTCTTGAAGATGACATGACTTAATCTCCTTCACAGACAGTGATGAAGATGAAATCATGCAAGAGAACATCAACCCCTTATATGTTTATATCATGTTAAATGGAATTGATGTTCAGAGGATATTCATCGACAATGGCTCTAGAGTTAATCTCCTCCCGCTGAAAACACTTCGTCGAATGGGATATGATGAATATAGAATGAAATCCCACAAAACAACTCTTGGGGGATACGACTATAGTGAGAAGAAACTTTTGAAAAGAATCAATCATAAAAAAAGGCTTGAAATCCTCATATCAGATTCTGAGTTCCTTGTAGTGCAACAATGTGTAGCCTTTAATGTTTTTTTAGGGATGCATTTGATTTAGTATCATGCTGCAGTTAAATACTCATACCATCATTCCATTAAATATTATAGTAATGGTATGAGAGGGATGTTGCACGCCGATAAATCCCTGTTTGAGTTCTGTGACTTTCATTACATCGACGTTAGAATCTATGAGTCGGAAGAAAAACATTATTTGGTCGACGATGTTGATTGGATGAATTCCCCGGATAGATTGGAGATAGCTCCCGCCGACCCCTTCTAGCACCTTGAGGGTGGGGGGGGGGGTGTAGTACCCACCAACCATGTTTAATGCGTAATTACAAGCCCTCATTCAAACTAAGTTGTCTTCATGGTATCTGATATGACCACTAAGTCCAAATACATGAAAGAGCATGATGACTCCCATGTTTTCAGGAAAAGCCCTGTCAGAGATCCTCAGGACCCGTCCATAAGACCTCATGCTACACATTCCACACATAGTGAGGAAAAAGGATATATACCTTTTAATTTTGGAGAATTTATCTCAAAAATCATTTCTCCATTAGAAGGGGAAGATGATGAAGATGATGATGAAGAAGAGGAAGAAGACCTCAAAGATGCCCGTACAATATTTGAAGAAGGTCATTTCACCACCATCAATGATCATAAGGAGATAAATCTAGGCATTGAAAACGGCCCACGACAAACTTTAATCAGTGTGGCCATGCTCATTGAGGAACATGAGGCATACAACTTCTTCCCGAAGAAGAATCCAGATTTGTTCGCATGGAATTACACGGAGATGCTAGGTCTCAATCCTGAAGTCACCACCCATCATCTATGATTATGAGAAGGTCACTTATGCTATAAACAGGTTTCTAGAAAGACCCACCTAACACATTATACCATAATAGAGGATAAATTTGAAAAAATGATCGAAGCCAACTTCATAAGGGAGGTCCAGTATATGATCTATCTAGAAAACACAGTCCATGTCAAAAACAAGATTGGACAGATTAGAATACTCATTGACATCGGGGACCTTAATCGGCTCCTGAAAGACAACTTCTCCAACCTAATCACAGAATTTTTGATCGATGAGATATCCTTATTTCAAGCCCTCTCTTTCATGGAAACTATTCGGGATAAAATCAAATCTGGATGGACCGATGAGACAATGAAGCTACTTATTTTAGGTCCCCTTGGGGAGTGTTATTTTATAAATTGATTCCCTTTGGTCTAATGAATGATTGTGCCATATATAAGCGCACCAGACATCACATCATCACGACCATTTTAGGGAGAATATATTGAGTGTTATGTAAAAGGCCTTTTGGTTAAGTCAAGATAGTATTTGAACCACCTAGCTGACCTTGATACTATCTTCAACAATTTGAGACTGCACAGTATATTGATGAATCTCCAAAAAGGCACCTTTAGCATTACTTTTGTAAAATTCATCATCCTCTTCGTATTCCATTATGGCATCTAAGTCGACCCTGAGAAGACGAAATCCATTCTTGGAATTTTCCCACATAAAAATCTCACCAATTTGATTGGTCTCCAGGGGCACCTCGCCTACTTTTGGTGCTTTATAGCCAACTTAGAAGGTAAATCATTAACTTTAACCAAGATCATGAAGAAAAGAGTTACATATGAATGGGATAATGATTGTCATGAAGCATTTTATATCCTCATAAGATATCTCCTATGAAAAATGGTTCTCATACAACCAGTTGAGAGTAGACCACTCAATTTATACGTAACTACCATGGAATGGTCATTAGGCTCATTTATTGGGCAGAAAAATGATGTCGGCAGTGAGAACGACCTCTACTTCCTCGGTTGTTAAATGATTGATTCCGAAACTCAGTATTTGAAGATAGAAAAGAACTGTCTAGCCCTAATCTTCACAGTTCAAATTATCAGGCATTACCTGTAGCTCCATCATGTCCACCAAGTCTATTGCTACAATCTACACAACCATATCCTTAACCATCCAATGTTAAATGGGTGCCTATCACAGTGGGATGTCATCCAGTAACATTTTGACATCTGCTATGTTCCTTATAATTCCATCAAAGGTTAGGCTATTTTAAATCTAGGGGAACCCCCAGACATGGTAAATGTACTTCGAAGGTGCTTCTCAAAGACGAATAGGGAAAAGGATGGATGATACCATGCTTAAAAATGTGGGGATACAATTCATACTAGTATATCCTGAAAAAGCCACTTCATCTTAATCATTCCTACATTCATAAGGGTGTATGAACAACAAAGAGGAGTACCAGGCTCTCATTGTAGGCCATGAATTGGAACTCAGGGTGCAAGATAGACACCTAAAAATAAATGGTTATTCGGAGCTAGTCATCAAATAGGTCAATGGTGACTATTCTATAAAAAAAGTATTGGTTCCCTTGATGAACCATGTTCATGAACTGATGGAAGAAATCCCATCAGAACCAACGTTGAATCATGTTACCCGGTCACAGAATGCCCAAGTCGACGATTTAGAAAAAGCAGCCACAGCCTTGGACGTTCCAGACTAGGATGAAACAGTCATTATAATTTCTCATCGTCAGATGGTATTGCCATTCGTACAGAGAAATATGAATGAAATTGATGAAATTACCCCCTTTACTAAGAATTCGGGACATACAACTAGTTGGATGACACTAATTACATATTACATTCGGAAAGGGGAACTCCTACCTATTAGGGCTGAAAGGGATCAGGTCTGATGAACTGCAGAAAAGATTACCATGTAAAATGGGGTGAACTAAAAGAAGGTTCTCTACAATCGTGGCCTTGACAGAGTCCTTCTCAGGTTCATTGAGGGAGAATCGACTTCTACTATCATAGATGACGTGAACGCCGGAGCTTCTGGAGCACACCAGTCAGCAACCAAACAGTCTCACCAAATCTGGAGGCTTAGTTATAACTAGCCCACCATGACAAAATATTGTTCCATATTCACTAAGAAGTTTCATTCCTTCCATGTTCATGCTAATTTCATACACTGTCCCTGGAGTTGCATCATGCATCTTTGTACTCTTGGCCATTCCTCTCCTAGGTGATGGATGATGTGGGGACCATATCCTCCTGCTATAACCATACAATTCATGTTCATACTCACAACAACCAACTTATTATATAAATTACCCGAATCCATACCCATTAAAGTTGTCGGGGAGAAAAACATTGTATGCTTTTGGAAGGCAAACATCATCACCAGTTTTGGTGTCCCTCATAAAATAATGACATACAACGACACCATCTTCTACCTTGCTAAGCTAGATATGTTGTACCAGGAATATAGAATCATGCCCAACCAGTCATTCCTCTACCCCAATGTGGAGAATGGGAATATAAAGGCTTTCAAGAATACTTTATCTAACATACTTCAAAATATTGTTGATAAGGATAATAAAATGTGGCCAGATAATCTCCTTCATGATTTGTGGGCCTTCCGGACCATGACCCGCACCACCACATAGGCAACCCCGTAAACAATATTTTTCAGAGAAGAGGTGGTTTTACATATCAAAATCTATGTGCTATCACTTTTGTGGCCATTTGTGATCATCTATCCAAAGATGAGAAATCCCTGAGATAGTTTGATGAGTTAGAGCAATTAGACGGAAAAAGGTTTTACACTCTACATCAGAGGGAAATCTACCAAAATCGGATATGCACAAGTCTTCAATAGTAATGTCCTCCATCGATCATTCTTAAATGTTGAAATGGTTTTAGTCCTCATAAACCTGATGATACTTGGGATAAAGCCCCCAAATAATGAACCAAAGTGGGAAGGTACATATGTAATACATAGGGGTCTATTCCAATGGAGCATACACCATGATATAAATTTATGGGGAGCTCATCAGGACTCAAACAAATGCAATGTTCTTGAATAAATACTTCACATTAAAATGCCCCTATGTACTGGTCTGAACTCAATGAACCTAAACTATGAGTTATATCACCCCTACACATAAGTCCAAGTTCTACGACCCTAAACTACGAGTTATAAAGGATGCCTCCTATATCATGGTCTAAAATCTAATACCATAAACTATGATTCATAATCCTAGACACATGATTTTATACTTTATATAAATTTTCTATCCAACATGACATTAATCTAAAATTCCATCAATATTATGGTCAAAGATCTACGACCCTAAACTATGAGACCTATGGAATGCATCCCATTCCAATGTCTGAGCACTAAGACCATAAACTATGAGTAATATTGCATAAAAAAATGCCCCCATATCATTTTCCAAGCTTTATGTCCATAATCTATGAGTTAAAGATGATCCCATATCATGGACCAAACACTAAGACCATAAAATATGAGTCAGCATCCTTTACACATGAAGTTAAATGTTAAGAAACATGTTATCACTGTAAGATGGTATACTATGTATCATAAAACGTTCTATTTGAAAGACAATAAACGCATTGATCTCACACAGAACTACATGTGACTTGATTACTGCCTAGGCATGATACGCAGTGATGACTCAATCTTTGATTTTGGCCCAGCCCCAGAAAAAAAGCCTCCATAATTCCACCTATCTAATCCTTTACATTATGGAATTCCATATCACTACTTGTTTCTCACATTGAGTAAAACTCTCACGAGCATTGGAATGGTGATAGAGATTCTATTATGAAGGTCAACTATGGGGTAATATGGTAGACCTGACATTTATGATGGGTAGAATGAAAACGCCCCCATCATATTCTCTATCTCCTTAAAATTGTAAGGGAGACTCTGTAACCACTCCTTGTTTCTCACATCGATTAAAAATCATGTTACCATGGGATCAGTGGTAGGGATTCATTGATGCAAATAAATTGTTGGGGAGAATGGTAGGTCTGGAACCCATATCAAGTAAAACTGAAATTACCTCATGTTCGCCTAAAACATCAAAAAAACGTTTGTAGGGAACACCTAGAACTATGTGTGTCTTGATTCATTCCTCAAAAATTATGCAGTGAGACTCGGATTCGACATCTGGGCCCAGCCACTAGCTGAAAAATGCCCATTTCCCCCTTATGTGGATCATACATATGTGAAAGCTCCAAGAGGGTCACGGTAAATCATGTTATTGGTAATCTCACATTATATGGAACACCATTCCCATTTTTCACACTACATACCTCATGAAAACATTGATCCTCATAACCATAAATGGCTATCGTGGATGGAAGGCCAATGTCCCATGGACAACATTGATTGACTATGCACATCATTCCCTGGTGGCTCAATATAAGTCTCCCCCAAAAATCAATATCAATCAAAGGAACATTCATCCCCATGTGAGTCCTCCCCTACCTCAGTACGCCCAATGGCTTTCCATCCCCATGTCATCCGTCCCAATTCATGTTGCCCCCAGGACTATGATTTAAACCTTCAATCATCACTCACGTCTAAAGGACACTGGAACACCCTAACTGTGATTAACCTAAATCTTTTGAAGACAATTACAAGTCCAAAATCATCCCCATTCCATGACGTTAAACTACAAGACAATAGATCTAGCCTAAAAATGACACCTAATGTTGAATTCAATATTATTTGATGATGACATAGAACCCTTGTAATCCCTTATTTCTCACACCGATCATAGCTCACGTTAGCTTAGGGATCTTAGAAATAGACCCACCATGATATTATGGAAAATGGATCATGAATTTGTTTCTAGCATCATGACCCTAATAGGCTTTTCATTATTCCCTCCCTCTATAGGAACCTCGTGTCCCCGCCATGTGATGTTAAATTATAGGGTATCCCAACGATAGAACAAATACCTCACCCTGCATAGGGTTCAGATCTATGAAAAGGACTCCATTACAGGTGCGAATCACAGCCCAAAGCCTCGAATATGTCAAGATGTGCTCTTCCCATTTTCCAAACTCCATTACTTGAGAGATCATGAATTCACATAAACCACCAAGGACATCTCTGATGGAACGATAGTGTACATCAGACAACTTTTATTGACTATGCATATGCCCCAGTGGATCTGCATACGTCGCCCCCAAAAATGACTGTCAATCAAAGGAAAATCCATCCCTAGGAGAGTCCAATCCAATCTCAGTATTCCCAATGTCTTCGAATCCATATTCCTACCCTCCTGATTCATGGGAACTCTAAGTAATGGTTTACATTTTCATCCACTCACACATCCTGGATATATCGGAAGATATGGGTCTGGTTAACCTATGGCCACTTTTAATGTTTCTAAATGATATCTCATCCGCATGTGCAAATTTTATCTACAAGAAAAGGATGAGTTCCCAAAATCATTGTTGGGTTTCCCTGATTAAGTTCGGATAAAATCATTATTTTGTTATTAGAGGCACCTCTAATCGAAGGTCACACACCATATTCAGAATGTTCACAACCACCATAATCCTCCAAGTCCACCGTAGGAAAAAGTCCAGTGTACTACAGACACGTTTTCATGACTCTTCACATCAGGCCCCTATGGAAATACATTTGTCTCCCTAAACAATGGCCATCAATTAAGGGAAAATTCTTCCCTAGTAGAATCCTTTCCATCCTCTATACGCTCAAATTATTTTCGCGTCTTGTCACACCCCCATATTTGGAAAACTTATACATTAAGGATTATGTACCTCCATCTTTCAAAGAGCCTCTGACATAAAACTAAAAGGGGGGACTATTAGTTTATGTCACCATTCACAATCTCTCCATCATGAAATTATGAAATGTGTGATTACAGTTTCCCACTCAAGGACGATATGAACGTTCCTAATGTTCTCAGACAACACTGCACATGTCAGCCACCTATTTTGGCTCCCAACATCAAGCTAAATCTAAAATCTAGAAAATCACACTAGGTCATCAGAAATGGAAGGCCAGTATCCTGGGAATACATTTGATTGACTATGCACACCATGCCACGTGGCTCTACATATGTCGCCAAAAAACGGAAATCAATCAAAGGAAAATTTGTCTCTAGGAGAGTCCTTTACAACCTATGAATTCCTAAAGAATATTTTGCGCCTCATTTAGGTCCAAAATCCACAAATCTAGGGCCATGAAAAATCTCATACCCATGTAAAAAGGATACTAGACCATTTCCGACTACTGGTCCTGAGTCGGGGAACAGCCACATTAATTTGGTCAATGTTGTTCAACGTAAAACATTTGTATTAAGTTTGATAGGTAGGACTGTGATCTACTAGAAAAAAAGAGGCTATACAATCCAGTGGGAAAATCCACCAATGGAACCTCTGGGTAAATGTCCAGTATCATTTTCCTAATAAACACATTGAGCCATCAAAAAATGTACAAATATTGTTTGTTCGGATACCCACAAAGGGCGGCATAAGAAAAATAAATGTTAATCCCTCCAAGAACATGTCAAGAAAGCTTAGCCAATAAAATTAGGGTAATAATGAAAAAGAGATAAATCTTCATTAGGTATTCTATTCAAACTCAGCAATCGTCGAACTATGATTGCTGAGTCCCATGGCTTAGTCAAAAATTAGAGCTCTATACAGTTATCTCAATATACTAATTTCTTCCCATCTTTTAAAATTAACACTTGATTGAAATTATACTGATTGGAAGAGATGGAGAAGATATATTTAGAATCCAAATCTATTTCATTGGGTTCAATAGAAAATGGATGATCATCCCCAATTCAAGGTTTATCCAGAGTTAAAAAGGAGGGAGTATGTGCTTTAATTTTGGACAGAACTAAAAAATGGCCCGGTTCTCCCATTCCAAAGGGATGGAAAGTGATTGTTGTGGGCCGTCAATGGTTTGTTCCAAAGAAGTTATTTCTTCTGTTTCATCATTGACCATTGGACGCACCCACTCCAGTATAGATTTAAGGCCCAACCCTTTTTTTAGGATATCTTCATAATTGGCACACGAAGAGAGAATTTCTCCCACAACCTGGCTGCATGGGCTTCACTCTCCTGTAGCTCCTCCTCTCAGGCCACCACCAATTCATGGACCATCACCTCCTCAGCAATCAGATGATCAAATTCTTCTGAAATATCATGGCTGGTTTCCAACTAGTGATGGGAAGAATTAAACCTGACCAACCTTTCCTCACACGAGGTGATGTCTTCTTGATAAATGATGATTTGTTATATATGGAAGTGAAGGTGTTGATAATCAAATATTCCAGAACCCATCCTATAAAATAACTTCTGAAAATAGTCACCCTTATTGGAAAATATTTCCTAGGGTGTCTCTGCGGATAGAGGATGTCACTATGGTCATGCCTCTTTGTACACTTTCTACTATCTCACCACAGATCAATAACTTCAATCCTACCCTTCATCCACATGTTTGTAAGCAGGAAGCATCGCCATAGGAATGGGGAGGGACCTAAAGCTAGTGACCCAAAGTGGGTTACTATCTTTTCCCCTAGAAGGCCCAACCGCTAGAGATGGAATCAGAGGACTGATTATGGCCTCCGGGATGATATGTGATGCTTAGATGGTTCCATTCTCATTATGATATTGGGAAATATCCACAGGTTGGGGTAGTGTCGATCGCCCCACACCGAAATGGGTTGTACTAATGAAACCCCTCATAGACGCATTTGACGATGGATTGAGGGCCTTCTCACAACATGTGTAGGATCAGGAGGTATATCCATCTTGGTTGCAAATGAAACATAAGTATAAGGCATGGATGTTGCACCTGTTGTGATAACATGAATTTGTGGTATTTTGGTTGGGACATGAATGGGACAGGGAAAGGTCAAGGGTTCTTGTACCGGCCGAACTGGTACTTTTAGCATCCCCATGGGGTAACAGTCGACCCATTGTTGGGAATACATAAATGATAGGAAGGTGGGTTCCATCGTGTTGGGAATGATAATCTCTCTTACATTACCTTCATGCACCACCATAAGTCACAATTGGTGGAAAACATGATGATGAGATTCTCCCCTAAGTCAAAAAACCGGTAGCATCGTAGTCTATTGAAGGCATCCAAACATCCTGGCATACTGGTAGGGGATTTATGGGTCACAAATAACTACTCAGTCTACAGGAGTAGAGAGTATCTCATTCCAAAGTGTGATGATATATGAACATTCCTCCCAGGAACCTCTTTTGTCACCTCTTAATGATCCATGACGAGTAGGATACAGTGGAAATTCATAATGAGGTGCATCATTCAATAGCCCAACCACATCGACAATGCTAAGGGTCTTTGTAAGAACAACATAAATGATGAGAAGTGTCGGATGAAAGTCAGAATGGGGGACCAGTGAGGTATGCCAATATTAATAACACGGGAAGTGATCCACCATCCACCAATATAAAAATGGAAACGGTTCACCAAGACGATGTGGAGAATGGCCTTTGGGAATATATCCAAATATTTTATAAATTTAAGCAAGGCTAAGAAGAGCCAAATTATGGGGTTGGCCCTCTGCCAGCATGTCCTCCATTAACAAGGTGCATGGCCGATCCCTAGTGTATAAGTCATGGAATGGGATGAGCCATCCACATAATAACATGGTGAAAAAACCTGCTAGCCTAATATAAGGTGAAATTTCAGTCCGATGCTCATATCCCCTTGTGGTATACGACCCTTCTTCAAGGGTAGAACTTTATGACCCTATAGTTGTGCAGGACTGATGGGTTGGGTGAGTTTGACTTCGACACGCCTTCGGCTTAGGTCTGTTCTTCTACACGAATATCCTTATCCACGTGTTGAATGGGATGAGGGAACTAGCCTTGATGGGATGATCTATTGATCCTGATGCCATGAAAAGATAGATCTTTTTCAAAGGAGACACGTGATCAGTTTCATTCCAAGAGGAAGCTATTGGGAGAAACTCTTCGTACATCTCTCCAAGGATTGGGAGGCCTCTATGCTGTTAGATTTCTAACAGGCTGATCCCCACCTCTATATACATTAGGTGAAAGGTGTTGGTGCTTGAACACCAGTAACTCATCAATTCTGAAAGGATTTATCCTAGAGATAAGATTGACAACTGAGACACCCTAGATTCTTAGAGCAAGACCACTGCCTTCAGCTGGTCGAGGGACTCCAGACAGGTAAGATACACCCAGAATGTCGGGGCCCCACTCATCAGATAAATATCCTCTGGCCCGCAAATCTCACTTGGTGATCCATCTTACACTAGGATTTTCATTAGATATTTTGATAATGGATGGGTATTCTCATACGTGCAGTCATGGTCCACCATTGTGGCACCCGAGATTTCCTTGAGTCCTTGATGAACCCCGCAATATGAAGACATTTTATTGAATATTATTGGCGATAACATCTCTGATTGGGGAAATATTGGCATGATCATGATATTGGGGTGCCTCAAATAAAAGAAAGGTATTTCAGGGTCTGTAAATCTTTGAGGTATGTTAGCAGGAATACCAAATCCTTATTGTGTCATTTGTATGGATAATGGGTAAGCTCGAAGCTCTGGTGTCAGGAAGACCATCAAAAAGATATCATAGGGAATGAGGTGGGTTTAAAGATTGTCATTGGAATTCCTCTTCATATCGACCCTCATCTTCATCAATTTATTAGTATCATATGAATTATCCATTGTAGCCTACATATGAAGTCTCAAAATTTTGGGAGAAGTGAATCCAAAAAAATTATTGGGAAAAGGATATAGAAAAAATATCTAAAGGACTTAACAAATGTCCAAAAAAAGGCTCAGCGTACTATTCCTAAAAGTAGTATGCAGAAATAGAATTTCATATACAACATGAAATGTTGAAGATACTATTCCTTAAACTTTTGTACATAGATGCAATTCACCACATAGTGCTATGGTACATGAAATGAACGCAAGGTGAAAATGCAAAAATCATTGGCCAACGAACTGAAAAGTCCATAGAATTTTGAAACTGGAATCCCCATCCCTAGGTAAGTTCATATTTAGAAGATATGGGTTAAAATTTAATGCCATATTAATAGTTTTTGAGGTTTGGATAACCGATTTATGTTTTTTTGCATGAACAAGGATGTCGTGTAGCATTCCTCCACGCAGAATACTGATTTTATGTTTTAAATTTCCATAGTCCTGTTCACGGAAACCAATATTAGGTATGCGGATGGGGAAATGGTGAGGAAATCTATTCATGGAACATTCAGAGTAGTTTGTGAATTCGTTTTTCTCAAGGATCATGGTGCGTGAGTGTGAAGGGGGATGAGAAATCGGGTGAACATTTCTACAGGAGAAACTATAAAAGTCAAATGGCATGGTCCCCTATATATATGTGTGGAGCCCTCGTACCGGGTCTACCTATTATACTGCGAACAATTTTAGTTTAGGACCACTTCTACATCATAATATTTCCCTTTTCATTTAAAATGGAATTCATTCCGATGGGGGAATTTGTTGGGTCCTGAAAATTACCCCATTGAGATGAAATACCCATGTAATCGCTTTGAAAAATTAATCAGGAACTTTTATAAGTCAGTCAAGGTGAAGGGACTAAAATTTAGATTGATTTCATTGATGGAACCGAAAGGAATTAATGTTTTTGAGTGTCCCACATACCATAACTTGGAATGGTACATGAATAAGATTAATCACGAACCACCAGGTATGTGGGATGATCCGCGAACCACTGGCCCATGATGTGATGGCTAGTAAGCAAGGAAAACATTGAACTTCATCAACTGAAGAAGTCATGTGTGAAGGACCATCTAGGTACCATGTTGTGAACCCCTCATATCACGGATTATGAAGAAGGTCAGGGTTCTACAAACCATTATCGCAAACCAAAGCCTCCACAAACCCTATTTGTCTGAGTCTTCTGTGGGTCTGAATATTTCTTCAAGGGGCCTCGGCAAACGGTGTCGCGTGCACAATATATATGACCGTTCGGATGCTCTATAAAAGTTACACAATTGAAATAATAGATGAGGAGATAGATTTGGAGATGGATGGTCAGAGAAGGATTGAGTGTAACGACCCGAAATTTTGAATAAATCTTGTTTTCTAATTTTATGTGTTATTTTATTTTATTTTTATACTCAACAAAAATGTCTCATTTGATAACATGAGTATAATTAAAATGAGACCGTTGGGTCTTAACTGTTATATGACCATTGGTCAATATGACTGTTGGAAACTAAATGATTTGATTTTTGTCTCAAAATATAAGTAATCTTGGTTAATTATTATAGAAAGAAGATTTGATGGCCTCAACCAGTAGTCTTGGACCGATCGAAGCCCATCTAACAGAACTTTGGAAATGGGTAGCACCACTGGGCTTTGATCTGGACCAAACCCAAGCCAAACATCATCGTGTGAAGCTAGAACAAAATCTCCTTCGCAAGAAGTTCAACTTTATAGATATTACTTCTCGTGCGATGTTGGTCGAGCCTCCCTCAGATTCTCTCACCTTAGCACACCTTACACTTATTTCCTATGCAGGCGTGATAAGGGACTATTTAAGGACACCGTAACTGCCTTGTGTAATCCTTTGTTTTAAATAAAAATTTGGATTTCTTCTTATGATAATGTTTATGACTTTTCAAATGTCCAAATAAATATAGTATGCATATTTTTGGTGAATTTTAGAGAAAGGATATTTTAAAAATTGTTTATGTAAACCTTAAATAATTAAAAATTTGTAATGATTTTCAAAAAATGGTCTTCTACTATTATGTTCAGTACAAAATTTAGATTCTAATAAGATCAACATAAATTTTGATGAATAATTAATTATGAATAGTGATTTTATGCTTAGGATTTGTAATGTGACCAAATGGATTAGTAATCTCACTTAATGAAAGTATTAATATAATCTAGACACATTGATTATGTAATTAGATTCAATAAAATGGTTAAATAACGGTTTCATAAATAATTATTCAAGTATTAGTTTTTTTGGGTGAATAGTGTTTTTTAATTAAAAATTAAATTAAAAATATTTAGAAAATTATTTTTATAAAACGGATCTCATTTTTGAACTCAGAGCATCGATATTATGTTAAGGTAATTTTTGGGGATTTTTCTGAAAAAAATGAATTTTCGGTGAATAGTGTATTTATTTAAAAAATAAATTAAAAATATTTAGAAAATTATTTTTTATAAAATGGAGTTCATTTTTGAAATCCAAGCATTGATATTTGGTTAAGGTAAAATTTTGGGATCTTTCTGAGAAAGTTGAATTTTAAGTGAATAGTAAAAATACAGTTTTAGGGTATCGGTATGTTTAATGACATCATAACTGTGTCATGATGATATGATGAGATATATTATGGGTTGGCAGACCAAAGGTGATGAATTATTGTATGGGGGGCCCCATGTGGCCTAACTCCAAGGGAAATACCATGGGAGAGCACATGGTTTTGAGAAAACCACTTTTGAGGTGTCCCTTGGCCATTAATGCCTTATCCCCTCACTTTCCCTATAAATACCAAGCCATCATCTAATCCATTTCGACTCCCCACTCTCCTCCAATTAAGTTCTGGTCTCATTACTTCCCAAGGAGTCCTCCCAAGGTTCCCCCAAGCCCTCAAGGACCCAACCTTTGAGTTTTAAGAGTTTCGTTTTATGGTAAGGGATCCGACCTCTCTCTTTCTTTTCAAAAAAGCTCTTTTATGTCATTTCTTTTATACTCCATGTTCTTATGTTAAATGATTTTATTTTATACTCCTCTTACTTCACTTTTCATGTTCATATAATTAGAGATCCCCTCTTACTCTCATTATTTCCTTTTCTGATGTTTTAAGTGGCGTCGTTAGGCTGCCGAAATTTTTGTAACAGATTCTTTATCCGTTCTCATTTTTCACGATCTTTTTTCATGCAATGTATTTCAAGTTCCTTTTTATTATGTTGGGGTATGATCTCTAAATTTATCATACATATATTTTATGATCATATTATGAGAGACCCCATTTGATCTCTTCAATTCAGTATTTTGATGTTTTAGGTGGCGTCGTTAGGCTGCCGAATTTTTTAGTGGTTCTTTCACCTTTATCCTTTTTCAAATTTCTAATTCCATGTCAAGTCTAGAAAGTACCTTTTTATTATGTTGGGATATGATATTTAAATATATAATACTGATCTTTTATGTGCATATGATGAGAGACCCTATTTTATCTCGTCAATTCACTTTTGTTGAAGTTTAAGTGACGCCGTTAGGCTGCCGAATTTATAAGGGGTTCTTTCACCCTTCTCGTTTTCAAGATCTATTTTCATGTCAAGTATTTCAAGTTACTTTTTATTATGTTGGGGTATGATGTCTATATCAATCATACTGATCATTTATTTTCATATGATGAGAGACCCTATTTGATCTCGTCAATCCATTTTTGAAGTTTTAAGTAACGTCGTTAGGCTGCAAAATTCTCATAAGAGAAATCTTATTTATTTATCTTCCTGTCAAGTTCTTCGTTTCATATGGTATATCATTAAAATTTAATTACCATGTTTAAATACTTTATATTATATTCCCCTACTATTTTATGTATCATTTTTGAGTGGGTGACCCATGTCCCCTCTCTTTTCAATGTTTTCTAAAACCATGTATCATAGACGTTATGCTGCATAGTTTTCATCTCAAAATGCCTCCCTCTTTATCTCAAAATTATTTTATCTTATTAAGTGAATACTCAAAGATGTTATTTAAACAGGCGTGTTCAAATATATATATAAAAATTTTCTATTTTAAATTCTGGGATTTACATACATGAAACTCGCTTTCCCTTTTCTGTGGGTGTAAAGTGACATAAAGATCATGTCTTTAAAGGAGTTTTTAAAACGTTATGATTATGAAATGAAACCCATTTCCTTTATGCTATATGGGTTGTTTATGAAATGATTGATGATGATATATGTGGATCACATGATAATAAATACATGTAAAAGAGTGTTCCCAGATAGTGCTCCAATGCATTGGGTAAAGACTTAATCTCTAGAGATGACCTTTTAGACTGATACCTTGGTGAATAACCTTGGTAATTTTTAATGACACCATGGGGATGGACCGTGGTGAAACGAAATTATTTTCAATTTTAAATGTTGCAGCCACATCTTCATGTTATGAAAAATGTTATTTTTATTATGATATATCTCATGATTTCTTTATCATGCCTTAAAGTTCTTTTCATGACCTTATTGAAGTATCTCAAGTTCACATGTAAAATGTTTCCCTTGTTTTCCTTACTGGGCCTTATGCTCACCCTTTCTTTTGATTTATGTCCCCAGGTTATGAGATGCAGTAATGAATCAAGGATGAACATGAGGAGAATCCTTTCAAGTGTTTAAGAAGAATGTTCTATGTTTTTATGTTTAATGTTCCTAGTTTCCAAGACACTAAACCTTAAAGATCCTCGGTTTTGTAAAATGTAATGAAAGTTTATGTGATAAAATGGCGAGATGCTATAGTTGGTATCAAAGGATGGTTTAGTTATTTATGGAAATTAGGATATGAAAACTCTAGAAAGAACCCTATAGAAATGTTTAAATATAGGAAATCTTCCTGGTATTTTGGTGAGTATTGAGTAAGGGGTTGCCAAGAAAATACATCCCTGTATGGATAAGAGCAGGTAGAGGTGGCTCTGACACAGATGTACATAGGGGTAAAACCCGAAAACACCGCTTTGAGCTAGACTCGAACGAGAACTGGTACACGACAACAGGCCTTGCTGCACTATTGGTTACGACACTCCATGGGGATATGCTTTGGTAAATTAATAAGAATAGTATGAACCATTGTTAATGGAACAAAGATAAAATAAAATAATGATTCACATAAGAATATACGATCATGGATAACCTAGATGGGAACCTAGGGGATCACAAGGTAGGGCATACTTTTCTTCTACAATTTATCCTTATATGCTTTATGTTCATTTTCATGATTATTGGTTAAGTATTTAAGCCTCTAATTATACTTTCTCTTCTTAGTTGATGGTGGGAAATGGAAGAACATGTCCCAACAAGCAATATGATAGGAAATGCGATGATTTTCGTATTAATATGATTGAGGTGATTAGGGGATTAAAAGATGATTATTATTTTGGAAGAAGTTCACTATTTCGGGGACCCTATATGATCGAGGTAAATATATTACTACGTTATTTTCATTGAGGAGTAAGGTTGACTTATATTTTGAAGAATCGATGAATTTAAGGTAGACTTATAGTAATTTAGGTTACTTATGGGAATGATTAACCTATCTTGGGTAAAATATGTTTAGGTTATCTACTTTTGTTATAAGATGTTAGGAGTGGTTGATGTGTTTTGGAGATGAACAATGAAGTTTATTTTGGAAGACTATGTTTTCAAATTCTTCTTATATTTGGGTTTTAATCTTAGATTGGTTTATTTTGAGGAATTTTAAGAACAGTTATTTATGGAATGGTCTATGATGAACTTTGTGTAGTACCATGGATCTTTGAAGATTTAAAAGTAGATTCCCTTCCTATGGGATTCTTTATTTTTTGAAGAGTTGTTTTATCATACCCTTTCTGTTCTTGGGATAATGATTAAAGGTAGATGAAATTGATAGTTAATCATATGTGGATCAAGTGACTCTCAAGAAGATGATTCTTGTGTTTTGATGATACCACGTAGTTTTGAATGCTCATCGTTTGGAGAAAAGATTAGTTTTGGTAGAAAATTATTAAAGGATGAAACTCTACATGAAGTTAGGTATATTTTCTTATGTTTTTGTTCTATGTAGTAAATGAATTCTTCAAAATTATGAAAAGGAACGTAAAACAAAAACGTTGTTGGTTTACGTTTACTACTAGGTAATCAAAGACCTCTTACACACAATATAAGTTTGGGATTTTATTATGGCTAACTTTCTCCTAATCATGTTTTCTATCACCCTCCGTCAGAACATGACCCTTTGTTTTCTCCTCCATGTCCATGTTTTCCTATATGGAATCCTAGTGTGGGTTAACTCAGGTGACCTTTGTACTTCCCTTTCTTTCTTTTAAATTAATAGTCTTACAGGCTCCTTTTCCGATGTGGGACATTCAATTAAATTTCAAACCCCAATTTTAAAAATTGCAAGGACGCAATATCTTAAGGGGGGAAGATTATAACGACCCGAAATATTTAATAAATCTTGTTTCCTAATTTTATGTGTTATTTTATTTTATTTTTATACTCAACAAAAATGTTTCATTTGATAACATGAGTATAATTAAAATGAGACCGTTGGGTTTTGACTATTATATGACCATTGGTCAATATGACCGTTGGAAACTAAATTTTTTAATTTTTGTCTCTAAATACAAGTAATCTTGGTTAATTATTATAGAAAAAATATTTGATGGCCTCACCCAGTAGTCTTGGACCGATCGAAGCCCATCTAATAGAACTTGGGTAAGAGGTAGCTCCACTGGGCTTTGCTCTTGACCAAACCCAAGCCGAACTTCATCGTTTGAAGATAGAACGAAATCTCCTTCGCGAGAAGTTCAACCAGATAGAAATTACTACTCGTGCGATGTTTGCCGAGCCTCCCTTAGATTCTCTCACCTTAGCACACCTTACACATAAGTCCTATGCTGGCGCGATAAGAGGCTATTTAAGGAGACCGTAACTGTCTTGTCTAATACTTTGTTTTAAATAAAAATTGGGATTTCTTGTTATGATAATGTTTATGACTTTTTAAATGACCGGATAAATATAGTATGCATATTTTTGGTGAATTTTAGAGAAAGGATATTTTAAAAAATGTTTATGTAAACCTTAAATAATTAAAAATTTGCAATGATTTTCAAAAAATGGTCTTCTACAATTATGTTCATTTCGAAATATATAGTCTAATAAGATCAACTTAATTTTTGATGAATAGTAAATTATAATAGTGATTTTATGCTTAGGATTAGTAATGTGACCAAATGGATTAGTAATCTCATTTAAATAAAGTATTAATATAATCTAGGCACCTTGATTAAGTAATGAGATTCAATAAAATGGTTAAATAACAGTTTCATAAATTATTATTCAAGTATAAGTTTTTTCGGGTGAATAGTGTTTTTTAAATAAAAATAAAATTAAAATTATTTAGAAAATTATTTTTATAAAATGGATTTCATTTTTGAACTCAGATCATCGATATTATGTTAACGTAATTTTTGGGGATTTTTCTGAAAAAAATGAATTTTCGGTGAATAGTGTATTTATTTAAAAAATAAATTAAAAATATTTAGAAAATTATTTTTATAAAATTGAGTTCATTTTTGAAATCAGAGCATTGATATTTGGTTAAGGTGAAATTTTGAGATCTTTCTGAGAAAGTTGAATTTTTAGTGAATAGTAAAAATACAGTTTTAGGGTTTCGGTATGTTTAATGACATCATAACTGTGTCATGATGATATCATGAGATATTTTATGGGTTGGCAGACCAAAGGTGGTGAATTATTTTATGGGGCCCCATGTGGCCTAACTCCATGAGAAATACCATGGGAGAGCACATGGTTTTGAGAAAACCACTTTTGAGGTGTCCCTTGGCCATTAATGCCTTGTCCCCTCACTTTCCCTATAAATACCAAGCCATCCTCTCATCCATTTTGACTCCCCACTCCCCCCCCCCCGCGGCGATGTTCTGGTATCATTACATCCCAAGGAGTCCTCCCAAGGTTCCCCCTAGCCCACAAGGTCCCAGCCTTTGAGTTTTAAGAGTTACGTTTTAAGGTAAGGGATCTGACCTCTCTCTTTCTTTTCAAGAAATATCTTTTATGTAATTTATTTTATGCTCCATGTTCTTATGTTAAAGAATGTTCTTTTATACTCCTCTTACTTCCCCTTTCATGTTAATATAATTAGAGATCAACTCTTACACTCATTATTTAGTTTTATGAAGTTTTAAGTGGCGCTATTAGGCTGCCGAAATTTTTGTAACAGATTCTTTCTCCCTTCTCATTTTTCAAGATCTATTTTCATGTAAAGTATTTCAAGTTCCTTTTTATTAGTTTGGGGTATGATATCTAAATTTATCATACTGATATTTTATGATCATATGATGAGAGACCCCATTTGATCTCTTCAATTCAGTATTTTGAAGTTTTAAGTGGCGCCGTTAGGCTGCCGAATTTTTTAGTGGTTCTTTCACCTTTCTCCTTTTTCAAAGTTCTAATTCCATGTCAAGTCTTGGATGTTCTTTTTTATTATGTTGGGATATGATCTCTAAATCTATCATAATTATATTTTATTTTCATATGATGAGAGACCCTATTTTATCTCATCAATTCACTTTTGTTGAAGTTTAAGTGACGCCGTTAGGCTGCCGAATTTCTAAGGGGTTCTTTCACCCTTCTCGTTTTCAAGATCTATTTTCATGTCAAGTATTTAAAGTTCCTTTTTATTATTTTTGGGTATTATCTCTATATCTATCATACTGATAATTTATTTTCATATGATGAGTGACCCTATTTGATCTCGTCAATCAAATTTATGAAGTTTTAAGTAACGTTGTTAGGCTGCCGAATTGTCATAAGAGAAATCATATTTTTTTGTCTTCCTATCATGTTCTTCGTTTCATATGGTATATCATTAAAATTTCATTACCATGTTCTTAAATCATTTATATTCTGTTCCCCTACTATTTTATGTATCATTTTGGAGTGGGTGACCTATGTCCCCTCCCTTTTCAATGTTTTCTAAAACCATGTATCATAGACGTTATGGTGCATAGTTTTCGTCTCAAAATGCCTCCCTCTTTATGTCAAAATTATTTTATGTTATTAAGTGAACACTCAAAGCACTTATTTCTACAGGGGTATTCACATATATATCAAAATGTTCTATTTTAAATTCTGGGATTTACATACATGAAACCTGCTTTCCCTTTTCAGTGGGTTTAAAGTGTCATAAAGATCATGTATTTAAAGAAGTTTTTAAAACGTTATGATTATGAAATGAAACCCATTTCCTTTATGATATATGGGTTGTTAATCAAATGATTGATGATGATATATGTGGCTCACATGATAATAAAGACATCTCAAGGGTTTGCCCAGATAGCGCTCCAATGCATTGGGTAAAGACTTAATCTCTAGAGATGACCTTTTAGACTGATACCTTGGTGAATAACCTTGGTAATTTTTAATGACACCTTGGGGATGAACCTAGGGGAAACGAAATGATTGTAAATATTTAATGTTTCAGCCACATCTTCATGTTATGAAAAATGTTATTTTTATTATGATATATCTCATGATTTCATTATCATGTCTTAAAGTACTTTTCATGACCTTTTTGAAGTATCTCAAGTTCACATGTAAAATGTTTCTCTTGTTTCCCTTACTGGGCCTTCTTCTCACCCTTTCTTTTGATGTATGTCCCCAGGTTATGAGATGCAGTAATTAATCTAGGATGAACATGAGGATAAGCCTTTCAAGTGTTTAAGAAGAATTTTCTTTGTTATCATGTTTTAAGTTCCTGGTTTCCACGACACTAAACCTTAATGATCCTCGGTTTTGTAAAATGTAATGAAAGTTTATGTGATAAAAATGCTGGATTCTATATTGAGGGAGACTCGGAGTTTTCACTTTGTCTTCCGTCTTGTTTCATTGGAGAAGCACAAACCATGAACCAATTCTGGCATAGGTATAACCATCCGCAAACCATCAAAATGGGGAGAATTATATAAAAATAACTGAACCATTAACCTAATGGATAAACCGTCAACCAAAGGCTTCTCACGGATGAATTTCCCCCTAACGGTAATTCCCAAGGCCATCCTTCAGTATGGTGCTCTGCGTAGCATACCGCTTCATGGACTGAACCTAGCGTTCCGTACCTAATAGGTACACATGTACAACCCAAATCGGAATGGTGATTTTATTACCACATTGGTACACAGTTGGTGATACCCATGCCCAAATACTACACCAGTACGCAGATGGCCCTCCAACCCGTATACCACCTTGGTATGCTGAGCCTTACCCATCCAACATGAGAAACTTGTACACGAAACGAGTTGTTTTCAAGTATTGTTCCATCTAGATCCTAACTCACCCCTCCATTACACACCATTTCTCTATGTTCTTACCACTAACCATTCCTACGACACTAGGCCAAAGCCTCTTCCAATGAAATTAGACCTATATGATCAGGCCATCAGGCACATCAGTGCGCCCCATTGAGTTTATGTTCCCATTGTAAGCAGAGTAACAAAGGCCATCCCAAAAAAGGTGTGGGATTTATGGATTTATGTAAGGCTGCATTCCCATGTTAACTTGGATTCCATCTTTGGGATACCGACGTGAAACTCCTTGTTCTCATGATTATGGGTGATAACATTCTCTTACATTCAATGTGGAACAATGATCAATCAAATAGGTTATGTTGGATCCCCCCATTGATGAGTAAAAAACTATTCACCTTCACAGAATGTGCTCTAGGGACCTACCACTTTGATACGTCCCCAATATTTTGTGGAAAGACTGCATTACCTTCAATTCGATTCCACATGGAATGCTTTGTTGTTATGCACCCTTGCCCACGGTCGCACTGGCTTCTTCCCCTATGGGATCTCCTCTCTCACCAACATGGGTGGAAACATGTGCATTGTTGAATCATTCAAATCCACTTTTTATCACACCATGGTTGACTCATGTGAGATTATAGGTTTTTGAGTTTTACAACATCAGCACACTTTCTAAACAACGAGAACTATGATTCCTGACCAAAAACGAATACATAGGGAACCTACCAGAAGGCACGATCTCCAATGGGTGCACAAACATAAAGGGTCCACCCATCCGTGCCCACATAAATGGGAATAATCCATGCATAAGCTTCACAGCATCTGAACTATGAGAACTCTGATTTTTGAACAAAACTGGATATGTAGGATGCCTACTGGAAGGAACAACCTCAAAAGGGTGCCCACCAAATCATGATTATTAAATGGATATCTCCCATTCATAATCCACATACAATAAGAACTACATGGATTATAATTCATCTCCCGAGGATATATAGGAATCTCTCCTTGTGGGCTTGATACCAAAATGAAGTCACCTTTTGTCCCCCCCAAAATGATGATAAACTCCAGATCGCCTAATAATATAGCTAGTTCAGCATCATCTATGTGGAATCAAACATATGCATGCTCATGACAGTAATGAAAACCATGGGTAGCCCATGGATGCACTCTTTGGGAATGAACCAAGGAATCACAAGCATAGGAATATGATTTAAATCTATAAAAGGGTCCCCGAACATGCAACAATCATCCCCCAGAAGGTTGGAGTGAGCCTGAACTCCCTTCCTCTCGACCAATGGAGTCCTTATGTGTCATTGGAAAAATCTTCAGCTGACGAGAACCTTCCATTGAAATGAAGGAACAGAAATCATGGATACCTGGGCCATTGGGCACTCTTGGCTCCATGGATACACCCGTTCGAGACCATTCATGGAAGATATATCCGAGAAGGACCAATTCCATGAGTGCATGTCCCCGCACAATCACCTGCAGGGACCAACAGTTCCCCATAAGGTTAATTAAACCTTCTTTAAAGGATAATGGCACTGAATAGGTCTACAAAATGGAGTGATAAACTCAATTGGAACCCGTCTCTATGAAAAAAGCGATGGGTGATGATCGTCGGCAATCAATCTCTTCATCCCCTAAACACGCGCCACCTCAGAGGCGAAAAATATATAATTGAATTTTATATATTATATTCATGAATTTTATATTATTATAAATATATAATATTAATTCTATGTTCTTAATATAACGCCCCAACAACGGTTACCTAGAGTCAGTGCATTATTACGTAACATTGGCATGATCACAATGATCAAGTCTCGAAATAACGATTAGTTTAGTAGCCTTGAAACAGCAGATACATTCATAAGTTTTACATTACATTATAAAATATTACAAAACTACATCAACATATTGTCTTCATATCCCCTCATATTATCCCTTCAGGTCATTCATAAAATAATTCTTCAAATCCTGGAAAAATTAAAACATTGAAAGGGGTGAGCTCAGATGCTCAGTAAGGATAACAATATAGTAGAAGCTTTCATAAATAAACATAAACATTTAAGTCAATTTATAACTAAACAAAAGCCTTTTAAACATGAACTTCAGCATAATATGGCAAAAGTAAAATGAAATAATTCCATTTAATTATTCACATGGATATTCTACTGGTCGAATAATCACATGAAATATCAATAACCACTTTCATAATGATGGAAAGCATAACCACGGAGCCACGGCCTCATGCCAAGACTAAAAATAAGATTTTGTCAAGGCCTCGTTCCAAGACACTAGTTTGTCTCATGAGACCTACCGATGCATCGAGGAGCTATAGCGGGCTCCACGCATCACTTACTAAGTCCAATGCATTCCTTATATGAAATTGTTTAAACATATCAGAAATTATAACATAATCGTATAACATAAAACGTGCATAAAGGAAACATAACATTTCCACATTTCAATCAAAAGATATCAATACAACACATTGATATAATAAAATCATTTTCAAAAAAAAAATAAATGAAAAGTAAAACTTGGTATTTATTTTTCATTTAAAAAAATTTATGGCATGTAGAGAAATACAAAACTCAAATAAAGGTCACGGTGGCGGAGAAGTCATTGTCACCACATAGGTACTAAAAAAATTCCTTTTTGTCATTTAGTAATACGCGTCCTATAAACAATATTCCTTTTTAATGAATGTAAAAGACAAAGGGGATTATACAACATATAATATAAAGTTGTGTATAAAACAAAATATGCCTCAATGAAAGGAGATTGAGACGAAGTCCCTTACAAAGATCATTTTTTTAATAAAATAGAACTATTTTTTTATTAACTATACGTACACATAAATAAATTATAAATACAAGATAGTACATAATAATATCATGACATAATTTGAATGTAGGATATTAACCCAAAGAAAGGAAATTGGGTTAAGAAGTTCCCTTACCTCGTGTCCGACTTCACTCGACCATTATTTAATATCCTGAATAATAAACTAGAGTTAATATCTAATTGATTAATAAACTTTTCATGTTCATTATCCCTTTTATATAACTTATTACAATGTTACAAAAATTATGTAGTCATTTAAGTTAATAACGATCATTTTGTCGATCTTTGGTACCTGAGTCAACAATAAACTTCTTATAATTACAAGTTGTTTTTGTGTTAGAATATCCATTATGTCCATAATTATATTAATTATGTAGATATAATATATATCATATATATCCAGTATATACATTCATTCATAATATTACGTAACATTTAGAGGTATGAAATGAAATTCACCGTTCAAAGAGACGGTAAATCGTACATACGCATGAACACTACTTTCATTTCTATATAGTATTTAATGGAATGAAATAATAATGATATAAAGGTATACTATAATTCCATTATAATATAATATATAATATCATCTACTCCATCCTTTATACATCCCACATATGGCCTTAACGATTCAAATCAATTTGAGGGGGCGGTAGTCCGCACTTCCTAAAATGAAATTATCGCATTTACCCATAATGGAAATCATAAAGGTATTACATAAATGAGAAATACATAAGAAAAAGGAAAACATAAAAATAATATATATCATATATATATAGTGAAATTTTAATGGCCACCATGAGAGGTGTTAAAAGAAGATTGGACAATCATCGTTTCGTGAGGCAGAAATTTGCAAACCACAGAAACAGTATCTTCTTTAACCATTAGACGATGGTGTGTGTAAGTTTAAATCAAATCCTTCTCATTAAAACATCCTACTATATTGAAGATACTGGTTTTGTTACAAAAGAAATGACGAAAACGAGTTTATGGGGTTGGAGAAGCAAAATAAAACAAAATAACATAAGAGAAGACATTACCTTAAAATCAGGTAACTCTTTTGGATTTGAGACAAAGGCTTCCTTGGGAAGAATTCTGACCAATTTGAGGCTTTTAAGAGTTATATAGGGAATATTAGAGAGTATTTGGATAGTGTTTGGCCGAGAAAAATGGCTTTTATGGTGTGAATAAGGGGGTAGAGGTGGGGGCCTTTTATAAGAGAAGAGGAGGGGCACTATTGGAATGTAATGAAATGATACATTTTTATGAAGTACTATTCGGATTTCAAATGTCCCACAATTATATATTTAAAGTATAAGGTGATAAGGGATCTAAATATACTCATCAAATAGGTTTTTTACAAGTGTATGTCTTATATTTTACATTATCTTTTCATTTTATTTAAATCATTAATTAATGAGGTAATCGCTGCATCATCATGGTGTCATAAAAAGTTTAATTTTTTTAATGTGTAAAAATTATATAAAAAATATCATGATCTAGGAAATATTTTTTTCTTTCCAATTAATATTTATAGTCGAAAATTTAACTTATATAACCCCATGTAATAATTGTTTTAGTAAAACACCACATGTTTGTGACATTTTTATTTCTACTTTAAATAAAAAGTTATTAATGTCATTTTCTTACCCAAGTGGCTCCATGGGGCCCACAAGTTGACCCATGGATTTTCTTGGTCTACCACAAGTCATCCAATAAGGGTAGGACGAGTGTGAAGATATTTTCATATTTTTATAATATCATTTTTACCTTAAATTTCACTAATTACCTTTAATCGGGATTAATAAAACTTAAAAGTTACTATTCACAAAAAATTATTTTCATCCCATTGAACCACATTTTACTTACTAATTACAACAATGTATGTCCAATTATTGAAATTCAATACAAAGAATTGGTAATGTTTCATTTACACGAAAAATTAGTATTTAAACTACCACTTAGTGGTTTCACTATTCATAAAAAATTGAAGTTTTTCAGAAAAATACCAAAAATTCAGCCTAAGCTATATTTGATATTCTGAATTCTAAAATGAAATATATTTTATAAAATTCAAAACATATAAGTTTCATTAGTTAATTTAATAATTAATTCTATTTGTCAAATCAAATAGCGTGTTTTTAAGAAACAATATCAATCAAAATATTGAGAATTGTTTATGTCCATTTTCAAAGTGAAATTAATTATAATGAACACCATTGAAAAAAATGGTAAAATTATATTCTAAATATACTTTAAAATAACTCACTCTTATAATTCATCACTATAAATTATTTTAATTAAGAAAAATTTCATAAGTATTTTTCACCATTCATCGAAAATTGGATGTTCTCAGAAAAATACCAATAATTTAACATAGGCTAATTTCGATATTCCAAATCCAAAAATCAAGTCCATTTTGAATTATAAAATGTATATAATTTCAAAAAGTGGGTATTAATATTCATAATGGCTACTTTGATTGGTCGTGTTGTGTTAGAATCTCGAACTTGCGTACAATGCAAGCTATTGCATTACTGAAAGTGAAGCGTACCGTGGAAGCTTGGGATGTTACATTCTCCCATCCTTCAATAAATTGCGTCCTCGCAATTTGAAAATGTTCTTCGAAAATAAAAGGTTGAAAATACAAAATACCTTTGTGGAAAACCCACATCAGAAATAAGGTTAATAAAATTTATCCTTAATAATAGGGAAAGGGAAATGAAAAAAAGTCACCACCAAATTATGAGCTCGATTAGGAGAAAATTGGTGGAAATTAGAGACATATAATTGGAGGAAAAAGTAAATATTTGTAGGGAGTGATTGGGTTCATCAATCACAAACAAGTGTAAAATTTAGGGCCTCAAAGCCTTCAATCTATGTTGATTTAAAATATATTTAGTTCAACAAAACAGAATGTATTAGGATAACACATTTTTGGTTTTAATATCCCTTTCCTAATGTTTAGGAATTAATTTTTTCATAGAATAAGATATAGATAAATATATATGCTTGAAAAGTAGATTTTCAACCTTCAACTAATTTCTACCACAAAATCATCTTTCACTCAAAAATATAATAGAACTCAAAAATATTATATTTATCTTAATCGTTCATGGTTCAAAATATTAACACATACCATTTAGATTAGGAAAAATATTTTGTAATAACCAGGGACTTCCTATAGGCTAGTGGTAGGTAATAAAGGCATGTCGCACTGTGGTTGTGGGTTCGATTCCTACAGCTTTGTCCGACGTGATGGATTATCCCCCGACCTACAGGTTGTCCTTCTCCTAAAACTATAGTATTATAATATTCCAAAAATAAACTTCATCAATGTTTTAACCTTAAACAATACTATCCAAAGTTAAAATTAATCCATTACAACCTTTATAGTTATCAAAAATACCTCTGTCTAGACATTCTTTAAAGGTCTCTAATTTCCAATATCAACTCATCATATTCCCCAAACAATGTAATGTTTCTCTTATTGTCACATACTAAAAATATGATTACCTTCAACATATTAAAACCTTAATGAAAACAACAAGTACTGCAGTATAATCATTATATATATATCATTATTCTTATAACCATAATATATTTCTTGATTCCAAAAAAAAATACAATAATTTTTCCACTTCAAAGTAACAACATAAGATTTGCCTTTATCCCTTGGCCTTTTCTGAGGTAAGTTTCCTTGGCGCTTAGGGAATTCATTTTCATAATTCCCCATTTCTCTACAATTATATAATTCAACATTGACATCCTCTTTCTTTACCTTGCAATCATGAGCCTGGTGACCTTTTTCTCCACATTTATAAGAAACTCTCATTCCTTTTAGGCATGTAACGGGGTGATTCTTCCCAAAATTTTTGCATAATTGAAAATCCTTATTTCCCTTTTTCCATTTATCGGTTTCTTGTTCCACCATTCTCTTCATCTCATGCTTTACTTTATTATCCTCTGATTTATAGAATTCCTTTTTTGTCTTGATAGAACACAGGACTATATCTTCGTAGTTGAGAAAGATTGTGGTACTAAAGCTCGACGGAGAAATGGTTTACCCCATCAAATAAATGATCAATATTACTTAATGGGTTACGTATATAATCTGCATCATGCCTCTCTAACCTTGTAAAGTTGGCCTCATACTTTGCGATATTCTCATCCTCCTTTTGTCTCAAACTCAGAAATTTCATTTCCATATCGGCTCGATGGTCACGAGGAAGGTATTTTTCTAAGAAAATATCTTTTAACTCCCTCCCTTCCATATTTGATACTTCATTATCTTCCTTCATGTTTTGAATCAATGACCACCATTGATCAGCATCTCCAGTGAGGTAGTTAACTGCCATGATAACCTTTTCCCTTTCACTACTCCCCAAGGCATGGAATATTTTTTCTATGGAATTTATCCATTGATAAGCTACTAAGGGATTTTTACTCCCATTGAATGTATGTGGTTGTTGCCTCATGAAGCGGTTTAACATTGATCCTCCACATTGCGAATCAGGGTGCTCCATACAAGTAAATTTATTATTCATAACCTGATTGAGTTGTCCCAGTATGGTGAGAAGTTGATCCACACCAGTTGTATAACCAACGACACTATAATTATCCTGAGCAGGAGGGAAATCCCTACATGGAGTGCATGCATTGATATGGTTTCCATTCCTTCCACTTGGCACCATTTATAAACAATTTCATAAAATAGATTAGTTTATCAATCGAAATACATAATAACAAACTTGCAAAACACTTAACAGAAATTGAACTATTTATGGATATAATACATAATCATAAAAATGTTTTCTTTGAGAAGTATATACTCATAACCCTTCATAGTGGTTTGTAAATAAAATGAGAATTATCCTAAGCATATCTCCTGGGAGTTTCGTAACCAAGACTGCATCAAGGCCCGTTGTAGTGCCCCAATTCCCGTTCGTGTCTAGCTCAAAGCATTGTTTTCGGGTTTTACCCCTATGTACATCTGTCCCAGAGCCGCCTCTACCTGTTCATATCCAGACATGGATTTATTTCCCAGAAAACTTAGAAAATCTCAATAATACCAAAATTCTAGGAAGTTCTTCTATACTAATCCTCAATTTTTATCTGAGGTCTATGTTACCTATTCAGAGTTAATCAAAATATAGCTTCCAAGGATAGTACTAAACTGCCTCTGATACCAATTGTAACACCCTGACACCAATTACCCAGAGTCGGTGCATTATTACGTAACATTTGCATGATCACAAAGATCAAGTCTCGAAAGACCGATTAGTTTAGTAGCCTTGAAACACTAGATACCTTCATAAGTTTTACATTACATCATAAAGTAATACAAAACTACAACAACATATTGTCTTCATATCCCCTCATATTATCCCTTCAAGTCAATCATAAAATACTTCTTCACATCCTGGAAAAATTAATACATTGAAAGGGGTGAGCTCAGATGCTCAGTAAGGATAACAATATAGCAAAAGCTATCATAAATAAACATAAACATTTAAAGCAATGTATAACTAAAAAAAAGTCTTTTAAACATGAAATTCAGCATAATATGGAAAAAGTAAAATGAAATAATTCCATTTACTTATTTACATGGATATTCTACTGGTCGAATAATCACATGAAATATCAATAACCACTTTCATAATGATGGAATTCATAATTCTAGACTATCATAACCACATAGCCAAGGCCTCATGCCAAGACAACAAATAATATTTTGTCAATTCCACGTTCCAATACACTAGTTTGTCTCATGAGACCTACCGATGCATCGAGGAGCTATAGTGGGCTCCACCCATCACTTACTAAGTCCAATGCATTCCTTATATGAAAAGTTTTAAACATATCATAAAACATAACATAATCGGATCACATAAAATGTGCATAAAGGAAACATAAAATTTCCACATTTCAATAAAAATATATCAATACAACACATTGATATAATAAATCCATTTTCAATACCAAAATAAATGAAAAGTAAAACTTGGTATTTATTTTTCATTTTAAAAATGTTGTGGCTTGTAAAGGAAGTCGATACTCAAATAATGGTCACGGCGGTGGAGAAGTTGTTGTCACCGCATACGCACAACAACAAAAAATTAATTTTCGTCATTTAGTAAAATGCTTCGTATAAAAAATATTCCTTTTGAATGAATGTAAAAGTCAAAGGGGTTTATACACCATATAAAACAAAGTTGTGTATAAAAAAAATATGCCTCAATGAAAGGAGATTGAGATGAATTCCCTTACAAAGATCATCTTTTAAATAAAATAGATCTATTATTTTTATTAACTATAATTAATCATAATTAAAGTAATAATACAAGATAGTACATAATAATATCATGACATAATTTGAATGAAGGAGATTAACCCAACGAACAGAAAATGGGGTAAGAAGTTCCCTTACCTCGTGTCCGACTTCACTCAACCATTCATTAATCTCCTGAATAATAAAATAGAGTTAATCTCTACATGCTTAAGAACCTTTTTCAAGTTCGTTATCCCTTTTATATCACTTATTACAATGTTTTGAAAATTATTTAGTCATTTAAGTTAATAACGGTCGTTTTGTTGATTTTTGGTACTTGAGTCAACAATATACTTCTTATAATTACAAGTTGTTTATGTGGTAGAATATCCATTATCTCCAGAATTATATTCATGATGTATATATCATATATATCATATATATCCTGTATATACATTCATTCATAATATTACGTAACATTTAGAGGTAAGAAATGAAATGCACCGTTCAAGGAGACGGTAAGTCGTACGAACGCATGAAAGCTACATTCATTTCTATTTCATATTTAATGGAATGAAAACATAATGATATAAAGGTATATTATAATTACAATATTATATCATATATAATATAATTTACTCCATCCTTTATACATCCCAAATATGGCATTAACGATTCAAATAACTTTGAGGGGGCGGTAGTCCGCACTTCCTAAAATGAAATTATCACATTTATCCATAATGGAAATCATAAAGGTATTCCATAAATGTGAAATACAGAAGAATAAGGAAATAATAAACATAATATATATCATATATAAATATAGTTACATCTTCATGGCCAACATGAGAGGTGTTAAATGAATATTGAACAATCATCATTTCGTGAGGCAGAAATTCGCCAACCACAGAAATAGTATGTTCTTTAACAATTAGACGAAGGTGTGTGTAAGTGTAAATCAAATAATTCTCATACAAACATTCTATTATATTGAAGATACTGGTGCTGTTACAAAATAAAGGAATAAAATGTTTTTAAGGGGTTGGAGAAGCAAAATAAATCAAAATAACATAAGAGAAGACATTACCTTAAAATCGGGTAACTATTTTTGATTTGAGCCAAAGGCTTTATTGAGAAGAATTCTGACCAATTTGAGGTTTCTAGGAGTAATAGAGGGAAGTTTAGAGAGTATTTGGGTAGATTTTGGCTAGGCCAAATGGCTTTGATGGTGGGAATAAGGTGGTAGAGGTGGGGGCCTTTTATAAGAGCAGAGGAGGGGCACTCTTGGAAAGTAATGAAATGTTACATTATTATGAAGTACCTTTCGGATTTCAAAGGTCCCAAAATTATACATTTCAAGGATACGTTAATAAGGGATCGAAATATACTCATCCAATATGTATTTCATAGGTGTATGTCTTAGATTTTACATTATCTTTTCATTTTATTTAAATCGTTAATTAATGAGGTAATCACTGCATCATCATGGTGTCATAAAAAAATTAATTAATTTAACGTCTAAAAAATATATAAAAAATATCATGATGTATGAAATGTTTTTATATTTCCAATGAATATTTATAGTTGAAATGGTAACTTATATAACCCCATGTAATAATTGTTTTAGTAAAACAACATATGATTGTAACAATTTTATTTATACTTTAAATAAAAAGTTATTAATGTAATTTTCTTACCCAAGTGGATCCATGGGGTCCCCAAGTTGACCCATGGATTGTCTTGGTAGGCCATGAGTCATCAAATAAGTGTAGGACAAGTGTCAAGATATTTTAATATTTTCAAAATATCATTTTACCTTAAATTTCACTAATTACCTTTAATCGCTATTAATAAAACTTAAAAGTTACTATTCACCAAAAATTATTTTCATACCATTGAACCACATTTTACTGACTAATGACAACCATGTCTATCGGATTTTTGAAATTCAATACACAGAAGTGTTAATGTTTCATTTACAAGAAAAATTAGTTTTTAAACTACCACTTAGTGGTTTCACTATTCATCACAATTTGATGTTTTCCAGAAAAATACCAAAAATTCACCCTAAGATATATTTGATATTCTGAATTGAAAATTGAATTTATTTTAAAAAATTCAAAACATATAACTTTAATTAATTAATTTAATAATTAATTCCCGTTGTCAAAACAAATAGCGTGTTTTTAAGAAACAATATCAATCAAAAGATTGAGAATTGTTTATGTCTAATTTCAAAGTGAAATTAATTATCATGAACACCATAGGATAAAATGGTAAAATTATATTCTAATTATACTTTAATACAACTCAATAGTATAATTTATCACTATAAATTATATTTATTAAAAAAAATTCATAAGTATTTTTCACTATTCATCGAAAATCGGATGTTCTCAGAAAAATTCCAAAAATTCAACATAGGCTAATTTCGATTTTCCAAATCCAAAAATGAAGTCCAATTTGAAATATGAAATATATATAAATTCAAAAAGTGGGTATGACTATTAATAAAGGCTACTTTCATTGGTCGCGTTGTGTTTGAATCTCGAACTTGCGTACAATGCAAGCTATTGCATTATTGAAAGAGAAGCGTACCGTGGAAGCTTGGGGTGTTACATTATCCACTCTTGCAATAAATTGCGTCCTCGAAATTTGAAAATGTTATTCGAAAATACAAGGTTGAAAATAGGAAATACCATTGTGGAAAACCCACATCGGAAATAAAGTTAATAAAATTGAGCCTTAATAAGAGGGAAATGGAAATGAAAAAAAGTCACCACCAAATTATGATCTCGATTAGGAGAACAATGGTTGAAATTAAAGACATATAATTGGAGGAACACATAAATATTTGTAGGGAGTGATTGAGTTCATCAATCACAAACAAGTGTAAAATTTACGGCCTCAAAGCCTTCAATCTATGTTGATTTAAAATATCATCAGTTCAACATAACATAATGTATTAGGATAAAACATTTTTTGTTTTAATATACCTTTCCTAAAGTTTAAGAATTAATTTTTTCATATAATAAGATATAGTTATATATATATTCTTGACAAGTAGTGTTTCAAACTTCAACTAATTTCTACCACAAACTCATCTTTCACTCAAAAATATAATAGAACTCAAAAATATTATATTTATCCTAATCGTACAAGGTTCAAAATATTAACACATACCATTTAGATTAGTAAAAATATATTGTAATAACCGGGGACTTATTATAGGCTAGTGGTAGGTAATAAAGGCATGTCGCACTATGGTTGTGGGATCGATTCCTACAGCTTTTTTCGACGCGATGGATTATCCCCCGACCTACAGGTTGTCCTTCTCCTAAAACTATAGTATTATAATATTCCAAACATAATATTGAGAAATGTTTTAACCTTAAACAATACTATCCAAAGTTAAAATTAATCCATTACAACCTTTATAGTTATCCAAAATACCTCTGTCAAGACATTTTCTAAAAGGTCTCTAAATTTCAAAATCAACTCATTAGATTCCCCAAACAAAGTAATGTTTCTCTTATTGTCACATACTAAAAATATGATTACCTTTATCATATTAAAACCATAATGAAAAAAAAGTACTACAGTATAATCCTTATATATATCACATTATTCTTATAACTATAATGTAGTTCTTGATTCCAAAAACACAAATACAATAATTTTTCCACTTCAACTGTAGTAGCATCATAAGATTTTCCTTGATCCCTTGGACTTATCTGAGATATGTTTATTTGGAGCTTAGGGAGTTCATTTTCATAATGCCCCATTCCCTTACAATTGTAGAATTCAACATTGACAGCCTCTTTCTTTCCCTTACAATCACGAGCCTGGTGACCTTTTTCTCCACAATTATAACAAACTTCCATTCCTTTTAGGCAAGTACCGGGGTGATTCTTCCCACAATTATCGCATAATGGAAAATCTTTCTTTACCTTGTTCCCTTTATATGTCTCTTGTTCCACCATTCTCTTCTTCTCTTTCTTTACTTTATTGTCATAAGATTCAGAGAATTCCTTTTCTGTCTTGATAGAACATGAGACTATATCTCCGTACGTTGAGAAAGATTCTGATACTAAAGCTCGACGGAGAAATGGTTTTATCCCATCAAATAAATGATCAATCTTACTTCATGGGTTACATATATAATTTGCAGCATGCCTCGCTAACCTTGTAAAGTTGGCCTCATACTTTGCGACATTCTCATCCTACTTTTGTCTCAGACTCAGAAATTTCCTTTCCATATCTGCTCAATGGTCACGTGGAAGGTATTTTTCTTAGAAAATCTCTTTTAACTCCCTCCATTACATATTTTATATTCATAATCTTGCTTCATGTTTTAAACCAATGACCACCATTGATCAGCATCTCCAGTGAGGCGGTAAACTGCCATGATAACCTTTTCCCTTTCACTAGTCCCCAAGGCAAGGAATAATTTCTCTGAGGAATTTATCCATTCAGCAGCTACTAAGGTATTTGTACTCCCATTGAATGTTGGTGGGTTTTTCCTCATGAAGCTGTATGACATTGATCCTCCACATTGCAGATCAGGGTGCTCCATACGAGTAAGGTCATTATTCATAACCTGAGTGAGTTTTCCAAGTATAGTGATAAGTTGATCAGCACCAGTTGTATCACCAACTCCACTACAATTATCTTGAGCAGGAGGGAAATACCTACATGGAGTGCATGCATTGATACGATTTCCATTGCTTCCACTAGGCGCCATTTCTAAACAATTTCATAGACTAGATTAGTTTGTTAATCGAAATACATAATAACAAACTTTCAAAACACTTAACATAAATTTAACTATATATGGATATAATCCATAATCATAAAAATGTTTTCTTTGAGAAGTTTATACCCATAACCCTTCATAGTGGTTTGTAAATAAAATGAGAATTACCCTGAGCATATCCCCCGGGAGTGTCGTAACCAAGAGTGCAGCAAGGCCCGTTCTCAAGATCTAGTTCCCGTGCGAGTCTAGGTCAAAGCGGTGGTTTCAGGTTTTACCCCTAGGTACATCTGTGCCAGTGCCACCTCTACCTGCTCGTATCCAGACATGGATGTATTTCTCAGAAAACAAACAAAATCTCAATAATACCAAAATTCTAGGAAGTTATTCTATATTAATCCTCAAATTTTATCTTAGGTCTATGTGCCCTAATCAGAATTTATCTAAATCTAGATTCCAAGGTTAGTACTAAACTACCTCTGATACCAACTGTAATGCCCCGACACCAATTATCCAAATTCGGTGCATTATTACGTAACATTGGTATGATCACAAAGATCCAGTCTCGAAAGACCGATTAGTTTAGTAGCCTTGAAACACAAGATACATTCATAAGTTTTACATTACATCATAATGTAATACAAAACTACAACAACATCGTGTCTTCATATCCCCTCATATTATCCCTTCAGTTCATTCATAAAATACTTCTTCAAATCCTGGAAAAATTAAAACATTGAAAGGGGTGAGCTCAGATGCTCATTAATGATAACAATATAGCGGAAGCTTTCATAAATAAACATAATCATTTAAGGCAATGTATAACTAAACAAAACCCTTTTAAACATGGACTTCAGCATAATATGGAAAAAGTAAAATGAAATAATGCCATTTACTTATTCACATGGATATTCTACTGGTCGAATAGTCACATGCAATATCAATAACCACATTCATAATGATGGAATGCATAACTCCATACTATCATAACCACGTAGCCAAGGCCTCATGCCAAGAATACAAATAAGATTTTGTCTAGGCCTCATGCCAAGACACTAGTTTTTCTCATGAGACCTACTGATGCATCGAGGAGCTATAGCGGGCTCCACCCATCATTTACTAAGTCCAATGCATTCCTTATATGAAAAGGTTTAAACATATCATAAAACATAACATAATAGTATCACATAAAACGTGCATAAAGGAAACATAACATTTACACATTTCAATCAAAAGACATCAATACAACACATTGATATAATAAAACCATTTTCAATAACAAAATAAAAGAAAAGTAAAACTTGGTATTTGTTTTCATTTAAAAAAAGTTATGGCTTGTTGATGAAGCCGAAACTCAAATAAGGTTCACGGCGGTGGAGAAGTCATTGTCACCGCATACGTACAACAAAAAACATTCCTCTTTGTCATTTATTAAATTTATCCCTAAAAAAAATTCCTTTTGAATGAATGTAAAAGTTAAATGGGTTTATACACCGTATAAAAGAAAGTTGTGTATAAAACAAAATATGCCTCAATGAAATGAGATTGAGAAGAAGTCCCTTACAAAGATCATTTTTTAAATAAAATATATTTATTATGTGTATTCACTATATGTACACATAAATAAAGTACAAATACAAGATATTACATAATAATATCATGACATAATTTGAAAATAGGAGATTAACCCAAAGAATGGAAATTGGGTTAAGAAGTTCCTTTACCTCGTGTCCGACTTCACTCGACCATTATTTAATCTCTTGAATAATAAACTAGAGTTAATATCTACATGCTTAAGAACCCTTTTCAAGTTCATTATCCCTTTTATATCACTTATTACAATGTTACGAAAATTATGTAGTCATTTAAGTTAATAACGGTCGTTTTGTCGATCTTTGGTACTTGAGTCAACAATAAACTTCTTATAATTACAAGTTGTTTATGTGGTAGAATATCCATTATCTCTAGAATTATATTCATGATGTAGATATCATATATATAATATATATCCAGTATATACATTCATTCATAATATTACGTATCATTTAGAGGTAAGAAATAAAATGCACCATTCATGGAGACGGTAAGCGGTACGAACACATAAACGCTACTTTCATTTCTATTTCGTATTTAATTGAATAAAATCATAATGATATAAAGTTATATTATAATTCCAGTATAATATCATATATAATATCATTTACTCCATCCTTTATACATCCCACATATGGCATTAACGATTGAAATCAATTTGAGGGGGCGGTAGTCCACACTTCTTAAAATGAAATTATCACGTTTACCCATAATGAAAATCATAAAGGTATGCCATAAATGAGAAATACAGAAGCATAAGGAAACCATAAACATAATATATATCATATATAAATATAGTGACATCTTAATGTCCACCGTGAGAGGTGTTAAATGAAGATTGAACTATCATCATTTCGTGAGGCAGAAATTAGCCAACCACATAAACAGTATGTTCTTTAACCATTAGACGAAGGTTTGTGTAAGTGTAAATCAAATCTGTCTCATAAAAACATCATAGTTTATTGGAGATACTGGTTTTGTTAGAAAATAAAGGAATAATAAGTTTTTATGGGGTTGGAGAAGCAAAATAATACAAAATAACATAAGTGAAGACATTACCTTAAAATCGGGTAACTATTTTTGATTTGAGCCAAAGGTTTCCTTGGGAAGAATTATGCCCAAAGTGTTGCTTCTATGAGTAAGAGAGGGAAGTTGAGAGAGTATTTGGGCAGATTTTGGACGAGACAAATGGCTTTGAAGGTGTGAATTAGGTGGTAGAGATGGGGGGCTTTTATAAGAGGAGAGAAGGGGCACTCTTGGAAAGTAATGAAATGTTACATTATTATGAAGTACTATTCAGATTTCAAAGGTCCCACCATTATATATTTCGACGATAAGGTGATAAGGGGTTGAAATATACTCATCCAGTAGGTTTTTGACAGGTGTAAGTCTTAGATATTACATTATATTTTCATTTTATTTAAATCGTTAATTAATGAGGTAATCGCTGCATCATCATGGTGTCATAAAAATTTTAATTTATATAATTTCTAAAAATAATATAAAAAATATCATGATGTAGGAACTCCTTTTAAATTTCCAGTGAATATTTATAGTTGAAAATTTAACTTATATAACCCCGTTTAATAATTGTTTTAGTAAAACAACACATGTTTGGGACAATTTTATTTTTACTTTAAATAAAAAGTTATTATTGTCATTTTCTTACCAAAGTGGCTCCATGGGGTCCCCAAGTTGACCCATGGATTGTCTCGGTCATCCATGAGTCATCCAATAAGGTTAGGACAAGTGTTAAGATATTTTCATATATTTATAATATCATTTTTACCTTAAATTTCACTAATTACTTTTAATCGCGATTAATAAAACTTAAAAGTTACTATTCACCAAAAATTATTTTCATCCCATTGAACCACATTTTACATACTAATGACAATCATGTATGTCAGATTTTTTAAATTCAATACTTAGAAGTGGTGATGTTTCATTTACATGAAAAAATAGTTTTTAAACTACCACATAGTGGTTTCACTATTCATCAAAAAATTGATGTTTTTCAGAAAAATACAAAAAATTCACTCTAAGCTATATATGATATTCTGAATTCAAAAATGACGTCTATTTTACAAAATTAAAAACATATAAGTTTCATTAATTAATTTAATAATTAATTCCCGTTTTCAATACAAATAGCGTGCTTTTAAGAAACAATATCAATCAAAAGATTGAGAATTGTTTATGTCCAATTTCAAAGTGAAATTAATTATAATGACCACCATTGGATAAAATGGTAAAATTATATTATAATTATACTTTAAAAAACTCAATAGTATAATTTATCAATATAAATTATTTTTATTAAAAAATTGTTCATAAGTATTTTTCACCATTCATCGAAAATTGGATGTTCTCAGAAAAATACCAAAAATTCAACATAGGCTAATTTCGATATTCCAAATCCAAAAATTAAGTCAAATTTGAAATATAAAATTTATATAATTTCAAAAAGTGGTTATTACTATTCATAACGGCTACTTTGATTGGTCGCAGTGTGTTAGAATCTCGAACTTGCGTACAATGCAAGTTATTGCCTTTTTGAAAGAGAAGCATACCGTGGAAGCATGGGGTGTTACATTCTCCCATACTTCAATAAATTGCGTCCTCGCAATTTGAAAATGTTCTTTGAAAATAAAAGGTTGAAAATAGAAAATACCGTTGTGGAAAACCCACATCGGAAATAAGGATAATAAAATATAGCCTTAATAAGAGGGAAAGGGAAATGAACAAAATTCACCACCAAATTATGATCTCGTTTAGGAGAACATTGGTGGAAATTAGATATATATAATTGGAGGAAAAACTTAAATATTTGTAGGGAGTGATTGAGTTCATCAATCACAAACTAGTGTAAAATTGAGGGCCTCAAAGCCTTCAATCTATGTTGATTTAAAATATCATCAGATCAACAAAACATAAGGTATTAGGATAACACTTTTTTTTTAATATCCCTCTCCTAAAGATTAAGAAATAATTTTTTCACAGAATAAGATATAGGTATATATATATGCTTGACAAGTAGAGTTTCAACCTTCAACTAATTTCTACCACAAACTCATCTTTCACTCAAAAATATAATAAAACTCAAAAATATTATATTTATCCTATTCGTACGAGGTTCAAAATATTAACACATACCATTTAGATTAGGAAAAATATTTTGTAATAACCAGGGACTTCCTATAGGCTAGTGGTAGGTAATAAAGGCATGTCACACTATGGTTGTGGGTTCGATTCCTACAGTTTGTTCTGATGCGACGAGTTATCCCCTGACCTGAAGGTTGTCTTTTTCCAAAAACTATAGTATTATAATATTCCAAAAATAATATTCAGCAATGTTTTGACCTTAAACAATAATATCCAATGTCAAACTTAATCCATTCCAATCTTTATAGTTATCCAAAATTCCTCTGTCCGGACTTTCTCTAAAAGTTCTCAAAATTCCAAAATCAACACATCATCTTCCCCAAACAAAGTAAACATTTTCTTATTGACACATACTAAATATATGATTACCTTCATCATATTAAAAATTTAATGAAAACAACAAGCACTGTAGTATAATCCTCATATATATCACATTATTCTTATAACCATTATGTAGTTATTGAGTCTAAAAACACAAATTCAATAATTATTCCACTTCAACTGAAGTAACAACATAAGATTTTCCTTGATCCCTGGGCCTTTTCTGAGGTATGTTTCCTTGGAGCTTACGACATTCATTTGAATAATGCCCCATTTCTCTACAATTGTAGCATTCAACATTGACAGCCTCTTTCTTTCCCTTGCAATCACGAGCTTGGTGACCTTTTTCTCCAAATTTATAACAAACTCCATTTACTTTTAGGATAGTACCAGGGTGATTCTTCCCACAATTATCGCATAATGGAAAATCCTTCTTTATCTTTTTCCGTTTATCTGTCCCTTGTACCGCCATTCTCTTATTCTCTTGCTTTACTTTATTGTCATAAGATTTAGAGAATTCCTTTTCTGTCTTGATAGAACACGAGACTATATCTTCGTACGTTGAGAAATATTATGATACTAAAGATTGATGGAGAAATGGATTTAACCCATCAATGAAACGATCAATCTTACTTCATGGGTTACATATATAATCTGCAACATGCCTCTCTAACCTTGTAAAGTTGGCCTCATAATTTGCGACATTCTCATCCTCCTTTTGTCTTAGACTCAGAAATTCCCTTTCCATATCTGCTCGATGGTCAAGAGGAAGGTATTTTTCTAAGAAAATCTCTTTGAACTCCCTCCATTACATATTTGATACCTCATCATCTTCCTTCATGTTTTGAATCAATGACCACCATTGATCAGCATCTCCAGTGACACAGTAAACTGCCATGATATCCTTTTCCCTTTCACTACTCCCCAAGGCATGGAATATTTTCTCTACGGAATTTATCCATTGCTCAGTTACTAAATAATTTGTACTCCCATTGAATTATGGTGGTTGTTTCCTCATGAAGTGGTCTAACATTGATCCTCCACATTTCGGATCAGGGTGCTCCACATGAGTATGGTTATTATTCATAACCTGAGTGAGTTGTCCCAGTATGGTGATAAGTTGATCGACACCAGTTATATCACCAGCTCCACTATAATTATCTTGAGTAGGAGGGAAATCCCTACATGGAGTGCATGCATTTATATCGTTTCCATTCCTTCCACTAGGTGCCATTTCTAAAAAATTTCATAAACTAGATTAGTTTATGAATTGAAATACATAATAACAAACTTGAAAAACACTTAACATAAAATGAACTATTTATGGATATAATCCATAATCTTAAAAATGTTTTCTTTGAGATTGTACATACTCATAACCCTTCATAGTGGTTTGTATAGAAAATGAGAATTATCCTAAGCATATCCTCCGGGATTGTCGTAACCAAGAGTGAAGCAAGGCCGGTTGTTGTGCACCAGTTCTCATTCGAGTCTAGCTCAATGCGTTGTTTTCTGGTTTTACCCCTAGGTACATCTGTTCCAGAGCCGCCTCTACCTACTCGTATCTAGACAGGGATGTATTTCTCGGAAAACTCACAAAATCTCTATAATACAAAAATTCTAGGAAGTTCTTCTATACTAATCCTCAAAGTTTATCTTAGGTCTATGTGCCCTAGTCAGAGTTTATCTAAATCTATCTTCCAAGGATAGTACTAAACTGCCTCTGATACCAACTGTAATGCCCTGACACCAGTTTTCTCAGAGTCGGTGCATTATTACATAACGTTGGCATGATCACAAAGATCAAGTCTCGAAAGACAGATTAGTTTAGTAGCCTTGAAACACTAGATACATTCATATGTTTTACATTACTTCATAAATTAATAAAAAACTACAACAACATCTTGTCTTCGTATCCCCTCATATTATTCCTTCAGGTCAGTCATAAAATACTTCTTCACATCCTGGAAAAATTAAAACATTGAAATGGGTGAGCTCAGATTCTCAGTAAGGATAACAATATAGAAGAAGCTTTCATAAATAAACAAAAACATTTAAGGCAATGTATAACTAAACAAAAGCCTTTTAAACATGAACATCAGCATAATATGTCAAAAGTAAAATGAAATAATCCCATTAACTTATTCACATGGATATTCTACTGGTCGAATAATCACATGCAATATCAATAACCACTTTTATAATGATGGAATGTATAATGCCAGACTATCATAACTACGTAGCCAAGGTCTCGTGCCATGATTACAAATAAGATTATCTCAAGGCCTCATGCCAAGACACAAGTTTTTCTCATGAGACCTACCGATGCATCGAGGAGATATAGCGGGCTCCACCCGTCACTTACTAAGTCCAATGCATTCCTTATATGAAAAGGTTTAAACATATCATAATCCATAACATAATCGTATCACATAAAACGTGCATAAAGGAAATATAGAATTTCTACATTTCAATCAAAAGATATCAATACAACACATTGATATAATAAAACCATTTTCAGTACCAAAATAAAAGAAAAGTAAAACTTGGTATTTATTTTTTATTTTAAATAAGTTATGGATTGCAGAGGAAGCTGAAACTAAAATAATGGTCACGATGGTGGTGAAGTCATTGTCACCGCATACGTACAACAAAAAAACATTCATTTTGGTCGTTTATTAAAATTCTTCATATAAAAACGATTCCTTTTGAATGAATGTAAATGTAAAATAGGTTTATACACCATATAAAACAAATTTGTGTATAAAACAAAATATGCCTCAATGAAAGGAGATTGAGACGAAGTCCCTTACAAAGATCACTTTTTAAATAAAATAGATCTATTATGTGTATTAACTATAATTACACATAAATAAAGTACAAATACAATATATTACATAATAATATCATGATATAATTTGAAATTAGGAGATTAACCCAAAGAAAAGAAATTGGGGTAAGAAGTTCCCTTACCTCGTGTCCGACATCACTCGACCATTCTTTAATCATATGAATAATAAAATAGAGTTAATCTCTACTTTCATAAGAACCTTTTTCAAGTTCATTATCCCTTTTATATCACTTATTACAATGTAACAAAAATTATGTAGTCATTTAAGTTAATAATGGTCGTTTTGTCGATCTTTGGTACTTGAGACAACAATAAACTTCTTATAATTACAAGTTGTTTATGTGGTAGAATATCCATTATCTCCAGCATTATATTCATGATTTAGATATCATATATATCATATATGTCCTGTATATACATTCATTCATAATATTGCATAAAATTTAGAGGTATGAAATGAAATGCACCGTTCATGGAGACGGTAAGTCGTACTTACGCATGAACTCTACTTTCATTTCTATTTAGTATTTAATGGAATGAAATAATAATGATATAAAGGTATATTATAATTCCAGTATAATATCATATATAATATCATTTACTCCATCCTTTATACAACCCACATATGGCATTAACGATTCAAATCACTTTTAGGGGGCGGTTGTCCGCACTTCCTAAACTGAAATTATCGCGTTTACCCATAATAGAAATCATAATGTTATGCCAAAAATGAGAAATACAGAAGTATAAGTAAAATATAAAAATAATATATATCATATATAATTATAGTGACATCTTAATGGCCACCATGAGAGGTGTTAAAAGAAGATAGAACAATCATCATTTCGTGAGACAGAAATTCGCCATCCACCGAAACAGTATGTTCTTTAACCATTAGACGAAGGTGTGTGTAAGTGTAAATCAAATCATTCTCATAACAAAATCCTAGTATATTTAATATACTGGTTTTTTTACAAAATAAATGAATAAAAAGAGTTTAAGGGGTTGTAGAATCAAAATAAAACAAAATAACATAAGGGAGGACATTACCTTAAAATCGGGTAACTCTTTTTGATTTGATCCAAAGGATTCCTTGGGAAGAATTCTGCCCAAAGTGAGGATTATATGAGTAATATAGGGAAGTTGATAGAGTATTTGGGCAGAGATTGGACGAGAAAATTGGCTATTAAGGTGTGAATAAGGTGGTAGAGGTGGGGGCCTTTTATAAGAGGAGAGGAGGGGCACTCTTAGAAAATATTGAAATGTTACATTATTATGAAGTACATTTTGGATTTCAAAGGTCTCACAGTTATATATTTCGAGGATACAGTGATAATGGATCTAAATATACTCATCCTATAGGTTTTTGACAAGTGAATGTCTTAGATTATACATTATCTTTTCATTTTATTTAAATCGTTAATTAATGAGGTAATCGCTGCAACATCATGGTGTCATAAAAATATTTATTTATTTAATGTCTCAAAATTACATAAAAAATATCATGATGTAAGAACTCTTTTTATATTTCCAATATATATTTATAGTCGAAAAGTTATCTTATATAACTCCATTAAATAATTGTTTTAGTAAAACCACACATGTTTGTGACAATTTTATTTTTGCTTTAAATAAAGTCATTAATGTCATTTTCTTACCCAAGTGGCTTCATGGGGTCCCCAAGATGACACATGGATTGTCTTGGTCGGCCATGAGTCATCCTATAAGGGTAGGAAAAGTTTCCAGATATTTTCATATTTTTATAATATCATTTTTACATTAAATTTCACTAATTACCTTTAATCGCGATTACTAAAACATAAAAGTTACTATTCACCAAAAATTATTTTCATCCCATTGAACACAATTTTACTTACTAATGACAACCATGTATGTCGGAATTTTTAAAATCAATACACAGAAGTGGTAATGTTTCATTTACATGAATTTTTTTAAACTACCACTTAGTAGTTTCACTATTCATCAAAAATTGAAGTTTTTCAGAAAAATACCAAAACTTCACCCTAATCTATATTTAATATTCTGAATTCAAAAATGATGTCTATTCTACAAAATTCAAAACATATAATTTTCATTAATTAATTTAATAATTAATTCCCATTGTCAAAACAAATAGCGTGTTTTTATGAAACAATATCAATCAAAAGATTGAGAATTGTTTATGTCCAATTTCAAAGTGAAATTAATTATAATGACAACCATTGGATAAAATGGTAAAATTATATTCTAATTATAATTTAAAACAACTAAATATCATAATTTATCACTATAAATTATTTTTATTAAAAAATTGTTCATATGTATTTTTCACCATTCATCAAAAATTGGATGTTCTCAGAAAAATACAAAAAATTCAACATAGGCTAATTTAGATATTAAAAATCCAAAAATGAAGTCCAATTTGAAATATAAAATTTATATAATTTCAAAAGGTGGGTTTTACTATTCCTAACAGCTACTTTGATTGGTCGCGGTGTGTTAGAATCTCGAACTTGCGTACAATGCAAGCTATTGCATTATTGAAAGAGAAGCATATCATGATAGCATGGGGTGTTACACTTACCATTACATGAGCATATAATTGAGAATGTTATTCGTGTGTATATGTGAAATATAACCACCTTGAAGTGTTGTTATTCTCTTTTGATCACCATATCACATTGGTGATATATATAATTAAATTATAAATATTAATATGATAGTATTAAAATTATTTAATGACTATAAAATACTAAAATTCTTTTAGTAATTAAAATTTTAAAATGAAAATGTTATTGATGAGCACGTATGGATTACTATATCCATGATTGTAAAATAGTTCATTTTTCGTATCCATTTGTAATGGAAGGATTTCAAAGTATTAATTTTATATATATGTGAGTTTTATTTCATGAATCATATTCTAGAGACAATATAATAATGTATTTTATTTACAATAGTCATCATTCCATTGACATTTTAGCTATTTCTCTATATATAATCAAAATATCTTATTTGAACTTATATAAATAGCAAATTATAATAAATAAAATGTAAATAAATGATAAAAATGTAATATTGAAGCCAACAAGGTACCAATTAATGAAAATTATTAATAGAAGTTTATTATTCAAGAGGAAGAAGGAAATTAATTAGGAATTAGACATAGGTCACGAGACACTTTACCTAAAAATCATTTTAAATGTTTTAATGATTTCATATTATAAAACTTTGTCTTTCTTGTCCATGTTATAAAAATAGTTTCCTTAAATGTATTTATATGAGAATGAATTTTTTAAAATAAAAATTCTATATTTTTATTCAAACATATCAAATTGGTATGAGAAAATATTATTTGAAAATATATTCTATTGAGTGTAAAAATTTTTGGGAAAAATAATTAATTACTACCATAACATGTAATGTATTCATATGTGTTGAAATTAATTTTGAAGATTGAAATGCTGGAAATTAAATTATTTTATGTGTAATGATTATATAATTATATATGATCATTTGATGGGTGTTTATGTGACAAACCATTGATGGGTGGTTCTACGATAAACCAAGGGTGGGTGTTTATGTTTTAACCTCCAATGCAATGGGTACATAAGTCGACTTTATGATTATTCGATTTTTAACAGTTACATGTATGCAAGTCGACCTCATTGTTATTACCTTTATAAGAGTGAAAATAATAATTATGTATCAATTTACATTTATTTATTTTATATTCATGATATGGGTTTAATGATAATTTTTTAATTAAAAAATTTATTAATGGATTTTATTTTGAAATGATGAATTTATCAATTATTTCCAAGAGTGTGATTCATATCTCATATTAAAGGGAAAATATTCTTCTATTTTATTAAAACATAATAAACTATTAGGTCTGGACCATATCTACCTATGTAACTATAACATCACAAGTAAGTAATGAATAATAGATATTTTTATCTATGTCTATTAGTGAATTAAATAGTGTTTTAGAGGCTTAAAGTGAGAATAAATCCAATCTTAAGCATGAAATACACTAATATTTTTAAAAGATTGTTTTACTGCCTTTTGATGGAAAACGATTTTTAAATCTATCTTTTGAAAATTTTATAATCTATGTTTGTCAAAATAAACTTATTATTTATGATAGGGACATCAAAATTTACTTTGTGGGAATTATTGGTATTTTTCCGATAAAGTTCATTTTTTTATGAATAGTGGAAAATGTTGTATTTTAATTCAAAACCTCTTTTTAATCTAATATAATTATATGATTATATTATCTTTTGAATTTTTTTGGAAGTGAAATTAGAATATATTTTTACCATTTAATCAAATGGGGTTCATTGGAATCGATTTGACTTTGAAATTGGACTTAAACTGGTATCAATCTTTTGATACTTATTGTTTCATAAAAACACGCTATTTGTCATGACAGTGGGAAATAATTATTAAATTAATTAGTGTATCTTATATGATTTGAATTTTGTAAAATAGAAATAATTTTTTAATTCAGAATATCAAATATATCTTAGGGTGTAGTTTTGGTATTTTTCTGAAAAACTTCAATTTTTGATGAATAGTGAAACCACTAAGTGGTAGTTAAAGAAACCGATTTTTCGTTTAAATGAAACATTTCCACTTCCGTGATTTTATATTCAAGGATCCGACATACATGGTTGTCATTAAGATGTAAAATGTGGTTCAATGAGATTAAAACAATTTTTTAATGAATAGTAACATTTAAGTTCTTAATCGCGATTAGAGGTAATTAGTGCAATTTAAGGCAAAAATGATATTATAATAAAATTAAAATACCTAGAAACATGTCCTAATCATATTTTATGTGTCATGGCAGACCAAGACAAGCCATGGGTCTACTTGGGTACCCCATGGAGCCACTTTGGTAAGAAATTGACATTAATATCTTTTTATTTAATGTTAAAATTAAAATGACACAAACAAGAGTTGTTTTACTAAAACACTTTTTAAATGGGGTTATACAAGTCAGATTTTTTACTATAAATATTAACTATAAATATAAAAATATTTCCTACATCATGATATTTTTTGTATAATTTTTATACATTAAATAAATTAAATTATTTATGACATCATGATGATGCAACGATTACCTCATTAATAAAAGATTTAAATAAAATGAAAAGATAATGTAAACTCTATGACCTAAACATGTCCAAAACCTATTGTATGGGTTTATTTAAAACTCGTATCACCTTACCCTATAATTATATCAATTTGGGACATTTTAAATCCGAAACTCATTTTAAAATAAAGTAACATTTCTTTACTTTCCAAGAGTGCCCCTCTTATCCTCTTATAAAAGGCCCCAACCTCCACCTCCTTACCCACACTTCCAAAGCCTTTGGATCGGCCAAACACTACCCATTTTATCTCTCCACTTTCATATATTACTCCTTTAAGTCTCACTTTGGGCAGATGTCTCTCAAGGAAGCCTTTGATCTCAAACCAAAGGGAGTTACCTGATTTTAAGGTAATGCCTTCACTTGTGTTCTTTTGTTTTATTTTGCTTCTCCAACCCCCTAAACTCTTTTTATTCATTTATTTTTTAACAAAACCAGTATCTTACATATACTAGGATGTTGTTATAATATGTATTAGAGATACACTTACACACACCTACATATAATGGTTAAAGAACATACTGTTTCCGTGGATGGCGAATTTCTGCCTCCTGAAACGATGATTGTTCAATATTATTTTAACACCTTAAAAGGTGGTCATTAAGATGACAATATATTTATATATGATATATAATATGTTTAGGTTTTCTTTAAACTTCTGTATTTTTCATTTTGGGCATACCTTTATGGTTTCCATTATGGGTAAACGTGATATCTTCATTTAAGGAAGTGTGGACTACCGCCCCCTCAAAGTGATTTGATTCGTTAATACCATATGTGGGACATATAAAGAATGGAGTTATGATATTATATATGATATTACACTGGAATTATAATATACCTTTATATCATTATTATTCCATTTCATAAAATACGAAATAGAAATGGAAGCAGCGTTCATGCGTACGTACGGCTTACCGTCTCCATGAACGGTGCATTTCATTTCTTACCTCTAAATGTTATGTAATATTATAAATGCATGTATGTACTAGATATATATGATATATATTATATCTACATCATGAATACCATTTTTTATATAATGGATACATGAACAACTTGTAATTATAAAGGGTTTATTTTTGACTCAAGTACCAATGATCGTTAAAACGACCGTTATTAACTTAAAAAATTACATAGTGTTCATGACATGGAAATAAGTTATATAAAAAGGAATAATGAACATGAAAAATGTTCTTAAACAAGTATAAATTAACTCAAGTTTATTATTAAGGAGATTAAAGAACGACCGAGTCAGGTCGGACCCAAGGTATGAGACATCGTCTCAATCTCCTTTCATTGAGGCATATTTTGTTTTATACACAACCTTATTTTATACGGTGTATAAACCCCTTTGAATTTTATGTTTATTCAAAAGGAATATTTTTTATATGAAGCGTTTACTAAACGACAAAAGGGAATGTTTTTGGCGTACGTATGCGGCGACAACGACTTCTCCGCCGTCGTGACCATTATTTGAGTTTAGGCTTCCTCTACAAGCCATACATTTTTTTAAGAGAAAAATAAATACCATGTTTTAATTTTCATTTATTTTGGTATTGAAAATTTTTTTCATAATTTTTTTATATCAATGTGTTGTATTGATATATTGTGATTAAAAGGTGGAAATGTTATGTTTCCATTATGCATGTTTTATGTGATACGATTATGTTGAAGTTCATGAGCATTATCATGAAGACGGGTGGTTCCGTTATAATCTAAGGGCGGGTGATCCTGATATAGCTCTCCAATGCATTGCGTAAAGTGAAGGAGTGAAACATTAAGGTTTCTCCAAAAATATTTAGGGAATATACTGTGATGGGTATTCCAAACGTAACCAAGAGGGTTACTCTCTACGTAAGAATGTTATGAATGCCTCAAGTTACCTTTATGTCTTATAATTTCTATGATTTATTCATGGTTTGATGAGGTATGTTAAAGTGCTTATGTTTTATGGGTAAATTATGATTTCATTTTTATGTATATATGTACTCATGTTTCCTTTCCATATTTTTATATCCCTTACTGAGCATTTTATGCTCATCCCAAGTTTTTGAAAGGTTTTTCACAGTCAAGGGAAATGTACATGATATGATGATAGTGTCAAGGAAGTGTCAAGAAAGAATCCATGTTTTATTTTAAATATGTTTCCATTGATGGGAAAAATGAATACTATCTTTTATGTAACCACTTTGTTTAAATGTGGAATGTAATGCATGTTTTATGATATAATTCTCTAAAACTCTAAACCTGAAAAGATCCTAAAGGTGTAATCTTGTAATAACTCAAGATTAAGTAATTTTTAAGGTTGGGGCCTTATAGTTGGTATCAAAGGTTGGTTTAGGTAACCTTAGGAGTTAGAATTCTATTAAATGAATATCCAAAAATATTTTTTTTGAAATGATATAGAATTTGAAGATTACCATGTTTCTTCATCTAAGACATGTTTGTTCAGAATGGTTTTCCACAGAGGAAACAGGGAAGTAGTGCTAGGAAGGCATACAGAAGGAAATAACCTTCCGAATCAGCATCCTGAGCTGGTCGGAATTGAAACTGAACAGTTTGTTTCAGTAATGGCGCAGTTGACTCAAGCGATAAATGGTGGTGGTATCCATGTACGAGATCAGCCAGATAAACCGCAGAGGAACATATTAATGGTGGAACATTTCATGAGGAAACATCCCCCATCATTCAGAGGATCATCTGACCCTGTGTTAGTTGAAGGGTAGATTAAAGCACAAGAGAATATTTTAGATGTCATGGGGTGTTCATAAAATCAAAAGGTTAGTCTTGCTATTTACCGTTTGGAGGGTGAAGAAGATCAGTGGTGGTCGATGGTTAAAAATATCAGGGACGCTGATGAGATTGATTCTCTCGACTGGGAATAACTCAAAGGTATGTTTTTTGAGAAGTATTTTCCTAAGGCTGTTCGATATAGGATGGAAAAACAATTCTTGGAATTGAGGCAAGAGGAAGACTCAGTGGCTGCCTATGAAGAGAGGTTCACTCGATTGGCAAGGTATGCTCCAAATTTTATCCGATACCTTGATAGTAAAATCAATCGTTTTTACTCAGGATTAAAACCAAAATATCGAAGGGCATTAGCTTCTCGTGAGTTTAAAATTTATGAAAAGCTTGTTCGATGTGATGAGAAGGTGGAAATGGAGTTTGCCGATGATCAAGTGTTCTATAACAACCAGCAGAAGAAGAGACCGAGGTGGTAGGAGAAATGGAAGAATTCTTCAAAAAAGTCTGATGGTAAGAAAACTAATTTTTCAGTTTGTGATAAATGTGGTAAAAGGCATGCTGGGGAATGTCTGCTGAATTCTGGAAAGTGCTACCGATATGGTAAGATGGGACATAAGGCTCGTGATTGCACTGAAAAAGATCAAGGAGATGGTAAGTCCCAATTTGACTAACAGTTAGTGAAATGTTTTAAGTGCAATGAGATGGGTCACTATGAAAACGAGTGTCCGAAAAAGAGTTTGAGTGATGGGAAGTAGTTAGACTACAAGCAGAAAGGGGTGGTGAAATCCTTTGCAACTACTTCAACAGATGTCAGGTCATCAAATGAAGTTGTATCAGGTACTTTGTTTTTTTTTTCAGATTATGACAGTGTGTTGTTTGATTCGGGGTCTCCACATTCTTTCAACTCTGAAACCTTTTATAGTAAAATGGTAATACCATCTCAAGAAATGACTCCTGAACTTGTGGCAAAAACACCTGGGGGAAATGTTGAGGAAAAAAGAATTTATAAGAATCTTCCTATCCTTATCTGTGGAAAGAACCTACTTACAAACCTAATTGTTCTACCTCTAATAGAGATTGATGTTATCCTGAATATGGATTGGCTCACTATTTACCATGCTAAGATTGACTGTAGAGCTAAAGAAGTTTCTTTTCAGAAAGACTTTCAGTTTGTGTACAAGAATGAACCCTTACTATTGATAACATATCAAGAGGCTGAGAAAATTTTAAAAGATGGGAATGAATGTTACCTTGCACATATTGTTTAAAATAAGGGAACTGTTCAGATTAATGATGTGCCAGTGGTAAATGAGTATCCTAATGTTTTTCCTGATGAGTTGCCTGGAATAATACCAGATCGGGAAGTTGAATTTACTGCTGACTTAGTTTCTGATGCTAAGCCAATTTCAAAACCACCTTATCGAATGGCTAAAATTTAACTTTGAGAGTTGAAGGAGAAATTGAATGATTTATTAGAGGAAGGTTTCATTCGACCTAGCACATCACCATGGGGTGCTCCTGTTATATTTGTTAAAAAGATAGATGGTTCTATGAGACTTTGCATTGATGATAGGGCCTTGAATAACATCACCATTAAGAAAAAATATCCTTTTCCTCATATCGATGATTTGTTTGATCAGCTCCAGGGAGCTTGGTTTTTTTCAAAGATTGACCTGAGATCGGGGTACCATCAGCTGAAGGTAAAGGAATCAGATGTTCCGAATACTGCATTTTGTACGAGATATGACCATTATGAATTTTTAGTAATGCCTTTTGGGCAAACCAATGCACCTGCTATATTCATGGACTTAATGAATAGAATTTTCCATGAGTTCTTGTATATGTTTGTGTTGGTTTTCATTGATGATATTTTTGTGTATTCTAAAAGTAAAGAGGAGTATGAAAGACATTTAAGGGTTTTTTTTGAATACCTTAAAATATAAGAAATTGTATGGGAAATTCAGGAAGTGTGAGTTTTGGTTGCAAAAAATTTCTTTCCATGGTCATATTGTTTCTAAAGATGGGATAACCGTTGATCGTACAAAAACAATGGTTGTTAAAGAATGGCCAAGACCCACAAATGTAACAGAGATTCGGAGTTTCCTTGGATTGGCAGGCTACTACTGAAGGTTGTTTGAAAAATTTTCATGGTTATCTAGTCCAATGACTAAGCTAACTCGGAAGGGTGTTAAGTTTATCTGGATAAAAGAATGTGATGATTGTTTTCAGGAATTGAAAAGAAGATTGGTGAATGCTCCAGTTTTGGCACTACCTTCCCGGTATGGGGAGTTTTTTATCTACATTGATGCTTAATTGAAAGGAATTGGTTGTGTCCTAATGCAGAATGATCAGGTAATTTCTTATGCTTCACGAAAGTTGAAAACTCATGAGGTAAATTACCCTACACATGATTTGGAATTAGCTGCTGTTGTTTTTGCTTTAAAAATTTGGAGGCATCATTTGTAGGGAGTAAAGTGTGAAATATATACCGATCACAAAAGATTAAAGTATATATTCACTCAGAAAGAATTGAACATGAGACAGAGGAGATGGCTAGAATTAATCAAATATTATGATTGTACAATTCATTACCATCCGGGAAAAGAAAATAAAGTGGATGATGCTTTGAGTCAAAAAAGTAATGCTTCATTAGAAATGTTGCATTTGGAACATGATCATTTGGTTAAGGATTTGATGAACTTTGGAATAGAAGTTGTTGGTGCAGGATGTTCTTCTGTTTTGTTTTAGGTATCAGTGAAATCTTCTCTATCAGACAGAATCAAGCAAGCATAGAAGCAAGACAGTGAATTGTAGAAAAAGGCAGAGCTAGTTCAGAAAGGTAAGTTGCCTGAATTCAACATTGATAATGATTGAGTTTTGAGATTTTGGAAGAGATTGTGTGTTCCTTGTGATTCACAGTTGAAGAGAGAGTAGTTATGTGAAGCTCATAGTTCTCCGTTTTCACTTCATCCTGGAAGTACTAAGATGTATAGAGATCTGCGGTAGTATTACTCGTGAGATGGAATGAAAAGAGATATTTCTGATTTTACTGTGAAGTTTTTGACATTTCAATAGGTTAAAGCAGAGCGACAGTTACCAAAAGGGATGCTTCAGCCTTTACCAGTGCCAGAGTGGAAATGGGAGAATGTATCCATGGACTTCGTTGTTGAATTGCCGAAGACCCCTTAAGGTAATAATGCAATCTGGGTTATTGTTGATCGATTGACTAAATCTTCTCATTTCCTTGCTATAAGAGATATTTTTTCCCTAGATAAACTTTCCCGTTTGTATCTTAAAGAAATAGTCATGTTACATGGAGTTACCCTCTCCATTGTATCTGACCGTGATCCCAGGTTCACTTTTATCTTTTGGAAAGGCCTTCAGAAGTCGTTGGGTACTGAATTAAATTTTAGTACAACTTTTCATCCTCAATCAGATGGGCAGTCAGAACGAACCATTCAGACATTGGAGGATATGCTACCTATTTCTCTATAGATTATCAGGGAAGTTGGGACCAACATCTTTCTTTTGTTTAATTTTCATATAATAACAGTTTTCATTCCAGTATACAGATGGCACCATTTGAGGTGTTATATGGGAAGCGGTGTTGAACTCCAGCTTTTTGGGATGAAGTGGTGAATGAATGCTGATTGGACCAGAATTGGTAGAAGAGTTGGCAGAAAAAGTTCAGCTGATATAGAAACACATGAGAACAGCTCAGAGCAGGCAGAAGAGTTATTCGGATAACAGGAGGAAGGATCTATCTTTTTAGGTAGGTTATCAAGTTTTTCTCAAAGTCTCACCATGGAAAAGTGTGATGCGATTTGGTAAGAAAGGAAAGATGAGTCCAAGGTTCATTGGACCATATGAATTTATGGAGAGAGTTGGATCAGTTGCATACCGGGTGGCTTTACCTCCGAGTTTATCACAGGTACACAATGTTTTTCATGTTTTGATGCTGAGAAAGTACATTCCAGATCCATCTAATGTTTTGAGTCCAGAGGTAGTTCAGCAGGAAGAGAACATATCATATGAGGACCAACCGGTCCAGATTCATGACCACAGAGAGAAAGTGTTACAGAATAAGGTGATTCATCAGGTAAATGTTTTGTGAAAAAACCACATGGTTGAAGAGCCAACATGGGAATCTGAAAATTTAATTAGGGATAAATACCCCCACTTATTCGATAAGTAAATAAATTGCGGGGATGCAATATTCTAATGGGGGGAAGGATGTAACATCCCAAGTAAGTAATGAATAATAGATATTTTTATCTATGTCTATTAGTGAATTAGATAGTGTTTTAGAGGCTTAATGTGAGAATAAATCCAATCTTAAGCATGGAATACAATAATATTTTTAAAAGATTGTTTTACTGCCTTTTGATGGAAAACCATTTTTAAATCTATCTATTGACAATTTTATAAGCTATTTTTGTCAAAATAATCTTATTCATTATTATTGGGACATCAAAATTTACTTTGTGTGAATTTTTGGTATTTTTCCGATAAAGTTCATTTTTTATGAATAGTGAAAAATGTTGTATTTTAATTCAAAAACTCCTTTTAATATAATTTATTAATATGATTATACTATATTTTGAATTGGTTTTGAAGTGAAATTATAATATATTTTTACCATTTAATCCAATGGTGGTCATTGGAATCAATTTGACTTTGAAATTGGACTTAAACTGCTATCAATCTTTTGATACTTATTGTTTCATAAGAACACGCTATTTTTCATGATAGCGGGAATAAATTATTAAATTAATTAATTTAACTTATATGATTTGAATTTTGTAAAATAGAAATCATTTTTGAATTCAGAATATCAAATATAGCTTAGGGTGAAGTTTTGGTAATTTTCAGAAAAACATCAATTTTTGATGAATAGTGAAACCACTAAGTGGTAGTTAAAGAAACTGATTTTTCGTTTAAATGAAACTTTTCCACTTATGTGATTTTATTTTCAAAGATCCTACATACATTGTTGTCATTAAGATGTAAAATGTGGTTCAATAAAATGAAAATAGTTTTTTGGTGAATAGTAACTTTTAAGTTCGTAATCGCGATTAGAGATAATTAGTGCAATTTAAGGCAAAAATGTTATTATAATAAAATGAAAATACCTAGACACATGTCCTACCCTTATTGGATGTGTCATGGGAGACCCATAAAAGCCATGGGTAAACTTGGGGACCCCATGGAGCCACTTTGGTAGGAAAATGACATTAATATCTTTTTATTTAATGTTAAAATTAAAATGACACAAACATGAGTTGTTTTACTAAACCAATTTTTAAATGGGGTTATACATGTAATATTTTTGACTATAAATATTAATTATAATGATAAAACGTTTTCCTACATCATTATATTTTTTTTATAATTTTTCGAAATTAAATATATTAAATTATTTATGACATCATGATGATGTAGCGATTACCTTATTAATAAAGGATTCAAATAAAATGAAAAGATAATGTAAAATATATGACCTACACATGTAAAAAACCTATTGTATGGGTTTATTTCGAATCATTATCACCTTAAACTATAATTATATCAATTTTGGACCTTTTTAATCTGAAACGCATTTTAAAATAAAGTAACATTTATTTAATTTACAAGAGTGCCCCTCCTCTCCTCTTATAAAAGGCCCCCACCTCCACCTCCTTACCCACACTTCCAAAGCCTTTGGCTCGGACATCCCATGCCCATTTTGTCTCTCCCCTTCCCTATCTTACTCCTTGAAGCCTCACTTTGGGCAGAAGATTTTCCAAGGAAGCCTTTGAGCTCAAACCAAAGTTAGTTACCCGATTTTAAGGTAATGCCTTCACTTGTGTTCTTTTGTTTTATTTTGCTTCTCCAACCCCCTAAACTCTTTTTATTCATTTATTTTGTAACAAAACCAGTATATTCCATATTCTAGTATGTTTTTATAAGAAGTATTAGAGCTACAATTACACACACCTACATATAATGGTTAAAGAACATACTGTTTCTGTGGATGGCGAATTTCTGCCTCCCGAAACGATGATTGTTCAAAATTATTTTAACACCTTCAAAGATGTCCATTAAGATGACAATATATTTATATATGATATATAATATGTTTATGTTTTCCTTAAGCTTCTGTAGTTTTCATTTTGGGCATAACTTTATGGTTTCCATCATTGGTAAACGCGATATCTTCATTTAAGGAAGTGCGGACTATCTCCCCCTCAATGTGATTTGATTCGTTAATACCATATGTGCGACGTATAAAGGATGGAGTTATGATATTATATATTATATTACACTGGAATTATAATATACCTTTATATAATTATTATTCCATTTCATAAAATACGAAATAGAAATGGAAGAAGCGTTAATGCATACGTACGACTTACCGTCTCCATGAAAGGTGCATTTCATTTCTTACCAATAAATGTTATATAATATTATAAATTCATGAATGTACTGGATATATATGATATATATGATATCTAAATCATGAATACTATTCTGGATATAATGGATACATGAACAAATTGTAATTATGAAGGGTTTATTTTTGACTCAAGTACCAATGATCGTTAAAAGGACTGTTATTAACTTAAATAATTACACAGTGTTCATGAAATGGAAATAAGTGATATAAAAGGCATAATGAACTTGATAAAGGTTCTTAAATAAGTATAAATTAACTCATGTTTATTATTCAGGAGATTAAAGAATGACCGAGTCACGTCGGACCCGAGGTATGGGACTTCGTCTCGATCTCCTTTCATTGAGGCATATTTTGTTTTATACACAACCTTATTTTATACGGTGTATAAACCCTTTTGACTTTTATGTTTATTCTAAAGGAATCTTTTTTATACGAAGCGTTTACTCAACGACAAAAGGAAATGTTTTTCTCGTATGTATGCGGAGACAACGACTTCTCCGCCGCCGTGACCATTATTTGAGTTTCGGCTTCCTCTACAAGCCATACATTTTTTTAAAAGAAAAATAAATTCCATGTTTTAATTTTCTTTTATTTTGGTATTGAAAATGGTTTTCATAATTTTTTTTATATCAATGTGTTGTATTGATATCTTGTGATTAAAAGGTGGAAATGTTATGTTTCCTTTATGCATGTTTTATGTGATATGATTATGTTGAGGTTCTTGGGCATTATTATGAAGTCAGGTGGTTCCGTGATAAAATAAGGGCGTGTGAGCCCGATATAGCTCTCCAATTCATTGTGTAATGAGAAGGAGTGAAACGTTATGGTTTCTCTGAAGAGATTTAGGGAATATATTGTGATGGGTATTCCGAACGTAACCAAGAGGGTTACTCCCTATGTAAGAATGTTATGAATGCATCAAGTTACCTTTATGTCTTATGATTTCTATGATTTATTCATGATTTGACGAGGTATGTTAAAGTGCTTATGTTTTATGGGTAAATTATGATTTCATTCTTATGTATATAGGTACTCATGTTTCCTTTCCATATTTTTATATCCCTTATTGAGATTTTTATGCTCATCCCATGTTTTTGAAATGTTTCTCAAAGGTCAAGGGAAAGGTACATGATATGATGATAGTGTCAAGTAAGTGTCAAGAAAGAATCCAGGTTTTATTTTAAATATGTTTCCATTTATGGGAAAAATGAAAACAATCTTTTATGTAACCACTTTGTTTAAATGTGGAATGTAATGCATGTTTTATGATTTAATTCTCTAAAACTATAAACCTGAAAAGATCCTCAAGGTGTAATCTTGTAATAACTCAAGATAAAGTAATGCTTAAGGATGGGGCCTTATAGTAACTTCTTAAAATCCACAATCACATTATATATCTCTTATTTTATTCATAATATCTCCCTTAGTGTTCTTATGGTGTCATGAAATGGAGATCTACTGAAGAAAATGTGTTGTTTTAAATAAGTAAATCTGTTTTAAAAATTCATCCACATCATTAAAATATTCTTCAACTATGATTATGTAATATATATTATTTCATAAATATACATATTTACCATTATAATTAAGTCATCACCAAAATATATCTACACCTCCATCAAATGGGAAAACAATTAATCGTTCGTGCATACATCAGACTACTACCTCCTGAGCTGTTATAATTTTTTTACATCACCATCTATCAAGACTTGATATAATTATGGAATTAATGTTTTTATATGATATTAAAGTTATATTTATCATTAAAACAACATAATATACCAGTTATGTTCATACCCTTCCTTTTATGGAAAATGATAAATTTATTTAGGCGTTTGTGTGGACTAACATATCCATAAAGCGATTGATTCATTTTTCCTCATTACATCACACGGATGATATATATAATTATATTTAAATGATTATTATGATATTATGATATGTATGGGAATATAATATATTATTATTTTTTCTATAATATTGATTGAAAAATTAAAAGGTTACTCATGTGTTGATACGACTTACTAACTCTATGATTTTAACATATTATATTATTCACATCCATATAAAATAGATGGATTTAAAAGTAATATTATTTTTAAAAGTAATTATAATTTTAATATTGTTATTCTATATATGATGGAATAATGTGAAATATTTATTATAGAATTCATACCAAAGGCGTTTTGGAATCATGTACTGAATATCACCAAAAATTTTAATGTGAACTAATATAATTATGTAATTTTTGTAACATGAAAACATGGTAATAATTTATATAAATGGAATTAAAAACATGAAAATTTTCACATGATATAAAATTATTAACGTAAGTTTATTATTTAGGAAGAAAAGAAGACATAAGTGATGAAATAGACTCGTGGTATGGGAAACATTAGCTAAAAATCTCTTTAAAAGATTTTTATATTTATTATTCTTAATATTTTTCATTCGTGTACTTGTTTACAAAATGGTTTTCATGAATGTATTTATATGGACATGAATGTTGTAAAATGGTACATATATAGTTTCTTTCAAATCCTTCTATGTGGCATGGGACATATTAAATTACAAAAACATTTTTAAATGTTTATAAATGTTTTGAAAACCTATTTTATTGTTAATATAACATTATTTTATTCTTATTTGTGATAATAAAATTTTATGAGTAAAATGTTTAAATTCACAATATTTTATGTGTTATGATTATATAATAGAACTTGAACATTTGATGGGTGTTTAAGTGATTAACCAAAGAAATGTGGTTCTATAATAAACCAAGGACCAGTGGTTACATTATAACATCTAATAAATTGGGCATAAAAGTTAGTTGTATGGATATTATATTTGTAAGAGTTTGATATATGTAAGTTGGAAACATGTTAATTCCATTGATTAGAGTGACATAAAAAATTATGTCCCAAGGTAGAAATATGTATTTTCAATTCTAGGTACGGGTTTTATGGTAATCTTGTGATTAAGAATTCTATGCAATGAGATTATATTCAATGGAAAATATTTACTACTTATTAAGGGTTACTATTTTTACATTATGATAAATATTTTAAGGGTTTTAATGTTTATCAATGGAAAAATAGTTTCCTTCTTTTTAAATCCATTTAAGAGTTTTTTGTTCTCATCCATTGTTTTTATTTACTTTAAGAGATCATAAATATTTTTATGGTATTGGACGAATTCATGCTGTGTTTTTAGAATATTATTGTAAAATAGATCATTATTTGTTTTAAATAATTTATATTTTAAAAATGGATACTTTTTGGATGTGTCCACATTGTAATTTATGGTTTTGTTGTGTAAAAATTATGTCCTAATTTCCAAAAACTCAAAATCTAAAAAGATCAACACCATGAAGGAAAGGAAAATTCTTGACATTACTAAAGATAATTTAATGTTTTATGTTGAGAGTCATATAATTGATATTATATGATGGTTTATAAATTTTTTTATTTTAATATGTATTCGTAATATTTTAATATATAATCAAGGGTTATTATTGTAATCATTATCAAAATATCAACATTTCAAAAACACTTTTTTGATGAATTAAGATAATAATTTTTAAATTGATATGTATATTTTTGGAGATATTAATTTTTGAGGTAATTATTTGATATTCATTCTTGGGTGGAAATTGGAAGGTTTTTGATATAATTTGAGATAAATATATTGTATTATAATTTTTTGGGACTAGATAGTATCTTTGGAGTGGCGTAAAAATAATATAATTTTTGAGAAAGAACAACCTGTGGGATGGGTAAATTCTTATTTTGTCTGGAAAGGCCACTGGAATTGAATACAAAACCAACGGGAAATAAAGTTGTATCACATACTACTGGTGTATGTGAAACCCAATAAGTATGAATATTTATTTGTAGTTTAAAATATTGATGGATAGATAAAGAGTTGATTTTGTAACATTTGGTTTATTAAATTTATATTGTTGGAATTGGAAAATGATTTTGTGAATAAGTGAATAATGATATTTAGGGATATATTCTCTATTTTGGGAATCATTTATGATAATGGAAAATTGGAAACTATGTGATTTTATTAATATATTAAATATTGAATTAAATTATGGAATAATATTTAATTTTTTGATGTCTTGTGTTGATTTATTTAAAAGGATTCAGTATCATGATGAATACTGGGGAAATATCTTTTTTTGTATGAGACATTATGAGTAATTGATGTTATTTAGAGATAAATGTTAAAATTTATCTTTGAATACTATGTGATCAAATCATCATGGTTTTTGGGTTTCAAGGTAATTTTTGATTATTTTGAGGAATTCTTTGTATATTTATTTTTTGAAAATTCTATGATCAACATCAGGTATTACAATTTAATTTATGATATTAATTTACATTTTCATCATATAAAGGTTTATTATTTTTGGGGAATTATCTAATATTATCCTTAAAATTTTGGTTTGGGTTAATTATTCATTATTGGAAACATAAACAATTAATCATTTTTTGATTATTTGATTATATAGATTTTGATTGTAGTGATTCAGTCATAAAAAATTATTCTTTAATACTACTTGTTTATGAAAAACATGAGTTTGTAGTGGAATTTGATTAATGTATGAAACTCTACATTTAAAACTAATATATAACCACATTTCCATAGTATATAAAGTAAAATAATTCAAAAATACTATCGAATTTACATTTAAAAATAATTTTATATCATTTTTCATGCTAAGAAATCAATGAACATTTGACAAAACTAATATTTATGGTTTTTTATAGATATCATTGTCATCACCATGTTATATATCACGCTCCATCCCAACATGATAGTCAATTTTTCTTCCATATCTATGTTTTACTACATGTAATCTGCTTATATCATATCTCAGGTGACCTTCATACTTTGCTTTTTTATTTTACTATAGATGTTCCATTTATGAATTTTATTATGTGGGATTTCAATAAATGTACATTGTTATATCATTACACCATGACTGATACAAAATTCAAAATTATTATGAAATGATTACTAAAGAGTTTGTAGAATGCAACAACCCATTTTTCTATAGAAAAAAATAAAAACTCTATTCAATATCATAAATGATAAAGCAAAGTGAGACTAAACAAATAACTAAATATTACTATATTACCATTATAACATTGCAGTTAGAATGTTGGTAATGAAATAGATTGACTAAATTATTAATATATAATTTAAACTTGTTTATATAATTTATTATGTGGTCAAAAAATCATTATAAATGAATGTAAGAACCATTTTAATATAAATGCAAATATTTCTCTAAAAACCCATTTAAATACGGAAAAGTGTATTTTATACCAAAAATTAAAGAAATAACCCTTGTTGGATTATATTAATGATATATATATATATATATAATATATAAAATATAATGTTCTTAATTAATCTTATATGAAATCCTAACATTATATATGAAAATATTCAATTTTATGCATAATGATGTATTTAAAAAAAATGAAATTTCACCGCCTTTTAATGAGGAAAAAATTTCAAATCTAGTTCTGAAACATTTATATGTTCTATTTGAGAAAAATATTATATCATATATGAATACTAAGGAATAATTTTGATAAATATTTTATATTTTCTGGTTATGTTTTATGTTTTTGTGAAAATTTGAACAATAGTACATTTTATTTGAAAACTAGTTTTCATAAAATTTATTTATATTGATAAAGTATATAATTGAATTTTTTTGAAGAATAATTTTATAATTTATTTATCATTTAATCCATTTTAAATTATTTTAATTAATTTTCTATCACCATTTGATATGAAATCATTTCAATCATTCGAATGTTTTTACATTAAAAGCATGTTTTCTGAATCTATCAATGAGATTAATTTTAAATTAATTTAAGCCAATTATTTATTTCTAATTTAGATAAATCGATTCCATTTTCTGAATAAGAAGCTTAAAATTTATTAAATATTTCTGTTTTAGTTTTGAAAATTATTAAAAATTACTTTAGTAATATTTTTTATTACGATGGTTAAGTGTAAATAAGGTAGTTTAATGTAAACATAATATCATAAACATTATAAAATCAATATAAAACTTGTACTAAATTTAATGGATGAGTTACTGTTGAACCAAACAATCCATGTGATTATATTGTGAGATTATTGGTCAACATGGATTAATTTAGTACATTTATATTATATTACTGACTGAAACAATATTTATTATAGTTAATTCAACAAAATGTCAATTTTGTCATACTACTATTTCTAGAAACTAAATTATTTGTTATATATAGTTATATAAGGGATATTTTTGACTATAAATATTAATTGAAAATATAAATTTTTTCTATTCATGTTGATAATTTATTTATAACTTTTAGGTAAGAAATTATTAAATTAAACGCATACACAATGATGATGCAATAATTATTTAATTAATTTATCTATCAAATAATTCCTATTGAAAATTTTAAAATAAATATAATATGAAATAATTAATTTAATAAAAAATTATATATGTATTTTAAATTTTTGTGATGATTTAATATATTTTTTTATATTATATTATGTTATAATGATATTTTAATGAGTTCAAGTAATGAATAGTGTAAAAATTGAGATTATTGATATTTTAAAATTAATAATATTTTTTACATGATATAAAATTAAAAATTAATACTAGATTCTACCATACTTTTGAGATATGTGTCAATATATCATCAATGACTCCTTTATTCATCATTTTTAATTTTACTATAATTACATAATCCCTCAAACTGTAAATTAAAGGAAATCATGGTAAGTATTAAAAAGGATAAATAAGGGTTAAAGCTAAAATATAATGATTCAAAAATACTAAAAACATATATAAATTTAATTTTATGAATTATTTTTAACCAATATTCATCCTATATTTAAAACACATTAGTTAGATACATATGGAATATTCAATTAATTTATATTAATTGAATAATTTTTATAATTCCACGAGTGCACCTCAACTCCCCTATAAAGGGTACCAATTATTCTCTTTTATTCACACATAAAATCCTATTTGGTTCAACCTATATCTTTCCATGTCCTTTCCTAGAATTTATACCCTATTATAGAGTTCATATTTTATGCATAAAACCAAGCATAATGGTCATATGGGGTTAAGAATAGGTGATCCTTTGAAGAAGAGGTATCACTTTAAACAATTAATTTCATTTTAGTACTAATTTCAGTTATATAAAATATAATTATATAGTAATTAATTAATAACCCATGTATTTTAAATATATTATGATTTTTTTATGCTAATACCTTCACCAACATCCATCCCCGCATCCATAATATGGGAAATGAATTAATTGTTTATGTGTACAATAGAGTACAAACTTGAAAAACCATATTTTTCTTCCATCTCCATCTATAATGACTAGTTATAATAATTGGAGTAATGTTTATATATGTTAATAATGACATATATATATATATAATATAAAATTTACTTTTTACCTTTCCATGCATAGAAAAAAGAGAACATCATTTGTGCATATTTGTGAATTATCACCTCGACGAATAGACATGATTAATTTCTCATCACATCATCACATGGATGATATTTATAAGAATATTTGAATTAAATCCTGATATTAGGATCGTTTTGGAAATAAAAAATAATAATTAACATTTTTTTTAGTTGACCATGGGGAAATGTAATTTTTTTCTCATGTATATTCGAGCCACACCATCTCCTTGATTATAATTTAGTTCATTTTTATATCCATATATAATGGATAAATTTAAAATCACCAATTTGGTATAAAAGGTATTATTATTTTATGTATCTAATTCTAGAGAATATTTTATAATGACTAATTTATACTATTGAAAAAACAATATAGACATTTTGGATTCATGTATTGAATATCGTTATAACATTGATTGTGAACTTATATTATAATGAAATTGTTATATCAATATAACATCGTAATAAGTTTCACAAATGGAATACTAAACTCAAAAATGTTATAAAACAATAAAATTATTAACATCTGTTTACTATTATTGAATAAAAATGAAAAGTTTGATGAATCAAACTCTAGGTAAGGGTCTCCATAGCTACAACATTGTATTGAAAATCTAAAAGATTTATTATAACTAATTATTCTCATTCATTTCCATGTATTAATAATTATATTCATGAATTTATATATATACACGAATGTTTTTTAATTGTAATTTTTGTTATTTCAAATGTTTCAAAGTGCTACGTGACACTCTGGTCTCAAAATATCTTTTTATATGGTTTAAATGATATTTGAAAATGGATTGATTATTAATACAACATGATATGTTTTACTATGAGTGAAAATGAAATATCAAGAGTTACAATTTGAAAATTACAATATATAATTTGTTATTATTATATAATGGAACATGGAAGTTTGATGGGCTGAAATGTGATTATCCAAGGACGGGTGGTTACATTATATCCTCCAATGAAATGGGTATGGAAGTCAGACATACAACTATTCCATTTATATGAGTGAAATGTATTGAATTCCCCCACATGGCTATTCAATTTATAAGAGAGAAAAGTATAATTATGTCCCAAGTTACCATTATTTGTTTTATATTTTTGTTATGTGTTTTATAGAAATCTATTGAATAAAAAATGTATGAAATGATATTATTATCAATTGAATGTATTTACAACTTGTTAAGGGTGAAAATTATTACATTATGATAATGTTTTAATGGGTATTAATGTTAATCAATTGAATGATGGTCTCAATTATTTTATATCCTATACTATTATTTTTATTCTCATCCCAAATTTGTTAATGTTCTTCATAGGATTTAAGGGTGTGTTATTTTGTGTCCCATCAAGGGTTTTTCTCTCTATGATAATTTTTTTAGGATCCATGCTTTATTCTACAACATATAATATATTATAAAATGAATCATTTATATTATATTAATCTAGAGGGTTTCCACTTCATGGATCACCGTTAACACTCTCATAAGTATTCATGGTAAGTATTATTTATAGAATGGAATTACTAATAATTATAAAATGATTTTAAAAAATCCTCAAAACCAAGAGTCAATGATGAATTAAAATATTATATTTCTATAAGTATACCAGAAACCAATCTTTATGTGATGAGGTTTAAACACCCAACTACCACATCCCTTGAATGAAAAAATATACTTCCACATTTTAGTTACCTTCAAATATATGAATCAGAGAAGACAATATCTATATACACCAAATGTTTTTATATTCTCTGATAAAAATCAACCATTAGGATCACACCAAATGTAGAAAAAAATTATATGTATAGAAATTATTATATACACACGTTATAAATAATTAAATATATACAATTTATCGAAAAAAATCATATTTTAATATATACAAGGAATATAGACATTTTCATAATATGTAAATCATTACAATAATCCATCTTTCTAATGAATAAATATAAAATTCATATATACTATTCAATTTTTACCAATATGAAAAAATATACATTTGTGTATAGTTATTTCCTCGATTGTGAGCTTCCACATATAAGACCCATTTTAAATAGTCCACAAGTCATCCAAAAGTCCTTATGGTAACATGTATATGGGGGAAAATTTCACTCCCGTGAGCGGTTCAGAACAAAAAAATTGGAAGCATAATGTTCTCATTAAAAAATTATTATAGGCCAATTGTGTATGATATGATCCCTTAGGATAGCTCCCAACATTAATGATGAAATTATTTGTTCTTACTATATGATAAAAATTCAATATAATTTTTATCACTATCATTATATAAAACAAAATATAAAACCATTTTTATTATCACGAAAAAGTTTGAAATAAATTTTCATAATCCATACCGAATTCGCCATACATATTCATAATATTATTCATGACTTTAATAAATTTTATAAAATAAATTATAAGAGAATGATAAAAATGTTTGTGAAAAAAAAATTAATTAATGGAGACAAAAACCATGGAACACATAGATTATCAGAACACAGAAGGGAAATAAAAGACCATATGATTTGAGGACACAAGGGATTAAGAGAACCCATATACCATGAATTCTAAATCATCATACTATAAATTTAATATTTAAAAATCAAATAAAATAAATGGAATCACATTACAAAAATATTACAAAAAAGACCAACAAGATGATTTTTGACCTATAAAAACCATCAATTTTAAAATGGATGTATAAATAATATAATTGGAAACAATGATTCAAAAAATTCCAATGAATTGATAATCCTTTTGAAAGATAAATCTGACGAATAAGATTATCCATCCTGAAAATAGAGTTGTAAATGAAATTATAGGACCACTTCATAGATAATCTCTTCAATCTATTAATTATTTTGTTATGGTGGGTAAAAAGAAAAATAAATTATATGATGATCATATGAGTTGATCTCTTATTGAGGGAGAATAATGAGATAATAAAATTGAGGAATTAGGGTAAAATTAGTATTATCCACATATTAATTCTTGAAATTGTCCATGGATTGTATGAGTATACTGGAAAGTCAGAATGCAGTAGCCACTTCGCAACATATAAGTGAGTCAATATAGGACCTCTGGTGTTCAGGTGTATTCAACAGAATTATATAACCAGTAAAGATCCCTCTAGCTAGCTGATGTCTCATAATGGTGAGATGATAGACCTCTTGAAAAATTATAATATTTTGGTTCTGATCTACACCTCAGTATCTCATTGAGTCCCACATTCTATCCCTCTTAACAAACTAAAAAACAAGAGTGAATATGATATTATTAAAATATGAGGAAAAGAAATGCGAAGTTGGATGTCCCTAAAAATTATTACAATATGTGACCTTTACTATACGTTGTAGTTTTTTATGAATATTTGTATTTTTGAATGAAATAATAGATTCATGATATAATTAAATCATTAAAAGATATTGATAATTTCAATAATAATATAAATTATATTATAAATACTTGATTCTAAAAGGAATATATTTCTTCAAATAATAATATTTTGGATATTATAAACATTCAATGTTCTTCTCATGATTTTTATATGTTTTGTTCTAAATTTAAATAACATAATGAGGAAGGTCTCATGAAAAAATTCTATATGATAAATGTGATAGTGGATATTAAGATATTTGATTATTATTTTTAGTCACTCAACATGTGTTTATTTTTAGAGTGAACACATATTATAATATTAGTTGTCTGATAAAAATATAGAATGTTCAAATTCATGGAAATGAGTACTGTATTAGTTATTTCCTATGTGGTATGAAATTTTTTATTGATCAGTATGGAATTTTTACCTTATGTGGGTTATAATTAAAAATTTATTGCTTATTAACTAAGATAATATTGAAAAAATAAATCCATGGATATTTTTACAAAGAAAATTCTATATAGAATTTTTAAAAAATGGTATATGATGTATATATGAAGGATGAGATAAATTATACAACTATACTGAGGACATATTAACTAATTGATTAGATATATTTCAAAATTTAAATAAAAATAAATTTTATCAATTATATTTATTATAAATATATTTTTTTTCTTGATGTGTTAATATAATACAGTAATTAGTTAGAGATAACTATGGAGCCATCATGAATTGGTCATATAGGGTCATTCGGATTTTTTATGAAGAAGATACACTATTCAAATGAGTTTATTATTTGGATGATATGTTTCCCACATTTATGTATCCATAATAATCTTTCATTTGAAAATTTATATATAGAATAATAACATAAATGGAATTATATATTATTCAGGTTAAAGTAATTCTATTGGAATTTATTTATCATTATAATTAAATGTTATATATCATTAAATTAGTGAACAAGTGATGTTTGTTTATCAAAACAATATTTTTTTGGAGTTCCATTAATATTTACTACATTTCAAATACCAATTACAAGTGATAAATTATGATTTAGTAACAAAATACAAGTGAACATGAGTGCAGATAATATTACATATTTTAAAAAATAAATTTATTAATTTTTACTACTGACTAATATATTTTTCATAATATAAAATTCATTTTTAATATAAATATATTATATTTTGTTGAAATTATATGTGGTATTGATATTATAGGACTATAGTAAAAATAATAATTTTAATGGCTATATAAATAAATATTTTACTCCTGATATTCATAACTATTTCTAGTAAAATTATTTTGACATCCATCTATTCATCTATCCTTTTATAATAAAAGATATATGAGAGGGGAGTTACATTAATTTATTCAATCTTTATCAAATAATATCGATGGTGTTTCAACCACCATACAACCAAAAAAACATTATTCTCTCATATATGATTGCATAAGGGGATGACGATATATATACTATGGGATTTTGAGTGTTTATGAAAATTTATAGGTGGCCATAAGTTAGATCGTTTGAGAAATGAAAAATTAAAAGCGAGTGGAGTATGAAAATATAATGTCTCTCTAGTCATGGTAATGTTTTTCATTTTAATGAATCTGTTTTTATTTATATATAATCCATATTTTAGTTATCGTCAAATAAATGTCTAGTTATGACATTGATCAAACAACAATTCATTAAAACTATAGAAACAAATTTTGTTCTATCTTATTATACTGCATAATAATTTTAAGGTATTATTAATTCTGGTGAGGTATTATTTTTTGAAAATATCATTTTTTTAAATTGAGTATTTTAAAAAACTTTTCATGTTTTTTATGTGGCCTAAATATAAAAATTCTAGGATGCCACATTATTTTTTGTGCCACATAAATTCCCCTTTTTTGTTTCCACTACCATTGGATTTTGATTAGAGTCTATTATAGTTCTTATTTTCTACCACAAAACACATTAATTTTAGGGAGCATTTTTAAAATTTTTTATTTCCACTAAAAATATTAGTGGGATCATTTTCAAAGTAATCCAAACACAATTTATAATTATCACTTCTTATACCCACCCAAAATTATCCTTCAATTGTTTGAAATAATATTTCATAGAACCATGATGTCATGGTCCAATATTAGTTGTGCGTTGAGCCGAAACTATCCCAAGCCTACACTAATAGGCTAGGGGTGGAGATATGAACCAAAATAATTAATTTATTGGGGGAGGGGGATTTTCTAATAACAAGTAAACACCTAGACACATCTATCATTAATAAAAATTTCATAGGGGAAGAAATAAAGGGTGTAACACTATAGGAAGTATACCAAATATGCATGGACCACTAAAATAAAAAGAAGTTTGGATGTGTATAATGAATAGAAAAAGGGGAAAATACATGCCCAAACCAGATATATGTCATATCCTAATTGAACTAGAAAAGAGAAAACAAATGTGAGAGATCATATCTTATACCCCAGTCTAGTACCAACAAACATGGTCATTGAACCATGTATCCTGATGATCCTTTGATGTCACAATCATCCTATATGCCTTTGGAAAAAAAGATATCTTGTGTGACAATACCATGCCTGGGCGAGTATATAAATACATAATAGAATGCCTCAAGAAGGTGATGGGGAGTAGTAAAAGATATAGATAAAGAGGTCAGTAGTAGATAGATTGAATGTACAATGTGGGAGTACAACACAACCCAACAAGAGAGTGAAAGTTAACTCATCCCAACATAAGGAGCCTAACACACTGATAAGATTAAATTAGAGTTGAGTATTCACTACCTATAGTAAGAGAATATAAAAATATAACAAAAATATGATAAACACAGAAAGCACATGGAAAACCTCATGTGTGATTTCCTCTCTTGGAAGGAGGGAAACTATACTCATTCAGTGGTTTCAGAAGTAGAATATATATATATATATATATTAACTGTTAAATAATCCCAAACAAGAGATTAAGGGTATATTCATATCATAACGCATCCCAATAAGAAGATTAGGGAAATTTTCTAAAAATAGAACACCAATAACGCCCATCATCACACCCATATTCTTTGATCACGTAAGTATAAGAGAATAAATCACCACACATTGATACTATCTTCTTTGGGTGGCATTGATTCATCTACAAGGTTTTATTTCTTTTACATTTATGAATCTCTGTGAAGATGGAATCCCTTCTCCTTATGAGTATAAAGATATTTAAAATCAAGTATCATCACTATTCTATATAGTTGAGGGGGAAAAATTATACATAAAGACATCATAAACTGGTACGAAATGGGCTTCCCGATCAAATATTCAATTTGGAACTCCACTCCTTTAGCCAGCAGGAGGGTTATGCTAAGGATAGTCATAATCGAAATCCAATACCTATTCCTACAAGAGGGTAAGGCTAGTGAGTTTTTAGGGAACTCAAATACCTAGTTCGGAAAGCGAGATATGGTTGGAAGATGAAATTGTAGAATTCCACTACCCAACCCTACGGCGGGGTATGCACAGAATGTCTGGGATCTCCACAGACCAATAAAACATGAGGGTAATTCAGAGGGATCGTCGTGGAATTCCATTATCCATTCCTATTGTAAGGTAACCATGTTACTGTCTTCGAGGAAGGCCACTATATAACCCAACTAAAATGTAAGCCTGACATTGTCTTTGGGGAATTATACTAGCAATCCCAGAATGAGTTTAAGACTAATACTATCATCAAGAACACCAAATCCCAACACAGCTGGAGGGTAATCCTCATTCTATCTCGGATAATTCCATTTATTAGTCAAGCATGAGGGTAATAGTCGATATTCTCTAGTGATTTTGTATTATTTCTGCCATCATCAGGTGTCACCTCAATGTGTCCCAAACCCAAAATATTTCTCCTCTATTCTCAAAGGATTACTTCATGAAAAGAACAACGTTCTATGTGGAAAAACACTTAGCAAAATATGGTCATGGTCTAATGTCAGAGTTCAAATGAAGGAGAAACGAGCATTCAATGTTTTCTCCGGAGATCTCAAGTGGTACAAGATGTGTGAGGGGACCCACATGGTGTGTGGTCCCTCCTGACATCCTCACCATATCTCAGGTTGGTATATAAGTCCCATTAACATCATGGTACATTCCTTCTAGGTGGACTACTCGACATGTCCCACATATTTGGGAAACTAATGGAGTCTTCTGGTCATGTACAAGTACTCAGAACATGTGTCTGTGTACTTTGGGGCACAACTAGTTGGACCACATTGAATGTGACCTATGTGGTCCACCCATGACATTGTAATTTTCAAAGGGATTCCATGGCTGTAAGATCCATAAAATGGATTTTTTTAATAATTGAATGTGTACAATGGTTTCTGAGGCAACACTACATAATGTGTCATCCTTATATTTTCAAAAATAGTTGAGGCTCTACTGAGGGAAGACACATGTAGTGTGTTCTTCATACTACAGGGTGTGTAGTCTGGATTTCTCCAAAATGTTCATATATTGTTTTGTTTTTCATCTTCCCTTTTAATAAACTACAACTAGTTTGTATGGCACCTCGATTTATCTCAAAAATGATAGATCAATCAACGAATCATGGTTCTGAACAACTGTTTTCCAGAAATCAATAACCAAAAGGTATGTGGGTTTTTTTCTCCATTCGTATATCACCCTCTCATTAAAAACATAGTTATATATCCTGAAATTTTCTAAATTTATCGTCCTTTTATTTCGATTATTTTATATCTATGCTTGACTCAATATATTTTCGTTGTTTCGTCAATATGCCACTAATCAAGGCACCTGATTGAGCTCAAGACTTCGACAACTATCGAAATGGGAAATGTGGGGTTCCATTATTAATTAATGAAAAAATAGTTAGAGAAGATAAAATGGGAAAAATAAGTATTGTGTCGATGATTTATTGTCTCGTCATTATTTAATAGGCAATTCAGATTATAAAACAACCGAAAATGATGTTTCATAACTCAAGCCCATGAAAGGGTTTAAAAAAATGTGGGACCGATCGAAATAAAAATTTCTATTAACTAAATAATTTTATCAAATGGAAATAAACACCAATTTATGATCCTTATATTTATTTTTATCGATATTTGTTGAATAAGACATCCTAGGAACAATCAGGATAAGATGATGCATTCATCGTCCTTCTATTTGTATTGATCCAGAGGTTTTTCGTGGATCTCTAATGGAGGAGGGGAGTAGATATCCCCAACATATGGGGGAATTATGAACCATCATAGTTCAATTATTCCTTATGATCAACATATATATATATATTTATATTAATTTTTAATTAATTAATTAATTAATAATGTCACTTAAACGCACCACCATAGAGTGATGGTTCCAGGCATCCCACACATACTTATTTTATTTCTCATCTAGGGTAAACACCACTTTTTGTACCCAACCATGGTTTATGATTCTAGTCACATTCATTTATTTAATAGCTCTCTTATATTATATAATTAACCACACATAAGTAATTTTAAATGTATTTATTTTTTTTTAAAAATTAATTCTTGTCACACCGAGCCTCATATTCATACTCCATCGCATCACCTAACTCTTGAAAAATATTATAAATATTTCAATATATTGTAATGAAAAATTGGATCTCAACTGCATTCCATCCTTCTATATTTTCATCTATGAAATGACAATCTAACCAATCATCTTAATATGTTGATCCTGCTTCGGGATCTTCTGCTCATAGTAATGCTAAAAACATTGTTGTGTTGCAACAACACACAAACCAATGTGTATGTCCATATTTTCAAGGCCAACTCATATTAGTCATTGATCTATAGTAGGTGTTATGAAATAATGGAACCATATTTTTTTCAGTTTTCCAACTCAATGAAATCCATATATTCAGGAACATATTCACTCAGTTGCGAGACATTGAAGATTTCATGATCCTACTCCAGCTGCAGGTGAATGGAGAGGCGGTAGGAAACCTCACCAACTCTCTGGATGATCCCAAATGTCATGATGGACATTGGGGATATATTTCCTCCCCATCCAGATCTCCTCATTGCTCATTATGGGAAGACACAAAAGAAATTGAGGTATCCTTGATCAAAGGCTAAAGTCCTACAATGTCTATTTGTGTAGGATTCTTGGCTGAACCATGTCATCCTCATCTATTCATGGATGACATACTCGTTCTCTATTGTCTTCAACACTCACCTCGGAGCCTCATGAGATTACTCCCAACTATATTTCCCACATAAGTATGATCTGAAGGGGTTTAAATGGCTATATGTTGATGATTGAGTTGTAGTTGTCCTTGTACACAAACACTACCAATGGCATGTTATCCTCCTAAATCTTGATAAAGTCCAACATGAAAGACCTTTATATATCCTAAATCACCTACATACTATGTTTGGTATGACCATTTGTCTAAAGATGAATGTTTGTAATCATCAGTATCTAGGTACTGAATGCCCCATATAGGCCTATCTACAATCATGATGTAAACCATGCATCAAGATTGGATACTATCGTCGAGTGTACCTTGTGAATAAATATGATATATCATATAAGAAAATATCACAAACCCCTCTATTGAACTCTTCACCCTTTTAAAAATGAAGTGTTCTGACATCATTTTGCTGTCAACTATCACCCTGATGGTTTCATTACCATTTAATGTTAAATGAATCACACAAATGAAATCCATGGATATGTCATCGTATTTCCTCTCTGGGATATCAAGAGGTTTCAACAACCCCCCTAGAACCTGGTTCTCTTCTTTCTCTTACTTACATTATGTGCACCATGTGAAGAATTAGTTTATGGTTCATCTCATGAAAGTCCACTAAAAATTCACTAATTGTCACTACACATATTTCCTAAATCGGGATGTAAATCTAAGCGATATGCGTGGAGCTCTTGCATCACATCCTCCCACATCATGACAGGAAGCATTGTTCACCACTGATAATTGAGTCCCTCCTCCAGAATTTCCATCTAGTAGGTCACCCCAAGATATCTGATCACACAAGACCTCACATTTGATATATCTTATATGATACTCTCTCACATGATCGAGGATAGATGGAGTCAACACCATCTACTATAGAAAATATTTTCCATCATATTCCACTAGGTTTAGCTTCAATAAATATAGATTATCCGAATAATACCGCACATTGAGAGATTGGGACATCCTACTAATAGAATTTACTACAATGTTCACCATTCATGGAGTAAAGAATATTTCGATGTCATAGTCCTGTATGTACTCTAACTAACATCCCTACCTCAGGGTGATTTCCCTCTGAGTTAATATGTACCTGCGAATTTTGTGGTCTGATTAAATTACAAATCACTCTCACATGAGGTAGTGACTCCACATTCATGTAATAAAGATTAGAAATGGTAGCTCTAGGTCATGAGATTCATAGATCTTCTCATGTGTCCAAATTTTACATCACCCATTTTCAATGACTACCAATTTTTTCATTAACATTTTATCGAGTCCCACTCATGAGGCATCACAATACACTACTATGTGAATACCGTCATGTAGTAGTATAAATATTGGACCACCGATCAACCATTTCCTTTACTGTTCAATGTCCCTCTAACACTACTCATTCCAAAAAAAGTATATCCATTCCATATTAGGGAGGGATAAGGTGCCTCAATTCTATGTAATTTATCAAAACAAATCCCTTGTAGTACCCCACAATCAAAAGAAACATCTCACCTCTTCCACATTATTTGGTGGAACCCATGATGAAACAAAATCTATCATTTTGGGATCCACATATAATCCTTATTCAGGAATGGAATTACAATGAATGTAAACATCATGTATCCATAACTAGCACTTCGATTACATTCCATAAATATGGTGATCTCAAAATTTTCAGGGACCATCCTCAAGTGCTCTACATTTTCCACCTCATTTATAGAGTAGACATGTGTGTTGTCGACAATGAAAACAACAAACATGTCCATATATTTCTATAAGACAAGGTACACCAAATCCATAATGATAGAGGGTGAATTTTTCACATTAATATGGATCAATAAGAACTCATAATGTCTAAAGAAACATCATAATGTCATTTTTGTAATAAAAACATCATGGACACAAAACAGGTGGTAGTGAGACCTTAAATTTATTAAAGAGAATCAACTCTCACATATAAACTAATAAAAGAGGTCATCATTCCTCAAAAATGTGTACTTTATTGTAATCATTTCCTAGTTCAGAAAACCACAATGTATTTCAATACTTAATTTAATGACATCCTTTTTCTTGAACAAAAATCACGAAGCCCCAGGGGACACACTAGGACTGATGAAACAATTATCACCATATTAGTAAAACTACAACCATATATTTAAATGATCTATAGGTTTCATTTGATACAATGAAGAAGATATCAGGGTAGATCTATAATGCAATTCTATGAAAATATCCATCTCCTACCTCATAGGTAGTGAAAAAATACCTTTCGAGAAGGTGTCAATATTGTGCTTACCAACTAAAGAAAACTATATTCTTGTATATTCTTCAAAAATAATGGTTTCACTCACTAACTATTGGGAGATATGCTAAAACCTCATCCATGATTAATCTCTTAGACCATCTACAAGGTCTCTCTCAATAGAATTTGATAACCTCATCCAATCAGTGCATAGGTATATTACAAGAATACAATGACAATCAATATGGTATTGGAATATGGAAATTCAATCCATTCGCAACGATAGCTCACACTCCCTAAAGATAAAACACATAGAAGAAGTGTTCCCTGTGGGATCCTCGATATAAATATACTACACTACAACCTCCACTGGGAGATCCAACTCACATACCATGTGTATCAATACAAAATAATGGATGGATCCTATGTCTACTAATACAGAAGCAAAAGTATATTAATCAAATATTGTACCTCAAATCATCTTGTGTGTTGCAGGACCATTGTCATAAAATGCATGCATCTATTCATATCCCCAATCACCTGATAATTGAGACTAACGAGGGAAATTTGGTTGTGGTGGGGGGGAGGGGTTCTCATATAGCCATTCTCCACCTTCAACTCAGCCTACTCCTCTTCCATCTCTACCTCGTTGGGGATCACCATTTTCCTACCTTGGAGTTCCTTGATCATGGTGATGTCTTTATCATGGGAGTCCATTATCTATCTACTTATAATTCCACTCATGTATGATCAGGTAGTCCTATACCATGTGACTGTTCCTGTAAATAGTAAAGAACCACCCCACATTATAGTAATTTAGTGCCCCTGCCTATATTGGGCCCATAAGACCATATTCCAAACCATTCTCATGGAAGGGTCTCTTGTTCCTAGATCTCTTGAACACGCCTACTATGTTAGATGACTAAAAATTTTTGTTCATGATACCATATATTGATAAATGGTGTCCCTTTGAATGATAAATCTCAATCATTAGTGTCATTTCTAATACAAATATATAGTTGGGGATGCACAAGGGAACTATGATTGCTCATATAAATCTGCATAGTCCCCCCGTCAAACATTTGTGCTCGAATGTATCTATCCAGGATGATATCGAGAGTGTAACACATAAGGTCTATAAACCTATCCACATACTAATACACTATCATCCCTCTCTATAGAGTCTTCAATAGATCTTGGATCATAACTAAATGTAAGCAAGCGGGGTAATACACCTAACAGATTAGTAGATGAAAGTCATCCCATGAGAGTGTTCACTCATCATTCATCTGGGTGACCATGAACCACCAACACCTATCTACACTATGTAAATATTTGGCTTCCAAATCTTCCATATGATACAATGTTGTTTTCAAAATCTAGAAGATATATAAAACAGAATCTAGTTAATCATCACCTACCCGATGATATGGCTTTATGAGGATCATTGATATTCTAGGATTCTATAACTCGCAGAGAGCACCCAGCCTGAACACTTCCACATATTCTTCTATAAGGATAAACTACATCATTGAAGGTGGATTAACTGTTTCCTACCCACCTAGAAGACGTGTTTTTTGAGGTAGACACTGAATTGAGGCATCGTCTCTCACAGATCCATTATCATGATTTGAATATTGCATCCTAGATGGATGGTGTTGTATAGGGTTCCATAAAGCAATAAAGGAGAACCATAGTAAAATGAGTTTATATATTTATATAAACAGAAATACGGAGCTGACTCAAGAAGAGAAATAAAATACGTGAGCATATGTGATGCTTGTAGCATTGATCCCTATAACTAATGTCTCGGCATGAAAAATCAACATTCATGTTGTCATGTTCCTTGTGAATGGATACATTGGAAAATGCACCACCAATGGAATCCCTGAACACAGAGCCACATTCAAGAAACATTAACACTATTTTCCAAATCCCAAGGGAAAACCTTTTAATGGGAACATCTGAACAATTTCCAAAGTGTCGAACCACCTCTGATACTAATCTAACATGACCTAAAGAAATATAGTATTTGAGCCACAACTACCACAATATCACCTCCATAGTCCATGGCTGGAAAAAATAATTGAAGGAAGAACAAACTAAGGGGTGAATTTTCATAAAAACCTATAAAATAACATATCCAAATAAATGAATAATTACATAGGGCAATGAAATGGAAGTTGAAAAATTATATAAATTTATAAAAATTGCATGGACGACTAGTATGACAAGAGGATCCTACTTAGATAATCCCTAATGAAGTCGAAATATCTACCTAGTTGGAGGGTTTAACTTTAGAAATTCATCAGGGAAGGACATTAGGTAGTCTTACATTAGGGTAATCTCTATGTGTCATAAGGGAACTCCACTGTCTAGCCTGATAGGAGGGTTACACATTTAGGATTTTATCAAAAAATGATACAACTCAGCCCTACTGGAGGGTAATCCTAGGGATTTGGGGATCTCCACATCCTAGTTATACTAGAGGGTAACATAGAAGGATTATCTGGGATTTCCACCAGCATGTCCTAGTATAAGTTAAACACAATATTATCTTTGGGTAATTCCAATACCCATCCTATATGGATGGTAATCCATGTATAATCATTAGGGATAACAAATTCCCATCATAGCTAGATAATAAGAAAAAAACTATCTCTATGGAACACCACTGCCCAGTATAGCTAGAGGGTCTACCTGGTATAGTCCTTTTGGAACTCCATTTCCCAACCATGTTGGACCGTTATGCTCAGGCTGATCTGTTGATTATATATGATTATAGACTTCATCAGGTGTCACTTAATCCCATTCCAACCCCATAAAAGCTCAAATTTTATCTCAAAACCCTCTTTCAAGGGAACCATAACATTATACTTGTAAAAACACTCAGGATAGGCTTATCATTGTCCAAAATCCAAGTTTAAGTGAATGATATACAGACGTTCTATGATTTCTTGGGAGAGCACAAGTGGTACATATAATGTGATTGGACCCACATGGTGTCTGGTCCCTCATCACTACCTGGTAACATATCTTGTTGGTATATGGGTCATGTCGATGTAGCAACACCGCTGTGTGTGTAGACTATTTGGTGAGTCCCACCAATCTGGAGACAGAGTCAGAACATATGATGAGACCTACATCTATTTTGAATCGATAATTTTTTTAGAATGTTCTTGCAAAATTATAAGAAAAAAGATGATGCTTTCTTCGTGAATCGATTCATGTTCATTATGTACATTTCCATCGACCACCAACAGAGGAGGGGAGGATTTCTCACCAGAATATGGGATAATTACAATCCATCGTTGGAAAATGCTACCGAACAACCACTTTATAAACTATTTATTTGATAAAATTTTAATTAAATGATTTGTTAATTTATTAATTAGTCACTTAAACAAACCAACAAAGAGCGAGGGGTTCTTACATCATACACCATCTAATTTTATGTTGTTTATTGAGTAAACACCACATTTTGGACCCAACCGTGATTTTATATTTAGGAAATCATCAACTGTTTATGTGTAATCTAATTATCATAAATTTTATATATGTATTAGATATAAAATATATAAAATATTTCAATATAATTAATTCTACGCACACAAGGCCTTAGAATTGCACGCCATATCAACACCATGATCTGGAAATATATTTACCAATTTATCAAGACCATATAAAGAATAAACTAGGTCTCTACACATGAATAAATGGGGCACCCTTACCTTGTTATTTTACATATAAACCATTGAAAATCCACAGTAATCATAACATAACTAGTCTATCTCTTTATATTCACTCAAATGGTCTATGTATCATTCTTCCATAAAAGCCTATCATCCCAAACCAATAATTTTATGATTTAAAAAACATAATATAAGAGATTTTATCATGTACACAATGTATTATTAAATATCATTATTTCATCTTATTTATCATTATTATTTTAATAGAAAAAGTATTTTAATTTTGTTATTTGTGGGTTTTTTCATTTCAGTATTATACATAGATTTATTTTTCATACTTATATAAATACATATATATGCTCTCACCCACATATATTTATCTTTACAATATATATATATATATATATTTTTGATTGTGTTTGTGTAATGAATATATAGACATAAACACTTATAAATAAGTATATATAAGTATTTCCATACATATGGTATTATAAATATTTATATTTTTATTAGTTTATGTATACACTAATTTAAATATATATATATATATATATATGTACAAACCCATAAATATATATCTATATAGTTTATCTTATTTCTTTATAAATCTATTGTATTTTTTATTTATGATATATAAATATGAGTGTGCTTGTCCTTGTGTATGTTTGTTGACATAGGGTGTATATATATATATTACAAATATATATCATCTACATATATAATATGTTTATATTTGAAAATGTTATTTATTATATTTATGTCCCTATGTTATTATGTAAGTATTCATTGACAATATATATATATATATATCCATAAATCAGAAATAGTGTTTTGATTCATTCATGAATAAAATATAATGAATATGAATTAAAGGAATAATACTAATAGTATTATGAGAATGTATAATGATTGTGTGAAATAGTTCATAAAATTTTAAACATACTGTAATACTGAACCTTCTCAAAATATGTGTTCACATCTAAATTATTGTTGTTTGATGAAAAATTATTTATCTAAATCAAAAGGTCGAGTGGCCTATTACGAAATTGAGATTTCTTTTTTCACCAACTATTTAATTCTAAAGATGTTATGTGTTTAAAAATATACATAAAAGATGTAAGAATATAAAGTGAGATTAATAATAATATTTTTTACAGATCAAATAATAATAAAAAAAGTGCACATAAAAATATTTTGTATTAAAAAAATGGAAAATGATGTTTAATATGAATGTAATGAATTTTTTAGAATATATGAGATTATGAAGAAATAATAAAAGGTATAATTTTATAATTTTATTTGGAAATACATGACATTATAAATAGCATGGTTACATTATAACCTAAATTTGTGATACATATAGATAGATTATAGTTTTTTGGTACACCATTTTCACTCCAATTCTAATGTTGAAAATAATAATGATACTCCATAACAAAATGAAAATCCAAAAAAAGTTTATTTTTCATTGGTGAGAGATATGAGATACATATCTCTATACATTTTTAATAAATATTACTTATAAAATGAAATAATTTCATTATAGTTTCCCCAATTATAATGTGAATTTTTATATGTAAATTTTATAATCACATTTAATATATATATATATATATATAGTAAATTCAAAAAAATTATATTTTTATGGTCATAACGTTCGTTTGAGAGTATAATTCAAATGACATAGTTTGTACATTAATGAACATAAGTGATATAAATTCACAATAATCTCATGGTTCAGGGTATAAAAATAGGAAACTATTATCTCTAATTTAGAACAAAGTCTATATTATATTTTATTCCATGTTATTAACAATAATCAATAATTTTTAGAAATCATAATTCAACTTTGATGATAGGATATATTGGTAAACTATAAAATAAAACTTTATTTATTAAAAATGTTAGTGATTTTTTTTTTCATTTCAATTTTAGGACATAAATACTAATGTAATAATATTCTTCACTTTTAAGGATCCACATATATGATATTTTAAAATATTCCTTAAAAATATCTTATTTTTTATGATACTAACCATATGGAAGTATTATTTTTGAGATCCATTATATATAATATAGTAAATTAATTAATTACTTATGATATTTTTTATAGGTATAATATTGAATGAATGTTATGGTTCCCTATATCAGAAGACTGTATATAGTATCTTAGGATTAAAAAGAATAAAATAGTTTTTCTCTGGATATAAATGGATTTTACACCACTAAAATTGATTATATAATAAGACCAAATGATTTGGTGGAATGTGAGAAGATGGTTTTCACCTTCATCAATAGCAATAAATGTATAACATGACAAGTTAATATTTTCTTCCAATTTTTTGCATAACTTTTTCCTGGTATATTTTTATATTGGTTTCAAACCGATATATAATTTTTAAATTTGATTTGTGAATGATATTATTTATTAATAAACGTTATGTTGTCATGAATATATTGAAAATTATTTTTGTTTCTATGAGCAATAAATTTTTAAATATACTTCATAAGAATAAATAATATATCTTGTTATGATAGTAAATTTTTATCATAGAATTAATAATTTTGTTACAAAGTAAATGAGATAGAAAATCATTTACCATAATTATAACTCTTATTATTAATATAAAATTAGATTTTTGTGTTAATACTATTTAAAAGTAGTAATATTTTTATAAGGATATTCATTAAATGTAAATAATTTTATTTCATCACATTCCCTTGTAAAATACCATTAATGTTCACTAATGGAGATGATAGTGACCCGAACATCGTACATCTAATTAGAATGGGGTTCATGATTATCATCGAGGGTATTTATCACATATATGTTAGGAAATACTTTACTAATTCTCAAAACCATATATCTAGTCCACCAATAAACTCCATAAAAGCAATAAATTTATTCAGTGCAATTATCCACTACTAAATATAATTTTTTTTAATCATAAATATAGAAATATAAATGATGAAAGTATGTGTTTATAAAATTTAACTCTAGCCACCTATGGATACGTGTTCCCATTTATCCTCAATTTACCCTAGGAATAATTATTAGACACTCTAGGTTAGTGAAATTGTTCTATTATCATGTAACATATATATAATGAATCAACAAATATATAAATAATATATATTAATAAATATTCCACTAAATTAATACAACAATAATTCACTTTTAGGAGCCTCATAAGATTAAAAAATTTAGTGCTCTATTAAAAGAAACCTTAACTAATCAATAATGATTCAAAGGATAAAAATAAGTAAATTTAAAAAATATCTATACAAGAATTATACCATCATTAATATTCATATAAACTCAACGGTAATTATCAAAATCCAATATTCATGATATAATAATAAACCACAATCATAATATCTATATTTTTATCAGTGTAAAAAATGATCATTTATATTGAATAATAACACTTTTGATTAAACATATCATTCCTATATATTACTAAATCATATTTTACAGACATTTCATCATAAGAATATCATCACCCATGATGAAAAAACACACACATAGTCAACAAAAATATTCATAAATTTTATGTGTTGTAATATTTCTATAATAAAAACATTATTTCCAATATCAAATACATATTCCTATCATAAAAACATTCAACCAAAATGAATGTTGGAATCTCACCATTCCTATCATTTATTCACAATGATATGTAGTTTTTAAGATTATTCCATATCATTACCATTAGATCATTCTATAATATAAATTATATATAAAAAACCCCTTAAATTATTTTATACCAAATCATATAAGCAATTATTCATCCAACATACATGTTACAACTAAACATATGATATATGTGTTTAATAAGGTATTTAAATGAATGCTAATTAATTAATCCACAACAATATTCAGTATGAAATTATTAAATTCTGTCTTTTCCTTCAGATGTTTATGAAATACAAAACCACAAAACACACCATTTTAACGACCCAAACATTTCAATTATATTTGTTTCCTAATTTTTTTATTAAATTTTATACTCAAAAAACAATATCTTTTAATTATTTAAGTGGTTATAATTAAAATGAGACTATTGGGTTTCAGATGTTATATGATCGTTTGCCAATATGACCATTGGAATCAATAATCTTAATGTTCTATTTTTATAAATATGGTTATCTTGGTTAATTAATACAAAAAGAAGATTGAATGGCATCATCTAGTAGACTCGAGCCACATGAAGCTAATCTTTAGAAGCTTGGGAAGGAGGTATCATCACTGGGCATTGCTCTGGACCAAGCCCAAGAAGAACATCAATGTATGAATATTGAACAAAATCACCTATGGGAGAAATTCAAGCTAATAGAAATCACCACTCGAGCAATGTTGTCCGAGCCACCCAAAGATTCTATCAACATAGCCCAACATACACTTAGGTCCTATGCTGGTGTTATAAGGGGTTATGTAACAATGACTTAGCTTCATTGTGTAGTCCATTTATATAAATAATATTGTTATTACTTCATATTGAAATGTTTGTGAATTTCAAATAACTGGATAAATATAGGATGTGTGTTGTTGATGAATTTAGGAAAAAATGGTATTTTTAAATATTTTTTTATTCATTAAAAATTTAATAACGTGAAATGTTTTTCAAAAATTGTTATTCTACAGTTGTGATCAGTGAGAAATTTAGAGTCTAATAAGATCAACTTGTTTTTTAGTGAATAGTAAATTTGGAATAGTAACATACCCATATGAAAAGTAATGAATAATAATTTAACCAAAAAAAATAGAAACTTCACCAATGAATGTATAAATACATTCTATACATCTTAAAAGTGAAAAAATAATCATAGTTTATGTTTTGGTATTTTTGTACGCCCTCAATATTTTATTTTCAATTAAATAATTTATATAATAATTTAAAATGGAAATGTATTTTCATAAAATTTAATCATAAATTTTTAATTTATTGTCTTATAGGTATATTATATTTTTATGGGGCCTTGATTAATTTTTTTAAGTTGTTACAAAAATGATTTATATTTTTAAAGTTGTATTTTTGGAATAAATAATGATTTTAATTATGAAATAAATTAAAAATATTTAGAAATTTATTTTCATAAAATGGACATAATATATGAATTCAGAGCATAGATATTAGGGTAGGATGATTTTTGGGATTTTTTTGAAACAATTGAATTATCAGTGAATAGTATTAATGCAGTTTTGAGTGTCGGGTGTTTAATGACGTCATTAATGATGTAATAATGATGTAAGATTTCTGGTAGACTTATGAATAGTGAGATATTCTATGAGGTGTCCCAATTGGCCAATACAAGGGGAAAATAGCATGGGGATTCCAATGGTTTTGCAAATACCACAGATGAGTTGTCCCTTGGAATTTAATAATATATTCACTCACTTTTCCTATAAATGCCAATCCATTTCCCTAATTCATTTCATTCCAAAATCATCCTCAACGATTTTATGGTCTCTATACATCCCAAGGAGTACTCACAAGGTGCCCTCAACCCTCCCAAGGTCCCGACCTTGAAGCTTTAGAAGTTACTCTTCAAGGTATGAGATCCTTTCACCCTCTTCTTTTAAGTCATAAATTCCTTTATGTTGTGTCTTTTAGTTTCCATATCTTTGTGTTGATGGTATGTTCTTATATTTTATCAATAATTTCTATTTCATGTATAATTTTTGATAGAACCTTTCTGTTATAATCAATTTTTTTGATCTTTTATGTGAGGCCGTTAGGCTGCCTAATTTCTCTTAAAAGAAATCACATCATCTCCTACATTTCATTTTTCCTTTTCTTGTGGTATGTTATTAAAATATTCATACCATGTTATTATCTACATGTTATTATGTATTTAAATTTTAATATGAGTTATTTATGAGTGGGTTACCCTTGTACCATCTATTTTTCTTATTTTCTAAAACCATGTTATATAGCCGTTATGCTGTAGAAATTTTGTCTCAAATTTTATATCTTTTTTTATCAAGAAATTACATTATGTATATATGAGAATAACCAGATAAAATTTTGTTTCTATAGGTGTTCATCAATATATAAAAAGTATATATTTTATTCTGGAATTTACATACATATAACCTTCATTCCCTTTCCAAGGGTTATAAATGATATAATGATCTTATTTTTATGAACTTTTAAAACATATTGATTTTGAAATAAAACTCATTTCGTTTATTCTCTATGGGTTATTAATGAAATATTGGATTACGATCTATATGGATCACATGAATGTAAAGAAATATTAAGGGTGTGCCCTGATAGTCCTCCAATCTATTAGGTAAATAATCAATCTCTAGAGATGAAAAGTTTCACGATACCTTGGTGAATAACATTGGTAAATTTTATGACACCTCAGGGATTAAAAATTGGTGATATGTTCATGAATGTCTAAATGAAATGTTTTTGTCAAATATTCATGTTATTATTCATGTTCATTTTTATCATGATATTCCAATTATTCCATTTCTCATGCCTTTTTGACTTTTATCATGTTCTTATTAATAATGATCAAGATCACATGTCAACTGTCTTACCTGTTTTCCAAACTGAGCCTTCTGCTCACCCTTTTCTTTGAATTATGTCTCCAAGATATGAGATGTAGTAATTGTACATAGGATGAATCTATTATGATTCCTGACGAGTGTTTTAGATGAATGTTTTATGTTTTTTTATTATGTTTCTGATTTCCAAGACACTAGACTTTAAAGATCCTATGTTTGTAAAAAGTAATCAAAAGTTATGTAATAAAAAGGATGGATGCCATAGTTTGTATCAATGAATAGTTTTTTTATTTATGGAAAATAGGATATGATATCTTTTGGAAGAATCCTATAGAAAAGTTTAAATATAAGAAAACATCCTGGTATTTTGGTAAGTATTAAGTAAGTGGTTTGTCATGAAAATACATCCCTCTCAGGATACGAGCAGGTAGAGGCGGCTCGAGCATAGAGGTACCTTTGAGTGAAAACTTTGAAAAGGAGTTTCGGGCTAGACCCAGGGTATCATGGTACCTGAAAATGGGCCTTACATCACTCTTGGTTACGACACTCCCGGGGGTATGTTTGGTTAATCATAATCTTTTTATGAATCATTATGAAGGATTTATAGAGAAATGTAATTGTTTAATGAAGTTTTAAGACCTAAATCATTTATAGTTAAAAGATTTGTAAATGAAATAAGTTTCTCATTAAGGTTTTATTGTTTTAGAAATGAGGTGAATAAGAGGAATCATGCAAATGGTGGCCGCAATGGGCCATGCACTGACGGCCCTCCGGTGGATGCCGGAATGGAAACATTAAAGAGAATGATGTAACAAAAGACTCATGTTATGGGAAATGACTTGAATCAAAATGAGAGACCAATCTCACCACGAAGGGAAAAACATTATGTTGAGTTCTTTATCTGTCAATGACCACCAACCTTTAGGGGATTGACTAAACCATTGATTGCTGTGCAGTGGATCAGCTCTATCAAGAAGATCTATTCTGTGCTCCGCTGACCAGACCAAGAGATGGTCACCCTGGTTGTCTATCCCTTAGAAGGAGAAGATGATCAGTGGTGAGAGCTAATTAAAAACAAGATGCAAAGAGTGGAGGTTGAAGCTATGGAGTGGGAAGAGTTCATAGGGATTTTCATGAGTAAGTATTTCCCTCGATCAATGAGAAAAATAATGGAGAAGGATTTTCTCGAACAGAAGCAGAAGGAGAATGAATCTGTCGAAAGCAATGAGATGAAATTAACCCGACATTCACGATATACCTCTATATTTGTCATGGATCCAAATGGTACGGTTTAAATATTATTTAGTGGACCAATACCTCATCTGTGGAAGAATCTAACCAACCATGATTATGATAACTACGAGGATATTGTGCGGAGTGCGATGAAAGTCAAACTAGGGTTTGGTGAGATGCAATGGTCTCATAAATCAAATCAAAAAAAGAGATCGATGGAGCCCAGATTAGGTAGGAACTTTGATCAAGGAAGAGAAGTCTAGAAAGTGAAACATCCCATGTGTAATAAATTTGGAAAGAAGCACTCGGGGAACTGTCTTCTCCGGAGCGAGAAATGCTACAAGTGTGAAAAAGATGGCCATATTGCGAGGAATTGTCATAGTGAGGCGAAACATCAACTTCAAAACACTAGTGACAAGGGGAAGATGGTGAAATCCCAACCTAATGTCCAGTTCTTTATGTGTGGAAAACTTGGAAAATTTTCCAATTGCTTTTCAAATCTAAGGGCAGTGGAGGGGAACCACCATCATCCTTAGAAAAGTCCCAGTGAGCAGGGTCATGCTTCTTCTATCAAGACAGTTGAATTTGATGCTCCAAATGATGTGGTATCTGGTACTCCTGTTGTTCTCTCAACACTAGAATGTACCTTGTTTGATTCTGGTTCTACACATTCTTTTATTTCCATTATGTTTTCCAAAAATTTAGAATTAACCCCCGACTTACTAAAAGTATAATTATAAGTCAAAACTCCTAGTTGGATTATCTAAGCATCATCAATGATTAGATATTCAGGTATTTACATTGGTGAGCAAAATCTTATTACAAATCTAGTAGTCATTCCCATGCTATAATTCGACATTATACTAGTGGTGAACCGGCTCTTAAAGTATAATGCTAAAATAAAATGGAGAAGTAAGGAAATCTCATTATTCATGAATGGAAAACCTATAGATATCTTCCATGGAGAGGTATCTAAACCTGATATTTATCTATAATAACCTCATATATCCTCCTTTATGGAATTGATCGGTTAAAAAGAAGAAGGAAATGAGAGTTTAAAGATTGAAAATGTACCCATCGTCCATGAATACATTGACGTGTTTCGTGAGGAGTCGTCTGGACCTCCCAAAGAAAAAGAGGTAGAGTTCCCCATTGAACACATTCCTGGATCACGTCCAATATCAAATACCCCTTATAGGATGGAAAATGTAGAGCTGGAGGAATTAATGAAACAACTCCGCGATCTTTTGGAGATGGGATTTATCCGACCGAGTGTGTCTCCTTGGGGGTCACCTATTCTCTTTATGAAGAATAAGGATGGATCGATGTGGCTATGAATTGATTACAGAGAACTGAATGGAATCACAGTAAAGAAAAAATACCATCTTCTAAGAATTGATGTCTTATTTGACCAACTTCGTGGGGATCAATTCTTCTCTAAGATTGATCTTCGATATGATTATCATTAATTTATGGCGAAGAAAAAAGATATTCAAAAAATGGCCTTCCGATCAAGATATGGGCATTATGAGTTTGTTCTTAGGCATTTTATACTGACTAATGTACCTTCTATTTTTATGGATTTGATTAATAGAGTCTTTAAATTCTACGTTGAAAACATTATGGTAGTTTTTATTCATGATATTCTAATATATTCTAAAAGTCGTGAGGAGCATGAGGATCATCTAAGGGTTATTTTGCAAACACTACAGTAGGAGAGAATTTTTGGAAAATTCATTAAATGTCAATTCTAGTTACAATAAGTATCTTATTTGGGGAACATTGTTACCAATGAAGGAATAAAAATTGACCCTGTAAAGAAAAAAGTTATAGAGGATTTGCCTCAGCATACAACAATAACTAAGTTTCGTAGTTTCCTTAGATTAGATGATATATTATAGGACGATTGTTAAAAAAAATCATTACTTTCTAATCCATTAACCTAGTTATATAAAAAAGGGGTCATGTTCATATGGACAAAGGAGGTGAGGAATGTTTCCAAGAGCTGAAGAAGAGATTAGTTACTGCACTTGTGTAACACTGACCTCAAGTGGATAAGGATTCGATATTTTTAGTGATGCATCTCTGAAAGGGCTTGTATGAGTCCTCATGGAAAATGAAAAGGTCATTTCTAACGCATGTCGATAGTTGAGGACTCAAGGGCAGAAAAATACTACGCATGATCTGAAGCTGGTGTCATTCATTTTTTCTCTGAGGATATGGAGGCACTATCTTTAGGGGGAGAAATATGATATATACATAGACCATCAATGTTAGAAGTATATTTTCACAAAAAATTAATTGAACATGAGACAAATGAGATGGTTGGAACTCTTTAATGAATATGATTTATTAATTCATTATCATCCCAGAATAACAAACAAATTCGCTGATACATTAAACAGGAAAGACCCAGTTGTTCTGTCCATTATGATGATTCAAAGAGATCCTTTGATCAATCGACTAGTAAAACTGGACATGGGAATTATAAAGGAAGGTATATAATCAACCCTAACCCAAATTAGTTCTCAACCATCACTACCAGGGAAGATCAAGAAAGCTCTAAAAGAAGATCCTTTGTTACAGAAGACGTTTGAGGCTGTGGAGGATGGGAAGTTTCATGAGTTCAATACTGATCATGAAGGTGTACAAAAATTTTGTACAAGACTATGTGTTCCATATATTCCGGAAATAAAGAAGGATCTGATGGATGAAGCTCATAGCTATACATTCTCTATACATCATTGTAGCACAAAAATGTATGGGGGCCTTTGTTACCATTATTGGTGGGATAATATGAAAATGGAGATTGTTGAATACATGTCAAGGTGCCTGGTATGTGAGCAAGTGAATGGAGAGTGACAACATCCTAAAGGGGTATTGCAACCACTACCCATACAAGCATGGAAGTGGGACACTATAACATTGGACTTTGTCCCTGGTATCACAAGAACATCCGGAGGAAATAATGCGATATGGGTTATTGTGGACCGTCTCACCAAGACTGCACATTTTATCTCCATTTGGGAAGATTTATCTCTTGATCAACATGCCATGATTTATGAGAAGGAAGTGGTAAGGATTCATGGCGTTCCAATTTCTATCCTATCTGAGAATGATCCAAGGTTCATAACAATATTTTGGAGAAGTCTTCAACAAGCTCTGAGCACTGAATTGAATTTCACTATGACCTATCACCCACAAACTGATGGACAATCTGAAAGGAATATTCAAACACTCGAGGACATACTGAGAACTTCCTCAATGGAATTTAAAGGTGGATGGGATCAAAATATCTATTTATTTTTGTTCTCTTATATCAATAGCTTCCACTCGAGCATTCAAATGGAAACCTATGAAGCTCTATATAGAAAGCAATGTAGAACTCCTACTTTTTGGGATGAATCTAGTGAGAGAAAGATTCATGGGCCTGATATTGTGCAAGATATGATAGAAAAGTTCCATTACATCCAACAACACATTAAGGCTGCTCAGAGTCGGCAAAAGAGCTATGCCAACAACCGTCGAAGGGTCTTGGAGTTTGATGTTTGTGACAAAGTCTTTCGTCGGCTTTCACCTTTGAAGGGTGTCATGAGATTTGGGAAAAATGGAATCATAGCCCAAGGTAAATTGGCCCCTATGAAATCCTTGATCGTGTGGGAGGAGCGGCCTATCAAATTGCACTTATTACAAATCTAGACTATGTTCATGATGTCTTCCACATATCCCTCTTGAAGAAGTACATACCTGACCCTCCACATGTACTCAATCCAGAGGTGGTACAACTCGAACTTGAACTCTCTTACGATTAGCAGCCAGTGAAGGTATTGGATCATAGAGACAAGGTTCTATGAAGCAATACTACCCACCATGTTACGTTGTTTTGGAGGAAAAAAAATTGTGACGAAGCCACATGGGAACCGGAGAAGTCCATTAGACAGAAGTACCCAAATCGTTTCTATTAGAGGGTACGAGATAAAATTTCAGAGATTAAATTTCTTAAGGGGGGAAGAATGTAAAGACCCGAACTTTTCAATTATATTTGTTTCCTAATTTTGTGTGTTATTATATTTTATACTCAACAAAACAATATTCTTTAATTAATGAAGTGGTTATAATTAAAATAAGGCCATTAAGTTTCAACTATTATATGACCCTTCTTCAACAGGATGGTTGGAAACTATAATCTTAACATTGTGATTTAATAAATATTGATATCTTGGTAAATGAATATAGAAAGAAGATTGAATGGCCTCATCCAGTAGACTCAAGCCATATGAAGCCCATCTATTGGAGCGTTGGAAGGAGGTAGCATCACTGGGCTTTGCTTTAGACCAAGCCCAAGACAAACTTCAACATATGAAGCTTGAACGGAATCTCCTTTGGGAGAAGTTCAAGCTGATAGAAATCACCACTTGGGAAATGTTGTCTGATCCACCCCAATATTCTATCACCATAGCACACCTTAAACTTTGGTCTTATGATACTTTTATAGGGGGCTATGTAACGAGACCTCTTTTGCATTGTATAATCCTTTTATATTAAGAAAATTTATATTTTGTCTTATGGAATTGTTTGTGAATTTAAAATTTCTGAATAAATATATGATGTGTATTATTGATGAATTTTTAAAAAATGGTATTTGAACACATTTTTGTAGTTATTAAAAAATTAATAATGTGAAATGAATTTCAAAAAATGGTATTCTATGGTTGTGATCAGTAATAAGATCAACTTGGTTTTTAGTGAATAGTTAATCATGAATAGTAAAACACCCATATTAATAGTAATGAATATTAATTTGACCGAAAAAATAGAAAATTCACCCATGAATGTATAAATACATTTTAGACATGTTAAAAGTGAAAAAATAATCATAGTTTAATTTTTGGTATTTTTTAACTCTATAAATATTTTATTTACAATTTTATAATTAATTTATTAATTTAAAATGGAAATTTATTTTCATAAATTTTAATCATAAATTTTTACTTTATTGTCTAAGGGGTATACGATATTTTTATGGGACCTTAATTATTTTTTATGGTGTTACAAAATGAGTTATAGTTTTAAAGTTGTATTTTTGAAAAAATAATGATTTTATAAAAAAATTCAATAAAAATTAATTAGAAAATTATTTTCATAAAATGGACTTCATTTTTGAATTCTGAGCATCGATATTAGGTTAGGGTTAATTTTTCAAATTTTTCTGAAACAGTTGAATTATCGGTGAATAGTAAAAATTAATTTTTGAGTTTCGGGTGTTTAATGACATCATTAATGATTTAATAATGATGTAAGATTTCTGGTCGACTTATGAATAGAGAGATATGATATGAGGAGTACCAAGTGACAAATACCATGGGAAGATACCTTGGGAAAACCCATGGTTTTTCAAATACCACCGATGAGGTGTCCCTTGGAAATTAATAATTTATTCAGTCATTTTCCTATAAATACTAAGTCATTTCCATCATTCATTTCAATCCAAAATCATCCTTAATTATATTATGGTCTTATTACTTCCAAAATATTCCTCCCATGTTTCCATGAATCCTCCCAAGGTCCCGACCTTCATGCTTTCGAAATTACTCTTCAAGGTATGGGATCCTTTAACCCTCCACTTTTAAGTCATGAATTCATCTATGTTGTGTCTTCTAGTTTCCATCTTTTTATGTTGAGGGTATGTGCTTATATGTTATCATTATATTCCATTTCATGTTTAATTTTTGATATACCAGTTCTTCTCTCATCAATTTTTTTTCTGAATTTTTATGTGACGCCGTTGGGCTGCCGAATTTCTCGTAAAAGATATCACATCTTATCCTACCTTTAAAATTTTCTTTTGTTGTGGTATGTCATTACAATATCCATTCCATGTTATTATCTACATTTTATTATGTATTTATATTGTAATTTTATTTATTTATGAGTGGTTAACCTTGTACCCTCTATTTTTTTATTTTATAAAACCATGTTATACAGTCGTTATGCAGCAGAAATTTTGTCTCAAAATTTCTCTCTTTTTCTCAAGATATTACCATTTATATTTATGTGAATACCCAGACCTATTTTGTTTCTATGGGTGTTCATAAATATATAAAAAGGATAAATTATATTCTATAATGGACATACATATAACCCTCATTCCCTTTTCATGAGTTATAAATGATATAATGATCTTATTTATAAGAACATTTAAAGCGTCATGATTTTGAATTGAAACCCATTTCATTTATTCTCTATGGGTTATTTATTAAATGTTTGATTATGATCTATGTGGCTCACATGAAAGTAAACACCTATTAATGGTACTCCCTGATAGCGCTCCAATGTATTGGGTAATTAATTATTCTCTATAGATGATAAGTTTCACGATACCTTGGTGAATAACCTTGGTGATTGTTTTGACACCTCGGGTATAAACCTTGATGATATGTTCATGAATAAATAAATGAACTGTCGTAACCACATATTCATGTTATGATTCATGTTATATTTATAATTATATTCCTATTATTCCATTTCTCATGCCTTTTGGACTTTTATCACTTATTAATATTGCTCAAGATCCCATGTCAACTGTCTCACTTGTTTTCCATACTGAGCCTTCTGATCACCCTTTTCATTGATGTATGTCTCCAGGATATGAGATGCAGTAATTGTACATAGTAATTATGACATAATTATACTATACATACAAACATAAAACATCATAAAAATAATTATTCATTCACTACCTATAGAGTTTTCCAACTCCCAACAGACACCTCATACATACGAACTCTTTCTAAATAATCGCACTAAAAACAGACCTACAAATCAATATATAAAAAATGATCAGTGATCATTTCTTCAAAATAAATCTATTATAATAACACATAAAACTAAATTAAGACAAATTGTATGATATGAAATTAAATCATCACTAACTAATCTAGGATTCTTGGATTTATCCTATGGAAAAAATAAAGTAGATGTCTTCAACAACTAACCACTGCAATTTAATTGTAAATTTCATTTGCAATCTCGCATATAAGTTCATATCATCCCTAGATTACCTATTGATATAGTTTAAAAAAATTGAAAAAAATAAAATTTCATAGTATATCAAGACTCTAACAAGGAACAGTAATAAAAATAGAGACATGAACCATATCATATTCAAAAGAGATCAAATTATTTTTTTTGAATTTCATTATATAAATCATTATTCTAAAATAAGTAATGGTTACATTAACATTTAATTATTCCATTATTTGAGTTTTTATCATCTAAATAACATATATTATCGATTTATAATCTTATTATCAATCCAATATCCCACATAGATATCTGATTATTCAATTAATATCAATATACAATGATTTTAAAAAATTAGTAATCAGATAAATGATTGAATGATGAAGGATTTATCAAAAAATATAACCTTCCAACATCCAATTAATTTCAATGTCCATGAATTCCATAATAATTCATGTAAAAGGATTTAGAAAAGTATTACATTGAGTCCTAGTGGAAATCAATTTAAATAAATAAATAATGGGAAATTTTCCATGGAAGATTTTATTTCATTTGAAGTATCACCACTCTATAAATAGAAGAAGAAAGAAACAAATATAGTCCCATTACCCCATACCGAATTTATAATACCAGGAAAATAGTAAGTGGGTATTATTTTGAAATATTTCCATCATTAAAAAACACATCACTAGAACAAACCATCACAACTAGATGTGGGAAAAGAGATACGACTTAATGTATTTAATAATTTTCTGGATGAGATATCATTTTAAAAGATATACTTCATATAAGAAGTAAAAATTTATATGGTTAATGGGGATAATATTCATCCTATGGAAATAGTGGATGAACTAATCATTCATTTTAAGGGTATATAAATTTAGGTAAAATGGTATAAAATAAAATAATTATATTTAAGAAGATAAAAATTTAGGCCTTCAGTGCTTAAAAACGGTAAATAAAAATTTTCAATGGAATATAAAAAAATTATATGAATAAATATTTATGAATAATTCAATCCCAAAAGAACCCCACAAAACATTATGTCAATATATCTATGTCTGATCACTATATGTCATGAACTGACAAATTGGGGTTTGCCTAGCAAGTGAAAATCAAAATTGGACTATCCTGAGCCATTGTCCAAAAGGACATGGGCTAGGGGACTCTTCTGAATAGGAATATCATCCACATTAGAGGTTCTATCCAAAGTCCGTTTATTACCACACGTATTTCAAATACTATAAAATGCTTAAATGTAAATAAAATTTTAAGACATATGTGTGTGTGTGTGTTTGTGTGTGTGTGTGTGTGTCATTATCATAGTATAACTGACTTAATTGATTTTATAATGATTCCAAATACAAGGCCAAACAATATAGAAACTGATTCAGACCTACACATAATAAGATGACCACTCTGAAATACAACTCATATTAAACACGAATTTTAGTCAATCTCAATCTACCATATGGATTCACTTGATTCTTAGAACACTATTTATATTATACTCATCTTCATAAGTAATACTATGTGTTGTAAAATATGATATAGTAGTGATTATACAAATACAGAGTATGACACCTTCAAATCCCTAAGTAGAATGAATCAAGATTAGATAGATCATTAAAATAATAAAATAAATGAAACTAATATATACACTTCAAATTAATCTTTTATCGTCTTTTATTAAATAATACTGCCAACTATATGATAATTATTGAGGAATCTTGTAAATGATTTTCCTAGGAGTACTAACCGGATGATCTATGTCATAACTGATGATGATCATCCATGTGGTCATGATTATTGGGGCCATACCAAGGATGTACTCAATTGGTATCTAAATATCTAATTTTTCATGTACTGAATCATGCAAAGAAGAAATATGGTTCACTAAAACCCTACTCAGTTGGCCTCATAATGAGGGTATCATAACCCTATGATTTTTTGAATTTTAATACCACAATACCCATGTTGGAAAGATAGAGTATCCCAACATACATTGATATATAGATGAAAAAAAAATCTATTTGAATATAAACCAGTCAAGGGTATCACAATCTTGTTACAATTATGTAATAGTACATTATAACCTCATTTGACGGGACCCTGGATGCACCCTCAATTGGTTATTTTATAAAATAAGGATGTGAAGGGTTCCAATTACCCTCAGTGGGAATACATGGAGTGTACTAGGGGTGAATGAAATTTCATTCTAAACTACAATTTTACCATGTATTTGCATCTCTAAAAATATGAAATCCAATAAATACACATAGTTTCATCCGTGGGTACACAAATGTTAGTTTCTTATCAAAACTCTATAATGTTTTATATCCATGCAGGTGTGTATTGGGTCATGCCCAGGAACATTTAGTTGGGTCTGTGTACATGGATCATATAGTGAAATTAGGTTTTGTCTGATAAATGAGATAGATAATGTACTCCAATGATGAAAATTCACCCCATGGTATATGTAATTTTAATGGTATCGTTCACCCAATGTGGGATACATGAAAAATGAAATGTCATATTTTCTTCTCTACATAAACCATAGTATCGAACCTTGAAACCCACATGGTGTGTAAATATGAATTACAATATTTTTTAAGTGAGAATTCCCATAACTCATGGATTCCATCATTAGTCACCCATGTCTACTACCTCCACCATTTATCATCCCTAAAAAATGAAAATATGGGTTCGTCCGAATCAATGATATCTATCTAAATCCTCTAATCAGGAATCATATGCATCGCTTAAACTCATCAGATCACCAAGAAAAAAACAAAAAATATCCAAATTTAATGCGAATATCCCATATCGTCACTCACATTGATCACTTCTACAATCACAAAATGAAAAAATATTATAGATTTGTTACAACAAGAAACAGTCTTGTAGTGATAAAATACAAGGTATTCATCAAACCATAGGCCAAATATATATAATAAACTAATCTTATGATTAAATGGGGGAGAAAACCATAGAACATAAACATGAGGACTAAATTTCATCCATGTTCAATTCTCCATTGATTATTTTTTTATAATATATGAATGAAGTGGATCAAAAAATTATGGACAAATAAATAAACTGTTAGATACATCAATCATCTATGTATAAATCATCTCATCCTTAATTAATTACTCTATGTTGCATACAAGATATTTAAATTAGATGAATTCTCATAAATAAAACATCTGATATGACGTATGGATCAGTCACAGATGTAGATTGGTCTTGTGATTCCATTTTTCAAATTGTCGACAAAATTTCATGAACAAACAATCATCGATATGACCTCAATCCAATTACACCACCATTGTATCTCTAATGTCTCCTCTATAGATCTGGAAGGTTATGAAGTTATCCCTTGATTTTCCCCATAAGTAGGTATACATAATGTATGAATAGATCAATGCATCGTTATAGTAAATTAATCACATTACATTATTTATTTAACTAGAAACAAATTATCACAAACTCTTAATTCCAACAACTTTATTGTCGCAGTGTGGGTAAAACACAAATTCCAATATTAACAATGGATTCATATCACATATATCAGTCTCTATTTGTTATTTTATTTTTATGGAAAAAAAATTATGGATGATTAAAATATATTTATTATTATTAGACTATTAATTCTTGGCAGACCATGTCTCAAAATATAGCATCTCCATAACACAAGGATCTAAAAAATTAGATATATTTCATATATTAACCTTGTAATAAACGTGTCCTTAAATTCTTCAAATCTTAAGGATTTTATTCCCAAAAAAAGAAGAGATACTAATATATATGAGATTATTGTGCTCACACTTGGGTCTCCTACCCATTTGTGATCTCCTAAATATTCCCATACTGCAAATGGATATCCAATTAGGTAAACACTCACCCCCTTTCATTATCTTCTATAAATATATGACATAAATTATGTTCCAAAAAAGTAGTGTCTATACATGATTTATATCACACCCCATCTGATAAAATGTGAGTGTTCAATCACATTTCGAGTCATTTTTGAATCATGTAAGACATTGATTACATAGTCTAACTCCGGTGGTATATCCAAATTGTATTCCACCTCAGGGATTATGTGTCGTTTCTGAAAAGGAAAAATGAATCTCATAGACAGTTTTTTACCACAACCAAATATAAAATATCCATATTGAGGTGAGATCTTCATGAATAAGTGGACTCCATACTCTAACTCTAATGGCCCATATATTCTATTATTATAGGTCTTCTGACATCTTCATCCAGTCATCATCCACCCCCTGATGTCACACACCTTCTCTATTGTATCTCCCATAATATATTGGTCGATGAGTGACTACACACCTAGGTAAATCGATCACAGTGGTGAACTAATGTTTGACATGAATAAGGACTTTAAGGACGTCATAAAAATTATGTATTGGTAGTTGTTTATGAACACAAACTCCACTGAGGGTTGGTGATCATTCAAACTACATATAAAGACCAAAATGGAATCATGAAACATTTTTTCTAGATCCTAAATGGACCAGTATGTATGGATATTATTCTTGTTGTGAATCTCTATACCTTAACTCAACTGATCACAAAATTCCTCATACAATCCTCTCTATAATCATGACATGAAGAAAGAATCTTTGTCTGAAATGATAATCTTGGTAACTCAATGGATACAAACTATCTCTGACCCATTATGATATCCTATGATATGTACTAATATTTTCCTTCATATATCTGTGGAGTGGTCCTACACTGTGATCATTTCACTTATTACCCAGATGGAATCATGTCCTCTGGACGTTTGCGGAATCTTTACCATGATGTCCATAGATATAATGTCTCATGACGACTAGGAATACTCCATGGGTTAGGGTAATCCCAATTTAACAACGTCCATATAACTCACCTACTTATGTGAGTGGAGTATAAATAAAAACATCACTATACCCATATATAATTCCTATAACTAGAACCAATGTCAAAGGTATGGGTACATATTTCCCAAAAACATGATGTAATTCTAATGAATATGTTTATAAATCCATCAAAAAATTCCCCCATAAATTAACTGGTACCATCATATATCCTATAAAATTGTTAAAATTATCCCCATATTCAAATAATATTTAATAATCATGTCTAGTAGACATCTAAGTAAGTATGGTCTTGCAATCAGTAGCAAAATAATGAGTTCCCAAAAAACACTATAGAATGGTTGAATAAAAACCACTGACATTAGAAATGAAAAACATTCCTTTTCCACTATATAAACTCAAACATGTCCAATTGATTCAATACCTTGGTCTGAATCTATGTATAATATATGTTTATAATAAAATCTTCTAACATTTTACACTTCCCATGAGTACAGAATTCTGAAGGCCATAATCCCAAAGTAACTACAGCCGTATCATCTATCTTATGTTCTCAGCCTTCATTGATAATATATAAATGAGACACTTATTGTTATTATTGATGATAATCCAATCAACCATAAGGTGTTTTCAATGCATCTTAAAGGATAACACCAACACTAACAACTCTAGATCAAATGTCACATAGTTTTGATCATGTGGTATAAATTTTTGAGACCCATATGACAACATTGTCTTCATCATCCTTAGAACACAACCAAGTACAGTCCATGTGGTATTACCAAAAAAATACCAGAAAACCCCTCTATAATATTTGTATGGGTTTGATCCTCAATATATTAACCACATTATAAAATGAATCATTGTACCATTTTATTCAATGAATGGTTTTATCTTTCAGGGAAAATGAAGTAAAGGGTTATGATATCCTAATTGAATCAAGATTTATTCTCCTATAATATACTACTATGCTCAAGAATAATTCCACCTGTTTCACGATTTTGTGTGGTGCCAACACTGAGTTGACATTCACGAGGTCCACCACTACACCATCAGCTATGATGAAAAATAATTGTAATTCCCCCACCTTAATTCATAATTTACAATTCATGATATTTATATAGATTTTTTGATCTCATATAATGGTTATAAGCATCATCACATGTCTCACATGATCCAACTTCGAATTTAAATGCACAAATATATCATATATCATGATTCCAAAAAGATCTTTATGAATTGTAGAATTTATTGGTTCTTGAGTCCCATGAACACTTATGGTGAAGTACTTATGAATAAATAAATATATATATATATATATATATATACTCATACTTATCATAGATACTTCAATATTTTATCCTTTTAATATACACATCCTATACTCATAGCTAGAGATAGAAATATCTATGGTCAATTTTTGAAAACAATATCATGACTATAAACTGATGATGGAGTTTTTAATCCCCAGTATTGGATACATTTTCTTAACATTCCCCTAGTTCATTCACTAATAATCCCCCCATACCCTCATGCTCTTATCTAAATTTTTATTGAAAAAAACATGGCCCTCAAAATTGGATGCATTAGTTACCATGAGTCCATTCCTATGATAATCCTAAAAAAACCTAAACTCTTGAATCCCAATGGGATATATAAAACAATATATAACATATATTAGGGTATTATTTTGTTTAATTCTATGAATAAATCTTTCTAATAGTGGGGAGTACGTATTGAAATTTTCTCATGGATGTCATCCTCATACTCTCCCCACTCCGTACGAAACTAGTATCCCATAACATCTACTTCTCAAAGATTCGTTCTATGAAACAGGTGACTAATAGTCTAGAAACCCATAATAATTAACATTTACTCTACTTCATTGAATAACTTTTCACCCAGGATGTAAAATATCACCAAATCATAACAGACACATTATATCATTTTCCTGAACTGGTCCATATGGGCATGAGTTATAGTAACCCATTCAATTCATAATATGAAATAATGAGGCCTTATTAGTACTTTTAATGAATAAAATATAAATAAATAACCCCCATGGATTAGGTGACACAATCAATAGATGTGTGTTACCACTGATTCATATTTTTCTAGGATCACCTTGTGAAATTATTAGGTAAATGGATCAACTAGAATATATACGCCATAAACAAGTGAATAAGAAACGATTAATCAGAACACACATTAGTCTATCTGAACTAATTTAAATGTAGTGTATACATTGAGACGCCTATAATAATTGTAGGATACTGAGGGTCATGGCCATCAACTGCATACATGAGTCTACTTCCATAAAATTTATCCCCTTCTTTATATCATGGAACACCTTAGAGTGGTTGTGGGAATATGTCAATACACATATCATCTCAATCCGTTTTACCATCCACTCATCCCCATCCACCACCCATTGAAACTCTTTGAAGATGAATCATTCTATTCATTGAATGTCCCTCAGTTTTAACCCTATCAGCATTATAATACGTTGGAATGATACTATAAATTTTTCCATTCCATTCACATGAGAAAAATTTCCTCTCCCGTAATGGACTCAAGACATTCTAAGATCCCAAAATCGTAGCTCCTCTGTCGGGGGAACATTTCATGTTGTGTGTGGAATACCTAGATCCATGTGTGTTTCATTATATACCATTAGATGAGGTCTTATCTACTAGGATCATAATAATCGCACACACTCTCGATTATTTATCAACCAAGAATCTCCCCACAACTAATTCCCCCTTTACCACTCCCTCTAACATATGAATGCATAGTGATAGAAAAGAATCCATGATATATCTACATAATCCCAACAAAATGGTCTCTTCCCCCAATGAATGTATCTTGTTCCTTTTATAAGGAGTATAACAATGATCTATAACAATCATGTAATACTCCACCATCATCCAACCGACCTAATAAAAATGTTGATGATCTTGGACTCTCAATTATTATTACAAGGAGGGATATATTAACACAATGAAAATGTTCTCAAATTATGACAATGAGAGAGGTATCCCATCAAGTGGCTGAGTCACCAGATTCCACCTTCTCTATGAATATCCATGATGAATGATCACTATGAGTACTATCATCATATTTGTAGGCATCCCCATGATATGGAAAACTCAATTGAGTACCTCTATCACATTCTAATCAATCAAAAGATCTATCTTACCCAGAAACGATGGATTTATATAACTATAAAACACATGAAATATGGTTATCCTTAATGGGTCCTAATCCTATTCTTTCATTACTATCTACATCCCCATGGGTGGTTGCATACTGGGAAGCCCACATAGAGGTTCTACATGAGGTATATGACCATATACTGATGCCTCATCACATAGTGGATCATCCACAGGATCACTTAGTGGAATCTCAGATGGTTTTATTCAAAGAGACATCCTAAAATAAACATGATACACCATACTAAGTTTATATGGGGAGATTATTGTTGATGGAGATGGAAGCCACAATAAATCCAATATAGGAATATAACAATGTTTTTTCTTATAAAAAATTTCCATATGTTCTCATTCAAAAAGAATGCTATCTGAGTCATGGTAAATCGATATTATGGTCATAACACCAACATTAAAAATAATAACAAAAAATATGAAGTCGATAAACTTTAACAATACATTCTTAAATCCTATAGCAACTTCATATAACGACAAAATCATATTCTCAGGTCCTTAGGTATAATTTTTTACTAATTCTACTCTATCGTGACTGGACCCATTGAGACCTTATTATGAAAATTTATGATGAGTTTGACTTCCATAACCCATCCTCTAATAGGCTAGGTGCTAAAAACCAGTTTCATGAAGGCATATCAGTCACATGGGAGGAATTATCCTTACTGCATGTATGCACATAATCATCTCAAATCCCTTAAACTTCTGAAAGTTAAAATATATATATAAATGAATAATGTGTACATTTATCACATAATCATAGTACAACATATGTACCAAATAGTAAAATATTTTATATAAAACCCCATCAAAAAATAAAAAGGAGTGAAAACTGACCAAAATTAGGAGTCCATCATAAAATGAGGCCTATAGAAATATCCTCTAAATATTCATAAAAATATGGGCTCCAACTACACCTGGCCCACCAATTAATTCATTAGATGGTCGATCATCTACATAAGACATGACATGTTAATGAACATCCCATGAATGTTTGTTTATAAAAATTCATAGAATTACACCCCAAAGTCACAAAGCATAATCAATCAAGAATACTCAGATAAATTAGTAATATTTATATATCTAATGATCTCATCAATTATATATGATATCTCATCCATGTAAATTGGTGGCCACCAAAACACCAAATAGATTTGTCTACTAGATTATGAATTGATTTCCTATGCATTTTGGTAACATGTATACCACAAACTACACCAAAGAATGAAAGAGGATTTCACATTTGTGCCATAGTGGGGAGGGGGGATTTCTTGAAACAATATTTAAAATTGAACCCATTAAGGGGATCGAAATGTTGTTCTAATGATTTGATACCACATTTTCCTCACATGGGAAGGGAATAATGAGTCTCACTTAATTGTACCTAGACTAAACCGATGAAATGAAGAATTGAAAACACCCTTAGAGAGAGTAGATATAATGTACTAAGAGTAAATAGTGTGCCTTACAACATTTTTTATTCCCATGTATTGGTGTCTACCAAGGAATTTAAAACTCAAAATAGAAGGTGTGTCATCCTAGGGTCCAATGTTTTAAGAGTTTGAATGAACCTCTACTTGTTTCATCTGTATGTTCTTGGTTAACATGGGTTCAGGCCATGTACACCATGTTATGCCCATGTACATGGACCAACATGTATACTCTGGCTATTTTTGAGTACACAGATTGGCCCCTCTTCTCCTGATAATCCCGTATACCCATTTTTTCATGGAATGTCGTGTGGTCATATCACATGGTGTGTGGCGTGTTTCATATGGTATGTGGTTAACTATTCTCCATGTAAACATTGGAGATTTATCCTGGATTTAACATATCATAAAAAAATATAATAACTGTTGTGTGATGTGGTATTTTAAAAAAAAATTTGTCCTGCTTAATCTATCAGTAGGATCTTCCACCGTTAATTTCAATCATCCCAATACACATTAATCTGGGGTCATATAACCTTCCCAATCATATTTCTCTAGATTCTAGACATTTATCCAAATGAATAATCATATACATGATATAGTCTCACTATAACTCCATGAACAACAACTATTAACACAAAAATATTAATCCATAAATTCAATGCTCTCACGTAACTTGATTACACCATTAATCATAAAACTCTACCAGGGTATTGATATGATGTAATAATGAATGGTGGAAAATAATCAGATATATGGTATTCATCAAACTATGGTCCAAAAACATTTCATTTGATGAATGATTAAAAAAACCTGGGAGTGAACCATTAACTATAAACATGAAGAATGAAAAAAGTAATTTGTTCCTTTCTACCACTATATGTTTTATTATAATAAATTAATGAAGTGGAATGAACGTCAATAGATAAATAAATAAGATATAATAATAATCAAAAATTGAAGTGTGGATCAATTCTGGTTTGTAAAATTTAACACCATTAAAAAAGAAATATATAAATGCGAAAAATCCACATAAGTCAATCATACTACCTAGAGTTTGGATAAATAACTAAAAATGAATAGTCATATTTTTACATCCTCAGAATGATCGATGATCTTTGTATGCACAATAATCCTTGAATTTATATCCATATTTTAAAGTCCTCTTTTGTCCCATCATAATCGCCTGCATATATATATTGGGTTATGCAGCTAGTCATAAAATTATTCAATAACTATTTATGTATACTAGATAAGTTTGGTAATTGTATCATAAATGTAAAATAAATTAATAAATTTATTAATTATTATTTGTATTAGAAATAACATTCTCCAAACACTCACTGTTAAAAATGATTATGTCACCCTTAGGATAAAACCCCCATTATAAAATAAACTATGAACGCAAATTTATGATTTTAGATAGAAATTATATATTAATTAAATTTATTTGAAATAATATATATGGGTGTTATTGATATATTAAATATTTTTTTAACATCAATTATTCGATCACGGGGCTTCAAAATCTAACATTATCTTATCAACTATCTCTTCAAACATAACTGGATATATTTCAAATTATTTTATGGATAAAAATTCATTGCACTATTAAATCAATTTGAGGATTCAATGAACATAAAATAACACATTCAGCAAAAAAACATAATCCTCAATCTTTCATATAGATGTACCAATGCTGATGCAGACATCCCAGTTGAAGGGATATGATAAATGTAGGAATATTTGGATAATGACATCATAGATCAAAGGGGGGTTCAAAAAAATAAAATGATAATTTTAGAATCTTAAAATAAAAGACTAATTTCTTGATGAATACTTCTAGAGAAAAACATATAATTTGATATTGTTGAAATATTATGAATCTAGAATCATTTCTAACATCTAATTTCAAATAATCCTTTTAGAAATTCATCATGGTATTGAGGATTAAAAAATAAAAATAATGGCCTCACACATTAATTAATATGATATCAGTAGCCTACAAAAGGATTGATACCCACTTCATGTATAAATTTTTAGATAAAATTTAAGACCATCATGACTATCACAAAAACCTCCCTCTAAGACTCAACTAATTATCATCAACCCCCCCCCCCCCCAATATCATTTTCAATTAACCATGTATCATATCATCATATGTTGAACTTTTCCACAACATTTAGAAACCTTCCACACAAGCATGACCTCACCTCTAAAAAGATCCACCATTTCCTCCATCACATGCATTTTCTACATCTCCATTTCCCATAGGGAAATTTTATAAGTTTCTCCACCCTGATGTAGCCAATCCAAATCATTGTGAACTCCTCACAAAAAATAAAATGAATAGAACATTAAATAGTATTAAAATAATGGTAATCTGTAAAATTCTAATGATTCTATACATATTGAAATCATCACTAATACCCTCCATATGTTTCATAGTGAAATATATTTTTCAACACAACATATAAAATGATAATTTCACATCATAGGTTCACAAAGAACTATAACACCATGAACCCCTAACCATTATAATATAATGATATTTTTGAATGATTTATAACTATAAATAAACCCTATCATTAATTGATTTTTTCACCAGAAAAAAAAAATTAATCCAATTATGTATTTCTAAGAAATAAAATTTCAATTACATTTCATGATAATATTTATTTTATATCTTGTTTGATTACGTCAATTAATATTATATTACTTAAAAGAAAAATTAATTGAATGAAATAATATATTAAAAACCAGATTATTTCTGTGATGATATCCATCCTTAATAATCACCATTTGTAAGATAAGGCCTCTTTTATGAATGTAAATAACGAATCCATAAACCATAATAATGAATGAAAAATAAAACATATATTGTTAAAATGGAATAAATTAGCACAGTAACACTATATATTGAAATAAATACGACTGTTATAAATATTATAGTTTAAATTATGGTTATTGGATATACATGTTTATAATTTTATAGTTATGATTTTTATTGTTCATAAAAATTAGTATATTAAATTTAAATGATAGAAAATAAAATTATGAAAAATATTATATTTAAATGAAGTATTTTATTATGGAATGTTTGTGAGAATTAGACCTATAATTAGTAAATAATGATATGATAAAATTAAATGATTTTTTTTAATATCAAATAGATTATGAATCTAAATACATTGAATATTAAAATTTTATATTTATTGAATATGGATTTATCTTATTAAATATATTATTGATATATTTTGAAAAAATATTTTTTAAAAGTTATGATTATTATTAACTTAATATGATAAATAAATACAAAAGAATGATTTAAATAAAATTAGAAGATTATATATAAATGTAAAAATTAAAAAATCATTACATTTTTATTAACTGTAATGTAATATGAAAAAATAATTTTAGGATTTTAATATATTTTACTTAATATTACCTTATATGAACTATTAATTTATTTAGTTAGGAAAATATATATATATATTATAGTTAATTGAATAGATTTAATATTTATAATAAGAATAATATAATAAGGGTAAATTAGCATGTAATTGACATTAAAAAGGGGATAAAATTAATATTTTATAAATTAATTTTCCTACTACAGAATTTATTTCATTATGATTTATTTTTATTTAAAATTTATATTCATAAATTGTATACCTTAGATTTTTAAAATTATTATTTTTTTGTTTCTTAAAGAATATTTGGATGAATTCAGGGAATTTTCCAAATACATTTATTAATTTTTCATTAAAAATTATTATTTTTAAATAATGATAATTTTTTCCCTATCATAATGTACACGTAAATAAAATATAAGACATTTTATCCAAAAAAATATATAATTAATTAGAATAAATATACATTGAAAACATTATTTTCTATTTATAAAACCAATATATAATACATTGGGAATCATTAAATATTTTCATTATAAAAAAAACATTTTTCAAAAAAACATTTTTATGGATTATTTAAAGAAATATGAAAATAGTTTTTAGACACAAGATTTTTTATACGAAGTTTTTTTTACCTTTTGATGTGATATTTTAAAAATAATTAAATAATGGAAATTATTCTTTTGGAAATTAAATTATCTTTTCAATGATAAAAATAACTTAAATGGATACACGTAAATTATTGAAAATGAAAAGGTGATGGCGGAAATCTTAGAATTTCTCCAAATAGAACTAAAAATGCTTCTAAGGGTTTTTGTCTATCCAATACTATAAACACCTATATTATTATAATCTGTTTTGACTCACATGCCATGAAAAGAGTCTGTAAAATTTATATTATTATATAAATTTTCCTCTATTCACATATAAAAGGAGATCTCAACAACAACAACATACCTAATACAAATATAAATAACCTAAAAAACACCATTGTTTCTTACCATGGTGATATAGCCCACATTTTATTTCATATTTATCTCACTAAAATTTATTAATAATCCATTCCAAAGAGATCATCCAGGAAAATGTTTAAATTCTAAATATAGATACCAATAACATCATAAAGATTATTCATACCAAACATTGTACAAAAAATATATATTTCCATTTATAATATACATAAATTAATTTATTATTATAAATAAATATAATAATGTCAATGGTATAACAATTATTTACCCTTACAACTGCGATAAAAAATATAACATCCATTATGAAAACCTATAGATTATAATGACCATAGAAGAATATGTTTTCTTTTCATAATATCTAAACATGGAATTCTATAAAGTATTTTTAGGATGATTGTTGATATAATTTCATATAATTTTTGTTGAAGGTATAAACTATTTATTCATTAATCTCATTCAACGTAAAATTAGAATTATCCATCTAAACATGATGACTTCCATCTACATGTGTCTGTATATTTCAATTTTCAACAAAACTCTACATGGATGACTTAAAAAATATATTAATTTAATTACAATAAATTTTTTGACATGATATTGCATTTAAAAATCATATATTAATATTGAACTTAATATTTATATACCATATTTTATCATCATAAATTACTGATATGTTCTCATCGTCAATTCCATCATCCCAAATGATGTATAAAATTATCATGGGATAAAATAAGATATTTATAAGTTATTATAAATTATCTATTATTTTACCTATCATAATATATTAATGATTTAATTTTTGACACCCCAATCCGCATTAAAAGAGAGTTGGTTTCTACTTTATTATGTTATAATAAGATAAAATATATCTCAAATTTATTCACTGATTAATTTCGTACTCCTCAATAATAAGATACAAATATTCATGAAATGTAAAATTTTAAAAAATTGGGAATATAAATGTTATACTTCTTAAATAAAATTCAATGAATACTTATTTATATAAAATGGAGGGATGAAAAATATTGGTCTAGTCAAATTACTAGTAATGGTTTTAAACTATATTAACTTTCATGAGTAAATAATACATAATCTTTTCCACATGATTCATTTCAAAAATATTATATTTAATAAATTACATTGTCATGACATTATTCCATGGATTATATAAATGTAGTAATATTGTATATAATTATTATAATATTATCAAAGAATAAAATACAAATTATTGGATGTCATGATCAATGATGTATAGATATCATTATCATAATTTCCTTGGGTAAAGATAGTTTAAACTATTTGTAAGTATACAAAAACCCTATTTTATATTGATAAATAATTAGTTTGTTTTAGGATAGGCATCAATGAATTGAGGTGATATCTACAAAAAGGCCCCACCCATCATTGAACATTGAATGAATTCCACATATATTTAATGATCAAATTATTTCCTAAACAATATTCAGTATTAATAAATATCTCTACTTGTTAATGAATATAAAATATGAAGACATTAAAAATCATTCAATTTATGTTCATATTAAATTGAATACGGTTTATGAAATAAGTGTGTGTTTTTTAAAAATAATTTATATATTTATGACATATGAAATATTAAATGTTATTGGATCAAAAGAAGGAGAGTGATTTAATTGAAATTTAATTCCCATATATTTAATAATAAATCATTAGATTATAAATATACGATTCTTTAATAAATTAAAAATATTTGATAATAAAATTGTTTTTGAAGAAAAATAACAATATTTATTTATTATTATTTTAAACAAATTAAATTCATTGAGATGAAGATAATTGTCATAAATTGTACTATAGTCGTGTGAATTTCTATTAATGTCATATATATTAAAAAGAAACACACTATTTGACTGTCTATAAAAAAGATGAAATTCACCCTTTTAGAAAAATTTTAAAAAAATTATTTAATAACAATTAAAATTTCATGGATGAAATAAAACATCTTTAATATATTAATATATTAATAATAAAACTATATTTCTAATTTTATTTTAATAGATATGGACATTTTAGAAAAATATAGCCAATTAAACTGAAAAATAAGATCATTATTCCTTTGAATTATTTCTTTTATTGAATATAGTATCAAATTATGGAATATTAAAATGAAAAAAACGAAATTTATTAAATATTTAGTGGTTAATAAAATTTATATTGTTTCCGAAGAAATTATTATATTTTTCCTCAAAGAAAATAAGTGGAATCCCAAAAAATGAGAGTGTAAAATAAATAATTACCTCTATGATAACATTTAAAATATAACCCCGTGAATTAATTAAAACGAATTAAATCATTATTAGTATTATTTATATCTAAATTCATGTAAAATTCATTAAATTACAGTTATATACTCCACATACAAATAAATAGGTTATTTAAAATAAACATGTCTTGGTGGAGTAGAAAATAAGATGAAATATATTATAAAGATCATAATTATCTACATATCAATGTATTTAATGTGTATAATAATAAAATACATTAATGAAAAATTAATACTTTTCTGCAAAAATATTTTTTTATTATCCAATATAATTTAATTTATTTAAAAAACATATTTTCATAAATTATTTATTTGTTATTAATTATATGTTTATTTAATTTTATTTGAACCATTCATCATTTAATGTTTCAATTTCATTTAAATTTTAATATCTCATAAATATCCAAATTCATTTTAAAAAACATACACTTTTTTCATAAACAATATAAAATTTATTAATTATTGAATATAGTTCCAATATATTATAATTATATTATTTATGTAAATAACATATTTATTTATTATATATAATTTTTAGTATTTCTTGAAATTTTTAGATGATAAATGAATCACATCGCTTTATAGTGATGGTTGGTTGTAATTAAGGACTTGTGACATTACGATTTCATTAATGGGTGAAAGGAATTGGAATTTGATAATATATTAATAATTTTGAATTATAATTACTTTATCAGTATCATATATGTTAATTATATTAAACATTATTTCTATCCATGTGATTCCATATTGGAAAAAACTACATAAATCGAAAAATAAAATGTAATTATATGGGAGATAATGGTTTTATTATAGTGGATTATTATAAAAACATTGAAGTTGTAAATGAAGAATATAAAATGAAACTATTTTGATTTGATGATTACATTCTCCTAGAGAGACCACTTAGGAAATTTTCTTAAGGATGCTAGTGTTTATGTTTCTATTGTAACAACGCCTCTAGAATGTGTATAAGGATGATGTGATGAGATTTTGGAAGGTTATTATCATTCTAAATGGATCATGACGTGTGAATATGTTAGGGTATAATGCTCAATTTTATAATTATGGTGAGTATTATAATATTAATATTTCAATGATTGAAAACTTTATTAAATGGAATTATTTAAAATATTGAATTGAAATGATTAATATTATAAATAAAAAATTTAATGATTAAATAATATAACCCAATTATTCTAAATAATTTATTATGTTCATTTTATCACATATGTTTTTGTTTACCCAATATTTATCAATTTTTATCCGTAATAGTAATAAAAATTGTTTTAATGATAAAATTTTATAATTTTAGTTATAATGATAATATTGGATAAAAAAATTTCATGAAATTAATGTTTATAGCACATCTTATCCCCTAAACATTTTATATTTATATTTTCTTTTAAAAACTTATAGAATATTATATTTTTACAGAATATCTTAATTATCATTTTAAAACTATTTATATGTTTAAATATTAAATACAGGGAAAAATAAATAATTGTAATTTAAAATAATCACACATTCAGTATACTCTAAATTCATCTAAATAAATAATGTTAAATTATAATTATTCTAATTTTTATTAATTTTAACAGTTTTTAAATTATTTATTTTATATTTCTACTACTTGATCAAAACAAATTTCAGTATTTGGTATGAATTTATTTTTATTATATCATTTTTAATGATTATAAATGAATTTTCATCGTAAAAAATATATTTATTTTGTGATTATAATTTTACATTAAATTTTAACATTTTAGTATCCTTATTTTAGAAATTTATAAAATATAAATAAAGAGAATTAATTTTTTCATATTTCATTACGTCAAACAAAATTAATCTCATTAAAATGTTCAAATTGAACCAACATTCCTTATATTATAATTTTGGATAGATTTACACTAATTTATACCATCCAATGAATTAATTTCATGTTGTTTGTTTATTTTTTAAATTATCTCATTGTTCTAACCCTATTTTACCCATCTAACCAATACTGATGTGAATTATATTTACCACTATTATTATTAACAATTATTTAACATTAAAGGGGTTTTTTTCTAAAATAATAACATAAAAATTCCAATATATATATAAATTCATCAAAATTGATTTACCTAATGCGGAATAGATTTATTTTCAAATAAAATCATATTACTAAACCGAATAATATTTTTTGATGAAATTTGGTAACAAAAAAAGATTATATCAATATATTTAATAATTTTGATCTGAATGGAATTAATAAGATTATTGAAAATCATATAGATCACATGAATCATTAAGAATAGTTCAATAATATAATGGTTCTTTTAAATTTGGTTATATAATTGAAATAAATGAGATTAATTAAAAAAATACATATTATTTAATATTTAATGAAAATCTATAATTTTGCAAACTTCCCCAAAATTTTACACAATGATAATTTTTATTTGATAATTTTCTATATTTAGCCTATTTAATAAAATAAAATGTCTAAAAGCTGAAAAATTAATTATAAATAACATGCCCAGAATTATATAAAATATCTTTATTCTCATAATGATAAATTTTTTGTGTTAAGCATGAAATAAATAATATTATTCAATTATAATATATATTAATTTTTTTACATTGTCCCACATTTTATTAACTATTTCCTCTTCATTTAGTATCATTCATCAATGATTTAATATTTGAAACCATGTTGATTGAAATTCGAATTGTACTGTGGGATAACAAAAATATTAAAAAAAATGGGAAGTGTGAAGGGTAATGGACATTTGAATTAACTCATATTTATGTTTCTAAATATTTATAACATTAGTGGGATGATAAATTATGGATATTTTGTAGAAAACTACCATCCAAGGACTAAATAATTTTGATAGAAATCATCTTCATGAGAATCATAATGACCACCAAATCCAAAATAATTTTAGGGTTAAGAGACCTTCAATTTATTGAAAATCATGTTGAAAAATTAATATTTTTTATTTCATTATACTTTTTTTAATGTTGGGAGATAATTTTTCAATCATGATAAATATATGAGAAAATTTACAAAATTTATTTTGTTCGAATCAATAATAAAAATTTACTACTTGGGGTGGGATTTAAATTATTTCTACATCATCTCTTATTATATAAAATGAATATTCAAGTTGAAAATTTCATACCTAAATAATTAAAATTTTATTTTATCATATCATATATTCCATAAAATAGTGACAATTCATTCATAATTTTATTTAATATCTACCAAAACAAAAATTATAAGAAGAAGATATATAATATTAAAAAATATAATATTCTAATATTGTGAACCTCAACAATAACAACAAAATATCTAATTAATCCATTAACTAATTAGTGAATCTTAATAAACCTCCATAATGTGCAAAAAAATTAAAACCCAAAATTCCAATTTACTTGAACCTTCATTTATCTCTAGAAACATAATGTTTCTATTTTTTTCAAATATAAAAAATGTGAATACATTGATCATATATTTTATTAAACCATTCCAATAACCTGGAACACTATATATAATTATGGATAATATATACTCATTAAACATTTATAAAATCTTTATTCCTCAAATATAATAACAGAACATAAATTATGTTCCATAAATTGTATAGATATGATAAATTATTACAATGGTCCATAAATTTTATTCAACAATATTACATCTAAATAGAATATTATTCAATTCACAACATCAAAAAAACTAGGAAAGGACCTTCTATGATAAATGACATTGGAAACTGCTAAATGAAAACAAATAGTTCTTAAAACATCAACATTGTATAGTACTTATTACTTCATATCTAGAACCCCTTCTAAAAAATTATTAATAAATACTCTTATTCATATAATTTGGAATGGAAACATAAAAATTTTAATGTTCCGGAATTTCCATGTAATGTTTTTTCCTAAATGAGAATTTTACAAGTCCGTAAAAATTAACGGAACATGATTCTGAGGCCCGGAGTTCCCAGAATAAATTTCTGAACTTTTTTCTGGGTACGTTCAGTAAAAGTGAAACCATTATTATCAAACTATTGAACCAGTATTTGGAATTGAAATATGAGGGCACCGTTGAACTCGCAGCCCATGTTTTTTCTTTAGGATACTTTCACCTCAATGATAGATGGTCGAGGGTGAAAGTTAGTTCTTGGGTTTTTTGGGTAAGAATAAAACAAAAATAAAAGTGTGAAAATTTTTATTTATATTTTCAACACCCATGTGGGTGTTGGGAGGTGGGGTCCACTAGAACTAAACCTCCATGTGGAAGACGAGTAGTGGTGACCACCCAACCTTAACCTCCCTTGAGAGGTTATGGAGGTGGGGACCACCCGATCATAACCTTCCATGAAATGTTATGGTGGTGGGGACAACTCGAGGCCTAAACCTCTTGAAATCCCCTAATTATGGAGAAAAACATATCAACCCCCTCATTAATTTGGAGAAGCCTCTGGACTACCTCCACATTAATTATTCCAACACACATACCTTTAATATGCCATCCGAGTTAATTGATTTGGATTATTTTGAATTTGTGCCTAAAAACTAAATACAAATATTAATCTATTAACCTTAGCATTTTTGGTGGAATTTGGAGGAAGTAGCTCTTGGGAGAATGATCTTCCATGAAGAACATGTTCATCATCGATGAACACTCCACCAATGAAGAACGATTTACCAATGAAGAACGTTGACCCCCTTAGACCTTCCCCAGGACTTCATCTGATGTGGGACATCCTCATCTATAGCGAATCGATGACCGTACTACCTTCTTGCGCCAACATCATCATTAAAATGAGATATGGTGTATTTTTTTTTATTATTGCTTCCCATGATCTCCCCTTCTAATTATTTTGTGAGTTTTGGAATAGATATTGATGAGGATTGATGGAAAGGATGTCTTAAATTATCATCATCACACGTTCAAGCTTCATTCATTGTGAACCACTTGCTATCACACTATACACGGAAGGTGAACGCCAAAAAAACATGGCCCGACCCTTCTGTCGTTCTTCTTTGATGTGTTATTCGAAATGGAGGATGGTGACAACAGGAAACGGTGTCGCGCCCTGCGGCCTCCGCGACCCACCCCGCCCCGCGGCGGTTCGCCCTCCGGGCCGAACCAGCCCCACGCCCGGCCGAGCCACCCGCGGCCGGACTGAGTCGTCGTGCTGCCCCGGGCCAACCCCCCCCCTGCCGCGCCACCATTGTGCCCAGCCTTCGTGCTGAGCCGCTGCACCGCCCTTTGCAGAACCCCTATCCCTCCCCCTCCCCCTCCCCGTTCCCTACCACCATCGTCCTCCATGTTGAGTCGTCGCGCCACCGTCCGCCACGCCGCGCCACTTTCCAAACTAATCTGAGCCTCCAATGCCACCATTCCCTTGTCGCGGCCCTCCGAGCCGTTCGAGCTGCCCTTGGCGCAGCATTGCGAGCTGCCCCAAGCCGAGCCGGCCCGCTGGTGAGCCACCCTCCGAGGTCGAGCCGCCTCCGTAGCCCCTCGCGGCCATCAGGCCAAACCCAATGGGTGAGACTGAGTGGGTCCGGCTTAGTCGGCCAAGGCCAGGTCTGGCCGAGTTGGTCCAACCAGGTCAGACCGGACCCGGGCCCACTACGACTCATTTACTTACTTTTGGCCATAACATTGGAACCAGATGTCCGTTCGACGAACCATCAGCGTCACTGGAAAACATGGAGTGAGGCGGTCCCTTTGAGTATACCCCAATAGGGTTTTCGATTATGATTGTAAATGGTCTGGTTAGATCAAGCACGAATCCAACCGGGCCCCGGGACTAAAAGTCTAATAACTCAAAGACCGGGCGTCTGATTGATGCGCTGTCTGTTACATTGAGACCCCTATGATGTAGAGGACCTTTGAGATAATTTTCCGTGGGACTTCTTGGTAGTTGGAGTATCTAATAGTATCTTTTGGAGAGGGTCTTCCTTTAGGATGAGCGATCATAGTGCGAAGACCAAGTGGGTGGCTGAGACATGATCTCTACTAACCATTTCGACTCGGAGTGACTCGACAGGCACAGTGGGGAGAACTTTGGTGACACACAAGACCCACAGAGGGGAGAACCTATGTGGGACACGGCAGACCCATCATACTCAACAGGAGGAGTACCTCAGCAGGCTACATGGGGGAGTACCTTTGTGTGACATAGCAGACCCACGGTGGGGAGAACCTCGGTCTAACGTGGAAGACCAACAGTACTCGAAAAGGGGAGTGCCTCAGTAGTCCAAGGTAAGTGGGAAGCGCCTCTGTGTGACACGGCAGGACCACTGTACTAGATAGAGGAGGAGTTCTCTATTAGCTGAGGTGTTCTATGTTGTGTTAGTAATGTTACTTGATACTACCCCGTAGAATAAATCATTGCGTGAGATGAGTTAGAACCACTATATCTTCCTTAGGATTGAGATGAATTACTTGATAACTTAGGTATACGTATGAGTATATATCTATTTAAGGTATCTTATGATTTTATACCTTGTTTTTTATCCTTTTTAGATTTTGTGTGACCTACAGTGTCTCGTGGTGTCTACGGAGTATCATTATACTCACCCCTGCATGAACTATTCCCGCACCTTATTGTGTTGGATGGAGACAACAAACAATGATGATTGATGCCGAGAGTAATAATATTGTTCGGTACCCAGAGGGTGACCTTACGACAAGTAGGTACATAGAGGAGATAGTCGGAAAATGAGTGTTGAGGAGGTGATCTGTTCCTACACATCAGGTAGGAACCTCAGAGGACGACCCAACAATTGACATTCCCTTTTCATCCCTTGTACTTGTACCTTCGAGTTGGTCTTGTATTCTGTACCATTTTACTTTTAGAACTCTTTTGTTATACAGTATTACACGGTGTTTCATATCCAGTTGTATGCTTTCTTCTATGTGTTTACATGTTTTAAAGGAAATGCCTTCCCTATTTAATTAAATTATGCCTTTGGTTCTAGTCGCTAGCCCCTGTCCTAAGGAAGGCAGGCTTGGGGAAGTCACGACACAAGACCCAGAAGACGGGTCATGATAGAATAGTATCAGAGGGAGGTTATACCCCAGAACTAGGACTCTGTTCTTTTCTATGAAGCAATAGTGTTATGTGTAGTGAGTGTGGTTTTCAGTTTAGGGAGTCTAGTGTTGTTGTGGTGGCTAAAGTATCCATACACCAGGAGCCTGACTTCTTTTATCAAGCGTAGTGCATGAAAACACTGATTTTTTTCATGTTTTCAAGATTTTTTTAGTGATCTTTGGAGTTATCTCACCAGGTATAATGTTCAGCTAACCAGTTATAACTTTTGACCGAGGAACTCTTGTTAATTTTCAAGATTCCTCCACGTAGACAGTCATCTAGATTTCCAAGAGTTGTACACACTGATAGCCAACCAAGAGAGAAGACCTTGGTGTAGGGGATTTTCTGGTAGAGGTACCAGTGGGGGCACCAGTGGTATCACTCCTCATTGGGACACCGATGCCACCGGACCTAGCAGTAGATGGTTCACGCCACTTGAGTGCGTTGCACGAGTTCCAGTTCAAGTGGCCATCCTGGTTTAGGGTGGAGATGGCCCCACTTGTGAGTGTTGATTGGTTAGAGGTTGTGGTGAGAGTCTTCCAACTCATAGGGACACCAGCCGATCTTATGGTAATTCTTGCTGCCAGCCTTCAACAAGCAGTAGCGGGCAGAACGAGGAGCTTGATTCTCCTTGTTCACGATGAGGTGACACTTCTCTTGGCAGACTTGAAGGGCCTATTCGAAATATTTATTTCTATAGGCTATTCACATGGATTACATTCAAGAACTACTTTATTTATAGAAGGGAAGCATGATTGTACCTCAATACTCAACGAGGTTCACTGGACTCTCATGCTACTCCATAGATATGGTGTGGGACAATTTCGTCATGGTTCGTACAATCGAGCAGGGGTTTGGGCGAGAGATTAGGTATTCGGTGATCTCACTCAGAATCCCGATATTGGAGGGGGTGTTAGAGAGAGCCCTCTTGGTGGAGAGTTTCTTTGCTAAGTAGTTACGAGCAGCGAGACCCACTTCGAGTCATCACATAGAAAATTCTTCTACAGCTAGTAGCAGACCGATGTCGCAGAGGTCCAAGAAGACCAGACATATAGGTGGACGACTGCGTGACTTAGGATTAGTTGTGAGGGGAACCTGAAGTGGAGCTAGTCATTCCAAGAGTGGGAAGTGTTACACCTGTGGAGGGTAAGGTCACATGGCTCGTGACTATCCGACCCGCCGTTCGGATGATCAGAAGACAGTTGAAGGACTACCCAGGTAGAGATAGATGTTCAATCTAGGAGGTTCGTAGGGAGCAGGTGGATGTGGCAGGGAGCAGGTTGACATTGGAGAGCATATTGCCAGGCAGCTGGAACCTATGATCACGATGCTCCAAAGATTATATGAGGTATGATCTATGTCTACTCCACCATAGTTACAGTACATATAGACACAAGTGTCATTCATTCTTTTTTTCCATCACCCTCATTCGGAGCTCAGAGATTCGGATGGAGCTGTTGGCTCGATCCATACGGATAGAGACTCCTACGGATGTGGATTAGACTATTACGGACTAGTTCTGACAGCAAGAGCTTATTCTATGATGCGAGAGCTTCTGTAGGGATCTCCTAGTATTGGCGTCGTTTCCTTACGACTTCATCTGTGGTATGTATTGGTTATCTATAGTCCATGATCAGATTGACTTTATTAGGTGCAAATTGATTTGTGTCTTCACGGATGAGACCAGGTTTACCTTAACCTGTGATAGGAGATCCTATGCAGCGCAGGATGGACTTACCCGGAGAATGGTGCATCCGATTACACAATAGTTGGCTAGCCTTACCATCAGAGCTGTTGATGTGGAGAGTCTAAGCTATCCTTTAGTGGTGGACCAGAACAAGGATATTTTCCATGATGATGTTTTGGGTCTAATTCCTCACTGAGAGGTGGACTTTTTCATTGACTTGTACCATATGATGACACTGATATCTACATCAACATATCAGATGGCTTCCACGGAGCTTCGTGAGCTACGGGTACAGCTAGAGGACTTGCAGTGGAAGGGATTCATCTGGCCCAGTGTTTCTCCTTTTCCAGCCCTAATTATGTTCGCCAAGAAGGTGGATGGGATCTTGAGGCTTAGTGTTTACTATCGGCGCCTGAACCAGGTGACTGTGAAGAAAAAGTAACAACTCTAAAGGATTGACGAACTCATTGATTAGCTAAAGGGAGAACGATGGTTCTCGAAGATTGACCTCAGATCAGGATATCACTAGCTCAGAGTATGAGATGATTATGTTCATAAGATGGAATTTAGGTGTTGGTATGACCATTACATGTTCTGGGTTATGCCATTAGGTGTGACCAATGCTCTAGCAGTGTTCATGGGACACGTGAACAAGATCTTTCAGGCATACCTTGATCACTTTGTAGTGGTCTTCATCGACGACATACTGATCTACTAGGGTACTAAGGAAGATCATTCCAATCATTTGATGGTAGTATTGGACACACTCTCAGAGTAGTAACATTATGGTTATCTCTCAAAGATCTAGTTCTGGATCTGAGAGGTTCACTTTCTTGGACATATCATATCGAAGGTTGGAGTTTTAGTAGATCCAGTGAATATTGAGGAAGTGCTTGACTGGGAGCCACCCAAGAGTCTGATGGAGGTACAGAGTGTCCTGGGTTTGGCTGGACACTACTGGAGATTTGTTCTAGACTTCCCTAGAGTTTCAACACCACTATCATCCTTGAAGAAGAAGGGGAAACCCTTTGTTTGGTTAGATAAATGACAGTTTGGTTTTCAGGAGCTGAGGAAGATGCTGACTAGTGTCCCCATCTTGAGGATTCGAGTGGAGGGCGTAGAGTATGTAGTTTACTACGACACATCAGGGATTGGTCACAGATGTTCCCTGATGCAGTAGAGAGTATTGATCGCATATGTTTCTCGACAGCTGAGGCAACATGAGCAGAACTACGCTACCCATGACCTGGAGTTTGAAGCAGTGTTCTTGCCCTTAATGATTTGGAGACACTATCTGATGGGCTAGCATTTTAACATGTACAATGATCATAAGTGTCTCAGTTATATATTCTCCAAGAAAAACCTTAACCTGAGAGAGCAATTTTGGCTTGAGTTCCTTCAAGACTATGACTTCAAGATAGTCTATACTCCAAGGAAGTGGAACGTTGTTGGAGATACCCTCAGCAGGAGATCTGGTATACAACTATTAGGTGAGGTGATGGAGCAGCTGGACGCTTGACAAATATCCTTTGTGGATGGAGATGGAGAAGCTTTTCTTTAGTCACATACATTCACTCGCCCACTTCTTCTACAAGTCAGGGAGGTGCAATGTGGGGACGATGACTGCGAGACACAACACACTCAGACATCCACAGGACATGCACCTGAAGAATTTTCTGAAGGTGGGTATGATGTCATCTTCTTCAGAGGACATACCATGTTACTAGTGGCATGTCAAGAGAATGTATTGAGAGAGTTCCACACCTCCCCCTATCAGTACATCTAGGAGCAGAAAATATGTACCAATATCTCCGACGAAAGCACTGGTGGCCTAGAAGGAAGAATGAAATTGCAGATTTTGTCTCTCGGTGCAACACTTGTCAGCAAGTATATGAGGAGCATTAGGTACTAGCAGGCTTGGTTCATCCTTTAGAGGTCATAGTGTAGATGTCATATGAGATATCCATATACTATGTTAAAGTAAATACACCTACATCCTTGAGACATTACTCGATTTGGGTGATCGTCGACAGACTCATCAAGTCATCCAACTTCCTACCGATCAGAGAGTAGGGTTCAGTAGAGAGTTTGGGATGCCACTATGTGCATGAGATTGTGCGCCTACATAGAGTACCTTCTATTAATGTCTCTGATCGTGACACACATTTTATTTCCAATATTTGGAAGGGGTTGTAGGAGGATTTTGGGACGCATATTCATTTTAGCACCACCTTCCATCCTCAGACGGATGGCCAGATTGAGCAGACAATTCAGACCATCGAGGACATGCTGCATGCATGTGTCCTCGACTTCGACCGCAGCTGGTAGGATCACTTTACTTTGGTGTAGTATGCATACAACAACAGATATCACTCCACCATTCAGATGATAACTTTTGAGGTGTTATACGGGCGACCTTGACGATAACCATTATGCTGGACTGACCCAACGGAGTCAGAACTCATGGTACCAGAGATGGTTGGGCTACCACAGAGAAGGTGTAGATCATCTAGGAGAGAATGAAGATGTACAGAGTGCGAAGTATTCATATACTGATAGGATATAGAGACTTCTAGAGTCTTTGGATGGCGACCATGTCTTTCTACGGGTCTCACCCCACTGAGGCCTATGGAGATTTGGCCGAGGCGGCAAGTTATCTTCGAGGTTCATCAGTCATTTTCAGGTTCTCAGCAGAGTTGGTGAGGTGACATACCACTTATCTCTTCTACCTTAGTTACACAGAGTGCATGACATATTCCACATATCCCAGTTGAGAAGATATGTGAATGACCTTTCACACATCATCGACCATGGGGATCAGGAATTCGACGATGGGGAGACTATTACGGAGGTTCTAGTAGAGATTGAGGATCGACAGGAGTAGGTCCTCCATGGATGGTCGATACCTCTAGTGCACATTCACTGGAAGCATAGGAACCTCCATGAGATCCCATGGGTGTGGGAGGCTCATATTCATGCATAGTACCCCCACTTCTTTACCTAGTTATTAGTTGTAGATTATAGGGACGTAAATCCCTGAGGTGGGGAGATTTTAATGAACCGTAATATCCAAGAATTTTTTTTAATAAATGATAATTTTACGAGTCCACAAAAATTAAAGGCCCATGATTCTGACACCCAAAGTGCCCGTAATAAATTTATGAACTTTTTCGTATACATTCCGTAAAAGTGCGAGATGTGTTTTCTAAATTTTGAACCGGTACATGGAATTGAAATCTATGGGAACCATTGAACTCGTAACAGAAATTTTCATTTAAGGTGAATTTCACCTCGAATTCAGATGATCGAGGGTGAAAATTAGTTTTTGGGTTTTTTGGTGTAAGAATAAAATATAAATAAAAGTTTGTGACATTTTTATTTTTATTTGCAATAACCATGTGGGTGTTGGGAGCTGGGGTCCATTGGAACTAAACCTCCATGTGGATGTTGAGAAGTGGGGACCAACATACCTTAACCTCCTATGAGAGGTTATGGTGGTGGGGACCACCCGATCCTAACCTCACATGAGAGGTTATGGTGGTGGGGACCACCAGAGGTCTAAACCTATTGAACACCCCTCATTATGGAGAAAAACCTCTCAACTCCCCACATTAATGTGGATGAGCCTCTAGACTTCCTCCACATTAATTGGTCCAATGCACATACCTTTAATATGCCAACCTAGTTAATTGATTAGGAAAATTTTGAATTTGTTCCAATGAAATAAATAGATAACTTATTTTATAATCCTTGGCATCTTTGGTGGAATTTGGAGGAAGGGGGTATTGGGAGAAATCTCTTCAACCAGAAATGTGTTCTTCCATGAATAACGCTTCACCGATGAAAAATGCTCCACTAATGATGAATGCCGACCCCCTTCGACCTTCTTCCTTGGGACTTCTTCTGACTAGGGACATCCTCATATACGGTGAATCGATGACCATACTACCTTCTTGAACCAATTCCATCATGATAACGAGGTAGGGGTTTATTTAATTTGATTATAGCTTCCCACGTTCTCTCCTTCTACATTTTTATGGGGTTGGGAATTGATATTGACGAGGATTGTGGGAAATTATGTTTTTAAATTATCTTCCTTACACGTTCATGCTTCGCTCTTTGTGAACCGCTTGGTATCACTCTAAACACGGAGGTTTGGGACAAACAATCAACGCCTGACACCTCCATCATTTTTCATTGATGTGTTCTTCAATATGAGGGAAGGCGATAAAGGCAACAGCGGTGCCACCTGTGGCCTCCACGACCCGCGCTACCACACGACACATCGTCGTCCCAGCCGAATCAGCCACGCTCCCGGCCGGTCAACCCCCGGCCAGACCAAGTCGCAGCGCTGCCCCTGGACGAACCACATCACCACCTCACCGTCGTTCCCTCTCCGTGCCTAGCTACTGTGTGGAGCCTCCTCTGTGCCGAGCCGCCACACCCCCGCGGCCCGCCGTGCCAAGACATCGTGCCACCGTCCAACTAGTCGTACCACTGTCCGGGATGAGCCAAGCCGCTGGTGCCGCCGTACCCTCACCGCGGCCCTTCGTGCCTCCCTCTTCGCGGCATTGCGAGACACCCTGAGCTGAGCTGGCCCACGACCAAGATGTTCCACGGCCAAGCCACCCTCACAGCACCCTCTGAGTCCGATCCACCTTTGTGGCCCCTCACATCCGTTGGCCCGAACCCAATAGGTCGGGAAACCAAATGGTCCGGACCTAACGGGTCAGGACGAGCTGACCTAAAATGGTTCGGTCCACGCTGGGTAGGGCTGAGTCAGTCCGACCGGGTTAGACTGGACCTGGGCCAACTAAGACTCATTATTTTCTTTTGGCCATAATATTGGCATTAGACGTCCGTATGATGAACCGTCATAGGTGATAGGAAACATGGAAAATGATTGTTCGTTTGAGTATTCCCCACTGGAGTTTTGTATTATTATGGGAAATGGTCATGTTGGATCGAGCACGAATCCAACCAGTCCCCCGTGACTAAAATGCTAAAAACTCATTGGCCAGACGTTCAATTGATGCACCGTCTATTACGTTGAGACCTCGATGAAGTGGCAGAACATTGAAATACTTTTTCATGGTACTCTGTGATAGTTGGAGTATCGACCAGTAGCTTGTTGACTGGATCTTTTCAGAGGACGAGTGATCATATTGAAGAGACCTACTGGATGTCTGTGACTTGAAGACTGCTGACCGTTTCGACTCGGAGTGACTCGAATGGTTGAGTGGGGAGCGCCTTGGTGACGGGGAAGATCCAGAGTGGGGAGAACCTCTATGTGATGTTGTAGGACCATGGTACTCAACATGAAGAGTACCTCAGTAGGCTTCGAGGGAGAGATCCTATGTGTGATGCGGCCGTCCCATGGTGGGAAGCGCTTCTGTGTGCTGTAGTAGAACCATGGTACTTAGTAGGAGGAGTACCTTAGCATTCCATGGTTAGTTGGAAGCGCCTCTGTGTGATGTAGTAGGTCCAATGTACTTCATAGAGTAGGATTTCTCTAGCATCCAAGGTGTTTGAGGTAGTGTTCAGAATGTTACTTGATACTACCTCCTAGAATAAATCCATGTGTTAGATGAGTCTGAACCTCTGTGTTTTCTTCATGATTGAGATGGATTACATGATAAATTTGGTATATTTATGGGCATATACCTACGTATGGTATCTACTGATTTCATACCTTTTTTTTATCCTTGTTGGGTTTTTTGAGACCTAGAGGGTATCAAGGTCTCTACTGGGTATCGTTATACTCACCCCTGTATGGGTTATGCCCACACCATTTTGTCTTGGATGCAGATAAAGGAAAACACTGAATGAGGGTGAGAGTACCCTTACTGGATGGTACATGGTGGTGGACCTTACGAAGTGTCGGTACACGGAGGAGACAGACGAATGAGGAGTGCTGAGGAGGCGATATGTACCTACCCTTCACGTAGGAACCTTGGAGGATGACCCAGCAGCTGACTTTCCCATTTATCCGATTGTACTTGTACATTCTAGTTTGGCTGGTATTCTGGACCCTTTTACTTTCAGCACTCTTTAGTTATATTGTTTTACTTTGTGTTTCATATCCATCTATGTGATTTATTATGTGTGTTTACATGTTATAAAGGTAACGCCTTCCCAGTATTAGGGAATTATGCCTTTGGTGGTAGTCTCTAACCCTTGGCCTTTGGAAGGCGGGCTTGGGTTAGTCACGGCACATGCCTTGGGGGATGGGACGTGAAAAAAATGGGTGAGATGAGAAGCTTAGTAAGGGATATATTAATCATCTCATATTCATATGACCTAAGAACATAAGAATAAAATGTGAAAATTTTATCTTAAATATCAAAGATCACGTTATCATGTCATGGGATAATTCATAGAAGTTAATAGAGTGCATATTTCATGAGATCAGAACACAAGACATGAAATTCAGTTTTAAAAATAATCACATAATGTAATTTCTATAATATTGAATGGTCAATTACAAGACCATTATAGTAGATAATGTCCATTACTAATATGATTTCTCTCCTCGATCCATCCTATTATTACTAAACTAGGATTATATCCCATTACAAAATTGTGTTTCATAACATATATAATTTAAAATTTAACTACTATCTATCTAATGAGATATAAATATTTACTAATTCATTTAAGGGGGATATATTTCCCAACTATAATTTAATGAAAACAATATATATGTGGTACACATTGTCTAGAATAATCTATCAGGTAACAACCCCTGAAAATAAATTGTTTTTGTAATAATCTTTCAATAAAAAAATAAAACATCAATATAAATGGGTTTCATTTAAACCAAATATTTTTATAATATTGATAAAATCCATAATAAATATCCCAAATAAAATATATTTATTATTTGATAAAGATTTGATAATACTATTTTAGTAAAATAACATTTATTCATTGCATTTAATCAATATAAAATGTCACTAACTTTTAAAAGAAAAAATATTATTAGAAAATATTATTTTAATATTTTAAGGAATGCTTCAAGAAATAATAAGACATTCTAATTTAAAAACATTTTCATTCAATACATGTTAAATGAAAAAAATATTCTCTTTCTTTTTCTGGATAAGTATTAAAAGTACCTCATAGTGATAATGGAAAATGATTCATTACATTCTACATAGTAAAAAACATAAAAATGAGTAAAAACAATAGTAAAATTTTTATACGAATATTAAGAATTTTTTTGAATTTATTTATATGTAACATGGATATGGATGTTAAATATCACCTAGTAAATACGTACTTATAAACAATCTCGATTAATAATGTGATCATGAAAGTATCCCTTACCTTAAGTTTGGAATGTTTCATTTGAATCTAGATATCCTATATGATTAATTAAATAAGGTTATATAATAATTCTAAAAAAATATTTATATTAATCACTTGATATATGAAAACATGATCAACTATTTTATAATATATAATTATTAAGCTTCTTTTGAGTGTTAAATTCATTATTTTATTAATCTTGTTTGGATATATATGATCTGGTTCATACACATAAAATATAGTATTGGAATTTACATAATGATATTAATGAAATAAATATCTAATTATTCATTATATACATTAATATAGTCAATCTTTAATGGTAATCGAGGATAATGGATTTCATCATGTTGTGGAGACGGTAGGTTGTACGTATGTAGTAGTGACGACATCATTCCCTTAATTATGAAGTAGTATTAGGGTGGACGGTGTATATATTACTAAATAATAAATTTAATGTTATTCTCATTTTATATAGTTATTATTTCCATCATTATACCCATCCAGGTAAAGTGGGGATGGAAAACAGAATACCCCACGACATGGAGACAGTAGGTCATACGTATGCACTTGTGGTGATTTAATTTTTCATAGTATGTATAGAAGATTTAAAATTGTTTTTAAATAACAATAATAATATATAATAATATATTTTAAACTATATTTATTACATTATTATGGAAACACAAAAGTAAGAGGTTGTCGAGGAAGAAATGTTATCAAGAGGGCCAATAATCGGTATTATATCTTCTTCTATGATCTACCAATACATATCCTCTTAGGGACACTAGAGTTTGACAATGGAGAATAAAATAACCACTATAGATTGTGTAAGGATGTTTTAAAGGTAAATTATCACGGGATGACCAATTCTGGAGGATCAATGAGTGGTGAATTTATGAGTGAGGAGGTTCCCTTTTATAATTAAGGCTTAGGGTACCTTTGGAAATTAAAAAATATCAATTTATAATAAATTAAATTTGACTCCACATAACACCAAAAGGACATATAATATAATATAATATGGGATTAGATTACAATATAATAAATCAATATATTTAAAACATATTCCGGTATAAATTTAATTATTATGTCATAAATTAACTATTAGGTAGTGGATTTTAATTTTATCTAATGTAACTACTTTTCAATATTAGTATATTGAACATTTTTGTTACTTTTTGTATATTAGACCATAAATGAACAATTAAGAATATTTTATACAATATTATATTAGTTTTTTATTTTTATAAATGTTTTATGTTTTTTAAATAATTTAATAAAACATTATTCTGATAAAAAAGTAATAGTGTCAATTTTGTCCCAATTTATTTATTTGATTTTTTAAAATATCATGTTCAGAAGTTAACATAAAAAATAATTCTTAATTATATTCTTGACAGGTCATTATCATCTATTAAAATTTTGGACAAATTAAGTATCCAAAAGTATACGTATACTAATATTTGTAATAACATATATTTTATCTTTCCAATAATAAAATAATTTCCACATAAACATTGTGAAATTATTTAATATAAAAATATCATTTATAAAAATTAAAAATAAAATACCTTGATGAATATAAAGATTTTATCTTTCATAATAATATTTATAGTATAATTTTCAATCTTATAAACAAATATTAAAAAAGATACATTATTTAAAACATTAATGTGACATCATGAAATTACTATTAAATAAAAAATTGTAAATAATATAATTTCATTCATTTAGTCTGAAAAAATTAATTTATATCATTAAAATATGTCAATTTAGTTAATAATATAATTTTATATTCATTCTTATCATTCATTTTTCTTCATGCGGATATATAAGGGGTATTAAAGATAATGAAAATGGAATTTTGTGTCTTTCTTTGTTTTATGCATTATATTAGTTATTTTAATGGAAAAATTTCTATTTATGGATATATATCACATCCATTCATGTTAATGGTCGTATATTATTCATCCTATAATATTTTATCATATTTTAGCATTATTATAATTTCTTTATAATTTTATTTTTTACCTTAATTACCAAATTAAACATTTACCATGGTAATAAAATTTACTTTGGTTAATGTTCATATTAGATAAAATTAAAAGAATGATATTTTTTAAAAAACTAAATCATCAATATAAATATGGAATCCATTTTTCAAAATTCATAAAACATTAGATGAAAAAATATAATTTAAAATAAAACATGTATTTCTCCGTGAAAAATGATTTCCATGAAAAAATACCTTTTTAAATGTAAAATTTTGTTAATAAAATTTCTATAAAATATACTTAAAATCACAATAGAGGATTATTTGAAACCAAATTTAATAAATTATAATTTAAAACTAATCTAAAAAATAAGCATTCATTTTATAGTATTTCAAATAAAATATATTTTTAAATAAATATCAATATATTCCCTATTTCTTATAAATATTTTTTTGATAAAAAAAAATTTAATTAAATTTTGAAATGATAAATTAATATTTTAATTTCTTTTTGATAAATATATTATTTAAAAATTATTAAAAAAAGAAAAAAAACCAATTTTGAAAAAAACCAATTTTTGATGAATAATGTGATGTTAATAAAAATGTGATATTATTTTGTAAGATCTCACCAATGCATTAATATTGACTTGGAATTTTATTTTTATTTCATAAAATAGTTATTATTATTTATTTAATATAATTAAATTTCTAGGCTGTAATGTTTCTTTTATATATATAACGTCTCACAGTTCGTATAATTGTTTTAAGAGAAATATTTTTTAAAATATAAATTTCTTATATTCTAGCACATCTAAAATTTATTTGTCCATAATATATTTGTCAGTTGGATACAAACGCATGAGAAATCCTATGCCTCATCACGTCCTTAGGTTCCCAGGTATCTTCCTCAAATTGGTTATTCATCTGTAAAACATTATCCAAGCGAGTTGTATTATTTCATTGATAAATTTCTATATGATAAATAATCTCTATTATTTTTTATACATATTAAATTACTTAATCTAGTTGTAAATATTCTATTTATAGTATGTTTGATGTATCATGAATGTACTTCATTAGGATAAATACATGGAACACATCATCAATTTGCAAGAGATGTGGTGGAATCACCAATTTATAAGTTATATTCCTAAAATGATCTGGAATTTTAGATGGAACTATATACCCAAAGAATATATAACCCTTCATTCTAGACATGATCACTCTATTCTTGGTAGATATTCATACTACTACCATTCTACCCACTTCAAACTCGAGATATGTCTTTTGATTGTCAGTTTAACTTTTTTGTCAGTTCTGAGATGCTCTTAAGTGATGTTAAATATTACTAACATTATCAAAGGTTTATTAAAAAGTATATACTCACAATATATTTATTTCCAAAATCTCATCCAATGATGTTGGAGTTAGTCACATCATATCATATAGGGCATAATCTGGAACCATATGAATACCTGAGTAAATGTAGTTGTTGAATGAAAATTCTACCAAAGGAGGGTGTTGATATAAACTACCTTTGAAATCCTTATATCAAACTCTCAAAATTAATTCAATAATATGAATTGTTCTCTTAGATAGACCATCTATCTGGGATTTAAAATACTGTGGAAACGTAACTCTATATCAAGTTCCTACTGAAGAATGCTCCAAAAATTCATGGTAAACCTCAGGTCTCAAAAAGATAAAATGGAATGTGGAACTCAGTGAAATCATACCACATACGTAACATATATCTTGGAAATTTAATCAAGATAGAAATATTCTCTAATAATAATAATGAGTGATGAAAACATTAAGTGATCCAATATAATCCATATATCATTATTTAGATATTTTGGAATGTACAACGATAATGTTCATAGTGATGTTTTCCAATTTCCATTCTCATATTGGTAATTGTTGTAACATACAATTAGAGTTGTGTCTATCACCATTATCTTACAAATAATCCAATCATTGAAAACATATTCCGATATAACTATCATCATTCAATCTCATCCAAAATATTATTTCATGTCCCTATACATCTTTGTGATTAAATGATGTATAGAGGTTGATATACTTTGACCCCCTTCAAACATCTCATTAATTAATTTTGGTATGGGAGGAATTCTAAAAAATTTCATAAACCATATTGTTTCATCACAATCATGGTTGAACACTGGAAACTTTCTCTAATTATTTTGTTGTTATAAAAATTACTTATATTCCGCATCACTTGTATAGAGGTTGGAAATTAATTTTAGAAAGATAAAATTTCTCCCCTTGTAATAATATTTCTAGATCTATGCTTTTCAAAACCATAAAAACATGATAAATTGGGATCGTCAACATATATAGTATACCATGGTCATTTATAAATAAATAAAATTATACATTTTTCCCTTTCCCATTGTGGTAATTTACAAACAAGTAATAATCAGTAATCAACTCCATACAACTCCTTTGGTTCATATTCTGCTCCTTTTGAGAGAATATATATTGTAAAAATTTATAATTAGTATATATGTCAGACCATTCTCCATAAATATAATGATCCATATCATTAATTCAAATATTACTACAGCTAACTCAAAATCATGAGTTGGGATATTTTTCTCATTAATATACAATTGTTTTGAGGAATCATCTATCACTATATGATTCTTCATGAGACCACAATTCAACCCCTCCTTGGTTGCATCAATATAGATAATAAACAATTCTCTACTATAGGGTAGTGCAATCACATGTTCACTGAATATCCTTATTTACAAATCGATGAAATTATCTTCCCATTCCTCAATCAATATGAACTCATCTCCATTCCAAATAAACATGGTGAGTGGGTCAGATAATCAAGAACCAATATTTTTCAAAAATATATAATATCTAGAAAAACCATTAATACTTAGGATCTTAATTACCATTTTTGGTATAGGAAAACATTCATTAACTGTTTTCCTAGATTGATCCACATATATCCCATATCTTGATTTTTTTTGTACCCAAAAAATAATCATTTGGAAGCCAAATTTCACAGTTGATAAATTTCTCATAAAGCCTCTTCATTCATAGGGTCATCATAAAAATAATCATTCCATATTAATATTATTCCTTTCTATTCAAATATACCATAATATAATATTTTATGACTACCAGAAACGGATCAACATAGTTTCTAAATAATATATTCATTATTTCCATGAAGATAGATCGTCCATTAGTAATAACAAATGGAAAAACTAAGAACATATAGTTTCCATACCTTGTAAGGAATGTCACCTTGGTTATATCCTCCATTTGAACTTTGATTATAAAATCCTGAATAATGATATATCATTCAAAACTGTTGATCTTGATTTAGTTTGTAATGTAATTATTCAATATTGAGAGGAGGAAATTTTTTCTGTATATTGATACTGTTATATTATCAATAATAAATTTATAGTTTCATTGATCAAAACTTCATCATATAAAATATTATAGGTTCACCCCAAGGTGACTCACTCGGGTGTCATAATCCCTTGGAATCATTCTCTTTGTGTTTCTTATTCTAATCCTACAACTCAATTAGCTATATTCAATAATGTATCATTGAAATATGCATAGATCATAGTGTCTGTTATATTAGAAAAATAACTTCACGATTTGCTGTAATACATTGAAATTATTTTAGAAATAAATAAAAAACATGTACAATATTTCTTTCTTTAATGATGTGTTTCTCCTAAACCATGATAGATAGATATCAGTCATTTATATTAATAAGGATCCATAATGCAGATGAAATTTACACTATTTGTTCATATTCATCCTTGCATCAATGAATGATCATATACTTATTCAGAATTTAAAACACGACTTCAATTTATTATAAAATTATTTGAGCTCCACATAGATAAATACAATACATACCATGAAAAACGTGGAATTTAACTAAAGAACATATCAAAATATTTTTAGGATGCGCTCTTCCGCAATTATCTAGTGGAGAAGAATTATAAATCAGAGATGAAATAGTTCATCCATTATTAACTTTTCACAACAAACTCAAAATAATATTATTTAGGAAATATGGAGATACCCGTATAAAATTCATTAGAAATAAAATATTTTCTGGATCCAAAATAAAAAAAAATATAATTTAGATTAGCTAGTATATATACCTTTCAAAGGTTCCTTTTATTACCCCACCTCACCGGTGGCAATAATATGAAATTTTCCTTTGTATTTGGCCTTATGTTGTTACTGATGTCGATCATCATAAAAAACCCCTTGGGTAATATATGTGGTTTTTGATAATTACCCAATTTCGTACACATGTAACATTGAACTGTGAGAGGTGCATTTAATGTATCATATTCTCTGTTCTATCAATTAGATAGATTTTTCCCATCACTTCAGTAGTAAACATCATGATAAATTATTTCAAAATGTTAAAAAGATTATTTGTTCTGTTAAGATAGTTTCCACCAAGTTTCATTCCACAAATTGAGAATATTAAAATTCAAGTATTCATTTCACTATATTTTTTATATTTCACCTTGAATTCCATTTCCACATTATATTGAAACCATGAGATTATATGGGTAACTTCAATCTCCATCTCAACATTGAGTGATCATCGATTTATTTCCACACACTTAGTAATGAACCATATGGAAAAATCCCTACTGAGTTGTTGTTTTAAATGACTAAATAATCAATCAAACATACTCTTAGGTTGAATGATAATTATATAATCATACATTGAATGTTTTGAAGAAATTACCTTATATGTACGAATAGATTCAACATAATTTTTTAAGATAAAGTAACTCATTATGAAATCTTTTTCTATGAATATGAGGAACTATGTTTTTGAAAAATATGTTCTTGAATATATGTAATTCTATGGAATAAATTTCATCATGCAACCCTGTATTTTTGATGATTTTCAACCATTGGTCAGTATCACCTTTTTAATATGAGTCTGACATAATGACTTTATCATGTTTTGAACATTAGAAAACTAAAGTTATATGTTTAATGGTGCTAATCCATTGTTCAGACAATATTCATTTAAAAGACCACTGAATGAAGTTAGACATTATATCATGAATGAATCAAGATAATGTTTTCCCCTATGCTAGTTTGGAGTAACTACATGTTCATATCCTGATAAGTTTTTGTTACCATTATAACATGATTCTTCTTTACAAATCAAATAATATTTGGTTTCTCAGGGGAACAATCATTGCATCTCAACTCACATTCATCATTAACATCATTCTTTCGGGTTCTGTCCATAAACCATAACCCAAAACCATAGTTTGAGAAATAGTAATCATAATTTTAAAAAAAAATAATCAAGAGAAAATAGTTACAACACATCAATTAAAGAAACCATTGGTTTTATCGTAGGTTAATAATGGTTGTTAATAAAACACAATTATTGTTAAATATATTTAGATGTATATTTAGGGTTATTACTAATGTTTTGTTATCATAGTTTCCAATGAGTAACTAAACCATATTATGATACCAACTATAATGACCCATAAATTTAATTCAATGATATAAATTATAATGGGAGGGAAAAAAGTTTCACAACATAAAAAAACTATAGCATGACCATATTGTTTTATTAACTACTGAAACTAAGAAACATAAACAAATGGTTCATAAAAGATATACGTCTTATCTCGCTTATTCATTCATATCTAGAACCCCCTTTTGATTCATCTTACATATTAAAATTCATCACTTATTGGGTAATGGAGAAATAAAATGGGGTGATATTAGATTATTAGTAAGGGAGATAAAATAAATATCATAATCGTAATTCATTATAAAGTACGAATGAAATTTTATATATTTATCATTCAAATTAGTGATCAAGAAATAATGTAATCTGATAATACATATATGTTTATAGATAATATAATTCATGTGTTCCTAAAATAACACACTAATTTTTTAAATACACAGATGCAAGAAAACCATTTCTATATTAGTCGTCTTTTAATTAGAAGACCATTACAGTAAACAAAATTCTTTACTGAACTGAGTTCACATATCATTCCAGCACGGTGTTATTGAACTTTTATTATGAAACCATGATCATTTAAAATTCAATTCATATACATCCCAAGAAATATATTTCTTTACCCAATGCATTATAGGGGAATATAGGTCCCAACCATCACATAAATAAAACCACAAAAATGCGTGCAACATGAACCTAAATATTTCATCATATTATATCCCATGAAAATAAATGGGTTTCTTAAAAGTCAATAAATTTTAATTTAACACATGTAAATAAAAAAGTTTCATATAAACTAAACATTTGCATAATAAGGGGAAAATCCTTTAAAAATATCCCACTAATAAAATATGTATCATTTGAGATACATTTGAAAATACATCTTGAGGAAAATATCCATAAATATTTAATACATTGAAATTAAATAAATTAATTTATAGTTTTAAAAGAAATAATTTTCATTGAAAATAACCAGGTAAGATTTTAAGGGAATATTTTATTAAATAAGGATACATGTATCAATAAAAAAAATCATACTGGAGAAGATGAAAGGAAACATTCATGTCACAATTTTTCCAGATAATTTGAAAAAGAAACTCATATGAAAAATGATAAAATATTCCTCTCAAACATCTTAGTAAAACATAAAATTCAAAAATATATCTTTAATAAATTTACAAAGAAAGGTATGAATATTTTTCAATACATTTTTTGTAACATTTTCATGGATGTAAAATATACCACAGTAAATACATACATATAAAAAATCTCAGATAAGTATCCCTCTTCCACTTGAACACAACATTTTAGTTCCCACTATTACCTATGGGCAGCAACATACTTCCCCTGCCTATAGCCCCCAAAAGATCCCACTCATCCACAGTAGAATAATGCACAATTTCATTGGAATAATTTATACATAGAACATCTATCTTGGAACGAATTTTCTGCCTCAACCCATATTAAAAAATTTGTACCTTCAAAGATGTACTACCCAGCACTTTGGGTGAATAGAATACTATATTCATAAACATAGTTGCATATTCTATTACTAACTTGTTCTGTTGATTCAAAATAATCAAATATGTTAATGATGAATTCTGGACGTATGAGGGTAAAATTGTTTGTTAAACAATTCCTCAAAAACCTCCCTTGTCACAACTTGGTTCGTCACAGCTTGGACCACCAGCTCCCACCACTAAAGGGAAAGATCACCCAACATGTACAATGCTAACATTGGTTTAAACTATTCAGGTGATACCACATAGTGAAATATTCTATTTAATATGTTCATCCACTCTTCATCTCTTTCTGGATATGAATCACACCAAAACATGGGTGGATTATGCCATTAAAACTGAACTGCAAGATCCAGATTCTTTGGTTCATCGTCTTTATTCCCACATTCCTCATCATGGAAAACATTCACCATACTCAACACTGCCTTCTAGTTCACTATAGGATCAGGTGCATCCACATTTTCAAAGGCTTCCTCCGGTTGGTCCTTATGACACTTACCCATGGCCATTTATATCAATACGAAAACAAACATAAGTCTCACATGCTTAGTAATAAAGGTATTACGATTCACATTCAATTTCATGACAACTATAAAAAAATGAATTTTCCCATGTTCTCAATTCCCATGATTCTCTATACTGATAAATCCCCCATGTTTTGAAAATCAACCCTTTTTAAAAATACAACATCTTTCCATGGTTCATATCATTTCGTTTTGATATCCAATTCAACATTTCAAAATACACATATTCATTTATCAATATAGATCATTATACCCCAATAGAGTATGAAACATAGTGGGAATTCATTTCTACCATGTCTGTCATGGTCATCTCATTGGATACACGAATGTCATTGAGACTTCCAATGCCTATAAGCGTATCCAAACACTTATGTACCCAACTCCATGAAAACATTAAGTTAAACATAATATGGTTAACTACGTCATTTTATTCTATACATTCCATGTTCTGATAATAATACACCATGCCGCCATCCTGGCTCATGGAATGGACCTACAATGAATTCCATCTCCATGACCAACAATCAATGCCAAAGGACCAAGAACATCTCTCACTTGAAATGCAAGGACCTAAAAAATGGATACCACTTGTAACATCCCTTCACATCCTATTGGATTGAGAGGGAGGATAAATTATACTCATCCTTTAGCGACATTCCCTGTGTTCCAATGTTTGGAAAAAATTTTAATGGGATTCAAGAATCATTGGGGAATTATTTTCCCTTTTGATATAATTAACCAACCAACAATCCATTATCAAAACAAACAGTATGATGCATCTCAACAAGAAACCTACACAATACATTAACAAAAGACAACCAAACTGTTCACATATTACAATATAAAAAACCCAAATCTCACAGTACCAAGAGTAAGACTACACACTAAGACACCAAAGAACTAGGACACCATCCATAACTCAACACCAATCTCTAAGCTCAAAGAACTACAACATCAGCAATGCATCATGACAATACTCTAGAAAAATTAGATGACATAATCTTAAATATGTCCAAGAGTAAAACATATTCCAAAGTACCCAAGTACCAAGGAATGGGTGATTTCTAATACTCAGTAGGATTTCCACAAATGAATTTCCTATACAAGACATTAGGATACAACAGTTAGCACATTTATATAAAAATGTATATATAAAACATTAAATTATGAAACAACGTACAACAAAAAACACTCATTTACTAAAACATTTTCATACAAATTACTATTAGACATAGGAAATCCCAAAAAACATTACCATTCTACATTATCACACCAAAGTGATCTTGCATAGAAACACAAAACAATAAACAAACACGGTTGAACTTCTTATCCAAAACTTTATACTATGTTCCAAATAAAGTGGCACTTCCCACCCACATATCCATGATGATGGCCCTTCCTTATACTCTACATACTCTTATAATAGTGGTACTTCCCAAGCACTTAGAATATTTCCAATAAGAAACATTACATGAAGAAACCAATAACCAAGCTTACAACACACTAAGGCCACAAAAATATTTCCATAACAAAGCATATAAAACAAGATGACTGAAACAAAATTCCCATAACAATTTCATAAAAAAAATCCCTATGAGAATCATCCATGAAATATCACATTTCAATAAAGAAACCCATTTTATTGAAAATCGTTTTCTCAAACCATTTCTATAAAACAACCCAAGTTACCGATTTTAAATCATCATTTTAAAATCCATCAACAAGAAAATTTCACCACACAAACTATTTTCCACAAAAGTACACAAAAAAATAGCAAAGGGATAACTAACCAAATTGAAAACTCAAGAACACCAATTAATTCCAGTAGAAAAAATTAATTTGAACAATAATTCTAGTTCTAATAATGTGTAGTCAAGAGAGAATCCAGCTACCAATATGGTTCCATTGAAATCGAACCACAAGTAACTACAAAACAAATAAAAAATATGCTCTACCAAAACCACTCTATATCTCCTTAAATACTATAAAATAGACATAATATTTTCAATTAAGTTAAAAACCATAGATCTAAAAGTAATAGATGTAAATCTAGAAAACCAAGAAAGAGGGAATAATCTATCTTGAGAAACCAACAAAATAACCAAGAGAGAAGATATAACCAATATGAAACCACATAAAATCCATTAAAATGAGTGGGTGATCACCCCTATCCAATGGGTAGTGGAATAACATTTTAGGGTTAGTATGGGTGAAGAAATGGGTGAGTTAGGGTCAATCTCGAGGACTCCCAGAATTTAAATCCCTATTTTAAAGGGTCGCACGGTTATCATGCACGGTTAGAAATAACGTGCGCTAATCATGGTAAATCTGATTCCTCAATGGGGAACCTCACACAACCCATAACACACTATTAGGAAAACTGATCATAAACCATGTGTACCACACTTCCCGCACAGTTCACGATGCACGGTTTCCCCAAACTATACTCAAACCGTGAAATTTTAAAAAGGAATCCATTCTTATTCAGTATCCTTAGAAACACTCAAAACCATTTCCCAACTATTCACAAGAACATTAAAACAATAAAAAAGCATAAAAAGGCAATATACCTGAAACTGGGGGTGATACACCCTAGCGATGTCACCATAGTGGTGTCACCAAGGAGGTATCACCCTGACAGTGTCTCACCCTAGTGTTGTCACACAAGGAGTTTCACCCATGGGGTGTCACCATGGGTTTGTGGCACCCTAGTATTCTCTTTCTATAAGTGGCTCATTTGCAACCACTCACCCATTACTGACTCTTCCAGCGGTTCCAGGACCAGTAGTGTCCCATGCTTGGTTGTAGGTCACCCTAGTGGTTACTCGTATGGATATGTCTCACCCAAGGGTGTCTCACTGATGATGGAATATGGTTCATCATGATGGTTCCACATCCATCAGTTCCTCATCTAGCAGTTCCTCTTTCAGTGGTGCCTCATTCAGTGGTGGCTTGACATGCGATGCCTTTTCCGACAGTTTATTGAATAATGTTCCTAGTTATTCTAGTTTTTCCCTTTTAATATCTTTATTTTATGTTTAATAAGTTTTATTCCATATTAAAAAAAATTTAGGATCGTTATCATTTCTATAAAATCTATTATTATTTTCCGATTATTCCTGGGTATTTTAATTGGTTAAAACATCCTTTTCTTGGCCAGATCATCCTTTAATCTAAAATTAAAACTATTTCTAACCCATAACTCGAATCAGATATTCATCAATAAAAATTATCATTCATCTTGTTTGATCCATCTTCATTTCTATTGATACCAGATGTCCCAGTAACCTTCTTCCATATTAGTTTTTCTTGGGCTTGGTTTAGGATTCCCTATATAGTCAACTTTTTAATGCGCAACCCAGTTTTCGGCATAACTTGGAAGTTTCAATCATTCTCCTTCATTGTATGTTTTTCCATAGACTTTGAAAACTTTGCACCAAATGAGATGGGAGTAAATATGATTTAATTATAATTATTGTTTATTATACATTAATAATGATAATTTAATTGTTTCTAGAATTAATTAACATGGGATGGGTAAAAGTGACACATTCTCTTTTTATGTTATTGTTCATGATGATGTTTCTATTATTATGGGATAACCACTCAGTGAAAAGTCATGGTCATTGGTGGTGTTTTTTTATGATCATAATGGTTTCTGGAATTCCTGTTTTCTAGTTTTTGTCGAATGTTAATATATAATTTTTTTAACAACTTATATTCCAATAACCAAATGACCCCCTAGGATTATCCATTTTCTAGGATAACCCATAAATTAACAAGTATAATGAAATAAGGGATGTCTTGTGAAATCTGAAAATGTGTCTTCTTTCTATGTGAGCGGATGTGATATGTGAAATTATTGTCTTTTGTGTGTATCGAGGGATTGGATGACATGAGGATTTTTTTTGTGTGGATATAATTGGTGTGGTGGGATTACGCAGCATGGCTATGATTTTTGAATTTGATTTGGTGTGTTCCTAGATTTAGTTGTGGGTTTTGGTTTTTTTATAAAATAATAAGTTGGGAGGATAATTTTTAAGGATAATAGTATTTGGTAAGGGTTCTTCTCCATTGATAACATGAAGAATTATTTTCCTGATACTATAGGTCATGATGACATATCATAAATGTGGGGTTTTTTTATTTAACATGACTATTACATTGTTTCCTAGTTTCACCGGTAGGTGTGGAATGAATAAATAATTATTTAATTATAAATTTAATGGTTTGTTTTGGGTTGTTTAACAATATATACATTGTTAAATGAGTTGTTTGGGATTGAGAAATGGGGTTTTTGCTAGTTGGGTGATGTTGTTCATTTTATGGTAGCATCAATGTGGGAGTTTCATGAGATGGTTAGTGATTTTTATTATAATGACATAGGTTGGGATTGAGTGTTCGGTATTGTTTAAATGGACTTTTATATTCATATCACTTGGGTTCTCAAACCACTCTAGTAAAGAATTATGTTCCAAACACCCCCATACTCATGGTGGAGGTTGTCCATCCCAATACCGTGTGAGAATTTCAATTGTTGGGTACCAACATTATTTCCACTCTATCATCCATGAGAGATAATAATGGAATATTCTGTGAGGTATGATGTTTATTTAGTGATATACACGGTGTTATGAGGTGTAAGTGTCTTCGGGTGAGATGAGATAACGTAGGTTTTTTGGAGAGAGATGGTTAGTTTCCCAAGTGTCTTTGAGATGATATGAGATGTATTTTGAATGGTTTCTTCAAGGTGAGATATGATGTGTTGTTCTATGATGTCAGGTTTCTTTTAGATGGATGTGTTGTGAGGCCCGTGTTTGAGTGGGCTCGATGTGTTGTGAGGACCAGGTGTGTACGGGTGGGTTATTGTTTGGTATAAGGTAGGGATGGGAGCACCATGACGTATGACATTGTGAGGGAGTATCCTAGAAATGGAAAAAGTGTTGTGGGATTTCCAATAATTTATTTTCTTCATATAATTTCACTTTACTTTCCTTTTTTATGAGCATGCCTTGGTGTTCTTGGAATTGGTTTGTATACCTATTTAGGTGTTGTGTGGTTCTCTTATTTTCCTATAGGGGAATGAGTATGTTCCATTCTCATGTACATGGGATACTTTTTATTTCTTAATACGTGTACTTGTATGATCACCAAACAAATATGAAACTCATTTCATGTATCCAAGAGGATTTCATCAACCATGCTAGGTATTACTCGCTCCAGTCATGGGATGGTTTCTGTGTCACTGCATTATCTTACATTTGTGTATTTACTTGGGAGACTATTTATTATCATTAGTACTACTTCTTTAATGTATGTGGTATAGTATTGGAATTTAATATATATATATATATATATATATATATATATTTCATGTAGCTTTTGTGGATCGTTAATATTATATACTAATCAGTTTTCTTATAATGGTTATTTTTTTTAATCTAAGATTTGCATACCCTTGGTGCTAGTGACAATCCTATGGCCTACTAGATGTGGGACTCAGGGGTCATGATCTCACATTAATTATTATTGATGTTGGAAGGGTATCATTTGAGGGAGTGGTTCATGAAAGAGTAGTGTCAATGGTGATAATTGATAGATTGGATGCAATTTGGATATATGCACAATGAGGATTTCATGGTGTGGAAAGGAAATAGTGTCATTTTACTATGTCATGTGACATATTCCTCAGATACCCACTAAGATATATGAATTTATTTCCCCCATTATCTAGTGTATAGGGATTATCCTTATTCAATTACCAAGTAAGATGGGCCTGCTTGTAGGGTAGAGACCTAGGAGAGGTACATGTTTCAAATTGAACATTGTTCATGTTTTAATTTATATTGTGTTATGAAAGATAAAATTAATTAAAATAAATCATAATAAAATTAAATACTACTCCAACATAGTAAATATTTGTTAAAAGTTCACTTATTTTTGTTGGTCATTGTCTGCGTATGGATCTCGCAGTCGACGTTTAACTGGATAATCTGATTGATCAATATAGGGTAGACCCAGTTTAAGAGGATGACCGGTTAATGAAGATGTTGTGTGATTTACGATGGATGGAATTTTGGATGCATGATATAATTGTTTAACACATGGATATAGAGAGATATTTTGTGTATATAAAGATTTCTTTTTTGTTTGATCTAGGCCCAGGTGGGGTACTCAGTTCCTATTGATGTCAGTCATATATAGGGAACTGCGTGTCTGTGGGGGATGCTCTATTTTTTTGATGAAATAGAAGCCAAATTTTTATGGTTTAATTAAAAATGATGTTATGATATGATTTTTTTAAAGACCATCAAATAAGTATAGATATAGGATCTCATGTCTATTCAGCAAGAGATTTTTTCATTGTGGGAGGTGGGAATCATTTTCAATGAACTTATGTGTTTTTCTCCAGAACTTTTTCTGGATGAGGTATCTCCTATGATACATATTTAGGTGGAACTCCATATCTATTTCTAGTATGATGATACTTGTTTTATATTGGAAATGTATTTTTTGGTTTAGAAGAATCCATATGTTATCGAGAAAATCAACTAGTATGGAGGTTTTCTCTGAAATGGAAGCCCTCAGATTTATTTAGTAGGAAAGGTTTTTAATGCTAGATCTCAAAAACAAGAAATTTAGAGGGTTCTACCGGTAGGGAGTCATCCTAATAATACTACTTTAAATAATTCTATTTCTATGTGTTTTCATACATTTCTGTGGTAAATTTCACAATTTATTTTCAGTTTTGGGGTCCATGGTCATTTCACAATCCAATACCAAGAAGTTCCTCATGGACAGTTTTGTGGAGATGGATAGGTTCTCCACGAGGCTCAGCAACAGTTTCCAACGAACCATTCCAAGATTAGGGGCATCTTTATTTTTCAACACTTAGGGGAGATAGACTTGTTAGAGGCCGACTTCATGATGTTACTCATATTTAGGGACTTTGTCCCTAGAGTCGCTATGTATGTAGTCATCCGCAGAGAGGAATAGGTTCTTGGAATAGTCAGTTCCATGCAGTGGAGGAAGTAGTTAAAGAGGGACCATAGATCTTCAAAGAGAATTTTTGAATGTTTAGTACCACATCATAGGTCTTTTTTTATTCTAGAGAATAACACTCCATTTTTGTACCCTCTCTAGCCCAAGCTCTAGGACTAGGCATAGAGAGCCTTCTCGTGCCCTCAGTAGGGAGTACATCTATCAGAGGCTAGAATATATTGTTTTGATGTGTGTTAGGGGTGTAGACTCTTTATGGGACCTCATCAGTCCCATGTTGGAATTTTCTTTCAATAGATGAAACCAGATGATTCTATTCTAATCATAGACTAGTTTATTACAAATGTTCTATTATTAATTTACTCTATATGAATGTGTTATTTTTTGATGCGGATGGTCATTGCGTGGTTTTTGTTTTCAGGATGTGTTTCGATGTGGGTAGTTGGAGTATGAAGACCGTATTTTCATTTTTGGATGAGATGTAAATTGATTTAGTGGAAGATGAAATGTTGGAGGTTCATAGGGTCATCATTGATGTCTTTGATGTTTTTTCATTTATTTTGTCACTATACCTCCTTGGCATGATGTGGTGTTTGGGATAGAATTATAGCCAACTGATTCTATGATTTAGATGGATCATTATTAGAAACATCTTCTATGTTATAGGAATTGAGTATTTAGTTAGATTATTTGATTCAAAAGGATTTAATCTAGCTTATGGTGTGTCCATGTGGTGATCTAATGTTTATCTCCAAGAAGGTAAATGGTAGTCTTTGGTTGTGTATAGACTACCCGATTTTGAAATAGTTGAATTACTAGTATAGTTATGCTCTTTTAGGATATATGATCCTTTCAACCAATTTATATTGGATAGTTGGTTTTATATGATCAATCTATGGTCCTGATATCACCTGTTGAGGGTCAATGTGGGTGATATTCAAAAAACAACCTTAGATGTTGGTATTATCAATTGGAGTTTGTAGTCATTATTTTGGTGCAACGAAATGAGAAGACATGTGCTTGGGGATTTTGAAATTTCTGTTCCATCAGTTCCTATATCAGTTCATCTTCATATTAATTGATGATATATTGATCATCACGATGTCAGATAAGGAGCACACTGAGCATATTTGAACTATAAATTATTTTCAATGATGTCATTGGATCTATGGATTGTTCTCCAAGTCTATGTTCCAGAAATGATAGATTCATTTTCTAAAGCATGGGTTGTCTCTTATGGGTAAGGAAGTAGACCTATGAAAGACCAAGGAAATGGTTTCTTGAGAAGCTCTCGAGAATTGGGAAGAGGTTCAATGTTTCCTTGGATTTTTTTGGCCATTACTTGTGGGATGTACCTGTATTATCTTGATTTTCATCCCCATTTCTATATGTCACTATAAAGCATCATGATTTTATGTTGATTTTTCTATTTTATGTAGTATTAAATTTCCAAAAGGATATGTTATTTAGTGACCTAGTGCTCCTATTTCATGAGGAATGGGTAATGTTTGAGGTGTTTGTTTATACTTTCTATCTGGGTGTGGTAAGTGTTATAATGATGTATTGAGTGGTGATTTCATAAGGGTTCAGGCATTTGTGTCTCCATGAAAATAACTATCCCAAGCATGATCTAGTGTTTGCAACAATTTTTCTTGTGTTGATTCTATGGTGGAATTACCTCATTGTTGAGAACATTGGGGTCATTACAGATCATAACTACTTGAGGTATGACTTTTCCCATAGTGAACTAAACATACAACAGTGAAGGTGGATGCATTTTCTTCCAAATTACGATTTTGGGATTTCTTACACCTTAGTAAAGGGTTATGTTGTAGATGAAACATTGAAAAGAATTTCATGGATGGGATTTTTCACTAAAATGAAGATTTTCATAGAGCGATAGGGGAGATGGAATCCTTTTACATAGATGAATTGGTGGATAGTGGTGCATGGGCTCTATTTCAGATGATTGTGTAATCTTCATTGATGAATTAGGTGGAGGTGTATTAGTGGGGAGACACAGAGGTAGAGGAAATGCACGATCATGATGTCCATTATGATGATCTGAATAAAATTTCAGTGGAATATTGAAATATGATGTTTTTTCTTGAAAACTAGATTAATCTGGAAGTGATTAATGATAGAGTCATTTGTGAGTTTCATAAATTGAATTGAATATACACATGGGATTATCCAAGATTCATAATGGATTAAGGATGTAGTTTTGGTGGATGGAGATGAAACAAATGGAGACATAGTTTTTGGATATGTCCATAGTGTTTAAGCAGGTGAGGGAAATGCAACATGTCCCTGATGGGTTGGTATAGCCTATGGATGTTCCAAAATTTTAATGAGATGAATTATCAAAGGATTTTATTAGTGTTCCTGAAATCAGGAACAATTAATTATTTGACAATGAACTATGTTGATGATGTGGTGCGGTTTACTGAAAATTGATATATCCATTGTCTCGTATAAGTGTGCATGGGTTACCTCAAAAGTCTATAGGGGATTTTAGAATTATTTTGGCACTCAGTGATGCATGAAAACTACGTTCCAACCTGTGAAATATGGGAAAATATAAGAGACTGTCATTATATTGGTAAACATACTATGATCTTACATCTTATATATTGGTGGATCTGGGCACTACACATGCCCTTGGTGTAGTTAATAAAAAATAATAGGTATCACCAATCCACCGGCATGGATCCATTTGAGGACTTGTATAAGAGACTGTTTCATTCCCCATTTTATTGGATGGAGGTTGGGGAGATAGTTGTTCTTGATCCCAATGTGGTACAGATCATGATAGATAATGTTCAGCTTGTTTCTAAGAGGATGAAAGAAATGCATGACTAGAAGAAGTCTTATTTCTATTAGAGAAGTATTTATATGGAGTTCAAGTTTGGAGAATAATTTTTTTTAAGGTTTTCCCTCAATGTTCCCAATAATGATTTGGTAGAGGGGGTAAGATTTATCCCTTGTTCATTGGACCCTTTGTGGGTTTTGGGGTTAGTTTCTAAAGTATCATATAATTTTTTGTTTCCACCGTTATTACTGAGGATCAACGATGTATTTCATGTCTCTATGATACATCATTATCTTCATGATGACTCCCATTTCATTGACTGGTTGGAGTTTGATATCGAGTATGATGCTATGTTTTTGGAGAATCTAGTAGAGACCTATAATCCTCGAGAGAAGGTTATGCATGGATGAGACATTCCCTTTATTAATCTATTGTGTTGGCATGATGGAAGGGATGAGGGTACTTGGGAATGATAGATGAATATGTTTTCCCAATACCTATGGTGTTTATGAGTTTTTCCTTGTACACCATTTCTTTTTTCATGGGATGTTTGAACCATACATATTATTATATGTTTTGTTTCCATTGGTTTTTATGTGTGTGGTGAGATAAATGATAATGTATTTACATATAAAAATGATAGTACCTGGTTAATAATGAATATGAATTAATTAAAACGTGATAAAAAATATGCAAGTGTGTTAGTGTCACCTAGAGCATATAGTATCCTGACATAGGGGAATAAATTCCATTATTTGTGTGTTCGGATGTGGTGTTTCATTGTGGTTGCGTAAATGTGTTTGTGGCCATTTGGGTTGACATGATACTAACTATGATGATAATGACTAGTTAGAAATTTTTGGAGGAGGGGTTCTTCTGTGTATAGGGTTTCATATCCATTTTGAAATAACCCAAGGAGGTTTATCATTGAACCTTGTTGTGTATAGTTTGTGACATTATTTCAAGTGTGATGATATACCTGAGAGGTATCTTGGAAGATGGTTATTTATAACCTTCCTCTAATACCCTTTGTGATGGTTTTTAATTATCAAGGGGAAGAATAGTTTTAGAGACATATGATGTAATGAAACAGACTATCTCAATCCATTACATTGTTGGAAATATATTGTTTGGGGTGTATTGGGATTTAAAGGTGACACATTTCCACAAATTGAAATATTTCCATGTTTTTCATGTTATCCAATGGTGATTCATGTCAATGGAATCAACCTTGTGGTTTCATGGTAAAAAAGTATCACACTTGTAGTGTCCCCATGGTGGAGTATCATACCGGTGGTTTCACCTAAGCGGTTTATCCATAGTGGTCACTCACTGGCAGTCACTCACATAGTGATGCCTCATCCAACGGTCTCTCGACCAGAGGTGACTCATGCTTGGTGGTAGGTCACCCTGTCAGTGACATTTCTAGTGGTGTCTCACTCGATGGTGTCTCACTAAAGATGAAATATGGTTCAACCTAATGGTTCCTTATCTATCGGTGTCCCATATAGTGGTGCATCGATTAGCAGTGCTTCACTAGAAGAGCCTCATCTGGAAATGTCTCATAACCAGTGCTCCCAGTTTTTCTTTTTTGTCATTCTATGCTATTATTGGAAATAAAACATGTTTTAATCTATATTTTATTCTAAATTACTAGTATTCAATGTCCAAAAATCATATCTTTAATTTCCTAAGAGTCCTATTGATTTTAATATTTTAAAAATACAGTTGTCATGATTCGATCTTCCTTTAATGGAAAATTAATATTGTGTCTAACCCATGACTCTGATCATATCATCATCAAGAAAAAATATATTTCCCATTGATCATTCTTTCTTCCTTTCTCTTGATACTGGACATCCCCAAAACCTTATTTTGTAGATATTTGTCCTAAGTTTGGTTTGTGATTTCCTAGAGAGTCACCTATTGTACGTGTGACCCGGTTTTTTGGCTAATCATGGATGTTTCGATCATTCTACTTCTAGTATTTATTTTCATTCAAAATTCTAAATTTTTTTCATGTGTAGTGGGTATATATATGTCTACTTTTGAATATATTTGAATCAAAAATATTTAATATAATTTAATTTGTTTATGAAACAATATATATGGCATGGGAAAAGTGATGCATGATCTTGTTCTATTATTACTTCAACTGATATTAATATTTGCATGGGATATGTACTCACTGAGAATTATTGTTTTTGGGGGAACATGTTTAGGAACTATATCATTTTTTGAATTCATGTTGTTTGTATTTTTAAACAGTTATATATAAAAGTTTTTTAACCATGTATATTATGTTAATAAATTGATTCCACATGCTCTTCCATTTATATGATAACCCCAAAATTTAAAAGTGGAGTTAAATTTGGGGTGCCTTATAAAATCAATAAATTTTATAGAAGGGTATTTAAGGTGGTCAGTTGTGTGGAATTGATGTGATTTTTTTATATGTGGGATGAGTGCATTACATGTCGATGGGTAATGGAGATGTGATGGGGGTGGTGTGATTTTGACCAAGGGATGTGGTTTTTGGTTGTGTTTTGGTGTGTTGATAGATGTGGGTGTGAGTTAGGGTTTTTTTATGTTAATATGAATAGATGGGTGGATGAGTTTTAATAAGGACATCACTTATTAGTAACAATGATTTACAATTTCTAATAAGTATAATGATTCACTTCGTACCTATAGGTCATTGTGATGGGTCTTTATTGTGATGTTCGATATTTTCCCATGATGGATACTGTGTTTCATAGTTTTCAGGGTAGTGAATGAATGAAAAAAAGAATATTTAATTATGTTTGGAATGGCTTGGGATTGTTTTGATAACAAAATTCAAATAGTTAAATGATTTTTTTGGGAATCTATAATGGGTTTTGTGGTTTGTTGTGTTGTATTGTGAATTTAAAGGTAGCATAATAGTTTTGAAGTCATGAGATGTTTAGTGATTTTGTAAGTAAACCCATATTCTGGTTTTGAGTGTTTCATATTATTTATGTATACATGTATTTTATTATGATTTAAATTTTCAGCCCACCCGTAATGAGAAATATGTATCGAGCACCCCCATAGTCATGGGGGAGGTTATCTTTCCCATCATCTATTAGGGAATATGGATGGCTGGGTACCCATAATTTTTATAATCATTATTCTATGAGAGGTAGTTGTGGAACATTATATGATGATTGGAGGTATATTGGAACCTTAGCTAGTTGTTTGTGGACCATGTGTCTTCTGGCAAGATGTGATAGCCTAGTTGTTTGTAGGTGAGATGGTTTGTTTCACTAGTTTATTCGGGATAATATGTGTTGTTATTTACCATTTTTTATTAGGATTATAAATGAAGTGATGTTTTGTGAGGACCCAATGTGTGTGGGAATGATGTGTTGTGAGACCCATGCGTGTGAGGGTAGGATGTGTTGTGGGTACCATGTTTTTCAAGTGGAATGTGGTGTGGAATACGGAAGGGATGGGAGTGCGGGGATGTATGAAATTGGGAGAGTGGAATAATAGTGGGAATGGGGTGTGGGGTGCCTTATCATCTATTTAATTTATATTATATTACTTGAATTGAATTTTATTTTGAGAATTCCTTGGTGATGTTGGGTTTCGTTAGTTTTCTAGTTTAGGATCTATTGGGATCTGATGTTTTCTCAGGGGGGAGTGAGTATGCATCATTAAAATGTGCACAAGAGACATTTCATTTCATAAGGAGTATACTTTTATGTATAACCTACATACATAAAATGGTTTTCTGGTTTCTAGTATTCGTACATGGACCATGCTTGGCATTATTTTCTCAATCCTTCAGCTGTTTGTTATGTCACTCCATTACTATAATTTTGTATATTTAATTTGGATACTATACTTTATTGCCTCAGTTGTACTTCTTGCATGAATTTGGGATGGTTTTTTTATTCTAATATATATATATATATATATTTTTTGGATTTTTTGTTGATGATTTATCTTTTCTCTTAATTGTGTTCCTTATTAAGGGAAATTCATCCCATACTGTGATATTTATTAAAACTTGGATCTAGTAACCATACTAGACACAACTAGATGCAGGACGTAGGTGGTCATTATCTATCATTAATCATTTCCAGTAATGGAGGGGTATTATTAGAGAGACAGTTTCATGATAGAATGTTTTCAGCAACATGATTCATGGTCGATCTCCAACTCCATCAAAAATATTATCAATTAATCTAATATATTATAAATTAATAAAAAATGATCAATCATTAATGTGTTTTTTATTTCAATATTCATTATATAATTTTAATGGATTCTTTTACAAATCAAGTAATAAATTTAGAAAATATATTTTCTTTATTTCATTCCCTTTCATAGTAATAGTATTGTCATTCGGTAGTGTATTTATAAATTCCAACATCATCCCCTCTTCTATGAAATTAATATTCATAGTAAAATATTCATCCCAAAATAAATAAAAGTAATTTCTCTCCTTAAAAATAATCAATAAAAAAGATTCATTCATGCTTTCATTAAAAATTAAATAATAGAAAATTTGTTACCAAATTTTTTCAAATTTGGGTAAATATTTAACATTAGTCTCAAATACATCAACAATAATACCAAAATTCAACATTATAAATTATAAAAATAGATAATATTTTTTCTCCTCCAAAATATTTATCAAAAAATAAAAAACCTCAGAATATAATATATTTTTTCAAACATTTATCCTCAAACAAAACAATTTATCTCAATGAATCACATAGAGAACATGAGAGAACATTGATCATATATTATCATAGAAAATTAGCCCAATTCCCCCTTAAATAATAATTTAAATTTGTATTCATCAAGATATAAATAAATACTTGTTCCTCAAATAAATTATTGGATTATTAGATATATTATATAATTTCAATAAACATCATCATTGATTACCCAAATCACTCTTTCATCAAATCAGAAACCAACTTCATTGTTACCAACACTATCCCACATAATTCCTAAGTTTCAATATTCTCCACATCCAAATGAGTCATTATTAAAATACAATATGCACATATTAATGTTCATATTTCTATTAATTATGTTTTGAAAAAAAATCACATTAACACTAAACATAATTTCAGGGTTATAAGTAACATTCAAAAATTGTTTTAAAGTCCACAATGAAATACTACTTAGGACCAATATGTAGATTTCTTTAGATTCTAATAAATAGAATATGTTATGTATAACACTATTAAAAATAATTATTTAATCTAAATACATATACACATCAATCTATTCATATCAATAGTAGGAATAGTATGTATCCTTCCTTGTCATAAGAGATAACTCTTAAAATATGGAATATTATCATATAATGAACCTATTATCTACGAAAAATATAATTATATAAAAATATTAAACTATTATATAAATTAAACCCCTTAATTGAACATTTCAATTATCAATGATAATTCATTTCTCCATGTTCTTTTTTCCTAAATAAATTGTCCTCACATTCTTCTGAGGCATGTGTCAAATTCCTTCCTTAGACATAGTATACATATGGGAAAAATAATATAGATATCTTTATGGTCTTCATATAACTATATTTTTTATAATTAAGTTATATATTAAATACACCCATAGTGATAATATTATTCATATAATGAGTTAACTAATTACGTATAATTAATAGGTTTCTCCATCGAAATCAAGATTTTATCTGAAATCGCATGGGTACAATCATTCAATTGTTTAAGAAAAATATAATTAATTAGATTCCTTATAAATCTATAAATTGACTAATACCTATTAGAATAATATGAGAATCAACTATCATAATTACAAACTATATAAGCATCGATGTTATTTACAGTTCATATAAAACACATATAATTATATTCAATAATTCAAAATATATATCTTTCCATGGTATTTAATGGTCTCCATCTTTTAAAATTCCTCATAAAAATTCCAAATATAAAATATTAGTTAACCAATGAAATTTATATTGCAGTTTCAAACAAGTTGTGTAATATGTGAACATTCCCCATTAACCACACAAATAATAGAGATATATCGAGCCTACACTTTTCAATGTTATTACCCATATAAAAATATATTACAAAAACACATCCACATGTTGTGTCCATATAGTGACGTGTTTCTTTGAGAAATCATATATTTTATCCCTTATATAAACATTATGACCCTAACATATACATATGAATATTTTCACTAGATTTCCTAAGATTATGTTCCATAGTAAATATTTTCCTAAATCCATTAAAACAATTTTATAGTAAACCCCCTAAAATAAAAACTGTAAAAACAGAAATTTTAATTCCCTAGTGGTGGTGCCTAAATTTTTACATGGGAATTAGATAAAATTGATGTCATTATAAATGAACAATCTGTTTAGTTATCTTGATGAACTAGATACACAAATTCCTCCTATTTTATACTGGATGTAAGATACGAATCCTAGTAGAAGTAAATATTTTCCACCATGAAATCCGGTAGGGATTCTTTCTACAACTCCCATGAAAGGGAAAATGATATGATATCCTCCAATACTATAAAGTGGTTAAATAAAATTGAAATTATAATTAATAAATATTTACAATCAATAATTAATGGTAAATGACATAAAATAAATTCCATTAAATCAAAATATGGATGGAAAAATACATCCATGTAAGTTATGGAAAACAATTTATTAGAAAAACATATTTATATTCTTTATAAAGGAAATGAATAAAAATTTATTTCATGATCCCAAAATTTGTGATAAATTTATTGTAATGTTTGTGAGATAAAAATATTTAAAAAATGGTAGGAATAAATGAAATTCTCATTTAATAAGGCTTGTAAATAGGTTCATCTAATGAGACCGGATGATGCATCGTGGAGATATATTTAATTTTTCCCAACCCATCACATCCTATCCAATGAATTATTTATATATTCAATGGAAATCATAATTTTTAAATAATATTTCTTAACAATAAATTTTTTTATTGAGTTAAGAATTTAAAAAATTATTATTTCTGATAAAATTAAATAATATTAAATAAAAAAAATAGATTATAAAATAGAGTTTAGATTTGGAAATAAGAATATAAATTAATCAAAAAATATAGATATTTAAGTGATATGAATTTCTCAATAAAAAATGTTCATAAGAAATTTAATTTTTAATGGGATTGTAAATGAAAAAAAGTAAGAGATCATGTCATTAAAAATATATGTTTTGGAATAAATTCATATTTTTTTGAGAGTAAATGAAACCAGAGTTTTAAAATCATTAAATAGTATTATTTGTTAAATCATTGGGAACATTAATATGATTAGAAGTCTCATAAAATGGTTATTATAATGGTAGCATCCACTAAGGATTATTACATTTAAAAGAACCATTTATTATGAATATTTATAATGAAAAGAAAAATCCCATTCAAATAATAAGAATAAAAATAATCCTTTAAAACCTATTAAAATGTCATAGATAATATTAATTAGAAACCCATTGTGTGTAGGTACTGTAGGGGAATGTAGTGGACTGAAGTAGCGACGACACTATAGCAACGGTGGGCCCTGTAGCGGAGGTAGGGTACTGGGTGGTACTATAGCAGGTGGGTACTTAGCATTACTATTCACAAAATGGGCTTTGGGCAAAGAACATGTCTCTAGGGACCATGTAATGTGCTTATTTCTCACTTGGCCTTCATGCTATGTAATGTGTCTCCCTCTAACAAGTTAAAAGAGGTCTTTTCTTTGATTTTATAATGAATAAGTCTTCTTCCCCAAACATTAGAAAAACCTAGATAATATTAAATTTGTTTAATATACATATTATCAAGTAAAAAATGAAAATATTAATATATTATTCCAAAATATGTACATACATGGAAAATATACTAGATTAAAATCAAAAATTAATGATATTTTATTTTTATTATTTAATTTCCTGATTGAAGAAAATTGGAGTAAATGTTGGAATAAACATTGAAACTCATTAAATATTTTTATTAAAATAAAATATATGTAGATTATATTTTATTAATTATATGTTTACTTAAATGGAAACAAGATAAATAAAAAATTGATATATAAAAATATATTTTCACCTCTTGCCAATATTCAAAATTTTATCCATTTCGAGGGTAAAATTTACATGAATAAGTATACATTAAAAATAACTAGGTATTCATGTTAAATACATAAAATGGGAATAATACACACCATATAATAATTCATATGTTCATAATAACAAATATGTATCAATTGGATGAAAATAAAGATGAAATCCCTTATAAAACTTTTCACATTGATTAAATAAATAGTCATTGTATTATCGTATGCAACAAATTTACACCAATATTTAAATTAAAAATACAATATAAAATATTAATAGTTCATTAAAAATAATATTTTTGATTTACTTAGTTGATAAATATGTAATATGACCAAGTAAAAAAAATTCGGTTATAAAACCCCATAAAAAAAATTTCACTATGGTTGAAAATGATTTAACATAATATATAATAGTTTTGAAATTGTATTGTATTTATAGAAGGAAAATATTAATACTTAATATTTCATATATGATCCTCTTATAATATCGTATCACCCACTCATTAATAATATATAATTTTCATAGCTGTTTTAGGTGCATCTAATTCTATTTCTCAGGTATGTTTATAATATATGTTTCAATTATTTAGAATAGTATATAGTTCCACCATTTACATAAATATACTAATGTTGTAAATAAAATATTAATTAATTAAGTAAATTTTGGGAAGATTTCATGAATTTTTTACATTGAGAATGAAGTTGGATAAATGTATGGATGTGGTAGGTCGTATGTATACATGAGCGTCATATTTATTTTATAAATGTATGAATGAGTGATGAATTAGATGATTTATAAAATTTAAAAAATCAATATTATTTAATAATTATAATATATATATATATATATATATATTTCATTTTTATGATATTATTTATATCCACATGAATATGTGATTAAAATAGAATTTACTTTGTTTGTGAGATGGTAGTCCACCATACAAAAGAACTATGTTTTTGATACCTATAATATGGAGAATAATATTGATACATATTATAATATGAGAATAATAAAATATTAATATATTATAAATACATGGGTAATAAAATATTAATTTTTAGGAAAAATTGATTGTTGTAGAATAATAAGAAAAAAATTAAAAACATTTTGTATAATGATTAAATTATCTAAAAGAAACACATTTTGGATCTCTTATTTAGTACACTAGTGTCAGAATTTTGGGAATAAATCCACCCATAAAACGTCGATATTTATATTTTAGATATAGTTTTATATGGTTTAGCCATGCTAAATTGATATTTATGTATGTAGATGTGAACGGAGGAGGTGACCTTTCATAATTAATCTGATTGTCTCAATTATTATAAATCAATTATTGGAAATATTATTTTTCATATTCTCTGATAAATTGAAAAAACAACTCATATTTTAAGGTGATATGGCCATTTAATATTTATGATCAATTAATATATTCATATAATTGTTTAGTTAAATTTAGAACACATCTGTTACTTTAACCCCATTGTTAACCTTGTATTATAATAATGATTGTAAAACAAATTCAACACTAAAGGGTTATAATTTAACAAATAAGATAACAATTTGATCAAAAATGGACCCGATATTAATTTTTTAACAATACCATATTCCATTTGTACTATATTATCATATTACAGCAATTTAATTATATATTAATTCATTTTAAAATAACATTAATTTCATTTATGACACTACTTTAATAAATTGACATTAATGTCACAAAAACAAAAAAGGTATTTCAATATAATAAAATCATACATCTCTAGTATGGAATATTAATCTGTAAATAATTTTTAACAAATAATGAATCCAAATTTTGTTTCATTTAATATTTTGAAATTTATTTACTATATATGTATAATACCTGAAAAATAAAAACATGGAGTTTTGTAAGCATTTAAGGTAATTTTGTCATTACTAAAATTTAAACATTAAACACCAATATTAAAATTAATTTATTTTCATCAAAATTATCTTTTTTATTCATTCCTAATATATTATAATCTTTATATAAATAAATTAATGAAATTAAAATCATGATAATTACATATTTCAATATTCACTACATAAAATAGTATAAATTAAATTATCAAGGAAACATGTAACCAAAATGAAATAACATAATATTTATGAATGGATGTTTTGAATTCATCCAATAAAATAAAATTATAATAATTTTTGGGTTTATTTTGATACATTATCTCATATTATAATCAATTTCTACCCATTTTTACCTTATTGTGATGAGAATTATTTAGCATAATATATATTCATTTTAAAAAATAAAAGTGAAATATTTACAAAACATGAACATTTTATATCCAAATCTGTTATCCATTATTCATGATTCATTATCTATAGGATGGTAATATAATGTTTTTCAAATATTCATAAAATAAAACGGAAAACGTTTTTAGAAAATATTTATTGTTAGCATTAAAAATTACTTATATCCAAGTCATTAATATTTGTAATTGAACTATAATTAAAATTATTATTAAAAAAGTAATGACATTGTACATTGATAACAAATTGAATATATATATGTATGAAAAAACTACCGGATTTCATGAATATATGTGAGATTAATGGAAACGTTTCTGTTATTCACTATTCGATGAAAAATAAACAAAATTATAAAAACCCTAAAATATAATCCAATGATAATTTCCATAATAAGTTATCAAAAATCATGTTAACTTTTCAACATTATTTTTTATAAAAAATTTATAAATTGTTTATAAATTTGATGCCAAAATTCCATAAAAAATAATTTCTGAAAGAAAATTCTTTTCATGCACAATATGACAATACTAACAATTGTGTTCTATATTTTATCAATATTTTAAAAAAATTTAGTTGAATATGAACATTATTAATATATTTCAAACTACGGTCACATTATCCTTACCTACTAATTCAATAGAAATGTCAGAACTGTTACATTTTAATAATTATATTCTTATAAAATATCTCAATTCCTTCAATGATAGGTGTTTCATGTTATGAATTATTTTGAGATTAATAATATGTTATTAAAAATTTTTAGGGTGTTATATACATATTATGTTTTAGTGGTGATCAACACCCACATTTTAAAGAATAGCTAGTGAAATTAACAATGCAAAGATTCCATGGAATAAAATACACAATAATTACTAATGAATGAAATATTAATTATCATAAATTAATAATATTTAGTAAAATATACATTAATATGTTTCATAATATGTTTATATGATTATTGTCACTATTATAATGGAGACTAATAATATTTCAAGGATATCACGAGTTGTTGATATTAAATTTTCTAATCACATTTTACAATGTATGTGACATATTCTATATTCAAAAAAATGTTTTATTTGTTGAGGTATAAATAATTACATATGGATTATTATTATAAATTAATTCATGATATTAATGGGGAATGAAAATAAGTTTTATGATTTATTTTTCTTGATTTTTTCGATTCATGTATTATGGAAGAGATAAGATGTTTTATACACCACTCATCAATAAATTGAGTTATAACTCTCCAACATGATCATAAATAATCTACGTAATGTTTCTTCAATAAATTTATTTCTGTTTATTATATCATTTATTACTCTTAGTAATAATGATATATTTTATTAAAATTACAATCCCCTTTCTTTAATATTTTTTTTTCAAATAAATATAATACATTATTATGAATAATTATCCTCATTTTTAATGAATTTTCCCTCATATATATATATATATAATTTCATCCCTCAAATTTTTTCTATAATTATTTGGAAATCTAAAATTTTATTATATCATATAGGAATCTTATTTACTAACAACAATGTTTGAGTTTAAATTTATCAAACCATTCAATGTATTTTTCAAGGAGGTTATTTTATGAAAATAAACTTATTTTCCTTTACAACTATATATTTTATCATCCACTCAAAATGTACATACAAAAACATTTTTTTATCCTAAAGGATTCATTATTATTATTTATCTCAAATTTAGTATTGACTATTACATCATTTCAAAATCAAATGATTTATAATTTTTAAATTCACTCACAATATTATCTTTTTTTTGTTATTGATAAACATTTTTTATGAAAAATCACTTCAAAAAATTGATTCAAATTTTGATGATATATGTATGTTATCGTTTTATTATAGAGTTTTTCAGTTATAATAATATTAATAGTTTTATAAAATATTACTTTTGGATGATTAAATATTTTTCATCATTCTAACTAACTCATGAATTTATTTAATTTTCTACCATTTGGAAATGATAGAAAACATATATTTTTCTGGGGATCATTAACATTTAATATTTGATTAATTTAATGTGGGGACCACATGTGAATATATTATCTTTATAGGATGTATTGAGTCTGTTAAATTTCTATGATGGGATGGGATAGTAAAATCTATATGGAAGGTTTGGTTCACTAATTCCCTCTAATGTGTTACAACTGTTATATCACCAAGATGGTTTGGTTGGTTGGATCCATGATATTGGTTGGCCCTATTAAATACTTATGATGATATGGTTTTGTTAAATCCTTATGTTGTGTTCGGTTGAAAAACTCCTTCATATGTTCTTTTTTCCATTAAATCAATCTAATCTATTAGATAAAATTTTATGTAACATTATATAGTTTTGTGGTGTGTTCCACATCTTACTATTAGATATGTTTACAATGTTTTGTTTTCCTATACCTACATTTATAAGACTTCAAAATGACATGCAGATTTTATGTTCCATATAAAACATTTATTTAATTTTAATAAAACAATATAATTCCATGGTATATTTTTTTGAAATAAAACATTACCTGACATGTTATCTTGACCTGGTAAGACATCATATTTTTAAATTTAATTTCCAATAAGGTATTTTTCATAATATCATTAATCTCGTGTGATTATGAAATAAAATTTGATTACATATTGATATGTTTTTACCTTATTGAGTAATTCATAACACTTATTTCTTTGTATTATTTTTTTATTTAATAATTCTTATTATAAATGAGGATTTTTCCAATAGATGATATTGTATTTTGTGGCTTCAGATAATCATTCACAATAATTATTTTATATTTATAATATCCAGTGACCCTATAACACAGGATTCATATCATATGTGATTATTTAAATTGTCAATATATATATATGTTCTTTTTTCATCCTTCTCAGTAAGTATTGATGGTATGGTTTTAGTTATTTTGGGGTTTTAGTATAGTTATTTGGGATATTAAGATGTTATAGATTTAACGAAAACTATATAAATAATTATAAATCCGTGATAACTTCCAAACATATTGTTATGGGATATATTATTCATTTACCTCATAATTATGTTCTTATCTAGATTAAACAATGTGAATAGAGGCTCTATAAAATATGACGCTACTATGAATAAACATTAAAATTCTATTTAAAAATAATTTTTTTCATCACATGATCCATGACATGGTTGGATTACTATATAAAATATATGTCACTCATAGGGGATAATTTTTTCAAATTTAGATACTCTTTATGAAATGATATTAAAAATAATAACTTATTTAGGTTATAGAAAATATTAAAAATATTTCTGTATATAACATAGGTCACACAAAATTAGTTATTAGTTATTCAAATAAAATCCATTGTTGAAATAAATGTATTTTCCTAGAACACCTCCCCAAAACAAAATCATTCTATATAAAAATATAGAGAATATATATAATGACTCTCAATGACCACCCTTGATAGGTCTAATATTGGATAGAAGAACTGAGGGTATATCTTACACATGAATGGATGGTATTACCATCTACAATTGAGAACAAAGAGACATGAATGAAGCACACAAAAACTAAATCGAATGAAAATGTAATTAGCGATCAAAATAAATAAATTTTATATCATACAACTAAACAAAAATGAAGTACACAATTAGTAACCCAAATATATCCTTGGTAGTTACAATGATTCATAAATGACTCTATAAAAAATCCACAAGCTAGTAATGTCCATCTCAATAACGGAACATATCTTGTTGACCTAAAAAATTGTTTATGTGTATGTAAGGTAATAATATTATGTGTAATCAATATGATCCTCTAAAAACCCACTCATTAAAATTATAAGTAGATCATACTATAGATTTATGAATAAAATGTGATTCCAAGTCCTCACCAAAATAGGTCAACTATATTACTATACACTAGAATTCTTAATCTCATAATGAATCACTTAAAAATGATCATATAATTTATTATAAAAAATGAAACCTACTACGACATCCCTTGTCATTTTCCACTATTCTAAAACACCACATATCTGTATACTTCTCTCTCCATAGGTATTTTAGTTTGATTACAAATAGGAATATATAATCTAACATTCATGTCATGCATCACATCATCTCATCACCCTAGGACAAATCTCCAGATAGTAAATGAGTATTAGGGCCATAAAAACCCTTATGTATTGTATTATTATAATAACCCAACTCATTATTTGACAAAAAATAATAATGTATTACCTAAAATCATTAATTTATAAAAAATAGAATATGGATAGGTATATCTTCTTTGGGTCATAGAAACATTATATTACAACTTAAAAAATGAAATATACATCTTTTTTAAAAACATATTTTGCATGTCAACACATTTTATTATACTTAGCATTCCATGGGTTAACCTAAATACATGCACTAAACATGGTGAGCTATAAATCCTAGTAAGGGAGTAAAAAATAAATTACATGAAAAATATATAACATGATAGGAATTAGTAATATCAATAAAGCATAAGATAAACATGAACATATTGGCATGATATAACACAATTATCTTAACATGGAAATGTGACAACAAAATTTAACATTATATTATTTGGAGACAATGATCAGTGAAAATGGTCCCTGATTAAACCCTCAATGAACTTTAATTAAAATGAGTAAACCCTCATTACACTTGTTTTTTCCTGATACTAATCTTTACCCAATGCATTGGAGTGCTATTAGGGCGCCTCCTTCTTAAACATCTCATTTCATGCATTAGTGTGCCACATGGTTCATATAACATGGATTCACAAAACATAATAATTTAATAAATGATAATGGAAGATAGGATTCATACATGAAACTCTATAATAATGAAGTAAATGTTACTAAAGGTTAATTCCCTTGATATAGAATTTGGCATAGTATTCACTAAACAGAGACTTTGTCTTGGAAAACCATGGTGCAATTTCAGCAGCATAACAGTGTGACATAAGAATTCATAAAAAATTATGATGAGTGAAAAATGTGTGTCTCATCATATTTACAATAAATTGATGGTGTGGGGGTCATATATATACATTTACCAACATATTTAATTGAATTTAGATTGATAATACAAAGGAATTGGATGAATTTAAATGAGAAGAGATAAAATCCTTATTAAATTTTGGCATGGTAACATGTATAATGGGAGGAATTAGTGAGAGAGAAATAGGTCTCTAATCAGTCATCAATAAGGAGGGTAGTATGGGAGAGTTTTTAAGTCATAACCCAACATTTTTAATTGAAATTAATGGGGTATAACAACATAATAAAATTTGTAAAAAAATGAGACAGTATTAAATCTATTACATTGATGTGTGATCTCAAAGGCTTGAGAGAGGCATGAAAGGGTCATCTTGAGAGCATGGGGTGACATAGGAGGACTCTAGAGAGAGGAGGGAAATTGTAGGTTGTGCCTTAAATGGTACTAATGAAGACGAATGGGATATTGACTGAGTTTATATTGGAAATGAAAGGGAAATCATTATTATTTAGTTTCTGGACAACACAGATAAAACTAATCAAAACTCAAACCATACCATGGGTTTATACAATGGGTTTTTGGCAAAGTGGAGTGGAAAAAATTATATTATAGGTCAAATTTCCGACCATATTAAAATAATAGGCTTTCTTATATGGAGGTGAGTCACACATTCAAGGAAACCATTTTAAAAGATTTATGTATTTTATAAGCCTTGGAGGGTCCACTATGGATTTTTAAAATAAATAAAAAACCAAAAAACAAATTATATTAGAGTTAAAACATACATATACCAATTATTCCCTTTATAGTATTTTATTACATCACTATTTAGAGATTATGATGTCTTAATACACATTATATATTTGAATAGTGATTAATTTTTATAAAAAATTCAACTATCTCGGAAAATTATGAAAAATTCAGCATTGGATAATTTTGATGTTCTGATACCAAAAAAATTATTTATTTTATATAAATAATTTTTTAAACATTTGAATTTTTACTTTTATAATAAAAAAAAATTTATAAAAAATTCATGGGTTATGACAAAAACAACTTTCAAACATAATTAAAAATTAATATTGTATTCATAAAAATTATACGATCAGTTAGATATAATAAAAATTAATTTAGTAATAATATTTTATGAAAATATTATTTAATTTAAAAATCCATTTATTCATCAAAAGATATTTTTTATTGAATTCTATTTAAAAATACTGTATGTAATTTAAATACTATATACAAAATAAAAATAATGAAATGAATGAATATTCTTTATTCTATACAAACATAATGAGAAAAATCAAAGTTCTTGTGTTATGTAATATAAATATATATAAACCCTGCATATGATCTAAGGGTAAGTTGTGTGATGGTGATAGACTCTTGGGGTGGGTCAGGTGGTAATCTACATCAACATTTACTTCTATCGTAGGGGGTTCCGTTCAAGATTAATGTGTTGAATTTCAACTTGTGCTTGGTCAATGGCGAAGCCTAGTGATGCCACCTTCTTTCTGAGCTCTGAAAAATGGGCTTCATACAGAGAAATTCTACTGGATGAGGAAATCACTTTCTTTGTCTATGTATATTCTATATATTAAATACCATTATTTATATTAATCATGTGATCTCTATTCAAAGACTGCATTAGAAATGATAACAATTCATAATGTTTTTCTAAAAACTAAAAACATAAAACCATAGAATTTCATATGTCTTATATAATGTTACGTCCTACCCCAGCTAACCCCTAAACTGGTGGTCGGACCGGTCACCACATAACATCAAGCGCATCTCCTCGTACACAGGAGGCTGATGACTAGTAACGAGGGTCTAAGGATAGTCAGTTAGGAAACTATAACCTCTTATTAGAGTTTCACAACAGTATATCAGAGTAAAAAATCAATCAATAGTGGAAGTAGTAATACATTATTGACAAAATAGCATAAGGCAAATAGTACTAATTTTATAAAAGTGGCTGACATCAATTATAAAAAATATGCAAGAATGATATGTTAATGTTACAAAAATGGAAAACATTGAACAAAAAAACATGCATTTTATTCAAATACATAAACAAATATACAATGACTTAAAACCCCGAGGGAAGTCTCCTCAAGCATCCCAAGATTTATCTTATTCCTCTTCTCTTATATCAAAATTAAATACAAACCACACAAACCTGAAACTAAATAGAATATTCTCGGGTACCCCGGGGTAAGGCTGGCCCGAGTAGGGTGTGATATATAATTATCAGTAGGCTGGGACCAACGATGTCTACACCAAATCCATATATTTAAAAATTAATTTAAACTTTTTGAAAGCATGCATAAATAAATAAGTAGTACACTGTAACTACATACCCATGTACCAGCTCAGCCCTTACAACGTCTCTTAACTTGCATTATACATTTATCATGTATACTCAACAATAATTACACAATAATACTCATTTATAAATTATTTTAATCCTTGATAAATTACATAATTCTCTTGATTCATACAAAGTATAACATCCACCGTACATGTCACTCACCATAGATGTCTCTAAATACCATCTAGGTAAACAAAGAAAATACTGAATCCGAGCATCTTATTTGGCTTGGATGACGTGTAATAAGACGTTGTATTTAATATTTCTTATAGAAAGTCTATTCATGTTCACAATAAATGGTGATTCCCTCTTATGTTCATCCACTAATAGGGAATCACCTAATTCATTGATATATCAGAACCCATTCTCATATTCAATTCAAAAATCATTATGTCACAACAGTTTTAATTAACCAATTAGTTCATTTCATGTACGACCAATTAGACCCAGAGTCCAATGTCAATTATTGGGTGTAGAACATCATGTCTAGAAACCTCACGAGTATTTGGAGCACCATTCTTTGTCTCCCAACCCATGGTTATTTGGATCATCAGTCCATGTCCCATAAAGAAATGTTTTCCTGCAAGCTGGGTGTTGAACGCCATGTCTAGTTCCCCATGTGTATTTGGAGCATTAGTACATGTCTCACAATGTGTTCATCAATAATTCATATATATATTAATAATTGGTATCGAAATATATGTGTAACATCCCAAACACATCCATTAATTAATTCCTAAACTAATTAATCCAATCCATTAATTAATTTAACAACTAAATAACAATATATATCACCCGTCAAAATAGTCAACCATTAATTCACCATTCAACATTTCAATAATTAATAATTAATTAAAAATTAATTATTCAAAACAATGCAATAAAATAATTATCTCAACATTTAATTATCCAAATTTCTTAAAAATTCTGAATACATCCACTCAAACAGTAATTCGTATTGGACATAAATAATTTACATGCACATTATAAAATTCTCGAGTCAAACTTGCTGAAAAAGGCCCAAATATTTGGCAACCATCTCACGTATCATATCATATTTATAAACCAATCCATCCTTAATATATTATGTCTTGTAAAATAATCATGCAACCAATGGTAATATTGGAAAAGATTCATAACAATCATATCAATTAATAATCCAAATTTAATCCATGAAAATTAATTAACTCAACAATTAATTAATTAAATAATTTCTCTTTAATTGGTTTTCAACTATTTAACCATTTACCATTTAACATGTAATAATTAATCCATACAATATTTCTAACATGTATCTAATTTATATTCCAAACCTATCAAAATATTAAATATTCTAAATAATCATTAAATGCTACAATTCAACCAACTCATTAACTGATAATCAATTCTTCAAATATTTACCCTATTACTCATCCTTTTTCATTCAAATAATTTATTTATTTAATAATATAACTTTAACAAAATAATAAATGCATGATTAAAACCAAGACATGATCAACTAATTGTTTATCTGACATGGGTAGTATCATTTCATAACATCAAATGTGTCATGCATCGACATACCATATATCAGCACTTGTAAAAAGTCATATGAAATTCAAAACCACAACATGCATGATATGACATTACCACTAACTAGAAGTTTATATTTAATAATAATTTGAAGAAAACATAGCAGTTCCCTAATTAATGAATCTCACATTCTCAATTTGTTTAATGAATCTGTATTATTAAATAAATTGATAGATATTTGGGACTCCACCACAGGGTGATGTCATTTTAATTACGCTGCACTTTAATGTACATGGTGGATTTTTTTTTCAAATGGAACACAGTCACTTGAACACCACCTATATATATATATAAGATATTTATACACCTGAGAACCTAATAAAAAAATAGAAAAAAACAAAAGAACTACTTTAGAAGAACAAAACCAATACTGCAAGTCCTACGCAGCAACCACTAGATACCATGAACTTATAAAATTTATCAGACTCCATAATAGATGTTGAAAAACCAAAAACCAGTACAAATCCTTACCTTCGAATCAACATCGGCGAACCAAATCTTCCCAAAGTTCCTCACCTTCGGCGTCAGTTGCTGGAACGCGGGCCAATGGATCTTGAGAACAACGTTCCACAACACTTGAATCAAAAAACACCAAAATTTCATGTTTCCAAAAATCCTAAAATAGGCCAACCCAAAAACGGTACCAAAAATGATTTAAATCTCCTAATATATGAATAATAGAATGAGAGAAGATATTACATATTCTAATCAGACCAAAATAAAGGACTGAATTAAAGGATTACATTGTGCAAAAAGGACATGCAATAGGGGGTCGCGCGCTACAGTTATGCATGGATGGTTGTCTCACTAAAATATGTGGTAAGGTAGAGGTTGGAGGATGTGCATTATGGGTCACACGACTGTAGTAGGGAGGTCATTCGGCCGATGGAGAAACACAAAGGAGGAGTCGGAAGAGGGATTCATGACTGCTTGGATGTGCCATTAGGGTTTTCTCCCTACCAGTGTGTGCCACTCCTTAAGAGGAAGAAGAAGGGGAGTTTCCCCCACATTTCATTCTAACATGAAACCTAAAAATAAAAACCGTAATATTATTATTTCATATAATAACAAAAAAAACAACCACAATTTTTTTGTATTTAAATTAAATAATTTTATTTATGATTATATTAATTGTTATAATGAATAACATTTATAATAGTAATAAGAATAAGAATAGTTATAAAAATATTATTATTACCAAACCGTTTAACATTTATTCATTTAAAACTAAAACCCTAAAAAATAGTACTTTTTTATTATTATTAATTTTAAATCAACAAAAATAAGTTAATAATAATTATAATAATAACCATAAAAATATGAATAATAATAATAATAATCTTAATAACATTATTATTTCCATTAAACTTCATTTATTAAGACTATAACTCCCAATTTATTATAACGCCAGTAATGATAAAACTGAAATTCATAACCACTATTTAAAAACTAAATAGTCCTTTATTAATTCTGATACTCTTCATTTAAATAAAACGGTTCTTTGATAAACCCAAAATCCTCATCACTTAATTAAATATCATCTAATTAATACTTTATCATTCACAAACTTAAACAACCATAGTAATAATATTAATAAATTCATTATTATTATAAAAAAAATCTTTTTATTAATTAAAATCTGCCTTATAATACTATATAATTAAAATAAATAATATATTAAATAGGGTAAACTGCACGCGGTGGTCCACAACCATGCGTTGCTGTGAAGATATGTTATAGTGGACTTGTTTTGATCCGGTGATCTTGAGACTCATAGGAACACCCAAAAAAATATTGGTTAATTAACCAAGTCCAAAAAATGACACCTTTAGGTGTTCCCACACTCAGAATAAATTTCCAGAGCTCAGATTAAAAAACCAACCCTTTGATAAACCAAATAAAATTAAAAAACCCTTGTATTTTATCCCTGTTTAAAAACATGGGACTTTGCATATAACCATTTTACTTAATTATATATTTAATCAGATCAAGAAGAATCTTCATTAGAAAATTTTTAGGTCATTACAAATATACATCAATCAATGAAATATCATACAATAAATATCTTTTATAATCCACATGTTACTATACATTTTGATACATATGTGGGAAATAACCAAAATCCATTACAAACCTCTATACTCATATGGTAAATGTATCCACCATGAATACTTGAAAAAATACTACATAGTGAGTTGAATGATGTAAGAGGTTTAAACATACAACAATTCATTTCTACTATAGGTGATATGGAAAACACCATCATGGATCAAACAGATTTTGGTCACCAAACCAACATTTTTGTGGTGATGTTTCAAATCTAAAAACATACATGATAGAATATATCTCAAATCTGCACAATGGGAATAAACATTGTCTTACACCTATCTTAATCAATTAAACATTGAACATAAGGATCCTCATAAAAGTATTATGAATCCATTTACAATATAATGTTTTTGTAATTTTTCAATTTATTGCATTCATTCCATTAAAAAATTCACATTATATTAAATAATTCTAACAACCTATCATGAATCATAAACAATACATTAACATTACCACAAATATATTCCCATGTCTTCCAGTCATAATCAACTAATCACATAGTTTCTTAAAGTTATTATTTTATAACATGTCATCAATCCATAAACAACATGTGTCTAAAAAGTTATAATTATTTAACTTTCCATAATTATAATTTCTAAAGGACTGTTATAATTTTATCATTAAAGAGATGCATAAAACATGAAAAATAATTTTCATCAGGGTATGGGGAATAGAAATTAGAGAATAAAAAACAATCCATAATACTTTTAAAAAAGATTAAAAACTAGAATTAATCCTTGAATCCCTTCTAATAATGGTTAATCCTAGTATAAAATTATTCTCATTGTCATTACGCCATCTCTAACACCATAATGTATAAGAAAATGCATTCTTCCATATTAGGAATTAGTTGACACCATAATCCAATGCCTCCCCACCATTGTCTCATTAACACTTATTAAATTTGGTAACTAATTATGTTGTATATCAATCATCGCATCGAGAAGGACACACAAGGTAGAAAAAACACCAAAATGATTCTTTAAGTCATCTACGCCATAGAAATATGGCCTGCATTCATCATAAAATAATTGGAAGACTATACATGAAATTGTAATCATATTCAAAAAAATAATTGATTTATCCTATATGATTAGTCTATGCATTTATCATAGCTTACAATTACAAAAACACTATGTAATAACATATTTAAAAATATCATTTATTAAAAGAAATATTTCATGAATAATTTTCAGTTTCATCAAACTATGGTTTCAAATGATAAATACACATACCTCCAAATTATTTCATCAGCTAGAATACTACCTTTTCATTTTTTTCACCATATTTAATTAACCTAAGGTAGATAGTTTTCAAATAAACATGCCAAATACATTATTATATATCCATCATATTATATGAAAAATTATTTCACTTAAACATAAATCATTAATTTTTTAACCAATGTATTATACTAGATTTATGTTCCTTTTCAATTTTCAATAAAAAACAATGTTAAATAGATGAATATAAATCCTTGATAAACCAATTATATTCATAGAAATAAAATAATAGAGTAAAAGAAGTGGTAAACCATTATTATGGTTGATACATATTTGATCCCTATTACCAAAACTAAGGTTATTTATTTTAATCCATTTTAATCATTATTATATAAAATTCAATAGTAACCAAAATATGAAAATCATAATATCATGACAATTTCATATAAAATAGTGTGAATATTAATTAATCCCAACACTTGATTAATATTTCAACGTTCTTCCCGAAATTATAAGAAATAAAGGTTCTACTTACAATAGATGTAAAACGAACATGCTTTGTTAATGATGGAAAATATCTTGAATTCACAAACACATAATAAACAATTATCAATGACATCAGAAAGAGTGGGTTTTAACACCATTATTATATGAAAAACTAAGAATGAAATGATATAAGGGGGATTAAAATGAGTGTGATGGTCTAAATAAGTTCCAATATAATCAAATAGGTGGTTCAAATGAAGAATAATTTAGTAAGGTGAAGCAAAGGGCTGTTAAACAAATATTTTGACCCATTATTTTGCCGATGGAATCCTCTAAATGATTAAATGAGAAAAAATAGCCTAGAATTGTATAATGTATCTGAATTCAGAAATAATTTAGGAGCATAATATTGTATTTTCTTATCAAGGTTATGAATTAATGTATAACTCATTCAACACCCTCAATTTTCTCCTCATTCATTGTAATATTCAAAATAGTCAATATATGTATGAATTAGTGGTCATTTTAACCATTTTAAAATGATTCCAATTCCACCATAAGATTAACTTCATCCTAATAAATTTTTTAGTGATTCTTTATATTTTCATCCAGAGTCATCATCCACTATGTATATTTTCACAAATCTACTAATTTTTTCCCATAGGAATGGAATCCAAAATTCAAAAAAATGATTTTAATAAGTTACCATCTCTGATAAGTGAACCCCTAAAGATCCATGACTAGAACCACACACTCAATGGATGATTCCATTTCCAAGATCACATTGAAGGGATCCACAAGGCCCGAAACTATATCCAAACTCAATTAACATGCTATGGTTATTTACAAGGTGTTCCAACAACCCATGATTATCATAATTCGACCTCCCCCACACCCACCAATTGGGTGTTATAATCCATTTAAATTCAAAATGTCCTTCAGGACACCCAAACTCATCCCAAATCACTCTCTAAATATCCAATACATGTAAATATATAAAGGATAAATCTAGAAGGTCCATTTAACTATAAAACATACCACTTGTGCAATTATCATTATCGATAAAAAAACTAAGATAAAAATTTAAAAATGTGACATTTAAACAACCTCCAAGATATATACCACTCAAGATTCTATTCATAATATATTAACCAATATATCCCTTTGAAAAACAATATTAAAAAAATACTCAACACTAATTACTACAACACATAATGTCTCATTAGAATGATACACATAAAATAATAGAAAGTACACACCAAGTGATCAGGAAGACATAATCCATCCCAATAATAAAAAACATGACTGAATCCAAAATAAATAGTTTCAAGAAAAGAACTAAACAATATGGATCATAAGAATCTTTTTACAGACATGTTTCTCGCAATCAATATTTCACTTATACATGACACCATAACTCTATAACACATGAACCATTTTAATAAAATAATCATGCAAATACTTATTTGAGTGGTTCAATTTTTCCATAAGAAATTAATCAATGGTACCATCATTATAAAAATCGATTTTTTTCTTGTTGGCGAAGATAGAGTGTCTATATGGATAATTGAAATTGTTCATCAAATGAAAAATTTCTATTATCTTTCTCATCTACTTTGGGGTTGTTCTGTCCAATATATAGTGCATCTAATGGGGGCCAATGCCTCAAAAGTATAACAAAACCATGGTAAAATGTCACTCCCATGTCCAAAACCAATCTTCCTATGAATTAGAGCCCCCAAAAATAAACCATGAAAATTAAAAATTAAATCTAGAGGTCACTACTTATTTTTTCATTGGGATTTTGATGATCATGAAAAACCTAAATTCTCATCAATCGCCTAAACAATCACAATCTCAATTTTCACTACATAGATTCTAATAATTACAAACTCTCTCACCAAAGTATAGAAAAATGAAGAATCGAAATTTTAGCCATATAATTTTTATATGTTTTTGTACTAATGGTGGATTGAAAACAATTATTATAATGAATATCTACCAATAGTAGGTCTCTAATCGATGATTCCCTCAATTAAAATACATAAGAACAAAACATTTCATTAAGATTTGGGATATTTCTCTATATCCATTCATCTACCTATATATGAAATCTATTTAAACGGTATAACTGAGGACCAAAATAAAGAAGAAAATATCAACAAATATTTTTGGAAATATGTGGATAATGAGAATAGAATATTATTCTCAAATCTCTTTGGACTCTCACTACCACCTCAAGGAACTGCCTAAAAAGACAACTATAATGCACAACACATTCATCTCCATCAAGTGAAATTAATTCATCAAATAGTCCAACTTCACTCACATAGAATATATGAATCCCTTATATCATTGTAAACTGGTGAATACATCCATAGTAATATCGTCTGACATCCATAAAGAATCATCTATATGATGGAGAAAGCCATCATAAACATGGTGTATATCCTACACGTAAGGGATACCGGTCTTTGATACAAAAACTATGAAATAGAATTATTCAAATAGAATCACAATAAATAACCACATATATCAAGGTATATATTTTCATTCAAAATATTTACCTTTATGATGATATGTGGATTTATTAGACATAAAACTTATGTATTACTTATTTAATTAAAAACATCCCCTTAAACAAAAATATATATATTTTTTCATCTGTAACCAGTTGGGGGTTACACCTCAGATTACATGATCACTTCGTTTTTCTACCATTGAATACCACAACTGGGATTCCCCTATATACTACAAAAATGATGAATTCACTATCAATTCTAAATGTTATTCTCTACCACCAACGTATTTCATAGCCGGAGGAAACATATGTATGATCTAAATAATGAATGAAGATTCTCAACATCCAAGAGGGGTGGTGAATTGTATACTTTAAAAAATTTCATAGGAACTTTTAAAGATGATAATGTTTAACAAAGTTAAAAAAGGTAAATTCACTAGGCCTCCTAGTTCAAAAAACATGCTTGATTCCAGGAATGTGGTTTCGGAAATGAAACATGAGAAAATATTTGAAAGATAAATATTCTACCTTTAATCGTATTGAATCTTACAAATCAGAGTACAAGCATAAGAAAGTATAAGATAGTTATACTTTCCTTAACAACCAAAATGAATTAGAATACAAGATACAGTACATGTAACAAGTAGAAAATATTTTAACACATTGAGAAGGGTATCCAACAACCTTGGATAAAGGTCCCTTGATTTATAATTTCAAGAAAGTCTATCTTACCCACACCAGGGTAAGCCATCGATATAAATATAACAGTCTGTCTTGCTATCCCCGCAAGCCCTAGAGCGTCATGGTATTAGACACCTCTATCTTCCTATCCCTGGAAGCCCTCGAGTGTAATCATCAACATTCGGAGTCACATGAAGCAATTCTGAACAAGATTTTTAGTACACACAAAGAAAGAAAGTATCTCTATAGAAACCACTTCATCATGTAATCCCTAGAGACGTAGAAAAGTTGTGAGCTTGTTCAACTGAGCTCTTATTTATAGTCACATATTCCATGGTCGAATCCCTCCTCCAACAGTAATATTTTTCATTGGATTTTAGGTGGACCTGTACAAGTGTCATTCAAACAACGGTTGGTTAGAAACTGAATGCATGACATTGTTATATAACAATAACAGGAGTACGAAAAAAATATGGATGCTTAAGCAAACACATTTTTTAGAGTGTAAGGAAAAATAAATGCTTGGAGTCTAACCAAAATCACATCCGGTGTCTATAATACACAGGTATTAGGATTTTGTCTTCAAAAGAATTCGAAACCTGAATTCTATAGAATTCATGAGTCTGAATTTCAAGGAAATTCGGAGTCTGAATTCATCTAAATTTAGAGTCGGAATTCAAAGAATTCAGATTCGGGACTCAGAATGATCAGAGTCTGAATTCAGAGAATTCGTAGTCTGAACTCAGAATGTTCGTAGTCTGAATTTACTAAATTCGGAGTCTGAAATCTGAATGTTTGGGGCTTGAATTTAGAGCATTTGTTACCTGAATATGGATCCTGAAAACAGAATTCCCAATGTTTATGTATTTATAAGATTACATGGTTTTAGATATGAAATAAAATTTTATACTAATGAAAATGAGTTAGGTTTAGAGAAATTATAATATGAAAAATGAAAACATTATATGGATAAAAATAGGGGAATGGAATTTTTCCTTAATATAAAGTGTTTGTGATTTTCAGAACATGAAAAAATGGAAAAGTCTTAAGGAAACCATATTGACTCAAAAATCTCCCACTTTTTGGAAGACACTATAATTCTTATGAAAAATAACATAAGGACTTAGAAAATATTTTTTGGGAATTGAAAATAAAACTTATCTCCCTTAACACATGGAAAATGATGAATACGACTAACACACTCTTAGGACTTGGAAACACTAATGATCATATTATTGATTTCTGGTTGAGACTTAGAATTTTATCACATACAAAAAACTTCATAGATAAGAACTCACCCTTATATGATCTCCTCCATACTTAGGTTAATTTAATCTTTTACTTTGTATTATTTTTTAACATTACTTTTTCCACCTTTGTGATTTTCAAAAGGATTAATGTTAATGGGAAAAAATATGGTACTCGAAATATTAGTGCTAAACAATTAAAATGCGAGGAACAAAAAATTTCATTAGGATTGGAAAAATTTATACATGTAATAAATACAAAAAAATATCATAATTGAACAATATTATACTTCATTATCCTTCGGCACAAACTTCTTCACTATGGTTTTGAGTATCTTCAGTTCCTTGTGATCCTCCTCTTCCCATTTGAGAAGCTGATCATGATCTTTTGTTTTCCTTTCTAAGGCTTTGATTTTTTCTTTATGATCATTAAGAGATTCTTACTATACCTTTAGAACTTCTTATCTCTTAGAAAAATTTACCTCAATGTTTGATTCAATGATATCTTTTCATGTTCCACCGCTGAGCAACTAGATTTAATTTACCATTCAGATATTTAACTTCTTGCATCCTAGAATTCTGTTTCAGTGTTAGCTTTTCCTCAAAACTATTTTTGAGATCCATTATCTTCACATATTAGTTGTAAAAAGAATATTTTACAATTTCTTGGAATTAATAAATTATTATCATGTATTCAATAGATTTCTCGGACCAGCTAGTCATCTTCTGGCTAGATCTTTTTTTTTGGGATTTGTAGTTTATGAAAATGGTTTTGAAATCGGCCTCAAGATTGATGCACTAATCCATCACCATGGATACTGAATCTGGATTCTGATTTAAGAAATGTTGAAGCATCTGGAACTTGGTGTCTATGCTTGGAAATATAGGGATATATCCAACAAGATTTTTCAAAGACTGGCCAAAAATATCTTGTCTATGAGAGGACGATTCTAAATCATAGATTTTGAATGGTGGGGATTCGTTTTCTATATCAGCAGGTTTCATCTTTGATGAAGCACCCACTTCTTTCCTCTTCACAACTGCTTTTCTAGGTGTATCAACGACCACACATTTTCTCTTATTAGCTTTCGAAATTAATTTTTCTTGATTGGGTGATTCATGTTCACTATCAGATAGTGGAACAATCTTATCTTCATCTACCTCTTCCTTCTGAGCACCTGCCTCGACATTCTCTGGCTGAATGAAATCATGGTCGGAGCCTTATTCTTCATACACTTTCTTCACTACTTCTGCACTATTCTCATATTTACCTAGGGTAGAAAGTTTTGAAGACTTGGCTTTAGAGGTTCTAAAAGATAATTATTCACAAGAGAATTCCTTCTCATGAAAATCCTATACTTTCTTAATCAAATATTCAGTACCACCACTGCCTTCTTCGTCTTATTCGTCTACTTAATTTTCTTCTACTTATTTCTCTTGGAGTTTTTTTAGAGTAAAAAACTTTTTTCTTGGAGTCTCTGGTAATGGTTCTATCAGAAAGTATTCTGGTACCTGAATATTCTTGTATGCTTTATCAGTCACCTTTAGAAGTGATTATACTCTCTCTACCTCAGACAACTTTTTCTTCTTCTTCTTATTCTCTTTCAATTTCTTCTCAAGCTCTTCAGCTACCTTTTACATCAAATAATTTATCTCATTCGGGTCAAAGACAAACTTAGGCTCTCATACTTTTTAATTTTTCTTGACTTCCCTCCGCTTAGCCACAACCTCATCTGGATATTCTTTTTGTTTATTTGGCATTGGTTGTGCAGATTGAGTTTCCTATTCTATTGTGGTTTTCCCTCTCTTCCACTTCCATTAACTTCCTCTTCCATGACACTTTTTGGGGGATTCAGCCACATCCTATTTATTTGAAAGAGCTTCAGCTTCCTCTTCAGGAAAATCATAGAATACTTCAGATTGCATGGAAAACCCATCATTCATCCTTATCATGGTTTCATCACTCAGCAACATAACTTTCCAATTTTTTGACTTATATATGCAAGGAAATTTGAAGGATTCTAAACACCGAAAAATCATCTTTGACAGAATGGCTAGATACATAATTATTCAATCCGTTAGATTTCCATTATTTATGTTTTCAATTGTATCAAAGATATGATTAACCAAATTTATCATTCTTAATTTTACTAAGAAATCCAGAATGTAGATGTCACTCTTCTCTAATGTATCCCTATCGTGTTTTCTCGGAATTAGGAATCCTTGAACCCACAATTCAAGAATATAAAAATTTGAATACAGGTGAATAATCTTCAGAGTATTTACCTTTTAAAGACCAAGACATGCCATGGATTTTTCTTTAATAAATCATCCTTGAACATCAGGAAGCTTATGTGAGCAGAACTCTGCTTCTACTTTATAAGGAATACCAACCAAGCATGCAGCCTTGGTGTAGGATGGTGAATATGTATTCCCATAACATTTTAAAGAAAACTCACTCCGCCTTCTTCCTTGATGAATGTCACTGTCTCGTAGAATTCAATCAGCACCTATGGATACACCAGATCCTGTGATTTCTGTTTCGAAATTAAAAAACTCTCACACCCATTCAGGTTTATATTATTTGAGGTAATGGAATCATACTTATAGAAGAAATTATGTTGAACCAAAATTTCTCTTTAAAACATCTATTTAGAGATTTCCTTTAAATATGTCATTTCTTTTTGAGAAAAAGCATCAACAGAAATTTGGAGCTGTGGAATCCACGATAATCTAGAACGATCTTATATAGGAGGGTCACAACATCATCATGAGAAGGCTTGAGTTTCGATGGGTGACAACCATAGGGGGTCATTTATATTGTCATTTGAGGTGATAGTTCAACTTAAATACTCAATACAACTGTTGAAAAACTATCTAATCAGATCTGATAGCTTAAAAATTGATGGGAGAAGAATTTTGATGGATTCTGATCTTTTGAGGTTTTTAATAAAAACATTTAGATTTAAGAAAAAGAGAATATGAAAATTTTAAAAATATATGAAAATACAAAATAGTAAATGATGATTACAAAATTTTAAGAATGGAAACATGCCTTTTGGATTGGTAGGATGATTATTAATAATGGAAAAAATTATTCTTGAAGAACATAAGCTTCCAAAAAAACTTATTAAGATAATTTTCATTATGAAAATATCCAAAAAGAAAATTTTTAGTACAAAAACATTCATTTAGAAAAATTTAAGTATGAAAATCATTATTAATACAATTTTAATTACAAAAATTTTCATTACTAAACTTTTAATTACAAAAATCTTTATTACAAAATTATTTAATATGTAAAAAAATTGACTATGAAAAAAAATTTGACTATAAAAAAATTTTAGAGTACGAAAAAAATTTAGACAACAAAATATATTTATACTATGAAAAATATTTAGACTACGAAAAAAATAGTCTACAAAAAAAATTTAGACTACGAAAAAATTTTAGACTATGAATTTATATTAGAAATTTAACATAAAAATGTACTCCCTCTGTGAAAAAGAGTTCCTTAATGTAAAGATATTGTATTCAACAAGAAGTTTACATGGATGATTACCTTACTATTATCATTCCTAACTTCAGGTCGATGTATTCTAATCTATTGGAGGGTGATGATTTTGTGAATATATCATCATGTTGATCTTCTGTTCCAATAAATAGAAGAATCATATATCCTTTTTCTATGTGATCCCTATGAAATTGATGCCTAATATCTATATGTTTTTCAAGAGGGTGATGTGCAGTTTTGTTACATAAAGAAATTTCACTAGTATTATCACACAATATTTTTGTTTTGGTAAAACTCATTCCATAGTCTGTGAGGGTGTGTTCCATCCACAACACATGAGTACTGAAACTTCTAGCTGCTACATATTCAGCTTCATTAGTGGAAAGTTCTATTGAGGTTTCCTTTTTTCATGACCAAGAAACTGATGAATATCTTATGAAATGACATGTTCTAGATGTACTTTTCCTATCCATTCTACATCCACCAAAGTAAGCATCCGAAAAACCTTTTAAAACAAAATCATTTCTAGAAGTGTAAAAGAGTCCAAGATCCATGGTTACCTTTAAGTAGCAAAAAAATTCATTTCACTTACTTTGAATGAGATTCCCTAGAATTGGATTGATATATTTCAAGAAATAAGACTAAAAACTTTAATTTAGGACAACTAGCTTTCAAGTAATGTAGACTTGCTATCATACCTCTAAAAGATGTTTGATCTACTGGTTTCCCAGCTTCATCAAGATCAAGTGAATTTGAGGTACCAATGGGAGTACATATAATCTTAGTGTTGTCATATCCATACTTTTTAAGAAGATATTTAATATACTTATGTGGGTATATATATATTCCATCTATTTTTAGAGAAATTTCAAAACCTTGGAAAAATGTTAACTCACAAATTATTCTCATTTCAAACTCAATTTTCATTAGATCCATAAAGTAATCAGTTAAAGATTGTTGTGTTGAACCAAATATAATGTCATCAACATAAATTTGAAAAATCAAAACATTTTTCTTATCTTTCTTCATAAATGGTTTTGGATAAGCACTTCCGTAACATGATTACTTTGAAGCAAAAATCATGTAAGTATATCATACCAAGATCGAGGGGCTTTCTTAAGTCCATAAAAAGATTTGGTATGTTTATAAATATTTTTAGGATGTTTTGAATCTTTAAAACCAGGAGTATGTTCAACAAAAACATCCTCTGGTAAACAATCATTAAGGAAAGCACATTTAACATCCATTTGAAAAATTTTGAAATTAAAGAATGCTGGAAAGGAAAGTAGAATACGAATCGATTCATGTCTAGCGTCCAGAGATTAGGTTTCTCCATAGTTTATTAAATCTTGTTGATTATAGAATTTAGCTACCATTCTAGATGTATTTAATACTATGATTCCATTTTCATCACATTTATTTCTGAAGGCCCATTTTACTCCAATAACAGAAGATTCCTTAGGTCTTTCAACCAATGTGTATACTTCATTTCCTTCGAATTCATTTAGCTCATCTTGCATATCTTTTATCCAATTATCACCACCTAAATATTCATCAGTTCCTTTTGGTTCTAATAGGAAATGGAATGCTAGATGTTCAACTTCATTTCTTAAGGACCTTCTAGTCTTAAAAGTATATTTAAAACACCAACGATAATATCACTAAGACGATTCATTAGAAAAAACATATTTGGGTTCTGTAAAACATGTTCATCAACATAGGGTAGGAAGTATTCTGGGGTTAATGCTTCAAAAATACATTCTTGGACATTTTAATTAACAGAAAGAGCTCCTAAAAAAGGCTGATAATCTATTTCTGAAAACACATATAAAGATGTAGGTTGAGGTAGCTTTAAATCAAAATGATCAGTTTCATCAAATTTGATATGTACTGTTTCTTCAACAATATTATTTTTTTATAGATAACTCTATAATCCTGAGAAGTTGCGGAGTAGCCTTAGTAAATTCCATTATCATATTTTGGTTCGAATTTTTGTAGATTATCTATAGTATTCAGAAGTAATACCTTGCAACCAAAAAACATTGAAGTAGGATACTCAAGTTATTCTACCATTCCATAACTCTTAAATAGATTTATTATGAAAAGGTTTAATCAAAACATGATTTATAGTATAACAATAAGTACTTACAACATCATCCTAAAAATGTTTGGCTATTTAATTTTCACTCAACATGGTTCTTGTTATCTCTTGAAGAATTCTATTTCTTCTTTCAACAACACCATTTTGTTGAGGTGTTTTGGGTGTAGAAAAGTTATGACTATTTCCATTTGAACTACAAAAGGTTTCAAAATAAGAATTTTGAAATTCACCTATGTGATCACAATGAATAGTTATCAAAGTAATTATTTTATCATTTTTAACATGGGATCTAAAACATTTGAAATAAAAAAAATCTTCAAATTTCATTGCTAGAAAATAGACCCACGTAAATCTAGTGTAATCATCAACTAAGAGAAATACATAATATTTGCCTCCAATGCATCCAGTTCTTGTTGGACCAAAAAGATCCATAAGAACTAACTATAATGCATCAGTGGTTTAGATTCCACAAACTGATTTTAAACCTGATTTATGTGTCTTGCTAGATTGACAAGGAATTAAAACTTCTGATGACTCAAATAAAAGCTCCGCTGGATCCTTAACTAGTATTTTCTTAAAATTTTGTCCTCGGTTTTTATGGTTACAGTGCCCTAACCTTCTATTACACAACCAATAATGATCTTCCATTTCACTATGGAATGATAGATCTTGTCTCCTATGTTCTTATAAGTTTAGTGTGTATTCATTCTCTTTCCAATAGGCAGAAAAAATATACTCTTCCCTGAAATTGTGTACTAAGCACTTGTCATTATTAAAATTCAAAAGGTAACCTTCATCACCTAATTGACTAGTTCCAATGAGGTTGTGCCTAATAATATTAACAAATAAAACGTTTAAAATCAATGTTTTTCCAAGAAGAACAATGTTACGAATACCTATAATTTCTCCCTTAGCGATATCACCAAAAGTTATTTTTCTTCATTTCATCTTGATAATCCTTTCGAAGAAGTTTTTGTTACCATTCATATGTCAGGAACATCCACTATCCATTTAACAAGTATTTCTATTGGTACATTTCATATTTTTATGAAAATAAGAGTATGAGACTTTCAGATCCAAAACATTCATGGATCCAGAAACCTTAGAATGAAAAATTTTAGGAATCCACATTTCATTTAAAAAATAAGTTTTATGAAAACCTAAAGACTGAGTTTTGTTTAAGGAACTTATTTTCCCAATTCCCATCACACTGGCACTTATATCTGATTGGAGCACTATGAGAAAAAAAATAATTCTTACTAAAAATCGGTTTTAAAATTGTATAACCAAAACCAGAATTATTCCTTAGAGGTTGAATTTTGGAATACATCTTGTCAATTTTCTCCTTACCTATGGTAATTAATTTCAAAAACATATTCAAGGAAAATATTTCTATCTTTAGACTAATAACTATGTTCTTATGCTCAAAAACATTATTTTTAGAACTAGATTTATGTTCAAAAACATTTTTCTTAGAAATTAATTTTTCTAGATCCTTAGAATGTTAATCCTTATCAAGAATTAACATCCTCACGGTTTTTTGAAATTATTTCAAAATAAAGTTTTTTCTAATAATTATCTTTAGATAGATCTTATATTTCCATCATAAGAATATAAATTCATGATTTTTCTTGTCAAGATTTTTCATGATTTTATAATTTTCATTCTCAAGAAGATTAGAAAACCTAGAAACTTCTTCGTAGGTAGGTATAGTATTGTCCTTATCATAAGAAGATATTTCATCTGAGGATTAATAGTATTTTCTATCACTATAATTAATATTCAAGGATTAATTGGTGATGGATTCAACAATGTGTATCTTTTACATTAAAAAATGATTTTCAATAGGTAGTCTGGCTATTACACAAATAATCTTCTATCTAGAAGATTTCTAATCTCAGGATTCATCAGAAGAGTCCCCACCGTTGGCACTCCAGGTGTCATTAGCATTCAAAAATTTCATACCATTATCTTTATAGTACTAATTTATATTCCTCTCTGAATGCTATTCCTTTCCATCTTTTCTCTTATTCATTGTACAATCTGGCATTATATGTCCATCTCATTTGGATTCAGAACAAGTTACTTCAGAGACTTTCTTGTCCTTTATTTATATTTTCTTGTATCTATACTAAATGTATTTCTTCCAAACTATCTTGTTCATTATTCAAGAAATATTAGCTAGTAAATTCTTAGAATGTCCACTTCCACTTGATTCAGATAAAACAGTGAGCTTCTTAGACTTTGATCTTGTAACTCTGTTAGGAGCCTGGGCTTTCATATGATTTGAAGTAGTTGTAATAGCAACACTTCCATTTCCATTTCTTTTTTAACATTTTCAGCATCTCTTCTCATTCTAGACTCATGTTGAAGAAGTGTTCCAAAATGGTCATCAAGAGTGGTCTATGAGACTTTCTTATTCTCATATATAGTTTCCCTCTTGGATTCCCAGTCATTAGGCATGATGTCTATAATCTTGTCTACAAGTGCCTTATCATCCTAATCGTTTTCACCCATGGATTGTAACCTGTTAACAATATTCATAAATCTCCGTTGTACCTTAAATATAGGTTCTCCATAAGGAAATAATAATCCATGGTACTCAGCTCTATGCATAGCTCTTCTAGTATCAATAAATTTGGAAGTACCAAAATGAGTAACTTCAAGCTTCTTCCAAATTCAATTTTCTTCTTCACAAGAAGAAATCTGGTTATATCTATTCTTGTTCATGGATCAAAAAGAATTATTCCATATCTTACAGTTTAGTTGATTGTCTGACTTATCTAGAATATTAAAAGTTCTAAATTCCTTATCAAAAACCAAGAAATCTCCAGTAAGCATAAAAATGTTGTCCACTCCGGTGTTAATAGCATATTACATCATATGATCTCTCCAGTAATCATAATCACTCCCATAAAAAATAAGCGTTATAGATGGATTAATATTTCTAATTGAACCAAAATTAATTCCTTCTATCTTAATGAAAATCATTCCATGACAATTTTTCAGTAATAAATTATTGTAAACAAGGATAAAATGTCCTAAGCAAGGAAAATATAGAACAATGAAAAACTTGAGCAAGAAAACTTATATGTGAATATAAGTATTTCAGAAACCCGATCTGATACCAATTGTAGGATAAAAATAACGAATGATGATTCCAAATATTCATGAGGGGGGGGGGTGAATTGTATACCTTCAAAAATTCATTAGGAACTTTTAAATCTGGTACTGTTTAACAATGTTAAACATGGTTAATTCACTAGACCTCTTAGATTTACAAAAATGCTTGATTATGGAAATATGGTTCTGGAAATGAAACATGAGAAAAGATTACAAAAATAAATATTCTACCATAAATAGTATAGAATCTTAAAAATCAGAGTATAAGTATAAGAAATTATAAAATTGTTATACTTTCCTTAACTACCATAATACAGCAGCAAACATGAAACAATACACGTAAAAAGTAGTAAATATTTTTACCCAAAGAAAACGGTATAAAAAACCATGGAAAAAGGTTCTTTGATTTATAATTTAATGAAATTATGTTTTACCCGAACCAAGGTAATCCCTCGATATGAATATCTGAGTATATTCTGCAATCCCTGCAAGCGCTCGAACTTTATTGTAGTCGGAAACTCTGCCTTCCTATCCCCGGAAGCCCTCGAATGTACTCTAAAACATTCGGAGTCGCATGAAGCAACTCTGAAAAATATGTTTAGTACACAGAAAGCATGAAAGTCTCTCTCTAGAAATCACTTCAGCATGTAATCTCAAAAGTTGTAGAACAGTTGTGACCTCGTTCAAAAGGGCTTCTATTTATGGAAAATCTTCCACGGTCAGCTCCCTCCTTCAACAGCCATATTTTTCATTGAATTTCGGAGGGACCTATAAACATTTCACTCAAACAATAGTTGGTTAGAAACAAAAATTATGACATAATTTTATAAATATAACAATTGTTAGAAGAAAATATGGTTGCTTATCCTAATCCATTTTTCAGATTGTAAGGAAAAATAAAAGTTCGGAGTCTAACCCAAATAAAATTCGGTATCTATAATTCATGGGTATTAGGATTCTGTCATCCAAAGAATTCAGAACCTGAATTATATATAATTCTCGAGTCTAAATTTCACGAAAACATGGAGTCATAATTCATAAGAATTCAGAGTCTGAATTCGGAGAATTCGGATCCTGAATTCAATGAATACGGAGTCTGGACTAAGAATGTTCGGAGTCCGAATTCAGAGAATTTGGAGTCTAAACTCAGAAATATCGGAGTCTGAATTCAGAGAATTTAGAGTCTAAACTCAGAAAGTTTGGAGTTTGAATTTAGATAATTCTAAAACTGAATTCGGATCCTGAAAACAGAATGTTCTATGTCTAAGTATTTACAAGATTCTGATGTTGTAGATACGAAATGGAATTTTATACATAAAAAGAAAATGAGAGAGGTTTATAGAAATTATAATTTGAATAATGAATAATGATAAGGATAAAACAAAGGGTAAAATAAATTTTCCTTCATATAGAGTGTTTGTGATTTTCAAAACATGAAGGAATGAAAATTTCACAAGGAAACCGTATTGACTCAACAACATAGTGAGTTCTTCCATCAATCCAAGAATCTCAGTATTCAACCGTGCAATTATTTTCTGACTTCTTTCTTGTGGTAACATTTATAGAATTACACTATAACAATTTATATGAAACTAAAGACTCATAATTTTACAATATTTTCATACCCATCATCATTGAATGTTCTGGTCATGCTGTGAAAAGATGAAATGAACTAGACCATACAAAAAATGATATTATAGGAATTATAATTGTGATGTTTTATAGAGGATTTAATGTGGAGTTGTGGATTTATTTTATAAATATGGTGCTATGAAATGAGATCTGAAGGGTTTTATGAATGTTGTTTGGGATGTTCAATGGAGGAGTGGCAATTGGAGTGTTGTAGTTCCAAAAGCATTGAGGTTTCCACATCCATATTTTTTAGTGATTATACAAAAGTAATACAAGGTTATGACATGTAGTTATCATATGGAATTGATTTTTTCTATCACCCAATAGGATGTGGAGTAAGGGAAAATATTGTTAGTGTAGTGGATTGATGGGGTGGTTTGACACGTTCATCCAAATGTGTATCCCCCTTTTGGCAAGGTAGTGACTATGTCATTGATATAAGCTTCTAAAAGGGGTATGGATCATGTTTCAATCTCAAATAATATGGTATTACTTTCCCTTTTATAATATCTTTTGTGAAATGACATATTTCAATACCCAAGGATCCATGACCATCAGGTTTGTTGTGCGGTGGTGTTTTTTTTACCACAGTCTCATGACTTTTTAATAGGTTTTGGAATGGATTTGGTGGCTCTATTGTAGAATTTTTTTACAATTCTCATAAAAATTACTGGATTATATCAGACCACCCATTTATCATATAATTCATATAGAATATAAAAGAATCCCATGATTCTCTTTATGTCCCCTTTCAGTGACTTTAGACCATAACCATGAGGATCGATCAATGGTGTCTTAGGTATGTTCCCCAGTTATTTTCACACAATTTCAGTAGTATTCTTCATCTAGTTATGGATTTTTTTTTCAAAACTAGTGTTACGGTTTAGTTTTGTGAACGTAAATGATATTATTGTTTTATTATTAGATCTTAATGGATGTCTTCCACCTTGTGGTTATTGGTTGTGACCTTCAACTTTGGAAAAAATACAAACTAAATAAAATATCATCATATGAGGTTGGGAATCCTTCATTTATAAAAATATGTATCATGTGAAATCATTAAAAAAAATTTACAATTGAGAATATTATTTTCCTCATATTTATTCCATATAGTCTAAAATTTCATAGTGAAACTGAAATTTGATGTAAAATAATTTTCATAATTTTTATAGTTTGGCAATAATTATTGATATTGTGAACATTTGAGATAAATTCCCCACTAATGTTTTTTTCCAATATGTTATTTTCATGCCATTTAGTTTTTGTGGTGATGTAAGAATTATTATGTATTTTCATTTTGAAAAATTGAAATTGGATGAACACTTAAATATGTATGTTAAAAATGTTTCCCTATGATATTTTTGTTTTTTGTAAGAATTATATTTTAAAATTATGTTTAATTATATAAAAACAATATGTTAAATAATAATGTGATATTTGAATATAATGTGAACATTGTCGTGATGTTTTTTAGAGTGTGGGGATAATTTTTTAGTGTGTCATTCCTATTGGATAATGATTGTTGGTTTTTTTTGTGATTATGTTATGAGTTGTGTTGTAGTTCAATTGGAATGTTGGGATTGAAATTGGTTGATATGTGGTTGTAGTTATAAGGATGTTTATATGGAAGTGAAATGTAGTGATGTGGGAATGGTTTTATTGATAATTAAGATGTTCTGTTTTTTTGAATGTTGTGATGTGATATCTCCCTAGATATAGTTGGAATTAAAATGATAATGTTGAAATTGAAATGAAATATAAAGGTTTGTTAAATGTGATAGAAGTGGCTAATTAATTATTTATAAAATATTAACCATAGATAAATATGTTTGATGTCAAATAAGAGAAATAAATTTGAATAAGAATTAAATTAATGTGCAATCGAATTTAATAATATTGCAATTGGAATTATAAGTAGTATATCATGATTTTATATATTATGAAATGTGATATGTAACTTTTGGAATGTTTTGGGAGGAGGGATTTTTAGTTAAAGGTGATTCTGAACGTTGTGGTGTTTTTCATTTTTTAGTGATTTTTTCATTTGATTAGTGTTTTCTAAATAAACACATAGGGTTTTATCGTATTTTGTTTATATATATACATGTATATTCTTGGTAATTTTTATATTCTTCCTACAGAAGTTGAGTACATCATTTTGACAAACAAATATTTAGTTTATTGTTTTCAAAACATCCTATTTGAAGGAATGGATAACTAGATACCCTTTATTCCCCACTCTTTCATCTATGATATGTTGACATGAATATGATGTGATATCCATAAACTAAATGTTCACTTATCATATGTGATATATGTGATGGACCAGCAGTGTTTGGATGAGGTCTAACGAGATGAGATGTGAAATTTTGGATTATAGTGGGGATCATGTATGGTAGTAGGATTTAATGAAAATTATGTCTTCTTTCTTCATGATACCATAGTATTCTATTTATGGTTGTAATTTTATCATCCAATAGTCTTCTGAAAATATGATATGTGATAGTAAAGCTATCACTGGTCTAGATGTGATGTTATTTCCTAGTTGTCATTGTATGAGATGTGATGTGATGGACAATTTCACATGTGGTTATTGGCATGTCGTTATATACAAAAGAGATTGGAGTTAAGGGGAATGTGTACTTGTGGTGTGATAGATGCATCATAGTGGTAAGAAGTTCATGAATCACATTCTATCGATATGATTATTATTATTAATTATATATGGGTGTGTTATTTTTTTATAATTAATTCTCATGGATGATCATATTTAGTTGAACAATATGTTTTTGTCTATTACTTTCTCACATGTCCCATAGTGTTCTTCGTTAACATGTTCATGTGATTCTATGATATATCCATATGGATATTAATCGTATGGTATCCTATTTTCTATCAAAACTATTGTTTTCATTTCCAATAGGGTATCCTAGACCCTGCTAAATTTTATCAACTCATTATTTTGAGATGTTTCCATGTTTTTGCATTAGATTTTCCATAGGGGATTTATTTATAAGAAATAATATTTATCCATTTGATTTATACAAGCACGGTTGGATGGTTTTGGTTTTATTTTTATTTTCCATTCCATTGATTTTTTTTCATTATATATTCTATCTTCCGATCATATTGTTATATATGTACATTTCTCCAATTTCATAAATTTTTAAGCACTATATGATAATTAGAATCACTAGGCTTACTGGTGGAAATAAATAATAGTATTTTTCTCTAATTATTCATTTCTAGCCGAGGACGAGCACCATTATAGGGAATGATTCATGAATGTGTGGTTTTACATGATTTTATTTAAAAGGATTGAATGGTTTTCAGATTTATATAATGTGAGCATTTAATGGGTTGGTATGGAAATGGTGTCTACAATCTAGTTGTGAGAATAATATAATAAATACCAACTTGGAAAAGGTATTTTAAGTCCCATGTGATGTAATTTGAGGATATAGATCCTATAAATTTTCCACATGATGTGGAATCTCTAGAAGTGTAGAGACTATGGAGTGGTACATGCATCATGATCGACATGTGATCGTATCTTATTTTACTGATCATGGAAAAATATTATGAGTCAATTTTAAAAAAAAATTCATGCTTCCATATTACTATGTAAATAATAAAAGTTTTTCGATTTTAGTAATGTATCCTAAAAATCATTCAGATGTGGTTTAGGAGGTAACGCCCCGACCCCAGTTACCCAGAGTCGGTGCATTATTACGTAACATTGGCATGATCACAAAAGATCAAGTCTCGAAAGACCGATTAGTTTAGTAGCCTTGGAAGCACTAGATACATTCATAAAAGTTACATTACATCATAAAGTTAAAAACTACAATAACATGGTCACCATAGTACACACTCATATCCCCTTCTGACTATCCCTATAGGTCATTCATAAAATACTTCTTCACATCCTGGAAAATATTAAAACATTGAAAGGGGTGAGCTCGGATGCTCAGTAAGGATAACAATATTGCGGAAACATTCATAAGTAAAAATAAACATTTAATGAAATGTATAACTACAACAAAAGCCTTTTAAACTTGAACTTTAACATAATATGGAAAATGTAAAATGAGATAATTCCATTTACATACTCAAATGGACATTCTAATAGTCGAATAATCACATTCAATATAAATAACGACTTTCATAATGATGGAATGCATAACGCCAGAATATCATAACCACGTAGCCAAGGCCTCGTGCCAAGACTGCAAATAATATTTTGTCAAGGCCTCGTTCCAAGACACTAGTTTGTCTCATGAGACCTACCGATGCATCGATAATCTATAGTGGGCTCCACCCCTCACTTATTAAGTCCAATGCATTCCTTATATGAAAATTTTTAAACATATCATAAAACATAATATAACTGTATCACATAAAACATTCATAATGGAAACATAAAAATTCCACATTTAAATCACAAGATATCAATACAACACATTAATATAATAAAAACTTTATCAAAACCATTTTCAATACCAAAATAAAATAAAAGTAAATCATAGTATTTAATTTTCATTTAAAATAATTTATGTCTTGTAGAGGAAGCCGAAACTCAAATAATGGTCACATCGGCGAAGATGTCATTGTCGCCACATACATAAGAAAAAACATTCCATTTTTCATTTAGTAAAAACACTTCGTATAAAAAGATTCTTTTTGAATAAAAGTAAAAGTCAAAGGGGTTTATACACCGTATAAAAGAATGTTGTGTATAAAACAAAATATGCCTCAATGAAAGTAGATTGAGACGAAGTCCCTTACAAAGATCATTTTATTAAATAAAATAGATCTATTATGTGTATTCACTATATGTACACAGAAATAAAGTACAAATACAATATAGAAAATAATAATACCAGGACATAATTTTAAAGTAGGAGATTAACCCAAAGAACGAAAATTGGGTTAAGAAGTTCCCTTACCTCGTGTCCGACTTGACTCGATCATTATTTGACCTCCTTAATAATAAAATAGAGTTAATTTATACTTTATTAAGAAAATTTTTCATGTTAATTATTCCTTTTATATCACTTATTAACATGTTATGAACATTATGTAATTATTTATGTTAATAACGGTCGTTTTGTCGATCTCTGGTACTTGAGTTAAAAATAAACTTCTTATAATTAAAAGTTGTTCATGTGGTAAAATATACATTATATCTATAATTATATTCATGATTTAGATATAATATATATAATATATATCTATTATATACATGCAATTATAATATTACAAAACATTAAGAGGTAAGAAATGAAATGCATTGTTCATGGAGACGGTAAGTCGTACGTACGCATGAACGCTACTTTCATTTCTATTTATTATTTAATGGAATTAAATCATAATGAAATAAAGGTATATTATAATTACAGTATAATATCATATATAATATCATTTAATCCATCCTTTATACATCCCACATATTGCATTAACGATTCAAATCACTTTGAGGGGCGGTAGTCCGCACTTCCTAAAATGAAATTATTGTGTTTACCCATAATCGAAATCATAAAGGTATGACATAAATGAAAAATAAAGAATCATAAGGAAAATAAAAACATAATATATATCATATATAAATATAGTGTCATCATAATGGCCACCATGAGAGGTGTTAAAAAAGATTGAACAATCATCGTTTCGTGAGGCAGTAATTCGCCACCCACAGAAAGAGTATGTTCTTTAACCATTAGACAACGGTGTGTGTAAGTGTATATAAAATACTTCTCATAAAAACATACAATTATATTTAGGATACTGGTTTTGTTACAAAAGAAAGGAATAAATTTATTTTAGGAGGTTGTAGAAGCAAAATAAAACAAAATAACACAAGAGAAGACATTACCTTAAAATCAGGTAACTCTTTTTGATTTGAGCCAAAGGCTTCCTTGGAAATACTTTTTCCCAAATTGAGGATTCTAGGAGTAAGAGAGGGATGTTGGTACAGTATTTGGGAAATGTTTTGACGAGCCAAATGTCTTGAAAGTGTGAATAAGGTGGTAGAGGTGGGGGCCTTTTATAAGAGGAGAGGAGGGGCACTCTTGGATGGTCATGAAATGTTACATTATTATGATGTGATTTTCGGTTTTCAAATGTCCCAAAATGATCTATTTCGTGGATATGGTGATTATAGTTCAAAATATACCCATACAATTGGTTTTATACAAGTGTAGGTATTATATTTTACATTATCTTTTCATTTTATTTAAATCGTTAATTAATGAGGTAATCGATGCATCATCATGGTGTCATAAAGAATTTAATTTATTTAGTGTCTAAAAATTATTAAAAATTACCCTGATGTAGGAAATAGTTTTAGATTTCCAATGAATATCTATAGTCAAAATGTAACTTATATAACCCCATGTAATAACTGTTTTAGTAAAACAACACATGTTTGTGACAATTTTATTTTTACTTTAAATAAAAAGTTATTAATGTCATTTTCTAACCCAAGTGGCTCCATGGGGTCCCCAAGTTGACCCATGAATTTTCTTGGTCGGTAATGACTTATAAAATAAGGGTACGACATGTGTAAAGGTATTTTCTTTTTTTTTTATAATATCATTTTTAACTTAAATTTCACTAAATACCTTTAATCGCGATTACTAAAACTTAAAAGTTACAATTCACCAAAAAATTATTTTAATCCCATTGAACCAAATTTTTATTCATAATGAAAAATATTTATGTCGGATTTTTGAAAATCAAATCACAGAAGTTGTAATGTATCATTTACACGAAAAATTATTTTTTAAACTACAACTTAGTGGTTTCACTATTTATCAAAAATTGAAGTTTTTCAGAAAAATACCAAAAATTCACCCTAATCTATATTTGATGTTACTAATTCAAAAATGATGTCTATTTTACAAAATTCTAAACATATAAGTTGATTTAATTAATTTAATAATTAATTCCCACTGTCACAACAAATAGCGTGTTTTTAAGATGCAATATATATCAAAATATTAACAATTGTTTATGTCCAATTTCAAAGTGAAATTAATTATAATGACCACCATTGGATAAAATGGAAAAAATATATTCTAATTATACTTTAAAACCACTCAATGGTATAATTTATCACTATAAATTATTTGGATTAAAAAATTTGTTTTTAATTATTTTTTTACTATTCATAGAAAATTGGATGTTCTCAGAAAATTACAACAATACGACTTAGGATAATATCTATATTAAAATTATGAAAATGAATTACATTTTGAAATATAAAATTTATATAATTTCAAAAGGTGGGTATTACTATTCATAACTACTACTTTGATTGGTCGCGGGTGTTAGAATCTCGAACTTGCATACAATGCAAGCTATTGAATTATTGAAAGAGAAGTGTATCATGGATGCTTGGGGTGTTACATTATCACATCCTTCAATAAATTTCATCCTCGAAATTTTAATTTGTTATTCGAAAATAAAAGGCTGAAAATAGAAAATACCTTTGTGGAAAACCCACAAAGGAAATAAGGTTAATAAAAATATAACTTTAAAAGAAAGAAAGAGAAGTACAAAGGTCACTCGAGATAACCCATACTAGGATTCTATGAAAATATGCATATGGAGGAAAAACAAACCATCAAGGTCTGATGGAGAGTTGTACAAAATAGGATTAGTAGAATGATAACCACAAGAAAATCAATAACATGTGATTGGTTAAATGGTCATTGAATCCCCAGTCGGAAAAGTTAACCAACAACGTTTTTGTTTTATGTTACTTTTCATAAATTTGAGGAATTTATTTAATATATTTACTAATAATGTAAGGAAAAATACTTACTTGTCATGTAGACTTTCATTCTTTAATAGTTTTTTACCAAAAACCCATCATTCACTCCAAATGGAAAAAGAACTCAAAAATATTCCATTTATCATAATTGTATAAGGTTCGAAATATTACCACATACCATTTAGATTAGGAAAACTATTTTGTAATAAATAAAGAATTCTGGTTGGCAAGTGGTAGGTAATAAAGGTCCGTCACACTATGGTTGCGGGTTCGATTCCTGCAGCTTTTTCCGACGCGACGGTTTATCCCCCAACCTGCAGGTTGTCCTTTTCCTAAAACTATAGTATTATAATATTCCAAAAGTAATCTTCAGAATTTTTTTAACCATAAACAATAATATCCAAAGTTCAACTTAAGACATTCCAACATTTATAGTTATTCAAAATACCTCTATCTAGACTTTCTCTAAAAGTTCCCTAAATTCCAAAATCAATTGTATCATCAGATTCCTCAAACAAAGTAATGTTTCTCTAATTGTAACATAAAGTTTTTTGATTACCTTCATCATATTAAAACCATAATGAAAACAACAAGTACAACAGTACAATCATTATATATATCACATTATTCTTATATCCAGAATATAATCTTTGAGTCCAAAAGCACCAATACATTAATTATTCCACTTCAACTATAGTAACAACATAAGATTGTCCTTGATCCATTGTCATTTTCTGAGGTAAGTTTCCCTGAAGCTTAATACATTCATTTGCATAATGTCCCATATCTCTACAATTATAACATTCCCCATTGACATCAACTCTCTTTCCCTTCCAATCACGAGCATGGTGGCCTTTTTCACCACACTTTTGACAGGCTCCCATTCCCTCCAAGAAAGTACTGGGGTGTTTCTTCCCACATTTACTGTAGGACTGATATTCAACTATTCCCTTCTTCCCTTTATTTCCATTTCCAGATTGATCAAAATATCTCTTCTTATTTTTCTTTTCTTTATAGTCATATGACTTAGAGAATTCCTTTTCCCTCTTGATAGCACACGAGACAATAACTTCATACGATGAGAAGGTTTGTGAGACTAATACTCGACAAAGAAATGGTTTTAACCCATCAAAGAAACGATCAATCTTACTTCATGGGTTACGTATATAATCTGCAGCATTCCTCACTAAACTTGTAATGTTATCCTCATACTTTGCGGCATTATAATCCTCCTTTTGTCTCAGACTCAGAAATTTCCTTTCTATATCTGTTCGATGGTCACGAGGGAATTATTTTCCTATGAAAATCTCTTTGAACTCCCCCCAGTACATTCTTAATACTTCTTCATCTTCCATTGTTTTTTGAATCAGCGACCACCATTGATCGGCATCTCCAGTGAGGCGGTAAACTGCCATAACAACCTTCTCCCTTTCGCTACTCCCCAAGGCGTGGAATATATTCTCTAAGGAGTTTATCCATTGCTAAAATACTAATGGATTTGTACCCCCATTGAATGTTAGCGGTTGTTTCCTCATGAAGCGGTCTATCATTGATCCTCCACGTTGCGGGTCAGGGTGATCTTTACGAGTTAGGTTATTATTAATAACCTGAGTGAGTTTCCCCAGTACGGTGATAAGATGATCCGCACCAGTTGTATCACCAACTCCATTATAATTATCTTGACCAGGAGAGAAATCCCTACATGGAATGCGTGCATTTATACGGTTTCTATCCCACCCACTAGGCCCCATTCATAAACAACGTCATAAACTAGATTACTTTATCAATCAAAATACATAATTCCATACTTGTAAAACACTTAACATAAATTGAACAGTTTATGGATATAATCCATATTCATAAAAATGTTTTCTTTGAGGAAGTATATACTCATAAAACATTCATAATGGTTTTTAATTAATATGATAATTATCCTAAGCATATCCCATGGGAGTGTCGTAACCAAGAGTGCGGCAAGACCCGTTGTCGTGCACCAGTTCCCATTCGAGTATTGCTCAAAGTGGTGTTTTCGGGTTTTACCCCTAGGTACACCTATGCCAGAGCCTCCTCTACCTTCTCGTATCCAGAAATGGATTTATTTCTCGGAAAACTCACAAAATCTCTATAATGCCAAAATATAGAAATTTGTTTTATACTAATCCTCAATGTCTATCTTTGGGCTATGTGCTCTAATCAAATTTTATCTAAATCGAGCTTCCAAGGTTATTACTAAGTTGCAAATAATACCAACTGTAACGCCCCGACCCCAGGTACCTAGAGTCGGTGCATTAATACGTAACATTGGCATGATCACAAAAGATCAAGTCTCAAAAGACCGATTTGTTTAGTAGCCTTGGAAACACTAGATACATTCATAAAAGTTACATTAAATCATAAAGTGAAAAACTAAAATAACATGGTCTCCATAGTCCACAATCATATCCCATTCTGACTATCCCTACAGGTCATTCATAAAATACATCTTCACATCTTAAAAAATATTAAAACATTGAAAGGGGTGAGCTCAGATTCTCAGTAAGGATAACAATATTGAGAAAACTTTCATAAATAAACATAAACATTTAAGGCAATGTATAACTAAAACAAAAGCCTTTTAAACTTGAACTTCAGCATAATATGGAAAAAGTAAAATGAGATAATTCCATTTACTTACTCACATGGATATTCTACTAGTCGAATAATCACATGCAATATCAATAACCACTTTCATAATGATGGGATGCATAATGCCAGACTATCATAACCACGTAGCCAAGGCCTCGTGCCATGACTACAAATAAGATTGTGTAATGGCCTCGTGCGAAGACAATAGTTTGTCCCATGATACCTACCGATGCATCGAGAAGCTAGAGCAGGCTCCACCCATCACTTATTAAGTCCAATGCATTCCTTATATGAAAAGGTTTAAACATATCATAAACCATAACATAACTGTATCACATAAAACATGCATAATGGAATCATAACAATTACACATTTAAATCACAAGATATAAATACAACACATTAATATAATAAAAACATTATCGAAACCATTTTCAATACCAAAATAAAAGAAAAGTAAAACATGATATTTATATTTCATTTAAAAAAAGTTATGGCTTGTAGAGGAACCCGAAACTCAAATAATGGTCACGACGGAAGAGAAGTTGTTGTCGCCACATACATAAGATAAAACATTAATTTTGTCATTTAGTAAAAACGTTTCATATAAAAAGATTATTTTTGAATAAAAGTAAAAGTCAATGGGGTTTATACACCGTATAAAAGACAGTTGTGTATAAAACAAAATATGCCTCAATGAAAGGAGATTGATAAGAAGTCCCTTACAAAGATATTTTTTTAAATAAAATAGATCTATTATGTGTATTCACTATATGTACACATAAATAAATTACAAATACAAGATAGGAAACAATAATATCAGGACATAATTTGAAAGTAGGAGATTAACCCAAAGAATTGAAACTGGGTTAATAAGTTCCCTTACCTCGTGTCCGACTTGACTCGATCATTCTTTAACCTCTTGAATAAAAAACTAGAGTTAATATTTACTTTCATAAGAACCTTTTTCACGTTCATTATTCCTTTTATATCACTTATTACCATGTTATGAACATTATGTAATTATTTAAGTTAATAACGATCGTTTTGTCGATCTTTGGTACTTGAGTTAAAAATTAACTTCTTATAATTACAAGTTGTTCATGTGGTAAAATATAAATTATATCTAGAATTATATTCATGATTTAGATATAATATATATAATATATATACATTATATATATATGCATTTATAATATTACATAACATTTAGAGGTAATAAATGAAATGCACCATTCATGGAGATGGTAAGTCGTACGTACGCAAGAACGCTACTTTCATTTCTATTTCGTATTTAATGGAATGAAATCATAATTATATAAAGTTATATTATAATTTAAGTATAATATCATATATAATATCATTTAATCCATCCTTTATGAATCCCGCATATGGCATTGACGATCCAAATCACTTTGAGGGGGCATTAGTCCGCAATTCCTAAAATTAAATTATCGCCTTTACCCATAATGGAAATCATATGGGTATGACATAAATGAAAATTACAGAATCATAAGGAAAACAAAAACATAATATATATCATATATAAAATTTTTTTCATCGTAATGGCCACCATGAGAGGAGTTAAAAGAATATTTAACAATCATTGTTTCGTGAGGGAGTAATTCGCCACCCACAGAAACAGTATGTTATTTAACCATTAGACGAAGGTGTGTGTAAGTGTAAATATAATCCTTCTCATAAAAACATACAAGTATATTTACTATACTCTTTATGTTACAAAATAAAGGAATAAAAATATTTTAGGGGTTTCGAGACGCAAAATAAAAAAAATAAGACAAGAGAAGACATTACCTTAAAATCGGGGACCACTTTTTGATTTGAGCCAAAAGCTTCCTTGGAAAGATTTCTACCCAATGTGAGGCTTATATGAGTAATAGAGGGAAGTTGGGAGAGTATTTGGGTAGAGGTTAGAGGATCCAAATGTCCTAAAAGTATGAATAAGGTGGTAGAGGTGGGGGCCTTTTATAAGAGGAGAGGAGGGGCACTCTTGGAAGGTCATGAAATGATACATTATTATGAAGTGCCTTTCGGATTTCAAAGATCCAAAAATGATATATTTCGATGATAAGGTGATAAGGGTTCGAAATATACCCATAAAATATGTTTTAGACAATTTTATGTCTTAGATTTTACATTATCTTTTCATTTTATTTAAATCGTTAATTAATGAGGTAATCGCTGCATCATCATGGTGTCATAAAAAATTTAATTTATTTAATGTCTAAAAATTATAAAAAAATTACCATGATGTTGGAAATAATTTTATCTTTATAATTAATATTTATAGTCAAAAAGATAACTTATATAATCCCACTTAATAATGGTTTTAGTAAAACAACACATGTTTGTGATAATTTTATTTTTACTTTAAATAAAAATTTATTAAGGTCATTTTCTTACCCAAGTGGATCCATGGGGTCCCCAAGTTGACCCATGGATTGTCTTGGTCGTCCATGACTCATCCAATAAGGATAGGACACGTGTAATGGTATTTTCATATTTTTATAATATCATTTTTACCTTAAATTTCACTAATTACCCTTAATCGCGATTAATAAAACTTAAAAGTTACTATTCAGCAAAAAATTATTTTAATCCCATTGAACCAAATATTTCATCCTAATGAAAACAATGTATGTCGGATTTTTGAAAATCAAATCACAAAAGAGGTAATGTTTCATTTACACAAAAAATTAGTTTTTAAATTACCGCTTAGTGGTTTCAGTATTCATCAAAAATTGATGTTTTTCAGAAAAATACCAAAAATCCACCCTATTCTATATTTGATATTCCTAATTGAAAAATGATGTCTATTTTTAAAAATTCAAAACATATAAGTTTATTTAATTAATTTAAAAATTAATTTCCCCTGTCACAACTAATAGCGTGTTTTTAAATGCAATATATATCAAAAGATTGACAATTGTTTATGTCGAATTTCAATGTGAAATTAATTCTAATGACCACCATTGGATAAAATTGTATAAATATATTCTATTTATACTTTAAAACCACTCAATGGTATAATTTATCACTATAAATTATTTTGAATAAAAAATTTGTTTTTAAGTATTTTTTACTATTCATAGAAAATTGGAAGTTCTCAGAAAATTACAAAAATTCAACTTAGGATAATTTTGATATTCTGAATAAAAAAATGAAGTCCATTTTGAAATATAAAATTTATATAATTTCAAAAAGTGGGTATTAATATTCATAACTTCTACTTTGATTGGTCGCGGTGTGTTAGAATCTCGAACTTGAATACAATGTAAGTTATTGCATTATTGAAAGAGAAGCGTATCGTGGAAGATTGGAGTGTTACATAGGAAGCTAAGTTTTATCAATAATTTTTGGTATATTTTCTAGTGGTTGAACTAGTTTAGGATTATTATCTATAGAAGAGGATTTTATAGGATTTTTATAAGAAGTAATTAGAGATGTAAGAGGTGTTAAAATTTTAGCAAGGGATAGAGAGCTAGTCGAAGGAGATTCAAATTAAAATATGTTTACCAGGAATCATAAGAGTTGTTAGTCTAGCTAGATGATACTAAAATGTAGGAACTAACATGTTATTGGTGAGAAATATTCCTTGGAAAATAGAAGGAGATATTTTTTTTTGAATTTTGAAAAGAATCGTAGGATTATTTTCTTTCGACAAATATAAATTCTATAAAGAGGCAGTATTTGATCCCTATTTTATAGGAGAGTATGTATGTGTGGGAAATTTTGATCTTATTCTAGTGATTTTTTTTTCTCCCAAGATCATTTTAGGATGAGGATTAATGTGTACATCATCTGTAAGATACACACCATCCATCTATCAATTTTATAGTAACCTTATTTACATTTCAATCATATCTATATGTTAGGATGAATGTTGAGGTGATTGAGGAGATTCACATACCATGAGGCTTACTATGAATATGTATCTAATATATTTCTTTGAGGAGTAGTGTTCTTAGTGTCATGTCTATGGTGATAGCGACTTCCTGGTTTCTACCAATGGGTATATGACTATATCAGCATTAATTAAGAAAAACTAGTTCAATAGGTTTCCATTCATCTCACATGGGATTTGGGCCTGTTTGAGTTTTCTATGGGGTTCATGGCCATCACCAAAATTAGTTCCCAGTGGTTTTTCAAGTTCAATTATGTAGATGCTTGAAATTTCATATATCATCATCAGTAGGAGGTATTAATATGTCTATTTTAGATTTATAGGGAGAAGTCTTATTCTCCCCCAATATTGATTGTGGTGTGTATAAGATAACCTAATGTTATTCCACTATTCAAAGACCTAAACCATAGTATGAAAATGGGGGTATATGTTAGAAGATATGGAAAGGATTAGGGCTTGATGATTTTTATTAAGTAGAGGTGACCCCACTAGAGGGTCCAAATATCATTATTTATACATTTTTTTCATTTCTTATTTAGGATATCTAAAATAAATTGTTTACAAAAAAAATATAGTATATTCTCTAGGACAAGCTGTTCATAGACTTCCCATTCCATAGGATATGAATGTACACGTTGGAGTCTAGACATGCTTGATTGATGATATTCAAAGGTTTAGACTGATCAATGGTCCACAATAATCATTTTGGGATTCAATCATACTCTATAATCCATTATAAAATTCAATTATTACCATTAACTATTTTTTAGTGTGTTGTTATCTAGAGATTCTATAGTATTTTCATGTTCTCATATTTGGTTATCTAACATGCGACTTTCATTGGCATATGGTGTTTTTAGCTGGGTAACATAAATTTTGAGTAGCTTTTACCACGGTACTTGATTTTTAATTAGAATGTTTAAAATATGGTACAATTTAGGTCCCCCAGTATTATAAGGTATTTTCGTGATGCTTTTTCAGAGGTGGATGTGAAACTACCCTATCAATGTGATATTGAGTTCCGAATAGACTTATAGCCTAGTAAATTTCCAATTTTAACACCTCCATTTTAGATGAAAAATTCTGAATTATTGGAAATTATTACATTGTTAGAAACTTTTATGTATATGAGTTTCACTCATTCCATTTTATCATCATGTGGTTCCCCAGTGTTATTCAATTAAAAGTTGTATGGTAGCTTACTGTTTTTTATTCACTATTGGATGTTGAATCGACTGACTATCAAGAATAGTTATCATATTATGAGGAAAAAACTTTTTTGAAACATGATAATAGGGTATATTTGGTTTTCTTTGTTTGATATATGGTTTGGGGATCACCATATGAGGGTGAAAGAAGATGATATCTGGAATAAGGAATTGAGATGTAAGCAGTGGAATGTCATGTTTGTTATCATGATATTCTGTGACATGAGAAGAATATATGGTTTATCAATACCTCCATCTATATAGAAATATATCAAATTTGTGTTTTGGAATTTAGAGGATTTGTTACAAGGGAATGTGGTGTCTCAGCGGGTATATCCATACAACCATGAAAGGTTGAGGAACATGTTTATTGGGAATAAACCATGAGTGTCGCACATGTTCACAACTTCACTGGTCTAATGGTATATTAATGAGTGGTCTTTTCAGAATTATAATGTATTTAGTCTCCATTGTTATATTAGACAATGATTGAACAATTTTTCATTTTTAGTGATTACTGTCAAATTTAATTTGACAAATAAAAGAAGAAATTGGTCTACAATCTAGTGATTTAGTATCTAGAGGATTTGGGTATTGTTTGAGATGTTTTGTGATGTTGTTCTATAGGAATTTAATTTTTCATGATCCAAAATAAACTGATGATCACTTAAGGGGTTATGTTGTTTCATCCCCATGATCTTACAATTCCACAAAATGGTTTATAATTAGTGGTTATTGTATTTCATTTAACTGTATATTGTATTACATCATTTGTGATGATTTGTAGTCTTCTTTGTTAAAGAGAGTTTTATGTGTATATTTTTTCAATTTGATCTGAATATGTAATGGTAGAGGAGGTTAGATTTTATTTATGGATATGAATTCTAGAAAAAATCTACCACTGGGAAGTGGAAGGATGTGGATGATTCATTGATGAAAATTTAGAGGATAGATGTTAATGAGTAGTAAAAATATTCGTGTTGGTGTGTATCATTGACATCAGTGGTTCTTGGGGAGATAACTAGCCATTAGTTTATTTTTATTTTAATCCCCTATTATCATGCGTCCATTAGCATGATTCATTTTGAAGCATAATACAGGGGGTCATTTCATTCCCTATTGTACATTCATGAGGATGGGTAGTCATCACTTCTCAGTTCTGATATTTTTCAAATAATAAAAGAGAATTATTATGTTTTTGTGAGAGGATTAAATAAATATAAGACCATTAGACATGTTATGAAAATTATAAGTCGGGAACATTAGAGTCTGATGCAAGATACCATGCATTCTTTTATGAATCCCCTAAATATGGGACACAGTGTTTTGGTTGGTGTTTTAATCTATCATCGTTATTAGGACTTTAATGGTTTTGGAATATGTTGGAGAGGTGGATTATTAGTTGGAGCCTCCATAGTTATTGGGAAATATTCATGATGTCTTCCAAATCCATATGTTTCGTAAACATCATCACTATAAAACAAATTACATTTAATATGGAGTGTTTTATATTTAGGATTACATTAGATTCATAGAGTATCCAATTAATATCTAGTATTGATGATAAAATGTTCTATAATTATTTACTTGACTATGGTTCAGGTGTTGTATATTCATAGTGGCCCGGTAGAGAGTACTCGGGGATATGGAATCATATACAAGTCTTGTATCCATAGTATTTTTCTATTATTACTTCTTCATTTTTTCATTGAAGTAATTTTTTTTGGATCATGGTGTTTTTAAATATATACATAATCTTTTAGATGGGATATGTGACAAAACTTCTAGAACATGAGGTAATGAAATAAGTATTCCTAGTTAAGATTCATTATAAATTTATTTGAATACAACTATGTGGGTGTCTTAGATGTACCCAAAGAAATTATTATCATCCCATGATAGATATTATCCCACATATTTTCACCATTCGGGTAGGGATGTGTGACATTGTTTTTGTTTTTTCCTCATCCATGTGGAATTTGTGATATTGGAGGGGTGTTTTTCATTGTGGGATGATTGGGAACATGATGTGGATGTGGGAAATATTTGGTGGATATTTTCAATTGTGGGAATGATGTATTTGGATGTTGGTGGTGATCTATTATAATGTGATCTATGAGAGGAATGTCAAGGAGGTTATTTTGTACCTTTTCTCACTTCCTTCTCTGTTTATTTTTTTCAGCATGGAAAGAACATCTTTTGAGTTATCTTCAATAAAATCATCAAATAATATTCTGAATAAATAATAGAAAATAGAGTGGTGAAGGTTTTGAGAGTATGTATCAAAGATTATAAAGTGTTAGTGTGGAATAAAGATATTATAAACCTTCCCAAAAAGGGTACAGTGGTGTTTATTATATGTTTCAATATAGTTTAGTGGAATATATGAAGTCGCGTGGCTAGTTATGGTGTAGCTGCTTTTGATGGTGGTTTCTTTTTCTTGACCATTTAATGCATTGTTTTATTGTGGAGTGTTCATGTGGTGTGGATTTGGGTTCTCACATATGTTTCATCATTGTAGGAGGATCAGTTTGAAACATAGGGTACAACGTATGTTTTTTACACTTCTTCCGAAAAATTTCCACTATAGTGTAGCGAGAATCTATGATGTGGAGCTTATGCATTTAAGAAGATATAAGGCTTGATTTCATCTACTATGCCATGTTATTATCATCCAAATTTATATGATCTACAGTGCATAGATAAGTGAACATCCTAGAGGGTATTTTTAAAAAAAAGTCTATGGATTGGCGAGGGTGGCATAATACTATAGATTTTAAATAGTTTTGAACATTGATTGGGTAGATATGAAGTGGACATATGTTTTTAGATCGGGTAGAAATTCCAAATTTCCATTCAACACAATCTCGTTTCAAAATATTATAATAATTTCATGAGTTACCACATTGATTCAATGTTATACATATCATCCCTCATTCAGTGTATTTTATCGACAACCAAGATGGGTTGATCATTGTTTTATTAGGATAATTCCCCTCTTAGTTTTATTCACGATTCTTCTTTTTTCATCATTTGGAAGTGTTTCTATTTGGAATTTATTTTTATGGTTTCATTTTGAGAAATGATATCATTTCGTTATTGTGTACTATAATGGTAAAAGATAAATTCCTTCATTGGGAACTAAATGAACTCCTTACTCATATTATAACAATTCATAGTGGATCCTAAATTATCAATTTATCTAGTTGATCCATCGTTTCTCACTATGTGTATCTTTATGGATAGGTATGTGCTTTTTAACATTCTATTTATGGTTTTAATCCATCCTAATGTAGATATTTAACATATTTAAATTAAAATTTAATGGAAATGGGGGTTATTTGAATGTTATTTTATTCATTGATTTTATTTTTTATACAGTTATTATACAACCTAAATAAAATTCTAAATATGGCGTCCTTTGTGGAATTTTCTTTTATTATATTTTATATAGAGGTGAAAAAAATGTTTTGTGTTGTTTTTCATCACCGAAAATTGTCATTTATGAACCATATATATTTTGAAAATAAAATGGTTTACATGTGATGTTTAATTCTTGTGTGGTAATTCCCATTCTTGATAGAGTGGAATGTGGCAAACGACACCCATAACAAATATAAAACTAGTATTTTATTATTATTTGAAAAGTATTGTGATGCGTGGTTATTCTATATAAGGATGATTTGTCTTGGTGATTTCATGACATGTTGTTGGGGTATACAGTTCTAATTTTTTTAGTCTGTGATGATTTCTATAGCCCTGTCATCGGGGAGTTGATAATGAAATGTTTCAGATGTGGTTACCATGTGGGGCCCACAGTTTTCCTAACTACAAAGTTTTTGTTTTTTCAGAAAGTACTATCTCTCATGGTTTTTGCACAGTCATATGGCCTAACCATGTGAATGCACCTTTTCCCCATATTTGGACAAAACCACCTCACATGGTTTGTGCACGGTTTGAAGAACAGTGCGGACAAACTATGCACAGGCTAAAAACCTATATAAAATACCTAAAATACCCTTAATGATCAACTAATACTTCCCCTTCATCTATAATATGATTTTATGTGGGATTGACATAATTTTATCTCAATTGTGGGGTTTTTGAAGATCAAATCTTGGATTCAAGAGATCTTCTTCATCCGGATTATGATATCGCTTTTGTTCATCACGTTGGATGCACAATGGATAGTACCTGAGTCCTCTTAATCCATATTTCTTCTCATTTACTCTCGACCTAGTTACCACCATGTGAGAATTTTCACCTTTTCATTGATCTATTCTGATCTGAGGAGAATCCATGGCTGATACCTAAGGAGAAGGCTTGTACCACCATAAGGTGGGTGGTCTATCACTCATCCTTAAAGTTCGTTGTTTTTGGAATGTTTGTGTGGGGCACACCAGTTTCATTTGAACCTGTTTCTAACATTAAAATGTATTAATTATACTCGTTAGAATTGTATGGTTAAGAACTTTCCGAATATGTGATTATTTTTTATTGTTCTCATGCACAACTCAATCCACCTCATGTCATGGTCTATGTCATAATTGGGGTTTTAGTGTTTCCGCATGATTGAGCCACTGTTCAGTTGTGACTTTACATGACCTTCCTAATGGTGAGTCTTCATATCATTATTTTCTAGTTCTTAATGAGAATTTCATAATGTAATATACCATGTCTACTCACCGCTTGACCCACCTAAGGTATGTTCTTAAAAATGTTCATTAAATGTAAAATATCAAATGTGAAATGTCATGGATACTAAGTATAAAACATGGCCTTATCAAAAGAGATTGAATAAATTTTACATGTCTGTAGCACCCCATTCCATGTTGATGGAAGTTAGCAGAGTGAAAATAAATAATTGAATAATCCATAATGTCTAACTAAGACTTCATAAAATGGTTGCAATGCAACTTGGCCTATCAAAACTAATGGGAGAAAAGTCTTAGACCAATGGTATCAACTCTACATGACCAATCCACACTAATGGAAGGAAATACATGAACATAATGAATTATCAAATAATTAAAATATCAAATAAGACTGTACTGACTCGATCTTACCTTGGATAATGAGAGGACAATACATTGGGTCGTGAGAACCTCATTCAGATTCAAGGATACAATCATTATAGGGTGATACAATCCTAGATTACGGTTCTTGTCTACTTTTTGGATCCACGATATACAAGAGTTGGGTCCATTTATTTATTACAAGATACCACATATACCCTCCCTGGATCATGCAATGGCTAGTAGAGGCCATGGTTAAATCCCATATTGCATAGTCATTGATTATCCCTCTTTTAACTTGGTTGATCACCTTAGACTCAGAGGGAACATTATTGTGGACTTCCTAGGATTATGAGACTTAGATTACACTATTACCCCTTAGCTACACTCAAATAATAATGAGTTAGCTTTCTATGAGTTTATGTTACCACGATTGTTACCTAGGAACTCCCTCACTCAACATCATTGTGTGGTTTCCTTATTACATCTTGGTACCTTCACTACTTAAACTATAATGAGGTGATATCAGTGTTGGTTATGCATCACTTGAACTATTAACATTAAATGGTAATTGATTAATTTATGAATTGGTTGCATGCTCAGACTCCAGCTGAGGGATGAAGCATGTACTTGAGTATTTAGTTATTTTGTACTACTTTCTTTAATATACATATTTGTCTGCACACTGTTATATTCCATTACACGGGTCAGATGTTATAGAAGTTGTTGTGGGTGGCACACTGAGATTTATCTCACACCCTCACCAGGTGTTGTTTGGTACCCAGAGTAGATTACATGGTTTCCGGTCTTTAAAAATGCAATCATGCAGCTTCCAAAACAAGATTTTCTACCAATAGTACGGAGCTTGATAATAGATGACCGAGTAGGATCTCAGGATTCATGGAGTAGACTTTGTTTTCATTTACCTTGTGGAACATGTTATAAATATTTTTTTGTATCCATGATTTCTTGTTTTCTAGTGACATTACATTACATCATAATTTTTCCTTTTGATATAGTTATTATTATTCTTGTTTATCTGTTGCATCTATTTGCATCCGCTATTTATTCGTATTTCTTCTGCAGTTTACATATATTTTTTCTGATGTATACGATTCATTTACATATTTTCTATTGTGTTACACTCTAGTAATGATGGAATAGTCTTCCCATATAGACACCCTATTCCCTTGCTACTAGTCAGTTGCCTCTGTTGTTGGGGAATATGCACATGAGGATATGTGGCCCACTTGGCTCGGGGCACCATTAAGTGGCATCCGGGTCCGGTTCGTCACATAGTGGCATCATGGTCGGTTTTTTTCCTGAGTAACTGTTTAGAGATAATATATTAGAGAATATGAATACATGGTACTTAGTCATAAGCTATTATTCAGCGTCATGAACCCATGTTTGGGCTAAATTCCAAGTTACCCATACTAGAATTGTAGTTCTATTATTCCTATTACAGTTGACATTATTTCACCATTGGGTGACTCACATGTTGTATGGTGTTAATGATTTTTACTCTTGGGGAATTTATTTCACCCTTGGCCCAGTGATATGAGGGCAGTGTGTATTACTACATGCATCATTATATGCACCTAGAATTAACATGTCATGCATATTTCCTTGTCATATAGGTGTATTTCACTTCTATTCATTTCTTGATATGCCTTTGATTTTTGATTGATATTGTGATATTAGTTTTATACATGTATAACATAGGCTTCGATTGAGTGATTGGCATTCTCAATTCATGAGGTGTATGGGCCCTCGTGGGTTGGAATGAGTAATTTACTGAGTCAATGCGTTAAGCTATAAGTAAATGGGATATGTTTTTGGTTATAGGTGTGTTGGCAATGATTCATCGAAAATGACTATCCATTAGAAAGTAAAAAAATGATATCAAAAATGAATTTTTCGAACATCCTTAAACCAACTTGTCATGTTTATGAATAGTAAAGGAGTGAACCTATGAATCAACTAAAAACGGACATAAAACTTATACTTGATCACTTTCTGATACCTTGTCGTCTAAGTGGGTAGTTTGTGTTGTATGACATGGGTAGCTTGTTTTCTAACATTCATATTCTATTAGTGATGCTATCTCCTTGCTTTTATACATTTTCTATGTTTTGTGTTTGGAATTTGTATACCAATGTCATCATGTCATCCTCGTGTCGTTCTCCAGGAGGGTGGTCACTACCATGCTCTAGACATAGTGGTACTTGAGCTGCCAGTCTTACTTACCAGTGTGCCACTTTAAGAACCACAAGCTATACCTAATCTGGGAACATATGCTCCTGTTCATGATGGTTTCTTACGTATTGTGCAGTCCATGATTGGTTCTCCGTAGTTTGCACCTAGAGTGACTGATCTGACCTGAGAGTTTCTAAAATAGGTTCCTTCTTCATTTTTAGGGGATGGAGGATCTCAGGCTACTGAGTCTTGGATAGATGAAATGTTTTCTATCGTTGATCTTCTAAATATGCCACTAGAGAGGAGATTAAATCTTGCTACATACATTCTACGGTATTCATCAAAGCGTTGGTTGGATGTCATTACCTAGTCCGGACGCCATTAGGGAATGTTATGGGTGGACTTCTAGATAGACTTCTATGATCATTAATTTCCTTAGTCCTTGAGAGCTTTTATATCTAGAGAGTCTGTGAACCTCAATCATTAATCTAGACCAATTATGGAATAATCAGTATGTTTCACTGATTTAACATGATTTTCACTGTTCTAGCTGGTGATGATATTTAGCATGATAGTCTTTTTGAGGATAGGCATGTGTATGACATCTGAAATTAGTTGAATATCAGTCACCATCCTAACTCCATTTCAATAGTTGACCATTCCCTTGTCCCCGAACACATTCTAAATTACAGATCGAATACCGGGATTAATTGATCAGTGCTTTGTCAGGACAGAAGATCTTACAGTGGTAGGAAACGTTTCCTTGATGATTATCGTCAGGTAGTGGATGCCAGAATATCCAGTGGGATAGATCTGCAGTGTATCATTAGTGTTGAAAAATATGTCATAAGAATCACCCGTGTGATAGAGAAACTATGGAGTGTCGGGCTTGTGGTTGTATTGGTCATACTCAATGCTTTTTAAAGACATTTCCACGAGATTCAATTGGAAAATTATCTTCTTCAGCTCCACCATCAGGAGAGAGTACTATTGTGCCGCATCAGGCGTGGAGTTGGAGTAGCACCAGCATGTTTGGCCGAAGAGGAGGTCATGAGCAGGGTAGTCTGATTTATGATCACTAGAAGCTCTAGAAGAGTAGTCAGGATCGTGGAAGTCCATCTATTTCACAGGGCCACTGATAAGGACTTTTGCATGCCTTATAGCTGATACCCAAGGATTAGGCTACGGGACCATCAACAGTATGAGGTTTTATTCTAGTATCCTCTAATATTTTCTATGCTTTGTTTGATACATGTGCTTCAAACACATTTATTTCTGTATCTATTGTGGAATGTTTCGGACTAGATATACAGTATCACTATGGTGTAATGTCTCACAATACACTATTGGAAATACAAATGGAGGGAATATGCCAGTTCAGGGGAAATCCCCTTGAGGTTGGCAGTTATGAATTATTGTGGAATCTCTTTGTTCTTGAGTTGATGGGCTTCAATGTCATTCTTGGGAAGGACTGGTTGGTCCACTATTATTCCTTTGTAGTTTTTTTATTTCCAAAGTGTTACTTTTACATCACCAGAAGGAAAAAATCACATTTTCAAAGGCTTGTGGGATGTCCATGATTGGAGAGCGGGACATAAGCATAATCGGCTTGGTTGAGTAACATCCGAGAATGAAAATATTTTCATAAGGGATTACTTATTTTTTCAAACTAATTTCCCTCTAGTAGTTGATCATTTCATTGATGTATTTCTTGATGACTTTTCTACATTATATCCTAATAAAGATGTAGAGTAACAATTTAGATTGTCTTTGGAGAAACTATATTGTCCATTACTCCATAATGGATGGAACCTCTTTGGATTTGGGAGCACAAGAGGCATGTAGGGGACTTAGAGGGAAATAGATTTATATAGACCAGTACATATTCTTGGGGTTTACCCATGATTTTTACTAAGATGGAAGATGGAAATCGTTGTTTGTGTGTGGATTAATGAACGTTGAACCAAATTACTATCAAGAACTGGTATCAATGTCCAAAAATAGATGATATATTTGATCATATAAAAGGAGAAAATGTGTTCTATAAGATCAACCCGAGATCAGGTTATTGTCAGGAAGGAGTCAGACCATAAGACATACCTAGTATAACTTTCCATAGCAGGTATAGTCTGAATGAGTGTCTTGTTATGTTGTTTGGTCTTACAAAAACACTATTAATTTTCATGTATTTTATGAATAGGTTTTTCAATCTGTATTTGGACTCTTTTTTTGTGGTCTTTGTGGATGGCATCTTGGTGTATTCGTATTCTCGTAACGACCATACCAAACATCTAGAGATCGTTATGAGTACACTGAGAGGGAATCACCTTTTATCCAAGCTTGCTAATGTGACTTCTGGATCTATAAATTCCATTTCATGGGACATATTATTTCAGAATTAAGTGTATCTATTGACCCTAAAATGGTAAGTGATTTAGTTTCCTGGGAGCATCCCAAAAATGAGTTTGATATCAGGAGTTTCTTGGAGATGGCTGGATATTATAGGCATTTCAAACAAGAATTTTCACATCTTTCGTCGCACATTACTGGGCTTACAAATAATGGTGTTATGTTCATGTGTTCAGAAGAGTGTGAGAAATAATTTCGAGAAGATAAAGGGAGGTTTGTCTCAGAACCTACTCTGATTCTTCCAAAACCTAGTAAAGGATATATCATATTTTGTGATGCATCATTCATTATAGTTGAAGTAGTGTTGATGTAGGAAGATAATTACATTTCATGTGGATCTTGGAAGTTGAGGGCTCATGAGATAAATTACCCGACGCACGACCTCAAGCTAGCAGTAGTTGTCCATGTCTTATGTTGCTAGAGTCATTATCTCTTCAATGAGATATTTGTCGTGTGTACAGATCACAAGAGTATCAATTATATATTTTGTCACTATGACATGATCATATAACATCAACGAATGGGCGAATATATTCAATCCTTTTATTTTGAGATTTCCTATATGCCTGGAAAAGGAAATGTTGTTGTAGATGCACTGAGTCAGAAAACTCAATCGCATGTCATACAAGAATCCGGTGATGAATGGAAGTTAATGGAATTTTTTATGAACATCTTCTGGAGTATCATGACATTCAAAATCTATCTTACATCACAGCCTTAACAGTTTCCTCTTACCTCCTTGAGAAGGGGATGATTAGTTGGTGTTCAGATCCTGATGGCTTGTTTCTCCGTGAGAGTATATCAGGAGATAACCCACCTCTGGATTGGTTTGTAGAGAAAGATGATGTCTAGAATCAATGCAGACATATGTGGGTTCCTGTAGATGTGAGAGAGGAGTTGATTAAACATTTCCATGGTTTCCATTGGGTAGTACATCAAGAAATAATGAAGATATATCAAGATATGTGACACCAGTATTGGTGACCTGTGATTAAACATCAGATATCAGGCTTCATCGGTAGGTGTTCTACTATTTAGCAGGTGAAGGCAGAGTACCAGAGATCTTCATGCTTGGGAGATCCATTTCCAGTCCGGAAATTAAAATGGGAAGATGTTGTTATTTATTTCATAGTTGACATACCTAGGTCACTGAGGGTTAGCCATGCTATCTGGGTTTTCGTTGACCGAAAAACAAAATCATTCCACTTCATTCATATTCAGGAGACTTTCTCAGTGGATGAGATAGGAAGACTATATGTATGTGAGATTCTATGACTACATGAGGTTCAATGTACTATTGTTTTAGATACGTAAGTTCGTTTCACATAATTGTTATTGAAGGGCTTGTAGAAAGCTATGGGAACTCATGTGCTTCTAAGAACAACATTTCTCCCTCAAAATGATGGACAATTGGATCAAACAATACATGTTTTAGAGGATCTACTACAAGAACATGTCCTGATTTCGACAGTTCTTGGGAGAGGAATATACCTCTTTTCGAGTTCAATTATAACAACAGTTTTCAGGCAACGATCCATATGGGTACTTTTGAGGCACTATATTTTAGGTCATGTCGTTCAACCATGTTTTCGCTAGAGGCAGGTGAGGCATCTCTACTAGGTCCTCATATTATTAATGAGACTTCAGAACATGTCTATCTGATTATGAAGCTTATGAATACTACTCAGTTTAGAATGAAATCAAATGACAATCTTCATCGATGTCCTCTTGTGTTCATAGTTGGGGATCATATTTTTCTTCTAGTATCACTCGAGCTAGGTAATAGATGGTTTAGATAGTAGGGAAATATGTCGCCTTGCTACGTCGGGCCTTTTGAAATTCTAGAGAGATTCAGGTAGTTTACTTATGGTTTACTACTACCTTAGAGGTACTATGTCCGACACGACGTCGTTCATGTCTCACGGCTTCAATAATATAATGCTAACTCATCTCATAACTTTGATCTCAATGAAGTAGATTTAGTTTTCGATGCTACGTTTGAGGAGTATCCAGTACACATCATTGACTAAAGAGCGAAGGGCCTATGATGTAAGTCGGTCAATCTAGTATGGGTGCAATGGCAGCACAGCTGATTACATGATGATACATGGGAGAGGGAATATGATGTACATGCTTAGTGGCCAGATTTGTTCTCAGACAGTGTTTCTTTACCCTTGGAAGGAGAACTCGGGTGGGAGTTCTATTCTAGGGGAAAGATTATAAGAACCCAATTTTTATCACTCAGGTTAGGATCATTAATTTTTAGTCAAAATCGTTTCTTTAGACTTAATATGGATTTAGAATGAGTTATAAATGAATTTGAGGGTGTCCAGGGCTTGTTTGGAGCTCATAACACCTCTTTTTGAGGCAACATATAAAGTCTCATGGTTTGCGTATGGTTTTCATATAGTTTTCCTAACCATGCGGTTTGTGTTTTTTTGGACTATAGCGTCATGCATGGTTTTCGAATAGCCATATGGCCTAACCATTTGAATGCCCCTTTTTCCTAGGATTGGACCGAACAATCTCACTCGGTTTTTCCATGGTTTGAAAAACCATGTGGACAAACTGTGCAGAGGCTAAAAACCAATATAGAATGACCAAAATTCCCATAATGATCTATTAATCCTTCACCTTCCACCCTAATCTTAGTTTATGAAGGATTGACCTAATTCTATCTCAATTTTGGGGGTTTTGAAGATCAAATCATAGAGTCAAGAGATCTTATTCAACCAGCTTCTGATCGAGCTTACATAGGTCATGTTTGATGCACAATGATAATTACTTGAGTCTTCTCTATCCATATTTATTCTCTTTCAAGCTCATGCTAGTTATCTCCTTGTGAGAATTTCTCACCATTTCTAAGATCTACTACAATCTGAGGGAAATCATAGGCTAATACTGAAGAGAAGGCCCATAGAAACCTTTAGTGGGTGTTCGATAAAACATCCCTAAATTTCGTTGTTTTTGGAATGATAGTGTGGGGCCCACTAGTTTTCTTGGACTCTATTTATAAAATTAATAGGCCCTGATTATACTGGTTTCAATCATATGGTTGTGCTCTTTCCAAATATGCAATTACTTTCTAGTGGTGTCCCCAAGAAATCAATTTTCCTCATGTCAAATGTTATGTCATAATTGGGTTTTTAGCATTTTTGCACGTTCGAGACACCATTCGGGTGTGCCAATACATGACCTTACTAAAGGTGAGTATTTCGATCATTATTGGACTGTTATTATTGATAATTTAATTATGTCATGTAACATGTATGCTTACCACATGACCAACATTAGGGAAGTGCATAAAATGCTCATTAAATGTAATATATGAAATGTGAAATGGAATGTATACTATGTTTATAACATAGCCTTACCAAAAGACAATAAATAAAGGATACCAATTCTAAGAACCCATTTCCATGTTGATGGAAGGTAGCTGAGTGATCCTCAATAATTGAATAATCCTTAATGACTATCTAAGACTTGATTAAATGGTTGCAATGCTACTTGGCCAATCCACACTATTGGATGAAAAAGTTTGGACCAATGGTTTCAACTCTAATAGACCTATACACACTTATGGAAGGACATACTTTAACCAAACGACTTATTACATAATTAAAATATCAAATATAAATGGAATGACTCATTCTCGCCCTGGATTCTGAGGGAAGAGTAACATTGGTCTTCAAAACCCCATTATGATTCAAATATATGGTTTTCTTAGTTTGATAAAAACCTAAATTCCGGTTCCTGCCTATTCCTTAGATTCCCGGTATACTAAACATTGATCCCTTTCTTTATTACAGGATACCTTGAATATAGTCCTTAGATCTTGCACTGACTAGTAGGTGGGATGGTTAAAGCCCATATGGCCCTTTCTTTGCTTAGCCCCGTTAAACCTTGGATGATCACCTTGGACTCAGTAGGTGACGTATTGTGTAATGGCATGGATTAATCTTCTTGAATTACAATCTTAACCATTAGCTAGACTAAGATACTATTGATTTAGCTTTCGGTGAGTTTACGTTAGCTTGGTTTTTGTCATGGAACTCCCTCCATAGATATCATTGAATGGTTTCCTTATTACATCTGGGGACCTTCAGTACTTATACTATCATGTAGAGATGTTAATGTTGGCAATGACTCACGTGACCTATTAACATTAAATTGTAATTGATTAATTAATGAACAGGTTACATATTCATACACCAGCAGAGGGCTGAAGCATATACTTTGGTATTTAGTTATTTTTTACCTCTTTCTTTACATTACATATATGTCTATACACTACTATATTTCATTACATGGGACAAATGTTATAGACACCATTGGTGGTGGGCCACTAGGATTTATCTCACACCCTCTATGGGCACTGTTTGGTACCTCGAGTATATTACATAGATGCAGGTATTGAAAAAGGGAAGCAAGCAGCCTCCAATACATGATTGTGTTCTGATAGAATTGTGATTGATAGCATATGACCGCGTGTGATCTCGAGATTCATTGAGTCTAAATTGTTTTCTTTCACCATGTGGAACATTTTTTAAATATTTTCTTGTATCCATGACTTCCAGTTTTCTAGTGACATGACATTACATCATCACTGTTCCATTTGATATAATTATTATTCTTAATCTTGAATGCTCTTCCCTCATAATGGACTGAAATGAAGATTGTGTTTCCCTTCTTTATCTTCTTCTTCTTCTCTCTCCACTTTTCTACCACTTCATCAGAATTTTTATTCTTTTTCGGCTTTTATAGTGCCAGCTGGATTTTGGTAATGAGAGAATAATCTTGGCATTTCGGTTCATTTTATTTTCTCTTCTTATGGGATTTCATAAAAGTTTATCTTATATCACTTTTAATGATTAAATATTGAAACACACATTCAAAAAGAACATAAATCTCTCATATTTTGGAACTGAAACAAACATTAATCTTCTGAAGTGTGTCATCACTCAACAACATTAATTTTTAGGTTCTAGGTCTTGAACTACAAGTTATTTTAAATGATTATAAACCAAGAATGATGATCATTAACAAGATCACATGATATATGGTTATCTATGATTTGAGGGTTCCATTATTTATGTTAATGACTATCAAAAGGATGTACATTATTTGGTTTAAAATTCTCTGATTAACTATGATTTCCTTCATAAATATATCATTTTTTAAGAGATTCCATGTCTCCCATCCTCGGAATAAGAAATCCATGAAACCATAATTCTATCAACATTATGTTTTTTGAAATTTTGTTAATATTTGGTGACATTACTCCCTTGAGTACAAGACACTCAATTTCCTTAACCTTCTCCAAGCATCCTATCTTATCTGGAAAATTGACAGAGAAAAATATTGCTTCTCCTTGATAAGGAATACCAAGAATGTTTGTATCCATATTAAAAGATAATGAATAGGTTTTTCCATAGCTCTTGAAGGATATCATTTTCCCTTACTCTATCTTCATAAAAAAAATGAATCATAACATTCTATGGTAAGGTCAGGATAAACCATATCCTAACACTTAACCTTAGAAATACATTAACATTCCCATCCATTCAGTATGATTTTCTTTATAATCCAAGAATTTTATTTGGAACAGAGATTTGGATCAACAACCCTTTCTTTGTCATTTTCCAAATCCATAATTTTCATTTTTGAAACCATTTAATTCTATGAGGATACATCGTGAGACAACCAGAATGTATGGAAACTAAGACAATGGAATGAATTTTTTTAGATGAACAGATCTTCGACACAAAAATTCTTGAAAAACTTATGTGGGGCATGGATTAGGGGGCCATTATATAGGCTTCGAGATGATTGCTCAAATTTCAGATTCTAACCAACAGTTGATATATGCATGATATAATCTTATGGTTGAGATTACTACCAAGGAAGAATTTGGTAGGTTCCGTTCTTTTGAGGTTTTAGGGAAAAATTGGATTTATGGAATGTGAATATGATAGTGTTTTCTTAAAACAAGATTGATATACAAACATTTAGAAAATTTAATAGCGATTTAAGTAAAGAAACATACATTATGGATTACATGGAATGAATTGTCAAAATTGATAAGTTTATTCTTGAGTAACATAGATACCTACAAAACTTATTAAGAAAATGGTATTTATGGCATTGAAAATATTTTTTAAGAATGAAAATATAATATTCTGAATTTTTTTATTAAGAATAAACAGATGCACTCCCACAATGAAAATTAGTTTCTTAATGTAAGGGGAAATGATTCTACAAAAAATTTGATATGGATGATTACCTTATGGTTATCAATACTATATTTTACTTAATGTATTCAAATAAATATAAGGGTAAATATTTTGTAAAAATGTTAGATAGTTGATCTTGTGTTCCATTAAATTGAAGAATTATATATCTTTTTAGTTGGTCATCCCTAAGAATGTGAAGCCTAATATATATGTGTTATGAACGATAGTGATGTGCATGGTTTTTTTAGAGAAATATCACCTGTATTATAACACATTATCTATGTTTTGGTGAAACTCATGCCATACTCTAGGAGTGTGTGTTGCATCAACAAATCTTGACAACAGCAACTTCAAGCTGCTACATATTCATCTTCAGTAGTGGAAAGTGCTTCTGATTGTTGTTTTTTGAATGACCAAGATAATAAAGTGTCTCTTAAGAAATGGAATGTTTTGGATGTACATTTTCAATCAATTATAAATCCTCAAAAATCATCATCTGAAAAACATTTTTAATGAAAAATAATTTCCAAAAGAATAAAAATGTCCTATGTTAATGGTTCCCTTTAAATAGAGAAAAATTATTTTCACTACTTTTAAATGAAATTCCTCTAGATAATATTGATATCTTGAAGAAAATAATACTGATAACATTATGTCTAGATGACTAGCTGTTATATATAATAAACATATTATCATACCTCTAAAAGTTTTTTGACATACTAGTTTTCAAACTTCATCATGATCAAGAGAATTTGATATACTAATATTAGTGATTATTCATTTAGTATTATTATATAAATAATTTTTAAGATGGTATTTAATATACTTATGTTGAGATATATATGTTCATTTTGGTTTTGTAAAATTTAAAACCAAATAAAATTGTCAACCCACCCATCATACTCATTTCAAACTTAGATTTAATAATAATTTCAGATGAATTAGTTAAATATAACTAAGTTTATCCGAATATAATTTTATCAACATATATATTAACAATCAAAACATTTTTCTTATCTATATTTATAAGAAAACACGGATCCGTAAATCCCATAACATAATTTTTTTATAATAAAAATCTTATAAGTCTATCATAAAAGGATATATGAGCTTGTTTAAGTCCATACAATCCTTTGGTACCTTTGGAAACATGTTAAGGATGTTTTGTGACATGAAAACAATAAGATTGTTCGACATAAACTTTCTCTTGAATATATAAATTAAGGAAAGAACACATAACATCCATTTGAAAAAGTTCAAAATTAATGAATACAATAATGGAAAGTAAAATACGAATAGATTCATGTCCAGATACTAGACAGTATGTTTCCCTATGGTATATTACTTCTTGTTGATTATAGCCTTTACCAACTAGTATAAATTTATTTATTAAAATTATTCCATTTTCATCACTTTTATTTATGAAGACCCATTTAACTGAAATTATAGATGTTTTATTAAGAATTTTAACCTGGTCTAGACATTGATCATTTAAAATTCATTGAGTTTATAATGCAATGATTTAATCCAATCATCATCAAATAATGCTTCATTAGTGATTTTTGGTTATAACTTGGAAGGACATGAAACATGTTCTACTCAATTTCAGAATTAACTTATTGTCCCTAGATGTTGATTCACGTTGACAATGATACTGTCAATGGGATTATTTATATGAAGCAACTGATTTGGATTTGGAAAAGCATGTTCATCAACATAAGGTAGGGATTCTTCTGGGGTAAATACATCACAAACATTTTATTGAGTATTTTACTTATTACAAGAATCATCCATCAATAGTTAATAATATGTTTTTGAAAAAGAATATGTGGTTTTAGGTTGTTGTTTTTTGAAAATAAAACAATAAGTATCATCAAATTAAACTTGTTATAATTCTTCAACTGTACAAAGTATGTTGTTAAAAACTCTATAAGCCATAGAAGTAGGGGAGTTATCTAAGAAAATTAATTCTTCGGATTTGGGTGAGAATTTATTTATATTATCAATAGTATTAATGATGAATACTTTGCATCAAAAAACATTAATGTAATATATTCATTGTTTTTAACCAGTCAACAATTCATAAGGTGTTTTTTTAGAAATGGTCTCATTAAAACTAGATTTATACAATTCCAAGAAATACTACAAACATCATCCCAAAATATTTTGGTAATAAAATAATCTATCATTATGGTTCTAGTATTATATTGAAGAACCCGATTTATTATTTCCACAACAATATTAAGAGGAGCAGTTCTTGGAGATGAGAAGTTCTGAGTAATGCCTTTTTCAATACAAAAAGATTCAAAATATAAAATTTTAAATTCACCTCCACAATCACTATGAATAATTACAAAAATAAGGGTTTTCACATTTTTAACATGGGATCAAGATGACTTAAAATAAAAAAGTACTTCATATTTATTTCCTAGAAGATAGACCCACGTAAAATTGGTGTAATCATGAAATAAAATAAATACATAAAATATACTTCCAATAATTCCAGTTTGTGTTGGACCAAAAATATCTGTATGAACAAGATATAATGCACCAGATGTTGAGACATCACCAATTGATTTAAAATATGATTTCTGTAAATTTCCCCATTGACAAGGATAAAAATCTTCTGAAGAATCAAATTTATGCTCTGTTAGATCCAAAACAAGTATTCCCTTTGAGTGTTTTTTTAGGTTCATATGTTTACAGTGTCTTCGTTTATTATGTCATAACCAAGATTGATTTTATATTACCCAAGGTCAGTGAATATCTTGGATCCTAGGGTAATCTATTTTATTTGTGTAAAAATTCTCATGCCTATGGGTAGAAGGAATAAGATCTTCCATGGAATTGTGTTCTAGACATTTATCATTCCTAAAATTCATAAGGTAACCATCATCTAATTTATTGATAATGCTTTTGGGGTTGTTCTTATGACCTTTAATAGATAAAACATTTTTAATTTATGTTTTTACAAGAAGAACAATGGTACCTATACCAAAAATTTCAACTATATACTTATCTCTTAAAGTTACATTTCCTCCTTTTATCGTGATAATATTTTCAAAACTATTTTTGTTACCAATATTATATTGGGATCATCCATTATCCATGTAACACAAATTTCTGTTGGTACATCCAGTATATTTCATGAATATAAAAAATAAGACTATTATAATCCAAAATATCATCGATCCAGAAATTTCTTAAAGTAAAGTCAAAAGAATCCACATTATTATAGGAAAGTATGCTTCATGAAAAACTAAGGATTTTATTTCAAATATATAAGAATTTCCTCCCAATGTCAACCCCATTGACACTTGGTGTAAAGGGAATATTTTAGGGAACAAAAATAAGTATTTCTAAAAATAGATTTTTATAGTGTATAAGAAATTCCCAAACTATTTATAAGAATAAGAAGTTGTGAATACATTTAATCAAATTCTCTCCTTCTACTAGTAAAATTTGATAAAGATTTCAATAATTATTTTTTAGTATTTTAGTAGGATGGTAGTATTCATATCCACATAGTCATTAGTTTTAGGACATAAGTTATTCTCTAAAATAATTTTTCATAGAAATAACATTTTTAAATTTATTATATTTTTCTTCCTTATTATATGTAACTTTCGTGTGGTTTTAAAAAACATATTCAAAATCAAGAGTTTTTTATCATGATCTTTAGAAGCATCTGATACTTATTTTTAAAAAGAAGAAATTCTAGAATTTTATTATATAACTTATTTTTTATCATCAATTTATTATTCTCATGGAATTTAAAAAATATAGAAATCTCTTCAAATATAGGTAAGGTATTATCTTCTTATAATAAATATTCCTCATCAGATGATTCATAATATTATTCAGTAGAAAAATTAGTATTTATCTAAATATTGATAAATGATTCGTTATTATGTACATTAACCATTAGATAAAAATGTATCCAAGGGTACTCTGGATGTAAGACAAAAATTCATCTGACCATAAGATTCATATTTTGATGATTCATATAATGAGTCACCATGACTGGAACTCCCGGTGTCATTTTCATTTGGTACATTCTTTTCCTTAGATTTGTAAAACAACTTTCTGTTTATTTCAGAATGATTTTCCTTCCTGTATTTATCTTAAGCATATGACAACTAGGTCGGATAAGTCCATCCCTTTTTCATTCATAATTTGTTTCTTCAGAATCATTCTTATCCTTTTCATCTTTCTTATTAAATATGTACTGAAAATATTTCTTTGCAACAATCATGTTCATCCTTCGAGCTAGATTAGAAAATTCATTCTCACTCTTTTCACTGTCACATGATTATGATATAATGATAGTTTTCTTTACTTTTGATCTAGTTACTCTTTATGGAGTCTTGGATTCAGATGTAGTAGTGAATGGTAGACTTCCATTACCATTTTTCTTTTTGGTGAAATAAAAATCTCTCTTCATTCTTCATTCACATAGAAGAAGAGTTCTAAATAACTCATCAAGAGTAATGTTGGATAATATTATGTTCTAATTAATATCTTTCCATTTAGATTACCACTCATTGAAAAAGATATCAATTATTATATCCACAAGAACATCATCCTCAAGACATTTCACTCAAATATATTGATTTCTATTGACAATAGTCTTAAATATTTTTTTTACTTTGAAAACAACTTCTCCATATTGAAATAAAAATACATGATATTTCTCTGTTAACATAACTCTAATAGTTTCTATCACATTAGAACATAAAAATTGTGTACCTTCATATTTATTCCAAATTCAATTTTCAGCATAAAATAAAGTTATATGACTTTATATATTAAAATTCATATAACAAAACAATGTATTGTGTACCTTGTAGTTTAATTGATATTAATTTTTTTCGTAGTTGGTTAAAGTTCTGACTTTATAATCTGAAATTATTTTATCTTTAGTGATCATGAAAAAATTTTACACTATAGTTTATATAACAAATGTCTTTATCCTATCCATCCAGTAATTATTACCATTACCCTCAAATATTGGTGGTATATTAGTATTATGGATTCTTACAGAACAAACATTTATACCTTCTATTTTCTAGTAAAATATATTTTCCACAAGACATGTTAATACTAAAAGTGTATGATAATATATACAAATCATCAAGAAAAACAATAATAAGAAAATTTCTGAAACAAAAATTTAGAACAAGAAAAACATGATAATGAAAACATATATGTAAGTATAAGTATTTCATAGACCTCTTGTAATACCAATTGTAAGATAAAAATAGAATATGTTGATGCTCAATTAAAATAGGTGGGGGAGATTTGTATGTTTAAAAATATTCCTTTTTATCTCTTATAAAAATTTATGTTTAAAAAAGATAATGATGGTAAATTCATAAACCATATTTGGTTATTAAATATAGGGTTAACTAGAAGGGCCTCGGTCCATTTATAAGAAACCTAAACTTAATCATGTTAAACTGGGGAATACTCAAGATGACTTATCTTAGGGGAATATTATATCATAAATTTTATAGATTCTTATTTTTCAAATTAAATATATGTACATGAATGTATAAGAATGTTATTCTTTATTTCATTAACAATATTTAGCAAAAATAAATCATGAAATAATAATCAAGTAAAAAAGAAGGATATATTTTAATCCAATTTGAAGGGTATTAAAAAACCATTGATAAAGGTCCACAGACTTATACATTCGACCAAAGTCTTCCTTACTCATATTAGTGTAAGCCCAAGATAAGAATATTACAGTCTATATTTTTATCTATACAAGAACTCAATCTTTATGGTAGTTAGTGCCACTGTCTTTCTATCCATGGAATCCCATGATTGGACTCCACAAAAATTGGATTTGAAGAAAGAAACATGAACAATATCTTCAAAGATGAACTATAGGTTCATAAAATACACAAGGAACAAGAGTCATTATCACTCTAGAAGTCCCTTCACAACCTGTAATCTTCTGGATCATAGAATGATAATGATCTAGCTCAAATGAGCTTCTATTTAATGGAAAACATCAATGGTGGACTCCCTCCTCCAACTGTAAGATTTTTCATGAATCTTATATGGACATGTAAGCATTTTAGTCATGCAATGGCTTGTTAGAAAAAATTATAAGACATCGTCTTATGTAGGGAAAACATATGAATCATTGTCATGCTTAATAATTAATACAATGTAAGGAAAATGTAGTTGCATAAGTAAAACAAAATAATAAAAATATGTTGAAAAAATAGATCTCGATGTCTAAAAATATGAATAATTGGATTCTAGATAAATATATATTTAGAGTCTAAATTCTATAGACTTCAAAGTTAAAATTATGAGGAATTCAGAGTCTAAATTTTAGTGATTTAGTAGTCTGAATTACAATGTATTTGGAATCTAAAATTTAGAGATTTCATAGTCGGAATTTACATAATTTGGAGTCTTAATTTTACATAATTCAATGTTGGAATTTAATATAATTCAAATATTGATTTTCAGTGAATTTGGAGTCCATAAATTTAGAGAATTAGATTTCCTAGGAGCTATAAGATTCAAGGGTTTTGGATGAGGAACCGAATTTTTGACTTAATGAAAATTATTGGACTTGGTTTTGAGAAACCATAGAATAATATATTGAAAAAAACTGTAAGGAAAGAATTTTTTATTAAATGGAAAACTTTCCTTAATAAAATAATTCATAGAGAAAGATAATTTTCTGTAATAAAATGTGTTATTTATTTTAAAAACATAGAGGAATGGAAAAGTTATAATGAAACCATATTGACTCAACAATGATAACTAAATATTTTTGGGACGATATCCAAAAATCATGGTTGAAAGGATGAATATATGACTACTTGATCATTCCCAATATCTCTTCCAAGTTAATTTTAATGAAATGATATGTGAATTTTGAATCCAAAAGGTTACTATAAAAATTTAATGTGATATAGGGGGTTCCAAAAAATCCCATTGATCATAAATGGATCTATGGCTACAACAAGATTGGAAATGTTATTCTACATAAAACAAACATCCCCTTCCTAGAAATTAGTAATTTATAAATTCATTAATAGATAATGATACCGAATGTAACAGCCTGAGATTTTATGGAAAATATTCTTTTTAATTTTATTAATGTCTTGTGTTATACTCTACACCAAAAGGATCTTTCACAGTACACTTCTCTGACCTGGCTTGAATTACACGCAATCACAACCTTCCTCGATAGCGTGTGTTGTACGCAACACCGAGTTTCGCTAAACAACGATATGCTATTAAGATATTATTAAAACTAGCCGTTATGAATAGTAATAACCACTTTTTGAAATTTAGTAAATTTTATTTTTCAAAATGGAATTCATTTTTGGATTCATAATATCAAAATTAGCTTAGGGTGAAATTTTGGTACTTTTCGGATAACTTTCATATTCTGATGAATAGTGAAAATTACTAAATTTTAATTAAAAACAACTTTTTTAATCGAAATAATTAATAGTGATAAATTATTAATTTGAGTGGTTTTAAAGTATATTTAGAATATATTTTTACAATTCAATACAATGTTGGTCATTGTATTTAATTTTACATTTATACCAGACATAAACAAGTGTCAATCTTTTGATAGATATTGTTTCTTAAAAACACGCTATTTGTTTTAACAGCGGGATTTAATTATAAAATTAATTAATGCAACATCTATGTTATGAATATGGTAAAATAGACTTCATTTTTGAATTCGGAATATGAAATATAGCTTAGGATGAAATTTTAGCATTGTTCTGAAAAACATCAATTTTTGATGAATAGTGAAACTACTAAGTGGTAGGTTAAAAACTGAATTTTGCATAAAACTTAATTTTAACACTTCTGTGAATGGAATTTCGAAAATCCGACAGACACGGTTAATATCAAGGACTAAAATGTGGTTCAATGAGATGAAAATAATTTTTGGTGAATAGTAACTTTTTACTTTTTTTTACCACGGTTAATAGTAAATAGGGTAACTAAGGGTAAATATGATATTACTATTACCCTAACACATGTTCTAATTCTATTGGATAAGTGTAATTCGGCCAAAAACAACCTTATGAATATAATATGACCATTTAGGCCCACTTGGATTAGATTAGGACATTTATTATGATTTAATTCAAAGAAGAGTTAAAAGAGGTAAAATCAAAGTTTATTTACTAAAACATTTTTAATATGGGGTTATACATAAGATAAATTCGACTATAAATATTCATTAGAAATCTAAAAAGACTTCCTACATAATGATATTTTATTTGTAATTTTTAGACTTTAAATAATTCAATTTATTCATGACACAATGATGATGTAGTAATTATCTTATTAATGAAATATTGACATAATTGATGTTATAAACACAAAAATAAATGTAATTTGAGACTTTTTATGAATTCCACTAATTTTCTAGGTTACTATGATATATTAGTGTTTATTTAATCAACTTGGTTCGAACATATAATTCTGTTATGACTTTCACAAAAATCATATATCAAATAGTGTCAAAATTGACACAAAATAGTTTTTAAATCAAATATTATATTATTAATTGTTATTGTATTCATAAAAATCTAAGGTTCGGCCAAATGACTTATATAAGGATATATATTTTAATAATAAACAATTTGGGGTTCGTTTGGCATGTTATAGTAAGTGTATTAACCATATAGTGAAAGAAAACAAAAAGACACGGTAAAAGTAAAATTATTTAACTTAGAGTTAAATCTAATTGATAAGGTTAAAATTATACCCTAAACTTGTCTAAATCTTATTGGTTGATAGGATTTCTACCCATCCCCACTTTAGCTTCGAAATAAGACCTTTTGGAACCATTATAAACCGATTTTGACTTTAATATAAAATAATATTTTGAGATATTCCTAAGGTGCCCCTCTCCTCCCCTATAAAAGGACACCTCCTCCCCCTCCTCCTCACACCAATTTGAGCACTCAAGCTCGGCCAAACCCTGCCAAAATCCCTTCTCCACTTCCCAAGCAACATCCTAGAGGTTCTGGTCTTCCTCAAAGACCAATTCTAGTGCCCTAAGAGGAGGTCTCAAAGAGGCACATCAAAGAAGAGGTAATTACCGTTACCAATTCTTTCATCTTTATTTCTTCTTCCACTTCTTCTTCTTAGGTTGTTTCATTATTAAGTAATAACATCAGTATCACTCATATACTTATATGTTATTATAAGTATGAAACAAACTTATTTCACCATCTATCCATCCTACGGAAAAAGAAATCACCGCGTGTGCGTACGTACGGAATACCGTCTCCACGCCGTGGTGTAATATATTTTTCCACCACCACCTTACATGGATGGGTATAATGGTGTAAAGAATAACTATACATAGTTATTACAACATCATATTGATTCTGATATATTGTATAATCCACTCCAATTCAATTCAATATTTATAGAAATGATATCATCGCTCGTGCGTACGTACGGACTACCGTCTCCACGACGCGATGAGATTCATTCTCCATGTTAACCATTTAAGAATGATTATAAAGTATATATAAGAAATAATAATGAAATATATGACATTATAAAGCTACTGGATTTATGTATATATATACATATGTATGTCATCTACTTACTTCCATTTCAAGACAATAAGGAAAGGAAAACAGCGTTCATGCGTACGTACGGACTACCGTCTCCATGAACGGTGTTTTTCATTTTATTTATCTACCTATTATATATATATATATATACTGAATATATATGATATATAAATCATATTTTATATTCTGGAAGTAAGTAAATCATGATATAAGTAATAATGATGTCAAGAACAACAAGTCAAAACACCTACGATAAATGAAACGATTTTACCCAAAACGCTTTTTTAACATGGAATTTACAAAAGAACGGGTAATATAATGTCATAAGTGAACCATATATGATATCATGACAATTAATATGATTCTGTAATAAGTCAATAACATGATTTAAATCATTATACAAGAGGTTCGGACACTTACAAAGCAAGTCGGACATAAGGTAAGGGAAATATCACAATCTCATTTTTATCCGAGATTGTTTATTCGTAAGTATTTACTGGGGTGTATTTTATCATCCACATCCATGTTTCATCAATATGTAATATTATTTCCATCCACCTACAATTGTTTAAATCCATTTTTACCCTTCGGTGAGTTTTTAGTAATATGTATGAAAGGAATCTTTTGTCGTTTTTCGTACAAGGTACTTTTTGACTTTCCGACAAAAGTACGAAGAATGTTTTTTTTAACTTATACGGCTTGAATGGATTTTTAAAACATTATTTCCAAGAAGCTTCCTTTACAAGTCTTCAAGTTTATTTTTAATCAACTTCTTTTATTTTAAAATTTTATGGCATGTTATGAAAGGAAAAATGTTTTTGAAGAAGAAAGGATATTTTCCTCAAGAATGAAGTTCAAGTGTTTTATCAAAATTATTTTCCATATAAGATAATAAAGGGTTCTGTTTTTTATCCCTATTATTACATTGATTTGATCATGTTGTGATGGAATTATTTTTATGAATTCCATTATCTTATATGAATTGATTTATGATGTCATGATGTTTCAAGAATCCTATTTTTGTTACATGTGTTATGCGATGATGTATGTTTTATGATTATGTGGCACACATAAGAAAGGATTCATTTTAAGATGGGTGGGACCTATATCTCCCTCCAATGCATTGGGTAAAGATTTTATATCTCATGAGATAGACATGGCTGGAATGGTAGGTTATACCGGTTCAGTGAAACAGGACTGAAATGAGGGTTACTCGATTCAGAAAGGGACTTTGTCCACTAAGATAGTCTTGGCAATGAGTCATGACTAACAAGAAATGATTTTCCATGATTATGTGTGCATGCCACAAAGTTTCAAGTTTCATGTTATGATTATGGTGATCTTATTTTCACTTCTATGATTTGTTCCATGTTAAGATATTATGATCTCTTTTGCAGGTTATGATTTTCAAAAAGATATGATATGATTTTTATTTCTTTTTTATACCCTTACTGAGCATTTGAGCTCACCCTTTTATGTTTTCTTTTCCCCAGGATATAATGAAAGGTTTTAGGAAAAAAAAAGGGATGACCTTTATGGGAGATATTGAAGAACTTTCACCACGATTAGAAGATTACGTTTCGAGTTTCCAAAGACACTAAACTATTACGATCCTTGTGTGTGTGTGTTTTTGTTATGTACTAAGTATTCCGCAAATGTAATGTAATGTCCATGTACGTCAGGCTACGGGTCTCTACAGTTGGTATCAGAGGAAAGGTTTAGTCAACCTTTGGAAACTAGGATGCGAAAACGTTAGTTAGATCCCTAGAGATATTTCTAAGGTATGTCTAGGGATGTCTCTAAGGTTAAGTATACGTATAGGTTATAGTCCTAGAATTTCTCTAACGATCTTAGAATTTAACATAAGATGTTAGATATTGAGGGTACTACCCCTTAATTATGTTGTTTTCCCTAGCAAGATTTTTGCCTCTCACACTATTCTTTTGGGGTTTTAGACGATGGCTGGAACCCGAAGGAACCGTGTTGATCAATGCAATGGACAATGCAATGATTGTCCCCCTGAGCAACCAAACGATATGGGAGCTGGAATGCAAAATCTTGTAGCCATGCTCACACAACTTTCTCAAGCTATGAATCATGCAGGACTTCCAAACGAGCAAAGGAAGGAGCAACATTCTGTTGAATCCTTCATGAGGCAGCGTCCGCCTTCTTTCAGTGGGTCTACTGATCCATTAGTTGCTGAACAATGGATTAGTACTACTGAAAAGATATTTTCAGTTCTTCAATGTTCTGAACATGATAAAGTCATCTTAGCAGTATATCGTTTGGAAGGTGAAGCTGATCAATGGTGGAATCTTATCAAGAATACGGGGCAAAGAGATGAAATTGATTCCATGGAATGGGACGAGTTCAAGAACTTGTTTTTCAGGAAGTACTTCCCTCGTATTCTTCAAACGAAGATGGAGAAGGAGTTTCTTGAACTAAAGAAAAAGGATGATGAATATGTTGGTATATACGAAGCGAATTTTACAAGACTTGCAAGGTATGCATCTGGCATTATCATCCAACCTGAAAGTAAAGTTGATCGATTTTTCAGTGGCTTAAAACCAAGTCTTCGAAGGGCATTAGCTATAAGAGACTTCAGTAGCTATGAAGAAATTGTGCGTTGTGCTATCAAGGTAGAAATGGAAGTTGGTGTTACATATCCATCTCATGGTTTTGAAAAGAAACGAAAGATGGAGTTCAAGGAGAAATCTCAGAATAATGGTGAAAAGAAGATGAATGTTTCCTTATGCACAAAGTGTGGAAAGAAGCATAGTGGAGATTGTCTTAAAGGGACTAGAAAATGTTTTAAGTGTGGAAAAGAAGGTCATCGAGCAGCTGAGTGTCGAAGTAATGGAAAAAGGGATTCTAATGAAGTGAATAAAGCAAACACTGCAGAGAACGCACAACCAACACTTCAATGCTTCAAGTGCAAGGAGATGAGACATTATGCCAATAAATTCCCTAATCCAAGGGTTAGTGATGATCGACATGAGCAACCTCTTAAGGCAAAGGACAAAGGGAAGTCACATGCGATCACTATTGGCAATGTTTAATATGACAACGATGTGGTGGAATGATTAAGTTTTTATGTAATGGGATTCCAAAATAATGTTGTATCATGGAATATTGGAATATTTATGTATTGGTCTAATGTGGTATTCAAAGTGATTGAGATATTATGTGCATAATGAAGGGAAAACGAGAAAATGAAATGTTTAACAGTATTCATGAGCTCATGATTGATATAAGGACCAAGTGATATCATGGTTTGAGTATATAGAATTTTGAGGATTTTGGTATGTGGAAAGTGTTAACTTTTAACTGCATTCAAGTTTTCACTAAGGTTCAATGGGTATTCAAGAGAGTACAAGATTAAGGCCTTTGAATGTTTGGAATGTGTCCAACAAGATATATCTTATGATATATGGGGATCAACGATGGTATTAAATCTCTGGTAATCGTTTTCACTATGTTATGAGAATGGACTGCAGTATTATGGATAGGACTAAAGATTGGAATGGATTATGTTGGACATAAGTTAGTATTGTTTAAGGATAGAAGTTTTTCGATATTATGGGATGTTATAGTAATATAGTTTTAGAAAAAGGACAACCTGCAGGACGGGCGACAGCCCATCGCTTCGGACAAGGCTGTGGGAATCGAACCCACAACCGAAGTGCGACTGGCCTTTATCGCCTACCACTGACCTACAGGAAGTCCCTGTTTAGTAGAAACTAGTTTTATTTTATTAAGCGGTATGATATATGAAGTATAAGTTCATTTTTGGAACCATATACAATTAATCTAGCCATAAGATGAACTTAAAACTTTTCAAACCTTTTGTTTGAGACAAATGGAATGACCCGTCATTCTATCACATGATCTTCTAACACTTCACGAATAACAAATTCAACTTCATTTATTTAAGAGATGAAGGGGAAATTGTTCAAGGCACGAACAATAGTGCGACTGTACCAAAATAAAGTAAGTATTTATTCTAATTCAAATTTTCAACTTTAGGGAAATGATCTTGAAAACCAAAAATGTTGTCCTAGTGATCTTATACCTGATGAATCAGATGGTACCATAGATCGTCACAAATTTATGGATTTGTGATTACTGGATTTTTCATAGCCATGTTCTCTACCACTCTCCATCAGAACATGATGGTTAGATTTCTCTTCCATATCCATATTTTCACCTATGTGGAAACCCAGTGATTAGTTTATTTGGGTAATCATTAAATTTCATACTTTAGTTTTTAAATACAAGTTTTGGTATTCCTTTTTACGATGTGGGTTTCTATTAAAGAAACTTTCGAATAGTAAACCATTTATAACCCCGACGAATTTCGAGGGTGAAATTCATTTTAAGGGGGGTAGAATGTAACAGCCCGAGATTTTATGAAAAATATTCTTTTTAATTTTATTAATGTCTTGTGTTATACTCTACACCAAAAGGATCTTTCACAATACACTTCTCTGACCTGGCGTGAATTACACGCAATCACAACCTTCCTTGATAGCGTGTGTTGTACGCAACACCGAGTTTCGCTAAACAACGATATGCTATTAAGATATTATTAAAACTAGCCGTTATGAATAGTAATAACCACTTTTTGAAATTTAGTAAATTTTATTTTTCAAAATGGAATTCATTTTTGGATTCGTAATATCGAAATTAGCTTAGGGTGAAATTTTGGTACTTTTCGGATAACTTTCATATTCTGATGAATAGTGAAAATTACTAAATTTTAATTAAAAAAAACTTTTTTAATCGAAATAATTAATAGTGATAAATTATTAATTTGAGTGGTTTTAAAGTATATTTAGAATATATTTTTACAATTCAATACAATGTTGGTCATTGTATGTAATTTTACATTTAAACCAGACATAAACAAGTGTCAATCTTTTGATAGATATTGTTTCTTAAAAACACGCTATTTGTTTTAACAGCGGGATTTAATTATAAAATTAATTAATGCAACATCTATGTTATGAATATTGTAAAATAGACTTCATTTTTGAATTCGGAATATGAAATATAGCTTAGGATGAAATTTTAGCATTGTTCTGAAAAACATCAATTTTTGATGAATAGTGAAACTACTAAGTGGTAGGTTAAAAACTGAATTTTGCATAAAACTTAATTTTACCACTTCTGTGAATGGAATTTCGAAAATCCGACAGACACGGTTAATATCAAGGACTAAAATGTGGTTCAATGAGATGAAAATAATTTTTGGTGAATAGTAACTTTTTACTTTTTTTTACCACGGTTAATAGTAAATAGGGTAACTAAGGGTAAATATGATATTACTATTACCCTAACACATGTCCTAATTCTATTGGATAAGTGTAATTCGGCCAAAAACAACCTTATGAATATAATATGACCATTTAGGCCCACTTGGATTAGATTAGGACATTTATTATGATTTAATTCAAAGAAGAGTTAAAAGAGGTAAAATCGAAGTTTATTTACTAAAACATTTTTAATATTGGGTTATACATAAGATAAATTCGACTATAAATATTCATTAGAAAGCTAAAAAGATTTCCTACATAATGATATTTTATTTGTAATTTTTATACTTTAAATAATTCAATTTATTTATGACACAATGATGATGTAGTAATTATCTTATTAATGAAATATTGACATAATTGATGTTATAAACACCAAAATAAATGTTATTTGAGACTTTTTATGAATTACACTAATTTTCTAAGTTACTATGATATATTAGTGTTTATTTAATCAACTTGGTTCGAACATATAATTCTGTTATGACTTTCACAAAAATCATATATCAAATAGTGTCAAAATTGACACAAAATAGTTTTTAAATCAAATATTATATTATTAATTGTCATTGTATTCATAAAAATCTAAGGTTCGGCCAAATGACTTATATAAGGATATATATTTTAATAATAAACAATTTGGGGTTCGTTTGGCATGTTATAGTAAGTGTATTAACCATATAGTGAAAGAAAACAAAAAGACACGGTAAAAGTAAAATTATTTAACTTAGAGTTAAATCTAATTGATAAGGTTAAAATAATACCCTAAACTTGTCTAAATCTTATTGGTTGATAGGATTTCTACCCATCCCCACTTTAGCTTCGAAATAAGACCATTTGGAACCATTATAAACCGATTTTGACTTTAATATAAAATAATATTTTGAGATATTCCTAAGGTGCCCCTCTCCTCCCCTATAAAAGGACACCTCCTCCCCCTCCTCCTCACACCAATTTGAGCACTCAAGCTCGGCCAAACCCTGCCAAAATCCCTTCTCCACTTCCCTAGAAACATCCTAGAGGTTCTGGTCTTCCTCAAAGACCAATTCTAGTTCCCTAAGAGGAGGTCTCAAAGAGGCACTTCAAAGAAGAGGTAATTACCGTTACCAATTCTTTCATCTTTATTTCTTCTTCCACTTCTTCTTCTTAGGTTGTTTCATTATTAAGTAATAACATCAGTATCACTCATATACTTATATGTTATTATAAGTATGAAACAACCCTATTTCACCATCTATCCATCCTACGGAAAAAGAAATCACCGCGCGTGCGTACGTACGGAATACCGTCTCCACGCCGTGCTGTAATCTATTTTCCACCACCACCTTACATGGATGGGTATAATGGTGTAATGAATAACTATACATAGTTATTACAACATCATATTGATTCTGATATATTGTATAATCCACTCCAATTCAATTCAATATTTATAGAAATGATATCATCGCTCGTGCGTACGTACGGACTACCGTCTCCACGACGCGATGAGATTCATTCTCCATGTTAACCATTTAAGAATGATTATAAAGTATATATAAGAAATAATAATGAAATATATGACATTATAAAGCTACTGGATTTATGTATATATATACATATGTATGTCATCTACTTACTTCCATTTCAAGACAATAAGGAAAGGAAAACAGCGTTCATGCGTACGTACGGACTACCGTCTCCATGAACGGTGTTTTTCATTTTATTTATCTACCTATTATATATATATATATATACTGAATATATATGATATATAAATCATATTTTATATTCTGGAAGTAAGTAAATCATGATATAAGTAATAATGATGTCAAGAACAACAAGTCAAAACACCTACGATAAATGAAACGATTTTACCCAAAACGCTTCTTTAACATGGAATTTACAAAAGAACGGGTAATATAATGTCATAAGTGAACCATATATGATATCATAACAATGAATATGATTCTGTAATAAGTCAATAACATGATTTAAATCATTATACAGGAGGTTCGGACACTTACAAAGCAAGTCGGACCTAAGGTAAGGGAAATATCACAATCTCATTTTTATCCGAGATTGTTTATTCGTAAGTATTTACTGGGGTGTATTTTATCATCCACATCCATGTTTCATCAATATGTAATATTATTTCCATCCACCTACAATTGTTTAAATCCATTTTTACCCATCGGTGAGTTTTTAGTAATATGTATGAAAGGAATCTTTTGTCGTTTTTCGTACAAGGTACTTTTTGACTTTCCGACAAAAGTATGAAGAATGTTTTTTTTAACTTATACGGCTTGAATGGATTTTTAAAACATTATTTCCAAGAAGCTTCCTTTACAAGTCTTCAAGTTTATTTTTAATCAACTTCTTTTATTTTAAAATTGTATGGCATGTTATGAAAGGAAAAATGTTTTTGAAGAAGAAAGGATATTTTTCTCAAGAATGAAGTTCAAGTGTTTTATCAAAATTATTTTCCATCTAAGATAATAAAGGGTTCTGTTTTTTATCCCTATTATTACATTGATTTGATCATGTTGTGATGGAATTATTTTTATGAATTCCATTATCTTATATGAATTGATTTATGATGTCATGATGTTTCAAGAATCCTATTTTTGTTACATGTGTTATGCGATGATGTATGTTTTATGATTATGTGGCACACATAAGAAAGGATTCATTATAAGATGGGTGGGAGCTATATCTCCCTCCAATGCATTGGGTAAAGATTTTATATCTCATGAGATAGACATGGATGGAATGGTAGGTTATACCGGTTCAGTGAAACAGGACTGAATCGAGGGTTACTCGATTCAGAAAGGGACTTTGTCCACTAAGATAGTCTTGGCAATGAGTCATGACTAACAAGAAATGATTTTCCATGATTATGTGTGCATGCCACAAAGTTTCAAGTTTCATGTTATGATTATGGTGATCTTATTTTCACTTCTATGATTTGTTCCATGTTAAGATATTATGATCTCTTTTGCAGGTTATGATTTTCAAAAAGATATGATATGATTTTTATTTCTTTTGTATACCCTTACTAAGCATTTGAGCTCACCCTTTTATGTTTTCTTTTCCCCAGGATATAATGAAAGGTTATAGGAAAAAAAAGGGATGACCTTTATGGGAGATATTGATGAACTTTCACCACGATTAGAAGATTACGTTTCGAGTTTCCAAAGACACTAAACTATTACGATCCTTGTGTGTGTGTGTTTTTGTTATGTACTAACTATTCCGTAAATGTAATGTAATGTCCATGTACGTCAGGCTACGAGTCTCTACACCGAAGATCTCCAATAATATAATGTAGATGTTCGAAATGATCTTCCTAAAATTTGTAGAATATATGGTAGTCATCAATGGAAAAAAACATAAACCAATCTATGGGAACCTAGATCTTTTTTTCATTATCACTATGAACACAAATTAAGTGGTTTTCACACTAAAATATATCATGATGAACTCATAATTCCCAACAAAAAAATCATAAATAATTATTCAGTATACCATAATGTTTTACATTCATTTGATGATATCCCTATCGAAGATTGATATTTTATAACAAATATAATTATTTCAGATGGTCAAATAAATAATCATTCTTAATATGATGATAATGAATCTCCATTGTTACATGATTTAGATTATGATCAATGATTCAATGTTACAAAATGTAATAAACCTTCTTTATTTTTTGAAATGGTTAACCCTAATGTGACGTGATTGATTAAAAAAGTGGGGACGTAAGTCCATAGATCTATCACCAGATATATCGAATCTCAAGAAGCATGATCTAATACATATTAATAAAAATTGAAGAAATTTACATCTATTGCACAATCTCGGACTTGAGATATCATCATGTGCGTAATGGAAAAAACATTTTAGCAGTAACATAGTTTAACTCTTTCACACCACAAGAAAAAATATTTTCTAAATGTCTCATAAACTAATCATTTTCTCGCCCTTCAAGAAAGATTAATTTGTAACAAGTCTCCATCCAATTGAGGTACTCTTTAGAAAACAAAAATGGAAAATCCTTTATAATAATCATAGATAAAGATATTCCTCTAATGTAAATTCATGAAAACCTATACCAAATACTATTGGTCCATATTGAGGATGATTCTGTGTTTTAATATCCAAAATCATATAATGTATTACCATGAGTGGTGAAACTATATAATTGTATCAATTTTTCAAAATAATTTACAATAATAACATTATCTTCTAATTTTTTAAATATTTTACAAGGGAACATGATAACACATCCCTTAATTTTCAATTCATGGACTATGTAAGGTGATATGAAGGACATCATATAACAAAAAAATATCAAAATGTTCACATAGTTATAAATCAATTAATGGGTATTCTGAAAACTTTTTTGGATCAACTAGAGTTAGAAACACCATGGAATTGAAAGACTGCATCCCACACCATATCCCATCATTTCAAGATAGTGACGACATTACAAACCACAATCTACTCTCTATAGATGAGTATAATTTTATGAGTTTCCACTATATACCAAATCATCCCTCTATTGGTCCAAATACATATAACTTAATTATTTTCATCGATAAAAAATATTTCAAGGGGGTACTTGTAGTCGAATTTATCTTACAAGAAACTAGATAATAAATGATATTCAATATCAACATAGATGATTATAGACTATATATTAAAAATAATAATTAAATAACATTATTGGGACCTTAATACAGTGAGGTCAAGATAGAGGATATGATAATAAATAAGACATACCCCTAGATATCTGAATGATTTAAAATAAATATTTCTACGACCCCCAGACCATAACTCCAATGTATGAGGAGTCACAGAAGCTCCCCAAAAGTAATGTTCTATTCCTAAATAACCTATTATTAATAGCCTACACTCTCAAAAAATAATTTATAAGTGATAGTAGAATAAATAAGGTCACCTTGATGTAATTTGTTTATGCACAACTTTCTTGATATGCCTCACCCAGACCCCCCCCCCATTTTGAAAAATGTATAAATATTCATGGATAAGGATCATGAATGGTATAAAAAAACTAATACTTCAAAACAAACTATTCAAAAGATAATCATAAAATGATTATTGGAAACCATTACAGTATAAGAAATAAACCTAGAAAAAATAGTCTCCTGATATAACCCACAAGAATACGAACTCCTCCTTAGTCTTGATGAATAAGAACTACTACTACCTTATTACTCCACAAAGAATCAGAACTTCAAGTTGAACCTAGTACTCCATATGTGCAAGGATTGAATTGAATGTTATCTTCATCTCCCTCAATCTATCCTCTAACTCGATGATACAAATAATGCTTTCACACTTTAAAAAACATGAAAACTAGAACTCTTGGACTGTACTCCACATTTGTTGTAGTCATCGACATCATCCAAATGGTGGTCTATATACATAACTTTCTTAAATGAATTTCTAAAACATGATGAAGAATATTACCCTAAGGGATAAATAAAATGTAGAATAATAGTAGGGAATCATAAAATTATAGTTTGGAATATTCAATATTAATGTAATACATGTTCACCCAATCCTAATGGTATACAAATTTCAATAAATTTGTGACAATATGAATGATACATGTTCTTTTCTTATGTTTCAATCCCTAAACCAAGAAAATGTATGATTGTAGGATAAAAAAAATTCTCATAAATGGAACATTTTGGGATATAAATAACCATTTCTTTGTGGGTTTCCCTTTTATACATCTAATACTAATATTATTCCACTCAGTTTCCCAATTAATCCCTTCAATCATCATCAATCCCTACAAAAAAACTCTATAGTATCTACAAACAAGATTCTTTGAAACCACACTACCAGGTTACCCTTATCATAATGATAACATACCTAAACTGGTAATGAGAGAAGAGAAATAATTATTCATGAATCCCACCTTCAGTAGGTTGTTTTTTGATGAATTTCAATGAGGATATAAATTATAAGTGAATGATAGGAAATACCCTACAACGTTGAGAAAATATTGACAAGTTTAAATTTATGAAATAAATCCTGATAAAAATAAATTTAAATAGATACCCAAATAGATTTATGTAATTTTATACAAATGAAAAACTACAAAAATATTATATATACCTAAAAGATATCATTCACAGTGGCCTTAAATCTCAAACAGCTCATGAATAATTCCAACACGTTATTAAAAACCATATTTATTTACAACATGATTGTTTGGACTTGTAAAAACATTTATATATTTTTATAGGGTGAGTATAACATGTATACTTAGTATGATCCATCCTGAATCATCTCATGAAATATTTAATGAGAATAAAATATTTCCTAAGGATATATAATAGAATCTAACTCACATCTAATATTGTTTGGTGGTATTTATATATGGATCATAATATATATTTAATGGTATATGAGATGGTAGAATACAAGAGGGGTAAATTGTAGGTTTAATAAAACTCTTTTTTAAACTCATAATAATAAACTTAGTAAAATAGGTCTTAAACTAATACAATTCACCACCATAACAAATTACCACAGGTTTCTTGGATACGATGGATATGAAATGATAATATATGATTTTTTATTAAAAAAATTGTATTTTAATTTAATACCATTATCAGAGTAAAAAAAATGTAATTGATTCTACCATACAACATATTTAATCTCTTAATAAAATATGTAATGAATGTATCATAATTAAAAAAAATAAAATTCAAAATAATGGGAATATAATGATGAAACCAAATTATTCCCTTTCTATTACAAAATGTAGTTAAAAAATTAATTTTATAACAGTTCATTTATCAGAAATATTAGGGTATCCTTTCACCAAGGATAAAAGGTATATCTTACAACCACAATGGTAAGACCTCGATACGATGACAAGAACAACTATATTCCTATCCACTGAATGCCTCTATTAAAAAGGTAATTGGAACCTCTGTATTTAAGTGACTTGAAAGCCCTCGATATGATGATTGGTAGGACCATCATCTGATCCCTGGATTCCCTTGATCATTATCAAAATGATCGAAAAAACATAGAAAAACAAATAACTTATTGAAATAATATAACTAGGTACAATATTTCCATGTATTTTATCTTCAATGGTTTTCCCATGAAGCAAGAGAGAAGTCACACAGTATCTCTTTAGAACATGTATGATCCAAATGTTGTTCTGTTTGGTTCTTATTACCTTCTATTTATAAACCTCATATTCCAATGGTCATATTTCCTCAAAAAATCATATTTCTCTAAAAATATCGGAGGGACTTGCACACATGCCATTATAACAGTAAAAAAATAGAATACATGACATTGTTTTGATTATTATATAACTAAATAAATGACACTGTTTATGTTAGAAAACTACAAGTTCATATGTATGAAATAATGAATAAGACGAAACATGTTTAAGGTATTGGACCGAGGCATGAGTTAAATTCATTACATGAGTACGATAAATAACATGGTTATGGTGTATATATTAATTAGGATGGATATTGTTGTTACAATACAAAAAATTGTTACGATTCTTAACATGGATAAAATTCATATCACGGTTACGATTCATAATGTGGTTATGATAATTAACATAGTTACAATGCATAATGTTAATAAGATACAAAACAAGGTTACGAAGCATGATAATGATATAATACATAACATGTTTATGATGCATGATTACAATACATAATATGAATATGATACATAACCTCATTACAAATCATATGGCTACAAAAATATCATTTGTCATTACGATTGTAAAATATTTTATACGGTTATGATGAGAAATATAAAGTGTGATTACGATTGAAAAAAAAACAAGATATAATCATGATGTAGAAAAACATCATGTTTAGTTATGATGGAAATTTTTTTTTTGTGATTACGATTGAAATGTAAAAATATATATGATTACGATATATGTTATTATGATGTATGTGATCACGATATATTTGATTATGATGTATTTGATACCGAATAAGAATAGAGAATATATAAAAATGATATGTAATGTGTGATTTCCAAAAGAAATGGATGAATGGGAAATTTGAAAAACGTTTTGAATCAACAATATCCCTCTTTTTGGAAATCACAAAAAAAAATACAATAATGGCTTTTCACCCCCTGATATTAGTAACCCTTTGGAAAATAATAGTGAATAAAACTAATTCCACCCAAATATTAAACAAATCACTAGGGATCATATTATATTTAATTTTACTAGTCTTTTATCCCACTTGAAAAGGTATTAATTAATTTAATCTTTTCTAAACTATTCTTCCCCTTTGTGATATTCAAAAAGTATATGGGAAAACATTAATTTACCGCAATTTGTTATAGGAACATAGTTCAAAAAAATATACATTACTTTAATGAAATAAGATATTATTACAACAAGTTTTTAAAAAATCATTCATTCCCCATTGGTTTTTTGAAGAGGTTGAACATTAAAAAGCAACATTTTCTTGAACTCTTTTGTATCATCAATAAATTTTCCAAGAGCTTCTTGATGATACTTTATCATTACTTATTGTTCGTAATTTTCATTTATTGCTTCTGGAGCCTATCTTCAAGAAGCCGATTGATTGTTTTAGGATATTTGAGACTTTCTTATTGGGCATTAAAATCATCCATTATGAGTCTGTAGGACTTCTCTAAAATTACCACTCTATTCAAGAGAAAAACAATGTCATTACAACCATTTTCGAATTTTACCTTATGATTTTCATGCTATTCAGAGGATATTCTTTCTGAGGTACCTGGTCTATAAAATACTTCATGTTTATCATTAAAACCATCAACATAATTTTGGTATACTAAATTGGGATAATTTACCTCGTTCAACAATTAATAATTCTTATCCACCTGATTCTTGAGAAAATCATTACTGTTTTACAACAACTTGAAAACCTTTTTACAAGCCTTGTTAGGCTTAGCTGTATGTTCCTTGAATACCAAAAAATTTACATCATGGTTCAAAAAAATGTCCATCAGAATCTTAACATAGTCTTTTCATTCATTATGACTATTTAATAGGATTTCTAGCCTCAATTAAATTGAATGGAATGAACGTTGTCATATTTTTCCATCTATTCATATCTTTTTCAATGTAAAAAATTCTCTATAGTGTGATTGTCCTTTCAGAATCCGTATCCTCATTGTATTTTGTTAGATATCCAAATGTTTGTGAATTTCTAGAAAGTAACCCATTAATAACCATTCTTGGCTGTTTTAGGATCAGGAGATGTGAAATTTAATGATGTAACTTCTGAGGAATCTTTTAAATGATTTCTCTTGATAATATATTCTTTATCTTCCACATATTCAAGTTCTGTAGGTTTTTATTCTTCCCCTTGTTCTTATTCCCCTTGTTCTTCTTCATCATCTACTTCTTCTTCATATTCTTGAACGAGACTTTGTATGTCCAATTCTACATATTTAATTTCCTCCATTCCTTTCATGGATAGATCTGATTGAGTCTGAATAATTTTCTCTCTAATTACAATACTGGTCTTCTCTTACATAACTATTTTTAGAAGGCCATAAAAATCAATAAGTTGGGACTTTCTCTTCTTCATTCACTTAATCATTTCCTCTTATTTTAATGTTTCTTCTGATGTTATTTCTAATGATATTTCTTCAGCTAAATCCAAACCAAATTGTGGATCCCCTTCTTTCCTTTCATCATTCATCTTCTTCCACACTGCCACAACCTCATCTGAAACTACTTTTTGATTCGTTGATTTCTTTGGGTATTTAGTATTTACAAACATTCCCTTATATAAAGACTATTTAGAGGGAATTGATGGTTTATCACAACCTTCAGCTACATCCTTTCCTTTCTCAGCTTCTGTGGATTTTTTAATCATTTTCCATTTGCGATTGAATAGTAACTAGAGTATTCTTATTATATCCTTACTATTGAAAGGCCCCATGAAGGATGTTGGATCTAACATGATATAAACATTGCATAAACATGGTAATTATTTCAAACAATTACTAATAATGGTGGGAAACATGATCAACTATGACTTTAAGGAACATGATTTAAGAGTATTAATTTTCCACAAAAAGAATAGCATTAGATTTAACTTCTTCATATTCAGTATTAAATAAAGCACATAAACATCAGAAACATTTTATGTTTCCTTATCACCCATTTTCTATACTAAAAAACCCATTAATCTAGAGTTTAATGAGTCAATTATCTTTTAATTTATGAAATACATTTATCATGTCCTCATGAATCTCAAAAATTTATTCTTCAGCATTTCCCTTATAAAACGTTGTATCATGTTCTGGTAATTTGTGGGATGGAAATAAGGAATCCGCCTAAGAGGGTACTACTAGGAAGGCAACTGTATGTTTTATTGAAGTTATGGACTTGTTATCATACATCATAAAATCAATCTCGATAACATTATATATCTCTATTGTTTTAAAAAATTGTAACTCCAACTCATAGAACAAAGAATCATGATCTGAATCTAGAATTTCAACAAAATTGGTTTCCCAAATTTGGAAACTTATTATCTTTTTTAACAAAAAATCAAAAGTCTCATAAATGTCTCCGGAGAATAAGTTTTCACATAAAATTTCATTGAAGAGAATTATTTTGGAGACAAATTCTTTTGAATATGATGCAGCTAACTTAGATATGAATGACTATCTCATCCCTTGAAATTTTTTGGGTCATGATAGCGGAGGTCTTCACTGATTATGAAAACTGAGGTGAATTCTAATTACGAACCACGCTGACTATTTTCAGAGGATGAGGACATCAAATAAAAACACAGGAGTTTCTCATGGGATAGGTAGTGAGGGGTTATTTAAAAAAAAAATTCACAGTCATGAATAGATCTAAATGATGCATTGTTTGATAATGACTTCAATCTCTTGAGGATTTCCATTTAATAACATCGTATTCTGAATGCATCTTATTTTGAGTTAAAGGAACGATTTTAAAAACAAATATTTGTAATATAATGATCAATGTGTGGTTTTAGAGGTTGTCCCTGTTAGAGTATTTAAATCGATATATTGGTTTCAGTATATTTTTCTTATAATACCAACAAAATTATAATGAAAAACATGATACCGATAAGAAATCTAAACTTCAAAAAACAGGTACCGATAAATCATTATAATACCAACAATCTAGTACAATATAATAATCCAATACCAATGAAATATTCTAGTACAAATATCATGAAATCGATAACTATGAAATCGATTACCGATAAAAGTGAAAATGATTAAAATGTGAAACAGATAAAAGTGAAATCGATAATAGTGAAACTGATAAAAGAATAATACCAATAAAATTAAAACTGATAAAAGTGAAACCGATAAATGTTAAACTGATAAAAGTGTAAAACTGGTGAGATTACAAAAATGAGAAAATAGAATCTGATAAAAGTGAATGTATACTCCCCATTTGGAATGGAGTAGCTTATTGTAAGGAGATAGTTTAAATAGGAAATATATCTAATTGATTACTTTACGGTGATCATTCCTTGTTTCTGTTTAATGTATTAAAATCTATTAAAAGATAATGTTTTTTTGAAAATTTTAGCATGGTGTTCGTGTGTTCCAATAAATATTAAAAAATTATCTCCTTTTTGTGTGAGATCTCAATTAAATTGATGCCTATTATCTATGTGTTTTGAATTAGAGTGATGTGCATGGATTTTACTAAGTGAAATGGAACTAGTAATACTATATAGTATTTGATTTTTATAAAATATGATTTCATAGTCAGTGTGTGTGTGGTGCATCTATAATTCATGAGCACAACAACTTCCTGCATCTTCATATTCTTCTTCAACAGTGGAAGTGATTCTAATTTTTTTTTCATGTCCCAGAAACTAATGAATCTCATAAGAAATTACAAGTTTGGGATGTAATTTTTCGATCAATTCTACAACAACCAATGTCAACATCTGAAAAACTTTTTAAAACAAAATCATTTTCTAAAGAATAAAATTGTCCTAAATCCATAGTTCCCATTATGTAGCGAAAATTCCTTTTCACTGCTTTCAAATGGGATAATTTTTTGTTAGATTGATATCTTGCACATAATAATACTAAAAACATTAAGTCTAGATGAAGAGATATTTAGTATGACAAAAATCATATCATACCTATAAAATATTTTTGATCTACTAGTTTCTCATCTTCATCAAGATCGACTGTATTTTAGGTACCGATTGGAGTTATTATTCTTTTTTCATTTTCAAATGCATAATTTTGAAGTAAATCATAGATAAAAATATATTGGGATAAATAGGTTCCATATATGTTTTGAGATATTTTAAAACCTAAAAATAATGTGAACTCACCCATCATTATAATTTTAAACTCACATTTCAGTAGATTTTCAAAATAATCTCTCAGGGATTATTGAGTTGATCTGAATATAGTGTCATCAACATAGATTTAACCAATACAATTTTATTTTCCATTTTTATGAATAGTGTTGTACCTTCTTTACCTTTTAAATAATTATTTTTTAAATGAATCCATGTATATCTATAATACAAAGATCTATGGGTCTGTTTAAGGCCAAACAATTATTTGGTAATATTGAAAAGATAATCAGGATATTTTTAGTCCACAATCCAAGAGTGTAACGACCCAAATTTTTGAATAAATTTTGTTTCCTAACTTTGGGTGTTATTTTATTTTATACTCAAAAAAACAATATCATTTAATAAAATGAGTATAATTAAAATAATACCATTGAGTTTCGACTGTTATATGACTGTTGGTCAATATGACCATTGGAAACTAAATGTTGTGATTATTTTCTATAAATATAAGTGGTCTTGATTAATTAATATAAAAATATGATTTGATGGCCCCATCCAGTAGTCTCAGGCCAATCGATGCCCATATGATGGAACTCGAGAAGGAGGTAGCACCTTTGGGCTATGCTCTGGACCAAACCCAAGTTGAACTTCATCGTGTGAAGCTAGAACGGAATTACCTTAATGAGAAGTTAAATCTGATTGAAATCACTACTCGGGAAATGTTGGCCGAGCCGCCCCAAGATTCTATCACCCTAGTAATCCTTACTCTTAGGTCCTATGCTAGTTTTATAAGGGGTTATGTAACAAGACTGTAACTGCCTTGTGTAATCCATTGTTTCAAATAATAATTGTGATTTATTCTTATGGTGAAGTTTGTGAATTTTCAAATGTCTGGATAAATATAGTATGCATACTATTGATGAATTTTAGAAAAAGGATATTTTAAAAAAATTTATGTAAGCCTTAAATAATTAATAATGTGTAATGACTTTCATAAAATGGTTTTCTACAATTATGTTCATTATGAAATTTATAGTCTAATAAGATCATCATAATATTGGATGAATAATAAATTATGAATGGTGATTTTATTCTTATGATTAGTAATGTGACCAAATTGATTATTTAACTTCACTTAAGAAAGTATTAATATAATCTAGGCACCTTGATTAAGTAATGTGATTCAATAAAATAGGTTAATAACTATTCCAGAAAGTATTGGTTAACTATTAGTTTATTTTCTGGTGAATAGTGTTTTTTATTTAAAAATTAAATTAAAAATATTTAGAAAATTATTTTCATAAAATGGAGTTCATTTTTGAAATTAGGGCATCAATATTTTATTAAAGTGAATTTTTGTGATTTTTCGGAAACAGTTGATTTTTCAGTGATTAGATATTTTATTTAAAAATCAAATTAAAAATATTTAGAAAATTATATTCATAAAATGGAGTTAATTTATTCAATCAGAGAATCGATATTTGGTTAAGATGAAATTTTGGGGTTTATCTGAGAAAATTGAATTTTTGGGGAATAATGAAAATACAGTTTTTGAGTTTCTAGTGTTTAACTACAACATTAAGGATGTAATAATTATGAAATAATTATTGTCGAATTGTGAATAGTAATATAAGGTATTAGGTGTCTCATGTTTCCAATACCATGGGCAAATACCATGGGAAAGACCATGGTTTTGCCAATACCACCGATGAGGTGTCCCTTGGCAATTAGTGATTTGTCTCCCCGCTTCTCCTATAAATACCATGACTTTACCTCATTCATTTAATTTCAAAATAATATCTAATGATTTTATGGTCTATTTACCTCCCAAGTAGTCATCCCAAGGTTCCCTCATGCCTCCCAAGGTCCCAATCTATATGCTTTTGAAGTTACTCTTCAAGTTAAGGGATCCTTCCACCCTCCTCTTTTAAGTCATGACTTTCTTTATGTTGTGTCTTATAATTGAAAAATAATTAATTTGAGGGTATGTTATTGTATGTTATTATATCTTTCCATTTGATTTCTAATTTTTTAGAGACCCTTTCTGCTCTTATCAATATCTTTTCATAAATTTTAAGTGACGTCGTTTGGCTGTCGAATTTTTCATAAGAGAAATCACATCTTCTCTTTTATTTCATGTTTCCTTTTTTGTTGTATGTCATTAAAATATCCATACCATGATCTTATTCAGTACCCATACTGTATTATGAGTTATTTATGAGTGGGTTACCCCTTTCCCCTCTCTTATCAATGTTTTCAAAAACAATGTTATATAGCCTTTATGCTGCAGAAATTTCATCTCAAAATTTCTATCTCTTTCTCTCATGAAATTCTATTGTTTATTTCTGTGAATTCCCAGACTTATTTCTTTTCCATGGGTGTTCATAAATATATTAAGTTGATATATTTTATTCTGTAATTTACATACATATAACCCACACTCCCTTTCCATGGGTTATAAATGACATAATGATATATTTTTAAGCTCTTTTTAAACATCACAATTTTGACATGAAAACCATTTCCTTGATTCCATTTGGGTTATTTATGAATTTTTTGATTATGATCCATGTGGATAACATGAAAGTAAAGAAATATTAATGGTGTGACCATATATCACTCTAATTCATTTGGTAATGAATTAATCTTTAGTGACAAGTAGTTTTACAATACCTTGTTGAATAACCTTGTAAATTTTCATGACACCCTGGGAAAGGACCATGGTGATATGTTCATGAATGACTAAATGAAATTTTGTAGCCACATATTCATGTTATGATTCATGTTATTTTCATTATTATATGCCTATTCATTTATTTCTCATGTCTTTATGTTTTTATTAAAGTTATTATTGATATCACAAGTACATTGACTCATTTTTTTACCCATACTGGGCCTTCTAGTCACCCTTTCCATTGATTTCTATCTCCAGGATATGATATTCAGAAGATGTACATAGGATGAACCTTTTATAAATCCTTATAAGTGATTTAGAAGAATTTTTTTATGTTTTTCTCATTTTTATGTTCCTGATTTCCAAGACACTAGACTTTAAAGATCCTCTATTTGTAAAATGTAATGAAATGTTATGTAATAAAAAGACAGGATGCTATAAAGAGGTTGTTCTACAAAACCTTTTTCTTGTAAAAAACCATTAAGAAAAAAATATTTAACATCGATTTGATTTTTTTAATATTAATGAATGTTTCCAAGGATAATAAAATACAAATAGAATCATATCTAGCTACTAGTGCATTGGTTTATTCATAGTGTATTCTCTCTTGTTTGTTATTGCCTCTACCAACCTGTCTTGATTTGTTTTGTATAATTAACCCATTTTCATCACATTTGTTTATGAAACTCCATTTTATCCCAATTAAAATTGATTCATTATAAATTTCAACCAAGGTCTATACATTATTCCATTCAATTTCACTCATTTCATCATGCATTCCTCTAATCCAATCCTCTTCACTAAAGACCTCATTTGAAGTTTTAGGATCAAATTGAGATAGAATAGAATGAATTTCTATTTCATTTATCAATGAATTTTTATTCCATAAGGGTTTATTTACATCACCAATGACATTATAAGTGGGATGATTCCTATGAAACAATTGATTTAGGTTTTGTAAAACCTATTAAACAATATAATGGAAAAATTATTCTAAGGTAAATGTTTCAGAAAAATTTCCTGGAGTATTTCACTTTTTAGAAGATCCTTCACTCAATGGATGATAATAAATTTGTGATAACACATTATAGATGTAGATAGTGTTTGTTTAAAAACAGAAGGATGAGTTTCATCAAATGTAACATGAACTACCTCCTCAACAATAATAGTTATTTGGTTAAAGACTTTATAGGCCTTATAAATAGTGGAATAACCTAGAAATATTACTTAAATAGATTTGGGTGGGAATTTATGTAAATTATCATTAGAATTCATATGATGAATTATCATACAAAGACTCTGATGTAAGAAACAATAGGTTTCTAGCCAGTCAAAAATTTACAAGATTATTTATTAAGAAAAAGGTCAAGTTAAAACTCAATGTATAGTATAACATGCAGTAATTATATCCTCAGCTCATAAATGATTAGAAATTTAGTATTTACTCATCCAGGTTCATGTAATTTTCTAAAGAATACAATTTTTTCTTCCAATAACACGATTTTGATGAGGGGTTCTTGGAGGTTAAAATTTCTGATCAATACATTCTTTAATAAAAAAGATGAAAATTTAAATTTTTTTAATTCTTTACCATGAACACTTTGAATAGTTATTAGTGGTAGGTGTTTATAATTTTTATCTTGGGATCTATATGTTTTGAAATAGGAAAATGCTTCAGATTTCATTGATAGAAAATATTCCCATGTTAATCTATTGTAGTCATTAACTATAATAAATACATAGTACTTGCCTCTTATACATCCTGTTTGTGTTTGACTGAAAAGATCCATGTGCACTAACTATAATTTATTAAAATTTGAAACATCGTTAATTGATTAAAATCTAGTTTTATGTTTCTTTCCATGTTGACAAGGGTCACAAAATTTTCAAAAGTCAAAACTATATTTTTGTAGATCCTTAACAAGTCATTTCATTGAGATTATTCAATGGATCATAAGGTTATAGTGTCCTAAAATTCTATTCCATTACCAATATTGGTCTTTCATTGTAATTATGAAATGTTAGTCTAGGATCCTATGGTATTCTATTTTTAGTGTGTATTCAATCTCATTCCAATGGGAAGAAAGAATGAATTCATCCTTGGAAGTGTGAACTAATCATTTATCATTCCTAAAAATAAAAATTTAACCATCAACACATAATTAACTTCTTTTTATAAGGATGTGATTATGAACATTAACAAGAAATACAATTGAAATTAAAAATTTTCCTAAATGAGCAATATTACATATAGCAATGATATTTCCGTGAGCATTATCTTTGATGATCTCACTTCATCCATTCATTTCAATGATATTTTCAAATTAATATATATTTCAAGTCATATTCCAAGACAATCCACTATCCATGTTGCATATATTCTTTTTTTTGTACAATTTTTTGTCCGGAAAAACTGTCAATTAGTTTTTAAAAACCCAAACTTGTTTTGATATAGGAATGTTAGATAAAAAAAATTGGGAATCCTAATTTGTTTTGAAAAGTGAGAATTATGAAATCCTATTAATTGGGATTTATTTAGAAACAATGTATTTCCCAATTTCAACCACATTGACACTTAGTGCAGAATGTATCACTTTGGGTAACTAAATTGTTATGACTAAAAACTAGTTTTGAACCAGTATAACCAATTCTAGAACTATGCCATAGATGATGAATTTGAGAATAATTTTTGTAAAATATTTCCTTTATGTAGTGAAATTGGATAATATTTTATTACATGAAAAATTATTATATTTTAGTTTAACGACTAAATTTACATTCGGATAAGAAATTTTTTGGAATTAGTTTTTGTTTCAAAAATAAAATTCATTAAAAATAATTTTCTGAAGTCTATAAATTTTATCCTTCTAAAAATTTACATACATATGGTTTCTTTAAATATTTTCAAAATAAAGAGTTTTGTAATCATGGTATTTTGATTTATATGATACTTCTATTATAAGGATATATATTCTAAATTTTCATTATCAATATTATTATTCATTTTGGAGTTCTCATTCTCACTTTAGTTAGAAAATATGGATACTTCTTCAAAAATGGTATATTATCCTATGCTTTGAAAGATTCTTCATCCAAATATTAAGAACATTTCTCATCAGGGAAATTATAATTTAATGATACATTTGTAATAGATTAGGCATTGTGTACCTCAGCCAAGAGATAATGATTTTAAATATGTATTTTGGATATGAGTCCATATTATTCTATCCATAAGATTCATATTCTAAATATTCCTATGAAGAATCACCACAAATTTCACTCCAATTATCATTTTCTTTCAAGACTTTTTTTGCCTTAAGCTTGTGATACATTTTATTATTTTTTTCTTAATTTTTCCCCTTCCAATATTTTCTTTTAAGCATAGTACAATATGGTCTAATTTGAACTTCTCTTTTACATTCATAACAATTTACTTATGAGTTTTTCTTTTCCTTTATATCCTTATTCATGAATATATAATAAAATTCATTATTTGTAACAATTTTTTTCTTTATTCGAGCAAGATTGGATAGTTCATTATTTGAATGATAACTTTCACAGGATTCTGATATAACAACAAATTTCTTATATTTAGATATTGTCACCCTTTCTAGTTTCTTGGCTTTATATGTAGTAGTAAAATATAATCTTCCATTAACATTCTTCTTCAATATTATAATATGAATCTCTTTTAATTATTGTGTCTTGATGTAATAGAGTTCCATATAATTCATCAGGATTTATTGGAGTAACTTTCAGGTTCTCATCAATTGATATTATTTGCAATTCCCACTCTATTTGCATTATATCAGTTATCTTTTCCACACATGCTTCATCATCAAGACCCATTTCTCCTGTCGATTGAAGAGTGTTGGCAACGGTTATAAATCATTCTTGAATCTTACATACCAGTTCTGCGTAGGGAAAAAATAATGGTATTCTACTTGAAGCATGTATCTTCTTGTTTCAATAACATTAGATGAATCAAAATGTATGAATTCTAGTTTCTTCCAAATACATTCGGCTACTTAAAATGATGATATCTGAATATATATATTCCGAGTCATAGAACATAACAATGTCTTGAAAAACTTATAATTCATTTGATATTCAAGTTTCTATTTATTGTTGAATTTTCTAAAATCTTGTTATGGAATTTTATAATCTCCATTGAGCATCAAAAAATTATCTACTTAAGTATTAATAAAAATAGTCATCATTTGATCCTTCTAGTACTCATAATCATTCCCATCATATATTGGTTGGCTAGTTGGGTTCATGTTTTCTATTGATCCAATCTCCATTTTTTCCATCTTATAAAACAATTATTTTCTCCTCCACATGTTAGTGAAGAAATTTAATATAATCAAAAGATTTGTAAAAGAAATACAATTATTGTACATAATGAAATACGGAAATTAAAATAGATCAGTGTAAACCTCATTTGATACCAATTGTTGGAATGTTATATAGATGTAAATGTATTTGAGATGGCACAATACAAGAGGGGGTGAGTTGTAGGTTTAAAAAAATATTATTTAAACTCTTAAGAATGATATTTGTATAATAGGCCGTAAAACAATAAATTTTACACAATATAAAAATGGCCATACTTATCTTGGATCTGATGGATAAGAAATGATATGATATGAAAGGTTATTAAAACAGTTGTATTTTTATTGAATAAAATGATTAGATTAATACAAACATAATTGATACTACCATATAGTTTATAAAATATCTTAATACAATACGTAATGAAAGTATCATAATCAAAATAATTAAAATTGAAATGAATATTAATAAAAAGAAGAAATAAAATGCTTCCTTTTAAATTACAAAAATAAGATAAAAAATATTATAATTATTTTATCCCAAATAGTAGGGTATCCTTTCACCTAGGATAAATGGTATGTATTACCATCACCCTGATAAGCCCTCGATAAGATGATCAGAACGACTATCTTCCAATCCACAGAATCCATCAATTAGGAAGGTAACCAACACCTATATCATTCAAACACATGAAATACCTCAATAAGATGATTAGTAGCACCATCTTAATATCCCTAAAATCCCTCGGTCGTTATCACAATTATGGGAAACATAATGAAAAACAAAGAACTTATTGAAAAACTCGAACTAGTAAAAATCTATTCACATCATGTATATTCAATGTTTTTCTCACAAAGTAAGAGAGAAGTCACATTGTTTTTCTATATAAGTTTTAAGATCCAAAATATTTTCAGTTTGGTTTGAATGACCTCTTATTTATACCTCTTAGGTTCCAATGGTCAAATTTCCTCGAACAGTCATATTCCTCCAAAAAATCACACAGGGACATGAACACTTGGTATTATAAGGGTCAAAAAACAGAATACACGATGCATATTTTATTAGTATATAACTAACTCAATGTAATATTTTACATTTAAAATCAATAAGTATATAAGTATGACATAATGAGTATGATGAAACATGTATACAGTATTTGAATAATACTGATGTTCAATGCATTACATGAGTTTGATAAATAACATGGTTATGCTGTATATAGTAATTACGATACATATCATGGCTACGATACAAAACAATATTTGATGATTAATAGGGATCAGATGCATATCATGGTTATGATTAATATTGTGGTTATGATAATTAACTCTTTTAAGATGCATAATGTGAATACGATACATAACCTAGTTACGATTCCAGATTACAATACAATACATAACTTGGTTACAATGAATTGTTGTGATACATAATATGAATAAGAAACATAACCTAGTTATGATGAATATGAGTGCAACAAAATCAAATTATTTTACGATTGTAAAACTATTTATGTGGTTACGATGAGAAAAAAGAAGTGTGATTACGATTGAAAAACCAACAACTTATGATTACGATGTAGAACAACAACTCATGTAGTTTCGATGGAAAACAATGTCTGAGATTGCAACTGTAAAGGAACAATATATATGATTATGATATATGTGACTATGATACATGTGATTATGATACATGTGATTATGATGTACGTGAATATGAAGAGAATAAATCATTTATAAAAATGATAAGTAATTTGTTATATCCAAACAAAAAGATCAAAGGAAATGTTGAAACATGTTTTGACTCAACATTATAGCCTCATGATTTTTAACTCTCACAATGTATAATAAATATGGATCATATAATATATTATCAAATTAATATACCCACTACATTATCCCAAATGGTTGACCCATTTTCCCAAAGTCTCACATCCAAATCTATCATTATACAACAGAATGATAGGAAAAAGACACATGGATTACAATATCAATAAAAGATTCCCATGAATTAAATCATACCATCATCCCATTCAACATATCTAGATAGTATCTAAGTGGGATTTTAGAGCCTTTATATCTTGTAAATAATTTATTATAAATGAGGCCATCACATACCATAAACTACATACATATTACAATCCATATGATATTATACCTAGTAATAGATGTGTTTGAAATAACCACAATCTATTATAGACCTATATAATAATATATAGTAATGGTAACCACCATTCATACCTATAGATAGATGTACCATGATATGATATTAGTGAATGAATTTGTAGGCATCTATCTGTTCCTCACCAACCATTATATTAGAGAAAATACCTTCAATTTTCAATTGTGTGCCAATCACCCTACATAAAATGGTGGGTAACATCTACAATAACAAAATACGTAGTTTATATCATATCTCAAATCCTCACTATGGGTATCAGCATTGACCTAGGATTAATTGAATCAAACATCTCGTGAATGGACAACTACTCATATTAAGGACCAAAAACCCTATAATAACACATGAATTCAGAAATACATTTATTTGATAATTTATATCTCATAGAAATCACATTTAGTAAATTATTTTAATTAATAATTAACATTTCATAAGCATTAATTTGATTTAATAACCATGTGATTCGGATTTCCTCTTGTAATAAAAACTGATCTTATACTTAATCAATATTTTTATTATCAATTATTTAGTAAAGTCATCAACCACATAGGTTAATTAATTTATTATTAATTATGATTCCTTATTTTTATTACACTTAAAATTTTCCAATGATACTATAAAATAGATGAATAAGGAAAGCACAATTCACTACCTCTTTTTGGGGAGAATGAATGTATAAACTACTACCCTATCTATATAGACATCCATGAACATTAATTTACTAGAACCATTCTATATTAAAATAAAATGAGGCAAATTACAAATATTAACCCTTTTTGTCATCATTATTGTCTTCCATGAAACCCTCATATACATCTCAATGTAGCATGCCATTTGAAGTGTTATCATCTTCAAAAAACTATTCCACCACACCAATGTATCAACAAATATCATTCATCCTCGTCTCTGACATAATTTCTTAGAAATGATAAAATCCATAGAAAACCATACGATATCCATTAAACAAATTTAAATTTAGAATATGTGCCTTAATAACCAAGGAATCCATACTTTATAGGCAGAAGGGATCAAATAGCCCCAGTAATATAACATTATCACACAACATGTTAAATTCAATAATTAATAAAATGATTCCTTGATCATATATTACAACAATATGAATTATAGTATGATAGATTTTATATTATATAAAATATTAAGCATTCATCCAATCATTTCATCTAGTAATATAAAACCAATGATGAAAATTTTAACTAGAAATTCCTCTATATTATGTCATCACTAATCATACCATCATTCCATTAATAAATCACATTACATTAACAAAAGGAAGAACATTTATAGTTCAACGTTCCTCAGTCGTAATTTAATATCAATTCATTTATAAGAATAATGATTTATGTTTTACATTCCATTTTCATTTCTTATCCATCATAAATATCCATTTTTATATTCCTAAATCATTTAAAAAACAACATCATTCTAAACACAAGAATAACCAGACAGTTCTCTAAAATAAAAAACATAGATATTACAGAACTGTGTAAAAGTAAAGGCATATAGTTATAACATTTCCAAAACATGTTATCCCAATAAATAAATCCAAGGTAAATTCTTTTATATTCCTTGAATATTTATTAATATAAAAATTACACTATCATCCAATTTGAGAGAAACAAAAAAAGTAATACTTAATATAATATGATAATAAGAAAACGTCAAACATTAATTAGATATTAACCCATATATTAAAAAGAAATAGGGAATAGGGTTCAAAATCCACTTGATGTAACACATACAATCCTGTAGAAATGTATATAATGAAAATCATCGGTGTCCCCCTAAAAAACATGTATAAAATTATTATAATGTGACTTTAGATACTATAAATATTTGAGCAAAATGATTACTGAAAAATATAAAATGGATGTAAAACAAGTACCTTGAACCAAATCCATTCAAATATCATAAATATTACGTTGACAACAAAATAAATCAATCAAAGAGGAAATAAATGTCGTTTGAACCCCCATTTCCTTAAAATATTTCCAATGACGGAATCTTAAACATTAGTAAATATGAAAAACCACAAAATAGATTCACCAAATTAATATGAAAAATAAATTAATTTGATTGGAGGATAATGGATTCTCAAATAGAGACGATTAATATAATTAAAATTCAATTAATAACCTTAATTAACTTATAATGTGTCTTCATCTCTAACCCATAAATACCAACAACAATTGTTTTCAATTTCCAAAATGTCAAAATGATCTTGAAGGTCAATTTGTTCCACATTGTTTCTTGTTGTTCATTATCATTTTAGTGCACCATGATACCCCATATATAATATCAAACATGTGAATGACTTTTTTCCTTTCTCCATAGATTAAAAAATGTACACACATACCATTCCAAAGTTCCCATTTTTGATTGGAAATCCCACATGTCATGTTCCCTAGCATAGGGCTAAGAACTACATCCTTACATGGTATTTCGTCAAGCTCGTTTCAAACAAAAAGAATACATTTATCCCAAAATAGTCTCTAAAAAACTTTAATATGTTGTTTGGGGTGATCTATGTCATACCAAAACAACATGAACATTTAATATCAACATCCATCACATCCACCTCTTTAGAATAATATCACATTGAATTGCCGAACTCATATAAGGATTCTGAATCATCTCCAAACTCCCACTCGACACCTTTAATCCTCACGAATACATAAAGGATAGGTTATAAAGGTCAAAATCATTATTTTATTTTATGTTTAAATTAAGGTTTCTTGGGCGATAAAATCTGAAACATTAGTTTACAAATTTATGAAAACAATTACACATTTATTATTTGGTATTATAAAAAAATTGGTGTAAATTTGGTTATGAATTAGAATCATGATGCATGGAAATGGGTATGCCTAGATACAAACACGTTTCCAAATCCAATTATCTATGAATATTATATAGAAAAGGTTGTGATAAAATAATTGATATAGACATGTTTATAATGATTTAAAAATGATTTTCCAATTAATAGCTCTTATGGTTTGATTGTTATCATAAAATAAAGATTATCCTAAATTATTATTATGTTATAGATTCTCTTATATATTTTTGTTAGTATGATAAAATTAATTTTATAGTGATGAAATTTAATTATGTTATGTTAGTGTAATAATCAATGGTATTATAAGTTTTTTAGTTAAATAACTATTATGCACAATTTCATAGAATAAGTATCAAAACTAGTAGAAAATAATCTATGATATGATTTTCTAAGGAACAAAATCATACATAGTGAATGTGAAATAATATATTATTTTACATGGTTAATTACTTCTAGTAAATGTTTTTTAGTTGGAAGGAGAAGATAAATAGAAAAAAAATCATCCTAAACAACAGTTCCCCAGGAATATTGTATGACATTGGAATCTCCATTAGGATCTCTAAGCCTATAATGAGAATAGAAATTATGAAAGAATAAAACATTATGAATAATGGTAAATGTGACATAAGAAGTGAGAATGCCATTAATGATTCCAGTAAGACAATGTAAAAGAATAAATTTATCCACAAAAAGTATTGTTATTGGATAAATGATTCTTTTTATTCATGTATACAATTTTAACACTATATTCTGATGTTACTTGAATTAAATTTATATATTATTTTCAGAAATAATATATAATTTTATTAAAAAAATTATTTTATTAATTTGCATAATTTTCGAATAAGTTTTCATTATATAAATTTTTTTATTTTAGAATGACAGTAAAAAATTAAATGAAATAATTTTACATTGCTTTATATATAAATCTAAAATATTTTAATATAAAATTAAAATATCAACTATAATTTAGTTATGGAAATTCAGTATTAACCAAATATTTTTGAAATTTATTTTTTCTATTGTGTTTTTTATTTTTATCAAAATCATATTAATCCATAATAAAGATTAATTAAAATGAAATTTATTTTTTATAGACACAGGGAAAAAATTTATCTATGAACTAAATATTTTATCGAGGCATGTATTAATAATTAAATAATTTTATACATAAAATGTATTTTACAAAATAAAAAATACATGGTAGGCATTATTACATTGATAAACTAGGTATTTTTATGGTTAAATGATGATATTGTATATTTTGATCAATAATAATATATTAACACTAATTTAATATTTATTGGATTAGAAATAATAACTAGAAAAATATATACATCAAAAATAATTTTTCAATAAATAATTTTTTTTATTTTTCCCATATATATTTTAAATTAATAATATATTTTAATATTATTTATATCTAATGATCTTCATTTTTTGTACCAAAATTAAAATATTAATAAATGTTGATATTTCTTTAATTTTTTGAAAGTATTGAATTCTAGGTGAATAATAATAAATAAAGATTTTAGATTAAATTTAATTTTATAAAATTATTAAAATGAAATAAATATTTTAAAATAATCTTTCTCAACCTTTGGTGTAATGATGGAGTAAAATAATGAATTATTAAATAAAATTTTAAATTTAAAAAATTTACATTTATCAATTTTAAAATCCTGTAATTTATTTTTCTATAAAACATTTGTCATAAAATATTCATAAAATTAAATATTATAACATTGTATTCCATTTTTAAAAATAATTAGAAAAAATTATTGTTTATTTGATTGAAAAATTGTTTTTATTTATATTAAAAAATACTTATAATTTTGTCAAAAAATAATTTTTTTGAGTAAAAATTCATTATTTCTAACAAACCTATTTTTTAATTATGTGAAAAAATTATATAAAAAACTGTTATAAAAAAATTGTTTTAAATTATTTTCATTTCTCAAATCAACATGGTTAAATTATTTGATATATTCTTTTTTTAAATAATTTAATTGTATGTAAATGTGGAGAAAAAAATTATTACCATTAATAAAATAAATATTTCTAATCATTTTTGGTAGAAAACCCCTAAAATTACCCACACACTATTATAAAATATGTTTAGAACAAATACATTTAATCTCATACTCCTAACACCTCAATTATTGTAATATTTTTAACTCATATTCCTTGAATATTGACTTATCATTTTAAATTATTACATAAATTCAACTACCATCACTTATTATAGGACAATAAAAAAACCCCATTACATATAATTTAAATATTTAAATATTTCATGAATATATACCAATTTATCAGCACATAATGCATTATCTCACATTTTTGAGAATATTGATCAATGGTAGTTCTATAAACCCTCAATTTCATCCAAATATTCTTTAAGAGATGGTCGAGAATATCAAAATTATGAAAAATAATTTTTTAGTATTTTATTATTGATCTATCCCCATAAAACATATTACTAAAATAATTAATAATTTATTATCTATTTTTCAATTATGGAAATGTAATTATGTTAATTTTATAAAATTTATTTACCCTTATCTATTCTTTATAATAATTATAACTTCATTCATGAATATTTTTGTACCATCACCACTACGATGCAATGTATTTTTTTTTTCAAGACCACCATAGATGAATGGTTCTAAAATATTATTTAATAAATTTATATAATATTTTTATCATCTCTATGGATTTTAAATGATAAATGATTTTATAACTTTCTCCTATTATATGGAAAAATAATATATTGTCCATGAGTAAATGCGGACCACTACATCTTTGGAATGGCGTATTCATCTTTAATCAGCACCATATATGATAGTTTATTTGACTGTTTTTTTGTGATTCATGTTAATTTTATTAAATTATTATTTTTGTACAATTGTAATACTAATATTTATCTAATTATTAATATACCTGATTTTTACAATGTAAATTATAGAAACCATCTCATCACTGATTTAATATTATAAAATAATGAATAAATTTTCATTAATTGAAAATAAAATATTATATAAATTAGATATAATTTATTCCACCACACATGAAAATAAATAAATGATGAAATTGTTATTCAAGAACCTGGGTCAAAATCTATAATTTATATAAAATGTTAAACAATCACTATTGTTAAATTACAAAATTCAAAATAAAATATAACTATCTAATAAATATGATACAATTGATTATAAATGAAGATAACATACGCTAATTTATATGATTATGATGCTAAAATAAGTTATGAGGTGGTTATGTTTAATATATAGGTGTTAAAACAACATTTCTAGATTTTGAGTGTTAGTACAATGGTTGTATCTCATTTAAATTTTCATTTATTATGTCATATGTAAATATCATCATTCATTTAATATTTTGTATTGTGTATATTAACCAAATATATTTTTATTATCATAAATTTAATGATACAAATGTGATTTTAGTATATAGAACATGGTCACCTTTTCATGAGTTGTTCAATTCCTGAATTTCTAATGTAGAAAGGTTATTTTCTAACTGTATTCTCCATTCATAGTGTTATAATTCTTAATTATTTACATTATTCATTAATGATTAATGATTCCATAATATGATTATATTTTATGTTCATTTCTGCTCCCAAATATAGATATTGATTTTTTATTCCCCATCAATGGTGAAAATCATTCATATAAAAGTATAACGTTGTTATAAAATTATATTAAATTTTTTATTTTTTCCATTTTTTATATATTCATTTTTCGCTCCAATGATAATATTTTGTTAAAATAAAAATATTGAAAAGATATTATGATATTCATTATTTGTCTTAACACATTTCATTTTGTTCTATTAAACAATATTGAGATTTTTATTTCAATAAATGTACGTTCAAAATACATTATTTCATTATTTTTATGGTAATTTATTTTTTATCTAATATTTAACATTTTGATGGTATGAAATTCAATTAATATTATTGTATGATTTTTTAAGACTTTATACAAAACCATTTCTTTGTCTCCCATAATTTTTAATAATAAAAATTATATATTTAATTATACTCATAACATTTATTCTAACATTATTATTGATTATGTTATATGAAATCTATCTTTGTATCATCACATATATTTTATCCTTCTGAATAAGAAATATATCATATGAATTTTTTCCCCATGACTAAACCTATAATTGTTTTATTGAATACAATTTTTTGGTGATTAAATTTTTTATCAACTAATATTAATCATGATGAGTGTTTTTATGAATAATTTTAAAAAAGTGTTCTACAGGATTTTATTTGTATGGGTGGTAATGATCCACCTTTGGTCTTTTTGGAAAGTCAGTCCATATGGTTTGACACATATTGAAGTATAATAAAAATATCGACATGTATCATTATAAAAATAAATATAGGAAAAACAAACGGGCATATTTCATATGAAGGAGAACATATTAATAATACATACAAAGTCAATATGAACATTAAAAACTACAAATATAAAATATTAATAGCCTAAAAATTATGTGTGTTTCCATATGTTACAACAAATCTACCAATATGATGACAACAATAAAAAATAGTGTGCAAAAAATTTCACATCACATTTCATACATCCTAAAAAAAACATCAACAACCACCCAAAGGATATATTTGGGTTTGGGAAGAAATCCCAATAGTATAACATCAAATAGTCAATATATGTTATTATTTAAAAAATGCATCCATTCTATCTTGAAAAATTACAATGTTTACAAATAGTTTTTATAACATAAAACCAATTTTTAATAATTAGTTTTATTTTCATAAAACCGTACCTCATTATCCAAATATAGGATTATGTGAAGTAAAAATTTAATTTTTTAAGAAACCATAGACACAACATAAGATATTCATGTAATAAAAAAATGAAAATATCATCATGTGATAATCCATTCATAAATGAAAAATAAAATCATTTTTGATCAAACTAATGGAAATACATGATATAGATATATGAAAAGAAATAATTCAGGCCTAAGGAGAATCCAAAAAATATATCCTCTAGTGTAATTGCACATAATAAATATACATAAAATCTATTATAGGATTATAGAGACGTACATTTACAAGTTTATTCCCAATTCAACCAAGGTTACTCAATGTGATTTTTTTCAAAGTATTTTAAAATACATTAAAAATTTTAATAAAACATTTTCATCTCAAATCCCTTTTTTGAGAATGAAGACCCATATCAATGACTTAAAATACATTCTATATAACAGACCTTCATGTAGTTAAACTGATTAATAATTCATACAAGGCAATGAGAAAAGATGATCAATGAAAGTGTTCTGAGGGTGGGAGTGTGTATCCCTAAAATTCATATATATATATTGTTTTATTCAAAAGGGTTATGGTGTCTAAATTTCTATATTCCACAATACCTACTGATGATTTGTGTATTTAGGTAAGAATTTTAATATTATTGGCATATTATCAGAATAATAGACCATATTGGTGAACAAGTTAAAATGCAATATTTTATTGACAAATGTGTTTTTTAAAAACATCATGATTACATCATCTAGGTTTTACAAGTTTCTACCAATTTTGGAAAAGGTCCCCTATTCTAAAAGAAAATTTTGACAGCATGATTAACCCCTCCACACTCAGGGTGTCATAGGGTCCTATAGGTGATATAAACATGAATAGGTTGATGTTATTTAATACTTACTATGTTATGGATAATTGTGTGAATGTTAGGGGAATTTCCCTTTTGATGGATATAACTATTATGATCTAGATTAATAGAACCAGATATGATCTATGACCCATTATATGGAACCCCTTCTTTCAGCATCATATGGGATTGAGGTCCTAGATCATACCAGTATTTATATGTCATAAATTAAAAAGATAATTCAAGATATAAATGCCTATGAACAAAATGACCTTTATAAAACTCTATATCATGAAATGTATTTTATTTTGAGGAGTTTCATATAATCCTTGTCTTTTTGGGGGAAAATATAATATATAAATGAAGGAAATTATTATTTGAAGGGGGACCAAATCCAATTATTTCACAATAATTTTTACGATCTAAAAATGAATCAAGATGTAAATATAGAAATCGTTTTTATGTGAATTACTGAATGTTATGTTAAAATTTGAGTACATGGTGAGGAAAGTAACAATATTGACATTGTGAACAAAATCATGAGAAGGTGTCCACCTTTATCCAATCCAAAATTGTCATCCCTTTTAGTATTGGGCTCGTGTAATATTTCTCTTGATTACCTTTTAGGCATTATTATAGATTTTGAAATGAAATTCAAAACATAAGATGCAACCACTCTAGTGATCAATGAAATATAATTCAAACCATTTAAAAAAGTGAAATTTCAATAGTTTGTGATGATGAGGATATGTAATTATTTTTAATTATTCAATGAAATTATTGATATGAAAATTGATATTGGAAGGAAAACATCCATTTTATTTTCTCAATGTGGTAAATTAGGAAACATTTCCTTTCGATTCCCATTGATATTTTATGATGTAGAATGTGAAGAAGAAATTCTGAAGATGGGTTAGAATTAATTCTATAATAAGGGAGAACTAAAATAATGTAACATATTTTATATAAACAATTGCGTCTACATTAGAGAATATGGATATAATTTCTTCTAAAAAGATGTCTAAATAGAGTTTAAATCCATACCCAATGCATCCATGATGGAAACAACAGAAAATGTAATGCCTATAAATAAAAATATAATTAAATTGTGGTTTTTGATGACTTAAATGTGTAACTTGAGGAATATAATGACGATGATGACAATAAATGAATTAGATATAGAATGATGAGATATGTGATGAAAGTGTCATTAGAGTATGTTTATCACCCTGATGTAGAACATGATTTACCGGAAGTGTTGGAATAAGATAAGGATACATCTCTTGAAACCTTAGAATAGGTTAATGAATATGAAATTCAGATTGTAAGCATGAAAAAATAATCAATGAACATACACACAGACTAGAGTAAACGACATTAGTCTATAGGGTACTTGATGAAGATGATGTTACTATATGTAGTAAACAGGAATCTAAATCAAAATCAAGGGAAAAGAATAAAAATTTATAGTTTGTACGATACTTAGATGGAGAGATAATAGAATGGAATAAATGTTGTTAGAAGGAGTAGGAAATTCCTTCAATAATTAAATATCGACAATTATTGGAAAAGTGGAATTAGTTGTGACATTGAAATATCTAAGACTGAAAATGGGAATGATATAATTGAAATGAAAAATTAATGTAATAAATTTCATAAAGTCTCCTGATGTCATAAAAATGAAATATTCAACTCAATAAAAATAATGACTTGAAAATTATCCCAATGTTTCCAGAGAATACATCGAGTAAAATTATATTATAATAGAATTGTACATGAGTATGAATGGATTTTAGAAGACATTTTATCTTATAAAATGTTATTTATATGGATTTATGGGATATACCAAGTCATTCTATGAAGAGTTAAGGAACTATCTGAATAGGGAAGCTCTATGACATCATTAAAAGAGAATGAGACCATATCATTAAACATATATAATAAATAATTTATAAAGAAATTTTTTTCACTATTTTATATATGGAAATAAATCTATTCATTGAGGGTATATGATCGGTGGGTATAATTCTTATAGATCTAAAAAATAAAAATCACCCTCCATCCTAGTGAAGTTACACGTGAAAATAGGAAATCTCATATGGTTGAAGAATATTATTTTGATGATTGAATGAATATTTAAAATAGATTGGAAAGTGCATCTTTAGGCTCCATTTAATAAAGAAAAACCTGGAAGGAAAATTGTAAAATTGATAAATCCCACCCAATAGAAATATATATCAATGCTAAAAATGATAGTATGTCTTATATTCTTGAATTCAAATGATCATCTCACATGAATTGTTTTTGGATTAGTTGATATATTTATGAAATGGGTTGGTGGAATATTGATAATTGAAAACAAATGTGTTTTAAAGATCAAATATAGCGTAAATACTGAATTAGAAATAATGAGATGATGAGAAAAATTCTCCATGTTAACAGATTTCATCACATTCTTATAAGAGTAAGTTACCTATGTGAAACATGATTGATAGTGATATTTAATTCAAATGGGTAAACTATCAAAGGATTGACTTGTAGGTATCTCATGTAAGGCTAAAGAGGAGATGAAAATGATTACAAGTTTTAAAGAAAATATACAATATGTTACATAACAATTATGGTGGAAAATAAATTGTCTAACATGAAGTTGGGTCACATTAATTATCAAAAAATAGAAGAAATATCTATGATTTATATGGATTGTAACATTAATAATCTGAATTATTATTGATAACATTCATTTTATTCGTATAGTAGATGAATGACACCCATGAGTTTATATCCACCAAATAACATAAGGGAATCAATTATTATTAATCAAATCTATATATTCAAATGTGGTCCAAATAATTTTACAATAATTAATAGCGATCGTGTATTAATTTTTTTAATTTATGATTATTATAGAATGGCTTGTGTGATGTCTATTAATAAGAACCATTATGTTAGTTATTTCCGAATGAGTTATTACTGAAGAGATAAGAATTAAACTAGACCCACAATCTAGATTCTAGGAGTATATAATGGAGAATAATACACATCCAAAGAATTTAAAAATTACGTTGAAAAGTATTGGATAATGAATGGGGTTTTTTCATTGATAATCCCTAAAAAATTGGTTTTTGAAGAGTTAAATTGATAGGTGAAATTTTTAATAGAATTTTTTAGATTGAGAGACTTTTTAATAATCATTTTTTCAAATATGTTATTAATGTGGTAGTATAAGCTCAAAATCATTCAAGGATTTTTATATGAGAAATTGATACAATATGAGATGTTGTATTTAATGAAACCCACATATAAGTATATTCATTTCTTTTGAAATATATTCTTCATCAGAAAAACGATGCAATTTATGGATTTATAGTGATGCTATAGATGAGGTAATATTACATGGATCTCCAATTAAGGTTAAATGAAAATAATGTTACTAAAAAATCCTAGAGATATCGTGGATTGATGTGATGTAAAAATATTTGGGAATAAACCCCTAATTACATATGATAGCTTATAGGTTTATATGATGGTTGAATAATAAAAATTTGGACCCAGGAATGATTTACATAATTATATAGTTGAAGTATTGAAAAATAATTTGTGATAAAAAATGAAGATCATTTAGAAGAAGAATCTAAAGAGAAAACTACTTCTAATAAAAATTAATTTTAACCAGACATGAGAATTAGAAAAGATCAACTGATCAGTCCAACATCATTGGATATTGGAATTAACATACAAATGCAATTAGATTGAGGAATGATACAGATTATTCCTTCCAATAAATTATCGATCCAAACTCATTTAATGAATCAATGTTGGATGATTCATGGTTTAAGGCCATGGATGAAGAACTAGATCATATTAAGAATAACTATAGATGTGAATTTGTTTTGATATCTATAAATCACAATGTTTTAGGAACAATGTAATTTTTTTTAAAAAAAATCGATTAGTATTGACATGTGATAAGAAATAATGAACTATGGTTTTGTAATATATAAAAAATTATTGATGGATTTGATAATGAACAAATTTTACTATGGTTCACTTTTTATTGTCTATCGTGATTTTCCTTAGCATGGAAATTCCAAGGGAGTAAAAATATTATCAGATGGATGAAGAAACGAAATTTTTAAATGGAGTTCTTAATGAAGAAGTTAACCTTGAATAACACATGGGATTTATGATTAGGAACGATGACACTATGAATTTCATATTAAATAATTCCACCTTTAATTAATTTAGGAACTATGAGTATTGTCTTCAATATTGGAATCTTATCCAAAAAATATTGATTTTAAAAGAAAAGGTTCAACAAAAATATCTATGTTAAGAATTTACAAATAAATTACATTATGATACTTTTATATGTGGATGAAATTATATAATGTTGAAGTAGACCATGATTAGTGGAATAACATTCTAATCACAAATTTTTTAATTTCAAATTACTATTATTTTTGAACTAAAATACTTTTTGTTGTTATAGGTTGTTCAAATGAAACTTTATACCATCATTTATAAGAAAAAATATGAAAGAGAGAAGGTAACGAAATTTAATATTCATGAATCCAAATAATTTTGATCTGCAATTGTGGGTGGGAAAAAATATTGAAAGCCAAAGGATTGGGAATATATATATCCCACCTTGAACTATATAATCATTATAATCTAATTATACTTGACTATGACATGGATAGATTTTGTGTTTACAAAATTTTTAGTTACTCACATTCAAATTAATCCAATCGAATGGCATTTTGAAATATTTAAAAAAATCATGATGAATGTTTATTATACTCTTAATTTTTTCTTATATATTACTGTTAGAAGATATAACGAATAATCATAATTTTCTAATACTTACTGGTCTGGATATACGGTGGATTGAATGTTCACTAGTGGTGGTTCCTTTTATATGTGACTCATATGTGTTGACTAGTAGTATAATGAAAAAAAATTACATATCATAGTATGGAAATGGTATAGTGTATATCTGATAAAATGTATTTACTAAAAAATGTGGAGGAAGAAACAATTGACTGATATTAGTGGTTGGGTGAAAGAACCAATGGTTATTCACTATGACAGCAAGACCATGATTGATATTACGAATAATCCATTTTATAATTCTTATACCAAACCTAATATTATTATATAACACTTCATCATGAAAAAAGATTAACCTGGGTTGATTAAAATAAGTCATTTTGTATATAATGAAAAAGTGACTGACATTTTGACTAAATTGTTGGGGGGACATATATTCTCAAATCATCGGTTGAGCCTTGGTGATCAGCTAGATCCTGACACATGATTATGTTATGGTGTAAAATTTATCCCAAATGTTGTATACTTTTTTAATCGATTCATGTATCTTATATTTTTTTGTGGAGGTGATATAATATAAGTGGATTTTTTGATCATTATGAATTCAGGTACAGGTTTTTTAGGTGCATATCCAAAGGGGTGGATACGTGAAATTCAATAAGTATTGGTATTTATTTTTGGTCATTGTTCAATATCTCCATAAATCATATTTTCTAATTCCCTAAAATGATATGTTCATGTGTCGAAATAGAGTAATAGATGAGTTATTTCACATATATAGGGTTTTTTATGGATGATAGTGTTTTTAATTAATTTCTCTACATACTACATAAAATCCCAAAAGTGCATGATTGTTATAAGAAATTCCTCTCACAATTGGAAATAAATACTAGTTTTTTTATCAACCCACACAATTATGATGATGGAGTGTGTAACGTTAGTGATCTTAGTGTAAAATAAGTTGAAAATCTTTATAGTGGTCTCATTTCATAGTGTTTTTTATATTGTTGGACACACAATTAAGTGGAAGGAGAAATCTTCATGAAATTTGGTATTGTCAGATTGAATCTTCTCAAATATGTTAATTGAGCATGATTTTTGATGACAATGTTTTGAAAATATTGAGCTTCATGAATATGTGTAGGATCACGAACAAGCGTAAAAAATTTCAATAGAAAGGTAATATTCTTCTTAAATTTGATAGGCTTCACAAATAGGCCAAATTACATTGCATATTTGATATTAGAGGATCTTTATGAGCATGAGTGTATAGGTTCATGAGAGGGATACTAGGAGTGTGGGATCTTCACAAAGGTATTAGCTAATAAATTGGTTTCACACCAACCTTATTTGACACCATAAGAAATAAAGAAAATGTTGAATCTAGTAGATTTCATCATTGTATGTGTAATTATGAAATCTATAAGAATTATGAATCCTTCAAGAGAATATGCATCAAAAAAAATGTGTACGAACTAATTGATGTTATGGAAAATTAGAAATGGAATATTCCTAAATACTAGGGTTATGTAAATACTATGAGTTATGAAAAGGATTTGAGCATCACAAAAAATGTTCTATTCATCAAGGATGTGAGCACTAAGAATGACAGGATCATCAGAAAAGTGTTTGGGTTCAAGAATGTTTACATTCATTTGATATAGAATGGGATTATTACAATGGTTAGGACCATTATGACTGATAGTGTTGAACAATTGGTTTAAGTAAAAGATAATTTTAACTCCATCATCATATGACCAAATGGAATGAATAGTATATAGTTAGTCAATGAAAATGAATTAAAATCCAATCTATTGGAGAAAACATCACACCACTAAAATGAGTAAGACAATACCCATGGTAGTGAGCTAGTGGTAGTCTATTGAAGTGTTCTGGGGGAGGTAGTGTACCATACATAAAATTTATTTTAGTGGTTGTGTTCTTGGAACTAGATGACTCTATTTTAATATTTTTGAACTAAAATAAATGGTGAATCATAGTGAATTAATGTATAACTGAAACAATATCAGTGTAATATCCTTTGACTATCCCTTATAGTTGAACCAAGTAAAATTGTTTTTTTGTCTCTATGTATGTGTTTTTTTAAAACTAAAGGATTATATAATATAGGTTTAAATGTTCCCTCCAATGTGGGAACAAGATCTATAATTTAAATTGAACATTTTGAATACCTATTTCATCACTAACATCTCAGGGTGAACTAGTGTATTACAAATAAATCATCCTGGCCAAAAGGATTCAAATCATGAATTCCATTCATGACATGAATTCCATTCATGACATGAATTCCATGAATTATATAAATCCAAAATGTGTGGAAACAGTAAAAAATAATTTAGATCATGAAATTCATGATGTGATTATAATTCATGGATTATGAATTTTTACACTCTATACCAAACCCATGACTTCAACCCTATAAAATATACATTTCATGTAACCTATTCACAATGTGAAAGTATCCATTAAGAATTATATATTATAGGTTCTATTAAAAAATACCTAATAAAATTAAACCCCCCCTAAAAAAATGGAAAATCCTCTAAAACATTTGTCACATTTTTTCCCATACTCATTTAACTCATAAAAAATATAATCCATATACATTAGGTTTAAAATAGAATCATGATATACCTGAATGGTGGTAACATGGTTTTATATTTATCCCCACTATTGGTTCCTAATGTCTCCAAAAAGACCATTAGATCCTGGACATGCATAAATTAATTACGAAAATGTCCACATCAACAATTACAACTCCCATGTCTCAGGGATATCAACTCCACACATCCATAGTGCACAAACATGGGGAATTATTTTACATTTTATTAGATTCAATTACTGATTCAAAATCTAAACTGGTATATCAACCATGTGGTTCCATGCTAATGTTCAATATCCTCCTACACAATCACATTGGAAGGATTGGATGGATTCCTTGATTGATGGGAAACATGAATCACATGATGGATATAGATTAAACAATATGATAAATAAATCCACTAATCCACTATTCATAGAATATTGATAGTCCTATAGGGGCATTCATTACTTTTTTCCAACAAGTCCTATCATTTAGTCTAATGGTGTCCCATTTGAGGAAAAACTATGATAAAAACCTGATCTCCACCCTCAAAGTATTTCTTCCTAAGTTGATGGATTTACAAGAATTTATGATCACATTGTGATGATATAAATACCTAACGAATCAACTGTATATTTTCCATCATCTCCTGATAAAGACTCATCCAAAAAATTTACAACTCTCTTTACTCTTCATAGCACAAGGTGCATCTACATTTTTGAAAATAAAATGACTAAAAGAATTCCACATTAATTAAGGAATTATAATTAGTTTGGAAGGAAAACATGGTCAGTGGAAAATTCATTTCCCATGAACCACTGAAATAATTTTCACAACCACATATCGTATCCTCATGAACTAGTATTGATCTCTATTTTTACCTATCTATCTTCCAATAATATTCATTGTTCAAATTCAAAAAGGAACCCATCACCTCTTAAAAACAATTATATATCCTAGATGTGACCCTGTGTTATATATCAAAAATAATTATAGAAGGAACAACATGAATTATCATTATCTAAATGTAATAAAATTTCACAAGTTACTCCACCATCATTGTCTCCATTATATGAATGAAATGTGTATTTTTTGAGTCTGTCAATGAAAACCTAATTCAAATTTTTCATACATGGATTATATGTTAATGTGACAATAAATTATATGGATATATCATTCCAATTTAATAATAAAATGGGTAAGGGCTGCATCAATCATGTAGTTCCCTGATTATCTACCATAATTTTATGACATTAAAGACACTATGATAAAAATTCTGCAATAAGACTTTTCATAAATGGACTCCAATAGTAACATATTATATCATGATACATTTTTTAAATAAAGGTAGTTTGAACGAATAATATTAGGATCCAAATTAATCAATTAACAACTCAGTGGAAATTGAACAGCCTACATACATTATAAACATAATGCACCATAGGGAAACTAAGATAACTCACCCATGGTATCCCCCCAATTTTTGATTATAAAAAAGGGCTAACACAATGCATTAGGTATTTTCTTTATTATAACCATATATCAAAATGATAATTCAATTTTTTTTTGAATTCATGTAAACATTAAAACTTGAATTATCAACTCCAAATATCATCTACAAAAAATACATGACATATCACTCTTCCACTAATTCCTTAACTACATGTATTTTTAATTTCTATATCAAAACATCAGAGGCCTCATTGTTGTTGACTGGTTTATTGGAAATATAAATATTAATTGTCTATAAAAATATACCCTAAGTCTCTATCACATGTTTAGATCCCTCTAATTGAACATATATATGTGGATTTTATGAAAATCAAACAACATATCCCACTCTCTAATGACTTATTGACACATAATATGGAGTCCATGAATGACTTTCACCCATTACAAATTATTTATTAGGTTATTATTATCATGTGGTAATAATATTTTAGAGTGATAGGCTACCAACTATCTCCCCTTCATGATGAAAATCCCCAATATAATATGAGAATATTTCAAAAAAATCATTGTATCTTAATCATAGTTTTGAATGAATAAAAACTGAAGATGAGATCAATGACATTCTTAGTCCAAAAATATATTTATGAAATTTTCCATTACAATAAATATTTTCACACTTATATGTCAAATAGTTTATTAGATATAGAATCATAAAGAGATAATGAATGATATGTCTATAATGACTAGCCATCCCTATAAAATAGTAAAATTCAAACTCATTTCTAGGATGGTCCATTGATATAACAATTTTTTAATTTTTAGAAACAACTACGAAACCCCTCTCATATGTATATTTTTAATTAAACATGATTTATTAATTACAAAATTCAATATTGGAATGATTTAAATAGATCTAAACATTCCCTCAAGGTTCTAGGAATAACATCCAAATGACCGATGTTCTCCGCCAATTATTTTCAGAACCCAAACGTATCATCCAAGAACATAGTAACATAATATTCCATGAAAATATGAATGAACCAGTTTATTATAGAAATATATAACACCAGAGTTGTACTGAGACCAAAGGAAACAAAATAAAAATGTCATTCCCATACACTTTTATAAATTTTATCTTATGTATATCATATTCATATATTCTCAACTAATTGTACCAACTTTGTAATAAATTCATTGATACCCAATATTTAAGTCTTTGATAATCAAAAACATCATAAATCCTAGAAAGTGATATAATTTCTTAACTATCAATCATTTTAGAATTCAATAATCAATAAATATTTTGATTCCCTCATTTATCTTTATTTCAAAGAGTACAAGAAATGCCCTCGGTGACATTGTATGATAAATTAATCGTGTATCCTCATGGTCTGAAATATATTCATTATGTTCTACCAACAAAAAAGATTTCATAAGATAAGACAATATAAAGATTGGTATCGTACTAGACAGTGGGTCAATGGAATGCATGACCTCTCTCAATGATGTTAAACTATAAAAATCATCCCTTAATAACATTAAATTCACACATAAATAAAAGAAACGTGATACAAAAATGATAAAAACATAAAGGACCATCAATTATAAATTACATAAAATATCCCTGATATATAGAACAACACACCCCACTCTACAAAACGTAGAATACCACTACCCCTGAAAGGCATGAGTGAATCCATTGGGAGATAAAAAAAATTTATGACGATAATAGTTGATTGGGTCCTTAATGATGGTCATACAATTCATGTGATTAACCAGGTCAAAAGTACAATTATCAATAACCAAGAAGTCTCACTCGACATCAAGGTCATTTATTGTCATGTGACATGTAGTACACTACAAATATTGTCCAAACGTTCATACCAAAGGCAAGGAATTATTCATCAAGTACATAATATTATCATAATTCAATTACAACATTTGAAAAAAAAAATTATAAAAACAATGAGTTTTTCTTATATCAACCATTGTCAGCAATAAAGAAGAGGAACAAATTATACCCCGAAATGTTTTAGGCACTATATTATCATCATGTGGTGTATAATGAATAAATGTAATATGAAATTAATATAAGGATTTCAAAACATGATGGATTTCCAATTGGACTGACGATAAAACCCACCACCCTCAGAATAATCATAATGAACCTATGATCCCTTGGTGAATGTGGATCTCTGTTTACTCCATTGGGATATCAATTAGAAAAAATTCCATAGATTTTCAAATTGTCTACAATGATGTCATGGCCTATGAACCACAAAAATATTTGGATGTTTATGACTAGGAATTCAATAATGATAGAAATTTACATGTTTATACCCTGATAAATCATTATAAACATGACCTAATGAAAACTGGATTCTTTTTCACTTCCTATTATTTTCAATAGACACACCGTGACCAACAACCACATCAACCAAACATCATTAAAAACTATTTATCATATCTATGTTTCCTTGTATAATATATGATTTTTTTAGAACATCCATGAAATTTAGAAGGAATATGATAACCTTTATTGACTAAATAAAGACTCTCTAACTAATTTTAAACCATTATGATTATATAAATCATTGTTAAAATGCACATATTCTATGTTATATAGATTATAAAATCAGGTGGACCACTATATAAGAGTATGATATCCCTACTCTATTGTTAAAAATTCCCTGTTGTTTTCGATACATAATACCTCGAGAATAAACATCTTGATTATGATTCTATTTGATGAATCTTAGGTTAGAACCACATTCCTATTATATTTAACAATTGAATCTCACCAATTCTTTCTCATAAAAACAAGTATATACTTGAAAAACCCACCTCAGAGTCCATATAAGTCTTTAAAAAGTTATGGATACACCCAATCATCTAAGGAGACTCCTGAAATTTTTGGGATTCTTTTTCAAAATTAAATATTTGTGGATTATTATATGTAAATTATGATCCATTATCTAATTATAATATAGGTTATCTGACGAATTCTTGATCCAGTTTCTGGATAGGGTAGATTGATGCTTCCACCAAAGAATGGTCCACTTAAGAATTCACCTTTAAGACCTATCTCATTGCGTTTACACAAATATATAGAAGAGTTCACTAATGGGAATTTTCGAATAATTACTAGAAAAAAACTAATGAACATATTACAAATTTTAAAAAATCTCAAGATACAAAATTTGTATACATATTAGTACTTTTAAATGAAAATAATTTAATGTGTTTATGGTTTTTATGAACCAAATTCTATGAAAAAGAAATGATTATATATATTTAACTAAACCCCATATCTTTTTCATTAAAACAAAGAAACCCATTATGTATCATTATTGGTAAAATTAATTGACCATGAATGGTAACTCAGATTTACTAATGGATGTGAGCTGGAAAGACACCTTTTCCACACAAAAATCACAAATTCGGATCAAACTAACAATTACATAAAATCTACCTGATATATGGAACAACACACCCCACTCTACAAAAAATAGAAAACCACTACCCCTGAATGGAATGAGTTACTCCATTGGGAGATAAAAACAAAATTTGATGATGATAATAGTTGAATGGTACTTTAATGATGGTCATTCAATCCATGTGATTAACCAGGTCCAAAGTATAATTATCAACAACCAAGAAGTCTCACTCGACATCAAGGTCATTTAATGTCATGTGACATGCGGTACACTGAAAATATTGTCCAATCCTTCATCCCAAAGGCAAGGAATTATTCATAAAGTACATAATATTTCCATAATTCAATTCCAACATTTGAAAAACTGTTTGTTTATAAAACAATGAGATTTTATTATGTCAAACATTATCAGCAATATAGAAGAGGAAAAAATTATACCTCTAAATGTATTAGGCACTACTTTATATTCTGGTGGTGCATAATGAATAAATTTAATATGAAATTCACACAAGGATTTCAAAACATGGAGTTCCAATTGGACTGACGATAAGACCCACCACCCTCAGAATAATCATAACGAACTGATGATCTCTTGGTGAATGTGGATCTCTGTTTACTCCCTTGGGACATACTTTGGAAAACATTCCATAGATTTTCAGATTGTCTACAATGATTTAATGGCATGTGAACCTCCAAAATATATGGATGTGTATAACTAGGTATTCAATAATGATAAAAATTTACATGTTTATATCCTGATAATTCATTATAAACTTGTACTAAAGAAAACTGGATTCCTTTTAACTTCCTATTATTTTCAAAAGACACACCCTAACCAACAACAACATCAACTGAACATCATTAAAAATAATTTTCCATATCTATGTTTTCCTCTATAATAGATGATATTTTGAGAACATCCATGAAATTTAGAAGGAATATGATAACCTTCATTGACTAAATAAGGACTCTATAACAAATTTTAATCCATTATGATTATAGTAAATCATTGTTAACATACACATATTATATGTTATATAGATTAGAAAATCATGTAGAACACTATATAACAGTATGCTTTTCTTACTCTATTATAGGAAATGCCCAGTTGTTTTTGATTCATAATACCTCAAGAATAAACATCTGGATTATGATTCAATTTAATGAATAATAGGTAAGAACCACAGTCCTATTATATTTAATAATTCAATCTCACCAAATCCTTCTCAGAAAAACAAGAATATACATGAAAACCCCACCTCAGAGTCTATATATGTCTTAATAAAGTTGAGGGTACACCCAATCTTCTCAAGATATTCCAAAAAAATTTGGGTTTCTTTTTCAAAATTAAATATTTGTGGATTTGTATGTGTAAATTATGATACATTATCTAATGATAATATAGGGTTTCTAACAAATTCTTGATACAGTGTCTGGATAAGGTGGATTGATGATTCCACCAAAGATGGGTCCACTGAAGGATTCACCTGTAGGACCTATCTCATTGTGTTAACAAAAATATATAGAATAGTTAACTGAGAGGGAATTTTATAATAATTCCTAGAATAAAACTAATGAACATAAATAGTCTAAATTTCATTGCATATTTGATATTAGAGGATCTTTTGAGCATGAATGTATAGGTTCATGAGAGGGATTCTAGGAGTGTGGGATCTTCACAATGGTATTAGCTAATAAATAGGTTTCACACCAACCTTATTTGACACTATAAGAAAAAGAGAAAAGGTTGAATTTGGTAGATTTCATAATTGTATGCCTAATTATAAAATCTATAAGAATTAGGAATCCTTCAATAGAATATGCAACAAAAAAGAAATGTGTATTAACTAATTGATGTAATGGAAAATTAGAAATGGAATATTACTAAATACTAGGGTTATGTAAATACTATGAGTTTTGAAAAGGATTTGAGCATAAAAAAATGTTCAATTCATCAAGGATGTGAGCACTAAGAATGACTGGATCATCAGAAAAGTGTTTGGGTTCAAGAATGTTTACATTCATTTGATACAGAATGGGATTATTACAATGGTTAGGACTATTATTGTAACATCCCAAGTAAGTAATGAATAATAGATATTTTTATCTATGTCTATTAATGATTATGATAGTGTCTTAGAGGCTTAAAATGAAAATAAATCCAATATTAAGCATGGAATACACTAATATTTTTAAAAAGAATGTTTTACTACCTTTTGATGGAAAACCATTTTTAAATCTATCTTTTGACAATTTTATAAGATATTTTTGTCAAAATAAACTTATTCTTTATGATTGGGACATCAAAATTTACTTTGTGTGAATTTTTGGTATTTTTCTAACAATGTTCATTTTTTAATGAATAGTGAAAAATACTGCATTTTACATCAAAACTGCTTTTTAATCTAATTTATTTATATGATTAGATTATCTTTTGAATTGGTTTTGAAGTGAAATTAGAATATATTTTTACCAATTAATCAAATGGTGGTCATTGGAATCAATTTCAATTTGAAATTAGACTTAAACTGGTGTCAATCTTTTGATACTTATTGTTTCATAAAAACACGCTATTTGTCATAACAGTGGGAATTAATTATTAAATTAATTAATGTGACTTATATGTTTTGAATTTTCTGAAATAGACTTCATTTTTGAATTCGGAATATCGAATATAGATTAGGGTGAATTTTTGGTAATTTTCTGAAAAACTTCAATTTCTGATGAATAGTGAAACCACTTAGTTGTACTTATAAAAACTGATTTTCCGTTTAAATGAAATTTTGCCATCATTGTGTTTTGAATTTCAAAAATCTGACATACATGGTTTTCATTAAGAAGTAAAATGTGGTTCAATGAGATTAAAATAATTTTTTGGTGAATAGTAACTTATTAAGTTTTTAATCGCGATTAGTTGTAATTAGGGTAGTTTAAGGTATAAATAATGCATTAATAATATGAAATGACCTATACACATGTCCCAACCTTATTGGTTGTGTCATGTCCGACCAAGAAAAGCCATGGGTCAACTTGGGGACCCCATGGAGACACTTTGGTAGGGAAATGACATAAATAACTTTTTATTTAATGTAAAAGTAAAAATGACACAAACATAATATGTTTTACGAAAACAATTTTTACCTGGGGTTATAAAGATCAGATATTTAGTTATAAATAATAATTAGAAAGCTAAAAAGATTTCCTACATCATAGTATTTTTTTATAGTTTTTAGACTTTAAATAAATTAAATTATTTATGACATCATGATGATGCAGCGATGACCTCATTATTTAACGATTTAAATAAAATGGAATGATAATGAAAAATTTAAAACCTACACATGGACAAAACCAATTAGATGAGTGTATTTAGAAGCCTTATCACCTTATACTCGAATTATAGAAATGTGGGACCTTTTTAATCCGAAACTCTTTTTAAAATAAAGTAACTTATCTTTACTTTCCAAAAGTGCCCTTCCTCTCCTCTTATAAAAGGCCCCCACGTCTACCACATTTCACACACTCCTCAAGCCTTTGGCTCGGCCAACCCCTTCACATTTACTCTCTCCACATCCCTATCCTCATCCTATAAGATTCCCTTTGGGAAGAATCCTTTCAAAGGAAGCCTTTAGGCTCAAATCAAAAGGAGTTACACTTTTAAAGGTAATTCATTCTCTCTTGTTCATTTGTTTTATTTTGCTTCTCCAACCCCCTAATCACTTTTTATTTACTTCTTTTGTAACAACACCAGTATCTTCAATATACTAGTATGGTTTTATAAAATTTATTTGATCTACACTCTCACACAACTACATCAAATGGTTAAAGAACATACGGTTTCCGTGGATGGAGAAATTCTGCCTCCCGAAATGATGATTGTTCAATACTCATTTAACACCTTCAATGTTGGCCATTATGATGTCAATATTTTTATATATGATATAGAGTATGTTTATGTTTTCCTTAAGTTTCTGTTTTTTTTTCATTTTGGTCATACCTTTATGGTTTCCATTATGGGTAAACACGATATCTTCATTTTAGGAAGTGCGGACTACCGCCCCCTGAAAGTGATTTGATTCGTTAATACCATATGTGGTATGTGTAAAGGATAATGTTAATGATATTATATATGTTATTATACTGGAATTATAATATACTCTTATATCATTATGACTCCATTCCAGAAAATATGAAATAGAAATGGAAGTAGCGTTCATGCATACGTACGGCTTACCGTCTCCATGAACGGTGCATTTCATTTCTTACCTCTAAATGTGATGTAATATTATTAATACATCTATATGATGAATATATATGATATATATGTTATCCAAATAATTAATATCATTCTGGATATAATGAAACTTTGACCAAATTAACAACATGTAAGTGTAAGAAGTCTATTTTTGACTTAAGAACCAAATACCGACAAAATGAAAATTTTGAACTTAAATGATTACATGATGTTCATAACATGGTATAAAAGGAATAATGAACTTGAAAAAGGTTCATAATAAATTAGATATTAACTCAAGTTTATTATTCAGGAGATTAAAGAACAGTCGGGTCTAGTCGGATACGAGGTATGGGACTTCGTCTCAATCTCCTTTCATTGAGGCATATTTTATTTTATACACAACTTTCTTTTATACGGTGTATAAACCCCTTTTACTTTTACGTTTATTCAAATGGAATATTTTTTATATGAAGCATTTACTAAACAACAAAAGGGAATGTTTTTTGTCGTACATATGCGGCGACAACGACTTCTCCGCCGTCGTGACCATTATTTGAGTTTCGGCTTCCTCTACAAGCCATACCTTCTTTTTAAAAGAAAAATAAATACCATGTTTTACTTTTCTTTTATTTTGGTATTGACAATGGTTTTCACAATGTTTTTGTGTTGTATTGATATCTTGTGATTGAAATGTGGAAATGTTATGTTTCCTTTACGCATGTTTTATGTGATACGATTATGTTATGGTTCTTAGGCATTATTATGAAGACGGGTGGTTTCGTGATAAACTAAGGGCGGGTGAGCCCGATATAGCTCTCCAATGCATTGGGTAACGCAAAGGAGTGAAACGTTAAGGTTTCTCCGAAGAGATTTTAGGGAATATACTGTGATGGGTATTCCAAACGTAACCAAGAGGGTTACTCCCTACGTAAGAATGTTATGAATGCCTCAAGTTACCTTTATGTCTTATGATTTCAATGATTTACTAATGATTTGATGAGGTATGTTAATGTGATTATGTTTTATGGGTAAAGTATGATTTGACTCTTATGTATATATGTACCCATGTTTCTTTTCCATGTTTTTATAACGCATACTGAGCTTTTTATGCTCATCCCAAGTTTTTTGAAATGTTTTTCACAGGTCATGGGAAAGGTACATGATATGATGATAGTGTCAAGGAAGTGTCAAGAATGAATCCATGTTTTATTTTAAATATGTTTCCATTGATGGGAATGAAAAATACTATCTTTATGTAACCACTTTGTTTATATGTGGAATGTAATTCAAGTTTTATTATCTAATTCTCTAAAACTCTAAACCCGAAAAGATCCTCAATGTGTAATCTTGTAATAACTCAATATTATGTAAGGTTTAAGGCTGGGGCCTTATAGTTGGTATCAATGGTCGGTTTAGATAACATTAGGAGTTAGAATTCTATTAAATGATTATCCAAAAATATTTTTTTTATGGTCAAATTGAAATGATATAGCATTTGAAGATTACCATGTTGCTTCATCTAAGACATGTTTGTTCATAATGGGTTTCCTCAGAGGAAACAGGGAAGCAGTGCTAGGAAGGCATACAAGAAGGAAATAACCTTCCGAATCAGCATCCTGAGATGGTCGGAATTGAAACTGAACAGTTTGTTGCAGTAATGGCACAGTTTAATCAGGCTATAAATGGTGGTGGTATCCATGCACGAGATCATCCAGATCAACCGCAGAGGAACATGTCAGTGGTGGAACATTTCATGAGGCAACATCCACCATCATTCAAAGGATCATCTGACCCTGTGCTAGCTGAAGGGTGGATTAAAGCACTGGAGAAGATTTTTGATGTCATGGGGTGTTCAGAAAATCAAAAGGTTAGTCTGGCTATTTACCGTTTGGAGGGTGAAGCAGATCAGTGGTGGTCTATGGTTAAAAATATTAGGGACGCCGATGAGATTTATGCTCTCGACTGGGATGAATTCAAAGGTATGTTTCTTGAGAAGTATTTTCCTAAGGCTGTTCGACATAGGATGGGAAACAAATTCTTGGAATTGAGGCAAGAGGAAGACTCAGTGGCTGCCTATGAAGAAAGGTTCACTCAATTGGCAATGTATGCTCCAAATTTTATCCGAGACCTTGATAGTAAAATCAATCGTTTTTACTCAAGATTAAAGCCAAAATATCGAAGGGCATTAGCTTCTCGTGAGTTTAAATGTTATGAAAAGCTTGTTCGATGTGCTGAGAAGGTGGAAATGGAGTTTGCTGATGATCAAGTGTTCTATAACAACCAACAGAAGAAGAGACCGAGGTGGCAGGAGAAAGGTAAGAATTTTCAAAAAAGTATGATGGTAAGAGAACTATGTTTCCATTTTGTGATAAATGTGGCAAAAGGCATGCTGGGAAATGTATTCTGAATTCTGGAAAGTGCTACCGATGTGGTAAGATGGGACATAAGGCTCGTGATTTCACTGAAAAGGATCAAGGTGAAGGTAAGAACAAATTTGATTTACAGTTAGTGAAATGTTATAAGTGCAATGAGATGGGTCACTATGCAAACGAGTGTCTGACAAAGATCTTGAGTGATGGAAAGCAGTTAGACTACAAGCAGAAAGGGGTGGTGAAATCCTTTGCAACTACTTCAGCAGATGTCGGGCCATCAAATGAAGTTGTATCAGGTACTTTTTTTTAGATTATGCCAATGTTTGTTTGATTCGGGGTCTACACATTCTTTCATCTCTGAAACCTTTTCTAGTAAAATGGGAATACCATCTCAAGAAATGACTCCTGAGCATTTGGTAAAAACACCTGGGGGAAATGTTGAGGCAAAAAGAATTTATATGAATCTTCATATCCTTATCTGTGGAAAGAACCTACTTGCAACCTTATTGTTCTACCTCTAGTAGAGTTTGATGTTATCCTGGGTATGGATTGGCTCTCTATTTACCATGCTATGATTGACTGTAGAGCTAAAGAAGTTTCTTTTCAGAAAGACTTTCAGTTTGTTTACAAGAATGAACCCTTACTTTTGATAACATATCAATAGGCTGAGAAACTTGTAAAAGATGGAAATGAATGTTACCTTGCACATGTCGTTGAAAATAAAGGAACTGTTCAGATTAATGATGTGCCAGTGGTAAATGAGTATCCTGATGTTTTTCTTGATGAGTTGCATGGAATAATACCAGATCGGGAAGTTGAGTTTACTGTTGACTTAGTTCCTGATGTTAAGCCAATTTCAAAACCCCCTTATCGAATGGCACAAATTGAACTTTTAGAGTTGAAGGAGCAATTGCAAGATTTATTGGAGAAAGGGTTCATTAGACCTAGAACAACACCTTGGGGTGCTCCTATTTTATTTGTTAAAAAGAAAGATGGTTCTATGAGACTTTGCATTGATTATAGAGCCTTGAATAACATCCCTGTTAAGAACAAATATCCTTTGCCTCATATCGATGATTTGTTTGATCAGCTCTAGGGAGCTCAGTTTGTTTCAAAGATTGACATGAGATCGGGGTACCATCAGCTGAAGGTAAAGGAGGCAGATATTCTGATGAACGTGTTCTGTATGAGATATGGCCATTATGAATTTGTAGTAATGCCTTTTGGGCTAACCAATTCACCTTCTGTATTCTTGGACTTAATGAATATAATTTTCCATGAGTTCTTGGATAAGTTTGTGGTGGTTTTCATTGATGATATTTTGGTGTTTTTGAAAAGTAAAGAGGAGCATGAAAGACATTTAAGGGTTATCTTGCAAACCATAAAAGAAAAGAAACTATATGGGAAATTCATAAAGTGTGAGTTTTGGTTGCAAAAAATTTCTTTCCTTGGTCACATTGTTTCTAAAGATGGAATAACTGTGGATCCTGCAAAAACAAAAGTTGTGGAAGAATGGCCAAGACCCACAAATGTAACCGAGATTCGTAGATTCCTTGGTTTGGCGGGCTATTACCGAAGGTTTGTTAGAAATTTTTCACGGTTATCTAGTCCAATGACTAAGCTAACTCGGAAGGGTGTAAAGTTTATCTGGACAAAAGAATGTGATGATTGTTTTCAGGAATTGAAAAGAAGATTGGTGAATGCTCCAGTTTTGGCACTACCTTCCAGGAATAGTGAGTTTGTTATATACAGTGATGCTTCATTGAAAGGACTTGGTTGCGTCCTAATTCAGAATGATCAGGTAATTGCTTATGCTTCACGACAGTTGAAATCTCATGAGGTAAATTACCCTACACATGATTTGGAACTAGCTGCTATTGTTTTTGCTTTAAAAATTTAGAGGCATCATTTGTATGGAGTAAAGTGTGAAATATATACCGATCACAAAAGAGTAAAGTATATATTCACTCAGAAAGAATTGAACATGAGACAGAGGAGATGGCTAGAATTAATCAAGGATTATGATTGTACAATTCATTACCATCCGGGAAAAGCAAATAAAGTGGCTGATGCTTTGAGTCGAAAAAGTAATGCTTCATTAACAATGTTGCGTTTCGAACGTGATCCTTTGGTTAAGGATTTGATGAACTTTGGCATAGAGGTTGTTGGTGCAGGAAGTCCTTCTGTTTTGTTTCAGGTATCAGTGAGATCTTCTCTATCAGATAGAATCAAGCAAGCACAGAAGCAAGACAGTGAGTTGCAGAAAAAGGTAGAGCTGGTTCATAAAGGTAAGTTTCCTGAATTCAACATTGATAATGATTGTGTATTGATATTTGGGAAGATATTGTGTGTGCCTTGTGATTCACAGTTGAAGAGAGAGTTGTTATGTGAAGCTCATAGTTCTCCGTTTTCAGTTCATCCGGGCAGTACTAAGATGTATAGAGATCTGTGGGAGTATTACTGGTGGGATGGAATGAAAAGAGATATTGCTGATTTTACTGTGAAGTGTTTGACTTTTCAGCTGGTTAAATTTGAGTGGCAGTTACCAAAAGGGATGCTTCAGCCTTTACCAGTGCCAGAGTGGAAATGGGAGAATATATCCATGGACTTTGTTGTTGGATTACCGAAGACATCTCGAGGTAATAATGCAATCTGGGTTATTGTTGATCGCTTGACCAAATCTCCTCATTTCCTTGCTATATGAGATACTTTCTCTCTTGATCAACGTTCCCATTTGTATCTTAAAGAGATAGTCAGGTTACATGGAGTTCCTCTCTACATTGTATCGGATCATGATCCCAGGTTTACTTATAACTTTTGGAAAGGCCTTCAGAAGTCGTTGGGTACTGAATTAAATTTTAGTACAGCTTTTCATCCTCAATCAGATGGGAAGTCAGAACGAACAATTCAGACATTGGAGGATATGCTACGAGCTTGTTCTATGGATTATCAGGGAAGTTGGGACCAATATCTTTCTTTGGTTGAATTTTCATATAATAACAGTTTTCATTCCAGTATACAGATGGCACCATTTCAGGAATTATATGGGAAGCGGTGTCAAACTCCAGCTTTCTGGGATGAAGTGGGTGAAAGGAAGCTGATGGGACCAGAATTGGTAGAAGAGATGGCAGAAAAAGTTCAGCTGATTCAGAAACACATGAGAACAGCTCAGAGCAGGCAGAAGAGTTATGCGGATAACCGGAGAAAGGATCTATCTTTCGAGGTAGGTGATCATGTTTTTCTCAAGGTTTCTCCCTGGAAAAGTGTGATGAGATTTGGTAAGAAAGGAACTTTGAGTCCAAGGTTCATTGGACCATACGAAATTCTGGAGATAGTTGGATCAGTTGCATACCGAGTGGCTTTACCTCCGAGTTTATCTCAGGTACACAATGTTTTTCACGTTTCTATGTTGAGAAAGTATATGCCAGATCCATCTCATGTTTTGAGTCCAGAAGTAGTTCCGCTGGAAGTGAACCTATCATATGAGGATCAACCGGTCCAGATTATTGACCACAGGGAGCAAGTGTTATGGAATAAGGTGATTAATCTGGTAATGGTTTTATGTAAAAACCACATGATTGAAGAGGCAACATGGGAATCTGAAAATGCAATGAGGGATAAGTACCCCCATTTATTTGATAAGTAAATAAATTGCGGGGACGAAATTTTCTAAAGGGGGGAAGGATGTAACATCCCAAGTAAGCAATGAATAATAGATATTTTTATCTATGTCTATTAATGATTAAGTTAGTGTCTTAGAGGCTTAAAATGAAAATAAATCCAATCTTAAGCATGGAATACACTAATATTTTTAAAAAGAATGTTTTTCTGCCTTTTGATGGCAAACCATTTTTAAATCTATCTTTTCACAATTTTATAAGCTATGTTTGTAAAAATAAACTTATTCTTTATGATTGGGACATCAAAATTTAATTTGTGTGAATTTTTGGTATTTTTCTGACAATGTTCATTTTTTAATGAATAGTGAAAAATACTGCATTTTACATCAAAACTGCTTTTTAATCTAATTTATTTATATGATTAGATTATCTATTGAATTGGTTTTGAACTGAAATTAGAATATATTTTTACCATTTAATCCAATTGTGGTCATTGTAATCAATTTCACTTTGAAATTAGACTTAAACTGGTGTCAATCTTTTGATACTTATTGTTTCATAAAAACACGCTATTTGTCATAACAGTGGTAATTAATTATTAAATTAATTAATGTGACTTATATGTTTTGAATTTTGTAAAATAGACTTCATTTTTGAATTCGGAATATCAAATATATCTTAGGGTGAAATTTTGGTAATTTTCTGAAAAACTTCAATTTCTGATGAATAGTGAAACCACTAAGTGGTACTTAAAAAAACTGATTTTCCGTTTAAATGAAATTTTGCCATCATTGTGTTTCTAATTTCAAAAATCCGACATACATGGTTGTCATTAAGAAGTAAAATTTGGTTCAATGAGATTAAAATAATTTTTTAGTGAATAGTAACTTATTAAGTTTTTAATCGCGATTAGTGGTAATTAGGGTAGTTTAAGGTATAAATAATGCTTTAATAATATGAAATTACCTAGACACATGTCCCAACCTTATTGGTTGTGTCATGGAAGACCAAGACAAGCCATGGGTCAACTTGGGGACCCCATGGAGACACATTGGTAGGGAAATTACATAAATAACTTTTTATTTAATGTAAAAGTAAAAATGACACAAACATAATATGTTTTACAAAAACAATTTTTAAATGGGGTTATAAAGATCAGATTTTTGATTATAAATAGTCATTGGAAAGCTAAAAAGATTTCCTACATCATAGTATTTTATTATAATTTTTATACTTTAAATAAGTTAAATTATTTATGATATCATGATGATGCAGTGATGACCTCATTATTTAAGGAATTAAATAAAATGGAATGATAATAAAAAATCTAAAACCTACACAAAAAAAAACCAACTGGATGAGTGGATTTAGAAGCCTTATCACCTTATCCTCGAATTATAGCAATTTGGGACCTTTGGAATCCGAAAATATTTTTTGAAATAAAGTAACTTATCTTTACTTTCCAATAGTGCCCCTCCTCTCCTCTTATAAAAGGCCCCCATCTCTACCTCATTTCACACAATCCTCAAGCCTTTGGCTCGGCCAACCCCTGCCCATTTACTCTATCCAGAGCCCTCTCCTCATCCTAGAGGATTACCTTTGGGCATAATCCTTTCAATGGAAGCCTTTAGGATCAAATCAAAAGGAGTTACACTTTTAAAGGTAATTCATTCTCTCATGTTCATTTGTTTTATTTTACTTCTCCAACCCCCTAAACTCTTTTTATTTACTTCTTTTGTAACAAAACCAGTATCTTCAATATACTACGATGTTTTTATAATATTTATTTGAGCTACACTCTCACACAGCTACATCAAACGGTTAAAGAACATACAGTTTCCGTGGATGGCGAAATTCTACCTCCCGAAACGATGATTGTTCAATACTCATTTAACACCTTCAAAGGTGGCCATTATGATGTCACTATTTTTATATATGATATATAGTATGTTAATGTTTTCCTTATGCTTCTGTTTTTTTTCATTTTGGTCATACCTTTATGGTTTCCATTATGGGTAAACATGATATCTTCATTTTAGGAAGTGCGGACTACCGCCCCCGGAAAGTGATTTGATTCGTTAATACCATATGTGGGATGTGTAAAGGATAAAGTTAATGATATTATATATGTTATTATACTGGAATTATAATATACTCTTATATCATTATGATTCCATTCCAGAAAATATGAAATAGAAATGGAAGTAGCGTTCATGCGTACGTACGGCTTGCCGTCTCCATGAACGGTGCATTTCATTTCTTACCTCTAAATGTGATGTAATATTATAAATACATGTATATGATGAATATATATGATATATATGTTATCCAAATCATTAATATCATTCTGGATATAACGAACCTTTGACCAAATTAACAACATGTAAGTGTAAGAAGTCTATTTTTGACTTAAAAACCAAATACCGACAAAATGAACATTATTAATTTAAATGATTACATGATGTTCATAACATGGTATAAAAGGAATAATGAACATGAAAAAGGTTCATAAGCAATTAGAGATTAACTCATGTTTATTATTTAGGAGATTAAAGAACGGTCGGGTCAAGGCAGATACGAGGTATTGGACTTCGTCTCAATCTCCTTTAATTGAGGCATATTTTATTTTATACACAACTTTCTTTCATATGGTGTATAAACACCTTTGACTTTTACGTTTATTCAAAAGGAATCTTTTTTATACGAAGCGTTTACTAAACGACAAAAGGGAATGTTTTTTGTCGTACGTATGCAGCGACAACGACTTCTCCGCTGTCGTGACCGTTATTTGAGTTTCGGCTTCATATACAATCCATACCTTCTTTTTAAAAGAAAAATAAATACCATGTTTTACTTTTCTTTTATTTTGGTATTGAAAATGGTTTTCACAATGTTTTTTGTGTTGTATTGATATCTTGTGATTGAAATGTGGAAATGTTATGTTTCCTTTACACATGTTTTATGTGATACGATTATGTTATGGTTCTTGGGCATTATTATGAAGATGGGTGGTTCCGCGATAAACTAAGGGCGGGTGAGCCCGATATAGCTCTCCAATGCATTGGGTAACGCGAAGGAGTGAAACATTAAGGTTTCTCCGAAGAGATTTTAGGGAATATACTGTGATGGGTATTCCAAACGTAACCAAGAGGGTTACTCCCTACGTAAGAATGTTATGAATGCCCCAAGTTACTTTTATGTCTTATGATTTCAATGATTTACTAATGATTTGATGAGGTATGTTAATGTGCTTATGTTTTATGGGTAAAGTATTATTTCACTCTTATGTATATATTTACCCATGTTTCTTTTCCATGTTTTTATAACCCATACTGAGCTTTTTATGCTCATCCCAAGTTTTTTGAAATGTTTTTCACAGGTCAATGGAAATGTAAATGATATGATGATAGTGTCAAGGAAGTGTCAAGAATGAATCCATGTTTTATTTTAAATATGTTTCCATTGATGGGAATAAAGAATACTATCTTTATGTAACCACTTTGTTTATATGTGGAATGTAATGCAAGTTTTATGATCTATTTCTCTAAAAATCTAAACCCCAAAAGATCCTCAATGTGTAATCTTGTAATAACTCATGATTAAGTAAGGCTTAAGGCTAGGGCCTTATAATTATGACCGATAGTGTTGAACAATTGGTTTAAGTGAAAGATAATTTTAACTCCATCATCATATGAGTAAATGGAATGAATATAATCTTGTTAGTCAATGAAAATGAATTAAAATCCAATCTACTAAAGAAAACATCACACCATTAAAATGAGTAAGACAATACCCATGGTAGTGATCTAGTGGGATTCCATTGAAGGCTTATGGGGGAGGTAGTGTACTATACATAAAAGTTATTTTAGTGGTTGTGTTCCTGGAACTAGAGAACTCTATTTGAATATTTTTGAACTAAAATAAATGGTTAATCTTACTGAATTAATGTATAACTGAAACACTATCAGTGTAGTATCCTTTGACTATCCTTATAGTTGAACCAAGTAAAATTGATTTTTTGTCTCTGTGTATGTGTTTTTTTAAATTAAAAGATTATATAATATATGTTAAAATGTTCCCTCCAATGTGGGAACATGATCTATAATTTAAATTGAAAATTTTGTTTACCTATTTCATCACTAACATCTCAGGGTGTACTACTCTATTACAAATAAATCATCTTGACCCAAAGGATTCACATCATGAATTCCATTCATGACATGAATTCCATGAATTTTATAAATCCAAAATGTGTGGCAATAGTCTAAAATAATATGGATCATGAAATTCATGATGTGATTATAATTCATGGGTTATAAATTTTTACACTCTATACCAAACTCATGACTTCAACCCTATAAAATATAAATACAATGTAACATGTTCACAATGTGAATGTATCAATTAAAAACTATATATTATAGGTTCTATTGAAAAATACCCAATAAAATTATATCCCCCCTAAAAAATGGAAAAACCTCTAAAAAATTTGTCACATTTTTTCCCATACTCATTTAACTCATAAAAAATATAATCCCTATACATTAGGTCTAAAATAGAATCATGGAATACCTAAATGGTGGTAACATGGTTTTATATTTATCCCTACTATTAGTTCATAATGTCTCCAAAAAGACAATTAGATCCTGGACATCCAAAAATTTCTGACGACAATGTCCACATCAACAATTACAACTCCCATGTCTCATGTATATCAACTCCATAGATCCATAGTTCACAAAGATGGGGAATTATTTTACATTGTATTAGATTCAATTACTGATTCATAATCTAAACTGGTATATCAACCATGTGGTTCCATGCTAATGTTCAATATCCTTCCACACAATCACATTGGAAGTATTGGATGGATTCCTTGATAGATGGGAAACATTAATCACATGATGAATATATATTAAAAAATATGGTAAATAGATCCACTACTCCACTATTCAAAGAATATTGACAGTCCTACAGGGAAATTCATTCCTTTTTTCCAAAAAATCTTATCATTTAGTCTAATGGTGTCCCATGTGAGGCGAAATTATGATAAAAATCTGATCTCAACCCTCAAAGTCTTGCTTCCTATGTTGATGGATTTACAAGTATTTATGATCAAATTGTGCTGATATAAATATCTAAAGAATCAACTGTAAATTTTTCATCATCTCTTGATAAAGACTCATCCAAACAAATTACAACTCTCCCTACTCTTCCTAGCACAAGGTGCATCTACATTGTTGAAAATTAAATGACTGAAAGAATTCCACATTAATTATGGAATTATAATTAGTTTGGAATCCAAACATGGTCAGTGGAAAATTCATTTCCCATGAACCACTGAAATAATTTTCACAACCACATATCGTATCCTCATGAACTAGAATTGATCTCTATTTTTACCTATCTATCATCCAATAATATTCATTGTTCAAATTCAAAAAGGAATCCATCACCTCTTAAAAACCATTATATATCCTAGATGTGAACCTAAGGTATATATAAAAAATATTTATAGAAGGAACAAAATGAATTTTCATTATCTAAATGTAATAAAAGTCTACAAGTTACTCCACAATCATTGTCTCCATTATATGAATGAAATGTGTATTTTTGTTTCTGTCAATTAAAAACCCAATTCAAATTTTTCATACATAGATTATATGTTAATGTGACAATAAATTATATGTATATATCATCCCAATTTCATAATAAAATGGGTAAGGGATGAATCAGTCAAGTAGTTCCCCGATTATCCACCATAATTTTATGACATTAAACACTCAATGATACAAATTCTGCAATCAATCAATTCATAAATGGACTCCAATAGTAACATATTATATCATGATACATTTTTAGATCAAGGGAGTTTGAACTAATAATATTAGGATCCACATTAATCACATATCAAATCATTGGAAATTGAATAGCCTACATACTTTATAAACACAATGAACCCTAGGGAAACTGAGATAACTCACCCATGGTATCCCCACAATTTAGGATTTTAAAAAAGGGATAACACAATGTATTAGGTATTTTTTTAGTATAACCATATATCAAAATGATAATTCAATTTTTTTTGAATTCATGTAAACATTACCACTTGAATTATCCACTCCAAATGTCATCTACAAAAAATACATGAGATATCACTCTTCCACGAATTCATTAACAACATGTATTTTTGATTCCTATATCAAAGCTTTAGAGTCCTCATTGCTGTTGACTGGTTTATTGGAAATATAAAAAATAATTGTCTATAAAACTCTACCCTAATTCTCTATCACATGTTCAGATCCCACTAATAGAAAATATATGTGTGGATTTTATGAAAATTAAAATACATATCCCACTCTCTAATGACATATTGACATATAATTTGGAGTTCATGAATGACTTTCACCCATTCCAGATTATGTATTAGGTTATTATTCTCATGTGGTAATAATATTTGAGAGTGATAGGATACCAACTATCTACCCTTCATGATGAAAATCCCCAATCTAATATGAGATTATTTCAAAAAAATAATTGTATCTTAATCATAGTTTTGAATGAATAAAAACTGAAGATGAGGTCAACAACTTTCTTAGTCCAAAAATATATCTATGAAATTTTCCATTACACTAAATATTTTCACACTTATATGTCAAATAATTTATTAGATATAGAATCATAAATAGATAATGAATGATCCGTCTATAATGACTATCCAGCCCTATAAAATAGTAAAATTCAATCACATTTCTAGGATGCTCCATTGATATAACTACTTTTTTATTTTTAGAAACAACAATGAAACCCTGCTCATAAGTATCATTTTAATTAAACATAATTTATTAATTCCAAAATTCAATATTGGAATGATTTAAATAGATATAAACATTCCCTCAATGTTCTAGGAATTATATCCAAATGACCCATGTTCTCCACCAATTATTTTCAGAACCCAAATGTATCATCCATGAATATAGTAACATAATATTATATGAAAATATGAATGAACCAGTTTATTATAGAAATATATAACACCACGGTTGTACTTAGTCCAATGGAAACAAAATAAAAATGACATTCCCATAAACTTTTATAAATTTTATCTTATGTATATCATATTCATATATTCTCAACTAATGGTACCAACTTTGTAATAAATTCATTGAAACCCAATATTTATTTCGTTGATAATCATAAACATCATAAATCCGAGAAAGTGATATAATTTATTAACTATCAACCATTTTAGAATTAAATAATCAATACATCTTTTCAGTCCCTCATTTATCGTTATTTCAAGGAGTACAAGAAATGCCCTCGGTGACATGTTAGGATAAATTAATCATGTATCCTCTTGGTCTGAAATATATTCATTATGTTCTACCAAAAAAAAATGATATCATAAGATAAGACAATATAAAAATTTGTATCGTACTAGACAGTGGGTCAATGGAAAGCCTAACCTCTCTCAATGATGTTAAACTAGAAAAATCATCCCTTAATAACATTAAATACACACATAAATACAAGAAACATGATACAAAAAATGATAAAAACATAATGGACCATCTATTATAAATTACATAAAATCTCCCTGATATATAGACCAACACACCCCACTCTACCAAACATAGAATACCACTACCCCTGAAAGGAATGAGTGACTCCATTAGGATATAAAAACAAAATTTGATGACGATAATAGTTGATTGGGTCATTAATGATGGTCATACAATCCATGTGATTAACCTGGTCAAAAGTATAATTATCAATAACCATGAAGTCTCACTCGACATCAAGGTCATTTATTGTCATGTGACATGTAGTACACTGAAAATATTGTCTAATCCTTCATCCCAAAGGCAATGAATTATTCATCAAGTACATAATATTATCATAATTCAATTACAACATTTGAAAAACATTTTTTATATAAAACAATGAGTTATTCTTATGTAAAACATTGTCAGCAATATAGAAGAGGAAAAATTTATACCCCTAAATGTTTTAGGAACTACTTCATCAGCATTTGGTGTATAATGAATAAATGAAATATGAAATTCACACAAGGATTTCATAACATGGTGCAGTTCCAATTGGACTGACGATAAGACCCACCACCCTCAGAATAATCATATTGAACCTATGATCCCTTGGTGAATGTGGAACTCTGTTTACTCCATTGGGATATCAATCAGAAAAAAGTCCAAAGATTTTCAGATTGTCTACAATGATGTCATAGCCTGTGGACCACCAAAATATTACAATTTTTATGACTATGTATTCAATAGTGAGAGAAATTTACATGTTTGTATCCTAATAAATCATCATAAACTTTTACTAATGAAAATTGGATTCTTTTTCACTTCCTATTATTTTCAATAGATACACCCGTACCAACAACCACATCAACTGAACATCATTAAAACCATTAATCATATCTATGTTTCCCTATATTATATATGATTTTTTTAGAACATCCATGAAATTTAGAAGGAATATGATAACCTTTATTTACTAAATAAAGACTCTATAACTAATTTTAAACAATTATGATTATAGTAAATCATTGTTAACATGCACATATTTTATGTTATCTAGATTAGACAATCAGGTGGACCACTATATAACAGTATGATATCCCTACTCTATTGTTAAAAATTCCCAGTTGTTTTCGATACATAATACCTCAAGAATAAACATCTTGATTGTGATTTTATTTGATGAATCTTTGGTAAGAACCACATTCCTATTATATTTAACAATTTAATCTCACTGACTCTTTCTCGTAAAAACAAGAATATACTTGAAAAACCCACTTAAGAGTCCATATATGTATTTAAAAAGTTGTGGATACACACAATCTTCTCAAGAGACTCCTAAAATTTTTGGGATTATTTTTCATAATAAAATATTTTTGGATTATTATATGTAAATTATGATCCATAATCTAATTATAATATAGGTTATCTGAAAAATTCTTGATCCAGTGTCTGGATAGGGTAGATTGATGCTTCCACCAGAGAATGGTCCACTTAAGAATTAATCTTTAAGACCTATCTCATTGCATTTACACAAATATATTGAAGAGTTCACTGCATGGAAGTTTTGAATATTTCCTAGAAAAAAACTAATGAACATAATACACATTTTAAATAATCTCAAGAATCAAAATTTGTATACATATTAGGGCTTTTAAATGAAAATAATTTAATGTGTTTATGGTTTTTATGAACCAAATTCTATAAAAAAAGAAATGATTATATATATTTAAATAAACCCCATATCTTTCCCATTAAAACAACGAAACCCACTATGTGTCATGATTGGTATAATTAATTGACCATGAATGGTAACTCAGATTTAGTAATGGAAATGAGCTGGAAAGACCCATTTTCCACACAAAAATCACAAATTAGGATCAAACTAACAATTACATAAAATATCCCTCATGTATGGATCAACACACCCCACTATACCAAAATTAGAACACCACTACCCCTGAATGGAAAGAGTTACTCCATTGGGAGATAAAAACAAACATTGTTGATGATAATAGTTGATTGGGACCATAATGATGGTCATACAATCCATGTGACTAACCAGGTCAATAGTATAATTATCAACAACCAAGAAGACTCACTCGACATCAAGGTCATTTAATGTCATGTGACATGCAGTACACAGATAATATTGTACAAACCTTCATCCCAAAGGAAAGGAATTATTCATAAAGTACATAATATTTTCATAATTCAATTCCAACATTTGAAAAACATTTTTTATATAAAAAATGAAATTTTATTATGTCAAACATTATTAGCAATATAGAAGAGGAAAAAATTATACCCCTAAATTTAGTAGGCACTACTTCATATACTGGTGGTGCATAATGAATAAATCTAATATGAAATTCAAAAAATGATTTCAAAACATGATGGAGTTCCAATTGGACTGATGATAAGACCCACCACCCTCAGAATAATCATAATGAACCTATGATCCCTTGGTGAATGTGGATCTCTTTTTACTCTCTTGGGATATCCTTTGAAAAAAATTCCATAGATTTTCAGATTGTCTACAATGATTTCATGGCCTTTGAACCTCCAAAATATTTCGATGTGTATGACTAGGTATTCAATAATGATAAAAATTTACATGTTTATATCCTGATAAATCATCATAAACTTATACTAATGAAAACTGAATTTTTTTTACTTCCTATTATTTTCAAAAGACACACCCTAACCAACAACCACATCAACCGAACATCATTAAAAACAATTTTTCATATCTATGTTTCCCTCTATAATAGATGATATTCTAAGAACATCCATGATATTTAGAAGGAATATGATAACCTTCATTGACTAAATAATGGCTCTCTAACAAATTTTAAACCATTATGATTATTATAAATCATTGTTAACATGCACATATTCTATGTTATCTAGATTAGAAAATCATGTAGAACACTATATAATAGTTTGATTTTCATACTCTATTATAGGAAATTCCCAGTTGTTTTTTATTCATAATACCTAAAGAATAAACATCTAGATTATGATTCTATTTAATGAATCATAGGTAAGAACCACATTTCTATTATATTTAATAATTCCATCCCACCAAATCCTTCTCATAAACACAAGAATATACATGAAAACCCACCTCAGAGTCCATATATGTCTTAAAAAAGTTGAGGGTACAACCAATCTTCTCATGAGACTCCTAAAACTTTTGGGTTTCTTTATCAAATTTAAATATTTGTGGATTTTTATGTGTAAATTATGATCCATTATCTAATGATAATATAGGATTTATAACAAATTCTTGATCTAGTGTCTGGATAGGGTTGATTGATGATTCCACCAAAGTACGGTCCACTGAAGGATTCACTTGTAGGACCTATGTCATTGTGTTAACAAAAATGTATAGAATAGTTCACTAAGAGGGAATTTTATAATAATTCCTAGAAAAAACTAATTAACATAATACAATTTTTTAAAAAAAATCATAAGAAAAGAAATTGCATATGTATTGCTGCTTCAAATGAAAATAATTTAATGTGTTTATGGTTATTATGCACCAAACACTATACAAAAGAAATTATTATATATATTAAAATAAACCCCATATCTTTTTCATTAAACCAACGAAACCAACTATGTATCCTGGTTGAAAAAATTAATTGACCACGAATGGTAACTCAGATTTAGTAATGGAAGTGAGCCATCCAGATCCCTTTTCCACACACAAATCACAAATTCTATAGAGGCACTAGAAAAACCAATGAAGTGTCACAAAACCTATGTCTAGGTATTTTTTGAGATTCCAATTTTTTTGGATCTATCCTTGGTCAACTATATTACTCACCCAATGTGGCCTTCTATATAAGAAAATATTAATAACATGTTATCAACATGTCTGTTGATAAACACAAACCTTAAAAATAGAAGTGTATATTATGGAGGATTCAGAATATATCCAAAATTAATAAAAATCCAATAAAAACATGTAAAAAAGGATGATAAAAATTGATATGAATGAACAAGTCTGTGTGTTACTATCATTCACCACCAAACCAACTAACTAAAAATATGATGAAAAAAAGAGAAACTAGAAATGTACATAATGAAAATCACTTTACTCGAGTCCAGGTAAACAACATCTACAACATTCCAAGGAAATAAATTAGTGTGAGACCAAAAATCCAATTAGAATAACTCCAAATAATATATACATGTTAAAATAATCAAAATATAACATTTCTATATTTCAGTCAAATTGTGTTTTCAATAATGTTTCATAAAATAAAATTTTTTATTTAAAATAAATAATAGTTTTAATAAACGAATGAAATATTATCCAAATATATTAATTTTTAATGTTTGAAATAAAATAGTTATGAAATAAATATAAAAAATAATATTTGAATGTGAGAAATATTCAATGAATAGACCATCATAATATATACCATACAAAAATTAAAAATGAAACCATTTGGGATATAACCTATGGGTGTTCATTATAGATATTATATGAAATCCCCAATCAATAAAATATTGTATCTGTCCAATATAACCAATAGTGGTGTCTTTTCACAATAATGTGACATAAATATATTTCAAAATTACACCCACAAAGTGTAAAAAGACAATTCCCAATAAAACTACAGTTACCCAATGCTCCATGTTTCTTAGTATAATTTTCAAATAATCTTACCATTAATAATAATAATTAACTACGCAATAATTTATTCTTCTATTAATGAAGACCCTTTTCCAAAAAAATAACCATTTTATTAATTTGATAAAACAATTCATGTCCAATAATTTTTTTAAATGAAACTCACATTAAAAATGTGAATCCCATCCCAAAAACCCATTCCAACGTCAAATATTGAATTTATAGTGAACAAATTAATGTAGTTGTCATGAATGCATAAAAATTATGGAATTAATTACTTTTATAGTGAAAACATCTCAATAATTTAGGAAACATAGTTTCCATAAAAAATGAATATTATAAATAATTATATTAGGGTCTAAAAGATGTGGTCAGGGAGAAAACTGCAATCGATCAACAGAAAACAATAAAAATAAGCAATTGTACATAAAATGTAGCCTAAACTACTTCTACAACCATCATTAATTATTATGAATAAAGAATTATTAATATAGAGACTCATCGTAGTAATGCGGTGGTTTAAAAGCCAAACAGAGTGGTCTTCAATGAGAGAGATCACCCAAAACCACCGAAAATATATCTAATAAATTATTGGAATACAATAATGATGAATATTGAAGGAATTATGTGTCCAACAGAAATAAAATCATTTTACCTATAGTATTTACTAGAACCCTACAACATGATTTCTATTTTATATCCCACAGATCCATTGGATAATTTCTTATTTAACTTGTGAAAAAAGTATTCTGTTTAGACATTTTTTAGTGTCATTTTTTTTAAAATTATATATTCTCACGAGCTTTCCATTATTCAAAATTTATATGTGATATGAATATATCATATTTGGAAGAATGTGAGTATTTTATTTATAATTATAAATATTAATTCATTCCATTTTTTCCATTTGATATTACATGTCCTTTTATAATGACATGCATAAAATTTATATAGTTGAATATTCAATTTAATGAGATATATATATTATCATCATATAGATAATGTTTCTAAAATATAACACTTAAGGAAATATTGAATGTAATTTACATAACATAGAGTTTTATTAGAACAATTTCTTATTTTTTTCCCTTGAAAAAGATTTAATGATTAGTATATCCTCAGAGTTATTTTTTAGGATCTTGTATTTTATTATTTTGGATAAATTCCAATAATTTTATTTGTTTATTGATAATATCTATTGACACTAAATTTTTTATTAAAGGTTTGTTAAATTATAATGATATTTAATAGAGATTTATGAGTGATTGATTAGAGAAATATATTTTGTTATAGAATATAGTATTAAATGAATGTGTTTTTGAATTGAAACCTAGAGTGTACGTCTTTGGTGCATCATCAACAGTTCAATGGAGACCTCAACCATTGATAAGAGAATAGGTGTTTTAGACCCATTATAGACAAGATATATTACAATACTTTTATGTAATTCTAAATTCAAATTCTACTTCTAAAATTACAAAAAATGGAATAATTCTGAAATACATGGCCCTAACATCTTTTATAAAATAGTGAACTAATGTTAAATGTTTTAAAATCCCATAATTTGTTTTTTTATTGGAAATTTTTAAAATATAATTAAATTTTATATTATTTAATGATGGTTGACACATAAAATATAATTTATGTCTCATTTCATTATACTTATCTACAAATATCTTCCAATTAATGGATTATAAAATAATTTTAAGTTAACTATATGTTTCTATATCGAATCATTATATGTAAAATGCAAGGTTATTTTTTTATACTATGAATAATATTTTTTCTATTATTTAGTGTGATTGTCTTTGCAGTTTACTTTAATTTAACTGGATTCAAAAAAAATATTAATATATAAATATATTGATTGTGAAAATAAAAAAATTAATCATCCCATAATGTTTTTATTTATTGGTACAATTTTTTCTTATAAGACATTATATATTATTTATAATGCCTATTTGAAATGTATATAATAAACCATTAATAATAAATTTATGAAAAGAAGTATTAATGTAATGTAATTTTATGAAGAAACATCATATCCATACAAAATATTGATTTAGAGAAACCTCAACTTTATGCCTTCCATAATAGTTTTTTAATACAATGTATTCAGTATCATAAGTACATGGTTATGAATTTGACTCCATGAAAGTGAAATTGCGTAAAATAAACTATACATAATCAACCATTTATTATTTTATTTTGATAATATATATATATATTATTGAAAATTATATATCAATATCTAATAAATTATAATGGATAAATAACTAATAAATTTTACTCATAATATAATACATTTTGTATTTATACCTGTCATACATTTAATATAATTGAATATTGTGAATGTAGTTAAATGATAAATAATGGGGTCCATATTTAAGATAAAGAAATTAATGTATCTTCTTTTAAGGATAAATATATTATTTTTCTTAATATTTAGTATATTACTAATATAATAATACGTAAATGTTACATTAAATTATATTTTAATTGAAAATATTCTAATTAAAATTAATAAATTATAGAAAATTTGAAAATTTTATATTTATAAATCATAATTTTACTATTAATGGATGAATATGTTGTTCTTATTTAATGAAATAACTTTTGAATCATATATTGTATAAATATTACCCTATAAAAAAAATTTACAATATTGTTTTTGGAAACATATCCACTGTATAGTTAGGTATATGTTCATTATATGATTATATATTCTTTCTGAAATAAATAAAATTTTATATTGAATATAATTTAATAAGTGACATATAATTAAAAGGTGACCAAGGATAGGTAATTTTTTTAATGTCATTGACGGTAATTAAATTAATAGAGAAAAAATTAGATCACAGATATTTTGAAATATATTTGTATTAATTTGATTCATTATATAATATATATATTTTACTTATATAATAATTTAGTTACATAATTTTTACAATTATAAATAACCAATTCTTCCAACGACACCCCTACAATGAAGGATGGAATGAATGGGGGATAATCTCCCTTGAATATTGGGTTTAATATGCCATAAATTAGAGACTATCACTAAGGGTATATTAATCAAAAAATGGGGTGAATTTCCATTATAAAATTTAAGAAATAATATTTAATACAAAAAATTGTCCAAATTAATCCTACCCAAAAAATGAAACATATTCCAATACAAAAAATAATGTAATACATAAACTGATACAACTGTTGTAAAATAAAAATTTAATCATTAGTTTATACCATGAATATAAAAAAACTAGAATGATTCATTAAAATATTCCTGTACATCTCTATTATCAACAAGCACCCATAATAATAATTTTTTTTATTTATACATATATTGAGGATAATAATTATACTTCTTTATATCTATTTAAAAATAATTAGGGATAAATTCGAAAATAGAATATTATATCACAAAAAAAAATTATATCACATTAACAAGAAATTATATATTTCCTTATCCTCCCCATCGATCACTAACCATGTAACACAAAGATATAAATAACTAAATGGAAAATAATGTGTGTATTTATATATATATATATATTTCATCCATATTCCCAATGGTATATCTCTTTAACACACCCAACGACTAAGTCAAATACACATCCCATCCATATTCCATTATCAAATTTATTTGTGTTATTTTCCTACCTATCATAGACTCTCATATGGTCCAAAATCTTCTGTTGGATATACTTTTATCCATATACTAATCCCATCCTACACCTCATGAAACCATATCAATATTAAAAAAATTAGTCTAAAATCCATTATATCCAATGTAAATTTTTTATACCTTGGGTCATCACAACTTTTGACTGAACTCCCTTAGATTCTATATCCACTGTGATCAGATACATGTATATGGAACTCCTCATGTAGTTACAAACGATAAATAAATATATGATAAACTGAGATCAATGACAACATGATCAAAACTTCTACATATATTGCAATCTATTATACCATAGAATATATATACAATAATTATAGATAAATTTGGAGAGGGGAGATAGATAATTTAGAAATCAATTTTCTCACCATATTAGATATTGTAGACACCCCAGTGGAAAATACATTTGGGAATCATTATATCGACAAATGTAGGTGGGGTAGCATTAAAATCATCAAATATAGCATTGTATAACACATAACCATGATAACGGAAACTACCCATCATTATTTTCCTAATATACTATAATCAAATAGGATTCTTGGATACCAAATATATTTTAATGATATTATTCATAGATACATGTTTAAATTTCCATATACATTATTAATATAGTCACCATGTAATATTATTCCATTTTTATTTCAATGATTATAAATCTACACATTATTACAATTCCCTAATAACCATAACTATGTCACAAATACTCTCAATTATGATGTAAATATATAGATTACAATAACTAATATCATTATTCAATTTACCTATTAATCATTTAATAATCTAATAAGTACTCAATGACTCAGTGTAAGCTTCAACGTCATGATTCACAAGAATAAAAAATGGCCCAACATCATCAACTAGTTGGAATTAAATATTATAAACATCATCTATCTATCCATACATAATGAAAATATTATTATATAATAATTATGTCAATGACAAATTCCATATTTGAACCTATCCTATGGTTTAAAGTGTCATTCTCTTAAAATTTCACATAGTACAATATATCCCCCCATCAATAGAAATGATAATCAATATAGCCTTGGGAACCCAACACATTTCTCAGCACATATTCAATAATAAATATAGAAAATTCCACTAGCGCATTTCTCATCAAATTATTTAAAATTTACAATGGTGTCAATAAATGAAATTAAGGATTGAAATTCCAACATCATTTGTACTTTCCAAATTTATTTTCCAAGGACTAATACATTAATCCCATTACATCAAAGATTTCATGATTCTAATTTTCATGAATGATAAATTTCAAACTGAAAAATTTATTTCATAGATTAAAATCATTTTACTCCATGTTGAAAAAAACATTTTATTCATCATAGTCTTTACACTTTATAAAACATATACCGAATAATTATTATTTGATTTCAAATAATATGATTAGGATTCATGAATTTTTCAATGTTTAATCTATTATATGTTGATTAGTAGTTTCTTCAGCCATTTGAAATTAAATTAAATTAAATTCTCAAATAAAATTTCCTAGGTTATTAATTTATTAAATAAATATATATTAAAATGAAAAAACAAAATAATTTCTTTAATATAGAAAAATATATAGTATATAAATAGGGTAATCCTAATCGTATAAAAAATAAAAAATTACAAAATTATTATTTATTCCAAAACACGATATATTAGTTATATATTGATGTGATAATTACCCCACATTAATTTTCATAAAATAATATTTATATATGAATTAATTTCATGTTATATAACAAAAAAATTATAAATTTACATTATGGATTCCCATATTATCAAAAAAATAACATTATTGAATGGGTTTTCGTTCTATTTAAATATTAATGGGGGACAATTATAATATTTTTATAGTTTTTATTTTATCTTCCATAAATAATTTCAGTAATGATAGTAAATTATTAATCATTGTGATGTGGTAATTTCAAATAAACAGGACGAATATAATCATATGATATTATAATCATTAAAAATATATAGTAATTTCAGTATATTCATTTACTCTCAAAGAAATAATAATATTTATAACATGTGATATACTACTGTTCGGAAAATGAAAAAAATTTATGACGAATATACAAAATAAATTTTTTTCCATCATTGTTTACCACATAATGAACAAAATATTATTCGTTAATAATTATTCTTTTCAAAATGATAGGATAATTCTTTTGATTACAGTTCATCAAATTAATTCAATCATAGTAATATAACTAATAAAAAAATAAATCACGTAAAAATAATGGAAGACTAAATAAATCCATTACAGGGATGAAAACCCACATAATTATTATATGTTGTGTTTTTTATGACACATTGTAAAAATTTATGGGGACATAGATACATTGAAAACCCTTGGAATGTCCTTTTAAAAGGCTTCCATAATGAACATGAATCATAGTGGGTGTTCAAATGAACATACAAGATAACACGGAATGAAAATTTTGTCATAATCATTTATAAATTCAAACCACATTTATTATCACATGTTCAATATTTTTAATTGAATATATATATCATATATTTTATGATACTTGTATATATTTCATTCAATTTTATATAGATAGAGACTCTATATTTTTAGTGAAAATCTATTTTAACATTCTCAAAATTATTTGTTTCATTATTCCATTCATGGAGTTTCAATTCGTGTGACGCACATCAAAATTTCATATCATCTTCATCCTTGACAAAACAATGTAAATTTAAGTAAGAATATATACCAGTAAACTGATATATATATATATAAATATATATATATTTATTATTGAAATTCTATACTAATAAATATTATTTTTAATTACTAAATATATTATTTAAATTCTCTGATCCTGATGACTGCATCTCTCTTTGAAGATAACATTATTATTTGGATAGAAAATGATGTAATTTATTCAAATAAACATTGGTAGTAACCAACTATTCCACGAAAAAGTAAAATATTTGTGCCATAAATAGTTTTTAGAAACTCTTCATAAAATGTTTCTAAGATCAAATGTTCTTCCAACTTTATATGAAATATACCCATGTAAGGCACCTTTATATGATGAAAATTAAGATTTTCTAATTATTTCATAAAACATTACATCGTTTATCATATGAAAATTAATACATTTATTATTTCAATAGTCTTAATTTCTTTTAAAATATATATTGATTTCATAAATTTATCACACAAATAAGTTATCTAAATAATAATAGAAATCCTTTTTCATATGATATATAGACACAATGGAAGTATTCATTAAACCAAAATTCATAACCGAAGACTCAAAATTTCTATACCTAATATGAAATTATTTCCCTGGAATTCCCTTATCCTTCCATTTTAGCTGACTTCATTGAGATACATGGTCTACCTTAGTAATAAAATGACCACCCATGGGTTGATTGAACCAGACACTGATATGAGACAATATATAATTTGTGATAATAATAATTTTATTATGTGATATATAATAAATTAAGATAATTATATAATTTTTTTTATTAAATATAGAACAAAATAATTAAATCTTGGAGCTCTAGGGAGTATGGAACCCTTATAAAATAAATAATGTATATTTTTTTGAATTTTATTACCTCAATTTTATCCACTCAATAAAGAGGATTTGAAATTATATTATCATAAAGGGATATCTAAATAGTATATTCGAATTTGTGATTATTAATAAAAATAATGAAATAATTCAGATATATATCTAAAAACTCATTTACCGAATGAAAATAAATAAGATGAGTAATTATTTTCCTTTAATTGATTTACAAAAGAAAACATTTAGAACAATAATTATTCTATTTTAGAGCTTCATAATATTTATTCAATAGTATGATATTATTCTTATATACAAATAGAGAATCACACTCAAGATTGAATAAGAATTATTTATATTTTCAAATATATCATAGCATTAAAAAACAAGCTAATCTATATGCATAATAACATAAATGTTAAATAAAGTTTATTTAATAAGAATTAACAAAAATCACATTATAGATAATGATTTTATAATTGTAATACATCTCTATTGATTGGATATAATCACAATGAGTTTTTACGCAATGTTGTATAATAATGTCTTGAGGTGATATTTCCATATTAAAATAAAATTTACTGTAAATAAAAAAATGATAGATCCAAAATAAAACAATATATTGTAATAATATTTATAATCATTGAATGAAGCTAACAGTAATTAATTTGAAAATTATTGATTATCTATGATAATAGGAAATGATCTTCCCTTATCACTCTTTATATGATCTTCACGATCAATGTCCTTCATATTTTCTTATGGAAACACACTTGTATAATGGCCCATCATATAACATTTAATAAATTTTACTATTACAATATCATTATTGGTCTTAAAACTAAAATTTAATACATATTTTAGTTATGAGATATATGTCCTAGGATACCAAATAAATGAAAATGTACAAACATCATTAGAAATTCAAAAATGAGTTCATATTACATTATTCTTAATACATAATCATTATTTTTTGTAAATTTATATTTCATAGATGACACCTCCGAATTATATTCAACACGGACCTTTCCTACTAAATAATTATATAATTATCAACAAACTATATCTATACCCTTTAAACACATTGAAAAACATTATTATTAATTAAAAACTAAATTGTTAAAAAGGACATAAAAAATGTTTTAAATCCATAGTAAAATCTAATAATATTAATATCAGATTCTAAAATAAAATTTTCTTGCATAACTGAAAAGTTATGAACCGTTTATTCATCTATAGAAACTAAATTTATTTTTATATTTATTCAATTAAAATAATTTCTGTTCTATTCAATGTGAATAACATTTAGAAGAAACAAATCAATTAATGATCATTAAAATATTTACCTTCTAGGATAATTCACATCTATCTCCATGGATTCAAGAATCAGATACTACCACTTATCATATACACCTTCATAATAATAAATATAATGATTTACAGTTGGATGAATTGGGAATCCCTTCATTGTGATTATATTCTCTAAAGCATTGATTCATCCTCCATCTACCATTGGGTTTCATGATCACTAAAAAATGTAGGTCTACGTTTTCAAGATATTTTGATATATTTACATGTGTATCTATAGGGAAATAAATTTTGATCTGTCATTGATTATACCATAAATATACTACATAATATGTGGTAAACAAACCACAGACTACTTAGTTATAACATAAACCATTCCATGTTTCTTTTTTCGAATGATACCATTCTCATTATTCCCTCTAATAACATTTTCCATGTTTCCTCTGTAGTAAATTTTTTTTAAATAAAAATAGATAGACAATGAAAATGGAAATTAATAAATTATCACTCTTAATAAGATAACTATATATTATAATAACCCCAATTGGTATTTTATCATTACCCAAACCTCAAATATTTTCTAAATAATTTTTTGGTTATTAGATATAACACATTGTAACATTATCAACACATAATGGGATGTTTTGTGACAAGGGATGAACATCTGTAAATTTTTAGGAAATTTTTTTATTAGTATTATAATAAAAGAAAAACAGAAACAAACCATATTTAATTATACGAATATTTTAAATTTTTCCACAAAACCAGGTTCATATATTTACATTCATGAGTTATTAAAGATATTATCTGTACATCTTGTACATGTAACTATTGAACTTTATACAGTATTCAATCATCCATAACTAAAATGATTTTTTTAAATATTAGATGATAAAAAATAACTACTATGAAGATAAAAGAAATTTTACTTCATAGTAAAGTTCATATTGATGAAAAAAAAAGTTGATTATATATATTAACTAATAGTATTTTTTTCAAAAAGATAAATTTCAAACTCATTATATAACCATTGTACAATATTGTTTTTATAAATAAGTTTAAAAGAAAAAATAAATGGATGTACAATTTCATTAGTGTAGCATGTTAAACAAATTAAAACTACTAAAAATGATTTTTTGAAAATAGAACATTAACCTTTAAAATATAATAAACATGCGTACCTGCGGATATAATACAATTCAATTTAAAATCAATTATAGGAATTGGAAAAAAAATTCTACTTTTGGAAATTATAATAATTATAAAATTAAAAATCACAAATTAAATGGAATAACTACAATAGTAAATTCTAATATATCTCTCATGAAAACATTCTATACAATAAACTCAGTATTAATACCAAAAAAATTATACATTTATATCGAGATAAATAGTCATAAAAATTATATTATTATCACCCGTTATTATATAAAATTTATATGTACAAAATAATATAAAAAATAATGAATGAATTGAATTTTAATTATAAAACCAAAAAAAATTACCATTATATTGAATAAGAAAATAAATTTTCTATTATATAATAAAAATGAAATGTAATATATATTATTTAACTTTTTTTGTAAATATATATTCAAAATACATTATAAATTACATAAATTTCCAAAAACCATGAATAAATATATATTACTCATGAAACCCAATAATGACTAAGAAATAGGTGAAAGATATTCATTTGATAAAAATTTAAAAATCAGTATATTTCTTTTTGATAAAAAGAGACAAAATTTAACTTTATATACTTTTTTTAACTTTTTTTAAATCTGTTACAAAAAAACATTAATATTTAATGTTTAAATTAAATAACCATATGAATATAGAATGAAAACATACTGAGAATTTATTTATCACATGGATATTGGGGGAATTTTTTAAAATGAGTTTATTAATGAAAATATAGACAAATATATATCTATTAGTGAAGTGTTGATTTGTACCTTTTCTAAATTAAAATGGTTAAACATATATTAGATATTTATTTTCCTATGGAAAATTTTCATGTTCAATTTGGTATCATTATTTTTTTAATTTAATATATTTTCCTATGATATTTATTTATTAAATTTCTAAATTTTATTTCATATGATTCATGGTTTTTTATTTCAAAAATAAATATTCAGTATTAAAATTTGTTAATACGGTCATGGTTCAATTATATAAAGAATATTAAAAAACTATATTTGAAATGATTATATATTTAATATTTTATTAAATATTTCATGTCTTTTGCTAATGAAAAACTAAGAACATCATTTATTGGTTATGGTAGATTGTATGTACACAAAAAAAACATTCTAATATTTCCAATCGATAAAATATAAATTATGTTAAATAATAAATTCCATTTCATGTTTCGTCAAAATATTATATATATTTTATTTATTAATTAAATTAATCATTATTAATTATCATGTAATACTGAAAGGAAAATTAGTAACATCATTTGTAAAACAAGGTTTTCCCCCACATACAATTGCACAAAGCTATCAATTACTAACTAGATGAGTGTTTATGAAGATATATTATTTCATATAATATATAATGATTTGGTTTTTTCTAGAAAATTTATTTATAATTATTATTGAAAATATAACAAATATAATAATGAATATTAATAAAATATAAAACTAATTGAAAAAAATACATAAAACATGAATTTCCCTATAGATAGGGACCATTAGAGTTTTCCTATGAGACATGTTAATGAATAAAAAAAATACTAACACAGACCAATCTGACTAGAACAATTATCTACCACACCGGGCCAATAAGAATGGTTATTAAATTTTTGTGATAAAAAAATCTCACATACCACATATATACTATATATTCTTAAAATAGATCATTAGTAGAGATTTAGAGTAATATGAATATTTTTAGAGAATACATTTTTAATATCACATCTATATCTCTACACTAGGATTTTTGATATAGAAGGAGTCACATTATATAAAGGAACCCCATCATTTTTGTGGTAATTTATTGAATAACTGTATTGATAATCATTGCCATGCTTCTAAACATATGATTTTCATTAAAAGAAATTATTTGGAGTGAAAATAATTATTTTGGGAAAAGGATCATAATTTAGAATAAATAATGGTAATTTGGATAATTTATATATAAGGATTACTAGACAAGGATTTTGCATGAAAATGGGATTATATGGTTCTAATAGATATCAAGTGAATTACTCAAAAATATTTATGTGAATGAAAACATCATTAGTCTATATAAAAACATTTTGGATGATGAGTAAAACTATTCTATAAACATATCTCAAATTTTTTCTCATAAATATCTAACTCATCATAATTCTTCTGGAATAATAATTATCATTTGGAAGATTCCCTTACCATCATCATCATAGATATTGTAAATAATGTTCCCAGAAAAACAATTAATTTATAAAGATGATAATTCATCCTACGCTAGCAAGTTCATTATCTCCAGATGAAAAAATTGTCTATTATACCTATATTGATATTGTAACCTAAACAATCCATGTGTCGACAACCATGACTATTCCTCTTTTTCCTCCAATAAAATAATATTTTCTAGAATATCATGCCCAACATTTTTATCATGAACCAATCCTGGATATTGACCTGGAGACGTTATCATAAAAGATATAATAATAAGGGCTCATATCCATGGATATATAAATTTCTGGATAATATAAAAATCACTCATAAAAATTTTCCAATTATTAACATTGTTTATATATTTTAATATAAAATTGTGATACATGATTCATTAATTGGGTTTTCCCCCAAAATAAACCCTATATAATTTTTCATCATCATTATACTAAAATTTTGTCATGTTAGATCTCATGGGAAACTTATTTATCATGACCATGTCAATATCCCTTATATAAAGAACATATTTAGACTATCTGATACTATATTATCCACTAAACCATGAAACCTTACTAGTATGAAAATTAAATATTCATCATATTGATCAACCACCATAACTGATTAATCATATTAATGCCCCCCCATACTCAAAAGGAAGCAATTCTAAGAATGTAGTAAAGTATTGGAGTGAGTGACCATTAAATCTCACCTGTAATAAGACACAATTTTGAGACTACCACCAAAACCGATTATAAAACAGACATTTGTGGAATTCCATTCAATAACAATGTATAGAATCAAATAAATAATTAATACACAAATAAATAATTCCCATAAATATTTAATGAATATATACCGTTACATGAATCTAATGTGTAAAAAATGGAAAAATATATTTCTAAAAATAACAATCATCTATAGAGAATATATATATATAACACAACCAAAATAATTTACTGAAATTTTAGTCTAATTTTATAATAAAAACCATTTCATACTGACAAAAAAGATTATATATATATGGTGTGAATAACATGTACACTTGGTAGAATCCTTGTTGGAACAAAAAATGTATAAAATATGAATGAATAAAAGTAAGTCCAATAAATTAAAAACTCATAATCACCTAAATAGTAAATACAGTAGTTTTATATATTCTCTATTAACTACAATCCATGAAATACAATGAATTAAATCATTATATTTAAATATAATTTATGTAAATGAATTTTATCCTCTTATGCATCCCAATAAGTTTTTCACTCTCATGTTGAAATGAATATGTTATGCCCTCATACCTAAAATATTTTATGTCATATATGATGAGTTTCGATCCTCTACCATACATATGATAATACTACACTATTCTCTATATATAATGTAAGATTTTGTTAGTATATTCTTCATAGAATCCAATCATGATGACCATCTATCCATATCAATGTCCAAATTGTTTTAGTCTTAAATCCAACAATGCCAATGTAAATCCATTATACCAAAAATCTAAATCCCCATGAAACAAACATGGGATTTCATATCCAAGAAATCTATATACAAGTATGTGGTTCAAGTCAAGATATTAAAACTCTCACATAATATTATTGTAAACCTAGATATATTATACTGATGGTAAGAATATTTAATTATTTATAATCCAACATATAATAGGATATATGAAAATAATCTATGTCTCATGGAGGTATGGTGGAGAGGGAGAATGCATCATTTCCCTACGCCATCATCCTGGATGATTCAAAAAGTACATCAAAAACATTTTGGAGGTTATTTCATTAATGATATGGGTAGAGTATCATAAGAAATTAAAAATATTTAATAATATCATGAAAATAAACACTAATGAAATGTATGTGTAATAATACATGTCTTCTTCTATCATCACATATTACACCCAACTACCATCTCTTAGGATATGATCTGAAATATTAAAAAAAATTAAATATTATATTATTATACATTCCATAGTAAATATTGATCAACTTTTACGTCAAAATATATTAATTATGACCTTTAATAATGTCTCATCAACACTATAACTATTATACTTATATTATCGTGTATTCCATCATAATATATAATAATCACACCAACATCATTCATCTATTAAAAAAATATATTATTTTTATTCCAAAATTGTAATATAATATTCCAAAATCAACTCATATATTTTATATAATCAAATTAAAAATCAAACCCATGTTGGTGATGAAAAATATGGGTTTCCAAATGAAAAAATTCAGAACTATAGAATGTTTTAATATCAATATTATTTAAGAAATTTAATCCAAAGAAACAATTTTTTTAGTAATTAATATAACAGATGTTATTTCACATTAAAATTATTTAATAATTTAATTTACCTTTAAAAAAAATTATTCAAAAAATATGCTAACAATTAAAATTTTGAATTTTTTAATATTAAAATTAAGATAACAATTTTCATAAAATTATAACAAATTAACCCAATGATTATTATAAAATTTATATTTTAAAAAACAAGTTTTTTAAAATTAATTTTCTATATATGGTAAATTCGGATTTTAAATTTTTCAGGAAAAGCATGATAAATAATACATTCCGATAAATAATGTTATTTATAAAATATTAATTTCGCTTTAAAAATGTTCAAATTTTATTTATAAATAACACATAATCATTGAATTTATATCATACTTTTGTAAATAATATAATTTCTATAATTTAGTTATTTTTTTCATACCCTTCAACATAATGTCAATGTAATTATGGAAATGTTCAAAGAAAAATATTTTTTAAAGAGTCTCTTGTTTTGTTAAATCACAGTGTTGTGTGCATTGTATGATTTGTGAGTGGTTTAATTTATTTAAATATAAATCTACCATAATTTATCCAGGTGTTATGTTTTATTTGATTCTTGTTTTTTTATGGAAGACATGCCATCAAACATAATGTTCATATTTTAAAATATTGAGGAGTTACATTGTATCTCAATTAATAAATTTTTTCCTAAATATTAAACATTATATTTTTTACTACAATTATTATTTCATGGCCCTTAGGCATTAAAAAAATCAAAATAGTGAAGAATATAATCAAATAATGATATATATTGAAAAAGTACTCATATTTAGAATCATTGAGAAATATGATCTTTAGCTTTCCTTTTTAAGGGAATAAATATTTTTCGTTATTCACATAACGTAAATTATCATTTATGTTTTAATGGATAGTCCAAATTTTCAAAAATAACATTATATCTAAGGCTAACTAGATAATCCATCTAGACACAGGATCAGGTGGGAGTCACATCAAGCACGCCATGGGAGCTAGTTTGGGCTACTAGTATCAGTCCCAAAGGGGTTCATAAGAACACACTATCATAATAGTATCATAGGCGCATCACATTTGAAAAGACACAATGAGAGGATTTTATAACATGGAGGGTCCCAATAAAATTTGAGAGAATATATAATCACAATCTTTAAGAAACCATTGGATAAATGTTGTTTTATTATGGGAAGAAATTGTAAAATAAAAATTAAAATTAGACGAGACTATCATGGGGATAGTTCCTCCAAAAAAACATATAGAAATAACTTGCATCAGCTAATCAATATTATCAAAAAAAATCATTACATACTTGTATTATCATCAACCTCCACCAAACTAAGGTTCTCGAAAACACCCCTATTTTGACAACAACAGTCACACCCAATATTGTCCTTATGATCTCATTGTAAGAAGAATACTACCCTAACCTTCTACATCAATCAATATGAAGACATATGAATGATCTTTAATGTACCATAATGATTCACGTGGGTTTTCTTCAACTAAATTCTGATTTTAAGAAGACTGGACAGGATAATCCCACTACGTGTCCATTATAAGATCTACCAAAATTCATGTGATGATTAGATGAAGCTGTGTTGGAATCATGAGATTCACCATACAAACACAAATTTATATTGCAAGAACCTCCTAAAATCAGAGAGATCATAAAATTTTATTTGAATACAATCATACAATGAATCTAGTGATTACTAAAATCCTAAACATTATGTTTGGGAAGATATCACAAAAAAAAGATGTCATGAGTGTCCCCAGAACGGTTGTGTGATGACTGGGAGTATACATAGAATGTTATCATGAGAATCCATATTATTACTGTGCATTTATTTTCACGTGATGCCTCTACATCCTTTATCCAGTACACAAGATGCCCTCACCATGAAAGGCTAAAATGACTATGGCTGATCCTCACCTATATAATCCATACCTCTTCCATAAAAACATCGGTACAATAGGTTTAAAAGGTGAATTGGTAGAATTTAGAAATAACTAATCATCACCTCCTTATGAATAACATCCCCATGTGATCATAAGAACCTTTCACACGTTATCTTGATGATAACATAATCACATAGAAAACAGAACATCATGTTACACCAGGTTAAAATTGTGTATTCATTAAATAGATTGATATCCCACTAGTTTCATGAATCTCACATGAACTCCCTTTGATCATTCATACAAGACTAGTGTGAACCCCCTTTTAATGTTAAGAAGACCTAACGCCAGACCACCCTTCAGGTAAAAAGATATCAGGAGTATTATAACCGCAGTTGATGTGATGGTGTTGGACCATAGATATATCGACCCCCATAATGGTGTACAAAATCATACATTAGTGTTCGATGCAACACCTCCATGTTTTTCCCATGTTGGAACCACATGATCCCTCAATCTAATAGTCCTTTAATAAAACATTAAATGTCAATTTCATGACAAACATTACCCCTATGGATCCATTGCATGTTTAAATAACACATCACAATGATCAATCAATGACATGTGATAACATGATTGTTCAAACATTGTGTAATTTCATCATATGAGTAACGCATTTGAATATATATAATCCAAGGGATAAACCATCCATTTTTCAGGCATTACCAAAGAGGTGTGGTTGTGGAAAGAACCCATTAGACAATGAATCTACTTCCATGAATAAATACCCATATTTTTTAAGGCATTATACCACATGGAATGTGACTTTAATAGTTGTAAGAGAATAAAATAAATTAGATGATTATGATACACCGATGTTATGAGTCCCTTAATGTAACATAGCACATGATTCATAGATGGGATCTCATTTACATTGTAAACACTTTTATGTGTCATTGTAATCATTAGATAGATTTATCATAAGTCATCCTGATAAAATAGTAGGCCTTATAAAATCATTTTTAATGCCACAAATTTTTTTTACTTTTCATCATTGTCACATTATTTCCCTTAGATAAGCCAGGTTGTTCCCATGATAGAATATGGACAACTTTGCATTGTCAAACTATTTCCAAAAAACAATCTAGGTTGATCCTATGAGTTATTATTGACATTAAATAATTTTCAAATGATTTCCTACATAATAGTCACATGGATCATGATAACACCTCTTCGACAACGTACTTTAATCAGGTGAATACATCCAAGTAAATTTATCTTATCCTATGACAGAACATAGATATTTCCATTTTTATTATGTGAATTCAACCAAGCCACGATTCATGATCATGAAAAAGACAATGTATATGTCAACATTGTTCATTTGAAGAATACTTACACAATTAGTACGGTCATGTGATAACATCCAAGAAAAACTAGTTGATCATGAAAAATGAAAAAGGAATTTCATTTTTGACTATGAGATGAATCATATATTCTCTTATTTATATTATATGAAGCTTATTTGAAATCTCATATTTTATCATGTGAATAAATATTTGACAAATCAATCTGTCGTGAAAAGGAATACTACAAAAATAAATTCATCATGTGAATAAATACAATCCAATACATTAGATCATGAAAAATACAACAACCATGTCAATTTTGATCGTGGGAAGTCATCCATGACATGTATGTTAATCATGAGAAAGATCCTAGACCTGAAAATTTCAAATATTTGAAGCATCATGGGAATTTTTGGTAGGCACCCTTGGTCATGTCTACCATTTAAGATAAACAACTATGATATGTCCAACATAAATTCATAGAATTTAAAATATAAAATCATGACATTTAAATAATATACCCTTGTAAATGTCCACTTTTCTCAGTTGACATACTCAAACTTATACCATGAGGACTCCTGGCCAGAAACCATTAGCCCAATATCACCTTTTCAAGGGGAGTGTCCTGAATGGGTTCAGGTAACACATCATGTGACCCTATTTTTGTCATAGTCTCATATGGTACCCTCTTTTAAAAAAAGCATATCCAATATATCTTTCATGGTAAAAATCACTCCTCTTCATTTTGAAGATAATGAATGAGTAAGAAAATTTGATCTATCTCGATATGAGCCGCTAACTTTAAAAAAATGGAGTTAAAAATAATATCTCCAAATTTAAACAAACACACATACCCATCATTGGGATAGGGGGTCACTGAACAATGAGAACTCCAAATCCTTCCAGGCCAAGAGATTGTAGGATTCCTTCCTAATTCATTAAGATCATATGGGAGTTCAAATTGATTTATACTCCTCTATATCCCCTTTATTCATGATTTATGGAACTAAAATCTCCCATAAATCTAGAATTGTTCATCAACCATTAGTTGATGAGAAATGGGTTCATAAAAAAGCATCAATTTAGGTGTAATTTCAATACTTTATCTCAAATACCATAACATCATCAATGGGTTAGATACAAGTTGATAAATTTTGATTATAATTCATCTTAAACATTCTATACGTATGAAAGATTCTTACTCCATGAGATATATATCATATCCCTTATCAAATCGGTAACCATACCTCTCAATGAGAAACGTCACAGTTAAAGACCCATGAAAATTTCTTCTCATGAACTGTATATTATATTTATCTATCAATTTTTTTTGTCAAACTGATAATGATTCATGTTTTCATAGATACTGGTAAGGATTATACCAATATCATGATTAGAATTCCACTTGTATGAACCTAACACATGGTGTAACATTAGTTTACATGTCATCATAACTCAAACGGAACATTCCTAATGATGAAATTTAGGGATACCATTTACGAATAATTCCAACACAAGGCCTCTATTGAAAAAACATTCATGAAACATATTATAAATACATGGAAATGGATTCATCTGTAAAATTGATATGTTGGACACCTCCTCAAGCCCCTGATTCAAAATTTATTATCCTTACAACATAATGTTAAATTTCATGGATCGATCTATTCACATGACTTTAAACAATGTACGACATGTTATGTGGGTTTTTATTCATGTTATCATTGGGTACATTGTTAAAATTATAAAGTTTCAATCCCATAGCAGAGACATTAACCACGTCCCTGGACATCAATAAACACCATTTCTCCTAAACATTATTGAAATCTAAATCATCATAAATGAATATGAAAATAATGAAAAACCATTGGAACACAAATTTTTTCATTTCATCACATGGCACTACAAATTATTTATATATTGATATAGAGTGCATTATTACGGCCTGTAAAGGATTTCAAAATCAGATGAAAAATCTATAATACTTTCCTGATGTTTTAAATAACTCACCCTTAAATAGGTGTGATGTTCCCAACCTCCCATCATCTCGACCAGTGTGAGTTCCTAAGTGTCGTTGTGTCTGAAACCCCAAAAGACCACGAGTATTCAGAAAAAAAAAATTCATACTCAATTATGGATGTTGGAAACAATGGGAATTTAATTAGATACAAAAATAGTAAACACAACGTAATCGATTATGAACCCACCTTCAATCAACCACTATTAATCATTTAGCCAAATAACATTATTAATTAGTTGGGAGAAAAAATTGATAATCATATGTGAACTTGTTTAATAATTTCATACCTTTCACAGTCAAAATATAATAGACTACCATGTTCCCATCATTTGAGTTTATTTTATACATTTTTTGAAACAAAATGGTGATCCGGACATGATTATATTGATTTGAAATAAACCTAAAATAAAATGGAAGGGATTAAAAATTTTATTTTAAGTATGAAAGTAATTGAAAGTATATATACTCATATATATGATTATATTGTATTATGATTTTTCCTCCTTATGTATTCTCAGACTCATTCGACTCAAAATGACTGCGTGAAAGGTGACAACTATTTATGAGACAAAATATTCTGCCTCAAGGCCATAATATGTATTGTCAGCAATACAACACATTTAGTGCATACCAGTAATCATTATATTTTGGGAATACAACCTCAATGGATCCAACAGACATTGAAGTCATGTCATTAAATCCTTATAAGGAGGAAACACCTTGGCATTTTTCTCCCATGAATGCCTTTGGAAGAGTAAGTGGAAATTATTAACAAATCCCACTTCATTGGGAGTGTATCCCTTAAAAATACAAATACATTCCCAAAAAACCATTTTAGATATGGATAATCCCCATGTTAACTAATCACTCAAGAGTATCCTATGAGGGAACCCAAATGTTTTAATGATGATCCACATAATGTGATTATGATACACAAAGTATTAGTAGATGATGTTATTCTTAGCCAAACCATCCAAATTGGGGAACCCAATAGGATATCCCATTAGTGGTGTCCAAATAATACATATTTGAAGCATTAATATATTATTATTACCACAAACACATTTGATTTCCAATAGTTGACTCTAATAGTGGACCAAATTACATTTTATATGATTTTTCATTAGGAGTGTTTGACGTCATCACAACTATCCTTGGTGAATTTGGAATCTTAGGGTGAACCCCCCAATATGTATGGACCATGTATTTTTTATCATATTTTACCATTGGAAAATATTAACTGTGGGAACCAAAAACCCAAATGGTATTATGGGAACCGACCCGTGAAATGGAACTATGATTGGTAGCCCCCCAAATGGTATTATGGGAATCTCCCCACCAAACAAAACCAAGGGAACTGAACCCCAAATGGAACTATAGTCAGAACATACCAAAAAGGTACTATGGTCATCGGATCCCCCCCCCCACAAATGGTTTCTACCAAGACCATCCCTCTAAATAGAATGGAAGGCATTGGACCATTGAATAAGATACACCATTGTGGAGTATCACCAACCCTCTTTTTTATCTGTCAAAATGATATCAACGAAATATAAGTTATTCTTATTTTATATGGATGACCACACTCGTGAGTAGTATATACATACCCACCTACAATCATATAAGCCACATCATTTTATATTACCTTATACTTATGGAATACAGAAATAATGGTTCAATGATATCACCCATAAAAGTAAAAATCTTATTATTATCCATGTCGGTATTTCATGGGGTATAATCAATTGATAATATGGTCAATTGTTAAAGTGGATTCCATCTATAGGGTCGACGTTGAGACTTCCATTTTCATCCACTCACCCTACCATAAATATAAGAGGGAGGGTTATCATGGAACATACCAGTATTCCCCTTAAAAATGATATGGAAATTTATATTAAGGAACAGATCACTCAACTCAAATGAGATAACATGGATCTTCGAGAAATAATTGGGGGAATCATCCTAGAATCAATACATGAGAAAGTTTTACCATCACCATCCTATAATATATCACTTTTTAGAAAAGTTACCAAGTCCATAGTGTTGTGTTTATTTTCATAATATTTATCCTCTCATAAAGTGAAATCTAGATGTTGTTCATCCTCACCACAACCCATAGGGCTAGGTGAAGTTCCAAATTTTCCAACTACTCATTAAGGTTATTCTACAAACCATGTAAATTAAAACATTTCCACATTTCTTCAAGAATATATTGGTTCATATGATTTTTTGGAAGAAAATAAAACATCCCAATCAACTAATGATTCATCATTTTCTTTCCGATCAATAAATAATTTTGGACTCATGACACTATACTTCATTCTCAGCCAAGCACCAACAGAATGAAATTTTATGGTGGAAGGTGGATGAGTAGTATGGTCACCCATAACTTCAAAAAATATATTGAGAAGTAGATTTTTTTTATTATGAACAACATCCAATGTACATTGAATATTTCATCGAAATATTTTTTGACAGAGCTCCATATTATGAGAAATATGAGTGATATTTGGATTATTGGACATGAATATAATTTACCCTATCGCCTATGTCTTATGAATGAGAGATATATATGATTCAAATTTATGTAATGGATTCATGAGTGTTTGGATATATGAATAATGGAACTACCAAAAACTACATCCATGGTCCAGTCATGCTTGGACTCCAAACAGAGCACAGTAGTTCCCTAGTATATAATTGTCCACATTTTTTATAGGGATAGGTTACCACCATTAAAAAAATATTTATAAAATCCAAATAATACCAAAAAAACATTCCAATATATATTATATCTATGGAATTGTTAATCGAATTATGGGACTCTTAAAAAATAGCATGGATAGTGAGGTTGGTTTGATAGGTCCCAACAACAATTTCCCCTATCATGGATGTCATGATCACAAAATATAGGGAAATTTTATCATTAATGATTAGTGGGAGAAAAAATTAAATAAATGATCGATATGGTTGTTGGATCCCAAAAATATGGAAATATAAATATGTGTTACACAATATCCATTTGAAAATGAATAATACCTGATAGTTTGTAGAATGGTACACACTATAAGAATGACATTAAAATTAATTTTATTCCATAGTTTTGTGACGTTAAACAACATGATAAATCATTTTCACATGATGTTAACCTTCATGATAAGTACTGGCCACATGATGCTGTAAAATATGATAATATACCTACCATATAATGTGAAAATGTACAGAATATGCCCGCATCACAGAAGGGTAAATGATGTGACATATTAATCTATAGGATACATCATTATAATATGGGATAAATTATTTTTTTCCAATAGTACAACTGAAGAAACAATATATTGATCCTAATTATATCACAAAATCACTAGTACCCTTCAATTTTCTAATGAGGGTATATCTGACATGGAACCTCCCCATTAAATGAATTTTGACATAAAAAATACCTTTTAAGAAGTAGAACGTTTCATAATAGAGGACTTAGGATCACATTCTTGCTAGTTAAGATGAATTATAATATTATATTCATGAAGAATGAATATTGACAATATATATCAATTACCTAATAAAAAAATATCATCTGCATATTCTGATGTAAAAATGATAAATTGAGTATTCGTACGTCCCAAATTTAATCTAAGACATTTAATAAGATATCCTAGATGTTTATAGTGTGGAGGCATACATTCCATTATATATATTATTGAAGTTCTAGTGCTTTGTGACAAAAAACAGAGGATCTACAGCAGTGTATATTTTTGATCTACTTCCATTAGGGATTATCAATGGGGGTTTTTGTATATTTTTTTTCAGGTGAGGGGTCAATATTTCTATTTTTAATTATGTGTGTTGGTTCTTACTATATCAAGACATGATTTAAAGGTTCTCCCAGCTCATAGTCACTTATGGACTCTAGGTCCATCTTTCTCTTCCTAGTTGGTTGGGTGTGTTGGATCCCAAGAGCCTTTGGGTTGGGTTCTGCATTGTGGTGGGGGGGTTTCGGTGGCCCATCTAGCATTCAGATGATGGAGGTGTATCTTTTTGGTTGAGCGATGTTTGTGGTGATCTCGTGTCTGTGTGAAGGCTTCATTATAATATTAATCTTCTCTGGATCTGTGTACCATCTCTCTCCCCAGGTTTGACTGCTAAGGTTCTGATCATTGGAGGTTTGGGATGTTATTTTCAATGGGATTTCAGTGTTGCAAGAGACATGTCCCTAGCTTGATGATGTTTGAACAACAATGATAATAGGGATTGTGATTTGGTGTTGATGATATCCTAGTTGGGGTAGTTGATGGTGTTGATGATTGTGACGATGGTGTCTAGTTTCAGATCTGGACATTTAAGAAGTCCAATAGAAACAATTAGATAAGGGTGACCCTAGTGAAGTGATGGTGTTTTTGTGGTAACAATGTTTTGAAGATGATTAGATGATGGGGGTGATGTTCCCCATCTGTAGGATTCTAGAGAGGCATAAATTCCTCTATCGGATATGGGTTCTGTGGATTTGATGGGATGAAGGTTAATTATTAATTTTGATTTTTGATCTTTTGAGTCTTATAATGGTTTATGGTCAAATGTTGTTGGAATTTATACATTGTATGTGTCTTTGATGTCGGTGTGACTTAATGATGGAGGAAGTCCATTTGATTACCACATACTGTCATTGTGTCACTTAAATAAAATAACAAAATTAATTGTTCTGGTGATTATGGAATTGAAATATATTCTTATATTGACAAAAATAGAATTAAAAGAATCATAACTATATGAATATGGTGATTCTCTATATAAAGAACACATCCTCATTCCGGTCTAGAAGAATTTTTAGAATATTCTGATAAATGTTGTACTATAGGACACAGATAATATCCTTGTTTCCACATAAGCTCACCATGTGATTGAATCTGATGAATCTAGAAATTGTAATACTCCTATTTAGAAATATTGGTGGAATACTCTAATGGCACAATATTGAGCTCATATCCTATTCTGGAAATATCAAATCTAGTAAGAGTGGCACATGCCTCGGGATGGGCTCATATTGCTTTCAAAAAAGACGTGTGGAAAAATCTAATGTCATAGGAAAAATAACATAAATCATTTTAATTAGGGTACCAAATGTGAGAGAGGCACATGCCTTTGAATAAGAATATATTAATTTTGAGATGGAGAATAGAAGCGTACACCGAAGGCTCCATACTGGGCTCATGTATGTGTTTTGATAGGTCTCACCATGTTAGAGTACTGCATTCCATGGTACATGCTCGAATGGCCCAAATGCCTTCTTTTTTTATTGATTGGGATGAACCCCATTTCTATGGATGAGGGGGAACTCTTACAAGGAACGTTATCTTAAAGATTACATGACCCATAGGTTTTAGGAAATATACATACTATACATGGAACTACTCCTCTCCAACTTCTTCATCGTGATATCAGCTCTCTACCATCACATGTCTTGTTTGGATAGGATTCCCAAGAAAGAATAGGCTTGTCCTGATGGCGATGTCAAACCCTCTCTTTCTAAAAGATATGCATTGCTTATACTCTGTTGAATGTGCCTGATCTAAATCCCCATCTAGAGTCTGCTCCATGTAGAGTCTATCTGATCATTTAAGCACAATATTAGATGGATAGAAGGCGTTGATGTGGCCTAAAGGCCCTGAGGTGGCACAAACGACATGAGGTGTCCCAAAAGACTAACTGGCCTGAATTCCTTGGGTGGGACCTATATCTCGTAAAGGAATTGATGCCCAAACCAGTGCACTGAAAGCCCAAACAGATAAATAGTTCTATTTTCTATAGTATTGAACAGTTTCTTCAATAGTACCGCTGCAGTATTGTTGGAGTCACCCGGAAATATGTCTCCACCCTGTTTTGAACATGGGTCTCTTGGATGAACTTTTCAAATCGTCACCAACATGGATGAGGCTCTTAATCCCATGGTATATGATCATATTTATATAAATGGATCCACTCAATATATTATAGTCTCTCATATGAGTATTCCCATAAACCTTCTCTGATTTTGATGGTCTATGGTCGTATTTTTAAGGGGAATACATTTATAAACCATGTTTCTATCCCATCATTAGTCACGATTAACCAACATATTATAGTAACCACCTAAATGAAGGATAATATCCATTCCAACATTATTGAATCTCACCAAAATACTCTACTAGCTTATCATAAGTTGGATTTTATCTCTACATCACCAGACAATTATTAATATTTTTCAAATACTATCATAGATATGTATTATATCCATGATCAACCCTAAAATGTTTGTTGGTATATTCTGACCATGATGTATTATGGGGCCCTTATCTCCAACGTGATCAATTATAGTGTCCATGAAATTGTTTAATGTATATATATAATATCTCGTGGGTCTATTGACTCTTTATCTTAAGTAGAGGACCATTACTACATTCATTGTCATCTTTATAGTATTGTAGAGCATGGTCACAGGGAATCTACTCCAAATATCATTTAAAATTAAACCCCCCTAATGTAGATATATCTCTCCCAAATAGGGAAATACTACAATATACAAGACACCTCTATATAGAATGTTTATAAAAACATACGAACCATCATATAGAAAGGTGATCAAAAAAATATGTTTAACCGTATATAGTTCCCCATAAACCATCACCATCACATCATCGTGGTCAGTAAGAGACCATGAGGGGTAACCCCCTTGGGCTGACCAAGTAAACATATATATTCTTGAGGAAGAAGATAATGAAAATGATATATAGAAAAATTTAACTACAAACAACAACACAAATATATCGATACCCATTTCCACTTCTAGTAATTAGATCTTAATGGAATGAAGAAGGTAGTAACTAATTATCATTTAACATAATATGTTTGTGAATTATTAGAGATTGGAGTATAGAATAATTAAATATATAGGATATGGTGGTAACATATAAATCAAAAATAAAATTCATTTTCTATATAGAATGGTCATTTCCTTTATGCACAAACACCAAGAATCATAAGAGCAGATAAATTACCTCTAACATATTGTCTCTGTATCATGATAACTCTATTTGAGTGATTAGAATGGTTCCCCAAGTTGATTGTATATGAAGATGAGGGATATATGAATATAATACCCGATGTCTAGGATTCTCCTATCACCAGTAAAAATAGTAGAGAAAATAATAAACTTCACAATACCTATAAAATGACTTTGGTAGTTCATGATGACAATGCCCGTTCCAATGGACTATCTTCCCTCAACAATGAAATATATATTCCAGGATTATCCACTACATTTTAAAATTTATCAATGTACTAATATATGGAATAATAATATCTGAATCAAAAGAAAAACACAATTATATTTGATGGAAGGCTGATCTAGCACCACAAAATGAGCTCAAATATAAGAATATGGGAATATGTGAAGACTCATGGTGATATGAGATGCACGAGGTGGGATGATCTTCACGGCGTAGGGTGGAAGATGAAGGATGTGGTTCGAGGATAAGTGGTAGATGATGGGTATAGATAGTGGATGCAAGTAGTCAATTGACGCTATAAGGATCGTGGCCAACTACATAGAGAACACAGTTGTGGGGGATGTGATATCCAATCCACACAAAAACTCACTTTGGATGACGCACAGAATTGGGGGATTTTTGATCATGGATTACCAATCTATATTTTAGATTGACAAGGCACGAATGCACAAGGGCAAGGGGGAAATTCAAAACAATTCTCACACAACAGAGAGAAACAAAGCATAAGCTCTCAATTAATTATTCATTGTAATAAAAGTGTCATGGGTGGCTATTTATAGCTAAGCGGGTGGTACAATAGTCAATGGTCTAATACACTTAAGTCATTAAGGTAAAACAACGTTGTTCCCTTAAATTAAATAAGATAAATTCTACTAAAGGCTTTTGGAAAAGTGGAACACAATTTTACAACTATATCCCAAACGATATGACATTGAGTGAATAGCCCACCAGATTTGAGTTTGGATTCCGAAGATTCCATTTCTAGAATCATGCATGTGGTCTGGGATAACAAATTCATGAAACCATGTGGGGGAAGCATTAAACATCATGTTTGGTCTTGAATAAGTGAGAAATATGGCCCATTTGCTCCATCTATGCAAGAAAAGATCCATTTGGCCTTTAATGAAGCGAGATGGACTCTCATTGATGCATTCAGCCTCTTTAATCTCCCACACATCATCGTACATTGCAAATCCAACTCCTTCACTCAGGTAATTGACTTGGTGCCTTCAACATGGATTGCATCATCCTCCCTATATGGAAAAAAGGGTCTTCCCCGACTCTTCATCCTCTACACCCAAAAAAAGATAAAGATCAGAAACATTGAATGTGGCACTTACACCATACTCACCTGGAAAATCTATCTTGTAAGCATTGTTGTTAATCTTCTCAAGCACTCGGAAAGGTCTATTGCCTCCTGGAATGAGTTTTGATTTCCACTTGTCAGAAAATGATTCCTTCCGCATATGAATCCAAACCATGTCCCTAGGCTCGAACAACACATGTTTGCACGATCAACATAATTTTGGGTCATCTGTTTGATATTTATCCTTGCCTATTCATGGAGTTGTTTGATGAACTTCGCGTTCCCTTTCGCATCCATATTAGTTGCTTCGTATAAATGAAAAATAACTAGCTCAAAAGGGGAAAGAGGGTTAAAACTGTAAACAATTTCAAATAGAGAATATTGTGTAGTTGAGTGCATGGCCCTATTATATGCGAATTCCACATGGGGCAGACACTCCTCCTAATTCATGATATTCTTCTTGAAAATTTTTCGGAGATGGGATGATAGTGACCTATTCACCACCTATGTTTTCCCATCGGTTTGCGGATGACAAGTTGTGGAAAATAGTAACATTGTATCCTGTTTTCCCCACAAGGTCATCCAAAAGTATCTAGAAAATTTTGTATCATGATCCAACACAATCATCCTTGGAATTCCATGGAGTTTGACTACATCCATAACGAAATGTGTTGCAATGTTAGTGGAATCTTTTGTTTTGAGACAAGGAATAAAATGATCCATTTTTAAAAACCGTTCAACCATAACAAAAATGGAATCTCTTCCCCTATTTTTCCATGGTAAACCCACAATAAATTCCATTGATATGTCCTCCCAAGGGGTGTTGGGGATTGGGAGAGGAAGATATAGTTTACGTGGGATCAGTTTTGATTTCTCTTTATGGCATAAAATGCACATTCCCACAATTTTCTCAACATTTATTGATATCCTAGGCCAATAAAAACTCCCACTAAGAACACATAGAGTTTTTTGCCACACCAAAATTACCCATTAACCCACCCCAATGTGATTCCTTCTATAAAAGTAAATGGATAGATTAATTGGGAATGAAAATTTTATCATTTTGGAATAAGAATCCATCTTGTAAATAGAACTTCTCCAAACTAACTCCCGGTTTAAAATGTTCATATGGTTCTCTAAAATCACTATCAACAACATCTAAATAATTAATATATTAAAAATAAAATAGTTTTTAATCCAAAAAGGATAAAAGAGAATATCTACATGAATTGCATCTTCCACAACATTTTCATTATCCATTACTGATATTAGACACACTGGGTGGCCCAATCTTCATGGCGTATGGTGGTGGATGAATGATGCGGTTTGGGGCTAAGTGGTGGATGATCGGTACAGATAGTGGATGCATGTAGTCAATCAACGTAATAAGAAGTGTGACCTACTACTTAGACATCACACTCAATGGGGGATGTGATAGCCAATCACCACAATAACACACTTGGGATGAGGTATGGAATTGCTGTATTTTTTATCTTAGATCACCAATCTATCTTGATGATTTAATAGGAAAAAATGATCAAGAGCATGGGAAAAATTTAGAAAAATTCTCACACAATGGAGAGATACAAATAATAAACTCTCAATTAATTCTTAGATATAATTCAAGTGTCATGGGGTGGAAATTTATAGCAAAGGGGGTGGTAGAATATTCAAGTATATAATACACTAAATTCATGATGGCTAGACTACTTTTTTCGCTAAAATTATAAAAGATAAAGTCTACCAAATAATTTTGGGAAAGTGGAACACATGTTTCCAACTATAGCCCTCCGGATATTACATTTAGTGCATATCCCACCATATTTGAATTTGGTGTCCAAGGATGTCATTTCTAGAATCCTTCATGTGGGAAAGGCTTTCCAGTTTGAGCAATCATGTGTTCCAATATTGAAACATCATTTTTGGGCTTGAATAAGTGAGATAATAGGCCCATTTTAACTGTACATTAAAGGAAGATCCATTGGGCCTTTAATGAAGTGAGATGGGCTCCTATTGTTGCATTCACCGTCTTTAATATCCCACGCATCATCGGGCCTTACAAATCCAACTCCTCCGCTTGGGTAATTGACTCGGTGCCTTCAACAAGGTTCGCATCACATGGCCTATATCATATTATACATACAAGATTCTCGGGAAGTATGAGGTGTAAATTTAATATCTAATGAAATATACATATATTTATATATTTGTTCTATTAAAATTACATAGAAATTCCATGTTTGATACATGAGATCACTATGCACTGTCTTGGAAAACCCTATATGCATTGAGGATTCAAGAAAAAAGATAGGATACTTCACCACTCTCATATAATCATCCTATTCATTTGATATTAAAATGCACTATATTTCCTTAACACATAAAGTTGAATTTATTGATGTCTTTCTAACCATGTGATGATAACATTTATTGAATAAATTTTGGATGCATGATGTTAAACTACACAACAATTCCTAACAACATGATTTCAAACTATATTATAGACATCCAAACCACATATACTAAACTATATGGAAGAAGTCCTTGAAGTATGACATTAAACTGCATAAAATCTCTAATCAAGACTATATTCTATTATACTGTAAAATAACGGACTCTCAAAATGAAATTAAAATACATGGGATACTTCCTCAACAATTGAAATTAAACTACCTGGGAGGAAATGCCTCAGTGATTGTTTATCACACTGAAACTCAATCTATGAAAAATATAGATGAAGTCTCTTTTATATGTGTCGGAGTTAAAAAAACATATATAATTATCCCTCAATGATTTGTTTGCCCATATTTGTTCCATTATAGGATATTTCATGAGGCCCAGATCCCTAATCATGGTCCTAGACTCAATATATTTTCCATAGTCATAAAACATTAGACAACATGGCAATGTGAAATCATTATCCCCACATTGGATAACCATATTCCATACAACATGTTTTTAAACTATATGGATGATTTATTAATACATGGAACAAAAATTTATGGGTATTAAGAAATACATATGGAATGATTCTCATTCCAATTATATACATGTGGATTCCAAGATCATATATCTTGTTCAAGACATCGTATGAAAGAAATATTACCATATACTTTAGTCTAATTGACCCTATGTGACGAGAGAATACTTTTACAATCCTTGTTTATCACATATATTTACAAATGATGTCTGATTTTTAATTTTGGTGAAGGATTCCAAATATAATCGAGATATATCATTCCACGACATGGTCCTTATAGTTATAGATGATAAATCTTAAAAGGAAACACTTGGGTCCATTTAATTTGACAGAAAAATGCTTTTTATATGTATTTAGCATGACATAAATCCACTCATTACCATACACCTCACCTAATAGGACCATTGTCACTACTGTTGGTCTCCCACCACATACCATTCAAGAACATCATATGTATTAATTCCTACTATTTTCAGATACATAGTGATAAAAAAATATAGTGTTTTGGTTCTATACATAGTATTTTATTTCCACAGCAAGGAATATAAATCCTTTACACATCAAACTAAATAGTATAGTTACTCAGGAACAATATGTGGTATTATTCATGTCATCACATTATATGTAGTGAAGCAAAAATATTCCACCCTAGGTCCAGCTGCAATAATAAAAGGGATCAATGCAACTATTTTCATGCGAGTTAGACCTATGTGGATGGTTTCTGGTTAAAAACAATATGTGGCTTGATTCATATCAGAACATGATACATAATGACAACATAATATCTAATCCTAACTCAATCTACAAAAAACAAAATGAATAGTTCTTCCAATGCATATGGGTCAGAATTTCATAGAGATTTTCAAATTCATGAACCATGTGTGGATTTATTCTTTGAATTGTAGGGGTTAGTGTTAAACACATTTTTCGTTGGGCCGAACATCATCATTTCCATTTCATGTGGAGTCACCAACACCTATGGCGTGAGACAAAAAATATCATGATTTCTCACGGAATATGTGTGGATTGATTTCTATCATCAAGAGATATATAGTGACACCAAGATCTCCAATATTTTGTATAACTACTACAATGAACATAAACATTTCCAGAAAATATGTATGAGTAATATATACATGGATAATTTACATTCTAATAAATATATTTTCTCTGATTCATGTCATCAAAGGATATTTAGTGATGCATGAATCTCTTATCTTGGGTCCGTCCACGACATAATACAATGTCCCCCTCCATGTGTATGGGTCAATGAAGCACAAGATGATTTTAATTTCATATTGAATGATGTTAATATGAAATTATTTGTAATCAAACAGCACAACACAATAAAAAAATACATGAAAACATCCTGATCTCAAGAAATTAAAATTAGATGCAAAATATGACCCACTACACTGTGTTAACATGTATAGTCCATCACCCATCATCAATCATTATTAAGGTACCAAAAGCTCTAAATATCCCACAATCTATGTAAAAGGTGTTTCTATCATATTTTAATCCCCTCATTCAAAAAAACTCTCATAATGTCTTTAGTAACAAGAGTGTCGAAATCCATACATGTCACAAAGAAAGGACATTATATCTCTATGTTTGAGCTTTCTAATAACGCACATGAGTTTATACCTACCATCCCAATACAACGTGGCCCCACGGGAATGCCATTGTCACCCTTGTGATTCAGATATCACCTTGGAAGAACTTAGTACTTGAGGGTATTACGGGATATCCCTATTATGATTATACCATATGATTACCCATTAACTATGATCCTCAATCCATGATTTACAATAGTTTCATATCCCACTCAGAAATAGGTTGGTGTACTATATATAGTTGGTATCTTACATAGGTAATTTTTTAACATTCCCCTAATACAAGGTCTACGTGAATCTTGAAATTGGAATGTACGCATGTTTTTAAAGGTTGTATAAACTAAATCACTATCCATTAATGGTAAAAGTTAATATACCCTAAATAATATACCAATTGTGACAAAAAACATTTCTAGTTGAGAACCTTTAGTGGGTGTCCAGTTAAAAAGTCATTTCTCTGATAACTAAAATCTATATATCTAGTGTTTAGGGAACAATTAGAGAATACATGAATGATGCATACATTTCATATGTCCCATAGTTTGGACCTTGTAAAATCCATTTCATTCTATCTAGATCCTCTAGTCCTTTAAAAATATACAATACTACTTTGTTACATCTTTTAATTAGAATGACATTATTTTTAAGTGGTAACACAAATTTTAGGGTTCTCACACCCTTCAATAATATTAAAAATTTCACAAACCATCATCATTACATTCAAATTAAAAATATAACACCTAGCTAGTTGAGTTGATATCCTTCTCTTTGAACCCCATGGACCATGGTATTCATTTCTATGAACTAATTACCATAGAAAACTAGTATAATATACTGGCTCTATTGAATGGACCCTTGGATCATTGAAAGTCCCCCTTAAACATTTGAGTTATTTTCTAGACCATGTTTAATATTAAATTCTTATTCAATTTCCAATAGTTGACATGTACTCACTATTTTGTACATATAGCTAACCTGGATATTGATGGACCACATTTTATGATTTAGATAATTATACCATTCAAAATGATTAAATATACTCGACATTATATCACTATATTTTATACACCTTCTCTAATAATTAATGAGACACTCAATTCTTAACCAATTTGATGACACATGTCATGTGACTCATAACCGCATGGAGTAAATACTGACCCTCCCTACACAATCCTCCCTATGGTTCCAGAACCCATCATGGATAATACATTTCTCTGTTCTCCACTATATAGTATAGATTTATTATTGATCATAAATATTTTATAACCATGGAATAAAGAGGTGATCCTATGAACTTGAACAAGTATTTAACCTCTTTCTGTTCATTAATATGTGTTATGACTGTGAACTTGTGGCATATCCTCTAAAGTGTAATGGATATTGATTCATCATGAGCGCTCATAACACCATAGTATAACTCAACACCATAGGGTGTTTGGGGTCATCCATATTATTCATGCCTCATTCCTGGATTAATCGATTCATGCTTCGAGACACATGATTTAAACAACTTATATTCTAAAAATCCTAGTGGATTCATTTTATCAAAGATTATTAACTACTAAGTATTCCATCTTCAAAATCATTAATTACCCTTGGAAAATATTCTATGAACCAATATTTTACCATGATAGTGACACATAATGGATTTTATCTACCAACTAGAGGAATATCCTCCACGATATAAGGGAAATTAAATTATCATGATCCTTAGAAACACCATGGAGGCAGCAAAACACCAAAGAGTGTATTGGTTCTTCTACCATATGTATGCCCCATTTCATGTTCATCAGTAATGTCATGTAAGTAATAATTTAATTTAAATGGAATCTAAATATCAAATATTGAATTATATAAATAAACATACTATAACATTTTAGTTATATAAGATTAAACTACAGAAGATGTTATGATCATGAAGACCCCAAACTGCATATATAGAAAATCCAAGAAAGAAGACCCTAAAAACCAAAATTTGAAGGTCCAATCCAAAAGGCCATAAACTATAAAAATTGATGGTTTGATCTAAAATTCCAAAAACTAGAAAATAATATTGACCAATCTAAAATACCATAAAATGTACAAAACTAATGGTATAGTTTACAATACCATAAATTATCCAACTAAAAGTGGCACAAAACATGTCAGTTTAACAACACTGTGATTGAAGCTAGAGAAAAAAGGAATTTCATTTCCCATTATGATTGTCCCAACATGATTATTTGGAAAATATATAGTCCATGTAAATAAAACTGATAAAAATATTGTAGGGATAATTAATTTTCCATATAAATTAATCAAACTATGCTCACTATGTCCACTAACATTGATAGAAGATTTATCATTCTACCTCCAAAATATATATATTACACAAAATTAACCATGTAAATCATGAAATATCTAGAAACATATAGAATTCATAATACTAAGGAAGCTCATTTAAATGGAAATTCCTAACAATTCAGATGAAAAATATATCATATGTTAATCACTCCAATAAAGGCATTTTGGTTTATTTTTTATTACAAAATGGATGTGTGTCCCAGATGATCTGTATAAAATATCAATGTAAACATGTATCACTGCCTAGGGTTTCATCACAAAACTATGAAATTACCATTATTATGTACATTCTAGAACTATTGTATGAAATTCCACATAGATTTTTTCATCTGTAAACATGTTGTGACATCCTGTTTCTTCTTTAGGTACATTATCTATATATATTTTTTAAATACAATCGTCTTTAATTTATCATCCACTGTTTCTATGGTATATTTGTACTGATTATTATCTAGTGTGAATATAGATCCTAGTCACTAATCCTAGGTGATTTTAGATTCCCTTCATGCCATGTCAATGTCATATTATGTTTCAGAGAATGAGGATATCCAACCTACTTCAGGAAAATTTTTTATAATATATATAGGATATGAATCATCAAATTATATTAGTATGCATTTTAAAATATATTTTAAATACATAGGTTGTTTTTGTGAGTTGGTGTTTTTCCATCCCACATCATAACAAGCCATGTGTAACCAAGGATAATTTGGGAGAGGTGTCTTGAGGAATAATTAATCTAAATATAATCTTTTAACAACTTATAATTTGGATAGCTGAAATATAAGTATTGATTTCATATCTGATGGGATTAATTACTATGTGTCTCATGTTTGTATTACTGATCTCAAAAACCTTCTTTTTTATTAATTATTGATGGATTATAATTTGTATCATCATTCCAGAGTGATGTTATTTGAATAGGCTCTAGGAAGAAGTTGTTGATGAACCACAAAAATAAAATCATTATGCATCCTAGATTCTCATTTGAATTAGGGTGCTTTTGTTACCATCGATTGGATAGTTACCTAAACCTATTTTCATTCATGATCCCATTTTTGAACCTCATAGAGATAAATCTTCTATTTGTTTTCATGAGTTCCTTTTCAATAATCTGATAATTTTCCAATGTAAAAATTATCCTCAATAGGCTATAGATTGGTAGCGAATGATAGAGCCTCTATTTGAGTTCTTGGAAACATCTAATATGATAAAATTAAAATGATCCACTTCTAAGCTGTAATAAATTATATGTATATGGTTGTATTTTGTGGTTAAAATGTATAAGAAAAAACAATTTGAGTTTAATGACTTTATAGTTATTTTATTTTATTAGATATATTGAAAAACAATGTTGGCGTTTAACGCTATTGAGTTTTTCAAAATAAAGAGGGTTGAAAAGAAATTGTAGTAGTATGAAAATATGTTTTCCATGTTTGTGTAGTTTTCACATGATATTATAATAATTGTAAAGAATATTAGTCGATGTTACAATATGGGACATCGACTTTTTATTTTTTTTCATTTTCGTACTAATTTTCACTTATTATGAAAATGTTCTGGATTTCACATTGATGGTTGAACTTAATCTAGATCATACTTAAGGGTTGTTGGAAGTTACATTTTCTCCATGTGGATGTTCTATGAGTTCCATTGAAATATATATATTCTTTGATTATAATCTTGCTTTTTCATGATAGTATTGTTCTTTGAGACCAAATTTATTGTCTGGAAGTGGTCCTTTGACATCATTATACTATTGAAAATATTGAAACTAAAAATGGGTTTTTATTAAGGATCCAATGATCTATAGCTCATAATTATGTTAAATCCACCTATAGATGTTGTATTATGTCTTTATTTCCCTTGCATGGGTATATTAAGATCAAAAATAACACGTAACACTGTGTTTTAATATTCTTTCTGAAAAAAGTTGTTATATCCACATACACCTGGAATGAACCCTTTTCACAAATTAGAAGAATCTATTGAATATGTAGATAATATTTGAATGGCAATGAGAGGTACCATCACTATATTTGTATCTTAAGTGACAAGTTTATTTTAATCTAGTTAACCTCATTCATTCATTTAAAATCATTTTGTAAACTTGATAGTGCTTCATACAAGGATCTTATATTATTTGATAGATATTACAATGCCCATAAAAGTGATGAAAGAGAAAGGACTCCATTTTCCTACTTTTGTGTTAATATTATCAGAGATTAACCATACATATGATGTATTGGTTCTCGATATGAATCCTCATTATATAATTTTTGATATGTATTGGATCATCATATATAAATCATATTTTTTTTATTCTGTTGGTCTAATTTTCAATAACCAACAGGGCGTACCCTATACATTTGGGAGAATTAAACAAAGGGTAAGATGAGACTGAACTTATTATCTAGATTTCGGAAATGTAATATCAATGGTTAATTTTTAATTTCAAGAAATAATTCTAACGCGGTGATCTCCCTCGAGTAATCATCGAGTTTCTCAGTATTCTTACTTGATATTTTTTTAGTTTTGAACTAGTAAGATATTTGGATTTTTAAATTGATTTATTTCATAGTACTAATTCAATATCTATACCCTTTTACCATGTGGCATAATCGTAAAATAAATATTGATGTATCTATTAGATGATATGATATATAATGTATTCATACACATGATTGTATTACCTTGTTTTGGTCCTCATATATTTAGTACGAAAACTATTGTTACACATCACCATTGTGTTGATTACTGGATACTCAACCATGTTAAGTTGTAGAACAAGTATCCATTATGGTGGGTTGATGAATTGTTTTATAATATGTAATGGGTAATGTGGTTCTTGAAGACTTATCTTTGTTTTGGTTACCACGGGCTGGGAATAAACGACGGTCACATTCAAGAAACCATATTTTGGAGGTTTTATGGACATTATGATCAAATTTTTATTGATTTTTATCTAACAAATTCTCCTAATGTATTCAAGGTGTTATTGAATAATAATTTGTATGATTATCTCAATACATTAGTTGTGGTCTTTTCTGTTGACATCTTTCTTTTCAATATGAATGAGGAGGATCATGTGCTTTATGTTAGTGTACTTCTTGAATTGTTGAGAAATCACAAAATTTATTCCAAGCTATCGAAATTTTATTTTTATATTTGGGATGTTAGGTTCTTGGAACACATGGTCATGAATCATTGTATTTATGTTGATCCTAAAAATAATATGTTGACATGACAGTGAGAAACTGTAAAAATATTCATTACTCAAACCTTGCTGGGTTTCCTGGGGTATTATCATCAGTTCATAAATGATTAATCAATGTTCGATTATCTGATAAAAACTCTCACATGGAAGTGTTTAATTTCTTATAAGGTTGGTAAATGTCCTATTAATTTTGCTTATTTGAAATATCTTCTTACTTCTTAACCACTTTTGAATCTAGCATAGGTCAGACAAGGATTTGTGGTCCTATGTGACATATCAGGTTGAGGTATGGGATATGTTCTTATACAGGGTGATAATGTCATATCATGTGGATATACGAGTATTAGGATTCAAAATAAGAATTATTGAACCCATTATGTTTAACATGAAGATCTGAAGAATGTGCATATGTGTTGGCATCATAACCTTTTTTGATTAATGTATACCATCATTTCTAAACATAAGATCTTGGGTTATATCTTCTCTAAAAAAATTCAATATCCTCTATAGGATTTTTTTGATTAACTAAAATACTTTTAATTTTTACATCACCACTACCCAATGGATATGGAATGGTTTTACATATAATTTTACTGGGAAACATCCATCCTATGCCATGAAAAAAATCATTTAATGATTGGATCATGAGTTATACTTTTGATTACTTTCATATATGTATTTTGGAATCAGATTTTGAGGTTTTCTTGTATATTATTTAGTTCAATTATACTCTTATTAAGAAGCTTATTCAGAAATATAATCTTAATTCAAAATTTCATTTCATAAGGAATAATCATTAAAGTTGGGAGATTATTGGTGAGTGGTCATTTTCCATGGATGGTGTTATATATTTTTGTAAAATGTATGTTATAACATTTTCTATGCATTGTTTAGTGATGGGGTATTTCCATGATCATATTTTGGTTTTACACCAGAAACCCACAATGATGTTCCAATAAATGTAGATATGATTATGGTGTACATGTATGAGTTGAGAAATAATTAACTTGGTTTCATGATGATGTATTTTCCTACTTTTCATGGTTGAGCATTAATGTAAATTAGAATTACATTAGCCACAACCCATGCAGACATAGATGTGGGATGATATTTTAGTGGAAATTTTTTTGGGAATCTATTAACCCATTTGAAGCAGAATGTGAAATGGGGTTCAATGGATATGTTGACCAAATTTGATCAATTTATACCCAATTGTGATAAAAAAATTAAGGTTCCAAGAAACACTATGTGTATGATATTTCATGTATTCATGGATTTCTATCTAATAAATTCTGTAACAGGGATCCCCGTTTTTCTAATTTCTTTTTTAGATACCTCCAAGTAGAATAGGGATATCAGGTTCATTTGATTACAATATAAAATACATAGAATAATGTCCAGTACATGACTAGGATGGATACTTTGGATGACTTTTATAGATTGACTTGTAATTATATGTTTTCTTTGTCGTAGATTTGTAAAAGATCCATGGTTAGATTGAGACTGGTCCATGAGATGTCCAAAAATATTAAATTGATACATAAAATAATTTTTATTGCACATGTCTATTATAATTATCATGTTGATCATCTTCATCGATTGTTGTATTTTATTGGTGTGTGATGAGGTGTTCTAGAAATCTTAAACTCAGTTAGGTCATCAACAACTATGAGTTAAATAGATTCTAGTCCCTCGATCTTTGGGGAATTTTGAGGTTGTTGAGAAATTTGGTAAAGTTGAAAAAAATTTATAACATCATCTACATTTGACATAGATAAATAACGTGCTTCAATTTTCTCAACATCAAAAATGTATTTCTAAACCAAATCATTTCCTTAATTGGGAGGATCTTAATGTTTATCCTAATTTATCTATTACATAGAATCTAGGTGGGATTGATTATTAGAAAACCATGTTAATTTATGGGATGATGATACTACTAATATGTGTGATATATTATCACAGTTATGATACTCATCATATATCAAAAAAAGAGGAACTAATGGGATAAAAATGGAATCAAATTTTATGTATGGTATATTCATTGCAGAATTTATGGGAAAATTATGTATATATAAATTAGAGTTGTAAACATCATGTTACTAGTTTTAATTTAATGATAAACATTTTTTTATCATATTTTTTTTAATCGTGGGTATTTGTTCATTTGGATGAATTTGGAAATATTTTTGACATTTTTGGGCAATTGATGGTTAGAATATATTTTTCCCAAATCATTTGATGTCTGAGTTAAAAAATATAATAATCCGATAGTGTGGTTCTATGAAAATAGATCATGGTTTTAAAAACCATGTGCCCACCTATTAGAAACTGTATAGCCTAGTAGAGGGGCATGGTTAAGGTTCATTGTATGACTAAAAAATTGACCCTTGCTATCTAAATGTGCATGCTATATATTTTAATTTCAAAAATTATTTTTCAGAAATTGAAAACCGTTTTTAATCCCTTGATCAACCATAATGTTACATATGTGCATTTCCTATGACTTGGCGGCTCTCAAGATTCCTTTTAGACCCATCATAAACCATCATTAATGAATCGAATCACTGGTTGAAGAACTAATAACTCTCCAAGATGTGGATCTCCACTGATTATTTCTCAATCACCCTAGGTATCTTTCATCCGTAGATATTTTTAAATCATCAAGATTTTGATGGATATAAATATCGTTGATTTTAATATTGAATCACTGTTTTATTTCAGGATATCAATTTCCATCATTCTGCATTAGAAAATAAAGTTCCTTGTGTAGTTGATATGTGATCTTCATAACAATGGATGGTTCTTCCATTTAAGATTATCCATTTTATAATATCATTATTTGATTCATGTCTAAAATATCATTCAATTGTTTTCATTAAAAACCACTTTTTTTAAATTGAAATTTGGATTTGAATAGGCATGTAATTTTTTGAAATACCCCCCAATTACAGAGGAATTGGAATGTGGCGTGTATTTTGAAATTGATAGAATTTATAAAATGATTTTAAAATTTATTTTATAAAATTGATTAAATTGAATTGAAAAAATTATATTGTGTTTTTAATGAAAATGACATGAATTGACGAAAAATATATTTTTGGGTTTTGAATGTGAATTGAATATTTAAATATGAAGAATGGGAAATTGAATTCTGAATGGTGAATGATTTGAAATTAAATTATTTCTCCTTTTTCAATATACAGACTGACAACATGAAAGACAAGGTAGTTAGTAGTTTATATAGAACATGCACTATAGGATGATTATTCACAAGAAACATATTGATTATGAGAAATCTAACGAAGATCAAGGTAAGATGACCATATCCCAGATAAGATGTTGTTGAGTCATATTCTACCAAAACCAAAGAGTATACACATTTTTAAGGTCACTAATATGAGATGTGTGAGGATCTAATAACTAGAAACTATCATCCTATATGGTAGATGATGATGGGTTTTATAGTTGTTTTTATATATTAATATTCTATTTTTTATAAATCTACTATATTCATTCTAGTTTATTTGTATAAAATAATTTATATAACATGAAGACATAATGATTTTTTTTGAAATATCATCCATCATTTATAAATGAAATGATGTTTTTTATATTAATATATATTTCAATGATGAGTATCATTAATATTGATTGATTTGTTTGTTTTATTATTATAAAAAAATTATGAAAGACTTTTTGAAGCCCTACTAGACTCTGTATCTCACACGCTACATTTTCCCTTGAGAATTCGTAGATTTCCATATGCTAGGTATATGAAAAGGGATTGTGTAATTTTTAGGTTGTAGATATTATTGATCCATTTTTTCATAGAGTTATGTAACATTTGGGACATTTTAGTCCATCAAGTGAGATAATTATTACATTGATGATGTACTATTTATGTTTTTTGTTATACATGGTTGGTTTTAGGTACATTCTCCCTATGTGTTTTTGTGCTTATTAATTTGTTCCATTTATTTTATGATTTTTAAAGGAAAATTACATCCAAAATTTATCTTTAATGATTCCAAGTTCTGATATACAACACATCAAGATCAATAATTCTCATCGTCCCATGTTAGAGGCCTCTCAGGTATATGGGAATGTGGGTATCTTGGATAGTTCATGACACCTTTGTTCCATAAAAATATCATGATTTAAATAAGGGTTTATCTCAGAAAAATGTATGGAATGATTCAAAATAAAATAGGATACATAATGATAACCAAGTACATTAAAATGGATCCCAATAGAAGTTCCATTCCAATTAAATTCACTTTTATATCTCGGTGATACCAAGATGATCGAAGAATATATAAAAATGAGGAATATCTCATTAGAATCATTATTTATAAGAGAAATATGTTATGATTTAGATATATAAATGAATATGGTTGTGATTTCAAATTATTATGTGAATAATGGTGGGATTTGTGATCTGTATGATTTTGAGTATAGTCAAGAAGTCATGGAAAAAATCTCCTCTTGATTAAAACAAAAACTCATCAGTTATATTAGTGTGAAAATACACTTATTATACTCAAAATTAATTCTCATGAAATGTTTTGATACCAATTAAATTGATTTATTTTTTCATTAGAATTAAAATGTTTCCATTCACAATCATCTCATTCTAAGTGGTTTATTATCACGACTCCCATAATTTTGGGATGTGCAATTTTTAATCGAATATTTCAGAAGAATGAAGACTATACAAAAAACAAAGATATAAATTTCCTGAAGGACTCGGTGGTCGAACACTTTAATAATGTTAGCTTCATATTTTATTCATGTGTGAATGAAGTTTTCTCCCATAATCGTTCAAAATAAATTTTATTCTCAGTATTTAAAGATATTCTCGCATTCCCAAAATAATTGGCAACCCGAGGATAACTACCCAATATTTCTCAGCCCAAACTCATGTGGGGGTCACCTAAACCATTCTTTGGGAACTACCTTGGCTAGGTAGCATTAGTGGAATAGGGGTGAACTTGAATGATCCTGTTAAATAGGATTATATACATTCCATATTTTGATAGTGAAGTCGGAAAGTGAACCAACATAGGATTGTGCCGGTGAAAACTGGTAGTGGACCTTGGTTTTATGTAGTAGTGACCGGTGGATTTGTGTTTTATTATAATGAAAATAAATTTAATTAGCTTAATATTTATGTGATGATAATATCATTGAATATATTCCGTTAACATAAAACCACACAAAAATAAATAGGGAAATCTAATCAATCCAATCCAAGTGACTTATTTCATTCTAGAGCCATCATAAAATATGACCCCCATTTATTTCTCAAAATCACCACTGAATTGATTTTAATAGTCACACCTAATGAATTCCACATGATATCAGCTCTCAATGAAAAAAATTCCATCTATTCCTCTGATTAATATTGAGACAGAATAATAATACATGGAATTACCAGAAAACAATCATAAAAAGATTGTGGGAATCATGATCTTTCCATGATGAAGAAAGTAAATTATTTTCACAATAACTTCCCATAATGTTTGAGATAATAAAATTTCACATGATTTGAATCATGTGAATCCAATAGAGAACAAGATAATCCCTCCGAATATTTTTAGTAATCATTCACCTGCAAAACAGAATCCATGATATGACCCTTCAATGGTTGTGCAATGCCCATGATACTATCCATAATGACATCCTGAGACGAGATATAACGATCATGTGATTGTTTTCACATGAATCCTCTTCTGCATTTATTGAGTAGCTTATTCACCCTCACCATGTATGGTTTAATCAACAATGATAGACCATTTTACATTTAAAATATTCCTCACATATAAAAAACATAGTCCAAAGGGAGGAAAAGGAGAACTTGAGAAATATATTAAGTTTCGGCCACAAGATCCGCTAGAGAACTTCTTTAGAAGATTAAGAAAACATATTGTACGATATGAATAATATAAATAGATCACATAATGAAACGAACAACACATGACCCAACGATCATATGGGTTATTCGTGTGATCACATGATAACCCATTGGTTTCATGACTCAACCATGCATGACCTATTTTAATGCATAATTACTCGGTCTATACACTTTTCCCAAGTCTATAAGGCCACTAAAAAGACCTCCCACTAAGTCACAAAATCACATGAGTAAATGAACCTCATATGACATGATAGTCCAATGCATTGGAAATATAGGGCACCCATAACAGTGAATGTGGACACATACCAGTGTTTGGAGTAATGGGTCCATGCAATATATAATAGGTAATACTGTGATACATCAGTCTAATGGTGCTTTCTTGAATCCATGGATGTTGCTTCATTTACATGAAGCACCCTCGTTGATCCTTAGAATGATTATAAAACCCCTACAAAGACCCCATAATGGTCATGTGATTGAAATAATAATCAAACATCATGTGATTCTATCATGAGGACACCCTAAAAATATATATAAACTAAGAGAAAAGATATTCCTTTGTCTGGTGGGACCTAGGAGGTGTAGATTCTAATTGAACTCATTATTTATACACTATCATTCAATGAAAATTATATAGATTTTGTCATGAGTATTCATCTCATAGGGGATGTGACATCAACACTTCAATGGACATGGGATCATAAAAACTTTTCTCAATTCCACACCATGTGAGTTCTTTTAGGTCACATGATCACATGATTCTTTTATAGTCTCACAATTCTCTTTCTCGATCTGGATGGGACACTTTGATTTGATGAAACAAGTAGGAAAATTAATTTTTATTACATAACATTCCTTGTACGCTACTTATAGATCATGCTAATTCTTATACGAATGTCATTATTGTCACATGATTTCTTATGGGAAGTTAAGGTTGACCATGGAACAACTTATTTACATATCTATATTCCCATATGATACCCTATGGAATTTCCGGGTTTATCCCGGGAAGAATTATTGAAATTTCATCAGTTTCATGGTACTGAATATAAATAATTCTTATTGATCATTTTAATCCATCCTTGAAAATTTACCTTGAATAGGTATATACATCTAGGATAATTCTATTGGTCATGAGAATTACCCTGTATAGTTTCTCTTTGATCATGAAAAATCATTTAACACAGGTGATTTGGTTATTTAGAAGACCATGGGTATGTCTTCATTGATCATGAGATGACGTCAAATAAATGTAACATGTTATATTGAAGACTTCAGGGATCATATGGATAGTAATGAAAAATATATTAGTAATGTTGTATTTGAATATGTAAAGAATTATAGAAATGTTTTTTATCATTTGACTCATCGTGAATGAGATTGATTTGATCATGTGTTGAAATCCTTAAAATCCAATCGATCATGCAATGAAATCCTAGAAAATTTACTTTTTCCTAGAATGATATCTTGGAATATTCAATTGATCAGCCAAAATACCCCTTACATATCATCATTGATCATAAAATATAACAATGATAATTCAATTGAACATGAAAAGGACTCTGAACATGTTCTCTTTGATCATGTTAATGATATTAGACATTTAAAATTTGATTATAGAAAGCATCATGAAAAAGCCTTGATGAATTCTTTTTATGTTTCTATCATTCCCTAATGACACTGAAGAAAATTCTATGTGAAAATCATGACATTTTAAACAGACAACCAAGACATTTCGAGGTGATTCACTAGGACATGTCAACATCATATAGAAGACAGACTATGACTTATACCATGTGTTACTATATCTAGGGAAAATCCATCATTGACCATCTATATAAGAGGAATTTCATAAAAAAAATATGGTTACTCAATAATGAGAACCTATTTGTGTCATTCTGTCAAATGGGACCTTAAGTTCATACAATGTATATCTAACAGACATTTCATGGCCTCTTTATCTCTTTATATCTTCAAGGTTCCAAAATGAGTATGAAAATGGGAAAAATATTTCTATAATCCCCTATAATTCCTAAAACCTCAGGGATAACATTATTCATACCTTGTGTAAAATCCCACCCAACCCCATCTATAGTTTTGGGTTTCAGTACACAACGCCATGTCTGATTGATTCCAAACCCCTGATATATAGGATGTAAAAATACGGCCTGACATCAACTGAATATCCTCAATGCTGTATGACCCTCTCTATCTCAAATATTTAGCGAATATGGAACTGAATTCTATTATACTTTCAAAATATTTTATCTTCAATAAAAGGAAAAGAAATTGGATAATACACATGCATTTTTTTAACAGTAATCGCTAACCTATCAACAAATTACAAAAATATATCAATATGTTAGAGAGAAATCAAACTACGATTGTTGTGATTCTTATTATGAATAGAATATATAGGAATCCTTATCATTTCCTAAGAATCATACAATATCCTTCATGATATGGGTAATCATACCTTTAAAATTGAATCACAGATGTGTAAGGCTCATCTGAATTTTCTCTCATGAAATGTGCCTAATTTTCCACTATATCTTGATTCTCACACATATAATGACTCATGTGGTCTCAGAGAGTGGCATTGATTGTATGTAAATCATGATTATAATTCCCCTTTTTGGGCCCTTCATCAGGATATAATTATTATTACTTCTTTACTTCACTCAAATGACCATATTTCAGTGAAGCTGGATATACATAAGTCATGCTCAAGGCCTCTCTTTCTTCTTATTTGATGATACACACGAACTCTGTAGACCCTGAATACATTCATAATTAGATATGTATAATTCATCCTCTAGGCATGTGCCTAATATTTACATCCTTATTACATAATGTAAAACTACATGGAATACCCTAGTCATAGTACCTTAAACAATGTCATATTAACTATGTGGATATTGATTCATATTATGATATGATACACAGGATGAGTGATTGAGGTTTTATATCAACTCCAAGACATCAACCTACTCCCTAGATAACAGTATACTATTGAGAACTGGATAATGGATGGAAATTAATGCATTATAACTTAATTGGAGAATGACTGGGAACATATAGAACTAAGAGTTCTTCCCATAAAAAAATGGTCTATATATACTCATTGACACAAAAGTGACAAGTCTTGTATCATATACTAAGGTGGATTTTACAAGAATATCTTCTATCTATAAAAAATTCATTGAGTATGAAACAATTACCCCTCAAGAGTGTGTGATGATACTAGCCCCGCTTCCTCTCAACCAATGTGAGTTCCTAAGAAACATTGGGTATGAACCCCCAATGGACCACCTGACATTGGAAATAATTTTTTTACTTTATTATATACGTGGGAACCATTGGGATTTTACATTAGAGATAAAACATGTTAAAAATGATGCAAATGATTGTGCAACTACCCTCGATCAGTATCCAATGTATGTGGGGATAAAGACCATTCCCTTTTCTTCAGGATATAGTTATATATGATCATGGGTTTTTCATTTGAAAAATAAAATATTGAAATCCCAAAATGTGATAAGGGTTAATAACATGTTCTCTTGATTAGATAAATTGGGATGAATTAAGGTCTTATGTATATTCTCATAAATTTATTTCTATATAGGATAAATAATTATGGATGTAATGACATGGACCTAGAAGAAAAGGATGCTCAAACAATATTTATGGAGGTTGATAGTGTTTGTTGATTAGAAGACATTTATTTTACACAATAATGTATATGACCAAAAAAACATAATTTTTCAATGATTTGATGGACTATATAATTCATCAGAAATGAAGATACTATGATAAACATATTGTTTCAAGATCCTTATGCTGGATTTGTTGAATTACTTATCTATATTTTATATTAATGTAAGAATAAATTAATATTCTATCTATTTATATTTCATTGGTACAATTCCATCCTTCTTGTATTCTTTTATCAACTCGCGCATCATTTTTACTCAATGAAATGAACGTTAAAAATGAATATTTATTCCCACATAGCATTTTCCAAATCACAAGAATATCAATTAATTCCTCCAATGTCTATATATTTAATTAAATAATCAACATTAAAAACAATATCAAATATCACCCAATGTAAAAAATTAATATTTTCAATAACTTTTTTATCTTATGACTCATCTAAAATATTTATCTCTAGATACAATGTTAAAAAATAAAATTAATTTCAATAAATTTTTTTATAATATATAATGTCATTAATAATATAATATTATAAAAATTTTAATACTTTAGTCAACATAAGACTATAACGAAAACAAGAATGCACCCAAAAATAAAATATCATGATTTCTGAGTATATTCCATAAATTAGATCATGCAATAAAATGTAAAAATGATAACATGGCCAATCATATCACTAAAAAAGTTCTTGGTCACCAATACAATCCCATAAAAGTGGCATTTTAATTTTTATCTAATCATAAATCACATATTAGTTTTTATATTACCATAGTCATACATTATCCAAAAATATTAGTATGACACTCAATAACTTTTCATGGTACCATTCAATAGATGCATTAAAATCGATATTGAAATACTACATCAGTACAATCCTTAAACATTTTATGACTTTTTAAATTACAATATAATCTATAAAATTCATTTACATCATATTTCATTGACCTAAATAAACAATGACATTAATCATTCAAAAACATCAATATTAATAGCATAATAATGAACATGACCCCTCAGCTTCTTCTGAGGTATGTTCCATTAATTTTTAATGAATTTATTGTATAGTACCCCAACATCATATAAATAAATCACTATAAAATGATGAATTATCCATTACCCCAGAATTAATGAAAATTATGTCCTTTTTATAAATACGTTTAGGAAACCCCTTTTCATTTTAGTCATCTACTGGGGTGCCACATTCCTGAAGTATCACATATGAGAAAATACAATTTTATCTTCTGCCCTGTATCGATTTTTTCTCTTTATCATGGTCTTCTCTAGATTCCATTCAAAGATACAATATTTTTTTATTTCATTCATTATATTGAATGCAGATGATGTTATGTCCTCATATGATGAAAATGTTTGGGGACATGTTCCGTTTGAAGGAATGTCATTAGAGTAGAAAAGAAATGGTTAATATTTATATATCAATTATTTACCTATTCCTCTACATTCATTTCTAAAATTATATAATTTTCTTAAATAATAGAAACATTTTCTTCTTATTCTAGTTCTTGACTCATCAAATCTCATCCAATATCCAGTAATTTCTCATGTGAAAAATATTTTCCCATAAATTGTATCTTGAATCCATCCATTCATGTGATCTATTTATTCTTTATTGACAATGTTTTTAATAAATAACAACCATCGATCGGTATATCATGAGATTATGTATTCATGAATGAAATATTTCTATAATTATTTACTTCCTATGGTGAAAAATATCATTACTATTAAACTTATACATTTCTATATAAAAGTGGATTTGTAGCCCCATTAATGACAGAGTATTATAATTCATGATATTTTATAACATTGCTAAAATGCGTAGTGGATCATGAAGATACACAATACAAACATTTTTATTTTTCATAACTGAGGTAATATTTCCAAATATGCTTATAATTTGATCAGTCTAGCTATACCTCTATATCTAGATTCATTATATTTATATGGAGGAAAATCCCTACATGATACAATTCACGTTTCTTTTTTTCAATGAAATTAATAATTAATTGAATAATATAGATTGTATAAATACGTTATTAAACATAATTTATATTAAAAAAATTGTGAAACACTTAATATTAATTTTTAAAAAAAAATCATATCTAATTGGATAATGCTAAAAATGGAATCATATTTGATACATATATTTTTAAACCCTTCATAATTGTATTTAATTAAAATTTGAATTATCATATCATATCCCTCTGGACTATCAAAGAAATTTTGTAGTAAGCCTCATTGTTATGGACTATGTGATGATCCAGTGAATCCCAATTTGCCTTTTTCAGAGTTACTACCCTTAGGTTTATCTATAACAGAACCATGTCCAATTTTCATGTCTATATTTATATTTCTATGAAAAACCACATAATATATCCATTAATAATACATTATAATGTCCTTCTATAAATATTTACAATGTCTATCATATGGTTATATTCCCTTATATATGGTTTCAAAAATATATTTCCAATGTATTAGACTACGGATTATCTAATACACACTATAGAGTCCCCAACTGTAATAGCCCTGATCTATTGGCTACATTATTACATTGGAACATGTTATCAGAAATAACATCCCATAAGATGGACAATTCATGATATAACCTCATATTCTTTTCAAACTGGAATATTACATCTATTTTGATAAATATTCCTCAAAAAATCTATCCATGGAAAACAATAAATTTTTAGAGTCTTTGCAGAATATATCTAATATTATCATATATTATGAATTATCCTCTACATCTCACATAACGATCTTTTCATAGTGTACTCCTCTAGACATAACCTAACAAAACCATTCTTCATCTCCTAGGATAAAAATGGTGATCTCAAATGTTTGTCAATGATAAAAATTAAGTATATCAATCCACTTTAATAAGATATCATATGATATGATTAATATTATGTCCACATGAATTTCTCTTAAAATTTTGATAACTAATAATTCATTGTTCATAAACATGATTCATCGAATAAAGATTATCCATTCAGGAAAAAAATTACCATAAGAGTGAGAAATAAATATAAATAAATATTTATTCCTAAAATAATTTAATGAAAGTATGGAACCATAAATAATAATGAAATAAATTTCACATGACAATGTTAACTACCAAGAACATGAAAATAGTAGATTATGAAACACCTATTTCTTATAGTGGATCAGGATGAACCAGTTTACCATAGTAGATTTAGACCATCAACATTTCTCTATTTTTTAATTAGGAGATATAATGATTTACATAATGATTTAGAAGAAGATATAGGTCTCACCCATCACATAAGAAAACCCATATATATATATATATATTCCAAAAAAGATAAAACATTAATAATAATAAAACCGATAAAATGAATTGGGTTTAATAAATATTTCATTAAAGAATATTTCATAGATAGAAATGATTTAATTAAACATTTAATATGTTCAACATAAACATAAATCATCCTTATTAAGAGAATGGAATATATCCTACGATCATATCACTATTAAATATTATTTAACATCATATGATTTCTTCTATGATGGATAATAATTATAAAATATCACTTGAAACAATTCTTGATGAAAATAACCTCTATATTTTGAAATCATAAAATTTTAATAAGACATGAAATTATAATGGTAAAAAAAATTCATGCAAATGAACCATGCCAAACATTAAAGTATTCTTCAAATAACTATGGTCTGAATATAGAGGTAAAATCTTATTATTCTGTATAAGTTAAAAACATTTCCTCAGTATTGGTTTCGTAAAATTCACAATGAGAATAGTTTAGTAAATAGTTAAAATATTTATTTTTAAAAAGATTGAAAAAAACAAAAAATATGTGTAAAAGTAACTATAATTTTTTGGGAATAATAAAATACTTTTTTAGAAAATCATTATAAACATGTGCATGGTGTAGAAATATTCCACAATGATGACATAAATATACAAAATGTTGAATAATAATGAGATTTTGAAATAAAACCTTCCAATATTGGTATCTTTTGAATCATAAACCCCACCAAAATAATATATATGGAAATTAAAATACCCATAAACTAATAATAATATTCATAATTAAAAATAAATGTATTATATATACACAACAATGAAGAAATATGTAGTAAATACAGAATATTCCCAACCCAAATAAATGAAAGACAAAAATCTATTAAAAAGATCATATCAATAATGTGATAAATATTAAAATAAATTAATTATGAGTACCCATTATAAATACACATAAAAATGAATAAATAGAACGTAATATTCTAAAAATCACAGAAAATCATATGATGAAATAATCAATGAAGTATTATTTTATAGTAATGAATAAAAATATTGTTAAAAAACCCCTTAACTCAGTTTTGACATACTAAAAACATGGAAAATCAAATACTATGATGTAAAAAATTTACAATAATTTAGAATATAATTTTATTATTATTTATAACATCTTATATGGTTCTTAAATAGAATATTATCATTTATTTGTTAATAATAATTCATTATTTTTCTAATTCAGATGTTAATTTCCTTCTTTTTCCCAGGCTTGTTTTGTGAGGAATGTTCCAATTATCTTACATAAGGTATAGATTAATAATTTTCATTAAATTAATTATTTATATCAATAAATAATATTTAAAAGTTAGATACATTTGAAAAATATATATTTAATTTTGTACATATCAAATGAAATAACTCGCTTCATTGATACGTTAATCCATACTTACCCATGATTAATGATATCATTTCTAGATGGTTGAAATGGTAAGGATGTATATTTTATGTCAATTTAAATAATAAATATAAATTCTTTATTATCATATATATAAATTAATGAAATAATAATAAACATCCATTTATAGTGATAATGAAAAAATGAATTACACCACTACGTGGATATCGTATGCAGTATGCATACACGAGCGATGTTCCAGATTTTAAATAGATGTTTAAGAGATGAAACTTGGATGATCCGTAAATATAATTATATCTAGGGAAATTTTTTATAATGTTTTTATTAATTTATAGTTGGTAAATCAAATTTTGAAGAGGTAAAGTATGAAATAAAATTGAAAGAGTCCATAAAGATGATTACATTCTCTGAAAGAATCCTCGTTTAGATCTCCTCTTTTGGACACTAGGGTTGATAATTTTACAATACTAAGACAACAAAATAATACATAAGGATGTTCTAAATATAAATATTATTTTCTAGTCTATGTAGATGGTTTTTAGAAATGAATGTGGAATGACGTATTCGTACTAGAGGATGGGTGGTTTAAAAAGATTCAATAATGAATCATTAGTAGTTAAAGCCACAAACATTAAGATGAATTTAATTATAATGAATTAATTTCATACTAAATGATAAAAATATTTGATAGCATATTTAATCCCATAAACCACCGTTTTATAATTGAGAATATTATTTATTTTAAACTTTTAACTTTTAACATTATCATACATCATTATTTTATCAGATACTTTGATAAATCATTTTTTACCATGGTAAAAAATTTGATTACAAAAAATGAAAATTAAAATGTTTCCAAATTTTGATATCATAATTAAAATAAGGTAATCCATATTAAAACACACTATAAAGTTATTATTAATTGTTAAATTTCAAATTAAACCAGTGAAATGGAAAGAAAATTATCGTTTAGAAAAATATAGAATTCTAAAAAATAAAATTGCTATATACTAAAATAATGTATAAAACATATTTTAAAACCCATAATTTTATTTTTTTTAATCAAAAATAACTATTAAAATTTTTAAACTGGTCCATAAACCAAATTTTAACTTCTAAATAAAATACTATTTTTAATATAAATAATTATTAGTCACTATTCCATGAAAAATCATCCTTTTAAAAAAATTCCTAAATATACACCATAAGATTATTTTAATATGGTTATTTCCGAATTGTTGTTTTTTTTCAAACTAATTGTATAATGTCTTTAATAAATAAATTATATTTATATTCCCATAGAAGTAAATAAATATACATTTTGGAAGAAAACATATATTTGAATTAAAAAATAACATTAAAAAATATTATGTCTTTATTTCCTAAGAATAAATAAATTAATTAAGTACATAAAATTATTTTTTCTCATAATATATTTTACAATATTTTTACAATCCAATTTAATGGAAACTTAATAAATTTCCTATTATAATAAAAATATTTTTGGGTTTATTAAAGCTCAATGTTCTGTCAAAAGTATGTTATTAAAGAGATTAAAATTATTTTAAAATTAAATAACATAAAATCTTTTGGTGTATCATTCTACCAACCAATATTTTAATTAATTACTCAAACTTATTCACTCAAGTACGAACATTTGAGGATTTCCCACCAATATCAAAATATCAAGTTCCATAATAGCATCGTCAATTTTCTGGTTTCACCAAAAAAAATTAACTAGTGTAGTGGTGATGTTTTGTAGAACATTATATATATGATACATAATATCTACTTGTTATTATTCATCAGGAATATCATGACCATGTGATATGACATTCAATTTTACTACTTGTGAATGATCATGTTTACAATTCTTCCAAAGAGGTACATAGAACACATAATGAACTTGAGATAGATTTATTAGAAGATCTATACTATAAGATATTGTCCTAATATATCCAATAATTTCAAAAGGACGAATGTACCTATGATTTAGATTACCCTTATTTCTTCCCCAAATAAATTTTTAAAAAATATCATCTCCCCAACATCAAATTCTTGATCGCATTAATAATTCTCAATTTGACATTAATTTCAACTGGTTTTTGTCATTACATATTTATTAGTGAAACTAAACTTATCCACCATTCAATCAACCTTCTAAGGGCCCAACATCATTCTTTCAATTGAATTTACTATTATGTTTGATTTCTACAGTACATTCTATAAAGGGATTCATAATGATTCATCTAAATGATCGAATGAATGGTATTGTTTTATAATTACATAACTAGAAATATTGTTTATCATAATCACCCTTTGAATCTATAAAACAAGATTATGTCATATCTTTTGTAGTTTGATCATTTCACTCAGACTGACCATATTCCCAAATATAATACACAACGCTTAAAATGAAATTTATATGAATTCCTCACTAAGGACATTGACAAAATAATTATGTAAACCTAAAATCCCAATAAAATAAAATTGTATATGGTAATCCATCCAATGTTGCAACTTACTAAATTTTTATTCACATAAGAACATCGAGAGAAAAATTATCTTTGAATGAATCTTCGTACCTTTATAATTTGTTTCCCTATAACACATTGTTTCATCAATATAAAAAATATGATAAACCAATAGTGTAACAATTATTTTTAAAAATATTTCCTCATAATTTAAAGTCATTATTCTTGGAATAACATTTTCACATATACAAAACCAAAGGGTTGTGTCTCCACAAATTTCTTATAGTCTTTATAAATTACCATCAAGTAAAATCCCCAAAAAGGGGTTCTAAAACATAATCCAATGGTGGTATCTATAGCTCTTATGTTAAATAAAAATTTAGAGATATAAATTTTGAAAATACAATTCCTTATTTATACAATATACCAGCTCATGTCATAAACAAAAATAGTGTCCTTGGATGCTTAGGTTATTCCAAATAATGATAAAATATTAAATTTGATTTCATAATTTCGAAAATACATATAAAATGAGACATTCACATGATATTTATCTAAAATATGAAGAATAAGATACTCCTACGAAATAAAACATGAAACTTCCCACTAATTAATGGATGACCCAAATTCCCCAATTATCACAATTCACTTTATCCATTGTGATTTCATAATATTTCAATTCTTCCTTTTTCTTTATAGGTTTTTATAACATATCATCTTCCATAGTCCTCAAATTTGGGTATTGATTCATAAAATTCCAATACACTGTTCCTTTAGATCACTGGAGTGTGGGTGGTGCATTAGTTGGAATCCTATACTCCCCACATTTAATAGATGGTCCATTAATCACATTTCGACATTCACAAGATATATGACCTATATTTACATAGATAAATCACCTCAAAGTTCCATTAAAACACTTTACTCAATGTTTCTTCACAAATTTAGGACAAGTACATTACTAGATGTTTTTTTCAAAATGAGATTATTTCAATGATTCATGGGATTTGATCATTATTTTCATATAAAAACCCAATAAATAGTGGTAATATCAATTTTAATTTCTAATTTGAGTCTAAATAAAATAATTTTATAATATCTAGTAATGGTTCTTATAGATAGTCACATTTAGAAACATGTCCAAAGGAAACAAATAAATCAATCAAATTTACACTTAGGGTTTGTAATTGAACTATATGAATATCTTTGAAGCATTGAAGAATTTTCCTTATAGGTACCAATGAATTTGACAACCTTTTCCATAAGAACAAGAAATTATTTATCTATATTTGTTCGCATAATATGAGGAAATGTCTTACTGAACAATAACTCCTCAAACTCATCTCATTAAATTGATTCAATATCTACCACTTTACTCACATTCATGATAATATTTCACAATTAATCTACTTCTCCATCCAAACAACAAAATAGTTATCCCAACATTTTCATGATCTGAGCATTGAAAAATATAAAATATGTTCTCAATGGTTTTGATCCATTACTCATCCAATAGTGGATCAAAATACATACTAAAAGAATATGGATGTTTCCTCATTAAATATTCACCAATGTATTGTTCCCTCCTTTGATGTTTTAGAAACTCGACATGATTAATATCATGAGAATGTTGTTTTAGCATCGCTGCAATATTATGAAATCTATATCTCATAATATTTGGTACCTCTAAAAGATATTCACATCATTTTACATAATATTTTTCATTAACTCGAATCCATTATGGCCCATCAATTTACTAAAACTGGAACGAATCGCATAAATAACACTAATCAAAGTTGATAACACCATAATCTTGTCAAATAATTTATAGAATGTATAAAGAGTAAGTCACTATCCAATGAAACATTCGGCTTAACAAAATTATTCATGATAATTATCAAAAAAATATCACTTTATCACATACCTTGACACAACACAATGGTATTCATAAATTTATTCTAAACCTAATCACTAATTATTGTTTCAAGACTACTATAATACCAAATATAATTTCTAGATCTTTTCAGATACAAATATTACATATACATAGAATTATTTAAATAAGTCCCTTGAAAAAAGGTCAAGGAATTATTTAGATAAAATAAATATTACAAAAGTGAAAACAACAATTGTTTAGTAATAACTATAACATAATGAGGAATTAAATCATCTGTAATAGAATTCAACAAAGTGAGATCCATGCCAACACCTTTGTTATCAAGCCCATATACCACCATATTTTTCTCCCAAAAGGAATGAATGTCAATCAAATTGAGACCCATTATAGAATTTATAAATTCCATAAACATTCTTATGAGTCTCCTAGAATGTTTTAATATAACATTTAAAATAGGCAAACAATTGTAGAGTAATAAATATCAAAATATAGGTTATTCCAAAAATTAATTTTTCCTAAAGATAAAAAATTAATGTTTTATAAAATCATCACCTAATGTGAGAATGAAAAAACACAATAACCATAAAAAAGTACCATGTTATCTAAATATTGATCATAAAATACCACACATAATACCAAGGGCCAAGAATTCTTATTTGGAGAAAAAAATGACTTAATTTTAGTCCAATTATTATAGGGGGAAATGTTAATAATACCAATTGATGGTTTCTAATTTCATGTTATTCTGAATATTCATTGAATACATAAATCTTAAGTATTATTATCTAAAAAACCATCTGTAAAAAATAGGAATCATTGACTATATAAACAATTAGTTGTAGAAAAAATCACAGATAAAAACCCTTTCCAGTGTGAATTAGTGTGATTTGGCTCAAAAAAAGGGATTATAGCTGTTCAGACACAACACCCTGAAATATGCACTGTACCTTGGAAGATATTTTGATACTATTACATAAGAAAAATCATTTTATAAACATGAGAATCATGGTTCAAAAATACCCAATATATCAAATAACTTCTTCCAAATATTCAAGGTACTCATGCATCTAAGAAAGAGGTTATTTGTGTCCTCCTTATGATGATTGCACATAACACACCTAGATCAATGATAAATTCCAAAAATCTGTAATATGTGAAAAGTGGGTATCATGTTGTGTGCTAGTAACTAGATAAGAGATTGTAGAGGGGACCAAATTTATTCCTTTCTGAAATACTTTAGAAAATTAAAATATCCATTTGAATCCTTGGAAACATGCTAATAGAAACAATGGCTATTCAAGAATGACATTTTTTCCAAATCCTAATAAAAGATATGTAAGAAATAAAAATTATATCCATTAATTATGATTTTAACCTAATCCAAAAAAATATAATAAAAACATTAAAATAAATCTATGATAGAAATAATTTTTTCAGTATTTGAATCTAGAGGCTGTAAATCGTCAATTTGGGTAGAACACATCCTGTTATCTAACCAGAATTTGACTGTAATTACATTATTAACAATACATATTGATCAACTCCTTGTGTATTCAAATGAATAATTTATTATATCCAAATGTATTAGTCTATTAATAAAGAACACCCCTACTTCATCCTTTCCATAAATCTATCTTTCAGTATCCCCAACAAATATGACTTTCTATAAATGAGATTCTAAATGAATATGTCCTTGATATAATCATTGAAAATTATGGTATGCATGATTCCCATACCAACATTATTTAAATATATACATCATGTTTTTTCAATGGATGGTGAAAATATTTCATTAATAAATAATACCGCTCCAAGTAATGTTTTTTCTCAAAACATACAGAAGATTAATTAACCCCAATGCCATTTATAGACTATAATGAGTAATCCATTTTTGAAACTATTGTTAATTTCAAATTGAAAAATCTACCTACCATAGAATGTATCTTTAACATCCATCATCATATTTTCTTTCAGACATGATCATTAATTGTTTCAATATATCAAGCTTTTAGCCTCCCCCAGAATGAAGGAGCCCTAAGGTAGTTGATCTGCATTGACCTCTCTCTGGTTCCCATTTTCAAAAGTTTGATGTTATTTCTTGAAAGTGGGAATCTCTTACCAAAAAAGATAAGGGTTTCTTCCATTCTATGAATTTCAGATACATACTCTCATAGTGATATAATACATGTTAATGGGATTGCATAATTTTATTATTTCACTGATAGAAAATAATTATCACAACTACAGAAAAGTGTTGAGTTTGAAAAAAACAAACCTAGAATCATGTTTTGGATTTAGATTTCCCTAATTATTAATGGAATTTACCCATACCAATTAACACTATAACTTAATGAGGTCCCACATATCTTACATCCAACTTCCATCACTTTCCAACCCATCAGTGGTCTATTTAATGTGAGACTCTAAAGAAAAGCGTTATAATATTTAAATATGATGTATTTTGTCACTAGCCTCTACAGAATCAACATGTTCATCAAAATTGTCTTCAAGAAGAAACTATTTACCACCAAGTAATATTTACAAATATGTAACCAAAAATTCATCAATTTATAAGGACATCAATACAAGGAAATAAATTGTTCCATTATAATATAATATTCGAATATATATTTTCAATGAAAAATCAAAAAAACCAAATGGAAAACCTACGATACTCCGAAGAAAAGGACATAGGAACATAGAATTCTGTCATTTTTTCTCATTATATTTGAAAATATTGATAATTATGTAAAATGTTTCTCAACACTACCAGAGACACCATCACCCCAGGGAGGCCTATCCAAAACCGGTATTTGATTCGAGGATCCCAATTGTAGACTATATAGAATAAAACATCAAGGAACATATAAACATAAAATATATCTATATTTTAAAAATCTATAACATTTTTGGTTTCTTTATTTGGGATCATCTCAGAGTATTTTTTTCATTCAATGAATCCCCAAAAAATCACATCGTTTTTGGATGAGTAAATTTCAACCACTAAATAATTGTTTGATATATCATCAACATCAATGTAATCAATATAAAGGGATGTATAAAACATGAAGAATTATAAATCTCATACATGATCTATTGAATGATATAATAAAGGGAAAATTAAACAATCTCCATATTCATACATCATATCCATAATCAAAACCACATCATAAAATGTATGAGTTATTCCCTGGTGCACTTCCCACATTGAAATATGACAACCCACATCAAATAATTTCTCATAGGTGACATAATAAAATAAACTTTCCTTACTAAATGAATAATAAATAGATATATTAATCATTCATAAATCTTATATAATCTATTTATGAATTTCCAACTATGTCACAACTCATCTTCATAGTGTTATTCATAATGGATCAACTCATGAAGAGAGGATTTAAACCGAACAATATAAATAATAATATATATCATCATCATGGAATTTAATTTTTATGAGGTAAAATCAATAAATTATAATATGAAACTCATATTATTCTATCACAATGTAGTATAGTAGTATGAAGTTGAGAGAATTAGAGTCAATGTCACTCATTCTTAGGGTGTGTAAATGTCTATTCCACATGATTGCATATAATCCTCTCATCACCTATATCTATGTTTTGGATACTTTCTAGAAGGATAATACTAATTCCATTTCTATAAAAGTATGTTTTGAATATATTTTAATAAAAGTAGTGTCACTAACAATTAAAGGAGTGAATTTGAGAATTGATTTTTTTTATTTTGTGTGGGATATTTTTTTATATAATTCCTATGTAGACACAAACTATATCCCATCACTTGATCTAAATATATGAAAATGAATCTAAAACCCAAACACGAATAAGCTCATGATACAATATATACATCACCAAAATATAGATGAGTCAATGTTGATGTTTTAGTAGAAAAGAAAATTCAAATAATTTATTGAAGTTTGAAAAATCAAATAAAAAATTAACATTAATCCATTCTAGTAGTAGATGTTTAAAAAAAATTACAAATGAGAATAATCATCTAAAACCCTACTAAGATCCCATATTAATCCAAAGAAACCATTTTATCTATAATACATTTTATGTTTCTGCACGTGACATTAAAAATATCACTTATTAATGATCAATTGAGATGAAATGATTTGATTCTATGTGACACAATAAAATTACTTCATGAATCCATAATTCGCAATCTATCATTTTTTTATATCATTTATGATACATAAAGATGTCTAAATCATCTGAAAAGATAGATAAATGATTTTCCTTAGTAAAATATGAATCTAATATTACATAATTGAATTAAATAATTAATTAATAAAAATATAAGAGTGTATTCTGGTATATTAGTAGAAAGAACATTATATGTGTGTTCATTAAGCCAAATGAAATAAAAAGATACTCATAATGGATGTTCATGATCCGAAATACAGTGTATGGAATATCTATTTCATTGATAAAATATGGGTGTTAAACATAGATAAGATCATTATTAGAGAACCACTTTTGCATGTTCAAATTTGTAAATAATTTATGATTTCAAGGAAATTGATATATGATTTAGTCTATAACTCAATTGATCTTCCATTAATATACACATAAGTGAAGGTTTATATAAGACTTCATAGAAAAATGTATAGGTTTAACTCAGTGGGAAAAAATTTATAAAACAATTCCATTTGACACAAATTCATAAAATTAATTCATCAATTTCTTCAGCTTATTATGGGAAATTTCATAGGATGCGATATATATGAGATTTGAATTCGGTACCATGTCAAATGTGAAATTAAAATCCATCATGGGTGGTGTTCTAGTGAACTCCAATGAATAAAATTATGACAATTCATCAGATTTTGGAATTATTTTATTAAATTAATCTACTTGATCAAGGTCAACATCATAAGAGGATAGTATACTACCCAAATTCGTATGTTAAGGTGTGGATGACTAGCCCTCCGTAATTTTTCTATTTAAAACACCAAACATCCCATTAAGAGTAGTAATGGAAACAAATGATGATAAAATAAATATTTATATTTTTGTTAAACAAATAAAAACATTCAAATAATTATTTCGAGATGTTTCATTCTTAGAAAAGTACATCCAAAATGTGTCTGGTCATAAATAAATTAAAAAAATAATAGGGGAATCACATAACATTATAAGTATGTATATCTAGTGGCATTTAAATATCTATCCAATATTAAAGAATGAAAATGATATTATCCACTAGATATAAATTGTAGGTTGAAAAAAAAGAGTGAGGGGTAACTGTTTCAAATAATGTTGTCTCTAATGCAAAAGAAAGAGAAATTACACATATCACAATTATATGCCCCATATCCATTTACCTGGTAATTCATTTGGAGAATTAAATTTCCTCCATCCTATTTACATTGACTATAAATAAATTAATCAAAATTAGTTTGAATATACCAAATTTTATTTCAATATTGAAGTGATCATTCTACTACATAGGGTAGTAAAATTATATGAAAACTTCTATTAGTATTTTGAATTCATTAATTGTCCACAAATAATATCGAAATCATGAAATATTGTGTAGTGGATCCATTCATTCCGCATTAAAAATAAATTACTATACAATAAAATTACCGATTAGTTGAAATGGTGAATTTTTTCTATCAATATCCACCAATACTATTTCCAAAATGAGATACACTACACTTTTTATTCCCCATAATGGAATCAAAAAAGCATCCGCTTAGAGTAGGAAGTGCTGAAGTCACCCCATCCTAACAACCCAAGTCAATTTCCACCATTATTGAATTATCCAGATCATCCATTTATGAACTATGCTTCCTTAAATGTCTTGTGATCATATATTTGGATAAAAATCAATCTCAAACATTTAGTCCTTTAGCTTCTCATTAACAATACAAGGCCTCAAATAAATAAATTATTAGAAAAATCATCTCGAACCATTCCACCATCAACATATGATTTTTCATTCACTATAAATATTATAGTTTATGATATAAAATATATTGGAATAAACATTTCAATCATCTATTTGAAAATCCACATATTTATCCTAAATAAAGATATATGTGTAACCATTTAGTTTATATTTTATTGCATGAACTATTACTTATATATTTTTCTATTCTACAATATTATTTTATTGAACTGGATTGTTAATATCTTCCTCCAAAATACTGATATATGTTTTCTGGGGGGAATAGTATAACACAACAAAAATAAACAACATGGAACAATGAAAACATCAAATTGAACTACCATGATACAACATAGGACACACATCATATATTTAGTTCAAGAAAAGAAAGTAATAATTTCACAAAATTCATCAAATACACTTCTTAACAGTATCTATATTTTAATTATGTCTAACTATAATGATAGATATCCAGTAACTCACTAGTAAAATATAACATAATCTAGGAAAATCCTATAATTTATTTATAAAGTAATTGTAAACAACATAATGTAACTCAATAAGAGACAAAAACTACTCATAAATCAAAATTTTCTGAACCCACATTGATAACCCATTACATTAAAAAATGATTCATACCTGATATATTGTGAATGGTTTTTTCGATTAGTATGGACTATAAATTGGTGTTGTTGTATAAAAACAATATATATTAAATTATTTCACCCCAAGGATAACCGAATAAAATAATATAGTTTATCAAATTATGAAATATTCATAATTATAATACATTAATAATGATGAAAATAACTCAAATGATACTGGAATCCATGGAAACTGAAAAATGAAATGAAGAAATTAATGAAACATTAAATTGTAAATTGTGGACAAGAAACTCTACAGGTCACAGAAAACTCAAAATTTACTACTATAAAGAACAACCATTTTCCCTTAGAAATTATTTCCCATTACAAAATAATATCAAAATAAATTATAAATAATATAATTACAAACAATTATATAAGACAAACTATTCTTGTAAGATCCCATCACACATTCGATATGTTATCTATATCATGTAAACCAACTATTATAAATTTTCATCATACATTGTTTGATTAATCATTTCCAAATCATTATCAAAACATTCATTTATAATATATATAATATAAACTATAAATCACGTATAAGAATATTCCCTCAATTCCATTATGAATAAACAATTAAATCAAAATAGAATAAATAGTATTCTCATTCCATAGGAATGTATAAATCATTTTTAATAATACCATCTTGGTTATAATTCACATGGATAGTGGGATCATTATTCAAGGATCCCCACACATCATAATTACATATGGTTTAATGTCATCACAAATCACTATATCTCAATCCTTGGGAGAATATGAGTTCCCCGGAATGAATGAACAACATACCCCCAAAATGTTATGTACCAATGGAATTTTCAATCTAGGTATGGGGAGAGCTAATAGAATACCAAATTGATTTTCATATACTACCCATTTATCTATCCCACCATCCATCCTATTCAGATAAATAAATCTTATAAGAGGAAAATATGGTCACCCATTGATTTCAGATAAATTGTTTTTCATTTTACTTGTGGAAATATATAATTCATTTCTTACCTACTATCATATATCTAAAGTGGGATACTTTATTAAGGTACATTTTAAAAAAAACATCCTGTATAAAAATGATCTGAATCATTTTCCATTTATGTCATCACAAATAAATCTATTCCTTATCATAACGTTCATAAAACTATTCTTCATAACTGGGAAGGGGAAACATATATAATGTGGGAGAGGGGATTCATAGTCTACGTAAATTTATCAAATAACAATAAGTGATCTTATTCTAGCATAAGTGAACCATAATAGATAAATGTCATGGAAAAATTAAAAATCATTCCAATCAATTCATAAATGATATCTATGAATCATGGAATAAGATTTTTCAATCAAAATCTATAAGACATAAGAGTGATGAAAAATCAACAATCAATAATATTCCCTGAAATCATATCAAAATAATAATACATATTTTTAGGGATGTCACATAACCATTGAAAACAATTTATATAACAATGAAAAAGTCATGATATTATCTTATAGGATTGGGTTCAATCACCATTCCATTATTTCTTTACATAAATTTCACTCCCAATACATTGAAAAATAGAAAATTGGGATGTCTCCAAAGACATATTGGATCACTTTTTAGAACTGTGGCTCTAGGTAGTCTATAGAGAAAGTGTTACTAAAATAATGGCCATTGATGTTGTTTATGGCCATTGTCTTGAATACCATGGATATTGACCATTTTATGATTGGATATAGAAACATTTATATTGAATATTATCATATGCTCACCCATATTGATATGTTTTGGTGAAAATGTGGCTATAGGTCTCCCGCTTTTGCGTGGGAGGAAAATATTTCTGCAGAAATAAAGAGTTGGAAGCTCTATTTCCTTGGTTTTACTATTATCTCTAATGTTTTCAAAAATACATATAACATTTTATATATAAATATATATATACTTGAATCTATTAAGGGTAAAGTGATAAGTAGGATGAGTCCTAGAGGTAAGGTTTAGAGATTGAATCTAGATTGGGAAATATTATTTTTGGGTTATAGCCACAGTTTACATGTTTTATAGACACAGTTTTCCACCATGGTAATAACACCTATGACATAGTTTAAATTGTTGTGATATCCCAACATCCACATTGGACAACTACATGAAATATTATCACAGTTTGGAATATTGTGATAATAGGTCAGACGTTATTGCTACTCCTATAGTGACCATGGTTTTGGGCCATGTGTCCATGGTTTTAAACTGTGGAACTATGCTAATTTTCTAATTGTGTATATTATTGGATAATGTCCCATACTGGACTAGGATCACTCTAATGACCAGTCCTTAATACCTCAAAATATTCCAATTTTTATCCAAATCATTAGATTCATATATAATTACATCCCCATAAATTACATATTGAACAATATAAATAATATTTCCTATAATGTAATAAAAACCCATTATATAATCAAATAATAACATGTAGAAAATATATGTGTTTCATAAATATTTCATCATTACAAACATAAAACATCATTATAGAGAGTATATATTGGTACATTTTATTTGAATAATAGTAAATCTTAAGGATCCCCAAAGAGATATTTTTATTGACTAAATACATTTAAAATCTCACAAGATAATTTCATGAGGGAAATGAAATTTTTATATTAAATAAATTATTTAGAATCTAGAAATATCCATCATTTTGTAGAAAAAAGTTATTTGAAAATAATGAACAAAATATGTAAAGTAATAATTAATTTTATTATAATTCATGGTGATGAGGAAATTAATAAAATTAATGATTGTTAAAAAAACATATCACTTTTTTAGTAGAAATAAAAAATTAAAACATTTTAAAAATGATTACAATTATCATTTTAAACATTGTTATTGAAGGTAATATATATCCAAAAATTAAATTTATTAATAACTCTATAAATATTACTACTTTTTTATAACATTATATAGAAATATATGAAAATTTATAAAATTATTTTGACATAATAGAAAAAAATATTAGTTTTCGATAAATAAAATTATATTTTTTTCATGAGAACATACATTGAGAAAAATGAAAAGAAATTATGGAATATATAAAAAATTAGAGGATGGGAATGAAATATGAATTTTGAGAGTTAAATAATAAATATAACACCTCGACCTGACAAAAACCTATTATTACATCTATTTTGGATCTATAATTGTTTTACTTGATATTTTATATTTTATTTTTTGATAATTAATAATTTTTGGAGAAGTAAGAGGTCGGTGCGAGGATGGTTCATTGTTATTATAAATTATAAATTACCCCTTTTTAAAATGTTCACCCTAAAATTTGGTCATCTCAATGCTACGTGGTTGGGCTCCCAAACATGCACCATTTCCCTTTCAACTGTGTATCCAATAGAATAATCATTATCCACCACACATAGTTTTCTACATGATCTTGAATCCTCTCCAATGGGGCTATGTAGATTCCTCCTCCATCAGATAGGGGAACTAAATGGTATGTTCATGTTCAGCCAGATCATGCGGTCAAATTGTACGGTCAACCATGTAACAAAAAATGGTAATTTACCACTTTTAAATTCATTATTTCTAACAGAAATCAAAACATTTCCACCCCCGTAATACCTCCAACAGTTATGGATCCCCTCCCACACCACTCCCTTAGGTTCTTCTCATCCTCTTTTCTGAAATCATGGGATTCCATTAGAATTTGAGGTGGATCGTTAATGATAAACCCTTTTTTGATTCTCTTTCTTCCTTATTCTTCAATTTTCATCATGAAATTCTTTTAATTTAGGTTCTTATTCCCTAGGTTTTATTTTAACAAAATATTAAATTTGGAATTTTAAGATTCTATGGTTTTCCTTGGGTCCATTTCCTCTAATAGAAAATGTAGATGTGATTTCATTTTCCATCACTATGAGAACCATGAATTGAGTTATGATTACCTAGGTCAAAGTATTTTAGTTTAATTACATGGTTTCGTGGTTTTTTATGTGTGATTTATTTCCATATGAAATTTATTTGAAATTGAGTTAGGGTGATCCGTATAATTGGATCCAATTTCATTTTCTGGACACTTCCTCTCTACTTTCCATGGATTTCATTACTTTCAAAGAAGTTTTCAACCTTAATTTTGAGTGAAAAAGACATATTAATTACTATAATAATTTATTCAATAGTTTTTTTCATGTTTACCAAATATCCCACATGAACACTTTATATTAATAATGTGTTTATACTTTAATTTAAAAATCAATTTTTTTCCAAGAGATGATTAGGTCTGAATGGAACATTGACTTGTTTTAATAGAAATGTAAAACCTCTCATAAGAAATTACCCCATTGATATAGCTATTTTGTGTCTGTGATAAATATGTGAACCATATTTTCCGATGTGGATGTGTAAAATATTTTGTTTGTGTTTCAAATAAAAAATGGATTCACCTATGGAGATATAATAGTGTTGCAAAGTGGATTTTAGTTTTATGAAAAAAATATTATAGGTATATATTTTATAGATTAATAAAAACTCACAAAAATTTTTTATCATGGAATCCTTGGTTAGTTAGGTTTATGCCTTAGATACACATGTTTTACTAGTTGAGATTAGGCATTGTCTAGTGTCCCTAAGTTGATAACTGACATCTTTTGGGGTGTTTCCCTCAATTGATCCAGCGATGGGTATTTTTCTAGTGATTTAGAAGTTATTTTTGATAAATTCTACCAATAGAGATTTACTATTAGATAATATTTATATCCTCTTATTATTCCATCCTGACCAGCACCAAGGATCCCATGACAGTAAATTAACATATCTGTTGCATTTTATTTTTTATTGATTAATTTTAAGGTGACATTTTTCATTTATTTTTACTAGATTCATTGTAAAGTGATATTATTGATTTCATTGGTTGGAAGTGATACATAAGGTCACCTGAAGGTATGTTCCATTTTTTATACTACTAAATTTTCATTTAATTTTTCTTATTTTTTGTTCTTATATGGTCAATTTAATCCTCAATTGAGTATTAAAAATAAAAAACATAGGTTTCTATGTCGCGAGGATAGGGAATGCCTCCTGGTCCTAATAAAATATTAGCTTGAGAGACAAATTTAGGGTTGAACTGAGTTTCATCTAGGAAAAATCGAATTAAATAAATGTTAATAGATTTTGGTTGAGAATGTTCTATAGTTTGGGACAAGTATTTTTATAATTCATGGGGTATTTTGAGATTATGTTCTTAATCACCACCTATTAAAAAGGGTGCATTAATTTATTGAGTTTTCAATTTTGGTCGTTCCCTAATATTAGTTCTGATATCACAGATGTTTTTTTTGAGATTTTTGGTTTATGTTAGAATCTTTATAGTAGGTATTGATAATTTTTTATTCATTTTGGATGAATTCAATGGGGTATACATAGGTTTCCACGGTCTGAAAACAAATCAATGACCATAGAACTACCACCATGGAAGTCTATTATACTCACATTAATGTCATATAGTCTATAACACATAGTGTTTTTATGAATTTTTTAAAATAAAATAAATTTTTTTGATGGATTGTGTTGCAAGATAAACCATATTAAGCATTCACTACATACAACACTAGCTTATCCTACTTTACATGAAACCTTGATTTTCTACGAAACAAAATTTTATAATGGTAATTATTTGATCATGGAAAATTAGAAACTAGATGTAATAATTATTCGTATGAATAAGATTAAATGATTTACGAAAATATTTTCTATAAATTTATAAATAATTATTACTTTGGTGGACATTTAATTTTTAATAAAAATAAAACCCCTATTAATAAAAAGAATTGTTTTTTTTAAAAATAAATTTAAATGTGAAGAAGTATTTTCTATACTAATAAATAAACAAATAGATCCTATAGAAAAATATTAATAAAATATATATTAAATCTAATTATTAATATTTACAATAAGCATTTTCCATATATGATATAAATATTAATCTTATTTTATGACATAAAATTTATTTTATAAAAGTGGGTTTATCACCTTTTAATGGAACACCTATTTTATCTCAAAAACTTTGACCTTTTAAAAATTCATTATGAAATATTAATATTAATATTTTAAATTGTAATTTATTTATTAACCCATGGTTATTTTTTTTATTTTTCTGATATGTTTTATTTAAGATGAATAATGTATAATAATGCATTTTAATTATAAACTGAATTTATATAAAATTTATTTAAATAGTTAAATAATATATTAAATAATATTTAAAGTGTACATTTTTTAATTATAAATAATACAATCCATTTTTTGTCATATTATTCAATTTTACGTAGTAATGAAATATTAATACATTTCAATCTTTCGATCATTTTTAAAAAAATAAAACTTGGTTTCATCTTATTTGTGGAATTAATTTAAAATAAGTTTCTTCATATTATATTAATTGAATTTTAAATAATAGATTTGATGTTTGGAATCATAATTTCCAAATTTAGTAAATAGTTACATTTTATTTTTGAATAATGTGAATATTATAGTGTAATGTAATGCCATATGATTTTTTATTTGATTTTCAAAAAGACTGCTTTCAGGGTGAGAGGTAACCAGAACAATAGTAAAAAACATAGTGGGATTCAGCAGTTGTGAGCCAAATTCAAAATCCAGACACACCAAATGAGGAGATCACTTTTGGGATATGCTAGCATCCGTTGAAGTCACAGTCATGATCGTCATCCATCATCGTCTATGTAACCACCGTCATCATCATTGAATAATCACCACAAAGTAATCATCACTGATTCAGCATTTCATCAGAATTCCAGAGTCAACCAGTCACTGCAACCAACATCGCCACCAAGAAAAAACATTATAGTGTATAAATCGGTGTTATGATAGTTAATTATAAATAATCTAATTAAGAGTAAATATAAAAATAAAAATATTATATAATTTTCATAATTCCTTGAGAAACGTTTTTTGATTTATATAATTTTACTATTAAAAAAATATAGTTCACATTTTAATAATTTAAGGGATAGTTTTCCATGAAAATAACATAGTTTTTATTGAAATCAATGAGAGTGAATAAATTCCACACTGTTAATTTTAATAAGTGTAACATTTTTTATATGTGTATAAATAAAATAAATTATTGACTATATGTATTATTATGAAATATTATTTTTTTACCTACATAATAATTTTTTACTGAAGAAATTATTACCATAATTAATTATACATTGACGATTCATTATGTATTGAATTAATGAAAAAACATATATCAAATGATAAAATAAATATCAGAAGTAATATTCTCTTAATTAATCATAATCATCCAAAAAATTTATATTTTAATATGAAATTTTAGGGCTATATTATATATTTTTTTTATATAATCTTGCAGTATTTATTTTTTTATAGTTAGTGTAATATTTAGTGTCCAAATTAGCAGTAATTATATATTATGAAAAGTAATGTTTTGTAAAATTTTATATAAATCATTAAAATATTTTATAACATAAAATGGAATGTGTTATTGTCAAAAATATCATTAATATTCTATTTACAGTCCAATTGACACATTATATTTAAAAAAATAAAACATATTTAAATTGAAATAGTTATTACCATAGTTAAAATTCAAATAGGTTAACTAAGGGTTAATTCAGATATTAAGGTTCAAAATAATATAAAATATTTACCAAAATATGTTTGTTTATAATTTTAAAACATTATATTATATGACATTTTAATCAGTTATCTATAATATGTATATTGATTTAGATTGATTTTTTTTAATTTAATATTTTGAGAAATTCTAAAAGTGCCCCTCGCCACTCTTATAAATGTTGACCCATTCATCTACTTCATTCACACATCTCAAAAACTTTTTCTAAAAAAACCCAAAAATAATCTCCTCCCAAATTCTCCAAATCATCCAATGAGCCTCACATTGGGATTTATTCTATTCAAGGAAGCATTTGGTGAAAATCAAAAGGAGTTACCCAAAGAAGAGGTAACATCATTCAACAAGAATTTGTGTTTCATTTCATTATACACCCACTCAATTCATGTTATTAAATGATTATATAAAAACATAATTATCCTAAATATACTAATATATTTGTAATCTATCTTTATGACCAACACTCACACACACCTCAATCCAATGTGATACACAATCATCGTTAGTCTATACGGCAGACTACCACCTCCCGAACCAATTTTGTTCATTCACTTTTTTACTCCACTGATGGTTGAGTATAATGATGTAATTTATAACTTTAATATGAGTTTTTATTACATATATTATGTATTTAAGGATACATAATTTTTATATAAAATATACTATCATGCATTCCATTTTGTGGGAATAGAATAACATAATTTGTGGACATATGGACTGCCACCTCCTCAATGCGAAGTGATTCATTCATATTTTACATGGAATATGTGAAGAATTGTTTTATTAAATTTATATAATACATATTAAATAATAATTTGGATATATTTTTAATATATATATTCATACATATTTTTCATTTACATTATTTAGTTAAATACAATAAGAGAACGAAAACTGTGTTAATTTGTACTTAAGAACTACTGGCTCCATGAATGATGTATTATATTTCATATTCATATGTTTCATAGATTATTATATATCAATTATCAATGAATATATATATTTTTTATATAATTTTTTACATTTTTGAGATCATGATATAAGTAGGATCATAACATATATACTAAATCAAAACATATATATAACACTACAAGATTATTACCAAAAACACAATGATATGAGAAATTATTAATAAAATGGTAATATAAATTTATAATATAATAATATATAGTCCGATATATATTTATATGGTTACAAGGTATAGGGATAAAAATTATACACTTATTATATATGAGGACTGAACTAGTACGATGACATTTTAGACTTAGGGTAATGTATTTCAGGTCTCACTTTTATTTTTGTCATATATATCCTATATTCAGAATGTATTATTATTATACGATCAATATACTGACTTCAGATATATTATATAAGGAATATAATTTATTTTATAAAATTAAAGTTTTCATTTTATGTCATAATTTCACTATGATCAATATTCAAAAGTTACTCTAGTAGTAATGGAATTTCAAGCCTCACATTTATTTATGTTAAATAAATTATGTATTCACTAGTCTTTTATCTTATTTGGTGTATATAATAAATAATAATTCTATCAATGTTCTTTATAATTAAATTTATGGTTATTTTCAAAATTATTTGATGATATTTCTTCATCGGGTTTATGATTCAAATTTCTTCCAAATTGGTAATGTAATTTAGTCGCAATTATATTTATTTGAGACAAATGTTATGTTAGGCACCTACATTATTTTACATGGTTTCGAAACTGAAAATTGATATATTTTTTAATTAAATAATTATTTCATGTATATAATAAGCATCATTTAGTGTTACTTGATAATTGGTCCAAATTTTGTGTTCCTTCAAAATATTTTTTCAAAAAATGTTTTAAAAGTGTTTTAAATTTATTATGAATCTGCATGTAAATGGATTTAAAACATTTTTAAACTATTTTACGAAGAATGCATAGTATATTTTTAAAATTATTTTAAATTAAAAACAGTTTTTCAATTTTTTATGATTTTAGAATGATTTTCATTCAATGTGTAAAGGGTAGTTTTCTCAATAATTATTTTAAAGTATATTTCAAAACCCATTTTCCCTATATGTTAAAAATATTTTATAATACATATTTTTTACTAATATTATGATTCCAAGATTATATGAATATTTTCTATATGGTTATTTTATATTAATGATGAATAATGTATGATCATATGGTATACATAAATATGGTTTTCATTATATCACGGGTGGACCAATATCACCTTCCGATGCATTGGATAATGATTTATATCTCATAGGATAAGGATGGGAACAAAGTCGGTGTACTTAATTCACTGTGGGAAGAAAGTGAAATGAGATCCACTATAAGGAAGAGACTCTGACTGGGTATGGTGAACACAGAATTATGTGCCCTAATAAGTATTGGAAATGTTATTTTACTTCTAGGAAATGATATTACATATTTATGTGTATGCCATATTTTCATGATTTATGTGATTGTTATGATCTCATTGGTTATGTTATTTTATTACTATAGGATTACTATATTTTGAAATTTTAATCATTTTGTAGTGACTCATGTATATGATCTTTTACATGTTGGTCATAATATCCAAAGGTATTTCTTATGATCTCATAACCCTATGTTATTCTCCCATATCTCTTATACTTACCCTTAATTTGAATTTTAGGGCACAATTTTCTTATGTTAATTGTTTATAGAATATTAGAAAATATGTTAAATGAATTTTACATACAATTATTTTTCATCTATGATGTTGATAACATATTGTAAAATAATAAAAGTATGGTATAGTGGGAGATAATGTCGATAGTTATGAACTAATTATTTATGAACCCAAACCAGTATGATTTTTTCCTAATTTTCTAAAATTGTAATGCTAAAAGTTCATTGTGTATATAATTGATCCAATATTTTCTTTTTTAACATTTTTTATTTTTAATTGTAATCATAAGGTCACATTCATAATGTTTATGTCTTTAGAAGAAGATACAACCATGTAGATTCTAGGCTTTGAAATTTTCTTTCAAAGAAGGGATTAGATAACATTGGAAATTATGATAATTTAATGAGAATTTATCTTATGATTTTAAGATAAAATAATCTGTATATAAGGAAAAATGTTTGAATCCTTATACACAGATTTTAATCTTTTAATTTGTAAAATTTTAGGGTTGGTAATGGTATTTTTGTATGTATTTATTCATAAGGTAATTATGGGTCATTAATTTTCGAGAAGTAATAAGAATGATATTAGGAACCCTTTGAGACTAAACAATTTATTTAACTCTAAAAATATCACGGTTAAATTTGAATATTTTTTTCATGTTTAATATATTATATAATGAATATATTAATTATTCATATAAAAATGAAAAATCATGGGATGGGTGACAACCTATCATGTCCAGTAAGGTCGAAGGGATTGAATCCACAACTAAAAGGTGATAATGATGCAACACCTACCATCGACCTACATGAAGTCCTCATGAGTATGACATATTCATTTTACTGAAATAATTAGTGATTAATTATAAGATGAATTTAAGGATTATATGTGTTATCATATTGATAACCATGGGTTTAGATATAGATTTGTGGTTAAAGTGATTAACAATTTTTTGGAGGATGATTTCAATTTTTGAAAAACATAATTATATTATTGGATAATAATTATAGAATAAAAGTTGAATTTTAATTTAGAGGCATATATGTTATTATTGTGGATTTATGGTGAATAATTTTATTTAATTAAATGGTTAGAATATCATTAAGATTATTAAAGAAATTACTTTTTAGTAAGACACATTAAGACTGATTAATGTTATTTAGAGAGAAATGTTAAAATTCATATTTGAATATGATATAATTAATTGTTCTTAATTTTTTAGTTTCAATATTAATATTAAAATAATTTGATTAACTTTTTTAGCATAGATATGTTTTGAATGATCAATGTTGAATTTTTCGTAATATTTATGTAATTAATTAATCTGTTTGAAAAATTATGTTAACATGTACTAAAATTTTTATTTTTTCTAAACTCTTAATCATATGGAAAATAAAATATTATTTTGTAAGTATTTTATATTTTTAGAAGACTATTTTGATACTTTATTATTGAAAAATGCGTCTTAAAATTTTATATTTGGAGAAAAAATGAATTTTGGGACGAAATTTAATCATTGTTAAAACTATACTTTGTATGAAATAATTTTTCCCTATGTTCATACTATATGCAGTAACATAATTTTTCAACTACAAGAATAGAATTTTGCAATAAAAATTCTATTGTTTACATTTCATTATATGAAATCAATGGTATTTTTAGCAATCAAAAACTTATAATTTTTTTATAGTTAACATTATAATGGACATGTTTTATATCACTCTCCTTTAAAACTTCATAATAAGATTTCTTTTTCATGTATATATTTTCTATTTTTTCAAAATTAATCATATTCTAATTCATAATTTACAAGTTACCTTTGGATTTCACATTCCCTCCTAAAAAGTGGATGTTTTGTTAAATTTATTTACAATGTGGGTTTACCACGAATGAATTTTTAAGAATCAATCCTTGACATCCAATTAGAAATTTAAAATCACAAGGTTTTTATTTGATTTTAAATTCATCATTTTATTAGAATGGTTGCTTATCGACACCTGTTACGAACATATTTCTATCAAAATAATGATATGTTCCATGAATCTATTCAAATGATGTACCAACATGATCATTTTAATGTATTAAACCCAATGGATGTACAGCTGGAGGAAGATCATTCTTAAGAAAAAACTTAGTAAAAATTCTCGATTATAGAGATAATGTTCTACAAAACAAGACTATTAATATGGATAAGGTTTTTTGGTGAAACGACCAGTTTGAAGAGGTTATGTGGTAACTTGAGGAAATATTATTATGATGTTGTATCTATATTTTTTTTTCAGAATGACAAATTTAAAAGGGGAAATTAATTTCAAGGAGGTAAAATGTTACAACCAGTGATTAATGGGATTTTTAAGAAAAATAGACATCTATTATTGCCAACATTTCAAACTAAATCAATTTAATCTTATGCTACATAGATCACTATATTATCATACATTACATGCCACACTAATTTTCTACAAACCACATTTTATTATTATAATTATTTTACGAAGAAACATTTTAGCCTAACCATTATAATCAATGGAATGAAAAGGATTAACTGAATTATAAATTTTTAGATTTTAAATTTACATATAATTAATTCTTTTCTAATAAATTAATTATAAATGATAATAAAACCCTATTTATAATAAAATTAATTTTTTTTCTAAAATAATGTATAAATTTGAAATGTGTCTTTATGTAGAGACCCGTAGCCTGACGTACATGGACATTACATTACATTTGCGGAATACTTAGTACATAACAAAAACACACACACACAAGGATCGTAATAGTTTAGTGTCTTTGGAAACTCGAAACGTAATCTTCTAATCGTGGTAAAAGTTCTTCAATATCTCCCATAAAGGTCATCCCTTTTTTTCCTAAAACCATTCATTATATCCTGGGGAAAAGAAAACATAAAAGGGTGAGCTCAAATGCTCAGTAAGGGTATACAAAAGAAATAAAAATCATATCATATCTTTTTGAAAATCATAACCTGCAAAAGAGATCATAATATCTTAACATGGAACAAATCATAGAGGTGAAAATAAGATCACCATAATCATAACATGAAACTTGAAACTTTGTGGCATGCACACGTAATCATGGAAAATCATTTCTTGTTAGTCATGACTCATTGCCAAGACTATCTTAGTGGACAAAGTCCCTTTCTGAATCGAGTAACCCTCGTTTCAGTCCTGTTTCACTGAACCGGTATAACCTACCATTCCAGCCATGTCTATCTCATGAGATATAAAATCTTTACCCAATGCATTGGAGGGAGATATAGGTCCCACCCATATTATAATGAATCCTTTCTTATGTGTGCCACATAATCATAAAACATACATCATCGCATAACACATGTAACAAAAATAGGATTCTTGAAACATCATGACATCATAAATCAATTCATATAAGATAATGGAATTCATAAAAATAATTCCATCACAACATGATCAAATCAATGTAATAATAGGGATAAAAAACAGAACCCTTTATTATCTTAGATGGAAAATAATTTTGATAAAACACTTGAACTTCATTCTTGAGGAAAATATCCTTTCTTCTTCAAAAACATTTTTCCTTTCATAACATGCCATACAATTTTAAAATAAAAGAAGTTGATTAAAAATAAACTTGAAGACTTGTAAAGGAAGCTTCTTGGAAATAATGTTTTAAAAATCCATTCAAGCCGTATAAGTTAAAAAAAACATTTTCGTACTTTTGTCGGAAAGTCAAAAAGTACCTTGTACGAAAAACGACAAAAGATTCCTTTCATACATATTACTAAAAACTCACCGAAGGGTAAAAATGGATTTAAACAATTGTAGGTGGATGGAAATAATATTACATATTGATGAAACATGGATGTGGATGATAAAATACACCCCAGTAAATACTTACGAATAAACAATCTCGGATAAAAATGAGATTGTGATATTTCCCTTACCTTAGGTCCGACTTGCTTTGTAAGTGTCCGAACCTCCTGTATAATGATTTAAATCATGTTATTGACTTATTACAGAATCATATTCATTGTTATGATATCATATATGGTTCACTTATGACATTATATTACCCGTTCTTTTGTAAATTCCATGTTAAAGAAGCGTTTTGGGTAAAATCGTTTCATTTATCGTAGGTGTTTTGACTTGTTGTTCTTGACATCATTATTACTTATATCATGATTTACTTACTTCCAGAATATAAAATATGATTTATATATCATATATATTCAGTATATATATATATATATATATAATATGTAGATAAATAAAATGAAAAACACCGTTCATGGAGACAGTAGTCCGTACGTACGCATGAACGCTGTTTTCCTTTCCTTATTGTCTTGAAATGGAAGTAAGTAGATGACATACATATGTATATATATACATAAATCAAGTAGCTTTATAATGTCATATATTTCATTATTATTTCTTATATATACTTTATAATCATTCTTAAATGGTTAACATGGAGAATGAATCTCATCGCGTCGTGGAGACGGTAGTCCGTACGTACGCACGAGCGATGATATCATTTCTATAAATATTGAATTGAATTGGAGTGGATTATAAAATATATCAGAATCAATATGATGTTGTAATAACTATGTATAGTTATTCTTTACACCATTATACCCATCCATGTAAGGTGGTGGTGGAAAATAGATTACACCACGGCGTGGAGACGGTATTCCGTACGTACGCACGCGCGGTGATTTCTTTTTCCGTAGGATGGATAGATGGTGAAATAGGGTTGTTTCATACTTATAATAACATATAAGTATATGAGTGATACTTATGTTATTACTTAATAATGAAACAACCTAAGAAGAAGAAGTGGAAGAAGAAATAAAGATGAAAGAATTGGTAACGGTAATTACCTCTTCTTTGAAGTGCTTCTTTGAGACCTCCTCTTAGGGCACTAGAATTGGTCTTTGAGGAAGACCAGAACCTCTAGGATGTTGCTAGGGAAGTGGAGAAGGTATTTTTGCAGGGTTTGGCCGAGCTTGAGTGCTCAAATTGGTGTGAGGAGGAGGGGGAGGAGGTGTCCTTTTATAGGGGAGGAGAGGGGCACCTTAGGAATATCTCAAAATATTATTTTATATTAAAGTCAAAATCGGTTTATAATGGTTCCAAATGGTCTTATTTCGAAGCTAAAGTGGGGATGGGTAGAAATCCTATCAACCAATAAGATTTAGACAAGTTTAGGGTATTATTTTAACCTTATCAATTAGATTTAACTCTAAGTTAAATAATTTTACTTTTACCGTGTCTTTTTGTTTTCTTTCACTATATGGTTAATACACTTACTATAACATGCCAAACGAACCTAAAATTGTTTATTATTAAAATATATATCCTTATATAAGTCATTTGGCCGAAACTTAGATTTTTATGAATACAATAACAATTAATAATATAATATTTGATTTAACAACTATTTTGTGTCAATTTTGACACTATTTGATATATGATTTTTGTGAAAGTCATAACAGAATTATATGTTCGAACCAAGTTGATTAAATAAACACTAATATATCATAGTAACCTAGAAAATTAGTGGAATTCATAAAAAGTCTCAAATTACATTTATTTTGGTGTTTATAACATCAATTATGTCAATATTTCATTAATAAGATAATTACTACATCATCATTGTGTCATAAATAAATTGAATTATTTAAAGTCTAAAAATTACAAATAAAATATCATTATTTAGGAAATCTTTTTAGCTTTCTAATGAATATTTATAGTCTAATTTAGCTTATGTATAACCCCATATTAAAAATGTTTTCGTAAATAAACTTTGATTTTACCTCTTTTAACTCTTCTTTGAATTAAATCATAATAAATGTCCTAATCTAATCCAAGTGGGCCTAAATGGTCATATTATATTCATAAGGTTGTTTTGACCGAATTACACTTATCCAATTGAATTAGGACATGTGTTAGGGTAATAGTAATATCATATTTACCCTTAGTTACCCTATTTACTATTAACCGTGGGAAAAAAAAGTAAAAAGTTACTATTCACCAAAAATTATTTTCATCTCATTGAACCAAATTTTAGTCCTTGATATTAACCGTGTCTGTCGGATTTTTGAAACTCCATTCACAGAAGTGGTAAAATTAAGTTTTATGCAAAATTCAGATTTTAACCTACCACTTAGTAGTTTCACTATTCATCAAAAATTGATGTTTTTCAGAACAATGCTAAAATTTCATCCTAAGCTATATTTCATATTCCGAATTCAAAAATGAAGTCTATTTTACCATATTCATAACATAGATGTTGCATTAATTAATTTTATAATTAAATCCCGCTGTTAAAACAAATAGCGTGTTTTTATGAAACAATATCTATCAAAAGATTGACACTTGTTTATGTCTGGTTTAAATGTAAAATTACATACAATGACCAACATTGTATTTAATTGTAAAAATATATTCTAAATATACTTTAAAACCACTCAAATTAATAATTTATCACTATTAATTATTTCGATTAAAAAAGTTGTTTTTAATTAAAATTTAGTAATTTTCACTATTCATCAGAATATGAAAGTTATCCGAAAAGTACCAAAATTTCACCCTAAGATAATTTCGATATTACGAATCCAAAAATGAATTCCATTTTGAAAAATAAAATTTACTAAATTTCAAAAAGTGGTTATTACTATTCATAACGGCTAGTTTTAATAATATCTTAATAGCATATCGTTGTTTAGCGAAACTCGGTGTTGCGTACAACACACGCTATCGAGGAAGGTTGTGATTGCGTGTAATTCAAGCCAGGTCAGAGAAGTGTATTGTGAAAGATCCTTTTGGTGTAGAGTATAACACAAGACATTAATAAAATTAAAAATAATATTTTTCATAAAATCTCGGGCTGTTACATTCTACCCCCCTTAAAATGAATTTCGCCCTCGAAATTCGTCGGGGTTATAAATGGTTTACTATTCGAAAGTTTCTTTAATAGAAACCCACATCGTAAAAAGGAATACCAAAACTTGTCTTTAAAAACTAAAGTATGAAATTTAATGATTACCCAAATAAACTAATCACTGGGTTTCCACATAGGTGAAAATATGGATATGGAAGAGAAATATAACCATCATGTTCTGATGGAGAGTGGTAGAGAACATGGCTATGAAAAATCCAGTAATCACAAATCCATAAATTTGTGACGATCTATGGTACCATCTGATTCATCAGGTATAAGATCACTAGGACAACATTTTTGGTTTTCAACATCATTTCCCTAAAGTTGAAAATTTGAATTAGAATAAATACTTACTTTATTTTGGTACAGTCGCACTATTGTTCGTGCCTTGAACAATTTCCACTTCATCTCTTAAATAAATGAAGTTGAATTTGTTATTCGTGAAGTGTTAGCAGATCATGTGATAGAATGACGGGTCATTCCATCTGTCTCAAACAAAAGGTTTGAAAAGTTTTAAGTTCATCTTATGGCTAGATTAATTGTATATGGTTCCAAAAATGAACTTATACTTCATATATCATACCGCTTAATAAAATAAAACTAGTTTCTACTAAACAGGGACTTCCTGTAGGTCAGTGGTAGGCGATAAGGGCCAGTCGCACTTCGGTTGTGGGTTCGATTCCCACAGCCTTGTCCGAAGCGATGGGCTGTCGCCCGTCCTGCAGGTTGTCCTTTTTCTAAAACTATATTACTATAACATCCCATAATATCGAAAAACTTCTATCCTTAAACAATACTAACTTATGTCCAACATAATCCATTCCAATCTTTAGTCCTATCCATAATACTGCAGTCCATTCTCATAACATAGTGAAAACGATTACCAGAGATTTAATACCATCGTTGATCCCCATATATCATAAGATATATCTTGTTGGACACATTCCAAACATTCAAAGGCCTTAATCTTGTACTCTCTTGAATACCCATTGAACCTTAGTGAAAACTTGAATGCAGTTAAAAGTTAACACTTTCCACATACCAAAATCCTCAAAATTCTATATACTCAAACCATGATATCACTTGGTCCTTATATCAATCATGAGCTCATGAATACTGTTAAACATTTCATTTTCTCGTTTTCCCTTCATTATGCGCATAATATCTCAATCACTTTGAATACCACATTAGACCAATACATAAATATTCCAATATTCCATGATACAACATTATTTTGGAATCCCATTACATAAAAACTTAATCATTCCACCACATCGTTGTCATATTCAACATTGCCAATTGTGATCGCATGTGACTTCCCTTTGTCCTTTGCCTTAAGAGGTTGCTCATGTCGATCATCACTAACCCTTGGATTAGGGCATTTATTGGCATAATGTCCCATCTCCTTGCACTTGAAGCATTGAAGTGTTGGTTGTGCGTTCTCTGCAGTGTTTGCTTTATTCACTTCATTAGAATCCCTTTTTCCATTACTTCGACACTCAGCAGCTCGATGACCTTCTTTTCCACACTTAAAACATTTTATAGTCCCTTTAAGACAATCTCCACTATGCTTCATTCCACACTTTGTGCATAAGGAAACATTCATCTTCTTTTCACCATTATTCTGAGATTTCTCCTTGAACTCCATCTTTCGTTTCTTTTCAAAACCATGAGATGGATATGTAACACCAACTTCCATTTCTACCTTGATAGCACAACGCACAATTTCTTCATAGCTACTGAAGTCTCTTATAGCTAATGCCCTTCGAAGACTTGGTTTTAAGCCACTGAAAAATCGATCAACTTTACTTTTAGGTTGGATGATAATGCCAGAGGCATACCTTGAAAGTCTTGTAAAATTCGCTTCGTATATACCAACAGATTCATCATCCTTTTGCTTTAGTTCAAGAAACTCCTTCTAAATCTTCGTTTGAAGAATACGAGGGAAGTACTTACTGAAAAACAAGTTCTTGAACTCGTCCCATTCCATGGAATCAATTTCATCTCTTTGCCCCGTATTCTTGATAAGATTCCACCATTGATCAGCTTCACCTTCCAAACGATATACTGCTAAGATGACATTATCATGTTCAGAACATTGAAGAACTGAAAATATCTTTTCAGTAGTACTAATGCATTGTTCAGCAACTAATGGATCAGTAGACCCACTGAAAGAAGGCGGACGCTGCCTCATGAAGTATTCAACAGAATGTTGCTCTTTCCTTTGCTCGTTTGGAAGTCCTGCATGATTCATAGCTTGAGAAAGTTGTGTGAGCATGGCTACAAGATTTTGCATTCCAGCTCCCATATCGTTTGGTTGCTCAGGGGGACAATCATTGCATTGTCCATTGCATTGATCAACACGGTTCCTTCGGGTTCCAGCCATCGTCTAAAACCCCAAAAGAATAGTGTGAGAGGCAAAAATCTTGCTAGGGAAAACAACATAATAAAGGGGTAGTACCCTCAATATCTAACATCTTAGGTTAAATTCTAAGATCGTTAGAGCAATTCTAGGACTATAACCTATACGTATACTTAACCTTAGAGACATCCCTAGACATACCTTAGAAATATCTCTAGGGATCTCACTAACGTTTTCGCATCCTAGTTTCCAAAGGTTGACTAAACCTTTCCTCTGATACCAACTGTAGAGACCCGTAGCCTGACGTACATGGACATTACATTACATTTGCGGAATACTTAGTACATAACAAAAACACACACACACAAGGATCGTAATAGTTTAGTGTCTTTGGAAACTCGAAACGTAATCTTCTAATCGTGGTGAAAGTTCTTCAATATCTCCCATAAAGGTCATCCCTTTTTTTTCCTAAAACCTTTCATTATATCCTGGGGAAATGAAAACATAAAAGGGTGAGCTCAAATGCTCAGTAAGGGTATACAAAAGAAATAAAAATCATATCATATCTTTTTGAAAATCATAACCTGCAAAAGAGATCATAATATCTTAACATGGAACAAATCATAGAAGTGAAAATAAGATCACCATAATCATAACATGAAACTTGAAACTTTGTGGCATGCACACATAATCATGGAAAATCATTTCTTGTTAGTCATGACTCATTGCCAAGACTATCTTAGTGGACAAAGTCCCTTTCTGAATCGAGTAACCCTCGTTTCAGTCCTGTTTCACTGAACCGGTATAACCTACCATTCCAGCCATGTCTATCTCATGAGATATAAAATCTTTACCCAATGCATTGGAGGGAGATATAGGTCCCACCCATCTTATAATGAATCCTTTATTATGTGTGCCACATAATCATAAAACATACATCATCGCATAACACCTGTAACAAAAATAGGATTCTTGAAACATCATGACATCATAAATCAATTCATATAAGATAATGGAATTCATAAAAATAATTCCATCACAACATGATCAAATCAATGTAATAATAGGGATAAAAAACAGAACCCTTTATTATCTTAGATGGAAAATAATTTTGATAAAACACTTGAACTTCATTCTTGAGGAAAATATCCTTTCTTCTTCAAAAACATTTTTCCTTTCATAACATGCCATACAATTTTAAAATAAAAGAAGTTGATTAAAAATAAACTTGAAGACTTGTAAAGGAAGCTTCTTGGAAATACTGTTTTAAAAATCCATTCAAGCCGTATAAGTTAAAAAAAACATTCTTCGTACTTTTGTCGGAAAGTCAAAAAGTACCTTGTACGAAAAACGACAAAAGATTCCTTTCATACATATTACTAAAAACTCACCGAAGGGTAAAAATGGATTTAAACAATTGTAGTTGGATGGAAATAATATTACATATTGATGAAACATGGATGTGGATGATAAAATACACCCCAGTAAATACTTACGAATAAACAATCTTGGATAAAAATGAGATTGTGATATTTCCCTTACCTTAGGTCCGACTTGCTTTGTAAGTGTCTGAACCTCCTGTATAATGATTTAAATCATGTTATTGACTTATTACAGAATCATATTCATTTTTATGATATCATATATGGTTCACTTATGACATTATATTACCCGTTCTTTTGTAAATTCCATGTTAAAGAAGCGTTTTGGGTAAATTCGTTTCATTTATCGTAGGTGTTTTGACTTGTTGTTCTTGACATCATTATTACTTATATCATGATTTACTTACTTCCAGAATATAAAATATGATTTATATATCATATATATTCAGTATATATATATATATATATATAATAGGTAGATAAATAAAATGAAAAACACCGTTCATGGAGACGGTAGTCCGTACGTACGCATGAACGCAGTTTTCCTTTCCTTATTGTCTTGAAATGGAAGTAAGTAGATGACATACATATGTATATATATACATAAATCCAGTAGCTTTATAATTTCATATATTTCATTATTATTTCTTATATATACTTTATAATCATTCTTAAATGGTTAACATGGAGAATGAATCTCATCGCGTCGTGGAGACGGTAGTCCGTACGCACGCACGAGCGATGATATCATTTCTATAAATATTGAATTGAATTGGAGTGGATTATACAATATATCAGAATCAATATGATGTTGTAATAACTATGTATAGTTATTCTTTACACCATTATACCCATCCATGTAAGGTGGTGGTGGAAAATAGATTACACCACTGCGTGGAGACGGTATTCCGTACGTACGCACGCGCGGTGATTTCTTTTTCCGTAGGATGGATAGATGGTGAAATAGGGTTGTTTCATACTTATAATAACATATAAGTATATGAGTGATACTGATGTTATTACTTAATAATGAAACAACCTAAGAAGAAGAAGTGGAAGAAGAAATAAAGATGAATGAATTGGTAACGGTAATTACCTCTTCTTTGAAGTGCTTCTTTGAGACCTCCTCTTAGGGCACTAGAATTGGTCTTTGAGGAAGACCAGAACCTCTAAGATGTTTCTAGGGAAGTGGAGAAGGGATTTTGGCAGGGTTTGGCCGAGCTTGAGTGCTCAAATTGGTGTGAGGAGGAGGGGGAGGAGGTGTCCTTTTATAGGGGAGGAGAGGGGCACCTTAGGAATATCTCAAAATATTATTTTATATTAAAGTCAAAATCGGTTTATAATGGTTCCAAATGGTCTTATTTCGAAGCTAAAGTGGGGATGGGTAGAAATCCTATCAACCAATAAGATTTAGACAAGTTTAGGGTATTATTTTAACCTTATCAATTAGATTTAACTCTAAGTTAAATAATTTTACTTTTACCGTGTCTTTTTGTTTTCTTTCACTATATGGTTAATACACTTACTATAACATGCCAAACGAACCCCAAATTGTTTATTATTAAAATATATATCCTTATATAAGTCATTTGGCCGAACCTTAGATTTTTATGAATATAATAACAATTAATAATATAATATTTGATTTAAAAACTATTTTGTGTCAATTTTGACACTATTTGATATATGATTTTTGTGAAAGTCATAACAGAATTATATGTTCGAACCAAGTTGATTAAATAAACACTAATATATCATAGTAACTTAGAAAATTAGTGGAATTCATAAAAAGTCTCAAATTACATTTATTTTGGTGTTTATAACATCAATTATGTCAATATTTCATTAATAAGATAATTACTACATCATCATTGTGTCATAAATAAATTGAATTATTTAAAGTCTAAAAATTACAAATAAAATATCATTATGTAGGAAATCTTTTTAGCTTTCTAATGAATATTTATAGTCGAATTTATCTTATGTATAACCCCATAATAAAAATGTTTTAGTAAATAAACTTTGATTTTACCTCTTTTAACTCTTCTTTGAATTAAATCATAATAAATGTCCTAATCTAATCCAAGTGGGCCTAAATGGTCATATTATATTCATAAGGTTGTTTTTGGCCGAATTACACTTATCCAATAGAATTAGGACATGTGTTAGGGTAATAGTAATATCATATTTACCCTTAGTTACCCTATTTACTATTAACCGTGGTAAAAAAAAGTAAAAAGTTACTATTCACCAAAAATTATTTTCATCTCATTGAACCACATTTTAGTCCTTGATATTAACCGTGTCTGTCGGATTTTCGAAATTCCATTCACAGAAGTGGTAAAATTAAGTTTTATGCAAAATTCAGTTTTTAACCTACCACTTAGTAGTTTCACTATTCATCAAAAATATATGTTTTTCAGAACAATGCTAAAATTTCATCCTAAGCTATATTTCATATCCCGAATTCAAAAATGAAGTCTATTTTACCATATTCATAACATAGATGTTGAATTAATTAATTTTATAATTAAATCCCGCTGTTAAAACAAATAGCGTGTTTTTAAGAAACAATATCTATCAAAAGATTGACACTTGTTTATGTCTGGTTTAAATGTAAAATTACATACAATGACCAACATTGTATTGAATTGTAAAAATATATTCTAAATATACTTTAAAACCACTCAAATTAATAATTTATCACTATTAATTATTTCGATTAAAAAAGTTGTTTTTAATTAAAATTTAGTAATTTTCACTATTCATCAGAATATGAAAGTTATCCGAAAAGTACCAAAATTTCACCCTAAGCTAATTTCGATATTACGAATCCAAAAATGAATTCCATTTTGAAAAATAAAATTTACTAAATTTCAAAAAGTGGTTATTACTATTCATAACGGCTAGTTTTAATAATATCTTAATAGCATATCGTTGTTTAGCGAAACTCGGTGTTGCGTACAACACACGCTATCGAGGAAGGTTGTGATTGCGTGTAAATAAAGCCAGGTCAGAGAAGTGTATTGTGAAAGATCCTTTTGGTGTAGAGTATAACACAAGACATTAATAAAATTAAAAAGAATATTTTTCATAAAATCTCGGGCTGTTACACTTTAATTCAAAAAAATAAACAAATAACTATTGTTTTATTATATTAATGAAATATATATTAATTTTCTTTTTAAATAATTCATATTATTTGTTTTATGGACATGATAAAAAAATACATCAAATTTCTATTCTTCAAATTGTATTTTTATAAAATTAGTTTTATCATATTTTAATGGTAATCCTATTATAAACCAAATTTAAACAAATTATTAATTATATTTTATAAAATATGCATCATTTTTAATATAGTACGATAAAATTTATCTCATGATGATTTTTTTTATAATTTTCTTATAAATTTAATTCTTTGATGAATAATGATAAATAAGGAATTTTAAGGGAAATTTATGTTTTTAATAGAATATATGTATATTGTTAAATTATAATTTAAATTGGTTTCAATATATAAATATATCAATTATACATTAATAAATTCAATGTTGGTTAGTGGAATCATTTGTACCATTAATTTAGAAATAAAAACATTTCAAATAAATGACTATAATTAAATTAAAAACTCTTTATCTAATCTAGACTGTATAATAAAATTATAATTAATATATACAAATTATATTAATTTAAATTTGAAAAATGGATTCCATATTTGGAATCTTCTAATTGAAATTTAGTAAATAGGTTCATTTTATTTTTTAACAATATGAATTGTACCATTCGTAAATTTTTGTTACCACAAATAAGGAAAAATCATGTAGTTATGTGTAATTATAATATTATAAATATTATAAAATTTACCTAATTGGAGCATACCCAACCAAGAAGACAATATACTGGTTCCCCAATCCAGGTCACCACATGATTTCAAACGCACATCCTTATACACTAGAGGTTCCCAACTAGAAGAAACAGACCAATGGATCACATGGGTATATTATAACCTCTACACATGAGTGAGCCACAACTGATAAAAATATAAAAAACTAAAAAAAATGATTAAAAAAGAATCATGCATTAATTACTATATTAAAAATACAGTTAAACCCATAACCAAACAATAAATATTAAATATCATTCTAATAGAGCCAAAATGGAAGGAAGACAAAAAATAAAGTCCAAGGGAATAATTGAAAAATGGATCCTGACTCCAAATATCTATCCCTAATCCATTCATATCCCATTACCCAATCATCTCTTTAGAATAGGGAATTTGTTTTCGGTTAATAAAAATTCTATGAAATCTTATTGGGTACCTAATGGTATCTCCAGCCTGGTGTGAGTACAACTTAGAAGGCCACTATGAATAGTTTCTATATAATCTCCATATAAAAAATATGATATAAAGTATTAAATAAATGAAAATGTAAACATGAGATAATGTAGGATCCATTTTCTAACAATCTTCAATTTATCCATCTATATAATTACATCTATTTTCAACAAATAATTTTTGTTCATCTCATAGTGAACTATTCTAGGGATTTACATCATATTCACTCTCACATAATCCATTAAATTAATATTTATATTGGAATAAGTCATGTTCCCAATTCCAAAATAGATTTTATTTTCCTATAAAATACATCAAACATACCTTGCAGCCCCATCTAGGAAGTCTCAAAAAGTGCCACATTTAGTCGAAGAGAGTCATTATAGCCTTCCCAAACACATTCATTATATGAGTGGGGATTAGAGATGTAGTCAAAATTGACCCATGTGTTTAGATCCTCCAGTATAATACCCCAAAACTACCAAGCCATGTAACCATTATTATTTATCTATCTACCATATATTCCATATCACAAACCATATAAAATAAATAAAAATCACATTAACAAATTATAATTATAAAACTTATAAATAACAAACAATCGTAAACCAATCATAACATTTAGCACTTACATTACATATCCATTTTAACCAATTTTCAATTCTGATGCCCTAACCCATTACGAATGTTCCATATTTCCCATATATTATTCCATTTTAATTATTCCTTAGTTTAAATTATTTATCCAATTTATACAATAAAATTACAAACATGAAATCTATTTTTCACATTCATATTATTTCATTTATCCCTTTGACATTACACCAAACAATCCCTTATACAATTTCTTATGACTAAAAACAACTACCATTATTGAAACTCCATATCTCAACCAACATATCAAAATATGTATCATGTATTGCATCTCATCATACAATCAATTTCTTTCATAACATTATAATTTTAATTTTTTTTAAATTTTGGTGGCCCTAAACTGGTCTAGTCAATATGAATACATGCCATAGGGATCTTTTGAGCTTTAATTAATCATTTTTTCAACCTTTTTACAATATTTAACTAAGGATATCAATATCACAATAATATAAATTCAATAAAACTATCGAACATTAATAAATAAACATAAATACTCTTGTATGTATCTTATATAATAAATATATTTATTTTCAAGATGAACACAATTCTAACCTATTCCACTGGTGTTGATTCGAATATATTTTCAATCCCCAACCTATAATACTCTAGACAAATATAGTTTTAGTAATTAATAAGGGGAAGAATAAATCCACAAGCCCTAATCTATATATGATAGAAAATGAGAAAATAAAACTCACCTGGAGCTTCGATGTATAGTGAACGACACTACAAAGAGCCTAGAAATGAAGGAGATTGATCCTTGGGAATCCTTGGTAATTATGGATCATCAAAATGTCTTTTATAGATTAAATGAGGGATTAAATTAGTTTAAAAAATTAATATAACATAGGGAAAATATGTAAAAACACACTTTTAATGAGGATCACTATTTGGCCACATAGTTTACCAAACTACGCAACAACTAAGAACTAGCCTCTTCCCAAGAGGGGTACAAGTAGCACAATTTCCTTGGAATCCTGTTCATAATGAAAAACCATGAATAAACCAAGTGGAATTCAATTATACAAGCCTATATGGATTTTATACCCCCACTAATGGTTTATCTAACCATACACAACTCCTCCTACCAGACATAGTTTGGGATCAGTATTTCCAATAACCATATGCCAACCATGAAACATGCACAGGATGTCCCAATTCTCCTTTTATTCTTCTCCTAAACCCCTGGAAGAATCCAAGATTTCTCATACAACCAATAATCATTTATTTATCCAACATTAAGGTATTAAAAAATTAAATAAGATAATTCCCCCACATATTTCAGGATCCTATAAAATCCCAACCTTATAACAACATGTCTTCTAGCCACACATCGACAAATAAGTGACCTTATTAGTTAAATGGGTTTGTATATTAGGATACATGCCCATCTCTCTCTAATCCATGGTTCATCCTAGAAATTACCAGGCTAAAAAGAAACACAAACGAAGGTAACATTCACTCTATACAAGGCTATTTAACTATGTTCCAATATATAAACTATTTTATCCTCGATGCATACATAATCCTCAAGATCGATGTCCTCATATTTAATCACATTATTTGGGTAAGGGTGATACTATCAAAGATGTAACACAAGAAAAAAATTGTACATACCACTATGCCTCATTGATAGAGCCAGTCAGTACATCCCTTTTCTGGTCCTCTCCATGTTCACTAATGGTCCCACATACCTAGAAACAACTAAACTTATTTCTGAATCTAATTTTCACCTAACCATGGGGACACCTAGAGAAACACACACACCCGCCGTATACTCCATATGCAAATGATATTGATCCACATATGATTTCATCTTACTCGAATCTATTTACATACATCTTTGAATATATTGAATATGTTACGGCATCACATACAAGAGAATCAATCCAAGAGACTCTGTTTCCCCAACTTCTATCCAACACAACTGAGCTGTAAATGGTATCCTATAGAGTTCCCATTAAGGTGTCATATGAATCTCCTCCTGGGAACTACTTTTACAGTTGAAATAAATATGTTCCATGTGTTTCCCCAATGATTCACCAATGTATATGACACATTCTGTCAACATGTTCTTTAGTACCATAATAAATAACTCAAACGGCTCATCCTTCCATGGGTCAAATTTCATACTCAGAAAACATGGGTACCTTAGACCTTCTATACTACCTTTTAAAAGAACCAAAAAAAACATGGATCATGATAAAAAAAAGTCATTAACTTAACCCAATGCAACGATACTATCTACTATACATGAAACTCACCCATCCGATCAATGGTAAAGATATCCCGATTTGGTTGGAAATTGATACCTTGTTCATCTTATCCATAACTACCCAGATGGAATCACTCTCCCCTATCTAACTTTTTAGAACAAAAAAATCCATCATCTCATCATGCCAATTTCGATTATGGAATGGAAAATTATTATAAAAATCACTTGGTCATTGGTGATCCAATATTATATATTAATTGGTATAATATTTCTCTACAAAATAGTTAAATTGACTTTTCATCTTAATTCAAAACTACCACCTACAAATATCATGAAATATTTTCATCAATATAGGATTCACTACCCACATAGTGGCATATAACTCACACATAAACTCTTCTCAGATTTAATTAGGAATGGAAAAATTCCCAAAATCATAAATGATCTCATCATAACCAACATACTAACCAGAAGATGGATCCCCACCATCATGAAAATATATCAAATAAAAACACTCTTGATCCTCACTCTATCTCTATTGGATCTCGCATATAATCTTATACTAAACCTCCATGGCTGCAAGTGTCATTTCAACCTGCCCGTCTAAATCATGTAGGTTCAATTAAGAAAACAACACCATCATCATCCACTTAGAACTATATTCCTAAACAACATAAAATTGATTCGTTGGAAAAAATGCATCTAAAACACTATTTCCTTTTCATGGCATATAAACTAGTTCAAAATCAATTTAATCCATGCACTCAACACACCATCACTGTTGATGATTTTTATCTCACTAGAAAAATATTTACATAAATATTTTATGATTGGTATACAATGTAAAACCTTATCCAAACTTGTAATTCCTCCAAAAATTGAAATCATAAATCATAGAGGCCAAATCATGATCATGAATTGGGTAATTTCGTTTATGGGGCCTCAACTATTGAGACCTATATTCCACAACCTAGCCATTCTTCATCAACACTAACCAAATTAGAACACTGGATAGACCACAAAATATGATATTCTCTATACCTAAATCTGGTTGCATCAAAATCTGTGTAGTAGTCAGCCACATCTACAACTCTTAGAAGTAATTATCATGCTCCTCACACCATTCTAACTTCATGTCATCTCTAGTTAGTCAGGAGAGAAGTGATGGAAAATGGGATAACTCAATGATTAGAATTTGGTAATATCTATATAAGACAAGAAATAATCTTTTATCTGAAACATTTAGGGGATACTCTCATGAAACAACAGATTTCACTTTCTTTGGTTACACATAACCACCTTCCCATGAGATGATATTACCTATGAAATGATTCCTTTAAATATAAAAATGGAATTTAGATATCTTATCATATATCATATAATATCTTAGTATACATTGGATGATATCATGATTTTTTGAGTGATCATTATGATTATTTGAGTACATCATGTTGTCATTATCAAAGACATACACAAATTGATCAATATATGGGTGAATGATTGGGTTCATATGGGTTATAAGCATTGTCATATCACTGGTCAATGTGAAAAAAATTCAAAAAAAATTCTTACAAACGATACCTACTCATGGAGGTAATATACAATAGAACATAAGTGTTCATCCATAGATGATGATACCCTAATCTTAAATAAATCTTATAGAATATTGAAGCACATCACAGTTGGTAAAAAAGATCCACAATTCGTGTATGAGCATATAAATTCATAAATTCCATCTGATTCAACATTATAATGTAGACACATATGTACACTTTTCCATAATCTGTCTTGGAAATATACACTAGTGAAATACAAGGCTTTGTAAAAGGATGAATAAACCATTTATTCTATAAATCCTCTTACTGTGTTTTATGTTTTTGATGTTCCGTAAGATCCATTCTATATTTCAAAATGAAATATGGTTTTAATCATAGATGAAACTCAATCATGAAACTTATATATATCTTTTATTTCAACACTCGATAATTTATTAGGAAGCATAACCTAAAAAAACCCTGAAAATAGAGGAATGAATATCGTCTACAATTCTCCATTAACAAGAAGAATGCATTCAAATTGTGTTGTGATTTCACCCAATTGTTGATAATTGGCCCTACATGGCCTTCCCAGAAATATCATTCACCATGATGGACATAAGTGTCTCCATATAGATACATGAGTGTTACCCTATATTTTCAAAAATAAATATATTCCTTGTAAACGTTGGGCCAATCCATTCCCAAAATATAATCAAAACATAACATCTCATGCACAAGAAAATCACACAGAAAATAATACACACTAACCTTTAAGGAACACACCTTATATTATAGGATATTTTATTCTCAAACCCCTAATACAGTGTAAATCATCATGAACAAATATACACATTTCACTGATAGGGAAAACAAACAAAAAACAGATTGTATGCAAAAAAAACTTATCCACCTATATCAAACAATGCACTAGAGGGCATGGAAGATACAAGAAGCATACCTAAAAATATTGATGGTCATCCCTCAACACCGATTATTATAGACTAGTCTTAGGGAAGATGATCTTTCTCTCAACAATGGTATCCATTCTGAGTTCTTGACAATGGAATACCCTTATGATATTGGGACACTCATCCCGGATTACTACACTGACTACCTCATTCGGTATAACATGTCAATCTACAATTTCATTCTAAATAAGGGGTAAGTGTCCCCCTTCAAGAACCTGGAATCATGCACAGTCCAGCATCTCTACCAACCCATTGACAATTCCTATAGAACCTCTTCATATACATCATTATTTTACAAGATCATCACTAAACTATTGGAAATAAGAACTTACCACGCATATGCACATGGCTAGCCAACATATAGAAAAACACATGGTTACCACCGTGAGAGGATGAATGTACTTTATGACTAATATGCACACTTCCAACATGACGATGTTTTCTAAAATTAAACATCATGTCCTTGGATGTCACACCACAGGTCCATCCAACAATATCCATATACTAAATTCAGAAGACTCCCTTATTCTCTCCGGAAATGAGGACCTATTCCCCTACTATTGAAAATGAATTTAAAAGGAATTTGTTCACATGGGACATAATATCATGTCTAAGTCCATCCTGAAACGTCTTTAAAAAGATGTCTCATCCCATTCCACTATTGGAAAAGAACACTGTATGTACATGAAGTAAACATAATAATCGATCGATGACATGGTCCCCTGGGTCAACTACATAAACAATGCATAATTTTTTTCTCATTGTCTTCAAGGGAAAGTGTTCAAGAATCATATCCTAAAATTCTATTCATAGAATACCAGCATCCAACTATTTATGAAATAGAGTATCCTAGTAGTGATTATTCATTCTTAGAAACATATATTCTCTTATATATACTCTCTATTCTAGAGGACACTCCATGAGAGAATAAACCAACCCGATGGAATATTTACAATTGTTTTATACCTCTAGTTCACCATCCCCATAAAATGTTGGAGGATGATTAAATCAAAACACATTGGATAGATCAATAATACTAATCACTACCTTCCCTGAGTCACATTACATCATATACATAAAATGAGAAACGTTATCATGTATCTTATCCTCTTATATGTTATAATGAGCCACTACAATTTCATTACTACATCTGGATGCGAATTCTCTAAGATATGCACTTGTCGCCCAACCACCACATGTTTCCATGGTGTCATTTCTCTATAATTCTAAACACATGTCTCAGAATAAATATCTTAAACCATCGCCAATTTTCAAAAAAAAAATAAGGACCCCTAGAAAATATAAACAACACTTTAATGGTGTACAAGTCCAATGAACATTGAAACACCAAGAAAAAAACCCTAAACAACCCTCTATTGGTTCATGTTTATCATTGGTATACCAGCAAACATGTTAACATGTCTTCATTTGAACACCTTTTTCAAGACATTTTACCTTCTCAATAGGAATCTTCACATTTTGGAACCTTTATATCTTTACCAATAGATACATCCAACCTTTTTACTCATTATTAATATTAATTTAGAAAAAATCATTAACTGTTGTCTAACATTACTTATATTTAGCAAATTTCATCACCATTTTTAGACATTTCCTTATTTATATTTTCAAGTAATATGAATGAAATTATACTTGTCAAGTCCCACACACCCTTCCCACATGTTACAACCAATATTCATGCCACTAAAAACACTATGTTACAATAATGATGCATGAATTCATAAAGAAATTCCATTCATCCAATGAATAAAATAACAATAAACAATTATGTCACATAACATGTGTGTCCCTCAATTAGGAAATATTATTAAACAATAATATAACATATTATGAAAATCAATTTCCACATTTGGTAAACTGGGTTTTCCCCATTCAAGGATTAGCTACTACCAAGAAAAATCTAATTTCATTATCTTGAGACATCATAATATCCCATCTACCATCCCCGGGTAATAATACCACATAAAAGAACCTCTCTGATACAACGTTGTAACATCCCCGAACCAGAATCCACTAAACTGGAAGCCGAGCCAGGTCACCACATGACCGCAAGAATAACTCACAATATGCTAGAGGTTTCTAACTAGTAGTGATGGTCAAACTAGATCACATTTGGATATTATACCCTTTATACCATAGTGAGGCAAAACCGAAAAAATATGAAAAAAATAATAATAAAAACGATAAATGAGAAACACAAATTACTATCCATATATTAAATTTGGTACAAACTAAAACCAAATAATAAATATTCCATGTCATGTTGACTGTTCCAAAGGGGATGGAAACCCCAAATTAAAGACTAACATCCCAAAATGGTTCATGACACATTCTCTATATCCCTCATCAATACACATCCCATAACCAAATTTACTTCCTACAATTAGGCACTTACCCTTGTCCTAACATGAAACCATGAAATCTACTCAGCTACCCAAACCACAACCCGCGAATGGGGTGAGTAAAAATAAGTGGGCCACCACCAATTGGCTCTAAAAAATATCATGTCTAAAAATATGGTATAAGAAATTAGGAAAAAATGAAAATATAAACTAGAGATACCTCATGTTCCATATGTTATCAATATTCAATTTTTCCACTATCTTCATTTTTCCATTTTCATCTCTTAATCTATATTCATAACTCAATCCATTAGTTTAGAAATTTACATTATATTCACTATATCCTATGCTAGTAAATTATTATGAATAAGGGAATAAATAATTTTCCCTATCTTTATAGGGATAACAAATTCATAAACAATGACATCACACTTACCTTGGAACCTCAGTCTGAGTAGTCTCATTGATTCTCATGATCAATTCCCCATATCTACCAATCCATGTGAAATATGTTTATTTATCACATGAACATTTATACCATATCACAAACAATACACAATCAATAAACATAACATTCACACCTCAAAATTATTCAACATATTAATCCACATCAATCCTCATCTTTTTAAGTCATTTACATTTTACATTGCTTAGTTAATTTATCCCATTTCCATTTCTTATTTCACTACAAATTAAGAATACTCAAAAATTCCCATAATTTATTAGGTTTAACATATTCTTCATCTCTCATTCTTTAACTGATTTAAATTTTTATTTACAAAATCAAAATCCATATTTCACATTCACATTATTTTAGTTATCCTGTTAAAATTACCTCAAATAATACATTATTCCATTTCTAATGAATAAACACAACTACAATTAGTTATTCTCTATAACTCAAGCAACATATCAAGGTATTTATCATTATATATATCTTATTATAAAATCAATGTCATTATTATCATTACACTTTTACAAGTTCATGAATATCAGAACACACCATGGTGGCCCTAAATCGATCTACTCAATCTCCACAAATACCATAGGGATTATGAGAAGTTAAATTGATAATATATCACACCAAATTACCAAATATTACTAAAGGAATAAATTTCATATAATGAGAAAAGAAATAACCCTACCACACATTCCCAAATCAACTTCAAGACTAAGTGACATAACATGTAAACCACCTAACAATATCATGAAAATGAACATCTTTTTATCATGGGAATTTTACAATAATTAAAATACCATTTTATGCCCCAACCTATTATACATTTAAAAAAGATAGATTCAGGACATCTTTAAAAAAAATAGAACCACAAGCCCTAATCCAGAAAAGAGAGAAAAGATAAGAATTAGACTTCTCTAGAGCATTGATCCACAGCCTAAGTTGCTCCAAAAAACCTATATACAAATTAGATCGATCCTTGGGAAGACATGGTCGTTTTGGGTCTTCATTAGGGTTTTTAGATATTGAATTATGGAAGAAATTGGATAGAACACATAAAATACATAAGGGGAAATTATAAAAACACACTCTTATTGAGGTGCAAGATTTGGTCGCACATTTTTCTAAACATTGTGCCAAGTATGCATCGTCTCCAATCAAAGAGGGTTCCATTTCACATGGTTACATGGGATTCCAACACAGTTTGATATAAAATTTTCCAATAATACCAAATGCCTATATACATGCTCACATGATTTGGATTTCCCTCTAGCATTGTTTACCTAACAGTGAACCACTCTTTTTGTATATCATGGTTTTGGCACACGATTTTCCCAAATCACATGCCAACCAAGAAACATGAAAAGGTCTAAAAAACACTATATTTTGTTTTTGAAACCCATGGAACACCCCAATATTCCTCATTCACTAGATAATTATTTAATTAGCCAACATGAAGGGATTGAAATGACATTTAAATAAGAACGTACCTTCATGATGTAAAGGATATTACATTTACAAATTCCCAAATATTGTTTCTTTAACATAGTTTGAAACATAACACATCAGGTTAAAAAAATTATTATGTAATTGATAAATTATGATAAAAATTATGTATATACTTTTAAAATCAAATAGGGTGACATAATATCATACTTTTAATATTTATATGAATAATATTTTTAATATGGGGATAAATAGAAATTATTCTTAAATATAATTATTATATTAAAATATAAAGGGTTTATATAAAACTAGAAAATCTAATTTTACTTTTTAATAAATAAATAATCATATATAATTATGCAATGATGATGTTGTAATTATTAATGTTAATGAATAACATCAATTAAATGACAATAGAAATTTTATAATAAATTTAATTTGTATTATTTATGTTTGTCCACAAATTTAGTTTGTGTATATAACCTGTTAGGGATTTATAAAATTATTTCATCATTTTTTTCTATTATTTATTGATTTTTTAATTTCAATTTAATGAATAGTGTCAAAAATAATAGTATTGTCATTTTATGAAAATAAAATTTTATTCAATTTTTTAGAAGTCAAAAAAATGTTATTTAATGAAAAATATGATGATATATGGTCAATAATATTATAATGGTTCTATTTATGGTCCAGTTGAAGATTAAAATATAAATAATGAAAACATTTTTATATTGAAAATTCTCTTACCGTAGTTAAAATTAGAATATGTTAAATATGGGTTAATTAAAATGATATTGAATAAAATAAGACCAAAACATGTCTTAATAATATTGGTTAATGATATTAAAACCATATAATATCTTATATTTGAATAAATGATATTATGGTTTCATTTCTATTGAGAATGAATTTATTTTAAATTAATCTTTTGAGAAATTCACATATCGATCCTCCACTCTTATATAAATTGGACGACTTTATTATCATTTAATTACACATATTAGAAGAATTATCACAGAAAAAACTAAAAATAATCCCAAATTCCATCCCGTAATCTTATAGGCCTCACTTGGTGTAGAAAACCATCAAAGAAAGCATTCGATGAAAACAAAAAGTTGTTACTCATATAAAAGGTATCATCTTTCAACAAGAACTTTTATTTCATTTCATCCTCCACAGTTTAAATTATTCTTATTATATAAATATATAATAACCAATGTATCCTCAATATGATGATATGATTTTCTGATAAGGTTACAACCAATAGTCACACACACTTCCATCAAAGAACATATGTAATCATTGTTGGTCTGTACAGTGGTCAACTGCCTCACGAACTAAAGCCAATTGTTCTTCCATATCCACCTATCAAGGGTTGGAATAATGATTTAATTTTTATTTTTATATGATATTATTAATATTTATAAGGTATTTATTATTCTTAAATTATGTTATATTACATAGCTTCATGACTACAATTTAATGGGAATATGATATCTTTCATTTGTGGTTGTGTGGACTACCTCCTCCATATTACGATGTGATTTTTTCAAATATTAAATGGAATCTATAAAGGAATGATTTAGTAAAAAATTATGAAATGATAATTATTACTTATTTATAATATATATATATATATATCATTTAGTTTATTCAGTTTAATATTAATAAAAAAAATATGTTTATATGTACATACAACCAATTGTCTCATTGAACTGCGTATTTGATTTCATATTTATATATTTAGTATGTTATTATAAATACATGTAATCTTATTATATATGATTTTAATTTAATTTCTTACATTCTATATATCATTATATAAGTTAGAGAACTATAAATATAATAAATAAAATCATATTTTGAAAACAAAATGGTTATTACCAAACACATAAAAGTAACAAAAAATTATTACTAAAAAGATATTATTAATTAATACTATAATAATATATGATTTTATATATAATATTAGGGTTATATGATTGAATAATAATAAACTGATACATGAGTTTTGAATGTGTAAGATTGATTTCAATACATAAGGTAATGGTTTTCTCTCCTTATATATATTTATGTGAGACATTTTATATATTCAACACATAATCATGTTATGTGGTGAATATATATATTATTGCATTTTATATGATGAATATTATTTATTTTGTTATATTAAATAATTCAATTGATGACAGGCTGTCATGTGGATCACAATTAAAATGTTACTATTCTATAAAGGTGACTTCATGGCTAAGTTTTTATTTGTGTGACACCTATTCCATTTTCACCACTTGTTTCTTTTTTTCTGTGTACATACTAATCATAACTATAATATTTTATAATTTTTCATAAAATCATTTATATTTGAGAATATATTTTATGATATCAATTTCATGTGGTTAATGGTTCAAAAGTTAACAAATCTAGAAGGTAATTGTTTCTAAATGTTCCTTATTTTAGACATATGATTTTGTGCATAGATTTTTTTTATATGTATATATTTCCCATTCACAAGTTCTTCCATTAATATATTTCATTTCATGATACTACAAGAATTATGTAATTTTATTCACTCTTCGGTCTGAAATATATGGTCCTTCAAAAATAATGTTTTATAAAAAGTATTCAAAGTGTTTTAAGTTATATTTTGTTTATTTTGAAGGAAAATGATTTCAATGTTGTTTAAAATGGTTTTCAAGGATTAAATAATCTTTTTTAATGTTATATTCAGTGAAACATGTTTTCTAAATGATTTATTATTTTTAACAGTGTATTTTTCAATCCAAAAAGGATATTTTCCACATGAATTATTTAAAATGATCATTCAACCCCATATTCCATCTATGATAAAATTATATTATGTTACTTATGACATAATAGGGTTCTGATTCTTTTATTTTATCCTTATTAATTATATTTTCAGTTCACATTTATGATAAATTATTTATGTCCTTATAGAATACATATGTATGGTTTTTATTATTTGATAGGATGGGTCTACATATCCTTCTTTTTAATTAGGTATATATTTATATTTAATGATATAATTTTTGGAAACAAGTCTACAATATTTATTAGAAATGGGATGAAGGGGATACCTGATCATATTTAAGGAATTGACATTGACTAGGGATGTTGTAGTGTTCCTATAGGTGCATCCCCCATGATGTTCCCTAATAAGATTTCTAAATGAAACATGGAATATAGGAGATGGTATCACCTATTTAAATTTTTTCTACAATTTCATGTATTATGACAATGTTATGATCTAAGGGATTATGTTCTTTTATTCCCATATTATTCTTTTCTTATGAACTGCCAATATTTATGCCAAGACTAATGCAAAATATATTTGACATGTTGTGTATAATATTTAATATTTATTCTTATGTTCTCATACCATTATGTTATACTTACATATCTTCCATGTATATCCTTAATTTTAATCTGTTATCACCCTTATAATATGTTTATTATTCCCAGATAAATAAGAATGATGATAGATGAATTTTATCAGAATGTATTTGACGTTGATGATGTCAATCAGCTATTATGAATTTAAAAAAATGGGTATAGTGGGATATAATTTTTTTCTTTATGGACATGTTGTTTATAAACAAAACAGGTAATGACTTTTTCCAGTTTTCCGAAAACTATATAAATAAATGGTCCATGGTTATGTAAGTGATCCAATATTTTATGTTGATGTGGTATATATAAGATGAAAAAACTAGGTCAAATTTGCAATGTTGTTCACTTTAGTAGAAGATCAGGAGGTGTGGATTCTGGGCTATCACATGGTCGACATAACCATGTGTCCAAGCCTTGTGTTGTAGTCATTTTTTTATGTTTTATTATTTCTGACATATTGAATAATGAATTTCAATTTTTTATTTATTTTTTGGTTTTGGGATGATTTTATTTGTTTCATATGTAATCAATAATTATTATTTTTTAATTGGTTATGAAAAATATCATCATTTTTTAAAATAAAATGGTGTAATTTTGAAAAGATAAAGGAAGTTTTGTTATGTCGTGAAATGATTTACATGATGATTAATTGAAAAAAAAATTATAATTTCTTAGTGTTCTTAAATTTCTTTTTCCTTGGGAAATGGTAATATTTTATTTTGTCCTCTAGTATTATTATGAAAATTCAAATATATGTATTGGTGGTGTAATGTGTGGATGTCCACCTGAGTTTTAGTCAAATGGTATACTTTTGGGGCTTCATAAGATACCATTAGTTTGGTATCAAAACATTTAGTTTTGTTTGTTTTACCAAAATGGAATTCATATACGTTTTTGACATTTCATTAGGAGCTATTAAGATTATTATTTTTATCTCTTTTATTTTGAAATGCTAGATGTGGTGTTAAAATAGTTTTTAATTTTGGGTTTTATATTTATGATAATGATGTGTGTTTTTCATTTGTAGTGAGTTTTGATTTATTATTGTGGTAATTTATTATAGGGTATCCCCGAAAGAGTTCTATGTTATTCAGAATATACCTTTTGTTTGTTTCTCCCATCACATTCTTTTTAGATGATTGTGTTTCTCGACAGTTGTTGAGTTCAATTTAGATATAGAGCCTAATGGACCATGTTATTAGGAATAAATTCTAGAGTTCCAAGAATTGAACAATCCTTATGTATTTTGTGAAACTCAACACATTGAATGGTGTAGAATGTTTGTAATTAATTGTCGGTATTTTCATTCAACTTGAGATCTGTAAGCCTCTTAAGATCTTGTTTGCAACATATATTATAGAAGGATAATGCTGAATGAAGTGAAATTATCTGTACCGTTCCAAACCACAGAAATTCCATACATGGAAAAGCATCAAATACTTCTTCATCCATAATTATTTCTCATATTCTATAATGGATCCAAACAATATAGAGTTGAACAATATCAGTAAAAGAGATTAAAAATTCTTTTCATATGAAGAATGTATTTACAATTTGGTGTTATATCATGGAGAACATGCTCAAGATGAATTATCAAAGAATCAATTATTTGAAAATATCCACATACCATAACTTATCATATCATTTAAAAGATTTGTTGATTCATATACATAAAAAAATAGGGATGTTATTTAAACTGAGGCATGTTTGGTAGTTGATCCAAATAAGGTTGTTGTCTCAACAATACATGGGATAATTGGCGGTGGTTCTAACATTGGGAAAGGTATTTTTTATATACATGACTTATTGGGAATTGAAATTAATCCTCCATTATGTTTCTTCTCAATATAATTGTCCTAGGGAAATATTTGGGCATGCCATCAGTGCAGAAATATATGGCACAATAAGTCTTCATGTAAATAATCAAAAAACTACAGGGCATACCTGTTGATTCATGGGTCATATTTAATCATTTATTTATTTTAATTATAAGAAGGGACATATAACTAGACCTAAACCTTATGAGAACTCCCATACTATTTTAATATTAATTGTGATGATACATACTATATTTATAGATTTTTTTGTAAATATTTTCTTTTTTTGGTATATTGATCATAGTGGTGTGGCCATTAATTGGGAATGGTGAAATACATTTTATATCATCTTGGGGAACATTTTTCATAATAGAGTTCTATTTTGGAAAATATTTTTTATAGTGTTTCTTGAATATAGATGTTTTTTATTTTCTAACTCATTATTTATATATATATTGAACTATTATTATATTCTCGTCTAACAAACAAGTGATTAAAAACAATCATAAAATTGTGTGGATAACCCACTTGGAGAGCATGTTGTGGGCCTATATATCTATTCTTCATTATTTTCATTGGAATTTTTATCTCTAATTAACCATGTGATTCTTCGTCTCCACCCTTGTCATCCCTAATCAAGGTAGTTTAGTTGGCTAGGATAATGGGTAATGTGTCGAATTTTTATGGAGATCCAGGTCTGAGAATGATTGGATTCCAAATTGATTTCTACATTAGAGGATAGGGTGTTCCACATGTGGTGTGTGTGTGTAGAATTTTGACTGAAATGATTTTTTTTAAAGCTATGGGTGGAAGATTAATTTTTATGGGTCTCAGCCTTTTGGTGAATCATGGATTCAGTTGGCAGGATTTCTTCCTTCCAACATGTTTTGGTTGTCCTGATCATTTCACTACAATAAATTTTACTATTTACGATGGGATCCCATTGCAAAAACCATTTTGCGACGAGGGCCCATCAAAAATAGCCTGTTTTAGAAAACGGCATCGCAACTAGTATTTGTTGCAAAAGGCCCTTCACAAAAAATATTATTTGCGATGGGAAGAGGGCCCATCGCAAATAGATGTTCGATTAAATACATTATATATAAAAGAACATTTAGCAACAGGACATTCTCAAAAAGTATTTGAAACAGGATACCAGCCTAAAACCCAATAGCTTATATGTTATAAAACTTTTGCGACTGGCCCATTGCAAAACTTTTATGGCGACGGTAATGAAACTTGTCACAAAAAAAATATTAAAAAAATATATAATCCATTTGCGATGGGCCTTCCATCACAAAAGGCCTCATTGCAAATACTTAATAAAATAAAATAAATATTAATAATATAATTTAAAAAAAATATTAAAATTATCAATATTTGAAAATAAAAAATAAAAAATAAAATAATTATAAAATTACGATTAATGAAAAAAATTATATTAATATTTTTAAAATAAAAAAATATTAAATATTAAATTTCCCAACATTCAAAAAAATATATAAAATATCATAAAATATTATAATTATTATTAGTAAAAGAAAAAAATATTAAAAAATATAATACTAATAATTAATAATAAAATAATAAAATATTAAAAATACTAAAAAAAATATTATACAATATACGCATCAATTTAAAAGGCAAAAGTGTAAATAGTTCATATTACAACAAATTTCCAATTCAAATATTTTCAACAGAACAAAAAAATCACTATGGGTAATCTTCTGGTGGAGCTAGAGGAGCTGGAGGAGATGGTGGAGGAAAATTCGTCCCTAAACTACGAGTTAGACGCTGCAAGTACTCTATTTGATAATGCTACTGGTACTGCAATCGACGCATGTCCTGTAGATACCCTAATCTTGACATACATGGAAATTACATTACTTTTTTGGAATACTTAATACATATCAAAAACAGACACACAAGGACCGTAATAGTTTAGTGTCTTTGGAAACCTGGAATGTAATCTTCTAATCGTAGTGAAAGATCTTCAACATCTCCCATAAAGATCTCCCTTTTTGTTCTTACCTAAAACTTTTCTTTATATCCTGGGGAAAAGAAAACATAAAAACGGTGAGCTCAAATTCTCAGTAAGGGTAAGCATGGATAAACTAAAACATACCATATACATTTGAACTTAAAAACATGAAATTAATTTTTTAACATCAAAAGCTTGAGCAATGACATAAACCATGGAAGTACATAAGGCATAGATCATAAAGAAACATTAATAATGAAAAATAGCATGGGAATAAAATATGATATTATGGAAACCATTAAGCACATGATATGATTTCTACATTATCCATGGCATTGCTGCCAATACCATCTTAGTGGACAAAGTCCCTTTCTGAATCGAGTTCACTCCTCGTTCCAGCCCTATATTACTAAACCGGTTTAACTTTCCATTCTAGCCATGTCTATCTCATGAGATATAAATCTTTACCCAATGCATTGGAGGGAGATATAGGTCCCACCCATCTCATAATGAAATAATTCTTACTTGTGCCACAAAATAAACATACATCATTCATAAAAACCCAATAAATAAAATGGGTATCATAAACATGATACCATCATCACATAATCCATATAAAAGAAATGGATATCATTTCATAATAAAAAAATGAAACCATTTAAATCATAGAGACATTATACATGAAACATACACATGTGAAATAATTTCATCTTATATGAAAATGGTTTTGATAAAACACTTGAAATAAATTCATGAGGAAAATATCCTTTTTTCTTCAAAATCATTTTATTTTCAAAAAATGTCATGAAATTTTAAAAGAAAAGGATTTTGTTGAAAATAGTTATGAAATATTTTGGAGGAAGATTCCTGAAAATAAGACTTTATAAAACCGTAAAAATCCATTCATGCCGTATAAGTTAAAAAAAACATTCTTCTCATACTTTTGCAGGAAAAGTCAAAAAAGTACCTCGTAACGTAAAAAAAAGAAAGATTCATTACATACCATGTAGTAAAATTAAAAAATGGGTAAAAAGGACTTTAAACATACATGAATCCATTTTTAGGAATCATGGTCATGGGTGATAACAATAACCCCAGAAATTACTTACGAATAAACAATCTCGGATAAGAACGAGATTGGAATAGTTATCCCTCACCTTAGGTCTGATATGCTTCATACGTATCCGAACCTCCTGTATAATGATTTAAATAATGTCTTTGACTTATTACAGAATAATATTTATTGTTATGATATCATATATGGGTCATTTGTGACTTTATATTACCCGTTCTTTTGTAAATTCCATGTTAAAGAGCGTTTTGGGTAAAATCGTTTTATTTGTCATCCGCGTTTTGACTTGTAATTATTCATATGATTACTTGGATCACGATTAAATAATTCCAGAATATAAAACCTGATTTATATAATATATATTCAGAATATACATATATATAATAGATCGATAAATGGAAAGAAATACATCATTCATGGATACAGTAGGTCGTACGTACGAATGAACGTTGTTTTCGTTTCCTCATTGAATTGAATGGAATTAATTGGATGAAATAAATATATATATACATAAATCCAGTATCATTATTATGTCATATATTTCATGATTACTTATTATATATATTTTATAATCATTTATGAATGGTTTATCATTGAGAATGAATCGCATCGCGTCGGGGAGACGATATTCCATACGTACGCACGAGCGATGATATTGTTCCCATTATCGTGGAATTTTATAGAAGTGCATGTATACTATTACAGAATCAATAATAAGTTACAATAATCATATATAGTTATTTATTTTCACCATTATACCAATTCAAGTAAGGTGGTGGTGGAAGATATATTACACCATGGCGTGGAGACAGTATTCTGTACGTACGCACGCGCGGTGATTTTGTTTTCCGTATGATGGATAGATGGTGAAATAGGGTTGTTTAATAATTATAATAACATATCAGTATACGAGTGATACTCATATTATTACTTCATAATGAAACAACTAATGAAGAATAAGTGGAAGAAGAAATAAAGTTGAAAGAATCGGTAACGGACATTACCTCTTCTTTGAAGCACCTCTTTGAGACCTCCTTTGAGGGCACTAAAATTGGTCTTTAAAGAAGACATGTACCACTAGGATGTTTCTATGGAATTAGAGAAGATAATTTGGCCGGTTTTCTCCCAGCGTGATGACTCAAAGTGGTGTGAGTAAGAGAGGGATGAGGTTCCCTTTTATAAGGGAGGATAGGGGCACCTTTGGAAATCCTAAAAATATTAATTTATAAAAATCTAACCCCACTTACAAACCACCAAAAATGACTCATATTCTAATATTAGATTATATAGGGTTGTAATCTTATAAAACAATGAAATTTATACATGTTAGGAATTTATTGTAAACATTATCAACTTGATTTATCCTTATTTAATCAATTTAATATTATTTGTGGTAATAACATTCTAAATTTTAAATTATAACAAATAATGACTTATTTATTGTGAATTTTCCATAATTGGATACTTTAGCACATTTTCTACCTTATAAATTTAAATTTATAATTTTTAAATATTTTTATTATTTTTAAACAATTTTATAATATGTTATGTTTATAAAATAACAATAGTGTAAATTTTGACACTATTTGTTTATTTGAATTTAAATAAAATATATACAAAAGATATGTTAAAACTAGAAGCTTTAATATATTCATAAAATGTCATATGTATCGATAAAATTATTGGAACACAATAAGTTGTTCATATAATATTTATTTTATTATTTTTAAAACCATTTATTTGGTTTATCTCTTAATGAAATAATTACTACATAATTTTTGTATAAATATTTAATATACTTATTTGTTGCATAAAAATTAAAATAAAAATCCTATGATGAAGAAAATTCTATTAGATTTCACAAGAATACTTTTACTAGAATTTATCATCTTAAAATTACAATATTTAAATTGTTATATTTATTAAATTATGAAGGTGACAACTTTCGCATCATTTAAAATAAAATAATATAAGTGTCATAATCGCTTTTATAATGCTCAAAATGGTAAAATATTATACCATTGGATGATTATGGTTTACATTTACATGACCAATAAGTTTGTATCAGGGTTTTGGGCATTTTATTGCTACTATTAGTGTAATAATAACTATATTCATGATTTTTCTCTAGATAAACAATTTATGCATCACTATTGGGTTACAATTAATGATAATTATTTAATCCATAAAAATTATAAATAAATTAATATGATGTATATAATTTCATTATATTTATGGAGAATATTCATGTTTGACATTTCATGAAGTCTATTACTAAATTAAAATTAATATACTTATAAGATTTAAGAGAGTGACATGTTGTCACTTTCTTTGGTTTTAATAATAATTAAGTTATTATCATGGAAAAAATCCCATTAAATGATTCTAATCCGACCCTTAGGTGATATGGGTAGACTTTTAGTCATCCAGTAGGATTTTTTCAGGTGTTAGGGTAATTTTATAATCTTATATTTACCCTTAATTACCTGATTTATCCTTAACAATGGTAAATAAAATATACCATAGTTACTATTCATAATGCCCAAAAATAAAAAGTAGTGTATTAATATAATTTGAACCCAATGATTCCAAATATGGAATCCATTTTTCCTAATTCAATACACATAAGTTTCATAAATTAAATTAAAATTAATCCTGTTGTCGAAAGAAAACAGGTTTTTGTTTAAAACATTACAAAAGATTGAATTGATTTAACCTAGGAATTCAAAGTAAAATCAATGATAATGACATACATTATATTAAATGGTAAAAATATATTCTATTTATACTTTAATACAATTCAATATTATTATTTAACCACATAAATTATTGTGATGAAAAAATTTGTTTTTAATTATAATATAACATGTTTTTACTATTCATTAAAATATGAAATTTATCAGAATAACATGAAAATTTTATCCAAGGTAAAATTTTATATCCTTATTCCAAAATATAATTATATTTTTTATAATTGAACTTATAAACATGTCAAAAAATATATTTAAAGTGGGTGCACTATCAAAAGGTGGAAAACTGCATTTTAAAAAAAATACTTATTTTACCCGAAAATTTTATTTTTTCACATAAAATGTTTTAGAAAATTTATAAGATGAATAATAATGTTATCAAATTCAAAATGTGGTTAATTATATTCATAACGGCTAGTTTGTGGTAATATTATTACCATATATCATTGTTTAGTGAAACCCTGTATTGCGTACAACACACGCTATCAAGGAAGGTCGCGATTGCGGGTAATGAAAGCAAAGTCAGGGTTGCGTGTAGTGCAAGACTCCATTTTTTTTGCATATAACACAATCCAACCATATTTAATTTATACATTGAATATATATATATATACTCAATGTTGCGTAGAATAACTTCTATCAAATGAACTTGAAATTGTGTGCAACACGATCCATGAATTGTGTTGCGTATACTACAAGCAAATACGGTGTTGCGTATAGCACAAGATAATCTTGGTGTAGCCTAAAACACATGACATCAAATAAATTAAAAATAATACTTATCATAAAATTTCGGGGTGTTACATTCTACCCCCCTTAAAATGAATTTTGCCTTCGAAATTTTTCGAGGTTATAAATGGGTTACTACTCGAAAGATTCCTTAATAGAAACCCACATCGTAAAAAGGAATACCAAAACTTGGATTTAAAAACTAAAGTATGAAACGTAACTGTTACCCAAATTAACTCATCACTGGGTTTTCACGTAGAAGAACATAGGTGAAAATATGGATATGGAAGAAAAATATAACCCTCATGTTCTGATGGAGAGTGGTAGAGAAGATGGCTATGAAAAAACCAACAATCACAAAGCCATAGATTTGTGATGATATAAGGTACCATCTAATTCATCGGATATAAGAGAACTTGAACAACATTTTTGGTTTTTAAAATCATTTCCCTAGAGTTGAAAATTTTGAATTATAAGAAATACTTACTTTATTTTGGTACAATCTCACTATTGTTCGTGAATTGAAAAATTTCCACTTCATCTCTTAAATAAATGAATTTGAATTTGTTATTCGTGATGTGTTAGCAGATCATGTGATAGAATGATGTGTCATTCCATATGTCTTAATCAAAAGTTTAGAAATAGTTATATATATAAGTCCATCTATTTTATATCATTCCAAAAATGGACATATACTTCATCTATCACACCACTTAATAAAATAAAACTAGTTTATACTAACCAAGGACTTCCTGTTGGCTAATGGTAGGAGATAAAGGCCAGTCACACTTCGGTTGTGGGTTCGATTCCCTAGCCTTGTCCGACACGATGGGTTATTGCCCATCCTGTAGGTTTTCCTTTTTCTATTTCTATAACATCCGATCAATAATATCGAAAAAAGGTCTATCTTTAAAAAATACTAACTTCTGTCCAACATAATCCATTTCAATCTTTAAGCTTATCAAAAATACTTCTTTCTGAACTCATTGTATAAAGAGAACGATTACTAAAAAGTTCATATAACAAGCATGTGAATTCTATCATTTATCCCTCATATATCTTGTTGGTCACATTCCAATCATGTGAATACCTTAATCATGTATTCTCTTGAAAAAATGAATATCCATTGAACCTTATTGAAAACATGAATGCTGTTAAAAGTTAACACTTTCCACATACCAAAATCCTCAGAATTCTATATCCTCATACCATCATATCACTTACTCCTTATATCAATCATGAGCTCATGAATACAATCAAACATCTCATTATCTTCTTATCCCTTCATTATGCGCATATCATCTGCTTTCCAAAATATTTTAATCACTTTTCTTGGTTACCGGTACCATAAAATTATTGAAAACCAAAGTAGACAAATACAAAAATATTCTAATACACCATAAAAGTACCTCAACAACATTATTCATGAATACCAATACATAAAAACATCAATCCATCCTCTCCAATGATTGTCCTGGAATAAGTCCTCCATTGATTTAGAAGTAACTTTTTAGGTTATGGCATTGAGTTGGGTAATGCCCATGTTCTCAAAAAATAAGACATTTAACTCCATAAAAGTCTATCAGTCTATGACCCTTTTCTCCACACAGATAACATCGGTCCCTCCATTTGAGGTATTCTTCAAGGTTCCTCTTCCCTTCTTTAAAAATCTCAATCTTCCTTTCTTTATGCTCCTCAACATGCGAACATGCATAAAAGTCTATCTTCCTCTCATTTGATGAATTGGGCATACCACTAAATTTCACCTTGTTAATCATGTATCGCGATGACTGATTCGGCATAATCACAATATCTTTCTCTCTAGGAATTACACAATTTTGTTGCGCATAGTCACCAATTTTTCCATTGTATTCAATGTTAACTGAATTTCTTCTGGTTCCCTCCATTGACTAAAACACAAAAAGAATTCTGTGAGAGGAAAAAATCATGCTATGGAAAACAACATTGTAAAGGGGGAGTACCCTCAATATCTAACATCTTAGGTTAAATTCTAAGATCGTTACCTTAGTTCTAGGACTATATCCTATACGTATACTTATCCTTAGGGACATACCTAGACATACCATAGAAATATCTCTAGGGATCTCACTAACATTTTGGCATCCTAGATTCCAATGGTTGACTAAACCTTTCCTCTGATACCAACTGTAGAGACCCTAAGGTTGAAATACATGGACATTACATTATTTGTGCGAAATACTTAATACATAACAAAAACTGACACACAAGGACCGTAATAGTATAGTGTCTTTGGAAACATGGAACGTAATCTTTTAATCGTGGTGAATGATCTTCAACATCTCCCATAAAGATCTCCCTTTTTTTGTTACCTAAAACCATTCTTCATATCCTGGGGAAAATAAAACATAAAAATGGTGAGTTCAATTGCTCAGTATGGGTAATCATGGATAAAATAAAACATACCATAAACATTTGAACTTAAAAAATGAACATAATGTTTAAACATCAAAAGCTTGAGCAATGACATAAAACATGGATCTACGTAAGGCATAGATCATAAAGAAACATTAAGAATGATAAAATAGCATGGGAATAAAACATGTAATTGTGGAAACCATTAAGCACATGATATGATTTCCATATTAGCCAAGGCATTGCTGCCAAGACCATCTTAGTGGACAAAGTCTCTTTCTGAATCGAGTTCACTCCTTGTTCCAGTCCTATATTATTGAACCAGTTTAACTTGTCATTCCAGCCATGTCTATCTAATGAGATACAAATATTTACCCAATGAATTTTAGTGATATATAAGTCCCACACATCTCATAATTAAATCATTCTTACTTGTGCCACAAAATAAACATACATCTTTCATAAAATCCCAATAAATAAAATGGGTTTCATAAACATCATCCCATCATCACATAATCTATATAAAAGAAATGGATATCATTTCATAATAAGAAAAATGAAACCATGTAAATCATAGATAGATGATACTTGAAACATACACATGTGAAATAATGCCATCTTAGATGAAAATGGTTTTGATAAAACACTTGAAATTAATTCTTGGGGAAAATATCATTTTTTCTTCAAAATCATTTTCTTTTCACAAAATGTCATGCAATTTTAAAAGAAAAGGTTTTTTTAAAAAATAGTTATGAAATATTTCGGATGAATATTCATGAAAATAAGGCTTTATAAAACCATAAAAATCCGTTCATGTCGTATAAGTTAAAAAAAACTATCTTCTCATACTTTTGCCAGAAAAGTCAAAAAAGTACCTCTTAATGTAAAACAAAATAAAGATTCCTTACGTAACATGTAGTAAAATTAAAAAATGGGAAAAAGGACTTTAAAAATACATGAATACATTTCTAGGAAACATGGACATGGATGATAACAATAACCCCAGAAATTACTTACGAATAAACAATCTCGGATAAGAACGAGATTGGAATAGTTATCCCATACCTTAGGTCCGATATGCTTCGTACATATCCGAACCTCCTGTATAATGATTTAAATAATGTCATTGAATTATTACAGAATCATATACATTGTTATGATATCATATATGGTTCACTTGTGACTTTATATTACCCGTTCCTTTGTAAATTCCATGTTAAAGAGTGTTTTGGGTAAAATCGTTTCATTTGTCGTCCGTGTTTTGACATGTAATTATTCATATGATTACTTGGATCACGATTAATTAATTCCAGAATATAAAAAATTATTTATATAATATATATTCATAATATATATATATATATAATAGATCGATAAATGGAAAGAAATACATTGTTCATGGAGACGGTAGGTCGTACGTACGCATGAACGTTGTTTTCGTTTCCTCATTGAATTGAATGAAATTAATTGGTTCACATAAATATATATATACATAAATACAGTATCATTATAATGTCATATATTTCATGATTATTTATTATATATACTTTATAATCATTTATGAATGGTTAATCATTGAGAATGAATCTCATCGTGTCGTGGAGACTGTATTCCGTACGTACGCACGAGCGATGATATCGTTCCCATGATTGTGGAATTTTATTGGAGTGTATGTATACAATTAAAGAATCAATAATAATTTACAATAATCATATATAGTTATTTATTTTCACCATTATACCCATCCAAGTGAGGTGGTGGTGGAAAATATATTACACCACGGTGTGGAGATGGTATTTCGTACGTACTCACGCGCAGTGATTTCATATTCCGCAGGATGGATAGATGGTGAAATAGAGTAGTTTCATACTTATAATAACATATCAGTATATTAGTGATACCTATGTTATTACTTCATACTGATACTACTAATTAAGAAGAACTGGAAGAAGATATAAATTGAATGAATCGCAAACGGACATTACCTATTCTTTGAAGCGCCTCTTTGACACCTCCTTTTAGGGAACAAAATTGGTCTTTGAATAAGACCAGGACCTATAGGATGTTTCTAGGTAATTGAGAAAAGAATTTGGCAGGGTTTGGCCAAGCTTGAAGGCTCAATGTGGTGTGAGGAAGAGAGGGAGGAGGTGCCCTTTTTTAAGGGAGGAGTGGGGAACCTTTAGAAATCATAACAATATTAATTTATAATAAATCTAAAACCACTTAAAAAAACCAAAAATGACTCATATTATAATATTAGATGGGATAGTGTTGTAATACCATCATCCAATAAAATTTAGACATGTTAGGAATTTATTTTAGACATTATCAACTTGATTTATCCTTATTTAATCAATTTAATTTTATTTGTGGTAATAACATTATAAATTTTAAATTATAACAAATATTTACTTATTTGTTTTGAAATGTCCATAATTGGATACTTTATAACATTTTCTACCTTATAAATTTAAATTTATAATTTTTAAATATTTTTGTGATTTTTAAACAATTTTATAATATGTTATTTTTATAAAATAACAATAGTGTCAATTTTGACACTATTCATTTATTTGAATTTAAATAAAATATATACAAAATATATGTTCCAAATAAAATCTTTAATAGATTAATAAAAGGTCATATGTGTCTAGAAAATTTGTGGAGCATAATAAATAGTTCATATAATATTTATTTTATTATTTTTAAAACCATTTATTTGGTTTATCTCTTAAAACAATAATTACTACATAATTTTTGTATAATTATTTAATATACTTATTTGTTGCATAAAAATTAAAAATAAAATCCTATAATGAATATAAATCTATTATATTTCACAATAATTCTTTTAGTCGAATTTATCATCTTAAAATCACAATATTTAAATTGTTATATTTATTAAATTATGAAGGTGACAACTTTGACATCATTTAAAATAAAATAATATAAGTGTCAAAATCTCTTTTATAAGGCTCCAAACGGTCAAATATTACACTATTGGATGATTATGGTTAAACATTACATGAAAAATAAGTTTTGGTTAGGGTTTTGGGCATTTTATTGTTACTGTTAGTTTAATAAAAACTATATTCTTGATTTTTCACTAGATAAACAATTTTTGCATCACTATTGTGTTACAATTAATGATAATTATTTAATCCCTAAAAATTATAAATAAATTCATTTGATGTATATAATTTCATTAGATTTCTGGATACTATTCATGTTCTATTTTTCATGAAGTTTATCACTAAATTAAAATTAATAGACTTATAAGATTTAAGAGAGTGACATGTTGTCACTTTCTTTGGTTTTAATAATATTTAAGTTATTTTCATGGAACAAAGTCCATTAAATGATTCTAATCCGACACTTAGGTGATATGGGTCGACCTTTATTCATCCAATAGGAATTTTTCAGGTGTTAGATTAATTTTATAATCTTATATTTACCCTTAAGTACCTGATTTACCTTTAACTATGGTAAATAAAATTTACCGTAGTTACTATTCATAATGCCAAAAAATAAAAAGTAGTCTATTAATATAATTTGGACCCACTGATTCCAAATATGGAATCCATTTTTCCAAATTAAATACATAGAAGTTGCAGGAATTAAATTAAAATTAATCCTGTTGTCGAAAGAAAATGGGTTTTTGTTTAAAACATTACAAAAGATTGAATTGATTTAACCTACGAATTCAAAGTAAAATGAATGATAATGACATACATTATATTAAATGGTTAAAATATATTATATTTATACTTTAATACCATTCAATATTATAATTTAACCACATAAATTATTACGATGAAAAAAGTTGTTTTTTAATTAAAATATAGCGTGTTTGTACTATTCATTAAAATATGAAAGTTATCAGAATAACATGAAAATTTTACCCAAGGTAAAATTTTATATCCTTATTCCAATGAATAATTTTATTTCTCTAAATTGAACATATAAACATGTCAAGAACAAGATTTAATGTGGGTGCGCCATCAAAAGGCGGCAAAACTGCATTTTTTTTAAAATACTTATTTTACCCAAATATTTTATTTTGTTCACATAAAATGTTTTAGAAAATTTATAAGATGAATAATAATGTTATAAAATTCAAAATGGGGTTAATTCTATTCATAACGGCTAGTTCGTGATAATATTATTACCATGTATCATTGTTTAGTGAAACCCGGTATTGCGTACAACACACGCTATCGAGGAAGGTCGCGATTACGTGTAATGAAAGCCAAGTCAGGGTTGCATGTAGTGAATGACTCCTTTATTGTTGCGTATAACAACATACAACCATATTTCATTTATACATTGAATATATATATATATATAGACTCAATGTTGCGTAGAATAACTTCTATCAAATGAACTTGAAATTGTGTGTAACACGATCCATGAATTGTGTTGCGTATAATGCAAGGTAATACGGTGTTGTGTATAGCACAAGATAATCTTGGTGTAGAATAAAACACATGACATCAAATAAATTAAAAATAATACTTATCATCAAATCTCGGGGTGTTACATGTCCTTCTCGTGTTGCTGCTGCTGACGCATCTCTTACTACTGCTTCTACAAACTCTCTATAGTCTCAGTTTGAGCTTGCAATTGCTCCTAATACTATGAGCCATAAGATGATGCCTCTCTACAGGCTCCTCTTAAGATGGATGCCTACATATCAGTGGTATCATATAAGTCCCAAAAGTCAAATTAGAGTAGATAACAACTACTCATCCCTTCTTGATGGCATATTTGGTCGCCTGCATCCAGGTCATCTCATCAAAATAGTGGGCACTAGTTTGATCAGTCTTATCAACCTAACTCTTAGCCCGAGTTTGAGAGTTTGCGGCCTCAAATTACTCTTTCAGTTTAATTATGAAATTAAATAGTGAAAATATCATTTGTAGCTAATTTTCAAAATGAAAAAAAATAATATTGACCACAATCTCACGATTATGATCACCTCTAATCTCTCAACTGTCTAGATAACTATACATCTTCTGATAAACATCATACTCTATAATATTGTGGATCTCGAATGCCAATATGAATATAAAATAAACTATTTATATGTAATGTTATATAAAATATTTAAAAAAAATACTAAAAGATTCTCTCTATGCATACTGAATGTACGGCTGCCAGCTCATTGTGTTACCTCCAATCTCCCACAGTTTTACCGGCCCAATGAAGATATCCTCTGAAATACACTACTCAACCAGTGTGAACATAATACATCCTACATGTGAGATGAAATGTACTCTAATCGGTGGGCTCTACATGACTCATCAAATATTATCGCTCATGGATTCTTAATGGATATCCTTATCAAAATGTGAAAAAACTAACAGAAATGCTCACGTATAGACATATCTCAAGCCTCGAGGATAGCGCAACACATGATATCACCGATGGGATACCTTAAAATCTACAAATAATTTATAATATCAAGTAATTAATGAAATAAATTTTCAAATAAATATTACTTATTTATGTACCAAGCTATGATTGAACATTCCATGCTACACATCAATGGGAAGCTGTTCCCAGGTGATCCATGGCTGATAAAAATAATTGTTCAATATAGTACTCCCATTTCCAACAAATACATGCACAAAACTGTGACAAAAAATAAAAAATAATCAAACAATTAGTATATAAATAAATTAATTAAAGAAAACTAAAATAAACAGGTTATCATACCTTTGTGTGCATGGATCGAAACAAAGATGTAGACGCTGCTCGGGGATTGGGTTTGGAATCATAAGATTCGCAAGATCGTGCCCCCTCAACATAACCCCGAAATCCCAAGTATCCTAAGGGTCAGATGATCCCAAATCCTCATCATCCAAAGGTATCTTAGCCTCCTCCATCTCAACAATTAGATTAGGGTCCATATGAATCAAAAAATGATTATTGTAATTACATAGCTGAAAAAACAATTACATATATATTTAAATTAGTTATGATTTTAAGCAGCATTTAACTATGTCAATGTTCACCATCCTCATCATCTTCACATCTGACAATTTCAATGTATTCATATTCATGGTCGACAGCATCAATATCGATATGAGTTTTAGTTTCATCATCTATTGCCATTTCAAATTCAATAGTAACGTCATTAACATCATCGTCACCATCAACCCTTAATTGTGGGTGTGTCATCTTTGATATTGATGTCTATGTGTGAAAAGGATGGATTTTGAGTAGTATTTTGAAAATATCAATTCCTTGTACTTCAATGGAACCATATTCACATTGAGTAAACTGATTTTCCCATGATTTCATTTTTTTTATGCTCCACCAATCACTCGGGTCTATTCAAGTAGCACAGTACATGGGGAAATATATTTGATTCCACTATTGATAACGTAAAAATGGTTCATTTATTGTAAAAAGACTTTTATATTTAATATCAACGATTCCATGAATTAGATGAACATGCAAGCCTCACTCCATATCTAACCATAGACATTTAAACATTGTTATGTAATTTTTTCCTATATACCATAGTTTAATAATTTCATCCAACATGCCGTAAAAGTCATCTTCAGTTTCTCTATGATGTGATCATCTCAAGAGAAGTCAACAATTCGTTTTTTTTGATTCCCCATATGCACATATATGAAATCAAAAACCATTCACCACTTATGAATTATAGGTTTTTACCTTTTTGGATAGTAGGATACTCAATATACACATGGGATTGTAAATTTTATCAACTTGTTGATAGCTGAAAATTTAAAAAACAATTATCAATATAAACAATAATAAACTGAATTGATATGTTAAACCGACAATATTTTATGTTAATAGTTTTTTAAACCATAGATAAATTTTTTCCAATCAGTGTTCTTAAAGCGAAGCTGCTGTAATTTGTGGAGGATGTTTCTTGATATGGTTATCCTATTACATACAAATAACATATGTTTACTTACTGTAACATAAATTATTGAATAATTGATAGAATCCCTCGCAGTAAAAATGATTCCATTTATTCTTAGTTGAGAAAAACATATGTATGAGCTCTTTGATGTTTATCATCTCAAATCCATCATTCAGGAACTCCACCGAAGTCAAGATATGGCTGATTAAAAACTAATAATAGAATTTTCTTTTTAACCATATCTATTCCACTCATTTTCTCCCGTGTAGTTGTGTTTTGGGGGATAATCAGATTCAAAATAATGAGATCAGAAAAAATCAATTTATTCATTAAAATAAGGTTCTGTATTTGAGCCTTCATCATATTCTATGTTACATGCTTTTTTCATTAATTTCAGCATGCATCTCTCGAATGGGTACGTCAATCGAAACTGTACCACACCTGCACATTTAGCTTCATGTGGTAAATGTAATATCATATGTTCCATTGAATCAAAGAATGTCAGAAAAAAGAATTTTTCTAGTTTACATATAATGACAAAAACATCTTCATCCAATTTACTTAAAGCATCATAGTTCGTTGTCACCGCACAAATGTCTCGAAAAAATATGATATGTCTGTTATGGAATCCCAAATCATAGAATTCAAGAATCCTATGAATCCAATTGGCATAATACATTCCATTATAACATGTAAATCATGACCTCTTAATCTAGTAATATTACCATTCTTTACACATATTCCCAAATTGGAAGCATAGCCATCTAGAAGACACAAATCTGCAATCCACTAAAAAAATAATAAGTGACTCCTTTTGTTGAATGTATAAGCTAATTTGGGCATCATTAGCCTCTGTGATATGGATATTTCAAATAGTTCATGTTCTGGGCATTTGTAAATTTTGGTAATATATAATCATGCCATTACATTATATTTGGTCTTACATGATGTATCCAAAAATGTATAAAATAAATTATCAAAAGAGTTCATCTCAATAATCATGACAACCAACATGTTATACGCTAATATATCTATCAAATATTTATGATCCCAAAAAATACATTGTTTTAACCATTTAATCTTTTTCCCAAATCCATGAATTTTCTGTTGTTTTACCGTTGGCCCAAATGTGATGGGAGGTAATAAAAATACTACTGAATTTAACTCTTTACCTGAGATCATTTTTTGAGGTTTATCACTTTCAATGGTGGCTTTTCTAAAAAGAGATATCTTCCTCCGAAAAGGATAACCGATTGGAAGAAATGTTTAACGACAGACAAAATAGAAACAAAATTCCCATTGACGAACATAATCCCTTTGTTGTCTTTCATACAGCAAGGACATGATTTTGGTCCATGTGTACTCCGACCAGATAACATGTCATATTTTGATATTTCATTAATCATCCACATCAACGCATATTTTATTATGAAATTATGTTTCGTAGTGACATCATATGTACTAACACCATTACTTCACTAAGAATTTAACTCATCAATAAATGGTTTCAAATAAACATTAATACTTTTTTCAGATGTTCGGGAACTAATAAGGTAATGAATATATAGGTGTCATTCATTAACATCTATGGAGGTAAATTTTACAGAGTTATAAATATAAACCAACATGAATACTGACTACAATAAGATCTAAACGAGCAAAAATAATCAATAAAAAGACCCAATCGTAGGTTTCGGGATTCTGAAGCAAATGAAGGATGCATTCGGTCAAAATGTTTCTATGAAACCCCATCAGATGGATGATTGAAGATTTTATCAGTTGAAATCCGAGTTTTGTTCCATGAAATCATTGACATTGTGAGATAAGACATAAACAAACCGTGAAACCAGGGTGTAAGGGGGAAATATCTCAACTGTTTCACCAGAATAGATCCAAAATTCCTCGGTTGAGCTTAATTATACCTTGATTGTCCACATGTGGGACAACTATCCAATGACTCAATTTTACCATAATAAAAGATGCAATCATTTTCACATTCCTGAATCTTCTGATATCTAAGGCCCTGATTACGAACTATCCTCTGGATCTCATTGTAATTTGAAGGAAACACATTTTTTCGGGTAATAGTGTTATAACCAATGAAAATGTCTGATCAAAATAGTTGTTTGACATTGCATTATTTGATTTAACAGCCATAAATTTTGAAACCGCTTCTAATTTTCTCATCTTGAAACCAGGATATAATGCTTCCTCAACAGACCTCAAAAAATCATAAATGTTGGATGGTGCCAACTCCGGAGTTAAATCAATAGCATCCTGAGTTTCAGTTTTTTGAACAGATGGTCCTGCAACATCATTTACCTAATTTTGAAATTGTGATGGATCCTAAATCAAGTTATTAGTATCTTCTATGGAACTGTGTTCATCATGTTGATACAAAAAAACATAATCTGGTTGAAAACCAAACCACAAGAGATGCCCCCCAACACTGTCAAATGTGCCAAATGTTCTCAGTGCACATTTTTTTACAAGGACACTTAATTGTGCCTTCTGAAACAAATTATAGTTTTGATGATGTAATGATAAGAAAGATTCAATATCTTCAATATATATAGGATTTAAACCATAACTGTTAGTATTTCTATACTGATTTAACCAAGGGAGATCATCTAATAATGACTGTTGTAGACTACCTTGTACCATATTCTTCTAAAAAATATAAAATAATTACTATTTTTGAATTATATGAAAGTAGAAAAACACTATCCAAAAAATAAGATACTTAATTAAAACTACTTCTTAATAATTATCATTAATTGCAGGCGACACAATTTCTAGTGGATTGACGGATACTCTTTTGTCTAACGACTCATATTATAGCAACATTCTCATAATAAAATCACAACCAAGAATCTCCTCAGAGGTATGCTTATTAATTCTTGTGAATATGACAATTCATAAGTGTACATAAAAGAAGATTCTACTTTGTGATTTTAGTGTGAAAAATATGCAAGTAAATGAGCTGTCAGACAAAAGAGCCCCGTTTTCGTTGATGAATTTTCTACTTGAAACTGTCGCTTCCTGAAAACATTATGAAAAATGTGGTCCTATTAATTTATATTCAAACTCTCACATACGAGATTGGATAATCATATGTAGAAGCATACATTTTCATAATGTCCGGAGTCGGTGAGAGTTGAAAGGAGAAGAGTCATGGAGCAAAATGAGTGTCGTCAATCCACTAAAAGTTGTTCCACGTTATTACAATTTATTACAATTGACTTTATTGCTAATGATTTTTTATGATTTATATTTGTTGCTAATTATTGCTAATTATTTCTAATAATTTCTATTTATTGTGATTTATTGTTATTTGTTGCTAATTATTGCAATTTATTTCAAATTATGGATAATTATTGCAAATTATATCTATTTATTTCTATTTATTGATAATTATTGTTAATTATTGCTAATTATTGCTAATTATTGATAATTATTGCAAATTATTACAAATTATTACCATTTTTTGATATTTATTTCTATTTTTAGCTAAATATTGCTAATTAGTGCGAATTATTTCTTTTATTGCTAATTATTTCTAATTATGGCTAATTATTGAAATTAATTGCTAATTAATACAATTAATAGCTAATTATTGCTAATTATTTCTATATATAGTCTTTTATTGCAATTTATTTCTATTAACTACATTTCATTACAATTTATTACAATTTATTGGAATTTATTTCTATTTATTACTATTTTTTTCTTTTAATTTTTATTTTTTAATTATTATTAATATTTTTTATTTCTATTTATTTCAATTTATTACAATATATTTCAATTTATTACTAATTATTACTAATTATTAATATTTATTACTATTTTTTACTATTTTTTACTATTTTTTACTATTTATAACTATTTATAACTATTTATTTCTATTTATTACTAATAATTAGTAATTTTTGCTAATTATTTGTATTTATTATTATTTATTAGTATATATTAGTATTTATTAGTAATTATTACTATTTTTTATTATTTATTAATATTTATTTCTATTTATTATTATTTATTACTATTTATTACTTTTTATTACTACTTATTACTATTTATTAGTATTTATTTGTATTTATTTGTATTCATAACTATTTATTCTTATTCATTTGTATTTATAAGTATTTATTTATATTTATTAGTATTTATTTCAAATTATTATTATATACTACTATATATTACTATTTATTAGTATTTATTAGTATTTATTACTATTTATTGGTACATATCAGTATTTATTGGTATTTATTAGTATTTATTTTTTTATTAGTATTTATTAATATTTATTATTATTTATTACTAATTATTAGTGTTTATTAGTATTTATTGGTATTTATTTGTATTTATTGGTTTTTATAAGTATATGTTAGTATTTAATAGTAATTATTACAAATTAATACTAATTATTACTAATTATTACTAATGGTTACTATTTTTTACTATATATTAGTATTTATAACTAATTATTACTTATTATTACTATTTATTAATATTTATTACTAACTATTAGTAATTATTAATAATTATTTCAATTTATTACTATTTGTTAATATTTATTTCTATTTATTACTATTTATTACTATTTATTACTATTTATTAATAGTTTGTACTATTTTTACTATTTATTACAAATTATTACAATTTATTAACAATTATTACTATTTATAACTATTTATCACTATTTATTTCTATTTATTTCTCTTTATTACTATTTATTATTATTTATTAGTATTTATTAGTATTTATTAGTATTTATTTCAATTTATTAGTATTTATTAGTATTTATTAGTATTTATTAATATTTATTCGTATGTAATTGTATTCATTACTATTATTTAGTATTTATTTGTATTTGTTAGTATTTATTTCTATTTATTAGTATTTGTTACTAATTATTAGTATTTATTTCTATTTTTTTTGTTTTTGTTAGTATTTATTAGTATTTATTAGTATTTATTACTATTTATCAGTATTTATTACTATTTATTGGTATTTATTAGCAGTTATTACTATTTATTACTATTTATTTGTATTTATTAATATTTATTAGTAATTATAAAAAAATTACTATTTATTACTATTTAAAAGTATTTATTAGTATTTAATAGTATTTAATAGTATTTATTTCTATTTATTAGTATTTATTAATATTTGTTACTATTTATTAGTATTTATTTCAATTTATTAGTATTTATTTCTATTTATTAGTATTTGTTACTGTTTATTATTATTTATTCATATTTATTAATATTTTTTACTATATATTAGTATTTATTAATTTTTATTACTATTTATTAGTATTTATTAGTATTTATTAATATTTATCGGTAGTTATTACTATTTATTAATATTTATTAGTATTTATTACTATTTATTATTATTTATTACTAATTATTACTATTTATTAGTATTTATTTATATTTATTACTATTTATTACTATTTATTACTAATTATTACATTTTATTTTTACTTAATAGTATTTATTACTATTTATTATTATTTATTAGTATTTTTTACTATTTTTTGGTATTTATTTATATTTATTAGTAATTGTTAAATATTTTTACAATTTATTACAAATTATTACTAATTATTAGTTTTTATTACTGTTTATTATTATTTAATATTATATATTATCATTTATTACTATTTATTATTATTTATTATTATTTATTACTATTAATTAGTATTTTTTACTAATTATTAGTATTTATTACTAATTATTTTTATTTATGACTTTGTATTACTATTTTTTACTATTTATTACTATTTATTCGCATTTATTTATAATTGTTAGTATTTATTACTATTTACGAGTATTTATTAGTAATAATTACTAAGTAATACAATTTATTTCTAATTGTTATTACTATTTTTGTCTATTTAAAACTAATTAGTGTTAATTACTATTAATTTCTACAAAATACTGCTACTAATTACTAATTACCGCTAATTATTAATATACATTACTAATTGACGTGAATAATTATTAATTTTCTACTAATTATTAAGGATTATTACTAATAATTTAATTTTATTATTACAAATTAATATTGATGACAAAACAATTTAAATATAACTAAATTACAACTACTCTACAATAAATAAAATTAACATTAAGAAAGGAAATAAATACTAAATTTTGCAAAATATAAATACAATTAAACTTGATCACTTATAATTATAGGCGGCTTCACAACTTCTTCATAAAAAGAATGTTAACTCTCAAAAACATTCACACTAAATTTAGAGTTTAAAGAAGCAGAGGAACATGAAATTCAGGCAGAGAGAAGAAAAAACAGAGGGGTTATATATAGATGAGATTATTTGTGACGGGACTATTAGTGACGAGAATACCATCGCAAAAATTACTATTTGCGATGGGCCCCGTCACAAATATCATCGGCCACACTAATTACCATCGTCGGTTAAAAGGTTATTTGTGATGGGTCTCGTCCCATATAGTGAACTGCCGACACATTTAATGCGTCGTGACAACATCTCGTCCCAAATATGTTTTAACCGCCACATTTTATTTTCATTGAAACCTGTCGCAAATCTCCTTCAGGGGTCAAACTCGTTGCGATGGGGGATCCCCCCTTCGCAACGAGGTCTTACCGCCTCCCGGTATTTGCGACGGGCAGTGCCAACCCATCACAAATTCTCTTTCGTGCGGTTTGGCTAAAAAACCATGCCAATCTGCACGTAACTTTTTGCGACGAGGCCCCTATTCCAGTCACAAATAATTGGTTATTTGTGATAGGATGGTCAACTCGTCACAAATAGTCCGTTGCAAATAATGGTTTTTCCCGTTGTGTTTGAAACTTTTTGGTGGTAAAAGTGTTAATGTTTTGGGGAATTTTAACATCATGAACTGAAAAACCACTATTATTTTATATATTCATGATATATTATTTGTTCTGATGATTTTCATGGGTTATTTTAGATAAATGGTGATTTTTTTGCCGATAATGGGTCGGTGCAATGTTTTTAGAAATTGTAGCCTTCCCATTTCGAACCATATGGCCCCGAAAGTGGGCCTGTCAAGGCTAAATTACTAATTTCATGGGTTGGATCCACCACACTGTCTAACATCAAGACTACAAAATAATCCGTTTCCAGCCCATATGACATGATACCTGGCCATGAGGCCTCTCCCTAAAAGTTTGTTGAATTCCTCCCGTATTAGATAGAGGCCCACACATAGTGGGCGAAGAGTATGCTGACCATAAATCTATACCATGCAGTACTCGATGCCACATAAAGTGTGGTAGTTGACCACATTTTAATTATTGGCTCTAAAACTAAACCTCCAATTTCAGCCACCATTTGACCTCAAACAACCCTGGATCCCCTTTTAATCCCCTCCCTTTGGTTACCCACCACCCTCATTGTGAAATAATTATATTTTTCTATGGATTGAGTTGGATCTTGAATGGTTTACCCTTCCCACTCTTCAAAAATAATTCTTCTTACATTTTAATCTTATTCTTATTCATTCAAGGGTTCCTATAAACTTTTTTCATGTAATCTTTATTTTTAATTGGGGGTTTTTATATTTTTTGTTTTCTAAGTAGTTTTTCCCCCATGAAAGGCATAGAATTTATTATCGATTTCCATCAACAAGTGAACCAATATTTCTCATTAGTTTCCTATGTTAAATATATGAACATCAATTTCATGATTGATTTCTTATTTTTATTTTTTCATTATTTCTATATGAAATTTATATGCTATTTAATTTTGGAGATCCTTAGAATTGGGTCATATTTTGTTTTTAAACAGTTGCTCTATCATTATCATATATATTATTGGTTTTTTATCATGTACTCTCAATTTTTTTGAATGGTAAACAATTTTTATTCTTCAAATGATTTCATTAAATGGATTCCTATTGGTTCCAAATATAAATAATCACCCAAATGGGTTATTTTTGTTAATATTTTTTGTATCCATGTTTCAGAAATGAAATTCATTTCCATGAGATGATTAGGCAGTTGGAACTTTTAATAGTATTAATAGAAATGGGAATCATCCATTAAGGAACTCCCCCACCCACATAATTTGTGAATTTGGTGTGGGTGATAAATAAGTTATTTGATATATTTCCCTAGTGGAAGAATAATTTACTTGGTTTGCTTGTGACTATTAAAGGGGGTGAACATATAGAGTGAGACTTATAGATGAATTTTTGTAGACACCGTGAAATGTGTTCAATGTACTTTTCTTCCAAATGGTGTGAACCGGGAACAAAATGTGTGTGGTGTGACTCCACATTATTCATGGGGTTCTATGACGGTAGCGAAGCCACTGACCTGAAGGGTCAGGACCGCAGGCTGGAACTGATCCAAAGCAAGAGTGTGGGGAACATACCCCTTGGCATGGAGAAATAAATTTGGATAAGTCCCCAAAGTAGCACCCATGCTACCTTTGTGTATATACCTGAATGCCACCATCTGAGAGATGAATTAAGTAATGATTCTACATAGATACTTGATGTGGCACCCCAGAATAACGAAATCATCATTAGTGTGAATGGTACATTCACTCCACCATTATGGAGCGCAATCCACAAGTGCACCAAAACATCATTCGCCCAAGGTATCATATTTGTCTATAAATAGACTCTTGGGGTCTTCATTTGTATAGGGAAATTTCCATGAAGCCTAATTGATGCTCTTGATTACCTGATGATTTTCCCATGTCTTAGGAAACATTCATTGTAGTTCTTTGAGACCTAAAGTAGCGGAATTAAAGGAGGATCATAGGACTTAAGTCCTTCTAGTGTTTGAAATCCATAACACTTGCGTGTCTAAAGTGCCCAACCTTTCTAAATAATAAACACATGCACGCCACCTATTCCTCTCAAATGAACTTGAGTTCCACACTTCAGGGAAAACCAGTGAATACTCTTAATGGCTTGAGTCAGGTCACGTCGATGTATTAAAATCCAGGTTGATCATCAATCAAGTAAATATCAGGCCACCCAAGCCTACATACATTCCCATACTTGCATTCCAATACATATTTGGGATCCCCTCATTGATTCACCAGCTCTCTTCAGTCTATAGTCCATTAATCCCTCTTTAAATCCATTCATGGTAATGCTTCTTCTTCATTGGATCCCTTGTATGAAAGAGATTCTCTTGAGACCTTCCCCTAAACTTCTCAGCATTTCAAACAATTTGTAAATTCACATTTCCTTGTCTCCAATTTGGGTATGTATATCCATATTCTGATGTTTCCCACATTTGTTTCACAAAGGGGTTAGGATTCATGAAGTGTATATGGGTTTTTAAGCACATTCACATGGACCTTTACCCTTGGAACAATTTTGGGGAGTTCCCATTTTGGAGGATTTGGTTTTGGGTTCTGACCTCCACTTATTATCTCTATGAACCATAACCTCAACTCTCTGGAAGGGAAGGTATCAATCACACATTATTTAACATTCAAGAAAAGTAAATGTCTCCCTCCCTTACCAGGATCAATTTTAGGGCAATCATCCTAGTGTCATCCCAAAACCATTCATGTATGAATTTTCATTCCTTCTCATCTCTACATCCATCAACTTCACTCCTTAATTACAATTGATCCTTGTACAATGTAATGAGAATAAAGGGATAGATTTTGGAATATTCATCTACTTAGGTCTAATCGACCTCATCCACCCTCACCGCCATTACTGAACCTTCTTCCACCAGTGTTAGAGGGAAACTATGGGTGCCTTTGTTGAATCATTAGAATCCTCGTGTTTCTCACACTAAGCATGACTCACATCTGATTAAATATTTTTCATGACCAAAAATTTTCACAAGATTCTTGAAATACAAGATCTATGATCCCCATCACAATTGGGAACTATAGGAAGCCTTCTCAGGGCTCGAGCTCATTGGATATCCTCTTTAGGAATCCAACCAAAATTCCCTTATTTTGGGAATTTTCATTAGGGGTAATCTCCAAATAATCAAGGAAAACTTTTCAAGAAGTAATCCCAAACTCATTTCTCTTAAAGGACTACACTCTCCTTTGAGATTCATCGAACTACATGGGATTTGATTCCCATCCTCATGGGACATGCATGAAGCGTCCATGAGGTTCAAACCCAACACTTCTATACAACATTGTTCTTCTTGGGAGATATTCTCAATAGGGTCTAATATAACTTTGGGAACCATATTCTTTCCATGTTCCATGGGATTCTTCTACATAAGTCCCACACCAGAATTTAAATAAGAACCTTTCACTTGGATTTTGATACAACATGACATTAAAGTGCATGTCTAGGTCTTTATCGCATGACCTTAAATGGAATGATATGTCCCATTAAGTAGCATAAAACTAAGAGGGTTCTGATTCCTTTCACAAGGATATATAGGTAGCCTATTTCATGGGTATTATCCTAATATCAAAACAATCCTTCACCTCCCAATATGACAATAAATTTGAGAGTGCCCAACAAAGTGGCTTAAAAACCAGTATCATCATAACAATGATTAATAGATTCTATAAATAGTATATGAGATGATACCATTGTTGGAGAACCTAAAATATATATTGATGATTCGAAATTTCACACATGTAAATAATTGATTGTAAATCACAAGGGAAACCTAAGTTATAATTGGTGATTTAATAAGGATTAATGAAAATTTATTATATTTATAAATAAAGTCTTGGATTAGATAATAATTCCCCCCAAAGGGTATGATGAGTCTAACCTTCCATCGTCTCAAACAATGTATGTGCTCAAGTATTTTTATGATCACACATAATGAATGCATGCCTTTGGAAAGCTGAGTCCTTTGGTAAAATGATCTATTGGATTGTTCCGGTTCCATGACTAAATCCAATGAAAACCACCTGGAAGCCGTGATTCTCAAACTTGAATAGATGTTTCAAGGATCTACGAAACAAAAATGATGAACCCTACATGAATCCTTAACCATGTAAATGATGTTACTCACATTTGAGGCCCCTAAAAATTGATAAGGGATGGCCCGAAAAAGGAAACAATCATGCCTGTATCCATCTGAAAAAGTTTCATTAATAGAGTTTGTTGTCGTTTCATGATTCTTCTTAAAACTCCATTCACTCCAAACTGGATTCCTTGAATTTTCCACTCGTTAATGTCGTAGCCACTACTCAAGCTGGATCGTCATCCTCTAGAAGGACATCATCACCCACTCAGCATCATCAATGCTGGGTCTCTAATGTTTTGGAAGGGGAGTACTATTAGCACGGTACTATCCCAACCATGGAGGCTTTCGAAATGGCTCTCTAGGTAAATTACAACCCTTAAAAATCTGGTCAATGATGACCAATGGTCAAGAAGAATAAGGTGCCAACTACTATCTTCAACCATTTCAGGACCCTATCCCAGAAACAAAACAACCATTGCATCCCATAATATAGGGTCTTGTATCAGGATGTCACTTTGGGTCTCAATTCAATGATGTAGGGGACCTTCTCAAGGATTCCCACCAACTATCACCGCCAGCAGAATCATGATGTAGTGAACCCCCAAAAAGATGGGGATGTTGCCACTAGATGTTCGGCCCAGGTCCCATAGACCTGGGCACGCAAGACGAACCACTGGGGACAACATCCATTCAACATGGAGTAGGTTCTTACATTTTCCCCCTCTATTGAAGTAAATCAACATAACATGATGGAAAAGAATGAGCGGGCACATACACATTTCCGACCGAATTCCACATCCCGGGAGACTCGTCTGAATGAAACCCACTAATCTAGTTATTCATATCTAGTGGAGTACTGTGAACATACACATACACCTGTAAAAAAATTATCAACCAGTCAGCAAGCTATTTTTACTGTAATTATGGAAACCCACCGATCAAATGTGGTGGAAACTAGTAAATAGGAACATGCAACTTCTACCACTCACCATTTCTACCAAAAGTCTCATCTTCTACTATTATATAAATTTATTATACCATGTTTGATGGAAAATAGCCATCAGGTAAATACACCTTCCAACATTCATCATGCCTTCCAAAAGTCACATTTCGCAGCACCCGGAGAAATCAGTTGGAAATCTCCGAGGATTAATCTGGGGCAGGCAAAACTCTCTATCCCAATACATTAGTACTGTAATAATCCATTTACTAGAAAAGGAGTATAGGATCATGCACATGAACCTAATCACTATTTTTAAGGGAATTATATTTTAGTTCAGACCACTGAAGTCACCAAAACAGATATTAGTTATGGTGAAATGGCAGACACAAATTCCTAGACAAATTCTAGAATAATTACACAATATCATAACAACAAAATCAACAGTACCATGGGAACATACAAATAAATATGTCCCCACACCTTAGAGGACTTATTAGAATTCCATATCTGATCATCCAAGAAGAATTCTCTCTAAACACAGTTGGAAAATCAAGAGCCGACCTACAATCTTGCTCCTCATAATGCTGATGTTCTTGAAGCCCTCAAGTATTTATCTGTCGCATCTCAAGTTCATACCCTATCATTTCCAAATTATGGGAGTATTATTAGTAATTTTAAAGTTCCTCATTGGGAACATCATCATGAAGGCTTTCTTCATGAAAATTTAGTCAATCCAGATAGACTATCTCTGGATGAGAGCCACAGAAACCCTATGTGTGGCCAAAAGACCAAGGATAAATAGGGTTTATCCCTTGAAAAAATAAAACATGGTGCTCCTCATCATGGCGTAATTCCCGATGAAAGATCACTACTCGGTAGTATTTCTCATTGACAAGATAATTCTATTATTGACAATGTAATAAGGAGAAATCCCTCTTATCTCGAGGCACATTCAAACAAAAGGCTAGTCATGTATGATACCTTGTCATCAATGGGTGGAATTTTTTGTCACCCAGAAGACATGTTAGGGGAATGATCATTCTTCGAACCTCCCTTGGGTCATTTTTCATCCAATACAGTAGAAGAAAAAAATTGCTGATTCCATTGTTTTTAATAAAACAATGAAGAAGTATCCACATTGTTCAGACCAAGTGGAGAAACCACTAGTGAAAGATGATTACTTTATGATAGGCATGAGAAAATAATTGGTTAATGTAGAAGTACCAATCATGTTCTAGCCTTTGGATAATTCTCAATACAAATTTCTGGAATTGATTGCAGAAGATTGCATTCATGATGTCTTCCTCAACATATGGAAGACACTTTATCATTTGGAAACCAAAGTATTACAGTATGATTAATATCAAAATCATATAAAGGTAATAAAAGGGATACAAAACTAAATTGACGTGGAATCTCTCTCAGTTTTCCAACATCCTATAGTTGATAAGCACAAGAGAACCCTTCAGCGTGCATGCGTCAATGATTTACAGAGGCTATGCCAGTTAATTTCCTTTACCCCATCAGGTGTTTGTATCAGAGGATGGGGATCCCATGGAGTATTTCATTTACTGCACTCTCAAAGAAGAAAATGCCTCCAAAGTGGTCTAATGCATTTTTATTTCCCACAGCCGGTTATAATCATAGATTTTGTATGTAATCAAGTATAAGCTCAAGAAAATGCCTCAGATAGATATCAACCGAGACATGCCCAATGATAGAGAGCTATTGAGACACTTTTTCATCAAGAATCAGAAATATATTTAGCAGGCCTATCACATACAGGATGTAAGCCATCATATAATGGAAATGTCTAAAATACCATAGTGATATTCTAAAACAAGTTAGTTGAGTGGTTTTTAGATAATGCACCTAGCTAATGTATGAACTAATATTTGCACAATCAGAAGAGATGTTCGGCGAATCTCAGCCATAACAGTTCAAGAGACATCCCATCTTGCAAGGCTGGTGTCTTTTTCAATTCAACCATCAAATTTAATAAATAAAATACAATGGTTTGAAGAAGAAGATAATGAATAGACCCAGCCTGCGGGGTTGGGGGTTTTTTCCCGTCTAAAATCCCCTACTCAATAGAGTCAGTTTTCAACTGATTATTCAAAATGCCGCAAAGAGAGTGCACAATTGAACTATACATGTACTCCCTTTGGGTAACTATCCATCAAGAAGTTCATGGGAATTCATCATATGGGAGAGCCGCGTCTCCTGGATGATTAAGAAATAAAGGTTCTTATAAAAATACTCATAGAATTCAATTAATGCATTATTTATCAATAAATGTAATTATCACTATTACAGAAGATCATCCAGAAAATGATTCCAGTTCTATGGAATCAGAAGATAATGTTCTTATCCATAACATGGTACACAATGAAGCAAATTAATAATGAGTACGTAGCCAAAATATGTGGATTTCCCATAATCTAGGTAGGCTCTCAAATAATAAACTCCCACCCCATCAAAAGGTATCGGACAAGGGGAAATGTAAATGTCAGATCACATATCACTTTTCCACTAGAGACGCTCAATCGTTTTCGCTTGAAAAAATATTTTTTAAAAAAGAAGATGAGATTATAGTGCTCAAAAGACTCAATTAAACGTTAATTCGGAGCATCATTTATGCTATACATACTCCCCAGAAAGATCCTCAACATGAAAATAATTTATGAGATACTTAGAAAAGATAATTTTTGGTAACTACAGATGATGATAATGAAATCCCTTCATTGGGTACATAGTCATGGAATGATCTAACACATTTATATAAACCTGTTCCCATGGGTTATCCCAGACAAATACAAGCGCCATTACCTGTGGTTTTCCAGCTATTCCACCAATTCATGCTCCATCTAATTTACCAATACAGGTCCCACCTCATCCATATATTCCCAAAATTATTATAAATACAATCGTGTCATTACCAAATCAATTGGAAGCTATAGAAGAACAGAGTGTGCCAGTTCAACCAGAAAAGATGGTTTACCCTGAGTGGGTGTATTTGATACATCCCCCACCATATTTTGTGAATATACATTCCCAATATTTAATGGTTCTGGAGATATGTAACAACACTTAAAACATTTTGATTCTATATGTGTTCCTATGTTGGGGAATCCTCAAAAAAAATGTAATGATTAGGTGTATTGTAATGTCATTGTAGGTACCAACTTTTGTCTAGTACACAAGTTTTCAATTGCGATCAATTACTATATGGGAATACGTCCATCATAAATTCCTACTTCAAATCAATTCAATGTTTTCAAAAACATCTATTTATCATACAAATTTCTAGAAAATGGAAAATGGAAGTGTCTTAGATTTCATTTATCGATTGAAAGATTAATGTATTACCTAAATCTTCCACTCCTTCAATAAGTGTTACTATCAATTTGTGTTGAAAATATGTGGTATGAGTTACATACAAAATAGATCGCTATGAAATAAACACGAGGGATTGAAGACCATGATCCAATTTCCCAACAGTTGGAGAATTCAACTGGGGAAACTAAATATATAACTCATGTAATTCCATCAGCTCTAGGAAGGAGAATAGGGAAAAAAGAGGTTGTTATAGTCTAACTCAAGAAAGAACATTTAACAACTTCCACATCATAACATTCATTATATAGAAGGGATCCTCCTCCCATGCATCAGTAGAAATGAAAACATACTCAATATTATTAAAGAGATCAATGACAGAAACATTTTGAGGAGTTAAAGAAAAAGGTTTAGGCATTATAGAATGAACCAGTTCCCAGTTACTTTATCTCAAGTCTGGAAAATAATTTTTTTCAGTATCCAATGATGAAGAAATGAAAAAAATAAGGAGATGATTTTTTTTTAATTATTAATCCTTTCACCATATGATGGGGCATCCCATTCAAGAGTGTTTTTTAAGGACCTCTAGAAATAAATGATAGAATCTGGAAATGTGAAACTAAAAAGTTGATAAGACCATGTAGCATGTGTTACTGCTACTGATCTAGAGGAAGAAGTCGAATAGAAGGAAGTAAATGGTAAATGTGCATAGAAATATTATCATTGGATGAGGAAGAAAACGATCAGCCAAAATCAATCCATTCTACGAACATAATTTAAAAAACTGATTATTTTTTCTTCCAATGCCTCCTCAAAAAAACCACCTTCCTCAAAAGGCCAATCTTCAAATAAGAGTCATGATCCGAAGGATATAGAGAAGTCAGAAAGAAGTAGGATCATGTCAATACAAAATCTATCATTGACTATGGATGATTTAATACCATCTATTTCAAAAGAACATGCACCACCCCGCCAAATGGAATAATCATAACTAACTTATCAAGCAGATTACTAATCAGACGAAGCATTAATTTTTGGTTATAATAATGTTAACCACTTAACAGATACCTATGACGATGGAGACTCGTGTTATAATGATCTTGAGTTCCCTATAACTGACTAATGGACTATAGTAATAAGACAAGGTCATGGATATTGTGTAAGAAATTGGTATTCTTGAAGACACTATTTTAACTCTACCCCTGTTCAAACCATATATGATGCAGGAAATCAGGGGGGGAGACCGTCAATGAGCTTAATAAGAAAAAGGATAATCATACATGCATAAAAAGTTTAGATCGGACAAAATTATTTTGGTGGACTGATTAGTGGTTACCCCATCTTTATCTAAGCATGTAGATTGACCTTGTCAGTCTATTCTACCAAATACAGGAGTATTTCATGCTTCTGCTCCAACACAGGGTACATCTACATCCGGAGTGTCATCTTCTAAGGAAACTACAAACCCATATCTCCATGATAGGGAACATAGACATCTAGACCAAAAGTATGATGTTTTGAAACATTTTTCCCACGTACCATCTATGGTTTCAATTTTTCTTGGCTTGAATCTATCAAAATATCATTGAGAAGCACTTATTGAGGCTTATGAAGTCTTCAAGAGTTTGAAACGGAATTTTAGTCTTCTTTTGTCTACCATAGAGAGAATAATTTTAAATAATTTCATTAAGTTATATCTTTTATAGATGAATATTAATATGGTATCGTACATAGGCATATCAGACCCTTATTTCTATATGGAAGTGTCAATGACATTGACATCTGAAGAGCCTTCATTGATAACGTCTCAAGAGTCAACCTCATTCATGATCGAACAATTTTGCGATTGGGAATAACTGAATATGATATATCTCCTTAAAAAATAATGATTCTAGGTTATGATAAGAATTATCAAGATACTCTTTGAGAGATTACACATTGAAAATAATTCGGAGATCTTGTGTCTAATTCATATTTTATGGTTTTCCATTAGGAAAAAACCTTTAAAACTCTTCTTGGTGGGCCGTAGTTACATCAACATGAAGCCATATCATTCCCACACAACTAATGTCTCAAGAACTATTTCAATGGTCAAATTTGAACATTTAAGGGTGATAAGTCTCCATTTAAAACATTTGAATCTCAATACATTGAGGCAGAATTTTATCACTGGAATGGAACATAGTCTGTGATAAAGGCGGTAACAAGAATTGTAGAGACCCAACGATTGACGTACATGGACAATACATTACTTTTGCGGAATACTTAATAAATAAAAAAACCAAAACTCAAGGATCGTAATAGTTTATTGTCTGTGGAAACTCGTAATATAATCTTCTAATCTTGGTGAAAGATCTTCAACAACTCCCATAAAGATCTTCCCTTTTTTTCATACGTAAAACCTTTCTTCAAATCATGGGGAAAGGAAAACATATAAAGGGTGAGCTGAAATGCTCATTAAGGGTAAACATAGAGAACATAAAACAATCCATAAACATTTGAATGAAAAAACTAGAACATAAAATATAAACATCAAAATCTTGATCAAAGACATAAATCATGGAAGTACTAAGGGATATATACTAAAGGGACTTAATTCATGATAAAAAACATTGGAATAAAACATGTAATTGTGGAATACATTAAGCACATGTTATGATTTCTATAGTAGCCAAGGCATTGCTGCCATGACCATCTTAGTGGACAAAGTCCCTTTCTGAATCGAGTTCACTCCTCATTTCAGTCCTGTAACACTGAACCAGGTTAAATTACTGTTCCAGCCATGTCTATCTCATGACATATAAATCTTTACCCAATGCATTGGAGGGATATATAGTTCCCACCCATCACATAATGAAATCATTCTTACGTTTTCCACAACATAAACATAAATCATTCATCATAACCCAAGGAATAAAATGGGTTTCATATACATCATCCCATCATAACATAATCCATATAAAACAAATGGTTATCATTTCATCATAATAGAAGTGAAACCATGTATATCATAGAGACATTATACTTGAAACATACACATATGAAATAATTTCCTCTTAGATGGAAAATGGTTTTGATAAAACACTTGAAATAAATTCTGGAGGAAAATATCCTTATTAAAAATCATTTTCTTTTCAGAAAATGTCATTCAATTTTAAAATAAGAGGATTTTTTTCAAAATAGTTATGAAATCGTGTAAATTAAGATTCATTAAAAATAAGGTGTTACGAAATCGTAAAAATCTATTCATGTCGTATAAGTAAAAAAAACATTCTCCCCGTACTTTTAACGGAAAAGTCAAAAAGTACCACGTGTGGTAAACAAAAGAAATATTCCATCCATAACACAAATTAAAAGTCAAAGAAGGTAAATCATGAATATAAACATACATGGAAAAATATTAAACATTTTATGGACATGGATGAAAAATATAACCCCAGTAAATACTTACATATAAGCAATCTCGAATAAACATGAGATTGAAAAATTATCCCTTACCTTAGGTCTGATATGCTTCATACGTATCCGAACCTCATGTATAATGATTTAAATAATTTCATTGAATTATTATAGAATCATATTCATTGTTATCATATCATATATGGTTCAATTATGACTTTATATTACCCGTTCTATTGTAAATTCATGTTAAAGTAGTGTTTTGGGTAAAATCGTTTCATTTATCATCCGTGTTTTGACTTGAAATTATTAATATGATTACTTAGATCATGATTACGTAATTCCAGAATATAAAACCTGATTTATATATAATATATATTTAGAATATACATAGATATTATATATCGATAAATGGAAGGAAATACACCGTTCATGGAGACGGTAGGCCGTTCGTACGCATGAACGCTGTTTTTGTTTCCATATTGAATTGAATGGAATTAAGTAGATGAAATAAATATATATGTACATAAATATAGTAGAATTATTATGTCATATATTTCAGGATTATATATTATATATACATTGTAATCATTCTCGATTTGTTAACATGGAAAATGAATCTCATCGCATCGTGGAGACGGTAATCCGTACGTACGCACAAGCGATGATATCATTCCCAAAACTATTGAATGGAATTGGAGTGAATGATATAATATCTCAGAATGAGTATGATGTTATAATAACCATATATAGTTATTCTTTACACCATTATACCCATCCAAGTAAGGTGGTGGTGGAAAAACAGATTACACCACGACGTGGAGACGGTATTCCGTAAGTACGCATGCGCGGTGATTTCGTTTTCCATAGGATGGATAGAAGGTGAAATGGGGTTTTTTAATATTTATAATAACATATAATTATATTAGTGATATTTATGTTATTATAATATAATTAAACAACTAATGAAGAATAAGTTGAAATAGAAAGAAACTGGAAAAAAAACGGTTGAAGAGATTAATTCTTCTTTGATGCACCTCCTTTAAACATCTTCTTAGGGCACTCGGGTTGGTCTTTTGAGAATACCAGAACCTAAATTATATAACTAGAGAGGTTTATAAGAGTAATTTACAGGGTTCGGCTGAGATTCGAGGCTCAAAAGGTTGTGAAGAGAAGTGGGAAGGGGTTCCCTTTTTATAAGGGAGGATAGGGGCACCTATGGAAATCTTAAAAATATTAAATTATTATAAATCTAACCCCACCTAAAAACCTCCAAAAAATGACTCATATTCAAATAATAGATGATATATGGTTTTAATATCATCAAAAAATAAAATTTAGGCATGTAGGAAATTTATTTTAAACATTATCAACATGATTTATCCTTATTTAATCTATAAATTTTATTTGTGGTAATAAGATTCTAAATTTTAAATTGTAATAAAAATTTACATATGTGCTGTGAATTATCCATAATTAGATAATTTATGATGTTTTAGACTATATAAATTTCAATTTTTAAATTTTAAATATTTTTGTGATTTTTAATCTATTTAATAATATGTTATTTTTATAAATTAACAATAGTGTCAATTTTGACACTATTCTTTTATTTAAATTTGAATAAAATCCAAACAGAGGATATATTCGAACAAAAATATTGGATATGTTCCTAACATTTCATAGTAATCTATAAAATTATTTTATCACATTAAATAGTTCATATAATATTTATTTTACTATTTGTAATACCATTTATTTGATATTTCTCTTAATAAAATAATTACTACAACATTTTTGTATAATTATTAAATATACATATTTGTTGCATAAAAATTAAAACAGAAATACTAGGATGAATATAAATCTTATATCATTAATAATAATACATTTTTCAGGATTTATCTTCTAAAACACCCACATTTTTAAATGTTATATTTATTAAATTATGAAGTTGACAACTTTGACATCATATAAAATAAATTAATATAAGTGTCATAATCACTTTTATAAGTCTCCAAACGGTCATATATTCTGTAATTGGATTATTATGGTTTATATATACACTAAAAATAAGTTTTGGTCTAGTTTGTGAGCCCTGTAATATGTACTACTATTTCAATAAAAAAATATTATGGATTGTTTTACTAAATAAATAATTTCTGCACCACTAATGTATAAGCTAATATGGTAATAAAATAAATCATAAAAATTACAAATAAATTACCATGATAAATAAAAACATTTTATATTTAAAATGTGTATTTATAACCTAATTAATATTCTGTATAACCTTATATTAAAAACACTTTAATTATTAATGTTTGAGTGAGACATATTTCACTTTCCTTTAAATAAAATAAACTAAAGGTATTAATCACCTAAAAGTGGATTATAATGGATTCTATTTCGACCCAAATATGACTTAGGTTAAAATATAATAATCAAATTGTATTAATACAAGTGTTACGGTAATTTTATAATATTATGTTTAACCTTAATTACCTGATTTACCTTTTACTATGGTAAATAAAATTTATCGTAGTTACTATTAATAATGCCCAAAAATAAAAATTAGTCTATTAATATAATTTTGATCCACTGATTCCAAATATGGAATCCATTTTTCCAAATTCAATACAAAGAAGTTGCAGAAATTAACTTAAAATTAATCCCGTTGTTGAAAGAAATCTGGTTTTTGTTTAAAACATTGCAAAAGATTGAATTTATTTATCCTACGAATTCAATGTAAAATCAATGCTAATGACATACATTATATTAAATGGTAAAAATATATTCTATTTATACTTTGAAACCATCAATATTATAATTTAACCACATAAATTATTACGATGAAAAAAGTTGTTTTTAATTAAAATACAGCGTGTTTTTACTACTCATTAAAATATTAAAGTTATCAGAATAATATGAAAAATTTATCCAAAGTAAATTTTTATATCCTGATTCCAAAGAAGAATTATATTTTGTCAAATTGAACTTATAAACTTGTCAAAAACTAGATTTAATTTTGGTGCGCCATCAAAAGGCGGCAAAACTGCATTTTTGAAAAATACTTATTTTACCTGAAAATTTTATTTTATTCTCATACCATGTTCTAGAAAATGAGTAAGATGAATAATAATGTTATAAAATTCAAATCGTAGTTAATACTATTCATAACGGCTAGTTCGTGATAATATTATAACCATATATTGTTGTTTAGTGAAACTCAGTATTGTGTACAACACACGCTATCGAGGAAGGTCGTGATTGTGTGTAATGCAAGCCAGGTCAGGGTTCCGTGTAGTGAAAGAACTGTTTGGTGTTGCGTATAACATAATCAAAACATATTTCATTTATACATTAAACAAAATATATACTTAATTTTGCGTAGAATAATATCCACAAAACGAACTTGAAATTGTGTGGAACACGATCCAAGAATAGTGTTGCGTATAGTACAAGCCAATATGGTGCTGCGTATAGTACAAGCTAATACGGTGTTGCGTATAGTACAAGATAATATTGATGTAGTGTATAATAGAAGACATCAATATAATATATCTTATAAAATCTATGGTTGTTACATTCTACCCCTTTAAAATGAATTTTTCCCTCGAAATTCGTCAGGGTTATAAATGGTTTTATACTTGAAAGATTCTTTTATAGAAACCCAAATCGTAAAAAGGAATACTAAAACTTAATTTTAAAAAATGAACATTAGAAACAAAATAGATACCCAAAGTAACTCATCACTTGGGTTCCCACATTGGAGATCATAAGTGAAAATATAGATATTGAAGAGAAATCTAACCATCATGTTCTGATGGAGAGAGGTAGAGAACATGGCTATGAAAGATCCAATAGTCACAAAGCCATAAAATTGTGATGATCTAAGGTAGAATCTGATTCATTAGATATAAGAGCACTAGTACAACATTTTTTTTTTCAATATCATTTCCCTAATGTTGAAGAATTGAAGAATTAAAAGAAATACTTACTTGATTTTGATACAATCACATCGTTGCTCGTGCCTCGAACAATTTCCTCTTCAACTCTTAATGAAATGAAGTTGATTTTGTCTTATGTGAAGTGTTAGCAGATTATGCGATAGAATGATAGGTCATTCAATATATTTCTATCGCAAAAATATTATCACAATTTATTAAATATACAGAAGTCCATCTATGCTGAGATTAATCACATATGGTTTCTAAAATAGACTTATACTTCAGCTATCATAGTGCTTAATAAAACTAGTTTCTAATAACCAGGGACTTCCTGTAGGCTAGTCACAGGTGATAAAGGCCTGCCGCACTTCGGTTGTGGGTTCAATTCATGCATCCTTGTCCGACGTGACAGGTTGTCGCCCATCCTATGGGTTATCCTTTTTCTAAAACTATACTATTATAACATAACAAAAGTTCTAGCCTTAAACAATACTATCTAATATCTAACATAATCTATTCAAATCAATAGGTTTATCCAAAATAATTCTGTCCAATATCATAGTATAAAGATAACAATTACATGAAATGTCATCTACCGAGAATGTGAATACCATCATTTATCATACGATATATCTTGTTGGTCACATTCCAAACATGTTAATACCTTAACCATGTATTCTCTTGAAACATTAATTATCATATAAACTTAGTGAAAAATGAGTGCTTTCAAAAGTTAACTCATTCCACATACCAAAATCCAAAAAAATCTATATACTCAAACCATGATATCACTTATTCTTTATATCAATCATGAGCTCATGAATACTATCAAACATATAATTATCTCTTTATCCCTTCATTATGCACATGTTATCTTCTTTCCAAAAATATCATAATAACCTTTCATGGTTACCAGTACCATTCAATAGATACTTTCAAATACTTTAGGAAAAACTATAGTGTAACAATCCTTAAATGTTTCTTTATTCTACAGTACCATTAAATTACCTATAAAAAATAACTCTTGATAAACATACAATCATTACACTACCTTCTTAGACCATTGATGAAGCTTCAACACTTCTTTCATCTCATATATCATTTATAGTCTCCTCATAATCATTCACAAAAATCTCATCATGAGATTTTCCCCTAGGGAATTTGTTTGCATAATGACCATACATTCCACATTTAAAACATATAATCATTGTTGATGTCGTAGAAATATCATTATCCTTATCCATGGTGTTAACAGAACCTTTTCTTTTGCACTTACTGGATTTGTGTCCTTCTTTTCCACACCCAATGAATCTTCCCGTTCCATTGAAACATTCTCCTTGATGCCTCTTCCCATATGATTGACATGATAGAAATTGAACTTTCCTTCCTCTATGATCATCATGAAACTACATCTTTCTCTTATTAGCTGAGTCTGGATACATACCAATGTTGAGATTATTGATCATATTATGAGATTGCTGATTTGGCATAATAACGGAGTTTGGACTTCCAAATCCCATTTCATTTGGTTTCTCATGATGAATATCATTCCATTGTCCATCATATCCTCCATTACCGTGAATCTTCCCATTTCCATCCATTTTCTAAAACCCAAAAAGAATAGTGTGAGTTGAAAAATCATGCTAGGATAACAACATAATAAAGGGGGAGTACCTTCAATATATAACACCTTAGGTTTAATTCTAATATCATTACCGTAATTCTATGACTATAACCTATACGTATACTTAACCTTAGGGACATCCCTCGATATACCATAGAAATACCTCTAGGGATCTCACTAAATTTTTCACATCCTAGTTTCCAAAGGTTAACTAAACCTTTCCTCTGGTACCAACTGTAAATACCCAAAGCTTTTCGTACATGGAAAATACATTACTTTTTCAGAATACTTAATACATAACAGAAAACCAAAACTCAATGATCGTAATAGTTTAGTGTCTTTGAAAACTCAGAATATAATCTTCTAATCTTAGTGAAATATCTTCAACAACTCCCATAAATATCTTCCCCTTTTGTTTTCTTACCTAAAAAATTTCTTGAAATCCATGGGAAAAGAAAACATATAAAGGGTGAGCTCAAATTCTTAGTAAGGGTAAACATAGAGAACATAAAACAATCCACATACATTTGAATGCAAAAACTTGAACATAAAATCTAAACATCAAAATAATGAGCAGAGACATAAATCTTGGAAGTACGTAAGGCATATATCATAAAGTAAAATCAATCTTGATAAAAAAAGGGAATAAAACATGTAATTGTGGCATCCATTAAGCACATGTTTTCATTTCCATAGTAGCCAATGAATTTCTTCCATGACCATCTTAGTGGACAAATTCCCTTTCTGAATCGAGTTCACTCATCATTTCGGTCCTGTAACACTGAACCGGGTTAACTTATCCTTCCAGCCATGTCTATCTCATGAGATATAAATATTTACCCAATGCATTTGAGGGATATATAGGTCCCACCCATCTCATAATGAAATCATTCTTATGTGTGCCACAACATAATCATAAATCATTCAGCATAGCCCAAGGAATAAAATGGGTTTCATATGCATCATATCATCACAACATAATCCATATAAGACAAATGGTTATCATTTCATCATAAGATAAGTTAAACCATGTAAATCATAGATACATTATACTTGAAACATACAAATATTAAATAATGTCATCTTAGATGGAAAATGGTTTTGATAAAACACTTGAAATAAATTATTGATGAAAGTATCATTTCTTATTCAAAATCATTTTCTTTTAACAAAATGTCATGAAATTTTAAAAGAAGGGTATTTTTTTGAAAATAGTCATGAAATCTTATAAATTAAGCTTCATGAAAATACGGTGTTATGAAACAGTAAAAATTCGTTCATGCCATATAGGTTAAAGAAAACTTTTTCCTCATACTTTTAACGGAAAAGTCAAAAAGTACCACGTAAGGTAATCAAAAGAAAGATTCCATCCATAACACAAAGTAAAAGTTAAAGAAGGGAAATCATGACATTAAACATACATGGAATAATATTAAACATTTTATGGACATGGATGAAAAATATAACCCCAGTAAATACTTACGTATAAGCAATCTCGAATAAAAATGAGATTAAGAAATTATCCCTTACATTAGGTCCGATATGCTTCGTACGTATCTGAACCTCCTCTATAATGATTTAAATAATGCCAATGAATTATTATAGTATCATATTCATGTTATGATATCATATATGGTTCACTTATGACTTTATATTATAGCATCCCGCCTTTTTATCACATAAAATATCATTACATTTTACAAAACCGAGGATCTTTAAGGTTTAGTGTCTTGGAAACCAGGAACATAATACATGAAACAAAAAAAACCTTCTTCATAAACACTTGAAAGGCTTATCCTTATGTTCATCCTAGGTTCATTACTGCATCTCATAACCTGGGGACATACATCAAAATAAAGGGTGAGAAGAAGGCCCAGTAAGGGAAACAAGGGGAAACATTTAACATGTGAATTTGAGATACATCAACAATGTCATGAAAAAAACTTTAAGGCATGAGAAAGAAATCATGTGTCATATCATAATAAAAATAACATATTACATAACTTGAAGATGTGGGTACATAATTTAACATAGACAATCATGAACATATCACCAAGGTCCATCCTCAAGGTGTCATTTAAAATTACCAAGGTTATTCACCAAGGTATCGTGAAAATTGTAATCTCAAGTGGTTACATCATTACCCAATGCATTGGAGCGCTATCAGGGCGCACCCTTAAATTTGAATTTATTATCATGTGAGCCACATATATCATCATAAATAATTTCATAAAAAACCCATATATCATAAAATAAAAGCGTTTCATTTCAGAATCATTACGTTTTTAAAACTGCTTTAAAGACATGATCTTTACATCACTCTAAACCCACAGAAAGGGAAAGCGGGTATCATGTTTGTAAATCCCAGAATTTAAAATATATTTTTTGATATATATGTGTATACCCCTGTATAAATAAGATCTTTGAGTATTCACTTAATAACATAAAATAATTTTAAGAAAAAGAGAGAGGCATTTTGAGACGAAAATTCTGCAGCACAACGACTACATTACAGGGTCTTAGAAAACGCTGAAAAGAGAGGGGACATGGGTCAAACATTCATAAATGACCCATAAAACAGTATAGGGACAGAATATAAGGTATTTAAGAACATGGTAATGATATTTTTAAATATACCATATGAAATGAAGAACATGAAAGGAAGACAAAAATAAGATTTCTCTTATGAAAATTCGGCAGCCCAACGACGTCACTTAAACTTCAACAAAAATGAATTGACGAGATCAAATAGGGTATCTCATCATATGAACATAAAATATCAGTATGATAGATATAGAGATAATACTCCAGCATAATAAAAAATGAACTTGAAATACTTGACATGAAAGTAGATCATTGAAAAAATGAGAAAGGCGAACGAATCCCTTAAAAATTCGGCAGCCTAACGACGTCACTTAAACTTCAACAAAAAATGAATTGAAAAGATAGAAATAGGGTCTCTAATCATATGAACATAAGGGTTCAGTATTATAGATATATAGATCATACCCCAACATAATAAAAAGGAACTTGAAAGACTTGACATGAAAATAGATCTTGAAAATGCGAAGGGTGAAAGAATCCAATAAAAATTTGGCAGCCTAACGGCGCCACTTAAAACATCAAAATACTGAATTGAAGAGATAAAATGGGGTCTCTAATCATATGATCATAAAAGATCATAATGATAGATATAGAGATCATACCCCAACATAATAAAAAGGAAAATGAAAGACTTGACAAGAAAATAGAACTTGAGAATGAGAAGGGTGAAAGAATCTGTTACATGAATTTCAGCAGCCTAACGGCGCCACATAAACTTTCATAAAATGAAATGATGAGAGTAAGAGGGGGTCTCTCATCATATGGACATAAAAAGGACAGTATAATGAATATAAAAGACCATCCTCTAACATAAGAACATGGAGCATAAAATAAATGACATAAATGATATCACTTGAAAAGAAAGAGAGGGGGTCAGATCCCTTACATTAAAACGTAACTCTTAAAACTCAAAGGTTGGGACCTTGAGGGCTTGGGGGGAACCTTGGGAGGACTCCTTGGGAGGTAAGAAGACCCTAAAATCGTTGATGTTGGTTTTGGAGTCGAAAATATGAGAGGAGGGCTTGGTATTTATAGGGAAAGTGAGGGGACAAGGCATTAATGGCCAAGGGCCACCTCAAAAGAGGTTTTCTCAAAAGCATGGGCCCTCCCATGGTACTTCCCATAGAGTTAGGCCACATGGGGACCCCCACACAATAATTCATCCTCTTTAGTCGAATATCCTTTAAAATATCTCATGACATCATCATGACACAGTTATTATGTCATTAAAAATACGGAAACCCTAAAACTGTATTTTTACTATTCACTGAAAATTCAACGTTCTCAGAAAAATCCCAAAATTTCACCTTAACCAAATATCAATGCTCTGATTTCAAAAATGTCCTCCATTTTATAAAAATACTTTTCTAAATAATTTTAATTTATTTTTTAAATAAATACACTATTCACCAAAAATTCATTTTTTTAGAAAAATCCCCAAAAATTACCTTAACATAATATCGATGCTCTGAGTTCAAAAATGAAATCCATTTTATAAAAATAATTTTCTAAATATTTTTAATTTAATTATTAATTAAGAAAACACTATTCACCCGAAAAAACTAATACTTGAATAACAATTTATGAAACCGTTTTTTAACCATTTTATTGAATCACATTACTTAATCAAGGTTCCTAGATTATATTAATACTTTATTTAAGTTAGATTACTAATCCATTTGGTCACATTACTAATCCTAAGCATAAAACCACTATTCAGAATTTACTATTCATCAAAAAATTTGTTCATCATATTAGACTCTAAATTCCGTACTGAACATATTTGTAGAAGACAATTTTTTGAAAATAATTACACATTTTTATTTATTTAAGGTTTACATAAAAATTTTCAAAATATCCTTTCTCTAAAATTCATCAAAAATATGCATACTATATTTATCCGGACATTTGAAAATTCATAAACTTCATCATAAGAAGAAATCCCTGTTTTTATTTAAAACAAAGGACTACACAAGGCAGTTACGGTCTCCTTACATAGCCCCTTATCACACCAGCATAGGACCTAAGTGTAAGGTGTGCTAAGGTGAAAGAATCTGAGGGAGGCTCAGCCAACATCGCACGAGTAGTAATTTCTATCAGTTTGAACATCTCTCGAATGCAATCCCGTTCTAGCTTCACACGATGAAGTTCATCTTGGGTTTGGTCCAGAGCAAATCCCAGTGGTGCTACCTCCTTCCCAAGTTCTGTTAGGTGGGCTTCGATTTGTCCAAGACTACTGGGTGAGGCCATCAAATCTTCTTTCTATATTAATTAACCAAGATTGCTTGTATTTAGATACAATAGTCAAAACGTTTAGTTTCCAGAGGTCATATTGACCAATGGTCAAATAACAGTCAAAACCCAACAGTCTCATTTTAATTATACTCATGTTATCAAATGAAACATTTTTGTTGAGTATAGAAATAAAATAAAATAACACATAAAATTATGAAACAAGATTTATTTAAAAATTCGGGTCGTTACAATATTCCCCCCTTAAGATTTTGTGTCCTCGCAATATTTAAAATTGGGTTTTGAAATTTCATTGAAAGTCCCAAACTGGAAAAGGACTGAGTAAAAATATTACTTTAAAAGAAATAAAGGGAAGTAAAAAGGTCACTCGAGTTAACCCATACTAGGATTCCATGTATGAAAACATGGACATGGAAGAAAAAACAAAGGGTCATGTTCTGGGGGAGAGTGATAGAAAACATGATTAGGAGAAAGTTAACAATAAGAAAATCCCAAAATTATGATGAGTGTAAACAGTGTTTGATTACCTAGTAGGAAACGTAAACCAACAACGTTTTTGTTTTAAGTTCCTTTTCATAATTTTATGGAATTCATTTACTACATAGAACCAAACATAATAAAATATACCTATCTTCATGTAAAGTTTCATCCTTTAACAAGTTTCTACCTAAACTAATCTTTTCTCCAAATGATGAGCATTCGAAACTACTTGGTCTCATCAAGACCGAAGAATCATCTTCTAGAGAATCACGTAATCCACAAAAGATTAACTATCTATTTATTCTATCTTTAAACATTATCCCCAAAATCATAAAGGGTTAGGTAAAACAACTCTTCAAAAAAACCCCATAGGAAGAGAAACTACTTTTAAATCTTCAAAGTTCCGTGGTACTACACAAAGTTCATCATAGACCATTCCATAAATAACTGTTCTTAAAATTCCTCAAAATAAACCAAACAAAGATTGAAACCCAAATCCAAGAAGAATTTGATAACATAGTCTTCCAAGGTAAACATTATCATTCATCTCCAAACAACATCAACCACTCCTAACATATTATAACAAAAGTAACTAACCTAAACATATTTACCCCAAGATAGGTTAATCATTTTGATAAGTAACCTAAATTACAATACGTCAGCCTTAAATTCATCATTTCATCATAATATAAGTCAAACATACTCCTCAATGAAAATACCCTAGTAATCTAATTCCCTCGATCATATAGGGTCCCCAAAATAGTGAACGTCTTCCAAAATAATAATCATCTTTTAATCCCCTAATCATCTCTGTCATATTAATACGGTAATCATCGCTTTTCCTATCACATTGGTTGTTGGGAGATATTCTTCCATTTCCCACCATTAACTAAGAAGATAAAGTATAATTAGGGGCTTAAATACTTCGCCAATAATCATGAAAAGGAAACTTTAGGCATAAAAGGATAAACTTATAGAATAAAAGTATATCCTAACTTTTGATCCCCTAGGTTCCAATCTAGGTTATCCATGATCATATATTCTTATTGAATCTTTATTTTATTTTATCATTGTTCCTTTAATAAAGGGTCATACTAAGATTATGAATTTACCAAAGCATATCCCCCGGGAGTGTCGTAACCAAGAGTGCAGCAAGGCCCATTGTCATGTACCAGTTCCCGTTCGATTCTAACTCAAAGCGGTGTTTTCGGGTTTTACCCCTATGTACATCTATGCCAGATCCACCTCTACCTACTCGTATCCAGACAGGGATGTATTTTCTTGGCAACCCCTTACTCAATACTCACCAAAATCCAAGAAGATTTCTTATTTTTAAAATTTTCTATAGGGTTCTTCCTAGAGTTTCCATATCCTAGTTTCCACAAATAAATAAACCATCCTTTGATACCAACTATAGCATCCCTACTTTTTATCTCATAAACTTTCATTACATTTTACAAAACAGAGGATCTTTAAGGTTTAGCGTCTTGGAAACCAGAAACTTAATACATGAAACAAAAAAAACATTCTTCATAAACACCTAAAAGGATTCTCCTTATGTTCATCCTAGGTTCATTACTGCATCTCATAACCTGGGGACATACATCAAAAGAAAGGGTGAGCATAAGGCCCATTAAAGGAAACAAGGGGAAACATTTAACATGTGAACTTGAGATAAATCAACAATGTCATTAAAAGAACTTTAAGGCATGAGAAAGAAATCATGTGGCATATCATAATAAAAATAACCTTTTCCATAACATGAAGATGTGGCTACATAATTTAACATATACAATCATAAACATATCACCAAGGTCCATCCCCAAGGTGTCATTTGAAAATTACCAAGGTTATTCACCAAGGTATCGTGAAAATTGTAATCTCTAGTGGTTACATCATTACCCAATGCATTGGAGCGCTATCAGGGTGAACCCTTAAATTTTCCTTAATTATCATGTGATCCACATATATCATCATAAATGATTTCATAAAAACCCCATATTTCCTAAAAGAAAATGGTTTCATTTCATAATCATAACTGTTTTAAAACTGCTTTAAAGACATGATCTTTACATCACTTTAAACCCACGAAAAGGGAAAGAGGGTATCATGTATGTAAATCCCAGAATTTAAAATAATTTTTTTGATATATATGTGAATACCCCTGTATAAATAAGAGCTTTTAGTAATCAGTTAATAACATAAAATAATTTTGAGTAAAAGAGAGAGGCATTTTGAGACGAACATTCTGCAGCACAACGACTACGTTACATGGTCTTAGAAAATGATGAAAAGAGAGGGGACATGGGTCAAACATTCATAAATGACCCATAAAACAGTAGAGGGACAGAATATAAGGGATTTAAGAACATGGTAATGATATTTGAAATTATACCATATGAAATGAATGACATGAATGGAAGACAAAAATAAGATTTCTCTTATGAAAATTCAGCAGCCCAACGACATCACTTAAACTTCAACAAAAATGAATTGACGAGATCAAATAGGGTATCTCATCATATGAACATAAAAGATCATTATGATAGATATATAGATCATACTACAACATAATAAAAAATTTACTTGAAATACTTGACATGAAAGTAGATCTTTGAAAAAATGAGAAAGGCGAACGAATCCCTTAAAAATTCAGCATCCTAACGACGTCAATAAAACTTCAACCAAAAATGAATTGACAAGATAAAAATAGGATCTCTAATAATATAAACATAAGGGTTAAGTATTATAGATATATAGATCATAACCCAACATAATAAAAAGGAACTTGAAAGACATGACATGAAAATAGATCTGGAAAACGCAAAGGGTGAAAGAATCACTTAAAAATTCGGCAGCCTAACGGCGCCACTTAAAACTTCAAAATACTGAATTGAAGAGATAAAATGGGGTCTCTCATCATATGATCATAAAAGATCATAATGATATATATAGATATCATACCCCAAAATAATAAAAAGGAACATGAAAGACCTGACAAGAAAATAGAACTTGAGAATGAGAAGGGTGAAAGAATCAGTTACAAAACTTTCGGCAGCCTAACGACGCCACTTAAACTTTCATAAAATGAAATGATGAGAGTAAGATGGGGTCTCTCATCATATGAACATAAAAATGACAGTATAATTAATATAAAATACCATCCCCAAACATAAGAACATGGATCATAAAATAAATGACATAAAAGATTTCACTTGAAAAGAAAGAGAGGGGGTCGGATCCCTTACCTTAAAATGATACTCTTAAAACTCAAAGGATGGGACCTTGAGGGCTTGGGGGCACCTTGGGAGGACTCCTTGGAAGTTAAGGAGACCATAACTTCGTTTACGATAGTTTTGGAGTCGAAAATATGAGAGGAGGGCTTGGTATTTATAGGGAAAGTGAGGGGACAAGGCATTAATGGCCAAGGGACACCTCAAAAGTGGTTTTCTCAAAAGCATGGGCTCTCCCATGGTACTTCCCATAGATTTAGGCCATATGGGGGCCCCCACACAATAATTCAACCTCTTTAGTCGAACACCCTTTAAAATATCTCATGACATCATCATGACATAGTTATGATGTCATTAAAAATACTGAAACCATAAAACTGTATTTTTACAATTCACTGAAAATTCATCTTTCTCAGAAAAATCTCAAAATTTCACTTTACCCAAATATCAATTCTCTGATTTGAAAAATGAACTCCATTTTATAAAAATAATTTTCTAAATATTTTTAATTTATTTTTTAAATAAATACACTATTCACCAAAAATTCATTTTTTTAGAAAAATCCCCAAAAATTACCTTAACATAATATCGATGTTCTGAGTTCAAAAATAAAATCCATTTTATAAAAATATTTTTCTAAATATTTTTAATTTAATTTTTAATTAAGAAAACACTATTCACCCGAAAGAACTAATACTTGAAAAATAATTTATGAAACCGTTTTTAACCATTTTATTGAATCACATTACTTAATCAAGGTGCCTATATTATATTAATACTTTATTTAAGTGAGATTACTAATCCATTTGGTCACATTTCTAATCCTAAGCATAAAATCACTATTCATAATTTACTATTCATCAAAAATTAAGTTGATCTTATTAGACTCTAAATTCCGTACTGAACATATTTATAGAAGGCCATTTATTGAAAATTATTACACATTTTTATTTATTTAAGGTTTAAATAAACATTTTTAAAATATCCTTTCTCTAAAATTCATCAAAAAAATGCATACAATATTTATCCGGACATTTGAAAATTCATAAACTTCATCATAAGAAGAAATCTCAGTTTTTATTTATAACAAAGGACTACACAAGGCAATTACGGTCTCCATACATAGCCCCTTATCACACCAGCATAGGACCTAATTGTAAGGTGTTCTAAGGTGAGAGAATCCGAGGGAGGCTCGGCCAACATCGCACGAGTAGTAATTTCTATCAGTTTGAACTTCTCGTGAAGGCGATCCCGTTCAAGCTTCACACGATGAAGTTCAGCTTGGGATTGGTCCAGAGCAAAGCCCAGTGGTGCTACCTCCTTCCCAAGTTCTGTTAGGTGGGCTTCGATCGGTCCAAGACTACTGGGTGAGCCCATAGAATCTTCTTTCTATATTAATTATCCAAGATTGCTTGTATTTAGAGACAATAGTCAAAACGTTTAGTTTCGAGCGGTCATATTGACCAATGATCAAATAATAGTCAAAACCCGACAGCCTCATTTTAATTATACTCATGATGTCAAATGAAACATTTTTGTTGAGTATACAAATAATATAAAATAACACATAAAATTAGGAAACAAGATTTATTTAAAATTTCGGGTCGTTACATATATTACCTGTTCTTTTGTAAATTCATCTTAAAGTAGTGTTTTGGGTAAAATCGTTTCATTTATCATCCGTGTTTTGACTTGTAATTCTTAATATGATTACTTAAATCATGATTATGTAATTCCAGAATATACAACATGATTTATATATAATATTTAATCACAATATAAATATATATTATATATCAATAAATGGAAGAAATACTCCATTCATGAAGACGGTAGGCCGTATGTATGCATAAATGTTGTTTTCATTTCCTTATTGAATTGAATGGAATTAAGTAGATGACATACATATATATATATACATAAATCCAGTAGCATTATTATGTCATATATTTCATTATTACTTATTATATATACTTTATAATCATTCTTGAATTGTTAACCTGGAAAATGAATCTCATCGCGTCATGGAGACGGTAATCTGTACGTACGCACGAGCGATGATATCGTTCCCATATTTATTGAATGGAATTGGAGTGAATGATATAATATCTCAGAATCAGTATGATTTTATAATAACCGTATATAGTTATTCTTTACACCATTATACCCGTCCAAGTAAGGTGGTGGTGGAAAAACAGATTACACCACGGCGTGGAGACGGTATTCCGTACGTACGCACATGTGGTGATTTCGTTTTCCATAGGATGAATAGAAGGTGAAATGGGGTTGTTTCATATTTATAATAACATATAATTATATTTTTGATACTTATGTTCTTAAAATATAATTAAACAACTAAAGAAGAATAATTTTAAGAAGAATGAAACTTGAAAGAATCGGTTGAGGAGATTACTTCTTCTTCGGCGCACCTCCATTAAACTTCTTATTAGGGCACTAGGGTTGGGCTTTTGAGAATACAGGAACCTGTATGATATAACTAGAGAGGTATAGAAGAGTTATTTATAGGGTTTTTATGAGATTCAAGGCTCAAAATGGTGTGAAGAGAAGTGGGAAGGGGTTCCCTTTTTATAAGGGAGGATAGGGGCACCTATGGAATTCATAAAAAGTTTAATTTATAATATATCTAACCCCACATATAAACCTACAAAAATGACTCATATTAAAATATTAGATTATATATGGTTGTTATATCATCAAAAAATGAAATTTAGACATGTAGGGAATTTATTTTAAACATTATCAACTAGATTTATCCTTATTTAATCTATAAAATTTTATTTGTGGTAATAAGATTCTAAATTCTAAATTGTTATAAATAATTACATATGTGCTATGAATTATCCATAATTAGATAATTTATGACATTTTAGACTATATAAATTTCAATTTATAAATTTTAAATATTTAGTGATTTTTAAAAAATTTAATAATATGTAATTTTTATAAAATAAGAAAAGTGTCAATTTTGACACTATTCATTTATTTGAATTTGAATAAAATTCGAACAGAGAATATATTCAAAATAAAATATTGTATATATTCCTAAAATTTCATAGTAATCTAGAAAATTAGTGGAGCACATTAAATAGTTCATATAATATTTATTTTACTATTTGTAAAACCATTTATTTGATATTTCTCTTAATAAAATAATTACTACAACATTTTTTTATAATTATTAAATATACTTATATGTTGAATAAAAAATAAAACTAAAATACTATATTGAATATAAATCTTAAATAATTTATAATAATAATTTTTGTGGGATTTATCTTGTAAAACACCCAAATTTTAAAATGTTATATTTATTAAATTATGAAGGTGACAACTTTGACATCATATAAAATAAATTAATATAAGTGTCATAATCACTTTTATAATACTATAAACGGTCATATATTTGGTAATTGGATGATTATGGTTTATGTATACAATACCAATTAGTTTTGGTCAGGTTTTTGAGCCCTTTAATATGTACTACTATTTTAATAAAAACAATATTATTGATTGTTTTACTAAATAAATAATTTCTGCATCATTAATGTATAAGCTAATAAGGTAATAAAATAAATCTTAAAATTTACAAATAAATTACCATGACAAATAAAAACATTTTATCTTTCAAATGAGTATTTATAACTGAATTTATATTCAGTATAACCTTATATTAAAAATACTTTAATTATTAATGTTTGAGTGAGACATATTTGACTTTCCTTTAAATAAAATAAACTAAAGGTCTTAATCACCTACAAGTGGATTATAATGGATTCCATTTCGACCCAAATATGACTTATGTTGAAATATAATCATCCAATTGTATTAATACAAGTGTTACGGTAATTTTAAAATATTATATTTACCCTTAATTACCTGATTTACCTTTTACTATGGTAAATAAAATTTACCGTAGTTACTATTAATAATGCCAAAAAATAATAAGTAGTCTATTAATATAATTTGGAACCACTGATTCCAAATATAGAATCCATTTTTCCAAATTCAATACACAGAAGTTTCATAAATTAAACTAAAATTAATCACGTTGTGGAAAGAAAACGTGTTTTTGTTTAAAACATTGCAAAAGATTGAAATTATTTATCCTATGAATTAAACGTAAAATCAATGATAATGACATAAATTATATTTAATGGTAATAATATATTCTATTTATACCATAAAACCATCAATATTATAATTTATTCACATTAATTATTATGATGAAAAAAGTTGTTTTTTATTAAAATACAGCGTGTTTTTACTATTTATTAAAATATAAAAGTTATCAGAATAATATGAAAAATTTATCCAATGTAAATTTCTAATATCCTGATTCCAAATAAGAATTTTATTTTGTCAAATTGATGTTATAAACTTGTCAAAACTAGATTTAATGTTGGTGCGCTATCAAAAGGCGACAAAACTGCATTTTTTAAAAATAATTATTTTCCCCAAAAAATTTATTTTATTCGCATACCATGTTCTAGAAAATTATTAAGATGAATAACAATGTTATAAAATTAAATATGTAGTCAATACTATTCATAAAAGCTAGTTCGTGATAATATTATAACCATATATCGTTGTTTAGTGAAACCCGGTATTGCGTACAACACACGCTATCAAGGAAGGCCGCGATTGCGTGTAATGGAAGCCAGGTCAGGGTTTCGTGTAGTGCAAGCACTGTTTTGTGTTGTGTATAACATAATCAAAACCTATTTCATTTATAAATTAAACAAAATATATACTTAATGTTGCGTAGAATAATTTCTACAAAATGAACTTGAAGTTGTGTGTAACACGAGCCATGAATAGTGTTGCGTATACTGCAAGATAATATGGTGCTGCGTATAGTACAAGCTAATATGGTGTTGCGTATAGTACAAGATAATCTTGATGTACTGTATAATATAAGACATCAAAAATAATATATCTCATAAAATCTCTGGTTGTTGCATTCTACCCCCCTTAAAATGAATTTCACCTCGAAATTTGTCGGGGTTATAAATGGGTTTCTACTTGAAAGTTTCATTCATAGAAACCCACATCGTAAAAAGGAATACTAAAACTTAATTTTAAAAATTTAACATTAGAAAAAAATAGATACCAAAAGTGACTCATCACTTGTGTTCCCACATAGGAGATAATAGGTGAAAATCTGGATATGGAAGAGAAATCTAACCATCATGTTCTGATGGAGAGAGGTAGAGAATAAGTCTATGAAAAATCCAACAGTCACAAATCCATAAAATTGTGATGATCTAAGGTACCATCTGATTCATTAGATATAAGATCACTAGTACAACATTTTTAGTTTTCAATATGATTTCCCTAATGTTGAAGAATTGTTGAATTAAAAGAAATACTTACATGATTTTGATACAATTTCATCGTTGCTCTTGCCTCGAACAATTTCCACTTAATCTCTTAAGGAAATGAAGTTGAATTTGTCTTCTGTGAAGTTTGAGCAGATTATGCAATAGAATGATAGGTCATTCCATATATTTCTATCGGAAAAAGTTTAGCACAATTTATTAAATATATCGAAGTCCATCTATGCTGAGATTAATCACATATGGTTGCTAAAATAGACTTATACTTCAGCTATAATAGCGCTCAATAAAACTAGTTTCTACTAACCAGGGCCTTTTTGTAGGCCATTGATAGATGATAAAGGCCTGGCGTACTTCGGTTGTGGGTTCGATTCCCGCATCCTTGTCTGACGTGACAGGTTGTTTCCTGTCCTACAGGTTGTCCTTTTTCTAAAAATATACTATTATAACATAACAAAAGTTCTAGAATTAAACAATACTATCTGATTTATAACTTAATCTATTCCAATCTTTAGGTTTATCCAAAATATTTCTTTCCAATATCATATTACAAAGATAATGGTTACTTTAAATGTCATCTACCGAGCATATGAGTACCATCATTTATCATATGATATAACTTGTTGATCACATTCCAAACATTTGAATACCTTAATCATGTATTCTCTTGAAACATGAATTACCATAGAACCTTAGCGAAAACATGAGTGCTTTCAAAAGTTAACTCTTTCCACATACCAAAATCCAAAAAATTCTATATACTCAACCCATGATATCACTTATTCCTTATATCAATCATGAGCTCCTGAGTACCATCAAACATCTCATTATCTCCTTATCCCTTCATTATGCGCATATTATCTTCTTTAAAAAAATATCTGAATAACCTTTCATGGTTACTAGTACCATTCAACATATACATTCAAATACTTTAAGAAAAACTTTAGTGTAACAATCCTAAAATGTTTCTTTATTCCATGGTACCATTAAATTACCTATACAACATAACTCTTGATAAACATACAATCATTCCACTACCTTCTTAAACCATTGACGAAGCTTCAACACTTCTTTCATCTCATATATCATTCGTAGTCTCCTCAGCATCATTCACATAAATACTACCCATATAACCATGCTAATTCTCTTCATGAGATTTTCCCCTAGGGCATTGGTTTGCATAATGCCCATACATTCCACATTTAAAACATATAATCATTGTTGATGTCGTAGTAATACCATTATCCTTATCCATGGTGTTAACAGAACCTTTTCTTTTCCAATTACTGGATTTGTGTCCTTCTTTTCCATGCCCAAAGTATCTTCCCGTTCCTTTGAAACATTCTCCTTTATGCCTCTTCCCACATGATTTACATGATAGAAATTGAACTTTCCTTCCTCTATGATCATCATGAAACTCCATCTTTCTCTTATTAGGTTAGTCGGGAAACTTACCAAATTTGAGATTATTGATCATATTATGAGATTTCTGATTAGGTATAATAACGTTGTTTGGACATCTAAATCCCATTTCATTTGGTGTCTCATGATGAATATCATTCCATTGTCTATCATATTCTCCATTACCGTGAATCTTCCCATTTCCAGCCATTTTCTAAAGCCCAAAAAGAATAGTGTGAGTGGAAAAAATCATGCTAGGATAACAACATAATAAAGGGGGAGTACCTTCAATATATAACACCTTAGGTTTAATTCTAATATCATTACCGTAATTCTAGGACTATAACATATACGTATACTTAACCTTAGGGACATCCCTAGACACACCTTAAAAATATCTCTAGGGATCTCACTAATGTTTTCGCATCCTAGTTTTCCAAAGGTTAACTAAACCTTTCCTCTGATACCAACTGTAAAGACCCAAACCTTTTCATACATGGAAAATACATTACATTTGTGGAATACATAATACAGAACAAAAAACCATAACTCAAGGATCGTAATAGTTTAGTTTCTTTGAAAACTCAAAATATAATCTTCTAATATTAGTGAAAGATCTTCAACATCTCCCATAATGATCTTCCCCTTTTGTTTTCTTACCTAAATCCTTTCTTGAAATCCTGGGGAAAAGAAAAAATATAAAGGGTGAGCTCAAATTCTTAGTAAGGGTAAACATAGATAACATAAAACAATGCATAAACATTTCAATGAAAAAACCTAAACATAAAATCTAAACATCAAAATCATGAGAAAAGACATAAATCTTGGATGTGTGTAAGGCATATATCATAAATGAAAATCAATCATGATAAAAAAACATGTGAATAAAACATGTAATTGTGGCATCCATTAAGCACATGTTATGATTTCCATAGTAGCCAAGGCATTGCTACGATGACCATCGTAGTGGACAAAGTCCCTTTCTAAATCGAGTTCACTCCTCGTTTCAGTCATGTACCACTGAACTGGGTTAACTTACCATTCCATCCATGTATATATCATTAGATATAAATCTTTACCCAATGCATTGGAGGGATATATAGGTCCCACCAATCTCAAAATGAAATCATTCTTATGTGTGCCACAACATAAATATAAATCATTCATCATAACCCAAGGAATAATATGGGTTTCATAAATATCATCCCATCATAACAGAATCCATATAAAACAAATGGTTATCATTCCATCATAAGGGAAGTGAAATCATGTAAATCATAGAGACATTATACTTGAAAAATTTACATATGAAATACTGTCATCTTAGATGGAAAATGGTTTTGATAAAACACTTGAAATATATTCTTGAGGAAAATATAATTTCTTATTCAAAATCATTTTCTTTTCACAAAATGTCAGGAAATTTTAAAAGAAGTGGATTTTGTTGAAAATACTCATGAAATCATGTTAAGTAAGATTCACTAAAATAATGTGTTATGAAATAATAAAAATCCATTCATGCTGTATATGTTAAAAAACATTCTCCTCATACTTTTAACGGAAAAGTCAAAAAGTACCACGTATGGTAAATAAAAGAAAGATTCCATCCATAATACAAATTAAATGTCAATGAAGGGAAATCATGACTTTAAACATATATGGAAGAATATTAAACATTCTATGGACATGGATGAAAAATATAACCCTAGTAAATACTTACGTATAAGAAATCTCGAATAAAAATGAGATTGAAAAATTATCCCTTACCTTAGGTCCTATATGTTTCGTACGTATCTGAACCCCCTGTATAATGATTTAAATAATGTCATTAAATTATTTTAGAATCATATTAATTGTTATAATATCATATATGGTTCACTTATGACTTTATATTACCTGTTATTTTTTAAATTCATGTTAAAGTAGCGTTTTGGGTAAAATCGTTTCATTTATCATCCGTGTTTTGACTTGTAATTATTAATATGATTACATAGATCATGATTACTGAATTCCAGAATATAAAACATGATTTATATATAATAGATCGATAAATGGAAAGAAATACACCGTTCATGGAGATGGTAGGTCGTACGTAGGCATGAATGCTGTTTTCTTTTCCTTATTGAATTGCATGGAATTAAGTAGGTGACATACATATATATATAAATAAATCTAGTATAATTATTATGTCATATATTCCATGATTACTTATTATATATACTTTATAATCATTCTTGAATTTTTAATATGGAAAATGAATCTCATCGCGTCGTGGAGACGATAATCCGTACGTACACACGAGCGATGATATCGTTCCCATATTTATTGAATGTAATTGGAGTGAATTATATAATATCTCAGAATCAGTATGATTTTATAATAACCATATATAATTATTCTTTACACCATTATACCCATCCATGTTAGGTGGTGGGGGAAAAACAGATTACACCACGGCGTGGAGACGGTATTCAGTAGGTATGCACACGCGGTGATTTCATTTTCCATAGGATGGATAGAAGGTGAAATGGGGTTATTTCATATTTATAATAACATATCAGTATATTAGTGATACTGATGTTATTACAATATAATTAATCATCTAAATAAGAAGAATTTGAAGAAGAATGAAATTTGAAATAATCGGTTGAAGAGATTACCTCTTCTTCGACGCACCTCCTTTAAACTTCTTCTTAGGGCACTAGGGTTTGTCTTTTGAAAATACCAGAACCTATATGATATAATTAGATAGGTTTATAAGTGGAATGGGAAGGTTTTGGCCGAGCTTCAAGGCTCAAAAGGGTTTGAAGAGAAGTAGGAATGGGTTCCCTTTTATAAGGGAGCAGAGGGGCACCTTTGGAAATCTTAAACATATTAATTTATAAATAATATAACCCCACTTAAAAACCTCCAACAATGACTCATATTCGATGATTAGATGAGATATGTTTGTAATATCATCAACCAATAAAATTTAGACATGTAGGGAATTTATTTAAAACATTATCAACTTTATTTATCCTTATTTAATCTATTAAATTTTATTTGTGGTAATAAGATTCTAAATTTTAAATTGTTATAAATAATTACATATGTGCTGTGAATTATCCATAATTAGATAATTCATTACATTTTAGAATATATAAATTTATAATTTATAATTTATAATTTTTTTTAAACAATTTAATAATATGTTAATTTTATAAAATAACAATAGTGTCAATTTTGACACTATTCATTTATTTGAATGTAAATAAAATCCATACATAGGATATATTCGAACTAAAAATTTTAATAGGTTACTAACATGTCATAGTAATCTATAAAATTAGTGTATCACATTAAATAGTTCATATAATATTTATTTTACTATTTGTAAAACCATTTATTTGATATTTCTCTTAATAAAATAATTACTACAACTTTTTTGTATAATTATTAAATATACTTATTTTTTGTATAAAAATAAAAAATAAAATACTAGAATTAAGAAAAATATTATATATTTCATAAGAATACTTTTATTATTATTTATCTTCTAAAAAACTAAATTCTTAAAATGTTATATTTATTAAATTACGAAGGTGAAAACTTTGACATCATATAAAATAAAATAATATAAGTGCCATAATCACTTTTATAAGACTCCAAACGGTCATATATTAGGACATTGGATTCTTATGGTGTATATATACACTACCAATAAGTTTTTTTCGGGTTTGTGAGCCCTTTAATATGTATTACTATTTCAATAGAAACAATATAATTGATTTTTTTAGTATATAAATAATTTCTGCAGCATTAATGTATACGCTAATAAGGTAATAAAATAACTCTTAAAAATTACAAATAAATTACCATGATAAAGAAAAACATTTTAGCTTTCAAATGGGTATTTATAACCGAGATTATATTCTGTATAACCTTATCATAAAAATACGTTAATTATTAACGTTTGAGTGAGACATATTTCACTTTCCTTTAAATAAAATAAAATAAAGGTCTTAATCACCTACAAGTGGGTTCTAATGGATTCCATTTCGACCCAGATATGACTTAGGAAAAAATAAAATCAACCAATTGTATTAAGTCAAGTGTTACGATAATTTTATAATAATATATTTACCCTTAATTACCTAATTTACCTTTCACTATGGTAAATAAAATTTACCGTAGTTACTATTCATAATGCACAAAAATAAAAAGTAGTCTATTAATATAATATGAACCCACTGATTCCAAATATGGAATCCACTTTTCCAAAATTCAATACACAGAAGTTGTAGAAATTAAATTAAAATAAATCCCATTGTCGAAAGAAAACAGGTTTTTGTTTAAAACATTGCAAAAGATTGAATTTATTTAACCTACAAATTCAATGTAAAATCAATGGTAATGACATAAATTATATTAAATAGTAAAAATGGATTCTATTTATACTTTAAAACCATTCAATATTAAAATTTTACCACATAAATTATTACGATGAAAAAAGTTGTTTTTAATTAAAATATAGCGTGTTTTTCATATTCATTAAAATATGAATGTTATCAGAATAATATAAAAAATTTATCCAAAGTAAATTTTTATATCCTGATTCCAAATATTAATTTTATTTTCTAAAATTTAACTTATAAACTTGTCAAAAACTAGATTTAAAGTTGGTGCCCCATCAAAAGGCGGTAAAAATGCATTTTTGTAAAATACTTATTTTACACAAAAAATTTATTTTATTCTCATACAATATTCTAGAAAATGAGTAAGATGAATAATAATGTTATAAAATTCAAAATTTAGTTAATAATATTTATAACGGCTAGTTTGTGATAATATTATAACCATATATCGTTGTTTAGTGAAACCCGGTATTGCGTACAACACAAGCTATCGAGGAAGGTCGTGATTGTGTGTAATGCAAGGTAGGTCAAAGTTGCTTGTAGTGCAGGCACCATTTGGTGTTGCATATAACATAATCAAAACTTATTTCATTTATACATTAAATAAAATCTATACTTAATGTTGCGTAGAATAATTTCCACAAAACGAACTTGAAATTGTGTGTAACACGAGCCAAGAATAGTGTTGTGTATACTGCAAGCTAATACGGTGTTGTGTATAGTACAAGATAATATGGTGTTGCGTATAGTACAAGATAATCTTGGTGTAGTGTATAATAGAAGACATAAAAATAATATATCTCATAAAATCTCAGGGTGTTAAGATAATAAATCGTTTAAATGGTTTAAAAAAGATCCTATAATAACCAATCATACATTTGAGTATATATAATGTGCATCCTATCAATCCAATTGAAATGATAAAACCAAATATGAATACTGATTTGCTGGATTCCATAATGTCAGCTGTGGCAATCGAGCCTAAAAGCTTTGGAGAAATTGTCGATTCACTAAGAACTATTAAAATATTAAATGGAGATGTCTTCATTTCCTCCAATAATGTTAGGAATTCTATTCTTCACCAATAAGACTAGAAGAAGTTGTATCAATACTAGAGGAAGAAGTTTATGTTGATACCCAACCCATTATATCCTCATCAATTCTCTAGAATGACCCTTCATCATTAGTAGTTCCGGAATGATGATCTCTTCTTCAAGATGCTCAAATACAGACTTCTCATATAGCATTGAATATTTTTCTTCATAACCTACTATTCAAGTTGAAGCAGAAGGAGTGTCATGTAAAGAATAAGAAGAAGAACATATCATGGACTCTCCTCCATCATTTTAGGAATGTGTCTTCACCATTTTGGTTGATCTCAATGAAATAAAACTGGTTATAGAAGAAGATTCACGCCGCACTATAATTAGTGCGACAATGACTTATGAATAGAATAAAATGTATAATTAATTTATAAATCAAAATCAAGATATAATTTCATCGAATTATATAGAAATTATAGGTCTTAACCATGATGTATCCAATCAATATTTGGGTTTTCCATAAGAACAATTTGGAATCATGAAGGTAGCAACAAGAACACACCCAACTCATGCCCATAAAATTGAAGTTGAAATTGAAATGGTTGTCATGTATAACATTATTGGGGAGTTTCAATATCCATAATGGCATTATTACAATTTCCCAGTAAAAAGTAAAAATGGGAAAATCAACGCATGCATAGATTTCAGAGATCATAACTAGAAATTTCCTAAAGTTGAATTTCTATTTCTGATCACAGACCATTTAATTAATTCAACAGCTAGAAATGAATATCTATCCTTCATGGATGGTTACTCTTGGTATAGTCAAATCCATGTGTTTCTAGAGGATGAAGTGTCTGCATACTGTAGAGACCCTGAAGATTTGTTTTTCTATCATGTAATTCCCTTTGTATTAAAGAATGTACGTAAAATATACCAATGTGCCTTGCACCATATTATCAAACCCTTTATAGGAAAAATTTTCAAATGTTATGTGGAAGATTTTGTGGTTAAATCCAGAAAATGTTCCAATCACTTGGATGATCTAAATATCATATTCAATAAATACTAGTAAAACAATTTGATGTTAAACCCCTTGAAATGTGGTTTCGGGGAAACCTCAAAAAAAATTCCTTGGACTCATTTTACGCCATCATGGAATCGAATTTGAACTTCTTAAAACAAAAGAAATCCTTGGCATGTTACTTCATCGAAATTGTAATGAATTAAGTGTACTTAAAAAACACTTAGCCTGTATTCGAAACTTCATCGCGAATTGGCAGACAAGTGTTAACCCTTCACTCGATTGATGAAGAAGGGAGTCACCTATCAATGGACTGAAGACTACCAAGAGTCATTTGATAACCTCAAGATATATCTATTGACTCCACCGGTGTTAATTCCACCTATTTAAGGAAGACCACTTATTCACTATGTGACAACTTTAGAGAGGTCACTGTGTGCCTTCCATACCCAAAAGAATGATGCAAGGACTAAAAATAGCCTTTATTATTTCTGTCGAATAGTGCGTGACAGAGAGAGTCGATATTAATGTATCAAGAATTTCTACATGGCATTAATCGTTATAGTTCATAAATTGAGGCACTACATGCTACATCATGACGTACAATTGGTATCTCGCAATAACCTGATTAAATTTATCCTCATTCTTCTAATGTTTATAGGGAGTTTAGCATGATGAGTTGTTATTTTTTAATATTTATATATCAACATTGTGCCAAAATAAGAAATAAAATGATAATATTTTACAAAATGCTTGGCCGAACATGCATCTATGGAAGATATATTATTGAATACTATACTTCTTGATGAAGAGGTATTCTCTATTCAAGATAATCCCCTATAATGGTAAATGTACATTGATGGTTTCTCTATAATCCCAAGAAGGAAGTGAATGGAAATCCAAAAACACAACAATGTTGGGAAGGGAATTTTACATATCTTCTTAGAAAATTTAGTTTTCCCTTATTCCTTTATATTACGCGAAGGAGGTACCGAAAATGAGGCAAAATATCATGCTCCCATCATAGGGCTAGATTTGGAACATTAGATACAAGTGAATCTTCTAAAAGTAAACAGTGATTCAGAGTCATTAATCTGACAAATAAATGGGGATTATGCTATCTGAAATGAAGATTTAATCCCTTTATGTTATTTGGATAGAGGGTTAATGGTTGAATTTCCCATAAAGCCTAAATTGTCTTATATCCCACAATCAAAAAATTCCTAAACTGATGCAATGAATAAGGAAGCTACATCCCTGGCAGATCCAAATCGGGATGAGACGATCATCAGTATTGCCCATTGTTGTGTGTTCTCACCTTTCGTTCAAACTAGAATACAATACATTAATGAAATTACCCCTATTTCAAAACCATATGGTCGTAACACAGGATGGATGACTCCATTAATGTAATATCATTAAAATAGAGTACTTCTACCATGTAGAGTAGAAAAAATATAGTTCTCAGAACTGGTGGTGAATTTTACCCTTTATTATATTCCAAACCACTAGAAGATCCAATAAAAATGAGGATTTGATGGAATCCTATTCAGGTTTTTATGGAGAAGAAAATACAGTTGTCATGAAATAACCTCATTCAAGAGATTGTGGTGCTCACCAGTCTTAGCATAAGAATTTTGATCAAATTCAAAGGCTTGGATTCTTATGGCCTTCAATGGTGTAGGATTGCACCGATTTTAGCAATAAATGACATCCCTTACAAGTGTATTCAAACATCATTAATCATACCCTAGATTTGATACATACATTTAAATACACATGGGCAATTATCACATGGGTAATGGATGTAGTAGGGTATTATCCTCTAGCTATGGATAAGGAGGACAAGCATATTCTTACATCTACTAACATCTTCTCTAAATGGGTTGAGGCAATACTTCTCAATTAAATCGGAGCCAAAAGCACTATTAATTTATTAAAAAATAACTTCATCACCAGATTTGGGGTCCATTATGCTATATTGATAGACAATGGAACTAATTTATATTCTGTATAGGTAATAAAGTTATATCAGGGGCATAATATTTAATCCAACCATTCACCTTGATATCATGCAGTAGCTAATGTAAAGATAAAGGCCTTCAATAAACCCCTTTCAATCATACTATAGAATATGGTGGATAAATATAAGAAATCATTGCCCGATAAACCTTTTCATTCTTTATAGACATACCAGACCACTTCCCGTACAACCACTCAGGCAACCCCATATTCATTGGTGTACAACACAAAAGCATTTTTTCATATTGAAATTAATTTGTCTACACTCAGAGTTTCAATATGTTATCATTTTTCAACTGATGAGAAGTCTGAAAAATGATTTGATGAGCTTGACTGATTAGATGAAAAAAGATTTCAGACATTCCATCATTTAGAAGTCTATCAGAACTGATTATCATGATCCTTTAACAATAATGTTCTCCTCTATTCATTTATTAAATGATAATTTGTATTATTCCTTTGGACTCTAATGATATGAAGAATGAAACCACCAAAGCTTGAGAAAATTTCAGAAGGACCATATTCCATATATGTTGTCTACTCAAATGGATTGTATTTGTTAATCTAAATGGATGGAGAGCTTATCAAAACTCCATCCAATGTGAGATTCTTGAAGAAATACTTTGTGTGACTACAGAATTTTTTTCCTAGTATCATGAATCTAAAATGTACAACATAATGTCCATGTAATAAGACATTAAACCACATTACAATCATAATCATCCATTCTTCAATATGATAAAATATGTAGCATCATTTTTCCTAGCCGCAAGACTCTAAACAATATAGCATAAGGTCCTTGTTTTACGAAAATAAACTGCATAACAATTATAAGCGTCCCTGATTCATGGTGATAAAATGTACAACATCATTTTTCCAAGCCTCAAGACTCTAAACAATAAAACATAAGGTCCTAGCATCATGATAGTAAACCACATAACAATTATAAGTGTCCATGATGCATGCCGATAAATTGTGTAGCATCATTTTCCCCGTTAAATGATATTAAACTATACGTTTAACATCATATCTATTTCGTAACACCTCAATATTTCATAGTATGTCATCTCATTAATGAAATTCAATAGCTTTCACTACACAAAACACTGAGTTTGAGCACACCAAAACATATCAAACTAGATGTTCAAAAAGCTGTTATGAGTATTGTTAACTAAAATTTGAATCTTATATAATCTATATAATTTTAACATCGATATTATGTGTTTCTTAGACATAATATGAGAATAAATTCATTTTATCAGGTGAAGAAGTATTTTTCAAAATTGCAATTTTACATCCTTTTAATGATAAACGCTTTTGAGAACCAATATTTGACAATTTTATATATTAAATTTTAGGAAATTAAATTCTTCTTTAGAAGTGAGATGTAAAAATTTAGTATGGATATTTTTTTTGGTAATTTTATGATAACATTCAAATTTTGATAAATAGTTAAAAATACTAAATTTTAATTGAAAACAACTTTTTTAATTGATGAAATTTATAGTCATAAATTATGAAATTGAATTTATTGAAAGTATAATTAGATTATATTTTTATCATTTAATAAAATGTATGTCATTATAAGTAATTTTACATTATAATTTGACATAAACCCATGCCAATGTTTTGATAGTTTTTACTTCAAAAAAACCCCTCTTTTTCGTTTTGAAAACATGAATTAATTTTAAATTAATTAATGCAACATCTATGTTTTTAATTTGTTAAAATATAATTCATTTTTAAATTTGTAATATCAAAATTAGCTTAGAGTGAATTTTTTGTATATTTTTGAAAAATTTCAATTTTTGATGAATAGTGAAAAACACTACGTTATTGTTCTAAACTGACTTTTTATTTAAATAATTAGTTATTTATTTTAATTTATATTAGGCCAAAATAGATACATAATAACTGAATATGTTAAATGTAATTAATTGGAGTCATTTTATAATAAGTTTAAATATAAACACTTTTATTGGCATTTTAACCGTCTTTTACCCACCATATAAGAATACTTGAAAATTGGCATAAAACATAATTTTACCACTTATGTGAGTTGAATTTAAATAATACGAGAGACATGGATTACATAATTTAGTAAAATTTGGTTCAATAAGATGAAATTTGTTTTTGGTGAATAGAAAAATTTGACTTTTATTTACCACGGTTAAATGTAAATAGGGTAATTAAAGTTAAAAATGATATAATAATCACCCTAACACATGCCATAATTCTATTGGATAAGTTTAATTCGACCAAAAACAGCCTTATAAATAATATATGATCCTTTCTGTCTACTTGGATTATATTTGGACATTTATTATTATTTTATTTAAAGAAGAATTAAAAGTGTTAAATTCAAACTTTAATAACTAAACTATATGTAATATAGGGTTATACATATGATAAATTTGACTAAAATTATTCTTTAGAAATATAAAACAAATCATACATCATGGTATTTTATTTATTATTTTTACACATTAAATAATTAAATTCATTTATGACACAATAATTATGTAGTAATTACCTTATTACTGATAGAATCAAATAAATGGTATTATAAATATTAAAATAAAATATATTTTCATTTATTTTATCACAACCAAGAATTTTATAGGTGAATAATACAAGTTAGGGTTGATTCAATGTATCTTGATCAAAGTAATCAAGTTTTGATGAACTTCAAAAAAATGAAATACTGAATAGCGTCAAAATCGACATAATTGAGTTTTTAAAACAAATATTATATTATTAAATTATATAATATTACTATAAATCTAATGTTCGTCCAAAGGGATTAAATAATATTATATATGTCATTAATTAATCCCTTGAGGTTCTCTTGGATGTTTAAAGTATGTTTATTAACCATATTGTGTATGAATAAAAGAAGACGCAGAAAAAGTGAAACTATTTAACTAAGACTTAAATATAAATTTTATGGTTAATATGGTAACCTAAACCTCTCTAAAACCTATTGGTACCGTGGTTTTCGACCCACCCCACCTTAGTATAGAAATAAATCATTTTTGAGCCATTAAAACAGAAAATTATTTTATTATAAAATAATTTTTTACCTTTTCCTAAAGTGGCTGTCACCCCACTTATAAAAGGGTACTTCCCCTTCTCTGAAATTCACACCACCAAACCCATTTGGATCTACCATCTATTTCCTGAAAATTATCCCCAAATCCCTAAAATAAACCTATATTCCTTATCTTGATCATAAATCCAACCTAAATAGCCCTTTTGATCAACTCAAAAGGAAACACCCGAAGAAGAGGTAATAATTTCACCACCCTCTTCCATGTTATTTTCTACTTTCACTACATCTTTCTTTGTTTTTTCCATACCAAAATAATAACTACCATACCAACTACATAATTTTATGTTGTTATCAATATGGTAAAACCATATTCGTTATTCCATTGGTCCTATTAATGACAAAGTCACCATACGTGCATATGTACGGCTTACCATCTCCACATCTTGGTGTAGTTCGTTATTCAAATACTTCATTATTTGGACGAGTATAATAATGAGTATAACTGATATAAATAAAAAATATAAATTTTAATGATTATTAATATATGATATACCATCCAGTTACATATGATTTCACTATCAATATAATGATATTGTCGCTCATGCGTACGTACAGATTACCGTCTCAATGACGCGATAAAATTTATTTCCACATTCTCGATTAAATAATGATGCAAAAAATATATATTATTAATAAGTATGTAATATATGACATAATAATTCTACTTAATATATATATAAATATATATATATGTATGTACTTACATATATCTTTTTCACATACTTCCATTCAATACGATATGAAAATGGAAACAATATTTATGCGTATGTACGGCCTAGCGTCTCCATAAACGGTGTTTTCTAATGCAAATATCTATCTATTATAAATATCTGTATTCTAAATATGTATGATATATAAATCATGTGTCATATTCTGGATGTATTTAAATCATGATCTAAATGACACTATCAAGAATAACAAATCAAAACATGTATGATAAAGAAAGCGATTATTACCTGTAATATTAATTTAACAAGGAAATAATTATTAAATGGGTAGTATAAATTCATAAATGATTCATTGATGATATAATGAATATAAATATGGTTTTGGTTTAATTAAAAAACATACTATGGTCACTATATAGGAGGTTAAACATACCCTCGACCAAAGGAAAGTGCAATATAAGGGTTAATTTCACAATCTCTTTATTATCCAAAGTTTTTTTTACATAAGTATCTACTAAGACATATTTATTATCCATTTAAGAGTTTCATAAACTAGTTTTCAAAGGGATTCATTTTAAGTGAATTTTTACTAAAACATCATTTTAAATGTTTTAAATATTTATTCATCTAAACCTTTCCCATTAATGTCCAAATTTTCAAAATGTTTTTAAGGATTTATTTATATGGATTTGAATGATTTAAAATGTTAATTCCATTATATAGTTTCAATGTGTTATGGGACACTTTGATTTAAAACATTTTTTTAAATTGCTTCCTTTATAAATTATGTTACATTTAAATGATTTCATGAAAAATAAATATTTCACTCAAAAATTTCAACTAATCATTTTCAACAATGTCAACATCATTTACGGGATATTATTCTTTATCAAGATTGATTTATTGTGATAAAAATATCTCATATTTTATTGAAGGATTTTTTATATATTTGACTGTGGATGTGTTATTTTTATACCATTAATGGATTAGGGATAAAGTATTGACATTTTGTATGGTAGTTTTTATATGAATGTTTATGTTATGTTTCAACCATTTCATATGAGGAATGACTTCACGTAGTAAGTGATGGGTGGAGCCTGCTATAGCTCCCTGGTGCATCGTTATGTATCATGAGACAATTAGAAATGGAATTGGTTGAGCCCATTCCAAATTTTCAAATTTAGTTTTGGACGAGTCCTGAATCAATTTTTTTAAATCTTGGTCGAGGTCTTGAAAAAATGATTTAGAATGTACCGCATTATACATTCCATCATTATGAAAATATTATTGATGGTTCAGGTGGTTATTTGATGTGTAGAATACACACGGAAATGTTTTATTATGACATTACTTACTCATATCATATTCATTCCATAAAATTCTCATGTTTATTATTTGTAAAGGAATGTGTTTTAAATTATTCAACATGCCTAATGTTTATGTAATCTTCTGCTATATTGCATACCCTTACTGGGCATTTGAGCTCACCCCATTCTTATGTTTTATTTTCCCAGGATTTCAAAAAGTGTATTATTATTGATAATAAGGGTTTATCTCGGGGATTAATTTAATTTCAAAAGATCTATTAGGAAGTGTTTTATTTCCTATGGTGTAATGTAACGTTCATGTATGTAGTCTATTTTCCATGACTGCTATACTAATCGGTCTTTTGGGACTTTATTACTTATAATCATGCAAATTTTTTAAAATAATTCACAACCTCTGGTTAACTGGGGCCAGTTCGTTTCATATTTGACATTAAGAGTGTCCATATGCAAGAATAATTCAAATCATTTCTACTCATTAATGGAACATGGGTTATATTGCTCTCTATGTTTGAGTGAAATATGTATAGGGGCCTCGTGTGCAAGAAATACATGAGGATTTATTCTCATTCATATGAGATAAAAACAGAGACACCTGGATCTCTAATCTTGGGCCCAACCAGAACCAAACTTTTCATTTACATTTTCCTTATACTGTATATGAACATGATAAATACAATGTTCTCTTTTAAGATACTTGACTTGATTTCCATACCATCTTCTGTCTTAAATTTAATTCATTCCTCTAGAATATGTTTAAAGCCCCCATCTCCAACACTAAACTAAATTGGGTTGGGAATGGATTTTTCGAGAACTATGTTTGGCTATATTCTCATTCATATGAGAAACGTAGAGACGCTTAGATTTCCAATCTTGGGACCAACCGCGACAATCCCCCCCTTTTATTCTCTATGTAAGAGTGAAACCTGCATAGGGAATGTTTAGAAAACTACATATGGATTAATTATTATCCATATGATATATTTAGTGACACATAGGTTTAATTCCTTGATCCATCCACAATATTTCCTTTTTTACATAGGAATCACATTATGTCTTCACTGCAAGACTCTAATCTCCACATCATAATATTGATTCAAAGGAAACATATAAAGTATCAATTTTACAATTTAGTTAGATCTATGTAATGGAATCCACACTCATGGCCAATATTGGTTCATATATTTCTCATATCTATTGAGAATTACCCACGTCCAAATTTCACAGTTTTAGTCATGAATATTTTTAGATCTTTATATTAATTCTTACAGATTCTGGTGATAGAGTTTATAATATCTAAGAAATCTACTTCCTGCCTATGAAGTATGTACCCTTAGGTGACCTTTAATAATTTGCTACATAATGGGCATGTTAGACAATGGATACCACTATTTTATATTGCATTATATTCCCTAGATTTCCTTGTATTAGAAATCCCCGAATATAGATTTTTCAAATAATGGTAATTACTTTCATGGTTAAAGTGACTTTCCCCTTCATACATTGATTACAATATTCATGAATATGTATTTAAATTTATTCATTCATGTGTATTTTTACCATTACATCACTATCAAAAATAAAGTCTTTTAAACATTGGTTTACACATTGCCATATTCATATGTTCAATGAAATATCAAATAACCTTGGGTCACTAAACCACATATCATATACTATTTCCATTTTTTCCCTAGTTGTATGACCTAAAAATACAAACACCACGTATGGGTTAGGCCATCATAGAAATATTACTCCTACGATTCTTTGGAAATAGTGATTAGAAATACCCTCTCCACATTCAAATACCTTTCCTCATAAACAAAACTATTTGATTTGGAAAATCAGAATCTCCACAAACATTCTTCGGCTTTTAGAAATAGACAGTTAAAATTTGGATAGCTATTTTTCCATTTATGATGTACGTCCCCCTAGTCATCCTGGCATAAAATTTTCCAATATAACATGCATGTCAGTGAAAAGATGTAATTGTTTGGCTATTCATAATATTCTCTAGTAGGCCATGAAAAATACAGCCCCTATAACGGGTATTTCAAATAATGGAAACTTCGTTTTTAGAAAATACATTATCTAATGCCATTATACCTTTCTTCCTATATCAACATTCAAATTCTAAAATTCCTAAATCACAGTTTACAATTATTCTCATCCATTCTAGAATATGGTAGTATGTTTCCAAAAAAAATATCAAGAAATTGGGAGAGTCTCATACATTTGGTCAAAGCTATATACCTTAAATTAAATTCTAACAATTTCCTCCCTTCAAGACATTAAACTACACAGTAAAATGTTCTCACTACATGACTCAAAACATCACAGTGAAATGTCATCACTGCATGACTTAATACTGCATAACATGATATCATAAAATCGTCATTCTAAAAAATTTAACCATTCTTATACACCAAATTTTTGTTGATGTGGTTTTCCTATTAATGGCATATGTCTTCATAAATGACTCTTTATTCATAAAATCCCCTTCCTTTCCAGAACCACCCATTGCGGTCTTGAGTCAATTAAATATTATTTTTATTTATCTATTAACAATGAAATGTTAAATTTTTAAGAGCTCTTTTTTTCTACCTATGCAGTATGTTTCCTTAGGTGTCCTTTCATACGTTGCCTACATAATTGGCTTGGAATTCAAAAGATGCCACTATTTTTCTATACATCATATAATATAGTTGGACCGACATAACACAACTTCCATAATGGGTTTGTAAAATTATTATAACTTCGTTCTTGGAAGATACTTCATTTATGTTTATACATGTTTTAGATTTTGTGTTCAAAAAAATCATGAATCATAATTCCCCTTGGAAATATTTAAAAAACATTAGATAAATTCTTAGCCACTAAATCTTATTTGGGATCAAATTTCAAAATATATGGTCATTGATGTTCGACCATAAATATTATCCCTTTTTATACCAACATGAATGACTCTAAACTACCAACCACAAGAGATGTGGTACTCACCAGATTGGGAAACCGCTAAGAGCACTATGGACAAATGTCGAGTCCAAGCTCACTAAACATAAATTTTGTATGGTTTAGGTAATATTGAGCTAAAAACGGTAAAATATACAATGTTTTTTGTGTTTTATATATAAACCTAGTAAATTCAAACTATGTTCATTAGGCCCCATGGATTAAGAAAAAAATAGAGCATCCTACCAAACATGATGTATCTATAAATCAAACCAAATGATGTTGTAATGTGTTGAAGTGACATAATTTTACCATAGAACAAGATTCATTTAATTCTGAATAAATCAAATTTGAAGAGGGTTATTTTTAGACACCATTAAATGTGTACCATTAAGTTTTCCAAAACTTCCATGAACCGGGAATGAAATTCTCGCGGTGAGACTCTACATTTTTCATGGGGTTTAGTGATAGTAGTGAAGGCACAGACTCGAAGGGTAGGGACCATAACCTAGAAGTAAAGATTTTGGCTTATCCCTTAATGTGGCACTCCAATATAACCAAAACACCATTAGCGTTCAAGGTAATTGAATGCCACCATTCTAGTGTACAAGACAATTGCATGCCCAATCATTATTTTCCCAAGGTATCCTATTTTATTATATATAGACCTTTGGGGAATTCATTTGTATGAGAAGATTTCCATGAAGCCTAATTTCTACTATGGTCACCCCAGTGCTTCACCAAAGTCAACCATAACATTCAAGGTAGTTGAATAACACCTAAACCAGATGAATTGATGGAGGATCATAGGAATTGAGTCTTTTTAGTGTTTAAAATCCATAACACATTCCATCTCATATTTGGGTTTGTATATCCACAGTCAGAGGTCTCCCACATTTGTTTCACAATGGGGTTAGGATTAATAAATTGTTTGTGGGTTTGTATATCTGCTGTCACATAGACCATTCTCCTAGTAACAGTGTTTGGGAGTCCTTGGTTTAGTGGATTGGGGTTTGGGTTCTGACCTCCCCTTCACGTCTCTATGACTAGGAACCTAAATTCTCTAGAAGGGAAGGTACAATTAACAATTGATTTTCAATTAAAGCAATGGAAAAGTCTCCGTCCCCTACTAGGATCAATTTTAGGGTATCCATCCTAGTGTAATCCCCTAACCTTTAAAGTAGGAGGATTCATTATTTCTATCTCTACATTCATAAACATCACTTCTTACTTACATTGCGCCCGTGTATAATGTCAAAAATATAAGGGGAAGGCTTATCACCACACCCTCTTCTCGATTCGACTCAACCTCGTCCACCCTCGCCGCCGTAGGCACTACTTCTTCCACCAATAGAGGAGAAAATGTATGGGTCACATTGTTGAATCTTTGACATTATCTTATTTCTTACACTAATCATGACTCACATATGATTAGATATTTTTCTTGATCATGATATTTTCACAAGATTCTTGAACTACGAGAACTCTAATTTCCATTATAATTTTGATACGTAGGAATCCTTTTAAGGACTGAGCTCATTGGGTATAATCATTAAGAATCCAACCATAATTCCCTTAATTTGGGTATTTTCCATAGGAGAAATCCCAAAATTTTAAAGGCGTCTTTTTCAAGAAGTAAGCCCAAACTCATTTCTATAAATGTAATAGACTATCCCATGAGATTCATCAAACATCATGGGAACTGATTCAGATCCACATGCGATACAATGGAAGCCTCCATGAGGTTCAAACCCAACACATCAAATCAACCCTATTCTTCTTCAGAGATATTCCCAAAAAGGTCTAATATTTCATGGAAACCTATATTCATTCCATGTTCCTTGGGCAGCATTGGTATAAGTACCATACCAAAAATTTACTAAGAACATTTCACTTGGATTTCATTACCGTGTGAAATTAAACTGTATGGATAGGTCCTCATCACATGACATTAAAAGGTATGATGTGTCCCATTATGAAGCACTAAAATATGAGTTTTCAGGTTCATTTCACAAGGACACATAGTTATCCATTTTATGTGTACGATCCCAATTTCAAAACAAACCTTTGTCTCCCTAGATGAAAATAAATTCCAGAGTGCCCATCTGGGTGGCTTAAAAAATTATATCATCATTACAATGATAGGAAGAATCTCTAAATTGTATATGAGAGGATACCATTTATGGAGAACCTTGAAAACATATTAATGATTCTAAATTTCACACATGTTAATAAGCGAGGTAAAATTCCAAGGGAAACTTATGTTATTCTTGGTAAATTAATAAGGATTCATGAAAATATATTAAATTTATGAATACATGGTTGGAGTAGACAATAATTCCTCTCAAAAGGTTGTTTTGAGTCCGAAATCCCATCTTCTTGAAAAATTCATGTTCGAAAGTATCATAGTGATCATACTTAACAAATTCCTGACCTTGGAAATCTGGTCACTTCTGTATATTGAATAGTTGTATGTTTTTGGTTCTATGATAAAATCCAATGGAAACCTCATAGAAGCAGTGATTCTAAAACTAGAACACACATTTCAAGGATCAATGAAATAATTTGGGTTATTTTTATTGAATAATATATGATATATAAATATTTTATATCTTGATAAATTCTCACATGCATTTTTAATGGGATTCCTTGGTTTGTTAGGAGGGAGCCCTGGGTACGCATGCGATAATAGATGACATTATTCATCTAATAGTATCCTCGAGTATATAATTTGACTACTTTGGGGTGTACCCTTTCTATTTATATTCTTATGGTGTTAGTGAGTTTTATGGTAGTGATTTTGGATATCAAATACTTGTAGATATTGACTTTGTGATATTATTTACTTCCATTTCCTTGTTTGTCTCGAACTTCACAGGAGATCATATAAAACTAGTTTGACATATTTTTTAATTTTCATTGTTCCAAGTTTCTTTTTAATGGGAAATTTCAATTATTTTGAAACTAGAACACTTTTCTTACCATTGGATACCCATTACATTAATTTAATTGATATGAGTTTAATGTTTTATAGATAAAAAAAATATGATATAATGCGGATTATAAGAAAAATGGAATCTTCATACTTCATTTGGAAAGAAAAAGGAAAATATTTTTTTATATATTGTATTTTCTATCTTGAAAGATTGGATTTGAAGTTAAGGGTAAGGTAAAGGGTGTTTTTTATCCTTAGAATCACTATTATGAACCGTGGTGTGCACACCTATTTTCATTATCATTTTTTTCATTCAGTTTTCAAAATTATGGATCACTAATGAAGATGACATGGTTTTTTTGGATGGAAGTGACATATGAGGTTGTATATATATCACTTATATTTTGATTTTTTTTTCAAAAACATGTGATTAATTTTGTTTTTTTCTATTTTTTCGTATATAAGGTCTAAATCATTCCAAATTGAGTACTCATGATGCTCAGTGCTAGTTTCATCCCAAAGGTGGTCAGGATTGCCTCTAATGACATGCCATTAAATTATATGGAGTGAATATTACGGGGTCTACATGGGGTTTTTTTTGAAAATAAAATTTCACCTTTAAAATATTTAAGACTATAAATACAAGAAAAAAAATAAGATTTTTACATAATACCCTATGAAAAATTCATCTTACATTGTAATTACTCTACCCACCAATGAAATATATTTAAATTTAATTATAAATTATAATAGAATATTTATCAAAAAATTTAATATAATACATTATTTACTTATAACAACTTATCACACCTTGATTAACAATCATTCATTATCATCAACATTTCATGAATTTATTGCTAATTTTTGTGTATTTTTTTGGTTTGACAGTTATAGTCGATGAACATATCCCATTTTCTCACCACCAAAAAAATATTAATTTTGATATGAATTTCATATATATATATATATTTATATATTAATTATATAAATAATTATATCAATTAAGATAATTTCATGATGAAAAGTTTATTGCATCACTATGTAGAGAGTATAGTGCATATATACACAGAAGTTATGTTTCTATTTTTTAGAGACATAATTAAATAAATGTAAATATAATTTCAAATTTAAAATGATTATTATTACAAGAAATACAATATTAAACTAAAAAATTATCATAATAACAAACCATAAAGGAAGTGTGACAACTGGGCCATAGTGACAGCACAACCACCCCGCCATAACATGGCCGTCGGGTCTTGGCCCACTAGGTACCACCAGTTGCCCCGCAGACACGTGGGACCCACCCTAGGGTTCACCCACATGCCTGAATGGGTCATCTGACTAATGATTTTCCCCACAGGCCAACACATGTACTTTCCAGTGTGCTTTGTCCTCTCTCACACACACCTTGGGAGACTTTCCAAAAGGTCACCCATCCTGATCACTACTCCAAACCAAGCATGCTTAACTATGGAGTTCTAATCAGACATGCTCCCGAAAAGGAAGGTGTACCTTGTTGACTTGAGTAATATCATTTAGTCATTTAACCCTTTATCATTTGGGGATGTTACAATCACCCCCCCCATTAGAGCACAACACCCCCCTTTAGATCACAACGCCCCAGTGACAACACAACCACCCCGCCTTAACATGGCCATCGGGTCTTGGCCCACTAGATACCACAAGTTGCCCCGCAGACACGTGGGACCCACCCTAGGGTTCACCCACATGCCTGAACGGGTCATCTGACTAATGATTTTAGTCACAGGTCAACACATGTACTTTCTAGTGTTCTTTTTCCTCACTCACACACACCCTGGGAAACATCCCAGAATGTCACCCATCCTGATCACTACTCCAAGCCAAGCACGCTTAACTGTGGAGTTCTAATCAGACAAGCTCTCGAAAAGGAAGGTGCACCTTGTTGACATGAGTAATATCATATAGTCATTTAACCCTTTATCATTTGGGGATGTTACAATCACCCCCCCTTTAGAGCACAACGCCACCGTTGTGGGCTCTACATCTCAACCCAGGCAGTGCACCGCACTTAAGGTTGGGTACCACCTCTGATACCAAATGTGACAACCGGGTCCCGGTGACAGCACAGACACCCCGCCTTAACATGGCCTCCAGGTCTTGGCCCACTAGGTACCACCAGTTGCCCCGCAGACACGTGGGACCCACCCTAGGGTTCAACCACATGCCTTAACGGGTCATCTGACTAATGATTTTCCCCACATGCCAACACATGTACTTTCAAATTTAAATGTGAAATTACTTATAATGACCTAAATTATATTAAATGATAAAAATATAATCTTATTGTTCTTAAAAACCATTAAAATTCATAATTTAAAACTATTATTTATTTTGAATAAAATTTTATTTTTCAAATAAAACATAGTATTTTTTACTATTCGTTAAAATATGAGAGTTATCAAAAAAGTTTCTAATATTAATCCAAACAAAATTTTTATGTACCTATTCTATATGTGAATCAAAATTCATTAAATTGACTATATGAAATTTTAATATATTGGTTTTAAAAATGGTTATCCATTTAATAGCGGTAAATTTTCATCTTTTGAAAAATACTACTTTTATCTAAAAAAGGAATTATTTCTCATATTATGTATAATAAACACAGAATTTGGATGTTAATATTATATAGAGTATATAAAATTCGGAATAAAATTAATACTATTCATAAACGCTTTTTTAACGACTAGATTGGTATGTTGTTGTGCGCTCGAACTCGGTGTTGCGTGTAGCACAGGATGTTGAATTACTTTAATGAGATAATGTACTACGAAACCATGGGGTGTTAGATTCTCTCCTCATTCAATAAATTGCGTGTTATCCATTTGAAATTTTTCATTGAATATAAAAGTTTAAAAATAGAAATATATGTTTGTGGAAAACCCACATCTGAATGTGGGTTAATAAAATTTTGTCTTAATAAAAGGGAAAGTGAATGAAAAAGTCAGCCCCAAATTTTGATCACAATTAAGATAAAATTTGTGGAAATTAGAGACACATAATTGGAGGGAATACATAAATATTTATAGGGAGTTATTCTGGTCATCAATCACAAACAAGTGTAAAATTGAGGGCCTCCAAGCAAACAATATATGATGATTTAAAATATCATTAGTTCAACAAAACATAAGGTATTATAACAAAAGATTTTTGGTTATAAGATCTGATCTGTAATGTTTTAGAATTAATTTATTCATATAATAAGAGGAAAAATATACTCGACAAGTATAGATTCATCCTTCATCTAATTCCTACCAAAAACTCATATTTCACTGCAAAATATAATAGAATTCCCAAATATTCTATATATCCTAACCGTATAGGGTTCCAAAAATAATGAATTTTTAATTCATTAGAATGAATATTAAAAAAAATACATTATACAAACTAGGAAAACACATATTCCAGTGTTAGGTGATCCACCCTTGTCACCTTTTGGTTGCGGGTTCATGTCTCGCGGCCTTGCCGGATGTGACTAGTTGTCGCCTGACCACCGAGTTTCCCTTTTTATGATAATCCAAAAATAATAAAATGAAATGATTTAACCCTAACAATAGTATCCAATGTGAAACATAATCAATTCCAACATTTATAATTATCCAATATACTTCTTTCCAAACCCACAGTCCTAAATTTGTAAAGTAAACACGATGAAGATCAATTTTTCCACATAATAATTTGTTAATACCTTCATTATGTATTCTTTTAAAACAATGTAACCCCATAAATTACCATAAAACCATATTGATTATATTTTTTATCCCTTATTTCTTATTAAATACTCTATATACTCCATTCCAAAAATATTTTAAATTACAACAATGATGGAATATACAAATCATTAATCTGTTTCACAGTAGTCAAGTGTATCTAATATAATTTATCCAAATCAATCAAATATTATTCCAAAAGTGATACCGCAATTTCAGAACCATATTATGGTTTATAATTATCTAAACCATATATTTTCCAAATAAAATTATCCTACTATTTAGTCACTTTTCATCGTTCCACGCAATCTTAAGTCCTTAATGAAATTTGACTGCAGTACAATCCTTATATACATTAATATTCTTATAACATGTACATCATTAAAACAATACTCAAATGACACAATAAATTAATAACAACATAAGAACTCTAATCATTCCTCTTCATTTCGGTAGTACCATAACATGATTATTTTCCAATAACATCATTTGGGGTATACTCTAATGATTTGGACATTGATTTGCGTAGTGTCCCAACTCCATTAAGAAAAATAATTGTACTTTTTAAACCTTTTTGTTACGATTTTAATCATGTACATGGTGTCCATTTTGTCCAAACATATATCACACTCCCATTTCCTTCAATCATTTACCTAGGTGATTCATTCCACAGTTATCACATATTGAAAAATCCTTCTTTCCCCTATTTCCTTTATCCATCATTCTCCTTTCAATCATTTTCTTCTCTTGCTTCACTTCTAAGCCATAGGACTCTGATAATTCATCAATTAACTTATTAACACATTATACTATTTATTCAAATTTTCAGAATATGTGAGAGAATATATCCCTTTTAAATGTTGGCTTAATACGTTGAATGATATGATCCTTATTAATCTTTCAATCATGTGTATTGTTGTAATTCTCATTTTTTTTCTACTAGGCGCCATTTCTAAACAATGGAATACATTATGTTATTTTTTTGAATCTAAATGCATAAATCCAAAATTATAAAATACTTAATTTAAATTGAAAAGATAATTCATGTAATCTATAATCATAAAATGTTTTCATTGAGGAAGTATTTACACCTAAATCCTTCATAATGGATTGTAATGAAAATTTCAACTATCTTAATCATATACCCCAGGATTTTCATAACCAAGAGTGTAACATAGATTGTCGACATGAACTAGGATACCCCATATCTATCTCAAAACTCTATGTCAGATTTTTCACTCCTAGGTACATCTATTCCAGAGCCGCCACTACCTGCTCGTATCTAGAGAGGGATGTATTGAATGGAATATTCAAAAAATCTCTACATTACCAAATTTCTGGAATGGTCTTCTATACTAATACCCAAAGTCTATATTAGGGTAATGTTCTCTAATATGACTTTATCTTAATCTATTTACAAGGTTGTTTATAAAATTTTTCTGATACCATCTATAACGCCCCATCCCTTGTTTTTTAGTGTTGGTGCATTACTTTAATACATTGTCATGATTAAAAGGAATCATTTTCTGATGAACCGATCGGTTTAAATGTATACGAAAATAGATTACATAAATTAATGTTACATTAAATTATAAAATGATAAAAAAAATGTCTATATTGACCACATTCATACCTCTTAGTCTATCCCTACAGGGTAGTCATAACAATCTTTTTTACATCCTTGGAAAAAAATAGAAAGTGGTGATCTCAGATGCACAGTTAGGATATCAATATAGTAGAAACTTTTATATATAAGTATAAATATTTAAGGCAATGTATAAAACTAAAACAAAATCCTTTTAAACATAAACATCATCATAATAGGGAAAAGATAAATCAAATAAACCCATTTACTTATTCCCATGGATATTCTACTAGTCAAATAATAACATACAATATCAATGGCCAATTTCATAATTATGGAATAAATAATGCCAGAACACATAACCACATTGTCAGGGGCTTGTGAAAAGAACCAAAATAATATTTTTTTCCTAGTATTCCTCCAACACACATGTTTGTCTCAAGAGAACTACCGATGCATCACGGAGCTATAATGGGCTCCACCCATCACTTACTAAGTCAAATTCAATCATCATATGAATGGTTTAAACATAACATAAACATTCTAATTAAAACTAGCAAACAAAATGTCAATACATTATCTATAAACCATGAATGGTATAAATATAACACATCCATAGTCAAACATATCACAAAACCTTCAATACAATATTAAAGATTTTTTTCGTAATAAGTCAACCTCGATCGAGAATAATATCTTGTAATGGATGGTGACATATATGAAAATGATCATTTAAATTCATTGAGAGAATTATCAATTTTTCATGAATACAATTAAACGTCAAATAACTTATAAAGGAAGAAATTTAAATATATTTTTGAATAATTGTGTCCCATACCTATTTGAAACTTTTAAAAGGAATCAACATTTTAAAACACGCTTGTCCATATAAATAAATCATTAAAACCATTTTGAAAACATATACATTAATGATAATGGTTTAGAAGAATAACTATTTAAAACATTTGAAATGATGTTTTAGTAAAAAATCCCTTAAAAAGAACCAATTTTAATGATCTTTTATAAAACATGGACATGGATTATAAATATGTCCCATTATATACATAAGTAAAAACAAAATTAGATAATAAAGAGATTGTAAAAATTAACCCTTACATTGCACTTTCCTTTGGTCGAGGTTATGCTTAACCTCATATATAATGACCATTGTATGTTATTAAATAATATCTGAAAAATATTCATATTTATTATGTCATACATGATTCATTTATGACATTATACTACCCATTTATTAATTATTTCCATGTTAAATTAACATTTTGGGTAATAATCACTTTCTTTATCGTACATGTTTTAACTTGTTATTATTGATCGTATTATTTAGATAATGATTTAAATACTTCAAGAATATAAACATTGATTTATATAATATATATATATATATAGAATATAAATATTTATATTAGATAGATATATGAAATGGAAGGCATCGTTTATGGTGATGGTAGGTCATATATATGCATACATGCTGTTTTTGTTTTCATATCGAATTGAATGGATGTAAGTGAATAAGATATATGTTACTACATACACACACACACACACACACACACACACACACATATATATATATATATATCTCCAGTATAATTATTATTTCAAATATTTCATATTTATTAATATTATATATTTTTATAATCATGGTTGAATTGTGAATGTGGGAATGAATCTAATCGCGTCATGGAGATGGTAATCCGTACACACTCAGGAGGGACAATATCATTATATTGATGGTGAAATCGTATATAATTTGATGTAATGTCATAAATAAATATTAATTAACATGTTATATTTATTATTTACATCATTTTTACTCATTAATATACCCATCCAAATAATGAAGTGTTTGAATAACAAACCACAGCACGACGTGGAGACGGTAAGTAGTACGTGTGCATGTATGATGACTTTTCCATTTATAGGATGGATAGAGTAAAAAATGTGGTTTTAACATATTTATAATAATATCACAGTATGTTGGAGGTATTGGATACTTTATATTGTTATGTAAACAACAATGAAATATGATATGGAAGATGAAAAGAACATGAAAGAGGGTTGTGAAATTATTATCTATTCTTCGGGTGTATCCTTTTGAGTTGATCAAAAAGGATCCATAGGATGGATTTATGATCTAATTAAGGACTATAGGTTGATATTAGGGAAGTTTGAATGATATTTGGTAAGGTGATGGCTGAGCCAAATGGCTTTGGAGATGTGATTTTGAGAGAAGGGGAAGTTCCCCTTTTTAAGAGCGGTGAGGGTCACATTAGGAAAAGACTAAAATATTAATTTATTATACAATCATATTCGGTTTATAATTCCTAAAAATTAATTTATTTATAGAATTAGGTGGTTATGGGTATAAATCATCTCAAAAATAGGGTTTATACATGTTTAGGTTTCCATTTTGACATTATCTTATAGATTTAACTCTTAGATAAATAGTTTAACTTTTATTGTGTCTTCTCATATTCTTAAACTATATGGTTAATAATATTAATCTAAACATCCAAGAAAACATCATGTGGTTTATTAATGTCATATATAACATTATTTAAGCCCTTTGGCCGAACCATAGATTTTTAGGATTTTTATATCATCCAATAATATAGTATTTGTTTAAAAAACAAATTTATGTCTATTTTGGCACTATTTGGTATTTTGATTTCATTAATGTGATAAAAACCTTATCACATAAAAACAAATTATTTAATCAACCCTAATATATCAGAGTAACATTTAATATTAGATTAATTCATCAAAAGTCTCAAATTATATTTATTTGGATATTTATAATATCAATTATTTTAATATTTCATTATGAAGGTAATTCCTACATCATCATTATGTCATAAATAAATTTAATTATTTAATATATAAAAATTATAAATAAAGTATCATTATGTAGGATTATTTATATATTTATAATTAATATTTATAGTTGAATTTATCTTATCTATAACCCTATATTAAAAAGTATTTCATTAATACACTTTTAATTTAAAACTTTTAACTCTTCATTTAATAAAATAATAATAAATGTCCTAATCTAATCTAGTTGTACCAAAAGGGTAATATTTTTTTTACTAACGTATTTTCTGGTCGAATTACACTTATCCAATAGAATTTGGCCATGTGTTATGGAAATTATAATATAATTTTTACCCTTAACATTTACTTTTAACAATGTTAAATAAAATACAAATGTTACTGTTCAAAAAAAAATTCAACTTATTAAACCAAATTTTACTTATTAATTTCAACCTTGTCTCTTGGATTTTTGAAATTCAACTCATAGAAGCGGTAAAATTATGTTTTATGCAAATTTTAAAATGCTTCGAAAAGGTGGGTAAAAAATGATAAAATAGGCCATTAAAATATTATACATCGAATTTGATTATAAAATGACTCAAATGAATTAAATTGAACATATATTGGTATTATATATCTATTTTTACTTAAAATAAAAATAAATAATTATTTTAAATAAATGTCAGTTTTAAATAATAACGCAGTGCTTTTCACAATTCATAAAAAAAAGAAAGTTTTCAGAAAAATAAAAAGAATTCACCGTAAGATAATTTTGATATTCCTAATTAAAAAATGAAGTCTATTTTACCAAATTAAAAACATTTTATTTTCATTTATCAATTTAAAATTAATTCCCGTTGTTAAAACCAAAAATGTGGTTTTCAAAAATTAAAAACAATCAAAAGATTGGCATGTGTTTATGTCAAATTCAAATGCGAAATTACTTATAATGACTAAAACTGTTCTAAATGATATAAATATTATATAATTATACATAAAAGACATTAATATTCATAGATTAATGCTTTATATTATTTTGAATAAAAAAGTATTTTTCAATTAAAACATAGTAATTTTCACTATTCGTCAAAATATGAAAGTGATCAGAAAAGAACCAAAAATTTTAACAAACTAAATTATTATGTCCATAATCTAAATAATAATTTAATTACATTAAATTGAATATATAAATTTGTAAAATATTATTTTTTAAAAGGGTTCTCCCTTAAAATGTGAAAAAATTGAATTTTTGGAAAAATACCACTTTTATCTGAAAAAATGAATTTGTTCTTATATTATTTCTAAGAAAAAAAATTATGGATGTTAAAGTAATATAGATTATATAATATTAAATTTCATTTAATAATATTAATAATCGCATTTTTAACGTCTTGTTTGGGAAGATGTGGTGTGCTCGAACATGGTGTTGCGTGTAGCACACGCTATTGAATTATTTAAATGAGATAAAGTACTACGAAATCATGGGGTGTTACATCCTTACCCTCACTATCCACAAAGACAGACTCCTCCAGTATTTTTATAAACTGAATAGGCTTTAGTTTTTTCATTACAATAGCATTAAAAATATAATATTTATATTTTATAAATATATCACTTTTATCAACCAATCCCTACGGGTTCTCTTTCCTACAACACCTCCATCAAGATCATTTGAGCCTTTCCCGAGCCTCCCCTCCTCTCAAACCATGGTAAGGGATATTTTTTCTTATTTATGTTGATTTGATGGAATATAAATAAATATGTATAATCATAAATATATATATATATATAACCATACAGATTAGTTAAAATATTATCTTATAATGATCCTAAGACTTATGGGAATTGAGTTCAAGAAGTATTATGAACATGTGGGTTCATTTCATTTTGACTTCTTTGTGCATGAACCTATTTGTATACATTTTATATTCGATTTATTAAAATATATATTTCCATAGGTATGATCATACTGATTTGGGTAAACCTCTTTTATACAAGATTTTAGGATTTTTAAACAATTAGTTTTAAGCTTAAATAGAGTTTTAAAATGTAACAAATTATGTTTGTAGCAAACCTTTTTGTATATATTAATATATAGTCTGCATGGTCATATATAATTGTATACTTTGTATGAGTCACCGTCTATACATGATATAAGTCTTTTAACATTGAACTCCAATGGTTGATTTATGTTTTGGATAATCCTGTAAGTGTAAATTAATTTTCGAGTAAGACCCTTAGGTATACTCAGTTATGAATATAAGATGTATATGATTACATAATCATTTATATATGTTTGTTTAATAAATAAGAATTTTAAAATTTATATTTTGATTTATGATTTAGGGACTCTTGTTCATTGCTGAGACTAATATATTAATGTCTTAAGGGTGAAATTTGATTTTTGGTTTAACCCCTTTAATACATAATGTATATTAAGATATACAAATATAAGTGTTTGAAAATAAACAATGATTCTAAATTTTACATAGAATTTTACAAGGATTAAGAAAAAGAGTAAAACATACTGTTGTCAAAATATGAATGTTCTATTTTAAGATTTTACTCCTTATATACATTCTTGTGTATAAACTGATTTACACAACACAAAACCATAATTTTGGATATTCCAAACATTATACTTTGGATCTGATTAGTAATTGTGGACAGATCAAGAGTAAAATATTTTGGGTTTGAAACTCTTATATTTAAATGTATAAATCACATATTTATATATATATATTGAATGGTATATTTTGTGGTTGAATTTCATGATTTCCAGTTGTAACATTATGTATACCCTTGGGATGTGTCATACAAAAGCATATCAGTAATAACGGTTTGAGAATCTATGAGATTAATACCCCACATGAAGTATTTGGTTTATCTTTTAATTAATTGTGAATCCCAGTCATGATGAAAATCCATTATATTTTTGATTAATAAGGTTTTATAATATAAGGTTATACTTTTAGGTAACAATGATTTTATTTCATTTGTGTATTAGGTGTCATCACTTGTACTATAATATACATAACATACCAACCATTTAATGACATAGCCATGTATTTGATTGTTTTTTATTTGACACATACATGAATGATTCACTAAATTTATATATAAATTTTGTAGAACGTAATTAAATTTGTATGTATTTTTATTGATTAATTCTTAAATTATTCAAAGGGGTGTGGGACACTTTGAATAATATGATATGAGAAATTAAATATTCGAAGTGGTATGATACATTTTGAATATATAACCCTATTTGGAATATAAGGAATGTAATAGACTCGGTATAATGTGTTGGGGACCAGTTAATGAAATCCCTTCGAGGAATCGATAGTTCTCAGGATACAATCATGTCATGGAATGAGGCCATTGACATTTCAGGTCTTGATACAAGGTATTTACATGTATTTGTATTATATGTTCCCTCATTATGTTTAAGATAATTAATTTATGAAGTGGATATTCGACTAGTAGAATATCAATGGATAAGATCTTGTACAAATGATTATCAAAATAATTAAATGCTTATGGCATGAAATTTATTAGGAACTCACTGATTCTATTATACAGTTAAAGCTTAATGTTAGTAGTGAATGAAATAGATCTTATTATTCTTATTCACAACTCTGATCTTGTGTTATTATTTTTTTATAAATTTTTTACTTTCTTATTCACATGTCTTACCTATTAATGTTGGAATTTCTTTTACTTATTACTCTGATTGATCATGCCTATAATTTTATCACATTTCTTTGTAATTCTGTTAGTATGATTTGAATTGTGCTCTTTTGATTCGTAGAAAGTTGTTATATTTTGTAACATATGTAACATCATTTCTTAAGAAAATGTTTTAGGAAAAACGTTGAAGTAATGTTTTCAAAATGTAATAATTCTTATATTTTGTTATTTTAAAACCCCTTACTAGGAAATTATATGCTCAACCTACGTTTTTGAAATAAAATTTTCAGGTATCAGTATTTAGCCGAAGAGGCATGTCAGATGAAGCTGGTTTCCTAGCACCTGAACTGAATCTATCCCTTATATGGATCATGATGTATAAAATATCAATTCTTGGTTTTTATAAAAATTACACATATTGATTTATGGAACCACATACAGGTATTCTGGAGTTGGGCTATTACAGTAGGTATCAAAGTATTCAGTTTATATAACTCTAGAAAACCAGAACTGAACAAAGAAAAATTTACATAAGCATTACTATGTATGATGTTTTCATAATTTCTCGATGGAAAATTAAATTACCAGTCTTTTTCTATCTTCCTATTTATGTTGTAGAAACCATAGATTCCATAGCCATCCACGACAACTTTGTAAACTATATAAACATTTGTATGACATGAAAACACTTCTACAACGTGTCAAACTCTCCCTGTGTACTTAAACTCCATAGAGGATCGAGTTTTAACTACATCTTTATGATGAAAACCCAATTTCCATCCTACTCACACCAGGAAAAGTACTGAAATGGACTTTTTAGAATCATTAACATAGTATAAGGCATCCATTCTCTCGGGGATTTCCATGATGTTGCGAGAGCAGGTGATCTCCTTGCAGGATATATGTGCCAAATCTTGTCCTATGTCCATTATGGTAAAGTAATTGACTTTGAAAACCTTGAAATTGAAGCATTACATTATTTTTAAAAACATCATATACATATAGATTTCTCTTGGCTATAGACCCCTCAAGTAACACTTTGGAGACACCATAAGTGTACCCACGAGATTGAACCATACTCCTTGGATTGCATTTGGTTCATGGAGATCATGAATTTTTAAATTGTTTTGGGCATTCATGTAACCAAGAACTGGGGAAACCATTAGTCATTCGTGTTGTGTGCCAGTAATTTGGTGGAAATAAAACTAGTTTTTTCTACTTTCCTCTATATTTGAAGTGTTTTTTCCATTGAATGAGTTTAACTGATTGAACATTCTTGAGAGATTTTTATTTTCATATGGAAGGGAAAACACACATATTATCTCTTCCTGTTGAGGTACTAGAAGCCATTATGGCCAGAACCTATGTAGAAGAATACATTCCCATTGCAAACCTATGAAGGAAATGAAAACATCTTTACAGGATATTGAGTAGTCCATGGATTCTTTACTCCTTCCAAGGGAATTCCTATATCTACCACCACAAATCCATTTCTAAACTCGTATAGTATAGACGAAGGGGAATGTACCATGAACGTCTTTTCCTACGCTTAACTCTATCCCGAAACATCACAGCCAGGGTAAGGATTCATGAGGCTACCTTGGAAGGGAACCTTCTTGCAACCTACATGCATAAAGTCATGAGCATTAGTTTACATGGCCACGTCTACGACATTGGCTTTCCCAGACAAGATACGGCCTGATAAATTCATAGAGAGTTTTTCCATTTAGATATCTCTGAAATATTTACCATTCGCTACTCCCTCTAGAAGCCCGATTGAGCATTTTATGAGTTTAACACATACTGTTCATGGTGTGTCTGGGATAGGGAAGCGGATGAATTGAATGCCAATTTGGGTATTTAGCTGGCCACACCTATGTATCCTCCACGATAGAGGATGTGGTGAGGAACGCTCGTGTGTTTCATTTTGTCACAGTTATATGAAATGAATTGCGAGGACACAATTCTTTGTAAGATATTAATGTGATGCCCCAAAATAATATATTATCGAATAGTAATATAATGATTTTATTTTGTTTAATTTCAATTTTATCTGAACAAAAAATGAAAACTAAATACTGGAAAATTCATCTAAATAAAAAAAATGAAGTGTTTACAATACACCAAGAACAAAGGGAATCCATAATAACCACAAATACCTATAAAAGCCCTATCAGAGCCATGGGAATGCCACCTAACACAAAAACATGACCTAGTAGGTAGTGATGATCCTTTGTGTCAGTCATAATGAAAAACATTATAGCCCAAATCACAACAGCTGTATTGACCATCTCAGGTATAACAAGAACCATATTTTTCAATTGACTAGAATTTGGGACACCCTAATGAATGGGATTATAAGGCCTCAACTCGACCATTTCCCCTTGTATTATCGTTGAGTTCTAATAGCTATAATTATATTATTTGGTCTTGTTGGTGGATTAATTAGAAATGTCTACGTATAAAAACAATTTATGTTATGTAATAAAATATAACCTCCTATTGTGAACAATAAAAGTAAAATGGTTTAATATTTTGAGCTAAACATAGTGTGATTCTAAAATGAGGTGAGGATTTCAAACACCTTTCAAATATTTCCAAAATCTTTTAAATGTTTTCATTAATAATGCGTAAAAAGGGTTTTAAAAAAATATGTCTTTGATTGTTATAATACTAGTATAGTGTTTTCATATAAATGTTTTAAATTTTAATTTATAACTATGTGGTTAAAAACATTAGTTTTTATATAAAGAAGGATAATTTTTGTTTGAAAAACACATATATATTTGTAAGGAAACCTATAATTGTAGTAAACAAAAATATACACACAAGGTCCATTCCTCTTTTCATTTCAATGGAGGAATCAAAAAACTAGGTGTTTGAGCCTAGCGTTCTGCCCTAGCACAGGAAGGATCGAGGGCCTTTGTGCGTTCATGCATGGAGAGCACAAGGGGGTCAGAGGGAGCCACCGTGCGGGGCAACACGACTGTGGGGGTGGGTATAGAGCGCACCCACAAAACCTGGTATGGGGCAGTACGAGGAGGGGGAGAGGGAGTATTCTGAGCCTATTCCTAAAGCCTCGGGATTATAATGGTGTGTGAAACATCCCTCAGTTTCGATGTCGGAAAAAGAAAATCGGCAGGGATAGAATCATGGCTGTAAGATCTAACCGCGTGTGATCTGGGCCGTCCGATTCGGTTCGGTCCTCAATCCTTAGCAGTCGTGGTATATCTAATCATTTTTTGTACACTGTTTAATCCATCATGGATCTAATCTCTACATTTCCTTCTTTTTAACACTCCAAATCACTTTGTATCCATTCGATGACATTCATGATCAAATCCCATACATTCTTCATTTTCAAAACCCCGAACTCATCCCTATCCATCAGATCAAGGCCACATCCAAACCTTCCAGTCCAATAATTTTCCGGTTTTTGTCTTCCCACGACATCTTATTATTCTACACGTGCACTGCACCAGAAGGTTTCCATCCTAATTTCACCATTTTATCCACACTCGTGAATTCTTCCATCACCATCCGAGCATCCTTACCCTCAATTTCAAAAAATACCGACTCACCCGTTCATTTTATAAACAGAATAGGCATCATTTTTTCCATGACAATATCTATAAACATATATTATTTATATTTTATAAATATATCAATTTTCTCACCCAAACCCTATAGGTTCTCATTCCCCCAGCACCTCCTTCATGATCCTCCAAGCCTTTCTTGATCTTCTCCTCCTCTCAAAACAATGTAAGGGATATGATGTCTTGTTTTTGTTTTTTTGAGGGAATATATATATATATATATATGAATACTCATAAATATATATATATATATATATATATATATAACCTTTGAGATTAGTTAAAATCTTCTCCTATACTGATATTATGTCTTCTAGGTTAGGAGTTCCAGAATTATTATGCACGTAAGGGTTCATTGAATTTTGTCTTCTTTGAGCAAGAACTTGTTTGTATAATTTGTATATTTTGGTTATGAAAATATATATTAACATATTTATGATCATTCATATTTGGGTAAACATCTTTTATAACCAATTTTTGGATGTTTAAGCATTGATATTCTTGCTTAAATAGAGTTTTAAAATGTAAGGAATAAGGTGTTGTATAAAATGTTCAGTTATATACATATATATAGTCGACATAGTCATATATAATTATATAGTTTGTTAGAATAACCTTCTGAACCAGATATAATTATGTTAACATTTAATTCCAATGGTTAATTAATTTTTTTTATAATCTTTTATGTGTAAATTAATTTTGGTGTAAGACCCTTATGTATACTCGATTTTGCAAATAATTTATATATGTTGACATTAACATTTATGTAAGTTTGGTTAATAAATAAACCTTTTAAAATTTATGTTATGATTTAAGATTTAGGGAATCTTTTTCATTAGTGTGAATAATTTATCAATGAAATATGGGGACATTAGATTTTTGGTATAGACCCTTTAATACCTAATGTATATTTGGATATATGAAAATATGTGTATGCAAAGAAACAATGATTCTAAATTTTACTTATAATCTTCCACGGATTGAAAAGAATGAGTAAAACATGTTGGTTTTGAAATATGAATGGTCTATTTTAAAATACTACTCTTTATATACACCATTATGTATAAAAAGATTTACACAACACTAAACCGTAAATTTGGATATTCCAAATATTATACATTTGATGTGATTATCAATTTTGGAGAGCTCATGTGTATAATATTTGGGGTTTTCAGCTTTTATATTCGTATATATGAATCACTTATATATATATATATTAAATGGTATTAGTTATGGTTTAATTTCGTGCTTTCCATTTTTAACAGTATGTATACCGTTGGGATGTATCATACAAAATCATATCAGTAATAAATGTTTCAGCATCTGTGAGATTAATACCCCACATGATGTATTTGATTTATATTTTAATTAATTATGAATCCAAATCATGATGAAATTCAAATATATATTTGATTTATAAGGTTTTAGAATATAAGGTTATCATTTTATGTGAAAAGGATTGTATTGCATTTGTTCATTTGTTGTCATCACATGTGCTATAATCTGCTTAACATACCTACCATTTAATGACATTACCATTCAGTTGATACTTTCGTATTTAACACTTATATGCATGAATCTCTAAATATATATATATATATATATATATTCTATAGAATGAAATTAAATTTTTATGTCCTTTTATGGAATATGTATTAAATTATTCAATGTGGTATGGGACACATTGAATAATATGAAATGAGAAATCAAATATTCAATGTGGTATGGGACACATTGAATAATATGAAATGAGAAATTAAATATTCAAAGTGGTATGAGAAATTTTGAATATACATCCCTATTTAGCTTTTCAAGATTGTAATAAACTCGGTATAACAGGTTGTGGACTAGTTAATGAAAGCCCCTCGAGGCATCAATACTTCTCTTGAGACAATCAGGTCATGGAACGAGACCATTGACATTTCCAGTCTTAACGCGAGGTGTTGATAGGGTTTGGTATTATACGTTCCCAAATTATGTTTATGATAATTAATTAACCAAGTGGATATTCAACTAGTATAATATCCATTGTTATGAGCCCATATATATGAGTATCATATGAAGTAAATGCTGATGGCATGAAATTTATTAGGCACTCAGAGATTCTATTATCTAGTTACAACATACAGTTTTTACTAAATGAAATTGAAGTTATTATTATTATGCACAACTCAGTTCATGTGTTTTTCTCTTTTATAAATTTTGTACTTTCATATTAACTTGTCTTACCTATTAAAGTTGTAATGCCTTTTACATATAACTCTAAATTTTCATGCCTATAATTGTCTCATGTTTTATTTTAATTTTGTTAGTATGCATTGAATTGTGCTCTTTTAAATATTTTAAAATTATTATATATTGATACATATGTTACATCATTTCATATGAAAATGTTTTAAGTATAAATTTGAAGGCATGCCTTCAATATGTAATAATTAGTATATTTTCTAATCTTAAAACACCTTACTATGTATTCGTATGCTCACTTAATGTTTTTTAAATAAAATTTTTTCAGGTATCATTTATTTGCAGAAGGGGCATGTCATAAAAAGCTAGTTTCCCAGAACCTGAACCAATTCGATCCTCTGTATGGGACATGATGTGTAAAACATAAATGCATGATTTTTATAAAAATTACACATCATGTTTTAGGGAACCAGGTCTGGGTATTCTGGAGTGGGGCTACTATATTTGGTATTAGATGATTTGGTTTAGATAACTTTGGAAAAGAAGAACTAAACCAATAAAAATTAATAAATCATTACTATGTATGATGTTATCATAATTCTCTAATGTAAAATGAAAATACCAGTCTTTTTTCTATTCTTATTGTGACCCTAAAAACCATAGTTTTGATAGCCAGCCACAACAACTTAGTAAACTATGAACACATTCATATGACATGTAAACACTTCTAAGACGTGTCAAACACTCCCAGTGTACGTAAACACCACAGAGGAGTGGGTTTGGACTATCTCTTTATGATGAAAACACAATTTATATCCTACACACTTCAGGGAAAGTAATATAGGGGACTTTTTAGATGCTTCACTATAGTATAAGGCATCCAGTCACTCATGGATTCCAAGTGGCTGCAGGACCATGTGATCATCGCGCAAAATATATGTGCCAAATATTGTCCTGTAGCAATTATGATCATGTAATGGACTTTAAAACCCTTGAAATTGAATCCTTCTATTTTTTGTACAGACATCAAGTACATACTGACGTCTCTTAGCTTTACAACTGTAATGACAAAAACATTCATTAATGGAAATTACTCTTCATCTAATTAAATGTTAAATATGGTTATATAAAATGTGAACTTCATTGATTTTATGTTTCTTTATTTTAAATACCGTTATGAAATTTTATTGTGGAAAATATAGTCATTGAACGGTGTTCACATGATTAGTATAAATATAGGGTTTTAACAAATCAAATTTACTCAGACAAAGGATGTAATGGCCTCATCATTTAGAATTTCCCCAAAAAATGCCCATTTGTTGGATCTCGGAATGGCGTTTGTGTCATTGAGCATCGCTCATGACCAATACCAAGCTGAGAATGAACACGTTACGATTCAGTGGAACCGACTACGGGAGAAGTGGAAGTTAATAGAGATTACCACCCGAGCGATGTTATCCGAGCTACCCCAAGCATCTGTCACCATCACACACCTTACCCTTCAATCTTATGCAGGTGTTATAAGGGGTTATGTAAAAAGACCCTAGCACTATGACTATATACATTATTTTTTTTATAAATAATGTGCATTGATTATATTATTGTTACTTTTTGAATAGTTTTTGAAGCACAATTAGTATTTTTAGTTAATATTCAATTAAGAAAACTCATTTTATGAATTAATGGATTTTTGAATTAAAAAATATTTTAATAAAAAATTATTCTAATTAAATTACTATTTATTAAATCTAAACGACCATATAATTTTAATAATGAAATTATATTTTTTATTATGGTTTGATAACTATTTTGTTCAAAACCCATTAATTTTCAGTTATTGTGGGTTTTTATTTTATAAGTACAAATAAACATATTTATAAATTTATTTAGATAAAATTAGTATTATTTTTCGAATTAGAATGTCGAAATTATCCAATGGTGAATTTTTTATAATTTTCTGAGACCCACGAATTTGTGGGTAGTAATTAAATACTGGTTAAATATATAATGTTTCCTATGACATCATAATGTCCCAATAGTGATATAATAAAATAATATAAATAGTATTTTTCATCCAATACATGTTTTACCATTAAAATAATGTGATTTTGGGTTTGTTTTATTTATTTTACAGTGCTTTAGTGGACCCTTCAAGGATTATAAAACATTTTGTCATTTTAAATTGTTTTCCTTGAGAGTGTGACTCACCTCCACATAAGATACCCTATTATTTTAAGAATTTAGGCCACTGGCCTTATAAAATATTGTTTTCCATTCCCCTTTGGAAAAAACCATGGGAAAAAATCATGGTCTGGTTTGTGGTTTTGAATAGTTTATGGCGAGGTATCCCAAACCTAAATAATAAATAATTCCTTTTCCTTTCCAATATAAACCCACCCAAGATCCAACTTAATATTCACTCAAAGCCTTTTTAGTTCGACCAAAACATTCCCTCTTTTCTCTATAATACTCCCAAGGTGACCCAAGCTCTCAAGAATCCTATCTCAAGCCTCTCTCAATCATTTTAAATCACACTTCCATGTAAGGGATTTCTTCCTTTATCATTTTTGTCCAATTTTATTTAATTTGTTATGCCATTTGGGTTTCAATTAAAAATATTTTGGTATGATTTAAAACCTCCCACATACTTTTCTAATTTTTTTTGGATTACGGGACACCCCTTTCTCCCTCATTTATGCCTCCCATGTACACCTGTTACCATGCCCTTATTCATTGAGAGATTTATCACTCCTCTTTTACATCCAAGTAACTATTTTGTATTATGCTTATAAATACCATTAATTTTGTTTCAAACTGTATATATATTACCCCCATACCATCTGTTTTATGTATACATGATGATACACCCTATTCACTATCATCAACCATTTTCATGAATCCTTATGTCACACTGTTTTGCTGCCAAAATTGCACCACGTTTTTCCATGCAAAGATCATTTTGTAGTGAATACCATACCCATGTCTATATCAAGGGTATTCACCTACATAAACACACACAAACACATATATATATATCTATTAAATGTAAATTTCATTTATTTATTCCACATTACTTAATCTTGGAATAAATTATTATTTTTATTGATTCCATGATCCATGTGTCACACTTATGCATGATATGAAATGTTTAAGAAGGGTGTGCCCAGATAGCGCTCCAATGCATTAGGTAAAGTATAGTATCATGATACATCTTGTTCAATGGGTGTAGACTCATGATAATTCATGTGAAAAGAGGTTTTACTCATGCTTAATGTGTTGTGAGGGTTTACTCATGATCCATGCGAAATGAACCTTGGCTCTTGCTAATTCCATGTTATGTGTTGTTGCCACATTTCCATGTTATGGTTATCATGCATTATCATGGATTTATGTTCATATAACTCTTGTCCTATACTGATATTCCTATGGTATATCATGTATTGTATTCCTCATTTTATTCCATTTTTATTCCCTTATTGGGATTTATAGCTCCCCCTTTTCTTAGGAATGTCCTCAGGTTAACCTATGCAGTGCTAAGTTCGAGGGAATTTAGTGGTCATGTAAAGGAAGTTTTTAATAAATATGTTGTGTGTTTAATATTCTAATCTATTATGTAATGTTCCAAACCCCCATATATAGTAGACCTCTCAATCTTCTAAGTTGTATCATGTGAATATTTTATGTAATAAATCAGGTTTAAGTGTATAATAAACACCAGGGTTGTTATAGTTGGTATTAGAGGATAGGATTAGTTATTTTTGGGATTAGGATTAGAAAACCATAGTAAAGACTTATAGACAAGAATAAGTATAGTAAAAATATCCCTAAGTATTTATGATTATTGTTTAAGTGGTTTATTATGAAAATAAATCTCTTTCATTATACGAGAAGGTAGAGGTGGCTCTGGAACATATATATCCTAGGGGTAAGGCCCAAAAAACTCCTTTGAGATTGACTCAAACGGGAATTGTCGCATGAAAACGGGCCTTTCTACATTGTTGGTTACAAAAACCCTGGGGGATATTCTTTGGTAAATTCACAAGCATAGTATGAACCATTATTAAGTGAATGAAAAAATGGCACTAAGAATATATGTTAGAAAGTAGATCATGAATAACATAGATTAAAGCTTTTTGATTCAATAGTTAAGGAAATAATAGTTATTTATAAGTCATAGGTTTTTTCCATGGATTACCATTTATGAGTTACTCCTAACATTTATTTTATTCTAGAAAATGGCCAGTAATAGGAGGACTCGAGCTAACAACCAACGTGAAAATCAATGTGAAGATTGTGATAATGAGATGCCAAATTCTATTGGAGCAGGAATAGCGAACATGTCACGCATCACTCACAGTTAAATCAACCATTGAATAAAAACATTGGTGAAGAGGAACATTCACCCCCCCCCCCCCCCAATAAAGAACAAGTCTCAATAGAGAGTATCATGGGACAAAGGCCTTCTACTTTTAATGGATCATTTGATCCCTCAATCGTAGAACAATGGATCAACTCCATTGAAAAGATCTTTTCCATCCTTAACTGTTTTCAGCAAGAGAAAGTACTCCTGGATGCTTATGATATGAATGGTAAAGCTGATCAACAATGGACGTTGATAAAAAACATGAAGCCTGAGGAGGAGATCAAGGGATTGGAAATAAAGGAGTTCCGGAAAATGTTTTTCGATAAATATTTTCCATGCACCTCCAACTTAAGATGAAAAAGGACTTCATTTCCCTAATAAACGAATATAACTATTGAATAATACAAGGAAAACATCAAAATTGTTTCATGATATGCCTCTGTCTTTGTCGTTACCCACAAATTCAAGGTTTACTGCGTCTTTGGTGGGCTGAAACGTAGCATATGGAAAGTTCTTGCGATCCATGACTTCGACAGCTCTGTGGAAATTGTCTGATGAGGCCTCAAGGTCTAAATGGAGATCGAATAATCTCAGGGGTATCATGGGGATAAGGAGTATAAGTTGGACTTCCATGTGGGTAGTCTGATGGATAAATCCAACTGTGCTACGAAAATCCAACACCCCACTTTTCAAAGTTGTGGAAAAAAGAACCCCAAATATTGCTTGATGGGGAAGAGGAAATGATTTAGGTATGGAAGATAAGGGCATCTAGTTGTTAACTACTGAACAGAAAAACCCACAACTACAATAGAGGAGAGGAATGCTTCGTTCGAACCTCAACATGTTGTTCAATTCTACAACTGCAAAGAACCGGGGCAACTTGTAAATCAGTTCCCGAGTCCAAGGGTTTTTGGAGGCAACCAACAACCTCTAAGGCAGTAAGGGAGAGCTTTTTCCATCACAATTGACGAAGTGAACCATGACAATGAAGTGGTGACAGGTAAGCTAGTTATTCATGGACGAATAGAAAACATACTTTTTCATTCAGGTTCTACACATTATTTTATATCCCAAATGATTATTATAACAATCCCATCACCACCACAAATCATGGATGTAAAGATGTCAGTGAGTATGACAAATGGTGAAATAATTGCATACCATGAATATAACTCCTCCCATGTCATAATCTGTGCATTGAATTTCCCAAAAATCCTCATCATACTCCCACTAGTGGAATTTTATGAAATTCTTAGCATGTATTGGATTTTGTTATATAGAGCCATCATAAGTTTCCGTGAGAGGTAAAATCACTCTCCATGTGGAGAATAAACCCACGATTCTATACAAGTGCAAGGAGGAAGATAAATCTTCTTTAGCTCTATCATATGAAGCGTTGATATTACTACCCTATAAACATGCTTATCTGGCTCAGATGATTGAGTCTAAGGAGGCATCCATCCTTGAAGACATGCTTATTGTGAGGGAATTCACTGAAGTGTTTCCCAATGAATTGGCTGGTCTTCCGCCTAAAAGAGATGTCCAGTTCTCAATTGATCGTATAACTGAGGAGTTTCCAATATCCAAGATTCCATATAGAATGACTATTGTGAAGCATGAGGAGCATAATGATCAACTAAAAGAGCGTCTGGATAAAGGGTTTATACACCATAATGCTTCTCCATGAGGTGCACCAGTCCTCTTCATCATGACGAATGATGGGCCAACATGACTTTGCATCGATTATCATGAGCTTAAAAAAATCATGATAAAGAACAAGTATCCACTCCCACGAATCAATGATGTGTTCAATCAGCTGCATAGAGCACAATAATTCTCCGTGGTGGATTTGCGGTCGTGATATTATCAAGTAAAGGTGAAGAAGGAATATTTCCCAAGACCACATTTCATATAGCATACATGCACTATGAATTCATAGTAATTCCTGTCTCACATATGCTCCATCAATATTCATGGACTTGATTAATAGTGTATTTATGGATTACATTTACAAATATTTGGTAGTCTTTATAGATGATATCCTGATATACTTCAAAACCAAGGAGGATCGTGAGCAGAAACTAATAACTATAATGAAGACATTGAGAAAGGTGACTCTCTATGGAAAGTACATCATGTCTGATTTTTTGTTAAAGGAGGTCTCATTCATGGACCATATCATCACAAGTAATGGGATATCTGTGGATCCCTCCAAAATATATACAATTTAGGGATGGCCAAGGCCAACATCAGTAATAGAAATCTGTAGCTTCTAAGGGTTAGCTGGATATTATCAACAATTTGTGAGAAATTTATCACGAATTTCCGAACCTCTAACCATGCTAACATGGAAGTTAGTAAATATTTTTTAGAGGTATGAATGCAAATAAAGAATCATAAATATAAAAATCAGGCTTATCACTACACACGTGATCACATTACCCAGAAGTGGATAACGTTTTTTGGTATTTAGTGATGATTTGATGAAGGGAATGGGCTTTTTGTTGATAAAAAATGATAAAGTCATTGCCTATGCTTTAAGGAAATTGAATGTTCATGAGTAAAATTATCCAACATATGATTTGGAGTTGGCAGTGGTAATATTCTCTTTAAAAATTTGGTAGCATTATCTCATTGGGGAAAATTGTGAAATATATATGGACCACAAAAGCTTGAAGTATATATTCACACAGAAATGGTTGAACATGCGCCAACAAAGATGGTTAGATCTGATAAAATACTATGACTGGTCAATACATTACAACCTTGGGAAAGCGAACAATGTGGCAGATGTTCTAAGAAGAAAAGACTTGACTATTCTATCATTGATGAGAAATGAGAAGGATCCAATCTTATTATACTTGATAATGATGGACATGGGAATCATAATGAAGGGAACATCATCAATCCTTTCACATATTATTTCTCAACCGTCTGTTTTAGAAATGTAAAATGATGCTCAATTGGATAATGTGGGAATTAATAAGGATGTATAAGCTATCAGAAATGGGAACTCCTCATAGTTCAATGTTAATTAAGGCGGAATTATATATTTAGGAAAAGACTATGTGTTCCATCAAGACCAGAGCTGAAGAAGGATCATTTGGATGATGCACAGAAATCAATTTTCTCTATTCACCATGGAAACACAAAGATTTATCAAGATCTCCAAGAACATTATTTGTGGGATAATATGAAGAAAAAGGTAAATAAGTACACATCAATGTTCTTGGTGTGTCATAAAATGAAGTCAAATAGGCAGAAGTCTAAGGGGATGATGCAACCATTGCCAATACCAGCATGGAAATGAGAGAACATCACCATGGAATTTGTCACAAGACTTATAAATACATCCAAAGGCAACAATGCAATCTGGGTTATTCTGGATCATCATACAAATTCTACTCTCTTTATTTCAATTTAGGAGGATTTCTCATTGGATCAACTAGAATTGATATATATCAGGGAAGTGGTAAGGCAACATGGAGTACCACTATCTATTATATATGATCGAGATCCATGATTCGTCTCTATGTTTTTCAAGATTCTTCAATATTCTCTAGATACTGAACTTTACTTCAGTACATCCTATCATCCTCATACTCATGGCTAGTGTGAGTGAACTATTTAGACACTATAGGATATGTTAAGATCATGTTCTATGGACATTAAAGGTGGGTGGGACAAACATCTTCCACTGGTTGAATTATCCAAAGATAATAGTTTCCAGTCATGCATCTGAATGTCGCATTTTGAATCCATGTAAGGGAAGAGGTATAGAATACCAACATGTTGGGATGAAGGGGGTAAACATAAGCTGGTAGGACCAGAAATGGTCAAAGAAATGGCGGAGAAGGTGAAAACCATTCATCTACATATCAAGGCATACCAGAGTCAACAGAAGAATTATACAAATAACCATAGATGAGACATTAAGATTAATGTTTGAGATATTGTATTTCTATGCATATCTATATGGATTAAGGTCATGAGGTTTTGAAAGAAAGGAAAGTTAATTCTGAGGTACATCACAACTTTTGAGATTCTTGATCATGTTGGGGTTGTGGCCTATCGACGAACACTTCCACTTTCCATGGCCAAAGTACATGATTTCCTTCATGTATCTCACTTAAGGAAGTGAATACTAGACACTTCACATGTACTCCTTTCATATATAGTACAGCTAGAGGATGATCTTTCTTACGAGGACCAACCAGTGAAGATCTTAGATCGTAGAGAAAATGTTCTACGAAATAAGATAATGCCCCTCGTCAAGGTTTGGTGGTGAAAACACATGTTTGATGAAGAGACATGGGAATCAGAGGAAGTGATGAAGCGTAGTTACCCATATTTGTTTTAGTGTGGGAAAAGGAAATTTTGAGGGTGATATTTCATAAAGGGGGAATATTGTAACAACCCAAAATTTCATTAATGGAAATTCCTCTTGATCTAATTATATGATTATTATGGTTATATAAAATGTGAAATTCATTGGTTTTATGTTTATGAATTTTATAATACCATTATGAATTGTGACTGTTACGAATATATCCATTGAACAGTGATCCCATGATTAGTAAAAATATAAGGCTTTACAAAATTCATTTTACATAGGCAAAGAAAGTGATGGCCTCATCCTGTATACAATCCCCATAAGAATTCCATTTATTGGTTCTCAGAATCAAGGTGGCATCATTGAGCTTCGCTCATGACCAAGACCTAGCCAGACTTGAACATGTTATGATTGACCAGAACCGACTATGGGAGAAGTATATGTTAATAGAGATTACCACTCGAGCAATGTTATCTGAGCCACCCCAAGAGTCTTATACCATCACGCACCTTATCATTTGATCATATGTGGGTGTTAAAAGGGTTATGTAATAAGACCTTATTACTATGACAATGTACATTAATTTTTTATAATGAATATGCATTAATTTTATTATTGTTACTTTTTAAATAGTTTTTAAAGCACAAATAGTATTTATAGTTAATATTGAACTAAAAAATATTATTTTGACGAATTAATTTATTTTTGAATTAAATAATATTTTAATAAATTATTATTATAACTAAATTAGTTTTTATTAAATATAAATATTAATATAATTTTATGAATGCAATCATAATTTTTGTTATGGTTTGAAAACAGTTTTTTGTCAAAACACATGAATTTACAATAAATGTTGGTTTTTATTTTAAAATAAAAAATTCACATATTTATAAGACTATTTAGATAAAATAAATTTAATTTGTCGAATCTGGATATCGAAATTATCCAACGATGAATTTTTAATAATTTTATGAGATATTCAAATTTTTGGGTAAAATTTAAATACCGTTTAAATATATAATGTGTTTTATGACATCATAATATCCAATTACTGATTTATTAATATAACATAAACATTATTTTTTTCCAATATATGTTTTAACATCAGAATAATGTGATTTTGGGTTTTATATATTTATTTTACAAAGCTTTAGTGGACCCTTCATGGCTTATAAAACATTTTGTCTTTTTAAATTGTTTTCCTTGAGAGTGTGACTCACCTCCACATAAGGAAACCTATTAGTTTAAGAATTTTGGACATTGTTATTATAAAATACTGTTTTTTAATCTCTTTTTTCAAAAACCATTGGAAAAACCAATGGCTGGTCTGTGTTTTTGATCTGTTTAATGTGAGGTGTCCCAAAAATAAATAATAAAGAATTCCCTCTCCTTTCCTAAATAATCCCACCCAAGCTCACACTTCCTCTTCACTCAAAGCCTTTGGAGTACGACCAACACATGACCTCCTCTCTAGAAACCTCCCAAGGTGACCCAAGATCCATGTATGTCTCTCTCAAGCCTTTCCCAAGCCTTTGGGATCACACTTCCATGTAAGGGATTTTTTCCTTTCTCATTTTTTTCAGTTTTATTTAAGTTGTTATGACCATTTTTTCAATTAAAAATGATGGGGTACGATTTCAAACCACCCCCATACCCTCCTCTTTATTTTTTGATTATGGGAGACCCATTTATCTCTCATTAAGGTCCCCCATATACACCTATTACCATGCCGAAATTCCTTGAGTTTTTTTCTCTCATTTTTCACGTCAAAGTAATTAATTTTTATTAGGAATATAAATTCCATTAAATTTTTTGGGACATGTATCTATATGAATCCATTATTGTATATTTCATGTATATATGGTGAGACATCATTTTCTCTCTCATCAAATATTTCCATGAATCCTTATGTCACACCGTTATGCTGCCGAAATGGCACCACGTTTTTCCATACCAAGATCACTGTGCAGTGAATACAATACCCTTGTCACTATTAAAGGTATTAACCTATATACACATAAACTTATTGAATGGTACTTTCAAATATTTATTCAACAATACATAATCAAGGAATAAATTTTGAGGTTTATTGATTCTATGATCCATGTGGCACACTTATGCATGAAATGAAATGTTTTAGAAGGGTGTGCCCTCATAGCGCTCCAATGCATTGGGTAAAGTACAGTTTCATGATAAGTCATGTGAAATGGGGGTTGACTTTTCTAATTTATGTGAAACGAGGATTTAGTCATGCTTAATGTGTAATGAGGGTTTACTCAAGCTCCATGTGCCATGAGCCTTGGCTCATGCTAATTCAATGATAAGTGTGGTTTCCACATTTCAATGTTATGATTATCATGATTAATCATAATGTTATGTTCATGTTTCTCTTGTTCTCCATTGATATGACTATTTTCAAACATGTATTGTATTACAAATGTGTTACCATTTTTATTCCATTACTAGGCTTTATAGCTCACCATTTTCTTATGCATGTCCGCAGTTTATCCCAAGAAATGATAAGTACAAGGGAATGCAGTGGTCATGTAAAGGAAGTTTTCAATAAAGATGTTAATTGTTTTATGTTCTATGATGTTATGTAATTTTCCATATCCCTAAATACACTAGACCTATCGATCTTCTCTATTGTATCATGTGATGATTTTATGTAATAAATCTGGTTTATGTGTGTAATAAAAAGTGGGGTTGTCATAACAACCCTCATGTCACACTCTGGAGACACCATATGTGTACTCATGAGATTGAACCAGACTTCTCAGGTTGCATTTGGTTCAGGGAGGCCAAGTGTTTTTAAATTGTTTTGGGGATTCATGGAACTGGGAAGTGGGGAAACCATTAGTATTGGGTGTTGTGTACCTATTATTTTATAGAAATACAACATGTTGTTAATTCATTCATTTATATTTTTAGTGTCTGTTGTTTTGTATGAGTTTCATTGATTGAACATTCATGAGAGACTTTTATTTTCACATGGAAGGAAAAACCCACATATTATCTCTTCCCATTGAGGTAGTAGAGCCCACTATGGTCAGAACCTGTGAAGAAGAATACCTTCCCTTCACAAACCTATGAAGGATATGGAAACATATCTATGGGATATCAAACAATCCAAACATTCTCTGCTCCATCAAGGGAATTCCTATATCTGCCATCACATGTCCACTACTCGACACTCTATGTATAGAAGAAGGGGAATGTAACATGAAGTTATTTTCCTATTCTTCACTCTATCCCGAAACCTCACAACCTTGGTAAGGATTCAGGAGGCAAACTTGGATGGTATCCTTTGCGTAGCCTACACACACCATATCCTGAGCATCAGTTTATATGAACACATCAGCGACATTGAAATTATTAGACAACAGATGGTCTAATTAATTCTCAGAGAGTTTTTTCATTTGGGAAACTCTGAACATTCTACAATTCGAGCCTCCCTATGGAATCCCAAGTGTGCATTTCATGAGTTTAACACATGGGTTTCAAGGTTTTTATAGGTCATGGAATGGGATGAATTGAACACCAATTTGGGTATTTAGCTGGCCACACCATAGGATACTCCGTGATAGAGGATGTGGTGAGGAATGTTAGAGACTTTCTTTTTGGCACAATATATGAAATGAATTTAAAAGACCAAATTCATTGTAGGGGGAATAATGTGATTCCCCAAAACTAATTTCTCATGTAATAATAATACTACGGTTTTATTTTTTTTAATTAACATGTTATCTGAACAAAATAGAGAAAACTAAATACCGGAAATTCATTTATTTAAAACACCGAAGTATTTACAATACACCAAAACCAAAGGGAAACTGTACTTACCAAAAATACCCACCAAAATCCCTATCAGATCCATGGGATGGCCACCAATACCAACCACTTGACCCATTAGGTAGTGAAGATCCTTTAGGTTGGTCATTACAAAAAGCATTATCACCAGAATTAGAGTAGTTATATGGAGCATCATATGTATAACAATCACCATTTAAGTCAATTGTATTGAATTTGGGACACCCAAATGTATGGTTTTATAAGGCCTCAACTCGACTGCTTCCCCTTGGGTGACCGTTAATTTCTAAGGACTATAATTATAGTTGTTGGTCTTATCAGTAGATTAATTAGAAATATATAAGTATAAAAACTATTTAACATGTGAATTATAATATAACATTATATTAAAAACATTAATAGGACAATGGTCTATTACATTGAGGTACACTTAGTGTGATTCTAAAATGAGGTGAGGATTTCAAACACCGTTCAAATATTTCAACTATCTTATAAATGTTTTCATTCTGAATGATTAAACAAGGTTTCAACTCAAAAATGTATTTGATTTTTATTATACCAGTATAATGATTTTTTATTGATGTATAAAATTTTTATTTATACCATTTTGTTTTAAAAAATTACTGTTTGTAAAAATAAGGGAAATTTAGGTTTGAAAAACACCTATATCTTTGTAAGGAAACCTAGCATTGTTGTTAAAAAATATACCCACAAGGGAAAACCGCCTAGCCAGGATAAAGGAGGCCGTACATTATAGTCATCCTAGCCTAGCCTTCAGCCTCATAATGGGATAGCCTATGGAATTGTGTGTGCGCACGCTTGGAGCATGCAAGGGGATTTGAGCGCGCCACCCTGCAGGGTGGCTCGATGACCGGGGTGGGAACAAAGCGCGCCCACAGAACCTGGTACGAGGTGGTACCAGGAGGGGGGATGGAGTATTCTGAGCATATTCCCATAGTCCCTAGCTTATCAAGGTCCACCAAACATCCCACCGTTTCAATGTGGGAAAAATAAAATTCTTCAGGATCAATCCAAGGTCCTCAGATCTCACCGCGTGCGACTTGGGATATCTGAAACTATTCGGTCCTCAATCCTCAGCAACCGTGGTATATGTCCACGTTTTTTGTGCACCGTCCAATCCATCAAGGAACTTATTTCAACTGTTACTTATTTTTAAATGTCAGCATCACACCGTAGCCATTCGATCACATCCGTGATCTAATCCAAGAAGTTCTTGGTTTTTTAAAACCTCAAACTCATCCCCAACCGTCAGATCAAGGCCAGATCTAGTCTTGGCCATCCATTCATTTTCCAGTTTTCTCTTCATGTGGTATATTCTTCTTCTCCACGTGCACCACACAAGTAGGATTCTTTTCTACTTTTACAATTTTCCCACATCCGTGACTCCTACCATCGCCATCTGAGCCACCCTTCCCCCACATTCCACAAAGATGGACTACCCCTGTCTTTTTATAATCCAAATAATCCTAGTTTTAACAATGAAAATAGCATAAAAAATATATTATTTATATTTTATAAATATATCACTTTTCTCCCCTCAACCCTATGGGTTCTCTTTCCTTCAATGCCTTATTCATGATCCTTCGAGCCCTTCCTGAGACTCTCCTCCTCCTAAAACCATGGTAAGGGTTATGTTGTCTTGTTTTTATTGTTTGAGGGTATATAAAAATATATGTATACTGATTAAAAAATATATACATCCTTACATATTAGTTATAATCTTCTCTTATGATGATCCTAAGTCTTCGAGGTTTTGAGATCAAGAAATATTATAAAAGTGAGGGTTCATTTCATTTTGACTTCATTGCACATGAAAAAGTTGGTATACATTGTATATTCGGTTTATGAGAAAATATATTTACATATGTATGATCATAGGGTTTTGGGTAAACCCCTTTTATACCCAATTTAACATTGAGTTTCAATATTAAATTGAGTTTTAAAACTTAAGGAATTATTTGCTACATAAAACATATATATATATATATATTTAAATATAGTGTACAATGTCATATATAATTATATTGTTTGTAAGACTCACCTTATAGACGAGATATAAGTCATTTATCTTTGATCTCCAATGGTTAATTTTTGTTTTTGATAAAAATGTATTTGTAAATTAATTTTGGTGTAAGACCTGTATGTATACTCGGTTATGAATATAAGTTGTATATGTTTACATAAAAATTTCTGTAAGGTTTTTTTTAATAATTAAACCTTTTAAAAATTATATTATTATATATTAATTAGGGGATCTTGTTCATTAGTGTCACTAATATATTGAATTCGTATGGGTGACATTAGATTTTTGGTTTAAACCCTTCAATTCATAATGTATATTCTGATATTCAAATATATGTGTATGAAAATAAAAATTTGTTTTCAGTTTTACATAGAATTATATAAGGACTACAATGAAAGAGTGGAACATGTTGTTTTCAAAATATTAAGGTTCTGTTTTAAAATACTACAATTTATATACACCGTTGTGTATAAACAGATATACACAACACTAAACCCTAATTTTGGATATTCCAAATATTTTACTTTTGATGTGATTAGTAATTGTGGAGAGCTCATGAGTATAATATTTTTTGTTGGAAACATTTATATTTATATGTATGTATCACTTATATATATATATATATATATTAAATTGTATTAGTTATGGTTGAATTTCATTCTTTCCATTTTTTACATTATATAAACACTTGTGATGTGTCATAAAATTGCCTATTAGTAATAAATTATTTAGCATCTCTGAGATTAATACCCCAGATAATGTATTTGGTTTATCTTTATATTAATTTTTCATACAAATCAGGATTAAATTGCAATATATAATTGATTAATATGATTTTAGAATAAATTTTTATCATATTATGTGACAAGTCTTGTATTAAATTTCCCCATTAGTTGTCATCACATGTTTTATAATCTGCATAGGATACCTGCAATTCAATGACATAGACATGCAGTTGATAGTTTTCTATTTAACACTTATATGCTTGATTCACTATATATATATATACATGCTAAAGAACGAAATTATATTATTATAGATTTTAAGGGATTATGTTTTATATTATTCAAATTGGTATGGAACTCTTTGAATTATATGAAATGAGAAATTAAAACTTCGAAGTGGAATAAAATAGTTTGAAAATACGACTCTATTTGGAATATGAGGAATGTAATAGTCTTGGTATAACGGGTTGGGGACCATTTAATGAAATAACCGCAATGCATCGATAGTTCTCCTGAGACAATCATTTCATGGCATGAGGCCATTGACATTTCAGGTCAGGACACGAGGTCTTGACAGGGTCTGGTATTATACATTCCATCATTATGTTTATGTTAATTAATTATAAAAGTGGATATTCATCTAGTAGGATATCCATGGGAAAAATAATTTACATATGAGTTTCAGAAGAAGTAACTGCATATGGCATGACCTTCATAAGGCACTTAGAGATTCTATTAGGTTGTTATGGCTTATAGTTAGTGGTGAAAGAAATTGAATTTATTACTATTATGTGCATCTCTGATCATGTGTTAATATCTTTTATAAATTTGGTAATTGCATATTCATATGTCTTACATATTAAATTTTGAATGTCTTTCACTTATTACTCTGAATGAGCATTCCTATAATTTTATCATGTTTCCTTGTAATTCTGTTAGTATTCTCTAAATTGTACTCATTTATTTCATAGAAAATTTTTATATGTATATACATGTGTTACTGTATTTCATAAGAAAATTTTGTATGGAATACATTGATGGAATGTTTTCAAAAGGTTATAATTGGTATATCATGTTATTTTAAAACCCGTTACTGGGAATTAATATGCTTATCCCACATTTTTGAAGAAAAAATTTCAAGTACAAGTTTTTAATCGAACAGGGATATTAGAACAAGCTGGTTTCCCAGAACCTAAATAGAATCGTTCCTCTGTATGGGACATGATGTTTAAAATATTATTGCATGTTTTTATAATAATTAAATAAATAGTTTTAGGTCATTGGCTCCAAGTATTCTGGAGTCGGGTTGTTACAGCCTCCAACTAGAGCCGCCTAACTGACCACCATCTCGGTTCGTCAAACCTTTCTTGTTTCATTAGTCTTCCAAGCACATGGGGAAATATAGAACATGGACTGTAGGGATCTAATAGTCAATAACGTGAGAAAAAATGTATAAAAAGAAAAAAAAATTATTCTTAATTTTTTTTCCAATTTATCATTTCTAAAAAAAATGTGGATATCTGGGGGAAGATAAATAGATCCAACGAATTTAAATTCAATTATAGGGTACATGAAAATGCCAAAATTTCCTCTGATCATTGAATGAAGAATGATATATGAAATCATTTTATAATATGTGAAAACTACATTTAAATATTCATAACTATACATTGTATATTTTTTCATTTAAGAATATCCCCACCAATTATCGAATGAAGATGTTACATTTGTTATGTCTGAATATGCCCTGATATAGAGATCTTTCATAATCCATGAATGGAAAAGAGAAGATTTCTCTCACCTATGATTTCAAAATAATTAGATTAAACCATAGGTAGATTTCCACAATAGCACACTTATTGGGAATTTTAGGTTAGGTCCAAAATCAAATAATTAAAGAATGATTATTTAATTATTTCATTATTCCCCAAAGTTGGCACATAATCGAAAAAACATGTTGATGATAAAGGTTATTCCCACCTAGTGTAAAACCTACATTCCATAAAATAGTTGTGGTCTCAGATTTAATACCAGATCCCCTAGCCTTGATATATTTATGTTTCACATAGTAAATTAATTAATTAATTAATCAATTAATTCAATTAACATACCACCAATGAGAGAGGGGTCTGAACGTCATGCATCGTCATATTTTATACCCCGCCTAGGGTAAGCACAAAATTCCAAACCCATCTGGGGTCAAGTATTTCTATCAAATTATTCTGGTTATGATATATTAATTTTTTTAGGAAAATCATACGTGCATAAAAAATATTTTTAATATTTTTATGAAATTAATTTTGGGCACATCGGGCCTTAGAATCATGCACCATCTTAGTGCCTGTATCTGAAAATATTTCTTGAAATATTAAAAAATATTATGTGAAAAAACCAAATTTACTAAAAAATTATAATATAAATTAAGATAAAATTTAATTTTCCCCAAAATGAATATTTAATTAAAAAATTATTTACTATAATTAGGGTAGAAATGGTTTTTCTGCGGGATGAAATAAAACAATAAAGGTTATAAGAAAATATAAAATTCAATAAAATCCATTAAATTGACACATTGTGACATTTTATATTTTAAATATTTATAAAAGGCCATTTTGACCATTCTATCATGTGAAAAATGTCGGTACAACATCTATATTCTAAAATTACTAGTCCGCCACTCACTATACTTATAAAATTCCACCCCATATCATATTATTTTGGAACCATATACACATTCTAGTTCAGAGTATACTTAGAAATATTACATCCAAAAAATTACCTCCCTCACCCTAGATTCCTTACTTTTTTTCCAACAATCCAACCAAGGATGGATTTGGTGAAAACCTGGGGATATTTCAAAAGGAAGTGGTAATGTTCTCCATCGAGTGTTTTTATTTTTCATGATCATCCACATTATCCAATTAATATTATAACATTGATATATAATAATCTCAGTAACATAAATACACATAGTTGTTTTCTGGTTTTTTAAATGATCTACAAAAAACAACACTTCTATCAAATGTGTTATGAAATCATCATTGGTGTTGACGACTAAGTACTGCGTAGCAAACTAATGTTACCCATCATTCCAATACCACCTCTCACTGTTGTGAATGATGATATATAAGAAATATATATATGATATCTATTACAAAATTATACATAAAGAATAATTAAATTATATATATATTTTTTATATTCAATTCTTTAGTGGATTTGATAAAGTCACTTTTTTATACGGTGGACTATATCCTCACAATGTGATGTAACCCATTTTTCAATATTACATTACATATAAGGTAATAAGTATAGATTTAATGGATATATGGGGAATACATCTCAAAAATATGTTATTAGTTAAATAATTTTCTTTTTAAAAAGATAATATGTCATTTTTTTCCATACCTTATAACTCAATTAATGATGATAACATCATGTATGTACGTGTGGAATTCAACCTCAAAGATGTGATGTGACTCTATTTATCACCACATAACATGGATTATATATAATTAAATTTAAAGAATTAATAACCTATTTATGTTACTATTATCATTAATTAAATCTAAAATATTGATTTCCTTCTATATATATTGTTCATTGATAAATGGAAATGATAATCTTGTGTACTTGTGACTAACAATCTCCATGATCGTCACATACATCATTTCCTAGATACATCATTCATGATGTATATTAAATGTATAATTGATTTATAAAGAAAATAATTATGTCTTTATTATTGTTCAATAAATAATGGAACAATATAATATGTGATATAATGGAATATTTTTTGATTAAACTAGCATCTGAAAATAAGGAAATTAACACTCGAAATAGAGAAAATTATGAAATAAAATTATTCAATGGAATATATGATGCTAAAAAATGATCATATATGATATAATAAATATTAATACTTGTTATTTATATGTTTTTAACATGTACTAAACCCGTATAAATGAGTTAAAATATTGTTCAACAAAAATGAATGATAATTGAGGGTTTTCGTAACTAAATTTTCATACATTGGGTTTAGGCAGTTCTTCATTGATTATGCCATGTGTAGATTTTTTTTAATGAAATTATATTATTTTTGGTCATATATAAAATATTTGGGTTGTATTGGAAATTTTTAAAATAATTATTTCATTGATTAATCTACAACTCAATTAGACAATGTTTATATGGGACTCTTTCTCAATTTCCATTCATTGAAGAATATTTGTATGTCATGAACAATTTTTTTATATAATCAATAAACTATAAATATAAAATTTATAATATCAAGAACTTCATACATATAGTATTTTTTGATAAAATTTTGAATTATCTCATCCACTTTTATGTTTCACGAATATTACCATATATAAGGGACTTCATGACAATTTCCCTTCATTGAGGCATATTTTACTAATGCGGTTATAATTTATTTTATGTGGTGTCCATAAATAATTTTTGACATGTAATATCAGTATTCCATTATAATTCATGGTATATTATTCTTCAATATAAATTATTTCATCCAAGAAGTTTGACATAATTATTACGAAATAGTAATGAATTTCATAAACCAATTTATTTTCATTGGGTTATATTACGTCTCCATTTTCTATAACATTTTGTGGTTGTGTAAATATATAATTCTGAGTTTATTATTCTTTATATCCACTTTTTCATGTGGTTTTAAATTTTATAGACACAATAAATTCATATGTCGATTATTGGTATACCATTATAATATTTTCAAGGGAATACATGATAGTTTAATTTTAATTAGGAATGTTTATATATGAATTTACAAAGAAGGTGATTTTTTAATAATTTCTTTATTAATGTAATACTATTCTTCTCATATATTAATTCATGAAATATTAAAAATTAATTGATTTTTGTTTAACTCGTTGTTAAAAAAAATATCTAGAATTTTTTAATAAAAACATACTTTATTTTGTCATCGATTGAAAAATTATTTTCTTCAAAAACCATGTTTTCTAAAAAAAATTCAAAAATGTTCATAATCATTCTAAAAAATAATTATAAAATAGATTTTTTCCATTTTTATTTTATTTAGAAATTTATTGAACTAAATATTCTTTTTGTTTTTCGGAAAAGGATCAGTTTAAGTTTATCATAAAAGTGAATGGATTATTGGTTTTAAAATACTAATATTTTATGGAATTTTTTTACATTAAGTAATACCACTGTTATATTAATAAATTTGTAGCTTTTAAATGATATTATCAAATAAAATAATTTACAAATTTTTTTAACCATTTATTTTTATAATTTTATTTTCAAAAAGAAAAGTATATTTTCGGCAAGAATTTTTTTATCAATATTTTTATGGAATTTATAAACTTAAATTACAATAAAACTTCAGTTTTTCAATATTAAACTGGGGAGATGTTTTAATGATATCATCATTATTAATAATCTATATGTTTTATGACAATTCTGACCATTTATTGTATTGATATTCCCAATATTTATTATAATATTTATTCATTTTTTTATTAATTAAAATTACCATGAAATATTATCTTTCATATGGTAAATTGAGAATTATTCCTTATATTGTATATATAACTACAGCTCCAACAAAACACCATCCTTATCCTAATTCAAAAGTATGAGAATTGGATATGGTATTTGTTGTTAATCATATTTGGAGATAACTAATTAGAAATAACCGCAATATAATTAAATATTTTAATCTTCCAATTAGGTTTATCATAGTCACTACATTGTTCATAATATTCATTATTAACACAATTTCATTAGGTTATATATATTGAAAAAAACCAAAATGAATGATGTGATAAATGATAATCATTATGGAAAAAACATATAATCATTTATATGATATTTAAATCTTGTCACAATTTTTTAATATACGGCACCTAATATTTAACCAATTCCCTTCATTAAAATTATATATTAAAATAACCCATAATGATTTGTACTGAATCTGATAATTATACTAGGAATATCGCATGATGTTGGAATATCGGTAGATAATTAAGTCATGCTTTCATGAATCAAGTGATGATCAAGTCAATCCCAGTGCAAAAATTTCCGTGTTATTATAGCTAGGTAAAATTATTAAAAAACCAAACCCACTTTTATTATCATTATAGGGATGCATTTAATGTAAAACCAAGAAATGGATTACCTTTAAATACTTTAGGATATATTTATAAACATGTCCATATATCTATCATTGTTTTAGGATTTCAAATTAAATTTTTTATTTATTATTCTTTCCATGGATTGTAATAAACATTCTCTAATACCTACTATAGTGTACAAAATCCTAATAACAATGAGTTGGTGTTTGACTATTTTATTTATTAAGGAAATAATGAATCAAATCCCAAATTGCTGAATAGTTTATTTCTCATGGTAATCAAGATACATTCATGATTAATATATTAAATTTGAAAAAAAACCTACAAGATATTTTTTTTGAGAATAAAATTATTTCATCTAGTATATCATTTCATATCAATTGTTTTATACTTCATGGAGTCATAGGGAATGAAAAATAACTAACAGTGAGATCAAATAATCAACAATGGTTATGAAAATCTAATGATATTGTGAATCAATAATGAATATTAAATATTATATGATAGATTACTGAAGACACATTTCATTTAATCAATAACATTTATATCATAATTTTTAAGGAAGAATCAATATGGAAAGGAAAATAATTAAAAAAATTACATTTAATAAATAAACTAATAATGTATTGTTTCAAGATATAAAAATTCTATAAAAATCACATGGATAATAATAACTAGATTCCTATTGAATTTAATTCCTAAATATTGGATTATATCATCATTGGAATCGTGCCACCTCTACCTTCATGAAAACTCACATAATGGATCAAAAGTACTGATATATTAATATTTAATTCCAGATAACTGAGTTGAATCAATAGATTACCAATGCATCAAGGGGATACATAATTATGGGCCCCACTTATCACTACATGTCTTAACCATTCCTCAAATATTGATGAATCTATTTAATTCATGAATCAAAATTCATTACTATTAAATAAATTAATTTGAAATAAATTTTTATTATAAATATTTATTCAGTTAATCAAAAAAAATTAAGGAAAAACACCATATTTGGATATAGTAAATGGTTTAATAAATAAGTATATCTATTTTAAATAATATTGAAATATATAGGATATTTCATTTTAATTTACCATAAGAAAGTGATTATTTCCTGGTATTTTTAATGAATAAATAAATGAATAAATATTGTGAATATCAATACATTAAATGGTCGGAATTATCATAAACCATATAGAGGATGAATAAGGACGATATCATTAAAACATATCCTCAGTGTAGAATAGGTAAAAAGAAGGTTTATTTTCATTTTTGAATAGAAATAACTTAAAAATATTGATAAAAAAATTCTTGCGGAAAATATCATTTTCCTTTTTAAAATAAAATTATTAAAATAAATGGATAAAATTTTTTGAAAATAATTTTGTTTGAGAATATCATTTAAAATATATAAAATTATTTTTAGAATATTTGTTTTCCATAATGTAAATAAATTCCATAAAATATGAGTATCTTAAAAACAATAATCTATTCACATTTTTTATAAAAGTAAAATAATACCTTTTCCAAGAACGAAAAGAATATTTATTTCAATAAATTTTTTAAAAAATAAAAATTTAAATATGTATTTAATAATTAATTTTTAGAATAATTATGATCATTTTTTATTATTTTAGAAAACATGGTTTTTGATGAAATTAATGTTCCAATAGAAGACATAAATAATGTATGATTTTATTAAAACATTCTCTAAATCATTTTATGTACCAATGAGTTAAAAATTGTACTATTAAATTATTAAATTTCATGAATTAACAAATGAGAATAAAAGTATTATTTTAATAAATCAATGATTTAAAAATCCCCATTATTGGAAATCCATATATAAACATTCCAAATTAAAAATAAACTGTCATGTAATCCCTTGAAAATATTATAATGGTGAAATGAGTATTAAAAAATGAATTTATTATGTATATAAAATATAAATCCACAATAAAAAGTGTATATAAAGAGTAATAAACTCAAAATTAAATATTTACAAAACCACAAAATATAATTGAAAATTTATGAAGTAATATAACCAAATGAAAATAAATTGATTTATGAAATTATTTTCCATTTGGTAATAATTAAGTCGTACATAATGGATGAAATAATTTATATGGAAGACTAAAATACAATGAATTATAATGGAATAGTTATATTACTTTTAAACAAGAATTTATTTGCACCACGTAAATTAAATTAAATCTCATTAATAAAATATTCCTCAATGAAGGGAAATTGATACGAAGTCCCATACAGTTGGTAATATTCATTAAAAATACATTTGGATGAGATTATTTAAAATTGAAACATTAAATACCAGGATGTATGGGGTTCTTGATATTATAAAATTTATATGGATAGTTTACAGATAATATAAAAAAATCGACACATGATATACAAATATTCTTCAATGAAAGGAAATTGAGACAGAGTCCCATATAGAGATTTTATTATTGAGGTGGAGATAAATAAATGAATTTATTATATGAAAATTTGTAAATCCAACACAAACAGTTTAAATGTGACCAAATATAATATAATTTCACTTCAGACAAAAGCTACACATGTCATTGTCAATGAAGTACAATTTAAACCCAATGTATGGAAATTTAGTTATGAAACCCCTCAATCATCATTCATTTTCATTGAACGTTATTTTACCTCATTTATAGTGATTTAATACATGTTAATAACTTCTAAATAAACAATACTAATATTTATTATATCATATATGATCATTTCATAGCATCATATATTCCATCAAATAATTGTATTTCATAATTTTTTTTTTCGGGTGTTAATTGACTTGTTTTCACATGAGTGTTTAATGATGAAATATTTAATTATTTCACATATTATATAGTTCGATTATTTATAGAATAATAATAATAACATAATTATATTATTTATAAATCTATTACAAAATTAATATAATTAATTATTGATGGGACTGAGAAATGAAGTATATTATGATCAAGAAGACGAGTAGTCATAAGTACACATGATTATCATTTCCATTTATCAATGACCAATATATATAGGATGAAATTAATATTTTACCTATAAATAAAGAAATAAATATCTTAAATTAGTTATTAATTCAAAAAATTTAATTATATATATTCCATGTTATGTGGTGATAAATAGTCACATCGTTTCTTGAAGGTTGTATTCCCCACATACGTGAATGTTGCTATCATCATTAAGTGAGTGAAAATGTAAGAAAGAAAATAATAAATTATATTTTTATAATGAAAAACATTTCACTTAAGCATTACTTATTGTTTTATATCACTGCTATTTATTTTCCTGTAACCATGATTCCCTGAAATATGCTACAATTGATATGAAATGATATACTAGAAGAAATAATTTTTTTCCCGGAAATAATTATTATGTAGGTTTTCATCAAATATAATATAGTAATTATGCACGTATCATTATTACCATGAAAGATAAACTATTCAGTCCTTTTTGAGGTGATTCATCATTCCCTAAAAAATTTTAATATAGTTAAATCGCATCTCATTGTCATTAGGATTGGGGTCACTATAGTTGGTATTAGAGGAAGTTTATTATACCCTATGGGAAAAAAATAATAAAAAATATATTATATGTCATAAACCAATGATAGACATAAAGGATATGTTTATAAGAATATCCTATAGTATATTAAAAGAACCCATTTTGTGGGTTTCCATTAAATGCATCCCAATAAGGATAATAAAAGTGGATGTTGCTTTATAATAATTTTATGTAGATGAAATAACTCTAAAATTGGTGCACTAGGGTTGACTTGATCATCACCTGATTCATGAAAACATGACTTAATTCTCAACTGATATTCCACTACCATGGGAAATTCCTAGTATAATTAACATATTCATTACAAATTTTTTTGATTGATATTAATATATAATGCCAATGGATAGAATTGGTTAATCATAAGGTGCCTTATATTAAAAAAATGGTGACATGATTTAAATATCCTATAAATTATTATATGTTTTTTCAACAATGATTATCATTTATCACATTATTCATTTTTTTGTCTATATATAGGACATAAAGCAACTGTGTTAACATTTAATATGATGAACAATGTAGTGAATATGATAAACCTAATTGGATGATTACAATATTGAATGATATTATGATTATCGGTAATTAGATATCCAAAAATATGATTAGAAACCAATACATTATCATATTATAATTGTTATGAATGAAGATAAGGATGATGTTTTGTATGAGCTCCAGTTATGTAGAAAACAGAGGGAAGCAATTCAAATTTACATCATATTATAAATATGGGAAGAGAACCCTATGAATGTTTTATATTATAATGGTAAAATGAATTATCTGTGGAAATGAATAGAATAAGGAAAATAATTTTATATAAAAAATTATTTACATTATGGAAGAAAATAATTATCTTCTCCAGGATCCATTTATAGTTCATTTCCATAACTATGAATAACCTTTGTGTTATCCAAGTGAATTCCATCTTCTAATGGATAACCCCTAGAAGAAGAAAATAACTATGTTGAAAAAATGGTTCATGTATATATGACTTTGGATTCAAGAATTATATAATATTACTATTTTCACCAATGTTATTTTGGTTATATGATTTATGAAACATATATAGATTTTTCCAAATTTTGGAATTATATATGTACTCATTAAAGTACGAGTTATGGATAATATTGTGGGTTTATAAATTATTGATTTATAAAATTTTAAAAGTATTAAAACCACAATTTTATGATTATTTGATGGTATTCCACAAAGATAAATTTTTTTTTTTGGAGAAATGTACGTTAGTTATATTTTTAGTAGAAAATGTATTTTTGGAAATATTCCATTAAATTTAATATACATAAGTACGAAGGTATTGATAATTTTAGGGTTAATATGATCATTAATGACATATTAATGATAGTAAAATAATATTATTATTGTTTTTGAGAAAACAATTGTATTTAAAAACATAGAAAACTATTATTTAATGGTTAATTTAGTTTGAATAATTTACATCATTCATTTTATTAATTTTGTTATATTTAAATTAAATTTGTTTTAAAAATATGACAACCCTCATAATGGGTAAATTCACATTAAATTTGTTATGTTCATGGGGCATGAACCCATAATACATGAACAATAGGGGTTTAATTCATACCATTATCTTATAATATTTCTAAGTTAAAACTTCATTATTTTTAATTAATCAATTTTATAAATTAATAATATTAATAATAATAAACTAAAGGTGATACTTATGAGGATTATAGATTCATGAATAAATATAATATTTTGGGATAACAATATTTGTTTTGAAAAATAATTAGAGACCTATGGAGTCACATTTCACCGTTTTTGGGATCATATGATTTGATAAAAGTTAGTTATAGTTATTCATACATACAAAAAGTACATTTGAAATTATTTTCTTGTATAAGGGATAAATTAGAAATTTATATAAAAATCAAAATGATGAAATTATGTTTATGAAATTGAAACTTATAAAGTATGTATATTTCCTTGTATTCTTATATAGTGATGAAAATCTTAAAAATTAAAAAAATGTTCCTGAAACAAAAATTGTAATGGCCCAAACTATTATAAATAGAATTTCCGTTATGATTTAATTAAATTTTTTATTATGCTACCTTTTTAAAGAAAAAAAATCAATTATTTTGTTTTATTATATATATTATCTTATTTAAATGAATGTTAATTATTTGTATCATTTATAAAATATCCTTTGAATAATGATAGCATTATTAATATAAATATAGGGTTTAAACAAATCTGGTTCAAACAGACCAAGTATATGATGGCCTCATGCAGTATGATCATAACCATTGAATCCCGTTTATCAAAGAATTTGAGGGAGATTTAAAATATTTCTTTTTCACATGACTAATCATATGTTGATATCCTATAACGCAATCAATAGTTAAACCTTTTATAGTACAAGTTCAAACATACCAAGGCCATGTCACCAAAAATGTATGTCGAACCATCCCATGAAAATATCTCTATCATAAACCATACCTTTGTGGTGTGTATTAGTGTATTAAAGGAAATCATGTTAATACCACAAAAAAAGTGTTCATCAGGTTTTTTAATAATGAATATATATTTTCATAAAATTATTTTTACTTTATAAATCATTTTTATTTGGATGTAATAAGAACCTAATTGAATTATTAGTTTATAATTAAATTCGACTTTTGGAGTTATTTAGTTGAATTAACTAATTTTTTAAATAGATATTATTTTAATAAATTACTATTTTTAATTGATTTCTATGAAATAAAAAACTACCATATAATGTTTATGAAGTCAAATGTAATTTTTATAATGTTTTAAGAACTTTTATTGTAAAAAACCCTTCATTTCTTAACATATGTCAATTCTATGATTAATGTGGAAATTAACATATTTAAAATATTATTCCAATAAAATTAATATTATTTTTTGGAATTATAACTTTTTAATTATCCAGTGGTTAATTTTTAATAATTTCATGAAAAATTCAATTTTTCATGAAAAAAAAATTCTATATAAATAAACTTTGTGTATTATGGCATCCTAATGAAACAAATATGATGTAATAAATACAAAAAAAAGGAATCCTTTTTTAATAATCTGAATCATCATTTCATCTATGAATCTTTATTTTGGGGTGTTTTTGAGGAAATGGAAGAGATGTGAATTTTCTAAGTACACTTCGCGTACCTGAGTCCTGCATACATCCACGTATAATCCATGTGACGTCTATGTACATGGAAATGTGGTGACCTACATGACAATATACATTGGGGGACGGTTGAGGCTAAACCATGAAAAGTACATTTAAGGAACATGTCTTGTACTTTTGTTATTATTTAACAAATTGGTTCTGGGTCACGTCTCATTCTCAGAAATGTATTCTTCTCCCTTTGGTTCGTATAACATGGACACTGAATGGCTGATATCATCAATCCACTCCTAGTTCTCAATCCAATATCTAATTGAGATGACATCAGGTGTGTTGGAATCCCACCAATGAGAAATTTGTACCCCTAGATCCTCTATTCATGATAACTCCCCTCTCATGTTTATTTCAAGTTTGAACATTTTTATACTTTTTGTATATCTATGCCTTTTTAGGTAGATTAAATGTTCAATGTTCAAGAGTGCTAATCATATGACATTAATGTAACGACCCGAAATTTTGAATAAATCTTGTTTCCTAATTTCATGTGTTATTTTATTTTATTTTTATACTCAACAAAAATGTTTTATTTGATAAACATGATTATAATTAAAATGAAACCATTGGCTTCTGACTGTTATATGACCATTGGTCAATATGTCCGCTTTGAACAAAATGTTTTGATTTTTGTCTCTAAATACAAGTAATATTGGTTAATTATTACAGAAAGAAGATTTGATGGCCTCACCTAGTAGTCTTGGACCGATCGAAGCCCAGCTAACAGAACTTGGGAAGGAGGTAGCACCATTGGGCTTTGCTCTGGACCAAACCCAAGCCGAACTTCATCGTGTGAAGCTAGAACGGAATCTCCTTCGCGAGAAGTTCAAAATGATTGAAATTACTACTCGGGCAATGTTGGCCGAGCCTCCCTCGGACTCTCTCACCATAGCACACCTTACACATAGGTCCTATGCTGGTGTGATAAGAGGCTATGTAAGGAGACCGTAACTACCTTGTGTAATCCTTTATTTTAAATAAAAATTGGGATTTCTTCTTATGATGAAGTTATGAATTTTCAAATGACCGGATAAATATAGTATTCATATTTTTGATGAATTTTAGAAGAAGGTTATTTTAAAAATGATTATGTAAACCTTAAATAATTAAAAATGTGTAATGATTTTAAAAAAATGGTCTTCTATAATTATGTTCAGTACAAAATTTGGTGTCTAATAAGATCAACATGATTTTTTGATGAATAGTAAATTATGAATAGTGATTTTATGATTAGGATTAGTAATATGACCAAATGGATTAGTAATCTCATTTAAAGAAAGTTTTAAAATAATCTAGGCACCTTGATTAAGTAATGTGATTCAATAAAATGGTTAAATAACGGTTTCATAAATTATTATTCAAGTATTAGTTTTTTCGGGTGAATAGTGTTTTTTAATTAAAAATTAAATTAAAAATATTTAGAAAATTATTTTTATAAAATGGATTTCATTTTTGAACTCAGAGCACCGATATTATGTTTTGGTAATTTTTGTGGTTTTTTCTGAAAAAATGAATTTTCGGTGAATAGTGTATTTATTTAAAAAATAAATTAAAAATATTTAGAAAAATATTTTTATAAAATGGAGTTCATTTTTGAAATCAGAGAATTGATATTTGATTAAAGTGAAATTTTGGGATCTTTCTGAGAAATTTGAATTTTCAGTGAATAGTGAAAATACAGTTTTAGGGTTTCTGTATGTTTAATGACATCATAACTGTGTCATGATGCTGTCATGAGTTTTTTTAAGGGTTGGCCGGCCAAGGGTGATGAATTATTGTGTGGGGGTCCCCATGTGGCCTAACTTTATGGGAAGTACCATGGGAGGGCCCATGCTTTTGAGAAAACCACTTTTGAGGTGTCCCTTGGCCATTAATGCCTTGTCCCCTCACTTTCCCTATAAATACCAAGCCATACTCTCATACATTCGACTCCCCACTCTTCCCCAACGAAGTTATAGTCTCATTACCTCCCAATGAGTCATCCCAAGGTGCCCCCAAGCCCTCAAGGTCCCATCCTATGAGGTTTAAGAGTAACATTTTAAGGTAAGGGATCCGACCTCTCTCTTTCATTTCAAGTAATCTCTTTTATGTCATTCCTTTATGCTCCATGTTCTTATGTCGGATGTTGTTCTTTTATACTCCTCTTACATCCCTTTTCATGTTCATATAATTAGAGATCCCCTATTACTCTCATTATTTCGTTTTATGAAGTTTTAAGAGGCGTCGTTAGGCTGCCGAAATTTTTGTAACGGATTCTTTCTCCCTTCTCATTTTTCAAGATCTATTTCCATGTAAAGTATTTCAAGTTCCTTTTTATTATGTTGGGATATGATCTCTAAATTTATCATACTGATCATTTATGACAATATTATGAGAGACCCCATTTGATCGCTTCAATTCAGTATTTTGATGTTTTAAGTGGCGCCGTTAGGCTGCGGAATTTTTATGTGGTTCTTCACCCTTCTCGTTTTGATGTTCTACTTTCATGTCAATTCTTTCAAGTTACTTTTTGTTATGTTGGGGTATTATCTCTATATCTATAATACTAGACTCTTATTTTCATATGATGAGAGACCCCATTTTATCTCTTCAATTTAGTATTTTGAAGTTTTAAGCAGCGCCGTTAGGCTGCCGAATTTTTAAGTGGTTCTTCACCCTTCTCGTTTTGAAGTTCTACTTTCATGTCAATTCTTTCAAGTTCCTTTTTGATATGTTGGGGTATGATCTCTATATCTATCAGACTGGAATATTATGTTCATATGATGAGAGACCCCATTTTATCTCTTCAATTCAGTATTTTGATGTTTTAAGTGGCGCCGTTAGGCTGCCGAATTTTTAGGGGATTTATTCACCCTTCTCATTCTTTTCAAAGTTCTACTTTCATGTAAAGTATTTCAAGTTCCTTTTTAATTATGTTGGGGAATTATCTCTATATATATCATAATGAACTCTTATGTTCACATGATGAGAGACCCTATTTGATCTTTTCAAATCATTTTTGTTGAAGTTTAAGTAACGCCGTTAGGCTGCCGAACTTTCATAAGAGAAATCTAATTTTTTTCTCTTCCTTCCATGTTTTTCATTTCAAATGGTATGTCCTTGAAATTTCATTACCATGATCATGTATCCTTTTATTCTGTCCATCTACTGTTTTATGGGTCATTTATGAATGTTTGACCCATTTTCCCTCTCTTTTTAATGTCTTCTAAAACCTCATAACATAGTCGTTATGCTGCAGAATTTCCGTCTCAAAATGTCTCTCCCTTTTTATAAAGTTCTTTTATATTATTAAGTGATTACTCAACTCTCTTTCTTCTAAAGGGGTATTCACATATATACCAAAATGTTCTATTTTAAATTCTGGGATTTACATACATGATACCCACCTTCCTTTTTTGTGGGTTTTAAATTGATGTAAAGATCATGTCTTTAAAACAGTTTTTAAAACGTTATGATTATGAAATGAAACCCATTTAATTTATGCTATATGGGTTATTTATGAAATGTTTGATGATGATATATTTGGCTTACATGATAACAAAGGAAAATTTAAGGGTGCGCCCTGATAGCGCTCCAATGCATTGGGTAATTATGTAACCACTAGAGATTACAATTTTCACGATACCTTGGTGAATAACCTTGGTAATTTTCAAATGACACCTTGGGGATGGACCTTGGTGATATTTTCATGATTGTCTATGTTAAATGATGTAGCCACATCTTCAAGTTATGAAAAATGTTACTTTTATTATGATATATCTCATGATTTCTTTCTCATGCCTTAAAGTTCTTTTCATGACCTTATTGAAGTATCTCAAGTTCACATGTAAAATGTTTCTCTTGTTTTCCTTACTCGGCCTTCTGCTCACCCTTTCCTTTGATGTATGTCCCCAGGTTCTGAGATGCAGTAATTAACCTAGGATGAACATAAGGAGAAGCCTTTCAAGTGTTTAAGAAGAATGTTTTTTTTGTTGTTTCATGTTTTAAGTTCCTGGTTTCCAAGACACTAAACCTTAAAGATCCTCGGTTTTGTAAATTGAAATGAATGTTTATGTGATAAAAAGGCGGGATGCTATAGTTGGTATCAAAGGATGGTTTAGTTATTTGTGGAAATTAGGATATGAAAAATTTAGGAAGAAGCCTATAGAAAAGTTAATATATTGGAAATCTTCCTGGTATTTTCGTGAGTATTGAGTAAGGGGTTGCCAAGCAAATACATCCCTGTCTGGATACGAGAAGGTAGAGGTGGCTATGGCACAGATGTACAAAGGGGTAAAACCTGAAAACACCGCTTTAAGATAGACTCGAACAGGAACTGGTACACGACAACGAGCCTTGCTGCACTCTTGGTTACGACACTCTCGGGGGATATGCTTTGGTAAATTCATAAGCTTAGTATGAACCATTATTAAAGGAACAAAGATAAAATAAAATAAAGATTCGCATAAGAATATATGATCATGGATAACCTAGATGGGAACCTAGGGGATCACATGTTAGGGTATACTTTTCAACTAAAAGTTATCCTTATATGCTTTAAGTTTCTTTTCATGATTATTGGCTAAGTATTTAAGCCCCTAATTATAGTTCATTTCTTAGTTAATGGCAGGAAATGGAAGAACATATCTCAACAACCAATGTGATAGGAAATGCTACGATTTCCGTATTAATATGACAGAGATAATTAGGGGATTAAAATATGATTTTTATTTTGGAAGACGTTCACTATTTTGGGGACCCTATATGATCGAGGTAAATAGATTACAACGGTATTTTTCATTGAGGAGTAAGGTTGACTTATATTTGAAGAATCTATCAATTTAAGGTGGACTTATAGTAATTTAGGTTACTTATGGGAATGATTAACCTATCTTGGGTTAAATATGTTTAGGTTAGATAATTTTGTTATAAGATGTTAGGAGTGGTTGATGTTGTTTGGAGATGAACAATGATGTTTATTTTGGAAGACTATGTTATCAAATCCTTCTTGTATTTGGGTTTCAATCTTAGTTTGTTTATTTTGAGGAATTTTAAGGACCGTTATTTATGGAATGGACTATGATGAAATTTTGGTAGTACCATAGAACTTTGATGATTTAAAAGTAGTTTCCATTCCTATGGGATTATTTCTTTTTGAAGAGTTGTTTTACCTTACCCTTTCGGTTTTTGGGATAATGTTTAAAGATGAAAGAAATATATAGTTAATCTTTTGTGGATTATGAGATTCTCTAGAAGATGATTCTTGTGTTTTGATGAGACCAAGTAGTTTTTAGTTTAGAGAAAAGATTAGTTTTGGGTAGAAACTTATTAAAGGATGAAGCTCTACATGAAGGTAGATATATTTCCTTATGTTTTTGTTCTATGTTGTAAATGAATTCCTCAAAGTAATGAAAAGGAACGTAAAACAGAAATGTTGTTGGTTTACATTTCCTACTAGGTAATCAAAGACCGCTTGCACACATCATAATTATGGGATTTTCTGGTGGTTAACTTCCTCCTAATCATGTTTTCTATCACTCTCCTTTAGGACGTGACCCTTTGTTTTCTCCTCCATGTCCATCTTTCCTACATGGAATCCTAGTATGAGTAAACTCGTGTGGCCTTTGTACTTCCATTTCTTTCATTTAATGTAATGGTGTCACAGACTCTTTTTTCGATGTAGGACTTTCAATGAAATTTCAAAACCCAATTTTTAAAATTGCGAGGACGCAATTTTTAAGGGGGGAAGATTGTAACGACCCGAAATTTTGAATAAATCTTGTTTCCTAATTTCATGTGTTATTTTATTTTATTTTTATACTCAACAAAAATGTTTTATTTGATAAACATGATTATAATTAAAATGAAACCATTGGGTTCTGACTGTTATATGGCCATTGGTCAATATGACCGCTTTGAATAAAATGTTTTGATTTTTGTCTCTATATACAAGTAATCTTGGATAATTATTATAGAAAGAATATTTGATGGCCTCACCTAGTAGTCTTGGACCGATCGAAGCCCATATAATAGAACTTGGGAAGGAGGTAGCACCATTGGGCTTTGCTCTGGACCAAACCCAAGCCGAACTTCATCGTGTGAAGCTAGAACGGAATCGCCTTCGCGAGAAGTTCAAAATGATTGAAATTACTACTCGGGCAATGTTGGTCGAGCCTCCCTCAGAATCTCTCACCTTAGCACACCTTACACTTAGGTCCTATGCTGGTGTGATAAGAGGCTATGTAAGGAGACCGTAACTACCTTGTGTAATCCTTTATTTTAAATAAAAATTGGGATTTCATCATATGACAAAGTTATGAATTTTCAAATGACCGGATAAATTTAGTATGCATATTTTTGATGAATTTTAGAAGAAGGTTATTTTAAAAATGTTTATGTAAACCTTAAATAATTAATAATGTGTAATGATTTTAAAAAAATGGTCTTCTACAATTATGTTCAGTACAAAATTTGGTGTCTAATAAGATCAACATGATTTTTGATGAATAGTAAAATATGAATAGTGATTTTATGATTAGGATTAGTAATATGACCAAATGGATTATTAATCTCATTTAATGAAAGTTTTAATATAATCTAGGCATCTTGATTAGGTAATGTGATTCAATAAAATGGTTAAATAACAGTTTCATAAATTATTATTCAAGTATTAGTTTTTTTGGGTGAATAGTGTTTTTTAATTAAAAATTAAATTAAAAATATTTAGAAATTTATTTTTATAAAATGGATTTCATTTTTCAACTCAGAGCACCGATATTATGTTATTGTAATTTTTGTGGTTTTTTCTAAAAAAATGAATTTTCGGTGAATAGTGTATTTATTTAAAAAACAAATTAAAAATATTTAGAAAATTATTTTTATAAAATGGAGTTCATTTTTGAAATCAGAGCATTGATATTTGATTAAGGTGAAATTTTGGGATCTTTCTGAGAAAGTTGAATTTTCAGTGAATAGTGAAAATACAGTTTTAGGGTTTCGGTATGTTTAATGACATCATAACTGTGTCATGATGATTTCATGAGTTTTTTTAAGGGTTGGCCGGCCAAGGGTGATGAATTATTGTGTGGGGGTCCCCATGTGGCCTAAATTTATGGGAAGTACCATGGTAGGGCCCATGCTTTTGAGAAAACCACTTTTGAGGTGTCCCTTGGCCATTAATGCCTTGTCCCCTCACTTTCCCTATAAATACCAAGCCATCCTCTCATACATTCGACTGCCCACTCTTCCCCAACGAAGTTATAGTCTCATTACCTCCCACGGAGTCATCCCAAGGTTCCCCCAAGCCCTCAAGGTCCCATCCTTTTAGGTTTAAGAGTTACATTTTAAGGTAAGGGATCCGACCTCTCTCTTTCATTTCAAGTAATCTTTTTTATGTCATTCCTTTATGCTCCATGTTCTTATGTTGGATGATGTTCTTTTATACACCTCTTACTTACCTTTTCATGTTCATATAATGAGAGATCCCCTCTTACTCTCATTATTTCGTTTTATGAAGTTTTAAGAGGCGCCGTTAGGCTGCCGAAATTTTTGTAACGGATTCTTTCTCCCTTCTCATTTTTCAAGATCTATTTCCATGTAAAGTATTTCAAGTTCATTTTTATTATGTTGGGGTATGATCTCTAAATTTATCATACTGATATTTTATGATCATATGATGAGAGACCCCATTTGATCGTTTCAATTCAGTATTTTGACGTTTTAAGTGGCGTCGTTAGGCTGTCGAATTTTTAAGTGGTTCTTCACCCTTCTCGTTTTGAATTTCTACTTTCATGTCAATTCTTTCAAGTTCATTTTTGTTATGTTGGGGTATGATCTCTATATCTATCATACTGGACTCTTATTTTCATATGATGAGAGACCCCATTTGATCTCTTCAATTTAGTATTTTGAAGTTTTAAACAGCGTCGTTAGGCTGCCGAATTTTTAAGTGGTTCTTCACCCTTCTCGTTTTGAAATTCTACTTTCATGTCAATTCTTTCAAGTTCCTTTTGTTATGTTGGGGTATTATATCTATATCTATCATACTGGAATCTTATGTTCATATGATGAGAGACCCCATTTGATCTCTTCAATTCAGTATTTTGAAGTTTTAAGTGCCGTCGTTTGGCTGCCGAATTTTTAGGGGATTCTTTCACCCTTCTAATTATTTTCAAAGTTCTACTTTCATGTAAAGTATTTCAAGTTCCTTTTTAATTATGTTGGGGAATTATCTCTATATATATCATAATGAACTCTTATGTTCACATGATGAGAGACCCTATTTGATCTTTTCAAATCATTTTTGTTGAAGTTTTAGTAACGCCGTTAGGCTGCCGAACATTCATAAGAGAAATCTAATTTTTTTTCTCTTCCTTCCATGTTTTTCATTTCAAATGGTATGTACTTTAAATTTCATTACCATGATCATGTATCCTTTTATTCTGTCCATCTATTGTTTTATGGGTCATTTATGAATGTTTGACCCATTTTCCCTCTCTTTTTAATGTCTTCTAAAACCTCGTAACATAGTCGTTATGCTGCAGAATTTCTGTCTCAAAATGTATCTCCCTTTTTCTAAAGTTATTTTATATTATTAAGTGATTACTCAACTCTCTTTATTCTAAAGTGGTATTCACATATATACGAAAATGTTCTATTTTAAATTCTGGGATTTACATACATGAGACCCACTTTCCTTTTTTGTGGGTTTTAAAGTGACGTAAAGATCATGTCTTTAAAACAGTTTTTAAAACGTTATGATTATGAAATGAAACCCATTTATTTTATGCTATATGGGTTATTTATGAAATGTTTGATGATGATATATGTGGCTCACATGATAACAAAGGAAAATTTAAGGGTGCGCCCTGATAGCGCTCCAATGCATTGGGTAATGATGTAACCACTAGAGATTAAAATTTTCACGATACCTTGGTGAATAACCTTGGTAATTTTCAAATGACACCTTGGGGATGGACCTTGATGATATGTTCATGATTGTCTATGTTAAATGATGTAGCCACATCTTCAAGTTATGAAAAATGTTACTTTTATTATGATATATCTCATGATTTCTTTCTCGTCCCTTAATGTTCTTTTCATGACCTTATTGAAGTATCTCAAGTTCACATGTAAAATGTTTCTCTTGTTTTCCTTACTGGGCCTTCTGCTCACCCTTTCATTTGATGTATGTCCCCAGGATTTGAGATGCAGTAATGAACCTAGGATGAACATAAGGAGAAGCCTTTCAAGTGTTTAAGAAGAATTTTTTTTTGTTGTCTCATGTTTTAAGTTCCTGGTTTCCAAGACACTAAACCTTAAAGATCCGCGGTTTTGTAAAATGAAATGAAAGTTTATGTGATAAAAAGGCGGGATGCTATAATCAAGGTAGGTGGTTTATTCAATTCATCGATTGTTGTAAGATTATATATGCATAATGTGTCTTATACTAATATTTAAGTTGTTGAGTGTTTGGAATTTGACCATTTCTATTACCTGTCGTGGTTTTGTAGATTGATAAAAGGGTGGTTTCTTTTGAATAAGGCTATATACCATGATTATGAGACTTTATGGGTGTGTTTCCCTTGTTGAATAGTTTCAGAATATTGGGTATTGGATTCATATTAGTCTTGTCGTGTTTTCCAAGCCTTTCTAGTTAGGATGAAGTCGATGATTATATGATATTCAAGTGATACAAATTGTGAAAGTTTGTCCATGGGTAATTTTATAGTTATAGATTATGAAGCTATTGTCAACTATGTTTTTTTGTTGTTATGTTTACACAGAGGTATTCACTGAGAGTGAATTTTTGTGTTCTTAGAAGAGAGGGTTTAGACTGTGAGATATACATATATGGCCATTATTAAATTAATTAATGATATGGTTATCAACAAGTATTGATCATGTGATCTGCCCGTCCAGTTTTTTTTGTAAATAATTAGTTCTATGAAAAACCAGAGGGGTTTGAGCTTGAGAGCTACCCAGTGGTCCATAACTAAATTAATGGTTGTTATGTTAGACAAGCGGTATTAGGCTGTGAGAACGTTCCCAACAGTGTAATTATTGAATAATTTCATGATTGTGACAAGTCATCCAATCCAAAGAACAAGCTTGTAATTGGTTTTATTTGATTGTTTATATAGTCTTAAGAGACATCTATTTGCTAATATTACATAAGGGATACAGAGAAAAGGATAGATCCCATGGTTTACATGATTCAAGTGTGAATAATAAAAGTAAATAAATTTAATTGAAATCTGTAGGATTTTTACTTTTGAGTATTTCATAGTGTATTACTTCATATCATAATATTTCACTCTATATATATATTCAATGAGGGTTAGGAACAAATCATGGGTTGGATGCCTACTATGATTTATCTCACATCTAATATGGGTCATGTTTTGGAACCAATCATATTATATGGTTGTAGGTATAGGTAAATTCAATCACCCTTCGTCATCAGGTACATTGATTTTTTTGCAGCTTTAGAGCATGGGACCAAGGTGAGGTTTACAATGTTGTTGGTTTTTACTAATTTATTATACACTGGTTTCCGTTTATTAATTCTTGTATTGTGACATGTTTGGTTTCTTTACTAGACACATGTAGCATTCATCATTTATATATGCTCCTTGATTTATATTTTTATCATTCCTCCATGGTTTATTTTCGTTGTATGGTATTAATGCTTCCAGTTTTTTAATAATTTACATTCGGTTGTGTATAATATATCAATGAGGTCATAGTCTCCACATTATCAGACTATGGCACACACTGCTAGTCGGCAACCTCTGGCAATTACAAAAATGTGCTTTAGGTCATGTGGCCAATAGGGTATGGGTAACCTTTTGGCTTCACATGGAACCACGACGTTACAAATTGGTATCAAATGTGGTTTTTTTATACTTTTTCTTTCTATTGGGAGCCTATATACAAGGATATTATGTAATAGGTAGTCGGTAATATGTTTTTCCGAGGTGTATCTCACCCATGTATAGGGAAAATCCATGTTATATGGAATATTGTACTTTTCCACGTTTTTCAATTATTACACATTATTTGATTTCACCATTGGGTGATGCACTTGTTTTGTGATGTTAATGTTGATATCGTAGCGGTTCTACATACGTTGAAACTCGAAGATAAGAGGGTGTACCATCTCATTCGTCAAACATGCACTTGATATAGATCACATGTCATTCATTCGTGTTAGGCCATTTAGGGGGAATTATTGATTTCATGTTGTTGTGATAGATGCTTTGATAGATATTCATGTTGTAGTGATCTATTTAGTGGTAGAAATGCCTTCCAATTTTTTATGTTATTGGTATATATAATTTTTCAATTGGATGGATGAATAACTTTGGTCCCTAAGGTGTATGGGACCCCATGGATCAGAATTTGGTGGATTAGGTTTTAGCTTTAATTAAATTCTATTATGTTATAATATGAAATAGGATTCCAAGCATTGATTTTCTAAGCGTATGGGGTTTCATGGATCATAACATGGAATTCCTTGGCCAATATTTTATGTTTACATGTGTTCCGAAGATGTTTTAGAGGCTTACTATTTGAAAACCAAGGCAACATAGCATCTGAAGTAATGAACACATGAAATGTGTTATTATTTTTGGGAAGAATGAATTTTATTAAGAATACACCGTGTATTTGGAGTACACATCATGTAGTGATTGACCGTGCGACTGACTATGTGAGTAGAGAAACAATGTTGAGAAACTATTTTTAGAACACTCCTTGTCATGAATGTACATGTTGTATAGTAATCAACCAGGTTTCCAGACATGTGACTAATGACATGGGTGGATGGAACATAACTTGTACACACTATGTCTAGGGTGAACATTTCATGTAATTTTTACACTAGCCAAACAGTATGGTTCAAGCAATGTGGATGTATTTGGGAATGAGGGAAAATTCAAGTACACATCGTGCCACATGAGGAACAATACATGTGCATGAAGTGTTACATGACAAGGATGGAAGAAGTACATGCCTACGTTATGGTTTAAAGGAAACACACCATGTAGTAGTTATACATGTCGTGTAACCCTATTTTGTAAAACATGAATGATTTTCTTGTTTTGTTTTGTTCATGAACTAATAATTTGCAGTCCTTGATAATCATAAACTGAGGTGTGTGCGTGACCTTGTAGATTCATTCCATGAAGATTTCCTCCAGTTGTATATAATGTACAAGGAAATTACCAGAGTCTTGGAATGGTAGATCAGGTACTACTAGATGATTTTCCATTGTTCCCGTATTGGAACCAACTGTTATTCCAGATTCAGGTGATGATACATAGTTCGGTGAAAGCATTTGAGAATGATGATGACTTTCTAGGGATCACCACATACTTCCTCGACTATGGTTGAGTTAACGTGACTATTCCACTAGCACCATCCACCAAATTCTTCTTAGGATGGGGGACCACAGGCTGTAGACAGATGGTCGGAGGCCATGATTACTATCATTTATAATATAGAGTCTCCTTCAAACTAGAGGGTGATGCTCGTGATGTACATGGTTCATGACTCCTCCAAGATAAGGTTGGGTGTTATCTTATAGGTGGGATTTCATCGGGATATGTCTTGGGAAGATTTTAATAGAACCATCTATTACTACATCTAATCATAGATATTGAGGGCCGATCAAGACTTATAATTCATGCATTTGGAGTCGGGTCCTCTTTCAGTGTTGGATTACTCTTCTCATTTTACAGAGCATTAGGGATTGACAACTGTTTTTGGAGGTTGCATGTAATCCATGGAATGGAGATTTGAGAATGGTCTCATGTATAGTGTTCGATCACAGGTGAATTTTTTCAGGATGACTTCAATGAATGTAATATCGATCCCAGTGCTAATTACCATGTATGATCTGAGGGAGTTGGGAGCTTTGATCTCGAGAAGCATAGCATCCAAGGCTGGTAATCCTTTGAAAAATAGTAGGATGTTCTGTAGGGATCATTCATGTTATGTTTCTTTAGGAATCCATGAGTTATGCCAAAAGTTTGGGAAGAGTGTGCATACAAGATCAAATTGCCTAAAGGACCTAGTCGAGTGCTGATCTTGTGGCAAGATGGGCCATATTCAGCATTTAATGTGCATATTTTCACTAGAAGTGAGTGATATGGGTTCTGTAATGACACCACGTTAAGGAGTAGGACCACCCATTTATCAACAGTATTGGAACTGGTGTTCATTAGGACCTTCAAGCAGAGGAGGTGGTCTTTCCCAAGGTATTCAGGTTACATGTTTTCAACAATAGTAGGTTGGATTAGCTCAGGGTTGTTAGGTAGGGTCATATGGCCACGATACATGCCATACATTTGTAGCGGAGCAAACCTAGCAAAAGCAGGATCCCAGACCATCTAGATTTAGAGGTATGAATCTGGTTTCCTCAATTTTATTTTATGCTCTTTCGATATAGGTGATTCCCATTGTTTTATATATATATTCAGTGTGGATGTCCTAGGGTACCTAATCATTACTTATTCTTATTTTACGACACTAGACACTCCATTGGGTATAAGGATAGAATGTGTGAGTTAGTGAAAGGAGTGACATCTTGAGGATGGTTGGTGTCACTTCTTATGGGACCTCTAGGTCGTACAGATGACATGCATTGATGTCATTCTATGAATTGACTAGTTAGTCTCTTTTCATTCCGTTGATGATTTTTATCACTGCATGGTGAGTTTTACATCACCAGAGTTCAGATCATTCCTAAAAAAGGGTGAATGGTATGTCAAGGGGATTAGAGACGGACCTGATATTCATGGGTTGGGAGTAATTTAAACGCATATTTCATGGTTCATTCTAGAAGACCATGGGACTTCACAGATCAAATTTCCTCTAGTGGTGGATCATTTCAGATTTTTTTTTCAAATGAATTTTCAGGTTTACCACCAAATCAAGAGATAGATTTCTCTATTGAGAATGTACCAAAATTGACATGGGTGTCCATTATTCCTTATAGGATGGATACACCTAAATTAAAGTAGCTCAAGAAATAGTTAGAGTAGATGAAGTAAAATGATTTCATCTGAATCAATACTTCTCCTTGGGTGTTTCGATTCCTTTTTGTGATGAAGGAAGAAGATACTCTAAGACATTCATTGGATTATTAGAAGATGAACCAGATGACGATGAAGAACTGATACCCATTGCAATGGATTTATGATCTATTTGATCATATTTCAGGAGACCAGGTGTTCTATAAGATTAACATTAGAACCAGTTATCATCAGCTCTGTGTTAGACAATAAGATACACCTATTACAGCTTTTTGAAGTAGGTATGGCCTATACGAGTAATTTTTTTTGTCTGTTTCTCTCACAAAAGTGCCGATAGTCTTCATGGAACAGATGAACTGAGTGTTCCATCAATTCATGGATTATTATTTTTTGTAGTATTTTTTAATGATATCTAGGTGATCTCACGCATTCCACATGACCATGAAATATATCATGAGATCGTAGAGAGTACACTAATAGAGCATCATTTAAATGCCAATATCTCAAAATGAAACATTTGTATTGACCAGATTGAATTCTTTGGTCATGTTATCATGATGTAAAGAGTATTATTGGAACATGAAAAATGAGATAAATAGTTTCCTAGGAGTATTCGAATAACTTCTTCAAGGTAGGATATTTTCTGGCGCTAGATGGTTACTATCGATTTGTTGTACAATATTTTTTTTGCATAGTATCACCACAGACGGGCCTGGCTAAAAAGGGTGAAATGTAGTTGTGGAAATATTCATGAAATTCAGCCTTTAAATAGATAAAAGGAATATTGACTTCAGTATCGATAATGATTTGTTTAGATCTGGGCATGGGTTACACCATTTATTGTGATCCATTATATGTTAGTCTAGGATTAGTGCTTAAAAGAGGGATGAAGTCATTGCATATGGGTATCGATAGTTGAGGCCACATGAAAGGAACTACCCATCGCACAATCTCAAGTAAGTTACAGTTATACATTCTTTATATTGTTGGAGACATTATATTTTGAGAGATAATTTTGTAGTATATACTGGCCAAAAAATTCTCAAGTATATATTGACATAGTGAGAACTATATTTTAGGCATTGAAGGTGGGTTGAGTACCTATAGTCTTTTGACATTGTGCTTTCCAACACGCAGGGGAAAGGTAACATTGTGGATGAAATGATAAGTAGAAGATGTATAATAAAGGAAGTTCAAGAGGCTAGAAATAAGGGGATTCTTATGGATCTGTTCTCTGATATGCATTTGGAGGTGCATAGTAGATATGGGATGTAATTTCTTTCTTTTATAGTGGTTACCTATAATCTACAAGATCGAGTACAAATGATGTAACAATCTGATTCTGAAGGACTAGTCTTACATGAGAGTGTGTCCGGATAGGACCATAATTCGAGGAGGACCATAGGCGAGGATGAGTATTTATGTTTCCATGGACACATTTGGGTGTTAGTAAACATACATAGGGAGATTTTGCGAGACATCCATTCATCAAATTAGGTAGTTCATCATGGTGTCACCAAGATGTGTCGATATCTACATCATCAGTACTATTGAGAGGGTATAAAGAATGATGTAGCTGGTTTTGTTATGAGGTGTTCCACCTTTCAGTAGGTGAAGGTGGAGCATCAACAGCCAACATGTCATTTTAATTTGTTACCCATACACTAGTTGAAGTGAAATGATGTTTATATGGATTATGTGATAGGTTTACCAAGGTTGTCACAAAAGAATGATACAGTTTTGGTTGTTTTTGAAAGGCTCGCGAATGTTACACACTTCCCTCCAATTTAGAAACATTCAGTGTTGATGATCTGGGATGGTGGTACATTAGAGTGATTTTTTGTTTTCATGGGGTTCTTCCCTCCATCGTTTTATATAGGGATGCTAGATTTACATCTCATCTGTTGGATGAACTATAGAGGGATTTAGGTACACAGTTTATTCTAGGTACATTATACCACCCCCAGATTGATTCCGGTCCATGTACATGATTTAGCCTTTAGAGGAAATCCATTGAGCATCCACCCGTAATTTTGAGTGATCTTGGGAGAGAACATACTCTTATTGGAGTTTTCAAACAATTACAATTTTCAAGCGATGATTCTGATGGAACTTTATGAGTCTTTGTACGATAAGCCATGCTAATCACCCCTATGATGGCTACATGGGGGAGAGGAAGCTATCATGGGACCTTATCTTGTGTAGGCGACCACTGAATAAGAGGAGATGATTCAGAATATGATGGAAACTGCACAGTCTTGATAGGCATTTTATGATGATCGATGGAGGTCACCTATAGTATTTAATGTTAGTGGTCAGGTTTTCTTAAATGTCACACCGAGGTTTGTACACATGAGGATTAAGAGGCAGTGAAAGCCTTCACTGATATATGTCAGACTGTTTGAGGTTTTGGATAGGATTGAATCATTTTACTATTAGTTATAGTTACCACAGAGGTATCAAACTTTGCACAACATCATTCATGTTTACCATCTAAGTTGAATGATTACAGACTCATCACATGTTTTCCAACCTGAGAAGGATGATTTGGGGCCGGATGCATCCTTCGAGGTTCACCCAATTCAGATTGTGGATCACATCACGAAGGTTTTCGATGGCCGGTCTGTTCCACTGGTATAGGCACTATGGTAGCATAGGTGAGTACATGACAAGACTTGGGAGGGGGTGGCTAACGTACAATCACAATGGAAAGAGTTTTTCAAAGTTTATTCGTCACTAACCTTGTAATAGAAAATCAATGATCAATTGATTTAAGGGGAGAAGATTATAAGAACCCGAATCTTCAAATTTTGTATGGATATTTATTTCAGGTTTCTTTAGAGGAAAATGTAAGAAATACGAATTTTCTATGTACACACCATGTACTAATTAGTACCTACCATGAACTCAGGTACTACATAGAGTCGTGAACGGGCCATGTAACTGACATGTACGTGGCCCTGTGGTGACCTGGTTGACCGCATAAAGTATGAGACAGTTGAGTCTAATATAAGGTGTGTACATTTAATGAACATGTCATGTACTATTATTTTTTATTTGATAAATAAGTAATGGGAAACGTATTATTCTAGTAAAAAAATTCTTCAATAATTAGTTCATACATGAGAGTGACTGAACGGTCACATACATTGAGCCCCTTCTGGGTCTCTATCCATGCCCCGATTGAGATTTCACCGGGTGCATTAGAAGTCGACCAGTGAGTTATCCATTCCCACAGAACCACTATTCTTGATTCCCCCTCTCTCATGATTATTTCAATGTTGAATAATTTTTACTTTTTTTAGATCAATGTTGTTCTATGTTGTTTCAAGGGACTACATTCAAGAGTGTTGATCAAATGACATCAAGGTAGGTGTTTTTTATCAATTGGTCTATTTTCATTGAATTATATATGCTAAAAGATCCATATACTCTTGTTTGGGGTTTTTAGAGTTTGGAATTTAACACTATTTATTACATGTGATGGTTTGGAAGATTGATAAAAGGTTAGTTGCTAATGAATACAGTTATATACCTAAATTGTGGGACACCATGGGTGTGTTTCCCTTATTGAATATTTTTTGACCATTGGGTCTAGGGTTCCTATTAGACTTGTCATGTTTTCCATTCATTTATTATTTGGATGGATTCAATGATTATATGAGATGCATGTGGCACACATTGTGAATTTTTTTCCATAGAGAATTTTACTATGACAGATTCCTAAGGTAGGGTCACATATGTATGTTTTTATGTTATGCTAAACCAATGGTTTTGACTATGAGAGTTCTCGGGTGGTCATAGAATAGAGGGATGGGACCAGGATAGCCACCTAAAGGGTCATTATTAAATGAATTGATTCAATGTACACCAAGGGGTATTGACCGTGCGAGCTTCCAAGTTGGTATTTTGTAAATAATTAGTTCTATGTTAGACAAGAGTGGTTACACTATGAGAGCTACCCGGAGGGTCATTACTAAATGAATTGACGTTATGTTTGACTTTGATGATTAGACTATGAGAACTTTGCCATGATAGTCATCATTGAATAAATGAATAATGTCGACGAGTCTCCCAATCCAATTCACAAGCTTTCACTTAGATTATGTGTTAGTTTAGATGGAAATCTAAGACATATAATAGTTACTATTACATAATGGATACATTTCTTTGGCTAGATCCAATGTTTACAAGATTCAAATAATGAATAATAAATCTAAATGAATGTAATTAAAAACTGTAGGATTATTACTTTTGATTATTTCCTAGTTTTTATTACATTTTTATATAATACCTAATATATATATATATTTTCACTAATATTTAAGAACATATATTTTAATGGTTGACTATTGGGACTCGTCTCACACCCAATTTTGGACATGTTTTTATACTGAAACAGATTATATGGTTGTGGTATAGAAAAAGGAAAGGGCCAATCATCATCAGGTACTCGATTTCTGTTTAAGATGGAGGGCATGGGACCACGCTATGGCTTGCGATGCTATTTGAGATTATTTCATTTAATTACTATGGTTTCAGTATTTTTTTCATGAATTATGACTTGGTTAGATGCCTTCCAAGACATAGGTGGAATTCATCATTAATATATGCTCGATTTGTTATATTATTATCAGTCTTCAAATGTTTAATTATATTGTATTGTATTACATCTTCCACTTTTGATAACTAATTGTGATTTTAACGTGTATAATCTATAAATAAGGGAATTGTTTCCCCATTATCAGACTTTTTCCCCTCACCGTTAGTCGTCATACTCTGGTATTTGGGGAAATGCGCTTGATGTCTTGTGATCACCCGTATACGGGGCACATTTGGGAAACACACAAAACTAGGACGTTACACAATGCCAAATATATGTTTTTCCTTTAAAAAAATGTGGTATCATGTTTCATTATTTTAGTTGATAAAACCATGATGAATCATCCCAGACTTATAATATATTCTATTGTTGTTTATGTCATTTAATTTAGAGAATGAATCACATCCACATATGAAAGTGTATAATTTTGTTATGTTTTATTTCCATGTCTCTACAAACTAACGGAAACAATTACCATTTGAAAAAACCATATTAATTTTTTGTTGCTTGTTATTTTATTATGTAGATTCCAAAATATATGTTTTATAAATTATAAGTAATTCCCCACTCCTTTTATATTTAATCACACGAAATCTCCCATTAATCTTTACTCATAATTCTTCAGGAAAACATTAAATATCCATGCATCTCTATTTTCTTCAAAATATTCCTCCGACCTATCAATAAGAATATATCTTGAATTTTGATTCACACACTCATTTAATGGATCCTCACATTCTCTTATTTATTAATATTTTTTAAAATTAAAATGCCTTCTGTTTTAAATTTCTTATGGTTGTATATGTCATTCCATGTACCTATTATTTTATATTTGATGTCCAATTTATGAGAGAATATTTTTACACTCATTAACCAATGATATCTATTTTTATGATTCATATTTTATGCCTAGCTGATGAGAGTATATTTTCACTCTCATTAACACATTTTATGAATTTTTATGTGATGTTTTTATTCTTCCAAATGTTCACAGTGATTTTAAATTCCTAAAAAAAAATTGTGAACACCATACCGATTTTCTATCAATTGAATTTAGCTTTATACACATATAATATTTTTTATTTTTTATTTAATCGTATTTATTCATCACCCCTTTATTTTGGATGTGAATATTATGACAACTGATTCCATGTTTTATGATCTATCTGGCACACATATATATTATAATTAAATCAATGTGATGGGTTTTCCTAGAATTATATAGCGCTCTAATGCATTGGGTAATTTTTAGTCTCATGAGACATCAATTTGGGATAATAAGTGAAATATATTCCTTTATTCATCTTTTCCCATCATGATTTCTTGGTATTTTTCCATGACCTATGTCTATGATTCTGTGTTTTATGTATTTTACAAATTCACCATTTTTCATTTATGATATATAATTATATATCATGTCTCATTGTTCATGTCATTGATTCACTATCTTTTAATCCCCTTTTATATTATTACAATCTATTATGTATTATTATCTTCATTTTATTCAGTGTTTATTCCATTAGAAGGATATATAGATATCCCTTTCTTATGTATTCCCTTAGGTTATACCCCATAGATTTAAGTGCGACAATGTTAAGAATGTTTTTAATAAATAAAATTTTATTGTTATTTTTAATTATTTGTAATTTACCTAATTTCAATGGAAACATGAAATCTCGGTCTTATATGTTGTATTACGTGTACTTTTTGGTAATAAATAAGAAATTGGTGTGTAATAAATTACATGGTTTTTATTATCGGCATCAAAGGACTACTTTAACTATTTTGGGGTATTAGGATTATAATAATCTAGAGAAAGTATTAGGGTTAAAAAAGGAATAATAAAACATCTCTAAATGTGTGTAACTATAGAGTAATTGGTTTATCAATAAAATAAATCCCTATCTGGATACTACAAGTTTATGATATTCAGGAACGGGTGTACTTAGGGGTAAGAACTCTAAGATGGTCGGTCGATGCTAACACAAAATATTATAGTACAAGAAAATGGGACATATAATTTATTATCATTGACACTCAATGGGGGTTAATCATTAGAAAATTATTAAGTTAATTATGAATCATAATAGTGGGGAAAAAACCATAAGAGAATATATTAAAAAATAGATCATGTATAACATAGATTTCATCCCATAAAATCGCAAGTTAAGGAAATAAATGAGTGTTATATATTATCCATTTAATTTCATTAAATTACCACTTATGTTTTATGTATTTTTAAAAGAGTCATCTCGAACTTTTCCTTTCTTCTAACCAACAGAAAAAATATATGGAATTTGGGGAAAATCATTATGACATGCAGTGTGATGACTACACTAACGAGATTACCAACCGTATAGTAGTGGGAATCAAGAACTTTTTATTATACTCTCTCATCTAAAATAGTATCTGAATTGAAACCAGGATCCGGAGGTACATCCAAATCCCTCTATGAAATAACAAGCTTAAATTGAGTCCTTTAGGAGAAATATGACTCTGACAATCAATGAGTAATAAATTCCCTTAGTTACAAAACAATAGATCAACTCCATTGAGAATATATAAAACATAATTAAATGTTCCAAACATGATATGGATTTACCGTCTATTTATTTTATAGATGGATAATCTGATTAGTTATAGAAATTGATCATAAACATGGGGAATGAGGAAGATATCAATGAAATGGGATGGAATGAATTCAAAAAAAAAAGTTTTCAATAAATATTTTCCTCACACACTATATAATAAAATGGAATCATATTTCCTTAAAGTAATGGAAACATATAATGAATATATCTTGGAATATGAGAAATAAATCACAATAGATGCATGAAACATCTCTAGATTTGATGTTACCCATGAATTTATTGTCGTAAGCTTCGTTGGTGTGATAAAACGTAGTGTATGAGAATAAACTAAAATTGATAACAATGAAAGATATGTGAATATTTTACTTTATGTACTCAATGTGAAAATGGTGATTTGTGAATATAATTGGTATCATGGGGTTAAGAGGTGGAAAAAAGTGTTTATTTAGTGTGGTTCGTTGGAGATATCAAAATCTACCATGAAATTTCAGCATTTTAGTTTTCAAAGGTACAGAAGGAAGCACCCTATAAATTTCATAAGGTGGATGAGGAAATTATTTTGGTTTATTAAGGAAGGACACTTATATAATAATTTTTTATGGGAGAACCCATCTAATGTGATTAATGAATGGAATACCCTGGTCAATCCACAATGCATTTTTCATTGTTTCAACTACAGGGAACCATCAAACCTTGAAAATCAATTCACTATGACAGGGTAGTTCATAGGAAACCAAAAACATTAATGGAATAAAGGGAGTGATTTTTAAATAAAAATAGATTAGGGGGATCATGATAACGAATTGGTAAATGGTACAAAATATATTCATTAAAAAATATATAATAAAATTTTTAATTCTATTTCAACACATCCCTTTATATTAGGAATATTTAGTAGAACCATTCAAACACCACCACAAGTCATGGATCTAGATCAATCGTCGAATATTACAAATGGGGATATTGTTGCATTCATTGTATATAACTCATCCAATGATAGAATTTTAGGTTATAAATTCATAGTGATCATTTTAATATTACCATTTTTGGAAGTCAATTCATTTTTGTCATGGATTGGATTTACCTATGTAGATATGAAAATAATTTTCCTAAGATGGAAGTCACTATCTGTATTTCTAATCAGACTTAGATTCTGTACATGTACGAGGAGGATGATGAATCATCTCTGGCACCAACATCCCAATTATTTTTAATATTTTCCAATAATAATGTGTATATTAAATAATTTTTTAATTCTAATGATGGACCATTTAATAATACAAAAATATTGAATGGAAATACATAAATATGTTTCTTGAGAAATTTTCTAATCATACTCCAAGCTATGTTTTTAAATTTTCTGTCAAATTTAAATATGGGGTGTTATAATTATCTGAGACATTGTATAGAATAAAATTTGTGGAACTTGAGGAGATAAATAAAAAAACAATAGGAGAATCTATATATTAGGTTCCTATTCCCATGTGTTTCACTATGGGATGAAATATCTTATTCCATCATTATGAAGGATGGGTCAATTCAACTTTTCATTGAATATCATTAGCTTAAAAAGATCATGCCAAGAACAAGTATCATATCCCAATGATTGACGACTCGTTTGATAAAATATATAAATTAAAATAATTCTTCTAGATGGATCTGTGGGAGGGATATTTCTATGTAAGTATAATGAATTAGAACATATAGAATAATTATTTTCATTCAATTTATAAGAGCTATGACTTCAGAGTAATTGTATTTGAACTTACTAGTTCTTCAACAATCATCATGGACATAGTGAATTGATCTTTCACAGATTTACTAATCAAATATTGTGTAGATTTATAGATGATATTTTAATATTATATTTAACAAAGGTGGATCATGAAGATCATATGACCATTATACTGATGAATTTTCGAAAGTATAATATTGATGAAAAGTATAGAAAATGTGAGTTCTGGTTGACAGAAGAATAATTAATTGGGAAAATCATCAAAAATAATGGGATATTTGTGAACCCTTAAAAATAGTATTAATTGAAGGATTTTTGAGGAAAACATTTGTCAACATGATTCATAGTTTCCTTGTATCAGTATGGTTGTATCATAAATTTTAAATAAATTTATCCTAATTTTCAAACCCTTCAACCAATATAACTTGAAATAGATTCATTTTAAATTGTAATGATGAATTTGAAGAGATATTCAAAGAGATTTAAAGGCGTATTATAAAAAATGGTGTTCTCATACTACCCAAAATTGGAGAACATTTAGTTCTCTTCTGTAGAGTTTTGAAGAATGGATTAGACTTTGTTTTAATAATGAAATACATATTCATAGCCCATGTATCAAGGTAGTTGAATTTTCATGTACCTAACTTCCCAATGAATGGTATATAGTTGTCTAAAGTTTTTTTTGAATATGGTGGGATTTTATATTTTGGAGAATTGAAAATTAAATTTGGTCAAAAAAGTATTCAACATATATTAACATGAAAATATATGAATATATTCTAATGAAGATGGATAGAGCTCTTTAAAGAATATGGCTCCTCAATTTGCTATCATCCTAGTAATGTGAATAATGTGGAAAAGAGTCTATGTATAAAGGATCCATCAATTCAATAAATTATGAGAATTTAGTGGGATGTAATCGTCCAATATTTGGATAGGCTGTACATGGGAATAAAAAGGGATGTAAAATCAGCAATCCTTTAACAAATGATTGATCAATTATCCCATAAATAGAAGATAAATTAAAATCAATGATATAATGTGGTAATTTAGAAGAAACACAAAACTATAAGAAATAATAAATCCTTAGAGATTTATTTTTAATTAATAAGAAGTTGTATGAATTATCTTAACACTACATGTACCTCTAACCCTATGTAAAAGATGTAGATGATGGATGATTTTCATAGATCAAACTTATCTATACATTCTAGAAGCAGAAATATATATTGAGATATCTTAGAACAATATTGGTTGGATAATGAGAAGAAAGATATCATGGAATATACATCAAGATGACATCTATTGTAATAAGTAAATCTGAAAAGAAAAAAATCTAAGGGGATGATGAAACCAATACCCATACCTAATTGGTTATTGGAAAACATCCTAGTGGACATTTTTATTGGATTTATAAGTACATAAAGAATAAACAATTCTCTTGGGGTTATGGGGGGTCATCTTACAATGACATTAGACAACATTGTTTTTTGATTTGACTTATCACTAGATCAACTTGAAATAATGTATTTCATAGATGTTGTGAGGATGCATGTAGTAGCACAATATGTATATTGTATTGAGATTTTATATTCACTACTAAGTTCTAGCAAAGTCCCCAATATGATCTAAACACTGTTGTGAATTTCAAAAAGGACTATCATCCTCAAATTATTGCCAAAATGAGCAGGCTATTCCAAAAATAGAAGGCATGTTGAGAGTATGCTCTATGGATATCAAAGGAGGATGTGAGGAACATATTACTATGTTCCAATTCGTATTCCTTATATTTCTCAAATAAAGAATCCAAATGGTTCCCTATGAATAAATTTCTTGGATGTGGTGAATAAAATCAACATATTTGGATTATGTTGGGGAAGGGAAAACACTAGGTGTTGAAATGGATCTGGAAATGTTGTGAATTCCTCATATCATTCAAAAGATCTTCATGTATGCAAAGATTTGATAAATTAGAAATACTAATAATAATTAATTAGACCATGATTTATGTGTTTTATTCATTGTTTTCCTTTCCATTTCTCCATGGAAAAAGGGGATGTGATATGGTAAGAAGGGAATAATTAGTCTATAATACATCAACCCCATTGAGATCACTGATCGCATCAAAAAAGTGTAGCACTCTCAGAAAAAATATTTATATTCCATATTGTATTCCATGTATCCCTTCATGTAATGTACTTTCCAAACCCCCCACATGTACACAATATAGAGGTGGTTGCATTGGATAATTATCTCACATATGAATAGGAATCAGTGAAGAACATAGACCATAGAGATAATGTTATAATAAATAAGAAAATTAACTTGGTGAAAGTGTTGCAGAGAAAAAAAATGTTTGGATAAATAATGTGAGAACTAGAGGTAGTGTTGAAAAAGAGTTACGTTCATATATTTTAATTTTGGAAATCATAATTTCAATGGAGAAATTTCTTAACGGGGAAGATTATAAGGAAAATAAATTTTATAATAAATTACCTTATGATTTAATGAAATATAATTTTATGAAATATGGTAATAGAAAAATATTTAATTCTATTCTAATTAAATCCGATCATATTTATATTACTATTGTAAATTTATATTGTTGATAAAGTAGTTGTAGAACTGTGATATTATTATTACTACAAATATAGGGTTTTAAAAAATCTAATTGAATTAGATAAAGGAATTGATGACCTCAACTAGTAGGATCACACCCTAGTAACCCCTTTTACCCATGAATACACAGAATATATCATATATGGGACATTCCCTTGTCGAATCCCATGATGTTATCTCACAACATAAGCTCAAGTTAAAGTATTTAGTTTATAACTAAAATCTCATCGAGATCATGGACCAAACCATATATGATGAACCAAACCATGAATGTCTCATAGTTAAAAACATTTCTCTAAGGGTGTATGGTTTGTATTAAATGGATGTGTATCAAAACCCTAAAATATGAGTATGTACATTATTATGTATAGAACAATGAATAAATTTTCATCATGTTATTGTTACATTATAAATTATTTTGGTTATATAATAAAATACAAATTTTATCTTTGGTTAATATTAGAATTTATATAAATAATTAATTTTGATGAATTAATGGGTTTTAGAAATAAATATAATTTTATTAAAATATTATCAAATAACAATTTTTACAAATAAGAATGATCCTATTATTTTGATGAAGTTAAATGTAATTTTTATAAGGGTTCATAAACTTTTAATGTATGAATAAAAACATTTCAAAACAAAAGATATTCTATTTTAAAAAAATTAGTATATATATATATATATAATTATCTAGATAAAATGAATATTATTTATCGAATCAGAGTGTCAAAATTTTCTAATGGATTATTTTTCAATTTTTTTGTGAGAGTTAATTATTGAGGTAAAAATAAATACTATATAAAAATAGTTTTTTCATTATGACATCAGAATGACCCAAAAGTGTTTTAATAAATAAAATAAAAGCTATATACAACAAAATATATGTTTTTATATTATAATAATTATATTTTTTGTTTATTTAATTAATTTATTAAATCCATTATGATACCTCCAAAATATATGATATATTTTCATGTTTTTAAATCATTTCTTTAAGAGTATGAATCAATTATACAAAATAATATGAATTATTTTAATCATTTATGACCTTGGCATTATTAAATATTGCATTACAATTAAATTTGGTATAACTCAAATGAATACACAACATACGGATTGCGGTTTTTGATATTTTATTATATTGATCCCAAAACCTATTGTTTAAGAATTGTAATATATTCACTGCTATTTTCCAATATAAACCCTCCCATGATTCCTTTTTTAATAACTATAAATTCTTGGAGAATTTACTTACTATATTATCCCCTGTCTATATTCCTCCCACATTTCCCAGAAGTTCTCAATAAAAAACACATAATCATTTGGATTGAGAAACTCATATAAGGGAGCATCACCTCTTCTTTTATATTCGTACTTCCATATTGTCTCATATAATCTTTTAAAAATTCCATATGTTGGGGTATTTCATTCCATGTACATATTACTTCATATTTTTATCTAAATTATGAGATTACACATTCACTATCATCATCCAATTTATAAAATTTTATGTGACATTGTTATGGTTCCAAATGTTCACTAGGGTTTTACATTCCTAAACCGTTATGTCGTGAATAACATTACCATTTCTTATGAATTTTTTCACCTATAAAAACTTATAATTCATTAATTTAGGACTTAAATATATTTATTTTACACTTCTTGATCATGGAATTAAATATTACGATGAATGGATCCATGTTTTAAAATTTATATGTCACACATAATAATTAGAATAAAATGAAAGCAAATGGTCCGAATGATATTATATAGCACTCCAATGCATTTGGTAATGTTTAGTCTCATGAGACAACATGTTGGGATAGAAATGGAACCTTATTACATTATGGGACTTTTATATATTGATTTCATGGCAGTTATCCATAACTTATGTAAATGTTATATTGATTTATGTTATTTCTACATTTCACAGGTTTTAATTATGATTATAATTCAATATCATGTATCATTGTTCAGGTTTATGATTCCTACTCTTATGATGCCCTATTTAAATAATTATTGACTAAAATTAATTATTCAATGTTTGTTATTAAATTTATATTCATGTACTAGAATTTATAACTCATCCCTTTCTTATATGAGTCCCTTGGTTATCCCCTGATTTTTTTTGTGCGAACATGTTTTGAAAGGTTTCATTAATTATTGTGTTATTATTGTTCTAAATTGTAATTTAATGTACCAAATTCCAAAACACATTAGATTTATTGATCATTAATGTTTTATTATGTGTAATTTTATGTAATAAATCATGAATCGGTGTGTAATAAAGTACATAGTTTTTATTAAAATGTTATATTATTACCTTTATATCTGATTAGTCAACTTATATTTTAGGTAATAAAATATTTATGGTTTTTAGGTCCTTAAATTTCCAATTATCATTCACATTATTATGATCAGTGACCTCTACTTTTCAATATTGTTATTTTTTATTTTAGTACATGTCCATATATTTTCATTATTACAATATAAATTCTTTTTTAAAACAAAATAAATTTTTTATTACAATATCATTACCTTCTTATTATTGTTTTCCTCTTTAATACCAATACTAATTTAGAAATATTGATGAGGATTCGTAAAAAAATTCAAAACATTTTTACACTTCATTCACACTATACCAATTCAACCAAACGGAGGTCACTGTAATCCTCAGTAGTTTGAAAAAATTAAGCGTGATATAAAACATAATATTCAATATCAATTATATTTTCAAAATTCAATAAAAAATAAACTTACATTAATTAAATTTTATAATTAATTTTTCAATTATAGAGGTCATATAGTTTATAATAAAATGAATCACAATATTGATAATCTAGTAAAAATATTTCATCCCATGTAAAACATATAAAAATACCTAATTAAAAAGAACCACTCTCTCGCTTCCAAAATTCATCATATTTGGTTTATCGTCGCTAATTAATTTCATTTCATCTTTGAGTATTTTTCCTTATTTTTTCACATTCTTCTCATCTGTAATAACTCATGAAGCTATATAATATCACAAATAAATAAATCACAAGATGTTCATTTGAATAAATCACTAAAATGAATTAAGAAATTATATTTCAATATATATAACTTGTGTTCAAAATTCCTCTACAAAATATAAGGATTAGACATGCACTGTCCAATAATTGAGAGAATGTTAAATTATCACTAAAAATAAAAAAATGGAAACCCTCTATTAGCTAATAAAAATTGAGTATATTCATTCTTTTTACCCATCATCACCCAAAACTAACAAATAATTATTTAATGATTTCCCTATGAGGATATCAGGGAGAGACTAAAAAATGATTGAAGAGAAACTCAATTAGATGAGTGGAACAAGATATAATTATTGAATCAATAGAAGGTTGTCAATTAGGGAATAATTATATGCCTAGATAAACCACTGAAAACGTATTGTTTGGGGAAAAATTAATGTCTATAGAAGAATTAATTTGAGCTTCTAAATTTATACCACTATTCAAAAAAAATATAATGCAGGTACAATTGAAATTACTATACCAAAATGGGGTTATGACTCTTGAATACAATGAAATAGAAAAGTGATTCCTTGTATATATGCCTAATAAATATAAGGGATAATTACTTACTTGATATATCCATAAAAATCATATGTTACAATGAAGATCAATACATTATATGATTAAAATTATTAAAACCATGAAAATGTCATGAAGGAAACGATGGTGTGACGTATGATTAAAGAGTAAGATGACCACCATATGCATATAGATGAAAAAAACACTATAACCCTATTTTGAAACTTAATAAACATATTATAGGGGTTCCCAAAATAGATATATTGCAATCTGATCCCTCAAGCTTCCATCTCATAATAGTAGTAACTATATTACATGTCTATGGTCATATATTCAACTTAATCAACCAATTAATGAAGCCAAACATATCATAAGGACCCCAAATTAAGGAATTATATTATTTAAGAAATAGGGAGTTATAGAATTTAAAAATCAATTATCGTTCACATTAAATCACCAAATAAAAATAAACAAAGAATAAATCATATTATTAATTCCACCAATAATCTTTAATCATGTCCATAGTATATCCAATACTTATAACACGAAATGTAATTAACCAGAGGTGTTATTTAATTTTTATTAGATATCTATAAAATGATACTTATTCTTGAGAATAAAAACTAGTTCCAGATACAAATATTACATAGATAAGATATCACCAAAAATAGAAGAAATAAATGATCAAGACCACGAATCATAGTAAATAATACAACTATGTCTCCCCATTAACAAGGAAAATATGAATAAAACCACACTGCCATGTGATATGAATCTCAAAGAATAATATCATCTATAAATTAAGTGTAATAATTACCACAAACCCCTTCTCACTACAAAATCATTATCATTTATACCATTTTAATTTACCTCATCTGAAAATAGTTACAATTGTTATAATATCTCAGTATATTCAATAATTTATATTACTGTTCTATTCAATATAAATAAATAAAATAAATTACATCTCAACCAAAACATGTTTTTATAGGAAATATTATAAAAATTTTGAATATGATTTTAGATCAAATGTCCACCCGATCCAAAAAATACAACGAAGTCTAACACTACATTGAAGACTAATAGACAATATGCGCCTCATAGTAGTCATTAAAATTATTCCCCGTAGGATATTATCATAAAAAATTAATCACATAAAACACATTATATAACTATATAATTTTTAGGAATATTGTTTTATAAAATAAGGAAAATACTACATAATAATGTTGAAATAACATCAAAGAATAAATTTCCAAACAAAACAAGTTTTTTTGAAGAAAAAATTTCCTCATTCCTATTAACACTTATATATTTAACAATTATTTATAAACTCCTATATTCTTCCTTATAAACTAAAAAATTAATTTTAAAAGATGGGATTGAATGAAATATTTTAAAATAATGTAAATATAGAAAAAATAGAAAAATATTACATTACATTTAAAATAACTAGTTTATATAAGATATTTGGCCTCCAAATAATAACATTTTAGATCAAATAATTATTTACGTACACATACAATTTAATTTAGTGACCAATTGTTTTTATGAAAGAAATTATAAGAAATAATTAACATAAAATTCTAATCTTTCAAGTTAGTAAGAAAACATGAGATCTCGAGAAACAATTTTCATTTAAACATACCTTTTAGCAATAAATGGCATAATAAATACCAAAACAATTTCTAAATATATTAATTTAAAAAATCGAAGGATTTCTCTGAGATATATATTACAAGTGTTGAATGGTAATTATTTTCCCTAGGTAAATTCTCATTATAATATTATTGGATTGGCTTTTATAATAACCCGTATATATGGAATGACATACATGGTAAATTAAAACGTAATTATTTGGAGGATATAATCATTACCCCATGAATTTCAGAAAATATCAGGGTCACCCACAATCCCAAATATTTTCCTATGGCCATTTCATAGATAAATAAAATGGAATATTTCATTCAAATAATAAAATTTGATAAAATATAATGTGGAAAAATATGAAAAACCCATCATCAGAATTTATAATATTTATGGAAAATATATATCTGAATTGAAAAAAACATAAAAAAAATCATCCAATATATTTTGAATTTTATTTTTTTGAATAATAAAAATATATAATTTTATAATAAGTATTTTAAATACTAATAATATCATTAGCGGGAAGTCATGTTCATTCCATATTCATTTAAATTAAAAGAAATCACACCATTGATATAAATTTCTTTTTCTAAAAGATCAAAAGAGTATATATTTTTTATCATGTGTATATAGAGTTAAATTTAATATAAAATTTAGTTTAAACACCTTTTATAGTTATATAATATCATCCATAAATAAATTTAAGAAAAAAAAATTATAAGGGTAAAAAATAATATTAATAAATAATAATAATGATTAGAATATTTTTAATGATATTCCATTACCTCGAGTCAAAATTATCAAATAATTTCAATATCTATTTTAGAATGTTTTAATATTAATAATTTAAAATAATATAAATATCTTCCTAGTTTAAATAAATATCATTAAATAATTTATTTCAATAAAATATTTAATCACATAATTGTTTAATTACTCTTAATGTGTTTTTGGATGTTCTGTTCATAATTTCAAAATGAAATCTGTTTGTTTACCATGTTAAAATAGTTCATTTTTCCATAATATCCATAATAATAATCATTTCATTATTATTATTTACAGAAAATAAATATAATTTTTGGACTATAAATGATATATATATTTATAAGATTATTATATAACATGGATTCATTATGGTGGTAGTCAACACATTCACATGTATGATGTCATAATTTTTAATTGGATAAAATGTTATGATAATATATGTTATCACATATTTCTATAATGATAATTATTCTTTGAAATTATAACAATTTAGATTAATTCATCATATTAACCAAATTTATGAAGTTGTGATAACAAATATACACATCGCTTTGGGGTGGTGGTAGACCACATGTACACATGACCGATGATATTGTTCTCACACAATGTAAAATCCATTAAATGGGGTTCATCCCTTAAAATAATAACATTTTATTATATGGTATATGTTCAGGTTATTATAATTGAATAGTTAGAATTTAATTTATGTAGGTAAACGAGTATATAATATTTAAGCAATCAGATAAAATGGTTTACTATTCTATGAGATACATCATTTTGATTATCTCAAAAAGATCCTATAGAGAGTATTTTAAAGAGCCTAGAAAATGTGAAGCATTGAAATAGTGGTTGAGAAGGCATTTTTAATATTTTTGGTTGATTCAATTTAGAAATATTTATATAATTATAATACATATGTGGTCTAACGCCACAATATTTTAAGAAATGAACATTATTTTTGATAGTCTTTGTAACATGGAACACCAAGATTAAACCTCCCTGAAAATATATTTCATTAAATGTAATCTATTAAATTGTTTGCATAACAAAGAGCCTATATACTAAATGATATGTTATATAGCATACCATTATAAAAAAAATATTAATTTGAATTTTATAAATAGTGAAAAGTAATATATGATTTTTTTAATCTTTTAATTAGAAATAAAATTATATTCGTTTAAATGGAAAAAAAAATAAAAATTAATATTTTTCTAAAAGACAGTTTATTGATCCTCTACACAAAATATTTGAAATTAAAAATTTGCAACTTATATAAAATTTATTATATAAAATGAAATTAATTTTTAAATCATTACACTAAAAATATTTGGGTGGATAGTTTGGATTTCATTGAATTTTGTCATATTTTAAAGAATAGTGAGAAATAATGATTTTTTATTTAAAATTTATTTTTCATTTAAATTGTTTGTAATGTTATGTTATATTTTAAATTAATTTAAATGTAAATTTTGATTAGTTATATATATATATATATTAATATTCTTTTTCATTAAAATCACTTTCATAATGATCTTTGATATAAAAACATTATAAACATTTGGAAATTTTCTCTTTGAAAACATATTACCTCGTCATTTTGATTGGACTAATTTAATATGAAATTTTATTATTTCTATTAATAGTGTTATGAAAATAGGAATTCCATATTTGTTTTCATAAAAATTTATTCACGAGCTAACCCAAACCGGGGCTCGAGCCACAACAAAACCAAGCCCGCCTCCATAAGCCAAGGGTTGGCAACAAGCACTGAATTGAATTACAAATCGAAGAGGCATTTTCCTAAATATATGTACACATTCACATAGACAACACAATGAAAAAATTAAGAGGTAAATAAATGATGAATTCATACTTCTATAATTATACTAAATATGCATTAACCACTAAACAAGTAGAATTATGGTAATGTATATTGAAATTAAAACGGGAAAATTAATGCCCAATCTAGAAATATCTCCCAACTAGACAAAACTGGAAAAGTGTAAATAGTTGAGATCTCTGAGGTCATTTATCCCATGATAAGACCACCATATGTAGTACAAGAAAATTATATCCCTATGCTCATATTAATTAATAATCAACCTATGAGTTTTCTACAAATGAAAAAACACATGTTGGGAAAAAGTCGTGCATGGTTGAGAATATGAATACCTAGTAGAATGCGTTAAAAAGGTGACATGGGGGGGAGTAAGAGATAAAACTAACTGGAGAATTAATATATAGAACATTGTAGTGTATGTGAGTAAAACTCATCCAAATAAGAAATTGAAAGTGAACCCTTCCAAACGTAAGGATATCGAAACAATGAGATGATGAAATTCATGTCAAGTATTCACTACCTATAGCTGGAGAGTGGATTTATAAAACCATGACAAGCTAAAAACAATAATTAGGTGGCATACCCATTAATCTTTTCCTCTATTGGATGAAGAGTTACTATCCAAACAGAGCCGTTACTAAATTAGTAAATATATATTCTCAGTCAATGAAATGTTAATGTGTATGTAATGTGATCTCTATCTCACAATTCAGCCAATAAAGACAAGTATCCCACAGTTCCAAGGTTATGTCGATCTGAAATTCCCAGCACCACATAACTCTATCACGATGCACAACTCAAAAGTGACTTAATCTGCACAACTTGATATTATATGATTTGGGGGGAACTCACTAACCCAAATGGTGTTAGGTCACGTCACCAGATCATGTATCGATAAGGAAGTTGTCTATCTTTCTCATGAGTCCAAAGAAACATAAAACCATGTCTCACCAAAATACCACCCATTCGAGTGTAACTAGTTATAAGAAAGGATAACACGACCAATAATGATAGAAGTGTCTTATTCTGGTAGTCATGAAGGGAATCCACTACCCAACCCTGCTGGAGGGTGCCACTCAAGAAAGTCACTAGGTAATATCATTGTCCATTCAAACTGGAGGGTAAGCTCGGTGAGTCCATAGGGAACTCCACTACCCATCATATCTATAGTGATATGCTTGAGAGATGTCATCAAGTATTTTGATTTCCCATCCCAGCTTGATTGTATGCCATAAAATATCCGTTGTGGATTCCATTTCCTAGCCCCATTTGTGGGTTAGCCCAAAACTATCATCGAGGAATTCCATTCTCCATCCCAGCTAGATGGTAAGCCTATACGATCAAAGACCTTCACTACGCAGCCTTAGAAGAGGGTAACTCTAGAAGATCATCATGAAACCCCACTACCTATCTAAGAAAGAGGGTATTCCTAGTACAATATTCAAGGAACTCCCCTACCCATCACTTCTATAAGATTTTTCCCATAACTACTTGGATGATTTTTTATGATCACTACTGTCATCAGATGTCGTCTCAATGGGGGATAAATCCATAACATTATACATTGTATCTCAAATTATAGTTCAATAAAAATTTATCAGGATCTTTATAGGTAGTATTGTTGGATAGGGATTAATAAAGAGGTTGTTTGTATCGTGACATGATGTTATACCTGTCAGTTGGTGAATACCACACATCAATGAATGATTGGTTTGTTATATCCCCTTCCCATTAGGTTATATAGATGGAATTCTTTGATTATGGATTTTTAGGTGGTTCTTCTAAGGATTCCTTGGATGAATGATGAAATATTGGTATTTATGGATCGATTCACCAGGGTTTCACATTTCTTTCATTTTTAAGCTCACATTTCCATCGACTAATTGGGTGAGATGTATGTTCAGTAGATATTTTTGTTAAATAGTTTGTCTTGTAGAGTGGTTTTGGATCAAGATTATAGTTTTAATTATTTTATCTAGAAGGGTTTACAAATGACAATAGGTATCCAAATTGTTTCTATACATATGTCCAACCGAAGATAGGCTGGAAATCGTACCGTATTATTATATTAATAGTGGACATGTTGATGGAATGTGCCTCAATTAATGGGGTCCATAGTAGAATAACATGGCCCTTTTTGCATTATCTGATTATAAAATTTACTTGAAATTGATTTATATGGAACCAAATGTGGCTCTCTAAAGGAGGAAATGTAGATTACAGATTTGATAGATGTAGGAAGAAGAATAATTGTTTTGGGGGTTGTGACTCATGAATGAGATTTCAAAACTGGAGACATTGATTCAAAGATGTATTTCAACAACTCATAGTATGAATCCGACATACGTAGATCTTGTTTTTAGAGCTTATTAATTTATGGGGGTGATCAATGGTTTTTTGGGAAATTCTAGGTTAGGGATACCATCAGATGTGGAAAGAGGGTATGTCAAAACCCATGAACATGGTGCCTTTAAATATTATACAGAGGATTAGACTGGTGGAATATTGATAGTAACATCTAAAATGGATTAGTGGAATGCAATATTTCATCATGTTTCAAAACATTGTATGTATCATTCTATCCAATCTCATGTGATTTATATTGATGATGTAGAGATTGTGACAGATGCATCCTTCGTGGAGCATCTTTTTCGTATTCTGAATTGTAATGAGAAATTTTTTGGGGAAATCCTATACCCTTGGACAATGTTTTATTTAAGAAGGGTAGTTTTTATGATGAATCATGTGTGAGGGAAAGTGATATTAAGGCATACTAGAATGATCATTTTTCCTTTGAATATCATAAATTCATGGGAATATAGCACAATGCTGAGAAGTTACAAGGTGGAGAGGTTGTAAGATCATTGACTTATTTGAGGTACATTATCATTAACATTTCTATTGTATATACCATTACTATTGTTAATGAACTGTTTTCGGAGTCTATGTTTAATCTTAGTGTTGTTCTAGGTCTTCATGACATGAAATAATGGACAATAGGGCCATCCAGTGCATTTTCCATGGATGGTGCATGGTTCCTATAAACTGTGAACCCTAACGTTGTTTTCCTAGTAGAAGGGGGAATGGTTTGAAGAAATAATGAAATGAGTGAGGAAAAACTATGTGATCTTTTAAAAAATAAGTTAACATTTTCATTTCACAATTCATCAAACCGTGTAGGATCCTCAGGAAGCCATGCATCCTGGCCCCTAATTGGAAAGAGGGTGGTAGACTTAGAGCACATGGGTTGGAAACCATTCTACCAAACCCACCTCTCCCTTAAATTTTTTATATTTAAACATTTCTCTCTCAGACCTTATGTGTTATAACTTATGATTCTGCTCCATTTTTCCTCATATATAGCTAGTGACGAGCTAAATGACCCAAAGCATCACAATGATCTATCTACATTTTTTTCAGGTCATTTTGATTTCTCTTGGATATGAATTGTACCACTGGGTGAGTGTAGAAACCAAAATTAATACTTATTATATTTATTTATTTTGTTGTTGTTCTCTACTTTTTGAATCCATAATACCATCTTCTTCTGAGGGATCCTAGGTTAGGGCATCAATGTGCGTTCAAATCAAAATCAAAGGTCTGGGTTAAGGGAGAGTTCAATTTTTTATTATCTTCATTTAATCTTTGCAACACTACAAGTGTTGTTCTTTAATAAATATCAAACATACGACATCTATAATTCTCTTGGTAATAAAACAAAAATATGTTTATTTTAAATATTTTTCCATAAGATGCTCTAAAAATTTTTATTATTCTAGATGATTAATGTGGTATGTGTTTCTAACTAAAATTATGTTCACTAACTTAATATTTATTCATTATCATTTTTGTCTTATAATTTCACACTCATTCTCTATTTTGGTGAATGTTATTTTTTTATTATAAGATGATACTTATACATATGAATTGTTGTTTCTTACATATGATAATATACTTCCATTAAGTCTATTAGTTTCTAGGAATCATATAAGAATTCATGAAAATAACCAGGATCATTGAGAGAGTATTGGTGGACTCGAAGCAATAAGATTTATTCCCTAACCCAGTAAAAAATCACATGTTTCCGTTTCTCATTCCTTTTTATTATCCGTTGTATAACCTTTCATTTTTGGTGAAATGATGTTTATAAATACAAGGTTTGAAATATTTTAGATCAATTACCACATAACACTAGAACAATTATACATCATAACCACGACACAATATTGTATCATAACTATGACTTAGAGTTCTCATCTATAGTCCTCTTTAACTCGAAATATATGTTCTTAAAAATTAATTTTCAAAAATGAAATAAAATTGAAAAGGAATTATTTTCACATTCTCTCAGTATTTAAATTTAGAATCTATCTATTCTCAAAGGATCATATATATAATATTCTATAAAAATCATGGCTTAAATGTCATTTAAGGGTTGTTAGGAATAATAATAGTCAAAGTGTAGATCCAAAAAATATGATTTCACTACTGAAGTAGAATATGAAAAAAAATAACTATGAGTGCAATCATATATGAATTATTAATATATTAATAAAAATGATTCAATTATTTTTATAAAACACTTTAAATTTTGATAATAGTATAAATAAATTATGAGGGAATAAAAAATGCATTTTCATATATGATACAACTCTGAAAAATTATATTTTAATACATTCAGATGGATATATGAAGATAATATAAAATATATGAATATAATATTTAAATTGATAATAAAAAATGAATGTTATAATGGAACTATTATTCAAGAACTGCGTCTTTCACTTACTGATTATCGAGTTCTATCGTAAAATATAGTTGAATAAAATTTTAAATTATATTATCTAGTATTGTGAATGAATTAAAAATATATTACCATATTTATACTATTTGGTGTATACAACAAAAAGAGTCAGTTATGTAGTTCAAAAAATTTTATTTGTAATAAAATGTGGTTCTGATAATTGTTCTACCTAATATTAAGAAAACAATCTAAAGGAATGAGGATTCATCAAATGCACACTCCCATATCTATGACCAGGAACACATACTTTTTATACACATTTTGAAACCAGTATTAAAATCGTTCATATAACCATAATTATTTTAATATATGTATATATATATATATATTATTTTAAATATTAAATTTTCATTTTTCTTTTCTGGTTCATATCTTTGTAGAATTATGATTTAAATTACTAAAAAATCTCTTAATATTTTTATCAAACTACAACATTTCTAATTATAAATGAAACTACTTAATATATATTGTGTATTCAACAGGACCCATAATTTATTTTGGACATGATATCCTAGAAGAGATGTCACATTTACAAATTTTTATCATAATATGGGGATATGAATATACAAATATTGGTGTAATCAAAGTCCGAGTAAGGGAAGACAAATAATTCCTATAACGTATCTCAAACAGGGCCTAAATATTATTATAGTGTAAATGAAAATAGCATGAATCTGCAGTAATCATGAATTTGAAAGAATTATATATCTATAAATATGGATTAAAACATTGATATCAATAATATATATGTCATTGTTATGGTATTGAAATCAATAGAGATCAAAAACATGTGGTCATAGACTAGCTCAAATACACTATAATTTTTGGGGGAGTGGAATACAATGAAACAAAGACAATTTTTGTAGTGATACGTGTTAATACATTGAGGAGATATATAATTTCATGCGATATCCTTCAGTTTTTTAATTCCACTTCATTCTCTATAAGAGACGATAAGTGCCTTACTTCTATTTCATAATATTAACCATACTAAATAAAACATGGTAATAGATAAAATGGTTTCAATTAAAAGTCAATACCATATCAAACTACATTAGTATTACATAATAAAAAAGAATATAAATAGTTTTCCTAATGTATAAAACGATAACATACACATTGACCATCTAGAGAATGAATGGGGTTTGTAAATAATATACAATCATCTTTTCAATAATATTCAGTATTTTATTTAAAATATATAGAATTCTAATAATTTTCCACATTCCATCAGAATAACTTTTTTTCTAGGTGAACGTCAACCAATATGAATTATATAAAAAAATTATTCACAATATAAATTTATAAATTCACGTACATATACGTAAATAACTAAATAAAATGATCACAAACAATCTATATAAATAGGCTTGATTAATTTCAAAATATAATACCCATGTAGAATAAAGGAATTAGATACGATTGTTGATATATATTTGAAAAACAACACAAAAAAATAATTCATTAATGATGCAATTATTGAAGGGATCATTAATTATATTGTTTGGAATCATGAGATCAATAAAAAAATTGGTAATTATTTATAATAGAGGATAAATCAGGAAATATAAATATTATTTGGTCAATTATTTTAAAAATTATAAAGGAATTAGAAATTAAATCAGAATCTATAATTTATTAATTTTTTATCATTGATATAATATAAAATCTTATTTTTATTCCAAAATAGATTACAAAAAGGTTACATCTATGTTTTTGAGATCCATTAATTTATAAAGTACTTTTAATAATGGATATTTATAATGGAATAATTATTTTTCTTATGGAAATCAGTATAGGAGGACAGAACATTTTAATGTGAATGAAAAAATAGTATTTATTTTATAAAAAATAATATTTTTCAAAACACACTATATAACCAAAGTAAAACATATTAATTTAAAAGAAAAAATAATTTTTCCATTGATTATTTTATGGTTATATATAAAAATTAAATTACCATTGGGGGACAATGTGAAGATTATATAATTTCATGATCATTCACTAAAACCTATAAAAGGATACATGAGTTATCAATACACCTTACACGAAGCATACTCTATTATGCATGGATCCTTAAAAAATTAGATTATGAGGGAAAATTTTATTTATTGAGTGATGACTGCATAATAATATTAATCTCTTAAATTTAACCATCATATATGAAATATTTCCATGTGAATGATAATACATAAATGATTGAAAATGATGTAACCAATATTCATATGACTACAGAAAAAATTGATTGAAATGAAATTTGAATAAATTAAACATATTTTTAGAAAAATATATCCCATGAGATATAAGGAAATAATATATTGATAATTCCGTGGATAATATATAAATTGAGAACCATTAAATGGAAAAATGTGGTATAATTTGAATCATATCTCAAAGAGCCTTTAATTCAAGTAAATACAATGAGACATGAGTATAAAATCAATGGGGGACTCTGAGCAGCATGTCTCCTACGCTTCCTCGTAACTAGGGTTCTTCAGTTTTTTTGTGGCGTGGGAGGTCGGCACACTTCTCTTTGGCATCGCCTTCCCCATCCTTCCCCCCCCCTTTATTCCTCGGTCCATGCCTCCTTTGGGATTTTATTTTAGTCGGTGGCTTTTCTTATTCATTTTTCAGGTGGGGCTTCTTCTCGGCGGTGGCTCCACTAGAAGGGGTAAGCAGTCCGGTCATGGTCATTTTCCCCTTTGGTTTTCTAGTGAGAATTAACCGCTGCTTTGGCCTTTAGAACCTGCGCAAATCTCTAAGTTTTATAGCAGTGATGGTTTCTTAGAGGATTTGGGATGTTCGGTTGGTCTGGTATTAGGTGCTCGAGGAGGCGAGTGTTTATGTTGGTTGCCTCTTAGTTGAAGCATTGCTGAACCCTTTGCTGCTCTGGATTCATGCCCCTTTCGCTGTTTTCCTTTTCAGTCAGCTGTGCAGGTTGAAAGTAAGCTTTGAGTGGTGTGTTTCGTTCAGTCAGGGTATCCCTGAAGGCACCCTCAGTTCACCCCCTACTGTGGTTATTTTCTGTTTGAGATTTACGTTTCAATTGGTATTGGTTGGAAGGTATTCTCTTCTATTGTGATTTGCAATGTTTTCTGGTATTTTCTCTAGGTTTTTTTGGGTTATGTCCTTGTTGAGTCACTTATATAGCGTTCGTCATTATCGGGAATGTGGCCTTTTGGAGGATCGGTGTGGCATGAAACTATGATGTTTCCCTGTTGATGGTAGTGAGGGTGGATCAAAGTCATTTCTATTGTTTTGTCAGGTGTTGTATTGTGGATGTCGATATTAGCTACATTTCGGTGATGATCGAATGGATAAGTTGAAGCGTTATCGCTGATTTGTGGTGTCTCCAAAAAATATTCATGCCTGCCTTCTCGTTTCTCTACTCTGGTTTCAGGTTACGTCCACGCTCTCCTAGGCGGAGCTGCGCGGTGGTCTCCATGGTCCTTTGGGTCCTGAGTTCGAGCGGCTTGATTCAGGGTGCCCATCGTCGTTGGAAACATGTTCCGGTGGTGTTTAGTTCAATGTGGCCGACGAAAATGAGGATTGAATGTTGAAGTATTTGGTGGTGGTGTGTTGACGCAGAGACGGTGACAGAGCCCAGTTCGTGATGTGAGGATGGTGCTTCTAGCGGTGGATGATGATGATGGTGAAGAATACTCTGGTGAAGACATCGGCGTCATTGGAGGTGGTGTTCTCGAGGAGCTGAGATGAGAAAGGTTATTGGATGTTGGATTTCTGACAGCTCAAATCTAGGCAAGTGCGAGAATTACGTGGCTCGAGGTGGCTCTCATTTTCATCCCAAATGATTTGTTTGGCACATTGTCTAAAAGCCGTTTTATGACTCCAAATTTTGAATTTGAAGTTCGTGGCGCTGAACTTTGGGTTTGAACAAGTGGGACATCATGTTTTTCTCTTGATATTAAAATGTGGTTTTTCTTTGTATTATGATGGAGTCTTTTTAATCTTGTGATGTATGGTTACCAGTTACCCTTAATGTGGCTATTTGAAAATATTAAAAAATATATTTGGAGGAGTATAAAATTAATGAAACTCATTGAATGATGGGTCATGTATTCGAAAAAAACCCATTAATAAATGAAAATTATTGATATAAAATATAAATATCCATCATATACACCACACAATTTAAATTGGGATAATAATACCTAACATGTTTTAAAGGGTGTAATTTAATTAGTATAAATAACACCAATTGAAAGTTGTTCTGCATATGCACAGAATTTTTAGAATAAATAAATTAAATTCATTAAATACATACTTCATACCCTTATTCATAAATATAAATATTTATAAATCTATTTTTTAATAATTATATATATACATATTTTTTAGTTTTTAACCGTTTCAATACCAGGTGCATATAATATTTTTCAAATTGAAATACTTTCATACAAAATATTTTTTATCTATTATTTTTATAATTTGCAATAATATGATATCATATAATGTACTTTTAACTAGGATCTATTGAATTTTATATTTTTTAAATATAATTTCAAAGTAGTTATTGTTAGAAAATGTGAAGACAAAATCATCGATAATCATATTTGAATTATACATAATGAATGAATGGTTGTTTATTAATTATTGTGGTAAAAAATGATATAAATATTATATAACAATGAAATGAATATTAATATATTTATTTATAATTATACCACTATAAATATACTCATATACTTATATGATAATAATTCATAGTATTGTTCATGTGCCTATCTAAACTGGCCGGAAAATGGACCTATGCGGATCAATGTATGATTACATGGATTTTTTGATGTAATTTAATTAAAAAATTATAATAATTAACTTATATAATATTTATTTGTGTGATATATTAAAATTTTATTGATCTAGATGAATAATCAAAGGATATTAAAATATATTGTAGTATGAAAAATTTGGGTTTCCTCAGAGTATGTTTGTTTGTGATAATTAATGATATAATGGTGGAGTATTCCAAAAATTAATTATACAATGAATAATTTTTATTCATAGAATAGAAAATTTAATAAATAACATTTTAGTTTACTTAACCAATTTTTGGAACCATCCTTCAAATTTTTTTACAATAAATAAAACTGGTCGTTTTTGTGTGAACTAGTTTGCAGAAAGATTAATTTCATTTCATTTTTTATTTTATTGGAAGGTGATAAATAATGGTTATACAATCAATATAAAAACATTTAATTTTATTATTTATATCAATTTAATTATATATGTATAATTATAATGAGTTTTTGGGTGGTGGATGGGTAGATAAAGAATAAAAGTAAATGGGTAAATAATACATTTATTAAGACGTATCCTATTGAAATGAATGAAATGAAACATTATTAAGGATATGTGATATTGATTGTATAAAAGGATTTGATTAGACTTTTAAATATATTTATTACATGTGGTAAGATAATGATAGATCTATATTTTGATGAAAAACAAGGATAAATCCATGGAATATTTTGCAACACAATGGTTAATAATTAAATTCCATGATGGCTTGGTGGGTTTGGTAGTGAAATGGGGAGTGATGTATGTGATAATGAGTTATATAACTTGAAAGAATTTATAAATTCTTAAGTGGTATTTAAATGATTAAAAATTCTAGATACATCATTCACACATTATTACCCATATTAATCATAATTAAATATTATCATTAGTAATTATTTTAAGGATAATAATATAATATTCCCTTTAATAGAAACTTTTAATTTTATAAATCAGAATATGATATCCATTTAACATAACTACATTTATAAATATGAGTAAATTATCATTCAAATTAAAATATATCTTCTTTTAAAAATCAATTTTTTCAAAAACAATTTGTTGTAATCATTAAGTGTTATTAAAATTATATAATATTATCTATAAATGTTATTACTATTATTTATTTTGGATATATTTATAAACATCATATTATATTTTTTATTTTAATTTTTTTTAAATGCCAATATATAGAAATGATTCATTCTTTAAAGGAAATAATTTTACCATGGTGACTGTTGGTTACCTTGATTACATATTTTTATCACAAAAAATGAAACCATCCCCATTATAAATGTTTAATATAGAGAGTAAAAATAATAAAAAATATTATTTAAATCATCTTATAAAAGTGATAAAAAAATTTATTTATATGAATACATATAAATATTATGATTTGTATCTCATATGATGCAAACATATTAATAATATGAACTATTATTATTTCATATTAATATCTATTAATATTCTAAATACTATTCAATAATAAATAAAATGAAATATATTCTATCACCCTTCTTCACTAGATTTAGGAAATAGATATTAAATTTCCATAAAACCCACAATATAAAAATTTATTCATTTTTATGTATAAAATAAACATGTGATTCATTTTATAAATAAAAATTTAATTTCAATTATATTAAAATTTTATTTTATTTTCATTCTCTAAATATTAAATATTGATGTTAGATATATTAAATAATACTAATTGAGTGGGTGGGTTTTTAGGACCACACTTAACATTTATAATTTTTTAAAAATGTATATCTTCAATCAATTTTAGTTCAGAGTTTCTAGTGAAGAAAGATATCAAACTGATTATCTTATTAAAATATAATCATATATTAATATGTTTTAACATTATCCACCATAAATAAATTGAAAACTCACAATTTTACTAATAATATCATATTTATTTTTATAAGGAAGCCATGATTAACAATTCACCACTTTATTTTAATAGTTTTATTTTAGATATTGAATGAGATATAACGATGTTATGAAATTTTAATATTAAATTTATAAATATATCATTCATATTCATTGTTTTAAATTTAATTATTAAATAATATCTTCATCCATAATTAATATCATTCCACCAACTTTGAAAATGATTAATATTATAATCACACGTGTTAGAGTTATTATCAGTAACAGATTATCAAGTAGTTCATGAAATATTAAATGAAATAGGATGCTATAAAATAAATAGTTAAAACCCACTATCCCATTCATTTGATGAAGTTTAGTTGACTTTTCATTTTATTTATATTAATCAGTAATTTTTTGAATAAATTTTCTTATTATTGGGTCATCATGTCATAAAATTCCAAATATAAATTAAATCATTAAATTATTTTAGTTTTTCCATTTTCATTATTATTGTAAGTTTCAAGAACATCATATCCAAATTCATAGAATTTTATTCCACCATTTTAGAATCTCCCCCCGATTCTTGCCAATTTTTGGACACGTATGAAATTAAATATTCAATATTTAATCGAATTTTTATCTATAATTTCAATGTGATTACCTAATTTTATTCTTTGGTGTTTCTAATATTATTACAAAATTCAGATTGTAAATCATAATCCCTTTCTGTAGATTTTAATTAATCACAATAATTGTAAATGTAGACATTATCTTGATAGGATGATCATAAATAAAATTTCTTCATTGTCCATGGAATACATAGAAAAATTGATCCCATTGGGATTCATCCATTAATAGAACCAAATGAGTTAACATGAGTGATTATTATTATAAAAAAAAATCATAAAAAACAAAATTAAAATTTAACTTTATTAATTATCTCTTTATAACATAATCATTTTCTTATATAGTTCTTTTATCTCAACTTGTATGACACCTTGTTCAACCTATATCACTATTAGATGGATATATAGCACTCATGGTTCATCCTTGGATAAATACTGTAGGGGTTTTATATACTTATTTACATTATTCTTAAAATAGTGTTCTTAAATTATAATGATATTCCACAAAGTAATCAAAAAAAAATTCAATGTTATAAATTCTCTTAGAATAAATATTATCACTCCTTAGACAACACAAATCATTCCAATAAACATATAAATATAATATATACCATATTCATATAATCTCAATAAAAATTAATCCCCACAGCTATGTGAGTTTCGATGAAATTAATCCTAAATGATATTATATATATTTATCATAACTAAGTTAAATATTATCTCTCAGTTGTATTAATTACAAATTTATAATCACTGAAAGCTGTAAATTTATATTGTAATATAAATAATTAGTTTAATATCACTAATAATATATTGGTTAAATTTATTATTAAATCTCTAATTAATTATAGGGCTAAAATAAAATCTAACTAGAATTTCTCAAAATTAATAAAAATGCATTACCTTTTTATCAATATTATTTGAATTAAAAGAGTTATGTATACCACAACCATGTGTTCTTCCATTTTCATCAATTGATATACAAAAAAGTATAACCATGTTATAAAATCATGTTTTAAAATAATTTGGACAATTTAAATTATAATTTAAATTATGTAATGCAGACATAAAGCATAAAAATAATTATAACACTCATGTAATCTATATAACATTTATAATATAACAGAATTTCATTGATAAATACCAATACAATATGAAAATATCGATGATTTTAATCACATATTGTTTATTTAGATATAAGCATTACTGCAACATTTAAAAAAAAATCTAACCTTCTTTTATAAAAATTATATTATACTTTGAATATCAACCAGTTATTCCTGTTCATTTTTTTAGTTATATGATATAAATGTTTCTCAGTAAATACAATTAATATCTACCTTTTTGTATTGTTTTTAAATCAATTAAAAATAATATAAAGTTCTGATAACATATAAAATATGAATATTAAAACATCATTAAAAATATTCTTTCCATTATAAAAAAATTATTTTTAACATATGATACATTTCGATCTAAATATGAATCTTGTTGTTTAATCCATAGTTATCCATGGCTATTCATATATTAGGTTACGTAGCATAATTAGTTACCTTTAATACAAAATCCAAAATAATGATTGATAAATGGAATGTGACCAAACATTTCACATCCCCTAGAGTATCTATCTATCTGTACAATCATAAGAACATTAAATATGAGCCATACTAAAAAGAATTAAATTGTCAGTTGGGATTTTTTGTGATTACTCCATGGTGCATATATTCTACAACCACATCCTAACTAAATTATGAAGACTTTTATTTATTTAAAGTAAAACCCACATAATAATCACTTTACTAAAACATCATGATGTTATAAAAAACTGTTATATCTATAATTTTCACTAAATTTTTTAATCCTAATAACAAAATAAATAATTAACTCTTTTTCTTCTCATTAAATCATTATCTTTTCAAAGTGTTTTTCTACTATGAGAAATCATACTTTATCGAACCATAAATTAACAATAAAACATCATAATATATAATATTATTTAATTCTATTTATTGATACCAACTTTCAAGACTCAATCATATACTACCATATACAATAATATTATATCAAACATTATGTAAAAAATATTAATGAAATTGTAAAAAAAGTATAACCATCATTAATTATAAATTATTAATTGAATATTCCGTATCATACATTTGAATGGTAATTATTGTTTTAGAAAATTAGAGAATTATTATAATATAATTACTAATATATGATATGTTATTTTATCAAATATACATTAATTAAAATTATATTTTAAAATATATGATCTATAATGAGTCCTAGTCATTTAAAATGAATTCATTCACATATATTATTCTTCTAAAAAATTATAATTTATTAATTTTCATCATAAATATTATTATTGAAGCATAAGAAGAGGTGAAATTAAATATTATATAAGGGAATCATACTATTGTAAAAATCATGAGATTAAATGTGAATAAATATGATTTTCAGGAAAGGTAAACAACAAGAATCCTTATCCAATGTGAAAATGACAGAATGATATACCGACAAAATTAAATGAAATGATTTTTATTAATATCCCATATCTCATAAATATCGAATGTACAATTTTTTATATAAAAAATAATATATCCAGTAATTTTCAAAAAATTCAATAATTTTTTAGGAGATAAATACATCAAAAGAAAACTTACTGTGTCTGAGGAGACTGTTGGTGCATCGTGGAGTTCTATAATTCTGTTCCACATATGTCACTTATTTATTTCGCATGAATTCTTCATAATAATAAATAATATGTTTCTTACCCTTTACTGTGGAACATATAATAAAAACACATGGTTATCCATATAGGAAAGGAAATGAATGTCAGTACATAATAAACATGTGTTGCCAATCAATAGAAAAAAAAATCTCAATAAATTTCCATTTCTCAATAAAAAGTATAAAATTTTGATTAACCATATAGATATTTATTGTTTCTTGAAAATAAAAACAGTGTCAATATGAATATAATCATCTTCATTGGAATATAAATATTCAAATATTCAAATATTTTCCCTATTTCAACAAAATAATATTATTTATTATTTAACATCATCTAATATGAACTTTTTAAATAGAAATTACCGCCACATATAGTGAAATGTGTACACAGTTAGGTAATTACTGAAATAACATCATCATTAGTGGGAAATAATGTGGATGTTCTTATAAATAAAATTGTCCTATTTTTATAAAATAATCCTACAAATTTGATTACATAGATGAAATACAACCATGTAAAAGTGTCCATGGAAAATATCACTAAGTAGGGATAATGGATTATATTTTTTGGAAGTATGAGTTCAATCACAAAAATGATAAATATATATTAGTATATAGTTCAGAAATGTTTTTAACAATGATGAATACAATTCAAGCCATGTTCAAGAGAACATTTAGAAAGGTGATTATAATGGTTTTTAAAACCATTACTATTAAACGGAACCTTAAATTATATATTCAGGAAAATACATAAGGATTATTTAAGAGAAATTTGCATAGGATGAATAACTATATCTATAAGAAATGGAAATCCCCAATTTATTATTTTTTAAATATAATTATTCAAGGATCAGATTATATAATGTGAAAAATAATTAATTATATAATAACATATTTTTACCATATAGGATTTTAAAATATAAATTAATAAATAATTAAATTTTTAGAATAATTGTATGAATGAATGAAGCTCATAAATAAATTATATTACTCAATGTATGGGGTCTTGGGTATTAAATAATCATTCCAGGAAATATACCCTATGGGGAATTAATTATTTGAATGTGATTTTATGTAATAAAAATGGAAACAGTGAGTTAATAACACATAATACAGTCAATATTTAAAATAATACCATCATATATGATGGTAGGGTAAGGATTTTTCTATCGGAATTGCAAAGTTGATAGGGTATGGATTTTTCTATCAATTCTATGCCTGTGAAGAATCATTGTACAAGACAGCTAGCAGAGTAGTGGCGTGAAAATGGAATCTGGACCAAAATTTTCTACTGATGATGGGTGGAGATTTTCTTTGTTTATTTTATCCGGTCATTATGGCTTTTGGACCATTGGGGAATGGTTAATTATTTTATGTCATTGATGTATTGGTTTCCTCCTTAACCCGTAAAGAATGTTATGATAATAAAAAATTTATTTATTAGTTAGAATTTAGACCAAAAAAACACATTATTGATGAGTAATTACATAATCAAAACACAATGATATAGAGGAATTGTAATTGTAAAAAATGATTAAAATATTATTCATGTTATTATATATATTTTATGTAATATACACACCACATAAATGAAATTATATGCATAATCCAAAACACATTATAAAGAGAATAATTAGAGACAAAACCCCATACCTTGATGCTAATTCAATACAAACATTGACAAAATATCCTAAATAAATAAATTATGCTAATTAAATACATAAATTAAAATTATATTGATACGTATACTAATTTATGAGTATGAACTATAATAAATGTATATTTTCATATATATTTGTTATTTTTTACACATTTTCATCATTTGGTGTAAGTAATAATTTTCACTATGAAGTAGCTTCATAAAAGAGTTGTTTCAATATATTCCTTATACAATTTTAGTAACTATTAAATCATCTAATTTTATAGAATATAAGATTCATGATATTATACAAAACTATACTATCATTTAATGGAATTTTCTCTTAAAAACCATGAAGATTAATCCTTTGATAATCATGTTTCATTTATTCAGCTTGAATTAAAACATAATTATTAATAAGTGAATAAGAAATTAATATGAAATTTATAGTAAAAAAAAATTCAATATTTATACAATATCATAACAATAGGTATGTTCTCTTAGTCTTCAATGACATTGAGCTATAATACTATTTAATTATGTGCATAAATTGTCCCAAGTAACTACCTTCAAGTATTAATAGTTGATTCTGAGATTTTTTGGATACATTATTATTATTATAGAATCCCAATGATGTTATTTAGTGTTTATTAGTGTTATTTATTAATATTTTTTTGGAAGTAATTGATGTAATTATGATGAAAAGTTTACATTGTATATAAAACCATATTTTAAAACTAATATGTTACATTAGGATGGTTCAATTTAATTTGATCAAGTATTTTTTAATAAGGGTTATATAATTATGAATTTTTTGTTTTAGAATATAAATAATTATATAAATATATAATCTTTTCACTATACCTGTATAAATATCCATCCTACAATTATGGTGATTAACAATTAAATTTATCATTTATGAATGTGGTATTGATCCCAGGTTTATAGGAAATTATTTCATTTTTTATTGAATTGTATTAGAATACAGAATGTTTAAAAAATGAATATAATATTATTTGAGGATATTATTTATTTTTATGTAATTATATACACATGATTATAATGGTTATGGATGAGGATGGGATGAAATGTAAATAATAATGGTAAATGTGACTGTAATACATACAAGGAGAACTATCTTTGGAAATTTACAATTTGAGGAACTATGTTGAGTCTAAGGGACGAAAAACCACAAATAAGGGATATAGAAGAATATAAATGTGTTGTGAATCCAGGGAATTAAAAATAAATATATGGATTGGTGAATGGGGATGAGATTATAATTTTTTGCGAAACTGATCGACTAATATTTTCAAAAGAATGATAGGTAATGGATAAAAATGAATTTTAATGATTTCGGTGTTTCTGGTGGGTAAAATGTAGGTGGTACACGTTGATATTCATTTATACCCAACAAAGTCATTCGAGATGGTGTATTGGGACTTTTTAAATAATAAAAATTTGGATTAATCCATAACTGAATATTACCCAAATTCGTCATGATCAAAAATTAACAATACTAATTATTTTATGGATAAAAAACTATATATACCTTCATAAAGAATTAATATAATGAATATAAAATTTTAATCTATTTAACATAACATAATTAATAAATATGAAATAAATTACTTTTAATTTATAAATACTTTTCCGATTAAAACATTTTTTAGTAGTAACATACATATTAATCATTATGTGTTCATAATATAACTAAAAATTTATTACCAATAAAATATGTATTTTTTATCATATATTTAATAATAATATTAGAATCCTTATTTAATACATAAGAACTAAGATATATGAATGATATTTATAAAATTATCTTTATAAGTAAAAATAATGTATTTTCTATGGTAATTAATATTTTCCTTGGTAACATAATTTTATTCATAAAAATGAAATTAAACCCATTACATATTTGGATCATGAATATTAAAAATATTGAAAAAGTATCTGTTTATTTATATTAAAAAATTATTATATATATATATTAAAATAATGGATATTTTCATTGGAATATTCGATATATAGAAATATTATCTATTCTTTATATTATTTATTATCAATTAATAGTTCAGTATATATTAAATAATTATTCATATAAATGACAATATACCATCTTTAAAAAAATTATATTGATATCTAAATGGGTATATAATAAAAAATAATTTTTCAAAATTAAACATTTGTACGTATAAAATAAATGTTTTAGTAGTTTTTTCCTTACAAATATAATATAATTTATATTAAAACTACCGATTATTTTCTTTATGTAAATATAAAATAACATGGTTACATTATTTTAGTGTTTCTATTTCAATATCTACATTTCAACTCTCATATATAATACTTATATTTATATTAAAATATAACATGTTTTTATTTTAGGTTGGTGTTTTATATAGAAAAATATCATGAACACATTGGTTTATTTATAGATAATCCTATATTAATATTATGATGGGAGATAAAATATATGAGTAACTAAATCTCATGTTATGAAGTATAAAATATTTCATATTGTAATGTTGACCAAACCCAGTTTTCCTAGATCATTATTAAATTACAAAATTGATGAAGTGGATTCAATAAATCACATTCTTTGTAAAAGAATTAATATTGGGGACTAAATAAATTTTAACATAATGAGTGTACAAATCATGTAAAATCAATTTATAGATTTTTTACGTGATAAAATTATAAATTAAAAAAGAAATTAAATAAAATTATTTCTCTCAAAAAAAATGATATATTTTATATTAAAATAACTAGGAATAATTTATAATATAGTAATGAAGACACAACTATTTAATCTAATGTTGATATATTAAAAAAATTATTTATGTTTTATTTCACACACATCTATAGTAAATTATTTTTCCAATTTTGATCATAATTATAATTTCAAAATTTATAAGATATCTTTTGAGGAGTCAAATGAATAAAGAACCATAAAAGAAGTTAAATATTTTATACTAATGTCAAGATTAATTGTTTTTTAATTTCTTATGGAATTGATATAACTTTAAAAACAACCCTATGAATGAAATTTTCATTCAAAAATTTAATTTTAGAAAATTATTATCTCTTATATTAAAAAAATGATGATTTTAAAATAATTAAAAATGAAACAAAATCAAAAAAACATATTGATACTATGTTATAAAATGTTAATTAAATCTTAAAAAATTATTTCAAACGATATCTAATGTTGTGAAATATTTGGCATTTGATATAATGGTGATAGGTCTATGATATGTAGAAATTTATAGTACCTAGTTATAATAATAAAAATATATACATATTTATATGATTAAAGAATTGATTTCATGGAAATTAATCGAATTATTTTGTTGTAATATATAATTAATATATTTTTTTCGAACATGCATTTATTTCAAAATGCATGTCCAAATTTAGTTCTCAATTTTCTAGAAAACACAATTACAATTGGATTAGAAAATCATCCATAAAATAAATTTCAAGACCCCTGAGCATATATATACCAAAAAAAAATTTTTATTGGTAAAATTGTGTAGAAAAAAAAACTAAAAGAATATTAATTATATTTTTACATGGAATTTGTATTTGTAAGATTTATAAGTGGGGAATTATTAAACATACATTAATTTTTAAAATTGATAGTGGATAAGTCTATTTTGGGGAAAATTATATTGAAAATTTTATTGGTGTTAGAAAATTTTGAAATCATAATTAATTTCACATCATCAAGATTCATTATTGAAAATAATTCTAGCACAAATATATTTGTATTTCTGAACATTTTAATGTGGGATAAAAATTATGTTTTTCAAAGAATGCATGTTTTGTCATCATAGCCAAGACCCATTCTATTATGTCAAAAGGAACTAAAAATAACTACATATTATATATTATTTTTTAAGGTGAAAATGTATAATATTTAAAAATGAAATAAATTAAACATTTATTTTGAATGGAAATATGGGAATTATTATTATTTTTGTTAGAAATATATTAAAAGGAAATATAATTTCTACTTTTCTTCGAATTACAATTGAAATGATAAATCTTGTCATGCATGCCCAATGTGCACGTAATAAAAATCCTTTAAAAAACAATTAATGTGGATTTCACATCTACATACATGGATCCAATGAATTTGAATATATTTTTAAAATCATTAATAATAGTCTAGGATGCTAAATATTTTCATTAGGAATGATGTGGTTAATTATATAGATTTATATGGGATTTTTTATATTACTATTGTCAGTTATTATACCTTTAATAATTTTTCATGTCTAGATAAAAATAAAATGAATCACAAATTACTTATTTAATAGGAAATGGAGGGAGAAATTTAAAAACCAATAATTTAATTAATATTATCCAAAAGATAATACATAACTCAAATTTTATATCCATATAAAAACTCAATTGAATTGTGTATTTGAAATGGGAAATAAGACCACACATGAAATTTACAACATTTTTTTTTGTGAATATATAATGACACTAACTTCTGTTATTAATTAATTGAAGAATTATATTCATTAATTAATATATTTGTAATCATCGCTATTTTAATGAAGAATACTAATAGAAATGAAATAAAAGAAAACAAATTTAGAGATAAAAAATATTTCTGGTTTAAAAGGATATAATAATAACACAAAGGATAATTTTTTTAAATGTGATCCAAATGATGAGGAATGAATCTTTCATGGTTTTAGTATAGTTTATAATTTCTATAGTGGTTTCAATGTAAAATTTCAAGGATCTTTAAGGAATAAACTAATGTTATATTTTATTAATGTGATATTTCTAATAAAAAATAATTAATTTTATGATTTTATAGAATTTTTTTAAAACATTTGTCATATATCATTTTCCTAAAAACAGATGATTATGTTGATTATGATTCTGAAACAAATAATCACAAAAGAATTTAAACATGTGACCATAAAAGTGTTCTGATTAAAATTCCCTTATCATTAAAATGTATTCATCTAGAGTAATTTATTCCTTATAATTTCTCTTGCAAAACAAATTCCCTCTCTAAATAATAAAATAAAACAATGGTAAATGCCCATGTTTTTTAAGTTCTTTTATTTGTTATGCAAGAGAAATTGAACTAGTTAAAATGGAAAATAGTTTGGGAATTCGTTGTTATATTATTTGATTTCCCCATTATAGGAACCATGATTGAATTATGAAATAAATAGTATGATCAATGTAGTGTTATTTGAAATAAGCATAATAATGTTTCTAAATGTTACAATATAGAAAAAGTGATACATTATAAGGAATCATATGTTCTAGTTATTATAATTTAACTTATTAATATTCTCCTATCATGTAGATGTAATTATAATTTTAATTTTCCTCATTTGGAATTCAAATATTCTTCTAAAAGTGGTTTTCTTGTCTTAGAAGCCTATGTTGAAAAGTATATTATTTTAGAAAAACCATTTAAAAAAATTCATTTCTCAACCATTCTGAAGTGATCTATGGTCAGAGACAAGACCATAGAACTTGGTATGAATAATTAAGTTCATTTATCTTATAAAATTTATTTCTATTATGATTCTATATTTATAAAAAATTTATGAAATTAATTCTAATAATATTTATTTTCATTTGAATTTTAGTTAATGGAATTGTTTTTGGATCAACAAATTCATTACTCGATATTAATTTTTTAATGATAATGAATAATGAGTCTAAAACTATCACCATGGGTGATATTTATTTAACTATTGGATTTATGATTTATCAAAATGACATAAGTAATGTTTCAAACAAAATAATATTTATACAAGACATACATACCTCATTTGTACATGAGTGTATCATAGTACAACCAAATCATATGAGTTCCAACAAAATCATTGATTTGGATAAATTTGGGAAACATTGTAGAAAAATTTATTTATGTAGAATTATTAGGGTGATAATGTATTTTACTGCTTGAAGTATATATACTCTATTTTCTGTTTGATTATATTCATAGTTATATAAAATCCTAATTAATCCCATTTAAAGATACATAAATAATTTTAATGTACTAGAAAGTCACTATTACTCTCCCCCTATATAAATTTATCAAAAAATTATAACTATAATTTAATATAATAATAAGATTCTCCTTTTTATGGTTGTAGATATGATATAAAAAACCCCCAATAAACTCCCACATTAATATAAAATCCATGGTTTTATGGAATTGTATGATATGATACTATGATATATTATACAGTACAAATGTATAATATATTGTTGAAGGTAGTTTTTCTACACATGTGTTGTGGATGAAACCATCTATAATGGGATTTATATTTAATTTAAATATTGTACAAATAAAATGGACTTTAAAAAGTTCTATAAAATTTCATAAAAATAAAATAAAAATTATTGAATAAGTTGTGTAGATAGAAGGCATCAATTCCTGCGAAATCACACAAAAAATTGTGAAATATACCTTGAATTTGTTTCAAATGAAAATAATTTAGTTGATTCATTTTTTATTCATTTATAATTAGGTATATTTGAATCTATTAAAATAGAAATATAATTATATAATATAATACACATTTTTTTATGTAATTATTATTTTCTTATGAAATCCCATTTTATGAATTAATTTTTTTTGGTATTTTATTTTTTTTATATTTTAAAAGTTCATTTGTAAATATTTTTATTTAACATTGTTTTTTGAAATTATATTTCAGTACTCCATTGAATCCTAATATGTGGGATATTTTATCCTCCCACCTTAGGAATAGTAATCTCTTTTCTTATATTATATTATTTAATCCATTTCCCAAATCAAAAAAATGATGCATCTATAGTCCACAATCCCCAAAACCCCTTATGTTTTATCCCCTCTCTCAATTCACCTATGATTTAAATACAACGACCTAATATATTGAAACCATTAAATAAAAAAAATACTATATTAAATTACCTAGTCGAGCATGATGAATACTTGAATGACATATGAATGAGACCCAACCATCCCTAGGAACATTATAGAATGTTGGCCACCACACCAAGTTATTATTAGTAAGTATATAGTTCTTTATAAGTTGATTTGAAATGTTATTCTATTTATGAAAGTATTCAATTTTCATGTTTGGGGTCTATTTTAAAGAATGGATAACTTTTCTTATGATAAATAATGATGTTAGTGATTAATATAACAATCAATGTATTCTGTTTTAATTTTGTGATGATAATATGTCATTTAATGTCAATGTAATGGAGTTTTCAATTAAATCTGGTGAAATGAAAATCGTTCAATATCCTTACAATGTAAAATAGAATTTATGAAAATATGTGGTGAGTATATATAAGAATGAACCATTTGAGCATATGACATCCATGTTTGGGGAAGATATGGTAAAATAGAAGGCAATTAAATATCTGAAGACAAAGTGGAGAGTTTAATTTTGGATGTTACAAAATAGTATTGCATCAATGGATGAAGTGTTTGAGAAATTAAAATTACAATATAAGTATCTACATTATTTTCTATTGGATGATAATATGGTTTTTCTAACACTATAAAATCATATATTCATGCCCAATTTTTCTAATAATAATAATTATGTTTTTTCATCATTATATTAATTTTCTATCTCTTGTGTTTAAAATACTAAGGTAGATATGATTGAACGGGATAATTTGATGTTTTAAATATTTAAAAAAATGCTAACTAATATTGTAAACTCATTTAGATACTCTCTATATTCATCACTATGTATGCTGGTCAGAGATAATAATAATTGAAAGGATAATTAATTTTCTAATCATCTGCAACATATTTAGAAGGAGCACTCTCATTATTGTTTTCCAAATGTTTCAGCATAACTTTGGGGAGAGTATACTTAGTAATGAGTTAGGGAATATTCTATGGAATATGGACACACACCTTTTAAACCTACATGATCTAAATTAGAAGATAATGAACTTTATGATTCTCCTTATATTCCTGATATTAGAATATTTGATGGGACAATAAATAATGGGTATGCTAATAATGTTTCTATATTAATTCTTAAGGAAGGCATTGTATCTTCTATTATTGATGTTGATCCTTCTATTTTATTACATAGTCCCAAAAATATAGTTATAGATTCCAATTTTAATAATGAATCTACTAATACAAAAGCTCAAAAATATTATACTATTGGGATCTCTAAATCACACATCAAAAGAGGGAAAAAATATGGATGAAGCACTTTCATTTCATTAACTTAATAATTTAGAAAATGTAAAGACCCTGAATTAACATGATTTTATTTTTTAAAATAATGGAATTTTACGAGTCCACAAAATCTGACGGTGTCTGATTCCGAGGCCCGGAGTGCCCGAAATGATCAGTAAATGTTTTTTTAATCTTAATTTAATGCGCGTAAGCTGTTTTCCTTAAAAAGTGGCATAACTCATAAAAGATTACTCAGGTCAGAAATTTGAGTGCACTGTTGCACTCAGGATGGCAGGTATACACAAGAGGCGACCTATGATTAGTCAGCATGGGCCTCCTGTGAGAAAACCAAAAAATGGAATAATCATTAATAAAATAATTAAATAAATTTTTTTATTTTTCAAATTCTTATAACTCACAAATGGTAACTTGATTTAAAAATCCAATACCAACACTAAACTTGTGAGGGCATGATTTATTTATGTAGATACTATCGTTGGCCTGCGCGGGCCACTAGAGAATGTTTGTTTTTTTTTCGCAAATAAAATAATTAAGTAAAATTATTTTATTGTAATATTTATAACAAATGAACGATATCTCAGATAAAAAATATGAGTGTACGTTTATGTCCGCTGGAGTGTGTTTCGCCTAGTCAGAGCCTAACCTCAACCGGTGCGGGAAGAGGGTGACTGATTATAATTTTTCAATCTTTTTTTCGGGTACGTTCAGTAAACACGCGAGTGATGTTTGTAACTTTTCAATCGGTGCTCGGAATTGAAATCTGAGGGCAGAGTTGAATCTCAGTGCTAGTATTATTTTATGGAGACCTTCACTTCGAGGATAGTGAGTCGATAATAAAAGTTAGTTTTTGGGGTTTTTAGCTTTTGAATTAAATAAAAATAAAGTATGTGGCTTTAATTTTATTTGACGGTTAAAATCTCCTCATGGATGTTAGAGGTGGGACCACCCCGCCTTAGCCTCCCATGAGAGGTTATGGTGGTGGGGCCCACCCGATCCTAACCTCCCACAAGGGGTTATAACGTGGGGACCACATTGGTCTAAACTCCCATATTAATGGGAGAAGAAAACCTCTCAAATCTCCCTTATAAATGAGGGAGAGCTTGTCCACCTCCCCTAATTAATTCCTTGTGCCATCCCATTGATTTAATTATGGGGATCCTACCTAATTAATTGGAAAATTTTGAATATTGTGCCAAAATATTAATAGTATATTACAATCTATTATTTTGTTTGCATATTTATTTTTGTGGCAGATTTTAGAGGAAGATTTGGGAGAAAGCTCCCAATGAAGAACCATGTCTCCCAACGAAGAACGAAGAATGAAGAACACCGACAATCTTAGAATTCTTCCTAGAATCATCAACCGTCGTGAGAGGTCTTCAACAACCGACTTCTGCATCAATGTCAATGAGCTGACGCAGCTCGATATTGGTTGTGCATGGCGGATGAAACGAACAATGAACTCCTTCATCTTCATCCCGCGATTTCAACATCGAAGACTAACGATCAAATGTAGGTGTTCTTTACATGTTGATGCATAACATGAATGTTCTTAAATGGTTGGAAATGAAATTTTTGCGCATGAGTTGTTGTTCATATTCTTACTTCTTGATGAGCAAATTGATACCACCCTAAATACGGGGGGTGCGGGCCAAACCAACATGGCCTGATCCCTCTGTCGTTCCTGTTTATGATGATCTTCGACATGGTGATGAAGCAACAGAACGACGAAGGGGTTGACGACAATGGTCACGCTACCCGTGGCCTCCGAAAACCCTGCTGCACCCACGGTGATCCAGTGATCTGGGATGAACCACGGCCATCCTGTCGTGCAGCCCTAGCTGCGCAGTTCGCCGACCGAATTGGCTGAGCCACCCCGGCCGCACTGCCGTCAGCCCGCGCCGCCCCACTCCTGTCCCCCCACGTCGTTCGTACGCCCTGGTCAAAAACACCATCTTGTGCTGGACCGAGCCACGCCGAACCTCGCCGGCCCGGCCTCCCGGCCGCCCGTGCCTCCCGTGCACCCTGACTGAACCAGCCAGCCCGCGCTGGCCGAGCCGCCACCCGCCGGCCCACCAGTCGGCGCGCTGCCAGCATGCCCGACCGACCGCCTTCCTTCCTAGTGCCCTAGCCTCTCCAGCCTCCAACGCCGGCCCGCAGTCTCCCTTGTGGCAACTAGGCCAAACTAGCATGGTCGCGCCCTCCGAGCTGAGCCGCGCCGAGCCGCACCCCCATCACGCTTTAGGCCAAACTACCCCCGCGACATGCTGGACTGGGCCTAGAGGGACGGGCCAAACCTAACAGGCTGGCCCGCCCAATGGGCTAGGCCAGACCCAAGAGGTATGAACGGGTCGACCCAAACATGGTCGGACCGGACCCGGGCCCACTACTGACCCCTTTACTTTCTTTGGCCATATCTTTGGCACCCGACGACCAATTGATGTACCGTCAGCGGTGCTGGTCTTCTTAGATTGCAAAAGTCACTTTGATTATACCCCACTGGAGTTAGGGTTAATATTGAGATATCGTCTGTTTGGATCATAGATGAATCCAATCGGGCCACGGGCCTAACAAGATAAAAACTCACAGATCGAGCGTCTGATTGATGCGCCGTCGGTTGCATTGAGACACCTATGATATGGCAGAACATTGAGATTCATATAAGTTGGACTTCGTGTCAATTGGATTATTGACCATTAGCTCATGGAGAGGATCGTCCCGGAGATGAGCAAGAAAAGTGCGGATATATCAGACCAGTTTCGGGTTTACCCTCTAGCGGGGCTGGGCAATGGGTTACCTGTTGATCTTAGGATTTTCCCTCCAACTCGACAGGTTAGTGGGTTACCCGTTTAACTTTAGGGTTTACCCTCCAACTGGGATGAGCAGTGGGTTACTCGACGACCTCTTAGGGTTTACCCTCCAACTCGGCTGGGCAGTGGGTTACCCATTGACCATAGGGTTTACCCTCCAGTTGGGCTAGAAATTGGGTTACCAGACAACTTCTTCAGACTCATCCCATTCTATGTGTCTAGTCAGTGACTTTTCTCCGTTAATACCATAGTGGGACACTTGGTTGTACTGTAGGCCCATTGTACTTCATAGAGGAGGTGTTCTCCGATAGCCATGGTTTCAACAATGTGAATGAGGATGTTATTTGATATTATCCCTAGAATAAAATCATGGTTGAGTTGAGTCCGTAACTTTCTGTATTTACCTCATGATTGAGATGGATTACTATATAAAATTGGTACGTGTATAGGCATATAACTAAGTGGGTATATCTATTTATTTCATAATTTTTGGTTTATCCTTGATGGATTTAGTGAGACCTTGAGGTTCTCGGTGTCCCTACTGAGTCTCGTTATACTCACACATGCACGGGATTTTCCCTCACCTCGTTGTGTTGGTTGCAGATGATGGACAACACTGACTGAGGCTGAGAGTACCTGGACTGGATGGTACCAGAGTTGTACAATATGACGTGTCAGTATGCGGAGGAGACCGACATGCGTGGAGTGCTAAGGAGACTGTATGTACCTACCCTTCAGTTAGGATCCTTATTGGACAATCTAAGAGTTGCTCTTCATCTTTCAGCTATTTTTTTCTTTTTAGTTGTACTTGTTTTCAGTTGTACTTGTTTTATCATGTTGGGCTTGTATTCCAACCCCACTACTTTCATCACTCTTGTATACTGTCTTACTTTGTGTTTTTCTTCTAGCTCATACTATGTTGTGTGCGTTTTCATGTTTTAATGGAAATGTCTTCCCATTTGAGATATTTACGCCTTTGGTTGTAGTTTCCAGTCTCTAGCCTATTGAAGGCAGGTTCGGGGTAGTAACGTTACGGGCCTCAGCGAATGGGTCGTGACAAATTGGTATTAGAGGGGATACCCTACCGGAACAGCTTAGGGACTACCTAGGTTTTAGGTTTCAGGTCCAGAACGAGGGATTTGTGCTTTAAAGTGGTGGATAATGTAACACCCCATGAAAAGTGAGACTTAGAAGGCTAAATGTTAGTACCCATGTCAATAATGTGCACATTTCTTTTCGGGAGCCTACCTGATTAGAACTCCAAAGTTATGCATGCTTGGCCTAGAGTAGTAATCAGGATGTGTGACCTTCTGGGATGTTTTCCAAGGTGTGTGTGAATGAGTACAAAACACAATGATAGAACATGTGTTACCTTATGGGGACAGTCATTAGTCTGATAAGAAACCCAAGTGATTAATAGCCTATGGTGTGTTGGGAAGGAAATCAAGGTGAAACATTCTTTTCGGGAGCATACCTGATTATAACTCCATAGTTAAGTATGTTTGGCCTAGAGTAGTAATTTGGATGGGTAACCTTCTAAGATGTTTCCCAGGGTGTGTGTGAGTGAGGAAAAAACACATTAAAAGAACATGTGTTGTCTTCTGGGGATTTTAATTAGTCTAATAAGAGACCCTAGTGAGTAATAGCATATGGTCCGCTTAGTGATGAGGTTCAGTGCGCAGAACATTTCCTGAGACACTACCATTGGGTAGTGTGAAACCTATATGACTACCCATTGGTTAGCAGTTACAGTCTGGTGTACCAGTAGAGGATACATGTAGGCTTAGTGCCTTGCACATCATTCGGCATAAGATACCCCATAGGTTCTGAGGTGAGCCCGACTCACAGGTGGCTAAGGACTTGCTCGAGGATGTGGATGATATTTCTCTAAAACTTCTACTAATTTGGAAGGATGACATGTCGGTAGTTGTGTATTCATCGAGTTGTACCGATCATTCCAGGTACTCGATCAATACGATACGATTAGTTCTTGAAGGATCGAAATTCTAAGAGAGGTGTGTTTAAAGGACATCTAATCCAACACTATTACTCTATTCATTCCTAACTATTATATGGTTCTAGATTGAACGATTTTGGTGGAATTTTCTTTGGTTGAAAAGAAACAGCCAGTGAATGTTAGCAGTGGGAAAGTAGTGAACTAGCGCCAGTCTCAGAGACATGGGTGTGTAAAATGTGTTAGGGATAGATGAATCTGAAGGGCAGCAGACATGAAAGCAGAGCTAGGAGAGCATCATGTGGTGGTGTACTTTTCAACATTTACAACCACCCCCTTTTTTTGGACCCCTCCATGCTCAGGGAGCGAGAGGGTAGGGAAAGAGTGTTGTTACATGCGGTCAAGGAATGCGACCAAAGGGATCGAGGAATGATTCGAGGTATGGTCTATGTCTACTACTAGTTTCCATTTCAATATAACTAGGTACCAATCATTCCCTCATTCCACAAATATTTTCCATTACCTAGAGTTTCTGGTTAAACCTTTGAATTGACCCACACTGCTAGAGATAACTTTGGGATGAGACTCGATAATCACACTTACACCGATGGTGCGATAAGACCCTTAAGGAAAGAGTTTCGGTTGGATCCTTTTTGGAGAAGCATTGAGGCCTTATGACATTAGTTTGGGTTTGGACTTCACATCCACATTTCACACTGAGATTAACAATACTAGTCATAGAAGTTTTGGTTTATCTATAGCGTTGGGATCAGTTTTCGTTGTTCGGGGAAAAAGAAAACCCTAGAAGCATTGAATAAACTCATTCATATGAGTGATAAGTGAATCACTCTTGAGTCATACAACCAACCCCTCGTGGTAGCAGAAGTTGACTTTGAGATAGTCTATACTCCTAGGAAGGGGAACATGGTAGCAGACGCACTCAGTTGAAGGTCTGGACTGCATCTACTCATTGAGGCGACAAAGTAGTTGGCTTATTGTAAGATATCATTTGTGGATTGAGATGGAGCATCATTCCTTCAATCACTTATAGTCACTCACCCACTTCTTCACCGAGTCGGGGAGGCACATCATGGGGATGTAGACTGAAAGACACGATGTGCTCATATATCCATAGGGCATTCACATGATGGATTTTCTGATGGTGGGGAGCAGATCATCCTCTTTAGAAGAAATACTATGGTACCAATGTCACTTCAGGAAAAAGTGTTTAGGTAGTTACACACATACCTTAAAGGGGTACATCAATTGGTGGCAATGATGTACGAGGACCTCCATGAATAGAACATGTGGTCGAGAATGATGAAAGTAGTTGCAGAGTTTGTCTTTCAGTGCCTCACCTGTCAGCAAATAAAGGCAGAACATCAAGTACCAGTAGGCTTTGTTCAGCCTTTAGAGGTCCTAGAGTGGATTTGGGATGGAATATCAATGGAATTCAGGATAGGAATTCCACGCACATCCATTGGACATGACTCAATTAGGGTGATCGCTGACTGACTCCCAAAGACAACCCACTTCCTACCGATCAGAGATCACAATTCATTAAAGGGCTTGGGACACCTCTATGTGCAAGAGATTCTGCATCTACATGGTGTACATTGGAATATTATCTCCAATCGTGATGCACATTTTACATCTCAGCCATGGAAGGGGTTGTAGGAGGTTTTCGGGACGCAACTTCTTTTGAGCAGCACCATCCATTCTCAGACGAATGGTCAGACTGATCGGAAAATTCAGACCCTCGAGGACATGATGTGTTCTTGTTTCCTCGACATCAGTTATAGCTTGGATGATCACATACCCTTGTTGGTGTTTTCATTCAACAAAAACTATCACTCTACCACCGGGATGGCACCTTTCGCGGTGTTGTACGGTCAACCTTGCAGACACCTTTGTGATGGACAGACCCAGGGGAGTCAACACTCGTGGCACCAGAGATGATACGGGAAACCAAAGAGAATTTGAAGATCATCTAGGAGAGAATGAAGACTACAAAATAAAGGAACAAGTCGTATACTGATAGAAGATGATGACCTCTGGAGTTCAAGGATCATGACCACGTCTTTCTACGGGTCTCACCTTGATGAGGTTTGATGAGATTTTTCCGAGTTGGAAAGTTATCTACGACGTTCATTAGACCTTTGCAGGTCCTCAGCAGAGTTGGTGAGGTGGAATACCACATAGATCTTCCACCTCAATTGCACCAGTGCATGATGTATTCCACATATCCCTGCTGAGGAGATATGTGCACAACCATTCTCACATCATCGAACAAGGAGAGTTGGACGTCGATGATGGGGAGACCGTTATGGAGGTTCTAGTTGGGATTGAGGATCGACAGAAGAAGGTACTTCTTGGATGTTCGATACCACTAGTGTGTGTTTGTTGACAGCATGAGAATCTCAAGAAGAACACATAGGAGAAGGAGGACCAGATGTGTGAACAGTACCCCCATTTTTTTCCTTAGTTTTAGTTGTGGCTTACGGGGATATATAGCCCTGGTGTGGGGAGAATGTAAAGACCCAGAATTTCAATGTAATTTTTTTAAAAATTTATGTTAATTTTACATGTCCTCTAAATCATACGGTCTACGATCCTGAGGCCTGAAGTGCTCTTAATGATCCATCAACGTTTTGTTATTCTTATTTTAATGCGCGTAAGCAGTTTTCCTAAAAAAGTGAAATATCTCTTAAATGATTTCTCAGATCAGAATTCTAAGGGCACTGTTGTGCTCAGGATGGAGGGTTTTCCTTAGGCACAACTTAAGATTAGTTATCACATGCCTCCTGTGAGAAAACCCAAAAATGGAATAATCATAAATAAAATAATTAAATAAATTATTTTATTTTTCAAATGCTTATAACTCACATATGGATACTTGGATTAAAAATATAATACCACCACTGAACTCGTGAGGGAATGATTTTTTTAATTAGATACTAACTTCTGCCAGCATGGGCCACTAAAAAGAGTTAGTTTTTGGCTGCAAATAAAATAATTAAGTGGAAATAATTTTATTGTAAAATTCAAAACATCTAAATGGTAACTAATATTAAATATCCAAGAGTACCATTGTGTTCGATGGGGTGTTTTTCACCTATGAAGAGCCTAACCTCGACCGATGCAGGTCGATATTGACTTTTAATAATTTTCCAACACTTTTTTCATGTATGTTCATTAAACGCACAAGTGATGTTTTGTAAATTTTGAACCGGTGCTCAAAATTGAAATTCGAGGGCACCGTTTAACTCACAGTGCCAGTATTCTCTTGTGGAGTCCTTCAATTCAATGATAGTGAGTCCAAAATAAAATATAAATTTGGGGTTTTTATAGTTTGAATTAAATAAAAATAAATTGTGTGGCTTTATATTTATTTGATGGTTAAAATCTTCTCTTGGAAGTTAGAGGTGGGACCACTACATCCTAACCTCCCATGAGAGGTTTCGGTGATGGGGGACACCCAAACCTTACCTCTCATTAGGCATTATAATTTGGGGACCGCACGGGGATAAACACCCCTATTATTGGGAGAAGGAGAAAACCTCTCTACTCTCCCTCATAAATGAGGGAAATATTTTTAACCTCCCCTAATTAATTCCTTGTGCCAACCCCTTGAATTAATTAAGGGAAGCCTACCTAATTAATTATACCAATTTTTATATTGTGCCATAAAATTAATAGGATATACAATCAATTATTTTGTTGGCATATTCATTTTGGTGGAAGATTTTAAAAGATAATTTGGGAAAAATATCCCAACGAAGAACCTTGTCTCCCAACGTAGAACGAATAACGATGAACACCGACCTTCTTCGACTTCATCCTCGAAGATTCAACCGTTGTGAGATGTCTTCGACGACCGACATTCGCATCATTGTCAATGAGCCAATGTAGCTCGATATTGGAAGTGCATGGCGGACGCGACGAATGATGAACTCCTTCGTCTTCTTCCCACGACTTCAACATCGATGACTAACAATCAAAGGTAGGGGTTTTACATGTTGATTCTTTCCTTTAATCTTATTCAATGGTTGGAAAAGATTTTTATGCGGATGAGTTGTTGTTCATCTTTTATCTTCTTGGTGAGCCAATTGATACCACCCTAAACGCCGAGGGTGTGGGCCAAACCAACATGGCCCGACCTCTCCATCATTCTTGTTTTAAATGATCTTCGTCATGGTGATGAGAAGACAGAACAACGAAGGTGGCGACGAAAAAGGCCACACTAGCCGCGGCCTACGCAATCCACACTACCCACATGATGGTCTGTTTCTAGGGGCCGAACCACGGCCCTCCGGCCGCGCTGTCCGCCGACCGAATTGGCCAAGCCACCCAGTCCGCACCGCCACCGGCCCACGACATCGTGCTCTGGTCGGCCGCACCATTCATTCACCCTGACTGAACTCACCAGCCCATGCTGGCCGGAGCTGCGCCAAATCACGCTGGCCCGGCCTCCCGGCCGCTCGTGCCTCACGTGCGCCCAGCCCTAACCCGACAACCCGCGCTGGCCGAGCCGCCACCAAAACACCAGCCGGCCCGCCTGCTGTCCTGCCTGCCCACCCACTATCCCGCCTGACGACCTGCCCTGAGCCCTGGCCGCATCGGCCTCCCAAGCCGGGTCGCATCCTTCCTCACGACAGCTAGGCCAAACCAGTCGGACCGCACCCTCTAGGTTGAGTCACGCCGGGCCGCACCCTCGTAATGCTCCAGGCCGAACCACCCATGCTTTTTAAGGGGGTGGGAATAGCATGTCGGGCTGAACATAACATGTTGGCCCGCCCAATGGGCTGGGCCAGACCCATCAGGTCTGACTGGGTCGACCTAGACCAGGTCGGACCTGACTCGGACACACTACTGACCCCTTTCAAATATTTGGCCGTATCTTTGGCACCGGACGACTGTTTGACAAACTTTCAGTGGAATTGGTTTTATTTGGGGGAGACAATACCTTTCAGTATACCCCCGGGGAGTTTGGGGTAATATTTAGATATAGTTAGGTTGGATCGTACACGAATCCAACTGGGCCCCCGGGACTAAAAGAGTAATAACTCACATACTGGGCATCTGATTGACGTGTCTTCGGTTGTGTTGAGACCCCTATGATGGGGATGAACATTGAGATACATCTACATGGGACTTCATGAAAGTTGGACTGTCGACCTGTAGCTCAGGGAGCGAATCCTCCCAGAGACGAGCGATCATTGTTCGGAGATATCAGACCAGTTCCGGGTTTACCCTCCAGTGGGTCTGGGCTGGGGGTTACCTGTTTATCTTAGGGTTTGCTCTCCAGCTAGGCTGGGAAGTGGGATACATGTTGACCATTAGGGTTTACCCTACAGCTGGGCTGGGCAGTGGGTTACTCGATGACATCTTAGGTTTTGACCTCTAGCTGGGCTCGGCAGTGGGTTACTCTTGACCATAGGGTTTACCCTCCAGATAGGCTAGGTGGTGGGTTACCCGAAGTCCTCTTAGGGTTTACCCTCCAGCTAGGCTAGGCATTGGGTTACCCGATTACTTCTTCAGACTCAGCCTATTCTATGTGGCTTGTCTGTAAATTTTCTCCATGAATACAGTATCTAGATCTTTTGTTGTACGATAGGGCCACTTTACATGACAGAGGAGGATCTCTCTAGTAGTATAGGTTTCGACAATGTGACTATGGAAGTTATTTGATACTATTCCAATATTTCAATCCCGGTTGAACTGAGTCCGCAACATTTTTTATTTACCTCATGATTTAGATGGATTACTTCATAACTTTGTTATATGTATAAGCATATACCTCTATCGTTTTATCTATTGATTTCATACTTTTTTGTTTATCCGTGTTGGATTTTGTGAGACCATGACGGTCTTGGGGTCCCAACTGAGTATTGTTATACTCACCCATGCACGTGCTTTTCCCACACCTCGTTGTGTTGGTTGCAGATGACGGACAACACTTAACGAGGCTGAGAGTACCTGGACTGGATGATACCCAGAGGTGGACCATACGATGTGTCAGTACGCGGAGGAGACCGACGGGTGTGGAGTGCTGAGGAGGCTATCATTACCTACCCTCTAGGTAGGATCTGTGGTGGACGATCCTGGAGCTTCTCTTAACCTTTCAGTTGTTTTGTCCTTTGTAGTTTTACTTGTTTTCAAATGTACTTGTATTTTCCTATTGGGTTTGTATTTCGGCCCCTTTACTTTCAGCACAATTGTGTACAGTCTTACATAGTGTTTTTCTTCATGCTCACACACTTTTGTGTGTGTTTTCATGTATTAATGTCAATCCCTTCAAATTTTAGGGATTTACATCTTTGGTTCTGGTCGCCAATCCCTATTCTAAGGAGTTTAACTTTTTCCAATATTCATTGATGTTTATCAATATATATTTTTCTTTTTTTTATCTTACATATATGATCATAATAAGATTAATATTTGTTTTAAATTGAATTATATTTTAATTCCCTCTAAACATAATAAATTAGTTATTTTGAAACATTTATTTATTTAATAATATGTCTATAAGAACTATTTATTTTACATTCACCTTTTCATATAAAATGGAATCCATAAAACTCATGTCTTATCTGTAAATAAATAGGGATATTTATCATTCACTACTAAATCAATATCGTATGTGGACTCCTAATATTTTATTTTATTTTACGACAATATATTTTTCATTCTTGTTATCTTTTCCCAAACACATGTTCCCTTTGATGTTATATCTAGATAGATTCTTCCTCAAAAGTAAGGTTGCGATAAAATTCCACACAATTAGTTCAAATTATTTTATTGGATACTACATTTACATTCCTAACATGGAAATGATGAAGTTTGTATGGCCATTGGAATGGATTTATAGTTGTGCTAACAAGTAGGAAAGTACTAAAAAAGGGTCTTGAATGTCATATGGTTCAATGTACCTTTGAATTAGTTTCTACATATTTATAAATCTAATTAATTTATAACATGGACATATTTTGAGAAATATTTGATCCATAACTGAAACGTGTTATACATTCATTTTACTTTTAACATAACACATTAGTTGAATCTATGCATGATTAATATGGTTATTGATGAAATTTATCTTATATATAGTTTCATTTAAAAATATTAACCACATGAATATTATTAATTATAATTGTCATAACATGTGAGATATATATATTTTCATATACAGATATTCATAAGGAGACATTTCAATACTCTAGTGAAATTTTTCTTATAAGATACTTCAAATAGTGGATTATATACTTCCCAAATATATTGAAAATCAAGTGAAAAAAATCCCTTATGTTGTCTTCCATGGATTGAATCATCTTCTATTTCATATCATCTATTTATTATTTATTTTTTGTTACAAATATTAAATCAGTATTCATAGAATAATAAATGATACACTAATACCTAGAATTAAATCATTATCACAATATTCTACAATTGATTGTGGTGACCCATGATGTACTAATAATTCATGAATATATATATATATATATGATAGTGGGGACTTTTATAAAAATATAATTCTATGGTGAATATTTTTTCAGACTTTCTTAATTAATCAATGATTACTGAAATGGTACTATTACTATCTAATGTCTTAAGATAATAATTAATAAGTTATTGAATTATTTTATCTCACGTCTATAAATTTATGGGTATAGATTGCACAACTATATTTTTTAGTTGTCAATCTAACTATCCATGATTAAATACTGAAAATATTTTTTGTATAATAAGAAATATCCCATTACTTATCTTCTCACTAGTTGTGATCCTGACGATCTCTATATCTTTTCATGTTTCCTTAGTTTATTGATAGGTTAATCTTGAGAGTTTAATCTATCATTTATTTAAATATGTCTCTAATATATTGGCTTAATTATCATGTACCATACCTTAGTAATTTCTACTGATGAATATTCGACATATAAAATATTTTTTTATAATATCTCTCTCTTTTTTAAGAATCTTCTATTGGTTCATTCATGATTGTCTATATTAATGATGAATGGGAATTAATATGGTATATAATTAATGATTTTACATCCCTTATGACATCCATTATCATCACTAGAACATCCTTGATCAATGTATCTCCATTAATACTCATCATTGTAATAAATGTTTTATCTTTCCCAATCAACTCAACATTGATTATTTTTTCTTTCATTGAATTCCTATTGTTAGAAATATCATTGTTCATGAGTCTCCATAAATCTCTTTCAATTCATTTTTATTTATATTTTTCATAAATTATAAATGATATTATTTTGGTTAGTTTATATAATATACTTATCCCTATTAATATAGTTTCCTTATATCCTTAATGAAAAATTAACTATAGCTAACACCAAATTGTAGTAGGATAATTATAATCACAATGTCACATCCATTGTGATATTGATTAAATAACCTTGTAACTCTACACGAGAATAAATTCATATATTTCATATGATGAAACAAAATATCTGAGAAATAATCCCTCACTAGTGGGTAAAAATAGTTGATGTTCACTATTTGAGAATTTTTTCATTTCATTTAAACTTCCATAACATTCCTTTATCATGATATATTGAAATAACTTTTTTGTTTTTATGGCTATTGGATTAATAAAATGTTATTTTGTCCAAAAACCATATATATTATAATTTCTGGTCTTAAAAATAATAAATCTCAGTCACTGTTAAATAATGAGGCCACTCATCTATCTCCATTTTTACTAGTTGAATGTTCTAAGATTCCTTCACTGGCCACAATGTGTCCCTTGATTTCAGAATAATGTCACCAAAACATGGATTTATTAAATCTATTGAAAATAATATATTTCTATTGAGTATTTAATATTACATATAGATGATCATCAAGATCATCACATGATTTGTAATATTTTAGAACGCCCTTCTTAAATATGTCTATAATTAAATCATTTATGTACAAAAATTTATATTCAATAAATTCCAAAAATTTTGTAGGATTATTAGTAAATCCAATGATAATTGTATCCAAATCATAATATAAATTTCCATTATTAATAAATTCTAAGGAGAACTTTTTTTCATCACCTTCGAATGATGATAATACAATTAGAGGACACTCATGGTTATAAATTTAGCTGAATAAGGTTGATTGAATTAATAAAAAATCATTTATAGATGGTATTTGTTGTTTAATTTTATTCCATTACATTCCATTAAATAAATACATAGCCTAATTGATATATTCATCTTCTGAATTTGGAACCATGTGCCTCTGATGTGGATATTTTTGTCAAATAAAACATTTCTCTAAAATTTCATGAAGTTGTTTCTTTAATTACTTTATCTCCAAGATCACTGACATATATATAGTATTTTGTATTTAATTTTTTGAGGCATAATTAAATTTGGGAAACCCAATTTTTTCTATGGTATTTCAAGATAATTCATTATGAAATAAATTTAGTTATTATTGAATTATTAATCCATCTCTTATCCTTATACATTCTTTTTATTTTTATTATTAAAAATTAATTTCTTCAAAGAAGGAAATAAGAGGTGGTTCTTGAAGTGAATCTGGATTAGATATCATTTATTTATAGATAATAACATTTTTTACCTTCAATAAAATATAAATTTTTAATTATATAGTTGATCATGGGAAAAGATTTTTTAGGGAATCCATCGAAGTTATTTTTTTTCAAATTCAACAATTTGAATGACTACCATTGTTTTGGTGACATTATATGCAGCAATTTTATCAAGTGAACGCTTGTATATCATGGGTTTTTGAATAGTTTAACCTTGATATTTATCAGAATAATGATCGAATCATATAATTGGAATTAATTAGATTATTTTTGTAAACATAGATGAAATAAATGAATGCATAAGAAATTTAAAAAATTGCAATAACTAGCATTGAGTGTGTGATTAGTTTTCCTTCCAAAACATTATACAAAACCTTTAATTCCGCGATCACAATTGGAAAAATATAATTTTGGTAATTTAGACTATGTTGGGGTGGAAGATCGTTTCCCTCCATTTTCTTTTGATTTGAAAATTTCTAAGAAAGGTGTATAAACACCCTATACATGAAGCATTATATTTTCGGTTCAACTAGCACAATATTCTATTTATCACTACAATTGATATGTTATATTTTTATATATCCTTTATTTTTTATCTCTATTCCATTATCTTCAACACTTTAAAAATTCTCAACTATTGTGTAGAAAGAAAGCTGAATTCTCTTCCTATACTTATTTGACATGAGTAGTTGTTGTTTACTTCATTCTCAATATTGAAAAAACATCATCCAAAAATTTTACCCCTTCCTTACCATTTTATTAGTTATTACACAATACCATTGTGCAGTCCTAAATTTTATTTCTATAATACGATGATATTTTAATATATTATTTCATTTAAATTGGACTATATTTTTTATTACGTTTACAAAACACAATATCATACTAAAATAACATAAATATGATTATACATTCAATACAAAGATATTGAATATACATGAATGAATTATATTATCCTAATTATGAAATATTTGTAACAAATTATTTAAGGGAACATTTCATATCAATTAATAAAAAATTTTAATTCAAAAAACCCATTTTATGATTTAAATTATGTAATATTTAAAATTATAATTTCTTATGAAATTAATATTATTTATTAGTAAAAAAATATTGATAATATGTAAAATAATTTATATATAAAAAAATTGTTATAAATATGACTGAATACTAATTAATAGATTATAATTTTTAAAAACATCCATTCAATAAGATAATGTTCCACATAAATTTTTCCTGGAATTTTATAAATAATTATTTATTAATTTTTTTAAAGTTATTTTGAAAAAATTAAATTAAATTTTAATATTAATATTACAAATTTATTTTTTATTCTTTTATTTTGATAAAATAATATATTTCTTTGTTAATAGTGAAAATATTATTTTTGGAAATACTAATACATTTATGACATCACATGGATATAATAATAACATAAAACATATAATTTTTTTAATAACTATATATATGTTTCATAAGTAATATTATATGTGATTAAATATATTTTTTTTATAAAACATGTATTTTATTTTTTAGTTCACAACTAATTTATTTTGAAAAATAATATTTTTACATAATATAACATTATCTTTTATTTAATTCTAGTAACATTTATGAATTTAATCAATTGAAATATATTTTAATTGTAAATGTTTTAGTTCTAAGTTATCTAATAAATCAAAAATAATTATATTTTTAAAGGTTATATTGCTTTATGAAAAATTATTTTTCTCATGTGAAATCATAATTGAAAAAATGTTATAATTCAAGGAGAAAAGGAATGAAAAATGATTAAAAGATGGCTTTAATTGAATGATTGATAGATTCTTTAAATTATCTAACCATACATTCAATTCGTTTCTGTTTTTAGAGGCACATGACATATATTCCATGTTCTTTATTGTTATTATTATGAATTGTTTACATATATTCAATTATCCGAACTTATAAAAGTGTCTTGTCACAACATATTTAATACCAATCTATATGTTCTATTTTAAAATAATCCCTTATATTTTCCCATCATGTATAATCAGATTTTTCACTTTTAATATTTTTTAAACTATGATAACCATACTCTATGAATTTACATGGGTTATTCATTGAAAACCTCAAAGTCGTAAGCATGACTAATCTTTTTCATTAAACTATGTAATTTTATATTTTTATTAATTCTTATTTAAAAATTCTAATATAATTACATTATTATTATTTTTCTACTAAAGAATATAATGTTATGGTAATAATCATCATTCACATTTCATTCTTTTCACATAAAAAATTGGAAATGGCCTTTGTGTGTTTTTTCCCAAACAATCACCACCACAAACTATCATGTTTTTTTCATAAATTACATAAAAAAGTTGTACTAATATATAATTTATAAATAAATAAAATATTTATATGATATTTTAGGTTTTAAATAAAAATCATTATTACATATTTTCCCCATTACATGGAAATCAAAATCATCATCCCTGCATACATGTGGGCTAGAACTTCCACGGAAAGGTGTATTCCCAATTTATTAAATAATATCATAGATGGAGATTATGATGGTATCAAAGGAAAATATTATTTTCATAATATAATTAGTTTTATTATATGATAATGTTTAGATCCAATTAATTATATAATAAAAATGATCATGGTTAATAAAATCATATAAAGTATAAATATTTAGAGGAAATTGATCTCTTCATTATATGTAATGTATTTATATACATTTTATACCCATTATAATTCATTAGAAAATTGGTATCTAACGTTAATTATCAATATAGAAGGTCATTAGTATTTTAAAAAATTGATATCTGATAAAAAACACCTCATAATAATCCATTAATAATTATAGGTTCATTTTTTTCATTAACCAGATATTTGATCAATACATAAATTATATAAAATCAATGAATAAGAGAACATATTTAATTGTATAATAAGAGATATATATATATATATTAATAATTGTTTTCCTTGTAATGTTATATGAATATTTTACTCATTAATTATGAAATCATATTTGTTAATTATGAAAAACTAAATCAGTAACATAACATATTTCAACCTCATGGATCATAGAAAAAAATACCACAAAATGAAATTAGATATTTTTAAACAATAATGGATAATATATTATAGTGTGTTATATGATCTATTAATGATGAAATTTTGGAACAAACTATATACCTACACCATATTTACAAAACTAGTTCAATGTGACAATGATTACTTACACCTAGTGTTGAAAATACGTATAACCTAAGTAAAAAAGATAATTATCTAATGCGTATAAACAAAAACCATAAAAGGTTATAGTTATATATAATTATCTTGGGTATTTAATAAATAAATGTAATTTAATTTTTCAGAAAATATTTTTGCAATGAATAATGATCCAGGATAAAGAGAATTGATTTTTTCACAAGATCCTCTAATTGGGAGAAGTTTATTATTATGAAACTAATATCATTTATGAGGTGTATATTTTATAAATTTGAGATGTAATTCAATTAATCATTTTTGATTTATGGTATTTTATTTTAAATTACTATTCCATTCCATCAATAGGTCTTGGTTAAAATGTCACTGAAATAGTAATTGTTTTCATAGAATCAATTATGATTCTTTGATATATGTAAAATGTTATTATCTATGATTACTTTTAATGGATTTATATTGATTTAAAATTCAATTAATTACATATAAGTTATTTCCCTTCAAATAATTTTTATAACCAATGAAATTATATTTCTTTTATATCATATGTGTCTTGACTCACATGTTATCCTAATCATAATATTATTTTAGAAATAAATTTTTTCATTTAGTTATAAATTTTATATTAAAAAACTACATATAAGTTGGGTAGTATCATTTTTTGATTATTATATTGTAACATCCCGATTTTAGTCCCACACACTTCATCCCCATACTGTTTCAATACATCACCTCACGTGCACCACCCCATACGCTATATGTAGAAAACAAGAAGTGAGGCACTAAAGTCGGTCATGAGGAGAATATAATTTCCTTGTCATGATAATACCATAGAAAAAATAAATAATAAATATACTTATGAAATATAACAATAACCATATAAATAAAAATAACACAAGATAAATGAAACAATAAATACAATATGAAAACTAAAAATTAGATATGTAATGCTAGAATACATGCCATGTGTCAAAATGAAAATCCAAATGTAATTATTGTAACAACTTCAAATACGGTCCAAAACAACATATAGTTCCCTCATCCATGATCCATCCAAAATCATTCATCTAACACTTGGTCTTCTACTTTCTCCAACCATGAAATCATGTTGATTATTCCAGTACTGATTAGGAATCTTGAGTTGGGTGTGAGTACAAATATGTAGGCCACCATGAACAGAGTGGTAAAAATTATCTATTAAATAAAAATTTAATAATGTTTTATAAATAATACATTAAATTAATTATGTAAATATTCAACAGTTATTCAATTTGAATTTATTTGACCACATAACCCTCAAGTTCCCGAGGCACCTGAAATTTCAACACCTTCGTCAACTCGGGCTGGAGTCTGATCAATTCTTAAGGTATATTATTTCTCAGAATTCTATTGTTAAAATTAGTCATCAAAATTTATATTTGAATTTTATTTTTACCATTAAACATTTCAAATAACACTATGGAATTTCGATGTAGTAGACCAATTCTCACACCATATTATAACAAATGAATTCCATTTTAAAAATTCATCATTTCAATTCTAATTTGAATTACATTTTTAACATTCCTCATTTGTATTCATCCTATGGGATTTTGATGTATAAAACCAAGTTCAACATAAAATTGTCACATATAAAATCTATTTTTACCATTCATCATTTATATTCAAACTATGGGGTTTATATGAAGAATGTAATGTCCCACACGTGATTATCAAATTAATTAACTATCAATTTAATTCCTAAAATTCAAAATTTTATTTCTCACAAAATTCCATTATGTAAGGATCCGTAAATTTCAATTAAATTTCTTTCATAAATTCTTTGGGATTTTACGAGTACGCAGTTTTTGACTGCACCTTATTCCTAGGCCCGGTGTGCCCAGAATAATTTTCCAAAGTTTTTCTTGGGTAAGTTTATTGAACGAATGAGTGGGTTTTTCTATCTTTTGAACCGATACTGGGAATCGAAATGCGACGGCACCGATGAGTTTGAAGTTCCAGTAAATTCTCAAGGGGACCTTTATCACAATTTCGTTTTAAGCGGGTTGAGAGTAAATTTTTTTGGAATATAGTTTAAAATAAATAAAATTGGTGGTACAATTTTATTTTATGGTTGGTGGTTAATTTCTCCCAAAGGGAGATGAAGTTGGGTCCCACACCCACATAACATCCCATGGGAGGATATTTGTGGGGTGGGTCCCCCACGTGACCCAAACCCTTGATCTTCCCTAAACCCCTTAAACCCCCCCCATTAAACTCCTTGTGTTTAATGATGGAAAAACCCTTGTATTTAATTGGGTAACTCCTCCTCTCCCCACTCTTCTGATTTAATTCTTGCCAACACAAATTAATTTAATTAATTGAACCTCATCAATTAAATGAATTATGTATTTGAATTTGTAATTTTGAAATCAAGGAAAAGTAAAATAAAATAAGGAGAAGAATTATTTTTTTTTGGTTGGATGGTTGTGTTGAGAATTGGTGGAGAAAAATCTCTAGTTTCTTTTGAAGAACTACATCTTCAACGAAGAAAACCAACTCTCCGACGGAGAACGTTGATTCGGCGGCCCTGGTTTCTTTATCTTTTTCTTCCTCCACGATAAAGGGGGGAGACACCGACGATGAAGGAAATGATGACATCATCTGAGGCACTTGATTACCGCAAAATTCGTTCAAGGTAGGGGTTATCATTGTTCATGTTTTATTTATCGATCTTCATTTCTTAAAGATTGGCCGCTTGTTATCGTCATAACGGGAGAAGGTCGGACCGCACAAACACGTCTGATCCTCATTCCATTTTTCTTTATTGATCACCGTTGATGTTTGAGGTGAAGACGGCGCGGTGATGTTTCACCCCACGGGGATGAAGAGGATTGCGGTTGGAGCAGGCCGCGGCAGTGGGGCGCGGAACCATCGCGTCGCGCTGGTCGAACAATAGTCGCGGCCTTAGGCCGCGACAGTCCAGAAATCAAGGGGGTCGAAACCCCCAGACCAGTTTGTAGGGAGGACCCCACAGGGTCTGCCGTTTCCGCAAAAAGGGGGCGGTGCACCCCTTTTGTGCCCCACTCAGCCAACGCCGTGCCGCAGCCGGCTTCCGAGCTGGGCCGCAGGCCGCACGGGCTGGGCCAGCCGCACCCCGTCAGGCTGGGCCGCTCCCCGCCGGGCCAGGCCATGCCCTGCCGGGCCAGGATGCCCCTAAATGGGTCGGGCCGCGCCATCCATGTGTCGGGCCGCGCCATCTGGGCCAGGCTGCGTCCAATAGATCCGGACTCGAACCCGGGTCGGGCCGACCCAGGGGGTATTACGCCGGGTCAGACCGGGCCCAAACCCCATATTTTCGTATCAGGTTTGTTCAACTACACATATCATGGGCTACAGACCTCCGATCGACGCACCGTCAGTTGTGTAGGGATCCCTGGACCAAGAAAGTAGATTCGGTATATTACACTTGAGATTTTGGAGAATTTTGGGTACATCCGAGTTGGTTCAAACTCGAAACCAACCGGGCCCTTGGAGGTGAAACGCTTATAACTTAAGGACCGGACATCCGAATGACATGCCGTAAATTAAGTTGAATTCCTCTTGGTGAGGCGGTTCTCTTGGATTACTTCACTTGAGATTTTGATGCAGTTGGATTACGGTCAGGTTGGTTTTATCTTAAAATCCAACCAGGCCCCTAGGACTGAAAAACCAATATCTCTCAGACTGGGCGTCTGATTCTTGCATCGTCTGTCGCGTTGAGTTCCTTTTAACGAGATAAAACGTTTTGAAACCTCAAATCTATACTTTGGGAAAAGTGATGTATCGCCCCCGTGGCTCGTGGAGAAGACCATCCCAGAATCGAGTGTGCTGTGGGCGGGAACCCTAGAGCTGGCTGAGACTGCGACGACGATGAAGACTGTACTTGGATCCTACGTGGGTTCGGCAACGAGGATGACTGTACTTGGATTCTCAGTGGGTTCAGCAATGATGACGACTATACTTAGATCCTACGTAGGTTTGGAAACGATGGTTTTTATACTTTGATCCTAAGTGGGTTCTGCAGCGACGACATCTGTACTTGGATCCTATATTGGTTCGGTAAAGGAGATGATTAAGAGTCTACGTCAATCATCTCCACCGCTCTTCGTGAATAGTATACATGTGTGAGCTGAGTCTTGACTTTCAATCATTATCTTCAAAATTATTTTCTTGCTTTCCTATGTGGACTGATTTGTACTTTCTTGTGTGGACTGGGTTGTACTTGGGCTTGAGAGTTGGAGTCGACTGGAATTGATGACATAGGTATATGTATTGGCATATACCTAAGTAGTGTTGGTTGATACTTCGTGTTTGTCTTTTTACATTGTGGATTATTCCTTTTTGGATTCTGGGAGACCTTTAGGAGTCTCGGGGTCCCTACTGAGTATCGTATACTCACCCCTGCATGGGTTATGCCCGCACTACATTGTGTTGGATGCAGACGACATAAAACACTAATCGAGGTGGAGTCTTGTGGAGCGGGATGATACCTGGAGGTTGACCACATGGCAGGACGTACTCAGAGCGGATGGCCGGACCCGAGGAGCCAACATGACTATATTCACCCACTCTTCATGTTGGAATTCTGGAGGTCGGCTTAGTGGTTTATGCTTTAATTTTCAGTTGTTGTATGTTCTATTCACAGTTGTACTGTACTTTTAGTTGGGTTTGTATACTGGCCCATTTACTTTATAGCACTTATTTTTGTACTCAGTTTATTTAGTGATTACTTCATCTTGTGTAATCTGTTGTGTTTTTTTCCTATATAAAGGCAATGCCTTCTCTTTTATTGGGATTTACGCCATTGATGCTTGTTGTCGGCCCCTGGCCTATGGAAGGAAGGCTTGGGGTAGTCACGGCATGGTCCCCAAGGACGGGTCGTGACCCATTAATTAATTAAATAATTATATAATAACATTAATTTCATTTATTAGTTAAACAATTAAATAATCACCTCCTTGACATTAATCACCTCAGTAAATAATTAATAGTCTCATTCAATTTCATTACCACAATAATACCCAATAATTAATTTTGCAGTTAATTATTCCAATCCAATAATTTATATATAAAAATATGTAATTCAAAAAGTAATTATTCCACACAAATAAATTTAATAATGAATACCGTTTCCATTCAGTAATTAAAATAATTAATAAAACATGTTCAACAATATCTAAAAATCATTAGTTAATTCAGAAATTAATTATTCCAATTCCCAATCCATATGTTCCCAATTTCCCAATTCCCTCTATTAATTAATTATCCAAAATAATTCATTCATTCATTAGATAATTAAATAGATAATTGTTTTATATATATTCTAAAATTATATACTTGTAATGGATAAGACCTTGGATTTTAATTATGGACCACCCAACTAAAAATTGATGAAGAATGCTAACCACAAAATCCTAAATTTGAGATAAACAACATCATATAATGAGTTAGGTATTTGAATGTCTATTTCAAGATCAAATAATAATGATACCTCAATTCTAGATTTAGATATTTCAAATCCTAAATCTATATCCAATAGGACATAGGACATATTCCGACTAAAATGTGATGGAGATACAAGAGTGAAGAAGGAATCAATAAGGCATAACATCCTCTTACCATAAGGGGTTAAGGACCTCAATAAAAGAAATTTAACCATGAATAATAGATGTTTGAAGCAGGAGAATGATTTTTAGAACCTCCATAAAGAGTATAAATAGAGCTGGTCTGACTTAGGGTCAATTTGGTTGTGTTTCAAGGGTTTGAGTATTTTAAAAATTAACATTGGCTTAATTAAAACAAGTTGCATGGTTTTCTTGGAAGGGGAATAACTTTTCCATACCATGTTCATTAACCATGAAGCACATATATTGACGGACGGTTTCATGGTTTCTAATTTTAGGGTGCATAGTTTGGAAATCTATGCACTAGCCATTAAAACCCTCTTTATCCACTGTTGTATCGTTTGTTGGGATATGAATCACAAAATGGGATAACCATGAACCAACTGTTCACATTCCCTCCACCTTAAAAAATTCTCAATTTTTAGTAAAAAACACAAAAATGTAAAACCGGAATGAAATTTTATTGACAGAAGGAAAGATTGCTTCATTAAACAAGTTGAATACATCTCTCAAAAAGGTAGAGATATTACAATATCCCACATTATACCAAATAATCCTCTATTTGTACTCTCAAACATCTCGATGATTTAGAGTCAAAAATATCGAGACAATTAGAGCTCATATTTAATTCTCTATAAAAATATTTCATCTAATGAATCCCTTTCACCCACAACACATGAAAATTCATTACAGTCTTTCCCCAAGACACATTGTCATTGTGATCAAACACACGTAACATATGCTCCTCTAATGATGCATCAGACTCAATCGGAAAATCATACATAACGATAGCATAGGAATGGTCAAGGAGATACCATTGATGTTCAGAAACATGTAAAATGTAATTCATATCATTGTATCTTTATGGAATATCTTATCTGTATTTCATTTCCCCGAATCACTCCATAATAGAAAACAGTCTAAAAAACCTGGGTACTGACATGCCCTGCCTCCATATCATGCAGTGACACAATCTAGTCGACAACAGAAAGAATTCATGATCACCATATGTATTGTGTTGGGGTCATCAAAATCTATCAAAATATTAATTTTTTATACTCTAATCCATATTAATAAATTTTGGAATCAATTATACTTGTTCTGATAGCCCATGCACATGGAAAAGTCCCAAAAACTCTGAAATGCAAGCCTCTATTCATCATAGTGGTGATATGAAAAGCCAACCATAAAAACCCTTGTATGGTTCCATATATATATATATATATATATATATTCCTAATAATTTTTTTATAGGTAACTCCATTATAGAAAGGAACTTATCCCAAGACCCTCGTGGTCTAGATCACATGCTCACATCATATTCTGGAGCACCTGTATAGTACACTTTTAAAACCCATTTATATATTATTGAGAATACGTACTAAAAAAAATTTCCAATAAAATTATGTATTCCCTAATAGAAGAATGATTTAAAATGAGATTTTTATTCTAAATGAATAGTATGTGGTACCGTATGCCTATAGACTACCTCTAGAACATATAACATACCCACAAATCCACTGAAAATGTATCATGCACTAGTAAGAAAAATGATTCATTTTTTAAATATTCCATAATATCCCAGATAAATTCTTTTTTAGGCTTCCTTGAGATATGTGCCACAATTCCCATTCTAACAATATCCCACTTCCATTACATTATCAGAAATGGCTATTGAAAAACCCCATGTTATTGATACTCTGCCTTCACCTATAGACAGATGTTGCATCATGTGAGAAATCATGTTTTTTGTAATTTTATTTTTATCCAAAAAAAACTATTTACATTTGCCATCGTAAATTTTATTAATCCCTGGATGTACCTACCATTTTGAAGGTTAAATCTTACACATCGCATCATTCAATTCGCTTTTTTTGTCAAATAATTGATTCTTGGCATAAATGATATAATCATCATCTATGGTTCATCTTGAAATATACTTCCAACCATCACAGATTCCCCTCTGGGAAAACATTCCAAATCCTAATAGTGAATATCATTAATCATCCCCAATAGTTTAGACTCTACTAAAATAGGTATATGAGTCTTCTACCCTGAACTCTCTTAAACCAAAACATGCATATCTGCAAGTAGAGTCATCATTTTATAATCGTCACTAAACACATGAATAACCTAAGTCTTATTTTTCATCCTCAAAGCATCAAAAATAGTGTTTACCTACCTGATTGTTTATAGTTGATCAGTATAAATTCAATTCAAATACTCAACCCATCTATTCTTATAAATAATTCAATATTGATGTGAAAAGATATACCTTAATATACTATGATCAATAGAGATAGATGTATTCTCTCTGAAGAGATAATACCTCTATCACATTAAAGAATATACCATTACATCAAAACTGATGTTGTTTATTGGGTGGTTTAATTCATTTGGCCTCAAGTACAACAATCCATCTTTCATAAATTGATTTTCTTGCATATAAAATACTCCAATCAATTCCCAAATGCATCATAAAACACCGTGTACTCCATAGCTGGATTATGTTAGATCAATATCTGTGCCATTGTCAACTACAACATCAGCTCTTGTAAGGAATTTTTACATGACTGTGGAAATTCAAACATCACCCCCTTCTTTGTCATGAAAAAATGTGGAGCATTCAAATGAGAAAATATATGGATTAATCTTTGAAAATATCTAGACAACCATGGAAATGAACGAATATTGAAAACATTCATGGTATTCGGAAATAATAAATTTCCTAAACCTATTCTATGTAAATAGAGACACCATCCTATGAGATGATGTAACCGAAAAATTGTACATGATAAATAAAAAAATTAAACAAAGATAACTTGAAGTATATTCAATTATCAATCAATATTCTTAGTATGGTGACAGAATCATTGACATGATATGCAAAAGTCTTAAAATACACCAAAATTTCATCAGCAAATATAACCAGAAACTAATCTAGGTACAGGTGGAATATAATTCTCATCAAGTACATAAACACATATAGTGTGTTCAAAATCAAAAAAATAATGATATATTCAAAAAGGGAATACCTACTCTAGAAATTATTATGTGGTATATCAAAAATTATTACACTCAACTAATGATATCATGTTCTCAATTTGATATTTGATAAAACACAAGGTCATCTCAACTAGTGAATTACATATCTATTAAACAAATGAGTATATAATTTCATCATAATAATCTATTTCATATTATTATAATTCACTCACAATCGTAGAGTACAATTAGCATTCATTTTAAAAAAAACATGAAAACTGTAAGTTGACATACACAGATTGATAAAACCATTATACATCGATCTTCCACCTGATTGTTTAACTTCTGTAGCTCGGTTATTGAAATTATATATGGACGAATAGAAATTGTTTAAACCCCCATAATGTGATGAACTGTAAATTCAAAAAATCATTCATGTGGTGGCAATGAGTAATCACATGTAAACACATCCTAAAACCAATCCACTACTACTAAGAATACATTGTGCTTCAGTCTTATATCATCTAGTAGAAGACTAGAAGCATGGATACTATGATCCACTAGTTTCTTGTGAACTCACTCGACACATCAATCTATTATACCCCACTATTCATGGTGAATACAATTATCACCCATGAAATGTGTAAAAGTAACTCTATTGTGATAACATTCTATGTGGGATAAGTATTGTTCTAAATAGTAAATACCCATATTTAGCTCATAACCTGAAAATTCATGGCTGAAACAATACCACATAATGTTATACCCCCAAACATTAATAGAGAACCATTTTTAGAAAATAGATTCTCTATAACATACACCCAATGATGTATCTATCATCAAGACACCATTCACAAGCTCTACCCCAAGTATAAAACCATTCAAAAGTTGTGAAGAAATAATGGAATGTGGGGAACCAGTATGAAATATTGAACTAGCTAATATAATATATAAAAGGATAATTCATATCACTATTGATCGTCCAGCCTCAAAATCCACATGTTCATGATGAATGAAATCTAACTATCCAACCCATCTTCCTTGTGATGTGGTCTAACTCCCTTGATATCCACAACCCACCTAATACAGGTTCTCATTTCTAGCATGTACATGTCTACTGCCTCCATCACAAAGGCCAATAGAAATCCAACAACTACAATGATATGTTGTAGAAGATACCCTTCTAATACATTGTCCTGGTCTAGATATTGCATCTACACCTAAATATCATTGGTTCATATAGAAACTATGTAGTTTTATCATCATGGAGTACACTAAAAACTCTACTGGTGGTCAAGAGAACTATATCAAAATGATTCATAATCTACAACACTGGTGACAGATCATTCGTGTAATATCCCGAGCAATTGATCCCTCTACCTGGGTACTCATCTTCTCACTACCTTGGATAACATTTTCAGAGTGACACTTCCTTCTCTTATAAGTCATGCCTCTTGAAAATCCAGTTGGATTTACATGTACTACCAATGAAGATTCCCTTAGGTTCCCGTTTGATGTGAGAGCATTATCATCCACCATAGAAAATATCATTAACAAAAATAGGTTATGTTTGGATATAATATCAAATTTAATTATATCAGTGAAATGTTCACCATATTAGTATCATCCCTCATCATTGCTGGAGAAAATAACTACGTGTCTGTAATGTGACTTGCATAGTCCATCACCAACATGATCCGCAGAGTCAAAAAAATAAAATCAGAAACACTCTTTTCACTCGTCTTATATAGAGAGTAGCTCTCTAGTAACATCTTTCTAAGTCCCTTCATAACATACATTTATATTGTCCAATTTGAGAATAAACATATTACCTGTGCTTCACTAATCCCCATAGCATGTATGCATCAAACATTACACTATTCTAAGGAAGATTCTCTAGTAGGTAGTGTATATCATGGATGGACTCAATACTATACGTAGTCATATCATTTCTACTCTGTCCGATGAAAGTCAAATGGTGTTGCCACAGGAACCCCTTCAACAGAATAGACATGCTTTTGAAAACACACCCTGGCCCTATTTCAATGAACTACATAACCTGAGGAATGTTCTCTTAGAACTACTCTCCAACAGCCTCTCCAATTTCATCCATTGCATCAATTTCCCTTACTATATGAGGATATGTAGAATTGAAATTATGTTATGCCCTCCATAAACATCATCTCAGATGCATATCTCTAAAATTACCAACACACATCCCATGACACATAACAAAACATTTCCTAATTTATGTCGCGGAAAAAACAAATAAGGAACATCTAATATTTTCCAAAAATAGAAAGACATGGTAAAACCCAAGGTGTATTCACTACCCTAAACCATCTAAATTCTAGCTTATAGTTAACTATAGTAAAAAATATATAATTATTCTCATTTCACATAAGAGATCCATTTATTAAAAAATTCCATCATTTAACAAATTAAAATTCATTTTTGGCACCAATTTCAATTTAATTGCACTTGAAAGTAAATAATTTTTTTTTTCAAAAACATACCTAAAATTCATTTCCCTAAAATTCCTAAATTTATTCATGTCAAAAAATTATCTTAAGTACCATGAATTATGAGAGCATAATAAAATCTCATTTAAATTCCTTCCATTATTCGAATGTTATAAAATTATAAACAATTATCAAATCATACAACAATCAAATCACCAATGGTGAAACAACATTCCATAATAACTGCAAATACCAATTAATGTAATCCTAATCTAGGTACTTGGGATTTCCACCATACATTATTATATAACTCCCAGGCATAAGCGCATGACCAAGGACTAACTCTTCCTTGTCTCCTATCTACCATTACGAAATCGAATGAAAAAAGAAAATAAAATAATTATGGTTTGGATACATATTTTCAATGTCCCAAAACTTGTTCCATATGCATATAAACAGAGAAGGTCCAATACATGATCTCGTTCACATCTCATCTTGTGCTATAGGGTTACAACTAGCAGTGAGTATCTAATGATGATCATGGAATTACTATGTCATCATTATCATATTAATAACATAACAATAATTATAAATTAATAAGTAGATGACATATATCCATAACAATAACAGTACTAACATGACAATATGAAAAAAATAGGAAGTAAAATATCAAAACTAAAATTGTTGATATGCCAGGATAATATGTTCCATGTTTTGAAATGAAAAAACCACATGTAATGACACTAAAACACCAAATTGGATTAGAACCCATTTCTTGTTCCCTCATCTTTGACCCATCCATTATCAACCATCTAACAAAATTGATTTTCCCTTATCATATCCTATAATCATGAAGTCTTCTCATGTACCAATCAGGTAGCTTAAGCAGTTTATGAGTGCAACTCAATAAAACCCCACTAATGGAGTCTAAAATAATGTCTAGTAAATAACAAGTGCATGAATTTTTATAATGAAGATATAAAATCAATAATGTAAACTATTTACACTTATTAAATTACACTTTATTTAACAACAACCAAGGTGTTCCTGAGGACACCCAAAATCTCAATACGAGCTTCGACCTGTGTTAGAGTCAAAACTATCCCAAAGGGATATCATATCTCTAAAATCCATTTTTATCATTCTACAACAGAATTCACATAAGAAATCCAATATTTATATTTATTATTTCAATTCACACTATAGTATTTTGATTCAAGATACTATGTCCCACAAACGATTATCATATATTAAATCCATTATTATCATTCATCATTTTAATTTACACTATGGGATTTTGATGTAACATTCAATGTCCAATACACAAGTATCACATATAAAGGTCATAGATACCAATAATCATTAATATTTACAATATGTTTTCTCAATAAAGTAGACCATCCCACACACAAGATTATAACAATATTTAAATATGCAATTAGTTAACCAAATTCAACAATTTCATTTTCACATCATTCCCTTAATTAATTCAACAATTTATTAATTACATCCATTAAATTTGTTAACTAATAATATATAAATAACCTAAACTATATTAATTAATTAAAAAAATAATTAATCATCTCAATAAACATCATAGTAAAATAATATCAAATAATTAACTGTATTATTATTTATAAAAATTTAACAACAACAACTTTAAAACAATTAATTCAACAATTAATTATTCCAAACCAATCATTTAGATAATCCCAACAGTTCTACTTAGATAATTAAACATTTAATTAATGAGGATCAATAATCTAAAAAACTAAATAATTATTTCAAAAATTTCTTATTCCAATTATCAATCCAAATATTCAAAATTCCACAGTACCATTAATTAATTATTCATCAAATTAATTAATTCAAACAATTAACAAATTAATTCAAGAATGAAATATATAATAATATAACATAAATTATAAAATTACATGTTGTTAATTGATATCAAGACTTTGGGATTTGAGTTATAGACCACTTACCTTAAAATTTACGAAGAATTATCGCCAATGAAAATCCCCAATTTTAGTATAACCATGACCTAAAACAAAAAATGGATTTTAAATCCTATTTCATGATAACATAATCAAGATCCCTATATTATAGATCTCAATCCAAAAAATCAAAGATCCAGATCAAAAAATATAGATGATATCTTCACTCTAAAATTTGTTAGACATATGAGGTGGAAGAAGGAACCCACATGGGATATGATCAACTATATGAGAGGGGATTATATCATCAATCTGGAAATTCAATAAAGAATAAGAGAGGTCTTAATCCCCAGTAATGAATCTAGAAACCTGTAAACATGAGATAAAACTAGTTAATATGAGTTATGGTTTATTTGGTTATGTTTCAGGGGATCATGAAATTTAAAATCTAATTTTGGATCAATAAAAATAGGGCACGCTATTTTTTTTGGGTTGGGGAACATGATTTTCCAATCCATATTCCTGAACATTGTACCTCTTTTGTGGTGGGGGAATAGTTTCTCCTTATAGGAAATGCAGATTGGAAAACCACACACTATCCCTGAAAACCCTCTATTTCCAATGTTACATAGTTTTCTAGTTTATCGAGCATGTTTTTGGAAAACCGTACTGCCACCATGCACATGACCTCATTCTTCAATAATTCACAATTTTCACCCAAACTCACCACATAGTAAAACAAAAATCAAATGTACTCGGCACATAGAAATGGTTTTATGATAAATGATCTCATCAAATCTCTATAAAAGGCCACGATCATGCCATTATTGGGTATCTCTCATTAATTACATTTTTGATATATAAACCCCATTTTGAAATGAGTCAACATTTGTGGAGTATGTAGTGCATAATGAATATTGATAACTCCAATATACTTTCGTTGGGTCATAATGTGTCATATTGTACTTATCTTTTTTATGATTCTCCCCAAATGAATTTTTATCATATGGTATTTTATCATCCACTTTGGGGAAACTAATTTATTCAAAAAGTAATTTTTTCTGTATCTCTTCTAATAATTTGAGTTTTGAACAGATGTACAAATAATAGTAAAAATTTATTCTTTTTCATTCATGTAATTTTTCATCATTAACACATTTTTCAAACAGAAATAGTATTCTTTTTGAATGGTCCTTTTTTGAAACTATTTTTAAATGTAATTATTTTGAAATTCAATAATGTCACATTTTTTAAAGTTAGCTATGAAAGATATATGTAAATCCATATATTACTTCAATATTATATTTTTTTCTAAAATGCCTATTGTTTTTATTTCATTTCCATTATCAATATTAATATGACTAACATGAATGTTCCTATGTTTAATGATCTATAATATAATATATAAATAAATTTATATTATCATTTGGTTGATTAAACTCATTATAAGACATAATCCATTTCCTGGTTATTTCATTTGTGGTTTATTGATGAATTATTTTACAATGATAATTTTCATTATTTTCTTCATAGGTACAAGTTTTCATTGCTAAAATAGGGATATGTTATTTTTAAACCATCCATCATATTTCTCTATATGTACTATGACCATGTTATTACAGCCTTTAAATATCCATCTATTCAATTTTCTATATGGTGTGAACATAAAATTTTATGTAATATTGGCAGGATTGTGTTGAAATAGATGGAATGTTTTTCTATTGAAATTGGAAAATGTATTAAAATATTTTATGTTGTTATTCTAATACTAATGATTATCTTCATGATCCATATGTATCACAAAAAAATATACCTTATTTATCATCATGAGTTGTGATAATTTTATCCATGGTATTGACCTATTAAAAAATATTGAAATTATAGATAATTATTGATTTCTAACAAAGGTAAATTTTGTATTAAAATTTAATATAAATTTTTATATAGATATCAATATTTTTGTTCATCCAATTATTCATTAGGGAATGTAATGGAATTTATTGTTAACACTTATTGTTATTTGATTATAATTATAAAATTTACTAGTGGGGAATGGTATTATATAGATTCTCAATGTGTCTATTTTTTTCATGGGCTAAAATATATTGGGTTTTGGTGTATACCTATCATTATATTAGTGTATTATGTTAGCACATGGACCTATCAGCATTTCATTGAAGTGTGAAATTATACCATCCATAATGAAAATATTAGTATTACGAATAAAAATGTTTTCATTTTTTTCCTTAATATTGTAATATATCACATTCTATTTATTATGGTACTAATACGATTATTTTTTATACCATATTCTGTATTTCATGCTTATGTTTCTGATATCTATAGTTATTTATTCCCATATAATAATCATAATCTCACTTGTTTCATATATTTCCATTCATCATGATTTTACTTAATATGGTAATCATGATATTCTTACAATGATAGAAATGGTGAATTATTTTCTATTAGATGTTGAAGACTCACAATAGAATATGAATTGTTTTATGTAAATTAAATTTTTACTATCTGAAAAAAATAACAAGTGATTTTTTAGATAAGGATTCGTCCCAATACTATAAATATCTATAGTAAAATAAATTTGGATTGTATTTAATGAATTATTTTCATTATTTAATATAATTATGTCATATTCTTATTGGGAGTTTTTAGTTCTTGTTTATTCTAGTATATAATGTATGTGTTTATGAAACTACATTAGTGAGTGTGAGTATGGGGAATCAGAATTTAAAGTTTGTATTCACACAAGTCTATGTCTTCAAATCTCCCAATGTCCCACATTTATAAATAGTTATACATGCATGGTTTTATCATCAAATTATTTATTAATCATCCAGTTAGAGTATTGGAAATTATTAATGGGTATCATACATTCCTTGTAACATTTAGGTCATCGCTCACAATGGATACATTTTCTTTTTATTTCAATTCATTGAATTTCCTATACATTATTTTTATGGGTATAACAATTGTTAGAAATTACATTAATAATGATTTCTAACCCCATATATTCTACCTCATGTATTGGATTCATGTTTATTATCTACTTATAAAACTAATAATCATCATACAATAAGATACATAATTACAACATAACATTATATTATTAAAAATTTGAGTACGTAAAATATATATTCTAATTTAATGATCCATTATTCAACAGTTAGTGTATCAATGGTTCTTCTAGAAATATATGGTCGTTAATGAATGAATGATTGTTCGTATACATGTGAAATGGTGAATATATATGTTCCAAATTCATTATGTTCTAATTCATGTCCGTATTTAACTAATTCACTTTAATATTGATGTGTACATTAATTATTCTATCATATCAAAAACGCTATTATTGTATTTTCAATAAGATATCTTATTTACACATGTCCATATATTGGATACATTTTTTCGTTAATTAGATATCATAACTAATAATTTTTTAGCTATTAGAAATCATATTTTCATATTTCAAAACGAATTTATAATCTTGAAAGATGTGATGTTCCCCTTATAAAACTATATACCTTAAGGGATACTGTACCCAAGTGGAAAGGGATCTTTCTTGGCATCTAAATGTCTGAGGATCAATTCTAGGCATGGATGAATTTCTCGAGTACTATAATAGTACTAAACGAGAGCAATATAATAGTACTATAATTGTGGTGGAACTGTAGCGGTGGTGACATTTATGCTGTAGAGCTCCCAAAGCGGGAGTGTTGTAGTGGTGGTTTATAGCAGGCATTATAGTCGTCTGAATACTGTAGCACTACTATTCACCAGAGTAATATTTATGTAAAAAATGTTCTTTCATGACCATGGGCCTTCAGTCTATTTAATGGGTATTCCACTAACCTGTCAAATGATATAATTTCTTTTCTTTAATAATGAAATGCGGCTTTAGCCCCAACCTTTAAAAAAATAATTTTTTTTATCAATCTCCCATGAGATTCATGAATGAAGTTAATTCCTATAACCAATATTCTTGCCTTAATTTGAGATATATTTGATACTAAACCCCCATTTTAATAGTTGATTACCCATTGGTGCATTCATTCCACAATGTAAATCACATTCTCATATCCATGATAGGATGTAATTTCATCGATACTGTAGATAATATAATTTACTAAAATTTAAGAGGTCTATATTTGTTTGTACATATCTATAGGGTTTATATTAATGTTTTTTAGTATTCATTTCCACATATTAGTAATTATTATATTAATATAAAATATAGAGGCCTGCAATTATCATATATTACATTTAATAAATTACCTTACATAATATATATTTGAATAAATAAACATGATATATTATGTTTTAGTTTCTTTTAAACTAATAATAAAATATATAATGCACATAAGTAATTTTCTAATCCTTTTAGTGGACTCATTTTTTCTATTTTGTTCCACCTAATTAGATATAATATATAGGGGAGAATAATCAATAGAAAAGGGTAACCATAAAACCCATTAATGAATTAACATAGGATACATAATGTAAAATAGAAGAGAAAAATCATGATACATAATAATCAACAATGATAACAAATAAATGGGGCATAAGATAATTTCAAGATCATAAGAATATGAGTCATAACAAGGTAATGTGGGTAAAAACATAAAAATTAATAATTCATAATAATTTCACTGTATAGACCCGGAATTTTCCATGTAATTATTTTAAAAAAATATATGGAAATATTACTAGTCCACGAAAATTGACGACATGCGATTTCGAGGCCTGATGTGCCCATAATGAAATTCTGAATTTCTTGGGTATGTTCAGTAAACATGTGAGTGGCGTTTGGTAACATTTGAACCAGTTATCAAAATTTAAATCTATGGACGCCATAGAACTTGCAGCACCGATATTCGCTTAAGGAGACCTTCACCCCGACCACATTAGGTCTTGGGTGGAAGATATTTTTTTTGGGAGAAAAAAAAATTAAATAAATTTTTATTTTTCATTCATGAAAACTTCATTTTGATTCATTATTGTGGGGACAAACTCAACTCATGTTTAGTGGGAGTGAACCCTTGGCTATTCTCCAACTTATTGAGCCAGCATTAATTGATTTAATTTACTTAACAAAATTAATATTGGCTCCTCACCTATATCGGGGGAGATCATTGGAAATGCAGAGGACTTGGGTGAGATTTTGGAGAACTTGGAAGAATAGCCTCCAACAATGAGCCTCCATCAACGAATAATGAGGAATTGTATTTGGATCCTATTGTGGGAGCAACAGACGTCTATGTCTTCATCGTCTTCATCTTCTTCCCCACGCCACCTGCAACGAGTGAACGATGTAAGTGGTTTATTTTGAGACATTATAATTATCTTTTTGTTTATTCATCATGTTATTGAATCTCAATGACGATGGCCAAAAAAACACAGCCATTGATCCTCCAAAATACCACGATCTTTTCTATTTGTTATTAACGTGTTATTAACGTGTTCTTCAATGCCAAATAATTAAGTGTGCTAAAAACACAATGTTTTGTTGATCGATACATAGGGACATGGAGATCGTGACTAGAGGATCACGAATATGTGGCCATCATATTTTCTGGGCTTAGAACGAATCTACGGCGACCCATAGAACAAGATTGCTGCTGGAAACTAGGCGACACCTGTTCGAGCAGGCGACACACCCGGAGGTTGCCAGGCACCCAGCAAGCCGTGATTTTGAGGAGGAATCCCACCCTAAGGGCATAGGGCACCTGGATGACCTTAGTTTTGAGGTGGTGGCACACCCAGAACGTGGCCGACACCCGACCTACAGCATGGAGATAGGACGGATCGCGTCTATGATGCCAGTCGAGGAGGATGTCGCGACTGCTGATTCGAGGCAGTGCTCTTGATGGGCGGCCCGAACCTAGCCAATCGCGGGAGGACAACAGCAAGTTCACTCTGCGAGAGGATAACAGTACCGTCATACCGCTTGGAGGAGAGCTGGAAGGAGCCCTGGCCGACCGTGTCGCACCGAGTGGGACTGTTATGGCAGGTCCCTCATGCCAGTAGGAGGTGCAACATGGAACCTTCTGGTTGTCCAAGACAAATGGTCTGTTGGGCCGTTTGAAATAATGGGGGGCACCTCAACATCGGGTAGCAGCTAGGTCTGGTCCCACCATGACGAACCGCACCCAGCCAGGTGGACCGCACCCAACTGAATGGGCTGCGGCGAGCGAGTCGTGTTCAATAGGTCAGGCCGAGCGTGGCCAAGCCCATCTGAGTTGGACCCAGACAAGGTCGGGTCGGCCCAGGCCGGTTCAGGCAGAGTCAGTCCAACCGGGTCAGATCGGACCTGGGCCCGTCTAGACACAGATACTCATTATTGGCCATATTTTTAGAACCGTGCATCCATTTGACGAACCATCTATGATACCAAAATACTTTGACCAATACAGTCATTTTTGTATAATGGACATGTGTTTTGGAAAATTTTGGAGTACGGACAGGTTTGATCAAACCCGAATCCAACAGGAACCGCGGAATAGAAACACTAATAACTTACAGACCGGGCGTCTGATTGACACGCCATCTATCATGTTTGGTTCTTTATGACATGAAAGATCATTGCAAAACATCTTCGTGGGGCTTCATAGAAGTTGATGTATCGACCGATCGCTTGAGGAGTTAATGTTTTGAGGTGTTGAACCTCTCGGAATCAAGCATGCGTATTGTGGGAACCCAGTGTCTTATTGTACTTAAAGAGTCTTCAGATCCTTTGTGGGTTATCTTGGGATCCTGTGTGGGTCAGATCTCAGTGATCCTACGTGGGTCAGTGCATACCGATCACGTGTGGGTCATCTCTAGATCCTGTGTGGGTGATTTTCAGATCGTTTGTGTGTTATCTTCTATCCTGTTTGGGTCAACAATAGATCTTCTCGACATAGTTAGTTGATCTTGAAATACAGCAAATCAACTATACTTATGCACTCATGTCATTCCTAAGGTGAGATTAGTATTTACCTTTGTGGTACACTCTTGTGTGTTGATACCTTCGTGGTATTATTTTGGGTGGCGTTATCTTTGTGTTACTTAACTTCATGGTGTTACCTGTGTGGTAAATATATATTCAGGGTGTTACATGTGTGGAAGATCTACCTTTGTGGAGTTACCTTTGGGTTATTATTCCCTCACGTGTGAGATGAGTATATATTGATAACATAGGTATATGTATGGGAATTTAAATAAGTTGTGTTGATGACTCTTACTTCATGATTTGAGTTGAGGTCTTAATTTTTGGTTTATCCATTGTGGATTCTGGGAAAATTTTAGGTGTTTCGGGGTCCCTACTAAGTATTGCTATAATCACCCATGCACTGGCTATACCCACACCATGCTATGTCTTGTGCATAAAATAGACAACATTGATCGAGGATGAGGGATCCAGGACTAGTTGCTACACGGCAGTTGACCATTAAATGAAACGTATCACAGAGACGACCATTCAAGAGTTGTACCTACACATTAGGTAAGATCCATGGCGGGTATTCATAGCATCTATTCTCCATTTTACTTGTACATTCCAGTTGGGCTTGTATTCTGGCACTTTTACTTACAATACAAACCTTGTTTACTATATTGTTTACTTTGTACTTGTGACCTGTTGTGTTCCATGTTTGTGTGAGATTACAGGTTTAAAAGAAAAGACCATCCCTGGTATAGGGATATGCCTTCGCAGTGCTATTCGCCAGCCGTTTGTCTATGGACGGTGGGCTTGGGGTAGTCATCGCACGGGCCCCGGAGGACGGGACTTGACAAATTGTTATCAGAGGAGTTAGTTCTACCGAAGAACATAGACATTGATCTTTTAATCTGAAATATTGTTAATTATTATGGGTGTGGTTATCAGTTTGTGGAATTCAGTGTTGCTACGTCGACTAACGTATCCATACACAAGGACCCTGACATCTGATTTCCAACTCAATGCACCAAAATACCGACAGTGTGTGTGTTTTTGAAATGTTTTATTTGTGATCTCTTTGTGTCATCTCGCCATGTATAACTTATTAACTATGGTGCACCTGTTTCTTTCCTGGATTCCTCCACGAAGACAAAAAGCTAGGGTTCCATGTAGAGTATGCGATGACAGCCCACCGAGCGACGAGGCTTCATTGCAGGGCCCCCTTTCGATAGTTCTACCATCGGGTGGTGTACCAGAAGCACCACTACCCATTGGACAATGGATGCCACCAGCCCCAGAAACAGAGGGTGCACTCTTCTAGGGAACATTTCACAAGTTTCAGTGCTAGAGGCCTCCGAGGTTCTGGGGAATGATGGATCCACAGGTAGTTGAGGATTGGCTGGAGGATGTGGTTAGTGTTTTTCAATTTTTATGGACACCAACTGATCTCATTGTCGTCCTTGTCTCCAGTATTTTTCAGGCAGTAGCAGGAAGATGGTGGATCTTGATTCTCCTAGTTCAAGACGAGGTCACTCTAATCTTGGCGTAATTCGAGAGCCTTTTCAGGATAGATTTTGTCCCATAATCCTTATGCTCAGTGCATATACAAGAGCTTTTCCACTTGTAGTAGGGAAACATGATTGTGGCTCAGTATTCAGTGAGGTTCACCGACCTCTCTCTCTACTCCACTAACATGGTGTTTGACACTTTTATAAGGGCCCATACCTTCTAGAAGGGGATCAGACTAGAGATTAGAGTTTTGATGATTTCTCTCAGCATCCCAACATAGGTGGGGTTGTTAGAGTGAGCAGTCTTAGTGGAGAGTTTCTTTGCTGAGCAGTCACTGACAGCGAGACCCACCACCAGACATCAAGCAGTAGAGTCATCTATAGGTGGTAGTAGAAAAAAGATGCATAAGTCTAAGAGAACCATTTCTACAGGTGGATGACTTCCAGATACATGGTCGGTCGTGCAGGGCTCTAGAGATAGAGAATGAAAGGCGAGGAGCATGTGGTGTTACTCGTGCGGCGGGCAGGGTCCCACGGCTCACGAATGACCTACCCGGTGTACCGACGACCTAAAGACAGTTGAATGATCGCCTGGGTAGAGGCGAAGATTCGATCGAGTAGGTATGCAAGAAAGAGGTGGACATGGTAGAGGAGATGGCCATGCAGTAGGCGATGGGCGGTGAATGTGGTTCTACCGCTACCACCACCCATTGGTCCACCCTGACCATAGGGAGCGGTTTGACAGGGACGAACTGAGCTACAGGCAGCTGAGGCATGTGACCACGATGCTCCAGAGATGATTAGAGGAATAATCTATGTTTAATCCACCTTATCTGTGGTACATATGGACACATGTTCGAGTTACTATTTTATTTCCACGGCCGTCGTTCAGAGCTCGGAGATTCTGGTGGAGCCGTTTGCTCGATACAAATGGCGAGAGACTCATACAAGAGAGGATTCGACGATTACACACTTGTGCCAGCAGTGCGAGATTACTCTAGGAGGCGAGAACATGAATTGGTATGTTCTAGTAGAGGCATCGAGGCCTTACAATGTCATCTTGGGTATGGATTGTTTATCTATAGTCCATGCTCAGATAAACTATAATAGGCGCAAAGTGTGGTGTGTCTGCAAGGATGGAACCATGTTTTCCTTAACTGGTGAGTAGGAAACCATTGCTACAAATGATGGACTTACTCGGAAGAGGGTGCAGTCGATCACACATCATTTTGCTAGCCTTACCCTTAGGAATGTTTATGTTTATAGTTTGAGATATCCTGTAGTGGTGGACCATTACGAGGATGCTTTCCCCGATGATGTTCCGGGACTACCTCCTCACATAGAGGCGGAATTTTATATCGACTTCTACCCCGATATGACACCAATATCTACACTATCATATCAGATGCCTCCCATGGAGCATTGAGAGCTACGAGTTTAGTATGAGGTATTGTTGAGTAAGGAGTTCATTAAGCCAAATGTTTCACCTTGGTTAGCCCCGATGTAGTTCGCCAAGAAGGTTGATGGAAATTTGAGACACTGTGTGGATTATCGCCCCCTGAACCAGGTGACTGTGAAGAACAAGTAACCACTCTTGATGATTGGTGTTCTCTTTGATCAGAAAAAGGGATCATGGTGGGTTTCTAATATAGACCTCATATCAGTGTATCGCCAACTTAGGGTACAAGATGATGATGTGCAGAAGATATACTTTAGATGTCGGTATGGCCAGTATGAGTTCCTGGTTATTCCATTCGGACAAACCAACACCCCAATAGTGTTCATGGGAATGATGAACAATATATTTCTACCACACCTTTATCTCTTTGTGGTAGTCTTCATCATCGACATTTTTATATACAAAGCGATGGATGAGGAGGATTCCTAACATCTCTAGATAGTTCTAGACAAACTCTGAGAGCACCAGCTTTATGGTAAGCTCTCGAAGTGCCTGTTCTAGATCCGAGCAGTTCACGTTATGGGACACATAATCTCGGAGGCTAGAGTTGTGGTGGATCCTGTGAAGATTGAGGATTTGCTTTCTTAGTAGCGACCAAGGAGTGTAATGGAGGTGAGGTGTTTCTTGGGTTTGGTCGGTTACTACCGGAGGTTTGTGCCTGACTTTTCCAGATTTTTGGCACCCTAATCATCATTAAAGAAGAAGGGGAAACCTTTTGTATGATCAGATATATGCCAAAAGAGTTTCTAGGAGATGAGGTAGAGACTATTGAATTCTCCCATATTGAGGCTACTGGAGTAGGGAGTTTGGTACATAGTCTTCTAAGACACATCAAGGAATGGGATTAGATGTGTCCTGATGCAAGATTGAGTTCTGCTCGGGTTTTTTCTCAACATTTTAGAAAAAATGAGTAGAACTGTGCTACCCATGACTTGGATCTAGATGCAGTGGTCTTCACCATGATGATGTGGAGACATTACATGATGGGTGAACATTTTACTGTCTACTTTGATCACAAGAGTCTTAGTTATATCTTCTCTCAGACGAACATGAGTCTGAGATAGTGGTTTTGGAATGAGTTCTTCTAGTACAATGACTTTGAGATAGTCTATACTCATGGGAAGGGGAATGTGGTAGCATATGAACTCATCTTGTCATCTGGTATAAAATTGCTAAGTTAGGTGACAGAGAAGCTAGCCACTTTTCAGATATTCTATGTGGATCGAGAGGGAGCAGCATACCTTCAGTCTGTAACAGTCACTCCCACACTCCGTCAGCAAGTCCTGGAGGCGCAACATGGGGAAACTAACTTCGAGGCTTGGCGTGCTCATATATCTACAAGACATGCACCTGATGGATTTTCTGAAGCTGGGAAGCACATCATCCTTTTTAGAGGATGTACTATGGTACCAGTGGCACTAAGAGTGGATGTGTTGAAGGACTTATATACATCCCTTCTTATAGTACATACAGGATTGGAAAAGATGTACCAGGACATTTGGCGTCAGCACTGGTGGCCGGGAATGAAGAAACTAGTAGTAGAGTTTGTCTCATGGTGCTTCACTTGTCTGCAAGTGAAGGCAGAGCATCATTTTCCAGTATGATTTGTTCAGCCACTGGAGGAGCCATAGTGGAAGTGGGATGGAATTTCCATGGTCATCATGACAGGACTTCTATGCACATCCACATGTACTTATTCTATATGGGTGATCATTGACCAATACACCCAGTCGTCCCACATCCTACCTATCAGATAGAAAGGACCAGTAGAGGTATTTTGATGCAACTATGTGTAGAAGATTGTGTAGCTTCTTGGGGTGCCATTACAATTGACTCCAATCGTGATTAAAGTTTTAATTCATGGCTATGGAAGGCATTGTAGGAGGCGTTCAGGACTCGGCTTCAATTTAGCACCACCTTCCATCCTCAGATAGATTGTCAGACCGAGCATGTCATTCATACCCTTGGGGACATTCTGCGTGCTTGCATCCTTAACATCAGCTATAGTTGGGAGGATCACTTTCTCATGGTGGAGTTCGCATACAACAACATCATTCACTCCACATTCATTATGGAACTATTCAAGGAATTTTATGATCGACCTTTCATATCACCTCTATGTTGGACAGACCAATGGGAGTCAACACACATGGGACCAGAGATGGTACATGCTACAACAGAGATGGTGCAGTTCATCATAGAGTGCAAGAAGACTGTAAAGAGCAGGCAGAAGTCCTATGCTGACAAGAGACAGAGACCTCTGGTGTTCGAGGATGGTGTCCATGTATTTCTATGGGTCTCACCTCGATGAGGTTTGCATAGATTTGGATGAGGAGAAAAGTTATCTCCGAGGTTTATCAGACCCTTCCAGGTCCTCAGTAGAGTAGGCAAGGTGGCATACCGCCTAGCTCTTCCCCCTTAGTTACACTTGGTGAATAAAATTTTCCACGTATCCTAGCCGATGAGATACATACATGATCCTTTGCACATCATTGACTGGGGTGAGTTGGACATTGGTGATGGGGAGATATTTTCAAATGTTCCAATAGATATTGAGGATTGACAGGTGCGGGTCCTTCATGGTGGTGGATACTTATGGTACATGTACGTAGGCAGCATGATAAACTCTAAGAGAGAACATGGGAGCGGAAGGCTCATATTCGTGCTTCATACACCAATTGTTTCCCTATTTTGTGTTGTGTCTATCGAGGATGTAATACCCTAAGTTGGGGAGAATGTAACAACCCAAAATTTTTCAATGTAATTTTTTAAAAAATATTTATGGAAATATTACAAGCCCTTGAAAATAGACAGCGTGTGATTTCGAGGCCCGGTATGCTTGAAATGAATTTTTGAACTTTTTTTTCGGGTACAATAAGTTAACGCGTGAGCAGAGTTTTTTATCTATTGAACTAGTGCTCAGAATTGGGATCTGAGGACACCATTGAAATCGAAGCACCGATATTCACTTAAGTAGACCTTCACCCCAACCACAATAGGATGAGGGTGGAATATTGTTTTTTGGATTATCATGGGGGAAGAAAAATAAAATAATTAACTTTTTTTCTTTTTTGAAGCCTCCAATTTGAATATTAGTTGTGGGGATCACCCAAACTCCCCTTTAATGTGATGAAGCCCTTAGTTTTTCCCCAACATAATTATCCAACATTAATTGATTTAATTAACTTAACTTAATTTATATTGGCTCCACACCTCTCGTGTGGGAGATCATTGGAAAAGGAGTGGACTTGGGAGAGATTTGATGAAATTGGAAGAGCATCCTCTAACGTGGAACCTCCTTTAACGAAGAACGAGGAACCATGTTTGGAGCGTGTTGTGGGAGCGATGGATGTCAGTGTCTTCAAAGTCTTCATCTCCTTCCTTAAGCCACCTCCAACGATTGAATGATGTAGGAGGTTTGTTTTCAGATATGATAATTATTGGTTTGTTGATTCTTCATATTCATGATTATCAATGACGATGACTGAACAAACATATCCATTGATCCACAAAAATTCCAGGATCTTTTCAATTTGTTCCTTCCACATTCATTGTGAGTTCTTCAACGCCAAATAATTAAGTTCACAAAAAAAATGTTTTGATGAGAGTGGCATATGGACGTAGAGATCATGACCTGAGGATAGAGAATTTTTTGTCATCATATTTTTTAGTCTTATAATGATGTTGTAGTGACCCGTGGAAGAGGAGGGTGGTCGGAAACCAGCTGGTCGTGGTTCGAGCAGGTAGCACACCTGGAGGGAAGCCAACACCCGACCTGCTGCATGGAGGTAGGTCGGTGTGCGTCTGCGCCGCCGGTCGAGGTTGATCCCACATCTTCATATCTATGGCAGTTCACCCGGCGGGCTGCCGAAACTCGGTTAACTAGGAGAGGTCAATGACGCCATCGCACCGCTAGGAGGAAATCCAACCGGACCCCCGATCAGCCATGTCAAGTTGTGTGGGACTGCTTTGGCATGTCCTGCATGCTAGTCAGCGGCGCTGCTGGGTTTGCCAAGCCGAACCATCCGTTAGACCATTCGAAATATCAGGGGGAGCCTCCCCCCCGGGTAGCGGCTAGGGATGGCCTTGCCACAGAGGACCGCAACAAGTTGAGTGGGATTCACCCAGTAGGCCAGGACGCTCCCTTTACAGGTTAGACCCGGGCTGGGTCGGGTCGGGCCGGGTCGGTCTGGCCGGGATGGGCCAGACCCGAGCCAATCTAGACGCAGATATGCAATTTTGGACATATCGTGAGAACCGAGAATCTATTGTGTTGAGTCAATAAGGTTTTCCTTATGACTTTTCCATTCTTTCTTGTTTTGAAAATCACAAACACCTTATCTTTAAGGAAAATTGCTTTCTTAAGGAAAATTTCTTTTATAAGGAAAATTGCTTTCTTAAGGAAAATCGCTTTTATAAGAAAAATTATCCTTATCATATTTTCATTCATATTTTTCTTATGTATGAGTTTCAGATTCATTTTCTCGGAATCATTGAAACTTTGATATAATGCATTCTGTTTTTGGGTTCAGATTTTGGACAAGAACTATAAGGAAGTTTCATTCCGAATTCCGGATATGAACTCTGACTAAGTTCTATTCCAGATTCAAGATACGAATTCTGAAGAAGAATTCTCATTATGAATTCTAATGAAGAAATCCCATTCTGAATTCTCATTACGAATTCAGAAGAAAAATTCTCATTACAAATTCCAATGAAGAATTCTCATTACGAATTCCAATGAAGAATTCTCATTACGAATTCCAATGAAGAATTCTCATTACGAATTCCAATGAAGAATTCTCATTATGAATTCTAATGAAGAAATATCATTCCGAATTCTCATTACGAATTCTGATAAAGAATTCTCATTACGAATTCTGATAATGAATTCTCATTACGAATTCTGATGATGAATTCTCATTACGAATTCTGATGATGAATTCTCATTACGAATTCTGATGATGAATTCTCATTACGAATTCTGATGATGAATTCTCATTACTATTTCTGATGACGAATTCCTATTCCGTATTCTCATTCCGAATTCACCTGTTAAACTGAATCTGATTATCATTGTTTTATACACTCTGAATTTATTCATTCCGAACCTTCACTCCGAAGTTTCTATTTCGAACCATTATGATAGAGTTTAAAACGATGTCGTACTTTCTGTTACACTCACTTTGTTATAAAACGATGTCGTCCATTTTGTTATAAACTAACCGTTGTCTAAGTGACACGTGTACAGGTCCCTCCGATCTTTATGGAAAATATGACCGTTGGAGAGGAGCCGACCTTACCTATAAATAGCAGCTCATTTGAAAGAGCTTGAGGCTGATGGCTAATAGTTGTTTTGCTGAAAAACTGCTTACATGCTGTTGAAGTGATTTCTAGAGAGAGAGTCTCTTATTAACTCTCAAAGCTTCGTGCGACTCCGAATGTTGGTGATTGCATTCGAGGGCTTCCGGGGATAGGAAGACAGAGGTGCCGACTACCTTAAAGATCGAGGGCTTTCTTGCTGAGAAAGACAGAGGTTGCCAACTACCTTGAAGTTGAGGGCTTGCGGGGATAGCAAGACAGAGACTCCGATCTTCGTATCGAGGGCTTACCCTGGTGTGGGTAAGACAGACTTGCATGAAAGTATAAATCAAGGGACCTTTATCCAAGTTTGTTGGATACCCTTCTCTTTGGGTTAAAAGACTATTATCTTGTTACTAGTAGTTTTACTACTTGTCTTTATTCCGTTGCATTTTGTATCTTAAGGAAAGTATAACTTTCTTATACTTCCTTACTTACTCTGATTCATTTAGATTCTATACGCTTTAAGATAGAATCTCATATTGTAACTTTTGTTAAGTTTCAATTTCCGGAACCATATTTCCGGAACTTACTTTTGGAATTTCTTTCCATGTTTTGTTCGGTGTTAGAGGTGTTGTGAATTTACTTAGTTTAACTTTGTTAAACTTAGCCCTTTCCTTTTCTTAAGGAAACTATAGTTTCTTAACTAACTTTAAAGGTTCCAAAGGAATTTTTAAAGTATACAATTCACCCCCCCTCTTGTATATTGAGCATCTCATATTATATTTCGATCCTACAATTGGTATCAGAGGTTGGAAACCTCTTACTCTATACCATTCACACATTTGGTATCAGAGACAAGGTTACTGAAATACTTGTACTCACATACAAGTTTTTCTTGATCACTTTTCATTCCGATCTTTGTCATTCCGATTTATCCATTCCGAACTTTTCTTATTCCGAACTTTGTTATAACGAATCTTTGCTACTAACAAGTTTGTGTGCAAAGTTATTTTTAGTATGACAGGAATTAATGTTGGATCGATTGACAATCTGAATCCTACAAGCCCACCTATATTTGATGGTAATTATTATGAATACTGGAGAGATCGTATGAAGACATTTGTTATCAATACTGGGGTAGATAACTTTGTCATGCTTACTGGTGACTATAAAATTCCTGACAAGGAAGTCAGAACCTTTACTAACCAGGAAAAGCAAGAATATCAACTCAACTATAAGGTACGCACCACTTTACTTTGTTCAATGACTAGAAATATATATAGCCAAATTTCTTCTTGTGAAGCAGCTAACTGTATATGGAAGAAGTTAGAAGTTACACACTTTGGGACTTCTAAGGTGATTGAGACTAGAAGAGCTATGCTTAGAGCTGAATATCATGGCTTCAATTTTCCTTATGGAGAACCTATCTGTAAAGTTCAACAAAGATTTATGACCATAGTCAACAGTCTACAATCTATGGGAGAGAAAGGTTTAGATGATGAAGCTCTTGTGGACAAGATAACTGACATTATGCCCAATGAGTGGGAATCCAAGAGAACAGCTATAGATGAGAACAGGAAGGTTACACAAATTACTCTTGATGATCTTTTTGGAACTCTTCTACAACATGAAACTAGAATGAAGAGTGATGCTGACAACATCAAGAAAAAGAATGGAAATGGTACTGTTGCTTTTACTACAACGTCAAATCAGATGAAAGCTAAGACTCCTGAGAGAGTAACCAGATCCAAGTCAAAGAAAGTTATTTTCCAATCCGAATCTAGTGAGAGTGAAGTTTCAGAAAATGAATTAGCCAATCTTGCTCGAAGGATGAACAAGATAGCTGGACAGAGAAACTTTCAATCCAAGTATAAGAAGAAGGATAGGAAAGATAAGAAATATGGAGAAGTTACTTGTTATGAATGCAAAAGAGCTGGACATATTAGACCAGATTTCCCTATGCTCAAAAAGAAATAAAGGAAGGAAAGGCATTCAGACAGGAATATGAAGAAGTATTATAAAGCCAAAGCTAAGAAAGTTCTGAAAGCTAATGACACCTGGTGTGACAGTGGTGGTGACTCTTCAGATGAATCTTCTGACTATGAATCTTCAGGATAGAAGAATCTTGGTCTTATAGCCAGATTACCTATTAATAATCATTGTCTTATGGCTAAGGTACGAAATGATGAATCATTGACCGATGTTTCTTTAAATTCTAATGATAGTAAGTATTATAACTCTTCTGATGAAGAATCATCTTCTGATGAGGAAAATACTTTACCTACTTATGAAGAAGTCTCTAGGTTTTCTGAACTTCTTGAGATTGAGAATTCCAAACTCAACAAGAAACATGACAAGGAAAATTCTAGGAATTCTATTCTTACTAAAGAGATATCAGATCTTTCTAAAGATCTTGATAAGAAAAATGCTGATTTTGAAAATATTTCAAAAAATCTTGAGGAAGTAAGTTCTGAGAAGAATAAACTTTCTAAAGAGTTAGAAAAAGTAATTCCTAAGAAAAATGTTTTCGAGCCTAACTCTACTTCTAAAACTAATGATTTTGAGGATAAAAACTTGGTTGTAAAACTCATGTCTGAAATTTTTTCCTTAAAGAAGTGTTTATCAAACTTTACCCATGGTAAAGAAAATTTTGATAAGATGTATTCTCAAATACGACCTTTAAGAAATAAATACAGATTTGGTTATACCCATGCAAAACCAGTTTTCAGTAACAATTATTTTGTTCCTCAGAGTTCCCCATTTTGCACTAAATGTCAATGTGGTGGTCACTGGGCAAAAAATTGTTCCTTAAACAAAACCCAATCCTTAGGTTTTCACAAAGCTTATTTTTCTAAGAAAATGTGGGTTCCTAAAATTTTATTGTCCGGAAATCTCGGATCCAAACAAGTTTGGATTCCGAAAATCTAACTTTGTTCTTGATTTCAGGAAAATAAAGGATGTTCCAGCAACAATATTTGGTACATGGATAGTGGATGTTCCCGGCACATGACTGGTAACAAAAGCCTTTTTGAAAAGATTATCAAAACGAAAGGAGGAAAGATAACTTTCGGAGACAATGCTAAGGGAGAGATTGTTGGTATTCGTAATATAGTTTTTCTTGGTAAAACATTGATTTCAAATGTTCTTTTTGTTAAAGGTCTTAAGCACAACCTCATTAGCATTAGTCAATTATGTGATAAAGGTTACCTTGTGAATTTTAGGAATGATAAATGCTTAGTTCACAATTCCAAGGAAGAATTTAATCTCTCAGCCAATAGGCAAGAGAATGTCTACACTTTGAACCTAGAAGACCTAAGAAGCCAAGATTTACCTTTCCTAAGTGCAATGGAAGATCATTCTTGGTTATGGCATAGAAGACTAGGACACTGTAATCGTAGGAACCTATGTAAACTCTCTAAGAAGAAACTTTTTAAGGATCTACCGGAGTTTAGATTTGATTCTTCTAAAGTTTGTGATCCTTGTCAATATGGCAAGAAACATAAATCTAGTTTTAAGTCAATCGGTGAAGTCTCAACAACTGATGCATTACAGTTGGTTCACATGGATCTTTTTGGTCCAACAAAAACTGGAAATATTGGAGGCAAATACTATGTGTTTGTTCTAGTTGATGATTACACTAGATTTACTTGGGTCTATTTTCTAGCAAAGAAATCTAAAGCTTTTTCTTATTTCAAAAGTTTTAGAGCTCAAGTTAAAAATGAGAAAAACCTTCCATTGAAAACTATTCATAGTGATCATGGAGGAGAATTTCAAAATTCTGATTTTGAAACTTTTTGTAGTAAGAAAGGTATTACTCACAATTTCTCAGCACCTAGAACTCCTCAACAGAATGGTGTAGTTGAAAGAAGAAATAGAATTCTTCAAGAGGTAACTAGAACCATGTTGAGTGAATATTATATTGCTAGACATTTCTGGGCTGAAGCAGTAAGTACTGCTTGTTATACTATAAATCGAGTTTTGATTAGACCTTTTCTTAATAAAACTCCTTATGAGTTATGGAATGGTAGAAAACCTAGACTTTCCTACTTCAAGGTTTTTGGTTGCAAAGTATTCATTTTGAATACTAAAGATAACTTACATAAATTCGCACCAAAGTCTGATGAAGGAATTTTATTAGGATATTCCACAACCTCTAAGGCTTATAGAGTTTTTAATAAAAACACTTGTACTATTGAGGAAACAGTACATGTAAAATTTGATGAGTCTGATCCTTTTGTATTTAAACCATATCAACTGACATCTTCGGATGTGTTTTCAAAAACTGATTTTCAACCTTTGATAGAAGAACCTTCTGATAAGGAAATTGTTCTAGAAGATACTTCTGAAACATTTACCACAGAAGACTTTCTACCCTATGTTGATGAACAGGTTTTACAAAACCCAAATCAGGTGTTTCTTAAGAATCATCCCAGTGATAGTATCATTGGTGATGTAAATAAACCTGTATGGACTAGAAGTTCCTTAAGAAATGAAGTAGAACATCTAGCATTTCTTTCCCAATTAGAACCTAAAAGCACTGATGAAGCTTTAGGTGATGATGATTGGATCAAAGCAATGTAAGATGAACTAAATGAATTCGAAAGGAATAAAGTCTGGACCTTGGTTGAAAGACCTAAGGAAACTTCTGTTATTGGAGTAAAATGGGTTTTCAGAAATAAATGTGATGAAAATGGAATCATTGTTAGAAATAAAGCTAGACTTGTTGCTAAAGGCTATAATCAGCAAGAAGGAATAGACTATGAAGAAACCTATGCTCCAGTAGCTAGACTTGAATCTATTCGTATTCTACGTGCCTTTGCAGCATTCTTTAATTTCAAACTTTATCAAATGGATGTGAAATGTTCTTTTCTTAATGGTTATGTTCAAGAGGAAGTCTTTGTTGAACAACCACCTGGCTTTGAAGATACAAAACATCCTGATCATGTTTTTAGACTTACCAAAGCTTTGTATGGCCTTAAACAAGCCCCACGAGCATGGTATGATAGACTCACTGGATTTTTGCTTCAAAATAACTATTTTAAGGGAAATGCAGATCCAACCCTTTTTATAAAGAAAGATAAGAAAAATGTTTTGATTGTTCAAATTTATGTTGATGACATTATATTTGGTTCAACTCAGCAATCTTTGACTGACTCTTTTTCTAGTCTAATGAAATCTGAGTTTGAAATGAGTATGATGGGTGAGATAACATTTTTCCTTGGTTTTCAAATTTCTCAAAAACCAGAAGGAACCTACATATCTCAACATAAGTATATTAAATATATTCTTAAAAAGTATGGTTATGAAAACACTAAGAGTATAAGTACTCTTATTGGTACCTCAAACTCTTTAGATCTTGATGAAGCTGAGAAACCAGTAGATCAAACATCTTTTAGAGGTATGATTGGAAGTCTACTTTACTCAACAGCTAGTCGACCAGACCTAATGTTTTCAGTATGCTTATGTTCAAGATATCAATCCAATCCTAAGGAATCTCACTTAAAGGCAGTTAAAAGAATTTTTCACTACCTTAAGGGAACCATGGATCTAGGATTATTTTATACTTCTGGAAATGATTTTGTTCTAAATAGATTTTCTGATGCTGACTTTGGTGGATGTAGAATGGATAGAAAGAGTACATCCGGAAATTGTCATTTCTTAGGAGATTCATTAGTTTCTTGGTCCTGCAAGAAGCAACATTCTGTAGCACTCTCCACTGCTGAAGCTGAATATGTAGCAGCTGGAAGTTGTTGTGCACAAGTGTTGTGGATGAAACACACACTCATAGACTATGGCTTGAGTTTTACTAAAACTCAAATTTTGTGTGATAACACAAGTGCCATTTCCCTAAGTAAAAACCTTGCACATCACTCTCGTGCAAAACACATAGATATTAGGAATCACTTTCTTAGGGATCACACACTTAAAAGAGATATTATTCTTCAGTTTATCGGAACGCAAGATTAACTTGCTGATATATTCACAAAGTCTTTGCCTTCTGATAGATTTGAATATATTAAATAGAAGTTAGGAATGATAACCGTAAGGTAATCTTTCTCAAGTAACTTTCTGTTGAAAAAGACTCCTTACAGTAATAAACTTCTTTTCATAGGGGGAGTACATTTGATTGTTTGTTTAAACAAAGTTTTTCAAAATTTGTTTTCAAACTTTTCGGAATAAAGATTTCTGGAATGAAAACTTCCGGAATGAAAATTTTCCATAATGGATATTTTCGTACATAATACTTCTGGAATGGAAGTATTCGTATTGGAAATTTCCAGAATGAAAAACATTCGTACTGGTATTTTCATAACTGAACTTTCGTACTGAATCTTCCATAACAAGTTTTTTTTTCTCTTTTTCGTATTAAGTTTTTCGAATTAAGTTTTTCGAATTGAGTTTTTCGTATTGAGTTTTTCATATTGAGTTTTTCGTATTGAGTTTTTCGTATTGAGTTTTTCGTATTGAGTTTTTCGTATTGAGTTTTTTTTTATTATTGAGTTTTTCGTAGTCATCTATATATTACCCATTACGAACAACATTCCTAATCTAATCCGAAAGGTATGATTTCCTTACTGAAGTTTTCGTAATCATATTTTACTTGCTGGCAGTTTCTTATATTTTGTTTTCGGTTTTTAGTTTTCTTAAATCCTTGTTTTAATAAAACCTCAAAAAGATCGGATTCAAGCTCTCAACCGTCAGATCTGATCACAGCTCATTCCAACCGTTAGATCATCTATGGAATGTCAACCGTCATCTCGTTGCCTATATAAAGGGGACCTAATTCCTAGTCCCACATCGGTTTCAAGATCTCGCGTGCTGAAGCTCTGACTCTCCGATTTAAGGCCGTTCCGAACCACAGTTTTCTCCGCTCCGAACTTCAGTCTTCTCTGTTCCGAATATCTCAGAAGACTTCAGATCCGAATGTCTGCAGAGTTAGATTTTCAAGAAATGTCTTCAACCAGGCCTATATCTCAGTGGTTAATATACAGAGAAAGGATAGTTCATCCGACTTTCTTCAGCAACTACGATTCTGTCATTTCAAATAATATCAAGTTAAATGGCTGAGAAGATGTTGCGGTATCAAAAACCGGCAACCAAGATGAAGTGTACTCAGATTTTCTTGTTGAGTTTTATAAGTCAGTTGCTTTCTTCGAGGAAGATAATAGAGAAAAATTTTCGTTCAAATCATATGGCAAGACATATAAGATTTCTTACACCAAGGCTGCAAGCTTGGTAGGGTTATCTTATGAAGGTGAAGCTGAGTTTATTTCTCACGTATTGTCAGACTCCAAGGGTAGCTTCAACAAGGAAAAAGCCTTTGAAACTCTCGGATTGGATGATGACAAGGCTCCGAAAATTGCAAGCCTATCTACAAACTTCCGGATTCTGGAGTTATGGGTGAAAGGGCTTATCGTACCGAGAAAAGGTGATAAGGATAGTTTGAAGAAGAGTGAGATATATATCTTAGATTTCTTGATAAATCTAAGAAAGTTTAACTTGATGAAGCATATTCTTCTTAATATTGAGAATTTGAAGAAGGGGAATCTGAGAGCTCAGATTATCATGTACCCAACAATATTATCAAAGATCATAGTTAGGTGCCTAGAATCTTTCAAGGTAGCTTGCAGTTCTAAACCGAAAGTTTGCAAGATCATGTTGCTTAGTGATAGCACGCTTAAAAGGATGAATATAGCTTTTGACACGATGTCTGGGAAGTTTATTGATCTACCTCCTCATGTAGAAGAGACTCCGAAATCTGCTGATCCAGAATCATCCAAGCCGGTAAGGAAGAGAAAACTGAAAGAAGTGGTAGTCAAAGCTGAGGAACCTAAGTCTAAGGAAGTCCACTCCGCACCACCAAAGCCTAAGAAGAAGAAGACCTATCCTGATGAAGTCGTTACAAAGTGGAGAGCTGACAAAGAGAAGAGGAAAGAAGGGGATCCGCAGTTCGGATTGGACCCTGCAGAAGCTAAAACTTTGAAGGAGAAAGCTGCTGATGAGCTTGAGAAACAAGCTAAGGAAAAGAAGCTTAAGAAGAAAATGTCAGAAGCCGAGGCTGTTCAAGCTTTGTTGAAGTTCAACGAAATAGTTTCAGCAACTATCCCAGTTCCGAGATCTTTCTCCCTGGAAACTCTACCTGAGACTCCAGGAAGAAATCTTGTCACTCCGGAAGAGCCTGTTGCTACGAATACTGAGGAAGAAGAGCAAGTGGAACAAGTTGAAGAGGCTGCTGACGGAAGTGGTGAGATAGGAGATGTGCTAAAACAAGTTGATGAGTACAAGGGAACTCCTTCGGAACACTTATCACTCCGGACTTCATAAGCTTAATCTTCGAAGCTTGTCACTCCTACGATGGAAGAAGAGAAAGGAGAAGAAGAAGTTGCATATCATGGAGAAGAAGAACAACTTTTACAAGATATTGCTCAGATGGGAAACATAGAGGTTGGTGTTCAAGAAGTTACTGATGAGGAAGATTTGGTTGTTCAAGTTTCTGACAGTGAAAAGAAAACTCCGGAACAGGATTCTATTCCGGAAAAAGATAAGGGAAAGAAAATTCTTACCGAGACTCCGAGCTCAGTAGTAAGAAAGAGGAAGGAAGATGGTAGTTCTTCTAAGAGGAAATTGGAGCTTATTGTGGAAGAAAATTCTCCGAGCAAGATTTCAGATTCGGAGTCATCTTCGTTGCGGCATGATTTTGTTGTTCGTTCTTTAAAGAAGTTGGTAGGAACCATTCCGACCTTCTCAAGCATTGATTCACGATGCCAGATGCTCCAACATGCATTGAATCAGAAAACCGACTCCGTATCGATGGTTATGGATAAGTGTGTTGCGATTGAAGCTCAGTTCAAAACATTCTTTGTTGGTTACGAAGCTCATAAAAGATCTTGTAAGAGGATGACAAGCTGGTCGAAGAAGAATGTGGAAGAGATGAGGTTGCTTGATGAGTTTCAAGATAATGTTAAGGATGCCTTTGAGACCGAAGACAAGAATATTAATGAGCTGACTGCATCTTTCGAAGAGAAATTGACAGAGGAAAAGAACTTTCGGATTCAGGAAGTGAGAGATCTGAATGGAAAGCTCAATTCCGTTAATCAAAGTTGGAAATTTGAAAGGTATTATCGGATCGAGTTTGAAGAAAGGATGAAGGATCAGGAAGAGAAGATGAAAGCTCATGAAGAAAAGTTGAAGGCTCAGGAAGAAATAATTGAAGCTCAGTCAGCAAGAATAGTCGTCTTAGAGAAGAAATCAGAGGAAGACCACAAAGACTTAAAGAAGATCAAGACGATTCTTAAGGGGCTAATGTCGAAGGAGAAAGATCCGAAATAACCAATCCGATCTTTTTGTTGTATTTTTTTTGTTGTCGAGATTCTAATTTTAATGAAAGTCGTACTTGTTGTTTCTATTGTTGTCATTACTAATTTTTCAGGTACTTTGTTAAGTTTTTCCATTCCCTCCAATTATTTTTGAAAATCACAAAGGGGGAGAAAGAAAAATACCCAAGGAAAAAGAATTCTAATAAGAGTTTGTTTAAGGGGGAGTTTTTCTTAAAGAAGACCTTCTTATGAAACATTACTCTGGAAATATGAATACGATCCTTAGAGTTTCAAAGCCTAAGGTGGAGTTAGTCATATTCAACTATAACCTTAAACCGAGGGAGATAAGATTTAATGTGTTTCTTTCTTCTTGGAATAGCTTTTTCGTAAGGATGTTTGTGCTTTCCAAAAAGGGGGAGATTGTTGAGTCAATAAGGTTTTCCTTATGACTTTTCCATTCCTTCTTGTTTTGAAAATCACAAACACCTTATCTTTAAGGAAAATTGCTTTCTTAAGGAAAATTTCTTTTATACGGAAAATTGCTTTCTTAAGGAAAATCGCTTTTATAAGAAAAATTATCCTTATCATATTTTCATTCATATTTTTCTTAAGTATGAGTTTCAGATTCATTTTCTCAGAATCATTGAAACTTTTATATAAAGAATTCTGTTTTAGGGTTCGGATTCTGGACAAGAACTATAAGGAAGTTTCATTCTGAATTCCGGATATGAACTCTGACTAAGTTCTATTCCAGATTCAGGATACGAATTCTGAAGAAGAATTCTCATTACGAATTCTAATGAAGAAATCCCATTCTGAACTCTCATTACGAATTCAGAAGAAAAATTCTCATTACGAATTCTAATGAAGAATTCTCATTACGAATTCCAATGAAGAATTCTCATTACGAATTCCAATGAAGAATTCTCATTACGAATTCCAATGAAGAATTCTCATTATGAATTCTAATGAAGAAATCTCATTCCGAAATCTCATTATGAATTCTGATAAAGAATTCTCATTACGAATTCTGATGATGAATTCTCATTACGAATTCTGATGATGAATTCTCATTACGAATTCTGATGATGAATTCTCATTACGAATTCTGATGATGAATTCTCATTACGAATTCTGATGATGAATTCTCATTACGAATTCTGATGATGAATTCTCATTACGATTTCTGATGACGAATTCTTATTCCGAATTCTCATTCCGAATTAACCTGTTAAACAGAATCTGATTATCATTGTTTTATACACTCTGAATTTATTCATTCCGAACCTTCACTCCGAAGTTTCTATTCCGAACCTTTATGTTAGAGTTTAAAACGATGTCGTACTTTCTGTTACACTCACTTTGTTATAAAACGATGTCGTCCATTGTGTTATAAACTAACCGTTGTCTAAGTGACACGTGTACAGGTCCCTCCGATCTTTAAGGAAAATATGACCGTTGGAGAGGAGCCGACCTTACCTATAAATAGGAGCTCATTTGAAAGAGCTCGAGGTTGATGGCTAATAGCTGTTTTGCTGAAAAAGTGCTTACATGCTGTTGAAGTTATTTCTAGAGAGAGAGTCTCTTATTAACTCTCAAAGCTTCGTGCGACTCCGAATGTTGGTGATTGCATTCGAGGGCTTCCGGGGATAGGAAGACAGAGGTGCCGACTACCATAAAGATCGAGGGCTTTCTTGCTGAGAAAGACAGAGGTTGCCAACTAACTTGAAGTTGAGGGCTTGCGGGGATAGCAAGACAGAGACTCCGATCTTCGTATCGAGGGCTTACCCTGGTGTGGGTAAGACAGACTTGCTTGAAAGTATAAATCAAGGGACCTTTATCCAAGGTTGTTGGATACCCTTATCTTTGGGTTAAAAGACTATTATCTTGTTACTAGTAGTTTTACTACTTGTCTATATTCCGCAGCATTTTGCATCTTTAGGAAAGTATAACTTTCTTATACTTCCTTACTTACTCTGATTCATTTAGATTCTATACGCTTTAAGATAGATTATCATATTGTAACTTTTGTTAAGTTTCAATTTCCGGAACCATATTTCCGGAACTTACTTTTGGAATTTCATTCCAAGGTTTGTTCGGTGTTAGAGGTGTTGTGAATTTACTTAGTTTAACTTTGTTAAACTTAGCCCTGTCCTTTTCTTAAGGAAACTATAGTTTCTTAACTAACCTTAAAGGTTCCAAAGGAATTTTTAAAGTATACAATTCACCCCCCCCCCCTCTTGTATATTGAGCATCTCATATTATATTTCTATCCTACATATTGGACAAAACGTCTATGGTAATAGAGTCCTTGGATCAAGACGGTAATTTTTGTATACTACACTTGAGTTTTTTCAAGGATGGAGTAGAGCTGGGTTGGTTCGAACCCTAATCCAATCGGGCCCTTGGAATGGAAACATTAATAACTTACGGACCGGGCGTCCGATTGACATGCCATCTATATCATTGGGTTCGTTATGGAATTACGGACAATTTTTATACATATTCATGGGACATCATGGTAGTTGAAGTGTCAACCGATGGATTGAGAGGCAAAACCTCCCAGAATCAAGCATTCTTAATGCGGGAAACCAATGGATGACTCTGCATGAGGAGTCTTCAGATCCTGTGTCGGTCATCTTTAGGTCCTGTGTGGGTCAGCAATCAGCAATCCTGTGTGTGTCAGCGCATACCGATCCAGTGTGGGTAATCTATAGATCCTATGTGGGTCATTTTCAGATCCTGTGTGTGTCATGTTCAATCTTGTGTGGGTCACCAAACAGTGCTTCTCGACAAAGTATGTTGATCTAGCAATTTAGCTAATCAACTATACTTATGTACTCATGTTATACCTGGTGTGACTTGAGTCTTTACCTTTGTGGTAAACATCTGTGTGGTGATACCTTATTCATATTCTTTTGTGTGGCATTACCTTTGTGTTACATACCTTCATGGTGTTACCTGGGTGGTGCATCTATCTTCGTGGTGTTAATTTTGTGGTACTTCTATTTTCGAGGTGTTACCTTTGTGGTGTTTTTCCCTCATGTGTGATATTAGTATATATTGATAACATATGTATATGTATGTGTATATACTTATGTAGGGTTGATGACTATTGCTTCATGATTTGAGATTGAGTTATTATGTTGTGGTTTATCCTTTGTGGATTTTGGGAGACCTTCAGGGGTCTCAGGGTCCCTACTGGGTATTGTTATACTCACCCATGCACGGGATAAGCCCACACCATGCTAGGACTTGTGCAGACAACAGACATCATTGATCAAGGCTGAGGGTTCCATGACTGGAGGCTACTCAGAGAGGGACCATTAGACATGACGTACCGTAGAGACGAACGTTCGAGAGTTGTACCTACCCTTTAGGTATGATCCATGGAAGCTGTTTGCAAGACCTATTCTCAGTTTTACTTGTACATTCATGTTGAGCATGTATTCCGGCCACTTCACATAATGTACAGACCCAGTATACTATATTATTTACTTTTTTTCCATGTGACTTGTTATGTCCTTGGTATGTGTGAGTTTAGGAGATTAAATGCAAAGCCTTCCCAGTTTTAGGGATATACATTTTCGGTGCTATTCGCCATCCCTTGGCCTATGGTAGTAGGGTTTGGGGTAGTCACGACACAGGCCCCCAGGGATGGTTCATGATAGTCAACATGGTTTATCTATAATGCTCCTGAAAAAATATTACCATTATTCTTCTACAAGTGATTACGAAAAATTACTAATTTACAAATTCATGGAATCATGATCTTTTCGTATATTGAGATTAATATATTAGTAAATTTATTGAAATCCTATAGGGGATCAACTTATTATGTCTATCTTTATGGGTGACAAATTGACCATATATCAAATGTAATTTTATCATTATTGTAACATATGATTAGATAATATGGGTATCACACAATAACGATCTACATAAATTAATTAAATAATATCTATACTAATATCATTAAATGGAATTTGATTCTATTATTCAGAAGAAAAATGTATGTCATAGAAAGTCAAATACTGAGTTTGCGAGTAAAATGGGATTTGAAAACCTATAATAGAAGTTGATTAATTTATGAGTATGGTAATATCTAATTAATAAGGATTCATATCGACATAAAATTAGTTTTCATTATCCCATGAATATGTAATAAATTATAAATAAGAATACTAATTATAATGGAAGTACATGAGTAAAGGGAGAGAATAAGAGAGTATCATTTTATAATAATCAATTCATAACCATTGATGCTGATTCGTTAAGAGATTTTGAGCATTAAATAATTTATTAATGATAAAATATAATTGGTATATTTGATCTAATAATGTTTTTATTTAATTAAATTATGCGGATCTGTTGGTATTTATAGAAATGTGGGGAGATTTGTATCTTGGTTTTCAAATATATCATATCCAATTATTGGATTTGATAAATGAAATTCACATAAGAATACCTTGTATTAGGTTAATGTTTTATGAAAAAATGGGTTTTTTAAATAATAATTTCATTGAAAAAAGTCATTTATATTAAATTTATAAAGGGGAAAATATTTTTATAGATATTTAAAAAAAATATTTTTCACTTTAGACCAGGTAACGTTTTATGTCAGATATGAAATGACAATTAAAATCATTGAAAAGTATTGTATTTCTAAAATGTATTATCTTTGGTAATTTAATCTCTAATTTCTACTAATAAATCATTATTATGTACATATGAAGTAAAAAAATATAATAAAACGGAAAATAATATTTTATTTGATCCTCTAAAAAAATTATTTGAGAAAAAACTCAAAATATTACTATATAATAATTATTTTGGGATTATGTGATATTTACCCTTTCATTTTGGAATGTAACATAAAATGCATTCGAATGATTTTATTTAATAAAATTACAAATTTCCTATAAAATAATTATTTTTAAGGATAGTACATTATGTATTATATTTAACCATTAAAAATTATTATACTATCACACATAATGATTCATAAGGGGTATATAAAAATTTAATTATTATTTGTAATACCATTTAATTTATATTTAATGTTTTATTTTACAATTTTACTATATATTATTAATATTCTAATGGTCATATAATGTTTATATTGAAATTTTCAATTAATGTTTAGATACAAATGAACATATTTGCATTATAAATGTATATATATATATATTCTATTTATCTACCTCATCATTTGGTAGATTAGTTTAAAAGTTCAAACACTTCTTTTACTAATATTTAGCATATTATTATCTCATTTTTTTTAAAATCCATCCTGGTAGGATTGTTCTTCATGACAGAATTTGATGTTTTTTAGTTTTGTATGATGATTTCACTATTTTTTGTTGTTTAACTACATATATTAATATTAAATGGAATAATTAAAATAATTACAAAATTGTAACCATTCAATGAAATGTAATAGTATTTCTATGTTCTCAGAAAGTAATAAATTTTACATTGTGGAACATGTGCTTGTTTATAATTAGAGAAAATTATTTCTTATTTTTATAGTTGTTGAAGGGGAAAGGTAAAAAATATAATGTTTAAGGAAAAAAATTCCAATGAGTTATATTTTGGGTTTGATATGGAAAACTATCACATACCACTATTATTAGAGCCCCATATTGATGAACTCTACAAAAAAAAATTAAATTGGTAAAATACATTCAATTGAGAACCTATTTTATCATGTAATGTGTGGAATAAATTATTGCATTACCCACTTTGAATATATATGTGGAAAATGTGTTAATTATTTTTGGGTTCAAATCCCTTAAGAAGAAATATTTCATTTTGTTTTAGAATTCCAAACATCATACAAACTTTCTTTCTCTATACTTGAGATTTTGTAATTAATGTTATGGTTTCATATGTTTTTGATCACATCATGGTGATGCTTAATCACTATATAAATATTCATATTATATGATTTGAGAACAATATAGCACCATAAATGAGATATATTTGTGGACTATATTTAAATACATTGATAAATTTTATTTAATTGTGAACATATATTTGATGAGTTGCAGGTTATATAATCATCTACTAGGGGGATGATAAATGATGTATATATCCACTGTAAATGTTTGTTCAATATTGAAATACACCAAGTGTAATGGTTATATGATGACTTTGAAAAAGTGACTATATGAATAAAAATTTATTTATATGATATATATTGTATATATATTTAATGGGATATATATATATATCTAATGAAGATCATGTTAGATCTCATTATATCTTGTGTAGAATATAAGATTTTCCAAAAGGTATTTTTTTTGTAAATTATCTAATTAATAATTTCATGTTTTTATAACAATAATAAGGCATCTGGGGTTACAAATGATCTGTTAACAGTTTTTATGTAGATTTATTAAACTCATATAGCTAATTGAGATCAGTTTTAGAGTATAAAGAAAATTGGTTTTCGATGGATTTTCTAAATGTAATGCATATGATTTGATACACGGTAAATATGATCATAAAAAACAAAAGTGTTTTTGAAAAAATTGATAATTATTTTCTCATTAATTATTATTAAATGGAACTATATCCTATAACATATTGATATGGGAAAACATGGACCTAGATATATAAATTTATTCATACGGGATTTTTAATAGCCCCCCATCACTCAATGTTTTCCATTGAAAATTTATTTTCTTAACACTACACATTCATTATTAGTTCTAAACATTAGATGCCCCATAAATAATGAGGTAAGCATACTATTTCACTTTAATCATTAGGAAGACTACACATCAATCATGGGTTTTCTCCATATCCAATCATAAAGTACGATATGATGATTATTATGGAATGGAGGGTTTGATTGTACCCTAAATAATAATAAAGGCATATAAAGTAGTTATCATGGAATTATAGCTTATAGAAGGTGGGATTGTCTTGAAACATTTATTGATGATCAGTGAAATGATATTATTTTTACGATATAATTTCTCTATTTGGGTTTTAAATAATATGTGGGTCCCGTGTTTGGAAGACATTTAGATTATATGGGAATGAGGATGGATAAACTATAGTTCTTGTAACATTAAATTATGTTTTATCAGTAACACCAACAATCTATTTTAGATAATTCTTTGTATTGGAATTGTATGATTTTGTTTTATGTAAAATATTTGGAATTTGGGAATCCCAACATTACATCCATTATTTGGACATTGTTATGTAGAACCTTGAGGATTGTCCAAGGAAATGTTGAACCTAGGAGATTCACTGGTGGGGGAACCCATTTTTTCCAAACCATGTGTCCAATCCCTCAAATCTGTTAATCCACAGATTATTTGGGTGTGCATGGTTAGTGTACATTTGGGAAAAATTTACACCCACCTAAAAGAAAATATGTGACATGGATAATTAATCTAGAGGGTATAGTCAAATATGAAACATGGGTTCTCTAACTATAAAATAAACCCTATGAAACCATTCATTCATGGTTTATTTAATCATAAAATTGGATTTCAAAAATCTAAAACACCCATTTATGATTACAGTCTCCCCTAATCAGTCTTAAATAGTTTTACAATGTGATAATACATCAGATAAGTGATTTTAGATCCTCTAAAAGTCAACATTGATTAATCAATGTATCTACATAACATATTATCCCTCTCCTGTAATTGGATCTACAATCTAATACTCTATTTGGATATATGAATTCATCATCCTTCGAGTTTGATGGATCATCATGTGTTGGATGGATCTAAACTATGTATGAATGGATCTTGACTCTAGGTTTTATTTATTGTTATCTGACAACATGGTTCCCCGTTGGAGGATCCCATTGGGAGTTTCAATCCTAAATATTTTATTAAAAGTAAATGGTTCTTATGTCATGTTTAACATATAATTAAAACTTCTATATTCATGATTATTTAAAATACATTTATATAGAAGTATGAAACCATATTTTATATGAATTGGAATGAAAATTTGGAAAGGAATTTTTTTTTTGAAACCCCCCTATTCAAATGGAATTTGAATTTGGGGTATATTTTTAAATTAATATTTTTTATGAAATTATATGAGAAATACTTCTAGAAAATAGATTAATTTTAAATGAAAAAAACCTCGGATTTTTTATTACTGAAAATGATGGAAATGAAAAAACCCCATATTTTGGTTTTGAAAATGAAATGGTATAGTGAGACTTAAAAATTAAAAATTTAATGGTGTATTATGTTTTATCTAATATTATATGATTTTCTCATTTTCAATAGATTAACATAGAACATGAAATCCTGGTTTATAGTGGTTCATTTAGAAAACCAACACTAGGATCTCGATAAGATAGCGTTGAATTGATGATGAAAAATAAAAAAACCAATATTGGCATATATTATCCATGATTGGATGTCTATGAGTCCTATTTTTCCTCAAGGATTTGTGAAACAATACATATCCATGAAAAAAATATATGACGTTTAATTATACTATTTCCCATGACTAATGTATTTTTGTGTATATGACCATGGTTCTTGTTTGGATTATCTATATATATATTCCATTGATCATAAAACTATTATATTTTTTCTAAATGATTTATATAATTTTTTTATATTGATTGGTTTATTTAATACACTGTTGAAATGATTTCCATCCATGGAAAAGAAGAATGATTCTAATATAAGTATGATATATTATATCCGAACCAATTCGATTTATATTAATAAATTGATTTATATATTATTATGTAATATTCAATGGAAGGTATGGTGATAAAAAACATTGATTTTTTTCTCAATCCTTACATTTTACATTTGCTGTTAGTATATTTTCTTATGATAGGACCATGAAAAGGTAATATGCCACTTAAAGGTGGTAGATGATCCTATTCCATGGTACCATTGGTTGTTATTTTCTTCATGGGAAGTTTCAATTCTTGTAATAAAATGATTATATAATAATTTGGGTTATTTTTAAGTATTTTGTTTCAAGTTATTTCACCCTTTTTAGGGTTGAGTTTACTAACTTGTATATTTCTACTTTTACAATTTTTACAGAAAAAACAGTCCCTATTTTATTATGTACGATTTTAAGTGTTATTCATTGATCTGTGGGGATCAAGAATGTATGTAGGGACACAAATGATATGTCTTGGTTAATATGATACTAAGCTATATATATTGGTTTGTGATAATGTGAAATAATAAGTTCATGTCGTGTATCATTCCTGGATGTTAATATAATAGTCCCCAAGAGGAATCATCTTGTGATCCATAATGAGAATATCCTCCCATGGACCACAATGTTTTTGATATTTTTGTGAATGATGTCTAATATCTAGGATATGGACTCACACCCATTACCATCAAGGAGGAATTTGTGGAACCTCATAGGGATTAATCTGGGAATCAGGATCAATAGTTCATTATTTAAAAGACACCAATATTACAATGATCTAATGGTCCTTAAGTGGTTGAGTATTTGTTGATAAACATAAATATTCTATTTAATTACTTTAAAAGGCATTATTAGATAAGTTAAAATGCTCCACCTTCATGGTAGAAGGACCTAACGGGATATGATGGGATTCAATGGATACAATAAAGAGGAATGATATTTTATAGTTTTAGGACATCATGTATCATTTAAAAATATTTTCTATCATTATTATATGGTTATAGCTATGTAGATGTAGTTTTTTGAACATGAATAGAATGAAAAAACCATGATAATGTATTAAGCCTGATTATCTGAGCTTGTGAATTTTACTCTGGATTATGTATTGAATGACTAGATGAATAATTGATAGTTAAAGATGGATCTTCAACATGAAATTCATTAAGAGTTTTATTGTTGAATCTCTAGTGTTATGGTAATTAATGGGAAAGGGAATTGATGATTTAAATTGAAATGGGTGGTATAATATGGTTGATGCAAGTTTCCTTTTTTATCATTGTGTCAATTTCATGAGTTCATTCGTGGGAATGAGGAAAAATGTTGTGTATCATTCTGGTTATCGATAACATGGTTCTTAAGTACCTCAGTTTGTCCAATGAAGATTCCCATTAACTTTCATTATATGTGGGATGCCTAAGTAATCATGTTGAGTTTGTACAAAGGAACCCATGATCTATAGTTCCTATATACACTAAGGTCACTTTCATAAATTATTATATATATTATCTTGCAAAAATAGAAGAAAAAACTCATCAACGCCTAATATTACTTTTTTGAATCCGATGCTTCAGGAAAAATGCAGTTCTAGTAATACGAAATCGGAACAAACCTTATTCTCATAATGGAAGATTATCCAGATGATGTATATTATTATCAATGGAATGTGGGAGTTACTATCAAAGTAGATAGATATTTAGTTACAACATTATTCAATCCTATTGAATATCACATTTTTATATTAAATCATATTTATAACTATGTAATTCTTTTTAGATTGTTTTTTATTATGAGATTGACATTACTATACCCATTAGAAAAAAGAGAGATAATGGTATATGCTATCATGATGGTTCCTTCCGTTTATCAGAGTTATATATTATATATAACAATAAAATCCTCAATATGAAACCACTTGATTTATTTTTCTAGATGGATTGGTTGATTTACAATAAGGCCCATATTGAATGCAATATTCCTTGGGTTTCATTTAATTCACATGATGGGTTGTTTCCTATATTTAGGGAGTGTGGTAACTAACCATGAGTAAGACCAAACTAATTTATCCTTGTGATATTAAAATTATCTTCAATTTCGATGTAGATATTGAATATTTGAGAGAAGATCTCCATATGGTTTTGATCATGTTTCCCAACATTTTTCTTTTTTATTTCTCTAATTTTCCCATAGTAAAATATTTATAGTTTTTAATGGTTTAGTTCATATTATTCATCATTTTTCTATTCTTCATTATCATATATCACTACCTAAACATAATTATTTTAAGAATCAAGTGGATAATAAATTATAAAATTGATTTATATGCCCGAGTGTGTAACATTGGGTACCACCTAATATCATTTTTAATAATGATCAAAGAACACAATGTGTATGTTGTCTGTCCTAGAAACTCAACCATGATATGGTAATGAATAATTATTAATTACCATTGATTGATGATCTATTTGACTAGTCTAAAGGGAATTATTTTTTCAAGAATCATGATATATGATCTGGTAATAATCAGTTGAAAACTGAATTCTAGATTATTTTTGGTAATTATATGTATATTTTCATTCCATTCAATCTAACCAGTGCTCTAGTATTTATCACAGATTTGATTAATAGTATATCCCATGATTATCTTGATAAGTTTTTTGTGGTGTTTATGTATGATATCATTGTTTATCATAATTTCGTGGATGGTCTTCTGAACCATCTATGAGGCATTTTGGAATTTTGGATAAATTAATAAATAAATTGAAATCATTCAAAATGGGATTTCATGATTTGGTATGTGAATTTCGTGAGATATGTAGTCTCAAAACATGGTATTTCTATTGATCCTGAAATGGGTAATGTTTTTATGACATAAGAGAAATTGTATAATGTTTTAATTATTTAGAGTTTCTTGGGTTTAGCTGAGTATTATCACTAGTTTGTATAGGATTTATCAAATTTAACCTCTTCAATAAATGGTATCACTCTGAACGGTGGGAAATTTTCTAATAATTTCAAATTCTAAATCTCTTTTGTTTTGATTAAACATATTTAGATTTTTTTAGTAGTGTTCACTCCACCAAATCATAAGAAGGGATATGTGGTTTTTTGTTGTGAATCATGGTTTGGTTTGGGTTTTCTTCTTATAATGGGTTATCATTTAGTAGGTTATATGTCTATACATTCTATTTTACATCAGAATAATTATTCTACACATGACTATGAACGTGTATCTATGATGCATGTTCTTAAGAGTTGGAATCATTACCATTTTAGAGAATTTTTTACCATGTATTTAGATGATAATATCTTGATTAATATTTTTAATCAAAAAAATTTGAACCTTCATCTCATACATTGGGTGATGTACCAGCTACATTTTTATTTCAATTGATCATATACCCAGGGGAAATATAGTTTCACTATTTATTCATTGAGTATTATTATTTTGAACCAATACAAAAATGAATCATCATAAGAGTGGAACAATATGGATATTTTTTCATAGATTCTATTATGTGTCTGAGACAAAGACGGTCAGGTTCCCTTGGAAGGTGTTAAAACTACATATTCTATTCTCAAGATGATTATTCATGAATAACATCTTAATTATTAGTTATGTAGAATTAGGGGCCCTATTTATGGTGGGGGACCATTGATGGGTGTTCTTTATCCACAAATGGTATTCGATGATTCTAGAACAAGAATGTTGTACCTTTACCTATGAAAAAATTTCTGATATAGGTTTCTATAATTCCTAGAGGGTAGTGCTCCTGGGTGAAAAAAATATGTTTTATGGAATTAAAATATTATTATTGTTGTTAAATATGGTATGCAACATTTTTTAGTTTGAATAACTGATTTATACTTTCTAATTGGTGAATTTTGAGTACTGAAATACTTTTGATATATTTTCTTCCCCTTCTAGCGCATACCCAGATGTGAGACAAGATTTCAGTGCACATTATGGTTGGGATACCACATAACCCTAGAATGAAGAATGTGAGATGGTTTTTGATTTATCTGTTAATGAAATTGACTCACATCAAATCCATTCATGATACAACCACGGAATAGGTGTTGGGAAATATCTAGGTGAAATATATTGTTCAATTCCACAATGTTCGCACACCTAAATTTTATGATAGAGAAAACCATTAAACCACAAATTTATGGTGAGGCCTCTATGAACTAATAGGATCCTCCGTTCATCAGAGTATGACATACCATGCATAGAATTTATTCCTAATAAAGAGATCTATAAATAGTTTTGAAGACATGATTAATTGTTGCATCATCAATTTTGGCGGGCCTGAGATGACAATTTGGGAATAATTGTGTTTTCATATAACAATAGTAACCAAAACATAATATTAATGTCTTCCATTGATGACTGGTTTGATAGGTCGTGTAAATAAAAGATGTGTTGGTTACAGATTGGTGTAATATCCTTTGATGGAATGTGTTTGGTACAAGAGGTGATGAAAAATACTTAGTTGTTTCATTAGATTATCATGAAGAAAAGATCCAATATGAATACTATACTGATCATCATGATAGAAAATTATATTTTTATGTTGGTGAGTACGTTTACTATGAAATTCAAGTTGTTTGGTTCTATGAAATTTTCTAAGGCACTTTCTCATTACTTTATGGGGTCTTCTGATATTTTTGTGCATGTGGGAAAATTGTATTATTATTTCTCATTTCCACCAAAATTTACATTGAACCCCATCATGAATCTTGTTTCGTAATTTTTAATGTATCTTTATGATCCATCTCGTGTTTTCAGATGGCGTGATCTTGAAATTGTGAATAATTTATCAATAAAGGATAATCCATTATAGACTGGCAATTCTGACTGCATGGTACTTCACAAGAGGATGGTACATTTCTGTTGTAGGCTATGTTAGCATGGTTTATATTCATATTAGTTCTATGATCATGTGAATGTAATGATACATTTGTGGCCACATCTCTTTGATATGGAAAATTATTTATGGGATATCTATGGATAGAGACATTTAACCATGGGGAGGTTATAACATCCATGTACTTGTATTAATGTACCCATCATCCCTTATATTTATCATGTATAGGTAGTATATATCCTTAGTGTTTTATGGTGACATTTAGAAAATTATGGAATCGAAAGGGGTTTTAGATGATTGGTGAATGTTTAGGGAAAACCATGTATAGTGGATCATAAAATTTTGCCCCAATTTTTGGTTCTATTGATAGGGTTACATGGTTTGTCCAAACCAGTCGTCTAGAGCCTCCAAACCCATGAAAACCAAAAACATATTGGATTTAATGTTAGGATAACTTTTTCATGACCCATGTTCACAATTAGATGAAATTGTGTTCCTTGGAAATAGAGTCTATATGGGGTTCATGGTTAGGTTATATAGTTAGTTTAACCATGAAGTTCTCTCCAGGAATCATTCCATATATGTTTTAATTACTTTGAAAATAAATTATTAAATTACAATAATCATTTTTATGTTTTATATGATCCATAATCAGAACAAACATGGTTCATACGGTGTAAAGGACTCCATAAAAGACGTTCTAAATCCTCCAACCAATTCCATTGGAAAATATATGTATTGAAAGTAGATCTAATCCCTATAGTTTAAGTGTATATCCACTCTAATGGTTTCATATAATATTTAATTCCATCATCTATAGTGAATTGTGATCATCATTGGTTAGATGGATCTAGAAAAATTTTTATTGGATCTTGATTCTTGGTTTTGTTCAAATGTCTATAATGTTGTTATTCTTTGTTGGCAGATCCCATTGTGAGTTTCCATTAGTTATCATTAATAATAGTTATGTGGTTCTATTTTAAATTTTATGTAAAATTAAATGCAATACATGATTGATTTCATTGAAATATCATTAAATTGATTCATGAAAACCCATGTTCGTTTGATGTTGATTTCAAATTTGAAATGGATTGGATCTTGAGAAAACCCCAAATTCTATTGGAGAAGGAATTTGGGGAATCTATATAAATTAACGGTGTTGTTCAAAGGATTAGATGATTGTTTTTTGAAAATTGGAAACAATTGAAATTTTGAAAACATGTGACTTTTTCTGTATGGAAAATAAACAAAAAGAAAATAAAATATTTTTGGTCTTGCATTTCAATTTTTATATTGAGAATGAAAATTATAAATTCGAATTGTAAATGGTGATTTATTTTAAATTATTTGATTTTACCTTTTTATATTGATTGATTACGAACATGTGATCATTGTAGTTAGTGTATTTTTTGGGACAAGAATGCTAACAACTTGACCTGCTTGTGTTTCATTGATGATGAAAACCAAAACAAAACCATTGTTTGGAACGTCTTATCCCTAATGGGTTTTTGATGAATTATATTAACACTACTTTAGAGTGACTTGTGTTAAATATTTAACCATGAACACTAATATGAGAATTTTTAGGATCATTATCTAGGAACTAACATTCTACATGGATGATGAACAAGGGTAATGTTATTTTTTTATGTATACATTACCTTTACTATAGAACTATTATTATCATGAAAAATTATTTCATATGAAAAATATTATAAGACATTATGGAAATATTTTCCATCCATTGAAAATAACCATGTTATATTTTGAATATTTAAATGATATATTAAAATATGTATTTATTTATATAAATAGAAATAAATAAATAATTTATTAATATGAAATATGATATGGAAAAAATAGTGAGAACCTACTACGAATTATAGTATACACCAAACCATTAAATTTTTATATTTTTATATTTTATTATATTATGTTAAAGAAAATGGAATATGTCACTTAGAGGTGGAAAAAATTGTGATACATTGTGGAATGTATTTTTTTTATAAATTGTATTGTATTCATTCTACATTGAACATGATGATGTACTTATTTCGGTTTATCTAAAACTGTTTGGTTTCTCGTATTTCCTCACTTAAGAGTTTGTAGTATATTAACTTGTATATTTTATATTTTACTACTGTTATGCAAGATTCTAATGATATTTTGTTGTGTATGGTGAAAGATGATACTCGTCAACCATTGGGGTTTTAGAACTCCCTTCATGCTATGTCAATGTAATCTTGGTTAATATTATATTTGGGTATCTAGGATGGTTCATGAAAAATATATACTAGAGGTACAAGTTGGGAATATTTACTTGATGTAAGTATACAATTTTAGATATCCTATTTTGTCATGGCCGATAGTTATGAGAGAGTTCCTAGAAAAATCTAATCATAATGATCATTAACTCCCTATGGTTGTTTTGGGAGAGGCATCTCGAGTAAAAGTTTTATATAATTTGAGTATTTTTTGATATTTTTCATTTGGATAAGTAGAAATCCAAATATTTTTATCTTATCTAACAGTATTAGTTTTCATGATTCTCTTGTTAATGTTATTAATATCACCAATCTTATGATTTATTCAATGTGGTTTTCTAATAAGGTGCATTATCATTCCTCTAAAAAGATGACTGAATCAGCCCTATGAAAAAGAAATTTTTAAACCATAGTGATTGAATCCTCTATTGTACTATAATATTGTCAATATTTTTGTATTAGATGGCTATTATTTGAGACGTACACATATACAAAATATTTTTCGGACTGATGTTGTGGAACCAAAGAAAGATGAATCGCAAAAAATATTCTTAAGAGTTCATTCAATAGAAAACCATTGTAATAAAATCATATTATGATCCCCAAGAGTATGTGGATTAGTTTATAAATATTTATCTTTTATTTAATTTCATATCAATTATTGATTTGATTAAGGTGAAATGTTCCATATTCATGTAGGAGGGACTTATTAGAAGATTATTTGATTCACTGTATATTGAAATGAAGAATGAGGGGTTATTGTTGATGGATTAAAGTATTATTTTTATTGATCCATTATTACTTATGTATATTGTTCTAGATAAAGAAAAGGATTTTTTCCAAATTTAAGAGGATGGCATGACCATGATGAATTATAAGAACCACTTTGTCGAGCTTGTGCATTTTTTCACCTGATATTGTATCAAATTGAAATATGGAGAATAGACAGATCGAGATGTTACATTAATATGATATCCACTATTATGTTTACATGAGGAATATTTCATCTTATGCTGATATAATGGATAGGGAATTGATGGTTGATCTTGACTAGGATGGGATGTTATGGATGATAGGTGTTCCTTTTTCTCTGTGTTTGTTGTTATATGAGTTGTTTCATGGGATAGATGAAGAGTGATGAGTCCTGTGGATCTTTTTTATTGATGGCCTCTTCTAGGAATCCTATAGTTCCTGATGGAAGACCTTTTACTTGGTAATAGTATGGAAATCCTGGGAATTTGATATAAGTTTTCATCAAATAATACCATAACTGTAGATTTAGAGGATACCTATTTCACGTGTATAAATTCTATTTTATCTATTAGGTCCAATGTAGTGGAACTTGATTATAAGAGCCTATAATTATAGTGGCAAAATTAGATTTTTCATGATCAAATGGGGTACAAAACCCAAAAATTGGAATGAAGGTTCTTCAAGTAGTGTAAGAGTATCCAAATAAAGAATATATGTGTTGAGCGACTGTGAGACGTACCATCTGTATAACTCCATCTTTAGTAACTAATTTATTTATTAATGGTGTATCTCTAATTTCAATACGAACTCATATTTTGGGTCTTCTAAATCATCTGATGGATCTTTTTCCTTTTTTCTTTGAATATTAATATGCACCTAGATTGGAGAGAGGGTAATGTCTTTATTTTACTACTTCTTTATTACCTTTATCATAGATAGAGATGACCTATAATTTTATAATCCTCACTATGAATCCTATTTATTTCATTGGGTTGATGGATTGTATAGTTTATAATAAGACTTGAATTGACTACATTCAATGATGTGTATCCTTTAAAGCATATGATGGGGTTTGTTGTATATTTCTGAGTGAATGGGCCCTAAGGTTGATTACAGTCAAAATTATTTATATGGGGTAGAATAAAGTAATATTAGTGTTCGATTTTTATTTTTGGAATTGGAGACTTTGAGTAACGATTTACCTCTAATTTTTGTGAAGATTCGTAATGTTTTTTCTACCAATTTCCTTTTTTCACCTATAAGGTAGGTATAATTCCCTATTAATTTAGTTAGATAATTTCATCCAATTTAAATTCATTCCTACCACATGTGAAAAAAATGAAATAATTAGAGACCTGATTGGACGATCTATTAAGGAAAGGATTCATAAACTTGAGTGTGAAACATTGGGAGGTGCCTAGTCTTTTTTCAATTTTTGTTGTTGGAAATCGTAGACTATAGGATAATTAAAAAAACAACCTATTTATAGTAATTAAAATAAATCCATTTCCATTGAATAATGATTTGTTAGAAAAGTTGAAAGGTGAAAATTGTTTCTTAAAGATTGGCCTTCGAACTAGTTATAACCAATTGAGAATAAAATAATATGAGATTCAGAAAACTACCTTACAAATAATGTATGTCCATTATTTTATCTCAAGATTTCATTCTATCAAACAATTCTCCAATAATCATTATGGATATGATTAAAATTGACTTATAGAAGTGTATTGATATGTTCATGGTGGTATTGGGGGGTGACATCATGTATTAATCTTAATGGAGGAGTATCATGTGTGTCATATTAGATCCATTATGGAAATGTTGGGAAGTCACTAATTTTTTTTCATGAAATAAAATTGTAATTTCTGAATTTAGGAAGTAGTGTTCATGCTACTTGTGTTCTCATACCGTGTTGTCTCAATTGATCATTAAAATTTAAAAGCTATTATCACATGAGAACGACCATGTATTGTTTTTGATATAAATAAATTATTTAGTTTAACGAGGTATTTTCGATCAATTTTAATGGATTTATCAATGTTTCATTGTCCACTGACTAATATCACTGAAAAGTGGTATTATTTTTAGGGGATGATTAAAGTAAGAGTTTTTATCTTGATATGAAACATATATTTTTCATTAGTGAAAGATCATAATTTTATAGAGGACGAGAATGGCTATGTGTTAATTTTAGTTGCTTCAGGTTTAGTTTTTAGTTGAGTTCTTATATAGGGGGATCAAGTGGTATCTTAAGTCTCTCGATGGATTAATCGACATGAGAATATTTATTCATCCCATAAAATTGAACATGAATATGTCATTAATGTTCTTGAGATGTTGTGGAATTATCATTTTTTATAATGGGTTACCATGTATTACGACCACAGAAGAGGTCCTTATATATTCTATAAAATATATTTTAACCTTCAATAGAGTAATTGGGTGGATTAACTGCAATATTTTGATTTCAATGTCTCTTATACCATCATGAAACAAAATTCAATTGATGATAATTTTACGAGGTCTCCACAGACATTGGGAATTAATTAACTAATAGAACTATGGAACCTAGTGAATCATTTTTTAGTTTCTTATAAGTGTCCGAGTAGAAGAGAAAAATGATTTCTTTAAATTTTTTATGATGAACTCATATACCGTCTAGATGAATCATCTAAAAAAGAATCATTGTGATGAATTCCAAAGAAATGTAAACTATCATTATAGTAGGGATACTACTACTGAGTGGGTTTTCTGTATAGGGGGTATTCTATATTTCTATAACTGGTATGTTTTACCATTACATGTGAGAAATAATATGATGAGAGATATCAACAATTCACTATGGGATATGAACATGGTAACATAAATATGATATGTGATATGTGATATTTATTTTGGTGGCTAGGTCTTATATGAGAAATTATTATTGTTGTTCTGCATTTTTATACTTTCCATCAAGTCAAGGCCAAGAAACAAAATCCATCAGTATTTATCTATCCCCTGTTAGTGTTGGATGGGATGTGGGATGATATTTATATATATTTATTGGTCTGACATAAAAATACCCATATATTGAATAAAGTGATATAGGTTTTGATCAATAGGTTGACCAAATTGTCTCACAATATACCAATTCATGACACAACCATTGTAGAAGAGTGAGAATTCTCTAGATGAATGAGTCTATTCTTATTCATTTAATTCCATCAACTGCACTCTTTGATAGAGATCCACATTTAAAGTATCATTTGTTGAGATTCCACTAGGAGGTGACAATATCCATGGTTTTATTGATTATAGAATAAAATAAACTTAAGTATATCCATATAGTGAGTGATATATAGATTTTAGATGAAATGATACATTCCTACAAACCCCATTTCGGTTTATCTTGGGATACCTACATTTGAATGGTTTATTTTTATTACAACAATAGTTTACATTTCTTAATAATAATTATAAGGCCCTGGCCTTAAACCTTACTTAATATTTAATTAAATGAATAATTCACATTCAGGATCTTTTCACGGTTTAGAGTTTTAGATAATTAGGACATAACTATTACATATCAAAATATTACAAAGTAAAAACTTCTACTATGTTTCCATTAAATAAAAACTCTTAAAAGGAAACATGTCTAGTTCCATGTTTTAGATAGCATGAATTTCCCTTGATCCCATCCATGACCCTATTCCACATTATGTCCTGTGAAAAACATTTCAAAAAACTTGGGGTGAGCATAAAAATCTAAGTAAGGGATACACAAAGAATGAAAACTGTTAGTTTATCTAAACAACAAGTAAACCATGTATACTTTATCAAAGTAATACTTATTACCTTTATGAAGTAGTAAAAACTTTTCACGGAATAAAAGATCATTACTTACACTTTTGTAACCAAACGATTACCATAAAACCCATATAAAGATCACATAACATATAAAGGTAACTTGGGACATAAACATACTTAAATGGAATAACCATACGGTCGACTTCCACACATATCACTTAATGGAATAGCCATACAACCGACTTCCATACCCAATGCATTGGAGGTTAAAACGTAACCACCCGTCCTGGTATTCACGGCACCACCCGTCATATGGTTTATCACGTAACCACCCGTCAAATGTCCAAGTACCATTATAAAATCATAAGACATAAAACAAATATAATGAAAAGAAAACATTTCCACAATTTGATCACAATATATCACATAAATATATTGATATAAAATACCATTATAAAAACCATTTTCAATACCAAAATACATAAAACTGTATAGGTTATTTATTTCATTTTAAAAACATTACGGCTTTTTGAGGAAGCCAAAGACCAAGTAAAACTCGTGGCGACGGAAAAGGTCGTTGTCACCGCGTATGTTAAAAGATACATTCATTTTTTTCATTTAGTAAAACACTTCGTAGAAAAAGATTCATTTTGTATAAAAGTAACATTCAAATGGGTTTATACACCATATAAAAGAAAGTTGTGTATAAAACGAAATATTCCTCAATGAAAGGAGATTGAGACGAAGTCCCTTTCCTCGGGTCCGACTTGACTCGATCGTTCTTTAACGTCCTGAATAATAAACATGAGTTAATTTATACTTGATTAATAACATTTTTAAAGTTCATTATTACTTTTATATCACCTATTAAAATGTTATAAACATTATGTAATCATTTTTGTTAATAATGTTTGTTTTGTCGATATTTGGTTCTTACGTCGAAAGTGGACTTCTTACAATTACATGTTGTTCGTGTGGTCAAAGGTTTCTTTATATCCAGAATGATATTATTGATTTGGATATCATATATATCATATATATCCAGGATATAAATTTATTTAAAATATTACATAATCATTTATAGGTAAGAAATGAAATTCACCGTTAATGGAGACGGTAAGCCGTACGTACGCATGAACGCTACGTTCATTTCTGTGTCATATTAATGGAATTAAAACTAAATGCGAGGTATGTATATTTTAATCAAATAATTATATTCATCATTTAGATGTAACATACATCATATATAATAACTTTAAATACATCCTTTATACGTCCCACATAGGGCATTAACGAATCAAATCACTTTTAGGGGGAGGTAGTCCGCACTTCCTAAAATGAAGATATCGCGTATACCTCTAATGGAGGCCATAAAGGTATATCTCAAATGTAAAATACAGAATCATAAGGAAAACATAAAAATAATATATATCATATATAAATATAGTGACATGTTAATGGCCACCATTAAAGGTTTTAAAAGAATATTGAACAGTCATCATTTTGTGAGGCAGAAATTCTCCATCCACAGAAACAGTATGTTCTTTAACCATTAGATGTAGGTGCGTGTAAGTGTAGCTCAAATTATTCTTATAAAAACATCCTAGTATATTTAAGATACTGGAGTTGTTACAAAATAAATTAATAAAAAGAGTTTAGGGTGTTGGGGAAGCAAAATAAAACAAAAGAACACAAGTGAAGACATTACCTTAAAATCAAGTAACTCTCTTAGATTTGAGCTCAAAGGCTTTCTTGGGAAGACATCTGCACAAAGTGAGGCTTCTAGGAGTAATAGAGGGATTTGGAGAGACAAAATTTGAAGAGCTTGGCCGAACCAAAGGTTTGAGAGGTGTGGGTATGGTGGTAGAGGTGGGGGCCTTTTATAAGAGGAGATGAGGGGCACTCTTGGAAAGTTTTAAAAGTTTACTTTATTATAAATTGGTTTTCGGATTTTAAAAGTCCCATAATGATATACTTCGAGGATAAGGTGATAAGAGTTCGAAATATACTAATCAAATAGGTCTTTGACAAGTGTAAGTTATAGATTTTAAGTTATATTTTCATTTTATTTAAATCGTTCATTAATGAGGAAATTGGTGCATCATCATGATGTCATAAATAATTTAATTTATTTAATGTCCAAAAATTATTAAAAAAAATATCATGATGTAGGAAATAGTTTTCTATTTCTAATGAATATTTATAGTCAAAAATATGACTTGTATAACTCCATTTAAATTTTTTTTAGTAAAACAACTCATGTTTGTGACATTTTAATTTTAACATTAAATAAAAAGTTTTTTATGTCATTTTCCTTCCAAAGTGGCTCCATGGGGTCCCCAAGTTGACCCATGGATTGTATTGGTAGTACATGACACATCAAATAAGGTTAGGACATGTGTCATGTTCATTTCATATTATTAAAACATTATTTTTACCTAAAACTACACTAATTACCTCTGATCGCGATTAATAAATTTAAAAGTCACTATTCAACAAAAAATTATTTTAATCCCATTGAACCACATTTTATTTCTAAATGAAAACCATATATGTCGGATTTTTTAAATTCAAAACACAAAGGTGGTAAAATTTCATTTAAACGAAAAATCAGTTTTTTAAGTACCACTTAGTAGTTTTACTATTCATCAAAAATTGATGTTTTTCAGAAAAATACCAAAACTTCACCCTAAGATATATTTGATATTCCTAATTCTAAAATTATGTCTATTTTACAAAATTCAAAAAATATAAGTTGTACTAATTAATTTAATATTTAATTCGTGCTGTGAGAGCAAATAGCGTGTTTTTATGAAACAGTTAGTATCAAAAGATTGACACTAGTTTAAGTCCGATTTCAAATTGAAATTAATTCCAATGAACACTATTGGATTAAATGGTAAATATATATTCTAATTTAACTTTAAAACCAATTCAAATGATAATCTAATAATATAAACAAATTATATTAAAAAGTGGTTTTGAATTAAAATACAACATTTTTCACTATTCATTAATAAATGAACTTTATCGGAAAAATACAAAAAAATCACACAAAGTAAATGTTTATGTCACAATTATAAAGAAGAATTTTATTTGGTCCAGTAGAATGTATAAGAGTGACCAAAACTGTATTTAATGAAGGTTCTCCATCAAAAGGTGATAAGTGGACCTTAAGTGAATATTAGAGTATATATGCCTAAAATTGAATTCTTTTCTTATTTTAAGCCTTTATACATTATTGGATAAATGTAAAAACATTTAAAAACATTTATAATCATATTTTAGTTATTTCTATTCATTTCCTCCAATACAACGTCTAAGTGTTAACTACCATTTAAAATAATATTATTTTATTACTAGTGTGCAATGTAAGATTTCAATGAAACTCTTTGTTGCGTATCGAGTACGCTATCGAACATAGAAACCCCTATAAAGTAAAATTAATATTTAATTTTTAAATATTAATAAATATGAAAATGTATTATTCATTATTTACCTGGGATGTCACATCCTTCCCCCCTTTTGGGAATTGCGTCCTCACAATTTTATTCACTTATCAAAATAAGTGGGGGTATTTATCCCTCATAGCATTTTCAGATTCCCACGTTGCCTCTTCAACCATATGGTTTTTCCACAAAACCATTACCTGGTGAATTACCATATTTCGCAACACTTTCTCTCTACAGTCAAGAATCTGGACTGGTTGTTCTTTATAAGAGATATTCTCTTCAAACTGAACTACCTCTGGGCTCAAAACATGAGATGAATCTGGTATATACTTCCTTAACATTGAACCATGAAAAACATAGTGTACCTGAGATAAACTCAGAGGTAATTCCACTCGGTAATCAACTCATCCAACTCTCCCCAGAATTTCATATGGTCCAATGAACCTTAGACCTAGCTTTCATTTCTCACCAAATCACATCACACTTTTCCATGGAGAAACCTTGAGAAAAATATGATCACCTACCTCGAAAGATAGATCCTTCCTCCGGTTATCCGCATAACTTTTTTGTCTGATCTAAGCTATTATCATGTGTTTCAGAATCAAATGAACTATTTCTGCCATCTCTTCTACCAATTCTGGTCCTATTAACTTCCTTTCTCCCACTGCATCCCAAAAAGATGGAGTTCGACACCGCTTCCCATATAATGCCCCAAACGGAGGCATCTGTATACTGGAATGAAAACTGTAATTATATGAAAATTCAACCAAAGAAAGATGTTGGTCCCAACTTCCCTGATAATCCATAGAGAAAGCTCGTAGCATATCCTCCAAGGTCTGAATTGTTCATTCTTACTACCCATCTGATTTCGGATGAAAAGCTGAACTAAAATTTAATTCAGTATCAAATGACTTCTGAAGGCCTTTCCAAAAGTTAGAAGTAAACCTGAGATCACGATCAGATACAATGGAGAGGGGAAATCCATGAAACCTAACTATCTCTTTAAGATACAATTGATAAAGTTGATCTAGGGAAAAGTATCTCATATAGCAAAGAAATGAGCTGATTTAGTCAAGCGGTCAACAATAACCCAAATTTCATTATCACCTCGAGATGTCTTCGGTAATCCCACAACATAGTCCATGGATATATTTTCCCATTTCCACTCTGGCACTGGTAAAGGCTGAAGCATCACTTTCGATAACTGCCTCTCTGCTTTAACCTGTTGACATGTCAAACACTTCACAGTAAAATCAGCAATATCCATTTTCATTCCATCCCACAAGTAATACTCTTGAAAATCTCTATACCTCTTAGTACTGACAGGATGAACTAAAAACAGAGAACTATGAGCTTCACATAACAAATATCTCTTCAACTGTGAATCACAAGGCACACACAATCTCTTCCCAAATCTCAAAACACAATCATTATCAATGTTGAATTCAGGCAACTTACCCTTCTAAACCAGCTCTACCTTTTTCTGCATCTCACTGTCTTGCTTTTGTGCTTTCTTGATTCTGTCTGATAGAGAAGATATTACTGATACCTGAAACAAAACAGAAGAACATCCTACACCAAAAACTTCAATGCCAAAGTTCATCAAATCCTAATCCAATGGATCACGTTCCAAACGCAACATTGTTAACAAATCATTACTTTTTTGACTCAAAGTATCAACTACTTTATTTTATTTTCCCGGATGGAAATGAATTGTACAATAGTAATCCTTGATTAATTCTAACTATCTCCTCTGTCTCATGTTCAATTATTTTTGAGTGAATATATACTTTAAACTTTTGTGATCAGTATATATTTCACACTTTACACCATACATATGATGCCTCCAAACTTTTAAAGCGAAAACTACAGCAACTAATTCCAAATCATGTGTATGGTAATTTATCTCATGAGTTTCCAACTGTCGTGAAGCATAAGCAATTACCTGATCATTTTACATTAGGACACAACCAAGTCCTTTCAATGAAGTATCACTATAGATAAAAAACTCACCATTCCTGGAAGGATGTGCCAAAACTGGAGCATTCACCAATCTTCTTTTAAACTCCTGAAAACAATCATCACATTATTTTGTCCAGATAAACATAACAACCATCCGAGTTAGCTTAGTCATTGGACTAGATAACCGTGAAAAATTTCTAACAAACCTTCAGTAATAGCCTGTCAAACCAAGGAAGCTACGAATCTCAGTAACATTTTTGGGTCTTGGCCATTCTTTATCAACCTTTTTTTTTCAGGATCAACAGTTATCCCATCTTTAGAAACAATGTTATCATGGAATGAAATTCTTTGGAACCAAAACTCACACTTGCTGAATTTTCCATACAGTTTCTTTTCTTTTATGGTTTGCAAGATAAACCTTAAATGAATTTCATGCTCCTCTTTAATTTTTGAAACCATCAAAATATCATCAATAAACACAACCACCATTTATCACCTGATTCAACTGAGCCATCAGTGTAGTAAACGACTCAACTCTGATTCCGACAATCTCTGGTTACTGATTCGAAAGGTCATTATACTCTGTATGCCTTCCTAGAAAAGCCACTCTGTTTCCACAATGGAAAACCATTTTTAACACTGAAATACCTTAGGTGAAGCAACACGGTAATCTTTAAATTCTATATCATTTCAATCATACTATAAATTAATTTATAATTTAACAATTTTCTAACTCCTAAAGATGTCTAAACCGACCTCTGATACCAATTATAAGGCCCCGGCCTTAAACCTTACATAATATTGAATTAAATTAATAATTCACATTGAGTATCTTTTCAGGGGTTAGAGTTTTAGATAAATAGGACATAACTATTACATCTCAAATAATTACAAAGTAGAAACTTCTACTAAGTTTCCATAAAATAAAAACTCTAAAAAGGAAACATGTCAACTTCCATGTTTTAGATAGCATGCCTTTCCCTTGATCCCATCCTTGACCCTATTACACATTAAGTCCTATGAAAAACATTTCCAAAAATATGGGGTGATCATAAAAAATCTCAGTAAGGGATACACAAATAATGAAAACTGTTAGTTTATCAAAACAACAAGTAAACCATGTATACTTTATCAAAGTAATACTTTTCACCTTTATGAAGTAGTAAAAACTCTTCACTGAATAAAATATCATTTCATACCCTTTTGTAGCCAAAATATTACCATAAAACCCATATAAAGATCACATAACATATAAAGGTAACTTGGGACATAAACATACTTAAATAGAATAACCATACGGTCGACTTCCACACATATCACATAATGGAATAACCATACAGCCGACTTCCATACCCAATGCATTGGAGGTTATAACGTAACCACCCGTCCTGCTATTCACGGCACCACCCGTCATTTGGTTTATCACATAACCACTCGTCAAATGTCCAAGTACCATTATAAAATCATAAGACATAAAACAAATATAATGGAAAGAAAACATTTCCACACTTTGATCACAATATATCACATAAATATATTGACATAACAAATCCATTATAAAAACCATTTTCAATACCAAAATACATAAAAGAGTATATGGTATTTATTTCATTTTAAAAACATTACAGCTTGTTGAGGAAGCCAAAGACCAAATAATACTCGCGGCGGCGGAAAAGGTCATTGTCACCGCGTACGTTAAAAGAAACATTCATTTTTGTCGTTTAGTAAAACGCTTCATAGAAAAAGATTCCTTTTGTATAAAAGTAAAATTCAAATGGGTTTATACACCGTATAAAAGAAAGTTGTGTATAAAACGAAATATGCCTCAATGAAAGGAGATTGAGACGAAGTCCCTTACCTCGGGTCCTACTTGACTCGATCATTTTTTAACATCCTGAATAATAAACATGAGTTAATTTCTAATTGCTTAAGAACCTTTATCACGTTCATTATTACTTTTATATCACTAATTACCATGATATAAACATTATGTAATCATTTATGTTAATAATGTTTGTTTTTTCAATATTTGGTTCTTAAGTCGAAAGTGGACTTCTTACAATTACATGTTGTTCGTGTGGTCAAAGGATCATTATATCCAGAATGATATTCATGATTTGGATATCATATATATCATATATATCCAGAAGATACATGTATTTATAATATTACATAATCATTTAGAGGTATGAAATGAAATGCACCGTTCATGGAGATGGTAAGCCGTACATACACATGAACGCTACTTTCATTTCTATGTCATATTAATGGAATTAAAACTAAATGGGAGGTATGTATATTTTAATTCCAGATTTATATTCATCATTTAGATGTAACATAAATCGTATATAATAACTTTAAATCCATCTTTTATATGTCCCACACATGGAATTAACGAATCAAATCACTTTGAGGGGGTGGTAGTCTGCACTTCCTAAAATGAAGATATCGCGTACACCCATAATGGAAGCCATAAAGGTATACCACAAAAGAGAAATACAGAAGCATAAGGAAACAATAAACATAATATATATCATATATAAATTGAGTGACATCTTACTGGCCACCATTAATGGTGTTAAAAAAATATTGACAATCATCGTTTCGTGAGGCAGAAATTCGCTATCCACAGAAATAGTATGTTCTTTAACCATTAGATGTAGGTGTGTGTAAGTGTAGCTCGAATTATTCTTATAAAAAAATCCTAGTATATTGAAGATACTGGATTTGTAACAAAATAAATGAATAAAAATAGTTTAGGGGGTTGGATATGCAAAATAAAACAAAAGAACACAAGTGAAGACATTACCTTAAAATCGGGTAACTCTCTTAGATTTGAGATCAATGGTTTTCTTGGGAAGACTTCTGCCCAAAGTGAGGCTTCTAGGAGTAATATAGGGATGTGGAGAGATACAATGGGCAGAGATTGGCCGGAACAATGGTTTGAGAGGTGTGGGTAAGGTGGTAGAGGTGGGGGCCTTTTATAAGAGGAGAGGAGGGGCACTCATGGAAAGTAATAAAAGTTTACTTTATTATAAAATGCTTTTAGGATGTTAAAGGTCCCACACTGATATAATTCAAGGATAAGGTGTTAAGTGTTCGAAATATACTCATCCAGTAGGTCTTTGACAAGTGTACGTCTTATATTTTACATTATCTTTTCAATTTATTTAAATCGTTCATTAATGAGGTAATCACTGCATCATCATGATGTCATAAATAATTTAATTTATTTAATGTCTAAAAGTTATAAAAAAATAACATGATGTAGGAAATATTTTTATATTTCTAATGAATATTTATAGTAAAAAATATTACATGTATAACACCACTTACAAATTGTTTCAGTAAAACAACTCATGTTTGTGACATTTTAATTTTAAAATTAAATACAAAATTTTTAATGTCATTTTCCTACCAAAGTTGCTCCATGGGGTCCCCAAGTTCACCCATGGATTTTCTTGGTCGTAAATGACACATCCAATAAGGTTAGGACATGTGTCATGTTCATTTCAAATTATTAAAACATTTTTTTACCTTAAACTACACTAATTACCTCTAATCGTGATTAATAAACCTAAAAGTTACTATTCACCAAAAAAATTATTTTAATCCGATTGAACCAAATTTTACTTCTTAATGACCACCATGTATGTCGAATTTTTGAAATTCAAAACACAAAGTTTGTAAAATTTCATTTAAACGAAAAATCAGTTTATTAAGTGCCACTTAGTGGTTTCACTATTCATCAAAAATTGATGTTTTTCAGAAAAATACCAAAACATCACCCTAAGATATATTTGATATTCCGAATTAAAAAATGAAGTCTATTTTAAAAAATTAAAAACATATAAGTTGCACTAATTAATTTAATATTTAATTCCCGCTGTCAGAGCAAATAGCATGTTTTTATGAAACAATAAGTATCAAAAGATTGACACTAGTTTAAGTCTGATTTCAAATTGAAATTAATTCCAACGACCACTATTGGATTAAATGGTAAAAATATATTCTAATTTAACTTTTAAACCAATTAAAATGATAATATAATCATATAAAGAAATTATATTAAAAGGAGGTTTTGAATTAAAATACAACATTTTTCACTATTCATTAAAAATGAACTTTATCGGAAAATACCAAAAATTTACACAAAGTAATTTTTGATTTCCCGATTATAAAGAAGAATTTTATTTGGTCCACTAGAATTTATAAGAGTGACCAAAACTATATTTAATAAAGGTTCTCCGTCAAAAGGTCATAAGTGGACCTTTAGTGAATATTAGAGTATCTATGCCTAAAATTGAATTCTTTTCTTATTTTAAGCCTTTATCCATTATTGGAAAAATGTAAAAACATTTAACAAACATATATAATCATATTTTAGTTATTTTAATTCATTTTGGTAAATACAACGGCTACGTGTTAACTACTATTTAAAATAATATTATTTAATTACTAGTGTGCAACGTATGATTTCAAAGAAACTCTTTGTTGCGTATCGGGTACGCTATTGAACATAGCAACCCCTATAAAGTAAAATTAATATTTAATTTGTAAATATTAATAAATATGAAATTTGATTTATTCTTTATTTACCTAAGATTTTACAATAATGGATCTTTATAGGAATTTCATGGAAGTCATTATAAACCATTATTGATTTGGTTAGATATTGGTGAGATATCCATGGTTGGATAGTGTTTTGTCTATGAGGTGATATAGAATATTTGACTGATTCATCGGTGATTTTTAATTACATATAGATGGAATAAATCCTATACAGATCATCTCTATATACCATTGGAGTTTTCTTTTAGTGATTACATTTTTTTGGAGTTTTACATTGGTTGGGTCAGAAACATCTTCGGTGGAAAAGGAAACATTCACAATGATTTGTTGTTACATTTGAAAATATTATGTGGTGGTTTATAAATATTCATCACATCCACTAAAATGGTCATAAATCCACAATTAGTTTCATGTATCTCTACTATAAAAGTATATTTATGATCCAAATCAATTTTTGAGATGTATTGATCTTGCAATTGAGTAGGATTTATCCATGAATGAGTATCCAGTTCGGAAACATAATTGTAAAACAAAAGTACTTTAAAATAGGATGAAACCATTAGTTAGTTTCCAATAGTATAATGGATATTATTATCATGATACATGGGATCATGAGGAACATATGAGAGAGTCATGGAAACATTTTTTCAATAAGAAATTTTCGTAAAAAGATTTATGGGGGAAGTTAAAATTTATAGAGGGAGTTTGTAGAATCATGTGAATTTATTTCAACTACTACTCATACATTATTTTGATTATTCATTGGATGGATAATGGCATAGAAATTTTAATGTTAAATTTTTAGAATTTTGGAACTCGATTAGGATTTTTTTGTTGGACCAATGTTATGGAGAACTGTCCATTTCTTCTAACCAAACTGTGTACCATTTAAAAAATATATGTAGGGGCACATAGTACATAAAAAAATGCGCTCTGAACCAAAAAAAATGAAAACTCAGAGAGTGATTGTTTTTATGGTTAAATAATTGTTTAAAAAACTCTGCACTCAACTTGGAGAAACTATGTGCCTCAGAGAGTGATCTCATCATGGGTGCATGTTTTGGAAACACATTTTGTCTAAAAATGTACCCCTCTAACAAAAAATATGTTTTCTAGTTATAAATAATCAAAAATTTATTTTTCAAATTATCATACCCATACATACATTTTTTATCTCTTTTAATAACATATATCCCAACTTTTATGTTTTATAAGACTCCATGTATCTGATCTTTCTCCTCTAACCCTATCCTTTGATTAAATAAAAAACATGTGGAAGATCTAATCCCTATATCTTAGTTATCTTCCCCCACTGAGGGATTCTTCCGATCACTCATTCCTTATTCACTATGTATGAATTATTCATTATTTATTGTCTGGATATATACTCTCATTTATTTGATCTAGTTTTTTGGTTTGATTTCTTGATCATGGATGTCATAGTTCTTCGTTGGTGGATCCCATTGTAGGTGTCAATTCTAAATCATTGGTTAATGGAATGTGTTTCCATTTGAGATTTTTCATATTATTAATAACCGGATTTTATTAATTTTTTTAAATGATAATTATTTATATTGATTTATGAAATACCAAATTGATAATATTTGGTATATGGGTTTGAAATGGAATGGATGTTTTGGGAAACCATAAATTCTAATGGAATTTTTATTTGGTGCTTAATTTCATGTTGATCTAGTTGATAAATTTTTTTGAGTTTTATTTTGAGAAAAATAACATAAATTTAAATTTCTAATACATGTGATTTTTTTTGTATTTAAATATCATGAAATAACAAAAATCGCATGTTTTATTATTCAAATTGAATCAGAATATTGAGACTCAAATTTAGGTTATAAAATTCTTAATGATGTTTGATTTGAAATGAGATGATATTACATTTTTATATTGATTGATATTGATCATTGAATCATGTTAGTTTGTTAGTTCTTTTGGATAACCACACAAGGTTCTAGATCCCATATAATTGGATTTATTATTACAAATATAACAAAAAACTAGTTAGGAAAATTTTATCCTTGATTGGATGATGATGTGTCCTACTTGGAAAGAGATTGAGGGATTTGTGTACACATATATTGCTATGATAACTAATATAATAAATGAGAGGTACTTTAGCTAAAAACTAATATACTATAGGTAATATAACCATGGATATTTTTTTATAGAATATATATACAGATATCCTTGATTATTGAACTATTTTACACGTTACTAGTGTTTTTTAATATTATTTTATAAAAAAATATTAATTAATTCAAAATTGACTCTTTTATTTCAACTGAAAATAAACTATTTTTTATGGATAAAAATGATATATTATGAAAATCCCTATTTTAGTTTACATAAAAGCGATATTTAGTATATTATAATGGAATATATTATGTAAAATTTGGTGATACCCCACTTTGATTTTTATACCCATCCATTTTCATCATACATGTGAAGATTTTAATATTCTAGGAACAATCAAATGGATAATTCCATATAGTGGAGGTGTAAATTCATTAACCAATGGACATTAGGTTTTTTATTGTCTTGGATGTCTTATTTAAAATGACTACATTATGATGTACTAATTTTAGTTATGTTTGACCTATTTTCATTCTTGTAATTTATTCCATTATATGGTAGAACATAAATACTTTTATATTTTATCATCCATTGTTTTTATGGATAGTTTAATCTTTATTTTATTATCTTTGATACATGGTTCTAGTTATTAACCCATGGGGATTGGGAATTACCTTTGGTCTATGTTACAGACATCTCAGTTATCAGGATACTAGGGTATTCAGGTTGGTACATTGTTATATAGAACCACATTGTTGTGTAATGTTATTGACAAGGATTCCCTACCCAGACAATATCCATGTTGTAGATTACATCTACATAAGGTATTTTAATTTTTGATAATTTATCCCTTTGAAGACTTTCATAGTTAATGTAATTATATATTTCATGGGGGTTGCGTATAATAAAAATTCACATTTCAATATAGTTTAATTGAGATTATTTTAGTGGTAAGATATGTTTAGATATAAATTTATTATATCTAATGAATATTATTTTCGTTTTAGATATTCAACCTCATCGATATTGAATGATATATCTAGGTGATGTTTAAGGGAATATCACACATGGAATGTAATCATAAAATATAGAATATTGGTAGAATGTATAAATTATAATAGATTTTATCGAGATATTTTTATAATAATTTAGAATGGTAAATATATATTATATTAAATATAATTACAATTATGGATGATTTATATTGATGAATTTTTTATATAGGTAAATGTTGCAATTATCACATGTATAAGATTTAAAATGGTGGGAGGAAGGGTTGTTACTATAGAAAGTGAGTGTGTGTTGATGAGGTTCTATATATCCCACTAGTCGAGATTTGTGTTTTTCATATTTGTTCCATTATTGTATTTAGTTTCATAATAGTGGAGATAAAGTGTTATTTTTTGATTGAAGATCACGTATGTTTATCTCGTTTACTCACCACAAATTTTACACTAAAAAATTCTCTTCCCTAGGTGGTGCGTTTAAATAATTGTTAAAAATAAATAAAAATGATGGCTTGTATATTATTTGATATTATAAAATTTTTTAAGGGGATGATAATTGAATATTTATAATTAATATAATCTTGGTGAATTTTAGATTTAATTTTATTACATTGAAATTATTCATTAAAATATTCCCTAGTTTTAGAACATTGGTAATGGTGATAAGGGGATTACAAATTTTTTATTTAGGTTAATGGTGTACAATAGAGCACATAACATCAACCTGAACATAGTGAATAATTTTAATGCACTGGGGTCGGTAATATATCCCCTAGACTAAAAGAATCATCTATCATATGTAGTTATTTATTGTGTAGTGAGGTAGAATAAGATGAATAATGATATTTTTTCTTAATGATATTATATTTCATTCTTAATTATATTTTTCTTATAAATTTATGAATCCCATTATGTGGATTTGAATTTCATCTCTTCATTATTTGGATTTATTATTTTTTCAATTCATTTGATTGAATCCTCAACATGAGTTTAGTTTACATTATGATATATTTACAATGTTAAATATATTTTATCTAAATTTTACATCTATTTTTGGGTTATCATTAGGGATTTTATATTATATAACACTTATAAGAAATTTAAATAATTTATTTATATTCTTATAAATTTTAAGAATACTAAAGACCATAAGAATTAATGACCCCTACATACATAGTATTTGTTTGGAATCCTTGTTGATGATAAGTTATTATAATTAATTAAAAATCAGGGTTTATTCCTTTACCCACCATTTTATTTATTTTACTATAGAATATCAAATTTTATTCATTTTATGCTTGAGTATTTTATGGTAGTGAGGGAAGGAATTGATTTCATATTGACCAATAAGGATGTTTTTTCACATAAAATCACAGATAATTCAAACCAGATTGAATAACATAAGAGTGTCCACTATTAAAATTTTTGATTCTCATAATAATAATCAAGGGTGGAAAAGAAAAAACAACAGGGACCTATGTGTTTTATTTGAGGAGGAATGTCATGATATTGAATAGTTAATCAAGGAAGACAATTATTCGGAAGAGATTACCATGGAGAAATAAAATATTCATGAATCACATGATGAAATTTATGACAGTGATGCTGAGTAAAAAGTTGAATATATTGTAATTATAGAATCTAGGGATGAATTAGTTTCCATAGAAGATTCATTCACTGATGTGGGTTTTTGGTATTATTGAAAATAGGAACAAGCTAAATATGTAGAATATGACATGTATGAGGGGTTCATATATGTACTAATTAATTGAACGAAATAAAAAACATGTAAAGTATATATTCATATATCTTACTAAAAATTTCAGTTAAGTAGAACTTAAATCATCATTTCAGGTTTCTATAGGATAAGAAAAAGATGAATTTTTAGCGATGTTTGCTAGAATTTTTAAATCATTGAATTAAAATAATTTATGTATCTAAATGATTAAGAAAAATATGATTATTATAAATTATAGATAATATGAATTATAATTCATTTAAATCTTCTCAGTATATGTTTTTCAATTTAACAATGTTTCAAAACCACTTCATTGAGATGGGCGAAATAAAGGAAACCAGATTCCAAAAAAAGGAAAAAGTTGGGTAAATTAGAGACAATATAATTATTACATAATCCTATTGTGTGGTAAAAAATGTAATGATAATAAAACAACAATAATTTATTTTTTGGTGGTAACCAATGTTTGATATTATAATTTTCTTAGGCACTAGTATCTTAGTATCATTATTTAGAAATCACTTTTTGGATATATCACCAATCCAATTTATAGTATTTATATAAGAAATGAGTGAAAAATATAATTTCATGTTTTCGATACATTATTATTTCCATGATAACATGTTATAAGTGAAAATAAAAATAAATTCACAAGGAAATGGGAATCATTTATCGATTATTTAATTATTTCTCCTCAAATTTTTGAAAATCAAAATTTTAATTACAACTATAAAATTGAACCACAATTATTATATTATCGCTACATAATTTTTATTAACGATATATAAATTAATTAGTAAACCCATGATTCCATGATTTATATTGAATTATAAATTATGAAGAATGATTAAAATTGATGTTGGATTATTTAACATTAATATCAGGGTATCATTTTAATGATTCTAGATTTCTAGAAGGTATAAAATTTATGTACATGAAATTCCCTCCCAAGTATTAAGATGTGAAATTATGAAATTCATATAGATTATATATTTTTTTATTCATGAAATGAGTAAATTTACACTATTACATTATCATAGTCCCTATAATGTTTCAATTAAATTTTCATATTTTTTCTTATACTCAATGATTTAGAGAAAATTTGGACATGAAAACATATTAAAACAAATAATAGTATGTTATATACATAATAAATCTAATATGATGGGTAATTATTGTTCCAATGTCATTAACCATGATACATATCTATAAAAATAATTTCTAATATAGTCTATCGAATATATGCTTGACCTTGTTAGGGAAGAGCCACATTACAAGATGATTTTATTCTTTTACACCCTACACTCTGTACATATGATGATATTCAATAATTCTAATATAGGAGTGAGTTTGTACAAGGTTGAAGGGGATACATTTTATTAATTAAATGTTAGGTGGTGTTTCGTGGGATAACATGGTGTTTCGTAATTATTCATTAACATTTTTCCTTAATTGATACCACTGGTAAAAAATTACATATAAAAAAGGAAAAAATTTGTTTTTAAGATGGGTTTGTCTTTGGAGGATCAAAACTAACCATTACATGAACTAAAATTTTATTTTCAATTATATAAACCATTTAGAGGTGATAATTTTCAGGATGATGTATGTGATATTCTTTATTTAATGAAAATTTTGAAAAAAAAAAGATAATATTTATAAAAAAGGAGGGTATTTATTCATTATGCCAATATATAGTCCATGACTGATAAATTTATTTTGAAAGAAAAATATAATGTCACTTTGGGGATAATACATGGATTGATATTTTCATTTTAGTTTCACAATTTATTATTATGATATTATACTTCAATTTGAATGTAATGTTTTAACACCACCTCATATATATCATAAATGCTCAGAAAAACATAATTCGACTTTAGATTTTCACGTGATTGAAACTGATATGATTAATTTTTGATCGATATTTTAGATCCCTTCAAGACTATTGTAAATATAATGCACATAATATATGAGTTTGAAAACATCAATAATTTTATCCATGTGATATGAGTTAAATAATCTAGTTGAGTTATATCACAGGTTGAACAGTTATTAATGATGACTTAATGTAAATAATTTAATGTTCAGGGAATATATAAATTTTTGAAGGAAAAATTACAACACATAACTGAATAATTTATTTTAAATTTTATGATTTAAATATATACAATTATTTGATGCATATATTTCTTTCACCATTGATAAATAGTTACTTTTGTAACATTAAATGTTTTTATTTTTGTATCATAGGTACCCATTAATTTTATTTGGGACTTATGCTTGTAGATAAACATGAAGATATATGTGGGAAAATTTTACTAATAGATTTTATAGTTAAAAATATTGATTCAAATTTATTTATTAGAATTTTATATTTATAATTCTTGTACATGGCTTACAATAATGGAATTTATATTTTTATGTATAATATCATTCAATGTTTTGAAGGGAAATGATGTACAAAGGGTATTTTATTTTGAATGAATAAAAATTAACACGTTGTAAAAGGGATATATATTAATGTGTATTAATATTAATAATATCTAGTTATCCATTAAATGGATATAAGGCTTGTTTTAAGGTGATGCTAACTAACAATTGACCTTGATCAACCATAGAGAATGGAAGAATGATAAAGTACCTATTGTGTATAATAGAAATCTAATAATTTTTCACTTCATGTGTAAATTCATAGATGGAGTGGGTTGAAAAAAAATTAAGGAACTGTGGAATGTGTTGAACCCATTTATAGTTTTTATTGATACACATATCACATCTTAGCTTATTAAGAAGAATCAGAATATGTGTCACTCCAATACCTGATATAGAATTCCATCATACTGAAACTTTTAACATAAATATATTTATATGTGGAACATTAAATAATTTTTTCATAGAAAATGTAGTTTCATTCGTCTTAATTATTTTCACTGGTCGTATGTTATACATACAATACGAGTGTGGTTGGAAGCTCATATTGCATTGCAATCGGGAAGATAACTACAACTCTAGTATGGATTTGAATCACAGTTGACACTGGAAGATTAAAATATTATTTCTACAATATATATAGAAAACAATATTTTACTCATAGTAAAATAAGAATTCAAAATCCTTTATGATATATCATAATAGTCCATGTCGATATCTCCTATTCAATATGAATATTTTAATAGCATTGTTTTTTTTAAGAGGTATGGATCCCTTATTTTTTTGTTTTAATGGTCACATATGTCTTAATGGGAATTCCCTTTGAGTGGATGGAGGTATAGAGGGTGGATGATGATTTTTCAGATCCTGGGAACCAATGAATGGTGTGATTAAAGAGTGGTGCAAGGTTAGTGATGATCTTGTGGCATTAGACACAAATTTTGTCAAACCTATTCAGGGCTAGATATAGAGAATGGAATGAATGTATTGATAGGAAACACAGTGAAGAATGAGATGCATGTTTCTGTGTCTATGTCTACAAATATTATAGAAGTATTTTTATTGGTACCCACATGGTTAGTAAAACCATGCACATAAACCGTGTAGGGATCCCTTATCCTACAACATACCATTCGGTTTGGCTCGTGGTTTGTCAAACCATGTGTCTAAACAAAGAATGTCATTAAATTATAGAAAATTTAACATTTTTAAATTAAATCAAAATATTTTTATGAAACTAATTTAGTTTTCATATCTTGAACAACAACTCTAGGTCGTTGAGAGGATCTTTTATGATTAATCCTTGATTTGAGCAATATCGGCTGTCTATTCATTGATGAGAGGTATGTTTGTCTCATTGAATCAATAATGTTAAGACAAAAATTAATTTTTTTCAATTCTCCATTCATCAAGATATTTACTATTTTATTTGGATTTTGTCTCATATTCCATAATTTGGGGTTCTTCCTCTATTCTTCATAGTTCTTCTGATTTGAGTCATATCAAGAGTCGATATTGGATGAGCACTATACTATTGTGCTAAGATATATTTTGTATACCATTTACGGTGGATCTAGTAATTTATTATGCTACCTTCCATTGGTAATCTCATTGAACATTCCACCATAGGACTGAATATAATGTCCATAATTGAATTTATTCATAAAGAAAATATTATGGATTCTCGCTTGTACCATAGAGATGAATTGGTAGTCGTTTCCAAACCACTGCAACCCATGGGGAAGTCCTTAATGAATTACCTTATTAAGGTCTTTTATAAAAACTCATTGGGTGAATTGATGCTTTACTATTTATAAGAAGCTTATTAATAATTGAAATGTATTTAATTAGTTTATTGGGATATGATGTTCCTCCATTATTGGAAAACTTTTTCTATTAAGTGGCATAAATTGACTTGATTGAATGAGTTTGAATAAATATTTGAAATTTTTAAAATCATATTAATGGTTTTATATGAATATTTGATACATGAGTTGGTATAATAATGATATTACATTAAATTTATATTGTTAAATGAGTATGAGTACTCATTGAATTCATTTTGATATAAATTTTTTTCTATGTGGGTAAACAAAAATGGTATAAAATAGAAATTTTATGACTATGCAATATTATATGTATAAGATGATTATTTAGGATCCATGTAAATTTTCCGAGGATATTAATATGGTAGTGGATGATATGGATATTTTATTCTCCTTGGTTATTAGTTCTGTGGGATTACATAGGCTTTTATATACATTTAATATGGTTTTCTGGGACACCTGTAGGACATGTGTGGTGGAAATGCAACTAGGACTACAACCAGTGCCTAACTGAGATTCTATTTAGATTCTCTTGAGACTCGATGAGGGTTACATGGTTTTCAAAATGAAGGATACAACCCTTTTTTGGTATGACTCATAGATTATAAGTGAATTTCAGGAGTATTATTGTATTCTTGGTTGAACTGCTCATCCATTTTCACTGTGACACTTTCCTATATGATGAGTTTGTGGTTGACTTGCATTTTTGGTTGAATATAAAAATTGTGTTGGATATGATTTTGTTTATTCCTTGTCATAAGGGAATTACCATCTTTTGGTCATATCCTTGAGAGTATATTTCAAAAAAACTACTTATGTGGTTATATTCCCTTTAAATTTATACTTTAATATCACTACATAATAACTTACATGTTCTCCATTTTTATCATAATATTTGAAAAAACTTATTTTTGAAGAACCTTGGGTGATTTCATTGTAGGATAGTATCTCACATGCTATTTGGGACACTATTTGGTACACAAACAGTCTTTTTGGATGCATGATGTAATAGGGGAAAGCGGCCATAGTTCCAGGGTTTATTTTTTACTAGGAAGATAGTTGGTGAGAATGGGATAGAGATGAGGGTTGTGATTATATTTATAGATATAAAATTTCCGCCTATTATTTTTGTATACATGTATTTTAATATATTGATGTATATATTTTTGGTATTTTTCATAGACATATGAAAGGATTCATCATTATCATTGTATTTGAGACTTATATTGATATTTTTATCATTTTCAGTTGGGTATATATTGTTGCATGTTTTACCTATTTTTTTAACAATACAATAATATATTTCCACTATGTTACTCTCTAGTGATTTGGGAATAGTGTCCCCACGGACACACCTAGTCCCTTTCAGCCTGTTGGAAACTTCTGGAGTTTCGTGAGTTTCATATAAGGATGTGTGACTTAATGGGGTCGGTGCATTGTTGAGTGGAATTCGGGCATGGGATGTTAGAAACTATAACAGGAAGGGTTTTTATGGTTTTATTAATTATTTGGATATAATACAATGGTATTTTAAGGTAATGTAATATGATAGCGAGTTGTTCCAATCCATAGATAACCCTTGTACAAGAAAAATCTAAATTTCCTTTAATTAAATTGTAGAGTTCTTGATTTTGACTTGCATAGTTGAGGGTATGCTATCTAATCCATCACATATGAACATACTAGAAATAACATGACATGCATTATTATAATCCATTTACATTGCATTATTTGTTTAATTATATTGTGATATGTGTTCTAATAGATGTACATATTGTTTTGATAGGTTTTTTTTGTGGAGGGAGAAAGTGACATTATCATTCAATTCAGAAGTTATATGGCACCTTATGGTCTGGAAAGTAATGATCCTTTTTTAAATTCATTAAACTGAATTTGGTGTGGTATGGATTATATTTAAATCATATTTTTGTTCATGATGTGTTATGGGACCTCAAGGAATGGAATATAAAGAACCATTGGATAAACATCCTAAATAGTCGAATAATGGGAACCAAATTTAGAATGGAAATGAATTATAATGGAAATTATTTTTTATTATAATAGAGTCCTGAACTAAACCAATATTTTGAGTGGGAAATTTGTTGTACATCGAGTGGATTTTGTGAAATTTATATTTATAGTCTTGAATTTAGTAATAGGTTGTGTATTCTGATCAGGTTTTAGGAGTTTTTTAACAGGTCTTATGGTTTTGAGATGCGATATTTTCTAAAATTATTTTCGGAGGCGTGTGTCTGGAGTTACAGTGGCAGTCTTCCATAATGACATGTAGCTATATCATATGGGGGAGGTGATGACAATACTTTAAAGGTGTTGGTCCATGGGAAAAAGGTGGATACTACTTTTTTCTAGTTATGGAACCAGTTGTTGTTTTATACACAAGTTATAATGAATATTTCACTGATGGATTCTATCACTTCATTTAGACCATACAAGGATCACCACAATCTAGCTTTTCTCTGGTTGAGATGACATGGTTGTTTCACCCACATCATCCTCCAACCATCTCAAGAGTAGGAGGTCCAAATACTACTATGTTATGGATAGATATTTTGTTAGTGATAGTTAAGAATCTTGAGATTCATCCTAGGGAGGAAAAATATTGTGGCATATGTGTTACATGGTGTAGCATAGAACATGTAATATATACTGAACTAGGATGATTGTCTGTGACATATGGGTTGGGATAATTTCAATACATAGTTCAATGTTTTATTTTACCTTGATATTCTATGGGTGGAGTGAGCTGGTGAAATATATGAGTCCAAATAAGGGAACTATGAAAGTTATGGAGTAAATGAAACACATTATAGATGGAAATATTTTCACTATCATATCTAACTAATGAGATAGCGGGAGTGAGATGACTCGAGTAAGTTATTTAAAATTTTATCACTTATCATCTTAATTTCTTCATATAAACATTTTTTTTGAAATTGTGAATCTGTCACTGATTACAGTTTGAAACCCGACCAAAATTGGGGTTGTAGAGAAGAGAAGTTAATTATATCTCCCTAGTGGTTTGACGTATTTTGGAATGAAGTTTTATTTTAGCGATTATCATTACGTGATTACCAAATATTAATTGATTACTGATAGTTCAATGTTCATTCATTAGTGTTGTAGGAATGACTACAAGAAAAATCAAGGCGAACATTGCCCTGTTGAGTGTTGAGCTTGCGATTGGATGGGAAAATTGCAACATTTCTTCATGACCTTTCCAATATATATGAGTGGTAGGGGGTCCGATCCAAAATTGTGTTTAGAAGTAGGTTTCTCTGCTCCGAATTAGGTATGAAGTTGGAGTAGTGCTATTTTATCAAGCCAATGAAGTGGTAGTCATGGAAATATAATTCAGTTACTAGTTACACATTGACATCCAAGTCTTCAAGAGTAGGATTCACTGCTCTAGATTAGTCACGAAGTTGGATCAATTATATTTGATCAATTTATTGTAGTAGTATTCATGGAAAAGGAATTTATTTACTAGTTACACATTGACATCCAAGTCTTCAAGAGTAGGTTTCACTGCTCTAGATTAGTCACGAAGTTGGATCAATTATATTTGATCAATTTATTGTAGTAGTATTCATGGAAAAGGAATTTATTTACTAGTTACACTGATAAATATAAGTATTCCTACTCCGAGTAGTGAGGATGTATCATAGGGTCATGGTTCCAGGGAGTTATATTATGTAAAACGTTCTCTAGAGGGTATGTTTGGTCGAATCTCTATTGATAGAGTTACAATCATAGTAGACTCTACTATTTCATAAATATATTTTGATAATATTTTAGGAAATATTTTCATATATGTGCATGTGGTGGAATTCCTTGGGCTTGTGGTTCAATCTCTTCATAGTTTAACGATGATAGGAAATCAATTTTGGATTTGAGAGGAGGGTTTAATCAAGTGAAAGGAGTGATATATTGACATTTGTGGGTGTAATTTATTCTGAAATATTTACATCCCAGATATGATAGGGTTTGAAATCATATGTAGATTGACATTATGGTGTCTTAGAGTGAATATGTTTAATATTATCACCAAATTTTGACATTTTCATTACTAGATGTTGTAGTTTATAATCCAAAAGGAGAATTGTATTTCCATGAGGGTTGAGAAGGTCCAAAGAACTGTGTGATGGAGATATGACATCACATATTTCTCCTTTGCATATAGATTATTATGTAGAACATTAAAAGGACATTCCACTATTAAATGATAATTTTAGGGACATGTTCCCTAAAAACTATTCTAGTTTACCTTCTGAGATATACGTTCAGTTCCCCATTGAGAATGTTTCCAAAACTACACTGGTATCCATTCCACCTTATTGGATGGATTCAATATAGTTTCATGAGATCATTAGGAAACTAAATTATTTAGAGGAAAATGGGTTAATGTGATTCATAACAACTCGATGGGTGGGGGGGTTAACCAATATGTTTTATAAATAAAGGTGGATAGAACACTCAAGATATGTATAGATTATCATAAATTGAACCAAATTATGGGTAATAAGTAATATCCTCGAATTTGGATAGTTGATATTGTCATCCAGCTCCAAGGAGATCAAGTCTCCTATAATATTGATTTGCGATCTGGCCATCATCAGGTGAATGTTAAGCCATCAGACATACCTATCATAATGTTTTGGATAATGTAAAATATATATGAGTACTTGGTTATGATTTATGGTCTCACGAATATTCAAATAGTCTTCATGGAACTGATGAAATGATTGTTCCATCCATACCTAGATTCATTTTTGCTGTTTTTCTTGGGTGAACCAATGATGTATTCTCAAAATTGATACGAATATGAAAAAAAATCATGATGTCATTTTTGATACACTCATAGTGTTTTTGAGTGATGACAAGATCACAAATTTCCTCTCCAACTTGGATTATATCCACTTCATAGGTATCCTCTTCATAGAGATATGAGTATTATTAGACTAAGAGAAGATGAGAGTTGTGGTTTCTTATTACTAACTGATGATTTTTTTAACATATAATGACTCAAAGGGATACATAGTTACTACAAGTTTTTCATACAGAACATATCATTCGTAGAAGCATCACTTCTAGGATATTTGTTGAAGGATATGATGTTTTAATATTTAGACTATTGTGAGACCTCCTTTAAAGAGCTAAAAATGAGATTGACTTCATCATGAGTCTTGATAATCCAATGGAAGGTTAGGAGCTAAACTGTGTAGTGGGACACATCCAATATCAAGCATTGTGATGTGAAGATGTATGGTGATATAGTTACGGTTTATGAGTCTCAATATCTCAAGACACAAGATAGGAACTACTGAATGCATAACATTGAGTTATCTTGAGTCATTCATGTTTTTAGAGGTTGAAGACATAATCAAATGGGGGAAATTTTTTTATAAACTGAGCAAAAAATACTGAAGTGTGTATTTATGAAATGGGATCTAAATATGAGGTAGTGACAGAGGGTTGAATACCTTTAGTTATTTGACATCATTCATGAAAATATGACTAGTAAAAGAAATACAATGGCCAACACACTATTCGGGATGGATCATATAAAAGATGTTATGCAGGCTAGTAGCAAGTGGAATCTCATATAATTGATCTTTGATATGTACATGGCTGGGCGTGTTAGTCATGGGAATATGTAGCTATTATCATTATCATAGACATTTAAAATATAATATAGTCTAATGATAATGAATTTATTAGATTCCAAGGGTCTAGTACAATAGAGAGTGTGGTAGGTGATGACCAACCTCCTAGTGGGATGGTATGAGAGGATGAGATATATTGTATCCACAGTCATTTTTAGGGTCCAAGGGAAACTCAATAAAAGATGATTATAAATTTTTATGCCTCGGCTATGGAATTACATCCATGAGTCACCCATATGTACTGCCACAAACACCATCAGTACTGCTGACTAGTTATAACAAGTGTGGTTTCTAGTTTTGTTATGATTTATTAAAACTTTCAATAGGTGAAGTTATAACATCAACAACCAGGAGGTATTTTATAGTAGATTCCAGTTCCTAATTGGAAATTTGATGAATATCTAATGGATTTATGGAATTATTTACCATGTATTCCTTAAGGTAATGATTCTTAGTGGGTTTTTTTCTGATAGGATGACTAAGGATTCTAATTTCATGTTAATTATTGGGACCATCAATGTGGATGATATTGGGAGGTTGTATATTTATGGGATATCATGAATTCATGGGGTAACACTCATTATCATTTCATAGATGGATGACTTATTTCCATCTTGTTTCTTGTGTTGTTAGAGAGGGAACTGAGTAAACATGTGCTTCTGAGAACAACATACCACCCTCTGAATGGTGGAATATCCTAACACATGATAATGGTGCTAAAGGACATGCATTGAGAACGAATCCTTGATTTTTTGGTCTCTTTTACCCTGGTAGAGTTCCCCTATAGTAACTGTTATCTGATACTATAATGATTAAATCATAAGATAATTTTTATGGAAGGCCATTCCAATCTACACTATGAATGTTAGAGGTGGGTAGGGAACATTTATTGGGACCATGTGTCCTGAATAAGTCTTCACTAAAGGTCTATTTGACTATGATGTGGATCACTATGTTACAATCTCAATAGATGTCATATGCTGATTTTCACAGATGACCTATAGACTTGAAGGTTGGGATTGAGGTTTTTACATGATTCACCAAGGTTGGGAAATAATGAGTTCAATAGATAGGTTAATCTTTCCCTATGTCTTGTTGGGTCATTCAATATTTTGGAGAGAGTTTGGTCATTATCCATTCTGTTATATTTACCTTAGAGGAACCAATGAATGTATGAAATATTCCACTTATCTCAATTAGACCACAATCATTAAGACAAGTATAATTATTTTCATCCTAATGAGATTCATATTGATGTTGGTTCATCCTTCTAGGAGAATATGATTCGTATAGTTGACTAGAGAATTATGTTTCCCTTCCAGTGGATAGTTTTTCTATTACAGGTGCTATGGAAGCATGAAAAATTAATCGAAAATACATCGGAGAGGTTGAATGACGTACATTATTTGTGTCTAGATATATTATTAGATGAATCCTAACCACCAATCAAAATTCATTTTAGGGATAAATTTCATTAAAGATCACTATAGTAAGATCACATATTTTTATATGAGGTACAGATCCCTTATTTTTTAGTTTTAATGTATAAATATGAAAAATTGTGAATTACCTTTGATGTCATGTAGGTACCAGCAGTGTATAGGGATTGTTTAGAGCAGATAACCAATATTTTCTGTCATTTATTTTTGGTTTATGGTTAATAGAAACTATGTGGGGTAGGTCATATGATTTGACCATATCACGAGAGGCTCAAAAGAGAGTGGGGAATGGCCACATTATTAAGAAAAACAGTGTGGAATGGGCCACATGGACATGCATCCATGTTATAAACATCAACATAGTCTTCTTACACACATCCATAATGGTTAGTAAAATTTAGTAAGGAAATAAGGATGGGATCCCTTCTCCGATAAAGTACCATTTTGTTGCATAGTTTGTCAAATTGTGCACCTAAAAAATGAAACACCATTAATTTTGAAAAAAATTAAATTAAATATAACTTTTATAATTCTATTATTGGACTCATCTACCCCACATCAACTCAAATGCATTGAGTGAATCCTTTGATAGCTAATATTGGATTTGGACTTCAACTTCTATCTAATCTATAATTTGACAGATGTTTGTGTGGTTGAATCCATAATGGAATGAATTTTATTATTTTTAATAATTTCTACATTCTTCTGGATATCAGTTGTCCTATTTGGATTTAGCCTCCAATGAAATTTTTTTTTGGTTCTTTGTTTATTCTTCATATTTTTTATAATGTGAGGTCAATCAGGAGTTGATACTAAATTACTACTCTACTTCAATGCTATGGTTGGTGTTCTATACCTTTCTTGTTGGTTTTTATGCCTTATTAAGACAACTTCAAATTTTCCTCTTTCTTGAGATTAATGAGTTGCCTCAAAAATAATTTGATAAATTTAATTGAATAATATAAAACATATTTAGGATTCCATTATGTTTTCTATAGATAAATTTGTAGATGTTTCCTGAACCATGGAAACTCATATGGAATACCTTATGGGATTACCTTATTATTGTCTTTCAGAACCACCCACACTGTGTGCTGATGATTTCCATGTTTTTTAAAGATTGTTACATAATGAAATCGATCGAATTTGTTGAATGGGGTGTGTAGTGCCTCTTTTACAAAAAAATTATTAAGATTAACTGGCATAAAATGATTTTTTTAAATGTGTGGGTATACTCAATTGGTTGTTCCTAAATTTCATTAATGTTATAATATGAAAATGTCTTTGATGAGTGGGTATACTCATTAAATTACATTATATGTACATTGATAAATGTGTTTTATTACTCATTGAATACACTATGGTATAAATGCTAGTTTGAGTGGGAAAACTAAAATGGTATGAAATTACAATTTGATCTTTATGAAATGATAGTTAGATAAGATGATTGTATAAATTCAATGGTTAATTTCCTTGGATCATCACATGATAGTGGATTGATTGGATAGAGTATGGTCATATGGTCTTGAATCCATGATATGCCTTGGGATTTTCTACCCATAGGACTTGGAATTATTAGACTCACTTCAGACATGTGTGATAGACATTCTCCTTGGACTCTGACTGGTACCAAACTGGTTTCAATCAAGATTCTCATATAACACTATAAGGATTCTTTTTTCTTCTAGACCATGTATTTAACCCTTCATGGTATGACACATTTATTATACATAAATTCCATGGTAATATTTTAGGCTTAATTGAATTGATTGACTGTGGTTACCCTAAAACATCACTATATAGCTAGAAATTGGTTGAAATGACATGTTTGGATTAAAAAAAGGATATGTTACTCATTGATTATTTCCATTTATCTTACATTTTATAATAGAATCCCCATATTGTGTAAAATTCATTTTAAGGCTATTTCAGTACAGTTTGTTTTGTATTTATATGCCATCAGAATATGCACATTCATATTACTACCTACTTTCTAACTTAGTGCCTACTTAGCTCATTTTATTGCAGAACCTTGATTTATATAGAACATTGGTTGATTGAATTCAAGTATTATATATCAAAAAATGTTCATTCCATTATGGGTTACCAGAGTAGAAAATTTTTATATATGTAGTAACAGGGTAATTAACCCATAGTTCTAGTATTTATTTTACAACAGGATATAAGAAGGGGAACACGATGCCGAGAAGAATCTTGAGATTTTATTTCAGGATTATTGTTTTTTTATTTTTATCATATTGTATACATGTGTTGTAATACACTACTATGTACCTATTTTGGTTTTTCTCCTATGAATATCACATGTATCATCATTATAATTATATATGAACCTTATTTTGAGATTATTATCCTCTGACATTGTGTATCAATTTTTTCATGTATTACTTCATTCCTTATATATCTGATATTTTCTTTCTCATATGTTACACTCCAGTTATGAGGGAATAGTCTCCCCATGGACACAATGAGGACCTCATTTCTAGTATGAATACTGCGGATTTTTTGTAGATTCCCTTGAGTGCACGTGACCAACTATGCTTGGGGTGGCCTCTAGATTTATCATACAATTAACTCTTCCTTATTACATAAAGATATATGAAAAATAAGAATCGTTCTATATTAGATATTAAGAAAGGAAAAAATATATGAATAACTAATGCAGAAGTTTCCATTATATATTCAAATTGTAACGTATATGAATTTAGAAAAAAAATTCTTTAATAAAGTTCTATAAACCCATGATGTTATCCAGATTCATTATTGTATAGTCTTATATTATTCAATATAATTTTAGAACCTCTAAATGATAAAAATAAAATTATATAATATATAATGAAATATTGTTATCATATCATAGGACAATATTCATGATTTATAGAGTCATACATTATGAATGATCCATGATATCATTACATGGAATAATATTATATAAATTACATAATAATAAAATATAATTACAATATTTCAAGGATAGCCTATATGGTGTTAAAATAAACATGGACCATGATAACCATCTATGTCCCACTAAGAAATTTACATGACTAATGATGTGAGTCTTATTACAATGTCACATCATAAGACATAATTCATTTACAAATTATCTTAAGAGACATATATATTTCGCATACACATTAAGAAATTATATAACCTTATAAAGGTATTCAAAATTTTATTAATTATAATTCAAATCATGATTAATATATAGAAAAACTATGGTGGGAAACATTTATAAAAGGGAACACAGAAGAAGATTTTGGGAATTCAACTAGAGGATACAATTAATTTTATATTTCATGGGAAACATAACAAAATATATTTTTGATGGTAATATAAGAATGATATGAAATATAGAGATCTGATGGAATTTATATATGAATAACTAAATATGAAAGATAAATTATTAAATAATTTTTTTACTATGTTATTGAATTATTAATAAAAATGATAAAGGGCACATTGAATATCATATTCAATGTATAGAAAACTATATTGGAAACATGGTATTTCAAAATAATTTTACAAAAAATCAACTCGATAAATATATATATGTAATATATAATAAATATATTTAGACAATTAGAAAATGGTAAAAAAATTAGAACTTCTTAAACATTTTATAATTCATTTGTTTTTTTCCAAAAGAAGAAAATGATATAAAATTTAGATTTTAGAAACATAAAAATTAAATATTATTGTTACAAAATTGAATGTATAATTAGCCTTAAAAAATTGGCTCGTTTATCTTTTTTATAATTCAATACAATGATATAAAATATAAATTCCAAAAAATGATTGTTAGATTTTTCCTTTAAATTTTTATATTTTTATAAGAAAAAAATAAAATAGAATAATTAAAATGTGATGGATAATTAATCTATGTAAAACATATTTGAAATTAAATTTAATAACATCAAATTTCATTGTATAACAAAAATAGATGAATAAAAAATCACCAAAAAACAATATCAACATGTCTTCATCAATTTTCATTATCGTCTTTTATTATATTTTTTAATTATTAATCTATATTTAATAATTAATAATGTTTTTAAAATGAAAATAATTTATATTATTTATTTATAATTTATTAAGGATTCATAGTTTATATTTTTCATCAGCTATTTATTCTCAAATTAGTCACGTGTTGGCTTCAATATAGATGTCTTAGTGTTTCTTCATTGATCATTTGAATATAAAATCTTAAATCATAATTAAAAAATGAATGTATATTTGACATATTTCTATAGTAAAAATGAATATTTCCTTTAAAATTAGTAAATAATTACTAAATATCAGTTTAATATTTTTAATTAATTGATTATTCAATAGATCAGACTGATTCAATTTATTATCATAAACAAATAAACGTGTTATCATTCTGTAATTTAATTTATAAAAAATCAAGAGTAACAAAAAATTTATATTATTTTATGATTTCATACTAATCTATAATGCGTATATTATAGATTTATTCAAGAATGTGTTCAATAAAAAAAATATTATATAATAATTTAATCAATATTTATGACCTTATATTAGTATATTACAATTCAAAGAAAATTATAATTTAAATGATGGTTTATGAGATATCTGTATTATTTTATCAAGAATGTGAAAAATAAAAAATAAAATATGGTGTTGTTATATACTATGATAAAACACGAATTCCTTTTAAAAAATTATTTATTAATGAATATTTCATTGATCAATCATGACAAGGGGATTTAAAATATTTTGTATAAGGTTATTTTTTATTTAAATTTTGTTAATATTAAAGGGGAAAATAAATAAGGAGTTTTTTATAGGAAAAGGATGGGTCATTTCAAAGAATTATTACGTGGAGAATTTCACAAAGGAAAATCATTAATGTGTAAAAATTATAATTTTTCATGTAAAATTTCTCAAAAGTGGAAAAATATGTTATTTTGGTCATAAATTATTATGTTTTTAAAAAAATGAATATATTATAATGATATATTATCTTATAAAATAAATTTTAAAAAGTTTACCATATTTTACCCTATACAATTGTAACTCAATTTTAACATCACCATTATTTTTTTTAAATAATCAAATTTTAAAAAAATAATGTTGATTAAAAATATGAAATAATTTTTTATATAATTAAAATTCATATAATGATTATATTCAACAATAAAATCACACACACACACACACAAACATATATTTAAAATTTATAATTTTTACAAGATCCGTTTAAATAAATTTAATTTCTAATTGAATTAAAATATTAATCATTCCTGGAAAATGAAAATATATTTTATATAAAATAAAAATAAATATTATTAATATAATTATAAAATGTTTTATGTATAATAAATAAAAAAATTAAACTCAATGTAAAAATAATCACTTTTTCAGTTTTTCTCACATATGTATTGTCTTAATATTTATCTTCATATTTTATATTATAAGGAAATTATGAAAAATATAATAATAATAGTTGAATATTTGGTTTTCTATTAGTCATACATTTCAATTTAATCAAAATTAATGTACCCAATGGTTATATGTTTATCCAATGATCATATATAAAATTTACATCTATTTAATATTTATATAATTCTCAAATTTCTTTTTTATATTCCTATATATTACCTTTCAAAACAATCTCAAACATTACTCAAATTTATTTTCTAAGACATTATAGTATATATTTATTTATATTTATTCTTTTTACAATCATAACATTTGTTATGATCTTTATGGTATACTATGCTGATAAATTATTTATGTTTACAAAAATTTTACACATATTTAGTTTTATCCATCTAGTATGATACCAAATAATTTTTCATATATGTAAAAATCCATGATTTTAAAAGAAAAAAAATTCTATTAATCCAATGAGACGCAAAACACCAATCATAAATAACCTACAAATTAAATTTATTTCAATTTAATATCATTTATTGTTTCTAGAATACACAAAGCCAAGTCAAAATGAACGATAATATAAAATTTCATTATAACTAAGACATTCAATTGGAGGGAGTGAATATTACTAACTAAATTATTAAAATTATATTATTTTATTAATTTAAAATTAAATAAGAATTATTTATAAGAGAATGAAATGTTTGATGAATAACATTGTTGTTTCTAAAAGATGGATCAGTTTTTATTTGATCATATAATTAAAAAAATCTTCTTTTAGAAAATTTATATGATAAATTTAACATATTTTTGATTATAGAATATTAAAATTTTCCAATAGATATTTTTTCCGAAATATTTTATTTTTTTATGAACAATGAAAAAAAATTGAATTTGAATTTAAACATTCCATTTGATTTTGATTATTTATAAATTTAAATTTTATTTTTAAATAGTAATAATGTAATATTATTAAAAATATATATCAATTGACAAAATTTATATCATATGAATCGTATTAGTGTTTATTTTTTATATAAAATATTTATAATTTCTTGAAATTTTCTCATTAAAAACATTCTTTCTCATCGATTTTTCATGATCAATTTTAAATTAATTTCATCATGTACTATTCTATAATTTAGAAAAATAGATTGAAGATTAGTAATCTTAATCATTTATACCTACTAATAAAGTAAGAGTATTTTTTATTGAACTTAATATTTTATATAACAAAATAAAATTACCATAGTTAAAGTAAAAAATGATTTAACAAGGGGTTTGAATAAAAATATAAGAGTTAAAATGAAACAAATTCATTTCTAAATATATAGTATGTAGATATTTCAAAACTATAATTTTAGGTATCTAAAATAATTTATTTCAGACATTTTTTTCATGTGATAAATGTGGGTACACCTTTTACGTTACAATAAAAAAAAAGTATGCCACTCTCCTCACTTATAAATGTTCTCCACTCTCCATTTTCAAACCATAAATCAGTTTTACTATTAAAATTAAATTACTAATTCACACCAATAATTACATCCCCTCATTATATATCAATTTTTTTTACTATGGAATCCATCCTAGGAAGGAATGGGTTGTAAATATATAAAGTTTACTAGAAAAATAGGTAATGTTCTTGATCTAGAATCATTATTTTATATCCTCCACCAAATACTTCAATTTGTTCCAGAAAGTGGTGAAATAAGAATGTAATAATTGTAAAACCCGAGATTTTTATGAGAAATATTATGTTTTTATGATATATAAATCATCAAAGGAATTTTTCACTACACACAACACTATCTTGGATTTCTTTACACGCGATCGGGACCTTCCTCGATATCTTCCGTTGTACGCAATACCGAGTTTAACTAAACAACGATATGCTATTAAAATATTTCTAAAACTAGCCTTTATGAATAGTAATACCCACTTTTTGAAATTTTATAAATTTTATCGTTCAAAATGGACTTCATTTTTGGATTTGGAATATCAAAATTAGCCTAGGGTGAAATTTTGGTATTTTTCTGAATGATTTCAATTTTTGATGAATAGTGAACACACTAGGTTACTATTTAAAAACAAACTTTTATTTAAATAATTATTTATTTTATTTAAATTTATTTTAGGTCAAAATTGATACATAATACCTATATAAGTTAAAAGTAATTCCATGGTGTCATTTTATAATAATTCTAGATATATAAAACTTTTATTGAACATTTCACTGTCTTTTACCCACCTTCTAGGAGAATTTGAAAATTTACAAAAAACATAATTTTACCGCTTCTGTGAGTGGAATTTCGAAAGTCCGAGAGACACGGTTAATATCAAGAACTAAAATTTTGTTCAATGACATGAAAATAATTTTTGTTGAATAGTAACTTTTTACTTTTTTACCACAGTTAAAAGTAAATAGGGTAATTAAGGGTAAAAATGATATTATTATTACCCTAACACATGTCCTAATTTTATTGGATAAGTGTAATTTGACCAAAAACAACCTTAGGAATACAATATGACCATTTAGGTCCACTTGTATTAGATTAGGATATTCATTATTATTTTATTTAAAGAATAGTTAAAATAGTTAAAATCAATGTTTATAGGGTTATACATAAGATAAATTCGACTATAAAAATTCATTATAAAGATAAAACAATTTCCTACAAAATTGTATTTTATTAATAATTTTTAAAAATTAAATAATTTAATTTATTTATGACACAATGATGATGCAGTAATTATATTATTAATGAAATATTAACATAATTGATGATATTAATTCCCAAATAAATGTAATTTGATACTATTTATGAATTAAAATAATTTTCTATGTTAATATAACATGTTTGTATTGATTTAATTGACATTCTTTGAACTAATCATTCTGTTATGATTTTCACCAAAATCAATTATCAAATAGTGTCAAAATTGACATAAAATAGTTTTTAAAACAAATATTATATTAGTAACTGTTTTTTTATTACGAAAAATATAAGTTTCGTCCAAATGACATAGATAAGGTTATATAAATTAATAATAAAAAACATTGGGTTCGTTTGGCTTGTTATAGTAAGTTTATCAACCTTATAGTGTAAGAAAACAAGAAGACACGGTAAAAGTAAAATTATTTAACTTAAAGTTAAATCTAAATGATAAGTTTAAAATAGAAACCTAAACATGTCTAAATTTTATTCGATGAAAGGATTTAGAACCATACCCGCCTTATATTATAAATAAATCAATTTGGAGCTATTAAAAACCGAATATGACTTTATAATAAAATAATATTTTTTGTTTTTCCAAAGGTGCCCCTCTCATCCCTTATAAAAGGGCACCTCCTCCCTCTCTTCCTCACACCACATTGAGCCTTAAAGCTGGGCCAAAACCAGCCAATTTCTCTTCTACACTTCCCTAGATACATTATAGAGGTCCTTGTCTTTTTCAAAGGCCATCTTTTGTGCCCTAAGAAGAGGTTAAGAAGATGCGCTTCAAAGAAGAGTAAATGTCCGTTACCGATTATTTAAACGTTATTTCTTCTTCTACTTCTTCTTATTTAGTTGTTTAATTATGAATTAATAACATAAGTATCACTCACATACTGATATGTTATTATATGTTTGAAACAACCGTCTCTCACCATCTATCCATCCTATTGAAAATAAAATCACCACGCATGGGTACGTACGGAATACCGTCTCCACGCCGTGGTGTAATCTATTTTCCACCACCACCTTACTTGGATTGTTATAATGGTGTAAATAATAACTATATATGATTATTTTAAAGTGATATTGATTCTGAAATATTATACATACACTCCAATACAATTCCACGATCATGGGAACGATATCATCGCTTGTGCGTATGTACAGAATACCGTCTCCATGATGTGATGCAACTCATTTTACATGATTTTCATTGCATAATGATTATATAAATGAGTTTAATGAATAAATATGATATATATTACAATAATAAAATTCTTTAAAAGAGGTATCTATAACCTAAAATTAAGAATAAAAATTTATTCGACAAAACATGCATAAGAAAAAAATGTAATAAACACCCGAATACCAAGTAGCAATGAAATATTTCTAATAAGAAGCTAAGAATATGACCATATATGATATAATAACAATATGTATGATTCTGGAATAAGTCAATGAAATTATTTAAATCATTATACAGGAGTTTTGGAAACTTACGAAGCAAATCGAACCTAAGGTAAGGGAAAATATTGCAATCACATTTTTATCTGAGATTGTTTATACATCAGAATTTACTGGGGAATATTTATCATCCACATCCATTTCTCCTCAATATTTAATATTATTTCCATCCACAAACAATTTTTTATATCCAATTTTACCCTTCGGTTTGTTTTTAGTAAAATATATGAAATGAATCTTTTCTCGTTTTTCGTACGAGGTACTTTTTGACTTTTTCGGCCAAAGTACGAGAAGAATGTTTTTTTAACTTATACGACATTAATGGATTTTTCGAAAATTATTTCCATGAAGCTTTATTTAATTGTTTCCATGTTTATTATTAATCAACTTCTTTTAGATTAAAATTATATGACATGTTAAGAAAGGAAAATGTGTTTGAAGTAGAAAGGATATTTTCCTCAAGAATGCAGTTCAAGTGTTTTATCAAAATTATTTTCCATCTAAGATAATATAGGGTTCTGTTTCTATCCCTATTTTTACATTTTTTTGATTATGTTATGATGGAATTATTTTTATGATGTCTTTTTATCTTATATGGATTATGTTATGATGGCATGATGTTTAAGAATCCCATTTTTATTACATGGGTTATGCTATGATGTATGATTTATGATTTTGTGTCACACATAATAATGGTTTCATTAAGAGATTGGTGGGACTTATATCTCCCTCCAATTCATTGGGTAATGATTTATATCTCATGAGATAGACATGGATGGAATGACAGGTTAATCCGGTTCAGTGAATCATGACTGAAACGTGGAGGGAACTCGGTTCAGAAGTAGACTCTATCTGCTAAGATAGTCTTGGAAATGAGTCTTGACTACTAAGAAATGGTTCTCTGTGATTATGTGTGTATTCTACAAAGTTTCATGTTTTAATTTATAATTATTGGGATTATATTTCACAACTATGATTTATCCCATGTTATGAAATTATGATTTCTTTTGCAGGTTAAGATTTCCAAAATGTTATGTTCTTATGAATATGATGTGACTGATATTTCTTTTTTTTACCCTTACTGAGCATTTTAGATCACCCTTTTGTATGTTTTCTTTCCCTAGGTCATGAAGAATGTTATTAAGTAGGATGTGCCAAAAGGGACTCTAGATATGATGAAATAAATGGGAGACAATGTAGATGATTTATGAACCAGTTTTTTATGTATCCCAGTTTCTAAAGAAACAATACTTATATGGTCCTTTCATGGTTTTGTTATATGTTGTAATAAGTGTACTTCAATTTTGAAGAATTAACAATGTATGTAATGTATGGGTCGTTAAATTTGGTATGCGAGGAAAGGTATAGTCAACCTTTGGAAACTAGGATGTGAAAGCCTTAGTAAGACCCCTAAGGATAAGTCTAACCATAGAACACAATCTTAGTGTTTTAGAAATGACCTTGAATAACCTATGATAAGACGTTAAGTGTAAAATTTTATTCTTGATTATGTGGTTTTCCTATTATAATTAGTGTTGCTCACACTATTATTCTTGGTTTTAATCAATTTATGGAACCCGAGGGAACCGTGATAATGAAGAATGCGATGGGAAATGCAATGATTGTCCCCCAGAGAAACCAAACGTTATGGGAGATGGAATGAAAAATCTTTTAGCCATGCTCACACAACATTCTCAAGCTATGAATCATGCAGGACTTCCAAACGAGCAATGGAAGGAGCAACATTCTGTTGAATCCTTCATGAGGCAGCGTCCACCTTTATTCATCAGGTCTACTGATCCATTAGTTGCTGAACAATGGAGTAGTACTACTAAAAAGATATTTTAAGTTAATCAATGTTCTGAACATGAAAAAGTTATATTAGCAGTATATCATTTGGAAGGTGAAGCTGATCAATGGTGGATTCTTATCAAGAATACGAGGCAAAGAGATGAAATTGAGTCAATGGAATGGGACGAGTTCAAGAACTTATTTTTCAATAAGGACTTACCTCGTATTCTTTGAACAAAGATGGAGAAAGAGTTTCTTGAACTCAAGAAAAAGGATGATGAATCTGTTCGTACCTACAATGAAAATTTTTCAAGACTTGCAATGTATGCTTCTGGGATTATTATCCAACCTGAGAGTAAGATCGATCGATTATTTAGTGGCTTAAATCCAAGACTTTGAAGGGAGTTATCCATAAGGGACATCAACAGCTATGAGGAAATTGTTCGATGTGCTCTCAATGTTGAGATGTAGATTAGAGTAACCCATCAGTCATATGGATTTGATAAGAAGAGGAAAACGGAATTAAAAGGAAAATCTAAATAGCACACTGAAAAGAAGTTGAGTTTTCCATTATGCTCAAGGTGTGGAATGAAACATGGAGGGAGTTGTCTTAAAGGGACATGTAAATGTTTCAAATGTGGAAAGGAAGGTCATGAGGCATTTGAATTCCACAATGATGGGAAGAAGATTTCTAGTGATGCGAACAAAGAAAAGGCTACACAGAGTGCACCTCCAACACTTCAATGATACAAGTGCAAGGAAATGGGAAATTATGCCAATCAATGCCCTAACCCAAGGGTTGTTGATGATGATCGACATCAACAATATCTTAAGGCTAAAGAAAAAGGAATGTCACATGAAATTTCTCTCCGCTATGTGGAGTATGAGAACGAAGGGGTGAAAGGTACACTTACCATCCACTATAAAGTAAAAAATGTTTTATTTGATTATGGATCCACCCAATATTTTATTTCTGAAAAATTTTCTAAGGGTATCGTCGAATTACCTCAACAATTCGATCTTGAGTTAGCTGTGACAACCCCTAATGGCACAGCAGTCGAATCAAAAGTTTATAATTTTTCTCTGATTGAAGTTTGTGGGAAAGTGCTTCCTGCAAATCTTGTGATCCTTCCAATAGTGTAATATTATGTGATTCTTGGCATGGATTGTATTTATTTATATGGAGCTCATATCTATTTCCAAATAAGGGAAGTCACATTTCATATTCTAGATCAATTTATGATCGTCTATCGATGCAAGGATGAACATAACTTTCTAGTGTAAATTTCTTCCATATTAGGGGTCTTGATTCCACTAAATGAAGGTTATTTGTCTGAAATGGTTGGAGAGAAACTCACAATTACGAATATTCCCATTGTAAGGGAGTTTGATGTTGTCTTTCTAGTGGAATTTTCTGGTCTTCCACCAAATCGTGAAGTTGATTTTTCAATAGAACTCGTACCGGGTGCTTTACCTATTTCAAAGACACATTATAGAATGTCCCCAATTGAGTTGCAGGAATTTAAGAAGAAACTCCAAGAGAATCTTAATAAGGGATTCATAAGCCCTAGTGCGTCAATTTGGGGAGCACCTGTTCTATTTGTTAAGAAGAAATATGGATCAATGAGACTCTGCATTGATTATCAAGAACTTAACAAGATCACTATCAAGAAAAAATATCCTCTCCCACACATTGATGACTTATTAGACCAAATACGTGGAGCTCAATACTTTTCCAAGATTGATCTCTGTTCAGGGTAACATAAATTAAGGGTCAAAAGGTAGGATATACCAAAGACAGCTTTCTGTACAAGGTCTAGACACTATGAATTTATAGTGATGCCATTTGGTCTCACTGATGACCCTGCTATCTTAATGGATCTAATGAATAGAGTCTTTAGAGAATATCTTGATCAGTTTGTGGTAGTATTTATAGACGATATTCTTATATATTCAAAGTGAAAGGAAGAACATGAAGATCACTTGAGAATTGTATTGAATACCCTAAGAGAGGACAAGCTTTATTCCAAATTTACCAAGTGTGAATTTTTTCTTAAAAAAGTTTCATTTTTGGGTCACGTAATCTCAAAAGAGGGGATATCTGTTGATCCAGCAAAAAAAGGTTATTGAAAGATGGTCAAGACCAACAACAGTAACTGAGATCCGAAGTTTTCTTGGTTTTTCTAGATATTATTGACGTTTTGTGAAAGATATTTCACGATTATCTAATCCACTCACCAGGTTGACTCGAAAAGGAGTTATGTTCGTGTGGATGAAGTAATGTGTGGAGAATTTCAAGGAGTTGAAAAGATGGTTATCCAGTGCACCTGTACTCACACTTCCTTGTAGTGGAGAATGTTTTTTGATCTACAATGATGCATCCATGAAGGGGTTGGGGTGTGTTCTTATGAAAAATGATATAGTTATAGCTTATGCCTCACGGAAGTTGAAAATACATGAGAAAAATTACCCAACTCATGATTTGGAGTTAGCTGCGGTAATCATTGCATTAATGATTTGAAGGCATTATCTTTTTGGAGAAAGTTGTGATATTTATACTGATCATAAAAGTTTAAAGAATATTTTCACACAAAAGGAGCTGAATATTCACCAAAGAAGATTGTTTGATATGATTAAGGATTACGACTGCTCAAATCATTACCACCCTGGGAAAGTAAAAAAGGTTGCAGATGCATTAAGTCGACACGACCATGGTAGCTTATCCATTATGAGGATCACAAAAGATCCAATATTTATGGATTTACTAAGGATGGATCATGGAATTATAATGGAAGGGGAAAATTGTATCTTTATCAAATGAATGTTCAACCATCTATACATGTGAATATTAAAGAGGTATAGAAAGAAGATGTAGAGACACAAAAGAAGGTGTGAAATGTTCCGTAATTCAACCTTGATTGTGATGGGATAATAAATTTCAGGAATCGGGTTTGTGTTCCTCCAATCCCAGATTAAAGAAGAAGCTGTCGGATGAGGCTCATAGTTCTTCATTCTCTATTCATTATCGAAGCACAAAGATGTATAGGGTCCTGAAAGAGTACTTATGTTGGGATGGCATGAAAAGAGATGTTGCTGAATATATCTCTCGATGCTTGGTTTTTCAGCAAGTTAAATCTGAGAGACAGAAGTCTAATGGGATGTTACAACCATTACCCATACCTGAATGGAAATTGGAAAACATCACTATGCACTTTGTCACTGGACTTCCTAAAACATCCAAAGGCAAAAATGCTATTTGGGTCATAGTTGATCGTCTAAAAAATTATGCACACTTCACTGATATTATAGAGGATTTCTCTATGGATCAGCATGCAAGGATATATGTAAAGGAGTGGTAAGATTGCATGGAGTACCACATTCCATTATATCTGATCAGGATCCGAGGTTTACCTCAATGTTCTGGCGATGTCTTCAGCATACCCTGGATACAGAGTTGAGTTTCACCACTGCTTCTCATCCTCAGACAGACAGTCAGTCTGAGAGGACAATTCAAACTCTAGAAGATATATTGAGAGCTTTCTCTATGGATTTCAAAGTTTGTTGGGATCAACACCTACCTTTGGTGTAATTTTCTTATAATAATAGCTTCCACTCCAGTATTCAGAATTCTCCTTATGAAGCTCTCTATGGAAATAAATGCAGGACTCCAACTTGTTGGGATGAAGTTGGGGAAAGAAAGCTATTAGGACCTGATCTTGTTGATGAGAAGGGAGAAAAGGTTAGATCTATACAACAACACATAAGAGCAGCTCAGAGTCGACAAAATGGTTATTCCAACAACCGAAGAAAAGACCTATAGTTCGAAGTGGGTGAAAATGTGTTCTTACGAATATCACCTTGGAATAGAGTAATGAGATTTGAAAAGAAGGGAAAGCTGAGCCCTTGCTATATCGGTTCTTTTGAAATACTAGATCGTGTTGGGAAGGTAGATTACCGATTGGCTCTTCCACCTAATCTCTCTCAAGTTCACGATGCGTTCCATGTATATCACCTGAGAAATTACATACCTGATCCTTCACATGTACTCAGCTGAGAAGTTGTACCGCTGGAGCAAGATCTTTCTTCTGAAGAACAGGTGATAGAGATTCTGGATCGTAGCGAAAATTTCCTACGGAAGAAGACCACTCACTTGGTTAAAGTTTTATAGAGGAACCACCAGTTAGAAGAAGCTACATGGGAGCTTGAGGATATGATGAGGGAGTGGTATCCTCATCTGTTTGTTACGAAGTGACGAATTTCGAGGGCGAAATTCATTTTAAGGGGGGTAGAATGTAACACCTGAGATTTTTATTAGAAATATTTTGTTTTTATGTTATATAAAACATAAAAGGAATTTTTCACTACACACTACACTAGCTTGGCTTGCTTTACATGCAATCGTGACCTTCCTCAATTGCTTGCATTGTACGCAATACCGATTTTCACTAAACAAAGATATGCTATTAAAATATTTTTAAAACTAGTCGTTATGAATCGTAATACACACTTTTGGATATTTTATAAATTTTATCTTTCAAAATGGACTTCATTTTTGGATCCAGAATATCGAAATTAGCATAGGGTGAAATTTTGGTATTTTTCTAAAAACTTTCAATTTTTTATGAATAGTGAAGAAACTAGGTTACTATTTAAAAACCGACTTTTTATTTAAATAGTTTTTTATTATTTTTATATTTATTTTTATGTCAAAATTGATACATAATAACTATATAAGTTCAAAGTAATTCATTTGAGTCATTTTATAATAATTTTAGATATATAAAAATTTTATTGAACTTTTCACCGTCTTTTACCTACCTCGTTGAAGAATTTGAAAATTAACATAAAAAATAATTTTACCGCTTCTGTGAGTAGAATTTAGAAAATCCGAGAAACACGGTTAATATCAAGAACTAAAATGTGGTTCAATGAGACGAAAATATTTTTTTGGTGAATAGTATCTTTTTACTTTTTTACCACGGTTAAAAGTAAATAGGGTAATTAAGGGTAAAAATGATATTATTATTACCCTAAAACATGTCATAATTATATTGGATAAGATTAATTCGACCAAAAACAACCTTAAGAATAAAATATGACCATTTAGGTCCACTTGTATTAGATTAGGACATTTATTATTATTTTATTTAAAGAATAGTTAAAATAGTTAAAATCAATGTTTATAGGGTTATACATAAGATAAATTAGACTATAGATATTCATTAGAAAGATAAAAGTATTTCCTACATAATTCGTTTTGAGTTAAAAATTTAAAACCTTAAATAATTTAATTTATTTATGACACAATGATGATGAAGTAATTATGTTATTAATGAAATATTAACATAATTGATGTTATAAATACCCAAATAATGTAATTTGAGACTTTTTATGAATTAAAATAATTTTATAGGTTAATATGACATGTTAGTATTGATTTAATTAAATTTTATAGAAATAATCATTCTTTTATGATTTTTAGAAAAATCAATTACCAAATAGTGTCAAAATTGACATAAAATAGTTTTTAAAATAAATTTTATATTATTAATTGTTATTTTATTCCTAAAAATATATGGCTCGGCCAAATGACTTAGATAAGGATATAGATATTAATAATAAACATCTTTGGGTTCTTTTTTCTTCTTATAGAAATTTTATTAACCTTTTAGTGTAAGAAAACAAGAAGACACTGTAAAAGTAAACTTATTTAAATTAAAGTTATATCTAAATGATATGGTTAAAATAGAAACCTAAACTTGTCTAAATTATATTGGATGAGAGGATTTCTACCCATCCCCATATTAGATTATAAATAAATCAATTTCTAGTTATTATAAACTGAATATGGCTTTATAATAAAATAATATTTTTTTTGTTTTTTCAATGGTGCCCCTCTACTCCCTTAGAAAAGGGTACCTACTCCCTCTCTTTGCCACACCACTTTGAGCCTTCAAGATCGGCCAAAACCTGAAAATTTCTCTTCTCCACTTCCCTAGAAACATCCTAGAGGTCCTTGTCTTCTTCCAAGACCATCTTTAGTGCCCTAATAGGAGGTTATGAAGAGGCTTTTCAAAGAAGAGGTAATGTCCGTTACCGATTCTTTCAACTTTATTTATTCTTATACTTATTCTTCTTTACATGATTCATTATAAAGTAATAACATCAGTATAAATCATATACTGATTTGTTATTATAAGTATTAAACAACCCTATTTCAACATCTATTCATCCTACAAAAAACGAAATCACTGTCGTGCGTACGTATGGAATACCGTCTCCACGCCGTGGTGTAATATATTTTGCACCACCACCTTACATGGATGGGTATAATGGTGTAAATAATATCTATATATGATTATTGTAAAGTTATATTGATTATTAAATAGTATACATACACTCCAATACAATTCCACGATAATGGGAGCGATATCATCGCTCGTACGTACGTACAGAATACCGTCTCCACGATGTGATGCCACTCGTTCTACATGATCATCAGTGCATAATGATTATATAAATTAATTTAATGAACAAATATGATATATATTAAACTAATAAAATTTTGGAAATGAGGTATCTATAACCTAAAAAGAATAATAAGAATTTATTCGACAAAACATGCATAAGAACAAAAAGTAATAAACACCATAATAACAAGTAACAATGAAATATTACTAATAAGAAGCTAATAATATGACCATATATGATATCATAACAATAAGTATGATTTTGGAAAAATTCAATGAAATTATTTCAATCTATATACAGGAGGTTTGGACACTTACGAATCAAATCAGACCTAAGGTATGGAAAAATCATGCAATCTCATTTTTATCATAGATTGTTTATACATCAGAATTTACTGGGGAATATTTATCATCCACATACATTTTTCCTCAATATTTAATATTATTTCAATCTACATAACATTTTTTAAATCCAATTTTACCCTTCGGTTAGTTTTTAGTAAAATATATGAAAGGAATCTTTTGTCTATTTTCATACGAGGTATTTTTTGACTTTTCCATCCAAAGTAAGAGAAATTTTTTTTTTAACTTATACGTCATTAATGGAATTTTATAATATTATTTCCATGAATCTTCCTTTACATTTTTTCAAGTTTATTTTTAATCAACTTCTTTTAGTTTGAAATTATATGACATTTTATGAAAGGAAAATGTTTTCGAAGTAGAAAGGATATTTTCCTCAAGAATGGAGTTCAAGTGTTTTATCAAAATTATTTTCCATCTCAGATAATATAGGGTTATATTTCTATCCCTATTTTTACATTGTTTTGATTATGTTATGATGGAATTATTTTAATGATGTCTTTTTATCTTATATGGATTATTTTATGATAGAATAATGTTTAAGAATCCCATTTTTATTACATGGGTTATGCTATGATGTATGAGTTAAGAATTTGTGGGACACATAAGAATGGTTTCATTATGATATGGGTGGGACCTATATCTTCCTCCAATGCATTGGGTAAAGATTTATATCTCATGATATAGACATGGCTGGAATGGCAGGTTAATCCGGTTCAGTGAAACAAGACTGAAACGAGGAGTGAACTCGGTTCAGAAATGGACTTTGTCCGCTAAGATAGTCTTGGCACTGAGTCTTGACTACTAAGAAATGATTCTCTATGATTATGTGTGTATGCCACAATGTTTCATGTTTTATGTTATGATTATTGGGATTATATTTCACTACTATGATTTATCCCATGTTATGAAATTATGATTTCTTTTTCAGGTTAAGATTTCAAAAATGTTATGTTCTTATGAATATGATGTGATTGATATTTCATTTGTTTACCCTTACAGAGCATTTGAGCTCACCCTTTTTTATGTTTTCTTTCCCCAGGTCAGGAATAAGGATATTAAGTAGTATATTCCAAAAGGGACTGTAGATATGATGAAATAAATGGGAGAAAATATAGATGCTTTATGAACCAGTTGTTTATGTTTCCCAGTTTCGAAAGACATTGTACCTATATGGTCTTTTCATGGTTTTTTTATATGTTGTAAAAAGTGTACTTGAATTTTGAAGCATTAAAAATGTATGTATAGTATGGGTCATTATAATTATCATTCATAAACATTTTTTTTGTTATGATAATTTATTTACCTACAACCACCTCCACTTCCAACCAATGGGTTATCAAATAATCGTTCATGTGCGGGGTGGACTATCACCTGATGAGCTGATTCATTCATTTATCCATTACCACCTCTCACGACTGGGTATTATGGTGGAAATAATGTACATACGTGATATTTATAACCTAATTATACCTACAGAGTCATTATATCATATAAATAATTTCCAATCAATTTAATAGGGGATATGAAAATTCTTCCCGATTGTACGGCAGATTAACTTTTCACGAAGTGAAGCGATTCGTTTTTCACAAAATCTTTACATAGAAGATGAAAAAGTTAATTTTAATTAATATAAGTGATATAAATGAAATTATTGTTTTATTAATGATATATTTATCATTATTACAATATGATAAGACTTTTTTATTTCCTACACTAATATTTGATTGCGCCACTAGTGTGTGTATGGACTGCCACCTTCATGAAGTGATGTGACTCTGTTTTCATCCATAAACCACACAGAATATATATATAAGTATTTGTAAATATATAATATGTTTTTTATGATATTATCATACATATGTAATGAAAAAAATTTATAGGCCTTTTTTGATGTTGATCATTAATAAATGGAAACATTACTCAGGCGTAACTACAAACTACCATCACCATAATTGTTTCTTAGATCATTTTTATGACCATATTTCATCATTTGACATAAAAATATATTTTATTTATAAATATGATAATTATATTTGGATTATTATTCTAGATATGATGGAAGAGTTTAATATTCTGAAAATCATAGTATTCATGACATTGCATGAATGAGAAAATAAGGAATTTAGGACCCGAAAACAACGAATGTTATGAATGATTTTTAATGAAAGGGTAATGAGATGTTATAAGAGGATAATATATGATATTATAATATTAATATAGTTCTATTATATGTGAATAAATTTATTTAAACCACTATATAGAAGCTTAAATCACATTCAACCACAATGAATCCCGAGGTAAGGGGTTTCATCTCAATTTCCATTCATTAAGCTATATTGTAGTATTATGAAACTATTTTTTTATATATTGTTTACATAATTAAACTTTATCAATTAAGATAATTATACAATAATAATTAATTTTTTTAATGTTTCAATATGAATTATTAATCAAATGGTGTAGGATTTAATGATTACCAAGTGGTTATGAATTTTAGAACTCCATTTATTTTCATTAGGATAAATTACTTCTTCATTGTCCTTCATATTCTAAAATTAGATATACAATTTTTCACATTATATTATATTATATTTAACCTTTTATTATTATGTATTTATATTTTATACATATAATGGTTTCATTTATTATTTATCACTTCGACGTTATGAAAATTGTAAGGGTGTGTTTCCCAATCTCATTCTAATCAAGATTGTTTATTCGTCAGTTCAGTTGAAGGAAAATTATTGAGCGTGGACTAAAAAATACAATTTAATTTTACTAACATCTATTTAATTATTTTATTTTAAGGTAATTATACTTTTCCATACACTTTGGTGTATAAAATTATTTATAATGTATTCCAATAAAATAATGTTTTATTTAACTATTTAGTTCGAAATCAATTTTCATCTAAAATAATGTTTTATCAAAATATAATATAATTTATATAAAAATTGTAAAAATTATTTATCAAATAATTATTTACCAATTTTTTCTATTAATAAAATCAATGGAATCAAGATGTAATTTTTCTATTAAGACACACTTATAACGATTTTATAGAGAAAAATAAATATTCTTTCTGTCTTTTATGACATGTAATGAATTACATACAATCATTAAATTCCTTTCTTTGAACATTTCATTGATGGATTATAAGTTTATATTTAACGTAATTTTTTCCCATACTATTCTATTAATTCAATGTTTTTTAAATTTACTTGTAGTTAATTGTATATTAACAATAGTGTGTTTTAAAAAATTAATTTTAAAAATGATAATGATATATTACACAAAAATTATTTTAATTATATTTTAATGGATATTCTATTCAAAAATGACAAAAAAACATCATATTACATATACTAATATGGAAATATATTTTATTGATAACATCCTTATTTTTCCTTTGGATAGTTGTTGTTTATTTTTATCAATTTTAGTATTGAAATTCACATACTTTATTCCTCATTAATGTTAATAAAAATTTATTAAAATGATCACTTACATATGATTATGAGAAATTAAATATACCCTAAGTATATTTATTAATTATTATTGGTAATATTATTATTTTTAATAGTAATTCATTTCAACATATGTTGTTCAAAATTGTTTTTCATTTTCTTATATGCGAAAATGTTGATAAATGTAAATTGTTTACTCAATATAGGTGAATAATGAAAAAGAAACATTATTTTTGAAATAAATAAATTATTAGATATAAGAGGAATGTTCTGGAAATTATAGAAATGGCTGGGGCCTAGTTATAAATAGTTACTCGATGCATTAATTTTCTCATGGTATGAATCAATTGTATATCCTTAGTAAAATGTATTTCTACCAAATACTTTTAAAAATTTTTGAGGAATAACTTATTAGTAGATGTATCATGTTCCTAGAAAACATGACATCCAATAATTATGTTTTTTCTTTATTATGATTTAAATTATTATTATACATGATAGTTTAACAATGATATTATCTTCTAATTTATTTCACTCTTTTTTATTTATTAAATGACATGGGTTTTAAATTATTTATTTTTCTATACAGATTATGTCATATCCAATTATTATAGTAATGTTATTAATTACATGGAATGTATATTAAATTATTTACATTACCATATTAATTATTATTCAAGAAATTGTTTCATTTCTATTATCTCTAGATGGAGTTTTTTCTCAGTTGATTGATTACATGGAATATATTTTCTGTTATTTTTTATTAAACCTTGGTTATTATTATTTATTAATTATTTTTTAGTATTTATATTATAGTTACTAACCATTTGAGATCACCCATATTGGGTTTCTCCTTTCATAGGTATCCATGTAGCCAATTATGGTGGATATGATAGAATATTCTTGTAAGAATATTGATATTCTATAAAAAATGTTATTGTAATTTTCATATTCAAATGGAATACTAGATTCATGTATGTTTCTATCTTTCAATGAAAACTAAACTATTTATTTCATTGAGATGTAATTCATTGTATCTTATTCAAACATATTAAAGTAGTAATCTGTGATGGGAAACTGGGTTAGGGGAAAATACAATTGGTATGGGGGAATTTTTAGTTGAATCCTTGAGATATAGATTATTTTAAAGATATACTAGAGAACATAACACGGTGATAAACATTTCGGATAAATATAATATAATCCTAATGTTTTGATCAGGAAAATATTATGTTGGTTTTTATAGAACCAAATCACTATATAGATACGACAATATGATGTGTCTCTTTATTAGACATACCCAGGGGAAAACAAATCCAAAAATGGTTCATTTGGAATAACCGATTCGTCACATGGTTCACTAAAAAGGGACTTAATACGCACATAGTTTCCCACTCGAAATTGACATTACTAGGATAATTCAAATTATCAGTTGAAATTATTATAATTAATTTGAATATATGATGAAAATGAATGACTTAGGTGAATCCTAATGATTCATATATTTGAAAAATAGGTTCAATGATTTAATCATCATATAATTGGTTATATGGTTCTACAAATATAATTATTGTTTCTTACACTGTTATTTTGGTTTTCATAAATGGTTTTAAACAAAATAAATCATGTTAGCATTCAATATGAAGGACATAGTGGTTATAATGATAAAAAATAGGATTGTGACTGGAGTGAAATATATTTTCATTATACCTAATCATTTTCATTAAAATATGATTAACAACATATTCCCTAACCTAGTTGAGGTCTGACAAAAGAGGATAAGGGTGGAGGGTTTATAGTTATAACGTTATTGAGACCATGGAGGAAACAATAATTGATTTCCATTGTATAAGAAAGTTTTAATGATAAAACAATTAATATTCTTATATATATTTAGAAAATAATTTATGTGATTAAGGGAGGGTTTAAAGAATAAATTGGCCATTAAAAATGAAGAGTAAACGGAAGGAAATAAATTACATCATAGAGACCCAGTTATTATTTTTAGACTTAAATTTTGGGAAAATAAAAATTAACTCAGTCAATACCCCTATTATAGGTTAGAACATAGAACATGGAAGGAATTATTTATAAATAAAACATATGAAGTATTAATTATTTAAGCTTTATGTACTTAATTAAATAAATATTTTTTCCAATGTTATTATTATTTAAAGAATCATGAACCATCTATGGACTGTGTGAAATTACAGAATCATATGTATATTCATTAACATATGTGTTAAGGATATCATCATTGGTTTATGAGTTTATGTTTGATAACAACATTAATGTCTACAACAACATTTTTAGGTTTTATGTGATGAGAGTCTATCAAGAATAATTATATATTTGGGGAAATACATGGTAATATAACCCATTGGTTTTATATATGATTTTTTGAAGCAGTAATATGAGGAATAATTCCATGGGATTTTATAGATATATTATTAAATTAATTGATACCTTTTAGGGTAAATATGATCATTAATTTCATTATAATAATTTTTAAATAGGATTACTAGAAAATGTGAAAACAGTTGTATTAAAAAAATTGTAAAAAATGTTATTTAATTATTACATTTATTACATGGAATAAAATAATTATTTTTTAAAATTTAATAGATAATATATTAATAAATATTTAGAAAAAGGAACACACACATACTAGTTGAAAACCCATCATATTAGATAATTCCTTGGGTATTCTTCCCCCAACAGAATGATGATATGGTTTTATTCCCTACCACTAGACTATGCGATGTCAAAGTATATAATCTTTATTTTGTTAAATGATTGATGAATAATTATTAATGATGAAAAATTTGTTTTACTTTTGAGGTTTAGATGTTAATTTTTTTCATTGAATAACATTTTCTAACCAGATTAATTTTGAATATATTTTGAGATAGAGAGAATTACCTACCACTTTTTTATATATCATACAATTTTGTAAAAGAAAATTTAGTTCATTATGAATAAAAAAATTAATTTTGATATTTACTTAATGGATTTATTTGAAAAATTAGACTATGGATGATGATTTAATAAAGGATGAAATTTTTATTTTGAAAAAGAAACATATCAAGTATGTATATTTTCATATATTCATTGAATGTAAAATAATTCTTCATCATTAAGAAAACGATCTCAAATAATTTTTTTCCTATTTCATTTATGTTAATTGAATACGATATTTCTTTTAAATAATGATATATTTTTGGTTTTGTGTCTATTAAATTATTCATTATCATTCAATTTCTTATGCTCTGTTTCCTTAATCACTCTATATATTTTTTATGATTTCATTCCATGTACATATCCTCACATTCCCCCAATGTTGTGTCACATAAAAACGTAGTTGTTTGTTATTCCATATGACTAGTTTAAATCCATTTTTATCTTTTTATGTGGATATTTCTATTATCCATTTTATGATGTGGGTTTTTCAACAATGAAATTTCCAAATTCCAAACCATTGATTATTAAGATCAATTTTAATTAAGTTGATGAATATTATTTTATGTGAGGAGAATATAGAAACAAATAATATAAAAATAAGATCTTTTTTATAGTTTATGTGAAATTGAACAGTATGGTTAAAATTATGGATCCTTTTTCACCCCATGATCGAAATCATGGGCATTCCACCACTCATTATGGTTTTTACACTTCTATGTGGTGAAAATCTTATGATCTATAGGTTTTCCCCTCACTCGAATTTATTGATGCTGGTATATTACTATTTTTGCGATGGTCTTAATTGCCTTCTTTTTTTTCATTCCTCCTGGTGCATCCCATTACCCCATCCTCCTCATCTCATGTACTGGTTATGGATTATCTATCCCACATAATTTTATAAACAATATAGCATCACCTATCTTAATTTTTCGTTTTCTTTTTCAATTTGGATGTCAGGTTATCGGAGGAATCCTTAATTCTTGTGGTCGGTCGGTTTAATTTTTGAATTATATATGATTGTGGGATTTTTTTTTGAGATTGGTGTAGTCTGGATTGTGGTTTGTATTTAGTTCAAGCTAATCCTCATTGGTTTTTTAAAAAATTTGAAAATAACTGAATCAATGGAACCCTATTTTTCAACAAACCTTAAAATATATTCCTTATTTTCTAATCTCTTCCATTTCTTTTCGATCATAGAACAGTAAGTCAAAATAAACCGTAATATAGTACATCATTATAATCTTACCCTTAAATGGGAAGTTATGAATATTACTAACTAACTTATGTGTATATTGATTATCTATTAATTAAAAATCTAATAAAAATCATTTAAATAAATTATTTATAAAAAACTATATTATTCTAGAAATCAAATTAGTGTCTATTTCATAAATAATTATAATTATTTTTCACCAATCTTAAACTATTTTCTTGATAAAATGAGCATTTCATGTAAATAATAATTTGAAAACTACCAAAGGTTAATCTTTTGGTTGTTTTTTATATTTACTTTTTCTTTGATGTTTGAAAAATTAAAAAATTTATTTCAAATCAAATATTTTATTTAAATTAAATATACAGTTAAAATAAATATTAAATTTACTATAAATAAAATAATTTACATTATATATGAGTCAATCCAATTAAGGAGGTTTCAATTATTTAAATATTTAATTTTTTCATAAAAACCTTTTAATCATGTATAAATTTTATTTTTAAAAACTCACTTTCCCACTACGTCTACATGATTAATTTAAAATTAATTTATTCCACTTATATGAATAAAAATTTGAAATGGGGATTATATTTTTTGAATAATCATAATTAATTTTCTTATCATGTTAAACTTAATTTTGACGTTAATAAATAGTGAAAACATCAAAAATTAATTGTTTATATTATGGTAAAAATAAATTTACTGAGGTGTTAAACTAAAACGATGAGCACAAAATGAAAAAAAAAGAATAAATTAAATCCATTTTCTTGAAATATTTTGAACATGTCCTATATAAGTCCCTACAATACAAAATTTTGAACACATTTGGGTTGTGATAAATGATTTCACACCTTTTTCAATCCAAATATTAGTAGGGTTACACTCTCATCACATATACAAGGCGACCCCCTCCACTATCTTTTTAAAACATTAATAAAATATTCATTTGTAAATAAAATAACATATAACTTATAATAATTCATCATCTCATCCTAGAATACTTATTTTAAAGAGAAAACCATCCATGGAATGATTGTAGTGTAATTCAATGAAGTTTACCCGAACAATAAGTAACATTCTTTAAACTGTTTTTTTTATTTTATTTCTTCCTCCAACTCCTTCACTTGGTATTAAAACATGATGATATAATAGAGTAATTATTCTAAATTTAAAATGAATATATTATTATAATTAAATCACCTTTATGACTATCCTTTCCTTTAAATTTGTTATGAAATTGTCACTCATGTGAGCAATGGACTGTCGCCTCATGAACCAATGGAATTATTTTTTTGAAATACCACATCTCATAGTAGGTTGTGATAATATAGAGAGATAAATATATGTTAAATTTATAACGTAATTATTTTTTTAAGACCATAATATCGTATATACATTTATATAGTTCATTATTTATGGTATTCAATAATGTCCCTCTTGTGTATGGAGGACTGCCACCTCGCGAAGTAAAGTTATTATTTTTTCACTAACGATAATCATTGATGGTTATAAAGGAATTGTTATTTAATATAAGTGATATATATGAAATATATTTGATATTAATGACATTTTTATCATTGTTAAAATATAATTTATCATTTTATTTCATACAATTAAATATGATAATGTCGCTCATCTATGTGTACACTACCGACTTCATGAAGTGATGTGTCCCTCTTTTCATCACCACACCACACTGATGATATAAATATTTATATTTAAATAATTTATATGGTACTTATGATTTATTGGTTATATATAAAGAAATAAACATTGTATATATTCTTTCTATGATGATCATTGAAAATAGGAAATGTTACTCATATGTTTGTACGATATAACCTCTCCATGACTGTATCATAGTTCATTTTTCAAGACAATCATTCATGGTTTCTAATAAAATTAAAATATATCTATAAATATTAAAATTATGTCCATATTATTATTCTTTATATTCATGAATGTTAAATTATATAGAAGAATATGAATATTTCAAGAAACACACAAATGTAATGAAAATTCACAAATAGATATGTGATAATATGATATAAGGGGATTCTATATGATACTATAAATATTAATACGTTTTTATTATGTTATAATAACTTTTTTTACACAAATTATTGGATTTTATAGAATGTTCAACAAAAGGGGATATGAGGTATGGTATTTTGTTTCAATATCCCCCTAATGGCCTGAAGGCCTTCATTTTTATTGATTTTTGATAACCCCCATTTCATGGGATGAGGGGGAACCCTTAAAAGGCACGTAGGCTCAAAGATTACATGGCCAGTGGGCTTATAAGATTACATGACCCGAAGGTCATAGGAAATTCAACCAGACTATCTACAAGGAATTTCTCGTCCCCAGCATCTACATCATGATAGTAGCTCTCCACCATCACATGTCAGTCTGGCTAGGCTTCCAGTGCAATCACAGGTTGGTCCCAAGGCCCTAGCCATACCCTCTTATTCTGAAAAATCCATTTGTCTCTACTCTGGTGAGTGCACCTGCTCGAAATCCTCTTCTGGGGTAGCTCTTTTTTTGTAGATATTTTGTTACAATATCATTTCATTGAATCACATTATCATATTATGAATATAATTTATTTTATATGGTGTTTATAAATCCCCTTTAAAATGTTTTATATTAATTAAAAATTAATTCACTGTATTTTTGTTTAAAATATAATTATTTAATCCATGATTATATGATATGAATATTAATTATTGGTAAATAATTTCATAATTCAATTTTTTAACATTAGGTTATATTTCATCTTTATTTTTGTTTCATATTCAATGATTATATTGTTTTTAACATTTATTATGTGTATTTAATATTATTTTACATAATTTATTAGTTTATTAATTATCACAAGAACATTAGGGTCATTATAAGAGATTATTTTGAAAAATCATTCTAATCGAGAATATTAAATTTTGAATTTCAGTTGAATGGAATAATATGATAATTTAACAAATGATCCCATTTAATTTTTTATAAAATATTTCTTTATGATAATTTAATATAATATTATGACATTTACACTATTTGGTACATAAAATAATTTATAATTTTTTTAAATATCAATCATCAGTTCTCTCTTCAGTTAAAAATCTATGATCCACTAAATATATATTTTAAAAAATTCATTCTGAAAATGTTTAAATCCTTTCAGAAATTAATTATTACATATATTTTTACCCATTATGGATTTATTCAAATACATTCAATGGAAGATTATCTTCATTTTCAAATGAAACCATTGTTCTGTTCTTTTTATAGTAAAAAATAAATTATATGTCTAACATGTACAACATATAGAAAATTACCTACTGACATGAACATATTTTTTTTAAATCATCCACTGAATTTTTAGAAGTTTATTTTTAAATAATATTTTATCACTAATATTCATTTAATTATTAGTTTTCATCATTTATATTCATTGAAATTGATTTTAAAAATGATTTTTTTGAGAAATATATTTTCAAAATAAAATAGAAATTTTCCTCAAAAATATTTTTAAATATATATTTATGTTATTTCTATCCATAAATGAAAAAAAATTTCATATTTTTATATATAATACAATGGGGATAAGGTACATTGATATCATCTTTATTATCCCATTGAATGGTTTAATATTATTTTCACTAAGTATTATATTGACATTCACATACTTGAATCTTTTTTATAGTTAATAACTATACCTTCTAATATTATCTTTCTTTTGAACATTAGTCATTTAATTTGACATATATATCCAAATTATTTATTATGGATATTTTTACTGTTTAAAAAATATGTAATATAAACATATAATGTTCTAAATTTAATTTCATTTTTTTACCATTTGAAATATTGATAAATCAATATTTATTTCTCAATAAATATATTTTTTGATAATGGAAATAAATTATGAATTTTGTAAATTATTTGATATATGATCAATTATTTTGATTGTCAAGACATTTGAGGGGACCAGTTTTATATTTCCCTATGGGGCATCCATACTCTCTTGGGATAAATTAGTTACCTAGGAATTGTTAAATTGGAATAGACCCATCAGTTTTAAATAGTCATGAGGATGGATCATGAAGGTAGTTGAATTATGTTCCTGAGAAACATTACATCTAATAATTATTTCATTCATCCATTATGAATTCATTTATTATTATTAATGATATTTTCACAATGATATTCTCGACAGATGCATCTTATGAGTAGTTATTGATTAAATCAAATGTGTCGTCAGTCATTAATCTTTTGATTATTCCGTATCTATTTAGGATAGTCATGTTATTTATTAAATAATAGTAATTATATGTTATTTACAGTTAAATTTCATGAATTATCCATGATATTTTATTCATTGATATTATCTTTTGACACAATTCCTTTACAATATATTCATTACATGGAATGTGTGTTAATTTATTTATCATTACCTTTTCCTAATTGAATAATGATTTAATCTACTATAATGAATGATTTTTTTATGAACGTCAGTTCTAGTAATGTCAAGGGTTCCCCATCAACCCATAAAAGTGGGATTATAAAATATTAAAAAAAAAGAAGGCCATGAGGCCATTAAGTAAAGAATATGCTATAAGAAAAAATTATATTCTCAAAAAAATAATGCCATCATTTTTATATTCGTATGTAATATGGGAATCATACATTTGTCAACATTATGAATAGTACTAAAATACACGGTCCTTTAGGATGATATTATGTGTATATTAAATTTATGTATTAAATAAATCATTGGATCTGGTCTAGTAAGTCTTAAGTCTTTACAATATATCCATATATTAATTTACTACTGAACCTCATGATGAATTCATATTCATATACATAATTAAAAAAAGAAACGATTCATTTCTAGCATCAAATTATTTTTAACTACCAAATAAATTATTTTCCGCATTTCAATAGAGGCATATAATATAACATCAACCTATACATATACCGTATAATTTAGTTGTATACATTAGTAAAAATAACTTATATACATATTAAAACAACTTTAACACCTACGATGAATTGGAGAAAATGATACATAATAAGAAAGAGACCCCAATGACATAGTAAGGGGTACAAAATAAAAAATAAATAATTGATCTCATATCAACAAATAATAAATTTGTGATATAATTTATAGTTTTATAAAAAAAAATTTATTAAAGATGATTATTTTCTAATATACTGTGTCTATGAAGATTATTTAATTAATTAATGGTCATAGAATAAAATATATATAAGGATAATGAAGAAATAAAAAACTACACCATGTAATAATAATGTAAAATCATAAGAAATTAATCATACAACATTGTTAAAAAAGGAAAGTAGAAGATGTATAAGAATAAAAAATGAAAATATTTTTCAAGCGTAAATAAACATGGCCATCAAATAAAAGTAAATTTGGTGGTATTCCCAACCAAATATTCATAGTTTATTTTTATAAATACCAATTCCATAAAAATATGGGTAATGTTTTCTATAAATAACAATCAATATAGTGGATTGTATTCACATATATTCTAAAAATATTTATTTATTTTACTTATTCTCTGTTGTAATAGTCATTGATATCTCATGAGATATAAATCATTACCCAATTCATTTTAGGGAAATATAATTCTAGGTACACCAATCATATAACTATATATAAATATATGTGTGTTCCAAATTAATAAGAGAACAATTTTAAATTAGTAAACATCATTTCATGACTAACCTATTAAAATATAATAGAAATTGAAAGAATAGAAGTTTCCCATTTAAATGACATTTAATTAATTTTTTGACACTCATGGTATTCATGCCATGTTAAAAAATGGTTTCACATTCAGGTCAATATTTTTTCTGTTAACCTTGAATGGTATTGTTATCTGGGTGAAGATTCTCTACTCAGCGAAATACATTATAATGTATTTAGTGCGGAATTGTATTTGGAAAAAATTAATCATTATAAATAGATTACAATGAGAAATAATAAATTCTTTGATGGAAGGATCCATATATATCGATTACTTTTACACAATTCTAAGGATTCATATGATTTTTGTATAATGGATAGTGTATTATTTCATGTTATTAATAATTATAGTTAAATATAATCAAGTTGACAATAATATAATTAAACTTCATCATATGAAAATAAAAATATATTTTAATAATGTTGAACTATATATTTTTAGAAATTTAAATTATCAATTATATAAAAATAATTTTTATATTTAATGTAATTTTATAATATATTAAAATGTAATTTTAAAATAATATAAATTAAATTTGGGTTTTCAGAATATATATTAACAAACTAATTGAATTGATAATAAGGATAATTTCATTGAAATATAAGTTGAATTACAAAGGAGGGTAAAACAGTAGATAAATCATGAAAATAGATTTCATAATGTTAGCTGATATTGTCAATAAATATTATGGAATATTAAACTCTCAAAAGAAAAATAAAATTTTTTAAAATGGTTTAATTAAAAAATTACAATAACATATTATCTTGGGATGGGCCCATTACAAAATATTTTTATGGGAGAAGAATCTTGTAGAAGAATATTGTAAATGTGAAAATTTTATGAAAAAAATATATGTGGATGGAATATAAAAATATTATGAAATTAAAAATTAGACTCTATGAATGGTTAAATAATTATCATATTATCAAAAATATGATAAATATGATAAATATTTTGTTCACTGAAAAATTATTCCATAAGATCGTGAATTATTATGGTATAGTGATGATATTATAAATGAATTCGGGAATTTTAATGGTTCTTCATTTAGTTTCAAATAGAATAATATTCCATTGTCCTCTTATTTTAGACACTAAAACAAATCAAGAAGTATTCTGTTTAATAATAATATTATTATTATTATATAAATATATATCCCTAAAATTAAATAGAAGTGTTTATTCATTAAAAAATATGTTTCCAGGTGAGATGGTGAGAGTAGAGGAACATTCCTTTCAACCTAGCAATGGGGTATTCGCTCGACCATAGATTTTTTCTTGATTCTCATATTGGATTGGTTCAATCCTGATTGGGAGTTTTCTTTCATGGATTATCATCTCTCAACTTAGGGTCTTGGATGTTCATAAGATCTTATAGATTATTCTGCACCGAGAATGAAAGTTATTTATTTTGATGAAGACACTTTTTTTCCATCTTATCTAAGAAAAAGAGGTACGTCTCAATACACTAAAAATACTATACAAAAAAATATTGGGTTTTTTGTAGTCACAGATCTTGATGCTTTGTACAAATGTATTGATCATTGTATGTTTTCTATTCAAGGTCGTGTTAATTATTCCAAGGGTGATAAACCCCAGTCTAACTTTGATCTTAAAAATATAATATCTCATTGCTTGGGATTTAGTAACTAGAAATTGATTCCTATAGGGAGGGGTTTCTATCAATTTATTCTTCAATCGAGGGAATCATTTAATTGAGTCTGGGATATTGGAAGCATACACCTCAAACATGGATCATTGAGATTATCCAAATGAGATTTCAATTTTATTCCATTTAAATTTAAGAAAACTAATGCCCAGATTTGGATCATACTTCATGGGATGAATTTAATGTATTGGCATCCTAACATCCTTGATGACTTTTCTTCATGCATTGGCACTCCTATTTGAGTGGATCAGAAATATTTGGGAAGAGATCATGGTAATTATGCTAGAATTATAGTTAATGTTAATTTGGAAACCAAAATAATGGATACTGTTACCTTGATTGCTAATGGTAATAAAATTGATGATAAATTAGAATATGAACGTGTTCCTAATTTTTATGGCATTAGAAAGATTCTTGGTCACTCTATTGTGGCACGGAGGAGATTACCTGGGAACGTGAGTCACAGATCCGTGCTCAGTACCCAGAGTTATTTGATTTTTAACTCTTTCCATGTATCTTTGTAGATGATGTGGTTTTAAAACTTCCATGTTTATGAGATGGATCCCTTTGTTTCTTTGGTGGCTAGATATCTTTTGAGAGGTATCTCTGTGGGTGGTTGTTCAGACCCGATTTTGTTTTCTCTTTAGGTGGGTTTTGGATTCCCGAGGACGCGAATTTTTGGAGAGGTATCTAATGTAATGGCATGGACCACTCCGGTCCATTACATTGTGAAAATGCGGTGATAGAGGTGTTCTGGGAGGTCAAGGAAACTTGGGGTGCATTTGGGTGGACTTTTAAGGAATGCCAAATGGTAATAGCTTTCGCAGGGTTGGCGCACAGTTTGCTTAAACCGTGCAGCCAAACCGTGCAAGGTTGGTCTTGAAGGCAGTGGCTAATACTCTGTTAGCGCACAGTTTATCTAACCATGCAGACTAACCATGTGTGGAGTGTTTGACGAGGTAGAAGCTAACGCACGGTTAGCGCATGATTAGCGCATAGTTTGTTAAACCATGCGGACTAACCGTGAGGGCACTTAAAGTTAGATCCTAAAGTTGTGGATCATAACTCTTTTGCATCTCATTGGTTAATTTAAGCCCCTAAGCAGCCATAACGTGGGATTACCCTTCCTTGGAGGTATAAGAACCTCTCAAAAGAATCTTGTAGGTGATATGGAGGCTTCTCTTCGTGAATTGAATCCGGTTTCTCGAGGTAAGTGATAATTATTTTTTGTCTTAAATCTACCTAGATCTACTCCTCCTCATCTCTCGAGATCTTAGATCTATGCCCGTTATGGGTAGATCTAAGTGTTTGGATGTCGATTATGATGATCTTTGGTCATGGATGTGTTACAAGAAGAGATCTAGGGAGGATCCTTGGTGATATGGCCATATCTTCTGGGGTGTTCTTCAGCCGTTGTGGGATTCCTCGAAAACATTTGAGGTAGGCGATTCATGGATTCTCAAATTTTTTACGTGAAATCGAAGAGTTATCATGTTTTGGCCTTTTGATCACAATGGAATTGACCAAAATAAATATTTGAACCGGATTAAAATAATTGGTATGATCTCATGTTGTTGCTTTGTGCCGTGATAATGGTTCACCTCTTGATTTTCTAGATAATGTGATATCTATGCCATGCTAGTTAGCATGTTTCCCTTGATGAATTTTATATAGAACATAAAGATGGAATTAATTTATAATTAATAGTTTAAAGATAAAGAGGCAAGAAAATGAATCTGGTTTTTGTTGTTGTGGATGTTCTTCCAACTTGGTTTTAATAAAATTGAGGTTGATGATGTGTTTAATTCATTTGGTTGGTAAACATGAATTCTGTTGGTGCTTGTTGTTGTTTGAAGGCTGGATGCCTTGTTAAAGGGCCAAGAGCCCAAATTGATGCAACATTTGTTATCCTGCTTCTTGTGCGGTTATGTGACCCTGGGAGGGTGTTTTGATATGTGGGGGCATGGTGGCCTTGTGGTTGTGGTAGCGGATGACGCCTAGAGTGGCGAGATGCATCAGTTTATGCATGTGGTGTCAGGGAGGACACCATGGATGATGGAATGGGATGGATGTAGTTGTTGGTTTCTTGTGGATTCATTGGTAGTTTATTTTCTTTGCTTTTCCCCACTTCTCTAGGCTTATGACCCTTCTTCAAAAAGTGGCGAAGACACGTGGGGTATGCCACGTGTTTCTGTGTTTAGCCTCTCCAGGGAGAATGGTTCTACGCTCTTGCTATAACGGCATAGAATCGACGGGTAGTACATCTACTCACCGTGTTGAGCCCCCTTGTGTTTAGTAGCATAGGATTATTTTCTAGAATTCCTGGGAAAATGGGAATGTAATTCTCTAATGAATGTTTGAATAATTGATGTTAACCCACGGGGATGGAGATACATGAATATAATGACGAGGTTGTAACTTTGAAGGAACACTTGACCTTGGGTGTGACATTGGTGAAATTAATGTGGTTTTGCTCATGGTTAATTAATTTTGGAAGAATTAATTAATGTAAAATTGAACAGATAAAAAGGGAATTAATTAACCTATTAAGGCTCTTTAAATGGTTGGGTGCATATAGGATACCTAGTCTTTGATGTGGAATACTAGAGTCTGAGAGAGACATTAGCTGCAGTTGTGTCTAATACTAGTTTATGCCCATAGTGTGCTTGTGAGTTTTAATATATTTTGTTATTTTTGTGTTTCTATACGCTGCTCCACTCTGTTAGTAAGGAAGAATGGCACCTCAGGGATTTTGATCCCTAGGACGTGTTTTCCCCAAAATTCATATGGGTGGGTGAATGGCTGACTACCCCCTTTGACCCCGCTCTCTTCACTTGGTATATACGAGTTATATTAGCCACAACAGTTAGTTTTCCCCATATATGTGTGTAGAGGGTTGTAGTGTCTTATGGTTATTCACACACACATATTCTGGATAAAGTATCATATGGACTACTATAGGTGTATCGTGTATAGGTTGTGATAGATTGAGGATCCTTACTTGGTGTATGGGTTGTAATGGATTGAGGTATAATACCTGACGTATGATACACGTTATGTGAGCTGTGGTGGCTCCTAGAAACTACCTGGACACTTTTAGTTGTGAGGATGGTGTGGTTCTTCTCCTATGTGTTTGCGAGCAATCCTTTGTGGTGCATGTGGTGCTTATTGTGGAGCTTAGGCCAGGTGTGTTTGGGAAAGCCTTTGGAGAGAGAAGCACAGGACGTATGTCATTGGGGAAAAGCAGAAAACCAGTGGGGGAGTAGTAGCGGGGTAACCTTGATATTGTTTTCTATATGCTACATTCTTGAATGTGTTACTTGGTGAGAGTATCCATGGTGACGTTTGGGACTTAGTATACTTGTTTTGGTGATGATTTAGTTTCACTTGTTGTTCACGCTGATTTAGCGTTATTTCGTTACTTTTTCATGAGACGCTTCTGGGAGGATCCTACTGAGTATACTGTTATACTCACCCTACATAATTATATAAACTATTTTTCAGGTCACATGGAGCAAGTCGGAGATCAATCTGGATACAAATAGTTTGTGGTTAGAGGAGCTGTTTGGGCTTGTGGTCGCTTCCTTTTTTACATTCTTTTGGATACTTGTTGGTTTTCCTATCAGTTCTTGTGATTTTTCATGGAATTTCATATATGTACATGGGATTCTTTTACATTTCAGTCCTGAGTTGGATTTGGTTGGTGTCTATCTTATCTCTCTCTTCCAAATGTGTTCTCTTAGAGGGTAATGCCTCTCATTTTTGTGTTTATTATACCCTCGGTGCTAGTCTCCGACCCGGGGCCTACTTGAGGCGGGACTCGGGGGGCATTATCTCCCTTTTCACATTGCCGGCCCAAGAGGGGTATAGTTTGTGTGGAATGGGTCATGACAATAATGTTTACATTGTGTTTATATAGATTATGAATATAAAAATTAATACAAATAAATAAATTAGATTAATTTATATATGATTGAAGTAAATCTTTTATAATGTAAATTTACAATATAATTTATCATTTTACATAATTTTAATAAAAATTATGTTTTCAAAAAAAATCATAATTTTCAACATTCATTGTAAAAGGAATCATTTCATAAATACAAAAATGACACCCTGATATAAATTTTATTTTAATATTTCTAAAATGATATTAATTTTAGAATTTTTTTAAACAATTTTGGAAAATTAAAATATTTTAAGTGCACAAATTATGATAAAATTGACTATTAGGAAACCTAGAGTTCCTTAGAATTTTTCTTCTTCTAAAAGATTCTTATTTTATTGAAAATCAATAGATATGAATATTTTTATCTTTTACTATCAACTATTAATACAGAAAAATTTAATTTCTATGTAATGTCTATAATATTAAATAATAATATTCTTATAATAATTCAAATTTAATTAAAAAATAGTATTTTAGGTAATATAATACAAACATAGTGTTGCATGTAATAAATGATAAACACTATGTTTTCTGTAATGAATGATATAGAAAAAAATAATATATCATTATTTATTGGGGTGTCAAATTTGATGTTAGGTTTTTTTTCATTTGGGGTTATCATAAGAGGTATTTATACAATCATGGTTATATATGGTTAATGATGATTATATGTTCAATGGCATAGACAACACTTTTAATGTTTTCACTGTAAGGATTTTTAGCTCGTTAATGATATTATGGGATAATTGTTTTTATCTAGGCTTATGTATCTCATAGAAAAAACATGATGTATTATATTATAGAAATAAAAATACATTTCTAGTGAAGTGATAAAAATCTATAAGATAAAAATTGATTTTAATAGGTTATTTAATATTGAGGTCATTGAGGATATAATGATATTTTTTTGGAATTATATATACTAAATATTTTGTGAATATTTATTTAATTTTATTTTAGATGAATTCCATTATAATATTTAGGGAACATAATATGATTAAGTTTATATGGTATATTATATGATCTTATTTTAAGAACATAGGTTGAATTATATTTTCAAAGAATATATGATATTCGTGTGGATTTATGGTGATACAACTTTTTTATAGATGTAATTATAATACTATAGACATTAATTGATTAGAGAATACATATTTTGGGTTATATGACATTATATACGACTTGTGTTAAAAGGAGATGGATCTTTATTTAATCATATGAGATTATGTGATTAAATACTTAGGTTATTTGGGTCTCTAACTTTATCATGACTCTTTTGAAAAATTTCTTGTTTATTTATTTTTAAAATTATCTATATAGATATTTCGATGTCATTTGTGTGGATTTGGATATTACTGTACAATTTCATCATATGATGGTTTATTATTTTGGGTGATTGATTTAGTTTTTTCTTACCATTTAGGTTTGGGATAATTTCTAATGATAATAATAATATCTTGTTGAATATTTGAGGTTTATTTGACCCATTATAGGTTGTTTTATTTCATTAGACATAAAAAAGTCATCTTAAATCGTCAGAGTTTTAGTAGAATTACAATATTGCAGTGTCAATTTATAAAAGAGTGTAGTTTTCTTAATGATATAAGTACATTACCTTAGTTTTATATTCTAGATGATAAATTAATTTAAAAAATATGAACCATATCTTGAAATAAAAAATACTATTTTATTACATTTATTTGTAATGAGCCAATCTTCTTTTTTTCACATATATTTGGTTTATGGTTTTGTGGTTATTACCATTTTAAAATATCATTCAAATTCACATGATAAATGATCATTGTAACTCTCCATAATTTTTTTAGCATAATTTTTCTAGAAAAATACATATTTTCCCTTCCAACTAATTTTCTCATTTCTAAAAATATATTATTCATTATTTTAGATGATTGTCGTACATCATTTTTACAATATTCTCTGAATGATGTTTTGTTAACATTTTTTATGATATGGGATTTCACGGAAATTATTTTCAAATATCAATCATTTTATCACAGATCACACGTTTAAATCAATAGTAACCTGTTTATTAATGTTCTAGAGTGTAAAAAATCAATATTTGTTAATTAAAATAATATTTGATTGCTTATATGACATACAACACTAACCCTAATGAAACTATGAAATTTTATAAAATGTCATTGAACATTATTAACTATGCATTGAATTGGTGGGAATAAATATGAATATATAATAAATGATATATATATAATTCATTGTAAAAATAAATTTATATATAAATATTTAAAAAATAATCACTCTACTATTAGTAAAGATATTTCAATATTCCAAAATACATTTTCTTCAAAAGTGATATTTATTTCCTTTTTTGAATATATTATAATTAATTTCACTATTATTTATAAATTTTATTTGATAACTGTTATATATTTTTTAAGTAGTAAGATTAATATATTCTTATGGTTAATTTTTGATATTTTTTTAAAAACATTGGGTTTTCCATGAATAGTAAAAAATACAAGCTTTCTTGAAAAATGTATTCTATTTTTAATTATTTAATTATAATAATTACATTTTAAATTAAATATGTATTTTGTACATTTATATTAAAATAATATATTTAAAATCTATGGAATTTATTTTATACTTTAAATTGTTAGAAAAAAAAATTCACACATAAATGACATTTTTTTCTAAAAAGCTGTTTCATTTTGTTTTTTATATTAAACAGAAATCAATTTATTCAACATATAGAAATAATATTTTGAAAAAATGTATTATATATTATTAAACTTGAGATAATAATTTGTTAAATTGATCACTGTTATTTTGTGTTATTATGAATAATAGCCATAATAATTATTTTTCACTAGGACGAGGGTAAATTAGGTAATTATATATATAAATAATATGATAAGAATGATAATATGACCACCAAACATGCCATTAAGCTATCCTATTATTTTAGTGTTCCCATTTATATCAATGTATCAAAATATTGGAGTCTTGGATCAAAATTTATTGGATATTGACAATTATATTTTGTTTATAAAATTAAATTTTAAAAATATCAATCTCTTTGTTATATAATCTCTAAATTTTTTATAGAGGGATAAATATGGTTTATTATCAGTTATTAAAATGTTATTATAATTGTTAGTGATTTTATTATTATTGTGCTATTTTATTTCTATTTTTTAGTTCTGAAATAATTGTCTTAAATGCTTACAAAAGACCAAAAGAAAACTTATTCAATTAATAGATAAATAAAATAAATAATATTGAACATATTTAATGTAATTTAATTTTAAATATTAAAAATATTTAAAAAAACTGATAAATATTTTATTATAGTAATTTTTTTTGGATTATATAAAAATTTAGTTTCTGTTATGTGGGTTTTAATGTCAAATTAATTAAATAGTGTCAAAATTGACATTATTGACATTCTAGATCATATAATATTTTATTAATTTAGTCATTAGTCTTAAATATCATTCAATAGAACTATTATACTGATAAATGGTTGAAAATTTTATCAAAGGGAAATTTATAAGACTATAATAAAAATATACCTAAAATTAAAATCCTTTAATATTGAATAAGTTATTATAATTGTTATGGTTAAAATTTGTTGACAAAGTTGTTAAACAAATGATAATGTTCAAAATAAGATCAAGTTAATTAAAAATTTTATTGTATGATTGTTATAATACTTTATAATCATTATATTCTAATATAATTCATTTTGAAACCATTTTATTGGTTTTCGGAAAATACTATAATATATTACTACATGTATATCCACAAATGACACATGATTTTTTATAAAAAACAATAATTTTGAAAATGATTAAACATTAATAAAAAATACATCCTTATAAAAGTGATTGTTATATGTTTTAAATTTTCAAATATTTTTTATTTATTCTTAAATTTACCTTTTATGGTAACTATCTTTTCCCTCAAAAAATAAAATCATAGTAATCATAGTAATCAGCAAAGGGTATAATAGTAGGTTAAATAAAATAGATTAGTGGGAAAACATAAAATAAAACAAGTCCAATTTTTTTGATGAGATAATATTTAATCGTCCTCATCATTTCACTGAAATAAATAAATATGGATCTATATAAACATGAAACATAATTTATCTTATTTTCATACTTTAATAAATTCCATGAATTCCCCACCACTAATTATAAAAGAGAACATATTATCCTCTTTAATACACACATCAAGAACAATTTTTCAGCCTATACATAACCAAATAAATTCATAAGATCCATTAACATGTTCTAGAGGAGTTATTTTCGAATAATTCGTTTTTTATAAAGCATAAGATATCATTTAGTGGAGGTTAATAGGAGAAGAGGCAATGATTTTTATAGGATATTTTACGTATATTACTTCTTCTACATTCAAAAAATATTATTACATAATGGTGAAATAATAATACCACATAATCCATTAAATAAGATTATTTTATGTCAATTTGTTCATGTATATCTATCTCACCATTCATCAAATTGAAATCTAATATATCGTCCATGTGTTCAGCAAACTACTACCTCATGTTCTGATTTATCTAATTTTCTGTCAATGCCACTAACATTTGGTTATAATGATTGAAATTATGTATATATAATATTTAAATTATCTAACTAACATTTTTAATGATATTATATCATTTAATTTCTTACCATTCTATTTATTTACTAATAACACATATCGTATGTATTTATAGATTACCACAACCATTATGTAACGCCATTCAATTTTCATAACCAATACCCATGTCTTATTAATATATGTGTTTGTAATTAATTTATATTATATTTATCATATAATAATCAATATATAAATATTAAATTACACTTATCTTCTTTCCATAAAGATTATTTAATAATAGTGAAGTTACACACACGTGTACATGGCCAATTATCTCTTTTATTGGAATGCAGTTCATTTTTCAAAACCCAATTTAATGGTTTTCTTAAATATTATAATTCATGTTTAAAATTAATCATATTTTATGAATATTAATTTTTATTTAATGAAATAATTACCATATTGACCATAGTCATCCTAACGAAGTTATTTTGGATATATGAAGAGAAATTTTTCCAAACATCCTCCCTGAAGATGATTTATTATATAGTTCTTTATAATATGGTAATAATTAAATAAATTGGATTAATAAAATTGAAAAATAATCTTTTTTATGTAAATTATTTATGGGAATGTATTATTCATAATTAAATGTATCTCATGTGATGAGTCAGGAATGACGTAAGGGACAATCCACATTAAAATTTTTATTTAAAATGTTTTAATGATATATTTTATCAATATTTCCCTTTATTATAATTATTCTTATAATTAATTTATTGGTATATTTATATGGAAAAAATATTAAAAATGAAATTTTATGTGTCTTTTCACATTCTTGAAATTGTTTTAAAAAAGAACTGTTTTACTTGTTTTATATTGAATATTTTGACATTCTATACATAATAAAAAATCAATGATTTATATTAATGTATAAACCCAAATTTGTTTCTTCCATATTCCTTTACCATTTTTTGATGTTTGGATTCACAATCAATAATCCATGTTTTAATTAGTAAAAAACTCTTTCTATTTTTTCTAGGTATTTTCAATTATAGTTTTAAATGGAATGTGTATTTAGATTACTGGAAATGTTTTCCTTATGGGTGTGAGGAATCTCTATAAACAACCATTTATATTTGGGTTATGACAATTCTCTCTATCTGTCACTTTCCAAATATATATTTAATTTTATTGAATGATTCAAAAAAATTATATATGTCTATCACATTAATTCCATGATTATTTTTCTTATGATTGGTTAATTCATGCATTAATTTCTCTTATCAAATGATTTCACTGCAGAACAACCTGAATAATTATATGAGAAAAAAATATTCAATGAATTTAATTACATATATAATTTTTGGGTCTAATCCATAATATTCATTTCATTTTAGGGAAGACATGGAGATATAAAAAATTTTATATGTTCACCCAAGTATAGCTCCAATGCATTGGGTACTATGATTTTCTCATTAGATGGTATGAATGGGATTTTTGTGTAAACCTAATCCACTATGGGAAACTATAAATCGCATGATATACTCTAGGAATGTTATCATTTATTATAATTTTTCCATATTTCTAATTTTTCCCATGTTTCATTTGAGTCTAGGATCTATTGTTAAGATGTTATATATGTGATTGTCAAATTTATTATCACTTATCATCTATTTAATGTAATTTATATTCAAGGGTGAAATGTATAAACTTTTAATAAAAAAATTTCATATATTTTTCATGATTTTAAAGGATGTTTTAGGGGTTTCAATTTTCCCTTAAAATTGTTTTATGAATTATTTGATGAAAATATTTTTATATAGAATTTAATTTATTGGGTTATTATATGATTATTTATAGATGAAATATTTTTTTTAAAGAAAAGTAAAATTTTATTATTTATGAAATAACATGTTTCATCATTTTTATGGATCATAATTTACTTTTTTGTGCTCATTCAATTTTTTAAAATGATTTTAAAAGGGGTTTAAGGATGAGTGTTGGCAATTATGATGTCAAGATGCTAATTTTAAAGATATGCCATGAATAAAAAAAATTGTAAAATCAAAAAAGTGTTGTTTGTTGGGGAAAATGGTTAATCTGTAGAACTTTCCACTTTTTGATATAATAATTATTTATTTAAGGGTTATAAGATGATTTTCTGAAACCCTAAAATGTACACATCCTAAATTGAATAAAAATAAAATTTTAACATAAATACATAAGTGTATATTATTTACGGCAATGTCACATTACAATTTTTTGGTGACTACTAGTGAGGATATAATCCCATATATAAGTGACAAATTTTCCTCGTAATAATATTAACACATAAAGAAAAAAATTATCAACTCCATAATAGAACATTAGAATTAATGTCTCAAGATTTATTAAATTCCATTCAAAAAATGTAACCGAAATAAAATACCAAAGCTATGTTTATATAGAATTAACTAATATTGAAGCTCCATTTGTAGATAAATTGAATTACATCTTGATCATAGAATCCATCTTGAGAACATGAGGAATAGTTAAAACACACACACACAGATATATATATAATTTTTAGAAAAATTTTATATAGATTTAGATTCACTTAAAGGGATCTTATGAAAATGTGGATTATGTATACTAATTCAATAGTGAATAAAAATGTAGAACTAAATAAACCAAGACAATGTAATCTATCATTAAAAATCTCTTTGGAGCACCTACACATATATCATCAAACTATAATAACATATTATATATATATACATATCAATAATTTGTCCTATAACATGTAACCCACAAGTTTTTTCATCTAACTCACCAATAAAAAATATCATGTGCTACCATCCATTATGGACATTTTTTATCCCATGAAATTTCTAATAAAAAAAATATTTCCAAATTAAAAAACCAAATCATCATCATCACATATCAAAAACCAAATCCATTACAATAACCCAACTTCATAACCACATTTTACCTCACCATTAACACACATCATTGCCTCATCTCATATCCATCTATCTATATTAATAGGAAGAAACAGAACATATTCCTAATTTTTGTATCCTTTGATACATAACAATAACAATGTATCAATCACAAAACCACATAACTAGGTTTTCCAAAATATGACAAATGATTACAACATGTCATTATAACCAATATGATTATACATACTATAATCATTAACTTCATGAAAAAAAATCAATAACAGATAATGGGAGAGTATGAATAGTCTTCCACCTATGTAACTCTTGATATTTTTTAGAGGGAAATAACATGTGGACCAAATAATTTGGTATTCAGTAAAATAATTAGATTTTGGTGTGGTACTATCATTAACCGACCTAGGGTTAACCACGTACCGGTCACCTAAGCCTCCCAACAACTATTCCTAAGAGGTGTTCTTGATCCTCCCAGGTTGGAAACTAGTTTCGAGCATCAAATATACTAAATTTGGAATTAATTTTTGCATAATATATAGTTAAATAAATAAATAATATTAAAAATTGTAACTACAATCAGAAAATAAATTAAAACATAATGGCTGGACATACCTCTATGTGACCTATTGGGGCACCACTAAACAATGATCCATGATTGGCCAAAATAGAAATATAGATTGGACCTATAAATTAATAATGTTAAAAATAGTAGGATTTAGCACTGAGATTCTCAGTAGGGATTCCAGGAATAACCAACACCCTATTCATTACCTCTATAGTGAATTACATTATAACTAGTTTGAAATTTTGATATATTAAAATAATGTATAGTCATTATTTACAAAAAAAATTATTATGATTTATGTTTTTAGATTAAAATTTTTTCATTACATTTCAAATAATATTTTAATGAATGAAGTAATAGTCCATAAAAGTTTCCAAAAATGTTGTCGGTGATAATAAAGGTTATTCAATATAATGAAAAATAATAATAATTCCATTTTATAAAGAATCTAGAAATATATAAAAATAACTTACTGGTACCAATTACACATAAAAATACTCCAATAATTGGTTACACCCTCACTAGATCTAAATAGGTGCACATTCCATGGTTAGTGAAACAATCTACTTAGGTCCACTAGCAAATTTGTAACCTCAACTAGTACTGCATGTGTTCCTAGGATCCCACCAAACATTTGATGGAATCCCATGAAATACAATGGAGGTGTGTATTTAAAATTTTATAATATATGTTCATGTCATAATTTTCATAGAAAAAAAACTCATCCACCACCCCCCACATACATCTACCTTAAGAGCATCTCTCTTCCAATTTCAATGAACAGGGAATAATCCCTTTCACCAAGATCATATAACCAATAACACATAGAGAGTGGCATGACTTAAGAGTGTTTTATCTTTTAATCCAAAAGGAGTAAATGTGGCATCTGAGCCGTACCATTTCAAGGGAATACCTGTACATTTTAAAAACACTATTTTCATAAAACATTGGTTTTTTCCAAAACTATACCGTATCATTATAAAATCCAATTTTTTATGATCAAAATGATATAAAATCATTTGATCAACGAAATTATATATGAAACTAAAAAATCATTAGAAAATTATCTAGACAATTGAAATTCAAGATGAAAATAATAGAATGAGTTTAAAAGATGAATGATAACACAATTATTGGGATCATAAAAATTACATACTATATATACTTAATATAAAAAATAAAATATTATGTAAATCACCAACAGAAATTGAAATCATGTTAAAATCATGAAAATAATGTGATCCTACTTGAAAAATTTATTTTCACGATGATGGAACATCAAAATATTCTCTAAGAATCCCAAAAATAAAGGGAAGAATGGAGAACAGAAACATGTCATAACACCCAATTTAATAAAATTGAAACATGAGCCCCATGTCATTAAAACCCAAGGAATAAAGGAAACAAGATGAATGTAGAAGAATTTGGAATGAAGAGGTACAAAAAATAGGGACTACATTTGAGATACCACTATAAATAACTAATAACCTTCAATATTCTACCATGGAGGATGAGAATAACCAAAGGAAGAGTAATGGGAAAGCTCCATTGGGATTGGGGTCAAATGTGGGAGGAATTTAAAGGATTTAGGTTAAAACTTAATGGGGATTTTTTGTAAAATTACACTTTTTATATGACATGGAATTCCACATTGTTTGACCGCAAAATCTTCTAGACTGTCTGTTAGCCATGTGGTACCATCTTCCCAAACGGAGAGGAAGCCACATCAGTTTCTGGGCAAGACTGCATGGACATGGTCCAACTATGCCGTCTAGACATTCCCATTATATGGGTTTCATGGTTTTAAATGAGATAGAATGATTTTTATAATATTTGTGAACCAACCTTCCACAACCTATTAACTGAACCAAAAACCAAAATTGATCTATATATTCTAAATAAAACTCAGAGAAACCAAAAAATATCAATAATTAAAAAAAATGGGTGATGCGTACATTGGGAGAGAAATTATCCCATGATCAAAAAATTATTCCCCCTAAAAATCCACAAATGATTTGACTAAAAAAATGTGTGGAAATTATGAACTCCACCCAAAAAATCTAAACTAATTTATAATATATGGATAATGACTCAAATCCACTCTAGAATTCAATACTCTAAATTCCTCCAATGTTGAATAGAGCAACATCAACGAATCATCCAAACATCCATATGAAGAACTGACAAGACTGAAGAGACCAGACTACCAATCAATGATCGAGGGGATGAAAACTCCACACACACTACCAAAAATGGAACACCACAAACTCTAGTTCATAATAAATATAATAAACTCTTCATGAGTTGCTCAGTATTTTAACAATGATGGTTAATATATACCATTGAATTATATAAGATATTTTCAAGGTTGGGATCAACCAGGATGGGGAGTGGTGTTGTCCCACCTAGACAACGTGGTGACTATGCTTTTAATGACCCCTTACAGAGTGTCCCCCACTAATTTATGAACCTAGATAAAATCCTATTACATAACATGAAAAATATTCACCAATTCAAATGGAAATGGCTATAAAATACAGTAATGACATGCAAATCTATTTTTAAACTGAAAAACACATAATTTCCTATTATTCTCAACATCCCACAAAAGAAATAATTTACAGCAAAAGGGACTCCAAATATAAAATTCATCATCACCAAGAATCTCCAAAAGAACATGGGGTTTTCATCAAAGGGGTCGATGTATCTCCACATCACTTCCTAGAAGATCCAAGAAAAAAGAGTAGTATATTATAAAAGAGATCATAGGAATGACATGTCATGGTTCTTATGGACAAGATAGATTCTATTTCTCCATCATTATACACAGATGTCACACCCATGTCTTACTCATGGAAGACTATGGTGAAAAGAATCATGATTGTAGTGTCATACCAATTGTTATTAATCTAGATATAGGACTACTCTATTTACCATTACTGGATCCACATCCACATACTCAATGATATAAAAGACATCAAAAATATATGGCCCTCCAATTAGGCTATTTTCGATCAAAACAACCTTCCCCACTACTTCAACGCAAGTGAAACAAAATGGAGACACCACCTGAAACAATTCATTTTCAAATAAACATTTCATAGAATCATGCCTTCAGAAATCCATCATCATTCAATTCTATAAGATATTGAACCAGATCATTGAAAATATGAGAATAATTTAGAACAAATTAATTCACATGATTGAGATGGTGTAACTTAGTATACTTCAATATCTTTACAACATCATATAAATATTTATTTTGAACAAGAAATTGATGTTTTCAGAAGAATAACCCTTCTATGGGTTAGACCGGTACACAAAAATCCACCCCTTCCAACATAGTCCTTCCAATGAAAATGTTTTGAGCATGGGCTTAACATGAAAAGAGAGATCCAAATGAATTAAAATCCCCTCAATGTTTCACAAACATTATTTGAATTTCCAAAATTATAGATATATCAAAAATTAAGTAGGGTTAAACTACAATACGTACTGAATAAATTCATGACACTAAGGACAATTGGGCTCCAAATTCAATAAAACCTGGATGATTTCATCAAGAAATCATTTCCAGATGAACAAAAAAGTCAATGGAAAATCACAAATGACTTTTAGAATATGGTAGAATTATGTGGGGCCCAACATGATAATAAAACACACAATACTAGATCAAAAGAAAACACAACCCCATGTCATATATTAATCATGATATAATAACGTAGAATCAATCACCATTTCATCATTTCATTTTCAACAGGTCTAAAAAAATACCATGAATGGAGACTCCAAAAAAAAAAAGAAAACACCAAACTACTAATCACTCACCTTTCAAAACATTGAAATTATCCAGTTTGAAAACAATTTTAAAGATGTTTATCATGGAATAACTAAAAAACATCCACCATTGTTGGTACATGATTCCTCCCAAACACATGGACACAAATACACATATACACACGCTCAAAGATACAAACAAACACAACTAGACACACACACACACAAACACACCCACACACATCAATGTTTTGTATGATGCACTAATCAAAACATACCAACAACCATACATATACAACAATCATGAATCCATATAAATATAGGAGAATTCATAGGGAAGAAGACAATAAATATATTACACTTCCATTTGAAAACAAAAAAAAACCTTTTCAGACTTCAAAATCCTAACAATTATTTAAGCCCCCTCATTTTAGTAAATAATCACATTTCTAAAATTACAAATAAGATATCAATTAAAATTTTAAAATAAATTTAAAAATTTACCAAAACCATTCCTTAAGAATACCTTTTCCAAAAAAAAATTCATTTTTAGAACAACCCATTTTATTTTTATCACTATATCTAATGCATTCATTTTCAGAAGTTCATCCTCGCAAGGACAACAAACAATTGTCAAACAAAACCATATATAAAAATCTAAAAAACTAACAAAAACCATCCTAGGAAAACCTTAGGAAAAAAATGGATGATTCTGACCCCTCATCTGGTCAAAAATACTATTATTACTATAGAATAACCACTACATATTCCTTGCCTACATTTTTTGACTGACCGTCTTCCGTTCAAGTGATTATACTAGATGTCAGCCAAGGTTGTTTCATTGTCTGTGCATGATTTTCCAAACCAGACACATCAAACATGACCCCCATTAAACCCAAAAAAATCCTACTCTATCAACTATATATTCTCATGAAAACAAACATAATCTTTAAAATTAAATAAAAACTCTCAAAAATACAAAATCATGAAAAAATAAGAGATCCATGCTCTGAGGTTGTGGTACAACTATCCCAGACCAACTTGGTGACTTAAATTCCCATCTAAATAGGTGGTGAAAAAGCACCAACCCATGGTTGAACACTTGAATTCTGAAAATACTAATATAGAATTACTATATATACCCATACAACAAAGTCCAAACATGCTCTAATAACATTTTTTCATGAACCATCTAAGGTTCGACCATAAATTGGTCCCCCGATATAGCCATCAACAAGGCCCAAGAGGAATTCTTGATTCTCAAAGGTTGTAAAATAGTGCCATTCATCAGTTATAAATAGATGGGCTTTATTGATCAATTGTAATACTATTAAATAAAAAGAAAAGATTAACAAAAAGAGAAACTAGCAGAAAAAATCAAATAAAGACTAAATGAAAAGACATACCTTTTTCTAACAACATGGTAAACCCCTAAAAATTGTTCCACACACACATAATGAGGGAACTAAATATGGGAACTAGAACTGCTAAATGATTTATAAAGTAGGTTTTAACACCCATATTCATAGTGTGGATGTCATAAATAACCAGTACACTATTTTTAGCCTCTATTGTGTGGTCATTTCTAACTAGTTTAAAAATAAGGTATTTAACAAATTATTTTTTCTCATTCATTTCAAAAAAAGTATCCGGAATTTTAGTTTTATGATTAAACATTTTTACTTACATTTAAAAAAAAATTCAATGATTTAATTTCATTTCAATGAAATTATCAAAAAAGGTAGTTAGTCATAAAATAGGTGCCTCAATATATAAAATAAAAATTACATTTACATTTAATATGTAATCTAGATATAGAGAAAAATAATGTATAAGAAAAATAAACATCACATAATATCTATTACTAGTCGAGACAAAATAGTATAAATCTCTCAATACAAGATCATAGTCAATCTCTACCGGTACTCGTTATCCACAAAAACTGCCCAAACACCAAAGAACAACCTCACAAGCTTGACTGATGGAAACAAATCATGTGTAGTCATACTATCTATAAAGACCCATAATTTACATACATTGTTAATACATAAAAACTTAATTACACTTATTACAACATATAACAAAACCACGAAAGTACCGTATAGGTACAGTGTCTTTAGAAACTGGGAAACATAAACAACTGGTTCATAAAGCATCTACACTGTCTCCCATTTATTTCATCATATCTATAGTCTCTTTTTGACATATCGTACATAATACCCTTCTTCCTGACCTAGGTAAAGAAAACATACAATAGGGTGATCTCAAATTCTCATTAAGGGTAAACAAAAGAAATATCAATCACATCATATTTATAATAATATAACTTTTTAGAAATCTTAACCTGCAAAAGGGATCATAATTTCATAACATGGGATAAATCAAAGTAGTGAAATGTAATCCCAATAATAATAACATAAAACATGAAACTTTGTGGAATACACACATAATCATAGAGAATCATTTCTTAGTATTCATGACTCATTGCCAAGACCATCTTAGTAGACAAAGTCCATTTCTGAACCGAGTTTACTCCTCATTTCAGTCCTGTTTCACTGAAGCGGTTTAACCTGTTGTTCCAGCCATGTCTATATCATGAGATATAAATCTTTACCCAATGCATTGGAGGGAGATATGGGTCCCACCCATCTCATAATTATACCATTCTTATGTGTGCCACAAAATCAGAAATCATACATCATTGCATAACCCATGTAATAAAAATGGGATTCCTTAACATCATGACATCATAAAACAATTCATATAAGATAAAGGAATTTATAAAAATAATTCCATCACAACATAATAAAATCAATGTAATATTAGGGATAGAAACAGAACCCTATATTATATTAGATGGAAAATAATTTTGATAAAACACTTGAACTCCATTCTTGAGGAAAATATCCTTTCTGCTTAAAAAACCTTTTCCCTTCTTAAAATGTCATAAAATTTTAAACTAAAATAAGTTGATTAAAAATAAACATGAAAAATTTTAGAGGAACCTTATTGGAAATAATGTTTTAAAAATCCATTCATTCTGTATAAGTTAAAAAAACAGTCTTCTCGTACTTTTGTCGGAAAAGTCAAAAAGTACCTCGTACGAAAAACGACAAAAGATTCCTTTCATATCATTTACTAAAACTCACCGAAGGGTAAAATTTGATTTAAACAATTTTAGGTGGATTGAAATAATATTACATATTGAGGAAACATGGATGTGGATGATAAAATACATCCCAATAAATACCAAAGTAAAAACAATCTCGGATAAAAATGAGATTGTGATATTTTCCCTTACCTTAGGTCCAATTTTCTTCGTAAGTATCCAACCCTCCTGTATAATGATTTAAATAATGTTATTGACTTATTACAGATTCATACTTATTGTTATTATATCATATATGGTCATATTCTTAGCTTCTTATTAGTAATACTTCACTATTACTTGTTATTCGGTTGTTTATTACTTTTTGTTCTTATGCGTGTTTTAACGAATAAATTCTTATTATTCTCTTTAGGTTATAGATAACTTATTTCCAGAATGGTATTAGTGTAATATATATCATATTAATTCATTCAATTCATTTATATAATCATTATGAAATGAAGATCATGTAGAACCAATCACATCACATTGTGGAGACGGTATTCCGTACGTACGCACGAGCGATTATATCGTTCCCTTGATCGTGTAATTGTATTGGAGTGTATGTATACCATTTCAGAATCAATACCACTTTACAATAATCACATATAGTTATTATTTACACCATTATACTATTCCATGTAAGGTGGTGGTGGAAAATAGATTACACTACGACGTGGAGACGGTATTCCGTACGTACACACACACGGTGATTTCATTTTCTATAGGATGGATAGATAGTGAAAGAGGGTTTTTTCATAATTATAATAACATATCAGTATATGAGTGATACTGATGTTATTACTTCATAATTAAACAAATAATGAAGAAGAGGTGGAAAAAGAAATAAAGATGAAAGAATCGGTAACGGACATTACCTCTTCTTTGAAGCGCTTCTTTGAGACCTCCTTTTCGGGAAATAAAATTGGTCTTTGAAGAAGACCAGGACCACTATGATGTTTCTTGGGAAGTGGAGAGGAGAAATTGGTAGGTTGTTTCCGATCTTGAAGTCTCAAATTGGTGTGAGGAGGAGAGGGAGGAGGTTCCCTTTTATAAGGGAGGAGAGGGGCACCTTTGGAATAACTAAAAATATTATTTTATTATAAAGTCATATTCGGCTTTTAATAGCTCCAATTTGATATATTTAGAATCTAAGGTGTGGATGGGTAGAACCCCTCTCATCCAATATATTTTAGACTAGTTTAGGTCATTATATTAACCATATCTTTTAGTTTTAACTCTTAGTTAATTAGATTGACATTTACCATGTCACTTTGTATTTTTATATTATATAGTTAATAAACTTACCATATACATCCAAGAGACCACCAAGTGGTCCATTAATGATACAACTATCATGATATAAGTATCTTGACCGAACCTTATATTTTTAGGAATAAAATAACAATCAATGATATAATATTTGTTTTAAAAAATATTTTATGTCAATTTTGACACTATTTAGTAATTAATTTTTTTGAAACTTATAACACAATGATTAGTTAAAAAAAGTAAATTAAATAAATAATAACATGGCATATTAACCTATAAAATTAGTGGAATTCAAAAACAGTCTCAAATTACATTTATTTGGGTATTTATAAAATCAATTATGTCAATATTTCATTAATAAGGTAATTACTACATCATCTTTGTGTCATAAATAAATTAAATTATTTAATGTCTAAAAATGAAGAATAAAATACCATTATTTAGGAAATAAATTTATCTTTATAATGAGTATTTATAGTCGAATTCATATTATGTATAACCCTATATATAAAATTTTTTACTTATTAAACATTGATTTTAACTATTTTAACCCTTCTTTAAATAAATTAATAATAAATGTCCTAATCTAATACATGTGGGCCTAAATGGTCATATTTTCATCCTAAGGTTGTTTTTGGTCGAATTAAACTTATCCAATAGAATTAGGACATGTGTTAGGGTAATAATAATATCATTTTTACACTTAATTGCCCAATTGACTTTTAACCGTTTTAAATAAAATTAAGAAGTTACTATTCACCAAACAATATTTTCATCTCGTTGAACCACATTTTACTTACTGACATCAACCGTGTCTCTCAGATTTTTCAAATTCCATTCAACAAAGAGGTAAAATTATGTTTTATGTAAATTTGCAAATTCTCCTAGGAGGTGGATAAAAGACGGTGAAAAGTTTAATAAAAATTTTATATATCTAAAATTAGTACAAAATTACTCCAATGAATTGCATTGAACTTATATAGGTATTATGTATCAATTTTGACCTAAAATTAATTTTTTAAAAAATAAATAATTATTTAAATAAAAAGTATGTTTTTAAATAGTAACCCAATGTTTTCACTATTCATCAAAAATTGAAATTTTCCAGAAAAATACCAAAATTTCACCCTAGACTAATTTCGATATTCTGAATACAAAAATGAAGTCCATTTTGAAAAATAAATTTTATAAAATTTCAAAAAGATGTTATTACTATTCATAATGTCTAGTTTTAATAATATTTTAATAGCATATTGTTGTTTAGTGAAACTCGGTATTGCGTACGATGAAAGATATCGAGGAAGGTTGCGATTGCGTGTAAAGCAAGCCAAGCTAGTGTTGTGTGTAGTGAAACATTTCTTTGAGGATTTATATAACATAAAAAAAATATTTCTCATCAAAGTCTCGGGTGTTACATTCTACCCCCCCTTAAAATGAATTTCACCCTCGAAATTTGTCACTTCATTACAAACAGATGAGGATACATCTCCCTCATCATATCCTCAAGTTACCATGTAACTTATTCTAATTGGTGGTTCCTCCATAAAACTTTCACCAAGCGAGTGGTCTTGTTCTGTTGGACTCTTTCGCTACAATCCAGAAACTCTATCGGTTGTTCTTCATAAGAAAGATCTTGCTCCAGCGGTACAACTTCTGAGCTGAGTACATGTGAAGGATCTGGTATGTACTTTCTCAGGAGAGATACATGGAACCCATTGTGAACTTGAGAGAGATTCAGTGGAAGCGCCAATCGGTAAGCTACCTTTCCAACACGATTCAGTATTTCTAAAAGACCGATATCTCTAGGGCTCAACTTCCCCTTCTATCCAAATCTCATGACCCTCTTCCAGGGAGATATTCGTAAGAACGCTTTATCACCCACTTCAAACTCTAGGTCTTTTCTTAGGTTGTCGGCATAAATTTTCTGTCGACTCTGAGGTGCTCTTATGTGTTGTTGAATAGATCTGACCTTTTCTGCCATTTCATCAATGATATCAGGTCCTAATAGCTTTCTTTCCCCAACTTCATCCCAGCAAGTTGGAGTCCTGCATTTTTTTCCATAGAGAGCTTCATAAGGAGCCATCTCAATACTGGAGTGAAAGCTATTATTATAAGAAAATTACACCAAAGGTAGTTGTTTATCCCAACCACTTTGGAAATCTATAGAGCAAGCTCTCAACATATCTTCTAGAGTTTGAATTTTCCTCTCAGACTGACCGTCTGTCTGAGGATGATAAGCAGTGTTGAAACTCAACTCTGTATCCAGAGTATGCTGAAGACTTCTCCATAAATTTGAGGTAAACCTCGTATCCTGATCATATATAATAGAAAGTGGTACTCCATGAAATCTTTCCACTTCCTTTACATATATCCTGGAAAGCTGATCTAGAGACAAATCCTCTCTAATAGCAATGAAGTGTGCATACTTTTTAAGACGATAAACTATGACCCAGATATAACTATTGCCTTGGGATGTTTTAGGAAGTCCGGTGACAAAGTCCATAGTGATGTTTTCCCATTTCTATTCAGGTATGTGTAATGGTTGTAACATCTCTTTAGACTTCTGTCTCTCAGCTTTAACATGCTGACAATCCATGCATCGAGAGACATATTCAGCAACATCACTTTTCCTTCCATCCCACCAGAAGTACTCTATCAGATCTCTATACATCTTCGTGCTTCCCGGATGTATAGAGAATGAAGAACTATGAGCCTCATCCAGCTGCTCCTTCTTTAATTCTGGGATGGGACGAACATAAACCTGATTCCTGAACTTTATTATCCCATCATAATTAAGGTTGAATTCAGGAACTTTTCTCACCTTCTTTTGAAACTCTACATATTCATTCTACGCCTCTTTAAATTTCACATGTATAGATGGGTGAACATTCATTTGACAAAGATATGATTTTCCCCTTCCATTATAATTCCAAGATCCATCCTTTGTAAATCCATAAATATTGGATCATTTGTGATCCTCATCATGGATAAGCTAGCATGGTCTTGTCGACGTAATGCATCTGCAACCTTGTTTTCTTTCCCAGGTTTGTAATGAATTGAGCAGTCGTAATCCTTAATCAGCTCCAACCATCTTCTTTGGCGCATATTCATCCTCTTTTGTGTGAAAATATACTTTAAACATTTATGATCATTATAAATATCACACCTTTCACCATAAAGATAATGCCTCCAAATCGTTATTGCAAATATTACCGCAGCTAACTCCAAATCATGAGTTGGGTAATTTTGCTCATGTATTTTCAATTGTCATGAGGCATAAGCTATCACCATATCATTTTTCATAAGAACAAACCCCAATCCCTTATTGGATGTATCACTGAAGATCACAAACCTTTCTCCACTACAAGGAAGTGTGAGCACAGGTGCACTGGATAACCTTCTTTTCAACTCCTTGAAATTCTCTTCACATTCCTCTTTCCAAACAAACTTAACTCATTTCCGAGTCAACCTGGTGAGTGGATTATATAATCATAAAAAATATTTCACAAAACGTCGATAATATCCCTCCAATACAAGAAAACTTCGGATCTCATTTACTGTTGTTGGTCTCGACCATATTTTGATAACCTCTGTTTTTGCGGGATCAACAGATATCCCTTCTTTTGGGATTATGTGACCCAAAAATGAAACTTTCTGAAGCCAAAATTCACACATTGTAAATTTGGCATAAATCTTCTCCTTTCTCAGGGTCTTCAATATAATTCTCATGTGATCTTCATGTTCTTCCTTGATCATTGAATATACAAGAATATCGTCTATAAAGGCTACCACAAACTGATCAATATAGTCTCTAAAGACTATATTCATCAGATCCATGAAGATAGCATGGGAATTAGTAAGACCAAACGACATCACTATAAATTCATAGTGTCCATACCTTGTACGGAAATCCATCATTGGTATATCATCCCTTTTGACCCTTAATTGATGATACCTTGAACGAAGATCAATCTTGGTAAAGTGCTGTGCTCCTCGTAGTTGATCAAATAAGTCATCAATGCACGGGAGAGGATATTTGTTCTTGATAGTGATCTTGTTAAGTTCTTGATAATCAATGCAGAGTCTCATTGATCCATCTTTCTTCTTAACAAACAGAACAAGTTCTCCCCAAGGTGATGCACTAGGGAGTATGAACCTCTTATCAAGATTCTCTTGGAGTTTCTTCTTCAATTCCTGCAACTCAATTGGGGCCATTCTATAATGTGTCTTTGAATTAGGCAAAGCACCCGGTACGAGTTCTATTGAAAACTCAACTTCAAGATTTTGTGGAAGACCTGGAAATTCCTCTGGAAAGACATCATCAAACTCCCATAAAATGAGAATATTCTTAATCATGAGTTTCTCTCCAGCCATTTGAAATAAATAACCTTAATTTAGTGGAATCAAGACCCATAAGATGGAAGAAATTTCCACTGGAAGGTTATGTTTATCCTTGCATCGATAGACGATCATAGATTGATCTAGAATATGAAATGTGAATTCCCTTTTTTGGAAATTGATATGAGCTCCATATAAAGAAATCCAATCCATGCTATGAATCACATAAAATTCCACTGTAGGAAGGATCACAAGATTTTCAGGAATTACTTTCCCACAAACTTCAATCAGGGAAGAATTATAAACTTTTGATGCGACTGTTGTGCCATTAGGGGTTGTCACAGCTAACTCAATATCAACTTGTTGAGGTAATACGGTGACACTCTTAGAAAATTCTTCAGAAATAAAAAGAGTGTGTGGATCCAGAATCAAATAAAACACTTGATACTTTAGAGTTGATGGTAAGTGTACATTTCACCACATCGTTATCGTACTCCACATCGCTGATAGAAATTGCATGTGACTTTCCTTTGTCTTTAACCTTAAGAGTTGGTTGACGTCAATCATCATCATCAACCCTTGGATTTGGGCATTGATTAGAATAATACCCCATCTCCTTGCACTTGAAATATTGAAGTGTATTAGGTTCATTATTTGTATCCCTTCCATTGTTTTCATCATTAGACATCTTCTTCCCATCATTGCGGAATTCTAATGCCTGATGACCTTCTGTTCCACATTTGAAACATTTACTTGTCCCTTTAAGACAACTCCCTACATGTTTCTTTCCACACTTTGAGCATAAGGGAAAGCTCATCTTCTTTTCAGTGTGCTCTTTTGATTTTCCTTTGAATTCCATTTTACTCTTCTAATCAAACCCATATGACTGATGGGTTACTCCAATATCCATCTCAACTTCGAGAGCATATCGAACGATTTCCTCGTATCTTTTGAAGACCCTTATGGCTAATCCCCTTCGAAGACTTGGTTTTAAGCCACTAAAGAATCGATCGATCTTACTCTCAGGTTGGATAAGAATACCAGAAGCGTACCATGAAAGTCTTGTAAAATTTTCATCATTGGTACCAATAAATTAATCATCCTTTTGCTTCAGTTCAAGAAACTCTTTCTCCATCTTTGTTTGGAGAATACGAGGGAAGTATTTATTGAATAATAAGGTCTTGAACTTGTCCCATTCAATGGACTCAATTTCATCCCTTTGACTAGTATTCTTAATAAGATTCCACCATTGATCAGCATCTCCTTCCAAATGATACACTACTAGGATGACATTATCAAGTTCAGAACATTGAAGAACTGAAAATATCTTTTCAGTAGTACTAATCCATTGTTCAGCAACTAATGGATCAGTAGACCCGCTGAATGAAGGTGGATGCTGCCTCATGACGGATTAAACATAATGTTTCTCCTTCCTTTTCTTGTTTGGAAGTATTGAATGATTCATTTCTTGAGAAAGTTGTGTGAGCATGGTTACAAGATTTCTCATTCCATCTCCCATAACGTTTGGTTGCTCAGGGGGAAAATCATTTCATTTTCCATCGCATTCTACATTAACACGGTTCCTTCGGGTTCGAACCATTGACTAAAACCAAGAAGAATAGTGTGAGAAACACTAATTTTAATAGGAAAACCACATAATCAATAATAAAATTTCACACTTAAGGTCTTATCCTAGGCTATTCATGTACATTTCTAAAACACTAACACTGTTTTATATTCTTAGACTTATCCTTAGGGTTCTTACTAAGGCTTTCCTATCCTAGTTTCAAAAGGTTGACTATACCTTTCCATTGATACCAACTATAATGACCCATTCATTACATACATTTTAATACATCAAAATTGAAGTAAAATTATTACAACATATAACAAATCCACGAAAGGACCGTATAGGTATAGTGTCTTTAGAAACTGGGAATCATAATCAACTGGTTCATAAAGAATCTACACTGTCTCCCTTTAATTTCATCATATCTATAGTCCCTTTTTGGAATATCATACTTAATACCCTTATTCCTGACATGGGGAATTAAAACATACAAAATGGTGAGCTCAAATGCTCAGTAAGCATAAACAAAAGTAATATCAATCACATCATATTCATAAGAACAGAAATTTTTTGAAATCATAACCTGCAAAAAAGATCATAATTTCATAACATGGGATAAATCATAGTAGTGAAATGTAATCCCAATAATAATAACTTAAAAAATGAAACTTTGTGGCATACAAACATAATCATAGAGAATCATTTCTTAGTACACAAGACTCATTTCCAAGACCATCTTAGCGGAAAAAGTCCATTTCTGAACCTAGTTCACTCCTCGTTTCAGTCCTGTTTCACTGAACCTATTTAACCTGCCGTTCCAGCAATGGCTATCTCATGAGATATAAATCTTTTCCCAATGCATTGGAGGGAGATATAGGACCCACCCATCTTATAATTATACCATTCTTATGTGTGCCACAAAATCATAAATCATACATCACTGCATAACCCATGTAATAAAAATGGGATTCTTAATCATCATGACATCATAAAACAATTCATATAAGATAAAGTAATTCATAAAAATAATTCCATCACAACATAATCAAATCAATGTAATAATGGGGATAGAAACAGAACCCTATATTATCTTAGAAGGAAAATAATTTTTATAAAACACTTGAACTCCATTCTTGAGGAAAATATCTTTTTTTCTACAAAAACATTTTCCTTTCTTAACATGTCATAAAATTTTAAACTAAATTAATTTGATTAATAATAAAAATGAAAACTATAAAAGGAAGCTTCTTTGAAATAATTTTTTAAAAATCCATTCATGCCGTATAAGTTAAAAAAACATTCTTCTCGTACTTTTTTCGGAAAAGTCAAAATGTACCTCGTACGAAAAACGACAAAAGATTCTTTTCATATCTTTTACTAAAACTCACCGAAGTGTAAAATTGGATTTAAAATTTTTTAGGTGGATGGAAATAATATTACATATTGAGGAAACATGGATGTGGATGATAAAATACACCCCAGTAAATACCAAAGTATAAACAATCATGGATAAAAATGAGATTGTGATATTTTCCCTTACCTTAGGTCCGATTTTCTTCGTAAGTGCCCGAACCTACTGTATAATGATTAAAATAATGTTATTGACTTATTACAGAATCATACTTATTTTTATGATTTCATATATGTTCATATTATTAGCTTCTTATTAGTAATATATCATTACTACTTGTTATTCGGGTGTTTATTACTTTTTGTTCTTATGCGTGTTTTGTTGAATAAATTATTATTATTCTCTTTAGGTTATAGATACCTCATTTATAGAATAGTATTAGTGTAATATATATCATATTCATTCATTAAATTCAGTTATATAATCATTATGCAACGGAGATCATGTAGAACGAATCGCATCACATCATGGAGATGGTATTTCTTACGTACGCACGAGCGACGATATCGTTCCCATTATCATGGAATTGTATTGGAGTGTATATATAGTGTTTTAGAATCAATAACACTTTACAATAATCACATATAGTTATTATTTACACCATTATACCCATCCATGTAAGGTGGTGGTGGAAAATAGATTACACCACGGCGTGGAGACGGTATTCCGTACGTACGCACGCGCGGTGATTTCATTTTCCGTAGGATGGATAGATGGTTAAATAGGGTTGTTTCATACTTATAATGACATATAATTATTTTAGTGATACTGATGTTATTACTTCATAATGAAACAACTAAAGAAGAATAAGTGGAAGAAGAAATAAAATGAAATAATCGGTAACACACATTACCTCTTCTTTTAGGCGCTTCTCTGAGACCTCCTTTTAGGGCACTAAAATTGGTCTTTGAAGAAGACCAGGACCTCTAGGATGTTTCTAGGGAAGTGGAGAGGAGAAATTGGCAGTTTTTGGATGATATTGGAGGCTCAAATTGGTGTGAGGAGGAGAGGGAGGAGGTGCCCTTTTATAAGGGAGGAGATGGGCACCATTAGAATAATAAAAATATTATTTTATTATAAAGTCAAATTAGTTTTTTAATAGCTAACAATTGATATATTTATAATCTAAGGTGGTTATGGGTCGAAATCCTCTCATCCAATAGAATTTATACAAGTTTAGGTCATTATATTAACCTTATCGTTTAGTTTTAACTCTTAGTTTATTAGATTGACATTTACAATGTCAATTTGTATTTTTATATTATATAATTAATAAACTTACCATATACATCCATGAGACCCCCAAATGGTCCATTAATGATACACATCTCATGATATAGGTATCTTGGACGAACCTTAGATTTTTAGGAATAAAATAACAATCAATAATATAATATGTTTTTTAAACAATTTTATGTCAATTTCGACAATATTTAGTAATTGATTTTTGTGAAACTCATAACAGAAATATTAGTTATAAAAAAGTTAATTAAATAAATACTAACATGTCATATTAATCTATAAAATTAGTGGAATTCATAAAAAGTTTCAAATTACATTTATTTGGGTATTTATAACATCAATTATGTCAATATTTCATTAATAATATAATTAGTGCATCATCTTTGTGTCATAAATAAATTAAATTATATAATGTCTAAAAATGACAAATAAAATACAATTATGTAGGAAATATTTTTATATTTCTAATGAATATTTATAGTCGATTTTATCTCATGTATATCCATATATTAAAAATTATTTACTTATTAAACTTTGATTTTAACTATTTTAAACCTTCTTTAAATAAATTAATAATAAATGTCCTAATCTAATTCAAGTGGGCCTAAATGGTCATATTCTATTCCTAAGGTTGTTTTTGGTCGAATTACACTTATCCAATAGAATAAGGACATGTGTTAGGGTAATAATAATATCATTTTTACCCTTAATTACCCTATTTAGTTTTAACCGTGGTAAATAAATGAAAAAAGTTACTATTCACCAAAAATTATTTTCATCTCATTGAACCACATTTTACTTACTGACGTCAACCGTGTCTCTTGGATTTTTTAAATTCCATTCACAAAATCGATAAAATTATGTTTTATGTAAATTTTCAAATTCTCTTAGGATGTGGGTAAAAGACGGTGAAAAGTTCAATAAACTTTTTATATATCTAAAATTATTAGAAAATTACTCCAATGAATTAAATTGAACTTATATAGGTATCTTGTATAAATTTTGACCTAAAATAAATTTAAATAAAATAAATAATTATTTAAATAAAAAGTCGGTTTTAAATAGTAACCCAGTGTTTTCACTATTCATCCAAAAATTGAATGTTTCCAGAAAAATACCAAAATTTCACCCAATGCTAATTTCGATATTCGAAATCCAAAAATGAAGTCCATTTTTAAAAATAAAATTTTCAAAATTTCAAAAAGTGGTTATTACTATTCATAATGGCTAGTTTTTAATAATATATTAATATCATATCGTTGTTTAGTGAAACTCGGTATTGCGTACGATGCAAGCTATCGAGGAAGGTCGCGATTGCGTGTAAAGCAAGCCAAGCTAGTGTTGTGTGTAGTGAAAGATTCCTTTGAGGATTTACATAACATAACAACAAAATATTTCTCATAAAAGTCTCAGGTGTTACACTATCCACTCAGGGCCACTAGAAAGTGCGTAAACTCAATTACTATAGCAGGAGTACTTAGGCTCCAACATAACTACCAATTTCTACCATTGATAATAAAACCGAGGTGAGTTTTTATCAAATTAGAATATACATACATGGCATACATTTCACCTAGAAAACATACCAACCTTCCCAAGACCATAATCCCACAATAATTGTATCCCCATTCCAATTCAAACAACCAAGGAATAAGACCTTCCACCAATCACAATGTACAAAACACACATATATAGGGTCATAACATAATTGGGTTTTATGTTTTTTTCCAAAATGTTCCAAATTTCTTACCAGTCATCACCATTTAAAAGTGAACATGATAAATTTTGAAAAATTGTATTTTAAAAAACAACAAATATTCCAAAACCATTACCCATCCTCATGCCATCCCATTTTTATTGATTGAATCTATTCCAAATCATTTGATTGGTATAATTTTCTTTTAAAATAAAAACACATATGGGGTCATTATTCAATCAAATTAAATTATTGAAAAAATAGAGGAATGAAATTAAAATAAGAATGGGAACCAAATTATAGGGAAAACAACATTTATACACACACACAAATATATATATACATATATATACATTTCATCTAGTAATAAATCACACATTGAAAACACCATGTAATCATGTAAATCGTGTTAAATGACTAGATCTAGGGAGAATCTACCTCAACTATTGATTCCACTGATGATAGAATTTCAACAGAACATCTATGATGCTAATGGAAAAGAATGGATCGAAAATGAACACTAAATGATCAAAACAATAATTTGAAAACATGAAAACATGAAAACATTAATCCTAGGTAATTAAACCATTTTAAGAAAAGAAACTACAAAATGTTGATGAATAATCTGGAAGAGGGACAAAGGAGTATTACCTTTTATATTCGAATATAAATCATGATTAAACAAAAAGATTACACAATAAAGGAAGAGATTAACCCTGGGGATAGGCATGTGAAAATCCCCATAGGTCATTTTTGTTGAATGATGGAATAATAGTATGATTTGGGTTGAAAATTGGGAGGGTAAAAGTTTTAAAATACGACATTTTATGTGATGTGAAAGATTGTACGGTCTGTCAAACAGTGTGCCAACCATGTTGTAGCCGCTAACTACCAGAGGAGGAAGCCACATGTTTTCATGGGCGTGACCACATGGATGTGTGATAAACATACCGACTAGAAAATGCCAATGCCTCAGCCAAACATTATTAAAAGGGATAACACATGGTTTCTACTAACTGTTCTCTAATATAGCACAATCCAAAAGTTGTCCCAAATAACCATTTCTCCAAACAAAACATGGGAAAATTATAGGAAGCCCAAATTGGTAAAGAAAATAATCAAATTGATGGGGTCATGTAGGGAGAATGTTTGATTGTTAAAAAATAATTACTTTGAAATATAAAACTGATACTATAGTAATATATATTATCAACATATAGTTTTAATAATAAGACCACCACCAATAACCATAATTGGAACCAGATCTACTCTATTGATCACTAGCTACATTATACATCTCTATAATACCACCAACATCACTTTACCGAAAAAATAGGAATAAAAACACAAATATATCATCCAATTTAGTCACATATTTCATTTATTTCGTTAAATTCCATTCTACATGAAACATTTCGTCCATTATTCTATTTATTTTTATATCTAATATCAATCCACTCACTATCTAATGTGAATGTTTATACCACCATCAATCTATTCATTTTAATTATATATAGATTACTAATATCCAATTTCTATTTACCACATTTATATAAGAAATCACATCACAAAATTATTCCCATCATTTTGAATCATATTTAATTTTTCTATTATTCATTTCATACAAAATAATTTAATTTTATGAATGTACTACCCAAGGATAAAAAATGACAAATCATTAATTGAACTGGCCGAAAACAAATACCTAAAATCCCTAAAACATCAACAATTTCATTTCCATTCATCCTCACCAACCATTCAACATAATATCCCTTCAACTATTTTGAGTCGCTTAACATTTCATCCACCACGTACACATAAATAATAACTTCCTGAAATACCAACAGGGGAAATCAATTGACAACACTAATATTTAAAAACATTCCAAAAACCAAAACCCACAAAAACAATACCAAACCATGACCAAAAAATAAATTCATTGTAAGAAAATCATACAAGGAATATAAATACCTCAAAGTAAATAATATATAATATATAATGTACCAATTTTGAAACATGCATTCAATTTAATTAACCATTCCTTAAGAAAAAAATGTCACACTAATTATAGTTTTAACAAAAATATTTCATCCCGATTTTAATATAATTAACATTTTATAAAATCTAAATTAAAAAATTTAATCATTCGATCAACACACATATAATAATAATAATATTTTTTTCATAACATAAAAACCATATATGAAAACCATTATAAATGTTATCATGGAATAATATAATATTTTTTATCAGTATATAATTGAAATTTCCATTTTCCTAATTTTCATTCTACATATATTAATCATTACCATCCGCACATTGTGAAAAATATAATTTCTCCAATTTCATATAACAATAAATTTAATGCCTCAAATACACTCAATTAATCTAATATTTGATTGACCATTTTAAATAATAATTATTTTTTTATATTCTCACATTAACAAGATAATGTTGGGGATTCCTAAACAACCCAAATCATAGTTACACAAATCATATATAGGATCCATTATTAAAAATATTCATGCTGATCTGATTTCATTTCCTCTCAATTGAGAATAAGTTTATTTAAACAAAATATACAATAAGAGGGTCACCTCTCAGTTAACAATGGGGACAATCTCTCTAAGAACATAGATAATTCAAAACAAAAAACACTCAAATACCTTCATGGATTGGCATTTTCACTTGTAAATAATTGAAAATTTTGGAACTCATTAGAATTTGTATGGTATTTTGAACATATACATAATCTAAAATTTTAATCCATTGGTATGTGACAGGTAATGTTCATGTAATTAAGGGTATAAATCAAACTAACTCCCTTACCATATCTCTGATAAATTAAAAATATACCCATTTTATAAATTCTATTTAATAGATGTATGGTCATGTTGGGATAAGAGATTAATTATTTAATGATAATTGAAAATGTAGAACCCAAAAACACAACATATTTTTCACACATTTGAATAGATGTATCTATTCCACAATTGACAGTATGACGGGAATTAAAAAATACCCAAAGTTCATAACATAATTAAAAATATCTATCACAACATGAAAAAGTCATATATAAGAGTAAAAATATCCTATATAATGGTTTATCACTGAAGGTAAAGTAATTCACTTTCCAAAATACTCTTCTAAAATAAAAATGTTATGATAGAGATTACCACACTATGAAAAACAATCACATCTAAAAGAAACATATGTCTCGACCCATCCCTCGGTTCTCATGCCGTGACTACCCCAAGCCCGCCTTTCACAGGCCAGGTGATAGAGAATAGCACTGGAAAGGTGTATCCCTAAAATTAGGAAGGCATTTAATTTTCAACCAGTACAGACACACAGTCAAAAAACACAACAAGAAGCAGACACAAGTAACCTGTTATAGTAAAAATAATGCTGAAAGTAAAGGGGTCAGAATACAAGACCATCTGTAAAAGGACAAGTAAAAATGAAAAGTACAATACAACTGAAAAGTTGTAAGCAGCTCCTGTACCGTGCACTGAGGATCCAACCAGATGGGTATGTACAACTCATGAATAGTAGTCCCTGTGTCATGTCATGCCAAATGGTCCACCAAAGGGTACCATCTAGTCCTAGCTCCCTCAGCGTCGATAAATGATGACCATCATATGCACTAGACACAACAAGGTGCAGGTATACGCCATGACGGGGTGAGTATAATGATACTCAGTAGAGATCATGAGACCTCGTAGTAATCCTAGAGTTCCAAAAAAGAGATACAACAAATAAAGATTACAACTTTACTTAAGTTTATGCCCATACAGATACCTAAGTTATCAAGATATTCACATCTATTAGATAGGATAATAATACCCCAAAGGTAAAACCATAAGGTTATAAATACCACCGAGGTAACACCCCTGAGATAGAAGTACCACATAGGTAACACCACAAAGTTAGAATAACCACAAAGGTATCAACAAGAAGATATAAGTACCACACAGGTAACTCAGAAAAGATAATATAACAAAGGTAGAGAACTCAACTCAGACTCACATATAAATAAGTACAAAAGTTCATGTGATTAGATGTTAGGCTAGATCACCTTATTCTATTAATTTGAACAACTTCTGACCCACATAAGATTGGTGAGTGCTGACCCACACTGGATCTGACACACACAGGATCGGATGCACTAAGCCAAATGGGATGGCTGATAACTAACCCACAAATGATCTAATAGATGCTAAACCACACATGATCAATGTTTTTACTTCACGTTATATCCTACCACAGGATTACATGCACTCGATGCGCTCGAGTCTTGTAGATACTTCCCCTCGATATGTCAGTCATTCCTCGATCACCACTATGATCCACCAAGGTGTAACCCAAAGGACCTCCATGTCGTAAGGGTTCCAACGTGGTTGATGGTGCGTCAATCGGACACCCGTTTTGTGAGTTAAAAGTTTTTTAGTTACGAGGGCTCGGTTATATTCAGGTTCCATCCAACCTGACCATACTCCAACTATTTCCAAAATTTATGTGAAGTATACAAAAAAATAAATCACATTAAGTGTCCTATCACCACAAACGGTTTGTCAGATGGTCATATAGATTTCAAAATATGGCTAATTTACTGTTTCGAGGTCTGGTGGGGCCCGGGTCTTGTCTGACATGGTCAGACCAACCCGGCCCCACCCGATTTAGGCTAGGTAGTGGCAGGATCGGCCCACTAGGCCACGTTGGGCTTGGCGCACTGATCCAAGGTCTGGCCCGACCCATAAGGGGGCGGCCCACAAAGGGGCTGTCCACAAAGGGCGAACCTGCAGGCGTGGTCCAACCCCCAATGTGTGGCCCGACCCGCAAAGGGTGGCCCGCTAGTGCAACCCGACCTGAGAGGGTGGGGCCCCCTGGGTGGTGGCCCACTGGGTAGGCGGCCCGGCCATGTGAGTCATGGCCCACAGGGGGCTCACAATATGTGGCATAGGGGAGTGACTCCCCCGATTTCCAGAATGTCCTTATGGGTGTTTGGCTCCTCGGCATTGGTAGCAACACGCGGTATGCGAGGCACGCTGGTGCGGATCATGATGAACCCATCACGGTAGGCTAGTGTACTGGTTGTTTTCTCTAACGCGCAAAACAGTGTACCCCTCCACCACCCATGTCCAGCCAATGTGTCGGCCACCTTCCTCCAGTTTTCCAGGGCTGACAAGCGGTGGCCTGAGTCCTCCGGCGACACACTAGTCATGCCCCCATCTCCTTCTGTGGCTGACCGGTTTGTCGACTGCCTTCCCCAAACACCATGGCTGACGAGCCGGGGCCAGTTCCTCCAGCGGCATGAGTGAATCACCTCATTCTTCACGGTTGACCAGTGTCAGCCACCGCCTTAGTTCCTACGGGTGCTGGTCGACGGTACTACCCACTAGAGGTCATTCACAGAGAAGGTAAAATGGATAGGAATGTTGCAGAGGGTCTGGGTCAGGTTTTTTATGACCACACCCTCCTCGTTAGATTGTAAACACGAGGGGGGGGGGATAAATGGGTTCAATAAATTCAATTGAATTTAAACCAACAATCAAACCCCAACCGCAAAAATGATGGTGAGTGCACATTTATGGAAGCTGGTCGGTGTTCACCACACTCCACAACTAGCTTCCAATGGCGTCGCTCGTATGTCGATCTTCATTTTTTTGTTCAGTGTTGATCAGCCCCTTCCACTGGAACTGGTTTCATCCTCCAAGGGTTTGGAATCTCATCACATTACCATCACTTTTTTGCTTGGTGAAGTCGAGTCGATACCCCTCCCCATGCTCCAAATATATTGCATAGGGGAGGTAATGTAATGATGTTTGTAATTAATGGTGGCTCGTTAATTATGAAGCTTCCACATTCCCCAACATTGATGTTACATATATTGAAGGGTCAAGCCATTCAATGGCTTGACACATTGTTGGATCCACACTCATCTTGTCCGTCAGAGGATAAGAATGATAATAAAATAATAATATTATTTCTTTTAATTTCATTAAAAAAGTCACAAAACATTTCATTTTCTCTTATCCTATTGCAGTCAAAGTAAAGTATCTGTTAAGTGAATCCCGGAATTTTTTATTCAATGGTGCCCTCAGATTTTTAATTCGAGCACTGGTTCAATGGTTATAAAACATGGCATACGCCTTAACTGAATGTACTTTAAAAAAGTCCAGAAATTAATTCTGGTCACATGGGGCCTCAGAATCATGTGCCGTTAGTTTTCGCAGACTCTTAAAATTTCCATATTATTAAAAAATAATACATGGGAAAACCGGGTCATTACATTATACCCACATTATATATTTTCATCCCTGAAATCCACAACATATGCTAAGGGATAAAATGGGGGTACTGATCACGAATTGCAGCCTCCTACTCCCATGTGATCTCTGAGAGGTTCTTGTGGTGCAACAAATGCACACTGTAGGTATCGACCACCCATCAAAGACATGCTCTTGTCCATCATTAATCTCTACTGGACCATCAATAAATGTCTCCCCATCATCAAATTCCATCTCTATATGGTCAATGATGTGAGAAGGGTCATTCACATATCACCTCAGCTGTGATACATGGAAGACATCATGCTCCCTCTCCAACTATGTTGGATGATTCAGGTAGTATACGACCTCGCCAATCCTACAATATGTCACAAATGTTTTGATAAACCTTGGTGATAACTTACCACCTTGGCCAATGCTTCGTAAACCTCATCAGTGAACGACTCATAAGAAAATATGGACTCCCTCTTAGAACACCAATGGTCTTCACCACCTATCTTCATAATACATATGGCTTCTCTCTGTAGTCTTCATTTGCACCTAGATGATCTGCACCTTCTTAGTGGTTGCTCGTACGAACTCCGGACCCAAAAGTGCTGACTCACCAGAGTATGTCTAGCACAAAGGAGATCTACAAGTTCAACCATATAGGGCCTCGAATAGTGCCACAACAATGGTTGAGTGATAGTTGTTTAAGTATGCGAACTCCACCAAGGGAATCTGATCCTCCCAACCATGGCCAAAATCTAGGATGAAATAATGATGCATGTCCTCAATTGTATGTATGGTTTGCACTATCTGACCAAACATCTAAGGATGAAAGGTAGTGCTCAAATGTCGTAGAGTCTTGAACGCCTCTTATAATCCCCTATAAAACCGAGATGTCAAACATGCATCATGGTCAGAGAATATCATCAATGGAAACCTATGGAGTAAAACAATCTCTTGAACATAGAGGCGTCCCAAGGCCTCTACTGATCCCTGCTCTTGGATAGGTAGGAAGTGGGATGACTTCATGAGTCGATCAATGATCACCCAGATAGAATCATCTCCCATGGACATATGTGGAAGTCCCGTCACAATTTCCATGGAGATTACATCCTACTTACAGTCTGGAACCTCTAGTTGCAGTGCTAAACCTACTAGTATATGATTCTCGGCCTTCACTTGATGACAAGAGAGGCTTCAAGAAACAAACTCTACCACTTATTTCTTCATCCATATCCAGTAGTGCTGACGTTGGTGGTCCTGGTACATCTTCAACAAACCAGGATGTACCACCAGTGGGTACATATGAAACTCCCTCAACACCTCCCCCCGTAGCGCCACTAGTAAAATCGAACTTCCTATAAATATGGTGACATGCTCTCCACCTTCATAAAATCTATTAGGTGCATGTCTTGGGGATATATGAGCATGGTGAGCCTTATAGTCAATGTCCCCAAGCTTCAGATCCCTCACTCACTGATGGAGTGGGGGAGTGATTTTCATACACTAGAGGTAAGATGCTCTATCTCTATCACCGAAGGATATCTGTAACACGGATAGCTTCTCTATCACCTCACATAGCAACTGTAGACCAGAAATCCAGCTGAGTGCATCTACAAAAATGTTACCCTACTTAGGAGTATCGAATATCTCAATGTCATAGTGATAGAGGATCACTAGAAATTGTTGTTGTCTTAGGTTCAAGTCCTTATGAAAAGATATACCTGAGACTCTTGTGATCATAGTATACCATAACACGTTCTCCCATCATGTAATGTCACCTAATATTAAAGGATAAGACCACTACTGCTAGCTCTATATCGTGGGTAGCATAGTTCTTCTCATGTTTCCTCAATAGTCTTGAGCCGTAGCCGATCACTTCTCACTACAGCATCAAGACATTCCCATGTCTTGTCTCTGATGTGTCATAGAAGACTACATACCCAACACCCTCTTCAGGTAGCCTCAATATGAGGGCACTATTCAGTCTCTACCTCAAATTCTGTAAACATTCCTTGAATCTCTCCATCCATACGACGAGTTTTCCCTTCTTCTTTAATGCTTAAAATAGCCCAACGTCTATAGAAAAGAGAGGCATGAGTATATGGTAGTGTCCAAACAACCCCAGTAAACTCTACACCTCGGTCACAATATTGGGTGGATCCCATGAAAGTAGAACCTCTATCTTCACTAGATCCACTGAAACTCTTGGGTATGAGATAAAGTGTCCTAGAAAGTGGACCTCTCGTATCCAAAAATGGCACTTTGATAGAATACCATAATGATGGATCTCTCGGAGTGTATTTATAACTATCTTCAGATGGAAGGAACATTACTCCTATTTCTCTGAGTATATCAAGATTTCATTGATGACGACAATCACAAAGTGGTTGATGAATGGCTGAATGATCTTGTTCATGAGTCTCGTGAACACCGCAGGGGCGTTGGTTACACCGAATGAAATAACCAAGAATTCAAAGTGGCCATAATGACATCTGAAGGTTGTCATCAACACAACCTCATCTATTACTATGAGCTGATGATAGCCTGATCTAAGTTCTATCATCGAAAACTGATGAGCTCGCTTCAGCTGATCAAAAGGATCATAAATCCTCAGAAGTGGATAATTATACTTCACGGTAACCTGCTTCATGTGCTTTTAGTACATATAGAGTCTCAAACTCCATTCCCCCTTCTTGGTGATGAAAATCAGGGTTCCCATGTAGAAATACTGGGCCTTATGAACCCATTCCCCTACAAGTCCACCAACTATACATGTGACTAATGAAGCTCCCTGGTGCTATCCGATATGCTGGTGTAGATATCGTTATCATCTGAGGGTACATGTCGATGTATAATTCTAGCACTCTGTATGGAGGTTGGCCTAGAACATCATCTGGAAAGAAATCAGCATAATGGTCCACCACTATTGGATAGTTTGGACTCGCAAAATAAACTACTCCAAGGGTAAGGCTAGCCAACTGATTTGTGATCAGATGCACCATCCTCTGGGTAAGTCCATCATGTGCTACAATGTTTCCTTTATCGCAGGTGAAGAAGTAGTCGGTCCCGTCCTCATAGACACACCACAATTTGTGCATAATACAGTCAATGTGAGCATGGACTACTGATTACCAGTCCATACCCAAGATGACATCGTAAGGCCACAAAGCCACTACTAGAAGACCACATCCAAATATCTCACCTCATAAATTAATCTCACAATATTAGCACCCGTGTGTATTCATCGAATCATCTCCCATATGAGACGCTAGCTGTAAGGATTAAGACAACAACTCACCGGAATCATCGAGCTCCGAATGAGGGCCATGGTAGTAAAAGAGTGTCTGGAACCTATGTATATATGTAATACATCTAAGGTGGAGTAGACACAGGTCATACCTATAATAATCCACAAAACTCCGTGGTTGTAGGCCTTCGCAGCCTAGATCTGAACTCATCCATGACCTCTTTCTTTCTATGGTTGGGGTGGACCAATGGGAGGTGGTGGTTGTATAACCTCGAATCCTCACCCACCACCTACTACACAAAAAAATACTCTACCACATCCACCTTCTACCTACAGACCTCCTCGATTGAATCTCTGCTCTGCCTCGGTAGTCCATCAACCGTCTACTAGTCGTCTGTATGGCGGGACATGCATTTGCGAGCCATATGACCCTACATGAAACACTTTTAGCACTACCTGCTCCTCAGCTGTCATCCTCAGTCTCGTGAGCCTTACACCACTGACCCTATATCATAAGGTTGTTCACTAGAAGGTATGGTATGCTTAGGTCCCTACATCATCCACCTACATCCTGTTATAGATGAATCTGTTACCTGACATCCCGTGGGGGATCTCACTGTCATTGAATGATCAACTAGGAATCTCTCCACCAAAATTGCTCCCTCAAGCACCCCATCATGCATCCAAATGTTGAGAGATATCATAGTTTCACTAATATCTCATTAGATACCCTACTCAAAGGTCTTGTACCAAAATAAAGTGTCACATACCATGTTTATGGAGTAGAGGGAGAGATTAGTGAACCTCACTGTGTACTGGGCCATAGTCATGCTTCTCTACCGTAAGTGTAGCAGCTCATGTATATGCACATAGCGTAAGATCGCTGCGATGAACTATATAATGAAATGGCCCTCTAAGTCTACCTAGATAAAGGTTGCCTCATCTTGTAACTGTATTTTCTTGATCCACCATCTACCTGCTTGTTCCTTGAAAAGAATAGCACCAAGGATCACCATAAGGTCAGTTGTGTCCCAATTTGGTAGAAAACTCTGACTAGAGCCTCCAGCCAATCCTCAGTCGTTTTCGGGTCCGTCTCGCCTCGGATCCTCGGAGGCCTCTGCCAGTGGAACTCATGCAATGTGCTCATCCGTCGTGCACCCTCTACTAGTGGGGCTGGTGGAAATGGTTTCCCCCTCAGTAGTGGTGCTGCAAGTACACCACACGAAGGGTCTAATTCTGTTAGAGGGCTTCCATTGAGTCCTCAACGCTTCGTGGTCCATCATTTCATACTCTCTCGGGAATCTGGGCTGGCTGTCTATGTAGTGGAATCCTAAAAGAAAACAGGTGCTCCATGGTCTATAAATTATACTCAGTGAGCTGACTCAATGATATTACAAGAAAAACTTTTCAAAACAAACACAAATAGTGTTTTTGTGCACTGAGTCAGAAATCAGATGTCAGGAACCGGGTGTATGGATAAGCTAGCCATTGCACCAACACTTAATTACACAAACTAAAAACCACACTCAAAATACTTCACACTCATTCCACACAGAAAATATCTTTGTCCATGTTCGTCGATAGAACCAACTCCTCTGATACCACATTGTCATGACATGTACCTCGTGGCCCTTTCCATGACTACCCCAAGCCCTCCTTCCATAGGCCTTGGGCTGGAGACTAGCACAGGAAAGGTGTATCCCTAAAATGTGAAGGAATTTCCTTTTTCACATGTACAAACACACAGTCCATGAGCCTAGCAAGAATCAACCACAAGTAAACCGATGTAGTAAAAAGGGTGATTTAAGTAAAGTTATCGGAATACAAGCCCAACTATAAATGTACATGTACAACTGAATGGTACAATAAAACTGAAAAAGGGGTAAGCAGCTCCTGAATCATCCATCGTGGATCCCACCTGAAGGGTAGGAACATCACACGAAAATTACTCCATGCGTCACATCACGCCAAATGGTCCACCAGCGGGTACCATCCAGTCCTAGCTCCCTTGTTAACCTCGATCAATGTTGTCTATTATCGGAACAAGACACAACAAGGTATGGCTGAAGCCCGTGCTGGGGTGAGTATAACGATACTCAGTAGGGACCCCGATATCCTGTAGGTCTCCTAGAGATCTACAAAGGAAATACCACATATCAAGATTGCAACTCTATTTAGGTATATTCCCATAAATATACCTATGTTATCAAGATATAAACATCTCTTACATGAGAAAATAATAATAGATAGGCAATTCCATGAAGGTTGAAATACCACACAGGCAACACCACTGAGATAGAAGTACGTCACAGGTAACACAATGAAGCTTGAATTACCTCACATGTAACACCATGAAGAAAGAAGTATCACGTAGGAAACACCACAAAGATAATACCACAAAGGTAAAAGACTCAACTCACACTCAAGTATAACATACATATAAAAGTAAAGGTGGTTAGTCATATGGCTTGATCACCTTATTCAGTTATGTAGAACTGCTTTTGACCCACACTGAATCGGTAGGTTTGTAACCCCAGCTAACCCACACAGGATCTGACCCACACATGATCGATAGGTTACTAACCCCCGATGACCTGCAAGATATCTAACCCAAACAGGATCAGTATGCATTGACCCAAAAAAGATCGTTGAGCGCTAACCCGCACATGATTTGATAGATAATGACACCACAAGATCAATGTTATTTATTCATGTTATAGTGTGATACAAGATTTCCTACATCCGGTGTGCTCGAGTTCCGTAGAATCTTCCCCTCAAGATATCATTCATACATCAAATACCACTAAGATCCAAAATGATGTAACAGAATGGACCTTCATGTTGTAAGTGTTCCAATGTAATATAGGATGCGTCAATCAGACGCCATGTCTATGAGCTATAAGTGTTTGTGTTCTGAGGGCCTGGTTGGATTCAGGTTCGATCCAACCTGGTCGTACTCCAAATATTTCAAAAACTCATGTGTATTATACCAAAAGTACCATCTTGATCTAGTTAGTCTCGGGCCTTAGCAGGATTAGATAGTTGGGCCGAGGTCTGGCCCGACCCACAAATGGCGGCCCGACCTACAAAGTGTGTCCTACTAGGGTGGCCCAGCCTACAAAGGGGTTCCTAGCCCACATGGGGGAAACCCATTGGGTGGTGGCCCGCTGGGCAAGCAGCCCCGCTGGGTGGTGGCTAGGCCACGTGAGGCATGACCCGCGGGGGGCTCATACTACGTGGCACAGGGGAGTATCTCTCCCAATTTCATGAATGGTCTGGAGGTTGTTCGACTCCTCCACAATGGTGGTTCCATGTGGAACAACAAGGTGCCCGCCAGAGCTTCCTGTGTGGTTCCTTCCGAACCTGTCGCTGTCGGTTGGTGTGTCGGTCGTCTTCTCCAGTGGTGCGCAATGGATTCCCTCTTCGGTCACCATATTCGGCCAGTGTGTCCGCCACCGTCTTCAATTCTACTACGGCTGACGAGCCACAACCAAGTCCTCCGGCAGTGCACTGGTCATGCCACCATGTCCTTCTATGGCTGGCTGGTGTGCCGAATGCCTTCCTCGACCACCGCGGCTGACAATCCATGGCCGGTTCCTCTGGCGGCGCGGGTGCAGCGCCTCCTTCCTCGTGTCCAGCCGGTGTCATCCGCTGCCTTGGTCCTTACATGTGTCGGTCCCCGATACTACCTGTCAGTGGTCTTCCACAGAGAACACAAAAGGGGGAAGAAAGGTAGCAGAGGGTTCAGGATGGGTACGTTAGGACTGCGACCGCCGCATTGGCTTGTAAACAAGATAGAGAATAAAGGGGTTCATTAAATTCAATTGAATTTAAAACAAGACTAAAATTAATACCTGAAGAATAATTCTGAGTGCACGTTTGGGGAAGGATGTTAGTGTTCGCCATCCTCTGCAACCAGCTTCCAATGGTTCCGCCCATACATCGATATTCAGTTCACTGTTCGGTGACACTATTCACCTTCAAATGGAACAAACTTTTTCCTCTAAGGGATTTTCATCTCAGCACATTATCAGTACTCCGTTACTTTGTGAAGTGGTGTCGATACCCCTACCCAAGCTCCACATATATAGGAGTTGAGGAGGTTACATAACGACATTGGGAATTACTTTTGGATCATTAATTAGGAAGCATCCTAATTTATCCACATTGTGGTTTCATAGATTTATGGGTCAATTCATTTAATTTAATGATGCATAGCTGTCCCCACACTCCACTTGTCCGTTGGAGGATAAGAATGAAAATAAAATAACAAAATTATTTTATTTCATTTCATTAAAAAATTTAAAAAATATATCCTTTTCTCCTGACCTACTATGGTTATTTTACGGTCTCACAGTAGTGAATCCCAGTGCTTCAGATTCAACAATTCCCTCATATTTCTAATCTGAGCACTGGTTCCAAAGTTAGAAAATGTTGTTCACGCGTTTACTGAACGTACAATAAATAATGTTTAGAAAATAATTACAGGCACACAGAGTCTCAGAATCACACACCATCGATTTTGGGATACTTTTAATGGATCCATATAATTAAAAAGATAAATGAAAAAACTGGTTCATTACAAATAGTTCATAAAACTTATCATTTATTCCCACAATCTATAAAACATCTTCAGGTTTCTATATAAAACCTCTTTCCATCACTAAAATGTTCATGTCCTAACTCTATATACTACAAAACATCCTTCCTCTATATATATTAGGTTATTTCGGGGATAATTTCATTACACCCAAACACATAATACACACATTGGTCAGAAAGATAGTCCATAGATCCCCCAAATGGTTAGGCCATCCATCAAGCCATATTTATTCTATACGTGGCCCGAATACTCAAGGGCGTTAAGCGCATTACATGGCCCAAATGCCCACAAATTGGCCTGAAGGACTAGTGTAATTTCATGCCTTCATCATGTCTATGTTATTATTTACCTATGTCATATATGCTTCCCCGCCAAAGTCACAACCATCATGCATCATTCCTATGTCGTCACCTTCTAGTGTAAATTTACTCCAACCAAGATTTGAACCTAGGAATGCAGCATGATTATAGGGAGCCCTTACGACTCAAATATGAATGCAATTACACAAAATTATTATTCTAGACATCCCTTTATACTGAACCAAATAAGGATAAACAATAATAAAATTATAAAAACTAAAAAATCTTCTCAATCTCAATCCATCCTATGTCAAAATTTTCTCAACACAACCAATAAAAAAGGAGGAAAATTAATATGATTGGATGGTCTACGCTCTTAAATATTATACCAGTCAAATGGTTCTCATCTTGAACAATGAAAAGAAACCAATAAGTTGGAAAAATTGAAGAGCGGAATGAATTTTTGACAATTGAATGTTGTTTTATTTACATATATTATAAATGAAATATAATATAAATACTTTTATGAGGAGCATATGATGCTTGATTCATTGGATGTGTAGATTGATAAATCTTCATATATGACTATAGGTTGACTATGGTACTATAATGGTCTATGGTAACTAATATTTATGTTACTAGTTTGAAAAATTCTTGTGATGGAGTTTTATATGTATTAGAATTAATTTTTTTTATTTAATAATTTTAAATAATATTAACACATTGAAATTGATCATAGAGAGTGAACCTTTTATACATAATTTGAAAAGGTGGGGAAAATTAAAATATTAAATTTCATGAATATAGGTTAATGTGGCGTGACCATGAAATATTGTAAATAGAAAACTAAGATATACATGAAAAATAATTTTTTTTCATTATGAGTTTTTGAGAATATTACATGTGAAAAACATTAATTTATTATATTTTTTTTTATTTACTATATTATTTTGATTTTTCATTTACCGAAAATATTTTTAAACATATCCATCAATAGTCCTAGGCCGACCAATAATTTATGTCTTCACAATACCATGTGGATTGAAGATAAATTGTGTCATCCCTTGAATTTGGTTGATTTTAGAGAATATCAAGCCCATAGGACGAATAAGGGGTGTGTAATAGGTCAAAAGGTAGAAGACATGACTTCTTAGATTGATTGATCAATGTGGTGGAGACTAAAATGTGAATGGGTTAATGTGTGATTTGGTGGAGGGTATAGTGTCGTCTAGGGTGGTTTCATACATAGAGGGTACTATTTTATGAAGATATGAAGAATGAAGAATAAATGTGGGATGAGTGACAACAGGGTACTGGTCCTCCATAGAATATTATATTGAATAACAACTGTTGATTAATCTAGCTAATATTGGATATTCTACTGATCATGATAATCATCTCCAATATCCTAATCAAGAGGTATAAAGCACATGATCATGATGGCTCTGATGCCCATCATACTATAAATTTCTTGTATGTTTTCCGAAATAATGTCGTATTCGTAATTTAATTCTAAATATTAATGGTATCTTCTTCATTCATGAATATATTATAATGAATTATATCACTATTATAGAATGATATGATTTTTCAGAGTTTGTTCTTCCATGAAATAACATTAAAAACAAAATTGATTGAGTCCTTAGGTATTATGTGATCACATAACTCCAAGGAGTCACATGAGGGAGAATGATAACCAGAAAATCCCAAAATGGAGTGGCTCAATAATCAAAATCATTTGGGATCACATTAAAATGTATTTACTAAGGTGTAACATGATAATTCATGGACTAAAAAAAATAATACATTGGATAAACATGTGTTCTCTGAGACAATATTGACCAAAAAATATCAATACAACATAATATTCAACATCAAATGAGTTTTAAAACATTTATTTTATTTTTATTCAAAATTACTCTTACTTATCTATATTATCATCAAATTTTTGATTTTTTTCACAAATCATTAAATATTTGGGATAGTGTGTGATCACCATTTGTTAAATAAAAATGTATGAATGATGGTTTGAGTAGATATCATTTGAGATTTAATAAAGCTGATATTTATCTTTTAATACATATGACCTACATTTTTTGTTCACAAGGATGCTAACTAACCATTTATAATGCTCCAATGTGAATATATAAATAGTGATATCAAATACATTTTCCTTTTGAATGTAATGTTAGATACAATGATAATAATAGAATATGGAATGCTTGAGCAGCCCACATAAATCACTCAATTGCATAATAAATCTTATCATGCTATGAAAAATATCCCGTATGATCATTCATTTATTAATGAACTAAAATTTCATGTACACACTTACCTATTACATGAAGGTAGTTACCTTGAAGAAGAAAATTTGGACCTATCATTAATAGAGAAGAAAAAATATCATCGTATACTAGAATGGAACATAGGTTGAGACATTTGATATCAAATAAGGCTTCCAAAAATAATAAAATAACTGAATATTCAATTTTTTATGATAATTTTTTATTATGAATAACTGGTGATTCTCAAATAATAATGTGAGGATTCTGAATAAATCATTAGAAATAACATGAGATGAATTTAAAACATAGAATAATTATATTTTATTGTTGAAAACATAGTTAAAATATCATTAGTCATGAATTAAATCATATATTAATGAAATATATTTTAGTTTATTGATTTTTGGATTTGAATTTATTCATATTTGAATTCTACAAAAAATTAAAATGGGTTTCGGAAATACAAATCTTGAAAAAAATTATGAGGAATTACACTAGCTTATGATCTTTATTAATATACGGGGAACATATCAAATAGAAAACTTGACACTAATATGAATGAACTAACCATTCATTAATATAGTATGATGTTGATAAAGACTAATAGCATTATTCAAATATACTATTTATGATCTTGATCCTTTACATGAACATACTTCATCCAATTGGCTCAATGTGGAGGATCACTCTTAAGAATGATGAAGACATTATAATACTAGATTACTGAAAAAACATGAGTAAGGTTATTATGATTAGGTTGAATAACCAGTAACTGATGGGGCTTGAAGCTATTGTGCCTAATATTTCATAAATGAGATAGTTGATTGGGTGTTAAACCTGTATCGACTGTAGTATCAACAAATATGGTGTATAATTGGTTGTTTCCAAAGACACCATTATTCCGGATAATAAAATAGTAGATAATCCAAATGTGTAACATAAACCACATGGTAATGAATATGTTATAGTATTGAACCCTCCAATTATAAAACCCAACAATAAAAATTACATAATCATGACATAAGTAAATAATTGGAATATAGTTCACTTCAAGGATCTTTAAAGGATTAAATCATTAGAGAATTAGGTCAAAACATATATATAAAATCATTAATATTACAAGTATACAATTTTACTCACTATACATTTTTTTCATGAAACAAAAACTCTTTAAAACGAAATATTATATCATTTCATGTTTTCATAGTATATCTTTTCCATGATCCCATTCTTGAGTATATTCTTCTTTATGTCCTATGAAAAACATTTAAACACATGGGATGAGATTAAAATGCTCAGTAAATGATACATAATGTATGAAAACTATTAGTCTTTGTATAACAAAGAAACCATGAATAAGTTATCATTAATGTAATACTTTTCACCTATAATAAGTAGTAAATATACTTCATTGAATAAAAGATCATTTCATTCCATTTTTTAAAAAAAAAATTACCATAAATATCATATAAATAACCATAGAGAATATACTGGTAACATGGGACATGAACATACTTAAATGGAATAAGCATATGGTCGACTTCCACAAAAATCACTAAGTGGAATATCCATATGACCAACTTCCATACCTGTTGAATTTGAGGATATAACATAACTACCCTTCCATGGTTTATCATGGAACAACCCATCATTTAGTTAATCACATAACCATCATTCATTGGTTTATCATGTAACCACCCTTCAAATATTCCAGTACCATTATATAATGGCATCAGATATAATATTTCAAATATCCACATTTCAATAATAACATTTCATTTTCAATCAGATGAAATCATTTCAAGATATTGAAATACTTAATCCATTTCAAAAACAGTTTCAATACCAATACAACCAAAAAGGTAAAATAGGGATTTATATTCCTTTTGAAAAAATTATGTCTTATAATGGAAGCCAAATATGAAATAACAGTTACAGCGGTAGAGGGAACGTTGTCACTACATACATTAAAAAACATTTGATTTTTCATTTAGTAAAACACTTCCTAAAGAAAATATTCCCTTTTAATGAAATTAATATTCAAAGATTTTTATTATACAATATAAAAAAGAAGGAGGGTTTTATTGTCAAAATATACCTCAAATAAAGGGAGACTAAGACGAAGTCCCATACCATTAGTTTGATTCATCATTTATGATCCTGGTTCTTCATGAATAATAATAAAAAGTTAGTTTCCCCTTTTTAAGAACCCTTTTCATGTTTATTATACCTTTATACCCCTTATTAAAATGTTATAAAAATTCCGTAATTATTTAAGTTAATACTAGTGGTTTTTTCAATATTCGGTACTTGAGTCAAAAATGATCTTCTATAATTAAAAATTGTCCATGTGGTCAAAAGTAAAACATTTACATAATAGTATTAACGATTTAAATATAATATATATTGTAACACCTAGATTTTCAATTCCAGGATTTGGTTAAAATATTCATTCTGTTCACAACTTTGTCTTCGTTTTTGGGAGATCTGAGTTTGAAATTTTTAGTGTCTCTCGTGTTATTGATTTAAGACTTTGGTATTGGTTGTATTGTGTGGTACATTGTTTCCTATTTTTTCAAAAGGATGGTATTAGGACGTGGTGTTTTGGATTTGGATTAGTGACACCCCTAGTGACATCACTTTTGGGGTAAGTTGTTGAAGTTTATTGTCCCCATGATTGAGATGAGTCTTGGGTTAAAAATGTGGTATTCTTTTGGTTATTATTTCCCCCGATTCAAGGACTATCCTTCCCCTTGGTTTCCTCCTTGAACCCCCATTAAACTGGAGGATAATGGACAATTTTGGGGTGGCCAGAACATGCCGCACAGTTTGGCCACATGGTTCAAAATAGTGTAGGTGTGTCTAGATCATTAAAATATTTATGAATTTAAAATTTTCCCTCTAAAAATAAATCTAATCCTCTCCATTTCTCCCCCATTCGACCCCAACATCCATGTATGGTCTCCAAGCTCCCCCAAGCTTCCATTAAAGCCTTCTTTAATGGGGATTTTAGTGGATAAACTCCAAGATTTCTTCAAGTAAGTGTTCATATCTTCCTTTTAATCCCTTTACTTATGGTTTCATCCCTCTTTAATGATATTCCAAAAATGTTCATAGGTTAGAGATCAACCCTAGGGTTTGAAATGGTGTCTTTTTATGTGAAATCTTGAGATTTTAGGATTTTCATCACTTCCTTGGGCTGTGGCGGTGGTGTTCTTGATGTTTCACGCTAATATTTAAGGGTTTTGACTCAAACGGTAGGTAGTTCCATGTGTAACAATTTTTGGATGATTCATAATTCTTGTTTTATTAATTTAAAATTTTTATAATCTATTTTTATTGATGCAAAAACTGTTTTTGATGGATTTGGTAAAGCCTAAAATTTTATAGTTGCATTGTTTTTTGAAATTGTGTCATTTTCAAATGGTACTAATGGGATACCATTTGTGGTGGTTTAATAATATGTGAAATTAATTTATTAGTTATAGAATGGGGCTCAAAATTCTTGTTATTTATTTCATTAATGTCATGTAGTCCTTGGAAGGGGGATTCTGATTGGGTTTTATGTGTTTAACTTGGGTGGACATCTTGAAGGGGTTAACGAAAATGTGTGTATTTCATGTGTATCGTTTGTGGAATAATTCGTGGTTATTTTAGAGTACATGAAAAAGGATTAGTAAAATTTTCAAGGTCTTCAAATTCTTATTTTTTAGGGTTTTTGTGTGGTTTTGTCCTTGAAATATGGGTTTGAAATTGGTTTCATGAGAAATATTTGGGTATACTCTTTAGAATTGTTTTATTGAATATTTGAATTGATTAATTATTTATGTAAGAGTTGAAACCAATTTGGAAAACTATTTTTGATTGTGTATATTTTAAAATGTTACATTTTAAATGTGAAATGTTCTTTTTTATGATCAGTTCCATCTTTGGAAATGTTTATTAATTTCTTTGAAGGATTTAATAAATTGTGAAATAGATGTGAATGTGATATGGGCAATTATGTGTAAGTTTGATGTGAAAAATGAATTATGGTTTTTAATACGGTATTATGTTACATGTGAGTGGAATGTTATCTGAGTTGAAATATCTTGGAATGATTTTATAAAATTGTTTAATGGATTTTTGGAAGTGTTAAAGAAATTTGAAATGTGTTTTGGGGTATTTTTTGTGGGAGTTTGATTTCAAAATGCATTTTAATGAAAAAGTGGATTACGTTAATTGTGTGATATACATGGGTATGTTTGGTTAATTTTGGATGTGGAGTAGGTATTTTCATGTTCCAACTATATTTCATGTCTTGTTGAATCTTTTTTGAGTATAAGAGGGAAACCCTTGTATCTTGGTAGGTGGACGTGTACTAGTATGCTAGTGAATTTTGGGGGTTTGGCATCAGTTTCATATAGCATGATTGACACTTACAATACTAACTAAACTATGATGATGATGATTGGGGACCAATAAGTTATGGGTATGTTCCCTACTATTGGATCATGCAGGTGAATGGATATTGTGATGGTTACTCTCACTAAGATACGAGGTACCTGGGAGCCACAACGAGCTAGTGCCTAGGGATTATATTCCCGTTGCTTGTGCTCATTATATCCTTTATACATACAGTGAGCATACTGAATTTTTGGCTGTAAAATTTGGTATCATTTTTTATTATAAATGTGTTTATTCTTTAAAATATACCACTTGAAAACATCATATATTTAATGTTGAATCTTTTTTGAAATTGTAGCTAGCATTTCATATTTGGAAAACATACAAGATTTTCCTCTCAAAATCTTTATCACATGGAATATATTAGTGGTGGTATCCTACTAGGATTTGGATCACACCCTATATAAACATTTGGGTGTATGTATACATAGTTATTTTTGTTGTCATTGGTTGGGTACTGTTTTACATCTAGTGGTTCGGGTTTCTAGCAGGTCCATGGTGGTGATGTCTTGTTGAAATGGCATGAGGGAGGTGAATCTTTCCATGATGGTTGTTGGGATGTTTTTTTTGGTTTTTTACCTTATTTATAGTATTTTTGAGTTGTTTTAAACTAAGAAATTCAGTTCTGAATTATTGTGAAAGATTGTTTGGTTTTGGATAATCTAGATTCGTTTTATTGGATTCATTTGTTGTTTTATGTTTATAAACTCCGGTTAATAATTCTAAATGTTCAGTTTATGATATCTAATCACTTTTCCCGACCCATGGGGTTCAGGAATTCCCTTAAGGCCTTGTCAAGGTTTGAGTTGGGTGCCCATTTTGATGGAGACCAGATTTGATTTGTTACAAAATGGTATTGAAGGAAGGTTTTGGTTTACACTTTCGGTCACATTATTTGGAGAATATTCATGATAGTCTAGTGTTATGATTTTTGGGACATGGTATTCTGGTTATTTGTAGTTTTCTAGATCACCACACCCCAGTACGGGATTTGACTCTCTAGTATAAGTATGGATTTGTCTGAGTCCTCAGGGTTTCGTGGTATGATGATGATGAGGGGAAATGAAAATACATTTGGGTAATGGTCTTGGTGAACTCGCATGTCTCGGAAAGAAATTTGGAGCTTGGGATATTTCCCTATAACGCTATTTGTGATAGTGATGTTATTGGAATATTTCCTCGAACCATATTACCCAGTCACCCATCGAAACTAGTTTCCTTTCACATTGTCTCGTGTTCCTTAGTTTTTAAATATAGGATGTTTTGTTTTAACGGAAAAATGAATTGGTTTTAAGAAGTGTAATGTGTTTGTAAAATGAATTTATAATAAATAAATAATGGTTATATTTCTGAAATTGTTGAACTGAATTTTCATAATTTTTGAAATGGGAAATTGTGTGATTACAACTCTTTTGAAAGCAAGAACTATATTGACGTTGGTTTAGAAAAAGTGTTTCCAATAGAGTTTCTTACAAAAAATTGAAGGGTGTTTTAATAGGATGAGTTGTTTTTAAATTGATGTGTGTTACATGAAAGTGATTTCATTTTTAAATGGTTGTGCATTTATGAAATTTATTTTAATCTATAAATGGGATTTATATCTCATGGTTATCATCTTTGAGAAAAGGATGTGTTGGTAGACCGTTTTATTTTTTAAAAGTTGAAACATTTTTTGTTTTAATCATTGGTATTTCCATGAGAGACCACATGCATAGGGTTATATGGGATGATGGATGGTTGATGGCATGTATGGATGACTTCCTCGATGGATATGAGGAGGGTGCCTTGTGTGGCAAGAAAACATGGTTTTGCGAGGCCCATGGGGTACCATTGGGGGACATGCTAACTGCAGAACCATTTGTATTCAAAGAAATTATTTTAAAGGAATAAATGATGTCTCAATGACATGTTTGGTCTGGTGTGTATTATGTGAATTTTAAAAGTTTGATGTTGTGGGATTTTTCGAGTCGAAGAACCCCTCCTGTTTGAACCGAGTTTTTGGTTTGTGTTTGGTCGGTAAGGTGGGTTAAAGGGCCAGTTAGTGGTGTCACTTAAGAAATGTTTTTTGAATGCCTTTATGGGGTATCGCTTCACATTTTTTTATGGTTTTTGTAATGTTTTGATTAATTTACAATCATGGTTGGGTCTATTGGTTCTCTTGTTGGATAAGGTACCCCCTTTAAGGGTTAGTGAACAATTGATGTGCAAGCCGGATTGTTATGCCATTGGATAATATTCCAGTTGATCAGAATAAGGATTTTTTTCTCGGGAATTGTATATTTATTTTACCCCACTACCTTTCTTTGATTTGTATACTATCTTGTGGCGTGAGATTTCTCATTGAAGCTTGAATGATACCTTAGCTTCTTGTGTTAATTGATTTTTCAAATGTGGTAGTGGTCAGGTGTGGTCAGTGTGGATGAGTATTTGGATGGTGTCTAAGAGGGACTCTAGGTCCATTTTAGTCTATTCTAAGAAAGTGTTCATGTTAAACCACTAGTGTGGAAAATCTAGTCATGGGAGATGATTATGGACACTTTCTGGAACTGTTTGTTTCTTAGGGACTTGGCATAAGTTCCCATTCCATGTATTGATTCTATCAGTTCCAATGGTCATGTTCGGTGATACCTTGTGATGTCGTGGGCTCATTTGATTATAATGGAGAAGGACATGAAATCCTCAGTGAGCCTCAGTTATATTTGGAGTATGCCTCCTTTGAAAAAACATTTAAATCCATTTTTAGAGGTAGGTGTTTATTTGTGTTCTTTCTTTCTATTGCCTCTTACTATAAAAAATAATGTGTGATGTGTGTGAATCTTCTAAGCACTTATTTTAGTGAAGTGGAGGGGTAGGGTAAAGTGAATTTTAGAATGTATTTTTTCTTGGTACTCCCATCTAGGGTTCCATTGTATTTTTTTGTAGCATTGGAAGAAGAAGTTGTGTTCGGGGGTTTTCAAATCCTATCTACAAGGCCGAAAATTCTTCAATCATTTGAGCTCTATCTATAGGTCTCGAAGAGAAGCTGGTGTGTAGTCTGGGGAAATCCCAGGGTCATTTAAACCCTTGAACAAATTCTTATCCTTAGTATGAAATATGGGTAATAGTTTAAAAGTATGTTGTTTCCATATTTATATTATTGTTCTCGTTTGATAGAATGAGGTTTGAGGACCTCATGTCTATGTTATCACACAATGTCATTCCATCCCCCTTTGGTTTCCATTGTGTTTTTGGAGAATGGTCTGAAACATGGCTAGATTGGTTGAGCACATAGTTTTTTGCATGGCTAGTAGTTACCATGCTCTAGAAAACCATGCATGTTGAAGGATCCACATGGTTAGTGTATGGTTTCCTAAACTTTGCGGAATAACCATGATACAATAACAATCATTTAAGGTTATGGGTCTTCTTGTTCCAGCCTAATATGGTCATTTAAGATAGTTGGTTCTTTTTTTGGGGATACCCACTATGAATTTTATTAATTTTCATTTGGAATGGTCTAATTGGGGTTTACCCCTTATACCAAGGAGTTTGTTTGGGCCTCCTGCTATTATTTCCCTCATCCTATCTCTGGAAACATTATATTCTCTCTTATGGTGGGGAGCGCATTTCTATATCCCTATACTAGTAACATAGATTGGCCCATGGTATTGTCTGGGCATTAGATAGTATTCTTTGTTGTTATCTAACTACTTACATCTTTCTTCGGTAAACGTTGGGCTTGGATAACACCCAACGGTCTGGTTAAAGAAAAGAAATTGTAATCATGTTTTTTCTTTTTGATCATTTGGGTAAGTTTATAGAGTATTTTTTGGATGGTTTTGGAGGAGTTTTATTATAGAATAAACTTTAAATGTGCTTGGTCATTTCAGGAAAGTGATGTAAATCTTGGTTTGTGAGAGTATCCCTTCCTTAATTGATCGATGGAGGTGTTTTGGACATTTGGGGGCGGACTGAAGCTTGGAAAATGACTTCATCATGATTTATTTGATGGGTTTGATTATTGATTTTTGGTCTTTCTGTGAATTTATAAGGTTGGAAAGATTTATGGTGGGGGTAATTTCCACACCATGATTATCGATTTCATGCTTTGGTCTCAATCTTCTTTCGGTTTATAGAATTTTATTTGTTTCAGGGTGTTCCGGGTTTGAAATTTAGTTTTATACTTTGTTCTTGATCTATTAATTTGGTCTTGGGTGAATTGTGTTGTAGTTGGTCTCCTATTTTTAAAAATTATTGTATTAGGGTTTTCTATTTTGGAGTTGTATTAGTGACATCCCTAGTGACACCACATGTGGAATAAGTTGTTTAAGTGGTTTGTACCCTTGATTGAGATGAGTCGTGGGATGATAAGGTTGTTTTATTTTGGGTATTATTATCCTCAATACTTGTACAATCATTCCCTTTAGTATCCCCTTATGCCCCCCCCCCTAAATTGGAGGATAATGGGCAATTTTTGGGTGGCCAAAACATGCCACATGTTTTGGCAGCAAGGTTCCAAACTGGGCAGGCAAACCGTGCAGTTATTTGCAGCTCATTAAAATATTTTTAAATTTCCCATTTTTCCCCATGTTAATAAATATAATCCTCCTCATTTCTCCCCCATTCCACCCAATAATCTATGGGAGGTCTCTATTATCTTTCAAGAATCTATGGAATCCATCTTTGATGGGGTTTTTGGTGGGGAATGTACAAGATTTTTTCATGTACGTGTTCCTCTATTCCTTTTCAATCCTTTCTTAGGGTTTCATTATGCTTTCATGATGTTCCAAAATTTCCTGCTGTTCGGGATTGAACCTAGGGTTTTACATGATGTATTTTTTGGGTAATCTTGAGATTTTATATTTCTCTTCACTTCCTTGTGGTATGGCAGTGGTGCGCTTGATGTTTCACACAAAGCATTAAGGGTTATAACTCAAAAGGCAGGATATTAAATGTGTATCCATTTAGGACGATTTAGCTTGATTGGATGGTTAATTAAGATTATTTATAATCTTTTTTTTGTGGTTCAAAAATAGTTTTTGATGGATTTGGTTAAGAATTTAATTTTATAGTGTCATTTAAGTTTGAAATTCTGTACTTTTAAAATTTAACTAATGTGATACATATTGTTGTAGTTTTATAAAATGTGAATTTAATTTTTTTGATACTGAAGGGGGATTAAAATTCTATTTTGTTTTTTCCTTAGTGTCTTCTAGTCCTTGGAAGGGTGATTTTGATTGGGATTCATTGTGTATAACATTGTTGTTCTTATTAAAGGGGTTTATGAAAATGTGTGTTTTTCATGTGAATCTTTTGTGGTATAATTTGAAGTGATTTATTTGTTGTTGAAATAGGTTCAGTAAATGTTGAATGGTCTTCCAATTATTATATGGTAGGGATTGGTGTTGGTTTTTCATTGAAATATCGTTCTGAAATGGGTTTTATGAGCATGGTTTGGTTATACTCTGTAGAATTGTTTTATGAATGATTTTAATGGTTTAATGATTTATATAAGAGGTGAAACCATTTTGGAAAACTGTTTTTGAGTTGGTCTATTTTGAAATGGTCCATATTAAATTTTAAAGTGGTTGTTTTTTGATGTGTTCCATCTTGAAAATGTTTTATAATTTTTTAAAGGATTTAATAAATTGTGAAAGAGATACAGGAGTGATGTTGGCTATTTTATGTGAGTGTGATGTGAAAAATGGATTTAGTTTATTAAAAGTTTATTATGTAACATGTTATTGGGATTTTGTTTGTTTTTTAATATAGTGGAAAGGGTTTATAAATTTTTTTATTGGATGTTTTTAATTGTTAATGAAAGATAAAATGTGTTGTTGGCTATTTTTGTTGTGAGTTTGATTTCAAAATGGATTTGAATGAAAAATTGGATTATGTGAATTGTGTGATATACAAGGGGATATTTGGTTAATGTGTGGTGTGGAAGTGGTATTTTCATGTGTATACTATATATCTTTTCTTGTTTAACTTGTTAGAAAACAAATGGGAAACCTGAGTATATAGGTGGTGGACGTGTACTAGCATGCTAGTGAATCTGTGGGGTTTGGCCTCTGTTTCAAGTAGCATGATTGAAACATGAAACCCTAACTAAACTATGATGAAAATTAATGGGGACTAATAGGTTATGGTTTTGTTCCCTAATAGTGGCCCATCCATGAGAATGAATATTATGATGGTTACTCTCACCAATATAAGAGGTACCTAACACCCACAACGAGTCAGCTCATAGGTGTTATTTTCTTATTTCTTTTGCTCATTAGATCCATTATCATACCGTCAACATATGGTATATTTGGATGGATAATTTAGTAGCTTTGAATTTAATTTTAAAAGTGTTGATTCTTTAAAATAACCTACTAGAAATCTACTTTTTTTACGGTTGATTCTTTTTTGAAATTTTATCTAGCATTTCATGTTTTAAAAACATGCATGATTTTTGTCACTAAATGTTTATAAAATTGAATCTCTAATTGGTGGCATCATACTGGGATTTGGATCACACCCTACATACACCTTTGGGTGTAATTAGACTTCTTTATTTTCGTTATCACAGATTGGGTACAGTTTTAGTTCCAATGGTTCGGGTTTCTAGCAGGTCTGTGGTGGTGATGTTTTGTGGAGATGGCTTGAGGATAGTGCCTCCTGCTACTAGTGTTTTTGTGATGTTTCATTTTGGTTTTGTACCTTTTTACAGTCCATGAAAATTATTTTTTATTTTATAAAGTCGGCTTAGGGGTGTCTGGTGCCCAGCAAAACAGATCCAGCAAACCATAAAAGAGTACAACTAAGGAGCACAAAATTAAAAGTCATAGTACCTGAAGTCTTCACCGCATCCCAAACTTGATTTCTCTTCCCCAGTGGCTGATTCCCACTCCGGGCTTCCCCAGAAACTTGCACTATGAACACGATTTCTAAGATTCTCCAGGGCAGCCATGTCTGGCAAAGTCTTCATAATCCCGCTGCCTTTCTTGATTGCAAGGTTCACCTGCTTCTCCCTTTTTGAAGCAGAACAGGTCCGCATTGGGTGCGGGAGATAAGAATAGTCCTTCCTTGATCTCCTATTTGTAGTTACAGCCAACATTTTTCCCCTGCAAATTCTTTCGGAGTCCCCTATTTGTAAATGATTGTTTGGTTTAAAAAATCATATTCATTTTATTAGATTCATTTGTTGTTTTATGTTTATAAACTCAGGTAAATAATTACCAATTTATAATTTCTGATACTCGAGCACTAGTTCCAGCCCACGGGGATTGGGAATTCCCTTCAGGCCTTGTCACAGGCTGGTTTGGGTACAAGTTTTGATGGGGACCAGATTCAGCTTTTGACATATATCCAGTATATATGTGTTTATAATAGTCTATCACCATTGGAGATAAGAAATAAAATTCACCATTCTTGGGGATGTGAAACCGTACGTAAGCATGCATGCTACTTTAATTTATTGGTAATATTAAAGAAATAAATACTAGATGATACACAGATATATATTAATTCCATTATAACATCATATGATATATATGTAACTAAAATTAATTAACACCATCATTTATATGTTCCATTTATGGCATGAACATGTCATATCACTTCGAAGGGGTGGTAGTCGGCACTTCCTCAAATGAAATTATCATATTTTCACATCATTAAAAGAATCAAGTTATGTTTGTAAATAAGAATTACATTATAATAGATAAAATATAAATATAATATGTATCAGATATAAATAAATAACCATCATAATGGCCACCATTAGGGATGGAAGGGTAAAATAAAACAATCATCATTTCATTAGGTAGCAATTCACCGTAGACAAAAACAATTTGTTAGTATCCATTTGATGGAGGTGTGTGTAAGTGTAGTTTGAATACATCTCATAAAACCATTCTATTATATTTTGGACACTAGTTTTGTTATATAATATATGAATAAGAATATAATAATGATTGAAGAAGTAAAATAATTGAAAGGAAATTGAGAAATTATGCTACCTATAAAAAGTGTGACTCACTTTGATTTGAGTCAAAAGGATTTATTGAATTTTATATGACCTTGGTAAGGCTTCTCGGTGTGTGTTATGGATTTTGGGAGCTTATTTTGGGATAATTTGGATAATAGATGGGTATTGAGAGGTGTTAGTAAGTGGTTAGAGGTGGGGGACTTTTATAAGAGGGACAGTGGCCCTTTAAGAATATCATGAAAAATTATTTTATTATAAATTTATTTTCAATTTAAAATGTTCAAAAAGTAATTTATTTTCCATTCTATGATGATTTTGGGTATAAAAACACTCAACCATGAGGTTTTAGACGGGTCTTGGTCTCAAATGTAACCTTATCTTAGAGCTTTAACCCTTAGTAACCTAATTTAACTCTTAATAGGTCTTCTAGTTTAATCATAATATATGGTAAATTTAGTTTCAATAAAAATCCAATCAAACCTCATGTGGTTTATTAATTACATTTTCAACATTATATTAGTCATTTAGCCGAATATTATATTTTTAGGGCAATTAAATTACTTAATGAAAGATTATTTGTTTTAAAAACCCATTTTAATCAATTTTTAAACTATTCTTATCTTGAAATTTTAAAATTGGATTAAAACTTGTTTATTTTGATCAAACATAATTAATTAAATGTCAAAAACTCATAATAATCCCTAAAATTTTGGGATGGAATAAAAAGTTTCAAAATAAATTTATTTTAATATTTATAATCTCATTTATTTAAATCATTCATTAATAAGGTAATCACTACATTACCATTATGTCAAAAATATATTTCATTATATGATGTTTGCAATTAATAAATAAAATACCCTGATTTATGAATGCTTTTCAAATTTCTAATTACTATTTATAGTTTAAATGATCACTTATATAACCCTATATAATAATGGTTTTACTAAAAGATATATGTTTATGTTATATTTCACTTTACGTCAAATTAATTAATATATAATGTCATTATCACTCCCAAGTGGCTCTATCGGGTCCCCAAATCGACCCAAGAATGCCCTTAGTATAACATATCCAATAAAATATGATTATGACGCGTGTTACGGTAGTTAAATGTTATTATAAAATTATTTGTTACCCTTATTTTCCCTATTTACTATTTAACCATGGTAAATTAAATAATTACTGAAGTTACAATTCATAATGTCTAAAAATAAAAGGTCAATATTTACCTAATTTTGAATTTTTTATTCATAATATAGAAGCCATTTTACAAAATTAAAAAAAATCTCAAGGAATTAATTTAAATTTAATTTTAGTAGTCAAAACCTAAAAGTGGGATTTTAAAAATAAATATAAATTATACGATATAAATGTTTTTCTGTCCAATTTAAAAGTGAAATTACTTAAAATAAAAATAATTTTATTAAAAGATAAAAATATAATTGAAATACACCTTAAAACAAATTAAAATAATAATGTAAATAAATAAATAAATTATATTGTAATGTAGTTTTGAATTAAAATACAGTATTTTGTACGATTCATAAAAATATGATTTTATCATAAAAATAAAAATATTTCATCAAATGTAAATTTTAATATTCTGATTCTAATAAAGATTTTTATTTTCTCTTATTTAATATATTAAAGTGACAAAAACATTATTTTAATAGTCTTCTCCATCAAAAGGTGGTAAACCATCCTTTTAAAAATATTAGAGTATTACATGCTTAGATTTAAATTCATTCTCTTTATAGGCCCATAAATTTTATTGGATGAAGGTAAAACATTTAACAAACATGTAAAATAATATTGTAGTTAGTTATGTTCTTCCCCTCAATTACAATGTCTTGTCTTTGACAACCATTTAAAATAATATCATTAATATATTATTTTTTGGTATAAATCAAATATGTGTGCAATATAAGATTTAATACAAAGTTGTTGTTGTGTGTAGCGTATGATATCAGACAAAATTTCTTCTTATAATAAAATTAACTTTTTATTGGTAAATAATACTTGTTATGAAAATGTATTATTCTATAAATATCTAGGATGATACATCATTCCCCACTTTTGGAATTTGTGTCCCTATAATTATATATACTTATCAAATAAGTGACAATATTTCTCACCCATAACATTTCAGACATCCATGTTTTCCCTTCAACCTTATGGTTCTTACTCAAAACCATAACACGAAAATTCATCTTATTCATCAATACTCGATCTTAGTGGTCATGAATCTGTTCTTCTAGTTCTTTATAAGAATGTTTCTCTTCCAACCAACCACCTATGGGCTCAGAACATGAGACAGATCCTGCATATACATTCTCAACATTGAAAAATGAAAAATATTGTGTACATATGATAAAATTGAAAGTAACAACACCATTTTAGAAAAATATCCAATATTCTCTTTGATTTACTAATGTAAAATTAATTGTAGACATTGATTTTATTTCTAAAAATAAAACATCACACTTTTCGAAGAATAAAATTTGAGAATTACATTATCACCTACCTTGAAAAAAATATCCTTACTTTAGTTATCTATTTATCTTTTTTGCTTCATTTGTTTTTTCCTCATGTGCTTTTGAACCAATGAACTTTTTATTCAATATCTTCTACCAATTTTGGTCTCATCAACTTCCTTTCACCTACTTCATCACAAAAATCCAGAGTTCCACACCACTTTCTATATAATTCCTCAAATGGGCCATCTATATAATTGAATGACAACTATTATTATTTGAAATCTCTACCAAAGACTGATATTGATCCCAAAATCCATGGTATTCTATTGATCATGAACATAAAAAATCATCCAATGCCATAATTATTATTTTTGAATGCCTATATGACGAAAGATGAAAAACTATAATAAAATTTAATTAAGTACCCAATGACTTCTATTTTTTTTTAAAAAAAGATACAAGTGAACCATGGATCACCATCATATTTAATGGAGAGGGGAACTCCATGTAACCTGACGTTCCCTTTAATAAACAATAATAAAAGTTGATCTCGAGACAAAATATCTTGAATAAGATTAAACTTATCATAATTATCAATTTATCAACCTCAAATCAGATTTTTTTTTACCACGAGATGTTTTTCATAATCCCACAATTTAATCCATATACACATTTTATCATTTCAAATATGGAACTGGAAAAGGATATAGCATCCCTTTTGGTAATTTACACTCGTCTTTAACCTACTAAAAAATCCAACACTTCACAGTAATTTCAACAATATCCTTTCTCATTCCATTTTACCAGAAATAATCCCGAAGATATCTGTACAACATAGTACTGATAGGATGAACTGGAAATGGAGAACTATGAGTTTCACATAACAAATCTTTCATTAACTATGAATCAAAATGCCCACATAATGTATTTCCAAACCTCATACCCAAATATTTATCCATGTTAAATTTAGGCAACATGCCCATCGGAACCAATTCTACATTTTTCTTCAACTCACTGTCTTCTTTCAATGCATGCATAATTCTGTTTGATAGTGATGATTTCAATGTCACCTTAAACAGAATATAGGAATTCCATACAGCAATTACTTCTAATCCAAAATTCATCAAATAAAAAACCAATAGATCTCATTCCAAATGTAGAATGGTTAATGTAGCATTACTCATTTCACTTAAAGCATCTACACCTTTATTTTCCCTTCCTATATGACAATGGATCATGAAATCATAATCATTGATTAATTCCAGCCATCTCCTCTATCACTTGATTAATTATTAATTAGTGAATATATAATTCAAACTTTTGTGATCAGTATATATTTCAAACATTACACCATAAAAATGATGCCTCCAAATAATAAAAAAAAACAGAAGCTAATTCCTAATCATGTGCATTGTAATATAACTCATGAGATTTTAATGGAAATGATGCATAAGTAATTAACTGATCATTCTCCACTAGGACACAACCACATACTTTTAGTGAATCATTATTATTGATAACAAACCCACCACTCCTGGAAGACATGGAAAAAACTATTGCATTAACAAACCTTCTTATCAGTTCCTGAAAACAATTATCCCATTCTTTTTTCTCTATTAACATAACAACCCTACGTGTTCTCTTAGTTAGTGGGATAGATAACCAAGAATAGTTTTGCAAAATATTTATTGAAATAACCTGAATATCCTAGAAAAGCACAAATCATTGTGATATATGTATGTATTGGAAACCCTTCAACAACTTTTTTTTAAGAAGGTTCAGTAGTTATTCCATCATTAAAAACAATATGAACAAGGAAAGAAATTTTTTCTACCGAATTTCACACTTAATAAACATTCCATATAGGTTATTATCATTTAATTATTGTAAAATAATACTTATTTGACATTGATGTTCCACTATGATTTTAGAATATTAAAAAATATCATCAATAAACACAACCACCTTTTATCACCTGAGTCCACTGATCCATCATTCCATAAAACTATTCAGTTCCTATTATGACCATCTCAGGATGTTGATTTGGAAGAATATTTCCCTCTATATTCCTTCTTTACATAGCATCCCTATTTCCTCTCAAGATCATCGTCCTGAAAAAACATATCTTAGAGGAAGCAATGTAATAATCGTAAAATGCTATATCATTTCCATTTTATCGGAAAGTAAAAATATTTTATGGATATTCTATCAACAATATTCTTACATAGAAATATATCTAATCTGACTTATGATACCAACTAAAAGGCTAAATCCTTAATTATTATTTACTCTTGAGATAAGTCAACAAATTGACTTTAATTCACATCGAGGTTCTATTAATGTTTAGAATATTAGATAATTAGGTCATAACTTATACATAACATCTTAAATATTTCATATTGAATCTTCTACTCAGTATCTATTTTTTTTTCATTAAACCAAGAAAATGAAGTAGGGCATTGATTATTGTTTTAGTAGCATAATTTTTCTTTAACACCATACTTGACTATATTAATCTTTATGCACCATGAAAAAAATTTCAATTCCAGGGATACGTATAAAAATCTCATCCAAGGATACATAATGAAATAAAAATATTAGTCTTGGGATAACATGAAAACATTGAATAGTTTATCCTAAAGTAAAACTTTTCAGCTTTAAGAAGTAGTTAATATACTTCACTGAATATAAACTTTTTTCCTAACCATTTGGTAACAAAAAAATTTCCATAAATTCCATAGAAAGCAAAATATAGAATATAATGTTCCCTAGAGACAGAAACATACATAAATGTACTAACTATACAGTCCACTTCCACACATTTTATTAAATGTAATAGTCATACAATCGACCTCCATACCCAATGCATTAGAGGTTATAACGTAACCGCTCATACATGGTTTGCAACAGAACAACAAACCATTTGGTTTATCACATAACTACCCATCATTTCTTTATCATCTAACCAGCTTTCAAATGTTCAAGTAGCATTATATAAACATAGGCCATAATATATTTAAAATATCATCATTTAACTAATAAAATTTTATTTTCAATCCCAAGAAATCATTTCAAGATATAGAAATAATAAATCCATTTAAAATACCCTTTTCAATACCAAAACACCCAGAAAAGGTAAAAGGGATTTCATTTCCTTTTGAAAACATTATGGCTTATAGAGGAAGCCAAATATCAAATAACCGTTTCGGTGGGGGAGAGGTCGTTGTTGCAACATACATTAAATAAATATTCCATTTTATGTTTAGTAAAACGCTTCATAGAAAAAAGATTCCCATTGAATGAAATTAAAATTAATTGTGTATTTTAAACATTGTATAAAATATGGAGGTCTATATTATCAAAATATGCCTCAATAAAAGGGAGATTAAGACGAAGTCCCTTACATTGAGTTTGATTCATCGCGTATATTTATTTTTCTTCCTAAATAATAAAAAAAAGTTAATTTATACTTGATTAAAACCCGTTTTAAAGATTATTATTCCTTTTTATCACTTATTATTATTTTATTGGAATTACATAATTATTTAAGTAATATTGGTCATTTTGTCGATATTAGGTACGTGAGTCGAAAATAATCATGTTATAATTGAAAATTGTCCATGTGGTCAGATGTAAATTATCTCTAGAACAATATTTATGATTTAAATGTCATTTATATCCAGTATATATATACTTATAATAGTCCATAACATTTTGATATAAGAAATTAAATGCATTGTTTATGGATACGATAAGCTGTACGTAAGAATGGAAACAACTTTCATATATTTTTCATATTCAATAAATGAAAAATAAATTATACATAAGTATATTATAAATACATTATAATATCAAATGATATATATGTTACATATGTTAAATAATTTCATCCTTTATATGTTCTTCATATGGCATTATTGAGTCATATATCTTTGAGGAAGCGGTAGTCCACACTTCCTCAAATGAAATTACCATATCATCACATCATGAAAATCATAAAGGAGTGATTGTAAATAAAAAATAAAGTATAATAGAAAAAATATAAATATACTATATATAATATATAAATTCATTATAATGTCCATCATGAGAGTTGGTAGGGTAAAATCGAACAATCATTGCTCCGTGAGGCATCCGTTTGTCGTACAGAGAAAGAGTGTGTTCGTATCCATTGGAAGGAGGTGTGGGTATGTTTAGTTTGAATCCTTATCATTAAAAATTTTTAGTATACTATGTATAAAGGTGTTTTTATGTAATCAAATATTATTAATGTAATAGAGAGTGAAGAATTAAAGTAATGGAAGGAACTTTAGAGAAGATGTTACCAATATAATGTGTAACTCCCATTATGTTAAGCCAAAAACGCAATTGAAATTCCTTCTATCCAAGTTAAGAATTCAAGGAAGAATTAAGGGATTTTATATGCTTTTTTTGGAACAATTTGGATGATCCAAGTGGATTTATATGTGCGAGTAAGTTGGTAGATGTGGTTTCCTTTTATAAGAGAGAGGAGGGTAACTTTAGGAATATCTTGAAATATTATTTTATTATAAATTCATTTTAGTTTTGAAATGGTCCCAAGACATTAATTTAAATGATATGATTCTTTTGGGTCTAAAACCACCCAATCAATATTATTTATAAAGGTTTATGTCAAAACATTGACCTTATCTTTTATCTATAACCCTTAGTTAACTCATTTTACTCTTTTCATTTCTTCTTGTATATTCAAAATATATGTTTAATATTGTTATTATAAATAACCAATATATCTTCAAGGTGTTAATTAATGACATGATGAAAATTATATAAGTAATTTTACCAAATATTATATTTTTAGGATTATTATATCATTTAATAAAGTAATAAATTTAAAAAAATCATTTATGTAAATTTTTATACTATCTGTATCTAGACTTTTTAAAAATACATAACAACATTATTAATTCAAAAAAACATCATTAATTCAATGGAAAAATTCATTATCATCCATATAATTAACTTATGGCCTAAAAAGCTTCAAAATAAATTTATTAATTTATTTATAATCTCATTTATTTAAATCATTAATTAATAAGGTAATCATGAAATCATCATTGTTTCATAAAAAAATTTATGTATATAATGTCTAATAATTATAAATAAAATACAATGATGTAGGAAATCATTCTATATTTCGAATGAATATTTATAGTGAAAAATATCACTTATGTATCTCTATATAATTTTTTTAACTAAATGATGGATGTGTTTGTTATATTTCACTTTACAGTAAATTAATTAATATAACATGTCATTACCACTCCCAAGTGGCTCCATGAGGTCCCAAAATCGTCCCAAAAATTACCTTTTAGGGAAATATCTCATCCAATAATATTAGGACATGATCTAGGGTTGTTTAATATTTTTATAATATTATGTTTTACCCTTATTTACCAGATTTACCCTTAAACAATGGTAAATAAAATAATTACTGAAGTTACTATTCATAATGTTTACAAATATAAGGAAACTATTTACAAAATTAGGACCTCCTAATTTTAAATATGAAATCCATTTTTCAAAATTCAAAACACCGAATTGGTATAAATTAATTTAAAAATAATTCTTTTTTTCAAAACAAAAAAGTGGGTTTTAAGGAATAATAACTATCAAAATATTGACATTTGTTTATGTCCAATTTTAATGTGAAAGTATCTTCAATGACAATAATTTAATAAAATAAAAAAATCCAAATTACACATTTCAAATAATTAATATGAGTTTCTATATATATAATTAAATTAGATTAAAATCCATTTTTTAATTAATATGCATTATTTTCTCACAATTCATTAAAATGTGAATTTTATCTGAAATATTCCAAAATTTCATCCAATTTTTTTTTATGTTCGACAAATAAATATGACTTTTTTTTCAAATTGAACAAATTAAAGTGAAAAATAATATCTTTAAATAGGCTTCTTCATCAAGAGGCTGTAAACAAACCTTTTAAATATATTAGAGTATTTAATGTTTAAAATTGGATTCATTATCATTTTAAGACCCAGATATTTATTTATTAATTGTTAATCATTTAACAAATATGTACAATAATATTGTAGTTTGTTCTGTTCATTCCTACCATTACAAAGGATAGGCATTAACTACCATTCCAGACAATATTATTATTATATTGTATTATGATATTACTCAATGTTGTGTCCTTTGTATGATTTAAAAGAAACATGTTGTTGCATGTTGTGTATGCTATCAAGAAAAATATCTTCTTTAATGTAACCTTAATATTTTATTAATAAATAATATATTATATTAAAAAGTATTGTGGTATAAATACCTATGATTCTACAGTAATTATCTTCCGTTTTTCTCTATATTATTATTGTTTATTGTGAGATAAAACATTGGGTTATCACTAACTGGATCAGAAATTATTTCTTGTTCAAGAAAATAAATTAAATGTGAATTGAATTTTAAAACGTAAACCACATTTTACCCCCACCTTCAATCAATGTTCATTCCTTCCAGGGGATCAACAAATTGTATTAGATAAAGGGTACCCACTAATGATCGATGTATTCCTTTGTAGATTTTAATAGAATTTTTGACATCTTAACCTCACCGGATTTCATAGGAAGAGGAAGTGTGTGTGACTAGTCATAGGTGACATCCCAAATACCCTAATGGCGGAAAATAAATGTCATGGTCCTCAAGAACCCTTGGGAGAGATTTTTTCATTTTAATAATAATCATGAAACCACATGAAATAATAAAATAAACCCCAATAGAATGCATGGGTACAATAATTAAACGCAAAACATATCTAAGACACCAACCACATCATAGTAAACCTGGAAACCAAGTTACATATGAAAAATATTAAAAAGATAATAAAATCATGTTAATTATATCCATGTGAAATATCCCAACCTTCTCCAACCTCCAATGTCACAATGAACACCAAATGTATTAAGAAAAATCACTACAGAACTGAGACACATTGCTATTACTCTTTTCTCAATAAATTACATCTGAAAAATAAAAATACTACTCAATATGTGGGTAATTATCAACGCATTAGGATTAAACCAATGAATTTCCTACTCAAGACACTTGGACACAACATGTTGGAGCATTAATATAATATAACAAAAAATGATAATCACTTCTCATCTAATCCAAAAACAATTTCCCTGAATGATTAAAAAATAGGTCTTTCAAACATTTGTCACTTAATTTGGGATACCCATTCCACAATTCAAAACATTCACACATTGAAAAATGAATGTTTAGGTGACAGTTCCATACTCATGAGCGGTATCTCATCAATCTACCATGTTATCCTAATACAACCAATTATTGGAAACCCATTGGAACATTCCCCTTTCAGAAGCTCACATCTAATGAAAATGAAACATCACCTTCAATGAATGAAATAACCAATCCTAGAAATTTCAATTAAACCTTTATTTTTAATTATGAACTAGTACAATGTGCCATCTGACCTAACATCCAAACCAATTAGAGACATCGACTGAGGGTAATTCCTAATTCTTGGTGGTTGTGAAATATTTTAATAAATAAAATATAGTTTATGTGTGAATGATTTAATCATATAAAATTTGAATAAAATAATAAACTAAATAATTTTTCTATTTATAAATAACCAACAACTAATTATAAATAGATCTAAAATGGATCCAGGTACATATTACTTTAATCCAAATGAAAACATAATACAAATCCTAACCAGTATTGAATTAATCTCAATTTGACTTCATGGTTACCTCCATCCAAAATCATACTAGCCACTAGCCTAACATGATCAAATTATGAGAACTCAAACTATAAATGCTATACATGGAAAATAGCATGGGTCTACTGACACTGAATGGTACAAGTGTGGTGTGGGATTGACATCATTGAAGACAACCCTCGTAGAATATATTCATTTACTTTCTTGAAAACATTCGACCAAAAACAATAGGAATATTTAATATGAGTATAGGTTTTAAAACATTTAAAATTACAACCACAATGGTCCCTTTGTCATATTACACATGCCACATTTTCAATTTCAAAACAACTTCACCATTTTAATTTCCAAATCCAAAAATAAAAATCCAACAAGGTGATACCTAGAAAAGATTAATGTAAATAGAAGAAATATACATAAAACCAATTGAAATTGAATGTAAATAGAAATATATAGATAGTAAACATAAAAATTTCCTAAGAATTCATAAAATGATCATTGGATGTACTCGGATTAGGGTCAACTTCAAGTGTATGGTGTAGCTCTATAGTCTATAAACAATTGGCTGCTCTAAACTGGCCACCCTAGTTTCCCAATACACATGGCCTCTATGGAATAGAAGGGGTTTCGTAACATTTAATTGTTTTTGATAATCAATATTCACTCCAAATACTAAAAGTCACCTGGTAATCCCATGGTAACAGAACACCATATATGTAGTAGGAATTTTAACGTGTGACTCACCATACATTCCGTAACCACACATTCCTACCCCATATACTATCAACACCTATATGAAAACCCATATATGGAAATACCTATACAAGGGTTCCCATCATATAGAAAACCTTTTACATTTTCCAAATGATATATTTCATCCAAAAAAGTTCAAAACACTTCACAAAACATTTTAGAGATCCAATTGGGTTCACATCATTTGTGTTTTAATACAAAACCCACAATGCATTTCATGTGCCTGATGACCATACAATTGTAAAACCAATATTCATTACAAATCCAAAAACACATCATTTACCAAAATCAATATGAAACAGATCATTGATATATATAATACCAAATGGTCCAGTAATATTTCTAGTGAAATTCATTTCCCCCCTTCTATTTCAAAATCAACATGGAAGAAAACATGCAGAAAGGTGAAAACCGGGCTTTCATATCATATTAAAACTGACCACATTTTAAAGTATAATAAGGGTCATAATTTCTAACATAATACTTAAAAACATCATTAATCCACTTTGATAATATGGACCACTTAGATATCATATATGGCTAATGAAAATTGAAAAATATTCTAGGTGAAAGGTTAAGTATTTTGAAACCGATACTTTATGTTAAACAAGGACATTATCTTTTGATGGCACATCCATACACACTAATTTTCAAAATATATATGTGCCTACATCCAATAAGGGCCACCTTAAATCACAAGATAAAACAAAATAGTTTTTAAATAAACCCACTCACATTTCAAAACAACACACAATCTATACATGATAAGATCATCATAAAAATTACCCAATTACTAATATAAATGTCATATCATTCTTAAAAAACTATATCTAAATATTATCCAATGGAATAAAAATACATAACATAACATTAATATTTAAAATAACTAATTACAATTTGAAAAATACCTCAGATCATACTACGCACCAGAATTAGAGAAACCTATTAAAACAAATTCCACTAATTATTGAAAAAAAGAAAACATCATACCAATAAAGTAAAACATACCACAGTCATGAAAATTTAAATTTTATATTATTTAATTACACAAAAGCATCAATAGAATGAGTTTTAAAGGAAAATAAAGGAAACCTTTACCTCAACGGTGTTAGAATGGTATGAAACTGTTGAAGAAGGAAGTAAATGTTCAGAATTTCATTCTACACAGCCTAAAAATCAATATAATCAAACCACTAATAAACCCTATCTAATATGTTATTTTTAATAAAAGAACCCACCAAGATATAACAAATAAATGAAGAAAGGATAAGTGTAAGGAGTTAAAATTTAACAAACACTATAAAAACATACATTAGAATCATGGAGATTTATCCATGGAGGGAGGAGAACCAAGGGGGTGGGGGTTTGAGAAATGAATCATAATAAAAAAACAACCCAAGGGGGGAGATCAAGAATTTTTTATAATAATAGGGGATAAATGTTTATGTAATTTAATATTTTAAAAATATGGGCATCATTCACAGGTTTTCCACAAAGTCTACCATACTGTGCACCAATTGTGCTACAGCTACAACCTATGAAGGAATCGACCACATGGTAAAACCACACGGTTTGACATAAAGTTTGAAAACAATGTGGATGATTCATTCCAAAATCCCACACCTTTCGTTCCATTACCTAGGATATGAAAAACATATCTACTCACCATGTTCTTCCCATAAAATGCGCAAATTTCACCCAAATCACAAGAAATAAAATATTTTAAATGATGAGTAAACACAAAACTCATCCCATGGATCCAAGATAAATAAAAAAAATAAATAATGGAATTTCCAAGGTGGGGGTGTAAAAATTACACTCACCAAAATTACATGAACTCAAAAAAAATCCCCCTCACTAGAAAACAATCTCATCAGTATGAGACAATCTTAAGAAAAGGAACATCAACTCAAACAAAAAACCAAAAACCACCATCCATAAACATTAAAAAACACATCCTAATCCAAATGAGAAGAACTAAAACCAACACTAACCAAACATAGAGCTATGAAAACTCAAGTAAATCATTTTACCCAAATAGAAACATTCAAAAATACATTTCTACTTAGGGTATGATAGAAAAATTCCATCAAAATATTACAATGAAATAATGAACGTACAATAACCACTAAAATAGTAAAAAATAAAATATTTGTATATATACCCCATTATGTAGAAAAAAATTGAATGAATGGTCCCCACAACCTGGAGATCCATGACTACATGTGAGCCGCACATTGTGGCCTATGTCTGTAGCCTTGATGGTTGAAGCATCTACAACATCATAGCTAGGAGAAGACATCCATAAATAATAAATTATACTTAAAGAATCAATTCCTACAAAACTTCTCCATATGACCCAAAAATAGGAGTGATGGAACGTATTTATAGGATTGAAAAAAAGAAGGCATCAAATGCTCGAACCGGCCACATTGGTGCCACAAAATAGAACATTTTAATGAACTAAATAGTTGTCCCAATGTATGAGAATCTTTAGAAACACTTTCTTCTGGACCGACCATCTCTCATGGTGGGGAACCCTAATGAGAAACTGGAGACATCAGATTGCTAACACCATGTGCTCCAAATACCAAATGAAAAAAAACCCTTCATTTACCAAATAATAAAAATGAAGATCCTCGTAGGAGAGGACTCGCTCCATGGTATCAGGGTGAAGACCATAATGAATATAAAATAATTCATCACATCATATTAAACAACCTCCGATGAAAAGGAAACTACCTCCTTGAAGATGTAAACATATGCCATCACCTTATACTAGCCTTGTAAAATACTCAAGAGCCGTTTATTTTTATTCATCCTCCTCTCCTCAGTTATAAACCATCAGACTCACATGGACTTAAAGAAATCTGATATCATCCCCACAAGAATCTATGGTGGAGAAAACAACACCAAATCATCCAAATGTCGACCCAAAACAACAAGATTGTCTAAGAGATTCATGAATTCCACATAATCTAGAGACACATCCAACATAATCATGCCACTCCACTAACCCTAAAATACATTGATCACTATGATTTATTGTCAACAATGAAGAACAATAATGAACTAGGAATGACTCATTGGAAATTTTGGTGGTTGTTCAGGGTAGTTTAATCTGAATAAAATCAAAACAAAAAGCTAAAAATAAATATACCAACAAATTAAGACCAAAAGACCATCTTATTCCCAATATTCAATTGAGGATCTAATCAAATACATGAACAACAAAAAATAAACATTTCAAAAATAACATTTTCATTTAATGTTCAAAATCATATTATCTCAAGGCCATTATCCAAACACAAAACATAATTTTTCCAAAACAAAACCCACACTCAAAAAAATAAAATTTTGTAAGACCATGTTGTATCGGTTATCTCCAATAGTCACCCACGGAATCCTCTAACCATCACATATGTTCCCATACATTTCCATCCTCATGTTATTACACGGCCTTTCCACACATACCATCACATATGTGAACGTTTATTTGGAGTACCAAGGGCCACGTTTATCATTTCATTATCAAAACACATGTATTTTCCAAATATTCAATCTAAAAATTTTCCCTTTAATTCCAAATTTTAAATTCGAAATAATATGGATGAAATAATTTATATTTAAAAATATATTTCAATTTTAGAAGTTACTCACATCTGCCAAGACCATATCAAAAAACTATTCATGATCAACTACTAGAATGAGGAACCTGTTTTCATGAACATTTGAGTGACATTATAACAGGAAATTCATTTATAATGGAATAAAAACTAAGTGGTACGTGAACAATGCATATGGATGCCACATGGGTCACTAATTCATGTGAGATAACAACATGAAACTAGCTAACATCCATTGTAATTCCTCAATCCAACCAAACTCATAAGACACAAATCCTGGACTACCCTCGAAAACACATGTCTCATCATGAGTAGTGGTGATTAGGAATGAACCCATAACCTACCTCACGATCCCTGAATTTCAAAATATCTAATCTAATAGACACAATAAATAAGAAAATACCACCTTTGATATAGTTATCTCATGAACCGAATAGACATGGCCACCTACCGTACATCAGACCCGATCCGAGACATGGCCCAAAGTTCATTCCTAATTCCCACTGGCTAGAAAAAAAGTATCAGGAATCATATGTACTCTTAATGGGAATAATTGCGTTAAAATAAATAATGTTAAAATAAATAAAATAAATGAACATTTAATGTAATATTAACAAATAATTGATCATAAATATTTACACAACTGATCCAAGTACAAAGTACAACTGAACAAACTAAAAACAAAATATAATTCCAAACTACCACTGACACGATATCCATGTGACCTAATGGTAACCTCCATCAATAAACTAACCACTGAGAAGGAAAAATCACCACAATGACCTAGATTGAAAATAGAAAAAATGAACATGTAAAATGCATTGGGTCCACCAGCATATAATGGAATATTTATAGTGTGGTCTTGAAAACATAGTAGTTGACCACCACATAATCCATTCATTTCCTTTCCAAAAAATATCCCATTAACACTAGTATGAAATACCTATATATTAATAGATTTCAACATATTAAAAATACAACCACAAAATTCAATTTTCCGAGACACACAGAACATAATTCCATTTTCAAAACAATGTCACCATTTTAGAAACCAAATTCCAAAATTAAATTCAACCAATTTGGTACCAAGAAAATAATACAGTAAATAGATATATAGTACAATAAACCATGAGAAATAGAATGTAAATTTGAAAATACAGATAGTAACCATTTTAATTTCCTATTCATCCATTGGGAGGTTTCTAAACATTCTCGGTCATGACTCTCCTTCGTGCATATAGTGTTTCTCCATATTTTATAACCAACTAGATGCTCTAAAATATTCTCACAAGTGTAACAAGCCACCATGGATCTAAAAAATCCTAGGGATACCAACATGTATAATCGAGGTTAATAAGAAACCATCACTTTACCATATAAAATATTCATAGGAAACCGATTCTAAATCTAGATTGTGTAATTCAGATTTCCTCATATACATGACCACCTTACCTACAACTACCATATTTTCCAACCACATACACAAAAACCAACTCTACAATTACCGAAATTGGGAAATCACTCTACAGGGGTACCTTTAATATAAAAAACATTTCACATGTTCCAACCTAGACATCACATTAAAATTGATATCAAAATATTAAAAAAAACATTTTAGAATGCCAATTAATTTCACATAATACATGTTTTAAAACAAATCTCCGAATTCATCTCTAGTTCAAAAAATCCTGACACTTCTAAAACCAAAATTCATAAATATTCACATCCATATTATTTTCCGAAATTTAACAAAAAACACCACTACAAAATATATAATTACTAATGGGTCATTAACATTTCTGGTTAATTATATATTTTCAACACAATTTCAAAACCAACAAGGATACACAACATTCTTAAAGGTTCCAAAATGGATTTATTAACATTTGAAAGAAAATCATATTTTATTGTACCAAATGGGCCATCATTTCAAACATAACACTTTATAACATCATCAATGCACATTGATATTATATACCATTTAGATAACTAGTAGTCGTAATGTAGATTGAGAAATATGGGAGGTACAATGGCTGAGTATTTAGGAAACTGAGTATTTAAATATAAACTAGGACATTATCATATATTGGAACATCCATAGATGAAATTTGTTCACATAGGGATGTGTCCACGTCCAATGGAATACAAATGAAATCCCAAGACAACATGTGAATATTTTTTATGGAAACAAACTCACATTTTAAACCAATACCCATTATAAACATGAATATATCATCATTAAAATCACACAATTCCATATAGGATGTCCAAATATTTCTCCATGAAATTAATAAAAAAAATTTATTATAGAAACACCATTAAATCCACACAATATGACTTAAAAAGGCCTCTCTACAATTTAAAAAACATTATATCTACACACTATGTTCCAAAACATGAAAATCCATTTAAAAACAACATCCACAAAATTTTGGCAATATTAAAACAACATAGAACATAATAAAAACATACCAAAACCCTAATAAATACATTTTTAGGTTATTTTAAAATCCAGAAGAAAAAATTTGAGGGGTTCAGAATAGAAATAATTTAAACACCTATATAAAGTTGTGAGAATGCGATGAAACTCCTAGAAATGTAACAAAAATCATCGTAGTTCATCCAAAATTCCCTAAACATCATGAAAATTGAACCACAAAAAACTATTGTCATTAGGGTTTTTCCATGAGAAGAATCCACCAATATTGAACCATGAAATCAAATGAGAATAATAGGTAGAAGAATCCAATTAACAAAAACGTAATAAAATACTTTAGATGAATTGATATCGATCCATGGAGGGCGGAGAATGAAGGGGAGAAGGCCTGGGAATCCTCTCATTCCCCAAAAATGACACAATGGTAGGAATTTATAATATTGATAAAAATAGGGGATTGAGGATTAGGGGTTTTAATATTTCAAAAATCTGGGTTTCACACATGGTTTAGATTCATGATTTTTGAACATTTGTTCCAATTGGGTGGTATCTAATACATATGATGTAATCAATTTCTTGGACAACCCACATGGTTCGAAATACCTTGTTCAATCTCTATGTTAGAATTTTTCCCAAATCCCAAACATTCTTCATGGGGGATACAAATGGGCCTCCCAGTTTCTACTAACTGCGCGATGCCCATGCCCAAGCCAAAATGTACCAATAACTCAAAAATTAAACTTTTATTCTAGAAGATCACATAGAACATCAACCAAAGGTTCCAAAATAATTATAATAATATAATAGATAAGTATCTCAGTTTGGGGTGTGAAACATTATTCAAAAAAATTGAAATGAGTTTTATTTGAATCAACTTGATACAAATATTTTCTCATAACCATTTTAAAATAATAATCAAATAATATTTTCTAAATATATTCAAATTTCTATCATTTCTGAAATCTATCTCTAATGTAGTATCAAAAAATTATCAAAAAATTATTTCACAATAATTTCATGTAAAAAATTAATATCATGTTATTACATAATGTAATATCTTTTTGGATTCAATAGAGAATCCACATACCTCCCAAACATTGTATAAAATGTAGATATATACAATGAAATAACATGCTATATATTGGATCTACTTTAAATCAATATAACAAACCAAGAAAAATATATATCCCATAATGTAAGAAGGATCTATCCTAAGTAGATCAGATTGAAGGATTATGAATGGGGATGAAAATAGATATAATAATAACAACCATTAAGGGAGACTTATCAATGAATATATATCCCCAACAAGCATTAAATTGCATATTAAATGATCCCTCACCCATGTGAATCACCTATCATGAATTTGGAGGATGTATAATTTGGTATTTTCCAATATTAAAAAATTATAAGGGTTCTCGGGATGAATCTGAGTTAGATCCTTTATTAATTATCTGAAACAACACGGTTCCTAGTTATCACACAAAATTATTTAAACCATGAAAAAAAGTTGAATGAGAAACTATCTCAATTGATCTTGTGAAGAACCAGTGTGTAGTACCATGAATGTTGATATTTTTGTTGGTCTTTCACTAATTAGAATGATTATCTGAATCTATATGCGCTTTTGAGAAGAACCTGGGAGTTATCAAATAACCATTATGGATGATTTCTCCCATGAATGATTACAATATAAAATTTTCATTATATAAACATCATTATATTAACACATCAATAGATATATATTAGATTACAAATAGACACTATACAAAATTATATTATAATAATAATAACTAAAACCAATCTCTTAGTGGACCAAGACCATCGACCATGTCTCAAGTCACCTAGCCTTAGTCAATCATGAGCATTCAACAATGATAGATGAGAGAACAAGCATCAGAAATAAGATTATAAATGTTGTAATAAAAAAATCATACAAGCATGGTGTGGGATATAAATCCTAGTAATATTTGAGTAAATATTAAATTCATTTAATTCATAATATAAGTAATTTAAGATAAAAGTTGATCGCAATAAAAATAGTATAATTCCTAGTTGGATATATTATTATTATACATTTAAATATAATTTATCAATATAAAAGAAAAACATTCCATTCCTCCATTTAAATACTAAACATGTTATTCAAGATAATTGGAAACCCTTTCAAAATCAATAGTCATATAACAAATGAAATGTAATAAAATTCACCTATAAAAGAGATTTGTATGTGAGTTAATACTATTGAGTAAAGTTTCATCATATTAATAAACAAATCAAATAATCAAGTAAACTATGGTACCATGTAGAAAACGTGAACAATGTTAGGTATTGAGTAACCAAAATATGGATTTAATGGGTAAAACCTATATATGATATTTATTCCATCATAGTAAATCAAATCAAAATACAAAATGTCTTATCAATGTATGAACCCGAGTTTTTAGAATGGATCAAAATACTAACCGTGTTTGAATTTTTGTATTGTTCCTGAGAAAATTGGGAAAATCTCAGATGTTTTGGAAATTTAGAGACTAAATGTAGTGTATTCTAAGGTACACACCATGTATGGGTTATCCAAGTACCGACCGTGTTCTCGCTGGGTATATGTTGTGTGATGACCATATAGAAATTTCCTATTACACTGTGTGTAGTGTCGCCTGACACACCGTTTATCATTCCTTCTATGTACTGGCTATGTTCAAGTCGTGTGTCAACCCGTGTGGAGTGCCCAAGATGTGTGGCTATCTCCGCTTATGTTTGAGTACAGAAAAGGACACTACAAAACATGTCGTTATTAAATACATGTCATGTACTTTTTTTCTCTTCTTAATGGGAGGATCATCACGTCTTATTTCAGAATTCATCTTCTTATTCCATAACATCAGAACAACTCTTTTCTAAAAACCAGAAGAACATACCTAGCACTAGAATCTTCATTTAGGGTGCTTTCTTCAATCTGTCAGTGGCTATGGGTCACAACAATGAGTCTAAACCCACACACCCTATTTCGTTCTAGTTTTCTTTCCTCATGCATTACATTTTCCATCTGAGTGGAATTGTAGGGATTTTACGGAAACATAGATCTATGAAAATCGGCTTTTAATTGGAGCTCGATATCGGACATGCCTATGTCTACATGTATCAGGTTGGTGGTGCATGTCTTTTTTTTCTTTTCGCTGACCTTTGGGGGGCACGACTGAAAGCACACATTGGGGTATTTTGAGTGTGACTCTATTTTATCTGCTATTACATATTGACATAATTTTAATACCCATGGTATGCCTTTGGGTGTGCCATAATTCTTCGGTAAGGTTGGGTGAGAGGCCGACGTTCACTGGGAAATTTTGGCATGGGTGCCAATGTTGTTATAATTGGTCTGATTAGTTTAGAACTAGTATGTTCAATTTGGTAATGCATGATTAAGATGTTTAGAGGAATTCAAGACCTCAGTTCTACTTTGTGGTAACCGTTGGGTTAGTCCAAATTGAACTGTTTAGAATGTTTTGTCTATTTATGTGACTTGTCTAGAAGTGTTACAAATTTAGTTACTCTACTGTATATATTGGAACCCTTTGGGTTGTGTTGTCCATATCACATATATTATTGAGTGATGATGATCACAGGATGGGCATTGGTCCGGGTTATGTTGGGTGGTTGTGACCATGGGATTGGGCGTCATGGACATCGTCTTAAGCCTTGGTGACTGTCACATTAGGCATGGCCTAAGTTACATGGATGGAGAAGTCATTGGACTTGAGCGGAATGGTCACAGAGACTTGAGGAATTAGATACATAGTGTATTGGGTACTATTTTGGTGATTACCGCTCACCCAGAACATTGAGTAGTGTGCAAATGAAGAGACTTCGTAAGGAGGTGGTTTTGACCACTCAGGTGGTTAGAGGCCCCAGTTAGATACAGTTTAGTTAAATTTGGTTCGAGGTTGATTGTCATATGAAGACACATGTAAGGTGAGGATCCCATTAAAGTATTTCATTGAGGCTATCTGGTTGCGGGTAGAGTCTCGCAGTTACTTGAGGGTATACATCATTGTCCCTACGGTTACTTTATTTGAGGGAAGGCATCGATTTCCCTCCAGTTACTTTATTTGAGGGAATACGTCCCCCTACGGTAACATTATTTTAGGGAATAAATGATTTTCCCTCCAATTAGTAATTTGTGAATAGACATCTTTGTTCCTCCAGGTTACTATTTCTTGGTCGTGCCTTCAGAATGTTGGTACTTGAGACACACGATGTCCAGGGGCACATGGTGTGGGGTTACATGATAGAGATCCCAGCGTTGGATAAAGTAGTTGACACTCCATGGTGGCTACTAAGCACCAGTGGAGTTTGTTTTTATTTTTACGTCGAACTGTTTATTGTATTCCTTATAAATGGAATCTGACATAAACACTTATATTAGGTATGCACCGTTGGGTGGTATCCTTCGTAGATTCATATTACACCCTGCACAGGCCCTTCAGGATGCGTGCAGACTTTATGGATCTACGTGAAGGAAAGAGTTCAGAATCAGGAGGTGGGCTACATTAACAGTAGAATGGAGATTTTATGGACCTTGGGGACTTTCCTAGCTAGAGTTTACATTGTTTTGATTAATTTCCTATATCAGCATGTTTACATGTTGTATAGCTATAGTACGTTATCCATTAGCTCCCTTTATATATATATGGATATTTATGACCTTCTTTGGATGCTTGTTTGTTTTTTAGTCATAGTTACAAGTGAGAAGCATGTTGTTTTGTTTATTTTCTGATATTGTTGTTTATAATTATTGCTTCGGCTGTTTGTCGGTATTTAATGTTCTTTCGCTCTGCGGGTCTGGTTTGAGTCTTCTGATTCATTTTTTCTAGTGTATATTTATTATTATACATGAACCAGTACCATTATTATACTCATAAAGGGTATATCCTCCCCACTATACCTATATGACCCGCGCTACTAGTCGATAGCCTTAGGCGTTCGGGGTGATGCGCCTAAGGTAGTAACAACTGACCCATTTTCGACAGTTCGGGTGGAAGCTCGGGTCCGGGTTGTTTCAAAGTTGAATCCAAGGAGTTCATGAAAGGGATTTAGTAGTAGTGTTATGCTAGATAAAATTAGATTGAGACTTCTCTTTTATTTAATGTTTCTTTTACTATTTGGGTTATGGTAGAATAAAGATAGGTTGTTACTAGAACTGGGTTTCTTGCTTGTGGTTGGATGCCCACAGCCCCAGGTATGATGGGATAAATAAGATTCCATCAGTGGGAATTTCGGTTTTTTTGCTCTGATTACAATTTATATGTTTTCCACCATAGTGGATAACTCGGTGTGTCATGTTATTTATTGTGACATGTAAACCTTGACCCCGTGTAGTAAGGAAGGAAGAGACCTTGGACCGGTATGGTAGGGCTTCTTTTCTTGGCTTTTGATAGGCACATTTTAGGGTATATCAATTTTATAACTTCATGTATGCTTTGTGATGTGATAATACCATGTGAAAAATTTCAATTTCCCTGGTTTGTATTCTTTTGAAATGTGAATAGGTGAAATTCCTGAAACAATTGCTTTTTTATTGCAATATATTGTCCCATACTTTGTATATTTATAGATTATATGATATTTGGTTCTTGATCTTGTATGAGTAGGTAGGTACTATGGTAGATGTGATATCGATCACTGGGATTGGGTGACTAGGTTGTCGGTTTGAGGCAATGTTGGTTGTCCGGATGTGTATGGCCTAAGGTACTTTTGATACATGGCTCTATTAAGGACCGGTAAGGAGACCATGAGGTTGGTATATCGTGAGCATGGGTTGTGATGGGGGAGAGTAAGGGTTGTTAATTTATGCTTTCTAATTACCATTTTTCCTTATTTGTGTTGAATATATATATATATAAATATATGGGAAATCTGACCATTTATGTTATTCAATGGGTTCCTCTTATATGTCTCGATGGAGCATCAGGCAGGTGATGATATATTGCTGCAAGTGCAGGATCAGGTTCAGGATCCAGTGCAAGAAAAGTGTGAGCCATGGGTACAAGCTCATGGACAGGATCAGGTTCAGGATCCAGTGCTGGTAGGACAACAGCTGGGTTTGGCAGTGTTCAGACCCTGGCACTATGAGTAGCTCAAGGTAGCCTGGTACATGTCTTTCAGGGGATTGATAGAAGTGCATAGGGTACAATGCCATCAATGTCATATATGATGTGTATGTTCCAGTCGCAAAACCCACCAATTTTTCCAAATAAGGGTGGTCCACAGGTGGCTGAGAACCGAATAGAGAGCACATAGATGATCATCGAGTAGCTCGAGACGCCTCGAAGTTAGTGGGTGAAGCTAGTGGCATATATTCTGCGAGGACCGGAAACGCGTTGGTGGGATTTTTAGGTGAAGGCTTATAGGAATTAAGTGGTATCTTGTAATGACATCGAGGATAGGTTCTTTGAGCACTATTATCTAGACACACTGAGGGCTGACAGAGCTCAAGTGTTATTGAGCCTTTACTAGGGAGACATGTTTTTTATGGACTATGAAGTTACTTTCCCTGAGTTCTCTTGCTTTCCACCTGTTATGGTATGCAATTACGCGACAAGGGTGAGTCACTTTGAGGAAGAATTGTGACAGGACATTCGAATCTCGGTGAATATCTTCGGGCTAGGTTCATTATCAAAGGCGGTGAATTAGGCGCTCATAGAAGATGGAAACAAGAGGTATATGCCCCAGGTAAGCTAAGTAACTATTTTAGGAGACAGTTCGGAAAATTGGAAGCGAAGATGGGATGATTTCTAGCAGGGCAGCCATGCCAATGACTTAGATATACCACCTTGTAGCAGTTCTTCAGTGGTTTTCATTCAGTGTGGACATCCGGGTCAAGTTTGGACTAAATGCGATAGGCCTCCTAAAGAGTGTTAGGCATGTGGACAGGTCATGCAACTGGAGAAGTTCTTCAGGCTGCCTTCTCAGATAGCTAGAAGGCAGGGACCCGGACAGACGGTGGAATCTTGTGTTGGTTCAGGTTCGGTACCAGGTGATGATAGCTGAGGTTCAACTGCACACAGAGGACATGATAAAGGAAGTGGGACTCAGCTAGGGGGTTAGTGGTCGGTGGAGGCAGCAGCACTGTAAGGAGTTCAGGAATCAGACAGTCGTACTTCAGGCCAGGTGCATTCCATGGAGCTTCCAGAGGCTGAGCAGGATGGTGATCCAATGACGGTAAGAGGTACACTACGAGTGTGGTTATCACAATGCCGACCCCAGAAGACTGAAATTGGTGCTTGAAACATGGTGTGAATTTTTTTCATAAAAACAGCCATGAAAAATAAGGAAATTTCACATCATCTCCCAATACAAGGGATCGTCTTGGTTTAGGTTCTTGTAAAATCAGATGCAACTGAAGTACTTCATCTGAAAACATGGTAGGGTTAAGCTTCTACTACGTTTAGTCATAAATAGTTCTTAAGGATTGAGCACAACTACTTCAAATCATTAAAACATAAATTTAAATGTTGGGTGAGTATAAAAATGCCCAATAAGGGGTTTCAAATCATTTGGAGAAAATTTAACTTTAAAATAACCATCTCGAAAACAATCATAAAACAATTCTAATGAGAAAGGTTTAACATTTTGAGGCACACAAACAATATTTTCGAAGGTAACTTGCAGACATTTTTTCAAAGACAATTTTCATAAAAGATCTATGTGATTTATACAAAACATGAATCAGATTGCGCATGTGTATATAGGAAATGGAATGTGCATAATTTATAACTTAGTCAAGACAACTCTGAATGCTTTGTTAAGAGTATAAGAATTCATATCATGATTCATTAGAGAATAAAAAGAGATTAATATGACTGTAACATTAGATACTCTTCCATTGTATAACATTCCATTTGCACACATGATTATGCCTTATGATCGTAAATGATTATTAATTAAGGATCCACAATCCATTAGTCGATCATTTACAATTCCATAGTGAGGAAATGTATAATTCTTGACTTTGTCATGTCCTAGTACCAAGACTGTACATGAAAAAACCCATCATAATTGTGGTTAACTACCACACATAGTTGTCAACATAGCTAGAATCATTTACACACATCATTTAACATGACTCATGAGACTTCATCACTATACCCATTGCATTGGAGCATTGTATAACTCTGGGTGCACCTGTAACATCATTTCAAGTCCAATACATTTCTCATATGTCTTAGAATGGTCTCATATTCACAGAATCTTTTACTTACATTCTTATTCCATAATCATTTTTACATACATGTCCATAACAGAAATGGTTAATTCCAAAAATAACTAAATGTGTTGGCTTCATATTAAACAGTGACATATATGAACTAAAATAAAAATCTCATGCACGTGTAATTAGGATTATTACACATAAAATAATGGGTTGTCATACGAAATAACAACTCTTACATTTAAACCCTTAAGAATGTGGTCTTTCTTAAACCATGTTGATATGTTCTGGCATTGATATACTAATTTTATCTATGAATTGTTAATTGTTATATAAAAAATTGAATCATAAATTTAAAATACCAAAGGCATTTCTTGTGAAACAATTGAAATACAAAGCATGAATTATTTCCTATATAGTGTTTATGCATAAAATAAATATATAAACACATGAGAACATGCATGAATGTACATTTATATTTGAACATGAAAAACCATCACCCAAATTACTTGAGAAACTGAATTAGAAATGCAAATTTATTCATGTAAATTTTATTATTATGAAAAAAATGTTTATGTATACCTAAAGTGTGTATTTGGGGATCTACACAACCCAACACAATATTTGAAATTGTTGATATCTTCATAACCATGGATTAAATTCAATAAGGATATGTTTTGAGAAATCTCAGTTGTTCTATATTTATATAACCATAAATACAAGAATTTTAAATATGGGTACAATTAAAAAACACATGAGGAAATAGATCCCTTGCATGTGTTTTAGGTTTTGAAAACATCATTTAAAACGAATGATCACCATCTAAAGAACATAAACCGAAATGGTTTTTTGAATACATACATATATATATATATATGAATATACATACCATTTTTTTGAAATTATAAAACTGCTTGAGATGAAACTATATACATATACATATATCAGTGAGGAATGAAATTAGATTAGACGAGTTCGCATATAAATATTGTAGCATGAAACCTCTAGCATGTGTTGTGTACTCGAAATAGATTTATAAATCTCATAGCGAGTTATGTTTTAAAAGTGATATGCAACCATATATATATATATATATATATATATATATATATATATATATATATATATATATCCGTGGACCCGTATATACATAAGGATAAAACATCTTTAAAAAAATGAAAACACAATAGGTTGATCCCTTACATGACTTTGGGTGTACAAGAAGGATAGGAGGGAACTGTTTACACGTCACGAAGATGAAAACCAGTGATTTCAGGTGCAAGAGAACAAGGTCTATATGAGAGGTATTTCATATATTTCATATATATAAGGTATCCTAAATATAATATATAAACAGATACTTTAAACACGACCTAAATAAAAAAATCCAACATGTTTCTTTAAGAGATATCTGAAAAAAATGGTGATTATAATACATAGTTATATATAACGCTTGTGAAAAACAATACCGAAACAAAAGAAAGTAAACCCAAAAATAAATAACATAAACTAAAAGAGATCGATTAGATCATTCTTTTAGAAGTCAAGGTCATGAGGACGTAAAATAGTATGGAATACATGACGTTGGAGAAGAAAAAAAGGAATAGAGAAAATATCAGTTAGTGGCCACTGGTTTGAGCACGACGAGGTAGACAACATGGAAGAGAAAACTGGGGGAAAATGGAGGGTTCAGATCCCTTGATTCTTGATCAGTTGGCTGGGAGAATTCCATGGGTTTAAAAATAGAATGGTCGAGATCGGATCTTGAATAAGATCAGATAGATGAGGCCCAGCGTGGGATTTAAAAACTGAGTTAATGACGACAATTAGACTTTATTTTGATCGGATGGTCGATAGAAAGTACTGTAGTGCTCCGGGGTCATGGGGGATTCTAAGAGAGATCAGGATCAAAGGCATGGATCATGCGCTACGCGATCCAATGGAACAGATCAGCTTTCACTCAAAATATTGCTTCCCACATTGAAACGGGGAGACGCACGCCGCTTCCTTATAATCTCGAGGCTCTGATACACCCATCAAGAATCACTGCACACACGGAATGAGGACGTTACTCATGGGCTCCCACTCTCTTGCAGGCCTCATCCTAATCAGCTCCGGCTGCGGCCTCGCGTCTGCGGTGGCACGCTCAAGAATTATAGCACTCCTATGCACCCTTCGGGCACCCATGCTTGGCCGGCCTTGGCTTGGGTTGAGGGCTAGGCTCAGCCACCTAGTGTGTGCTGCCTCCCTTGGCCCAGCTGTAAAGGGCTGGCCAAATAGGATAATATTTTCATTATCCCAAAATTTTAAAATGAACAAAATAACCTTACCTCGATAAAATGTGATTTATTTATATATTTACACAAACGAAACTATATAACAGTAAATTAATAAAAGTAAAAAATGTTTTCAAATTCCAAAACATTTTATATACATTTTTTAATTAAATTGGTGAAATATACTATAAAATAATGATTTTCAAATTTCATTTATCTGAAAGATATATTCTATTAAATATGTTCAATGATAGAATTTTAAAGCACTCCATCACTTAAAATGTTCCAACGTGATTTTATACACAGAGAAAATCATTACATACTATGTCCAAAAGAAAAAACTATCTATGATTGTGATACATGTGATTAGTTTACAAAACCAGAATGTCTAAATATATGAAAATATTATGTTTTAAAATCATAAAATATATATAATAGTTAATGATTTTAACGTATTTTTGAAATAACTGAAAATTTCAATATTCATAGTCAATCAAACTACAATACCTAATGGCAATAATTATAGTTGTTGTACACTAATTGGTTACATAAATGGAAACGGTCGAATTTTAGGTCTTATAAATACGCGATTAGGGTATTCTTACTTCACACACTGAGACACAAAAGATGGTGCTCTTTATCCCCCTGACGCTTAGTAGGATTGCTGCGATTCTGGTTATAGTGTTCTTAGTCGTATCAAATCCGAAGGAAATCCACTTCTTTCTTTTCATATTTGTGGTGATGTGGGTTCTACCGGTGATCGTGATTGGTCTACTTGAAGGAATTTTTGGTTAGTTATGGTCTTATGAACATTCTTCCATGTATCCATTTCCAGTGTTTGGAATTAATAACATGTTTTGTGTTTTATTTTGCGGGCATTGCTTATATAAAAAGGAAATTAAGCCAAGAGTAATAATTAAAACCACAATTACTGCAGAAATTAAGTTCAGGGTGTAACATTATCCCCTCCTTTAAAGAAATGCACCCTCACAATTCTATTACACCCATAATCAAATCCAGAGATACTTTATGCTTGAGGTCCCCTCCTCTAGGACCACAATTGCGGGTAATCCGCTGATGTTTCCAGGTGTATTCCCAAATTAGTTACCAGCTCCTCGATCTCCATGGCCCATATACACCATGATTATCTAGGGTAAAACCTATGAATAAAGCATTCGGGTTTCCAAGGAGTAGCATGGGAGGTGTAGAGGTTAGAAATTTGGGAGTGAGCTACTTCTATGTAAATCTCTCGGACCACCTCTTGTTTTAACTCTTCGAATTCATGAAGTATCCCATACATACTAATACTCAGGACCTAAAGTAGAGATGTTTCTTGGGTGTCACCCTCCAAGGTAGCTTCATGAATCTTCTCCAGAGATAGGTGGTACTTTGGAAAAGTGAAGTAAAGGAAGAGACCATCATGGTACTCTCCTCTCTGCCTGTACTCTTCTAGTTGTGCAGTTGCAATGCGACAGTAAACCTGACCATTTCCCTAGTAGGTCCGTTGGATGATCGGGCTAAGGAATATTTAATAATGGCGTTTTCAATACAAGAATAGGATGGAAAAGTGTATTAGTATTCTGAACTTGTCTTGGTGATTATGGATTCCAGAAATTCAGTAGTAAGTGATAAGAGGTTGATCAATGAACTCACATTTTCTTTCAAAAAAACAAGGGACATGTAAAGCACTACTAGATTACAATATATACATTACTTTTATTGAAGCATAATATGATACCTACACATAAAACATTACATGATTAATTTTAGGAATGATCATAAACTCGAGGTGTTAGATAATCATCATGACATCATTTCACAGGTACTACCGGTGTTATTGATTTCTTGGGATCCAAATTAAATGAATCCCCAAGGCGGTTCCAAACGTTTCGATCTCATGGGTCTAGATGCAACACATACAACTAGAATCAAACCCATGTGGACAACTATGGTTTAGGGTGTGGAAGGCATGACATGCATGAAGTTGGGAAACATTGGCATGAACTATATGTCGATATTGTAAATGAGTAGTCTCGTCCATTAGAGCTTCAAAGTCAATAACCTAGCCACAAAGACCATAGGTCAAAATTTAACAAAGTTATGCTTCTCAGAGGTCACCCCCTTTTGTATCTTCTTCGAATTCCTCTCGAGACAAAGTATTAAAAACTAGGGTAAAACATTTAAACAAAACCTTGAGGTATTTTCCTTGCTTTGCATTGAACTGAAATTGGGAATGCCGCATGAAAATATAGTTGAGGCCTGTTCCTATGTGAAGTTATAGTACGCGATGAGAATTGGACACACGGTAGAGGTATTTTCATGATAGATGGATATTTTCAAATGTCTCATAGTTTTATGCACATTCCATTCCCATTATAGCCTCTAATACTTATGTTGGAAGAGACGCAATGTGTGATTCATCAGCCATATGAAATATTTAGAAGGATTATACAATGTATGATAAAATTAAGTAATTTTTAGTTTCTCTAATTTTCCATAGTTTTCCTTAATCGATCCACTAATACCAACTATCACAACCCTGACCCCAGAAGACTAAATTCGGTGCATGAAACAAGGTGGGAATTTTTTTTTCCTAAAAACAGGCTTACAAAATTGGGAAATTAGTAATCATGTCCCAAAACAGATGATCATCTCTATTTATGTTCTTGTAAAATCATATTCTATTGAAGTACATCTTTTGAAAACATGGTAGGGTTAAGCTTCATCTTGGTGTCATCACAAAGAGTACATAAGGCTTGAACATAAATACTAAAATCCTGTAAATCCTAAATTTAAATGTAGGGTGAGCATAAAAATGCCCATTAATGGGTTTTAATACATTTGGAGAAAATTAATATCTAAAAAAACCATCTCAAAAAATCATAAAACCATTCTTTTGAGAGAGAATTACCATTTTGAGGCACACCGTCAATATTTTCTGATGTTACTTGCAAGCATTATTTAAAAAGACCATTTTCATAAAAGATAGTAGGGCTTTATACAAAACATGATTAAGAGTGAGCATGTGTATGTCGGAAATGGGATGTGCATATTTCGTATCATAGTCAAGACATGTCCGAGTTATTTGTTTAGAGTATAAGCATTCATATCATGATTCATTAAAGCATAAAAAGGGATATATATGAAATTAAAATTAGATACTCTTCCCTTGTATATCGTTCCATTTTCACAATATATTATGCCTTATGATCATAAAATATTCTTAATTAAGGATCCACAATCCCTTGGTTGATCATTTACTATTCCATAGTGAGGAAATGTATAATGCTGGGCTTTGTCAAGGCCTCGCGCCAAGACCGCACGGGTAAAAACCCAACACAACTGTGGTTAACTACCACACATAGCTGTGAACAAAGCTAGCATCAGGTTCATTCATAATTTCACTTAACTCATGAGATTTAATCACTTTACCCAATGCATTGGAACACTATATAATTATGGGCACACCCGTCACATCATTTCAAGTCCAATACATTCCTCATATGTCATTGTATGGTCTCATATTCACAGTGTCTCATACTAACATTCTAATTCCTTAATCCTTTTTACATACATGTCCATAACAGATATAGTTCATGCCAAAACGAACTAGACTTATTTGCTTCATATTAAATGGTGACATGTATGAACTAAAATAACATACTCATGCACATGTAATGAGGACTAGTACACATAAAATAATGGGTTGACACATGAAATAATAACTCTTGCATTTAAACCCTTAAGAATGTGGCCTTTCCTAATCCATTTTGTTTTGTTTTGGATTTGAAATACTCATTTGATCCATGAATTGTTAATTTTTATATAAATTATTAAAACATAAACTTAAAAGACAAAAGGAATTTCTTGTGAACCAATTGAAATACAAAGCATGGATTATTTCCTATAAAGTGTTTATGCATAAAAAAAGTATTTAAAAATGTGATCTCATTAATGAATGTACATTTATACATGAACATGATAAACCATCAGACTAATTACTTGAGAAACCAATTTCAAAATGCATATGTATTCATGTAAGTGTGATAATTATAGAAAAATGTTTATGTATACCTAAAGTGTGTATTTGGGGATCTTCACAACCCAACACAAGATTGGCAACTGTTTCTATATTTATAACCATGGATTAAATTCTATAAGCATAGGATTTGTGAAATCTTAGTTGTAATATATTTATATAACTAAACAAACAATAATTGTAAATAAGTGTACACTTAAAAAGAAACATGAAGAACTAGACCCCTTCCATGTGTTTTATGTTATGAAAACATCATTTAAAACAAAAGATCACCCTTCAAATATCATAACCCAAAAGGGTTATTTGTATATATATAAGTGTGAATATACATACCATTGTATTGAAATTCTAAAATGGGTTGAGATGAAACTATATACATATACATATATCTGTGAGGAAAATAAATTAGATAATAAGGGTTCAGATATAAATATTGAATCATAAAACCTCTTTCATGTGATTTGTACTCAAAAAAATATTAGAAATATCAATGTGAGTTAGGTTTTAAAAGTGATATGCAACCGTATATATATATACCAATGGACTCGTATATACATAAGGATAAAAGATCTTTAAAAAAAATTAAACCACAATAGGTTGATCCCTTACCTAACCTTGGGTGTGCATGAAGGATGGGCAGGAACATTTTTCATGACAAGAGGAAGAAAACCAATGATTTCATGTGCAAGAGAACATGTTCTATATAGGTGGTATTTCATATATTTCTTATATATAACATATCCAAAATAAAATATATAAACATAGACTTTAAACTTTACTGAAATGAATCAATACAACATGTTTCTTAAAGAGTGAGCTCAAAAAAACTGTGATTATAATACATACTTATATATAAATCTTGTGAAAATCAATACCAAAGCAAAAGAATGTAATCCCAAAAATAAATAACATAAACTAAAAGAGATCAGAGAGATCTTTCCAGTAGAACTCATGGTCGTGAGGCCCTATAATAGAGGGGAATACAAGATGGATGTGAAGATAAAAAAAAGAATAGAGAAAATACCAGTGGGTGGCCACTGGTTTGGGCATGACAATGAAGAAAATGCAGAAGAGATAACTGGGAAAAAATGGAGGTTTCAGATCCCTTGAGTCTTGATCGGATGGTTGGGAGAATTCCAAGTGTTAAAAAAAAGAAGAACGGTCGAGATTGGATCATTAAACAAATTGGACGGATGAGGCAAGGTGTGCGATTTAAAAACCAAGTGAATAGCTACGATTAGACTTCATGTAGATCAGACCGTCTATAGGATGTACTTTAGCGCTTTGGGGTCTCAGGGGATTAGAAGCAATATCGGGATCAACATACTGGATCGTGCACGGTGCGTTCCAATGGCCAAGATCGCGTTTCGCCCAAAAAATTACTTCCCGCATCGAAACAGGGAGACGTGCACCACTTCTTTATAAGCCAGAGGCTCCGCTACTCCCTTCAGAAATCACATAATACAAAGAATGGGGGCCTTACACATGGGATCCCTCTCCCTTTCTCGCCTCGGCCTACCCAACTCCGCTGCGACCTCATGCCCGTGGTGGTGCGATCCAGCGTTCCAGATCTCCTATGCACCCATCGGGAACCCATGATCGGCCAGACTTCGCTTCGGCTGAGGGATAGGCTCATCCACCATGTCTGTGCTGCCTCCCTCGACCGAATTGTAAATGGCTGGAGAAATGGGTAAATTTTTTTATTAACCCAAATTTTTAAAATGAACATAATATCCTTACATCCATAAAATGTGATTTATTTATATCTTATCACAAAAAAAACTATATAAATATTAATTAATATAAGTAAAAAATGTTTTCAAATTAAAAAACATTATACCTAAATTTCATAGAATTAAGTTGGAAAATTACACCAAAACATAATGATTTTCAAATGTCATGTTTCCGAAAGATATGTTTAATAAAATCTGTTCAACGATAATATTTTAAATCAATCCATCACATAAAATGTTTCAAGTTTATTTTATATGTAGATAAAATCAATACATACTATTTTCAAACGAATGAAATATCTATAATTTTCATACTGGTGATTAGTTTAAAAAACCAGAATGTCTAAATATTTGAAAACATTAACATTTGAAATCATAATATATAAATAAGAGTTAATTACTTTAACGTATTTTTGGAATACCTAAAAATTTCAATATTCATATTGAATCAAACTAAAATACATGATGGATATAATTATTGACGTTGTAAAATCAATGTTTACTTAAATGGAAATGGTCAAATTTTAGGTCTTATAAATACGCGAATAGGGTATTCCAACATCAAACACCAAAAAACAGAAGATGGTGCTCTTCATTCCCCAAACGCTTTGTACGATTGTTGTGGTTCTGGTTATAGTGTTCTTAATCATGGAAGATCCTAAGGAAATCCACTTCTTTTTTGGAATGTTTGTGGTGATGTGGGGTATACTGGTGATCGTGATTGGCCAAATTGTAGGACTTTATGGTTAGTTATGGTTTCTTAGACATTGCTTCCATATATCCATTTCCAATGTTTTGAATGAATAAAAAATTTGGTGTTATATTTTGCAGGGATTTCATATATAAAAATGAAATTAAGCCAAGAGTAATAATCAAAACCATTATAACTAAAAAAATTATGTTGGACATGTCATAGTGGTCGTGATTTCTTATTTTCATGTTTTCATGACCTGTAAAGGCATGTCTATTTTCAGTGCACATGTTGCACATGCCCAATGTAGACATACTAGATGTTTGTTAGTGGGATTGGAGCCATACTGGGTGTGTGATATATTTATATATATGAATGAGATTCGTAGAATTAGGGGAATCGAGGATGCGGGTAACATGATGTTTCATGGGCATCGGGGCATCAAGGATGCTGGTTGCTTGAGGTATTAGGTGCCAGGTTCATTTTGAGCATCCATGGGATGCAGGACCTCATGGAGGCATACCCCGATGTAGTGCGGGATATGTTGGGGTTTCAAAAATGACACGAGAGCACCAAAGATGTGCATGGGTGACGATGCATCACATGAGGACCATGAGACCGGAAACAAGCTAGTGAACCCATGTTTTTTTAGCATTGTTGGGTTGAGACCGAGTTATGAAAATTCCTAAGGTGGGGAGCTCCTTGAGGAATTTAGCTATAACATTTGAGACCGGGGAAGTCCAAGTTATCTTAATCAAGGTGGTATGTTTGGTGCCATCTCCATGTTACGTTTGATAGCTTGTGGATGAGCTATGTTATGGTGGGGAGATTATAAGAACCCAGGTTTTTAGAATGGGTCAAAATCCCGACATTATTTGGATTTTTGGCTTGATCCTGAGAAAACTGGGAAAATCTAGGAAGTTCTAGAAATGTCTAGAATACATGACCTAAACTATAATGTTCATGCCGTGTATGGGTTAGGTGAGTATCTATTGTGTGCTCACTGAGTACATTTCATGTGATGATGGTGTATAAATTTCTTACTACACGACGTGTAGTGTTACTCGACATGCCATGTATCCTCCCTTATGTGTTCCGACTATGTTCAATCTGTGTGTCATCCCGCGCAGAGCTCTCAAGCTATGTAGATATCTCCACTGATTTTGGAGTATGTAAAAGGTCACTACACAACATGTAGTTCTTAAATACATGCCTTCTCCCTTTTTTATTCTCTTAAATGGAGGAGCGTCACATCTTATTTCGGAATTCATCTTCCTATTATTTGACTTCAGAACAACTTCGTTCAGAAAACCCAAAGAACAAACATAGTGCTAGAATCTTCATCTGGAGTTTTTTCATCAATCCGTCCAAGGCTATGGGATCACAACAGCGATTCTAAAATCACAAACCCGGTTTCGTTCTAGTTTCCTTTCCTCACACATCACAGTTTCTATCTGTGTGGAGTTATATGGATTTGAAGGAAATGTATATCAATGAAGACTGGCTTCGAATTGGAGATCTATATTGGATGTGGATCTTTTCTACGAGTCTCAAGTAGGTGGTGCATACATTTTTTGTGTTTTCTCAGACCATTGGTAGGTGCCGAATAAAGCACGTGTTTGGGAATTTTTAGTGTGACCATGTTTTATATGCTATTACATATTAAATTTGTTGATAGACCAATGGGGTGACATTGGGAATTGTTTATTTCCTATATTTCTTGAGAAAGGCTAGGAGAGAGGCCGACGGTCATTGGGAAATTTTGGCCTAGGTTCCAAAATGGTAATAATTAGTCTTCATTGTTTATAACTGGTATGTTTAATTAAATAAAGTGTGATCACATTTTTTAAGGGAATTTAAGACCTCATTGTTTCTATGTGATAACCATTGATTTAGTTAAAATTCATCTATTTAGATTTTTTTCCAATTTATGTGACTTATCTTGAATTTTTATATATTTAATTAGTGAATGGAATATGTAGGAATCCTTTGGGTTGTGTGGGGAATGGCCTGGATATTCTTGATTGATGATGATCACAGGTTGGGCTTTGGTTCGGGATATGTGGGGTTGTTCTCACCATGATATTGGGAATCATTGACATCATCTTGAGGGAGGGTGACAGTCTGGTTGGGCAGGACCTATGTTACTTTAATGGCGAGGCTTTCAGACTTGAGAGGCATGGTCGCATGGACATGAGGTGTTAGAGACGTTGTGACTTGGTTACTATTTTGGTGATTATCGCTCACCCAGAACTTTGAGTAGTGTGTACACAGATAGAATCAATCATGATTTGGTTTTGACCACTCAAGTGGGTAGAGGCCCCCGTTAGTTGTGGTTTAGGTACATTTGGTTTGGGGGTGCTTACTGTAGGAATCCATGTGGAATGTGAGAAGCCTTCATGGGATAACATTGAGGCTATCGGGTTGGGGTAGAGGCTTGTTGTTACTTGAGGGAATGAATCATTGTCCATTCTATTACTTCTAATTAGGGATGACATCACTATCCCTCCGTTTACATTATTTGAGGGTAGACATCGTTGTCCCTCCAGTTTCTTATTTGAGGAAAAACATAATTGTTCCCCTGGGTTACTATTTCATTGGTGTGCCTTCAGAACGTCATTACATAAGATAAGTAGTGTCAGGGGCACGTGGTGTCGGGTTACATGACAGAGATTATGGCGTTGGCCGAAGAAGGTGACACTCTATTGTGGCTGCTGAGCACTAATGGATTTTGGGTTAATTTATTCGTCGTACAATTTCATTTTCTCGTTATTAATGAATGTCTTCTTAAACACATATATTATCTATGCATAGTTGGGTTGTATCCTACTCAGATTCATATCACACCTTGAATGGGCCCTTTGGTACGCGTGCAGACTTTGTGGATCTACATGCAGGATATAGGCCAGCTTCATGAGATGGGCTGCATTAGCTATTTAATGGAGATGGTATAGACCTTGAGGTTTTGCATAGCTAATGATTACATTGTTTTGTTTTATTTCTTGTATCAACATGTTTACTTGTTGTGTAGATATAGTTGGTTATCCATTGGAACCATATATATATATATATATGGACGTTTATGACTTTCATTGGAAGCATGTTTGTTGTTAAGTTATAGTTACCTGTGAGTATCTTGTTGTTCTGTTTAATTTCTGCGGCTGTTGTTTGTATATATTGCTTCTTATTTTTATTGATATTGAATGTGATTCTTCCTTTTGGGTATGGTTTGAGTCTTCAGGGTCGTTTATTCCACTACATATTTATTATTATACATTAACCAATTCCATTGTAATCCTCTATGATGGTATAGCCTCCTCAGTAGAACTATAAGTCCCTCGCTTCTAGTCGGTGGACTTTGGCATTCGGGGAGGTGCACCTATGGTAGTAACACCCATCCCGTTTAGCGCTATTCAGGTGGCTGCTTGGGTCTGGGTCATTACAATCATCAATACAAAATCTAGTCTATCATGTCTTGGGAAAACCAGATTCACACACACTAAATTTCTTGGTTGTGCATATGTATCATGAACCATTCATGTTGTCTAGGGATCCACTTCAAGGTGTGAGTCCAATCTAATACCATATATCCATGCCATATCTTCTAAATGTTGAAAGTGGGTTCCCTAGACACAACTTGTATTGTACATTGATTACTATTACATGTATTCATCTTTTTTTATACATGTTTTTATCTAGCCATGATAGTACAGATACTTCTGAATCCACTTTATTAATGGAAATGTACTTAGATTACATGTCGCATCAAATTGTTATAGTAGGTCCCAGGATATAATGAGAACCCTGAGATTCTATGACAGTAATCTTAATGTAACGTCCTTGGGTCCAGTTACATCATTCATCAAGGACACAGAAGATGTGTGACCATCAGGTTTTCGGGGCTCATAAGCATTGAGACTTCTTCTCATGATGTTCGCAAATGATGATCTCTAGAAATTGAGATCATTAGGATAGACCTTCTTAATAGAAACACCACATGTTTATGGTGTCATTGGTCATTCCTATCTATGAACAAGTGTAATGGTCTCTTCACATGAGATCATTATCAATGAATTTCATTTAATTACATACATTTGATATATGGATAATACCATGGAGATAAAGTCATGGTGAGGAAGTTTGTATCAGGTACGTCATTAATGGCATGGCATTGATTGAAGGATCGAGAAAAGATTGGTCACTTCTGAGTTCAGGAAGATATATATAGAGACTCATTGATTAGGATGGTTTCACCTTCAATAAATCCATGGCCATGGTAGTCGAAGGTAAGATCGTCCGGGAAAATTAACAAAAAAAATAAAGCAAATAATGAATGATGACACTAGTATGCATTCTGATTTATTGAGATATCAATGTTGAAGATATTTGATTACACGGACCATGTTCGTAGGAAGGAAGACATTGCTTTGACTTTTCATAATCTCTATAGGGGCCATGATGGGTTGCTAGACCCCACTCTAGGTAGGTGATATTATTCATTGCTATTGAGATGAGGGCCTAGAGGGTCACACACAATAGCACCTTGAGAATCATCCATATTCTGGGAATAAGAATTTAGAACATGGTGGGCCTCGCCAAAGGGTCCAAGCACTATCAATGATCTATGGATCACCAAAGAATAAATAAATTCATTAATTATTCGAGTTTAGAATAATTCGATAAATTTATTTATAACATGTCTATACAAGTTATATAGTAGATACAACTATTAATATTTTTCAAAAGGATTTAAATATCTTAGGTTCATTTAATATTAGCCGGAGGAATGAGTCAATTTAAAGAACCAAATATATCACGAAATATATTTATATATTACAAGTAAGTGGTAAATTGTAAATATTATTTATGGAATAATTTTATTTGTCATAAATAATTATTTATATCACTTATATAGCGGACTTGTATTATACACGGGCCGGGAACGTCTACCGCGTGTTTTAAACACTACCTATATAAGTGAAAGAGAGGCTCTCCCATAATCACTATTCATGTGCCAAGATAGATAGATTCTATATCCTCCTGTAATCTAGAGAGAGAGTCTCTCAAGAAATGAAGGATCTTCAAGATCATCCATCTCAGATTTAAGTTCCATCATTTGAGGTGATTGTCGATGTGCTGAAGTGAGCATCGAATATCCGCACTAGCACTCAGATCTTGACGAACGGTGCGTGAGCAGATTCGCGAGGCGTGTGTGGACGATCTAGAGGGCTTCGACGTCGATGTCTTCAAGCAACGATCGTCGGCGTCCTGCGATAGACTTTGACACGTCAATTCCGAACAACGCAATTGTTCAGTTTAATTTTTTTTCTACTTATGATCCTTGCGAGATCCTTGGAAAAACCCGTGATGAGATCACCAGAGTTGACAGGGTGATGTCACTCCGGTGAAGTAGAAAATTTTAAATTCCTAGCCCACCGGCTTCCGCTGCACCGTCCCGGTACCCAATAGTTGAATCAAAGGTATCGCAAGGTTTTTCGGCGTCAAAAAAATTAAAATGCATTAAATTTAACCGTGTGGTGTTAAAATGGTTCATTCAGATTTGACCGTGCATCGTTTCATTTTCTAATGATCAATTAACGATCATTCAAAAATTTTAAATGTATCGATATCGCATGTTTTTTTGTTCATTTGATATTAATCTCAATTTTATTGAGATAAAATTAAATGTTATATTTTGTTATTAAAAAATAAAATATTTTATTTTATTTTATAAAATTATTTTAAATACTTGGGTCAAGACAAGAATAGTTTAATATTTATTTTAAATAAAAAAATGGAAGAAAAGACCCCAAAATGGGGTCTTCTCCCTTTATTTAAAAAACGGGGGATGGAATTATTAGTCTAAAGTACCAATAAAAATAAAAAAACGAGGAGGAAGACCCCTTTGGGGTCTCCACTCACACGACGCACAAGAGGGAGGAAAACCCTAGCGCCTCCCCTCCCGCTGGACCGCGTCCAGCCGTCCGCCACGACCCCTCCCAGCGCCGGCCACCTCTTCTCCCACCGGACTGGGCTGCTGCGCCGCCTCGGACCCCGCCTCGCGCCGACCTCCAGAATTGTGTAAGACCTGCTCCTTCTGTCTGCCCCGAGCCCACACCGGACCTCCTAAGGCCATCTTTCGACCCCTCGCCGGCCTCCCTTCTGCGCTGGACCGCATCCGGTCGGCCGCCCCGAGCCAGCCGACCACACCGCGCTCGCCGGACGGGCCGCGACGCACTGTCCAGTCCGTCTCAGACTGGACAACCGCCTCGCCGGCTTGCTAGAGCAGCAGGCAACCGACCTTATGGCTGGCAGGCCTCTTTCCCGGCCTCCTTCCCCTAACCTCAGACCATGCCGGAAGATGCACCCACCACGGGAGTTATTTTACTCCACAGTCACGCTGCGGTCACACAGCGTCCACGCAGCAATTCTAGAACGATATCCCACGATGGTACGCAGTCATTCCAGACTCCTCTCTGGTTATCGGTAACCCTACATGAAATTAATTTTAATTAATTTTGTTTTTAAATTAAATTAAATGAAATAAATTTAAGGTTTTAAATAATTGTAATCTGAAATATTAATTTTATTTAATATTACAATTAAATTAATTGATTAATTTATTATTTGGAATTAATATTAAATTAAAAAATTGAACCAATAAAAATATATTATTTTAATTTAATCAAATTCATTTAATTTATTAGAGCACCCTCACATTATTTAAATTATTGCATTTTAATTTTATTGTGCTTTTACCCTGACTGGTCTTGAGCAAGTGACTGACATATGTATGTCTAGAATTTATTTATTTATTTATTTATTTAGTCAATGCGTGCAATGATTGTAATATTTAATTAGATAAATGACAGTCTGTGAATCATCTTTCAATTCTAATATGTATAAGGGCATTCACATCATTTGTACTATTTGTATTTTGTACCCCAGACCCCTCGCCTGCGTGCGAGTATATTTTTAATTATACGGTGACGATCCGAGAGGCAGACCCCACCATGTTGCGGCGGACATCCAGACAGGAGTTGGGCACTTTGTACTGGGGCCAGCAGCGACTCGAGCCATGTAATGACTCAGGTATGGATGCCCCTATATGATAATTGATTAGTTGTCGATCGATCATTATAGAATGCTCACAACTAGTCGGAATGCATTATTTACCTTATGCAAAGTTTATTATTTTATGTGTCTGCATGATTATATATTGATCACATAGGATAGTAAACAAGATAAAATGCGTACAGTTGTGACGAATAATATTCTATTAAATGTTCAGTTGTGAGTGAGACAACCTAGTTTTAACATCATAAATAGAAAAGGATTATATTCATCAATTAATATAAAAAAATCCCACAAAGATATATTATGTATAAATGCCTTCCATTTATCACATTTAAACAAAACCGGTTGTTTGGGTGCTAGTCAGCCGTAGTTGAGAGTGCCTCTTACTACCTGGGCATTTTCATGAGAGAAATGGGTCGACTTAACTAATGTGAGTAGTCATGGATTATCCATATCTAACTTTCTATCACATTAGTGACAAGAGGTTGAGGGAATCATGTTCAGATTCCAAATGCTGGGACTTTACTCAACAACATAAGGAACCACAAGAACAAGTGGATGGCCATCATAGCGCCTACCATGAAACCCTCCAAGTTGTGTCGTAGCCCTAGCTTGTAGACTACGAGGGAGGTTTTGAGGATCCTTTCCACTAGAATGCTCAAGAGATAGAGTATTCCGAATCTAATTGTGAGGGCCATTAAGGTTCGTTAAAATAGTTGGAGACATTGAATGATATAATAATTTATTAATCATAAAATGTAAAAAGTTAATGAAGACGAATTACTAACTGCTAAATGTTTATCTGATGTAGATTCAAAATGGAAATCACCAACACCACAAGTACTTTATCATTGAAATAGATCTTGGATAAAGAAAAAATCCGGACTGTAAATAAATTTTTAAGAGTGGTACGAGCGCTTGCGCATAGTAATACACCATGAAAAGAAGTTATATGTGCTGGAATCCCCATTTACTGCTGAGCCTCCTCAGGGATCAAGAAAGATGGAAAAAGATAAGTGGATAAAGAATGTAGATGATTCTCTTGATGTAAAATGCATCATGTTGTCATCCATGCCCAGCCAATTTCAAAAAATGCATAAGGAAGAGGACGCCTACAAGATGCTTTCACATCTCCAAGAACTATATGAGGAGAGGGCTAGGAAAGAAAGTTATGAGATCTCAAGTGCACTTTATAAGTGAAAGCTAGCAGAAGGGCCCTAAGATGGTCCTCACGTACTCAAGATGATTGGGAATATTTAGAGGCTTGAAGCTCTTGGGATCAAACTGAACCAAGAATTATTAGTGGATCTCATTCTTGCCTCTTTATCGTCATGCTTCTCTAATTTCATTGTCAATTATAATATTAATTATATGACAAAGTCGCTCCCGGATAACATAGATTCAGTTCGCCAAGATGATAAGGACATGAAAAACACCAATTCAACTATCCTTATGGTGAAAAACAAGGGAAAGGAAAAGGCGTATAAGGCCAAGTCAAGGCCAAAGACACCAATGCATCGTCCTACAAAGAATAAAAAGTTTCAGAGGCATAGTAATGAGAAGGAAGCTATCTACTTTGTATGTAGAAAGAAAGGCCACTGGAAGTAGAATTGCAGAGTTGGGAAGACGAATCAAGTTGATGCTTCTACTTCATATATTTTTGTCATTGAATGCAATATATCTTTATCTACAATTTGGGTATTGGATACTGCATGTGGTTCACACATTTGTATTCATATATAGGAACCAAGTAGGTTTAAAAAGATTGCAAAAGGTCAAGTGGATCTCCGAGTTGAAAATGGTGCAAGTCTAACGGCCTTGGCAGTGGGAGACTATCACTTGACTTTACCAACTAGTTTGGTTATTGTTTTAATCAATTTCTATTATGTACCATTAGTTACCATAAAAATTATCTCTGTGTCATGTTTAGACACTATGGGTTTTTATTTCATGTTTGGAAATAAAAGTTGTCTCTTTTATAGGGATAACATTTGTTATGGTATGGCACATCTTAACAATGATTTATATATACTAGAACTAGAAAGCTCTGTAATGGAAATAAATGACAATAACAACCAACATGACTTAGACAACACAAGCCTATGGAACTTCAGACTTGGTCATGTAAACGAGAAGAGATTACGAAGATTACATCAAGATGGGTACCTAGAATCAGTACAATTAGAACTCATAGATGTATGTAAAGCATGTTTACACGGAAATATGACCATAGAACCTTTCCCAAGAATGGGAGAAAGATCCAATGCAGTGCTGGAATTAATACATACTGATGTATGTGGTCCATTTTCAGTAGATGCAAGGGGTGGTTTTCTATACCTCATTACTTTTACAGATGATTATAGTAGGTATGAATATATCTACTTAATGCGGTATAAGTCTGATTCCTTTAATTTCTTTATGGAATACCAAAATGAAGTAGAAATCCAACTTGGTAAGAAGATAAAAGCAGTTCGCTTAGAACGAGATGAAGAATATCTTAACAAAGTTTTCATTGATCACTTGATGGAGTGTGGGATAGTATCCCAACTCACTCATCCTTATACACCACAATGGAATGGTGTTAGTGAAAGGAGGAATAGGACTTTTCTTGACATGGTCAGATCAATGATGAGTCATACAACTATTCCATTATCCTTTTTGGGATATGCCTTGCAGACAGCAGCATACACCCTTAACCGGGTACAAACTAAAGATGCATATGAGATTCCATATCAGTTATGGTATGTAAAGAAACCCAATCTGACACACATGCATGTGTGGGGGTGCAAGGAATTTGTCAAGACTTTACCAAGTGACAAATTAGCATCCATAATCACTAAGTGCATATTTATAGGTTACCATAACGAAACTAGAGGATACTACCTATATAAGCCTTTATATAGGAAAGTAATTTTGGAAAGATACGCCACAATTCTATAAAGGGATCAAATTTCTACTGGAAATATTTGGGGCAAGATTTACTTCGATGAAGTTAATGCTCCAGATGCACAATATTTGGTAGAGGAACAATCTCCACAAGGGAAAGTGGAAGATGAAATTGTTCCTGAGATATAGATATTGTGTAGGTCTACGTGAGAGGTAAGAGAACCACAACATTATAGTTTTCTTATCACCAAGTCAGTAGACACAATAATCCTTGAGGATGATGAACCACTATCTTACAAGGAAGCAGTATAAGGCAATGAAGTCACTACATCACAAGAAACCATGAATTCTGAGATGGAATCCATGTACCCAAATCAAGTTTGGATTTTGGTAGACCCTCCAGCTGCTGTAAACCCCATTGGATGCAAATGGGTTTTCACGAAGAATATGGACATGGATTGTAAGGTTAATACATTTAACGTAAGACTGTTTCCAAAGGGTTTAAGACAACGTCAAGGCATTGACAATGATGAAACTTTCTCACCCATGCCAAAGCATAAATCCATCATAATTTTTCTTGCAATAGCAGCCTACATGATTATGAAATTTGGAAAATGGATGTCAAAATTGATTTTCCTAAATGGGAAGTTGGTTGACGACGTCTATATGACTCATCCTGAAGGTTTTGATAAGTCAAAGAATGAAAATAATGTATGAAAGTTGTAGAGATCCATTTATAGATTGAAGCATGCATCAAGATCATGGAATCTTCTCTTTGATGAGGCCATAACCAGTTTTGGTTTTGTCAAAAATGAAATAGACCCTTGTGTCTATAAAAATGTTGACGGGAATGCTATAATTTTCCTAGTTTTATAATTTAACGACATATTATTCATGGGAAACTAGGTTCAAGTCCTACCGTCAGTTAAGACATGGTTAAATGAATGCTTCTTCGTCAAAGACAAAGGTGAAGCAGGTAACATTCTGGGGTTCAAGATCTATCGGTATAGATCTCAAAGGATGCTTAGACTAAGTCAAAGTGCATATATTTAAAAGTCACTCAAAAGGTAAAATAAGTAACAATCCAAGAGAGGATTTTTACATATATCACATGTTGTAAATCTCTCCAAGAAAATGTGTCCACAAACATAGGAGGATTTTTACTGAATGAGTAGAGTCCCTTATGCTTCAGCAGTGGGTTCTATCATGTATGTCTTGCTATGTAGTAGGTTTGATGTTGTCATTTCTTTAAACATGTTGTGTTGATATCAAGCCCAAATAGGATAGTTGTATTGAACAGCTGTTAAAACTATACTAATGTACTTATGGCATACAAAGGATATGTTCCTGGTGTATGGAGGAGATGAGGAACTAGTTGTGAGGGGATATAATGATGCAAGCTTCCAGACAGATCATGATGATATGAAACTGCAGTCAGGCTATAACATTGGCCTGAATGGAGGTGCAATGAGCTGGTGAAGCTCAAAACAAGCTGTGGTTGTTGATTCTACAGCAGATTCCGAATATATTACAGCTTCCGATGCAACAAAGGAAGCAGTCTGGATACATAGCTTTATCTCATACATTGTTATTGTACCTAGCAGTCCATACCCTTTTCCAGTATATTATGATAGTACTGCTATAGTGGTGCGTTCTAAGGATCCCAGGTCTCACTAGAGGATAATGAATATTCTTCAAACGTTTCATATCATGAAAGATTTTACTCAAAGAGATGAATTGACAGTTAGATGATTTGCCACATTGGATAAAGTTACAGACCCCCTGACTAAATCCATTTCTCAGCAGAATCATGATTCACATGTGAGACCTAGAAGATTAAAACATGTTAGAAGTTGGCTCTAGTGCAAGTGAGAATGTTGAAAGTGGGTTCCCTAGACCCAAAATGTATTGTACATTTATTACTGTTACATGTATTCAGTTTGTTTTTATTGATGTGTTTATCATGCCACGATAGTACAGATACTTTTGTATCCACTTTATGAATGGAAATGTCCTTAGATTACTTGTCACATAAAATGGTTATAGGAGGTCCTAGGATATAATGAGAACCCTGAGATGTCATGATAATAATCTTAAAGTAACGTCCTATGGTCCAGTTACATCATTCTGAAGGGACACAGATGATTTGTAACCATCAGGTTCTGGTGGCTCATAAGTATCGAGACATTTTCTCATGAAGTTTGCACTTGATGATCTCTAGTAATTGAGATCCTGAGGAGCGAACCGCTTAATAGGAATACCATATGTTTCTGGTGTCACTGGTCATTCCTATCTAAAGACATGTGCAATGGTCTCTTGACTAGAGATCATTATCAATGAATGTCATTTAATTACATAAATTTCATATAAGGAGAAAAACATGGTGATAAAGTAGTAGTGATGTAATTTGTATCGGGTACGTCATTAATGGAATGGAATTGATTGAATGACCGAGAGAGGATTTATTGCTTCTGATTTCAAAAAGAGATATCTCGGTCCTGGTTGATTAAGATGGTTGCACCTTCAATAAATCCATTTCCATGGTAGTCGATGGTAAGACCATCCAGAAAAATCAACAAACAAAAAATAACGCAAATAACGAATGATGACACTAGTATGCATTCTGCTTTATTGACATATCGATGACGAAGAGATTATATTACACGGACCATGATAGTAGGAAGTCAGTCGTTGCTATGAATTTTTCTTATCCCTATATGGGCCTCGATGGGTTGCTAGACCTATCTCTAGGATGGTGATATTATTCACTGCTATTGAGATAAGTGCCTAGATGGTCACACATAATATTGCCTTGAAAATCTTCCCAATTCTGGGAATAAGAATTTTAGAACTTGGTGGGCCCCGCCAAAGGGTCTGTGCACTATCCAAGTTCTATGGATCACCAAAGAATAAATAAATTCATTAATTATTCGAGTTTAGAATAACTTGTTGAATTTATTTATAACATCTATTTACAAGTTTTATAGTATATACAAGTACTAATATTATTTGAATGTATATAAATATCCTAGGTTCGTTTAATATTGGCAGGAGGAATGAGTCAAGTTAAAGACTCAAATTTATCACGTAATATATTTATATATTACAAGTAAGTGATAAGTTGTAAATATTTTTATGGAATAATTTTATTTGTCATAAATAATTATTTATATCACTTATATAGTGGAGGTCTATTATACGGGGGCCAGGAACCTCTTCTGTAGGTTTTAAAGACTGCGTATATAAGTCAGAGGGAGGCTCTCCCATAATCACTATTCATGTTCCATGATAGAGAGCTTCTCTGTCCTCCTAGAATCTAGAGAGACAGTCTCCCATGAAAAGAAAGGTCTTCAACATCATCCATCTCGGATTGAAGTTCCATCATTTGCGGTGACCGTCGCTGCGCTAAAGTGAGCGTCGAAGATCCACGCTAGCACTCAGTTCTTGACGAATGACATGTGAAAAGTTTCGTGAGGCGTGTGTGGGTGATGTAGAGGGCTTCGACATCAGAGTCTTCCAGCAACGATTGCTAGAATCCTGTGGCATACTTGCACACGTCCATTCTGAAGAAGGTAAATGTTCAGTTCAATTTTTTTGCTCCTTATGAACATTGAGAGATCCTCGGAACAAGTCGGGACGAGATCACCAGAGTTGACAAGGTTATGTCACTCCGGTGAAGCAGAATATTTTAAATTCCTGGCCCACCAGCTTCCGATGCACCGTCCCAGTACCCAATACTAAATAAAAAGGATCCAAAGACAAGTATAATGAGGAGATTGAGATGATTATGTTATGGGGATCAAAATAATTTTCCTTGTAAATATCAATCATGGGATCATTAATGCAACATTTCAATCATTGTAATATTACATAAAATCCCATATCACTCTCACCCCCGAGTTCCCAAAAATTATATAATTCCTTTTTCAAAAACCAAAAATGGGAAGTTTAATAATGATGAAAGAAACATTTTGGGATTCTTACAAGGTAGAATCATCAAAACTTGATAACTTGATGGTCAAACATCATTATGCTAATTGAAAGATTTTTCTTTAATTAAACATTTAAAAAGGGTATCCATACCCTCTTCTATAGGAAAAAAATGTTGGTGGAAAACATCCCTTTAAAAAATAATATCCTTTAAAAGAGCCAAATGGAATTCAAGTATGTTTCACAATTTAAAAAGTCACATGTTCAATTTGGAACATCTGTGTACCACCACATTCTATGAACATAAATCACTAATTTCACATTGAAAAAGATTTATAATTTCATAAAAATGGTAAAATCATTCAATGATGGATCATTGTAGCTTCCCAAATTCATCAATTTGAACCATTTTTGAAACCATCAAATAGTTCAACATAATTTATTAAAATAATGGAATTTAATTTTCAGAATAGTGTATTAAGATAATTCAAAATAAATAAACATATAAAACATTATGTTTTATTTGGAAATAAATCAAAAAAAATTCCTGGAATAAAAAAATTCAAAAACAAGAGTGAGGGATGAAGATCATATCCATTGAATTCATGTTGTGTTCTAATAATAGAGATGAGGGTCCATGAATATTTCATAAGTAATTTCACAAAAATAATTCATATAACATATCTTATAATTTAAAAAAACATTTATATATTAATTATCAAACAAAAATGATTTATATGAATAATTAAAATAGTAGAAAACTTACATAGGAAATCATGAATCCAACAACATTTAATAGAGGATGTCTCTCCTTTGATGGTGATCAAATGTTCTCAGAACATTGTTCCTGGTTGGAGTGAGAAGATATCATAGATAAAAAATTCCACATCAACAATCCATGAAATAATGAAAAAAAGTCTATCATAACATCTAGGAAGAAGGAATCAAATTAAATATTGGGATTGAAGGCCGAGAATAAATGTACTCATACCAAGAGGATCACCACTTCTATATACACATTGGTGAACCAAGAGAAAATGATTGCAGATCAATAAAACCAAGAGATGTATCCCAAAATCCAAAGGATCGAATTATTTTTGAATGAGAATATTTTAGTTTTAATTATGGGGTTCTGGGATTTTAATTATAAATTCCTAGGAATTAAAACAGATCTACATGGTTTCCATGGTTACGTCGCATGTTTAGTACAAACATTGTGAATATATGTTTTTTTCAAAACCATTACTCTAAAATAGGATAATGGTGAAAATATATGGTTTATTTAACTATTTGATAACCCTGAAACATATTCTATTCCTTTTTAATGGGTCAGATGCATGGTTTTTCAAACTATACACTAATCGTGTGCCCCCATATTGGCTACAAGAATGTTTTCAAAAATTGAAAGCATGCTTTTTTAAATATTCTTCAAACCATGTGTAGGCCTAGAAACAATTAAAAAAATATAAATAGAATTAGATATAAATTTAAATGATATCCAATCAAAGTATACTCAAATTAATTGAATAAAGCAACCTATTCTAATTTTTTAATGTGTTAAAAATTCCCTACAATAGGCCACTCAATCCCTAAAAATGTTTCTAGTTTCAAAAATAGAAAAAGATTATATAAGAAGAAATCTATCACCCATTTGGTGAGGGGGAATGTCTATATAAGAGTGACTCACACAATGTTTATCTTCACATATGAAATTCCACATTCTACACACCATGATAAATGCACCATTTAAAATAGTAGAAATTATGGAGGCCTTTTATAAGTCTCCCACCCAATTAATAATTCATAAAAATTGTGAAACATTTGAAAATCAGGTCCGTTAATTCAAAATAATTGTCCTTAAGAACTCATAAAGGAGAAAATATAAGTGTTAAAACCAAAAACATTAATGGAATTACACATATAAACACATCATAATTTAAATAAGAAAAAGAATTATTATAGTTCATCTATGATTAATTTCCACTAGAAACACAAAAAATGGATAAGGATTTATACCATGGGTATGTTTTCGATGGTAAAAAATTATTTTCAACACTAAGTGTCATCCCTTAATGAGATCACAAAATCACACTACATCTCCATATGGTGTTTAGTCTATTAAAAACTTACATCATCCTAGTTACCAATGTACCTTCAAAAACACTATGCAAGATCATCTAGACTGATCTCAGAAAACATTTTTATTTCACAACAAGGTATTACACTCTAATAAGGGAGTTCCTTTAACCATTAATAAATTATGTGTAACCGCCAAGGGGATATAATATTATTTCATGGAAAATATTCCTACATGAATTTCATATATCACTAACCATATGATGAAATCCATAGAAGTAATCATAAGTTATTTTGAAGAAAATCAACCCCTCAACATCTCAATTATTCTCAAAAAATTTTCCACTCCAACACGAGAAGAAAAAATAACACACTTGGACTAAATTCATTAAAAAAATAAGACTTACAATTGAAGAGATTATGTCCTTAAGAAACTACCAAAGAGGTCATTTAAAAGTGAAACCATCTATGTGATAAAAACAATGATCAAGAGAGGTCATCCAAAAAGATCCAATGATAAGTCACCAATATATCAGAAAAAAATATTTCATACATGAAGACATTCCACAAAAAGGAAAAACTGAACTAGTTTCGACAATGATGTTGGACCCACAAGATAGATCATCATCAACCATCGTCATCCATTAGTATGTCGTCCACCGTGTAAAAATAGTCAATACAAGGCATGTGGTAGTGTTCCTAATATCTTGAATCATCTATTACCCCACATTTATGAGCTAAGGATCCCTAACCAAAGATTCCATTTTCAGGTCACCAACCTTGTAAAACCTATTAAGATGATAAAAATATACACACTGTTTACAAACCATTAGTGCTTTTGAACACAACTTCATAGGATGACTAGATTATCCAAACATCAAACACATTATCATAATAATATTTCCCTAATTTATCATTCCATTATCAACCATGGGTGATGAATTCCTTACATCATGTATTTTTACAGGCTCCCCTTCTGCCGAATAATCCGTATTGAGAAACTATGAATAATTGATCAACCAAACCGTAGTTATGGAACATAAAACTAATGGGTGAAGAAAATTCCTAAACCCAATATCCTTCTTGATATCGATACCAAAATTATCAGTTAACAAACATATCAAACAAAATAATTATTTGGAATAATCCATAACAAATTTATCACCTTGAATGAAACTAATGAACTCAAAAACGTTATCCTTCTTCACTACCATAAGTTTTTTCTATCAAATAAACACTGATTTGAAGAATTACCATGACATTCATTCAGGAATATAAGATTTAATCCCAAAGTCCCACTAATTTTGACTAGGTTCTTCATATATGTAGTTTATATAAACGACCAGTTGTGCATCCTGATTCTTGAGAGAATCATATATCCCATCAAATTATTCCTAAAATTTTACTATTTCAAGTAAAACCTTTCCCCCTTTATAAAAAGTTGTATGAAAACATAAGGATTCATGGAAGGGGTTCAAAGGATAAGAGGCATATTGATCCACCTCATGAAATTGATTCATGTTAGAGTATTTGGTTTGAGATTCCACATTAGTAAAGCATGATGGATCACTAAATGAAGTAGAACATATACTTTATTTTCTTTCCCCCATGTAATATTTTTTAGCGTACATTTATGGTCATCATCAGACACAGTATCATCATATCATGAATAATAAAATACCTGAAAAATATAAAATTAAATCATAATGCTTTCAAACACTGAATAAATGATTATCAAATATCATTAACATCAAATCATAAAAGATTCCTCTATTTAAAAATAAACAATCCTTCCTTTGAAAATGGGAAATCATTTATTAAATCCAAAAAAAATTTCAAACATTATTTAGCAGGTCATATAAATTATTACATGGAATAAATTATATTAATCCCATTTTCAAATAATCCAAACCAATTTTATTTCATACCCATTTCAAACCAAATTTTTTTCTAAAACATTATTTATCACTTCACACAAGATTCATTGAAAATGAATGATTCAGAACAAAAAAAATTATATGATCACAGGATTTGGTAATTGAAAAAATTATAAATTTAATAGAAAAATATGGATTAATGTTGAAAAAACCAAATAAGTATATGAATCAAACCACACCCATGACCCTCTAACTGACCTCACATATTTGTTTTAATTTTGGAAATAAATGAATAAGGTTATAGGTTTTGTTTTGATTAGATATATGCATGTATTGGTCTCATGTGATGGTAATCCACATAAAAACAAACAAATATGTATATGATTGGATTCTAGATTAGTCACACAGATTCCTCTATGTTTATCAGGCTCAAAATGCATAGTTTAGCTCCTATCATCATTATTTTACAAACAAAAAACTCATTATAGTATCAAAAAATCACATATAATCTAATTTTGAATATAAATCTCATTCATCATAGAGAAACAAATAACTAAAAAAAGGCACTCAAATACCCACTTTCCTTGGTAACTCAGTTTTATCGTGATGTGGTGGTGATCATGAATTCATTCATTAACTACCACTTTATTCATGTTGATTTATTAATCATCATCCTAAAATGAATCACCTAAATAAGATAATAACATTCATTAAAAAATAAATCATTTCAAGGAAGTAGCTCTAACGATATCATATATGATGAACCATCCAGGAGTAGCATCCAAAATGATATTTGACTTCATTCATGACCAACCCAATGAAATTTCCTTATCTCCAGGGGCTAACAATATGATACTTGTCATCAATTAATAACTATTCGGAATCATTTATAAAAAAAGTATTATATTCGACAATGAAATATGTAGAAACATTTTATGATACATAAATTAAGACATACCTCATAGAGTACTAACATACCCTATACAAAATAAAAACATAACAATCAATACCAAGGCCCATCACTTTATGGTTCATGAAGATAATCAAGTCCATAGTCAACTAACCTCAGTCAATCATGTAAAAAACAAAAATTGTAGATGATATCATCACACATTCTATAAGATAATAGTTTCTATAAACACTAAATGATAAAAGAATTGTTTCACCTATAAATCCTAGTAGGATCCTAAAAAAATTTATACCATGTTACACTATAATATAACTCAAATAAGGTTAAATTGGATGAAAATAATAAGAGAATGAAACTGAATTTAAGAATATATTTTTAATATTTTAAAAATCAATTATCATAACAATCCTACAAAACATTCCATTTCACTATTTTAAAGGGAAAAAACTTCTTCAAAATCATTGAAAATAAGTTCACATGATAGATTCATAACTTATAAGAAATTAAATTACATGCACTTAGTATCATGAGATGTACAGTAGTCAATACAATAGATAAATGGTGCATCATTTAAATAAATTGACCAATAAGGCAAGAAATATTTAATGCCAAGTAATTAAAATGAATGATTTCATAAATAGATTACATTGTATATTGATTTGAGGGTTACAACCTTGATATGATAGTCTGTCCAATATAGTTAATAGAAACAAAATTCATATTGAATTGTTGTATGAAATACATTTACTGAATTTATTTTCAAGAAAACCATTTCCACAAACACCTTCTTTCATCATTGCATCGTAGAGCATGAACTATAAATATTCTCTATGGATCCATTAATATGGATATGACTCTTCAAGAAAATAATATTTCTCTTTCATCTCACCATAATTACATTCTTCCCCTGATGAGTCAAAATAATTGAGTGAGATAATTAATATATGAGGATCACAATGGGGTTCCATGTAAATATCAATCAAGGAATTATGCCCACCACTTTTTAATCATGAGAACATTTTTATAGATCTTATTTTAATATCACTATTTACATACATATAATTAAATTGTATCTTCTTCAATATCTATCAATGCAATGTTTCAGAATCCTGAATGCTAAATTATGTGATTATTACCAAAGATGATAATAATAAAGTTCTAACTGGATATCAAAAATCATTAATTGAAATAAAAAATTTATTAAATTCAAAATTTAAAAATTTTACCCATACCTAATACCTTTATCAAACCAACATGGTAATTCCAAATTGGCTAGTGAAATAATAATTTGTTTTATAACACACTAAATACCTTTCGGGAAGTTTAACACTACATAAATGATTATGCTAAATTCAAAACATTCATTAACAACGTCATTCCCTTAGATTAAATAACACATTTCAAATTTTCTGTGAATGATAATTTCAATCAAATTGTATCATCATTCAAAGAGGGTTTCTGGTAAATTAAAAAAACCAATCCGTTTAAAAGATTTAGAAAAATTATGATATTTGAACTTATTTTAGTCAAATATATTTATTTAATTTTAGGAATAAAAATCCGTGATAAATTCATCACCTTCCGTAAACCATACATTTAATAATATTTTTAAATAAAGTCAAAAAATAATTGAATTCACCCCTTCACAAAAAATTGAGAAAGTTAACGACAATAACTAATCAATCCACTCCTGGTTCAGTTAAAATTATATATGTTAACAGAATATTTCACAACAAATACCAATGATTACATACATATAACATGTGATAGATGTTAAGAAAAATTATTAGATTAATTATTAAAAAAAATAGATTTTTACAATAAAAAAAAATAATAGAACCATATACATGGAAAATCTAGAATCCAATTAAAATGAATGTAAGATTTTTCACATTCAATGGAGACGGGTTGGTCTAGGATGAGATATCATAAAATAATTAAAATGAGTTCCTTGATCTGAAATTCTATACCCACCATCCATGGAACAATGAATCACAATATCATCATAACCTATAAGAAAAATAAATCTATTAGAAATCATTGATTGATAGAAAAGAAACAAATATATAACTAAAAGGTGATGACCCCTTCTATAATCACAATAATCAGAAAAAATCTTATCTTTAGAGAGCCAAAATTCTTTAACATGGCTCCCAAAATATAAATTGTCAAATTAGGTTTAAATGTGAAGATAATTGATTTCATTACCAGGGGGCTGATATTTTATAATTTTCAATGTATTAAAACCCATCTCCATGGATTCCCGTGGTAGTACACATGGTTATTAATAATCATGTGTTGAACCATGTTCCCCAAACAAAGTAACTGTGAGAGTTTCATGGTTTTGATGCATGTTAATATTAACCATTCGTGGACCATATGAAACGTTATATTTAGGATTCAAGGTTTTTTTGTATGTTTTTTATAACTATGTGCCTATCGTACGCATGTACATAGGTTTCTAGATAGGTTTCATGGTTTGGAAGAATTGTTCGTAATACTATTCACCAATTTTGTATAGGCCAAAAACCATACTAACATTGAAAAAACACATAAATACCCCATTAATATATCCGACCAATGGATACTCCAAATACTAAATCACAAAAAATAAAATGATGTTTTAGGACAAATTATATACCCTTAAAAGGTTGTATCAGAGTGTTAGACATCCTGTGTTTTTTCCAATTATTACAAAGTGAACTGTTTCTCCAATGAATTCAATCAGTTTAGACCAACTGTGAATCAGATATCCACCAACCCTGTGGCCACTTTCTTCCGATTAATGATTTCTAAGAGGTGGTTCATGGTTTCTTGGAAACTATAATCAATTTTTAGAACTCTATATAATCCGCATACATGTGTCAAAACACCACTTAACCTCCCCAAACAAAAAACGATCATTATATAGATGTAAAATAAATTATTAAAGGGTCATGTACCTAATAAGAAGGGTGAATTATTCACCCTACCATTAGAAATTCCCACCATAGAAAATATAAATCCAAATTTGTCCTAGAAGTGTACGATTCATTTCTCTACTATTTATTCTCATGATACCATGTATATTCATGAATTATAGATTGTATCCATTGAAAGGGAAACAGATTGATGATTTTCCAATGAAAGATTTTCTACGCCTCCCCACAAACAATAATTACACCTGAATAAATATTGAATATAGGTATATCTCTATGAGATCCCATATAATCACATGGTTAAGGTCAAGTTAATACTTCTATAACTGAGATTCTGGAAACACATTGTGCATTGAATTAAACCTTGGTGGGAAATCCAACTTACATTCCCACTAAATGAAACATTCATGTATCATTAAAGAGATTATTTGTTGAGTACAAAACATTACAGTCTTACCAAAATGATATTTTTCTATCCTTAGAGTTATTATAAAAACACATGATCACTCCCCTTAAGGAAAAATGGAAATAATATTTGATATGCATAAAATTCCTATCATCTTAGATTCATCTCCATTCTCTTCCTAATCAACTGAACTGTATTCAAATTTTATTTCACAGGGATTCTTATATATATTGAAGTATCGCATATTTCCACCAAAAAATGTGTATTACATTATGGATGGCCATATAATGCATTATAAAAATCCATATGCATTGATTCCTGATGACTATTGATGTTTGTGAATTCTATTACGATTAAAATCTCTTTCTAAAAGAAACCAAAATCCTTCAAACAAGTTGTAAGAATGTAATATAATGTCTAGGATGTATTTTGAAACTATCCATCCATTGGAGATGATTGTTACAACAAATTTTTAAAAAATTTCATATAAATTTCACAAAATATTTCAATAAAATTAGTTTTAAAATTTGCATATCTATATGATAAAATTTAGACATGAGTTCCATGATGCTTTCATACTTTCTAGATATCGATTTAGTATATATCTTTAACTATATTTAATTCAAAAATTGAAATTTAATGATATTAATTCAAGTGGAAATTCAAAATTACCCATATGGAATCATGTTTCCTAGACATTTTTAGTAACCAAGTCACAAAATCCATAGCTATCTTGTCCCACTTCCACACGAGAAATTTTAAGGACTGAGACATGTCTTCTAGTATTTGTTTTAATACCTTTGCCTATTTAATTTTTAGGCATCTCAAAACATACTCCACCACATCCCTTTCTACAAAAACCCAGAAAATCTATTTTTTCATCACATAATACATCTTTTGAATACATAGTCAAAAATAACTTTTTTAATGGTGGTAAACATTAACAATATGTTCTATAAAAACCAATAGTGCAATAATATCACCTATAAATTACAAAATTAAACTCCAATCCATCAACCATAAAATAATAGTCTCTTCTCCATTTTGTTGTGAAATCATTGTAACACATTCATGATTAGATATCTTATCCTATATCACCTGATAAACCTTATCCAGAGTAAACAATATTCAAAATAAAATCGAAACATCACCCTGTCCAGAACTATCTTGGGGAATGTATGATATTACATATACTAGCTTCCATTAATCCAAATATTCTCAAGAGATACAATTATATGAATTCCTTCTAATTATTCATCCACTAATTCCCATACATGGTTTATAAATCATGTCAAGGTCAAACATTTGAGGGTATTCCATACATCTTCACTTCTACCGGTTGAAATATATTTTAGAGAATATGTGTTTCAAACTATTATGACATGTAAAAACTATAAATTTTTGAAGAAGATATTAAAGACACCATATATTCAATGCACAGATGGTGACATCGAATTCTAAATTATGTGTTGTGTTGTTCATGTAAGGAAACTGTAATAATGGAGTGCAATAAGAAACAACAAGGTATCCCTTTATGAGATCGTATCCCATCCCAGATCTCAAATAATCACAATAGACAAATTATTCGTATATATATTCCATAAATGTAAGGATTGGAGATGATGCATGTCTAAAAATATCTTATTTAATGTATTTATAACTTTACCCTTTTCATATGAATGGTGAACCTTTCTGCATATAAGCTATCATTGGTAATGAAGAATGCAAAAAATAAACATAAAAACCATATAGAGTATCACACCATGCCACTAAAATTACAAATTTAAAAGTTATTATTCAATTGTTTACAATAGATAATATATTCATCCCTTTATTTATCTACAGAAACTAATATTCCGTAACTGGTATGGTTATGGAAATTTAATAATTTTTTCTTGATATTTCACTTTGATAACATGGCATAAATATGATTCTCCCACAAGATACCCAACAATATATCCAAATGTTGTTCATTATACAAATTGGTTCTAAAAAACCATTATATCATCCAAAAATACCACCACAAATTTTTCAAAATACCTTTTATATACTAATTTATTATTCGCATAATGATGGTTGGTGTAATAAAAACACATGAAGGCATTAAAAAAAATCTAATTGCCTTATCGGCTACTAAAAGAAATCTTTATAATATATTCATTTTGAACCTACAATTAATGATATCCAAAGAATATGTCAATTATATAAAACTTTTAGTATCACATGATTAGAATGGATATATCATCAATGCATGGAAGGGGATACCAATAAATTATCAAAACTTGGATAATCATATGATAATTTACACAAATAAAAAGTGTTTGATCTTCCTCTTTCACAAAATCTAACAATGCTTCCCAAGGAGACATTCTAAGTTAGATGAAATATTCACCTTCTAACACCTTTAATAGATTCTTCAATTCCCTCAATTTTTTGACTCTATATGATACGATAGAATTAAAATTGGAAAGGTCCCTAGTAGGTGATCAGTTGTAATTTCCACTTCTCTTTTAGGTGATAACCCTAAGAAAAATTCCTGAGAAGCATCAGGGAACTGGTCCAGTATGGTTATATAATATTTACTATATAAAAAATATAAGAATTTTAGATAAATTCTGTCATCAAGTGAGATAATTATCCAACCATTAGTATCAATGTCCATTGACTGCTATTATAAATGACCAAAAAATTTATAAATAGATTCCTAACACCATATAATGTTTTGAAACTACCTGACAGTTAAAAAAATAGATATTGGCCTCATAGATCACAATCAAATCCATTCGTTGAATCAATACTTGCAAATAAATCTACCTCAAAATAAAATTTCATAACAACATAGTCACATCGATATGTTATCAATCATGGTTAACATTTTAATGTTCTATATTATCAATATCCCAAAGGTGTCTAGAGTTAAATAATACAATTAATCATACTAATATGTAAACCCATCAGTTAAGTGATTTTAGAATCAATAAATGAATGGGATGAACCACTTTTAAAAAAAAGTGTATAAGGGTAGAATTCTAAATATTTGTACCTCTCATAATTGAAGGTCCCAATTGATCAATGATGATAACTTTCTTATCTCAAGAAAACATCTTACTCTATGATTTCTTTTCTTTCCATGTTTTCTTGTTATAAGATGAGGAGACATATAATTCATATAATCACCATGTATATCTCAGTTATTCTAAGGGGGCATATTCTGATGCACTCATCTTTTTGAACCATACAACATCTAAGAAACACAAGATGTGTATCTATCAACTATATTTGAATTTTTGAAACAATTACACTAATACTACTCTTCTAGTTTCAATGTTCACATCATCTAGGTTGTTCCCCGTAATATCTCTTCATACACTCAATAGTACAACACTGATAACATCCTATCTTAATCTCCAGTCAAGGATGAATGTTGTCTGATACTATGGTATGATTAAGGGATAAACCACCCCATTGGGATAGATAACCCTCCTCCACTTGTACCCAATATCAGATATAGTACCACATTGAGTAGAAATAAACATAATACCCCCAAAAATATTTTAAGATATGTCTCTTTCTTCCACTTTCAATCTATTAAAAAAATATATATAATTCCTAATATTATGAACATAAATAATTTATTGATTTCTTTACTTCATCCCTGACTCAAAACTGCATCCCTTCATGAAGGAACATATAGAAATCATTACTGAAAAGATAACTAAATTTACATATATAGATGAATACTTCATTACTGGAAGATTTAATTACAGAAAAATGAATAATATTATTGTTCTATAAAAAATTACATTTGAGGATATATATTTTTAAAAAAAATAATTCAAATTACTCCCATTCTATGCTTTAGAACAACATATCCTAAAAAGATAATTCGCACTAATGGAATTCCAACTGCTTCAACATATGTGATTCAAACATAACTATTATCTCTGATGGTGTTATAAGGATATAAAAAATTCAATTCTTCTTATTCAACTATATTTATTATTTTTTCATGCATTGAATCACCCCAAAAAAATCGGTGGATTTGGAAATTGGAACTAAACCAAATGATCCAACTATATTGGTACATCCTTTTTGTTCCCAAAATATACTTGGAATAATTATTTTGGACAAGAATTTATACAAACTAATGTGGTACATGTGGATTAGGTGAATCAATATTATCAGTTTCCCATTCTGTTTCTTTCTTACGGTGCCTACATTGTGCCATTCCATATATCAATGGAAACTATATTTAGTCTCACTATCATGAAACTAAAACCATAGATATATAAATTTATGAAATTGTCTCAAAATTCCATATGTCATTCCACAGTAAAGTTTATCCACAATAAACAATATTTAGAATATTCGAAATACCATCATTCTTCATTATTCAAAATCATACCATTTGAAGAAAAAATGAACATTTAAAATTTCATTACAGCATACCATTTCCATATATCAATAATTCAGTAATGATTTTTTTCAAGTGGGGATTCATAAAAGAAATGCATTTTAATCAACTCTGGTTGGTTAAACCCATGATGATTTAGTGAATAATATCCTAAAAGTGTCTATAAATACTCTTATACCCAAAATCCATTGTAACATGATGTTCAACATAAATAGATTAGCTATTCCTTTTTATACTCTAAAATTCATGTTCCTCAAACCCTACTAATTGTTATTATCCCATGATATATATGTCTTATCAATAATGATACAATTTCTAACTCTAAGACTAGAAGAAAATGGAAACAGATGAACGAACAAAATTACATCATTTGTGACATCTCTCCCCTCACCCATTGTCTCATGAAGTGGTTGTGGGTGTTACTATCCATAGGTTAAATCCACCAGGAACTAAAGGATATCAATAAATACCAATGGCCCGAATAATATTTGGGGAATGTTTTACTTTTTCAGAACAAAAACAAAAACATAATGACACAATCACAATATTCCTCAATATTAAGCATCAGTATAAAAGTACATGTTAATTTTATGAGTTCACAGAATCTGACGGTGCCTGATTCGGAGTCCCGGTGTGCCCGAAATCAATTTGGAAAGTTTTGTTTGGGTACTTTCAGTAAACATACGTGTGAGTTTTCATATCTTTTGAACCGGCGCTTGGAATTGAAATCTGAGGTCCTTGATGAACTCGAAACGCTGGTATTCTCTTTTTCAGACCTTTACCGTAGTTGCGCTTTATCGGAAGTGGATGTTATATTTTGGGGTTTCTAAATAAAAAAAATAGTGATTAAATAAAAATTTTGTGTAACACATTTTTATTTGAAAGTAGTTATGGTATTTTGGTGAAGGTTGTATTCTCCAATGGGAAGTTAGAGGTGGGGCCCACCCCCATATAACCTTGCAGGGGAGGATATTGTGTGGCGGGGCCCACACAAGCACCTAACCCTTTATCTCCCCTTGAAGCCCTTAAACATCCCATGTCTTTAATGATCCAACCCATTCATTATTAAATTTGGTGAACTACCACATTCAACCTCTCATTAGGTGTGCCAGCCATTTAATTAATGAATTTAACATAATCAATTTATTTTATTCTATCATTTGAAATTTCAAAAGCTAGTCAACAATAAAATAATAGGAGAGCATATTATTTAAGATTGTGGGTGGAACATTGAGAGGATATAGGAGGAACTCTTGGAGAAATATTATTTCTCTCGACGAAGAACGTCGTTCTTCAGTGAAGAATGATCCACGTCTCGAAAAATGTGAAGAAACACATTCCTCAACCGGAGAAGGAAATGAGGCACCCTTTCCCATGATGTACACCATAGGCGTCATCTCGACACAACGTTTTAAGCTCTAATTCCTCTGACGTAGAAGGAACGACGCTCGTATTCCCCGATGCCCGTCTTCCGTGACTCATCAACGTACAACTACGATTATGAGATAGGTATGATTATGTATTATTTATTTTATACATGTGAATTGTACCCTCATACTTTGGAAATTTTATGTTGGATTACTATTTGAGCCTCTAACGTGTAGGGAACGAGCTATCGAAGAAGACCAGAACCTCCGCCAATATGTTCTTAGTGCACAGTTTGTTGGGTGATGGCCGAACAGAATGGAAATCCCGAATTGAGGCTGTCACAGTGAATAACAAGACCCAAGGAGGCTGTAGGTGGAGACGGGAGGTAGAACGGACAACCGGAAAGACTCCAGTGGCCCGCGGAAGAGCTCGGTGGCGCCAACGACCGGAGGAGGCGGCCACCACCGACCAGCCTCCTCGGGGCATCGCCGCCCCTCGCACGCCAGCGACAGAACGCTTCCAGGTCACCAGGCATGGCGGTGGAGCAGAACCCACATCTGTAGGTTATGGGAGAGACGACCAGTGAAAACCAGCGTCGCCGTTATAGAAAACAGGGGGGGCGCGCTCGACCGGTTGGCCGAGCCGCGACCGGCCACCGGGCAGGGCCGCTAGCTGCGCGGGCTGGGCTGCCCCCACACGAGTTGGGCTACATCAACAAGGCTGGGCCGCGCCCTACCAGGCTAGACCTGGACCTAGGTCGGGTCGACCCGGTTCAGGCGGACCCAGGGCCGGTACGGCCGGGTCGGACCGGACCCAGACCCCCCTCTTCGGACCACATTTTTTTTTGCCCATAACATTAGATATGGACCTCCGATTGACGATCTGTCAGTTGCGTATGATTCCTTGGATAAAGGAGGTAGTTTTGGTATATCAAACTAAACGTTTTGGAGATGTTTGGGTATGGTCAGGTTCGTTCGATCCTGAAACCAACCGGGCCCTCAGAGTGGAAATACTTATAACTCTCAGACCGTGCGTCTGATTGATATGCCTTCTATCTCGTTGGGTTTCTTTTTATGAGACAGAATTTTTGGATACAAAAACTCTTGGCTTCGTGATAGTTGGTGTATCAACCCCTTTTCTCAAGTATTTGACCCTCCCAGAATCGAGTGTGCTGTGTGAGGGAACCCTAGAGTTGGCTCCGACGACTACCGTATTGGAATCTTCCATGTGTTCGATGACAATGAGTACTATACCAAAATACTGTGTTTTTTTTGATAGTTTTGACAGAGTATCTGGTCATGTATCCTGTGTGGGTTCGACAGCTTAGATGAATCAGTGACTAATTCTGATCATCACTTTTACTATAGAATAGCTGGATTGTATCCTGTGTGGATCCGACAGCTTAGATGAGATAACTGGAATGTATCCAATGTGGGTACAACAACATAGAAATGACATTTGGCACGTATCCTGTGTGGTTCCGACATCTTAGCAGGTCCTGTATCTTGTGAGGCTCTGATAGCATAGATGATCTAGTGGCTACATCTGATCATCTATATCTCTCTAGAATTGTTGCCTATGTGAGCAGAGCCATGTATTTCAACAATCATCATCATGGGGATAGACCTTGCTTCATTGTGGAATTGGTTTGTTCATGGCCTTTAGGGTTGGAGTCGGACTGTGATTGGTAACTTAGGTGTCTGTATGAGCATATACCTATGTAGGGTAGGTTGATACTTTGTGATTATATCTTTCTTCTTTTCATTATCCTTAGTGGATATTGTGAGACTTTGCGGTGTCAAGGTTACTGCTGAGTATCATCATACTAACCCCTAAATGGGCTATGTCCGAACCTTGTTGTGTTGGATGCAGATGATTGACAGTGCTAATAGAGGCCGAGAAAGCCACAACTAATCGGTACTCGGAGGTGGACCTTGCGACGAGTCGGCACACAGAGGAGACTGACGAATGTGAGTGATGAGGTGTCCATGTGTACCTACCCTTTAGGTAGGAATTACTATAGGAAGATCCAAGAGCTACTCTTTACATTCATTTGTTTGTCCCTTTTACTTGTACTTGTTGTTCAGTTGGGTTTGTATACTGGCCCATTTACTTTCCAACACAGTCTTATGTATTCAGTTATACATAGTGTTTACTTCCTGTTTCGTACTCTGTTTTGTTTGTTTACTTTTATATAGGGAATTCCTTCCCAGCATAGGGATTTATTCCTTTGGAGCTAGTATCCAGCCCCTAGCCTATGGAAGGCAGGCATGGGGAACTCACGGCACGGGCCCCGAGGACGATTTGTGACAAATTGGTATCAATGGGAGGTTCTACCACAGAAATCAGAACTATGAACATTATTTTCTATGAAGCAATAGTGTTAAGAGTATTGAGTGTGGTTTCTAGTCCAGGGAGTCAAGTGTTGGTGCGGTGGCTGACATATCCATACACAAGGACCATGACCTATGATTTCCAACTCAGTGTATGAAAACCCTGATTGTGTGTGTGTTTCCTTCGAAATATATTTCCTTGTGATTACATTGTGTCACCTCTCTAGGTATAGTTCTTTAAACATTGTGCACATGTTTCTTTTCAGGATGGCCCCACGAAAGCAGCCAGCTAGGGTTCCAAGTTACATACGAGATGGTAGCCCACCGAGCGAAGAGGCCTCGATGCAGGGCCTAATCACTACGGAGGAACCAGCGGTACTAATACTCACCAGACTACCGATTCCACCAGATCCAGTAGTAGAGAGTACCCACCGCTTGAGTGCATTGCACGAGTTCAAGTGCCAGAGGCCACCCAGGTTCCAGGGAGAGACGGACCTACAGGTAGTTGGAGATTGGCTGGAGGCTATCGTGAGAGTTTTCAGATTGGTTGGGACACTAGCTGACCTCATGGTGATCTTTGTCGCGAGTCTCCTGCATGCAGTGGTAGACAGATGGTGGAGTCTGTTGCTCCAGGTGCATGACAATGCATCATTACTCTGGACAGACATTGAGAGTCTCTTTCGCTCATATTTTTTTCCATCCACCCTTTGTGCGGTGCAGATTCAGGAGTTACTTCATCTCCAGTAGGGAAGCATGACAGTAGCTCAGTACTCTGAGTGGTTTACTGACCTCTCACGCTACTACACAGATGTGGTACAAGACCCGTTCTTCAGGTCCAACACTGTTGAATAGGGACTCAGGCATGAGATCAGGGCTTCGAAGATTTCCCTCAGCATTCTGACACTGGTGGGGCTGGTGGAGCGAGTTCTTCTAGTGGAGAGTTGTCTCCCTGATCAATCACCAGCAGTGAGACTGACCACAAGGAGACATGTAGAGAAGTCTTCTACATCTGACTGTAGACAGATGAAGAAGAGGTTATAGCAGACCAGACATCAATTGGGTGACTCCAGGATAAGGGTTCGGTTGTGCGGGGCACAAGTGATAGATCCATATATAAAAGGAGAAGGTAGTGCTGTGCATTCAGAGGGCAGGGCCACATGGCTCGTGACTACCCAACCTTACATGAATATGAGAATCATAAAATAGAGGGACCTCCCAGATAGAGGTAGAGGTTCGACCGTGGTGGTCTGTAGGGAGCAGGCGGATGTGGTAGAGGAGCTGGCCGAGTAGCGGGTGGTGGACAATGTTTTGAGGCTCTACCACCACCACCACCTGGAGATCCCCCATGACCACAAGAAGCTGGCGGACAGAGGCAGGAACATCTCCAGTCAGTCGAGGCATGCGACCATGACACACATGAGATGATTTTAGGTACTATTCTTCTATACTCCACCCTTGCTGAAGTAATTATAGACACAGGTGGGAGTAATTATTTTATTGCCACTTCCCTTGTTCGGAGCTCTGAGATTCTGACGGAGCCGTTGACTCGATCCTTATGGAAAGATACTCCTAATGGAGCATAGTTTACAATAACGCACTGGTTCCGGCAGAGTGAGCTTACTCTATGAGGTGAGAGCTTCAGCTGGGATCTTCTTAAAGTGGCGTCGAGGCCTTACGACTTCATTTTGGGTATGGACTACTAATCCATAGTTCATACTCAGAATGACTGTATTAGGTGCAATGTGTGGTGTAACCTCATGGATGGGAATAGGTTCACCTTCACCGGTGAGAAGGAAGCCTTAGCAGTGCAGGATGGCCTTACGTAGAGGAGGGGCAGTCGATCAGACATCAGTTGGCTAGTGTCATCCACAGAGCGGTTGACGTTTGGAGACACAGTTTTCTTATTGTGGAGGATCAATACGCTAGTGTTTTTCTTGACGATGTTCCAAGACTACCTCATCGTAGAGAGGTAGACTTCTACATTGACCTGTACCCCGGGACAACACCGATATCTACTCCAGAATATCGGATAGGTCACATCGAGCTTCATGAGTTTTGAGTAAAACTGGAGGACTTTTAGGGGAATGAATTTATCCGACCTAGTGTTTCACCCTAGGCATCTCCGCTTTTGTTCGCCAAGAAAGAGGATGGGAGCTTGAGAATTTTTGTCAACTACCGTCGCCTGAATCAGGTGACCGTGAACAACAAGTACCAACTCCCGAGGAATGAAGACCTCTTAGATCAGCTCAAGGGAGCACGATGGTTCTTGAAGATAGACCTCAGGTCAGGCTATCACCACCCCAGAGTTTAAGACGAGGATGTGCAGAAGACAACCTTCAGGTGTAGGTATGGCCACTAAGAGTTCTTGGTTATTCCCTTCGGTGTAGCCAACGCACCAGGAGTGTTCATGAGTCTCATGAATAGGATCTTCTGGCCTTACCTCGATCGATTTTGCATAGTCAACATTGAAGACAAACTGATTTACGTGACTACTGAGGAGGAGCACACCTAACATTTACGGGTGGTAATGGATGCACTCCGAGAGCACTAGCTTTATGGTAATCTCTCGAATTGCTAGTTATGGATTCTAGAGGTTCACTTCTTAAGAAACAACATCTCGGAGGTTGGAGTTACAGTGGATCCGGCGAAGATCGAGGCAGTAATTGCTTGGGAGCCACCCAGGTGTGTAACGAAGGTGCAGAGTTTCATGGGACTCGCTGGGTACTATTGGTGATTTGTGCTAGACTTCTCCAGAGTTTCAACACCACATTATTCTTTGAAAAAGAAGGGGAAACCCTTCATGTGGTCAAAGAGATGCTAGTAGAGCATTCAAAAGCAATGTCAGAGGTTTACCAGTGCGCCCATCATGAGGCTACCAGAGGAGGGTGTTGGGTAAATAGTTTAATGTGATGCATCAGGGACCAGACATAGGTGTGTCTTGATGTAGGAGCAAGAAGTGATTGCGTATGGCTCACAATAGTTGAGACATCATGTGAAGAACTATGCTTCCCATAACCTAGAGTTATCAGTAGTGGTCATCGCCTTGAATATTTTCCAACACTATCTGATGGGCGAGTGTTTTACAGTCTACTCTAACCACCATAGTCTCAGGTATATATTTTCAAAGATGGTCCTGAACCTGAGACTGTGATGATGTTTCTAGTTATTCCATGATTATGACTTAAAGATAGTGTATAACCCTTGGAAGGGGAACATTGTAGAAGATGCTCTCAGCAAGAGATCAGGCATTCAGTTGCTAGGAGAGGCGACAGAGTAGCTGGATGTGTTGTAGATATCCTTTGTGGTTAGAGATGGACTAGCATTTCTAAAGTCTCTCACAGTCCATCCTCCACATCTTCAGTGGCTCTGAGAGGAACAACGTGGGGATGTTGACTGTGAGATGTGATGTGCTCATATATCCTTTTGGTAGGCACCTGACAGGATTTCTAACGGTGGGGAGAACGTCATCCTCTTCAGAGGATGTACCATGGTACCTGTATCACTAAAAGAAGAGATGTTGAAGGAGATCCACACTTCCCCATTAACAGTATATCCATGAGTGGCGAAGATGTATCCGGACCTTAGAGGACAACACTGATGTCTAGGTATAAAGAATACTGTAGAAAATATTGTCTCGCGATGTCGCACTTTTCATCAGGTAAAGGTAGAGCACCAGGTTCTAGCAGGCTTGGTTCAGCCCTTAAGGGTCCCATAGTGGAATTGGGATGGGATATCCATGGATTTTGTTATGAGACTTCCATGTACATCCAGATGAAACGACATTATCTGGGTGATCATTGACCGACTCACCAAGTCGGCCCAATTCCTACCGATCAGAGAGCAGGGCTCAGTAGAGAGCATGGGACGCCTCTACATATAGGAGATCATATGGCTTCATGGTATTCCATCGACGATTGTCTCCAATCAGGATGATCTTTTCACTTCCTAGCTAAGGAAGGGTTGCATGAGGCTTTTGGGACGCAGCTTTGCTTGAGCATTGCCTTCCATCCTCAGACGGATGGCCAGACCAAGCGGACCATCTAGACACTCGAGGAAATTCTCTTTTCATGTATCCTAAACTATGGTCACATTTGGGAGGATCACTTACACTTAGTGGAGTTTTCTTACAAAAACAGCTACCACTCCACCATTGGGATGTCACTTTACGAGGCACTATACAATCGATCGTGAAGATCTCCTCTTGATGGACTGATCGAAGGGATTCAGCACTTGTATGACTTGACATGGAGCTGGCTACGCCGAAGAAGGTTCAGATCATCCAGGAGCAGATGAAGACTACACAGAGCAGATTGAAGTCCAATGCTGATTGGAGATGGAGACCACTGGAGTTCGAGTATGGAGACCACTTCTTCTTACAGGTCTCACCTCAATGAGGACTACAATTATTTGGATGAGGAAGAATTTTATCTCCATGATACATCATACCTTTTTAGTTCCTAGGTATGGTAGGAGCGGTGGCTTATCATCTGGATGTTCCACCTCAGTTGCAACAGGTGCACAAAATCTTCCACATATCTCAGCTAAAGAGATACATGTATGACATGTCCCACTTCATCGACTATAGGGAGATAGACATTGATGACGGGGTGACATTCATGGAGGACCTAGTGGAGACTGAGGATCGACAGGAGCGGCTCCTACATGGACAGTCGATTCCTCTGGTGTACATTCACTGGTAGCACTGGAGCCTCCAAGAGAGCACATGGGAGCAGGAGGTTCAGATATGCACTCAGTACCCCCATTTGTTCCATGAGTGTGTGTTGTAGCTTACCGAGACGTAAATCCATGAGGAGGGGAGAATTTAACGACCCAGAAATCCCATAGAAATTTGTTTCTTAAATATATGTGAATTTTATGAGTCCACAGTTTTTTCTGGTGCCGGATTCCGAGGCCCGGTGTCCTCGGAATCAGTTTCTGTTGTTTTGTTCGAGTACGTTCAGTAAACCTACATGTAGGTTTTTCAGTCTTTTGAACCGGCTCTCAGAATTGAAATATGAGGACACCGATGAACTCATAGCGCCGATATTTTCATAAGGATACCTTTACTACAGTTGTGTTTCATTGAAAATGGAATTTATATTTTGGGCATTCTAATTAAAAAAAATAAAGAATAAATAAAAATGTGTGTGTCACACATTTTTAATTTAAGGTGGTTATGGTATTAGGGTGGTGGTTTTTTTCTCCAATGGGAAGTTGGAGGTGGGTGCCAACCCCACATAACCTCCCATGGTAGGATATTGTGTGGCGGGGCCCACACATGTACCTAACCCTTTATCTCCCCCTGAAACCCTTAAAATTCCCTTGTCTTTAATGATCCAACCCATACATTATTTAATTTGGTGAACTCTCCACCTTCACCTATCATTAAGTGTGCCAAACATTTAATTAATGAATTGAACTTAATCAATTTATTTAATTCTATATTTTTAATTAGTGGAAGCTTGTAAACAATAAAATAATAGGGAATCCTATTATTTTAGTTGGCGGGTAGAACTTTGAGAGGATTTTGGAGGAACTCATGGAGAAATATTCTTTCTCTAGATGAAGAATGCAATTCTTCAGCGATGAAAACTCCACCTATCGATGAATGTGAAGAAGAACCTTCTTCAACTAGAGTATAAAATGAGGCACCCTCACCCACAAAGTATACCGTAGGCATCGCCTCGACATGATTTTGTGAGTTGTACTTCTTTCGACATTGACGGAACGATACCCATCTTCCGCGACGCCCGTCTTCCACGACTCGTCAACATAAAACACCTATTAAGAGGTAGAGAGGATTTGGGATTATATATTTTATACATGTGAATTTTTACATCATACATTGGAGATTTTATGTTGTATAACTGTTTGAACCTTTAATACGGAGGGCACGGGCTAATGAACAAGACCAGACCCTCCGCCAATAAGTTCTTGATACACGGTTTGTTGGGTGATGGGTGAACGGAATGGAAACCCCGAATTGAAGCCATCACAGTGAAGAGAAGGACCTGAGGAGGTCGTAAGAACAGACGATTGGTAGAATGGACCACCATAATGAATCTGGTGGCCCGTGGAAGAGAGTGGCGGCACCGGCCGACCGCCTGGGGGCAGCGGCGCCCCTCGCGCGTCGTAGGCGGAAGGCCACCGCGGCAGAGCGGAACCCTCCTCTGCGGGTTTAGGGAGATATGGGTGGCGCCAGCTAGCACTGTAGTGACAGAAACCTGGGGGGCCGCGCCCCCCCTTCGCGCTCAACATTCTGGCCGAGCTGCGACCTACCACAAGGTCGGGCCGCCTGCCACGCGGGCGAGGGCGCTAGCCGCGCGGGCCCTGCCGCCAGCCGCGCGGGCCGGTCTGCCCCCGCATAGGCCTGGCCAAAGCCGTCGGTCCGGGTCGCGTCCTACCAGGCTGGACCCAAACCCAGGTCAGGTCGACCTAGTTTGGGCTGACCCAGGGTGGGTTGGGCCGGGTCGGACTGGACCCATACCCCCTCTCTTCGGACAACTTTTGGTTTTCTGCCCATAACATATGCTATGTACCTCCGATTGATGCTCCATCAGTTGCATAGGATTCCTTGGATCGAGACGGTCATTTCAGTATATCAAAATCAAGTTTTTGGCGTAGTTTTTGTACACCTAGGGTGGTTCGATCCTGAAACCAACAGGGCCCTCGGAACAGAAATAAGTATAACTCTCAGACCGGGCGTCTGATTGACGCACCGTCTATCACATTGGGTTAATTTTTATGAGACAGAATATCAGGATACATTAACTCTAGACATCATGATATTTGATGTATCGACCCCTTTGCTCGAGGAGTGGACCCTGCGGGAATCGAGCATGCTGTGTACGGTAAGCCTAGAGATGGCTACGACGACTACCGTACTGGAATCCTCCATGGGTTCGATGACGACTACTAATGTACCTGAATCCTGTGTGGGTTCGACAGTTCTGACAGAGTATATTGTCTTGTATCATGTGTGGGTACAACAGCTTAGATGAATCAGTGACTACATCTGATCATCTCTATTACTCTAGAATAAATGTCATGTATCCTGTCAGGGTCTGACAGCTTAGACGAGATAGCTGGCTTGTATCCTGTGTTTGTCAGGCAGCTTAAATGAGATAGCTGGCATGTATCCTGTGTGGGTCCGACATATTTGTTGGTCTTGTATCGTATGTGGGTCTCAAAACTTAGATGATCCAGTGGCTACATCTGATCATCGATATCTCTCTACAATTGTGGCATACCAGTTTGAGCTAAGTCATGTCTTTCAACCACCATCATCGTGGTGATTATCTTTACTTCCTTTGTGGAATTGGTTTGTGCTTGGGCTCGAGAGTTGAATTCGGACTGGGATTGGTAACATAGGTACATGTATGGGCATATACCTATGTGGGGTTGGTTGATACTTCGTGATTGTGTATTTTATCTTTTATTTGTCCTTAGTAGATATTGTGAGACCATGCGGGTCTCGAAGTCCCTACTGAGAATCATTATACTCACCCCTGCATGGTCTATGCTGGAACCTTGTGGAGTTGGATGTAGAAGATAGACAGCGCTGACGGAGGTCGAGAGCGCCATGACTGGATGGTACCCGGAGGTGGACCTTGCGACGAGTCGACACACAGAGGAGACTGACGGACGTGAGTGCTGATATGTCCATCTGTACCTACCCTTCAGGTAGGAATTCCAGGAGGACGATCCTGTTTCTGCTCTTTAATTTCAGCTATTTTTCGCTTTTACATGTACTTGATGTTCAGTTGGGTTTGTATACTGGCCCATTTACTTTCCAGCACACTCTTATGTATTCAATTATACTAAGTGATTACTTCATGTTGTGTACTCTGTTGTGTTTGTTTACTTTTATAAAGGCAATGCCTTCCCAACTTAGAGATTTACTCCTTTGGTTCTAGTCTCCAGCCTCTGGCCTATGGAAGGCGAGCTTGGGGTAGTCACAACACGGGTCTCGAGGATGGGTTGTGACATCCAACAACCAAATCAGATTAAATTTTGAATCCAAGTGACATATCCAAATTAAACAGAAGATAAAAATCAACAATTTCACAAAATAAATCAACTTTTCAACAATAAACCAACTCCATGCTCTAAAATGATACACCCACAAACTTTATCAAGAAGATTCACAAAATAACTAAGATACCATGCATTCACCTTTGTCTCAATAGAAGATATTATCCAATGAAAAATAGTTCCCATGTAGGTGGTGAGGCTGATCATAATTAGATTTCCCAGATGACTTTCTACCACACTCTATTATAAAAAAAATTCATATTATATTTATTCAAAATAGTTTCAAACAATCAAAAATTGTTATTATAAAATAAATTTTTTTTACCTGGGAATAAAATAAAATATTTCCTTTATACATTTCACACATTATATGGAATAAAAATTCCACACATTCAATAATATACACATGAATGAAATGGTGACAGTAACATACTCGTATACAAAGTTTCATTGATTATACATGTCTACACAAGATAAGAGAGAGGTGGTTCCCCAATAGAACAAATACATTTAACATGGGTAACATATAATGTAACTAATTCCCCAAAACCAATATTTTCTAATACCCATGAGAAGATATTTCATATTTAAATTCACATTATAGAAATTTTATTAAAAACTATTTTATATGTATCAAATAAAAAAATTAAAAACCACATTTTAATATTAATAGCGAAGTTTATTTTTCAATAAAATATCCAATTTTCTACATTTATCAAAACCATTACTAAAGATATTTACAAAAAGTCACAAAAATTGATTTCCTAAAAATTTCTTGATGAAATTATTTTAAAGATAAACTATCATAAGAAGCCTTGTGCATTCATCTTCTACAAGGAGGATAATTTCTAGAATGAATATACTAGTACAAATAGAAATTGTGATGATTTTTAAACTCTACATATATCAGGATGAAAAGTTGACTTGATGGATGAACAACATATTGATAATGAGATACAATCAGAAGATTATCTTAAACTCTCACATGAATGGTAGGATTCCAAAAGTAAAAAGGTATAGACAATTTCAAAACATGAAACACCAGTTACCTATAATTATTTACATGATTCAAAAAAATTAGTAGTGGATAATGGGGACTTTCAACTTGTCTCATATAAGAAGTAGAAGTCTCCAGCTATTCCTCAAGTGGTGGTAGAGAAACCAATTTTAGGTAACTATTCTCCTTCTTCGGATCAAAATATTAATGGTGTCATTAACATGTATGATATATATATAAGATCATCAGTGACAATCCATCATAAGATTGCATCGACTGATGCAATGGAGGCTGAAGGGATGATGAACCTGGTGACTAGAGACACATCTTTTGTAAAATACAGAGAGAAGCAGGTGGATATCATTGATTCTGACAACACTGATGCTGAGAAACTATTGAAAGGATCCCAAATCATTCACCAAGATGGGGGAGAGTGATAAGTTAGGGTTGTGGATGTGGAAGGGCCACATGTAATGAAATTGGAGAAGAATAATGTGTACTCATTGAACCACTAATAAAAAAGATAGGTTTATAAAATTTTATTTGGTATTTTTCTATATTTTTCCATACTTTCTAAGAATACTATAATTTATTTGAATTTAATAAATAATTCACTACCTCCATATTCCTAAAAAATGTCTATGAACATAATGAAGAAAAATTAATCTTGGATTTTGAAATATTATGTAAATAAAAGGGGTCAATGGTCTTAATCTGAGTTTAAATCCTAATCATTTGGTCAAAAAATTTATAGTAAATGGTTAAGAAACATGATTATTCAAACGGTGTGCTATCATTAAACAAGATATTATCTCAATCCAACCACATTCATGGTTGGATCATGTTGTTAAAAAACTTGTTACGCAACCATGTTTCACTCACATCATCAAAGTGCATGTTTTCTCCAAATCACCTTCATGGTTTTTCGAACTGATTATCCAAAAACGATCCTATAAATTTAACAATATTTTCCTTTTTATTGTTTCTTAGAGTCACTATAGTATTTAAAATAATATTTCTCAAAATGTGGGCCTCTATTAATGCCTCTAAAAACTATAAAAATCACTCAGAAACTCCTAAAACATCAATATATAATTATATATTCTTGAAATAATTAAATAATTTGTCATGTACCACAAACTGGGTGTGCTGCTACATTAATAAATTTTATTTCTCAATATGTGTTTGCTTTGGCCAATATAGATTAAATTAAAGATACTAATGATGAAATATTTCATGATATTTATATCATGACATAGAATTCTATTAATAATATAATGGAAACGACATTTTATTATAATCTAAACATAAATTAAGAAACAAAAATACTAGAAGGAAATCATATGTGTATTATTTGTAATAATTTTTTTGATTAATATTCATCAAATGATGTGTTTTATAGCAATAATGATGATATATCCATAGAATATAATCATTTTTATTTCGATGTAAATAATGAAAATATTAAAAAAATTACTGTTGTGTAATATATTTGTAATTTTAAATTGTCATCGGGATGAATAATTTGTGTTTTAAGAATAGGAAAATACTCTTCAATCATGTTCTCTTAAAAAGGATAGAATAAGATACACACTAGAAAAACATAAGAGTGTAAAGGATGGAATAATATCTCATTGAATTTAATGTTTTTATATTTTCATTGAACCATTGCAATGTAATGTTTGTGAGAAATATTTATCATGGAACTTTTTTCTTATAGGACTTCAACGTAGTTGAGAATTTTTACATTGTTTCCAAGTTGTTTCAAAGTCACTAAATTAGAGGATAATTGTTTGAAGGTAATATATATATTGAAAATTTTTTATATGAGTCTTGAAATATTTTATTGATGAAATATGAATAAGTTTGGAGGGTAATGTTGAATACATGATAAAATATATAAATGATGAGAATAACTCAATCAAAATTTTGTGCGTTGAGATAGAGGTTAAAGTACATATTTTTGATTCACTATAATCTGTAATTTCCCAAATTGAAAAGAATAGATTTTTCCAATAATAGTATTCATTCATAATAATGAATCTATAAGGACTATGATATCAATCTCCAATAAAATAGAAAAAATCTCTAATAATATATAATTCCATAACCTATAAATTATATAATGTACTAATGAGGTTTTGATTCCTAATATTTGACTTAAAAATTATAGGTAATGTATCAATAGTGAACAACACTCACAATCCCACAACAATGAGGGTGGATGAGAGCAGATATATGATTTTCTATTCCAAATTGAGTTTCCAAGATACTTATTTCACCAATTAAAAAAAGAATGGATAATAAATTCTCAAATAAAGAAATATTGTACACAAAATTAATAGAAGAAGATTCATAAGAAAATCATGATGATACAGGATGTTCCCTCACAAAAAATTGGAATGTTTTTTACAATTGAAAAAGTTATTAGAATTATAAAGGTCCATAATAAAAGATAAGATATTTATATTAAATACAAACTATATTACACTAAAAAAAGAGAATATGAAAAATAACAAGTCGACTCTATTAAAAATAAATCTAATCCTACGTGTACCATGAATAAAAGTATTTTTTTTATTTCTATATCTAAATGGGAGTGATATAAATTATTAGTTGGAAGTGGGCATGATCTAATGGGATCCATGGAAAACATATGAGAAAATATTATCAAATAACAACATGGGTGACCATAAATTCATCTAATATAAAAATAGAAATTGTATGAATGCATATAAGATGATCAAGGAAGGTACATATTATATAGTTATATTATTGTGTTAGGAATAAATATATTTGATAGACATATTCCATATTGATTGAATTGTATTAAAATTTTGTGCGATAAAAATGAGGATTCATGCTATATTATTCTATATAGAAATTCATTTGAGATTACAAATGAAACTAATCATATATAGATATAATACCTCATTATATGAAAAAATATAATGAAACTGGAAAAACCATTATAGAAATATAAAAAAACTGTAGAGAAATAAAGAGAAAAATGGATTCAAAAGACGATGAGGAAATTCCATAGGTGTTATAATAAAATTAAAAACATGTATATTAAAAATATTATGGTGGAAAAACATATTATATATAATGAATATGATCAAAGGAATATTCTAACAAAAACATCCCACACTCTGATTGGAAGAAGACTATAGACATGGATGAGAGGAAGGTCTAAACCTGAATGTAGTTTCAGAGATAAAAATTTGATCACTCCTTAATACAATTACTATTTGTTTTATATTAAAATACTATAAATTTAGGGATATGAATGTATCCCTTTAATTTGCAATGGATCGATTGAATATATAAATTCAGCATTACACATTGAACGTTTATCATCTGAATAGGTTTTTAAAATATTGTGATAAGATTGGAAAAGCTAGGTCTCATCCTTAGTCCAATGAATTGATAATGATTATCTATGTATAGTTTTTATTTATCTCAAAATAGGGAGATATATATTTATGTACATGAAGATTTTCATTTGATTATTAATGATATTTGTGGAAGATATAGTTTCTTCCATTATAAATATATCTTGACGGTCAAAAAAACATGATGAAATGGTTTTTTTATGGTTGGAATCAATGACTCGGTAATTTATGTATATTATTGATCCCATGAATATACACTATAGTTTTATAATTTTTTTTCCTATATAGACATTACATTTTATATATAATGTTTTATTTATAAGGAAAATATAATTTTAAAATCATTTTATGAAAATATAAAAATGATAAGGATTGAAAAAAACATCTTATAATATAATATCATGATATAGTGTGAAGATGAATGATGATATAAGAAGGAAAATATTATAGACCTGGTTTTATTTTCATTATAGTGATGAAAAAAATTCACTTTATGAAGTGTAGATGTATCAACAACAAATTCCAATGACGGAGTTCAAAAGAAAAGTTTCGCATTTGAGGAATCGATGTATTATTTTTACAAATATATTATATAAATAAAATATGGTGAAGAATTAAATGAGGAGATTATAATGGTTAATAAATTGTACATTATTGTTTTTATGTTTTTGATGCATGTTCTATGGTTTATTGTGGTTAAACCATTGTATTCCAAAATACATTTTGATTCAACTGTATTTATTAATTAAAGAGAAAATGTAAAATAATGAGTGTGGATAATGGTATTGATAGTTGAACACTTAATAAATAATACTTACATGTCTCAATTTCAACAGAATAGTGAACATTGTTTATATCATTTAATAATTTATAGAGAATTCAAATATATATTTCAATCATGATTTGTTATGGTTTTTTGACGAAATATTTCAACATAATGTCAAAGAATGAAATAATATATTTGGGTTTTTATGATAAATTTATAATAATAATACAAGTGAATATATTTTAGTTGATCCAAATATACATGTAATTTAAATATTTAATTTTAGATTTCAAATATATAATAATTTTATATCAAAGACAAAACGTGCATACCTAAAAAACACATATAAAACCTTGGTTAACCACATTGTATGTAGATCATACTATAAAGCAATGGTTGTGGGTGAGTTTTATAAAATAGTGCATGTAAATTGGGTACATGCGGAAAATATAATAAGCCGAAAGTGTACAGGTGAGTGGTTAGGTAGGCCACATAGTGGGATGGGACAAACCAGGGTAGTTGTGTGTGAAGTTGTACCTCACTACTGACTTTGGTGTTCAATTGAGTGGTTTCTAAAGCTGTGAGTATTATTTTTCATTGCTAATTTGAATAAAAAATAAATGAGGGATGATGATGACTGAATTGATATTCCTCCTCGTAATATGATAATGAAATATACAAATTGACTTTATCCAACTAATATAGATCATTTAATTGGACCTTCCCATCATATTCAATCTCATTATGAGGATTTGTATCACCTTTATATTTTATGGTATATTAAATGATTGTATTTCATAGATAGATTATGAGACATTAATCCCATATTCTATATGAATCATAATATAGTATATCATTATACATAGCCATTAATTTCTTGTATATGAATGAGTAAAAACAAATTTTGATAAAATATGTGTAATCCATTTAGATAATAAAATTATATTTTTATTAAACCTGTTATATTCTTTAAAAATGCATTTTTCATAAAAAATGGATTCTATTTCATTTTGGTGCGAGTTAATATTTTAATTATTATATAAATATTTCACAAAATCAATATGATAAAAAGGATAACATTTTTAAATAAAAATATCAAAATTATCTTAATCTGAATGATTGGTAGTTTTTAAACAAAATTCAACTGAATAGTGAAAAATATATATTTTTTAATAAATTATTTATATATCAGCTGTTTAAAAAATTTAATTTTTATTTATATGTTTTTAAATAAAAAATTCTTCCCTTATATTATAAATAATCAAATTACATTCATTGGAATAAATTTTTTTGATGAATATTGTATAAAAAATGTATACTTAATGAGAATATTCTTTGTAATATTTTTTTATCATTTCATGTTTTAGATTTGTCATAATATGAATTATTTTGTATCTTTGAATTGAAACATAAAAACACAATCCAAATTTGGAGTCAGGATATTCAAAAATATTAGATTTATTTATTTTTATTATTGTTCATTTTGTATAGTAACATTTTTAAACACTAATCACCAAATTAAGGGTTAAACTATAGAAAAGGGACAAATAATTTGTACAAGGAGTTAAAATTTCTATAAAAACGACTTTATCCGATTTGATGAGTTTTTTTGGCCATTTCCTTCTGTGTCTAAAATACATGGCCACATTATGTCATTTTTAATTTATTTTGAAATTTATATTTTTTTAATAAAATAATAAATTTCATTTTCCCCTCACCAGAGTTTAAAATATGTAAAATTGTTACTTTGTTATAAAAATAGGATAATATCAATTCTGAATGGTTATGTGAAATAATAATTATGATATTTTATAATGGAAATTTATTTTTTATTTCTTATTCGTTTTATAATTAATGTAAATTTTTATGAAATATTGAAGCATTATTTATTCAATTAATTGATCATAAAATAAATATTTTAAAAAATACAAAAAATGGAATCATTTTGGATAATATGTTGTGGTACTATTATTTTATAAATATTAGATATTAGGAATAATTGATATTTTTATAATTGTATTCCAGTATTTAATTTTTTTTACAAGTAAAATTAAATAAATTATTACAAAAGTGAATTTTATACTATATTATAATAAATAATATTATATAATGTGATTTATGATTCATAATAATAATTTCCTCAATCATGTGAACTTTTTATAGTACAAGATATCTACCATTTTTCAATTATGTGTCATGAGAACATTTATAGTAGCATGTTTATAACACACAAATACATTAAAATATTTCCTATTAGTTTATATTTAATATTTTTGTTAGAATACATCATTCATAAATTTAAGATTTCCTTACAAAAATAACTAGGTTATCATACATTACACACGAGACCGAGTGTTATCTCAGTTTACTGGCACACAAATTTTAAATATTTAGAATAAAATTATAAATTTTAATTTTCAAACTAAAATTTAATTTTCAATTCAGAATGTCAAAATTATCTTAAGATGATTTTTTTTTATTTTCCTGAGAGGATTCATCATTTTATGAATAGTAAAAATTACTACAATTTTTTTGAAAACTGCATTTGCATATAAATAATTATTACTATTATATTATATATTAACATTTTTTTAAATTCAAATTTGATAAACTATATATCATTTAATCAAATATACATCATTAGAATAATCTTAATATTTTAGTTAGATACATAGACTTACAGAACTTCTCAGCATTTTCACATTAAAACCCAATATTCTCCCCACGTCTACAGGTTTATCACCAACCACAATTTCACCTATTCAATTAATTGAATTTAGAAAAAATAGTATACAATACTTTAATATGTATAATATTTATTATTCAATATGATGAACTGCAATTTTGACAATATAATATTACTGAATGTAATTAAAATTAATTACATCAATTAAGGAAAAAAATGGTCATAAATGATGATTAATCCTTAAACCTAAGGGATACAATGGCCTACAAAAATTGGATAAAGCTGTTGGATTCTAATCGATTTGACATTTACCCTCTTGGTTCTTACTTTATAAGTTATAGGGACACAATTTCATGAATGTGACCCATATAGTAAATTAAGTATGAAAGATTTCTAAAAAAGAACATTGATTTACTTTAGCATTTATTGAGGTATTGAGTATATGAGAATGTACATAGTTTCATTTATACATTTTTTGGTGAAATTTATTTTTATCATGTTAATTTATATCTAAATTTTATGGATGATAAAATACAATAAACTATTAACAAACGATAACATGTGTATTATATATTTAATAATTGAATCTAAATACATTACAGGTAAAATAAATTTAATGAACTATTCTATACATTATTATTTTGTAGAATATGTTTTTTAACATATATTTCACCATAATATATTTTAATTCAAATATAGTTTTTATATTTATAAATTGGAAATTAAATAAATAATTTCAAAATTGACATTAATGTTATTTTACAATAAATTATAATAAGTTAAATGATTTAAAACTGATAAAAACACATTTTCTTACAGAATGTATAATAAGTGTCCATAAATATAAAATATGATCCATCAATGGACAAATTTATCTTTTATTACTAACACATTGACCCATAAATAGTTAAAACTTTATTAGCATAGTCCAAATTAATGTAGTGTTTTTACGAGTTACATGCACTTCATTTAAAATTAGTTTTCAAAAAACATTGGATTTGAATTTTTTTAATATTTTACATATTTATAATTTAGTGGGTATATATTTTCTATAAAATATCATCATATTTTAGTCATAATGGTTAAATTACATAGGTTGGAAAACTAATTACCTAAATGAAAGAAACAAAAATGAAAAATATTATGAAATGAATTGATTATGGAATAAAAATATTAAAACACACTTATATTTTGGTTTTGGATAATTCTTTCCACCATAAATTCATTTTAATACATAATTTTTAAATTTTGGAAGAACATGAGATAAGGGAGACATCCCAATAATTTATACCATTATTTATTTACAAGAACACCACTCCCCTATATTTATAAAAATCCATTGACTATTCCCCTTCCTCACATATTTCATTAACAAATTTCTCTACAAATTACTTCCCAAATAATCTTGAAAAATCCATCCACTCATTCTATAATCCTCACCTTTGGAAAAAATCAACCAAAGGAATCCCTTTCATTAAAACCAAAATAAGTTACCTTAAGAAGTGGAAACAATCATCAATATTAATTTATGTTTAATTTGATTGTCTAAACCATGAATTCCAATTATTCATTGTTTACATAATTTCATAAGTTTACAAAATATACTGAAAAGTTTTTATGTCAAGGTCAATAACTAAACCTTTAGACAGTTCCATCAAATAGGTATGGAAGTTAACGATCATCTATGGTGAATTATTTCCTTGTAAAATGATGATTATTCATTTTTCAAATACATCTTATCATGGAGGTTATAATGATTAAAACAATTTTAAATAATAAATAATTGATATTTTTTATTTATTTAATGTTCCGTAGTTTTTATATAAAATATACCTTTCTTCATTCCACTTAGTGTAAATATGATATCTTCATTTGTGGACTTGTGGACTAACACTTCCGGAAAGTGATGTGATACACATGCAAATTACATAGAATGCATCAAATATAGTTTTAATTAAACATATGTTACATAAATTACATATATATGATATTATTCACATAATTACATTTCTTATGATATAATATTTTATTTATTTCATACCAAGTTCACACAGTTAATATGTGATAGCGTTGTTCGTGGATGTGTGGACTTCCGCCTCCTCTACATGATGTGATTTGTTTTATATCACAATAATTATATATAAGTATATATAATAAAAAAATACGTATTTATTGTATAATTATCATTATTTAAATATTTTTTTTCACTTTTCATTTTTTATAATGATCATTGAAATATAGGAAAGTAACTCATGCATATATTTTCCCTTCCTAGTCAATGATTAAACCATCAATTATTTTTTCATATCGCTTAATTAGGTTAGGTTTTAATAGTAAAATTGATTCATAAATAGAATAATTATTTCATGGGTTTCTTCTTGTGTGTTTTCTATAATTAACCCCTTAACCATAGTTTAACTACTATATTCATTATTTACATATTATCCAAATTTGGTCAAAACACATGATTTAAGATTTGTTGATCATGTAATTATATAAAAATTATAATATTTATTGTAATAGTAAAAATATATTTAAAAATATTTTGATGAAATTAAATAAATAACATATGATTACTATTATTGGTGATTGTTATATATATAACAATTCAAACTCAATTCAAGGGATTTCGCCTCGATTTACAATGAAATATTACTTATTTATTATTGAGAACAAATAAAACATTATGTGGTGTATATAATCCCCTTTGAAAAGTTATATCATGAATATATGTATTCTCATGTTATTATAATTTTCATTAAATTTTATTCATTCACTGTAATTTTGAATCAAATATTTCAATGTGGTATATAATCATTGGAATGTTTAATGATTATTTTCTTCAAGATAGTTTTAATTGATCTTTCAATGATATTTGCATTCTTAAATGACAACAACCCTTTTTGTTACTTCTCCTCTACTATTAATCTATTAATACATTGATATTATTTTTTCAAAATGTATATTTTATGATAAGTCACATTTCTTATTAATTTAATCAATTATTAGATATATTAGGAATACTTCGAATAAGTACGGCATGGGTTGGGGACCATTTAAAGTAATCCCCTCGATGCATTGGCTGTCTCATGGGATGAATTTAGTTCGAAAACTAATTCACATTTGTAACCAGTGTGTTTTAATGATTATTTAAAATGGTATTCATGGTAATTTTATTATTGGACAAACCAAATTTTATCATACCATATATGTTTTAAGCCGTCTGGTGAAAGGTCCGGAGTGTAAATGTACCATATTCCTATAAATAATAGAATTAAATAATTATGAATTTCACTGATTATGTGTTAGTTGTTATTTATCCATGAGATTTGTCATTGACATATCTATGTATTAATTTCATTCTTATATTTCTGATTAAATAGAATTTGTTTCAGTTATTTACCTTTACATATTTATTATAACATATCCATTTGTTTAAATGTAATTTTGCTTCAGTTATTTACCATTTGATATTGTTTATTCTAATTGATTGTTGATTACATACCATGTAAACTTACCCATAATGATCATTTGAGCTCACACTTATTTTTTCCATTCACAATGTAATAATAAATAAATATTTTAAAAATAAATCAAGGATGATGTTTATTTAAGTTTATTATGATTCCTGTTTGATTTTCTATTTCCCAATGTAATATGGGTATCATGTATGCAATCTAGTTTACGAAACTTCTAAACTAGTTGGTCCTTTGAGATTTTATTCCTTGTAATCAGGCTTTTTTAATAATTTGATGCATCAACTTTTGTCTTCCAGGTTCATGGAATTACAGTTCGTATCAATAAAATATTTATAGAATGCTTAGAATTGAGATTTAGAATACATAGATTATGTGACATTATCCCAAGAGTGAATTTTATGATATGTATAGAACAACATCCCAATGAAATCATGTCTATGATTACGAGATTTGATACCAAATATTTTTTCAGTTTATCTTATATATTTTCTTAGTTTTGGGATTATAAAATATGAATCATAATTATATGATCTAAGCTAGTGTTTTTTTTTCATTTACAAATGATTACTAGTACGATGAATGTAATATAATGAGCTAAAAATATATAGAAAGAATTCACTACATATTATGGATTATGAGGGAATATCAACAAAAAATAGAAAAAATGGAAAAATTTAGATAATTATAAAATGTGAAAGATTTATTTTTACAGATGAAATAATTATGTAAATTATCAACATGGTATATTGTTAAAAGGAAATGTAGTTCGGTACATGTTTGGAATGAAATTAAACTGCGCGTGGGATGTCTTGTATATGAAAAAGGTTCCTAGAGTATAATGTTTCAGTAGAATAGAGATGCATCACTATGAATATCAGTATCTCTTGTATAAATGGAATATACCCCAAACAATCCTAATGTATTTTGGAAAATAATACAATACTACATTTGATGAAGAGGAATGATTAATGTTATTCAGTTTGGATTCCAGAATTATGTCATTTCTGTATTTTATCAATGATATTTTAATTATTATGGAAGACATAAATATTGTATTATATTACTTAATCATAGAGGAATTAAAATTGGGTGTTGATTGACATTAATAAGAATTAAATGTTATTAAGTAGCATGTTTAATATTTATTGAAAACACATGTTTGAGGGAAAGAAATCCTTAATAAGGTCATAATTTTGAGATATTATGTCAGAATAAATATCTGATAATTCGGGATAAACTAGATTGTATATTACAGACTAACATGGAACTGGATAATGATTTTTTGACAGCATGTATTTTTCTATCATTGATTGGGTTTAAATAACTTTTGGATTTTAATAATATATCTAATAATTTTTTTTACAATGTAACAAGGAATAATTCATGTTTTCAAACAGTTTTTATAAAATTCAAATTATTAACATTATTTTAGAGAATTCATGATGTTGTTGTTCACATGTTTTGATTATTACAATTTAGATCTCCTTAATGTTAATTAATGTATGATGATAAGTGCACTTTGGAAATTCAATGACATTATTTCTTAAGTGTTGGATTATAATATTTTAAAAACTTTTTTCCATCTATAAAATGTTTTATGTGGATCATCAAATGTGGATGTATAGATTCATATATTAATTCACTAAACGAAGCATATTATTCTACGAGATGATGTATACATATTTCATGGAATAATAAAAGGAAAATAACATGTTCATATAATCATCTATTTATTTTTATTCATAGAGAATTATAGAATTTTATACTCTGGGAAGTGGTTCTTGAAAAAAATACTTATTGTCATCCCCTTTGATGATATCAATGATATTTTTCAAACCTCTAACTTACGTCTTTATGTTCATCAACATTAAACTTCACATTTTCTCTACCATATTCCTTCAATATGTTATTGTTTTATGTTTCTTCCACTTCCATGTTTTCACTAATGATATCTTATTTGAAAGACTAGTTTTTGGGTGACTGTTGAATTTAATTTTCACTCTTATCATGAATATGTGTAATTAAATCTATTTATTAGGTGTTTTTTCCCAACAGAAATATTCTTAAATATCAAAAACTTGATTACTATGATCATGTTTAAATTATGGGTACAAAATTCAATTATGGTGTAGAGAATGTTACAACCCAATAAATTGAAATAGTTTTTTTAAAATAAATTTACCTTATTTATGATGAACTATACACAATTATAATCATACACTACACACAATAGTGACATTGCTTTCACCACACACAAGACCCAATTTTACGTCCTATTAATGGATAATCTTTTGGAAATCTAAATTTTCACACATTATTTTCTTTTGTTTGTAAAACTAAAATTCATTTTTTAATTTGTATTGTAAAAATTATCTTATGGTTAAATATTTTTTTGATATGTTTCAAGTTTTTATTACTAGTTAAAAATACTACATTTTAGTGTAAAATGAATTTTCATTTAAATTATTATTATTGTCAATTTTTATTTCAATTCTTTTTAATGTCAAAATAGTTAAATTATATATATTTTAATCAAATAATAGTGTTTGGATAAAATTTGTATATTTAATTTACATATTTCATGTTAATTAACTTTTGAAAATTTTCTTATTGAACCCCGACATTCATTCTTCATCTACGAGATTAACATTAAACGTAATTTTTTTAATTTTGTGAATTAAATTTGAATAAATTGAAATAAAATGTTTTAAACAGTATTATATTTCTAATCATTTAAGATAAAATTATTTTTAGACTAAAAATATTGCAATAATTAATTAGAATTAAATATAATGATTAATATTAAATTATACTTATCAAGGGGAAAACCTTGAACATAATTTCCAAAAAGAATGATACACTTTACTAATAGTCATTGGATACCGATATTTAGAATCATTGACTTATTTACCCTAATATTTGTAATTTCAATAACATGTATTAATAAAAGGGTCAAATATATTATTTTATGTAACAAAAAAACAAAAAAATAACCTTCCTTAAATTTATCTTTTATAATTATTTATAGTGTAGGAGAAGATACATAGTAAGCGTAATAATTTTGTTTTTATAAATTTAAATTTGTTTTTTTATCATGGTTATTTATCTGTAATGGATAGTGATGATATAATACATTTAATGATTAAGATATAATAACAAATCGATTAAGTACTTTATAATTAGAAAATATAAATGAATCTAAAACATTAAATGTAAAGATAATTTGATGATTTTTTAGATTAACATATAATATCACAAATATTTAAACATAATATATTTGGATTCCAATAATGTCTTAATTTTTGAAATTAAAATTAAATAAATAATGTAAAAATTGACATTAATGTTATTTTGTAATAATCTTTTTTTATTAAATGATATAATTTTAAAAAAAAATATATTCTATCATATGAATTTTTGATTGTAATAAATGTAAAATATGGTGGATTCATAGACCAGTTATTTTGTAAAATTAAAATATTTACCCTGATGTAGTGAAAAGATTATTAGCACAGTTTTGATTAAAGAAATGTTTTTACATGTTGTGAGAATTTATTTTAATGTCAATTTCCTGCAGAGAGGTGTTTTTTAATTTTTTTATTATATATTATATTTATAATTAAGTGGGTAAATAGTTTTTATAAATTTTCATCTAAATTTATCCATAATTATTTAATTAAATATGTATAAAAAACAATTTTCTAGAACGAAAAAAATAATAAATATAAGGAAACATAAATGCTAAGGGAGACAAATTAAAATATTCCCTTATTTTTTGTGGTTGATTTTTTATGACCATGTTATAACATTAATCCTTTAATTTTTTATTTTTTTCCACATTAATTAACAGATACCTCAAAAAAGAACATACCTCTTTGGTAAAAACCATAATGTGTTACCCGAAAACAAGGTTACAATTTTCAATGCGAATTTACGTTTTATTTATTTCTCCACTCCATAATTTATTATTATTCAAAGATTATATAAAAAATCAATATCCTAAAACATCTTTATTTTATTATGTTATATTGTCATCCTACAACTACACACACTTCATTCAAATTTGTAATGAACATACAATTTGTGTGTGGGGAACTAAAACTTCATGAAATGATGATTGGTCATTTTTTTATTTACCTCCTCTCGTGGTGGAAATTATGATGGAAACCCCATTTTTATATGATATATTTGTTATTTATTAATTGTAAATTCTTATTTACCATTTAAATAACGTAGTCCAGTAGGTATTCCATTATTTATAAATATTATAACTTCATTTTTGGATGTATGGACTACCACCTCCTCAAATCGATTTGATAAATTAACACACTACATTGAATTTATTAACAATGCTTTTAATTAATAATAAGAATAAAAATGAATAATATATTATATTAATGAAATATATCACTTTCTATAAATATAATATATCATTTTAATTATTACCCTTCTACTCATTGATAAATTGATAACGTCTTTTGTGGAAATGCTAATAACCCACTCCTCGACTAGATGATATTAAATTTACATCACGAGAAATATATATATATAATTAGACATTATTAAATAAATATATATTTATGATAAAATTATATTTCATGACATATATGATTATATATTCCTTCTCTCCTTAATGATCCTTGAAAATTGGGAATGTTTCTCATGCTCAGGAACAACATGCCATCTCCATGAATGTAACGTTGCTTCGTTTTTCATATTCATCAATCATTATTGTATTGGAAATTATAATTGAAATAAAAATATATTAATGAGTAATTATTATTACTTTATATATTTTTATATATTTTCCAATTTTACTATATTTTTCCTACCAAATTCTTGTTTTACATATTAAGCGATTTTGGTAAAAATAGTTGATGAAAACATATTTTCTCAAGTAGATGTATAAAATATTGTACATGTAATGTAAATATAAGAATAAAGTTTAAAGAGTTACAAAATAAATTATATAATTAATTTTTTTATTTTTCATGATGATAATGACACATGTGAAAATTTTGACTCAAGATATGGAATTTAATCTCAATTTACATTCCATTGAGACTTATTTGTCGTTATGCACCAACTCAATTTTATTTTGTATATATACTACCCTTTAAGATTCTATATGATGAATATCATTTTGGTAATGATATTCTAAGATTAATTAAATATTATTCCTTAAAAGAGATTATGATTCACATATTCTATGTTGAATGGGACATATTGGAATTTTATAGATTGTATTCCACAACAATATTTGTTTATGATCATTAAATGGTATTTCCATTGAACAATAATAATAATCATGTTTTTTATTCTACTAAAATGAAGAATTATTGATATATTCACATTATTTAGTCAAAATTAATATCATATCATTTGTTGAAGTGTTTACAAATAAAAGAGATTATTCGATAATATAGAAATTTTTGGATTGGTATGTCATAGGTTCTTCAAAAATGAAACACCAACAGTGAATTAGTAGTCTCATTGAGTGATTTTTGTTGGAATTGACATTTTATTTTTTTACCACTATGTTTTGAACTATATTGTAAATGCTCCTTTTAGTAAATTTAGTGTTGGAAAAACTAAATCAGTTTGTACCCAGTGTGTTTTATCCCATATTTTGAAATGTCTTGATAGTAAAGGTACCATGTAACGAGTATACATAGGTTCCAGTAATTAATAATTTATCTCATTAATAATTATTTATTATTTATCTATGATATTTATATTTTATATATGAGTGTTTGCATTTAAATATAATTTCATTCGTTCAATGTCTGTTATTTTAGCTATTTACCTTTATATATAGATTATAACTTATCTAGTTGTATAAATTGATTGTGTGTTCTGTTATTTACCTTTATATATTATTTATTCATGATTACATACATTGTATGATTACCCTTATTAATAATTTGATATCACTTATTTATACACATTCCCTCATGATTTGTGGCTGAGATAATTGAAAAATACTTCAGGGATGATGTTTATTTAATTTTACATTTTATCATGTTTTGTTTTCAATTTCCCATTTTAATTTTTGTATCCTATTTCTCATATGGTTTTCCAAAAAAAAATTGACTTGTCCATTCGAGTTTTTTTATCTGTAATCATTCAAATGTAATAATTGTAGTTCAATTTCTCTCGTCTTCTAGTTTTATGGAGTAACAATGTTTTCCCTTGAATTGTATAAAACATTTATAATCTAGTAATTGTAAAACTGGTTAACATGGGGTTAACCTAAGGGAAAATGGATAATAATTTAATAATATTATTTGATAAGAGTATTTTTATTTATCATCATGCTGTAATCTAAATGTAATAATTTTGAGTCATATAGGCTTATTAAATATTTAATATTATCTTAGTACATTATAAAATTCCATGACTGTCCCTCCCCTCACATATAAAATGGATTATCTTCTCATATATTCCATACAACTATTGAGAAATCTATAAGATCCATTACCAACCATTATAACATCTTATTTACATTACACATAGCCTATAATATAATTTATTGAATAAATAACATCATTACAGAGAATAAGTATTATGCCCATGAAATTTTCTCAACGAAGCGTTATAATTCCCCACAAAAAAAATATAAATTTTATTTTTTATTATTACATGTCTACACATATGGTATTATTTAAAAATGAATAAATTTATTACTAAAAAATAATTTATTATTATTATATTTATGTAACATTCCTTATCCCTATTCATATAATCTATTGGAACATGATTAACTCGATAGTGCATACGTGTGAACTATCACCTCCATGATGTGATGTGATTCATTTTTCATTTCACATTTAACATATATTAATAATATTAAATTAAAAAATATTATATTATATATATTTATTTATAATAATTCTATAATATCAATGTATTACATTTATTTAATATATTTATTCCATCAAAATGTGAAAACAATGTTCTTGAGTACGTATAGACAACCATCACCATGAACTGTGTAAAACAATTTTATATATAATTATTTTATTAATATTTCAAAAACAATATATAATAAAAATTTAATATAATTTAATCATTTATTTCACTATGTAGATGATAGTTCCATGATTGATTAATTTGTGCTATGAATCTTGAACTAAACCAATCATGAAATAAATGTAGTTATCACATAAAATGGTGATTTTAATTAATTATAAGATTTTATAATAAACATATATATGTTGTAAAATATATTAATTTTTATGGTAAATAAAATTATAATAATACAATATTTATTATATTTTTTGTTCCAATTCATATGAAGAATGATGATAAATGATGTAAGGGTATATCATCTCACATTTATTTCTATGAGACCAAAGACATATTCCTCACTTGTTTACTTTGTATAGATTATTTACTACCCATGAATGAATATTATGATGTAGTCAATAAAATTAATCATATGTGTAAATCAATCTATATTTCTCTATTTCATGTGTTTTTTATTCGTAGATTAGCCAATCAATAAGGTATTTATGTCGCTTTACCATTAATTATTGATTGTTTTTTCAGGATTTTCCATTTAGAAATGTATATATTTATAATAAGATAAATCCCTTTTATTAATATTCTAATATTTTAATTTAGTGTAAATACATATATTCCGTTTATTTCCCTCAATTTATGTAGTAAGGAGACTGATAAAATGTATTTATGGGAATCCAACTATAATCCACTACATGGTTGATAATACATTTCATAAATTCCCATTTTCTCATTAAAATGTTTTTTCAATATTTTTTATTATTACAAAAAGTTTATAGATTAATCATTAACATTGTTTTACTTAAAAAAATTAATGTGTTCGTTTTTTCATTTTTTGAATAATTTATTTTTAATTTTTGCAACAAATGTGAATGAAAATATTGTTTTAGTATACATGAAATGAACAAAATATAACAACATCATGATGGATCATAACATTGAATCATTGTTGAAATGTTTAGAATGTTATATTCAATTGAATTGATTTACATATTATTTGATGAACATGAATATTTAAATGATGTAATTTCCAAATGAAATTTTTATTTTTCTAAAGAAATATATTTGTAATGTAATAAATGAATTTTCATATTTAACAATATACTTTGATTTATAAAATTGATTACTAGTTTTATGAACTAGTGATAACATCATTATTAATTCTCAAAATAATTTTTAACAATGATGATGTGATTATATTGAAATTGTTTTATTTTCTATAGTTTATGCTATGATGGATGGAATAAATGTTTTTGAATCCCATTTCATTTCCAAGGGTTATGTTATGATCGTTTATTTAATTTTTTATGATCTGGTGCAACATATATGTAAAATTTTCATATGTAACTATTAGGAAAATAATTATATATATATATATATCCAATTCATGTTAATTTTTTATATCCCATATTATAATTGCGGAAAAAAATTTGATGTGCTTCATCAAATATTGTATTAAACTTGACAATCAAAATACACTAACTGAAGACAATGATTTTTCATGATCACTTACTAAATGTGAAATTTATCCATTTCTAATCTCCTATTATTTTATGGTATCATTATATAAAATTATAATATAATTTGGTTTCTATTATTAAAATGGTTCCCATATTTTTGGACCTAAGATTGATATGAACATACAATTTATTAATGAATATGATTTTTTCTAACATTTAGGAAGCATGTATTTATGGAATGATAATGTTTTATATCATGCCTTTATATTAAAATAATTTCAAGATGGATTATGAAAATATTCCATCATTATCATGATCTCATACCATTTAGTTTATCTTTTTAATTAATGTAATCATCAATTGATATATCTCTTTTCCACTCTTACATAGAATTTGAGCTCATCCTTTTTTATGTTCCCTTATCATTGTCGTAAAGAGTGTTTTAAAGAATGTTATAGTAATATGGGGACATTATAGACAAAACATTTCACAAAACCCTCCCTTTAAATTCAATGCAATGAAGTGAGATAGATAATGACCCCCTGAGTCATGCCTCCAGCATGCCTCAGTAAGGAAACTAGCTCTAAGGGAAAACAAATCACATAATATGTGATTAATTTACCTTTATAATATAAATTGGTTCGATAGATAAAATGAATCATAAAAAAACACAATGATATAATATAAAATATAAACAAAAACAATCTCATATGATTGTATAAATATAATTGATACCAATAAAATTCTCTAAATTAAATACCCAAAAGTAAAAAAGAAGTGACAAAACAACTATCAACTATATGAGATTGAAATGTCCACCAAGGTCTATGGAATCCTCCTACAAACCTAAAAATAGTTTTATATACGTAGTGTGAGACTACACTTATACTCAATAGGAAATAATCAAGTCTCAATGAACATTGGTAAGAATCATACTAATCCACCTATGAGAAAACATCAGAACCAAGAAACACCTATATAGGTATACTAACCATCCCATAAAAAGATTATTTACCATATAAGGAATTCAATGTAATATAATTTAATGTAATGAACATAAATTATATGTTATGCCGCACCACTTTACCACAATTAAAAAACTATTACACCATAACCGAAAACATCTCAGTGCTCTGAAATCATCAGAATATACCACTTGACATCCCTCCATCAAACACACGAGCCTCAAAATATATCCCTCCTACACAATCCTATGGTTCAAAAAACATCCCAGCTGGACAGACCTATGACTCACAACATAGCACATCACATCACATCATATCTCATCTATAAGAATCATGGTAATGCACATTATAACTCATTTAAAAAACAACTGTGAAACCACATCACAACTCATCTTGAGGAAATATAGGATAACACATAACAACAAACCCGTAAGACAGTTGAGGAACCAAAACTACCATATAATGCACAAAAAATCTCCGACCATCATAGCTTGTGTAATACCAACCTCCCATTGAATAGGGTGTAGGGAAGAGCGGATGACCATCCATCCACCCTCCAACTAGGATGTTGGGAAAGACACACCCATGTGACTATGTGTGAGTTCAACACATTTTACTCTATGCTGTTGGGCACTTAAATAAATCAAAATAATGTACTTCTATATAAATATATATTATTAATCACTCAATCCCTACCTATGGGTTCTCGTAATAACAACTAATTCATAACACTATCACCTTTTCAGCCACCCCTCAAATGATTTTATTCATTTTTTTCAATACTCATTTTAGAATGTGAGGAGTCTTGATAATATAATATGGGTTTATATTTCATCTAAATTTAATACCCATTAATTTTATCATTTGTATGAACCGCATTTAACCACACAACCCATCATTTACTTTTCTATTTAAAAATTTACAGCTTATTAACCAAAAAAACCCATGAATTTTCAATCATTATAAAATTATTATTTATTCAATCAATAACTACCTGGGAATCTTAAAAAATAAAACCACATTCAAAAAATAGCTCAACATTCCATCACCTCTCTACCCTAAATGCATAAACGTAAATCAATCACCACACCACCCCAAAAGGATGGCCCATCAATGATCATCCCCACATTCCCCAACCACACATCATCATCCAACAATAACAACAACACATCACAACACATCAAGAGTTATTTACATATTTACAATGGTTATTTTATTATATTCCAATTTATTTTAGTGATGTCATCACAGAAATCATAATCACGGGGAGAGAAATTTATTACAAGAATATAATTAGTTTGACAATTTCTATTTTTAGGCTGATATAACAACAATCATGGGCAAAAAAAATGTTGTAGCACTTATATCAAGAAAAAATAAATCCTCCAAAATCTATAATTTTCATTGGGGCATAAAGCTCAAACAATTCTAAAAATCACAAATAATATCAATGGTATAAAAACTAGATAATAAAAGACCCATTTTCTCTTCCAATTCAATTAACAATTTCTTTATATTTAATTAATCCATCACATCCGTAACCCATATGAAAACAAACGAATACCCATTCTATGTGAATCAAAATTCATAGAAATGGGGGAAATCCTACATCAATGTACATTTATAGTATGAAGAACACCAAATGGCAAAGAATAATGCCAGTGAACCATAACTGCACATAATAACGGAAAATGAACTTATACTGAATTAAATGTGGGAAAAAATGCTATCCAAACACTCCCTAAACCAATGAAACACCACTACAGAATATCCCTAAATGAATAAAGGAATAAAGTTGACTAGAATGAGATGATAACTCACCATGGGTCAAATATGGATCGCCAACAAACAACAACATTGATCAACAGATCAAAGTGGGAGGAAAAGGACTTGAAGAACACCTTAGGGTGCCTAGGGTTCACCCTGAACCATCAGAAAAAGGATCTGAGGCTGTAAGAATGAGAATTCATCTAAAAAGTAAAATAAATTTTCACTTTATAGGGTAATTACATGATATATAATCCCCAAAAATGTCATGTAATCCACAAAGATCAGTTTCCATCGAAAAACGTGTCACTTATTCATTTTGTTATTTATTTTAAAAACCTAATGTATTACATGAACTAAAAACCTATTTCACATAATTTAATATTTACACTTTGTCAAACCCTATTTTAGGTTCCCTAAAATGTATACACATCGTGGATCCCTCATTCACCTCTTGGAAAATGTTTACAGATCGTCAAATATCCTTCCTTCTAGCCTTTAGAAACAAAAAATCTCTTAGTAATCTCTAAAAATTCTTAAAATCTTCCTCGATCACCTCAAACTCTCAGAAACTACAAATTATAGGACGCGAAATATAAGGACCATTACATCATGTACCTATAAAATTATAGGCACCCTGGAGAATACAATACCAAGCCTAGAGGATAAAGGATTGTGAACAACAATCCTATGAGATACCTCTCAAGGATATTATCATACCATAGATTATCTCACTGTATAAGAACTCTAATCCAAATGACCTGAAAACACATTGCATAACCACAAACCGCATCATACAAGACTAATTAATCAAAGAACTTCATCTTCCATGAGAAGAATCTATCCACTATAGGAAGAACATACCCACTTGTATATATTTAATTGGATCACAGTTAATATTTCTCCATTTGGAATCAGTTCATTTAATTTTTATATATCATAAATTTATCCCACATCACACAAAAAAAACCAAAAACCATGGAAAACATCACATTTCATAAAACTTGGTCGAAACATCACATTACAATGAAAAATGGAGGAAATAAATTCCATTACAACATTGGGTATTGGGCATGAATATTCATTTCTCGATACCAAGTACTATTATTCTAGCCACCATTACTCCACAAAACACAATCCAATGAAATGGTTCTTCCTAGCTGCACCTTCTCTTGATGGTCTTGGATCTCCTCTGGATTCTACAAGAATGTCAAATAATCCTCGATATCGAACTCCCTCTAATCGAGGACATGAGATTCATCAGGAATATACTATGGAATATAACAAATGTGGAATAAATCGTGGACCTTCTCCAATATTGGTGGCAACACCAACCGATACACCACCTGGAAAAAAGTCCCTAACACCTCAAATGTCCCAAAAAAATGGGGATAATGCTTACTTCCACTTCCAAACCTCTACATCCCACGTCGATGGGAATCATTGACGAAAACATGGACCCCTTCTTCTAAAACCAAAGTGTTCCCCCTTAAATTTTCATAATACATTTTTTTCGTCCTATGCTACTTTCATCCTCACAAAAAATATAATTATTCTCGGTACTACTCAGCACCACATTAGGACCACAAATGAAAATCTCCCCCACTTTTGTCCATCAAAATGTTAAATTAGAAGGTATTATATACAATGTCTCAAATGAAGTCATGAAAATGGAAGAGTGATATATGTTATTATATGGAATCCTTATAAAGGGTAGGTTTTATACCCAATATCCACAAAAGTCCAATATAAAATCCCAAAACATATCCTCATATTTTTGGGTAGTACATTATATTTTTCCATATTTCTAGGTGTGTAATGTAGCGATGAGGTATAATTTTCATCTAAAATAATTTGTAAATCCCCTCAAGAATTGTGAGGAAAAATGTGCATCTCAATTTGAGACAGTGGACCTCAGAACTCTATGAAACTGCACCAGCTCACTAACAAACTTCTTATCGAAGGAATCAACTGTTCCTAACTCATTGATCGATAAAAAGTTGTCAGATTTTATCAACTGGTCTACTATCACCCATATATAATCAGAAACTCCATGGGATTTGTGTAACCATAAAATGATGTCTATTGAGATTCCATCCCATTTTTATTTGGGAAAATCCAATGGTTGCATCAAACAACCAGCAAGATGATGCTTGCCTTGAATCTTATGAAAAACCAAGACATTTTCTATGAAATTATACAATAATTGTGTCATCCCAAGCCACCAAAACAACATTCACCATTGCATCCACAAATAAATAGAATTTAATGTATATATATAGTATCTAATACTCAAGCCCATCTAATGGTTTCTCATGAAGACAACTATCTCAAAACACCATCACCATTGAAGCCACAAATAAATGCGTTATTGAGTACTTCCAATTATCATTTAAGAAGGTTGAGAGCCCTAATAATCTAAGGATGGTTCAAATTTTCTCCTTGTTTTATACCCATTCTTTGAATTGTTTAGAATAAATGTTATTTAACAACAAAAACCATCACGTATAGATCCATTATCAAAAATTCAACAAATTATCCTAACCAACCATGGAATTTACAAATGTTATTAACCAATTATTTCCTAATTAGATCAGTACATGGAAATATTTCACAAATAATCCACATTCTAATAGTATCCAAACATTTCATTACCCCACCTCCCCAAAAGAAAGAACCTCAAAATATCACATCACCACCCTCAAAAGAACATAGCCCAAACAATCACCTCACCCACCCAAAAGAACCACCCAAAAATTTTCATGCACATGAACTTAGACCACATCCTTTTCCCACCACCATGGATTCACATTACAACAATTCAAGGGTGATTTATTGATTTAAAACGGTATTTGTATCACATTACAATGTATTTTAGTATTCTCATTAGACAAATCATAATCCTGGGGAAACTAATTTTTTAACCAAATATAAATGGTAAGAAAATTTCAATTGGTTGGTGATATCTTAAAACTAATAACCAGAAATGCAATAAAATCCAATGTATCCAGTACAAAAAAATCCAACAACATCAATATTTATCCATACGGAATATAGTCTGTAAAATAGAAAATATCATAAATAATATGACTAGTGTCAAATCATGTGAATCATACCAAATTTACAAACATTTAATTTAGTTACCCATTTATTCATATTTGATTTTTCAATCCCAACCATAACCCAAAGGTAAATAAAATCAATCCCCTCCCACATGATACAAAATAAAATAAAATGATTTACATCTAACCCAAAGATGATTTCTAACTAGATGGTAATTTTAGGGAGAAGAATAATTTTCATAAACCACAAAAACACCATGATAACCACTCATCAAAAAAATATTTCACCCAAGGGGGGTAAAAATCAACCCAAAATTTCCAAAAGAAAAAGAAACACCACCCTAGTGGATCCCCAAGAGAAGAAAGAAAGGAAACATATGAAAATGAAAAGGGAATTCACTAAAGACCAAAGAATAATCACCAATGAAAAATCACCATGTTTTATAGATCAATGAATGAGTAAAAGGGATTTATGAACATCATGGGGCTCCTTGGACTTTATCAACATGGGAGGAAAAATGATCCATTGTAGAATGAAGGAGAATTCGGCTGAAAAGAACATTCAATTTTCAATTTATTTGGGAAATAAATGATGGGTATTCCCCTTTAATGTTGTGTAATCCATGGGTTTTAGTTTCTAAAAAAACATCACAACTACATTTTATTAATTTGTTTTATACTTAAATATTTTTCACTTTGTAAAACTCATTGTCACATCGATTAAAATTTTTTCTCATAACGATTCACTCTTTAAAATCATGTATAATGATGAAACATATTGAAAAACTCTTTTATGTCATTTAAAATGGTTATATGTCATCAAATATCTTGTATTATAGCCTTTAGAAAATGATCATCACTAGAATTCCCCTTAAAACTTCTAAAACCTCCCTCAAACACCTCTAAAACTAAAAACCAACAATCCAACAGATTGAGTTGGAATGGAACATTACAAAACATTATACGAAGATGATGAAAAATGTACCGAATTTTTTTTATTTTATATAATGTATCTAATGAAAATAAAATTACATTTTAGAATCGATTGTTAGGTAATATATTGAATATTCCTATTAAACAATGTAATATTTATATATTAAAATCCTATCCAATTTCAGTTTTTATCGTAGTAGCGATTTGATAATAATTGTTTATTGTTATTTTAAAATATTGGTGAAATACATAAAGATAAGTCTATATATAGGATAACACACTAATGTTTGTAAATTTGGATGTATAACCGAGGTTAAACATAATGGTCCATAGGATTAAATTAATGCATCAATATTTAACCGCCTAAAGGTAGATATTCCATGATTATATATTTTGTAACTCTGATTTTTATAGTTCTATTATTGAACAATTCTAATTTGTTTTTGTTAGTGGATGACACTAAAACAGATCATCCTAAAAATTAATGTTTTGTATGTTTCTATGATTTTAAAACATATAATCTATATACTATAGTACCTAGAGTATAAAATCATGTTATTATCCTCAGAAAACTATCCTAGTAAATGAATCATGTTGATCTTACGAAGGATCAATGGAGGGAACATGTCAATATTTATAAATTCATGAAGAATAAAATCAATATTTTATTGGGAATTTTTATATAGAAGTGGTTGAGTTCTGGAACAACACTATTGATTTTTTTTGTTCTATATTGCATAAATGAAGAAAAATTTATCGTATCAATTTATTATTTGAAAGGTGGAAAAGATAAATGTTATAATATTATTAAGAATATGAGTCAAGTGGATGAAATAGAATCCATGAAAGAGGATAATTTTTTGGAAATAGTTTTATAGAATTTAGTTCCATAAAATAATATATAAAAATATTTATAAATAATTCCATGAGTTTAATTGGATGGATTTTCAATCCATTAATACCAAAGAAAAAAATTCATAGTAACTATAACGTATGATTTTTGTTTATTCAATGGCTTTGAAAGAAAAATATATCAATTCATTGGTGGCATTACATTAATTCTATTAAGGTAAATAGTAATTAGATATTTTATTATATATAATGAAATTGTTTCATGTGAACTCATGGTATAAATAGAAATTAGAAATTCCCACAATTCTCATGGATTTAAAAATAACAATATGATGGAGACATATAAAAACTATAATTAATAATAGGGTTGAATGATGTTTTGTCCACCTACATGATATAAATGTTGGAAGTGACATCTATGTAATTTATTGAATGAAATTGGGATATAATCTATATTGGTAGAGGTGACCAAGAATGTTCATGACTGCTAAAAGGAAATACAGTGGCCAATTGATACAAAAAATTTAATGAGCATTCCAAATGATGCACCAAACACAATCCAATAATTAAAATGAATTGTGTATTAGAATTACACATATTATCGCACAAGTATATTGGGTTTTGATGATTTTCATCTTCAAGAGAAACATAAGGCCAACCATAAGATAAAATATCATGGGACCATGATTAGTCAAGTGATTCAAAGGAATTATGTTCTAGAATGTACACATATCATATAAATTAGAACATATAATTTATTATTTGACTCTATATCTATGAACACATTTATATCTAATTAATTTTATTATATTATCAAATTTCTACCTTAATAAATAGATGATGAGATACCATTGAGAACAATAAATTGGGAGATAATTGCATATCAGGAATATATTTTTCATGTAGCTGATGTTTTTATGAATTTTACAACATCAAATATAATTTTTCACATCATGAGAATTTAAAAGGACATAAAATGTTCAATTCTTTATAAGAAAGGTAACATTGAGCTTAAATGAACAATATTAACTTATAATTTTAATTTGACTATCATAAGATAGAGAATAATTTTTTAGGAAAGACCAACCTTAAAGTCATTATGTAATATATAATAGTCATTTCTAATGTATTAAATAATTGTATTGGAATAAGTACTATATATTTAGTAATATAATTTTATTAATCGAATTCATATTTCCTACAAACAATGATTTTGTTTTCATTTTTATTTAAAATAATAATAATTAATTTCAATAAACTATGTAAATTTAATTTTATAAAGTGAACATAGTATAATGAATTCTTCATATTGAAATTATCATATAGTGGAATTTTTATAATTTAATAAAAAAAATAATTTTTCATGTTAAAAATGATAATATCGATTTCTGTAAAAATGCTATTATTTTAAATAAATTAAGAAACATAAAAGTTAAATTATGTTTTTAATATATTTTGAATTAAAATAATGAATATTTACTCAAATTACATCTATAAAATTATTTTCAATCAATTTTATATTATATTTAATAATAAGCATGTTTTTGGGATAAAATGGATATTTTGGAAAACATTATACTACATAATGACTCTTATTTTTAAATAACTAAAATAATACCGAATATGTTATTTTTTAATGAAATTTGTAGATTATAAATATTTATATTTAAATTTATCTTCATAAAATGATTATTATTAGTCATAAATTTAATATAAAATCATATTTTTGTTCAAAAATATACTTCTTGAGAACTAATATTTTTGGTCGCCTAAATGGGTTTTGATTTAAATTTAATTTTTCCAATTCAATGAATTGAATTTTCCAAAATGATTTTAATTTTTCTAATAATATGTTCTAAATTATGTAATATGGTCATTTTCATTTTTTCATCACAAATAAATTACCATTGTAAGAATATGATTTACTTTAGTATGTCTAATATAATGAAATTAATTAAAGCTAAAAAGTGACATTATAAAATAACTAGAAACAAAGTAATTAAATGGGAAAAATATCTATTTATGATCATTAAATGTAATTTAATAAATTAATTATATTAGATTTTTTTGAAATAATTCCACCCTAATTTTATATAAATTAAATATAAAATAATCATTTTTTAATCACTTAAATCCACCCATCCGCAAATAGAAATACCACTCATCATCACCCATTTATCCTAGTAGGCCTTGAAGTTACTAAAATTTCATCAAAATAATATCCTTAACATTATAACAACACAAAATTGTTTCTTTTATCACCCAAATACAAATTCATTGTTCTTTAATGGATCATTTAACTTGGTTATATTCAAGATGTCACTTTCTGAAACCAACTATCATAATTTATATTTTTTTACCTTCTAAACACAAAATTAATCCATTAAATATTAATAAATATAGTATCATTTATATAATGTATTGTTATAATTCTAATGTAATATCTTATATCCATTCATTTTTTCATATACTTTTATTCAAAGAAAAAAAATCATTTTCCATGTTATGGAGGAAAACTATCTCTGTGGATAATGATTTTTCATTTTTAATTACTTCTATCATGGATGGTCATAAAACTAAAATTATGCATAAATTAGATGTTAACAAGTATATTATGACTTATTTAATTTTAAGTATTTAATATATAAATACAATATTAAATAAAATGATACTAGTTCATGGTTGTAGAAAAAATCAAAATAAACTAAATATTTATCCATAACATGTTATCATATGAATCGTTCTAATTTTTTTAATAATAGGATAACAGTTAAAATTTTGTATATGAATTAATTTAATGGTGGTATAATGATATTAAATGATTATATATTGTTTTATAAACATGAATATAGTTCAAAAATAAATTAATAACATTATTTGATCAACTATACATGTTCTTTGAACACAGTTATATGAATTGGAAATTTAGGTAATGGATTTGTTATTTCAATATCCATTTATTGGGTTCAAAATATTTTTTCCCACCTAAGATAAATACCTTGAGTGGGGTTTAGGGTCAATCAGGGATTGAAATATTAAATCAACTACACCTTAATACCTTATATACTTGATAAATATGTCATTATTATATCCCTTTCATTTAACAATGTATATATAGAAATGAAATAATGTATGATAAAGAATAATATTACATGGTTCATCCACATTGGGCTACATTTAATTTATATACAATGTAAATGTTCTGATGTGAAAAATATGCAAAGGCTCGCTACTAAATCAGATTCATTCAAGATCACCTCTATTCATATTCTCAGTACCTTAATAATGTTCATTGATATCTCTCTTCATCCAAAGGTTCAATCCTTCAATCTATATTTTTATGGATCACTATCTGTGGAAATGATCACCTTCTTAATATTCTTTTTCTCATTTCTCTAAAAAGGATTTAGTAATAGTTAATAGGAATGTTGGACAATTCAATAGAAATATAGAGTTGATCCACAATTTTTTGTAGATTCACTATTTAATTCATAAATTTATCAACTCGATTAATATCAATTTAAATTTGTTTTTAGGTTATCCTAATTAAATACTTTCACGATGCTCACAACTATTGGGAATCTAACCACACTATTGAAGATCAAATAACCTTTACCAAGAAAATACATTTACCTTTTCTCACACATCCTTTTTAAATACCTTCCCTTTCATGAAGCTCACTTTTCCATATTGAAGAAATACTCTTTCTTGAGTCTTACAATATTCAGTCATCTTATATAGCCTTCACAAATTTCGACACATTCAGTCTACTTTCATCGATTTTGTACACATCATTTCATCATGAATTTTTTTGAATGGAAAATATTTATAAATAACTATAGTGAATTTATATCATTTAAATCATATTTAAATATTCACCACATCAAACGAGGGGGGTATAATAATATTTATAGTTTTTTCCACCCATTCAAAATGAATCCACTATCGTTACCACCTTTTCACAGATCTCCCCAAATATGTATACAAATCCCAATGTTTTAACAAATATATTACAAAATATCCCCATATATAATGATTCTCATTGTCAAAGAGATATAAGAAATTTTCATCATTCATTTAAAATTCTTATCAAAGCCATGGATATGCAATGTATTTCCATCCTGCATTTATGATGCTACACAGCTTCATGAATCTCAGCCTTCGTGACACCAAATGCCTTCAAAAAGATCTATAAATCCATGAAACTCCAATATTCGTAAAATTATTTATTTTTCCATATTTTTACGATCCATTAGTTTAAATAAAACCTTTTAGATGATTAGTACATCCTCCAAATATTAGAATACAAAAATTTGGAAAACTCTTTAGAATAGCTCCACCTTGTATACATTGTTTTCTGTATTGCATCCAGAGCATCGATTCCACTATATTGGATATTTTTTGACATATATTGTAAAAAAATATTTTTAAATACACAACTAAATATGGAAACATTATTTTCCAAAAAAAAAGCAGTGAACCAAAAACCCTTCAATGTTTCCTTGGTGGATTTTTCCCACCATTATACATAAATGATTATGTATTTCTATGATTATGTGTGGAATTAATTTTAATTATATAATGTTTTATGTTTAATTGTTTTCTATTTTATTTATATTTTATAGAAATAACAAATTGATTTTATTAAATATCACTTATAACATTTCTTCTTTGTAATGATTTCTCGTTTGATTTTTACTTCTATGAGATATAATCTTTATTCCCCACTTATTTATTTTCTGTGTGTATATAATTACCTTTGATATACAATATCATTAATATAATTTTATTAATTGTATTAAATGATTAATTAGATAAATATTACATTTACGTGGCATATGATTTGACTAATTACAATGTTCAATAATACTTATACCAATTTAAAATTTTTAGGTTAATCTTTAAAACAATTATTCTATTAATTTTTGACATTTGAGTGAAATTAATTTTAAATATATTATTAGGTATTTATATTTTATTCACGTGTATTTATAGTGGTTACACATATTCAATTCAATTTATTAACACTCACTCTAATGATATGATATTATTATGTTACACATAAACTAAAAACATGTTTTAAATGTATATTTTATACCTCATTATCTTTCATATTCATGTTTTTAAAATGAGTGTAATAAATATATCTGTATAGAAATTGATGTTTTAAAATTTAAATCATCTAATTTCAATATTTTTCTTCATATTGGTACTTATTTTATGTTTTATTTAAGAGAATTACTTAGAAAAATATTCTTTTACGTATTATTTTTAGAAAAGAAAAAAGTAATTTTTTATACATATATTATTTGAACATAATTTCCACACATCATGTTGAATTAATATTTTGAAGCCTATATTATATGTTTAAAAGGTTAAATTCAAAGAATCCTTTTTTCTATTATACATGATTACCTTTTCAAAATGAGTTATTTCAAAATAGAAAGATAATTTTCTACAAAGAGTGTTTTATGATGAAAGATTTCATGATTTAAGTTAATGTTTATTTTTAATGGAATTGATTATGATAACATGTGGTTCATTTATAAACCATATATTATAAGTTCTGAAATAAATCAAGAACACATCATTATGTTATTAACCAATGTCTGGTGATTGTGTGATCAAACAAGGATGAGTGGTTATGTAATAACCTCCATTGCATTGGGAAAGACGAAGTTGGAGGCTAGCCATATTGGTTTTACATTTATATTAGTGATATTAAAAAATGATGTCCAATGTTATGAACATATATTTTGTATTTATTTTAACAATTATTGGTGGATATATTGTTTTTTAAAAGATATTATAACGTTGTTTCTAAAAAATAATAGTCCATTTTATAGGTGTAATTATATGTTATTATAAAATTAATTTTACAGGTTTGAATTGAAATAATGGGTTCCTTTTGTTATTTTCCTTGCTGATATTTTTGGTCAAATACAATTATTTTTATGTTTTTCATAGGGTTGAGTAAGATTATGAAAATGTACGATATTAACGGAAAAATATTAATTATTTTGGATTAAGAGAACCCATTCAGTAGTTTTAAATATGTTTTTAGTGTGAAAAAGGATAATTAATATATGTGTCCACCTAAAATGTATGTGTTTACTATTTTTATCTAAAACACTAAACAAAAAAGGACTTTAGGAATGTAATAATGATTCTTCATGTTTTAAATCAATATAATTTTCAATTCATAAAGATGGGTCATTATAGTTGGTATCAAATGAGTGTTTAGAAAACAATGGATATTAGTATTCATTATTTTGAGGCTTCCTTAAGAGTTATAGATTTCTTAATGGGTTTATATGATTTTGGATGATTAAAATTTATTTATCTTAGGCACCACTTTTGTTGTTTAATGTTATGGATTTCTATGATATAAATGATATTCTTGGATATTTTATTTAGAAAGGGAATCAATTTAGTTATAAATTATTTTAATGTTAACTTTTCATATTGTTTCTTGTAAAATTATCATTACAAATTCTATTTAGATATTATCATGAAAGAATTAATTTCACATTTTATTAAAGTTATTTCCTACAGATTAATAATTTCTTATAAATATGGAAGGAAATCCATTTTTCACATCCTAAATAGCCCTTACGAATGATATTGTTATCACTAATATTGAGAAATATTGTCCAAATTATTTGGAAAACATATTTGTTTTAAAATAAACTAAAATAAAAAGCTTGACTTATATACCACAATTTATTTTCTATAAAACTATTATGGATCATGGTATCTTATTCATTTGATTTCAAATTCTAAACATTAACAACACTCTCAAAAAGGGAATGTCTACAAAGGGTATGATCATGTACATTCAAGATGTTGACAATAAATGATATATCAAATAAATACAGATATTTGGATTTATGGTATGAAATGTTTCTTATGTTCTATGCATTAATTTTTTTTTGCTGATATTGATTAATCATAGGGATATAATTTAAAATTTTTATTATAGGATTGATGTATAAATGAATAATTTGAAGAATCGTAGTTAATGGTTTAAGAAAGAATTTGAATAAGGGATATGTTTATATATTGAGATGTCAAAATTTTGATGTAGATGTATTTGGTAAATATTATTTTAATCATGGAACACAAGAGGATGCTTATATTGTATGTTTTTTTAAATTTCGAAACATATGTTTGATGAAATTTATACCATTAAAAAGTAGTGAATAGTTTTTTTTTGGCGAAATTTATGATATATAAATATATATAACCAATAATTTTCTAATATGGAAAAAGATATTTGATTAATATGATTTTAATTTTTGTGGACATAAGATTAAATATATTAAATGTTATTTTGGTTTATATGTTATCTTATTTTAAGATGATTATGGGTTCGTAATTACTAGGATGACAAATTAAAGGGCAGACACAAACTTTATAGATCAAATATTTATACACCCGTTAATATTTATGTAGGATTGTAATGATTTTTTCATGAATTTTGGAATTTTATAAGGATTTTATTAATATCATCTCATCAAAAGGAAAAATCATAATATGAATGACAACCTGCCATGTTAGTAAAGGTCATGGGAATTGAACCCGCAATAGAATGTTATTGGGGTACATCACATTACACTGGTCTATGTTTCGTATGGTTAAGATGAAATTCATTTGGTTTTTATACAATATCTGATGGTTATAGGTTATGATCCTTTCAGGGATATTTGTTTCAGATTGATTACACTATGATTTTAATTTGATTAGATGATTAAATGATCAATGTAATTTTAAAGACGTTAATTATTTTCGGAAAACATATATTTTTTGATCAACCAAGGATGATTGGTTATGTAATAACCTCCATTACATTGGTTATTCCGATGTTGGAGGCTAGCCATATTGATTTTCCATTTATAAGAGTGGTATGAAAAAATGATGACCAATGTTATGAACATATATTTTCTATTCTTTTAAACGGTTATAGATGGAAATATTGTTTTTTAAAAAATATTATAAAGATGATTCTAAAAAATTATATTACATTTTCAAGGAGAAATTATATGTTATTATGCAAATAGTTTTATAGGTTTTAATTAGAATAATGATTTCATTTTGTTATTTACCTTGTTAATATTTTTTTTCAAATACAAATTTTAAAAATTTTTCATAGGGTTGAGTAAGATTATGGGAAAGGATGATATTAAGTGGAAAATATTGATGATTTTCATTGAGATATACCATTAATTAGTTTTAAATATTTTTTGTGTAAAAAAGAATTCTAAATATATGCTTACACCTACAAGTATGTGTACTATTTATTATTTACTATTTTTTTGTGATACACTAAACAGAAAATGCCTTTAGTTATATAATAATGTGTATTCTAGTTTGAAATGAACATAATATCTAATTCCGAAGTCTGGGTCTTTAAAGATAGTATCAACTGAGTGTTTAGACCAAAATGGATATTAGGATTCATTATTTTGATGCTCCCTTAAGAGTTATAGATGTCATAATGGGTTTATATGATTGAAGATGATTAAAATTTACAAGTCTTAGACACCAATTCTGTAAGTTAATATAATGGTTTTCTAAGATATAAATGATATTCTTGGAGAATGTTTTTATAAAGAGAATAAATTTAGTTATAATGTTTTTAATGTTATATTTTTTTATTTTTTCGTGTGAAATTATCATTAAAAACCCATTTAAATATTATCATGTAATAATTAATTTCACATTTTATTTATGTTATTTTGTACAGATCAAGAATTGATTATAAATATGGAAGGAAATCAATCATTCACAACTGTAATAGCCCTTATTAATGATATTTTCATAACCAATATTGAAAAATATTGTCCAAATTATTTTGAAAAAGTATATGTATTCAAATAAACTAAAATAAAAATCTGGACTTATATACCACCATTTCTTTTCATTAAAAATATTACGTATCATGATATATTTTTCATTTGATTTAAAATTATCTAAATTACCAAAACTATCAAAAAGGGAATGTATGCAAAGGGTATGATAATTTACTTTCTAAATGTTGACGATAAATGAGATAACAAATAAATACAGATAATTGGATCCAAGGCATGAATAGTTTCTTTTTTTCATTGCATTAGATTTTTTTTTCTGGTATTGATTAATATTATGGATACAATTTAAATTTTTTATTGTAGGATTGATGTATAAAATAATAATTCAATTAATCATAGATAATGGTTTAAGAAGTAAATTGAATGAGGGATATGTTTATATATTGAGTTGTCAAAATTATGATATAGTTGTATTTGTTAAATATTATTTGAATCGTGGAACACTAGAGGACGGTTATATTTTATGTTTTTTATTATAAATTTGGAAAAATATGATTAATGGAATTGATACCATTGAAAAGCAGTGAAAAGTTGTTTTTGGAGAAATCTATGATTTAAATACATATAACCAATATATTTCTAATATTAATAAAGATATTTGATTAATATGATTTTAATATTTTTGGACATAAGTTGAAATTTATTGGAAGTGATTTTGGTTTATATTCTATCTTATTTTAAGATGATTATGGGTTCTTAATTATTGGGATGACAAATAGCAGGGCTAACACAAAATTTATAGATAAAAAATTTATACACCCTTTAATCATTATTGATTATTTTAATGAATTTTTTATCAACTTTGTAATTTTATAAGGACTATATTAATATCAATTTATTAAAATGAAAACTCATAAAATGGATGACAACCGGTCACGTTAAGAAGGTTTATTGGAATTGAACCCTTAATTGAATGTGACAAGGGTACATCACTTTACACTAGCCTATGTGTCATATGGTAAAAATGAGATTCATTTTAATTTTATAAAATATCCAATGGTTATTGGTTATGTTCCTTTTGAGGTTTTTTATCATATTCATTACACTATAACTGTAATTTGATTTTCTTATCAAGTGATAATTGTTATTTTAACGACGTTAATTATAATTTGAAACCCTATATTGTGTGATCAACCAAGGATTAGTGTCTTTGTAATAACCTCTAATGCATTAGGTATGCCGGTGTTGGAAGCTATCCATATTTGTTTTCAATTTATAATAGTGACCTGAAATAATTATGTCCAATGTTATGAATATATATTTTGTATTCATTTTAACGATTATTGATGGATATATTGTTTTTAAAAATATTTTAATGATGTTTCTGAAATATAATATTACATTTTCTAGGTAAAATGATATGTTATTATGAAAATAATTTTACAGGTTTAAATTGGAATAATGGTTTCCTTTTTTTATTTACCATTCTGATATTATTGTTCAAATACCATTTTTATATGTTTTACATAGAGTTCTGTAAGATTATATGAAAGGAAGATATTAAGGGGAAAATATTGATGATTTTAGATAAATATAAACCATTCATTAGTTTTAAATATTTCTTTAGTGTAAAAAAGGATTCTAAATATATGCTTCCACCTAAAATGAATGTTTTTACTATTTATTATTAACTATTTTTTCGGTAAAACATTAAACAAAAAAGGTCATTAGGCATGTAACAATGTGTATTATAGATTGAAATCAATATAATATGTTATTCATAAGGCCGAGTCTTTAAATTTGGTATCTTATGAGTATTTAGAGAGAAATGGATATTATGAATCATTATTGTGGGGGTTGTTTAAGAGTGTTAAATGTCATAATGTGTTTATATAATTGAGGATGATTAAAATTTATAAGTCTTAGACACAACTTTTGTGGTTTAATGTAATGTATTTCTAAGATATAAATGATATTCTTGGAGATTGTATTTATAAAGGTAATCAATTTAGTTGTAATGTATTTTAATAACTTGTTATATAGTTTCTTATGAAAATATCATTAAAAATACCATTTAAATATTATCATGAAATAATTAATTTCAAATTTTATTTATGATATTTTCTACAGAATAAGAATTCTTTATTAATATGGAAGGAAAACAATCTTTCACAGCCTTCATAGCCCTTTCAAAATATATTGTTATCACTAATATTGAAAAATATTGTCCATATTATTTTGAAAATATCTATGTATTAAAATAAACTAAAATAATAAAGCTGGACTTATATAACGCCATTTATTTTCAATAAAAATATAATGAATCTTGATATCTTTTTCATTTGATTTAAAATTCTCAAAATTATCAACACTCTAAAGAAGTTAATGTCCACAAAGGGTATGATCATATACATTCTAGATGTAGACTATAAATGAGATATCAAATAAATTCAAATATTTTGATTTCAGGTTTGAATTGTTTCTTATAGTCATTGCTTTAATTTTTTTTGCTGGTATTGATTAATCATAGGGATATAATTTGAAATTTTTATTATAGTATTGATGTATATACAGATAATTCAACGAATCGTAGTTAATGGTTTTGAGAAGGAATTTGAATTAGGGATATATTTATATATTGTGTTGTGAAAATTAGGATATAGTGGTATTTAGTAAATATTATTTGAATCGGGGAACACCAGAGGATGTTTATATTGTATTTTTTTTATAAATTTTGAAACATATGAATGATGGAATTGATTCCATTAAAAATTATTGAAAAGTTGTTTTTTTGGAGAAATCTATGATTTATAAACATATTACCAATAATGCACTAATATGAAAAACGATATTTTAGTAAAATGATTTCAATTTTTGTGGACATAAGTTTAAATATATTGGAATATATTATAGTTTATATTGTTTATTATTTTAAGATTATTATGGGTTCTTAATTATTTCAATGAAAAATTAAGGGGTTGACACAAACATTATATATCAAATATGTATACAACCTTTAATCATTATGGATGATTGTAATGAATTATTTATCAATTTTGGAATTTTATAGGGACAATTTTATCATCCTTTTAGAAAATGGAAAACTCATAATATGGATGACAACCCGTCACGTTAGGAAATGTCATGGGAATTGAACCCACAACTAAATGTGACAAGTGTACATCACTTTATGCTAGCCTATTTTTCATATGCTTAAGATGAAATTCATTTTGTTTTTATAAAATATTCTATGGTTATAGGTTATGTTAATTTTGGGGATAATATTTTATCATATTTATTAAATTATGATTGTAATTTGATTTGATGATTAAGTGATCAATGTTATTTTATAGATGATAATTATTTTTGGAATCCCTGTAATATTATGGTAAAAATAATATTATGAAATTTTATTTTTGTTAAATGTTGTACATGATTTTATATGAGTAAAATATTTTATTTTGGATTTATTGTGTTTTGGGTTATTTATAAAAATAAATATCATTTAAGGGATATTATCTAATTAGGGACATTACATCTTTGAAATAAGAGATTAATTGTGATTGATATTACTTAATGATAAATTTCAAATTTATCATGGAAGATAATATGTTTAATTCATTCTCATTTATAAATTTCATATTTCAATATACTATATTTTTTTGAATTTTAATTATTGGTATTTATATAATGATTTATATTAAAAATCAGGTATTAAAATTTAACATTGGGGGTCAAAGAAGTTTTTTTTTTCATATAATGATTTATTAATTTTGGAATATTATATCATACACAATTTTTTATTAATTTTTTTATTAAACATGTGAGGAATAATTATTTTTTCTTTTTAGTATTTTTTGATCCATAGATGCTGATTCAATTTCGTGAAGTATGAAATTCAATCATAAATAATCATTGTTCTGAGAAAATATGATATTATTGACGAAATTTATTAACGGATTAAATTATACATGTAATTTAATTATTGTTATTATATTATTCTTATAGGTATTAATACAGTACCAATTTTCTTATTTTTTTGATACAAAGAATTGGTATTTATTTACTGTAAATAATGAGGATTCAATTGTCATTTATAATAATATAGACTTACAAAAGTCCACTTTATCAAGACTATGTGATCTAGAAGTCTATATCAGCACATGTGTGTTATATTTTATCTATCACGTCCATATTTTTCTATATGGAATTCCAGTATTTGTTATTCTAGATGACCATCGTAGATTTAATTTTTATCTTTTAATGTGGATGCATTTTTGACTCATTATAATGTGGGATTTCATGAAAGGTATTATGAAACATCAAACAATTTGTTTTCAAGACAAGTTGAAATTTTGAGGACATGATTTCTTAAAATGAGGATGATGTGAAATCCTTTGATTTTAAAATAAATACTCTGTTTAATAGAATATATGATATATAACATTGATACTATTTATGTAAAAAATCGTATTATATAAATGTGACTAATATTATGTAGAATTTAAATTAGAGGGATTTAACATTGTAAAACTCATTTTCAAATATATAATACTCATTTATAAATATTTAATTACTTAACTATGAATAATTACTATAGTTTTATTATGGTCAATTTTTTCATCATAAATATATTTCGTTAAAAAAAATGATAGTTAATAAATTTATGTAAATATAATATAATAAAAATAAATAAAATTTATAAAATTTATTTTATAAAATGTATATAATTTTTGAAATGAGGGTATCAATATTATCTGATAGTTATTTTTTTATAATATCTAGAAATGATTAATTTTTATGTGAATGATGAAAAATACAAATTCTTTTAAAAATTTCTTTTAATTTAATCTAATTATGAAATATAAAATTTTAGTTATGTTTAGAATATAGACTCAAGTGAATTAATAATTATTTAGTTATATTCCATCGAATTAAATTATTCCAAGTCCATTTTATATTTTATTTTAGAATAATTTTATTTTGAAGATTAAAATAGGATTTTTCCAATGAAATGTTATAAATTACATAATTTTCCCTATTTAATTAATAAAAATAATACCTAAGGTGGAAATATTTTAAATTAAATTTGTATAGTATATTCCATTAAATATTAATTTATATTCATAAAATGATACATATTAGTGAGATATTTAATATTAAATCACCATTTCTTTAAAAAATACTCTTCCTGATAAATGACTTTTTTAATATGTTTGCAGGTTCTATTTTAAATTTAATTTTTAATGTTATATGAATTTAATTTAGTAAAATGTATGTGATGACCCTATATTTTATTAATGGGGATTTCTCTTTATCTAATTAAATGACTTATTATTTGTAAATGTTTTATAAAACATGTACTTCTTCAGTTTCTGTTTTTATATTTTAATATACCATTAATAATTGCTGCCATTTCTAGTAAAGGCAGTGAACAATGATCACGTGATAAGTATATATTTATTGGTTTAATAAATCTAATATACATATAATAAGGAAATGATAACCTCTTCTAGTAGAATTGATCCATACGAAGCTCATTTTTCGGAGCACGAAAAGGAGGTGGAATCACAGGGATTTTTTCTTGTTCCAGTCCAAGATGAGCTTCAACACGTTAAGCTTGAATGGAACCTCCTACAAGAGAATTTGATGATAATTGAGATTACCCCCAAAAAATCTTAATTTCCCCTCACTAAGATTCTATCACTATAACACAACTTAACCTTAGGTATTATGTGGGTTTTTAAGGGGTTATATAACCAGACCATAATACTATGATTATGTGCATTATTTTTTTATAGAGAATATACATCAATTTTATTATTGTTACTTTGTATATAGATTTTCATCCAGAAATAATACTTTTAGATAATATTCAATTAAAAATTATAATTACATGAATAAATGGATTATTTAATTGAATAAAATTTTTATAATATATTTTAAGAAATTATTTTTTATAACATATAAAAGACCGTATAATTTTTTCTGAATATAATTGTAATTTTTAATAAGGGTTGAAATTTTATTTGTCAAACCTCTGAATTTTAAAAAACAAATCAGTTTTTATTTTAAAAGTTAATTTTAATATATTTAGATATTCATTTAGGTAAATTGAATATTATTTTCAAAATCAGGATATGAAAATTTTCACACAGTGATTGTTTCATTATTTTCTACGAAAATAGTTTTTTTTGGAAAAAATTAAATATTATTTAAATATATAATGTGATTTATGACTTTATAATGACACAATAATGATGTAATAAAATGATATAAATTTTATTTCTGCCAATATATGTTTTACCTTTAATATAATGATATTTTTTATTTGTTTGATTAATTTTATGGTGCTTTAGTGGACCCTCTAAGACATATAATACATATTAACTTTTAAAATGATTTCCTTGAGACTGTCACTCAACATCAAATAATCAAGCATAATATTTAATGATGATTGGCCATTAGACTTAAAAATTTGGTTTTAAACTCCTATTTTGAAAAAAATATCTGAGAAAACCAATGGTTGGTTTGAGGTTATGATGAGTTTAATGTGTGGTTTCAAATACCTAAATAATAATGAATTCCCCTCTTTTCCTATATAATCCCACCCAATATCCCACTTATCTTCACTAAAATTCATTAGAGATCGACCAACCCCTAAAATTCTCTGTCTAAAATCCTCCCAATGTACCTGAATCTCTCAATAAGCCTCTCTCAAGACTCTCCGAAACTTTTGAAATTACACATCCAAGAAAGGGATGTCATCATGTCACATTTTTTGTCCAAATTTCATTATATGTTAATAACCATGTATTTTCTACTAAATATGTTGGGGTATGATTTCTCACCAACACCATACTTCCCACCATTTGTTTTAATGAATAGATACCTCTTTCTCTTACATTTATTCATCCCATACACACCCATTACCATGCTGAAATTTCATAAGGAATTTCCCCCTCCTCATTTAAATTAAATCAATTCATTTGTATAATGAATCGAAATTCCATTAATATATTTGGGACATGTATCTATATGAACCCATTACTGTCCATTTCATGTACACATTTTGTGACTACCTGTTATCTCTAATCATCCATTTTTATGAATTTTTATGTCACACCGTTATAACGCCGAAATCGCACCGTGATTTTCCAAACCAAAGTTATTGTATAGTAAATAACATGGGAATTTCTCTATAAATCGTATTAAACATTATGAGAATTTATTTATAGATTATATAAATTAATGAATTAATTTCACATTCCTTTTTCATGGAATAAATTATGATACTTATTGAATCCATGTTACATGATCCATGTGGCACACATATGCATGAAATTTAATGATTAGGAATGGTGTCCCTTGATTCCTATCCAATGCATTAGGGAAAGATTAGTGTCATGATAAGTCAAGTGAAATGAGTTTTTAATCATGATAGTTTATGTGCAATGAGGTTTTACTCATGAAACATGTGTAATGAGCCTTGGATCAAGAAAATATCAGGTTAAATGTTGTTTGCACATTTCCTTGTTAGGATAATCATGCTATATCATCCTTTATGTTCATGTTTATCTTGTAATCCCTTGATATGCATATTTTCAAGAATTTACTATATTCATAATGTTATGTCTTGTTTACTTTCTTAATGGCCTAAAAAACTCTCCATTTTATTATTCATGTCATGAGGTTATCCCATACAATGCTATGTACAAAGGAATATTTTGGTCATGTAAAAAAATATTGTCAATAAAGACGTCGGGTTTTTTGTACTAAGTTGTTATGTAATCTTCCAAATCTCCCAAGACACAAGACCTATCGATCCTTACAGTTGTATTATGTTCATAATTATGTAATAAATCATGTATATGTGTGTAATAAAGTGAAGGGTTGTTATAATTGGTATCATAGTATATGATTAGTTATTTTTGGGAATAGGATTTGAAAACCCTTGTGAAATCCTTAGGGATAACAATAATTATAATAAAAAGATAGCTATATATTTGTGAGTATTATTTAAGTTTTAAATGCACAAAATAAATCTCTCTCTGGATAAGAGCAAGTAGAGGCTGCACTAGCACAGATGTATTTGTGTAAAACTCGTAAACTCTACTTTGAGTTATACTCAAACAGGAACTGTTGTGCGACAACGTGGCTTGTTGTACTCTTGTTTAAGACACTCTGGATAGATATTATTTGGAAAATTCATAAGCTTATTATTAACCATTATTAATGGAATTAAATCCCATTATAATATATGTAATGAAATTTATCATGGATAACCGATATTTGGAACATAGGGTATCATAAGATAGGATATACAATACAAGTTTATCATTCTCTTTCTAATGTTTTTTATTTAATTTCTTATTAGATAAGTATTAAAACCACATAATTTTGATTTATTTTTAATAGTTATAACATGGATGGAGGAAGATCACAAACCAAACTTCTCTCTATTTCAAAATAAATAATTGTATAGATTATCCTGAAGTCATACTCAGATAAAATTGAAAATTATTCAAATGTCAATGTTACAAGAAAACAAAATTATGAGTAATATAATACATATATAATTTCAAATTATTTCACGGATCATGAATCATCTATTAGAGAATACTTCCCTCTCTTCGTTTTTACCATACTAAGCATGGGAAGTATCATCATGGACTTTTCAAATTATTCTACATATTTAAAAATGATGAAGCATTAAATGATTTTCTGGATGTTTCAAATATAGGTGACCTGCGAGAAACCTATATGTATCAAGTTAATTATTTATGTCATTGGGGAATCAACAAAACTGATAAACAAAAACCCTATTTTGAATTATTTTATAATGATATGTTAATACTTGTTTATAAAAAAAATCCATTAAGATATTTCAAAATATTATATAAGAAATGCCATTTTAATGACTTATTGATGGATCCATCGATATAATCCAAGACTCTTGATGTATTTTTAGTTAAAAGAAGTAGTTAATTTTAGTAATATCTTGAGGTTCCATTTTTATGGATTAACCCTTTATACATAATGGAAATTATAATAAGAAAGACTAAATACCTCATTGAAGAGATGAGGAAGAATTTCCCTCACCTATTATCAACTTAGTATGTAAAATGAAATTTATAGGGTTCAATTTCTTAAAGGGGGAATATTATAATGACCCAGACATATATTAATAAAAATCACACTTGATATAATTTGATAAATTATTATATAAAATAGTTATATAAAATATGAACATATTTGGTTTTATGATTTTGGAATTTAAAATACCATTACAAATTTTTACAATTGCTAATATGGCCTTTGAATATTGATTAGAAGATTAGTATAAATTTAGGCCATTAACAAATCAAATTTACTGAGATAAATGAAGTGATTTCCTCATCTTGTAGAGTTTCTGCATATGAATCATATTCTTTGGAGCTCGGAAAGGAGGTGGAATTCATGGGCTTTGCTCTTGATCATGCCCAACCTGATCTTCAAGACATTAAACATGAACGGAACAACATACGAGAGAACTGGATGTTAATAGAGAGTGTGACTCACATCCACATAAGAAAGAATACTATTTTAAGTAGTTACAAAATTTAAGTTATAAAATAATTTTTCCCGCTCCCATTTAGAAAAATCCATGGGAAAAAACAAGGATTTCATTATTTTATTAGATTAATATGTGGTGACCAAACCCTAAATAATAAATAATTACCTAATTATTTTTATATAAACTCACCCAATCCCCCACTTATCTTCACTTAAATCCTTTGGAACTCAACCAATCCAAAAAATATTCTCTCAAGAATCCTCCAATGGTTCCCCAAGATCTACAGAAGCCTCTTTCAAGCCTCTCCAAAGAATGTGGTTGACACTTCCATATAAGTGATTTATTTCATTCTCATTTTTTCCAAATTTATTTATGTTGTTATTCCACGTTGTTTTAAAATAAAAATATTGGGGTTTAATTTTCCACCTCCTTCATACATTCTTCCAACAGTTTTAAGTATAATAACTCTTTTTATCTCTCATTAGTGCCTTCCATACACCCACATTACCATTCCAAAATTCCATATGGAATATAAATCTCCCCATTTACATTGAAGTAATTATTTTGTATTAGGAATATAAATTCCATTAAATATGCTGTAAAATGTATCTATATGATCCACATACTGTCCATTTCCTATATATATTATGATACACACCTTTATCTCTCATAATTTTTTTTATGAATTCTTATTTCTCACTATTATGCTACATAAATTGCACCAGAATTTTCCATGCCTAATTCATTGTGTAGTGAATAGAATGGCCATTTATCTATCAAGGGTGTTATCATTTATGCACTTTTACTTATTTATTAAATAGTTTCATGTATTAATTCTATATTCCTTTACCATGGAATAAATTATGATGTTTAATGAATAATTTTTATATGATCCATATGGCACACAAATGCATGAAATGTAATGAATTATAAGGGTGAGCAATGATAGTGCTCCAATGAATTGGGTAAAGATTAGTATCATGATAAATCAAGTGAAATGAGGATTTGATCATGATAATTCATGTTCAATGAGATTCTACTGATTCTCCATGTTCAATGAGCCATAGCTCATGCTAATATATTGTTAAATGATGTTTCCACATTTCCATGGTATGATAATCATGAAATATCATGCATTAATTTTCTTGTTTCTCTTGTCATCCATTGATAATCATATTTCCTAACATGTACTATATTTTTCTTATTATTTCTTATTTAATATCTTATTGTGATTTATATATAACCCTTTTCTTATGAATTTCCTAAGGGTATCCCATTCAAGGATAAGTATTGTGTAATTTTGTGGTCATATAAAAAAAATTTCAATAAAGATGTTGGGTTTTATGTTATAAGTTTTTATGTAATGTTCCTATTTTCCAAAGACAGTAGACTTCAAGATCATTAGAGTTCTATTAACATCATTTTTATGTAATAAACCACGTATATGGGTGTAATAAAGAGTAAAGTGGTTATCGTTGATTACATATTTGGAATCATAATTTACAAATTACTTAATAAGTAAATATTCGTTTTTTAGAAATAAAATGAATTACTTTGTTTACAACCAGATTCCTCAATGTATATTTAATATAATGAAACATGTTAATTTTAAATGGTAAAAGCATGAAATACCTAAAGAATAAAAAATTTAATGGGTGGTTTATGCATTTTACGAACATAACCATCATTTAAATCATTAATTATCAAACAAATTAATTATAATTAATTCGAAAAAAATATGGTTTTCCTAAAATATTAAATTATCATTTTTAATCACATAAAACTCCACTCATCATGTATAAAACCCAATACTTACTACACCATTTTTAAAAAAAAAAAATCAATTATTCTCATAAATTTTCATCAAAACCATATCCATACATCTTTATACATGTATATTTTCTTGTGGTCTCACCCAATGATCAATTCCATGTTCTTTTGGGGATCCATCAGGAAGGTGATATTCCAGATATATCTTTCTCAAGCCACCTCTATTAATTTAATTACATCATCTACCTTATCCGAACCCTAGTCATCCATAAAATAATAATATATTTTATATAATATATTTACTATAATGTTATGTTGGTAATGTAATATATTATGTGCATTAATTTTCTAATCTCCTATAATTCAAGAAAATGAAACTATTATCCAAATTGTGGTGGTTAACCATCACAAATTATAAGGATTTTTCATCTTCCATTACATTCCTGATGTATGATTACAATAACACTATTATGGTTGAAAAATATTTTAATAATTATATAATAAATTATTTCATTTTATTAATATAATTTATATACATATAATATTAAATAAAATGAATCTAGTATGATATGGAAGGATAACCAAAAACAATAAAGTAAACCTTGATCCATAAAATTTTATAAAATGAATCATCGCCATGTTAGAAAAAATGTGTGACCATTTATTATAATTTAAATAAATTAATAAATTTTAATTCAATTTTTGTTTCATTTTTTCTATTTTACATGAAAATCCACAATTGAACACAAATGAACCGACTATGAAACCATTAAACTGACGGACCAAAAAACAATGAGAGTAATTAAATATTATTAAAGAATGGGTGGTAATATAATATTACCTAAAAATATAAGGAATTATAATTATGAATATAGTTATGAAATAATTTTATGATATTCATTAAATCATTATACAAGAGTTTTGAACATTTTTTATGGAAGTCATACATGATATTATGCGTTTTGTAACTCAATTTCAATTCATTGGGTTAAAATTCAACATCATTTATTATTTCTTATTGAGATTGTGTGTTAAATGATTATTTACTATCTTATTTATTATTTAATCTTTTTAGTTTGTTTTACATTTGATACACACAATCTATTTATTTGATTAAATATCACTTCAATGATTTTATCTTTCTAAGGGCATCCTATCTCACATATACTTTTGAGATATATATGACTTACTCCCCATTTATTTATTTTTTGTGATGTGTGTAAATAACTTGGTTATATAATATCCAAAATTTCATTTTATTCATGATATTAAATGTTTCTTTTGAAAAGTATTACTTTTATTTGGAATACGATTTGGCCGATTTCAATGTTGCATGTGAAATATCCACCCAATTTTCATTCATTAGGTTAAATTTATTCTCCATTTATTATGCCACGATACACATTTGTGTGAAATTATTTTTGAATATATTATGTGTTATTTACACATTATATGTGCATTAACAATGGATAAACATATTCTATTGATTTCCTATATTCCCACTTTAATAATTTTATACTGGTAAAGTGACATTTGACTAAAAAATCTAGTTGTTGGTGTTTTAATTATTTATTTCCAAAATAATTTTTATTCATGTAAATGTTTTTTAAATTATTTTAATGAATGAATTTATATGTACATCAATAATTTAAAATGGCAATTTTCTATTTTATCTCATTTTAAAAAATAGGTTTTTTATTTTTTATGTAGGTCACATACTTTTAAAAGGATTAATATATTACTATTTGTTTTTACCAAACATATGTGTAATTTTTTCACATATGTTCCATGAATAGAATTTCCCACCATCATGTAACATTAATATTTTAATACTTACATTAAAATTATTTATGGTAACATTGAATGAAATTTTTTTATATTTTGTATACACATTTTATGAGAATGAATGATTTAAAATGGATGTTTTTTTTCTATAAATACCATTTTATAGTGCATGATTTAATGGTTTATTTTTATGATTCTGTTCATGGTAATTGTTTATAATGACAGAATAGTCAATTAGAAACTAATGGAATTTTATTATTCGATTAAAAAGGATATGTGGTTATGATATTAACTCGTGATTGGTGGTTCCATGATTAACCAATGAATTGTGGTTACGTTATAACCTCTACTGCATTAGGTACCCCAGAGCTGGAGGTGGATGAAATTGGTGAATAAATATTTATTATTTTTATTTAAAAATGATTTCACATGTATGTAACATATATTATGTATGATTTCTAAGGAGATTTAATTTAATTTTATTGATATTAATTAGGTAAAATAATCATATTTTTAAAATTATTATTCATTTTTAGGGTGACATGGCATGTTTTTATGGAAATGTTTTTATTGGTTTTGACTAGATTAATAGATTTATTTATTAATTTAAAATAAATAATTATTTTAACATACCATGTTTTAATTTTTTTTCATTGCGATCAAGGAAGATTAGGGACACATATGAGATCAATGGAAAAATTTTAAAGATTGTTCATGAAGAGAAACATTGTTATACTTATAAATACTTCTGTTGGGTGAGAAAAATGGATTCCAAACATAAGTGTCCAATTGTAATGTTTTTGTTTACAATGTATGATTTATTAATAATTCAATAAAACTCTAAACCAAAAATATTATTCTGATTGTAATAATGTGAATTAATGTTTAATATCATTATAATATGTAATGCTCAGGGATGGTCCTTACATTATCAATATTACTTTATATGAATTTTATGTGACTATAGAGATATGATTGAATTTATTTATATAGATCCCATTTAATTTCTAATGAAGAGTTGTAACATTTCAGATTCTTAGTGATCCTATGACCGTTTATTAGTTAAAGTATGAATATAAACATCCAATGGAAATTTAATCCATCTTATGGGTCATAATTCTTATACTAAATTGTATATATCCTATATTCGTTGTGAGAAATAGAGAATCGATGAAATTAATATTTTATGAGATTTTTTGCTTCCTCAAATAATAAAGGCATAGTTTATTTGAAATATAGATTTTGACTTTCTAATAGAACAGTTACTTATGAATACACCAATTTCAATGAATCCTTATAGTATAACCCCATTTGAGTCACAATAATTAATGAAAAAATATAGATGAATCATGATTAGGGAATCATATTACATCGTGTGTCACCATTGGGCATGCCTATTCTTTTTTACATGAAGAAATATGGGTCAATCAATATTTTATATGATTATAAAAAACCTAACAATATCACCATCAATGAGATCTATCTTCTACTCAATATCAATATTATTTTTCATTGATTAGGAGGAGATAAATATGTTTTTAATATTTTTATTTAGTTTTATAATTATCAATTATCGTATAATGTGTTTATACCCACGAAATTATTTATCTGGTGGTACATTAAAATTGCAATTTTTAGTGATTCTATTAAAACATACTAATTTCTCGGGAGTCTACTTAGATTTAATGGATATAATATTTCATGATTTCCATGATAAGATTCTTGTAGTCCTTATATTTTGTATTCGTATATATCAGAACGCTATGGATAACCATGAATATCATTTGTGAATTTTTGGAAGAACATAAAGAAGATTCATTTGATGAAAAATATACAATTTATTTATTATTATTTAATATTAATACCTTCCTAGGTCATATAATCTATCATGAGGGTATATCTTTGTATCCTCCATTGAAATAATTCAATCAAAAATTGACCATATAAATCATTCTAGTGGAAATATAAATTATTAATGTTTTATCAAAATATTTCTAATTTATTATGAGAGGCTTATTATGATTATGTAATCCACTCATAAATTTATGTTGGAAGAGGGTATATTATATCGGGTTGGTGAATTCGAAGATAAATTAATGGAAGTCAAGAGAATTTTGTTTACAGTAACTATTCTCACACTATCATATTATAGGGAATGATTTTTATATATATTTATGATTCAATGATATTGGTATGTGTCCTAATGAAAGATAACACTATGATAGTATTATCCTCATGCCATTTAAAATACATGATAAATTATACATGACCCATTTTTTGGAGTTTTCTATAGAATGTTTTTTGTTGAGGATATATATTTAATAACTTTAAATTGTTATATATGAAAGACAAAAAAACCTATGGATATGTGCAGGTGATCATGTTCGATTGAACTTGAATTCCTTTTTCAATATTACTCTTAATCCATTTTTAGGTTGATAGGGATGAATTATTACACATCCTACAAAAAATGTGAAACTCTATTATACATGAGAATATCACCCCATGATTTGCCCTACACATCCCAAAATCCTGATGGTAGTGAAATATTATAAGTCACTATAATATTTATGATGCAATAACTCTATTTATGACCGTATTTATTTTTAAAATCACGGAAATCAATGCTTATTTTCAACCATAACATGGAATCCTTGATGATTTATAGAACACTCCATTCATGGGATGTATGAAATTCAATGTAGATGGAGAGTCCAAGGAAATACATGTCACGCATATATTGGGGATGTATTTATAGACCATAATTCCCTCCTAATGAGGTTTAGTTTTTGTCAATGAGAAAATTTAACATCTTTGTGGGCTCAGATTCTAGAACATATAAATGTAGTGAAACGGGATAAACAATGTGGAGGGAATAATTTTTTTTGGAATGTGACACTATAGTTATTTTACAAGTAGTTAGAAATATAAAATTGAATATCTCAGAGATACTCACTACTCAATGTATAAAATTCTTCGATGTTCATAAAAAATGATCTATTTTATTACACAATCATATTGAGAGGCCAACCAACATATATCTTGTCATGCAATCAATGGGATAAATACTGCGATCTATACATTTTATTATTATTTATCTGATGATCTTATGACCCATTTTTAAATATATATTGGAAAAAATTATATATTCTTTTAATTTAAAATATATTTTAAATAAATATTTTATACTTTTTGAATGGGTAAATTTTTCCTATTTTTTGTAAAAAATATTAATGATATAAATTAAAATTATTAGCATTCAATATATTAAAATCAGGTGAAGGGGCAAAGCTTGCAAATTCTTTGAGTCAAAAAGTCCATGATTTTTTTTCCATGATGGGTATTAAATGAGATCCAGTACTTATATATTTTCAAAAGTATGAACATCAAATCATTAAAAATAAATAGAAACTATATTTATCATTTGTATCATAAACCAACAATTCAGGTGATGATTAAAAAAATAGAACAATGATATATAATTGTATAATAATTTAATAATTATTCCTATCTTCATCCATGATTATGAAAGAATGATAATTTTTTTTATTTGAGAACGTGTCGCATGAAAAACAGATTAGATGAATGAAATTATTTATAAATCTAATTGTTTGTAATTTTAATTTCATTATATAAGTAAAAAAGATGTACAGATATATAAAAAAATATTTCTATATGGACAACATGAAGGAGGATGTTGTAGAGTTTATTTCTCAACACCATATATCTCTTTAAGTTAATCATATGAGCCAAAAGACTAATGGGATTCAACAACCTTTACATAATTCTAAATATAAATGGGGTAACGTTGTTATGGATTTCATCAATGGACTCCTTAAATATTCTTAAAGGAAATATCTATTTGGGATGTTTTTGATCATATTATGAAATCAATTCTCTTCAACAATATAAAATAATATGTATATATAATTCGTATATCAAGGTTACACATTATATAAGTGGTGGTATTGCATGGTTTATCCCATTTTATGATATCTGTTTTATATCTAAGGCTTACTTCAAAGGTATGAAGAAGTATTCATCTGGATAAAGATATAAACATGAATTATATTACTATATATCATCCTATTAATTTTGGAGAATCTATGAAGACAATGAAAACACTACAATACAATTTGTGACTTTTTTTCTATGGATTTAATTGTTTTCTAGAAAACATCATTTTTTGGAATTTTAATTTAAAAAATGTTTTCACTCAAGAATTTATACTTCATTTTATGAATCCATCTATTTTATAAAGTACATAACAACTATATACATTGATAATGTTGCATAAATTATTCTATTTGTGACCATCTCTAGATGAGGAAATTAATTAGATGTTTAGATCCATTCATCATGATATAAGATAAACTCAATAATGATAGAAATGATACACAGAATATTTTCATTGTCATATGATGTTTAATGATAGTGAAGACTTGTTCATTTGAATTCTTTTATAGAGGAACAATACGTGATTTTGAAATAAGGTAATGTTCAACCCTTACTATATAAGACCTATTTATATTTTTAATTGTATTGGGATGGTATTATATCATTTATCACTTCCACCAAATCTCCTTCAAGTTCATGATGTGTTTGATGTATCTCTTATGAGTAAGTACATACTTGATTACTATCATATAGTAATATAATTATTCATATATATGAAAAAATATCTATCTTTTTTTGATCAACCATTTTAGATTCTAGATCGTAGAGTGGAAATACTATAAAGTATTACAACTCACATGTTCAGTTTTTTTGGAGAGGCCGTATATTTTAAGAACCCATTTGTCAACCAAAGTATTTAAATTATAATAACTATACCCAAATATTTCTATTTGAGGGAATAATTTTCAAGGATGAAGTTATCATATGTGGGTATAATGTAACACCTATATATTTTAGGATTCTTAAAAAATTTATCATCTTTTATCGAATACGATAGATTAAACCCCAAGTATAAATGAGGCATAATAGTTTATACCCATTTAACCTAGTTTTTATAATTTTTCATATAAATAATAATAACCACATTTTAAAGATATATTTATAATGTCTTTAGATATATAAAATATATTTTTATTAAATTCGCTGTATATTTTTAAAAAAAAATTTCCAAAAAATGATTTTAAATTTGTTATAGAATATTATAAATAATATCTATAAAATTAGGAAAATGTTTTCTGATAAAAATTACCTATATTTTAAAATCATAATTCAAATATTATATTATAGATGAATTTTATCAGTTTTCTAAATGTTTTATTTTTTAGTCAATACTAAAAAAATATGATGTTTTAAAGTTTAATTATTTGGTTTAACCATTTAAAAATGTTTATTTTTATTAAATTTTTGTAAAAATAGAATTAATTATATTATATTATTAATAATAAAAATTCATTCCGTTAGAAATTATTGGAGTTACATTACGTAACAAAACGTTTTTATACATGAATAAACATTTTCTTTGAAATCTATTTTCATTACATTTTATTGTTTTTTCATAATATTACTTCATCTACTTATATTAATTAAGATACCAAGAAATGGAATTAATATTTGGAACTAGTTTGTTCAAATATTGTAAATATTTCCATTTTATTTTTTTCATCATGAATACTATCTTTAGTAAATATGTGTCATCGTGGGTAGTGTGAAACAACAAAAATAGGGTCAAAACCATTTGATAAAGAATAATAATTTATATGATTCTATAATTTATCCTAATAAAGGATTAGTTTTATTCAATACTTATCCTCATTTAAAATATATTTCAATTTTTGTTGCATTTTTTTCATTATTAATTTTATAATAATATAATAAAATAATGAATACAAAAATTTCACTCTCTTGACTTTGATATCTTTAAATTTTCAACATAATGGAAAAATGGAGATTTATTTAGTCGAATAATTTTTCTATGTATTAATTATTTTATTATCATAGTAATTTATTATTAATTTTTTGTGATCAAATAATTAAATTATATTATTTCACAACACTAAGAAACTATTTATCCAATTGACGGAAAAATAAATGAAATTAATTTAAAAATAATGAATGTACAATTACTTTTGAAGAATAATTTTGTGACATACATTATTTTTGAAAATAGAAAATTTTAAAGATTTAATAAATATATATATATTATCCCCATAGTGTTCTTGTTTTTCCAATGTGTATTAAATTTACACTTCCAAAAATTAAATTTATTTTATTTTAAATTAAATAAATAAAAAACTAAATGATTTTAAATTCAAAAAATCCCACATATAAGTTTAATTTAATAGTATATGGGTTCTATTCTAAACAAGGTTCAATTATGTATAATTTTATTATTTATGGTGTCATTAATAAACTATAGGTGTAGAAAACAATGATAATGTGGTAATTATAAAAAATTATTAATAAGGGTTAATTCTAATTGAAAAAGGGTTAACAATACCATAAACATTTATAAATATTATAGAATGATATAATTTTTACTAAAAATAAATTTATAATAATATTATTAATATTTTTAGACTCTTCATAACAAGAATAAATTTTTACTAATTTAATAATTTCTACAATTCAATGAGTTCGCCTCTAATAATTTATAAAAGGGAACCTTTTATCCTCCATTGATCAAACCAACATTGAATTATATATTATTCAAGACATAAAATAATACAACCTAATATTCATAAAACATAACCTATATATTTTTGTCATAAAATTATATCTTCCTCCCGAGGGATAATGTGTAAACCAAAAAAGGATTCTCAATTCAGAGGTATAACTATTAAGCATTATTATTGAATTTTATTTTTTATTATACCTATAATAAATTTATGGTAACCAATATAAACTAATTAATTTAGTATCATAAATATAATAAATAATAAATATGATGATGGAATGACCAATATCATTCTTATAAAATAATTAATTTAGTATCATTACTCTTTTTCATCCTATATTTATTTATAGGGAATAAATTTTTCCCTTTTATTTTCCACACATTATGTAATCATGGTACATAATAAATCATTTAGGGAAAACTTACTATGTAATACTACTCGGTCCTGAATATTTTTCTTCCAAATCATGTTTTCATTAAAAAAAATAATGACTGTTTTCAATTCATCGTTATTGATATCTAAAATTCATTTTTTCACATGATTGAAATGATATATTATTTTTTCAATGTGATATTCTATTCAATTTTTGAATGACTTGATTTTTTAATTTTTACCAAAATTTAGAATGGAATCACTGTTTTCATGTACACAACAAGAGTATAATATCCCACCTCTATGAATGATCGGTGTTCCCACGAATCCATTACATGATTCAAAGTTATTATTCATTGACAATTTGATCTTTAATATTTATAAATTATTAATATTTTAAATAATTTATATCAATATGAACATTATATATTTCTAATGAAATATTCTAGTGATATTTTCCCTGAATTTTTATCATTGATTACATAATTCATTATTACATATTTAATAGGGATATTATAAAATGATTAAATTATTATTGATTCTCAAGATGGTTAATGATTATGATGATGTTTTTTTAGGAAACCAATTTATTTTTCACATTTTATGTTATAAATACGGGGTGAAAAGTTTTTGGACCACTTATCCATTCCATTGGTTATGTTATGATATTTTTTCAATTAAATTTATTATTTTGGAAAAAGTCTGTAAGGGTTTCATTATGAACTGTGGAAGAATATAATTATGTAGCCAAACAATTAACTTGGTATTGTTTTATATATAATTATATAATTATAAGAAATAATTAAATGTGCCTAATACATTATGGGATATAAGTAGATGTGATAAATCTACTATTATGAAAAGTAGATGGTGTATGATATGCAGATAAAATGTTGACTCTAAATGAACTTTTATTTTATGGCCTATCTAGTAAACCATTAGAAATGAAATGGGTTTATTCTATTGATGGAGACAGAATGTTATCTAAACAAATTATTTATTGGTTATTATAATTTTTATATCTCTTATGAATCATGTCTCTTGAAATAATAATGCCTTATGAAATTACTCATGTTTATGATATATGAATGATTTATTATGAAAATTGTATGTTTTTTTAATTATCTCAAACCTTTATTCTTATCTCATTATTTTATATAATAATTTATTTATATCTCCCAATATACGCTTTATTGGAATATAATATCACTATTTCTCATGTATCCTTTTATAATGTCATGTTGAAAGGTTTTAGGAAAATAATATCTAGAAGGGTCCAATATGGGAAGGGAATAATGGGAGATGAAAATGGTTTTACCTAAATAAGTGTTTTGTGTCTCTAGTTTCTACATACCTAAAAAATTATAGAATTGGATGGGATAATAAAGTAAAAAAGTACATATTAATTTATATTTATGTATTAAAATAATGAGATTTTAAACTATGATAGATTCATTAGACCTCTATGATTATAATGACTACCAGAGTGGTCATCTATAACAAATTTTCTGAAGGAATAAGCTATTTAGAATCAACATCAGGCCTTGAATGCAATCACTATCAACTATAAAATGCATAAGAATAAATGATATTACTATTTGAGCATGAATAGATGTTTCATAGAGTATTCCAATGAGTTATTCCATGGATAACCATGAGTATTTTAATATTGAAAATCCATGTATTTTTTTGATCATTGAATAATTGTTGAAATAAGGTACACAAAATTAAATCTAGTGGAGTATATATGATCACCACATCTAAAAATACAGAGTCATAGATGAATGATACATCTTCTATCATTTTATATTTTGAGAAGTGTTTATGTTTCATATGAATCAAATTCTCTTCGTTATATTATCATGAAATGTAGAAAACTACTACAAGCCGCCTAGGTTGGGTGAGGATGAAAAGAGCTATCAGGTACATAATTTTCTAAAATTATAAGTGTGGTTATGCTTGCTTCTTAGGATTTTTTATTCTTTAAATTGTTTTTGTAAATCACTCACATAAAGAAAAAAATAAACCACGTTAGGAACATTTTCTCTTGTGAAAATTATTTCTTGATGAAACTATAATATCATGTATATATATTCCAATTATACGAAGGAACTAAACTTGAATAAGATATACAACAAGTGAATCATTTCCAAAATAAAAAATGATATTAAATATAAGTTCTTGAAATATAAGATGAGAAATTCTATATTTATTTAGGTTTGTGTAAGTATTTTTATTCATTCATATGAAATTATATATAATGACACTAAAAAAGGAATATGTTTTGAATATCAATGAATAACACGAGGATGTTTAAAATCACATGTCATAAAAACTCCTAAGTTTATTAAATAATTACAATAATATTATTTTAGTGTGGAATGGTTTAATTAATTTTCAAAAAACAAAAATAATATCATGTATTGGTTATGTAAATTTGAATAAATTGAATTTAGGATAGTTCATGATTGTATTATGATTTCCTTAATAAGATTTTTTTAATTTTATCATGATAATTATTTCATAAAATAATTTATTCAATTACCTGAGTTTGAAAATGCCATTAAAATAAGGAGAGTATATTTTCATGAGAATATTGAAATATTGAGAATAAAAAGATTATTCACCAATGATAAACTGATATTGAGCATTAACAAACTTTTTATTTAAAAAAGTGGTAGATGATCATGAAAGATTATATATTCAATCATTGTCTTATAGGCTCTTGGAGAAATAATATTATTGAAAAATGAAGATGTGTTTATAATGATGGATAAAAAAAATAAGAAAAATAAGGATCTTAAAAATTATGTGTCAAACTAGTGGATAAATATGCTAGATGATGGGGTGTCTAACCAATCATTTATGGGGACTATGGTTGGTTTCTACAAAAACTTATAGAAGAAGAGTTCATTTTTTGTGTTTTCAAGAAGGATAAACAAAGGGATCTCCATCTAGAGTGTATATCATAATATTTTATTGGACATATTAATCAACTATTACATTATAATGTAGAATCATTTATGTTCAATATAACCAACATGGAAAATATTTGGTAATTGTAGTGAATCATCAATTATTTTGTGATGTGACCTTAATTATTATTATTTCATATAAGGTAAGCCTATGAGAAGTTACATATTTGATCTTGGGTCATAAAATATTTATGAGTTTAAATTAAAATTGAATCAATTTTTTAAAACATAATCCACAGATTCAAACCACCTATAAATATTTAATATATCTTAGGACTCTAAAAAATCATCACCACACTACAACACTCCCAATATATTACTGTCTATTAAAGAAAATTAAAATTCCAAATCATAATGATGTATAAAAATGTAAAAACTTCAATAGAACAAAATTTAATGAATCATCTCAATCAATACACAATGAAATAAAAACTCACAACCTTATTAATTTTTTTTCCAAATAGCATAGGGTACTAAATCTATATATGTGACTCACATACCTCAAAAATTACACCCAGTAGCCTTGTCCTCATATATCATCAACAAGGGGGATTAAATTCAAATGTAAAATCATATGATAATGAAACTATATCACAAACCACTCATCATGAAATATATTATAACCCTATATATAAATCTCTCTAAAATCAAGGGCATGTGGGACATCATGAAAATATAAAAAAAATTAAAATAAGAAAAACAAGAAGAACTATATAAAACAATTGAGGATGTGATAACTAGTACTCAACCATTTCAAAGCACTAAAACACATCATATGGATTGATAAACTAGGATGATGAATTAATCACTCAACCAAACATTTATATCCTATAACAAAGGGAAATATTAGAAAAATATGATATATAACATCAAATTCCATATAAATATTCCTCACAATAGAATATATATTTTAGTTTTTGTTCACTATCTGCGTCCATTAATGATTAATATGTACCTTCATGACCCCTCTGAGAAATACATATTTCACATGGACCATTATCGCTTGTACCTCAATCTAGAGTATTGATTATATTCATCTAATTATATTTAAGTAAAAAAGTGGATTCATTCTAATGTGCATTGAGATATATTCTTATCTGAAAACTCGCCCATATATATTAATCCACCGACTATCAACTAAAATTAATGATTTCACGGCATAAGATATTCTCTGATATCTAAATGGTGTTGTCATTTGACATACACATGTTGTTGAAACTATGTAAAAATTAATATGTGAGATTAAATATAATGATAAAGTCATTACTAGAATTAGTATGTAAAAAAAGATCCCAATCATTTATAATTTTCCCCAATACATCATGAAGCTTTATTATATCATCAAAATATAATGTCACAAAAATATAAGCATCATTTATTTTATTGATTACTATGAATTGATTCTATTTCAATAAATGATCCAAAATCACCGAAATATTTTCTCATCAAATTTATTGTTTGGGAAATAATTTGAGGAAAGCCATTGAAATATATTGTCGCATTATCTCATGTAATTTAAATATCTTCATCAATCCTATAAAAATATATTTCTCTACCATCATCTGTTGAAATTCCATACATAAATTCTTGATCTCCAAAATAGTCTACTTTTTACACATGGAATAAAATTTTCTACTGGATGTACCGATTCATATTGGGTAAACATGGATGTACTGTCAATGATAAGCTGATAAACACTTGAATAACCTCTTCAAAAGATTCCAGGAGAAAAAAAAATATATCTCTCAAAATATTATTGACTCATCAAGAAATAGTAATATCAAATGAAACCCACGTCGAGATATGTCTATTTATCATAATTTTTAATTGGGGGGGGGGGTTATCTCATAATAATTCATTATCATATTGTTAACATTATCTCTATTTAATGGAAAATCCAAATGTATCCCACGTCCGTAACTGTTTATGGACATGATTTCCAATGGCAGACAGTAACCATCATTTTCAGGATCCATGGAACATTATAAATCCCATTGTTTGAGAGGATGTGTGGTCAGACTCACCACACTGTTTTTTTTGGAGAAAATTTCATTTTATAGGACTCTATTATATTTTTATGATATGTTCATGAATCTATTCATAATACTGATATGAGACCAGATAACCTAACTATTCATTATGGGATAAGTCAATTTTATCCAAAATTATGGGATGTAATATATGAATCTAATAGTTTGTATCTAAGGTTATCATCAATTTCTTAGTACCGAAAAGCTAAAAATTTAATGAAGACATATAACTAGGTGCTTCACAATTGGTTTCCACATATGGAGGTGGTTAATATTGGGAGGAGGGGATTGATCCATTATGAGGTGTCCTCCATATTATAGTTATTATTGGAATAATAAACCATGCAATACATTCAAAAAATATTGTTTACCATTGTATGGAATGGAATTAAATTAGGGCTATGTGGCACTATATATTCATGATCGAGTCCTAGGGGTACGTCCAATGTATCCTGATTATTCCATGAATGAATGTTTTCTTACTTCATTTAAATTCCCAATACAGTAATAGATGAGGTAGGATGATCAACCGATGGGAAATATTTGGTCATTATGGATTAAATGTAAAAGGCATAAGGGGATCCCCACTAAAGTGGGGGCCTATTTGTTCACAAATAATTAAAAAGGCTTATTATGTAACCTTGTTATTATCGGAATCAAATATCTCATTGTTAATTCACTCCCTTGAGATTGGCCTCAAGGTAGATATCCACACATGGGAGAGTTTTATCTTGTTCCACATATCAGTGCTGAAGAACCACCATTTCCATGGATGGTGGGGATTGGTTATGTTAGTTACATGAAAACATCAACTGCCTATGTACACATGATATATTATAGGTGTGGAAAACAAGTGATAATTTATAAGTAGTCTCACTACATATGGTTTCTGTTCCTATCTTCTGGGACATATATATGGATGTTAAATATGGATCTCATGGTCTTAATAAGGTTTCCTATATATAATGGTTATGGTAGGAATTGAAAGCATTGTAGTTCAGCTAATTTATTATTCCAGTGATGGATGAGGTAGAGTGATCATCACATGTGATTTATTAGGACCCAATGATTTTAATTTTAGATACATAGAGGGAACCACATTGAGGTGGATAACAATTTGAGTTTGGGATCAGGTGATAGGAATGTTTTCTATGTTTCCTTGTTATAGAATGAATCAGAGTTTTCCTAGTTTCATTGATTAGAGAAAAAACACTAACACTGCCCTTGTGTTTGAGGATTATACACCATGGATGGAAACATCATCTCATACTAGGATTTTCAATCCTGATGGATGTTTTTGGGAAAATTATATGATTATTGCTACTCCATAAGACTACGTGATCTACGATCGGTGTGATAAAGAAGTGATTGGAAATGATATTATGAGGAAACGTAATCATTAGATTAGGGGTTTTATAAGTCTATCATTTTGAAAAAAAGAAAATGAGATCTTCTTACAACGAGGATTCCATTTTTGTGGGAGGTTCCTATGTATCTGAAGTCATAGAGAATAATTCTATAAGGGTGAGGGTTTGCATTGGAATATAGTTTAATTATTCCTCTTTTTTTTCATCATACTTTTGTTTCTCACTCCCCCCTTTTGGATGCATATATGTTGTGACCACCATGAGTGTTGGAGATATTGTAGTTATATACATTTACGCTCTTAGGGTGGGATGTGATCATGAAACTATTTTTCTAAGTTATCCATATGTCTATATTTCACACAATCATAATTATAAATTCCATCCAACATTCATCTTCTACTGATTGGGTATCAGTTATTTTGGACTCCTTCAATGACGAGTTACCTAAATCCATATCTCCAAAATCGATCACGCCATGTCGGATTCCATAAATGATGAAGAGTACATAGATATTATGACTCATCCTATTAATGAAGAGGGAGTAGTCAGGATGGTTGGTGAGGAAGACCTCATTGGGCTTTTCAGGATGTGGAATCGTGAGTATGATATTGTTCATGGATACAGAAAAATAACTGATACATGATCATTATAGAAGGAGTAACCTTATTCATTCATTCATGAAATATCTAGAGACCCTAATTTATATTTGAGTCTAGATAAGTGAAATTATATTTTTTTCAATGCTCGACATGAGGTGATATGCATTTTAGGAGTTTTATAAGTTCATCAATTGGCACCACTATTAGATTTGGAGTGACATATATAGCCTCTTCATATCCTATAACGATACCCTATGATGAGGGTATGATCTATGATTTGGATTTGGTACACTGATGGATACTTCATGAAGATAATACAATATTTCTAACTCATGGACCCCACCCAGATATTTCAATGAGATTAAATGCATCTACTTCTCATATGGGTGATTTTCAGCATTGATATATAGAAGTTTTACATATGACATATGAATGAAATTTGAATAGGAATATCCATTTCAATAGGATATGAATTCATAGACCCTAACATTTTTTCATTTCATTCATTATTATGGTAGAAATTTATAGTTTTTATTAGTGTGGAGCTGAATTGAAAAAGAGACTAATTAAGATTGTATTCCTATAATTAAATAAATCATTCAGGTAATTTGTTTCTTGAAACAAATTTTGAATTTTCTAGAGTTTTTGGAAAAAATTACATTATTGTCTCCTCCAATTAATCTCATGGGAACAAAGTTATCCCACATTGGGATATGAACTATGTGAGATGCTGTTTAGGATCGCATGCACCTTCACATGTAGTGAATGTTGGATTTCCAAAAAAGGGTGTAGGAAACCCTTCATCCACCACTCAGGTTATGGATTTCCCCTAGTGTTAAATAGAATTTTTCTTCATTAAATGTATTACAATCAAGTATATAGGGTCATGATAACTTTAAGAAGCTCTTAGGGAACTCATGTCAGAGCTTCCTCTATTCTACAAGGAATGGGTCAGGGTTGACAAGGTGCTCCTACCATCTGTTGCAACTGAATCTTATTACCTCCTATGACTAAATGATTTTATCTAGATAGGGAGTGGCTATTTATACAAGAAAAATATGTCTTAATAATTATGAATTACTCATCTATATATAATTTCTACGACGATTTGGTTCTGTTAGTATTCTTATATATCTCTTTTATAGGTAGAGTACCACTTATGGGAGGATGGATATTCTTCTCACCCTAAAGATGACACCCAATTTGAAAATTTCCCCTGAAAGTATTTTCATTGAGTTGATGGAGTGTTTTTTTACTCCAAAATTTTTAATTTTATTACTCAATTCTTGGAACCTAGAAACTCTTTAGTGGTGAGTTGTATGTGGGAACACATTCCTCTTTTTCATTGTTAGTGTTACATTGTGGAGGTTGAAACTCATTATACAAAGGAACCTAATTCTAGAGCCTTCTATAGTTCTAGGTGTCTGTAGCCTTTATTGGTTAAGCCAAATCACCCTCCTCTTAGGTAATGATTTCCATTTTGCGGACCAATTTAATTTTATATTGATCATAAATATGTATGATATTGACAGTGATGAAATTTTACAGAAGAATACAGGGAAATTGTTATTCTGCCATTAATTTCAACACAATAGTATTTTACTAAATTTCCTACAACATGGAAGTTAGTTGAACACAAGGCCAAATAAGTCAATTTTTTTACAAACCTGATGTGGCCTAATCTTATTTATTTTACGCTTCCCCTCTATTTTTCTATGAATATTGAATTTGAGGGATTTTCAATTCGTTGATTCTGAGTCGACTCCATATTTTACAGGTATACATTATGGAATGAAAAACATATGTAATTCAATCTATTGATTTCAAAATACCATCATGATGAAGAAAAATTCCATCTATGTTGATGAAGATGATGAAAAGTCATCCATTACTCTAGATTGGGGGTAATTTGGGGCAACATTTTTCATTGTTTTGTATTTTTTTGAGGATACAATGATTCTAGTAAGGGATTTCATGATTCATGAGAATGACATTGTGATTTTAATGAAAACAACCAAATAGGATGGGGGTGATCAAGTATCACTGTTTATGTATCTATGACACTCTCATGGGATGATAGAACTAGTGACGGTGATTGATATATTTATCACCCTAAACCACTGGATTGGTGTTTGATTGTAACTAGTACATGTAGGTTCTGAATACTCACTGTAATTTATGATATGATGGGTGGATGTAGTAGTACATATTAATCCACCCATATAAGCTATATCAGATCCTATATAGATACTTTGGACATTAACTCAATGGCCCATTTTATGTGGCACAATTGTTCTCCTTTAGAAGTTGGGCATGTAGAAAAGCCATGAGGAGAACCATGTTTTACGAGAATTTGTCTGGGTGAATGAAACTTCACAATTCTTGTCAAAAATTCATTCTGATTTCTTCATGTGGTCCATCAAAAAAACTTTTTAGCTATCATACCCCTTTATTCATGATTTATGGAAACCATTTATGATTTTTCATTCTATTGTAGTTTCTAAAAATATGGAGCTTTACTCGGTCACATGATTACCCTGAAGGCAATGATTTTCTAAGTCGTTTAATCTATGTGGTTATGTTATTCCAATTATGTTGGAAAGTGTCACATTATATACTCTCCTCATCCTATAATATATGTTAATTGTGTTTCATAGGAGATCAATTACTGAAAGGTTATGATAAAATGATAGAAAGCATGTTGCTGATTTGTGAAATTCATTTCAGGTTTTCGAACCGTTGACATGGATATTGTGGATAAGTCTAGATAAGAAGATAGTGTCATGATTACTTGAATCTCAAACATGTATCATGTATATGTTATATGCCGATCAATTAGTAACTAATTATTATCCCATATATTTTGGCATATATAATACAACCATTATTCTCAAGCTCATTTGGGATATCTTTTTTCGAAGTGGAGGGGGCCAAATCATGACATGGATGCTATTTTTTCTGACTTTCTCAAAATATCAAAGTCAGCCTCCTCTTCCTGAATCATACATTCCAATATTTGGTCATACAATAGATGGTTCTTCTTTTGGGGCATGTTGACTAGAGTGTATTGACACTTGATGTTGATAGTGAACTGGGTGTAGTTGATCCAGATGATTCAAGAAACCTTTTATGTGAATGGGATGGTGTTTTGAACATTTTTGTATATCAGGGTGTTTGGGAAAGGGGAGTATTTCCTTACTTATGGGAGATAAATTCAGGGGGATGTTGACCAATGTAGATGTCACGAGAGGAGTCTCAATATCCATCTCTAAAATGCCACAAGGAGGACTGTCATGGTAATTATCATCTTCATCATTGGTAGAATATTTTAAGGACACTCTTGTTGTCTAGAATGTTTTAGGAATAATATCATGGACACACTTATTTAAGAAGATTAAAAATATGGATCACATTCTATGTCATCGTTGTAATTTGATTACATTAAATTTTAAATTGGGTTGGTATATTAACTTACTATTTGAAGATTGATAGAATATACTTATAAACATCTGGTGTAGTGTGTATATCGTAATGACCCAAGCTTTCAATAACGGAAATCCCGCTTGATCTAATTAAATGTATCTTTTTGTAAAATGTTTATATAAAATGTCAACTTCTTTGGTTTTATTTTTTTGGATTTTAAAAAAATGTTATGAATTGTGATCATTTTTTAGTATAATCGTTGAACAATAATAACATGATTAATATATATATATAGGGTTTACCATATCCAATTTACTCAAAAAAAGGAAGTGATGTCCTCATCTAGTAGACATGACCCATATGAAGCCCATTTGTCAGAGAATAGAAAGGAGGTTGCGTATTTGGGCTATGCTCTTGACTAAGCCCAAGACGAGATTTAATATATTAAGCTCGAGTGGGACCACCTATGAGAAAAGAGGAAGTTGATAGAGATTAACACCTAAGATATGTTATCTGAGCTACTCATGACTCGGTCACCATCTCACAACGTACTCTTTTGCCTTGTGCGAGTGTTATAAGGGGTTATGTAACAAGACCATAACAATATGGTTATGTACATTATTTTTATATATAATAATGAGTTTACTTTCATTTTATTGTTGTTAACTTGTCAATAGTTTTTAATGCACACATAGTATTTTTAGTTATTGTTAAACTAAAGAATCTATATTGATGAATTATTGGTTTTTTTAAATAAATAATTTTTTAATAAAATATTACTAATGTTTTTAATTAAATTTTTATTAAATATAAATGATCTCTTAATTATATGAATGCATTTTTAAATTTTATTAAGGTCAGAAAGCCATTTCTTTCAAATCCCATTAATTTTCGATAAATGTCTGTTTTTAATTTAAAAAAAATTTAACATTTTTAGACAATTATTTCGATAAAATGAATATTATTTATAGAATTAAGATGTTGAAATTATCCAATGGCTAATTTTTCATAATTTTGTTAGACAGTAAAATTTTTGGGTAAAAATTAAATACTTTTTAAATATATATTTTGTTTCATGACATCATAATTACCCAATAGTGATACAACAAAATACTATAAAATTTATTTTCATCCAATATATGTTTTACCATTAAGATTTTGTGATTTCTGGATTTTTGGTTCATTTTACAATGCATTAGTGGACACTTCATGACTTATTAAACATTTTGTCTTTTTAAATTGTGTTCCTTGGGAGTGTGACTCACCTCCACATAAAAAACCCCATTTTTTAAGAAGTTCGGACTTTGTCCTTATAAATTTTTTTATTCCACTGCCATTTGAAAAAATCCATGGGAAAAAAACATGTGCTGGTTTGTGGTTTTGATTAGTTTAATGTGAGGTGTCCCATAACTAAATAATATACAATTCCCTCCCCTTCCCTATATAAACACACCCATGCTCCCACTTCGCCCTCACTCAAAGCCTTTTTAGTTCGTCCAACATCTTCCCTCTACTCTCTAGAATCCTCCCAAGGTGCCCCAAGCTCTCAATAAACCTCTCTCAAGCCTCTCTCATGCCTTTGGAAGCACACTTCCAAGTAAGGATTTTCTTCCTTTCTCATTTTTGTCCAATATTATTTAAGATGTTATGCCCTTTTAATTTCAATTATAAATATTGGGGTATGGTTTATTACCTCCTCCATAGTTCCCTCTTTATTTTTTAATGATTGGATACCCCTTTCTCTCTCATTTAATTCCTCCCATGTACCCATGTTACTATGCCGAAATTCAGAAAGGATGTTCTCTCTCCTCATTTACATTGAAGCAATTCTTTTGTATCATGAATATATATTCCATTACATTTTTTCAAACATGAAAATATATGAACCCCTTACTATCCATGTAATTTAAATATCTTGAGACACCAAATTCTCTCCCATCAACCATTTCTATGAGTTCTTGTGTCACGCCGTTATATAGCCGAAATTGGACCGTGTTTTTTCAAGCCAAAGACATTGTGTAGTGAATACCGTTCCCATTTCTCTATCAAGTGTTTTCATTTTAATGTACATTTAATTATTGTTTAAAGAGTTTCATGTATGTATTTCAAATTAATTTATCATGGAATAAATTATTATGTTGAATGATTTTATGTTTTATGATCCATGTGGGACACTTATGCATGAAGTGAAATGTTTAAGAAGGATGTGCCCTGATAGCGATCTAATGCATTGGGTAAAGTATAGTATCATGATATTTCATGTGCAGTGGGTGTATACTCATTCTAATTCAACTGAAACGAAGGTTTACTTGTGCTAAATGTGAAATGAGTGTTTACTCATGCTCTATATTCAATGAACCTTGGCTCATGCTAATTCAATGTTAAGTTTTGTTGCCACATTTCCATGTTATGATTATCATGGATTATCATGACTTTATGTTTATGCTTCTATTTTTTTTATATGACTATTATCTAACATGTATTGTATTCATTATATTATTCGATGATTACTCCCTTACTAGGCTTTATAGCTCACCCTTCTCTTATGCATGTCCTCTAGTTATCCCATACAAGGCTAAGTACGAGTGAATGTAGTGTTCATGTAAAGTATGCTATCAATAAAGATGTTGTATTTGATGTTTAAGTTGTTATGTAATGATCATAATCACAAAAGACACTAGACCTCTCGAAATTTTATGTAATATACAGTTATGTTTAGGTAATTAATTATGTTTAATAGTGTAATAAAAAATAGATTTTTCATAGTTGGTATCGGAAGATAGGTTTAGTTATTTTTTGGTTTAGCAGTAGAATATCCGTGTAAACAATTAGAGATAGGGATATGTATAATAAAAACATCCCTACAATTTTGTGAGTATGGAATATGTGTTTTATCAAAAAAATGCATCCCTGTATGGATATTTGAAGGTAGAGGCAGCTCTCACACAGATGTATCCAAGGGGTAAAACCCAAAAACACTGGTTTGAGCTAGACTCGAATAAGAACTGGTTCACGACAATGGGTCTTGCTGCACTTTTTGTTATGACACTCCCATGGGATAGGAATTGGTAAATTAGCAGTCTTAGTATTAACTATTAATAATTGAAAAATAAATTTCCCTATGAATATATGTTAGAAAGTAGATCATAGATAACAAAGACTGAAGCCAATATAATCATATTTTAAGGAAAATAAGTTATTTATAAGTCATCAATTTTTATTAATGGATTACCATTTGTGTTACCCCTAATGTTCCTTTTATTTCTACCAATGGTCAGTAATAGGAGGAATCGGGCTGACAACCGATGTGAAGATCAATGTGATGACTGTACTAGTGAGATTCACAATCCAATGGGAGTGGGAATCATGAACTTTATCACATTAATCAAATATACAACTCATTCCTTGAATAGAATAATGGGTCAAGAAGAACATTAACCCCCCCCCCCCCAAGAAAGAACAATTTTCTATCGAGAGCTTCATAAGTCAAAGGCCTTCTACTTTTAATGGATCATCTGATCCCTATATCGTTGTACAATGAATCAAATCCATTGAAAAGATCATCTTCATCGTTCATTGTTCTAAAAAATAGAAGGTTTTCCTGGTTGTTTATCATATGGAGGGTGAAGTTGTTCAATGGTGGACGTTGACAAAAACTACGAATCCTAAGGAAGAGATCGAGGTGTTGGAATGGAAATATTTTTAGAAGATGTTTTTTGATAAATATTTTCTACGCACCCTTCAGATTAAGATGGAAAGGGGCTACCTTGACCTAAAGAAAAAAGAAGACCAATCTATTGGATCGTATGAGGAAATTTTTACAAGGATAGCATGATATGATTCCGACTTTTTTGTTACCCCTGAATGTGAGGTTTCACGCTTCTTTGGTGGGATGAAAACTAGTCTGCTGAAAGCACTGGAAATACGTTACATCGATATCAATGAGGAAATTGTACAATGTACCCTCAAGGGTGAAAGGGAGATTGAAGAATATCAGGGGTATCATGGGGATAATAAGCATAAGGTGGACATCAATGCAGGCAGACCGATGGATAAATCCAATGGTGTTAAGAAGATCCCGCACCCCTCTTTCCAAAGGTGAAGAAAGAAGCACCCTGTAAATTTCTTGATAGTTAAAAGAAAATGCATTAGGTTTGAAAGAGAAGGGAACCTAGCTATTAAATTTTGGCAAGAAAAACCCTCGACTAAAATAACTGAGAGGAATGATTTGTTTGTACCTCAACGCGTTGTTCACTGCTAAAACTATAAAAAATCAGGGCGTCATTCCAATCAGTTCCCTGAGCCAAGGGTTATCAGAGGAAACCAACAACCTCCAAGGTTGAAAGGGAGAGATATTTCGTTCACTACTGACAAACTGAACCCGAAAAACAATGTTTTTAAAGGTACAGTAGTTATTCTTTTATGAATAGATAAAGTAATTTTTTATTCAAGTTCTGTGCATTCTTTTATATCTCTAATGACTTGTCGAAAAATACTAGCACCCCCACGAATCATGGAAATGAAGATTTCAGTGAGCACGAAAGATGGAAAAATCATTACATCCAATGAATATGACTCCTCCCCTGTCATAATTTGTGGATTGAACTTCCCAGCAAACCTCTTCATACTCCCTTTGGTGGAATTTGATGCAATTATTGGCATGGATTGTCTTTTTTAATATAGAGAAAATATAAATTGTTGTGAGAGGTAAATCACTATCCATGTTGAGAATAGACCCACGATTCATTTCAATTACAAGGAGGAAGATGAATCTTCTTTAGCTCAATCATCTCAAGCACGAATACTAATTCCCTATGAGCGTGCGTATCTGGCTCAGATGATTGCGTTGATGGAGGAATCCATCCAAGAAGACATGCCTGTTGTGGGGGAATTTGCAGAAGTGTTTCTCGGGGAATTTCCTGGTCTTCCTCCCAGAAGAAATGTTGAATTCCTTATTGATCATATACCTGGGGGCGTTGCCAATATCCAAGACTCTATATAGAATGGATATTGTGGATCATGATGAGCTAAATAAAGAACTAAAGATGAATCTGGATAAATGTTTTAAACACCTAAGTGCTTCACCATGGGGGGAACCAGTCCTCTAGCAATAAATAAGGATGTGTCAATGTTCCTTTTCATCGATTATCGTGAGCTTAAAAAAATGACGATAAAGAAAAAGTATCCTCTCCCATGAATTGATGAACATTTCAATCAGGTGCATGGATAACAATACTTAACCATGGTGGATTTTAGGTTGGGATATCATCACGTAAAGGTGAAGAAAGAAGATATCCAATCATACGAGATACGAGCCCTATTAATTCATAGTAATTCATTTTAGACTCATTGATTCTCCAACAATATTCTTGTACATGATGAATAGAGTCTTTAGAGATTGCCTCCACAAATTTGTGGCAGTCACTAAATATTATATTCTGATATTTTCCAAAACCACAGACGATCATGAAGAGTATCTATGAAATCTACTAGAGACGTTGCAAAAAGAAAAATTTCTATGAAAAGTACAACAAGTGTGAGTTCCGATTGAAGGAGGACTCATTCGAGCACCATATCATCACAAGAAATGGTATATCTATGTATCCCTCCAAAAAAGATGAAATTCAGGGATGGAAGAGGCCAACATCGGTAACGTATATTCATAACATCTGGGGGTTAACTGGATATTATTGACGATTTGTGAGAAATTTCTCACTATTTTCCAACCCTCTTACCAAGATAACTCAGAAAGGAGTAATGTTTTCTTAGAGAGATGTATGCGAATTATGATCATTGGTGTTTAAAAGGAGGCTTATCACTGCACCCATACTCACTTTACCCACAAGTGGGGAAATTTTTGTGGTAATCATTGATGATTCAAAGAAGGGTCTGGGATGTGTGTGGATGAAAATTGACAATGTTATTACCTATTCTTCAAGGAAATTTAATGTTCATGAAAAGAGGTATCCAACACATGACCTCGATGTGGCTGTAGTGACCTTGCATTAAATATATTACAGCATTATCTATTTGGGAACAACTGTGAAATATATACGGACCACAAAAACCCCAAGTATATATTCACACAGAAAGAGTTGAAATTCCCCAATGAAGTTGGTTAGAGGAGATCAATGACTATGTCTACTCAACCCATTACAACAATGGGAAATCGAACAAGTTGGCAGATTCACTATGTTGAAAGCACCCGACAATTGTACCATAGATGAAAATTGAAAAGGATCCAATATTCATAGACTTTATGAAGATGGACATGGGAATAATACAGAATGGAACACCATCATTCCTTTAACAAATGATTTATAAACCATCAATTTTGTAACGGTAAAAGGAAGCTCACAAGGATGATGCGAGAATTCAAGTAATCTGGGATCTATTATAAAAGGGAAATGCTCAAAGATTAATGTAAATGAAGAAGCAATTATGATATTTGGGAAAATACTATGTGTTACATCATGTCCAGAGATGAAGAAGTATCTTTGGGATGATGCACATAGTTCAAATTTTTCTATTAACCTAGGAAACAAAAAGATTAATCAAGATCACTGAGTGCATTATTGGTGGGATAATATGAAGAAGGAGATTGATGAATATACATCAATGTTCCTGGTGGGTCTGAAATTGAAGGAAGACTGGTATAAGTCTATGGGGATGATGTAACCATTTCCCATATCCGAATGGAAATGGGAGAAAATCACCATTAACTTGGTCACAGTACATCCGAGGACATCCAAAGGAAACAATGAAATCTGGGTTGTTTTGGATCGTCCTACAAAGGATGCACAAATCATTGATATCTAGAAGGATTTCTCATTAGATCAACTGGAACAGATATATATCTTTGAAGTGGTAAGGATTCATTGTGCACCAATATCTATTGTGTCTGATCGAGATCCAATATTCAACTATATGTTTTTGAAGATTATTCAACATGACCTGATTACTGAACTGAACATCGGTATGGCCTATCATCCTCAAACTGATGGCCAATCTGACCAGATTATCCATACACATGAGGACATGTTTAGAGTGTCCTCAGTGGAATTTAAAGGAGGATGATATCAACATACTCCTATAGTTGAAATCTCTTATTATGACAGCTTTAACATAATCATACAAATGGCACTATATGAAGCCCATTATGGGAAGTGGTGTAGAACATCGACATGTTGGGATGAGGTCGGTGAGTGTAAGCTGCTTGGACCAGGAATGGTAGAAGTAATTATGGAGAAGGTGAAAACAATTCAAAAACATATCAAGGCTGCCCATAGTCGACATAAAAGTTATGTCGATAACCGTCGATGAGACCTTGAGCTTAATGTTGGATAAATGGTATTTCTATGCATATATACATGGATGAAGGTCATGAGGTTTGGAAATAAATGGAAGATATGTCCAAGGAACTTCGACCCCTTCGAGGTTCTTGATCGCGTAAGGGCTATGGCCTATCGACTAGCACTTCCACCTACCATGGCCAAAGTACATGTTGTCTTTCATGTATCCCTCTTAAGGAAGTACATACCAGACCCTTCACATGTAATCTCTTCAGAGGTGGTAATGCTAGAAGATGATCTTTCTTATAAGGATCAACCAGTGATGATCTTAGATTGTATACAAAAATTTCTACAAATTAATACAATTCCCCTCATCATGGTGTTGTGGTGAAACCACAATATTGAAGAAGTGACATTGAAATAAGAGGAAATGATGAAGAATAGATACCAACATTTATTTTTAGTTTTGGAAAAGGAAATTTTGCAGGAGAAATTTAATAAGAGGGGAAGATTGTAATGTCGCAAACTATCATTAATGGTAATCTCCCTTGTTCTAATTTTATGTCTAATTATGGAAAATATTTATATAAAATTTCATCGTTTTTGGTTTTATGTTATTTGATTTTAAAATACTGTTAAGAATAGTGACTGTTGTTATTATAGTCATTGAACATTGATCACATGATTAGTATAAATATAGGGATTTAACCAATCCATTTTACTCAGTAAAAGGAAGCAATGACCTCATCGATTAGAAGTTCCCCAAACAAAGCCCATTTCGTAGAGGTCAGAAAGGAGGTTGCATCTTGGGGATTCACTCTTGACCAAGAACAATCCGATCATGAATATTCTATGCTCGAGTGGGATTGCCAATGAGAGAAGTGGAATTTGATAGAGATTAACACATGAGAAATGTTATCTGAGCCACCCCAAAATTTTGTCACCATCGCACACCTTACTCTTCGGTCTTATGCGAGTTTTATAATGGGTTATGTTACAAGGACTTTTCACTATGGTTATTTACATTATTTTTTTATATAATAATGAATATTTTTTAAATTTTTTTATTGTTATAATGTAAATAGTCTTTAAAGCATTAATAGTATTTTTAGTTAATGTTCATCTAAATAATCTATTTTGATGAATTAATTTATTTTTAAATTAAATAATATTTTAATAAATTAATATTACTGTAATTAAATTAATTTTTATTAAATATAAAAGAATCTGTAATTTTATGAATGAAATTTTAATTTTTATTAAGGTTTGAAAGCCATTTCGGTCAAAACAAATGAATTTTCGATAAATGCCCTTTTTATATTAAATATGAAAATGAACATATTTAGAAAAATATTTAGATATAATGAATATTACCTCTGGAATCAGGACGTCAAAATAATCCAATAGTGAAATTTTCATTATTTTCTGAGACAGTCAAAATTTTAGGATAAAATTAAATATCGTTTAAATATATAATGTTTTTTAATACATCATAATGACCCAATAGTGGTGTGATAAAATACTATAAACATTATTTTCGGCCAAATATATGTTTTACAATTATGATAATGTGATTTCAGGTATGTTTGGTGTATTTTACAAATCTTTAGTGGACCCTTTAAGAATTTTTAAAGATTTTGTCTTTTTAAATTGTTTTTCATTTGAAGTGTGATCCATCTCCACATATGTAACCCAATTATTTTAAAAATTATTATATTTGGCCCCATAAAATAATTTTTTCCACTCCCCTTTGGCAAAAACCATGGGCAAAACCCATGGGATGCTTTGTGGTTTTGATTTGTTTAATGTGAGGTGTCCCAAACCTAAATAATAAACAATTCTCTCTCCTTTCCAATATAAACACACCCAACCTTCCACATCCTCCTCTCTAAAATACATTAAAGTTAGTAAAACCCCTTCCCTCATCTCTCTAAAATCCTCCCATGGTTCCCCAATATCCCACGAAGCCTCTCTCAAGCCTCTCTCAAGCTTTCGGAAGGGCACTTCCCATTAAGGGTTTTCTTCCTATCTAATTTTTGTCAAATATTCTTTAAGATGTTATGTCATTTTAATTTAAATTATAAATTTTGGGGTATGGATTGTATCCTCTCCCATACGAACCTCTTTATGTTTGAATTTTGGGAGACCCCTTTCTCTCTCATTAAAGGCCTCCAATGTACACCAATTACTATGCCACAATTTCGAATGGAATTTCTCTATCCTATTTTAAATTAAAGAAATTATTTTGTATCATGAATATAAATTCCATTAAATTTGTTAGGACATGTGTCTATATTACCCCCGTACTAACCAATTAACTTAAATATTATGAGACACCCCTTTTTCTCTATCAAGTGTATTCACCATTATGCACATTTTCGTATTTTTTTAAAGTGTTTCAATTCTGTATTCCACATTCGTTTATCTTAGAATAAATGTTTATGTTGAATGATTTGATGTATTATGATCCATGTGGCACACTTATGAAAGAAGTGAAATGTTTAATAAGGGATCACCCTGATAGCAATCCAATGGATTGGGTAAAGTAGAGTATCATGATATGTCATGTGCAACGGGTTTTTACTCAGGATAATTGAATTGCAACGAAGGATTACTCGTGCTTCATTTCCAAAGAGGGTTTACTCATTCTCTATGTACAATGATCCTTGGCTCATGCTAATCCCATGATATGTGTTGTTTCCACATTTCCATGTTATGATTATCATGTTTTATCATGCCTTTATTTGTATGCTTCTTTTGTGCTCTATTGTTATGCCTATTGTCTAACATTTATTGTATTCCTCATGTTATTACATGATTATTCCCTTAATAGGCTTTATAGATCACCCTTTTCTTATGCAAGTGAAGAGGTTATCCTCTGGATTGCTAAGTACGTGGGATTATGGTGGTCATGTAAAGAAATCATTCAATAAAGATGATTTATTTCATGTTTTAAGTTGTTATGTAATGATCTTAAGACCCAAAGACCCTAGACCTCTCGATCTTCTATGTTGAATCAAGTGAAGTTTATTTAATAAATTATGTTTTATTGAGTAATAAAAATTTGGGTTGTCATAAAAATTCAACCACTACATAATAGTTTTGTGATATGCCAATGAAATGTATCTTTATTCACATGAATGTGATCAATCACAGAAATTTTTATATTCTAAAAAATTGAGCCTCTTTCAAAATGGGGGCATGTTCCTGATCACAAGACATTGGGATTTTCGATTTTCATTCAAGGTACAGGATATAATACATCGTCGAGTAATGTTTCACTCTCATCTAGTGATCCCTGTTTGGAACATAAACCAACCATTTGATTGGATTTTCATTCCATTCTCAAATATTCCAACAATCCTACAAAATGGGATAAGGTGCATGATTCTCCATCTGTATTTTAATAGATTGATGCTGGTTTTGTCATTTATTTGTTGATGCAGGAATGTGTTCCTGACATCTAGGATATGTGGGAATATGATATAGGGATTAAATTATCAAAATACGAGACTATATTTATCATTGTATCATTTTATATTGATTATCACCTACCAGAATAAAGATATAAGCATGATCCCAAGCCTTTGGAGTATGGTGGTTAACATCATCGATATGAATATGATCATGTACTGAACTTTGTGCCCCTCTTAATTTGTGAATGCCTATCAACATGGGTGTTTGAACTTTATCATAGGTCGTGGGAATATGCCCCAAAAGTTTTCTGATTAGCATTATTACATGTCCCAAGGAATATTCTGCTCCCACATGATTATCATCAATTGGAACATGAGTATTATCATAGTATGATTCCTCACCCTTAATCAAAATATATCAATAATTATTCGATATGACAACATGAATGTACAATTTCATAGGAGTATGTAATTGTTCATATTTATAAGAGTGTTGAGATTTCCTGGTTGTAAGGATAAGATTATATTCGTTTCCTTGTATCTATACATGTTCTAGAATATAATTATTGAGTTATTAATCTATTTATACGTTGGAATTGAATTTTAGCAAAGTGTGAGCGGGGATATATGCCTACATGTCTTCCATGTTGGTGGTATTCCCCGACCATTGTGTTTTACACGTTATGATAGTCCTTTTAACTGATCTAATAAACCTGATCTGTGTTACAATCGATATGATCATGCTCAATGGTTGTTACTTGAATATGCAAGAAAACATATCCAGTGAGAGTGGGTATTTGAGAACACAAGAAAATATCCACAACCTTCCTCACCTGATGTGTCATCCAAGATACCCACACGTGGGTGTCATTTGCGGCATCGTATTGGGTAGAATTCTTAGTTGGTGACTGGTGAGTTCCAGTGGGATGGTTATGGCTATGTTGGTTTACAAGTACCCTCCTCAGTGACACATGAAATGTTAGGGATATAAATTGAACTCCCTGGTCACCTATCATTTGAGATTTAATGATGTAGTTTTTTTTCTATTGTAAAAAGATCCAATAGCAGTTGTCTCTGGATATCAAGTAACTACCTCAGTTTCACCGATCCCTATGTGATAAAAACTCTCCGATTTAGATATCCATAGACCATTGGAGGTGGTTTCTAGGGTTTTTATTATACCATTATGGTTGTATTCCTTGACAATTATTTTTTCCACCATAAGATAGATCTTTTGAGCAGATGAGGTCATTTTGTCAACCTCAAGGGTTGAAACAGTATGTGATTTATAGAATGAGTTGTTGGATAATGATAAATTTTTCTTATATAGGGATGAAATTAATCAGGATAGTATCTCAATACCAAATACTACAAGGAACAAAGTTACTGATTATTGTTATATAGTATGCAATATATGATCAATATGATATTCCTAGTTGAAAAAATTTACCTTTTATTTTTGATTCATCAATTCATCCTACATGGACTTATCAATGCAAGGATAGAGTTATTTCCTGAGAACATAGGTTATAGAGGATCATCTATAAAAAAAATTTGGATCATCAATGTTGTTTTTGGTGGATATTAAAAATAACGTGGCATGTCATATGATTATCCAATTGTAATTTTATTTTAGTGTTTCAGGTCATATATTCAATTTTTTGGTATGGTATAGTGTATAAAAAATGGATTTATAGATAATAAACTAATAATTATAGTTTTATAGATATACACATTGGGTTCACCATTTTTATTTTCATATAATTTGAAAAAATATTCTAAAGGATTAAAGAAGATTATTTTTATTATTAGAGAGATTTATATTAGATTTACGATTTTTTTCGAGTGATAAAGGAGTGTGAATATGAACCCTCATCATAGTAGGTCCATTTTGGATCAGTTGTTTATTGGGGGGGTATCCCATGCACAATCATTGACATCAGGTTACAATTTTTCCAATATCATAAACACACAATAGTTCCCCAATACAAAATGCGTACAAACCACTTTTCCAAAGGTTGGAGGTCACCTATTTCTTCAGGCTTCATGTTAGTTGGGGACTCACATTGGATAAGAGGGTGGGAGGTCAGGATGATCACACCCTTTTTGGGGGAATTATTTCATACTCTAGTAGTCACTTATAGATTGATGATATGAAAACAAATATCTTCCTAATCATGATACTGGACTGGTAACTCTAACAAAATGATTAAGGGATAAGTCCATCGTTGTTAATAAGGAATGGATATCATCTATGAATGAGCCTATATGTATCCTAGTGTCTACATCTATTTCATAGTAATTAATAGATGACTATCTGATAAATCCATATAACTAGGTGCATCATAATTTGTTTCCAAATAAGGGTTGTAGTAAATATTCAATGGAGTGGATTAATCTATTACGAGGCATCATATGTTTCTTATTTATTCCAGGAATCAGATCCCATGTAGTTCAATAAACCTTTGTAGTATAAAAACATATTGAAAAGACATATATGAGTGCTCAACGTCATTGGATATTCATGCCTGAGTCTCAGGGGGACATCCTATGTATACCATTTTATATAGAATTTGTGTTACCATAGTTATTTTTATTTCACAGTCAATAGTTAGGTGAGCAAGTATGATCATCCATGGGAGTTAGTGGGCCTCGACAGTTGAATTATCAATGTCATAGTGGGACACATAGAAAGGTGTGTGCCTATTTTTTCTCATGAAATTTGAAAGGCATCCTACGTATCCTGTTTATTGTATGAATAGGATTTACCATAGTTCATTCACTCCCATGAGATTGGACCCAATAATTATGTCCTCATATTAGGGATTTTTATATCATTCAACATACTAGGAATTTCAAATTGGAATTCCCTTGGATTGTGGGGATTTGTTGTGCGAGTGATATGACTATTTCCACTGCTTATGCACATGTGATCAATGAATGGTGTGGGAAAAAAGGGGTAACAATTTATTAAAACCATTATTTATGATTTTGGGATTATGTGATGTACTACCCTTGGGATGTTCAATGTTGATATTAGGCCTCAAATAGGGGCCTACATGTCCTAGTTATGGGATGAATTAGAGTCATCATTGTTAAAATAATTTCATAGTCGACTAACGGGTGACATATAATTATCATACTATGATAATTATTTCATTACAATGGATGAAATGGAAAGGCCGCAGTGGGTCCCACAAAGAGCTGAACACCTATTTGTGTTTCGATCAGTGCTTGGGAAGGAATTATATGTATCCTTATTATGACCGGAATCACATTCATCATAGTTTCCTTTATTTGGGAATACACTGTGATATTTCCCTTATGTTCATTGATCATACACGAAGGATGGGAAATGTCATCCAATCCTAGTATTTCATTTTTTATAGAGTCTTATGGATTAAGGTATATGATTATTGTGACTCCCTAATCCAACACGATCTATGCTTAGTGTGAGAAACAATGGGTAGAAAATGATCATTCTCATTGATCATCGTTATAGAAATAATCAGATTCGGTGTATTTTACATTTTTTAGTATGACACACTATATTTGACCTTATTCTTATAGGATTTTATGTAGCGGATTGTATCATTAATGAAACACCATAATCTCACATGAGGCATGATCAATGTTAGAAATAAGGGATGACATTTAGTCAATGTCATTCATTGTGGATGTGGGGCTTATCCACTAGGAAAAGCCTTGAAATATTAATATATAAATAGAACCATGGGGTGGAATCATAACAATATTGGTTATAGATGGAATTAGAGTAATCGTAGATCTCTTAATCATGGATTACATTGTAAATCCCCCCTTATATACATGATATATCATATTATGTTGCTGATTATGGATTTCACTCTTTGGTTTCCCTTTTTTTCAGGGATTACACTCCTTGGATGGACAAGGTTTCCATTTACTAGGATTCCATAAGATTTGTTCTACTAGACTACATAACATATGATACTTGTCAGTTTGATATTCACTTATTTCATTCTTGTCATGCAATAGAGTACCTTCATAACATTTATAATTACACTTATTTTGTTAATTAGACATTTCTCTAGAACTTCAAATAATCAGGATGTAATTTCATATGGTTGTCGCAAGATCATGGGTAGCATTTTTGGAGGACATCACAAGACTTAGTTGGACGACCTCAGAAGCCATCACAAGACCTAGATATAATTTTTAGTTTTTTTCACATGGTCCAACTAATTTTACCATGTTATGTTTTGAGGTATTCCTAAAACTCAAATTGGGTGTCTTGATAGTTGATGAGTCATGTCTCAAGGGGTGTCACATTTCCTGGACAACATGTCTTCAGGACATCCTGAAGCATGTCTATAATAATTTAGGGAAATCAAGAGAGCTAGCTGACATGGTGAGGTGTTATCTTGATACATAGATAACTTTTTCCTGTTCTATTATGTTTGGTAGGAGACACCCCAGAAGGTCATCATGATGTTTATATGTCCATCCCAAAAGAATTCATGATACATGGGTGGAATACATGAGGGTAACCATGGGATTTTCATTAACATTTCTTGAATAGATTACAAGACCCAAAAAGAATACAAAATGATAATCCTGAATTCTATAATACATTACCTGGTTCTATAACTTGACATGGATGGTTCACACAATGAGACTGAGGGTTAGCCTATATGTTTCATGTGTAAATCAACCACCTTTGAACTTATATTATAAATTGTATTTTGATATCCTTAGATTTTGTTCAGTAATACATTTGATTTTGAATCATGTGAATTAATTTGTGTGTGTTATGTTCAACACATGTTCTTTTAGTAATCCTTCACATGATATATGAGTATTACCAAAGTTTCATATGCATATTTCACTATTTATCAAAATCTATTCTATTGTCTTATATAACTGAAATATTTTAGGTAGTGATATCCCCTTCACCAAAAAATCCACTCTAGAATGTGGGTTCAAAACGGAAAACACCTCATTTGTAGAATCAACCTCTTGATCAAAATAGTTCAAAGTATATTTTTCATAATTGAGAGGGGGATTTATAAGCCTCTCACCCCATTTTTTCCTAATTAATCTTTCCAAATAACAAAAATCTAGGAGGGATTCCGTGAATTCTTCAGCATCATGCAACTTCTTGAGTCTCAATCATGGATCCTTATGTGGTCGTCACCTAATTTTTAGTGACCATTAGTCAATCCAATCAACATATCAATTTATTGGAATATTTACAACTAGTGGTGACTATCATAATCTTAATGGAAGGATGAAGGAAATCTATATTGTAAAATTTTACATTTCCATGTTCCTTTGCAAGTGCGTGGTGCCAATAAAAGAGAGTCCACATGATCTCACATTGAATCATCAACGAGTCTCATGATATTGTGAGGTGGATGAACATAACGTGTCGCAAGGGTTTTATAATATTGAGAGGCCCCCACCTCATTCTATTTTTTCGTCATTTTATTATTAAATGGTCAAGTGTCATGAAAAAATGAATGAAAATTTTCAATGACAATTACTCCACCACTTTTTGATGTGGTGTGTGACCAATAACATCCCTACGGAGATTCATGGGCATTTCATGGGAAATTCCATATGTTTTTCCTTGTAGATTCAAAGGATAAGTGAATTAACACATAGTCATACTAGATATAATTCAATTGATGGGGTTTATATGTCTGTGATCTTTCACAAGGTGACATAGACCAGTCTCCATGTACTCACAATGTCTCGTGGACCTCCATGGGCATGTTATGAGAAGTTTATGATCTTGAGTGTCTCATTCGTCCTCCAATTTTATTTCCATGTTTTATTTTATGATGGATCATGGGTTATGCAATTATTCATGAATTTTCTAATTGAAAACCATTCTCTTCATTTGTGAACCATCACAGGAATTTTATGATCATTTGAGGCCACCTTCATTTAGTAATTTTCCTCATATTATAGATTTTTTTGAATGTGTTGTCAGGAACATTCATGAATACAATACATGTGACCTGGGTGAGATTATCCAACTGACACTACATGTGCACTAGTTTTCTAACGATGTGTAATGAATTTAAAAATTATTATTTATGGTTTGTCATTTTATTTTTCATAAGATATGCACTTAAAATGGTTCCTTCAAATGACCTTATGATGGTCATGTTATTATGTGTCTCTTAGAGTCTCACACAGTCCGTTAGACTCGGTCCCCATCTCTATTCATTTTATATTGGAAAAATAATACCCATATATATATATATATTATCCATTTTGAATTTTCAAATTCTCATTTAGCATTCATCAAAAAACATATGATTTTAATCATTATCCATGAATCCATCTAGATTGTCACATTGTATAATTGAATCCCACAGGACCTCTAACACAGATTCATCACTTTGATACCACCCTAAATATTATAAAAAAATTGATCACACAATTATCTAGTAATGGTAAACTCTACCACTATCCACATCTTTATCAACAATCATCATTTCAGTCTCCTCCATTCCTCATAAAAAATATACAGGCTCTAAAACCGCATCTTCTTGAAATTTTCAAATATAAACATAAGGAAATATATTCCACTTCTTACAGATATATAATATCTAAATATTATAATCCCATAGAAACACCAAATATGATTTACAAAATAGATACAAATTTGATTAGGGGAAGATATTTCCCATGATTTTATTATATAAAATGACCACAAAATACTCTCTATTTATGTAATGTCATGATAACGTTTGATTAAAACACCACTAGGATAGAAAAAATATCAATGGTACCCTAATTGTGATCCTAAAAAAGTAACAACCTAGATTCAATTGTTCCCAATTACATCATGTATATTAATATACTTATGAAACCAGTATTGGATGATTCCTATTAATACTAGATCATAACATCATAAATATTAAAATGAAGTATTGGATTGCCGATAAATATCTCCTTATGATAATAAAAATTGAATTTACAAAGACTATTCTATATAATTTTAATGTCCTTTTAAATTGAATCCTTCAATGAGGCCACAATTGGAGAGAAATAAAATATGGCCCTCCGATATTAGCATGGTGGAGTAAAGAAACAATATATACATTTAACGTTTTTGGTTCTACCTAAGATGTTACATCCCAAGATTTTATTGTATGAGTTTATTTTTTATTAAATAAAAAATTTCATAAATACTATAACAATAATAGACCACATTTTATTTTTAATACACTGACTCATAATTTGATACAAGAACACATTCTATCACGAGTCTACAACTAATTAAAATAAAAATATATTTAAAAAATTAATTAGTAATTTAATAGGAAATGTTATAATAATAAAAATGAGTCCAAAAGTGTAGCCCCAATCATTTAGATTGTCCCTAAAAAGAAAAACACTAATGTGCATGGGATTATGGATATAGATTATTTGAAAAATTACAAGAATCCTTCCAAGAGAAAAATATGGAAAAGTTTTAAATTCGAATAGAATTTTTTTTAGGGATATTATTAAGAATTAATTATTTTTAAAATTAATAATTTTACATTGTGAACTATTCAAAGTGATGTAAAGAACAAGAAATAGTCATTGTACCTTTTTGAAATAAAAAAATTATAAAAATGCCCCTTGTGTTTTAATGTTGTTTTTTTAATAAGAACATAGTTCAATTTATGTAATAAATTCATAATTAATTTATTATTAATATATGTATATAAGATATGAATAATAAAAAAATTTATAATTACATTGTTGTATTAAAAAATAGAATAATATGTTCCACTAGAGAACCACCTCAACTACAGGGGAACAAATGTCATCCATTTGAGAGAAAATGCATCATGGAAGGGTGTGTGGTGGTAAGGTAGGTACATAGTGCATGTATATGAGATCAAATGGGGGGGGGGGGGTAGTGCCTCAATCATGTTAGGTGAAATGACTATAGAGGGAACCAACATGGGTCGATACTAGCGGACACCTGTGATTGAACCCCATTATTCACATATGTTGAGTCGTATGGATAATTTAACATTTATTCATATACTGAAAACCTATAAACAACAATGTGGGACATGATTTTCATATGATAGTTCATCCATTATATATTTCCCTCATATAATCACAAATTCTTGATCAAATCCACATAAGTAGTATGATTAGATCTCAAATCATCGTCATACACCCCTATAAATTCGTAAACCCTTACCTTTATTTTTATATCCTTTTCTGACAGAACTTTTATATTTAATAAATTGTAGTGTTATCTATATATCTATTCTAAAAAAAATGAGTTTTCACATGCTTCAAAGCTGAATTGAAAATGTTACAACATATTTTTATATGTATAATCAATAACTGATGAATTTAAGGATAATAATGGGGTTTGGATGAATTAAATATTTATTGCTATATCATCATTTGTGATCTATATTGGAATCCTATAAAAGAACCAAAAAACATATTTTCCATTCCATTAAACTAATAATATTAACTTTTTAATAAAAAAAATTCATTACCCATTTTTTATAGTGTGAAAAAAAGATTCATTGTGATGATATATATATATATATATTTGAATTATTCATTATATATCATTTTGCATAATTTTAAAACTCAGTTTATTGCAATCTAATTTAAATTCATCAATATCAAAGTATTTATGTTGTAGAAATAAGAGACATATAATATATATATATTAACAATATTTTTTTCATTGTAATAAAAAATGATCATTAATGGGATCATCCACTGGATTACATAGATTATAAATAACTACAATTTTTTTATAAGAATAAGATGATAATTTTAGTACTGTTGATTAAATTTTTCTTATATTACTTAAATTTTGTAAGGAGTTATATATATAACATCTATATAATTAGAACTCACTAAAACTAGGGGAACCAAAAAATCTATGCTCCAAACTCTCTCCCTCTCTCCCCCTCATTCAATATTTTCAAGATAAATATAGACACTACCTAAGAATGTAGTAAATCATAAAATTGATGAATGTGGGCGATTTTTTCATGCTTAGATTTATTTTAGAAAATTTTATTATTTAAAATTCTTATGATTTTATGTGGAAATGTTTTAATTTTATTAGGGTGTTTTATTTTCTAAAATATATATTTTGAAGAACTATTGTTATTTTCAAAAACAAATTTGGAAGGAGATTATTTTCAAACATATTATGACTTTATTTTACAATTTTCTATAAAATGTTTCAAGATATCATCAAATAAGTTTGTTTTATTTTAATAACATTATATTAATTCTACATTTAATTCAATTAAAAATTAATATTTATTCCAAAATTAATAATGTTTAGTTTTAATGATTAAATTTATTATCATATGTATATTATTTTATTTTAAATCTATGAAAATCATTCATGATGACAATAATGGAAAAAAAACAATAATTATATTTTACCTTTCATGCATATAGGTAAAATAAATTGTTTGAATTTTAATTTCAAAAGTGTTTATGAATTCTATCAAATAACCGGGGATTTCATTTAATATTGCTGATTTCTCTTAAAGCATATAAGGTATTATAGAAAATTTAATTTTTAAAGGATTTACATGTTGTAAATTTATTTTATTCTTTAAAAAGAATATAAGTTTCTTTTTGAATGTTTTTTAATTGGTTTTAATTGATAATGGTGGAACTGATAAGTATTTTCTATTTAAATAAAAATCGACTCTTAGGAATGAGTTCTGTTTATGAGAAACATATAGATCCCATGATATAAAAAATATATAATTAAAATTATAAATATTTTAACTGGACTAATGTAATTATAATAGTTATTCATGTATAATTTTATTCAATAAAAAATTATTATTTACATAGAAAATAAAGGAGAAATTCAAATATTGATTCAAATGTATTTTATTATAAATTAAATATGCTTTCTAAATGATACGTCTTATAAAGTTTTTTTTAAATATATCATTTTTAATATACCTATAAATAAATTTACCGATGTATTTATTGTATAAAATATTATATATTTGATATAACAATGTTAAAGGTGTTTCAAAATAAGTAAATATTATAGAATTTATTTCACAATTTTGTAACCCATTAATGGTAATTTTTGGTTCATCCCTTTATAAGAAATGTTTTTTTAGGGTCTATAAAAGCTCTAATGTTTTTTTGGTATAATTTTTGAGAATTTCATTGTTAATACAGATAACTATTATTTATTAATTGTGTAATATATAATATTTTGAATGAAATGTTTCCTAAAACTTCAAAACTAATACTAGAAAATATCCTTGGGTATGATGAGTAATTTTTTTAAAAAATAATTATCGTGTTACTACTAATTTATCATGAAGTGAGTTATCAGGATGATACATTATAAATATATTTATCAATTTCTACTCATTTTAATGGAAACCCATACTTGAAAAATCAATATAAAATGTGATAATTATCACATGGAATAACTTCCATGTGTTTACATTTTTTATGGTGTTGTATTAAATATCTAACATGTAACACAACATCCTTTACTATATCAAATAGAGACGGATTTCATCAATTAAGAATACTAAAAACTGATCCTAGAACTAATGAAAAATTTATTCTATGTGTCTCATTGGAATGAGTTGGATTTTACTAACACTAAATGGTAAAAATGTGAAATTTATGTTTATATAATGACACATGAAATTAGTATATAGGATATCATACACCTTCACAGATATCTAATTTTAACTGAAAACAATATCAATTATTGAAAACTGAAAAGGTAACATCAATTAATCCAAAAAAAATTATATGGTATGGGATAAATGTTCTAGATCATCACTGGATTCAGTTGATAGTTGTCTATGAACAACATTTAAATTCCATATTCTTTCTTGTAGACCCTTACTGAATCACCCCATGGTGATAAAAATTTACAATTAAAATAATTCAATATCAAATTTATTATCTAATTCATTAAATCATACTTCTCAGAGGTGTGATCAAGTATGGAACCATCATAATTAGAGAATCCATAATCCATATTATTATAAAATGTTTAATTTCATATTGCGGGTAAAGAGTCAAATCCACTTTCTTGTAGACATTTGGGAATACCATAAAAACACTACGGAGCAACAATAAATATACCTCTACCAACCCCAATAACTACACATCTAATTGAGAAATAATTGTTTTTTAATGTAAAAAACACATCCAATTATATTTTTCTCCATAGAATATCTCATTATATCTTTGTATATCATGAAAAAATAAAATCATGCGTATGTAATTTTTACTAAATGCACAAACATAATGTAATCCATCATATTAATGGAAATATATAGTGGTATTTATATATATATGAAATCCCCTTTAAATAGTAAATCTGCATCATGATCCCACAATCATAGAACATATAATGTTGACTATAAAGACGATGAACATGCATAGTCAACACTATTGGAAAAAAAATACACTAAACAATGAGTCCCAATTTATAGACAATGGTGGTTGAAAAATAAAAAATGAATATTTAGGAATATATGATGGAATTATACAGGTAGATCATAAATAGAAGTTACAAAACTGAATATCATTTTACTCTTTCACACACATATCTATTGAAGGCAATAATTCAATACCTACTCCCATATATCAATAGAAATGATGGAATATACAATCATAGTACACTCAGCATAGTGTTCCTTGTGATAGGGAAAATAACAATGAAATGAACTACCTACTATCTAACCCCCATAAATACTATATTTTATAATGATGTTGTTATTATTATGGAGGAATATATTCTATAGTTTGATAGGGATGTCGGTTTCCAATGTTGTGAAAGTCTTAAAAAATGTTTTTTTAATATCTTTTGACAATTACCTCTAAATTAAAAAATAGGTTTGAAACTCCCATCAGATCCATGAAAACTATTATCTCTAAAAACCTAAGAAAGACTGTTATTTTAATCTTATAAATAATCATAACCATGATTGCAAAAACATCGAAGGCCATACATCAATTTATATTCTCTTTAGAATGATATAATGACTCCCATTCTTAGCTGACACCAACTATATATGAATCATTTAGACCATATCTACAATTTCGAAAAACTCAATATATATATGAAATACAAATGTTGAAACCATATAATTAATATCTTAATGGATAGAAAACATAAAACAACATACCATGGTCCCATCATTTAAAAAATTAATAAGGGAAAAGAAAAAAATAATATTGAATAAAATAATGTTATAGTACTTGCTATGTTTGTCATTGTTTACAAATAGAGCATACATCCTCTTTTCAACCCACATCATGATGAATGGTACTCATCAGGGAATGTTTAATGGAAATCAACCAATGAAATATCTTTATCCTTACCCACTAATTGAATCAAGATCCATTGTAGATGAAGAATATTCTTCATATGATTATCATCCAATTGGGATCCATGGTTCATCCTAGAATTCAACAATTTTAAAATCAAAAATAACTTCTTTCAATAGTTCTTGTTCTCATAATCAAGGATCTCATATACCCCTCAAATAACCAATGATACAAATAACACATCGTCAACCATTAAGACTCATTTTATATAGCCCATTCAATCATATTATTGTAATCCAAATCATCAAGATTCACCATGATAGTCATAATAACAATTTCATATTTCATAATATTAAATTTTCCAATTTTTAAATGAATATTTTATTATCTATGTCATAAAATATATTAGGTATCATATAATTAAAATATTTTAATTTCCCACAGATCACCCTAATTCAATATCATGTTCCATAAAACATGATTCATGTAGCACTCATAGGTCTATACCCAATAGTATTTTTTTATCCACAATAATATTCTCAATATGAATAATGTCATTTGATTATATGATAGGTTCCATAATAAACTGTGTCATAGCTGATGTCGCTTGAAATGATACAAATTATGAGAGAAAAAAATTACATCCCTGTATAACCTATAGAACATTCTACATTTCATAACATTAATACCTACCATATATCTCTTAAAAATCAATGAATTTTTTTATTACCCATCGCTAATGTAGACCTCTATTGGGACATTATAGAATCTGAGAGTTACCCACAAAACTCACCATCAATAGGGCATGTGTTGGTCAATTTCCTCATGGGTGTAATAAAATATATATATATATCTGGAATTCTCCATATATTACTTGGAATATATAAAGGAATCCACAATTATAATTCATAAATAATATTAATGATAATATCCCATTATACATAAAATATTCTAATGATTAAATAATCTAAAATTAAATACCAAAAAAATATACAGTAGAAATTTGATTGATACTCCAATCCATCCGCCACTAATTTCAAGATTGATTATATGATTCCTATATAAATTATAAAAACATTGTATATAAATAAATGATCATAAATTTATAATCATAATTTTTATCATTACGAATCCTCATGAAAATGTGGATGAAGCATACTAATGCATCAAAGAGTAACTAGTAAAACCAAGTCACACCTAAAAAAATTCATCTATCACTACTCTTCACTAAAATTCAAATATTAAATATTTAATCCATTTATAAAAAAGGATTTTCAAGAACATAAATCATGAAGGTACCTTGACACCACATTACCTTTATATTACCACTCTCACAACCTAGTCAAAATAAAAAATGATTATTTAGCTTTTTCAAAATATAATTCAGTTGACATATGTTATAAAAATTAATTTATCATATACCACAACCACATCATCATCACGTACCCACAAAAATAAACACCAAACCTCAAAAAACTCATAAGAAACACATCCAACACTACCGACACAGAAAAAATATCAGAAAATATCAATGGTAGTAGGTTTTAATTTATATGAGTGGAATAATTCTCATTAAATATTCCTTCAATGTATTACACCCACATGGTATAAAAAACATTATAACAAATTCATCTAGTACACCATATAAAATATATTTTGGATGTTAATTCAATAATGATTATAACTATATTAATTATTCAAAACCAAAAATAAACATGGATGTTAGAGTGAAAATGTGAGATATGACATATATATTCTAACACCATGTTTTTTTTGGGGAAACAATTTTAACATAACACATTTGGGAAATAATAATGAATTATAACTCATCTATGGTATGAAGAAACTACTATGGAAATAATAAAAAATATATTATTGTCAGACAAATAGAAAAACCAAGAATTTCATACACAACATTACCACTAATGAAAGAACATAACACTATATTATTTCTATAAATCAATTGAACAATGAAATCACAAAAAAACTATCCCCATAGTACCATAATGAACTTCTATAGAAATACAACCTCATCATCCTATTTAACAACATATTTCAAAATATTCCTTAGTTTTTATATAACCATCTTTAATAAATCTACATTTCCAATAATTTAGATTTTTATTATAAAACAATTCATTATCCACCTACTATGTTTATCCAAACCATCCCCCATTCACATAAAGCATTTAATGTTCATTAACATACTATGAATCAATAGTACATTTATTATTTTCAGTCAAATCCCATTAAAACCATCATCATTATCAATAAAATTTCATTATAGTAATAACCATTTTCTATCATATTATATATGACTATAAATTTATAACATGAACACAAAACACAAATTCAATCACTACCAAAAAAATCGTGGATCATGTTGTAACAGCCTCCACAATATATATAAAAACTTTTTCATTAGACTCCATCGCCCATGCCACATAAGAGATGATCCACCATTCTAAAACACATAATAACTCATCCACCACTATTAAATCATTAACCATGTGTTAATTTTTACATTATAAAAATGAATATGGAATTGTGGATGTGAAAAACATTCCAAAAACCCATACCATACAAAAAAACAACTATCTAAGACCAAAAAACCACATCACTACAAATGGAGTGCACTAGTAGGTAAATATGACGTAATAATAAAATAATTTTATTACTAATATCCTTTTATCATCCATGATTTCATATTAATTCTCAAACACTTCCGTAAAAAAATATAACCTCAATTTTATATTTATAAAAAACATTAATTAACAATATTAATTAATTATCAGAATATAAATGTTGATTACAATAATTTAATCCCTAAAAATTTAACCATATCACACCAATAACAGAATATTACTATAAAAAATTGAAAAAATTTAAATCATTAAAAATATTATGGAATTATATTTAAAAAATGTGAAATATGGATTCACTACATTTTACCCATATGTTAATGACATTCATCTTAGACTAAGATACGATACAATTTTGTGTATTTCAACATATTCTATGAAACTATATAGATTTATTTCAAAAATTCCTGGCATATATGCTACAAAATTTAAAGACATATTTCATGGAATGTATATTATAATTGTAAATATTTTTTTACCATAATATTATATGAATGTTTTGGAGACATCTTGTGTGGAGGAAATTCATGTAATTTAGGAATTTTATTATGGAAGTTCATGAAGAGATAAAAGGATCATATTCATAATCATTGAGTTATTGGAGATATAGTACACCCCATAACCATTTTGGAGGACAATTATTCACCCTTGGTATAAAATTTGGTAAAAAATAAATATCCTTCCCTATTTGGCTCCATGTTTGGTTTTTTACTTATAGTTATAAGTATAATTTTAATTAAAAAAATAAATATGGAGGATAGAGAAGAGGTTGACAATTATGTTTTATTATTAAGATATATTCTTTTTGGTTCCCCTAGAGATGGTGGAGTGGTTTGAGAATATTCATGTCCTTAGAATTTATTTTCTATAAGAGGACTTGTAAACATTTCATCATTGAAAACTTATTTTAGATGGATGTTTTTAATGATAAAAGTTGACCCAAAATGGGATGAACTCACTCTATTCCATAAACCATGAAGTGCGATTTCACCTATGTGGGGTTCTAAGTAATAATATGATATTCTAAAAATGAAATCGGCCAATTTTGTGGAAATATATAATTTTTTTGATCCAAAATATTCTATAAAATATTTCATAGGGTCATCTTAAATGTTTAAATATAACCAATAATTTTTTTGTGGATGGGGAAATTACACCTGGATCGAATTATGTATGCGACATGTAACATTATTATCTTCTAATTTTGGAGTATAATTTTAATTTTTTGAGAATAATGCGAGGAATTAGAAGCTTATGGATGATGATGGATTCATAATCTAAAACATGTATATGATCTTAATATCATTAAGGATTATGAATTTATCCCACATTAAGATGAATTCATCACACTATTTTATATCACTATAATATATGATCTGATGATATATATTACATATATTGAAAATTTAAAAGATAATAATCTTCCCATAATATTCATTTTTTTGAGGTATGATTTTGATGTGAATATCGCATGCATGAATATTTTTACTGATGTCCATGCAGCCAAGAACCATAATATCCTAGAAATTTAAGTGAATTTATATCTAATGGAGAGATTATAACACTACTTGAGATCCATGTATGTCCATATAAAGTCCTAACATAAGTCCTTAGGGATATAATTTCTAGCAATGCATTGGAGAAGTATTACATTGATTTAGTACCATTATAGGACCTTCTCAAAACTAGGTTCCTCACAGAGGACAATATTTCTCACTTACTAGTGATTTTTCACACAATCAAATCATTATAAGGATGATTTCCAATTTATTTCTAATCAATTGAAATAGATTTAAATTCTTAAATATGATCATTCATATGGATATTTTAGTTCATTTCAACAGTTTTTCTCATGGAATGTTGATTCAACTAACGAATCTATTATCGAGGAGAATATGTTTATGTTACATTCCAATTATCCAAAAGGGTAATACTTTTATCCCACTCCATATCATTGATGGATGTATCTATGTCCCCTATATATTCCTCTCAATAATTCATGGGTTAGGGGATATGATTTTACTTTTGATCAAAAAGAAATACAACCATTATCTCACATGTGTGTTCCATTAGGGGAATGACCACTTTCATTCAAACTATTCATCCAAAATAAATATTTTAATTAATATCATGAAAATAAAATGGATTTTAATAATATGAACATAAATATTGAGATTTAACATGATTAAATTGACAATAACGTATAACATGTCTGTATTTTTCATGAATCATTCATATTAGAGGAACGAGTACAATAAGAGGTCATGTGATTGGGTGAAAAACATAATTCTAGAACTATATATATTTTTCGTTGGTTTTATTGGTACATCTATCAGTTAACTCCAAGAGTATCATATAATTATCGTCTAAATTTATGGAATATATTGATTGATGAAGTGGTTGATCTTACCTAAAATCCATCATCTAGAAGTCACTCATTAGAGGTTAGTTTTACATCGACGGAATATGCTAGTGTATGAATCTAAACTAAATTAAAATGAATCAACCTAATAAAAAACTAATGATTTCTAACATCAAAATATTCAAAACTCATTTTAGAATAGGGTGATTAAAGATTGACCTAAATGATTTTATTATGAAAAAAATGCACATCACTTGTCCATATATATAATAACACATCTTCTTGAAAATAATGGCCATGAATTATCACTATTGAATGAGGAGAATAAATATTCTTAGGGTTGGGAAACATGTGCTTCAGAGAGTATATAAAATAAAAAATTCACAAATAAAATTATAAAGAAACATAATTTATTTATCTCATAATTTTATTATGGTTACATAATAGAAATATGTTATACATTAAAATATAGTCATAAAAATGGTGGTCCTAGATGATTATTTATTATGTCACTTATTTTGATTTGGAATCCTCATCCCACTAATATGTGATAACTATCATTTTGATTGCTTAAATGGTATTGGAGTTTCTAACTTGGTTGAAGAAAATATGAAATATATATATATATATATATATATATATATATATATATATATGTTTCATGGACTTTAAGACATCCCCACTCCATAAGGATGAATAAAGAGGTCATCTAATTAATGGTTCTACTCTTCTCCAGATTAATCTTGATGCCCCCAAATCATATGAAGATGTCATGGATATTACTAATGGAAACCAACAATGTTGAAATATGGGGGATTATTTTGAAGTGTATGGTGTGGATAATACAAAAAACTATATGTTGATCCAGATGATTATTCAGTTATTTAATGGATTTGACCATCATGGTATCCTCCTATAATTCCACCCAATGTTCTGAGGAGTGTTTTGGAGATATAGTGAATGGTATACTAATAATATACTCGATTATTCATTATAAATTAGGCCATTAATTAGTAGTTTCAACACCCTTATGGTTTCGTGATTTAAGGGGATTAATCATCCTCATGAGACATATACATCTTTTTGTATATATATAATCTATCACTGTAAAAGAGGTCATAAAATATAGCTGTTAGATAGATCAAAAAAATAAAAGACTATGAAGGGATGTTTTCCATTATAAAATTGAAGTTGATATCCATAAAATTAATGATGAATCTGATGTATCCATATATAAGCAAAAAAATAATATATTTACCATCCACCTGAGAAACTACACATACTAGAAGAACCGTTCATAAATGAACTAATCAATATCAGAATCCACTATATCCATATAGTATTAATTCATTCTCATGTGATCCTATATAAATAACTGGTGACTAATGGGGAGGCTGATCGAGTTGATGAAAACATGATGATCATGCCTTGGAATATATATATATATTGTTCTAGAAAAAATCATTATGGTATTGTTCAATGTAAATAAAGAAATCAATACTCATTGAAATACCAAATGATACTTATTTGTGTCTGCTTCATATAATTTTCAATTCCAATGATCATGTATATTTGATTTTAATTTATTATGGATACCCCTTTTTCAAAATAAATTGGTGATTTATCCACATCCTCTTTGATAGAATCACTAAAAATGGAGGGAATTGAATATATATAATACATATGTTTTTATGGGTTAACAAATTCTTCTTGTGATGAAGTAGAATTCTCAGAACCAAATTCATTCCTCTTTATATATTTCAAAACCATTTGAACTAACGGTGATGATCCAATTGTGTATTCCCTTCATCAGTTGGATTCAATGTTGATATAAAATAAGAAATTCGTGGTCATATTTCATTGAGTAAACCATTCCCCTCAAAGGGAGGGGTGATTATGGATTTCATTCATTGGATAAACATTTCGTAATCCAATGTGAATTGGTTTCCTATATATCATAGGCACCGAACGGTTATAGTAGTATAAGGTGATATGAGTAAAATAATTTTATAATAAAAATAAAATACCTTGAATGATCATTATTAATCACATATGATGGTGGATTAGTGGGATAAAACTATTACTCATACCCTCATAAATATATATTATATTTCTAATCATGTCATTGGGAGTATTTACATACTCATCATAGACTACCCAATGTTTTAGCCCTTCCCACAATTTAAACATGAGAGAATTATGGTAGGATTAATTGATGTAGAATTGTCTAAAATCACCATGGAGAATATATATATAAATATTGAGAGACTATATTATAAATTGATGATATCAAAAAGGAACCACATCAGGGTGATGATTCCAAGATCATTACCGAAAGGTGTTTTTGGATGTATTTTGTGAGATGAAAATGAGTTAAAAAAATAATTACAAATTGAAAAACATGGTTTACAAATGAATAATGTTCTATTGAATCCTATCAAAGTTATATTATACATTTTTTCATGTTATATGGGGTAAAACCATTCTCTTTGTGTCACGACCCGCCCTCGGGGTCCGTGTCGTGACTACCCTAAGCCCGCCTTCCATAGGCCAGGGGCTGGTGACTAGCACCAAGGCGTAAATCCCGGTAAAAAGGGAAGGCATTGCCTTTGTAAAGTAAACAAACACCACAGAGTAGAAAGCGGAAAGTAAACACTAAGAAAAAGTAGAGTACAACTGAAGTGCAGAAAAGTAAATGGGCCAGTATACAAACCCAAACTGAAAGTAAAGTACAACTCGAAAGGGAAAACAACAACTGAAAAGTAAAAGCTGCTACGCCGAGCTGTCCACCGGAAATCCCACCTGAAGGGTGGGTACAGATAGCTCCACTGCTCCACGGGTCCCGCCGTCCGCTCCGAGCACGTCCCGCCCAGTGGTCCACCTCCGGGTACCGTCCCGCTCTGCAAGCCTCAGCTCAGGTCAACGCTGTCCGTCGTCTGCAACCAACACAACGTAGTGCGGGCAAAGCCCGTGCAGGGGTGAGTATAAGCTACTCAGTAGGGACCCCGAGACCCCTGAAGGTCTCCCAAATCCACAAAGGATAGACCACGAAGAAAGGTACAATCATGAAGTATCAACCGACACTGCTTAGGTATATGCCCATACATATACCTAAGACAACAATTCAAATACGCTCCAACCTACGAGCCCAAGTACAACTCAGTCCACACAGGAAAGTATACGTATTCCACACAGGAAAGCAAAACGTAATCCACACAGGATTGCACAACACAATCCACACCGGAAAGCAAAAGGATTCAGCTCACATAGGTATACTTCTTCAAAGGACGATAAAGATGATCTCTGATCCATCTAAGTCGTCGGACCCACGAAGGATCGATAGGTAACTAACCCCCGCAAAAGACCCACACAGGATCGGGCCCACGTAGGACCTGTAGATAATCACCGCAATGACCCACACAGGATCGGGCCCACACAGGACCTGTAGGCGCTGGTTCACACAGAACCGCTGAGCGCAAAGACCCACATAGGATCGGACCCACACAGGATCGGGCCCACACAGGACCTGTAGAACTGATCCACATAGGATCGCTGAGTGCTGAAGTCATCGTCGTCGAATCCACATAGGATCTCTGTACTGTCGTCGTCGGAGTCACAGTAGCAGTAGTAGTAGTAGTAGTCATAGTAATAGTCGCAGCCAGCACTAGGGTTCCCGCACACAGCAAGCTCGTTCGGAGGGTCTGCTCTACGAGCCGAGAGGCTGATACATCAACTGTCACAAATTCCAGAGTTGATGTATCCAAATGTTCTGTATCGTCAATAGGAACTCAACACAACAGACGGCGCGTCGATCGGACGCCCGGTCTGAGAGTTATTGGCATTTTCGTCCCCGGGGCCCGGTTGGTTTTTAAGGCAAAACCAACCCGACTGTACTCCACCTGCGTCCAAACCTCAGGAGGAGTATGCCAAATGATCCGTCTCACTATGAGGAACACAACACAGCTGACAGCACGTCAATCAGACGTCCGTATCTCAAGATATGTGTGTTTCCGCTCCGAAGGCCCGGTTGGTTTCGTGAACGAACCAACCCGGCCGAACTCAAAGTAATCTGAAACCTTGAGTGCGATATACCGAAACGACCGTCTCGATCCAAGGATCGCGTTTCCGCTGACGGTTCGTCAATTGGAGGTCCGTGGCTCAATTTATGGCCCAATGACCGTAAATGATTCGAAACGGGGGGTCCGGGTCCGGGCCGACACGGCCCGACCCCCCTGGTCTGACCCGAACCGGTTCGACCCGAACCGGGGCGACCCGACCCGGTCCGCTGAAGCTGGCCCGGCGCGGCGGCCTGGCGGCGGCGGCGCGGCAGCCTGGCGGCGCGGCTGCCTGGCACCGCACGGAGGCGGCATGCGGGGGGCAAAGCCCCCGCTTTCTTGGAATGACGGTGGGGCTAAATGCCGCGCCCTTTGAATAATAACGGCCCCCACGTGGGGGCCGGCTTGAAGGAAACCGGGGGGCCTCCTGCCCCCCTCAAGGAAACCGCCCCCCTCTTTATGAGGGGGGTTTTATTTGCTGGTCGGGGGATTAATTTCCCCCGGAATATTACCATCCGGGCGGCCAGCTGGCCGGCCGGTTTTCTCCAACGGGACCGGAAAATCCGGTCCCCTCTTTGGCTTCCAACGCCGGCGGCCCGGCCGCCGGTCTCCTCGTTCTGCCGCGGCCTGGAACCGGCCGCGGTGTTCGTCGTCTGGCGCGGTGCAACGGCACCACGCCCCTCCGCGGCACCTTTATTTCTTCTACGCGGCGCGACGGCGTCGCGTTCTTGATGTTTCTTCCATGGCGCGACGCGACAGCGTCGCGTAATAAGAATTGGGTGAATATCCGCGTGGTGCGACGGCACCACGCCACCTTGATTCATCCGCAAAAATAAACACCAAGAACGAAGGAGGGGGTTCGGCCGTGTTCATGCGGTCCGGCCCCCTCACGTTAAAACACAACTTAAATATTCAATCCTCACGTTAGTCATGCGAACCACGAGCAAGAATAAAATAAATTAACAATAATCAACAACTCCTACCTCGGGTATAGGTTCGAAGATTTGACAACGTCCCGCGGAATACAACGTCGCGGAGGTCGGGCATCGCGGTCGTCGTTCGTCAAATCCGATGACGAAGAGATACGCCCGAAGAGATACGTCGTTGGCGAATCTTCTTATGTCGACGAAGGGAGTCCGAGGAGGAAGCGGCGTTCCCTCTCGTTGACACGGAACACGAAGAAGAGTGGAGCGGCGTTCTTCGTCGGAACGTGAGCGTTCTTTGTCAAGTTGAGCGTTCTTCGTCGAGTTGAAGAAGAAGGAGGAGGAGCTCTCAAAAACTCTCAAGTTGGCTAAAGAGTTCTAACCCAACAAAAAGAGAGAAGTGCTTAATTTAAACACAAACTTAACAAATAATTTCAAAGGATTGAAATTCAAAATGGATAACTCCAAAATTAAACTCACATATTTAATATACATGAGTTGTATTATTAAATAGAAGTTAAGTTGACAAGCCTTTAAGAGGGAGAGAGGGGAGATGTAAAGTTTTCGTTTCGTGTGGGCCCCACCACTCTTAATCCTCTCAAGGGAGGTTAAGTGGGTGTGGGTCCCACACCTAACTTCCTTTGAGAGAAGATAACCAACAAGTTTAAATAAAAAATTGTAACCCACAATTTTTATTTAACTTCTTCTAAACTCCCAAAACTAACTCTCAACTTGAAATAAACGCAACCTCGGAAAAGGTCTCCTTAAGCGAATATCGGCGCTGCGAGTTCATTGGTGCCCTCGGATTTCAATTCCGAGCACCAGATCAAAAGTTAGAAAAACCCGCTCGTTCGTTCACTAAACGTACCCGAGCCAAACTTCGGAAATTGATTCCGGGCACTCCGGGCCTCGGAATCAGGTGCCGTCAGAAACCGTGCTCTTGTAAAAATCCAAAGAAAATTAAGAAAAAATTTCCCTTGAATTTTACGGGTCTTTACATTACTTCCACCTCAGGGCTTTACGTCCCCGTAAAGATACATCAAAAACTAGGGAAACAAATAAGGGTACTGAGCACGCATCTGAGCCTCCCGCTCCCATGTGCTCTCCTGGAGATTCCCGTGCTGCCATCTGATGCGCACAAGAGGAATCGATCGCCCACACAGGACCCGCTCATGTCGATCCTCTATCTCCACCGGAACCTCTGAAAAAGTCGCCCCATCATCAACGTCAAGTTCCCCATGATCAATGATGTGCGTCGGGTCGTGCACGTATCTTCTCAGCTGAGACACGTGGAAGACGTCGTGCACCCGGTGCAACTGAGGTGGTAGAGCCAGGCGATAAGCCACCTCACCAATCCTTCTGAGAATCTGGAAGGGTCCGATGAAGCGTGGAGATAACTTTCCGCCTCGGCCAAATCTCCGAATACCACGTCGAGGTGAGACCCGCAAGAAGACGTGGTCGCCATCCTCGAACTCTAGTGGCCTCCGCCTCCTGTCAGCATAAGACTTCTGCCGGCTCTGAGCTGTCCTCATCCGCTCCTGGATGACCTGGACCTTCTCTGTCGTGGCCTAGACCATCTCCGTTCCCACCAGAGCTGCAAGATTTCCTATTTGCCGATAAGAGAAATCTGGTCCCATCCCCTGGATGAACCACATTCTTTGCCTAATACAGTCAATCCTAACATGGATGATACTAATCCATACCTTGGATGACGTCGTAAGGCCTCGACGCTACTACTAAGAGATTCAACTGTTACTCTCGCCTCCAAGGGTTGAGTCACACTGTCGGCATCAGTGTGTGGTAACTGGGTCTCCTCCAGTAGATGTCTCACAAGTGAGGGTCAAGTCAACAGCCAAAACTGGAACCTCTTAGTAACATCATGAAAGAGGACAGGAACAAAAATATCACAACGGTATGCGTCTTTTATTATTGCAGCTCATAATACAAGATGCTACACAAAGCAACAAGGAACCAGAAGTATGAAGGACGTATCCACTAGTTCTGCTCATGTCCATCGGCTGCCAGAGCTCCATGATCGAAGGCCTCGGTTTCTTGAAGCTGAGCTCTCGCATGTTCACCTACTCCCTGTGGTCGGGGTGGACCTCCTGGTGGTGGTGGTGGCAGAGCCTCAAAGAGTCGCCCACCACCGGCTGCTCTTCCAGCTACTCTGCCTCATCCGCCTCCTCCCTGCGGACCGCCACGGTCGAACCTCTGCCTCTGCCTAGGTGGTTCCTCAACCGTCTGCTGCTCCTCCGCATGGCGGGTCGGGCAGTCACGAGCCATGTGGCCTTGCCCGCCGCATGCAAAGCACTGTCTTCCACTCAAAAGACTGGCTCTGCGCTGTGTGCCCTGCACTGCTGAGCTAGTGCCCTGAGGTCGTCTGCCAGAAGGTCTGGTCTGTCTGGACCCCTGAGTCATCTGTCGGCTACTTGCTACCGAAGACTCCGCTACGTGCCGCCCTGCGGTGGGTCGCTGCGCTGGTGAAGACTCAGCAAGGAAGCTCTCAATCAGAAGGGCCCGCTCCAGTACTCCTGTCTGAGTCGGTATGCTGAGGGAGATCAGAGATGCCCTGATCTTGTGTCTCAAACCCTTCTCGAAGGTCCGGGCCCGGAAAAATGGGTCCCGTACCATGTCGGTCGAGTAGCGCGAGAGATCGGTAAATCTCGCCGAGTACTGAGCGACCGTCATGCTGCCCTGCCGCAGCTGAAGAAGCTCCTAGATACGCACCACACGAAGGGTGGCTGGGACGAACTCCGAGCGGAAGAGGCTCTCAAAGTCCATCCAAAGAAGAGATGCCTCATCGTGCACCTGGAGCATCAAGCTCCACCATCGTCCTGCTGCTGCGTGTAGTAGGCTCGCAGCGAGGATCACCATGAGGTCTGCTGGTGTCCTCACTAGCCTAAACACTCGTACCACTACCTCCAGCCAGTCCTCGGCTGCCTGGGGATCCGTCTCCCCGTGAAACCTGGGCGGTTACTGGCACTGAAACTCATGCAGTGTGCTGAGGCGACGTGCATCGTCAGCGGCTGGCGCTGGAAGCATTGGGGGCTCGGCGGGTAGAGCTACCGCCGGTGCCACTGCTGACAAGGGGCCCTGCACTGAGGCCTCATCGCTCGGTGGGCTGTCGTCACACTCGACTCTCGGAACCCTAGCTGGCTGCCGTCGTGGGGCCATCCTGAAAAGGAAACAGGTGCACCGCGGTCAACAGTATACCTGGTGAGCTGACACAAGGAAATCACAAAGAAAACTTTGAAACACACACGCAATCAATGTTTTCGTGCATTAAGTCGGAAATCAGAAGTCAGGGTCTTGGTGTACGGATACGTCGTCCGCCGCACCAACACTGGACTCCCTGGACTGATAACCACACTCAATACGCTAAACATTATTGCTTCATATAGAAAAGATCAGAGTTCGCGGTATAATCGAACTCCTATGATACCAATTTGTCACGACCCGCCCTCGGGGTCCGTGCCGTGACTACCCCAAGCCCGCCTTCCATAGGCCAGGGGCTGGCGACTAGCACCAAGGCGTAAATCCTGGTAAAAAGGGAAGGCATTGCCTTTGTAAAGTAAACAAACACCACAGAGTAGCAAGAGGAAAGTAAACACTAAGCAAAATTAGAGTACAACTGAAGTTCGGAAAAGTAAATGGGCCAGTATACAAACCCAAACTGAAAGTAAAGTACAACTCGAAAGGGAAAACAGCAACTGAAAAGTAAAAGCCGCTACGCCGAGCTGTCCACCGGAAATCCCACCTGAAGGGTGGGTACAGATAGCTCCACTGCTCCACGGGTCCCGCCGTCCGCTCCGAGCACGTCCCGCCCAGTGGTCCACCTCCGGGTACCGTCCCGCTCTGCAAGCCTCAGCTCAGGTCAACGCTGTCCGTCGTCTGCAACCAACACAACGTAGTGCGGGCAAAGCCCGTGCAGGGGTGAGTATAAGCTACTCAGTAGGGACCCCGAGACCCCTGAAGGTCTCCCAAATCCACAAAGGATAGACCACGAAGAAAGGTACAATCACGAAGTATCAACCGACACTGCTTAGGTATATGCCCATACATATACCTAAGACATAAATTCAAATACGCTCCAACCTACGAGCCCAAGTACAACTCAGTCCACACAGGAAAGTATACGTATTCCACACAGGAAAGCAAAACGTAATCCACACAGGATTGCACAACACAATCCACACATGAAAGCAAAAGGATTCAGCTCACACAGGTATACTTCTTCAGAGGACGATAAAGATGATCTCTGATCCATCTAAATCGTCGGAACCACGAAGGATCGATAGGTAACTAACCCCCGCAAAAGACCCACACAGGATCGGGCCCACGTAGGACATGTAGATAATCACCGCAAAGACCCACACAGGATCGGGCCCACACAGGACCTGTAGGCGCTGGTTCACACAGAACCGCTGAGCGCAAAGACCCACGCAGGATCGGACCCACACAGGATCGGGCCCACACAGGACCTGTAGCACTGATCCACATAGGATCGCTGAGTGCTGAAGTCGTCGTCGTCGAATCCACACAGGATCTCTGTACTGTCGTCGTCGCAGTCACAGTAGCAGTAGTAGTAGTAGTAGTCACAGTAACAGTCGCAGCCAGCACTAGGGTTCCCGCACACAGCAAGCTCGTTCGGAGGGTCCGCTCCACGAGCCGAGAGGCTGATACATCAACTGTCACAAAGTCCAGAGTTGATGTATCCAAAAGTTATGTATCGTCAACAGGAACTCAACGCAGCAGACGGCGCGTCGATCGGACGCCCGGTCTGAGAGTTATTGGCATTTTCGTCCCCGGGGCCAGGTTGGTTTTTAAGGAAAAACCAACCCGACCGTACTCCACCTATGTCCAAACCTCGGGCAGAGTATGCCAAAAGATCTTTCTCACTAAGAGGAACACAACACAGCTGACGGAACGTCAATCAGACGTCCTTAGCTCAAGATATGAGCGTTTCCGCTCTGAAGGCCCGGTTGGTTTCGTGAACGAACCAACCCGGCTGAACTCAAAGTAATCTGAAACCGTGAGTGCGATATACCGAAACGACCGTCTCGATCCAAGGATCATGTTGCCGCAGACAGTTTGTCAATCGGAGGTCCGTGGCTCAAGTTATGGCCAAAAGACCGTAAATGATTCGAAACGGGGGGTCCGGGTCCGGGCCGACCCGGCCCGACCCCCCCCCCCCCCCCGGTCTGACCCGAACCGGGTCGACCCGACCCGGATCTGAACCGAACCGGGTCGGACCGACCCGGTCCGCTGAACTCGGCCCGGCTGGCCGGACGACACCGCGCCCCTCCACCGCACCTTGATTTCTTCAACATGGCGCGATGGCGTCGCGTTCTTGATGTTTCTTCCATGGCGCGGCACGAAAGCGTCGCGTAATAAGAATTGGGCGAATATCCGCGTGGTGCGACGGCACCACGCCACCTTGATTCATCCACAAAAATAAACACCAAGAACGAAGGAGGGGGTTCGGCCGTGTTCATGCGGTCCAGCCCCCTCACGTTAAAACACAACATAAATATTCAATCCTCACGTTAGTCATGCGAGCCACGAGCAAGAATAAAATAAATTAACAATAATCAACAACCCCTACCTCGGGTATAGGTTCGAAGATTTGACAACGTCCCGCGGAAGACAACGTCGCGGAGGTCGGGCGTCGCGGTCGTCGTTCATCAAATCCGATGACGAAGAGATACACCCGAAGAGATACTTCGTTGGCGAATCGTCTTAAGTCGACGAAGGGAGTCCGAGGAGGAAGTGGCGTTCCCTCTCATTGACACGGAAGACGAAGAAGAGTGGAGCGGCGTTCTTCGTCGGAACTTGAGCGTTCTTCGTCAAGTTGAGCGTTCTTCGTCGAGTTGAAGAAGAAGGAGGGGGAGCTCTCAAAAACTCTCAAGTTGGCTAAAGAGTTCTAACCCAACAAAAAGAGAGAAGAGCTTAATTTAAACACAAACTTAACAAAGAATTTCAAAGGTTTGAAATTCAAAATGGATAACTCCAAAATTAAACTTACATATTTAATATACATGAGTTGTATTATTAAATAGAAGTTAAGTTGACAAGACTTTAAGAGGGAGAGAGGGGATATGTAAAGTTTTGGTTTCATGTGGGCCCCACCACTCTTAATCCTCTCAAGGGAGGTTAAGTGGGTGTGGGTCCTACACCTAACTTCCTTTGAGAGAAGATAACCAACAAGTTTAAATAAAAGATTGTAACCCACAATTTTTATTTAACTTATTCTAAACTCCCAAAACTAACTCTCAACCCGAAATAAACGCAACCTCGGAAAAGGTCTCCTTAATCGAATATCGGCGCTGTGAGTTCATCGGTGCCCTCGGATTTCAATTCCGAGCACCAGATCAAAAGTTAGAAAAACCCGCTCGTTCGTTCACTGAATGTACCCGAGCCAAACTTCGGAAATTGATTCCGGGCACTCCGGGCCTCGGAATCAGGTGCCGTCAGAAACCGCGCTCTTGTAAAAATCCAAATAAAATTAAGAAAAAATTTCCCTTGATTTTTACGGGTCTTTACACTTTGTATCCAAGGATGTCAAATGTCTGATTTTGGATTTGGATTATCATTTTTTGAGTTCCCACATAGTATTGATGAATTTTTATTCCATTAAAATATTCAGACATAAATTTGAAAAAATTAATTATATATGATAGCTCCTACATCCTCCGAGGATATTGTGATTCAATATTTTCTCTCCTCATAAAAATATTTCACTAAAAAGTTGTATTTTATAGTGTCTCCCTTATTATCATATATGAGATGATCTTCAAGGACTCAATGAGTGATTTTTTAAAACACATTTATTGGAAGAGTGGGTCAAGGATTAAAATGTAGAATAAAATTCAATTCGTGTGGTTTAAAATATAATTTTTGATGGATTATGGAATGAATTATGTTCATCATGTTTAATTAATGACAGGAACATCGGTGGGCCCAACTAGATGATGTGAGGGAGAATAACTATGGTTTTCCACATCATTAAAGCAGTTGGAAAAATATGGTAGGGAATTGGATGTCCAGTGATTGTCCTTGGAATACTATGGCTAAACCATATGGTCAAAAAACATAATGGTCTTTTATTTAGTGAAAAAACATGATCTGATGGAGTAATGAACCTACAATGCTATGATAAATTCTATGAATCTAGTGTTAATGAAACAAACATATCATTATTTTATGTTTCAAGGGGAATTCAAACTATTGGAATTTTGTTTTTCTTTTCCAAATTTGAATCAATAGGATATTAGCAATAGAGACAACATGAATTCTCCTTCATTATTGGGTCAAGTAATTATGATACATGTAACGGTGAAAACATTATGAGTATTGTAAAGATATTGAGGTGGCCATAACTATTTCTAAATAGATAAAGTAATAAAATGCAGTCTAGTGGGCCCCTGACACCACCATCTAGGTGATCCATTAATTAAATATTAATTTATCTTGATTGGTGACCGGGATCTAATCCCTAAAATTTTTATCTTCATCTAGTGACGTTGAGAAATATGTGACCTATGCCTGATGAGATCCTACATCTATTATGAAATGGTACACTATATCATAGATTTAGTCATTGAACCCAATTAAAACATTGTTTGAAGGTGAAGATCAAATTTCAATTATTTAATTGTATAATTAATATTTTGAATTACCACATTTTCATTTTTTTGACAATTTTCATAATTTTATGTTTGAATAACAAATTGATAATAATGTGAAAATTGCCTAATTCAAGAATTTTAATATTTTAATATCAGTCATTTATTTTTCTATAACATATATAAAAGTTATAAAAAGGTTGAAATTCATGTTTTATTCAATGGAAAAATTAATGGATATATTTTATTTGACTAGATCCAAATCTAAATGTGACATTATGAAGTGAAAAAAAATGAAAATTTAGCCTAAAAATGTTCCTAGATTGATTTTTTTAAGATAAATCAATATATCAAAATTTAGAGCACCAAATTATTATAAATTTAACATGGAGACCTATATGGTGATTGCAAAATTTTTAATTGATAAATTAAATTTTATACTAGGATGTGTTAAATTCAATAAATGCATCAGAATTCAAAACACTAGAATTAAACTAGTCTCTAGGATAACAAAATTCAATGTAATTATGTCTTAATTATTTTTAACCACTTCTAAGAAAAATATACATTTATAAGTGAATGAGGATGAATTAGGGGAATAGAATCCTAGTTTACCAGTTTAAAATTATCAATCATTATGAGCACATAAAATATCAATATTTAAATATGAAACTTTTGACGGAAATTTTAGCCACAATTACTAATATCATTGTATGTATCCACATCTATGTCAAGAGTTGGATATTTTTTATTACATATGGTTTATAATTTGGCATTATGATTATTTTTTAGTGTATTATATTTTTAATATATTTTTATTCATCTTCCATTATTCTCTATCATTTTATCTTTTATGTGCATTCACCATTACCCTATAAACTACATGTAAATGTATAACATTCATCAGTTTTTTTAAGTAAGGTAATAATATTAAATCAATTAATGTGATTCTATTTTCTCGTTTAAAAAATTTTATAATTTAAATAGTGTTTATGCTAGTTTTTTGTAGCGTTTACATAACCTTCACTACTATTATATCCATCGTTCTAATCAGTTTTTATTACACAACTTAATATATTTAGTACTACATACATGGTGGAGTATAATTATGAGGAAGATGTTGGTGGGTATTTTATCACATATATAGTGTCAATTATGGATAATGAAAAGATAATGTGATGGTTTTTAGTGAAATATTTATTCTCAACATTGACTATAACATTGAGTGTTACTATTTTTACGACAATGACTGGATCAGTTTTAACTCCCATGAATAAATATTTCATTCTTCTTCACATAAATATTTTTTGTTTCATTTTATTATTATTATTATTATTATTGTATTAATTTTAATTTATTTATAAAATTAATTTTTAAACCCCCATTATATTAGTACTTTATTATTGTATTATGTTATATTTATAATTTTTAAGAATAGATAATCAGTGTCTCTGAGTAGCCTTCTCGATTGATTGACCCTAACATCCCACTATATTGAAAGATTGTGTAATATTAAATTATTGGTGTGGTATTAATGGATAATATCCATCATCAATTTATCAGTATTTATGGGGAGTCATATCACTTCAATACATTTGTTCAAAATGAAAATAAAATATATATTCTCCAAAAAATAGAACTTCATTACATATATTTTCATTCATATGTAAAGAATTATTTTTATTATCATAATCATAATATTTTAGTTTATATATTAAAATATATTTTATATTTTTAGATAATTATTTCATGATTCATGGTAATTGTTTTCAATATATTCTTGAAAAAAGAAATGATTCGGGATTAAGTGTGATTCCAAATAAAAATATTTTACAGTTAAAAAGTAGAAATAAAATAATTATAGTAATAGTAGAAATAGAAAAATTATAAATTTAAAGTAAAAAATATTCAATAAATGTTTATAGTTGAAGAACATGAAGATATTTAGAAAAAATACATAGAAAATCCATATTTCCATGCCCATGAATATATAGAAGAGGTTTATAAATAAGACATGAAAGCTAATGAAATTATGAGGGATCAAAATAGTTTAGATTAATATTTTACTAATTTTTATATAAGATTATATTTTACATTAATCTATTATCAATTTTTTTAATGACATAGTGAAACAATACATAAATATTTATTTACTCTAATACAGTATCCATATGGTGGTAGTTGAAGAAATATTGAAGTATTTTGACTACCTACAACTCTCAAAAATTAAACTACTCAAATATGATTTGAGAAACGAATAATTATTAATAAAATACCTTATTTAGAGAGGTAATATTTTGATGAAATAATTTTAGTATGATTATTATTTGAAAATTATATTGTTATTTCCTCACACCCTATAAATTTGTAGGTTGGTATAATAAAAGTTTCCCCATAGAAGATAGTAAAAAGTAATAATAAATACATGATAAGGCTGATTTTATAGTGGACTAACTTATATAAATCACATTATAAGGTAAAAAAATAAAAGGGAATATTTTATTATTGTTTATTCCTATTTTATCATATTCTATTTCAATTTTTTTTTAAATTCCCCTTCAAATTTTTTTATAAAGAACCACCAAATGTCCAGGATAATGATGATTATGTTAATAAAGCAACATTCATAGTTTATGTAAAAGAAGATGGATCGTTTAGTCTTAACCCCCCCCCCCCCCACTATGAACCTATAATACATTTCTAAGATTATGTAGTTATTTTAATATAAATAATAATTCATTAAAACCCTATATTACTTAAAGTACAAATAATGGAAAAAAATGTTCAAGATCATATCATGCAAGAAACATACACTATTAGAAAACATGTGATGACAAAAAACTCACAAATAAGGTTCTAAAAAACCTATACACACATGTCGTGTCCTGAGAATATTTTTACCACTTATTTACACTTTCTAGTTATTTTTCAAATTATTTATATTTATTTTTATTATTCATTCATTATTTTTATATGTGCTAAAAACAATGATATTATATCGGTATTCATATATGAAAATAAAATCTAGTTATAAAATTTCAACACTCCTTTTTTGCCCTTAAATTTATATTTTTTGAGGTTAAATAATGGTTTTTTGAAATTTAATATTGGTGTTATCCTGATTAAATCTTTTTTGTGATATTATTTCTATTTTACTTTTTAGTGAACATTTATATTTACTTAATATACATTTTTCATTTTTATCCCATGAATTAATTTTTATATATGTTATTTTTATTTTTTCAAAAAGTTTTTTAATGGATTGTTGATGAGGGGATTTTTTTATGATTTTAATTTTATATTATTTATTTAAAATTTTACAAATTTTTTAAATCCAATCCCATGAAACATTAATAAAAAAATATTTCTCGACCATCTATTGAAGTAATAAAAAATCGATTGACATATTATCTTGAATACATACACTATAATGAGGGAATAATTAATTTTTTATGCAATCCAGACATGTGATTATTCAATTTCAAATCATTTGAGTTGATTAAAAAATATATGTGATTAAGGAATTTTTTTCCATTCCATATTTCAAATTGAGAACATCATTTACATACACCATTTTTATTAATTTGTATATATGATTTTTATAGGATCATGAAATATTTAAAATCAATCCTTCCATACTGACTGTAATATAAATATTTTTTCAATAAGTTATCTTTTTGGAGTTTTTGGGAATTCATTTTTGTGTTTATTATTTGTGATATTGCTCGTTGTTCATTGTGTGTGGTTTATGTCAATATTATGGGAATTGGATTAGTGGGAATGAGAAACAACCAATCATTATATCCCATTTCAATAATCTGTCTCCCTAAATAAGAATAAAAAAATAAAAAAAAAATACAATAATTGTAACTAGTTTGAATTAATCATTGATCACTAATTTTTTATTAATTAGTGTCCCTTAAATTGAGATAATTATTATCTTTTTTTCTTTTTATTGAAATTTCATCCCATCCCCCAAGTAAAAATGATAAAATATTTAAAAGGAAAAGATAAATTCATATATTTATAATGAAATGACTCATTTTATTTGTATTTGGAATAATTTTTATTTAACTAAAAGGAGGTGTTGTGATTGACATGTATTTGAAACTGAACGTGTTTTATTTCAATATATTTCACCTAAATATTAATACCTTGTAATTTAAGAGATCTATGTCCCCTTTTAGGCCATGATTTCGTAAATTTCATACCAACTAAACATAATCCTGAATACACCCCTTGAAAATATTATCATTATTGAAATTATTTTTTATCTATCATGGTGTTGAGATATGATACGTTTTATAAACCTGTGATAAGACAAGTATATTCTATATATGAGCACAAATCCAAATTTCATTTCTCTTTATTTTTCATGGACATGAATTTCAATTTTGGATTAGTTTCATTGGGGTGTGGATAATTTTTTTGATGTAGTAAATTAAAATTTGAAATATTATAATGAAATTGAATATCTTTTCATTGATGTGAAATGATGAAATTTGATTTTTTGAAATGATCTTGCAAATTTCTCGCTTTTTATTATGATGTGAATATTTATTTAGAATCGTTATGATTTCCTATGAGTTCACTGTTTAAGTGTGTTATATTTATTAAGCTCATAATTTTAGATATATAATTTTAAAACTAAATATCTAAATACCATAAATTTTTTAATTTTATTGAAATTTTACAAAAATTGTTTTTTTAATACTTTTAGCATAATTGTGAATATGTATTGATTTTATAATTTTATACATTTTATATTAGATTGGTATACTAAATATAACATCTAATAAATTAAATAAACAATTAAATTTTTTAATTTAGCAGATTTAACAAATTTTGGATAAATTTCATTAAACTAAACCAAAAATAGAATCATAATTTTTGATGTCTAGATAAATCTTGAAATTCATGAAATAGAATCTATGAAAAATTTATTTGATTTTGGTGATGTGTAGTTACATCAGAAATAGATATCAAAAAATAGCAATATTTTCAAATCAATACATTTATGGTGATTTTAAAAAAAAATTATTACAATTTTCATCATGATTTATCTATATTGAATGTGATTATTTAATATAAATATTAACCTTGAAATCGAAAAGGCTATTTTCTAGAAAATATTTTTTGAGTAATCATATCATACCATTAGATACACAGGTTCAAATCAGCTAAAAATTATTTTTTACATGTGGATGAAGCCTAGATAATATTTTTTTTTCACTTTTCATTCTTTTAGGATGTAGTGTTCCAAAAGAAGGGAATGAATCATATGTCATTTGTAGAGGGGAAACTATCCAGAAATTTTTATATAAATCTCCACCACCACATCCATGTTATGAGTTGGGATTTTTTTCCATTTTGATTATAACAATTGTATATGCATCATTGATATAGTCTTATTTGTTTAATAGATAATTGTTTTATCTTCGTCTCTTCTCTTGAATTTGAACTTTTATATTATTGAACCATTCCATTCTAAACTCCCTATAATAGGTAGATATCATTGATTCTGGAATGTGGGTTGGGGGATCATTTATTCTGGATGTTATTAACAAAAATATTTATCATTATTATATTATGATGATTTTATTTTTTAGATAACCATTTAAGGTTTATTGTTTACCTCACCATCTCTAATATTACTTTATTCTTCCCCCACATTTTTATTCATCTCTTTCATTGTCACTGTGCTACATACGGTGTGGACAAGCATTATGGCGATGAGTTGTGGGAGTATTGTACTGTATGTGGAGGGTATGTGTGAGATACTAAATATTGAATGTGAGGGTGTTGGGTGATAGGTTTGATCTCGAAAATTGGTAGAATATTTAGAATTAAAATTTTATTAAACAATGCTCATACGTCCTAAATTAATGATAACAAATAATTATTTCTTCTTCAATAACATATTTTTTTATCATTATCATTTGTTTATTTTATTTATTTTAGTTTTTAAATTTTTTTATCTAATTTTTTTAAAACCCCATTAAATGTCATTTTTTTAATATTATATTCAATTTTCAAAAATTGATAATTGTAAATCAGTGTTTTGAGTAAAATCATCAAGTGAACAACCTTAGGTGTTAACTTTATTGAATGCATAGTTAGAAATACATTATTATGGATGGATTAAAATGATAACACATTAATAAATGGTTCTCCAATGGGGTATGAGTTATGGGATTTTTTTCATGACTTATTAGCCTATCCCCATATGGCTATTTTTATTTTTTGTGGATCAAACAAGTTCATTTGCAAATCACAGAAGAGAAACCCTATTACCTATATGTCATTGAATAGTTATCTCTTGTATTTTCATTATATCAATCTATACCATTGGAGAATTTCACCATGATGATACTATGTTGTATTCTAATAATGAGTAGGTTTCTAACATGGACTATTATACTAGTCCACCTAGAGGTGGATTGGATGAGAGGTTGATGTCTTCATAACAATAACTATTTCCACACAAAGTCTCTCTCTATTTCAGGATAGGGTTAGTGTGGTTGGTAATTTATGAGACTATTATATAAAAACATTATATGGATTTCTTAAAATCATAATCTCCCTTATGGATTTTCGTAAATCAGACTATATATTTTATGTATAAGGGGATATACCCATACTCATTCAATAAATTCTCCATGGAAATTACAAAAAAGTATTACTACAAATATTTTTACATCAATATAATAAATTAGTCCCTTTATCTATGTAATTAAATTAGAAACACACTCATTCTCCCATAATATTAACTTGGTGAGGACAATTACACAAGAAATTCATAAGGTGGTGCTATACTACACAGGGAACTACCGAAGTAGGTCACCCAAGATACAAATTGATAATAATGTAAGAAAGAAGAAATTAAAAATGGATTCCCCTTGAAAATTAAGAAAATAATTTGATCCTTGAACCTTCTTACCTTTATGGGTTCCCCATCATCTGTCCACAACATCAAGAAATGTGGGAATGGTGTTTCCCTATATCACCCATTCTATAGAATGAGGTGAAGAATAAGTTGCTGAAATTCTGTGGTGTGGATATGTGAACCATAAATCATTGGTATAAAATTATTTCCAGTTGAAAAATTTCTTGAAACATCTCCAATATGTTTGGGAGTGAATTTGGATAATTATCTCTTAATAATTGGGTTCCATGACACGCATCTCCCCCTAAATGTTTTTTCTAGAACATGATTCATAGTGATCATGACATAATCATGGAATGTAACACATATCCAATTTATAAGGAACCATGAAAATCAATTGGGTTTGTCAAAGATTATTACATCCACCATCTAAAAACATTTCTAGTTGATCATGTACAATGTATTTTGTTCACATAGATTTACCTAATATTTATTGGTGATTAGGGTTCAACATGAAACATTATGAAGTCATCTTATATATATTCCCTATTTGGTTTGTTCATGGTAAGGATATTTTAATTGAGTATCATATAGCCTTAAATATCATGATAACTATCAATGAATATTGATTATTTTTTAGTTACGAAAAAATTTAATGATATACTAGTGGATTCATTAATCACTGTACATTTTTCTATATATCGATGAATAGTACATATTTCATCATTTGTACCTCTGAGCCCCATTGTATTCATTGATGTTATGTATGAACGCAGGATATATGGTTTTCATGATGTTTAAATTCCTAAAAAGGTGGAACATATTCCCCGTATTCCTCTTATCTACCTTTATTCTCCAACTTAATAGGGAGATTAATGAAAACAACATTCACAAATGGAGGTTTATAATGAAGAGTTACTATCATTCATGAGATTATCATCATTGTGGGGATAATATCTTCTAAGATATGGTTGTAACATGAGACCAACAATATACACTGACCACCCATCATTACCTAGGATGATTCTCTTTATCTGATATGATAGAGCACAATGATACATCTAATACATGTAAATTGGAAACCATCAATTTATCAATACGAATTAAATTAAATTTTTACAATTAGAATGGTTATTTTGATCATTATACACAACTGGAATATATTTTAATTTATTAACTATTTTCTTATGTATGTTAGAAGATGGTATTGTAAATGGTTGAGAATTACCCACATGTATTTCTGTGGGAACACTATGTGATCACCATTAAGTAATTATTAGATATGGAAGTGAATAGTGTGTGATGGATAAAACAAAAATGATAACATGTATATATAATATAAATCCTTTTTGTATTACTCCACTTTTTCGTGATCAGTTTGTTAATCGTACTGATGATCACTCCAAGCACTAATGATAAATAGTGGGGATGTTTTGGGTGGATGTGATGATGCTATTTTCATTTATTGGACAACAAGAAGAATATGAACAAGGATATTGATTCATCCCATGAATGATTAACTTACATGTGTATATTAGAATTATACCATTACCTTATACATATAGTATATGAAATATGTAACATTTTAACTTTTAGGTAGCTCTTCAGGTTCCCAAATCTGAATCAAATATGGCTTATGACAACCAAGAATTGTTTTAATAGAAACACCATACCTATAATTTTTTCATATAATATAAATCCCATAGTGTATGATTTTTAACAAAATAATTTATCCATTAATGTATGATTTGTTAAATTTTCATGAAACACATTTTACTTATATTATTTATTTTATAGAAAATATTGTTATATGTTTTCTGTGGAATGCATGATTCTTTAAATGTTACAATGTGACGCGTCCATCTGGAATTATATTACGGTCGAATTCATTATGTAATTTGATGTATCTTATGATATAATATGAATCATGCATGAACATGTTGCTATTTTTTAAAAATGGTGATTTAATGATTATGCACATATCTTATGCATGAACATGATGTTGGATTTGTTCATAACTATGCATGTTATTTGATCACTAAAATTCGATGATTTATTTTTATTCATTTCACATTCCCTTTAGTTATCTACTGCTTACTATAATGATTATGGTGATAATACAATTCCTTTGATATGATGAGTATTATTATTCTCACCCATGTTATATATATTCATTTTCTTACCTATCCTCTTATTGGGATTGTTTCCTCATATCATTATTTGATGTATATCGTCTGGTGATTACCTGGACTAAGTTGAAAGTTTGGGGCACTATGAATATAGAAAATAATTAATTAAATATGGTTTATGGTTGATTATGTAAATTCCATTTTCCCTAATTTTCTCCTTACACTAATCTATTGTATCTTGATTTGGTCACATTATCACATAGTTGAACATTAAAATGATGTAACATATATGTTTCCAAATTTGGGCCTCTACAGTTTAATTCAGAGAAGAATTTAGTTAATTTGGTGTTATAAATTAATAAACAATCACAAAAAACCATAGTATGACACTAAATATATGAATTCACCCATGAAGCATTATTTTATAAAAAAATTAAATATAGTGTTCCCCCAAGATATTCCTTTAATATTAATTCTAGAAAAGAATAATTTATTTATTCATGAACTATTGAATTATATTTAATTCAAACCATTTATTTTTATGAAGATTTTTGGAATGAGGAGGAATGAGGCCAAAAATCCATCTGGGTGATAGAGTAATTATTCTCAAAAAGAAATACAAAATGCCTTGGAAGGTAGAGTTCAAATCTTTAGAGTGATGCTTACCCAACGCCCTCAGGATACAATGAGAAAAACCTGAATAACGTGGAATTTCCTCATTCAACATAATGGGAGAAACTGAATATTGATTCATTTATATGATATTGACCACTTATAGTTAGTGAATTTTCTTATACACTAGTCACAGTATAGTTGGTCCACTCATCAGAGATGATTATTTATATGCTTCACTATTCATAGATAGAGAAGATTACTCTATCCATTTACCATTTGGTTATATAGTTTGATCAAAAGTTGGTGTTGATTATGGATATCATTCGGGATTATAAAATTTATGAGATGAAGTGGGATGAAATTAAGAATCAATTTATTAAATTTTTTTCCCGTAAACACTTTTAATGAATAAGGAGAAAGAATTTATAGATATAAAAGAAAAAAAAGGTGAACCCATAACATCTTATAAAGAAATATTTACAGGGATTACGTGGTACACCTCGAGTTATGTAATGTAAATTTATAGAATAATTGATATATTCATTTATGGTCCAAAATAAATCATTTGAAAGGATCTAAAAATTTGAGACGTTCAGAGTTATAAATATGTTGTTTGATGTTCTCTCAAAGTTGATATGGAGTTTGTATAATTTTCACATAACTATCGAGATATATGAAAGGAAAATTTTATTTTCAATTTGGATTATCTAATGAAAAATTTGGAATGAAAAATCAACCACTCAGACGTAAAAAACGTGGGATGAAACATAATGATATCAACTTCAAATGGATGAGGAATGGTTTCAAGTGTGGGAGATAAGGACAACAAGATCATGAACATCGATGAGACATAAAGAATATTGAAAATACGGTGGAGAAATGGAGAGTTACACCTATGGTTAAATGTTTCAATTATAGCGAAAAGGCTAATTATAAATGTATTTTCACTAGACCTCAAGTCCTTGAGGGTAATTTGCATCAACAACCACTGAAGGAATTGGGTCCAGGAGAAGATTTTTTATTCCCTATTTCTGATATGGATTGCGATACTGATATGGGGACCGGTACACCTATTATTAATTCATGATTGGAAAAATTACTATCTGATTTTGGTTCTATATATTCTTTATTATCTTTCATTATTATTATAACATTTAATCACCACCTCAAAATTTGGATGTTGTGCCATCTATGATTCCATAAAATGGTTAAATTGTGGCATCCAAATTATAAAACGCCATCTCATTTAATGAATTTGGGCCAAACCTATATGAATATATTGTCTTATTCATTTGGTGGAATTTGGTACTATATTTGGAATAGGTTGTCTATCATTATACATAACAAACATCAACTCTTAGTAATGGGAGATCAATATTCACATTCCAAAGCATCCTCCAATTCTATATATATATATATATATGTGGATGAATCATTTGTAGAATTTTAATATCATGTGTTGATATTATGTCTTTATAACAAAGAATCTCTATTCAAAATTGCTTTGAAATGAAGATAATCATGATCAAATACATTCCCATTATGAGGGACAACAGTAATGTGTTCCATTTATAATTACATTGTATTACTCTATGATGATGGTTTAGTTAAGAATTAATCATCCCATTATATTTCTTCCTATATTATTGAAACCATACATGATGGAAACCATTGGGATAGAAGATCTGATGAAGTTTTTATAGGATAATGTGGACAAGGGTTTTCTATGCCAGATATAATGAACATCAGGTATATCAATCAACTTTGTAAAAAATATGGATAGATCGATGACCATATAAATTGATTATCATGGTATAAAAAATATTGCTAATGATAAATTATCCTCGTCGATTGATATATTAATTGTTTTATTATTTTTATGGGGACAAATATTCTCTAAGGTGGATATTTGGTCAGGATGTCACCAATTGATAGTGATGATGACAGATATTCCCAATACTACCTTTTCAATGAGGTATGGACACTATGAGTTCATATTTTTTCCTTTATGACTCACTAATTCTACATAAATATTTATGGAATTAGTGAATAGAGTATTTATAAATTACAACAACAAATTTTTATAGTATTCATAGATTATATTCTAATATACTCTAAGAGTAAGAGGGAAAAAGGATATATTGCTTCATATGATGAAAACATTGAAAAGGGAGAATAAAAATGAATAGTATAGTAAATTCGAGTGCAAGATGGGTATTGTTTCATTATTATGGCATGTTATTTCTAATACAAGAATATATGTTGATAATTCAACGAAAATCTGATAGAGGAGTGTCTCAAGAAAACCTCAATAATGTTGATTTCGAGTTTCCTTTATCTCAGAATGTAGTATCGAAGATTTTTGAAGAACCTATCATGATTTTAAAAAATCCAAACCATGATAAATAGAATGGGAGAAATATTTTTCTAGACCCATAAATGTGAAGACAACTTCAAAGAGATAATAAAGAGGGTTATCACCATGTATGTGTTCCCACACCAAACTAGTGGGGAACCATTCATGGTAGACAATGAAGATTAAAAAACTATATTACGATGTGTACTAATGAATGATAATAATGTTATATCACAAGCCTCAAGGAATTTGAAAAATTACTGATAGAATCTATCCCATACATAATCTGGAGTTCGCAGTTCTAATCAATAAGCAGAAAATTTAGATGCATTGTCTCTATGGGGAGAAGTGTGAAATATATACATATCATAAGAGCATAATTTATATATTCACATTGAATAATATAAATATGAACTACTAATGATGAGTAGTTCTCACCATTAATTATGAATTTCCAATCCACTACAATCATGGAAAAGAAAATAAAGTTGAATATGTGCTAAGTTTAAGGGACAATTAAATATTATCTATGATGAAAACTGATAAGGATAAAATACTTTTTTATTTGAAAATGATGTTTATGAGAATATTTTTAGAAGTAACACCAACAATCATTTCTCAAATGATTTATCAACCATTCTTCATAGAGAAAATATAGGATTCTTGATGTAATGATGTGTAAATGCAGAAGAAGGTGGAATACATGAGAATTGGGAAATCCTTGGAGTTAAAAATTGATAAATATGGAGTAGTAAGATTTGGTCACAACTTTTTTTACCATCTAATCTAGAGATGAATAAAAATATTTTGTGTGTCACACATAACTCAACCATCACTATTCACCCAGGAAGCACAAATATGTATAGATATATATTATAGAACTATTTTCAGGAAAATATGATGAAGTTTATTACTGAATATACCTCAATTTTACAAGTAGGTCAGTAGCTAATGTATGAAAAAAATGTATAATGGGAAGATACAACCTTTACATTACAAACATGGAAAATGGGTAAACATCTCTCTAAACATTGGAAGTCGCCAAATTATTCTAAACTATAATAATTAATATTTAATCTAATGCATTATCCTCATATATGAAAACAAAATTATTTATAAAAAATATTAATATGGAAGTTCACTAATAAAAAATAATATCTATTATGGATAAATATCCCCATATTACATGATCATTCATACATGTATACAAGTGAACTACTCATGACTACCATGAAAATAAACACCCCTGAACAAGGAAATTGATTACTATAAATCATCGAAATGAACGTACACAAACTTAATAAAAATTGAATTAATAAAATATAAATTTAAGTGTTTAAGTGTTTATTATTTATGGAATCTAATTTGATTAACCAAGATATTAATGTGAATAAATCATTTAGAAATAATGTAAGGTGGTTCTCAAACTTAATTTCCTTTAATTGGGATATTTCTAATTCATTACTACATTTTTTGTGAATGTTATTTTATTATTCATATAATATAATTTCTTTGTTCATATATTTTATTTTTAGGAAAACAATGTCTTCCAACATGATTTAATGGAAAAATAAAAAAAATCCCAAATATATCTTCCTTCAAAAAAGTCATTTTTACTTCTCTTGAGATTGTTTCATCATCACTCATGATTTATGATTATTATACCAATTACAGTATTCCATTATTATTTTTGGATACCCAATGTTTCTCCATTAATGAATGATATATTATATACACCACAAACCCATTTTCTTTCTTTATTTTATTTTAAGGAAATGATTGTTATATGTGTTATGTGTCGTGCATGAGAAATTAATTATTATGATATTATGGGTGTTCCTGGAATTATATAGCACTAAAATCCATTAGTTAAGGGTATTTAACCCTTTATATAATTGGAAATATGTTTGAAATTTATTGTATCGTTTTTTCCAATGGTAATGTTATGATTATGAACCTATCTTACACATGAACATTACACTATCTTTCATCACCACTAGGCATGTTAGTTGACCAAAAAGAAACAATGCATAATTTTTATGCAGTTATACATTCCATGATTTATATAATTATTCATATAATGATTATAATTATGTTCCCATTGTTATTCTATGATGACAATGATTGTTCAATCCCATTTTATATTGAGCCATGTTCTCATCTATCATCTTTGTAGGATTTTAGTTCACCCATTTTCTATTAATTATATCCTCTGGTGATTATTTATAATAAAGAGAAAACATGGCCCCCCTAATAATATTGAAAAAAAGAAATTAAATAATTGTTCTATTTTATTATGTAAATATTATATATGGTTCTAATTTCTTCCAAACACTAATCCCTTAGATCTTGGTTTTGTAACTCTAATGTATTTTTTATCATTATGTTGGTGTAATTATAATTTATGGAATGAATGTGTTACATATTTCTCTCCTTTATAGGATTAACAACGAAACCATAATTTCTACCATATTTCAGTAGTAGATGCGAAGACTATAGGGAATAAATATTACAATGAAAACATATGTTTTTTTCATCTAATTTATGATAGAAATTCAAACACATTCATGTAATTATATGGGGATTTTTTGACCTTGTGGACCTTAGACTAGAATTATTAATGGTCAGAATGAATTGATATCCACCTTCCCCCAACATTGGTAGTGGGTTTGGGAGTATCTCTCTAACACCATTGGTAGTATTGAATTGTTACAGGTACTTGAAAATGACACATTGGATCTTCCAAGTATACCTCTAGTGAAGATAAGAATATCCCTCAGATGACAATATTATGAGAACCCCCTAGATCATTTACATTTTATATGTAGATGACAATATTAGAAGGACCTCTATAATTATTGGTAACCAGTTTTCCCTTTGGATGAAATTTATATGGATGGAGTTCTTCTACATAGGCAGGACCTCAATGTTAGTAGATAGTATTAAGGGGAGGGGAATTATGGATTTGTTCATCATCATGGGTTGAAATTCATGATGGTTTCTGGTAGAATTTTTTAGGATAGTCATCCTTCTGTTCCCAATGTTAATATGTTATCTCAACATAAACCTATATAAAATGTCAAACATTACTGCAGTGATGATTGAAATAGATTTATCATTATTGGAATAGTATATAATATAATTTGATGTGGTAGTTAAATCATAATGGTGGTATGATTATCCATAGTTTGTGAACATTATAGTTTAGATCGGTGGTAGGTTCATAAAGGATTTATTCAATATATATGATGAATGGTTTGTTTAACCATTGTTTTTGTGACATTAGGTGGTGTTGAAATCCATATATAGAATATTCATAACAGTGTTTTCAACTTGTGTTTCTATAAAATCTTATACCTCATCGATATATGGGATATAGATACCAGAGAACTACAAGGAGACACTCATGGAATGGGCTTAATTTGAAATTGGGTTATTTATCCATGTTTTATCATTATTTATAGCAGGATAAGAATTTCCCAACAACTTCCATGTATTGATGATCAATATTATTTCTCGGAATGACAATTCCAGGTCATTGAATAAGGGGAGTGAAATGAAAACAACACATTGGATTGTATATGTCTAGTAGAAGGAACGAGGGTGCATGGAAGCCATGTGTGTCATTGATGTCACCATAGAATCATATTTTATTGGATTCCTACATTGTTGAATCATATACCACCACACCGTTTGTTAGTTAGGACATATTACCAGACAAATATTCTTTGATAGTGTCTCTCTGAAACATTCGATTGAAACCATCAATTAATATCTCATAAAAGTTATTTGTAATGTTCCCAACATTACTAATTAGAGGGGAATGATAATCAATTTTAATATATGATTTATAAAATAAAAATACATAATTCTCATCATATTATAACTACTAAATGAAAATACATCCACAAGAGGATAACCATTAAATTTTTTAACACATCCAGTTGGTTGTGATTTCACATGTGATTAATATCCTTCGATTTTTTACTAACATATGTCCCCATATTAAAATGGTTTGTGCCCTTCACCCTTAGGATTGATGATGTAATCTTCTTAATACATATGATATGATGGTAAGCCATATATTCCTTTTATTAATTCCACATTAAATCTTCGAACATATTCTTGGATTAAATTACTAGTCAAAGACATGTTGATGGATATTTCATTGAGATCCATTATTTAGTAGAAAAAATAAATTAAACATCATGTTTTCATGATAGGATGTGTAATTGTAGTTTGTGACTATGATTGAGTAATTGGTATATTTTCCATTTTCAAATAATATCCATATTTTGTTTTATATTGTAATCATATTACTGTGAAATAATTAATCATTGTTACAACACTTGGAACATTATGTGGTTACTATGAGGAAACATACAATTGGTCAATAAGGTACCATGGTCCCGTCAAATAATGATACATATACTAGAAACACAATGCATACCAGGTTTGATACGTGTGGTATCCAATAATATTCAATCTAGTAAAATTATTCATATCACATATGGCTTCTGAGGCTCATCAAATGGGGCATAACATACTCATCAGAAAAAGTAAAAATAATAGACTAGTCTCTTGAGTGAAGGATGGGGAGGTCCTCTTCTAATAAAATTGGTTTCTAATATAAATAATGTATGAAATCTCATGATTCTCATATGTGGTTATATATTTAGATTTTATAGTATATAGAGGGATAATATATCATATGCTAATCATATTAGATTTTATTGATCATTACCAATGATTCCCAAATCCCATTAAATATTGGTTTATTTTGAAATATTTTTTAAATTTCAAATGAATAAATACTTATGTGTATCTTCTTATATATAAAAGTTAAATTCATGGATATTAATATATTAACATTCTAGTACAGATGGTCCCATATATTCTCAATATGCATGGGACGTTAGAACAACACTCCTCTTCAATTATCACTTTAACATAAATGATTAAATAAACTCTTCACTTCATAAAACATAGAAGATCAAGAGGTATAATGTCTTAGGGGAATAGAAACATTACATAACAACATAAAACAAGAAAAAAGTCATTATTGAAAACTTCTTTTGCATGACCACAAACATTCATTCATACATAGCATTTCATGGGATAACCTCCGGACATGGATTTGAAAAAGGTGTGCTATGAAGCCAAAAAATCGATTAAACAAGGAATAACATGAAGAATAATGTACGTGGTAAGAAATATGCATATCAATAGGGAATAAGAGAATCATGAAAAAAAGGTGTGACATAGAATGATTATCATAAAATGGAAATGTAGAAGAAACACATAATGTGGTATTAACATGATCCAAGGTTCATTGAACAAGGATAATGAGTAAAACCTCATTGAACATGAATTAGAATTAGTAAACCCTCATTTCACATGATGTATCATGATACTAATCATTAACCAACGCATTGGAGCTCTATTAGGGTGCACCCTTCTTAATCATTTCATTCCAAGTATAAGAGTTCTACATGGATCATATAACATAGAATCATTAAGCATCATCATTTATTCTACTATAAAATAATTTGGAGTTTATAAAATAAACACTATTATAAATATGTAAATGTATTTAATATATAATGCATGAAACACTGAGTCCCTACAAAACACAACTTAGTAATAACCCAGACATGTAAAAATAATTTTTCCACCTCTATGATTTAAATTTTGAAAAATTGAAAAACACCAATGCGTTTAGAAAGATATTTAATGTCTCATAAGCCAAAATTAGTTTTTGGCTAATTGTAACATACCCTTATGAAATATAAAATACAATTATGAATAGTAACAAAAAATAATGAATAGTAAATCTTCTAGATAAATAGAAACATCACCAATGAATGTATAAATACAATTCAGACATCTTAAAACTAAAAAAATTATCATATTATATGTATTGGTATTTAGTAATGTCATAATATTTTAATTACAATTTTATAATGAAATTTAATAATTTTAAATGAAAATTTATTTTCAAAATATTTATTCATAAATTTATACATTATTGACTTATGGTTATAAGATAATTTTATGGGACCTTGATTGATTTCTAAATGTTTAATAAAAAAAGATATAATCTTCACGTTGTTTTTTTTGGAATAAATTACCATTAAATTTATAAATTAATTAAATAATAATATAAAAAAAATTGAAAAAAATTATTTCATATTTTATTTATATTCATACAAAAATGTTCAGTGTGATTTTCTTGGATTTTTTCTAAAATTATTTAATTTTTGATAAATAGAGAAATACAGTAAAATTCCGTGTATAAAAAATATCAGCAAAATACACTATTTTTGACATCATGAGTAATTTGTGGAAAATGTTTTCAAACTCACATGCACTTATTACTATTATAGTCACATGAAACAACACTATTGTTTTTCTTGTGGGAAATAATAAAATAAGGACTTAAATATTCAAAATTCACTCCTCTCCTCCACTATACCCCCCCCCCCCCCCCTCAATACCTCTTTTATTAACTAATATAAAGCCTTGAAACTTGTCTGAGGACTTCAAAAATACCCTTCCTTAGTCTCTCCCATGACAAGTAGATATTGGTCTTTCCAAAATACCAAAACCTATTACCTAAAGAGGCTCTCAAAGACAATTACTTCAAGAGGTAAATTCGACTTTTCATTTCGTTATTTTCTTGTTTCCTTTTATGTGCTATGCATATAATGTTTTCATACCATGTTCATAGTTCCATTTTATTTGGTCCCAATATTATTTTAAGAGTCTTATATGAATGGGTAACCCCCTTACCCATCATTTTAATGTTTTCTATTACCATGTTGTGTAGCCGTTATGGTGCAGATATTTTGTCCCAAAATCTATCTCTTTTCAAGAACCATTATTATGTTATTATATTTTAATTACAAATTTTTTATATTAGTATATGTAATTAAATATCACCCATACTATATATAATATGTTATAATGATTATATAACCTTTTTATCTCATCAATAAATTTTTTTAATTTTTAATGGACATCATTAGGCTATTGGATCTTTGAAAGGGATTTCTCAACTTTTCTATATTTTGAGTTCCTTTATTTTTATTTCCTCTCATCCATTATAAAAAATTTGGTGATGTCTCCATTATCATACATGTATCCTAATTGTTTCAGGATGAATTAATAATTATTCTTCATCTCTCATTTCCCAATCTTTTATACTATGAATGAAAACATGACCTGAGAGGTGCTACATTGCCACATTAAAGGACGATGGGTATGCAATTTCTATTACCAACTTCAATTATGGTCATGAAACCATTATTATTGTTTAAAGATACTATAATATATGTATTATATCTCATATATGGTTCTATAATCATATTTATTCCATGGTTTTTATTTATAAATAAAAATGAATTCGTTGTGTTCAAAAACCTGCCAATTAACACAATGATTTTCATTAAATAATTTATATAATAATTCATCTTCACTCAATGTAACCTAATAAAATTGAATACAATTTAAAAATATTTATGTTCAGTAATAAAATATACCTTCAATTATAGGAAAACCTCCTGATTTTAAATGATTTTTTGTTCATGTATTTAAGTATACTGTCCATGAAGATAATACTCTCAAACAATAAAATCAAACCTCTTAAACCCATCACGAAGGCCATTGATGATCATAATAAGTCTATAATAAATCAATTAAATAATTAAAAGATTTTGGAAATATTAATAAATGAACATAATTTAGTTATCTGGGACACTATGATCAAGTGAAGAAAACCAACAGACTTTAGGTAAGGTTCTCTTCATCTCACTTCCATTTTTATGAAATATTTCTGTATTCACTACAAAAACATGTGTATGGTGCATGAATACTGAACATTAAGGTTACATAACATTAAAATATAATTTTTCATCATATTCAATGTATCATTTAAATTTGATTAATTTTTGGGAAAATGAATTGGTTGATTACAATTTCGAATGGGTTTTGAACATGATCCTCCATTTTAATTCCGGTTAGTTTTATTATCTACTAATCTCAATGAAATTCTTATTTATTATTATTTAATCCACATATATTATGTTTTAATTCAATAAATAAGTTTACCAAGAATAATATTCCTTTATTTTATTGTTATTCACATGTTTTAAAAGTTTTATTCAACATTTTTTCGCGATAAAAACCCCAATTCATAGGATCTTTTCGAATTTTTACGTGTATTCAAGAGTACACCAGAATTTGTTTTAAGCCATCATTATTTCTCTAAAAACATAAATTTATAATGAAAATTTATCTTGTATCAATTATCATTTTCAAAGAACAAATGTTCTTTTCCAAATTAAAATTCATTGTAATATTTTCCATAAAATGCTTGAAAATGTTTTTTCTGTAGAATATTACTAACTATTTTTTCATGATTTCACTTCTTTGGAACGTATTTTATTCCAAAAATATAATTTCAATGTCCTAATATTTTATTTTTTTGGAAATTAATAATTAAAATATTATTTAATGGAAAATACGAATGATTTTCCAAAAGAACTATTCATTCAAAACTAAACAGGATTTTTGTCATCTCACGGTATCATTTATGAGATATATGGCTTCTTCTACAAATACTTTTTTATAGTGGTGTATTTCATACCCTTTGGTATATCATATAATGTGTCATCCTATTCTTTTGTTATTCTAATTTATTTTTATTAGATTATTTCAAGGTGGTATGAGACTCTTCTGAATTTACCTCATGGATTTTTCAGTTGTCTCATTTAAATGTATCATCATCTAAGTCAACATTTATTGTTAAATATTTTACTTCATAGGGGTTTAACTCCTATATTATCATTCCACATGTTTTGTTGAATGGTTTATTATTAGTTTTACTATGTATGTTCTATCTTGAAATCATTTACCAATTCATTCTTAATTGATAGTGTTTATGCTTAATGTTTAGGGAATATTATTTTCATTTCATTTGTTAGTTTCAATATGAATGTATATGTTCGTTTTATTTATACCCATTCATATGAGGAATGAATTGGACATAGTAACTATTGGGTGGGGTCCAATATATCCCCTCAGCACATCAGTAAGTCTCTTGATACAAACTATGGTCTTTGCACAAGGTTGTGACAAAATGATTATTTATGGTCTTGACACGAGGCCTTGATGGTATGGTTACGATGTCCTACATTTTTCATTCCTTCATTTTGAAAATAGTCCTGAGGGTTCATGTGGTTATCTGATAAGTAGAATACCCATGATTATGACATTATTTATTCAACTTTTATCTCTGTCATAATGTGTTCATGTGTTTGTAAAAGGCATAAGATTTTAGTTATTCAACAATGTTTATGATATGATATGTTCTGCTTTATTGCTTAACCTTACTGTGTGTTTGAGATCACCCATTTATTATTATTATTTTTCTCACAACTTGAATAAGTTTATTATGAATTACCCGCATGGATAAAACTATAGTTGGGGATTTTCTAAATAAAACATATATGTTGTATTTATTTTCATGTTGTAATGTTGAAACTATATATGTATCTAGATTCCCAAAAATACTTAACTACTTGGTCCTTTTGGATCTTATTACTAGTAATGATGAAAATTAAATAAATTATATCTCCAACTCCGGGAAACTGGGGTCAGGTACTAGCACTTATCTTTTTGCTATATCCCTTATTTATTCTCTTTAACTATAATATTTACCACATGTATTTTTACTCAGGGAGAGAGAACATTAATACTATACAAATGAAAAATTTAACAATAAAAGGATCATATAAGAAATTTTCAACCTTATTCCAATCATTTTTCTGAATTTATTTGTTTTATTAATTATATATCAAATAAAATAATATTTTTTTTCAAATATCGTTAATATATATTATGACATTGTTCATTCGATTGGAATAATAATATTAATAAAATAATATTACTCGGAAAATACTTTTTATACATCCTTAATATGATATAGTCATCTAGAAAATTCTTGTTTTACATCAATTCTCTCAAATTATATTTCTTTGAATAAATTTTAGATAACTTATTGGATGTCTCCACTAGTGAAATTATTAAGACATCACTACTGTGAATGTAATTTAGGTAATTATTTTATCACTAAATATTTTGATTTAAACTATATGATTAATGTAATTCCATTGTATTGTAAAATAATATTTAATATTTAACATACCAATAATATAACATAATATAAATTTTTTTACTATTATTAAAAATATGATTGGGACATCTATGACTTTGCAAACAATAAAATATTATAGATAACATAACCAGAGTAAAATAGTTATAAAAGGTCATATAGAAAAACAAAATTTATTATAGATGAATTGAGATCATCAATTAATATTTGAGAATGTTTTTGTTACATTTTCTAGTCCATATAATTTTAATTTTAACCTAATTTTCCCAATTTAACCTTTACTATTGTAATAGAAATTTCAAAGGTCACAATTCATATTAGAACAAAACTAAAATAGGAATATTTAGTAAATTTGGACATTATGAAAAAAAACAGGGGCAATTATTTCTATATAAATAACAAATAAGTTGAATAATTTAATATTAAATTAATCCCTTTTAATGTAATGAAAAACAATATTATTGGAAAATGGATTTTTAGTCCAAAAATATACATATACACAAATGTGGGAAAATGACGATAAGAATAAAATTTATCTTATTATTTATAAGTATTGGTTTTTATGTTAAATTTATATAATATTTAAATTATAATGATACTTTAATATAATTAAATATGTATTATTATTAAAATCCACACTTTTCACTCTTCACTAGAAAAGAATTCTTTTTAGAAAATTACCAAAATACCACCCCAAGGTAATTTAGAAATTATTAATCAATATATTATATTTATTAATATAAATAGAATTTATAAAAGTTTTAAAATTATGATTCAAAACATTTTTTCCTTTAAATGTAGTCCAAACTACCTTTAGGCCAATATTAATTTTTATGTGTAAAATCAGATTTCTTCTTATATTATAACTGTAAAATATTTTGGATCAATTTAAAAAATGTATTTAATATGTAATATATAATTTTACTAAGGAATTTAATATTATTAATTCCAAAAAAATTAATGGAAAGGTTATAAGAAAAATTATTTATTATATATTGGGTGTTTCATGCAATGTAAGCTATATAAGAAATTAAATTAGAAAAGAGACATACCATAAATTCTTGGGGTGTTATATTCTTACCTCATTGAATAAATTTAATCCTTTTATTTGGAAATTTTTTGTTGATAAAAAATAATGATACTTGAATATTATTTTTTATAAAACCCACATCATAAATAGGGTTTATAAAAACACTTCATTATTAGATGGGATGGAAAATGTGGATGTAACACCCGAGACTTTTATGTTATATAAATCATCAAAGGAATCTTTTTCTACACAACACTTTCTTGGCTTGTTTTACACGGAATCGCGACCTTCCTCGATAGCTTGCGTCGTACGCAATACCGAGTTTCACTAAACAACGATATGCTATTAAAATATTATTAAAACTAGCCATTATGAATAGTAATAACAACTTTATGAAATTTTAAAAATTTTATTTTTCAAAATGGACTTCATTTTTGGATTCGGAATATCGAAATTAGCCTAGGGTGAAATTTTGGTATTTTTCTGAAAACATTCAATTTTTGATGAATAGTGAAACTACTAAGTGGTAGGTTAAAAACTGAATTTTGCATAAAACATAATTTTACCGCTTCTGTGAATGGAATTTCAAAAATCCTACTGACACGGTTGATATCAGTAAGTAAAATGTGGTTCAATGAGATAAAAATAATTTTTTGTTGAATAGTATCTTTTTACCCTTTTTAACGCGGTTAATTGTAAATAGGGTAACTAAGGGTAAATATGATATTACTATTACCCTAACACATGTCATAATTCTATTGGATAAGTTTAATTCGACCAAAAACGACCTTATGAATATAATATGACTATTTAGGTCCACATGGATTAGATTATGACATTTAATATTATTTTATTTAATGAATAGTTAAAATAGTTAAAATCAATGTTTAATAACTAAAACATTTTTAATATGGGGTTATACGTAAGATAAATTCGACTATAAATATTCATTAGAAAGATAAAAATATTTACTACTTAATGATATTTTATTTATAATTTTTAAACTTTAAATAAAATAATTTATTTATGACACAACGATGATGCAGTAATTACCCTTTTAAGGAAATGTTAACATAATTGATGTTATAAATGCTCAAATAAATGTAATTTGAGACTTTTTATGAATTCCACTAGTTTTCTAGGTTACTATGAAATATTAGTGTTGATTTAATCAACTTGGTTCGAACATATAATTCTGTTATGACTTTCACAAAAATCATATATCAAATAGTGTCAAAATTGACACAAAATAGTTTTTAAATAAAATATTATATTATTAATTGTTATTTTATTCCTAAAAATCTATGGTTCGGCCAAATGACATATATAAAGATATATATATTAATAATAATCAACTTGGGGTTCGTTTGGCATGTTATAGTAAGTGTATTAACCATATAGTGTAAGAAAACAAAAAGGCACGGTAAAAGTTAAATTATATAACTTAGAGTTAAATCTCATTGATAAGGTTAAAATAATATCCTAAACTTGTCTAAATTCTATTGGTTGATAGGATTTTGACCCATCCCCACTTTACCTTCGAAATAAGACCCTTTGGAACCATTATAAACCGATTTGTACTTTAATATAAAATAATATTTTGAGATATTCCTAAGGTGCCCCTCTCCTCCCTTATAAAAGGGCACCTCCTCCCCCTCCTCCTCACACCAATTTGAGCACTCAAGCTCGGCCAACCCCTTCCAAAATCCCTTCTCCACTTACCTAGAATAATCATAGATGTCCTGGTCTTCTTCAAAGACCAATCTTAGTTCCCTAAGTGGAGGATTCAAAGAGGTGTTTCAAAGAAGAGGTAATATCCATTACCGATCTTTTCAATTTCTTTCTTCTTCAACTTCTTATTCTATAGTTGTTTCATGATAAAGTAATAACAACAGTATTACTTACATAATGATATGTTATTATAAATATGAAACAACCCTAATTCACCTTCTATCCATCCTACGGAAAAATGAAATCACCGCGCGTGCGTACGTACGGAATACCGTCTCCACGCCGTGGTGTAATCTATTTTCCACCATCACCTTACAAGGATGGGCATAATGGTGTAATGAGTAACTATATATGATTATTATAAAGTGATATTTATAGTGAAATAGTATAAATACACTTAAATACAATTCCACGATCATGGGAACAATATCATCGCTCGTGCGTACGGATGGAATACCGTCTCCACGATATGATGCGACTCGTTCTACATGATCATCATTAAATAGTAATTATATAAATGAATTGAATGAATAAATATGATATATGTTACACTAATACCATTCTGGATATAAGTTATCTATAACCTTAAAAGAAGAATAAGAATTTATTCGGCAAAACTCGCATAAGAACAAAAGGCAATAAAGACCCGAGTAACAAGTAACAACGAAATATTACTAATAAGAAGCTAAGAATATGACCATATATGATATCATATCAATATGTATGATTCTGGAATAAGTCAATAACATTATTTAAACCATTATACAGAAGCTTCGGACATGTACAAAGCAAATCAGACCTAAGGTAAGGGAAAATATCACAATCTCTCTTTTATCCGAGATTGTTTTTACTTTGGTAATTTCTGGGGTGTATTTTATCATCCACATCCATGTTCCCTCAATATGTAATATTTTTTCCATCCTTCCCCAATATTTTATATCCAATTTTACCCTTCGGTGTGTTTTTAGTAAAAGATATGAAAGGAATCTTTTGTCGTTTTTCGTACGAGTTACTTTTTGACTTTTCGGACAAAAGTACGAAGAATGTTTTTTTTAAACTTATACGGAATGAATGGATTTTTAAAACTTTATTTCCAAGAAGCTTCCTTTACATGTTTTCAAGTTTATTTTGAATCAACTTCTTTTAGTTTAAATTTGTATGACATGTTAAGAAAGGAAAAATGTTTTTGAAGATGAAAGGATATTTTCCTCAAGAATGGAGTTCAAGTGTTTTATCAAAATTATTTTCCATCTAAGATAATAAAGGGTTATATTTTTATCCCTATTATTACATTTATTTGATTATGTTTTGAGGGAATTATTTTTATGAAGTCATTTACCTTATATGATTGATTTATGATGTCATGATGTTTCAAGAATCCCATTTTTGTTACATGTGTTATGTGATGATGTATGATTTATGATTATGTGGCACACATAAGAAAGGATTCATTATAAGATGGGTGGGACCAATATCTCCCTCCAATGCATTGGGTAAAGATTTATATCTCATGAGATAGACAAGTCTGGAACGGAAGGTTATTTCGGTTCAGTGATACAGGACTGAAACGAGGAGTGAACTCAGTTCAGAAATGGACTTTGTCCGCTAAGATAGTCATGGCAATGAGTCATGACTAACAAGAAATGATTTCCCATGATTATGTGTTCATTCCACAAAGTTTCAAGTTTTATGTTATGATTATGGGGATCTCATTTTCACTTCTATGATTTCTTCCATGTTAAGATATTATGATCTCTTTTGCAGGTTATGATTTTCAAAAAGATATGATATGATTTTTATTATTTGCCCTTGCTGAGCATTTGAGCTCACCCTTTTTTGTATGTTTTCTTTTCCCCAGGTCAGGAAGATGGATATTAAGTAGAATATGCTAAAAGGGACCCTAGATATGATGAAATAAATGGGAGACACTGTAGAAGATTTATGAACCAGTTGTTTATGTTTCCCAGTTTCTAAAGACACTATACCTATACGGTCCTTTGTGGTTTTGTCATATGTTGTAATAAGTGTGATTCAATTTTGAAGTATTAACAATGTATGTAAAGTATGGGTCGTTATAGTTGGTATCAGAGGAAGGGTATAGTCAACCATTGGAAACTAGGATGTGAAAGCCTTAGTAAGAACCATAAGGATAAGTCTAAGCATAAAACACAATCTTATTGTTTTAGAAATGGCCATGAATAACCTAGGATAAGACCTTAAGCGTGAAAATTTTATTCTTGAATTATGTGGTTTTCCTATTATAATTAGTGTTGCTCACACTATTCTTCTTGGTTTTAGTCAATGGCTGGAACCCGAAGGAACCGTGTTAATGCGGAATGCGATGGGAAATGCAATGAGTGTCCCCCTGAGCAACCAAACGATATGGGAGCTGGAATGAAAAATCTTGTAGCCATGCTCACACAACTTTCTCAAGATATTAATCATGCAGGACTTCCAAATGAGAAAAGGAATGAGCAACATTCTCTTGAATCCTTCATGAGGCAGCATCCACCTTCTTTCAGCGAGTCTACTAATCCATTAGTTGCTGAACAATGGATTAGTACTACCGAAAATATATTTTCAGTTATTCAATGTTCTGAACATGATAAAGTCATCCTAGCAGTGTATCTTTTGGAAGGAGATGCTGATCAATGGTGGAATCATATTAATAATACAAGGCAAAGGGATGAAATTGAGTCCATGGAATGGGACGAGTTCAAGAACATATTTTCCAATATGTACTTCCCTCGTATTCTCCGAACAAAGATGGAGAAAGAGTTTCTTGAACTGAAGCAAAGGGATGATGAATCTGTTGGTAACTATGAAGCAAATTTTACAAGACTTGCAATGTACGCTTCTGGTATTATTATCCAACCTGAGAGTAAGATCGATCGATTCATTAGTGGCTTAAAACCAAGTCTTCGAAGGGCGTTAGCCATAAGGGACTTCAATAGCTATGAGGAAATCGTTCGATGTGCTCTCAAAGTCGAGATGGATATTGGAGTAAGCCATCAGTCATATGGGTTTGATATGAAGAGGAAAATGGAATTCAACGGAAAATATAAAGAGCACACTGAAAAGAAGATGAGCTTTCCCTTATGCTCAAAGTGTGGAAAGAAACATGGAGGGAGTTGTCTTAAAGGGACAAGTAAATGATTCAAATGTGGAAAGGAAGGTCATCAGGCATTTGAATGTCGCGATAATGGGAAGAAGTTGTCTAATGATGCAAACAAAGGAAGGGATACATAGAATGAACCTACTACACTTTAATGTTTCAAGTGAAAGGAGATGGGGCATTATGCCAATCAATGCCCAAATCCAAGGGTTGATGATGATGGTCGACGTCAACAAACTCTTAAGGCTAAAGACAAAGGAAAGTAACATGCAATTTCTATCAGCGATGTGGAGTACGATAACAAAGTGGTGAAAGGTACACTTACCATCCACTCTAAAGTAGCAAATGTTTTATTTGATTCTGGATCCACCCACTCTTTTATTTCTGAAGAATTTTCTAAGGGTATCACTGTATTACCTCAACAATTAGATGTTGAGTTAGCTGTGACAACACCTAATGGCACATCAATCGCATCAATAGTTTATAATTCTTCTCCAATTGACGTTTGTGGGAAAGTGCTTCCTGCAAATCTTGTGATCCTTCATTTAGTGGAATTCGATTTGATTCTTGGTATGGATTGGATTTCATTATACGGAGCTCATATCAATTCCCAAAGAAGGGAAGTCACATTTCACATTCCCGATCAATCTATGATCGTCTATCAATGCAAGGATGAACATAACCTTCCAGTGGAAATTTCTTCCATTTTATGGGTATTGATTCCACTAAATGGCGGTTATTTATATCAAATGGTTGGTGAGAAACTCGTGATTAAGAATATAACCATCGTACGGGAGTTTGATGATGTCTTTCTGGAGGAATTACCGGGTCTTCCACCAAATCGTGAAGTTGAGTTTTCAATAGAACTCGTACCAGGTGCTTTGCCTATTTCAAAGACACCTTATAGAATGGCCCCAATTGAGTTGCAGGAATTGAAGAAGCAACTCCAAGAGAATATTGATAAGGGATTCATACGCCCTAGTGCGTCACCTTGGGGATCACCTGTTCTATTTGTTAAGAAGAAAGATGGATCAATGAGACTCTGTATTGATTATCGAGAACTTAACAAGATCACTATCAAGAACAAATATCCTCTCCCACGCATTGATGACTTATTTGACCAACTACACAGAGCTCAATACTTTTCCAAGATTGATCTTCATTCAGGGTATCATCAATTAAGGGTCAAAATGGAGGATATACCAAAGACAGCTTTTCGTACAAGGTATGGACACTATGAATTTATTGTGATGCCATTTGGTCTTACTAATGCCCCTGCTATCTAATGGATCTAATTAATAGAGTATTTTGAGACTATCTTGATCAATTTGTGGTAGTCTTTATAGATGGTATTCTTGTTTATTCAAAGAGCAAGGAAGAACATGAAGATCACTTGGGAATTATATTGAAGACCCTGATAAAGGAGAAGAATTATGCCAAATTTACCAAGTGTGAATTTTGGCTTCACAAAGTTTCATTTTTGGGTCACATAATCTTAAAAGAAGGGATATCTGTGGATCCAGCAAAAACAGATGTTATCGAAATATGGTCGAGACCAACAACAGTAACTGAGATCCGAAGTTTTCTTGGTTTGGATGGATATTATTGACGTTTTGTGAATGATTTTTCACGATTCTCTAATCCACTCACCAGGTTGACTCGGAAAGGAGTTAAGTTTTTTTGGAGAGAGGAATGTGAAGAGAATTTCAAGGAGTTGAAAAGAAGGTTATTCAGTGCACCTGTTCTCACACTACCTTGTAGTGGAGAAAGGTTTGTGATCTATAGTGATGCATTAAAGAAGGGATTGGGGTGTGTTCTTATGAAAAATGATATGGTGATAGCTTTAGCCTCACGACAGTTGAAAATCCATGTGCAAAATCACCAAACACATGATTTGGAGTTAGCTGCGGTAATATTTTCCTTAAAGATTTGGAGGCATTACCTTTATGGTGAAAGGTGTGATATTTATACTGATCATAATAGTTTAAAGTATATTTTCACACAAAAGGAGCTGAATATGCGTCAAAGAATATGGTTGGAGCTGATTAAGGATTATGACTGCTCAATCCATTACCACCATGGGAATGCAAACAAGGTGGCAGATGCATTAAGTCGACAAGACCATGCCTGTTTATCAATGATGAGGATATCAAAAGATCCAATATTTATGGATTTACAAAGAATGTATCTTGGAATTATAATAGGGGAAAAATATTATCTTTATCGAATGAATGTTCAACCATCTATACATGTGAAGATTAAAGAGGCACAGAAAGAAGATGTCGAGTTACAAAAGAAGGTGAGAAATGTTCTTGAATTCAACCTTGATTGTGATGGGATAATAAAGTTCAGGAATCAGGTTTGTGTTCCTCCCATCCCCGAATTAAAGAAGGAACTGCTGGATGAAGCTCATAGTTATTCATTCTCTATTCATCCTGGAAGCACGAAGATGTATAGGGACCGGAAAGCGAACTTCTGGTGGGATGGCATGAAAAGAGATGTTGCTGAATATGTCTCTCGATGCTTGGTTTGTCAACAAGTTAAAGCTGAGAGACAGAAGTCTAAGGGGATGTTAAAACCATTACCCATACCCGAATGGATATGGGAAAACATCACTATGTACTTTGTTACAGGACTTCCTAAAACATCTAAAGGCAATAATGCTATCTGGGTCATTGTTGATCATCATACAAAGTCTGCACATTTCATTGCTATTAGAGAGGATTTTCTCTCTGGATCAGTTTGCCAGGATATATGTAAAAGAAGTGGTAAGATTGCATAGAGTACCACTTTCTATTATCTCTGATCGGGATCTGAGATTTACCTCGAAGTTCTGGCGAAGTATTCAGCATACTCTGGATACAGAGTTGAGTTTCAGCACTGCTTATCATCCTCAGACAGACGGTCAGTCTGAGAGAACAATTCAAACTCTAGAAGATATGTTGAGAGCTTTCTCTATGGATTTCAAATGTGGTTGGGATCAACACCTACCTTTGGTGGAATTTTCTTATAATAATAGCTTTCACTCTAGTATCTAGATGGCTCCTTATGAAGCTCTCTATGGAAAGAAATGCAGGAATCCAACTTTCTAGGAAGAAGTTGGGGAAAGAAAGCTATTAGGACCTGATCTCGTTGATGAAATAGAATAAAAGGTCAGATCTATTCAACAACAAATAAGAGAAGCACAGAGTCGACAAAAAAGTTATGCCGACAACCGAAAAAAGACCTAGAGTTTGAAGTGGGTGATAAAGTGTTCTTACGAATATCTCCCTGGAAGAGGGTCATGAGATTTGGAAATAAGGGGAAGTTGAGCCCTAGATATATCGGTCCTTTCGAAATACTGGATCGTGTTGGGAAGGTAGCTTACCGATTGGCGCTTCCATCGAATCTCTCTCAAGTTCACGATGTGGTCCATTTATCTCTCCTGAGAATGTACATACCTGATCCTTCACATGTTCTCAGCTCAGAAGTTGTACCACTAGAGCAAGATCTTTCTTGTGAAAAAAAACCGATAGAGATTCTGGATCGTAGCGAAAAAGTCCTACGAAACAAGACCACTCACTTGGTGAAAGCTTTATGGAGGAACCACCAATTAGAAGAAGCTACTTGGGAGCTTGAGGATATGATGAGGGAGAGGTATCCTCATCTGTTTGTTACAAAGTGACGAATTTCGAGGGCGAAATTCATTTTAAGGGGGGTAGAATGTAACACCCGAGACTTTTATGTTATATAAATCATTAAAGAAATCTTTTTCTACACAACACTTTCTTGGCTTGTTTTACACGAAATCGCGACCTTCCTCGATAGCTTGCGTCGTACGCAATACTGAGTTCACTAAACAACGATATGTAATTAAAATATTATTAAAACTAGCAGTTATGAATAGTAATAACCACTTTATGAAATTTTATAAATTTTATTTTTTAAAATGGACTTCATTTTTTGATTCGGAATATCGAAATTACCCTAGGGTGAAATTTTGGTATTTTTCTGAAAACTTTCAATTTTTGATGAATAGTGAAACTACTAAGTGGTAGGTTAAAAACGGAATTTTGCATAAAACGTAATTTTACCGCTTCTGTGAATGGAATTTCGAAAATCCGACAGACACGGTTGATATCAGTAAGTAAAATGTTGTTCAATGAGATAAAAATAATCTTTTGGTGAATAGTAACTTTTTACCCTTTTTACCGCGGTTAATAGTAAATAGGGTAACTAAGGGTAAATATGATATTACTATTACCCTAACACATGTCCTAATTATATTGGATAAGTGTAATTCGACCAAAAACAACTTATTAATATAATATGACCATTTAGGTCCACTTTTATTAGATTATGACATTTAATATTATTTTATTTAAGGAATAGTTAAAATAGTTAAAATCAATGTTTAATAACTAAAACATTTTTAATATGGTATTATACATAAGATAAATTAGACTATAAATATTTATTAGAAAGATAAAAAGATTCCCTAAATAATTATATTTTATTTGTAATTTTTAGACTTTAAATAAATTAATTTATTTATGAAACAACGATGATGCAGTAATTAACCTTTTAAGGAAATGTTAACATAATTGATGTTATAAATGCTCAAATAAATGTAATTTGAGACTTTTTATGAATTCCACTAATTTTCTAGGTTACTATGATATATTAGTGTTGATTTAATAAACTTGGTTCGAACATATAATTCTGTTATGACTTTCACAAAAATCATATATCAAATAGTGTCAAAATTGACACAAAATAATTTTTAAATCAAATATTATATTATTAATTGTTATTTTATTCCTAAAAATATAAGGTTCGAAAAAATGAGTTAGATAAGGATATATATATTAATAATAAACAACTTGGGGTTCGTTTGGCATGTTATAGTAAGTGTATTAACCATATAGTGTAGGAAAACAAAAATTCACGGTAAAAGTTAAATTATTTAACTTAGAGTTAAATCTAATTGATAAGGTTAAAATAATAACCTAAACTTGTCTAAATCCTATTGGTTGATAGGATTTCTACCCATCCCCACTTTACCTTCGGAATAAGACCCTTTGGAACCATTATAAACCGATTTTGACTTTAATATAAAATAATATTTTGAGATATTCCTAAGGTGCCCCTCTCCTCCTTTATAAAAGGGCACCTCCTCCCCCTCCTCCTCTCACCAATCTGATCACTCAAGCTCGGCCAACCCCTGCCAAAATCCCTTCTCCAAATCCCTAGAATAATCCTAGAGGTCCTGGTCTTCTTCAAAGACCAATCTTAGTTCCCTAAGTGGAGGATTCAAAGAGGCGTTTCAAAGAAGAGGTAATATCCATTACCGATCTTTTCAATTTCTTTCTTCTTCAACTTCTTCTTCTTTAGTTTTTTCATGATAATGTAATAACATCAGTATTACATAAATACTGATATGTTATTATAAATATGAAACAATCCTAATTCACCTTCTATCCATCCTACGGAAAAATGAAATCACCGCGCGTGCGTACGTACGGAATACCGTCTCCACACCGTGGTGTAATCTATTTTCCACCATCACCTTACAAGGATGGGTATAATGGTGTAATGAGTAACTATATATTATTATTATAAAGTTATATTGATACTGAAATAGTATAAATACACTTAAATACAATTCCACGATCATGGGAACAATACCATCGCTCGTGCGTACGTATGGAATACTGTCTCCACGATGTGATGCGACTCGTTCTACATGATCATCATTACATAGTAATTATATAAATGAATTGAATGAATAAATATGATATATGTTACACTAATACCATTCTGGATATAAGTTATCTATAACCTTAAAATAATAATAAGAGTTTATTCGGAAAAACTCGCATAAGAACAAAAGGCAATAAAGACCCGAGTAACAAGTAACAATGAAATATTACTAATAAGAAGCTAAGAATATGACCATATATGATATCATATCAATATTTATGATTATGGAATAAGTAAATAACATTATTTAAACCATTATACAAGAGCTTCGGACACGTACAAAGCAAATCAGACCTAAGGTAAGGGAAAATATCACAATCTCACTTTTATCCGAGATTGTTTTTACTTTGATAATTACTGGGGTGTATTTTATCATCCACATCCATGTTCCCTCAATATGTAATATTATTTCTATCCTTCTACAATATTTTATATCCAATTTTACCCTTCGGTGTGTTTTTAGTAAATGATATGAATGAAATCTTTTGTCGTTTTTCATACGAGGTACTTTTTGACTTTTTCGACAAAAGTACGAAGAATGTTTTTTTAACTTATAAGGCATGAATGGATTTTTAAAATATTATTTCCAAGAAGCTTCCTTTACAAGTTTTCATGTTTATTTTTAATCAACTTCTTTTAGTTTAAATTTTTATGACATGTTAATAAATGAAAAAATTTTTTGAATAAGAAAAGATATTTTCCTCAAGAATGGAGTTCAAGTGTTTTATCAAAATTATTTTCCATCTAAGATAATAAAGGGTTCTGTTTTTATCCCTATTATTACAATTAATTGATTATGTTTTGAGGGAATTGTTTTTATGAAGTCATTTACCTTATATGATTTGTTTTATGATGTCATAATGTTTCAATAATCCCATTTTTGTTACATGTGTTATGCGATGATGTATGATTTATGATTATGTGGCACACATAAGAAAGGATTCATTATAAGATGGGTGGGACCTATATCTCCCTCCAATGAATTGGGTAAAGATTTATATCTCATGAGATAGACATGGCTGGAACGGAAGGTTATTTCGGTTCAGTGATACAGGACTGAAACGAGGTGTGAACTCGGTTCAGAAATGGACTTTGTCCGCTAAGATAGTCTTGTCAATGAGTCATGACTAAAAAGAAATGATTTTCCATGATTATGTGTGCATGCCACAAAGTTTCAAGTTTTTTGTTATGATTATGGGGATCTCATTTTCACTTCTATGATTTATTCCATGTTAAGATATTATGATCTCTTTTGCAGGTTATGATTTTCAAAAAGATATGATTTGATTTTTATTATTTTCCCTTGCTGAGCATTTGAGCTCACCCTTTTTTGTATGTTTTATTATCCCCAGGTCAGGAAGATGGATATTAAGTAGAATATCCTAAAAGGGACCCTAGATATGATGAAATAAATGGGTGACACTATAGAAGATTTATGAACCAGTTGTTTATGTTTCCCAGTTTCTAAAGACACTATACCTATACGGTCCTTTGTGGTTTTGTCATATTTTGTAATAAGTGTGCTTCAATTTTGAAGTATTAACAATGTATGTAATGTATGGGTCGTTATAGTGGTGGTCACCACAGAATTAGAATTTATATTAGGATAAAATTATTTATATGTTAAACATGAAAGTTTAAGATAATTATTAAGATCATGTTTTTATGGAGATTGATAGAAAATATAAAGATTATAATCTTAACAATCATAAAAACATATGTCTTTGAAAGGTAAAAAGACCATTGATATCTAGAATGTATTGTATATGGATAAAAATTCTATCCCAAAATCCATTTCGTGTAATTTAGGAGTTATTTTACAATCTTCATAAATCAATCAATAAAATTATCATAAATTATTTTCATCCATGTCAAAATATAAATATCCAATTTTTGTTGTGATTTAATATATTTTCACTAAATTATTAATGACAATAATTTTTTCCAATTGTTTTTCATGGATGAATCAGTTTAATGAATCATATGGTCCACAACTCATTCCTTCATCCATTGAATTTATTATGAAAAAAGTTGTTATCCCTGGTTATCTAAAACGGTAAAACATATGTTGACATCAAAAAAATAAGACCCTTAATAAATTCCCTCAATCATAATCTATATAACTCACAGAAAATACATCTATCTAAATACAAAGTAAAAAAATTAGAATTAATACAATTAAATATAAAAATTAATCTTAACATTATATTTCCCAAAATACATACTATATCCCATATTTTTAAATTTCAAAAATATAACTACATGGATCACATAAATACCGTAATGGAAACATAAATTCTTCTAGAAACTAAAATATGATGTTTTATACTATATTAATTAAATACCAATATATTGTGAACTACATCGACGATAATATGAAACACATGTTTAAAAAACTAATAAGTTGAAATGTATTTTGTAAAATCCAATTGACATTATCCCTATCAATTTTATATTTGTGAAAAAAATCATTATCTATACATTAGGAACATATTATAGATTTTCTTTTGAAAAATGATAAGTCTTCCAAGGTGTTAAACTTATCACTAAATCATTTTACTTTGTCATCTGTACTGATTAAAACACACTTTTAAAACCATGATGAAAATGTATTTTATTAAAATCCTTATACATTGAATAATATTTTTAAACAGGATATCATGGATAACATAATCATAAGACATTATTCATGACCCTAAATAAATTATAAAATTGATCATCAATATTTAGATATATCAATATCCAATGATTGACATTAACCCATTAGCTACTTCTGAGGTATATTCTCTCGTTGGTTGGGGAAATCATTTTCATAATTCCCCATATCAATTCAGTTGTAATAATGAATTTATGACTTTTTATTCATACATTTTCATTATATTTCATGGTGACCCTGGTCTCCACTCTTTTTATAAACTCATAATCCCATAAAGCACTACCCATGGTGATTATATCAACAATTGTCACATTTGAGAAAATACTTTTCCCTTCTTCCATTTATTAATATTTGTATATTATTTCATATTCCTAACTTCTTTAAATATAATGAGATATTATTTGGATAATTAATTCCCTATCATTACATTATATAAAACCATTTCATCAAATGAACAAATTTATTTCGAGACTAGAGACAATCGAATACCTGATTTAATCCCATATATAAAATAGTAAATATGGAACTTAGTGTTTTGTTTGTAATCCATGACATACATATATGAAAATGTAATGGAATATTAATACTCTAAAACACATTCTTCCCCAATTTCATAAAAAAATAAAAAATTCTCTTTATTTTGATTTGTTATTCAAGGGGGAAATGTTTTTTTAAGAATGTCTCAGTTAATGAGTTTTGATCCATGATATTATTTCTTAATCCTCCCTTGTATTATGTATCAATAACCATTATCAGTCAGAATCATCATTGGTGAAATATAATGAAAGTGTGACCTTTTTCTTTTAATATAGTCCTAAATATAAAATAATCTTTCTTAAAGACTTAATACATCACTCAGTTCTAATTGGAATGGTTTCCTTACAAAAGGATGTGATATGTATTGAATATTTCAATCCAACATATGATATTCTCACCGTAGAATAGCATTCTCAATCCAAGGAAGTCTACTTATCATAAACTAGTTAGTATTACCTATCATAACCATAATTTTCACTGATCCAATAGCTTCTATATATGTCCCCTTACTTTAAAATCTATAAATTTCCCATGAATATTTATACCATTATTCATTCTAGGAGCCATTTATATACAATGGAGTATAATTAAATAGATCATACCGTAATGAAATGTAACATATAATCAATAAAAAGTGAAATACATAACCTAAATTGAAATATTTTTGAATATATAGTGATATAATTATTAACATAGTATCAATGGGATGTCATTATAAACATATCCACAAAGTTTATCATAGTGATATGTACATTAATCTATGATTTCATACTTCTAGTTCCCACAGTTTCTACTAAACTTTCTCAAATACAAACTATTGCAACCCTAACCCAAAAATATAATATCTGGTTCATTATATCATTATATTATCATATATACAAGATAAAAATCCAAATTAAATTAATATCATAACAATTTTTCGAAAACTAGATTAGCTACCTGACACCACATTTTACATTGAGAAACGAAAATAAATCATAAAACAAAAAAAAAGATAATAAACAATAGCCATTTAAACTCATTTAAAGATATGATTTTCAAAACATTTGTAAGTTAATAAAATTATGGGGGATCTCTAAATTATATTAAGGTATAAATAAAGAGGATTATATAATGAATCTATAAGCATAAGTAAATTTTTATGATAACTAACTAAAAACACATTCAGATAAATTAATAAGATAATAATTAAATTCATCAATATATTTTGAAATAAATAAATTACTCAAGATATTAGAAATTGAATTATTATTTTAGGGAATGATTAATTATTGGAAATCATTTATCTGTCATGTGAACCACTAACATCAAGACCTTTCAGAAGATGGTTTAATCAAAAAGTAAAAACACATATTATACTAGCCTTACTGATTATCCCAATTATACTACTGATGCATCAAGGTGATGCCTATAACTAGGACCCACCCATATATTCCATTGAAAATAATTCCTCATATATTTAATAATAAATTTAATCAATAAAAAATGAACCTTATAAAATATCCATATTGAGTGAATGATAAGAATTTATTAATATTTCAAAAATTAATTAAATGACACTAAATTTAAAAATCAATGGAATAAATGGATGATGGGTCTAGATATAATAATATCCATCGTACAAGAATATGTAAATTTAATATAAATTAAAATTCTATTTAAAAATACTAACAACAAAGTTATTTTTTCAATATAGTGTTCACAACGACAAAAAAACACTATTTAGACCAAATAATTTTATCACATGGTATTTTTCAAATCAAATCCCATGTTATGAAAAAATTAAAAATGTATATTTAAATTCCTTAATGAATAAATATATCAAGATATTTCATGTCAAATGGATAATATAAACAACAAATACATGTGAATTAGAGCATATTAAAAAATAATTCCCAATTGAATGTAAATTGCGATGGAATCCCATGAAACATTTCAATCAGTTCCATCATGTGACCAATATAATAAAAACATCAAAATTAACACTATATTACATGAAAAAATTATATCAAGATTTAATATATAGAAGGGGAAATATATGAACCAAAAAAATTGACGAATATGACATATGTATCATAGATGTAATTGTGAGTTGAGAATACCTTACCTTGTGATTTCCTTTAGTTAAACATGATTTAAAATCCTATTATTCTAAATAATTCCATTATAACTTCCCTTAAAAACCTATGATAGTTTTTTTTGGAATAACTATAAACTAGAAAACATAAACAATTCGCTTTATAAGGTAAATGGATATGTTTTATCAAGCTATATAGATAAATGTGTTGTAATTAAGTGAAGGAATGTGTTGCATTTTATAATTTAATTGAGGGAACTTTTGAAAATGCCTAAAATAATTAATTAATATTAATTAATTTTTAATTTTAAATGTTGTTGAATTAGTTTTTTATTAATATAATTGGATTATGGGTCGAAATATTCTAATAGAAAAAATTTTATACATGTTTAGGATTCCTTATTACCCTTATGTTTTGGTTTAAACCCATATTTTACCTCTTTATCTATCATAATAACATAATGTATTATTACAGATTGAATGTCAATATTGATACTGTAAATGTTAAAATGACACATAAATGGATCTTTGTAAAAAATTTCTACCATATCCAAATAAATTGGAAGAATTTAGTATTGTTATGAATTTTATATAGTATAGAAAACATTATTTTTTTAAGTTATTAATAATTACAATATTGAAACTATTCATTACATTTATGTAATTAAATTATTAAAAAAATGATCACATAAAAAATCATTAAATACATCAGAAACATGTCAATGATATCAAAAAAAATAATCTTTGACATCAATTATGTTAAATTAAATTTATTTTGACATTTTTAATATCCTTAATATGATATTTCAATTAATAATGTAATTAGTACATCCATATTGTGGAAGTATTTAGGAAGTAATTTATAAAAAAAATAAAAAAAATTAGTAATTTAAAATTATTTTATTTATTAAAAATTTTCTATTTTCAATGATGACTTCAAGAAAACTGAATATAAAAATTTTAATTGATTTTAAAAATATGAATATGAAATCATTGACTATTCGTTAAATTATGTATCATGAATATCAAATCCTCATAAAAAATTGTCAAAATGGAACAATAAACTATAATTAATTAATTAAGGAAAATATTTTATCATCCTATAATATTTATTAAAGGAATAGTGTAATTTTGTAGTTCATTTCATTTTATTTTAAACCGAAATTACCAAAATTACCGATTTGAATCATAATAAAAATTATCACGGTTTATATTCACATTGGAAAAAATTAAAAACAGAAAATTTACTAAAATTTTAAAATAAGAATAAAAATATAGAATCCATTTTTTCAAATAAAAAACACAACAATTTCAGAATTGAATTTAGATTTAATTCTTCAGAACAAAATTAAAATCTTTTTTATTCAAAAATTATATTTAAGACAAAAAAATGAACATGTAAAAATATTAGACAAATATATTACCGAAATTCAATTTATTATATTATTTATACCTAAATATTTATAATTTTCAATTTATATCAACTTAAAATCATAATGATATATTTAAAATAATGTAGTTGGTAGTTTTATAAAAAAAATTAATTTCCACTACTCGCTTAAAAATTTAGATTTTCAGAAATATTGGGAAAAAAATATCCCTATGAAAATTTTGAAAAAATTATTTTAAAGATAAATTTCATTTCTTTCAATATAATCTATTTTTTTATAATTCAATTTTAAAAAATATTCCCCATTAATGGTAATAAAATTAATTAAAAAATATAGATTTTTATTCGTAAAATTGGATTGCATCTTATATTATGTCTAACATGTCTTTTGTTGATTTTAAAAACATTTTATCGATAATATAAAATATAAATTTCATAATTTTTAAATACTATTCAATCATGAAAATCTAACGTCTATGTTATAATAATATTTTATTATTCGTTTAAACTTGGTGTTCTATGCTATATAATATATTAAAAAATAATAATTTAAGAAGAGGCATACCATCTTATCTATTTTATTAAATTCCTTCAACCATAAATAAATTGAATCTTCTAAATTTTAATTCTCATATTAAAAATCAATCTTTCATACAAGAAAATTAATTTATAGGAAACCAACCTCATAATTAGGATTCTTCAAACTTCTTCTTAATAATAAAGATAGAGATATGTGAACATCACCATAAAATTAGATTTTGATTACGAGAAATTAGCTTGATGGGGTCAAAGGAAACAGAAGCGAATTCTAAATCTCAGATTACGATAATGATTGATATAAATGATAATCATTTGAATGTTAACCATTACTAAACCAAAAATTCATGATCATTTTAAAGACAATTGATTTATCTAAAAGTAAAATAAATGTATATTTTTTTTGGAAAATTCATTTACCATTATTGAACCAAATATTTTACTATGTAGAAAATTAATCCATAAAAATACTTATACAGGATTTCATTCAATGTTACAAGCATAGTATCAACATTTTTTGTTGTTTTTCTATTTTTTCTCACTTCATATCTTATGCCAGTAAATGGACGTTAACGTTGAATTTTACATGGAAGAATCCCTTTAATGAATCAACATGTCCCAAAGTCATTCCTTTATCCATTAAATGTTTACTAATCCAAAAATGGATTTCATTGGTTATTGAATATGAATAATCATATATTATCAAAAAACAATAAAACATTTATTCCATTCCACATGTAGATAACCTTAGGAAACATAAAAAACACATCATTCCTTATTAAAAATCATTTTTTTTATTAAATGTGTATATATTTATAGAATCAACAAAAAATTAAATTTTTTAAAGTACATAATTTTTCTCTTATTGTGACATATATAATATATGAATACTTTAATCCTCATATTACATTAATTAAAATCTTATTTTATAAAAAATATAAAAAGTTGTTGTTGTTGAATATATTCCTTAAATCCAAACATATAAAAAACTCCTTCAATAATAGAATAATCCACATTGAAAATAAATAACAAATAAGTTAAAAGCTATTTAGAAATACCCAATTCACATTATCTATATAAACCACGTATTTATGAAAAATCATTATTTCAAAATTAGTAAAATATTATGGATTGTATTTCCCTAAATCATATATTTTACATGAAAAGAATATTTTCACTGAGTCATCTCACATGGTCATCTGTATACACTAACACACAAATATAAATCCTTGATTAAAAGGTATTATAGTTAAATTCATATACATTTGTTAAAAATTTTAACCATTAAATTTCAATAACATTCTCCAACAACATTATTCATGCATCCAAACATAGGATAAAGTTAATCATTCCACTTTAGATATATCAGTAATAGTGTCTTGACCTTGATCCCATTGTTTCATTTGATGTATATTTTCATGACACTTGGGAAATTTTATTGTGTATTTACCCTTCTCCAAACAGTTATAACACCAAATAAATACTTTTGATCCACCCCTTTTCATATTTTCTTTGGTTAAACATACCTTTAATCTTATTAACTACTATAATTACCTTCATTAAAATCCCTTGAGAATTCTTTTTATACCTATCACATTTGGGAAAATCATTCTTCTAATTATTATATTTACAGATATTTTTATCTATCATCCCCTTTTTCTGTTTCATCCCTTTGAATCTATAATCAAGGAAAATTCATTTTATATCTACATAGTACATAATAATATTTCTTCTTATGAAAAATATTTTTCCAAGACAAGTTCCTGTCATAGACAAGGCTTAATCCCTTCAAATAAATTTTCAATATTAATCTCAATGTGTAGTATGAAATCCAAAGCTTATTGAGGTAACATTTTTAAGGTATATTAGTAATATGGAACCCATTAATTTTACTTTTTCACTAATCTATGGAACATTATCATTGATTTAACATGATCTTCATGAGGTATATTTTTTATGAAGACTTATAATAAATACCCAACCCTAGAAAAATGTAACCGCTGCATTAATTTATTAAATTATAAATGGTAAAATATAAAAATATTAAAGAAATTAATATGAATTTACTTTCTAAAAACATTATTACATACATTATACTTCATTTTAAATTGGAAATATAAAATAAAACATTATACATAACAATTCTAATAAACAACATCCTTGAATAATTATTCAATGATCTATTTTTCATGACATGGGGAAGGGGGAAAATAAGGGTGACCTCAAATGAGGAGTAAGGTATAAGTATAATGAAAGTAATAAGGAATAACAGATCATAATTAACAAGGAAGGTAATTAAATGGGAACATATTACATTTATCTAATATTCATAGAATTAAATACATCAATATATTTTGCAATAGAGAAATTCATCTGGATAATAATAACTAAAATCTAAATGAATCTAATTAATAATTATTTGATTCCATGAACAATGAAAATTAAGTACATCCGTAAAGACCTTTTATAAGACTTGTTAATCAATAATATAAAATCTTTTTAATTTTATATTAATTGATTCATCCCATGATATAATAATTCATCAAGAGGATATTTAATAATTGGCTCCAACCTTTTTTATAGTCCAAATATTTACCCACATTTCAAATAATCAATTTAATTATTAAATATAGTGCTTTATCAAATATCCATATCGAATAAAAAATAATAATTTATCATTGATTCAAATATAAATAAAATAACATTTAATGTAAAAACTATATATACAAAATGTTTTTTGTTTTAGGATATAATCCGATCTATGATGAATAAATATAGAACTATAAGAGAAATGTAATGTGTCGTGAAAAATGAATATAATAATGTTATTTTTTCTTATGAATGTTTACAATCTCAAAAAAAAGTGAAAATCTAAAATTACATTTATCACATGGTAATTATAAAGTCAAATCCCCATGGATAAAATAATTCCAATCAAGACCTAAAATATTATAATTTCTGAATAAATCATGATACTAGATAGTAGACAGACAATATATAAACAACATATAAGTGAATTGGTACATAATAAAATGAAATTATAATGGGAATATAAATTTATATGGAAACCGTTCCTACAATATAATGAGTTTAAGAGTACGGTCCATGATGGAAATCACTTCATATAAAACAATATATAGAATGGAAAAACATAATTCATGATATAATACAAAGGGAAGAATATACACCACAAAAAATAAATTATTGTTGAATATGAATGGTATATAAAGAAAGTAAAAGTTATATGAGAACCCAATTAATTCCACGTTTTATTATTTGAACTTTATATAACCATATATTAATTGATGTAATTCCTTTATTATTGATCATTAAGGGACCTAGGGAAGTTATTTTGGAGGACATGATCCTCTAGAACATAACTAACAATTTTAATGAAATAAATGCTCATAGGTTTCCCAATATATCTTGCTCATTGTAGTGTATAGAAGTTAATGAATGTGTTCCATTTTATAATTTATGTGAAGAAACTTTTTCAAAATATCAATATATTAAATTAATATAAATAAATTTTTTATTTCAAATGAACCAAAATTAAATAATTTAAAAAAAACATGATGATGGGTCAACCATCATTAATGTAATGGTTTTTTTTAATTTTTGAATCACATTGTTACAATAATCACTTGGCTTTAATGCTTATTTAACATATTTATCTCTTACCATGAGAACATGAGTTTTTACCATTTCAGGGTCAATATTATCAATATATAATTACAAGTGACTCATAAATGTCTATTTAATGAAATTATCAACTATATCCCAATATATTGGCTGAAATTTATGATTATTTATAATTAAATATTATGTAATGAAATAGTTTTTTAATCATTATTAGTTATTTTGACACTATTTATTACATTGACTACAATAATATCTATAAAGGAAGGTATCTTCTAACAAAAAATTTTATATATTCATATAACAACACATTTTTCTACTAAATTCATGGATGAAATTAATATTCTCAAATTTTATTTAATTTATTATTTTTAATATCATCAATTTGATATTTCAATTACTAAAATAATTATTACATCACGATTGTGAATAAATTTAATTAAATTAAATATACAAAAATATTAAAATAAAACATCAATGATAGAAATAATTAATTAATATTGAAAAATATTCTATAGTTTAAGATACATTTAAGATAACAAATATAAAAAACATTATATTTATAAAAAATATTATTTTGGAAACATTACTTTTCTTTAAATAATATATTTATAAATCCTATCCTTATTAATTTGAAAATAAATTATTATATAACTAAAAAATAATTTATTAAAGAAGAAATGGAATCATACAATAATATTTTTTCATGATTTTTGGTCATTTTATAACCCTTATAATTTAATATGTAACCTAAATTACCCAATTTACCATTTACCATGCTAATACAAATTATTTAGATTATTATACATATTGGATAAAAAATGTGTTATATATTCTATATTTGATATTATTAATTAAAATATTTAATCTTTTTATTAAAATATATAGCACATAAGTAGTAGAGTGAAATTTAAAATTATTCCCTCAAAATGCAATGAGAAACAATTTTATTGAAAAATGAAATATTAATCCCAAAAATTTACTTATACCAAAATATGGTATATCAATGATTAAAATTAAATGGAATATATTATTTATAACTAAGGTTTATTTTTTGGGTAAAATTTAATTCATAAAGTGACATAAATTTAATGCAATTTCCAATTTTATAATATTAGATAATATTCACTATTCACTGGAAAATCAATTATTTCACAAAAATAGAAAATTAATCCTAATATAATTTTAAAATTCAGATTTTAGAAATTATGTTAATATATTGAAATTTATTTTATAAAAGTTTTAAAATATCTTTTATAAAAGACATCTCCATTTAAAGGTGACAAACCAACCTTTCTTAAAATAATTTTTTTTGTTAAAATTGCTTTCTTTTTTTCACGTGTCTATCAACTCTATTTGTTTAATTTTATTATTTTTGAACGAATAAATAATATATAAATTATAATAATGTGATTAATAATAATCAATCATTCCAAATAAACCATTATCTTATAATAACATTTCCTTCAAATATTAACCTAGGTTTTGTGTGTAACATAATGATGTTGATGATTTTTATTAAAAAGATACATAATGTAAAATCATTGGGTGGTACAATATTCCTACCATAAAAAAATTTCAACCTAAGATTATAAAATTTCACATCCAAAATAAAATATTGATACATTAAAACACTTTGATGGAGATCTCACATACTAAATTGTGCTAATAAAAGAAAATATTAATATTCGGGGAAAATAAATGTGAATTTCACCCCAAAATTTCTCTTCAAATTATCATAACATTAGAAATAAGTGATAATATTTAAATTAGATACTAATATATCAAACATTTTATCATGTACAATGATAGAGGACGTAATCATTATAAATTTAACGATAAATAAACAGAAATCTATAACCATTTAAAATACAATTGATTTCATTGAATTTATAGTAAATGTCATACATTTTTTTCACAAATATATTTCATAGCGTTGAGGAATTATTTTACTATTTATATAATGAAAAAAATAAAATATAATTATTTATTTTTATTCTAAGTCATAAGAATAATATCAAACTTTTGGTTATTCTTTGATCTATTTTCCTTCCATATCATACAAAATAAACAGAAGGTCAAGAAAAATTTTTCATTCGTGATGAACTTTAATGATTCATAAGGTCGAAAAAGACATTCTATTATCCATTAAAGGATTAGTTAAATGAAAATGGTTAACATAGGTTATCTAATATGATAAATCATACTTTCACCTAAACAATAATATCATCATTCCATTTCATATGTAATTAACCTTATGACTCAATCAAAATACATATATCAAAATTTAATGAATTTTTTTTTGAAGGAAGGTCAATATATTTCTAAAATCAACATAATATTATATTTTCAAAATAATATAATGTTTCTATAATTTTCCCATATCAAATATAAAAATTATTTGATAATCTATAATCCATAATCAAAAGTGGAAATTATCCTAAAATAAAAAACATGGTATTTTGAATATATTCCTTGATTCCAAACATACACCAAAGTCCCTCATGATCTCATGGAAAACATTGTCGACAAATCATTAAAATGTTCAAAGTTAATCTGTAATATAAAATTTACATTATCCATATAAATAATATTATTTTGAAAAAATAATTTTCTCAACATTAACTACATATTAAGGATGGTCTTTTCCTCAATCATATGTTTTCCAAGAAGTTCATCTTGAAATTTATTTGTTTTAATGGGCCAATAATACTAATCAACAAACATTTTTATATCCTTGAGGATAATGTAAAATAATAAAATCTTTAAAAATATCACAATACATATAACAACGATGTAGTTGATAACCAACTATTACAACACTATTCAATGATTCAAATACATGATCATATTAATCACCCCACTTAGGATACATAAATAACATAATTCTAACCATAATCCAATAGAATTTTTGAGGTTTATTCTCTTGATTTTTGGGGTATTAGTTTGTGTAGTTACCCATATTAATATGGTTATAAAAATGAAAAAGGAGTTCTTATAATTCCCTTTGAAATTATTTTTCCTAGATTCTATAATCCACAAACATATAAAATACCTCTAATATCTTCTAGAACTATCTAGTTTGATGTATTCCACATTTATTAGATATGGGAAAATCCTTTAATCTCGTATTCCCTCTATCCTTATTTTTATATCTTACATCCACTTCATATTTTGATCCACAAAGAACCCAATGGAGAGATTAATTGACTATTTATCCTTATAACAGAAAACATATTAATTTTGTGATGAAAATGTATGTCAGGTCATCTTTCTTTATTGACATGGCTTATAATGCAACCCCTCGACCCTAGAAACCTAGATTCAGTGAATTATTTTTTTACATTATCTTTATTACAATAAATATACCCCCAAAAAATTATCATTTTAACAGTCTTGGAAGACCATATTACATTCCTGGTTCCAATAATACATAGTAAAATGATAACAAATGATACAATATAAAATAAAATAAATTACGTCATTGAAAGCTTGTAAAATGATTTCTTCTTTATAACATGGAGAAATGAAACACAAGAAATTATTGAGCATAGATGATCATTAAAGGTTAATAATACATTAGAATTATTCGTGAAACATAAACACATGGCATCCTAAAAAACTAAAGACACATTCCTTAAAATTTTATTTGAGCATAATAAGGAAAAAATAGATTTTTATAAATAATTACTTAACAATGGATGTTCAAATATTATAATAACTACATAGACTATCAAATAATTATTTCATAATGGGGGTATTCATAATTCCAAACATCATAATCATATTGGTATGCCTTGTGCTAAGACCATAATAACCATACTCCCAAGGCCTTATGCCAAAATTCTAGTTTATCTAATGAGACCTACCGATGTATCAGGGGGATATAGGGGACCCCTCTCATATCATAATATTTACAATAAATTTGTCACCATAAAATGGTGATATATATAAAATGTTAAAATTAATATTGATAAACTAGCATAAAAAATGTGAATTCTTTAACTATAACCTATGAATGTTATCAAATTAGCACATCAATTATAAAACTAATAAAAATAACTTCAACAAAATATTTTAAATTGTATCACAAGGGATAAACCTTAATGGTGTTATATATTCAAGAATTAATATTGATATAGATAAATATTATTTTAAATGAGATAATTGAAAAAATAATGAAGATAAATTCTGTAAACATTCCAAAGCTTCCAATTCCACATTGATTTTTTTTAAAATCCCTAATAATATTATAATGATAATGATACTGATCATATGATATATAATATGGTAGTACAGACACCACATTCATGTAATTTTTTGGTGAATAAGTAATATATACCATAAAATTTAAAGGGAGACGATAATGTTTTTTAAAATTTAGAAAGAATATTTCTTTTGGAAAATCAATTTAATTTTCAATGATATAACTTTTTAAACATTTATATACCGTAAAAAAGGAATTATATTTTAAAATATATTTTAGGCATAATTGTTTTCCCACTACAGTTAAATCATGTAAAAATTGTTTTTAAAGAAACATTATAAGTGAATCATTTTAGTGCAGTTTAGGGAAAATATTATTGGCATTTTCAGGTGGAAATACATGATTTATTTCATAAAAATAGAAATGAAAAAATATGAATTTTTTGGATAAATTTGTGTTTTATAAAGAAGTAATAATTTATGGAAAAATATTATATGGTGAAATTAGAAATAGGTAATAATTTTTTATGTTCCATTAAAATGATGTTGTTTATCCAGAAGAATTTTTGAAATATCATTTAAAAAATGAAACTCTGAATAAAAGAAATAATTATTATGTTTGGCATAAATTTATAGTAAATTCACACCTAATTCAAGATCATTACATATAAATTATTTATAATTTCAATTAGTATTGTAAAGAATAAGAGTAACCTGAAAGAAAATTGTGGTTCGAGTAAGAAACCCATACTACTTGGTTATCAATCGAATAATATTCCCGTAAATTTATGTCCATAAAATTATACATTTAATTACAAGAAGAGAAATATATTCATGATATGATACAAAAATGAGAAGTATATTTACATCATATCTAATTTATAGTACTTAATGAGGAACAAGTCACAATAAAGGAAGTAATATTAAGAAACCATTACTACTTATTAATCAATTGAATCGTATGTCCAAAAAGTAATAATCATCGAATAAATCATTTAATACCATGATGATAAAAAAATTATTATATTTTATATCAAATTTAATTATACATACAACAAATACAATAAATAAGTTGGAAATAATGGAAATCTCAAAGAAATAGAATTGAGATGTGGAACCCATTATATTATGGTCGAATGTTTTCTCCACTTGACCATAAATTCCTGAATAATAAAATTAATTCATAAAAATAACAAATTAATAACAATATATCTATTTATTTGATTTATTATAATTTTATTAAGTTCATTTATTGGATTTTTTGATGAGATATAAGATAGAAATTTATTACTCTGGAGCATTTCTTTCTAAATATTCATTTTATGGTTTGGTAGATTATATGTAATGGAGATTATGTGGAGTGGAGATCATTATCCAGATTATAAAATAAATATTAATAAATAATATCAATAAATTTAATTTGATATTAACAAAATTTGGTTACATGGTATAAGGACCCAGCCATAAAACATACATAATCTTGAATTAAGTTAATAATTCACATTGAGGTTCATTTTAGTTTTAGAGTTATAGAGAATTATGATATAACTATTACATCTCAAAATATTACAAAGTAGATTCATGTACTCGTTTTCCATTTTATTCATAAATTAAAAACCCTTCAAAAAAAGTGTCATGTCTACTTCCATGTTTTAGACATCATGACTTTTCCTTGATCCCATCCATGACCCTATTCCGCATTATGTCCAGTGAAAACCATTTCAAAAAACTTTGGATGAGCATAAAAATCTCAGTAAGGGGTACACAAAGAAGGAAAACTATTAGTTTTTTTCAAAACCACAATTAATCCATGAATACTTTAACATAAGTAATACTTTTCACCTTTATGAAGTAGTAAATACCCTTCACTGAATTAAATATCACTACTTACCATTTTGTATCCAAAATATTACCATAAAACCCATATAAAGAACGCATAACATATAAAGGTAACTTCGGACAAAAACATACTTAAATGGAATAATCATACAGTCAACATCCATACATATCACGAAATAGAGTAGCCATACGAACGACTTCCATACACAATTCATTGGAGGTTATAACGAAAACACATGTCCTGGTATTCACAGCACCACCCGTCATTTGGTTTATCACGTAACCACCTTCCAAATGTCCAAGTAACATTATAAAATCATAAAACATAAAACCAATATAAAGAAATCATAACATTTACACATTTAAATAAAAAATATCATTTAAATATATTGACATAAAATAATCCATTATCCATACCATTTTCAATACAAAAATATGTCAAAGAGTATATGGTATTTATTTTATTTTAAAAACATTTCGGTTTATTGAGGAAGCCAAGGATCAAATAATACTGAAGGCGGAGGAAAAAATCATTGTCACCACTAACGTTAAAAGAAAAATACCTTTTTGTCATTTAGTAAAACACTTAATAGAAAAATATTCCCTTTAAAAAGTCAAGGGTGTTTATATAGCGTATAAAACAATGTCGTGTATTAAAAAAAATTATTCCTTAATGAAAGGAGATTGGAACGAAGTCCCATAACTCGAGTCCTACTTAACTCTATAATTTTTTAATCTCAACAATAATAAACTAAAGTTAATTTTTACTTTATTAAGAACCATTTTCAAGTTTATTATAACTTTAATATCACTTATTACAATTTTAAAAAAAAAATTGTAATCATTTAAGTTAATAGCCATCATTTTGTCGATATTTGGTACTTGATTCAAAAATGGACTTCTTATAATTACATGTTGTTCATTTGGTCATAGTTTAATTATATCCAGAATGATATTCATGATTTTGATATCATATATATCATATATATTCATTATATTTATGTATTTATAATAGAATATAACATATGTAGTTAAAAATGAAATGCACCGGTCATGGAGACGGTAAGCCTTACGTATGCATGAATGCTAATTTCATTTCTATTTCTTATTTTAGTGGAATTAGAACATAATGATACATAGTTATATTATAATTTCAGTATAATATCATATATAATATCTTTAAATCTATCCTTTATACGTCCCACATAAGATATTAATGAGTCATATCACTTTGAGGGTGTCGTAGTCCGCACTTCCTCAAATGAAATTATTGTGTTTAATCGTAATGGAAAACATAAATGAATTCTATAAAAGAAGAATAAAGATGCATAATTAAAAAATAAAAATAATATATATCATATATAAATATAGATCCATCATAATGGCCACAATGAGAGGCGGTTGGAGATAATTGAACAATCATCGTTTCGTGAGGCGATAGTTTTCCATCCATAGAAACATTATGTTCTTCACCCATTAGATGGAGGTTTGTGTAAGATTAGTTCTAATACATATAATAACAGAATCCTAGTATATTTAGGATACATGTTTTTTTATGAAATAAAATAAAAAATATCATTTTGGGGTTGGAGAAGTAAAATAAAATAAAAGAAGTTTAGAGAAATTGTTGCCTTTAATTTGGGTAACTTCCTTTCGTTTGAAACAAAAGGAATTCTTGAAGTTCCTTATTCCAAATGTAAGGTTTCTAGGTGGAATAGGGAGATTTAGGGAGCTTAATTTGGTAGAGGTTGGAAGTTCCAAGAGGCTTGAGAGGAGTGAGGAATGGGTTATAAATTGACTCCTTTTATAAGGGGAGGAGGGGATCTTTAGGAAAGTGTGAAAAAATTTATTTATTATATAATGAAATTAGATTTATAAAGGTCAAAATATTATAAAGGTCGAAGATATGATGACTCATAGTTCAATAAATATCATCCAATATGAATTTTATAGGTTTTGGATAATATTTTAATCATTATAATCTTCTTTATTTAAATCATTTATTAATGAGGTAAATACTTCATCATTATTGTGTCATAAATAATTTAATATATTCGATGTATAAAAATTATAAAACAAATACAATGATGTATGAAATATTTTTAGAATTAAAATGAATATTAATAATCAAAATGATAATTTTAGTAACCTCTTGTAAAAATTAATTTACTAAATGATTTTTGTTTATGTCATTTCTTTCTTTTCGTTAAAATAATTAATCAAAAGTGTCATTATCTTTCATTAGTGGCTCCATGGCGTCCAAAAATAGACCCAAGGATTCCCATGGTTGGAATTTACTCATCTAATAAGGATATGACAAGTTTTAAGGTAATTTTAAATTATTATAATATTCCTTATACATACACCACATACAATAAATAAGTTGGAAATAATGGAAATCTCAAAGAAATAGAATTGATATGTGGAACCCATTATATTATGGTCGAATGTTTTCTCCACTTGACCATAAATTCCTGAATAATAAAATTAATTCATAAAAATAACAAATTAATAACAATATATCTCTTTATTTGATTTATTATAATTTTATTAAGTTCATTTATTGGATTTTTTTATGAGATATAAGATACAAATTTATTACTCCGGAGCATTTCTTTCCAAATCTTCATTTTATGGTTTGGTAGATTATATGTAATGGAGATTATGTGGAGTGGATATCATTATCCAGATTATAAAATAAATATTAATAAATAATATCAATAAATTTAATTTGATATTAACAAAATTTGGTTACGTGGTATAAGGACCCAGCCTTAAAACATACATAATCTTGAATTAAGTTAATAATTCACATTGAGGTTCATTTTAGTTTTAGAGTTATAGAGAATTATGATATAACTATTACATCTCAAAAGATTACAAAGTAGATTCATGTACTCATTTTCCATTTTATTCATAAATTAAAAACTCTTCAAAAAAAGTGTCATGTCTACTTCCACGTTTTAGACATCATGACTTTTCCTTGATCCCATCCTTGACCCTATTCCACATTATGTCCAGTGAAAACCATTTCAAAAAACTTTGGATGAGCATAAAAATCTGAGTAAGGGATACACAAAGAAGGAAAACTTTTAGTTTTTTTCAAAACCACAATTAATCTATGAATAGTTTTACATAAGTAATAATTTTCACCTTTATGAAGTAGTAAATACCCTTCAATGAATAAAATATCACTACATACCATTTTGTATCCAAAATATTACCATAAAACCCATATAAAGAACGCATAACATATAAAGGTAACTTCGGACAAAAACATACTTAAATGGAATAATCATACAGTCAACATCCATACATATCAAGAAATAGAGTAGCCATACGAACGACATCCATACACAATTCATTGGAGGTTATAACGAAAACACCTGTCCTGGTATTCACAGCACCACCCGTCATTTGGTTTATCACGTAACCACCCGCCAAATGTCCAAGTACCATTATAAAATCATAAAACATAAAACCAATATAAAGATATCATAACATTTACACATTTAAATAACAAAATATCATTTAAATATATTGACATAAAATAATCCTATATCCATACCATTTTCAATACAGAAATATATCAAAGAGTATATGGTATTTATTTTATTCTAAAAACATTTCGGTTTATTGAGGAAGCCAAGGATCAAATAATACTGAAGGCGGAGGAAAAAATCATTGTCACCACTTACGTTAAAAGAAAAATCCCTTTTTGTCATTTAGTAAAACACTTAATAGAAAAATATTCCATTTAAAAATTCAAGGGTGTTTATATAGCGTATAAAAAAATTCCGTGTATTAAAAAAATTATTCCTTAATGAAAAGAGATCGGAACGAAGTCCCTTAACTCGAGTCCTACTTAACTCTATCATTTTTTAATCTCAAGAATAATAAACTAAAGTTAATTTTTACTTTATTAAGAACCATTTTCATGTTTATTATACCTTTAATATCACTTATTACCATTTTAAAAAAAATTGTAATCATTTAAGTTAATAGCCATCATTTTGTCGATATTTGCTACTTGATTCAAAAATGGAATTATTATAATTACATGTTGTTCATTTGGTCATAGTTTAATTATATCCAGAATGATATTCATGATTTTGATAACATATATATCATATATATTCATTATATTTATGTATTTATAATAGAATATAACATATGTAGTTAAAAATGAAATGCACCGGTCATGGAGACGGTAAGCCTTACGTATGCATGAATGCTAATTTCATTTCTATTTATTATTTTAGTGGAATGAAAACATAATGATAAATAGCTATATTATAATTTCAGTATAATATCATATATAATATCTTTAAATCCATCCTTTATATGTCCCACATAAAACATGAATGAGTCATATCACTTTGAGGGGGTCGTAGTCCGCACTTCCTCAAATGAAATTATTGTGTTTAATCGTAATGGAAAACATAAATGAATTCTATAAAAGACGAATACAGAAGCATAATTAAAAAATAAAAATAATATATATCATATATAAATATAGAGCCATCATAATGGCAACAATGAGAGGCGGTTGGAGGTAATTGAACAATCATCGTTTCGTGAGGCGATAGTTTTCCATCCACAAAAACATTATGTCATTCACCCATTGGATGGAGGTTTGTGTAAGTGTAGTTCTACTACATATAATAAAAAAATACTAGTATATTTAGGATACATGTTTTTTATGAAATAAAATAACAAATATCGTTTTGGGGTTGGAGAAGTAAAATAAAATAAAAGAAGTTTAGAGAAATTGTTGGCTTTAATTTGGGTAACTTCCTTTGGTTTGATACAAAAGGAATTCTTGAAGTGCCTTATTCCAAATGTAAGGTTTCTAGGTGGAATAAGGAGATTTATGGAGCTTAATTTGGTAGAGGTTGGAAGATCCAAAAGGCTTGAGAAGAGTGAGGAATGGGTTATAAATTTACTCCTTTTATAAGGGGAGGAGGGGATCTTTAGGAAAGTGTGAAAAAATTAATTTATTATCTAATGAAATTAGATTTCTAAAGGTCAAAATATAATAAAGGTCGAAGATATGATGACTCATAGACGAATTAATATCATCTAACAGGAATTTTATAGGTTTTGGATAATATTTTAATCATTATAATCTTCTTTATTTAAATCTTTTATTAATGAGGTAAATACTTCATCATTATTGTGTCATAAATAATTTAATAAATTCGATGTCTAAAAATTATAAAACAAATACAATGATGTATGAAATATTTTTAGAATTACAATGAATATTAATAATCTAAATGATAATTTTAGTAACCTATTGTAAAAATTAATTTAATAAATGATTTTTGTTTATGTCATTTCTTTCTTTTCGTTAAAATTATTAATCGAAAGTGTCATTATCTTTCATAAGTGGCTCCATGGCGTCCAAAAATAGACCCAATGATGCCCATGGTTGGACATTACACATCTAATAAGGTTAGGACATGTTTTAAGGTAATTTTAAATTATTATAATATTCCTTATACCTTGAATTTCCCTATTTACCATTTACCATGGTAGCTAAAAGTCAAAAGTTACATTTTACCAAAAATTATTTTCATCATATTGAACTAAATTTTACTTACTAATAACAACCGTTTATGTCTAATTTTTAAAATTAAATTCATAGAAGTGTTAAATTTTCATTTAAATGAAAACGTCAGTTTTTTAACTATTAGTAAGTGGTTTCACTATTCATCAAAAGTTGAAGCTTTTTTGAAGAATACCAAAAATTCAGCCTAAGATAAATTTGATATTCTGAATTAAAAAACGATGTCTATTTTTCCAAATTCAAAACATTGAAGTGGCATTAATTAATTTAATATTAATTCCCACTGTCAAAACAAAGAGCGTGTTTTTAGAAAACAATAACTATCAAAATATTGACACTTGTTTATGTCAAAATTTTAAAGTGAAATTAATTTAAATTCCCAAAATTGGATTAAATTGTAAAAATATATTCTAATTAAACATTAAAATCTATTATAATGATAATATAACCATATAAATAAATTACATTAAAACGCGGTATTGAATTCCAATACAATATTTTTCACTAATCATTAAAAAAATGAACATTATCGGATAATTTCAAAAAATTTACAAAAATAAATTTTGATGCCCCCTTTCTAAAGAAGTATTTTATATGGTCATTTAAAATGTTTTAATGTGACCAATACTAGATTTAAATATTTATCTCTATTAAAAGGCGGTATATAGACCTTTTCAGGTAAATTATGCTTAAAATTAGATTCATTTAGATTTTAAGCCTCTAAATTTTATTGGATAAATTAAAATACATTTAACAAACATGTATAATCATATTTTAGTATGTTTTGTTCATTCCCACCAATACAACAACTAGGATTTAACTACCATTTACATTAATAATATTATATTATTATTGTGCATCGTAAGATTCCAAAAAACTGGTTGTCACGTATCGGGAATGCTATCGAACATATAAACCCTTTTAAAGTAAAATTAATATCTAATTCCCAAATATTAATAAAAATGAAATATGATTTATTATTTAATTACCTTGGATGATATATCCTTGCCCCCTTTTGGTAATTTCATCCTCGGAATTTTTATTCACTTATCAAATAAGTGGGGGTATTTGTGCCTCATAGTATTTTTAGATTCCCATGTTGACTCTTCAACCATATGGTTTTCCAAAAAACCCTTCCATAGTGAATTATCTAATTCTGAAACACTTTCTCTCTACAGTAAAGAATCTGAACTAGTTTTTCATTATAAGAGAGATTATATTCCAACTGAACTACCTATGGACTCAAAACTTTTGATGGTTCTGGCATATAGTTTCTCAACATCGAAACATGAAAAACATTGTGTATCTGGGATGAACATAGAGATAAATCCACTCTGTACGCAACTGATCCAACTTTTTCTAATATTTCATGAGGTCCAATGAACCTCCGACTCAAACTTCCCTTCATAACAAAACGCATCACAGTTTTCCATGGACAATCATTGAGAAAGAATGATCACCTACCTCAAAATGAATATCCTTCTTCAGGTTATCGGCATAACTTTTTCGTCTACTATGAGTTCTTCTCATGTTCTTCTAAATCAACTGAACATTCTCTACCATCTCTTCTACCAATTCTAGTCCAATCATCTTTCTTTAACCTATGTAATCCCAAAAATATGGAGTTCATCAATGATTTATATACGATGACTCAAATGATGCGATATGTATACTAGAATGAAAACGGTTGTTATATAAAAATTAAACCAAAGAGATATGTTGGTCCCAACTTACATTATAATCCATCGAGTAAGCACATAAAATATGTTCCAATGTCTGAATTGTTCATTATGATTTCCCATATGATTGAGGATGAAAATATATACAAAAAATTAATTCAGTGCCTAATGACTTATGAAGGCCCTTCCAAAAGATAGACATAAAACTGTGATCACAATCAGTTACAATGGAGAGGGGAACTCAATGGAACCTAACAATATCTTAAACATACAACTGAGCATGTTGATCTAGTGAAAAGCATATCTAATAGGAAGGAAATGAGATGATGTTTTCAATCGATCAATTATAACCCAGATTACAGTATTATCTCAAGATGTCTTCAGTATTCCCAAGACAATGTCTATGGATATATTTTCCCATTTCCACTCTGGAACCGGTAATGGCAGAAGCATTCCTTTCAGTAATTGAGGCTCTGATTTAACCTGCTGACATTTCAAACACTTCACATTTAAATTAGTAATATCTATTTTCATTCCATCCCAACATTAATACTCTCAATGATCACTCTACATGATAGTACTACCAGGATGAACTGAAAACATAGAACAATGAGCTTCACATAAAAACTCATTTTTCAGCTATGAATTTCAAGGAACAAAAAGCCTCTTCTCAATCCTCAAAACAAAACATTGTCAATGTTAAAATTTAGGCAACATACCCTTTAATAACAACTATACCTTTTTGTATAACTTATTGTCTTCCTTCGGTGCTTTCTTAGTTTGATCTAATAGAGATGATCTCACTGAATCCTGATACAAAACAGATGAATTTTCTGCAGCAACAACATCTATGACAATGTTTATCAAATCAAAAACCAAAGGATCTTGCTCCAAACGTAACATGGTTAATGAAACAATAATTTTTTGACTCAAATCATCAGCCACTTTATTTTATTTTCCTGTATGGTAGTATATCGTGCTATTATAATCCTTGTTTAATTCCAACCATCTACTCTGTCACATGTTCAATTCTTTTTGGAAGAATATATACAATAATATTTCTTGATCAGTATATATTCCACATTTTACTCCATAAAAATGATTCCTCCACATTTTTAATGCAAAAACAATAGCTTTTAATTCCAAATCATGTGTAGGGTAATTTAACTAATTTGGTTTCAACTAACGTGAAGCATAAGAAATTACCAGATCATTCTGCATTAGGACACAACCAAGTCCTTTCAACGAAGAATCACTATAGATAACCAACTCACTATTTCCAGATGGAAGTTCGGAAAATGGAACATTCACCAGTATTCTTTTCAATTCTTGAAAACAATCATCACATTATTTTGTACAAATTAACTTAACACCTTTCCGAGTAAACTTAGTCATTGGACTAGATAACTGTGAAATTTTTTAAACAATCCTTCGGTAATAACCTGACAAGCCAAGAAAACTACAAATCTCGAATATATTTGTGGGTCTTGGAAAATCTCCAAAAAAAAATTTTAGCAGGATCAACCATTATGCCATTGTTTTAAACAATATAGCCAAGGAAAGAAATTTTTTATAACCAAAAATCACATTTTCTAAATTTCTCATAAAGATTATTTTCTTTTATGGTTTGTAAGAAAACCCTTAAATGACATTCATGCTCCCCTTTACTTTTAGAATAAACCAAAATAACATCAATGAACACAACCACAAACTTCTCCAAGAACTCACATATAATTCTATTCATAAGTTCCATTAATACATCAGGTGCATTGGTTAACCCAAAAGGCCTAACTACAAATTCATAATGTCCATATCTAGTATGAAACATAGACTTCGGAACGCCTCCTTCCTTTTCTTTCAACTGATGGTACCCCGACCTCAAATCAATCTTCGAAAAATACTAAGCTCCCTGGAGCTGATCGAACAAATCATTGATATGAGGTAAATGATACTTGTTCTTAATAGTGATGTTATTCAATGCTCTATAATCAATGAAAAGTCTCATTAAACCATCATTATTTTTAACAATCAAGATAGAAGCATGCAATGGTGATGTGATAGGTCGAATGAAAATTTATCTAATAACTCCTGTAATTGCTTCTTTAACTCTAAAAGTTCAATTTGAGCCATTTGATAAGGGGGTTTTGAAATTGGCTTAGTATCTGGAACTAAGACAATAGTAAATTCTACTTCCCTATCAGGTATAATACCAGAAAACTCGTTAGAAAAAACATCAAGATACTCATTTACCACTGGCACATCATTAATTTGAACAGTTCCTTTATTTTCAACAATATGTGCTTGGTAACATTTATTTCCATCTTTTACTAGTTTCACAGCTTCTTGATATGTTATCAAAAGCAAGGGTTCATTCATGTACACAAACTGAAAATTTTTCTGAAAAGAAACCTCATTAGCTCTGTAGTCAATTTTAGCATGATAAACAGACATCCAATCCATGCCCAAAATAAAATCAAACTCTACAAGAGGAAAAACAAATAGGGTTTCAAGTGGATTCTTTCCACACAAAAGGACATGGCGTTTCTTATAATTTCTTTTGGTCTCCACATTTCCTCTAGGTGTTTTTACCATATGTTCTGTATTAATATCGTGAGATGAAAATACTAATTAACTAGAAAACCTCACAAAAATGAATGAGTGTGTAGATCCTAAATCAAACAACACATTGTCATAATATGAACAAACAAACAATGTACCTGATACTACTTCGTTCGATGGCCCATCATCTGCTAAAGTTGTTTCAATGGATTTCACCACCAATTTTAGCTTGTAGTCCAGCTACTTCCTATTAGTTGAGTAATTCTCAAGAAACTAATTTTCATGATGACCCATTTCATTACACTTAAAATATCTTACTGATGGCTTTTCATTTCTTTCTTGATCATCTTCCTTACAGTTACGAGCAATATGACACGACTTACCACACCAGAAGTACATTCCAGACTTTGATGAACATTCTCCAGGATGCTTTTTACCACACTTCTGACAGGTTGGATATTTAATTTTCTTAACTTCAGGTTTCTTTGATGAATTCATTCCCTTCTCCTTACAACTAGATCTCTTATTCTGTTGTTTGTAGAAGAACACATGATCATATGCAAACTCCATTTCCATGTTCTCCGCAAATTGAACAAGTTTTTCATAACATTTGATCTCATGAGAGGCTAATTATCTTCGATATCGTGGCTTCAGTCCTGAGTAAAATATAATTATCTTACTATTAATATCTCTGTTGAAATTGGGTGCATACCTTGCTAGTTGAGTGATCTTTTCTTCATAAGAAGCCACTATGTCAGCCTCATGCCTCAATTCTTGGAATTTTTTTCCATCTTAAAACGAACTGCCTTAGGAAAATATTTCTCAAAAAAACATACCTCTGTATTCATCCCAATCAAGATCATCAATCTCCTCACTATCCCAAATATTTTTAATTATTGACCACCACTGATCAGCTTCACCTTCAAAACGTTAAACATCAAGACTAACCATTTGATGTTTTGAACACCCCATAACATCGAAAATCTTCTCCACTACTTCAATCCATCTGTCAACTAGCACCAGTTCAGATGATCCTCTGAATGATGGGGGTTGTTGCCTCATGAAATGATACACTACAAACATGTTCATCTACGGTTGATATGGCTGATCTCGTGCACGGATACCACCACCAATTATAGCCTTAGTCAACTATGCCATCACTGTAACAAACTGTTCAGTTCCGCTTCTGACCATCTCAGGGTGCTGATATGGAAGTTTGTCTTCCTCTTGATGTCGTCCCTACATCGTTTCCCTATTTCCTCTTTAGAAAACCATTCTAAACATAGAAATATCTTAGGTAAAGAAACATGGTAATATGTAAATTCTATATCATTTCAATATTAACATAAATTAATTTATGGACATTTATTTATCAATACCCAACTCCTAATGTTGTCTTAACTGACCTTTGATACGAACTATAAAGACCCTGACTTAAAACAGACACAATCTTGATTTAAGTTAATAATTCACATTGAGGATCTTTTCATTTTTAGAGTTTAAGAAAATGAGTACATAACTATTACATCTCAAAAGATTACAATGTATAAAGTTATACTCAGTTTCCATTTTTTTCATAAAATAAAAACTCTTGAAAAAAAGAGTCATGTTTTGTTCCATGTTTTAGAGGGAATGACATTCCCATGGTCCCATCCATGACCCTATTCCACATTTGGTCATGTGAAAAACATTTCAAAAAAAATTCAATGAGAATACATTCACCGTAACTGATACACAAAGGAGGAAAACTATTAGTTTTTTTCAAAAAACAAGTAAACCATGAATACATTAACATAAGTAATACTTTTAACCATTATGAATTAGAAAATACTCTTCACTAAATAAAAGATCACTACATACCCTTTTGTAACCAAAATATTACCATAAAACCCATTTAATGAACACATAACATATAAAGGTGACATGGGACATAAACATACTTAAATGGAATAACCATACGGTCGATTTACACACATATCACTAAATGGAATAGTCGTACAACCGACTTCCATACCCAATGCATTGGAGGTTATAACGTAACCACTCATCCTGGTATTCACGGCACCACCCATCATTTGGTTTATCACGTATCCACCCATCAAATGTCTATGTACCATTATAAAATAAAAACAAATATAACAAATATAACGGTATAATAAAATTTCCACATTTCTATCACAAAATATTATTTAAATAAACTGACATAAAAGAATCCTTTATCAAAACCATTTTCAATACCAAAATACATAAAAGTGTGTTTTGTATTTATTTGCTTTTAAAAACATTACATCTTGTTGAGGAATCCAAAGATCAAATAATACTCGATGAAAAATAAAAGGTCGTTTTGTCCGAATACGTTAAAAGAAGCATTCATTTTTGTCATTTAGTAAAATGCTTCGTAGAAAAAGAATCCTTTTGAAAATTAAAAGCTATTTATATATTGTATAGAAAAATATTTGTATTAAAACAAAATATGCCTCAATGAAAGGAGATTGAGAAGAAGTCTCTTACCTTGTGTCCAACATGATTCGATCATTCATTAATATCCTTAATAATTTACTAAAGATAATTTATACTTTTTTAAGAACCTTTTTCAAGTTTATTATTACTTTTATATCACTTATTAACATGTTATAAAAATTATGTAATCATTTCAGTTAATAACGTTCGTTTTGTCGATATTTGGTACTTGAGTCAAAAATGGACATCTTATAATTACCTGTTGTTCATGTGGCCAAAGGTTCACTATATCCATAATGATATTAATGATTTTGATATCATATATATAATATATATTGAGTATATATATGTATTTATAATAGTATATAACATTTTTAGGAAATAAATGAACTGCATCGGTCCTGGAGACAGTAAGCTGTACGTACGCATGAACGCTACTTTCAATTTTATTTCATTTTTTAATGGAATTATAACATAATGAAACAAAGTTATATTATAATTACATTATAATATAATATATATTATGAATAACTCTATCCTTTATACGTCCCACATATGGAATTAACGAGTTATATAACTTTGAGGGGGCGGTAGTCCACACTTCCTCAAATGAAATCATCATTTTTACCCATAATGGAAACCATAATGGTATGATATTAAAGAAAATTCATAAAAAGAAAGAAAACATAAACATAATATATTTCATATATAGATACAATTCCATCATAATGGCCACCATGAGAGGCGGTATGAGGTAAATGAACAATCTTCATTTCATGATGCGTTAGTTTTCCATCCACAAAAACATTAAGTTCATCACCCCTTAGATAGAGGTTTGTGTAAGTGTAGTTCAAATACATATCATAAAACAAATCATAGTATATTGAGGATATTGGTGTTTTTATAAAATAAAATAATAAGAGTTTAGAGGATGGGGAAGTCAAATAAAAGAAAATAAGTAAAGAGAAATTGTTACCTTTAATTTGGGTAACATTCTTTGGCTTGAACCAAAAGGAATTCATAAAAATCCTTATGCCTAAGGAAAGGCTTCTAGGTGGAAGATATGGGTGTGGGGAACTTAATTGGGAAGATTTTAGATTGTCCAAATGGCTTGATAGGTGTGAGAAATTGGTTTGAAATTTTTTTTTATAATTGAAAGGAGTGTCTCTTTAGGAATGTGTGAAAATATTATTTTATTATATAACGATATCCAGTTTCTAAAGGTTAAAAAATCAATAAAGTAGAAGATAAGATGACTCATTGTCGAAATAAAATCATCCAATATAAATTGGAAAGGATTTGAATAATAATTTAATAATTATAAACTTATTTATTTAAATCATTTATTAATGAGGTAAATACAACATCATTATTTTTTCATAAATAATTCAATTTATTCGAAGAATAAAAATTATAAAAAAATACCATGATGTAGGAACTAATTCATAAATTCCAATGAATATTTATAGTCAAAAATATAATTTATATTACCCCTTTTATAAATTAATTTACATAATGATTTTTGTTTATGTCATTTTTTCCTTTACATTAAATTAATTAATCGAAAGTGTCATTATCATTCAATAGTTCCTACATGGGGTCCCAAAATCATACCAAGGATAACCATGGTCTTCCAGTACTCATCAAATAAGGTTAAGATAGGTGTTATGGTAATTTTTAATTATTATAATATTCTTTTTACCTTGAATTAACATATTTACCTTTAATCGCAGTAAATAAAAGTCAAAAGTTACTCTTCAACAAAAATTCTTTTCATCATATTGAACCAAATTTTACTTAAAATTAACAACCATGTATGTTGTATATTAGAAATTAAATTCACAAAAGAATTAAAATTTCATTTAATTGAAAAAGTCAGTTTTTTATATTCCTACGTAGTGGTTTCACTATTCACCAAAAGTTCATGTTTTTCAGAAAAATACAAAAAATTATGCCTAAGATAAATTTGATATTCCAAATTCGAAAATTATGTATATGTATCCAAATTCAAAACATAGGAGTGGAATTAATTAATTTAAAATTAATTCCCGTAGTTAAAACAAATAGCATGTTTATAAGAAATAATAACTATCAAAATATTGACACTTGTTTATGTCCAAATTCAATGGGAAATTAATTCTAATGACCGACATCAGATTAAACGTTAAAATTATATTCTAATTAAGCATTAAAATAAATTGAAAAGTTAATCTGTCAATATAAATAAAATAGATTAAAAAACTATTTTTAATTACAATAAAATATTTTTCAATAATCCTTAAATATGAACTTTACCGGAAAAATTTGAAAAATTTAGTAAATCTATATTTTGATGTCCCCATTCTAAAGAAGGATTTTATTTTTTCAATTATAATGTGTTAATGTGACAAAAACTATATTTAACAATTGTTCTCCATTAAAAGGCGTTAAATCGAACTTTTAATGTACACTATCCTTAAAATTAGATTCATTCACATTTTAAGCCTCTAAATTTTATTGGATAAATGTAAATACATTTATAAATCATGTATAATAATATTTTAGTTATTTACTTAATTCTCACAAATAAAACAACTAGGATTTAACTACCATTTAAAAAAATAATATTATATTATTAGTGCTCAACATATGATTTCAAAGAAACATGTTTTTGCGTATCGGGTACGCTATCGAACATAGAAACCCTTTTAACGTAAAATTAATATATAATTCAAAAATATGAATAAAAATTAAATATGATTTATTATTTAGTTACCTAGTATGTTACACATGTTATTAGGATGAATAGTTAGATAATAGATTTAGTGATAATGGTTTAGATTATTATGGCATTATTTTGATTATTACGAACTAGTTTTATTCTAATTTTTAAATCATGTATAGATGATGGTTCTAGAATTATTACATAAGATATTGTACATATTTAATAATCTATTTAAACCATGAAAATTGTTTCATGTCCATCCTTGAAGAATTAATTAAAGAATGAAAGCTTGTCATCCACAATGGTTGTAAATTGGAACCTCTCGAGTGATGATTTCATATATAAAATAAATGAGAGAGAAAGATATATTAAAGATAATTATAATTATTATTAAATTAATATGATATAATTTTAGAATTTAGTTGATTATGGAGTTATCAAGATCAATTTTAATAAGTAGGTGAGGAGGAAATAAGAAAATAATGTATACTAAAATGAAATAAAGAAGGAAGAGGATTGTTCCCATTAAATATCTTCCTTGAGGACCTCCTTATGTGCAGGAGTATTGGTCTATTGGAGAGAACATGGTCTTTTGGATACAGGAATGGATTATCGTTGAGAATTTTGGGTACATCATTGAGTTTCTTCCAGGCTTATAGGTGCTTTGAAAAGGGGGTTGGGGTGGGGGTGTTTATTGTGGTGGAGAGGAGGGATTTTTAATATCATGGTCATTATTTTATTAGTTATCTCAAGACAAAAAATAGTGTTGATTCTCTTCAAAAAAATAGTAATTACAACATGTGATTTTAAGCTAAGTGTTATTACACAATCATGATTAATAGAATAGTGTATTTAACTTATAATATATTTATATAGTAATTTACTGTATTTTACAATTCAAAAAAATTCATGTATTTATGAAAAATTCAAAAAACTAAGCCTAAATATTTCTCAATGTGTTGCATTCAAAAATGAACTCTATTTTATCCAAATAATTTTTTAAATAAATAAAATTTAAGTATTTAATAATATGATTATGTATATTACAAATACTTATTTAAAATTTACTCCTGATTTTATAACAGTTAAAATTAACCAAGATCTCATTAAATTATCCTAAAATCATAAGACATTAATTTTTGTTATAAATCCATTTTATGATAATGAATTTTATTTTAAATAATTTTGATAATTATAAAATTGAAATTAAATATTTATTTCTTATAAAAATACTAACCCATAAATAATATTTTTAAAATAGTCACTCTTATTTAAAAAGTGTCAAAATTTTACTTATACATAAATGGTTGAGGATAATATTCATAAGGGCACATTACTATCCCTAAGGATTGAGTTACTAATTATTAGTGTACATTACTATTCCTAAGTGTCATGGTATTATTCACCAAAAAAGTAAGTTTATTTAATTATACTATAAACATTTTATTGAATGTAACTGTGTATGTCAGTTTTTTTAAATTAAAATTATAAAAGTGGAAAAACTGTGTTTATTGGCAAGGATATAAGAATGTGTTTTTATATACTCTAGGTTTCATGCATTATATATTAATTTTTTTAAAATTCTTGTGTGTTATATTAATCGTCAACATATTCATAAAATAATTAATTTATTTATAAAAATAATTATAACATCCAACATATATATTATTCATAAAATATTTAATTAAATAATCTATTGATAAAAAATTAATTTCGAAATAGAATTGCGTCATTAGAATTCAATCTTGGACAATGAATTTTAATGGTTGATACATGCAAATTCCATTGCGGGAAGCCGAAATTCAAAATTGGATTTATAAAATATTCTCTAAATAAGATGGAAAGGAAAATGCATAGGTTATGAAAAAATATGCATTTGAATAGGATAGAATTTCTATGATGTGAATTTATATACATGGAAGGATAATGTAACCAACATGTTCTGATGGATAGTGATAGAAAATATGGTCACAAAAATGTTAAGTATCATAAGGCCACAAATATTATTATCAGTTCAAAGAACATTGATTTCTCAGAATAAAACAATAAGGATAATGATTTTGTTAACAAAAGATTTTCCTAGAATTGAGGGATTCCTTTATTATCTAGATAATAACTTGAGAAATTAATCTTATTTTTTTACTTTCCATAATATAAACTTTTGGTTATTCTTCGATCTTTTTTCACTTTATTCTTATACATATAAATGAATGTTCAAGATAAATTTTTCATGCTAGAATAATTATAATCGGCTTCTATGGATCACAATTTCCAAAGATGTATAATAATATATTCTTATTTTCGTTATACATTAACCAAATCCCAAATGGTTAGGATAATATAACATAACATAATTTAAAAAATAACATCTTTGATCTCCAAAATTATAATGTTTCCCACAAAATTCAACATTTTTCACTTTAAAAAATACTATCATACATCAAAAATTGTATTCTAGACTATGACACCAAAATCAAAATTATTTATTCATATAGACATCCAAATTACATGAATATGTGTTAATATTTTAGAACAACAATTTTATTTCCCCTTTCACATAAACACCAAGATATTATAGTTATTTCCATAAATAACCTGTTTCAGTATATGTTAACAATAAAATCATATTTGATTCAAAAAAATCATTATACATTTATTCCTAAAAGTATTTTATTTTCTTATGCCTTATATGATAACTAAAATAGAAAAAACCATCCAAAATAACATTAATCATTTTACCAAAAAATAATTTTCCAATCCATATGTTTTCTATATGATAAAACAAAATTCCATAAAATAAAATTTATCAATTAGATGTTTTTACTAAAAGGTTGTGATAACCAGTATTTCACGTAGACTAGTGGTAGGTGTTTCACCCTTATGATGCTTTTGTTGTGGGATAACACCCTATGGAATTCATAGAAGTAATGTGTTTTCCCTCAGTATTTGGTTTGTACTTAATATAAATCATATATCATACAATGTTAATATGATAGACATCCCCATAATAGGGTCATGTTACTAATCATTCATTTAACTCGGATTTTCAATTCAACCTCAATACAAAAATACACCATTTAGTTATTACAACAGGAAGACTTCCTTGTTCAAGGGAATACCCTATAGAATAGGGAACTAAATCCAGTAATTACTAGGTCCCTTATATTTTGGTCAGATAACTACAAATGGATTTGTGGGAACAGTTTTATTGCATTACATTTTAATGATTATTTTTTCAAGACAATTCAATCATTTATGCCATTATTTTTGACACATAATCATTTCTATGTTTCATTCAGATACTTTTCCTGGTTTCTCCATCCACATTTCCTCCATGATGGATGTCAATCTTTCTTTTAATCATTTTTTCGACCACTAGAGCACTTAGAGAACTCCATTCTTCTCTTTACTGTTGTAGTTGGGAGGTGTTTAATTTATATGTTGTTAATAATATTATAGGAAAACTGATTAGGCTTGAACATGATATATTTCACTCATATAGTCTTCCTATTTGGATTCTCATCCTCCTCACCTTGACCTTGATGTTCAATATTATCATTGATTCTTTGGGATCCAACCATTGAGTAAAACCATAAAGCATTGTGTGAGTAAAAATATTCATAGTGACAAATGTTTATAACCATTTTTAAAGTTTCATGACAACCTATTTTCAACCTAATCCTCCTTTGGTTTAATAATTGTTATTAATTTTCATTTTATATTTACATCCTTAATAATGGTTTGTAATTAAAATGTGAATTATAATAATAATATCCACTAGGAGTGGAAAACGAGAAGTGTAGCAGGGACCATTTTTGTGTACCAGTTTACCTCATGTCTAGCCCAAAAATACCTCTTAGAGTTATTAATCATAGTTACATATATTATAGAACCACATCCACATGTATTATCAATAAAAAGATGAATTTTGTTGGAATATATACATAATATACACCTTACAAAAATTATAAGATGTTCTTATTTGGTGATCCTCAATGTATATCATTGGGTTACATAATTTAATCAATTTCTTCTAAATCTATTTTCCACGTATGATCCTAAATATCCATTGATTCCAACTATAACTCCTAAATCCTAGAATCTTGGATCTGGTATATTATTTTATTACATATTCATGACTTTATGGAATCAAATCCAAAAGGATGATCATTTCATCCAACTTGGAAAACCAAATAACATTCATAAAACACATAATACAGTGGGAAATGAAAATAAAACATGATATAATATATAAAGAAATAAAATACATCACTGAATTAATATACAATGTATTCATATTCATAACCTAGGTAAATGAATCATATGAATGTGGTGAGATCAGATGCTCAGTTGGGGTAAATAATACATTGGAAGTAATCATATACAAAAACACTAGTAATTGTGGTCAACAAAAAACACATATCGTTAAAAATTAATTTTTGCTTAATATTGAAAAAATTAATGTTTAATAAATAATTCCACAACCATGGATGTTGTGCTCGACGAATAACCAAATGGACAATCAAATATTATTTCAATAATGAAGTAATGCATAATGTCAGACATTATATTCAAACGTTCAAGGCATTTTGACAATACAATAATAACCATACCTTCAATGACTAATTCCAATATATATTTCTCTCTCAAGAGTTTTTCTAATGCATCTAGGGGCTATATAGGGACATGCATTTCACATACAAAGTCTAATACATTCAAAAAATGAAAAGGGTGATACATAGACAACATAAACATTCACATTGAAAAACTACAATATAAAATGTAAATACTTAAGAAATAACCTCTTAATGGTATCACATTAGTACATCTATAGTCAGACTAACCATAATATCTTTAAAGAAAACTATAGATGATATCATAATAGATAAATGTAAATGATGTCATTTTTTCACAAATGATGTTGACATAGACAACGATACATTTAAATGAGACCATTGAATATTTGTTGACAAAATAATCTTTAAACATTCCAATGTGCCACATAAAAAAATGTGTCATTCAAATCATAGTCCCTTATAAATCATGTGAATAAAAAGACTCTAGATATGATATATCAAAGGGTAGTACATACACCACATGTACAAAATAATTGGTGAACATTTTATATATCTCATAAAAGTGGAAGTGAGATGAGAAAAATCATTTTTTACATTGGAAATAAGAGTTCATTGGGAATCTCATATTAATTTTTACTAAAATAAAATTGTAACATTTATATCCTTGAAATGACAAGGTAATTACATTGAAATTATATTTGAGGCATAAAAGTTGTCCCAGAGATTCAAAATCATGTTAAACGAGTTAATGTTCTGACTTTTCGACAAAAAATATTATAATAACATAAAAATTATATTATTTCATTTATCACGAAAGAGGGAGGACACAATGATGATGTGGTGCAACAATGAGGAGATGAAGAGGCACCTTAATGAGACCCATAACTGGATTGTAAACTCGCACCATAAAAACGCTTTAGTAATTCATAATAGATACAATGTTTCCAAAATGAAATAAGGTAATTATGTGATGTCACGTCATAACCAAAACACTGCCATATGTTTTCTGTTTAATTGTTTGATGAATTGGTGAAATTAGAATTAAGAACTGGTGATTATTTGATGAACCTCCTACAAATTTACTCCCCAATATAGAATTATGAACATTGGCAGACGTCATCGACTTTGACGTACCTCAATGAATGATGAATTCCATCGACCTCTTGGACCCTTGAAGATGAAGCGTATCAGAAATGAACATAAACAAAGTAGGAGTTTGTTTTATTTTGAAGTTATTACCCACAATTATTTGAAACGACGAATGTGGATCAACCCATGAAAAACGAGATCTGCAAACCGTTCATCCTCATGGGATGTTGACATTTCTTTTATGTTTTCTCTCTCTGGGATTATGTTATTTCTTGATATGTTTGAAAATATTCTATGAACCTCCCCCATGTATTGAAACACTAACTCGGAGGGTACATGCCTTAAAAAAAGGATCGTGCCCCTCAACTGTGTGTGGTCTTCATGGATACGCATTTTAATTGACGAAAACAAAATGTTTTGGTCATTCTCAGTGAAGAGGATCTTCCCTGGAGGACATAGGCATTGGTGCCTGAAGTAGGAACCACGAGAGAGATTCTGGTGGTCCACCAAATATTTTTTAGGTGTACCGACGTTGGTGGCGGGCCAGTTGGCCACACGCCATGTTGGCGTCCGAGTGGATCAGCGTGCCCAGGTGGTGCGCCGAGGGGGTGCAAGACGCAGTCGATCTGGGACGCGACACTAGAGACTTGTGGCAAGATCATGGCGTCTTGTTGATGGGTCAAAACCATGGAAAGAGCCTATATGTTATGTGGAAGGGGTGGCTATTACCATTCCGCTCGGGTGAGAATGCGATTGTAGTCTCTCAACCACAAAAAAAATAGAGGCTCCTCGAATGGACTGTGGGGAAGGTGGGGAGTCGGACATAGCAACCATCTGAGTCTTGGCCGGGCGCACACCACCATTTCGCTTCCAATAGGTCATGCTTTAGCTGGGGGGTTGTGTCCCCTACTGACAAGTCGGGCTGGACCAATACCATTTTGGCTTGGATGGATGAGACTGGTCGCTGGGTGACCCAACGGGCAGGACATCCAGGAAAACGAGGCTGGGCCCATCGAGGACAATTGTGCCATACCTACTGGCCAGGCTTGACCAGACCTACCCCAACCCAAACCAGGTCATTTTAGGACATTCAAATTAAACTAGGGTATATGGGACCTCAGGCTAGTTTGGTATGGTTGCTCTATCTAGGTCATACCATTCCTAGATTCAATTGGACCCTAGTTACTAAAACACTAATAACATTCAAACCGGACATCCGATTAACGAGACGTTTTTGGTGTTGGGACACGTACCATGAGATGTTCCATTAGGTGATTCTATATGGGATATCGTGGCGGTTGAGGTACAACCAATGGATTGTGTAGAGGCCTTGTGGATCCTTAGTGGCTCACCAAATGAGCAGCGGTTGTGTGGATCCTTAGTATCCCAACAGACGAGCAGTAACCCTATAGATCCTCAGTGTCCTAATAGACAAGTATAAGACACAAAGATCCTTGTTGGCATGGAAGACGGGCATCATCCATGTGGATACATAGTGACCTTGAAGACGTGTAACAACCATGTGTATTCTTAGTGGCTCGACATACGAGCATCAACCATGTGGATTTTTAATGACCTGGGGGACAAGTAGTGATTCGTCTAGCATAAGTCCCCCAATAGTAAAAATTCTTTTCAGTATAACTGATGAAACTTTACTACTATACAATATAAAATATGTGAGTTGTCCTTACATTATGTCTTTGATTTTTGTTTTCTTTGTGGTATTTGTCCTTAGTCAACTGAGTTCCCCTACTACGGAATGTGTTCCCCCCCCACCCCACTATAGGGGCTTCACTCATAAATTTTTTGACTTTTGCAAACGATGTACATTTTGACGAAAGTCTTGGTGGCCTAGGTGTAGCTGGGGATTAGTATAATTAGGAATAAATGATGTACTACCATGGATTCCAATAGATAAAATACTCTTACCAATAGTTGGATATTTTCAGCCTAAGGAAACCCAAGTCCCTCTAAGCATTTCTATTTTTATTGTTTTGTTGGGTTTTTATTCTGGCCCACATGGTTTCAGTTGTACTTGTACACATCACATGTTTTAGTATATTGGTTTTCCCATTTCTGTTTGATGGACATTGTTGGGAGTGTCTATGCGTTTAGGTACTCAGGAAAATGGCTCCCACATGCTGGTTGAATCCTTCGGTGTTAGTCACTATACCAAGGACTTTAGTGGGTAGGTTTGAGGTATGTCATGACATGGGATCTGGGGGATGGGTCATGACAAATTAATATCAATGGTTTTCAGTTATACCACAGAGTCCAAGAGTATATTGTTTTTTTGTGAATAGTGATAATATTGGTGAGTCTGAAATTCATATTTGGTGAGTCATGTGTTGGTGTGACAGCCGATATATCAACACACGTGGACCTTGAATTGTACTTTCCATCTATATACATGAAAACACATGTTGAAGAAGTGTCTCATTATGATATTATTGATTTTTATTCACCTCACCATGTATAATATTCGGATTGTGGTACATCATGATCTATTTCAGAATGCCTCCCCACAAACGTCCAACTAGGTGCATGATACATGGTCGGGAGGATATCACACCTAGTGATGAGGCGTCTGTTCATAGACAAATTCTGGAGATGGTCCCACCTGATGGAGCACCAGTGCTACCTCCACTTGTAGGTCAGAATCAACAGATGGTAGTAGTGGAAGGGGATGGTTTCACACTTAGTTCACTACCTGTATTTTAGAGATAGAGACATCCCACGTTTAGGGGAGATACAGATTCCCCAGTCGCTGAGGATTTGTAAGAGGCTGTGACATGGGTTTTCTGCTCAGTGAGGACACAACTTGACCAGATGGATACCTTAGTTTTTATCCTTCTTTAGATCTAAGTAGGGATCTAGTGGAGTCTGATGATTATGACTCGTGATGAGGTTACATACTCTTTGGATGACATTGAGCATCTTTTTATAGGACATGTTTTTTCTCGTGACCTTGCACTCTGTGTGCCTTCAAGAGATGATTCACCTTCATCAAGGGAGAAGATCAGTGGAAGTGTACTATGTGAGGTTCATAGACATCTCTTATTACTCTAAAAACATGGTGTGAGGCTCTTTTATCTACACTTGATCTTTCAAGAAGGTCCTACACTATGAGATTAGGGTGTATTTTTTCTCTTAGCATCCCCTCACAGGCTAGAGTGTATGAGAATGCTCTACTAGTTTATATCATCCTATTAGATAAGACACCGAAAATGGGGGAAAACACCCAAGGACAACTATCCAAGCCATCTGTTGTAGGTGGAAAACATATGGAATAGTTGTCCAAGCATTCCAGATCATCTAATAGAAGTCCCCTTATCTCAAGAGAGGTTGTGCGAGTCCTCCAGAAGAGCAGAATATATAAGGGTATCAGTGTGTGCTACTCATGCTGCTAGATGGGACACATGGTCCTGATTTCCCATCCCACTGTACAGATGATCAACAAATGGATGTGGAATCATCGAGATAGTGGACGAGGTTCGAGGGAGGAGTTTCGTTATAAGGCCCCGGCCATAAACATTACTTAATATTGAATTAAATGAATAATTCACATTGAGGATCTTTTCAACTTTCGAGTTTTAGAGAATTAGATCATAAATATTACATCTCAAAATATTACAAATTAGACACTTATACTAAGCATCCATAAATAAAAAAAATCTTAAAAGAAACATGTCTAGTTCCATGTTTTAGATAGCATGTCATTCCTTGATCCCATCCTTGAACCTATTCATCTTTAAGTCTTGTGTAAAAAATTTCAAAAACATGGGATGAGCGTAAAAAGGTCAGTAAAGGATATAAAAATATGGAAAGCAAACATGAGTTCATGTATACATAAGAATCAATGAAATCATACTTTACTCATAAAACATAAGCACTTTAACATACCTCATCAAATCATGAATAAAACATAGAAATCGTAAGGCATAAAGGTAACATGAGGCATTCATAACATTATTACGTAGGGAGTAACCCTCTAGGTTACGTTTGGAATACCCATCACAGTATATTCCCTAAATCTCTTCAGAGAAACCTTAATGTTTAACTCCTTTGTGTTACCCAATGCATTGGAGAGCTATATCAGGCTCACCCGCCCTTAGTTTATCACAGAACCACCCCTCTTCATAAACAATGCCCAAGAACCATAACATAATCGTATGACATAAAACATTAATAAAGTAAATATAACATTACCACATTGCAATAACAATATATCATTTTAAGATATTGAAACAATGAATCCATTCTAAAAACCATTTTCAAAACCATTTAAAACATTTAATAAAGAGAATTTTGAATCAAAGTTTCTCATACCACTTTGATGATTTTAACATTTTAAACTATTAATATCCATATAAATAAATCCTTAAAACCATTTTGGAAACATGTATATTAATGAGAATTATTTATAAGAATAAATCATTAAAACATTTAAAATGATATTTTAGTTAAAGGGTTTCTAACAAAATGAGAGACACTTGAATACAATAATTGAGGAATAACATTTAATTAGAACTTTATAATATCATGAGAATAAAGGGATTCATGATATAATATTCCAAAGGATAGTATATAAACCATATAATAGTGAATTGGTGCATAATAACAATGAAGTATCAATAGAAATGTAAAATGAGATGAAATCCCCAATAACGAAGGTATCCTTAAATTAAGGATAAATCAATCTCATAATTATGTGTGAAAAATATAAATACACCCAATATAAGTGGATATTAACTGTAAAACAATCAAAGGACATTAAAACATATAAAAAGGATTACATATTCAATAAATACATGTTGAACCCAAAGAAATCAAAATTGGGTTAAGAAGTTCCCTTCGTAAAATTCGACAGCCTAACGACGTCACTTTAAAATTTATAAAATTAGTTGATGAGATAGAAAATGGTATCTCATCACTTGGACATAAAATTTACATCCATAATGATATATAAGATCATATATCAACATAAAAATATGTAAATTAAAAGACATAACAAAATATGTCTTTTAAAAAGTGGATGGTGAATGGTTCCCTTACCGTTTTGGGAAACGTTCGAAACGTACACCCCATGAAAGAAAGATTGTACAACATTGATGTAAATAATCATAAACGAAAATGTATTACACAAAGAGTATAATAATGGGCAGTACATATACCTCTCAAAGGAAATGGTGGAAAATGTAGCATAAATATCACGAGAATAAAAGTGAGATGAATAACCCCTTATGAAAACTCGGTCGCCTAACGACACCCCTTAAAACATGCAAAAAAATGGATTGATGAAATCAAATAGGGTCTCTCATCATATTAACATAGAAATTACAGTAATTGGAATATAAAATAACATCCCCCAACTAAGAAAGAGGAACTTAAAAGAAACGACATAAAAGAGAGTACTTTAAAAGAAAGAGAGAGGTAGGATCTCTTATGAAAATACGGCAGCCTAACGGCGCCACTCAAAACTTCCAAAATGGATTAATGAGAGAAAATGGTGTCTCTAATCATATGAACATAAAAAGTACTGTAGGAGTAATATAAAAGAACATCCCAATCATAACAAATATTAGCTTAAAAGGGATGATATAAAAGAGTGTACTGAAAAAGAAAGAGAGAGGTTGGATCTCTTATGAAAATTCAGCAGCCTAACGTCGCCACTCAAAACTTCCAAAATGGATTGATGAGAGAAAATAGGGTCTATAATCATATGAACATAAAATTTAAAGTATTAGTAATATAAAAGAACATCCAAATCATAATAAATATGATCTTAAAAGGAATGACATAAAAGAGTGTACTTAAAAAAGAAGGAGAGGGGGTAGGATCCCTTACCTTGTGTCCGACATGACTCGACCGTTATTCAATCTCTGAAATAATAAAATTCTGTCAACTTATAATTTCATAAGGACCTACTTTAAAGATTATTATTCAGTTCATATCACATATTATAATGTTATAATAATTGGTTAATAAAGTTAGTTCATATCAGACGTTTTTGTCGATGTTCGGTACATGAGTAAAAATCGAACTTGTTGGAAAAGAACATTCCATGTATTTATAGGTACATCATATCCAGAATAGTATTGATGTTCTAAATATCATATATATTTATTATATATTCATTTTATACTATTCCATATCATTTTGAGATAACAAAATTAAAAGCACCGTTCATGGAGAGAGTAAGTCGTATGTACGCATGAACGCAACATTCATTTTTTTGTGATATTAATGGAATGAAAACGAAATGAGAGAGATATATATTTTAATTACATAATGATATAAATAATTTAAATTTAATATATTACATATATATCCATTATATATATGTTCTTATAATAGTACATAACATTTGGAGATAAGAAATGAAATGTACCGTTCATGGAGACGGTAAGTCGTACATACGCATGAACGCTACTTTCATTTATTTGTTTTGTATTCAATGGAATTAAATAATAATGATATAAAGGTATATTATAATTCCAGTATGATATCATATTTAATAACATTAATTCCATCCCTTATGCATCCCACATATAGAATTAACGAATCAAATCACTTTGAGGGGGCGGTAGTCCGCACTTCCTAAAATGAAGATTTCACGTTTACCCATAATGGAAACCATAAAGGTATGAAATAAATGAAAAATAAAGAATCTTAAGTAAAACATAAACATATTATATATCATATATAAATATAGTGACGTCTTAATGGCCACCTTTTATGGTGTTAAAATAATATTGAACAATCATCGTCTCGTGGGGCAGTAATTCGCCATCTACAGCAACAGAATGTTATTTAACCATTAGACGGAGGTGTGTGAAAGTGTAGATGGAATCCTTCTTATAAAAAAATCCTAGTATATTTATTATACTGGTTCTGTTTCAAAAAAAGTAATAAAATTATTTTAGTTGTTTGGAGAAGAAAAATAAAACAAAAGAACACAAGGGAAGACATTACCATTAAATCGGGTAACTCTTATTGATTTGAGCTCAAAGTCTTCAATGGAAAGGATTCTTCCAAAAGTGAGGCTTCAATGATGAACATAGGGATGTGGAGAGATGAAATGGCAGGGGTTGGCCGAGCCAAAGGCTTGAGAGGTGTGTGTATGGTGGTAGAGGTGGGGGCCTTTTATAAGAGAGGTGGAGGGGCACTCTTGGAAAGTTATAAAATATTACTTTATTATAAATTGATTTTCGGATTTTAAAGGTACCAAAAGGATATATTTATAGGATAAGGTGATGAGGATTATAAATCCACCCATACAATAGGTTTGTGACAAGTTAAAGACTTAGAGTTCACCCTATCTTCTAATTTTATTTAAATCATTCATTTATGAGCTAATCACTGCATCATCACGGTGTTATAAATTAATTAATTTATTTAATGGATAAAAAAATATAAAGAAAAATATCATGATGTAGGAAATATGTTTATCTTTTTAAAGAATATTTATAGTCAAAAATATTACTTTTATAACCCCATTTAAAAATTGTTTTAGTAAAACAACTCATGTTTCTGACATATTTATTTTAACTTTAAATAAAAAGTTATTTATATTATTTTCCTACCAAAGTGTCTCCATGGGGTCCCCAAGTTCACCCATGTATTGTCTTGCTCTACCATAAGACATCCAATGAGGGTAGGACATGTGTCTAGGTCATTTCATATTACTAAAACATTATTTTTACCTTAAACTACACTAATTACCTCTAATCGCGATTAAAACATAAAAGTTACTATTCACCAAAAAATTATTTTAATCCCTTTGAAACGAATTTTACTTATTAATGACAACCATGTATGTCAGATTTTTGAAATTAAAAACACAGAGGTGGTAAAATTTTATTTAAACGAAAAATCAGTTTTTTAAGTACCACTTTGTGGTTTCACTATTCATCAAAATTTGAAGTTTTCCAGAAAAATACCAAAAATTTACCCTAAGATATATTTGTTATTCCGAATTCAAAAATGAAATATATTTTACAAAATTCAAAACATATAAGTTTCATTAATTAATTTAATAATTAATTCCCGCTGTCAAAACAAATAGCGTGTTTTTAACAAACAATATCTATTAAAAGATTTCCACTAGTTTAAGTCCAATTTCAAAGTAAAATTATTTCCAATGACCACTATTGGATTAAATGGTAAAAATATATTCTAATTTCACTTTAAAAAAACTTCAAAAGATAATCTAATCATTTAAATATATTATATTAAAAAGATGTTTTGAATTAAAATACATCATTTTTCACTATTCATTAAAACAATGAACTTTATCGGAAAAATACCAAAAATTTACACAAATTAAATTTTGATGTCCCGATTCTATGGATTAATTTGATTTTTTCAAATATAAAACATAACATTGTAAAAAATTGGATTTAAAAAATGTTCTCCATCAAAAGGCGAATAATCGACCTTTTAAAGAATATAAGAATATTTACACTTAAAATCGGATTCATTCGCATTTTTAATCCTCTAACATTTATTGTAAAAAGTAAAAATATTTTAAAAAAATATATAATAATTTTTGAGTTAGTTCTATTCTTTCCCGCCATTACAACGGCTAGGTGTCAACTACCATTTAAAATAATATTATTTTATTATTAGAGTGCAACGTAAGATTCCCAAGAAACTCATTGTTGCCTATTGGGTACGCCATCGAGCATAGAATCCCCTTTAAAGTAATATTAATATTTTATTCACAAATATGGATAAATGTGAAAATTTCATATTCTTTATTTACCTGGGGTGTTACAGTCGTAGGAATACTAATATGGTAGGGGAGTAGGCTGAGTAAAAGTCATTGGGAAATAGTTCGAGTTTCTATTACAACCACCTCCAGGTGGTCCACCCTGACCTCAGGTAGCAGGCAGATATAGAGACGTCTTAGCTTTAGGATGTAGAGACATATGAACATAGTTCTCTATAGTTCATTCAATGTATGTTCGGTGTCATCTTCACCCTATCTAGTGTTCATATAGTCATGGGTGAATGTCACTCTTTCATTGACACAAATCTCATTCAGAGCTCGGATATTCCGGTAGAGCCATTGGCATGATCCTTATGTCTAGTGACTCTTATTGGGGGGGGGATCTAGGATTAAACACTCATGTCTATAGTGTGATCATACTCTAGGAGTCGAAAGCGTTGACTGGGTTCTTCAAGTAGCATCATCGAATCTTTATGATGTCATCTTTGGAAAGGACTAGTTATCCATAGTCCATGCTCAAATCGACTATTTTAGGCATACATTTCCATGTGTCCATGGAAATTGGACCATTTATTTCGTTCACCAGTGAGAACGAATCCCGTGTAGAACAAGATAGAATATATATGAAGTGGGTGCAGTCGGTCAATCACCAATTGGCTAGCCTCACCCTCAGTGTAGTGGATGAAAGGAGTCCAATCATATCTGTAGTGGTGGACCAGGATGGGGATGTTCTTCCTGAGGCTATTTTAGGACTACCTCTTCACAAGTAGGTATAATTTTTCATCGACATGTACCTCAAGATGTCAATGATATAGAAAGCGGCATATCGGATGGCTGATGTGGAGATTCAACAACTAAGGGTACAACTAGAGGTCTTGCAGAAGAAGGGATTCGTAAGGCCATGTTTTTCCCTATGGGCATCCCCATTATGGTTTTCTACAATAAATACAAGAGAATGAGGCTATACAAGGTCTTCTAGAGCCTAATCCTTTTCACCACGTAGAAAATGTATCCATAGTCAATGATTGGTCTCCTATTTGATTAGCTAAAGAGAGAAAGGTGGTTCTCGATGATCAGCATTATATCAAGATATGACCAACTTCAGGTATTGGATGAGTAAGTACCGAAAACAGCCTTTAGGTGATGGTATGGACACTATGTGAACTTGGCGATTCCATTCTGTGTGACCAATACCCATGTAGTGTTTGTGGAAATCAAAAATAAGATCTTCTTGCCTTATCTCGATCGTTTCATGGTTGTATTAATTAACAACATCTCAGTGTACTTATGGTCTGAGGAGGAGCACACTACACCACTATTGATAGTCTTGGATACACTATGAGAGAACTATCATTGTAGTAATATCTTCCAGTGCCATTTCAGGATATGGGAGGTCCATTTCTTTCTCTTTTCAACATAGAGACATGAGTTTCCGTTTATCTGGTGAAGATATAGGTAGTAATCTATTGGGAGCGACCCGGGAGTTTTAATGAAGTGAGGAGATTCTTGTCGTTAGTGTGATAGTATTTGTGGTTTTTTCCTGATATATATACAGTGTAAGATCATTTATTAGATTTCAAATGGTAGAGATAGACCATCAAGTTGATGTAGAAAGGTGAGCATTGTTTTTCAGAAGCTGATATGGAGACTGATGAGTTCCCCCATCTTAAGAAAACCTGAAGAGGGCGTTGGGTATGTAGTCTTCTATGACAAATCATGTACCAGACTAGGTACTTTCTGGATGCAAGATAAAGTAGTGATTTCATAGGGCTCACACAAGTTGATGTAGCATGATTACAACTACACATCCCCAAACCTAGAGTTTGTAGCAATAGTATTTTCCTTGATGATGTGGAAACACTAATTTATGGGTGAATGATTTAACATTTACTATAACCATAGGTGTCTTAGGTATATATTTTTCTGAGAAATACATGAACCTGAGATAACAGTTATGGCTAATGTACCTCTAGGACTATGAATTTGATATTGTCTATACTCCTAGAATGGTGAACGTTGTAGTTGATGCACTTAGCAGAAGGATCAGTTTGCAGCTACTGAGTGAGGTGATAGAGAATCTAGTCACGATGAAGATATCCTTCATATGGGATGATGAATCGGCTTACCTTTAGTCGATGAATATTACTCCCCCACTCTTATAGGGATTCAGGGAGAACAAAATGGTGGATGTTGACTGCGAGGCCCGATGTGCTCAGTTATCCACATGACATGCTCTTGATGGATTTATTAATAGGTGGGGAACACAACATCCTTTTTAAAGGGTGCACCATTTTACAAGTGGAATTTTTGGAGGCGTTTTTGAGGGAGTTTCACACATATCATTTATCATAACATCATGGCATGGTGATGAAGAACTAGGGCCTCTGGCGTTAGTATTGGTGGAAAAATGATGAAGGTGGTGGAAGACTTTATCTCACGATGCCTCATTTTTCATCATGTGAAGTCTGAGAATCTGGTTCTATCAGGATTGGCGTAGCCACTTGTGGTACCATATTGAAAATGGGAAGGTATCTCGATTGACATCATGGAGGGGTTCCCATATATATCCAAAGTCCATTATTCTCTCTGGGTGATTATTGACCGACAAACCAAGTCGACTCACTTCATACTCATCCCAGATTAGGGACTGGTAGAGGGATTTTTATGCCTCTAAATCCCGGATATATTGAGGCTTCACTGGGTTCCTTCAAAATATTTCATAGAACATTATTCATGCTTTACATCCTGGTTGTGGAATGGATTATGGGAGGTGTTCGCGACTCAGCTGTGTTTGAGCACAACATTTCTTCCCGAGACAGATGGTCAGATATAGGGGACCACAAAAACCATGGAGGACACTCTTGATGCTTGCATCCTAGATTTTTTTATTATTAGGGAGGGCCACCTAACTCATGTGGATTTTTCATACAATAACATCTATCACTCCACCATGGATATGGAATCATTCGATGACTTGTACTTGTGATCTGGAATATCAATTATATGTTAGAAAGACTCAGAATAGTCGTCACTCATAGGTCTAGAGTTGGTACGGGATACCACCGAGAAGGTGTAGACCATACAGGAGCGGATGAGGAGTACACATAGGAGGCATAAGTCATTTGACGACAAGATATTTAGACCCTTGTAGTTTGAGTAGGTTGACAATGTGTTCCTTCAGGTCTCACCCCAATGAGGATTGTAGATATTTGGCTGTGGTGGAAAGTTATCTCCGAGATTTATCAGACATTTTTTTATCCTGAACATATTTCATGAGGTGGAATACCACATATCTCTTCCCCCATAGATGCACCTGGTTCACGAGGTTTTCCATGTGTCGCAACTTTGGAGATAGTTATATTATCCATCGCACGTCGTCTACTGTGGTGAGGTGGACATTGAAAATGGGGAAATGTTTGTAGAGTTCTTGATAGATATTGAGGATCAACAGGGGCAGGTATTTCATGTGCAGTCTATACCACTTGTGCGTGTTTAATGGAAGAACATGATTCTATAGTATATCACATAGGAGCGGGAGGCACCATATCATGCTCAGTACACCCATTTGATGGATTAACCCATGTTTTGGTTTTTTGGGATGTAATTACCTATGGTTGGGAGATGTAATTTGTTATATTTTTCTTGTAAAGTTCTTAAGTCATATGGAATTAATTCCAGATTACACTATCTGTAAAGATGTATTTCCAAGGCCCGGTGAGATTGGAAAAATTTTTATGATCTTTTTTAAGGTACTTGCTGTAAACATGTGAGTGGGTATTCTATATTTGGAATAGATTCTCAGATATTAAATATTTGGTTATTAATTAACACTAAATGTTTTGATTCTACTATAAAGAACATAGATTTTTTTGGAAATTGATAAACTCAAAATTTAATATTTTGACTTTTCGAGAAAATTAATAAAATAACTGAAAATGTTTTTTTATTTATTTTCTCATTGATGAGCGATGACACAGAAATGCTACAGTTTAGAGACAAGGCGTACAAGAGGTGAATTAATGTTACTCATTAGTGACTCATAAACATGCATTGTAACCACATGTTAGTGATGCGTAATGATGCAATGTCAAATCGTAACAAAAATATTTGGAGTTGTTTTTATTTTTAAATTTTTTATGCGTTGGTGAGACAAGAATTAAACGATGTGGATTATTTAACAAGACAATGACATATTTCCACCCCAATGAAGGATGGAGAATGATGGAAGACACCATCGTCTTCAACGTACCTAAGAAAAAGATGAACGCCATCGAGCTATTTGACCCTAGAAGATGAATCACATAGGCAGTGAATATCACGAAGGAATGTTTTTTTTGATGTTATTCGTCATTCACATTCTAAATGAAAAATGTTGATCAATACATGAAAAGGTTGATCCGCAGACCGTGCATTCACGCTGGATAGTTAAATTTCATTAGGAATTATCTATCTGAGTTTCCGTTATTACTTGATATTTTTAAACATCTTCCTCGATCCTCCCGCATATTTGGAAATCCTAACGCTGATGGTTTGAGACGACATGAATATGGCATGATCCTCACAACATTTTGTGTTCTTCATGTCCATTCATCTAAATCAATGGAAAGGTGGGTTTGATACATTTATAGTAAAGAAGAAGTTCCATGGAGGCCATAGGCACATGAGACACGAAGAATAGACCACCAGAGCGCGGGGGGTGGTCCGGGGAATACTATGTCTGTGCGCTGGAGTCCCTGACCCTGTGATGGATGGAAGGAAAAGTGGTCATCGGTCGTGCCTCTGGCTGGGAGGCAGTGGAAGCTGCAACCGACATAAGTCGCAGTGTTGAAGACCCACATCGCCGGTCTGGCACCACAATGATGTGTCAAAAATGCATACTGAGTACACAAGTGACGTGGAAGGGGTAGCTTTGTCCAGGCTTCCAATGAGAGTTATTATTTTTGGTCACTTGATTTTGGAATGATGGAGGCCTAGTAGAATACCGAAGGTGTAGTTTCGGAGCTAGGCATTGCAACCCATCGCGTCCCGGCCTGGTGTACACCACCGGACCGCTTCTAGCGGGCCTATATTCAGTTTCCAGGATGCTCCATTAACTAGTGGTTTGGGCTAGACCCACATCGGTAGGCTGAACCTATGCCATTCGGGCCATCCCAGAAGAGACCGGGAAACTGGGCGGCTCGATGGGTGGGACCCACGACCAAATTGGTTCCGGGCCAGTGAGGCCCTTTTGTCCTGACCCATTGGCCATGCCTGATTGGACCTACCCTAACGCGGATTTATTAAGTTTGGTCCAGTCGAATTAAAACACTATATGTGGGACCCCCTGAGTCGGGTTGGTCAGGTCAGTCTGGACGGGTCAGATCGGCCCAGGAGCAACTATCCCCTAGTTAGTTAAACACTATTTACATGAAATCCTAGCATCCAATTTATGAGATGATTACGGCGTAGGGACCCTTATGATGAGATGGTCTTTTTGGTTAATTTATGTGGGTATTTGTTGCTATTGGGGTAAGATTGATTGTTTGAGTAGTAGCCTTGTGGATACTTAGTGTCCCAGTAGAAGAGCACCAGTCGTGTGGATCCTCTATGGCCATGTAGACAAGATTAGATTCATCATGGATGAGTCCCTCAATAGTACAAAACATTTTCACTATAACTGAAGAATCTTTCCTAGTCTAGAATATTCTAGGTTTGAGATTTCCTTACTTTGTGGATTTCCATTAGTGTTGTTTTTTGGTCTTTATGCATAATGGACTGGGGTCCCCTTCTATGTATTTTTTTACTCAACCATGCACGGGCTTCGCTCGCACATGTTTTGACTTGTGAAGATGAAAAATATTTTTATGGGGTAATATGTGGCCTAGGATTAGGCGGGAACCTACTAGACCAGACTGAAATGACGTACTACATCAGATTCTAGTAGCTACAGTACTCTTACCATCAGGTGGGTCTTTTAGCATATGATTAACCAAGTCCCTGTTCACTTTCATTTTTATAGTCTTTATGTTGGTTTTTTTTCTGGACCAAATGTTTTCCATTGTAATTGTACTCCATAGTTCTTTCATTATACATGTTTCCCACTTTCAGTTTTCGGGACATGATGGCGCGTGTGTTTGCATATAGGTACTCAATAAAATGTCTACCCATTTTAGGTTGATGTTTTCAGCGCTAGTCTCTAACACTTGACTTTCAGAAGGAGAGTTTTGGGTATGTCATGGCTCGAGCATTAGGGGACGGACTGTGACAAAATGGTATAAAATTTGGTTGGAATTACCTCATAGATCAAAGTTTTATTGTTTTTATTTTGGCGCAACAGTGTATAATGTTGCGAGTCTGAATTTCTGATTTAGGGAGTCCAGAGTTGGTGCCGCAGCCGACGTATCCACACCTCAAGACAACGAATTCTACTTTTTGGCACTATACATGAAAACACTTGTTTCATAATTCTATCTTCATTATCTTCATGAATAAGAATCATCTCATTAGGTATAATCTTCTGACTGTGGTACAGCTTGATCTATTTGAGGATTCCTCCACACAGACAGCCATCTAGGCTCTGGATACGTGGTTGGGAGGACTTACCACCTAGTGATGAAGCATTTGTTCGGTGACCAATTCTCATGATGGCCCCACCAGTTTTTGGGCCAATTATACCACCATTCATTGTTCAGTATCTACTACAGATGGTACCATCAAGGGTTGAGTGCAGACTTAGCACCCTGCACATGTTTTAGAGATAGTGACCTCCCAATTAATGGGGAGATATGGATTCATAGGTCGTTAATTAAAGGATTGAGGCAGTGAAATGTGTATTCTGATTAGTTAGGACACCACTCAACCATATGAAGACATTAATTGTGAGCCTTCTTCAGGGGTCTGTAGGGAGATGTTGGAGTCTGACGATTTAGTCTCATAGTGAGGCGACACTCAATTGGGCTGACATTGAGTGGGTTTTCAGAGATGAGTTTTTACTGACAACCTTGCACAAAAGGCACGTTAAGGAGCTACTTCACCTTTAGCAATGCATCCAATCAGTGGCTGAGTACTCAATGTGGTTTACAGTCCTCTCTTGATACACAACATACATGGTGCAAGAAACTTTCTTCAAGGAATGAACCTTTGAGTATGGGATACACAAGGAGATCAGGGTGTTAGTGTTGTCTCTCAGCATCCCCATGTGGGATTGAGTGCATGTGAAGTATCTACTATTAGAGATATCCCTCGCAGAGCAGGCACTAACAGTGGATGCCACCATCAAAAGATAGCTATCCGAGCCAGCTGTGGAAGGCAACTGAAAGATGGCGTAGTGGTCCAAGAAGGTCGTATCATCTAGTGGATGACCCCAGGACTCTGGATCGATGGGGCGTGGCCACCCGGACAACATGAGACATCATAGGAGCATGGTGTTCTCCACATTTGGCGAGTAAGGAAATATGGTTCGTGACTGACCAAACCACCATACAGACGATCAACAGATGTTTTAGGGACCGCTAATACAGAAGAAAAGTTTTGACAAAGGAGGTACACAAGGTGGTAGATGTGGAAGGGGATAAGAACAAGCAGCATGTGATGAGAGACTATTCAAGGTAATACTGGCACAACCTCCTAGTTGTTTACCCCAACCTCACGGAGCATGCAGACATTGGAGAGCTCAGCTTCAGGAAGCATAGGCTTATGAACAAGACTCTCTCGAGTTGATTTGAGGTATGATGTATGTCTTATACACTCCAGTTGAAGTTCTTATAGACACAAGTGCCAAAAAATCATTTGTTTCCATGAAAGTCGTTCAGAGATTTGAGATTTCAGTGGAGCCATTAGCTCGATCCTTACAGTGAGATACTCTTACGTGATGGGATTCGATGATTACACATTGTGGAATAATTATATGTTTTTTAGGAGGCAAGAGCTTCATCTGGGATCTCTTAGTAGCAGCGATGAGTCCTTATGGTTTCATCACATGTACGGACTGGTTATCCACAGTCCATGTTTATATCAGGTGTTTTAGGCATATAGTACATTGTGTACACAGAAAATTTACTATATATTCCATCAAATGGGAGAATTAAAGCCTTTTATCACATGATGAACTTTCTCAATGGAGTGATCAGCCATCCACTCACCAGTTGGATAGCCTCACCCTTATTGGAATGGATAAGTGGAGTCCACGATTTCCTATAGTGGTGGATGAGTACATGGTTGTTTTCCCTGAGGATGTTATGGGAATACCTTAACCCAGATAGGATGACATTCAAATTGATCTCTACCCCTAGATGGAACTGATATCCACACTACCATATTAGATTTCTCCCACAGATCATTTCAAGAAAAATGTAACACTATAGGACTTGTAAATGAAGGGGTTCGTAAGGCCCGTAGTTTCCATATGGGAAGCCCTGATATTGTTTTCCTTGATGGAAGTCAAAATATTGAATCTATGCATGGACTTCCAATGCCCGAACATGGTGACTGTGAAGAACATGTATCCACTGTCGAGCATTGATGACCTCTTCAATCAGATGAAGGGTGCAAGGTGGTTCTCGGATATTGACCTCAGATCAGACTATCACCAGCTTCAGGTACGAGAAGTGGAAGTATCGAAGATATCCATCCGGTGCTGGTATGGCCACAATGAGCTATTGGTGATGCTTTTCATCATGACAAATTTCCCAGAAGTGTTCATGGGACCCATGGAAAAGATCATCTAGACTTACATTAATTGTTTTGTGGTAGCCTTCCTTGATGCCATCTTGGTGTAACAAGTGTTGATGTATGAGCATGCTACACACATGTGGATGGTCCTAGATACACTTTAAGGGAACCAACATTATGGAATGTTCTCAAAGTTCCACTTCATGATTTGGTAGGTCCACTGCTGGGACACTTCACTTGGAGACAAGATTTGTAGTGGATATGGACATAATAGAGGTAGTGCTCGCTTGAGACCCACACAAGAGCATGACTGAGATGCATAGATTCTTGGGGTTGGATTTTTTCATTCAGTGGTTCATTCCCAACTTCTATAAGGTTTAAGAACCCTTATCAACTTTTACATGGATGGGAAATCCCTTTGTATGGACGGATAATTGACAACAATGTTCTAGGCACTAATATAGGGACTCGTTAATGCCACCATCTTGAGACTACCATATGTAAGTGTTGGGTATATATTATTTGTGATAAATCAGGGATTGGACTCGGTTTTTTCCTGATGCAGGAGTGAGTTTCAATCACCTACAACCCATGCTAGTTGAGTCTTGATTAGAAGAACTAGGCGATCCATGACATGGAGTTAGAAACAATAGTCTTTGCCTTGATGATGTGGCCACACTACTTGATGGGTGAACAATTTACCATTTACTCAGACCACATGAGTCACTAAAATATATTCTCCATGGAGGACATGAACATAATACAATAGTGATGTCTTGAGTTCTTCCAGGTTTATGTCTTTTATATAGTCCATACTCTTAGGAAGGGGAACGTGGTAGCAGGTGCGCTTAGTAGGAGGACCTGTTAGAAGTTATTGAGTGAGGTTATAGAGTTTCTAGCAATGATACCAATATAATTTTAGGATGAAGATGGAGTAACTTAACTTCTTGATGATGACTGTTACTTCCCCCCTCTTACAGGGATTCAGGGAGGCAGAATAGGTGGATGTTAACAGTGAGGCCCATATTTCTCAGTGATTATCATGACATGGCATTAATGTATTTTCGATAGGAGGGGAGAAAGTTATCCTTTTCAGAGGGAAAAACATAGTACATGTGGATTTTCATGAGTTTCTATTGAGGTAGATCCATACAACCCCTTTTTCGGAACATCCAGTAGAAAGCAATGGATAAGTTTGTCTCACAATGTCTCACTTGTTCTCTAATGATAGCTGAACATTCAGTTCCATTAGGCTTGGAACATCCACAGGAAGCACCAAAATGGAAATGATATGCTATATTGATGGAATTTTTGACAGGGTAACCACATACATCCAGATTCCATGATTCAATATGGGTGATCATTGATTGAATTACCAATATGTCACACTTCCTACTCATCCTGTATTAGGGACATGTTGATGCCTTGGGATGCCTCTATGTTTAGAATATAATGTTTCTTTATGTGGTGCCTTTGAAAATCATATCAAAATGTGATGAACTCTTTTCATCTCAGTTGTGTACATTATTTCCAAAGGCATTCAGGACTAACCTGTACTAGAGAATAGATTTTCATCCCAAGATGGATGGTCAGATATAGAAGACCATACTGACCTTAGAGGACATTCTTAATGCCTTTATCAAAGATTTAGGTCTTTGTTGGGAGGACCACCTACCACTGGTGAAGATTTCATATTACAACAATAATTAATCCACCATTGGAATGAAACCGTTTGAGGACTTGTACGAGAGACCTTCTAGATCATCTCTTTGTTGTACAAACCCAGGGGAGTCGTCACTAATGGGTACAAATTTTTTATGTGCTACCATCCGGAAGGTGAATATTATCTAGGAATGGATGAGTAGTGAGACCATGTGTTCCTTCAGATGTCACATTGAGAAGAATTGTATAGATTTGGTCAGGGCGACACGATATCTCTAAGGTTCATCAGACCATTTCAGATCCTGACCACAGTTGTCAAGGTGGAGTACCACCTATATCTTCCCCCAAAGAGACAACCATCTCATGATGTTTTCAACTTGTCAAAACTGAAGATATACATGCATGATCCATCGCACAACATCATCTGGGGTGAGCTGTACATTGATGATTGGGTAATGTTTGTAGAGTTCTCGGTAGATAGAGTTGATCGATAGGAGCTAGTTCTTCATGGATGGTTGATTCCTCTGGTGCGTTGGTGTGCATTCAGTGTCATCAAGAAAATATCCCGAAGATATCATTATATAGGGAGGATAATATTCATGCTCAGTACCCCCATTTGTTTTAATGGCCCTTTTTTCCATTAGGGATATAACGTGTTGGTAAAAAAATACCTCAAGGTATCATTGAATCATTTTTTAAGTGATTGCGTTTGTTGAAAAAGTGGACATCTAAGTGGTGATTTCTGACAAATCCAAATAATGAAAAATGAATTTTTTGACAAAGAGGATTTCATGAAGGAATGTTGAGTTCAAGAGATGAGGTCAACGATCCTTGTTTTATTCAAGAATGTCGACAAGAGGAATGGATGATCTGGAGGCGGAGAAAAATAACAGATACAAGGTGGTGCCGTTTTCTAGTGTTTGCCAAATTTTTGGGCCTGAAAATCATCAAATGAAGTAAAGTGGTTTTTGGAAAAGGGACTTGTGCGCCGTGTACTTGAAGGCTTGGAAGCTTGGGTGCCATATGTTTTTCAAGACCAGATCATCAAAATATGGCAAAGGGGTAAGTGTCGCGCAAGTATTGGTGGTGTCGCGCATGTGACTTGTGCGTCGTGAAGGAGACTTACGCGACGATTCCTTGGAAGCTTATGAACTTGTGTGCCTTTGGTTTTTCATGATCAGAAGATAAAAATATGGAAAAGGAAAGAGATTCACACAAGTTTAGAATTGGGTCGCGCAAGTGATTTTGCACGGGAAGTGACATGCGCACCAAGACTTGCACGTCGAAGGTTGACTTGCACGCCGTCATGCAGGGTGGTCAATTTTCCTATAAATACTAGTCCACCTCTCTTCATTTCTCACCGGATTTCAAAACTTTGATGATTCAGAGGTCCCGTTGCACAGGTCTAGTGGTCGCGCAAGTGGTGCTCTGTCGCACAAGTGGGACTTGCACACCAGTGTTGGATGTTGCACGCCAAGTGTTAGTTGGGCGCCTGAGGTGTTTTAGGCGAGGAAGGAAGTGAGTCGTGCAGGTTTGGAGTTGCAAAATCTTGAGTCGTGGAAGTGGTTGAGGAAGACTTTCATGCCAGTTGTGGCTTGCCCGCCGAGACTTGCGTGTCGCCATAGAGAAGGGGGCCAAGTAAGGTTGATTTCCTGTAGTGATTCTGGGCTGCGTGGAAGCTGGGGGATTGCTCGATACCTTCAGTGCAAAGATAAATTCAGTTACGGGTGAAGGATGAGCTTCAACAGAGCATCTACATACAAGAGATGATGTATCCATTTTGGATAATTAAGAGACCTACATGTCTACAAACTATGAGTGGATCCTTTCCAGAGCAGTGATAAAAGGAAGAGGAATATGGTGATCCTCTCCACCGGAAGTCAGGCAGAGAGAGAGAGAGACATGGAGTGACCCTTGGTAAAGCATTCATCTGACCCTAAATCTTATAAAGGCAGTGAGCCTGGGCATAGAAGTGATCTAGCCCGAACCTTGTAAACAACAGTGTGCTTTAGTGAATTTGGTACATCGGATCATCGTCGTTGTATGCTCCATGGATGTAGCCCAGTGAGGATGAACCAAGTAAAAATTGATGTGTCATGTTCATGATATACATTCTATTAATATTGTGCTGCGCGAAAGAGAGAGAAGAGTGTTTTTATTAACAGTGAAACAAGATAAAAACGGGCTATAATTTTTAATTTTTCATACCCTGATTCACCCCCCATCTCTGGATATTCAGCCTTGTAGACCTAACAATTGGTATCAGAGGAAAAGGTTGATAGTAGTTACTATATAAATGGAGATCACTAATCATAAATGGATTCCAATCTTCGATGGAAACAATTTTCAGCTATGGAAGAATCAAATTCAACACTACTTCTGATCTTTATGAATGGATGTGTTCATAGCAGCAATGCATGGTATAACAACTAATATTAACCATGGTGCATTATCAAAAGCTGAGCGTAGAGAGCTGGATGCTGATGCCAAAGCAATTAATGCCTTAGGGGGAGCCCTATCCAATCCTATATATACAAAGGTGGTGTCTTTCAAAATGTCACATTCCATGTGGGAAAACTATTGAATACATATAAAGGGGATACAAAGGTGAGAGAGGCAAAGCTGCAAGTGTTGTTGAACAACTATGAAGATCTGAAGATGAACTCGAATGATTCTATTGATGCATTCTTGGACAGGGTAAATATTTTTGTGGATGATATGTGGGGTCTTGGAGAAATTATCGAAGATATAAAAATTGTGAAGCGCATATTGAGAAAACTTCCACCTCAGATCAATAAGAAATTTTCCGTTTTTGAAGATAAAGACCCAAATGAAATGACATTTGATAACCTGCACAACACTCTTATTGCATATGAAATGAGAAATGATGATAATGATGCTGTGGAAAAGGGAAATCAAAAGAAGTGGAATTCATGGCCATGAAGAATCTCACCATTGAATATTCTCAAGAAGAAGACGAGACAGATGAGGTGATGTCATTCCTTTCTTCCAATCTGCAAATCGGAAGAGGAATGTTTAAAGGGAAACTTCCACTAGCATGCTTTCGATGTGGAAAGGTTGGTAATCTTCATGCAAGATTCCCCATGAAGTTTCAATATAATGATAATTATGATGATGAAGTTGAAATTCCCAAGAAGAAGACTTCAATGTTTGTGAAAGGGAAGAAACAATTCAAGAGAAATTTTCTTCATGAAAAAGATATCTTCTTTCACAATAATTTTAAAGTTCAGAAGACTTTGAGGATGAAGAGTTTGAGGAGATAGAAAATTACAGAGATCGTGGGGTTAATGCCTTGTTGGAGATTGTTGGTAGTTCTCAGAAAAAAGAAGAAGCCTATGCTGAAGAGAAGAAGAAATTGAAGGGAGAGTTGACATAGAAGCTGAACTAGAAGCAGCTGTTGGAGAGATAGATGTTTGGAGAGAAAAAACAAAGAAATCCAAAAAGGTGATACATGATTTCAAACTCTACATGCAACAAAAGTAAGAATAGATGTCTGAGTTGATGGAAGAAATTGAAAAGCTCAAGTTATCAACACCAGATAACTCAGAATCAGTTAGTGAGTATAAGCTCAAGACAGAAGAACAGAAAATGGAGATCGATGGCATGAAAAAAAAAGTGAGTGATCATGTCAAGCGTATCAAAGAACTTGAATAATACTTTGTCGGTCTTTAGAGAAAAGATAAAGACCAAGAAAAACCACTGATTAACAATACATTTTTGGGAATGAAGGTCATTATGAAGACTAAAAAGATGAAATTGTAGCCTAGTAGTTCAGCAGGAAAGAAGCAGAAATTGAGCTCAAATATTAATGCTGATTCAGGGATTGATCAGATGAAAAAATCTGTAGCAATTGAAGTCAGACCGCAAGCACCCGTCTCGAGATTGAAAGTTGATTTGGGAACAAAGAAGAATCAAATTATTCAGAGATCCTAAGGGGAACCTCATAGTGCTAAAATATCATGACGGAATGCACCTTATATCAGGTGTTATTGTTGTGGTAAGGTGGGACATTCACAGTATGTGTGTTCTATAGCCAAAAGATACCGAAGGGAACCAGAATATAGGTGGTAGCCAAAGAGAGGGAGGTTTTCCAGAACATATTTTGAAGGACATTGTTTTTGGTGCGGATGATTTGGGCACATGGCTAGGTACTGCACTTCGACCATTCAGCGAAATGTGGCAATGCATATTCAAAATGTTCGCAAGAAGCTGATCAATAAACCGACAAGTGAGTTAAAAGTTCAGAACAGATTTGCAGCTCTGCAAGATGAAGCCGGTCCATCGTACTCTGAGAATGATCGTGAGTCACAATCTATACCGAGTACGGAGACAAAAATATGGACCAAGAAGAAGAGAGAAGAGAAGGCAGTAGTTGCTGAAATTTCCCTTAAAGCATCAGATCGTTATGGTGTGTGGATTATTGATAATGGTTTTATGTATCACATGACTGGAAACAAGGATCTTTTTACAGGCATAAAATATGAAAAAGAACGAGTTGTCATGTTTGCAAATGATGAATGCCTGAAGATAATTGGATCAGTAAAGGCTAGGTTTGGGGACAAAGAAATCAGACATGCTGATGTCCTGGTTGTAGAAGGTCTCAGTCACAAATTGCTCAGTGTTAGTAAATTGTGTGACTCGGGACATTCTATACGGTTTAACAAGAAGAAATGTACTGTCACGGGAAAAGATGGGGTCATTGTTATGAAAGGAAAAAGGACAAAGGGAAGTCATTACCTTGTAAGTGGGGAACAAGATATATGTCTTTTATCTAGAGAGGAAGAAAAACAGCTGTGGCATAAGAGACTTTGTCATCCATTCCAACCATTTATGGAAGATCTGGTAAAGTGTGATGATGCTAGAGACCTTCCCAAACTATCACGTGATCGTGCTCATATATGCGATGCTTTCCAACAAGGGAAGATCATCAGAAAAACATAGAGGACAAAGGAACAGAAATCATCCAGAGTGCTCGAATTGGTACATGCTGATATATGTGGACCTATATCATCACGAGCTATAAATGGGAAAAGGTACAATGCCATTTTCATTGATTATTATAGCATAATGGACTGGGTATTCATCATTACACATAACACAGAGGTGTTTAGTTGCATAAAGCAGTATAGGAGGGAATTAGAGAAGGTGATTGGGCAGAAAATTCTGATGTTTCGTACTGATAACTGTATGAAATTCACAAATAGCCAAGTTGAATATTATCTTGAGAAACATGGGATAAGGCATCAAGTTTCATCAGTAAGAACTCCCCAACAGAATGGAGTGGTTGAAAGGAGAAATCGGATCATCAACAATATGACCAGAATGATTCTTATTGATAAAGACCTACTAGGGAAATTTTGGAAAGACACAGTTTTGACATCGGTCTATGTTTCGAATAGGTCTATGTTGTGTCCGAAGCAAGGGAAGACTCTGTTTGAACTGTGGTAGGGAAAGAAACCTATGATGAAATAATTTAGAATCTTTGGAAATAGGTGTTTCATTCTCAAAAAAGAAAATCACAGGAAGTATGAGGCACGATGATATGAGGGGATATTCCATGGCTACTCATGGAAAAGAAAGGCATATAAATTCTTCAATAAGAGGCTGGGAAAAATTGTTGAGAGCAATGATGTCACTATTGTCGAAAATGAATAGAATACTCAACGACATAGTGAAAAGTTTCTAGATTAAAGTGATGATGAGGTAAGCAACCCAGGTGGAGTAGAGGTGGCCGAGGCTGACTCCGAAGAAGATATGGATGATGAGAAAGAGGAAACAAAATCTAAATCTGCTAAGATTCCAATGATTCGAGCTGAAATTAATAGGCAACATATCATTGGTGATCAGACAGCTCCAGTCTAGACTCGAAGAATGAAATCATCACAGAAGACAACGTTTTTGTCTCAGGTAGAGAAGAATTTTTTTTTCCGATGCAGTAGAAGATGATTACTGGTTTCAGGGTATGAATGATGAATTAGACCTGATTGAGAAGAAACTGACGTGGGAGATTGTTTCGAGACCTGCAGATTAGAATTTCATCAGAACTAAATGGGTCTATCGCAACAAGATAAATAAATATGGTTTAGTAGTTTGAAACAAAGCATGTCCAGTGTGCAAAGGGTACTCCCAGATAGAGGGAATTGATGTTGATGAGACATTTTCACCTTTTGCAGGGATGGATACAATCAGATTATTTTTGTCCATTGCAGTGCAACCGAAGTTCAAAGTCTTCCAGATGGACGTAAAATCTGCATTCATGAATGGGGTTCGGGATGAAGAAGTGTATATTGAGCATCCAAATGGGTTTCTCATTCATGAAGATGAGAGTAATGTTTATCGGCTAAAGAAGGCATTGTATGGGCTGAAACAAGCACCAAGAGCATGGTAATCAAAGCTTGACTAGTATTTGAAGAAGCTTGGTTTCTAGTGTGGTGGAGTTGATTACAATATCTATTTCAGTAATGAAAGTAATCAAAGGATGATGGTGTTGGATTATGTCGATTACATAATTTTTGGCGGATCAGATGAAGCTCAGTGAAGACAGTTTTCTGAATTCATGATAAATGAGTTTGAGATGTGAATGATTGGAGAGCTAACGTTTTTCCGTGGTCTACAGGTGACTCAAGGAAGGAATGTAACATTCATTTCTCAATCCAAATATGCCAAGGAGGGACTAATAAAGTTTTGAATGGAGAATTACAAGGAGATGAAGACTTCGGTTGCTACCCTGATGAAATTATCAAAAGATGAGGATGGAAAAGAAGTTAATATCACAGAATATAGGAAAATTAATAGAATCTTGTTCTACATGACCGCGACAAGGCCTGACATTATTTTCGCCACATTCCTAGTAGAAAGATATCAGAGTAATCCCAAGGAAAGCCACATGCTTGCAGTGAAAAGAATATTCGGTATATCAAGGGCATGGTGGACTTCGGCTTAACATATAATGACAAATCTCAGACAAAGTTATTGGCATATACTAATGCTGATTGGGCCGGTTCAGCAGATGACAGGAAATCAACATCAGGAGGTGCATTCTATCTTGTTGGACTATGTATTACATGGTTTAGAAATAAGTGGGATTGAATTTCATGAAAAATATCAGAAGCTGAGTATATTGCGGACAATCAAGCATGCACATAGTTATTATGGATGAAGCAGCAGCTTGATGATATGGGAGTTGAAGTGAAGTCTCTGATCGGAATCCAGTGTGATAACTCAAGTGAAATCAATCTTAGCTAAAATCCTGTTCATAACTCAAGGACAATGCACATTGAGATCAAATATCATTTCATCAAGGAGAAGGTAGAGCAAGGCATTGTGATGTTGAATTATATGCCTACAGAGCTACAGATTGTAGACATTATGACAAAGGCCTACCCAAGGAAGATTTTGAGAGACATTGACTGGCTCTAGCAGTTTAGTCAACTCCCCGCACTTGAAATAGTGTGGATGCGGAAACCCCCTCTCCCTGAGGTATGATGTGTTTTTCTCTAACGTAATTATATGCTTTCTCTACTCTATTATAGACCACGAAGGAGTGACCATTGGGTTCATTGACAAAGGGGGAGAAAATAGTGATTGTTCAAGGGGGAGACAATGTGTCTATTTGATAAATCATGGAAGCTAGATGCTATGGGGAGAAGCTCATAGGTGATGCAGCGAGCTAGGGGGGGCATTGAGAAAGGGGGAGCATTTTAAATCTGACGATGCTATAAGTGATCGATCAAAGAATAGATATCAAGACAGCTGAGGATCGTGATAAAAGAAGAAGATAAGAGTGGTGTTGGAATATGGTATGAATATTTCCAAAAATTGGTATTAGTGAAGTATCAAAATTGGTATCAATTTGGAAATTGGTATAAGTTTGGTGTCAACAGTTGATGTCAAAGTTGAAGTGATTCATTGATGAAATTTTCATTTACTCTTGTTTCTCATGCCGAGCATTTCTCATGTGGTCTTAGAGTATGTGTTGAGTAAATCCTTGATTGCGATCAGAATCGCAATGAGGCGAATGGTGCCTGAAAATTCAACGACCTATATTTTTATGGATGAGTTGTCAACAAAACCAAAGGGGGAAATTGTTGGGAAAAAATCCCTAAAGATATCATTGAAGCATTTTTAGGGGATTGTGTTTGTTGACAAAGTGGACATCTGAGTGGTGATTGTTGAAAAAGAAAAACAATGACATACAAATTTGTTGAAAAAGAGGATTTCATGATGGAATTTCAAGTTCAAGAGTTGAGTTCAACGATCCATGTTTGATTCAAGAACGTTGACAAGAGGAATGTATGATCTGGAGGCGGTACAAAAGAATAGATACAAGGTGGCACTGTTTTCTAGTGTTTCCCAAATTTTTGGGCCTGAAAATCCTCAAATGAAGAAAAGTGGTTTTTGGAAAAGGGACTTGTGTGATGTGTACTTGAAGGCTTGGAAGCTTGTGTGCCATATGTTTTTCAAGATCAGATCATCAAAATATGGAAAAGGGATAAGTGTCGCGCAAGTATTGGTGGTGTCGCGCATGTGACTTGCGCGCCGTGAAAGAGACTTATGTGCTGATGCCATGGAAGCTTGAGAACATACATTCCTTTGGTTTTTCAAGATCAAAAGATCAAAATATGGAAAAGGAAAGTGATTCGTGAAAGTTTGGAATTGGGCCGCGCAAGTGATTTTGCAGGGGAAGTGACATGTGCGCCGAGACTTGCGCGCCGAAGGTTGACTTGTGCACCGTCACATAGGGTGGTCAATTTGCCTATCAATACGAGACCACCCCTCTTCATTCATACTGGCATTCAACACTTTGAAGATTCAGAGCTATCGTCGCACAGGTATGGTGGTCGTTAAAGTGGCGGTGTGTCGTACAAGTGGGACTTGCGCGCCAGTGTTGGAAGTTGCGTGCCAAGTGTTAGTTGCACGCCTGAGGTGTTTTAGGTGACGAAGGAAGTGAGTCACGCAGGTTTGGAGTTGTAGAAGCTTGAGTTTCACAAGTGGTTGAGGAAGACTTGCACGCCATTTGTGACTTGCGCTCCGAGACTTGCGCGCCACCATAGAGAAGGGCGCCAAGTAAGGTTGATTTCTAGTAGTGATTCAGGGCTGCGTGGAAGCTAGGGGATTTCCCGATACCTTTGGTGAAAAAAGAAATTTATCTACGGGTGAAGGTTGAGATTCAACAGAGCATCTACATACAAGAGATGATGTATCCATTTGTCACAATGAAGAGACATACAGGCCTATAAACTGTGAGTGGATCCTTTACGGAGTAGTGAGAAAAGGAAGATGAATAAGGTGATCCTCCCCACAAATAGTGAGTCAAAGAGAGAGTGACCGGGAGTGACCCTTGGTAAAGCAGTGAGCTGACCCTAAGTCATATAAAGGAAGTGAGCCTGTGCATAGAATTGATCTAGCCCGAACCTTGTAAACAACAGTGTGCTTTAGTGAATTTGGTACATCAGCTCATCGTCGTTGTATGCTCCTTGGACGTAGCCTAGTGATGGTGAACCAAGTAAAAATTGTTGTGTCTTGTGCATGATTTACTTTCTATTTATATTGTGTAGTAGGAAAGAGAGAAAAAAGTGTTTTTCTTTACAGCGAAACATTATCAGAACGGGCTATAATTTTTAATTTGTCATTCCTTGATTCACCCCCCTCTCTGGGTATTCAGCCTTGTAGACCTAACATAAAGCCCAATGGTTGGGAGAATGTAATGTCTCCAAATTTATGTATAATTTTGATTAAATAATAAGAAATTATTTTCAAACTACACTTTCTGAAGGCACATGATTCCAAGGCCCGGTTAATCCAGAATGAAATTTTGAACTTTTTTATGGTATGTTTAGTAAACGTACGAGTAGGTATTCTAACCTTTGATGTTTTACTTAGATCAAAAATATGAGGGCACAATTTAACTCAGAATGTCACGATTCTCCAAATAATGGATTTAACAGCGGCCATCAAGGGCTAGATGGAAATGTTAATTTTTGGGATTTTCATGAAAAATAATATAATATCTTAAGAAGGAATTTTATTTATTTTCTCACTGATGAGTGATGAATGCTGATGGATGTCATCGACATTGATATATATTAATGAATTAAAACGCGATTGAACTCTTTGACCCTTGAGGACGAAGAGCATCAACAATGAACATCAATGAGGTAGGGGTTTGTTTTTTTGAAGTTATTCTTCATTATTATTCTAATGGAAAAACGTGGATCGTCTATTGAACAAGTTCAATTGAGGACCTTATGTTCTCATGGGTGGTTGTAATTTCTTTTGGGGTTTCTATATCTGGGATTAAGTTATTACTTGTTATGGTTGAACATCAATCCTAAACCTCCCCCATGTTTTGAAATCGTAATGAGGAGTGAGAGGGCTGACAAGAACAATTCTCGAGGACCTCTTCCATATATTCATCCAAATCGGCCACAAGGGGGGTTTGAGAACATCTCTTTGAAGATGAATTTCCCCAGATATTGTAAGCATAGGAGGCACGGAGAACGTATAAGTGGACCACATACGGTGGTCCTCCAAGGATTTTTTCGGTGTACCAGCGCCAGTGGTGGCACGTGGAGGCACTGGACTCGTGCTGGAAATTGGGACAACAATCCGCTATCCATGACGAAGCTGGGTGGATTGGATATCCCCGACAGTGCACTAAGGCAGTGGATGTTATGGCCGTAGTGGGTCGCGGTGCTAGAGACCCGCAGTGCTAGCCTGACACCTCATTTATTTTTCAAATGTTCTAACTATGTATCCCAGTGACGTGGAAGGGGTGGCCATGTTCAAGCCTCTTGGGCGATCTGGTAGCGGCGGTCTCTCGATCATGGCAGGATGAGGCATCGCGGATGAACATTATGGAAGGCGGGGTGCCAGATGCAAGAACTTACCTTTTCACGGTTGAGAGTACACCACTGGCCCACTCCGGTGAGTGGAGCATCAAATTTATGGTCATGATCTCAGCCATCAGGATGGTCCCACAACTAGACGGACAGACCAGTGCCTTTCGGGATGGGCGAGACAAGACAGGGTCACTAGGCCAACCGAGTGGGCTGGGCCCTCACCCCAACTAGGCCTCGCCTATTAGCCAGGCCAGACCGGAACTACCCTTACATGAACCATGCCATCTAGAGCTGGTCTAATTAAACTGAGGTGCATGTGACCCCAGTCATGCTTGTTTTGGTATGTCCTACCTAGTCGGACCTAGTCATGATACAACCAACCCTTGGTTACTAAAATGATAATATCTTCTAAAACTGGAGTCTGATTGAAAATCCATTTGTATCGTCGAGACCCTTACAATGATAAATCCTTTTTGGTTATTTTATATGGGAATTATTGTATGTTTTGGTGCAAAAAAGGGCTCAAGAAGATACTGTATTAATCCTGAGAGGCCTAACAGATGAAAAGGAGCAGTGTGGATACTTAGTGGCCTGGTAAAAGAGCTATAGTTGTGGGGATCCGTAATTTCCTAGAAGAAGAGTAACAACTGTGTGGATCCTTAGTGGAACAGTTGATGAGAACCAGTTTTGTGGTTCCTTAGTGGCCTGAAAAATGAGCAGTGATTAATTAGGAATGAGTCCCTCAGTAGTACTAAACGTTATCCCTATAAATTATGATTGTTTCATATTCTATTATATACTTGAAGTGAGTTGTCCATACATTTTTATTTTCTTAGTTTTTGATTTATGGTTTTTCTCCATAGTGAACCGGGGTCTGCTACTGAGTACATTGTTACTCAACCCTACAGGAGCTTCGCTCACATGTGTTGTGTCTTGTGGATACAAGATATGATTTGACGTAGGAAATGGTGTCCTATGAGAAGGTGGGGCCCATTAAGATCAGGAAGACATGACAAACAACCTCGGCTTCCAGTATTTACAATATTCTTACCATCATGTGAGAATTTCATCAGATGGCTACCTAAGTCCCTTTTCACATTCATGTTTTCAGTCTTTTTGTTGGGTATGTATTTTTTCCCACTTGGTTTCAGTTGTTCTGGTACTCAGCACTTGTTTCAGTATTTTTTCCCCTTTTAGTTTGTGGTATGTGATTGTGTGTGTGTGCATGAAGGAAATCATGAAAATTCCACCCACTTGAAGTTTTATGCATTCGGTTCTAGTCACCAACTTCTGTCCATTGTGAGGCGGTTTTGGGGTATGTCACGACTCATGCCCTAAGGGACGGGTCATGACAGGTTCAGGTATAAAACCCATAATACTTGTCAATCATTCGAATCATATTCCCAAAAATTTTTAACCATCAAATGATACAATAAATACAATTAAAATAAGGTGATTAATGGTATTATAGAAAAATGGGTATTATACATACCCAATAAACTAGAAATTGTAGAGAAGAAGGAATATCTCACCAAATCGTTTATGAGTTGATTAAACCCTTACTACTATGTAATCAATTGAATTGTAAGTCCATATATTAATAATAATCCAATGAATCATATAATACCATTAATATTAATAGTTTCATCCTATTATATATCAAATTTTGGTATACATACCCCTATTACATGAAAAAAGTGTTGAATAATGGAAATCTCATTGAAATAAATGTATGATGACAAATCTCGTACCTTATTGTCGAATGTATTCTGAACATGACCATAACATCATGAATAATAAAAATAAACTGATTAATTAACAAATGAAGAATCTTATCATATGTAATTTTATTTATCATAATTTTATTAAGGTCATTAAAGGCCACTTGGATTAGTTATGAGATTCAAAATTTTTTCTCAGGAGCATTCATTTCCTTGATTTCATTAGTGGATCACACTATTATATGTCATAGAGTTTATGTGTAATGGATATAATTCCCCATAATTTAACTTCCGTATTATTAATGAAAATCCCAATGTTTAAATGGTTATATATTACATTTCGATACATGGTATGAGGATGAATCATTAAAAAAGACATTTAGTGATAATCATTTAGATTATTTTGACAATATTTCGATTATTATGATTTTTTTTGTTCTGTTAGTTAATATAATGTATAAATGATGGTTGAAAAATCATTTCATAAGATACAATACTGTTTTTATAATATAGATCAACAATAAAAATGGGTTTATGACCAGACTTATTGAATATATTATTTTACATAACTTCATCGTCCATGAATGTTGTAAATTGGCACATCCCAGATGTTGATTTCATTTATAAAATAAGTGATATATATATATATTAAGGTTATTGGTAATGATTATTACATTAACATGATATAATTATAGAATATATATGATTCTAGAGTTTTTAAGATCAATTGGACAATGTAGGAAATGATATGATATGAAAATTATGTAAATTGAAATAAAATGAAAAAGGAAGAGGATTTACCTCTTGGAAAGACCATGGATCCTTAATGTTGAGAGGGACTAGGGATGAGTATTTTGAACCAAACATTGAGAAGATTCATGTCCTCGATGATTGATGTGAACATGGAGTGAGGATTGTTTTCATAGTGGAGGGGAGGAGTGATTTTTGAATATCTTATTCAATATTTTATTATTTTTATAAATAGAAAAATTTGTGTTTATTAATTGGAAAAAAATATAAATAATTTCATTTGAGTTCAAACTATGTGTGATTACATCAGCCAAGATGCATGTAATAGTGTATTTATCTTATAATGTATTCTTATTGTTAATTACAGTATTTTAATATTCACCAAAAAATCTTGTATTTAAAAAAAATCCAAAAAATTCACCCTAAAATTTATTAGATATGTAAAATTAAAAAATGAACTTCATTTAATCAGGTTTATTTTCTAAATAAGAAAAATATAATTTTAAAATAAAATCATTATATACTTGATAAATATATATTTTAATGTTAAAACATATTTTCTTACCCTTTAACAAATTTACTAATGTCTCATAAAATTTTCATAATATCACCAGACATAAAAATATTTTTCTATGAATCCTTTTTATGAAAATTAATTTTAAATTAATATATTTCATTATTTATAAAATTTTTATTAAATATTTATGTCTTCTATAAATACCAACAAATAATTATATATTTTTAAAATACTCACTCTAATTTATAATGTGGCTAAATTTTATTTACATACATGGGTGATGTTACTATTCATAAGGGTACATTGCTAAGTATAAGGATCATGTAACTATTTATAATGGAACATTACTATTCATAAAGTTTATGTTATTATCCACCAAAAAAGAATGTTGATCCTATTATACGTTAAATATCTTACTAAAATTAATCATGTATTTTATTTTATTTTAAATTCTAATCATAGAAGTGGAGAAATAATATTTATTATCTAGGTTATAAAAAATGTTTTTATTTCAATGACTCAAGTTTTTATGAATTTTGTATTAAATTATTTTATCAATCCTTGGGGTTTTATATTAATTTTCACCATATTTGTAACATAATTTAGTATATATCAAAATATTTATAATAGATAATAGATAATATTATTAGAATACACAATTAGATTATATATTGATATATGATTGAATTTTTTAATTAAAGTAAACATATTAATATTGAAATAGTATGAACACAAATTAATATTGTAAAATAGAATTTATTTTTAGAATATTTCTTTTAAATGAATATGAAATCTATAAATTTTTCATATAAGAGTTAATTATTAAAACTCTTTATTTTAAATTACTATTTTAATAACACAATGTATTTAAAAAATTAATGTGGTGTTATATATACCCATTAATTATACTTCAAATCTTATACTCTGTGTTACAAATATATTCTATAGCATACTTCTATAACCATTTAATGGTATCTTTAATCTGTGGAACACATTCTTCCACGTTTTTCATTGTGATAATAAATTTCTATTAATCTCAATTTTATCTTCATTAGGGAAATAACTTTTTTAACAATATTTCTTAAAAATAGTTTCATTCCTTGAGTTTTATTTCTTCTTCCTCCCATAAATCATAGGTCAATGACCACCACATGTCATCATCGTCTGTATGGAAATGTAATGAAAGCGTTACCTTCCCTTTTCAATGCATCCCAACTTAAATAATGTCCTCTCAAAATAAAAAACTATTTCTCGACTACAATTTGATGACTTGTCCCACTAGTGGATGAGGGATTCTGTCTCATAAAAGGATTCCATATAGTAGTTTCTTACTATGTAATAGGTGACTCCATCTAGGAATGGTAATTTTTTGAAACCTAAAAATTATTCCCTAAAAAATCCACAATTGTATCCATTAAAATAACATATATATTGGTTCCCATAAAATATTTCTTCATTTTGAAAAATAGGGATTCCATTCTCATTTATAGGATCTATTTATAAAAATGGGATATAGTGTACTATATCATATCATTATTAAACATAATCTATAATCTAGTAAATATAGTTGTACTTAACATAAATTCAAAAACAATATGCATATTTAATTTCATAAACATAAAAAAAATTCATTGAAATTTAATTCTACACATACCTTCAATGTAATTCATAAGAATTTGTTCACTAATCTATGATTTTCTGTATCCGGTTCACATGGTTTCTAATAATCATTATCTAATTACTAATGTAACAACCTGACTCAAAAATCTCAGAGCTATTGCCTTACTTTAATACAATGGTATAGATTCAATATTCCTACCCAAAAAGACTATATCATTTAGAAGATTTGGAAAAATATATTACATACATGACACTAAATTTGACATTATAAAAAATTGAAATATAATACATAACAAAATGTAATGAACTAAATCATCTAAAACACAGATAAATATATATTCTTCACAACACTTGTAAAGGAAAACAATTGGGGGGATATTTTATTCCTAGTAAGGATTTTGTAATATGGTTGAAATAACGAATCAACAGTCAAAATTCAATTGAAATGTTATTTGACTGAGCACACATTCCATTTAATTAATAAACTAATAAAAAACACATATATAGATTTTTTCAATGATAAATTCCTCATAATAACAATAACTAAATTATTAATTTAGGGTATTCGTAATTATTTAAAATCACGTACATATAATATGATCTAGTACTATAAATAACAATCACAAAATAGTTTAATCTCACAGTAAAAACCTTTTTAATTATAGCATAATAGATACGTCCCATGAGACTACAGTTTCATCGATGGGCTATATATAACCTTGATGAAACCATATGTACCATTAAAAATCGTTCAACATATATTGAATAATAATTTTAATTAATAAAATAATTTCCTTATCAAATAACCCAATTGATAAAATGATACATATATATAAATATTAACAAAATTATTCAAATAACATTCAAAGTATACACCATATGTAAAAAGGTAATATATTTTAGGCTATAATCATATATATCATACCTGAATATGGATATTTGTAGGAAATTTAATTAAAATTTATTACAATGATGTAATTATTTCAAATGAAATTTCCAATCACAATAGAAAGTGATATTGTACAGCAACATTTATTACATTGTAATTTTAAAGTCAAATCACCATGGATTTAATAATTTAATGAAAAAAAATTAAATAACCAAAAGGAATGAATAAATTATGATATTTAATGTCATTAGGTAATGTATATACACCACATATAATTGAATTAATTCATAATAAGAAAAATATATCAATGAAATTTTAATTTATATAGAATCACTTTGTAATTTAAAATTAATTGAATCATATTTTCCATCAAAGAGAAAATATCAAATAAAAATTTATAGAGTATGAAAACAAATATATTCATGATATATTATATCAAAAGGGAATTTTATTTACCAAAAAAATAATTAACTGGTGAATATGAAATATGTATAATCATAATCATACTTTAATTTAATGTAAGACCAAATTAAATGTTCACATCTGTAGCAAGTGACCATGGGGCCTGCAATAATGGAGATCGATGGCATCTCCTTTCCTTGAGCTTTCATTACTTGATTGTTCTTTAACATCATGTTCTTTGGATATCTTCCTTTTTAACATCCCCCTAGGGACATATTTTATGTATTTTTGAATAACCATAACATATAAAACAAAAAAAGAATTCTTATAAGAGAAATGGGTAAGGGTTGGTCAATTTAGAAGGCTCAATGGTGTCAAAATAATTGATGCAAGGTGTTCCCAATTGTAATTGAAGATGTGGTGACTTTTAAAAACTCCCATGATATTATATTAATATAAATTAATTATCATTTAAAACTGTACCCAAATTTATTTTTTTAGTTAATATGATTATGGGTCAAAAGAACATAATCCTATAATTTTTATAAAACACTGGGTTATATTCATACCCATGTATTTTAGTTTAATCCTTATTTAACCATTTGCACAATTTCCATGACAACATTTGTTTTTACAGTTCAAGGGAAAATATTGTTATAATAATATGGAAGAAATCAATAAATGGATCATTGAAGAAATTTTAATCTTTATAACATTCAGTTATCCAATTTTAATATTTTTTAATTTTCTATAATTTTTTAAAATATTATTTTATTTAAATTCTCATTAATGATCATTTTAATTTTATTTAATATTTTGACTTCATAGAAATGAATAAAACTGGATACCATTAGACCAACTAATTTAATAAATCTATAACATGTTATGTTAATAAATTAAATTAACTTATGACATTAATTATCAAAAATTATATTTATTTTAATATTTTTAATATAATTGATTTTGATATTTTCATTAATAAAACAATTAATGGCTCACTATATTGACTAGATTTAACCTAATTATTTATTCAATAAAATCATAAAATATAATAATATGATGAATATAATTCTCTTTTATTTCAAAATAATATTTAGAGTCTATGATATGGTCAGGATAAGTTATTATTTAAAATTATATAGGTGTTTAAAATAAGAATGTAACAACATTGACTTTTTAGAAATAATATATTATAAATAATATATCCTCATTTAAATGTTCATAAATTTCCATATATGAAATTTTTAATTGATTATAATGTAAATGGGACCATACGATAATATTTTCAAATGTGTTAGTGATACCTTTTTAGTCCATAACATTTTTTATTAACTAAAATTATCAAATTTAGCCTTTAACGTACTAATAAAAAGTACAAACGATAATATTCATAATGGTAAAAAATAATAGGAGAATATTTTATAAATATTGGCCATCTATATAAAAATATTGGGTATATTTTTTAAGTTTTTATTAAAAAAATCCAATTTTAATTTAACATTAATCATTAAAAAATTCAATAAAAAACTATTTTATTGGAAATTTCACTTTTATTCCAAAATAGGTAGTTTCAATAAAATATTATATAATGATTATTAAGAAATTTTTTTATATGTTTTATAACTAAATAGTTCTTATATACTATTGAGACCAAATTTAATTCATAGATATACTGTAATAATTTTTAATTTTTAATTTTATACAAATAAGAATTTTTACTATTTACAAGAAAATCAGTCATTTTAGAAGAAATACAAAACATAACATATAAAATTTTTAAAATCTAATTTTACATAATAAATTCATTTTTTAAACAATATTTTAAACGTTATCAAAATTTATTTATAAAATATTTGAGCTACTAAAAGGCAAAAAACAGCAATTTGAATAATATTGCATTTTTGTGTAAAATAAAATTTGTTATTATCATACAAAAATAAAATCTATTGGATGAATATAATTTTTTTTATTGAAGATATAATAAATAAATTTAAAATGTTTTTGATAACATTCATTCCTTCAAATTTAATAATTATGTTATAATACTATTTTATTGTTCGTTTAAATTAGATGGTGCATGAAATGTAATATATTGAATAAATTAAATTTAAAAATATGAAAAAAATAACAACACTTCTTATTGAATACATAAACCTTTCGATTAATTAATTCTTCAAAACATTATAATTCAATTTTAATATAAAACTTTTATTCTTGGAAGACACATTATAGAAAACCGGCATCATAAATATGGTTAATAAAATAGCCTCTTAATTACAGGGTATGTGGAATGTGTAGGTACCCAAATATTTTGGCATCTTATGAGGAAAAAATTAGTGGGGAGTAGAAATATTGATATGTAAGTGAAAAATAACAATCATGTTCTTATGGAGAGTGACAATGAAAATTGACATTTCAAACATGGCCATCACGAAACCCTAAATATTTGAACAGTTTAAAGGCCATTTATTTCTCAGAATGTAAATAAATAGATAGAAGTTCTGTTCTAAAATCCTATTCCTAGACTTGAGGAATTATTTTACCATATATATAAAGATTTCAAGAAAATATTATTTCATTATTTCATTCCTCATAATATGAATAATAAAATTTTATTCACCATGATTCAATCTATTTTCCCATCATCTCTTAAGATAGTAAATTGATGTTCATTTTGAATTTTTCCTACACCTTAATGAGTCATATGGTAACCATGAAATTCCTTCAAAATTTATATTCTTTCTATAACAGAAATGGTTACAAGAAGTTGTCGAATATTAATAATCAATATTTAACCTCAAATAATATTATATCTTTAATCCATTCTATAAGTGGTTAAGCTTATGAATCATCCAAAATACATCAGTCCAAATTCCATGTCCAAAAACAATTCCTCAAATGTCACATCATTTCCAAAATTAAACATCACATTTTATTTCCCAAATAACGTTACATGTTCATAATTATCACATATTAGGTATATTAATACCATTATCACAATAAAAACATCATAAAAAAAATAAATTACTCAAAAACTAAAATAACTATGGTTTAATAATATGTTCATTAAATTCAAATATATTTTAAACTCCATCAATGATAGCATGAACCAAATTTTTAACAAATTATTAATATGTTCCATGTTATTTTGTAATATCAAATTTACAGCTGCTATATCAATAATCTCATTATGGTAAAATAATTAACACTTTTTTGGGAACATATTAAGGATTGTATTTCTATCATTCATATCTTTTTTAATAAAACCAACTTATCATTGAATCATTTTTCTTCGTCATCATTACTGAATAACACACACTTTTATGTCCTCTATTAAAATGTAATATATTAAAATCTTTATACATTCCATAATACATAAAAATATAAAATCATTTTAAATTTTTTTTCAAAATTATACATGGATCTAAATAAATGATAAAATTAATTATTTTACTTTATCTATATCAATAAGATAAGATTGAACATGATCATTGATCATCTTCTGAGGTATAAACCATTGATGATTGGGTCATTTTATTTCCGTAGTTCCCCATATCCATTCCAATTTAAAAATTAATTGATGCACATTTATCCTTCACCTGTAATTATTTTTTCTGGTGATCTTTATCTCGAAACATATAAATAATCTCTTCTTCCATACTTGAACATCCATTGGAGATTATTTAAAAATTATCACCCATGGTAAAATACATCTTTCACTTCTTCCTTTTAACCATATTTGTCTCTACTATCATATTATTCTCTAAAATATATTAAAATATATTATACTCTCATAATTCATTCTCTATCATTATAGCACAATAAACTTTTTCATCGTATTATGAAAATGATTTCGATAGGACCACCCTTTTATGACATGGCTTATTCCCTTCAATGAAATTGTCAATCGTGTGAAATGTGTTTTGTATGTAAAATGTTGCATTCCAAACGACCCATACAAAGGTATAATTATTAACTAAAATAATTAATTTCCATATTTTCATTATGATAATTAATATTATAGTCATTTAAATTTCTTCATAATGAGTGAAATATTTTTTAAAGGATGTGACCTTAATATAATACCATTCGATGACTTATATTTATTCAATCCTTAAATTTTGGATCACTGAGCACCATTATTCATCATATTCCTTGAGAATAAATATTGAATATATTAACTTTTCATTTTAATCACAGCTCAATATTGTAGCTATCTTCTACATGGACTTGTTGCGTTACCCATCAAAAATTGGATTATTAGTCCCACTAGTGAATGGAGGATTCTATTTCATAATGTGGTCCAACGTAAGAGAGTATTACTGTGGAATATGTTTCTCTATATAATAATGGTTAATTTTCATAATCTTATTAAGAAGAACTAAAATAGAAATAATTTTATTTATTATAATACTAGATTAATTGGTTATATTAGTAGGAAAATAATTACATATTCCCGAACTATTGATACCACTATTCCTTCATGGGGACATTTATAAACATCATAATATACCATAAAATATCATATCATTTTGAAACAAAATATTTTAGTCCCAAAAATTGAAATAATTATTTATACTGAATTTTTTTTAATATATAATATCATAAAAATTATCATGGAATCTTGTGGTGTTTATTCAATACATATCCTCAGTGTCTATCTTAGTGATATGCTTCGTAATTTTTGATTTCTTAAATCCAGTTACAAATTTTTAAACTAAATGTGTTTTGATAACAACTATTAAAATTATAACACTATAATCCTATATATTATTCCATACATTATTAAATAGTATTTGATTCCAGATTCAAATATCATAGGATATGACAGTTTAGAAATTTTGGAAAGCTCAATTACATACATGAAACCCCATTTTACGTTGGGAAAACAAAGTAAAACATAATAGACAAAAAACTATAATAAACTACATCTAAGAAAAAAAATTCAATGAACTCTTTAATAAAACCACGAGAAATGAAATAAAATAATTGAGAATTAAATTTATTAGTAATGGATTTATAAAGTGGAATTAATAATTTATAAATGTGAAAAATTAACATCGAATGTTAATTAATTGGGCCCTTATTACATTTAATAAATAAATGTTTAATGAACAACATCAAAAGATTTAATTATAGAAAAATTCATTTGGATAAGAATAACCAAATTATTAATTATTAGAATGAATAATTTTTAGAGAAAAATTATCTAGAACATGGACCACAACCATCAAAACCTTTCATAGGTATGTTTAATCTTTAGGGAAACACATGTTTAATTATAGACAATCTTTATCATCCCATGATACTACCGATGCATGGAGGGGAAATCTAGGACCAGGCCAGACACTTGTATTGTAGTTCAAATCATATCACATATATCGAATAATGGATTTAATAAATCCAAATTTTCCTTATCAAAAATCCACATTGAATAAAATTTATTAATTTATCATTATTTCATAAATTAATCAAATAACATTCAATGTAAACACTATTCGTAAAAATTTAATATAATTTAGTGTATAAATATATAAATCAAACAGTAACAAAAATAATTAATAGAAATTTAATTTCTAATGAAAAAGTATTTCAAAAATAGTTTACAAAACTAATCTTAGCCATCATAAAAGATTGTGATATTTTACAATAAATTTTATCACTTGGCAATTTTCAAATCCAAACCCATTTGATTAAAAAATTCAATGTGAAACTAAAAAACATGAGATATTTTAAAACATGATATTAAATATCAATTAGAATGTATATACACCACGTAAAAAAATATTTGGTTCGTAATAATCAATAAACCTAAATGGAATTTATATTGAGAGGGAATCTAATGCAAATTTATAATTTGTGGAACAATATGGGCCCTGAAATTCATAACATCAAATAAATCATTAAATAATATTAAAAAATATATTCATGATAAATTAAATTAAATGGTCATAATATAAATCCAAAAAACTATATTTTCAATAAGAAATATTTCTCATGGGAGTAAAAGTGTCAAGAAACCCTTAACTCAAACTTTCATTATGTTGAAAATTCATTAACCATCTCCTCATCAGTATATATCATTTATATATAACATTATGACACCTTGGCTAGGAATTTTGGAAAGAAGAAACCCATTGAACATAAATAAGTATGGTAATAAATGGAATGTTTAGTGGCTTTCACGGAATACAGCTCAATGTTATTTCAAGAAGTGAAGGAAAGTGTTCCATTTTCGAATGTAGGTGAGGTGATATTTGTAAAAAACTAAAAATATTAAAATAATATAAAATAATTTTTAATATAAATGATTCCTAAATGAGTTATTTCAAATGAAAAACTATTAGGTGTAAATAACCTCTTATCAAATTATATTTAAACAATATTAGGTCATATTTTTTGTATCTTTTGGTATTATCCATTATTTAACCCCGTTCATTCAAACCACAAAAACATGAACTTGAAGTCATTAAGGGTCAATATTGTTACAATAATATTTCAAATGACCCATAAATAGATCATTTATGTCATTTTAAACAATATAACAATAATTTAGATTAATTAAATTTTTTTATATAATAACATTGAATTAAATAAAATTATTTTAAAATATCATTAATGTAAATTTTGAGACTATTCATAACATCGATTTACTGAAAATAATGAAAATAATTTAACTACAATGAAACTATTATAATATATTCTTGGAATGTCATGTTCATCTATAAAATTGTTCGATCACTTTAATTATAGAATTTTATATTTCTTTTAATATTATTAATCTCATTTTATTTTATTTCATTTAATAAAATAATTACATCATTACTGTTGTGAAACCAATTATGTTTATTATATACTCACTAATAATTATAAATATATTACTATTATGAATACAATTTCATTATATTTAAAAATACAACTTATATACAAGGATACATTTTGGATATCACAATATGTAAAATGTTATATTTATTTAAAATATGAATGTGACTTCTTTGACATTTCAATAAATAAAATATTATAATTGTCATATCCTAATTCCAGTAAACATAAATAGTTGAAAAAACAAACCATAATTTATTATGGAAGTATATAGATCATCCAATAATATTAGGTATGGTTTTAGTGTCATTTTCTATTCATTGTCATTATATTTTAAACCAAAAGGATAATCATTACCATTTACCATTGTAATAAATTATACGAAGGTTAAGGTTTAATGTTTTTAAAAAAAATAAATGTATAAAATACAATAATATTGGTTCATATTAATAAATATATGAAATCCAATTTTAAATATCCAAATCATATTATTTGTTATTTTTATATAAATATATTCCAAAAAAACACAATGAATAATAGTTTCACGAAAAAATGAATTTTAATGCCTAATAATGTTCTTATTCAATAATAAGGTATAAGTATGCTTAAAAATAAATATGTTATATTATTTATATTAAAATATTTACATTGTTATATTTTTATAAAATTCAAATAATAATGATAATTTAATATAATACATTTTACAGAATTATAAAAATTTATAATTTTTACTAATAATTTGAAAATAAATATTTTTCAGAAAAATTGAAAAAATCACCCTATGAAAAAATTAACATTATTATTTAAAAAATTGATCTATTTTTTTCAAATATAATGTAATAATGTTTCATTTTTTAATGAAATATTATCTATTAAAAGATGAAAAAACATCCTTTAAAAATATATATTTTTATGCATAATATAGGAATTAATATTGTCATATTACTATAAAATATATTAGATGAATTTAAAATAATATGATTGAATATATAATATAATAATTTAATAATTTGTAAAATAATATTTATTCCTTCCAATATAATTATCAGGCTATCCTAAAATTTCATTATTCATTTGAGATGTGTAATGTGTGCCATGTTAATATAAAAGAAAAAAAATTTTAAACATATATAATTTTATTGTGGTGCTTCAGTTATGTGTTTATTATTAATCATATTTTACCAACTCAAACCAAATTTACTTGTTCATATTCAACTTTTTCTATGTAAATATATAACATAAAATCATATGACTAATATATAAATTACACCATTTAGTATATAGATAATTCCACCATATCATGATTGTTCAAAACATCAAAACTAGTTCCATGTCGGGATTTGGTTAATATTTCACATGAAATTTTAATTTGTGATAGGAATATACTATCACCCTGTCATTATTCATGAGGATTCATCCCAACCGCTTCTTGGATGCTCCACATAAAATCAATAAACCTCTCCAATTTAGGTATGTGAAATTGTACGAACACTAACTAATCATTTATATATTTCAATGAAATTATATTCACTTTCATATCTAAACAATAACAAAACACCATCTAATAAAAAATGATGATTATATTAGATAGAAATGATAAAAATGTTAAATGTTTTTGAAATTATAAAAAACCAAATAAAACTATAGATATATGTTATCAATTTCGATCAGAAACTTTTTTCAGTGAAATCCTTTTTTTAAGGAACCAATAATATAGCCCATAGTGATATTATATAACTAATGAATGGATATTTTTGAGTGTAAAATTTACAATTGATCCACTTTTACTATGAATTCTACTTCCACGCGGTATTCAACATATTTATCAAATAATATTCATGTTATTCTTTTATATTTGAGTATATAAAAATATAATTAAATAACAATACTACAAATAGATCAACATTATCATAATAGTATATAATAAAAAAATCCATGATTATAATAGTAGAATTGGACAACCCAAATATCATCACTATTAAATCATGATGATCATATATTATATCTATGGTTATTTGTATATATAAAACTTATTGACCCTTAGATGCTGATATATAGATATAATTTTACCATTATAATATTTTTTAGTTTCACATAAATTATTTGAAGGATCGTATATATGGGATAGATGATATTTTTTCTACAAATTTATTTTCTCAAGTCCCCAATAATCAATTTGAATGCCCATTGACCAATCATTATTGTAGGAAAACTAAATTGGTGCACCCCATGGTGTAAAAGTAGTCTAAATAATTCTATTATCTACATTTTCCTAGATTTTATTTTTCAATTTGTACAACTAAATTGGATAAATTCAATATTTAGCCTTTGAAATAGGCATAAAACCATATTCGAGTTCATTTGAAATCATGACTTCTCAATTATGGTGAAGAGTAGGTCATTGCTTGTGAAATATATAATCATATTCATGGAAAAGATGTTTTTGGCCTATTTTGAGTTTCTAAACCAAAACATTTAAGATACATAGCTCTCATAAATATGTATAAAAACTATATGATTGAAGTAATTTCCATTGGTTTTTCAAGTCAACAGTATTAATATGAAACAATCATAAGAGATTTCAAATATGAAATATATAATTCCATCCTAAACAATTAATATTGAATCTATAATAAGAGATCCACTCTGTACCCAAAAGTACATAAAATTCATCATGATGAATAACAAAATTATTTTCATGAAAACCATTCACATGATTTTATATCATAGAAGACATGTAGACTTGATATGCAGTAATTCAAAAATTAGAATTTTTTATTATCAACTCAGCATCTAATTACATAAGAAATGATTTGATAACCATTGAAGTTAATTAACATATAATAGATAGGGTATGTTCTTAATAAAATAAATCAATACTATTTAGGATGATGAATTTAACATCTTTTACATCACTATTATCAATGAATTTTGGTGTAGTAATTTTATGAACAAGGCCTATATCCATTAATTATTTTTTGTTGTGTTTCCATGATGTTATGGTTATTAGTAAACAATGTTTCTAATCCAATTATAGTTAAATCCATAAATTTTTGTTCTCGCTTACCCATGATTTGATGAGGGTATTAACGTTTATTGACAATATTATAAGAATCTGATTTTCGCTTTATGTATGTACCATAGTGTGTCCTTAGAAAAGTATCACATTTCATAAAATCTACATCCATCTTGTTCTCATTATCCATTTTTCTCTTATCCATATTTTTATTCAATTTAATCCATTCTAAACCATAGGAAATTCATTATTATTATCTTGTAAAAATAATAAATTATATTATATCCATATAGAAAGAAAATATTTGGGAGACTAGTTCCTATTGAATGAATAGAATTATCCCATAAAATAAATGCTCAATATAACTCATGGGATATAATATGCAGTCAATAATATTCCATGATAACCCTGTAAGGATAGATATATTATTTGAAAAAAAATTCAAAAAATTTCTCTTAGACAAAGGAATTCTCACTTGATATATACTCATTACTCCTATGGTAAATAGTTTACAATGGAAATTTACTTAAAGAACTACCACTTCATGTTTTTACATACAACAAATCATTCCTTTTATAAACCAATGAACACAACTAATCATTAACCACCATTATATGAAAATTTTCCATGGAAACAATTGATGATTTATTATTTTTATAACAGACCAAAACCTCGAACCCAGATCTTGTAATGAAATCCAAAACATTAAATTATCATCTATGATACTGATTAATGACTCCAATTTTTTCCCATAAAACCAATAAAACATAAAAATTGAAACATATATCACTTTTAACCTCGATGACCATTTAGTATTATATTTCATTATAATGATGAAAAACACTTAAACAAAAAATCCAATTCAACATAAAAAATGTTATTAGAAGAATATTTCTCATATTGATCCCAAAATTTCTTAATTCAAAATAGATCATCAACATAGTCCTTGTGAAATACAATATCGATAGAAATCATTCAACATCTTTCATTAAAACATGGGGACAAAGGATTATTAAAAGGATGAGATCAAATTCCCAGTAAGGGTAAATATAGAAAATAACAATGATATTTCATCAATGAGAATAACAATACAGATGTGTATGATGAGAAAATCAATGTTCAAGAGTGAATCATAAAAGGAATCATGTCCATCAATAATTTTACAATATAAAAACATGAAAAATTTATAATGCAAGGAGCCACCAAAATTAATAAAAACGAGCCATGTGATATCAATGTTGATCATGGGAATCATTATAATCCTATATCAAGAATATATAAAACATATTAGTATAATGATTCATTATCAGGACTAGCCTTATTAAACATGATGAAAGGAATGCTATGTTTTTTAGACCTTTCATTCTCAAGGTAAACGATAGATAATGACACCTATGTATCACCACAAATAAGTCTAGGAGTGACCATCACATGGGGTATATAAATATCACAAAAAATAAGAGGCATTTACCATTTAATAGTAAACAATGTCAGTATATAATATGTATAACCCTAAAAAAACTCGAATATAGATATATATTGGGAATCAATAATCCATACCATATGCTTGTTTAATTTAAAACTTCTAGAAATAAAAAAGAAAATAAAAATTAAGTATAAAAAAAATCTATGTTTCAGAATAACTATTGTCTCAAATTCAAGAGTTAGTATGTTCCATCATGGTATATGTAATCTCTTTGGAAACATGAAAACAATTTTATATACGTAGGTTGAGTGTAAAAGTATACTCATTAGTTGGAAATCAATGTAACCCATGCACTAGGGGTAGGAGAATACTAATTCCCCTATGATAAAACAACCAAAACTCAAAATCACCTCACTATGTATACTATCCACCAAGACCTCAGTGAGGAACACTCCCTAAAAAATACATGGTATGTAATATAATGTATAAGCATATTAAAATTTGGGTACCCCGCACCACATACCTCTTGTTAACTACTCATCCCTAATGGTGGACGTCCTGATGCTACCATGCTCTTCCACATTCTCCACTATCACAAACCTACTTGAAAGAACATAAGATGAAAACCACATCACATCATGAGCACATACACATGGGAGACAACCACCTCACATTTCCCCTAAAAATACATGGGCCGCATCCCGAAGAAACATTGGAAATGAACCACATCTCCCATAGACAACAACATATATCTTGAATTAAACCAAAATCCATTATAGCTTCCCAAAATATTATTAGGCATTAAATTCCAAGAATAGGGAGTAGGTTAATGTCAATAACAGGTCATTATCCTCCAATCGGGATGTTGGGAAGGTACCCTCCTCCATTACAAGGACGGTGTTCAACACATAGTTCTCTCCATGGGGGAGAGCATATATAAAAAAATAAGATATAAAATATGATATATATATATATATATATATATGTAATAAACACTCATACTATCCTATGGGATTCTAATATACAAACATCCCACTCAAAACTACCTTTTTTTTCTACCCCTGCATGCATGTTCCCCCACGAACAACGGTCACAAAAACATCACTTCACTTCAATCCCAAAATAGAAACATAGCCCTAGTCGATTCATTTAACCAATTATCAATTTGAATGATCAGATGGTTCATTTATTTATTCCCATCCCAACCATGTTAACTACTAAAAACTATAAACCTTATAAGGTGTTGTAACCATACCAACTGATAAAATGTCAAACAAGCAAGAAACCACTAACAACCTTCTCCAATATTATCACATCCATTCCATCCTCTAACAACAAATCAATGTATCCCATTTATGGACAACAATGCCACACCCAGAACACCCATAACATCAAATCCTGATACATTGAAGTCCTACAAACCCAATTCATGATAATTCCATCCATTACACAATCAATCAATTTCTCAAATAGAGATATGACCACACCAATAGTACCACACCATACACATAATCACATATCAACCACCACCAAAACCCACAAAAGGAAAAAAAACCAAAAAACCAAACAACACAGAACTACCGCCAATTAAAATTAATGTATTAATATTTGAAAAACACTTATCATTAAATTCCACCATGATAACCAGGGCTGATCACACTAGGTTTTTTATATCAGGGAACCCATTTATTTAACTATGTGTTCTTGATTAACCAGGTTGATATTTCAATAAATTATTCATAAGAAAACAACATAAATTATATAGCATCACCCAGGCACAAGAATGTACTATAGAAGACCAGGATTTTTAGGGGCCACATGACCACAACATATCACATCATAAACATGGATAACATTTAAAACAAGCAATCGACATCAATATCCTTCTATCCCCAATTATTCTTTCCTGTTATCTTATTTAAATTTGGATTCAACAATTCACCTAAGGAGGCATCATTATACTGATTCTGTATGATACAAAAATAAAATGGATATGAAGGAAATACCTACTTGGGAAAATAGGTGATCAATAGTCCTCTTTACGACGAAACATTGGGGTCTTCGAGTAATAGGAAGACTCCAAGGAAAACTCCAAGAAAATCTGGATTAGAGGATACAATAGAACACGTTACTCCACTACATGGGATGGATATATGTTCACCAAGAAAGAGCAGAAACACACTGGAAAGATAAGGTCATAGAAAAATAGGATCCTAAATCAATAGAACATTAAACTCTTTCATAGTCATTAATGTTTCATCGTGGTCAATATCACATAGTTCAACTATTTTAAAGTCCCCTAAGAGTTTGGATAATAAGGATATATTTATATTCATTTAAATTCCAATAGAAATTATCAAATAAATATTTAAATTTGATTTATGTAAAAAAAATTCAAGAGGTGTGAATTTGGAAGAAATTGGAAAACCGGAAGACGATTCAATGATGGGTGAGTCTCTAATAGGTATCCACATACATTGATTCATTGACATTGAGATACTAACATTGAGCCACAGATGTGGCCTATATGAGACTGAATCCTTGACACCCTAACTCACTGAATCCCTAACTCACCAACGTCCAGACACACTGATGCCCTGACTCATTGACACTGATCCCCTAACTCACCAACATCAAATCCCTGACTCATCGACACATACACCATGAATCACCAACATTGATGCCCTGAATAATCCTCACAAAAGCTTTGGCATAGCGAAACTGATGCAATAACTCCATGATACTGCCACCATGACTAACTGACATCATCGCCGAGAGTGACCAACACCCTGAGACACTAACATCGATGCCCTGACTCACAGACACTAACAGAGATTCTCACAGACACTGATGCACTGACTCACATACATTGATGCCCTGACTCACCAATAATGATGCCCTGAATCACTGATGAACAAACAAGAAAATTGAAAAAATCATGAAATGATCCAAGGTTGTATAACAGATCTCCACAAATAGTCGATTTTGGAAATGTGATGGACCACTATGGTCCATGATATTACATCAAATACCTTTCAAACTATTTTCTCTTTGAGAATTCAATACCAACCACGGAGAACATGGCGTTTCAACCAAAACCCTGTATGATACCTCTCAATGATGAACCACTATGTTGGAGTGAAATATCAACATCCAATAACACATCCTCTTAGATTTTACCAAAAAAACCACAATACATTCAACACAAGTCCTAAATCCACACATCTAAAAAATATTAATCAGGTAATTCTACCCAAGTGTCAATATACTATCCCCTTTGGGAAGCACTGACTTTCCCATACGGGTTTATTCGCTTCAGTATTAATTCAACTCTATTTGGGATCAAGTCCTCTTCCTCTCATATGTCGGGAAATTATCATACTTCACATTACAAAGAAACAGATTGTCTCAAACAAATCTTTGTCCAATCATTACATCAAAATAACAAACAGACGATAAAAAAACAAAAAAAGTATGGGTACTGGGCACACATTTGTGTCTCCAGCTCCCATGTACTCTCCCCTAGGCCACTCTGCATCCACAACACATGAACCAATAGAATCATCCTTCCACACATCACATTTATCTGAAGTTCCTGGATTTTCACTAGTTGCTCCAGGAACATTGCATCATTCTTAATTTCCAAATATCCCCAATCAATGACATGGGAGTCATTGTGATGATATAATCAATTATGGGAGAGATTAATTCCATCACAAACATTCCCCATCTGTGGTTTCAACTCTAGCTGATATTCCCCCTCGTTAACTCGTCCCAACACCTCAAAAGTTATGATAAACTTTATAGAAAGCTTACTCCCCATATTGAACCTCCACTTCCCACATTGAGGTGAAACCATTTAGAATATGTGTCCCTAAAATAAAAATCCATGTGCCACCTTTGATGATCCTCATATAACATTTTACTAACATATTCTACCTTCATCCCCTAACAGAAAAGTTACACCTCCCCTATCGTACTCTACATCGTGTTTGGAACCAGAACAGCTACATCCCCAAAATCCATATAGTATAATGGTGAATGACACAATGTCCCGTATAGTGCTTTGAGTGGATCCATTCGAATGGAAGAGTGATGGAAATTATTATAAACAAACATTACCAGGGGAAATTGGTATTCCCAAGCCCACAATAATCAATGATGTAGGCTCAAATAATACCCTTCAATGTCGGGATAGACTACAATATTTGTCCATCCATTTATTATTGGACGTATGTCTTATAGTGTAACTTATTTCCAAAACTAGAATACAACACCCACTAGACTCAAGATGTAAAAAATTTATCAATATTTGAGATTATGGGTATCAGAACTCTATCTAGTAGCATCACCTCATCCAAATTACACCATGTAAGGCAATCCACTGCATTGAAATCATTAATCGCTATGAAATGAGTTGATTTCATCAAATAATCCACTAATACCAAAATACAATTGCATACTAACTATTTCCAAGTTATTCTCATAAATATATCAATTAATATATTATCCCACTTCCAATCGGTGAAATCTAGTTGCTACAACAAACCATTGGGATGATAGTGATCATCCTTCACTTTCTGGCACAATTAGAACATTTCTAAATACCCCACCACTTCCCACTTCATCTAGGAAACTAGAACTATAACTTCAATCCCTAATAAAACATGTAAATACTTGGGTTTACCTCTCGGGGTGATATTTGAAACAGAAGGAGATTTTCCTCACACATTACCACTAGAAAAAACAGAATCTCATGGAAAAGTATTCGATTCGTACCATCCTCCAACCATCTATCTGAATCATCACCCCGGTTAATGGGACCATGAGCCACCTCAAAATTTATGTATCTACATTAAGACTCCTCCACCGTCTGTATCAAATACAACTTTACCATGATCTGAAAAATATAGTATCTACAGCCATCCATTTATGCTTCTATGTGAAAGGTTTCTTACTCCTCCCTTTCTCACCAAGTACACAATTATTATTGAACCACTTAATTCTATGAAATATTAATAAAATTAATATCCAAAACATTCACCTTTGCTAAGGAGTTGGAGATTTAAAAATCACAATGCTGGAGAAACTCCATCGACCTCTACTGCCGCATGTTCTGGTCTCACTATGAAATGATGTACGTCATGATCTTTTGATCCGTGAAGACCATAAAGACCTCCCCAATGAAGCAATGTTTTGAAAAAATAATTTTGAACAATACTATTTTCAGTTCCAGATCACGACATTTTTAGTTGAGTTAATGGGGAAAAAACCGCCGAGAACCTTACGAGGTCATTTCTTTTTTCCTATATCAACACACAACCCAAGACTAGTAGGGAAGCATTAAAAAACCCCCCGAACATTATCCCTTCCTTTGGTAGCTAGATAAATGGACCACTAAAAATCATCCCCATCATATAGCAAAACACTTCCTAGAAATACTCCCCCCCCACACAATATCTTGGCATTTTTTGGTCATATTTGTCAATAATGCAGTTACCCAAAAGAAATTATGTACAAATCTCTTGTAGTAGCAAGTCAGACTAAGAAAAATGTGAACCTTTGCAACATTCATCAGTGATTATAATGAATCTACTATATCTACATTTGATTGGACTATTCCTACACCCTTCGGAGACACCACCTTTCCATTGTTGTTGAACACTCGTGTCCAAAAATTTCACTCTGATATCTTTTTGTTGAATTGGTGGTGCTGAAGGACCTCTAGGTCAGTCGAGAGAAACTCAGTATGATCCTCCTCTATCCTAGAGTAGATTTAGATGCCATCAATGAATATGATGATGAACTAGTCCATGAAATTAAAAACAAAGGATTTCATAATCCTCATGAACACGGATAGTGCATTCATATCAACATAAGACATAAATTCAAACTTGATGTGCCCATTCCATCACCTAAGTGTATTATGGGGGATGTCACCATAAATCACCATCAAATGGTGATCTATAAAACATATATTGATATGGGAAAAACAACTTGATCCCCTCTGCTTGTAAATAATATCATCTATCCTCGAGAGAGCATAACAAATCCTGACCTTTAACTGATTTAGTATCTTGTATTCTATCCATAGCATCAGCCCATCGTCTTCCTTCTTCACAAAAAAGACAGGATCACCCCATGTGGATATATAGGTCGGATGAATCCTTTCTTTATCAGGTCATCAATTTGGATCCACAATTCATGCAACATAGAAGGACCCATCTGATAAGGTGACTTCGAAATTGGACTACTGCCAGTTTTTAAGTCTATATTGATCTCAACAGCACATCGAAGTGGTTGGGTCAAAAACTACAAAAGGAAAAAACATATAAATTCTCGAACAATACAAAAAACCCCCATCATCTCAGTATCAATTGATTTCACTGACAGTTTGGGTAACTAGTAATAAAGTGGATCCAAATTTCAGTTTCCCATATGACTGCTTCTCACCCCAATTAATGCTAAAAACATGAAATTCACATCTGAATAATCATCTTTTCTTCGGAAGTATTCGATAATTGAATTCTCCAAATAGAACCGTTCGATGCCAATTAAACACCATACGACTAAATTTTTAGTATAAAGTGATCTAAAATGGATTGATGTGGCCCCAAAATAAGTTTATATCCCTGGACATCATCAACCAAACTGGCTTGTCCTTCGATTGGGGTACTCAATACTTGGGGCATGAAAATTAATTATATTTCCAATCCTAGAGCATGAGTTAGAATAGGTAAATAAAATGAGTTTGAAGATCCTAAATCAATCAAAGAGAACGAAATCATACTAAAATGAGATGATCTTACGTCCAATGATCTCTAGTCCTCAGTAACAGTAGCATCTTTAGCATGAAACTTCACACATCTAACTCCTCTACCCCTTAGCTAATGGCCACCTCCCTGACCACTCCCTAGTCGAGTTCTTTAAGAACCACCATGGGGCCAGCCTCTACTTTCACTGTCCACCGATAGTAGAGAAAAGGTTTTCATTCCCTAATTTTTGAAAGACCTAGATGGAAATTGATGCTAAAGAGAACACTAAAACTTCCCACCTCCACCATAATGATATTTTGTGGGCCACTTCCCTATTTATTCCTCTGGTCACCACATAAAGAACATATCATCCCTAGGCCCATGGAAAATGTGATAGGTAATGTGGGTCAAAAATAAAACTATTGGGGTTGGATCTGTACTGACCAAACCCTGGAAGGCCCTAAAGACAAAGACTTGCTACTGACGGACATCCCCTTTGAAGATCTCAGGTGACTTCCCTCTTATGAAATACCGCCTTGGGATTTCATGATTTCTACAACCTCATTCATCTTCTTAACCTCTATGTATTTCTTTAGGGTGAAGTGAGTGACCCCACAATGAAGAGAAAGTCAATGTGCCTCCTTTATGAACCTTGCCCGAGACTGCTCATATGGAAAGAGATTTAGGGAAAAATGTAGGAGATCCTATGATTTTTTCCCCTAACAACTAAAATGAAAAATTATCTTTCCAGAGGGAGAGAATATCATGAAACTTTTCAGTTTTCACTATGGAAGAATGGAATTATTCCTGGATCACCTTCTCAATGACGACCCACAGAACACCACAATCCTTCCTCTTTCCCATGTAAATCATCCACCACTAATGCACTTCTCCACTCATCCAGCTCAATTCCTGGGGAACACATTACTTTTCGGGAGCCCAGATCGACTTGAATGTGATCATAGTCTCATTTAGGAAACTCTCTATTTAGGTATCCCAAACACATGGCTCATAATTTTCCTGAGTCTTTCACTGGAAGACTTGATGCATATATGGTCACTAATTTTCACCCTCCTTTGATCATCCCTTCACCGGTCAATCAGGTTAGCCAATTGACCCTCCGAATCATGTACCATATACGGGAGACAAATGGGAGACATACCTAAATGGAGAACAAGGAACTCCTAAGCCCTATTAGTATGGATTTTTCTCATAAAATTAAATTTACCTCTGTTTTTTTAAATTACCAATAACATCCAAAAAATCATGAAAAAAACATCATGATTCATGTACCTTTCCTAGGGCCTCTACCCCGCAAATGGGGTAGCCTTATTTGGAAGCTTAGTAAGGTCAAATTCCTTTCATCAGATGACATGAGGCTAAAATCATGTGTCATAACCGGTATTATCTAGCCTTTGTCACTCACCAATATCATCTAACAATGTTTCACTAGCATACCAAGCAATCCACATTGATTCTAACACCAACCTCTACGCAATATCTCAACCATACATCAGATACCATTCCACCATGACCGTTCTTCTTCATTATGAGTGATATAATGGAAATATGCCTATATCTTCCTTCCGCATGTTGATGAAGAGATACATACCTTTAGAGTCCTGCATCCAATAGTCCATGAGGTGGTGATTGTCCCCAAGGATATATAAATATAACCAAAATGTGAGGCATAACCCTTTCTATAAAAACCATGATTGGAATATAAGATGTATTAGCCTCAATAATCTCTTATATATATATATATATATGAAAACAAAAAACCATCCCACATGAATTTTTAATATAAAATGGCAGGAAATATAAATGAAACTTTGATCATAGTACCAAAAATAAAACTAAGCAGTGGCACAAAAACCATCCCCAATGCTCGATCCATTAAGGTCCATCATAGTCTTTGAAATCTCCTTGGATACCTGATAAAATTTTTATGCATATAGGGTGATCATATAAGTATAATCAGTTGGCAAAATCCAAAATCACTTATCCCTATGTGAGAGGAGCAGACTAATTCCCTAGTGAGAAAACAATAAAAAATGAAGATAATATAAAAAGGTAAAATATACACACAAAATCCCTAAGGAACTATCACAAAATAACACATGTAATGTAAATAAAGTAATTTCACATCATAATTTTGGAACCTGGCACCAATTCCCTAGGTTTGACTGCAAATCCCTAATTGTGAACATCCTAAACTACCACAATCTTCCACATTCACCACTGTCACTGCTTGCATTAATACACATATTCCACACCCCACATCATATCGTGCATGTAGAGACCTTTTCCACAACCACCACATTTCTCAGATGAAATCACCTAGGCCTTATCAAGATGATACATTGGAAAAAACCACCACTCATAATAACAATAACATAATTCTGGTATTAATCACAATTAAATTAAATCCTACAGTAAGAGCCTTGGTTGGTAAATTCCGTGAAGAGGGAGTATATTAAAGTTAATAACCTACCATCCATCCTCCCACCATGACTTTTGGAAGACACCCTCCCCCATTACAATGTCGTTGTTTGTATCATAATTCTCTACATAGATTGGGAGTGTATAAAAACACAAGGAACTACATTATAATATATATATATATGTAACAAAAACTCATCCCTTCCTATGGTATTATAGAAATTATATAATCACACTCAATAATAAATTTTATACTACCTCTATATGCATGCACTGCCACAAATGATAGTCAATTGAATACCGCTTGACTATATTCTTCAACTAGAAACATATCTATAGCTGGTTAAATTACCCAATTATCATTTTTCATTATCCAATCATTCATTTATTTATTCACATCCCACCCTAGGCATCTACCGAACACTGTAAAAATTATACGGTGAAGAAACAAGAGAACACGCTTCCAAGTCTAAAAAGTATGAAAACATGAACAACCTTCTTTAAAGTTATCATATCCATCCCATCCTCTAACAAACAATCCCTATTTCCCCACTACACTAAAAAATGACACTCCCATCCTACCTATAATATGAAATCATGAAACCTTAAAGTCTAGTATCCCTGCTGTATGAAAATTCCATCCATTCCACAGTCAATCAATCTCTCACACAAAGATATTGTAACACCTCCATTACATCCCCTTATACACAATCTTTTAGCTAACACCACCAAATCTAAGAGAAGGAAGAAAACCCAAATGAACATATCACATAATCATAGTTATCAAATAGTGTGTTTTCAAATTTGGCAAACATTTTTTTAATGTCCACCTTGATATGAAGGGGTGATCAAACAAGGTTATTCATCCTAGGTAATCTATTTACTTAACCATGTGTATGTGATTACTAATTTTGATATTCATAACAATTATTTATAAGATAAAAACATTTTTTATAATGAATCAAAAATGTGTAAGTATATACCACCAATAAAGAAGTTTTTCAAAGGCCACAAGGCCACATCGGATCACATTATAAACAAGGATAAAAAGTAAAAAAAGTGATCAATATCTATATCTTTATCATTACAATTTATTACTTCCTATGATATTCAATAAATTTGGATTAAGTCATTCTCACGTGTAGGTATAATTATATCCACCCACATGATACACAATTAAAATATAGATGTAGAAAATATCTTCCAGGAACAACAGGAGGCAAAAAATCTTCATTCCACCAAAATAGGATGTTTAGCGAGTATGTGAAGACTCCATGTAATACGCTAAGAAAAATTGGGTCGAAGGATATGACACAAAACATGAATATATGGGAAGGGAAGGATCTAGAAGAACTAAAAGGGAATATAATCACACTGGGATGAGAAGGTCTCGTCTTAGAAAATCCGTATACTATATCAACGAAACGGGAAATAGTCTCAATGTCATTTATAAGGGATCATGGACATGATTATGGGGTTCAACTATTTCAATGTCCAAAATGTTTTATGATAATAAATATATAATTAATATCCATTAAAACTCCTTTATATTCACTAAAAATGATTTAAAGTTGATTTACATGAAATAATAATTAAGCGGGGAAAACATGAGAAACTAGGACAAACTAGAAAAAGAGTCAACAATGGGCGAGTCACTTACATCATGCCACTAACTGTGAGTCCCCGTTGTTGAGATACCGATGCTGAGCCCTAGATGTGACTTACCAATGACTGACTCACCGACATACTGACTCCCTGAAAACCTAAATCAACGATTCCCTGACTCACTGACATCGCCACCCTTAGTCGTCAACATTGATGCCCTAACACATTAACACTAATTCCCTAACTCACTGACACTGATGCCATGTGTCACTGACACTAATGCCCTGAGTCACCAACACTAATTCCATGACTCACTAACAACAATTCCCTTACTCATCGACCCTGATGCCCAGACTCAATGACATCGATGCCCTGAGCCACTGATTGAAATAGTGGAAAATTAAAAAACTCTAGAAATCAGCCTCTTTTGCATCCCAGAACACCCCAAATATCATCACAATGAACTGTTACAAAACAATTATAGAATCCTTACATGGGTAATAACCAATATGGATGACTACCATCTCCAGAGGCCCCAATGAATCTGAGTGCTATATGGTCACACACATTATATACGCTATAATGAGATATCCTAGTCCTATATTGGTGCACCAATCATTTATAATGTTCTAGAAATATATTTATATGGAATTCATAAACACTCGTAGAAACTACCTTTATAATTTTCATTAAATTTTTAACACTTTATATGGAAATAGGTTATATAATAATCTCTTTGAAAAATGATAATCTCAAGTAAAATAAATGGGATCAGTAACAATATCATTGAAATTTTATTATCCATTGAAAAGATATGAAATCAATAAAAATATATTTGAAACACGAATAAACCATGTAAAATAAATGGGATGAGTAAAAATATATTTTAATCATGATTAACGCTTTGAAATGAAATGGATTTGAAGAAAATATTTTTAGAACGAGGTAAAAAATGGAAATTATGATGATTCCATAATAATATTATAGGAAAAATCATAATCCATCTATAAAATAATTATGAAGGTATAAATAAAAAATATATTAAGTGGAGGATAAATAAAAAAGGGGTTTTGATTTTGATGAATGTAAATAAAATAAAAATATCATAAAAATATTCATGACGAAAATATTATTTAAACATTCCAAAGAGCCCCACGATAATTTGGAACATTGAAACCATTAACACCAATAATGGAATAAAAACAAATGAAACTAATAATGTAACGAGAATAAGTATATTTTTAATATAACAAAAAAATGAGGTATTATGTACTCTTTATAAAATATGATATGTTTATGATATCACATACATCACAAATAAGTAATTTTGTGAAAACTATCTATTTATTCTTTAGTAAATTTGTAATTGTAACCCCTATGAAGGTATAATAATAAAATTATACATATAGTATACTAAGAAATAACGATATTCATGAAATATAATTTCAAATGAGAAGTATATAACCTTAAAAAAATAAGATATGTGTATAAAATATTAAATGTCTCATGGATGGAAAATTGTTACAAAATCCTATTACCAATTTTATAACATCAAAAACATAAACCACATGAATGAGATATAACCAAAATGATATGTAAGGACACAAAAATATAATGATAATTGTCATTAAATACATTAATGAGATTAAGATATATCATATATAAAAAAGGTGAATAATAATAATTAAGTCTCAATGGAATGTAAATTGATATATTCCACCTTACGATGGTGGTAACATCTGAATTATAAACCCCATATGTAATTATCCTAAAATGAAAATTATGAATTCCATTAATAGAAAATAATTTATAAGTTAATATATAAAAATGTGTTTTATATAAACCAAAAAAAGAGTTAATTTGTTATTATGACATATTCCTTAAGGAAGTAACGGTGAGACATGAATCTCGTACGATTGTATTAATATCTGAATCAATAATCCCAAAAGTATATATAATCAAATGAATAATTTAAATAACATGAGTATAAATTAAATCCTGATATAATAAATAAAATGGGGTAGTATACTCACCCACAAAACAATTTATTGGTGATAATGATGATTACCACATGGATATAAAATGTATCTTGAAAATACATTACATTGAGTCTAATTTGTCAATATTTTCCTATATATTCAAGAAATATATATATATTTATATTATATAAATTCAATATATAATTTTAAATGTCTATTATCATATTTATATCAATTAAAATAATGTCATATAGTATTACAATATAATTTTTTTTATTTCAGACACTTTGACCACATTTGATTTATGTGTCAAAAACAAATTTGGTAGGTTAGCCATGGTAAAATGGTTCATTATTTAAAGATATTTATAATAATAATAATAAAATAAATATTATTATTATATGTATATTATAATATTAAAACCAATCAGGAATATTAGTTATAAAAAATAAACCAGTGTTACAATCATGGAGGTGGTTGGCTGAACATACGCATGAATAACTTTCTCATTTATACATAATCATTTTTGAAAAAATTTATGTAAAAATTATATTTATATAATGACCATTATATCACAAATAAAGTATTATATAATAATATATTTATATAAATATATTTATATTGATATAAATTTAATCTCATCAAGTCGATGAGGTAGAAGTCCACAAGTCCACAAACAACGTTATGACTTATTCATTGTGTGAAAGGATAATAACGAAAATGATTTATTATATTTCCAAAAAAGGTAATTATGTCATTGATATAATTTTATATTACTATTTCACGTTTTTATAATTTAATTAAACTTTAATCCATTTTTTTATAATGTTTAAACGTGTCACAACACTTTGAGGTGTGGAAGGTCACACATCCGCAAACAACATTATCATATTTTAAAAGATGGAAATAATGTTGTTCATTGAATATAAAAATTCCGTAAATATGAATATGTCATAAATATCATATATATATATATATATATGTGTAATATAAAAATATATTTTCCATCATAACAGCCATCCTTGAGGGGTGGTAAAAGAAAAATGAACTCCATCATTATATGAGGTGCAGTTCACCGTACATAAATGGTAATTCCGTTACCAATTTTGATGGAAGTGTGTATACATGTCGCTATGAAACATAAAATAACATTATATCATTATATTAGTGAAACTTATATAAATATATAATAATGTATTTGTATTAAATACATGGAATGGATATGGAAACCATGTTAAAATGAATGTTTTTGAAAGTTATCTCTTTTTTTAGGAAACTCCTCTTTCTCACTAATGGACTTCATGGATGTATTTAATACAAATATGCTGCCTATAAGGTTAGGGTAGAGGTTTTTTGAAATTATTTTAGTATCTTATTGATACCCCAATTTGGATTGAGAAGTGCGAGTATGGTGAAGTGTGAATTAATTTTTATAATAGAGGGGAGTTTCATTCCTGTAAATACCGAAAGATAATCACTCTATGGAGTTCTCCCATACAATATGTGATTCTTAATGGAAAAATAATTTCTTAAAGTAAAATTATGGTGTATTAAAATCTACACCATAGGAAAATAAATTAATTTTTTTAATAATTTTTATCTTTTATCTTTAAAATTCATTATATTTTTCATTTTGGTTTTTCATTTAGGTATCTAGTTTTCCAAACCATGTAATATAATGATTATGACTGAATTATTTTGATAATTATTAAAAAATATATGACCATAAAATTTTAAATATGATAATTAATATAAATATTAAAATCCCACATGTGTTGCGAATTTATTTTAATACGTGTGAATATAACGTGAAAAATTTATTCTCTAAACAGTACAGTACTAATAATATTTTTACTATATATGTGTCATTGTACTAATTATAAAAGATAAATTTGTATATTAGTGGAAAATTTTTGTTTATTTATTAATAGTTAATAATTTCATCAATGCATATATTTTTTTGTTAATTTCTAATCATTTAATAAAATATCATTTAATATAAAATAACATAAATGTCAATTTTGTAATTATTTATTTATTATTTATTTAAAAATATTAAAAACTATTGTAGTTTAAAATATATACAGTTTAAACAATATTAAAAGGATTATATTTTATAAAAAAATGATGTGACCAAATGATTAATTAAATTTATATTATTGTTATTTTTTTAACATAATTTATTTTATTTTATTATTAAATAAATATTTGATATATTTGCTTTTGTTAAGAATTTAATGTAATTATATCACCTCTGAAAATTAATTTCTATTTACAATGATACAAACATATCATTCACATTTCAAAATATTTATTATATCAAAAACAAAGAATCTTATTTAACATATAAAGGAAATAAAAAATTATAATGTTTATGTTTATTTATCTAATATTGTTCTCCTTACCTTACTTATTATATAGGCCGGATTCAAGAAAATGTATCATATTAACTAGAAAATTAGAAAAAATATGGTATATGATACATATATTATAATAAAACATATTTTGGAAAATTAAATTAGTCATTTTAGCCCTTAAGATTAATTTTTAGTAACTGGTGAAGCCTAATATTACCCTAATATCTATAATTAATTTTAATTAAAATTTCTAATATTTATGTCAAATATATATGTTTATATTATGAGAATATAAATAATAAAATTTTTTGAAAATTTTATTTTCATTTTTCCAATTTCAATTCATAGAATGGGAAAAAATAAATATCGAGCTAATCCCACATACATGGCAAAAAACTATGTTTTAAAAGTTAAAATTCTCAAAGGTTAATTAATTATTTCTAATAATATTTATTATAAAAAAGGAATCAAATATAATAAATTTTATTAATAGATATATAATTTATCTATTTCAATATTTAAAAGAAATTAAAATGTAATTTAACAAAAATAATTTTTTTTATTAAAATGCATCATTCAAATGAAATTTTGTATTTTTCAAAATAAATGAAAAATGAAACATCTCAGAAAAAACAAATAAAAACATCTAAAGAAATATCTAATATCCATATATTAAAAATTAATTTTACCATTGCATATAAAAACTCTAAATGTTTAAAAAATTTGTTTTATAATAGGTTATCCAATAAAAGGAGGTAAAACAACATTTTAAAAAAATATATATTTTTATGCATAAAATTCAATTTATTTAATCCTAAAACTATCAAACATTTTGAATGAATGTAAATTATTTTATGATAATGAATAATACCATTTTTATTATTTACTCCAGCAAATATAATTTCCCGTCAATATCAATAATATTTTATAATAATATCAATAATATATCATTGACTTGTAAGAGTCGACCTCACCTGTAACACAAGATATCAAAGGGAATTGATGATTCAAGCAAATCAAGATAATAATTGTGTTGCATGTGATGAATGATATACTCTGTATTTTGAAAAACAAACTCTACTAAATAATTTAAATTAAATTGAAATATTATATTACATTAAATCTTATGATGATACATCCAGGTCCATTTGAAATGAATTTCACCAACAAAATTCATCTTGGTTATCAAATTATTAACATTTCATGTAATCCAATATTGAGTCCCAAGTCATACAAGGGGATAATAAAACATCATATTAAAAGGAAATTTGTAAATTTAATGGTCACTAGATGTTTTACATAATTTGGATTATGCATAATAGGAACATGGTTGGTAATAGAGGGAAAGAATAACATGTTATATAATGTTATTGCGGTCATTAATAACCGAAAATTGAATTTGACTAATGTAATTTGTTTGTGACTAAAAACATAAATACTTTTTGTTCGAAAAGTCCATCAATTAATCTGAGTTTAAGGTAATAAGATAAATTTTTTGTTACAATATCAATTTTCAATTGATTAAGATTTCTCTTTCCATCGAGACCAAGATAAATAGAAAAAAGGGAATAAACATACTTCATTATAATAATTTCAACCATTAATAAATTTCAAAAAAAGTATCATTTTCCAATTGATGAAGAATTATCATTCCATCTAGACCAAGATATATAGAAAAGGGATTAAACATACATTATTAGAATAAATTCAACCTTTAATAAATTTCAACAAAATTATCATTTTTCACCAATCTATGAGTCTTCAGGATGATGTATTATTTCATGATGCTCTAAAATCAACATATAAAGATGACATATCTATAAAAGGGAAATTTGATTCTATTCCAAATATCTTTATACTTTTCCAGTTCAAAAATTATTATCACATGGAATAATGATTCCAAAAATGTTTAAAATTTTAGTTGATACACTATGAATAATAAATCAATAATAATAAAACAATATCATACCAAATAAGTCCATAAATAATAATCTATAAAATATTTCACGCATTTTATGACTAGGTTTGAAATCCAAAATTTAAAATTATTTTATCATACAATCTTCCATGAAAAATAAAACACTTTTCCTCATATATAATATTAGTTGTTATCCAAATTAAAAAATCATTACATACAGTATGTTCATACTAACTAACAAATCATGTGGTCCAGCATATGTGTGTGAAACCGTTATCATCCCCAATCATGGTTCAGTACCCCAATACATTGTTTAATTAAATAATTTGACACCGATCATATATGTTTTACCTAATTTCATTACACATGGGAACTAATTACTCACTAAAATATATCGTTATTATTGTTGGGTAAAATATACCATGTACTAGAAAATCTAATGAAATATAATTATGGTCTCATTACTTAAACACTAAATGGGTTGTCCAATAATTTTAAAATATCATCATCCATAAAATTATTGACTTATTATGGTATACCTAACTCTTAGGATAACCTCATTTGATAATATGCTAATCTACATTGTAATTTAAATATACCATCAATTCCATCTATAATAGAATATTACATGAACACTCAGACCCTATGCTGATATATATAAATTTACATTTATTGCTTTGATAATGATATGTGCGTCTAAAATTTTCCATCAAAACCAAACAACGTCAAAACGAAAATTGGGATCACATGTATCCTCCAGGAAGTTTTAGTTTTTTAAATTTTTAGAATTAGGACAAATGGTTACAAAAAATATCATATCCACAATATCTCAAAAGTTTTCAGAAGAAAATTTCTATCATTTTTCCTACCACTTATTAATTCGAAACAAGTCATCAACATCATCCTTGTGAAATATTATATTGACATCAATAACGAAAAATCATTCTTTAAAACTAGGAAGAAATTAATCATATGATGGGTGACCAGAAATTTTTTATAATGTTAAGAATAGGTATTTAAAATTAAATGCCATAAACGATCATAAGATTACATTAGGGTATGATGACATAATAAAAGTGAACTATTTTATCATAAATGAAGTCATAACTACAAATATATAGATAGATAAATTATAAAATAAGGAAAAGGAAAGATTCATTAGATTCAATAATCATGATCCATGTAATATCAATTTCATTCATTGAATACATTATAAACCCATATCTAGAAAAGATAAAACATATTAGTATCTTATAACATAATCTCATTGAACACATAAAAATCCATTACAGAATTCTTATAAATGTAATTAACAATATGGATGACATCCATCCCTAGAGTACCCCATGGGTTGTGGCATTATATTGGGTCACCCATCATGTATTGTATAACTGGCTCTCCCGATGATATCTTGGTGCAACAATAATTTATTATTTCCCAAGAAAAATACATAGAAATATCCTTAAATGTAATTGAAAAAATCATTATGATATTCCGAACATGAAAAACCCATTGAATGAATAGTATCTACACAACAATCTCTTTGAGACATGATTAACCCAAGGAAAATAAGTGTGTTCAGTAACATTCTTTTTGAAACATCATTGACCCATTGAATAGAAATTGGTTAAATAAAAATATCATTGAATCGTTAGTAACCCTGAGAAAGTAAATCGGTTTAATAATAATATATTTGTAACATGATTAACCAATGGAAAAGAAATTGGTTTGAAAAAAAAACTCATTAAAACATAGTTTTCCCATGGAAAAGAAAATGTGTCCATAAAAATATTACTGAAAATGAATTTTAAGCAAACAATAAAATAATCATAATGGTATCAATAAAATATATACCAATTTAAGGATAAATAAAAAATGGATTATTTATATTGATTAATGAAAATGACATTAAAATATCATTAAAACATTCTTGAGGAAAATAATCTCTATACATTTCATAACATTCCACACCACATGAAAACATTTGAACCATTATGCCCTTTAGTGGAATAAAAATAAATGAAACTTATAATATAAAAAGAATTATTATATTTGTTGTATAAATAATACTTGTTGGATTATATATATCTCATAAAAGAATATAGGTGTATTAGATAACAAAGGCTACAAAGAGTGAAAATTATGTCAACAATCTATTACTACTTTGGTAAAATTGAAATTGTAAACCCCCTGAATTAATAATCAATAAATTAAACATATAATGAAAAAATATTTAAGTAGGTTCAGTATATTAAATATAACTATATAATTATATAAACTTTGTAAAATATGATATATCTATAACATGTAAAATTTATCAATGAAGCAAAATTGTGAAACAAATTATTACCTCTTTGATAACATTAAAAAACCCCATGAAAGATACAAAATAAATAGGATAATTAAAAAATAATAAATTTATGGAAAAGATTAATAAATAAAAATATTGGGAAAAATATAAACCATAGAAATTAAAATGTGTGAATTAAAACAATTATGTCTCAATGGAATGTAAATTTAGAGGAAACCCCCTACAACTTTGGTGACATCTTAATCAGAACCCCAAAATATAATAATCATATAATAAAATATTTACATCCCAATAAGATAAAAGTTGTTCAAGAGTTAATATATCAAAATGGAATGTATATATATTAAAAATAAAATGTAAGGGGTGATTTTTATGTGTGCCATGTGAATATAAAAGTGAGATAATAACCGCTTAATAAATTAGAAATATCTGAATTAAAAACCCATTAATTAAAATTAATGAAACAAATATTTAAATTCACTAATATAAAAGAAATAATTATATAATAAATCAATTATTTTGTATATAAACTAAAAATATATGAAATTTGTTGTTAGAACATTTATCTAACAGATATAAAATGTATTGTGAAAATCCTATAAATTTAGTTTGATTTTTCGTACTTTTCACCTATATTCAAAAATAATTAATTAATTTTATTCAAATAATTCCTTAATAAACATTTCCACCTTTAATATAAATTTTATTAAAATTTTAAAAAAATTAATTTACAATTCATAGTCAATAGTGTATAAGAATGATGTTTTCACAATATACATTTTATGTGTTAAAAACAACATTGGTCTGTCATATAAATTAAAAATATCACTATTTAAAAATCTCCAAAATAATAATCATGACATTATTATCATATCTATACATCAATGATATATTTAAAATCATTAATTAATTACAGTAAAGTAATATTATCCACTATAACAATGATGAAGATAGTAGGTCATACTGATGCATGAGTAACAATTAGATTTTTTGATTGATCGTTATAGAATGATGGAAGGGAAAATTTATCATTACATACTGATAATTATATCATAAATATATTATTATATATTCAAATATACTACTATATATAATTATGAAGATATATATGGAATTCTATTTGATCTAGGAGATGATAGTCCAGACGTCCATGAATGTGTTATAACATTTTTAGTTTCTGAAAGGGTAATACAGAAAATGATATTTTATATTTACAGAAATATAATTTTTTAATTAACAACAATATTTTTCATATAACATTTTTTTCTGTAAAAACAAAATTAATACATTTCATGTATTTTTTGAACCAATCACATCATTGTGAGGTGGCGATAACCCACACGTCCACAAACGATGTTATCATTTTTACCAAGAAATGATATAATTAAGGTTTGTGTATAAATAAATATCATAAGTATGAATAGATAATATAATATATAAATATATATATATCATATAAAATTATTGTTTCCATAACAATTATAATCCTTGATAGATGGTAAAGAAAAAATAAAACACATCGTTTGGTGAGGCAATAGTCTTCACTACAAGAACTATAATTTTGTTACCCATTATACAGATGTGTTTTTTAGATTGGGAACAAAAAATAAAATAAAAAAATATATTTATATTTAGTATACCAATTTTAATATATAATAATTATATAATAAGAAATTAATGGAATGATGAATGAATCAATGTAAAATTTGCATATTGACAAGAGTTGTCTCTTTTTTGGGTAAGTCCATTTGGTTTGAACCAATGGACTTCTTTGTTGAAACTATTCCCAATTTTATGCCACTAATATAATGGGGGATATGTTTCTAGACTAAATGGGATGATTTTGAACGATCAAATAAGGCTTTTGATGTGTGAGGATGGGGAATAGTGATTTTTTTGAAATATAGGGGGACTTGGAATCCTATAAATACCAAAAGGTTGTCACTATTATGTGCTATATCAAACACCATGAGCTAAAACAATATAAACATGTTGTATTAATTTTACATTTGGGTCATTAAATATATCCACCACTCTAAAATTAGTGCATTTATTTAATATTTACCTTGGTTTTTATGATTCATTAAATATTTATTTTTTTATTTATATAACTAGATTTCAATTATAAGTATTTTTACCATTATGAATAAATTAATTTTATATTTATTATAAAATAAAACCCCATTTAATTATAAATTTTACACCTAATTTACAAAAATAATTATACCTAGTGTGTTTGGAATGAACTTTAAAATATGCGCATGTAATGCCCAAAAACACAACTGTAACCCCGATCATCCAAATAATGTTTTTACTATCTATGGGTAAATATGTTAATTATAAAATATAAATTTCTTCATTAATGTAAATTTGTTTCTATTTATCAACTAATACATATCAATTAGAATAATAAAGTTTTTTTTGGACGTTTAAATCATTTAATAATATATAATTTATTATAAAATATCATATCGTTCAATTTTTATATTAATTTTATATTTTAAATTTTAGTAATATAAATTTATCATTGGAAAAAAAATATATTGAGTTCAAATATGTGTAACATGATATAAATATGTACAAAAAATAATGTAACATAATTGTTCATTAAATTTACTTTAATTTAAGTTTTTTTAGCATCATTTATTTTATTTCATTATTTACTAAATAATCTACATGTTTGCATTTGTTAAGAGTTTAATGTAATCATATCATCTAATAAAATTACATTTTAATTAGAATGAAAAATAAACACATTTAACTTTCAAATTAAGTTTTATAACATAATAAATGTAGCCTCATCCAACAATATGGATTTATAATTGTTAAATGTAATGAAGGTACTATTTATATCGTTTCACATACATAGCTTATTAGATGGGTCACTTTAATGAACAAGTGTCCCAATTTCTAAAACAATTCTAACAAGAAGGGTATATGGACTAACTAATATCTAAAAATAGATTTTGGAAATTTTTCAAGGTAAATTTGACCCATTAGTTTGTGGTATAGCCCCTTGTTAAGTTTAACTTTACATTATTTGTTATAATTACTTTAAATTACTAATTCTAATAGTTTTTTTTGAAATACTATGTTTATCCGATTATAATATAACTATTTTATCGATGAAAACAATTTATTTCCATTCTTAAATATTCAATTCATATAATTAGGATAATTATGATTAAATCTAATCCCATGGACAAGGCGAGTATGCATGTTTCAAAAGTTATGAATGTTAAAAGGTTCGTTACGTATGTCTATCTAAATTAAATATAAAAATGATCCAAATATACTAAATTATATTAATATAAATATTATTGACAAATTTTTAGAATAAAAAACATATAATTTAATTTAACATTAAAAATTATTTAAATGAGTCAATTATCAAATAAATGCAGTACATTTAACTATTCATCAAAAAATAAAACAACCCATAATAATATGAAAAATTCCCTTAAATTATATTTTTATATTATTACATCCAAAAATAATGTTTCATTTTTCATAAGAAAATTATATTTGTTTTAAAAATTGAATTTAATATATTATTTCCATTAATATGGGGTAGAACTACTATTTAAAAATATACGGCGTTTTAGTTATACAATATGATTTATTTCAATCCTTTTCCTATAATAATTTTGGAATATTTTCTAAAATTATATAGTTGTATAATATAGTTTTTATTATGAAAATACACATATATAATGGAAAGGTAATATGTTATATATTTATTTATAATTCCAAAAGTATGTCATTATTTAGTAAGGTTCTACCTTCTATGTAATAATTATAATATAAGGGAATCAATGATCCGTGCAATGAATGATAAACATGGTGTTTCTTGTGATGAAATATAAACTACATATTTTGGAATAGAAAATATATTAATGAATTTTATTTAAATTGAAATAATAACTTTATAAAATAACAGAATTTTATCATTTCTCATTCTGAGAATTATAATTTTAATGAAACCTATCAAGTGCTCATCTACAAATGGATTTTTGGCTCCATTTAATTATGGAGATTGATGATAAATAAAAAGTATTATCATTTTCACATAACATTTAATATCAGAATGCTACTCTATATGATAATTTTATGTGTAATAATCCTAGTAAACATCCCTTTTATTTTAATAATGTTTCATGTTCTAGCTTCTTCTCAATCACAAATTTATTTCCTATGAGGCAAATAAAAACATATATTTTTTGAATTTATTTTGAATCCATTCAGTTGATTGGGATAATTTCTTAACATTCCGATATAATTTATCATATCATATCATTTTTAATCATATTTTACTATAATTTGACAAGTGAGAAATGTAACATAAATTAATAAATTATTCATTACATATCTCAAAAAATATATATTCTATGTTTCCCAATATATATGGTAAAATAATACTAATTTTCTCAAATCATTCATGATGTATTTGAATGAAAATATTTTGGAACCCATGACTATTTCCTGGGAGGGTCAAACCAGGTGTTTTATAAGTTCCCATACATCATGAACTAGAGTGATGTTCAATATAAGCTCAACCAAATCATGTTGAGTTTATTACTACTTGATAAAAAAATCAAATCCACAACAATGTTTAGAATCCAGAAATCAATATATTTAATGGTAACCACACATATTATAACATATTATAAAAAATTCATATATTATTATATAGATAAGAATATCCTTTGATTTTATCAAAGGGTTATGTTAACAAATTTATGTTTTCCAAAATTACGTTCTTAAGGATTCTAATGGATATTATCTAATACTATCTATAGAAAATGATATTTTTCATACATAAATATATCTTGTAATTATATGGATATTTAGATACATAAGATTATAATTCAATCCAATATAATATAGTTTTTCTGTATTAGGAACCTTAGATACATATGGAACTTTTTCATAAGAGATAAATATCACCCCTAACTACATTCTTCATGTATAGAATCCTTATTAAAAAAAATCATAAAATCATTCATCCTAATAAGAGTAAATGAAATAAATTAATGTGTGAGATCAGATTTTGAGTAAGTATGGATAAGGTTTATATAAGTGATCATGTAAAAATAAAATGATACAAACATTATGAGAACATGATAATAGAATTTAAATACCATACCAAATAAATCAAAGATCGTAATCATAAATCATAGATTAAATTTAAGATATTCTAAATACGTGACCATAAATCTATCAAAGAACATGTTTCATGAGTGAAAAATATTATCATATTTCATATATTTGTGTAATACACATTATCAATGAAAATAGACTCTATATTCAAGGATTAGAGTAAATTATATTATATTATATTGGATTCACAACCAATTCTACCAAATATAATTAAGGTTTTACTCCAATTCTTATTACAGTGGATGGATACTCATAATAAATATGGATCAATCATGATTCATGTCCTTATTAACTCATGAGATATATATCATTACCAAATAAATTAAAGGAATAAATTATTTCAAGACCACTAATCAAAAATATATATTTTTTATTCATATGTATGACACATGTATCCCATAATCATTGATTAAATTGTTACATTAAAAATATATAGAGAAAATTTCATTTTAGGGGTCCAAATTGATTAGTAGTTGTTCTAAACTAGATACATACATGGATCCCACATTACATTAGAAAACAAAATTTACAACACTGAATTTTTTTTCAAAATCATTATTCACTATAGAATATCATTGCTTATTATTCATTGTAAACATCCTAAGAACCTCAAAAATGGAATCATGAGAAAGAAATCAGAAATGATTCTGATAAAGTAAATGGATATAGTGTATTATATCATAGAATAAATAATTAGTAAATAATATGGTATGAAAAAATGATCATCATATAATTCTATAATGCACGATCCTTAAACATATTTAGGGATGAAATAATTATGTTGATAATATCATGGGATTAAATAATTTCTTTTGTAATTATATAATACATAATGTATGCGATATGGTGCATACCATTGAGGCCTAACCGAAAGATATATTATATAAAATAATAAGGAAATGGAAAAAATAACCAACATGTATTGTCAAATGAGAACTACTGATGCATAGATGGGATATGTAGTTTTATCCCCACCTATCACAGAATTGGACAAATTCATTAATCATATGAAATAATTGTACAACATTATCACCATTTTGTAATTGTCAACTACATTAAATATTAGAAGAACATGCATATGGAATGTCAAAACATTCCCATTTTAATTGATGATAAATTGTCCACAAAAATGTCATTCATTATAGCATTGGATATTATTCACATTAAATCATATGTTAATCAAAATGATGTTATAATAGATTTAAAATTATTTTATAAGATCACTATAACATTTAATGATGAAAATTCCATTTCTATATTGAAATAATATATTTAAAAATAATAATCATTCACGAATAATAATGGATTTTTTAAAAGGAACCATTAAACTTATAAGAGAATCTTCAAATCATTGATAAGTCAAGATGGTGTGAAATTATCTTCATTAAATGTTTATTAAATGAGTTTTTACATTCATAATATCATTATAATTGCATGTATACCACATATGAGAAATGATAGGAGACATGTTTTAAAAAATAAAAAGATTAATTTACTTTTTAAAATGAAAATATATTGTCAGAAAAGGGTTTTAAAAAATTAAAGAAATCATTTTTTGAAAATAGGTACAGGGATGAAAAAAAATTATTATTAATAAAAGATATAAATTATGCTATTTTCTCCTAAAAAATTCATTAAGTCTCGAGATACCATAAAGAGAAGAAACTGAATGGAAAACATATAATTTATAGAAATAATTATAAGAAAATAATTTTTTTCTATTAAGGTGGTATTGTTCATAAAAATTATTCTTCAGAAACATTATTATAAATATTCCTAAAAACAATCACATTGTAACATAAAACTATTTTCACATTGGAAACTCATGACTCATATCACCTATAAAATAATAACACCAATGAAAACATTAAATAGAATGAAATAATGTGATTATTGGTATATCATTTCAAAAGTTTGTATACATGTCTCATATACATAAAATGGATTATAATACAAAAAATATTTCAATGAAATAATATTGTGTTTAAGAACTATTATAAAATTGGAAATATCTTAATCAATACCACATGAGAGAGATAATTACATAAAAAAATTTAATCCCCAAAATTTTCATATAAAAATTTTAAAAGACATTCACGTATAGAATATTTTCCTCATAATGGAATCAAGTGCTGAATATGGCATATGTCTTTCTGAAATAAATGTGAAATAAGAAGAAAATTCACCGATCTCAACTTTCATCGAATGTTCAACAAACTAATGTATAAAAATATCATATGTATTAAAATTTCATATAATATTATATTATATTTTTATATTTTTATATATTATATATTTATAGAAATTCAGAAACCACTTATTCATAATTATTTTTTAATAATTTCGTTTTTGTATGTTAAATGTTTCATTTTTCATTGGAATTTTATTTCAGTAGTTCAGGCCCTTATAATTTGATAATGGATCCACATTATAATTTTTTTAATAAAAATATATGTAATAAATATATTTTTATCTTCATCCATTAAAGATAGAAATATAAATTTTTTTAAACCCTATATGGAGAAGTTTTGAAATATATATTCTTTATTTTTGGTTTCGCAATTCATCATATGGAATAAAATAATGTTAAATTTAAATTCACCACTGAATAATTAATATAATATCATACATATATATATCATATATATTCAATAAGTCACTATGATTATTATCCATATAACGAAGATATAAGAAACATATCCCTTGTCTTTATAGAGGTAGTAGATGACAGATATAGAAACTAGATGATAACAATTTTACAATAGTTGTCTATTTAAGAAGGAAGATTTAGTATATTAATAATTTTGTAACCAAAATTATATAATAAATACATTTTTAAAGTATTAAATCCATAATAATTATAATCCATTAGTGATGGTCATTGAGAATTAATTTCAATGATAAATTCATGCTATAGTTCAAATTTATTCTTGGGTGATGCATTCATATAACATTTGATTTAAATGAAGTAGAATAATGGTTGTTCACTAATAATTAAACCATTTATTAATATTGAGTTTACTTATTAAATTATTTCTTGATGAATAATGTATATTTATTAGATGTGGACGAAATAATAAATTTAAAGATGTTGAGTAGGGTGATTACCTCTCATTGAGTTGTCCTACTATGTTAATTACTTAACGTCCCAATATACCATATTTTATATAACCGTTACAGAAAATTCATCGATATGAAATTCAAGAAGTTAATTGCATATTTTTTCAAGAAAAATGGATAGAAGTGTTTTATTGTTATCAATGGTATGTTTTCCTTTTATACATGGGTAATATAACACAAATTTTTATTTTATAATATTAAAATATTAAAAAGATTGAATAAATAAAAAATATTCAAGATATTCCAAGGATTAATTATGGAATACTACATGTTCCTAAAATGAATATAAAGATGAATTTATACTATGGTAATTGTAATAAAAACCCTAATATATTTTTTTAACCATAAGACAACTCATTATAATATTATTCCTCATATTATATTTTGACATTTTTTTATTAATAACAAAAATATAATACTTTTAAGTTACTACCTAATATAAAGTGTTCTTAATAAAATATATTTTATTAAAATTATTAAATTTAATTCATATAAGTGGAAGAATATAATTTCATTTTAACCATGTAAAAAATGTAATGTTGTCTTCCAAAATAAGATACATTTATTAAATATAAAATTTATTTATAAGATATTAAAACATGCTTCTTATTATAATATCTATAATTGTATTTTCAATAATATAATAGATAAACTATCCAATTAAATCAATTCATGAGAAAATCAAACCTTATAAATGATTAAAATTAATAGTTAGTTCGTGAAAAAGCTTTTATTTTCCACTATTCATCCAAAAGGCTATTTTTTCAAAAACAAATCTAAAAAAATCATGAAATATTATCTTATCCATATTTACAAATATTACTTTTTTATTTCTTTTAGATAAATTTTATAAATATGGAAAAACTTATAATATTATTTACAGAAAAAATGAAAAAATCTATTTTTATTGACAAAAATGTATTTCTAAGGAAAAAATTGATTTGATAATAATTGATTACATATTTATGAGTGTATTTGGTTTATTTAAAATTATTAAAAATAAAATTTAATTTTTTTTTACTTTTATTCAATTGAAAAATTTAATTTCATATATATAAACATATATTATATTCTGGTTCATTTAAATTCGGGATTGAATGTACCAAAAGGTTTTGACGAAATTTAATTTATTTGAATATGAATATATCATAAAATCAATGGATGTTACGTATATAACATGATCATAATATAACATCATCATAACCATTTTTTGTTAATATCAACCCACTGAATTTACAAATGCATTTCAAAGAATTGATATTTTCTATCAATTTTCGGAAATGATCATTTTACGATTTTTATATTGAAAAACGTTATTATACTTATTTTTAGAGAAATACAATAAGTGATTATATATATAGTTTAAAATGGATAATTTATGATATTTCAACATAAAAATTAAATATTTCTAGTGATTTATTAATGATATAGTCCCGGTACAGGGTTCATTATGATATGTGTACCAAATATATATTTAATGAATTGGGTGACGATTTTAACTCTATATAATCTATGTTTTAATCGACTAGGTTAGTTTTTTTATTTATAAGAGTGTTGGTTGGAATTATTAAAATCATGATATTAATATTATTTCCTAATGTAACTTGATGAATAATCTGTAATTTGTAATGATTATTTATGTACATAATTTGATGTCACAAAGAAAACTAATGAGTTTATGTTTAAAAGGATTTGTATTCCAATTTTAATGTTGTAAATTATATTTTCCAATAAAATGTATTCATTAGTACCCGTGATTCATAAGAAACACACATGAATATCATTTTCTAAAATATTTCTTTTTAGATGGTTTAATAAATTATTTGGGAAGTGTAGATGATTTCATTGCTAAGTAAATGATTACTTTTAACTAAATAATTTTATTATAAATGTTCATTTTGATTGCATTTATCCACATTAAAATTGAAATAAAAATGTTCATTCATTTTATAACACTTAAAAATTCCATTATTAAGTGTTAATTATCTATGGGAATGGATAGTTGGTATCTTATTTAGGTTTATATAATCTTAATGGATAATATACTATTTTAGAAGTATATAAATATATTATATAACCGTAATGAATTTGTATTTTTTATAGAAATATGTTATTTTTACTGAATTTAATGTTTTGAATATAAAATTCTAGGGAAGGTTATTTTTGTTTTTCCTCATGAAATGATTTTTTGATATGATTTTTCTTGATATACATACTATATGTAGTTCATTGTTTACAAAAATTTGTAGAAGTAGACGGGAACTTGTTTAAAATAGTTGTGTTGGGAAATGTAGTTATTTTAATTGGAATGAAAACAATAATGGATATGGAATGAAAACACTTGTGGTTATTCCAAAGTAGATATATTTATTTATAATAATCTACTTGAACCTATATAGTTTCCTAACCCACTATATACGTGAAATATAATGATTTAGAGGTGTTAATTTACAGGAACCAAGAAACTCCAAACATGATCAACATATGATAGAGAGAAGACACAAGAAGGACTACGGAGACCCTCCTCTCTCATTCTACCAAGGGGTGTAGTAACATCCATCACACAAGATAAATGTTCTATAGTTAGATTAACCAGATTAACAAGATGGGTTGAAATAAAAGATTGAGATGAACCAGTATCAAAAAGAGCTGTCACTAATGTTGAAGCTATAGTTATGGTACCTCTCACAGTTGCAGGACCCGTATCAGTTGCCTCTGGAGACTGTTCCACTTCCTGAAGAATCATCGTTCCAGATGCATGTGGCTGGAACCCTTTTTAAGTGAATCATTTGATTTCCCCATAGTTTCTGGAGGTGATGATGATCCTATTCCACCACATGGAGTAGAGAAGTGATGAGAGAATCACTGTAAGTTCCCAAAACGTCTGCAGGAGCTACAGTTCTTGGGTGCCTTAGTGCAAATCCTACTAGACTGTCATGGCTTCCCACAGTGATAGCAAGTCAAACAATCCCCTCCTGGTGCTACCGACGGTCAGTAATGACTCTACTATTGAGAACCACCATTTGAAAAGTTATGATCTTGTTTTCATTTAATGGTACCCATACTGCCACTGGGTGGAAAAAGAACCTCCTTCAACCCTGACTTTCCTACCAAGTCCATCTCAACCATCATCTCCCTATCCATCACATCAGTATAAGAGGGTAGCTTCAGTAGGAAAACATGAGAACATATATCTGATTGAAGTCCCAACTCAAATCATCAATCCTTCATCCTCCCATTAGATACAATCTCAGGATAAAACTGTACCTGCTCAGAAAAGCGATTTGAGTACTCTGTCACTGTTTTGTTGGCCTGCTCAAGGTTGAAAAACTCCACACCCTTGGCTAACACCATTGATTCTGGATAGAACTAGTTTGTGAAAAGAAACCTAAAGTCTTTCCACTATAGACCCTCATGTTTCCTAGCCATCACCATTGTTTTCCACCATCTCCTACATGGTCCCTCTAGTAAAAAGGTGGCACACTTCACCTTGATCACATAAAGTGTTTCCAAGAACCCAAACAGATGTTCAATCTTACTCAACCATTCCTCATCATGTTTAGGGTCAGTGGAGCCTTTGAAAACTGGTGGCTTCTGACTTAGGAACTCTTGGGAATGACATTGTATAATATCATAATTACGATATATAGCCAGAGTCTAAATATGAAGTGGATGTGGTGCATGTCCTAGAGATTGGACAATGCGAACAATCACCTCAACCAGACTCGGATCCGCAATAGGACTCGCTTGTTGAGATTCAGCAGCAGCCTCTTTTTTGATATGATTTCCAGAACTTCTTTGAGGCATGATACTACACAGCATGAAAAGACATAGATTAACCCCCAAACTGAGTAACGAGGAAAACTATTCTTAAAAGGAGGGATAAAATGTTTTTGATTCAACTCTGTCCAAATCAAAATAGGGAAAATAATATAACTAATCCTCAAGTTGTATTTTCCTAACCAACCATGGTGACATAAGGTTCATTGTGGTGAGAGATGGCCATGCACTCAATCACAACCACCTCCTAAGTCCCAAAATGAATACTCAAATGAATAATTTCATCAAGGAACGATGTTAAACCATCCTCTCATAACACATTGTCACGAACCATCCCGGGTAATCTGGTAACCCGATAACCTAGCCAGCCCTGATTTATTCCGAAGGGAATTCCCGATCCCCATGGGTCAGTGACTGGAACTTGGCATCACACATCATGCAAGTGGGAACGATTTTTCCACAAGATTGTTAAAGCAAAAAAACAAGACAGTATGCATAACACAATTAAACTCTCTTAGGAGTAATGTACCAGAATACAAAGAGTCATAAAAATCCCAAAGTACTACAGCCCAAGTACTAAAAGGAAAAAACAGTCCAAAAGACCCCATGGACACAACTCACCAAGACATGAGATCAACAACAGGATCCACCTCCTAGAGCTCCCTTCCCATTGCTTGATCCTGGAAGAAAAAATCGACAAACACCCAAAGGCTAATGTAGGTTGTGAGCCTAAGCCCAGTAGGATACCACCAAAGATTTCAGAATAGATGTCATGTATAGACTATCCAAGAAATAGCTTCCAAATTTTTAAAAAATAGGTTAGGCAATTCATAAGCTCATTTTCACCAAAACATTCTATACATATTAAAATTATGGAAAATTACTTTAAGAAATGCCTTTACAGTGATGGAATATTTCTAAGACAATGGCTTCAGAAAAACATTTAGATAAAACAGTTTATATAAATTTAGCAGGCATCTAAAGCAGTTCAAAAGTATTGGTATACATTTATATCTCAAATATAAATAAACAAGCGAGCAACATGGTCATCTACAAAAAGGTACGATAGTATTAACCAGATATAGGATTCCACACTCTCTATGTGAACTCAACAAAATGTGTATACACACGTCCCTATGGCACTGGTCTAAGGAGACTCTTCACCAACCGGTCAAAGATGTGACATGCCACATGTATGTTTCAGAACGTTGTCATTGCGTAGAGTGTATCAAAATAACTCACTAACTACCTATGGTTTGTATGATCTGTTACATGATGGGAGAACTATTTAAAAAATGCTTAAAATATGATCAATCCCATTCTCCCATTTCTAATGTTCCAATTTCATTCCATTTAAAACCAAAAAAATTTTAATTCAAAACATGCCTTTTTCAAAGGATAAAATCAACGGGTTTCTATGAAATCATTTATAGCACATGATGGGAGAAATATTTTAAAAATTCTTAAAATTTGATAAATCCAATTCTTCCATTTCAAAAGTGCCAACTTCATTCCATTTAAAACCATAACATGTTTTATTGAAAAAACATGCATTTTTTATAAGGTAAAACCAATGGGTTTATATCAAATCATTTTATTCCATTTTCATAAGTTTAAAATCCATTCAAAACCAATGACTTTGGAGAAATATTGCATGTACTCCACCCAATGCCTTTGGAGAAGATTTAAATATTTTTTAAAGAAGATATAACTCAAGATCATGGGGTCTAAAAACATAGTAAAACATTCTCCATAAAGGTAATTTCACCAACAATTAAGTGCATTCATTAAAGTTGTAAGTCCAAGGTCATGTGTAGGACAGTTATTTTGATGAGGATTAAGCTGACGAGTCCCATAGGAAACAACATGATTACCCTGCATGAGTACACATCCCAAACATGAACTCGATGAAACACAGAAGACAACATAACCTATCCCAGCCTCAGGAAGAGTTAACACCGGCGTAGTAGTTAAGAGACATTTAACTCAACAAATGAACTCTGACATCTATCATTCCAGGAAAACATCACTACCTTTCGAGTCAGAGCAGTCATTAGAGAAGATAACATTGATATGTATTTAAAACACCGGTGATAATATCCTGCTAAACCCAAGAAGCTCCGAATCTCAAAAACATTTTGTGGTAGTTCCCAAGTCATAATAGCCTTCACCTTTTCAGGATCAATTGATATTCCTTGTTCTGACATGACATGCCCCAAGAATTTCACATCCCAAATCCATAAATCGCACATTGAAAGCTTGAAAAAATTTCGGTGATTCCTTAGAAGAATCAAAACGGTTCTCATAGGATGCAAATGATCCTCCTAAGACTTAGAGTAGAAAATAATTTCTTCCAAAAAGACTACCACAAAATAATCTAGATAGTCATGGAAAATCCGGTTCATCAAACCATGAAAACTGCAGAAGCATTTGTTAGGCCGAAGGGCATCACCTGGTACTCAAATGGCCATACCAACTCCAAAAAGTGGTCTTATGATTGTCAGATTCTTTGATCCTCAACTGATGGTAACCAGATCGAAGATCAATTTCTGAAAACAACATCTCCCCATTCAATTGTTCAAACAAATCATCAAATTGTGGTAACAGATATATTGTTCTTTATTGTAACTCGATTGAGCTTTCGATAATAAACACATAAGCAAAGAGAACCATTGGCCTTCTTGGCGATGAGAACTGGTGCTGCCCAAGGCGACACACTCGGGCATATGAATCCTTTCTCAAAATGATCATCTAAGTAAGACATTAGTTTTATTAGTTCAGATGGATCAATTAGGTACGAGGGAACATAAACTAGTTGAGTACCCGGAATTAAGTCAATAGAGAAATAAACCTCCATTTCTGGTGGAAAGCCATATAATTCAGATGGAAACAGGTCAGCAAACTCGTCAAAGACTGGAGGAAGATCACCACACATTGAATATCTCTCCAGATCAAAAGAAAATGCTTATATAACTTTCCCCAATTCTGGATAATAGGGTCCGACTCTGTTTGACATTGGGTCCCATTCTCCTTTAAAAACAAGGGGCACACCGCTGGGTGTAGTAAGGTAAACTCGTCGAAGATAACAATAGATCCAGGATTTATGGTAAATGAGCCAATCCATCTCAAAAATGACATCAAATTATTTCATGTCCAGAACCAAGAAACTCCAAAGATGATCATCATCTGATTGATAGAAGACACAAGTAGGACTACATAGACCCTTCATTGTCATTATACCAAGGGGTGTTGTAACATACATTGCACAAGATAAAAGTTCCATAGGTATATTAAGAATATTAACAAGATGGGTTGAAATAAAAGAGTGTGATGCACCAGTATCAAAAAGACCTGTCACTAAAGACGAAGCTATCTTAATGGTACAACTAATAGTTGTAGGACCTATATCAGCTACCTCTGGAGACTCTTCCACTGCGTGAAGAAACTTTTTTCCATATGCCAGTGGCTTGATCCCTTTTTTACATGAATCATTTGATCACACGCATTTTTTGGAGGTGCTGATTATCATGTTCCACAACGTGGAGTAGATAAGTGATGGCAGAATCTCTGTAAGTTCCCAAAATGTCCGCAGAAGCTACAGTTCTTGGGTGCCTCTGAGAAAACCCTCTTAGAATGTCCTGGATTCCCACACTGATAGCAAGTCAATGATGCCCCTCATGGTGCTAACGGAGGTCTGGAATAACTCTGCTGTCGAGAGACACCATGAGAAAATTCATGCTTCCATTTTCCTTTAAAGGAACCCACACTACCACTAGGAGGGAAAAGAACCTACTTTAACCCTGACTTTCCTGCCTAGTCTATCCCAACCATCATCTCCCAATCCAGAACATCAGCATAAGTGGGTATATTTATTAGGAAAACCTGATAAGGGATATCTAATCTTATTCCCAACTCCAATCGTCGAGCCTTCATCCTCCCATTAGATACAATTTCAGGAGAAAATTGTACCGTCTCAGAAAACCGATTTGAGTACTCAATCACTGTTTTTTTGTATTCTCATGCTTGGAAAACTCCACATCCTTGGCCACCGCCACTGATTCTGGATAGGACTGGTTAGTAAAAGGATCCCTATAGTATTTCCACTCCAAACCCTCATGTTTCCCACCTGTCACCATTGTTTCCCACCATCTCCTAGTTGGTCCCTCCAGCACAAAGGTGTCACACATTACCTTGATCGCATCAGGTGTATCCAAGAACCCAAACAGACATTCAATCTTACTAATCCATTCTTCAGCATGTTGAGGGCCAGTGGAGCCATTTAAAACTGGTGGCTTCTAGCATAGTAACTCTTGGGAACTACATCAGAGAATATCAATATAAGGATATATAGCCGGAGTCTGAACACCTAGTGGTGGTGGTGAATGTCCTATATCTTGGATAGCGTGATCAATCATCTCAACCAAACATAGATCCACAATAGGACTCACTTGATGAGATTCAGTAGAATCCTCTTTTTGGATCTGATATCCACGTTCTCTCGGAGGCATGATGCTACACAACATGAAAATACATAGATTAACACCCAAACTAAGTAACAAGGAAAACTATTCTTAATAGAATGGATAACAAGATATCGATTCCATCCTATCAAAATCAAAATTGGTAAAATAATAAAACCAATCCACAAGTCGTGTTTCCCTAACCAAACCTAGTGACTCAAGCTTCATTGTTGTGTGAGCTGGCGAGGAACTCAATCACAAATACCTCTTATGTCCCGACAAGAAAACTCAAATGCATACTGTCATTAAGGCAAGATGCTAAACCTTCCTCTGATACCACTTTGTCACGAACCAGCCTAGGTACCCTGATAACACAATAACCGAGACGACCTTGATATAGCCTGAAGGGCATTCCGGATCCCCATGGGTCGGTGCCTAGCACTTGGCATCACACAACATGCAAGTGGGAATGATTTTCCACAAGAATGCAGAAGCAAAAGAAACAAGAAAGTATGCATAACAAAAATAATCTCCACTATGAATAATGTACCAGAATAAAAAGAGGCCTAAAAATCCCAAAGTACTACAACCCATGTACTAAAAAGGGAAAAACAGTCAATGATTCCCTAAGGACACAACTCACCAAGAAAAGAGATCAACAACCAGATCCACCTCTAATAGGTCCCTTCCCTTTGCTCGATCCTAGAAGAAGAAAATCTACAAACACCCAAAGGAAATAGTAGGGTGTGAGCTTAAGCCCAGTAGGATACCACCAAAGATTCCATATAAGATTATAATTTTAGATTATCCAAGAAAAAGCTTCCAAATTTTCAAATAAATAGGTTTGGAAATTCAAAAGCACATTTTTAACAAAACAAGCTATACATTTTCAAATGATGGAAAAATTACATTAAGAAAAGTATTTACAATGATGGAATATTTCTAAAACAATTGCATAAGCAAAAAATTTATATAAAATAGTTTATATAAATTCACCAAGCATGTAAATCAGTTCAAAAGGATTGTCATTCATTTATATCTCAAATAAAAATAAAAAGCGAGCAACATGGTCATATGCCAAAAGGTACGATAGTATTAAACAGTTATATGATTCCACACTCTTTATATGAACTAAGAAAAAGGAGTATACAGATGTCCCTATGAAAGTGGACAAAGGAGACTCATCACCAACCCGTCGAGGATGTAACCCTCTGCATGTGTGTTTTAGAAAGATGTCGTAGCGTTGAGTGTATCCAAATAACTCACTAACTACCTAAGGCTTGAATTCACTCATACATGATGGGAGAACTATTTTAAGACTTCCTAAAATACGATCAATCCCATTCTTCCATTTCAAATGATCCAATTTAAATCCATTTTAAACATAAACAGGTTTTATTCAAACCATGCCTTTTTCATAGGATAAAGCCAATGGGTTTCTCTCAAATCATTTTAAGAACATGATGGGTGAACTATTTTAAGAATACATAAAATATGATCAATCCCATTATTCCATTTTAAAATATACAACTTCATTACATTTAATACCATAACAAGTTTTATTCAAAAACATGTCTTTTTTATAATATAAAACCAATGGGTTTCTATCAAATCATTTTAAGCCATTTTCATTAGTTTAAAATCAATTAAAAAACAATTCCATCAATACACATTTCATTTCCACAATTAAATTCAACAATCTAATTGAAAACATTTTCATCAAATACACAATTTAAATAAAACATTGTAAATTGACCAATTTGAAATAAACAAACCCAATTCAATGGATTTTGGGTTTTCCCAAATTTAAATGCCAAAACCATATCAAATATCTCAATTCAATGGAATTGAGTTTTTATCAATTCAATTGAAATAAAACGTGAGTAATTTAGTTTAAATCAACAATTGAAATAAATCTAAAAAATACAATGATAATAAATTTGGCATGTCGGGATGGAACCACCTACATCGAAGGGTTTGACCAAAACCACAACGGTCGAGAACGCTCAAGAAAACCGGGTTGCTTCTTCAAGAACCCACCTTAGATCTCTTCTCCTGGAAAGATCAAGACCAAATCTCATCATATTTGGTACCACAAACTTATATCTACCCATAACGGGTGTAGATGTAAGAAACCGAGAGAAGAGGAAAAGTAGATCTACGTATATCTAAGAAACTGATCATGAACGATGATAAACGATCACTTAGCTCAAGAATCTGGAATTGATTCCCCATGAGGAGCCTTTGGATCACCTCTAGAATGATGTGAGAGCCTTCTCTGACCTTAGGAGAAGAAAAATTCAAAGTTATGGCTGCTTAGGAGGACAAATGAGACTCTTAGAGGCAAAACCAAGTGAGATAAAAAATTTATGAATCTCATTTAAGTGGACGCACAGTTAGTTTACACGGGTTGACCATTAGTGTTCTATTCGTGCGTTAGCTACTGCCTCGACCACCCTTCTCGCATGGTTTGGATGCACGGCTAGACAAACCGTGCACTGCCCATGTGGTAGCTACTGCCTGTACCTCCCTTCTCACACAGTTTGGCAGCACGGTTTGACAAACTGTGTGCCACCCATGCACAACCCAAATCCCCTTAGTTTTCCTTAAATGTATTACCAAATACACCCCAAGTATTTACTTCAAAACAGAGGTCCTTAGAAACATCAAAAGATACCTGAAAACGTATCATGATGTTACATTAATGAGGTAAATAAAATTGATGAAACAATGTTCAACAACCTAAATGCCATAATTCTGGGAGTAAACCCCTTTTGCAATGTCTCAATGTAATGTGATATTTTCCTCTATTTGAAATATAACTATAGAAAGTAGTTAACTGATTGGGGAAATGAATATTGAGTCTATAAAACTCTTTGGAAATAAAATTTTCAATTATATATCAATATAATTCATAATATTTTGTGAGTTTGTTGAGTATTAAAACATATTCCCTATGTGAAATTATTGAGAAAGGGATAAAAAATATAAAATTAATAATAGTTCTATTACTATGGATAATGAAACTATGAAAACATAATGAAATGTATGATTTATTATTATAGATTATTTATGCTTATTGTGGGAAACATAATTTGATTATGATGATGATATCATGGATCTTGATTTATATTTCTGATTACAGGAACAAATCATTATAGAGCATGGTAAAAATATGTAGTTAATGGTTTATTGAAGATGTTGAATGGTGGATGTTTATACATATAGGGTATCTAATGTTTTTATGTAATATTATAAAATTTTTATATTAATAAGAACTGTGAATGAACATACGTCTAACTACCTTGATATATATTTCTTATTTTCTGAGATAAGAGTAATTTTGATGAAATTTAATTAGTTTAGTATATTTTTAGGTTTAAATATCACATAATATGTAAATTTTGTTTCAGTAAAATTTATACATGACAGAGAATATTTTTTATATTATAGACTTATGTTGGATTGTATTGAAAACATTCACGATTAATATGATCATTAATGTATAAGAAATAATGATATATATAGATTAAACAGTAATAAAATTTAGGGATAATTTGTTTCATTGTATTTATAATCATTAGATTAAATAGTTATTTATTGGAAGAGTGGTTAAAAATATTTTTTAAAATGTTATAAATATTTGGAACAATATATGATAAGGTCAATTTATGAAATATTAAATAATATGAAATTTTGTTTGAGAAGTAAAAGATAATTTATCATTTAGAATTACGTTGGATTCTATTCTATATATTCGGTTATTCTCAAAATTTAGGTAAATTATTAGTATATTTTGATGAGAATACAGTTTGGGGATATGAATTGTGGGTGTTTAAAATAATTAGTGATTAAAAATGTTTGAAGAATTTTTTTTGTTTATTATGGAAGAATATATCTTCATATTTCTTTATCATTTTTTTCATTCGGTTTCTTGGATATTTTTATGAGTTATTATTTTTTTATAGATTGATTTCAATTCACATGTGTGTTTTTTTTGGATTTAGTGATTACTGTTTTAATTCATCACGTGGTATTTTCTCATAAAATTTGATATTTTTTTTCATTTTTATTGGATAAAAAAATATAAATTAATGTTAATCATTTTATAGATATTTGGATCGATTAAAAGTTAATTATTTTCCTTCAGTCCTGAAAACATTCTCCATGGATATTCTATTAATATAAAATGAGATGATATAGAAGTAGGAAATGATTAAGCCACAAACGAAGGATTTAATTACAAAAAATATTTTTATTAATTAAATTATTTATAATTTTTATTATATATCATGTTGGTATAATAATTTGACAACTCTAGAAAAAAATATGTGGATTCTTATATTTAATAAATAACACAGCTATCAAGTCATTATTTTGGATTATTATTCCAAAATATATGTCTTCTAATTATACATTAATAGTTAATGGTATTTTTAGGAAATTATGTTTTTAATAGTTTTAACATATGAAATAATTTTATTTTCAATAGAAAATGAAATTGATATGGATTAAATGGTATTTGTAATCAACAATGTATATATATCATTCCCTCTATGAAATAAATTTCGATAATTATCTAAAAAATTTTCATAATTGAATGTGATAAAATCTATTGGACTCAATTTCATCAAAGGGGAATAATTTTACACTTAAGAATTTTAAAATGTACTTTTTGATCCATTTCTATTTTTCTAATTATGTTCCACATGAAAAATTGATCATCGATGAACATTTATATAAAATAAATATTTTATTATTACAAGTTTGTTACTATAACATTGTCATTGTTTTGGTGATTATTTATATGAATAACCATATTATTAAATTTATATATAAATATTATCATTAATAAAATTGAATTTTTTTATATTCGATATCAATTGGGTATAAATGATGGAAAAATATTTTATAGGTAAAATATATAGTTCAAATGAAACATTTTAAATTTGTTAAATATATACTAAAAATAATATATTAATAAAATATCTCTTGATAAATTACTATAATAAAATTCCAATATTATATATGAAATAAAAGAATTTAAATTTCATTTAATTAAGGTTAACTCATATGGAATGGGATTAGAGTAATCTTATGATTCAAAAATAAATTTTCATCAACAAAAAAATATTTCATTTTTGTATTGAAATTATAATTAATTTTTAAATATTTCTAAAATTTAATTTAAAATAATATAAATCAAAATATTATTCTTTTTATAAAAATTATCAAATAGTGCATTTTGGTTATTATTTCTGAAAATATTGACTAATGAGTAATTAGTGAAAATCGATATTTTTTAAAAAAAATTGACCTATCATTTCATGAAATCATAAATTTTTAAGACCTATTATATTCAATATTTTGTCATAAGATAATATAAAAACATTTTGAAAAATATTTATTTAATGAATTTCAAGGGAATCAATATTATATTCGATTTTCAATATATTGATATTTAATCATAAAAAAAAATTCTCAAAACTAATCATTGTTCATTTCAAAAAAATATTAAAATTAATTTTTACACATCAAAATAATGAATATATAAGATTGTATTTGATAATTTTAACTAAGTGTTTCCAAATTTAGAAATCATTATATTTATTTTTTGAAAAAATATGTATAGTATATGTGGTATAATGTTTTCACCATAGTGAAGAGAAAATTAGAATATTAATGATAAATTTATAAAAAATAAATTTATTATTGAATGGGAGTAAAAAATATCTTTCACAATATATTTTAATGTGGTCCTATTTTCCCATTTATTATGATTATTATATTATTAAAATTTAAATGCAATGAAAATGTAGATGTGTTACAATGTCATCTCATATAAAAGGGAAAAAACATACTCTCTTCATTACGCTTCAGGTGAAATTTATCTCATCGAATCCCTAACAAAATTATTTATCATCCTTCATCCTCACAACCTAATGCCTATAGGATCCCTAATAGACCATCCTACAAAGCTTAGTATTTAATCAAAATGTTTTTTATATAGACGTGGAATAATTATCATAAACTTTATTTAATTTTTTTCTTATTCTACATCTAAAAACAAATAAAAACCATGCTGATAAAATAACTATAGTATGAATTAAGATATACAATTTAAAAATTTCAACTTTAATATGATTTTGTATCATTTTCTAAATTGATGGTAAGTGAATATATCCCTTGAGAATACATGTATACTATGACATACAAAATATGATATGTCCCATTTTCAATCACACAATTTGGTCTTGTTAAAATCAATTGATTATAATAATATATAAGATATATATGAAATAACATAGACTGATTATTAATTATATTTTACATATATACTTAACCTCCCATTAAATGTAAAATTTTAAATGCACTTTGACGTATGTGTGGACTACAACCTATATAGAGTGACGTGATTCAATTTTTACATAAATCAATATTGGATAGTTCTAAATTAATATTTATTATATAAGAAATATAGTTATTTCATGAATAAAAATTTATAGATTATCAAATAATAACCTATTTCACTACTTTTACTTACAAATGTTGTTTTGGGATAACAAATCGGTCATCCACCAAATACCTGACATGAATGTAAATGTATTAGTTACTATATATGAACATGTATAATATGAAAAATATTTTAGAATAATTCAATTACGAAAAATTTAAAATATTAGAAGAATTTTAAAAATTATAAAATTTTATTATTCTAGAATTTAAAAGACATGTGTGGTGAATTGGGAGACATGGTTAAGAGACTTCTCATCTCACTGTCCATTATTTGAGACTTATTACATTATAAAATTATTTTCCATTTATTTTATTTATAAAATAGCCTTTATATATACTTTAGTATTAGTTTATATATATTCTATCTTTCAGAAAATCAATTTCATTTAATATTCTTCAATTTTATTTATTAAAAAGATACTATAGACATAAAAAAATATATACATTAAACATTACATTAAATTTTTATATGATATTATTTCATTTCCCTTACATATAATTGTTCTTTAAAATGATTAACTTATGTCTATAATAGACAAAATGTATATTTTATGTCATTTGAAATCATTTTTAATATTATTTATGAGAGATTTAAGTAAATTCCATAAAAAATTATCAAATTTTTAATTTTTTAAATTATTATAAGTCTATGAGGGGAATATTTTTTGAACTTAAATAAATAGTAGAGATTTTCACATTTTCATAACAATTATTTTTTTAGAATCAACATTTAAAAATATTCATTTTTTATAGAAGATCTTTTATCTATAATTTTTTGGAATTATTTGTTATATTTTTCTTGAATGGAAAATGAATTGTAATTATTTTTTATATGAAGTCCAAAAGTGGATCAACATATGTGTTTAATTATATATTTTATGATACTTTTTATGGTCATTATAGAATATGTCTGTTCTATTTATGTTATGATGGATGCACATTGCTAATGATTGTGGGTGAGATTAGTATATCTCTCCACTTCATGGGAAAATGATTTGTTCATTTGGGAATATATTTTAGAATCAAACAAGATGGTAATTCCACGTGTAAGAGTGATTTTATGAATTATATGATGATTATTTCCAATGGTAAATATTTTTTTTTATTATTTTAAAAAAAGACAACAATCTTTTTTGATTTTTATGTTAATGAAATGAGAATATTTTTAATGAAAATATTATGCCACATGTAAGGGTGAAATGAACATTTTATGGTAATAAATATAATAGTTACATTATCTTTTTTTACATGGTTAACCATTTGATAAAATATTTTTGGTAAAATGAGAGATGGCATATAGTATATAGTGAATGTTAGAACACCTAAATAATATATATATATATATTGAATAATTTATTATATAATAATTGTCATAGTAAATTTGATAGAGTTAATTAGTGGTGGGAATAAATTATAATGATAATAGTTATATTTAATATTGTACCAAATATACACATATAAATCTATACTATGTGAGATATACATTATGAACTATTTTTTATTTTTGAAGGGTAAAAATACAACAATTTAACCAACATTTTCTATTAGAGGATATCTTAAACACCTAACTTATATATGGGTATTTCAAACCAAATTCATCACTGATAATAGAATCTGAGAGTTACAACCTAAATTATCTTGAAATTAATAACATGTCTTGATTCTGTAGATAATAGAATTTATTATGATTAAACATAAGTATAAACATATAGATTTTTTAGAGAAATTATGTTTTCTTATATAAATTATTTTCATCTAATAAAAATATAAAATATAAATATGATAAGCTTTCATATAAGTTATATTTTACAAATTCATATTTTATCATCATATTTCTATATGTTTAAGTAGTTTATATATAACCTTATAGAGATAATCTGGAAGATGGTAACCATTTTTCCATGGAAAAATTCCATCTCACATGATAGTATAAAACCACAACACTTTGTTCAGAATATCTTTTTAAATAATATTTCTCATATAAATATGTTATTTCTACATTATTTCATTATATATATTATTCATGATGTTCTCGAACATCATTATAAAAAATAGAAACTAATAAAAGCTAATAATTCTATTAGAAAAAATACATTCCGAAAGGTACGATAAAAATTATAAAATATATGTAATGTCATAAGAAATTATACACACAATTATAATGTAATTAAAATAAGGGTAAAGATTTATTTCTATACCACACGTAGTTGTACTTGTAATTTACCATTAATTGTAAATGGGAGAAATAAATTTACTTATTCTATGAAACGTTATTCCCAATATTTTTATAATGTGGAAACCAATTTTCAAATGAAATAAATAAGTATAAAAAATATTCAATGTTAGGATTAAAAAAATTTAATTGTTTTATAATGCTATGTATAAATACACATTAATGAAATAAAATCATAATAATATTTTGAATATACAAAGATTTTCCTAACAATAAAATTATAAAGAAAATATAAAAACTTATTATATATAATGTTTTTTAGGATAATAATAAATATATTGACCGATGTTTTAATTATAAAATGTGTCACGACATGTCCTCAGGGCCCATGCCGTGACTACCCCAAGCCCTCCTTCCATAAGTCAGGGGCTTCCGACTAGCACCAAAGGCGTAAATCCCGATGGCTGGGAAGGAATTGCCTTTATAAAAGTAAACAAAACACCACAGAGTACAAGTAGAAGTAAAACACCAAGTACAAAGAGATGTGCTGAAAGTAAATGGGCCAAAAATCAAACCCAACTGAAAGTACAACTACAACTGAAAAAAAGTACAACAGAAAAAGACAACAACTGGAATAACATAAGCGGCTCCTGGGTCGTCCTCCTCGGATCCTACCTGAAGGGTAGGTATAGATGGCGCAGCTCATGGATAGTCCACCACGGATCCTACCTGAAGGGTAGGTACAGATAACACTCTCGCCCATCAACCTCTTCCATGTGTCGTCTCGTCGTGTGGTCCACCTCCGGGTACTGACTCGTCGTGTGGTCCACCTCCGGGTACCGTCTAGTCCTCGAACACTCGGCCTCCGTCAGCACTGCCCATCGTCTGCATCCAACACAATGAGGTGCGGGCATAGCCCGTGCAGGGGTGAGTTTACGATACTCAGTAGGGACCCCGAGACCCTTCAAGGTCTCACTAAAACCAACATGGATAACCACAAATAAGATCTCAACAGATAACCTCTACTTTGGTATATGCCCATACATATACCTAAGTTATCAAGTAACCCTTCTTCAAACATGAGGTAACACAATGACTATGAAATCAATGGATAACCACTACCCAGTTATATTCCAATACATATACCTAAGTTATCAAGTGACCCATCTCAATCAAGAGGTAACACAAAGGTCATAGACTCAGCTCAAACCAGGATTTTCATTATAGAAACTGTAACTGCTGAAGAGCCCCATCTCTAGAGTGTACAGTGGTCCTGTCATGACTCCGAGGTACGACTCACTAACCTAAGAATACAGAGGTACTCCTCCTGTCGAGTACCGTGGGTCAGCCACCCAAACACAGTATTGCTTCCCGTTGGGGTATGCCACCCAAACACAGTAGTGCACACTCCCTAGTACCCTGCAGAGGTACTCTATGGACGAGTACCACGGGTTTGCACTATTATACAGGTAGTGCTCTTTCCTCCATGTGTCTTCACCCAAACAAAGTAGTACTTCGTCCACTGGGATAGTCGACTCACTCCAAGTTGAGTCAGTCAAGAAGTCGTCAGGTCTCAGTCAGCTACACGGTCTCCGTACTCCGCAGACTTGTCTTTGGGAGGGTCTACTCCCCGAGCTACAGGTCGATACTCCAAGTATCTCAAATTCCCATGAATAAGTATCTCAAAGGACCACCTCGTCATAGGGGTCTCAACGCAACAGACGGTGCGTCAATTGGACGCCCGGTCTGTGAGTTACTAGCTTTCTCGTCCCAGGGGCCCGGTTGGTTTCGTGTGCGAACCAACCCGGCCGTATCAAAACTGTAACCGAACTCACATAAGTTAAAAATCATAGGGACCATTTCTCCACATGATCACCAACTCCACTGATGGTTCGTCAAACGGACGTCAGGTCTGAAAGATATCAAATATTATGTTCCAGGAGCCCGATTGGATTTCGGGTACAATCCAACTCCGCCAATCTCCAACTGAATCCAATCCACGGGTGAAGTATTCCAAAAGTTCCGTCTCATCAATAAGAATTCAACGAGTCAGAGGGCGCGTTAATCGGACGTCCGGAGCTCAAGATATGACTGTTTCCGCTCTGAGGGCCCGGTTGGTTTCGTGTACGAACCAACTCGGCCAAACCCAATGTATTCTTAAACCTTGAGTGCGATATACCGAAACGACCCTCTCGATCCAAAGATTGCATCGCAACTAACGGTGCATCGATCGTAGTCTCGTAGCACAAATTATGGGTGTCCGACCAGAAAATATTCGGTATTAAGGGGTTCGGGCCCGGTCCGACCCGGCCCGATACCCCCAGGGTCGACCCGAACTGGGTTTGGGTCCGGCCCGCTTGGGCGCGGCCCGGCCCGGCCTGGGCGCACTTGCCGGGACCTCGGCCAAACGGCCGAGCCGTTGAGCGGGGGGGGGGGGGGGGGTGCCCCCTAGTTTTGTAACTGCTCCCCCCAATTAAGGGGAGGCCATTGAGCTGGCCACCAGGGGTTCGTAATCCCCGGACATCTTAGGTGCGTCCGGCCCTCTTGGCCGACCAGTTTTTTCCACCACGAACCGGCGACGACCGGTCCACCCTGCTCCGACGCCGGCGGCCCAGAACCGGCCGCCGGTCACTCTGCTCCGCCGCGGCCCGGAACCAGCTACGACGTTGGTTTGTCCGGCGGGGTGTGACAGCGCCGCGCCCCTCTGCCGCAGCCCCGCTCCAGCCGCGGTGTCTTTGGGTATCCCCGACGCGGCGCGACGGCGTCACGTCCTTGTTCGATTTCAAGGCGCCACGCATTTCTTGCTGCATGATCCCGAGTGGTGCGACGACACCACGCCCTACCGTTATAAACCACATTAGAAGCCAAAATGGATAATGGAGGAGGGTCGGCTGTGTTTTTGCGGTCCGGCCCCCTCTCATTAATCGATAGAAATTGGTCATATTCCCCGAAGAACGTCAAAGTAGTAATCACGAACAAAATTATTAAAATAACCCCTACCTCGATCGTAGCTTGAACGGAGGTTCGTCGAACAAGGATTCATCGCGGAAAGAGATGTCACGAAAGAAGACATCGTCGGCGTCACGGTAAGAGGTTTCGTGGAAGGAGACTTCGTGGAAGGAGACGTCGACGTCCGAGGAATCTGGTGTTCTTCGCATTCTTCGTGTTCTTCGATTAAGAGGATGAAGAAACTCAAGTCTCCCTTAGCTTTTCTCCCAAAGATCTCAAGCAACAAGCCTCCAACCCAAAATAAAATAAGTCCCTTACTTATTTTATTAACACAACATAAGGTTTGAAATTCAAGAGTTTGAAATTCAAACACTCACATTAAACACACTTCAATAAAATCATAAGTTATTAAAACTTAAGTTATCAAATTTAATTTTGAGTTGAGGGAGTTAAGGAAAGTGAAGGGGTGGGGTTCGTATGGGCCCCACCACTCTCATAACCTCCCATGGGAAGTTGGGTAGTTACCCAACATCCACCCAAAGCATAAATCCACTTAGAGAAAATAAAAATTGTAGTTAAATTTTTATTCTATCTTCCACAATTTTTATAAACCTCTCTCGTGAAAACAAAACTCCGAAAAAGATGATTCTAAGAAATTACCGGCCATGCAGTTTCATCGGTGCCCTCAGAATTTGATTCCGAGCACTAGTTCAAAAGTTAGAAATCCCCGCTTGTTCGTTCACTGAACATACCCAAGATAATCTTCGGAAAAATGATTCCGGGAAAACCGGGCCTCGGAATCAGGCGCTGTCAAAAACTGCGTTCTTGTAAAATTCCAAAGAAAATTAAAAAAGAAAATTTTCTTTGAAATTTCCGGGTCCTTACATTACTCCCACCTTAGGGCCTTACGTCCCCGTAAAGCTTCAACCCAAACTAGGGTCAGAAAAGCAGTATTGAGCACGCATCTGAGCCTTCCGCTCCCATGTGCTTACCTGGAGGCTCCCGAACTGCCAAAGAAAGCGCACCTGAGGAATCAATCGTCCTCGTAGGATCTGCTCCTGTCGATCCTCGATCCCCACTGGATCCTCCGTGGAAGTACCCCCATCACCATCGTCCTACTCCACATGGTCGATGATATGCGAATGGTCGAGCACATATCTCCTCAGATGAGATACGTGGAAATCGGCGTGCACCTGGTGCAACTGAGGGGGATGGGTCAAGTGGTAAAACACCTCGCCTACCCAGCTGAGGACCTAGAAAGGTCCGTTGAACCTCGGAGATAACTTGCCGCCTTGGCCACATCTCCGTAAACCTCGTCGAGGTGAGACCCGTATAAGGACATGATCGTCATCCTCGAACTATAGAGGTCTCCAAATCCTATTAGAACTGAAACTAAAATGACTGCTTCCACGAGGTTAAGTTTGACCGAATCAAGAGTGATTGGTCGCACCCTTCTGTGCATGAGTTTATCCTGTGCTTCCTGGGGTTTCCTTTTTTCCTACCAAGGAAAACCCATCCCGACGTTTGCCTAATACCGTCAATTTGAGTATGAACAGTTATTGCCCATTCCATACTCAAAATAACGTCGTAAGGCCCCGACGCTGCCACTATAAGATTCCAACTGAAACTCTCGCCTCGTGGGCCATACCACACTATCGGCGTAAGTGTGATTATCGAGTCTCCTCCCAATGTATCTCCAGACGTGAGGGTCAAGTCTATGGCTTATCGGAAACTCTAAGTATGGGACAAGATTTGTGGAAGGAATGAATGATTCATATCAACGTCTGTTACTACAGAAACTAGTAGTGGACACAGACTATCCCTTGAATCATTCTTAGGGCCATTGGGTAACTCTCCCTGGCCGCAAGAAGTTAATCTCTTCCCCTGCCCTCCAGCTCCCTGAGCCTAGCGGGGACAACTAAGGCTGGTGGTTGTAGTATGTTAAAACGTACACCACCACATGCTGCTCTCCTATATCTGCCTATACGCCTTCTGCTTCACAGACTCATATCTCCTTTAAGCTTCCTGTTATGGAAACATTTAACATGCCCGAGTCTCTAAGACTGGCACCAGTTTCCTGTTTCTACTGTACTGTGCAGTCTTCATCCGCTCGTGGATGGTCTGCACCTTCATTGCCTTCGATCTGAAAGAGCTGCTAAAATTTCTCCTTTGCTGAAAATAGAAACTCGGTATCATCCCCTGGATGAACCACGCCAATTGCCTAATACATTCATTCCTGACATGAATGATGTATTCATGCCATGGATGACGTCGTAAGGCCTTGACGTATCTACCAAGAGATCCAACTGTCACTCTCGCCTCCAAGGGTCGAGTCACACTGAAGTGTGAGGTCACTAGGTATCCTCCAGTAGAAATCTCGAAAGTGAGGGTCAAGTCTACAGTTTTAACCAGGACCACTCAGTATCAACCAAACAAAGGGATAGGAAAGCAAACATCACAATGATAAGTGTCTTTTTATTATTTCAGATCAAATAAAAAAGACACGAATACAAAAGAAATATGGAACAAGAATTACAAGGGACGTATCCACTAGTTCCGCTCCTGTCCACCTGCTCCCAGAGCTCTACTACCTTGTCCACTGCTCGGCTGTTGCTCAAGCACTCGTCGCTGCTTCTTCCTCGATGGCTCCTCCAATGCATGCGGATCGACTGAGCGAGGAGTCGGACAGTCACGTGCCAGGTGACCCTTCCTGCCGCATTCATAACACTTCCTGCTCCTCGTACGACTGGATCTGGTCCTCTTGGACCTCTGCATCATCTGTCTACTTCCCACAGATGACATGGCTACTGATCAAAAACCCTATAGCAAAGGCAGAAGCTCATGTACATGCTCAGGGTGTAGAGCTACTGGCACAAACTCCTCCCTGAAGAAGGTCTTGAAGTCTTCCCATGTGAAGGTTATCCCATCGCAAAACTGGAAGAAGTGGCTCCACCACCTGCCTGCTGCTGCCTGATGAAGACTGTCAGCAAAGATCACCATGGAGTCTGCAGGAGTCCCCGCTATCCTGAAGACTCTCACCACTACCTCCAGCCAATCCTCAGCCGCCTGCGGGTCTGTCTCTCCCCGAAACCAGGGTGGTCTCTGGCACTGGAACTCGTGCAGCGCGCTCAAGTGGCGTGAATCGCATACTACTGGGGCTGGTGTTATCGGTGGCCCAACGTATGGTATTACCCCTGGTACCTCCGCTGGTGCCTCAACTACAAGAGGGCCATGTACCGAAGCCTCGTCGCTCGGCAGGCTGTCAGTACGCACAGACCTCTGGGCTCAAGCTGGTTGTCCATGAAAAGGAATCCTGAAAGAAACAGCGTGACACGGTCGAACGATATATACCTAGTAAGCTGACCTGGTTTGAGCTTACATTTAAAAACTTCTGTAAACACACATACAATCAGTGTTTCTGTGCACAATGTCGGAAATCAGTTGTCAGGGTCCTGGTGTATGGATACGTCGGACGCCCGCACCATCACTGGACTCCCTGAACTGAAAACCACACTCGGTACCCTTAACACTATTGCTTCCCAAAACTAAAATATCAGAGTTATAAGTTCTGTGGTACAACCGACTCCTCTGATACCAATTTGTCACGACCTGTCCTCAGGGCCCGTACCGTGACTACCCCAAGCCCGCCTTCCATAGGCCAGGGGCTGGCGACTAGCACCAAAGGCGTAAATCCCGATGACTGGGAAGGGATTGCATTTATAAAAGTAAGCAAAACGCCACAAAGTACAAGCGGAAGTAAAACACTAAGTACAAAGAGAAGTGGTGAAAGTAAATGGGCCAGAATACAAACCCAAATGAAAGTACACCAACAACTGAACAAGAGTACAACAGAAAAAGACAGCAACTAGAAGAAAAGAAGAGGCTCATGGGTCATCCTCCTCGGATCCTACCTGAAGGGTAGGTAATGATGTCACAGATCAGGGATCGTCCACCACGGATCCTACCTGAAGGGTAGGTACAGATAACACTCTCGCCCATCATCCTCCTCCGTGTGTTGTCTCGTCGTGTGGTCCACCTCCGAGTACTGACTCGTTGTGTGGTCCACCTCCGGGCACCGTCCAATCCTCGAACACTAGGCCTCCGTCTGCACTTCCGGTCATCTGCAACCAACACAATAAGGTGAAGGCATATCTCGTTCAAGGGTGTGTATACGATACTCAGTAGGGACCCTGAGACCCTCAAGGTCTCACTAAAACCAACAAGAATAACCACAAAGAAAATCTCAACAGATAACCTCTACTTAGGTATATGCCCATACATATACCTAAGTTATCAAGTAGCCCATATTCAAACATGAGGTAACACAAAGATTATGAAATCAACGGATAAGCACTACCCAGGTATATGCCCATACATATACCTAAGTTATCAAGTGACCCATCTCAATCAAGAGGTAACACAAAGGTCATAGACTTAGATCAAACGAGGATTTTCATTATCGAAACTGTAACTACTGAGAGCCCCGTCTCTGGAGTGTACAGTTTTCCTGTCACGACTCTGAGGTACTGCTCACTAATGTAAGACTGCTGAGGTACATCTCCTGTAGAGTACCGCGGGTCATCCACCCAAACACAGTAGTGCTTCCTGCCAGGGTATGCCACCCAAACACAGTAGTGCACACCCCCTAGTATCCTGCAGAGGTACACTCCAGACGAGTACCGCGGGTCTGCACTGTCACACAGGTAGTGCTCCTTCCTCCATGGGTCTGCAATACAAACAATGTAGTGCTCTGTCCACTAGGCTAGTCGACTAACTCCGAGTCGAGTCGGTCAAGCAGTCGTTAGGTCTCAGTCGGCTACACGGTCTCTGTACTACGCACGCTCATCTCTGGGAGGGTCCTCTCCACGAGCTACAGGTCGATACTTCATGTATCTAAAATTCCCATGAAGAAGTATCTCAAAGGACCGCCTCGTCATAGGGGTCTCAATGCAACAGACGGCGCGTCAATCAGACGCCCGGTCTGTGAGTTACTAGTCTTTTCGTCCCAGGGGCCCGGTTGGTTTCGTGTGCGAACCAACCCGGCCGTATCACAACTGTAACTAAACTGACATAGGGTAAATATCATAGGGACCGTTTCTCCACATGATCACCAACGCCGCTGACGGTTCGTCAAACAGACGTCCGGTCTGAATGATATCACCTTTTCTGTTCTAGGGGCCCGGTTGGATTTTGGGTACGATCCAACTCGGCCAAACTCCAACTGCATCCAATCCACGGGCTAAGTTTTCCAAAAGTTCTGTCTCATCAATAGGAATTCTATGACTCAGGCGGCCCGTCAATCGGACGTCCGGAGCTCAAGATATGAGTGTTTCCACTCCGAGGGCCCGGTTGGATTCGTGTACGAACCAACTCGACCGAACACAATGTATTCTGAAACCTTGAGTGTGAAATACCGAAACAACTGTCTCGATCCAAGGATCGCATCTCAACCGATGGTAAGTCGATCGGAGGCCCTTAGCACAAACTATGGGCGTCCGACCGGAAAAGATTCGATATTAAGGGGTTCGGGCCCGGTCCGACCCGGACCGATACCCCCAGGGTCGACCCGAACCGGCTCCGGGTTCGGCCCGCATGGGCGTGGCCTGGACTGGCCGGTGCGGTCCGGCCCGGCCTGGGCGCGGCCCAGCCGGGCTGCCAGCCCAGCCTGTGCGCGACGCACTGGCCCGGCGCTCGGCCAAACGACTGAGCCGTTGAGCGGGGGGGGGGGGGGGGGAGTTGAGCTGGCCGTCGAGGGTTCGTAACTCCCGGCCTTCCTTTTTCCGGCCGGCCCGCTTGGCCGGCCGGTTTCTGTCACCACGAACCGGCGACGGCCGGTCCCCCCTGCTCCGACGCCGGCAGCCCAGAACCGGCCGCCTGTCACTCTGCTCCGCCACGGCCCGAAACCGGCCGTGGCCTTGGTTCGTCCAATGTGGCACGACGGTGACGTGCCCCTCTGCCGCAGTGTCTTCAGGTTTATCCGACGTGGCGCAACGACATCGCGTCCTTGTTCGATTTTACGGCGTGGCGCGACGGCGCCACACATTTCTTGTCGCACGACCCCGCACGGTGCGACGACACCACTCCATTCCGTTCCAAACCAAATTGGAAACTAACATGGATAATGGAGGAGGGTCGTCCATGTTTGTGATGTCTGACCCCCTCTCCTTAATCGGTAGAAATTGGTCATATTTCACGATGAACGTCAAAGTAGTAATCAAGAACAAAATAATTAAAATAACCCCTACCTTTAGCGTAGCTTGAACGGAGGTTCGTCGAACGAGGATTCGTCGCGGAAAGAGACGTCGGGAAAGAAGACTTCGTCGGCATCGCGGTAAGAGGCGTCGCGGAAGGAGACGTCACGAAAGGAGATGTCGACCTCCAAGGAATCCGGCGTTCTTCGCGTTTTTCGCGTTCTTCGTGTTCTTCGAGGAAGAGGATGAAGAAACTCAGGTCTCCCTTAGCTTTTCTCCCAACGCTCTCAAGAAACAAGCCTCCAACCCAAAATAAAATAATTCCCTTACTTATTTTTTTAACAAAACATAAGGTTTGAAATTGAAGAGTTTGAAATTCAAACACTCACATTAAACACACTTCATTAAAATCATAAGTTATTAAAACAGAAGTTATCAAATTTAATTGTGAGTTGAGGGAGTTAAGGAAAGTGAAGGGGTGGGGTTAGTGTGGGCCCCACCACTCTCATAACCTCCCATGGGAAGTTGGGTAGTTACCCATCTTCAACCCAAATCTTAAATCCACTTAGAGAAAATAAAAATTGTAGTTAAATTTTTATTCTATCTTCCACAATTTTTGTCAACCTCTCTTGTGAAAACGCAACACCGGAAAAGGAGTTTCTAAGCAATTACCGGCGCTGCGGTTTCATTGGGGCCCTCAGAAATCGATTCCGAGAACCGGTTGAAAAGTTAGAAATTTCCGCTCGTTCGTTCACTGAACGTACCCGAGCTAAACTTAGGAAAATTGATTCCGGGCACACCGGGCCTCAGAATCAGGCACCGTCAAAAACATCTTTCTTGTAAAATTCCAATGAAAATTAAGAAAAAAAAATTCCTCGAAATTTCTGGGTCTTTACAAAATTAAAAAAATTAAAATTAAAATATATTTTTCAGAATTAGTTAAAAATACTCTCAAACTCTAGAAGAAACACCCATTATTATAAATTATATACATATTATCCCAAAAAGACTAAACTATTTTAAACTAATATGGTTAATTCTCTTGATTCCATGTCATATATATTTTTAACATACAATTTCATGATATTTTTAACAAAAAAGAATTTTTCTATTTTAAGAAGATATTATCTTCCTTCTTGTTTAAATTACATATTTACATTATATTCTTATACATTTTTTATTATTCTGAAATTATATCACTATAAATTAATTATTTCATATTGAATTATTTTAATAACTTTGAATTAATTGAAAAAAATAATGTCATCTCATTTATTTTTTTTCCTAGTCTATTTTGTATTTTATTTTTTTATCATCAAGTGAAATTTATCATTTTATAATATGTTAAATTTTAAAGTCACTTCTCACTATCATCATATATAATTAGTACATATAATTCTCTATAATATATCACTGATTTGAGGAGTGATTTTATTTTTAATTATTCATTAATAATTTTTATTTTTAAATATTAATTATCAAATATAAGGTATATAAAATTATATTTTCCAAACATATTTTCATGTTATCTATTATAATTGTGGATTATCATCATTATAAGTGTTTATTATTTATTATACTTCACAATAGATTTGATCAAGCTATACCATCCATATTTTTTATCATGATGGGTTTCAATAACTGATTTTTTATATTTTTATGAGAATAATTTCATTCCCATGAGTTTTATATGTAATGAGATAATTATGATTGTTTTCATGACTATATGTAACAAATATATATGGTTTTGAATTTTTTGATGGGTAGTTCTATTATAACCCTTTAATTCATTTGATAAATTTTTTATAACAAGATTTTGGGGTGTTATCTTGGCTATTATCCAATAACATAAATGTTATGAAACCTAAGTGGTTAGACCTAGTCCTAAAAGATATGGGGTTTACCTGTTTATCATATTTCCTATAGGTTATTGTGTCATGGTGGTTAGTCTATTTAAAAAATAATACATGGTGTTCATGTTTAGAATAATTTCAAATTGATATATGGAATTTGTGGTTATCCCCTAACAACAAATGTTATGGTTATTCATGTGGTTATCTCTTCTACAAACAGTTATAGAGCATGGGTGGTTTCCCATGATCCAGGTGATATGGGTCATGGATGGTAAGCCTATTTCCACTACGCTATACTCATGTGGGTATCTTAGTGAAATATAAAATAATTTTTTTAATACATTATAAATGAAATTAAGTCATTACATGTGTTTCTATCATAATATTATGTTATTTAATGTACCAATTATAGGATCACCTACTTGGGATTCATAACAACTATGACTCAATTCTTATTTTATTCTAAATGAATAATATCCAGAGACATTTTTTGATCTAGTTTTTCTTGGGTATGATTTACCTAGACTATGCTCATGATTCATAATTATGTTCTTGTACACATATTTATGCATTTTATACTCCCCTCTGATATTTATGGTAGTCTATTAGGTATCCCTATGTTAGTAGCTAACCTCACACCATTTTTTTGATTCCATTATAGGGATTTAATGAAGTGTATAACATATTATATTCCATGATGTTGGTATGTTATGGTTTGTATAACAAACCATACTTTACATACATTGTTATTACATTAGAATTAAAGAAGACTTATTACAACATATAACAAAACCATGGTAGGACCGTATAGGTATAGAGTCATTAGAAACTGGGAAACATAAACAACTAGTTCACAAAGCATCTACATTGTCTCCCGTTTATTTCATCATATCTAGAGTCCCTTTTAGCATATCCTACTTGACACCCTTATTCCATTCCTGTGGGAAAGAAAACATACAAACGGGTGAGTATAAATTCTAAGTAAGGGTAAACCAAAGAAATATCAATCATATCATATTCATAAGAACATAACATTATGAAAATCATAACCTGAAAAATAGATCATAATATCATATCATGGGATAAATCATAATATTGAAATGTAATCCCAATAATCATAACTCAAAACATGATACTTTGTGGCATACATACATAATAAAAGAAAATCATATCATATTAGTCAAGACTCATTTTCAAGACTATCATAGCAGTCAATGTCCATTACTGAACCGATTTCACTCCTCGTTCCAGTCCTGTGTCACTGAACCGGATTAACTTGTCGTTCTAGCCATGTCTATATCATGAGATATAAATCTTTACCCAATTCATTGGAGGGAGTTATAGGTCCCGCCCATCTCATAGTGAAACCATTCTTACGTGTGCCACAAAATCATAAAGCATATATCATAGCATATCCCATTTAATAAAAATGGGATTCTTAAACATCATGCCATCAAAACATAAACCATATACGATAAAAGGACATCATAAAATTAATTCCATTATAAAATAATCAATGTAAAAATAGGTATAGAAAATGAACCCTATTTTATCTTACATGGAAAATAAATTTGAAAAAACCCTTGAACTCCATTCTTGAGGAAAATATCATTTCTACGTCAAAATCAATTTTCCATTTTTAACAGGTCATGCAATTTTGACCTAAAATAAGTTAATTAAAAATAAAAATGAAAACATGTAAAGTATGGTTCATGGAAATAATGATCTATGAAATCAAAAAAATACATTCAGGCCGTATAATTTAAAAAAAACATTTTTCTCGTACTTTGGACGGAAAAGTCAAAAAGTACCCCGTACTGAAAACGACAAAAGATTCCGTTCATATATTTTACTAAAAATTCACCAATAGGTAAAATTGGATTTAATAAATTGTGGGAGGATTAAAATAATATTAAATATTGAGGAAACATGGATGTGGATGATAAATATGCCCCTTTAAATTCTGATGTATAAATAGCCTCGGATAAAAATGAGATTGTATGATTTTCCCTTACCTTAGGTCTGATATGCTTTATACATATCCGAACCACCTATATAATGATTTTAAAATTATCATTTACGTATTTTAGAATCATATTCATTGTTATTATATCATATATGGTCATATTATCTTCCACTTATTAGTAATATTTCATTGCTACTTGTTATTCGGGTGTTTATTCCTTTATGTTCTTATGCGTGTTTTGTCGAATAAATTATTCTTCCTATTTTTAGGTTATTGATACATAAATTACATAATTGTATTTTTATAATATATATGACATTTATTCATTCAATTCTTATATATAATCATTGTTTAATGAAGATCATGTAGAACGAATCACATTGCACCGTGGAGACGGTGAGCCGTACATACGCATGAGCAACGATATCGTTCCCATGCTTGTGGAAATATATTGAAGTGTATGGTGTATTATAATTTATAATAAATATCACTTTACAATAAACATATATAGTAACGTCTTCCATTCTTATACCCATCCATTTAAGGTGGTGGTGCAGAAACAGATTACCCCACAGCGTGGAGACTGTATTCTGTACGAACGCACGCGTGATGATTTCATTTTCCATAGGATGCATCGAAGGTGAAATATGTTTATTTCATATTTATAATAACATATCCATATATGAGTGATATTTATGTTATTACTTTATTATGAAACAACTAAATAATAGGAAGTAGAAGAAGAAATGAATTTGAAAAAATCAGTAAAGGATATTACCTCTTCTTCGACGCGCATCTTTGAAACCTCCTCTTAGGATACTAAAATTGATCTTTAAAGAAGGCAAAGACCACTAGTATGTTTCTAGTGAAGTTGAGAAGGGAAATGGGCATGGGTTGGCTGATCATGAAGGCTCAAAGTTGTGTAAATAGGAGAGGGAGGAGGTGCCCTTTTATAAGGGAGGAGAGGGGAACCTTTGGAAACATAAGAAATATTAATTTATAATAAATCCAAACCTCACTTAAAAACCACAAAAAATTACTCAAATACAAATATTATATTAGATAGGTCTGTAATATCATCATCCAATAAAATTTATACATTTTGTGAATTTATCTTATACATTATCAACTTGATTTATCCTTATTTAATCTATTTAATTTTATTTGTGGAAATAATATTCCAAATTTTAAATCATTATAAATAATTACTTATATGTTTTTAATTTTTCATAATTGTAAACATTACTAAATTTTCGACCATATAAATATTAATTTATAATTTTTAAATATTTTTGTGATTTTTAAACAATTTTATAATATGTAATTTTTATAAAATAACAATAGTGTCAATTTTGACACTATTCATTTATTTGAATTTAAATTAACTATACACAAGAGATATGTTCGAAAAAAAATATTAAATAGATTAATAACATGTCATTTTTATATATTAAATTAGTGTAGCACATTAAATAGTTCATATAATATTTATTTTCAAACTTATAATATCATTTAATTGATATATTAAATCAATAAAATAATTTCAACATCACTATTGTGTCACAATTAATGATAATTATTTAATCACTAAAAATTATAAATAAATTCATATGATGTAGATAATTTTATTAGATTTTTGGGGACTATTTATATCTGAAGTTTTATTTTAACACCCCGAGCTTCCATGATACGGTTCTCATTTAATAATGCAATAGCTTGCATGGTACGCAAGTTCGAGTTCTAACACACCGCGACTAATCAAAGTAGCTGTTATGAATAGTAATAACCACTTTTTAAAATTATCGGAATTTTATATTTCAAAATGGACTTCATTTTTGTATTCGTAATATTGAAATTATCCTAAGTTTAATTTTTTGTAACTTTCTGAGAACTTCCAATGTTTTATGAATAGTGAAAAATACTTAAAAAAAACTTTTTTAATCACAGTATGTTATAGTGATAAATTATAGTATTGAGGGGTTTTAAAGGATAATTAGAATATATTTTTACCATTTTATCCAATGGTGGTCATTATAAATAATTTAACATTGAAGTTGGACATAAACAATTGCCAATCTTTTGATATAAATTGTTTCGTAAAAACACGCTATTTGTTGTGACATCGGGAATTAATTATAAAATTAATTAATGCAACTTATATGTTTGAAATTTTTTAAAATAGACATCATTTTTGAATTCAGAATATCCATTATATCTTAGGGTGAAATTTTGTCATTGTTCTGAAAAACTTCAATTTTTGATGAATAGTGAAACCACTAAGTGGAAGTTGAATAACTGATTTTTCGTTTAAATGAAATTTTACCACTTCTGTGTTTTGAATTTCAAAAATCCGACATACATGGTTGTCATTAAGAAGTAAACTATGGTTCAATGAGATTAAAATAATTTTTGGTGAATAGTAATTTTTAAGTTCTTAATCGCGATAAGAGGTAATTAGTGTAGTTTAAGGTAATAATAATGTTTTAATAAAATGAGATGAGCATGACACATGTCCTACCCTCATTGGATGTGTCATGGCCGGCCAATAAAATCCATGGGTCAACTTGGGGACCCCATGGAGCCACTTTAGTTTGAAAATGACATAAATACCTTTTATTTAATGTTAAAGTAAAAAATGACATAACAATGAAATGTTTTACTAAAACAATTTTTAAATGGGGTTATACAAGTCATATTTTTGACTATAAATATTCATTGGAATGCTAAAGAGATTTAATACATCATGGTATTTGTTTTATAATTTTTAGACATTATATAAATTAATTTACTTATGACATCATTATGATGCAGCGATGACCTCATTATTTAACAATTTTAATAAAATGAAAAGATAATGCAAAATCAAAGGCATACACTTGTCCAAAGACTATTGGATGGGTATATTTCTAACCCTTATCACCTTATCCACTAATTATATATGTGTGGGACCTTTAGAATCCGAAAATCATTGTATAATAATGTAACATTTCAATCATTCCAAAAGAGCCTTTCCTCTCCTCTTATAAAATGCCCCAACCTCTACCACCTTATTCAAACATTCAAGCCTTTTTGTTCGGCTAACCTCTTCCCAAATAATCTCCCCACTTCTCTCCCTTAATCATAGAAGCTTTACTTTAGTCATAAAGCCATACTAAGGAGTCCTTTTGATCAAATCAAAATGAAGAACCCGAAGAAGAGGTAACGTTTTCATCACCCTCTTTCATGTTTCTTTCTTCTTCCACTCCCTCTTGGTTTATTATTTCAATTCTAAAATTATAAATCCAGTATCTTCAATATACTGTGATGTTATTATAAATATGGAACAACCATATTCAGTATTCTACCCATCATTTAAATGACATGTCACCATACGTGCGTACGTACGGCTTACCGTCTCCACGTCGTGGTGTAATTGTTATTCAATATATTATTATTTAGATGTGTATAATAATGATATGTAATTCATGTAAATAATAAATATAACATGATAATGATTCTGTATATATGATATACTATCCAATTATATATTATTTTAATATCAAAATAATGATATTGTCGCTCGTGCGTACGTACGGACTACGGTCTCCACGAACGTGATGAGATTCATTCTCCGTCGTATCCATTCAAGTATAATTTTCATTTGATGGTTTAAAAATAATGTTTAAGGACATGATATCATTATGTATTTTAATAAGATACAACCTATCCATGAAAAACAAGACTTACGTAACAAAACATATAAATGAAAACTAGTAAGTTAACACCCGAAACAATGATAAATCTAAGATATTGTTAACAAAGCAATGTTAAAAGATCATATATGATATCATATGAATGTATATGATTCTTGTATAATTTAATTACAATTATTTCACCATTATACTGGAGGTTAACCTACCCCAACCAAGGAAAAGTACAAGGTAAGGGTTTACTTCACAACCTCTTCATTATCCAAGGTTGTTTATACATAATTATCTACTGGGACCTCGTTATCATCCACATCCATGTTTCTTAAAAATGTCTTTCAAAACATTTTTACTATTAAGTGGAAAATGGGTTAAAGTCATTTATACCCTTATACGTTTTTGAAAGGAATCTTACCGTTGTTTTCCAAACAATGTACTTTTCGACCTTTTTGACAAATTTAGGGTAAAAATATTTTTTTAACTTATACAACGGGTGCAGCTATTTTCCGCCACAATAACTTCGTCGAAGCTTCCCTTACAAGCCTATAATAATATTTTCAAAGTAAATGTATTATTTTATAATTATGGGACATTTAAATGATTTAAAAAAAAAGAGATATTTCTCTCAAATAGCTTTGATTTCATCCATGTCAACATCCTTTGATGGGTTTTAAGTTTAATTGAAATTGATTTATGATACAAAACATCCATTGAACATTTTGTGAAATATTTGACTGTGGATGTGTTATTTTTATACCATCCATAGTTTATGGAGAAATTTTTGACTTTTCGTATGCTAGTTCTAGTATGAATATTTATGTTATGTTTAAACCTATTCATATGAGGAATGTATTGGACTTAATAAGTGACGGGTGGAGCCCACTATAGCTCCTCGATGCATCGGTAGGTCTCATGAGACAACTAGACATGGAATTGGCCGAGGCCCTTTCCCAATTTGATTTATGGTTTTGGCCGAGGCCTTAATCATTTTAGACTTCTTGGCCGAGGACTTGAAAAAATGTTTCAGAATGTCTGGCATTATACATTCCCTCATTATGAAAGTGTTTATTGATATTGCATGTGATTATTCGACCAGTAGAATATCCATGTGAATAAGTAAATTTCATTATATCATTTTACTTTTGCCATATTATGTTGAAGTTCATGTTTAAAAGGCTTTTGTTTTATTTATACATTGCCTTAATTGTTAATGTTTATTTATGAAATCTTCCGCAATATTGTTATCCTTTCAGAGCATTTGAGCTCACCCCTTTCAATGTTTTAATATTTTCCAGGATGTGAAGAAGTATTTTATGAATGACCTGCAGGGTTAGTCAGAAGAGGATATGAGTGTGGACTATGAAGACTTTTATTATTAGTTTTTCACTTTATGATGTAATGTAACATTTATGAATGTATCTAGTGTTTCCAAGGCTACTAAACTAATTGGTCTTTCGAGACTTGATCTTTTGTGATCATTCCAATGTTACGAAGTAATGCACCGACTCTGGGTAGCTGGGGTCAGGGTGCTATAGTTGGTATCAGAGGCAGTTTAGTACTAACCTTGGAAGCTAGATTTAGATAAACTCTGATTAGAGCACATACCCTAAAGATAGACTTTGAGGATTAGTATAGAAGAACTTCCTAGAATTTTGTTATTGTAGAGATTTTGTGAGTTTTCCGAGCAATACATCCCTGTCTGGATACGAGCAGGTAGAGGCGACTTTCGCACAGATGTAACTAAAGGTAAAACCCAAAAACACCGCTTTGAGCTAGATTCGAACGGGAACTGGTGCACGACAACGGGCCTTGCTGCACTCTTGGTTACGACACTCCCGGGGGATATGCTTAGGATAATTTTCGTTTTCTTTACAAACCACTATGAACAGTTATGAGTATATACTTCCTCAAATAAATCCTTTTTATGATTATGGATTATATCCATAAATAGTTCAATTTATGTTAAGTATTTTAGAAGTATGGAATTATGTATTTTGATTCATAAACTAATCTAGTTTATGCCATTGTTTATAAATGGAGCCTAGTGGAAGGAATGGAAATTGTATCAATGCACGCACTCCGTGTAGGGATTGCCCTCCTGCTCAAGATAATTATTGTGGATCTGGAGATACAATTGGTGATGATCAACTTATTACCATACTGGGACAACTCACTCAAGTTATGAATAATAACCTTACTCGTATGGATCACCCTAATCCGCAACATGGAGGATCAATGTTAGACCGCTTCATAAGGCAACAAACACCAACATTTAATGGGGGTACAAATCCATTAGTAGCTGAGCAATGGATAAACTCCTTAGAGAAAATATTCCATGCCTTGGGAAGTAGCGAAAGGGAGAAGGTTGTCATGGCAGGTTACCGCCTCACTGGAGATGCCGATCAGTGGTGGTCGCTGATTCAATGCACAATGGAAGATGATGACGTATCGAATATGGAATGGAGGGAGTTCAAAGAGCTTTTCCTAGAAAAATACTATCCTCATGACCATCGAGTAGATATGAAGAGGCAATTTCTGAGTCTGAGGCAGAAGGAGGATGAGAATGTCGCAAAGTATGAAGCTAACTTTACAAGGGTAGTGAGGCATGCTGCCGATTATATACGTAACCCAAGGAGTAATATTGATCATTTCTTTGATTGGTTAAAACCATTTCTCCGTCGAGCTTTAGTATCACAATCCTTCTCATCATACGAAGATATTGTCTCGTGTGCTATCAAGACAGAAAAGGAATTCTCAAAGTCTTATGACAACAATGTAAAGCAAGAGAAGAAGAGAACGGTGGAACAAGAGACAGATAAAGGGAAAAAGGGAAAGAAGGATTTTCCATTATGTGATAATTGTGGGAAGAATCACCCTGGTACTTGCATAAAAGGAATGGGAGTTTGTTATAAATGTGGAGAAAAAGGACACCAGGCACGTGATTGCAAGGGAAAGAAAGAGGCTATCAATGTTGAATGCTACAATTGTAGGTAAATGGGACATTATGCAAATGAATGTCCTAAGCGTCCGGGAAACATACCTCAGAAAAGGCCAAGGGATCAAGGAAATTCTTATGCTGTTACTACAGTTGAAGCAGAATAATTAATGTATTGGTGCTTTTGGACTCATTGATTATATTCTGGTTATTAGAATAATGTGATATATATATATATGGATTGTACTGTAGTACTTGTTGATTTCAGTAGGGTTTTATTATGATGAAGGTAATTATATTTTTAGTATGTGACAATAAGAGAAACTTTAATTTGTTTGGGGAATCTGATAAATTGATTTTGGAATTAAGATAGCTTTTAGAGAAAGTCTGGACAGAGGTATTTTGGATAACTATAAAGGTTGGAGTGGATTAAGTTGATCATTGGAAAGTATTGTTTAAGGTTAAAAAATTTATGAAGATTATTTTTGGAATATTATAATACTATAGTTTTAGGAAATGGACAACCTGCAGGGTGGGGCATAACCCGTCGCGTCGGACAAAGCTGCAGGAATCGAACACAAAATCATAGTGTGACAGGCCTTTACTTCCTACCACTAGCCTACAAGAATCCCCTGGTTATTAAAAAATAATTTTACTAATCTAAATGGTATGTGATAACATTTCTAACCTTATACAATTAGGATAAGTATAATATTTTTGAGTTTTATTATCTTTTTGAGTGAAAGATGAGTTGAAGGTTGAAACTCTAATTGTCAAGCATAAATATATATATACCTATCTCTTATTCAATGAATGAATTAAATCTTAAAATTTAGTAAAGGGATATTAAAACAAAAAAATGTGTTATCCTAATACCTTATGTCTTGTTGAACTGATGATATTTTAAATCAACATAGATTGAAGGCTTTGAGGCCCTCAATTTGACAGTTGATTGTGATTGATGACCTCAATCACTCCCTACAAATATTTACGTTTTTCCTCCAATTATATGTCTCTAATTTCCATCAATGTTCTCCAAATCGAGATCATAATTGGGTGGTGACTTTTTCATTTCACTTTCCCTCTTATTAAGGCTAAATTTTATTAATCTTATTTCCGATGTGGGTTTTCCACAAAGGTATTTTCTATTTTCAACCTTTTATTTTCAATGAAAAATTTCAAATTGTGAGGACGCAATTTATTGAAGGAGGGGAGAATATAACACCCCGAGCTTCCATGATACGCTTCTCATTTAATAATGCAATAGCTTTCATGGTACGCAAGTTCGAGTTCTAACACACCGCGACTAATCAAAGTAGCTGTTATGAATAGTAATAACCACTTTTTAAAATTATCGGAATTTTATATTTCAAAATGGACTTCATTTTTGTATTCGTAATATTGAAATTATCCTATGTTTAAATTTTTTTAACTTTCTGAGAACTTCCAATTTTTTATGAATAGTGAAAAATTCTTAAAAACAACTTTTTTAATCAAAATATTTTATAGTGATAAATTATAGTATTGAGTGGTTTTAAAGTATAATTAGAATATATTTTTACCATTTTATCCAATGGTGGTCATTAAAATTAATTTAACATTGATGTTGGACATAAACAATTGCCAATCTTTTGATATAAATTGTTTCTTAAAAACACGCTATTTGTTGTGACAGCGGGAATTAATTATAAAATTAATTAATGCAAGTTATATGTTTGAAATTTTGTAAAATAGACATCATTTTTGAATTTGGAATATCAATTATATCTTAGGGTGAAATTTTGGCATTGTTCTTAAAAACTTCAATTTTTTATGAATAGTGAAACCACTAAGTGGAAGTTAAATAACTGATTTTTCGTTTAAATGAAATTTTACCACTTCTGTGTTTTGAATTTCAGAAATCCGACATTCATGGTTGTAATTAAGAATTAAAATGTGGTTCAATGAGATTAAAATAATTTTTGGTGAATAGTAATTTTTATGTTCTTAATCGCGATTAGAGGTAATTAGTGTAGTTTAAGGTAAAAAATAATGTTTTAATAATATGAGATGAGCATGAAACATGTCCTACCATCATTTGATGTGTCATGGCCGACCAAGAAAATCCATGGGTCAACTTGGGGACCCCATGGAGCCACATTAGTTGGAAAATTACATAAATACATTTTATTTAATGTTAAAGTAAAAAATGACACAAAATGAAATGTTATACTAAAACAATTTTTAAATTGGGTTATACAAGTCATATTTTTTACTATAAATAGTCATTGGAAAGATAAACTATTTCCTACATCATAGTATTTGTTTTATAATTTTTAGACATAAATAAATTAAATTATTTATGACATCATTATGATGCAGCGAGGACCTCATTATTTAACGATTTTAATAAAATGAAAAGATAATGTAAAATCAAATGCTTAAACTTGTTCAAAGAATATTGTATGGGTAGGTTTAGAACCCTTATCACCTTATACACGGATTATATATGTGTGGGACCTTTATAATCCGAAAAGCATTGTATAATGATGTAACATTTCAATCTTTCCAAAAGAGCCCCTCCTCTCCTCTTATAAAAGGCCCCCACCTCTACCAGCTTATTCACACTTTCAAGCCTTTTGGTTCGGCCAAACACTACCCAAAACTCTCCAAACTTCTCTCCCTTCATCCTAGAAGCTTTAATTTATTCAGAAAGCCATCCTATGGAGTCCTTTTGATCAAATCAAAAGGAAGAACCCGAAGAAGAGGTAACGTTTTCCTCACCCTCTTTCAAGTTTCTTTCTTCTTCCACTCCCTCATTGTTTATTATTTCAATTCTAAAATTATAAATCCAGTATCTTCTATATACTGTGATGTTAATATAAATATGTAACAACCATATTCACTATTCTACCCATCATTTAAATGACATGTCACCATACGTGCGTACGTACGGCTTACCGTCTCCACGTCGTGGTGTAATTGTTATTCAATATATTATTATTTAGATGGGTATAATAATGATATGTAATTCATGTAAATAATAAATATAACATGATAATGAATCTGTATATATGATATACTATCCAATTATATATTATTTTAATATCAAAATAATGATATTGTCGCTCGTGCGTACGTACGGACTACCGTCTCCACGAACGCGATGAGATTCATTCTCCGTCGTATCCATTCAAGTATAATTATCATTTGATGATTTAAAAATAATTTTTAAGGACATGATATCATTATGGATATGAATAAGACACAACCTATCCATGAAAAACCCGACTTACGTAACAAAACATATAAAAGAAAACGAGTAAGTTAACACCCGAAACAACGATAAATCTAAGATATTGTTAACAAAGAAATGTTAAAAGATCATATATGATATCATATGAATGTATATGATTCTTGTATAATTTAATAAAAATTATTTCACCATTATACAGGAGGTTAACCTACCCCAACCAAGGAAAAGTACAAGGTAAGGGTTTACTTCACAACCTCTTCATTATCCAAGGTTGTTTATACATAATTATCTACTGGGACCTCGTTATCATCCACATCCATGTTTCTTAAAAATGTCTTTCAAAACATTTTTAATATTAAGTGGAAAATGAGTTAAAGTCATTTATACCCTTATACAATTTTGAAAGGAATCTTACCATCGTTTTCCAAATAATGTAATTTTTGACCTTTTTGACAAATTTAGGGTAAGAAAGTTTTTTTAACTTATACGACGGATGCGGCTATTTTCCGCCATTAAAACTTCGTCGAAGCTTACCATACAAGCATTTAAGAATATTTCCAAAGTAAATGTATTATTTTATAATTATGGGACTTTTAAATGATTTCAAATGAGAGATATATTTCTCTCAAATAGATTTGATTTCATCAATGTCAACATCATTTGATGGGTTTTAATTTTAATTGAAATTGATTTATGATACAAAACATCCTTTGAACATTTTGTGAAATATTTGACTGTGGATGTGTTATTTTTATACCATCCATTGTTTATGGAGAAATTTATGACATTTCTTATGCTAGTTCTAATACGAATATTTATTTTATGTTTAAACCTATTCATATGAGGAATGTATTGGACTTAATAAGTGATGGGTGGAGATCGCTATAGCTCCTCAATGCATTGGTAGGTCTCATGAGACAACTAGACGTGGAATTGGCAGAGGCCCTTTCCCAATTTGATTTATGGTTTTGGCCTAGGCCTTAATCATTTTAGACGTCTTGGCCAAGGCCTTGACAAAATGTGTCATAATGTATGGCATTATACATTCCCTCATTATTAAAGTGGTTATTGATATTGCATGTGATTATTCGACCAGTAGAATATCCATGTGGATAAGTAAATGGCATTATCTCATTTTACTTTTGCCATATTATGTTGAAGTTCATGTTTAAAAGGCTTTTTATATATTTATACATTTCCTTAATTGTTAATGTTTATTTATGAAAGCTTCTCCAATATTGTTATCCTTACAGAGCATCTGAGCTCACCCCTTTCAATGTTTTAATATTTTCCAGGATGTGAAGAAGTATTTTATGAATGACCTGCAGGGATAGTCAGAAGAAGATATGAGTGTGGACTATGAAGACTTTGTTATTAGTTTTTCACTTTATGATGTAATGTAACATTTATGAATGTATCTAGTGTTTCCAAGGCTACTAAACTAATCGGTCTTTCGAGACTTGATCTTTTGTGATCACACCAATGTTACGAAGTAATGCACCGACTCTGGGTAGTTGGGGTCGGGGCGTTACATTTATGAAGATTATCACTAAATTAAAATAATTACACTTATAAGATTTAATAGAGTGACATGTTGTCAGTTTCTTTGGTTTTAATAATAATTATATTATTTCATGTACAAAAGTCCATGAAATGAATCTATTTAAACCCGCAGGTGATATGAGTAGACCTTTATTCATCCAATAGGATTTTGGAAAGTGTTATGGAAATTTTATAATATTATTTTTACCCTTAATTAACTGATTTACCTTTAACTACAAATAAAAAAATTATCGTAGTTACTATTCATAATATCTATAAAATAAAAGTAACCTATTTACATAATTTGGACCCAATTAATTCAAATATGGAATCCATCTTTAAAAATTCAAAACATAGAAGTTGCAGTAATTAATTAAAAATTAATCTCTTTGGTAAGAAAATAGGTTTTAAAAGTAAAAAATTTTCCAAAGATTGAAATGTTTTTACATATGAATTCAATGTAAAATTAATGGTAATGACATAAATTATTTTAAATTGTAAAAATATATTATATTTTTTACTTTAAAACCATTTAATATTCTAATTTAACCAAGTAAATTATTCCGATGAAAAATATAAAAACTAGAATAATAATTTTAAATAATAATTAAAAACCTAGATAAACCTATCGAATTGAATTTATAAACCTGTCAAAAACTAGATTTAATGTGGGTGCACCGTCAAAAGGTGGAAAAACTGCATTTATTTTTAAAATATTTATTTCACCTAAAAAATTTATTTTGTTCTCATACCATGTTCTATAAAATGTGTAAGATTCATAATAATGTTATAAAATACAAAATTTAGTTAATACTATAATTAAAAGCTACTTTATAAAATATTTTATTAATATATTGTTGTTTAGTGAAACTCGATATTGAGTACAACACATGCAATTGAGGGTGGTTATTTTTTTGTATAACACAATCCAAGAAAGTGTTGTTTGTAGTGACAGATTCCTTTGACGTTGCATATAGCATAAGTCATAAAAAATATAATTCTCATAAAATATCATGGTGTAACATTCTACCCCCCTTAAAATGAATTTCACACCTAAAAGTCGTCACTTCGTAGGAAACATATGAGGATACCTCTCCCTCATCATATCCTCAAGCTCCCATGTCGCTTCTTCTAATTGGTGTTTCCTCCATAAAACATTCACTAAGCGAGTGGTCTTGTTCCATATAACATTTTCACTATGATACAAAATCTCTATCGGCGGTTCTTCATAAGAATGATATTGCTCCAGCGGTACAACTTCTGAGCTTAGTACATGTGAAAGATCAGGTATGTACTTTCTCAGGAGAGATACATGGAACACATCATGAACTTGAGAGAGATTCGGTGGAAGTTCCAATTGGTATGCTATTGTCCCAACACGATCCAGTATTTTTAAAGGACTGATATACCTAGGGCTTAGCTTTCCCTTCCTTCCAAATCACATTACTCTCTTCCAAGGAGATATTCATAAGAACAATTTATCGCCCACTTCAAACTCTAGGTCTTTATTTCGGTTGTCGTCATAACTTTGTTGTTGACTCTGAGCTGCTCTTATGTGTTGTTGAATAGAAATGACCTTTTCTGCCATCTCATTAACAAGATCAGGTCCTAATAGATTCCTTTCCCCAACTTCATCCCAACAAGTTGGAGTTTTTCATTTCTTTCCATAGAGAGCTTCATAAGGAGCCATATGAATACTGGAGTGAAATATATTATTATATGAAAATTCCACCAAATGTAGGTTTGGATCCCAACCACATTCGAAATCCATAGAGAAAGCTCTCAACATGTCTTCAAGGGTTTGAATTGTTCTCTCAGACTAATCGTCTGTCTGAGGATGATAAGTAGTACTGAAACTCAACTCTGTATCTATAGTATGCTAAAGATTTCGCTAGAACATTGAGGTAAACCTAGGATCCCGATAAGATATAATGGGAAGTGGTACTCCATGAAATCTTACCACTTCCTTTACATATATCCTGGAAAGCTGACCCATATAAGAATCTTCTCTAATAGTAATGAAGTGTTCTGCCTTCGTAAGATGATCAACTATAACCCAGATAGAATTATTACCTTTGGATGTTTTAGGAAGTTCAGTGAAAAAGTACATGGTGATGTTTTCCCATTTCCATTCTGGTATTGGTAATGGTGGTAACATCCCCTTAAACTTCTTTCTCTCATCTCTATGTTGTTGACAAACCAAGCATCGAGAGAATTATTGAGCTGCTTTTCTTTTCATCACATCCCACTAGAAGTACTCTTTCTGGTCCCTATACATCTTCTTGCTTCCAAGATGAATAGAGAATGAAGAGCTATGATCCTCATCCAGCAGCTCCTTCTTTAATTCTGGGATGGGAGGAACACAAACCCGATTCTTGAACCTTATTATCCCATCACAATAAAGGTTGAATAAAGGAACATTTCTCACCTTCTTTTGTAACTCTACATCTTCTTTATGTGCCTCTTTAATCCTCACAAGAATAGATGGTTGAACATTAATTTGAGAAAGATAATATATATTCCCTTTCATTATAATTCCTAGATTTATCCTTTGTAAATCCATAAATATTGGATATTTTGTGATTATCATCATTGATAAGCTAGAATGGTCTAGTAGACTAAATGCATCCACCACCTTGTTTTCTTTCCCAGGATGATAATGAATTGAGCAGTCGTAATCCTTAATTGACTCCAACCATCTTTTTTGGTGCATATTCAGCTCCTTTTGTGTGAAAATATAATTTAAACTTTTATGATCAGTATAAATATGACACCTTTCACCATAAAGATAATGCCTTCATATATTTAATTCAACGATTACCACGACTAAATCAAAATCATGAGTTGGGTAATTTTGCTCATGGATTTTCAACTGCTTTGAGGCATAAGCTTTCACCATTTCATTTTTCATGAGAAAACACCCCAATTCTTTCTTGGATGCATCACTGTAGATCACAAACCATTCATCACTGCAAGGTAGTGTGAGCACATGTTCACTGGATAACCTTCTTTTTAACTCCTTGAAATTATCTTCACACTCCTCTGTCCAAACGAACATAACTCTTTTTCGAGTCAACCTGGTGAGTGGATTAGATATCGTTGGAAAAATACTTCACAAAACGTCGATAATATCAAGCCAAGACAAGAGAAATTTGGATCTCAGTTACTGTTGTTTGTCTCGACCATCTTTCGATAACCTCTGTTTTTTATGGATCCATATATATCCCCATTTTTAGATTATGTGACCCAAAAATGAAACATTTTGAATTTAAAATTCATACATGGTAAAGTTGGCATAAAACTTATCCTTTCTGATGGTCATTAATACAATTTTCAAGTGATCATCATGATCATCCTTGCTATTTGAATAGAAAAGAATGTCATCTATATAGACTACCTCAAAATAATCAACATAGTCTCTAAAGACTCTATTCATCATATCCATGATGATATATGGGGCATTCGTAAGACGAAATTGCATCACTATAAATTCATAGTGTCCATACCTTATACGGAAAGCCGTCATTTGAATATCATCTTTTTTGACCATTAATTGATGATACCCTGAACAAAGATAAATCTTTGAAAAGTATTGAGCTCCACGTAGTTGGTCAAATAAGTCATCAATGCACAAGAGAGGATATTTTTTCAAGACAGTGATCTGGTTAAGTTCTCGATAATCAATGCAGAGTCTCATTGATCCATCTTTCTTCATAACAAACAGAATAGGTGCTCCCCAAGGTGATGAACTATGGCATTTGAATCCCGTATCAAGATTCTCTTGGATTTGCTTCTTCAATTCATGCAACTCAATTGGGGACATTCTATATGGTGTCTTTGAAATAGGCATAGCACCCGGTATGAGTTCAATTGAAAATTCAACTTCACAATTTGGTGGAAGACATGGAAATTTATTCCGGAAGACATCATAAAACTCCCGTACAATGTGTGTATTCAAAATCCTGAGTTTCTCTCCAACCATTTGAGATAAATAACCTTAATATAGTCGAATCAATACAAAAAATATGGAAGAAATGTCCACTGGAAGGTCATTTTCATCCTTGCATTGATAGATTATCATAGATTGATCTGGAATATGAAATTTGACTTCCCTTCTTTGGAAATTGATATGAGCTCCATATAAAGAAAGCCAATCCATGCCAATAATCACATAAAATTCCACTGTAGGAAGGATCCCAAGATTTGCATGAAGCACTTTCCCACAAACATCAATCGTAGAAGAATTGTAAACTTTTTATGCGACTGTTGTGCCATTAAGAGTTGTCACAACTAACTCAACATATAAATGTTGAGGTAATACGGTGATACCCTTATAAAATTTTCAGAAATAAAAGAGTGGGTGGATCCATAATCAAATAAAACATTTGAAACTTTAGAGTGGATGGTAAGTGCACATTTCACCACTTCGTTATCATACTTCAGATCGCCGATAGTAATTTCATGTGACATTACTTTGTCATTGGACTTAATAATTTTTTGATGTCGATCATCATCAACAACCCTTTGATTTGGGCCTTGATTGTCATAATTACCCATCTCCTTGCACTTGAAACAATGAAGTATGGGAGGTGATTTATCAGTTCCCCTTTCTTTGTTCGAATCAATAGATATATTCTTCCCATTATTTTGACATTCAATTGCCCGATGACATTGATTTCCACACTTAAAACATTTTCTTGTCCCTTTAAGTAAATCCCTTCCATGTTTCTTTCCACAATTTGAGAATAAAGGAAAGCTCATCTTATTTTCAGTGTGGTCATTAGATTTTCCTCTAAATTCCATTTTCCTATTCTTATCGAACCCATATGACTGATGGGTTACTCCAATATCCATCTCAACCTTGAGAGCACATTGAACAATTTACTCATAGATATTGAAGTACCTTATGGAAAACGCCCTTCGAATAAATGGTTTTATGCCACTAACGAATCGAACGATTTTACTCTTAGGTTGGATAATAATTCTGGAATCGTACCTTGAAAGTCTTGTAAAATTGTCATTGTAGTTACCATCAGATTCATCATCCTTTTTCTTCAGTTCAAGAAACTCTTTCTCCATCTTTGTTCGAAGAATATGAGGGAAGTACTTATTGAAGAATAAGTTCTTGAACTTGTCCCATTCCATGGAATCAATTTCATATCTTTGCCTCATATTTGTGATAAGATTCAACCATTGATCAGCTTTAATATCCAAACGATATACTGCAATGATTACTTTATCATGCTCAGAACATTGAAGGACTGAAAATATCTTTTCATTGGTACTGATCCATTGTTCAGCCACTAATGGATCAGAAGAACTGCTGAATGATGTTGGACGCTGCCTCATGAAGGATTCAATGGAATGTTGCTCCTTCCTTTTCTCATTTGGAAGTCCTGCATGATTCATAGCATGAGAAAGTTGTGTGAGCATAACTATAAGATTTTTCATTCTGGCTCACATAACATTTGGTTTCTTAGGTGGACAGTTATTTCCTTTTCCGTCGCATTCAGCACTAACACGGTTCCTTCGGGTTTCATCCATTAACTAAAACCAAGAATCATAGTGTGAGATACACTAATTATAATAGGAAAACCACATAATCTGTAATTAAATTTCACACTTTAGGTCTTATCATAGGATATTCATGGCGATTTCTAAAACACTAAGATTATGTTCTATGCTTAGAAATCTCCTTCGGGTTCTTACTATGGTTTTCATATCCTATTTTCCAATGGTTGACTATACCTTTCCACTGATACCAACTATAACAACCCATAGATTACATACATTGTTATTACTTTAGAATTGAAGCATACTTATTATAACATATAACAAAACCATGGTAGGTCCATGTAGATATAGTGTCTTTAGAAACTCGGAAACAAAAACAAGTAGTTCACAAATCATCTACAACGTCTCTCGTTTATTTCATCATATCTAGAGTCCCTTTTGGCATATCCTACTTAATACCCATATTCCTGACCGGGGGAAAAGAAAACATACAAAAGGATGAGCTCAAATGCTCAGTAAGGGTATACAAAGAAATATCAATCATATCATATTCATAAGAACATAACATTATAAAAATATTAACCTGCAAAAGAGATCATAATATCATATCATGGGATAAATCATAGTAGTGAAATGTAATCCCAAAAATAATAACATAAAACATGAAACATTGTGGCATACACACAAAATATTAGAAAGTAATTTCATATTATTCAAAACTCTTTGACAAGAGTATCATTGCGGAGAAAGTCCATTACTGAACCGAGTTCATTCCTCGTTCCAGTCTTGTGTTACTGAACCAGATTAACTTTCCGTTCCAACCATCTCAATCTCATGATATATAAATATTTACCCAATTCATTAGAGGGGGATATAGGTACCACCCATCTCATAATGAAACCATTCATATGTGTGCCAAAAAATCATAAATCATAAATCATAGCATGTCCCATATAATAAAAATGGGATTCTTAAACATCATCCCATCATAACATAAACAATATAAGATAAAAGGACTTTATAAAATTAATTCCATCATAACATAATCAATGTAAAAATATGGATTGAAATAGAACTCTATTTTTTCTTATATGGAAAATAATTTTGATAAAACACTTGAACTCCATTCTCGAGGAAAATATCTTTTCTACTTCATTTTTTATCCTTTCTTAATAGGTCATGCAATTTTAAACTAAAAGAAGATAATTAAAAATAAACATGAAAACTTGTAAATGAATATTAATGTAATGAATGTTCTTGGAAATCATAAAAACCCATTAATGCCGTATAATATTAAAAAACATTTTTCTCGTACTTTGGATGGAAAAGTCAAAAAGTACCTCCTACTAAAAACGAGAAATGATTCATTTCATATCTTTTACCAAAAATCCACCAATAAGTAAAAATGGATTTAATCAATTATATGAGGATATAAATAATATTAAATATTGAGGATACATGGATGTGGATGATAATTATGACCCAGTAAATTCTAAAGTATAAACAGTCTCAGATAAAAATGAGATTGTTAGATTTTCCATTACCTTAGGTCCGATATGCTCTGTACGTATCTAAACCTCATGTATACTGATTAAAACAATTTCATTGACTTATTAAATAATCATATCCATTGATATTATATAATATATAGTCATATTATTATATTTTTATTAGTAATATTTCATTGCATCTTTTTATTCGGGCGTTTATTGGTTTATGTTCTTATACTTGTTTTGTCGAATAAATTATTCTTCCATGTTTTAAGATATAGATACATAATTTACAGAATCGTATATTTATATTATATATCATATTTATTTATTCAATTAGTTTATATAATCATGGTTTAATGAAGATCATGTAGAACGAATCACATCGCACCGTGGAGACGGTAAGCCATACGTATGCACGAGCGACGATATCGTTCCAAGGATTGTGGAAATGTATTGATATGTATGGTGATTAATATTTTAGAATAACTATCACTTTAAAATAATCATATATTGTTATTTATGCCATTTTTATACACATCTGAGCATGGTGGTGTTGGAAAAACAGATTACACCACAACATGTAGATGATATTCCGTACGTACGCTCGCACGATGATTTCGTTTTTCGTAGAATGGATCGAAGGTGAAATATGGTTGTTTCGTATTTATAATAACATATTATAAGATTGATACAGATTTTATTACTATATTATTAAACAAAAAAATAAAACGTAGTAGAAGAAGGGATGAATTTGGAAGAATCGGTAAAGGATATTACCTCTTCTTCGACACGCCACTTTGAAACCTCCTCTTAGGATACTAAAATTGGTTTTTGAAGAAGACCAAGTCCTCTAGTATGTTTCTAGGGAAGATGAGATGGGAAATGGGTAGGGGTTGGACGATATTGAATGCTCAATGATGTGTAAAGAGGAGAGGGAGGAGGTGCCTTTTTATAAGGGAGGAGAGGGGGGCTTTGGAAAACATAAGAAATATTAATTTATAATAAATCCAATACCCACTTAAAAACCACCAAAAATGACTCAAATCTGAATATTATATGAGATAGGGTTGTAATACAATCATCCAATATAATTTATACATGTTGTGAATTTATTTTAAACATTATCAACTTGATTTATCCTTATTTAATCTATTTAATTGTTTTTGTGGTAACAATATTATGAATTTTAAATCATTATAAATAATTAATTATATGTTTTGAATTGTCCATAATTGTATACAATACTACATTTTAGACCATATAAATTTTAATTTATTAATTTTAATTTTTTTAAACAATTTTATATATGTAATTTTTATAAAATAACAATATTGTCAATTTTGAAACTATTCATTTATTTTAATTTAAAAAAAATATAAACAGAAGATATGTTCGAAATAAAAGATTTAATAAATTAATAACATGTCATTGGTATCTATAAAATTATTGGAGAACATTAAATATTTCTATAATATTTATTTTAATACTTTTAAAATCATTTATTTGATATTTCAATCAATAATACAATTTCAACATCACTATTGTGTCATAATTAATGATAATTATATAATCCCTGAAAATTATAAACAAATTCATATGATGTAGATAATTTTATTATATTTCTTGGGACTATTTATATTCGATGTTTTATGAAGTATACCACTAAATTAAAATTAACCCACTTATAAGATTTAAGATAGTGACATGTTGTCACTTTCTTTGGGTTTAATAATATTTATATTATTTCATTGTCAAAAGTCCATGAAATAAATGTAGTCTGACCCTTACGTTATATGGGTATAATTTTATTCATACAATAGGATTTTGAAAAGTTTTAGAGTAATTTTATAATCTTATTTTTACCCTTAATTACCAGAATTACCTATAACTGCAGGAAATAAAAATTATTGTAGTTACTATTCATAATATCAAAAAAACTAAAAGAACCCTATTAACATAATTTAGACCAAATTATTTCAAATATGGAATCAATTTTTCAAAATTCAAAACATAGAAGTTGCAGTAATTAATTTAAAATTAATCTCGTTGTTAGGAAATGAGTTTTAAAAGTTAAAACATTCCCAAAGAATGAAATGTTTTTAACTATGAATTCAATGTAAAATAAATGGTAATGACATAAATTATATTAATTGATAAGAATATATTATATTTATACTTTAAAACCATTCAATATTCTAATTTAACCATATAAATTATTTCGATGAAAAATGATTATTTTAATTAAAATATATCGTGTTTTTACTATTAATTAAAATATAAAAGTTATTAGAATAATATGAAAAATTTATCCAAAGTAAAGTTTTATATCCTGATTCTAAAGAATAATTTTATTTTGTCAAATTGAACTTATAATTCTTTCAAAAACTAGATTTAATGTGGGTGTGTCATTAAATGGCGGGAAAACAACATTTTTTGAAGAATACTTATTTTACCCGAAAAATTTATTTTGTTCTCATACGATGTTCTAGAAAATGTGTAAGATGAATAATAATGATATAAAACTTAAAAATTTAGTTAATACTATTCATAATGGCTAGTTTATATAATATTTTAATAACATATTATTGTTTAGTGAAACTCGATATTGCGTACAACTGACACTATCTAGGAAGTTTTCTTTTGCGTATAACGCAAGAAAAGCTAGTGTTGTGTGTAGTGAATGATTATGTTGATGTTGCTTATAAAATAAGACATAAAAAATATACTTCTCATAAAATATCAAGGTGTTACAGTTTGATTTTGGAGGAATTTTAATTGTGTAAAAAATATTATTATTTATGTATATAATAAATAATGAAACTAATAATTTAGGAATAATTAATTTTTTTAATTTTGTATATGTAATGTTCAAATTATCAAAATTATTTAAAATATATTAGTATTATGATATAGTGATATTATTTATTATCAATGAATTTGTGTATACTTTTTATTTTTTTCACCGATTCCAATAGTGCGTATACGGGGGCTTCACTAAAGTGGGAAATGATTTATGAAATATAGTGATACAACAATGAATGTTATTCAATTTTTACTCGTGGATTGTTATGATGTTATACCATATTCATTATGATATATTATTTTACATCAAGTAAATTTACATGTTTTATGGTATTGATAATCACCGAAAAAACACTTTCATAATGATTTAATTGAATTATCTCTATAGATAAAATTGTAAAATATACACTGATGATGAAATTATAAGGTATATATTCACACAAAAATATTCAAGCATTCAAAATTATATTGAATTTCTGTATTGAATAAAATATTTAAAATAACATAAAATTTAAAAGTACTATTAAAACCCTAGAATATATTCATAAATCATTATGTATGAATATCAATGGATATTCCAATAACAATTTACCTCTGGATGAGTTCATATACAAAAATATATTCTATTCATTAATTAAAATGTATCAATATGAATAAACATTTTGGAATAATTGAAAAAAATAACATGATTGGAAAACATTTAATAATAGAATCTATTAATTTCAAAACTGTTATATGACATTATAGAGATGGTCTAACACATAAAATAATACATCCACAAAGTATAGAGTCAATAATATACCTATACTTACAACAATCAATGAGATGTGTATTTAAATATTAGTGAAAATGTATTTCTCATTAAATAACCTTCTAAATGATTTTTCCCTATGAATTAGAATGTTGTATTTTGTATACATGACAAACATATATAAAAATAAACTATGTAAATGTAATATTCATTTAATATATTTTATATATGTTTAATATGATAAATTTTTATCTTGAATTTTTGTAAGATACATATTATATAAAATAATAAATGGAAAGCATAATATTTCATGGGGTTGTATAATATTCATGCAAGGTTAATGAGAAATTTAAAACACTCATGTGTAGAAAATATGATTTTTAGAAATCATGTGTAATGGTAAAGGATAATTTACATAGGTTGTGGTAGGGTGCCACCAATATTACATAAAAGAATAATAACATTTTCAAAATACATGTATAAAGGCATATGAAAACATTTGTAATGGATAAACATAAAATATAAAGGTCATGTATTATCACAAATAAATAAAATGTAATAAAATATTTGTTATACACTATACTATTATAATAGAAAAATTACCAAAATATAATAAAAAAGTAAATGTTTTTCAAATTTTTTTCTTTAGATAATGGAAATACTAGGAGAAATTATTATTGTGAAAAAATATAAATGACTATTAAGTATTCCAAAAGAATACAAAAAATATTTATCTATAATAATCTGATCATTGTATGATTTCTGAATAAAAGTTATCAAAAAATTATCCATCTTTTAAAAATTTTCAAAATGCATAAATAAAATAAATAAAGAATAAATTTTCTTATGTTGAAAAATTTATAAATGAATATTTTAAATGAAATATCTAATTTGTAAATTATTATCTAAAAAATATATTTCTTTCATTCCCCATTCATATATATTTTCTAAAATTTATATAAATGAAATGATTTAATAAAAAATATTAGCATCTTAATTTTTTGTAGTAACATATTAAAAGATATTATCTACTTTATTGAGATAATATAAATTAATATGACATCACATGTAAATATGATTATTTTAAAAATGTTTTAAATAGATTTCTTAATATAAAAACAAATTTATTGTAGTAAAATTTGAATATTTTATAATTTAAAACAAATATTAGAAATAGTTTTTATAATATATATAATTATTGAGAAAAACAAGGTACAGTAGAAATATATTTAATTTTAGTAGTTGATAAAAATATAGACTATTATTTTTGTGAACACTAAGAAAAAAATTATATATACGACAACCCACATAAGAGGATAAATCATTATCAATTTCCCATCCTCTAAAATCATAGTCCGATTTAATAATAAACATAGACACATTTTTTAAGAAGAAAATATTATCTAATAGATTATTGGAAATATCTAAAAATATTAATAATGTTCGAGTTGGTGTCCGGAGAACCAACTTTTGTACTTTGATTACATGAATGTACACATACTATATATTGTTCATTATTCTACATTACTATAATATAATAATGTCTTGGACTATTTGTTGCATTAATATGATGATGGAAGATCTCCACTATGATGAGAACATTGGAATTATATAACAATATTCTTAAATAAAGTTCTACAGTTAGATGAGATACTGTGATAGGACACATTGTATACAGATTGTCATGTACGAGTACTCGTAAGAAGATGAGAGACTCTCTTAGAGAGTTCTCACTTGGTATCCTCTAAGATGGGAGATTATATGAACAAAAACGTCATTAGTAATTCCACCTTTCTTGGTGTCATAGAACATTCCAAGCTAAGAGTGTGTGTAATGGTCCTCATATTGAAAGATTATCATTAACTCATATCATGACTCACTCACTTAGATTTACTGACAAAAACCGTCATGAAGATAGTTGGCCAGAAGTAGGGTACATTGGGTGCATCACGAATGACATGTTGTTAATGGATAAGTCGAGGAAGGATTTTTCCCTTTCATATTTATGGATGTAGATATCTTGAGCCCTATGATTTAAATAGAACTGTCACCCAATTTTTATGGTCATGATGTCCCGATGGGTTTATTTCTGAAGTCAATGAGTTTTAGATCATGAATATAGGTTAATGACACTACCATGTAACCTTCTTGATGAAATATTGAGACAAAGGGATTAAATTAAATGGTATGAATTTTTATGTGGTGACACGTCATTGCGTATGTCAAGTAATTAATGATTCGATGTGGGGGTTTTCAATCAGAATTAATGAAATAAATAAAATTTTTAACGCATTTATTTATTATCCTAAAACTATAACCTCAAACATGATAATAAATATCCTCACAACCCAACACTTTTCTCTAATCGATTTGCAAAACAATTTTGGAGAATTTTCTCAAGGACGAATGAACCCCTTCCACCAAGAACGCTCTTGAGACTAAGAGAGATCCTCCTCCATCCGATCAAGGCAATCTAAGGCGGACAATGAAAGCAATGGTTTCTCCACAGTAGCACTCGGAGATTCTTTTCGCTATGTCCAGAGATACGTAGTGCATGTGTGGATCACAACAAGTGGAAGTATACACTTGGATTCTGCGATGTAAGGATGAATCATATCAGAATGTGATAAAAAATATCAACTAAGAAAAAACGCCATAAAAGGTAGTTCTTTTCAATTAATTAAATTAATTATAATCAAACTATGATGATCCTCCTTTTTGGTTTTGGGACTATTCATCTTCTTTGTATATTTCAATGATTCGTTCCACGGAGTTTGGTTTTTATCATCATATTGATCATGGATTGATCATTTCTATGAAAAAAAGTCATGTGGGCACATCCATCCACGAGCTTCCACTGCGCTCGGGATCTTTAAGTGGTATCATAGGGATGTTACAACGTTTATTATTGTTTTTTAATTTTTGTTGATAATTATGCATTTAAATTTGATTCAATTCAAGATAAAAAGTTCTATAAAACTGAATGAACGATATCTATTCTTCCTATATTTCTCAATTCACATCACAGAAATGACCTTATAATTTTAATTTTGATTAAAATACAAATGAGGAACTCATTTTTAGGATCCAATCATTATGTCTGTACAACACAGCAAAACACGGTGTGTAGTGAAATCTACTCGCCGTGTTTGTAGGTTCAATGAACCGGTACTGATCCGCAAAACCACACTGTCTTAATTGATCATACCTATGTTTTTTTATACACATGGTTGACTATAACTGAACTATGTGTGGAAACCGGAATAAAATACATGTATGTTGAATCAACACGCCATGTAGTTCAATCCAATATAGGTAAAACCGTGTACCAGGAAACATAGTGTAACCGCGTACATGGGATTACTAGGTTGGTAACCACATAACGAGTTAGTACATGCCGTGTTAGATTAATCTACATGTCGTGTACTCCAAAATTTCCAAAATACAAAAACATGCCAAATCCCATGACTTGTACATTGGATAAAAGGTGAAAAGAAATACACGTTGCTTAATATAGCCTACACGTCGCTTACTTTACAAAAAATGGAATTTCACCATGTTTCCTCTAATGTACAAAGACCCATACAAGGAATATGGATGAGAATAATCTCAAGGATATTTAGAAAGGAATTTAAGATAATGAAATGATTAACTATAACATGATAATTAATTTAATACAAGCATGACATTTCGTGATTAAAAGAACAATTAGATGAATTTTAATACTAAATATGTGTAAATGTCATTGCATGCTATGGATGATCATGAGCTTGACCAAAGACACTTTGTGTTTGTAATGTTTCATTTAAATTTATTTAATTTAAATTCGTTGGCCTATGAGAAATCATCCAATAAAATGTAGGGCCATCATGCCCATTGTTTCTTTAATGTAAACCCCATGTAATGGAGGATCTCCCAAGCTAGAGGTGATGGTTCAAAATCCGAAGTTGAGGCGAAAAAAACCAAAGAAGTTACAAAGGAGGACAGGTGGGAGATTCAAAACATGAACCATCTAGTTCAAGGTGTTTTTCCCTAGGTCAGAGTTAGCTTATCAAAACCTCAATATTAGCTATCAAAAGAAGCTCATGATCATGGAATCTTATTTTATTTCTATCTTATTTCATGGTTTATTTATTATGTATGTGTTTTTGTGATCATATTTTTAATGAAATAAACAAGAATGAAAAGATATAGTAAAATAAAAAATGTACTATGCGTAAACATTATGAAAACATTGTTAATCACTTAAGGAGGCATCAATTAATTATTATAATCATGTGATAATGTGAAACTATGCATAAAAGATTGGAATCCCTTAAACACCATATTAAATCATACCAAGCCTTCAGTTACATGATTAAGGGAAAGACTCAAAAAAACTATGTGTTTGACCAACCGTTGTTGGGACACTTACTTTTATAATGGAAGCTATTATGAATGTTTTGGATGACTTAAATATTTTACCTAAAGAGGATTAGCCATTGTTAGACTTATTGTAAAATGGAGGCATGTATTTTGGAAATTCAATTCAGGATTTCATGATTGGGGGGTCCGCTCAATAGTTCATGGAACTGTAAGATCAAATTTGGAAAATACCTGACTACCTAAATATCCATAAATTTCTTGACCAACCCTTGTTGGGGTTGTGTTATGGGGAATATGGATCCTTGCCACTAGAATGTTATAGTAACTAGGCATTCCATGTTCAATGTTTAGGGCCTTTGGGAAAATATAAAATAGTGGAAGAATTAATAAATTCATTTATTATTTTTCATGAAACGTAATAAAATGGAACTAATGAATCTACTCTTTTAAATTGTAGAAACAATTTGAAAAACTCGTCAACCAGATTTTCTCTGTGATCAATACTAGAAAAAGACAATATCTTCACCAGTAGTAACTTTCAAGAATATTTTAGGTTCCTTTGGGTTATCCTACGCCATGTATGAATGTTTTACATGATGGAGTGCTCACATCATGTTTCGCGGGCCAAGCGGCGAGTGATGAATATTTCTTGGTCTATGATCAACATTTGAATGATGAACATGGCATTCAATGTCTTTTGCTTTCATCAATGTATAGTTATCTCATGAAGTCCCATGATGACATGGATTCCTACAGCATGCTCGAGCACCACCATGGTCTATACCAGGAGAGAAAAATATAGTAAAGGTTTGAGATCTCCAATACACTATTTCATAGCAGTCTTGGAGAGGGTGCCCCAGCTGGGCCTCAAGTAGTCAAGCTCATTGGCTACATTGAGAGCATGGAGGTTCTAGGGTTTAAACTCCTTGAAGAACTGGGTATCGAACTCATTCTTGCATCCCTCCCATGGAGCTTCTCTAACTTTGTTGTAAATTTCATCATGAACAACATTGAGAAGTCTCTATATTATCTTATTATCCTCATTCACCAAGTGGAAAATTATATGAAGCATGAAAAGACTTCTTCCCTTATGGAAAATAAATGGAAAGGGAAGGCGAAGATATTTTGGCCCAAAGAATATTCAACTCCATCCAATAAAAGGAAGATCAAACGGGAAGTAATAGAACATGAGGCTGTTGGTTTCGAATCTGGCACGAAGGGCCATTGGAAGAAAAACTACACCCAACCAAGGAATAAAGGGGAAGCTTCAGGTGCATTTGTTATCGAATGATATCTATATATTTCTACCAATTAAGTATTAGATACTACTCTTGGTGGTCACATTTTTATCCAAATATAGAAACCAATTGTATTCAGAATGATTGACCGAGGTGAGGTGTATCTACAAGAAGCCAACGGAGACAAACTCATTGTTGTAGATGACGGAGATTACCACCTCACAGTGCCTACTAGGATGGTCTAGGTATTAAATGTATGTTATTATTTACCCTCTGTAACCCAAAAAATTAGTTCAGTATCTTGATTAGATACTGATGGATTCATCATCATGTTTGGAAATGAATGTAGCTAATTTTATAAAGATGGAATTTCTTTTGGTAGGGTACATTTATATAACGTCCTTTATGTATTAGACTACAAAAACCAAGTAATGCATATCCATGAAAAAGTTAATTCGCCTGACACATACCACACCAAACATTGGCATCATCGGCTAGGTCATGTCAATGAGAAATATTTGACAAAATTACATCAAGATGTGTATTTAGACTCTTTCAAACTAAAACCACTTCGTATATGTCATTCATGTCTACAAGGATAAATAAAAAAACCCCATCTAGTGGGAAAGGTGAAAGGGATAATGATCATCTAGAATTAGTTCACACAGATGTATTTGGACTATTTCCAGTTGAAGAAATGGGTGGGTTCTTGTACTCCATTACTTTTACTGATGATTTTTGTAGATATGAATATATTTACATAATGAGGTATAAGTCAGATTCTTTTGATCTGTTCAAAGAATACCAGAATGATGTTGAGAATCATTGTGGTAAAAATATTATGAAACACTACTCAGACAGAGGAGGAGAATATCTTAATCAGAACTTCAATGATTTCTTATGGGAGTTTGGGATTCTATCTCAACTCACTCCTCCTTACACGCGATAGTGCAATGGTGTATGTGAAAGGAGGAACAAAACACATTTTGACATTGTGGGATCAATGATGAGTCATGTGAGTCTTCCATTATCCTTTTTGGTATATGCATTACAAAAGGAAACAAACATACTAAACCAAGTACCAACTAAATAGATATATGTTATATCATACTTGCAATGGTGTGGATGAAAATCCATGTTATCAAATTTACATTTATGGGGTAGAGAAGCATTTTTCAAGGCCTCTTCAGGTAACAAACGTGGTCATCAAGGAAAAATTTGTACCTTTATAGGATATCCCAAGGAATCAAGGGGATATTACCTACTCAACCCATCAGATATAAAGGTTATAGTGGCAAGACGCACCATATTCTTTTAGAGGGAACATATCTCCAATAGATATTGTGGGAGCGAGATAGGCTTAGATGAATTCGACGATCAAGATACACAGGAGTTGGTAAAAGAACAAATTCCACAATGCTCTATAGAAGAACAATCTGTTCGAGAGGAAAAATAACTATGTAGGAGCACGAGAGAGGGTAGAGAACGAGAACGATATGGTTTTCTTATCATGGAGGATGGTGACTAATTATTGGTTGACAATGATGACCATCTTACTTATAATGAAGTAGTTGAATGTATAGATTTTTTGACGTGGCTAGAAGCCATGATTTCTAAAATGGTTTTCATGTACCAAAACCAAGTCTTGATTTCGGTAGATACTCCAGTTGATGTAAAGCCTTTTTGTAGTATATGGGTTTTCAAGATGAAACTGGGCATAGAGGGACACATCAGCATCTATAAGGCACAAATGGATGAAAAAGGTTTTAGATAGCGTCATTAAATATATTATGATGAAACCTTTTCATTGGATTCAATGATGAAATCTTTCAGAATCCTATTGGAAATTGCTACTTACCATGAATATGAAATTTGGCAAATGGATGTCAAAAAACCATTCTTTAACAAGATCCTCTAGGAAGATGTCTAGATAACAAAACCAGAAGGGTTTGTGACTCAAAAGGATTCCAACAAGGAATAAAAGTTGCAGAAATCCATTTATGGATTAATGAAAGCATCATGGTCATGTAACATTCGTTTTTATGAATCCGTAACAGAATTTGGCATTGTTAAGAATGAATGTGAGCCTTGTGTCTACAAAATAATTTGAGGAAGTGTAGTCGTTTTCCAAATAGTATATGTTGATGACATTTTACTAATTGGAAACGATGTACCTGACTTATAGTTAGCTAAGTCATGGTTGGATAAATGGTTTTCTATGAAAGACTTGGGTGAGGTAGCATAAGTTTTGGAGATCCAGATCCATCATGATAAATCCAACATAATGTTAGGCCTGAGTCAAAGTACATACATGGACAAGATACTGAAGATATTTTGAAAGGAATAGTCCAAGAGGTTATTAATGCCAGTGTCACATGGCATTCATCTTTCGAAGAAAATGTTTCCTCATATAGATGAGGAATGAAAGAAAATGGCATGGATCCCTAACGAATCTTTGATTGGGTCAGTCATATATGATATGTTATGTACAACGCTATATGTTTCATATGAATTAAGTGTAGTTTGAAGATATCAATATGATCCAGGAGACCGCAATTGGATGGAAGTCAAGACAATCATTAAGTATCTGACGAGTACTAAGGAAATGTTCTTTGTTTATGGTGGAGATGAGGAACCAGTCATCAGAGGACATGTAGATGCTAGTTTCTAGACTGATTATGATGACAATAAGTTGCGTACTAGATACATCTTTAGTTTGAATGGGGGTGCAGTGAGCGAGAAGAGCTCAATGCAACTTGTGGTTGTAGATTGTACAGTAGAGCCCGAGAATATCATAGCTTCTGATGCAGGTAAAGAAGAGGTATGGATGAAAATCTTTGTCCAAGAGTTATATATAGTACATAGTAGTAAAGATCCTATCACACTCTATTGTGATAATAATGCAGCGGTGGAACTTGCATTGGAGCCATGGTCACATCAGTAGACAAATAACATACTTCGGAAGTATCATCTCTTGAGGGATTTTTCTCATATAGGTGAAGTTTCAAGGATCAGTATTTCAACAGGAGACAGTGTGGCATACCCCTTTACTAAAGCTTTGACCTAGCACGAAACATGATCATCATTTGAAGTCTAGTGAACTAAAAGTCATATGTAGTTGGGTGTAGTCCATGTGGGATTTTTTTATAGTAGGTTTCCTGAGAAACAATGGTTTATACTTTTATTACATGAATGTACACGTATTATATAATGCTCATTGTTCTCCATTAATATAATATAATAATTTCCTTGAATATATGTTCCATTAATAAGGTCATGGCCGATCCCGTTAATGATGAGAACCTTGAATTAATATATCAATATTCTTAAATAAAGTTCTATGGTTGGATGAAATAATATGATTGGACATATATTATACAGACCGTTATGTGCGAGTACTCATAAGAAGACGAGACACTATCTCATTGTGTTCGCACTTGGTAATTTCTATGATAAGAGATTATGAGTACAGACCCGCCAGTAGTAATTCTGCATGTCTTGGTTTCATCAAGCATTGCTATCTATGAGCATTTGTAATGGTTGCTAGATGGTAATATTGTCATTAACACATGTAATGACTCGTGCACATATATTTTATGATGAAAACTTTCATGAAGATAGTTTGCAGGAAGTAGGGTGCGTTGGGTACATAACGAATGAAAAGTTGTTAATTGATAAGTCGAGGAAGGACATGAATATTCCATATTTATGGAAGTAGATATCTTAACCAATTTTATTTAAATATAACTATAACCCAAATTCCAGGGCCATGGTGTCACGATGAGTTTATTTATGGAGTTGAAGAATGATGGATCAACAATATAGGTTTTTGAAACTGCCATGAAACCTGTTTGATGAAATGTTGAGACTAAGAGACTAAATTATACTGTAAGTGTTCGTATGAGGTGGAACTTCAACATGGCATCAACTTCTTTCTCTTGGGTGCCTTGACCCATTCCTAGATAGTAATCATGGACTTTAGGTCAGCCCGCCAAATGCCAACGGGAAAGAGGCCTAGAGGGTCAAACACTATGTGTATCCAAGAATCTCAAGTAGAATAAATATTATTCCTATATGTGGTTTAATAATTATTCATGGAAGCCTAAATCGTTTTAATTTTGCAGGAAGAATGAAATTAAAATAAGATATACATGCCATGTACATTGAATTTACACGCCTTGTAGTTTTCATTTTGGAATGGAAATTAAAAATGAGTACATACCGTGTATTAATGATTACACACCGTGTAGTTTTTCCAATCAGGATTTTGAGAAAATAATATTGTTTTATTAAATTATAATTATCATAATCGGCATGGGAGCATGTAAAAGAATTAATGACTCGACATGGGTGTTTTAAATAAGGGTTAGTGAAATAAATAAAATGCGTAAAAAGTGTATTAATTGTCATATCTCTATAACCTAGAACCTGATTATAAATATCCTAACAACCCAAAACTTTTCCCTATTCGTTGTGCAAATCAATTCTGGTGAATTTACTCAAGTCCAAAAGAACACTTTCCTCCATGAACTCTCTCAAGACTGATAGAGGTCCTCCTCCATCGGATCAAGGCGATATAAGGAGGTCAATGATAGAAAAGGCTTCTCCACTCTAGAACACAAAGATTCCTTTGATGATGTCTAGAGATTCTTGGTGCATGTGTGGATCACCACATGAGGAAGACTACACATGGATTCTGTGATGAAACAATGAATCACATCGGAACATGATCAGAAATATCATGGAAGAAATAATGCATAAAAGGTACTTCTTGTCAATTAATTAAATTAATTATAATCGACCTGTGATGATCCTCCTTTATGGATCTGAGACTATTATTCTTGTTTCTCTATTTCTATGATTCAATCTGTGGAGCCTGGCATGTATCGTCATATTGATCCTAGATTGATCATTGGTAATGACAAAAAGTCAAGTGGGCACATCAACCCACGAGCTTTCGTTGTGCACGAGACCATAAAATAACACCCCTTATGTGATATTCCATAGGATCATTTTTAAATCTATTACAAATGGAAACACTAAAAATTATATTAGGCCAAGATGTGTTAAACTAGAAAACATTCAGTCACACATATGAATAATTTAGGTTCCTCATATTATCCTAAAACATCGATGTATAATATAGATGTAATACCTATTGGTGTTTTAAATTTCATATATGAATAAATAGAAATATATTTTAAAAAATATATATATTTATATTGAATATTAAATATATAATTATCTCTTTAATTAATGTGAATACCTAAAAGATTTATGTTCTATGATATGACTAATTCTGAATTCACAATCAATAAAATTATAAAATATTATATTAATAAATTAAATTGACATTAAAATAAATTATCCTCCTCATAAAATTTTTCAATCAAAATATCATTATATAGAGAGTTTCTAAATATTTTAGTACCCACATTACTTTTATTAAAATTCATTTTTTAATCAATGTAATATTATCATTCCAATAACAAGGTTATTTTGTAACTCCATATTTATTCTTTTTTAGTTAATATAAATGATTTTATAAATTATCAATTTCAAAACTAGGGGTTTGTCAAACAAAAACATGTTAGATAAAAACCAATTAAAAATGAGCTTTTAAAATTCATTTTAAATACCTCATAACATTGAATAGTTTTAAATATAATAAAATTTCAATAGATTAAATTTGGTAAATAGGACCAAATGATTCGAAAAAATCATTATCGTATTCTAGATAATGAAATTGAGTAGAAATCAAATAACTATTATCAACAATTTGACAATATTTATCCATTTTATTTCTATATGTTCATTAGTTTCCAATAACAAGAAATTATGTTGGGGTTTTGATAATAAACATATTTATTTGAAAACTAATTATCTTATTATTGAATAAAAATATGAAAATTAAATTTTTCAATGAAAATATACCATCATTATGAATACATTGAGAAAAATAATCATAAAATTAAAAACACAATTATAGTATAAGGTCTAGTTTAAATACCAAGAATCAACATTTCAAATAACATTATAATTATTGTTTTCATTATAAATCATCATATATGTAGGAATTAAACTATAAGTAGTCATATCCCCGTAATTGTATCATTAAATTGCTTTGTTTCTTCACCAAATTAAAATCATTAAAATTATCATCATAATCTCACAAAATAAAATATTTTTTCAAAACATATTCAATAAAATAAATAAAAAGTTATTATTATTCGTCCCTAGTGAATTTTTAAAAAAAATTCAATTATTTCAATTTATTATAATAACCAAAAAAATTCCATATTTACCTTTTTAATCTAATAAATCATATATAACTTGTATTTTTTATGTCAATACGTTGTTCTTAAAAAATATTTAAATAATTAAAAAAAATTCCATATTAAATTTCACAGAATATTTATATAAAAAATGGTCTAATTTAAATTATATAAAACACATAACATGTTCTACTAACATGTTTAGAATGAAAATATATTTTTACTATGTGTATTTAATATAGTTCTATCTATTTTAGTAATATATCCACTATTACCTTTGACAATGCTATTTTTATATATTTTTATATGGGAAAAAAATTATGAAAACATTAATTTTGTTCAAAAATGGTAATTTTGATAGTCAATAAACTAATCTCCATTATCTCAACTAGTAGAAACAATTATATAACATATATTATTTTAGAATATTATATAAAACGAACCAAATATAGAAAATGATTACATTTTATGAGCCATAATTTTTTGACATGTTAAAATATTAAAATTAATTAAAATGAAAAATACAAAATGTTACCTACACAACTGTAAATATTAGTATAATGAATCAAAAATAATATAATATTATATAATGTTCCAATAGTTGTAAAATAGTTATGATATTTAGTGATAATATGATGATAATTATCATTTATTAAATCGTAATTATACTATTTACAATTGATCAAATTTGGTGGCTGAAACACATCTCCTTTCCCAGAATGTTTGTATAATAATCAAATTATTACATGTGAAATACATTCATATCATAAAATTTCACATTCCTCTATAGAAATAAGACACATGAAATTCGGGTTTGTCGAATAAGAATATTAAATTGAATAATTATTCAATTTCATACTAGCATATAATAATAATACATTTATATTTTTCTAAACTACCGATTTAATACCATAAAATTTTACAATCATTCCACCATCTCGATATTATTATTTTCAATGTAATTTATGTTTCTATCATTAAATGTATAAAATATTAAAAATATAAACAACATTAGAAACACAAAATAGAGAAAATTATTTAACCATGCCTTTGGAGTTCTCAATAAATTTTATAGATATTATATTGCATTAATTATAGGATAAAACATATAATGGAGGTCAATCCATATAATCTATGTAGCTATTTTCCATGTGATATTTATCTTTGAAATTTGTACGCCTTTTTTACAAAAATATAATAACTATTTGATAAACACATTTTCTTCCAATTCATCATTCAATGTAATCAGGTTGGAGTATGAATTCATTGTCACGCATTGTAAATTTAAATTAGTACTTATAATAAATAAATAGGTAAAATTATTTTAAATAAAATCATTAGTAATATAAATATATTAATAAAATATTAACAATCATGAATTAGTATAATTATATTTCCGAAAACATTTACATCACATAACATTTTATCTAATTACTTTAGGACTTTAGAAAAATATGTTTCGATTAATTTTCGATTCAATTAATTGTAATGAAAAATATTTTTATCATGATATGTTTTCTAGATTATCATTATATTAATGTATAATTTTTTGCACTAAAAATAAGGTTTTATTCAAACTATCATCTTCCTTTCTACGACAATAATTAATATTTAGAATATAATCACAATCATTCTATATCATGATTTTTGACATTACTAAGAGTTTATCATTTAAATCAGTTTTGTCAACAAATATTTTTATTTAAATTTGTACAATATATATTTCATTTGATTTGAAACTATTTAAATTATGAAATAATCTTCTAAAATTATCTTTTTATATATTTACATTAGTAATTTTCAAGATATGTTTTTATTTATCTTCTATTAATTTTAAAAAAAAATTAAAACCATAATATTATTAATCTTAACCAGTATGTGAATATGATTTTTTACTAACCTCAAATACATTTTTTCACATCAATAATTGTTTAACCAACATTTTTTATCTTCAAAATTCATCACTAAAATCATATTCATCAGTGAAAAATCATCAAATATATTCATGTATCTCTTAATTTTTTATATCCTTTATATCATTTTTTAATTTTATAAATTTTAATTTGAAATGTTTATTTTTCCTTCATTCCTAAAAGGTTATTTTTTAAACACTTCTATTCTAAAATTAGGTAATTTTCTTCTTTATTATTCATCTTTCTGATATTTTCTGGGTGTCCTCGAGATTAATCCATTTTTATTTATCATATTATAATTTAATATTTTATTATTTACAATTTCCTCTTTGTCACCTTCTTATGACATTGATTTGGAAGAGTTATAAATAACATTTATTTTGTGATATATTATCATTACATTTCATATGATAGTACACATCATCCACAATATTAATTAACTGATGATCATATTATAAAATTGATATGATGATTTCATCTAATGTTTTTTTATATTTTTAGTTTTGTAGATCAAAAAAAAGTTTCATTTCATCGGTAGTTCTCATAAGTGTCATTTAATAATTATGGTATTATACAAATTTTCTCCATGGTAATTCATTATATAGATAGTTATCATGAATTTCTAGAACTTTTTATTGATTCGTTCTTATTCAACAATCATGAAATATTTTTTCTCTACTTCATGTATATATCATTATTTGTAATCTATTTGTCTAATCTATTGTAAGTAACTTTTATAATCTTCAATATCTCATGAGGTATTTTACATATGGAAACCTAAATAAGAACACTTGTATTGTTTGTGAAATATAAATTATTTATTACTTTATAATTCGACACTTATTTAGAAACATCAATTCAAGTAAAAAAATGAGGTCCATGATTTATTTTTTTGGTTATCCTAAGAATGAATAGTGTTTTATGAACAATTTACCCAGTTAGGACACCACAATAGATTAATTATGATAATATACTTTTCAAAAAAATATACGACTTATGAATAATCCATTCCTCATTTACATATATTCATTCCATCTTAAAATTTACCTTTTTTCCGTAGTATAGGGGGACTAGGATAATGATAACGCACCAAAATATTTTCATGGTACTTTGTATCCGTGTCGAATATTATCATGATACTTGATTCATGATATTAGAAAAATAATTCCTTGAGTTAATGTATCCAATAAAGGTCAATCCAATGATACTAATTAATATGATAATAATTCGAATAGATACCTTATCTATCCTTTCATGGTCAACCATTTGATAAAATGTTTTTGTTCAAAAGAAAAAAGACATATGGTATAGAGGGTTATAGAAAACAGTAGATTAAAATATCAATAAATTGAATAATTTATTATATAATAATTATCGTAGTAAATTAGTAGTGTTAATTAGTAGTGGGAATAAATTATAATGGTAATAATTATATTTAATAGTGGACCATCTTTACACTTGTAAATCTCTACTGCATGAGATATACGTTATAAACTATACTACATTTTAGAACGGTAATAATACAACAATTCAACCTACCTTTTCTATTAGAGGATATCGTAAACAAAAACCTTATGTTTTGGTATTTAAAACCCAAATATATCACCGACCTTAGAATATGGGAGTCACAAACTAAAGGGTAAAGAAATTAATATCATTTATGGATAATGTAGATAATATAATGTTTTTTTATAAAACATATGTAGAAACATAATAAAATGGTATAATTTATGTTTTACTAATTCATCTTGTATTATCAAGGTTGTATATATTGAAGACGTTTATATAAAACACTATAAAGATCAGCTGGTAGATGATAACAATTTTTCTTACACAAAATTCCACCTCACATCATAGTATTGAACCACAACACATTCTTCCCAATATATTTTGAATTTATATTATCTCAAATAAAATTTTTATGTCTATTGTATTTCAATATATCTATTTTTAAAACATTTCTCAGACTTCCTCATGTAAAATAGAAACTAATCAATGCTATAAATTTGATTATAAAAAACAAAAATATTCAGAATAGTAAGATATAAATTAATATATATATGAAATTTCTATATTCAATTATACACATGGATTGTATATAATTTACATAAGGGTAAATATTAATTTATAAACCTCGCGTAATTTCATAAGTAATTTAACATAAATGGTAAATGGGAAAAAAATAATTTACTTATTATGTTTAAGGGTAATTCAAATATTTTGAAAATGTGGAAACTAGATTTCTAATGAAATACACAAGTGTATACAAAATACAATTTTAGGGTAAATAGATAATTATAATAGTTTCATAATGTAATCTATAAATACATGATAATAAAATAAAATCATATAATATTTTATAAATACAAAATTTCATAATAGTAAGACAATACAAAAATATCAAAACTAATTACATATAATATTTTCAATGAAAATTATAAATATTTTGAATTATGTTATAGTTAAAAAATGAATAAAATATAAATAATTTACATATTCTCTAAAATTAGTTAAAAACACTCACCAACATTAGCAGAAACTCTTATTCTGATACATTGTATCTTTATTCTCTGAAAAAGGTAAACAAAAATTCTAATAATTTGGTTATTTCTCATGTTTAGATCTCCTATATTTTTTTAATTTTCCATTTAATGAAATTTTAACACAAAATGATTCTTCAATTGTAAATTTTGAATCGTGGTTTACTGCATTCCAATTAATTAAAGTGATGAACAAGAGTCCCGAATGATTTTTTCGTCTCATAACTAGTCAGGTATAAAAGGGGCAAGATATTTTAATTAACCTTATTTAATTCTAACCCTGGAATCATAGTGGGATGAATTTTATTTTAGAGATCATTGATTAAGTCATGAAAAGTGTTCATTTACTCACTATAATGGAAATTATGAAATTAGAATAGCTGAAAAAATTAAATGATGAAGAGGTTATGATACATCACAAGGTTCCCTTGCTGATCTTTTTTTATATGATCCATAGGTTCAAATATTGTTATTGGATATTATTTCAAGATGAAATAGCTTCTTATTTTCAATAGAGCATGAAATTAAATATCCAGATCGATGGATTTACATAGAGGGTTGTTAGGATATTTAAGGCTATTCTCATTGTATTTTTTCTTGATTTCTGTGTTTCATAGAAAAATAATTTTATTGAAATCATTTTTTCCAATTATTATATTGATAAATAAATGAATAATTAGGAAATTTTTTAACTATTGTAATTGTGGAATAGTATATCTCCCTTTTTTAGAGAATTTTTGGGAGAGTGGTCCTTAGTTGGACTGAGTATTGTAATATAAATGGTAGAAATGGGGATGTAAATATGAGAAAGGTAAATTACAGATCAATGTCATTTGAAATATTATATGGACCACCATAATTTTCCTCTATAGTTTTATGTTTCTGACCATGTTTTTCTTAATTTTTTCGTATATTTGAACAAATTCGGTTAATTATATATTGTATATTGGCGTCACTATTTTTATTCCACACTGAGTGTTTAGAGAATCTGGTGTAGTTGGAATATTTTTTTGAAATTCTATATCATTTAACATCAATCCCTAACATGTTTAATTATTCAAACAATTTATTATGTTTCAAAAAGATTCTTCAATCCGTTAAGTGGAAGGATATAGATATTGGGCTCAACACCATTATGGTGCAACAATAAATTTATATTTTGGATCTCTGAGAGATGGTACATTGGGGTAAAAAATTATCTTGCCCATATATTGTTTCCATGTTGATGGGATATTAACAGTATGCAGGAGTGGGAGTTTTCTATATGGAAACATTTTCCTTCAATGTTTTGGATTTCACGATCGTGTTGAATTTCTTGGGATAAAAATATTAAATGATGGGGAGAATTGTCACTTCCCATTATTTATGGTTTTTATTAACCCATTTTTTATCTAATTTCGGTGGATTTATTATTTTTTTCATTCATTAGAGTTAGAATATAAATGTATTAATAAATTTTGAGGGAGTCAATATGTTTATATGAATTTCTTGAAGGGGTATTTATTTAGTGATTCAAGAAAGAATTCTTTATACCATAAATGACTAGATTACAGATCATGTTTTATTCTAGTCCTATGCCATGTATGTACTTCCAGATGTAATTCCTTTTAGGACAAAAAATTATTTTAAACTATAATTATAAATTCTTGAGACATGAACTATTAACTCTGGGAAAATTAATTTTATTTTACAATTATTTTATATAGGTATTTGGTAAATTTATAGTATAATATGATCATTAACATCATAAAATGCAAAGACACCATGATTCTTATTCACTACAATACTAACTCCATTTTTAAGGGAAATATATGCCCCTTGAGTGCTACTTCCTCCGTGAAATATTTATTCATTCTCCCTCCTCCATATTTCAGTCGTTAGAGCAGTTGATCATCTTGGTGATTAGCTGTATCCTATCATTTAAATATGACCTCCTCTCTCCATGTTTATCTTTTTTATCTCTTTTTGGTAGTTATGTTTTCTTCATTCATTCACAGGTCCATTAAATGGGATGTAATATTTATTGATCATTTTATATTTCCACCATTTCTTTTCATTTAGAGGATGATAAATTTGTATCTAATATCCATAGTCAAAGATGATTAGGTTTCCTCCAATCATTTAGTATGTGTCTCAACATAGGGGTTATTTCGTGATATTTTAATGTTATATTTAATTCCATTTTGTTAATCTATGAAAATTCATGTTATGAGGTTCTAATTATTTTAATGGGAGAGATTATGGTTTATAACATATTTTTTCATTAAAAATTTATTTCTTCACATGAAGAGTAAGATTAAATGACTTAAATGGTTGTTTTTGTCATTAAATGGGAATTCATTAATCGATGTAGAAAGAATTTGTTGTGAAAATGTGTTATTAAATGTGATAATTTTTTTCAACGAATTTTCAAAATATATTTTACATTCGGTAGACCTAAACATAAAAAATTGTTTGTGTAATGCCATGGGAGGTTTTATGTCACATTTGTGTGATGAATTTAAACATACTTTTTATTTTTAAGATCTACCATAAGCCTATATTGGGACTTTTATTTCATTTATATCAAGTATACCCATGTGTTATGTAATTACAAATACATTTTTTAATAAATATCCCTATTAATCCAATTAAATGACTTATTGTGTAGAATTATCATAAAAGACATATTCACTTCCTTGGATTTGTGTTTTTGGATTTGAAAATACAGTTATGTATGGTGATCATTGCTAATATAGTCATTGAAGAATGATCACATGATTAGTATAAATATTGGGCTTTATAAAATACAATTTAATCAGACAAAGGATGTGATGGCCTCATCCAGTAGAATTTCCACATATGAAGCCCATTTGATGGAACTTGGAAAGGATGTGGAGTCATAAGGATTCACTCTTGACGAGTCCCAAGCTGAGCATTAACACATGAATCTTAAACGAAGCCACCTACAGGGGAAGTGGATGTTGATGGAGATTACCACCAGAGAAATGTTATCTGAGCCACCCCAAGAGTCTATAACCATCATTCACATTACCCTTTGATCGTATGCAGGTGTTATAAGGGGTTATGTAACAAGACCCTAGAACTATGATTTTTTATATAAAAATATATTATATAATAATGATTATACTTTAATTTTATTATTGTTACTATGAAAATAGTTTTAAAAACACAAATAGTATTTTTAGTAAATATCAAATTTAGAAATCTATTTATATGAATTAATAAATTTTTAATTAAATAATATTTTCATAAAACATTATTATTAACTAGCTTTTTATTTAATATAAAAGATCGTATAATTTTTATAATACAAATTCAATTTTTATTAAGGTTTGAAATCTATTTATGTCGAAACCCATGAATTTTTTTAAATGAATGTTTCTACTTTAATAGTAAAAATTCAAATATTTAGAAAATAATTTAGATAAATTAGATACTATTTTTCTAATCAAGTTATCGAAATTATCTAATAGTTAATTTTTCATAATATTCTAAGACAATCCAATTTTTGGGTTAAAATTAATTATTATTTAAATAAATAATGTGTTTTATGACAACATAATGACACAATAGTGATGTACTCAAATAATATTAACATTATTTTCGTCCAATATATGTTTTAAAATTAAAATAATGTGATTTATGTTTTGATTGATTTTTTTAACAAAGCTTTAATGCACCCTTGGAGACTTGTAAAACATTTTATCTTTTTTTAATTGATTTCCTTGAGAGTGTGACTCTCCTCCACATAATCATCTATTTAATTTTAAGAAGTTTGGACATAGGACTTATATAATATGGTTTTCCACCCCCCCCCCCCTTTGGATAAAAAAGAAGTTTGAAAACAATCAGTTTTTTTGTGGTTTTGATTAGTTTAATGTGTGGTGTCCCAAACCGAAGGAATAAATAATTTCCTCTATTTTCCTATATAAACCAACACAAACTCCCACTTAATATTTACTTAAATCCATTGTAGATCATACTTAATATGAACTCATCTGTATTGAATCCTCCAAAGGTGCCCCATGCTCCCAAGAAGCCTCAATCATTCCCCTCCCAAGCATTTGGGATCACACTTCCATGAAAGGGATTCCTCCCTTTCTCATTTTTCCCAAGTTTCTTAATATCGTTATGTCCTTTCATTTTCAACTAAAAATTTTGGGTTATGATTTCTCACCTCCCACATACATAACTATTTATTTTTGACTTATGATTGACACCTTACTCTATAATTAACGCCTCCCATGTACACTTGATACCATGCTGAAATTCAGTAAGGAATTTCTCTCTCCATATTTACATTCAATCCATTATATTGTTTTTTGAATATAAAATTCTATTACTCACGTTGGGAAAGGTATCTATATCACTTCATTACTTTCAATTTTAATTAAATATGTTGATCCATCCCATTATTTCTTATCAATAATTTTTATGATTTATTATGTCACACTATTATGTTATCGAAATTGCACCGCGATTTTCCAAGTCAAAGATATTGGGTTGTGAATACCATGCCTATTTCTCTATTAAGATTATTTTACATTATGAACAATTACTTGTTGTTTAATGATATTCATATTTGTATTCCTCATTCCTTTATCATGTAATTAATGTTGATATTGAATGATTCCATGTTGTATGATCCATTTGTCACACTTATGAATGAAATGAAATGACTAAGAAAGGTGCACCCTGATAGCACTCCAACGCATTGGTTAAAGATTAGTATCTTGGTATTTCACATGAAATGAGAAATTACTCAAAATAATTCAAGTAAATTTTTTTTTAATAAATATAATTCAAGTGCAATTAGTGTTTAGTCATTCTCCAAGAGAAATGATCCTTGGTTCATGATAATTCAAAGTTAAGTGTTGTTGCCACAGTTCCATGTTATGATAATCATGCCATATCTTGCCATTATGTTTATGATTATTTTATGCTCCATTGATATGTGTTCTGCATAACATATATTGTATTGTTCATGTTATGAGATTTTTACTCCCTTATTGGGCTTTATAGCTCACCCTTTTCTTATTTATGTCCTCAGGTTATCCCATGCAACACTAAGAACAGGGGAATGTAGAGGTCATGCAAAGGATGTTTTCAATACAGATGTTTTGTTTCATGATTTAAGTCGTTATGTAATGTTAATAATCCCCAAATAGACTATAACTATCGATCTTCTCTGTTGTATCTGGTGAATTTTTTGTGGATTATTCAGGATTAAGTGTATAAAAAATGCAGCGTTGTTATAGTTTGTATCATATGATAGGTTTAGTTATTTTTGGGATTAGGATTAGAAAACCTATTGAAATCCTTAGGTATACATCTAAGTATATTAAAATAATCATTATATTTTGGGGAGTATTGTTTTTGGTTTATCAAGAAAAAAAATCGTAGTTTGGATTCGAGCATGTAATGATTACTCTATCACATATATACCTAGGAGTGAAATCACTGGCAATATGTTTTGGGCTTGAACCAAGATTTCCAAGTTCACGACAATGGGTATTTCTGCCCTATTGGTTACAAAACTCCTACGGGATATGATGTGGTAAATTCATTATCCTAGTATGAAGAAGTATTAAAGGAAAAATAATTCCCTTAAGAATATAATTTGGAAATTAGATCATGGACATCATAGATTGAATCTTATAGATTCATAATTTATGGAAGTAAAAGTTATTTATAAGTCATCCATTTCTCATTGGATTACCCTTTTTGTGTTACATAAAACATTCCATTTTTTCCATCTAATGGCTGGTAATTTGAGGAAATAAGCAAAAAACCGATGCGAGGACCAATGTGATGACTATTATAATGAGATCCCTAATATGATGGGAGCAGGAAATGTTAACATTGTCAGAATACTCTCTTAGTAAACTCAATATTAGAATGGAATCATGAATCAATAGAAACGTTAAAGCCACCCCCCCCCCCTGAAAGGACATGTATCTATTGAGATATTCATGAGACAAATTGCCTCAGACATTTAATGATTCATCTGATCCCTCAATCTAAAACAATGGATCAATCCCTTGAAAATATATTCTCTTTCATTCAATGTTCTGAATAAGATAAGGTTCTTCTGGATTCTTATCATATAGAGGGTGAAGCTGATCAATGGTTGACATTGATCAAAAAATACGAAGCATGAGGTGGATTTCGAGGCATTGGAATTGAAGGATTTACATAATATGTTTTTTGATAAATTAATTTTGACGCATCCTCCGGTATAAGATGGAATGGTTCTTCCATTCCATCGTGAAAAAAGACAACGAATCCATCAGAGCATACAAAGAGAACATCAAAAGGCTTGCAGAATATGCCTCCAGCCTTTTCATTACACACGAATGCATGGTTGACCGCTTCTTTGGTTGGATGAAATTTATCCTTAAAAATGTCATGGAGATCCATGACATCGACAACAATGAGTAAATTGACTGATGTTCCCTAAAATATTAAATGTAGATCAAAAAATCTCTTGGATATCATAGGGATAAGAAGCCTATGGTTGACATCAATTCTGCTGGTCTGATGAAAAATAATCCAACGATGTTATGTTGACCCAACACCCCACATTCCAATTGTTCGGGAAGAAGAACCCTAGAAATTGCCTGATAGGGATGAGGAAATGCTTTTGGTGTGGAAGAGAAAAAAACCTAGTAGTTAACTACCGACATCAAAAATCCATAGATGTGATTGAGGATAGGAAAATTTATTCGACTCTCAACACATAGTTCATTGCCCCAACAACAAAGAACCATGGTATCAATCAAATTAGTGCCCTAATCCATGCATTTTCAAGGGAAACTCGCAACCTCTAAGGCAACAAATGCGAGACTTTTCCATCACTATTGCTTATGTGATCCCCGAAAATGATGTATTGTCTTATACAGTAGTTATTATTTTATGAAAAGAGAACATTCTTTTTTATTCTTATTCTACACATTATTTTATATCTCGAATGTTATGAATATCAATTCCAACATCACCACAAATCAAGGATGTAAGGATTTCAGTGAGAACGACAAATGGTGAAATCATAGAATCCTAGAAATTTAACTACTCCCCTGTCATAATTTGTGGAGTGAACATCTCGGTTAACCTCATCAAACTCTCTCTGGTGGAATATGATGAAATTATCGGCATGGATTGGATTTCCATGTTTAGATCCAACCAAAATTACCATTAGAGGGAAATAACACTCCATATGGAGATTCGACCTGTAATTATATACAAGTGCAAGGATGGAGATTATTCCTCACTATCACCATAAAATCAAGCATTGATATTAATTCCCCATGAAAATGCATATCTATTTCAGATGACTGAGTATGATGAGGAAACCATCCTTGAAGACATTCCTATTGTGAGGTAATTCGAAGAATAGTATCTAGAGGAATTTCCTAGTCTTCCTTCGAGAAGAGATGTTGAATTCTCTATTGACCTTATACTTGGAGAACTTCCAATATCCAAGAAACCATATAGAATGGATGTTGTTTAGCTTGAGGAGATGAAAAAAATATACATGAGATTTTGGATAAAGGATTTATATACCCATGTTCATCATAATGGGGTGCAAAAGTCCTCTTTGTCAAGAAGAAGGAAGGGTTAATGCGTCTTTCAATTGATTATCGTGAGCTCAGCAAAATCGAGATAAATAATGAGTATCCTCTTCCTCGAATTGATGTTTGATCAATTATAGGGATCACAACACTTATCCATGGTAGAATCATGGTCGATATATTATCCTATATTGTCCAAGAAGGATGATATCTCCAAGACCGATTTTCCTACAAGATATAGGCTCTATGAATTCATAGTGATTCTTTTCAAACTCATTCATGATCCAGAAATATTTAGGGACTTGATGAATAGATTCTTTAGAGATTACCACAACAAATTTTTTATAGTATTTATATATATGAAATTCTAACATACATGAAAACCAAGGAAGATAATGAAGTAAATATATGAACTGTACTAGAGTCTATGTATAAGGCCCTAGCCTTAAACCTTACTTAATCTTGAGTTATTACAAGATTACACATTGAGGATCTTTTCGGGTTTAGAGTTTTAGAGAATTATATCATAAAACTTGCATTACATTCCACATATAAACAAAGTGGTTACATAAAGATATTATTCTCTTTTCCCATCAATGGAAACATATTTAAAATAAAACATGGATTATTTCTTGACACTTCCTTGACACTATCATCATATCTTGTACCTTTCCCTTGACCTGTGAAAAACATTTCAATAAACTTGGGATGAGAATAAAAAGCTCAGTATGGGTTATAAAAATATCGAAAGGAAACATAAGTTCATATATACATAAGAATGAAATCAACTTTACCCATAAAACATAAGAACATTAACATACCTCATCAAATCGTGATTAAATCATAGAAATCATAAGACATAAAGGTAACTTGAGGCATTCATAACATTCTTACGTAGGGAGTAACCCTCTTGGTTACGTTTGGAATACCCATCATAGTATATTCCCTAAATCTCTTCGGAGAAACCTTAACATTTCACTCCTTCGAGTTACCCAATGCATTGAAGAGCTATATCGGGCTCACCCTCCCTTAGTTTATCACAGAACCACCCGTCTTCATAATAATGCCCAAGAACCTCAACATAATCGTATCACATAAAACATGCATAAAGGAAACATAACATTTCCACCTTTAAATCACAAGATATCAATACAACACATTGATATAAAAACATTATGAAAACCATTTTCAATACCAAAATAATAGAAAAGTAAAACATGGTATTTATTTTTATTTAAAAAAAAGGTATGGCTTGTAGAGGAAGCCGAAACTCAAATAATGGTCACGACGGCGGAGAAGTCGTTGTCGCCGCATACGTACGACAAAAACATTTCCTTTTGTCGTTTAGTAAAACGCTACATATAAAAAGATTCCTTTTGAATAAACATAAAATTCAAAGGGGTTTATAAACCATATAAAAGAAGGTTGTGTATAAAACAAAATATGCCTCAATGAAAGGAGATTGAGACGAAGTCCCATACCTCGGGTCCGACTTGACTCGATCGTTCTTTAATGTCCTGAATAATAAACATGAGTTAATTTTTACATTCTTAAGAACCTTTTTCAAGTTCATTATTCCTTTTATATCACTTATTTCCATGTCATGAACACTATGTAATTATTTAAGTTAATAACGGTCGTTTTAACGACCATTGGTACTTGAGTAAAAAATAAACCCTTTGTACTTACAAGTTGTTCATGTATCCATTATATCCAGAATTATAATCATGATTTATATATAATATATATCCATTATATGCATGCATTTATAATATTACATAATTATTTTGAGGTAATAAATGAAATGCACCGTTCATGGAGACGGTAAGCCGTACGTACGCATGAACGCTACTTTCATTTCTATTTCATATTTTATAGAATGGAATAATAATGATATAAAGGTATATTATAATTATGGTATAATATCATATATAATATCATAGTTAAATCCTTTATACGTCCCACATATGGTATTTAACGAATCAAATCACTTTGAGGGGAGGTAGTACGCACTTCCTTAAATTAAGATATCGCGTTTACCCTTAATGGAAACCATAAAGGTATGCCCAAAATTAAAAATACAGAAGATTAAGGAAAACATAAACATATTATATATCATATATAAATACAGTGACACCTTAATGGCCACCTTTGAATGTGTTAAAATAATTTTGACCAATCATCGTTTCGGGAGGCATAAATTCACCATCCACGGAAACAGTATGTCCTTTAACCATTAGATGTAGGTGTGTGTAAGTGTTGCTTGAATTCATCTTATAAAAACATCATATTATATTGAAGATACTGGAGTTTTTACAAAATAAATGAATAAAAAGAGATTATGGGGTTGGAGAAGAAAAATAAAACAAAAGGACTCAAGTGAAGACATTACATTAAAATCGGGTAACTCCCTTTGGTTTGAGCTCAAAGGATTCATTGGGAAGACTTATGCCCATTGTGAGGCTTCAAGGAGTAATATAGGGATGTGGAGAGACATAATGGGCAGGGTTTGGCCGAGCCAAAGGCTTTGGAAGTGTGGGTAAGGAGGTAGAGGTGGGGGCCTTTTATAAGAGGAGAGGAGGGGCACTCTTAGAAAGTAAAGAAATGTTATTTTATTTTCAAATGGGTTTCGGATTTTAAAGGTCCCAAATTGATATAATTCGAGGATAAACAGATAAGGGTTCGAAATATACCCACCCAATAGGTTTTGGACATTTTTTGGTCTTCTATTTTACATTATCTTTTCATTTTATTTAAATCGTCAAATAATGAGGTCATCGCTGCATCATTATGATGTCATAAATAATTTAATTTATTTAAAGACTAAAAATTATAAAATAAATACTATGATGTAGGAAATTGTTTTATCTTTCCAATGACAATTTATAATCAAAAATATGACTTGTATAACCCCATTTAAAAATTGTTTTAGTAAAACATATCATATTTGTGTCATTTTTACTTTATCATTAAATAAAAAGATATTTATGTCATTTCCCAACCGAAGTGGCTTCATGGGGTCCCCAAGTTGACCCATGGATTTTAATGGTCGGCCATGACACATCCAATAAGGTTATTACATGTGTAAATCTCATCTCATATTATTAAAACATTATTTTTACCTTAAACTACACTAATTACCTCTAATCGCGATTAAGAACTTAAAAGATACTATTCACCAACAAATTATTTTAATCTCATTGAACCAAATTTTACTTCTTAATGACAACCATGTATGTCGGATTTTTGAAAATCAAATCACAGAAGTGACAAAGTTTCATTTAAACGAAAAATCAGTTTCTTTAACTACCACTTAGTGGTTTCACTATTCATCAAAAATTGAAGTTTTTCAGAAAAAAAACCAAAACATCACCCTAAGATATATTTGATATTATGAATTCAAAAATGATGTCTATTTTAAAAAATTCAAAACATATAAGTCACATTAATTAATTTAATAATTAATTCTCGCTGTCATGACAAAAAGCGTGTTTTTATGAAACAATAAGTATCAAAAGATTGACACCAGTTTAAGTCAAATTTCAAAGTGAAATTGATTCCAATGACCACCATTGGATTAAATGGTAAAAATATATTCAGATTAATCTTTAAGACCAATTAAAAATATAATCTACCCATATAATTATATTAAATGAAAAAGCAGTTTTGATGTAAAATGCAGTATTTTTCACTGTTCATTAAAAAATGAACATTGTCAGAAAAATACCAAAAATTTATCCAATGTAAATTTCAATGTCCCAATCATAATGAACATGTTTATTTTGACAAATATAGATTATAAAATTGTCAAAAGTTTGATTTAAAAAGGGTTTTCCATCAAAAGGCAGTAAAACAATCTTTTAAGAATATTAGTGTATTCCATGCATAAGATTGTATTTATTTTCATTTTAAGCCTCTCAAACACTATCTTAATCATTAATAGACATAGATAAAAGTATATTTTATTCATTACTTACTTGGGATGTTACATCCTTCCCCCCTATAGAAAATATTTTCCCCACAATTTATTTACTTATCAAATAAATGGGGGTACTTATCCCTCATTGCATTTTCAGATTCCCATGTTGCATCTTCCATCATGTGGTTTTGCCACAAAACCATTACCTGATTAATAACCTTATTTCGTAACACTTTCTCGATGTGGTCAAGAATCTGGACCGGTTGTTCCTCATAAGATAGGTTCTATTCCAGCTGAAATACCTCTGGACTCAAAACATGAGATGGATCTAGCATATACTTTCTCAACATCGAAACGTGAAAAACATAGTGTACCTATGATAAACTCGGAGGTAAAGCCACCCGGTATGCAACTGATCCAACTCTCTCCATAATTTCATATGGTCCAATGAACCTTAGACTCAGTTTTCTTTCTTACCAAATCGCATCACACTTTTCCATGGGGAAACCTTGAGAAAAACATGATCACCTACCTCAAAAGATAGATCATTCCTCCTGTTGTCTGCATAACTCTTCTGCCTACTCTAGCTGTTCTCATGTGTTTCTGAATCATCTGAACTTTTTCTGCCATCTCTTCTACCAATTCTGGTCCCATCAACTTCCTTTCACCCACTTCATCCCAGAAAGCTGGAGTTCGACACTGCTTCCCATATAATGCCTGAAATGGGGCCATCTGTATACTGGAATTAAAACTATTATTATATGAAAATTCAACCAAAGAAAGATGTTGGTCCCAACTTCCCTGATAATCCATCGAACAAGCTCGTAGCATATCCTCCATGGTCTGAATTGTTCGTTCTGACTGCCCATCTGATTGAGGATGAAATGCTATACTAAAATTTAATTCAGTACCCAACGACTTCTGAAAGCCTTTCCAAAAGATAGAAGTGAACCTCTGATCACAATCAGATACAATGGAGAGAGGAACTCCATGTAACCTGATTACCTCTTTAAGATACAAACGGGAAAGTTGATCTAGGGAAAAAGTATCTCGTATAGCAAGGAAATTAGAAGATTTAGTCAAGCAATCAACAATAACCCAGATTGCATTATTACCTAGAGATGTCTTTGGTAATCTCACAACAAAGTCCATGGATATATATTCTCCCATTTCCACTCTGGAACTGGTAAAGGCTAAAGCATCCCTTTCGGTAACTGCCGCTCTGCTTTAACCCGTTGACAAGTCAAACACTTCACAGTAAAATCAGCAGTATCTCTTTTCACTCCATCCCACCAGTAATACTCCTGCAGATCTCTATACATCTTAGTACTGCCAGGATGAACTGAAAACGGAGAACTATGAGCTTCACATAACAACTCCCTCTTCAAATGTGAATCACAATGCACACACAATCTCTTCCCAAATCTCAAAACACAATCACTATCAATGTTGAATTCATGCAACTTACCTTTCTGAACCAGCTCTACCTTTTTCTGAAACTCACTGTCTTGCTTCTGTGCTTGCTTGATTCTATCTGATAGAGATAATCTCATTGATACCTGAATCAAAACAGAAGAACTTCTTGCACCAACAACTTCTATGCCAATTTTCATCAAATCCTTAACCAAAGGATCACGTTCCAAACGCAACATTTCTAATGAAGCATTACTTTTTCGACTCAAAGCATCAGCCACTTTATTTTCTTTTCCCGGATGGTAATGAATTATAAAATCATAATCCTTGATTAATTCCAGCCATCTTCTCTGTCTCATGTTTAACACTTTCTGAGTGAATATATACTTTAAAATTTTGTGATCAGTATATATTTCACACTTTACTCCATACAAATGATGCCTCCATATTTTTAATGCAAAAACAACAGCAGCTAATTCCAAATCATGTGTAGGGTAATTTATCTCATGAGTTTTCAACAGTCGTGAAGCATAAGCAATTACCTGATCATTCTGCATTAGGACGCAACCAAGTCCTTTCAATGAAGCATCACTGTATATAACAAACTCACCATTCCTGGAAGGTTGTGCCAAAACTGGAGCATTCACCAATCTTCTTTTCAATTCTTGAAAATAATCATCACATTCTTTAGTCCAGATAAACTTAACACCCTTCCGAGTTAGCTTAGTCATTGGACTAGATAACCGTGAAAAATTTCTAACAAACCTTCGGTAATAGCCTGCCAAACCAAGGAAGCTACGAATCCCAGTTACATTTGTGTGTCATGGACATTCTTCAACAACCTTTGTTTTTGCAGGATCAACGGTTATCCCATCTTTAGAAACAATGTGACCAAGGAAAGAAATTTGTTGCAACCAAAACTCACACTTGCTGAATTTCCCATACAATTTATTTTCTTTTAAGGTTTTCAAAATAACCCTTAAATGTCTTTCATGCTCTTCTTTACTCTTAGAAAACACCAAAATATCATAAATGAAAACCACCACAAACTTATCCAAGAACTCATGGAAAATTCTATTCATTAAGTCCATGAATACAGCAAGTGCATTGGTTACCCCAAAAGGCATTACTACATATTCATAATGGCCATATCTTGAATGGAACATGGTCTTCGGAACATCTGCTTCCTTTACCTTCAGCTGATGGTACCCCGATCTCAAGTCAATCTTTGAAAAATACTGAGCTCCCTGGAGCTGATACAACTTCATTTGATGGCCCGACATCTGCTGAAGTAGTTGCAAAGGATTTCACCACCCCTTTCTGCTTGTAGTCTAACTGCTTCCCATCACTCAAGCTCTTTTTTGGACACTCGTTTGCATAGTGACCCATCTCATTTCACTTATAACATTTCACTAACTGTAAATCAAATTTGGTCTTACCTTCACCATGATCCTTTTCAGTGCAACCACGAGCCTTATGTCCCTTCTTACCACATCGGTAGCACTTTACAGAATTTAGAAGACATTCCCCAGCATGCCTTTTACCACATTTATCACAAACTGGAAACTTAGTTTTCTTACCATCAGACTTTTTTGAAAAATTCTTTCCTTTATCCTTCCACCTTGGTCTCTTCTTCTGCTGGTTTTTATAGAACACCTGATCATCGGAAAACTCCATTTCCACCTTCTCAGCACATTGAACAAGCTTTTCATAACTTTTAAACTCACGAGAAGCTAATTCCCTTCGATATTTTGGCTTTAATCCTGAGTAAAAATGATTGATTTTACTATCATGGTCTAGGATAAAATTGGGAGCATACCATTCCAATCGAATGAACCTTTCTTCATATTTAGCCACTGCGTCTTCCTCTTGCCTCAATTCCAAGAATTGTTTTTCCATCCTAAGTCGAACATCCTTAGGAAAATACTTTTCAAGAAACATACTTTGAATTCATTCCATTTGAGAGCATCAATCTCATCAGCATCCCCAATATTTTTTAACCATCAACCACCACTGATCTGCTTCACCCTCCAAACGGTAAATAGCAAGACTAACCTTTTGATTGTCTGAACACCCCATGACATCAAAAATCTTCTCCAGTGCTTTAATCCACCCTTCAGCTAGAACAGGGTCAGATGATCCTCTGAATGATGGGGGATGTTGCCTCATGAAATGTTCCACCACTTACATGTTCCTCTGTGGTTGATCTGGCTGATCTCGTGCATGGATACCACCACTATTTATCGCTTGATTCAACTGCGCCATTACTGCAACAAAATGTTCAGTTCCAATTCCGACCATCTCAGGATGCTGATTCAGAAGGTTATTTCCTTCTGTATGCCTTCCTAGTACTGCTTCCCTGTTTCCTCTGTGGAAAACCATTCTGAACAAATATGTCGTAGATGAAGAAACATGGTAATCTTCAAATGCTATATCATTTCAATTTGACCCCAAAAAAATATTTTTGGATAATCATTAATTAGAATTATAACTCCTAAAGTTATCTAAACTGACCTATGATACCAACTATAAGGTCCCGGCCTTAAACCTTACTTAATCTTGAGTTATTACAAGATTACACATTGAGGATCTTATCGGGTTTAGAGTTTTAGAGAATTAGATCATAAAACTTGCATTACATTCCACATATAAACAAAGTGGTTAAATAAAGGTAGTATTCTGTTTTTCCCATCAATGGAAACATATTTAAAATAAAACATGGATTCTTTCTTGACACTTCCTTGACACTATCATCATATCATGTAACTTTCCCTTGACATGTGAAAAACATTTTCAAAAAACTTGGTATGAGCATAAAAAGCTCAGTATGGGTTATAAAAATATTGAAAGGAAAAATAAGTACATATATACATAAGAATGAAATCATACATTACCCATAAAACATAATCACTTTAACATAACTCATCAAATAGTGAATAAATCATAGAAATCATAAGACATAAAGGTAACTTGAGGCATTCATAGCATTCTTAGGTAGGGAGTAACCCCTTTGGTTACATTTGGAATACCCATCACAGTATATTCCATAAATCTCTTTGAAGAAACCTTAATGTTTCACTCCTTCGCGTTACCCAATGCATTGGAGAGCTATATCGGGCTCACCCGCCCTTAGTTTATCACGGAACCACCCGTCTTCATAATAATGCCCATGAACCTCAACATAATTGTATCACATAAAACACACATAAAGGAAACATAACATTTCCACCTTTAAATCACAAGATATAAATACAACACATTTCTATAAAAACATTATGAAAACAATTTTCAATACCAAAATAAAAGAAAAGTAAAACATGGAATTTTTTTTTTAAAAAAGGTATGGCTTGTAGAGGAAGTCGAAACTCAAATAATGGTCACGGCGGCGGAGAAGTTGTTGTCGCCGCATACGTATGAAAAAACATTCCCTTTTGTCCTTTAGTAAAATGCTATGTATAAAAAAGATTCCTTTTGAATAAACATAAAAGTCAAAGGGTTTTATACACCATATAAAAGAAGGTTGTGTATAAAACAAAATATGCCTCAATGAAAGGAGATTGAGACGAAGTCCAATTCCTCAGGTCCGACTTGAATCGATCGTTCTTTAATGTACTGAATAATAAACTTGAGTTAATTTTTACTTGCTTAAGAACCTTTTTCAAGTTCATTATTCCTTTTATATCACTTATTTCCATGTCATGAACACTATGTAATTATTTAAGTTAATAACGGTCGTTTTAACGACCATTGGTACTTGAGTCAAAAATAAACCCGTTATACTTAGAAGTTGTTCATGTATATATTATATCCAGAATTATAATCATGATGTATATATCATATATATCCAGTATATACATGCATTTATAATATTACATAATCATTTAGAGGTAAGAAATGAAATTCACCGTTCATGGAGACGGTAAGCCGTACGTACGCCTCAACGCTACTTTCATTTATATTTCGTATTTTATAGAATGGAATCATAATTATATAAAGGTATATTGCAATTCCAGTATAATATCATATATAATATCATAGTTCCATCCTTTATACGTCCCACATATGGTATTTAATGAATAAAATAACTTTGAGGGGGTGGTAGTCTGCACTTCCTTAAATGAAGATATCGCGTTTACCCATAATGGAAACCATAATGGTATGCCCAAAATGAATAAGACAGAAGATTAAAGAAAAAATAAACCTATTATATATCATATATAAATATAGTGACATCTTAATGGCCACCTTTGAAGGTGTTAAAATAATGTTGAACAATCATCGTTTCGGGAGGCATAAATTCACCATCCACGGAAACAGTATGTCCTTTAAACATTAGATGTAGGTGTGTGTAAGTGTTGCTCGAATCCATATTATAAAAAAATCCTAGTATATCTAATATATTGGAGTTGTTACAAAATAAATTAATAAAAAGAGTTTAGGGGGTTGGAGAAGCAAAATAAAACAAAAGGACTCAAGTAAAGACATTACCTTAAAATCAGGTAACTCCCTTTGGTTTGAGCTCAAAGGCTTCCTTGGGAAGACTTATGCCCAAATTGACACTACAAGGAGTAATAGAGGGATGTGGAGAGACAAAATTGGCAGGGGTTGGCCGAGCCAAAGGCTTTGGAAGTGTGGGAAAAGAGGTAGAGGTGGGGGCCTTTTATAAAAGGGGAGGAGGGGCACTCTTGGAATGTAAAGAAAGGTTACTTTATTTTCAAATGGGTTTCGGATTTTCAAGGTCCCACATTGATATTATTCGAGTATAAGGAGATAAGGGTTCTAACTATACCCACCCAATAGGTTTTGTACATGTGTAGGTCTTATATTTTACATTATCTTTCCATTTTATTTAAATCGTCAAATAATGAGGTCATCGCTGCATCATTATGATGTCATAAATAATTTAATTTATATAAAGTCTAAAAATTATAAAAAAATACTATGATGTAGTAAATAATTTTATCCTTCCAATTATTATTTATAATAAAAAATCTGACTTGTATAACCCCTATTAAAAATTGTTTTAGTAAAATATATCACGTTTGTGTCATTTTTACATTATCATTAAATAAGAAGATATTTATGTCATTTCCCAACTAAAGTGGATCTATGGGGTCCACAAGTGTACCCATGGATTGTATTGGTCGGACATGACACATCAAATAAGGTTAGGACATGTCTCAAGCTCATCTCATATTATTAAAACATTATTTTTATCTTAAACTACACTAATTAACTCTAATTGCGATTAAGAACTTAAAGGTTACTATTCATAAAAAAATTATTTTAATCTCATTGAACCAAATTTTACTTCTTAATGAAAACCATGTATGTAGGATTTTTTAAAATCAAATCACAGAAGTGACAATGTTTCATTTAAATGAAAAATCAGTTTCTTTAACTACCACTTAGTGGTTTCACTATTCATCAAAAATTGAAGTTTTTCAGAAAAAAACCAAAACATCAACCTAAGATATATTTGATATTCTTAATTAAAAAATGATGTCTATTTTACAATATTCAAATCATATAAGTCACATTAATTATTTTAATAATTAATTCCCGCTGTCATGACAAAAAGCGTGTTTTTATGAAACAATAAGTATCAAACGATTGACGCCAGTTTAAGTCCAATTTCAAAGTGAAATTGATTCCAATGACCACCATTGGATTAAATGGTAAAAATATATTCAGATTAAACTTTAAGACCAATTAAAAATATATGCTACCCATATAATTGAATTAAATGAAAAAGCAGTTTTGATGTAAAATGCAGTATTTTTCACTATTCATTAAAAAATGAACATTGTCAGAAAAATACAAAAAATTAATCCAATGTAAATTTTAATGTCCCAATCATAATTAAAATGATTATTTTGACAAATATACATTATAAAATTTTCAAAAGTTTGATTTAAAAAGGGTTTTCCATCAAAAGGCAGTAAAACAATCTTTTAAGAATATTAGTGTATTCCATGCATAAGATTGTATTTATTTTCATTTTAATCCTCTAAAACACTATCTTACTAATTAATAGATATAGATAAAAATATCTATTATTCATTACTTACTTGAGATTTTACACTATGCGAATAGAGAAGATTTATGAAATGTATTACCAATGTGAGTTCTAGTTAAACGAGGTCTCATTCTTTTGTCATATCATCACAAGAAATAGGATAGTTATTGATACCTAAAAGACAACTACAATTGATGAATTGCTCTAGAAAACATTGGTAAAAGATATCCATAGATTCATGGGGATATCTAGATATTATATCCAATTTCTGAGAAATTTCTCACTATATTTCTACACACTTAACAAGCTAACTCATAAGGTATTGATGTTTTCATTGAGTGAGAAATGAGAAGAAATATTCAACGAGTTGAAAATGATGCTTATAAATATACATTTGATAACATTACCCACAATTGGAAGACTGTTTTTTGAATTCAGTGATGATTCTAAGAAGGTAATTGGTTGTGTGTTGATGAATAATGAAAAAAATCATTACCTATGATTCACGTAAATTGAATGTTCATTAGAAATACTACCCAACACATGACCTAGAGTGGGTTGTTGGGATCTTCGCTTAGAATATTTGGCAGCATTATCTCTTTAGGGATATGTGTGAAATATACGTAGATCACAAAATCCTAAAGTATATATTTACATAGAAAGATTTGAATATGAACCAATGAAGATGGGTAGAGTTGATAAAAGTCTAGGACTACACAATCCATTACCTCCCTGGGATAGAGAACAAGGTGGAAAATACATTATCTAGAAAGGATCCTGCCTCATTATCAATGATGAGAATTGAAAAGTATCAAATGATCTTTTATATGTAGAGGATGGAAATGGGAATCATTAAGGGAGTAACATCATCAATCCTCTCTCAAATTATTTCTCAACCATACTGGATGGAGAAATGGAAGAAGCTCTGAGAATGGATGCGGAAATTATTAAAAGGGAGGAAGCTATCAGAAATGTGAAATATTAAGAGATCAGGGTTTACAAGGATGGAATTGTGAGATTTGGGTCACGATTATGTGTACAATTTGTTCCAGAGAAAAATAAATAGCTTTTGAATGTCAAACATAGATCATCCTTAAATATTCACCCCAGGGAGAACAAAAATGTATCAAGATCAATGGGAATACATTTGGATGGACAATTTGAAAATGGGGATTTCGGAATATATATCAATGTGCATAGTATGTCAGCAAGTGACGGCTATGAGACAAAATTCTAAGGTGATTATGCAAACACTTCCCATACCAACATAGATGTTGGATAACATTACCGAGGACTTTGTCCATAGACTTTGAAGGAAATCCAGAGAAAACAATGATATATGGGTCATTGTGGATCGTCATATGACGACAGCTCTCTTTATTTCAATTCATGATGACTTCTCATTGGATCCACTTGAACAAATTTACATCAAGGAAGTGGTATGATAGCACAGAGTACCAATATCTATTGTATCTGATCGTTATTTGAGATTCACCTCGAAGATCTGGAAATTTCTCCAGCATGCTCTTGGAACTAAAATGAATATTACTACGGCCTATCATCCTCAAACTGATAGACATTCTGAGTGAACTATTCAGACATTGGATGATATGTTAAGATCGTGTTTTATGTCCTTTGATGGTGGATGGGACAAACATCTTCCACTGTTTGAATTATCCTATAATAACAGTTTCCACTCAAGCATTTGAATGGCACAATATAAAGCCCTTTATGGGAAAAGGTGTAGAAAACCGATGTGTTGGGATGAATTCAGTGACAATAAACTTCAAGGACATGAAATGGTCGATGAAATTGTGTAGAAGGAGAAAACAATTCAGCAATATTTCAAGGTATCCCAATCTTGAAAAAAGGGTTATACAGATAACTGTCGATGAGTAATTGAGTTAAAATTTCGAGACATGGTATTTATAAGAATATCTCCCTCGAATAAGGTCTTGAGGTTCGGAAGGAAAGGGATGTTATATACTTGGTACATAGACCTCTTTGAGATTTTCTCATATAGGGGTTGTGGGCTATCGAATCGAACTTCTACCAACCATGGACAAAGTACATGATTTCATTCATGTACCCCCTTATAGAAATACATACCAGGACATTCACATATACTATCTTAGTAGGTAGTAAAATTAGGGTATGATATTTCTTATGAGGAGAAACTAGTGAAAATCATATATTATAGAGAAGAAGTTATAAGAAATAAGACAATGCCCCTCATCAAGGTATTGTAGTGAACCAAAAGTTTATAAAAGTGACGTGGGAATCAAAGTAACTGATGAAGCTGAGTTACCCACATACTTTTTATTTTTTGAAAAGAATACATCAAGGGTGAAATTTATTAATGGTGGAAGATTGCAACGACCCAAACTTTTCTTAATTCAAATCCATTTTTAACCAATTAAATGTGTTATTATGTCAAATGATCATATAAACTGTATGCACATCTTGGGTTTTATGTTTTTTTATTTGAGAATACCTTACAAAATGTGACCATTTTTAATATAGATGTTGAACAGTGATCACAATATTTGAATAAATACTAGGTTTTAACAAATATAATTTACATAGACAAAGCAAGCAATGGCCTCATCCAGTAGACATGCACTGTACGAACCCCATTTGTTAGAGTTCAGAAAGGAGGTGCTGGTATAGGGATTCCCTACAGACTAAGCACAATCTGATCTTCAACATGTGAAGCTTGAATGGAACCGCCTATATGAGAAGTTGAATTTGATAGAGATTACCACCTGAGCGATGAAATCTGAGCCACCCCTGAGAGTCTATAACCATCACACACCTTACCCTTCTGTCTCATGTAGGTTTTATAAGGGTTTATGTAACAAGACCCTAGCACTATGATTATGTACATTAGTTTTTATATAATAAGGAATATAATTTCATATTTTTATTATAACATTGTAAATTATATTTAAAGCAAAAATAGTATATTAAGTTAATATTCAATTAAGAATTTTTTTTTTGAATTAATGGATTTTTTATTTAAATAATATTTTAATACAATTATATAACTAAATTAATAATAATTTAATTTAAATTATTGTATCATTTTTATAACACAATATCAATTTTTATTATGGTTTGAGATCTATATTTTTCTAAAACGATTCATTTTTTCAATGTCAAATTTCATATTAAAATAATAAATTCACGTATCTAATAAATTATTTAGATAAAATTTATATTATATTTGGTATCAAGAAGTTGAAATTATCCAATGGTGATTTTTTCATAATTTTGTGAGACAGTAAATTTGCTGGGTAGAAATTATTTACCATTTTAATATTTAATGTGTTTTATGACATCATAATGACCCAATAGTGATGTAATAATATATGGAAAACAAAATATTCTGACAATATATGTTTTAAAATAAAAAAATGTGATTTTAGGTATGGTTGATTTATTTTACAATGATTTAGTGTACCCTTAAAAACATATAAAACAGTTTAGCTTTTTAAATTGATTTCCTTGAGAGTGTGACTCATCTCCACATAAGCATCCCTATTATTTTATGATGATTGTCCATTGGCCTTAAAAAATATTTTCTTCAAATCCCCTTTGGAAAAATCCATTGGCAAAAACCCTGGGATAGTTTTTGGTTTTTATTTGATTAATGTGTGGTGTCCCAAACCTTATTAATAAATAACTCCTTCTCTTTTCCTATATAAACCCACCCAATCTCCCACTACCTCTTCACTCAAAGCCTTTTGAGTTATTACAAAATATACCATCATCTCTCTAAAGCTACCCCATGTCGTCCGAAGCACCCATGAAGCCTCTATCAATTCCCTTCAAATCTTTTGGGATTACACTTCCACGTACAGAATTTCTTATTTTCTCATTTTAGCCAGGTTTGTTAATATTTTTATGTCCTTTCATTTTAAAATATAAATCTTAGGTTATAATTTTTCACCTCCCCCCATAATTCCATATTTATGTTTTAATGATTATAGACCCCTTTCTCTGTCATTAATTCCCCCATTGTACACCAGTTACCATGCCGAAATTCATTATGGAATTTCTCTCTCCTAATTTATATTCAATCCATTCGTTAGTATTATGAATCTAAAATTCCATTACTGAAGTTTGAAAATGTATCAATATTACCCCCTTAATGTAAATTTCATGTAAATATAATTAGACTCCCCATTCTCTCTCATAATCCTTTTTTATGAATTCATATGTCACACTGTTATGCAGCCAAAATTGCACCACAATTTTGCAAGTCAAAGTCATTGAGTAGAAAATACCATTCCCATTTCTCTAACAATGGTATTCACCTTTATGTACATTTACATATTTTATAAAGAGTATAATTTATGTATTAAACAGTCTTTTATCGAGGAATAAATGATGATGAATAATGACTTCATGTTGTTATATCTATGTGGCACACTTATGCATGAAATAAAATGTTTATGAATGGTGTGCCATGATAGTGCTCCAATGCATTGGGTAAAGATTAGTACAATGATACGTAATGTTAAATTAGGAATTACACATTATAATTCAGGTGAAATGAGGATTTAATCAAGCTAATTCATGTGTAGTAGGGGTTTTCTCATTCTCCATATGCAATGATCCTTGGCTCATGCAAATTCCATATTAAGTGTTGTTACCACATTTCAATGTAATGATAATCATGATATATCATGCCATTATGTTCATGTTTTTTATGCTCCATTGATATGAATACTTCCTCAAATTTATTTTATTTATCATGTTATGAATTTTTTAATACCTTACCGGGCTTTATATATCACCCTTTATTATGTATTCCCCACGTTATCCCATGAAATGCTAATTATGAGAGAATGTAGTGGTCATTCATAACAGGTTTTAAATAAAGATGTTGTGTTTCAAGTTATAATTCATTATGTAATGTTCATAATATCTAAATATTCTAGACCTCTTGATCATATATATTGTATCATGTGATGTTTTTATGTAATAAATCATGTATAAGTGTTTAATAAAAAGAAGGGATGTTATATGGTAATCCTACATGATTTATTTTTTCATAAATATTTGGTTTATCACATGATTATATTTTCATGGTTATTTTCTGACATGCTTGTTTTATGGATTATTTATGTTTTGTTTATATTATGATTACTAATTTTCATTCATAAATTAAATATTCTTTTACATGGTGATTTTTGAATAAATTTATCAAAACCAGTGATATTTTATATAAAATGGATTTAATTTATTAAATTATTTGTAAATTTTATTTTCATTTAGATAAAGCTAAGTCATTATTGATATAGGAACCTATATATATTATATGGTGGTATCCTTATATGATTTATTATCACACCCAATTTTTTCATTGAGGTGATTGTATTTGAATTTTTTTATAATTATCATGTAATGTGATGGGCATCTTGTATCATGCCGACCTGTCTTCTTATTTTTGTATTCATAGAATGATTTATTGGTGGTGAGAAATGGTCAAAAATGGACATGTTTAGTATGGAGATGTTTTATATTTAATGTTTAATTATTATTTATTATATTTTTTATCTAATAGATATGTTCTCTTTCTTCAACTATGTATGCAATTTGTTTTCATTTTTCATTTTTATCATGTGACATGGTTCCTGTCCTTTGTTCTACATTACAAGGTGCTGAAAAATATTGGGAGAATATTATAGCTGATCGGTGTTGTTCTTTAGAACAAAAATAACCAAATAAAGATATATAATCCCATATATTACTTCTTATGGAAATGGTTTATTCAAAATTCCATGCACTTAAATCTTTAGACTTCACCTAAAGGTGACCACACACGGAGTTTGGTTAGGGATTCAATATCCATGAATTATCATTTTATTTCTCCTACAAACCATTTGATATTAAATGTGATAATTACAAATATCATTAAAATTACTTCATATTCATAGTATAATTTTTTATATATCATAATATTTATTAATTTTCCATTACATTAATAATTAAAATAACAAAATTCACCCATGATTATTTTTCACTACAAATGTAAAGAGAAATGTTTTAAAAATACTTATTCTATAATTTAGTATTTATAAAAAACATCATTATTTCATATTACATAAATAATATAATAATTCTATTGACATTATTTCGGAATAAAAAATTTAATACTTTATCAGTGATACTAAAATAAAACAATCATGGTAATTTTTAAACAAAAAAAATATTCTTACTAAGGGAGATGGAATTAATTTTAAATATATAAATACATAATTAACTTCATTTCAAATATGTAGACATGAAAAATACTCCATGAAAATTATGGTTGATATATAACAATTTTATCTTATTCTTCTCTCATACGCATAAAATCATTATATTATCGTACCTATGACCTGAACAATCACAAACCAAATTCCGAACCAATATAAATTTAATAAATGAATAAAACAATCTAATAAATAGATTATAAATAATAAAATAAATTTAATCACGGTTTTAATATTTATTTAATTAATTTAACAAAATAGTTAGGGCTGTTATAAGAGTTTCAAAAGATTAACCAGAATTGAAGTGGTAAATATGTCATACAAATTATTGTTCTTGAGGATATGGTTTCTACCACCCTATATACCACTATCATACACATTATATCATATTATATAACATAAATATTGATCATTAATGATTTTTTAATGGGGTGATATTTTTTTAGGATGTTTTGATTCTAATAAATCTATTAAACAAAACTCAATAAGTAGTTTTTTAATTTCCCATTAAATTTTATTTTTTAATTATTTAAATATTGTTAAATTTAAATTGTTTTAAAACATTAATCATAATTTAAATATATATTATTATTGTTCATTTATTGATTTCAGAATGAAATATTATCTTATTTTTTAAAATGTTTTATCCATTTCATAAATGATTCATAAATGAGTTATATTTCAAATCTACTTCTTCATTTATTATTATGTTTTTATCGAATATTGAGATCTAATTTCATTACAAATGAATCATTAATTGAAAATAAATAATCAATATGAATTAATATAATATTTATTTATAATATACTTGATACGTCTCTGTATAAATATTTTTTAAATTTTTTATTTTTCTAATTAATTTCTCAATGGATTATTTTCTGTTTATTATTTTTATAGGTTTATCTTCTTTGTGACACAAAAATTGTTGACATATTATTGACATGGGTTAGATGAATAATATATATTTCCCTAATATAATGTTTAATTCCTTATATATCATGGTATAATTTAGTGTTATGATTATATTTTACTACATTTCAAAAAATTATGTGCATTAATGATGATTTTATATACTTTTACAATCATATGTATTGGAATGATGTAGTAATATTTTACCCATAGTTTCATGATTTGTTCTAAGTGAACCATCATATATTATTAGAATTAATTGAATTATATTTGAGAATGCTTTTTACAATTTTAATTCTCTAATGAAGTTTTTTATGTAAATCTATGTTTCAATGTGATAGGATATGATAACTGTTTTTTATTAAGTGCGATGAGTATTGAAAATTATAATTTATTGAGTAATTTAATAATATGACATCCCCTTACAATTATTTATATTTAACATCTTAATTTATTTATCTCCTTAGATTTATCTACATAGTTATTGTGGGTAATGTGTTCCCTATGAGCATGATATGAATACATAAATAAATTATATAATATTTTATTCTTAAAGAGATATAATTTATTAAAATTTACCTAAGACACTGACCCCATATATTTAAATATAGTGATTTGTATATATATATATTTTTTTAAAAATTAAATGGATGAATATGTATTGTATATGGTCACTATTCCATAAACATAATTGAATCAAAACAATATATATATAATTTTTCTTAATATCTAGGTTTTTTGAGTAAAAATTAAATTAATAGTTAATTATTATTATCATTTAATATTTTTTTCATAATTTCCCATATTAACAGGTGATTTTTATGAGTCCATATGGTAATTTGATTTTTAAAATAATTACAAATTTAACAAAAAATTTCTGTAATATATATCAAACCTAGAAAAGAATGCATCACTATAAAAATATTTACTCTATGACATTATAAAATAAAATATGTATTTGAATATTATGTATATACGCACAATTGAGATTACATGACTGAATTATATATTTATAGAAAAATTGACACTTAAAAATCATTATATGAAATGTCACCATCATTAAGGTTGGTAATTTAATACTCAAAATATTATTTATGTTATTTCTAAATCATTGAATATATTAGAGTAGTATTTATAAAACCTATAAAAAATTATTGAGGTAATAAATAATGTCTATATTCATCTTCTCCATGAATATAAAATTTATAATTAAAAATGGAATTACTAGTTACACAACGTTTCCATACCATTTTAAGAATGATTCATTCGGAATATCATTCTTTTCAATATAATTTTATGATATCCATATCCAAGATCCATCATTGAAATTTAAGGACTCCAAGTAAGATGATCCTAGTCATCAATATGGGGTACAAAATCCTTATTAATAGTCATTATTTTATTAGGATAATTATTTTTAATTATAATACACATTCCCCAATCAATAGTTTGAACATATAACAATCATTCACCCTATAATGAAGCCAAAGGACATATAAAACCATTTTATAAATTATATTGTTGATATTTCTTTACATACACACATTTTTTATTGATACCTAGTAAGGAAACACTAATATTTGTGATACATTATATATTTGTGAAATTGAAAACATGACCACATTTTTGGGTTAATTGATTAAAAATATTTATAAAATAGATCATTATATTCCCATATAATTTGAATATCATCAATAATGAAATTTAAAATAACCATTAGAGAAATATAAATACCATAATTGGATAACAATATGCATATATCATAATTAAATACCATTGGGATTTTACAACACTCATTTAGTTGTTATAAGATAAGTGGATTTTTTTGTACTATGAGATGGGTTATTCATACTATGAAAATTATTGTGAGTTCTATTTAGAGTTAGAAAAAAAACTCATTCAAAATATCACATGAATAAATAATTTTATCGAAAATATCATAAAACACTTATAATTAATATAAGAGTTATATATTTCTATTTTAAACAATAAAAAATGTTTTCACATATTAAATTATATAAAATATATATTGTTGTGAATTGAGACCTGTAATGTATTTCTGTGAAATGAGGTAATGTATAAAAATATATTAATAATTTTTTCTCATATTTAAATGATTAGAATATGTACCTACCACAATTTCATTTTCATGTTTTTTTGTTCCAATAAGTTAATAAAACTAATATAGATTATGTGAGGTATGTATAATAAACTATTAATAAAAATAAAATAATCCACAATATTGATATAAAAAACTATTCTTAATATGTCATAACCTATTACACATTTATGGTATCCAAATAATCATTATTTACAAATCAAATCATTTTTTATAACATGAATCGTATCCATCATATATTAGAGGTTCATTATTTGTTACTAATATAAATTTACATTATACAAAACCATTTTCATCATTGTTCTACAATATTCTAAAAACACACATGGTTAAAGAACTAAATAGGGAGATCTATATTTTTTTTTAAAAAAATAACCTACAATATACATGATTAAGTCGGTAATACTTTGTGTTTTTATAAAAAACACATATAGATCTTCACCTACTATCAATATTATGCTATGTGAAAGGGTATATTCTGTTAAACACTAGAATTTTAGAAACAAATAGATAAATGAAGAACCCATTTGTCATACAATATTTGAAAATAAATATTAATAAATAATGAACTCCAAGGAATGATTATGTCTCCAATATATTTACAAAATATGATATTACCCCTCATATTCTACAATGATATCTCTATTTATTGTATTCTTTTTTACATTATTTCTAAAAAATTATATATTTATATCCCATTATTTTTTAATGATGTAATAATATCTTGTTTATTTCAAAAATGTTAATATATTCAATAAGATAGTATTGAATAATTATAATATGAATCATTTAAATTCAAATCAGTCATAAGTTCTACATATTCATTACTTTCCAAATGAATAGATAAAAATTCAGCATGTAATGACTAATAAAGAATGGAAAAAATATTATTATTCAATGATCCTATAATATATCTTTTTATGATGAATAATATTTAAATTTAATAATTTTTAGGAAAAAATTTGAATTCTTTTATTTATCATTAATACCCCCACATTCTATTAAGCATGAATTTAGGATCACAAAAAAATAATAATATTTCACTGTAAAATGTTATATCATAGTGAAAACTTCTACATTGAATTCTATTAATAGATTCACCATGAATCATTGTTTAATACATCAAGAATAATAATAATTATTTAATAATGAACAAAAAAACATCATCTAATTTAGTAATATATGAAATAATGGAACACTATTTAATCATATATCCCATTAATAAAAATCTTACATAACAATTAAATTCCTATGTTAACTCTTATATATAATCAACAGTATTCTTTCAATGATTTTATTTAAACAATTATTACCTCTATAATTTTATAATAATTCACTAAAAAACTAAAACATAATATTATTTATGTAGTCTAATTTCAGATTTAATATTATATAACACTATATTAGTCTTTATATCCCATATTTACACGGATATACAATTAAAATTTCTATATATATTCATACTATTATCAATTTATCCTTATTTACCACAATTAATAAATAAAATTACTCTTATATTTCACCGGGCTATTCTTACTTTCCATATGACTACTGATAACTATTTTTATTCATCAATATGTTGTAAATATATGTCATATTGTTACACATAAAAATTAATATTTTTAACTAAAAAAATATATAATTAAAAAATTATATAACACCCTCCAACATTCTCAATTCCACTCTAATCAATATCATCCACTAACATGGCCCAAAACACTTAGAATAAAATTAAAAAATCATAATACGATAATTAAAACATTCATCACAATTCTATAATAACCTTCAGAATTAATTAACACAATACATTTAAATTTACTATAAATAACCTCAACAATTAAATGTAATCATAGTCATCCATCTTATTAGTTTTTTAAATTTTATTGGAAGAATACCAATTTTGTTGTAAAATAATAATACATCATCCCAAAAAAGTTAAATAGTTTTTTCTATTATCATATTATTCTTCAAATGAAAATCATAAAAATTAATATAAACCCATTTGTAAAACAATATAATATATATATATACATTATATCATTTCACATAATTATACATTATATCTCAGGAATAAATCACATCCCTACAATAAAAGGATTAACTCAATTAGTTGAATACATATATAATATTTTAATATCAAAATAAAACATGAAATAATTACATATATTTCCCTCAATATTTATTTACATCAATATATATAAAAGATAATTCCATTCTCTATTACATGGGGAAATATAAATCATAAAAAAGCAAGTAGCTCAAATGATCATTCGGTATATATTATCAATGCACCATAAAGAAATTATCATTACATCAGAAACCTATAAGGTAAATTATATTTTTGTATAGAGAATAAATAATTTATTAATATAGTTAAATATTAAATTGTTATAATGAGGAATATTGAAAAATAGTATATCATGGAATATTAATGTTGAATTTCTCAAAATATAATTTACAATGATTACCATATAACGGGGAATGAAAATATGAAACCATAATACTAATTTAATATTATAATGATAATAAAATTAAGATTATAGATCAATATATTTTTGTGGAATTGGATTATAAATAATACATTAGTATAGGATATCATAAGAATATATCAGGGTTAACTATAAATACATTGGCCTACCACATATGACCTATAACCAAAATGACTAGACCAAACAATCATGTCCTCTGCACAATAATATAAATATTTATAAATATTTATCTAATAAATTTGATAGATTATATTTCTCACACCACTACGCATACAATGATATAATCATATACATGTGTTCCATGTGATTAATTCCACATATCATAACATGAATAAAAAACAAAAATAAAATGGGTTTTGAACGATTTCAATAGGGTATCATAAAAGAAGATATAAGGAAATATATCAAATAAAACCAAGTATTTAATATCCAAAAATAAATAAATCATGAAATTATTTAAATGATGACACATAAATGATTGTAAAATATTTATAGGTTATTAATTTTCATGGAGAACAAAGGATGAATGTAATTGAAACCATGAAGATATTTTTTTAATTAATCAATACCATTATCATAAGAATGATTTAACTTACCATAAAATAATTTTTTATTTTATAATGTAGGATTTTAAAACATCATAACAATAATATATATCCAAATAGTGATCCTTAAAACTAAATAATGGTATAGTAGAAGAAGCATTCGGTGAAAAGATTAAAACCGTATAAATGTTAAAATAATTACACTGTAACATTTATTAAGGATTTTAAAATACCCACATCAATGAATGAAACCAAATAAAAAATTAAATATAATTTAATATAAATATTATATTTATATATTATATTTCAGATTTATCCAATTGACAAATCAAAAATAACTTTTTCAGTTATAGTAAACATCAATGTATATGATAAAATTCAAAAATAGTGAGTAGAAATTAATCTTTACAATGTAATATATTAGTGATATATAAATAATTAATATTGGTGATTATACATAGAAAATTTAATATTCAGAATAATATTCATAATATAATAAACGAAAACTATAAAATATAAGTGACATAGATTAATTCAGATAAAAGATATTAAGCACGAAACCATACAAATGATTTCGACAAAATACACTTCCTTATAATCTTATGGGATCTGACAGACACTGTCTTCATTGATAATATATTTTAGTTGACAATTTATATAAAATAATATTTCATTTATATTTATTGAAATTAATACATTCAATTTAAATTTTATAATTATAACTTTTTTAATCATCCATCATTCATATTAATCATTCCATGATATTTGTACATTTAGTTCAACACTTTCTTCCACATAGTAGTCACAAATCCTTCTTCCTTCTTATATGTACACCAACTATATAGAGGAAATATTTATGATTTACTTATACATCAAATAAAAACAGTGTCCCATGATTATAACACTTATTTTACTATAATATGTTGTAAATATCTGGCTGGAAAAATATCATTTTTTAGATAATTTTATTCACAAAAATGTTGCATTTAATAAATATATATATATATATATAATTTCATGTAAAACATAACTTCCCAACGACATTATTACCATATATATCCATAATGATCATTTTAATAACAATCCCTCATCAGTTTATTTTAATAGAATTCATGTGGGTTAGAAAACCAAACGAAATAAGAACACCATTTTATTTAATGGATTCGAATAAATTTTTCTGGATAATACAATGTTCATATAAATGTAATTATATTATTTAGATTTTATAAGATAATTAAATAAAATATAAGGAGGATGTTAATATAAATATAAAATATTAATATTTTACTATTAAATATATTCAATAAACATCAATACACATGAAACCATGTTTTTTAATGGATTTGGAATTCCATATTCATACAAGGAGATTAAAAATTTGGAAAGTATTTTTTTGGAGGGGTTCTTTATGTATAATTATTAATTAAAAATAACTATTTCTGTTTTTCTGAAATGATTATGGGGAGTTCCTTTTATTTTGAGGATTAGGTGAATATTTATAGATCGATATTCCTTATTATATAAGAAATGTAAATTATAATGGAATATGGCCCAAAAGATGAATCATAAGGGAAATGGAACATTTATTGCATTATCCATAGAATTGGGTGATAACATTCAAGGACATTCTTTAAATATACTTCATTTCTATTAATTTTCCATTTTTTTATTACAAATATAACTCAATTTTTTCCTAAATAGAGTATTTTTACAACGAAATGAATCAAAACAAAATTCAAAACTAGTTATATAATAATTCAAAATATGATATCTATTTTATTAAATTAAAGATATAAAATAATAAAATTAAAAAAGAACATATTTAAATTATTTTTTGACAAATGATTTTAAAGCATTAAATTAATTTATTAATTTTTTTTATAATTTTTAATAATCCCATTATATTTAACAAATTAATGTATATATATTGTAAATAAATATTATTAATTCATTCATTAAATATTATATGAATTAGTTTAAAAATAAAAATACATCACTTACAAAAATAAGCATTTTTTATATAATACATGATGTTTCACTAATGAATTTTCATATTAATTTTTAATAATTATTTTTTTATTATCATTATATATCATGTAAATAATTTTTAATAACATTGTTATTATTAAAATATTATTTTATGTTAATGTTATCAATTTAAGTATTCCCATTGGATATCAGTAGTCTATACAATTTTCATATATACAATGATCATAAAATTGTCATCTTCTCTTTTCCATTAAATTATATTACTTTATATAGATCCCTAAAATAATTCATAATAATTACATAATTTTATTTTCATGAATATTACAATTTTTTTAAATTAATTCCCATTTTTTAAATTGCAGTATGATATTCATGGTGGGAAATAGATTAATATTTCATGCTTAAGTTATTTTAATATAATAATTGTTTTATATTTAAGATATTGGGTTATCATATGAGGTATGAATCATTTATATTTTGGTTTAAATGTTTAAATATGGATTAATGTGGATTCCCAATTTTATAATCGGTGTTTCCACAAGTGTTTGGTGTTTTTATGAATCTTTTAAAATATGTTTTTTGGTCGGAAAATTCATGGCACATTGTAAGCTCTAACCGTGTCGGGCATGATGCACAGTCGGATAAACCGTGCAATCTAGGGGAATATAGTAGTAAGTGGTTGCATACTTAGGAAAAAACTATGTGATTTTGGCCACATGGATGTGTAGAAACTTGTATAAATTTTATAGTCGTTTTTGTATGGTTTTCACAATATTAGTTAAACCATACTATTATTCTTCTCATATTGATAATTGTGTGTGGTTAGCTCACAGTTTCTCAAAATGTATCCTCAAACCATGAGATTCATTTAATTTTTAGTTTTCTATATTTTTAAATCAAAATAAATTATATTTTATACCTAAAATATATTTGTTATCCAACTTATAGTGCATGGACATTTTTATAGCTCCTTTGAGCGACTAATAAAATAATTTTTATTGATTATCTACATGATCCCTGGTTCATGCACTAAATATCTTATTGTATCTACATTTATGAGTTCTCAATTCCTTTTTAGAAATTTCATCAATATTCTGGATATCAGATAGGCTAGTTATGTGCAAGAAAATATGCCTAAAATTCAAAATCGTCTCCCTTTCTTAAACATTCTCCCATTATTAGTCAAATGCTAGGTTGATACTAGAATAGCACTATACGAAAATTCTATGGTTCGTGATATAATTATTCTCTGTTACAATTGGTTCTATACATGGATAACTGTAGCTGTGCCACTGGATGGATATTTTGGTTTGGCCCTGAAATTGAAATGATAAATTGAATTAATGGAATTGGAACCTGTTTGGGATTCCCTTTAGCTTCTATTAAACATTTTATAGGTTTTTCCCAATTAAATCCCACCAATAGGGAGGCCATATAGTTTCCTTGTTTTCCTTGTTTTGTACAACCAATATTTTCTATTCAAGATATTTTCATGTAAGTAGAAGCCTATATAAAAATAAAATTACTTAAATGGATTGTTACCAGATTTTTCCATACACTTGTCTGTTTTTGTTGAATAATTTTTTAATATTGATCTTGAATTTATTAATGGTATATTAAAAAAATGTGGAAGTTAGTGTGTAAACTCATGTGGGATGTTTAAATCTGGATTATAAAAAATGAATGGGTATACACATTGGATTCCTCTAAATGTGAATAGTTATTTGAGTGGGTGGACTCATATAGTATGAAATGATAATTGTTTTGAAATGGTTATGGATGTCTGGGTTGGTATTCCAATGGTCAGCATTCAATTTTGATTCATAGAACGGTAGTACTAGGATCTAGATGCTGTTTTGGATGACTTGGGAATAATACACTCATTGGGTATTGATTCTATGGGGTTCAATGGAACTTGTACCCCATGAATCTAGATTTATTGGATTGGATTCAGACATGCCCATTAGGACATGGTCATTGAACTCCAACCAGTGTGTACCTGAGTTACCATTTAGATGTTCTTGGGAAATGAGAAAGAATATTTGGTCATCTACGCCTCGGATCTGGAACATTGTTTCCAAATACATCGATTATATTACATGAACATGAAAAATATGTTCTTCATGGTTAAACAACATGGTTGTGGTTACAAAACAAACTTCACAATACGATTCGTTTTTGGTTGATTGAATAATTATATATTATATCAAGGCCATGATGGATATTTATGTATTGATTATAGCATCACAGTTAGGATCATGATACTGTTTTTGCAGTGATCCTTGAGATGCTATTTTCTAGTTAATAGTTTTGTAGTCAAATGCACTGAGAATATTTTCTTTTTTTTATTGCTTAACTATTTAACATTTTTCTACATAGATTACTATATTTCAAATCCAAGACATTTATCGATCTTTGGGTTGTTAATAGTTGGGATTGTATCCTAATACCTATTCGGGTCATCGATGTGTTTCCAAATACACTATTTGAATGCAGGTAGGGACAGGGGAATGTTTTCACAATTAAATTCATGATTTTGTGTCATGACTACGAGAAGGGGATCCTGGAATCTAGATCGGGCACATAATGATATTCAATGATAACCCATTTTGGTGATTCTATTATTTTGAAAATTTTATTGTATTTTAAAATTATGTACCTATTTTTCCTACACTATAGAGGCATATTTGAAAATTATTGTATATTTGAGATTCCTTCTTATTGTTATATAATCCCATTCTTCATTTATTTTATGAATGTTATACAGATTCTACTACATGTATGATGATTTATTTTAATTGTGATATACAATGGTCATGAGGGAAAATTCACACCACTTACACCAAGGCCCTTGCTGGTAGTCGGTGGCCTCCACTTTATGGGGAGATACTCTTAAAACCTTCTGACCTAAACAACTCAAAACTCTATTGAGTGGCACCTGGGTCGATGATGTGTCAATGTGGTATCATGGAATTATTTTCTAGAATTATTTTCTATTTGGATACAATATAAAATTATAGGAATTTATTTGTGTTTTGTAATGAGTTGTTCATGGGTATAACTAACCAACATAATGGAAAAAAGGCAAATTACATCAAATGAAATTGTTTTTTCCTAGATTTTGACAATTAAATTTGACTTTATTCCATCAATGGATGATTCCCTTTATTTAATTAATTATCATTGATAGGAAGATGAGTTCAATTCTATTTCAACCTGATGATGTAATGGTATTCCATCTCCAACATCATATTAAGCACTTTCTTGGAATCACATGCAATGAATTTTTCCAATCTAATCTGGATGCATTACTTATTTCATGTTTTTGTGAGAGGTTTCATGATAGATATGCATGTTATAGTTTTCTTTATAGTGGAATGTGTTATGGTATGTATTATTTAGGAACCATATTTTGGTACAGAAGGTTTTATGGGCCCACATGGATCAAATTTTTTAAAAAACAATGTTTAATTCATTTGAATTAAATTTTTATATATGTTTAATGTGATTGGAATCCAATGAATGAATATGATAATAGATTGTAATTGTTATATATAATGAAATGAATATGAATTAATAAAAATGTTGAATCTATGAAGAGATACTTGGCATAGACCCATCTTTTTAGTTGGAAAGAGGCAGTGACTTGAGAGATCATTTATGATTCATTCCATTACATTACATGATTTACGATATGGATGGGTATAATAACCTTATTTTAGGATGGGTTTGGCATGTCACATGCTTCTAAGATATTAAAATTAATAACATTCATTTTGGAAGCATATGTTAGGAATTGCAGAGGAATGACACCATTAAAACCTCCAGTCTTATGCCATGATGGCGGGGAGGACCACACTCTGAAGTTTTTGGTCTATGATATACTAGGAGATCTTTATTTAGATCCAAATACAGGAAAAGATGTTGTTGTTGGGAACATGTGATGAGGCACTATTCCACAAGGTGTTTTACCTCTTCATGTACACTATTAAGGGAGCACCACATCATTACTTGTGCATAGACGAGCTGACAAATGTGTTCTAGAAGAAAAATCCTACCACGTTTTATTGGGATGGATGTCCATAGGGTACTGATATATGTATTGAGACCATTCCAGTGATCATTGAACATATTATTACACATCAAGAGAGGAGACTGAAGAACATGACTTATATGCTACGTTGAGAAGCAGTTCATTAGTGGGATGTTTTGAATCAGGCTGATTGGTTGTGGGATATGGTTTGGATTGATTTCTGAACCTGGTTCTACACAAATTTCAACCTTCAGACTCTCTGGGAAGAGTGCACTTGTGAAATCATGCATCTTGGGAAATCCTCATTGACAAATATAGAGTGCTCAATATGATTTATAGATGTTTAGTCTTTTGTGTTGACATACGCTATTTATGACCTTTCATTAGTGACACACATCAAGGAAGGTCTTCGATAGACCATCAAATATCAGATAAATGTGTTCAGTTTGATAACTATCATTGAAATATTGAATCAGGCACAGATTACAGAGTGGAACATGATGAATAATGGGTATATAGAACCTATAAGTGATGTATCTTATCCTATTATTTCATCATATTTAGGTTATATGCCACATTTTGAAGATTCCCATGAGATGTGTTCTGGTCATGCTATGAGTAATGTAGGCTTAGTGTCTAATAAATATTGTGGAATATGGGGACACATTAAGAATAAATGTGACCACAACCTAGATGAGTGCGGATCATGCAGAAGGATGGTCCACATGCAACATTTCATAAGGAACATCCCTCTTGCAGTGTGTGGTATGGGGTCAGATCCAAACATAGGGCCATGAAAGAGATTCTTAGCTCTTTATTAGGTCTGGAGTTGGAGAAACATTGGTAGATCAAGTTGATATTGTGGTGGTCTTGCCTGAGGTAGCTAGGAACAAGTTACACTGAGAGATCAGAGTGTGCCTAATCCTGGATACGAGGTTATATGAGAGGGTCGGGTTTCAAGATAGTTTTTCCTATATAGCTTACCCTATAAGAGTCGGGAGTCATACAATATGTGGTGATAACTTTGATCTAAGTTGCATCAACTATTTCATCTTCTATTTTTGATATTGTTTCATATAGTACATTAATAACATCACCTATGATAAAAAGAGTTGTGCTCCTTACAATGTAGTTTTTAGAGAATTATGACACTATTCACTCCATTGCGTATTAGGACAGATGATGTAATCCAATTCAAGGAGTTCCCCCTTAAGGTTGGTGGGCTCCACTCCATCTGGAATCTTTATATCCCTTAGAAAAATGTGATCGACAACATATATGGGATGAACTTTCTAGTATCTAATTCATCATTTGATGAATACTATCACTAATGGGAGACTGTCACATCACCTGAGGATGATGTTAACTATAACATGGTTGAATGGGATGTCCATGTGAGCCATGATGAACCAGAGAATCATGGGCTGTGTGGGATGACATACCACAATTTTAGTTTGTATCTATTTGATCAGAATGTGTTTGTAAAATATATACATATAGTGACTAACCAATTTTTGGATATGTTCCTAGATGATCTTTTTTGTCTTACCTTTTGAGGGATATAAGTTTTTTTATCTATCGAGCTAGTTCTAGGTGCTTTACTAGTATAAATTATTATTTATATGATGGTTTTGAAAAAAATATAGGAGGTTAAGAGGCATCTAGAGGATTTTTAGGTAAAGGGTTTTATTCTTCCCTTTCCATATCCATGGGGTTTATCTACTTACTGTTATAAAAAATAATTTCATAAATATTAGCCTATGAGTGGACATGTTGACCATACGAGTAGTTATGAAATGATATCCCTTATCATAGATATATTACTAGTTTGATAAACTTTTAGAATATCAGGTGTTCTAGAAAACCGTATTGTGGTTAGGTTATCACCACGTATGTGTTCATCCAATAGAAAAAAAATCATATAGCCTTTCATAGAAGGTATAATCTATATGATTATCTTGTTTTTTCATTCAAAATCCCAAATTCACTTGATGTTTATATGGTAATGATAAATATAGTATTCAATCATTATCGTAATCCTTTGTGGTGGTATTCAAGGAATATATATTATTGTATTATCATAATTGAGATGGTCATTCCAAACATCATGATATCGTATAAGATACACATTGAGAGAATCAGTTATACACTAATCTTACAACATGCATCTTCTAGATGGATTATAATCAATTCGTATGTTATAAATTATCATGGATAGAAGTATCAATAGAACCATTGAAGATGAGAGATATAGTTTAATTGGAATAATCCGAATGAAATATCTTAAATATGTAGTTTCATAGAGCTATCTATGTATTAAAGACTGTTAATAAAATAATTATAATGATTAGATACCACCAATGATGTTATTAAATTATAATAAAGTGATTTTTGTATGATCAAATTCTTATAAGACAACCTTTTAGGAGATTAATGGGTGATTGACTTCAGTGCTAGTTCTGATACCTCTTGGGCAAGGTAGGATCTACATGGTCTATTGTGATGCATTAGGTATTGGGCATCGAGAAGTGATGATCCTGGGGTAAAATCATAGCGTACGTGTCTTTTAAGTTGAGGATACACGACTGGAACCACCCGAATCATGGTTAGGAGTTATAAGTACTCAATCATTCCTTAAGCTATTGGAGGAACTATTTATTAGGATTATATTTTCGGGGTGTAAATTTTCCACAAATGTAACACCCCGAGATTTTATGAAAAGTATTTTTTTTTAATTTCATTATTGTCTTGTATTGTACGCTACACCAAAAGGAGCTTGCACAACATGAATCCTTGACTTGCCTTGCATTACACACAATCACGACCTTCCTCGATAGCGTGTGTAGTATGCAATACCGAGTTTCACTAAACAATGATATGCTATTAAAATATTATTAACACTAGCTGTTATGAATAGTAATAACCACCTTTTAAAATTTTAGAAATTTTATCTCTCAAAATGTACTTCATTTTTGGATTCGGAGTATTGAATTTAGCCAAAGGTGATATTTTGGTACTTTTCAGATGACTTTCATATTTTGATGAATAGTGAAAATTACTAAATTTTAATTAAAAACAACTTTTTTAATAAAAATAATTAATAGTGGTAAATTTTGAATTTGAGTGGTTTTAATGTATATTTAGAATAAATTTTTACCATTTAATAAAATTTTGGTCATTGGACGAAATTTTCCAATTAAACCGAACATAAACATGTATCAATCTTTTGATAGTTATTATATCTTAAAAACACGTTTTTTGTTTTGGCAGCGGGAATTAATTTTTAATTAATTTCTGCCAATTCTGTGTTTTGAATTTTGAAAAATGGATTCCATATTTAGAATCAGGATTTTCAAATTGTGTAAATAGGTAACTTCTATTTTTAGACATTTTGAATAATTACTTCGGTAAATATTTTATTTACCATGGTTACAGGGTAAATCCGGTAGATAAGGGTTAAATAATAATATTATAATAATAAAAAAATTACCCTAAAAAGTGTGATAACCTTATTGGTTGATACATATTCGACCATGGGCATATTTGGGTCAATTTTGGGACCCCATGGAGCCACTTGTAAGTGATATGGACACTTTATTTTAATTAAGTTAAAATGAATACAAAAATGACAGAAGCATATATCTTTTAGAAAAAAAAATTTACATAGGGTTATATATGTTGGGTTTTCGATTGTAAATATTCATTATAAATCTAGAAATATTTCCTACATAATTATATTTTATTTATAATTTTTTGACATTAAATAATTTAATTTATTTATGACACAATGATGATGCAGTAATTACCATAATAGTGAAAAATTAACATAATTGATATTATAAATACCCAAATAAATATAATTTGAGACTTTTAATGAATTAAACTAATTTTCTAGGTTAATAGGACATGTTATTAATGATTTAATTAACTTTGTTCGAAGTAATAATTCTGTTATGAGTTTCACAAAAATCAACTGTTGAATAGTGTCAAAATTGACATAAAATAGTTTTTAAAACAAATTTTATATTATTGATTGTTATTTTATTGCTAAAAACCTAAGGATCGGCCAAGATACTTATATCAAGATAGTTGTATCATAAATGGATAACTTTGGGGTCTCTTGGATGTATATGGTATGTTTATTAATTATATAATATAAAAATACAAAGAGACATGGTAAATGTCAATCTAATTAACTAAGAGTTAAAACTAAAAGATAAGTTTAGTATAATGACCTAAACTTGTCTAAATTATATTGGATGAGAGGCCTTAGACCCATCCCCACCTTAGCATTGAAATAAATAATTTTTGAGCTATTTAAAACCGAATTTGTCTTTATAATAAAATAATATTTTTAGTTATTCCAAAGGTGCCCCTCTCCTCCCTTATAAAAGGGAACCTCCTCCCCCACTTCCTCACACCACTTTGAGCCTTCATGATCGGCCAACCCCTGCCAAATTCTCTTCTCAACTTCCCTAGAAACATCCTAGTGGTCCTAGTCTTCTTCAAAGAACAATTTTAGTTCCCTAAGAAGAGGACTCAAAGAGGCGCTTTAAAGAAGAGGTAATGTCCGTTACCGATTCTTTCAACTTTATTTCTTCTTCCACTTCTTCTTCTTCGGTTGTTTCATTATGAAGTAATAACATAAGTATCACTAATATAATTATATGTTATTATAAGTATGAAAAAAACCATATTTCACCATCTATCCATCCTACGGAAAACAAAATCACCGCACGTGCGTACGTACGGAATACCGTATTCACGTCGTGGTGTAATCTATTATCCACCACCACCTTACTTGGATGGGTATAATGGTGTAAATAATAACTATATATGATTATTTTAAAGTGATATTGATTCTGAAATAGTATACATACACTCCAATACAATCCCAAGATCATGAGAACGATATCATCGCTCGTGCGTACGTACGGACTACCGTCTCCACGACGCGATGAGATTAATTCTCCACGTTAACAATTCATGAATGATTATAAAGTATATATAATAAGTAATCATGAAATATATGACATAATAATGATACTGTATTTATGTGTATATATATGTATTTCATCTACTTAATTTCATTCAACTCAATAAGGAAATGAAAACAGCGTTCATACGTACGTACGACCTACCGTCTCCATGAACGGTGTATTTCTTTCCATTTACCGATTTATTATATATATGTATATTCTGAATATAAATTATATATAAATCATGTTTTATATTCTGTAATTAAGTAATAATGATCTAAGTAATCATATGAATAATTACAAGTCAAAACACGGATGACAAATGAAACAATTTTACCCAAAACGCTCTTTAACATTGAATTTACAAAAGAACGGGTAATATAATGTCATAAGTGAACCATATATGATATCATAAAAATGTGTATGATTATGGAGTAATTCAATGACATTATTTAAATAATTATACATTAGGTTTGGACACTTACAAAGCAAATCGGACCTATGGTAAGGGAAAATATCAAAATTTCATTTTTATCCGAGATTGTTTATACTTTGGTATTTACTGGGGTGTATTTTATCATCCACATCCCTGTTTCCTCAATATTTAATATTATTTCCATCCACCTAAAATTTTTTAAATCCAATTTTACCCTTCGGTGAGTTTTTAGTAAAAGATATTGAAAGAATCTTTTGTCATTTTTCGTACGAGGTACTTTTTGACTTTTCCGACAAAAGTATGAGAAGAATGTTTGTTTTTAATTATACGACATGAATGGATTTTTAAAACATTATTTCCAAGAATCTTCCTTTACAAGTTTTCAAGTTTATTTTTAATCAACTTGTTTTAAGTTAAATTTGTATAAGGAAAAAAAATTTGAAGTTGATAGGATATTTAACTCAATAATGGAGTTCAAGTGTTTTATCAAAATTATTTTCCATCTATGATTATATAGGGTTCTTGTTTATATCCCTATTATTACATTGATATGATTATGTTGTGATGGAAATATTTTTTTGAATTCTTTATCTTATATGAATTGTTTTATGATGTCATGATGTTTAAGATTCCCATTTTTATTACATGGGTTATGCTATGATTTATGGTTTAGGATTTTGTGGCACACATAATAATGGTATCATTATGAGATGGGTGGGACCTATATCTCCCTCCAATGCATTGGATAATGATTTTATATCTTATGAGATAGACATGGCTGGAACGACAGGTTAAACCGGTTCAGTGAAACCGGACTGAAACGAGGAATGAACTCGGTTCAGAAATGGACTTTATCCACTAAGATAGTCATGGAAATTAGTCCTGACTAATAAGAAATGATTCTCTATTATTATGTGTGTATGACAAAATGTTTCATGATTAATGTTATGATTATTGGGATTACATTTCACTACTATGATTTATCCCATGTTATGATATTATGATCTCTTTTGCAGGTTATGATTTCCAAAATGTTATGTTCTAAGGAATATGATGTGATTGTTAATTCTTTTGTATACCCTTACTGAGCATTTGACCTCACCCTTTAATGTTTTCTTTTCCCCAGGATATAATGAATGGTTTTAGGTAAGAAAAAAAGGGAATATATTTATGGGAGATGTTGATGATCATTCACCATGATTAGAAGATTACGTTCCGAATTTCCAAATACACTAAACTATTACAGTCCTCATGTGTGTGTTTTTTTTATCTACTAAGTATTCCGAAAAAGTAATGTAATGTCCATGTACGTCATTCTTTGGGCCTCTACAGTTGGTATCTGAGAAAAGGATTAGTCAACCTTTGGAAAATAGGATGCGAGAACTTTAGTGAGATCTCTAGAGATATTTCTAAGGTATGACTAGGGATGTCCCTAAGTTTAATTATAATTATAGGTTATAGTACTAGAATTATGGTAACCCAAGATGTTAGATATTGAAGGTACTCCTACTTTATTGTGTTATTTTCCCTAGCATGATTTTTTCCTCTCACACTATTCTTTTTGGGTTTTAGACGATGGCTAGAACCTGAAGGTACTGTGTTGACCAATGTAATGGACAATGCAATGATTGTCCTTCTGAACAAACAAATGTTATGGGATATGGAGGGAAAAATCTTATTTCTATACTTACAAAAGCTATGAATCATTCTAGACTTCGAAATGAGCAGAGAAGGGAAAAATATTCTATTGAGTCCTTCATGTGGCAACGTCCACCTTCTTTCAGTGGGTCTTCTGATCCACTTGTTGCTGAACAATGGATCAGTACTACTGTAAAGATTTTTTCAGTTCATAAATGTTCTGAACATGATAAAGTCATCTTACAGTTTATCGTTTGGAAGTTCATGCTGATCAATGGTGGAATCATATCAAGAATACGAGGCCAAGAGATGAAATCGAGTCCATGGAATGGGACGAGTTCAAGAACTTATTTTTCAATAAGTACATCATTCGTAATCTTTGAACAAAGATGGAGAAGGAGTATCTTGAACTAAAGCAAAAGAATGATGAATCTGTTGGTATATACGAAGCGAATTTTACAAGGCTTGCAAGGTAAGAATCGGGATTTATCATCCAACCTGAATGTAAAGTTGATCAATTCTTCAGTGGCTTAAAACCAAATCTTCAAAGGGAATTAGCTATAAGAGACTTCAGTAGCTATGAAGAAATTGTGCGTTGTGATATCAAGGTAGAAATGGAAGTTGGTGTTACTTATCCATCTCATAGTTTTGACAAGAAACGAATGTTGGAGTTCAAGGAGAAATCATAGAATAATGGTGAAAAGATGATAAATGTTTCCTTATGCTGAAGGTGTGGAAAAAACATGGTGGAGATTGTATTAAAGGGACAAGTAAATGATTCAAATGTGGAAAGGAAGGTCATCAGGCATTTAAATGCCGCAATGATGGGGATAAGATGTCTAATGATTCAAACAAAGGAAGGGATACACAGAATGAACCTACTACACTTCAATGCTTCAGGTGCAAGGAAATGGGGCATTAGGTTAATAAATGCCCTAATCCAAGGGTTGGTGATGATCGACATGAGCAACCACTTAAGGGAAAGGACAAAGGGAAGTCACATGCGATCACCATTGGAGATGTTGAATATGAAAATGATGTGGTTGAATGATTAAGTGTTTATGTAATGGGATTCCAAAATAATGTTGTATATAGTATCGTGGAATATTGGAATATTTATGTATTAGTCTATTGTGGTTTTCAATAATTTTATGGTACCGGTAACCATGGAAAGTGATTGAGATATTTTAGGCAAAAATATGATATGCTCATAATGAAGGGATAAAAAAATTGAAATGTTTGACAGTATTCATGATCTCATGATTGATATAAGGACTAAGTGATATCATGGTTTGAGTATATAGAATTTTTCGGATTTTGGTATGTGGAAAGAGTTAACTTTTAACAGCATTCATGTTTTCAATAAGGTTCAATTGGTATACATTTTTTTTAAGATAATACATTATTAAGGCCTTTGAATGTTTGTAATGTGACCAACAAGACATATCTCATGATATATGGGTATCAACAATGGTATTAACATGCTAGTTGTATGAACTCTTTGGTAATCGTTTTTACTATAATATGAGATTAGACATCATTATTTTGGATAAGCCTAAAGATTGGAATGGATTATGTTGGACATAAGTTACTATTGTTTAAGGATAGATGTTTTTTCGATATTATTTATCAGATGTTATAGTAATGTAGTTTTATAAAATGGACAACCTGCAGGATGGGCGATAGCCCATCGCGTCGGACAAGGCTGTGGGAATCGAACCCACAACCGAAGTGTGACTGGCCTTTATCGCCTACCACTGGCCTACAGGAAGTCCCTGTTTAGTAGAAACTAGTTTTATTATATTAAGAAGTATGATATATGAAGTATAAGTCCATTTTAGGAACCATATATGATTAATCTCTCTATAGATGGACCTACGTATTTTTTAATAACTTTTCTAACCTTTTCTTTGAGACTGATGGAATGACCCATCATTCTATCACATGATCTGCTAACACATCATGAATGACAAATTCAACTTCATTTCTTCAAGAGATGAAGTGGAGATTGTCCAAATAACTACCAACAGTGAGACTATACCAAAATCACGAAAGTATTTCTTCTAATTCAAATTTCATCAACTTTAGGGAAATGATCTTGAAAACCAAAAATATTGTCATAGTGCTCTTATATATGATTAATCAGATGGTACCTTATATCGTCACAAATTTATGGCTTTGTGATTGCTGGATTTTCCATAGCCGTGTTCTCTACCACTCTCCATCAGAAAATGATGGTTATATTTCTCTTCCATATCCATATTTTCATATATGTTGAAACCCAGTGATTAGTTTATTTGGGTAACCGTTACGTTTAATACTTTTGTTTTTAAAGATTGGTTTTGGTATTCCTTTTTACGATGAGGGTTTCTATTAAAGAAACATTCAAATAGTAAACCATTTATAACCCTGACAAATTTCGAGGGCGAAATTCATTTTAAGGGGGGTAGAATGTAACACCCCGAGATTTTATGAAAAATATTCTTTTTAATTTCATTAATGTCTTGTGTTATATGCTACACCAAAAGGATCTTGAACAACACACATCCTTTACTTTCATTAAATTACACACAATCACGACCTTCCTTGATAGCGTGTGTAGTACACAATACCGAGTTTCACTAAACAACGACATGCTATTAAAATATTATTAAAAATACCTGTTATGAATAGTAATGACCACCTTTTAAAATTTAAGAAATTTTATATCTTAAAATGGACTTAATTTTTCGATTCAGAGTATCTAATTTAGCCTAAGGTGAAATTTTGGTAGTTTTCGGATAACTTTCGTATTTTGATGAATAGTGAAAATTACTAAATTTTAATTAAAAACAACTTTTTTAATCAAAATAATTAATAGTGAAAAATTATGAATTTGAGTGGTGTTATAGTATATTTATAATATTTTTTTTACCATTTAATACAATTTTGGTCATTGGACATATTTTCCCAATTAAACCGAACATAAACAAGTATCAATCTTTTGATAGTTATTATGTCTTAAAAACACACTTTTTGTTTTGACAATGGGAATTAATTTTTAATTAATGTCTACCACTTCTATGTTTTGAATTTGTAATAATGGATTCCATATTTGGAATCTGTATGTTAAAATTTTTTAAATAGATAACTTTTATTTTTAGACATTTTGAATAATTACTTCGTTAAATATTTTATTTACCATGGTTAAAGGGTAAATCCGGTAAATAAGAGTAAAAAATAATATTATAATAATAAAATAATTACCCTAAAACGTGTGATAACCTTATTGTTTGATACATTTTCGACCATGGGCATCTTTGGGTCAATTTTGGGACCCCATGGTGCCACTTGTAAGTGATAGGGACACATTATTTTAATTAAGTTAAAATGAATACAAAAATGACACAAGCATGTATCTTTTAGAAAAACAATTTTTACAAAGGCTTATATATGTTGGATTTTAGATTGTAAATATTCATTAGAAATATGAAAATATTTCCTACATAATGATTTTTTATTTATAATTTTTAGACATTAAATAATTTAATTTATTTATGACACAATGATGATGCAGTAATTATGATTAATATTGAAAAATTAACATAATTTATATTATGAATACCCAAATAAATATAATTTTAGACCTTTATTGAATTAAAATAATTTTATCGGTTAATATAACATGTTAGTAAAGATTTAATTAACTTTTTTCGATGTAATAATTCTGTTATGAGTTTCAAAAAAATCAACTATTGAATAGTGTCAGAATTGACATAAAAACGTTTTTAAAACAAATTTTATATTATTGATTGTTATTTTATTCCTAAAAAACTAAGGATAGGCCAAGATACTTATATCAAGATATGTGTATCATATATGGACCACTTGGTGGTATCTTGGATGTATATGGTATGTTTATTAACTATATAATATTAAAATACAAAGTGACATGGTAAATGTCAATCTAATTAACTAAGAGTTAAAACTAAATGATAAGGTTAGTATAATGACCTAAACTTGTCTAAATTATATTGGATGAGAGGATTTAGACCCATACCCACCTTATCTTAGAAATAAATCAATTTGGAGCTATTTAAAACCGAATTTGGCTTTATAATAAAATAATATTTTTAGATATTCCAAACGTGCCCCTCTCCTCCCTTATAAATGGGCACCTCCTCCCCCTCTTCCTCACACCACTTTGAGCCTTCAATCTCGTCCTAACCCTGCCAAACTATCTTCTACACTTCCCTAGAAACATCCTAGAGTTCCTGTTCTTCTTCAAATACCAATTTTAGTGCCCTAAGAAAAGGACTCAAAGAGGCGCCTCAAAGAATAGTTAATGTATGTTACTGATTCTTTCAACTTTATTTCTTCTTCCACTTCTTCTTATTAGGTTGTTTCATTATGAAGTAATAAAAAAAGTATCACTCATATACTAATAGGTTATTATAATTATGAAACAACCCTATTTCACCATCTATCCATCCTACGGGAAACGAAATCACCGCGCGTGCGTACGTACAGAATACCGTCTCCACGCCGTGATGTAAACTATTTTCCTCCACCACCTTACTTGGATGGGTATAATGGTGTAAATAATAACTATATATGATTATTTTAAAGTGATATTTATTCTGAAATAGTATACATACACTCCAATACAGTCCCACGATCATGAGAATGATATCATCGCTCGTGCGTACGTACGGACTACCGTCTCCATGAGGCGATGAGATTCATTCTCCATGTTAACCATTAATGAATAATTATAAAGTATATATAATAAGTAATAATGAAATATATTACTTAATAATGATACTGGATATGTGTGTATATATATGTATGTCATCTACTAAATTTCATTCAACTCAATAAGGAAACGAAAACAGCGTTCATGCGTACGTACGACATACCGTCTCCATGAACGGTGTATTTCTTTCCATTTACTGATTTATTATGTATACGTATATTATGAATATAATATATATATATTAATCATGTTTTATATTCTGTTATTATGTAATCATGATCTAAGTAATCATATGAATAATTACAAGTCAAAACACGGACGACAAATGAAACAATTTTACCCAAAATGCTCTTTAACATGGAATTTACAAAAAAACGGGTAATATACTTTCATAAGTGAACCATATATGATATCATAACAATTATTATGATTCTAGAATAAGTTAATGACATTATTTAAATCACTATACAGGAGGTTCGGACCCTTACGAAGCAAATCGGACCTATGGTAAGGGAAAATATCACAATCTCATTTTTATCCAAGATTTTTTATACTTTGGTATTTACTAGGGTGTATTTTATCATCCACATCCAGGTTTCTTCAATATGTAATATTATTTCCATCCACAAAAAATTGTTTAAATCCAATTTTACCCTTCGGTGAGTTTTTAGTAAAAGATATGAAAGGAATCTTTTGTCGTTTTTCATACGAGGTACTTTTTGACTTTTCCGACAAAAGTAATAGAAGAATGTTTATTTTGACTTATACGACATGAATGGTTTTTTAAAACATTATTTCCAAGAATCTTCCTTTACATATTTTCAAGTTTATTTTTAATCAACTTCTTTTAGATTAAAATTGTATAAGGAAAAATGTTTTTGAAGTAGAAAGTATATTTTCCTCAAGAATGGAGTTCAATTGTTTTATCAAAATTATTTTCCATCTAATATAATATAGGGTTATGTTTATATCACTATTATTACATTGATATGATTATGTTGTGATGGAAATATTTTTATGAATTCCTTTATCTTATATTAATTTTTTTATGATGTCATGATTTTTAAAATTCCCATTTTTATTACATGGGTTATGCTATGATGTATGGTTTATGATTTTGTGGCACACATAATAATGGTATCATTATGAGATTGGTGGGACCTATATCTCCCTCAAATTTATTGGGTAAAGATTTTATATCTAATGAGATAGACATGGCTGGAACGACAGGTTAAACCGGTTCAGTGAAACAGGACTGAAACGAGGAATGAACTCGGTTCAGAAATGGACTTTGTCCACTAAGATAGTCTTGGAAATGAGTCTTGACTAATAAGAAATGATTATCTATTAATATTTGTTTATGCCACAAAGTTTCATGTTTTATGTTATGATTATTGGGATTACATTTCACTACTACGATTTATCCCATGTTATGATATTATGATCTCTTTTGCATGTTAAGATTTCAGAAATGTTATGTTCTTATGAATATGATGTGATTGATAATTCTTTTGTTTACCCTTACTGAGCATTTGAGCTCACCCTTTTATGTTTTCGTTTCCCCAGCATATAAAGAAAGGTTTTAGGAAATAAAAAAATGGGAAGATCTTTATGGGAGATGTTGAAGATCATTCACCATGATTAGAAGATTACATTACAAGTTTCCAAAGACACTAAACTATTACGTTCCTTGTGTGTGTGTTTTTGTTATGTACTATGTATTTCTAAAAAGTAATGTAATGTCCATGTACGTCAAGCTTTGGTCCTCTACAAAAAAGCCTCATGTAATTATTTAAATAGATTGATATGAATCTAATCCATTAAACATTGGTAGAGTACTTATAGTCTTTTTACCTCGATATTTCCTCCACTCTTGGTAATGGAAATGTAGTGGCCAATGCACTGAGCATGATGAATCAGATATAGGTAGTGCACCATTCCAGTAGAGAGTTGAATATTAGGGATTTATTATTTTTGATGCACATGGAGTTCCATGATCGTTAGTGAAATAACTTTCTATCATCCTTAAATTATAACTATATACTTATGGAGAGAGTTATAATGATGCCTCAATTCAATTTTCAGGGACTAGTCATTTGTGAGAGTGTGTAAGATGAGAATAAACCCCCTGGTAAGACCATATGTTAGATTGAGAGCATGTGTATACATGGTAATGTTTGGTTTATAGTGGAAATATGTGAGTATATGGTGTAGGAGTCTCATACCACATTCTGGCCAGCGCTTCCGAGCTTCACCAAGAGGTACTATGACATGCGCCGTGTGTACTTTTGTTCGGGTATAACACATTGGGATGCTGGTTTTTTATAAGGAGTTCTACCTGTCAGTAAGTGAACATCAAACATTAGTGAATTTCCATATATTTACAATAGTTACCTAATCGAAAGTGGAAATTTCATGATGTCGAGATGGATTTCGTGGCTTGTTTACTTATTTATCCTAGAGGTAATTATCATATGTGGGTTATTTTTGATAGCCTCAGAAATGTGTTTCAATATTTCCAATAAATGCGACCTTTAGTGGAAATGATCATGAAGGTTTTATATTTGTGAGATTATACAACTTCCAGAGGTCGATACAATATCATTTATGATATGGACACCTTATTTACATATCACTTCTTATATATTAATCCAAGGGAATTTGTTATATATTTTCTTCCAAGTATAACATTATACATTAATACTCATTTCTAGTTAGTCCATACTATACATGTTATTGAGGACACATTGTGGGCATACATCTTATAATTTGGCTACTATTGGGAGAGACAATACCCCTAGGCGAGGCCACTTACAATAATACTTATTAGGTGAATATACAGATATCACCTTATGATTCTATTTATGGGTGAACATTATTATCATCCCTATACTGGTTAGAAGACTAAATCTAAAATTTTTAGATGACCTCCTGAGTACATGGTCTACGATTGGGTATTTTTACATATTTCTCCAAGGATGGGACAATCATGGATTAGGAGAAGGGTAAACATTTACAATGAAATTCTGTGTCATTCAGGATTTTATATATAGTCGGGCTGGTAGCCTATTTGTTATAGTTAACTATGTTGTACCATTATACGCTGACTTATTTCAAGAAACTCAACTTCACCCCTGTCGTTTGGACTAATATCATTTTTTTAGCTATAGTAGGTTGAGTTATAGGGAGATATTTCCATTGAGGACAATCCTATATTTATCGTCAATAGGATCACAAATGTTCATCAAGGGAATTTAGTTCTTCTAGTATGTGTACTATGGTAGCACAACCATTTACAGGATGATACCTTGGAGTGAGATACTGATGTATGTGATCAGCGGCCTGATTTGATTGTAGGAAATTCAAGGAGAATTTTATTTAATGGGATAATGTTATATGAACACGAGATTTTTTATGAGGTTAGGATAATTTTTTTAATATTTTAATATTAAATAATGTCGATACCGAATTTTATAACAGGGGTTACATGGGTGTCTGAAGAGAATTTATAGCACAATGCACAATCTTTTGGGTTGAAAAATACTCATCCATGGTAAGTGAAAATCATTTTGGGTAGGTCAGAAGGTATGATAAACCATGTGAAGGAGGGGTAGAGAGAACGAAGTGGATCCAAAGTTATGACAAACTATATGATTTGGGACTCACAACAATATGGTAACCTCAAATATCTTTACAGAGGGTTTCAGCATCGTTAGTCACACAATTCTAGTAAAACGTGTGGGTTCAATTATTTTATATATAACTGTCCATAGTTGGTTCATGGTTTTTCAAAACAAATGCATAAAAAATGAAAGACTATTTACATGGTAAGTTCAGTAATTTTAAGGAAAATGAAATTCTATTTAAATCCTAAAATAAAATTTTCACCCTATGACATGTAGATGAACAATTTGAGAGATCCCTTGAGAGACTATTCATGAATTAGATCATGATCCTCTGTCTGATCTCTAATTGAAGCATCAAACATCTCATTGAATCTATGTTAGTGATTTTTAAATTATATTTTATCAATTTCTCATACAGATGGATATTAACTTAACTATTTAGGTGAAAGATAATACACATAAATTTCATTTTTGTATCTGTCCTTTTATTTCCACTTAATCTGATTCGGATCATGGGTTGATTCTGGATGAGAACTATACTTCCGAGATACTATATATTATCTATACATCTTCAATTTGTTTTTTTCTATATAGAGATATATATTATAGTTCCACAAACCAATATTTTTGAAAAAGACCCAAAATTGTAATGATAATTTTCATTAATTGAATGGGAACCCATTATCGATTTCTATTAGCTTCGACAAGACATGTTGAATATTGTTTCCCCAATTTAATTCCACCCATGTGATGATCCATGTTTTCCCCTTATTTTTTACTTATATTTAACAGTATAAAGGGTTTTTTCTTCAGAATTCCTAAAAAGTGGAATCCTATAAAAAATGAAATGAATTAACTACCTTGTGAGGATATGTTTTTCAATCACTAATATGTGATGCTTGATTAAATAGTTTATATTGAACATGATTTTCGTAATGGATTATATGAAAAAATGTGTAAATTACTTGGTGAACCCAAGTAAGATGTTTAAATGTGTATTGATAATAATGAGTGGGTATACTCATCAGTGTCCTCAGAATATGAATGGTAAAATGAGTGGGTATTGTCAAATGTTATAAAATCATTATTGGTTTGAAATGAAAGTAGATTCCATTGTAGGTATGATAAGGGTATGGATTTCATTTATATGATTTATATATTACTCTTTAGATCATGATGCAGTAGTGGATTCCCAAGATAGTGTGTACCCATTGGTTCCTAATTCTGTGAGAATCCATGGCCTCTATAACCAATTGTACCTGTCATTCTTTGACTCCTGTAGGACATGTTCCGTATGATGTGGTCTTATTATTCGACCCAGTACCTAACAATTATTCCATATATATTCTCCTTGGTCTCATCAAAGATGACATCATCTTCTATAACATGGATCTAGCACTTTTTGGTCTTCCAATTAAATTTTATGGATCGAACATGTGATATATTATATGACTAGTTGAACAGCTAGTACATATTTACACTGGAACTTAAATATTTTGAAATGTCATGGTAAATACGATAAGCATGGATTACGATGATGATTTGTTGGTTATTTATGTTTTTATTAAAAATTACTTGTTTGGAGTAGGAAACTAATTATGAAGGGATAATTGAGAGTATCGTTCCATGCAACAAGTTAAGTGGTAGCATTCCATGAGATTATTTAGTTTTGTTTAGTGCATACCTATTTTCCTGATCACTACCAAGATTAAAAATGTTTTACATCCTAGACATGTATAGATCATTGGGTTGTTAATCACTAGGACTGTACCTCACAACATTTCTAGGCCATCATTGGGTACCCGAATATTCTATCTAAACAGAAGATGATATTGGGGAAAGATCCCTTACCTCGAGGGTTGATTTTGATCCATTCAAAGGAGTATGAGTGTATATGAATGACATTTTTCTCACAATGATATTTGGAGATATAACATTTTAGACATTATGGTATTTCGAGATTTTTAATGTATTTTATTATTGTGTACCTTTTTCCCTACATTTTATACACATGTATCCTCATTATTTTATATATGAGATTTTTTATGGCTTGTTATCTATTATTGTTGTTTTTATATGGTTTTATTGTTATACTTATTCAACTACTTGTTTGGTGTTTTAATTATATATTGCAATACTCGTGTGGTGAAGTAATATTCTCCACATTGAAACATCTTTGACATCACATCTACTCATTGGCCACTTGTGTTTGGGGTTATCCACTTGATGGATAGTCACCCCCTAGGTTCTGGGTAGTGTTGTGTGGCACCCGAGTCAAAGTTGTTTCTATCTTCAACTTATAATTTTCATTTTTATGATTCATATATAATTCATTTAACATAAAAAAATTTATTTCCTTTAATATTTTCATATTATATTTTAGTGAAATTATAAATTTTCAATTTTTTATGTTATTTGTACGATAGATTATGGAAAACATCATAATTAAAAAAGGGAACTTCAGACTAAATATGTACTTTCACACTAGGATGTCATATATATTTTTATCTAAAATCAATTAATAAAATATTTATTTCAATATAATACATATTAATTTTGGTCTTAGAACAGCCCCAATCAATTAATGATAATCATCAGCAAAATACATCATTAGATGAGATGTTAAAATTTTAAAAATAATGTAGTAGTAATAGATTATGATAATACACATTACAAATACACACAAAAAATAGATAAATATACACTTAAGGAGGAAAAAATTACTAATTATTTTTCAAACAATGATGTCCCAAATATGGTGACACATTAAAAATATTGTGATTACCATCATAAAATATCATAAGTAAGAATAAAAAAATAAAAATATATATAAAATTTAACAAAACTAGTCCAATAATAACATATACTATTTAAAAATATATTTTTTTCACTCTAATAATGAATTACATAAATTAAAATAATAAATTAGACAAAATTGATTAGAAATCATAAGAATATTAATTAATTTAAGTTGGTTTATCATCACATATACAAAACTATCCCATACATATGTCTCCAAAATGGTGATGGTCAAAAATAATGTCTAATCACATGGTTGATAATATAATAATTAAATGGGGTTAATAATAATTTATAATGGATATATGTTACTATGAAAAATTTACCAATGATATATGGCCATCATATGTTATCTTGAATACAAATATATATTTTTAAATAATTTAATTTTATAATATAAAAATATTTGTTTTCTTTTAATAAGTTTTGGGATGGTTTTCCATAAAAATAATTACCTTTACCACCAAATGATTTTATAAAATCTTCTAAAATATATATTTAAATATTATATTTCTATTAGGGATAATAAAAATTAATATTATGTGATATTTAATATGATGGTTTTAAATAATATTTCTGTCGTTATTAATATGAAAAGTAGGAAATAAAAAACTGGTTTCAATTATTCAATGTCCACTATCTAGAAAATATTATGTTTCTATAGTCATATTACTAAATAAATTATCACTAAAATAATGTTTTTTACCATTCAATTGTTGTAATTGGTAACTTTTTCAATGAACCCATCGATGAATAAATCTCTTCCCTTATTTATTTAAAAATCCAACATCATTAAAAATATTTAGTAACTTTGTAATCATTCCTGATAACAAAAAATGGGCCTAATTTCATGATACATATTTGTATCATCATGATGTATATCGAAACATGAATATTAAAATAATTATATGATTTATTCATGGATTCCATTGGGACTACCATTTATATAGTGAAATAATTTAAAAAAAATACCTCAATGGAATATTTCGAGGTCACCTCTCCACAATATAATACATATCGTGTCCTTAATCATTTAAAAATTATAAAAATGCACTTTTACATCAATAATAAAAATATTTAAAACATTTATATAATGGATAATAACATAATTCACTCTAATATTTACCTCTATTTAAAATATTAGTATCATCTATTTCAATATATATTTATCTCCGACATTATCATCTACTTTGGTCGGGGAATGAATATAAATATAAAATACAACTACATTGCCTTCCCCAAAAAATATACATAATAATAAAATATAATGTTTGATTATACATTATGAACATGTGTTGTATTGTTGGAGAAAATATGTTTTAGACTCCAAATATTAGTATAAATCCGTAATAATTTTTGTGAAAATGTAATTCCACTATAATATCAATGGATGATAAATAGAATCGTACACCAAATCACGTTTATGATATGTGTTTTGATGTGATATTAATTTCTAGGGATATATTTCATGAATATTCATATTTTCATAAAAACACATCCCATGTTTCATTTGGATATATCACAACACACATAATAAGATAACACCAAATGAAGAATAATAATTACACAAGTTTAAGTATGTATATTCCTAAATAACATTAATAATTCTTAATAAATTACATTATAATGAAACATTCCATGATATTTCGATTATAAATATTTCATAATATATTTTCCAACCTAAATAATTATATGTATCTAAATAAAATTTTTATGTCCTTATATAAAAATTATTGTGTTCATATTCATAGGATACAAAAAATTCATTTGGTAAATTCATAATGTCCCTAAATTTTAACTAATTAATTCTCAAATTATAATTTTTTGAACATATAAAAATTATAATTCTACCACAATGATTCCAAAGTAGTCTCTCATTTTTTCACATTATACCCTGTTTTTCTCAATTGTATCAAAATATCATCCCTTTATAACAAAATATACTATTAAATTTTTTTGATGAGTAAATTCATTAGTAATATATAATGAATTTAGGAATTATTACCTATAAATAGATTTAAAATTCGTTTGATTCTATATCAAGTCTATAGTTTCTTACCTATAACACTTTTATCCAATATCCATAGATAATGTTATTGAGATCAAAATCATGTATTCATATGGTACTGATAACAATATTGTTTTTTGAAAAAAAAGAATGCTTAAATAATATTCTATTAAATAGTACATATTTCTGTAGCTAATTCAAAAAAAATGTTCTATTATATTATATGTTAATAAAAACATGTTGTAATTATGTATAAAAAGTTATTGAAATGAATCTTTTTTACTAAATATCATACTTCATCATAATTATTTCCATTAAATATAGTCATATAGTATGAAGGAAAATAGTATATTTATCGTTCAAGGTATTAAGTCATTATAAAATTAACTCTCCCTTTTTAGATTTCATCTAGAAATAAAAATTTAAATACATGTTTAATTAAAATAACTATCACTTAAAGATGTATTCTTTTCCTACAATATATCGATTATATAACTAATTGGGACATCTCATGGTAAATTGAAAAATAATTTAATTCTAGTGGATATAAAAATATTTATTTCATATCCCACTTTATATAAAAAGTATACAGTGTCCCATTTAGAACCATTAAAACATCCCTTTCACTATAGTAATTTATTTGAGCCTTGAATATACATATCAAATAAATTCTGATAATTAATTTATAACCATCAGACCCATATTGAATACATTTTATGGTATTTTCTTATTATCAACCATTATTATGTTGGGAAACCAATTAATGCATTTACAAATAAATAAAAACATTCAATATCTATGTAAAATAGTTTAATATATAAATTATTATTTAAAAAATATCATACATAATTATTTCCATCCAATATAATTATATTACACAACATCATTAAGTTATTCAAAAAACATACAAGTATTTCAATTCTAGAAATATGACTGAAACACAACCTTTCTGGTCTTAAAATTTAATCGTAATATGATTATATTTTTTTCATCTCTAATTAATAATATATTTTATTTGAATAACATCAGCCAAAAACGATGGTGGGTATTACATTATGAAATTTGTTGCATCATTTCATCACTTAATCTATCACCATTACATTGCTTATAAATTATTATATTGGTTGAAATTTTTTATTGGATAAGGATATATCAGATAAATATCCATCACTTTATTCTAATATAAAACAATAATCATTATAGTAAAAGTATTTATTATCATATAGAATAATCAATCAAGACCACATTATTCTTAAAATGATCAAAATCTATTAAAATTAAATTATATCATCCATACGGATGGTTCTTAGAAATTTATTGAAAATATAATCATTATTTACATATTATTATGAACAATTCAGACATTATTAATATAATATACTTTCAAATACTACTTTCATCCCCATAAAAATGTAAACAATGTCCAAATATATTTCCTAAATTAATACGTTGTATTTAAAAATCATTTTCATGTGAGTAAATAACATAAATTTCCAGTCGATATTCATGAACTCATTCCAATTTTGAAAAATAATGTTTTATCATAGAAATATTAACGATATATTATATAGTCATCACCAAAAAAATAAATGATCTGATTGGGGAATTTCAATTTGTGTCAAGGAAATGTAATCCTATTACTGGATATATTTTAAAGACCCACCGATTTTCATTTTCATTAATTAGGTAAATATTTTATATGATTTAGGATGATGTTTAAATAAGGAAACTTATCTCTATTACTATTAATATAAAATCTTAAGTCTCATCTGGGACATTACAAATAGAATAAAAAATTTGGAAAATTATAAAATTAATAATGTAGAGAATCAAAGGATCAACCATTACATGATGTTAAATGACACAATAATTGAAAATTTAGTTAATCTATTTATAAAAACCATGTGAAAAAGTCTAGTTAATATTATAAATAGAATGAACATATAAAATAAGTGAATGAATTTTAATCACATGATAGAAGTTATCTTAATAATTTTATTAACAAAATTATAAAATATATAAATTTTATTATTAATGATCTATTTGTAAAAAATTCATAGCTGGATTAAGAAGTAGATTTTGTGGTGAATGTATCATATCTTTGTATTGGAAGATTCAACACCCTTTAAAAACTAGTGAATAATAAGGGATAAATATCCACCGTTCGTAATGAAAACATATGTCTAATTGATAAAAATTTATAAAGAATAGTTATTGAGAGGGAATTATTGAATGTTATTGCCATTTTGTTATTACATAGATTAGAATATATATATATATATATATTTCATGAATTTTAAATTATCCTAGATAGATATGGAATCCATGATAGTGAAATGCCTAGAAAGTTCCTCGGTGTAAGTGTGAAAGATTAATGAAAAAATGTAACATAAGATGAAGATTGATTTGGAATTCAGGTTGAGATAAGTGGATGAAGAAAATATCACCCTCACTCTAAACTATTTAGAACATGACATAAAGATAAAAAATAAGGAATCAATACATGATGGAACAACTCAAAGATATGATAGTAGTAGTTATTCCACATAGGATTCATAGATGTACATTCCCTCAAAAGAGGATTTGGAATATGAGCCTCAGCCCTGTTTGTGAGGTATCATTAAGTGAATCCACGAGACCCAAGTTCAAAACCAGGTAGAAGCATATTTTCAAGGGGGTAAGATAGTAGGTACTTTTGCAGACTGTACACTGCATGGCACTATAGTAGGGTTGTACACTCTGAAGGTACTGTAGATGAACTGTACACTATTTGGATACATTAGCAGACACTGTATCAGTTACTGTAGTAGGTACTATTTGGTACAGTAGCAGCTAGAACTATTCACCTAAGTCCATAGGTTTGGGCTTGGAGTCCTTAAGGATTTTGGGCCACCCATGCCATGAGGTCAGTAGGGCTTTCATTCCACCTTTAAGGCCATTGGGAAACCTCAAGACGTTCAGGCCACATGCAGTTTCCACAGATAGACTCTACAAAAATGGACCAACCCTAGAAGTGGATTCAGAGTAGGTGCACTCACCAGAGTAGTGCCAAATGCATTTTTATAATGAGAGGGTTTGGATATGATATCAGGACCAACATGTGCTTTCACAGTAAACCTCTCTAAATGGCCATGCGAAGGTGGAGAGCTAATATAATGATGCATATACAAGGGAGGGGCAGATCCGTGTAGATAGTCTGGTTGAATTCCCTAAGACATTCAGGTCACGTAATATCCTAAACCTACGGGCCTTGTAATCTCTAAGACTGCGTTCCTTTTAAGGGTTCCTCCTCGTCCCTTGATAGGGGGTTATCAAAAATTAGTAAAATATGGCTTTCGGTCCATTCAGGCTAAAGGGTATTTGGATGGAGGTCAATAGATCATAGTATGTATTGAATAAAATTACATCGCATGTTCTTGTAGAAAGTCCACTAAGTTCCCCAAAGGTGATACATGCAATAAATCATCACTATCAAGTAGTTTGGGATAAAAGGAAAATTATCTATGTATTGGGATTGTTAATAATCATTACAAACCTACATAACCTTAATAGTTATTATGATATTTCATATAAAAGTTTATTCCCCCAATGATGTATAAACGATTATTATACTAGACTAAAAATAACAACCAATTTTTTAGATAGATTAATCATATAAGAAAAAATAGTAAAATATTGGATATTGTTGGTATTGGTGGGGTTTTAGAAATATGTACATATATTATTCAAACATCATTTAAGTATGTTAATGTAGGATAAGGCTTATAATTAGGTAGAGAATATCGTAAAGTGAGAAAAAATATATTCTGTAGAATAATGTTTTTTTATACAATAATGATTCTCATTGAAAAATATATTTAAAATGATGGTAAGGTCTTGTAATGATTAAAAAAATATCAACACTTTTATTATGAATTCTAGTATGTTCATACCAGTCAAATATCTCAGTATATTGAATTAATAAGGCCATAATATTATTTGGAGATAAAAAAAATTATGAGTCTCCCATGAATATTGAAAAGAATGAAATTTATTATGAATTGTAGTCCAGAAAATATTTTGAAGTTGTATTACAAGGATTTGAAACCTATAAAAATATGATGGATTTATTATAGTAAATTTATTAAACCATGGACTTTTGTAAATAATACATAGAATATAAATCTAGAAGGGGAATCCTGAAATCAATATGAACTCAATAAAGGAAATGAAAAAGACTATTGGAATTGGGGAATAAATCATTTATTATTATATTGATAGGATTCCAAATAAAATTGACTCAAAAGCTAATGAAGATGTGTTTTAAAGGTAAAACAGGGTAAACTATATTGTTAATAATTACATGATGTTGTTTTCTTGTTAAAAGGTGTCAAATAATTAAATATAAAGAACAGATGGATTCTATTTCCAAATTAGCTGTTTTAAATAATAAAACCACATAAAAAATTATAATAACATGGTCCTAATTATATAATAATTATAGCTTGATTATCTTGAAAGTTCAAGGATTTTACAGAACGAGGAAAATTATAAAAGTGTATAGATTTATAAAAAAAGAAGATGATTCCAGATAGAGATAATTTTAATAGGATAGCGAGAACATGATTCCAAAAGGTTAAAATATATAGAGACCAAAATAGGTTGGAACCATGAATAAGAGTAGTAATTTTATGGTATTAATTGAAATTATTACAAGCTTAAAAATAAAGACTCATCCCAAGGGATAAAAGTAATACATTAAAATGTTGATAACCATTGTTTTCTAAAATTTAAATTGATATTCATTTGAAATTGGTATTAATTTTTTCTTGTATCGTAATTTTATGGGGATTATTTATGGAACAAAATAACCATAGTGATTATGTGTGTAATGTATCAAATGAGGGAGAGTAACAGAAGATGTCAAGGGTTTCAACATTTTTTCATTATTTTCGGAATTTTAAATCTTAAAAACCACTATATATTTTGATCTTAAAGAATTATAGACACTCTATTTTTTAGTCATTGGGTATAAATGTTTTAAATATCATGGATTAGAGTTTTTATAATAAAAAAAATTATTCTTACATGCACATGTAAATAATGATATTTTTGGTAAGATGAGTAATGGTTCATGAACCATATTAAAAAAATTTTATACAACCTCTGTGAAATGGCCATATGGAATTGTACTAAATTGGGAAATAAATTTGGATAACATTGATTTGTTGGTAAAATAATTATTTTTCTCTACACCAAGTGATCCCATTTAGACATAGAGATGACTTAGTAATTTTTTATTTTTAAGATTTCGTTCATGCCTAAATTATTTAATGATATAGAAAGACCTTAGGGAGAAGAAGTTATTATTTTTATGTGAATATATAAGACATTTCATTAAGGGGGAGAAAAATTATTCCCAGTTTTCATTCATTTTCAATTATGAGAGAATAATTAAACTGAACTATTTGAGATTATTTTGAATTGAAAACAAATCTATATAGGGAGAGTGAAGTTCCCTTAGGTTGATGATTAATATTATTTATAATTGGTATAGTCGCTACTATCAATATCATTATTAAAATGTGATGAGATGGGTGATGGGTTTTTTATCCAGACATTATATATTGATTGATGGTTTTTCTATGAACTATGGGAATAAGATATCTATAGTGTTGCGATGAGAAGTACAAAGTAAAAATTATATGCTAGGAATGGAATATGGATGGAATTGTTGTTTTTTAAATATATAATTGAACCAATTTGAGTAAATTATTATCAAATAAGATGAATGAAAGATTGAATACTTAAGGATGAACATGAAATGTACTAATATAGGATTTGTAGTACTTTTTACAATAGTTTTGATTAGAGGATGTTATTGGTTATAATAAACAGTTCTGAGGCCTCTTATATGAAGTGGATAATTTCTAGTACATTGGGGGATTCAAACCCCATGAGTTGGGAGAATTCCATCCTTGTGTATTTTATGATATTTATAATGAAGTCAAAATTGAAAAAAAAAACACGGATGATGTTTCATTGCAATTAATTTGATGTGGGAGATAACAAGTAGTTAAGTTCTATAATGTACTCTCGTGTGAGTATATATACAAAATAATTAATTTGGAATTTATTTAAGGAGTTTAGAGATGTTTGATAAATTCATAAAGGTGATCTGAGAAGTTTTATTTGGATTATAATAGTAGTGTTTAATTGAAAATTTTTTTGAATTATAGTTCGTAGTGAAAACATTCTTCATGTAGTCAATAAATCCATCACATAGTATCATATAGTCTATCTGCAAAGTCATGATGTTTATAAAGCTATTACAGAGTCATATGTGGTTGATTAACATGTCATGGATAGTCAATGATGTGTACAAGTGCTATATCCACACCCTCATGGCTGATCAACATAGTCCTTTGGATTGTCTTGTTGTTGATCCATAATTTCTTGTGGTTCATATAGTTCCTTTGTGAGGATTTTAGGTTGATCATGTGGTTGATTCAAATTAGTTGTCTACCTAATAATATGATTGATCTAAAAAAGTGAAGCATTTAGAAGAAAATAAATACATAAATGATGATATTTTTAGATTCCTCACCTGATGATGAAATTTAATGGGACTATTGTTGAGAATTTTTCAATGATAAAATCATCAGAGAAAAATAGATACATTCTTTGAATTTTATGTTATCAAATATTCATCCATGGAAAGGGATGATCAAGGTAATAGTAGTTCAGGAACATTTCAAATGAAAAAATGAATAAATTACAGATTGGGCTTGAAATGATTTATTAATATTTTAGAAGTATTTAAAAATAATTTAAAAACCATGATCATGGTGATATCCAAAACCAGAATAGTTTGCTGAGTATGAATTTTCATGATAAATTTATGGGTAACAAATTAATCCATATGGTTTTCTTCCATATTTATTAAATCTTTAAATGAAGATAAATATGATGTTTCTTGCATTTTAGTATTGTTTTAAACATCAAAATGATAGTCTTATTAATGCTTGATAAGGAAATGAGATGAGTTAAGTTGAGATACTCATTAAATGTCTAGATCATTTTTATTTCTACACTCATATTTAATTATTATCTCAATATACATGGAGATGATCCAACATTGATATGAAAATATTTTTAATCATTATTCAGATGTGTAGATTAATGTGTAGTTAGTAGGGAGATTCAGTAAAGAGAGTGAGAATCTTGAACTATCTACAGAAGTGAATAAAATATATATTTTACTCAGATCAAAGGAGAAATAATATGATATATATATAGTTTAGTGAGAATAAAGAAGATAATTATAAAGTAATATGTATTTCAATTTTACATAAAATATATATAATAACTATGTTCTTAAAAAAATAAATGAGAATGAAATGAGGAAGAAAAAATAAAAGTAAGACTTGTTATTTCCCATGAGAAAATGATTTTTAGGTAAATGGTATAATGAGATATGGGGAGGAAATGCACATAAAACAAATTTGTAAATTATATTTGATAATATGGGCATAGAATTATATTGAGATATTTTACATTCTAAAATGTAATAGAATAGTTTCTAAAGTCCTATGTATACAGGAAATATGATTATGAGATAAGAAGTGATCAAGATTTGAAAAACAATGAGTTATTTGTATTTTAAAATCCTTATGAACTCAAAAAGAAAAAAAAATAAGATTCATGGTTTTTTTGAGGAGTTATATCATCCAGGTATCATAATTGATGAATATGAAGATATAAATAATTTTCCGGTGACTAAATCAGTGTTCAAAAATTGATAAAAATAAAACAAAGTGAGTTGGATACCTACCATGTATGTGTTCTTTTATTGATATTGAACTTTAAATATGTGAGGGAATGCTAGTATTTACAAAAAAATGAGCTCATATTTCAGTTTGATATCTATTTGTGAAAATTATTGGGAAGCCTATGAACCTGAGTTATATAATTCAATGTGTTTTTGTTGTTATTCCTCAATATGTTCAAGAATTCAAAAAATTTACTATTGAGTTGAAGGAGATATAATCTATTAGTATAGAATAATATTTTTTAAAAAATATTTATATTCTATTAAAAAATATATTAAAAGAATCACATGTATATATATTGCGGGACTCCATTTAATTTTTATTGCTCAAGGTATGTAGGTAGATCATGGTGAATAGAAATGAAAAATATGTTAATCTATTGATATTATTCCTTTTCCATTATAGAAAAAAATACATGTGAAATAAATTAACAGTTATACATTGTGAGACTCATTATTGGTATATGAAAAATCAACCAATGTAATCAATATTGGATTATAGTGTATAATCCATAATTGTGAAAAATATCCAATCAATAAAAGCATACTATCATAGTATGAAACCATATAAAAATAAAATTTTCAACATTATTTGATTTAATTTCATTGCATGTAATTTAGGAATAGTAGGTTAAAAATGAAAAAGATCAATGTTAATTAACAAGAAATAAGGGGTAAATTAAATAATCAGTAATATATTTTAAGATATTTTGAAATTTTGTAAAAGTATGCAACATTTAATTCATCCCAACTCTCAAGTGTCCACACTAATCCTATTAGGGTAGTTTAATAGTTTTAATTCATTTCATTTATAGAAGGTTAAGTTTGTATATATCCTTAATTTTTAGGCCATTTGACATTGTTTAACATCTAAATTTTTAATACATTATTATTGAGAGACCATTTTTATCAACTATTTTAATATACCCTTTTTGTTACCATAAATGTTAGAATTGAGTAACCAATGTGTTATATTAGATTTGAATTTATATTTAATTCTAATGAACTATGAAAATAATACATAATTTTTGTTTAATTGTGATGATTATATTTATATTCATAATTTTTAATACATTTTCTAATTGTGTTTTTATTTTGCAATATGTTTACAACAAGTGAAGAGGTGAAGATAAATCAAAATTCGATGTTTCTAGATAATGATTATCAACTGGATGATATTAGAGATAACGAAAATAATTTTAATAGTAGATGGCGAGTTTTTAAATTTATTGAAATAAATTAAATGATTTGAAAAATAGAGGATTTATTTTTTATTAATAAATTATGTCGAATCTTAAGGGTATATTTGGACAATGTATTTTATGAGGGTTAGTTAAAATTATGGTTCATCCATAGAAACACCATTAAAATATCCAAGCCACAAGAATGTGGATCCCTATAATGAATAGGTATTGATAATAGTATGTTTGCACATTGGTCAGGGAAATCATGGAGGAGGTGTATCTACGTCTATAGGACTGTAATACAAACAGGTAGAATGAGGAATCACGAGCGGACCCCAGTACTCGCATCTGGAAATCAAATGGTTTTCCTTTTTTTATTAGGTGTACATAGGTTAGATTTATATTTTTTGGGATTTGGATACCGAGAGCATTGTTTCTCTACATTATGAGTTATTATTAAACTATAGTTCACCTGAAGAAATCAATATGAGATATCTAAATATAATTTAGTGTTACATTCTACTTTGAACTCACCTGATGTTCTAAATACATGGGTTTTTATATTACATCATAATGATTAAGCTATAAACCTTGAAGTAGTTAAATCATGGAAATTTATGAATATTAGATGATAAAAATTAAGTAAATAGTGAATTTGGTTGTGTTTAGTGAATATGATATTGTGATTTTATGATCTCACATAAGTGAAGCACACATGGAAAATTAGAGTGTATAAATGTCGAGAAGGTAAGTATTCATTGGGCATTGAGGTGGTAAAGATAGTTGGTGTACTTTGTATATAAATTACATCGACCCTCCCAATTTTTTGTATGATATTAATATATATCATAATAATGAAGTGTGATTTTAGAAGGCCAATATAAATAAAGGAATAATTCTTTGTTTCCACTTTTTTTGTGTGATGATCGTGTATTGTTTTTTATGACTTCTCAATTGCATGGATATTATATGAGTTACTTAATATTTTTCTTCTATAAAAAACTGTAACTAATCATAGAGAATATTCCATGAATAGTTCAATGAGTAATGTTCTTTGTGCGTTGTTATTTTTAGTGAAGAAATCGCATGAACTAATCTTAGTGATGTTCATACCTACATGAAGAATGTATCATTATTATATAGTAGTGTGAATAATTTTGGATTTCAGATTACAGTAAGATATATGAATAATATGGAATCCAAGATTAAATGAATAGTAGTTACAAAGTGTAGTTCTACACTTGAACAATTTCAGGATATTTTGACTTTTTTAGAAAATATAATGAATTTAACATACAACATGAATTCATGGAAGATTTTATTTGAGATAGGGTTTCATTAAGTATATGAATAATAAAAAGAGTGTAAAATTTTATAACATTGATATTATATTGAATAAGGTGAGTATGGTACTATTAATTCATGTTATTCATCATTCATGCATGAATGGTATGGGTAAAAATTGTGTTGAAGATGAATATTGAAGCCAAATTGAGTATTATAATACTATAATTTCATAAAAACAATTTTGTGTGACGTTATATAAAAAAAAAAGAAGTTTTTTTATGGATACGAAAATAATTTTTTTGTTTGATTATAGGGTTTTGTTCCAATAAAAAGTGAACATTTATAATTGAGTACTTAGTGACATGATAAGGTCTAGATTAATTAAAGAATAGAGGATAGTGGGCATGATCAGTATGACTTGATCAAATGTTTCTAATATTCATAATTTCATTAATTTACTGATCAGGTGATCCACTTTTCTCAATGTGGAATATTATATCTTGAAGGTGTAAAAAAATCAGTAGATATCTAATAGATAAATCACTATATGTAGAATATATTTGATGAATTTGAAGTCATTTGTGGGGCATTGAAGTATGTGATGGATAGTGGGATACAGGTAACATTATGGGATGTAGTATAAATAAAAACCTATAGGGCATTGAAGTTATAGAATGGTTCAGTGGGATTATTTGTTGATCTCTTGTGTTGGTGGAAATATATGATCTTTAGTTGGATTTTGTAGTGGAAACACTATGGAACTCAGTGTTGATGGGAGTGTGATTTTCCATTGACGTAACCACATACATATAATGAAAGAATCTATAACTGGGGGAATAATCAAATGTAATAAAGTCTATGTTATTTAACTGAAACTTGTGAATATTGTGTGTTGAGATTCATATAATTTTTACATCACATGTGGTCTTAATATGATATTGAATGTATATGATCAAATCATCCTAATATGTGATGAAGTTTGTTATTAAAATTTTATAAAAGAAAAGGTAATTTTTTTATTAAAACAAGTAATGGATTATTCACACCTACCAGTGTGACCATATGATCTGTCAGTCATAATAATTTGTATCATAATAATGTTTTCCCTTCTTTTTGGATCTGCATTACTGTCCCAATAGTTTATATTATAAATATATGATGTGTGTATTTTCATTTTATGAGTATTTATATTTAATTCAATTATAAAATACAAATTATACTCGAAGTGTATAAAATATGGAAGTTCGGGAAAATAATTAAAAAAATGGAAGATAAGATTGGAAAATAAGTTAAAGAACAACTCAAAGATTCAAGAAGATGAACTACAATACTAAGGCACTCAAAGTGGAAATTTTTATGTAAAATCAGTTGATTATGATTCGGATTAATCATGATTAATCTCAGATAATGATGTGATCAATTGTAAAATCAATGAGTATTTGAAGATTGTTCCCATAAAAGTAATTACATGTATAGTTTAGGTTTTAAAAGAACTTATTAATGTAAAAACATTAATCAGAATCATATGGAATAGAATAATCATTAGCTAAGATGTATCAGAGCTATAACACAATCTTAGAAAAATATGGATTCATGTAATATTCTTTAATGTTTTAAAAATATATATACACCATATCTAAAGATGCAAAAATAATTATTCTATATTGTAATACAATGGTATAATTTATTAAAGAATAATTTTGATGAATCCGGTGTGAGGAGGATGTAAAATAAATGGATTATACTGATGATATCTATTCACTGTAAAAGAAACATCATACATCTATGAATGTTAAATATGTACAACCAATTTTTTTAAAAATTATAAAATTAATGAGAATGAAAATTTATTAATAAAAACTAAAAAATATTATAATGATCAAATTTAGAAGATGAATATTCTATTGGATGAAATCATGAGATTAATTGAATATGAGAATATTTATCTCTCCATAATATGTCATGAACTATAAGTAAAACTGTGAAATATGGAAGAGATACATGAAGATACTTCTCGATAATCTATGAAAATAAGTTCTAAAAATAATACTTCTAATAAGTGTCCAATTTTTTTAAAGTGTCTAACTAGAATATTGTTTTTGATATTATCTAATTATTATTTTACTATAGGCCAATGGAAAAATTTAACCCAACTACTTATAAATATATACATACTAACGTTGTTATGAGGACTGTTCCATATTAAAGACTAAAATACATAAAAAAGTGGATGAAAAAAATTATTAGGAATCCAATATATATTCAAGGATGGTTTTGTATAAGTGTAAAAATTCTTATACGCCAAAGAAATCATGAAATAATAACTATTTTTTTCAAATGTACCATGGTGTCAAAAATAATCAAAAGGTTTCATAGAATATGAAATAGAGATTTTCTGTTTAATTTTCGTTTTATTATAAATGTGGGATTGTTTCCATATACTAATGGTAGAATTTTTCATTGTATTAAAATTATTGAATGTCTATATTTAGTTGGGAGAATGATGATTAAAATAGAAGACCATTACTAGAGTATAAGAAACAATAAAATCTCTCTATAATGAATATATTTTTTTACATTGAATAATTATTTGAGTACATTAATATATGTGGTCTTCGTAATGATGAGTGTTGGTATGTAACAACAATGAAAAAATAGTATGTTTATTTAAATAATGTACATAATAATTAAGAAGGTAAAAAATATAAGATTCTATGTTAGCCTTGGTTTGTGAAAAAAACAATGTGACTATTAAAAAACAACTCTTAATATGTTACTGATGAATGGTGTGAATGGTTTACCACTAAATAAAATACGATTCTACTATGGTTGTAAAAAACTCAGCATGGACCATGAAAAATTGTCCATGAAAATAATTACTAAAGTAATAATGTTGAAATCAATTAAATAATAAATCTAGAAAAGAAAAAAAAAGATTGATATGGTGAAATACATTTTTGATGAAGAAGATAAAATGTGCCTTAAAAGTTTTAACATTATTAATGATAAATATGTATAGAAATGTCGTAATAATTCTATTAATTTATCTAAAAAATAATGACATGATTTTTTATATTTTGATTATTATTGATGAAGAAAATGGATGCACCTGTGACTTCATGTGAAAAAAATAATATTGTAAAAAATAGAATCTATACATAAAATAAAGATTGGTCATGTTCCTGAACAATTCTTTAACATAAGTCCTAAATAATTTGAATAGTTAGGAAGATAAAGAATCACTAATATTTTATGGTTCCTTGTTATGAATTGTAAATAATCATATTCCAAATAAGAAGATTAATGGGATGAGAATAAACTATTGTCTCTATTTCTCTAAAAATTATAATTTATAATATATAATATCCTATGATTTTCATTCATAAATATTTCATCTTATTAGATAAATATTTCTTATTTTATATAGACACATACCTAAGGATCAAAAATTTAAAATGATATTTGAAACATGGAAACATAAACAACTAATTTACATGATAACTACATAATCTCCCACTAAGTACTTCATGAAAATCACCCTTCTATGACATAACATACATAATAAATATGTTCATTACGTGGGGAAAGAAAACATAAGAATAGTAAATATAAGATTCACAGTAATGGAAAAAAATGGATATAAATATTAATAACATGATCATAAGGGTATGATAACCTGATAATATCATTTCAAATCCATCCCCAACTTATCAAATATTACAATTTTGATTCATGGATTAAATACTACTAGTTCATAACACATGATTTGTAAGGAAATCAAAAGAACATGATCTATGATGGTATAACATTGGCATAATTCATGAAATTGTGTCATTCACATAATCATAGAACATAATTTCCATAGTAGTCATGGATCACTTCCATGTATATCATAGTGGAATGAGTTCAATACCTAATCAATAATTGTAGTCGTATATTACTCCCAAGACCATCATAATAAAAAGTCCCATACTAAACCATACTCACTTCTGATTCCACTTCTACCTATTACATAAGATATTTATCATTTCCAAATACATTAGAAGGGTATACAGGTTCCACTTATCACATAATGAAATTTATATGCATGTGAGCCACAAGATCATAACACATTTATCACATACTAACCCATGCAAGGAAATTAATTTCATAAATAATTCCCCATATCCTAACATATGGGGAAGAAGTAGGTTTCATAATCCTTTAATTAAATCATAATAGTAAACCCATAAAAAGAAGATGGTTTCTTAATCATTTACTCATGTTATTACTCATGGATGAGAAAAAGGTTTCATAAGCATCATGACATCATAATCATAAATTAATCCGAAAGAGAATAAGAATGATATCCTTTGATCATATCCCCTATAATGAATATATAAAATATATGGATTCTATATTATATGGAAAATTATTTTGAATAATCATTTAAAACATTTCATGAGGAAAATATATTGAAAACGTTGATAACTAATTTTTAAAACAATTTTTTAAAATCATTTTTATTGAAAATAGTTTCAGAATATTATAAATTAATAATACTAGAAATTATTTTTCATGATGGATGATAATTACTTTCATGTTTTATTTGTTAAAACAAATATTCCTCTCACATTTTTGGTTAAAATCCAAACATGCATTTTTTGGATAATGACATAACAATTAATTTTAATACATTCTATAAAAAAATAAATCATGGGTAAAAATTTCATTAATAAATTATTTGGATAAGGATAAAAATGGTTTTTAAAATACTTCTAGAAAACATGGTTTTGGAAGGAAAATTAATTTTCAAATTTTGAGATAAATAATGATTATTATTTCTTAAACAAATTATTTAGAACTGTTGAGTACATAAATATACGAAACTGAAGAGGAGACCTTTATTTTCAAGGAATATAAATAGGATAAAATATAATAAGTATCTTGAGATATGGATCATAATATGTCTCGACCCCCTCCCACCAAAGATGTCCCTCCTTAGCTGGAAATGGTGAAAGGGGGATAATGACCCCCATGTCCCGCCTCCAGTAGGCCCCGTAGTGGCGACTATCACCAAGGGTATGAGTTTTCACAAATATGGGAGGCATTACCCTTTTTATTATTTAAGATCGGGAAATAGGATGAGTCAAACACCAAAAAAATGGAAGAAGTAAATGAAAATAAACCCAAACAAATCCCACTTGCGTTTTTAAAAAATTCTGAAACAAAGTAAAAGTACAAGAAAACTACAATGTACAATACAAAAAGAAAAAAGAGTACTACAACTGCAACAACACCAACTGTCCCACCTTGTAGGGCCCCGCACAGCCCTGTTAGTCCTCCTGGATACCTGAAAGTAAACGTAAGGTGAGCATACAAGTATACTCAGTAGGGAATCCTAAATCACTCGTGCACCGGTGGGGACATATCCTATTGTCCCGTGAGAACAAAAGAAGAAACCAAAACCTAGCCAGAAATTCTATCCACCCAACCTCACCATCCATGCTCACCAAAAACACAAAACAACAGGTATTAGTATATAAGAACAAGAGTATTGGGTACCCCACACCATTTCCCTCTAGTTAGCTGCTCTACCTTACAACATTCATCCTGACGCTACCACACTCATCCCACCCACACACTCCTAGGCCTCAAGAACCACAAATCCTTCCCGCACACACCTGGTCCTCACAACCACATATCCCACCCGCACACACCTGGGCCTCACAAACCACAATTACATCCCCGCCCGAACTCACCTAGGACTCATCCCGATGATTCTTGGGAATGGTAAACCTACCCGAAGAGTCTTGGTCTAAAACCAACCCAATAAAAACCAACCCGAAGAGTCTTGGGTTTAAGGTCGCCTCAATCCATCACAACCTATAGAAGATGAAGCAGGAAAGAGCTAGTAACTAAGGGGAAAACACCCTCTCCCATGAAATGGGAGTGTTCGGCACTATGTTCTAAACATAGGTGGGGTGCAACAAAACACAAAGATACAGATATATATATATATACACACAAAGACCACAACCCAACATATGGATTCTAAATAGAAACTGAGCACGTTCCTCGGCACTGCCACTACGAAGCATGCATACAACAAAAAATCCCAACCCAATTTAGGTTTTCATGTTACAATAGTATTTTTTTTTAGATTATTAACTACTGGGAAATTATTAAACCAGATCAATCGATTCATAGAACAAAACACTGCCAACCACAAATCAAGTTAGATAAAACACAGGCAACACAAACCAACTTTTTTATCACCAATTCGACCCCATTAATTTTTCCCATGTTTAATTCATTATCGCTCCCCCCCAGTTCAGTTATCAACTTTCCACATTCTTTTAAAAACACAACCCATTACTGCATCCCAGCTTCCACTATAACCACATCTCCACAACCGTATCATAAAACAAGGTCGGTGCCATATCATTGTCCCTTTGATACCATTTACCACAGCCCCGCTAACCATCCTATTCGTAACAACCCAGGATTCACCCCCCCCCCCCTCACACACCACGTAACCAAGCCAACACCCAAATGTTCATTATTCCATTTTGGTCAACAGGGTTGATCACACAAGGGTTCCCTATATTCATTTAATCATCCAACATTAAGTGATTAACAGATTTCCAAATTACATATGGTTTCCATCATAAAAGAATGTCTATAATGATAGGGTAACATTTAATTGTGAAATCAAAGTCCCCCAACGACCGTGATTTTCAGTAGGCATAAGCCTATTCAATTCACAACATAACAATAGGATAAACAATGATAAACAAAACAAATTGCCCATCCCCGTTCATTAACCAGTTATTATCTTTATTTAGTGGTTCAATCGTATATCACGAAAACAATAGGATACCCACCCCACATGATGCAAAAAAGAGAGAGACGATGGTAATATCAACAGGTTCTGATCACAACATTCCCCCATATCAACTTTAGAAGACGTTCGTCGGCCTGCGTCGCTTCTGTCAAATCTCGGAAAACCCCCCTTGGGTGGATGCTTGGAAGGAAAGGTCAACGGGAAAGAAACAGATCGAAGCTCATATTTTTCTCATCATCGTTACGATCTCGTGGCCGCTGACGGATTGTAAAAAGGAACCCTGACAGAAAAGATATGTAGGAGATTAGCTTTAGAGTATCTCAGGAGAGCTCTGCTTGAGGGAATGGGGAGGAGAGGATTTTTATGAAAAGGAAGAGAGGCCCCCTTCTTTAATAGGTGAGAAAAAATAATCTACACAGCATGTACTTTCTTGTACATGGTGTGTATTCGTCCATTTCACACAGTCTCTACGCAGCTTCTAACACGACATTCAACGCAGCACATGGTCGTTGACTGGTCAGAACACGGTTTGAGGATAACGCATATGCAGGGATAAACTACACATCCTATAGTATGGGCGAAAGGGCGTGTACTCATTTATTTCATGCGACAAGGACATGCATTCAACAAAGCACACGACCGTTGACTGGTCGACACATGGTTTGAGGGTAACGCGTACACTGGGAGGAACTACATGGCCTGTAGTATGGGCTACATGGCATGTACTCATTAATTTCACACGACAAGGACACGCCTTCAACACATCACATGGCCATTGACTGGTCAACCTATGGTTTGAGGGTAACATGTTCGTGGGGAAGAACTACACGGTGTGTAGTATGGGATACATGGTGTGTACTCATTTATTTCACGCGACAAGGACACAGATTCAACACGGGGTATACACGGCAAGGTGGTACACGACGTGTACTCACACTACACTGCGTGTAGTTACAAAAAACTTGGAAATGTTTAGGAAAAGTATATTCTACCTAACATAACACTTCATGACCTTCTTTACTACAAAGGAATGGGCTAGAGTGGTCCAGGCGATTACATCAGATATCTCTTAAAACATTGTCGTCCCCGAGAATTCAAAAAAACAATATAGAGGAACCCAATAAGATACCTTTTAGGGTTCTCGTTATAACAGGAACCCAACCAACAACCCTAATCATATATGTTAGGAATTCTTTCTCCTAAGTCGAGATATTATTCGCTATAGGTGGCACTGACTCGCCTTCACATGTTTAATCGCATCCTCATTAATGCGTCTCGATTAAGAATTGGGTCTTCCCACTTTCATATGTTAGGATTTTTTTTCAACATACACTGCCCCCAACACCATAAAACCAACACACAGTCCGAACAAATGGAATGGAGAATTCCTTCTCCCATGTTGATATATTATCCGCTTTAGGCAGCACTGACTCACCCGAATGGGTTCAATCGCATCCGCATTAATGTGTCTGGATTAAAGATCAGGTTTTCCCTTTCCCCACACATCCGGACACTTTACACACTTCCAAAGAACAAGGAAACAATACATGTCACAACCAACAAGCCAGGAATTCCATATATCAAAGGTACATAGTATAACATCCAAACAAATCTCAGAAGAACAAAGAAAAACACAAGTAATAACAACTCCGGGTATTGAGCGTGCATCTGGGCCTCCCGCTCCCAAGTGCTCTCCTCGAGGCCACCATTCTTACACAACAGACGAACCAAGGTCATGGTTCATCCACAGATCACCATTTCTTTACGATCCTCAATTCTGATTGGTCATTCCTTATAGGTCATGGCATCTCCCATATCTAACTCTCCCCAGTCGATAACTTGAAAGTCTTCGTGTATGTACCGATGAAGATGGGAGACATGGAAGATGGCATGAACCTTCTCCAACTGAGGTTGCAGGTCCAGATGATATGCCACCTCACTGGCTCTCCTCAGCACCTCGAATGGTCCGATGAACCTAGGGGAGATCTTACTCCCATTCCCAAACCTTTGATGGCCCCGTCTAGGGGAAACCATCAAGAACACATGATCTCCCTCCTCGAACTCCAAGGGACTCCTCTGATTATCATCATTAGACTGTTGTTGGTCCTTAGCCACTTTCATCCTCTCACACACAAGCTGAACATTCTCTGTGGTGCTTTGTACTACCTCTAGACCAAGAGCACCTATCTCAAAAACCTCTGCCGAGCAAATGGGTGAACGACATGGTCTTCTATATAGATCCTCAAACAGCGCCATGCCAATAGTAGAGTGGAAGCTGTTGTTGTAGGAAAACTCTACTAATGTAAAGTGTCACACCCATGATCCCCCGAAATCCATAACACATGCTCGCAGCATGTCCTCCAATGTCTGGTTAGTCCCCTCTGTCTGCCCATCTGTCTGGGGGTGGAAAGATGTGCTAAGGCGTATCTAGGTGCCAAAATCATGTTGTAACCACCTCCAGACTCGTGAGGTAAATCGAGTATCCTCATATGAGATGATAGACTTTGGAAATCCCTGAAAATGCACCAAATCATCTACGTACCTCTGTGCTAAGGTACTCACCGGGCCTGACTCCTTAATTTCTAAGAAGTGAGCTGATTTCATCTGCCGATCCTCCACTACCCAGATAGCATCATAACCACCCTGAGCTCTGGGTAGTCCTGTGATGATGTCCATTTAGATGTCATCGCATTTCCACTCAGGGACATCTAAAGGATGAAACAAACCACTGGGAACACAGTGTTCAACCTTTAATTTCTGACACACTAGGAACTTAGCCACAAACTCCACCACTGCCTATTTCACCAAGGGCCACCAAAACTGTTCCCTCTATCCTCAATACATTTTTGAATCTACCTGATGCACCGCCAAGGCTGAGCTATGGAACTCAATGAGAACTCCCTCACACATCACCTCCGGAACATATAACCTTCCATGAAAAATCATCTGATGTATGTTGTCTTCTAACCATCGTTCTGGAGCGTTTCCCTGATTGATACGATCCCGAATTACATCCGCCTCGGAGTCTCTCCACTGAGACTCTTTCACCTATTGCAATAAGAAACACTGCACCATCATCTAGAACAAACAGCCTCTAACACCCTCTACCCTTGCATCCATGTGCAAGGCAGCCAACTCTCCCATCACTTTCCAAGCATCAGCGGATTCCCGAACCACTTCCTTAGGCGAATTCCTGCTCAGTCCATCAGCCACAACGTTGCCCTTACATTCAGTGTAAGAGATCTCGAGGTCATAGTGTTGGATAAACTCGACCCATCTCTGCTGCCGTAAGTTCAGGTCACACTAGGAGAAGATATAACACAAGATCTTATGATCATAGAAGACCACAAAGTACTCCCCAAAGAGGTAATATCGCCACAACATCAGTGATAACACTACTACTGCAATCTCTAGGTCATGGGTGGAATAGTTACACTCAAGATGGCACAATTTCCTAGACCCATAAGAGATCACACCCTTCTTCTGCATCAGTACTCACCCCAATCCAAGGCCATAAGTATCACAATACACCTCATACAACAACCATTCCTCTAGCAACCTGAGTACTAGAACACTGACCAACTTCTCATTTAGGTAGTTGAAAGCTTTCTAGCATTGCTCGCTACATAGGACGACCTAGTTCTTCCTAGTCAAAGCTGCCAATGGAGCAGAAACTCAAGAGAAGTTCGAATAGAGCCTCTGATAAAAACCCGCCAACCCCAGGAATCTACAAATATCATCCTTGATCTTGGGTGCCTCCCATGAAACAACTTCTTCCACCTTCGACAGGTCCACTGAAACTCCATGATGAGACACCACATGCCCAAGGAAGTCTACTTCTTGCATCAATAACTTACACTTCGACATTTTCCCATAAAGCTGGTGGTGTCGAAGGACTTCAAAGACTGCCCTGAGATCCTCAATGTGCTCCTCCTCTGATCTTGAGTATTTCAAGATGTCATCGATAAACACAATGACTAACAGATCCAGAAACTCTTGGAATACAATGTTCATGAGTCCCATGAACATAGTTGGTGCATTCATAACTCCAAACGGCGTCACTACAAACTCGAAGTTCCCATACCTACACCTTAAACCCGTCTACGAGATGTCATTATCTTTTACCCTTAACTGACGATATCCAGACTATAAATCAATCTAATAAACCAACCTGCTCCCCTTAGCTGGTCGAAGAGATCATCTATCGTTGGAAGGGGGTAACAATTCTTGAATGTTACCAGAGTCAACCTTCGGTAGTCTATGCATATCTTGAGACCACCATCTGCCTTCTTCGTGAACAAAACTAGAGCACCCCATGGTGACACGATGTGTCGAACAAAACCCTTCTCCATCAGATCATCAATCTAAATCCGCAACTCCCGCAACTACGAAGGTGTCATCCAATAAGGGTCATCGAAATCGGACGGGCACCAGGATGTAAGTCTATCCTGAACTCAACATCACATTAGGGGGGTGGGGTAGAGTCACAACCTCCTCGGTGAAAACATCGAGGAACTCCCCAGCAGCCTCTAGAATATCCATCATCACTATATCAGCTGAAACCACTCATAACCCACCTAACAAGGAAAGGAGAGGCTTCATATGTCGTCTTCCCACCTGATATCTCCTCTCACCAACAAAAGCTACACGCTGCCCATCCACATCAGAGAACACGACTCTTCTTCAGAAGCATTCGATTAAGGCACTAATACAAAACAGACAGTCGATGCTTAGGATGACATCGTATGGCTTCATCTGTAGAAAAATATGATCCCCACTAATTCGATGTTGTCCCAAAGTTAGTCCACAACCCCGGAAAACACAAGATATGTTGGTCCAAATATGATCATGCCCGAAACCTCCACTAGAGAAACATTTTGGTCCTGCGCTAGTGAAAAAGGGATGAGGTCTCGAAGATTTGAACTGGAACTGCTGGGGCCTGTTCCCTACTGTCCTGAATCTGGAAGGTCCTATCACAGGAGACCTGCTGCTGATTTTTTTCCCCTTTGATGATCCCGGCTGGATCCCCTCTCATGGTGCACCTCCATGCGAGTGCATCCTATCGACAACCCATGCCTTCTTCTGTACTGCCATGTACATCAGAAGAGTGAATGGGGTGACAGTATACTGGAGCGAATGATGAAGCGCCTCATCCAAATGTCTCGCCCGAGACTCCTCATCCGAAAAGAGATCTGGAGCAAAGCACAGGAGACCATTGAACTTGATCCCCAACTCTCGTACTGACATACTCTCCTCCTGGAGGGAGAGTATCTCCTGCCTCTTCTCTGCCTTGATCATGGAAGAAAGAAATTCCTCTCAGAACTCCATCTCAATGTCAGCCCATGGAACCTCTGCCCTTGACCTCTCCCTAAGGTAGAGCATCCACCACTGGTGTGCCGCACCTATCAGCTGACTGACTGCTATGGGAACCTTGTACTCCCTCGGAGTACAGATCAAAGTAAAAGTGATCACTAGCTCCTCATTCCACCCCTCCGTCTCCAAATCTGAAGTAATACCCAAGTACTTCTTGAGGGTTTGTCACTGGAAAGAATAGAGTGTCTTCTGCCACTGGCCATCTTCCACCTCTCGGTCAATCCTCAACTGATTGACCTCCTGAATATGTAGGGCCTCGCCTGTCTGAGTCACCCAGGGACGACGTCCAGGTGCCATAGCTATATGGTAAACAATGATCGCCTATGCACAAGTAGCAAGGAAAATTTCTTCAAGGTTTCATTTTATAATTTTATTTCAATTTCTTTCCCAGAACACCCAAATCAAGTAAAATACAAACACAATGATGCATGTACCTTTACTAGGGTCTCTACACTGCAATCAATGTAGTTTCCCTTGGTCGTTCGGTAGGCTCAGAGTCCTTGCATCGGATCACGGTGGGCCCTAAAATTCAGTTTCCTAGCCGGTCGTCCCTGGCCTATGTCACGCACCAAGATCAGCCATCACTGTCACCTCCATGGAATCCTTAATATACCTAACTCCAGAATCCATCCTATCTCTCAACCATCACCTCTCATACCATTCTTTCATGACCCCCTCCCACCAAAGATTCCCCTCCTGAGCTAGAAATGGTGAAAGATAGATAATGACCCCCCCGAGTCCTGCCTCCAGTAGGCCCTAGAGTGGCGACTAACACCAAGGGTATGAGTTTTTACAAATATGGGAGGGATTACCCTTTTTATTTTTTTAAGATCGGGAAATAGGATGAGTCAAACACTAAAAGAAAAAGGAACATGTAAATGAAAATAAACCCAAACCAATCCCACATGCATGTTTAGAAAAATCTAAAACAATGTAAAAGTACCAGAAAACTCAAAAGTTCAATACCAAAAGAAACAAGAGTACAACAACTGAAAAAACTCCAACTTTCCCGACTAGTAGGGTCCCACACTGCCCTGATAGTCCTCATGGAAACCTGAAAGTAAACGTAGGGTGAGCATACAAGTATATCCAGTAGGGAAACCTATACCTCTCGTGCATAGCTGGGGAGACATCCTAAGGTCCCGTGAGAAATACAAGAGAATCCAAAACCTAGAAAGGAATTCTATCCACCCAACCTCACCATCCAAGCTCACCAAAAACACAAAACAACAGGTAGTAGTATATAAGAATAAGAATATTGGGTACCTCGCACCATTTCCCAGTAGATAGCTGCTCTTCCTATAGGCGAATGTCCTGAAGCTTCCACACTCTTCCCGCCCACACACACCTGGGCCTCAAGAACCACAAATCCCGCCTGCACACACCTGGGCCTCATAACCACATATCTCGCTCGCACACACCTGGGCCTCACAAACCACAATCACATCCCCGCCCGAACACACCTGGGCCTCGTCCCGAAGATTATTGGTAACAATAAACGTTCCCGAAGAGTCTTGGGATAAAACCACCCAAATAGAAACCTACACGGAGAGTCATGGGTGTAAGGTCACCTCATGCCATCACAACCTATGGATGAAAGAGGGGGAAGGAGCTAGTAACTAAGGGGAAAACACCATCTCCCATGAAATGGGAGTGTTTGGAACAAAGTGCTCAACATTGGTGGGGTGGGACAAAACACAATGATACAGATATATATATATATATATACCAAGCACACAACCCAACCTATGGATTCTAAATAGAGAAAATGAGCACGTGCCTCGACACTTCCACTACAAAGCATGCATACAACAAAAAATCCCAACCCTATTTAGGTTTTCAGGTTACAACAGTATTAGTTTATTATTTCCTTAACTACTGGGCAATTATCAAACCAGATCAGGCGTTTCGTAAAACAAAACCCATCCAACCACAAATCAAGTTAGATAAAACATAAGAAACAAAAACCAACCATTTTATCACCAATAAAACCCCAATGATTGTTCCCTCGTTTAATTCATTATCGTTTCCCCCTAGTTCATTTATCAAATTTCCACTTTCTTTTAAAAACACAACCCATTAGTGCATTCCTGATGCCACTATAACCACATCTCCACAACTGTGTCACAAAAAAGGTTTGTGCCACATCATTGTCCCTTTTATACCATTTACCGTAGCCCCACTGCCAAACCTATTCATAAAAACCATGGATTCACCCCCCCCCCCCCCCTTTCATACACCACGTAACCAATCCACCACCCACATGTTCATTATTCCATTTTGTTCAACTGGGGTGATCACATAAGTGTTCCAGATATTCATTTAATCAGCCAAATTTATGTGATTAACCAATTACCATATTCCATAAGGTTTCCATCCCCAAAAACGGTCTACAATGATAGGGAAACATTTAATTGTGCAAGAAGAGGGCCCCAACGATCGTGATTTTCAGTAGGCATAATCCTATTCAATTCACAACATAACAATAGGATAAACAAAGATAAACAGAACAACTTTCCCATCCCCATTCATTAACTAGTTATTATCTTTTTTTATTGGTCCAATCGTATATCATGAAAACAATAAGATACCCACACTGCATGATGCACAAAAAAGGGAGACGGTGGTAAGATCCCTACCTCAACAGGTTCTGATCACAATGATCCGCATATCAACTTTAGAAGACGTCCATCGACCTCTGTCGCTTCTGTCAAATCCCAAAAAAACCTCCTTAGGTGGAGGCTGGAAGGAATGGTCAAAGGGAAAGCAACAGATCCAAGCTCAGAAGTTACGCCTCATCGTTACGATCCTGTGGCCGCTGATGGATCGAAAATCAGAGCTCGGACTGAAATGTTATGGAAGAAAGAAGCTTTGGAGTCTCTCGGTAGAGCTCTGCTCGAAGGGAATCGGGAGGAGAGGAGTGGTCTAAAAGGGGGAGAGGCCCCCTCCTTTTATAGGAAAGAATAACTAAAGTACATGGTATGTACTTTATAGTAAATGGCGTGTAATCGACCATTTCACACGGTCACCACGCGGCTTCCAACACGACATTCAACACGGCACATGGTCGTTTACTGGTGAACACACGGTTTGAGAATAACGCGTCTGCTAGGAGGAACTTCACGGCGTGTAGTATGGGATACACGACATGTAATCATTTATTTCATGCGACAAGGACATGCCTTTAACACGGCACACATTCTTCGACTGGTCAACACACGATTTGAGGGTAACATGTACGTGGGGAGGAACTACACATCGTGTAGTATGGGCTACATAGTATGTACTCATTTATTTCACACGACAAGGACACACCTTCAACATGGAACACGACCATTGACTGGTCAACACACAATTTGAGGGTAACACGTACGCGGGGAGGAACTACACGGCGTGTACTCATTTATCTCACGCAAGAAGGACACGGCTTCAACACGGGGTATACCCGGCAAGGTGGTACACATCGTGTACTCACACTACACAGCGTGTAGTTACAAAAAATTATGAAAAGTGTGGGAAAAGTCCATTCTACCCTCCAAAAACCTTAATAACCATATTTTCGACAATGTAATGGGTTGGGGAGGTCCGGGCCATTAAAAAATATATTATCATTAGAAACATAATCATATATAATCAATGTATATAGTTATACTATAACATTATATCATTATGACATTTGTAATATTTAATTTTAATACCCTTGAAGGAACAACAATAAATGAACCTTAAAATATCCTGAGAATAAATTAATTAAAAATATTACCTGAAAAAATGGGATGTATATACACCTCATTAAATAATATATGTTCAATACATAACATATGTATAATGGAATGGAAATTGAGATGTAAATCCCTTACCACATTCGTAACATTAAAACTCTAAACCCTATGAATGAGTGATAGTCATGTTGATATATAAATAATAATAATTTTCATAATGATATTAAAGAAATAAAATCATGGTTATTATATACACCCCATAAAATAAAAATATGGTTAATATGACATGTGTCTCATGGAAATCAAAATTAAGGCAGAAATCCCTTACCTTAACTGACAAATTCCTTCAAAAAAATTCAAAAAATAGGTATAATAAATATAAGTTTATTAGAATACAATTATATGACCATAAACATATATATCGTACCATAAATTATTTTATCATGTCCTTTTATTTTCTATGTATTAACAATCTGGTGTAAATGTCATGTTTGAGGAAATAACTGCATTTTTTCATGTATATTTTGAATTTTTTATTTTTCAATACTTTTTCATTAATTATGGTTATATCATCTCCAAAATATTAACCATGATATAATTATAATATATATTAAATATATATTTTCTATAGTCATCTATATGATTAGATAATGAAAATGAAATACACATTTCAAGGAGACTATAGGATGTATGTACGCTAAAACATTGTTTTCATTTTGTTGGAAGGTTGATAGAAACAAAGGTAAATAATATATTAAAATTAAATAATAATTTATAGGTTATATATATGACATATGTTTATTGTATATATTATCAGTACCATTCATGTCAAGCGTTAAAGAATCACATCGCTTCGTTAGTTGGTAGTCTATTTTACAAACGAGTGACGTTATCATATTCCCTCAGAATAGAATGTATGCAGGTATATGTGATATAATAATTAATTAGACATCATTATATCTTAAATATAATATATAAACATTTAATCCATCATTATATCCATCCATGAGAGGTGGTAGTCCACTGTACTCATGAATAATGATTTTTATACCATTTGATAGAAGTGAGAAGGATGTAGTTAATGACCTTAATATAAAACCAACTCAGGATATTTATTATACCAAGGATATTACACTAGAATGGGTTAGTAATATTTTAATTATTTAGAGTATGAATTAAAATATAATGCCCATTTTTGGGTGTTAACTCTTCTTTAGACATCTTCTTTTTGTTTACCCTAATGTATTTGTAATATTATTTCATAGGAAAAAATGCATCTAGAAAGGTAAGAAGAATTTAATGAAGTGATTGTTTTGGGTATTTTCTGAACCAATGTTTTTTTTAAGTGTGAATAGGATAGGAGGGGACATTTATTAGTTAGTTTATAGGCACACATAGAATATTTGATAACAAAAATAAGTTCCCATGTTTTTCTCATAAGAAAATATAAAAATCATCAGTTATATATACAAGAATATCAAAATTCAAAATATAACCATATAATTTGTTTTGGACAATTTTTGGGTCATTTATAACCCTTATCAGTTTTATTTAACCATAGGAAAAACCATTTTTACCTTAACCGTGAGAAATAATTTTTTGTGTTTTTACAAATCATTATGGAAAATTTTAATGTAACATAAAATTATTATATAAATAATTATTATTAAAAATCTATAATCTATTTTTCCATATTCTATTCATATAATTGTAAACGTTTAATTAAAAATTAAACCGTTATTCGCAATGAGAAAATGATTTTCCCAAGAGAAAATATTCTAAAGATTGAAACATTTTTATATCAAAATTAAATATGAAAATAATTTCATTGACCAAAATAGAATTAATTATAATATAATTGTCTTAATTTTACTTATATTTTTTTTTCAAAGGTTAACTTCTAAATTATTTAAATCAAATTTTATTTTTCATAAAAATCCATTATTTTTATCTTTTTACTTAAAAAATAAAGTGTTTTTGAAAAATCCCAAAAATTAACAGTAAATAAATTCTAACATGGTAATTTTAAAAAATAAATTTTATTTTATCAAATTCATTAATTAAAAATTTCAAAATTAAAATTTTTATTCTTAAAAAAATGAAAAAAATTATTTGATTAAAAATTAGTATTTTGATAATTAGGATGACTTCTCATAAAGTTTACCATTTTATATCAATATGTTTTTATTTTAAAAAACCCTTATTCATAATATATAAAAGTAGCTATTACAATTCATATAAATACTTTTAACTTCTAGATTATAACAGTTGTTATTAAATAATAACATAAATAGTGTGTTGTGGTTCATTAAAACATGGTGCTGCGTGTAACACAAGATAAACTAATTGTTGGCGATAACACAAGAAATCAAGAGAAATTAATTTATTATATTACAAATAATTCATTAAAATTTTCAATGTAAAATTCTACCCCACATTAAAATAATTCCTCCCTCTTATTTCTTCACTATGATACAAAAAAAGAGTATACTTCTTCCTCCTTACTTCCACATGTTCCCACACAACTTCTTAAAAATTGTGGGTTTTCTATAAAGCATTGACCATGTCAATGGTCTTTTTTCGGAAAACATTCTATGAATAGTTTTGAATATTCACCAGTTGTCCATCATTAGAATTATCATAATCCATCATTAAAACCTCTATGTTTAGTTTATGTGAAGGATAAAATATATATATTCTCAATAGATATATGTGGAAGACATCATGAACATTGGAGATGTTTAGTGGAAGTTTCAACCAATAGAGTATCATCCCAATATAGTCAAGACTTTAAAAATTACAGATACACCTAGTTCATATATTTTTTATATTTTCAAATAACATTACCTTCTTTTTTGGATAAATTCCTAGAAACATATTATCACAAAATTCAAATTATAGATCAAACTGGTGTTTGTTAACATAACTTTTCTACTAAATTTATGCCTATTTGTTGTTTTTTTAATAGATGTAACCATGTAATACCATTTTTAGCAATATTAGGTCCTAATATTCATTTCACTTTCTTCATTCAAATATGTTGGACTTCTTACACTTATATCCATAGAGGGATTAATAAGGAGCCATATAAATGCTTGAGTGAAAGAAATTTTGGTATGAAATGTCTACTAGAGGAAGGTATTGATCTAAAAATCATTGATATCTATAGATAATGTTTGTATCATATCCTCTAGGATTTGAATTTTAATCTTATATTGACTCTCTATCCATGTATTATTTTCAGTGTTGAAACAAAACTTGTTATCTAGGGCCTATTGATGACTAAACTAGAAAATCAAGGTAAACCTCAAATCCAAATTAGATACAGTTTTATGTTATACTCCAAGAATCCTTAAACCTTCCTTAATTTATATTCTAGAATTATAATCAAGAGAAGAGTCTTATATGATAGTGATGATGTGTGCTGATTTTGTAAGGTGATCAACTACAACAGATATAGTATTTTCCTTCGGTATATTTTTTGGAGTCATATAGACATATTAATGGTGATGTTTTCCCATTTTCATTATGGAATTGGTAAAGGATGAAACATCCCATTATATGATTCTTGATCATCCTTAACTTTCATACATACCAAAATCGAGATTCAATATCTGTTATATCTCTCTTAATTCCATGCCACCTAAAATACACATTCAAATATCTCTACATCTTAATACTTCTAGGATGAATACAGAATGATGAACTATGAGATTTCACTAATTAATACATATTAATATATAGAATGGGAAAAACGAAAACACTATTCCTAGACCTCATCATTCCATTACAATCATGGTTAAACTAAGGTATATGTATACCCTTCTATTTAAACTCTACATCATTCATCTTATCCTCCTTAATCATCACATGGATTTATGTTTGAACACTCAATTGAGAAAGATATGATCTCTCCCATCCCTTAAGTATTTCAATATCCATCCATTCCAAATCCTAAAATATTAGATCTTGTGTGGTCCTCATCATTAATATGCCTCATCGATGAAAAAATTACCACAACTAACTCCAAATGAGAAGTTAGGTTTTATCTTCTATAAAACCTCGATTATCATGAGTCATATGGTTTAGCCATGTCTTTATACAAAATAACACATCAGAATCCCTTATTGGATAGATAAATATATATTAAAACCCATTATCCACTATAGTGTTATGTACGAATATGTGAACTAACTAATATTCTCTTTAGTTCCTTGGAATTTTTCTCACACTCATCTATCCAGATGAACATGGTTCCCTTTTGGGATAACATGGGGAGGGGATAAGATAGTCATGATAAATTATCCCAAACTATTGATAATATCAATCTATCCCATGAAAAATATGAATATTAGTCACTATGGTTATATTGGTACAACACTTAATATCTTATTTCATTGATGGTTATACAAATATTACCTCTATTGAGATATTATAATAAACAAATGGATAATTTTTCATCCAAAAATTCAATATTGAAAATTGTTCTAGTATTTTCTCCTTCCTCGGGGTCTTTAATAAAATAATCATGTGATGTTAACGGTATTTGTTACTCTATTAATAGAAAATAATATAAAAAATAAATACGACCACAAACATATCAATGAAATTTCAAAAGACTATATTCATTAAACATATGAAGATAGCCGGAAGAATAATAAGATCAGATGGAATAACTATATTTTCCGAGGGTAAATACATTGTATGGAATTCGTTCATAGTTTTACCCTTATTTTTAATCCTCAATTGATGATATCCAGAAGGAATTTCAAACATGGAAAATTGTTTTGCTCTACATAGTTGATCAATCAGGTCAACAATATGGGGTAGAGGATACTTGTTCTTGATTATGATATTGTTTATCTCCAAATAATCAATGTAGAGTCACATCAATCCATCATTATTTTTTTTTAAAAAAGAACTTGGTTACCCCAATGAAACACATTTGGAAAAATTAATCCATTGTCAGGGGTTTGGAGGGTTTCTTATTCAATTAATTCAAATCAAACTCGGCCAATTTACATGGATAATTGAAATTATTCTCATACTAGGTATGAGTTATAATAAAATATTAACTTCCTGATTAATTGTATGAATATGAATCAATTTTGGAAACACATCAAATAATTCTACCATAATAGGCCTTTGATTTATGTCATGTTTTTCATTAACCATATGAGATAAAATCCCTTTTTGAATGGGAATAAAGACCCATTTAATAGATGAGATCTCCATTATAATTTTATATATATCAGCACATTGATAGATGCAGATTAATTTTTTAAAATATAAAACACAAAAACCCTTACACATAACTTAATTATGGATTTATTTAGTGAAATATAATCCCTTATTATGATAACATAAATTTTATTCGAGGGTATATTCATAAGATTTATTGGAATCAAATTCCCATAAATGGAATCCAGAGAGAAATCATAGACTTTATAAGTGGTCATTTGACCATTAGGGGTCTCTTGTCCTGATTATACATCTAGATGTTTTTTTGGAAACATGATACACATATAAATGTTTTTAAATATTATAGAATAGGAATATACAAATTCAAATAAGACAAAAGATGTTATAGATTGGATGGTATGTGTCCTATTACCACTCTATTATCGGAAAAATAATCATAAATAGTGATAAAATGATATTTCACTTTGTAATGCACCATAAAATGTTTATAACAACAATCATCGTCATTTACCTTTTTTGTCACTGTTTATCATAATTACATTACTCTTTGAATGTTAATCTTTTCAATTTTTGTGGTGTATTCATTGTGGATTTCCCAATATTATTATCATTATCTATCTTCTTCCTATATCATTAGCAATATATTTCACAATTACTTTCCCTTCCATACTTAATAAATTTAATATCCCCCTAGAAAAATTTACTACATTTTTTCCCACACATTTATACTAATTGAAAGCTCATTTTTTTCCTCCATTTCATAAATGTTTTCCATTAAATTAAATTTTTTGTCTTCTTATCAAAGAGATATGATTGCTATATAACATGAAAAAAAAATTAGACTTTAATATAACCTAGAAAAATATCTGCATATCTACTTAAGTCTAACAAGGATATTTCCAATTGGAGAATTGGTTTTAATCCATTGAATAATTTATCAACCTTATTTTCAGTTTGGTTGATAATACCAAAATCCTACCTCGCACTTCTAGTATAATTTTCCTAAAATGTACCAATATATTAATTATACATTTCATTTAGTACAATTAATTACTTCTACAACCACATAAAAAAAATTCATGAAATTTACATATTGAAAAATATGTTCTTGAACTTGTTCCCTTCCTTGGAGTCAATTTCATCATGTTACCATGTATTCATGGTGAGATTAAACCATTGATCTACATAGCCATCCAAACAATAGATTTATAAAATTTCATTTTCATATTTTTAACACTAGAGAATTGGAAATACCATTTCAATTTTAATTTTCCATTTCATATAAACTTTATTGTTAGTGGATCCACTAAATAAAGGTTGATTTAGCTTCTTAAGGGACTAAATAGAACTCTGTTCCATCGATTTTTTATTTGGAAGTTTAACATTCTTCATTTCATGAGATATTTGTGTGAAAATAGTATTAGGATAATAAATTATATCTCCAATAATTCTTGGATTGTCAAAAGGTCAAAAATTTAATTTTATATAACACATATAAGTCAAATGGTTTCTTTAAGTACCACCCATTTTCTAGAACCAAAATGCATAGTGTATGAATAACTAATAATATTGGGGAACCACAAATTAATGAAAAATTACTTATAGGATGTCTAAATAATGAAAACGTATTTTTAATCTATGAATCCATTGGTTTATCAAAATTCATTCAATGTAATCATATATTTGAATCTGTTATGATCTTTCGTAAAGAGTTTATGAATTTCCAAATAATATCACATTGTATTTTCTAACCAGGTGTCCAACAAATCCAATAGTCTTGCACCAGGTTTATGATTGATTTCATCTCAATGTACAATTGGATTATTTAATACCCCATGGTACCTCTGCCTGATCCAAATCAACATTTAGTATGTATATAGGGATGTAATTTATTGAAAACTACTCAATATATCCATTACAAAAATTCCATGACATTTTCCTACACATTAAATAACCCATATATTTATACATAGAAATTTAAATAGGTATATCACAAAAGGTTTCTGATCCAAATTTCAAAAGGTTAAATAAATCAATCATATGATACCAATTATAAGAACAAATTATTTTTATACATAAATATTGTATCTTTTTACATAAAAATTTGGAACATTATACAAACAAACGCCTGATTATAATAATGTTATACTTCCTTTTGAAACACTATAACATGAAGAATTGATTACAATGTTAACTACATCATCTCATACTATGTACTCCATTACTATCAATATTTTTAGTCATATCAAACATAATAAATTAGTTTATATCATGGGAAATTGAATCATTATAGAAGGTGATCTCAGATTATCAATAAGGGTAAACAAGGGAGTTACATAATAATATCATGAGAATAAATCTATTAAAAAAGATCATAACATTTAATAACCACACACTACATATTAATGATCATTATCTTATGTTATTGTATAAATATTGGTATTAAGTAAGATATGAATCATAATGAAATAAAATAACATTATTCTTGATAGAATAACATTTGAATAATAAATACTATTGTGTCATACAAATAAGCAATGAAAATAATTTCCATTGTCGTCAAGACACACATTTAATGCTATTATAGTGAAATCGGTTCACTCACTAATCCATAAGAGTAGTCATGGTTCACTCCAAAGACCATCACGGTGGAGAAATCAACTTATTAAACAAGGCTCACTCCTCATTCCAGTCCACTCATCCAAAGTGATATAAATCATTACACAATGAAATTGTAGGAGAATTTCGTCCCACAAATTATTTATTCAAAATCAAACATTTGTCCAGAAAAAGATTATAAAAAATCATCATATAATAAGAAATTAAATGAAATGGGTATCATAAAAATTTCATGATATCATAACATGTGGAGAGTACATATGTTTCATAAACATTTAATCATTTCATAATATCATAACCCATTGAAAAAAGTGGGTTTCATAAGAATTTCTACCTGGTATAACCAATGTAAGAGAAAAAAGATTCCTAAAAAATCATTCCTTTACAAAAATAAACAATTCAGATAAATAATAAGAATAATACCCTTATATAATATCCCCATTAATGAACAGTAAATATTAGTGAATTTTCTCTTAGATGGAAAATGACTTTAAATGATTTTTTAAATCATTAATTGATGACAATACGTTTTCTACATTTAGAAACACTGTACGAAACATTAAAAAATTAAAATTTATTTCTTTGAAAAAAAACATGGAATATTTTTAATTAATGTATAAATGATGATGATATATAATTGAATCATTGATAGAAGATGATAATGGAATAATGGTCCAATCCATACTATAAAAATATCATGAGAATCCAGATGCCACTGGGAAAAATCTCTCCAAGGTTCCACACTTCCTTCAATTCTAAAATAGAATTTGATGTCACATTCTGAATAAGATTTTTTATTACATTCCACTTACTCGATGTGCAAGTCATATTTATATCAACCATCTAACCATATTACAGTCTCTTCCACTTTTTAATATTTGATTCTTAATGAGAATATATATTGTATAAACTATTTTTGTCATGAAATACTATGAAATTATCCCTAATAAGATAATCTTGAAAACACTTAAGCATATGAATAAATATGATATGATCTAGATCATGGTTGGGGAAATTTTAATCATGAGGTCAATGATCACGATATACTTACTGTACCACATGATCATCTTTAATGAGTGATCAACAGAAATAATTTTTATAAGCATTTGATAAAAAATTATACTATTTTTTGGGATTAGGTATGATCAAACAATGTTCCAATTTTATTGCAATATTATACTCCTCATAAGAAGGATGTAATTTCTCTTCCTATATGAATTTCTGCACTTTAAAGTTAAAATAATTAATTGGTGACACAAAATCATGGAAATCCTTGAAAATATTACTTTATTGTTGGGATAGGAAGAGGAATATTTTAATATTGGAGGAATTGTTTTCCTTATTCCATGAAACAACTTCATTTACTATTATTGGATGAATTTCTAAGGAATGATAACAAATAATGTGCCATATTAATTTATTTTCATTAATCAAGATGTATTATTTTGAAATGTTATTATATAAAATGTGATATCATTGAATTTTAATAATTATTCTCATATATTACTCATGTTCATGATCGTATCATGAGGAACCAAAATTTCATCAATGGACACTACTGAAAATGTGTCGAGATACTGATGGAATGTCATATTTGTCAATTCCATTAAAATATATAGGAGATTTAGTCAGACCAAATACAATCACAAGATATTTGAATTGGCCATAACTTATTCTGAATGTTGTCTTCAAAAATTCATAGTCTCAAACTATGAGTGTATGATATCCAAAATGGGTATCAATATTAAAAAAAATGTTCACCCATTTAACTGATCAAAAAAAATCCACATAAGGAACAATATAGTAGTTATAAACAGATTACATGATCAACTTCTGATAATCTATGAAAAATCGTAGTGAATAAGCTACCATATTAGAAAAGAGAATTTGGGATACCCAAGGTGAAACAATAGGAAGAACCAAACCATTCACCTATAGATCACCCAAGTTATTTTTTTACTCATTTGGCTACGCAGGTTCCATAAAATGGGAACTCCATGAAATCAATTGCGTCCTGGAAACCAGGTCAATCATAAACTATATCTCTATATACAAAGGGTGTGTGAAATCCCACCACATCAAATTTGATTGAAATGTTGGATTAACATTAAATGGCATAAGGGACATCTTCTACATAACAATGGATAATAATTAATTTCAAAAGGATTCACTACATGTGGGAGATGCATTGATAGTTAAAAACAAAACAACTAACCAAACAAACCTTAACCAAAAAAAACATTCTATGATTAATGATAAAAATTACTGAAAACACATCGTTCCGCCAATAAAAATCAAAATAAACCATATACTACAGTGGTATACCAATGTCAATGTAAAAAATATAAGACAAAAAAACTCACAAAATCTAAAAATATCTCCAAGCTTCAAAAATTCTCAATGATCCTACTCCAAAATAGCCCATGTATTACAATGTACTGATAATGATGTGTGATACAATACCTTTTCTATTATCTCTAGAAAAAACATCTAAATAATATCAATAGTTTAAAAAGAATGGTTGAGTACTATAACGTAGTATATTTTCAACAAATGACTTCCCTAGTAATGTAAATAGGATTGAACAAGTTATCCAAATTTGTAAAATAGATTTTACCAGAATATATACAAGTTTCATAGTGAACTAGTTTTCTCATTTTTATATCCAATTAAATTAAATGAAACTAATAAATTTTCTAAAAAAAATTCTTAAATTCAACTTTGGCATAATCAATTTCATTCCTCATATCAACCCATCTACAAATGTATGTTTTTCTATGATAGTTACATACTCATAAGTGGGTTCTCATTGATATACCAAGTATTAAAATGGATGTTAAATCTCAAGTGACATTGGGAATTTTTCATTGACCACAATGTCATATATCCTCCAAACCATTTAATGAAATATGAAAAAACATCAACTAGTATGCCCAAAATCCATTTAAATTCCAAAAATACTTCTATCCATATAACATTTCAATAAAATAATCATTTTATTTGTATAATTTTCCAAAACTAGGTCAATAAAACTAGTCATTTATTGAAAACCGTTTCTGAATAAATCAAAACCATTCATCAATTAGTTTGATAAAAATTTTAATACCATTTAGAAAATAATCATGCACAATAATTCACAATTCCATAAAAATACACAAACCATCAATAATTATCTTTTCAACCATGATTTGCACATGAATTTCATAAAAAAATTCTATTAATTTAATAAATTGGAAACTGATCCATAATTTGATAAATATAGGTGTCGATATTTATGGAACCAAACTCATTTTTTATTTTGAAAATGATGAATGGTATAAAAATTTCAATATAAATACGTTAATGCTTCATGAAACCACATAAGATCATTACCTTTATCATAAAACAATCCATATATATTCATTATTTGGAATAAAAATTTTACCGCTTTCCATGATAGATGTAAATATAACACAATAAGATATATAGAAAAGTAGATCTTGGAAAATCATTAAAGAGCTACCAATGCATATGTCTTACCATAATATTTATGCTTCAAATAATCAAGAGAACCCTCCATATTACATCTAAAGTAATGTGGAGAGGTCATACAACCATCTAGAGGAAGTAATGGTAAGGTAGGTACATTTGGCAATAAACATTGTATTAAATCACAAATCCATACTAGGTCAACATTTTTACAAATTAGTTTTCTAACTATATGTGGTTTAGGAACATTATTATGAAACTCATGTGATAACTGTGCACCAACCACTGCCTCAATGATGAAACTAACACTTCTAGATCAAAGGGTTAGTAAAATATGATCTAAAAATTCCAAATACCACTGTCTCAACTAGAATGATGTCTCCATGGATTCAGTATGGTATGAGAAAACAATGCATTTCTCATGCACACTCACTTGAGCCCATGTCTCATTGTTTAGGATTTCCTATATTATATGGATAGCTTTCAAAAAATTTGCACCACCCATGAAACTATATAAAATCTAATAAAACTTCTATAATTTATCCACAATTTCCAAAACATCACCCATATAATTTACATACATAAAAATCATAACGAAACTGTCATATAGTTGAATCCAAGGGGTACTACATACATTATACTATTTCTTTTTCAGTCCCATGAAAGTAGAAAACCACGATCTATTTGAAATATTTTTGGCCATTTACCATTCATATCATTCTCATTTTCCTATGTATCTTCTTGAATCTGACCATGATTCCACAATTTTCACTGACATATATACTAATGAAGCATTCGACTCTAGATCAACATGATCCCAAAAATCACAGGGGTAGGATTTTATTGATACATTATCATGAAAGATACATTGAACACATAATTCACTATAAATAACCATGGTTAAAATTCCAAACAACATTTAACATCACTTACCCCTTCTAGAATCTTAAAATGGCCAATGTGTCGATGGAATAGCATTATCTTCATTCCAAAATGACGATTTCTATTCCATGGAGAGAACCTAAAAGACACATGATCTGTCATATCTATTGACAATTACCATCAATGAGGATCCACATAGGATTTGTGATGACACTATGTTTTCTCCATCTATTTCACGATCAATTGAGTCTTATCAACTATCTCTTGGACAAGGCTAGCCCAAAAAAGAGATGTATCAGATTTTTCCACACAGTAAGGTGGATAACTACAAGGAATCCCATAAAATGCTTCAAATAGGGAACATTTTATCTAGTCTTGATAACTATTATTATACTAGAACCCGACTAATCACACATGATCATCCCCTGAGACACTGAAATTCATTATGCAAGCCCAAAACATGTCTTCCAAAATTTGAATCCTCGGTTTGGATTTCCCATGCATAAAAAGATGAAATGATATGGTCTTTTTTTAACAAAATCATATGGTTTTTCTGTAATGTGTTCTATAATTATGACATAAACAATGGATCTCTTTATAACACAATTTAAACTGGTATTCAAATCCACTTTATAAATTCTTGGATATATACATTGGACGAGTTCTCAACCCTATTATTTTCACAAATTTTAATCAAATGATCTGACATTATAAGAAGATCCACAATCACCAATATTAAATCATGTTTCTATAAAACTCTATTGTGCCCATACACAAAATCCATATCTACACGTTCCCACATCGAAATCAGAATATGTAAACATTTTAACATACCTACTGATCTGTCTATGTTTTCCTTACCATTTTGACATTTCAAGTATCTTTAATCCATCACATTCACATTTGTTATAATTCCATTAAACTAGAAATATACAATAAATTCCATTAGAATCTTTTGTATTCAAGGGAAAAAATACATTTTTAATGGAGGAAACAATGAATTAGTTTTTCCAAACAATCCATTTGAATGACCATCCAATTTATGAACCACAACACTGAACGTTTATCTATCTTCCATCCCTCAATGTTCTCTCCACAATTATGTAATGAACTCATCATAATAAATTATGAACCAAATGTACATGCCTTATTCACCATCATTATCAAACCACATACCATATAATGTGGAATGAAAATTTCAACTTCACCTAGGATTTGACATTCAACATGCATGTTGGATAAGACATATATAAACATTCAAACATTTAAAGCCTATTTTTATAACTGAGCATATGACTTTTTCTAAATGAGTCTCCCACCAATTTGTTTTACCCAATGCATACATCATGTAAAATTCTGATATTTGGTGACACTTCATCCAAATACCTTATCTCAGATTGAAATACCTTTGATAGAAAATAGGTTTCACGATCATATGATATGTAATCAAAGTGAATTTCTTACCATTGTGGTAATGATGCCAAATATTCAATTCATGGAATCTGATAGCTTAATCTAAATCATTTTTAGGTAGTTCTATTTATGTACATGAATCTATATTGATCCATTTGCAAAAAAATGAACTCTTTTAATTAATAAACAATCCAAAAAGGATCCTGAATCATCACAATACATCACAAACAGATGTCTTCATTTTATCAAAATAATGATTTATGCGGGTGTAAAGAAATGATTATGTTCTTGGAAGGATATATAGAATTCATAATCCCATTGGAATCTATCATTATTATTTTTCAAATATTTTTTAGTGGAATATAGTTGTGAAAAATCATGAAAAATTATCAGTAATAACTAGATAGATCTAGAAAGTATCCTATATCCAATACATTGTTTTGAGTTATCTAATAGATAATAGTTTAAATAATCTTTAGATCCATTGAAACTCATATTTCAACATTTACATGGCCAATAAATAATACCTATTGTGTAAAAAAACAAATTTATGAATTTCCATGAAAATAATGGTCACTCCGGATTCTTTGCACTATCTCCATGTGTTTCTTATGAACATCCCTTAAAATAGTATACAACAATATGTCATCAAAAAACATCAACAAGCCAGTACCTGAGTGGTAAGGGCTCCTTCTTGGGATCCAAGAGACCCAGGTTAAAAACCTGGTGGAGGTGAATTTACAGGGTACAATAGCAGTACTGTAGTAGGTAATGTTCAGTACTGTAGTGTCCAGAACTATTCAGCCGATTTGGGCCTTGAAGCCACCAGTTTGGGCCTACGGGTCTCCAAGGCCTTTGGGTCCTCAAAGTACTTCGGGACTCAGGGCCTTCGGGGCACAAGGACCATGCAGTAGCCCAGTTCTAACAACGAAGGCCCCAAAAGTGGATCAGAGCAATAAGACTAGCAGTCCCCATAAGAATAGCTAGCAGATTGGAGGAATGAGAGGGTATGGAAACCACCATCAGGACCAGGCACCGTGCATCTTTGTAAGGGAAAAAGTTATCCGATCAGCAATACAAGGTGGGGAGCTAGGTGATCAATTATGAATATGCTATGGTAGGGGCAGTTCCTGTGGGTTAGGTCTACGGGTCATGTATTGGGAATAGTACGCCTCAGGGCCTTCGAGTCATGTATTGCAAGTCATGTTGGGTATTGTGCCTTGGGCCTACGGGTCATGTATGGGTCTTCCTTCATCCCATAAAAGGGAGATTATGTATAATAAAATAAAAAATAAGGCCTTTGGGCCATTCATGCAGTTAACAAACAGAACCACACAATAATCTAGATAACACAGAAATTTTTGATTCATTCATTCCATAATGTGCTATATGTAATTTTTATTTTCAAAAGTCGTAAAAACTTATTCATATTGTCCATATAAGTTTTGGAACTCTTTTTTCAGAATATCCTCCCTCTAAATTCAAAAATACTGATATCCAGACTATATGTCAAATTTGGAGAACCACTGGGATCCCATTAGGTGATCAAAACATGATCAATACATGCATGTGGATAACTAATGATTAATTTAACATGGTTTTGTTAATATTATTGACCTACCCTTATATTTACATCCCCATTTTTTACAACCAATGCTAGTGCTTTCCATAGAGACATACTAGGATAAATGAAAACTTCTCTTTCTAGATCCTCTAATTGAACTTTCAATTCCAACAACTCTGTTCATTGCATCTGATAAGATGGACTGGATATAAGTATCACGACCTGAAGGAGATAAATCAAAATATACACTTACCCTTTCGGTGCTACCATTTAGAAATTCTTTTGGAAATATATAGGGAAATTAATCCACTACTGTCACAAAACTATTTTCTCAATCTGCTCCATCGATGAAAAAGTCAATGATTCCAAATAGTAATTGATCATTCCATCTTCTCATTCAAAGAATCTCATTGCACTTGGATTTTCATTCCTTTTTCTTATAATGATATGCTTGATGACATACTCTATGGAGAAACCAATTGTTCTACTATAATAGTCAATATGAACCTTGAATGTTGTTTGATAATCCAAACATAGTATTTTACAAAATACAACCATAAAAAGAATAGAAAAATCCCACCTCATCTCGGATCCATCAGTTATTTTAGAATATAATCTAAGCACAAAGGCATTCCATTCCTTTTCTCCCGTTAGAGTTACAAGTTTAATTGTAGAAGGAATAATCTGAACATTTAAACATAGAAAAACATCAGCATGATAGGAAATAATAGAATGAGATTCACCCATACAAAACAACACATACCTAATGGTATAGTTAAAAATAACTATACCTTGACCATAGATGGTATATGATTATCATGCCTAGTAAATTATTCATCTCCATATATTTTCATCATCAATTCACTTAGATATTTTTTCTATATTGATAATGCACTAACTGAGGAGTTATGGTATTTCAGGAATCACAATGGATAGCTCTATTTTATTAATTTGATTGACTATGACACCACAATCCAATCAAATCAGATGATGGTTGTGACACATGGGAAGTTTACAAAACAACTGACCATATTTAACATCTAATAAAACAATGAATCTACTCTATTTGGATGTAATTATGGAATTATCTTGGTGGTTCTGTAATTTCTCCCTTTATGTGGTTGAAGGAACCACCTTGGAAACATCCTTATTTTTTGTGGGTCTTAGAAAAATAATCACTACAACAGCCATCTTATTCTGATTCACACTACCACATTGGAAATAGGTTTCCCTATTCCATTTTATCTTTGAATTTAGTTTCCCACCATTTCTCATGGGTACCATCAAACTTCCTCCTTCAATATCTCCAATTATTTCCTATTCAAACAAATTCTATTTATTTCCCATATCTGTATAATCAATAATATAGATCAAATCGATCATTGAATGAATCTCCTCTATCATCCACAATTCAAAAGAACATGCCTTTATGGATGCACTGCATGCAACCTCGAGTAAAAAGTGCACCAAATTCATTAATTTAGCAACATAATATCTGAAAGAATGATTTTTAATCTTCAAGAAGAATATTTTTACTCTTATTTTGTTTCTAAATGTTTGAGGATAGTATTTTTCTATAAAAAATTCATAAAAATAATCCCAACAAATAAATTTATTTACATTATCCTATAGAGCTTGATCCCATCGCTGGTATGGATTATCCTCCAACATATACATTTCCATATTTGCATTCATCACCACGGGTATGCCAATTAAATAAAAGATATGATTAATCCTAATCATAAACACCACTTACATTTCTTATTCTAACTCTCCTTAAAAAATGGATGGATTTTTCTTCTACAACATGATGTAATGATCCATTTTTCGTGGCTAATCCCATTGGTTCCCTCTTTCCACAACCAGGAGCACTAGGAAGATACATTGAAAAAGTTGTTGGTAGACCTGAGGCTCATGTGAAACCACATGTTCGACAACATCATCCTGTTGGTTTCTCTGACACCTACCATGTTCCATTTTCTATACTGACAACAAGAACCGTACAAATTACTCTTTATCAACCGCAGGTTTATCATTTCATATTTACTACATCATACTATCACATAAATTAATTCCAAATTCAATATTATAAATGTTTAAATATTTTTTAAAAATATTTAATCACTTAGAGAATCAAACCAATTTCAAAATACCACAACCATGATATTTTAAAAAATAATTCATATGTAAACAACTTTCTCATTGATCAAAAATAAATATTTTTAACCAAATTAAAAATAGTTACTAAAAAAGAAAGATACAATCATTGAGGGATATAATTACTCTAAGGAATTTCATACCTATGTCATTAGATAACCCCATGAAAATGTGATTCCAACTACAATATGTATTTCTCAAACAATTATATACCATGTTAATTGGTAACTTGATGTTTAAAATAATAGCGATAACTATATCTTTTTAGGATCTACATTTCATGTCCATACAATCATACTCTTTTTTCCAACCTGACACAAGGAATGGACTATAATGAATATCAACCCCATGACTAATGGAAATGATGATTACCTATTACAAGAAAGGGATGACCAAGATAATACAACTTGAAACATTATTCTCCTTCTCATTTTCTTTAAAAGATATTAGAACATTAAATTTACTTGAGAAATATTCCCAAGAATAAAAAGAATATAAATTAAGGCCAAAGGTCTTTACTACATGTATGGGGAAATTTTACGTTTATTAATATAATAACTTAATAAATGATACATAACCAAAAAATCACTATATGATGCATGATAATAATGAATGAAAACTCAGAATTTAATTTATCAATATTAAACATAAACAATTTACCACAACGAAAGAATAAAATTTCAACGTAAAAATCAGAAGAAAAAAACAAAAAGTGTCTTAAAGAAAACTCCATGACACATAATGATTCATGGTCCAACTTCACAATATACAAAGTATCCAGAATTACTGTTTATGACATGTGATAATATACCTTCTCCCATGTATCAATAATCAACATATTCAATTGAATAAATATTTTAAAGAAAGTCTGAGTACTAAAAATCTGATTATTTTTCCCATATAACTACCCTACACATTCCACTTCATTTGAATTGACTGACCATATAAATAAAAATGTTTACCTAAAAAATATAAAATAGGTTATAACAAAATATAAACAAGTTCCATTGTAAACATGTAGTCACAAGATTATATCATGTTCTACGAAATGAAAACAAAAATTTTATAAAACCATTTCATAAATTAAACTTTGAAACAATCCATTATATTTCAAAAATAAAAAAATATACACACGCATGTTTCGTTATGATAGTTCCATACTCATGAGAGTTTACCCATTTTTCAACCAATTTGTCACAATGTTATTAAATCCCATGTGAAATTATACCTTTGGAACCAAGCACAATGGCATACTTCAACCATTCCTCGTAATTAAACATGAAAAAACAACAACAAGTATTCCCAAAAACCATTTCAATGAAAAAATACATTAATTTCTACACAATTTAAATAAAACAATCTCTTTATTAAAAATCATTCCAATAGTTATTATAGTAAAAGAATGATTTTATTGAAATGGGTTTCTCAGGAAATCAGAACCAAACAACATTTTTTAAAATAATTTTTTTGAAAAAAAATAATAAATAATTTTTCCCATAAATTCAAAATTACACAAAAATTCACAACCATAACAAAAGATAAATTCTTAAATTCTTTTCAAACAAATTTCAAAATAAATTTCAATCAATTTAAACAATTTGAAAATAATTCTTCATGTTATATATATAGGATTCAAGATTGGAGCCAACAATGTCAATTTTTACATTGAAAACAATGTACTTCATGGAAAACACCCACAAAATCAGATTAAAATTTCCATCGAACTGCATTATATATCATCCCCTATCCCAAAACAATTATGATATAATAATATTATAATTAAAAAACCTTATATTTAAAAACAACATATGTAGATCATGGAAAATGAAATTGATAGAGAAGTAAACCCATGAAGCCCCATCAAGAACAACCTTGAATGAAGGATTACAACAAGAATACCACATTAAATCACCAATAGAATCATTAAAAAGGATTAAAAATCAAGAGAAAAAGGATTTCATACATTGGGGAGAAAAAAAAATTTGTATCCATTTTGGGAAAAAAGAGGTATTACAACATAATTTCGATCTAGATACACTTTTTTAGGTTATATTTTTCTAACTGTCACTGGTTTAGTTGCACGAATAGAAAAATTGTGCTCTAATTGTTCCATAACCAGTACCTCAATACAGAATCTCACATGGTTACCTCATACGGTTAGTAAACCATGTAGAAACCATGCCAAATCAAACTGTCTAAAGTATAAATGTTTCCCCAAGTCATTCACATGGTTTGGAAAACCAGTGCACTGCATTTGTGCCCTCCATTAGTCCCTTTTCCCATTTTTCATAGTGTTTTATATATGGTTAATGTTTTGACCAAACTGTTAACCAATGAAAAAGCTGAAAACCCCCACATAAAGTATTCCAAACTCATAACAACTGAACCCATATACATTAAATACATAATAAATTAAATAAATTGTCACATAATTGAAATTGGGGTACTATAGATATCCTGAAGAAATAGGCTAGGTTGTAATCAAGAAAACACTGAACATTAGTGGGAACATCAACAAAGGAAAAATTATAATCAGTATCATCTACAATAGAATAAATCAATCCCCTGATATATATACAATAATTTCTTTCCTAATAGGAACTTCGAGTTCACTCTCCATTGAATGTGTCCTCCATACCATTATAATAATAAAACATGACACATTAATGAAAAAAAATCTTCCTCATCTCAACAAGAAACATTCTTATCCATCATGAATATGATGTCAAGAATATTTATATTGAGAATAATAAAATTCTAAAATGTAATTTCATTAGCAATCAATAATGAAAAAGGACACTGAATCCCTACTTTATCGTATTCGTACGGCGTGATTCTAAATCGTAGAAAAAGGAAATTAGCTTCATTTGAAGGATATTAATATCAAAGAAACTTCAAGATTAAAATTAGTGGGAAAGTCCAATATAAAATAAATCAAATGCTACTGAAAATGAAATAAAGATAGTACCTCCAACTACCACATTACCCAAATCATTTAGAGGAACCTTCATGAAAACAAGGCTTTATAAAACCGTAAATATCCGTATGATCTGATCGAAATAAGGTATCATGATTTTCTTTACAACCACCATGAACACTGTTGGGGGATTCATCTTGATAATGTAAATTTCTATGAACTAATTATGATAATAACAAAAAATAATTTATTATTTAGTATAACATCATCATGAACCCTCAAAAGGGGATATTTTGTTCCTAATATTGAACATCAAGAACTATATCACACCATAAAATATATTGAAGAGGTCATCATTTCATTAGAAAAATTGTAGTTTTATTTTTTCTTCAATTAACTCAGGTGAAAAACCATAATTCAATTACCTAATAACTCAACAATATTTTTCATGAACTACTTCAAAGCTGCCCATGGGGACACAAAGTGTATAAAATAACCATTCACATAGTTTCAAAAACAAAAAGTTCATACTAAAAAATTAAAGAGGATTCATATTTAACATACAACGCATGATGTAAATATCATGGGGTTTTATTTCCAAAAAATAAATATCCTATGAGGTGGTAGCCCCTTTAAGAGTCATGATAAACTAAAAAAAGTTGAGTGTGAACATTAAAGCATCCTCTATTGGAGTCACTAGATTCAAGGGTCATGCTTGAGGGTCCACTAGAAACCCCATGTATCAACTAAGGATTATGGAAAGTCATCAGTGAACAATGCCTATGTGTACTAAAAATTAAACTAATGATGATATACCATGATTTGTACCATATATCACTCAAATGCCTCCAGTTAAGAAGCAACCAATTAGAGTAGAAATACATTCACCCTAATGGTTTCCAAATAATTTTGTTCACATCTATATACTTTTCCCCAAAATAAATTATCTCAATGAAAAACTTTAATTGAACTAACCAACTAAACCTCACCTATATCCATTTTGTGCCTCACTAAATTTCATTCGTAGATTTAAACCATGTTATAAGAGAACACATCTTGTATATGATGAATCCATATACTATTAAAAAAATTTATTTTTCCGAAGGTCTTTTTCCTCAGGATCCCATCACAAAAGATCATTTGTAATGGGGTTTCATCACAAATCGATCATTGTAGAAATTCACATTGCAAATATGTTTTATTTGTGAAAGCTCATGGTAAAAAATACTATTTTTATGGGAATGTCTCCCATTCCAAATTTGTCTCCTGTGGTATTTAAAATACCCTTTCCGTTGTTCCCATCGAAAATAACTATTATCCATTATAAAAGCACAAATACCTTTTTGCAAAGGGGCTGTCACAAAAAATATTATTATTATTATTATTATAAAAATTTAATAAAATAACCAAAATAATATTAATATAACATTATTAAAAAAATTAATAAATAATATTATAATTATTAAAATAATAATTATAAAATAATTTTTATAAAAAACTAAAAATTACAATTAAAGAATAATAAATAATATTATTATTATTATTAATAACACTAATAATATAAATTATTATTTTTTATATTATTATTTTAAAAATGGTAATATAAATATGAATAATAATAATTATAAAATAATAAATCCTCAATATTCAAGAAAATATATAAAATTATTAATAATAAAAAATTAATAATTATAATAAACTAATATTAATAAATAATTTTACTTAAATAAAAAAAATACTAAATTAATTTGTATAACAAAAAAAGTAGTAGATTTTCAAAATAATAATAATAATAACAATAATAAGGAAAATATTTTCAAAAATATAAAAAAACACACTATGTAGAAATATAAATATATAATATTACAAAACAAAATGACATTCAATTTTTTTTAAATGTAAATACATCCCTAGATGTGGGCTTCAGGGGGAGTTCCAGGAGATGATATAGATGGTGGAGGAAACTGGATCCCAAAACCATGAGTCTGATGATGCATGTACTCCATAATATGTTCATGCTGTTGATGATGACATCGAAACATCTCCCATAGCTACTACTTCAACTGCAAATGTTCCTCTTACTTATCCCTATCAACACTCTATAAGCTCACCCTAAGCCCACAATAACTCTTGATAATGTGCTCCAGATGCCAATGACTCTCTCTAACACTTATCAAGCCGTCTTTCGACATCGCAATGGTCCCATAAGATCTTTTATCAATTAGTCGATAGCTGGTACAAACAAATATGCCTTTATTGATGTCATATTGTGTCTCTTATGTCCAAGCTACCTCAAAAAATCAGTGGGAACTTATAGGATCCTCAATCTTTTCCAGTCATTATGTTTGTATATGATATTTCATGACATTATATAACACCTTCGGTTTAGATTTTAAATTAATATAGAAAAAATATTATTTTAGGTTATTTTTACAGTGAACAAAATCTGAAGCTGGTGATTAACTCTAATCTCTCTATTGACTGCATCACTATATATCCTCGTATAAACATGAAACACTAGAATATTGGGTTTTTCATCTCAATATATGAATATTAAATAAATAGTTTATATTTAAAGTTGTATAAATTATTTAAAAAATGTACTTAGCATATGTTACCTATGAATACTAAATGTGAGCTATCCCGACGATGTGTCACCTCAAATCTCCCACATATTTATCGACCTACTGATGACCTCCTCTACAAATGACCACCCATCCAATGTGAACATAATCCATCCCAAACATGGGATGAAATGTAATATTATTGGAGGGAACTAAAGGAGTTCTCAAACTCTATCACTCCTACTAAAAGAAGTTAATTCCTACTCCAATTTTGCAAACAAATAGATGGTTGTGCTCGAACATAAACCCCTCTAATGACTTCCAGATAGAGCCAGACATGATCTTATCGATGGAATACCACAAAACCTAAAAATAATTAATAATATCATGTTTTTAATTAAGTAAATTTTAAAATAAATATTATTTATTTACATTCCAACCAACGATTGACCATGTAGTACTAAACATCAAAGGGAATAATATCCCCTTTGACCCATGAATCAATAAAATAACTCGGAAATATAGAACTTATTGTTTCTACTATTATATGAAAAAAAGAATGGAAAAATATAATCAAACAATTAGTATATAAATAAATTAATGAAAACTATCTAAAATAGACAAGTAAAAATAACTCAATATGCATAGATTGATGCCAAGACATGGATTTTTCTTGAGGATTTGTGCATTAATCATTAATTGTGTCTGTCCATTCCCCCTCCATGTCATTCTAGAACACCTAGTTGTATAAATTTCAGATTATCTAATATATTGGTTGTCAAAAGTTAGATCATCCACCTACAAAAAATTAAATATATCACATCGCATCTGAAACACGAAATGGATGCTGTTATAAAATTGTTGAAAAAACAATTTAATATTGATATATATTATAAATATTTATAACTAGTATTTAACTGTGTTATTCATTATCGTCCTCATCATCTATATATTTGATAATTTCAATGTCTTCTTATTTTTCCTCAGCTTCATGAATTTCTATATAAGTTTTAGATTCTTCGTCTCATATTATTTAAAATTCATTTATAACATCATTAACTTCATATTAATCATTTCCCATAACTATATTATGTTATATTTTTAATAATGATAAATTTCAATAATTCTCTTGAAAATTTTCAATTCCATGCACATTAGTAAAACCACATTCACATTGAGTAAACCGATTTTCCTAAGATTTGATTTTTATTATTTTCCACAAATCACCAAACTATATTGATGTTACAAAATAATTTTCATAATATATTAGATGTGCCAGATGAGCAATTTAAATACTTCATTTTTTATATAGAATTTAATATTTAATGTCAATGATTCCATGGATCAGATTAACACGCAATCCCACCTATGAATCCAACCACTAATATTTAAACATCATTATGTAATATATCTAAGATAACATAGTTCTATAATTTTTTCAGCATTCCATAAAAGCCATCTAAAATTTCTCAATGATTATATACTATCAAGAAAACACCATTATTTATTATTTTTTTAATGATTAGCTATATGAATGTGTATGAAATCAGGAATCATTCACCAGGTATGTATTATAGGATTTACACATTTTGGATGTCAGGATGATTAACATACACAATCGATTATAAATTTTATCAGTATAACAATATAGATAAATTTTTACTATAATTATCAATATAGAAAGTAACAAATTGATTTTATATGTTAAGGAATAAAAAATTATGTTGCCGATTTTTGAAACCAGTAAAGAATATTATTTTTTTGACATTATTCAAAAGCAATTACTATAATTTGTGATAGATTCTTTTGGTATGATTACCATATAACCTAAAAATAGTACATTATTAATTTAATAAAAAAACTATTCTAGAATAATTCATTGGAGAACTCAAATTAAAAAGAATTTAATCTTTTAGAGTTGAGCGGAACATGTTTACGAGCATTGTGATGTTTATCTTCTGAAATATATTGTTCATGAACTCCACCAAACACATGTTCAGGATGATTAAATACTGATAATTAATTTTATATTTCATCTCTAACATTTCCATCATTATAGCCCCCTCATTTGTGTTTTTAGGGATATTCAGTATGAAAATAATCAGAGTCTAAAAATAAAAATTTCCCCTGCAAATAATATTATGCAATTTAGCTTTCAGTCGATGATTTTTTACATACTCGTTTCATCAATTTAAACATTCATGTATCAAATGGGTACATCCATATGAACTATATCATACCTACACATTTTTCATTATTTATAGAATTTAATATTAAATTTTCTATTGAGTCAAATAATGTAAGGAATCTATTTTTTCCATTTTGAAAACAAGAAAACAATATCATCTTGTAGTATGCTTTCTTGCATCCTAGAATATTTTAACGACACAAATGTATAAAAAATGACATTTATATTATCTAATACCATGTTATATAATTCAAAAAAAACTTAGAATAATGGACAAAAGACTTTCCATTATAAAATGAGAGTCATGACTCTTTAATCAAGTAATATGACCATTTTGAAAACAACTTCCAAATTGGAAGAATAACCTTATTGAAATCTCAAATATGAAATACACTAACAAAGTAATAATTGTCTTTCTATTGATAGTGTATATGATGTTTTTGGATTCATTATCATATATGATTAGATATTGTCAAAGAGTTCACATTTTAGTCACCTAAAAATTTGGGGAAATCTAATCATGCATTTACAATGTATTTAGTATTACGTAGTTTATTGTCAATTGTATGAAATAAATTATCAAAATATTTCTTCACAATTTGTATGATATCCAAAATGTAAAAGACCCTAAAATTAGACCAAGATGGATGATCCAAAAATGCTTCATTTTAACCAATTGTGTTCTTTCCCAAAGCCATCAATTTTCTGTTGGATTATTTTTGGCCCATATTTTAGGGTAGATAATGAATAAACAATTTATTTTAGCATTGTAACTGAGATCATTATTGGAGGTCCATCTATTTCAACTTTTCCGTTTCTAAAATGATATTTCTTCATCATAAAAGGATGATCAGTTTGAAGGAATATATTATAATAGTCACAAAAGAATGTTTTCACATTGATTATCCTAAATGTTTTCCTACATCTCATAGAGTACGAGCATGATTTTGGAACATGCATACATTGGCCAAATAACATGACACATTCTCGGATGTCGCTAAATTTCCACATAAATGCATCTTTCAATAGAAAATTTTGTTTTGAAAAAACACCATACGTACTAACACCATTACAACCTAATTAATTTAACTCATTAAACAATGGTTTCAAATATACATCAATATTTTTTTCAGATGTCCTAGATTTAATAATGTCAACAAGATATATGAATAATCCGTCAACATCAAAAGAGGTAAATTATATAGAGTTATAAATATAGACCAACATGAATATTAACTGGTGTATGAACCAAATGAACAGAAACAATCATGAGAAATAACCAATAAAACAATCTGAGCTTCTAATTAAAATGATGGATGAACATTGTCAAAACGATTCTATGATCCATCATTAGAGCGATGATTTAATCATTTACGATTTAAATATTGGATTAGTTCTATGAAAATATGGTGTTTTGAGACATATAAATGCTGTAATCTGGGTGTAATGGATAAATACCTCAACTATTTTACATAATTCAATCCAAACACCCCTATTTTAGACTCATTATATATATATTTTCCGCATTTCATACATCATTAAAATGACTCATTTTAACCATAATATAAGTTGAAATTATTTGAACATGTTTGAATATTTGGATAACCATATCCCATATTACGATCCATTATCCTGTTCACATAGATTTTTATAAAAACATATATCATTCAGGCAACCATGTTTTAACCAACGAGAATATATGATCGATTTTTTTGACATTCCATTATCTAATTATTACTAATTATTACTAATAATTACTAATTATTACTAGTTACAGCTAATTATTACTAATTATGACTAATAATTACTTATTATTACAAATTATTACTAATTGCTCATATTTAATACTAATTATTCCTATTTATTACTAATTATTACTAATTAATACTAATTATTTATAATTTTTACTAGTGATTGCTATTTCTTAGTAATTATTAGTAATTATTACTAATTATTTCAATTTATTGCAAATTATGAAAATTAGTTAATAGTTATAACATATTATTACACATTATTAGTTCTTATTACAAATTATTACTAATTAATAAAATTTCTTAATATTTATTACTCATTAATAATAATTTTATCTTATTATTAACTTTTATTATAGCTTATTACAATTTATTAATATTTTTTACTAATTACTATAATTTATTACTATTAATTACTATTTATTTCAATCTATATTTCTAATTATTACAAATTATTAAAAATAATTACTACTTAATTACTAATTATTACAAATTATTTCTAATTAGTACTTATTAAATCTCAATATTAATTATTATTAAAAATCATTCATAATTTTTACTAGTTATTTCTATTTATTTCTATTTATTACTATGTATTACTACTTATTACTAGTTATTGTTAATTATTACTTATTATTACTATTTAATAGTAATTATTCATAATTATTTCCAATTATTCTTATTTATTCAAACTTATTCCTCGTTCTTCCAAAATATTTTTAATTGTTCCTATTTATACTTAATTATTCCTAATTATTATTAATTATTTCTTATTATTAATATTTATTATTTGTTATTACTATTTATTATTAATTATTACAATTTATTACCAATTATTACTATTTATTACTATTTATTACTATTGATTCAGATTTATTATTATTTAATTGTTACTGTATCTAGTTATTAGTAATTATTACTATTCATTATTAACTATTACTATTATTAACTATTTTTCACAATTTGTTAGTAATTATTATAATTTATTCATATTTATTACAAATTATTACAAATTATTGATATGTATTGAAAATTGTTTCTATTCAATCATATTTATTTATAATTATTACTAATTATTACTAAATATTACTAATTATTACTAAATTATATTAATTAGTACAAATTATTAATACATATTACTAATTACTTCTACTTATTACTAATTCTTATTAATTATTACTATTTATTACTAATTATTACTAATTATTACCAATTATTACTATTGGTTTCAAATTATTACTATTACTGACTATTTATTATAAATTATTACTAATCATTACTAATTATTACTATTTTTTAATAATTATTACTAATTATTACTAATTATTAAAAATTATTACTAATTATTATTGATTATTATAAAATATTACAATTTATTACTCATTATTACTCATTATTTATAATTATCACAATTTTTGTTAAATTATGACTAATTATTGCTGATTGTTAATAATTATTTCAATTTATTACTAATTATTACAATTTATAAATGTTTAACTCAAATTATAACTTCTTCCTTCTAATTATTACATATTTCTACTATTTTGTGCTATTTATCATTAATTAAAAATTATTATTATTAATTTTTACTATTTTATATTATTTATTTCAGTTTATTACTAGTTATAATTAATAATAATAATTATCTCTAATTATTAATAATTTTTCTTATTAATACTAATTAGTAATTATTAGTAATAATTAATATAATAACTATTAATTAATACTACTTAATACTAATGACAATTAATTATATGTAGAAAATAAATAATGAAATATAAAACTATAAAATAAAAGTTTAAAATAATATTAGTTATTAAAAATAATTCTAACTAATAAAAAATTAAATGAATTAACAAAAAAATAGATAAATACCGTAAAACTGAATCTTTCGGAGGATGTAAGCTTTGAATGATGTTCCAATTTTGAATTTTGAGCATTGAAATATTTTGAGAGAAATATGTATGTCGGGAGGGAGAGAGGGGTATGGAATGATGTGGAATGGGAATAATGTAAGGGTATAGCATCCCGCCTTTTTATCACATAAACTTTCATTACATTATACAAAACTGAGGATCTTTAAGGTTTAGTGTCTTGGAAACCAGGAACTTAAAACATGAAAACATAAAACATTCTTCTTAAACACTTGAAAGGATTCTCCTCATGTTCGTCCTAGGTTCATTACTGCATCTCATAACCTGGGGACATACATCAAAAGAAAGGGTGAGCAGAAGGCCCAGTAAGGGAAACAATGGAAACATTTAACATGTGAACTTGAGATACATCAACTATGTCGTGAACAAGAACATTAAGGCATGATAAAAAAAATCATGTGGCATATCATAATAAAAATAAAATTTTTCATAACATTAAGATGTGGCTACATCATTTAACATAGACAATCATGAACATATCACAAAGGTCCATCCCCAAGGTGTCATTTGAAAATTACCATGGTTATTCACCAAGGTATCATGAAAATTGTAATCTCTAGTGGTTACATCATTACCCAATATATTGGAGCGCTATCAGGGAGAACCCTTAAATTTGCCTTTATTATCATGTGAGCCACATATATCATCATCAAAAATTTCATAAATAACCCATATAGAATAAAATAAATGGGTTTCATTTCATAATCACAACGTTTTAAAAACTGCTTTAAATACATGATCTTTACGTCACTTCAAAACCCACAGAAAAGGAAGGTGGGTCTCATGTATGTAAATCCCAGAATTTAAAATAGGACATTTTGGTATATATGTAAATACCCCTTTATAAGAAAGAGCTTTGAGTATTCACTTAATAATATAAAAGAACTTTAGAAAAAGAGAGAGACATTTTGAGACGGAAATTTTGCTGCATAACGGCTATGTTACGAGGTTTTAGAAGACATTAAAAAGAGAGGGAAATGGGTAAAACATTAATAAATGAACTATAAAATAGTAGATGGACAGAATAAGAAGGATAACTGATCATGGTAATGAAATTTTAAGGACATACCATTTGAAATGAAAAACATGGAAAGAAGACAAAAATTAGATTTCTCTTATGAAAGTTCGGCAGCCTAACAGCGTTACTTCAACAAAAATGATTTGAAAAGATCAAATAGGGTCTCTCATCATGTGAAAATAAGAGTTAAGTATGATAGATATAGAGATAATTCCCCAAAATAATTTAAAAGGAACTTGAAAGACTTGACATGAAAGTAGAACTTTGAAAAGAATGGGAAGGGTGAATGAATCTCCTAAAAAATTCGGCAGCCTAACGGCGCCACTTAAAACATCAAAATACTGAATTGAAGAGATCAAATGGGTTCTCTCATAATATGAACATAAGAGTCCAGTATTATATATATAGAGATCATACCCCAACATAACAAAAAGGAACTTGAAAGAATTGACATTAAAGTAGAACTTCAAAATGATAAGGGTGAAGAACCACTTAAAAATTCGGCAGCCTAACGACGCCACTTAAAACATCAAAATAATGAATTAAAGAGATAAAATGGGGTCTCTCATCATATGAACATAAGAGTCCAGTATTATAGATATAGAGATCATACCCCAACATAACAAAAAGGAACTTGAAATAATTGACATGAAAGTAGAACTTCAAAACGAGAAGGGTGAAGAACCACTTAAAAATTCGGCAGCCTAACGACGCCACTTAAAACATTAAAATAATGATTTGAAGAGATAAAATGGGGTCTCTCATAATATGATCATAAAATATCAGTATGATAAATTTAGAGATCATACCCCAACATAATAAAAAGGAACTTGAAATACTTTACATGAAAATAGATCTTGAAAAATGAGAAGGGAGAAAGAATCTGTTACAAATCTTTCGGCAGCCTAACGGCGCCACTTAAAACATCATAAAACGAAATAATTAGAGTAATAGGGGATCTATAATTATATTAACATGAAAAGGGCAGTAATAGGAGTATAAAATAACATCCTCCAACATAAGAACATGGAGCATAAAAGTAATGACATAAAAGAGATTACTTGAAATGAAAGAGAGAGGTCAGATCCCTTACCTTAAAATGTAACTCTTAAACCTCAAAGGTTGGGACCTTGAGGGCTTGGGGGAACCTTTGGAGGACTCTTTGGGAGGTAATGAGACCAGAACTTCGTTGGGTAAGAGTGGGGAGTCGAATAGATTAGAGGAGGGCTTGGTATTTATAGGGAAAATGAGGGGACAATGCATTAATTGAAAAGGGACACCTCATTAGTGGTTTTCGCAAAACCACGGGCTTGCCCATGGTATTTTCCCATGGTATTGGCCATTTGGGACACCTCATACCTTATCTCACTATTCATAATTCGAACATATTGATTACAAACTTAATACATCATTTAATGATGTCATTAAACACCTGTAACTTAAAAACTGTATTTTCACTATTCATCGAAAATTCAACATTCTCAAAATAATCCCAAAATTTTACCTTAACCAAATATCAACGCTCTGATTACAAATATGAACTCTATTTTATAAACACAATTTTCTAAATATTTTTAATTTAATTTTTAAATAAAAACACTATTCACTGAAAATTCATTTTTTCAGAAAAAAACCCTAAAAATTACCATAGCATAATATCGGTGCTCTGAGTTTAAAAATGAAATCTGTTTTACAAAAATAATTATCTAAATATTTTAAATTTAATTTTTAATTAAAATCACTATTCACCCGAAAAAACTAATACTTGAATAATAATTTATGAAACCGTTATTTAACCATTTTATTGAATCACATTACTTAATCAAGGTGCCTAGATTATATTAATACTTTCTTTAAGTGAGATTACTAATCCATTTGGACACATTACTAATCCTAATCATAAAATCACTATTCATAATTTACTATTCATCAAAAATCAAGTAGATCTTATTAGACTCTAAATTTCGTACTGGACATAATTGTAGAAGACCATTTTTTGAAAATCATTACACATTTTAAATTATATAAGGTTTACATAAACATTTTTTTAAAATATCCTTTTGAAAATTCATCAAAAATATTCATACTATATTTATCCGGGCATTTGAAAATTCATAAACTTCATAAGAAGAAATCCCAATTTTTATTTAAAACAAAGGATTACACAAGGCAGTTATGGTCTCCTTACATAGCCCCTTATCACACCAGCATAGGACTTAAGTGTAAGGTGTGCTAAGTTGAGAGAATATGAGGGAGGCTCGGCCAACATCGCACGAGTAGTAATTTCTATCAGTTTGAACTTCTTGCGAAGGCGATCCCGTTCTAACTTCACACGATGAAGTTCAGCTTGGGTTTGGTTTAGAGCAAAGCCCAGTGGTGCTACCTCCTTCCCAAGTTCTGTTAGATGCGCTTCGATCGGTCCAAGACTACTGGGTGAGGCCATCGAATCTTCTTTCTATGTTAATTAAGAAAAATTACTTGTATTTAGAGACAATAATCAAAACATTTAGTTTCCAGCGGTCATATTGACCAATGGTCATATAACAGTCAAAAACCAACGATATCATTTTAATTATACTCATGTTATCCAATGAAACATTTTTGTTGAGTATAAAAAAAATAAAATAAAATAACACATAAAATTAGGATACAAGATTTATTCAAAATTTCGGGTCGTTACATTCATTCCCCCTTAAAAAATTGCATCCTCGTAATTTTTAAAAATTGGGTTTTGAAATTTCATTGAAATTCCCACATCAGAAAAAGAGTCAGTAACACTATTACTTTAAAGGAAATAAAAGGAAGTACAAAGGCCACCCGAATTTACTCATACAAGGATTCCATGTTGGAAACATGGACATGGAGGAGAAAACAAAGGGCCACATTCTAAAGGAGAGTGATAGAAAACATTATTAGAAGAAATTTAACCATAAGATAATCCCAAACTTATGATGTGTGTAAACGGTCATTGATTACCTAGTAGGAAACATAAACCAACAACGTTTTTGTTTTACGTTCCTTTTCATAATTTTGAGGAATTCATTTACTACATAGAACAAAAACATAAGGAAATATATCTATCTTCATGTAGTGTTTCATACTTTAATAAGTTTCTACCAAAACTAATCTTTTCTCCAAATGATGAGCATTCAAAACTACTTGTTCTTATCAAAACACAAGAATCATCTTCTATAGAATCACATAATCCACAAAAGATCAACTATCTATTTCTTCTATCTTTAAACATTATCCCAAAAATAGAAAGGGTAAGGTAAAACAACTCTTCAAAAAAATCCCATAGGAAGGGAAACTATTTTTAAATCTTCAAAGTTCCATGGTACTACCCAAAGTTCATCAAAGACCATCCCATAAATAACGGTCCTTAAAATTCCTCAAAATAAACCAAACTAAGATTGAAACCCAAATACAAGAGGGATTTGATAACATAGTCTTCCAAAATAAAATTCATTGTTCATCTCCAAACAACATCAACCACTCCTAACATCTTATAACAAAAGTAGCTAACCTAAACATATTTTACCCAAGATAGGTTAATCATTCCCATAAGTAACCTAAATTACTATAAGTCCACCTTAAATTCATCTATTATTCAAAATATAAATCAACCTTACTCCTCAATGAAAATATTGTAGTAATATATTTACCTCGATCACAACGGGTCCCCAAAATAGTGAACGTCTTCCAAAATAATAATCATTTTTTAACTCCCTAATCATCTCTGTCATATTAATACGACAATCGTCGCATTTCCTATCACATTGGTTTTTGGGTCATGTTCTTCCATTTCCCTCCATTAACTAAGAAAAGAAACTATAATTAGGGTCTTATTTACTTAGCTAATAATCATGAAAAGGAACTTAAAGCATATAAGGATAACTTGTAGAAGAAAAGTATATCCTAACTTGTGATCCCCTAGGTTCTCATCTAGGTTATCCATGATCATATATTATAATGTGAATCCTTATTTTATTTTATCTTTGTTCCTTTAACAATGGTTCATACTAAGCTTATGAATTTACAAAAGCATATCCCCCGTGAGTGTCGTAACCAAGAGTGCAGCAAGGCCCGTTGTCGTGTACTAGTTCCCGTTTGAGTCTAGCTCAATGCTGTGTTTTTGGGTTTTACCCCTATGTACATCTGTGCCAGAGCCACCTCTACCTACTCGTATCCAGACAGGGATGTATTTGTTTGGAAACCCATTACTCAATAATCACCAAAATACAAGGAAGATTTCCTATATATAAACTTTTCTATAGGCTTCTTCCTAAAGTTTTCATATACTAAATTCCACAAATAACTAAACCATCCTTTGATACCAACTATAGCATCCCGCCTTTTTATCACATAAACTTTCATTACATTATACAAAACTGAGGATCCTTAAGGTTTAGTGTCTTGGAAACCAGGAACTTAAAACATGAAAACATAAAACATTCTTCTTAAACACTTAAAAGGATTATCCTCATGTTCATCCTAGGTTCATTACTGCATCTCATAACCTGGGGACATACATCAAAAGAAAGGGTGAGCAGAAGGCCCAGTAAGGGAATCAAGGGAAACATTTAACATTTGAACTTGAGATACATCAACTATGTCATGAACAAGAACTTTAAGGCATGATAAAAAAAATCATGTGGCATATCATAATAAAAATAACATTTTTCATAACATTAAGATGTGGCTACATCATTTGACATAGAAAATTATGAACATATCACCAAGGTCCATCCCCAAGGTGTCATTTGAAAATTACCAAGGTTATTCACCAAGGTATCGTGAAAATTGTAATCTCTAGTGGTTACATCATTACCCAATGCATTGGAGCGGTATCAGGGCGCACCCTTAAATTTTCATTTATTATCATGTGAGCCACATATATAATCATCAGAAATTTCATAAATAACCCATATAGAATAAAATAAATGGGTTTCATTTCATAATCACAACGTTTTAAAAACTGCTTTAAAGACATGATCTTTACGTCACTTTAAAACCCACAGAAAAGGAAGGTGGGTCTCATGTATGTAAATCCCATAATTTAAAATAGAAAATTTTGGTATATATGTGAATACCCATTTATAATAAAGAGCTTTGAGTATTCACTTAATAATATAAAACAACTTTAAAAAAATAGAGAGACATTTTGAGACGGAAATTTTGCAGCATAACGGCTATGTTACGAGGTTTTAGAAGACATTAAAAAGAGAGGGAAAATGGGTCAAACATTCATAAATGAACCATAAAACAGTATATGGACATAATAAGAAGGATAAATGATCATGGTAATGAAATGTAAATGACATACCATTTGAAATGAAAAACATGGAAGGAAGAAAAAAATTAGATTTCTCTTATGAAGGTTTGGCAGCCTAACGACGTTGCTTCAACAAAAATGATTTGAAAAGATCAAATAGGGTCTCTCATCATGTGAAAATAAGAGTTCAGTATGATATATATAGAGATAATGCCCCAAAATAATTAAAAAAGAACTTGAAAGACTTGACATGAATGTAGAACTTTGAAAAGAATGAGAAGGGTGAATGAATCTCCTAAAAAATTTGACAGCCTAACGACGCCACTTAAAACATAAAAAATACTGAATTGAAGAGATCAAATGGGGTCTCTCATCATATGAACATAAGAGTACATTATGATAGATATAGAGATCATACCCCAACATAACAAAAAGTAACTTGAAAAAATTGACATGAAAGTAGAACTTCAAAATGAGAAGGGTGAAGAACCACTTAAAAATTCGACAGCCTAACAGCGCCACTTAAAACATCAAAATACTGAATTGAAGAGATCAAATGGGGTCTCTCATCATATGAACATAAGAGTCTAGTATAATAGATATAGAGATCAAACCCCAACATAACAAAAAGTAACTTGAAAGAATTGACATGAAAGTAGAACTTCAAAACGAGAAGGGTGAAGAACCACTTAAAAATTCGGCAGCCTAACGACACCACTTAAAACTTCAAAATACTGATTTGAAGAGATCAAATGGGGTCTCTCATCATATGATCATAGAATATCAGTATGATAAATTTAGAGATCATACCCCAACATAATAAAAAGGAACTTGAAATACTTTACATGAAAATAGATCTTGAAAAATGAGAAGGGAGAAAGAATCTGTTACAAAAATTACGGAAGCCTAACGGCACCACTTAAAACTTCATAAAACGAAATAATGAGAGTAATAGGGGATATCTCATTATATGAAAATGAAAAGGGCAGTAATAGTATTATAAAATAACATCATCCAACATAAGAACATGGATCATAAAAGGAATGACATAAAATAGATTACTTGAAATGAAAGAGAGAGGTCGGATCCCATACCTTAAAATGTAACTCTTAAACGTCAAAGGTTGGGACCTTTAGGGCTTGGGGGAACCTTGGGAGGACTCCTTGGGAGGTAATGAAACCAGAAATTCGTTGGGTAAGAGTGGGGAGTCGAATGGATGAGAGGAGGGCTTGGTATTTATATGGAAAATGAGGGGACAAGGTATTAATGGCAAAGGGACACCTCATTAGTGGTTTTGGAAAAACCATGGGCTTGCCCATGGTATTTTCCCATGGTATTGGTCACTTCGGACACCTCATACCTTATCTCACTATTCATAATTCGAACATATTTATTAAAAACTTAATACATCATTTAATGATGTCATTAAACACCCGTAACTTAAAAACTGTATTTTCACTATTCATCAAAAATTCAACTTTCTCAGAATAATCCCAAAATTTCACCTTAACCAAATATCAACGCTCTGATTACAAATATGAACTCCATTTTATAATAATAATTTTCTAAATATTTTTAATTTTATTTTAAAATAAAAACACTATTCACCGAAATTTCATTTTTTTCAGAAAAAACCCCAAAAGTTACCATAGCATAATATCGGTGCTCTGAGTTCAAAAATAAAATCTGTTTTATAAAAATAATTATCTAAATATTTTTAATTAATTTTTTAATTAAAAAACACTATTCACAGGAAAAAACTAATACTTGAATAATAATTTATGGAACCGTTATTTAACCATTTTATTGAATCACATTACTTAATCAAGGTTCCTAGATTATATTAATACATTCTTTAAGTGAGATTACTAATCCATTTGGACACATTACTAATCCTAATCATAAAATCACTATTCATAATTTACTATTCATCAAAAATCAAGTTGATCTTATTAGACTCTAAATTTCATACTGGACATAATTGTAGAAGACCATTTTTTGAAAATCATTACACATTTTAAATTATTTAAGGTTTACATAAACATTTTTTTAAAATATCCTTTTGAAAATTCATCAAAAATATTCATACTATATTTATCCGGGCATTTGAAAATTCATAAACTTCATAAGAAAAATCCCAATTTTTATTTAAAACAAAGGATTACACAAGGCAGTTATGGTCTCCTTACATATCCCCTTATCACAACAGCATATGACCTAAGTGTAAGGTGTGCTAAGGTGAGAGAATCTGAGGGAGGCTCGGCCAACATCGCACGAGTAATAATTTCTATCAGTTTGAACTTCTTGCGAAGGCGATCTCGTTCTAGCTTCACACGATGAAGTTCATCTTGGGTTTGGTCCAGAGCAAATCACATTGGTGCTACCTCCTTCCCAAGTTCTGTTATATGGGATTCGATCGGTCCAAGACTATTGGGTGAGGCCATCGAATCTTCTTTCTATGTTAATTATCCAAAATTACTTGTATTTAGAGACAATAATCAAAAAATTTAGTTTCCAACGGTCATATTGACCACTGGTCATATAAGAGTCAAAAACCAACGGTATCATTTTAATTATACTCAAGTTAACCAATGGAACATTTTTCTTGAGTATAAAAAATAAAATAAAATAACACATAAAATTAGGAAACAAGATTTATTCAAAATTTCGGGTCGTTACAATCTTCCTCCCTTATGAAATTGCGTCCTCGCAATTTTTAAAAATTGGGTTTTGAAATTTCATTGAAAGTCCCACATCGGAAAAAGAGTCAGTAACACTATTACTTTAAAAGAAATAAAAGTATGTACAAAGCCACCCGAGTTTACTCATACTAGGATTCCATGTAGGAAACATGGACATGGAGGAGAAAACAAGGGGTCACGTTCCAAATGAGAGTGATAGAAAACATGATTAGGAAAAGTTAACCATAAGAAAATCCCAAACTTATGATGTGTGTAAATGGTCATTGATTACCTAGTAGGAAACGTAAACCAACAATGTTTTTGTTTTACGTTCCTTTTCATAATTTTGAGGAATTCATTTACTACATAGAACAAAAACATAAGGAAATATATCTATCTTCATGTAGAGTTTCATACTTTAATAAGTTTCTACCAAAACTAATCTTTTCTCCAAATGATGAGCATTCAAAACTACTTGGTCTCATCAAAACACAAGAATCATCTTCTAGAGAATCACATAATCCACAAAAGACCAACTATATATTTCTTCTATCTTTAAACATTATCCCAAAAATAGAAAGGGTAAGGTAAAACAACTCTTCAAAAAAATCCCATAGAAAGGGAAACTATTTTTAAATCTTCAATGTTCTATGGTACAACCCAAAGTTCATCATAGACCATCCCATAAATAACAGTCCTTAAAATTCCTCAAAATAAACCAAACTATGATTGAAACCCAAATACAAGAGGGATTTGATAACATAGTCTTCCAAAATAAAATTCATTGTTCATCTCCAAACAACATCAACCACTCCTAACATCTTATAAAGAAAGTAGCTAACCTAAACATATTTTACCCAAGATAGGTTAATCATTCCCCTAAGTAACCTAAATTACTATAATTCCACCTCAAATTCATCTATTCTTCAATATATAAGTCAACCATACTCCTCAATGAAAATACCGTAGAAATATATTTACCTCGATCACATAGGGTCCCCAAAATAGTGAACGTCTTCCAAAACAATAATCATTTTTTTAACCCCCTAATCATCACTGTCATATTAATACGACAATCGTCGCATTTCCTATCACATTGGTTTTTGGGACTTGTTCTTACATTTCCCGCCATTAACTAAGAAAAGAAACTATAATTAGGGTCTTATTTACTTAGCTAATAATAATGAAAAGGAACGTAAAGCATATAAGGATAACTTGTAGAAGAAAAGTATATCCTAACTTGTGATCCCCTAGGTTCTCATCTAGGTTATCCATGATCATATATTCTTATGTGAATCCTTATTTTATTTTATCTTTGTTCCTTTAACAATGGTTCATACTAAGCTTATGAATTTACCAAAGCATATCCCCTGGGAGTGTTGTAACCAAGAGTGCAGCAAGGCCCGTTGTCATGTACCCGTTCCCGTTTGATTCTCGCTCACAGTGGTGTTTTTGGGTTTTACCCCTATGTACATCTGTTCCAGAGCCACCTATACCTGCTCGTATCCAAACAGGGATGTATTTGCTTGGCAACCCATTACTCAATACTCACCAAAATACCAGGAAGATTTCATATATATAAACTTTTCTATAGGATTCTTCCTAAAGTTTTCATATCCTAATTTCAACAAATAACTAAACCATCCTTTGATACCAACTATAGCATCCACCCTTTTTATCACATAAACTTTCATTACATTATACAAAACTGAGGATCTTTAAGGTTTAGTGTCTTGGAATCTAGGAACTTAAAACATGAAAACATAAAACAATCTTCTTAAACACTTGAAGGGATTCACCTCATGATCATCCTAGGTTCATTACTAAATCTCATAACCTGGGGACATAAATCAAAAGAAAGGGTGAGCACAAGGCCCAGTATGGGAAACAAGGGAAACATTTAACATGTGAACTTGAGATACATCAACTATGTCATGAAAAAGATCTTTAAGGCATGATAAAAAAAATCATGTGGCATATCATAATAAAAATAACATTTTTCATAACTTTAAGATGTGTCTACATCATTTAACATAGAAAATCATGAACATATCACCAAGGTCCATCCCCAAGGTGTCATTTGAAAATTACCAAGGTTATTCACCAAGGTATCGTGAAAATTGTAATCTCTAGTGGTTACATCATTACCCAATGCATTGGAGTGCTATCAGGGCGCACCCTTAAATTTGCCTTTATTATCATTTGATCCACATATATAATCATCAAAAATTTCATAAATAACCCATATAGAATAAAATAAATGGGTTTCATTTCATAATCACAACGTTTTAAAAACTGCTTTAAAGACGTGATCTTTACGTCACATTAAAACCCATAGAAAAGGAAGGTGGGTCTCATGTATGTAAATCCCAGAATTTAAAATAGAACTATTTGTTATATATGTGAATACCCCTTTAGATGAAAGAGATTTTAGTATTCAATTAATAATATAAAAGAACTTTAGAAAAAGAGAGAGACATTTTGAGACGGAAATTTTGCAGCATAACGACTATGTTACGAGGTTTTAGAAGACATTAAAAAGAGAGGGAAAATGGGTCAAACCTTAATAAAGGAACCATAAAACAGTAGATGGACAGAATAAGAAGTATAAATGATCATGGTGATGAAATTTCAAGGACATACCATTTGAAATAAAAAACATGGAAGGAAGACAAAAATTAGATTTCTCTTATGAAAGTTCGGCAGCCTAACAACGTTACTTCAACAAAAATGATTTGAAAAGATCAAATAGGGTCTCTAATCATGTGAAAATAAGATTTCAGTATGATATATATAGAGATAATTCCCCAAAATAATTAAAAAGGAACTTGAAATACTTGACATGAAAGTAGAACTTTGAAAAGAATGAGAAGGGTGAATGAATCTCCTAAAAAATTTGGCAGCCTAACGGCGCCACTTAAACTTCAAAATACTGAATTGAAGAGATAAAATGGGGTCTCTCATCATATGAACATAATATTACAGTATGATAGATATAGAGATTATACCCCAACATAACAAAAATGAACTTGAAAGAATTGACATGAAAGTAGAACTTCAAAATGAGAAGGGTGAAGAACCACTTAAAATTTTGGCAGCCTAACGGCGCCACTTTAAACATCAAAATACTGAATTGAAGAGATCAAATGGGGTATCTCATTATATGAACATAAGATTCCAGTATGATAGATATAGAGATCATACCCCAAAATAACAAAAAGGAACTTGAAATAATTGACATGAAAGTAGAACTTCAAAACGAGAAGGGTGAAGAACCACTTAAAAATTCGGCAGCCTAACGACGCCACTTAAAACGTAAAAATACTGATTTGAAGAGATCAAATGGGGTATCTCATCATATTATCATAAAATATCAGTATGATAAATTTAGAGATCTTACCCCAACATAATAAAAAGGAACTTAAAATACTTTACATGAAAATAGATCTTGAAAAATGAGAAGGGAGAAAGAATATGTTACAAAAATTTCAGCAGCCTAACGACGCCACTTAAAACTTCATAAAACGAAATAATGAGAGTAATAGGGGATCTATCATTATATGAACATGAAAAGGGAAGTAAGAGGAGTATAAAAGAAAATCTTCCCACATAAGAACATGGAGCATAAAAGGAATGACATAAAAGAGATTACTTGAAATGAAAGATAGAGGTCGGATCCCTTACCTTAAAATGTAACTCTTAAACCTCAAAGGTTGGGACCTTGAGGTCTTGGGGGAACCATGGGAGGACTCCTTGGGAGGTAATGAGACCAGAACTTCGTTGGGTAAGAGTGGGGAGTCGAATGGATGAGAGGAGGGATTTGTATTTATAGGGAAAATGAGGGGACAAGGCATTAATGGAAAAGGGACACCTCATTAGTGGTTTTGGCAAAACCATGGGCTTGCCCATGGTATATGCCCACGGTATTGGCCACTTGGGACACCTCATACCTTATCTCACTATTCATAATTCTAAAATATTTATTACAAACTTAATACATCATTTAATGATGTCATTAAACACCCGTAACTTAAAAACTGTATTTTCACTATTCATCAAAAATTCAACTTTCTCAGAATAATCTCAAAATTTCACCTTAACCAAATATCAACGCTCTGATTAAAAATATGAACTCCATTTTATAAAAATAATTTTCTAAATATTTTTAATTTAATTTTTAAATAAAAACACTATTCACCGAAAATTCATTTTTTTCAGAAAAAACCCCAAAAATTACCATAGCATAATATCGGTGCTCTGAGTTCAAAAATGAAATCCGTTTTATAAAAATAATTATCTAAATATTTTTAATTAAATTTTTAATTTAAAAACACTATTCACCCGAAAAAACTAATACTTGAATAATAATTTATGAAACCGTTATTTAACCATTTTATTGAATCACATTACTTAATCAAGGTGCCTAGATTATATTAATACTTTCTTTAAGTGAGATTACTAATCCATTTGGACACATTACTAATCCTAATCATAAAATCACTATTCATAATTTACTATTCATCAAAAACCAAGTTGATCTTATTAGACTCTAAATTTTGTACTGGACATACTTGTAGAAGACCATTTTTTGAAAATCATTACCCATTTAAAATTATTTAAGGTTTACATAAACATTTTTTTAAAATATCCTTTTGAAAATTCATCAAAAATATTCATACTATATTTATCCGGGCATTTTAAAATTCATAAACTTCATAAGAAGAAATCCCAATTATTATTTAAAACAAAGGATTACACAATGCAGTAATGGTCTCCTTACATAGCCCCTTATCACACCAGCATAGGACCTAAGTGTAAGGTGTGCTAAGGTGAGAGAATCTGAGGGAGGCTCGGCCAACGTCGCACGAGTAGTAATTTCTACCAGTTTGAACTTCTCGCGAAGGCAATCCCGTTCTAGCTTCACACGATGAAGTTCAGCTTGGGTTTGGTCCAGAGAAAAGCCCAGTGGTGCTACCTCCTTCCCAAGTTCTGTTAGATGGGCTTCGATCGGTCCAAGACTACTGGGTGAGGCCATCGAATCTTCTTTCTATGTTAATTAACCAAAATTACTTGTATTTAGAGACAATAATCAAAACATTTAGTTTCCAGAGGTAATATTGACCAATGGTCATATAACAGTCAAAAACCAATGGTATCATTTTAATTATACTCATGTTATCCAATGAAACATTTTTGTTGAGTATAAAAAAAATAAAATAAATTAACACATAAAATTAGGAAACAAGATTTATTCAAAATTTCGGGTCGTTACAAAGGGGTTATATATCAGTTAGATTATTTTCGATGAGAATCCAGTCGTAATTTATATCATGTTTAAAAAGGTATTTGTGATGAGTCTTGTTGAAAATACCAACCTACTAACATAGTTATTGCGGTAGGAGATAAATCTCATCACAAATAAAAAAACTATCACTAGGTATTTGTATCCTTTTTTAACACCCAACACAAATACTCTTACCATGGGTTGACATGCAACTAGCGCCAAACCTTTTACGACGGGGAGAGGGTCATGTTGCAAATAGTCCCTCCCTCGAGACTATTTCTGACTGGACCCTTCCCCATTGTAAATACCCCATCACAAATGTCAATTTTGATATAGTGCTCTTCCCTTTCATTTTTTCATCCACAACACCCATCAATAACACATTGGTCTATAAATGGTGGAATCCTCAATCAACAACCAACATATGAACATCATTTACATATATGGTGTCCAGAATGTACACCTCTTTAATGATATGGTCATCTATATGCCTATAGATAGTCACCACGTCATGGTTTAGGATGACCATACCACACCTGTTCCCTACTACATTATGTATATGATTAGTTGTAAGTGTTATCATCCATCATTTTTGGGGTCTACAAAAACCTGAAAAACCAAAACACAACCTCAACCAAGACCTCAACTAACCTAGCGTATAGATCACCAAGAATCCTAATAAATCACTGAAACTATATCTCATAAAATGTGGTAAGCCTACACATTCACAATATTATACTATTAGTGTGATTAAAAACACAACATGGAGACGTTCATCTTCTTAGAACACATGATGTGGATCCATAAACTAGTGATTGGGTTGAAAACTACTCTATGACTACCTGAAATGATCACCTCAATAATATGTACATACACTGAGCACATATCATTCAAGTGGGCATCTTCGTGACATTTCCTCTGATTCCCAGCATTATGTAATCCTAGATGCATCATTAAATTTCTCAACAAATATCACAGTTAATGAGAATACATAATGACATGATTCAGGAAATACAAGGAAGCTAAAAGACTCAATCCTATATGATTCATATACCAATGGATTCACTAAAACAAGTGCTCTAGAATTTTGAGTCATTATATATGTAGTTAAAGTTTTGGAGTATGGATATGTTGGTTGCCTCACTAACAGTAAGTTCCCTGGCATAATATCCAAACACGATACACTCCCACACTATTTACCAATGTTTCCAATCCAAAATTCCAAGCATTTAAAATACCAAATAAGGTTAATAAATGAACTATGTCTGATACCACTCTGTTATGACCTGACCTATCGAGACCCCTCTAGGGAAAAAAGAAACCTGAGTGTGACACCACAATTCCATCACTAAAAGGTCAGGGGCATGAAACTTTAATTGGTAATGAATATAAATAAAATGGGATGCATTATCCTAAGGTAACTATAATCACACACAAATAAAACTACATGAAAAAGTATAGAGATATAAAAATGAAATATTCTATTGAGAGTAAACAATATATCAATCAACTTATAAGATAAATATCAGAGAATAACATTGTATAAGAAATTTATGAGAAGAAAAATAAACACCCAATCATTAATATTGATGGAAAAAAACTAAAAAAACTATAAATAAGAAAATAATTTTACAAAATAGATGTAGATCACAAAGTTTAAACACTGAACCAGTTATAACAACAACTAACTTCTAAACCCCGATGATATAGGGTCCACCTTGGTGACTGATAATCTATATATCTTCTATATATCACGTAACATGTGAGGAAAAATTTCATGATGTGGTGAGTATTGACATGTGTATTAGGATTCCTAGAAAACCAAGACAGATATACAATGAAGTGGTGTCCCACAAATTTTTACTGCATAGTACTGGTGATGGTTAACTACTTTGATAGAGGTCCCACCCACATCGGGAGTCTAATTATGGGGATTCCACCACACAAATAACACTTTTTTTTAATGTGGTGTAGTTGATTCTCTAATAGAATAAAAATTATGGGGGAACATCCACCAAGAGAATGATGGTGGAGTTACATCCTTGGGATTTTTAATCTCTATATAGGTCACCTTCACCCACTATGTTTGAGTTTTGTATCCACCTTAATAAAATATATGGATGATTAACCCCTATAGATTAATGGGAGTACCAAAGCAATAAATTTTTTGATAATCATTACCAAACACTACCAATTCCTTGGAACCAATAAAAGAAGTTCCCTTTTCAGAACACAATTTTCCATATCTCTAATGCCAAGGTGATGGAAACCAACCATTCATATATAGAAATATATTAATGATATGCTACATCTGATCCCAATTATGCATCCCAAATAAGAAGACGCATAATGTAGAAGTTCATGTTAAATTTACATAACATGTATATAGGGTGACACATCGTGTGACTTCTCCTTATAACCAGGGTATGTCCTCTCCTACATAAGTTTAATTGTGATATTAAAATCTACATAGAGTGTACATTGAATACATAGTTTTTTTAGAAAGCTCACTGTATTTCCCTATCCTCTTGACCAATGGAAATCTACAAGGGTACATGCCCATGTACTCATGTCGTGACTATGTACCCGACCATGTCTACAATCATGAAAGTAAAATTGATTATGGTTTTTTATCACTGTGTTACTTGCTGAGCCACCAAATTCTACTAAAACTACATGTGGTAGTCGCACATGTTGTGTGAGATTTATTATACAACAAAACCCTAACTATCAAATATAGGGGTATGAATGAAATGTCTTCTTCCGAAGTACAATCCATGTATGTAGTGATTTTATGGAAATAACAATAGATCTAGTGTCTCTCATCCCATTCCACTATAATATTATATCAATGTTAAAGAACAAATAATAAAAATTGATACACTACTGAATGTTGAATACATTTTGAATATTGATGGATTCTATCCAACCGAACCTTGCACAGATCATCCCCATAAGATAGCGCCTTCACTTTTCACAACCCATAGATGACAAATTATAGATCAATCCTTAAATTCATATTTCAAACTGTCTCACCCGAAATCACATCAAGATCAATATGAAATAAACATATTCAAATCTTTTTTACACATCCTCCATAAACATGGGGTTCAAGACTTATCCAATAAATTCCAACAATATCAAAACACATCCATATGGGCCAACGATGAAGAACATGATGATTGGTGGGGGAATTTTATAAAGACCATGAAGATATCATTTTCTATTGGTATCCCATTAACATATTTTATAAATTAAATTGAATTGGAATAATATGTTCAATACACATGAATACACATATTCAAGAACTCCCGTTACAATTAATGGCTCATACAGAGGATGTAAAAGGAAAAAAAGTAAGAAGATTGGAAAAAATGATTATGAAATAAAAAAAGTCTGTAAATACATAAAATAGAATTCCCTATATGAATATTGGATCAATAACCAATGATGAAATCTTCATATATCGAGGAAGGTGATGATACATCTTTGTTCATCATCTATCTCATAGTTCATCCCAATCTTTTGTCGATCCAAATTCCTAGTTCACTAATTCAAAATCTATAACATCCACATATAACATCTAAGGGATATACGACTCAACCTGGTGAATCATTAAAATAATGTATAAATTAAAGGGAATTAATTTTTAGTGTTATTAATGTTAAATAATTTTTTTTATTTAATTACTTATTTCACCAACCAACAGTTTGATTTAACAATCACCAACTAATAAAATATAACTCTGTGGAATACCCCATATTCCAAATTCAACTATTGTCTCATATTTACAACAAGAGGTAAATATAAATAGTAAACTAATTTATTCTAACAAATGTGTGTACATGCTTTAAATATATAAATATATATAAAATATTAATTTAAGGGACCTAGAATACCCGAAAATAGTGCTGATTCTATGAAAACACCCATATATATATATATAATGGATCAAACTAAAAATTTGATGTAATTAAATTTCTTGCAGGATTTTCATTGATATCTCCAAGAAATAATGTAATATGGAATATTATTAATCAATTAACTAAATCTAAAGATTTTCTTCCCAATCATTGAAAATATATATTTGGATCAACATTATTGACATAAGGATAATGAGATATATAGATTACATTGAATCCATCTCTCTATTTTATGTTACATTGACCCTATGATTAAATTTGATTTTTTTAAAAGTCTACTAATATTATTGTGTGCGAAATTAAATTTCAACGTATCCATTCAACCTCAACATTATGGATAGTTAGAGAGAATTATTTCAATATAGGAGGGAATTCATTGAAAATATTAAATGGATTGCGATGGATACTATCGTCAAAATCTAACTATGGTTGAGTTGAAAAATAATAATAGTTTTAAATAAAGTATTTAGATATTAGATTTCATGGAATTATATAGAAGGCTGTTTCAAACTATAGCTTGATGGGATAATATAGGGAAGATAATGTTTATTAGACCATAATTACAAAATAAATATTTGATAAGAGGAATATGATTCAGTAAAATATGAGAATGAAAAGGAGAATGTAGAAATGATATGTAGATAACTATAGGGAAGATCATTATTTTGAGGTATATGATCATGTTATTGATAAATTATCCCCCTAGATGAGTGTTTTTCATATATGTGAAACTAAAAATTTAGGAATGTGGATTAAAGGTTCATATTATATCCTATATAAGTTGGATGAAATAAATATTTATTGTACATAATGTTCATTTTATCTTACGTGCATGAAATATTGCATGTTTCCTTGTGATGATAAAATTTACTAGATGCATCTCATGTTTTGATCCACGAAGTAGTTGAGTTTGAGAAAAACCATTCAAATGAGGAAAAACCATAAAATATTCATGAATGTAGAGATAATGTGTTATATAATAGTGTGATTTATTTGGTTATGGTTTTTTGAATAATTCATATTATTGAATAAGAATCATGGGAATAAAAAACGAAACAAACGAAAAACTATCCCCACTCATTAAATTAATTAATAAAATTCCAATGATGTAATTTCAAAATTGAAAGAATAATGTAACAGTCCAAAAATATTTCTAAAAAAAATTATTTTTATGTATTATAAATATTCATTAACTTGATTTTATAAATTTATATTCATTATAAAATGAATACATAATTTTTCAATCATAATAAAAATCAATTATTTTTAACCAAATAGCATTTTATTGGATTATATTTTTTTTACATTAAATTTATTATTTTCAAATTATATAATATAATTTTGGAAAAATATTCATTATTTTATAATTTATCAAGTAAAAATTACCTAATAAGCGATTTTTTCAAATTCTCTTAATATTGTGGTTTATAATGAATATTGACAGATATAGTTTTTTATAATAAATAGATTTTTCATTTCAAGAAATTGAAATGCTAATTTTTTTAAAAAAATTAAATGTAAAAGTAGTTAATAATATTATTAATAATAAAATAATGGTATTTTTAATAAATTTTGTTCTTTAAATTTGAATAAAAACATATTTATAGTAAAAAATTTATTTTTAAGAACAATTCCTCATCACATATTTGAGATTAATTATTTCAATTATATGTATTTTATTTGAAAAAATGGATTCCATATTTTAGTCATCATTATTTACATTATTCAATATGTTCAACATAATTTTTATTCCTAATGGATAATAAAAACAGTAAAAATATTTTACAAAAAATATGGTAAAAAGATATTCATCAGTGGTTATACATAATTGATAAGATTTAAAATTTAATATAAACTTGTCTAAATCATATTTCCTACCCAAATTTCGATCCTATATCATTTAATATTCATAAACGGTCCATTTTGGGGCATTTTTTATATTATCGAAAAAACATTCTATAAATAAAATCTGATTGTGTCCCCTCCACTACTTTTATAAGGAAACCACGTATATTCTCATATACACACTTAAAGATAATTTTGGTTGATAAAATAGTATTCCAGTACCTTATATAAATCTATACACATTTCTAAGAGTTCCTGTATTGTAAATAAAACTGAGCTCATAATCCTATAGTTATAATCCCTAAGAGGTTGTCCATAGAAGAGGTATAGTTCTTAATCAAGAGTTTTAATTTTATATCTTATTATACCACCATAAAATATTTTTTCCAATATTAATAAATAAAAACAACATTATATTATATTTGTTGTGAATTATTTATTTAAATAACATATCATATATCCTTCTACCTCTTCCATGAAATGCTAAATGAATCTATCATTCGGGTTTATGGAGGAATAACGCTTCATGAATTGATGTAATTTTTTTTCAATCACTGAATCTTACAGTTTTTTATTATTAAAAAATTTAATGTGTTTTTATATATATAATATATTAATGTCATATTTTTTATTTAATAAATAAAACATATTATTGGATTTCTGACATTTACATCCATTAAAAATTGATACCACCATTTTTTCGTACTTGTGTATTACCACGTCCATTAAGTACTGTGATTCATTTTTAATGAAGACAAAACAAGGAAATTATATAAAAGTGTATAAAAATTAATAATAATATATTTTGTATATAATAATAATTATTGAAATTTAAAATGAATTTTTCATTATTTCCTGCATTGTTGAAAAATGTAAATATTATTAATGTGTACGTATGACCTACCTTCTCCATGATAATATTGTTATGAATTTTTCAATACCATATTTCATAGATGGTTCTAAAAGAATAATTGATGTCTAAAACTGATAATTATTCAATTGTTAAATTCCTATATATATGACTTAATAGTGACCACTTTACAATAACAAACATTACTACGTGATTTTGAAAATATGGAAAAAATACAGTCAAAACATCTGATATGAACGTAATTAATTAATTAATTGAATATAATAATGTATTAAATTGAATAAAAAGAAAAATAATCTATAAAAATATTATAATAATATGAATAATATATTTATTATTGTTCCAAAATATAATTGATGTACGTGATTATTCATACATGATGTAAGGGACGCCTTAACTTAAATACATCATTTTAATCATTTTAATTATATATTTCCTAAATCAATTTCATCATTTTACATATTCATAAAATAATTTTATTGTTGAATTTAAATTAACAAAAATGGATTATAAATGAAATATTATTTAACTTCCATATTTTAATCACTTTTTTTAGAAAATAATTTTTTATTAATATTATATAGAATATTTTGACGAATGTGCTAAAAAGGATGATATATTTTTACAAATACGAAATCAATGGTTCTTTTTGATTCCATAACAATTAATTTTTTATTCCATTATAACTTTTCATTTTCTCTTGAAATAAAATTCGTTCATCCCTTTATTTTGAATATTTTCAATATGTTTTTTAAATTGTAATTGGTGTTTCATTACCCAAAAATGGATTCAGAAGGTTGAGAAAATATTTTTATGCTAATGATAATGGGAATAAAATATTTCTTATATTATTATTTAGTTATGAATCATGGAAATTGTTTATAATGGAGGGTGACCCTGATATAGTTCATGATGGCAGGAAATCTGGATAATTCTTTCCAATTCATTGAGTAAATGGAAGGAATTTACCAATTCGTATTATCTAAGAGATTATTTGAATTTACTGAGTATGTTATTTCATTCATAATAGTAATTCTCACAGAAATTTGAAAATGATGTCACATGTTACCAAAATTATTTATATATAATTTTAATTTTTCTTCATAGAAAACAAATGATTTAATAATTTTTTCTATTGAGCATAAGTTTTAAGTGATGTTTTTTCTACTTTTAACGGGTGAAATATATTAGATTTCAGATGGTGTTCATGATTGTAAATAAACCATTATGATTTTTTGTTTTTCCATTATGATTTATTATGAAATTTTAAATAAAATCATTGATTATATAAGTTGAATTTTCAATGGAGGAAATTTATATTTTGATCCCAATGTTTTTTTAAATGTAAAATTTTATGAGTGATCACGGAATTATGGATTTTAACTTTTATTTTTATATGTCCCTTACAATGATTTTTGTGCTCCCCGACATTTAAAAAAAAATTTAATTGTGTTTTGATGATTAGTTGTGAAAAAAATGATTTCAAGATGAAAATTTAGATGGTTTATTATTAAGAGAAAACATGTATTATAAAAATTGATTTTTAGGATAGTATGTGGTAGTGTCTACATTGTGATGAAATAAAAATTTCGGAAATGTTGAAGACCTAATTCTATAAACCTCTAAACATAAAAAGTCTCAAGGAATAAAATGAATTGATTTAAAATATGATTAATTAGTTTGACCAATTATTTAAATTTGGGTTTTTATTCCACGTAACCACATAATGAATCACATTACAAGGAAAACCACATTACATTACATGGATTCATATAAATCAAAATCCCTAATACCCATAACCATGTAGAACAAGTTGTATCGAAAAAAAACTATATATTCTTAATTTCACACAATACCATTCTGATGACTAATAAAGGACATAACTCATAATATAACTATCCAATAAGAATGATCAAGGAACCGCAAACCAGATAATAAAAGGATCATGCACATCGAATCCTAATAATTGATTCATCATAGAGGGGAAGAGATTTAGAAATAGATGAAATATTAAATAATTGAATATTTTTATTTCACTAGTATTAAAAACAAATATCTAACAATAAATGAAAATCATGTCTTTCATTCAATGATAACCTAAGAGAGATCACTCAAAGAAGAACCCTGAACTGACAAAGACACAATTTTGGAAGAGTGAAAAGGGGTAGGATTAAAGCAATAGATCTTATTATCGTTACGTAAAAATATTTCTATCCCCACATTTAATAATAAATTTTAAAAAATACTGAATTGAAACTCAATTTTACCACGAGTCATAAAGATCAAAGTAAAATTCCTCAGTTATGACGACATCATGGGGTACGTATTTCAGACATTAAATAGAAAATATCTACCAGATTCAACCAATGAACCAAAATAAAAAACCTATAGTAATTTTTATTTAATGTAGAATCAGATTATGATTTCCCTTTAGGATGAATAAGGAACTAATTTTAGACTATATTCTTCTACAAGGTCAGGAACATATATTTAATGAATTTATTTTCAACCAACCTATGTGTTATTAATCACATATTCAAACCCTATCCAAGATAAATCATTGAGTTATATGTCATGGATATTGTGGTTCTGTATTAAAAACAATGTGATCATCATATATGCCATATAAATAATAAATTAATTTAGAATATACAATATGGAGATGAAAAATATGATGTGTGATTGTTGGGTAACATTTGATAAATTCATCATCATTTAGGTATGCCATTATGGGGTCATGGTTCACCCTAATATGGAAGGTGAAATCCATGCAATGATACCACCTCATAACCTAAACATAATTATTGATATTTAATGATTCATAACATACATTATGAATTTAATATATAACATGGATGGAAACATTCTCCCCTTCATGATGTGAATGAATAATGGATTCACCTATTGGTGGTAATAAATATTAGGAAAATGCATTTGGAAAAGCCAAAAAAGATCAATTACCACCAGTAGAAATATGATTTTTATTGTTGTCAATTTAACGCCGGTTTATTATAATCCTACAAAAAATATGTTTGTGGAGTATTTTGGGCATCAGTTTTTTTTAAAACAGACACCAAAAACAAACGAAATTGTTTTGGAATCGGTTAAAAAACCGACGTGAAAAACTAAAAAACATTGACGTCAGTTTTGATGAAAACTGAGGCCAAAAAATAAAAAATTATAATGTTTTAGAGAACTATCTAGTTTTTGATTGGACAGGTCTTGGAACAATAACTGAGTTCTAGATTAAATGTTATGGATTTATACAGTTTATCATCTCTAAGATAAGTATTAAAGATGTCAAACTTTCAATTTCTATATATTTTTATCCGTAACTCTGTTATAGCTCCATGACCAGTCAAATTAAAGATTATAGAATTTTATAAAACATTGTAAATTTTTTGTTACATCTTTTGGCGTCAGTGTTCATACAAATCGACGACAAAATATGTTTTTGTTTTCTTAATGGGTATTTTTATATAGTGACGCAAAAAAATCTCTTTTTTGGGTCGGTTTTTTACGAAACCGACGCGAAAATATTTATATTTTAAAAAAAATTGTCAGTTTATAAAAAAAATTATCAAGTATCTTTTAAAAAAAATTCTATTGGTTTTTAAAAGGATGGAGGGAATAATATATATATATATATATTTTTAAAATTTTAAAGTCGGTTTATTTAAAAAACAATGCCTAAATGGACATCTATTGGCATTTTAGGCTTCCGTTTTCTACAAAACGGAAGCCAAAAGACGAATGAAAATCCTTTTTTCTTCAGTTTCAAACAAAACTGATGCCAAAGAGTAACACATGATCAGAATTTCAATTTTTTTCACAACGATCGTTTAACATTTTAAAATCCCACCTACATTTTCATAAAATTCTATTGAAAATATTTTAGTTTACTATATATATCACTTTTCTTCTTCATTAATCATTTCACACTTCTTATCCTTAATTGTGTTTTTAATGCGACTTCAATCGTTAATTTGAAGATAGTACATATTCTAGTCATTTATTTTCTTTATTATTATTATCCATGATTTATAAACAACTAGATTTTATTTCTTATAATGATGGTTAATTATTATTTCTATATATAAGTTATATGATGATAAACAACATATAATTTTGATGGATAATCCTAAAACCATTTAAATATGTTTGAAGTGTTATTTTTATTTCATTTGTTTTGGTGTATATGATTTTAATTCATGTTTATCATGTTTTTTATATGACCTATATCAATCGAAACATTGAATGGTTATAAATATGATGGCCATAACATTTGATCTGTAAATCCATTTTAGCTCCACAGACATTAAAATAAATGATTAAGAAATTCCCTAAGACATAGTAGAAAAAAATTAATTTTTGGCGTCTTTTTTAAAAACTGATTCAATTTTGATTCTCATTTATGGTGTCGATTTTTTTCAAATATCGATTCCAAAAAATTTATTTTACTTTTGGCGATAATTTTTAAGGAAACCGAAGAAAAAATTGATAAGAATGATTTTTTAATCGGTTTTTGAAACAACCAATGCTAAAAACACATGTAATACATTTTTTGCGTCGGTTTACAAAAACCAACATAAAAAGTTATAGTTTTTTCATCTGCATCTTCAATTTTAATTAAAACCCGATGTCAAAAAATAAAAATAACCGACGTTAAAGACCATATTTATAGTATTGTACACCCACTAGTACTAATGCAACTAGTAGATGTGAATATTTTTCAATTATAAGTGGTTACATTAGAGAAATCACACGATCCACTTCTCACATAGGAAATAAATATATGGACTGAATATTATCACTTCTCTATCATAAAAATAGTTCTTTATACTAACATAAAATACTCAAATGTAGATAAAAACTCCCATTATATGGTCCTTGTAGTTTTAGTTTTGAGGACCTTATTGACTAAATTAAATTAAATTTTTGTTCCAAAAGAAATTTGGAGTAGATAGTTTGAAACAATACTTGTTCACCATAGGTAACTAACAAACACAGTAGGAAAAAAATAATTAAAAAGAATAAATTTATTATAATCGATGACATTTTATAATCCCTAATTATGGCCATGAACCTTCATATTAGGTTCATTTATGGTGAGTTCATCAAAATGGCTGTTGAGCATGTGCCCCGTTTTAAATATTCTTCTGCAATGATATGCCATTTATTAAATCTTCATTCTATAATATTATCTTTTTTTGTTGATCTATACCATTTGGTTCTTGTTGAAATTTGATCATAATTCTCTATAAAATATTCTATCTATATACTCCTTTGACTCATTTAGCTACTGTGACTCTAACTACATATTTTCTTTAGAAAATATAGTTATCTATAGGTGATTTCCTTTCATTTTTTCATTTAATTATTATTTACTCTCTTTGAACATTCCATCCATACAAAATTTACATTTTCCTTAAATTCAGAATTCATTCCCTTTTTCAGGGTTGAACATATCATCCTCTCCTAATCCTTGGTTGTTGTTCAACTAACTGTCACTTCAGTTCTTCTATCCGACCAATTTTACATCAGTTTTTGTAGCAAAAACTAATCCTTTTGATCATTATTTTTCATTCCTATAAACTATAAATGTCCCCAACATTCTAAATTCACTACCATACCTTTTTCATCATTGGTCTATATTGTCCTCTAACACTTTCTATCCCCCCCACCATCAAATGAGAATGTTTTAAACATCTGTTCAACATCATAAACCTCTAAATGGACACATATGTGATTTTCTAATTCAAAATGCTTGTGAAAAGATAACATAGCATGAGACTATTTCTATTCAAATTATTGTTGATAAAATGCTTGATCAGATCATATGTAATCCTTCCCAAGATAAACCTCATCAATCCATTCAAATCGGTTGCATAGTCATAAATATGAGCTACTATGACATGGACTATTCTTTTGCATTGGACTACCCACCTACGAAACAACCTGGATGTTTCTCTTATAGAAATAATAGACAAATTTATCCCCTTTGAAAACCACATGGACCAAACCATCATGATAGACGATGATTTCATTAATAATAACATCCATATGAGGTAAGGACAATTATTTGTGAATTCATGGTTCCATCGAGAAAAATTCATTCAACTCATCAGCTCCACCTGAGCCAAACAGGTCATAAAAAAAATTCCTACTATTTTACACATAATCGTGATCCAACTCATCCTTCTCTATATCTAGTGGATGCTACTTATTCAACTTTTACTCAACTAAATCACTCTTTATTCTATAAAAAATTTCCACAATCATTGGATTAGTCAGGGGACTTCCCACATTCTAAAAAAGTGAGTTAGGAATGGCAAGATGACATCTCACCTAAGTCGTTTCAACACGTTTTCCCATATTCAGATCCATAACCCCACTATAAACTCCACACTGGAAACAGAAATCCAAATGCCCTAGATCCCTACACATCATGCACTAATCCTCATATGATTATTAGGAAACAAGTTGTTTACACATGAATTGTTCACCGAAAACAAGCAACATCCACTACCCTATTTTATGGACATGTCAACCTCCACACATATCCATGGTATAATATAATGGATAATAGAGAGTTTTCAATTGTTGGAACAAAGAAATTGGCCTTCCATATTCCCCATCATTTTAAGGATTGAAGGGTTGTGAAACGGTAAAGGGAGTTCTAGGATGTTTCCCTAGATCATGAGTATAGAAAAATCCTTCATCAATGAAAATACTAAGACCATTAAGAGATAATGAACATGTATCCATGAAACATAGATAGAGAAATAAACCTTCTGAAAATCAAATTATCCTCTATGGACAAATGAATAATCAGATGTAATATGCTGAGAAGAACAATAATTAAACATTCATATATCCACAAAAATCCAAAGAGGAACTGGTCAATATCAATCATAGAATTACTCTTATGCCAAAAAGGACCACTATGGTTAGATACAATAGTATATAGTCTTCCATGAACTGTATATCTGATAATATAAGTCAATGCATCCCATTAAAAATCAAGAAGTTTGGGGCTTAGAAAATTAAATAGAAAAATAGGACAACGATTAGTTTTTGAGAACAAGATGATTGAATAAGGCATCAATGATGGTAGGGAAGGATCTTACCCCTTTCCAATGATGTCATGGGGGAGTTAAGAGTCATCTTCATCTCTACAACGTCATCACTGCAGAGAGTGTAGAGCCGATAACATCTTCTATCAAGTACCAAACTATTTGATTAGTGGTAATTTAACCTCCAATAGTATGACATTAACAATGTTTCCCAAAAACCAAAGGTAATGACCTATATAAACTCCTCATATAACATTTTTCATTTAGTAACACAACTATTAACGCTAAACTACTATATGTAGACGTTTTCTATTCCCATGAAACTCCACTGTCATCAGAAATGTATTTGGATGGAGCCACTCATAGTATGGATAGAAAGGAATGGAGCTTGGATTGATTAATATGGATTTCATGTGTATTTTATTTGATTCACTATCATAGGTAATCATTACATATTCATTAATATTATCTGAAGAAATCACCAAAATTGATTTTTAATAACAAGCATTTCTTAAAGGCATATAACTCAACTTACAACAAAAGAAATCTCATATGGATGTCAATGTTGATAAATAGAAAATTATAAAGAAGGTCAAGGATGAAAATAACATTATAAAATAATATTTTACCACACTCATTGAATATGATAAGGAAATTAATTTAGAATTCCCTTTTTAAGTGATAATAAAACACATTCCTTGTTTAAAAAAATTATCTTATTTAGGTGTTGGCCAATACATCCCCAAAACTCGTTGATATATAGAAGGATTATATACTTTTTCTAATATCACACCAATGTATTGTCTCCCTAGTCAAAATATGTGATATGGAGGATAAAAATCAGATCATCAATTCCATGAGAAGTGAAAAACCATAAACAATTATTGGATGAATGATCTCTATAATGTTCTACCACCATAATGGGCCCCCATAAAATAGAGTTTAAAGGTATTTGATTCTATTTCATGATTAAAAATTCACCATTAAGGATATACAAAATTAGATTAATTTCTATTATAAATGGGGATTCAATTTATTCCAACTCAAATTCTTCATAGAAGTAGAGATTCTCACCATAATTCCAGAAGTTCATGTAGGATATTGAGATTCAACCAATTCTGGAAGTAGATTCTCCCACTAAATTAGAAGGCCAAGAAATATCTAACCAACAATGATACATGAACATGTATTGAACATGAAGAAGTGTTGTTCCTTTCAAATACATGATGTCACACCTGTTTTTATATTCATTTTATTTATTTTATTTCACTTGGCGTCGGGTGTTTTTTTCCTAAGTACTGGTGAGTCCGGGATTAATTTTTTTTTTAATGTTGGGTTGAGTTTAAGGTTTGGGATAGTGCGCGAACACTGTGTGTTTAAGACACACAGTATGCTTGGGAACATGCTCTCCGCATGGGTACTTGTAGTCGCTTGCAGTCCGCTAGGATACTGTACGGCATGCGAACACCGCATGATCATCCAGTTTTAACATTTTCTGTGTATATATATGTTTATGTATGTTTGTATGTTTATATATGTGCATATATATGTGTATCTGTGTTTGTATACATTTATGTTTTAACGTTGTGTGTATATATATATAAGGTATGTGTATATATGTTTATAGGTGTATATATATACACATATGTTTATAAATAAATATGTTTTAAAGTTATATCCTTATGTGTATATATGTTGATATATATTTTTATATGTTTATATATGTTATATATAGGTTTATATATGTTTATATTGTTTATATATGTTATATATATGTTTATAAATATATATGTATAGATGTATTTATGTTTATATTAGTAGGTTTATATATATTATTAAATATAAATATTTATGTGTATATGTTTATTATTATTATTATTATTATTATTATTATTATTATTATAAAAGAAAAAAAGAAGAACCCTAATCTACCCAGCCCCGAGCCGCCTCCTCTCCCTCTCTCTCCCCCGTCTCTCCCCCCCTTCCTAGTTCGGCCGGCCGACGCCCCCCCCCCCCCACCCACCCCTCTGTGCAACCCCACCTCCAGTAGCCTTCCATCCGTCCCCCGTCCGACCTCGTCGCCTCGTCCAGCCACTGGTCGCCTCCTCCTCGCCGACCGCCTCCACCAGCCCGCGCTGCTTCCCCCCCTCTGTCCTGCTTCGCCCTAGGTGCGCGCCGCCTGCACAACCGGCTGCCAGCCTCCCTACCGACACGCCCTCCTCTCGGCCACTACCCGACCGCCGTCGGCCGCACCTCCTGACCAGCACCCAACCGCCGGAGCTGCACCTCCCGGCCAGATCCACCCCTGCTTCCTCTCCCGACCCAGCCCCTCTTTTTGGTGCACCCGCCCCCCTCCAGTTCGACTTCCCCTCTCACCAGTGCTCTCCAATGCAGTTTTCTTCTTTATTAAAATTATAATTGTTTTATTTTTATTATTTTTGGTGTTATTATGAAAATCCATAACATCATAATATCGCGTTTCTTTTTGGCGTGTTTTGCACGGTATCCAGTTTATACGTTTAGTCTGCAGAGTGATTTTCTTCCTTCCGTTAAGGCGTTGTTGGATTCGCTCCCCTCCTAGGAAGGTGAATCCACTTATTTTTATCTCTGGATCACTCCGCTAATGTTTGAACTCTTTCTTTTTGTTTTAAAAACTTGTTTCTCAACTTGGTTATGCGCTTATTTATCTTGCTATAGAGTTCTGAATTTTTTTTTTGAATTGAGTTATGGACCCTTGAGGTCTTTATCTGGTCCAGAGTTGGTTCCTGGTTTACATTTTCTTGCATCTGCAATTTTTTGCTTTTCTAAGTGACAAATATTATTTTGATGATTTTTAAAATGTAATTCACATCGCTGTGGTTTTCTCGTCGAGATTTTTGTGATTCTTCGACATTGTTAAGTTGTTTAAAAATTGGTCATTAGCGTGATTCATTAATTATATTTATGTGTTTATGCACTTGAGGTGTTGATAAATTGGGACATGAGTTCTTAAAATATGTTGATATAATTTTGGGGGTGTTGCCCTTAGTTTTATTTAAAAAACATGTTAAAGTGTGATTTGGGTTTTACTTGTGAACGTTGTGATTTTTTGTAGGGTTGGTTTTTGATTTTTATCTTGATTGATTTTTTTGGAATAATTTTATTTTAGGGATTTGTGGTGTTCTGAGTCTCGGGGATCTATCGTAGGGAGTTGTGGTTGGTTTCGAAGGTGCGCAAGAATATTCCTAAGTATGAATATGTATAGATATATACATATCTTCTATGTGCGTGTTCCCTCATGGCGCAGGGAACACATGCATCATTTTAAGGATATATATATGTATACATGTGGAAGTGTGTGTGTGCGAGCGAGTTTCTTCTTGAGTTAGAAAGCTTGACGCGGGCTTTGTTCGAGTTAGGTGTTTCCAACCATTTCCGTTTTAGATTCAAACCTTGAGCACTTGAATATTTTCAATTAATCCTTTTATATCATTTGCATATCTATCGTATTTCTGAAAATCATCTGGCATAGTTATGTTGCTGTTTTAAATTTGTGAATGTGGCTTTTGATGTTTGTTTATATAAAATGCATAGGTTCTTGGTAAAGTTAAATCAATTGCTTTGTGATATGTTTGGTTGCAATTGATAGTGATTGTGTTTTGGAAAAACAATTGTGTTGGTGTGTTTGTTTAAAAAAAAGACAAACCAGTAGTTGTTTTAGAAATGATTTGGAAATGGTGGTTAGTTTGAACGATGCATTTGTTTTTATAAATTGTTGTGAAAGAATTTGAGTTTGGTTTCAATGCTAAAGTGTTTTATGGAAGATGGTTTTAAGGAGATTATTCTAAAAACTAAAGGTTCCATTGGATGTTGGCACATCTAGGGGAGCACTAGGTGATCACATGGATGTGCCTCCAAATAATGATGACACATTAAAGCTATGTTTTCTTAAAACTAGGTTTCAGATAAAATAATGTGTTGTTTTAGAGGGAATTGAATGAAGCTGGCCCGGTTGGCTTTTGGTGTGAGGTAGATGGTCGTTTTTCTTAAAGGCCCGATTGGCTCTTCCAACTCAATTGTAATATTTTTGACGACTCTTTGAGAAGTATGTGTTTTCACTGACTCTTGGGAAAAAAATGTGTGTGCCCGATTGGCAACTTAACTCGTTTACAAAATGTTTTGAAAATGTGCATGCTTTGAAGGCTAGGTTGGCACCTTGTTGAATGTGAAAGAATTTCATATATACATATTTGTGGGGCATCTCTACAGGGGGACATCCCTTCACGGATTGTCGTGTAGTGGTGTCCATGTAAGGGGTTGACAAGTGCGGTGAGATGAGTCACGTGTGCAAGGGCCTCCCACTTACACAGTATTATTAAAACCACTGTTGCTTCCTAGGCATCTTTTAGAGAATCGATTGACGGTTTCTGGATAACCCCAATTAGACGGGTTAGTACCCCCTTGGTAGGTAGGCCTTGTGCGGCATGCCACTGGTCGGCTGTTAGGGCGGCCAATTGGTTATTGAGTGTGGAGTACCATGCCGGCAGGTAGTTTGAACCCGAGTACGTCCAGGGGTTTTCTAGGGTTGTTTAGGATCACCCATGGTTATTGCTTATATCTTTTTTTTACTTTTACTTGCACTCGGTTTATGAAAATTATTTATTTCCTATTCTTGTTTTCACAAATGTGATAAACATGAATATGAAATTTTAGTTTTCAAAAAAAAAAGTTCATTGTTTTGGGGGAAAAGGGTTGTGGCGTGTGTTGGTTTTTGAGATGGTAAAACGGGATCCTTTTTCCTTTAAAAATACGAAAACCCTATTTTCAATCTTTGTATGTGCAAACTAGTGTTTTGGGATTGTTTCTGGAATGTGGTTTTGGATGGATCATGTGGTTTACTTTGGCATCCCTACTGAGCATTTTTAAATTCTCACGCTTATTTTATCATTTCAGTTGTAGGTTTCCCTTGATAAGGTTTTCAAGGCCGAGTTGCTCGTCATGGGAGCAAGGTTGGCCTTAGTTGGGAGGTGACCAAAGGGTTACAAAGAGGTATGTGCCATTTTGTTTCTTTCTGCTGCTGTTTTTTTATTTTATCGTCAGTTTTATTTGTCTTCATATCTCATTCACATGGTCCAAATCATTCCCAATGGTTAAATTTTTTATACCCGACACTAGTTTCCATCACGGGGGGATCGGGAACGCCCCTCCGGACTTGCCGCGAGCCGGGTCGGGTGACCGGTTCAGGGTCGACCCGGGCTGTTTTGTGACAAAATGGTATCAGAGGAGGCTCTTGTTATTTGGGATGTCTGGTAGAAAGAGATTAGGATTATCGGGGCTCATGAGGTAGGTTACGGGTCGGTGCCTGATCACCACCGCTCGTGAAGAGACCTGAGTTACCTAGGTTAGTCTGGGATTTGAGTCTTTTTCCTTTGGTTATTTTGGATTGAGGGATGAAAATGGGAGCGAATCGGTTCCTATTGTGGCCTCACGTGGGGTGGTGACCCATGTAGAGTCCATGTGCCCGGTTTAAGGTCCGCTTAGCATTATGTTTTACTTGGGGCATGACTCACCACCATGTTGCCGAGTTAAGTACAGACACTAGTACCTCATTCCGATGGTTCATAGTTGGTTGTGTTTCATTTTGATCTCGGTCTCTCGGTGTGTGCGTTGAAAATGAAAATGTTTTTGGAATGAAATAAAAGGGTTTCTTCCAAATTGTTTTTGAAATCAGTAAAGTGGGTTTTTTAAAGGGAAGGTGTATTAGTTTGGAACAATATGGTATGTTTTTGGATTTGGTAAGGAAGGAAGTGTTTGAACCTTGGCACTACTTATGGAGGGTCACATGTGCGTGGGTATGTACGGAGAGTGCGTAGGGGGCACTTGTTTGCAGATGATTTTAGCGAGATTGAATAAATGCACATGTGACGGTTCATAAGGTTCAATGGGAGGGTTTTCAAATTATAACGAAATGATGGTTTTGGAAAGTGATTTATACTTGCTTTGGTATATGTTTGGCTTAAGGGCCTTTTGACCTTGACTTGTGTTGTTGCCTTGATTGAGTTTTGTCTTGATGCCCATTTCGATGATGTTTCTCGTGTTGTCACGAGTATGCTTCCCAGAAAGGTCGTTATGGTTGCTAATGAGTCATGCCCAGTTTTTAGTTCGTTTTTGATATTGTCTATCTATAAAAGTAATCAAAGTCTGTTAAGGTAGTTGTGTGGTTGTGGAATTGGAGTGGGTCTTCATGTTGTTGGGAACTCCCAGGTTTGTTAGGGTGCGTGCCATCTTAGGTTTATTTGAGGGTTCAATTTTAGACTAGTAAATATGAGATGTCTCATCGTCGTTGGAGTTTTGGGTGTGATTAATGGTGTTCTACTTCCGTGAAGGTTCCCCACCTGGAAAGGAGTGTGGGCCAGTGGATCCTGTCTCCAAGAAACCTTCCTCGTCGGTACCGGCTCATAGTTCGTTGGACCGCTCTCTTGTGTGCCACCAGTATGGCCTGTCCAGACATTCTAAGTCGCCTTTCCACATCCCTTCGAAGTCTTTCTACCGTGTGGCTGTTCAGGCCACCAGGGAGAGTTCTGGAAGAAGCGTCGCTCAGGAAGGAGTTAGAGACCATGAGATGAAAATTCCTAACTGTGAGGCAGGAGATGCTTCAGCCATCAGTGCCCCAACCACAGGTTATGGGGTGAAGCTCGCACACAGTCAGAAGGTGCCGAGGGTGTGTAGAACCTCACTACGGATTATGTTTTCTGCTTTATGAAGAAAAATATCCAATGCTTCCTTGTTCCATTCTTGTCACCATTGTAAGCTCATCATAGTTGTGGTGATGTGATGAACTTGGTCTACTGCAGTCTAAGTGGTCTTATCTGTTCTCAGTGTGTTTTCAAATTGTCTGGTTCTCCTTGAAGGTTGATGGACCCACAAATGAACGGGTCATTCTAATTTTGTGTTGGGTATCAATTTTGTGCATTAGGGGGATGTGTGGTTTTATGAAATTAACAGGAGTTGTTTCAAGGTCCTTTGTGAGTTCGGGATAGAAATTCCCTACACTCTGGTTGCAGTGAGGTTTTTCTTCGGTTGGTGTGTGAGGGGTTGAGTTAATTCCTAATCCTCGGGTTGTTGGGCCGTTTTGTAGCAAGCTTTATGTTTAAGGCCCTGAGTGTTGTTCTGTCTATGTGGAGAAAATAAATGTGTTCAGTTTGTTAGTTCCCGTGTTTCCCCCCCTCAGGGGTGGTGTGTTCGAGTTTCAAGGTCTCCATGTTAGTAGATTTCTGTGGTGGGGAGAACCCTACTATGTTCTCCCCTCAACTTCGGACAATGTTTGTACTCGAGTTGGTCGGGTGTGACTTGTGTTGGTAATGGTCACCCCGAGCCTCTCAGTTTCTTCTGGTTTTTCCTGGGCACAGACTCATGCTATGATAACTATTGGCATGGTGACTTTCTGGGGGCAGAATGTGTTTGTGGTGGGGAGAATTGTAACACCCATTTTTTATTCATTTTATTTATTTTATTTCACTTGGCGTCGGGTATTTTTTTCCTAAGTGCGGGTGAGTCCCGGTTTAATTTTTTTTAATGATGGGTTGAGTTAACAGTTTGGGATAGTGCGCTAACACTGTACATTTAAGACATGCAGTCTGCTTGGGCACTTCCTTTCCGCATGGGTACTTGTAGCTGCTTGCAGTCCACTGGGATACCGTACGGCATGCGAACACCGCACTATCATCCAGTTTTAACATTTTGTGTGTATATATATGTATATATATGTTTGTATGTTTATATATGTGCATATATATATGTTTATGTTTTAACTTTTTGTGTATATATATAATGTATGTGTATATATGTTTATAGGTATATACACATATGTTTATAAATAACTATGTTTTAAAGTTATATGCTTATGTGTATATATGTTGATATATATGTTTATGGGTTTATATATGTTATATATATGTTTATATATGTTTATATTGTTTATATATGTTATATATATGTTTATAAATATATATGTATAGATGTATTTATGTTTATATTAGTAGGTTTATATATATGTTTATATATATTTATTTATGTGTATATGTTTATTATTATTATTATTAATATTATTATTATTATTGTTATATTTATTAAGAAAAAAAAGAACCCTAATCTACCCAGCCCCAAGCTGCCTCATCTCGCTCTATCTCCCCCTTCTCTCCCCCCCACCCCTTCCTGGTTCGACTGGCCCACACCGCCCCCTCCCCCCCCCACCCCTCCGTGTGACCCCGCCTCTAGCCGCCTTCTGTACGGCCCTCGTCTGACCTCGTCGCCCCGTCCGGCCACCGGTCACCTCCCCCTCGTCGACCGCTCCACCATCCTGCGCCGCTGCCCCCCCCCCCCCCTCTGTCCTGCTTCACCCTAGGCACGCGCCGCCTGCACAACCGGCCACCGGCCTCCCACCCGACTCACCCTCCTCCCAGCCAGCACCCGTCCGTCATCGGCCGCACCTCCCGTCCATCACCCATCTGCCAGAGCTGCTCCTTCCGGCCAGATCCGCCCCTGCTTCCTCTCCCGACCCAGCCCCTCCGTTTGGCGCAGCCGACCCCCCTCCGGTTCGACTTCCCCTCTCACCAGCGCTCTCCCTTGTATTTTTCTATATTATTATTATTATTATTATTATTATTGTTTTATTTTTACTATTTTTGGTGTTATTCTGAAAATCCATAACATCCTAATATTTCATTTCTTTGTGCATTTTCCACGGTATCTAGGTTATGCGATTAGTCTGCGGAGTGATTTTCTTCCTTCCTTTAATGCGTTGTCGGATTCTCACCCCTCCGAGGAAGGTGAATCCGCATATTTTTATCTCTGTATCACTCCGCTAATGTTTGTACTCTTCCTTTTTTTTAAAAAAACTTGTTTCTCAGCTTGTTTATGCGCTTAATTATCTTTCTATAGAGTTCTGAATTTTTTTTAGAATTGAGTTGCGGACCCTTGAGGACTTTATCTGGTCCAGAGTCGGTTCCTATTTTACATTTTCTTGCATCTGCAATTTTTTTCTTGTCTAAGTGACAAATATTATTTTGAAAATTTTTAAAATGTAATTCACATTGATGTCGTTTTCTCGTCGAGATTTTTGTGATGCTTCGACATAGATAAATTGTTTAAAAATTGGTCATTACTGTGATTCATAAATTATTTTTATGTGTTTATGCACTTGAGGTGTTGATAAATTGGGACATGAGTTCTTAAAATAAGTTGATACAATTTTGGTTGTGTTTCCCGTAGTTTTATTTAAAAAAATGTTAAAGTGTGATTTGGGTTTTACTTGTGAACGTTGTGATTTTTTGTAGGGTTGGTTTTTGATTTTTATCTTGATTTATTTGTTTGGATTAATTTTATTTTAGGGATTTGTGGTGTTTTGAGTCTCTGGGATCTATCGTAGAGAGTTGCGGTTGGTTTCGAAGGTGCGCAAGCATATTCCCAGGTATGAATATGTATAGATATATATATATCTTCTGTGTGCGTGTTACATCATGGCGCGGGGAACACATGCATCAGTTTAAGGATATATATATGTATACAAGTGGAAGTGCGTACGTGCAAGCGATTTTCTGCTTGAGTTATAAATCTTGATGTGGACTTTGTTCGAGGTATGTGTTTCCAACCATTTCCCTTTTAGATTCAAACCTTGAGCACTTTAATATTTTCAATTAATCCTTTTATATCGTTTTCATATCTATCGTATTTATGAAAAGAATCTGGCTTAGTTATGTTGCTGTTTTAAATTTTTGAATGTGGCTTTTGATGTTTATTTATATGAAACGCATAGGTTCTTGGTAAAGTTAAATCAATTGCTTTGTGATATGTTTGGTTGCAATTGATAGTGATTGTGTTTTGGAAAAAAAATTCTTTGGTGTGATTGTTTAACAAAAAGACAAACCAGTAGTTTTTTAAAAATGATATGGAAATGGTGGTTAGTTTGAAAGATGCATTTGTTTTTATAAAGTGTTCTGAAAGAATTTGAGTTTGGTTTCAATGCTAAAGTGTTTTATGGAAGATGGTTTTTAAGGAGATTCTTCTAAAAACTAAATGTGCCATTGGATGTTGGCACATCCAGGGGAGCACTAGGTGATCACATGGATGTGCCTCCAAATGAAGATGACACTTTAAAGCTATGTTTTCTTAAAACTAGGTTTCAGAGAAAATAATGTGTTGTTTTAGAGGGAATTGAATGAAGCTAGCCCGGTTGGCTTTTTTTGTGAGTTAGATGGTCATTTTTCTTAAAGGCTCGTTTGGCTCTTCCAACTCAATTATAATATTTTTGTCAACTCTTTGAAAAGTATGTGTTTGCACTGACTCTTGGGAAAACAATGTGTGTGCCCGATTGGCAACTTAACTCGTTTACGAAATGTTTTGAAACTGCGCATGCTTTGAAGGCCCGGTTGGCACCTTGTTGAATGTGAAAGAATTTCATATATACATATTTGTGGGGAATCTCTAAAGGGGGACTTCCCTTAAAGGATTTTCGTGTAGTGGTGTCCATGTAAGGGGTTAGCAAGTGCGGTGAGATGAGTCACGCGTGCAAGGGCCTCCCACTTACACAGTATTATTAAAACTACTATGGGTTCCTGGGAATATTTTAGAGAATTAAGTGACGGGTGATGGATAACTCAAATTAGACGGGTCAGTCCCCCCTTGGTAAGCAGGCCTTGTGCGGCGTGCCACTAGTCGGCTGTTAGGGCAACCAATTGGTTATTGACTGTGGAGTACCATGCCGGCAGGTAGTCTGAACCCGAGTACGTCTAGGGGTTTTCTAGGGTTGTTTAGGATCACCCATGCTTATTGCTTATATCTGTTTGTTTACTTTTACTTTCACTCGGTTTCCGACATTTATTTATTACATGTTCTTCTTTTTCACAAATGTGATAAACATGAATTTGAAATTTTAGTTTTAAAAAAAAATGCATTGTTTTGGGGAAAATGGGTTGTGGCGTGTGTTGGTTTTTGAGATGGTAAACAGGATCCTTTTTCCTTTAAAAATACAAAAACCCTATTTTCTATCTTCGTATGTGCAAACTAGTGTTTTGGGATTGTTTCTGGAAAGTGGTTTTGGTTGGATCTTGTGGTTTACTTTGGCATCCCTGGTGAGCATTTTTAAATGCTCAAGCCTATTTTAGAAATTCAGTTGCAGTTTTCCCTTGCTCAGGTTTTCATGGCCGAGTTTCTCGTCATGGGAGCAAGGTTGACCTTAGTAGGGAGGTGACCAGAGGGTCACAATGAGGTTTGTGTCGTTTTGTTTCTTTCCGATGCTTTTTTTTATATTAACGTCAGTTTTATTTTTCTGCTTATCTCTTTCGCATCGGCCAAATCATTCCCAATGGTTAAATTTTTGATGCCCGACAATAGTTTCCATCCCGGGGGGATCTGGAACGCCCCTCGGGACTTGCCGCAAGCCGGCTTGGGTGACCGGTTCAAGGTCGACCCGGGCTGGTTCGTGACACATGAAATCATTAACCCCCAATCCATGGTGTTTTTGAACACTATAAAATACTCCTAGAAATTTAGATATGGGGAATAGATTTCATGGTTCAATATCCCCCAAATTCTACTTAAAATTTTAAATAAATTCTTCACAATTTCATCTTATATTTTAAAATTGGAAGATGGTATACCCTCAAGGATGTCTATATTATAGAATCCAAGACATTTATTATATAAATAATACATATTATCAGATAATTATTCAATATATAACATTATCATAAATTCCAAAACAATATTGGTTTACTATCCATTGAAAAAAGAATACATAAACTAATGGTACATAAAATGTCTACATCATCTCCAACATCATTCATCAAAAATAGCGACCTTATTTTATGTACTTTAAAAATAAAATTTCATCATTTCCAATGAACAAAGTAAAATTAGAAACTGTGAGAAATGATTCTATATAAGTGGTAAAAATGGAAATGTTAGTGATCATTTAATCATAAATGAGATTAAGGTTATGATAACATAGTAATAATTTCAAATGACCATAACCAGTAAATCGTACATCATAAACATAAGGGATGTTATAATTTTTGTTAAATCATATGACATGAATCATTAATAAATCAAAGAATGTGTTCCATTAGAACATAAAAAATAATAATGAATAAGTTTTTACATAAACATAATAACTGAAATCATTTCATTAGTCATATGTGACTTCTAGGACTATCATAGTGGATTTTTTTCACACCACATACCATCAATTTTGTAGTCAACATTCATTCCCATGACTATAATAATGAAAAAAATTACTTTATAGATCTGATTTAACTACCCATTCGAGTCTTAATAATGTAAGGAGATGTTTATAAATACCCAACACATTATCTGGATATATTATTCGTGGACTATCCTTCACATAATGAAAACCATACACATTTTTTCCATAAGATCATAATATATTCATCATATATTCTTATAACAAAACATGAAAAGAAAATGATTTTCACAAAAAATATTAAATTTCATCATAGTATGACACATCTAAAATAATGACTCATAATCATTTCTTCATAATAACAATAAACAATCAAGATAAATAATAGTTATGTTTTCATTTATATATAACCCTATAACACAATAAGTATGTTTAAATGATGTTATTGTAGATGAATAATTCATTTAGAATGTATTCAAAATAATTTTGATAGAAAATACACTTTTCACTATGATATATATTATTTAAAATAAAAATATACTGAAAATTTAATGGATTTTTTTTACAATAACAATGGAAAATAATAATCAAAGGTTCAAATCAATGGCATGCCATAATCATGGAAAATTCTATTAACATCATAATCATTAAAGAAATGATTCTATTCAATCCTTCTGTAAAAAAGAAACATCATAAAAAAAGGGAAGTATAATATTTTCAATGACTTTTGTAAAAATTAAATAATGATTAAAAAAAATTAATCAACCAGTTATGAATATTGAAAAATTTTCATTAAAATATTTTAGAAAACATGGATATGTAATAATGTGGCTTTCTAATTTACAGTGGGAAAATCAAATAATTTTCTTTGTAAAATTCTTATTCCCATTGATTAAAAAAGGATATTAATGTAACCGAAATATCAAAATTATAGAAATTACAAGAGAAAGAGAACAATTAAATGGTTTTATTAAATAAGTATGATTGAATTTTCTCAATTGAAATTCAATAATAATCAATACTAATTAAATATGAATTTAAACAAAAATAAATTATATCATTGGTAACTTTTGGTTCATAATCCCAATTTTAATGAAAAATCCATGATAACCAATCTACAAGGCTTCAAACTCGACATTGAAAAGACAAGAACGGTGTTCTTGTTCCCTATGGGGTGGTTTTTGGAACCCATTCATCAACCAATAAACAATTAAAATGATTTTACCCTACATGAAAAAATATACACGAAAAATATACATAGCATAATGAAACAATTGAATAACAGATTGAAGAAATATTTTCCATAACTAATGAAATAATCTTCTAGAGATACAACACAATATAGCCATATAAAACCCTTTTTATATTTTCAACAATGAAAAAGAAAATATAAATAAAAACTACTCCATGTGATTTGTGGGGAAATTCACAATACCCCACCGCCGTCTACTAATGACCAGCCAATATATCCATAAAAGTATAACTATCATTACATACCCTTTTATGAATCATTAAAAAATGTATGGTCAATAGGCCCTAAGGGATTGTTTGTGGTTTGAGCCAAATGATATTTTTTGTATCCTACCCTAGTCTTCTATATCATGTATTCATATAATAATCTTAATAAGATAATGAAAACAACCTGGGTTGATAAATAGTTAAAAACCATTATATAAAAAATTTAAATTGTTCCCCAATTTAAAATTTTCAAAAAAGGCATGGAAAATTGTTTCGAATTTTAATTAAAAAAAGTACTAACAATTATAAATATTTAATATTCGGTAAAAACTATACAATAAAAAGTACAATTTTAAACACTCATATGATAACACTGGACATGTTTTCTAGATCACTCATATATAAAAAAAACAAGGACTATGGTGAACTCTATTAACTTTTACACAGGGACTTGTGAATTGTGGATCACCCAATGAGTGAAGCTGTTAAATGTCAAAAATAATTAACTATTACAAAATCCTTGGGATTAGAGGATAACCCTATGAGAGGCCCACACCCCCACCCCCACCACCACTGATGTAAACATGGAAAAATACAATTACAAAACCCTCGACAATAGTAACAAAGGATCATATACAATGTATACATCAATAAATATAAAAGGTATAATCAATAAAACAATTATTCGAAACACAACATTTTCTTAAAAAAACATTATCTAAAAACATTATTGACAATATATTTCAAAATGCTATGAATTTCAAATGTCTTTACCAAATGAAAGAGAGAATACTCATATCTATGATGTTTTTTGCATTTATAAATTAAAAAATTAAGAAGAAGAAAAATAAATTAATAAAAAAATGTAAAACTAAATGAAATTACTTATAAATTGGAATATGATAGAGATAAATCCACCTACCTCATACATGGCTCACACACAATATATGAGAAGAACTGCACAAAAGACAATATTAAATGATCATGGTTAAAAAACTAGTGGAACTAACATCTATTCAAAAGTAATATGTTTTAATTAATTATAAAAAAGGTCAAAACAGACGTTATATAAACATGTACACCACGAAAATTATGCCCCAAAAAAATGTAAAAGTGAATAACACATCAGAATAATTACTCAAAAATTGGATCTCTAAATCATGATGATAGGTCATATCCCTATCAGTAGACTCCCAACACATGAAACAATGATGATGATAAATAAAAGTGAAGGAAATACAATGAAAATGGATTGTTCAAACATAATAAAATAATATTGAACAAAATAATTGAATATTGAAGCCCATAATGGAGTGGTCGAAAGAATTTTAACCCACTAGAAAATGCAATGTGTAATACAGGGGATTGAGAAAGAAATCACATAATATATGAAGGAGTGAATGGGTATGAAATACCTAAACACCCAATGGGTATCAACATCAAGTCATGTAAATCCCATATTAAGAAGGTGAACCATCAAGATTTTATTGATTAATAAAAAGGCATTTCCTTGGGTAACAAATCCAAATTATTGATATCATTTCATTAATACATTTCACATCATGAAGGGATTTATTATCATGATCAAAAAAATTCAGAGCTTCTTCTTCGGATTAATTAACATTTGGAATATATAATTAATGAAATGATCATGTTCTTTAGCCAAAGCCCAAACATTGTTCCATTAGAAAAAAACCCGTGATATTCTCTAGGCCATCTGAGAGCAATGCTCAAGATCCTAAATATTAAAAATATAACATACCTTAACTAAAAAGTTTTAATTTTTAACACCATATGACATTATATACACAAATTGTCATGATGAAGAAGGGTTATTTGGAAAAAGGTGAGGCCACTACACCCGCATTGAATGTTTTCGGCCATAATTACTTGACTAATTAAATAGAATTCCCCCCAAGATGTTCATATTAGATTCAATGATACCTAGTGGATGATAAATAATAGGATATTTGGTATCTATATAAATCATATCCTAACTAGAACCATGGTAAAGTACAAGATGGTGCATCAATAAATAATATATATGTATAACCTCATGAATAAAAATAATCTAATCTGGTAGTGAAAAATTGTATGAAACATGACTAAAAGTAATAGTGAAGGCCAACTATACAATATATCTCAAATCTCGTTTTCCATCTTTACAAAGCTGCAGGTGACCATCATAAGTTATTTTTTCTGCAATACATAATCACAAATCGATGAAACATGCAATCATTAAATCATTTTTGTTGATTTTGTGTTGTATCCATGTATCCTTTAACAAAAAAGCTATAAATGATTCCTCTTAAATGAGGCCTGGTCCAAAAAATGAGGTCTTTCAGACATCATCCCAATGAATATTGTACCTTAATAGGTAACCATATGAATTCTCCAAATTTTCTATTTTGAACAATGACAATTTATTTTTATTATAAGATTACAAAACTAGTATAAAATGTTTTTCTCGTGATCTATAAAATCCCTAGTTATAATATTAGATCATATCATCAAGGATCTAAAGATCACATTCCCTATGATGCTCCATTTATAGGTGGTAAGCTACAAAAACCTATCCTAACTCTTTATCACCTCATAGAGACTCTTCCAAAACCTGGAGGTAAAACTAGGATCAATGTCTAGGATAATGGCAATGTGAACACCATGAAACCTTAAAAAATATTATATTTATAGCTTTCCTGATTCTTCAAACCTATTTTTGTACCTAACATGAATAAACTGTAATATTATAATAATTTTAATAATCACTTCGATGATATCATTCCATCCATGATATTTCTTTGGTAATCAAAAAATTCAGTCAATGGAAAACTCATATCAATTCCAAATCTACATTGAAAGATGCCAGAGTAGACAAAAGGGTTTAGGTGATCTTACATTATGTGTTTTTAAGTGTAATAATTGGATACGTAATAATCCATTAATCACATAATACATGTCCACCATATATGTCATCTCATGTAATAATATTTCCTTATAGATCCATGTTTAATGACCCATATAAATCAATGCAAATCACAAATCAATGAATTCAATATTGATAATGGAATGAATAATTTATCCTTAAATAAGGGAATATAATCAATAGTTAACATCTAACCATAAATAGTTTCCCCTTTATATAATGTTTCCTTAATTCCTCTAAACTCCTTATCCTGTTACTAGTCATGTGGAATAGAATCAAAGAGAGAATAAGATAACTAAATAATGATCAAAAGTTAATATGAATAATCCTTTTATATTTTCATAGATGATTGACTGAATAGAAAAATGTGGTTCGACACCTATTTTAATTAATAATCTGTAAGTGGTGGAACTATCATACTGAGAGCAATGGTGATGAATTTCTCCTTCGACAGTATGTAGGTGATGTGGAATTAAACCCTTTAATTGAATTAAATTCATCATATCTACCTAATATTTAGGTCCTTCTATGAAATGATATATCTCAGACACTTATGATTATAAATTTACTACAACCTCTTTTAAAAATTATATTGTTCCCACAATATTTGAATGTAAAACTTTTTGGAAAGATCTAAATCATTAATGGGGTAATAAATTTAGTGTAGCCAAACTTAATGAGGTCCATAGGCCATAACATGATCATCTTATATATTCACACCACACAGAGTAGTTCTAAATGAATTCCTAAATACTATAAACACCTTACCATATTATGTAATATCAAAATAAGAGATAAAATTTTGACATGTTTAAATTTCATAAAAGATTTATTCCATTTAGAATCAAATTTTAATTTCACACCTCTGTTGATAAGACCAGTCAACAAGGATTCCATATTTATGAAATCTTTAAGAAGAAAAAGATTGTATCTAGCTATACCTTATAATCTCTTTATATTAAAGAGGTTATATGGAAACTGACATGAAATGAAATACATCAACTTCTCCTAATTGATTGAAATTATTTTTTATAAAATCATCTTGAAAAATTATCACACTTTTTAGATCCATCAACTTCATTTCAAAGGTGTTAAATAAAGACAGTGGTTTTAAATGATTTCTAAGACATTATTCATATTTTGTGAATGTACACACATGTATCTCGAGTAAACTATGATTACATCCATGATCACAAAAAAAATTAAAATACTAATTGTATATTAGATTCATTAAATATATAAAAACAAAATGATAATTAATAGGAAAAAAGGGATGACATTATATTCATAATAGATAAACCTGCTCATGAATGCGGTATTTAAGATATCAGACTCCCAATCCCTGAGCTGATGATTTCTTGATGGATAATCAATTTTCAAAAACCATTTCTCCCCACAAACAATTCAAAAAAGTCATGCATGTGGGGAAAAGGGTACTTTTTTTAGCATGAACCACGTTCAAAAAATTATAGTACAAAAAATTGAATTCAATCATCCATATTCTTAAAAATGTGATTGGGGACTACCCATGGGAATACACAATGGAGAATAAAAACTTTCTCTATAAAAATATACAACCATATTTTGAGAAATTCCATGTTTTCTAGTATAATATATTATGGGGATATCGAGTTTTTATATTTACCTAATACCAGATTAATCAAAAGTTATACAATCAATATAGATTAAAACAAGATAATTCATCTGGGAAAGTATTATGTAGGTCCCTAACAACCAAATGGAGATCTCTAACAGGGAAAAATCCTCAGGGTTGACTATAATAAAAGAAAACATACATATGATCTCAAGTATATAAGGTCCAACATGAGTAGAGCTCAAATCCCACCCCCCCTAAAACACTTGATATCTCTAACCGACATCAAAAAATGAAACTGATAGAAGATAACTATCAATAATGGAATAGAGAGATTCTATCCAATTCATTCTTATGATCTAATTTAATATATCCATATTGAGATCTAATAAATCCTTAAAAAATATAAATCATTACATTTTTACCTACCCAATATCCAATTTAAAAAATATTGGGAAAATGATTGATATCACGCATCCCATTAAAATATTGTAAATACATCATAAATAACATAGTTTATTACAATGCATAAAAAATGAGGCCAAATACTTTTTTCCGTTAAAACAATAAAATGATCCATTTTATCATTTGAATGAAATGGTAAACTATTCTCACATTTAAAATCCATATTATATTTTCATTTGAAAAAAAATACATATATATATATCATGAACATAAAACCTCCTTTAAAAATAATGAGGAACGTATTATATAGTTATCAAATTATTAAACAAAAAAAATAATTAATACCAAGTCATGTGATTTTACACATTTAAAATGCCTCATAATCATTTCATAAAACATGGTACCTAGACATATACAATTTTCAAGAGTTGTCACACCCCATTCTGGGATGTTGGCAATGTTTCTTATTCACGGATGTAACCAATAGAATCCTTTAATGGTCAAAAGAATCAATATAATGTCTAAAACTTTTTCCTCAACGTGGAGAGCACACACACCATGAAATATACCCATTAAACAAGTACATACACATGAAAATATCATATTTATATGACAAGATATTGCTTTTATATCACCTACCATATTAATATTGATTTCCATAACATTTTGAAATCATATATGTCATTCCGTGGTCCATTCAATCCAAATATAACGACCTCAACATCCACACCAACTTATCCACACCACCCAATCATTAACCACATTCCAAAAAACATATACAAATTAATTATAGAAGTAATAATAAATTAATTATTTAAAACCCAACTCAACATAGTTGCAAAAAAAACTCATATTGTTATTGCCACTTATTAAAACTACGTGAAACTACGATGTCCAGCCCATAACTGACTCCCAACAAAAATCCATGGAAAATCAATAAAAGTTGTTAGAATTACAATAACTAATTGAAATCATTCATTTTGTAAATAAATGATCCTTTAATGTAGTCACGTAAATTAATGAAACCCCATGAAGCGACATGAACACGTTTTTTTAAGATCAATTATCAGTAAGCCAACTAAAAGCCCAATGTGGAAGGTAAAATTAAAAAATGCTCTAGTTGAATATTTTACAAAGCCAGATTTAAAGAACTATAATTTTTTAGTTAAGGAATATGGATGATTGGAGAGGATTTTAGAGGCTGATTCAAACCTCAAATACAAACCATTGTTTAAATAAACTCCCCCCCAAATCAATTGTTTGTGAATAAATAATGTGTTAGGATCACAACAAGTTTACCTCATCTAATAAGGGAGGAGGATGACATAGTGGATTAAAATCCCATGGGAATTTTTATAATTAACACCTTTTAATGATATTATAGGTTGATATATGGTTTTGATTCATTTTCTCTCAATCTATGCATGAAAGCTGTTCTATATACTAGAAGTTACAAAATATCTTCTATAGTTTGAAAATATGGTTAGATCGACGAACAAAAAACCATGTTATCAACACAAACTCTCATATATATTATGGTATGTGGTTTTTATAAATCATGTGGGACAATAATCTATGCTTTAGTCTCCCTATCACCTAGTAAAATTCATACTTTGGGTCACATGGTTTACCAAAAATCTTTTAATAAAATAGTATATTAAACACTGTCACTTCCAAATAAATTAAAACTCCATATGTATCCTAGTTTTACATGATTTCTACTAACATGTAAAAATGAAACCATACACCCTCCATTGAAAACTCTATTACCCCTATTAAAGAACCCAATTCTCTTGAGGCCACCCAGAGACCTGAGATACCTTCTTATCCACTTTCCTCTTTAAAAAATGTTGCATTTTTTCATTAAAATTCTATCACCATCATTATACGTTCCACATATAAATTTTTCAGATACATAAAAATAAATATAATATATTCTATAAATATCAACTTGCACTGATGCAGGATATAGTGGGGTGGATTTTTAAACATTATATCATATTTGTAACTTCATTTTACTAAATATTCCCCTTTAATTGTGACATATATATACCACAATTAATTTTCATAACGAAACAAATGAAATTTGAAAATTTAATATATTTTAAATCCATGACTCAAAATGCAGTTTCGATTTTTAAATAATCAATCTGTAGATGTGCAAAAAATAAATTATAATATAAATGAGTAAAACATAATATTTTTTTTGTAAAATTGTATTTTTAGGCATAAAAATCAACATACATAAAAAATGAATATTACTGATTCAAATTGAATAATTTAGATTATTATAAATTAAATTTTTTACATTTAAAATTAAGGGAAAATAAAAAATAAAATTTTACTTTTAAATTTCATGATTTATTAAAAATAAATTATGGTATATAAAAAATTAATTTTTTCACTAAACAATAGATAATTATTCATTTTCAAATAATCACAAATGTCACCTAACGTAAATTTTGAAGACTAAATTAAAAAAAATGTCTGTTAAAAAAATACAATTTCTTATTAATTTCAAAATTTATTATAAACTTCATGGATATAATGAAATCAAAATCCATTTAGAATATAATGCATTTTTTATTATTGAAAAGATTCTAATAAAAAATTGGGGCTTATTTATTATGAATTAATTAATAAATATTTATTGAGTAGGGCCATTATAAATATATTTCAGAATGATTTACTCATATTCATACCATGAAATTCAACATCTTGTCTATAATTTTCCATTTTCAATAAAAAAATTTCTATAGTACATAATAATTCTCTTAAAGCACATTTATTTGTGATAAACATGTTATTGTTCTTATTATTATTTTAATCTAATTTTTGTCTCTTACATTCTTTACACAATAAATACTGTGAATCCTTGAAATTTTATCTTGTTTATCTATTGTTAAATATTTTAAAATACATTTGATGAAAACCCACATCTTATAAAGTGATAAAATTTTTACTTTTAAAAGGGGAAGTGGGAAACATAATGGTTTTTTAAAATAAAGAATAATTGGCCCCGAATAGAATTATAACATTTTTGAGAAGTTAAAATATATACATGAATGTGAAAAATAACACCCACAAACAAACAAGGATTAAAATAGAACATGTGCATGATAATGTTAGTGAAAAAAAACCATAATCTTGTGATGTTTTAATATACCATCAATTCATCAGAAATAATGGAAAAATGATAAATTTGTAATCAATATTTTTTCCTCAATATTTTATATTCATTCACAATAATTATTTTTAATAGGATAAAATTAATTTACATAAATTATTTTCATTTCATAATTTAAATTTCATCTTTTGGTTGCGTTTCCATTAATTTATACTATACCTTTCTCTACATGAATTAATATCCTATTCAATTTTTCAATCCTGAAGAACTAAAATTAAATTTTAATGGATCATAAGATTTATTGAATAAAATAATTCAATTCCTTCAATTTTCAAATATTTTAAAAAACCAAATTGGTTGGTAGAAGGTATATAATATGTATAAATAAAATAAATTTATCTCCAAACCCACAAAAATAATACATAAACATTAATATAACACATTCAATAAATATTTAACCATAAAACACCTATAAAATATTTCTGACCAAAGTAAATAATTAAAAATATTTGTGTTATTAGGAATTTTTTTCAAGATCCACTTTATCATTTACCCTTGACCAAAAAAGTATCTCATAATGTCGTATTTCAAAAACATGGAAACCATGGTAATACATTTACTTAAAATAAGGGAATCATTTCCAAGCAAAGAAGAATTATAATAAAACCAAAAAAATATCATATATTCTTCTATTGTTTATCTAAATATACAAAATTAAAATTATTCATAACTAAACCATATAAGAATTCCAATATATTATACTGATTAAAGAACAATAATAATTATATTGTCTCTAAATCACTTTTCAAACCCATCAATATCTATATTGTAAAAAATAAGTTAAAAAATTTTGTTAACAATTTTATAATAATTATCTATTATTACCTCAACATCAATGATATTACTAAAATTGATTTATATCATATAAATTATAAACATCTCTAAAAAATATAAATTAAATAATCCTAAAATAATCTTCTAACAAAAACATATATTTACTGATATAGTGTTATTTCCTTAAATGATTCCCAAAATATTCTTAATCATCTACAATTCTTATAACATAATATATTAAATTGGGTATTTTTACAATTTAATTTATGTTCAACCTTATAATTATCAACCCATTAAACTTTAGGTTTATCATATATTCTAATAGAATATCAAATGTTCCCTTAGGTTCGATCCCCTCATTTATCGTAATGTGTAATCAAGAAAATGCGAATTAATCAACGAATACTTCCCAGAAGATTCTATCCAAATGACCATTTTTAGGCCCAAACATCATGCATCGATAATGACCATGTTAATTCCCCACACGCCTTATCTATACATGTCACCACTATGTGAATATATTTCACTACTTTATCCACTTTATAGTATACTAAAAAATTTATATTTTCTAGGAAAAATAAACTCCTTTTTTGGATAGCATAGAATGTTCAACTCTACTTAGTACTATTCTATGGTTTCTCACTAATTTTTTATAATAATAATTTTCAAAGATAACTAAATTCAACATTCATTCCAACTATGGCCTACCTAAAAATTTCATGCATTAATTTTTTATCTTATTAGATTAATAGACAACACATAACATTACGAAACGTAATTGATCCATAATGGATTAGTGTGTTTATAAAAATAGATACATAAAACACTTCTACATTAAATTTCATTATCATATCCCATTTATTTCTAAAAAAATACCAACCATATTATACATATCATACATAAAACATTTTATAATATTCTATAAAAAAAGTAACCTATCAATTGTTTTTTAGCTTCTCTCTAAAGGTAACAGATATTTTCAATTGAAACTCCCTACGGTTTTATGAACTATTTTATTTAAAAAAATAAAATTTATTTCATGTATTTTTTATAAACTACAATATGTTAATATTTTACTACACACTACACCTGTTTATCATGTATTACATACAACCCTGAGTTTCTATGAAACTTAATTTTCTTATTGTAACTTTTTAAACTATACAATTATAACATATACGTTAGAATAGAATATATGAAATGTAATAAATAAATAATTAAATTATGTTATAAAAGTGTTTATTAATTCAATTTATTATTCATTAATGAAAAATATTTTTTTAAAACAAAATGAATGGTTTTTTGGAAAAAAAATTTCAAATGTGCACAAATGTTTTTTATACCAATAAAATGATCAAATAAATATTTTTGGATAATATTAATGAAATATATATATATATATGTGTAGTATTAAATATAATGATTATAATTAATTTTTTTATAGATATGACATAAGAAAAAATCCAATTTTACACATAAAATAAGTATTTCACTAAAAGGTTGTTTTGCTGCATTTTAATGGAAAACTTCTTTTAAATTTTGTTTTTAGTCATTTATAAATTTTATTTGACATAATGAAACTTCTTATTTGAAATCAGTATATAATAATTCACTTTGGTTGAGTATTTTTTTATTTTTTGTAAAATTTTTAAGTTTTAATGAATATGGAAAAATACTGATTTTAATTTAAAACAACATTTTCAGGGAAATAATTTATAATGTTAATTAATATTTTTTATTGTTTTTTAATTTTCTTTTTTAATCTATTGTAGGTCAGTCGACCTTATTTTAATGAATTTCAATATAAAAACACAAAAATATGTTTAATTTTTTCACTTTAAATAACTATTGTTTTGTTCCATTTGCGAGATTAATTTTTAATTAATTTCTAAAAATTATGTGAATTGAGTTTAGAAAGTGGATTAAAAAAATTTAATCCTAAGGTCCAAATTTCTTAATTATTCCCCTTTTATTTTTTTTGACAAAAAGAATAGTAATTTGAGTAATTTTGATTACCATAGGGATTTGAAAATTAGGAAGTTAAAAGTAAAGGAAAATATTAAAATTATTAGAAAACATCCCTATAATTTTCACAAAAATTATTGGATGAATTTAATCCATGCCCGTAACACATAATAAAATATTTATAATATTTTAAGGTGCTCATGTCTATGAAAATTACTTTTATATTATTAAAATCAAAGAGAGCGGAATAACGCCATACTCATCATTTTAATATGTCTAATATTATTTTTATGAAGTTTGAGAGATTATATTCTCGACTATAAATATTATTATAAGAAATAAATTTTTTATCTACATCATAAAAATTTTATTTTAAATTATTAGCACAAAACAATTATCGGAATTAATTATAAAATAATGATGTAATAATTATTCAATTAATGAATCAATAAATCAAATGCTATTTGAAATATTAAAATAAATATATTTTTACATAATTAAGCTGAAAAAATAAATTTAATGTTGAATATGACATGTCAGGGGTGTATTAAATGTGTATTTATTGAAGTAATCTTACTGTATTAATTTTCATAATGCGAGTGTAATTGATACTTCTGTTATTGACAATTATGATATTTGATGATATTTTTTTAAATTATTTTTAAATTAAAAAAAATTAGAAAACGTCAAATGAGACGATATATGGTCGAAAATATAATAAATTTTCCATTTATGGTCTAGTAGACACATTATATGTATAAATTTTATCCTATTAATATTGAAAAACTATTTACCACAGTCGAAATTAAAATGTCTTAACTAAGGTTTATTCAAAATGATAATATATATAATAACACAAATACTTGACCAAAATATTTTTTTATGTTATTAATACATTATCATATCTTATCATAGAATTAATGGAAATTTATAGGTATTTAGATTAACATTTAATGTATCATAAATTAATCTTCACATAAATTTCTAAAGTGAACCTCATGTCTCTTATTAATGTGTACATCTTATATTTTCATCACACTTCATAACCTATTTGGATCGACCAAATTATTTTAAATTAACCTTAAAACATTCCTCTATTAATTATAGATTCATTACAATAGGTTGGCATCCAACGAATCAAGTCCTTTTGTGCAGTTCTAAAGTATATACCCAATGAAGAGGTAACTTTCAGCAACGAATGTTTTGGGTTGATTTCTTTCGAAAAAGTCTTACATTATTTTTATTTCATGGTTATAAAAAAACCAATATATCTAAAATATTCATATACATTTCAATATTGAGGGTTTTATCTATACTCACTCACACTGTATTAAAATGGGATACACAATCATCAATCATGTCTACGGCGGACTATCGCCTCATGAATCAATATCACTCATATTTTTATATCCATGTTTCAAGGTTGGGAATAAAAATTTAATTTGTGTTTTTATATTATATATATATATATATTAGTGATTTATTTATGCTTCTATATCTATTATATAACATTTACCTTTATATCATTCATTTTTGTGGAAATGTGTTATCTTTGTTTATGGATGTGTGGAATGTAACCTCCTCATGGCTATGTGATTTGTTCACACATTACGTAGAATGTATTGGGGATGGTTTCATTGAAATATTATGATATGTATTAGATAATAATTCTAATTGAGTAATATTATATGTTTATATATATATATATATATCATTTTCTTACATTATTTCAATATGAAATGAAATAAACACAGCGTTCATGCATACTTAGAGATACCATCTCCATGAACGATATTTCATTGTCTATTAATATCTTTTGTAGATAATCATAAATACATATACAAGGAATATATTTTATATTTATTGAATTTTTATAAATTTTTATATTACTAAATCATAGTATAAAAAATAAGACAAATAACAAAATGTAAAATCATGTACGAGAAATGAAGTTGTAATTACCTAAAATATAAATTAGTCTTGGAATTGATAATAAGTGGGTAAAAATAAATCCATAAGTATAACATATATTGTATTATATAAATGAATAGTTTTCATTAATATATTTATAACAGACTTATTTTTATTATACATGTGGGTTTCACGAGTATGTTGAGAGTCAGGATATAAAATAAGGGATTTATGTCTCACCTTTATTCTTATGGGACACATGTCTTAGACACTCCATGATTAATATACATGTTTTATATACTACACATGATGTGATTTAATAAGATTTATATTGAATATAATGGAATTTTTATATCCATATAATTTTCATTCATTCATGGGGCATATATTTTACTGATTAAAATTTAATGGGTATTTTTTTCTCATCAATATTTTGGATTTTTTCATTTTAAGTCTCTATTAGTAAATATTTATCATTCATATTTATGTTTTTAAAAAAAATCAAATTTATTCACTATTCTAAAATGGATGTATAAATTCATTCTTTTCCATTTTTTACATTATACTACACTGATTGAAGGGAATCTAGTTTGTCATTTTCCAAATGAGTTGATTTTTATATTTTTATGAAAAAGTATTAATGTAATGTTTTTTAAATTATACAGCATGAATTTAATTTTCTTCCTTCATGGAACCATAATTCAATGAAGATTTATTTACAATATTCAAGTTTTATTTTCAATGAAAATTTTTTCAATTACAATTGTGCCTCATTTTATTAGATGAAAACGTTTTGAAAGAAGAAATGATATTTTCTCAAGAATTATTTTCTAGTGATCTATAAAAATTGTTATCCACCTAAGCTAAAATTATCTGTTGTTACTTATTTCCTACCGTGGATATGATTCAATGATAATATTATTATTATCTCTAATAATCTTTTATCTTTATGATGGAAAAATATTTATTAAACCCATTTCTTTTACATGGGTTATGTTATGATTGAATGATATTTATGAGACCACTTTTATTCTATGGGATCTGATCCGATGAATGATTTATGTCCTTATGGAATAGATATGTATGGTTTTAATTATGTTATAGGCAGGAAATATATCTTCTTCCAATGCATTGGTTAAACCTAATCCACTATTGGATGATGGGGAAACCTGATGTTCTCTAGGAAGATAGAGAATCCCGATCCACTATGGGAAAATGGGGAAACATAATCCACTATTCAAAGATGGGTAAACTCAATCCCTTACATTAAAATAACTCAAACTTGGGATAGTGGTGTGTCCCACCAAGTAGGTGTTGTCCCTGTGAATTGCACTAATATGTTTTGTCAATGAACCTTGATTTTATAGTGAATGATATTACATGTTTATTTATCTTTTAACAATTCAATTTATTATTCTTATGTTACTAATTCATGGTTTATTCTCTTAATTACCTTATTAATTCGTGTCTTATAAACATCCAATCATTTATTCAATGTTTTCTATATAATGATATATGATAAGAATGTTATTCTTGATAATGTTATGATCCATTTTTAATACCGTGAAAAAAATATGCTTATATATCACCGATGTTTAGTCTTAACGAGAATTTGAACTCACCCTTTTCTTATGGTTCGTTTCCACATGTAAATAAAACAAGTTTTTTAATAGGGGTGCTAAATGGAAAGATCATTATGGGGGATTTTGATGATCTGTCACCAAATTAGAAAATTTCATTTCAATTTCCAAATTCATTAAACTATTACGACACTTCAAAATGTGTTTGGGTGATGTAAATAATATTCATGTAAAATGATTTAATATCCATGTAGAAAAACCACGGGTCATTATATCAATGATAATTTAATAATAAAATATAATATGTTTTTTAAAAAATGTTATGAATATCCAAAAACAAATCCCAATAATAATTATATCATAAACAAGAGGTATGGAACAAATCCTGTTAGATAAAAACATGTGAATCCTAAATATATCAACAAACATGTATTGTGAGACAAAAAAATTAGAATAAGGAATATTTTTGTAGAATAAAAATAATCATAGAAAATATTTTCTCATGTCATGGGTAATTTATGTATCTATCATAGTGGATTGGTAAAACCCCCATTCTATAATTCCCTTATTTAAGGGTCACACACAAGGTTATCATTGTATACAAAAGATCTTACTGAACATGATTCACTCCTATTCATGAACCGATTATCTCATAATATATCAATTTTTACCTCATGCATTTGAGGATTAAATTATTCTATTACTACCCATTACATTTTTTATATCAAACATATTTGATGCTTAATATCTAAATCCATTCGCCATATCATTGTATCATAACCTATATAAAATAAATAGGTTTCAAAAACATCTCATCATTTTTCCACTGCTTTGATAGCCACTTTGTGAGAATTATAAAATAGATAAAGGAAATTATACATTCATTAAAAATATAATATAAATTAAATCATAAATAAAATTTTATTATTAATAGTATATACTCAAATAATCATCAAAAACATATTTTTATACTTATGTAAAAATATAAAACTATTTATATAAAACATAGAAACTTTTTTTTAATTTTTCATTACATGGATTATAATAAATATTATTGTCAAAGGAAAATGCCACAAAAATGAAATATATTCAAAATAAGTTGTCTAATAGCTGAATTACACTAATTAAATTAAATAAAGGCAATTTTTGGGTTCACATTGAGACATTATCTCATAGTATTATCCGGTTTTAACCTTTTCACCCTTATCAAGGAGGAAAATACATATCATGGTTACTATTACCAATGAACTAAAATAAAAGGGAAGTATTTATAAAATTCAGGATAAAGATTTAACAAATGGTAACGATTTTTTTTATTATTCACTTTTTATAATTGGATAAATCAATTTTAATATAAATTTATAATGTTCCATGATGAAATGTTTTAGAAATATATGTTTGAAGCATAATAATTTACATATATATAAATCATGAATACTGTTGATTAAAAAGGATTTAATTTTATTATGATAAATAAAATAATTATATAAAAAATTCATAGCAAATACAAAAAATGAATCTTTGAAAAATATTTAATTAATTAAAATAAATCTTTGTATTTTAAATAATGGAGAATTTTCACTATTCACTGAAAAGCAATCATTTCAGAAAAATCCAAAAATAGTACTACGATGTCAAAAACAAAGTCCAATTTTAAAAATAGAATTTTTAAATTAATTTGAAGTAAATTATAATTTCTTGGAATATATTTCCCGTAACATATTTTTTTTTAAACCTAAAATGACTTCATTACAAATTCTATTCATATTTCATAAGAATTAATCAATGGTTTATTATTGAGTAGGAACTGAATAACATGTATTTCATGAATTATTTTCAAATATTCGTACCAAATGATTCAACTAGTAGGTTATAACAGTTACATATAAAAAATAATATTTCTATTAGATACCATAATTATCCTAAAATATGATGTTGTGTTTCAAAAACCCTATGGGTCTTATTATTCAATTATACTAAATTCTCATGGTTTTAAATTGATTAAGAACATAATAATCATGGAGAATTATAATATCATCATTATATTTGGTGTGCCTCATACCATATTAGTGGACAATGACTCTTGAATCCATTCTTCAAATATGAAAAGGATGTACCCGGAGTACAACACTGTGTCAAACAATAATTCTCACTATCATATAATGGAAAATTGGATGATAGTGTATTTTGATTAGTCTATTTCAATTATACTTCCTCATGCCTTTTGGGTCTTTCATATGGCCACCTACACCGTAACATAAGAAACCCCACATTTTCTTGTATACTATCTAGAATTAAGTCTTCCTATAAATGTCCAATTTGAGTCACTCTAAAACACTATATGTGGTCCTCTATCAGAATATGACTAATCGAATCAGTGAATCGATAAGTTTTAATGACCCGATGATAATATTTTCACACATTACACCATATGATGGTCCATAGACATCAAATTTCATGAGAATTTATCAATAAGGTCTACTTATAGCCATTCCTATAAGGAGAGTTATTATTGGTTCTCAGAAAAAATGTGGTACTAAGGAAGAAACAAACAATGATAGATCCAATGTGGTAAATACCTTATGTTATACATAATATATATTCCAATAGACCTTACTCCATTCACACAATGGATAGCAACACATCACACCCCCCACTAATACTGGGTTTACAATTAATACATATCATAACTCACATGTGATCAGGGATGTACTAGAAATTAAACAGTATAGCACTCATGTAATTACCATATTATGTTTAAATAAATGGTAACCTTCTATTCCATATAAAACCAAACATTGAGGTGGAAATACATTATGAAATACTAAAAATTATTCATAATGTTGAATTTTATATTGCATATTTCCCCTTGCATTTGAGTTTAAAACTTGTAGATGTATTCAAAACATGGTATAAAGGTACTGGGTGTGTAGCGAAAGAATATAGGATGGGTAGTTAACAGCTTTCATTGGTGATCGATGTAACTACATCATCACTATTGAAGAGTGGCCTAGTAAAATCATGATTATACAACCCAATTCATTTAAATCAAAAAACCAAAAAAAAAACAATCATATGATATGAATTCATGCTCGACACATGCTCACCGATAATGATCAATTTTCAATGAAACTAAATTTGTTCATCTTCTGATCATTAAAAATTATTATAATGTTTTTGTAATCATCGATCTCCAAATTGTGGGTTCTAGGGTTGGGATTATATGATGGCTTCGACTTCCCTACTGACACTACATCTATGATCCAATGAAATGTGAAGGAAAACTCAATCCCATTTCTATGATAATTATTTTCATTCTCTATGAAATATAAGAGAGGTATATGATATCCAAAAATGAGGAATAAATAGTACCATCCATTCAAAAATCCTCCTCCTTGTATTGTGAGTTATAACATTACTCTGAAAAAGCTCCCCAAAACACAAACATTTTTTACTCACTACAAAATCAAGAAATTACATCGTATGATTAATATAGTGCATAATAAATATAATTTATATTATTTTCACATACTTATAAAATAATAAATATATTACCTGATAATAGAGATTCATTAATTAAAGACGTAATTAATGAAAATATTAAATGAAAAATGAATATTAAAATAATATTAATATAATATATTCCAGGTATTTTCGTTAATAGATGAAAATAATTATATTCAATAAATTTAATTCTAATTATTTTAAAAATGATTAAGATGAATATATTTATTTCAAGGATGTCATATATCATCATAAATTACTAGAATCCTATAGTGGGGCCTAAAATACCATATTATACTATTAATCAATTTAGGGATGAATTTTTAATATTCATAGTATGTGACATTCTTGAAAATTATATTATTAGAGGTAAACCACATTCATGGACTATGAGTGTAGTATATAAACCTATTATGTCCCCAAAAGTGATAATAGTTGATATAAAAATAATAAATATACTCTGAACACACACTGCGTAATATAATAACATTTCTTACTATATTTAATAAATATCGATTCAAATTACTATCATCATCCTTCTAACATTTATTATTCATTTAAATTACTGGATAGACTTACACTCATTTACGATGGATATATACTTACTGAAGATACAAACTACATAATCCAATAGGCTTGAGATATCACTTCCTCATCCCAAAATCATAGAATTCTATAAGACAATTCAACCAATTCCATACCACTAAAGACACTCCCAATATAGGCTATATCACCAAAAATTTAATTCCATGTGTTTTACTTATATAAATGTATGTGATCAAATGGTACACAATAATAATGATCTCATGTTAGGATACAAATAACCATGATCATTGACAAAAAATAAATCCTAAAACAAGTGGGGTTACTATTGGTGGGTCAGTCATCATGATCTTATCTACATCAGATCGTGTAAACATCATGTGAATTTGAATCAATGCTAATGTCCCCCACAACATGTTATTCTTGAATCATCTATCCCCCTATGTTTTATTTATCTAGAACATATGAATTTCAGTAAGATTAATTTCATAGTATTTATAGGTTCTCACTATATCCTATGAACTACTACAATAGTTTGATAAGAAAAGTAATAAATGTACATTAAAATTTAAATATTTGAATTAGTATAATCATAACTATTATGGTATTTCCAAATCTTGCATAACATACTATATACAGTATAAAGTTATAAAAAACATGTTTCAACTTTTTCTAGTAATGCCACTGTTACAACACTCCCACATTCACTATATATAAATATATATCTAACCTCGTAATGAATCATATTATAAGATAGTGTATTTATTTACTTATAGATGATGTCATGGGGCTTACATGTCTCCACAACAAACCAATTCTACTATCTATGATTTCACATCCTTGAGTAAGAATCCTCATGATATGATATTTATAATTATATTACTTTATATCCACTATCAAAGATTATCATTTTATAGTTTACCTAAATTTGAATTTTCATAATTTTTACTATGATAAAAATGTACTTACTATGTGATATTTCATGTCCTGAAAAAAGTCATTTCTTTTTTAGACTACTTTTATAACTTCCTCATACTCCATAATAAACATGGTATTTTTGGATATTTCTATCATAGTATATATATCCATATCATTATCATTTCTTTATGTTTTCTATGAAATAAAAAAATTTAGGTATAAAATAATAATAGTGTGCTTCCACTAAAAACTATTGTTCTATCCTATTCGTGTTCAAGGTACATATACATTCTACTTCTGTAAGTACAATTTGATAGTTCTGATTGCATCCTATGAAATTATTTATGATTATACTAATATTTTGATCCCATATTGTATATGTTTGAAATATCAAATCTAGTAAAAAAATGGAAAATTTGATAGACCCATTACTGGTTCTAATATAATTATGCTTACCACTTTAATAATACTATATGTCTCATTCATGTCTTCTTCCAGAGATTTATTCCATTTGACATTGGTAAAACCCATATTTAAGTTTTCTAACTTTTATCTTTTCAATACCATTATATTATATGTAATGTTTAATAGGTCTATGGAATCATTAGATATTCCTTATTGGATATTTACCACAATACATAGGCTACTAATTTATGTTAATATCTAGAGCGTTACATTCATTATGGTCATAAAAATTTATGAGGAATAATTGTATTTCATATGTTAGAAAACACAATTGACATTGAACACCATGGAACTCCCACTAACCACTTGTACAAAAATGTGAAAAATTCATTCCCAATGAATGTTATAATATAAATTTTTACATAAATCTAGAATTGGATTTCAATAACATGAAAAACGTATTTTCATTACATAGTTTTGACAACCATTTATGGTTTATTCATACATATTTCTTACCCGATTGGTTGTATTGACATCTAATGATCAATATGATGATCATAATAATAATCTATGAATAATAATATTGTAATTTATTTTGCAATAATTGTGTGGTAATACCAATTGAGCCTTATTTTTAAATCTATTATGCCACCCATGTATCATCTTCTTAAATATCCACTGTAGAAATCAGAATCAGAAGATATTGTACTTTGATATATGTAATCCTTTATTCAATTTAAATTGGTGTCTTAAATCATAGCTAATTTATATATATTTCTTACTTCTAGGATTATATAACCATATTTTGTGAATATAAAACCACAACTATGGATTAATCCTTCTTACACATTACGTGTCCCTAGAACATTCCATTTCCACCTAGTCTTGTGGAATTTGTTCCTATTCCAACAAATTTTGTATTTTCATCAATAACTACGGCAAGGTAAAAATTTATCCCACTATCATTAATATTGATATGCACCCTTGAATATAAATATAGTCACTCACCTGATTATAAATTTTATTTCATAGATATTTATTTAATATTCTTATAAACATTATGATAATTAATTTAGAAGCACATTATGTTTTCACGAAGCATGTTTTTTTATATCCATCACAAACAATTTGGGTTTTAATAGTTTTCATTATAACATATATGGTTTTCATCATACTATAACTCATATGATATCTGGTATTCATTTTAGTTTCAATATTTTATTGGTATAGAAATATGTTTTCTAAAGCGTGTCTCATAATTAAAAGGTAGTATATTCATTGGAAATAAATTTTATCATTCATTCCCCATTTACAAACTTTATAAATCAGAGGTCTATATGACAATTTTTAATTAGGAATTAATCCATAATACATTATATTGATCAAAGTGAACATGTGACACACTTCATTGAACCACCACATTAGAATAATAGATTTTATGTGGATAAGGTAAGGCTTGTTTAGTGATTACTACATGATACATTATTATGATCGATGAATGGTTGGTAAAGATAGTTTTCGATAGGTGGGCATAAAAAAACTAATATGTATTAACCATTACTATAACATACTATATTTTTACATTGTATAAGAATATGTTAAGGGAATCTAACAAAGTGTATTTACAACTAGAATATACTTGGAATTGTTTATCATGACATAACCCATTGGGACCTGCATGGTCATTGATATGTCGAGTGTGACTACCAAATGAATACCTATAATATGTAAATGATTGTAGAATAGTTCTGTGTAAGAATATTACACAAATGAGATTATTTACTATAATGTACACATACATGTACACAAACATATCCTAGACCATATAATGTATAAATTTAAACCAATTGATAGAAATAGATGTATATGCCTATGATCCCACAATAATAGTATGGAAGATAAGCAATCAACGTGATAAATAGAAAACTACAAAGGATTCTAGCAAATTCATTGGGAGGTGACTACCATAAAATTCAACACCATGTATTCTCTTTAGTCTTTTAATCCTATTCTAATCCCTATCTTATCTCAGTCATCATATGTATCTATCTAATGTAATCTCATCTATATATGATATAACATGTGCGGGGAATTCCCATGATGGGGTGAGTATTATAATACCCAATTGGTTACCTTGAAATAACTAAGAATAAAGTAACATGTTTTTTATAAAAACACAAGATATGTCAATAATATAAGAGACAATAATATCTAGATATGCTCATAGAAAGAAATTTGTATCATGAATGTCTCAAACAACACTATCATCCACACAACACTGCTCGACGATTATATATAATGATCATTCCATATGAGCACACATTAAAAGCTATTATAACATCGTGACACCTATCCAAAATGGTCAAGATAATTGGGCCTCGTGTGAGATGTACTCACTAGATATCTGAAGATATCATCATTCTTTTAAGAGATCACACCTAGTCCAATAGAGGACACCTAAAAACTCAATAGGTATACCTTCTAGAAATTGGGATCAATTATATTTTCATTTAGGTTATCAAAACACTGAAAACTACACCTAGTTACGATAGAGGATCCCACTATATTCCTATCGTGTTATACATCAAACTCTATCCAACAAAAAACACATGTGGCATACCAAAATTATATATAAAATATGTATTTTCATAATAAACCCCCATAGACAATGACGTGGGTATGGAACTCAACTGAACATGGTCTTTGATGGTGAAAAAAGGGTTTCGTTCAAAATTATACGGAGTAAATCAGGTGCACAATGGGTACATAACATGTAATTGGGGTGAATTTCATATCATTCCCACCCCTTTTCTACTTGTATATCAGCCAATCACCAAGAATGTAAATGAAAAAATAAAGAGAATTTCCTCTAAGGGTATAAAGAATTTAGAGAGAACTAACACTATTCTCATGAATCATGTCCATGATTCTGTACATTGGGTCATGGAATGGGATTCATTGATGTTTTGTTTCAGTACTAGTTGAATTTTTCAGTTTTTGTCAAAAATGATGTTTTCGTGCATGGTGGATGGGATTCATGTGAAGAGCGCCCTTAATAGAAATATTTGGCATTTCATAGGTATCCATGAAGCTTGATTTTAGTGGCCAACAGTTAGGATCGTAGTTTGTTCATTGTATAGGAAAATATATAGAAACCATACATATTGGTTCTAGAACTGGATATATGCATTTAGCATGGTTGATGAATGGTTTGGTAACCATGTTTCCATCCAAGGTGGTACGAAACTCTTATTTAGTATAGGGAATACAGTTGGTGCACAGATTGTCAAACTATGTGTCCAAACCAATGTGAGTATCCCACATTGTTAATATTTTGAAATTCTAATTGTTCTCCGCTTATGTTTTTACCCAAATCAAGCCCCCCACCCTTGAGTCATTTTGACGTCATGAAGGTATCCCCTTAGCCTTATCCCATTGTTTACCCTCCCTCGATGAATGCATCTCCTAGTTTCCAATATGAGTTTGTTATGGTGTTTTCCATTTTCCATTATTTTCTCTTCTCCTCTTCCATCACTCTCATGTACTTGGTTAACATTTGTGGGGTTCCTCTTTTGTTTGAACCCTTAGAGTATGGGCTAATGCTTGTTTCTATTTCTTTGTTGTTCAGATTTTTGGATTGTGTCTCGGACTTCAATCATCCATCACTAGAAATTTCATCATATTTTCACTCCATTGTGGAATATTCTTCCAATATATTCTTTTTCATCACATTCCAATAAATTCTTGAGCTTTCTTAATTTCATCCAAAATAATATAATCTTCTTGGTGATGTGTTTGTATATTATTTTGATGTATTTATATTGAAAAATTGATGTGGATTGTTATTTAAATGATTTTTTTAAATATTCGTATGTGTTCATATGTACAATGTGGTTAATAAAATGTCGACTTTTCACTTTTAATGAAATTGCAGGGTTTAATAGTATGTGTGACATTAGTTACATTATGATGGTTTAGTAGGATGTTCATATTAACATTTCATGGAAAATTTGGTTCCATAAAAAGATTTTTTATTCTATATTAGGATTTCAAGGGTGACAAATTGGATGTAGGAACATACTTATGTTCATGGGGTGTACGTATGTATGAGACAACAAATGATAACAACCTTGAATAAAATAAATACCTGGTTTTTTCAAAACACTCAACTTTTCGTACTCCCATATTTCTCAATTCCCTTTAATCCTATATTTTTTTAAATGGTTCATGGTATCAATGTGGTTTGAAAATGGTTTGAAATGTTATGATAAAAATTATGCACCATTTGTTACAGTGGAATGTGGATGGATTTCAATTGGTATGAAATACCATTTGGATCCTTCATGAATATTTTCTTTTTTCATCCTAGTTGTGACATGCTATTGGAAATAGAATTGATATTGAAATGTAAAAGCTCATTTTTATTTGTGCTCATGAATTTTCTATTTTATATTTTGATGGAAATGGATTAGAAATGTTTTATATGTTTATTTGATGAAGACATGATGTTAAGACCTGTTTTCTAATTATTCCATTTGGGAAATGAAGGTTGTTTTGGAAATATAAATTCTTTGTTGGAGACATAGAATGCTTTGAGAAATGGTTCGAAATATTTTGTGATGTGATAGCCCGATTGGAACATGGGAACGAAATTTATTTACATGTGATTTTTGATTCATGTATTATAAATGGAGACCATTATAACATGAATTATATATTATGTAGTGTCTAGTACATGGGAACATGTGTATTTTGTCCATTGGAACTTTGGATAGATCATCTCTAATTACTTCTGCATGATAAAGATATTGGTTTTGGTGTTTCCCATTTTTCACTATTTATTAATAATAATATTATTCTTATCATAGGATTATTAGAAATATTTTAGAGGTTCTTGTGACTGTTGGGTTTTGTCCATAATTAGATGGGTTAGTACCACCTGGATTTCTAGAGGCCAGGTGGGACATCCCGCCGGTGTGTCTAGTTTAGAGGATCTAGTTAGTTATTTTCTATAGAGATGCACCATACACCAGTATGTGAGTCTCGTCCGAGTATTCCCATGGATATCTCTAGGTTTTTTCATGAAAATTCACGAAATTATCTACTTTATGTTTCATTTAATTCTGATACACTTTGGATTATAAATATTCTTGATTATACGTACTTTTTTTTAATCTATTTTTTTCTACAGTGCCATATATTGTTAATTGTTTTGGATTTTGAATATGTGTTATTTTTGAAATGGAAAGTAGAATGTGAAAATGGTATTAAAAAGGAAGGTTGTTTGTGTTGTTTGAAAAACTGATTTAAAGAGAGTTGTGTTTGGTTTTTTAAATTGATTTGAAACCTGTGTTCATAATATTTTTTCAAACTAATCTTTTTGGAATGGTTCGGGAAATAAAATTCATGGATTATGTTGTGGTTTCCTACTGATCTCCTAATCTCCCACCCTACTTGATCCATTCAATGTTAGTAGAATCAACATTTTTAGGTACATGTTTCTAGTATGATTTATCATGGAGCATGTTGGTCTTGTGGGAGGTGGTGACTATGAGGTCACATGGGGGTCATGTTGTCCTTAATTTGGTATAGTTTTTTATTTTTAGTCATTAGTTGTGAAAATGTATTTATTATCTGGGTCAATTTATAATTTTTTTAGTATCCAATTATTTTGTTATTCTTCATTTTAATTTTATTATATTTGATCCTCGTTTATTTGGGATAAGTTATTCTTAATATGGTTACTTTGATTCCCAATACTAGTTTTCAGAATGTGGGTATCAAGAAAACCCCTCAGACTGTGTCTTAGAAATGGTTATATGTTTGGTTGGATGGAATCCGAGCTTGGTTTGTGACCAAATGTTAGTAGATAATACCCTTTTAAATTTTCATATCAGGTAGTAGGATATTAGGATTTCCTAGACTTGAGAGGTATGTTTGGGAAGAGCATCACGAACTCTTGTTCATTCTAATGGTAGATTTTCCCTGGTTATCCTAGGATTGGAATCATGTTTTGGTTTATGGATTTTTTGGGGTTAGGAATAAAAAAGGAGGCGTTCCATTTTTATGTCGTGAACTAATAATTAGCAGTGACCCTTGTGGTGTCTAAAAGCATTGTTAATTCTCCTATTTGTTGTTAATGATTACAAGAGTCATGTCCCACTAACTACATCACCATATTATTCATGGCTACTTGTTCACCACTCTCGTAGTTCGGCATTATTTATTTTGGCCTCAGTGAATGTGAGAATGATTTTAAATTAAAATTGGTTATGAAATTGAAATGATCTGTTCCATGTTTTTTTAAAATTATAATGAATAAGTATTAAAATAATGTTCCTTGGATTGAAAATTTGAAAAAACAAATATAGGTGAAATATAATGTGTGGCCTTTGGTATTCATTATGAACATCCTTATATGTGTGAATATGTATGGGAAGTGCATGTTGGAACATGTGAATGGAATAAGAGGATGTTGATTGACAAAAATTTGATAGTTGGTATTATTCAATGTGTTAGTATTTCAAATGAATGGTTTGTCTGGGTTTTTCCGAGTGGGTTTTTTAAATGGAAAATGGATTCAGATGTTTTTCATTATGTAAATTGGATCTTGGAATTTGGAAAGTGTCCATGAATGAAGGGGGTTTTTAAATTGGGATGGTAGTTGTGGTTTTTAAAAAGATTATTTTTTTGTTTTTGTAAGGATTGGATTTTGATCCTCTCGTTTTGGATTGTGTCATTCCTTTTGATTGTGTTTTGGATTGGTGTTGATTTTGGTTTTGGGTTCCAAGTGATATTCAGAATATACAGTCCATAAATGTCCACAATGTTTCAAGTGAAAATTTTTAAAAAAAAATTCTTCATTATTATATCTTTTCTATTGTGGTAATTGAGTTCATAAAACGGTAGTGGAATAGAATGAGAATGTATAGAGTATCTTTAAATCATTGGTAACTCCTGAAGTTGTTAGAGTCCTCATTGTTATGGGTTTCTTCGAGGGTCCAACTCTGGGAAAGATGTTTATCGCTCCATCATTGGATTAAGATGGGATGTCATGGAATGTGTTTATGTCCATTTTCATCTGATGGTTTATACCTGAGTAGGTGAGTATCAATTGAAAAATTAAGGGCTGAAGAATAATTATCAATCCTAGTGGCCATTGAAGGCATGTGGTGAACATTTCAATGACCTTTTTTTGTTCTCTTCAGAAATAATGTTTTAGGATTAGTTTAAGTCCTGTCATTTTAATGCGAGTCATCACCCAAATATCGATGATTGATCCCTATCTTACAAGGATATTTATTTTCAGATGATAATGGATGATCCATTTTTAGCTCAGTTGGTTCTCAGGGTGTAGTCAGTCTAGGTTGATGAACCTGTTTCTCATAGTGCTCGTGATGGTTCCCCAAATAGAGAGAGGTGTGTTCCAGATGAATATGTTCTTGAAAAGTATCATTCATTGATTCTAAATTCTGTTATGTAAGACCAAATTTTTGGGTTCTCTCTTTGTGGCTGGTTTGGGAATTCGATTCCATGTTGTTTCAATCATCTGATGACTTTTCACCATTGTGGCAATTTGGGAAATATAGAGATGTTTTTAGAAGCATTTCATGGCGATGATGTCTTGATTGCGGGATTTAAATGCCCGAATACAAGTTATTAGATTCGTAAAACATCAAGTCTCTAACCATAGGCCCTGATGTAAATGGTATCATTCAGTCTGGTACCCCGAGGGTGTGGAGGGAGTTGGCATTGTTTTTCCCATGTTGGGGGAAGACAATTGATGTTTCCTTTTTTGAAGTCTTCATTGTTTTTTAATTCTCATCATTCTGTGGTTAATCTTTGGAAGCATATTTTATCATAATATGAGTAATTATGTTAATCAGATTTTGGGACTTAAATATTGTTTTGTTAATAGGCTGTGCTCAACCACTATGTGCAATAGTGATGGTTTTAGTTCTATTTAACATGTTTTGAGATATCTATTCTTCTGTAAATCTTTTATTATAGTTTTTATTTGGGATACATGATAGGTTTAGGTTTCAAGGGTTGGTTCCCCCATGTCTTCTAGATTTTGGTTATGTGGATAATTTTTAGTTTTTTGGCGACGTTGTTTACCTCGTGTGAAAGAGTTTAGGTTATCTGTGTTAGGAGGTCCCTCATTGGGCCGATATGAAGTGGGGATGAGGTTGTTGCTGAGTTGTTGTGGAAGAGGGAAGCCTCTAATTTTCTACCTTTTTTCATTATGTTTTGGTCTTCTTTATAATTATTCAGGTGTAACTTTTGAAATGAAGGGTAATGTCGAGGTGCGTAGATTTCATCTATTTATATCGGTCCAAGAATCATGTTTTGTTTGTCGTTCTGATGGTTGACTTTCCAGTCGCAAAAAGTGTTTCTGGTAGTGATAGTTATCACATCCCAACGTTGGATATTATTTCAATTTATTATTTTCTTGTCTTTTTATCCATTTATTTTGGTGAGGATTGAGTCTTAGTTTAATTTTTTTTGAGTTTTTGTTTCCAAAGTGATGTTTTGGGCTTTGAAGAAAGGGTGGATTGGAATTTCATTATTAAGGGAAACGGTACAAATTCCTCTATATACCCATGCAGATTGATATTGGTGACTAGTGGTGAGGCCTAGAGAAAGGGTAACAGTGTAGTTTGGTTGTGGAATCAGAATGAGGCATTTAACAATTTCGGTGCAGGGTTAGGTAACCATGTGGATAGTCCACGCAACACACCCCTCTTTTTTAGTATATGGTGAATGGTCGGTGCACCGTTTTTCAAATTGTATTGTTAAACCCAAATAGTGGACCAAATTCATAATAATTTAAAATTTTAATTTTCCCATCTTATGTTATAACCCTACTCTATCCCCCTATACTTGGTTCATTTGAGGTGCATGAAGGGATCTCCCCAGCCCTATCCCTTTTGTTCTACCCCCTCCATTGGTCCTTCTCAATATTTCAATGGAATGTAATTTATGGTTAGGTTACATTTTTTTCTTTTATCATCTCATACCCCTTCAATCTCACATTCTTGGTTATTCTTTGTGGTGTTCCTCTTTTGGCCAAACCCTATGAGATAAGGTTTATTTATGATTCAATTTCCATGTTTGTACGTTGTGAAGAATGTGTATCAGTCTCAAATCACCCATCCTTGATGTTTCATCACATCAATGCACTATGAAGGTATGTGTCTCCATTATTTTGTATTTTGACCCATTCCATTGAATTCTTATGATTTACTAGTTTCTTAAAAAGTAATTTAATCTTTCTTATGACATGTTAGTCAAAATTTATTTGTTATTTTTATGATGAAGAAATTGTGTTATATGTGTTTTAATGGGTTTTTTGAAATATTATTACATGATCATACGTGTAAGGATCATGATAAAATGCTATTTTTTCCCATTTTATGTAATTGAGTGGTTTATGAGTATGTTTAGACTTGGTTAAATTATGATGGTTTGATTATTTGTTATATGAAACTTACGTACAATATTTTTTCCTTAAAAAGGTTTTGGATTCTCTCTAGGGATTTCATCGGTGTACCATTCGATATAGGAACATCCATATGTGAATTGAGAGAATGTATGGATGTTTTGAAAAATTATAATAGCCTTTTTTGACGTAATGATTGCTATTTTTCAAAGAACACATCTATTTCCCCTCCCCTCTTTCTTAATTTAACTTGAGCCTACTTGTTTCCTTAAATTTTTCATTGGCTCAATGTGGATTAAATTTTGAAATAACTGTTTTTAAAAATATGGCACATTTGGTACTTTGGAATGTCGTTGATTTTCAAAATTTATGAAATCTCATATAGGATCATTAGGAATGTTGTGTGTTTTCATCTGAGTTTTGTAATGGTATGGGAAATTCAATTGGGATTGAAATATAATGTCCTTGTTGGAATTTTTCACATGAAATTGGTTTTCAAATTTATTTCATAAATGGATTGGGAATGTTATATTAGTATATTTGTATGGGAAAATATGTAAATCCCATTTAAAAATTTATGATGTCATGGAAATTAATATGGTATTGGAAATATAAATACATGGTTAAAAATTATAATGCTTTGAGAAATGGTTTGAAAGCATGTGTGATGTGACATCCCAATTCGATCTTCTGATGTAATGGATTACCATGTGAGTTTTGATGCATGGATTTTTACATGAAAGCACTAGAACATGGATAAGATCCCCTCTAGTTGCTCGTGCATAAGAAAAATTTTGTATGTTTCAATTTATTATACCGCACTTTGGATATTAATCCTACATTATTTTACCTACCTATTTAAGTTTCCTATATTTTTACAATATCAATAATTTGTTATTTATTTTGGATTTTTTATTTGTGTAGGATTTTGAAATTAATTGTGGAAAGTGAAACTGGTTTTAAAAAATTATTTTTTGAGAAATTTTTTAGAAATAAGATTTTAGGAGAGATGTGTTTGGTTTTTTATTGTAATTAAAATCTTAATTTTAGTATATGCTTCCAAACTACTGTTTATGGACTATTTTTGGAAATGAAATTCTTTGATTCTATGTTTTTTCCTATTTATGTACTAATCTCACATCTTAAATGGGTCATTCTATGTCAATAGACCCAATATGTTTTGTATGTATGTGATTTTGGTTTAGTAGTTCATGTATTATGTTGGTCTTATTGATGGTGGTGACCATGGGGTCTGGTGGAGATTGGGTTGTTTCAGTTTTGTTTGGTTTTTTATTTAATGTCTTCTGTTTGTTAAGTTGCATTTAGTTTCTAGATCAGTCTATAAAATTGTTGGTATTCTTCTATTGATTGTTCATACACATGTTTAGACTATTTTATTTGATCCTAGTTTATTTGGGCTAAGTCATTCCCGTGATTGTTACATTGAATCCTAACACTAGTTGAAATCATCTGGGGATCGGTAAAACATTTTGATCCATGTCTTAGATCGGGTCAGATGTTGGGTTGGATGGAATCCTACCTTTTTCTATGACACACAACGTGTTCTAGGGATAACATGGCATTCCGTCCTTATCCCTTCTAGAGAAACCCATTCACAGTAGCCATGGTCCCACTTGGTGTGTTTGTAACAATAATATATGTGTACCTAAGAATTTTCTATATTATTTTTTTTCTTAAATATAATCATCATCTACCATTTCAACCATCAATCTCACCAGGAAACATGAATCTGGGATCAAATGAACCACACAATTACCCCTTTCAGAAACATTTCCTTAAACATCTTACAAATAGACCACTGACTCCATTCACATTTGATCACATGACAAACTTACTATAATAGTAATTTATGGTTCGATGATTTGTACATTAACATTTTTGTTGAGGTTTTTTTAATGAATTTTCATATTTGATCCATACATTATCGATACAATCATTTGACATATTTTAATCCAACAACTTCTCTTGAAGATCCCCTCTATGAGTATCTGAGTTATGTGGATGACCCTGAAACTATATTATAACCATTAATTATAGGGGTTTCTAAATCCAACTAAAAACATGACCAACCAACTCCACTAAAGGAATCATTAACCATTAGAGGATGATCTTTTCTCAGTCCTCAATATCCATTAAGTACACAATAAAAGTTTCTCTATCTTCTATGTTTGACTCTCACATATAGATAATATGAGATGGGTCATGCACATATGACATCATATTCTACACATGGAAGAGGTTGTGTAATATAACTAATTGTGGTGATTGATACAAGTGTTACAACACCTCAATAACACTATGTTAAATCTGGAAAGGTCTAATTAACCTTATATATATATTTACACCCCTTAAAAGTATTTATAATCCATGTTGTGGTGATACTGTTTGGATCACATGATTCCCCTCATTGAACTCCATATTTCATCAGTATCAGTCCACAGTGGACTTCTAATGGATTGATGTTATCCTCATCCGCTACTAGATGACCTACACCATTTGTTTCATATATCTAACAAAATCTAGTCACCTTCGTTGTAACTCTCCTTGGTCATTCCAAAAAAGTGGTGAACATTAGTGTCTCCCATACAAGACCCCAAATGTGGAATACCTATTTTACAATGGTAGATATTTTTGTATAAAAACTCCACCAATGGTAGGTGTACCTCTCAAGTATGAATAGAGACCAACATGAAAGAACGTAACATGTCTTCTAGAACATGTATAATTCAATAAGTATAGACATCATTTGACATACGAAATATCATGCCCAATCATAATTTGGTCTCAAAGGCCTATTCCAATCCTCTCAATAATCTTGACGTGATGTGAGCATAAGAGTCTAAAATAGTGATTAATTGATATCAATGGAGCCAAACAATCTCATTCTCATAAATCCATCTCATTCTCTCCACTAAACTATTCTCTAGTATGTCTAGAATGTGGTCTAATTTAGTTAGTCAGTCAATGATCACCTAGATGTAATTTTTTCTTCTAGGTGTCTGTGGAAACCACGATGTCAAGTACATTGGTATAAAATCTAACTGCCATTTAGGAACCTCATGGGGTTGAGATAAACTTTCTAGAACCTATATCATTGCCTTCGCATAATTATATGTGAGGCATCGAGAGACAATCTCCACATCATCAGTATTCATGCCCCCCATTTATACTAAAATCAAGGGCACTATTACATAATTTCCACACATTGATGTACCTTCAATGGGGATATAATTAACTAACTCATCACCTAATCCCAAAATTGTATATGTGCCATTATATCTCATTTGAAAAGTATTCCATCCTCCCATCCATTAGAAAATCCATCAGGAGAATGTCTTATGGATATCTGAGAACAAAATCTCTCATAATCAATATCTCTATGATGAGCCTCCCAAACACATTGTAGATTTAGTGGTGTAACAACCATAGAATATAGAGGAAATGAACCATACTTTTCTACTAGGCTCAAAAAAAATAAGGATAACCACTCTATGGCCTTGGATAAAAAATGAGTAAAATATTCCTTACTGAAAGTATCATTCCCCACACCCCCCTTCTATGGTGTATATGATATCTAGAAGTCACAATCATGGATAACACTAGCCTTCACCTTTATCTCATGTAATGATCATTATAAGTGAATATATACATGTGAATCGGGATATTATGTTTGATAATAAACTGCACACAAATATGGTAGTGTCACCACATCATCGTTCAGAAGATCACTACTGTCAACTCCAGATCGTGGGTCACATAGATTTCTTATATGGTCTCAACATCCACAAAAATATGTTGTCTTTTACTTCCTATAAGTTATTATAAAAACCATATAGTCCATAAATAATCACAAAACAATACATACTCGATACCCAAATATGGAAATGTAAACATGGGGGCACTCTTTAACATCCGCCAAAGTGCCTTAAAATACTTTTGGCACCTCTATACCCATACTAACGCCTCCAGTTTGTTGGTAATGAATTTAAATAGTTAAGGCATCATGATGAAATTAGGCATGAATCTCATTTTATAGGATTCAAACCAAAGGAATGTCAAAATATCCATCATGCACCTAGGTAGATCCCAAGATAACACTACTTCATCCTTCATCAAGTCCACATCAACAACATTATACAAGATGAGATGTCTTAGAAAATGGTCCTCATAAATCCAGAAATAACACATCAATTGATTCCCCTAAATCTGGTACTCTCATATTATGTCACAGACCATCCTAAAGTGTCTCACATACTCTTCCTTGGGCGATGAGTATAGTAGGATATCATCAATGATGACCCCCCAAAACTGGTTTAAGAAAGGCTAAAACATCATGATGAAAAGATAATCAAACCAAATTTTGGGGTTTATTACACTGAAAGGAATCTCCAAGATCTTATAGTACCATAGTGAAAATATAATTTTGTCTTTAGTTTATCCATATTCCATACTTACAACTGGTGATAGCCTAATATGAGTTTAATCTTCAAAAACCATTTCTCTGATCTCATGAGATCAAAGATAACATTGATCCATAGTAGTGGATACTTATTCTTCATGTTTTACTACTTCATGGTCTAATAATCCACATAAAACCTCAATCCCACATCATCTTTCTTAATGAAAAATATTTTGTATACCTAGGAGGAAACAAATGTTGTCACTTAGATCATCCTATGATAATCCTCCAACATCACCCTCATCTATAAAATCTCTGTGGTGCACATCTGATATGATAGGATAAATATCGAGGTCATTCAAAGTTGTAAGTCAATATAGAATTCTATCTCTCAATGGGAAGATAACAATGGGATATCCTTAGTAATGATGTCATTTTACTCTTCAATTATTGTAGGATATAGATAAACCATATAATATTCTACCCCCAGATTCATCCTGGAAAACTAGAGAGTAATCAAATGAATACTCCTACATCTAATACCATCAATCAATACCTTAGTCTCCTTCTCAAACATGAAGGAAAATATCGATCCATCTTAATGGATACACCAAATCATCGATCTAAAATATTCAATTTGGGAATGAATAATAGAAATGTAGTCTATACAAGGGATCATTTCATAACGCCTTGTTGTGAAAAAAAAGACCCCACGTGAAGATCACACCTCCAATCTTCAAATCACACTATCGGGAGATGTGTTTGATCACTAATACCCATATTTTTTGGGTCACCATGCACATGGTTCAAGCCATGGGATAAACCAAATTCGTTAGGTCACCAAAAAATTACGAAGAAAGAAGGAGAAGATCACACCCAGATATGTATATGTACTCTAATTAAAGTAGATTAGAGATTTATCATATATTTTATCATGTTAGGAGCCTTGGTGTTGTAGGAATCAAGTTCCTCTCTTTGTCAATGTTCTTAACAACCGGTTACCTAAGACTTTTAAGGACCACTCAGGGGTGTTGGTGGAAAAATGGAAACCCTCTTACCCATTCCTACTACTATATCATATACTATTCCATATTCATCTCCATATAAAACACCTCTATCCATCCTTTATATCAATCATAATGATCCATCAACTATTTCCATATTATTTATATATTGGGTTTGAAAATTCCATGTTACAAGTCCCTGATCATCACATAAAAATCTCTGCATATTCCTTAGTTGGCTCTAGCTTTCATGAGAGACCTAAAATGACAACCATATATTCTAGTATCATCTCCATAAGAATCTAAAATGACCAGATCCCTGTAAAGGAGTTAGCCTTCCGTTTTCTGAGGTTTAATCACTTTGGTACCAATTACAAGCTCCCAGAATTGACGTCTGGTCTATCACCAAGCACTCCACCACTAAGGATCACACAAGCCCTCAAGCACTTGTTGGAATGGAAATAGATATCACTGATACCATGATATATTTTTAAAATGATGGCTCTGAAGCCTCAGTTTTCTGTTAAAGCAATGAAAAGACCTCTTTTAACAAGGTAGAGGGACACCAATTACATAGCCCAAAGGCCTAGTGGCCATGTATCCCATTACATAGACCATAGTCCCACATGTCTGGCCCAAGGACAATTCTGTTAATAGTATTACAAAATTTCCCATCTTCTATAGTATCTGGTGCTTCTACAGTACAATGCCGCCAATACAGTGTCATGTCGCCGCTATAGTATTGTCGTTGTAACCGTAACACCACTGCTACAGTACCACTATTGTACAGCTATAGTACCTGAACCAAATTTTTTTTGAACCCCCATTATTATTTTAGGATTATGGGGTGATTACTATTTAATAATGGTCCTCACACCATATCCAGGGTGTATAGTGACAGTTCAATAAACATTGATAAATACACCCCAATTATCATAATTACCTTCTATAAATAGAGAATCTTGTAGTCATGAATTGATAAAAACATTGATAGGTGATATTCAACCTTAGAGATATGGTCAAAATATGACAATGATATAGATTTCATATTATGCTAACGAGTCACGAAACTCTAGCATCACCCAGGGGATCCAAGAAGTTGCCTCTGATCAAGGACTTCCATCAATATGGAGGCATTCTCATAAGGTGGAAAACATCATTGAATCCATCTATCTTGTACTCATAAACCTTGTGTCCTGGGTCACGATAAAACATAGGAGGTCATTTACCCATTAAATCACATAGATAACATATCATCTGTGCATACTGAACTATTAATACTTATGCTCTCATCATCTCTACGTGTGGGGTCATAACTACAAACCCACTTGGAGGTAATATCTCATGTAAATACCCATGTACTTATGTCTCATCACTTGATGAATAATTCTCTTAATCAATTAATTGAATTGCAGTGGGCTGTAGTAATAGAGGAATATTGAAATTTAAAATATACACATCGATAAATGATTATATATATTAAGCTGACTTATGAAGGAATTCTAAACAAAAAACCATTTATATATTACGAATGTAACAATTTTTTCTCGACAACTACTGTATACAATTACCATGTCAAAAAATAGGTTATCAGAGTCCTTATGAATCAATATGTCAACCACCACATAGACTCTAGAGACCCTCCCATTGAAGAAAAGCTGAAAACACATTAATACTATTTCAATAAATCCCAAACTAACTACAAAAGTGAAAAATAATTATATGCTCTCGTACTAAGTTAAACCAAAATCTAATATGACAATATCATGACCCAAACCATTGGATAAAAAATGGATGGAAAATAGACAAGTGTGTTAACCCTATTCCCACCTCTAATATTCTTGGTAATGGTGACTAGTTTTTAGGAGGCATATCCAAAACGTGGGAGTTAGTATCCTAATATACCTTTACACAAAAACACAATTCTTGAGTATTTTAAAATGATGAAATGAAAAACAATTTTTAGCAAGGAAACAATAATATATGATCCCAAAATTTGTGAGTGATAGATAATTTTTGACTGATATAATTTCCCAAATTAAAGAACCCAAAAACTGAAACAAGTCCAACCGTCATAGAAAGAAGGGATTACCATGTAATGAAAAACTTGGTAAACACCTCGGTCTATCTAGTGAAATTTATGTTATGCTTTCTCCTGGTCCATCTAATACAATGTTGAACGGTTGCTCATTTCCATTATACATGAAACATACAGTATAACCAAATGCATGGGGTTGTATAGAAATACATATTAGAACATCCTAAAATCAATAAGAATAATTCATGTTGATAATTTAGATCAATGTAGGATATGTCACCTCTAAAAGAGACAAAAAAATAGATATACTCCAAACAAAAAATAGGTCTTATAAATTTATCAACCAACATTTTCAATCACAAGATGCTACTCGATTATTTTAGGTAACTCTATTTATATAACTACTCAATCCATGTGGAATGATATCATTAGTGATGGTCTGGTAGGTTTTGTGGTGGTCCGTATAAGGCCTTGGTGTGATCCCCTATATGGATGGCAAGATCATTGGAGATCCAGTGATTACATATTACGTAGGTCACAAAACTTTCTAGAAAGGTGAGCAATGCCTTTTATATGGTTTCATTATTATACCTTGATCCGCATTATGGATGGAAAAAAGATCCCGCCCTATTCTCATAGGAGGTTACATCAGAATCATTAAAATAAAAAAACGATAGAGGGGATCCCAATCATATAATGATGAAATAATCCTCCATATTACCATTATAGGATAAGACTATGATATTGAAGTCAAATAAAGATGGTTTAGCATGAAGAAATTAAGGGCTCCAAATATCCTCAAATGGAGTACAGAATGTTTAATAAAGGTACAAAACATACCTTTCCAACCCCTGGACTACAAATGCATCACCATATCACAAAGCATATAAATATAAAAATATATTCCTTGTCGTCTAACTGTATATGGAATGTATAGGTAACCAACAATATACCCATGCTTCTTGTCCAACAACATTTACATCAGTTCATTCATATATACTCTTGGCTCTGATAGAGTAAAAATCTCATCATGTGTACTCTAGCCATATCCAAGTATATAGATTAGCTCATGTACACTAGCCATGTATGATTACATGGATTAGATGTTGTACCTAACCAATTTTTTATGATTCATCCAATATACATGACATGATATAGGTCAATGTTCATAGAACCTATGGTCGGAAAAAGACATTGTGTGTTCCATATATATTTTGTGGAAACCCTGTTGTCACTTCTAAAGACCCACATTATGTTTATTTATAAATTACACAATATATATAATGCAATCTTCTATATTCCATGGTTCCTTCTTGAATCATCATTATCTTCCACCCCCATCATCCATCTCACTGGAAAATGTGAATATTGGGTCAAATGACCACCACTATCACTGATTGTTGGAAATAATGATTCAATTCACTCATAAATCGACCATTTTGGCCTCAAATATTCTATCTAAATATAGAAGAAAAAACATCGTCGATCTGATCTAATCCACCTCTAATCATCCTCTATCATCATTACATCTTGACAGAATCCTCTTTCATGATCTTCACCCATTGTATTAGTATATAACATTGATGAATGTCATGTAATGATAAGATACCAAACATTCCATTTGGAAAAATAATATTCCAATTAAAAACATGAAATGCAATGCCGGACGAATCCATAAGCAATAAAAATGATGAATAAACCACAATATATTCATTTCAGTATTGATCCACTACCATAGAATTAGTGAACATTGATGAATAAGAAACAATGATAAAAAATTTCATCCCTAAATTAAATCTACCATCATTTATTGAATTAATTATTGTTTTTATAATTGATCAGAGTTCCACATGGGATAGAAAAAAGGGAGATTCCATAAAATAAAGACATCATACCTTGATTTTGGATCAATTTCTTATGATAAAAGATTATGTGTTTTGTTAGTGGTGAAATCCATTGAATCTATTAGAATCAACGATTTGTGTGGTATTGATATGATCATGTCATCCCTTATCTTCCGCCAATTCCTATCTATTGTCTCCAATCAGAATCATTGGGTAATGCATCAAACATTAGGAATGTGTTTTAACATTGTATTTATTGAGTTTTAATAGTCACTACCTCAACCACAATCAAACAAATTAATAAATAAATATCGTTATTATTTTATCTAAAGTTAAAATTATAAAAAATTACTAATGAAAACAAATATTATGACATTACTAGAATAGAAATCTAGATCTAAAATCAATGGTGGCCTATGATTTTTTATCCAAGCCGCCATTTGGGAGGCATTCTAAAATTTATGTAAACCTATATTTTGGTGATATAATGAAATTTTATGGTCTTAAAATATAAATTCCATGATCATCGTATGTTGGAATATCATGCAGTCTCAACATGTGGATCAGAAAATATTACATGGTATATTTCATATCATTACATTGAAAATCTAAGACAATACTCAATTCATGTTCTCCAGCAGAATTAACATCAAATTATTTGATTCTTACATTAATTTATAAATGTTTTTTTCAAAAATTAAAATGTATATATGTTGGTAATACCAAATTTATCTATCTCGACATAGTATAAATACCATAATGTGTGTATCCTTGATTTAATATTTTAGAATTTCTTGAAAGTAATATTCATTCCAAAACAAGATATATGAATCATTCATTTTTTATTTATCATATATTACTAATATTTCATGTGTTAATGAACTATTAGTTTGTTATTAGACACCACAAAAAACATTCATTCTGGAAGTGGAATAATATCTCCTAGTATCTGACAAACACATGAGATTTATGATTTAGTGATACATAACAAAATATCAACTAGATTTAATAAATATGTAAATTAAACGATTCTTTTATTCCAACCACTGAATTAGGATTAAACTTTTTTCCACCACATATAAGACATTTCTTAAATCATGAAATAATTCCTTTCTTTCTTGGTTAATGTATATCAATAAAAAAAATTATAGTCATGTGGAATTTAATACCTGAGTAGTGAAACGATAACCTTATATTCAGTGACGAATATACATGAAGAAGAACAAATAGCTTTTATATTTAATTTAGTTGATAGAATGAAAACCTTTATAGTCTTATATCATGATATGTGAAGTAAATAACATCATGTATGATGACAATCCACTTTAAATTGATGGTAGTAGTGGCGGTGCCTTGAAGTCACACAATTCCCTGGCCCTTTTTACTTTCATTGAAAAATTTTCCGAACACATATAATTATAAACATTTAATTATCTTATTATTTTCATAGACAAAATAACCAAAAAGTAAATGTAGAATCTTCACCATTCATTTTTTTGTAACATTAAACAAAACTAGGGTTTTTCAGATCTAATTTAATGAAGGGGATGTATTTTAATACCATGATCCCTCTCTTACCTCACACGTATATGGTGTAAGTATAACCATATTCATATTATGACTTACATTAATCTTATAAGGTTCTGTGAGATGAGACAATGAGTAAAATCAATCATGTTAAATATTATTTCTCTAACTCCGATCATATGTTGATGCTTACATTATGAGATAATCATAAAATGAATTACACATGAATATCCCATTAGTATTTTTGAACTGAACATCCTGAGGTGTCTCATCATGTATTGGGAACTGAAGCACCTGGAATTTCCCAAATCACAATACATTTCTTGCACATGGAAACTCATGTCGTTGATGGAATTTCCTTTTTTCCCAAATAATTGAAATTCACGTGTGGTGTTAATTATTTTTCTTAACAGAAAAATTATTTCATTTTATTACATTTATCTTGATTACTAATTAATTTAAACCAAAAAAAATTTCCCACTAATTTATGAAACACTTGTAGTCCTCACTACTAGACTCAGAATACTATACAAATTATGTATTCTTGTGTCAAGGGTCCTTGGAAAATTTCCACATACTATATAAGCTTTGTCTAAGACACTACTCGAGGAGTTCAAATATTTTCACAAGGCTAGCCAACCACATTAAAACCTAGATCCGATATCTATTGATTGGCTTCACATCATTTTAAAATCATAAACTAATTTACTCAATTATTTACTGCTTATTAAGAGATATATGTTGTATGATAACTAATTTTATTTATTATTTAGTTAAATAAGCTCATTTCTCTCAAAATTACACCACAGTTGTTGGAGGATCCCGCAACTAGGGTTGATGATCACCACGTAAACCACATTTTATTCGTTTTAAAAAGATGGATGGAGTTTCAAAAATAATATTTCATTGAGCGGATTTCATATTCAGTCACATAGAATGGAATAATTTTCTAAATGATGTGAACATACAATGTGAGGACCCACACAGATTACTATGTAGTGGATGGAAAAAATAATCACATTATTAATTTATATAACATATTTATTGTTTATTATATTATTGAATCATCATTTTACACTATCACATTAAATAATAATCATAATAATTCATAGATTAAATGAATTACCAAACTATTACTGATCAACTATTAATAGATGATCCTTTTAAACTCAATCTACCAACAATTACAGAGGGCTATATTTCCCATGTCGGGTCTTGACATGTATTGAGAATCACTCCATGGTCTAATGTATCAACATATTGTTTGGGATACTGCTTCATCTTAATGTTTCCTATTTATTATACCACCATATTTATAGTAAAAAAATACTCACATGTCAGCGAGGGGGTTTTGAGATTGTATAATATTGATAAATTCCATTTATCTAGGTGTGAAAAATATTATACATATCAAATATGAAAAATTGTGATTTCAAGACCATCTTATTTGAAAAGATTTTTACAGGAATAAAAAAAATTATTAAACCAATAAATAAATGAACATACATTCATTAGTCGATCATGGATGAAGATCAATCATCAATAAATATTAAACTCATAATGAAAATTACATCGTAATAAACTTATGTCAGGGGTGTTATTTGAATTAAAATAATTAAATAATAACTTTTAAATCCAATTATAATTTATTTAATAGTTTCAAATATATATATTTAAACTATTAAATTATCTCATGTCCTCACATAGCTTTTATATGGTCAAGAGAGTAAGGGAGGACCCACTAATGTCAGTACGAGGCAGAGAATAAGCCACCAAAAACCATTCTTTGTCAAAAAGGACCTATCCACATAGTTTTGTGTCATTATGCTCTACGTATGGAAGACCAATGCTTATGAGATCTTTCACATTGGACTTTCCATGTGGTTACCTATACAGGAGGCTGACTAACGATTCGAGGATGTGGCAGTTGGCTGCTTGTGATGCAGTGGTGGCCATGAGTGGTGTCAGTAGGTTATTTACAACCCATCATATATGAGGGTGATGATTTAGAGGCCAATGATTGTGTCACACTTGGAGGAAATCATTATAGGTTATGTGTGGTGGGTGAAAACAGTCATGTGTTCTTCAAGGTAAAATGTGGAGGTCGAAAGACAAGTAAACTGACGATGTTGGCGGGTGGTGACATTATAATGGGCTAGGGGGATCACTAGTTTGCTTGAAGTGGTGGAGGGAGGGGACGCCGTGAAATGACCCCGACTACATAATCATATAATAAGTGCCAAAAACATGGCGTGTAATTTTATTCATAAGAACATGCATATAAAAATTACACATGTCATTCCATTTTAGAGGATCATTTTGGTAGAGGTTCTAGAATACCAGATGCATCTAATACACTTCTTCCAAAACTTGAAAAAAAATATAGTCATTAATACGTTTCCATCAGTTATGGGTACTCATATATCGATAAATCTACTAATCCCAGTAAAATATATTGAAAATTTTGGGTGAGCAGAAGAACGTCTAGTAATGGTTATTAAAACAATTTTAAGAACATCTGTTTTAAAAACAAAATCCTTTGAAATAATCACAAAAAATTTTCTTAAGTGGAAAAAATCACTTATTGTGGCATGACATAATAATTTTACAAAGGTTACATGAAAATATTTTCATGAACCCTCTTACATAAGAATCATATATGTTTACTTAAAAACTACCTGCCAAACATAATCTAGTGTGTGCATACATGTAAAAGGATGCATGAATTGATGCATAATTCATAAACTGATCATACCAACAGTGACATGAAATGTGGTAAAATAGAATTAGCATTATAAAATAGGTCTTCATTCACTTAACACTAAATTCATGAATTCCTAGATATAACGTTAACATTAGGTTCCCTTTCCTTGTATAAAATTCCATTTTCATACTTAATTATTCCATATGAATTCCTCACCATTATCACAATTTATTCTTATCAATGGGGTATTCTATTAGTCTAATAATTCCATGGTTGGTTATACACTAACACATAATGAGGGAATGTATAATTCCAAACTTTTTCAAGGACATGGGACAAGACCGTACACAAGAAATTACATAGTACGAGTCGAGGCTAATAGCCAAGATCATTTACCATGGTAGCACAAGCCAAGGCTAACTACCAAGACCTCCGTACATAACTTCTCATGAGACTCAACATTACCTAATGCATTGGACCACTATCTAGGATCACTCATATTATCATTTAAATCTAATAAATTCTTTATATGTGTAGTATATTCTTGTATACATAGTGTCCCATACCATATAGAATTATTAAATTCTTAATCCACAATATTTTTCTAACATACTCATCACTGAAATGTATTATGGAATAAATGTAAAAGGACAATACTTTTTTATTTTCAGTTATGGCTACATTAGTGACATGCATGGACTAAAACGACATACATTTTTAAATATGGTATGACCTATTAGACATAAATTATTGGGTTGTAACATAAAATAATAATTCTTGCATTTATTCTTCTTAAATGGGAGCCTTTTCATGCCATGGTTTACATGTTTTGACATTGAGATACTAGTTTAATCCCTGCAATGTAAATTGTTATATCAAAATAGATTAAAACATAAACACAAATAATTAAATTCATATCTTGTGACAAACTAGAATTCAATGAATGGATGGGAAATAATTATTTCATGTGGATTATTCATTTAAGAAAGAATAAATAATTAATCACATGCTCTTATGCATGTAATCATATATATTTTTGCACAAGCATTAAAAAAATGATACAGTTTACTAACGTAACTAGAATTATATAAAACTAGAGATGTCAGAATTGAAACACAGATATTTAAATATGTGGATTTTGAAAATTATATAATACCATATATACACAAGGTGTATACATGGGGTTTTCAAAGGAAAACCAAGGTTTAATAAATCATTATAATTGTTGAACCCTTTAAAAAAATAATTGATCAATAAGATTTGTTTCTATGAAAATCCAATTCAGATTTGTTACATAATAAAACATATATATATATATATATATATTTATACATAACTATTTATGAATAAGTTGTAAACTAGGGTTTTACGTATTGAATCAAAATGAGATTAACCTATTTCATGTTTTACATGTTTAATGAAAACCATTTAAAAAAATAATCATGAATTAAAATCATACAAATCCAAAATAAATTTTTCTATATATGAATATATTTATATATCTTTATATATATATATATATAGTTTACACAAATACAAATTACGATTATCCCTTATAATGGAAATACACTTAAAAACATTTTTTTAATACTGATATTCATATTTAGGGAAACCCAAAAAATCGAGTTGGGAATAGAATCCATATAATTTTTCATAAATATTTATAAATCATTAATACCAAACATGAGACAAAACAGGGTTTATATATTGAGGTAAATGTAAAAAACAACCCCCCTGTAAGAGTTATACACTTTTGAAAAATCCATGACAAACACATTTTGAAAAAATATTAGTATTTTGAGAAGTAACTATATATATATATATATATCCGTGAATACACAAAGGTAATAATAAGATTTTTTCAATGATAAAAGTGAATTAAAAATTATTCCCTTACATAGTGTCCGGAGAGAGGGAGGGTCGAGCAGTGGCTGTTCACAGGTTGAGAAGTGGAAATTAGGGTGGAATTACATGTGTAATTTAGGGTATATATATTTGGGTCGTATATATATATATATATATATTCATATTTTATACATAAAGATTCATGATAAACAAAGGCCATTGAAAGTACAAAAAAATAGGTCCAACACTCTACATAAATATGCCTCAACAAAACGGTGATTTAAATGTATATATATATATATAGCTTGTAGAAACATGAAATTGGAGAAATTTAAATAATAATTAGAAGACCAAACAAGAATTACATGTTGAAATCAATGGTTGGTATAAATATTAGTGGATTATATCGAGGGAAAATAAATAAAATATATATATATAGAATACCATGGGTGACATTCTAATTTGGCATGAGGAGGAAGAAGAAATGAGAAGAAGATGAATAAAAGGTCGGATGGTCTAGATCATGTGATGACTGATCGAAAGGCTAAGGGAATTTGTCACGACCCGCCCCCGGGGTCTGTGCCATGACTACCCCAAGCCCGCCTTCCATAGGCCAGGGGCTGGCGACTAGCACCAAGGCGTAAATCTCGATAAAAAGGGAAGGCATTGCCTTTGTAAAGTAAACAAACACCACAGAGTAAGCAAGCAGAAAGTAAACACTAAGCAAAAGTAGAGTACAACTGAAAATGCGGAAAAGTAAATGGGCCAGTATACAAACCCAAAATGAAAGTAAAGTACAACTCGAAAGGGAAAACAACAACTGAAAAGTAAAAGCCGCTACACCGAGCTGTCCACTGGAAATCCCACCTGAAGGGTGGGTACATATAGCTCCACTACTCCACGGGTCCCGCCGTCCGCTCCGAGCACGTCCCGCCCAGTGGTCCACCTCCAGGTACCGTCCTGCTCTGCAAGCCTCAGCTAAGATCAACGTTGTCCGTCGTCTGCAACCAACACAACGTAGTGCGGGAAAAGCCCATGCAGGGGTGAGTATAAGCTACTCAGTAGGGACCCCGAGACCCCCGAAGGTCTCCCAAAATCCACAAAGGATAAACCACAAAAGGAAGATACAAACACGAAGTAACAACCGACACTGCTTAGGTATATGCACATACATATACCTAAGTCATCAATTCCAATACGCTCCAACCTCCGAGCCCAAGTACAACTCAGTCCACAAAGGAAAGTAAACATATTCCACACATGAAAGCAAACGAAATCCACACAGGATAGCACAACACAATCCACACAGGATAGCAACAGGATTTAGCTCACACAGGTATACTTCTTCGAAAGACGATAAATATGATCTCTGGTCCATCTAAGTCGTCGGACCCATGAAGGATCGATAGGTAACTAACCCCCGCAAAAGACCCACACAGGATCGGGCCCACATAGGACCTATAGGCGCTGGTTCACAAAGGACCGCTGAGCGCAAAGACCCACACAGGATCGGACCCACACAGGATCGGACCCACACAGGATCGGGCCCACACATGACCTGTAGCACTGATCCACATAGGATCGCTGAGTGCTGTAGTCGTCGTCGTCGAATCCACACAGGATCTCTGTACTGTCGTCGTCGCAGTCACAGTAGCAGTAGCAGTAGCAGTAGTAGCAGTCACAGTAACAGTCGCATCCAGCTCTAGGGTTCCCGCACACAGCAAACTCGTACAGGAGGATCCGCTCCACGAGCCGAGAGGCTAATACATCAACTGTCACAAAGTCCAGAGTTGGTGTATCCAAAAGTTCCGTATCGTCAACAGAAACTCAATGCAACAGACGACGCGTCGATCAGACGCCCGGTCTGAGAGTTATTGGCTTTTTCGTCCCAGGGGCCCGGTTGGATTTTAAGGAAAAACCAACCCGACCGTACTCCGACTGCGTCCAAACCTCGGGAGGAGTATTTCAAAAGATTCGTATCACTAAGAGGAACACAACAAAGCTGACGGCACGTCAATCGGACGTCTGTAGCTCAAGATATGAGTGTTTCCGCTCCGAAGGCTCGGTTGGGTTCGTGAACGAACCAACCCGGCCGAACTCAAAGTATTCCGAAACATTGAGTGCGATATACCGAAACAACCGCCTCGATCCAAGGATCGCATTTTCGCTGACGGTTCATCAATCGGAGGTCCGTGTGTCAAGATATGGCCAAAAGACCGAAGTTGTATCGAAAACGTGGGGTCCGGGTCCAGGCCGACCCGGCCCGACCCCCCCTGGGTCGGCCCAAACCAGGTCGACCCGAACTGGGTCCGACCCGGCCCGGACGGCGGCGCGGAGGCGCGACGGTGCGGTGGTGCGGCCCGGCCGGCGGCGGCGCGGCCTGGCGCCGCTCGGGTTCCACGCGCGGGGCGCAGAGCCCCCGCTTCTCCTGCCTGGCAGCGCGGCATCATGCCACACCCTTTTTGTCAATCAACGGCCCCCCTTCGTGGGGGCCTGCGGTTTGGAAAAATGGGGGGGCGCTGCCCCCCCTTTCTGAAACCGGTCCCCCCCTCACGTGGGGGGCCTTCTATTGGCCAGCCGGGGGAATTAATTCCCCCGGCACCTCTCTTCTGGCCGGCTCGACATGGCCGGCCGGACCTTCCTCAACGGGACCGGCAAGGCCGGTCCCCCTTCCGGCTTCCGACACCGGCGGCCCGGCTAGCCGCCAGTCTTCCCATTTCACCGCGGCCCGGAACCGGCCGTGGTGTTCGTCGTCCGGCGCGGTGCGACGACACCACACCCCTCCGCCGCGGCCCCGCTCCGGCCGTGGCGCCTTCAGTTTTCTTCGACACGGAGCGACGGTGTCGCGTTCATGATGATCGTTCCCCGGCGCGGCGTGACGACGTCGCGCAATAAAACCGTGCGAATTTCCGCATGGTGCGACGGCACCACGCCATCTCGTTCATCCACAAGAAAATCATAATCAAGAACAATGGAGTTGGAATTCGGCCGTGTTTGTGCGGTCCGACCCCCCTCTCGTTAGACGATAACACATAAATAATTATCCTCACATTTGTAATGCTAGAACCAAGAACGAGGATAAATAAATAATCAACAACAACCCCTACCTTGAAAAATGACGTTGCACGTTGAGTATCGTGGAGAAAGGCGTCGCGGTGTCGGACGTAGATTCTGCGGACGTCGGGGTGCGTCCGAGGAGGAAACGACGTCTTTTCGATTGTCACTATGATGAAGAAGGGAGGTACGTTGTCGTTGGCGATGATCACCACGGTCGGCGACTTCTCCCTTGTCGAGGAGGAAGATGAAGTCGGAAAAATCCGGGACGCCGAGTCTTGAAGGTCGTGGGGTCGATGTTCTTCGTCAAAGAAGAACTGTTCTTCACATTCTTCGTCGAAGACGAAGAAGATCATCAAGTCTCTCAACGATTCTCCCAAACCTCTCAAGCAACAAAGAAACTAACCAAAAATAAATTAAGCTCACACTTAATTTATTAACACAACACCAACCTTTGAAATTCAAGAGTTTGAATTTGAAAACTCAAATTAAACTAACTTATTAATGTCATAAGTTATAACTCAAGTTCACATCATTAATTGTGAGTTGGGGGGGTTAGAGGATATGAAGGGGTGGGGTTCGTGTGGGCCCCACCACCCTCTTATCCTCCCAAGGGAAGTTGGGTAGTTACCCAACTTCCATCCAATGGATAAAAACACTTAAGGAAAGATTAAAAAAAATAAAAATTGAAGTTAAATTTTTATTTTAACATTCATAATTTTTTTAACAACTTCCCTCGTGTAAACGTAACTCCGGAATAGGCGTTCTTAAGCAAATACCAGCACTGCGGTTCCATCGGTGCACTCAGAATTCAATTCCGAGCACCAGATCAAATGTTAGGAATTCCCGCTCGTTCGTTCACTGAACGTACCCGATCCAAACTTCGGAAATTGATTCCGGGCACACCGGGCCTCGGAATCCCGTGCCGTCAGAAACTGCGCTCTTGTAAAATTCCAAAGAAAATTAAGAAAAAATTTCCCTTGAATTTTACGGGTCTTTACATTACTCCCACCTCAGGGCTTTACGTCCCCGTAAAGATACATCAAAAACTAAGAGAACAAATGGGGGTACTGAGCACGCATCTGAGCCTCCCGCTCCCATGTGCTCTCCTGGAGATTCCCATGCTGCCATCTAATGCGCTCAAGAGGAATCGATCGCCCACGTAGGACCCGCTCCTTTCGATCCTCTATCTCCACCGGGACCTCCGTAAAAGTCTCCCCATCGTCAACGTCAAGCTCCCCATGGTCAATGACGTGCGTCGGGTCGTGCACGTATCTCCTCAGCTGGGATACGTGGAAGACGTCGTGCACCCGGTGCAACTGAGGTGGCAGAGCCAGGCGATAAGCCACCTCGCCAGCCCTACTGAGGACATGGAAGGGTCCGATGAAGCACAGAGATAACTTGCCACCTCGGTCAAATCTCTGAATACCATGTCGAGGTGAGACCCACAAGAAGACGTGGTCGCCATCCTCGAACTCTAGTGGCCTCCGCCTCCTGTCAGCGGATGACTTCTGCCGGCTCTGTGCTATCCTCATCCGCTCCTGGATGACCTGGACCTACTCTGTCGTGGCCTGAACCATCTCCAGTCCCACAAGTGCTAACTCCCCAGGGTCTGTCCTGCAAAAAGGAGATCTACAAGGTCGGTCGTACAATGCCTCGTACGGTGCCATCCTGATGGTGGAGTGGTAGCTGTTGTTGTATGCAAACTCCACCAAGGGTAGGTGATCCTCCCAGCTACGACCAAAGTCGAGGACACATGCGCGGAGCATGTCCTCGAGAGACTGAATGGTCCTCTCTATCTGACCATCCGTCTGAGGGTGAAAGGCTGTGCTCAGACGTAGCTATGTCCCGAATGCCTCCTGTATCCCCTTCCAAAGCCGGGAAGTAAAGAGAGCATCTCGATCGGAGAAGATAGATGATGGCACACCGTGGAGCCGCACAATCTCCTGAACGAAGAGACGTCTCATGCTCTCCATTGATCCCTACTCTCTAATGGGTAAGAAGTGTGCCGACTTGGTGAGTCGGTCAACAATCACCCAGATGGAGTCGTGACCTCTGGAAGTGTGTGGAAGTCCAGTCACGAAGTCCATAGATATGTCGTCCCACTTCCACTCCGGAACCTCCAAGGGCTGTACCAATCCTGCTAGTACCTGATGCTCTGCCCTCACCTGTTGGCAGGTGAGGCATAGAGAAACGAACCCTGCTACAACCTTATTCATGCCCGGCCACCAGTGCTGTCGTCTGAGATCCTGGTACATCTTCGCCACTCCAGGATGTTCCGCCAAAGGAGAAGTGTGAAACTCTCTCAGCACCTCCTCTTGAAAAGAGACTGGTACCATGGTACGTCCTCTGAAAAGGATGTCATGCTCTGCTCCAAGGGAGAAACCATTAGGTGTCTGTCCTGAGGATATCTATGCACGCCGTGTCTCACAGTCAGCGTCCTCACGCTGTGCCTCTCTGACCTGCTGTAGTAGAGGAGGGGTGACTGTGAGAGACTGGAGGAAGGCTGCTCCATCTCTATCTAGGTAGGATATCTGCAAAGAGACTAGCTGCAAAGATTTCTCCTTTTCCGAAAAGTGAAATCCGGTCTCATCCCCTGGATGAACCACGTTCCTTGCCTAAAAAAGTCAATCCCATCATGATTTGTTAATTCATGGCATGGATGACGTCGTAAGACCTCGACGTTGCTACCAAGAGATCCAACCGTTACTCTCGCCTCCAAGGGTTGAGTCACACTGTCGGCATCAGTGTTTGGTCACTGGGTTTCCTCCAGTACGAATCTCGCAAGTGAGGGTCAAGTCAACAGTTTTTAACCGGAACCTCTTAGTAAAAACAAACAAAAGACAAGAAAACAAAAGTCACCAAGGGAAGTGTCTTTTATTACTTCAACTTAAAGAACAAGGTCACAAAGCAACATAAACTACGAAGCTAGAGGCATTATGGGAAAAGGCCTCTATGCCTGGAGCTAGTCCCGCACTTGTCCACCCGCTTCCGGAGCTCCATGATCGTAAGCTTTAGCTGCCTGAAGCTGTGCTCTCCCTGAGGTTGGGGTGGACCTCCTGGTGGTGGTGGTGGTAGAGCCTCAAAACGTCGCCCACCACCTACTGCTCGACCAGCTCCTCTGCCTCGTCCGCCTCCTCCCTGCGACCGCCAAGGTCGAACCTCTACCTCTGCCTAGGTGGTTCCTAAACCGTCTGCTGCTCCTCTGCATGGCGGGTCGGGCAGTCACGAGCCATGTGGCCTTGCCCGCCGCATGCATAGCACTGTCTTCCACTCGAAAGACTGGCTCCGCGCTGTGTGCCCCGCACTGCTGAGATGGTGTCCTGAGGTCGTCTTCCGGAAGGTCTGGTCTGTCTGGACCCCTGAGTCATCCATCGACTGCCAGCTGCAGATGACTCTGCCACATGCCGCCCTACGGTGGGTCGCTGCGCTGGTGTAGACTCAGCAAGGAAGCTCTCGATCAGAAGGGCCCGCTCCAGTACTCCTGTCTGAGTCGGTATGCTGGGGGAGATCAGCGATGCCCTGATCTCGTGTCTCAAACCCTTCTCGAAGGTCCGGGCCCGGAAGAATGGGTCCCGTACCATGTCGGTCGAGTAGCGCGAGAGATCAGTAAATCTCGTCGAGTACTGAGCGACCGTCATGCTGCCCTGCCGCAGCTGGGGAAGCTCCTAGATACGCACCGCACGAAGGGTGGCTGGGAAGAACTCCGAGCGGAAGAGGCTCTCAAAGTTCATCCAAAGTAGAGATGCCTCATCGTGCACCTGGAGCATCATGCTCCACCATCGTCCTGCTGCTGCGTGTAGTAGTCTCGCAGCGAAGATCACCATGAGGTCTGCTGGTGTCCTCACTAGCCTAAACACACGTACCAATGCCTCCAGCCAGTCCTCGGCTGCCTGGGGATCCGTCTCCCCGTGAAACCTGGGTGGTCGCTGGCGCTGAAACTCATGCATTGCGCTGAGGCGACGTGCATCGTCAGCGGCTGGTGGTGGAAGTATCGGTGGCTCGACGGGTAGTGCTACCACTGGTGCCACTACTGACAAAGGCCCCTGCACCGAAGCCTCGTCGCTCGGTGGGCTGTCGTCACACTCGACTCTCGGAACCCAAGCTGGCTGCCGTCGTGGGGCCATCCTGGAAAGGAAACAGGTGCGCCACGGTCAGAACAGTATACCTGGTGAGCTGATATAAAGTAATCACAAAGAAAACTTTGAAACACACACGCAATCAATGTTTTCGTGCATTAAGTCGGAAATCAGAAGTCAGGGTCCTGGTGTATGGATATGTCGGCCGCCGCACCAACACTGGACTCCCTGGACTGATAACCACACTCAATACGCTAAACATTATTAATTCACATAGAAAAGATCAGAGTTCGCGGTAGAACCAAACTCCTCTGATACCAATTTGTCACGACCCGCCCTCGGGGTCCGTGCCGTGACTACCCCAAGCCCCCCTTCCACAGGCCAGGGGCTGGCGACTAACACCAAGGCGTAAATCCCGGTAAAAAGGGAAGGCATTGCCTTTGTAAAGTAAACAAACACCACAGAGTAAGCAAGCGGAAAGTAAACACTAAGCAAAAGCAGAGTACATCTGAAAATGCGGAAAAGTAAATGGGCCAGTATACAAACCCAAACTGAAAGTAATGTACAACTCGAAAGGGAAAACAACAACTGAAAAGTAAAAGCCGCTACACCGAGCTGTCCACTGGAAATCCCACCTGAAGGGTGGGTACATATAGCTCCACTGCTCCACGGGTCCTGTCGTCCGCTCCGAGCACGTCCCGCCCAGTGGCCCACCTCCAGGTACCGTCCTGCTCTGCAAGCCTCATCTAAGATCAACGATGTCCGTCGTCTGCAACCAACACAACGTAGTGCGGGCAAATCCCGTGCAGGGGTGAGTATAAGCTACTCAGTAGGGACCCCGAGACCCCCGAAGGTCTCCCAAAATCCACAAAGGATAAACCACAAAAGGAAGATACAAACACGAAGTAACAACCGACACTGCTTAGGTATATGCCCATACATATACCTAAGTCATCAATTCCAATACGCTCCAACCTCCGAGCCCAAGTACAACTCAGTCCACACAGGAATGTAAACGTATTCCACACAGGAAAGCAAACGAAATCCACACAGGATAGCACAACACAATCCACACAGGATAGCAACAGAATTCAGCTCACACAGGTATACTTTTTCGAAAGACGATAAAGATGATCTCTGATCCATCTAAGTCGTCGGACCCACGAAGGATCGATAGGTAACTAACCCCTGCAAAAGACCCACACAGGATCGGGCCCACATAGGACCTGTAGGCGCTGGTTCACACAGGACCGCTAAGTGCAAAGACCCACAAAGGATCGGACCCACACTGGATCGGGCCCACACATGACCTGTAGCACTAATCCACATAGGATCGCTGAGTGCTGTAGTCGTCGTCGTCGAATCCACACAGGATCTCTGTACTGTCGTCGTCGCAGTCACAGTAACAGTAGCAGTAGCAGTAGCAGTAGCAGTAGTAGCAGTCAGAGTAACAGTCGCAGCCAGCTCTAGGGTTCCCGCACACAGCAAACTCGTACAGGAGGATCCGCTCCACGAGCCGAGAGGCTGATACATCAACTGTCACAAAGTCCAGAGTTGATGTATCCAAAAGTTCCGTATCGTCAACAGGAACTCAATGCAACAGACGGCGCGTCGATCGGACGCCCGGTCTGAGAGTTATTGGCTTTTTCGTCCCAGGGGCCCGGTTGGTTTTTAAGGCAAAACCAACCAGACCGTACTCCAACTGCGTCCAAACCTCAGGCGAATTAATCCAAAAGATCCGTCTCACTAAGAGGAACACAACAAAGCTGACGGCATGTCATTCGGACGTTCGTAGCTCAAGATATAAGCGTTTCCGCTCCGAAGGCCCGGTTGGTTTCGTGAACGAACCAACCCGGCCGAACTCAAAGTATTCCGAAACTTTGAGTGCGATATAACGAAACGACAGTCTCGATCCAAGGATCGCATTGCCGCTGATGGTTCGTCAATCGGAGGTCCGTGGCTCAAGATATGGCCAAAAGACCGAAGTTGTTTCGAAAACGGGGGGTCCGGGTCCCGGCCGACCCGGCCCGACCCCCCCCCCCCTGGGTCGGCCCGAACCGGGTCAGCCTGAACCGGGTCCGACCCGGCCCGGCCAGCGGCGCGGAGGCGCGGCGGTGCGGCGGCGCGGCCTGGCGCCGCTTGGGTGCCACACGCGGGGGGCAGAGCCCCCGCTTCTCTTGCCTGGCGGCGCGGCATCATGCCACACCCTTTTTGTCAATCAACGGCCCCCCTTCGTGGGGGCCTGCCGTTTGGAAAAATGGGGGGGCGCTGCCCCCCCTTTGTTAAACCGGTCCCCCCCTCACGTGGGGGGGGCCTTCTAGTGGCCAGCCGGGGGAATTAATTCCCCCGGCACCTCTCTTCTGGCCGGCCCGACATGGCCGGCCGGTCCTTCCTCAACGGGACCGGCAAGGCCGGTCCCCCTTCCGGCTTCCGACACCGGCGGCCCGGCTAGCCACCGGTCTTCCCGTTTCGCCGCGGCCCGGAACCGGCCGCGGTGTTCGTTGTCCGGCACGGTGCGATGGCACCGCACCCCTCCGCCGCGGCCCCGCTCCGGCCGCGGAGCCTTCGGTTTTCTTCGACGCGGCGCGACGACGTCACGTTCATGATGATCCTTCCACGGCGCGGCGCGACGGCGTCGCGCAATAAAACCGTGCGAATTTCCGCGTGGTGCGACGGCACCACGCCATCTCGTTCATCCACAAGAAAATCATAATCAAGAACAAAGGAGGGGGAATTCGGCCGTGTTTGTGCGGTCCGACCCCCCTCTCGTTAGACGATAACACATAAATAATTATCCTCATGTTTGTCATGCTAGAACCAAGAACGAGGATAAATAAATAATCAACAACAACCCCTACCTTGAAAAATGACGTTGCACGTCGGGTATCGCGGAGAAAGGCGTCGCGGCGTCAGACGTATATTCCGTGGACGTCGGGGTGCATCCGAGGAGGAAACGACGTCTCTTCACTTGTCTCTATGACGAAGAAGGGAGGTACGTTGTCGTTGGAGATGATCACCACCGTCGGCGACTTCTCCCTTGTCGAGGAGGAAGATGAAGACGGAAGAATCCGGGACGCCGAGTCTTTAAGGTCGTGGGGTCGATGTTCTTCGTCGGAGAAGAACCGTTCTTCACGTTCTTCGTCTAAGACGAAGAAGATCTTCAAGTCTCTCAACGATTCTCCCAAACCTCTCAAGCAACAAAGAAACTAACCAAAAATAAATTAAGCTCACAGTTAATTTATTAACACAACACCAACCTTTGAAATTCAAGATTTTGAATTTCAAAACTCAAATTAAACTAACTTATTAATGTCATAAGTTATAACTCATGTTCACATCATTAATTGTGAGTTGGGGGGGTTAGAGGATATGAAGGGGTGGGGTTCATGTGGGCCCCACCACCCTCTTAACCTCCCAAGGGAAGTTGGGTAGTTACCCAACTTCCATCCAATGGATAAAAACACTTAAGGAAAGATAAAAAAAATAAAAATTGAAGTTAAATTTTTTACTTTAACATTCACAATTTTTTTACTACTTCCCTCGTGTAAACGCAACTCCGGAATAGGCGTTCTTAAGCAAATACCAGCGATGCGGTTCCATCGGCGCCCTCGGAATTCAATTCCGAGCACCGGATCAAAAGTTAGGAATTCTCGCTCGTTCGTTCACTGAACGTACCCGAGCCAAACTTCGGAAATTGATTCCGGGCACACCGGGCCTCGGAATCACGTGCCGTCAGAAACCGTGCTCTTTTAAAATTCTAAATAAAATTAAGAAAAAATTTCCCTTGAATTTTACGGGTCTTTACAGAATTTTTTTTGTTTTAAAATTAGATAGATGGATGAGAATAGTCCATGGTTTGACCAGACGGCTATGGAAAGTTTGAAATTTTAAAATTGAATAACAAACAAGGTAAAATATCAGACAGATTGGATGATAGTGGAAAATGTGTGGGATTTGAAACAAATGAAAAGTAGAGATTAAATTGTGGATATGAGCGAATGGTTGTGGTGAGATGCAGAATTTAAACATGGATGATAGGTTGATATCAGGTTCGCCTATGACTAGACAGTCTAGAGAAAACTCAGTGTTTATTTGTGGTGGTGAAGATTTTAAGGATGGACTTACCAAACATTCCAGATACCACATGGAAAGATCATATGATTGGGATTTGATCCCCATTGAAAAAGATTTTCCCCATCGAAAAGAAAGGATTTTTTGTATGGATTTAAAATCCTCATGCTCGTAGAATTCCCCAAAAAAATTTCTCCCCCTCCCCAGTAATGTCGTGTACCAATTCTCTATGGGTGCGCTTCTCCTCCCACCCCTACAGTCGTGCCGCCAAGCATGGTGGTGCATTACTCGGTGCCTCCAAGGGTTCCAGTAGTCCCGCATACACACCCTCACAGGCAGGGATGTGTTGTGGATGAGGGGTCTTGGCTCATCCTCCTACTTTAGAAGGGGCAGTGTGAGTTTCCTCCCTTCGATCAGATAGAGGGTTGGCCTAAGGGTGATAAATTTTTAAAAATCCCTTCATTAAACCATAAAAATTCAAAAAAACCATATAATTTATTTAAATTCATTAAACAAATAATATCAAAATTTTATTATTATGAATCATGATTTCAAATATATTTTAAACTTTAGAACATTAATGTACACAAATCAACATATAAATTATACTATGCCCTCAGATAACCAAAAGCATAACATCTAATTAAAAATGGTACACATAAAAATATTTTCAATTTCAAATAAATTTTACAGCAATATCTATACTTCTCTTCAAAACATAGGTACTTTTCATTATACTTTCATTAAAACATTAATGACCTGATTAAAATATTCATTTTTTTAAACAAATAATTTTTTCAAAATCTATAGAATTGTTTAATTATAAAAAGTTCCAATATCTAACTTTAAAAAAAACATTTAAATGATTATATACATAAAATATTCAACATAACATAGATAATATAAATTTATAAAAGATCCCAACATTTATAAGATTTTTTGACCGTTACAATTCCAATGTTCACCTAAGAACCACAATGGCTACATACAATGACAAAAACAATATAAAATTTTTTAGGGTATTCAGAAAATTAAACGCGTCTCAGTGTAGATGGTGCTTTGCATACCCTTAATGCTTAGTTAGGATGGCATTGCATTGGTTGTAATGTTACTCATTGTGATAGACTTAAAGGACACTCATTATCTTCTTTGTATATTTGTGATCTTTGGGGGTCTCCCAGTGTTTTTAATTGGTCTACTAGTAAGAATTCAAAGATAGTTAGGTTCATTTGGCATTGAAAAAATGTAAAATTTCAGTGTTTGATAGAATAAAATTTTCCTTCTGATTATTTTGATATAATTATTTATAATATGTAAATTAATAAAAGAAAAACATTTAAAATCATTATTATTACACATATAAAAAGTTCAGGGCATCACATTATCCCCTCTATCAATGAATTGTTACCTTGAAATAATATTACACCCTAACACTCCAAACATCAACCCTGAAGTCCCCTTCACCAGTACCACAATAGAAGATGGTTATTTGATAGAATTGTATCCACAACAGCTTTAAATTATTCTATTTCATTAGCCCAGACAAATCTCAGACAGTTAGAGTAATACTCATGTATACAGTGATCAGATGTCATATAAAATTAATGGGATATGAATATCATGCAAGCATCTAAAAGTATTGGATTCCAAAAAACCATCTGAACCACCTCGATTTTCAAAATTTTGAAATCATAACGCCTCTTATGACCACAAAATATTAAGAGTTGAAAAATGTATGTTACGTGAATTTCACTTGCATCAGCGGCTTCTTAAAATATTTCTATAGATGGGTATCTTTCAATAATGGTAAAGCAGTTGATGTGTCCCTAAAAATAACTACTTTTTGTGCATAGAATGATAGTTGACAATGTACTGAGAGAAAATAAACAAAACGTGACCGTCATTGAATCGAAGCATATTGGATTTTTTGGATAACAAAAAATGATATTTTCTTGATAACCATCGATTTTGGAGAGGTTCAATTTTTTACGAGCATTCCATTAGCATTATTGTTTCTAGAATCACTGTTTCTAGAGAAAAACTATTATTTGGTGACATTTCATCATATATCTGAATATTTTAAGAAAAAAATAAACATAGTAAATCATAACCATACTAAAACAGATATTTTATTTTTCAAAAACATATTAAATTACCAAATCATAAAAATATAACATCAATTATTTAATATAAGGTTCCTAAAACTAGGTTTTCTACATATGAATTTGTTCCCTCTCATAGACTGACTAGCATGAACTACCTAACATCCACAATGATGTCCATTCATAGGTACCACCAGTGTTGGTGATTTCCACAGTCCCCAATCAAACAGATCCCGAAAACCATTCCATACTCTTCAATATCTTTGGTCCAGATGCAGCATGAGCACATTGATCAATCACATATGGATATCTAATGTTTTCTTAGAGAAATGCATGATGTGTATGGAAAAGGGTGACATCAGTATGAACATGACGTCTATAAATCTAATGGGATGTCTCATCCCCAAATATTTTGAAGTCCCTAACATGAAAATAGAGACCGTAGGTCAAGAGTTGACCAATATATGGTGCTCGGAGGTCACCCTCTTGGGATCCCTCTTAGAATTCCTCTAGGGAAATAAAATCTCATCCAGGGAAAAAAATTTAAACAAACCCTCAGATGTACATTCACTTCTGTTCTTAGAATGGAAGTTGAGCATGCATCATCAGGAAATAGTCAAAACCCGATCCTTGATGGAGTTGATGTACATGAGGAGAGTTTGATACATAGTAGATATTTTTACATGATAGGCGAAGGTTTTCAAATGTTTTTTAGCCTTCTAATAATTACTTGAAAACTATAGTATCTAGTATTTCAATTGGAAAAGACAAATGAATGGTTCTGTCTACCATCTAAAAATTTGAATAAAGAATTCGACTAAGTACAACATAATTAAATTTTTATTGATGTTCTAATTTTCTAAAGTTTTATAAACCGATCCTCTGATACCAACTCGTACAAACCCAACCCTAAAATCCCCGAGTCAATGCCGGATACATGTTGGGTAATTATTTCATAGAAACATTCATTAAAAAATTAAAAATATCGTTCTATTATACACCTTTATTTCATTTTAGGATTTAGAGAACCAGGTGATACTGATACACATCATCCAAAATATGAAAAAAGATAGAATTCAAAAAGTTTCCATCAATTAAGGGGACTCAAATATTGATAAATCTACTAATCCTAGTATAATAAATTGAAGATTATGGTTGAAAATAAGAATGCCCAGTATATGGTTTTAGAAAAATTTTGAGAACTTCTCTTTTAAAAACAACAACCTTTGAAATAATCAAAAAACATTTTATTAAGAGGAAAACATCACGTCTTGAGGCATGCCATCAACATTTTTCAAAGGTTACATGAAATTTGTTTTAGAAAACATCTTACATATTAATTAAATACGTTTATTTAAAATCTGCAGGTGAAACATAATCTAGAGTGTGCGTACATGTACAAGGAAGCATGAAGTGATGCATAATTGATAAATTGACCAATACAATAGGGACACAAGGTGGTAAAATATTGTTTGCATCATCAAACATGTCATAATTCAATTAGAAATTTATTCATGAATTTATAGATATATCATTAACATTATGTACACTTTACTTTTATAACATTCCATTTTCAGTTTCAATTATTCCATGTGCATTCATCGCCGTTATCCAAGAATATTATTAGGAAAGTGGAATTCTATTAGTCGAATAATCTCTTGGTTGTTCATATAATAATACAAAATGAGGGAATTCATAATTCTATACTATTTCAAGGCCTTTCACTAAGTTCTTACGTAAAACATGTATTAGTATTAGTTAGCGCAAATCACCAAGATCATTTCACATAGTTGAACAATCAAGGGTAACCACTATGGCTATCACACATAGAGTCTCTTGAGACTCAACTTTACCCAATGCAATGGAACACTATTTAGGGACACCAATATTATCATTAATGATAAAAACATTCTTCATATGCCATGTATGGTCTTTTATACATAGTGTCACATAACACATTGAATCCTTATATAATTAATCGAAAATATTTTGAATACATACTCATAACTGAGATGGATTCTATAATAAATGAAAATGGACTAGATTTGTTAGTTTTATGTTATGGATGCATTATTGAAATGCATAGACTAAAATGTAATTCTTTTGCACATGTGGTAAGAACTATTACACATAAAATAATGATTTTTAACATTAAATGATAATTATTTCATTAAACCATTATAAATGTTAACCTTTTCATGCCATGGTTTATATGTTTTGAAATTGAGATACTAGTTTAATCCATGCAGTGTTAATTTTAATATGAAAATAAATTTAATCATTAAATGAAATTATTAAACGCATTTCTCTTGGAAATAAGAATTCAATGTACGGATTTAAAATCATTATTCCATGTTGTTTATTGCTGTATGAAAGAAGAAATTATTAATATCAAGTTCTTATGTATATGTGCATATATTTAAGTGCTTGGGCATGAAAACAATTATACAGTTTACTAACATAGCTAGCATTCTTTAAAACATTATAATCAAAATTGTAATACATATATGTAAATATGTGGGATTTAAAAATTATATAAAACCATGTATACACAAGGTGTGTAATTGGTGTATTCAAAAAAAAACAAGGTTTAATTAATCCATATAATTGAGGTTCCCTTTAAAAACATAATTGATCAATTAGAATAGGTTTTATAAAAACCCAATTACGATTTGTTACATAATCAAACACACACACACACACACACAGATATATATATATATACATTAATACATAACTATATATAAATAAGTTGTAAACAAGGGTTTTTCATATTAAATAAAAATGAGATAAACCTATATCATAAATTACATGTTTTAAGAACATCATTTGAAAACCAATGATAATCATAAAGAATCATAAAATCCTAAAATGGTTTTGTTCCATGTATTCAAATATATGTATATATATTTATATATATATATATTGTTTATAGAAATATAAATTACGATTAACCCTTACAAGGGATATACACCTTAAAACATTAGTTAAATACCGAAAATGATATTTATAAAAACCCAAAAAACCTATTTGGATTGGAAGACATATAAAATTTAGTACATATATATTAAACGTGAAAACACAATAGTAGAAAAAAAGGGGATTATATATTGAGGTCGAAGAAAAAATAACTCCCTTGCATGAGTAATACACATTCAAACAATCACTGATAAACACATTTAGAAAACATATTAGTATTTGGAGAAGAAACCACACACACACACACACATATATCCATAATTAAAGAAATGTATAAATAATATTTTTTTCATTATAATAGTTAATAAAAAATTAATCCCTTACACTAGTTCAAGAGATGGGGATGGTCAGGCAGTGGATATTCGCATGTTTAGGAGGTGAAATTTGTGTGAAATTACATATACTATTTAGGGTATATAGATATGGGATGCATATATATTTATATTTTATACATAACAATTCATAATAAACAAAGACCACCAAAAGGACTAAAAAATAGAACTAATAATAAACTTAGATAAACCTGAACCAAAAAATTATTTTAAAATATATATAGATATATAAAGCTTGCGGAAAATTGAAAGACGAGAAAAGAAAAATAATAAAAAGAAGACCAACTAAGATTTTTGGGTAGAAATTGAGGGCTGGTCCGAAGAGAGGTAGAGGATATCCTGGGAGAAAAAAATAAGAAGATTAATGAAGGAAATCCATGGGTGAGCTCTTGGTTTGAAGTGTGGAGGAACAAAAAATTAGAAGAAGATACTAAAATGGTTGGATGGTCCGAATCAAGAAAGGACTGATAGAACGGTAAAGGGAATTTCTATAGTTTTAAAACTACATGGAGGGATGATATTAATCCTTGGATTGATTCGATGACTGTGGTGTGTTTCAGAATTTTAAAACGGATGGACAGATGTGATCAAATCTCGGATTTATTTGATGGGTGTGGAAAAGCCGCGTGTTTTAAAATAGACGAATGATAGTGATGAAAATGTGGATCTAATGAAACAACTATTTAGAGATGTGGAATTAAAATATTGATGATGGGTAGATATAAACCACCTCCACAATTGAAAGGTCTATAGAAATTTTGGCGTTAATCTAGAGAGTTGGGGATTTGAAGACCAGACTGATCGAACGGTCCATATCCTTTGTGGCGAGATCAGATGGTCTGGATTAGATCCCCGTAGAAAAATGTCATCCCACATTGAAATGGAATGAATTTTGGACTGGAATCATAAGCATAGTGCTCCATGCACTCACCATAATTCCCTCTCCCTATCCCAGGTACTACCTCGTACCAGTTTTCTACGGGCACGCTTTTGTGCCCACACTTACCGCAATGCTGCCCCACACAATGGCATGCTGCTCAATTCCTCCAGGAATCCTTCTAGGAATGCATACACACCCTCACCGGCTAGTATGTGATGTGGATGAGATGTATAGGATTAGCCTCCTACTCTGGAAGGGTAGTGCGAGGTGTCTACCTTTGCTCGGCTAGAGGGATGGCCTATTATTGATATTTTTTTATAAAACCATTCATTAATATTTTGAAATAAAAAATAAACAACATAACTTATTTAATTTCATTAAACAATGAATATCCTTTATTTTATTAGAATGAAACATGATTTCAACTTTATTTTAAACTATGGAACATTAAAGTACACAATTCAACATATAAATTATACGATGTCATCACATAACAAGAATCATAACATCTAATTAATATGAGTATTCCTAAACATATTTTCTAATACAAATTCAATGTTCTTGAATAACAACAATAAGTATACTTCTATTCGAACATAGGTAATTCTCTTTGTATTTTCATAAAAACAATATGGTCTGGATTTCAATTTTCATTTCATGTTTTAGAACATTATGTTTTCAATATCTAAAGATATGTTTAATTAAAATAAGATAATAGATGTATATTTGAAATACATAAAACATTTAAAATTCTTATATACATAATATATTGAAAATTTATTGGATAATCATAATTCCTAAATGTTCCCAACAATTATAAGACTTTGTGACTGTTATAAATCCAACAGTCATATAAGGATAACAACAACTACTTATGGTAAAAAAAATACTTATTAATAGAAGTTTAGGGTATTTCGTACTTTAGAAATGACTTACTGAATATAGTTCATAACATACCCTTAGTTCTTAATTCGGTCTCTATAGCTCTGGATATAATGATATTCGTTTGGTTAGGGTTGAAGGATTCTCATTATCTACTGGGAATATTTGTGATTTTCAGGGTCTATCCATGATATATTTTGGTCTACTAGTAGGAATTGTAGGTTAGTTGTGATCCTTTGGGATTGTTGATATGTAAAGCTTCGGTTTTTAATTGAATAAAATATGTCTTATATATATTTTTTAATCATTGTTTTGGATAATATAAAAATTATGAAGGGTATAACAATTCAAAATATTGTTATTACACATAAGATATGTTCGGGATTTCACAAACATGGGCTATAGGGAAGGGATGAGGGTGTGGGATCTATGCAGCTGAAGAAGAGGTCCACAGGGGTCCCCGATTTTATTAATTTGATTTTTCAAACAAAATATTCTATAAGAAAATAATTTTAAAATAAATAATTTTTTGAGATACATCCTGATAGATCATCTGCCTTTTTGACTAGCGATTGATCCCCTTTATTTAAAGGAATATATTATTTAAAAAAATCCACACCATAACATATTGAAGATAATTTTAAACACTTTAAATTTTTGTGGAACAAAAAACTCTACTCAAATGATCAATTTCAAGAAACAAAATTTGTGACTGTGTTTGGGTTCATCGTAATAATTCCTCGTCAATTTTCTATGGGATGAAATTGAAATATTTATAAATATATATTATCTTTGGAAATAATAGCTATGCTATTTATATAAATTTTTATAAAAATATGAGATGCTTTTAATTTGGATTTCAGATATAGGAATCACTCACTGTCTATGACATTGGAATAATAGTGATTCCCTCTACATATAATGATTGTAATATTAGTTTTTTTCTTGTCTAAAAGTATCACACAACTGTATTGATTCAAATTGAAGGTACCAGATTCCATGTTGAAGACTGTAGGTCATTTATTTAAAATTATTCAATTGTGATCTATTTAATAACCTAATCGTTAGAAAATGTATCCTCAATATATATATGAAGATACAACGGGACAAATTTTAACCAAAAAAATATATACCAAATATATCTTCTTATGATCTGAAATTGAGCACTACATCTCCTCGTTTTCGGTGATCATTTCACGGAGGAAGAAAATGTGTTCCCCACTAGATCATTAAAATTCACATTACATTTATACAAGAGTGCAAATCCACATATTTTAGGATCATGAACTGATATTTGATGATCCATCTGATGTTATGATGATCACTACATCGATTTTACTATGACCCATAATCGATAAATCAATTGTGATACTTGGAGAGAGAGTGTATTCTCTGGGATACAAGATATTAAAGAGATTCTATAAACGAATGATCAATTAATAGTATCATCCATGCATGCATAATCTCCCATATACAGTGATTTTTAAGATTATATGGAAAATCCCCTCACCCCCATGCCATTAACATTTAATACATCCTATATAATCCATAAATGACATCGTTTAACTTTCATACAATGTCATAACTATAATTTTTATTTTTATCACCTACTAGTAATTTTATCAATATATCATGTAATAAGATTAATTCATTAACTCAACTCGTCATTACCAAAAAATATCAAATCAACCTAGATTATTTAAATTATAATAATTAATATAATACTTTCCTTTTATTTACATTAATACATTTTAATACATCAACTAAACTAATTTAACACTAAACAATTTGAAATATAATAATATCAAATTTTGTATTCAATGGTGTTCATATATCCAAAGATATATCCTAGATCTCAGGGTGGGTACTAATATTACCTATACTACTATTAATTAAAATTGGTAATTCAATTGAATATGCTTTGTTTGATAACCACTAGGGGAGTCTCTAAGAAGAACTAAATTTAATTTATAGACTAGGAGTGGAGTTTATCAATAAATAAAGACACATAAATATATAATGATTAGTTATAGAAACAAAAAACATTCTACACACACACACAGTGTAATATAGTCTTCTTGTCTTATACTTTCTCATAATCCAGGATTCAATTAACTATCATCATCATTTATTATATTATCATTAATTTACCATAATGGATGAACATGCATAATTTTACCATGACCATGGATTTAGTGAATGTAATACCATCATAATCAACCAGGCCTAAGATTTCACATCCACTTCCTAGAAGAAACAAATCCCATCTTGACCAATCAATAAATTTTATACCATCAAAGAGAAACCTGAAAAACTCTACATCACCAAAACATCAATGAAATGAATTTCTATTTGCATCATTGTATACAATAAAATTCTACACATTCATAATTATTTCAGCTATGGTGTCAATACAGATGTTCATAGATTGGAACAAAAAATGAAAATTGAAACATTTGTTGTTCCTATTGTTTTACTGATCCCCATGATCTCATCTTGATGAGATAACCAAGTGATAAATTCTTGAGAATATGTCTAAAAACATATGGGCTCCTAGTACCTAATAGTCAGAAATCATATGTGTCTAGTAAGTATGATTTATCTAGACCGTATGATATATAATTATTATAGTCATAGTATGTTGAGGATCTCATTATTTCCTATGAACTGAAATAACGTCTTGGTAGATAAAATAATATATTTACATTATCATATTAAGAGTGGATGTTGAATTATCAACACTACTATAATAAGTCTAAATTTAGAAAATACATACTTTATACTTGATATGATAATCTAAATTTAATACTTAGGTTGGTTAATGAGAATCAACTATTATAACATGGTCAAAATGTGTCTCAGTGCAATAATGCCCCCATAACCTCACATATGAGTGATATATTCAGATGGAATTCGATATTAAAATATCTACAATTAGGTATGATTCCCTTCACCCTGTTATACATAGTGACGTCAAGATACTCTATAAGGGACCCAATGACCATCCTCGTAATCAATATACAAATAATCCCCCTCATGTATATGAGAATGATATATAATGTTATTTTTACATTGGCTCATTAATTTTTGGAGTAGTACTCAAAAAAAAATGTCCCTTCCCCCATATATGAGTATGATCATTGAATGGGTAATTTGTTTCATTTAAATAACGATGTCTTTATTCCAATACACATAATATTGGTAGTGATTCCTAGATCCCCTTTCCAAGGCCCATGCTTATTTTTAAATAATTTCCCTCACAACAAAACTAATTTGATAATGGAAGGATTTATTTTAAGAATCACATGTTTCTTGATTCACATATTTTCCTGATAATTAATAGTTAATAAATATATATTTTCAGGTCCCAACTACATATTAATCAATATAATAACATTCCTCTAAGCATGGTGTTTTGGTCTCCCATATTTGGGTTGAAAATTGATAAAATACTCATATAAGTGAAAGCCTCTCATAGTACGAGAGCCCTTCGCCTTAATAAAGGTTTGAGGTTATTAACATAATGATAGTGGATAATATATCATGTTAGGAGAAGCATTCACCATTTCTATGATATAAGAGTCAGATCTATGAAAGGGAACCCATCATTAAAAACTATGCATGGATTTATTCATATAATCACCTGATATATAATAATTCTCAAATAACTTATCCCAAAAAAAAAAATAAATTTCAAAAATAAAATTCATCCACAAACCATTAAGTTTGAACCATTAAAGTGACACTCTCCCTCTATGAAGGAGACACACTAAGGTATTGTTCGATTATTGTTCCTATAAATTGAGATTAATATGTGTATAGGAAGACTCATTAATATTGTTAATTAATTGTTAATGAGACTCTCTCTCATTGTATGAGTTAGATAAATTTTGGGAGATATATACAAACTATTTTCACATTTATTGTTAATATCACTAGATATGTAGTGACACTGTTCTTATCTATCATTGGCATAGATGAAAATCAAACTGAAATGCCATATTTCCCATACATGTGAGCCATATTAATGGACTTATTTCTATCCTTATATGATACATTGTGGTTCCTGAATCTCCAAAAATGGGTCCAGATAAAATTTTTACCCCCCCCATGAGTATGATAAAGATCTATGATTAGGTTTTTATTTGAAGAGATACCCTTGTAATTATTCCTTCTCTTATATAAATAATAATGAAAACTATAAGGGAAAATTTAATGAAATTAAATTTCCACTATCAATTATTTTCTCCCAATTGAATCGCTGGACATCCGCAATGATTTATTTCTATTATGATGAGTTACATTTATCTTTTGCAATAATCAGATCCATGTAAAATAAAAAATGTAAAGAGGTATAGTAAATACCTTTACCCTAGTATCCCATAGTAAGTGGTTACATTGTTACATTATTACTATGTAAAATCGATAACAACCCAAAATACTAAATATCATAATTGATATGGAAAACTAGATTCAAACATAAGTATTACATTACATTTTGAAAACAATTATAACATAGTAACTCTATTGAAAACTCCCATATTATTCAATATTATCTATTCATGTTAATCAAAATATATGTCAAGGAATATTAGGGAAAAACAAATCATTGTTGTGATATCATATGCATTGTATGGTTAATCATATAATGAAATATATTATATATATACATAACCTATATATAACGGTGAATAACTAAAAACACATGTCATAAAATCCTAATATTATGAAAAATATGACTGGAATACAAAATGATCACATAATCACATATAAATAGTCACATGAGAATGAAACAAAACCATGGTTATTCTAATAGTTGAATAATCACATGTATTATCACTCAAACGTATCAATATGAGGGAATTCATAATTTATGACATCATAAACATGCCAAAAAGCCTTCAACTATGACACCATATATAATATTAATAAGTTATCAGCCATCAACCAAACAATTTTTTCTTAAGAAGCCTACTAATAAATTGAGGGGCTATAATGGGCCAGGAACAATAATTATTATGTCCAATGAATTACTTATATTAAAAAAGATACAACAAATCAATATAGAATATCATTTTTAAACTGGAATATGAAATTACTTTCCCCAAAAAAATCCAAAAAAATCCAGTGTAATATGATGACTAATATAAAAATAGAACATCCACAGTCTAACTGGTCCTATTAAATTCAAGAAAATATTGTATATGTTATCATAGGATAGCAAACTTAATTAATCATAACATCCAAAAGGGTCTTGAAATTGATGAAATAATATCTTTGAGAAATTCTTGATAGAAATACCACTTTATTATAACATTATATTCCTAAAAAAGAAGAAAAATTTAATAAAATTGATGATAATAATGAAATAATATAAAGGGTTTATAAATTAATTATGATTCCATTAATATAGGAAAATATACTCATTCCTTATAATATTATAAAACAATCCTTTTAAATTTTGAGAATGAAAATTTTAAAATAATATTTTTAAATCAATGAGGGATCATTAACCCAACAGATAAATTATGTGTATCAGATGTTAATCCACATGAAAATGTGGAAATATAAAATAAGATAACCAAGATTAATTTCTCACATATTAATAGAATATCATAATAAATGGAATAGAAGTTTTCCACCAAAAATTGAAATTTGATTAATAAATCACATATGACTATGTAATCGGTCAAACCATAAGACCCATAAAAATAATGACCATAAAATGAAATGAGGAAATTCCATGAATATAAAGGTATTCATGTTATTATATATTAAGGGTATGTATATACACCAAACATGAGAAAAAAAATTTAAATAAGGAATATATATCACAAATGTAAAAGTGAGATGAGAAGCACTTAACTTATGTACGATAACATTCATCAATTGCACATAATTTCCTAGATAATCAATTTAGATTAATTAATTAAAAAATTATAACCTATTAGAGATATATTTTATTTATAATAAACTTTTGAATTTAATTTATGGTCATTTTAATGAGTTATAATGTTTATTTTCTTATTTTCAAGAGAATTCATTTCATTGAATATAGTCTGTTCCATTGAGAATAAATATAAGAGTTCATGTAAAATGGTAATAAGTTATATAGAATATATATTATTTAGTATTAATGAAATTAAAAAATTGAAATAATCTCATATAACATATGGTTATATAATATTATGATGATTCATTAGATAAAATGTTTATGAAAAGATCTTAATTTATTTTGGTGGTTTTTACGACCATCACGAACATGAATCTTTTTATTAAATATTATGTAAATATATTGGATTTGGAACATGATATAACTTATCATATCTATATTAAAATATTATTTAACCATATCAATTGTTTTAAAACAATCCATGATGACTGTAATGGAAAATTTAAACTAATTGTTCACGAAGGTGGTGAATCGACACATCCCGAACGATGTCTTTGAATTTAAAATTATTGGATATGATAAGGGATTTGAGATGGATAATACATTATCAGAATATCATTATAATACATATATGATATTAATGTAACCATGAAACTTTGTATAGGGTATGCGAGGAGAGGATAAGAAAATAATTGAAATTAAATAAGAAAGATGTAGGAATTTACCTCTTGAAAATAATTACACTGAGAACCTCCTTAAGATACATGGATGTTGAATTTTGGAAAGACCAAAAGGTCATTTACATGTGTATTATTTTTTAGAAACGAATTAGGAATAATTTAGTCTACACTAATTTTTTATAAATATTTAGGAGAGGTGGTGGTACTTGTATGTGAAGAGAGAGGTGCTTTTTATTTTATTATTCGTGTATTTATTATTTTGGCACAAGACTGTCAATATCATTGATTTGTGTTACAAAGTACAGAAACTAGTGCATGTGAGTATGATCTAATGTATTATTACATCTTTAATGGCTACAAAATTCATGTATTTAACAGGTATTGTTAAATATCGTAAATTACTAATTTTCACTAAACATAAAAAAATTCAACTATTTTAGATAAATTTAAAAACAAATACCATTACCATTTATCAACATATAGATTTTAAAAGTTAAATCCTTTTTAAAAAAATAATATTATATACATGGAAAATTTTATTTTAAATAAATGAATCATTTATTAAAAAAATACTGATTTTAATATTATTCCAGATATTGATATGCTTTTGAAAACTAAGTATTATCTCAAATAATTATCATATAATTATAATGAATAATAATAATAATATATTAATCTTTTTAATGAAGATATATTTTCTTTTAAATCTTTAAATTAAATATAAAATCGTAAATAATCATTTATGTTTCACAGAAATACCAATACATAATTTATAATTTTTTAAACATGTATTTACTTATTCCATGTTATAAATACATTAGATTTTGTTTAATGAAATACCTAATGATTATTATAATTTCATTAGTGTGTTTTTTATTCTACTGGATAGATTATTATTCCAAATTATCACATTAATATTCCAATTTCATGGTCATATTTTATTATATATCATAATTTTTTAAGCATGATGTTGTATGCAACATAAGAAATAAAATATATTGAGTTTATTTAAGAAGAAACATAACATAATATATTGGGGTTTTATATTCATCCATTTTTCAAAAAAACTAAACCTCAATATTTTCATGAGTATTATCGTCTAAACAGATAATGGTTCTTCTTTTTTAAATAATTCTCATGTTCCCACATTAATTCTTCCATTTTATGGTTTCTCTAAAGAAAATTTACCAATCTAGTCATCTAATTCTTCAACACATTCTCCCTATTATCACGAATAATTATAGTATCTTTGCATTATGAAAAATCAGGTTCCAGTTCTATTTCTTCATAGGTTACTGTATTAATTGTGTATGGAATATACTTTCTTAATAAAGATATATGGAAAACATCATGTAATTTATAAAGGATTGGTGGCATCACCAATCAATAAAACACAGCTCCAATTATTTTGAGAATTAAAAATGGTTTGATGTACATGGGGGACAGATTCCCTAACATACAGAACCATATGAAATACGTTCATGGAGATACATTCTTAAAGAAATGATCTCCCACTTGAAACTCGAAATATTCTCCTTGTTTTTTTCATAACTGTTTTCCCTACATTGAGATACTCAAATATGGGATGGAATAGTATTTTCTTTTACTGTTTTTCATCCTCATGTTTTGGACCAACATATACCCTCTCACCAATATCAACCCAACATGTGGGAGTATGAAATCCCTTACAATGTAATTCTTCAGATGGAACAGTTTGAATAATATAATGGAAACTATTATTGTAGAAAAAATTTACCAAAGGTAATTACTTATCCCACACACCATGAAAGTAAATTGGGGATGATCTCATCATTCCTTTCATTGTTTGAATATTCATTTCAAATTGTCTAATTTTTTTATGGGGATAAGAATTACTCAAATGATGTTTTGTATCCAAAATTTTATGAATAATCATATAAAATTATGATTTTAAATAGTAATATTTGATTACACAAAATCGATAAAGGTTCACCATTAGGTCATAAATCATCATTAATATAAAATAATGCATGGTTATCTAGTGGAAAATACTCTCTTATAGAGAGTAAATGTGAATATTGTGTACGTATATAAACTATTATCCATATTTCATCATTATTCCATGGTGTATTTGGAAGTCAAGTGACATAATACATAGTAATGTCACCCCATTTCCATGTAATAATAGGTATCGGTTGCCTAAATCCACTATAATGTTATCTATTAATCTTCACCTACTGATAAAATAAACATATCAATACATAAAAATAATTTCATTCTTCATATTATCCCATAAAATATGTTCCTTCAAATATCTATATATCCTAGTGATACCTGAGTGTATATAAAAATTCGATCTATGATCATCGTCCAATAATTAATTTTTTAGCTTGAGTATAGAGGGAACACAATCCCCACTGATAAATTTCAAAATTCCATCATCATAGATTATGTCTACTAATTTTCCATCATTTACATCTTTAACATTCTTTTGAAAATTCTCATCTTCAGATAGAGGACCTTTTATCTTTTATAATCAAGATTATTTTGAAAAAAATTTAATATCCAATGATAATTCACATTAAATGATAATTCATATATCCATAATTACTAGATCAATTCACATAGGATCCTCAGAAAAAAAAACATTTTGTTCAGAACTCCATGATCATTCCTACTCAATGCATCGTTACTTTATTTTCCATTGTTGGGTGGTAGTGTATCTATCAATCAAAATCATTGAGTAGCTCGAGCTATCACATTTACCTCATTTTTCATTATTTCAATGAGAGGATATATTTAAAACTCTTGTGATCTATATATGTGTCACATAATTAACAATAGAGGTTGTGTCACCATATCTTCTGAGAAAATTTTATGAATTATATATTACAATCAAGATTTTGATAGTACTATTAATGAGTTTTTAACATCCGTGATGAATAGGCATAAAATCTAGCATTATTTATATGCACAACACTGTGGACATTCTTTAATTTATCAATTTAAATAACAAATCCTCTATTTCATGATGGTATTGTCAAGATAGTAGATTTAACTAACCACTCCAATAATTCATCAATGCATTCTTGACATTTCATTTTCTAAATAAACATATCCACATTATATGTAAATTTTAGTTATCATGATAACTAATGTGAAAAAATAATGAAGCAAGCACAAATAGTAAACTGGTGAACCCATGAAACTATATACTATAGTTATTTTTGTTATTGTAGTCGATTTATGGACATACATATTATTCTTATAACCAACTAATATTCTATCTATTGAGATAATTTGAATAAGAAAAGAAACAATTTTAATTCATAATTCACACTTTATAAACATTCTATATAACACCATTCTTCTATGAGACTCTATAACAATCTAAAAGTGGTTCTTATAGTCTCTGTGGCTTCTAGAGTAAAAAATGACATCCTCACGAAATACCACAAAAATATATCAATATATTCTATGAATAATCTATTTATTACATCCATAAAAATAGAGCATTAATTAGTCATTCCAAATAACATTACTGTAAAATCATAATTTCAATACCTTATTCAAATGCAGGCTTGGAACATAATCTGTGTTTACACTCAATTGATGTTATAAAAAATAAAGAAAAATCATTCAAAAAAATGATATATGTGAATTTTGTTGAATAATTCATCAATGACAGGTAGAGGATTCATGGTATTTATTGAAAAAACCCGAATCTCCCTATAGTCAGTGCCCAACCACATTGATCCATCATTTATCTTTAAACAAAATAAGTTCTCCCCAAGGTGAATCACTAGTGTGTGTAAATCCCTTACCAATAAATTCATATAGCTATTTATTTAACATTATTAACTCCAATGTGACCATTCTATATGTTCATTGATATTGTTCTCCCATCATGGATTAAATCAATAGAACACTAAAATTCACTTTCTAGTGCATTTCTAGTTACTTCCCATGGAAATACATAAAAGTATTAATGTATAATATGTATATACTAGGTTTTAAGATCACATTTTGAATTAGTATGTTTTGCCATCTCTTTTTCACAATGAATGTCCTTTAGAAGACTTATTGGACGTGGATCCATATATGAATCAGATGATAATGTCTCCCCGCTAATGATGAGAAGTTTCATATCTTCATCTTAAATAATTATTTCAATCTATTTTCAATAAATGTTTTCATTAAATTTTTAATTTTAGTACAAACAATGAATTATATCAAAATCAGACATTCGTATTATCTTAAAATCTGAAATCATAACATGTTTATCTGTCAATATATGAACTGCTCGACACTACATTATTATAAGAATGTTGACACTGTGATTTTTGATCAAAAATTACCTTATTATGTTGAATTGACAATATAGAGTTTTCATAGAAAACTGGAATATTACCTTATCGACTTCAACATTTGTAATATATAATCATGGGTTTTTCACTTGGTCATTACTGGGGAATATTCCTTGATTTCTAGGACAAAAATTATCATAGTCTCTCAACTCCATATATCTAAAACATTGGACATTACCGACTTCATTCTTTCACATACTATTGCAGGTATTGTGGCCTTTTTCTCCTAACTTGTTAAAAAATCACATTCCCAATAGGAAAATTCCAAGAATTTTCCGGCCACATTTATTTCATGTTGTAAATTCTATTCTCACATTATTTCCTTTTTCATTGTCTCCTAAATAGAGAACCTATCATCCCTCTTCTTCTCATACATCACATCGAATCCATATAGCTGTAAAAATTATTTCTCTATATTGAAAGCACGTTGTAGTATATCCTCATATGAGGATATTTTTTGGGAGACTATTTTTTGTCATAAAATTTGATAAATTACATCTAATAAACAATAAATCTTTCTCTATGGATGTTTTATGAAGTCTGTTACATGCCATGATAACCTTGTAATGTTGGATTCAGTCATAGAAATGTTTTCATCAATATTCTATCTCATACTCAAGAATTTTCTCTCCATTTCTTCTCAATATTCATTAGGGAAATATTTTTCCTAGAAAATATCAATAAAATAATTTGATACCATATATTAAATTTCATCCTTTGGGTTTGTGTTTTGAATTAATAAAAACCATTAATAAGAATTCCCGAGAGATAATAAAATATCGTGAAAACCATCTCCCTTTCATTACATCCCACAGAATGTAACATATCCTTTAAGGAAATCATCCATTTATCATCTTAAAATTGGTATTTATTTCCATTGAATGATTTATTTGGTTATCGGATGATGTTTTTTAATATTGTTAGACCACATTTCTGAATGTGATACGCCATACGAGTAATGTTGTTTACAATAACCTAAGTCAGTTTTCCCAATATAGATACAAGTTGTTCATTTCCAATTTCATTTCCAACTCATACATCATTATCTTCTATTATATGGGAATCTCTATATGGAATATTTGTGTTGATTTAGTATCTATTTATTCAACTTGGAACTAGTTCTAAAAAATTCTATACCAAATATTTTCTAATGAAAATTTTAAGCTAGTGAAACTCATAAAAAATATCTGTACTACTAATCTCAAAACTATATGATTGGTCACCTTGGAAACAATATCAATGTAAGTTATAAGGATAAATTTCTCTAATATAGGTTTTCTTAAATCCATTTTATAGTGTTTCTTATCAATTTTCTCTAACACCACCGGTAAATACACCGACCCTAGTATCCCAGAGTAAATATTTACATAATTTAATATGTACTTTGTAAAATCAATAAAATCCCAAAGAAATGAATATATTTGATGATTTTAAATACATAGTATAAAAATATATATTATATTACATATTTAAAAAAAATAAAACATATTAACACCATTGGAAACACCTGTATTCTCTTAGATATTCCATTCATGTTAATCATAATATACATCATGTCATATTAGGTCAAAATAGAACATAAGAAAGGGGATAGAAAATATTCATAGTAGTGGTAAGAATACAATGGAAGCTATATTAAATTAAAAAATTATAAGGGTGAATAACTAAAAAAACATTTCATTAATACGAAATCATGATAATAATATCATAAAAATTAAATATGATTAAATAATGACATATAAATAGTCACATGAGAATGAAACTTAACCAATGACATTATACTAGAAAAGCAATCACATTGATTATAAATAATTAATTTCAAAATTATATAATTCATAATGAATTAAATAACAATCAAAACAATAAGTCTTTGTCCAAGAATCCATACAAAATAGGTTAATACATCATCTAGTACAGAAACATGTTTTTTTTCATGAGAAATACCAATGCATTGAGGGGTTATAGTAGGCCTTGACCATCACTTACTAATTATAAGTAATTACTCATATTAAAGGAGTGAAACAAGATCAATATATATATTCTTATTAATACTATCTTATGAAATATGATTCACCAAAAAATAAACATAATCATAAATCTTCTAATGTAATATGATTAATGATATCAAAATAAAAAATCTACTCTCCAAATGATCATAAAAAATTCAATAAAATATGTTATATGGTATTATAAGAGATATAAATCAATTAGTTGTTAGATCCAACTTGGATGTTTACACAGATGAAAATAAAACCATTGATAAATTCTTGAGGGAAATACAACGTTACTATGAAAACATATATTTTTTTTAAAAATCATAGTTATTATAAGAGAAAAAAATTCATTGAAAATAATATTTTAAACATTTATATGATTTCTGAACATATCAAGGAGCCATGGATGTGGAAATTTCATCTCATTCTGTATATGTTTAAAAAACATCACATTAAATATTGAGAAATAATTATTTTGAAGAGTATTTGTAAATGACTATGGTAACATAATCCGAATGAATTGATTATGTGTATTATATGTATATACAAATAATATATATTAAAATACAAAATAATATAATCAGAAATAGTTTCACACATAATAAAGGAATGATAAAATTAAAAGAGTGGATGTTTAACCCAATGAATGTAAAATGGGGTATGAATTTTCTTACCACTTTGGAATCAGTCGAACAATATGCCCCAAAAAATTATTGATCACCAAATGACAAAATAAATACCATGGTGATAAATAGATTCATGATATGATATATTATATTGAAATACTTATACCATGCATAGTAAATATGTTTTTATTAAGTAATATATATCACACATGTAAATGTGAGATGAGAAACACTTATCTAATGCTCGAATGTGTTATTCACTTGTACTTAATGTATTGGATAATAAAATTAGAAAAATTAATTACATAATTAATAACATGTTAAATATTTTTTTAAGATCTTTTATCTCCATTTCTATGAGTTACAATGTTTAATTTTGTTGTTCTAGGAGCATTCCTATAGTGGTTTTATGGTAGCTTCCTTGAATATAAATATTGGAGTTCTTGTAATGTGGGAATACCATATAAAGAATTGAAATTATTTCGTACAAATGTACATATTAATTTTTAAATATAATTATATATCATTTTTAAATGGTATGAGGATGATTCATTAGATAAAATGTATATTAAAATGTCTTACTTCTTTTTTGTGTTTTTTATGAAAATCACCAAAACGAGTAAATTTATTTAATATTATGTTAATATAATGGTTCTATAACATTATATTATATATAATATGTATAATGAACTCTAATTTAACCAAAATTACATGTTCATGACCGCCTTGAATGTAGAAATGGAAAATGAAAACCCATTGTCCATAAAGGTAACGAATCGACACATCTTGGATGATGTTTTCATTTTTAAATTCAGAGGAGAGGAAAATGGATTTGATGACGTATAATCCAATAATATAGTAAAATTCTAGTATATATTTTATACTATTGTAACCATGATAAATTGGTTTGGGGAGGTGATGATAAAACAATAAAATAAAATAAATCATAATTGAAAGAAGGTGGATTTTACCTCTTGATTATCATCTCCTAGGGATCCACCTTAATACACATTGATTTGGTATTTTGGTAATATGATAATGACTTGAACATGTGTAATTATATTTCTAGGTGATTGGGTCCTAATTAAGACATTATTTTTCTCTTGTAAAATGTGAGGATAAGGGTTGCATGGGTGGTATTTATAGGGGATGTAGTGGGTGTTTATTATTATTAAAGTCATTTATTTATTATTTTAGATCATTATTATAAATATTGTTGAATCTTGTAAATAATTAAATAAACAAATATATTTGAAATTTAAAATAAAGGTTTCTAACATAATAAATGAAAAAAATTGATTTATATAACATATAGTGTTAATTATCATAACATACTATATTTCACAGTTAATAAAAAATCAACTATTTTCTAAAAGTCCAAAAACAACACCCTACTTTTTTTCAATGTGTAGTTTCAAAAAATAGACTCCATTTTATGTATTTCTTCAAAATATGTGATATTTTATTTGTAAAAAAAATCATCATTTATTCATGAAATATTGAATTTACAATAATAACTGATTTTGGGGCACTTTGAAAAATTAATTATGTTCCTATAAAATTTTATTATAATAGTAATGAAAAATATATAAAATTCTTAATATATTTTATCAGAATAATTATTTTTTGGAATGAATGCATTAATTATAAAATTTTAAATAAATATTTTGGTTTCAAAAAACTTAAAACACTTAATTAAAAGTTATAAGACATTTATTTACATATTACATCATATAAATATATAATATTTTTATTTATGAGACACCTAAATTTTATTTATAATTTCCCAGGACAAAATATTATTTTATAGTATACCACGATTCCTTAAAGCCTGGTGTTGCGTGAAACATATGATATCAAATAGATTTAATTTATTTATGATTTTACATACTATAAACTATTGGGGTGTTATAGGTACTCCTCTTATACATAATCTAGATCTATATTAGAATCTTAAATATGTGTTCTCTTAAATCTATACTTGTGCTATGGTTTATTTTCCCCCTTTCTTTTAGTCCCACTTATCCATACACCCCAAGCTAACAAATTGTGGGTTATTATTCTACCACTACTTGTTTCAAACAATATGTGCAACTCAAATGAGTTTTAATATTTTTTCCAATAAAACCATTTTGTGTATGTTATATAATCCTATGTAGTGGGGAACATAAATGGACCTCCATACAATATTTCAATCATCTCTATAGTGGTTTAGTCCTAAAGTCATGTTTTTCATGTGTAAGAGCCAGACCTGTGTAGGGGCCCCAGATTTATAGACTCGAATTCTATCCAAGCTATATGGAGTTAAAATACATATAATTGAGTCCATGTAACATTTTGTTACGATATATGGAATTTTATTCCAGGAGGTATGTTTTGAAACTACACACACAATAAAACATTATCAATCATTTTAAATGTACCATAATAGCATAAACAATCTTTACAACAGTTTTAGATTAATCAATATTAATTTTTAAAACTCTTCATTATACAAATAATTCATCATGTCTTTAGTTTCATGGATTTCATTAAATATTACATGGGCCTTATGAATGACTGTATCTATATAAAAGGGATCCTAATTCATTACTATGTATGAATTTCCATTGGTACTAGATATAAAGAAATCAAAATATAATACAGAGGATTCCTTTCAATGTAAAAATTACTTCAATTCCTCATGACTCCTATCAATATGAAAATATATTATGTCACCCAATAGTGATTCATGGACATATATTGTGGTTTTTTTTCTATTACATTAATCACAGTAATACATTTGTGATCCATTTTTTATAGCATCAAAATCCTCCATTCAAAAGGTTTCTAGTGTATTATCGATCTCTAGTATCATTATTATGTTATTCTATCACACATATACCTCATACAATGTCCACACATAATTTCACTAAACTATTACCCCTTCGGTAAAATATATTTGTCCTTAAAATCTATACCATAATGGTCTAAATCAATATACGAAAAACTACAACCAAAAGTGATGTAGAACATTTCTGGATTAAAACATAAAACTATAGTCAATAAAAAATTCATGAATCCACGCACTCTAATTTACATAATAATAGCATAATAAAATGTTAGATAAGATTTAAAATAAGTAAATACTTCATATATACTATTTATTGAACCCTAGAAAAAGACAACATGTCCTTTTTAGACCCTTAAAAATGAGGAAGTAGTTAGATAATTCATTTATCAAATCAATTCACCTTGATAATGTGTTCTACACGTGGAGTCAAAACATTTATGGTACTGGATACATCTATGTATATTATTTTATCGATAAAAAATTTATTAATCAAGTTATTTAATATATAAAAACATTTATCATCCCCTATAAATTAAAATCTCTATAATCCAGGGACCCTATGCTTAACTATTCTTGTATGCTCATATTGAATCTTTTATAAGGGACACTAAACATTGATCCCCTGTTTTATTGACCTTGAATAATGTTCATCTAATCTATATGACCCTTGGAAACGTTATAATGGAACTCATCATCCTAGTGAAATTTGTGTGTAGCACCATCATGTATATCTGATTCCATCAACTTCAATTCAATCTTTTTTGGACATGATAAAATAACCCATAATAAATCTATTAATGTTGATTCAAAATCCCCTATGTTACATCACTAAATAATGCATCAACCCCGAATGTAAGGATGCGGTATCTTATTCTTTATTTGGGCATCATGTTCATAAATTTAAGGCCATTATTTTTGGAGGTAATCTAAACATACAATTTACCCAACATTTTTGATGGTTGTACGTTATCCCTAATTGAATAAGCTACTTTAAGGGTTATTCAACCATCCTTTTAGTACCTTGTAATAAAAAAAGTTTTTTTCCCTATTGTTTCAATCTTCCCCAAAAATAAATAAAAATTTGAATTAAGCATATAAAAATTTAAGGGACCCTTTACTTAATTTTTCATATAATATAATATTGGAACCTTCATTATAGACTATGTCCAATAAACTAGTGTATTATTCACCTTAAAATTTTTTATTATCATTGTGATCCCTGGAATCATTTTATATCTAATTATAACCCATTGTAATTTTTGAGTATAACTGACATGTTTTTCCCATCAAATCACACTCAATTCAAACATCATGGGAGATAATTGACATGAACCAAAATATAAATATTCATGTGGTTTCTACACCATCAAACATACATCATCATATAGAATAAAAATTGATAAATAAATGATGAAAAACTTCATTCTCAATCATGTTTTCAGAAACAAAAATTGAAATCCTTCATTTTTTTCGAATAGTTCTACACATGATATTAACCCTCCATATGTGAGTAGAACCACCCATCCATTATCTTATAATCTAACACCGATATACTAAAACCCCGACTGGATATCCCTTCTCCCCATAACAAGATTCATTTCCCATGTTCTTGAATCCTTTTATACATTCCACGGCCCATGGAAAGTAGTGTATTCAGCTTCATGGGACCATTTTCATGAATATGATTTTAATATCATTCTAACTCCTACATAAGGGCTCATAACATATTAACCAGTGGGGATATCACCTTATAACAACATCCTTTGATTAATATGATCCCTTTCTACATAGCATTGAAACTTTTCACCCAAACATTATTTTCCAGTTTCCTTAGTATGTCTATCACATGCCATATCCCCATTTCAAAAACCTTTAGATGGGATTTTCAAAACCCATAATTAAACTATATATTTGTATTAAAAATACAAAACAGTAATTTCATATATACTATATATATTTTCATTGTAATTATGAATCCATCTATACTATGTCATAGATTCATTCCTAGAATCAGAATTCCACTATTATTCAAATGTAGTGTGTACCAAAAATTGACCCTCAATTCATGATTGATTTTAATCATCAGCCACTATATAAGATATATTATTTCTATGATATCACTTATTTTAATTCATTATCCATGAATAAAATCATACATTGAGTCTTTTAATCCCCTAAAAATATTCAATGTCCATTGAAATGGAGTGAATTTTGATTTATGGGACCCAATTATGACTACCCATGTAAGCTCTGAAGGATCCGAATGCAACAGAAGAATGGTTGGGACGGAACACAACATTTATTCTCACTAGGATCAATTATTATTCCAGGATCAATATGATGATGAATTCCAGTCAATGCATAATAGAATCATTTATTTTGATAAATAAAAATATATCCAAAACCTTTAGATATGATCTAGAACATCATGTTTTTAATTACTATAATTAATTATATTAAGAAAATAATACCTGGATATTCAGTATTTTCCACGTCAATAATATTGATCATCTAGAATGACCCTTCTATATTATCAGGTTGTGCTTGAAAATTTCCAAACTAGAATCTCTCTAGAGGTTATCCACACTGGCTCTTACGACCTCTGATCGACACCACTCGTTATTTGGGTGCTAGTGCGGTGAAGAGAGTGTCTTGTGTCGGTCGTTCTTGATCGCTTGTTCATCAGCCCTGAATAATGACTCTTGTTCTTGAAAAAGGTGGGAAGAGGATTTGAGAGTGAAATTTTTACATCTATAATTCACAATTCATCGGGTGTGTGGATCGGTATAAGGCACAATAGTCCTATGTGTCTATTTATTGACATAGTGCTTCAGTTACAATATTTAATTTTGTAACATAAAATAAATACATTCATAACCATATATAAAACCTATTCAATTGAGAATATTACGATGTCATTATTCATGTTTCACCAACGTTTTCCAAATGTAATAATATATAAACTTCCACACCACAAAATAATAGGAGCGATAATTTAATTTTTGTCAACTAGTTTAATAATTATTTATGATCTTGAAAATAATTATTTTACTACTCAACCGACAGTGGTCTTCTTCAAATCCACTTCCATTTATTGAACACCTGAATTAATAAATAGATAATTTATTGTCTTAAATAAAAATTTTACTATGAAACTATAAAATAAATATTTACTAAATGTTAAATAAAATAAACAAATATATTCTTCCCACAATCTGGTGAATAAATAGTTATTTATTGTATAAAATCATTTTGACTTAATTAAAATTATCACATTTACTTGAGAATAATATTAATTACATAAATTCAAATATAATTTAACCGAGACCCCCCAAAAACACTTAGTGTGAGACCCTCTATGATTTTTTCTCGTTGGCATTATGCAGGCTTGCATAAAGTCCAAGAGTACTATCTAGCAATGGGTCAAGACACCCAAGAGGTGGAACATAAATTCGTAACAAGGACATCCACATATTAATAGTCAGTGTTTAATATTATCCCTTGTTATAAAATCTCATCATGTAGGTTGCATGATAGTGTCATCAGATTTTATTCTTGAAATGTCCTTCGTTGACTACATAAAATAAACTCATCATTACCCAATTTCCAGGGAATTTCTTGTGATGATACTTTTTCAATCAAAGGTATGATATATCATATTCCACAAATAGAATGGAAAAATAATTCCATGCCTTATACATTAACAACACGCCACTCGTGATGCACCCAATGTGCCCTACTTCTTTCCAACTTTTGTGCGATGATTTTCGTCAGTAAATCAATGTGCCTGAGTAATGACACATATTAATGATAATATTTTAGACTATGGATCATTACATACACTCGAAGATAGAAATATCTGATGACACCAAAACATGTGTAATTCCTACTAGCGGGATTGTTCTCATAATCTCTTATCATGGTGGTTACCATGTTTGGAATTAATGAAATGAAGTCGCATATTCTTACGAGTACTCGCACCTAACGGCCTGCAATTTATGTGTCCCATCATTGTATGTCATCCAACCATAGAACTATATTTATAAATATTTTTATAGAATTTCTTGACTCTCATCGTAGAATGGATCTTCCATGAACTTATTAATGCACTTAATACCCTAGGATATTATTAAATCATAGACATAAAAGACCATGAAAAATATGTAATATGATTTTAATATTTAAATACATTAAATTTATATGTAATCAATGTACAACTAGTTGGAGTGAGGACACCATATCTGAAAAATCACACAGATATTAGAGAAAACTGCCTAGGACATTGAGACATCTATACCTCACATGGTGATCATACATTAGATAAGTAATGTACTTAGGTTAGGTTTCCACCGTGTTGTCTTTAGGGTAAATACTACTCACTTCCAATTCACCTCTCTAAAAAATCCATCATGGGATGATACTTCTGATGTATGTGATTCATCTGCTGATGTGACCTTTGATCTTTTGTTAGAGACACCACTGCAGTATTATCACAGTATATTGTAATGGGATTTTTACTACAATGAATAACATCCACCTCCTTGATGAAGCTTCACCTCCAAAATGATTATTTAACTGCCTCAGATGCTACGATATACCCAGACTCTGCTGTACAATCTGTGACCACACTCTGCTTTGAGCTCTTCCAGCTCACTACACCGCTATTACAAGTGAAGATGTATCCTGTTTGTGACTACATGTCAACTTGATATGTCTAGAAACCAGCATCCGCATATCCTCTAATGACTATTTCCTCATCTCCTCCATAAACCATGAATATATGCTTATTATGCCTCAGATACTTTATGGTAATCTTGACATCCATCCAATGGCGGTCACCGTGGTGTGCTTGATATTCGACTATCACACTCAATGTGTAGGTTAAATCAAGCTTTGTAAATAGCATGGAATACAAGACTGACCCAATCGCTAATGCATATGGAGACCTTTAGATTATGATTAGTTCCACGTGTGTCAGAGGACAAGTTTTCTTGGAATGAGTAATGCCATGTGATGCTTGAAACAGACCCCCTTGGATTGTACCATATTGTATTTCAATAGTATCTTATCAATGTATGTAATTTGATTTAGTCCCAACAGTCTCTTGGATCTGTCACGTTGGATCTTGATCCTAAAAATATATGCTGCATGTCCCAAGTTTTTCATGGATAATCATTCATTCAACCATGCCTTAACAGACTGTAAGACTGGTATCTCATTTCCATTAAGTAATAATTTATCAACATATAATATTAGAAAAATAACAACACTCCCACTATATCATTTGTAGACACAAGGTTCACATTTATTCTTTATAAAACCTAATTTCGTTATGTATTCATCAAAATTAATTATACATTAACCAGATGCACGCATTATTCCATAAATGGATTTATGCTACATGCATACCATATTGGAATCCTTTGGAGTCCTAAATCCTTATGTTTGTGTCCTGTAGACATCTTCGTGAAGGTTCCCATTAATGATGGTTATTTTTGAATCCATTTTCGAAATATCATAGTCATGGAATGTGGAAGTGACCAATATAATTTTTCTAGATTTCAGCATTGAAACAGGTCAAAATATTTCATCGTAGTCAATGCCTTGATTCTGTTTGAACCATTTGGCAACCAGTCATGCCTAATAGGTGATGAAATGTCCTTCCATGTCCAGTTTCATCATGAATACCCATTTGTAACCATCATGCTTTACATCAACTGAAGGTTCTATCCAAATACAAAATTGGATTTGATACATAGAATCCATTTCAGAATTCATGGATTCTTGCAACTTGGAAACATTTCTGCCACTTACTACTTCATTGTATGTTAGATGATAATTATTATCAACTAATAATGAGTCACCATCCTAGGTAACTAGAAAAATGTACCATTCTAAATCTCTATCCTCTTTGTTACTACTACTTAAAGCTTGTATCTCTGGAAAAGTTATTTCTTCCACGGGGCTTATGGAATATGTTCTTGTACCAACACTTGTGTACCTTGAGCCTCATCTTCACCGCAGTATATCTCACTTCCCCTATCCCTTTTTGAGATGTGCTCCCTCTCTAGGAATATGGCATACCTTTCCTCTATAACTCTTTTTTCATAGGGGTTTTATTGGTAATATCTCCTTTTTTCCTTGGGGAATCATATAAAGGTAAACATTGTTCCCAATGGTGTATGTTTGTTACATAAATAGGACATAACAAATGCATCACTTCCCCACATAGGTAAATTTGATAATATGTATTTCATTCCACTACAGACATTTTATGGAATTCAATTTATCAATTTAGATGGTACGTTGTCAGGTATGTACAATTTTGTTTTAACACATATCCCCAAAGGATAATGGAAGAGTCACATGACCCATTATTGATCTCATCATGTCCAACAAGGTGCGGTTTCTCCTTTAACTCACACTATTCCAATTGGGAATGTATGGATGACTGAGTTGGGATAGGACGCCAAACTCCCGTAAATAATCAATTAAGTCTTGATTAAGATATTCTCCAAGTCAGCCTCAGTAGAGTTTCTTAATCATCTTACAAAGCTATTTCTCAACTTCATTATTGTATTCTTTGAACTTATCCAAATAATCTCACTTATAAAACATTAAGTTCATACATCCATATCTACTAAAATAACCAGTAAATGATAGGATGTGTGATTACTCCCCCATGGGTTCAACTGGAAATTGTCCACACACATCCGTAAGAACCAAATCAAGATGTTCTTTATCCCTTTTACATTTCCCACAAAATGGGGCTTTGGTCATTTGACCCTATAAAAATTAATGACATACACCAAGTGGGTTTTGTTAAAAAAATCCTAATATCTTTCTTTATGTAACTTTTTCAAATGTTTCAAGTTAACATGACCTAGCCGGTGACACCAAAGTTGGGTGTGGTATGAGTCATGTGAAGTATCATTGTTATTGATTGCAATTACATGGTTTGTGTAATGCAACACGTAAATAACATTGTATAAATGTTCCATACCAAAACAAATGTTATCTTTCTAAGAGAACCAAAATTCACATCCAAACATGAAAACATATACATATGTATCTAATATGGATATTGAAAAATTGTTTTTAGTAACAAACAACACAGAATAAGAACCCTTTAACACCACGATCATCTTTGTTGGCTACATGATGTGGTAGTCCCCAACAGCTTGAACTGTATGTATGGCTCTGTTGGCTTCTTGTAGATCTACCTCCCTTTAGTCAATCATTTGGAATATAAATGTTTCAAATATCTGAATACATATGTGAGCACCAAAATATGAATATAATGACCAATTTTTATAAATAGATATATTCCATTGGATAAAAAATGAACCTGCAGCTTCCCCTTGCATCTTAGGCTGGGTTCAGTTCTTCTTACACTGCCCCTTCTTGCCACATGCGAATCAAACAACCTCATGGTCCCTTTTATATCCTTTTATCATTCTTTTCATGTAAGGTCATGAAGAAGCTTTTGGAATAATTCTCCTAATCATCCATTTCATCTAATTTACCATTAACACAGAAGGCTTTTCTCAAATAATATCTTTTTTCACATGGAAAATGAGGATAAGAAGACTCGATAAGGACTTCTCTGTGTTTTTTTATATTGAAATTGAAAACAATGTTAGAGAAACTATGAGGGAGTGGTGTGAGAATGAGATCAGTGCCCAGTTTTTAGGGGAGTTTAAACCCTGGGACCTCTAGGCACTCAGTGTAGCCAATGAGTTTCCCTACATGAGGCCCAGTTGGGTAACCTCCTCCAATATTTCTTTTAAAGAGTTTCATAGATATTTAAAACCATTCCTATCGTGCTCTCTCATGGTAAAGACTAACAAGGTTCTCGATCATTCCATATGAATCCATTTTTTTATGAGTCATCATGACCTCACTAGAAAATTATGATTGCATCGAACATTGGACGTTGACCACACTGTTTATATGTTTCTCACATACCAGGAAATCCTCACCACTCACCTCTATGGAAGGCAGATTAGGTAATGATGACTCCAACACATAAGACTTCTCTAAAGAGCATATGATAACCTAAAGGAATCTAAAACATTCATGGAATTTACTATCGTTGATAATTTTGTATTTATCCCAAATTGATCGCAGAGATATTGTGGTTGAAGAGCTTGTCATTTTTATTTTACAATTAAAATAGAAAATCATTATTTCTTTATTGATTACATTTTATGGCAAATGAAAAAAATTATTACGTCTTCCACTATTTTATCAAGTCCCAATGGCCTTGACCATTGAACTTGGAACGTTGCAGTTTCTATGAAATTCTATTGGAAGAGATCCATAGTACCCTTCACATAACCCAAATAAGTGTTGGTCAAGATATTAGAAGGTATTTAGGTAGGAAGGTCTTTGTCGATTATGGTCTTGCAGCTCCTTGATCTGTTTAGTGGACTCCCCAATCCTATCATCTTGAATTTGGATTTTCTCAACTATTACATCCAATATTACACCATGTCTAGTAAGGGATTCTCCTCTTGAAGTAACATTATTATGTCAACCTAATACTTTTAATATGGGCTTCTTATATTAATGTATGTAACCCAATAAGGGTTGGTAAAACAGATAGTTTTATTGAGTTTTTACCTTAATCAAGTAATGGAAGGTATGGACTGACATAATATATTATTTGAGGTATATTTATCTCATATGCTTGAATTGCTTATTATCATTATCATGTGATTTTTATTATTATTTGTAACTTATCTAAGTGATTAACCATGCCATTACCTTATTTAGGAATATGTATGGATTATTTTATTTCAATAACGCATGGTTGTATAATTCATTAATTATGTGATCCTGACAACACATCCATAATGATAAAACATGAAACTGACATAAATAAATCCAATAGAATGTTCATGAGATTTTATGATGGTTAGTTTATCTTGTGGTTGATAAACTATATCTGACATAGGGGTGAAACATCTAGAAAATTTTTGGTTTGTTCTTATAGATTTCAACATATCCACCTCTATATCTCATGTGATTGGATTCATCCCGGATCCAACTTAAACTACCTCCACTATCTATGGAGTTCCAACCATTATATATGCCCTTTTTTAACTAATAGTTATATGGGTGGTAAAAAAGGGTTTTATATAAAAAAATAAATGGGCCCTAAGGACATAAATATTAATAACGAGAAGGCTCACATTCCAACAAATTTAATTAAAATAAATTAATTAAAACAAACCCTCCACATACAAATTCCTTTGTCAAGCTCATGATCATCCATACATTCAACAATATTTAGGAATAAATAAAATTAGAATTCAATTATTTAATAATTCTTGTTTAAGATAAATCACGCTCGAATCAATTAATTATCATCTTTAATTAATCAATAGTTTTCTCTTAAAATCCCTTCTAAATTTCATTGACATTCTGATACAATAGAATTTTAAACAAATAAATTCATTTTAAATTATCATTGTATGTAAAATGTATCTTGGAGGGAAACCGTTTAATTCTTATTCATAACTACAAAATGAGTAGAAATAAACATTACATAGATGTAAAATTAAACAAAAAAAAATAAAATCACCTATCATGTGTTGTGCCTCAGTTTTACACCTGCATGATTGCAGTTGTATCAATGGTTTTTATAATATAATAATGAATTTTAATAAATTTTGGTAATTTTATTGAGTACATGGTGTGTAGTTCCAACTACACGGTGTGTACTGTTTTTCATCATTAATTCGAAGTACTTCCTTGGGGAAATGACATGTGTGTGAATTTCAGAAATCATTAAAGTGCATGGTGTGTCCATTATACCATATGTCTTGTAGTTCCACTTTACATTGTCTCCATCCGAGAATGCCTTTTAAGGGGTACAAGTTCTAACCCTAATGCAAAAGGACTAAACATCGTGTTAAATGGGCCACATGACATGTAATCTGGAATCATTATGCCACCTTTTCATGGTCAACACACTAAGTTATTATGGCTTAGAAAAACTCCACTGATAGGGCTTGGTATGGCAGACCAGCCCTGGCGCATTGATCCATTTCTATACTTCTTGTATAGCCAAATACATGTTGTGTGTTCTTGTGTTGTACGGCCAGGAACCATTGGAACCTCTTGATGAGATCTTCTATTTTATTCTAATCCAAATTAAATGATAAACTATTTTTTGTAAGGTGAACGAGAAATGAAAGAGGAGGAAAAAATATATAGATTTAGATTTACAGAACCATTAACTTAAATTGAAACAACTAAATTAATAAATGCGTAAATAATCAACAAAATGTTTAAATAATTATAAACTATGATGCAACCCCTCTGATACAACATGAAGGTTTCGGGTGCAAAGGAAATGTGGTTGGGACGGAACCCAGCTTATATTTTTACCATTATAAATGATTATTCTATGATCAATATGATGATGAATGCCAATCAACATGTAATAAAATAAATCATTTAGATAAAGAAGGAATATTCCTAAAACATTTAGAGAGGATCATTCACATCATGTTTATAATTAATTTAATTTATTTTATAAAGAAAATAATATCATGATATTTTTTATTTTCTTCTTTTATGATGTTTATCATCCAGAATGACCCCTCCGGATTTCCTTGTTTCTCTTCCAAGGATCTAATCATGAATCCCTTTAGCTATTATCTGCACGTGCTCCGATGGCCTCCGATCAAAACCGGTCATTCTTTGGGTGCTAGTGTGGAAAATAGAGTGTCTTCTGTTAGTCGTTCTCGATGGCTCCTTCTTCGTCAATGAAGAGTTTATCTCATTCATAAGAGGTGCAGGAAAAGGATTCGAGAGAGATATTTTTCATCTCAAAATTTTTAATTCATCAGGTGTGTGGTTCAGTACATGTCACAATAGATATATGTGTTTATTTATTGACCTTGGGATTTAGTTTCAATATTTAATTTCATATCAACCATTAAATACATTAATGTCCATAGTGAAAACCCATTCTATTAATAAAAATAACCTATCATTATATATGGTGCACCAACATGCACCAAATACAATTATAAATAAAATTCCGTGTCACAATATAATAAAAGTGTTATATTAAGTTTTGTCAACTAGTTCTATAATATTTTATCATCTTGCAAATAATTATTTTACTACCCGACTACCCTTGGTCCTCCCAAACTCCCCTTCCAATTATTGAACACCTATTTAAATAAATAAATAAATTAGTCTAATAAATTAATTTTTTATTTCTAAACTATAAAATAAATAATTATTAAATGTTCAATAATATATATATATATACGTTCTATCCAAAATATGATGAATTAAAATTTATTTGATTTATGCAAAAAATTTATGTTAAATATAATTATTCATTTTTCATGAGAATATTATTTTTAATTAAATTCTAATAGAATATAACTGAGACCCCCAGAAACATGTCATGTGTGCCCCTCTAGGATTACTTCGCGTTGGCATTAAGTCTACTATCATAAAGTTTTAGTGTACTATCTACAAATGGGACAAGGCACCCAAGTGAAAGAATATAAAGTTGCAACAATGAATCCACATAATAACAATCACTATATAATATAATACCTTGGTCACAATATCACATCAAGAAGGTTTCATGATAGTGTCATAAAATTTTATGCTTGATACTTCGTTTATTGAATACCTGAAATAATCCAACCGTAACACCATGTCTATAGAATTTCACGTGACCGTTCTATTTCTATAAAAGGGCCTCGATAACAACTTCCATAAATTGAAGAGACAAATCCTTCCTCGACTTATCCACTAAAAACATTCCACTTATGACATACCCAACGTACCCTACATCCCACCAACTGTCTGCATGGAATTTTTCATGAGAAAAACAAAGTGTGCGAGTCGTGACACTTATTAATGATAATATTATATTCTATGGATCATTATAGATGCTCGCATAACGAAATATCTGATGACACCAAAAATGCATTATTCTTACTGGCGGTTCTGTTCACATAATCTCATGTCGTGGAGATTTCCATGTGGGAACTTGAGGAGTGGAAGTCTCTAATTCTTATAATTACTCACACCTGACGATCTTAATGCAATATTTACCATCATAGTAAATCATCGAACCATACAACTACATTAAATGATATTGTTATATCATTTCAAGGTTTTCATCAGAGAGGGGAACTTCAGTGACCTTATCAATTCAAAAAATACTCTTGAAAATTATTAAAACATAGACATGTAGAAAAATAAACAATTTGTAATAAAATGTTTCGTATTTTAATAAAATAAATCTCCATGTAATCAATGTACAACCAGTTGGTTCTTGGCCACCAACTCATACAAGCCAATACTGGACCCTACACAAGGGACACAAACCTATAAAACAAATAAGTCTTCAACATCAAAATTATTCTCAAATCCTTATGTGCCTTGAAAAAATTATAGTTGAACTCATCAAACCAATTTGATTCATAAAAATCCTTGAAATATTTATCCCATCTCACCATCATTTCTAACATTCTTCCATGGAAACTAGAATTGAGAGTGTCCTGCATCACATGACTACCTACATGACTGTACATCTATTCCTTATATTGGATCCTATTTAGTGGACCCCAACCTATCAATTAGATATTTATTTTATTTTCAAAATGATCATTTGTTATCTATGAAACCTAAAAATAAAACATTAGAACTTGTCACTGTATGGTTTTTCATGAGTACACCCAACATATGTGACCCATATCATCAACCTAATCCAAACTAATCAATAAATTTTTTATTTTTTATATTAATCTAAAATTCATAAAAAATTATTTTTCATTTAATAAATCAGACATGTTATGAAAATTTAAATGAAAATAGCATATAGTTTAACATATACAACTTCTAAGATCAACATTATTGGGTTAATTTGGGTTGAACATAACATTCATCTATATTTAACTGACTCACATGCTATTAAACCGTCTAAGAGAAGAGACATAGTACCAATATAGATGAAAACAATAATAATTTTTTGGACATTGAATGAAACATACAATAATAATTTAAAATAATCATCCCTTAATAGGTAAAAAGACATAAAACATGTCAGGTTGAAAATATATATAAGGACTCCAAATTGAAATCATTTTACATGCCTGAAAAGAATATGTCCAATTGGAATAATAATTTTTTATGAAATTTTTTGAAAAAAATATCTTCTGGCTTTATAATATTGAATAAGACACATATCCATGTAGAAATCCCAATAAATCATGATTATATAAAAATGGTCATTTAAAAAAATTTAATATCCACTCTCTATCATATTAGAAGGATATACATAAAATATATCATAATATAGTTATTTTATCACGTTCTTATATAGAAATCTTTATCCCTCTAAGCTTGATCTTCACCTGCATAAGAGTACCCAATCAAGATAATATGTGGGTTGATTTCTCCTCTCTCATGATAGATAATGACATTCAAATCACTTATTATATATCCAACTGAAAATTAAATTCGATAACAATAAATTTTAACTCATAATGTTTCATGCTTTTCTAACTTTGGATATCTATCAACCAAGATGTTATTACTCTTTTTAGAAACCCAATTCGTTATGAAAATTATTTATATTGGAATTCCAATTAACTCATGTGAAAATTTTCATATTATCAGTGTACAAAAATTTATAGTCAACACAATTATCTTCTCATATGACTCATCCAAAAAGATCACTAGAAAAAAGTCAATGTATAAATGTTCCCTAAATTTTCCATAAATTAAATTTATTTTTTTCCAAATGAATCTAATTTTGAGTGTTGGGTGGGAATTTTTTTAAAATAATAAATGTGTTCAATTCACTTTTAAATTGTATATTTGATATTTATTAAATCCCATGAAATAAATAAATTATATTTGGAAGCATTTTGATTGTATTTAATGAATATTGAAAGAAGTTATTTGGAGATGAATTTATTTTAATGTGATTAATTTATTCTAAATATTACATATATTATATTCTGATTAATTTGATTGGGGTTTAATAATATATTGGGCCATACATGGCTATCCATGTTAGCCAGGTCGACCTAGAATGTGTGGGAGTTTCCAAAAACATACTATGAAAATAGTAGGAATTGTTAATAATGGAAAAAGAATGGGTAAACACTTACACACATACCGAGAAGAAGTTATTTCATGACATAGATATATAATATATGGGGGTTTATAAGATGTGGTTCTCTTCGATTAAATGAAAGGGTCCGGGTTTCTCACTTATGTATATTCTACTTCATTATTTTATTAATAAACCGTCTTATTTTTTATCAACAATTTTATATTTAATAATTATGGGTTGTTAAGTTGTTCCAAAAAAATTAAATTTAAAAAATAATTTCATCCACATGATATAATCCTACCATTCTATCTATTCTCTTGGCATTCATATTCAATAATAGAAACCCAATAAATCATAACATGAAGAATACTCTATAGACTGAAACCCAGATGAGTCGGTTTTACATGTTAGGGGAGTGATCTAGGGTTATTTTTCAAAACACCGTGCATGCAATCTACATATTTCATGAATTAGTTTTCCTCAAATAACATGTTTTTCTCCCCATGAATTATAACACACATGATCCCATAGAGACATGAAATTGTGATATCGAAAAGACATTATGAAATTCCCATAGATTTATGAACTCTTTTTATACTAGATACTTTATACAATACACTACATGAGATTATAAACATGATATAATAATCTCATAGTTTCCCTTCTTCAAGGTTCACCTTATAGTCTTATGCATGCACTGAACCCCAAATTGATCACCTGACTGAGGCTATCTATGAGGAAAGTTTCTTTCAATAATTATTCTTCACATTATTCCTAAAAGATATGACATATATTAATTACGAATTATTCATATGATTTCGGTTTTCTATGAAGGGTTGGTCGCATAGTTACTCATCATTATGTCATTAATTGGAAGACAACATCAATATCAATAGACCCTAAATACATGAAGATCATATGATTATATGACTTATTATCCAACCATACAATTCCTATACCTTATACATTTTTCTCATTCTCCTTGTTATACATCATCGATCTTTGAACACATTCATATAAAAACCCACGAGCCTCCCTTCATAAGAAAAATTGGAAAATTGACATAGTAGTTACTAAAAACTAGAAGAGAATGTGAAAATGATGAGTAGTGGAACACAAAATATACCATATTTAGGGAAAAATCCATTTTACTACATGATAGCTCATTCCATTACCCATTTTCCATTACATGATCACATTACTCATTAATCATTAATAGAAACCCCTATGTGATCCCTCAGTTATGAGAAACATTCACGGGATATTTATCATTTGAATCCATTTCAATCATGTTGGATATCATCCAAGGCCACAAACTCCCTTGTAATGGGGCCATACTCATATATACTTAATTATATTCCCTTTACCCACATATCCCTATCTTGTGAAAAAATGTCCATTATTCATTATTTTGTATCACAATCATGCAAAAAATCTGGTTATGCAACCCGGATCAAGTGGCCTTGTTGTGTACCCCTGTACATGTTCCCTTTATAATGTATTCAATATTTAATGTTTAATTTAATGTGAACCTTTGGTCATGCATTGGATTTATGAATCCACATTTATGTAGTATGGGGAATTAACTATTGGTTATGAGAACATTGATCATGTAATATTTGTTATGCATACAAGGTCTTACTCCCACATATGTGTGCATAAACCCATCATGAATGTGTTCAAATGACCACTAGATGGTCATTTGATAACCCAAACCGAGAGGAGAAATATGGATTACTATTATTCCATTCCCTCAAATGGCCTCCATTCCATGTTACATGAAGTTATCCGTACAATATAAGAATATAGAATAGAATAGTCCTTGTCATTCTCTTTATCCATTATAAGAAAACTAATGAATATATGAAACTAGAATACACATTATTTTATTTCCAAAATTATAACAAATTATAGTAAAAGAAATTTCTTTTGAGGGTGATAATCCATCCCCATACAATTTTTGGAATGGAAAAATTTCATGCACAAGAATATCCTATGTATAATCCACCACCATTCCCTAAAAATAAATTTTTATTCATATTTTGATTCTATTATATTTCATCATGTACTGATTCCTCACTATGGATGCCATACCAGTTTATCTCATGTTTAGATCATATACCATGTATTCTAACATATGAATTATGTTGAGATGTAAATTTTTTTATTCATCATGCATCATGAGTCTAAATTAAAATGTTCAAGTTAGACTAAAAAAATATTTGAATCACGTATAGTATTACATTTACTGGTCATTAGATATTAACATATGTTTAATCCACAACTATTCCTTATTAAAAAGTAATTTGATATAATCCACTTCGTTCCCAAAATTTGGAATCCATCTATATGTATGACTTGGTCTATTTTTTGGCATCCTCTAAGGTATAACCATGAACTATTCCATAATAACCCTTACATTGATATGCTCATGTTGGTTTCATCATATGTGCATCCCCATGGGTATAATACCAAACCAATATTCGGGAATAATCCTTGGTTTTCCCCAAATTTTAATGAATAATCCTTGAGTCAATATACTCCTCATAGTTGTGAAATATGAGCATCACCCTAGGGATAAGACCATAGCAGTCATTTAACATCATCCTTGGTGGAATCCACTATAATTACATAATAATAATCCAGTTTTCATACTCTTATTAGTAACAAAATATCATAATCACCATGAGTTTAATTATTGGAGAGTCTTTAGGGACCCTAGGAGTAATCCCTTGTCGGTTTTTCGCATCCTCCTAGGTGTAATAATTGATTGTTCCTCAGTAAATCAGGATTTCATATAATCACCTTATTTCAAAAATAGTGGCATTAACTAGGTGTAATATATAACCGTTAAAAGGGTAACCATTTAGGTGTTAGACCCAATAAATACATAATAATACTGATGTTTTTATACCCCTCTTTGTTTCCAAATACACCCCTAGGTGTAATCCTCAATCAGTATTTTGGAATCCTCCTTGGGGTAATCCTCAACTGTTCCATAATAATAAATATATTGAAATATTCCTTTTGGTTACCAAATATATAAATCCTTGTATAATAAGATCAATTCATAAGATACCACTAGTAAATATTCAACACTTTGTAATTATATTTTATAATTCCAATAGTTATATTCATAAAACGTTACTTATTACTATTCATGTTTATTTAATCCTATTGAATACCATGAATAGGCCACTTCATATATGTAATTGACGTAACATACCTTCACCGTGCACACCTACATGGTTAGTAATCTTAATGATTCTCATTTGTAATCCTCACACTATCTTTTCTTAGTACCAATTTTATGATAAAATAATATCCATTAATAAACATTAACATCTAATCTACCAGTGATCTCTTTTGGCATGATATCATGAAAAGAGATAGATCATCCCTTGTATTTTATCATTCACACTATGCCTGACTCACATGTACATAGTGATTTGATATGATCATCCAAAAAATATGATGTAAGTGAAACCATTATGGGCATATTTTTCAAGTGTAAATACCAATAATATAATTGATTGACATGGTCTATAATTTCACATATTAGTATAGGTTATATAGGACTATTATTTTTGGAAAAAATCCAATGTCATTCCCCATTTACCCATTCATGAAAACAACATGGGTTCTAATTCATTTTTATATGATATATAGGACACACATATGATTTTTAATTCGAAATTCAAAATAGTTACAATGACCCTAGATGGGGATAAACTCAATAGTTCCCAAATATCATTAAAATCCAAAATAGAGTAATTTAGTAATATAATAACATAAATCTTTTAATTCACACAGTTTTTTTTATGGATTGAATCGGATAATTGGAATAGTGGTAACCTAACCAATAAAATGAGGTGGAATAGATTCATAAAAATATCATAAATCTATAATGGACCCCCTTAATAGGAAATGATTCCCACCCACATTGTGCAATGAGCCTGATATCCCATCCTATTGTCCAATGTGAATTTCGATGAATCCTTGGTATGAAACCCTAATGACCTCATTCCTTTAGAATGTATACCCATGGAACATTATGAATGAATAAACACTTCAGTGGTTCCAATTCAATGAATTAACCCTATTTCAATCCTTATGAGATAAGATAAGTGAAAAAAAACACTAGACCACCCAATCTTGGGTAAAAATAGTTATTTCACCAATGTTTAGTGGAATTATCAACCAATATATTCCATTTATATTGGTTTTATATGGTTAATAAGTCATGATTCTTGGCATGAAGAGATTATGTGTTAGAACATGAAATGAAGAGAATAAATTGTATATATCACATATTTATGATTAACATCAATTCACCTTAGTCGTTATAGTATGAAGGTTTTTTTGTAAAACATATTCACATTTCATTACCATACGTTCATGGGTCTAGCAGATGAGATTTTCGAATGATTAATTTTTTGAGAGACAACCTAATGAGATTAAATCATTCGTCCATTATTGGAATAGATATTCATTAATGAATTATGACTATATTAATTTTGTTTTTTTAAGTGATCAATTATTCATATGGATGAAATTGATATTTTATAAGAAATAGTTTTATGTATATAGCACAATATATTTTGGTACTAGTATATGTGTCCATTTTAGTTTCTATCGACTAGTTATTTTTCATTCATGGTTTTTTATTGAATAATTGAACAGGAAATTGGAGTAAATTGTGTACTTCGATTAGATATGTCTATTATGAGAATTAATGGACTAAATGGTAATTAAAATCCATCCTATTTAAAATAATGTTTAATATTTCAGAATTATCACATAAATTGATAATTATTTTACATTAAAATACTATTTTTTCATATGGATAATATATAAATCCCATACACATGAATAATGTGACATATGATTATTGTTTCGTTTTAAGTATTTCATTACAAGATGTTTGATTATTAAAATTTAATGATTTGGAATCTCAACACATGATGGCTCTATTTAAGAAAGTGGAATACTAGTAGTCAATATAATTTTATTGTTCTAATACAAAAGAATAATACCATATTTTAGTATCTTCATGATATAATTATAATTTTTTAATCATATTTCGCATAAATAGTAAAATTGTTTTATGATAAAAAGATATTTAATTATGTAATGTTAATAAGTTAATACATTACTATGACTATTAGGTTACATGTTTTTATAACTTGAAAAAATATGTAACAAATTAATGAAATATAATTCAATTATTTATTATTTTATGCTGATTGAGAGGTAAAAAAATATAATATTTATCCATGTAACATCATGGTATCGAATATGGTAGTAAAGATTATGTTACTGTAATAATATTTCTTATTGGATGAAAAATTACTCCACTTGTCTACAAATTGTGTAACATTAAGTAAATGTTTCTTGTATTTTATACTGTTTAAGTCATGTGTTCAGACCGAATTTTTTCTCCTTTTCTTATACATTTAATGTTCGTTACACATTATTCATGTCTATATTATTGATCTCTACAAATTTCATAACATGTTTATATGATCTATTATGAGAAAATATGTTTTTTATAAATTAAAATTCAAATTAAATAATTTATTAGCTAGGTTTTAATATAAATGTATTTTCTATATTTAAAATATGTGTTAATGAATAATTTTAATGGATATTAATGAGTTTTTTTTTGTATTTTTATTTAATGAATGGTTCAATGTGTTATCATTAATTGTTTATTTGGATACTGTGTTGTGGAAATGTGACCATTTATTTTTGTTGAAATATTTATATTTATGTATATAAAATGTTTTTTATAAAGGTGGTATTACTATATGCTAGTTTATAAAGAAATTATATATTTAATTTATTATATAAAATGGTTCTCTGAATGATTAATTTTAGAAAAAAATATTTCATTAAATGTGATTTTGGAAATGTATGTTTTCGCTGAAATACATAAAATTGCATCATGAACATGAGATTTTTTTTATTTTTATAAGGAGGTGGTAAAATGTTGATGCAGTTAGTTTAATGCTTTTGATGTCTTACTAGAATTGGATGTAATTAATTGGCATTCCTGGGAATTATGTGTATGGATATTTTTCATTGTAGTTTTTATGTTAGTTGTATCTTTTTTTTCTCTTTATATTTATTGTTCTTATTATTACAATGTTGGTTCTTTACAACATGTTTTTTTGATATAATAAGGATATATATTTTATTACCTTTTGTTAACCTGATAAATGATAGGTTAAATTGGGGTTCCATGTGGAGAAAATGTATTAGGGGATGATATTCATTACAGATCATGGGTCATTTGATATTAAGTTATATATAAATTCAATAATAATCAGTTACCATTTACATGATCTAATAATGAGGGTATTGATTTTATTTTAATTATTTTAGTTGTGATTTATAGAACGTGGTAGTTTCTAGAATTTAATTTTGTGTATATTTATACATACAGTGAGCCACTCTATTATCATTTGAAGAAGATGTCATCTCTTACTCTGGTATGGGACAAAAATAATGTTTAGAAATATTCATTCCAGCTTTATATTGTAACAATATCTAGATTGTCACAAGATCAACCGGGTGAATTAAAATTTTGTTCAAGGGAATTAGTAAAAATGTTTTTCCCTCATGTTAAGGTACTTAAATAGGTACAATTTAATGTTTATGTGTTGTTATTAAGGTGTTGTTTTATGATAGGTTACCCCATTATAGTTTTCCAGGTTGATAATACTTACATTTTCATTCCTTTGGGTTTTAAAAAGAAATAAAATGGCATGATATTATATTGGTTGAAATTTATTTTTTATGTGGTTGATAGAGTCATATGACGTTGAGTTATTTATTTATAATATATTTTTAATTCCCATAACCCATAATAGAGAGGATACAACATGTTGTTTGTATAATATAGAGATTAAATCTAGTGTATCTAGATCGAATCCTGGATCCCCACTATGTTAGGAGAATTTCAATTTTTTGGCCCATTTATACCAAGAGATGGTACATATGCTAGAAAACACTGACCTTGAACTGTTAGGTATGGTTTTGGTTTGACCTATACCATTCCTTTATTTATAGTAAATCCTTGTGGTCTTGGAAATCAATATTTTTGAAGAATACGGATGTAATAGAGGTGGTACTTGAACAACTCATTGTTTAATTGTTATTCATTTTTATTCATGGAGGTATTATTTCAATAGAAGATCTAGTCAGATTATCTATCTAGGATGTGTTACCATCATGTAGGATATTAATTTCATGTTCCTCTTAAATATTCCTTAGGCATACCATCAGATTTTTTCCATGTGATACATCATATGGTCTAATTTGAAAATTTTATGATCACCCATGTTGATCCATACTTTTCAAATTCTATACTTCTGGTAATTACATTATTTGTAAATTATAAGAACCAAGAGAAACATAACATCAATTGTAAATTACTCACTTGTTTGAAATAATAAATCTCTCCAACAATTTCATAACCCATTCTCTAAGTGGGGTAGTGGAAAGAAATTTATCTATATAAAAATATTATATCACCACCCTGGAAAATTTCTTTCATAATAATACTCCTCTATACCTTTTTCTAGATATCTTACATGATATAAAAATCATTGAAACCTAGATATTTGAAATATAAGTGGTGACCATATGCACTGAATAATGGAAAAAACCATCCAATGAATAAAAACATATAAAAAACATATATATCAGAATATTTATTCCAAATATTATAGAAGATAAATATCAATCATGATTGATAAAAAAATTTATTAAAAAAATTATGGAATCAAAAATGATATGGAATGACATAGAAAATGTTTAAGTATTTACACAACATACGAGAATGAAAAAAAATTGTACAGTATTAAAAAAATATGGAATATTTTTAATGGAATTGAATTTCTTTTAAATGAAAGGCCACTTGAAAATAGCATTAATCAATGAAAAAACTCTACGGGGTCACAACCATAACAATAGAAAACCTATGTGAGAAAAAGAAATTATTCCTAAGCTTATGTGTACATATAAATTATGCCCATGACTAAAAATGTGAGCAAACCCATCATATAGGAATATTTTTGAGAAAATTAATTTTCATAATACATTACTATCTCACTAGATATAAAAATAAACCAATGCATTAGAGGTCGATATTGGACCCCAACCATCATATTCCATATATAAGTGTATAATATAAAATCAATCAAAACATATATTAAAACCCCCATGGAATGGAACTGGTTCCTTAGAAATCAAGATGGAATTCAATCAATTTTAATAGTGAATATAGGTAAATAAAATAGGATTCATAAAACATCCAAATGAATATAATTTACATTTACTAAATAACCTATAGTAATAATAACATAATAAAATATTTTATAAACTAGAAATAAATTGATTTATAGAAAATACATGATCCCCCAAAAAACATCGCATGATAATATATGAATGGAAGGTAATCATGACAACCAACTCAATTAGATATTGATATTTTTTATATATATTGTCATAAAAAAAGAAAATAACAAATGATATTTCATGAAATTATTTTGAAATAATCCATTTAAAAGTCATAATTATGAGTTCATTTAAAATAAGAATAATTTTTATTATTAAAACTAGATCTTCCAATATAAATTAAATTAGTAAAAATATTTCTCAAAAATAAATACATAAAATCATTTTTAATGTAATGTCATGGATAAATGAATTCAAAAAAATAAATAGTATCACTCAATGAATGAGGTTTGATATATCATGTCCAATAAATTTTCCCTTGACATCCACAGATCTAATTCATCCTCTTATAAAATGATGATTAAAATAATAATTACCTAATTAATAAAATTATTCTTATAAATTTATATTTATACATTTCATTAGATGAACTTTTCTACCATTATTATATTTTTTTAATATTTTCCCAACAACTGGTGTTAATAATCAAGAATGTTTTAATCTATGTTCATAAAATAAATGTCAATGATCATTTTTATCCCAATGAAAATAATTTAAAACCCATTATATGTTATATAAAGTATGTTAAATAAATAAATATATTTTTTCACACCTAGATTTTTAATTCCATGCTTTGATTCAAATACTTTTTCGGTTCTTAGGTTTCTCTTGGTTTCTGGGTGTTCTGGGTTCAAATTTTGGGTGTCCTTTGTGTTCTTAATCTATGACCATGGTATTCGAGAAATTTTATGGAACTTGGACTAATATTTTCTCAAATGGATGGTTTAAGGCTGAGGTGATTTGGAGATGGATTAGAGACACTCCTAGTGGAAACAATTGTGGGGTATGTTGTTGAGGTTGTTTGTACACATGAGTTTGATGAGTTTTGAGGTAAAAAAAGATGTATTATTTTGAATATTTTTATCTCCTATCTTTGGGTTATATTTCCTAATTGGTTTCCCCAATGAACCCCCATGAAATTGGATGATAATGGATGGTTTTTGGGTGCACAGAACATGTTTCATGGTATACTAAACCTTTCAGCTGAACAATGCCAGGTGTGTAGGTCATTATAAATATTTTTTAAATTACAATTTATCCTAGTGAAAATAAACCTAATATTCTCCATTATTCACCCATTATACATTAGAAACCATGGGAGGCCTCCAAGCTCTTGAAACCTTCCATCTACTATATTTTAGATAGAGGATTTTGTGGAGAACCCTCAAGATAATTCATGTATTAAAATTCATTCTTTTTTTCTTCAAACATCCATTGGTTTTCATTCATATTTCAAGAATATATAAATTTTCCAGAAACTAGGGTTCATTCCAAGGGTTTAAATGTGAGTATTGTTGTTTAAATCTTGCTGTCCAGTGCTCGATTTGTCTTCCTTTTGGTGTAGCGGTGGTGTAGTTTATGTTTTGCACCAAGATTTGAGGCTTTCGGCACTTTTGGCAGGTGGGTACTTGTGTAAGAAATTATTGATGAGTTATTTTGCATGATTTATTATTTTATAATGTTCCTAATATTTTTAGGGTTGTGTGAAAACCATTTTTGGTAGCATTAGCAAAGCATTTAATATTAATGTTACATTTTTGTTTGAAGTTGTGTATTTTTCAATTGTAACTCATTTAATGCCTTTATTGGTAGTTTTATAAAATAAGAAGGTGATTATTTAAATGTTGAAAGGGGATCCCATTTCGGGTTTTGTAATGATTTAGTGTCGTGTGGGCATCAAAAGGGGGTTTTTGAATGGATTTTATTTTCAAAACCTTGTTATACTTCTTGAAGATGTTTTATGAAAATGTGTGTTTTTCTTGTGTATCTTTTGTGGCATTATTCAGGGTAATTTTATAACACATGAGAAAGGATTAATAAATATTTATAGGGCTTAGAAATATGTTATGGATTGGTATTGGTGTTATTTTGTCTTACAAATAGGGTTTTGAACTTGGTATGTTGTGAAAAACATTTTTATTCCCATTGGAATTGTTTTACGAAAACTGTAATGATTTATTGTGTAAAAAAATGCGGGAAAAGGATGTACATGTACATTTTTGGTGAGTGGGTTTAGGGAAAATGTGTCTTTGAATGGTAATGTGGTGATTTAACATGTAAAACATTTTTAGAATGTTTTATAAATTGCTAAAATGTTTTATCAAATAGAATGAAAGGTGCGAAAGACATTTGTGAGCTATATTGTGTGATTGTGATGTAAAGATTGGATTTTGTTAATGATATAAGTACTATGTGATATATTTGTGAGATTTTACATGAATTGTACTATATTGGAAAGGTTTTATGAAATTTTTTAAATTTTTTTTAAGTGTTAAAGAAATTTTAAAAGTGTTGTTGGCAATAATTGTGTAACTATGATTTCAAAATGAATTTGAATTAAAAGTGGATTATGTGACTTGTATGATATACATGTAGGATGTTTGGGGAATGTGTGGTGTTGAAGTGGTATTTTCCTGGGAAAATTATATTTCAAGGCATGTGGAACTTGTTTTATCACCTGATGGAAACCCTGATATCTAGGTTGGTGGACGTGTACTTTTATACTACAGATCTAGTGGGGTTTGGAATTAGTTTCACGTAGCATGATTGACGAAGAGAACACTAACTAAACCATGATGAATGTGATGATGTTGGGGACCACTAGGTAATGGGTATGATCCCTACTAGTGGCACAAGTTAATCGGAATGGTTATTGTGAGGGTTACATTCACTAAGATACGAAGTACCTGGGACAAACAATGAGATTGTTTCTAGGGTTTATTTCTCATTTCTTGTGATCATTGGATTATTTATTCATACCGTAAGTATATGGTATGTTGGCATGGAAAATTAAGTTGCTTCAACAAAATATTGAAAAGGATAGATTCTTTAAAATAACACCTTTGAAAATTTATTTTATTTAAAGTTGCATCTTTTATAAATTGTTACTAGTATTTCATGTTATGAAAAAATGAAATCATTTCATCTTTGGATGTATATCACATGTAATATCTTTTCTGTGTTATCCTATCAGGATTTTTCACACACACTACATACACCTTTGGGTTTATGTAGACTTGGTTACTTTTTGTAGGTTTGTGTATAGCTTTTGTGCCAATGGTTTGTGTTTTTTGTGGTCTATCGTGATGCAGTGTTGTACAGATTGCCTAAGGGTGGTGCCCCTTTCCATTTAATGATTCGTGGGATTTAATTATTTGGTTTTGAACCTCTTTAGTGGTCATCAAATAATATTTATAACTATGTATTTAAATTCTGAATTTTTTTTAAAAGATAGTTTATTTTTAAAAAATACATATTTCATATATTGGATTGGTTTGTTGCTTTATGTTTATAAATTCAGTTAAATCATTATAAACATTCATTATATGATACCTAGGAACATCTTCCATCCTATGAGGATGGGAAATGACCTTCGGGCCATATCACGGGCTGTGTATGGTGCCAGTTTTGATGGAGACCAGATTCAGTTCGTGATAAAATTGTATCGAAGGGGAGGTTCTCTGTTTTTCGGTTATGTTATCTGGGGAATAGTTGGGATAGTATAAGGCTAGGATTTTTAGGACACGTAATTTTGGTTATGGGTAGTGTTCTGTGCCAGAACACCTCATGATTGGATTCATGTCTCTTGGGGAGGTTGATTTTATATGACTCCTTTCATATTCTTGGTAAGATGATGTTTAGTGGAAATGAAAAGAGAGTTAGGATAATAGTCTCAGATAGATTGCAAGGACTAGAAAGATATGTGGAGACGAGGATATTTTCCTATAACACTAATTGTGATAGTGAATTTATTGGCGTATGGCCACCATCCATATGTCCATGGTACCCACCGAAACAAGTTTCATCTCACATTGCCTTCTGTCCATTGGTTTTGGAATATTGGATGTTCGATTTTAATGAAAAAATGACCCAATTTTAAATTTTATTATAATAAATAATGAAGGGTATGATTTTTGAAATGGTGGAACTGATTTTTCATAATCGTTTTGAATGGTAACATTGTGTGTTTAAATAACTTTTGAATGAAGGTACTATTTTAATGTTGGTTTTGAAAAAAAATGTTTCCAATAGAGTTTTGTAACTATTGAAAGGTGTTTTAATGTGATGAGATATTTTTTAATTTAGGTGAATTTGTTGAATGTGATTTTTCAACTGAATTATTGTTCATTTATGAAATTTTCTGTATTTTTTAAGTTGTTTTTGATTTCACGGATAGCTGTCTTGATAAAAATAAAGTATTGTTCGACTATTTTGCTTTTGAAATGTGGAATTAATTTTGGTTTTAAACTATGGTATATCTATGACTGACCACATGAATGGGGTTATATATAATTATGGATGTTTAATTTCAAGGATAGATGAAGTTCGAGTTGAATATGAGTAGGATTCCTAGGGTGTCATGGAATCATGAATTTGCAAGACCCATGGGGTACCTATGGTGGAAACTCATTACACTGAACAATTTAGTTTCAAACATATTACTATATTGGAAAACATGGTGTCATGAGGGTTGGTTTGGGATAGTTTGTATAATGTGTTTTTAATATGTTGATTTTTTGGGATGTTTTGAGTCCATGAAATCAACTGGTTGGAAATGTGTATTGGGTTTGTGTTGGGTCTGTATGCTGGCATGAGGTGTTGTTTAGTGGTCTTCTCTGAGAAACGTTTTGGAAGCCTCTACAGGGATTCATTTAAAATGTTTGGATCTAGTTTGTGTCACCTATTGACCAATGTACCATCTTGGTTGGTTCCTTGGATTCTCTCTTTTGTTATGGTACACACCCCTTAAGGGTTAGTGGACGTCTGAAGTGAAACCCTATTTGTTTCACCATTGGAAGACCCTCTAGTTGATCAATATGAGGAATTATTTTCATAAGTATTATATATTGAGTCTACAAAATTTCGTTATTTTGTTTTGTGGATACTCTTTTAGCAAGATAGTGCTCGTGAATGGATGAATTAGACCTTAGTTTCTTATGTTACTAGATTAGTCTAAGGAGGAAGTGCTATAGGGTGGTTATTGTGGATTAATATCTTGATGGTTTTTAAGATGGCCTTTGGGTCATTTGTAGTCTCATCAAAGAAGAATTTTATGTTAAACCACCAATGTGGGAAATATGGTACTGAGAGGATATTATGTAAATTTCATGAATTGTGTGTCTTTTGGGTACATTGAATAAGGTACCTTTCCATGTATTGTTTCTATCAGTCACAATGGTCATGTTGAATGACACCTTTTGATTTTGTGTGCTCATTTTACTATAAAGGTGAAGGTTGTGTAATCCAATGATAGTATCTCTTATGTTGGAAGTATGTATCCATTGAATAAACTTCAAAATCCTCTATTTTAGAGGAAGGGGATTATATGTGTCATTTACTTCTGTTGTTTCTCACCTAATGAAGCAAGGTGTGATGTGTGTGCATACTCTAACCCCATGATCTAGTGAAATTTTGGGTAAAGGTAAAGTGAGTATTAGATTGTTTTTTGTCATAGTGAACCCATCAAGGTTTGGGTGTAGTTTTTTGTTGCACTGAATGGATAATTTCCTTTTAGGGGTTTCCAAAGCCTACTTATGAGGCCAAAGTGGCTTCATTCATTTGAGATCCATACATATGTCCCAGAGAGATGATGGTACATAGTAAAGGATAATAAAAGGGTTGTTTAAACCCTTTGACAATGTCATATCATCAGTATGAAATATGGGGAATAGTTAATTCCTATGGTGTAGAAATATTTATTTTGTTATTCCCGTTCAATTGAAATAGGTGGGAGGACCTTGTGTCCATGTTGTCAAAAAATTTCATTCCATCCACCACTGTATTCAATTGATTCTTTTCAGAATTGTTTTAAAATATGGGTAAAAATGTTGAGCACATGATTTGTGCATGATTAGTTGTGAATGTGTGCAGGGAAGCCATGCAGATATAAGGATACCCACAGTTAGCGCAGGATTACCCATACCATGAAGACTAACCGCGTGGTCGTCCCAACTCCTTAAATTTGGGGCCTTTTTCTACTGTACTATACTGGTCAATTAAGATGGTTTGTTCTTAAGTTGGGGAGACCCGCTATGATTCTCATGTATGTTCATTTAGAAATATACCCATTGTACTGGGGAGTCCGTTCGGGCCACCCCTTTTTATTGTCCCAATTCCTTCTTGGGAAATTTTAGGTTGTTTTTATGGTGGGGCCCATTTGTGGCTCCCCATACAATTAACTCATAATTTTCCTTCGTATTGTCTTGAAGGTAGGCAGTGTTGTTCGAGGTTATCGAACCACCACCAACATATTTTGGTAAATGATGGGATTGGAGTGTGCCAAATAGTTTAATTAAATTAATGTAACTGTAACCTTGTTCGTTGTTGTTGTTAATTTGGGTATGTTTCTTGAGTATTTTTTGGATAGTGTTAGAGGCGTTTCAATTTGGGATGATTTCTTAATGTTCTTGATCATTTTTTGAAAGTGGTGTATATGTGGGCTTGAAAGAGTATTCCTTCTATAATTTATCACTGATGGTTTTGGTTATTCTGGTTTAGACTAAAAAAGGAAAATGGGAACATAATTGTTTATTAGTTGGGTTTGGTTTTTTGATTTTCATCTTGATTTCTATTTCTATTGGATTAATTACTTATGGTGAGGAGAATTTTCTCACCAATATTTTTAATTCCATGATTTGATTCAAATACTATATTGGTTCTTATCATTCTCTAGGTTTCCAGTTGTTCTAGGTTTAAAATTTTGGTGTCCCTTATGATCTTCATATATAACCTTGGTCTTAGTGGTAGTTTATGGTAGATTTTCTACTTTTTTTAACGTTATGGTGTTAGTTTGTGGTGTTTTGGAGAAGGATTAGTGAAACTCATAGTGGTACCACTTTTGGGGTATGCTGTTGAGGTGGTTTGAACCCCAGAGTTGGATGATTTTAAGGGGAAAATGATGTTTTTTAGACTTTTTCTCCAATACCCATGGCATATCATTCATCCTTGGTTACCCTAATGTACCACCAAGAAATTATGGGATAAAAATGGGGTTTCTTGCATAGAATAGGCCTTATGGTATGACTACATGGTTTACAGAATCGTGTAGCCAAACCGTGAATGGTGTCCAGGTCATTATTAATATTTTCAAAATTTCAATTTTTCCTTTTTAAAAATATACCTATTTAGCACCATTATTCCCCAATTAAACTATTGAATCATTGAAAGTCCTCTAATCACTTCAATCCTGCAATGGAATTCATTTTTAAAGAGGTTTTGGTTGATAATCGTCATGATATTTTATGTAAGTAAATTCATTCTTGGTTTCTTCCATATCCATTTGGGTTTCCTTCCATTTTCATGAAGTTATAATGTCTCCAAAATCTAGGTATTTTACCTTATGTTTAAACCTCAGTATTTGTGGAGAAATAGTCTATTCTACAACTTGATTTATCATTATTTTTAGTGTGGTGGTGGTGTAGTTGAAGTTCCTCATCGCGATTTGAGGGTTTTGACACTTTTGGTAGGTGATTCCATGAATAAGAAATTATTTATGAGTTAGCATGATTTATTTATTAAATTATCATGTTCCTAATATGGTTTTTTGGTGGAAAACCATTTTTGTAATAATTATAAAATCATTTAGTGTTATAGTTACATTATTGATTGAAGTTGTTTACTTTTCAAATGTAACTCATGGGATATATTTTATGGTTGTTTTATAAAATAAGAATGTGATTTATTAGTAGTTAAATGGGGATAGAAATTTTGGATTGTTAAAGTATTAGTGTCTTGTGGTCCTCAAAAGTGGTTTTTGAATGGGTTTAAATGTAAAACCTTGTTATATTTCTTGAAGGTGTTTTTTATCAAATGTGTGTTTTTCATGTCTAGCATTTGTGGATTTATTCAAGGTAATTTTAAAACACATGAGAGTTGTATAATAAATGTGTTGGGGATGTCATTTTTTTTGGATTGGTATGGGTGTAATTTTTTCTTGGAAAGAGGGTTCTGAAATTGGTCTGTGTTTAAAACATATTTATATCCCTAGGGATTGTTTAATGGAAATTTTAAATGATTTATTGGGCTAATAAATGTGGGAAAAATATATAAATCTACTGTTTTGGTGGGTGTGTTCACTCAATATGGGTTTTTGAGACGTAAATTTGTGATTTAAGATGAAAAATTTTTTTCGAGTGTTTTATAAATTGATGAAATGTTGTATCAAGTGGAAAGAAATGTGTGAAACACGATTGTAGATTGTTCAAGGTGAGTGTGATGTGAAAAATGGATTTTGATTATGAAATAAGTACTATGTGATATGTGTGTGGTATGTTATGTGAATTTCACTATATATGAATGGTATTTTAAAATTTTTTAAAGGATTGGTTGATGATTTAAGTATATGTGAAAAAGTGTTGTGTGCAATTCTGCTGGGAGTATTATTTCAAAATGAATATGAATGAAAAGGGGGTTATGTTTCTTGTGTGATTTACATTTGAGATTTTTGTTGAATTTGTGATGTTGAAGTTGTATTTTCATGTGAAAATTATATTTAATGGCTTCTTGAACTTTTTGAGTGCATTAGGTAAACCCGAACATCTGGGTTGGTAGAAGTGTACCAGTATGCTAGTGATCCCATGGGGTTTTCACTAAGTTTAAAGTAGCAATATTTATGATAAAAACACAAAAAAAATTTATGGGGATGAGGATAATGTTGGGGGACCACTAGGTAATGGGTATGATACCTAATAATGGATCGTGTGCATGAGAAAAGATATTGTGATGGTAAATTTACCCCCGATACGAGGTACATGGGACCCACAATGAGCTAGTGACAATGGGTTACTTCAGGTTGGTTGTGCCCCATTGGGAGATTTATTCTTACCATTGAAAAATTGTATATTGGGATGGAAAATTTAGTAGCTTTGTTACTTTACATAACATTGTTGACTCTTTACAATAGCCCACTTGAAAATAGTTTTTATTTATAGTTTTATATTTTTGAAATTGTTACTGGCATTTTATGTTTTTAAAAATTAAAAAAAATTCGTCTTGGAATGTTTATCACCATGAATATCTTAGTGGTGGTATCCTAATGGGTTGTGTATCACACCCAAATTACACCTTTGGATGTCTGTAGGCTTGGTTATATATGTCGTAGGGTTGGTAAAGCTTTTTTGCCAATGGTTCTGGTTTTTAGCAGTCCATCGTGATGTAGTGTTGTGGAGATGGCCAGAGGGTGGTTCTTCATTCCATGTGGGGTTTCTTGGAATGTTCTTCATTCATTTTTTTACCTTTTTAAGAGTATTTAATGAAGGTTTTAAATTGTGTATTTCAATTCTATTTTTTTTTGTAAAATATGGTTTACATTGAAAAATATAGATTTTATATATTCGATTAGTTTGTTGTTTAATGTTTATAAATTTTCGTAAATCATTTCCAACATTCATTATATGATACCCAAGCAAGTGTGCCAGCCTATGGGGATCACGAATGCCCTTCAGAACGTATCGAAGGATGGGTATGCTGCCAGTTTTGATTGCGACCAGATTCAGTTTGTGACAATTTTTAAATTCATTTACATTGTATTTTATGTTTTGGACATTGAAAAATGAAATGGGGAAAACTATATTTGTGTTTTTTACTGATATCAATGAATTTTATAAAAAGGATCATAATTTTTTTTAAACACTCATAACCATTTTTTATATATATTATAAATTATATAATATATACATATCATATAAGATCTAAAACATAAAATTTTGAAGTGAGGGAAAAAGAAAAAAATTATTAATGGCGATGGTTATTCACACAACACATCCATAACATTTACATTTCCCTAAATAGAAGAAGGTGTAATGTACTGTGTTTTGAACTAGATGAAAAAGAGAATGAAATTAAATTTTCCCATTATCTAGCAAGTCCAATTTAAAAAATCTTGCATCAGAACATTTTATTCATATAGTCTACATTGCATCATTGATAGAATAAAAATATTAAGTTTATTCTAGTGATAATCAATTTTGTTTATTTTAAATAAAATATAATATCTCTCAAACGGTGCATCGTATGAGAAATCTGAGACCATCGTTAGTTCTAAAAATCCAGTTATACCCTAGGTAGGGTATAACCATGATTCATGACGGGTGTTTGGCACCCTCACACATGATAATTCATTCATTATTTTTAATTAATTAATTATAACATTTTTTATATAATAAATAACTTTTTTTCTCATAAACGATGTGGAAAATTAGAAACTTGAGACCACTAATAGTTCAGGGACATGCGGTTTACCCTAGGTTGGGTATAACCTTTACGAGTGTCAGACGTTTGATCATATCACACCCGAAGATAATTTATTTGGGTTATAAATTTTTTTTTTGGCCATTATAAATAGTAATATTAATTTTAATATTTATATTAATATTTTAATTGAAGAAAACAAATTAAATAACAATTTTATAATTAATAATATTTTTGTGGTGAAAATAATCACCGGGTAATATAATAAAAATGATATTATTAATTATTCGAATTAAATAAAAATCCTCAATCAATATTAATTTAATAATAGTTATCATTTTTAATGGTTGTTGTTTTAAAATATTAATGGTTCGATTGATGAGTTATAATAAATAATAAAATTTTAATTATTTTAACGTATCAACATAAATCAATGTGTGTTCCAGTTAAGGTTGTGTTGCCCAAATTCATTAAAGCGACACGGGGAATGCGTTAGCGCACCTCGATGTGGGTCCCAGATAGCTATTAAAATTAATTAAATGATAGCTCATTATTTATGGAAAACATTACACCATGCCATATCATAGCGTTCAGGTTATAAATAATTAAAAAGAATTAATAGAAATATATGGAATTTAAATAGGGAAAAATAAAAAATAAAATAGATACGGTTGGAGAGAAATTTAAAATAATTAAAATGAGGTAAATCCATTTTAATTATTTATTTCATTTCCTCTACCATTTTATTTTTATTATTTTATTTTTTTCTATCTTTATTTTTCCTTTATTTTTTTTTATTTTTTTCATTTCTCCTCCCTTCTTCTCCACCCTCTTCTATGCGTGGCGCACCCCCTCTCACCAAGTAGTGTGCCACCTCCTTCGAGATTCGAAAGATCGTCGCACCTCCATTATTCATCTATTGTCTTCACCGTTGGGTGATAGTAAACCTTAGGGAATGGTTAACGTTTTGAAAGTGGAATCATATGTTTTTGTTGTGTATCTATTGCGCAGTTCGTCATAGAAGGATTTCCCCCTATTTTGGGGTTTCTTTAAAATCTCCAGTTTTCATTCGTTTTTTGTCAAATAAAAGTCTACCACAAATCCTATGATCATCTATGACCATAAGGTTGGGATTATGCTAAATTTCCCTGCATTTCATTGTGATTTAGAAAAACATATGGTTGTGCCAATAGTCGGTGCCTACCGACTTCGTTCAAATTCACCCAAACTCTTTAATTTATTTTTTTCATCTAGTTGTTGCAGCCCATTGGATCATAAATTAATTTGATTAATTTGTTGAAATTTGTTTTGACACCACTTTGGATGTGCCGACGTGGTCGGTATAAATTTTGTTAGCACTGGTATTTAATTCATTTAACTACATGTGTTGCGTAGCCTATATTTGTTGCGTTTAATTTGAATAATTATTTTAGACTAATTATGAACATTGAATTATAGGATCTTTAGTAGTTGTTTGAGCTGAATAATTTAATAATTAAAATTTATATTTCCTTGCATTTAATATAATTAACTAAATGTTAGGCACAAATTATTTTATTTGTGTTGAATGTAAATACGTGATTTAGATTAATTATGAACCAAGAATTGTTGGAATATTGGTAGATGGTTGTGATGAATTATTTATTTATTTAAAAGTGAATTTATCTACTTTTTCTGATGCGGTATCATTCCTTGTTAATATAATTATGCTGAAATATTTAATTTTTACATTGGGATTCAAGGGTATATTTGGTTGGTTATAATGATGTGATTTTATATATTGATTATGTCATATCTGCTACTGTGAAAATATTAATTAAATTTCAGGTTGGGAAAAGAGGTGGTTCCCATATTATGGGCCACACATAGACACTTTGTTCCTTACTAGTTACATCTTTGTGTTGGGGGATATGTCATTGGATTTTCTAGACCGAGACATCCCCAAGCATTCAAATACTAATGAGTGATATAGGTTCTAAAAGAGCACATCAGGGAAGATCTGTTGGCAACGTGCCTATGCCAGTCTCGTATAACACTCGACCCCTTTTTGTGAGATCGAAACGGACTCAGGGTAATACCATGCCTTAGGTTATACATGGTCTTTCGAAATATTGCTTTGGATGGGCTCAGTGGTATTGGATAAATTGACGGATGTTCTGTAGATATCCCTTTGGTATGGGCTCAGACTTAAATTATCAACATGATCCTTAACAATAATGAACATAGGGTTTGTATAATTACATTAAATGGAATAGTGTAGACACTTTGGGTGCCATCCTACTGGGATTTATCACACACCATGCTCAGGTGTCATTGACACACGAGTAGATTTTATTATTGCGTGTATTGACAATTGGAAGTGTTCTGCTTCCCATTCATGATTGATTGTTACTTCTTATGATGGAGACTGGGGAAGAGGACTGGGCCTTGCTCATGATGCGATTGTCGCACATTCTGTCATTTCATATCATTTGATATCATGTTTTTATTCTTGTTTTGGAACTTTAATTTCATATATACATCATAGCATGGCATAATTTAGTACCTGTTTTTATTTATCATCTTCCCAACTTGTTTCTTATTCTGTTTGATTATTCATAATTCTTTTGCTGCAATTTATTCATTTATATGCTTCCTCTATCAATTAATAATTTTTTTACTTCTGCTGTAATAGGACATATTACTTATGGGGGAATAGTCTCCCCCTCGAAAACAAAAAGGCCCATGCTGCTAGTATGCCGCCTCTTGCGTTTGGGGAGATATGCTTGAAGTTATGTAACTCATCGGTTCATCCACCTTATTAGAGGTGAGCCGGGTAAAAATGTCACAATGTGGTATTATAGGTGTATTATTTCCTTTGTGTTTATGTTTTGGGTTGGTATAAAGGAGGCTATGAATTTTTGGGTACTTGGTTAATAGTCGTGAATGGGACTATTCACCCCATTTACAAGAAATGACAATGTTTCCAGGGTTGGGAATGTTGTTCTTGCTTTTTTATGATACAATTTATATGATTTCCCCTTGAGTTAATTGGTGTAATTTTCATTTCTTATTAATTTATGGAATTTATGATATTTTACCATTGTCCTGTTAAGTTATAGATGAATCATCACATGAATCATTATAGGAACATAGGAATATAAATGACATGCATAGTGACATGCCATGTAGTTGCATTTTCGGCTGCCTGTTGAATCAAATTGTGTTCCTTGAATCCATTCCATTCCATTTATTTTTTAGCTTTCCTTCTTAGATACCATGTTATAGTTATATATTTCTCATGCTAGCCTATTTCCATGCTACTTGTTTAATACCATGTTTTCCTTGTATCTTGCTTATATGCCTATGATTATGTCTCATGATTAAAATGATATGCTTCTGTGATTAAAAAATGCGTCTCTCTTTTAGTATCTTGTACTGACCTACTCGCTTGTTTTCTATATAATTGGTTGCATTGATAATATTTATTGCTTTCCATTGAATGGGAGAAAAATGAAAAAAAACATTAAAGTGTATAGTTTCTTATTATGTTGATAGAACAAGTAGAACTATGTACGATAGTTGGTGTATATTCCTTATGAGATAACTAGTATGGGTGTTGTGACTCTTAATAATTAAACAACTATATTTGGGTTGCATTATAATGAACACAGGTCAGCTTAGTGGGACCCTTGTAGGTTTCCTTATCTTATTAAAAGTATTTAATGTGATATACTACATAATTATGAACAAGATTTTAATTAATGTAAAAAAAATTAAACCAAAGTTTAATAAAGCATACATTTCTTTCACTTGAGGTATTGGTTAAGTGTTATTACCTTGTGTTTTGTTTTGAAAAATGGAACTTAATATTTTGATTAAATCATTTAACGATTTATGATTAAATGTGATTACATATAAGGGGGTTAGATATGGAACCTGTAGCAATGTCCTCTATTCAATACACTAGTATAAGAGTAGTTTGAGTTTCTCCTTGAGCTAATTTTGAGTAGAACCTTTCTCACACTATCTTCCCAAGTCGGTCCCCCTTCCTTAAAAAGACACCATTGTTCGGATGGGTTGTCATGTTATCCTTGACTTTTGTTTCATGGTTGTGCATAGGGTAATTCTCATTTCCATCAGGTTAGGCATGCCTTAGGAATGGTATGTTTTTTCATAGGTTGTTTGATCCTTTCTTCTCCACAGTGGGTGAAGATTCAATACGGCGTCCTCCAAGTTAATAGTCATCTTGCTTCTGTATCTCCTCAGGTTACTATGCATTCATGTATGTGGTGATGTCAAGTTCTTAATGTTGTGACGAACCGGTTGAGTTAAGTGTAATCATCAAATCTAGAATTGTTAAATATATTTCAGGTCATCTATGTAGTACATTGACTTCTCTGTTAAAATAATCTTGTTCGTCCCAGTGTTTGTGATGACTTCTAGAGATTCTGGTGTTTTGACACACCGGTCAGTTTGGTAGGGAATTTATGCTATTATATTAAATGATTCCCTTCTTGTACTCTTGTAATCCTCTTCGTGTACTCTTCATTATGTGACGAGCATGTCCCCTATCTAGAATTTGTCCTTGATGCTTTAATAGAGCATCAGTCTTATGCCATGCTAAATCATTAAAAGTTTATGGGCTTTGATAGGGTGGTTTTTCATAGTGTTTCATGTTGACGATTAATTATTATCAAGGATTTTTTAGTCTTGAGTGACCTTTGGATTTCTGTGTGGGAATTCCGGATGAACTTTTGTACATCCATCTTTTCATCTAACTTGACTGCTAGGATGATGTTTCACTAGCTTCAGTCAATGATTTGATATGGGAATCTCTCCCTTGTACCAATGTCTCACTTGTAATGATGGAGAATGGACTACCCTACCTTAGTTCCTTTCACTCGAGTTGTGCCAATCCAAGGTTTTCCTATTCTTATTGTTGGGCTTGATGTTGCCTAAATCCAAGAAGTACATTGGAGGTTAGGTATGAACATTGGTGGACGTGTTAGTGGTTAATGTGAGATTCCTTGAAGAAGAAATCACAGTTTAGTCTATACACACCTGCCATCTAATCCGAGCTTCTTATTAAATGGTCGGCCAGAGTGGCTTGACTAGTTCTCTCTCTTTCTCAATTAAGCATTCAGTGAAGACACTTTTTCTGAAACTTCATCAAGTGAGACAAGTGTGGATTGGTTCGACCAAGGCTTTTTATAAAATTTTTTCTCAACATAGGTTTTAAGGGTGACAGGGAATCGACGATTTTATCCATTTTGGAAATCAAGGTAGAAGCATCACTAGAACACCTAAGGGCATGTCCTGTAAAAAAATTTGATGGAGGAAGGTGTCGTGACCCAGAATTTTCTATCTTCAAACATTAAAACATAACATGGGAAGTAACATTGACTAAATGTTTAATGAGATGATGACATGTTCATGTATCTAGCTAAACTAGTTTAAATAAGTATTGTCTCGGTGTATAAGTTGGAAAATGAGTGTTTGATCATATCTTAATAGACATTGGGCTATTTCCCTAACCACTGCTTGAAAGTTTGATGGGTGTTTAGAGACACAACACGACCTTTTTTATGAGGCTGCCTGACCTTGTAGATTGGGTGAAGGTTACGTTATTCCCGAAAGATTATTAGGGACGAGATGTTTTAATGTGGGAAGGTTGTAACGTCCTATGTTCTGAACTATATGAAAAAGCATAGGAAATTAAATATTTCTGTTAACTAGGAACGCCCGTTTTGAAAACCGAGTATCTGAACTTTATATTCCGATATTCGACAATGTGGCTTTGATAGAATGAAAATATTATGTTTATTTTATTGATATGTGTGTTTGTTTCTATTCAAAAAAATGAAATCACTCTCAAATGGTATGTCGTATTAGAAATCTGAGACCACCATTTGGTCTGAAACACCAGGTTTACCCTAGGTATGGAATAAACTTGATTCACATCTTGTGTTTGGATCCATTGCAGATGATAATTCCATCTTTATTTTTAAATAATTAATTATTCTGTTTTTTATATAATAAATAATTTTTTTCTAAAAAACGGTCTGTCAAATAAAAAATCTACGACCACCACTATTTCCAGGACATTCAGATTACCCTAGAAATGTATAACCTTTGCGAGCATCGGATGTCTGGTCATATCGCACCCAAAGATAATTTATTTGGGTTATAAATAATTTTTGTTAGCCTTTATAAATAATAATAATAATTTTATTATTGATATTATTATTTTTGTTGAAAACAAAAAATGAAAATACACTTCCATAATTAATAAAATTGTTGCAGTGTAAATAATAACAGGCTAATGTAATAAATATGATATTATTAATTATTCAAATTAAATAAAAATTAGTTATCAATATTCATTTAATAATATTTATATTTTTATGGTTGTTGTTTCAAAATATTAATGGTGTCATTGATGAGTTATATAAAATAATAATATTTTTAATTATTTTAACGGATTGACTTAAATCAAGGTGCATGCCATTTAAGTTTCTAATGTCCTAATTCATTAAAGAGACCCAGGGCACGCGTCAACGCACATCGCTTCAGGTCCCGGATAGCTATTAAAATTAATTAAATGATTGGTCATTAATTATGTAAAATATTACAAGATTACATAGCATAGAATTCAGGTTAAAATTAATTAAAAATTTTAAATGAAATTAATGGAATTTAAGGAGGGATAAAAAAAATAATCAAATAGATACAATTTGTGAGAAATAAAAAATAAATAAAATGATGGAAAACCATATTAATTATTTATTTCATTTTTGAACAAATTTATATTTATTATTTTATTTATTTAAATCCTATTTATTTTTTATTTTTCATATTATTCTTTTCTTTTTATTTCATTTCTCATCTCTTCCTCTATGCCCTCTCCTGTTCACGGCTCACCCCCTCCCTATGTGGGGCACCACCTCCTTCAAGGAACGAAAGATCTTTGTGCCCCCATTCATCGTATGTTTTCTACGCCGTCAGGTGCGCAGAAAACCTTAGGGAAATGTTAACCTTACTCAAGTAGAATCTTGGGTTTTCGTTGTGTATCCTACGCGCAGTTCTTCATAGAAGGATTTTACCCTATTTGGTGTCTTTTTAAAATCATCTGTTTTCTTCTGTTTTAGGAAAAAATCAAAGCCTACAAAAAATAATAGCAACATCTAAGACCATAAGGTTTGGTGTCTACTCTCTTTCCTCCATTTTTTGTGATTTATAAAAATGCACTGTTGTACCCTTAGTCGGTTCCTATCGGCTTCGTGAAAATTCACACTAACTCTTTAATTTATTTTCTCTCTTATTATTACAGTCATTTTGATCATAATTTATTTTTTTAAATTTGATGCAATTTGGTTAGACACCTCTTTCGGTGTTCCGACGTGGTCGGTAATAATTTTGTTAGCCCATGAATTTAATTCATATAACTGCATGTGCTATGTAACCTATTTTTGTTCTGTTTCAATTTAATAATAATATAAGAATAATTATGAACATTGAATTGTTGGACCTTTTTTTGATGTTTGTGATGAATTGTTTAATTATTTAAATGTACATGCCCAAGAATTCAATTTAATTAACTACTTCTGTTGCGCAGCCTATTAGTGTTGTGTTGAATTTAAATTAATAATTTTGATTAATTATGAACCAGGAATTGTTGGACTCTAGGTAGTTGATTGTGATGATTTATTTATTTATTTAAATGTGAATTTATTTGGTTATGTTGATGCAATATCTTTCCTTATTAATATTAATATGCTGCAATAGTTAATTTCTACCTTGTGATGCTACGATGTATCTTATTGGTTTTCAAGATGTGAGTTTATGTGTTAATTATGTCATATCTACTACTGCGAAATCATTAATTAAATTTAGGGTGGGGAAAAAATGTGGGTCCCATATTAAGGGCTACACATAAACACTTTATTCCATATGGTAACCTCTATGTGCTGGGGGCGTGTCATTGGCTTTTCCAGACCGAGACTTCCCCGAGATTTCTAATACTTAAGAGTGATACCAGTTCCAAAAAGGATTATAGAGATGGATCCATTTTCATTGTGGTTATGCCAGCCTCAGATGACACTCAACCCCTTTTTTCATCAGGATAGACTCAGGGTAATGCCATGCCTCAGTCGATACTTGGTCTTTCCAAAGATTTCCTTGGATGGGATCGGTGGTATTGGATAAATTGACGGGTGTTCCTTAGCGATACCTTCATGACACGCTCATACTCGAACTCCCATCTTGAACAAAAATAATAATGTAATTAAGGTTTGTATTATTTTCATTAGAGACACTTTATAATTGATATATTCTTCTGATATGCGTATGTTCACCAGGTAGACACTTGACTTAGACCACATGTTATAGCACAAGCTTGGGGTGTACCTCTTTCTTGTTTACCTTGTTTCTTTTTAAGTTTTCTATAATTGTGTTCATGTGCATTCTACTTATTGGTACCCTTTCAGAATATCATCTTAGGCTGAAACCAGTGATTAGGAACGGGGGCTGTTTTGAACCAGGGCTGACTTATTTATTCCATTGCACTTAATTAATTTTCTGAAATTGTTAAATAATGGCACACTGAATTTTATCATTGAACTAAATGGAATGGTTTAGACACCTAGGGTGCCAGCCTACTGGGATCTTATCTCACACCATACTAGGGCATCGTTGACACCCAAGTAGTCTATATGATTGCATGTATTGAAAAAGTGACGTGTTCTGCTTCTGATTCTAGATTGATTGTTGCTTCTTAGGATGGATCCTCAAGTAGAGGACCAAGCCTTGCTCTTGATGTAGTTGTCTTAGTTTATATCTTTTCATTTCAGTTGATAACATGCTTGTATTCTTGTTTTTCGAACATTTACATTCATATAGACATCATAGAATGACATAGTTTTGTACCTGGTTGTATTTATCATCTTCTTCACTTGTTTCTTATTCAGTATAATTATTCATATTGCCTATGTTGTAGATTATTAGTTTACATGATTCTGCTATTTATTATTAATAGTTGTTTACTTCAGCAATGATAACTCCTATTTCATATGTGGGCATGTCTCCCCCTCAGACACAAAAAGGCCATCGCTGCTAGTCGGCAGCCTCTGGTGTTCAGGTAGATGCCCTTGATGATATGTAACCCACCGGTTTAGATACCATCTTTTAGATGAGCTGGGTTATGATTTTACAGATGGTATGGTGATTAATGATCTAAACATCATTAAAATATAATAGAATTATAATAATGATTCCAATTATATCATTTTATGACGGTGAAATGTAATTTTTGGATGATGATAAGTGCATATTTAAATAAAAAGATGAATGAGAGGTTAAAAACACCTCAATTTTTGGATTATCACCATTGTGATGGGGAATAAAACATTGAGTGGTGGTAATATAATAATACTATAAACTCCATGATGTTTCATGGAAGGTTTACTGTAGAAAATGGGTAGAGTATTGATACAAATTTAGATTCTTTATTATTTTGTGTTGTGTGGATATGATCACCCCTTTTATAAATGAACAAGAGTTGCATTTTGATACATACCCTAAATATTAAAAAAAGTATAAAGTTACATTAAATGAAAGTGGTTACAGAGATAGATATTTAATAGATTGTATAGAACCCAAGGTAATTCATCCCTCTAGTATTTATATAGAATGATTTTATACATTTATTTATATTTACCTATCTGGTTACTCACTTTTACGTTTTAGTTTCCATAATATCAACTAGTTTTTTACATAGTTTATTTATCCTTTACTAATAAAAATTAATTGTTCCTTATTATATAATTTATAAATAATTATTCCATATTTTAATTCCATTTAGTTCGATTTAATTTATAAATCTGATAAAAATTCAATTTAAAATACTAAATGTAGAATATATTAAGAACAATATTTTATAAAAATAAAAATAAACATATACAATATCAAGTATGGGATTAGAAATTTAACTTTTTAAATGATACAAATTCACATATAAATTAAATAGTTTATCTTACAATTATTTTCATAAATTCTAAATTCATAGTTATATACAAAGAATATCTTAATGTAATTTTATTTATAAAAACATTATTTCCTAATATTCATCTAAAAATAATAGTTTTTTATAAAATTATAAAAATTATACATAAGATAATGTGTCCTTGATAAATCAAAAATTGAAGTTATTTTTTACTATTCAAATTCTTATATTTTTAAATTTTAATTTTAATTAACGATAAAACAATATAGCGAAAATAGTGATTTTATATGAAAATGATTTCTCATATAATCTATATTCTTCTCGACATTTCCTATAAACCACTAATTAATCATGTCTTCATAATTTATTCATATCAATATATATAATTCATAAATATATGGAAATTTTAGAAACTATATTTCCATATATTCTTAGATACACTAATTGAGTTGATATTTAAGGAGTTTATTTCTTAAATATATATATCATAATTATGTTATAAGTGTTTGTATTTTCTAATTATATGTCTAACATCAAATTTTCCACGATTTTTTCCTTTGAGTATTTCTTGTAGACTAATGAATCTATCATAGTTGTATTTTATTGTGTAAAAAATAATGTTTTCAAATAATACCTCCCTAAAAACGAATTCCATTCTCACATTTTTAATACATTAAATAAAACAAGTGAGTGTACTTTTATCTAAAAACATCCATTGGTTCTCACATAATCCCATCACACTTAGGATTTAACTATATAACCTCGTAAAGAAAAGTGTTCTTTATACCAAAAACATTATCTATTAGATATAGAATTCCAACAGACTTTTCTTGATATAATAGATCATATTCCAATTTCATTGATGTTTCCCATAGAAAATATGAATTATTTAGTATGTACATTATCAAATAAGATACGTGGGATGAGTCATGTATTTTTGAGAGGTTTTGAGGGTGGACAGTGTGATAGGATCTGACCCCAACATGATCAATGTTATTAAAGGTATCAATTTATCAGGGGTTTTACATACCTTTCTTCGAAAACATAATAACATTATCTAGTATACATATTTAAAAGGAAACATTGTCACAAACATTGATTTATAGTTTAGATTGATTATTATGTGCATATCTATTCAATAGAATTTCTAACTCATTCATATAATTTTAAATACTCTAAAACATATTCATCATTACATGGAAAATGTTTGTACATATTAGATTCCTCTCTCTAACATCACATGTCATGATGGTGTCATATACTTCATCCAATACAGAGTCTCATATGGATCAATTTAAATACAATAATGGAAACTATTATTATATATGAAAACTACTAGGGGATCTATTGATCCCAATATCCATTTATAGCCATCGAACCATATCTCAGTATATCCTATTGAGTTTGAATTTTCATTTATGATTGAACATTGGAGTGAGGATGATTTGTTGTTCTAAATATTTTCCATATATCCTCTAAAATAGAATGACACCTCCAAAACCACAAGGTAATCCATAGATCCAAATAAAATATTATATATAATGGGGCTACATTATTATTCACCACTTACATTATATAGATCATTTATAGTTTTTGAAGAGATAATTCCTCATTATTCGAAATAAAATTTGATTACATTATGAGTTAATGAAATTAATAAAATATAATTATTGATTTTATAAATTTTGGGGAGTCCAGAGATGAATATTTTAATGATTTTTCTTCATTTACTTATTGTAATGGGTTATAATATCATTTTCCCTCATGATATTTATATTCATACATTACTTTTTGGAATACTAAGTATCACAACACTTTTTCTGCAATATTTTTGTTTGTACTATCCACAAATAAATATATTTTTGATCTCCATACATCATTATACTTTCCCGACATGTAGGGAATGATAATATATTTTCATTATCAAATATTCCCTTATATAATTATTTCTATGATGTGAAACATATCTAGGTTCCCAACCATTAACTATATAATTATAAATTATGACAACTAAAATATTCCCTACCTTTTTCAGTATCTTCAGAAAACCATTCTATTATTATTTAATACTCAAATGAATTATGGGATTTGTAGTAATTCAGTAAATATACGATTTACCTCCTCACATTTTGTCTTCAAGATTTATCTTCTTTAAATCCATGGGTATTCAGCAATTCTAAACCAACATCATTGTTAAAATAACTTCATATTTCCTTCTCATATACTAATCTATATTATTTTCATTCCCTGGGTGATAATGTATTGAATGGTTTTAATATTTCATCAACTTCAACCATATCCTTTGGAACACATTATGTGTATATACCAATCAAATTAATTCTTTTTTTAATAATATTCATTACATTACTTAAACACACTACTGAGAATCCAAAAAAATATTGATCCCTTTAGAAATTATGCTGAATAAACAACTAGTTTATAATAGTTGTAAATAATTTCCCCATATGTTTTTCATAACATGTTACCTTATTATAAATATTATATGATATACCTGTAATTTTTTTTGATATGTAACAAAATAAACCATTATATCATATTCTCAATAAGGATAATCAACGAGAGTACATAAATATAGTGTGTGTCTAAGTGTATGAGAACATGATCATAACATCTGACAACTATACCTTTAGAATCAATGATTTAGATATTTTCTCATTTAATAAATATCGGTAGTTTATAATGAATAAAAACAAATCCAATAACATCAGCCAAAACTGAATTATAGTGACACAAGTCATGGAAATGTGGTACAAATAGATGTATACTAAATATTTCCTTATTATTCAAGGTCAATGACAAGGATATCATAGTGGAATTAGGTTACTCCCCAAACCATCAGAGTAGTACTTGATCAATCCCAAGACTATTATAGGGGAAAAAACCCTTATTGAATAGGGTTTACTCACTATTACTATCATTTTTATCTCAGGTCATGTTAATATTTTCCCAATGTATTCGATGTAGATATAGGTCCCACCCATTACATAATGAAAATCATACATACGTGTTCCATAAGACCTTAAAACATTCATCATATCATAAACCCTAAATATACATGTGTTTCATAAATCATTTAACATATCAAAAACCATTAAAAGAAATTTATTTATTTAATATTTCATCATAACCTAAAACATTGAAAATAAGTGGATTAAAAAACGTTTTGTCACTGTATAAAACATGGAGGAGGAACAAGTTTCATAATTTTATCACATCATAAACAGAAAAATAGAAAAATAATAAATATGATCTCATAATATCAAATCCATTGCTATGATTAAGTATCATCAAAGTATTCCATCATAGATTGAATATTATTTGTAATGTAAAATATCTTCTCATAATTCATAATGTAGATAACCTATATCTAAAAATCAAATTTTTAAAATTGGAAATTTAATTTTTTTTCTAGAAAGAACATTATTTCATTGAAAACATATAATGTAATATTTATATATAATATAAAATATTCCATGGGAAAATATCATTTCCACTAAATGTACTTTTTAATCCATAAAACAACATCAAAGTTATTTTATTTTAAAATAACATTCACAATCAATTGAGGCATATTTTGAGATCATTTAAAAAATTTTATAAGAAAAATATTCCCACCACTCGAAAAAATATTCTCATCATATAAAAAACTTTATAAATTCATTTCATGTATAAAAAACCTTAGAAACATAAAATTATTATTTAAAGATTTTTTAAAACATTTCTTGAGAAAGATAACCAATCTATGAAAAAACAATTTGTAAAAAAACCCTTTTTAAACCATTTATTGAAATTAAACAACGAATCATATAAATGATACATTAAAAATATTAGTGGTTACAATGGAATGAAATTTGGTACATATTAAAATAATGAATAATTTCAAATTTTTTGTAAAATCAAAATGGTACTTGTTTGGAATATGTCATGAAATTTAATTTTAAAAATTAATGTAAAAAATAAAAAAAATTGACATTAAAAATTTCCATAAGAACTTTAAAACCGTATTAAAAACAATTTTAGAAAACATGAATATCAGATAAATAAGGTTTTCAATAAAAAAGATATATAATTTCATTTTTCATACAAAAATATTATTTTTAAATAATGAGTACATATACAGAGTAATGTTAAGGGAAACATGCATTGTTAATGAATATATATATGAGAAAAATATTTGCGTGTGTCATGATTTTTAAATTATATAATTTCATCATTGGACGCATAAACATGAAAAATCCCAATATATAATGAGATTGTATAATGAAACCTTTCCCCTTTTAGAAGCATTGAATCACGAACCCATTGAAGGAATGTAAATAAATAAAACATAAAATGTAATTATAAAAAATAAAATAATTATATTACATGTCAATGGGTCTATACATACTCATCGCAAAAAAATATATATTCATAACATAATGTATTTACCAATGGAGACAAATTAAGAAAATAATCGCTTTCATAAAGTATTGAAATTCATCACACACATTTGAAACACTTGTGTAATAACTATATTATTATTATAATTTTACAATAAAACCACATAAATATATATAATACCATACATAGTTTAGATATTATGTTTGATTACCCATTGTATAATAATGCCTTATCGAAATCATGTTTTGTGTAATAACTTGGTTGGTTTTTATATACTTTTTTATTGGTTAATTTTTGTATTCTTACATTAATCACAATTCAATCATATATATAATTTTATCCATGATATAAATATATTATCTATTTAATATAAATTTCTATATAGCCATCCATGAAAATTGGATATATAAAATGAACAATACCACTCTTTAAGATGTTATGTTACATGTACACATGAAAGATGTTTCCCTTTTTTAAACGACTGAAAATAAATAAAATTACATGTTATATTAAATTTCAGGAATCATTTTTATGTCATATATATAACCTATGTTCAATAATTATATCCGAATTACCTTCCAGGAAAATGTTTAGTGAAAAATGAATCCCAATAATTGTGTGAGCTGATGGTCAAACATTCAGACAAACGATATCATTGCATCTCCACAAAATGAATTATAAGATGTTTTATTTGAAATAATAATTATAAAAGTATAATTTCATTAAAAATATCATATATATTCTTTTAATATTTTTTTGTTACCACCAATGTAAAAAAATGAAAAACACATCATGTCAATTTTCTTGGTAGTAGTCCATCGTACAAATGATCGAAAATTTTGTTACCCGTTTGATTGATGTGTAGATGGATATAGATTATTAAATTATCCTAATAAAATATAATTATATTTAACATTCTGATTATATTTTAAAATATTATTTTAATTAGATTAAAATATATGTAATAATAAATAAAAAATGCTTGTTTAATAATTTTACTTCTTCATTAGAGAGCCTCTTTAGGTTTACATCTAAATAATTGTAATAAGTGATTCCTAAAAACAAGGAATATAAAATTATGTTACTTAATTAATATATTTAATTTTTTAGGTGTCTTCAGATCCTTGTGGTTTTGGAATTGATAAGTGGTGTTTAGTATGATAGCGATTTTATTAGTTGGGTAGAGGACACACATTGAATTTATAAAATGAATAATGTGTACCTGTATTTATCACATGAAAAAAAGGAACCAGTTTGGGTAATTATCAAACCTTATTAGATATAAGGTCTAATTTGTACTATATAATGGTGTTATACATGATCATGTATCATTTTTAAACGTATCATCTTAATTTAACCAGATAATTATCATGTTGACCCATTGTCATGGTAATAACTTTTTACTGTATTAACAGGTTTTATGAAACAAAATTAATTTTAACCTATAAATAATATTAATAATTATTATTCCAAAAATGATATCCATATTTAAAAATTATATTCAAATAATAGGATTAAATTAACTTATAATTAAACCCATATACATTATGATAATGTTTATTTTGAAAGAGAAAATGTTCAAAACATAAAAAAATCAATCTAATATAATTATTAAATTTATTGGAGTGAACTAAATATGATTAAAATTTATATAATATAAATAATTATACTTTTTAAAAAAGAATAAACAAATATTTTTTTCTATATTCATTGAATGAAAAGGTAGTCTAAAAAACCATTATTTTTCCCAATTCAATAAAAATGAGGTCTTTTCCAAAGATTCAATCAAATCCACTACATGAAAATTCTTACAATATGATTTAATAAATTATGTATATATTTTCAAGTAAATTTTGTAAAATTTAAAAAATTATTTTTAAAATAATATTGAAAACAACATAAATCCAATTTTTTTTAAAATAAAATGATATAAATATAACATTAAATATTATTATTATATACCTAGAAAACACATAAAATGGATGTAAAATATTTTATTGAATAAGTAATATATAAATTATTTTATAAACAATAAAAAACTGTTATTTATTTAACTCTGTAACATAAAAAATTTTATTGTTAATACAAATAATTTTTCATTAATTTATTTATATTAGTTGAAAATCATTTTAATTTTTATTTCTAAATAATTTATCCCTAAATCATAATTTTTATATAAACTTGTAAACCATAAATTTACATAATTTTTACAATCTTATTAATCATCAGCATTAAAATGGCTTGAGTATAATAATTATATTAAATAATCAATTTTATTTGCATTTCATGTTTTATTAACACTCAGTGTTCCATGTAATTAATGCAATTAATGAAATTAGATTTATTCCAAAAATTTATTTCAAAAACACTAAAGGTGATATAATCAATCAAATTTGACATGTATTTATATCTTGAAATTTTATCACATTGGTAGTATCAAGTGAAGAAACTTCTACCTCATAATATCATCATGTAACCACAAATCTTCCTCAATCTAGTGGTTTCACCACAAAACTAGGTGTGTGGTCTTATTTCAAATAAATATTTTCCTAGGATCATGAATCTCAACCATTTATTACTTATAATATATATCATACTTCAATATTAATTCCTCAAAGTTTATTATATGTGATCCATTATATATATACATCATCATGAGTGATACATGGAATACATAATATAATATAGAGAGGTTTGGTCACAACATGAAATAATAAGTAACAATCCCAATATGAAGATTAATTTCATAAGGAAAAATATTAATATTGGGAAATTTTTATCTTATATCTTACATGGAAATTTTTTTTAGAAACACCTTCTCACATACATAAGATTCCAGATTACTTCATTGATTATTATCATAACTTTTCTTATATGTTATTTATGTCTATATGTGTTACTAAATTTCTCAATCCATCCATTCCCTTTCATAATGTTTTTTTGGTCCTAATAAATTTTTACCTACATTCATCCCAGAATGTTTAAATTCATAACATTTATCAATAATGAACCTCATAAGTAGCCATCTAGATTTTCGAGTAAAAAATTGTTGTATGAAAACTCAACTAGAGGAAGGGGTTGATCTAAAAAACCTATGAAATCCATAGAATATGATCATATAATATCCTCTAGGGTATGAATTATTCTCTTATATCAGCCAATTTTTAGAATAATACACATTACAATAACTACACTCTATAAAAATGGATTAATGATGACTTCACTTGAACATTAAATAAAATCTCAGATACTAAACTAATACAACTGAATGTGGTACTCCATGAAACCTTACCTCTTAATTAATGTATATAATGTAAAGATGATCCAAAATGAAGTCATATCTTATAGAGATAACGGGTTTTTATATTTTATGTAGATCGACCAAAACCCATATAGCATTGTTCTCATTGGAATTTTTGGGTATTCTGAGAATGAAAAACATTTTGATGTTTTCAAATTTTCATTCTAGTATGGACAATGGTTGTATTATTTCCTTAATCATTTATTTATCAGGCTTAACTATCTAACATATTGAACATTGTGATACATAATCCTAAATATATATGTTTATGTTGTGCCTCTATAATTAATAATTCATGTTGGCCAGTGGTAGGAGCTATAACATTGTAATTTTTCAGTTATGGGTTTAGTCTCTATAACCTTGTTGTATTTGATAGGTTCTCATTAGGTAAATAGGTTCTCCATTTTACCAAACAATATTTATATAATCATCAAATGGATATAACCAATATTTACCCCATTGTCAAGGATAAGGTAAGAAAAGTGTTATAAATCCCAATAATTTTATCCCACAAAATTAAAATTCATTCCCTATATAATAAATTATTTAGATAAACATATAAAAATGAATGGGTTGTCTTAATATAAATTTCAATAAAATAATTATTGCACTATTTAATCCCCCATGACAAAAATAATTATAAGGGATGTATAACAAATTGAATTTGTGATCAACCTTATACTCTTATACCCATAATGGTAACCATAACATTTAGTTTGATCACACAAGAGGACTTATATTCCTCCATAATTAACATAATCTATTTATGTTTCATAATTATTTTACGAAAAATTCCCTTTATGAAAATAAATATTCATCATAATTCTTGGATGTCAATATATAAATTATTTTATTTTTCCAAATCATTTTTAATGTTTTCACTAGGATTAATTTTTTTAACAATTAATAACATCATTATTTTAAATTTCATTTGTAGTTCCATCATCGTCGCAGTAAAATCCTTCATTCATAAAACCTTTCTTATCCTTCTCTTGATATTTCAACAAAATAAATCAATTTTCATAATTCCTATGCTTTCCAAATTTAAAACATTCATCCATTGATAGTTCCTTAGAGAGACCAATATTCCCTTCCACTTCATTAACTTATATTTAATTTTCCTTCAATAATTAATTTCCCTATGACCCTCTTCTCATCATATAGAATATATTATAATTCATTAGAGGAATTACCATGTGTTTTTCTTCTAACATTCTTGACATATAAGAATTTAAATTTTCCTTCTTTATGTTCCTCATTACCTAATATCTCAACAAACTCTATCCTTTTATTGTTTAATGAGTATGATTGTTGGTTAAAATCAATATTATATTAAAATATCATGATATGTTATTAGGAAAAATCACAATATCGTTTACTCGATTCATCAATACATTTTTTATCACAATCAATTGAAATCCTATTTTATGGGTTCCGAACATTACCTAAAACAATAAAAAATTCTAAAAGCAACAATAATCATTGTTGGAAACAACATAATACTAATAATTACATATAGACCATCTAAATAATTAAACCTTCTTCTTAATCTAATACACCATAGCCTTAACCTATATTATTAATATACCTAATTTTTTGAAAATCCATCATGATGGTGCATAAAGAAAATGTTATTTAATAAATGAAAATCTTATAGGATAGTCAAAATAGGTCAACAATATGACACATTTTCATATAACATGTAATGATCGAGTCAAGACCATTTTCAGATTTTTTAAACCTATTTACATCTATTCCATATCTATGTCAACATGTAGCGTCCAGACATCAATGTGTTTCTGGGTAAACAGAATAATCACTTACTTACAAAATATTTATGTTGTTATACTATACTTAGTCTCACTCTAATGGTTATCACTAATGTTTTCTCATCCTGTATTCTAAATTATTACAAAACCTACAATTTTATACCAATTATAATGACCCAAACATCTCATACATAGATATTACATTTTAAAAGATTAATATTTATGACATTATACAATCACATGTATGAAGATTATATTGTAATGGTGCCATTTAAATGTTGGAGACATAAACAATTAGTTAAGAATATTCCTACATAATCTCCCTCTAAATTACTCATAAATAAAACTAGTATTATATATATGACACATAATACATATGATCTTAACCTTGAGAAAATAATCTTATTAAAGGTTGAAGATATATTCTCATTAAGGTTCAATAAGGAAAATAATTTTCAAATAATATCAGCATAAGGGTATGATAACAAGATAATAACATATTAAAACCATACCCTACATATCAAATATCATCAATAATGAGTAATGGAATAAATATTTTCTATTCATATGACTTAAATCATACGGATATTGAAGAACATGATCCATTAGAGAATAACATAGATATAATACATGAAATTGTGGAATATAAATAAGCATAAAAAATCACTTCCATAGTAGTGAAGGATTTTTTCTAACGAGATCATAGTGAAATGGGTTCACTACCTACTACATCCTATTAGTCAAGGATTACCGCAATTCTATCATACAAGACAATATCCCTTACTATATTTTTTAAATCCCCATTCATTTTATAATTTTCTCAAGAGATATCAATCATTAACCAATACATTTGAGGGATTAATATGTCCAAACAGTCAACTAATGCAAATCATACATATATGTTCCCTAAGATAATAAAACATTTATTATATTTGAACCAATGTAAATAATTCTATTTCATAAATCATTCATCACATAAGAACCCAAGAAGATAAATCGGTTTCATAAATTATTTTATCATATCATAACCTAGAGAAAAGAAATGGGTTTCAAAACAATATTATCATGGTATATACCATGAATGTGTAATGGGATTAAAATATTTCATTAAAAAATTACATAGAAAATAAAAAATTATGGAATGATTTTTTCATAATCCAAGTAATGTTTAGGAAACATCAATGGATGTATTGTTATATGGAAAATGAATTTCAAGGAAAAGAAAAATAGAACATTTTTTTAAAGAAAATAGACATTCTTTGATATTCATATTTTTAAAACAATAAATTCAAAATGAATTATATAAATCGTTTAAATTTATACTATAATTGAAATCAAATAAGTTATTCATTAAATAACATTAATAACATTTTGTGGGTAAACTATCCATTTAAATTGAAAAAACACATTTTCAAAACAATAATCTTTCAAAAATAAATTTATTTGAAGATAAAATTGAAATCATAGAAAGGAATATTTAAATATATTTTAAAATATATATTGAGGAAAATATAATTTCATATTTAATAATAAATTTCTGAATAATTTTTTTTTTCAGAATTATTTTCTTTTAAAATAAATGAAATAAAAGAAAAAAATTATAAATTAATATTTAAAGGTATTCATAGGCTTTCTTGATGATGATATAATTTCATTAAAATTATCATTTTGATAAAAATAAAAATAATAAAATTTGATACCATTTTATATGAATGTAAACATGGAAACATATAAATAAATATTTATCACATTGAGTGGTTATAATGGTCGGAAATTCCATACACATCAAAAAAGACACTATTCAATTTTTTAAAAGTTTCAAAACATTCCTTGTTTTGAAAATCACATAAATATTACTTATAAAAAAGAATATATAATTTATTTTAATAAATTGTAAAAATGTACTTAATTAATACCTTGTTAATATTTAAACACATTATAAAACATTGTTTGAAATATTTAATAAGGATGGGAAAAAATTCAACCAAAGAGTGAACTAATGTTTATATTTTTATATGTAATAATATTTTATAATCATGATTTAATAGAGTATAAAATTAATGGAACACATGTATTCTCAATAAATAATTATATAATAATAAATTTTATTAGTTTACTGCGAATTAGATTATAAGATATCATCATTAAATACATAAATTTATACAATACTGATAAATGATGCGACTTTATTTTAAAACACATAGAAAATTAGTAACATTGATTATTATGCCCTGTGAAGGAATATAATTTAATAAAACATAATTTATAATGGGAATAAATAAAATCATGATATTATATTTCAAATGAGATATATATACACATCATAAGAGAAGATAGGTTCATAAACATCTTGTGTCCCAAAGAAGACAAATTGTGTAACAATTCCCTTACCAAAGATCTCAACTTTTTCATACAAGTTCAGACCTCCTATATATAAAAAATATATGTTTATTAAAATTATAATACAGAAACATAATTATAAATATCGTAATATATATGATTTACCTATTAATTTTTAGTACACCTTTATTAACAATTCCTTGTTAAAATCATGTTTTGATAATAACTTCTTTACTTTTCATATATAGTTAGATGGGTTAATTTTGGTCCTATTAAATTGGTCATTAATACATAATCTCAAATATTTTAACCATGATTTAAATATAGTATATATTTAATATATATATATATATATATTATATTAATCCCTAAATGTTTGATATCGAATGTGAAATACATTGTTCATGGTGATGGTAGTGTGTACATACACATTAACATTGTTTCTATTTTCATGAAGGATGAAAAAATATATATTAATTTTAATAATTCATTTTTATGTCATATAATATTTTCACTAAATTTTAAAATGTTATCTTCCATGAAACTCCTTAGTGAAAAATGAACCACATCGCATCATGAGGCATTATTCCACTGAATAGTCAAATGGCGTTGTTATATAAAAAATTGAAATTAAGTTGTTGTATGTGATATCACAATTAAAAAACTATAATTATGTTAGGATTTCATACATATTCATTTATTATATCCTCATTACACTTCAAATAAAATAGTTATTTAAAACACATCACATCATTTTGGGAGGTCGAATACTGTCGCACAAACATTGTACAATTCCATTTCCCATTTTAGTGAAGTGGGTATGAATATAGGTTATTATAGTAACATAATAAAAATTATGTATATGGGAGTTTTTTTGTTATTATGTCATCATATTTGAATAATATAAATGTGTTGTAAGAAGAAATACATTACAAATTAATGTTTACGAAATTTATATCTTCTTTAGAGTGCATATCTATTTTTACACCTACAGCCTTCATAGGAGGGCTTCCTAGCCAAAATAAGGACTCTATAATTAGGGTATGTATTTAAAGAATTTATTTGGGAAGGTGATTTATGAACCAAGGGTTTTATATTTTTTAATTGTTGTATATAGTGGATGGCTTTTTAAAGTTAAGAAGAGGAAACAAATGGAAATTCTGAAATGAATAAAGTGTACCAATTTGTTTCCTGTGGAATTATTCTCCAAAATGTATCATTATCAAATCATATTGGTGATTTGTAAAAAAAAAATATACTTGGACATTAAATATGTTTTACATTATTTACCCATTTTTTTCTAGTTTAACCCCCTAGTAAACCAGTTTTGAAATAAATCATGGTAATTTATTATTAGCATTGTGATGTTATTTTTGACCAAAAATAAAATTACACATATTATATAACTTAAATTTTCACAATTAAAAATTGGAAATTCATTTTACAAAATTATATTGTCATAAGAGGATATCAAAAATTTAATATGAAACCCACAAACATGATGAGAATGTGGATTTTCAAAGATAAAATTATCAAAATATGAAAAAGAATTTTTATCAAAATTAATAAATATATATATTCCAATAAAATAAATTGTATTAGTTTATATATAATTTAACTAATTTAACATTTAAACCCATATTAAAAAAATCATTCTTGGAATTGTTTTTAATGAAAATGACATTTTTTAATCATAACAATAATTTGTGTATATTCGATTTAAAATATATCTATTTAAAAAATTATCAAGAAGTAACTCCAAGAGAATTGTTATATATTATTTTTAAAAAATAATATCATTTTTCAATATAACAATTTTTTTAATAAGAAATTTAATTTTTAAAATATGTGTCAAAAAGATAAAAACTACTTTTTATAGAAATATAGTTATAAAAGTATAATTGGAATTTTATTTTCTCATAAATAGAAAAAAAAACATGATTGATAAAATTATATTAGAAATAAATTATATAAATTTCAATAATATTATTAACTATGTGTTATATATTCAATATATTGAAAGAAAACATGTTTATTCTGATAAAAATATATTTCTTTCAGAAATTTGTTTCACTTTTTTTTTATTTTTTTTCATTTATTAATAATCGTCCAGTAAATATTTAATTTCTTAAAATTGTTTAAAACATATCTTTTAAAAATATATTTAAAAGTATTCCTACCATCCATTCTATTATATTTTTAATAAAAAAAATATAAATAACATTAACTATGTAGTTTTTCAGTTTCATTATGACTCGGTGTTCTGTGTAATGCATGCTAACAACGAATTTAACATTATTTAAAAAATTTCTAAAAAATATTATGGAGTAAAAATTTACTAATTATATGTGAATATATATTTCAATAACTTTTTATCATTATATATATAAAACTTTATTCCTTAGAGATAATATTTCTAAATAAAAAATGTAATGATCATTACTGCAAACTCAAAATCATGTTTTAGGTAATTTTTCTCTTGACTCATTACCTGACATGATTTATATGTAATAATCTTCTCATCGTTCTTGTGGAAGTAACCCCAACCATTTTATGAAGAATCACTATATTTTAACAACCCTTCCAAATTATATGGTAATGTATGTACTTGAGAAGTGTTTACCCACTTCTTATATACCCCGAAACATTATTTGTATTACAGTATTTAAAGGAACATTACCCAAAACTATTTCAACTTAATTATTTTATTTACTATTAATTAAAAATATCTCAAAAAATATTAGTAGTTTTATAATATTGCATTTAATCATTGGATCTCAATTATTGTGTTCGGTTTGGGAAATTTCATAATAAGTTCAATCTTTTATGGATTGACAAATATTCACATTTTATAAATAATTGAAAAAATAATGAGATGATTTGTAGAATCAAATAATAATAAATTTTGAACACAACGTGTCATTTATGATGGCTTTAACCCATTTTTTAATGATCATAAACAAACTATTTATTTAGAGTATATAAGAACATTTTTTATAAAGACTACCAAATGATGAAATAGGTCATCTCTATATAATATATTGTTAATATTGATGAAGATATAATGGTTAATTTTATGGTTAAATAGCATCATTAAAAATTCATTATGTCCATAACTTATCAGAATTTAATCATTTTTTATATCACATATTTTTTCCCTCAAATTATGTTAACTAGATCAATGGAAAATATTAAAGAAGAATTGAGATCCAATTATATGATCATATTGATCATTATTATGGATTGTATTATAATTTTCCGGATTAATATTTTATTAAGATCATAATAGTTAAGAGAAATACACATCAAACCATCCTTCTTTTTAAAAATGTGGATTAATGACCACCATATTTGTAGAGACCCCAAACAAGACATACATGAAAATTACATTACATTTTCAAAATACTTAATACATAACAAAAACCATCACTCAAGGACCGTAATAGTTTAGTTTCTTTGGAAACTCATAACATAATCTTCTAATCATGGTGAAGGATCTTGAACATCTCCAATAAAGATCTTACCCTTTTGTTTTCTTACCTAATTTTTTTTTATATACTGGGGAAAAGAAAAAATAAAATGGGTGAGCTCAAATTCTCATTAAGGGTAAGCATAGAGAACATAAAACAATCCATATAAAATTTGAATGAAAAAACATGAACACAAAATCTAAACATCAAAATCATGAGCAAAGACATAAATCATGGAAGTACGTGAGGAATATATAATAAAGGAACATCAATCCTGTTAAAATATAATGAGAATAAAACATGTAATTGTGGAAAAACATTAATAATTTGATATAATTTCCATAGTAGCCAAGGCATTGCTGGCAAGACTATCTTAGTGGACATAGTCCCTTTCTGAATCAAGTTCACTCCTCGTTACAGTCCTGTATCACTAAACAAGATTAACATACCGTTCCCACCATGTCTATCTCATGAAATATAATTCTTTACCCAATTCATTTGAGGGATATATAGGTCCAACCCACCTCATAATTAAATCATTCTTTCATGTGCCGCAAAATCATAAATCATACATCAAAGCATAACCCATGTAATAAAAATGAGATTCTTAAACATCATGCCATCCTAACATAAAATATATAAGTTAAAAGGACTTCATAAAATTAATTCCATCATTACATAATATAATCAATGTAAATATTAGGATAGAAACAAAAACCTATTTTATCTAATATGGGAAATAATTTTGATAAAACAATTGAACTTCATTCTTGAGGAAAATATCCTTTCTACTTCAAATAATATTTTTCCATTCTCAACATGTCATACAATTTTAAACTAAAAGAAGTTAATTGAAAATAAAAATGAAATATTTTAAAGTAATATTAATTTAAATAATGTTCTATGAAATCATAAAAATCCATTCACAACGTATAAGTTTAAAATAAACATTCTTTTCTTACTTTGGCAAGAAAAGTCAAAAGTACCTCGTACTGAAAACGACAAAAGATTCCTTTCTTATCTTTTACTAAAAATTAACCAATAGGTAAAATTGTATTTAAGAAATTTCAGGAGGATATAAATAATATTACATATTGACGAAACATGGATGGGGATGATAAATATTCCCCAGTAAATACCGAGTAATAAACAATCTCGGATAAAAATGAAATTGTGAGATTTTCACTTACCTTACATCCGATATGCTTCGTATGTATCCAAAACTCTTGTATAATGATTTAAATAATGTCATTGACTTATTACTGAATCATAATAATTGTTATGATATGATATTTGGTTCACATATGACTTTATATTACCCATTATTTTGTAATTTCCATGTTAAAGCAGTGTTTTGGGTTAAATCGTTTCATTTATCAAACGTGTTTCGATATGCTGTTCATGATATTATTAATTATATCATGATTAAAATAATTATATAATGTAAAAAATTATTTATATATAATATATATTCAGAATATAAATATATATTATAGATCAATAAATTTGATGAAATACACCGTTCATGGAGATGGTAGGCCGTACGTACGCATGAACGTTGTTTTCATTTATTTATTGAATTAAATGGAATTAAGTAAATTAAAAATATATGTACATAAATCCAGTATCATTATTATTTAATATCACTCTTTTTTATTTATTATATATACATTATAATCATACTTGAAGTGTTACTCATGGAAAATGAATCTAATCGCGTTCGTGGAGACCGTAGTCCGTACGTACGCATGAGAGATGATATCATTCCCATGATCGTGGAATAGTATTTAATTGTATGTATAATATATTAGAATCAATATCACATTAAAATAATCATATATAGTTATTTACTTACACCATTATACCCATCCATGTATGGTGGTGGTGGAAAATAGATTACCCCACGGCATAGAGACGGTATTCCGTACGTACGCATGCGCGATGATTTCGTTTTCCGTAGGATGGATAGAAGTTGAAATAGAGTTGTTTCATATTTATAACAACATATAAGTATATGAGTGATACTGATGTTATTAATTTATTATGAAACAAATAAATAAGAATAATTATAGGAAGAAATAAATTAGAAAAAATCGGTAAAGGATGTTACCTCTTCTTTGAAGCGCCTCTTCTTATCCTCCTATTAAGGAACTAGAGTTGTTATTTTTAGAAGATAAGATCATCTATAATGTTTATATGGAAGTTTAGAATTTAAATGTTCAGGGGTTGGTCGAGATTGAGGGCACAAAAGTTTGTAAAGAGAAGAGGGAGGAGGTGCCCTTTTATATGGGAGGAGAGGGGCACCTTTGAAATCCTCAAAAATATTAATTTATAATAAATTCAAACCCCACATAAAAACATCCAAAATGACTCAAATACGAACATAGATGATATAGGGTTTTAATCTCATCAAAAAATAAAATTTATACATGTTGGTAATTTATTTTAAACATTATCAACTTGATTTATCCTTATTTAATATATTTATTTTTATTTGTGGTAATAAGATTATAAATTTTATGTTATTAAAAATAATTAATAATGTGTTGTGAATTTTCCATAATTGGATTATTTATGAAATCTTCTACAATGTAAATTTTAATTTATAATTGTTAAATATTTTTGTGATTTTTAAACAATTTTATATTATGTTATTTTTATAAAATAACAATATTGTCAATTTTGAAACTATTCATTTATTTGAATTGAAATAAAATCCACAAAGAAGATATATTTAAAATAAAAGAATTAATATATTTATAACATGTCATATGTATCTATAAAATTAGTGGATAACATTAAATAGTTTTTATAATATTATTATTATTATTTGTAAAACCATTTATTTGATATTTCAGTCAATAAAATAATTTCAACATCACTATTGTGTCACCTTTAATGATAATTATTTAATCCCTAAAAATTATAAATAAATACACATTATGTAGATAATTTTATTATCCTTCTGTATACTATTTACATTTGAAGTTTTATGATGTTAATCACAAGATTATAATTATTATTCTTATAATATATAAGAGAGTGACATGTTGTCAATTTCTTTGGTTTTAATAATGATTAAAATAATTTCATGGTCAAAAGTCCATAAAATGAATCTATTCCGAATCTTAGGTGATATGGGTCTACTTTTTTTTTCATAAAATAGAATTTAGCTATGTGTTAGGGTAATTTTATAATATTATGTTTAACCATAATTACTCGATTTACCATTAACTACAGTAAAAAAAATTATCGTAGTTACTATTCATAATATAAAAAAATAAAAGTAACCAATTAACATAATTTGGACCCACTTAATTCAAATATGGAATTTATTTTTCAAAATTCACAACACAGAAGTGGCATTAATTAATTTAAAATTAATCCCATTGGTAAGAAAACTGGTTTTAAAAGTTAAAACATTGCCAAAGATTGAAATGTTTTTACCTATGAATTCAATGTAAAATTAATGGTAATTACATACATTATATTAAATGGTAAAAATATATTCTATTCATACTTTAAAACCATTCAATATTATAATTTAACCATATTAATTGTTGTGATAAAAAAAGTTGTTTTTAATTAAAATATATCGTGTTTTTACTATTCATTAATATATGAAAGTTATCAGAATAATATGAAAAGTTTATCCAAAGTGAATTTTTATATCCTGATTTCAAAGAAGAATATTAGTTTGTCAAATTGAACTTATAAACCTGTCAAAAACTAGATTAAAATTGGGTATGCCATCAAAAGGCGTGAAAACTGCATTTTTTTAAGAATACTTATTTTACCTGAAAAAATAATTTTGTTCACATACCATGATTTAGGAAATGTGTAATATGAATAATAATGTCATAAAATTCAAAATTTAGTTATTAATATTCATAATTTCTTCTCCATTATAATATTATGACAAGATATCGTTGTTTAGTAAAACCCGGTATTTAGTACTACACACGCTATCGAGGAAGGTTGCGATTGCATGTAACAAAAGCCATGAATAGTGTTTGCGTATAATATAAGATAATACGATGTGGCGTATAGAACTAGAATTATTTTTGTAATGTACATCATAAGAAATCAATGAAATTAATAGAATATTTTTCATTAAATCTCAGGGTGTAACAACATTCAAGGGAAAGGGATTCTAAAACCTCAGTCTAAATTAGATTTAAGATTCTTCTATAAATCATCTCATTCATTCTAATACCCTATATATATAAGCAATTAGATATAAATGGATAATTTTATGGGGTTTGATGAAATATCATCCTCACACTCATTGGTAATACTGAGATGTTCATTAAGAAATATCTCAGTATATTTAAATACAATATGCATGATATTAGTGTTCTCTTCCTCCCAAATCAGTTGAGCCATGTGTCCCGTGTATTTTGGTACCATAAAATACATTATTTATGTCTATTGTACATGGAGTTCATAATCATCCATGGTTCAATAAATGATAATATGATGATTTGGGATATGAAATGAGACATCATTTTCTATATATTTGATATGATATATTTATAGGGAATTCCAACCCATTCCAAATATATCACCAAATTTAACCATTGGAAGAATAATTATATTAGAAATAAGTATCCTCCTAAAAAACTATGTCAATTGAAATTTTTATCTCTTAGATGAAATCATTGTGCCACGAGGGGTTTTCACTGATGGTTTAATACCCATTTATTGGGGTGGTGATTTCACATTCATTAAAAACATTTGAGATATTTAGTAATATGAAGAAAAATATTCAAATAACATAATATTATATCTAAAAATTATATAGAAAATGTGTCACATAACATTATTATTATGATCTACCTCAGTGGCTGTGATAACGAATACCCAACATTGACCACTCATTTTGTAAGGTTTTTGTGCCCTATTTTCAACATTTTCATTAGGGATGTGGAATTGATTTAAAATATTAAAAATAAAATTAAATGTAACATTATGAGCCATTATGATATATTTATTTTTAAATAAATTTAGTCTTTTCGATTGGTTGAAATGAAAACAACACCAGGTTTGATAGAAATGTGAAACTTGTTTATAATATTAATATCTAAATATAACCACTATAAACTACACATTAAGATACTCAATATGAATATTATTATTTTAAAAATTACACACATATGGTTTTAAATTGGAAAAAATAAATTAAATGGTAATATATTGATTCTGAAAAAACTAAGAACCATTCAATTTTTTTTTTGAGAAACTTTATTTTTTCAAGGAATATGGATTCATCGCTTCTTGAAAACTCATGATAAGAAATATTTTTTATTTTTAAAAAAATATATTTGATAAAAATAATATACTTTTTAAATTATCATATAAATTTTTTAGAAGTGTTAATTATTATATGTTTCAGAATAGTGTAAAATTTGAATGAATATGAAGAAATACATATTTTTCATAAAAATTGAATTTTTTTAAAAAATTATCCAAAAATATAAATTATAATATAAATTGTTAATAATGTAATTTTAGTTTAATTATACTAAAATTTAACAAATTTAGTACTTTGGAAACAACTTCATGTTCAATATTTATATGAAAACATTCTTATAATTATGAGAATTTTCTCTTTAGAAAGCCCTTTTTCATGTTCTCTGCGTTTTAATTTTAAATTGAATTTTTCTAATAACATGAATTGAATTTAAAAATTGTATTAATATTTTTTAATTAAAATAATTTATATTATCAAAGGAGTTAAAATTAACTTTCAACCATTATAAATTTTGAAAAATTTTAAAAATTATCTACTAAGGTTTGGTTAAAAAGGTATTTTATTAGGGTTTTAGCAAAGATGACAGGGGTTAAAATGACATAAAACTTTTTATATACCAATTTCATGGCCATATTACACAATAATAATATCTTTATATTGATCAATACTAATTTAGGAGTATTTTTTCAAGAGAAAAACATGGATATAAATTATCATTAAATTAATTCCATGTTCCTCTTCTCCCCACTTATAAATGTTCATCCCCACTATTCCATTATTCACAATTTCAAAACCAATTATTTCACAAAATATATATACATACATTAAATCGATACCCACATACTACTTTCCATTGTTATATTAGAAATCCAATATTGAATGGATTTAGGTAAATCTTAAAAATATTTATTGAAGAATAAGTAATTAATATAACTATGCATTTACATGTTAATTCTTCCTACAAATCCTTATAATCATCTTATAATTTGATAAATTAACATAATATCTCATATTTATTGTTATATAATAATGAAAATCATATAAAATATATTTCTATACTTCCATCAGATGAGAAACAAAATTGTTCATCATTTGTGCGATGACGTACAAGACCAATAAATAATGTAAATCATTTTATTTCACCATACATAAAGGATGGATATAATGTTGGATATAATTTATTTAAATTATATTAATGAAAATTTTGTTCTTAAGAAATTATAATACAACAAATACGATGTTACATTACATTCTATGGGGGATATGATAACATCGCTCATCGGTATAGTGTACTACCGCCATTAAATGTGGTGTGCGTATTTTTAAATTTATGATTTTCATGGATGGAAGTAATGTTACAGTTAATGGAAATATGTGAAATTATTGAAAATTATAATTATTAATATATAATATGACATAAAACTTCATACCTTCTAATCCGTTGGAAAATAATAATATCACTCACCCGTACGTGTGGACTACTACCTCCTTATAAAAATTTGAAATGATTTTCATTTTTTTAAAAGGATGGTAATATGGATGTAGATGATTAAAATAAAATATTTAAAAAGCAATAATTTTTATGTAACATTTAGTTAATATTTACTTTCCTTTAATTCCATCATTCAAGTGAAATGGAGACAATGATCATGTGCACATATAGATTATTATCTCCATGATTAATGTCATCCATTTTCTACCAATATCATTAATCTAGTACTATAAATAAATATATAATGAATATATATGATATTAATATTATGTTTATAAATATAAAGATGATTTTTCCATGATCAAATTCAATATACAAAAATTACTGAAGAAAAACATACACAAAAAATGAAGTAACTATCACCCAAAACACTTGTTTTTTACAAATTCGTTTAATAAATTGGTGATAAAAACAATATGTAAAGAACATATGATATTAAATATATTATTATTATTATAATATATATTTATAATAAATTTATATTAATTATACAATAGGTTTGGACAAATGTGAATTAATTTAATCTAAAGTTATGGGCTTCTCGTCTAATTTTTCATCCTGGAGACATATGCCATATTCATAAAATATTATTTTGTGTGGATTATAGAAATTACCATAGAATATTATAAATTAGTAATATATTACATTTATATTTATTTAAATATTTATTTCATGTTATATATTACACAATGCATCAGATTCAAATTTACTAATGTGATAACTTTTTATTTCACAATCACATCCTCTTTTTGGATTGTTTATTGTTTTTCATTATGGTAGGGGAATTATTTTATTATTATATCATAAAATGAATATAATTTATTCTAAACTCATTAATAATTAAATTTATCAGGTAATAGTAACATTTTTCACTATTTTTTAAATAAAATGATTGTGAAAACGTTTTGAATAAAATTTGACTTTATATATCTCTTTAGTGAAAAAATGATCCATCAAAATTCATGATTTATAAAAAATGTATTAAATATATTTTTAACTATTCCAAAGTAGTTATAAAATAACTTTTTACCCATTTTATCTTTTTACAAAATGTATACAATAGAATCTTTATGTCATCATCAAAATAATGCATGTGGGTATTTTACAGAAAATTTGAATGAATTCATTTTATTAACATGAAGGACATAAACATATTTTTTCCCTATCATGAACACTAAATATTTTAAATAATATTATTAATTTTTTCAAAAGATATTTTTAGAAATATTATTTCCAAAATGATTTCTACCCATTTTTAATGTGAATTTTAAATTAAAGGGGTTATTTTCCACCAAATTTTCATTATTGAAATTGTTTTGGTATTTAAATTTATTAATAGAATCAATAATTTAATATAATTATGATCAATAAGATATATGTTTGATTTAAATCATCCTTAAACTATACATGGATGGTTTATAATAATTTTGAATGAAGATTTACAATTTTATTACCATTCACCATATTACTCTAGATAGTTAATGATTATATATTTTTTTTGATTGGGGCATGTATTAATATTTCGTATATTAGTTTTTGAGTATAAGTGATTATGTTGATTAATTTTATGCCCTTTAATATGAAAAATTCAATAGAATAATTAATTTAATAGTGGGTCCCAATTATAGGTAGTCACATTATTTATCAAAAGGATTCGTGATATAATTCAGATAGAAAAATAGATGGGTTTCTACCCTCATATTTAACCTTAATTATAAAGTAACATGATAGTTATAGATGTCTGATATTATCGATTATCTCATTATCAGATTCGTTATTGATGTCCTTTTAATTATTCAGTCAGTTGTAATATTCATGGATATGTTTCTGATTTTTTTAAATTATATTGATTATTTTGATCATAATTTATATATTCTATATTATTCAAAGATTATTATTACTATGAACGTTGGGGGCCAAACCCCTTTATTAAAATAGAAAATTTACACATTGTGCTTTTGTTGTAAAAGGTGGGAACCCATCACAAATAAAATGGAATGAAAGGACAATGGCACAAGACCATTAAAAGACCAAGCACCTCAGTACTATAGACCCAATAACAATGCATACAGAGGCCCATGGCCTACTAAATGACTCAAAACTACATAATTCACACACACCATAGGTCCCTACCACGAATTTTTTTTACAATACCTGCCTTCATTCGATAACCGAATCTGGACCCGCCTCCACCATCATCTAAAACATGACCGACACCCTAGCTATATCTCATCCAGATTTGACCACACCACAATTTGCTTCAATGATCACCACCACAACCAATCCACTAAACACCATGGCTCTGCATCCTATGATGTCCAGCACAAAATGAACAACCATGACATCAACAAAACCAATAGCACACACCCTCTGCACAACCTGTGAAAATGTTGTCATGCCCTGACAAGTCACTGAAATTCGAAACAGATCACATTGAAGTGACTAACCCCACTAGACATTCGGCATTATAGTCACTGAAACCTACCCCCATGCTCCATAACTGCCACCATACACCAAATCATGTTTTGGCATGCCAGATTCGACATCCTCACACCAGATCCAATCATTGTACACCAGATACAGCCTCCATGCACCAAATCTTGCAACCACCCACAATAATTGGATATCTTGATCTAGATCCAACCACCACACACAAGATCTCGCCACATCACACCAAATCCTACCACCCTGTGCATATCATGTGTGAAGCACTATCTCACACATCGAGGATCCCTCTCCATCTAAAGCCGTTGAAGCTGCATATAATGAACTTTAAGGATACGGTGCTCAAGACCACTGTCGAAGCACCCTCTCCACCTAAAAATTCCACAAGAAGAAAATAGGCTGACGAAGAGCCATCCACCGAAGTGGATATCCTTTTCTCAATGTCACTTCATTGAAATGTTACTGATTAAATGTAATGTGATTTAGTTATTTTCCTTCCTATATTTTTATTATTATTTATTTATGATATCTTAAACTATATACTAACCCTTAGAGTGCATCTGAAATCATCAATTTCTTATTTTTTATTTTCCCTAGGATACCCGATATTATTCTTTGATTGGTGTTTGGTTATATTCTATGGGGATTTATGGCATTATCAGTGAAAATATATTGTGTATTTTTTTGTTTTAAAATGAAATGTAAATTTCATCTATGAATTGATTTTTCCCAAACTAATAAAATATCAACATCATTGGGATTTGATACCTTTTAAATAGTTCCAATGAATTTAAATAATTACACACTCTAGATTTCTAGTGACTGGGTCATTATAGTTCGTATTTGATAGAGTTAATTAAAAACCATGAGAACTAAATTTTGGAAAACATAGATTACAAAATATAAAAATTTTAATTACATTAATGATAATTCATTGTATAACAATTCATTGTTTTTGTATGGTATATATTATGTGGTTTTAATAGGAGTACATCCCCATCCAGATACTAAATATCGATTTTTTTTCTATTATATATTTATACAGTGGTTTTAAAAATGTAATGGTGCATCAGTATTGACTCAAGCATTAAATGGTATACAAAAATGGACCTTACTATAAACTTTGTTTGAGACTACTGGTGGATATTCATTAGTGAAATTAAATTTTATTTAAAAAATTATGAAGGAATTGGAAATATTATTATGATTTATATACCATCCAAAAGAATCAATATTTGTTATTTTGATACTATATATGAATAAAAATTTGAATTTATGTTGAGTCTTTTGTTGTTATTGGTATTTGACATTATTTTTCATAATATTATGCTCTAACATAGTGTATTTGACTATTTAGAAATGGTTCCTAGTGGAAGAAATGGTAACCAAATAAATTCACATACCATATTTAGTGATTCCATTCCTTTGAATGCTAATGAAGAAGGAGTTGGAGATATACCTAGAACTAAAGAAATTATAACCATAATGGGGTAGTTAACTCATGTTACGAGGAACAAACATTATCAAATGGAGCAGTACGATGATACAACATGTAGTGTAATAATATTAGATCGCTTCATGTGATAAAACCCCCAATACTTAAAAATGGCTCTAAATCTATATGTAGCTGTGAAATGTATATGTTCTATAAGGAAGATATTTATCATGCAGTTAATTAATAAATGGAAGAATTTTTTATTGTTACTTTACCATATCACAAGTGATTCATATAAATGGTGGCCATAGATTCATAATAGAAAGGATAATTAAGAAATAAGAGACATAAAATGGAAGGATTTGGTGGTACTATTATGGGAAGAATATTTTCCATGAGAATAATTAGTTGATATGGAGAGACCATTCAAAATTTTAGAACAGAAGAACATGAATATTTTGTTTAATATTCCAACATTACAATGTTACACAGTCATGCAACATACAACATACGAAATCCAAATATAAAGATGAACCATTTATTTTATGCTATTAATCACACTATTTGATGATCACAAGTCACAGATAATTCCAAATCATATGGGGACATAGTATCATGTGGTATAAATATAGAAAAACCATTCTTTTTATATAATTTATTTTAATTGAATCATGATTATAAAAGAGTGGAAGAGAAGTATAAGGATAAATAGAATAAAGGATTGATTTATTTTTACTCCTGTGATAATTTTTGAAAGAAATACACTAGTAAATGCTTTAATTGAATGTAATTTTTCTATATTTGTGGGAGTAAATTTTACCATGATCTTTATTTAATAGTGATAAAAATGTGATGAAAATTAAATGATTTATCTATATGTTGATTGGTTACTAAACAAATGAATTCCCCAAAATTCAAGGGAATATACCTCTTAATTAGCTAAGGGAACACATTTAGTCATATGAAATTACTACAGACTATGTGTAATTATTATTGGTCATGTTTTTATATTAATAATTTATATAATAAGATTATTATTATTACTGATATTATATAATGTGTATGGATAGTTGTTCAGTTCTTCTTCATTAAGGATTTATGAGAATATGATGAATAATATCAGTGGTCAAGAAAAGTGATTCAATGAAATTTTGATCTTCATGGAAAACAAATGATATTGGGATTATCAAAATTATTATTTTCTCTATGTTGATATAATAGTTATGAATGTATTTTTATGCGATATTATATGTCAAATTTAAATTGGATAGTGATTTGATGTTTTATGTTATATATTCCAGAAAATACTGCATGATTGGAATTATAGGATATAATAAACAAGATGAGATTTTATTTTTGCATGCATGGATCTTATCATTACAGTTTTAATGAGATTATTTTTTCCAAAAAAATATGATCATGAATTTAACAGATGTATTATATTTCATGGGGAATATTATGTTGATTTAGTGACCTTACATTTAATTTTTTTAAAATTGAATTTGTCTAAACATATTTTTGAAGTGTATTAAGGTTAAATAATTATCAAATTTATTAAGAATAATTTTTTGTGTTACTTTTGAGGAATTACGGTATATTGTGTTATATTGGATAATATTTCTAAAGATATGGTTTTAATAAAGATAAAAGGAAAAACATTCGAATATTCTATATATATCATGATCATTTAAAAATTTATTTTATTGATTCTAGAATTAAACAATATCATCTTGGATATACATTTCCTAGAGTAAGAGATGATGTAAAAAAATGGATGATATCATAATTAAAATGATGTAATGCATGTACATTTTATGGTGTTATCTATCCAGATAATAAAATAATTACTCATCATTAAGAATGTGACATTAAACAATCATATGGACTTACTAACTTCATAGTCTATGTTTCAAATGTATTTTTAACATAGAATATTTTTTCGTTTCTGTGGTCCTTATATTTCCATCGACCACTCGCTTTTTTATCATTGATCTATATCACACTCTACAATCATATAACCATTCCTTCCATGTGAATATATCTACAAACCACCAATGTAATCCTTTTTGTAAAAATACTATGTTTTATTCTAGATGACATCCATTCAACCCATTTACTATTATCAAGTTTATTTATTATTGACCCCTATTACGATGTGTTTTTTCTTGAAGGGTATTTTAATATGTAAAACCATTGATTACCAATATGATGATTAAATTGAAATGATGAAATTTAATTAAGGGGGTAGAATGTGACACCACAAAATATTAAGAATTGTTTATTTTTAAATAAATTCTATATCTTTGATAACATTCATTGAACGCAATACAACCTTTGAACAAAACACAATACTCTAATAAATTATTATAGTATAATCATAACTATTGTAACATATCTATTAAGATGAGTCATATAAATACTAATAACAAAATCAAGAAAAATATATGTTCATAATGTTTATAATTATAAATAAATGGTTATATAATTATTATATATAAAATATTTTAAATTTGAAATAAAAAGGAATGATTTTTGAAAAGATATATTTTTTCAAATAAAATAGTGGCATCCCTTATTTTTCACTTATGTGAAAATTTATTTTTAAAAGTATAGAAACTTCATTTGATAAGATGAAAGTAATGTTTTAAAATATAATATAAATCATTTTCTTAGGGTGATTTTTTGGAATTATCTAATAACATTCATTTTTAGGTGGTTAGTGAAAAATAATAATTTATTTGAAAACATCCATTAATGTAAAACTATTTTTAAATATAAATTATAATTTAAATAATTTTAAATTTAAATTTCCTTAAAAGTTATTGAATTGTTACCTTTTTTTCATAGGTGTCAATTTAATTGTAAATTTTCATATTAAAACATTATATATTTATGAGAGTTTTCTATTTGGAATGTCACCTTCCATCATGTTTTTAGTCTAAATTTAAATTTAAATCTTCCATATATGTGAATTACATTTTGAAAAATAATTATTTAATATTTGGAATCATCATAAATTATATTATACAATATGTTTAATATAATTTTTTACCATTTTTCTTAGGTAAATATTCAAAAAAAGTAATTAATATAGTTAATGTAAAAATGGGTTTTTTGGAGCTAAACTAAAAAGATAATATATAAAAATTAAACTAATAACAATTAAATTTTTTTTTGTAGACATATTAAGATATTATAATATTTAAATTTATATAACGATGAAATTATAGATGCATTATTCATTACATAAATGTAAGTATCAAATAATCTTTCAAAAAATTACAAGTGTTTCCTCTCCCCCACTTATAAAAGGACATCACTAATATTCTCTAATTTACATATCCAAAAAACATTGGATATTAAAATACCATATAAAATACGTTATTTATATCCCACCCCATCCTGTAGTGATTTTATTTAATATAAATCATATATATAAATTCGTTATGTGAAGCTTATAAAGGATTCTCGATGAGGAGGAAAAGTTTTTAACTGTGCATTTTTATTTTACATCTTCATATTAAATTATATAACATTCTCAAAATATAATAATATAATAACAGTGGTATCCAATATATACTTATAAGATATTATATTATTATAATAACCTGTATACATCTCCCATTCAATTAAATGAGAAATAAAACTCCCGATCATGGGTATGATAGACTATCACATCACAAAATCGATGTAATTCGTTATCCATCACCAACCTTAATGGATATAAATAATTATTAAATAAGATTATTTATATTATATTTATGTAAATAAAAAAATTTATTAATTATAAAATCATATATACCTTTCTATATTCCATTCAATGAGCGATACAGTATCATTGCTCATAGGTATGACAAACTTCTACCTCATGATGTGTTGTGATTTGTTGTTATCATATGCCCTACATGGAAGGACATAAGGGTATAATTAATGAGTATAAGGGACCTTGATTTCCTACCCAGACATATTAAAATATTACATGTCATCTAAATTATTAAATTTTAATCCATTTGAAAATAATAACATAGCTCATGTGTACCTGTGGACTGTCACATCCACCTATCGATGTGAATTTCTTTTCATTTAATTTTTTAAAGAATATTAATAAAGATATAATTGATTATTATAAAAATATTTATGACCAAAAATAATTATTTACAGATTATTTTAAATTTATTTTCTACTATTTTATTCTATCGTGGATAATGGAAAATCTGATCATATATAAATATGGCATAACGTCTTCCTGAATAGTGTACTCCATTTATTGGCTATTAAAATAATATATTACTATAAATAAATATATAAAAAATATGTAATATATTTATTTAATTATATATATTATGGTGATTATGTAACCATGATCTATTTTAAAATATCATAATAACTAAACTAAAACATACATAAAAAAGAATCAATTATCACCTGAAAAAAAGAATTTAAAAAACAAATATTAATTATAAGAAGAAAAATACTATAAGTAAATAAAATATGTTATGAAATATTCCATTTTGCTTCTATTATTTTAAAAAAATAAACCAAAATTTCTTATATCATAGTTTTAGACATATATAATGTAATTTGAACCTAAGTTAATGACATCTCATATTACATTTACTTCATGGATACATACACTATATTAACAACTTATTTAATTATGTAGTGTACATAATACCCGTTTTGTTTTTATATATCATGAATATTTTCCAATTAAGTTGTTTAAAGTTTAATTTGATGTTATTTTTTCCATGGGGATTGTGATTTCATGTCACCGAACTGGTATGTTTATATTTCACAATCTCATCATTATTATAATTTTTTTGGATTCAGTCTCCCTTGGGGGAATAATTTGATATTTATTCATAAAATAAATCTATTTTATTATCCATTGGTCATTTATGATAATTTTCATTTAGAATTCCTAATTTTCTACTCTTTTTTACGTAAAATGATTGATAATGTTTTTTGTGAAAACCCAACTATAAATATCACTGCCATCAAAAATAATTTTTCTTCAAAATCCATTATTTGTAAATAATTTTTTAGAAATATTTGAAACATTATTTAAATGATTGAATATAATATTTTGTAGCTGTTTGGATTTTTTTAATTTTTATTGAATGGAATATTCATATTTTATTCAAAAGAAGGCCCATATACCATTTAACAAAATTGTGAAAGGATTCTTTATTATAATATGTACGATATGAATGAAATTTTCTATTATCATGACACTCAATGTTTGAAAGACTATTTTAAACGGTTTGAATGTTATTTTTAATTAAAATTATTTAAAAAATGTTTTTAAAACTTTTTTGAAAGATATTTTCAATGTAAAATTTATATTTTTCTCCAATTTTTTTTAATGACATTTTATTTTTATTTTTATTCATTAAATACATGAATAATTATTTTTATATGTGGTAAAATGAAGATATATTATATTGAAATAATCTTTATTCTTTAATGGAATTTATTATAGTTTTCTTGGATGATAATGTATAATTTAATTACCATTCACAATAATAATGTGGAATGTCTATGATTATGTATATTTTATTAGGGTATGTATTTTCATTTTGAATGATAGTTTTTAAATATGAATTATTAGGTTTAATATGTTTCACACCATTCATATGTGGAATGCATTGGTTGTAGAAAGTGATTGGTGGGGCATGGTTATAGAAATCCCATTAATTTATTAACATTTCTCATAAGACAAATATGTTTTCAATATTATATAGTATTATAACCAAAAATTTAAAGTATCATATTAAATGTATTCATAGTTTTTTATGTTCTTCATTATGAATTCTCTCAATATGTGAATAGTTATTGATTTCCATGTGACTATCTGATTAGATATAATATCCATGATTAATAATCCAGAACATTTTCTTGATTACATGAAACTTATTGATCATTATAAATTTATATAATATTATATTTGTATGTTTATTTAATGGAATGTGATTTAGTTATTTACCTTTCCATATTGAATATGAGTATTTATTAATTATATATTCCACTTTATGATTACCCTTACTGAGATTATATGATCACCCCTTTCTTATGATTTATTTTACACCGAATACAAATATATATTTTTTGATTGATGTGCAAGGATACACTAAGGGGAATAATTGAATTCCAAAATAACATACTTTTTTTATTACATTTTAAAATTCAGTTTGAATTTCCATTATGTATCTGGTTTAATAATACTAATAGTATATTGCATCTTTTAGAATAATTTCACTTTTATATAGTTCAAATGTAATAATATACACACTAGCACTGAGTTATTAGTGATTTTTTTGTTAAATTACACTATATGAATTATAATACTAGTGGATCATTAGTAGAGAAATTATTCTCTTATATTGCATTAATAATATTTTTATCATTGGGTATAAAAGTTTTTCCTTAGTTTTATATTTTTCTATATTTAAAAAAAATAAATGATCCCTTTAGATAATCTCATGGGTTATTTCTTGCTCATTTGTTGAAAGTATGAAATTATACGTTTTTTCCACCATGTGTCTTCTCATCAGTTATTACATAGTACTCCATATTAATTTTCCTTTCCATTTAATATTGAGAAGTTATAATCTACGTATCAAATTTAAGTGAACATAAAATATTATCCCTATAGATTTCATATTCTCTTATGTCTAAAACTGTTCAAATATAATGAATTAACCTAGTTATGATGTGATCTATTTAACACTAATTTTAAAAGATAAAACCAGATACACACCTTTAATTTTTTATAAATTTTTGATCATACGATCAAATAGATTCATCCTATTTATTTATCAATTAATTTATTTACTACTCTATTTTTTGAGAATATCATTAAAAAATACATTGTGGAAGATGAATTCATGAACTATTCTTATTCCATAGATTCCAGTTCCACATATTCCATATTTTTTCTAATGTGACTCCACCAATATTCATATTAACGTAATGAATAAATGGAATAAAAAATAACAAACGTTTTTTTTTATGAAAAGAAGTACAGAAAATGAAATTTACATTGCTCTGACACACTTCATTTTATCTAATGGATTAGAATACCAATATGTAACGGAAGAAAATTCATCATAAACAAGTTGTTATTTAATTACTCCCTTCATTATGTGTATTGGAAATCAAAATGATTTTGTTTATTTACCTTATAATGAAATCATTAGAAGTTAATTCCCTTGAAATTTTCTTATCCATCCATAATATCAAAGCTCTATTATTGGTATAATCTCCACAATTTCCAATATACCAATTGTTAACGTAGTTCAATCATGTTTTTTCAATTACCTTGAATAATTTAAAATTTATAATGATAGTACATTAAATAGTTATTATACATTAAATGAAACTATAATCATTTATGTGGGATTTCATAAATGGAATGAATACCCTTTTCCTAATAGTATCAAGGATTCAATCTTTGTTATCTATGATTGGATTTCTAACTAAACTAATTATATGTATTCCTATAATTCTTACTTATTTTTAAATATAATTTTATTAACCAATGTATATCCATCAGGGGTTTTATACTAGGTGTGTTGTCAGACCCCCTTTGCATTTATTAGTTTATGGTTGTGTTAATATACAACACGACCTATTAAATATTCTTAACCCTAGTTAGTAATATGATAGAGACTATGTTATCTTATAGTATACATATTGGGATATAATTTATAAGATATTAACAAAATAAATAATTTTTTAAAATATATAAACATTATCCTATATGTAGACTCATCACTAAAACTTTTCCCAAGATTTTTCAATAATATTATATAATAAAATATTTATAAATAACTAAACATAACCTTGAAAAAAATAATGTGACCCGTAATAAAAATAAATTTAATAACATATTAATCACATAAATTAATGAAGATGTCTCAGAATGATTCTAATAATCCAATGTCATTAAGTATTAATGTTTTGGAGATTATATACTTAAAAATATTTTTTTTCACAATTGAAACATTCCATCATAATCCTTATCCTCAAAAACATTTTATATATATATGAAATTATATAAATATATTAATAAAACAGGTATGTCAAATACAAAAATAGGGTGATCTCAAATGTTCAGTAAGTGTAAATCATATCATTTCATTATTGAAAAAACATGAAGACATATATATCATAACAAATGATAAAAAAATTAGATTAAAATAACAATACGTTTTAGATATACATATGATATAAAAAATATCATCAAAAAATTATAAAAGAAAGATAATATATTATAAAATCTAAATAGTTATAAAAATTATTATAATGACACAAAACTTTTTGAATACATTAAAAGTACATAATTACATAGATGACACAAAATTACATGGAATATAATTATATAAAGAAATATTGTAATTTTATGAAGAATAAAATCTAAATTTTTACACAACCATAATCCTAGAAAACTCATTATTATAAAAATAATTATTCCCATTTTCATTTAAACAAAATCATTATTTCAAAAAACAAAAATTTGGGAAAACCCATAATGCCCATGAATATTGGAACAAACTCATTGTATACACACATGGATATATCATAATATATTAACATAAAAAATGTATTAATGTGTGATAAAATACACCATCAATAATCATCCACTAATATGTGTTCTACTTATTAAAAATTATAATAATACCTTAATGAGACCAAGAAAAAATAATTGTATTATTATAAATCCAAATGAAAATAATTAAATATTATTATGTATACCTTGTAAATAATATTGGATTAATAAAATATCAAATATAAATTATTTAGTTTTCATAATTAACCAATAGAAACCGAACTGGGACTCATAACTATGAAAAATAGCATGGCAATGTGAAATAAATTGACTCACATAGAAAAACTGATCACTAAAAAGTAATCCCATATTTATAGTATAATGTAAGGTAATAAAGTAATCATTAAATTATTAAATTTATATTCTTTTAATATAGTGATTAAAATAAAACCCAAACCACAAAATATATTTTTGGGAAGAACATTAAAATCATCGATGTAAAAGTCATAGTTTTGAGTCCCTTTATAAATGTCTAATTTTTAATATTAAACCTTAAAAAAAATATTTTTACAAAAATTATTGAATTAAAATATATTTTCCCAATAAATAAAATGGTGAAGATAATTTATATTTGATATAAAAATAATATTTAAGTTCAAATAAAATATCTTTTCACTCAAATAATACATTTTGAGTTACCACATCCCATATCATTACCATTGATATCTGCAGAAATGATTTAACTACATATACAAATAATATTATTATCTTATGTACATAATCCATATCATATTGATAATAAATATCCATTTATACTATTCATTAATAAGAATTCTTTAAATGTTTTATATTTTTGTAATATGTTTCAAAATCTGGCGGTAATAATTATGATAATTTTGAACTATGATCAAAGAGGCCGTGTTGATCATCATTTTCCTCGCAATGATCATACATTTAAAAATAATTAATTGTTCAATTATGTATTTTTATAAAGACTTATAATTTTATTACTAAACTACATTGGAGTGTTAGTCTAGTTTTGTGAAAATGAAATTAGTGATGAATTAGTTTTGTGTTATTTAAGTATTTTAAGTGATTACCTTATAATGATCCAAAATTATTGAATCACCAAAAAATACTGATATATATTAATTATATGTAATATATATATATATAATTGAGAAAAACAATCCATGTTTTGATATGAAGTAAAATAAATTACGGTTATTATTTGAAGTAGTAGTCTACAAAAGACACTAATCATATTTTTTTTTTATCAGAAGATGGATCACTGGATAATTCATATACCATCACTATAATAAAATTAATGTATAATAATTATATTTACTGTTTAACATTTTTTAATTGTTAAATAAATTTTGTTTGTAGAATGATCTCATTTAAATAAATACATAAAATAAATATTTGTTATGAACTTTTACATTAATTCATTTATTTTCACCTTGGTGAATGGGAATTTTCAAGGATGGATGGTCAGTTGAATAGAACATAACAACATTAAGGGTTATATTGTTGAGTAGAAAAGGTTGGGGAGGTGTTTTTTTATCTTAATTGGTATTGGTGTGATGTTAATAGAGGATAAGGGTGAACTTTTTGAGTAATATGTTGTGACAATTTTGTAAATATTTAAAATTTTCATTAAATGAAATCATTATCAAGAAAATAATATCCAAATTCATAAATAATATTGTGTATATAATAAATGGTTGATCCACAACAGAACCATTTAAACTAAAACATGCTTGAAACATGTTAGGACCATTACCTATAAGAATTTTAACTTTTATGACATTATTTTTCAATATGCTACCTAGATATTATTTAGTAAAATGATCCTTCAAGAAAAAAACTAAAATTTTACGTATTATATAATTTGGAACAAAATAATTTATATTTACAAATTATTTTTATTCAATTTTTTTAGTTGAATAAAATTAATTATGAAAATACTAAATGAATAATAAGTTTTTTCTCCAAAATATAACATAAATTATAAAATTTCATATATAGACATATAAATTAAATTAATTTGAAAAATTATAATTTCAAATAAGAAATAACAATTTTCATATAACTTGTTTTTATTAATTTCCAATTCATAATTACATATTGATAATTTCACAATCTCATGTTATGTATAAATAAAATATACTATATTGATAAAAGAAGTCAATATTTTTGGTGAAATAAAAATATTCATAAGAAGATTACAAGACTGTTATAAATCTGAACATGATGTTTATAAAAATATATATCCAAAAATTTGTAAATATTATTTGAACACAAAAATTAAAATATAAAAAATAATTTATTTAATTGGAAAAATTATTTTCTTTTATTATCAATTATTTTACCAATTTTCAATAAATTTCTATGTAAAATAATTTTAATCTTTTAGTCATATAAAAAAAATATTATTCTGGAAAATAAGTAAATTTACAGAAATATATTTCATTAATTTCATTGCTACATAAATTGGGTTGATATTTTAATATACTTTTATTTTATATTATTCTTAAATAAATATATTTAAATTTCACAATTATTTTACCACGTTATTTATTTATAATTGTAAAAATACCTTACAAATATCTATGTTATTTTTTTTGTTGTGGTGTGTAGAGTAAGCCATAACACACTATATTTATTAATTGGGGAAAAACAAATTTCATTACATTACATGTGATAATATTTGTATTTTTGGATTTTCTTTGGATTGGAGAACCATTTCTCATATAAGATATCATAGTTAACTAATCAATTTATGTCATCCTTTTTTCTGGTAATAAGTTTTGATTTATTTGGTTTTCTATAATTGTTGGTTGTAAGGGATTATATCTCCTTATAGGTATTCCCATGATTAGGGAGCTATCATCTATATATTTAGAGGAAGTTAATAGTTTAGATTACTGAGAAATTTTTTATTATCAGACACATCAGAAATCATTCTTATCTAAAAATATTACCCTATTGATATGGAAATGTAGGACTATTTCAAATATATCTACTTGGGTGGTATGAGCCTAACTATACTTCATAAGTGTTTTTTTATTTCTTCCCTAGAGTAATATCTTCCATTGGGTTTCCAACATGTATTATTTATTTTGATAGGCAATATATTCATAGTATATATATGTATCATTGATACATTTTTCTATAAGAATTATTGGGTTTTTCCTGATGGGATTGGAATATTTGTATATCACGCTAGTGACTGAGCCTTTATATAGAAAAAATTAACTTTATATGTATTGTGGATTGAAATCCAAATGATGGAGAGAATTTAATAATTCTCTTTTTTAGAATTAAAGGTTTTATTGTATAATATAATTAAATTGATGTTTGGCTTAGGTTTCATGATTTTTACAAATGTTATGAAGTGGTTCTAGAGGTATCTTGGAGAATACATGAATGTTACATGGTAAATCGAATTCATAAAGATTATGTAGATAACTTTGTAACATAGAATTAGGATATATTGATAGGAATGTGGTTTATTCATAGTTTGGGTAAACAGTTAGGTGACCTACTGACTTTGAAATTGTTCAACTAGTAACGAACCGTATGGTGGGAAAATTTTCCGATATAATGTGTGAACAAATAAATTGTCTTATTAAAAATTGCTGATGTTCATATTTTTTAACATGAATTCCCAATAATATTCTCCTCCATCTCCATATATATTTTCCTCTTGAAGAAGTTGGTTTGGGTTTTGAATTTTTTTTGATATGGTTCCTCTCAGAGCCTCTTCCCTTTGAATCAACATGATTTAGATCTAGTAATCACTAGTAAGGTTTATGTTTCTCCCTCTTTTTATTTACTCTATAAATATATATTTTGGGAAAACCTTGTACATGTATTCCATGTAAATATCAAGTGGTTATGGAATTTTTTTGTTGACATTTTTTATTAATTGTTGTAGGAATGTTGCTAGTGTCTAAATTTGTGATCTTGTGATGTGATTTCATATTGGTGACTTCAATTGAGTAATGTTGCATATCTCTATCTCTAAATTTTAAATGTAAATAAAATTTTATTATTTTAAAATCAATTCTTTTTATCTCTACTATATATTTTGAAAAAACATAGATTTATTTTCACTTGGTGTATAATTGTCTGAAATATGGGTTGTAGGATGAACCCTGTTTATTTATTGATATAACGACAGTTGATGATTTGGTGTTGAAAATAATTATTTTTATACATAGTGAACCTGGTTAGGTATTATCCCACATTTCATAATGAATCAAAAATTTTGGGAATTGTTTTATTTACACATTGTTATGATGTCAATTTTGGGGCACCTAAATTTGTATGGGTTGCCTTCGATTAATGGAATATAAATATGGGCCATATTTTTTTATTCTAGACATCCGGTGTTGGAATTTGAGAAAAATGGATTATACATCTAACTATCATATTGGGTTTAATATTAAGGGTTTATACCGGTGTGTGAGACTATTCTAAGGCACCACAATGATGAGAGATTAATTGGGTTTTTCATTTCATATTTGGGGTTTTTAATTGAATGTGTGTGTGAGTTAAGTTGTAAAATATTTTATTCAAAATGTATTAGGATGTAAAATTAGATTTTGGTGTGAGTTCTATATAAGGTTTCATCAAATTATATTTTTTAATTCACTCATATATTATATCAAAGTGAGTTAACTTATTAATATTTATGCGGCATATGTTATAAGCCTATGGTGGAGGAATTTTCTATTCAATATAATCACCAATTCATATGTATCTCAATTAATATACATTCATTGTTTTATTATAATATAGGTATGGGGAGGTCCTATTACATTTTAGTAGGATCGTAGTGTTGTAGTAGAATTGGATGGAGGTTGTATTGTTCCACAGGGGAACTTTGTATTTCTTAATGAGAATTTAATTTAAATAGTCTAATATTTCTATTACACCCAAAATATGAATTAGTATTACGTTCTGATATATTATGGATTGATGTTTAATGGCATTTCATTTAGGAATATTATTTTTTTCTCTCGTGGTGTTTTCAATTTTACATTCGTTCATGTGCATTTAAATATCATCACCACTGATTTTTTATAACCATGGGCATTTATTTCTAGAAATTCTTTTATTGGGAATTCACCTATGGTTAGTAATGTATTTATTTTCCCCATTATAATCGATCAAGACCAAGATGTGTTTGTAGTTATCCAAACATCAGAATTTACATACCATACTTCCTTCATATTCCTATATATTTATTTTTTCCTTTCTTCTATTTTTTATTAAAAAATAACTCTTAATTAAAAAAATATAAATTTCTTAATAATATTAATTTAATCGAAATTATTATTAAATTATTATTAACTAATATATTAGTTTTTCATTTCCTTATCATCGTAGAAATATCCTTAAAACAATATTGTACCATATTTAGAGAAAATATAATTTCTTTATTAATCCTGAATAGAATATATGTTTTATTGATTTAATAAATAAGTCAGAATGATTTTTACCTAAGGTAAATGTATATAAAAAATTAATTGTGGAGAAATATTCATAATTAACTTAGATTATATACATAATATTCTAGGGAATGTTGTAAAATTTTATATACTTATTGTATAGAATGACTAATTATGAGGAAGAAATACAAGAGTATGGTAATTTTTTAAATATCCATTGTCCCAGTTATGAGAAATAACTTATATCTAATATAACATATTTATTACTATAATTTGTTCTAAACTTCATTATTTTTTATTCCATTTATTATTTTATAAATTTATTTTAATAAACATTATTATTCTTTGTTGACATTAATAATTTTATAGAAACTTCTATCATATATTAATTTGTTTGTTTTCTCTCTCTACAAATATTATTTTATTATATATTTAATTTAATTAAATATAATATTTCATAATAATATAAAAATGTTACGTTAAGGATATTATCATTACATTTTATCATTTTGGTAAATATTTATCTTTATTGTGTTTTTTAAATCAATTTTGTGTTGTGATTTACCAAATAGTTCCCTTCAATATCCCCTCAGATCATCATTTTATTAAATATAATTTATTTATGATCATGATACTTTTTATTTTATGAATATGGAAAATGGTCAATCTTTTAATATTTAATTTAGGGGTATTTTACAATAGTTATCCATTTTAATCTTTTATTGATTCTATTAAAAGATGTATGATGTTATTATATTTATTGATTTATTTAATATCAAGTGACACAAGATATGGTTATCAGTTTATATTTAATCATATTGATATTTTATTTTTATTTGGCACAGATGATTTTAAATAAATTAAAATATATCATTTGAAATGAAAATATCACATCCCTACAATGAATTGGAAATTTCTTTTATCACATAATATTCTCAGAATTCCACATATTTAATGATTCTAACCTAGTATTATTATATTACCTTAGTTGAGAGGCTTAACATATTCTTATAAGTCATTCATATTATATAATTCCCATATTCTATGTCTAATTAGTATTATTTTCATTTTTGTGGGATAATACATGCATTCTTATAAGGGGTTAAAAAATATATGATCCTTTTTGTACTCCTATATATTCATGTCAGAACTTATGTATTATTACTTATCCCCATTTCATTCAATTTTCTATTCCATTCATTGATTTGGGTGTATAAGTGATTGTATTTATTATGAAAATAATGATTTATATTGGTGAGAAAGATGATGAAGGGTCAAAAAAATTTCAATAAATTTCGGTTTATAATATTTTAAAATTATCCTCAATTTCCATGAAACTCAACCTATGTAATTTAAATATTCATTCAGATGTTTTTCAATTTTTTTATTTTTTCACAAAAACAATTTATTAATATAATTTTTAATATAGTAAAATAATATTTTCGTAAAGGTAGTAAATAATTATTATAATGTTTTTCCAAAATAATAATGTTGTAAAGTCAGAAAACTTAACCAGTCAAAAAGATAGAATGTTATTGTAGTTGAAGAACTAAGAATGTTAGACTACGAGAATGTTAATGGAGAAGAAGAAATTGGGAAATTTAAAAACACATAAATGTTATAATGTTCAAAAACTGTGGGAGAAAAATAAATAATATTTTTATAATTTAATAAATTTTGAAATTTAGATCATTTATAAAGAAGAATAATGTTACAATGATATAATTTAAAAAAGGTTATAAAGTTCGAAATTATATATAGATAATTGTTTTGTGAATTATATAAAGATGGAATGATTTTAGAGATGAAGAAAGATAAATGCTATAAAGTCATAAAACATAAAAACTATGAATTTTGTTAAATTTGAAGAATGTGAGAATGATAGAATGTCTATAAAGATAGAAAGTCATAGTGATTATTTAGATAATGAATATGAGAAATTTAAACAAACATAATGTTAGAAAGTTTCCTTAATGAACATTCTATGATAGTAATTCGATTCTTTAATAAACTCAATGTTACTAACAAAAAAATTTGAGATCATCATAAAAGATAATGTAAATTGAGGAGATGTAAAAGTGAAAATAATTTTTTATAAATAATATGTTATTATGTTATTTTCATTGTAATTTTTTAAATTGAACAGAATTTTGTCAATCATATGGAATTTTGTAAATCAGAGAAACTATTGTATATCAGATAGGCCTCAATAAATCTGATTTACTTTTTTCATTCATATTTTTTTGATAATATGATGATCTTTCATAAATTAGATAGATTTTTTCAGTCAAATGATTTCTATTTTATGGATGGACTATTATGAATAAGTATTAATTTCAATGTATGAATAGTGAAAATATATGGACTTTGATACAAGTTAAAATAGATATTCATAGATGAATTTGTAGGTTTAAAATGTTTATGTTCCAATTTCAATGTCACATGTTGTTAAAATTTATTGTGACAATGTTAATGGTAAATGTTTTATAATTTTGAAGTTATGAATTTTAATTTATAAAGTTTAAGTTGAATGTTGTAAAATGTTAATGTGAATATTTTATTTTGTTTGTATAAAGTTGAAGATTCAATGTTTAAGTTGAAATTTGTACCAATATGAGTTTACAATGTAGATGTTGCAAGTAGTACAATGTTGATGTTTATTCTAAAGCTGAATACTATAAAAATATTTTGTTACAAAGTTGATGTTGTAAGCTTTTAAATATTGATGTCAAAAACATTGAAAAGTTTTCTTAATGATATGATTATGGAAAGTAATTGAAATATTGTTGATCCTGATTTTGTAACAACATTATAGAATATTATATAAGGATTGAAAAGTATCCATAAGAAATTATTTTTAGGGAGTGTTGTGTTAAATCCAAAGGGACCTAGAAACCTTGAGAGGGGGGGGGGTGAATCATGGTATGGATATTCATGTCAAAAATTATTCCAGACTCACTAGATCTTGACATTATTATTGTAAGGGAAATTTTGTTTTAACTTAAGTGTTAATTTTGATCTTATTATTTCATTATTTATCTGATAAAGATTATTAGAATGTAATTTAGTAAATAAAACATAGAGACACACATATTGTTTACTTGGTACACACTCACAGGGCTAAGTCCAAAGAGTATTTAATGATGATTTGCTGATATACCAAATACACTAAATCTCATTGTCAATTACAATGATCAAGATAGATATTATATGTCCAAGCTCACTTGAATTACAACGTTTATATGTTCACGTAGCATTCACAATTTCCACTCCCTATGTCTCTTTCACTGGCTCATTGTTGTGGGAAATATAACCTCCTTCATCTTCCTTCACTCACTTATCTTATGAAGGATGCACCCATATTTAATTGACATTTAGGTACGTTCATTATAACTAATTAATACATAATTATTTTAATATAGAATCTCTATTGAGGTTATTATTTCATAATATAGATGAATACCACTTTCCCACAAATTTACTAGGAATGCCCTTTTAAACACTTTTCGTGATGCACTCATCCTTCATAATTAACATAATTCGAAAAGAACAACTATCCTTTGTGAAGAACCTTCGATTCACGAAGCACACATACCATCCATGAAGAAAAACAATTTCGGTAAACACGAGTATTATTTGGAATGCTAATATATTTCATTAAGCTCATATAGATTTCATTATTTCCCTTACATTTTCAATTACTATAACATTTGGTTGGTTGTTACATCCATCACAATCTTCTTTTAATATAATCTTGGAAAACCACCCTTAAAAAACCACACTTTATGAACTATAACCCTGAATAAGGAGCCTTAATATATGTTTCATCAACCACTCTTACTTTTTAAGGGCTTAGAGGCCAACATATAAGCCTTTCCACCAACTTTCATACCATTCGAGCAACATTAGAACCATTTCACGGAGCCCACAGTTTTTCACTCCAATGATCCTTTCTTCATGAAGCTATACAGACTTTTTCCATTCACGATGCTCATAATAAATGCAATGTCTCCCCTAAAAATTTCATACCAGGATGTTGCTCCACTTTTAATATTCCTCACCTTTGTTTTTTGTGCTGGTCGTTGTTACTTGAAGAAATAACCATCAGAATATTAACACATTCAATAACATTTCCTAGTGAAACAGATTCTTTCAAAATTTCATTAATTTTAAATAATTTTATATGGAATGTTTGAAAACCCACATTTTCAATTCCTGGAAAATTCCTAATTTTAGAACCCTAAAAATTGGAAAACATTAGAAAACATAGTCACCTTTTGTATGCAATTTCTTGTACAAATTCCATGGATTCCATTCCTTCATAATGAATCTTTGTAAATATTCCTGGCCAACAACATCATTAGAATCTATAACATTCCTTCAAAACCGCTTTTTCTACAAACACAATCAACAAAAAAATGGAGCTAATTTTCCACTTTGGATTTCCCCACATGTTGAAATTTTAATTTCAGTGACTAGAATAATGATTTCATTTTTTCCACCATTTCAATTTTGGGATATCCTTTATAAAAGAGAAAAAATTAAAATTATACATATCATTATTAATTCATGTGATATGTTGAGGTGCTACATAGTTTATATTAAAGTGACATTCATGGTGATGTTAATTTTCATGTTTAGTATTTCTGAACATATGATTCTAGATAGTGTGTGGGATATTACATCAGTTTGGATAACTATATTGATAATCAGACAGACTATACATTCATAAAATTTGTTAGTCGTGGGAATTTTTAAATTAACATGAATTCATATTTTCTACAAATAATAAATTTCAGTGATGTAAAATACCTGTAAATTAATGGACACATGCTCACCATTAGGACACATACTAGATAGAGAAAAAATATATCGAAATTTGGAATTAAATTCTAGATGAACATTTATAGGTTGTAATTTTCAAAACATCATAATTTGTCATGGCTCGTCTTTTATAATAAAAACATGAACAATTTTAGGTCTTAGTATAAGCCTACCCACTGTGATATATAACTAGTCTAATAGTAGTTGGATTCAATTTGTTTTCAACTATTTTTAATAGATAATTTCCACAAAATCTTGACAGTGTCCATAGAAATGGTGTGGATTCTCAAAATAATGCCTAGATTTTTAAATGTTTTCTACCCTGTTTACTTTCCTATCTATTCATTTATTTTATAATTGTTATAAATTTTAATAAGTAAGTTACTATAATATGATTTAGGAGATAAATGTAATAAATATGGGAATTTATAAAATGGAAACCAATGATTCAACCCAACCATATTAGGGGGTTTCCAATCATAATTAACTTAAATTAGTATCATAAACAAGGCTCCATGATGATTCCTTATCATTATAAATATCAATATAGTCAAGAATATAGTTATTCAATTTTTTAGGGAATATATTATCTTGGATTGAAAAAAATTGATACCCTATATTTCGTAACATGGTAATGAGGGGATTTATGCAATAACTATTAGGTTTAAACCCATTGAAAAAAATAATCATATATATTTTACTGAAAATTCAAAAATAGTTGTGTATACATAAGATATAAATTTTACTATTATATTTTTCAAAAAAGTTGTTCATCCTTGTGATGGGTATCTAAATAGATAAAGAAATTTTGAACAAGCACAAATGTATCTTAAATGGAAACACCAAATTAGAGGACCAGAAATTTAACTATATAAGTATGAAAATATGTAGATATTAGAATGTTAAATCAATAAACTATTGAGGATTTTTTCAACAGAGTAAATGAAGTCATGTGAAACATTTTTTTTGGAAGATATATCATAAGATTCTACAATTACCAGTAGTCTTAAAAGAATATTCTCTAACAAGATTGACTCTATAATATCATCATTATAAGATAAATATGATTTTTCACTTGATGAACTAATGAACATTGTTATTGCTTATGAGATGTGGAAAGATCAAATATTCACAATGGTTATAAATAATGAAATGGATTTTCTATCTATATGATATTTTAAAATCCACAGTTATGATTATGATAATAATATTTATTAAAAAGAAGATATTACAATAAACCGAATGATAAAATCTTGTCTCTTAGAACTATCAATCATGTAAAATATATTTTGGATTAACACATCAAATAATAGTTTTTTATTATGGAGGAATGGTTAATTTTCTATTAATTACACTATAAATAATGGTATTGATTATTATTATCATTCTAATGAAAAAAAATTGGTCGAACATGCTTTATAAATCATCAAAAGAAGAAATGATCCATTGTGGTGGTAGAAAAATTTCAATAGAAATAAAAGAATCATTTTTCATTAAGGATGGTCAATATGACTCAAATGATATAAAATGTTCTAAAAATGAATATTTATTATCATTCAGAATCCCCTTTTCAAATGGGGATAAAACGGAGGATTATTTAATTACTGAATAAGAAGAGGTTTGTGAAGAAAAATATATGGAATATCATATAAAATATATGTTTTTGCGTGTCTTGAGAAAACAATGTCATAATGCATTTAAAAAAAATGATGAAATAAAATGGATGGGGTAGTAAATAAATATAATTTGTTATTAAATATGTAAATTACTTTATTAATGAGGTTTTATGTATAAATCGTAGATTTTATGAAAATGAAAAGATGTTTGAGGTTCTGATAAAGATGAAATATTATAAATAAGATGATGTTTGTAAAACTAAATTTAAAATTCATGAGGTTGGAACTACAGTAATAAAAATAAATGAAATATTCAACAAGGCCTCAGAAGAAAATGTTGAATTATCTCAAGAAACACAATGAACTCCCTCCATAAATTAGGTAAAATATTTCCTCAATAAATATAATGTTTTATAGGATTTTACTATTATTTCAGGTGATTGAAAAAAAATGATACTGAATCTAGGATTTAGAGGGGTTTATAAAATATTTCACCTCAATGATAGTTTGAAATAACCTCAATAATAATACTCCTCCATGCGAGGAAGAAAAAAATTGAAATTTATTTCAAAAATTAGAAAGAAAATTATATGGGATGATTGTATTTCTATAGTACACTAATATTTAGTGGTTATTAATGGTGTAATATTCTTTTTTAGGAATATATATTTTTATTTTTGGAATAATTTTTATGAGGATAAATATTTGTATTGAATTAGGGGGAGGAACATTAGAATAAAAGTAAGTAACCTTCCAAAGCCTCTGGATGTTAGAAAACCAAAATATGAAAATGTTTGAAAACCACCAATGAAAATTCGTATTGGATTACTGGAGAATTTTTTTTTGTATATTGTGACCAATTTGGTTACATTACTAAAAATTATTACCATCCATTAAATGATAAAAATTATATTCTATAAATCAAATAGAGGAAATTAAGATGAATGATAAAAAAAATTATTAATACATCTATAAAATAAATATAAAGTTTCAAAACATGTATTCTTTGAAGTGTATGCTTCTCACATATGACAAGTGATGTTGTGATCTTGAAATAGGTAGAAAGAGTAATAGGGGGTAAGTAACTTTTTGATATGGTAGTTCCCTAAAAAGTAGTGGAATTGGAGAAATATATATTGAAAATGGGAAATTTAAATCTAAAGAAGTTATATATATTGATAGGATCAAACATAAATTACATAGTGTGTGGAAACATTGTGATAATTTAAAATATGTTATATTTTGGAAATATTCATATATCATTCCAATCTGTGGATAATTGTAATGTTACCTTGGGATAAAGAACTAATGGAAATATATTTCTGAAACCAGAACATTGATACTCTAGTTACATGATTGCTAAAAAACTATGGAATTATATAAATTGGAACTATTTTAAGAAAATTATAAATAATATATAAAAATAAGATTCTGGACGAAACATGAGATATTTAAAAATATTGTAATATGTTTTTTCATTCAAATTTTAGAAAAGGATGTTATTTGGTAAAATCCATAATAAGGATAAAATTAAATATGTCATAAATCTTAATCATATTAACTAGTATATTTATGGGCTAATGATATGTCAATAAAAAATATTATTTTTGATTGATATTAATTATTTCACTAGGATAAAAAATTTTATGAACTTGAAAATAAACTAATAGTTGGTAGAAATTTTCATATTTGTTGAAATACATATTGAGAAAGAATGTGCTGTTTATATAAAGAAGTTGAAAAATAATAATTAAAATTTTTATACATATAATTATATTCAATCATATGTGAATAAGAATATAAAAAACCATCATTATAGTTCTCAAAACACTACTTAACAAAATAGAGTACCAGAAATGAAAAAGATAATCTTGGTTAAAATGTGATATAGTATGTTAGATCAGTATAATAATTTTATATATTACTATAGATAAGGAATTATTACATCATGAAATGTATAAAATATATTCCTTTAAAAGATCTAATCCAACTTCACATCCTATTAAATGATGTACAACCAAAAAATATCAGTGAAATATTTCTTTTTTTTAATCCCATTCTTAGAAAACTTCAAAATCCAGATCTTGTAAAATACGATAAGAATAATAAAGAGGGTGTTTTCAAGGGATATTCCATGAAACAAATTTTCTTAAAATAATGCATATTCATTTAAAATTTTTGGTTAATTTATATGATATGAATTTTTTAGAAAATCCATATTCTATAAAAAACGTTGTTAAAAAATTTTTGTTGGTTAAATCAAATAATTCGACCAACAATGAAAATACAGAATTTTAATGTGATAAAAAATAGGTAACAAAATATTCATATGATTAATGTCACATGGAATTTTAATATTATAGATAAACTCTTAAATTTCATACCCTATAAAAATTGATATATTCAAAAAGCATATTTGAAAATCAAACAGCTCTAGTTCAAAGTGTAAGAAAGTTTATTTTAAGAAATTGGACATCACATTTCCCAAAGGTTGAACCTGAATCAGTTGAATTGGATGTTGAACAAAAATAATGCGGGCATAAAATGAATGAATATTTTAATCAAATTGTGAAAAATGAAATAATGTAACATGGACCATTCCCCCCACCATTAAATAGTATTATTGGTAAAAAGTAGTTATATAGAACCAATATGAATGATCATAGGGAAATTTTTTAAAAAATACTCATAATTTTTGTAATGAATATTCACAATGGGGATGTGTTGATTTTTATTATCCATTTCCCTTATTGATGGATTCGAATATATTAGATTTTTCTTAGTTGTTGCTACATATTCTTTTTATAATGATCATTATCTGGATGTAAACCATCTTCTTTAAATGGGTTGATCGAACAAGAAGTCAGTTTTGAAATTTCATGGGCGTTCTTACTTGAAGAAGACTAAATAATTGATTTTAAATTAATGAAATCCATGAATATATTGAAACCATATTCATGATAATTATAATCTAAAATTGTTTTATTCTTGAAATTTTCCAATTTTCTTAATTAAAAATTTAAAATAATGCATATTTTAAAGAAATTAATTCAGGGACGCTGATTATTATTTTTTAAGTTCATTCCATTCATTTTTCCAAATGGTGGAGAAAGTTATTACAATGAATTTTTTGAATAAATGTATTAAAATTATTTAATGATAATTCGAGAACAAATAAATTAATTTTTTGGATAACAAGTGTAGTAGTGTGAAATCTAATATCTTATATTCTGAAAATAATTACAGGTATTTATTACCAATGTTTATCAATGAAAATAAATAATAAATTTCAACTACCATTTCATTTCGAATGAAAATGAAAAATGATAAAGGTATGAAAATTATAATCATAAAATATAATAAAGTTGTTAGTTTGTATTCTTTATCAGAAAATTTCAAGACTAGATATTTTTTATGATTTTTTTTGTGTTTGGGATATTTGAGTAATCAAATAGGATATCTTGTTTTGGAAAAAAAAATATTATATATGTTAAAATAAAAAATTTATATGGGCTTCTTTATAAATTTTTTTGTTACATGAACATTCATGTTATTAATAATGTTTATTGGGATATATATTGGAATAATGGAAATTAAACATCAATAAGAATAATTTTGGTAAGATAATGTTGTTTCAGAAGGCATTGTAAGACACAATGTTCAATGAAATTGAGCAAAGTGGAATCATAATATATTGGTTCAACCCATAATTAAATTCAATGATATCAATGTAATTTAATATTTAATTTTTCTAAGTGACTTTTTCTACAACACTGAATATTATTACTGATAATCCATGTTTTACTGGTCTTTCAAAAAATTAAATAAAAAAACTCCACATCTGATCATATTGATAAATAGTCTATCTTTATTATAGATATGGTTCATTGTTGATATATTATAATAGAATTTATTTCAAAAATTAAAGAATTATTTTTTATTCATAAACTCTATGTCAAAAGAGATACTTGTGGAATTGATCTCGCAACATCATGTCCAACCTCTATTGAATATCTCATAAACATCATATAGAAGACCTTCACTGTGCATTGGAATATTTTGATAATGGGATAGAGAAGGTAAAAAATATTAATTTTTTTTACATTTTTCCTATAATAAAATATACGATAATATTATCATAAAATGGTTGAGTTAAAAAAGAGGAAGACTGATTAAATAAAGAGTATAAAAATAGAAGATAAATGTAAGGTGGGGATTATATTAAAAAGGTAAAAAACATGTTTCCACCGAGGTGATGGGATTACATACACAAACAATACCACATATAGTAGTATGTTTTTAGTGAGGTCTATTTTCTCGAAATACTATGTTTTTCTAATTGTTGGAAATTTTGAGTTGGTATCACAATGAGTTCTGAAGGAGTTTGACCAATGAAAAATGTTGAGTGTTAGAATTTGTTAATGAATGCTTCTAAAAAAACCAAATGTGGATATTGAATATCATTTTATATGCTAGGATACGATATTTTATTATTTTTTGAGAACTATGTTTTTTTACAAAATATGTATATATTATAGTTAAAAAAGAGTTTCTAAATTTTTATGAATTATTTCCTGCAATGTATCAAGAAACGAAGAATGAAGAACTATTAGAAAATTTATATGTTATAATGTTAGAGTGTTTATGGATATAAATAAATAAGATTTAAATAATTAAAAAATGTTTATGAAGATGAATTGTAACACCCCATGCTTCCATGGTACGTTTCTCTTTGAATAATGCAGTGGCGTGCATTGTACGCAACTTCGAGATTCTAACACACCACAAACAAATCAAACTAGCCATTATGAATAGTAATACATACTTTTTGAACTTTTATAAATTTTAACGTTCGAAATGGAGTTCATTTTTCGATTCGTAATATCAAAATTAGCTTAGGGTGAAATTTTAGTACTTTTCTAATAACTTTCATATTTTGATTAATAGTGAAAATTACTAAATTTTAATTAAAAACCACTTTTTTAATCAAAATAATTAATAGTGATAAATTATTAATTTTAGTGTTTTTAAAGTATATTTAGAATATATTTTTTACATTTAATACAATGTTGGTCATTGGATATAATTTCACATTTAAACCAGACTTAAACAAGTGTCAGTCTTTTTATAGTTATTATCTCTTAAAAACATGCTATTTGTTTTGACGATGGAAATTAATTATTAAATTAATTAATGCAACTGATATGTTTTGAATTTGGTAAAATAGACATCATTTTTTAATTCATAATATCAAATATAGCTTAGGCATAATTTTTGGTATTTTTCTAGAAACAAACATTTTTTGATGAATAGTGAAACCACTAAGTTGTAATTAAAAAACTGAATTTTTCATAAATCTTAATTTTACCACGTCTTTGAGTAGAATTTCAAAAATTCGATAAACACGGTTAATATCATGGAATAAATTTTGTTCAGTGAGATGAAAATAATTTTTGGTGAATAGTAACTTTTTACCTTTATTTACCACGGTTAAAAGTAAATAGGGTAATTAAGGGTAAAAATGATATTAATATTATCCTAACACACGTCGTAATTCTATTGGATAAATATATCTCGACCAAAAACAACCTTAGGAGTAAAATATTATCTTTTAGGTCCAATATTATTTGATTAGGAAATTTTTTATTGTTTATTTCAAAGAAGAGTTAAAAGAGTTTAAATCAAGGTTTATTTACTAAAACATTTTTAATATAAGGTTATACATAAGATAAATTCGATTATAAATATTCATTATAAAGATAAAATGATTTACTACATAATGGTATTTTATTTATAACTTTTAGACATTAAATAATTTAATTTATTTATGACACAATGGTGATACAATAATTACTTAACTAATGAAATATTAAAATAATTGATATTATAAATATAATAATAAAGGTAAATTGAGACTTTTTATGAATTCTAATAATTTTATAGGTTAATATGGCATATTAGTATTGATTATATAAATTTTGTCGCAGTAATAATGTTGTTATGAATTTATCAATAACAAAATACCAAATAGTGTCAAAATTGACATAATAGAATTTTTAAGACAAATATTATATTATTAATTTATATTAAATTCCTAAAATTCTAAGGTTCCGAAAAGAGACTTATATCATGATAGGTGTATCTTTAATGGACCACTTGGGGGTCTCTTGGATGTATATAGTAAGTTTATTAACCATATAATATAAAAATACAATGAGACATTGTAAAAGTGAAACTAATTAACTAAGAGTCAATACTTAAAGATAAGGTTAATGTAATTACCAAACTTGTCTAAATTATGTTGGTTGAGTTGTTTTCGACGCATCCCCACCTTAAACATTAAATAATCCTCTATGGAGCCATTAGAAACCAAATAATAATTTATTATAAAATAATATTTTTTTCTTTTCCAAAGTTACCTCTCACCCCTCTTATATAAGGGCACTCACCCTTCTCATTAATTCACACCTTTAAAGCCTTTTGGCTCAGCCAAACCCTTCAAAAATACTCTCTCAACTTCCCTAACTACAACCTAGAGGCCTTATTTTCATCATAAAGCCTACCTAACGAGCCCTTTTGATCAAATCAAAAGGAAGATTCCAAAGAAGAGGTAATGTTTTAACCACCCTCTTTCAAGTTCCATTATTCTTCAACTTATTATTTCTTTTTTATTTCTATTCTAAAATAATAAATCCAGTATCTTCCATATACTGTGATGTTATTATAAATATGGTAAAAACATATTTATAATTCTCTCCATCCATTGAATGGCATGTAACCATACGTGCGTACGTACGGCTTACTGTCTCCACGTCGTGGTGTAATTGTCATTCAATAGACTATTATTTGGATGGGTATAATAATGATGTGTAATTAATTTAAATAATAAATATAACATGATAATTATTCTGTCTATATTATATAACATCCAATTATATATTATTTTAACATCAAATCAATGATATTGTCGCTCGTGCATACGTACGGACTACCGTCTCCATGAACGCGATGAGATTCATTCTCCATCGTATCCATTCAAGACTAATTCTTTTTTAATGATTAAAAATACAAAATAATGACTTCATATAATTCAGGATATGAATAAGATACAACCTATCCATTACAAACACGACTTATGTAACAATGAATATAAATGAAAACGAGTAAGTTAACACCTGAAATGACGATAATACTAAGATATTATTAACAAATAATTGTTAAAAGATCATATATGATATAATATTAATGTAAATTATTATTTTATAATTCAATAAAAATTATTTCACCATTATATAGGAGGTTAACCTACCATCGATCAAGTAAAAAGTACAAATTAAGGGGTTTCTTATCTCACCTTTAATTCCGTGAGAATTCCATTGTTCACCACTTATTTATTAAATGTGGTGTGTGTACTGACCATGTTTGTATTCATTATGTAATATAATTTAGTTAATGTATATTTACATCATCATTGTATGATACTTCTTTCATGGGAGCATGTTTTGTATGTTACCAAATCAATAAGGGAATTTGAAATTTCAATTTCTACTCATTCGGCTTTACGCATACTTCATTTGCTTATTTTACTCCAAGATTATGTGTGGAATCACTTTTCATTTGACTATGTCATAATTTCCACTCCCCTTTCAGTGGATATACTTTTGATACACATAATCACTCTGTTGATAAATTCCCACGTCATCGATTTGAACTTGAGAAGAGTAATTTTAACTGAATCTCCATTTGTTGAGTTAAATATCAAATTCATTGGTGGTGTTTTTACAAGAATATGTGTGGATGCCCTCTGATTGATTTACACTGAATATACCATCATATTGAGTTTATTTATATTTTTCACACATAATTATGTCCTTGATTTATTCTTAATCTAAGGATACGGTCTTTATAAGAGTATTCATCTCGATTTACATTCCATTGAGACTTCTGTGTTGTTATACACCAAATCACTTTTATATGGTGTATATAATGTTCTTTGACATAGTATATCATGAATCCAATTATTCTAATGATATTAAAAAGTTTTTATTACATTTATTATTTTTATTCAAGTGTCTCTCTTTGGGTTAGTAACTCTAAATAAAATATCATTTTAAAATGATTTAATGATTTATTATTCTAAATATTTCTCATTAATGTCCATGTTCTAAAAATGGTTTTATGGATTTATTTATATGGACATTAATGTTTTAAATTTAAAATTCACTTTTCATAGTTTCAAATTGGTATGGTACACTTTGATTCAAAAATATATTTAAAATGGATTCTTGATAAATAGTGATACTTTTAATTGTTTTCAAGAAAAAAGATGATATTTCTCTCAAATAGTTTGATGATTATTTTCATCTATGTCAGTATCTTTCATTATTCTTGATTGAGGTTAATCTGATACAATAAAATCTTCCATATTGTTTCGAATGAGTTATGTTTTACTGTGGATGTGATATTTTTATACCATTCATGGTTTGTGGATAAAGTATCGACATTTCGTATTCTAGTTTTAATACGAATGTTTATGTTTTGTTTCAAACTTTTCATATGAGGAATGCATTGGACTTAGTAAGTGACAGGTGGAGCCCGCTATAGCTCATTGATGCATCGGTAGGCCTCATGAGAAAAACTATTATCTTCGCACGAGGCTTTGACAAAATTTTATTTGTAGTCTTGGCACGAGGCCTTGGCTACGTGGTTATGATAGTCTGGCATTATGCATTCTGTCATTATGAAAGTGGTTATTAATATTTTCAAGTGATTATTCGACTATTAGAATATCCATGTGAATATGTAAATGACATTATTTCATTTTATCTTTTCCATATTATGTTGATGTTCATGTTTAAAAGACTTTTGTTTAAGTTATACATTTCCTTAAATGTGTATTCCTATTTATGATAGTTTCCGCTATATTGTTATCCTTACTGGGCATTTGAGCACACACCTTTTATATGTTTTATTTTTCCCAAGATGTGAAGAAGTAAATTATGAATGACCTACAGGGATAGTATGAGGGGATATGAGTGTGGACTATAAAGACAATATATTGTTGTAGTTGTTCACTTATTGATGTAATGTAAACTTTATGAATATATCTAGTGTTTCCAAGGCTACTAAACTAATCGGTCATTCGAGACTTGATCTTTCTTGTGATCATGCCAATGTTATATAATAATGCACCGAATCTGGGTAACTAGGGTCGGGGCATTACAGTTGGTACCATATAAATTTTAGTACAAACCTTGGAAGCTAGATTTAGATAAACTCTTATTAAAGAACGTAGACCTAAGATTAACTTTGAGGATAAGTATAGATGGACTTCCTAAAATTTTTGTATTGTAGTGATTTTTTGAGTTTTTTGAGTAATACATACCTGTTTGGATACGAGCAGGTAGAGGCAGCTCTGGCATAGATGTACCTAGGGGTAAAACCCGAAAACACTGCTTTGAGCTAGACTCGAACGGGAACTGGTGCATGACAACAGGCCTTGTTGCACTCTTGGTTACGACACTCCCGGGGGATATGCTTAGGATAATTTACATTTTCTTTACAAACTGATTTGAATTATTATATATATGATTAGAGTAAATGACCATGGTTAATCCTAATGTGTTTAATTTTGATAATATGGTGACATGTTAATCTCTAAATGATTTTATGACTATTGTTACTCACACTATGCTTTCAGGTTTTAGACAATGGATAGATTCCAAGGAAATCGTAGTGACTTTGATAATGATGTACAAGGTGGGAAAGGTGGTGGCAATGAGCTACAAAACGGAATGCTGATAGGCTTAAAAGATATCGTCTTTATGCCAAATCAATTTTCCAAATATATGATCAACAATATATATATTAACCAATTCCCGGACTCAACAAATAAGAGAAAGGTGATGAATGATAAGAGCTCCAGCAGTGGAGACCATGGAGAAAGGAATCCTCAATTTCCATCATGCAGAAAATGTGGAAGGATACACCCAGGAAAGTGTCTCAATGGGACAAAGAAATGCTTTACGTGCAGGAAGGAAGGACATAAATTGAAGAATTGCCGATGAAAAATGAAGAGTACTATGGAAGAAGATAAAAATGGTCCCAAGAATCCATTTACAGTCATTTTCCGTCAATTTAGGGGACCTTCCCATTACCCGAGTGAATTCTGTATTCTATATGATATTTTTTTGGTCAAAGAAGAGGCTATGTGGAAAGAAATGGTTCGAGAAATGTTTAAAAAGTATTATTGCTCCTTGTTGATGGGTTTACTTTGGAATAATTTTCTCTTGAATTTTTAACCCTGCAGTTTTCCATGTGAGAATGATATTTGAGGAAGAATTATCTTTTCTCTTGTGGATATAGTTATAAATAACCATTTGGTTTCATATGATCATTGGGTTTGAGGAAATTATAAGTCAATATAATTAGGGATGAAAATTAAAGGTTTGAGATATAATTTGTGGTTAAATTATGTTATGGTTATTTTGAGGAATTTATCTCATTTTGGTAATGTTATAAAATATATTTTTGAAAAAGGACAACACGCAGACCGTTTGACAACCCGTTGCGTAGGACAAAGCTATGGGAATCAAACCCACAACCAATGTGAGATTGGGATTTATCGCCTACCACTGGACTACGTGAAGTCCCTGGTTAGTGTGACTATTATTTTTAGTTAAATGATTTTATTGATCAATAATAATTTGATTTGGGATCTTATGTCTTATCAAATGAATACCCTTAGTATAGGAAAATGATTTGGTGATTAAGTGATAAATGTTATTTTGGATGTTTTTCGATTTGTTGTGAACACTATATGCCCAAGTAAAATAGAATAGTATGGGATTTATTTTGAGGAGTAATGGTGGATTTTTATCAATTTTTTTATTTTGGATTTATAGTAATTTGGGTAATTTATGGAAATGATTAGGTTAATTACTTTTAAGTATGTGAATTTAAGAGTAATTGATGTAATTTGGAGATACAATTTAACGTGGAAGACTACATTCTTATATGTTTTGGGATTCAATATTAGTTTGGATTATATAGAAAGATTTTAAGGACAATTGATTATTGAATGGTATTTATTTAACTTTGGGGTATTGTTGGTATAATTTTTGATATTAAGATTAGTGTTTTTTCTCTAATGGAATAACCTTTTGTGGTATCATCATATCATATACTAACCACTTTGTTTTTGATTAATATCTAAATACAAGGTAAATATATAGTTTTTTCGTCGTGGATCATGTGATTCTATAAGAACTTTATTGTAGCTCTTCTAGTGTGACCAAGTCCTCTAGAATACTCATCGTTTAAAAATGAGTTAGTAGTAGAATTTAGTAAAGAATGAAAATTTACTTAAAAATTAATTATATCTCTTTATGTTCTTATTCAATATCATAAATGAATTCCTCATCATTTTGTAATGTAAATTAAAAAAAAAATTTGTCCGTTTACTTTCCCTACTGGGAAACTAATGATCGTTTCTCCCATAACAAATTTGTGGTTTTCTTATTTTTAACATTCTCCTGATCATTTTTCCTATCCCTCTCCATCAGAACATAAAACTTATTTTATCATCCATATCCATGATTTCCTACATGTAATCCTAGTATGGGTTATCTTGGGTGACCTTTATAACTCTCTTCCTTTCTTTTAAAGTGATAGTTTTATTGACTTTTTTTCCGATGTGGGACTTTCCATTATATTCTCAAGCCCAATTTTAAAAAAATTACGAGGATATTATTTATTGAAGGAGAGGAGAATGTAACACCCCAAGCTTCCATGTTACGTTTCCCTTTGAATACTGCAATGGCGTGCATTGTACGCAACTTCGAGATTCTAACACACCACAACAAATCAAACTATCTGTTATGAATAGTAATAACTACTTTTTGAAGTATTATAAATTTTATCTTTTGAAATGGACTTCATTTTTGGATTAGTAATATCGAAATTAGCTTAGGGTGAAATTTTTGTACTTTTCGGATAACTTTCATATTTTGATGAATAGTGAAAATTACTAAATTTCAATTAAAAACAACTTTTTTAATCGAATTAATTAATAGTGATAAATTATTAATTTGAATATTTTTAAAGTATATTTAGAATATATTTTTAAAATTTTATAAAATTCTGGTCATTGGATGTAACTTCACATTTAAACCTGTTATAAACAAGTGTCAATCTTTTGATAGTTATTATCTCTTAAAAACACGCTATTTGTTTGACGATGGGAATTAATATTTAAATTAATTAATGCAACTGATATTTTTTGAATTTGGTAAAATAGACATCATTTTTAAATTCATAAAATCAAATATAGCTTAGGCCTAATTTTTGGTATTTTTCTGGAAGCATTCATTTTTTGATGAATAGTGAAACCACTAAGTGGTAGTTAAAAATATGAATTTTTCATAAAACATAATTTTACAGCTTCTGTGAGTGGAATTTCGAAAATCAAAGAAACACAGTAAATATCAAGGAGTAACATGTGGTTCAATGAGTTGAAAATAATTTTCGGTGAATAGTAACTTTTTACTTTTATTTACCACGGTTAAAAGTAAATAGGGTAATTAAGGGTAAAAATGATATTAATATTACCCTAACACACATCCTAATTCTATTGGATAAGTGTATCTCAACCAAAAACAACCTTATGAGTAAAATATTATAATTTAGGTCCACTATTATTAGATTAGGACATTTATTATTATTTAATTCAAAGAAGAGTTAAAAGAGTTAAAATCAAGGTTTATTTACTAAAAAAATTTAATATAGGATTATACATAAGATAAATTCTATTGTAAATATTCATTTGAAAGATAATAAGATTTCCTACATAATGGTATTTTATTTATAATTTTTTATACATTAAATAAATTAATTTATTTATTACACAATGGTGATGCAGTAATTTCATAATTAATGAAATATTAAAATAATTGATATTATAAATATAAATATAAATGTAAATTGAAACTTTTTATGAATTCCAATAATTTTCTAGGTTAATATGACATATTAGGATTGATTATATAAATTTTGTTAGAAGTAATAATGCTGTTATGAATTTATCAAAAACAAAATACCCATTAGTGTCAAAATTGACATAGAAGAATATTTAAAATAAATATTATATTATTAATTCCTATTAAATTCATTAAAATATAAGGATCGTACAAAAGACTTATATAATTATAGGTTTATCATTAATGGACCACTTGGGGGTCTCTTAGATGTATATAGTATGTTTATTAACCATATAATATAAAAATACAAAGAGACATTGTAAAAGTGAAACTAATTAACTATGAGTTAATACTTAATGGTATGGTTAATACAATAACCAAAACCTGTCTAAATTATATTGTTTGAGTGGTTTTCGACCCATCCAAACCTTAACCGTTAAATAATCCACTTTGGAGCCATTAGAAACTGAATCAAAATTTATTATAAAATAATATTGTTTTTCTTTACCAATGTTGCCCCTCACCACTCTTATAATAGGGCACCCCCCTTCTCATTAATTCACACCTTCAAAGCCTTTTTTTTCTCGGTCAAAACATTCCCAAATAGACTCTAAACTTCCCTCACTACAACCTATAGGCCTTATTTTGATCAGGAAGCCATCCTAATGAGCCCTTTTGATCAAATCAAAAAGAAAAAACCCGAAGAAGAGGTAATGTTTTCACCACCCTCTTTCAAGTTCATTTCTTCTTCAATTTCTTCTTTCTTTTTTATTTCTATTATAAAATATTAACTCCAGTATATTATATATACTGTGATGTTATTATAAATATGGTACAACCATATTTAGTATTCTATCCATCCTTTGAATGGCATGTCACCATACCTGCGTACGTACGGCTTACCGTCTCCACATCATGGTGTAATTGTCATTCTATAAATTATTATTTGTATGGGTATAATAATTATGTTTAATTCATGTAAATAATAAATATAACATTACAATTACTCTTTCTATATTATATACCATCAAATTATATATTATTTTAACATCAAAAGAATGATATTGTCGCCCGTGGGTACGTACCGACTACCGTCTCCACGAACGCGATTAGATTCATTCCCCATCATATCCATTATAGACTAATTCTCATTTAATGATAAAAAATAATGTTTAAGGACTTGATATAATTATGGATATTAATAAGATACATCAAACATGTCTTACATAACAAATAATATAATGGAAAACGAGTAAGTTAACAACCGAAATAACGATAATACTAAGATATTATTAACAAATCAATGTTAAAAGATCATATATGATATCATATTAATGTAAATGATTCTTGTATAATTAAATAACAATTATTTCACCATTATACAGGAGGTTAAACTACCATCGACCAAGGAAAAATTACAAAGGGGTTTCTTATCTCACTTTTTATTCTGTGAGAATTCCATTGTTCACCACTTATTTATTACATGTGGTGTGTGCTTCCCATGTTTGAATTCATTGTGTAATATACTTTATTTAATTTATATTTACATCATAATTGTATGATACTTATTTTATGGGTGTATGTTTTTTATGTTACCAAATCAATAAAGGAATTTCAAATTTCAATTTCCACTCATTCGGCATTACGCATACTTCATTTGATTATTTTACTCCAAGATTATGTGTGGAATCACTATTAATTTGATTATGTCATAATTTACACTCCCCTTTCTGTGGATATACTTTTGATACACATAATCAATCCATTTTTAAATTCTCATGTCAACGATTTGAACTTGATAAGAGTTATTTTAACTCAATCTCCATTTGTTGAGTTAAATATCCAATTCATTGGTGTTGTTTTTAAAAGAATATATGTGAATGTCCTCTGATTGCATTACACGGAATATACCATCATATTGAGTGTATATATATTTTTCACACATAATTATGTCCTTTATTTATCCTTAGTCTAATGATATGGTCTTTATAAGATAATTCATCTCAATTTACATTCAATTGAGACTTCTTTGTTGTTATACACCAAATCACTTTTATATGGTGTATATAATGTACTTTGACATAGTATATCATGAATCCATTTATTCTAATTATATGAAAATTTTTTATTAGATATATTATTTGTATTCAAGTGTCTCTCTTTTTGTAGAGACCCGTATCTTGACGTACATGGACATTACATTACTTTTGCGGAATACTTAGTACATAACAAAAACACACACACAAGGATCGTAATAGTTTAGTGTCTTTGGAAACTCGGAACGTAATCTTCTAATCGTGGTGAAAGTTCTTCAATATCTCCCATAAAGTTCATCCCTTTTTCTACCTAAAACCCTTCTTTATATCCTGGGGAAAAGAAAACATAAAAGGGTGAGCTCAAATGCTCAGCAAGGGCAAATAAAGGAAATAAAAATCATATCATATCTTTTTGAAAATCAAAACCTGCAAAAGAGATCATGGAATAAATCATAGAAGTGAAAATGAGATCCCCATAATCATAACATAAAACTTGAAACTTTGTGGCATGCACACATAATCATGGAAAATCATTCCTTGTTAGTCATGACTCATTGCCAAGACTATCTTAGTGGACAAAGTCCCTTTCTGAACTGAGTTCACTCCTCGTTTCAGTCCTGTATCACTGAACCGAAATAACCTTCTGTTCCAGCCATGTCTATCTCATGAGATATAAAATCTTTACCCAATGCATTGGAGGGAGATATAGGTCCCATCCATCTTATAATGAATCCTTTCTTATGTGTGCCACATAATCATAAAACATACATCATCGCATAACACAGGTAACAAAAATGGGATTCTTGAAACATCATGACATCATAAATCAATTCATATAAGATAAAGGAATTCATAAACATAATTCCATCACAACATAGTCAAATCAATGTAAAAATATGGATAGAAACAGAACCCTTTATTATCTTAGATGGAAAATAATTTTGATAAGACACTTGAATTGAATTCTTGAGGAAAATATCCTTTCTCCTTCAAAATCAATTTCTTTTCACAAAACATCATGCAATTTTAAAAGAAAGAGATTTTATTGAAAATAGTCATGAAATCTTTTAGAGGAAGCTTCATGAAAATAATGCTTTATAAAACAGTAGAAATCCGTTCGTGCCGTATAAGTTAAAAAAACATTCTTCGTACTTTTGTCGGAAAAGTCAAAAAGTACCTCATATGAAAAAGCGACAAAATATTCCTTTCATATTCTTCACTAAAAACTCACCGAAGAGTAAAATTGGATTTAAACTATTGTAAGTGGATGGAAACAATATTACATATTGAAGGAACATGGATGTGGATGATAAAATACACCCCAGTAAATACTTACGAATAAACAATCTCGGATAAAAATGAGATTGTGATATTTCCCTTACCTTAGGTCCAATTTGCTTCGTATGTGTCCGAACCTCCTGTATAATGATTTAAATAATGTAATTGACTTATTACAGAATCATATTAATTTTTATGATATCATATATGGTTCACTTATGAAATTATATTACCCGTTCTTTTGTAAATTCCATGTTAAAGAAGCGTTTTGGGTAAAATCGTTTCATTTATCGTAGGTGTTTTGACTTGTTGTTCTTGACATCATTATTACTTATATCATGATTTACTTACTTCCAGAATATAAAATATGATTTATATATCATATATATTCAGTATATATATATATATAATAGATAGATAAATAAAATGAAAAAACACCGTTCATGGAGACGGTAGTCCGTACGTACGCATGAACGCTGTTTTTCTTTCCTTATTGTCTTGAAATGGAAGTAAGTAGATGACATACATATGTATATATATACATAAATCCAGTAGCCTTATAATGTCATATATTTCATTATTATTTCTTATATATACATTATAATCATTCTTAAATGGATAACATGGAGAATGAATCTCATCGCGTCGTGGAGACGGTAGTCCGTACGTACGCACGAGCGATGATATCATTTCTATAAATATTGAATTGAATTGGAGTGGATTATACAATATATCAGAATCAATATGATGTTGTAATAACTATGTATAGTTATTCTTTACACCATTATACCCATCCATGTAAGGTGGTGGTGGAAAATAGATTACACCACGGCGTGAAGACGGTATTCCGTACGTACGCACGCGCGGTGATTTCTTTTTCCGTAGGATGGATAGATGGTGAAATAGGGTTGTTTCATACTTATAATAACATGTCAGTATATGAGTGATACTGATGTTATTACTTCATAATTAAACAACCTAAGAAGAAGAAGTGGAAGAAGAAATAAAGATGAAAGAATTGGTAACGGTAATTACCTCTTCTTTGAAGTTCCTCTTTGAGACCTCCTCTTAGGGCACTAGAATTGGTCTTTGAGGAAGACCAGAACCTCTAGGATGTTTCTAGGGAAGTGGAGAAGGGATTTTGGCATGGTTTGGCCGAGCATGAGTGCTCAAATTGGTGTGATGAGGAGGGGGAGGAGGTGTCCTTTTATAAGGGAGGAGAGGGGCACCTTAGGAATATCTCAAAATATTATTTTATATTAAAGTCAAAATCGGTTTATAATGGTTCCAAAGGGTCTTATTTCGAAGATAAGGTGGGGAGGGGTCTAAATACTATCAACCAATAGAATTTAGACAAGTTTAGGATATTATTTTAACCTTATCAATTAAATTTAACTCTAAGTTAAATAATTTAACTTTTACCATGTCTTTTTGTTTTCTTTCAGTATATGGTTAATAAACTTACTATAACATGCCAAACGAACCCCAAATTGTATATTATTAATACATATATCCTTATCTAAGTCATTTGGCCGAACCTTAGATTTTTAGGAATAAAATAACAATTAATAATATAATATTTGATTTTAAAACTATTTTGTGTCAATTTTGACACTATTTGATATATGATTTTTGTGAAAGTCATAACAGAATTATATGTTCTAACCAAGTTGCTTAAATCAACACTAATATATCATAGTAACCTAGAAAATTAGTGTAATTCATAAAAAGTCTTAAATTAAATTTATTTTGGTATTTATATTATCAATTATGTCAATATTTCATTAATAAGATAATTACTGCATCATTTTTGTGTCATAAATAAATTATATTATATGATGTCTAAAAATTACAAATAAAATACCATCATGTAGGAAATCTTTTTAGCTTTCTAATGAATATTTATAGTCGAATTTATCTTATGTATAACCCCATATTAAAAATGATTTACTTATTAAACTTTGATTTTAACTATTTTCACCCTTCTTTAAATAAATTAATAATAAATGTCCTAATCTAATCCAAGTGGGCCTAAATGGTCATATTTTATTCCTAAGTTTGTTTTTGGTCGAATTAAACTTGTCCAATATAATTAGGACATGTGTTAGGGTAATATTAATATCATATTTATCCTTAGTTACCCTATTTACTATTAACCGTGGTAAAAAAAGTAAAAAGTTACTAATCACCAAAAAATTATTTTCATCTCATTGAACCACATTTTAGTCCTTGATATTAACCGTGTCTCTCGGATTTTCGAAATTCCATTCACAGAAGCGGTAAAATTAAATTTTATGCAAAATTCAGTTTTTAACCTACCACTTAGTAGTTTCACTATTCATCAAAAATTGATGTTTTTCAGAACAATGCCAAAATTTCATCCCAACCTATATTTCATATTCCGAATTCAAAAATGAAGTCTATTTTACCAAATTCATAACATAAAAGTTGCATTAATTAATTTTATAATTAAATCCCGCTGTTAAAACAAATAGCGTGTTTTTAAGAAACAATATCTATCAAAAGATTGACACTTGTTTATGTCTAGTTTAAATGTGAAACTACATCCAATGACCAACATTGTATTAAATTGTAAAAATATATTCTAAATATACTTTAAAACCACTCAAATTAATGATTTATCACTATTAATTATTTCGATTAAAAAAGTTGTTTTTAATTATAATTTAGTAATTTTCACTATTCATCAGAATATGAAAGTTATCCGAAAAGTACCAAAATTTCACCTTAGGCTAAATTCGATACTCCGAATCCAAAAATAAAGTTCATTTTGAAAAATAAGATTTACTGGATTTCAAAAAGTGGTTATTACTATTCATAACGGCTAGTTTTAATAATATTTTTATAGCATATCGTTGTTTAGTGAAACTCGGTATTGCGTACTACACACGCTATCGAGGAAGGTCGCGATTGCGTGTAATGCAAGTCAAGTCAAGGATGTGTGTTGTGAAAGCTCCTTTTGGTGTAGCGTACAACACAAGACATTAATAAAATTAAAAAGAATATTTTTCATAAAATCTCAGGCTGTTACATTCTACCCCCCTTAAAATGAATTTCTCCCTCGAAATTCGTCGGGGTTATAAATGGTTTACTATTTGAAAGTTTCTTTAATAGAAACCCACATCGTAAAAGGGAATACCAAAACTTGGCTTTTAAAAACTAAAGTATGAAATGTAACGATTACCCAAATAAACTAATCACTGGGTTTCCACATAGGTGAAAATATGGATATGGAAGAGAAATCTAACCATCATGTTCTGATGGAGAGTGGTAGTGAACATGGCTATGGAAAAGCCAGTAATTACAAATCCATAGATTTGTGATGATATAAGGTACCATCTGATTCATCAGGTATAAGATCACTAGGACAACATTTTTGGTTTTCAAGATCATTTCCCCTAAAGTTGAAAATTTGAATTAGAATAAATACTTACTTTATTTTGGTACAATCTCACTGTTGTTCGTGCTTTGAACAATTTCCACGTCATCTCTTAAATAAATGAAGTTGAATTTGTTATTCATGAAGTGTTAGCAGATCATGTGATAGAATGACAGGTCATTCCATCTGTCTCAAACAAAAGGTTAGCAAAACTTATATACATAAGTCGATCTATAGTGAGATTAATCATATATGGTTCTAAAAATGGACTTATACTTCATATATCATACTGCTTAAAACTAGTTTCTACTAAACAGGGACTTCCTGTAGGTCAGTGGTAGGCGATAAAGGCCAGTCGCACTTCGGTTGTGGGTTCGATTCCCACAGCCTTGTCCGAAGCGATGGGCTGTCGCCCGTCCTGCAGGTTGTCCTTTTTCCAAAACTATATAACATCCCATCAATAATATCGAAAAAAAAACTTATATCCTTAAACAATACTCACTTATGTCCAACATAATCCATTCCAATCTTTAGGCTTATCCATAATACTGCAGTCCACTCCCATATATCATAAGATATGTTTTGTTGGTCACATTCCAATCATTCAAAGTCCTTAATCATGTATTCTCTTGAATACCATAGTGAAAACATGAATGCAATTTAAAGTTAACACTTTCCACATACCAAAATCCTCAAAATTCTATATACTCAAACCATGATATCACTTAGTCCTTATATCAATCATGATCTCATGAATACTATTAAACATTTCATTTTCTCATCTTCATTATGCGCATATCATCTTATTTCCAAAAAAATATCTCAATCACTTTGAATACCACATCAATAAATATTGCAATACTCAATGATACAACATTATTTTGGAATCCCATTACATAAACACTTAATCATTCCACCACATCGTTGTCATATTCAACATTTCCAATAGTGATCGCATGTGATTTCCCTTTGTCCTTTGCCTTCAGTGGTTGCTCATTTTGATCATCACTAACCCTTGGATTAGGGCAATTATTAGCATAATGCCCCATTTCCTTGCACTTGAAGCATTGAAGTGTTGGTGGTGCGTTCTCTGCAGTGTTTACTTTATTCACATCATTAGAAACCCTTTTTCCATTACTTCGACACTCAGCTGCTCGATGACCTTATTTTCCACACTTAAAACATTTTCTAGTCCCTTTAAGACAATCTCCACCATGCTTCTTTCCACACTTTGTGCATAAGGAAACATTCATCTTCTTTTCACCATTATTCTGAGATTTCTCCTTGAACTCCATCTTTCGTTTCTTGTCAAAACCATGATATGGATATGTAACACCAACTTCCATTTCTACCTTGATAGCACAACGCACAATTTCTTCATAGCTACTGAAGTCTCTTATAGCTAATGCCCTTCGAAGACTTGGTTTTAAGCCACTGAAAAATCGATCAACTTTACTTTCAGGTTGGATGATAATTCCAGAAGCATACCTTGCAAGTCTTGTAAAATTTGCTTCATAGGTACCAACAGATTCATCGTCCCTTTGCTTCAGTTCAAGAAACTCTTTCTCCATCTTTGTTCGAAGAATACGAGGGAAGTACTTACTGAAAAACAAGTTCTTGAACTCGTCCCATTCCATGGACTCAATTTCATCTCTTGGCCTCGTATTCTTGATAAGATTCCACCATTGATCAGCTTCACCTTCCAAACGATATACTGCTAAGATGACTTTATCATGTTCAGAACATTGAAGAACTAAAAATATCTTTTCAGTAGTACTGATCCATTGTTCAGCCACAAGTGGATCAGAAGACCCACTGAAAGAAGGTGGACGTTGCCTCATGAAGGACTCAATAGAATATTGTTCCCTTCTCTGCTCATTTGGAAGTCTAGAATGATTCATAGCTTGTGTAAGTATAGCGATAAGATTTTGCACTCCATCTCCCATAACATTTGTTTGTTCAGGAGGGCAATCATTGCATTGTCCATTGCATTGATCAACACGGTTCCTTCGGGTTCCAGCCATCGTCTAAAACCCAAAAAGAATAGTGTGAGAGGCGAAAATCATGCTAGGGAAAACAACATAATAAAGGGGGAGTACCTTCAATATCTAACATCTTAGGTTTAATTCTATGACCGTTAGCGTAATTCTAGTACTATAACCTATACGTATACTTAACCTTAGGGACATCCCTAGACATACCTTAGAAATATCTCTAGGGATCTCACTAACGTTTTCGCATCCTAATTTCCAATGGTTGACTAAACCTTTCCTCTGATACCAACTGTAGAGACCCGTATCTTGACGTACATGGACATTACATTACTTTTGCGGAATACTTAGTACATAACAAAAACACACACACAAGGATCGTAATAGTTTAGTTTCTTTGGAAACTCGGAACGTAATCTTCTAATCGTGGTGAAAGTTCTTCAATATATCCCATAAAGTTCATCCCTTTTTCTACCTAAAACCCTTCTTTATATCCTGGGGAAAAGAAAACATAAAAGGGTGAGCTCAAATGCTCAGCAAGGGCAAATAAAGGAAATAAAAATCATATCATATCTTTTTGAAAATCAAAACCTGCAAAAGAGATCATGGAATAAATCATAGAAGTGAAAATGAGATCCCCATAATCATAACATAAAACTTGAAACTTTGTGGCATGCACACATAATCATGGAAAATCATTCCTTGTTAGTCATGACTCATTGCCAAGACTATCTTAGTGGACAAAGTCCCTTTCTGAACCGAGTTCACTCCTCGTTTCAGTCCTGTATCACTGAACCGAAATAACCTTCCGTTCCAGCCATGTCTATCTCATGAGATATAAAATCTTTACCCAATGCATTGGAGGGAGATATAGGTCCCACCCATCTTATAATGAATCCTTTCTTATGTGTGCCACATAATCATAAAACATACATCATCGCATAACACAAGTAACAAAAATGGGATTCTTGAAACATCATGACATCATAAATCAATTCATATAAGATAAAGGAATTCATAAACATAATTCCATCACAACATAGTCAAATCAATGTAAAAATATGGATAGAAACAGAACCCTTTATTATCTTAGATGGAAAATAATTTTGATAAGACACTTGAATTGAATTCTTGAGGAAAATATCCTTTCTTCTTCAAAATCAATTTCTTTTCACAAAACATCATGCAATTTTAAAAGAAAGAGATTTTATTGAAAATAGTCATGAAATCTTTTAGAGGAAGCTTCATGAAAATAAGGCTTTATAAAACAGTAGAAATCCGTTCGTGCCGTATATGTTAAAAAAAACATTCTTCGTACTTTTGTCGGAAAAGTCAAAAAGTACCTCGTATGAAAAAGCGACAAAAGATTCCTTTCATATTCTTCACTAAAAACTCACCGAAGATTAAAATTGGATTTAAACTATTGTAAGTGGATGGAAACAATATTACATATTGAAGGAACATGGATGTGGATGATAAAATACACCCCAGTAAATACTTACGAATAAACAATCTCGGATAAAAATGAGATTGTGATATTTCCCTTACCTTAGGTCCAATTTGCTTCGTATGTGTCCGAACCTCCTGTATAATGATTTAAATAATGTCATTGACTTATTACAGAATCATATTCATTGTTATGATATCATATATGGTTCACTTATGACATTATATTACCCGTTCTTTTGTAAATTCCATGTTAAAGAAGCGTTTTGGGTAAAATCGTTTCATTTATCGTAGGTGTTTTGACTTGTTGTTCTTGACATCATTATTACTTATATCATGATTTACTTACTTCCAGAATATAAAATATGATTTATATATCATATATATTCAGTATATATATATATATAATAGATAGATAAATAAAATGAAAAAACACCGTTCATGGAGACGGTAGTCCGTACGTACGCATGAACGCTGTTTTTATTTCCTTATTGTCTTGAAATGGAAGTAAGTAGATGACATACATATGTATATATATACATAAATCCAGTAGCCTTATAATGTCATATATTTCATTATTATTTCTTATATATACATTATAATCATTCTTAAATGGATAACATGGAGAATGAATCTCATCGCGTCGTGGAGACGGTAGTCCGTACGTACGCACGAGCGATGATATCATTTCTATAAATATTGAATTGAATTGGAGTGGATTATACAATATATCAGAATCAATATGATGTTGTAATAACTATGTATAGTTATTCTTTACACCATTATACCCATCCATGTAAGGTGGTGGTGGAAAATAGATTACACCACGGCGTGGAGACGGTATTCCGTACGTACGCACGCGCGGTGATTTCTTTTTCCGTAGGATGGATAGATGGTGAAATAGGGTTGTTTCATACTTATAATAACATGTCAGTATATGAGTGATACTGATGTTATTACTTCATAATTAAACAACCTAAGAAGAAGAAGTGGAAGAAGAAATAAAGATGAAAGAATTGGTAACGGAAATTACCTCTTCTTTGAAGTTCCTCTCTGAGACCTCCTCTTAGGGCACTAGAATTGGTCTTTGAGGAATACCAGAACCTCTAGGATGTTTCTATGGAAGTGGAGAAGGGATTTTGGCAGGGGTTGGCCGAGCTTGAGTGCTCAAATTGGTGTGATGAGGAGGGGGAGGAGGTGTCCTTTTATAAGGGAGGAGAGGGGCACCTTAGGAATATCTCAAAATATTATTTTATATTAAAGTCAAAATCGGTTTATAATGGTTCCAAAGGGTCTTATTTCGAAGATAAGGTGGGGAGGGGTCTAAATACTATCAACCAATAGAATTTAGACAAGTTTAGGATATTATTTTAACCTTATCAATTAAATTTAACTCTAAGTTAAATAATTTAACTTTTACCATGTCTTTTTGTTTTCTTTCATTATATGGTTAATAAACTTACTATAACATGCCAAACGAACCCCAAATTGTATATTATTAATACATATATCCTTATATAAGTCATTTGGCCGAACCTTAGATTTTTTGGAATAAAATAACAATTAATAATATAATATTTTATTTTAAAACTATTTTGTGTCAATTTTGACACTATTTGATATATGATTTTTGTGAAAGTCATAACAGAATTATATGTTCAAACCAAGTTGCTTAAATCAACACTAATATATCATAGTAACCTAGAAAATTAGTGTAATTCATAAAAAGTCTTAAATTACATTTATTTTGGTATTTATATTATCAATTATGTCAATATTTCATTAATAAGATAATTACTGCATCATTTTTGTGTCATAAATAAATTATATTATTTGATGTCTAAAAATTACAAATAAAATACCATCATGTAGGAAATCTTTTTAGCTTTCTAATGAATATTTATAGTCGAATTTATCTTATGTATAACCCCATATTAAAAATGATTTACTTATTAAACTTTGATTTTAACTATTTTCACCCTTCTTTAAATAAATTAATAATAAATGTCCTAATCTAATCCAAGTGGGCCTAAATGGTCATATTTTATTCCTAAGTTTGTTTTTGGTCGAATTACACTTGTCCAATAGAATTAGGACATGTGTTAGGGTAATATTAATATCATATTTATCCTTAGTTACCCTATTTACTATTAACCGTGGTAAAAAAAGTAAAAAGTTACTATTCACCAAAAAAATTATTTTCATCTCATTGAACCACATTTTAGTCCATGATATTAACCGTGTCTCTCGGATTTTCGAAATTCCATTCACAGAAGCGGTAAAATTAAATTTTATGCAAAATTCAGTTTTTAACATAGCACTTAGTAGTTTCACTATTCATCAAAAATTGATGTTTTTCAGAACAATGCCAAAATTTCATCCCAAGCTATATTTCATATTCCGAATTCAAAAATGAAGTCTATTTTACCAAATTCATAACATAAAAGTTGCATTAATTAATTTTATAATTAAATCCCGCTGTTAAAACAAATAGCGTGTTTTTAAGAAACAATATCTATCAAAAGATTGACACTTGTTTATGTCTAGTTTAAATGTGAAACTACATCCAATGACCAACATTGTATTAAATTGTAAAAATATATTCTAAATATACTTTAAAACCACTCAAATTAATGATTTATCAATATTAATTATTTCGATTAAAAAAGTTGTTTTTAATTATAATTTAGTAATTTTCACTATTCATCAGAATATGAAAGTTATCCGAAAAGTACCAAAATTTCACCTTAGGCTAAATTCGATACTCCGAATCCAAAAATAAAGTTCATTTTGAAAAATAAGATTTACTGGATTTCAAAAAGTGGTTATTACTATTCATAACGGCTAGTTTTAATAATATTTTTATAGCATATCGTTGTTTAGTGAAACTCGGTATTGCGTACTACACACGCTATCGAGGAAGGTCGCGATTGCGTGTAATGCAAGTCAAGTCAAGGATGTGTGTTGTGCAAGCTCCTTTTGGTGTAGCGTACAACACAAGACATTAATAAAATTAAAAAGAATATTTTTCATAAAATCTCGGGCTGTTACACTTTTGGTTAGTAACTCTAAATAAAATATCATTTTAAAATGTTTTAAAGATTTATTATTCTAAATCTTTCTCATTAATGTCCATGTTCTAAAAATGGTTTTAAGGTTTTATCTATATGGACATTAATGTTTTAATATTAAAATTCATTTTCAAAGTTTCAAAGTGGTATAGGAAACTTATATTCAAACATCTATTTAAAATTAATTCTTAATAAATATTGATACTTTTAATTGTTTTCAAGAAAAAGGTTGATATTTCTCTCAAATAGTTTTGATGATTATTTTCATCTATGTCAATATCCTTCATTATTCTCGATTGAGGTTATTCTTATACAATAAAATATTCCATATTGTATCGAATGTGTTATGTTTGACTGTGGATGTGCTGTTTTTATACCATTCATGATTTGTGGATAAAGTATTGACATTTCATATGCTAGTTTTAATACGAATGTTTATGTAATGTTTCAAACATTTCATATGAGGAATGAATTGGACTTAGTAAGTGACGGGTGGAGCCCGCTGTAGCTCCTCGATGCATCGGTTGGTCTCATGAGACAAACTAGTATCTTGGCAGGAGGCCTTGACAAAATATTATTTGTAGTCTTGTCACGAGGACTTGGATACGTGTTTATGATAGTCTGGCATTATGAATTCCGTCATTATGAAAGTGGTTATTAATATTTTCATGTGATTATTCGACTAGTATAATATGCATGTAAATAAGTAAATGGAATTATTTCATTTTATCCTTACCATATTATTCTGATGTTCATGTTTAAAAGGCTTTTGTTTTAGTTATACATTGCCTTAAATATTTATTCTTATTTATGAAAGTTTCTGCTATATTGTTATCCTTACTGGGCATTTGAGCTCACCCCTTTTCTATGATTCATTTTTCCCAGGATGTGAACAAGTAAATTATGAATGACCTGCAGGGATAGTATGAGGGTATATGAGTGTGGACTATGAAGAAAATTTGTTGTTGTAGTTTTTCACTTATTGATGTAATGTAAACTTGATGAATATATCTAGTGTTTCCAAGGCTACTAAAATAATCAGTCTGTCGAGACATGATCTTTCGTGTGATCATGCCAATGTAATGTAATAAGGCACAGACTCTGGGTTTCTAGGGTCGGGGCGTTACATGAATAATGAGAAAAAAATACAATTTTAGAAATGATAGAAACATAGAATATTAACATAGATAAAGAATGAAGAAAACTATAATGTCATAAATTTTAGAATGTACGAATTCTATAGGAGATTAAATTTATGAAAATTTTTTAATGTTAGAAAATATTAAATGCTAGAAATTTGTTGGATTTGAAGAATGTGAGAATGTTAATAAATATGAAAATTTAGAATGAAAAAAATTTACTTCATATGAAAAAATAATAATGATAAAAATTCAAAAGAGATCTAAATTAATAATGTTATTAGAAATGAATAAATTGAGAATGTTTAATAGAAATAATGTTAGAATGATTCATTATTGAAATCTCTAACAATGTCATATAATCATATATTTATCTCCATGTTTCTAAAAATCATGAATAATATCATGATACAAGATGAAGTTTACTAAATAATATAAAATGTGAAACTTAGGTTCTACAAATTATATATACATTTTAAATATTTAAACAATTCTATTAATCGCAAAGACATTAGATAATAATATGTTTTATGATCCAACCCAGGACAACCCCAAACCAGTCACCAGTGCAAGCCCTTAACAAGGTTTGATAGTGGTTCCATATCCTCCCTGATATGAAACATGTTCTGAGAATCCAAATATAGATGTTTTGAATTATTTTTCCCAAAAACAAATGAAAAATATAAATAATATATACTAAAAACAAAAAATAAACACATGTAGGGAAAATAAATAAAACTACAAATACCTCAGTCTGAACATGTGGGTCACCAAAGACCACTAAACCAATATCACCCCATTATGACTTTGTCGGATTTGGGATCAATACCAGAATCTTAAAACAATGATAGAACTATAGGAGTGAGTATTAAAATGTAGTAGGCATTCTTGAAAGAACTGTTGCTTATCCCATTCTTTTAATGATAAAAACTAGACATTCCAGTTTCAAAATTAGACATATGAAAATAATGGTTTACTAATAATTAACAAAAATTCCATTTCACAAAGAATCATATATCAATATATTTCAAAAAAATTAAAATCATGAATGAAGTTTCAATGAAATTCCCACAAAAGGCACCCACTGATAAAATAGGTGAGATAATTCGATGCACATAAATAATAATGAAATTTAATAAAAAAACATGGAATAGAATGAAATATCATACTGTAAAAAGATGAATTAAAGAGATCCTACATTTGTCACATAACTATTACATCATTATGGAGTTAGATAACATAAAAAAATTATAAAAACTAGAAGAAGTGTTTAGTTATAGTTAAAATTTGTACCATAAATAAAATTTTCATAATAAAGATGAAAAAATATTTAAATAATAATTCTTTATATTCTTAGTGGCCCTTATATACACCATAGTATAAGTAGTAACATGAGAATATAAATCAATGAAATGGGTGTGAAAATAGCCCAATAAGATGATACAAATGAATATAAGTCAATATAACATGGAAGAGAAGAATAATAACAATCATAATATAAGTATGGGATCATAATAATGTTAATTAGAGGAACAATTAGAAAAATTCATTAATAGTGTATGTTCATAAAAATGAATCATCATGCCCTAGTTGCTAAATACCACAGAATGTTGTGAACAAAGATAACATCATGTTCATTCCTAAATTATCTGCATAATCATACTGTCATCATTCTTAAATAATATAACATCATGTTTATAAAAATTTAAACATATCTCATTATATAGAGAACATTACCCTATGCATTGAAGTGTTTGTATAATTATTGGCACACCCATCACGTCATAACAATTATATAATTTTTCTTTCCACATAGAATATATAGAAATATGGACATCAAATAACCCATGGAATTGAATCAATATCACTTCATTAGCCTAAAATATATGAATAATATTTGGAATTTTCAAATGGTAATGGGTAAAAGATCGTTGGTATAAGGATCATCACACTTGAGTGATGAAGAAAATCATAAGTGGAGTCATGATATGTTTTGTAATGAAGAGTAATTTTGGAAAATCAATGTACTTTTCATCATTTCAGAATGGAAAGATGCATATAGGTGAAAATAAAAGGGAAGGAAAAGGAATTAAAATGTTAGGAATATTAAAAGAATATCTAAACTGAAATTTGGAATAATATAGTATTTATCCAATATGACGATGTTGGGTTAAAGAATTCCCTTGTATTATGTCTGAATGATTTATTCACATTAATAACCAAGAAAATAAAAATAGATTCACTAATAAAAAAAAAATCCTATTACACACTTATTTTAATTATCATTATTTCATTATGTTCATTTATGTCCATTATAATGAGTTATAGAGTTTACTTCAACATTTCGGGGGTGTTTATTTTCTTGGTTTTCATGATAGGATCCCTTGTATATTAGTAAGGATGATCATGTAAAATTAGAATAGTTTTTCAGAATTTATATTATATATTATTGATGAACCTAATTTTTTTTATTTTATTATATATTAATGTTTTTCTAGATATTAGGATGATCCATTTGATAAATTATTAATGATAATCATTTAGAATTTTTTTTGGTTTTTTAATAATCACGAACTAGTTTTCTTTCATTATTTAATAGTGTTTATATATTTAAATTCTAGAAAATAAAAAGGTTATAAAATAAATTTTAAAAACTGTATCATCAATTATAATGGTTTAATGAATATACATAAAGGTGTTAATGTAAAATGAAAAAACATTATCCTTGATGGTAATAAATAAGTACCTCACAAACGTTGTTTTCATTTTTTATTTAAAAGGGTCAAGAGAACATGATTGATGACGAATATTCCATTAAAAATAACATTAAATAATATTTAATATACTTTAGTTATGATTTCACTAATATAATGGGATGAGTATAGGATAAAAAATAAATATTTTCAAGAAAAAAAATAAATGAAAATGAAAGAGGATTCTACATCTTGAATGTATTCACATTGAGAACCTCTAAATGGAAAATGGAATTTGTTTTATTGATACTGAGGGATCTAGTACATGGGTGAGGGGCTTGGGAGGAGAATTTTGTAAATTTTTAGCAATATTATTTGGATAGAAGGTGTGAGAAGAAGATGAGGTGAGGAGCGGTATTTATAGGCTAGGAGGGTGGGTTTAAATATTTTATTCATTGGTTTAGTATATAGGATCAAGACTATGAAGACTATTAATTAAAGAGACAAAGTAATGTAAATAGATAAGTATAGATTGAGACAAATGTGCATAATTCATTCATACATTAGTAATGAGTAAAAAATCTTGTATTTTGATTATATCATAAATTATCATATTTCACTATTAAACAACGATTCATCTATATTAGAAAAGTTGTAAAAATTCACTATAATAAACTTTCAATGGGTAAAATTCAAAAATGGCCAATATTTTATGAAAATAATTTTCTAAATATGATAAATTTTACTTTTAAATAAAGTCTTCATTTATTTGAAAAATATTGATGTTAATATTATAATCAATTTTGAAACACTTTGTAAATCTAACGAATGTTTCAGAAAATAATATTATAATCACAAATCAAATAAAATTAATTTATAATCCTTTTTTATGGTAAAAAATTTTCATTAAAACCATAATAATTATTATAAACATGTAATTAAACATTTATATCTTCCAGAAATACCAAACATTATTTATAATTTTTAAAACAATTTTTTCTTATACTATGTTATTATTATATAATATTTAAATTTATAAGATTCCTATTTTTTTATTCATTATAGAGTTTACTGTTATATTGGCCAAATTACTACTCCAAAGGGTCCTGTTAGCATTTCAAGGGTCATGTTACTATTTAATCGTAATAGGTTCTTTAATTTATATGAATTTCACTTATTTTATTCTTCATTTAGGATAATATTGTTATTTAGGTCTTCTATGTTATATATGTGTTTTATTTCATATTAAATAATTAAAATAATGTTAAAAATTCCATTGATAAACGTTTAGTTTTCTACATTCATACCCCCTTTTGTAATTTCACCATCGAAAAATTGATTTACATAAACAATTGATTGTATTTGTCCTTAATTTCGTCCTTCGGTTCTCATGTCACCAATTTATACTTATGATTCCTCTTAAACACATTTACAATTTGATTTTTCTTTTTGAAGAACACTTTTCCTCCTCAATCAAAGATTTTTACTAAATTCTCTTCATATGAGAGGTCTCTCTCCTGTTGTACCACCTCTGAATTTAGTAAATGAGAGGGGTCAGGATTTTAATTCCTCAGTAGGGATACATGAAACACATACTTGACATTATACACATGTAGTGGGTGTGTAAGACGATACACCACTCCTCATGTGAAATATATATTTTCAAAGGTGCCAATATACCTTCGAATAAGCCTACCATTCTTTCCAAACCACATGACTCTCTTCAATGGTGATGTTTTGAGGAATAATCTATTTCCAATGTTGAACTCCATGTCCATTCAATGGTTATTAGAATAATATTTTTCAGACATTGAGAATCTTTGATATATTAATGGAAGTCTTGAACCCTGTCTATAATCACTTTAATGAGATTAGGTCTACATTATTTTTGTTCTCCCATATCACCCTAACAGGTTGGATTTATACATCACTTCCCATATATAGATTCATATGGAGCCATCTGAATACTCGAGGGGAAGTTTTTGTTATATGTGAACCCAACTAATGGGAGGTGATGATCTCTTCAACCATTGAATTCCATTTAGCATTATATTATCATGTATTTGAGCATTTTAAAAGATATTTTAGATTGACCATCAGTTTGTGTGTGATAGGTAAACATGAAATTCAATTCAGCACTCAATGAATGTTGAAAGGTTGTGAAAAAATTTGATTTTATCCTTGTATCATGAGAATAAACATTTGAATGTCAAACCTCATGAAACCTTACCACTTCATTCAAATATATTATGGAATTTTTATTAATTTATAATTCCTCCCAAATATAAATAAAGTGGTTAATCTAGGAAAGTTGATCCACCACAACCCACATATCAGGTTTCATTTAGATGTTTTCAAGTGACTAGTGAAAAATTCCACAACAACATTCTCCAATTTCCATGCGGGTATAGGTAATGGTTATAACATCCATTTGGATTTTTTCACCCTTCAATAAAATTCTATCATATCAAGAACCTTGAGATTAAACCACAATCTAATTCATCATGTTGTCCCTCCTGAAGTTTACTCAATGATCAGAGTACATCATATTATTTCCCAGATGGATGCATAATGTTGATCTATGTTCATCATCCAATAGCTATTTCTTTATCTCAGATTAGGAAGTAACATGCCACCATATTCCAGAACAAATCAAACCATCATCATCAATATTGAACTCTTGTAGATACCCTTCCATTAAATAATTCACCATATTTTGAATCTCTGGATCATCCCTTTATGCCTCATTTATCTAATATATGATATATGGTTTGAAAGAAATTTCATTAAGGTTGGATTAATTCCATGATATCATGATTTCAATATCTATCCTTTGCATATCAATGATGATTGTGTATTTCTTAATCTACAACATAGATAGAGTAGTAGGTTGTTTTCTAATAGACGAATCTGAAACCTTTTTACCATCTAATGATGATAATAGTTATAGAAATAATATTCCTTAATTAACAATAACAATCTCATTTGATTCATGTTGAGATCCTTTGTTGTGAATTTATAATTCCGGCTCCTGTGATTAGTATATATATCACACATCTCACTATAGAGGTAGTGTCCATATATTTTCAAAGAAAAAAATCACTACTTTGATCATAAGATCATGTTTTTGTTAGTTATTCTCATGGATATTAAACTACCATAAGGTGTAGGCTATCATATTATAATTTAGAATAAGTACACAACAAAAACCATTCCTTTATGAATAAATGTATATCAGAAAACATTATCGACCAGTTGATAATGTATGTATAAGTGTAGTGATCACCATATTCTTTATCGCCCTGATACTTTCCCAACATTATTCAATCAAGACATACTTTACACCTTTTTTTGTTAGATTTTTTTGCGGACTATACAATCGTGAGAAATTTATCAACAAACCCTAGTCATACCATAATAATTCATGAAAACTATTGAATTCCATGACACTAGTGTGTCTAGTACATTTATAAATTGACTTTGTTTATAAGGTTCCATAGAAGTTATTTTAAATATTATAATGTGTCCAAAGAATATCACGTGTTGTAACCAAAAATCAATCTTTCTAAACATGGCATACAATTTATCCTCCCTTAATGTCGACAACATGTTCTTAATAAGTTCATCATGCTCCTCCATACTTTCTGAGTTAATGAGAATATAACGAATAAATACTACCAAAAAAGTTACAATGTAGTATCTAAAGACTGTATTAATTGAATAAATTGACATTGTTGGGGAATTAGTATGTCTAAAGGGATATAATAGAAACTCATGATGCCCATACATCATACAGAAATAGTTTTCCAAAAACCTTCCTAATTCACAATTAGTTGATGATATCGATAATGGAGATCCATTTTTTGAGATGTACTAAGATCCTTGTAGTTGAATGATCAATACCTCGACCCATAGAGAAAAATAATTCATCATTATGGTGATATTGTTGAGTTCTAAATAATATATACACAAACACATTGACCAGTCATCATTATAGATAAAGAGAACTAGAGCACCCCAAGGTAAACAACTAGGGAATATAAACCCTTTGTCCATGTGATCTTACTGATTTATATTTAATTTCCCTAGTTTTAAGTTGTCCATCTTGTTGGGGATTTTTGAGATATGAGTGGCTTCAGTTATGAGTTTTATTGGGATCTCTTCCTCACAATATATGTGAAGTTCGGCTAACTATTTGGAGAACAAATCACTATATTCTCTCACAATGGGAATTTATTCCACGTTCAAACCATCCTTTGAGCCTACCATTTTTGTGTGGCCTGCTTCTTCATAGTAAATAAACACTCACCCCATTAATGGAATTTCTAAAAGAGCTTTGTGATCTTCCATGATTTTATATAAGAGCATGGAATGGATCAGAATTGAAAAATATGTTTCCTTTTCCAAATAGTTGATATGTTTACTATATAATTGGATATAATCCATTCCTAGTATACTATAAATTTTTTTTCAAGGGATTTATCATGAGATTATAGCGGTGAATCATCCCATATACACCGATAGGTTAAGTGTCCAACACTTGAGTGTCAATGATCTCACCAATATGTGTTTTTACTAATACTTATACATCAATGTCTTAGAGTTTCAATTCAATAATTCAAGGAATCATTCCTGATATAAGGGAATTCATAGAACCCAAATTATCTAATATTTTCTCCATTATTGTGTAAATAGGATGTGTACCTTGTATGACTTCATTCTCTATATCGTCTTTAAAACTAGTGATGGAATAGTCATTCCCCTTCTTTTGTGGAATTGGTAGTTGTTAACTCAAACTAACCTCTAGGAGTTTAGGGTTAGTGCACTAGATTTCATTATTCCTATTCTACCAATAGTAGAAACAATTAACCATGAGTGTTTCCCTCCCTTCACCAACCACATTGTATAGATTCTTAATATCTATCCTACATTCAGGAGCTCGGTGGCCTTCCCACACAAAACTAATTTATTCATCCTTCCCTTTGACTCAATTTCCATGATGTTACTTCCTTCAGTTTCGAAATGTGAGTGGTTGAATTTTCATTCCACCATTTTCATTAGATCCACAATCTTGAAACTCCATCATTTATTTATTATCATCAGAACCATTTTCTATTCACAAAACTCAATATCCACTCTAAGAGAACACAAAACTACTTATTCATAACTCCCAAGCCTTGGATTATTAAATCCATTAAAATTTATGGTTTTACACCACTATAGTATCTATCTATATTCCTCTAATTTTTATAACAAACCCTAATGCATACCTCGCAAGATACGTTTAATTTTCTTCCAAATCCATGACATATTCAGTAATTTTTTTTAGCTTTATGAATAATCTATTGATCATTTTCAAATGAGTTTAAGGAAAAACTTTATTATGAAATATTTTATTAAATTATACCCACTCCATCTATTTAATTTAATCATTGGGATTGGTGTTATTAATAAACACCCACCATTACCATTAATCTCTATCTAAATTATAAATAACTAGAGTCATCTTTTGTATCTCAGAAGGGAAAAGTATAGAAAATATCTTCTATATTGTTTTTACCCACTGTTTTGTAATAATAGGATAAGATGATCAACTAAAAAATATTGTATATTGACATATAAAAGTATCAATAACTAGTTTATCCATCATCGCTTAACATGGGTGTTCCACACTATTTAGGTTATTGTTCATAGCCTATAATAGATATGTAAGCACTTCTAGGAAATTTTGAACTCCACCTCCCAAGACATTAGGGATGTCAATTTGGTATTCATTGTATTATCCCTCACATTGGTTTGTTCCTCATTTCTCATGGTTCCCACCATTTTATAGAATAGAAAAATTTTGAACAAAATTTTATGGTAATGATTACCTAGAGTATCATTTTGGCGGTGTTCATTTTCGTGGTATTTAAGATTAGTTCGATTGTATAAAATTATGCAAGATCATGTAAAATAATAATAATTATCTAGAATTTAATTTATATATTATTAATAAACATATATTAGTTTTAATGTTCTTATATATATTTGTAGATATGTAGAAGATTAATAAGATAAAACTCAAATGATAATAATTTTTATTAATTTTAGAGTTTTTCGATCATTAAAATCTAATTTGGTTCAATTATTTAATACTATGTATATATAGTAGTTTCAAAACACAAAAAAGTTATTAAATAAATTTTAATGTCTTTTTCAACCATTATAATGGTTTTATGATAAGACTTGAATATATTAAAAGAAAAATTAAAAAAAATCATCTTTGAATGTGATAAATCGACATCCCACAGGGGATGCTAGCATTTCCAGAATAAAAGTGACAGGAGAAGAAGATTAATGATAAATATTACCATAAAATAATAAAATAATAGTATATATAATATAATAGATAAATAATGTCACATTATAATGGGATTTGAGAATAGGATAAGAGAATAATGTAACTGAAAGTAAAATGAAATATAATAAAAGTTGATTTTACCTCTTGAATTTATACACCTTCAGAACCTCTATGTGGAAAATGGTTTTAGTATTTTATTGATATTAAAGGATCCTAGATGAGTGGGATGAGACTTTGATGAGTAATGGTCATAATTTATAAAATATTAATGTTTTCAATGGTGTGAGGAGAAGAAGAGGTAATGGTGGTAATTATAGGTGAGAAGAGGGGGATTTAGATTATATCATTCATTAGATTATTATTTTGGTTGGAGACTATGAATAGTCTTGATAACCAAAAATAAACACGATAAAAATAGAATGATATTTTGAGATAATGGTAGTTACATCATCCATACATCATAAATGAATAAAAAATCATGTTTTTAGTATATATTGTAAATTATCACACATTAGTATTCACCAAAAATTAATCTTTTTTAGAAGAATTGAAAATATAATCATAATAACCATTTTTCAATGCATATAATTAATAAATTAAATCCATTTTATGAAAATAAATTTATAAATATGAGAATCTTATTTCTTAAATATACTCATCATTTATTTTGAAAATATCAATTTTAATATTATAATTGATTTTTCAAAAATTTATAAAATTAACAAATTCTCATAAAATTTTATAATAATAATAAGAAAAAATATATTTTCTATGAACTTATTTTATGATGGTAAATTTTACTTCACACCATTATATTAATTATAATGTTATAATTAAACTTTAATGCTTTACAAAAAATACTGACACATAATTTCTCATTTTTAAAATATTTATTTACTTATTCTATGATTTAATTCAATCAAATCATCTATTATAATATTCCTAATTTTTATTTATTAATTAATAGTAATGGTTAATATTATATATGAAAAATATATATTCCAAGTTATAGTGTTTCAATTCTAAGGATCATGTTACTATTCTATCAATACATGTTCTTTAATTTCTATTAATATCAATTATTTCATTATTCATTTATCTGAGTTATGATTTTATTGGGTTATATATGATACGTATGTGTTTATAACATATATAATAATTGTTAGAAGGGAAAAATACACTGATAAAATTTTGGGATATTATAGGAATCATAGGATCTTAGATTGTAGTTGACATCACCTCACACAAAGCAATAATACATCTCATCTAGAAAATCATTACTGATATTGTCTATCCACAAAAATTTCCCAAAAAATAATTTGCAATCACAATCGATAAAATGAAGGGTACATCCTTTGGGTAGTTAGGTTATCTAATCATGTCCACTAGCCAGCTCATGTAGTGCAACACGTGTACCCAGGGATCCCACCTAACTACTGAAGTCTGCCCATGAATATTAAAATGGAGGTGTGTTTTATCAGGGTATCATATATATATATATATATATCACTTTTATACTCAAAATACAATCCAAATTCTCACCTCTAAACACCCACCTTAGGTGCACCCCAGTACTATGTCATACACAAATAAAGAAAAAACCGCATCACAAATCACATAACAAAAATCACCGATTTATCACATTCCATTTCAAGGGGGTTCTATATGAGGGGTTTTACAATTTCATAAATCAAAACATGTGCCGACTAGGCATCAGAACATTAAAACTATAGAAAAAATTGAACATTTAAAAAAACATTATATTCCCAAACATGGTTCAAATCATATTTTAACCTTAAAGGGTTCATGTAGGATACCGAGAAAATGAATGAAAAATAATGAAAAATAATTTCCAAGATCCATAACCAATTTTTTAATCATATATATAGTACATAATAATATTAAATATTTTTATAACACTTTCAAAATCAAGGAATTCAAATCAAAAGTATGGGAATAGGGAACCTACCTCAATGAGATTTGAATGAAGATAAAACACCCTATAACTCAGGGGATTTTATGAAAACAACACAAATAATCCCTTTCTACTTGAACACATATTAATGTTCACTTCCATGTAATGAACCAAAACCCCTTTGTACATATATTCATGCCCAGTTATGCCAAAAGGGATCCTTAAAAATATTATTACACATGCATACACCCCTCACAGTTACACACGAATGGTTTATTTAAATGCACATATAAGTAATAATGGCCTCATTATATATATATTCATCCTTCCATGAATGAATATATATTATGTGAGAATATATATTTATATATATATATATGTGTGTGTGTGTGTATTCCTACCTATGAATTCACATGTCTAAATTCAAAATAGGTGGCTTGAAACAACTTCTAGGTACACCAAGACATAGTATAACAATACCAAGAATCCAAATTCACTAAAGGAACCCTTTTAATACTAGATCAAACCAAAAGGGAAAAAGTAACCAACATAAAATAGCATCGGGAAGAATGAAAAAATCTGGCATGATTCGCCTTTCATGTAGAATAGTGATACACTCCCGAAGGTGACATGAGACACTCATTGAATGCCCTAGCATTGGAAGAAAACCAAAAGTGTTAAAATATAGTAACTTATAATATAATTTGTTTCCATTAAAGAAATATACAGTTAATTTCAATATAATCTTATAATGAAATATGTTGTATTTATAAATACTAATGAATCTATAAAAATATAATATTAACCTTACCTATTAGAGTACAAAAAAAATTATTTTTCTCAGAAGTGAAAACATGATATGTTTATTTCTTAGAATAAATATGTAATGTTTTTTAAAATGATAAATTTAGTGTTGAAATTTTTGTAAAACATAAATGTTTATTTACAGTTTTTTAATAAATATAAAAACTTCAAAGGAAATTTATTTTAATAAAATAGATTCATAAATTATTTTTTTCTTACGATTATAATATAATATAATGGGACCATAATTAATTTTTCAATGTTTCATAAAATTAGTTTTGTCATTAAAATCGTATGTTTTTTAATAAAATATAATTTTATTGTATAATTAAATTTATCATGAATAGAAAATTATTTTTCCAAATGGAGTTAATTTTATAATTCAAAACATAGAAAAATAGTTATGATGATTATTTATATTTTTCCAAAATAGTTGAATTTTTGTGAATAGTGAAATATTATAATTATTTGTATAAGATAAATAAATGAATTATTGAGTCATAGATGATGTATGTTAATTTAAGAACCTTTGGTTCCAAATTTCATGAATTAGTTACTATATATGGTCACAATAGTTCACACTACTCAGTATATTGATCCAAAATAATAAAAAAAAATAAATATTAAAAAAACACCCATCTCTTCCACTATAAATACCACCCATCACTCCTCTTCTCCTCACACCTCCAAATAATTAATGATTATAAAAAAATACCCAATAATATCTCTAAGCAGATTTCAAACATCTAGTATCCTTTTTTTCAACAAAAGTCTATACTCAAGATCATCAAGGGGGTTCTTAAAGAGAATAATTCAAGATGTAAAAAACTCTATCTTTTTAATTTAATTTCATTTTAATTTATATTTATTTCATTTACTATACACTAATTCCATTATTCAAGTGACATTATATCAAAAATATATTTTATACACCAGAATATTATTATGTTAATGGAATACTCCATCATCATTTCTCTTCCTCCCCCTTTTTGTTCTAGAAATGAAAACATTGCCCATACTGTGTAGATTTATTTCATTTAGGGACAACATGTTTTTGTTTTACATTCCCACATTCATCATTGGTCATAAAACAATTAATATTTTCTATCAAAATTTAAAATTTTTAATGTATCCTGTTTAATGTTATAGAACCAATTTTTATACATAAAATTAAAAAAACATGTTTGTGATGGTTGGAAAAACCCACCAAAAAGAGATGAAATTTTTATCATTAATGTTTTATCAAATGAATTTTCCTCATATAAAAAATTAATATTTGGTATCATTTAGGATTATGTAATCATTTAAATTCAATTTTATTAATCTTTTGGATTCATTCTCCAATTCTATGAGATAATCTATATTGAACCATTCATCGAAACCATGAAATAAATCAAACCAAAATAATGGAAATAACATGATATTAATAATAAGTGGGTGATAATATATTATGAAAAGTGCATATAAGTATTAATGATGTGAATATATTTCATTAGTATATTACTAACAATATTTAGACCATTTTACATTTTTTTAACATGGTTTATGTAAGATGAACCCCAGGTAAGAGACTTTTCATTAAAATTCCTGTTTAAAATTTCTAATTTTATAAAATTGGAATGTAATGTATTTTATAATGAAGGTATTCGTATTTTATTCTTATGGTCTAGTTATTGGGAATTTTATGTGCTTATTGATGTGACCAATGTATCCCTCGATTGTTTTGGATATATTTATGATGGAAGGTGCTCTTAATGGTCATTTTATGTTTAACTATGATGGTTTACAGTGAGTTAGTAGTGAGGGTCACATAATAAGTTAGTTGTGGGGGTCACATTGTAATGTATCTGTATGTGTTAAAAATAAAATGGTATCTATGAGGGTTACTATTTTAATTAAGTAATTTTACAAGATACCGTTATGGTTTTATTATTGTTTTCTTTGTTTTATGGATAACTATTGTTTCATAATTTCATTATACGAGACTTTAAGGGTGAAAAGTATTTATTTTTGAAAAGGATATTCATATATTTATAAGTATACATGGACAAAAGGTTTCAATCAGTTTTTTTTATTTTTTTATAATGTTTTTTGTGCTCATCCCAGGTTTAACAATATTTTCAACATGGTTTAAGGATAGGAAGTGGAAAAGAATAATAAAAGTTGAATGTTGTAAAGAATTCATGTTTTATTAAAAAACATGTATATTGGAAAAAATTGATACTATTTTCATAGTATAAACTTTTTATTCTTGTATGAATAGTGACGTAATCCTATAAAACTCTATACCAAAAAGTTCATTGGGATTGTAATAATGTGAATTCTTATATAATTAATGAGAGTATGCAATGCTTAAGGATGGGCCTTATAGTTGGTATGGGTGAACAGTTTAGAAAACAATAGGGGTTAGGATGATTTTAATATAATACAATAAATTTTTTTACAATATAGTTTACATAGAATGACGTATCATTTAAATATTACCATATTCTTTCATCTAAAATATGCTTTTTCAAAATTTTTTGACCGAGTAAATAGGGAAGCAAAATTAGGAAGACACTAATTAAATGATATCCTTCTAAATCTACAGCATAGATTTTTTGGAATTTGAACTAAGTAATTTATTATTGTAATAGACCAGTTTACATGGGCTATATATAACGACCCATTATTTACATACATTGTAATTAATTCATAATTGAAGAAAACATACTACAACATATAACAAAACCAGGAAAGGACCGTATAGGTATAGAGTATTCAGAAACTGGGAAACATAAACAACTGGTTCATAAAGAATCTACATTGTCTCCCATTTATTTCATCATATCTAGAGTCCCTTTTGGCATATACTACTTAATAAACTTCTTCCTAACCTGGGGAAAGAAAACATACAAAAGGTTGAGCTCAAATGCTCAGTAAGGGTAAATAAAAGAAATATCAATCACATCATATTCATAAGAACATAACATTTTGGAAAACTTAACCTGCAAAAGAGATCATAATTTCATAACAATGGATAAATCATAGTAGTTTAATGTAATCCCAATAATCATATCATAAAACATGAAACTTTGTGGCATACACACATAATCGTAGTGAATCATTTCTTAGTAGTCAGGACTCATAGCCATGACTATCTTAGCGGACAAAGTCCATTTTGGAACCGAGTTCACTCCTCGTTCCAGTCATGTTTCACTGAACCAGATTAACTTGTCATTCCACACATTTATATCTCATGAGATATAAATATTTACCCAATGAATTGGAGGGAGATATAGGTCCCACCCATCTCATAATGATACCATTCTTATGTGTACCAGAAAATCATAAACCATAAAACATAACATAACCCATGTAATAAAAATGGGAATCTTAAACATCATGCCATCATAACATAATCCATATAAGATAAAAGGACATCATAAAAATAATTCCATCATAACATAATCTAATCAATGTAAAAAATAGGTATATAAACAGAACCCTATATTATCTTAGATGGAAAATAATTTTGATAATACACTTGAACTCCATTCTTGAGGAAAATATCCTTTCTACATCAAAAACATTTTTCCTTTCTTAACATGTCATACACTTTTATACTAGATAAATTTGATTAAAAATAAACATGAAAACATGTAAAGGAAGCTTCTTGTAAATAATGTTTTAAAATTCAGTCATGCCTTATAAGTTAAAAAACATTCTTCTCATACTTATGTCGGAAAAGTCAAAAAGTACCTCGTATGAAAAATGACAAATGATTCCTTTCATATCTTTTACTAAAAAACTCACCGAAGGGTAAATTTGTATTTAAACAATTGTTGAAGGATATAAATATTTCATATTGAGGAAACATGTATGTGGATGATAAATATTCCCCTGTAGATACCAAAGTATAAACAATCTCAGATAAAAATTAGATTGTGATATTTTCCCTTACCTGAGGTCCGATTTGTTTCGTAAGTGTCTGAACCTCCTGTATAATGAGTTAAATAATGTTTTTGACTTATTAAAAAATCATAATTATTTTTATGATATCATATATTGTTTTATTCTTAGATTCTTATTAGTTATATTTCATAACTACTTGTTATTCGGGTGTTTATTACTTTTTATTCTTATGCGTGTTTTGTTGAATAAATTCTTATTCTTATTATTAGGTTATAGATAAATCATTTACAGAATGGTATTAGTGTAATATGTATCATATTCATTCATTCAATTAATTTATATAATCATTATGCAATGAATATCATGTAGAACGAGTCGCATCACATCGTGGAGACGGTATTCCTTACATACACACAAGCAATGATATCGTTCCCATGATCGTGGAATAGTATTGGAGTGTATGTATAATATTTATGAATCAATATAAATTTAAAATAATCATATATAGTATTTATTTACACCATTATACTCTTCCAAGTATGGTGGTGGTGGAAAATAGATTACACCACGGCGTGGAGACGGTATTCCGTACGTACGCACGCGCGGTGATTTCATTTTCCATAGGATGGATATATGGTGAAATAGGGTTGTTTAATAATTATAATAACATATAATTATATGAGTGATACTGATGTTATTACTTCATAATTAAACAACTAAATAAAAAGAAGTGGAAGAAAAAATAAAGTTGAATGAATCGGTAACAGACATTACCTCTTCTTTGAAGCACCTCTTTGAGAACTCCTTTTAGGGCACTAAAACATTTTTTTGAAGATGGCCAGGACCTCTAAGATTTTTATAGGGAAGTGGAGAAGATAATTTGGCAGGTTTTGGCTGAGCATGAAGGCTCAAAGTGGTGTGAGGAAGAAAGGGAGGAGTTTCCCTTTTATAAGGTAGGAGAGGGGCACCTTTGGAAAAAAAATAATATTTTATTATAAATCCATATTCAGTTTTTAATAGCTCCAAATTGATTTATATCAAAGATAACATGCGGATGGGTCAAAATACTCTCATCCAATAGAATTTATACAAGTTTAGTTTTCTATTTTAACCTTATCATTTAGATTTAACTTTAAGTTAGATAATTAAACTTTTACCGTGTCTTATTGTTTTCTTCCACTAAAAGGTTAATAAACTTACTATAACAAGCCAAACGAACCCCAAGTTGTTTATTATTAATATATATAGCCTTATATAAGTAAATTGGCCGAACCAGAGATTTTTAGGAATAATATTACAATTAATAATATAATATTAGTTTTAATAACTAGTTTATGGAAATTTTGACACTACTTGATAATTGATTTTTGTGAAACTCATTACAGCATGATTAGTAAAAAAAATTTAATTAAATCAATAATAACATATCATATTACCTAATAAAATTATTTTAATTCATAAAAAGTCTAAATTTATTTATTTGGATATTTAAAACATCAATTATGTCAACATTTAATTAATAAGATAATTACTGCATCATCATTGTGTCATAAATAAATTAAATTATTTAATGTCTAAAAATTACAAATAAAATATCATTATGTAGTAAATATTTTTAATTTTCTAATGAATATTTATAGTCGAATTTATCTTATGTATAACTCTATATAAAAAATGATTTAGTTATTAAACTTTGATATTAACTATTTTAACCCTTCTTTAAATAAATTAATAATAAATATCCTAATCTAATCCATGTGGGCCTAAATGGTCATATTTTATTCCTAAGGTTGTTTTTGGTCGAATTACATTTATCCAATAGAATTAGGACATGTGTATGGGTAATAATAATATCATTTTTACCCTTAATTACCCTATTTACTTTTAACCGTGGTAAAAAAAGTAAAAAGTTACTATTCACCCAAAATATTTTCATCTCATTGAACCACATTTTCGTCCTTGATATTAACCGTGTCTCTCGGTTTTTTTAAATTACACTCACAGAAGCGGTAAAATTATGTTTTATGTGAATTTCCAAATTCTCATAGGAGGTGGGTAAAAGACGGTGAAAAATTCAATAAAATTTTTATATATCTAAAATTATTATAAAATGACTCCAATAAATTACATTGAACTTATATAAGTATTATGTATCAATTTTGACCAAAAATTAATTTAAATAAAATAAATAATTATTTAAATAAAAAGTCAGTTTTTATATAGTAACCGAGTGTTTTCACTATTCATCAAATATTGAATGTTTTCAGAAAAATACCAAAATTTAACCCTAGGATAATTTCGATATTCCAAATCCAAAAATGAAGTCCATTTTGAAAGATAAAATTTATAAAATATCAAAAATTGGGTATTGCTATTCATAATAGTTAGTTTTAATAATATTTTAATAGCATATCGTTGTTTAGTGAAACTCGGTATTGCGTACAACGCAAACTATCGAGGAAGGTTGCGGTTGCGTGTAAAGCAAGCCAAGATATTTTTGTGTGTAGTGATCGATTCCTTTGATTATTTACATAACATAAAAACAAAATATTTCTCATAAATGTCTCGGGTGTTACATTCTACCCCCCTTAAGATGAATTTCGCCCTCGAAATTCATCACTTTGTAACAAACAGATGAGGATACCTCTCCCTCTTCATATCCTCAAGCTCCCATGTAGATTCTTTCTAATTGGTTGTTCCTCCATAAAACATTCACCAAGTGAGTGGTCTTGTTCTGTAGGACTTTATTGCTATGATCCAGAATCTCTATCGGCTGTTCTTCATAAGAAAAATCTTGCTCCAGCGGTACAACTTCTGAGCTGAGTGCATGTGAAGGATCAGATATGTACTTTCTCAAAAGAGATACATATAACACATCATGAACTTGGGAGTGATTTGGTGGAAGCGCCAATCGGTAAGCTACCTTCCCAACACGATCTAGATTTTCAAAAGGACCGATATATATAGGGCTCAACTTTCCCTTCTTTACAAATCTCATGACCCTCTTCTAGGGAGATATTCGTAAGAACACATTATCACCCACTTCAAACACTAGATCTTTTCTTAGGTTGTCAGCATAAATTTTCTGTCGACTCTGATCTTCTCTTATGTGTTGTTGAATAGATCTGACCTTTTCTGCCATCACATCAACAAGATCAGGTCCTAATAGCTTTCTTTCCCCAATTTTACCCCAGAAAGTTGGAGTTTTGCATTTCTCTCCATAGAGGGATTTATAAAAATCCATATGCATACTGGAGTGAAAACTATTATTATAAGAAACTTCCACCAAAGATAGGTGTTTATCCCAACCACCTTTGAAATCCATAGAGCAATCTCTCAACATGTATTCTAGAGTTTGAATTGTCCTCTCAGACTAACCGTCTGTCTGAGGATGGTAAGCAGTGCTGAAACTCAACTCTGTATCTAGAGAATGTTGAATACTTTTCCAGAATTTCGAGGTAAACCTCGGATCTCGATCAGATATAATGGAAAGTGGTACTCCTTGCAATCTTACCACTTCCATTACATATATCCTAGCAAGCTGATCAACAGAAAAATCTTCTATAATAGAAATGAATTGTGCTGACTTCGTAAGACAATCAACTTTAACCAAAATAAAATTATTACCATTGGATGTTTTAGGAAGTCCAATGACAAATTCTACATTGATGTTTTCGCATTTCCATTCTGGTATGTGTAATGGTTGAAACATCCCCTTGGACTTTTGTCTCTTAGCTTTAACGTGCTAACAAACCAAGCATCGAGATATATATTTAGCAACATCTCTTTTCATGCCATCCCACCAGATGTACTCTTTCAGGTCCCTATACATCATTATACTTCCAGGATGAATAGAAAATGAAGAACTATGAGCCTCGTCTAGTAGATCCTTCTTTAATTATGGTATGGGAGGAACACAAACCCGATTCCTAAACTTTATAATTCCATCACAATCAAGGTTGAATTCAGGAACATTTCTCACCTTCTTTTAAAACTCTACATCTTCTTTCTCTCCCTCTTTAATCTTTACATGTATAGAAGTTTGAACATTCATTTGAGAAAGATATGATTTTCCCCTTCCATTATAATTCCAATATCCATCCTTTGTAAATCCATAAATATTGGATCTTTTGTGATCCTCATCATGGTTAAGCTATCATGGTCTTGTCGACTTAATGTATCTTCCACCTTGTTTTCTTTCCTATGGTGGTAATGAATTGAGAAATCATAATCCTTAATCAGCTCCAACCATCTTCTTTGGCGCATATTCGGCTCCTTTTGTGTGAAAATATACTTTAAACTTTTATGATCATTATAAATATCACACCATTCTCCATAAAGATAGTGCCTCCAAATCTTTAATGCAAATATTACCGCAGCTAACTCCAAATCATGAGTATGGTAATTTTGATCATGGATTTTAAACTGCCGTGTGGCATAAGCTATCACCATATCGTTTTGCATGAGAACACACCCCAATCCCTTCTTGGATTCATCACTGTAGATCAAAAACCTTTTTCCACTACAAGGTAGTGTGAGCTCAAAGGCCCTGTATAACCTTCTTTTCAACTCCTTGAAATTCTCTTCACTTTCCTCTGTTCAAAAAATAATTAACTCCTTTCCGAGTCAACCTGTTGTGTGGATTAGATAATCGTGAAAAATCATTCACAAAATGTCGATAATATCAAGCCAAACCAAGAAAACTTCATATCTCAGTTACTATTGTTGGTCTCGACCATCATTTGATAACCTCTATTTTTGCTGGATCCACAGATATCCCCTCTTTTGAGATTATGTGACGCAAAAATGCATCTTTTTGAACCAAAATTCACACTTGGTAAATTTAGCATAAAGATTCTCCTTTCTAAGGGTCTTCAATATAATTCTCAAGTGATCTTCATGTTATTATTTTCTCTTTGAATAGACAAGAATATCGTCTATAAGGACTACCAAAAACTGATCAAGATAGTCTCTAAAGACTCTATTCATCAGATCCATGAAGATAATAGGGGAATTAGTAAGACCAAATGAAATCACTATAAATTCATAGTGTCCATACCTTATACGGAATGTCGTCTTTGCTATATCCTCCCATTTGACCCTTAATTGATGATACCCTGAACAAAGATCAATCTTGGAAAAGTATTGAGCTCTGCGTAGTTGGTCAAATAAGTCATCAATGCATGGGAGAGGATATTCGTTCTTGATAGTGATCTTGTTAAGTTCTCGATAATCAATACAGAGTCTCATTGATCCATCTTTTTTCTTAACAAATAGAACAGGTGATCCCCAAGGTGACACACTAGGGCATATGAATTCTTTATCAAGATTCTCATGGAGTTGCTTCTTCAATTCCTGCAACTCAATTGGGGCCATTCTATAAGGTGTCTTTGAAATAGGAAAAGCACCCGGTACAAGTCCTATTGAAAACTCTACTTCACGATTTGGTGGAAGACCCGTCAATTCCTCCAGAAAGACATCATCAAACTCTCGTACAATGGTCATATTCTTAATCATGATTTTCTCACCAACCATTTGAGATAAATAACCTTCATTTAGTGGAATCAAGTCCCATAAGATGGAAGAAATTTCCACTGGAAGGTTATGTTCATCCTTGCATCAATAGAAGATCACAGATTGATCTGGAATATGAAATGTGACTTCCCTTCTTTGGAAATTGATATGAGATCCATATAATCAAATCCAATCCATGCCAAGAATCACATCAAATTCCACTATAGGAAGGATCACAAGATTTTCAGGAAGCACTTTCCCACAAACTTCAATCGGAGAAGAATTATAATCTTTTGATGCGACTATTGTGCGATTAGGGGTTGTCATAAATAACTCAACATCTAATTGTTCAGGTAATATGGCAAAACCCTTAGAAAATTTGTGAGAAATAAAAGAGTTGGTGGATCCAGAATCAAATAAAACATTTGCTACTTTAGAGTGGATGGTAAGTGTACCTTTCACCACTTCGTTATCATACTCTATATCACTTATAGAAATTGCATGTGACCTTCCATTGTATTTAGCCTTAAGAGTTTGTTGACGTCTATCATCATCAACAACCCTTGGATTAGGGCATTGATTTCCATAATGCCCCATTTCCTTGCACTTGTAACATTTAAGTGTTGGAAGTGCACTCTGGGTAGCCTTTTCTTTGTTCGCATCAGTAGACATCTTCTTCCCCTCATTGTGGAATTCAAATGCTCGATGACCATCCTTTCCACATTTGAAACATTTACTTGTCCCTTTAATACAACTCCATCCATGTTTCTTTCCACACTTTGAGAATAGGGAAAACTCATCTTCTTTTCAGTGTGCTCTTTAGATTTTCCTTTGAATTCCATTTTCCTCTTCTTAACAAACCCATATGACTGATGGGTTACTCCAATCTCCATCTCAACTTTGAGAGAACATCGAACGATTTCCTCGTAGCTATTGAAGTCCCTTATGGATAAATCCCTTCGAAGAGTAGGTTTTATACAACTAAATAATCGATCAATCTTACACTCAGGTTGGATAATAATACCAGAAGCGTACTTTACAAGTCTTGTAAAATTTGCTTCATAGGTACCAACAGATTCATCATCCTTTTTCTTCAGTTCAAGAAAATCCTTCTCCATCTTTGTTCGAAGAATACGAGGGAAGTAATTATTGAAAAATAAGTTCTTGAACTCGTCCCATTCAATAGACTCAATTTCATCTCTTTGCCTCATATTATTGATAATATTCCACCATTTAGCAGCATCTCCTTCCAAAAGATATACCGCTAAGATGAATTTATCATGTTCAAAACATTGAAGAACTGAAAATATCTTTTCAGCAGTACTAATCCATTGTTCAGCAACTAATGGATCAGTAGACCCGCTGAATAAAAGTGGACACTGCCTTATACAGGATTAAATATAATGTTGCTCCTTCCTTTGCTAGTTTTGATGTCCTGCATGATTCATAGCTTTAGAAAGTTGTGTGAGCATGGATACAAGATTTTGAATTCCAGCTCCCATTACGTTTGTTTGCTCAAGAGGAAAATCATTACATTGCCTGTCGCATTCCGCATTAACACGGTTCCTTCAGGTTCCAGCCATTGACTAAAACCATGAAGAAAAGTGTGAGAAACACTAACTATAATAGGAAAACCACATAATCAATAATAAAATTTCACACTTAAGGTCTTATCATAGGTTGTTCATGGCCATTTTTAAAACACTAATATTATGTTCTATGCTTAGACTTATCCTTAGGGTTCTTACTAAGGCTTTCGCATCCTTGTTTCCAATGGTTGAGTATACCTTTCCACTGATACCAACTACAATGACCCATAAATTACATACATTGTTATTACATCAGAATTGAAGCACACCTATTACAACATATAACAAATCTAGGAAAGGACTATATAGGTATAGATTCTTTAGAAACTGGGAAACATAAACAACTGGTTCATAAATCATCTACATTGTCTCCAATTTATTTCATCATATCTAGAGTCCCTTTTGGAATATCCTACTTAATAACCTTATTCTTGTGCTTGGGAAAGAAAAAATACAAAAGGGTGAGCTCAAATGCTCAGTAAGGGTAAACAAAAGAAATATCAATCAAATCATATTCATAAGAACATAACCTTTGGAAAATCATAACCTGCAAAAGAGATAAAAATTCATAACATGGGATAAATCATAGTAGTGAAATATAATTCCAACAATCATAAATTAAAACATGAAACTTTGTGCCATACACACATAATCATAGAGAATAATTTCTTAGTAGCCAAGACTAATAGCCAAGACTATCATAGAAGACAAAGTCCATTTCTGAACCAAATTCACTCCTCGTTTCAGTCATGTTTCACTGAATCGGATTAACCTTCCGTTCCAGTCATGTCTATCTGATGAAATATAAACCTTTACCCAATAAATTGGAGGGAGATATAGGTCCTACCCATCTCATAATGATACCATTCTTATGTGAGACAAAAAATCATAAACCATACATCATAAAATAACCCATGTAATAAAAATGGGAATATTAAACATCATACCATCATAACATAATCCATATAAGATAAAAGGACATCATAAAAATATTCCATCATAACATAATCAAATCAGTGTAAAAAAATAGGGATAGAAATAGAACCCTATATTATCATAGATGTAAAATAATGTTGATAATACACTTGAACTCCATTCTTGAGGAAATATCCTTTCTACTTCAAAAACATTTTTCCATTCGTAACATGTTATACAATTGTAAACTAAAAGAAGTTGATTAAAAATAAACTTCAAAACGTGTAAATGAATCTTCTTGGAAGTAATATTTTAAAAATCCATTCATGCCATATAAGTTAAAAAAACATTCTTCTCGTACTTATGTCAGAAAAGTCAAAAAGTACCTCGTACGAAAAACGACAAAAGATTCCTTTCATATCTTTTATTAAAAACTCACCGAAGGGAAAAATTGGATTTAAACAATTGTATAAGGATATAAATATTACATATTGAGGAAACATGGATGTGGATGATAAATAGTTTCCAGTAAATTCCAAAGTATAAACAATCTCAGATAAAAATGAGATTGTGTGATTTTCCCGTACCTTAGGTCCGATTTGCTTCGTAAGTGTCTGAACCTACTGTATAATGATTTAAATAATGATATTGACTTATTCCAGAATCATAATTATTTTTATGATATCATATATGGTTATATTATTATCTTCTTATTAGTAATATTTGATTACTACTTGTTATTCGGGTGTTTATTACTTTTTGATCTTATGCGTGTTTTGTTGAATAAATTCTTATTCTTCTTATTAGGTTATAGATACCTAATTTCCAGAATGGTATTAGTGTAATATGTATCATATTCATTCATTCAATTCATTTATATAATCATTATGCAATGAAGATCATGCAGAATGAGTCACATCACATCGTGGATATGGTATTCCGTACGTACGCACGTGTGATGATATCGTTCCCATGATCATGGAATTGTATTGAAGTGTAAGTATACTATTTCAGAATCAATTTCAATTTAAAATAGTAATATATAGTCATTATTTACACCATTATACTCATCCATGTAAGATGGTGGTGGAAAATAGATTACACCACGTCGTGGAGACGGTATTCCGTACGCACGCACGCGCAGTGATTTCATTTTCCGTAGGATGGATAGATGGTGAAATAGGGTTGTTTCTTACTTATAATAAGATATCAGTATATTAGTGATACTGATGTTTTTACTTCATAATGAAACCATTAAGGAAGAATAAGTGGAAGAAGAAATAAATTTGAACGAATCGGTAATGGACATTACCTCTTCTTTGAAGCGCCTCTTTTAAACCTCCTTTTAGGGCACTAAAATTGGACTTTGAAGAAGACCAGGACCTCTATAATGTTTCTAGGAATGTGGAGAATAGAATTTGACAGGGTTTGGCCGAGCTTGAAGTCTCAATGAGGTGTGAGGAAGAGAGGAAGGAGGCCCCCTTTTATAAGGGAGGAGTGGGGCACCTTTTGAAAAACTAAAAATATTATTTTATTATAAAGCCATATTCGGTTTTTAATAGGTAAAAATTGATTTATTTCAAAGTAAAGTTGGGGATTGTTTGAAATCATCTCATCCAATTGAATTTATACAAGTTTAGGTTTCTATTTTAACCTTAACATTTAGATTTAACTTTAAGTTAGATAATTTAACGGTTACCATGTATTCTTGTTTTCTTACACTATAAGGTTAATAAACATATTGTAACAAGAAAAAAGATCCCCAAGTTGTTTATTATTAATATATATAACCTTATCTAATGAATTTTTCCGAACCATATATTTTTAGGAAGAATATAACAAACAATAATATAATATCTGTTTTAAGAACTATTTTATGTCAATTTTGACACTTTTTGGTAATTGATTTTCTTTGAAAATCATAATAGCCTGATTAGTTCTAAAAAAGTTAATTAAATAAATAATAACATGTCATATTAACCATGAAAATTATTTTAATTCATAAAAAGTCTCATATTCTATTTATTTGGGTATTTATAACATCAGTTATGTCAATATTTCATTAATAAGATAATTACTTCATCATCATTCTGTCATAAAAAAATTAAATTATTTAATGTATAAAAATTACAAATAAAATATCATTATGTAGGAAATAGTTTTATCTTTCTAATGAATATTTATAGTCGAATTTATATTATGTATTACTCAATATTAAAAATGATTTATTTATTAAATTTTGATTTAAACTATTTTAACCCTTGTTTAAATAAATTAATAATAAATGTCCTAATCTAATCCATGTGAGCCTAAATGGTCAAATTTTATTCCGAAGGTTGGTTTTGGTCGAATTACACTTATCTAATAGTATTAGGACATGTTTTAGGGTAATAATAAAATCATTTTTACCCTTAATTACCCTATTTAATTTTAACCGTGGTAACAAAAAGTAAAAAGTTACTATTCATCAAAAAAAATCATCTCATTGAACCACATTTTAGTCCTTCATATTAATCGTGTCTCCTAGATTTTTAAAATTCCACTCATAGAAGCGATAAAATTATGTTTTATGGAAATTTCCAAATTCTCCTAGGAGGTGGGTAAATGACGGTGAAAAGTTCAATAAAACTTATATATATTTAAAATTATTATAAAATTACTCCAATGAATTGAATTGAAGTTATATAAGTATTATGTATCAATTTTTTCCTAAAAATAAAATTAAATAAAATAAATAATTATTTAAATAAAAAGTCGGTTTTTAAATAGTAACCCAGTGTTTTCACTATTCATCAAAAATTTAAAGTTTTTAGAAAAATACCATAATTTCACCCTTGGCTAATTTCGATATTCCGAATCCAAAAATTAAGTCCATTTTGAAAGATAAAATTTATAAAATTTCAAAAATTGGGTATTACTATTCATAACGGCTAGTTTTAATAATATTATAATAGCATATCGTTGTTTATTGAAACATGGTATTGCGTACAACGCAAGATATCGAGGAAGGCTGAAGTTTCATATAAAGAAAGCCAAGATAGTGTTGTGTGTAGTGAAATATTCGTTTGATGATTTATATAAGATAAAAACAAAATATTTCTCATAAAAGTCTCGAGTGTTACACTATAAATAATGGTCAAATATATGAAGGAAAACATCTAGATCTACTAAAAAGTAACATGATTATAGTAAATCATTTTATGAGGCAACACCCTCATACATTAAGAAGATATTTTTTCCCAGTGGTGGGATTATGGTGTATTGACATTCTTGAAAATATATTTGATTTCATGGTGTGTTTAGATAGTAAATAGGTTTTTCATTCTATTTTCCTTTTTGAAGGTATAGTTGACTAGATGTAGTCAATGGATAAGAATATAGAGTATAGTATGGATATTAATTCATTGGAATGGGCTAAATTTAAGAATATATCCATTGAAAAATATATTCCTATGTTTGTTCAAAATTTGAGGGAAAATCCATGATTTGTATTAAAAATGGGATGATTCAATGGCTGTGTATAATGCAATCTTTAAAATTTTCCAATATAAACTCCAAATTAAATTCAAGATCATAATAGTAAAATTATTCAATTATAATTTGGATTTAATCCTAGAAATATAATTTAATTGGACTTCGTTGAATTCAAATTTTATGAGAATACTTTTCGCAATGATGAAACTATAGAAATGGATTTTTCTGATGATCATGGTACATTGAAAATGTGAATAAGAAATGGACCTGATTGAAGGGAATTGGTAAGAATCAGAAAAATAAATGTGATGTTAAGCAAATCTGATTTCCAGTTTCTAAAATGTGTGAAAAAACGAACCCTGGGTAATGCCATAATAATTAATTGATGTGTTTTCTATGTGGTATGTTTTGACATATGCCATAATATAATATTGAAAATGATATTATGTTTAATTATAATTATAAATCTATAATGTTTTTATATGCGGTTATATGTGGGATTATTAAAATACATACCCAACAAATAATCTAAATGATTTAAATCATCTATATTTTAATAATAAAGGTGAAGTTAAATCTATTGAGACAATGTTAGCATTTTTTAGGTCCATCCAATGAAGTGGTATCAGGTACATTTTTTGTTCTATCAAATTTTTTTGATGTTTTTTATACGAGGTCTACCCATTCCTCTATTTCCAACGAGTTTTCTAGAAAATTGGAGATATCAACTCAAAAAACGAAACAAGTACGTGTTTTTAAAATAAGAGGGGAAAATAAAAGGAAAATGGAATTATAATAATCTTCTTATAATTATATATTGTACGGATATTCCATCAAACAATTTATTCCCGAGTAGATTTTGATGTTATTATGGGTATGGATTGAATTTCAGTTTAGCGTGCTATGATGAATTTTAATGTAAAATAAGTTTTTTATAGAATGATTTTATGTTTTTATAAAAACATTAACCCATAACATTGATTAAATATAATAAATATGATAAAATTTTACAAGATGTAAATGAATGTTAACTTACACAGATTATTTAAAAAAATGTAACATATATGTTTAATTATTTGATATTGATAAATGAATACCGGGGTGATATTCTTTCTGAGATTCATTGTGTTATACATATTTTGAATGTTCATTTTAAAATTGTCTTATTGTATGATTCTAGAAATATTTTAGTAAAACCATATAAAATTTCTCATGTGGAAATTATAGAATTTAAAAGGCAGTGGCATGAGTATCTTGATAAACATTTCTTTCATCACATCACATCACCATGTGGGGTTCTAGTTTTTTATTTAAAATGAAGATGAGTCCATGATTGTTTTACTTTATGATATAGATTTCAAAAACATTACTATTACGAATAATAATCAACTTCCTCATATATATTACTTGTTTTATCTTCTCTAGGGATCTCAATATTTTTCAATTATTAGCTTGATATCTTGGTACCATTTTTTGATGGTGAAAGTGGTCGAAATTCAAAATACATAATTTCTTACTAGATGTGGGTGTTATGATATTTTTTTTATCCAATTTTGAATGGAAAAATATACTTCTATATTTACGGTTCTTATGAATAAAATATTCCATTAAAATTTGGATATGTTTGTTATTGTTTTTTATTGATGATATTCTTGTTTTAAGAAAAAAATTATGATTTCCATGAAAAAAATTATGGATTGTTCTAAAAACCCTCAAATGTAATAAGTTATAATTTTATTATTAAATATGATTCATTGTTGCAATATATTTATTTCCATAAGAAAATTTTTAATTAAGATGTCATTAAAGTTGATCCAACAAAAAAAAGTGATTGATGAATTTCCAAGACCAAATTTTTTTATTGAGAAGTCATTGTGGCCTTTGGGTCCTTTGGTTATGATGATCCTTTGTTCTTTTTTTCTAAAAGTCATTGAAATTTATGGACTAATTGTTGGATGTGTGTGTGTGTGTGTGTTTTTTTGAGATTTGGATCTGGTTTCATTACATCTACTACAGTTTATCCTCGTGAAGGTACTACTCGATGGGTGACCTCAAATGAGTTATTAGTGTACTGACACCCATAATCATCCATTTATTCTTCTCTTTGAACATATGAGTACTTTATCATGAATCTAATGAATTTTTTTGTTCTGGAATCATGTTGAATCAGGTTTACCTGCTATGATTGTTTCACAAGATTCATCAAGTGGGTGGCTTCAATGTGATATATGTTTGTTGGAATCTATCTTCTGGACTTTTCCTCACATTTTAGTGTTGGAGGTGTTCTCTACCTTGTTTTACTTCTTGCACGGTTTAATTGTTTGAAGGGGTGACACTTCTCATTGACTGACTCCACTATTTCATTTTCTATTAGGGGTCATTCCATGTTATTCTTTTTTTATAATAATATGTTTACCATTTTAACATTTATTGTCCTTTTCCCTCCATGTTTGTTTTTTTAATTTTTTTGGTTTTTGTAATTTGATCCCTCTTACACCATTTTTGGAAAAGATGTTCAATTTTTTTTTACAAAAGGTGGATTCACCCCAATGAAATTTTTTAAAAATATATAATTAATTTTTTTCGACTAATAGGCTATAATCGACATTTTTTTTAAAAAAATTCATTGTTACCTATGCCACTAAATATGTTAACATGAAAAGGGTTTTATATTAATTTGGATAGAAGAATTTAGATATTTTTAGGAATTGAAGTGGGGATTGGTGAAAGCACTAGTTCTTGTCCTTCTTTATATAAATTATGATTTTATCATCTATATAGATGATTTATTGAAGGGACATGGTTGTGATATGATGTATAATTATCAAGTAATTGATTATGATTCTAAACTAATAAATCCTCATGAGCTAAATTTTCCCACACAGCATTTGGAATTTATAGTTGTGGTTTTCACCTTGAAAGTTATTTGTTTGATTTTTATAGAGCCAAATGTGACATATATATTGACCTTAATAATTTTATGTCTATATTTACTAAGATAGAAGTTAAAATTAAGAAGAGAATATTGTTGGAAATGAAAATGGATTATGATATCCTGATCAATTACAATCATGGAAAGGAAAATTACGTGGCAGATGCCTTGTGTTGAAAAAATAATATTATTTTCCGAATTTTATGTTTGGACGATGACCCCTTTGTCAATAATATGATGAATATTGGATTCAAAGATGTTGTTGCACTACTGGAAATATGACTTTTACCAACGGTTTTGGCCAAACCGTTGGTATAGTTCATTAATTTGGACCTATACCAACGGTTTGGCCAAAACCGTTGGTATAGGTCACTTATATGGACCTATACCAACGGTTTTGGACAAACTGTTTTTATAGGGGGGGACCTATAGGAACTATACCAACGGTTTTGGCCAAACCGTTGGTATAGGTCCATTATAGAGACCCTATACCAACGGTTTGTCCAAAACCGTTGGTAGAGGTCCTAAAAACAAAGCACCTATACCAATGGTTCTCAAAACCGTTGGTATAGGTCCTTCAATTTTTAATCGAATCTTCATACCGAGAACATTATATAAATCAAAATTTAAAATTATTATAACAATAAATATATATATTTATGAAATTATGTTCACAAAATTCATGTTAGGATAGTGTTTAAATCATTCAAATATAAACTAGAGGCCCTGGGATCAAATCCCACCGAATGTTTTTTTTTGAAATACATATACCAATGGTTTTGAGAACCGTTGGTATAGGTTTTCATATTAATTATACCAACGGTTTTCCCAAAACCATTGTTATAGACCTATTGTCACGGCTTACTTCCCAACGGTCCTCCAAACCATTGGTATAGCCTATACCAATGGTTTGAGGGCCTATACCAACAGTTCCAAACCGTTGGTATAGGGTATTTTTCTAGTAGTGTTGTGGGAAATTAATATATTTTTATTGCTGGTGTCAGATCATCCATTTCTCTTATAAAAATTTATGAAAGTGAAAACAGAAGAACATGAGTTATAACAATAGGTAGAATACATTAATAAAGATAATTTCCTTGAAATTAATGTTGATAATGATTTTTTCATGTTATTTGGAAAGAGTGTAGGTGGGCCTTTTGATTCGTAGATGATGAATGAATTATTATGATATGCACATAGTTCACTATTTTCAGTTCATCATGGATGTACTAAGATTCAAAGGGATCTTTAGGAATATTACTGGTCGGATGGAATGAAAAGAGATATAGATTATTTTACCTCAAAATGTTTTACATATCAATTGGTTAAAGTAAAATATCAACTATCAGTGGAAACTCTTTATCCTTTTCTAGTGCATTAGTGGAAATGGGAAAATATATCCATAAATTTTGTTGTAGGACTACAAAATACATCTCGACGTCACAATGGGATTTCAGTTATTGTTGAACGTCTAAAAAATCTTCTCATTTCATTTCAATTTGTGATAATCTATCTTTAGATCAAATTACTCAGTGGTACCTCAAATATATTCCTAGGTTATATGGATATACTCTCTCCATTATAAATAACCATGATCCCAGGTTCACATATAACTTTTGTAATGTTCTTTAGAATCTATTGGGAACTGAATAAAATTGTAACACATCCTTTCTTCCTAAATTTGATTGAAATAGTGAGCGTATAATTCATTTCACGGAAAAAATTTTATATTCATCTTCAATGTATTACTAGAGAGTTTGTGATCAATATCTTTCTTTAATTTAGTTTTCTTATAATAAAAATATTCATTCTAGTGTACATATAACGCCTTTTGAGTAATTTTATTTAATGTTTTGATGAACTCCATTATTTGTGGATGAAGATGGGGAAAGAAAGTTGACAGGAACAACATTATTAGTTCATGTGGTAGAGAATGTAATCACGGTCTAGCAACATATGAGGATAGCTCAATACCGGTAGAAACGTTATAAAGATATCTGAAGGCTGGTTATTAATTTTGAGGCAGGTGATCTTTTTTGCTCAATGTTTTTTCATGGAAATGTGTGATGTGTTTTCGTAAGAAGGGTATGTAGATTCCATGGTTAATTGGACCCTATGAAATTCTAGGAAATATGATTTAGTTTCCAACAATGTGGCTTCAAATCCGATTTTATCCAAGGAGAAATGATTTTCAAGTTTCAATGTAATTAATGTATATTTCAGATTCATATATTGTTATGACACCAGATTTATTTTAGCAAGAAGGGAAGATTTCAAATAAGAAAAATTCATTTCATATTCTTGATCATAGAGATAAAACATTTCATAATAAGGTAATTCACTAGGGTTAGGGTTTACAGAGAAACCATATTTTTTGAAGAAGCATGGGAATTTGAATATTCTATGGGGAACAGAATCCTAACTTGTTTAATATGTAAATAAAATTTACGAGGGTGATATATCATGATGGGGGTGGGGGTGAATGTTACAACTGGTAAATATAAAATATTTTTTATCTAGATATAAGTAGAAAAATTCATTATAATTGTCTAATGAAATAAGTGCTAATTATAGATATTAAGGAATATATAAAAATTTAACAGTATCCTTACCAATGAGGGAAAAAACATTCATGTATCTAATAAGTGAAAATATCATATATATATATATATATATATATATATTCTATACCCTATAAAAACATGACATCACATTTTTTCAATTCTCATGGTTAGAAGAACCACGATCCAACCATGCCAAATGATATTCTCTTCTCATAGAGCCAAATGGCATGCTTTCTGCATGGTTTAAGGAACCATGCTTGAGACGTGTGTCTCACACCTGATCCACATAGGAACTGACAATGAAAATATATGGCTACTCCGAACTATTTATGATAATATTATAATACATAAAAGCCTCCAAAAATTTAAAATTCAACACATTAAGTACAAAAACTCAAAAGATATTCTCCAAATAGTTAAATAATTAAAATAACTAATAATTAATGTTTTGCGTTTGAATGGATTGTGTTTTTTTAGATAGATGATTTTTTTTTAAATTTTATATTGTTTTGTTAATTAGATATACTTTATTCAATAATACTAACATTTATTAATATAATAGATTTTTTTAAATCATATTGAATATTATCAGTTGGATAAGATGATGTTAAATGGATTGAATTCATTAATCATAATAAATATTTCTATTATATGAAAATTGAATTTTTTTTGGTTTTCATGAAATGCTTATATATATTTATAAAGAAAATGTTTCCTATTTTACAATGTTATATCTGAATGTTATAAAGTGTTATGGTTTCATGTTTGATAAAAATTAATTTACAAAGTTATTGTTAGACATTTTATATTTCATGTTTTAAAATATTGATTTTACAATGTTGAAATTTAAATTTCTATAACGTTTAAATTAAAATTTTATGTTGAAAATTTTAAAATTTTGATGTCCCAAATTTGATGTTTTATGTTAAATAATTCAGATAATAAAATGTCGAGGTTAAGATATGTACAATTTTGATGATATAATGTATAACATACAATTTATAAAATGATTATTCAATAGATATTAAAAAACATAAATAATGTTGTGTTTATATAAATTCAATGAAATGTTTGTTATATCCTGTTTGTAACAATATTTGGAAAATTCTATACGGCTTAAAAAACATGTAGAAAGAATTATTTTACAAAGAGTGTTTAAATATTAATTTATGTTATTAAGAAACTTAATATTGTTTCCTTCCATGGAAATCATTGAATCACCCATAAAAAGAGGTGAAAAGTACAAATATACTTAAAACTATTCATGTGTGTGAAAATTTTATGTTATCCAAAGTTTATTTTGTTTTGAGATTCATTCCAAATATGAGTTTCTTATTAATAATTTCTAGACAGATGTTTATAAACATAGTATTATATAGAACATTACTTTAGAGAACTGATCATAGCATCAGACATATTTTCATTGTAGAAGTATTGTGGGAAATGATTTTTATCATTCTGATAGAATTCATATATTATACCATGATAAATTTCAATGATATGCAATAGATTGAGATTCTCGAATGTAGGAACACAATATGGAAATATATTGTAAGGAGAAGAAATTGTTAATAATTCATACAAGGAATTCGAAAAATGTCTTTTAGGTAACCATGAATTTGATAATGTCCATGGTTGGAATTTCACTCCAATAAAATTTTTAGTGGAGTAATTTGGTTGATGTCCTTGATATTATCTAGAAAAATATTGATGAATCTATCACATACAAGGAATTAGAGAATTTTCCTTCAGGTAACCATGACTTGACACATCAAGTGTTTTATCTTCAAGGGCTGGAAACTGAGAGCACTGAACACATTCTCATGGTATTTGATATGGTCATGATATTTGAAGGATTTTAAAACCGAACCAACCACATATAATTCTACTAATTTCTTGAGAATTTTATTTTTGAAATTTTGAATAGACTACATATAAGTGGCTCAGACATTCTTTATAGTGAAAAGTATCACCTGATAGTAGAAAGTCCCCTTAGGACCTTCAATATAGTGGAATCCTTATACTTGTGGTTTATCATGATATTATTTTTTTATGGAATCCATCCATGACGTAGAGGGCTTGGAACCCTACTATATCATTATTCAATAGTTCTTTCACCAAAACTATAAAATCATCATAAAACAAATGGTGGTTGAGGTCCTCAAAATAAATATAGATGATGATATTTCCATTCTATTCCTTATATGGGACATAATTTTCTATAAATATGTTGTAATTTATATCCTCGATAACATTTGAAATGATATGATAGTCAATATAAATTTCAACCCTTACACTGTGAGAGAGATACATATTTCATGAAGGTTTTTTGAACTCACTATGTCTCAGTGGGAGGAAATGATGAGAGACGGTAACATGAGGCTCCAAACCTGGAATATCATTATAGGTCCATGTGAATAAATCACTACCCTATATTATATAGGCCACATCCTACAAATTTACATCTAGAGACATGGGTTCACTCATTAATATGAGCCTCATATATTTCTTCGTTCAATGAATCACTTTGGTTATCTCATCAACGGTGGTGGAGACCCAATCTTCAAATAAATTAGGGGAATATTTCATATCCTCTTCAACATTTAACTTCAGATAATTTGAGGAGGTGGTAGAACATCTTGTCCAATGGCGCATAGTAATCACTAGTATCTTCCCTAGAGGGTATGAAATCCTCAATAAAGCACTACAGTTCTACGGAGACTGTGGTGAAAAAAGATGTCGATTTATATTCTTCTGGATTACAACTATTAGGTCCAATCTATATATTGAATTAATTGGGACTATTTTCTCATTTTCATTCCAAAATTTCATTTTTGAATGTGTGGGAATTCTTGGGATTTGAGTAAATGGGGAGAACATCTCTGTACTTCATAGGAGTTTGATCCTACAGTAGGATACCAGAATATATGATGTCGGATTTCATGGTATTCTCTATGTGTCCATGTTCATAAAGACACCAAAACACTATTTTACGGATATAATAAAACACCTACAATGTAAAACATTGTGGTATTTGACCAATGAATTTTCCTTAAAAACCAATCAATAAATTCCATAAATGGACTGGTTGGATTTACCATAAAAATCCATGTGTTCATTGATGTCCTTAGCTCTATTTGATTAATTCTTCATTACATCCAGTTTTATTGTACATAAAATTAGAATAATGGGCATCAAATGAATCATTGGGGAACACATTTCCCATGAGTACCCCTACATAACCATTGTGGTAGTATTTGAGTCACTGGTGGTATGAAGAGGGTAAAACTACATTAAATTGAATCTAGGGTATTCCTATGAGTGTGTTGTAGGAAGTACCCAATGAGACTATAATGAATTATGTTATTTATTTCAAACCATAAGATGAATTATTCATTGAGAAATTACTGCATGGATACATCTTAATCTTATCATATCCTAGAAGCACAAGATTGGTGGGTTTCATGTATTTTTCAGGGAGTCCCAGCATGTGCACAATCCATGTCGAAATGATGTTCATTCTAGTTCTAGAATCTACTAGAGAAGGGAAAGATCAACATTCCATTGAACTGAACAATAATTTAAGGTAACTTTATGTTCCCCTACAACATAACACCCTCATTATTCCCATAGAATGAGCTGATGGATCAATATTCAATGTTCTCATCATCATTATCATAATAGGACTTTGTGGCATTAATATTAACATTGAACTACAGTGCATTTTCAAATATTAAATATGAGTCACAAAAATTTCCTCCCCCAAGAGGAGAGCCTCTCGGATTGAAAGCATCATAGGTATGCTAGTGAGGTGCTTTAAGAGAGCATACTTCAACTACATGGGAATTTTTTCCAATGTAGAGTTTCCCTTATCCACGGGTGTAGATGATGACATTGGATTAACAATTAGGGTTACGGGTAGTAATGAAATTATTGTGACATTATTTAGCTATCTTGATCTGATCAACTATCACTTTTTAGTCATTTAGCTATGGTCATGATCTATCCATACACAAGTGGTCATAATGAGGTCATGAATAAGATTTATGGTAAACTAAAACTAATGATGTAGATTCAAAACTGATGGAATAGAACGGGTGGTCTATTACTTTATTCTCATTGAAAACCCTTCCTCTCTGTATTATTAGAATAAAAATCCTAGTTTGAGGCACTGTAGTAAGAATTCCAGAGGATCAAACATCATCCACATCTCCATCGAAGTCATATTCCATAGGAACCAAAGTAGTTTAAATTTCATTCATATAATATGAGACATTTTGAATCTATTAACTAGATCGATGGAAAACATCACATTATAATAATTCTCATAATTAGTGGAACACTCCTTGGCTTCCTATAACTTGAGTTGATCTCCAATTTTGGGTGGCATTAAGTCACCAAGGGTGTGATATGGATTTATCATCGTTATGTGAATCCGATTTTACTGGAACCATCCATATATATTAATCTGAGACCCTAAATGATATGATATATACATAGAGGTAGATATCATAAGAGGTGTGAAAAACTAATGATTTTTTGGTTTTCCCATGTGGGCATGGATAATACAAAGAGTCTGAGACACAACATTAAAATCCATCCAATCATGGTAGTCTAGTTTCCAATGGATTTAACTTACATTCAATCACTATAGTCTTCACTATCACGTTGGTTTCAGTAGTGACATTTTTCACATATGATGGTATTCCACCAAATACTACTAATCCATGATCTTCATGGTCTTGTATCCAATCAATAAAAAATATTCATTCCATGATGGTGTATTGAAGGATAATTTCGTATATGTGGTGATCAAGACAACTAGTAAGATGGGACACCATGGGTCACTTATGTTATGAATGATTCTAAATTCCCCAATTAAGGGAACATATTAAATAACATAGGACCTGAAAATCCATGAACAAATAGTTCCTATGTATTTTATATATGAAAGTAACCATGTTGTTCGTTCCTTGACAATGTACTAGAGCCACATTTTATTTTGGAGGTAGCTTCTACTGGAGAGGTTGTGTAAATTAGTTCTGTAACGGGGGATGTTGTCTATAGAATATTAGTGATCAGAGAGACTCATAGAGAAAAGGGTTCACCTGATGTATAATACTAGGAACCCATATATTCATGGTGTTAACATTTTATATATTTATTGATTTTATCATTGGAGATATAAATGGAAATGTCTGTGACAAATGACCAGTTCCCTACATGTCTTATTCCTGATGATGATCATTTTTATAGAATTATTAATATCCATTGGGGTTGTATGGGGAGATGACGGTAGGTAATAGATCATTCTTAAATTTCAAAATTCACATAATAAAATTATTTTCATTTTAAAAAGGCATATAGAGTCTGTGAAGCCTTTACACCTGGCGACAAGGCTGATTACAATAACATTTTATCATTTCATGAACCTAAAGAGTTCGGTGATGCTAGTATAGAGTGTGGTGGTGCTCAGTAATTTGGGTAATTATCATCAAATAACCTACCAATCAGAAATAGACCCTGTGAAATGTTGTCTATACCAGATGAATTTAGGCCCTTGAGATTCTATATGATGGACTGGATCATTGCATCCCACTATTGTTCTAGTGTCAACAACATATGACAGATCCTGGAGGAGAAGTGGCCAAGATAATATATAGGTTTACATATTCCTTTAAATGGAGTTAATAAGGGGTAAAAAACACCATGGGTTCTCATACATTGGAAACCTATGACTTGTTCAAATTTCCATCATGGGGGATTCCCACATACCTTGTCACTAGGGCCTCAAGGTTTGCAGTGAGGGCAGTTATCATGTAATCTTCGAAATAGTCTTTGTCCATGATTATCTTGATAGTGTCATCAAATCTAATAGTATCATGGAAGTTATCCTCGGAATTATTATTTCTCTACTCAAGAACGGTAGGAGAATCATACCATGGGAATGTGCCATATCACCCATCTTCAATCATAATTTGATGAGTGATTCCACCAAGTATGAAAAGGGGATTTTTCCCACAGAGTATCAGGTGCCCCACGGAAGGTGGGATGGGTTCCCATAAATAATTGTTTTTTTTCAAGTTTTACATAGCAATGAGATCAATGGTGAGACATCTATTCTTCAAATTCTGAATCAAGGATACTACCTTAAATTTTGTCTTTTCATTCAGTGAAGCTTAGGATAATTTTGAGGGTTAGTGTTTTCCCTTCCAATTTTCAATTTACCAATTTGTATATAGAAGCATCATTTTTGTGGGATATATGAGGCAAATATATTAAAGAAACTTGAATGTGAGAAATCCTACTCATGGACTACTTCATTAAGTGTCTAAGATTAAAGATGATCTGTCACGACCCGCCCTCGGGGCCCGTGCCGTAACTACCCCAAGCCTGCCTTCCATAGCCCAGGGGCTGGCGACTAGCACCAAAGGCGTAAAATCCTGATAACTGGGAAGGAATTATATTTATAAAAGAAAACAAGCACCACAAAGTACAAGAGGAAGCAAAACACTAAGTAAAAAGGAATGTGCTGAAAAGTAAATAGGCCAGAATACAAACCCAAAAGAAAGTACAACTACAACTGAACGAAAGTACAACAGAAAAAGACAAACAACTGGAGGAAGGAAGCAGCTCCTGGGTCATCCTCCTCGGATCCTACCTGATGGGTAGGTACAGATAGTTCATCTCCTGGATCGTCCTCCACAGATCTTACCTGAAGGGTAGGTACAGATAGCCTCCTCAACGCTCTCATCCGCCAACTTCCTCCGGGTGTCGTCTTGTCGTGCAATCCATCTCCGGGTACTGACACGTCGTGTAGTCCATCTCCGGGTACCGTCCAGTCCTCGAACACTCGGCCTCCTTTATCCCTGCCTGTCGTCTGCAATCAACACAATGAGGTGCGGGCATAGCCATGCAGGGGTGAGTATAACGATACTCAGTAGGGACCCCAAGACCCTCAAGGTCTCTCTGAAACCAACAAGGATAACCACAAAGAAGATCTAAATAGATAACCACTTCTTAGGTATATGCCCATAAATATACCTAAGTTATCAAGTAACCCATCTCAACCATGAGGAAACACATGGATCATGAAATCAACGGATAACACCTACCCAGGTATATACCCATACATATACCTAAGTTATCAAGTGACCCATCTCAATCATGAGGTATACGCAAAGGTCAAAAGTCTCAGCTCAAACCAGGATTTTCATTATCGAAACCGTAACTACTGAAGAGCTCTGTCTCTGGAGTGTGCAGTAGTCCTGTCACGACTCGGAGGTACTGCTCACTAACCTAAGACTGCTGAATAACTCCACCCATCGAGTACTGCGGGCCAGCTGCTACAACCATGCGCTCCCATGTGCCGCTACAACTAAGCGCACCTCTGTCGTGGGTCTGCCACTACAACCAAGCACTACCATGTGCCGCTACAACCAAGCGCACCTCTGTCGTGGGTCTGCCGCTACAACCAAGTGCTCCCATGTGCCCCTACAACCAAGCGCACCTCTGTAACACACCGATTCATTCGATCAGCAGTCGTCGGGTCTCAGCTAGCTACACGGTCTCCGTACTCCGCACACTCGTCACTGGGAGGGTCTAATCCACGAGCTACAGGTCGATACTCTAGGTATCTTAAAGTCCCACAGAGAAGTATCTCAAAGGACCTCCTCATCATAGGGGTCCCAACACAACAGACGGTGCGTCAATCGGACGCCCGGTCTGTGAGTTATTAGACTTTTCATCCCAGGGGCCCGGTTGGTTTCGGGTGTGAACCAACCCGGCCGTATCTCAACTGCACCCCAAACTCTCATAGGGTATACTCATAGGGACCGTTTCTCAACGTGATCACCAACGCCGCTGACGGTTCGTCAAACTGACGTCTGGTCTAAAAGATATCAGCTTTTCCGTTCCAGGGGCCCGGTTGGATTTCGGTGCGATACAACCCGGCCACTATCCATCTGCATCCAAAACTCGGGCGGAGGATGCCAAGAGTTTTGTATCGTCAACCGGAACTCAACGCAACAGACGGCGTGTCAATCGGACGCCCGATCTGAGAGTTATTGGCTTTTTCGTTCCAGGGGTCCAGTTGGTTTTTAAGGCAAAACCAACCCGACCTTACTCCACCTGCGTCCAAACCTCGGGAGAAGTATGCCAAAAAATCCGTCTCACCAAGAGGAACTCAACAAAGCTGGAGACACATCATTCGGATGTCCGTAGCTCAAGATATGTGCGTTTCCGCTCCGAGGGCCCGGTTGGTTTCATGTACGAACCAACCTGGCCGAACTCAAAGTAATCATATACCTTGAGTGCGATATACCGAAATGACCGCCTCGATCTAATGATCATGTCGCCGCTGTCGGTGAGTCGTTTGGAGGCCCGTACCCAAGTTACAGGCATCTGACCGAAAGTGGTCCGAAACTGGGGGGTCTGGGCCCGGGCAGACCCGGCCCGACCCCCCCTGGGTCGGCCGAACCGGGTCGACCCGGCCCAGGCGGCGACCCGGCCTGACGACCCGGCCCGGCTCGGAAAATCCCGCCCGGAGCGGCAGCGCGGTCTGGCGCGGCGGCGCGGCCTGGGCGCCGCGCGCTGGGGGCAAATACCCCCCACCCCCCCCCCTTTGTGAACCCCCCCCCATTATGGGGGGCCGGTTTGCTGGTTGGGGGAATTAAATTCCCCCGGTTCTTCTCCCTTCCGGCCGGCCGGTTCTTCATCAATGGGACCAGCAAAGGCCGGTCCCCTTCCGGCTTCCGACACTGGCGGCCCGGATGGCCGCCGGTCGTATTGTTCCGCCGCGGCCCGGAACCGGCCGCAACCTTCGTCATCCGGTGCGGTGCGATGGTACCGCGCCCCTCCGTCGCGGCCTCGCTCCGGCCGCGGCGCCTTCGATTTCTTTTGACGCGGCGCGACGGCGTCGCGTTCTTGAATTTCATTCTTCGGCACGGTGTGACGGTGCCGCGCAATAATTTTTGGGCGATTCCCACGTGGTGCGACGACACCACGCCATCCCATTCCATCCGCATGGAAACAAATATGAACATATGAGGGGGGTTCGGCCGTGTTTGTGCGGTCCGACCCCCTCTCGTTAAAAGATAGAATTTATTCGATTATCCAAAAGTTCGACATGCTAGAATCAAGAAATGAATAATTAAATAAATAACAAAATTCCCCTACCTCGTAATTGTCTTTCATTGACGATCTTGGAAAAACGGCGGATATCGATTCCTCGATATTCGTGTTCGTCACACACTCTCAATTATCACGCTCAAGCGTCGGAAGGAAGAAGGGTACTTGTCGTTGGTGGACGAGCATTCGGAGGTGACGTCATCGTTGACGACGTTCTTCGCAGGCGATGTCTTCTCCTTTGACGTGGATGAAGGTCGTTGGAGATGTCACAGGTGTCCCTTCCCTTTCCTTGCCTCGGTTGAAGAATGATGAAGAAGATGGCGTCGTCGTGCTTTAGTGGCGGAAGAGACGTTCTTCGTGTTCTTCGTCGTAGAGAAAGAAGGACTCAGGATTTCCTAAGCTTTTTCTCCCAAGGCTCCAAATCTCACTTAACCAAGCAACCTAATAAAAAAATCCCTCCCATTATTTTATTAACACATGCCAAGGTTTTCAAATTCCAAAATTCAAATAACTTCATTAATTTAAAATGTGTTGGCATGCACTTAAGAGGGAGAGAAGTTCAAGAGTTAAAGGGAGATTAAATGGGGGGTGTAGAGGGGTTAGGAAAGTTAAGGAATTTGAAGAGGTGGTGAGGGGTTCATGTGGGCCCCACCCTTTCAAATATCCACACATGGAAAGTTGGATGGATGTGGGCCCACCACCAACTTCCCATGGGAGAAGTTAACAACATAACATGAAATAAAATTGATTTAACAATTTTTTTCACATTGATTAATTAAACCCCAAGAATTAACATCTTCTCCCGCACAAACGCAACTACGGTAAAGATCCCTTAAGTGATTACCGGCGTTGCGAGTTCATCGGTGCAATAAGATTTCAATTCTGCGCACCTGTTCAAAAGATAGAAATTCCCGCTCGCTCGTTCACTGAACGTACCCGAGCCAATCTTCGGAAATTAATTCTGGTCACACCGGGCCTCAGAATCAGGCGCCGTCAGAAACTGCGTTCTTGGATAATTCCAAAGAAAATTAAGAAAAAAATTTCCTTGAAATTTCCGGGTCTTTACATTACTCTCACCTCAGGGCTTTACGTCCCCGTAAATCATCAACACAAACTAGGGTCACAAAAGCGGTACAAAGCACGCATCTGAGCCTTCCGCTCCCATGTGCTTACCTGGAGGTTCCGTACTTCCAAATAAATTGTACCCGAGGAATCGATCGTCCTCGTAGGATTTGCTCCTGTCGATCCTCGATCCCCACTGGAACCTCCGTGAAAGACACCCCATCTCCATCGTCCAGCTCCTCATGGTCGATGATATGCGAAGGGTCGAGCACGTATCTCCTCAGTTGAGATACGTGGAAGTCGTCGTGCACCTGGTGCAACTGCGGTGAATGGGTCAAGCGGTAAACCTCCCCGCCTACCCAGTTGAGGACCTAAGAAGGTCCGCTGAACCTCGGAGATAACTTTCCCCCTTGGCCACATCTCTGTAATCCTTGTCGAGGTGAGACCCTTATAAGGACATGATCGTCATCCTCGAACTCCAGAGGTCTCCATTTTCTGTTAGAACTGGAACTCGAAAGGATGCTGCCACTAGGGTATGGTTGACTGACTTAAGAGTGGTCGTTCGCACCCTCCTGTGAACGAGTTTATTCCGTGCTGCCTGGGGTTTCCTTTTCTCCAACCAAGGAAAACCCATCTCGGCGTTTGCCTAAAACCGTCAATTTGAGTATGAACAGTTATTGCCCATTCCATACTCAAACTAACGTCGTAAGGCCTCGACGTTGTCACCAAGAGATTCCAACCGGAACTCTAGCCTCGAGGGTCTGACCACACCGTCGGCGTAAGTGTGATTATCGAGTCTCCTCCCAAGGTATCTCTAGACGTGAGGGTCAAGTCCACGGCTTACCGGAAACTCTAGGTGTGGAACACGATTTGTGAAAGAAAGGAATGATTCACATCGACGTCCGTTACTACAGTATATAGTAGTGGACACAGACTGTCCCTTGAATCATTTCTAGAGCCATTGGGTCACACTCTTTGACCGCATGCAGCCGCACTCTTCCTCCGCCCTCCAGCTTCCTGAGCCTGGCAGGAATAACTAAGGCGGGTGGTTGTACAATGTTAGGATGTACACCACCTCATGCTGCTCTCCTGGCTCTGCCTCCACGTCTGCTGCTTAGTATACTCATCTCTCCTTTATGCTTCCTATTCTATAACATTTAACACGCTCGAGTCTCTAAGACTGGAGCATGTTTCCTGTTTCTTACTGCACCGTGCAGTCTTCATCCGCTCTTGGATGATCTGCACCTTCTTTGCCTATGATCTGAAAGAGCTGCTAAAATTTATCCTTTTCCGAAAAGAGAAACTCGGTCTCATCCCCTTGATGAACCACACTCATTGCCTAATACAGTGAATCTTGACATGAATGATGCATTCATGCCATGGATGGCATCGTAAGGCCTCGACGTAACTACTAAGAGATCCAACTGTCACTCTCGCCTCCAAGGGTCGAGTCACACTGTCGGCATCAGTGTGAGGTCACTGGGTCTCCTCCAGTAGAAATCTCAAAAGTGTGGGTCAAGTCAACAGTTTAACCGGAACCACTCAGCATCAACCAAACAAAAGGACAGGAATGAAAACAAAGATAAGTGTCTTTATATTGTTGCAGCTTATAGTAAAATGACACGAATACAAAAGCAACATGGAACTAGAAGTACAAAGGACGTATCCACTAGTTCCTCTCCTGCCCACCTGCTCTCGGAGCTCTACTGCCTTGTCCACTGCTTGGCTATTGCTCAAGCACCAGCCGCTGCTTCTGCCTCGGTGGCTCCTCCAACACACGCTGATCACCCGTACGAGGATTCGGACAGTCACGTGCCAGGTGACCCTTTCCGCCGCATTAGTAACACAACCTGCTTCTGGCACGCCTAGATCTGTTCCCACCCTGGGTGCCCCGCACCACCGATCCTAAAACCCGAGATCTTCTAACTGCTAGTCTGGTCCTCCTGGACCTCTGCATCATCTGTCTACTGCCCACAGATGACTCGGCTACTGATCGAAAAACACGCGGCAAAGGCAGAAGCTCCTTTACACGCTCGGGGTGTAGAGCTACTGGCACAAACTCCTCCCTGAAGAAGGTCTCGAAGTATTCACAAGCGAAGTTCATCCAGTCGCAAAACTGAAACAAGTGGCTCCACCACCTGCCTGCTGCTTCCTGAAGGAGGCTGGTAGCAAAGATCACCATGAAGTCTGCCGGCGTCCCCACTAGCCTGAAGACTCTCACCACAGCCTCCAGCCAAACCTCAGCCGCCTGCGGGTCCGTCTCTCCCCAGAACCAGGGTGGCCTCTAGCGCTAGAACTCGTGTAGCACGCTCAAGCGTCGTGCATTGCCTACTGCTAGGGCTGGTGGCATCGGTGTCCCAACGGGTAGTAGTATATCCGGTGCCTCCGCTGGTGCCTCAACTGCAAGAGGGCCCTGTACCGAGGCCTCGTCGCTCGACAGGCTGTCAGCTCGCACATCCCTCTGGGCTCTAGCTGGTCGTCCGAGAAAAGGCATCCTGAAAGAAACATCGTGACACGGTCAAACGTTTATACCTGGTGAGCTGACCTGGTTTGAGCTGTTTTTGAAAACACATATGCAATCTGTGTTTTCTTGCACAAAGTCAAAGATCAGTTGTCATGGCCCTGGTGTATGGATATGTCGGCCGCCCGCACCAACACTGGACTCCCTGAACTGAAATCCACACTCGGTACTCTTAACACTATTGCTTCACAGAAAGAAAAAGTCAGAGTCATAAGTTCTACAGTAGAACCGACTCCTTTGATACCAATTTGTCACGACCCGCCCTTGGGGCCCGTGCTGTGACTACCCCAAGCCCGCCTTCCATAGGCTAGGGGCTAGCAAATAGCACCAAAGGTGTAAAATCCCGATAACTGGGAAGGCATTACCTTTATAAAAGAAAACAAGCACCACATATTACAAGCAGAAACAAAACACTAAGTACAATGGAAAGTGCTGAAAAGAAATGGGCCAGAATACAAACCCAAAAGAAAGTACAACTACAATTGAACGAATGTACAACAGAAAGAGAAAAACAACTGGAGGAAGGAAGCAGCTCCTGGGTCGTCCTCCTCGGATCCTACCTGAAAGGTAGGTACAGATAGCGCAGCTCCTGGATCGTCCTCCACAGATCCTACCTGAAGGGTAGATACAGATAGCCTCCTCAACACTCTCGTCCGCCAACTTCCTCTGTGTGTCGTCTTGTCGTGCAGTCCACCTCCGGGTACTGACTCGTCGTGTAGTCCACCTCCGGGTACCGTCCATTCCTCGAACACTCGGCCCTCGTCACCACTGCATGTCGTCTGCAATCAACACAACGAGGTGCAGGAATAGCCCATGTAGGGGTGAGTATAACGATACTCAGTAGGGACCCCGAGACCCTCAAGCTCTCTCTAAAACCAACAAGGATAACCACGAAGAAGATCTCAACAGACAACCTCTACTTATGTATATTCCCATACATATACCTAAGTTATCAAGTAACCCATATCAACCATGAGGAAACACATGGATCATGAAATCAACGGATAACCACTACCCAGGTATATGCCCATACATATACCTAAGTTATCAAGTGACCCATCTCAATAATGAGGTATACACAAAGGTCAAATGTCTCAGCTCAAACCAGAATTTTCATTATCGAAACCGTAACTGCTGAAGAGCTCCGTCTCTAGAGTGTACAGTGGTCCTGTCAGGACAGCGAGGTACTGCTCACTGACCTAAGACTGCTGAATAACTCCACCCATCGAGTACTGTGGGCTAGCTGCTACAACCAAGTGCTCCCATGTGCCGCTACAACCAAGCGCACCTCTGTCGTGGGTCTACAGCTACAACCAAGCGCTCCCATGTGCCGCTACAGCCAAGAGCACCTCTGTCGCATGTCTGCTGCTACAACCAAGTGCTCCGATGTGCCGCTACAACCAAGTGAACCTCTGTAGCACACCGAGTCGTTCGATCAGCAGTAGTCGGGTCTGACCCAGCTACACGGTCTCCGTACTCCGCACGCTTGTCACTAGGAGGGTCCACTCCACGAGCTACAGGTCGATACTCCAAGTATCTCAAAGTCCCATGAAGAAGTATCTCAAATGCCCGCCTCGTCAAATTTGACAGTCGGGCCCTGGTGACAGCACAACCACCCCTCATTAACATGGTTGTCGGGTCCTGGCCCACCAGGTACCACCAGTTGCCCCCACAGACACATGGGGCCCACCCTAGGGACCACCCACATGCCTGAAGGAGTCATCTGACTAATGACAGTCCCCACAGGCCAACACATGTCGTTTCATGTGTGCTTTGTCCTCACTCGCACACACCCTGGGAAACGTCCCAGGAGGTCACCCATCCTGATCACTACTCCAGGCCAAGAACGCTTAACTGTGGAGTTCTAATCAGACAGGCTCCTGAAAAGGAAGGTGCACCTTGTTGACATGAGTCATATCATTTAGTCATTTAACCCTTTATCATTTGGGGATATTACAATCACCCCCCCCCCCTAGAGCACAACATCCTCGTTGTGGGCCCTGCATCTCAACCCAGGCAGTGCACCATACTTAAGGCTGGGTTCCTACTCTGATACCAAATGTGACAACCGGGCCCTAGTGACAGCACAACCACCCCGCCTTAACATGGTCGTCGGGTCCTGGACCACCAAGTACCACCAGTTGTCCCCGCAGACATGTGGGGCCCACCCCAGGGTCCACCCACATGCCTGAACAGGTCAAATGACTAATGACAGTCCCCACAGGCCATCACATGTCCTTTCCAGTGTGCTTTTTCCTCACTCGCACACACCGTGGGAAACTTCCCAGGAGGTCACCCATCCTGATCACTACTCTAGGCCAAACACGCTTAACTTTGGAATTCTAATCAGATAGGCTCCCGAAAAGGAAGGTGCACCTTGTTGACATGAGTCATATCATTTAGTCATTTAACCCTTTATCATTTGGGGATGTTACATGATCCTAGATTCCATGACCTACATCAGCAACACCATTCCTCTAACTATATGATTGGCCAATGATGAACATATTTAACATGGTGGTAGTTAGATGATATCATTAATTATTGGCAGATATTCTAGAATTTTTTACTTTTTCTATCAATACAAGGATGAAATAGATATTATAATAATTTCCACAACCTCTAATTTGTACATTTGGGAATTCCACTTCCATTCCCAAATGGATCTCAACAAGTCTCTGAACACAGATCAGTTAGAGTGTCTAGATATAGATATATGGATAAGTTAAATTAGCTTCCATGATTGTTGTGATCTCATACTTTTTTTATTTATTATTTGTGGAATCGAGTTTATCATGTATCCCATGTTTGCTCAGCTACCAATCATAGAGGTGGAGATAAATCTCCCATATAATATTGAATGACTACACCAGCATGTTTTCTATAATGGATTCATGGATATAAAATTATGGAGCTCCAGCAATCTAGATAACCATTGATAGATGGTGTGCAGATATAACCTCCCATAAGAAAACTTTCTCATAGGTATGGCCTCTCTCTTGGTCGTCAAATAACCCAATTAGTGTTGGACAACAAATGGGTTGTGGAACTGATGTATACCTACATTTGGTTTATTCTACTAGAAGTGGTATTGTTATAGGTGAAACAATTCATTGTTAGCATGTATGCCTCACTAATGGAGGGACAAGATGAATATCATGTCCGTGTATGATAGGTTGGTCACCATTATGTCATGTGTGTTAGAAAAAGTGTCCAGTAGTGGCTCTTTTGAGTTCTCATCATCCTAGGCCATCAATAAATACCCTAAAATCTCACTAAAATCTAGTATTTTGTTATAGAGGAGGTATATTTTCAGTGACATAGAGGATTTCACTGTGATCCCTTCGAAGGTATACAAAACACCGACCACTTATAGTTTTCTATGAATGGATATAGGGATCATTTGGACATCTAACTCTGGAATGGTAATCATTAATTTTAAGGGTTATTTCCTAGAATCTATATTCAAGGGTGATGACTCCCTGATTGATTAACCTATCTCTTAATAATATTATAGGCCAATGCGGACATGGCACATCCTTGAGGTCCACCTCTATGGAAGGTTTTTACCCTACTTCCCATGGATGGTACATCAGATCTTGGAATTTCTTCAACAGGGGGAGGATATCCACTACAGTTAGTGTTTTGTAGGGAAGAAATCCATAATGACTTGTGTTCTAGAGGGGGTCCTCAACACTGGATGATGTTGGAGCTGGGAGGACCTCCTCGTAGTTTGTTTTTAGAACAGGGATGGACTCTATAATGATTGGTGGTGAGATAGGGAAGAAATACACATTGACACTCAATAGAGAAAGGAATATGACCTTTTTAGTTGATGATGAATCAAGGATAACCTCTTTTTTGGTGACATTGAGAAGAAATATGTGTTCACTGGTGGTGGAATCATATAGAGGACAATCGTACGAGCTTTTGGTGGAGTAGGGAGGACCTATGACTTTATTGAGGGTAATAATAAGATTTCCACTATATAGATTAGTTGGATCAGGGGGAAGACATATATTCTAGTTGATGAATGTTTATAGTGGAAATCCAAATTAATTTTCCCCATCCAGTGATGGCTTGTACTAGCTTTTAGTGGTCTCGAAAAAAAGAGAGGACCTACCTTGTTTTCCAGTGTGGAAGCTAGTGTCTCGATCCTTTGTATGAAAAAATGGACCCACTTCACCAGTTACAATTATCAGGTGGATAATCAAAAGGTGGTAGGATCCATTGGAGCTGTAATAGATCCTCATTCCCCACATGTGACATGGGTTTACCCCACGATTTGGACCCCATATTCTGGGCAGAGGATGAGGAGTATGGATAAAATCAATCCAATATCTATCCTATCATATCAGATAATATTGGAACTAGATTGGCATAATAGGAACCCTCTGGGGAATCTCCCAAGCAGTGGAAACTATAAGTGTCACCTAAGAATCACATACCTCCTTAGTTTGGCGATGTGAGCTATTAGATAAATCTAGGGAGATTCCCCCAAAATGGTTCTCTCTTGTGACATGGGGTGGTTTCCCCTTTTTTATCGTGGGTTAGCATTATTAGTGAGTTGTACATGTATCATGGCCTCGGTGCACCATATCCTAGGTGGGAATTCCCCCTCATACTCGTATCAAGGAACTGTGGTGTCTAACACCCTCCTTTGGATGACCACATGGTGTGAGATATGGAGTGGGTGGCAAATATCTAAGGGTGTTGTGGATGTTGTAGTTAGGATGTAGTGATGAGGTGTTATAGAATTAATGACCCCTACCACTTCACCATTCGATGTAAGGATTGTAATCTATGGTGGATGGTGTCCTATAAGGCAAATTTAATTTTTCATGAGTATAGGAGTATAGAAAGTGATTATGAATGCTAAAAAATCATCGAATATCAATGAAACAGAAGAGAAATCCATGGTAATCATGTTTCACACCCAGGAAGGTAAAAGATATCTTTCATAATTAACATGTGAGATTCATTTTAGGCTCACTACAAGATTGGTGGGACCTGGTACCAAATATCTTGATCTGGTGACATTAAAATTTATTAGTGACCCCAACAATACTAGACCACAAGTTGGGGAGAATTCTTTCATTTCCAGTTCACAATTTCTATTTCCAATTCTTTTTTGAGGACTAGAACATTTGGTTCACATTATAATGCACTTCATTCCAACAATATAATGGAGGGAGACATCAATAAAATTCATTAATTATGTATTCCCATTTATTGTAATAGGACGATGGGAATTCATTTCCTACTTAAATGGATTCCTCCTTGCAAATAAATTCCTAGTCCAATTATCTCATGTAGATTATGTCATATTTTTTGAACTCATTCCTAGTATAATCACAAGGTATAAATTGGTTAATTTTGATACTTCTATTTCTGTAGAAAAATATCTGTTGTTTAGGGTGAGTATTCATGTTGGGAATGTGTGGACATATCTAGACATTTGGTATGTTAGGAACTTATAAAGACATATCCTTTTAGGAGTAATATCATACAAGGATTCACATGCATGCATCCCAAGGAATCTTGCATCATCCACATGGTTGATGAAGATTGAGCCATAAGTATTCTATTGAATATTCCCACATACATCGCAAAATTATGGAATGGCATGGGTATTATGGACTATGACATGAGTTTAGTGTCTTATGGAGAGAGGTACATGTTTAACAGCTTTTCAGAATGTGTGGTGGATTGTGTCTATATGAGGGAATATTTCACAATGGGTTGATGTAGTGTGTCCCTAATAGGGATATAAGTCAACTATACGATGGATGGAGTTTGTACCTCCATGGTTGATAATTTCACACTTGATGATGTCTGCAAAAATCTAAGGGGTGAATCCTATGAACCCTGTTTAAGAGAGAGTGGTAAACCCCCCAATTTTTAGAGATTTATTTTAATTTCATGTAATATGACCAATTCATGTATTTTATCATCATATGATAAGGAATATAATGTCTTAAAAGAATAATTAGTGAGGGATGGAAAGGGACTTACACATATGAGTTTCTAAGGATCCACTATAATGCAACTGTTATGTGAATGGGGAATACATGTGGGTCTTACACATGCAATACTATGTCAATAAATGGTATGGTTGGGGATTTATCTTAGAAGCTACCTATACAATATGGTCCCACTATTTTAGATTATGTGGGGATTACATGGATAATATATCTGATGTAAGTGTTCTATCCCATTATGGGGCGAGGCCTATGTGGGGATTATGCATGGAAGATACCTATTATCGGTGTCTCTAATATTTCTAATTCATTATCAACATATCACTGAAAATGAGTAGGGGATGAGTCAGTGATTTTTTTTATTTTTAGGTTTCCTTTCATTAAAAAAAACTTCACCTCGTGTTAAGGAATTATCATTTTTATTCAAAATTTAACGCACCCATAGGAACAAAAGTATTTACAAGGTTCATTACACAATAATTTTAACAAAATCGTTGGTATGATTTTTAACCAATCCAATAACACACTATCAACTCGAAAAAATTCATTTTTCGATGATACAAACAATTAGGATATACTCTTAAACATTTGTATCATTATGTTCAATATAATAGTGCAAGTGATTCTTCTAGAAAAAATTTTTCAATTAATTCTTGTGTAAAAAGATAAGAAACATTGACAAGTCAGATTGAATCATGTTACTATACTGTCAAATCAATTGTCACTTTTTATAACCATTAATGAAATTTTCAATTTCCCACCTAGTAGAATATAAGAACTTATATAGACTTTTTAAATACTCATAGTCCAATTCCCTACTATGATACCTTTGTCTGATTTGTGAGTCAGGAAATATAAGAGTCATATAATACTGAAGAAACAATTCTGAATTTCTTATATCTTAGATAAAAAAATCTCTGTTTGATTTCCCTGCCCGATTACCCAATATGATCATATAACCACTAAAAAATATCCCTTTTTCTTCTATTCAGAAAACATCTTCATAAATACTCTATACACAATCCTATTATATCAAATACTTTATAACAACTCTCTCTATGTGAATAAACAAACAATGTTTCGATCATTCAGAATGTAAAACATTCTCTACTCCATTTATATGGGTGCTAAAAAAAGAATAGGTGGGAATTTAAAATTTTTTCCTTCATAACCAAAATAAAAGAAACATAAAATTTCCCATCATATTGAGTACATAATTAACTTAATCAACACTTATAAACTATTCTGTATTCTTCTTTTTTCCTTCTTGATTCATATTGTATCTTTAGATCACTACAGTCATTATATCTATTCTTTAATTCAATTCTGATTTTAATTCTGATTTCTTCATTATGATGAAGACATAATGGCACACCAATTTCATTTACCTACTTACTAATATATATAATATGTATAATTCTCATTATGATGGACTCTATTAACCATAAATAATTAAATCCATTTTTCTACAATATTATTCTCAATATCATAATATATAAGCACTTCATCGAATAACATCGGCATCTTCAAAAAACATTTGACTCAAACTTATAAAAAAAACTCCTCAATCTAACATCAATATTCCATGTGGAAAATATTTTTTAGCTACATTAAAAAATTACATCTTTTCATATGTTTCCTCCGACCAGTCATTAGGTGTCTAATGAAGTTATCAGTGCTAGAACGTGTTTGATTGATTGGGCTCACCTCCGGAATGATGAGTATGAACCACATAGTGTCCAATGAATCATATCCCATTTCATATAAACCAACAATATTACTTATTTCTCTCTAGACCCAATTTAAGAAAAAAAATACACTTGATCAAAATGGATGACTAAACTATTGATCTTTATCATCTTGATTGGTCAGTGAATTCCTTAAACACATCATCCTCAAAAAAATCCATTTTTTTCTTTCCCACTTCTCCAAAACACACAATAAAATTTTTTGAGTCTAATTAGATTATGGAATGTTGTGTCTGATGAAATTGTAGCCACAACGAATTATTCCTTTTCCTAGTTATAGTACACAAAAACTCCCAAAAATAACCAAATTCATTATCTAAATAATTTTACTTATTTGATTATTTGTCTTACTAAAAACCAACCAAATTATCTTCTCACATTTAATACAAAACATCACATCCTTCAAACAATTATGCATCTGATGATTACACAATGATAAACTAGTTCTTAAAAAATGTAAATTTCTTCTTTCAAAAACAAAAAATTGTTATCATGCCATCTTCATGAATTTTAGAAAATTTTGGATCAATATACCATGATAAAAATTTCATTCTATGTTATTATAAATCTCCACCTAGACATTGATACTTTTCCTCATTCATATCCAAACATTTTTTTAAACCAAAGGTGAGTCTGATGAAATATTTTTCATATAAGACATGATTATATATAGGTCAAATTTCATAATCATTTTTCATACGATATTCATATTATGATGAACCATTCCATTTAGTTTTCCAATCAAAATATTATAAATTATTGAATTGATTTCATTTTATAACAACAAGAGACAATAAATTCAGCAAAATCATATTCCAACTTCTAAAAACAACTTCTTTTCAAATTTGTCCCAAAAATTAACCCATTGGATAATTTTTTATATCCAAGGATGAAAATAAATAAACACTGTAAATCAATATATGTATTACATATCAATGAATTATAATCCTACGTGAGCTATTTATTACTGGAATCAAGAATCATTTATAGAAAACCCATGATGACAAAATGTAGTGACACATGAAACTTATTCACCTATTCTTCACATATTTCATCTAATATTTTTATACATCTTCCAGCTATGTGTAAACGAAATTTTATAACAAACACTCAAACAATATTTTATAATAGTTCCCACACTTACATATTGAGTTCACAATTTACCCACAACCCCCCTACATACATGCTTACATGTATTTTTTCACACATATCTACGGATTTATTTTTGAATCAATTAATTCCCTCGATAACACTATCCAATGTATAGATAAGAGTGGGGATATACGAACATAACCCAACATTTAGCAGAAATAGGTTGGATTTCCATGTTTATCCTCAATTTGAAAAATGATTAAATAGGTATTTATTTTTTTGAATGTGTAAGTAATATTTTTCGATGTTGGAACATACACCATATTTACATCATTCTTATCCACATGATCATTGATAATGTGCTAGTTGATGTAAACATGTATTTAATGATAATGTAGAACTGGTTTTATTATATGGGTTATGGTACATTAATTTTCACAACCCAAGAGAAGTAATAACATTATATCAAAATTATGACTTCCAATGGACCCTTCATCTAACTAAGTTTTGTAACAACTTGATTGGTGGAAATGTACTTATATTAATACATGTTTATAGTTACTAAATTTTGTTACTTTTTAATCCAACTAACACAAATTCAACCCGTGATTGGTCTCTGACATCCTTACATTGAACTACTAAAAACTAAACTTCATTTCATTTTCAATGGTCCCAAAAAAATCCCAATAAAAATAATTCTTCTATTGATTAAATAGTGTCGTACCACGTCTGATGAACAATTACTTTCAAAAATTCTTTCATTTCATGATTACGATATTTAAAAACATCAAAAAATCAACAATTTTTTTGTAAAAATATCTTTAAGTAGTGGCTTATTAATATGATAGAAAAACAATATATTAATAGTCTAATTTATAAAAAAATCCATCCTTCAAATATTTATACACCTGATAACCTCACACTAATAAAATGAGTTAGGAATATTGTGACCTTGTTCTTTCCAAACTATTGCATGTAATCGTGACATTATAATAATTGTGAGGTTATTTAGGATCTAAAAATAATCATCATATTTTCATTGTAAAATATTATAATTTCTCATCCATTTTCTCATAGTTTTCGTCATTTTTATTTAATCATTCATTTCATACACAAATCAATATCGATGAACCTTTTCTCATTGAAAAATTTATTATAAACTGAGATAATTTCATTAGAATTTTTATCTAATCATCTGATTGTGGTGAAACATTCCGTTCCATTATCTAATTATAAAAACATATAGTTTGAGCTGATTTCTTTTCATTACAAATAATTAAAATACTTTTAGAACAAACCAATTACATCTTCCAAAATAAAATTCTTTTCATCTTGGTCACAATAGTCTCACCCCATAGTGTGGAAGGATGGTGTGGAACCTACATGGGGAATCTTCCTATGTGTTGGAATTTCATCTTTGTCAGTGGAACTAGAGGAATCCTAGGATGTTAATACATTTTGATTTTTGTTTTCATGACACAATGTAAGAGGATTGGGGTCATACCTTTCTTGTCATACATGGTAATCCTATGTTCATCAAATAGGCTGAGGGTGTTGTTTTCTCATGGGTTATGGATTTATTCATGTATTTCCGTCTCATATAACTATGATGTGGAACTAATAGGTTTTATATCACACTACATAAAAATTTTATGAAAATTAACACTGTGTAATAAAGACATTTAGGAAAGAAGTTTTCCATTATGATAATTAGACATGGATGGGTTTTACAATTTGAGGATGAACCATGTCGTGGGGGGAATTGATTATTCACAATGATTAATATACAAAGTAGCCGCATATATTTCCTTAAATATTCCACCTAGATAGATTATGATGCCATCATTCATGTGCCTACTGCTGGGATATGAAATTTTAACTAACAAATAGCAGAAATAATTAGGTGTCCCTACATTAGGGTGCCTAGTCTTAGGATAAATAAGAATTAAGTTACCTAAGAATTAGATAATAATGTAGGATAAATTCGTAATGTTCACTTGGGATGAAGTGAGAATAAATGTTTTTGGGTGGTATCAGTATCACATGGATATAGGGTACGGCTGAACTAGTCTTGGATTGATAAGGGGGGCCCCATAAACTCAACTTTCATGAAAGGATGTCAGATGAATCAAGGAACCATGGAGAGGACTGTAATATATTTTTTAGAAATACTTGAGCTTTATATAACCTTAATATTCCTGAAGGAAACATGATTCATTAATGATTTTGATTCACGAAAAGTGACCTATCCAGAATATAAATTTATGGTTCCCATAGGGATGGTTTAGTGAAATATAGTTATATCACAAAACCATTATTTAAATATAGGGGTTTCCTCTCATGTGAAAGACATCAAACATGATGAATAGATCATCTACTATAGGTTCAGTTTGTCAATAAAACATTGGATGTGGTTTCATGAAACCTTTATTCCATTGGAAGTCCATCTATATGTTCATTCATGGAGCATCATTGTTCCATGAGTTCATAGAATTTCTCATAATGTAAAAGGTAACATCTAGTTGAATTTTAGAAATGGGGTTATTTATATGACCAATATAGGTGATAGGATTCTTATATGATGGATGGTGTAGTTTCTGGATCATTATGTGCTTTGCGAGTGGATGGGGCTCCATGAATTTGAGTGATGCTACCCAGAGGTTAAAATTTTAATATCTCAGGTTATCCGGGTGTTATTTTTAAATATTAACTGAAATTATTTCAAGGATAGACCTTTTGACGGTGGGAGATTCCGAGTCTTGGAGTTCCTAGGATAAATGTTCGACTAAATTAAAACATTAAACAATTTATGCGAGCGGTTTTCCGGAAAAAATTGAAATAACGTTTGAATGGGTGTTTGGATTAGAAATCTGAGGGCACTTTTGTGTTCTGAGAAGCAACATTACCTTCGGGATGACCAAATGTCAACTAGATTGGGTCAGCTATGCGAGTTTGTTTTTGTATGCTTTAATGAAAATAAAAAAATTTATGAATTTATTTTATTTAAAAGTTTTCTTTTTTACACAGCGACCTAATTCCTCCCTTTTAAATAACTAGTTATTGAATGTTTGCATGGTTATCCCCATAACTCTGTGAATTTAGTGGCAGCCTATTGGAGCCTTGGAGTATTTTTGACACACACTGACGAACGCCGATGTAAGTATCGTTGCGTGGTGAGATCGTATCCTGAGTGTTGACTAATCTCCCTCTACATCGATGTCAGAGGTAGGGGTTGTTATTTTGATTCTTCAATCACTCGTTCTTAGATTAGATGAAGAATGAAAATCATCCCACAAACAGGGTGATCCTCCAATCATTCCTTCTTGAGGGAGGATGTCACTTTACTTTTCTTTTTGGGGGTTTGATTCAGGAATTAATTATATTACAAATCTTGAATTTTCATTTTGATTCTCCTGTTAAACCTATTAACGAGAGCCGATCGTCGTCGTGAAAAATGATGGAGATGGTGTGTTCCTCCTTTTTTTATTGTTTTCATTTGCCCTTTTTAAGCCCGTGTTGTTTGCGTTCTTCATGGGGTTATGAACAACGGATCATTGGGAATCCATTTAGCAATGCAACATTCCCAAATTGGAGAACATATATCATGACAACCTAGCAGAGGTGCGATAGTGATGGAGGTAGACGAATCGACATGTTTCAAGTGTTCTCATTCTTTGAATGTTCTTTATGCTGGTGGATCAATACACATTTTCAGGGTCGATCATAGGCCCGGAAAAAATGTATATCACTACTCGACGTTTAGGGTGACCATAAATTTTATGTTTGAGGGAAAAAGGATGGCTATATCGAAGATCAGTGCTCCACCTGAGGCACGACGGCCGAGGTTCGGGATTCTGGAAATTTCCAGAACACACATCATGTATCTCTAAGAACACAACGTGTAGGCCCAACTAAGTGGGTACTAGGGTTCCGCAGTGCGTGAAGCGATGACACCACATGGTCACCAAATTACAGGGAATGTGGGTCCTTACATTGGACTCAGTGTGTATCCATGGGAAACATGGACATAGGGTAGAGTACACATCCATGTACTCCACCGCATGGCTTGACCAGGCTGGTAGCATGGGTAACCCTATGTACCAGTCATAGGGGTATTGATACAAGTGTTGAAGTTGTGTATGGGAACATGGCTAGCATACATGGAGTCCTCCCCAGTTAGAGGAACATGATGTGTCACCCTCTTACATGCCCTGCATAGCTTCTTCTACAGCACCAACCTTACGACACGAGCTGTTTTACATGGGTAGTACATGCTGTTAAAAGGCATGGTGTATGAAACTTCTACATGTTGTGTACTTCTTAGTATATGGACTGATCTTCTTCTCCACCATAACAAAGTCATTTTTCGGTTGGGATGGTGCCCCCTTTTCTCAATCCCCGGAAGATTATGTATCATTTCCATTTTCAGGAGTATGATCCCTTCATTAGGACTTTCCGGGATAGAGTATGGTATCCCTCCGAGAGGCCCAGAGAAATATCCTCTATCCATTATTAACACAAGGTAGAGTTACGTATCGACATGACTATTACCATATGGTGCTGATCCCCTACCTAATAGGTTAATCCAAATAAGTTGAGGTTTACTCCAAGGCCATGTCAGTGATCCTCATCTATGTATCGTGAACATTCCCAACTCAAGAGTGTATTCTCCAAGAATGAGTGTATCTATCTCTCATGACATTAACCGACATACAGTACATCTTGGAAAGAAGTGATTGTAGCCATCAAATTCTTGGATTGAGTTCTCCAGGATGATTGCATTGTGGAATATTCAATCTCAATCCCTAGCATCAGTATGTGGTAGTGTGACTTGTCACTAGACCACGGGTCTGGGTTTTGAGTATATCTGGATTTTGGTCACCAATTATATGTTCAGTAAGAATATAATGTGTGGAGTTGAATATACCATTCCTTTGTTTATTTATTTTTGGTTTTTGGTGTCATCTACTGAGTATTTTTATACTCACCCCTACACGGGCTTTGCAAGAATGTGTCGTGACTTGTGCAGATGAAAAGCCTTTTGACTATCTCCAGGGCAGACCAGGACAGGACCGAGCTTTTTGAGTTCCCTATAGGTAGAGGTGTTCCTTTGGCTATGAGCAGTAGTACCGGTACCTCTTTTCATTTTCCAGTTGGACCTTGTAGTTTTCAGACACTTTTTTGGTGGGATTTTATTCTGGCCTAGTTTTCATTTAGTACATTACTTTTTGTCATACTCTATTGGTTGGGATTAGATGTATGCATGAATTTTGTTCCTCCATTTTTTTACATTTCAGTATATATGGTCATGTAGATGTGTGTTTGTGTGTGTAGGTACTTAGGAAAAAACTCCCATGTTCGTATTATGCATACTTGGTGCTAGTCACCATACCCTGGCCAATTGGAGGCGGGTTTGGAGAGTCGTGGTGCAGGCCCCACAGGGCCGGGTCATGACAGAGTGGTATCAGAGGTGGTCAGTTCTATATTAAAACCAACAGTCTATGAGTTTTGTTTGGGGAAATAGTTTTATGTGTTTTGAGATTGGATTTTCGGCCAGATAATCTAGTGTTGGTGCCAGCGGCCGATGTATCCATACACCAGGACTCTAACAACCTTCTTTTTTACTTGGTACATGAAAAAACATGTTTTGGGGAAATAAGAGGATGGTACATGCATTATAGAGGAATGGGATGTGTTTTACATGCCCTTCGTGTCAGCTGTCCATATATACTTTTGACCATGGTACAACGTGGTCCATAAAGTATTCCCCAAAGACACATACCCTCTAGGATTCAGCATCGTGATTATGAGGATGAAACCGTTAGTGACGAGGCTTCCATATAGAGACCGGTTCTCCGAGCATTACCTCCTAGTTGTGTAACTTCAAAACCACCACTAGTGGAGAATCTTGTGGTACCTACAGTACTAAAAGATGAGGGGTGTAGGCTGAGCGCACTCCATGAGTTCCAGAGACAGAGACCCCTCAGGTTTCAAGGTGAGCCCGACCCTCAGGCGGTAGAGGTGTTTCTTGAGGTGGTGGCCAGAGTTTTCTGTGTAGTGAGGACACCAACAGATTAGATGGTGATCCTTGGAGGGAGACTACTTCGAGGTTCAATGGGAAGATGGGGGAGACTGACCACACAGACTCACGATGAGGTGACTATTTCATGGACGAAGATTGAGAGACTCTTTAGGCAGTAGGTCTATCAGTTATGATGAGAGCAGTGAGTATCCAAGTGCTTCTTCATATCAAGCATGGCAGTTTTATGGTGGATGACAATTCATCATGGTTCACAAACATCGCTAGATACTTGATGGATATGGTTAGGGATCAGTTCTTCAGATATCAGATCATTTAGATAGATCTATGACGGGTCATCTAAGAATGTTTTGTGCCTAATTAAATTACATTATATGAAGGATTTATCGATAGGGCCATGGTGATCGAGTGCTTCTTGGTGGATCATAGACAACCGATGACCGTCAGCATCAGGGAGGACAGTGTGGAGACCTCAGCAGTAGGGCGCTAACGTCTGACACAGGGATTAGGACATGGGAGACGTAACAGGAGGACCAAGGGTATGGATTTGGCAGTCCAGGGCTCTCAGGATGGATCCAGTCAGCCTAGGGAGAGGCGATTCTACTCATTTGGTGGTAGGGGACATCTCACAAGAGATTGTCTGAACCGACGAGCTGCTGACAAGGATAATTTGGATGGAGCACTGAGGTAGAGGCAAAGATTTGACAAGACATACCCTCTAGGTAGAGGATGTGGTAGAGGAGTAGAGATTGATGTAGGTGGTATTTGGCGCATCGATCTACTTCCCCACACCACCGCCAAGAGTTCTGCACCAGCCTCATAGAGATGGGGGACAGGGGTGGAGATAACTACATGCAGTCGAGGCATACTACCCATGGACTCCAAGGATGATCCAATGTATGATCTATATCTTCTCTACCATAGATTTCATATATATATACATGTGTTCCAGTCAATCCTTCCTAACCACATGTCTTATGCAAATCCTTGAGATTTTAGTAGAGTAGTTGACTCGATTTTTACACTTGGATACACCAGCGGGAGGAGACTCGATGATAACGCACCTTTGTAGACAGTGTTATCTTAACCTTGGTGGTGAGAGTTTTGGTTTGAACATCGTGGTGGTAGCGTTGAGGCCTCACGGTGTCATTGTCGATATGGATAGGTTATCCTTGGTCCATGAAATATTGACTGCTTTAGGCAAAGAGTGTGGTGTGTCTGCAATGATGGGATGAGGTTTTCCTCTGTGGGTGAAATGGATAATTAGGAACCATAGAATGGGATCATACAGAGGTGGGTAAACCAGATCACTCATGTATTGGCTAGTTTTTTATCAGGGTAGTATATGTTGTGAACTTACAGTTCCCAGCAGTAGTGGCGGTGTACGAGGACGTCATTCCTGAACATGTTCCAGTACTACCTCCCTATCGTGAAATCAACTTCTGCATCGACATACACCCCGACACAACACCGATTTCTTCATCATTTTATTGGATGGATCCTGTAGTGCTTTGCATGTGGAGGGTGCAGTTGGAGGATTTTCAAAGAAAGGGTTTGGTGAGACCTAGCATTTCACCCTAGGTAGCCAAAGTATTGTTTTCCCAGAAGGCAGATGGGCATTTGAGGTTGTGCATGGATTACTGGTGCCTGAACCGGGAGATGGTGAAAAACATGTATCCAGTATCGGGGATCAACGACCTCTTTGAACAGCTGAGAGGGGAAGAGTGTTTCTCGATGGTTGATCTTCAGTTAGGTTACCACTAGTTATGAGTATGGGACAAGGATATACCGATGACAGTTTTCAAATGACGCTCTTATCTCTATGAATACATGGTGATGCCTTTCGACATTACAAAATTCTCCACAGTGTTCATGGGAATGATGAACCAGATCTTCCAGCCATTCTTATACCAGTTCATAGTGGTCTTCATCGACGAAATCCTTGTGTACTCGGTGTCATACGAGGAGCACGCGAGACACCTAATGATGGTTTTGGATGTGCTCTGAGAGCACCAACTTTATGGGATGCTCTTGAAGTGATAGTTATAGATTCGTGTGGTCTACATTCTAGGGAATTTCTTTTTAGCAGATGGAATAGCTATAGACCCAGATAAGGTGGAGGAATTATTAGAAGGGGATCCACCCCAGAGCATGACAGAGGTACAAAGCATCCTAAGGATGGAAAGATATTACTAGAGATTCATTCCTGATTTTTTATAAATATCTGTGTCGATAATAGCAATGACCAGGATGGGGAAACCCTTCAGGTGGATGGAGTGGTGTGAGCATGAATTCGAGAGGTTAAGGTAGAGTTTGGAGAGCTCCAAAATCATGAGATTACCAGAGGAGGATGTCGAGTACATAGTTTTTTGTGACGCATTACGGACTGTGCTTGGCTGTGTCCTGATGCAGAGACAGGTAGTGATTGATTATGGTTTACACTGGCTTAGGACACATTAGAAGAACTATGTGACCCATGATCTCAAGCATTCAGCGGTAGTATTCACGTTGATTATGTGGCGAAACTACGTTATGGCCGAGTGATTCATCATCTACTCTGACCACATGAGCCTCAAGTACATCATCTAGAATAAAGATTTGAATATAAGACAGAGGCATTGGCTAGAGTTTCTCGAGGACTATGATTTTTATATCATATGTAATTCTAAAAATAGGAACAAGGAGGTGGATGCTCTTAGCAGAACATCGAGCTCACAATTGTTAACCGAGGAGATAGATCAGTTATCCACATTACAGTAATCCTTCATGGACAGATATGATGCATCTTACCTTCAGTCAATGGTTTCCTCCCATCCACTCGTATATTGTGTTAGGGAGGCCCATATTGGGATTATCGACAACGAGGCTTTACATGCTCAGTTATCCCCATGGCATGCTCTTGAAGGATATTAACAAGGTGGGGAGCATGTACTTCTTTTCAGTGGATGCATTGTTGTACCATTTCCATCATGGGTGGAGGACCTTAGGGAGTTTCATATATCCCCTTGGCGATACATCTTGGAATGGCGAAGATGCACCAGGGTATTCGACGTCAGTTCTGGTGTTCAGGCATGAAGAAGTTTGTAGCATAGTTCGTTTCTCGATGCCTTACATGCATGTTGGTGAAGGCTGACCTCCAGGTTCCTGCGGGATTAGCTCACCCCTAGATGTTTCAGAGTTGATGTGGGATGGTATATTGATGGACTTCAGGATAAGATTACCAAGGATGTCCAAGGAGCCCGATTCCATCCGGGAGATCATTGAAAGACACACTATGTCATCCCACATCCTAGATACTATAGAGAAGAGTTACATAGAGAGAATGGGATGCCTCTACATGAAAGAGATAGTTCGGCTTCATGGAATCCCTTATACAATATCCTTGGACTAGGAAACCCACTTCACATCCTGGTTGTGGATGGGATTGAAGCAGGATTATGGGAATGAGCTACACTTGATCACAACGTTTTCTCCCCACACTGATGATCTGACAAAAAGAACCATTCATGTTTTGGAGGACATGGTGCGGGCATGTATCATGTACTTTGGTTGTAGTTGGGAGGACCACCTACAGCATGTGGAGTTTACATATAATGGTAGCTACCACCCCACCGTTGGTATGGCTCCGTTCGAGGCATTATATGGGAGACCCTTCCAGTCACCGCTTTGCTAGACGGAACCTAGAGAGTCAGTACTAATGGGTCTAGAGTCTGTGTGTGCTACCACTGAGTAGGAGAAGATCATCCTGGAGTGGATTAAGACTGCATAAATATGGAAGAAGTCTTATGATGCCATAAGACAGAGACATCTGGAGTACGGGGAGGGATACCACGTCTTCCATTGAGTCTCACCTCAAAAAGGGTTGCAGATATTTGGTTGGGGAGGCAAGTTATCCCTAATATTCATTGAACTATTCCATATAGTACGTAGAGTTAGTGAGGTGGCATACCGCCTAGCTCTACTACCATAGATGCATCTAGTACATAATGTCTTCCATGTGTCACAACTGAGGAGGTATGTGCATGGCCCATCAGACATCATCGACTTGGGAATGCTGGACATCGAGGATGGAGTGACCTTGGATGAGTACCTAGTGAAAATCGAGGATCAGAAGGAGAGCATCCATCATGCGCGATAAATTCTCTTGACTTGCGTTCTGTGGAATCACCGGAATCTTTAGGAGAGCACATGGGAGTTGGATGCTCAGATTTGTGCCAAATACCAACATCTTTTTGAGTATCCTTGTTTGGAATTTCGGGGATGAAAATCCCCAAGGTAGAGAGAGTGTAATGTTTCGGATTTTATATTTATTATTTTTAAATATTATAGGGATTTATTTCAATACCATGCCTTTTGATAGTGTGCGATTATGATGCCCGAAGTTCCCTGATTAAATGTATGAATTAATTGAAACATTAAACAGCGTGCGCAAAAAGTTTTCTTGAAAAAGTGAAATAACATTTTAATTGGATCTCAGATCAGAAATCTTATTGAACCATTACGCCCAGAGAATCCACATTACATTAGGTGGGACCTAACGTCAACCAACACATCTCTGCTAGCAGAGTTAGTTTTTGAACGCTTTTATGGAAATAAAATTATGTAACAATTTATATTATTTTAAAGTTTTTTGTGTGTGCAGTGAATGAATTATTCACATTTAAATACATTTTTATGGCATGTTTCTAGGGTTAACGCCATAACCCTATGAATTTAGAGGGAGCCTTCTAGAGACTTAGATGTTTTTTACGTATGTCGATGAACGAAAAGACATGGATCATTGCGTAAGAAGATAAAATCATGACCGACAACCGATCTCCCTCTTCTTCGATGATAATTGTAGGGGTTGTTATCTCAATTCTTCTTTTCCACTTTCTTGGATTAGATGATGAACCTGGATCAACCCACAAATAGGTTGATCCATAGATCGTGCGTTCTTGTGGAGGGTGTCACATTCCTTTTTATTAGGGTTTTTTTATTCGAGAATTGATTATGTTATAATTCTTAAATTGTAATTTTTATTTTTCTAGTAAACCAATTAATGTGAGTGGATCAATGCCATGAAGTGTGATGGCAGATGTGAATTCCTCATTGGTTTATTTCCCCCCTCCCCTTTTAACATCGTGTTCATCGCAGGGTTATGAACAACAGATCGTTGCACATCCATTTACAATGCAACAATTTCAAATTAGAGATCCGACATTTGGACGACCTAGTAGAGGTGTGATGGCGATGGTGTTAGACAAATAAACGCGGTTCATGGGTTCACATTCTTCAAGAGATCATTGTGTGGGTGAATCGATACGTGTTTTCGGGGCCGATTGGAGGCTTGAAAACAATGGAGACGACATTGGGACGTCGGGGAAACCTCAATCTTCATGTTTCATGGAAAAGGGATGATGGAATGAATGATTAGAGCTCCCCACGAGGCATGAAGTTTGAGGTACATGATTTAGGAAATTTTTAGATCACATGGTGTGTATCCTGTAGAACATGGCCTGTAGGCCAGACAGAGTGGATGCTAGGGTTCCTCAGTTCATGAAACGATGACACAACCTTTTCTTCAAAGAAAACGACAGGTGGGTCCTTACACAGGACTCGGTGTGTATCCATGGGATATACAGACACTAGGTGGAGTACACAGTTCTTTACTCCACCACATGGCCAGACCATGTCGGTTGCATGGGTTACCCTGTGTATCAGTCACACAAGTTGTGACTCATAGGATGAATCCATCTACGGGAACATGGCCAACGTACATGGAGTCCTCCTCAGATAGAGAAACACAATGTTCCACTCTCTTACATGCTCTGTACAACTTCTTCTAGACAACCATCCTTAGGACACGAGCCGTTGTACACAGGTAGTACCCAGTGTTACAAGACATGGTGTGTGACACATCTACATTCCATGTACATATCAGTACATTGCATGATCTTTTTTTCAACCATATCGTGGACATCTTTCGATTTGGTTAGTGTCCCTATAAACTGACTGTCATGTATCATTTTCATTTTCAATAGTATGATCCCTTCAGCAGGACATTCCGGGATAGAGTCAGGTATCCCTCTGAGAAGCCCGGAGTGAGATCATTGATCTATTCTTGACCTGAGGTATAGTTAGGTTACAACATGACTATTCCCATAGTGTGTTGGTCCTCTACCTAGTGGGTGTATCCGGATGAGTCGTGGTATCCGACAAGGCCTTGGCATGGATCCTCATCTGTGTATCGCGATCATTCCCCACTGATGAGTGCGTTCTCTCATAATGAGGGTATATATCTCTCGTGACTTATCCAGACAGACAGTACTTCTCAGATGAACATCATCAGAGAAATCAGACATTTTGGGTGAGTTCTCTTGAATTAGTGCTTAATATAATATTTTAACTGAATCCCAAGTGGCATAATGCGGTTGAGTGACTATTCAATAGGTCACGGTATGGGTTTTGAGTATATCTGTATTTTGTTCACCAATTATATGTTCAGTAGGAAAATATATTGTAGAGATGAATGTTCCATTATTTTGTGTATTTCATTGTGGTTTTTAGGGTCCACTACTGAGTATTGTTATACTCACCTCTACACGGGCTTTACCCTCACTTGTCTTGTCTTTTTCTGCTGAACAACCTTTTGACAGAGTCTAGGGCGGACCTGGGTAGGACCGAGATTTCAATGTTCCCTATAGACCTAGGTGTTCGAACGGCTATGAAGAGTATTCCCAGTACCTCTTTTATTTTTCAGGTTTCACCTTGTAGTTTTTAGACTCCTGTTTTCTTGGTGGTCTTGTATTTTGTCCCGGTTTACTTTCAGTACATTACTTCTTCTCATACTCTGTTGGTTGGGTTTAGATGTATGCTTGAAATTTGTTCCTCAGTGGTTTTTTTACATTTCATCATTTTTGGGGATGGATATGTTTGTGTGTATAGGTACGTAGGAAATGCCTTCCATAATAGTATTATGCAGACATGGTTCTAGTGTCGAACACCTCACCTATTAGAGGCGGGCATTGGGAGTCACGGCGTGGGACACACTTCAACGGGTCGTGACAACTATAATCTATCTATATATCATTGGACAAATATAAAAGGGATATATTTGAATCATAAAACATTATTTGTAAATGATACCATCAATCCATTAAATTGTTTTATGAATTTTTGGAGCATTTGTCATTCATGAAGGGATGAGTGTTTCAAATCCAGTCCATTTAGAGGATTATTTGGCTGTTTTTGTAGGAATCTCTACAAAACTGTCATTTATTCATTATCCTTTTCCATAAAAACTTATTTCATCATAAATACCTCAATTTAAAAAGGATCATGTCATAAAAAAAATTCTATCGACATATGATTCAGATATACATATGACTTTCTTGAATGTGATGTAAACATGCATAGGAAAGTCTCCATCATATGGCTAACCATCAATTAGCCTGTTCATGGTTAAAGTATTTTCCCAATTTTAAATTCCACCAACTAGTGAAAATTTTCATTAATGATATCACACACAATTTTATGTCACCACTACATCCTTAATGTATGTCATAAATATATTGCATTGTATTAAAAAGAACAATGAATATGTTCCCACGTCATCAAACTATACAGTTCAGACCATCATCCATCATCACAACTTGTCAAAGGAAAACAAGAGCCCAAACCTAGTAAAAGTTGTTCGGTTTACTTCATGAATGTTTATAAGAACCTCAATACATAAACCACAATTCATGTATTGAGTGTCTTAATGTTTCTTTAACCATTGGGAACGGAAATTTTGATTCTTCGGATCCATTGTTTGACAACACTTTTAGGTCCCTTAATCCAGAATATGAGCTCCCAACTGTCAACCAAATGCATCCTCTAATTATAAGAAGGGTTTTTTATCCTTGTGATCCTTGGATTCATCACAGTGGAGTTTATCACTACGGATTTATTTTCAATCACCATTAGCATGATTTTACAATACTAGAAATCATGATCTCAGAACAATGAGACATGATTTAAAAAACACACATCCTTTAATTGAGATGGTTTCGGGGAACTTCTGACCTCTTGAATCCAAATTAGGCTATTGTAAAACACTTTTCTTATATCACGCCCACATCTATCATGACATTAAATAGAATGTAAATTTGTCAAAGCTAAAATAATTATTATAATTATACTTAAGTCTAGTGTGTTTAATAATAAAGATCCTAAAATATCTTAGTGATATATATCCTAATGTGTGAACACATCTCTATATATCATTCTATGGGAAAATTTGAGTTTGCTTCATCTATTTAATCATTTTATTCACCATATAATAATATAATTTTCATATTCAATCCATGTCTAGGTAGTGATAAAAAAATTAATGAAATTCATTCCCTAGAATACACACATAACAACCCATGGTGAAATGTGCTTCACAAAATCAATCATTGGGAAAAAAATTACTCTCATATCATTTTAATCAATCATTATTAACACATCCCTAAATAAAATCTTCAAGTATATCATTATTTTTGAAAATACAACATAATTTTTTTATCAATATTAATGACATTCAAAATAAATATTTCATTATAAATAAAAAAAATATTTCATGTATTATTTGATAAAAACAATCAAATTCATTCATCAAATGATTATTTTCAATTGGTTGTAATTTTCATGAAACTAACACATTACTTACAAATCCATTTTTACAGATGATTACTTCTCAACCCATTCCATTTAAAACACGTATGAATAATCTTAAATAATTATTTTTATATTAATTGAATATCTATTTCAAATAAAGAAATTAAATACTGTGTCCCTTGATAAGAAAATCATTATGGAACCACATTCATCCTTCACGATATAATGAAACAACAATAATAGGATTTGAACTCAGATTGATAATAATGTATGGAATCAATCATGTTGGGATCATTGAAACAATAATATATAACAAAGAATATATTAATCATTCACAAAAGTAATTACCTCCCTCATAGAAGGTAATATGTTGGGAAAGTAATAATTAGTAATTAGATAATGGTAATAATTATGAAAAAAAGTTATTGAATCAATCAACACTAAATCCTTAATATTTCTTGTTTTCAATCAAAAAAGTCACATCTAAAAAATAAATAAAATCAAATGTCAAAAATTTGGTATGAAACACAGAAATTTTTGAAAAATAAGGTGATTAAGGGAAAAGGAATCACTATAGTGGGCATTTAATACACACCCAAACTAGATTCACCAGCTAGCTGGTGGTGAAAGTTAGAAGTCCTTTGAATCTATATCCCCCAACAAATGGTTGATGAGATTTAACATACTGGATGTGTCCTTCAAAAACTTTTTGATGGGATTCCAACAAGAATTAAAACACTAACAACATTCCAAAAGTTATTTGGTGGCCCTCACTAGCTAGCCGATGGACTGCATATCATGACCCGCTACCTCCAAAGGTATCTCTATTGTGATAATAATAATTGAAAATATATAATGACCCATGTTTCCCACCTCAAGTAATCCATGTCTTAGTGAAAATAACCTATTGTATAAAAATATGATATATGGAAGGAATTTCCCCAATTAATAATATATGATTAGGGCATAGATAACCACCAATAGATACTAGTACATAATATAAAATCTAAAATTTAACTATCCCAAATTAAATTAACAATTCAAACCACTATAAAAAATAATAAGCCTGTAAAAATAAAAATAGAATTCATATGATAGTGATTGAAAAATATCTCCCAATAAATGCTAGTAATGTTTATATCGACCAATGAAAGACTCGTAAAATCCTTAAAATAGCTTATATTAATAGTTTTCTCATAATTTATATAATCATTAGGATAGTAACTAAGGTCACTACTGCACATGAGAATGTTGAATACTAATGAACTAGTGAACACGCAACAAAAACAGTTGGCTTATGATCTGTTCAACTAACCAAACCAAACATCACCCTAGCACACTCACCAAAACCTGAATCCAAAATAGTAATATAAAATCAAAATAAATCAATGAAAAATTATCTTATAACAACTTCATCACTACTTTCACACACTCATTCCGCAATTTCAAACATATTACACTCACATCCCAACCATAAACATCATATCACAATCTAACTCTCCTAGTTATGGGTCGATATTAATGCTTCCCTTTACAAATATCATGCATGGCATAACATCTAGTGATAGAATCAACACATTATAACCTACTCACATAACCACGGTATCTGGTTATCATGAATGTGATGGAAATAAATCTCATTCAATCCTACAACAACACATGATGCCCTATAATATATCACATCATCCTCATCACTAGGTGACCTATAAGACTAACCTTTCATATCATCAATGAGTTATCTATAACACTATCTAGTATTATAACTGGGAAATCATCAACATCAACATATATCATAATTGGGTAATCTTTAAACCCAACCCATATCATCTTGAGGAAATATCTAACACCAACCAGTATCAAAACTACATTCAGAGTTATATTAGGGTTGATGGGGAATCCAGAAATCCAAAACACCACCGTCCTAGATGTTAGGTGCAAAACAACCCTAACATAATCCTTTTTGTGATTTGAGTGTTTTTGAAACTTATATTCGGTGTGTGCATTAATGAATTGAATATACAAGATAAAATTATATCAGAAATTTACAAACATATTGTTTGACATCATCTATACTATTGTTCAACAAATCAAAACCACTACAACACATGATGCCTTCCAAATCTAATTCCACCACTAAATTAATCCCACCTCATAGCCCACCCACATTACCACATGATTCCCACATTAATAAACAGGTACCACCATTTCCAGAAATAATGATTTTACACAAAGTATCATATTCTCATCATTCTCATTGACATTTACACAAACCATTCATTCCCAATTAAATTATTTTATGAAATTTAAAACATTAATTTCATCACAATAACATATTCAAATTATCCCATGACATTTCAATTTACTAACCCATATCATTTTATATTTAGCACATCAACTCATTTCCATGTCTAATCAAGAAACTAAAACTTCCACACAATCTAAAACATTTTCCATATAACATCTACCACCACTAAAATGTATCATAATTCAATACATCTTCAAAAAATCCAACCATCTACCCAAAAAAACCATACATCCTAAACACCATTCAATAGTTCATAAAACATCCCATGTCATCCAACCATCATATCACACCCCAAAAAATTACAACACCCTAAATGGCCATAAACATGACCAAAAAATACCCTACATCCCAAATTGAAACACATAAATAACATACACACATTAAAATCTCATTTAAAATTTCCTAATTTACAATAATTTTCCATTTATAAATGGTTTAAATTACATTTCTTTATTAATTGGCAAGTGTAATCACAGAGAAATAATATATTTCCATGGTTGATTGATTAATTAACCCCATATATATTATAAACCAATTACCATGTGTTATATAGAATAATAAACATAGACCAAACAAATAAAATTATGAAAGCTACAAGAGAATAACGACTCCCAAGAGTACTTTTTTTAATTGAAATGTGTATAGATAATCACATAAAAAGTTTCCCTAGAAATCAATAAAACATGTGATGTAAAACCATTCCCATTCATTGTTTGATTTATAAAATTATTTATTTTAATATGGTTACCCATATTATCCACCCAATATAAAAAATGATGCTACACCCACACATGAATATAAATAGGGAGAAAATGAGGATATCATACCTCAAGGAAGCATTCTGAATTTCCACACAGAATAAAGATAGTGATAAATAATAATGATACCAAAATAATACATGGAAACTACAAATATACCTATATAACTCCACGATTCATCAAAATACCTATCTAGAACACTCCATGAACAAAAACTAAATCAAAATCAATGATATCCAAAGACAACCTGGAAATTAATTAGAGAAAATTGGAATTAATGATTGTTGATTGAACGAGATCATCCTCTAAATTCCAATTATCAATGTATGAAGAAATGGGATGAAATATCCCCAAATATTTAAAAGGTTCTACCCATCGTTTAAGGTAAATAAGAGAGGTATAAATGAATTTAGTGGAACTCTATGATTTATAAATACTATAGAGCTATGTATTTTCACATCACAAATCCCATATTCTTTTCATGAATATTTCCCTCAAATTCATGAAGATAAATTAATTTAGAACATAAATCCCTAAAAATCTATTCTTAAAGAACATCCTCTAGTTTTTATAGATCATTAGTCTATAATTAAATAAGATCGTGAGATATTCCTTCACATTGTGTGTCACTTAATCCTTAAAATCCCTTTCTAGATTTCAAGCCATGAAATACTAGATTACATCTTGAAAAAAAACATTCATGTATTGAATACATATTATTTCATTGAAAAACCTTATATAGTATAATTTATTCTGCATACTCCACTAAACCCTTCCTGATCCTCCTCCGAACATCCAAAATTCCAAACAAATAATGTAATAGGATGAGAAAGCACATGATGTTACATTATATTCACCACAAAACATTGTCATACTCAATAAAGCATATAGACCCAGAAATGAATGAATGGGTTTGAATAACCATCCCCTGAGATACCTCTCATTGATATCATTACACAGAACACACTGTCACTTTTTAAACACATCGATCCACTCAAAAATACATTCACATCTACATGACTATCTCACTAGCCCCAAAATCACACTTCCTCACTCAATATATGATTCACCACTATTATATATCGCCATATACACAACCATTAAAACTTCTATAGATAACAAGATAATAATCATCTCATTCTTCGTGAAAAACATCACTAAGAACAGAAAATCAAGTATTCAAGCACTCTATATCATGTTATTTTCTACTTTGGGAATCATTGACATGTTTGTATGGTTTTAAAATGTTTCATAGATATAACGTATCTCGATAAGGTAGGGGTCATACCCTTTTAAAATAATTTATTACATAACAGATTCCACTATAAATGGAAAATGATGCAACTCAATAATAAAAAATATTCCAACATCACATTGTAATGATAAAAAGGGAAAAGAAAATTTCAATACCACAATGTTTACTAGGAATTTATCTCAGTTTAATGCTCCCATGTATTATACTATTACACACCATACATATATAAAATATGAAATAAGAGGATAGTTTTTCCAAATAGATATTTATATAAAAAATCATAGATCTCAACTAATCACTCCATGAACATCATTTCATCATCAATATACAAAACTCTTGAGACAATAATTAGGGAGTCTTCATGAATACCATGAAAAACATTTTACAAATGGATGATTTAGTTTGTAATATATAGTATTGGTTGAATTTAAAACCAATAAAGAACCTCACCAATATTCTATATCACCTAAAAAAGGACCAATGAACTGGGGAAAATGATTACATCTTCCACCAAACAATCACTACACCTAAAATAGAGAGAGTTTAGTGGGAACATTATCTCTCACCTAAATTTATAAACTCTTTTGTCTATGATAAAAATATTATTTCATAGAGTATTTCACCACCCTCGTCCATTCAAACCCAATATGTATTTTCTCAGTCATACTATAAACTACACGATGAATGAGAACTATAGACTCCCCAAGCATAGTAAATAATAATAGACAAAAATATAGGTTTCCATTAAATACCACAAATAGTGTCATGTCAGTCGATGAGTGAATTAAATGTTTATAGGAAAATTTATCTATTGGTATAAAACTTAACTATGATCCTAAAGAATCTATGAAATTAAATTGAAATATAAAATTCAATATACTAATTTTCCACTCCGTAAATCCATCTATTTGAGGGGAAGATTAGTTAAAATTTACAATTGGGAGGTGAAGGTATGTTGTAATGTCCCCTAGTTGAAATAGTTACAATGAGAATTTGTTTCATATATTGTATTCCTAAATAGTTATGAATCCAAACCACATCATCTAGATATATCCTACCAAATCATAAAAGACACTTGATTCCTATATCGCAAGAAAAAAAGTGGACATAAATAGTCGGTCCAATATCATGTAATCTTTTTCATATCTTTCTTGATTCTATGCTATAAAAATGGTGAAAACCATCCACAGGAAACTATCATTCCACATGGTTATATTCACGGAATTCATAAAACCTCATGGAAAATGGTTTTTGACTTTCAACTAAAAACAAACCGGATACTTCACCATAAACTCTACAAGGGACTATTTCATTCAAGGAAACTGATATAATATCCAAAATATGTTATATATATTAGACACACTGAGATATAATTATATAAATAATATATTAAACATATATGTAACCCACTATAATATTAAAAATATAATGATCTTCCTACCATGAAATAATAAGTGGTTCTGACTATCATCCGACTATCCACCTGGAGTATCTCTATGGCCAACAAAATTATGCTTCATAACTACCTATAAGCCCCCACACAAGGAAGCATACTTCTAATGCATCAAGGATGATACAATTTTAATATTAAAAATAACACCGCATTGGACTTATTTATCCTATGTCATGATAAATTTATCCATTCTCCTTTATCCCATTTAAAACATTATTGGACTCTAGAAATTTCTTTTCTCATGACTTCCCACTCCAAACATTATAAACTAACTACACATGCCATTACCGATTTATAAATATATAAAAATAATAAACCAATATAAATTCCATCAATTTCCATTGTAATACATTCATATAGTGCTAATAGAAAATATATTTGAGGAATTTTGTTCAATGAAATCCACAAATCCATCGAGGAAGAGAAAATGTTGCCACATCATCAACACAAACACAACCACAACTAAATATATTTTATAGGTGGAATTATTATTCCCATGGGAACATAACTTCCTATATCTAGAATATATCACCTCCATATACTACATAATGATGCATCTCAATCCTAGATGGATGTGTTACATAAAACCGAAATAATCACACCCTCCTTAATAAACCGAATTATCAGAGAACTGATCACCTTATTCTTAAGAAAAAAAAAATACTCTCTAGAATTGATAAGTCATTTAAAATAATATCCCTTGATATTTAATTATATAATAATGGGTTAAAACTATGATAAAAAAGAACAAAAGATATATTAATATCATATATGAATAAGGATATCGATAACCTCTTCAATTTTATTGGGTGATTCTCCTAAAAAACACCTTAACCATTGATGGGTCCCTCATCACAACCTTCTATGAAATCAAATTACAAGGAAATGAACATCTCAAATTTAAAACATGAACATAGACACTTTTTCATTGATTTTGTTGGAATTGAAGGAAAATAATGGAATTTTTATGATGATTGGTGGGATCATCATAAAAAATCGTGAGGATCAAGATATCATCGAATAACATGACTATGAAAAAGTCTAGAAACTCATAGAATATGGAATTAATGATCCCCAAGAACATAAATAGTCTGTTTGTGACACCATATATAATGACCTCAATCTCGATGTCTCTAGACCATCTCCTTAATAAAGTCTTTGGGATATCCTGAACATTCCCCATTATGTGGATCCATGAAGAAAAGATGCTGATATTAAGGAAAAAATTGGTTCCATTTATCTTATTGAATAGTTCATCAAAACATTTAATATTTTAATAATTTTTGAATATCATCTAATCAAAACACCAATATTCTATAGAAAACCACAATCTATCAATCGAATTTTTTGTGAAAACCCTAAGAGAACCCTAAGGTGATACGTTGGGTTTTATGAAATGCTTATTATTCACATAGTCAACCTAACACCACAAATAACATAGATTTATTATTTCTATTTGATAGGGATCCAATGAAATCATATACACATCCAATTTTCACTATATTCCTAAAATAATTTAATGTCATAGTGGTAATGTGATATTCGTGTCCACAAAAACATCATAAAACTACTCCACACCCCTCAGAACATCCTCAGTCTAAGATTCACCATAAATATTTTCCAACTGAAAAATATTGAGTTCCAATTTCCCACTACACTTTCATAACACTGATTACTAGCTAACTCCGTTTGATGGACCAATATATCATGAAATTAAACTATAATCTGGAATCAAGTTATGACTATACAAATAAAATAAAAACAAAATGTACCGAGGATAACATTGTATGGTCTTATCGATATAAAGAGTAGATCCTCCACTGACTGGTGCTACACTATCACCATTTGGAATTCACAGCTCACATCAAACAAAACTGCCTCGTATCTAGTATGAATGGATAATAATAGTTAAATTTTTATTATATCTACATAATGTTTTAAATAAAAAATATTACTAGGATAGATAATTTTTTTAGGATCTTGAATTATTCAAAGAATCATAAATGGTATATGATAAACTAATATCATCTCATACTGAATCTATCCTCGTAGGTGCTAGTCATCTTTTTAAAAGAATATATCCTTACCAATATCCTCTAAATATATGATTAAAACCTCCATTAACACATTATAAAACTTTACATAAGAATGGGTGCCATTTTTAGGTTTCCATCAGCCAACTCTATCTACCCTCAACTGCAATGAACGTCTGTGTGATTCCTAATTCTGAAACAACGTTGGATGAAACTACTTCTACTGCTAAAAAGGGGCATGACCTTCCAACTGAAACATTCTAACCGTTAAAAGGGAAACAAAATCAGACTAGATTCCATGAACTCAATAAATGTTTCAATGAAATGAAAATATCCTACTAGGTTCTTGGTTTCCACTAACCCTAAAATGTCTTGTAAGGGTCTTCTAGGGTGGACTGTCTACCAGTTGGAAAGGAAAAAATCAATTAAACTATGATCCCATAACAAAATCCCTATAATTAAATACTCCATTATAACCACTCAATAAATACACCCCACTAATGAAAAGCATCTTCTTGGTAACCATTTCCTTTTTCTACACCCCAATTATCTTTGAAGCATAACTATCATAGCTAAATGCCTGATTTATGTGTTCCATGCCTCCTCAAAGTCCTTTATTCTCAATATCCCATGTCAAATGAAAACAAGGGAGATATTTAATAGGTACTTAACGATGATCCCAAGCTCCCATACACCCATGTAATATTATTCAAGAGGGAGGAACTCCCAAATATTCACTACCTTCATTATCAACAAACGAAACATAAAATGGAACACCATATGAATGTTATCCCAAAAAAATCCCCCTTATGATTTCCAATATCAAACATCCTCTATTGGAACATTGTTTATATAATTATTTTAACTTCTAAAAATACATCAAAATCATTCCCAACTTAAATAAGACCTAATTAGATCTCAATCTCCTCTAACCAGCATATTGTCTCTAGTTCACATAAACTCCCCTCATACATCCCCACCCCTTACCTCTAAAAGGCATAAAAGTACATCTATCATTAATTATCATCCTATGTTGAGATGGTTCATTGAAAATAAAACATATTAGCCTTATAAAACTCTGTTTCATGAGTTTACCATGGACTATAACAAATATCAATATGATAAAAATATATATAAATAGTAACCAAAGTTGCGAGTATTCTTATGAATCATAAGTTAATAAATTAATATTAATTTTACACAAATATTAAATTTAAATACAAATATAATCAATGGTGATTCATTTAAAACTCGTATTTCTATAAAATAAAAACATTTTATCCTCAATTATTTATTCAATACACATGAATTCCTCACATCAGGTCATGTTGGGCCCGAAAATCAAATGCATTAGCCAGTATGTCTTGCCTATGTCACATACCAATATCAAATGGAACTACAACTCTAACATCCCAATAAAAACTAATAGTTCATTTCTCTAACATACATCCAATCTAAAATATAAAACCTTTGATACCATCACCTCAAGACACCCTCTCTTCAAAGGTACCCCTCCTAATCTAACAATGATGGAATATATATATTGACACCCATTTATCTTCACATGTATGCCCTAGAATGCTTACTAGGGTAAATGGTATAAAAATATAACATATGGTTGTTATTTTGCTACATTAATAATATCTGATCTAGATATATAATGAATAATAACCAATATAATACTACATTTATAAGGAAATTAAAATTAAAACCATCTCAAATTTTTTTAATAATGTCAAAAAATAAAAATAAATTTTCCATGTAAATATCAAATGAAAACTTCTGTAATAATGAATATCAAATAGCACTAAATTCAAGATATTATTTTTCATCTCAATTCTAAATATCCTCTTGGAAATCAGAAAAATGTTTATATATAATTAGGGTGAAGAAAACAAGTTTACTTGGTAGGATCATTCCTAATGTCTATAATGAACATATGAAATGTGTGTGCCAATGTAGTAGTGAAAAAATAGTAGAACAAAAAAGAATCTTTTTTTAACTAACTAAACCCATCCTCATGAAGAAAAACTCAATAAATCACACATCTAATATACTAACATAGTATCAGAGGAAAAAAATTAAAAGGACCCATATAACTGCTTCCCCCCTTATTTTCTTCTAAAATTTCATAAAGTGAAATATCATATGATCCCCTTCGCTATACACATATCTCATTATATTCCAAACTATTTCTAAAGTGGGGTAGTATTCATCCTAACCTATCCCAAAATATCACAAGTTATAATGGGTTCCCTGATCCGAGTGAGTCATAATCACATCACGGCCACATTAAATAACTAGATAAGTAGGGTATTGTGAATTCTCATATCTAGATGCCACATAATAGGTGGCTGAGCTGAGTAGGCCAAATGGACTCAAACACATCTCCAAAAAAACAAGAGGATACTGACTGGTAGTGAGGACCTAGGGTGTGTCTTTGTGAATACTATCCCCTTCATTACTAGAGTGTATAACAAAAGATGGTCATAAAAAAAGTAAATAGTGGAAGAATTATAAGTAAATAGAAGGAACAATGTAATGTAAAAATATCAACAACAATAACTGAAATAACTAGAATAACACACAAGAATTCAAAAAAGGATAATGATATTTCATGTCACTAGAAAACATGAAAACATTGATACATGAAAAGAGTCATAACATGTTTCTAAAAAGTATAAAAAAAATCAAATTACTATCCTAAGTATCTTGATCTATGGTGCTTTCAATAGCTATGAAGATCAATTATAACAGATTGAAATTTTGTTATCAATGATATATGCTTCAATTTTTCAACACCATTATACATTTAATCAACCATAGTTACCAAATGTCACCTGAAAGGGTGTCAGATAATCATTACTGCGCCACCACTAATGGTGTCTATAACATTTGGCATCTGTATTAGAATTTTAATAGTGTTCAGGCATGCATATATAATGTAAATCTATACAACGTTACTATACACACATGTACCTTCTTTAGTCATTGTCTGGTTTGTAAACATATATCCAATTCATTATTTTATTGTACCGATTTATAAAAAAGGTGAAATGTTATCAATGGCGAAGGTTTCAAGATGTAACAAGAAAACATGATTGATAGTTCATAAAAGTGGTTCCATGGTATTCACCAAGGAAACCTATACATTAGGCTTCACAAAATCAGTAGTAGCTTGTTCTATATAAGAGTAATAGTGTAATATAAGTAGGAATTGTTCAAGGGAATCCATAATAATATTCCAACCGATTCAAAGGTTCCCATCTATGTAAAAATGGGTCAATCTAGTGTTTGGGCCCTATGGGATTTCACCCTGGCACATACGTTTCAATGATGGGTCCAAGGAGTGTATCCAAGGAATCCTTTGTAATATTTGATGGATCCTATGGTTTCATATTAGGCATCCATGAATAGACATGGATTGGGATCTAGGTGGTCTCATCCTAAGAAAACTACATCCCTGAATCAAATTGGGGTTCCCCAGTTCTCAAGGAATTCCCCGATAAAAATCCAATGTGAATCCATTCGGACAAGTCCTGTTTAATAATTATGTCATGTAATATATCATTTGATTCAAGAGTTTATTTTCATTAGGGTGATATTGTCATGTAGCATGCATCCTTTTAATGAAATTAAAATTTATCCATAATTACATATGGATCAAGCCTTTCCTTTTATTAGTGTGATAAGGCCATGTATCCTGAATCCATTATTAATAACATTTATAGAATATTCAATAAATAATCTATATTCTGTTATCATCTATTAATATTGTAAGGGGTTTTACATACATGCAAACTATTATTTATTTACAGTTAATATAATAAAGTAATATACCTTGTATACCTTCCAATTTCCCAATAACATTTATTTTACTAATTGATTCACTTACCTTGAGCAGATTATGTTGAAGGGATATACTACTCACAATTCACAATGACATCATTCGGCAATAATTTATTATAAATATTCTTACCATTTTTGTGGTCATTCTCGAGCACAACCAATTGATGGATCAGAAGTGTCATCACACTAAAAACATAAATATAGAATCTCATCTTACATGGTATGTATGGTACAGTGGGGGTAACCAAAATATATGAATCAACCATTTTGGATGGGAATAACCATATAGTTATAATTAAGATAATAATAGAATATAAATTCAATAAACGACACCCGATGAAATCAGTGGGCCGCACAGACATGTCCAAAATCAATAAACATGAGGGACGAGTTATAGACCACTCACCATAGGATCATATTACATTCCTCCTCCAATATTGGATTTTGATTTGGAATAGAACATAGTAGACCTCCAAAAAGGGGAAATTCTCATACCTTAATAATATGGTTGAGATCAAGAGAGGAGATACCAAACTAAAAATTACTTGAGTACTTACCATTGTGCATCCAACGTGACAACTAGTAGCTCGATCAGATACCAAATGAGGGATATATTTAATTCGATAAATTAGGCCTTAACGGACATACAATATGAGGGAAATATAGGTTAATCCTACAAGAATTCATATTATGAGGATGAATGAGGATTATTTATATCATTGAGTGGAAACTAGTAGAAATACCGAATTTTTTTCCTTTGCACGGTTTGTCCTTCTGGTTTGACAAACTGTGGGAAAACTCTACATGAGTAACTAGGGACTATGTGAACTAGCATGGTTATATTTCAGGGTTAAAGAAACCATACACCAACTGTGCTATAATGTTTTGTCCAAAATGGCACCACCCACACAGTTTGATCTAGTCCAGTAGCCTTCTTGTAGGATATACTAAAAACTGGGTTCCAAGACTAGTTTCCCCAAAAAGATGTGTTTCGTCTCAAAAAAAGACCCCAAATCCAACATAACTATCACCAACTCATTTTTATTTTTTATTACGTCAAAAATAAATAATTAAACTAAAACTTAAGGAGTCCATACCTGAGTGAAAAATCAGGTTCTTATAGTTTCCCCACCCCTTGAAAAAACTCATCACTGAGTTTACCTTCCATGTGGGAGGAACACTGTTTGAGAAAAAATCTGGTCAGTTGGTATGTACAATTTCCTCCTAGTCTCAAGGCTCATCCTACACATTACGGCTCTTCCAAAGCACAAATATTATAGGGACATTTCATTCTTTGAGAATTATCATGCTTTGGTCAACAATACAAATTAGATACTCATTAATGGTTGATTTATAATCTATGCCGTCTTATTCGGGATAAATGTTATGACATAGGATTGCATTATATTGGAAAATCAATGAAATATGGAATAAATTGTGCATGAAATAGTAATCTTGAGGTAGTAGGAACTAAAAGGCTAATGTCCTAACACTCTCTATAATCTCAAACGACCCTACATAACGTGTTGATAGATTCCCTTGATTCTGTAAACATTGATTTTGTATCCTATGTGATACTAAAAGGATAAATTGATCACTACAATTAATCTCTAGGTGTCATAAATGGTGATTAAAATATGTTTTCTTTCAAGACTGAGCAGTAGTCATACACTTTCTCATCAGCTGAATCTACTTTGAGGTCTCCAGGATGAGATGAGGACATAGTAGGGCTGCCACACCTTTCTCTAACTAGCACAAAGGTGATCATAAATACCAACAATATAAGGCCTCAGAATAATCCTTTTGAATCATTTCTAGAATGTTTTAATTATATTTAATCTTGAAGAGAGAGGTATGCTTCTCCCAAGAATACCCAAAATCAAGGACACATGCCTAGAATATATCCTCTAAAATCTATATTTCCAATTTATGTTTTAATTCAATCTGAGGTAGAAAGGTTTTTAATAGATGAAAATATGTCCCCATAGCCTTCTTTAATCCAATACAGAACCATGATGTGATGCATGAATCCCTATATCAAATAACATTACATTAGACCACATATAGTCATATGAGCTCACAAACAATCAATCCTCTCATCTCATCAACTGAGAAATCATTATTACAAGGAAAGAAGTGTGTTGATTTAATTAGTTGGATAATAACTACATATATATAATCTCTACCCCTCAGTGACCTAGGTAAGTCGACTACAAAATCTATAACAACATATACCCATTTCCATTTTGGGGATAGAATCAGCTATTAATGCCTATAGGTATCTGGTGCTCCACCTTCCCATGCTGGCATGTCAAAACCCTATGGATAAAGAATGAAATCTAAGGATTCATCTGTGGCCACAAATACTATCATCACATATCTTGGTACATCGTGGAGATACCTGGATAAACATCTCATTGAGAAGTGTGGGACTACTTAATTATATCGTCTCCAATGTCTGTGGGAAGAAATAGATGTCTATTAATACGTAGGATCTCTTCTGATTGCACATACCAATCCATAGGTGGGTTATCTCGTGATATAATCTCATAGAAAACCAATACCCCATGATATGAAAACATTATACTTTTCAAGTTCTCAAGGAGGGAAGAGGTAATTGTGAAATAAGAGAGATAACACTTATTGTGACCTCCATGAAATTCAATATGAATCTCAAATTATAGTGATATTAAAAGCCATTAATCACTGGCCTCCCATTCTACTAGTGGCTATGTTTTATGACTCAGTGCATCTACAACCACATTTCCATTCCATCGAATATATGAAATCTCCAATTTAATGGATTTTAAATATTCGACCCATATCAATTGTATGAGGTTCATGTCATGATGATTGACTTTTAATATTTGGCTCTTATGGATTTTGTACAACAAAAAAGCACTCACCTAAATGAGAGTGTCTCCAACACTGTAAGGAATGCACAGCTTCTGGTAGCTCAACGTCTATTGTTAGGTAATTTATCTCTTGTGGCCTCAACTACTGAGATCCAAATGAAACAAATATTTCCAATTTAATTACAAATACTCATTTTTTGATACCTAATGAATCATAGAATGTTACATAACCAACACCTCGCTCTAGAATAATTGGAATAGGTTTTCAAACTTGATTCCCTTTTACCTGCTGAATTGAATTCATGCACACTTCTGACCAATGTAAAATGAAACCCTTAGTTGTATGGACATTGAGAGGAGAATCAATGTAACACCCCAAGTTTTTACGGTACACTTCTCTTTAAATAATACAATAGTGTGTGTTATATGCAACTTCGAGTTCTAACACACCAAAACCAATCAAACTAGCTCTTAAGAATAGTAATACCCATTTTTTAAATTTTAAACATTTTATCATTCAAAATAAACATCATTTTTGGATTCGTAATATCGAAATTATCTTTGGGTGAATTTTTGGTAATTTTATGATAACTATTATATTTTGATGAATAGTAAAAATTACTAAATTTTAATTAAAAACAACTTTTTTAATCCAAATAATTAATATTGATAAATTATTCATTCCAATTATTTAAATGTATAATTAGATTATATTTTTACCATTTAATACAATGTTGGACATTGGACATAATTGCACATTTATACTGGACATAAGCAAGTGTCAATCTATTGATAGTTATTATTTCTTAAAAACACGCTATTTGTTTTGACAATGGGAATTGATTTTTAAATTAATTAATTCAAATTATATGTTTTGAATTTGGTAAAATAGACATCATTTTTTAATTCATAATATCAAATATAGCATAGGTCAAATTTTTTGTATTTTACTGAGAAACATCAATTTGTGATGAATAGTGAAAAACACTGAGTTATTGGTTAAAACCGATTTTTTATATAAATAATTATTTTTTTTATATAAAATAATTAATTTAAAAATAGATACATAATACATATATAATTTCATTTTAATTAATTGGAGTTAGTTTATAATAATTTAAATATATAAAAAATTTATTGAACTTTTCACCGTCTTTTACCCACCTCTTATGGGATTTTTAAAATTTACATAAAACATAATTTTACCACTTCTATTAGTTGAATTTTGAAAATACGAGAAACAAAGTTAATATCAAGAAGTAAAATGTGGTTTAATAAGATAAAAATAATTTTATGTGGATAATAACTTTTTACGTTTCTTTACCGCGGTTAAAGGTTAATAGGGTAATTCAAGGTAAAAATAATATTTTAATAAATCAAAATTACTTTAACACATGTCATAACCTTATTTGATGTGTAATGGACAAACATGGAAATCTTTGGGTCGATTTTGGGACCCCATGGATCCACTTATGAATGATAATGACATTTTAGATTAATTAATTTAATGTAAAGGAATTCTTGACATAAAGAAAACCTTTTAGTAATTAATTTTTATATGGTTTTATATAAGTAATATTTTTCACTATAAACATTCATTAGAAATATTAAACGATTTCATACATAATGTTATTTTATTTATAATTTTTAGACATTAAAAAATTTAATTTATTTATGACACAATGATGATGAAATAATTACCATATTAATCAAAGATTAAGATAATTGATATTAAAAATACCACAATAAATATAATTTGAGACTTTTTATGAATTAAAATAATTTTATAGGTTAATATGACATATTAGGATTGGTTATATGAATCGTTTTAGAAGTAATAATTCTGTTATGAATTTATCAAAAACATAATACCCAATAGTTCCAAAATTGACATAAAAGTGTTTATTAAACAAATATTATATTATTAATTGATATTATATTCTTAAAAATATAAGGTTCGGCCAAAATACTTATACCAGGATAGGTGTATCATTAGTGGACCACATGGGTATCTATTGACAGTTTATAGTAATTTTATTAACCATATAATATAAAAATACAAAGAGACATGGTAAATGTCAATCTAATTAACTAATACTTAAAACTAAATGATAAGGTTAATAAAATAACCCAAACCTGTCTAAAACCTATTGGTTGAGTGGAGTACGACACATACCCCCCTTTATCCTCGAAATAAATCAATTTGGATCAAATATAAACCGAATATGAATTTATTATAAAATAATATTTTACATTTTTCCAAAGGTTCCCTTCACCTCTCTTATAAAAGGGCACTCACCCATCACTCTAATTCACACATTCTAAGCCATTTGGCTCTGCAAACCCCTACCCAAATACCCTATAAACAATCCTACCTTCAACATAGAGGCCTTATTTTGATCATAAATCCAACCTATGTATCCCTTTTGACCAAATCAAAAAGAAGAACTCGAAGAAGAGGTAATGATTTCACCACCCTCTATCAAGTTCCCTTCATATTCCACTTCCTATTTATTTTTTGTTTCTATTATAAAATAATAAATCAAATATCTTCTATATAATTTTGTTTTATTATAATTATGGTACAACAAAATTCATAATTCTATCCACCCTTTGAATGACATGTCACCAAACGTGCGTAAGTACGGATTACCATCTCCACGTCGTGGTGTAATTGTTATTCAATACATTATTATTTGGATGAGTATAATAATGATGTTTATTTGATGAAAATAATAAATATAACATGATAAGGATTCTGTATATTTATTATAAAATCTAATTATATATTATTATAATATCAAAAAAATGATATTTTCGCTCGTGTGTACGTACGGATTACCGTCTCCACGACGCGATGAGATTCATTTCCATGTTCACCATTCTTCGAAGATTATAAATATATATTACTAATAAGTATGTAATATATGACATAATAATGCTACTATATATATCGATATAAGTATTTATGTACTTAAATATATCTTATTCACTCACTTCAGTTCAATACTATATGAAAACAGAAACAATGTTTATGCGTACATACAGACTACCTTCTCCATAAACAGTGTTTTCCATTTCATATATATGTCTATAATACATATTTATATTCTAAATATAAATGATATATAAATAATGTTTTATATTCAGGATGTATTTAAATCATTATCTATGTGATAGAATCAAGAGTAACAAGCTAAAACACGTACAATAAAGACAGCGATTATTATCTGAAATATTAATATAACATGGATATTATTATTAATTGGGTAGTATAATGTCATAAATGAATATTGTATGATATCATAAATATTAATATGGTTATGGTATAATTTAATAACATACAATTGTCTTCATACAGGAGGTTAAACGTACCCTCGACTAAAGGAAAGTGCAAGGTAAGGGGTTTTTATCTCTCTCCTTATTCCCGTGAGATTCATGACATATTGCCACTATTAACTTTTATGTGGTTTATGTACTACGCATAATTGTATTATTTTTGTAATAAACTTTATTTTATGTGTAAATACATATTCATTGTATGATACCTCTTTCATGGGTTGTATGTTTCGTAAGTTACCAAATTGGTAAGGGTTAATTTCACAATCTCTTTATTATCCGAGATTGTTTTTACGTAATTATCTACTGGGACATATTTATTATCCATGTACATGTTTTATAAAAGAGTTTTCAAATGTATTATTTGAAGGGACGTTTTTACTTTTACATCATATCAAATTTTTTAAAAATTTATTCTTCTAAATCATTCTCATTAATGTCCATGTTTTCAGAATGGTTTTAAAGCATTTATTAATATGAACATGAATGTTTTTAAGACGTTAATTCGGTTCCAATGTTTCAAATTTTTATGGTACACTTTAATTCAAAAATTTCTTTAAATGAATTCTTTTCTAAATTGTGTGACTTTTAAATGTTTTCATGAAAAAGGGGTATTTCTCTCAAAGAGTTTTACAAATCAATTTCTTCTATGTCAAAATCCTTTAATGGATTTTACACTTGTTTTGATGTTGATTTATCATGATACAAATCATCAATATTTTGTTGAAGGTATTGTGATATGTTTGACTATGGATTGTTATTTTTATACCTTTAATGGTTTATGGGGTAAAGTATTGACATTTCGTATGCTAGTTTTAATATGAATGTTTATGTTATGTTTAGAAATTTTCATATGGGGAAGGAATTGGACATAGTAAGTGATGCGTGGAGCCCGTTATAGCTCTTCGATGCGTCAGTAGGTCTCATGAGACAAACTAGTGTCTTGGAACAAGGCTTTGAAAAAATCTTATTTGTAGTCTTGGCAGAAGGCCATGACTATTTGGTTATGATAGTCTGGCATTATGCATTCCATCGTTATGAAAGTGGCTATCATTATTTCATGTGATTATTCCAGTAATATAATATCCATGTGAGTAAGTAAATGGAATTATTTTGATTTATATTTTCCATATTATGATGATATTTATGATAAAAAGTATTTTTTTTAGTTTTATACATATCCATAAATGATTATGCTTATTTTTGAAAGTTTCCGCTGTATTTCTTACCCTTACATAGCGTTTGAGCTAACCCCTTTCTATGTTTTATTTTCCCAGGATTCCATGACGTGTATTGTGATTGATATGAATAGTTAATCCAAGGGAATAATGGCATTAATAAAGTATTGTTTATGTGGTTTTTATGTTATAAAGTGTTATGTAACATTCATGTATGTAATCTATTTTCCAAGACTGCTAAACCGATCGGTCCTTCGGGACTTGATTCCTTGTAATCATGCCAATGTATTAAAATAATGCACCAACATTGGGTAACTGGGGTCGGGGCATTATAGTTGATATCATAGGAAGTTCAGTAGTATCTTTTGAAATTAGATTTTGATAAACTCTGATTAGAGCACATTACCCTAATATAGACCTTGAGGATTATAATAGAAGAAGTTTCTAGAATTTTGGAATTGTAGATATTTTGTGAGTTTTCCGAGAAATACATCCCTGTATGGATATGAGTAGGTAGATGAAGCTCTGGCACATATGTACCTAGGGCTAAAACCCGAAAACACCGCTTTGAGTTGGACTCGAACGGGAACTGGTGCATGACAACAGGCCTTGCTGCACTCTTAGTTACGACACTCATGGGGGATATTCCTAGGATAATTCTCATTTTATTTACAAACCATTTTGAAGTGTTTATAAGTATGTTCCTATTATTAGAAAACATTATTATGATTTTGGATTATATCCATAAACTGTTTAATGTATGTTAAGTGTTTTAGAAGTTTGGGATTAGGTATTTCTATTCATAAAATATACTAGTGTATGCCATTGATTAGAAATGGCGCCCAGTAGAAGGAATGAGAATACCAGAAATATGCACGATCCAAAGAGTAAGAAGGATGATAACTTTCATGGTCTTATCCCAGAATTTAGAAGGGAAATAGTTTACCACATATTATCATCATATTAAGAAAGAGTATCATTTGATAATAAGATAAGAAAAGAATTTTCTGAGTCCTATGTCTTTGAAGGGAAGACAGAGAAGAAAAGCTTGGTAGAAAGAAATATGGATAAAGGGAATAAGGGAAAGAAGGATTTTCCAATATATGATAAATTTGGAATGAATCACCTTGGTAAATTCGTGAAGGGAATGAGAGTTTTTTATAAGTGTATAGAAAAAGGACACCAAGTATGTGATTTCAAGGGTAATAAAATGTTTTCAAATGTACAATGCTTCATCTTCAAGGAGTTGGGACACTATGCAAACCAATGTCCAAATCATCAGAGTATGCACTAAATGAAGCTATTGGATAATAATCATGTTACGATACTTCGTTAGATGGAGAGAAATGACTAGTGTTCTTATGTTGTTATTATAGAATTATTTTATTTGAGTGTTGTATCAAAAGTATAATGGTTACATGAATTATGGAGATAAATAAGGATTGTAATGCAATACTATTTTATTGAGGATTTGAGATTATATGGTTCTATGAAAAGTGAATTAATAGTAAGCTACACTTTTTTTGAAAATACATGGTTTAAGGAAAGGTAATCCTTAATATGGTCCCGATAATGAGGTAGTGATTTTGGAATAAGAAATGGTTGATTTGAATTAATTATATTGGATATTCTTGACTACCTTGAAACTGGTTAACGATTTTTCATTGTTGGAGGTTACAACATTTCTGGATAGAAACAGTATATATATTATTCTATAAATAATAAGGTAGCATGAATGTAATAAATAAGGTTTTATGGTAATTTATAATGATTCCATGTTTGAAAATAATACGTGATGAAGGTGTTCACATGTTATTACATTGAAAAAAGTATCATTGTTGTGTTTAACTTCCTTATAAATTTTGGAAGGTGACTTTGGAATGTATTATTTTGGATATGTCTAAAGGTTGTAATGGAATATGTTTTAAATGTTATTTTTGGATTTTTATAAAAGGAAAACACGCAGAACGTGTGACAACCCGTCGCGTCGGACAAAGCTGCCGAAATCGAACCCACAACCATAGTACGATTGGGATTTATCGCCTACCACTGGACTACGTGAATTCCCTAATTTTATAATGTGCTTTATTTTTAAAGGGTCTGATGTGGTAATTATAAATTTATTATATTTGAAACCATATACGATTAGGAAAAATAGAGTATTTTTTAGATGTATTATGTTTTGGAGTGAAAGATGAGTTTGTGGTAGAATTTTATTATTGGATAAAACTATAATTATAATGTAAGTATATCCCCTTATGAAATTATCCAATCTCATAAATAAATTCCTCAACATTAAGTAAAGGAATATAGAACAAAAACGTTGTCCTTGATAGTACCTTAGATCATAAAAAATTTATGGGTTTGAGATTGTTGGCATTTTCAATAACCATGATATCTACCACTCACCATCAGATAATGATGGTTGGATTTCTCTTCCATATCCATGTTTTCCTACATGAAACCCTATTATGTGGTATTTTTTTTGCCTTCATACTTACCACTCTATATTTTAAATAGAGGCCTCATTAATACATTTTTCGATGTGGGATTTCAACTATGATATTTTGAAATGTCAACCCCAAGATTCTAATACCGAGAATAAATTGTGAGGAAGAAATTTATTGACGGAATGGAGAATGTAACACCCCAAACATTCATGATACACTTCCCTTTGAATAATACAATAGCGTATGTTATACACAACATCGAGTTATAACACACCCCAACCAATCAAACTAGAATTTAAGAATAGTAATACCCACTTTGGAAAATTTTATCCATTTTATAATTCAAAATGAACTTTTTTTGGATTTGGAATATCAAAATTAGCTTAGGGTGAACTTTTGGGTAATTTTCTGATAACTATCATATTTTGATGAATAGTGAAAATTACTAAATTTTAATTAAAAAAACATTTTTAATCGAAATAATTAGTAGTGATAAATTATGAATTTGAGTGATTTTAAAGTATAATTAGATTATATTTTTACCATTTAATCCAATTTTGGTCATCATACTTGGTTGCACATTTAAACCGGACATAAGCAAGTGTCAATCTTTTGATAGTTATTATTTTTTCAAAACATGCTATTTGATTTGACAACGAAAATTAATTTTTAAATTAATTAATGAAAATTATATGTTTTAAATATGGTAAAATAGTCATAATTTTTTAACTCATAATATCAAATATAGTTAAGGCAGAATTTTCTATTTTTTTCTATAAAACATCAATTTTTGATGAATAGTAAAAACACTTAGTTATTGGTCAAAACCAATTTTTTTAATTAATTATTTATTTTATTTAAATTAATTTATGTCAAAAGAGATACATAATACTTATATAAGTTCATTTTTATTCATTGGAGTTAGTTTATAATAATTTTAGATATATAAAAATTTTATGGAACTTTTCACCATCTTTTACCCACCTTATAGGAGAATTTGAAAATTCACATAAAACATCATTTTACCGCTTATGTGAGTTGAATTTCAAAAATCTGAGAGACATAGTTAATATTAAGATGAAAACTGTTGTTCAATAAGATAAAAATAATTTTTGATGAATAGTGACTTTTTACTTTTATTTACCACGGTTAAATGTTAATAGGGTAATTCAAGGTAAAAATAATATTTTAATAAATAAAATTTACCTTAAAACACGTCCTATCCTTATTGAATGAGTAATGTCCGACAATGGGCATAATTGGGTCGAGTTTGGGACCTTGTGGATACACTTATGAATGATAATGACATTTTAGATTAATTATTTTACTGTAAAGGAAAAATTGACATAAACAAATACCTTTTAATAATTAATATTTATATGGTGTTATATAAGTTATACTTTTGTCTATAAATATAAATTATAAATCTAAAAAGATATCCTACATAATGGTATTTTATTTATAATTTTTAGACACTAAATAATTAGAATTTTTTATAACACAATGATGATGGAGTAATTACCGTATAAATGAACAAATAAGATAATCGATATTATAAATACCGAAATAAATGTAATTTGAGTATTTTTTTGAATTAAAATAATTTTATAGGTTAATATGAAATATTATTATTAGTTATATGAATTTGTTTCGAAGTAATAATGCTTTTATTAATTTATGAAAAACAAAATACCTAATAGTACCAAAATTGACACAAAAGAGTTTTTAAAACATATATTATATTATGACTTGATATTCTATTCTTAAAAATCTTAGGTTCATACAAAGTACTTATATCAAGATATGTGTATCATTAATGGACCACTTGGGGGGTCTAGTGGATGTTTATAATATGTTTATTAACCATATAATATAAAAATACAAAGATACATGTTAAACGTCAAACTAATTAACTAAGAGTTAAAACTAAATGATAAGGTTAATAAAATGACCCAAACCTGTCTAAAACCTATTGGATGAGTGGATTTTGACCCATACCCACCTTATCTTCGAAATAAATCAATTTTTCTCCTTTATAAACCGATTATGAATTTATTATAAAATAATATTTTATGTTTTTTCAAAGGTTCCCCTCACACCTCTTATAAAAGGGAACTCACCCTTCACTCAAGCTCACACCTTCTAAGACATTTGGCTCAGCCAAACCCTACCCAAATAACCTCTAAACTATCCGAACATCAACCTAGATATTTTGATCATTAATCCAACCTATGGAGCCCTTTTGATCAAATCAAAAGGAAGAACCCGAAGAAGGGGTAATGATTTCACCGCCCTATTTCAAGTTCCTTTCTTCTTCCACTTCCTTTTTATTTATTGTTTCCATTCTAAAATTATAAATCTAGTATCTTATATACACTATGATGTTATTATAATATGGTACAAAAAATTTCATTATTTTTTCCACCATTTGAATGAAATGTCAACATACGTGCGTATGTATGGCTTACCGTCTCCACGTAGTGGTGTAATTGTTATTCAATACATTATTTCATGGATGCGTATAATAATGATGTTTATTGGATTTAAATAATAAATATAACTTTATAAGGATTCTGTATATATAATCTAACATCCAATTATATGTTATTATAATATCAAAAAAAAATGAAATTTTCTCTCATGTGTACGTATAGATTACCGTCTCCACGACGCGATGAGATTCATTTCCAAGTTCACCATTAATCGACGATTATAAAAATATATATATTACTAATACGATTGTAATTTATGAAATAATAATTCCACTAGAGATATATATATATATATAAATAAGTATTTATGTACTTACATATATCTTATTCACTTACTTCCGTTCAATAATATATGAAAACGAAAACATCGTTTATGTGTACGTACGGACTACCGTCTCCATAAACGATGTTTTCCATTTCATATATATGTATATAATAGATATTTATATTCTAAATATATATTATATATAAATCATGTTTTATATTCTGGATGTATTCAAATCATGATCTCTGTGATACAATTAAGAGTATCATGTAAAAACACGTACGACAAAGAAATCGATTATTACCTGAAATATTAATATAAGATAGAAATTATTATTAATTGGATAGTATAAAGTCATAAATGAATAATTAATTATATCATAAATATTAATATGGTTCAGGTATAATTTAATATCATTCTATAGTCTGCATATAAGAGGTTAAACATTCCCTCGACTAAAGGAAAGTGCAAGGTTAGGGGTTTTCATCTCACTCCTTATTCGTGTGAGATTCATGCCATAATGCCACTATTACCTTTTGTGTGGTGTAGGTAATTCCCATAATTGAATTATTTGTGTAATACACTTTAATTTATGTGTATTTACATATTCATTGTATGATACCTCTTTCATGGGTTGTATGTTTCGTAAGTTACCAAATTGGTAAGGGTTAATTTCATGATCTATTTATTATTCGAGGTTGTTTTTACATAAGTATATACTGGGACATATGTATTATCAATGTCCATGTTTTATGAAATAGTGTAAAAATGGATTATTTTAAGGTACTTTTTTACTGAAACACCATTTCAATTGTTTTAAATATTTATTCTTCTAAATCAGTCACTTTAATGTCCATGTCTTCAAAATGGATTTTAAGGATTTATTTATATGGACATGAAGGTTTCTAAAATGTTAATTACATTAAAAAAATTCAAGGTGGTATGAGACACTTTGATTCAAAGATGACTTTAAATTATTTCTTTTCTAAATTTTGTGACTTTTAAATTATTTCATGAAAAAGGGGTATTTTTCTCAAAGAGTTTTATAAATCATTTTCATCTATGTCAAAATCCATTAATGGATTTTAAACATATATTGATGTTGATTTATCATGATACAAATATTCCATATTGTGTTGAAGGTTTTGTGATATGATTGACTATGGATGTGTTATTTTTATACCATTCATGGTTTATGTGTGATGTATTGACATTTCATATGCTAGTTTTAATATGAATGTTTATGTTATGTTTAGACCTTTTCATATGGGGAATGCATTGGACATAGTAAGTGATGGGAGGAGCCCGCTGCAGCTCCTTGATGCATTGGTAGGTCTAATAAGACAAACTAGTGTCTTGGAACAAGGCCTTGACAAAATCTTATTTTTATTCTTGGCACAAGGCCTTGACTATGTGGTTAGGATAGTCTGGAATTATGCATTCCATCGTTATGAAAGATGTTATTGTTATAGAATGTGATTATTCGACTAGAATAATATCCATGTGAGTAAGTAAATGGAAAAATGTTGATTTATATTTTCCATATTATGATGAAGTTTATGATGAAAATGCATTTGTTTTAGTTTTGTACATATCCTTAAATGTTTATGCTTATTTTTGAAAGTATATGCTGTATTGCATACCCTTACTGAGCGTTTGAGCTCACCACATTCTATGTTTTATTTTCCCAGGATTCCAAGAACTGTATTGTGATTGATATGCGGGGTTAATCCAAGGGAATAATGGCATTCATAAAGGATTATTTATGTTGTTTTCTATGTTATAAAGTGTAATGTAACACTTATGATTGTAATCTAGTTTCCAAGACTACTATACCGATCGGTCCTTTGGGAATTGATTCCTTGTAATCATGCTAATGTATTAAAATAATGCACCAACTATGGGTAACTGGGATTGGGGTGTTACAATCATGGTGTGATAAATCTTGTATGAAACACCTGTATTATTTATCCATCCCAAATAATATTCATATATATAACACATTCTTAGGATTCACCTAGGAGACTACAACACTAACCTTTTTAGGTTCAATAGATACTACTGAATCCGATTTTATATGACACCTGAAGTGAAAAAAATTATCCATAAGTGGCACTTAGAAAGAATGAAAAATGTGTGATTATCTCTCAGTGTACTCTGAATGATCTAATGATGTTTATCATGGTCATTACGAGTCTGAGAATACACCAAGTTGTATTCCATAAATAACAAAAAGAAAAATTGTCGGGATATGGATAGAAAAACCCTATACATTTGATCCCTAAAAACAAAGGGCGTGTTTGTAAGACCGATCACCAAAAGAAAGTATTCATACAGACCATACCTACAAAAATAATGATGTATAAGTTTTTTATGATGTACTTACTCACATGATATGATAACATTATATAGGTCGATCAAAGAGAATACCCTTTCTACTCGGAGCTGGTCCAAGAGATCATCTATTTGATGTAGTGGATATTGGTTCTTGACTATAATCTGGTTTAATCCTCTATAATCCACACATATATTTAAGGTTCTATACACCATTTTTTTAAAAATCACAGGAAATTCCCAAATGGATGAATTGAACTATATGAATCCTTTAGCTTCTAAATGTTCTAATTTCTGCTTGAGCACTTGATTCTCTATAGGATCTATTATCTATGATGGAATTTACAATAAATATACTCCAATAATAAGCATAATTGTATACTCTACCTATCACTCAGGATGTAATACAGAAAATTCAACAAGAAATACATCCCTAAAATGATCCACTATTGGAGGGAAATAAGTTTGATTTAAACACTGATCCTCCATGAGGTGTTTTTCAATCTAGGAAATCACTCCACTAAGTCCATGATTATCTAGTCCGACACTAATATCCTAGATATCCGAACAATGTATGGCTCCATCCCGATGCATGTCTGTCCCCATATTGACACTCCCCTCTAAAGGCATCTCCAGATGATCAAATATAGATATATTGGATTCTATCAAAGACTCTCTAGCATGTTGAGTTCCATCCCCTTATAATGTAGGAGGTTGTTTCTTATAGAACTCATGAGTAAGACCCTCTATCATAGGTGAAACTCATGGACCACAATGCATGGACTGCATCAGATGTAGGAAACAGTCATGATCATGGTCATCTATTCCCCAATTTGGTACAAAAGGTAGTTCCTTGAGGGGTTATCCAAGATGTAATATTGGTTTGTCCAAGCCCACCATGTCTACAACATCATCGTCGCCAACTTCATCGCAAATGATATGAGGACATCGGGTGTCATTGTACTAGTAATTCCAATAACACTAATCAAAAATAGATTTAATTAAAATGATACCAACAGTAGTGAAAGATGAATATAATAAAACCCACTACCCATGCATACTACCCCAACTACCTAATTAAAGGGCCAGTTATTGGTATGTACTTAAGAAAAAGATTCATTTAATTTTATATCTAATTATAAGGATCACTTCATTACCTATTTTAAACATGAAAATGGAGGATACGAACATCGAACCAACTCATTTTAGAATTGAATTTTCAATTTAAAATGGATAATTATTCCCATTGAATTAGTACCTATACACCTCATTAATGAAAAAGACAGCAATTTACTTATAGCATTATGTCTCGACATAAGAAATTAATCATCCCAACCCATGAGGGCCCATAGACCTCATGAATAGGATTGGAAATTGTAACACCCCAAGATTTCATAGTGTGTTATTTCTTCAAAAATAATACAAATAACTCGCACTACACGCAACACCGAGTTCAAGCACACCATGACTTACCAAACAAGCCGTTCAAAAGAGGTTATCAATATTATTAACTAAATTTTAAACTTTATATAATCCTTATAATTTTAGAATCCATATTATGAGTTTCTTCGACATAATGTAAGAACAAATTCATTTTCAGTATTGCACTTTTACCAACTTTTAATAGTGAACCCTATTTAAATACAATATTTTAAACTTTTTGACTAAATGGGACATCAAAATGTTTAAAATGAAACATCCAAAGCTTCCATGGTACGCTTTTCTTTTGAATAATACAGCAGCTTGTGTTGTACGCAACTTTGAGTTCTAACACACACCACAACCAATCAAACTAGCTGTTATGAATAGTCATACCTAATTTTTGAAATTATATATATTTTATATTTCAAAATGGACTTCATTTTTGGATTCGGAGTATTGAATTTAGCCTAAGGTGAAATTTTGGTACTTTTCAGATAACTTTAATATTTTGATAAATAGTGAAAATTACTAAATTTTAATTAAAAACAAATTTTTTAATCAAAATAATTTATTGTGATAAATTATGAATTTGAGTGGTTTTAAAGTATAATTAGAATATACTTTTACCATTTTATCCAATCGTGTTCATTATAATTAATTTCACTTAGAAATTGGACATAAACAATTGTCAATCTTTTTATATATATTGTGTCTTAAAAACACGCTATTTGTTGTGACAGCAAGAATTAATTATAAAATTAATTAATGAAACTTATATGTTTGAATTTTGTAAAATAGATATCATTTTTGATTTTGGAATATCAATTATAGCTTAGGGTGAAATTTTGGCATTGTTCTAAAAAACTTCAATTTTTGATAAATAGTGAAACTACTTAGTGGTAGTTAAAAAAATTGAATTTTTCATAAAACATAATTTTACAGCTTCTGTGAATGGAATTTCGAAAATCCGAGAGACACGGTTAATATCAAGAAGTAAAATGTTGTTCAATGAGATGAAAATAATTTTTGGTGAATAATATCTTTTTACTTTTATTTACAACAGTTAAAAGTAAATAGGGTAATTAAGGGTAAACAATTATATTAATATTACCCTAACACATGTCCTAATTCTATTGGACAAGTGTATCTCGACCAAAAAGAACCTTTGGAATAAAATATTATCATTTAGGTCCACTTGTATTAGATTAGGACATTTATTATTATTTAATTCAAAGAAGTGTTAAAAGAGTTAAAATCAACGTTTATTTACTAAAACATTTTTAATATAGGGATATGCATAAGATAAATTCGATTTTAAATATTAATTAGAAATATAATAAGATTTCCTACATAATTATATTTTATTTATAATTTTTAGACTTTAAATAATGTAATTTATTTATGACACAATGATGATGCAGTAATTACCATAATTGTGAAAAATTAAAGTAATTGATATTATAAATTCCCAAATAAATATAATTTGAGACATTTAATGAATTAAAATAATTTTATAGGACAATATGACATGTTAGTATTGAATTAATTAACTTCTGTCGAAGTAATCATTCTGTTATGAGTTTCACAAAAATCAATTATTGAATAGTGTCAAAATTGACATAAAAGAGTTTTTAAAAAAAATATTATATTATTAATTGATATTAAATTCCTAAAAATCTAAGGTTCTTCCAAGAGACTTATATCATGATTGGATAATCATTAATGGACTACTTGGGGGTCGCTTTGATGTATATAGTAAGTTTATTAACTATATATTATAAAAATACAAAGTGAAATGGTAAATGTCAAACTAATTAACTAAGAGTTAAAACTAAAGGATAAGGTTAATATATTAACCCAAACCTGTCTAAATTCTATTGGATGAATGTTTTTCGACCTATCACTACCTCAAACTTTTAATAATGAACTTTGAAGCCATTAGAAGCCGAATATGAATTTATTATAAATTAATATTTCTATCTTTTTCAAAGGTGCCCCTCACCCGTCTTATAAAAGGGAACTCCTCCTTCTCATTTATTCACACATTCAAATGCTTTTGGTTCGGCCAAACTCTACCCAAATACTCTTAAAACTTCCCTAAATACAACCTAGATGCGTTAGTTTGATCAGAAAGCGAACCTATGGATCCCTTTTGATCAAATCACAAGGAAGAGCCCGAAGAAGAGGTAATGTTTTCACCACCCATTTTCAAGTTCTTTTCTTCTTCCACTTCTTATTTCGTTGTATTTACCATTCTAAAATAATAACTGCAGTATCATATATATACTGTGATGTTATTATAAATATGGTACAACCATATTCAGTATTCTATCCACCCTTTTGAATAACATGTCACCATACGTGCGTACATACGGCTTACCGTCTCCACGTCGTGTTGTAATTGTTATTCAATATATTATTATTTGGATGCGTATAATAATGATGTGTAACTCATGTAAATAATAAATATAACATGTTAATGATTCTTTATATATATACCATCCATTTATATATATTTTTAATATCAAAAGAATGATATTGTCGTTTGTTCGTACGTACGGACTACCGTCTCCACGAACGCGATGAGATTCATTCTCCATCGTATCCAATAAAGTATAATTATCATTTGATGATTTAAAAATGATGTTTAAGGACATGATATCATTCTGGATATGAATAAGATACAACCTATTCATAACAAACACGACTTATGTAACAAAATATATAAAATAAAATGAGTAAGTTAACACCCGAAACGACGATAATTCTAAGATATTATTAACAAATCAATGTTAAAAGATCATATATGATATCATATTAATATATATGATTCTTTTATAATTTAATAACAATTATTTCAACATTATACCGGAGGTTAACCTAACCCAACCATGGAAAAGTACAAGGTAAGGGTTATTTCGCAATCTCTTCATTATCCGAGGTTGTTTATACGTAATAATCTACTGGGATCTCATTATCATCCACATCCATGTTTCTTAAAAATGTATTCCAAAACATTTTTACTATTTAAACGAATATGGGTTAAAGTCATTTATACCCTTTTTGACTTTTTATAAGAGTTTTATAAAGGAATATTTCCATTTTTTTCCAAACAAGGTGCTTTTTAACCTTTTCGACAGAATTAAGGTAAGAATGTTTTTTTAACTTATACGGCGGGTGTGACTATTTTCCACCGTTATAAAATCGTAGAATCTTCCCTTACAAGCTTATAAGAATATTTTCAAAGATAATGTTTTATTTTATAAATATAAGACTCTTAAATGATTTCAAAATAGGTAGAGATATTTCTCTAAAAAGAGTTTTGATTTCATCTATGTCAACATCCTTTGATGGATTTTACGCTTATTTGAAGTTGATTTATTATGATACAAAACTTCTATATTGTATTGAAGGTTTTGTGATATGTTTGATTGTGGATGTGATATTTTTATACCATTCATAGTTTATGGTGAAAGTATTGACATTTCGTATGCTAGTTTTAATACGAATGTGTATGTTATGTTTAAACCTTTTCATATGGGAATGCATTGGACTTAATATGTGACGGGTGGAGCCCACTATAGCTCCTCGATGCATCGGTAGGTCTCATGAGACAAACTAGTGTCTTGGAACAAGGCCTTGACAAAATCTTATTTGTAGTCTTGGCACGAGGCCTTGGCTATGTGGTTATGATAGTCTGGCATTATGCATTCCATCATTATGAAAGTGGTTATTGATATTGAATGTGATTATTCGATTAGTAGAATATCCATGTGAATAAGTAAATGGCATTATTTCATTTTTATTTTGTCATACTATGTTGAAGTTCAAGTTTAAAAGGATTTTGTTTTAGTTATACATTTCCTTAAATGTTTATGCTTATTTTTGAAAGTTTCGGCTATATTGTTATCCTTACTGGGAATTTATGCTCACCCCTTTTCTATGTATTATTTTTCCAAGGAAGTGAAGAAGTAAATTATGAATGACCTGCAGGGATATTATGGGGGGATAATAGTGTGGATTATGGAGACAATATGTTGTTGTAGTAGTTTTTCAATTCATGATGTAATGTAAAACTTTATGAATATATCTAGTGTTTCCAAGGCTACTAAACCAATCGGTCTTTTGAGATTTGTTCTTTCTTGTGATCATGCCAATGTTATGTAATAATGCACCGACTCTGGGTAACTGGGGTCGGGGCGTTACAGTTAGTATGAGAGGAAGTTTAGTACAAACCTTGGAAGCTAGATTTAGATATACTCTGATTAGAGCACATAGATTTAAGATTGAATTTGGGGATTAGTATAGAATAACTTCCTAGAATTTTGGTATTGTATAGATTTTGTGAGTTTTCTGAGCAATAAATCTCTGTCTGGATACGAGCAGGTAGAGGCGGCTCTGGAACATATGTACCTAGGGGTAAAACCCGAAAACACCGCTTTGAGCTAGACTCGAACGGGAACTGGTGCACGACAACGGGCCTTGCTGCACTCTTGGTTACGACACTCCTCGGGGATATGCTTAGGATAATTATCATTTTATTTACAAACCATTATGAACGGTTTATGCGGATTTACTTCCTCAAAGGAGAAATTTTTATGATTATGGATTATATCCATAAACTATTTAATTTATTTTATGTGTATTAAAAGTTTGGGATTAGGTAATTTTATTCATAAACTAATATAGTGTATGCCATTGTATAGAAATGGCGCCCAGTAGAAGGAATGAGAACTCCAGCAATGCACATGATCCAAAGAGAAAGAAGAATCATATCTTTCATGATCTTAAGCCAGAATTTATAAGTGAAATATTCTCCCATGTATTATCATCATATGAAGAAATAATATCATGTGTTGATAAGATAAGTAAAGATTTTACTGAGTCCTACGGCTTTGAAGGGAAGAAAGAGAAGAAAAGGATGGAAGAGAGAACGATGGATAAAGGGAAAAGGGAAAATAATAATTTTCCCATATGTGATAATTGTGGGAAGAAACACCCTGGAACTTGTCTGAAAGGAATGGGAGTTTGTTATAAGTGTGGAGGAAAAGGGCACAAAGTACGTGACTGCAAGGGTAAGAAAATGGTTTCAAATGTACAATGCTTCATTTGCAAGGAGTTTGGACACTACGTGAACCTATGTCCCAGTCATCAGACTATGCCGCAAATGATGCTATTGGATAATAATCAAGTTATGATACTACCACAAATGAAGAGGAATGATTAGAGTTCTTATGTTGATTATGTCATTTGAGTGTTGTATCAACAATGTACTTGTTATAATAATTATGGAGTATAGAAGGATTGTAACGCAGTACTATTTCGTTAAGGACTTGAGATTGTGTGGAACAAAGAAAAGTGACTCAATAGCAGGTTAAATTTTTGGAAAATATATGGTTGAGAGAAAGATAAACCATAATATGGTTCTGATACCGAGGTAGTGATTTTAGAATAATACATGATTGATTTGGATAAATTATATTGGATATTCTTGACTACCTTGAAGTTGTTTAATGATTTGTATATTCCATCATTATTAGGGTTTAAAACATTTTTGGATTGATGAAGTATATCCAGCATTCTATATGGAATAAGGGAGGATGAATGTAATCAATAAGGAATATGGTAGGATGTTTCAGTGTTTTAAAAGAATACACGATGAATGTATTAATATACTATTACGGGGTAAAAAAGGATCTACATTAAGTTTACCTTCCTTATAAATATTGTACTGTGAGTTTGGACAGAAGTATTTTGGATAAATTCTAGTTTGAGATTAATTTTTGATTGCCATAAAAGGTCAACCCAGAGGTCGGGCGGCAACCCGTCGCGACCGGCAAGGCTGTGAGACTTGAACCCGCAACCGAAAGGCGACAAGGGTGCATCCCCGACCACTGGCCCACGAGATGTCCTGGATTAAATAATGTAGTTTTTTTAAAAGATCTGGTAGATGAATTATAAATTCGTTTATTTTGGAACCCCATACGAATTGTATAAATAGAATTTTCTTTACGAGTGAAAGATGAGTTTGTGGTAGAAATTTATTAATGGATAAAACTCTATTTATAAAGTAAGTATATCTCCTTATGATCTTACCCAATCTCATAAATAAATTCCTCAACATTAAGAAAAGGAACTTAGAACAAAAATGTTGTCCTAGATGGTACCTTAAATCATCACTAATTTATGGCTTTGGGATTGTTTTCCTTTTCATAGCCATGTTCTCTACCACTCTCCATCAGATAATTGATGGTTATATTTCTCTTCTATATCCATATTTTCCTACATGGAACCCTAGTATGTGTTATTTTCGGTAATCTTCATACTTTTCACTCTTTATTTTAAATAGAGGCCTCATTAATTCATTTTTCAATGTGGGATTTCACCTATGATATTTTGAAACGTCAAAAATGTGTTATCCTAATACCATATGTTTTGTTGAATCGATGGTATTTTCAATCATCGAAGATTGATGAATTTAAGGACCTCAATTTTAAACTTGTTTGTGATTGATTACCTCAATCACTACTTATAAATATTTATGTTTTTCCTCCAATTATATGTCTCTAATTTCCACCGATGTTCTCCTAATCGAGATCATAATTTGGTGGTGGCCCTTTCATTTCACTTTTCTTCATATTAAGACTAAATTTTAGTAACCCAATTTCCGATGTGGGTCTTCCCACAAAGATATTTTTTTATTTTCAACCTTTTATTTTCGAAGAACAATTTCAAATTTCGAGGACGCAATTTATTGAAGGAGGGGAGAATGTAACACCCCAAGATTTCATAGTGTGTTATTTCTTCAAAAATAATACAATAACTTGCACTACACGCAACACCGAGTTCAAGCACACCATGACTTACCAAAAATTACATTCAAAAGAGGTTATGAATATTATTAACTAAATTTTAAACTTTATATAATCCTTATAATTTTAGAATCCATATTATTAGTTTCCTAGACATAATGTAAGAACAAATTCATTTTCAGTATTTCACTTTTACCAACTTTTAATAGTGAACCCTTTTTAAATAAATTTTTTTAAACTTTTTGACTAATTGGGGAAATCAAAAAATTTAAAATGAAACTTCCCAAGCTTCAACGATACTCTTTCCTTTAAATAATACAGTAGCGTGTGTTGTACGCAACTTCGAGTTCTAACACACACCACAACTAATCAAACTAGCCGTTGTGAATAGTAATATCTACCTTTTGAAATTATATATATTCTATATTTCAAAATGGACTTCATTTTTGGATTTGGAGTAATTAATTTATCCTAAGTTGAAATTTTGGTACTTTTCGGATAACTTTAATATTTTGATGAATAGTGAAAATTACTAAATTTTAATTAAAAACAACTTTTTTAATCAAAAATAATTAATGGTGAGAAATTATGAATTTTAGTGATTTTAAAGTATAATTAGAATATATTTTTACCATTTTATCCAATGGTGTTCATTATAATTAATTTCACTTCGAAATTAGACCTAAACAATTGTCAATCTTTTGATATATATTGTTTCTTAAAAACACGCTATTTGTTGTGACAACGGGAATTAATTATAAAATTAATTAATGCAACTTATATGTTTGGAATTTTGTAAAATAGATATCATTTTTTATTTTGGAATATCAATTATAGCTTAGGGTGAAATTTTGGCATTGTTCTGAAAAACTTCAATTTTTGATGAATAGTGAAACTACTAAGTGGTAGTTAAAAAAACTGAATTTTTCATAAAACCTAATTTTACCGCTTTTGTGAATATAATTTCAAAAATCCGAGAGACACGGTTAATCTCATGAAGTAAAATGTGGTTCAATGAGATGAAAATAATTTTTGGTGAATAGTAACTTTTTACGTCTATTTACAACGGTTAAAAGTAAATAGGGTAATTAAGGGTAAAAAATTTTATTACTTTTACCATAACACATGTCCTAATTCTATTGGACAAGTGTATGTCGACCAAAAAACAACCTTAGGAATAAAATATTATCATTTAGGTCCACATAGATTATATTAGGACATTTATTATTATTTATTTCAAAGAAGAGTTAAAAGAGTTAAAATCAAAGTTTATTTACTAAAACATTTCTAATATAGGGTTATACATAAGATAAATTCGATTTTAAATATTATTTAGAAAGCTAATAATATTTACCACATAATTATATTTTATTTATAATTTTTATACTTTAAATAATTTAATTTATTTATGACATAACGATGATGTAGTAATTACCATAATTGTGAAAAATTAAACTAATTGATATTATAAATTCCCAAATAATTATAAGTTGAGACTTTTAATGAATTAAAATAATTTAATAGGATAATATGACATGTTATTATTGATTTAATAACTTTGGTCGAATTAATCATTCTGTTATGAGTTTCACAAAAATCAATTTTTGAATAGCGTCAAAATTGACATAAAAGAGTTTTTAAAACAAATATTATATTATTAATTGATATTAAATTCCTAAAAATCTAAGGATCGGCCAAGAGGCTTATATAATTATAGGTTCATCATTAATGGACCACTTGGGGGTCTCTTAGATGTATATAGTAAGTTTATTAACTATATATTATAAAAATACAAAGTGACATGGTAAATGTCAAACTAATTTACTAAGAGTTAAAACTAAAAGATAAGGTTAATATAGTAAACCAAACCTGTCTAAATTCTATTGGTTGAATGTTTTTCGACCTATACCTACCTTAACCTTTGAACAATCAACTTTGGATCCATTAGAAACCGAATATGAATTTATTATAAATTAATATTTCTAGCTTTTCCAAAGGTGCCCCTCACCCCTCTTATAAAAGGGCACCCATCCATGTCATTTCTTAACACATTAAAAGCCCTTTGGTTCGGCCAAACTCTGCCCAAATACACTCCAAACTTCCCTCTATACAACCTAGAGGCTTTAGTTTGATCAGAAAGCCAACATAAGGAGCCCTTTTGATCAAATCAAAAGGAAGAGCCCGAAGAAGAGGTAATGTTTTCACCACCCCTATTCAAGTTCCATTCTTCTTCCACTTCTTATTTCTTTGTTTTTACCATTCTAAAATAATAACTCCAGTATCATATATATACTGAGATGTTATTATAAATATGGTACAACCATATTCATTATTCTATCCACCCTTTTGAATAACATGTCACCATACGTGCGTACGTACGGCTTACTGTCTCCAAGTCGTTGTGTAATTGTTATTCAATATATTATTATTTGGATGGGTATAATAATGATGTGTAACTCATGTAAATAATAAATATAACATGTTAATGATTCTTTATATATATACCATCCATTTATATATTATTTTAATATCAAAAGAATGATATGATCGCTCGTGCGTACGTACGGACTACCGTCTCCATGAACACGATGAGATTCATTTTCCATCGTATCCATTAAAGTATAATTATCATTTGATGATTTAAAAAAGATGTTTAAGGAATTGATATCATTATTTATATGAATAAGATACAACCTACTCATAAAAAACATGGCTTATGTAACAAAACATATAAAAGAAAATGAGTAAGTTAACACCCGAAACGACGATAATTCTAAGATATTATTAACAAATCAATGTTAAAAGATCATATACGATATCATATTAATATATATGATTCTTTTATATTTTAATAACAATTATTTTACCATTATACAGGAGTTTAACATACCCCAACCATGGAAATGTACAAGGTAAGGGTTATATCGAAATCTATTCATTATCCGAGATTGTTTATACGTAATAATCTACTGGGTTCTCTTTATCATCCACATACATGTTTCTTAAAAATGTATTCCAAAACATTTTTACAATTTAAAAGAATATGTTTTAAAGTCATTTATACCCTTTTTTGACATTTTTATAAGAGTTTTATAAAGGAATCTTTCCTTCGTTTTCCAAACAAGTTGCTTTTTAACCTTTTCGACAGAATTAAGGTAATAATGTTTTTTTAACTTATACGGCGGGTGCGGCTATTTTCCACCGTTATAAAATCGTCGAAGCTTCCCTTACAAGCTTATAAGAATATTTTAAAAGAAAATTTTTTATTTCATAAATATAAGGCTCTTAAATGATTTCAAAATAGAAAAAGATATTAATCTAAAAAGAGTTTTGATTTCATCTATGTCAACATCCTTTGATGGATTTTACGCTTATTTGAAGTTGATTTGTTATGATACAAAACTTCTATTTTGTATTGAAGGTTTGGTGATATGTTTGATTGTGGATGTGCTATTTTTATACCATTCATAGTTTATGGTGAAATTATTGACATTTCGTATGCTAGTTTTAATACGAATGTGTATGTTATGTTTAAACCTTTTCATATGGGAATGCATTGGACTTAATAAGTGACGGGTGGAGCCCGCTATAGCTCCTCGATGCATCGGTAGGTCTCATGAGACAAACTAGTGTCTTGGCATAAGGCCTTGGCAAAATCTTATTTGTAGTCTTGGCACGAGGCCTTGGCTATGTGGTTATGATAGTCTGGCATTATGCATTCCATCATTATGAAAGTGGTTATTGATATTGCATGTGATTATTCGATTAGTAGAATATCCATGTGAACTAGTAAATGGCATTATTTCATTTTTCTTTTGTCATACTATGTGGAAGTTCAAGTATAAAAGGCTTTTGTTTTAGTTATACATTTCTTTAAATGTTTATGCTTATTTTTGAAATTTTCCGCTATATTGTTATCCTTACTGGGAATTTGAGCTCACCTCTTTTCTATGTTTTATTTTTCCGAGGAAGTGAAGAAGTAAATTATGAATGACCTGCAGGGATATTATGGGCGGATAATAGTGTGGATTATGGAGACAATATGTTGTTGTAGTAGTTTCTCAATTCATGATGTAATGTAAAACTTTATGAATATATCTAGTGTTTCCAAGGCTACTAAACCAATCGGTCTTTCGAGATTTGATATTTCTTGTGATCATGCCAATGTTATGTAATAATGCACCGACTCTGGGTAACTGGGGTCGGGGCGTTACAGAAATCACTCAATTTTTACTAATAGTAATAAAATAATTAATTAACTATCATAGAATCAATCAAAAATTTCATGAATATGAAGCAATGTTATGTAGTTAAATGCTTCTTTATTTATTGTCAATATTCACGAAATTAAAATTCTAGGTGTCTATAATGATGCATGTAACAAAACTCCTTCACATCATATTATCGGGCCATGGATGAAATTATATCCTCAATCAACATAATAATCATAAACTCCACACAACATGTCCATCATCTAACATGGAAATAATATCAACTGTAATATGAAAAAATAGATTAATAATTATAATTCAGAAAACGTAGTTTTTAACCCGAAAATAGGATCACGATTCCCAAAAATGACTTATGACAAAATCCCAATCATTCATAAGATTTTGAAAATTATCTACCAATCACAATTTATGAAATGGACCCCTATATAACATGGATTCCATGTAATAGGTTCCCTGAGCCCGGTGGGCCATAAGACCTCAAGCGTATCTCCATAAACACCAGAGGTTACTGGCTAGTAGTGAGGTATTAAGGTGTGTCTATAGGGACACAATTACCTTATTAACAGGGAGTATAATATCATGTAAATAATAACATAGATAAATATTTTATGTAATATAATTAAATAAAAGGCTTAGTGGAATGTAGAGGAAAGGGAAACTATAACTAAATTAAATCGAATAAAGTAATTGAATTCAATAACATATGATTATATGTCATGTCACTAGAAAACTAGAAAAATTTGATATAAGATAACATGAATCATACATTCATCAAATGAGTAACAAAAATCAAATAATTTCCCCAATAATCCTGAGCTTCATCTTGATCATCTCTTATAAGGCTCCATCCTAACATCAAGAAAAAAAGTGGTCAAATATGTATGATTCACATTATCAATTCTTGCATACATGAAGTTCACCACATGTACCAAATGATTCATGGAGAGGGTGTGAGATAAATATAAGAGGTCTACAACTAATAGTGTCTGCAACATTTTTCCCATGTAATGGAAATGTAATTGACTGCAAGATTTTATATATAAATAAATGCAGTACAATGTCAGTAAATATCATAGTACCAAATTCATCCCTCATCTTTTTTCTAAACATATACCCATGTAATTTTTGTATTGTACCAATTTATAAATATGTCACATATTTGCAATGGTGAAGCTTAGAATACTAAACCATGCAACCATAATTTCTAGTTAATATGAAGTGTTTCAATGGTATTAACCAAAGAAAAATAGGCCCTAGGGGTTACTAACTCAATAGTAAAAATGTGTAGCAAAGGGTATTATTGTATCATATGGATCATAGTCTAAATCATTCTACAATAAAACTCCAATCGAATACATGGTGATCATCCAAGGTAAAATTGGGATAAAAGGTGATTGTGACTTATGGGATTTAAATGAAGAACCTTCTTGTAAATGCATGATCTAAGGAGTTTACCCAAGGAATCCTTTAATACTATGTGATGTATTATACAATGTCATACAAGGAGTCCTAGAATATACAAGGATCATTATTTTTGTGGGTCTCAACCTATGTGAACTGCATCCTTGTATCAGAATGGGGTTCCTGAGTGCTCAAGGAATTCCCCAGTAATAATCCAATGAAATTTTGAGTCAGGATACTCATGATTAGTAATGAATTCAGGTAATATTTAATTGGGTTCAATCCGGACATTTCATGTTTGTGATATGGTCATGTAGCATGCAACATTTTAATCAAATCATTATTTTTCAAATAACTCCATCTGGATGAAGCCATTCCTTTCATTAGTATGAAATGGCCATGTACCATGCAACCTATATTAAATACATTGGAAGAATATTCAACAATTATGTACTATTTTTTTACTATACATTAATGTGTTATGGGTGGATATAGACAAGCAACCTATAATTTATTTAAATTAAATCTGATCAAGTCAAATACATAGTATAACAACCAATTTTCCTTTAATATATAGTAATAAAATTTGATTCAATTACATTAAGCAGGTCAAGTGAAAGTTAAATGGTACTTTCCATTAACCATTACATGATTCAACAATAATTTCTTAAAATGAGTATAAAAATTAGTCTGGTTATGCTAAATCACCTCCAAAAATTGGCTCAAATGTGTCACAATAGTAAACACTCAACTATGGCATATCATAATACATGGGATAATGGTTGTTGATGGAATAAACACCTAGAATAAATCACATATTTGGATAGATCATAACAATATGGTTCAAATGAGAATAATCATGTAATATAAATTCAATAAACATCTCCTGATGAAATCATTGGGCCACACACGACAATTAAAAAACCAATGAACAAGAGGGATGAGTTATCGAACACCCACCTTCAGGTCGTGCGACTCTTATCCTCCGATATTGGCCTCTGATTCGACATAAAATGTATTAGATATATGAAAATGTAAAAATTATCATAACTTGATAACATGGTCAAGAGTAATAGAGAATAAGAATGGATAAAAAGGACTCAGATACATACTATTGTGCATCCCACGTGATGAATGAAAGATCGATTAGATCCCAGATGATGGAGATCATAAAATACTTACCTCATCCCTTCATATATCTCTAATAAAAGTGAAAAATATGTTAATCCCCATGGAATTCAGAATAATCGGAAGGTGGTGGCTTAATTAGATAATTAAGGTAAAATTAGTAAAATAAACCAGAATTCAACCTATAAACAGCTCGAAAAATTGTGCACAAATCATGCACGAGTACCTAGGGAAGAGGGGCCCTAACACGGTTAGGCTACATGGTTAGGGAAACAGTCTACTAACCATGAAGTATGGAATGTCTAAAATGTCACTGCTATCATGGTTTGATCTTACTATGCATCCTTCCTGTAAGGTTTACTACCAACCATGCGACATGACTAATATTCCAAAAAAATGTTTTGGCATCAAAAACGCCCAGAAACCCTCGATACCTTCACTAACTCATTCGGAATCCCTATTTGATCCAATATAATGATTTTTACTGATATTTAAAGGATCCATACCTGAGTGAAAAAACATGTTCATACAAGTATCATGTTGTGAAATACATAATCCTTGTTCCCACCATTTACTATGCATATCCCCAACCACATATTACATATTAATTACAACTAGTTGATCTCCAACAGCAACCCACCTCCTAATACATATTATTTCCCTAATAATAACACATATATTCACTATGTAAACTCTAATTACATCATATATCATCACTAGGTAATCACCAACAACAACCAATATCACTAGCACTACCAATAGGAGAGTAGTGATGGCGTGGTATCCAACCACCTGAATCACCATTAGCCTAGATTTTGGGGACAACAGTAAGACCTAAAAAAATTGAGTGTGTTAAATGTAATATATATCATGTGTGGTATACATATAAATTACATTAAAATAAATGATAGGTATATATCATACATTAAACAAACAATGTGTTAACATATACTTCTCCTCCATAATCCACTACACCACACACCACCTATAAATACCTCTCCCTCCATTATATTAATCATATCATATAACCAATACAGAGCTAGGGTGTGAAATATATATTTCACTCTTAGGTGAGGGATGCGCCCGTAATGGGATCTCTCTCTAGGTTTCCCTCTCACCGCCACAGGCTCCTCCGCGGCGGAGGGCGCGACACTCTTTCTCGATCTCGGTGGGCTGGTGGAGGTCTCCTGCTACTGGCTTGCGTTTCGTGGTACCTCGCTGGCTGTGGAGATGCACTAAGGACGACGGTGGTTTCGGGTTCAGATCTGTAGGTGTAAGACCGGTCTCCGTCGACGGCACACTCTCCGGAGTGCCTTTGGCTCTGTTCTATGCATCTCGCAATCATCCTCTAGGGTGTTTCTTAGCGTTTGAGGTCTACGCTCATGTGTCGGTGTTTTGGGGGCTCCGACTCTTCTCAGGTGAGTGAGGGGGGCTCTGTTGCATCTGTTGTGGTCGATCTAGTCGGTGGCGGCGGGGTTCTCATTTTAGGGTTTTTTGGTTCGTTTTGATTTTCTCTTTTGAGTGATTTCTGGTTTGCTGGTGTTGTTCACCCTCTCGCAATCTGCTTTGCGAGCGTTTTTTGGTTTCACGGATGAAAATGGATGGGTTTTGGTTTATGAACGTGGCTGTTTTCTGGTGAAATGGTGTTTCCGACCAGTTTCTGAGCTGGTGCTTGAGGGATGCGGTCTCGTTGAGGATAGAGGAGGGGAGGATGGTGTTACTTCGATGACGACGAGCTCTGGGATGGGCACACCAGTGATCTGAGCTGGAGTTGACCCCGGTGTGACGACGACGAGATTGGCTTTCCGGCGCTGTGATGATGGGAGGCGGATGGATCTGACGCCGATGCGATGGGCGTCCGCATCGAGGCAGGCACGTGAATCGAGTTGAAGGGTGATGATGATGTTTAGTTTTTGAAATTTGAATTCGCGGTCTTCGGGAACCGGATACCCCTTAAACCGGCTATTCTTTTAATAAATGGTCAGGGGATTTTTTCCCCCTGACAGAATTTCCTGGTATAACCAATACAGATGGCCACATTATTCCCACCATCATAAAATTTTCCGACTATTTCATGAATTAATGAGTTTTCAATAAAATTAATTTACTCATTGATTTAATGCACCTAACAAAGTCTATTCATTTATCTTCCATTTTATTTAATCAAATTACCACGTATAAATTTTTTCCCATTTTAATATTCAAATTTATCCCTATGTTCAGTTTCCAAACTATGTAATTTCTGTTTTAGTGTAGCAAAATCATTCTACGAATCACCACGAAATAAAAAATGCAACATCACATAACAACTCCTCAAAATAATATCCATAATAATCAAAACACAATATAATCTAATCCATCTCACCAAAACACAACCTTCTCACCTCAATAACAATACATTACAACCACCACACATTATACCACATCACAACCCATTCAAACAAACCAACTCATTGATTCTAAAAAAAACTCAAAAGCCAATTATAGTAACTATTATTTCCATAAAACATCCCATTTCAAAGAAGGAAACGCAATACAGTCATCTATGCATAAAAAATATGTTATCGATTCACAATTTACCAAAATTAGATATTTATCATGAGAATAAATTATATTAATGTATTACAATGAATGGGTATTCTCACATAAATAGTATATTTCCTTGGGGAACCAAAACATTATCAAGTTATATGTTCTTATACATTTATCAATTGTGTGATGAAACAATAAACCAAACCATGGAATTCTTTATATTCAAAAATACCATAAAAACAAGGCTACCCACTTCTATGTTTTTTATTTACTAAAGTTCTAATGTATAGTCACATAGGAAATAATCTAAAATGTAGTAAAACCATGTGATTTCCCAAAATTCCCATTCAATTAAATATTTTTTCATTCAATTTTATTCATATGATGATCACAAATATCAACCCAATTCAAAAAAACAATGTAGTCCCCATCCATGCACATAAGAATGGAGTAAACAATGATCCAAAATCAAGGAATGATTATGAATAACCATTTATAATAGTGTTTTATAAAAAACTTGTAAGACCAAAATCGCATAGGGAAACATTGAATCAACCCGAATAATATAAACATTCATCTATTACAAATACCCAACACCCCCAATATAAAACAAATTACCACTGAAGATTCCAAAATATGCACCTTCAAATGTGAGAGAAAATAGGGATTATCACAATGGATGAAAATATATCAACCTCCATAACCAAATTATGAATGTAGTCAGAAGGTATAAAAAGAACATACCATATTTTTAAGGGTCTAACATGCTTATAATGAAATAATAGGTTAATAATTTAAATTAGAAGAACCTCAAAATATATAAATAATGTGTATAATGGAATATTAAGGACATGAAACTCTGATCATGTTGTGAGTTTACTTGAGGACATCTAACTCCAGTTGTGAAATAAATTTATTTCATGAAACCGTAAAACTCAAAACCCAATGAACATTATCTTATTTTATAGTATCCCTTGTCTCAAATTAATTAATTCCACAAATTAATATTCTTATCCAAACCATCAGGTCATGAACTAATAACTACCAATACATAGACAAATTCATATGTTTTGAGTAATTTATCCTCTTTTGGACAGTATTCTATTTTATAAATTTAGGACCTAACATAAATAAACCCTCATTAGGTGTAATAAAATCTCTCCAGTATGTGAATGCTAGTGGATAATTTATTATGTTTTCACTAGATTCATGGAATCAAATACTGAAAGGAAAAATATTTTATTTTTATTGATAACAATGATAAATACATGAATATAAAATAAATTTTACAATTAATTACACAATAAATCATTTTCATTTAGAACATCCATATTCTACCTATAATCTCAATAAATATTTATCATAGTACACTACTTGGTGTCTTATGGAAAGGTAAAAGAATACATAGTTCTCTCAGATGGTCTGTGTGGTTTATGTACAATTAAGTATATCTTGAATAAGTAATTAACAATCAATATAATATGGTAAATGACAAAAAAAGTAATTTTATGAATAACTTGTGCTTCAAGAGTGATATATTAGGGGTAATTGTTGATCAAATAATGCTAATAAATCATCACAAGATCCTGAAACTTATCCATTAATTACATAATTATTAAAATATTCATATTAAAATCAATATATAATTTCATAATAATGGAATATAAAAATTTAGACATCTAAAAAATTCCAATTATGTAACGTTTAAAGAAATCTAAAACACAAGGATAAGGATTGAGGAAAATTTATTTAGATAAATGTTTTAGGCCTCGACCAAATAGACAATCTAATTTTTCTCATTGAACTAACGATACATAGAATGAATATATAATCTAAGGCCCAACCAACACATAATATTTCCAATTAATTCATTAAATGAATAAATAATTCCACTTAATCAACATGCCATTTAAATCAATGAAAATTCATTTTGGACGAACTACATAAATCAAATTTAACAAATTCATTAGTCAAAATGATCATAATGAATATATAGTAATGATAAGGATATTATAACTATCACATATCCTTATTGGATCATATGAAAAATAATGGGTTTATCACATTAATGAATAGAAATGTTGTAAAAAGATAATTAAAAATAATCTTATGGAAAATGATATTTAAGTAGGAAAATAATGTTGAAAAGCTAACAATTTATAAGTTATTTGGAATAAATATTCATTAATATAACCTTAATAACTTGTAATGTAATCAATTAAATTTAATTTTCATAGTGGTCGTAATTTTTTTTAAGCATTATGATTTAACAAAACATTTATTTTTATACTTTATTATGAAAATTCTTGAAGTAACACATTTGGAAAACAAGAAGAATATTCATTTTAACAAAAAAATAAAATTAATATAGGGGTAAAAATGTATTTTATAAATTTGTGAAAAATATTGACAATGTTATATAGAAGATTTAAATGAATAAATTCATATAAAATAATAAGAATCATGATCGATTATGAAAACAATGTTGGTTATCTTAAAAAACATTATTTTGGTATATTGGGTTACTAAAAAGAAAAAATGAAAGGAAATGATTTCATTTTTGAAAAAAAATTATATAAAAATAAATTTGGTTTAATTTAAAATTATAAAATAATTCTACCATTTGTTTTCTTAAACCTAAACAGTATTGAATAACAATGAGATTGATAATAATCCCATATCACATTGGAAATATTGGAGCCTAATTGCCATGAAAGATATAACATAAAATGAAATATTAAATATCATGAATATAAATGGAATAATGATGTATCATATGAAATTGTTAGTAAATAAACTACAAGAAGGAATAAATTGGTGATTACAGTATATGTCTCATAGAAAAAAGTTATGTGAAGACCATGAACTCGTCTATGATGTCAATAATATGTCTTTGAATATCAGGTATAAAATATATATTGTAATAACATATCTTCCAAATAAATATAATAATATATATCTCATCATATATGATTTACATATAACATTTATTACACTAATAATAACAATTAATTATTAAAATCACTATTCTAGGTGATAACTACTTCATTTTTCATATATGTATTCATTCAGTAGATTTTTTCCTTATAATATTATCATTTTACAATAATATACATAATATTATTCATGAAATATATATCATATTATATATAAACACCCATAAAATATATAAATATAAAAATAAATTTCACCATTCAAAGAAAATTTAGGATATTTGTATGGAAGAATGTAGTTTTTAATTTATTCATTTGTTATTATAGAAATTAAAATAATAAGTAACCATTTCTGCATCATTTTTATATCATATAAGTCTTGTATATTAGATAAATATATCATTTTTTATTATAAATGTAAAGAGTAAAGAATGAATCACATAGTCTCTTAGATGCTTTATACCAAATTAACTCATGAGTAATGCTATCATTTTACAAAATATTAGAAGGTAAAAATGTAGATAATATTTTATAATTTCAGAATAATAATTAATTTTTAAACAACATATATAAACATTAGACCTAACATAATAGCCATCCATGAAACATTGTGATTAAAATGGACATATATGAATATATGGAGATGATAATCTATATGTAATCATGAGCGTTACTTTCACTTACTATTTGATACAAATGATGGTAGATAAATATTTTTCATAATCATAATAAAATTGTAGTATATAAATTATGATGAAGTTATTATTTAATAATAAATTATATATATTTAGAGAATGAATAATAAGAAATAATTTGAAAGAGTCTATGTAACATGATTACCTATTCTTTGAGAGACCTCATTTTGATACACTCTCAAGGAACATACAGTTGCTATTTCAGCAAAACTAGACCCAAACAACATGACTATTGATAAATTTAAGAGAAATTTCCGAGAATTTGTCATATTTTTTCATAATATGATGTTGCGAAGATAGAGAATAAGGGTCCTTATATGTGATGGGAGGGTCACTCAAAAATGTTTTCAAATAAAAAAATATTAAAATGTCATCCTTAAGACAAATGATTCCAAAATGGATAGATATTTGTAGATAGAGTATAATTTGTTTGAAATATAATCAAATATTATTATTTTTTATGTTTATGTGTAATTATTAAATTCATCATTTGGTTTAATGCCGAAGATGTCTTATTTTTACCATATTTATAATAACAACCTGTTAAATAAAAATTAGATTGAATTTTAATAAAAATGAAAAAAATGGATCACAAATTGACAAGTGATGAAATTTTTGACGATTTATTATCCATTTTGTCCTCTTTAAATATAGTTTATTATTTCAAATAATTTAATAAAATAATAGTTTCATTAAAGTAATTTTTTTTGTAATTTTCAACACTATTCATTTAATTTGAATAATAAAACATCAATACAATGATCGAATTACAATATAATCTCTTAAACGTCAATAATATGATACATTAATAAATTAAATTCACTTGTAACACTAATTCTTAATTTTTTTTAATTTTTATTCTTTAAAAATCAATTATTTTTTATTTATTTATTGACTAAATATTGTGTTAGTGTTGTGAAAGTGTTTCTGATAATTACAAAATTAATAAAAATTAAATAACAATAATAATAATTGTTATTAAATTATTCAAAAAATTATATTTAATAATAATCTAAAATATTTTTACCCCTATGTGATCATAAATGATGATTTTAATATTTAGTGTTTGAAATTTTTTATTTTTCAATAATTTAAATAATATAATGGTCATCATCAATGTAAAATGGACCAAAGTTGCCATATATTAAATAAATGGATGGAAATAGAAAACATCCAATAATTCAATAGAATATTAAAAAAATTCAGAGAAATTTTACATTTATATGAAATAGTTGTAACCGATATTTTACACATTTTACATTTACAAATATGACAAATTTTACCACCGTTACTATTCATAATGAAAATACTAAAAGCGCCTAATTACTAAATTTTATCATCATATATAAAATGATAGAATAATATTTTCAAATCCAATTCTTAGGTGTGGTAGAAATTTATATTATATAAAAACACAAAATTTCATAAAAAATGATTTTTTGGACAAATGACTTTTAATATATAATAAATGAATTTACAAAAAATTAAACATAATAATATGTTATAATTAAATTAATTATATGAACAAAAAAAATAGATGGAAAATACTAGATTGAAACAATTATAAATTAGAATTTATCTTTTTAAATTCATGAAATGATCATATATTTTGTGGTAAATAATTTTCACTACTCATAAAAAATAAATCTTATTAGAAAATTCAGAAAAATCAGTAGTAATATAATTTTAAAATTATTACTTTCTTAAAAAATATTTTCTATTTTACTTTATCTTTAATTTAATTAATTTTAATATAAAATTTTTATACAAAAGAAAATAAAATTCACTTTTGGATTTAACCTTTTTTTTGAAGAAAAATAATATTTTAAAAAAAATTAATTTTTATCAACAAAGATTTGATAAATAAATTATTAGTTTTTTTGTTACATTATATATATATATATATATATATATATATCTATTTCATAATTATTTTAATCGTATTAATACCCTGCACTTCTTTTTATAGGTTATAATGATCATATTTAAAAAATAATATTTCATGGTTTATTTAAGTTCATTATTGTGTTTCTTATACGCTATCAAAATTAATGTTTTTTAAAATCACATGATATAAAAATTTATCCCCTAGGAAATTCTTATGTAACACAATTTGATGACTTATTGAGTAATTAAGTGTTTGAAATTTGAAAATACCTTTTTTGAAATAGAACATTGCCAAAATGTATAATTAAATCATCAACATAAAAAGGGAAAGTGGGAAGGATAACGGTTTCCTTAATTATTGTGTATTCCGATACTCATATATAGATAACATAATAATAATGGAAATTTATATACATGTATGAGAAAATAAATTTCCATGCAATAATAGAGAGTTATAATGAACATGTTCATATTAATGGTAATGTCCAAAAATTCATAAATTAATGAATATTGAAAAGATGATAAAATCATTGGAAATGAATGTTAAATGATTATATTTTCAATTAAAGATCATTTACCAAAATTATGAGATATCGGTCCATTATAAAGATTTAGAAAAAATAAATTTTAAAAAATTTATATCCATCCATTTTATAATTCACCATTTGGTTGGGCATCGATAAATTTACATTTCATATCTTATTCCATGATGTAAATATTAATGGAGAATTTTTTCCATCGATGAAGGACAGCAATTAATTTTTAATGGGGCAAGAAATCCATAAAATAAATGAATTTCATTCCTAAATTATACTAATACATTCCAAAATCATAATTTTTATCATATCTTAACAAATATAGTGAAATATAGTGCATTAATCTCCATGACCTAAAGAATTACACACACAGATCAACATAATCCATTCCATACAAGTTAAAAATAACAATAAAAAAATGCATAAAAAAATTCCATACACAAAATTAATAATTATTTTAACATAAAAATTTATTAAGGACTACCAAAATTTAATCTCTGAATAATATCAATCACTCAAAACATCATATTCTGAAAATCTATATACTTAAATCAAATAATCCTCAAAATTTTCTAATAATTTCCATAAATATCCTAATGCACAATAAATATGCAGTAATACATTATATGCTTCCATAAAATAACACAATATTCAATCCATATATTATTTTTACCTTAATCATGTAATATTACATATATGGTGTTCCTAACATTATTCCTTTAATCACAAAATATTTTTTATATCCCACTGTTATCTATAGTATATAATCCCAATACGTACAAGCACTTTTATTTAAGTAAACCAAAATTTACCAAAAATAAATTTTCATATTATTAATTCATTAATATTTTATTCGAGTAACATATTATTTTATAGAATATATTAACTACAACGCCAATATTATTGATAATGCAACACACCAAGATTTTGTGATATATTTTTTTATAAATAAATTCAATCTCATTGAAATCATGAAATGGAAAAAAATAGTAAAGAAAATTTAGAAATATATTAAAGTAATATTTGTTAAATTATATTATAAATTAACTAATTTAAGTCGTTGGAATCAATTTAAAATTGATTTTTGATATTAATAATAATTTGACATTTAAAACATTTTCCTTCATAAAATCTGTATTTTATGGGGTCATGTGGGTTCAATTTCCTTTTTAATTATAACAAATATATGAATGGAATTTTGATGAATATATTACATATTTTTAATCATAATAATTTATTTTATTTGATATGGTAATAATAAATTTATTACCATAAGGATTAGTGAAATCATTAAAAATTAATTACGGCGGTAAAATTGAAAAAATTTAAAAAAGTGGTTAAACTAAGATGATACAGGATAGAAATGAAGTAAAACATTATTAACACCCATTATATATTAATATTTTTACATTATCACCACTATTAATCTATAATGACCAATACTTGAGGCTTTTGTCGTGCTAAAAACCTGGGAATTACATTATGTTTACAAATATTTTAAGTATTGCCTCAGCACTACTCATAAATGGTCACCAACTATCCCTCTTAGTCACACTCCCAAAATCATTTGGTTCTACCATTACCTACCCAAATTCTTACATATTTCCTACACCACATCCGGGAGTCCATTTAATTATTAATCATTCATAATAAGGATATATGTTTAAAGGTAAAAAGTAACTTTGAAGGGGAGGTAATATTATGAAACATGTATATTTTTTTATTCATAAACATCCTTAATATTACGTAAAAATTCAAAAATATAATAACCGTAGAAATACCAATATACTGATATGTAATTATTTTAATTAAATATCTCATATGTTTCTCAACTTCCATTAAACGAGAAACTGAACTGTCGATCTTGTGTCCGACGGAGTACCATCTCATGAACATATGTAATTTGTTTTCCATCACAACAATTTAAGAACAAATAAAATAAAGGATTTAAATTATTTATACGGTTTTTATTAAATTATTATTCATTATTAGATATCATATTACATAATCCATCTTACTCCCCTTTTGATGGGGCATAGGATAATGTTGATAGTTTTTATGGTAGACTACAGCCTCATGAAGGGATGTGATTCACTTTTCTGTTTCAATTTTATTAGAATGTATTATTAATTAAACAAATGATTGAGTATGGTATTTATTATATAACCATATTTCTTCAATTATAATATCAAATCTACTATCATACATTTCAGTCCATCGGAAAAAAAATAAGGTCTCTTGTGCATACGTGTGGACTACTGCCTCCACGTAGCGATGCGAATTATTTTTCATTTTTTTAATATATGGATATAATGAAATATTTTAAAAATAATAATAATATATTAAACATAATATTTAATATTTAATGATTAATTAATATTTATTTTTCTCCTATATATCCATGGAGGAAATGGATAAAACATTTTTGGGTACGTACAACACACCATCTCTATGAACGATGTATTTTATTTTGTGTCTCTAAATATTAATTATTTAAATAATTAAATATATAATGAATATATTTTATATTTATATAATGGAAACAATTAGGGATATAATATAACCATTATCACTGTAAATGTACAGAAATTACTAAGATAAAAAATACATGGAAAATTAAAAAATTATTACTACAAATAGTGATTTTAACAAGGATAGGTTTATAAACAATAGATATAATACTACAAGTAAATAATATATTGTAGGAAATATATGTTTATTATTATATTATATATATATGACAAAAAAATTCTAATTATAATGGGGGCATGAATATATATAAATGATTTCAAACCTCATGTAACATTTTCTCATGTCACTTTTTTACTTTCATAAGATATATGACTAATTCAACACTTATTACATTGTGTGTTTTATATATAGGCCTTTTTGATATGTTATATCATGAGATTATTTCAATTCATTGTATTCGGTTTATCGTTTCATTAATTAATGAGTATTATTATTCAAATGTGACCAAAGTGGTAAGGGGTTTTTTTCATAATCTCATCATTGTTGAAAGGTGTTTTTGTTTAACTCTTCCATATGGTAATTTTTTTATTTTTATAATAAAAAGAATATATTTCATTATAAACTACACATTAATCATATTTTAATGTGATAGATTCATTTTTAAAATATATTGTAAATACAATTATTGAGAAAACATTTTTATGAGAATCCATCTTAATGTGTCTCTTTTGTCTGTAATCTATTTTCATAAAAATCATTGATCCTTAAAAAAAATTTAAAGAATGTATTTTATTATTAATTATTATTTATTGGAGAAATTTTTATACATTTTTATATTTAAATATATTTATGTAATATTTATGTTTTTTTAAAACATGTCCTGTTATTATTTTACCAAAAAATATTAATGAAATATTAGTTATAATCTGTACAACGTGAATAAAATTTCATTCGATCATGAAAACTCAAATTTTTCAATCATTCATTTTAAATTTAAATTTTTATTTTAAAGGAATAGTATTTGAAACATATTTTTTCATTTTTCATATAAAAAAATATAATTTCAATTTAAAAAATTAATTTTTCTTCAATATGATTTTAATGGAAAAACTCATCCTATATATATTCCTCAAGGAAGTAATATCGTTATTTTAATTATGATACACTACTGATATGTTGTATTTAGATTAATCATAAATAATTTTTTAAATGGTTTATTAAATGTTTCATAGAGGATGTGAAATTTTATAACCATTCACCATTTTAATCAGGATGGTTTGTGATTATATTTTTTTTATTTGGGTATGTATTTACATTTCATATGTTATACTTTCGATAGGGATGTTTTAGTCAATTGTTTTTCACAAATTAAAATTGATGAATTAATTGGAAATAGAATGTGTCAGATAGGTACAAATTCTAAATTTTCCCTCGATTCATCAATAGTTATTATGAGACTAATCAGTTGTCAATGTTATATGGGTTTCTACAAATATATTTATTGTGTCTTAGGGAAGGTATTCAATATATTTTTCATATATCTAATGTTATTAATTACCGTATAATGAGATTATTTAATGATTACAATGTGATTATTCTATTTGATTGAATATCTATAGATACATTTTAAGATTATATTATTATTTATGTTGTTTTATTTGATCATCATTTATGCCTTCCGTATTAAACTATGGTTATTTTTTAAATGGAAGGTGTATTAGTTATTTAACATTACAAGCTGGTTACGAATATTTATTCATTATATATTATACTATAGCATTACCCATAATGATCATATGATCTTACCCATTTATTATGTTTTTCCTTAGAATTCATGTTTGAATTTTCTGATTAATATTCTGGGTCTCTTAATGGGAAATGCGGTGTTCTCAATGAAAACAAATTGTTTTATTTTATTATTTCAATTTCGTGATTATTTAAGGTATTTATATAGTTTTATAATATTAATAAACTATTTGGACCTTTAGGTTTTGATTCAATTTATCTTATGAAAATATAATAACTCAACCACATACATTGTGTTTCTAGGGTCGAAGTATTGAAATTTTTTATTAGAAAATGCTTAGTATGAAAATTAGGAACCAGATTTGAGAAAAAGATAGATTATGAAAGTTAACCCTATGATAGAAATTTATATATTTATATAGAACAAAATAATGTCTTTTTCAATTGTAATATTTTGTGGTTTTTTATTATAATACTTTCTAGTTTAGGTATTACTAGTGGTCAAGGTTTTGACAAAAATGTATATACTTATAATAACATACAAAAAATGTTTCGGGCATGACTTGTGCATTACGCGGTAATTGATAATGGGCCTTACTTCACATTTGGTATGAGAGTATTATAATATCATCTTTGTATTAATCATATTTTCTATATAATCCATTTTGACAAACTCGAGAATAATATTTTTTGAATACTTTCCAATGAAACCATGATTATGACTATGAGATAATCTATGCATGAATGTTTTCATTTTTTTATTTGATTTAATAGTTTTAGAAATGTACATTATGTTTCATATTGTAATGATTGTATATAGTGTTTTGTTATTATTAATAAATTGAACCCGATATAAGGAACGTGGACCATATCAATGATCATTAAACAATGGATAATGATGAAACTTTCATTGAACGTTGTATGGAAATATATTAAATAGATCTAGAATCCAAAACATTTTATTCATAAAAGGAAAAAATATAATGTTCAATAAAAACAAAAAATAATAAATTTCAATTTATTATGTATTTTAAAGGATTCATGAGAAGGGGAGCACAATAGAGGAAAAAGAGAATATGTGGAATATGTGAAAAATGACTATCCCACATTTAATAAATGGGTAAAAATTAATCATGGTACTATATTGAAATGGAATAATAGTTTTCTAAATGATTGGTGAGAAATTTCCCCATGATAATGATTTGAAGAGAAATAATAATTTTACAATGTGAAATGGTTCAATTAGTCGTACATGGGGCACCACAGAAATTAATTTCCAACGATTAAAGGGAATCTGTCTCGAAATAAGCTAATGATACAAGGTTATGATTTTTTTATTACTACTGGAAAGTGTAATGATTATTTTTATTCCCATTTTATAGAAAAATTGTGTTATAGGAGTTTTTTATAAATGTTATTCTAGTTATAATAAATATTAAATTTATTAGGATTGAAATATAAAACTTTTTCTTTTATGATTTGCGAGGATTGGTTGAATAGTAATGATGATTAGAAAATTTGATTTAGTGGAATGATTTTATTTAGTGAAAACAAATTATTGAGGTATGATAATACTTAATACATGATCTATGTTGAGATAATAATGATAAAGAGATTTTTATGAGATAGTATTGTTGACATTTAAAATTTTATGTGCCTTTATTTTTAATTTTATCATTGCTGGAGATGATTGTTTTTAAATATTTATATAAATTACAAGATAATATAGAATCTTATTTTTGATATCATGCATATTTTCATTATGTAGTTATGGTGATGAAGGTATTCACATATTTGGTATGTGACATTGGGATATAGATTATATTGATTGGGAAATATAATTTTATGTTTACTTTAGACATTGATTGACCATGAATCTAAATATTTGTACATTGAATTTTTTCATGACATGTTATGGATGATTACAATATATATATATTTTTTGAAATGGAATTTGTTGAATTATAGGAGTTACTATTGAGGTGTTATATAATAATCAATTATATTGGATAACTATTTCAAACCATTTTTTTTTAATTTAAGAGGGATATCTAGTTACTCTTTTATGGATCTTATAATCCATTAAAAATTAATATTACTAATTTAGGCATAAAAAAATAATTTGTAGATATTCTTTTCCTAAAGCATGATATGAAGTTGAAATTGACCAATCCACCAAAAAATTAATAACTTGTCCGTATGAAATAAATGGAAATCCAGGAATAAAATTTATTTATATTCATATATAGAAAATAATTCATCATCTTTGGAATAAAGATCATGAAACCAAAATGTATCATATTTCATTCATATTTGATGAAACAAATTGTCCATTAAATTATCAAATATTTATGGTTTTTAGGCCCTTAAAAACCCAATGATCATTCATTTTCTAATGGAAAATCATCTCTCTCACGCTATATAATTATTTTTGTTTTTATCATATATACCTATCATCATTTTCCCCTAATTTTATCCTACGTATAAACCTAGTTATGAGTTATTAATGGTTAGCTCTTTAATTGTCCATTAAAAATTACCAAGTTGTTATTTTATTAATAATTTTGTGATGCGGAGTTTTTATCAATGGAATATAAAAATTTCAAACAAATTATTACTGAGATCAATTTTAAATTATGAGGATTAAATTTATTTATGATGGGGAGAATATATCAACTCGATATTTTATTAATGGTACATAATATATGAGAGCTTATATGACACATACCACCAATATTATAAGATAATTCAAACCACTTATATATTTAGATGTATTTATTTTATTAAAAATTCAATATCTTCTATATATTATGATGCATGTAACACCATATTAAGAAAAAAATCTATATTTTATTAAAATATTATTCTTCAAAAATGACCATTATATACTATATTTTATGTTCATGATTTTCATTACTAATAAATAAATTATTATAATTATATTATTTTAACATACATAAAATAATGTATTTTTATATAAATGTATTAGAAATAAGTTATTAAACATTGGAAGTAAAAAATACATGTATTCTGATATTTCTTATTTTTCATAAAAAAATTTAGTTTCACGTTGCACACATAACATAAAAATAATTTTATAACTATTAAGAAAAATATAAATTAAAAAATAAATATAAATTCTGAAATCTAGAAATCGAAAATAGAATTTGGTGATTTTTTTAAATTTTATGATACAATTAATTTTTTTATAAATTGTGAAAACACAAATATATTATGAAAACAATGTTCCGTTTAAATTATTTAAAGGATTCCATTATATATTTATTTTTTAATGTAAAATTAGATAAATTATATTAAAATTTTACTAATTTAGGTTATTGTGATCAATTTCATATTGAATTATGATATCAAAACCAAATAACCATTAGTTTGTTTTTATTTAAATAATTAGTAGTTTATAAACACTAATGGGTTAAATTTTGAATTATATTTTCCTATATCGTGGATTTTATTTTAAAAAAAATTATCCTTTTTGGGATTAATATAATTTATATTATGTAATTTGTTCATCATAATTTTTGAACATAATAAATAAAGAAACCAATAAAAGTAATGTAACACGATTAAATAGATTTTTTAACCAAGGGGTTAAACTAATAATAGAAGTGTTAAAGATGAACATTAACTTGTTAAAACCCCATTTTATAGCCATAAGAAAACCATAAAACCACTATAATTTTATAATTTTCTATTTGTGGGTCTTTTTAAAGATAAAATGAATGGTATCACTTTATCATTTAAATAATTTGATGTGTGTCCTCGAATCCACTTAGTGGTGCCCTTTTTCAGGTTCGAGTGATTTTCTCTTGGGTTCCAAAATCAATTTGTGAATTATCTATAGAACATAGGGTGGATACTATTTTATAAACATTTTTAAATTGTAATTTTTTTCTTATAATGTAATTACTTTAATGAGAGTCATCTATAATATATATTATAACTAAATAATTATAGAACCAAAAGGATACTTTTTATGTAATGAATTAATTTTTAATAGTATGATTTCATTATATTCTGTAAAATAATCGACCAGAGTATATTTAATATAAGGTTATATGTTTTTAGTGTAAAGACGTTTTCTGGATTTTACCCCCGATGTCTACAAATTATATTGTATATCCCTAATTCTATTTGGTTAATATCATTTTAAAAATTTGATGTTTATTCATTGGGTAGGCTTCTACTCCCATCCTCAAAACCCAGGTGATTTTAGTTGTGATTTTGGTTTCTCATATTCTTGAAAGTTTATTCATTGAAATTTTGATCTCTATAGTGGTTGTGTCACTACTTCCCAGTAAGTAGTTACTATGTTTCTTCATTTCAGTTAGTTAATGTGGAGTTTTGGTGCTGCCTTTTGGGTTTATTGACATGGTATTAGTTTTTTTTCATCCTCTGTGACATATTATTCCAATATATGATCCATTTTGTTGGTGTGGTGTTTTCCTGTTGATTCAGGTATTTTTTCCTTAACACACTCTTTAATCTATTTTGTTTTTAGAATTCTATTCTATGATGTGATATCAGATTCAAGGGACTCATTAATTCTATTTCAATTCCCTCATGTTCTGGTGGATCCTTTTGAGGGCGTGTGTGATAGGTGTTTGATATAGTTTTTTTGGTCTCTATCATACGTTGGGTAATCCTTGAATGCTATAATATTTTTAATTGTTTTATATATTAATTGACATTTTTCATTGTTTTTCATGCGTGTGATTTTTTAATGAAAATCTAACATTACATTAATTTTTGAAATGAAAATTTATTTTCCATGAATTTTGAAATGGATTTATGGAATGGTTTGAAATGAATTTCTCTGACTAAATTATTTGGAAAATATTTAAAATGAGAATCATTGGGAACTTACGTTAATATTGCACCAATTGGACAATTCTGTTGTTATTGGGTAGGGTTATGATCATGGGGTGATTCATTTCACACTATTCCATGTATTTTAGGGAATTTTTAATGCTATTGGGAGATTCAATTTATGTGGTGTTCCAATACTCCCTATATTCAAGGTATATGTATAGTTTCTTGAAAAGATCGATTGTTTATAAATTGGTATGAATGATCTAGATAGCCTAACATGTTGTAATTCATTGGTTTATTTGTCCAATATTTTGTTTGTATTTCATCTATATAATTGCCTACTTTCATATATGAGGTAATTTTTGAATAATTTTTACCTAGATTATTTTTCATTATTGAAAAGGGGAATGTATAACCATGTTTTTTAAATGAAAATGGATTATATGAATATCATGCCTTATTTTCATTGAAGTTTATAATTTTTGGATTGTGATATTGATAATTATTCGAGAACACCTGGGTTGGATCGTACAGAGCTTGGTTGTCTCCCACTCTACAGACCCCTTCAATGGTGTGTAGATTGGATTCTTCCATTTAATCCATTTAAAAACAAGTCACTAGAAGTATGAATCTAGATTTTAGATATTAAATATTGGGTAGTTGTTTGGAAGGAAAATGGGGCATTATCCATGAGTCACACAAAGTATATTACTCTCTTCTTTGGATTTTTTTCATTGTTTTAGGTCTAATAAACTGTATATTTTTTACCACTTTTTAGTTGTATCATTTTTTCTTCCTCCATTTAGGTATGGAATGTATTTTCTATTCTACTCATCTATATCATTATATAATGTGCATATATATATTCCATGTCCTTTAATTAAGTGGTCGAAAAATGATTCCACCTAGTTGATGTAGATTCTTGAGTTCTAATCTCCTTCATGTGGGGATTGGAATAACCCTTTGTGTACATAGCAGATCAGGTCATTTAAATTTTGGTGAGGGTATCCCCGATTAGTTTATTAAAACATGGTTATAATCATGAATCAAAATAAATTTTTACCAATATATTATGGATCATAAATCAATACATAATGAAAAATTAATGATTCCAAAGTGTGTGAAAACATTATCAGATAAAAATATTTTATGAAATTGTAGCAATATGATATCATAGATTTATGGGAAAACATATTTTATTAGGATAATTACTTTTATGAGACACACCATATGTTCACATGCTAAAAACAAACTAAAATGTATTTATAAATACCTATTTGATGAAAAATGTGCCTCAAAATAATTCACTAATGTGTGATATATGACCCCAAAAATCACCAAACATTATGATTAGTTCCACATCAAATCAACCATAAAAAATAATAACATGAATATAAAATTTGTTTCATATTCATTTAATATAGAATACCATCGGGAAATAATAAATAATCATAACAACATTTATATAATTAATGAAATTGTTATATATTGATATTTACGGAACTAATAGGTAAATTCTCTTCAATGAATATAATAAAGAATATTATATTTACACCAAAGATATAAAATATATATAGTTATGAATATAATTTCCATAATAAATATAATTGAGGAATCTAGGTAAACACCCTCATATCATAGAATTCAAAAAAAATTATTCGTATAGTATTTGAATTGCAAGAGAAGTTATGCATATTCAAATCATATGGTTATCCGAGACAAATATAGATAAGTATCACATATCATTGATAGAATATATTATATCATTTGACATCACAAGAAATAATTTGGATGGTTACATATGAATATTCCCCTAATATAAAAAATTAATCTGATTAATATGTTAACAATGATAAGAAAATAATTCATAAAATGAATTCTTCAAAATGTATCACTCATTATGGGATTGGGAATAAATTTTATGATAATATATGATCAATCACCCAAATTATATATATTTTGATACATATATATATATTACATAATAAATCATGAAACATAAATCCCATGATGTTAAATACTTTTGATTATAATACCTAAAAGGAGGGGGGAACCTAAGAAATATTATCTAAAACATTCTTATCTCTCACAAAAATAAAAAATATATGCCCCTTTCAAATGTAATTTTTGAAAAGTAGAAGTGAATTATTTTGAAAAATTTTAATCTTAAAAATAATTTTTAATAATGTATCCATAAAAATGATTAATGTTTTTTTATATGATATGTTTACCTAAATAAAAAAGAATATTCTTTTTAATGGATCCTTTTTAATGCATTAATGTTACATTTTTTGAAAACCCACATGTTAAAAAATTAACAAATGAATTATTTTTATTATAAAATTATTCTCTCCAATATGAATATAATATGTGTTATAATAGACTATTATGGGTTGATAACCATATAATGGAGATAAAATGATCAATATAAAAAAAACATAACTCTACAAAAAAAAATTATGGTATCAATATAACTAACTGGAAACATAGTCCTTAATCAATGAAATAGTTTTGTATATTTTTTTGTTATAAACGTGTATACAATAGGGAAATACGAAATAAAATATAATTAAATGTAATAATATACCCATATTATATGAAATATGTTAAAAAATTATCATAAATCACTAAATGAAAAATGAGTTACCAAAATCTCTTAAGAAAATGGAAATATTTTGGTCAAAAGACATTTTTTCTTAGTCTATCCCCTAAGATAAAAGGATATATTCTGTGTGACATTATTTTTTAGTGAATCAATAGAAAAATATATATATTATTCATTATACATAATATATAACATGTCTCTATGAATCATTTCCAAGACTAAGAAAACCCTTATTAAATTATAATTTATCATGTAAAAATTAATTAAAAGAAAAAAATTAATATGAGTCATACCACTACATGAATATAGATAGACTAATTATAAAAATATTTAAGGGAAATATATACCCAATTACATAGAATGGCATGTCTTATATAAATACTTATGTCGAAATTAATTGAAAATGAAGACAATAAACCGTCTATTTTTTCCCATCATAGTTATATTCACATTTTGATCCCATATGAAAATCATAAATATCATAATCAGTTATTTAAAATATATTAACATTTATTTAAACTTCTTAAAACATTAATTATTATAATTAAATGTCTTAAAACATATCAAAATATTTTTCCTTTATTTAATAATTCATTTTCATTCATTTTGGGGATCATTATTGTCTACTATTCCAGAGAAGTATTCGAAAACCCTTATAAAAATCAATGTTACATCAAAAAGTGGACACTTCTTATTCTTATACATTTTCACATGAAAAAAAGTAGTATGATATATACGTTTTTTTCATAATATATCATTCAAATATTCAATGTGAATACATATGTATCCTTACTCTTCCCTAAAAACATTTGAACAATATTTTAAATTGTGTGTAATAAACAAAAATCCCAGTATGGAACAGATAGAAATAGTGAAATAAACAAACTAGTACATGAATACATAAAAAATATTTGAAATTTTGAAAATTAAAATTGATCTAAAAAAATTCATTCAATTAATAACAAAACCAACTTTTCATCCCCTTGATTTCCAAAAAAACATTTGATAAAAAATTAGAATGTAAAAATAAAAAGCAAAATGGTTTACTAAGAAGAAAAAAATGAAAACCATTTCAAAAAAGACATATATTTCACTCTTACAAAGTATAATATATGTTCCCTTACCATTTTGTCATGAGTAATCACCTGGGAGAAAATCATATTGATCATGGAATCATAAATTCATTGAAAAAAATGAAATTGTGTATTGAAGAAATCGACATATGTATAATTCAAGGATTAAATTCTAGGTAATATCACATTTTGGAAATATTCATATAGTGTAATATGATTACTCCATATTACTAGATATATAACATCTCATAAGATGAAATCTTTACCCAATGATTTAAACTGCCATCTTGTCACAGACATCAAAAATTGTTCATGAACATGTCTAACATAAACAAAAATTAATCATTAGTCAGAATAATAAGAATTTATAATGGAATGAAATATGATGCATAATCATGCCTTATATCGTAATAAATAGATATTTATTAATGATGTAATTATATAAATAAACATAAATAATGTATTAACAACTTAATGGAACATAGAATAATATTTCTATATATGCGAGAGATTTATATAAATAATGTAGAATCATTAATTAAATTTAATAAGAGAGAGAAGTTATACTAGATTTGTAAAGGTCATAACCCAAAAATATACGGTTTGAATATAAATGTTTCACCAATATGAAATGCATTTCAAGATAATGAAAAATTAATTTGATTAAAAACCATTTTTAATTTATATATAAGAAATAATAAGAAGGTTCTCATTGAAAATACATGGATTCATAGAATGAAATATAAAAATATAATAATTTTCGTAATGGAATGAATATGCATATACATTAAAATAAAAAATTCCATTAGCCTTTACTAAATATTTTAAAATCATTCTTGTAAACTAAGTAAAAAATATTACATTTAAAAACAATATAAATAGAGTAAAAATATACATAGAATAATATTTAAAATTAATTTATATCCGTATGAATGGAATAAATATATTATATTAATATTATGGGAATGGAAGAGAATAATATATTTAAATTATATTTAAAACCTATAAAACAAAGTTTTGAATATAAATTACCCCTTTTGGAAAACCATAAAAATAATTTTTTAAAATGGGTTCAAAAGTAAAATATGATAAAATGTCACCATTATCCTCCATTTAATCATGGGAAAATATTTTCTTGAATCATTTTGAGGAATAAGTACAAGTAAGGAAAATAGTAAGAAGGGAAACATTATAGAGGGTTTTTAATAGAATGTCCCTTCGCCTGAGCCCAATGTTTCACATTCCTTCATTATATTCATAAATAATAAGAATATTATTTTTTAATTTATTAGAAGACATTTATATTTTAATTGTTTGTTTAATTTCACATATTTTCTGGTTATGTATAATTACATAATCAATTAATTTCACGTTAGATATTTTGACTATACCAACCTCATATGTTTGAAATGAAATCATTATCACGGCTCTGGTCAAAGTGGTCGACATCAAATCCTACCAAGAAAATAAATAATTATATAAATATTATTTTTATACACTAACTATTCTTTTAAAAGTAAATAATGAAATATGGTAGTGAATAATAAACCATGTCCTAGTCTTGGAAATGGCTGGTCTTACAAACACATGAATAATATTTCAATTTTTCAACAATAATCATGGGATGAGGGTAAGTATTAATTTAACCATAATTAATAATAATTATATATTAAATATAATTATTTTTCTTGTATTAAATTATATATAAAATCAATGTGATTTGTTAATGAAAAATGAAGCACATATCTTTATAGATGTGGTTATCCACCCATACGAACGAATGACACTATCATCATTCAATTAATGGAAATGTAAGAAAATCTATGATATATTATTTTTGAAAAATGAGATATATTTCGTCAGCAACATATACATGTAAATTTAATACATCACACTAAATATTAGTGAAATAAAAATATGAAAAATTAATAACATTGATCTGATATGTGGTAGTCCATCATGCATTGGAATGACAGTTTTTTCCTACTTGATAGAAATGGAGATGAATGTACAAAACACCATAAAAATAATAACATATTAGTATATGATAATTACTTTTGTTTTTATATAAACATGGTTGATTAAAATTTGAAGGAGGTGGAATATCAAATAAAACTGAAACATTCATATAAAGACTAAACATCTTTTTCAGACGACTTCCTATAGTTTACAACATAGACCTTCCATTGTTGGAATTATTCCCCAAAATCAATATATAATATGGATAAGGAGGTTATTTTGATATTATAGTAGGTAGTTTCTAATCTAGAATTATTTTTATTTTTCAATTAAATGAATAGGAAATTCTATTTTATATGTGTTGAGAGTGGAAATCATGGAATTTCCTAAAATCATAAATTTCTGTAAATTAATTTTTATTGATAAAATACATAAAACTAATATAGTTAATTGATATTAGGATAATTCTATAGATAATATCATCAATTTAAATTTTTTATTTTTTATAATTAGAGTTTTCCCCTATATCTGTTTTATATGGAGACCATTTTTGACAATTACATAGACAATGATGTTTTAACTCTTTAATTGTAAATTTAAATACAATAAAAGAAAAATTGTTATATAATAGGGTAATATTAGATATTTTTTAAAATATACAAATCACAAAACAAATGTTTTGGTTTTAAATAATTTTAAATGATTTAATATAAAACAATTTATTATTTTATATCATTTATGTAACATTTAGAACTATTAATTTATTTTTACTTAGAGAACAATTTGAATTAAATGAAATTAGAATATAATCATTCCAAACAATAAATATTATAGAGGGTTTTAATAGAATGTCCCTTCGCCTGAGCCCAATGTTTCACATTCATTCATTATATTCATAAATAATAAGAATATTATTTTTTAATTTATTAGAAGACATTTATATTTTAATTTTTTGTTTAATTTCACATATTGTCTGGTTTTGTATAATTACATAATCAATTAATTTCACGTTAGATGTTTTGACTATACCAACCTCATATGTTTGAAATGAATTCATTATCACGGCTCTGGTCAAAGTGGTCGACATCAAATCCTACGAAGAAAATAAATAATTATATAAATATTATTTTTATACACGAACTATTATTTTAAAAGTAAATAATGAAATATGGTAGGGAATAATAAACCATGTCCCAGTCTTGGAAATGGATGGTCTTACAAACACATGAATAATATTTCAATTTTTCAACAATAATCATTGGATGAGGGTAAGTATTAATTTAACTATAATTAATAATAATTACATATTAAATATAATTATTTTTCTTGTATTTCAATTATATATAAAATCAATGTGATTTGGTAATGAAAAATGAAGCACATATCTTTATAGATGTGGTTATCCACCCATATGAACGAATGACACTATCATCATTCAATTAATGGAAATGTAAGAAAATATATGATATATTATTTTTGAAAAATGAGATATATTTCGTTAACAACATATACATGTAAATTAAATACATCACACTAAATATTAGTGAAATAAAAATATGAAAAATTAATAACATTTATCTGATATGTGGTAGTCCATCATGCATTGGAATGACAGTTTTTTCCTACTTGATAGAAATGGAGATGAATGTAAAAAACACCATAAAAATAATAACATATTAGTATATGATAATTACTTTTGTTTTTATATAAACATGGTTGATTAAGATTTGAAGGAGGTGGAATATTAAATAAAACTGAAACATTCATATAAAGACTAAACATCTTTTTCAGACGACTTCCTATAGTTTACAACATAGACCTTCCATTGTTGGAATTATGCCCCAAAATCAATATATAATATGGATAAGGATGTTATTTTGATATTATAGTAGGTAGTTTCTGATCTAGAATTATTTTTATTTTTCAATTAAATGAATATGCAAATCTATTTTATATGAGTTGAGAGTGGAAATCTTGGAATTTCCTAAAATCATAAATTTCTGTAAATTAATTTTTATTGATAAAATACATAAAACTAATATAGTTAAATGATATTAGGATAATTCTGTAGATAATATCATCAATTTAAATTTGTTATTTTTTATAATTAGAGTTTTCCCCTATATCTGTTTTATATGGGGACCATTTTTGACAATTACATTGACAATGATGTTTTAACTCTTTAATGGTAAATTTAAATACAATAAAAGAAAAATTGTTATATAATAGGGTAATATTAGATATTTTTTAAAATATACAAATCACAGAACATATGATTTGGTTTTAAATAATTTTAAATGATTTAATATAAAACAATTTATTATTTTATATCATTTATGTATCTTTTAGAACTATTTATTTATTTTTACTTAGAGAACAATTTGAATTAAATGAAATTAGAATATAATCATTCCAAACAATAAATATTATATAAATATATAAACATTTCAGGGAAAAATTTAATTCCTTTTATTTATATAATTCATATTATGTTTCAAATAGTTTATTTTATTTTTCTATTAATTGAATAAATATTATGTTAGCGTTTTGATTTCATTTAATGTAATCATTTCAATAAAAAATATTATAAATAATTAAACATAATATAAAATTCATTTATATTTAAAATTAATCTTTATATTCAATCATACTTTATTTGTCTTCTTAAAAAATATTAGAGTTATTAAAAAATAATATGGTGAAATTATTTATTAATAATTTAATTAAATATTGTAATGGAAAAAATAAAATAAATATATCAACAGTTGGACAAATATTCGAGAATTTGATGGTCATGGCCGACCATGAACCTTCCAATAATATAATGTAAAATTTAAAAGTAAATTATTAGTCCTTTAAATATTATTTTTAACGTTAATTACATGATTTACCCTTACTATTGTGATAATTATTTAGGATAGTTGATATTTATAAGGACTAAAAATAAAATACTAATATTAATAAAAATATTATACCTCATGATTAATAATTTGGAATTCATTTTTCAAGAATCAATTTATAGTATTTTAATAATTTAATTTTATATTAGACCACTGTGACGTTACGAAAAATAGTTTTTTGTAATCCTTTTAATGTATAATTTATTTTATAAAATATCCAACTATATATTGAATTCCAAAGAACATTTTAAGATTATTTTTAATAAAATTCATCTAATTAAAATTTATAACAAATCCAAAATACAATTTTACATTAGAAATAGATGAAATGTGGCAGTGGTTTGTAGTTTTCTTATCATGGTAGGCTATTTCTCATTATTCAAACCGAAAATATCCAATTTTTCATCCCCATTGATGACTATACCAAGGAATGAAAAGGATATTGTGTAGAGTGAGTATATTAGGCAGCATTCAGCTATCTCAATGAGAAGCTGGCCATTTCTCCATTACTCAGGATGCCAGAGGAAGGTCTGTTTCTCGAGGTGTTCTATAAGGCATCCAGTCTATTATAGAGATGTGTGTTGATATAGATGTATGGTGTGATTTCTTATGGGTCCAGGTAGTTTCTTCCCCGTTAATGTATCTATTTCACCCATAAGCCGGAGCTCACAATATTTTTCACTGTGCTAAAGTTTTGGTGACACTAACTCATTAGGGAGCACATTGTGGTTTTCAAGGATCACAATATCTTGATATATATCATCTCATAGAGGGGAATGAACACGAATAAGGGAATGTGGACTATGTTTCTCCAAGACTATGACTTTGAGATCTCTTAGACCTTTTGAATGGGGAACATTGTGGCTAATTACTTTTGTATAAATGCATAAAGAGAAGTGAAACGTTGATATACAACTACTTGGAAGGTGATTGAGGAGTCAGATACCTTTCACCTGGATATGGGAGTGGATAATGGATGTTATTTCATTTCTAAAATAATACGATAGTCTTTTATGATGAGGAAAGTGGAAGAGTCACAATTGGGAGACTTAGAGACTATGGTGATTTGTGATCACATTAACTAGGGTGATGTTCTGGAGGGATAGTTAGGGGATGGACAGAATTGGATGTTCTTTTGTGGGAATCTATTTTTCCTGATGGAAATTAATGAGAGTGTTCTACATGAGTTCCATAGATCACCCATAGTGGTACAACCAGAAGATTCACAGATATACTGAGCCATTAAAGAATAGTTTTTGTGGCCCGAGTTAAATAGAACAATGGATATGATTGTATAAAAGTGAACTTTTTTGTAGTATGTAATGGTTCATCCTCATGTTCCTAGCGTTTTTCAGAATCCCTTAGATGTCATTGAGTAGATGTGGGATGACATCTCGATGGATTCCATCATGGGGTTACCCATGGATCAGGGAGGTTGTGTGATATGTGTGATGTGGTGGATTGGATAAAAAATCATCTCAATTATTATTGATCATGTAGTTGAGAGAACTAGATGCATTGTTAAGGAAGTATGTGGATGATGTGGGACAATTGTATGGGGTTTTGTGATCCATCGTCTTAGATCGAGATGCATGATTTACCTCATGTTCTGGAGGGTATTATTGTTTTATTTTGGAACTTAGTTACACCTTAACACCTCTTTCCATTCCTAAATGGATGGGTAGATGGAGCGTACAATCCATACATTAGTGGAAATGCTTCCAGTGTGTGCTATAGAATTTGGAGGACCATGGGTATGACATTTGATCATGGTAGAGTTTGATTACAATAATATATATAGATCTAACATTGGTTTGGAAACATTCAATGCCTTTTATGGTAGGACATGTCTTTCACCTGTGTGCTGGATGTGGGGTTAAGATACATATGATTTGGTTCTGGACGTAGTGTAGAGCATGACAAAGAAGGTTCAATATGTGTGAAAGAGGATGAAGGTAGTACAAGATGTGAAGATGTTGTTTACTAGTAATATGTGGAGGCATGTTGAGTTAAATGTTAGAGTCAAATTATTCCTTAAGGTTTAACCTTGACGTGGGAAAGGGAGGTTTGGTACAGGAATAATGCTCTCTCTGTGGTTCACCAGACATTTCGAGGAGTTGGGTTGTGTTGGTGAGGTGACTTACCAACTGGAACTACCACCATAGTTGGAGAGGGTCCATGACTTCTTCCATGTCTCCCATCATTGTTGGTATTTACATGTTTACTTTAACATTATTGACTGAGGAGAGTTGTATATCGAGGATTATGTAACATTCAGGGAATAAAAAATAGAGATCTATGATCAGTAAGAGATGATGCTCCCTGGATGGACCATTCCCTTAGTCTGTGTGTTTTGGATGCATAGTGGCCTCAAAGAGAGTACTTGTGAGTGAGAGCCACAGATGAGTTCCTAATACCTAGATTTGTTTTGAGTTTTTCTTTTCTTCATTTCTCTATGATGTAATTTTGAACCATATTTTCCATAAGATGAGTTGTTTTCCAACATATCTATTGTGTTAAAAGTGTCATTACATATGGAAATTAGAGGACCTCATCCATAATCGATATGAATTAATGTGGATGTGTTTTAATCCATGTAGGAGAGTCAGTTCCACCCAAAATGTATAGTTTTTCTACCAGGAAGACGGATTTCCCATATTCTTGTGTTTGCATAGTGTAACATTTTGTGTTTATATAGTTTTTTGGGGTTGTATACATTGGGGGAGGTGTTATCGTATGATGACATTTTAATTCATCTTTCAAACAATATAAGGTGGTTTATCATTGAGAGGTATCTTGTAGGGTGTTTGTTCAAACCCATCGTTCTTATGGTTTTGGTTTAAAAATCTCATGGTAGAAAATATTTTGAGAGTTATCTGATGTAATGGCTCAGAACGTTCCGGTGCATTACTTATATGAAAATCGATTGTTATTAGTACTCTTCGAGGACACTATGGAATGTTCTAAGAGTTTTCATGTTTTTAGTTTTCCAATGGTAGCTCTTCGAATGGTGGCTCATAGAATGGGACCCCACCGAATGGTGACTCAGTGAATGGTCGACCAACAAATGGTTTCCCATTAAACTGTGGCTCACCAAATAGTGGCTCACAGAATGGTGGCTGACCGAATAGTGCCTCACTGAATGGTTACTCATGTAATGGTGACTCGTTACTTTTATCTAGTGATGGTGACTCACCCAACTGTGAGTAGTTGATAATTTTTTAGTCCTTGCCCTCATTGATGTTAAATGAGTTAATATCATGTTTAATCATTTATGAAGACATTTCCACAAATTCTGAGTATAATTATTTTATATTTAATATCATAACATCCCCATGTCCTCGAAACGGGAATGCCATGTTGTTAAAACACGATACTAATTTTATGTACATTGAAATTGTCTCCCTTATGTTGATATAACATCTGACTCTTCTAGTCAAATATCCTTTCTTCCCCATGTGTTTTCATTTTATCTAGGTAGAGCTGAAACCTTTCTACCAAATTATTCTTTCACCTATGTTGTATCATCATGCATAGTTTTTCGATGGAGTCTCCTGCTCATGAGACCCCCTGTTTTGGCCTAAAAAATTATCGTTGATTTTCTGTTCTTCCATTAAGGGATTTTCTTATCACTCCATTTTTTTATTATGTTCCATGAGATCAATTGTGTCCCATCTTGATCACAGTTAAATTCAATAATATGGGTGTTATGATATAATCATCTAGTTACCATAGTGATAAATTTGGATGAGGATGATAATAAAGATCTATTGTTTTTTTATATTATCATGTGTCGGTAATGAAAATTGTAAGGGTTGTACCCCTCTAATAATTATAGTCTGTGGTGGAATTTTCTTGTGCACCCATGATTCCTTATACATACTGTTAACCATCTATTGAGAAGATTGTAAACATGAAATTTGATTAACCACGTAAATTTGGATAAAAAAATGGACATCCCCGGAATGAACCTATCGTGTGAAATCCCTTGAATTTATGAAAATGAAATTAAAGAAAAGTGTTGATTAAAAATAAATACACTGGGATTGTTGGAGTGGATATGTATTGCATGGGTTTTATTTGTCCTGTAACATTTGTGGGTAGTAAGGTGTTGTAGTTGGGATCATGGTTGTGGGTACAAGTGTGGATAGATTGGTTGGATCCTTGGGTAGGTTTTGGTATTTTTGTGCCTCTCGGTTGTGGTTTTGGTGGTGGTTTTTGTGAGATTTATGTATGATTTCCTGAAAGAGGTGTAATAGAATCTCATGTTGTGATATTGATTTATTGTGGAATGTATGAACTTATAGAGTAGTGGGACTACATCAGGGTTGTGTTATGGTAGTTGAATAGTGTTTCCTAGTGGGAATACAATCTGGTGGTGCTAATGAATGTGTTGGGCATGGATGTGGTGGGTAGTTTATTAGGTTGTTTTGGAATGAAATAAGTAAACTTTTTAATGAATAATTTTATGTTGTTAAATTAATGGAGTGCTTATATGTTTTGAATTTGACTATTTTTGTGGTTGTGCATGTAGTTGTTGTAGCAAGGGCAGTTTTGTGGGGGCTGGTGGATTGTTTTGGAACCCCTAGGTTGTTGTAAGTGTTCATTTACCTATATGTTCAAACATTTCGTTCCTTGGGATTTCTATACACACCCCACCCGGGTTGATCACTATGTCCTAAAAACCCCCATTTTATGGGGGATGTGTTTTTGAAAACGTCCCCATAGGAGGATGGATGGTTGGTTATTGGCACCCCACCTACCTCTTCTAGGAATTTATTCCCTAAGAATCAATTGGGATGATGTAATGTCTGGAGGATTATTACCAGATTTATGGTACTGGTTGTGTGAGAGGTGGTTTGTTTCCTAGGTGTATTTGGAATGAGGCTCATGTGTTCTTGTGGGAGACATATGGTGGTTGTGACTGAGGTATCTACGGGAAGATTTGGTGGTAGTGGCCTAGGTGTTTGCGAGAAACATGGTATGTGTTTTCAATCCCATGTGTGGGAAGGGATGGTTTTGATAGTGTGGAAAGTAGAAGAATTGTGGTGCGGGACGTTTTTCGTTAGGTATGATCAGTTATCTAGTGGGTAGTGGTGTGGGGTACTATGTCAGTGATGTGCTTATTTTATTACCTTACTCAACATGTGATATTTAGTGGCTGTGTCTTGGTGAGGATAAAGTGATAAATGCTCCTTGAAATGTTCTTATGAGGTTATTATATTTTTTTACAAAGAAATTTGTATGTTTCCCCCACATTTGTTGGATTGATTTCAGTTTTCCTTTTGAGTATACTTTCATTATCATCCTATGTATATAAAAACTTCTTTTAGGTTTCCATGGGGACATTGTGGACTGTGCCAAATGTAACTAGCTCAAGCATTAGGATAGTCATTGTGTGGCTGCGTAGCCTTGATTCCGGTACTATACATGGGTTTCACTGCACTTTATAGATGTTTTCTTTAAAACATTCATGGATTGTTTTTTTTTCATTTCTTATAATGTTTTTTGCAGTTGTTTTGGGATTACTATCTTATCCTGAGATCCTGTTTTCCCTAAAAGGGGTAATTCATCCCATATTGTGTGAATTATTATCTACCCATGGTAGTGGTAAATGTCCTGACGCCTATTTTTTGTGGTACATAGGGGGTATTATCTCTCCTTTATGTTGATAATGTATGTTGTTGGCTTCCTTCTATCCATTCCCTCATCCCAAAGAACTGGGTTTGGGAGAAAAATAATTGTTGGGTCCCAAACATAGGCATTATAAAATTTATTGTTCTATCTAAAATATTTATTGTTCATACAATTGAGGATCATTAAGGTTTAGAATAATTGAAAAAAAAATTCATCACTTATATTTACATAAATATTAATCAAAAAATGAAACTTTCACTAAGTATCCATTTTACCACAAAACAAACTATAATGAGATAAAAAGTTTTCCTTTAATGTATTTTCTCCAAATATTTAGATCATGGCCTCATCCTTGTCCTTACTCTTTTGTAAAACGATGTTATATTTTTTGAAAACAAGGGATTTAAAAAATAATATCAGTAAGGGGCATATAAGAAGAATAATGAATATTGGTAATTCATGAGTACATATACCAAAATATCCATTTTAAATATTAAAATTTAAGCAAAAAATAAATATTTTCATACAATATATATCAACATTACTATACAAATATTTTCATATATAATTTCATAAAAAATTTAAATAGAAAATATAAATCATTATAGCTGCTTTATAACAAATAAATACTTATGAATTACATTTGAAAAAAATTGTACATTTCACCGTTATGAAGTAGCATATATTTTAATATAAATATATGATTATGAGTAATAAAATGAGAGAATAACATAATGAAAATGGTATCATATGTTCATGGAAACATGGCGAATGGGGTATTAACAAAAATCATAAAATGACATTATTTAATGTATGACTACCAATACAACATCACAAGGGTTATGGATTCCAATAGTGGATTATGTTTACCACATGATCATATATATAACTTCTCATTAGACAGAAGCATTAAACTATGCATCATATTGATACCTAGGAACCCACGTCATAACATGTTCAGGATTATGTGTGATAAAAAAGTAAATATATAATAATAACTGAATTTAATAATTATCTTGGGAAATTTATGGGTTTTTTAATTACTCATTATAACATAATGAATAAAATATCATACATAACTGTAACATCCCAGTTAAATAAAAAATTATACATTTTCATATTTATTAATATTTTTGAATTAAATATTAATTTTACTTTAAAGGGATGCTATGTTCGATGGAATACCTGATATGAAAAAATGGTTTTCATTGAAATCTTATGTTTCTCACAACATTATGGCGCACTAAAAAATAATAATATAATATTTATTTAAATGGTAGTTAATGCCTAGTCGTTGTATTAGTGAGAATGGATATAACTAACTAAAATAAGAATATAAATGTCTGTTAATTTTTTTACATTTATCCAATAATTTTTAGAGGCATAAAATAAGAAAAAATATACAATTTTATGCATAAATACTATAATATTAATTAAAATTTGATTTACCACTTTTTGATGGGGAACCATCATAAATACAGTTTTGCTCAGTTTTATATGTTCATTTTAAAAATTTAAAATTCTAATTTAGAATTGGGACATCAATGTTTACATTGGGTTGCTTTTTGGTATTTTTCTTATAAAAATCATTTTTAATGAATATTAAAAATACGGTATTTTAATTCAAAACTTAATTTTAATAGAAATTATTTATAAGGTTATATTATCATTATAATTGGTATTAAAGTGTAATTATGTTATTTTTTTACCATTTAATACAATTTTGGTCATTGGATGAAATTTCACTTTGAAATTCTACATAAACAAGTGTCAATCTTTTGATAGTTATTATTTATTAAATAGAAGCTTTTCGTTTTGATGGCGAGAATTAATTTTAAAATAATTTTTATGACTTATGTGTTCTGACATTGGAAAAATGGATTCCATATTTGGAATCATGAGTCCAAATTTTGAAAATATGGAACTTTTATTTCTATAAATTTTGAATATTTACTTATTAAATATTTTATTTACCATGGTTAAAGGGTAAATCTGGTAAATTAGGGTAACAATTAATATTATAATAATATTATATTAATCTAACACGTGTCTTAATCCTATTTTATAATACATGTACTAACATGGGCGTCCTTGGGTGTATTTTGGGACCACATGGAGCCACTTGGGAGTGATAATGACACTTTATATAAATTAATTTAAAGTAAAGACAAAAATGACATAAACATATATCTTTTAGTAAATAAATATTTACATGGTGTTATATATGTTATCAATTCGACTGTAGAAATTTTTAAAAAATCTAAAAAAAATTCACACATCATGGTGTTTTATTAAAAAAATTTGGATCTCAGAAAAATAAAAGTTTTTATGACATAATAATGATGTTGTGTTTGCCTCATTAATAAATTATTTTAATAAATAAGATTATAAAAATTAAAATAATATCCAAAACCCATCCAATTATTATTTAATGATTTTATTTATAATATGGATTGTCTTATATTTGACGTTAATATGTTTTTGACATTTAGAAACACAGAATAATTATATAATAAATTAATGTTTCTAAACATTCCTAAAGAGCCCCCTCTCTATTATAAGAATCCCTCACCTGTTAACCCATTACTCACTCATCTCAAGCCCCTTGGCTCATCAATCCTCAGAAAAATTGAGCTCCATAAATCATTCTCTTCCTTATAGATTCCATAAATTTGTCAAAATAAAAATTAATAAAATGTTTTGGTTCAACCCAAATAGTGTTACCCGATTTAAAGGTAATGTCTTCTCTTAAGTTCGTTTTCATTATTTATCTTCTCTAACCACCTAAAATATATTTATTACATTATTTTATAACAAAACCAGTATCCTAAATATACTAGGTTGTTTTTATGTTATGTATTAGAATTGCAGTTACAAACACTTCCACTTAATGGTTAAACAATTTACTCTTTCTGTGGACGGAGAAATACTGCCTCACTAAACGATGATTGTTAAATCTTATCCTGCCACCTCTTATGAAATCCGGTAAAATACTACTATATTTATATGTGATATATATTTTATTTATATAGTTTCTATGTTTCTGTATTTTTCATTTATAGAATACCATTATGACTTCAATAGTGGGTAAATATGATAATTTCATTTGAGGAAATGCAGACTATCACCCCTCAATGTTATATAACTCATTCATGCCATACATGGATTTTATAAAGGATTGATTAAATGAAATTATATATGATATTATACTGTAATTATAATATAACTATGAATCATTATGTTTTCATTCCATTAAATAAGAAATAAAAATGAAAGTAGTGATAATGTGTAAGTACAACTTACCGTCTCCATGAACGGTGCATTTCATTTCATACCTCAAAATTTTATTTAATATTATAAATACATATATATATATACTGTGTATATATTATATTTATTTTATCTATATCAAGAAAATCATTCTTTAGATAACGAACTATTGACCACATGGACAACTTGTAATTATAAGGAGTTCATTTTTGACTCAAGTACCAAATATTGGGAAAACAGCCATTATTAACATAAATGATGACATAATGTTTATTACATGGTAATAAGTGATATAAAATGAATATTAAACTTGATAAAGGTTCTTATACAAGTAGAAATTAACTATAGTTTATTATTTAGGACATTAAAGACCGAATGAGTCAGGTCAAACAAAAGGTAAGAAACATCATATCATTCTCCTTTTGTTGAGGCATATTTTGATTTATACATGACATTATTTTATATGGGTAATAAACACTATTGAAATTCCATTTGATTCAAAGGGAATCTTTTTCTATGAGGAATTTTATTAAACCACAAAAAAGAATTATTCTTTTAACTTTAGTGGTGTCAACGTCCTTTTCCTCTACCACAAGAATTATTTGATCTATGGCTTCCATAATATGTCGTAATGTTTTTAAAAGGAAATAAATACCATATACTATTTTACATATTTTTTTATTGAAAGTTGTTTATATAATGTATTTTTGATGTCAATATATTTAAATAATATATTTTTCTTTAAATAGAGACATTTTATCTTTCCTATATGTTTGTTTTATGTGTAGTGAATATGATATGGTTCTTGTGCATTGTTTACGTATACGAGTGGATTTGTGATAAACCTAGGGTGGGTGATCCCAAGATAGCTCTCCAATGCATTGAGTAATGTGATGGAGGTAAACATGAATGTTTCATCTAATGCATTTATGGAATATACTATGATGGGTATTTCAAATTTAACTCCCTACGTGGTTGTGAAAGCTACCAAGAATGTATGTTTTGGATGCCAAAAGATAGTTTTATGACTTGTGAATACTATGTTTTTTTATAAATCTTATTATTTCATGAGGTATTTTAAAAATTTTATGTTTTGGTAGAATAATGTTTTCTATCTTTGTTTTATAACCCTTAATGTGTTTTTTATGGTCATCCCATGTTATTAAATGTTTTTTTCAAGACATAAAGATGAATAGGGTCATGGATGGGATCAGGGAAAAGTAATGATGCATATGTCATGGAACTAGACATGCCTATTTTTTTAAAAAAAAATTTATTTTATGAAAAAATGGAAACATAGTTGAAGTGTATACATAGTAATTTTTGAGATGTAATTTAATTTTTATGGCCTATTTCTCTAAAACACAAAACCTAAAAAGGCCCTCAATTTGAATTATCTATTTAATTCAAGATTATGTAATGTTTTAAAGAAAGGTATTTATAGTTGGTATTAGAGGTCTGTTTAGACAACTTTAGGAGTTAAAATATTGTTAAATTAATGTTCATAAATTAATTTATTGTAGAATAAAATGATATAGAATTTAAATTTTACCATGTTTCTTCACCTAATATATGGTTGTTCAAAGTGTTTTTTTCATAGAAGAAAAAAGAAAGCTATGTTGGGATAATATTAGAAGGAAATGAACAACCAAATCAGAATCCAGAGATGGTCGGAATCAGAATTGAACAGTTTAATGCAATTATGGCTATGTTTACTCAGGATATAAATGGTCATTTTGTTAATTGATGATATTTTGGTATATTCTAAAATCATAGAGGAACATGAAAGTCACTTGAGGAGTGGTTTGCAAACATTAATGGAAAAACTCTATATGGAATGTTTACTAAGGTTAGTTTTGGTTGCAACTTGTTTCTTTCCTTGGTCATATTGTTTAAAAAATGGAATAATTGTTGATCTTGTTAAAACAATAGTTGTTGAAAAATGTCCAGGACCCAAAAATATAACTGAGATTCGTAGTTTTTTTATTTACAGGTTATTACAAGAGTATTGTTGAATATTATTCACCGTATTCCTACCAAAGGACTAGGTTAACTCAAAAAGAGTTAGGTTCATTTTGAGAAAAGAATGTGATGATTGTTTTCAGGAATTTAAAAGATGATTGGTGAATGTTGTTGTTTATGAACTACCTTCCAGAAATGGTAAGTTTGTTATCTACCATGATGCTTTTTTGAAAGGGCTTGGATGTGACCTAATGATGAATGATAGGTAATTTCTTATGCATCACGAAAGTTGAAACCTCATGAGTTAAATTACCCTACATATGATTGGGAATTTGCTGATATTGTTTTTGATTTAAAAATTTGGAGGCATCATTTGTATAGAGTAAAATGTGAAATATATACTAACCAAAAATGTTTTAATTATATTTTTACTCAGAATTAATTGAACATGAGAAATGGTAGATGGATGTAATTAATCAAGGATTATGATTTCACAATCCATTACCATCTTAGAAATGAAATTAAGTGGACGATGCTTTGAGTCGAAAGATTAATGCTACATTAGCCATGCAACGTGTAGAACGAAATCATTTTGTTTTTGATCAGATAAATTTTTTATTAAAAGTTTTTGGTTTATGAAATTCCTTATTTTTGATTCAGGTATCAGTACCATCATCCCCTGATGATATAATTAATAAAGCGTAGAAAGATGAAAATGAGTTGTAGAAAAAGGTAGAATTTGTTCATAATGTAATGTTACCCGAGTTTAACATTGATAATGATTTTTTTGAGGTTTTGGAAAAGATTATTTGTTCCTTCTGATTCATAGTTGAATAATGGGTGGTTATGTAAAGCACATGGTTCTCTATTTTCAGTTCATCCTTTTAGTAGTAAGATGTACAAAGATCATGTGGAGTATTACATGTGGGATGGAATGAAAAGAGATATTTCTTATATTATTGTGATGTGTTTGACTTGTCGACAGTTTAAAGTAGAGTAGAAATTAACGAATGGGATGATTCAGTCATTACCAGTTCTATAGTGGAAATGGGAAAATATATCCATGGACATCGTTATGGGGTTTCCAAAGACATCTCAAGGTAACAATGCAATCTAGGTTATTGTTGATCGATAGACTAAATATATAAGAACCCGATCTTTAACATTACACAATCTTCAATTAAATGAATAATTCACATTGAGGATCTTTTCATTTCTATGGTTTTAGAGAATTAGGGCATAAATTCTACATAACAACATGAAAATTACATTTAGACACTACTACTCTGTATCCACTTTGAAAAAAAAAACCCTTTAAAAAATAGAGTCATGTCTAGTTCCATGTATTAGACATAATGAAATTTCTGTTATCTCATCCATGAACCTATCCATCATTCAGTCTTGTGGAAAACATTTTAAAAACATGGGATGAGCATAAATTGCTCAGTAATGGTTATAAAAAAGGAAGGAAAACAGTATCCCATCATTTAATAAAAATCAATGAAACCATACTCTCAATATTATCATGCTGTAAGAAATTATAAGATTTATGAATAACACACAGAAATCATAAAACATAAAGGTAACTTATGGAATTCATAACATATTACATTATTTCTATCATAGAATCATAGGGAGTAACATTTGGAATACCCATCATAGAATCATTCCTAAATCCCTTAGAAGAAACATTAATATTTAACTCGGTCACATTACCCAATGCATTGGAGAGCTATCTCGAGCTCACTTACCCATGGTTTATCATGGAACCACCCATATATGTAAAAAATGTTCAATAACCACAACATATTCATAAAACATAAACCAAGTATGAAGGCAAGATAACATTTCCACATTGCAATCACAATATATCATTTCAAGATATTTACATAATCAAGGCTTTATCAAACCATTTTCAAAACCATTTATAATATTTAATAAAATTATTTTTGAATAGAAGTATCCCATAATACATTGATGATTTTAATAATTTTAAAACATTAATGTTCATATAAATAAATAATAAAAACCATTTTTAAAACAGGGACATAAAATATAATGATTTATAATAATAAAACATTAATACATTTAAAATGATATTTTAGATATTGAGTTTTTAACAAAATTAGTGACTCATGAATACAAATAATTGAGGAATAACATTAAATACAAACTATATAATATCATGAGAATAATGGTATTCTTGATATAATATGGAAAAGAACAGTTTATTCACCATATAAGAGTGAATTGGTAATAACAACATTGAAGTCCCAATAGAAATGTAAATTGAGATGAAATACCTTATAAAGATTGTATCCTTAAATTAAGGATAAATTAATTAAAAAAATAAGTGTGATAAAATATACATACACCAAATATAAGTGGATATTTAGTGTAAGAAAATAAGAGTTCATTCACACATATTCATAGGACTACATATTCAAGAAGTATAAGTTTGACCTAAAGAATTGAAATTGGGTTAAAAAGTTCCATTTTAAAAATTAGACAACCTAACAACGTCACATTATAATTCTGAAAATTAGTTGATGATATGAAAAGTGAATCACTTCACTTGGAAATAAATTTTAAATCAATTCGAATATATAAGAACATATCCCAACATAATAATATGGGAATTAAAATACATAACAAAAAAGAAGTCTTTTACAAAGAGAAGGGTTATAGGTTCCCTTACAGATTCAGTAACATACGAAAGATACACCACATGAAAGAATAATCATTCGTTGATAATGTAAATACCCATAAAAATATAGTATATTACACAATTAATAAAATCTTGGATAGTACATATGCCACACAAAAGGAAATAGTGGCCAATATAGCATAAATCTTACAGGGAATAAAAATTGTGATGAAAAACTCTTCGTTGTAATCAATCGAGTTGTATGACCAAAAGTAAATAACTACAAAATTAATCATAGAATAACGTGTATATAAAGAGAATAATCCTAATATATATCAAATGTCTGTACATAATGCATCAAATGAATTAAATAAGTGGCTAACAATGGAAATCTCAAGCAATTGAATGTGAGAAATGGAATCCATTACCTCATGTTTCGACATGTATTTTTTGTTCCTTGTTATTCCTGATTAATAAACATAAGTAAATTTATATGTGATGATGAAACCTTTTCAATTTTATTAATCCATTTATATCACTTATTACCATGTCACAATTTTTTTTAATTATTTATGTCAATAATGGTCGTTTTGTCTTTATTTGGTACATGAGTAAAAAAATGAAGCCCTTATAATTACAAGTTGTTGATGTGGTCAAGATTCCATTATCTCCATAATGATATTAATGATTTAGATATAATATATATAATATATATATACACTATATATATGTATTTATAATAGTAGATAACATTTGGAGATAAAAATGAAATGCACCTTTTAGGGAGATGGTAAGTCATACGTACTCATGAACGATACTTTCATTTCTATTTTGTATTTTAATTAAATAAAGATATTTTTATAAATAGATATATTATAATTACAGAAAAATATAATTTATATTTTCAATAACTCCATCATTTATATGTCCCACGTATGGTATGAATGAGTCATATCACTTTGAGGGGGCGGTAGTCTGCACATCCTCAAATGAGATTATCGCGTTTACTCACAATGGAATACATAAAGGTATATTATAAATTAAAAATACATAAGAATAATGAAAAAATAATATATATAATATATAAATATACCTCCATCTTAATGGCCACAATTATAGGCGGTAGGAGATAATCGAACAATGATCGTTTCGTGAGGCGTTAGTTTGTCATCCATAGAAATAGTATGTTCTTCACCCATTAGATGGAGGAGTGTGTAAGTGTAGTTCGAATAAATCTCATAAATACATCATAGTATATTGAGGATACCTGTTTTGTTATAAATAAAGGAATAAAAAGATTTTATGAGGTTGGAGAAGTATAGTTAAATAAAATAAAACAAAAGAATTTTAGAGAAGTTTTTACCTTTTATTTGGGTAACATCCTTTGGTTTGAACCAAAAGGTCTTTTTGAAGTGCCTTCCACCTAAGGGAATGCATATTCATGTAGGAAAGGGATCTTGGGAGCTTATTTGGGTAGATTTTGGATGAGAAAAAGGGCTGTAGAGGTGTGATGAATGGGTTAGAGGTGAGGCCTTTTTATAAGGGGGGAAGGAGCTCTTTTGGAAAGTGTGAAAATATTATTTTATTATGTAATTATTTTCAGTTTATAAAGGTAAAAAACTCATTAATATCTAATATAAGATTACTCATGGTCGAAATAAATTCAACCAATAAGAATTGGATAGGTTTTGTTTGTTAATTTTAAATTTATAATCTTATTTATTTAAATAACATATTAATGAATGAAAAGCCTGCAACATTTTTGAGTCATAAATAATTTAATTTATTTGATATCTAAAAAATATAGAAAAATACCATGATGGTTAAAATCATTTTATCTTTACAATTAGTATTTATAGTCAAATTGATAACTAATATAACCCCATGTAAAAAATAATTTACAATGAGATATTTTTTTATGTCATTTATGTCTTAACTTTAAGTTAATTAAAATAAATTATCATTATCATTACTAAGTGGATACATGGGGTCCCCAAATCAACCCATGGATTCCCTTTGTCGGCTTTTATTCATCCAATAAGGTTAGGACATGTGTTATGATAATTTTGAATTATTATAAAATTCTTTTTACCTTGAATTACATTATTTACATTAAACTATGGTAAATAAGAGTCAAATGATAATATTCATAAAAAAATATTTTCATCTCATTGAACCAGATTTTACATACTAATAACAACCATGTTCATTGTAATTTCAAAATTCAATCCATAGAAGTGGTAAAATTTGATTTAAATGAAAATTTAAATTTTTAACTACTACTTTGTGGTTTCACTATTCATCAAAAATTGATGTTTTTCAGAACACCAAAAATTAATCCATAGATATATTTGATATTTTGAATTCAAAAATGACATCTAATTTACTAAATTCCAAACAAAGTAGTTTCATTAATTAATTTAAAATTATTTTCCGTTATCAAAACAAGTAGCTTGTTTTTAAGAAAAAATAACTATTAATAGATTGATACTTGTTTATGTCCAATTTCAAAGTGAAATTAATTACAATGACCAAAATTGGATTAAATGGTAATAATATATTCTTATTAACCATTATAACCAATTAAAAATATTATCTTACTATATAATGAAATTATTATAAAAGGAACTTTTGAATTAACATGTAGTATTTTTCTCTATTCATAAAAATTCAATTTTATTAGAAAAATACCATAAATTTACCCAAATTAATTTTCTATGTCCCAATTCTAATGAAAAATTTTATTTTGTCAATTGGTACATATAAAATTGACCAAAACAATATTTAAAGATGGTTCTCCATTAAAAGGCGGTAAATCATCTTTTTAGAGAATTTATGCCTAAAATTAGATTCATTAAAATTTTAAGAAACTAACATTAATTAGATAAAAGTAGAAACATTTAACAAAAATGTATAATCATAAATTATTAGTTCTATTTATTCCCTTAAATACAACATCTAGGAGTTAACTACCATTTAAAATGATAATATTATATTATTAGTGTGCAACGTAAGATTTCAGTGAAACCGATTATTGCGGATCTGGTAAGCCATCAAACATAGAATCCCCTTTATCATAATATTAATAATAATTTTACAAATATTAATAAATCTGAAAATGTAATATTCTCTATTTACCAAGGAAGTTACATACTTCCCCCTTTTTGGGAATTGTGTCCTCGCCTTTTTAAAATTGGGCTCGGAAACATCATTTAAAGTCCCACATCAGAAAAAGAGTCAGTATAACTATCAATTTAAAATAGAGGAAGAGATGTACAAAGGCCACCCAACATAACCCATACTAGGATTCCATATAGGAAAACATGGATATGAAATCAAGAACAAACGGTCATGTTCTGATGGAGAGTGATAGAAAACATGTTTAAAAGAAAGATAACTTCAGAAAATCACAAACATGTGTTGGGTTCAACGATCCTTGATTCCTCGGTAAGAAAAGTTATCAAACAATGTTTTTTATATTAATTTTCATAATGTTGATGAATTTTTTTATGAGTTTTACTAAAAGCATAAAGAATCATACTTACTTGTCTTGTAGACATTCATTCATTACTAAATTCATACCACAAACTCATCTTCTCTCCCAACGATGAGTATTCAAACTGAAATGGACACATTAGAAGGGATAGAATAAACTTCTATATTATAACATAATCCAAATAATATGAACAATATATTTCCACTGTCTTTAGTCATAAACCCAAAACAAAATGTTTTGTACAAGACCAGATAATCCCCAAAAAGGAGAAACATTTACAAAAAGAAAAACTACTCTTAATCATCAAATTTTGTCTAACAAAACCCAAAGTTCAATAAAGACCATTCAATAAACAATAGTCCATAAATTCTTCAACATAACCCAATCTATGATTGCAACCCAAAATTTCAAAAGGATTGATCACATAGTCTTCCACCAAAATCATAACATTGATCTCCAAAAACATTGGCTACTCTTAAAGTCTCATACTAATGTGTAATTAACAAAATCACATATTCTCTATAATAAGCTAATAAATTCCATAGATAACCCAAAATCAAATTATTCTTGATACATAAAGTCATATATCTAAAAATAATTATTCATACATACTAGGGACTTCACGTAGTCCAGTTGTAGGTGATAAATCCAAGTATCACTTTGGTTGTGGGTTCGATTCCCATATCTTTGTCTGACGTGAAGGGTTGTCACACTGTCTACGTGTTATCCTATTTCAAAAACAATATAATTTTATAAAATTACCAAAAAAATAACCATAATATATTGATACCACAAAGGTTTTCTAATAACATTAATTTTTCATCCCAATATGTATTAACATGTAATAGCCTCAAATTAAAGGATAATATAAACCAAATTAGATCTTTATAAATATATCCACACAATAAAAGATAATTATTCCATGAATAAAATTTTAAAATATCAATAATTATGGTTACACCTACAATAAAATGTCTCCCATTGTAATCCCATCACAAAAAGAGCCTTAATTCTTTTAAGCATTTCACCATCCTAAAATATTCCATAAATATTGAATGCCTTACATGTTGACTTCTTAAACATTCAACATTCTTCATGATCCAATAACCATTACTTAGCAACTTATTCTGAAATACATCTTTACTAAAAACTAAATCATGAATCATATTCTAAGATCAAATAATGTCAAACCATAGGATAATAAATTATTCATACCTTTCATTAGTCATTATCAGTTTCTTCATCCTCAATTGTAATGTAATTTGGTATTGGTAAACATATATTTGTACGATATTTGTGATCCCATTCCCAAAACTTCTTCATAGGACCACTGTTTTGACAATGACCATGCACACCACATTTAAAACATTCACTTGATCCCTCAGAAATAGATTCTTTCCCTTTCCTAGAGTCAATTGGATGCTTCATTTTTCCATTGTAGGTTCGGTCCTTATGACCATCACTTCCACATCTATAGCATCTTCATGTCCCTTGGAAAAAATTTCGTATGTGTTTATTTCCACATACTTGACACATAAGTTTTTGAATATACATGACTTTATGATTATTACAAGAACTTCCATGGGGATTTGTTTCCCACATATACAATGCCTTTTAAAAATCTCCACGGTTCAGGTTGTCAGTCAGGACTCCAGATAGTTTGTTCAGAATAACCACAAGAGATCTCATTGCAGTTCCCATTTCATTTAGTTTCTCATTCAGAAAAGCATCACATTTTTCTTCACATCCACTGTTACATTGGTTCCTGTTAGATCCATCCATTTACTAGAATCAAAATGTTATGTGTGAGGATATTAGTAAAATCATCATATAATATCTTATGAGGTGGTAGATAAAAAGATATACTTATTCATGTTATCTAAAAGTCATTCACTTTATCTAAAATAACTATGACACATTCTAAAATCCTAAACATTATGGTAATTTCACTTATGCTTAAAGAAAACCCTTACCCCTAATGTTATCAAATCCGACCTGTAATAAAAACTGTAAGGACCCAGCCTTAAACCTTACACAATCGTGAATTAAATGAATAATTCACATTGTGAATATTTTTAGGTTTTGAGTATTAGAGATTTTGTAACATCCCAAGTAAATGAAGAATAAGACATATCTTATATTTATTAATATTTTTTAATTAAATACTAATTTTACTTTAAATAGGATTCTATGTTCTATAGCGTACCCAATACGCAATAACAGGTTTCTTTGGAAACTTACGTTGCACACTAATAATATAATATTATTATTTTAAATGGTAGTTAACTCCTCGACATTTTATTGGATGGAATTAATGAAACTAACTACAATATGATTATACATGATTGTTAAATGAATTTACATTTATCCAATAAAATTTAGAGGTTTAAAATTTGAATTAATCGAATTTTAAGCATAATTTACATTAAAACGCCGATTTACTGCCATTTAATGGAAAAACCCTTTTAAATATAGTTTTGGTCACTTTAATACATTCTATATGACCATATAAAATATTTCTTTATAATGGGGACATCAAAATTTACATTGTGTAATTTTTTGGAATTTTTCCGATAAAGTTCATTTTTTATGAATAGTGAAAATATTGTATTTTAATTCAAAACTTTGTTATAATATAATTTATTTATATTGTTAGATTATATTTTTAATTAGTTTTAAAGTATAATTAGAATATATTTTTACCATTTAATTTAATGTTGGTCATTGGTTGTAATTTCACTTTGAAATTGGGCATAAACAAGTATCAATCTTTTGATAGTTATTGTTTCTTAAAAACACACTATTTGTTTTAACAATGGAAATTAATTTTAAAATTAATTAATTCCACTTATATGTTTTTAATTTGAAAATATAGAAATCAATTTTTAATTCGGAATATCAAATATAGATTAGGCTGAATTTTTTATATTTTTCTAAAAAACTTTATTTTTTGATGAATAGTGAAACCAATTAGTGGTAGTTAAAAAACTGACATTTTCATTTAAATGAAATTTTACCACTCTTGTGAATTGATTTTAAAAATTAAGAAATACATGGTTGTTATCAAGAAGTAAAATGTGGTTCAATAAGATGAAAATAAATTTTTTGGTGAATAGTAACTTTTGACTTTTATTTACCACAGTTAAAGGTAAATATTGTAATTCAAGGTTAAAAGAAAATTATAATAATTCACAATTACCTTAACACTTGTCCAAACCTTATTGGTTGAGTCATGAGAGACGATGGGAATCTTTTGGTCGATTTTGGGACCCCTTTGATCCACTTGGGAGTGAAAATGACAATTTAGATTAATTAATTTAATATAAAGAAAAAATTGACATTAACAAAACTCATTTAGTAATTAATTTTTATATGGTGTTATATAAGTCTTATTCTTGACTATAAATATTAATTGAAAATATGAAAAGATTTCCTACATTATATTATTTGTTTTATAATTTTTAGAGATTTAATTAATTAAATTATTTATGACACAATAATGATGTAGTATTTACCTCATTATTAAATGATTAAAATAAATAAGATTACAATCATTAAAATATTATCCAAAACATGTCCAATTATTTTTGTATGATTATATTTATAATATGAGTCATATTATCTTCTACCTTAATTATTTTTGGACCATTGGAAATAGAATATCATTATATAATAAAATAATGTTTTCACACTTTCCTAAAGAGCCCCTCCTCTCCATTATAAAAGGAGATCATTTCTATCCAATTACTCACACCAATAAAGCCATTTTACTCATCAAAACTCTGCCCAATTAATCTCCCTACATCCCTCACCTCCTCTTACAAGACTTTACTTAGGAATAAGGCATTTCAAGAAGTCCTTTGATTCAAACCAAAGAGAGTTACCCAAATTAAAGGTAACAGTTTCTCTTAAATTGATTTCTTTTATTTTACTTCTCCAAACTCTAAAATCTTTTAATTTCCTTTCATTTTTAACTAAACCAGTATCCTAAATATACTAGGATCTTTTTATGAGAATTATTTGAACTACACTTACACACACCTCCATCTAATGTATGAAGAACATAATGTTTCTGTGGATGGAAAACTAACGCCTCGCGAAACGATGATTATTCAATTACATATTACCACCTATAATGGTGGCCATTATGATGGATCTGTATTTATATGTGATATATATTATGTTTATGATTTCATTATGCTTCTTTACAACTCAATTATATCAAACCTATATGGTTTCTATAGTGGGTAAATATGATAATCTCATTTGAGGAAGTGCGGACTACCGCCCCCTCAAAGTGATGTGACTCATTAATGCCTTATGTAAGATGTATAAAGGATAGATTTAAGGATATTATATATGATAATATATGAGAATTATAATATACCTTTGTATCATTATGTTTTAATTCCATTAAAATAATAAATAGAAATGAAAGTAGCATTCATGCTTACGTACGACTTACCGTCACCATGAACGGTGCATTTCATTTCTTACCTCAAAATGTTATGTACTATTATAAATACATGTATATACTGGATATATATGATATATATGATATATAAATAATTATTATCATTATAGAGATAATGGATATTTGACTACAGTTACAACATGTAATTATAAGAAGTCCATTTTTTTGACTCAAGTGCCAATATCGACAAAACGAACATTAATGATGACATAATGCTTATAACATGGTAATAAGTGATATAAAAGGATTAATAAACATGAAAAAGGTTCTTAAGAAAGTATAAATTAACTTTAGTTTATTATTCAAGAGATTAAAGAACAAATGGGTCAAGTTGGACACGAGGTAAGGGACTTTGTCTACATCTCCTTTCATTTAGGCATTTTTAGTTTTATACAGGACTTTATTTTATACGTTGTATAAACCCCTTTGACATTTCATTTTATTCAAAGGGAATATTTTTATAAGAAAAGTTTTACTAAACAACAAAAAGGAATTTTTTTTAATGTAAGAGATGACAACAACCTTTCCGTCGCTGCGAGTATTATTTGATCATTGGCTTCTATAGCAAGACAGAATGTTATTAAAAGGAAAAATAAATACCATATACTCTTTTTACGTATTTTTGTATTGAAAATGATTTTTAGAATGGATTTATTATTTCAATATCTTGAAGTGATATTTTATTATTGCAATGTTGAAATGTTATCTTTCCTTTATGCTTATGTTATGTGTTATGATCATGTTATGATTCTTGGGCATTTTTTAAGTATACGGGTGGTTCCGAGATGATCTTAGGGCGGGTGAGACCGATATTTCTCTCCAATGCATTGGGTAACATGATGGAGGTAAATGTGAATGTTTATCTTAAGTGATTTAGGGAATATAATGTGATGGGTATTCCAAAGTAACTCCCTATGTAGTTGGGATAACTACAATGTAAGTATTTTATGGATGTCGCAAGTTACCTGTATGATTTATGATTTCTATATGTATTTAATAAATCATATGATTTCATGATGTAATTAAAATAGTTCATGATTTGTAAGTATTTATGAACAATTTTTTGCGTTCATTGTTTTATAACCCTTAGTGAGCCTTTTATGCTCATCCCATGTTTTGAAATGTTTTCACAGGACTTAAAGATGAATAGGGTAAAGGATGCGTTCAAAAAAATCATGCTATCTAAAACATGGAACTAGACATGAATTTTTTTTTCAAGAGTATTTATTTTATAAAAAATGGAAACTGATTATAAATGTCTAACTTTTAATATTTTGAGATGTAATAGTTATGTCCTAATTTTCCAAAACTCTAAACCTGAAACGATCCTCAGTGTGAATTATTCATTTAATTCAATATTATGTAATTTTTAAGACCAGGTCCAAATAGTTGGTATCAGAGGTCGGTGTAGATAACTATAGGAGTTAGGGTATTGTTAAAGTAATATCCATAAAGTAATTTATGTTAATATTTACATCATATAGCATATCTAGATTACCATGTTGCTTCGACTAATATATTTTTGTGTTTAGAATGGTTTTCTGCAGTGGAAACATGTCACCTATGTTGGGAACACATCAGGAGGAAGAAAACCTTCCAAATCAGCAACCTAAGATGGTCAGAATCGGAACGTAACAGTTTTTTGTAGTGATGGAACAGTTGACTCAGGCGATAAATGGTGGTGGTATCTATGTATGAGATCAGCCATATCAACCACCAAAGAACATGTCAGTAGTTGATAATTTCATGAGGCAACATCCTCCATCATTCAAAGGATCAGCTGACCCTGTTCTAGATTAAGGATGGATTAATGAACTCGAAATGATTTTTGATGTCATGGGTTGTTCAGAACATCAAAAGGTTAGTCTTGCAGTTTACGGTTTTAAAGGTGAAGCTTATCAGTGGTGGACGGTGGTGAAAAATATCAGGGATAGTGAGGAGATTGATGCTCTCGATTGGGATAAATCAAAGGTATGTTTCGTGAGAAATATTTTCCTAAGGTGGTTCGTATTAGGATGGAAAAAAATTCATGGAATTGAGGTAGGAGGATGACTCAGTGGCTTCTTATGAAGAAAAATTAACTCAACTAGTAAGGAATGCTCCAAATATCATACGAGATCTTGATAGTAAAATCTACGATTTTTTACTCAGGATTAAAGCCAATTTATCGAAGGTCTTTAGCTTATCATGAGTCCAAAATTTATGAAAAACTTTTTCTTTTTGCGGAGAAGGTGGAAATGGAGTTTTCCGATGATCATGTATTCTTTGACAGACAACAAAATAAGAGGTCGATGTGGCAGGCGAAAAGGAAGAACTCTTCAAAAAAGTCTGATGGAAAGAAACATAAGTTTACAGTTTGTGAGAATTGTGGTAAAAATAATGTTGGGGAATATCTTTTGAATTCTAGTAAGTGCTACCGATGTGGTAAAATGGGACATAAGGCTCGTAATTGTACTGAAAAAGATCAGGGTAATGGTTGGACGAAATCTGATTTACAATCAGAAAAATGTTTTAAGTGTAATGAAATGGGTCATTATGAAAATGAGTGTCCAAAAAAGAACTCAACTGAAGGAAAGTAGCTAGACTACAACTAGAAAGGGGTGGAAAAATCCTTTGCAACTACATCAGCAGATGTTGGGCCATCAAATGAAGATGTATGAGGTACATTGTTTGCTTGTTCAGATTATTACAATGTGTTGTTTGATTTAGGATCTACACATTCATTCATTTATGATAAGTTTTCTAGTAAATTGGGAATCTCATCTCATGATATGAATACTGAACATATGGTAAAAACACCTGGAGGAAATGTTGAGACAAAAAGAAAACATAATAACATTCTTGTCCTTGTGTGCGGAAAGAATCTACCTGCAAACCATATTGTTTTGCCTCTAGTAGAGTTTGATGTAATTTTGGGCATGGATTGGATTTCAATTTATCATGTAAAGATTTAATACAGAGCTAGTGAGGTTTATTTTCAAAATGATTTGGAGTTTGTGTACAAAATTGAACACTTTATTTTGATAACATATCAGGAAGTTGAAAACTGGTAAAAGATGGAAATGAATGTCACCTTGTACATATTGTTGAAAATAAAGGAACTGTTCAGATTAATGATGTGCTAGTGGTAAATGAGTACCTTGATGTTTTTCTTGATGAGTTTTCTGGTATTATACCTGATTGATAATTTTAATTTACTGTTGACTTAGTTCATGATGCTAAGACAATTTCAAAACCCCCTTATCGAATGGCTCAAATTGAACTTTTAGAGTTAAAGAAGAAATTGCAGGAGTTATTAGATAAAGGTTTCATTCAACCTAGCACATTACCATGGGGTACTCTTGTCATGTTTTTTATAAATAAAGATGGTTCAATGAGAATTTTCATTGATTATAGAGCATTGAATAACATCACTGTTAAGAATAAGTATCCTTTGCCTCATATCGATGATTTGTTTGATCAGCTCCAGGGAGCTCAGTATTTTTCAAAGATTGACTTGAGGTCGGGGTACCATCAGATGAAAGTAAAGGAAGAAGAATTTCCGAAGAACGTGTTTCGTACTAGATATGGCCATTATGTATTTATAGTTATGCCTTTTTGTTTAACCAATGCACCTACTTTATTCATGGATCTTATGAATAGAATTTTCCGCGAGTTCTTGGATAAGTTTGTGGTTTTGTTCATTGATGATATTTTGGTTTATTCCAAAAGTAAAGAGAAACATGAAAGTCATTTAAGGGTTTTCTTGAAAACCTTAAATGAAAAGAAACTTTATGGGAAATTTATAAGGTGTGAGTTTTAGTTACAACAAATTTCTTTTCTTTGTCACATTATTTCAAAAAATGGCATAACAGTTGATCCTTCTAAAATGAATGTTGTTGAAGAATGGCCAAGAGCCACAAATATTACCAAGATTCGTATTTTTCATGGTTTAGATGGTTATTCAGTAAGTTTTGTTGAAATTTGTGGAAGGTTATCTAGTCCATTGACTATGTTAACATGAAAACGTGTTATGTTCATCTGGACAAAATAATGCGAAGATTATTTTCAAAAATTGAAAATAAGATTAGTGAATGCTCTAGTTTTAGCAATACCTTCCATAAATGGTGAGTTTGTTATCTACAGTGATGCTTCGTTGAAGGGACTGGGTTGTGTCCTAATGAAAAATGATCAGGTAATTGCTTATGCTTCAGGTCAGTTGAAACCACATGAGTTAAATTACTATACACATGATTTGGAATTAGCTGCTTTTGTTTTTTCCTTAAAAATTTGGAGGCATAATTTGTATGGAGTGAAGTGTGAAATATATACTGATCAAAAAAGTTTGAAGTATATAATAACTCATAAATAATTTAACATGAGATAGAGGATATGGTTGAAATTAATCAAGGATTATGATTGAACGATCCATTACTGTCTGGGGAAAGAAAATAAAGTGGCTGATGCTTTGGGTCGAAAAAGTAACGCTTCATTAACCATGCTACGTTTGTAACAAGATCCGTTGGTTTTTGATTTGATGAATTATGTAATAGAAGTTGTTGGTGTAGGAAATTCTTCGGTTTTGTTTCATGTTTCAATGAGATCATCTCTATCAGACAGAATAAAGCTAGCACAGAAGGAAGACAGTGAGTTGCAGAAAAAGGTAGAGTTGGTTCAGAAGGGTAAGTTTCCTGAATTTATCATTGATAATGATTGTGTTTTGAGATTTTGTGAAGAGATTATGTGTACCTTGTGATTCACATTTGAAGAATAAGTTGTTATGTAAATCTCATAGTTCTCCGATTTTAGTTCATACTGGTAGTACTATGATGTACATAGATCTTCGCGAGTATTACAGGTGGGATTGAATGAAAAGAGATATTGTTGATTTTACATTGATGTGTTTGAATTGTCAGCAGGTTAAATTAGAGCGGCAATTACCAAAAGGAATGCTTCAGTATCTACCAGTGCCAAAGTGAAATTGGGAAAATATATCCATTGACTTTTTTGTGGGATTACCAAAGAAATATCGAGGTAATAATGCAATCTGGGTTATAGTTGACTGATTGACTAAATCTGCTCATTTCCTTCCTATTAGAGATAGTTTGTCTGTAGATCAGCTTTCTCGGTTGTATGTTAAAGAGATAGTCAGGTTGCACAGATTTCCCCTCTCCATTGTATCTGTTCGTGATCCCAGGTTCACTTATAACTTTTTTAAAAGCCTTCAGAAGTCATTGGGTACTGAATTAAATTTTAGTACAGATTTTCATCCTCAATCAAATGGGAAGTAAGAACGAACAATTAAGACATTGGAGGATATGTTAAGTGCTTGCTCGATGGATTATCATGGAAGTTGGTACCAACATCTTTATTTGGTTGAATTTTCTTATAATAATATTTTTCATTCCAGTATACAGATGGCTCTATTTGAGGCATTATATGGAAACAGTTGTGGAACTCTAGCTTTTTGGGATGAAGTTGGTGAAAGGAAGCTGATGGGACCAGAATTGGTAGAAGAGATGGCAGAGAAAGTTCAGTTTATTCAGAAGCACATGAGAACAGCTTAGAGCAGACAAAAAAGTTATACAGATAACAGGAGGAAGGATTTTTTCTTTTGAGGTAGGTGATCATGTCTTTCTCAAAGATTCTCCATGGAAAAGTGTGATACGTTTTGGTAAGAAGGGAATGTTGAGTCCGAGGATCATTGGACCTTATGAAATTCTGGAGAAAGTTGGATCAGTTGCGTATAGTGTGGATTTACATCTATGTTTATCCCAGGTACACAATGTTTTTCATGTTTCGATGTTGAGAAAGTATATTCCAGATCTATATCATGTTTTGAGCTCAGAGGTAGTTCAGTTGGAAGGGAATCTCTCTTATAAAGAACAACTAGTCCAGATTCTCGGCTGTAGAGAGAAAGTGTTGTGGAATAAGGTAATTAACTGGGCAAAATTTTTGTGGAAAAACCATATGGTTGAAGAGGCAACGTTGGAATCTGAAAATGCTATGAGGGATAAATACCCACACTTATTTTGATTTGTAAATAAAAAATGCGAGGACGCAATTCCCAGAAGGGGGGAAGGATGTAACATCCCAAGTAAATGAAGAATAATTCATATTTTATATTTATTAATATTTGTTAATTAAATATTAATTTTACATTAAAGGGGTTTCTATGTACGATAGCGTACCTGATCCGCAACAGCGGGTTTCTTTGGAAACTTACGTTGCACACTAATAATATATTATTATTATTTTAAATGGTAGTTAACTCTTAGAAATTGTATTGGAGGGAATGAATGAATCTAACTACAATATTATTATACATGATTTTTAAATGAATTTACATTTATCTAACAAAAGTTAGAGACTTAAAATGTGAATGAATCTAATTTTAAGCATTATTTAATTAAAAGGCGGATTTACTACCTTTTAAAGGAGGACCATTTTTAAATCTAGTTTTGGTAAATTTAAGACATTATGTATGACCAAATAAAATCTTTTTTCAGAATGGGGACATCAAAATTTAATTTGTGTAAATTTTTGTAATATTTCCGATAAAGTTCTTTTTTATGAATAGTGAAAATATTGTATTTTAATTCAAAACTATGTTTTAATATAAATTATTTATATGAATATATTTTCTTTTTAATTGGTTTTAAAGTATAATTAGAATATATATTTACCATTTAATCCAATTTTGGTCATTGGAATTAATTTCACATTGAAATTGGACATAAACAAGGATCAATCTTTTGATATTAATTGTTTCTTAAAAACACGCTATTTGTTATAACAATGGGAATTAATATTAAAATTAATTAATTCCACTTCTATGTTTTTATTTTGGAATAATAGACATCAATTTTGATTTTGGAATATCAAATATAGCTTAGGCTGAAATTTTTATATTTTTCTGAAAAACTTCAAATTTTGATGAATGGAGAAACCACTTAGTAGTAGTTAAAAAAACTGACTTTTTCATTTAAATGAAATTTTACCACAGCTATGAATTTAATTATCAAAATCCAACATACATGGTTTTTATCAAAATTAACATGTGGTTCAATAAGATGAAAATAATTTTTGGTGAATAGCAACTAATGACTTTTATTTACCGCGGTTGAAGATAAATACGGTAACTCAAGGTTAAAAGAATATTATAATAATTAAAAATTACCTTAAAACTTGTCCATACTTTATTGGTTGAGTCATGGCCGACCATGGGAATCTTTGAGTCGATTATGGGACCCCTTTGATCCACACGGGAGTGAAAATGACAATTTAGATTAATTAATTTAATGTAATTTCAAAATTGACATTAACAGAAATCTTTTAGTACTTAATTTTTATATGGTGTTATATAAGTCCTATTTTTGACTATAAATATTCATTGGAAAGAGGAAACAATTTAATACATGATAGTATTTTCTTTATAATTTTTAGTAATCTAATAAAATAAATTATTTATGACACAATAATGATGCAGTATTTACTTCATTATTAAATGATTAAAATAAATAAGATTATAATGATTAAAATATTATCCAAAACATGTCTAATTCTGATTGGATGTTTTTATTTCTAATATGAGTTATCTTATCTTTGACCTTAATTATTTTTGGACCAATAGAAACCGAATATCATTATATAATAAAATAATATTTTCACACTTTACTAAAGAGCCCATCCTCTCCTTTATAAAAGGAGGCCATTTCTATCCAATTCCTCGCACCTATAAAGCCATTTTAATCATCCCATCTCTTCCCAATTAAGCTCCCTATATCCCTATCCTCCACGTTGAAGCCTTAACTTAGGCATAAGGAATATCTAGAAGACTTTTGGTTCAAACCAAAGAGAGTTACCAATATTAAAGTTAACGGTTTCTCTTAAACCGTTTTCTATTATTTTACTTATCCAACCTCTAAACTCCTTTTATTTCCTTTCTTTTGTAACAAAACCATTATCCTCAATATACTAGGATGTTTTTATAATAATTATTCTAACTACACTTACACACACCTCCATCTAATGGATAAAGAACATAATGTTTCTGTCGATGGAAAACTAATGCCTCACGAAACGATGATTGTTCAATCACATCTTACAGCCTCTCATGGTGGCCATTACAATGACACAATATTTATATATGAAATATATTATGTTTATGATTTATTTATTCTTATGTACTTCCCAATTATATCAAAAATTTATGGTTTCCATAGTGGGTAAATACGGTAATATCATTTGGGGAATTGCAGACTACCACCCCCTCAAAGTGATGTGACTCGTTAAAGCCTTATGTGGGATGTATAAAGGATAGGTATAATGATATTATATATTATGTTATACTGTAATTATAATATATCTTTGTATTATTATTTTTTAATTCCATTAAAATAATAAATTGAAATGAATGTAGCGTTCATGCGTACGTACGGCTTACCGTCTCCATGAACAGTGCAATTCAATTCTTATCTCCAAATGTTATGTACTATTAAAAATACGTGTATATACTGGATATAAATGATATATATGATATCTAAATCATGATTATCATTTTGGAGATAATGGATATTTGACTACATTTACAACATGTAATTATAAGAAGTCCATTTTTTGACTCAAGTTCCAAATATCGAAAAAACGAACGTTAATGATTACATAATGCATATAACATTGTAATAAGTGATATAAAAGGATTAATAAACTTGAATAAGGTTATTAAGAAATTAGAAATTAAATTACTTAATTATTCGGGAGATTAAATAATGAACGTGTCAAGTTAGACACGAGGTACGAGACTTTGTCTCAATCTCCTATTATTGAGGCATTTTTTGTTTTATACACGACTTTATTTTATACGATGTATAAACCCCTTTTACTTTAAATTTTATTCAAAGAGAATATTTTTATATGAAGATTCTTACTAAACGAAAAAAAGGGATGCTTTTCTAATGTAATCGGTGACAATGACCATTCCACCGCAGCGAGTATTATTTGATCTTTGGCTTCCTTAACAAGCCTGAATGTTTTTAAAAGGAAAAATAAATACCATATACTATTTTTACGTATTTTGGTATTGAAAATGATTATGAGAATGGATTTATTATTTCAATATCTTCAAATGATATTTTAATATTTCAATGTAGAAATTTTATCTTTCCTTTATGCTTATGTTATGTGTTATGATCATGTTATGGTTCTTGGGCATTATTTACTTATACGAGTGGTTCTGTGATAAACCTAGGGCGGGTGAGCCCTAGATATCTTTCCAATTCATTGGGTAACGTGACAGATGTAAATTTGAATGTTTCTCTTAGTCAATTTGGGGAATATACTGTGATGGGTATTCCAAAGTAACTCCCTATATAGTTGTGATAGCTACAATGTAAGTATGGTATGGATGCCGCAAGTTACCATTATGATTTATGATTTCTATGTGTCTTTCATATATCTTATGATTTCATGATGTAAGTAAAAGAGTTCATGTTTTCTATGTGTTTATGAACAAATGTTTTCATTAATTGTTTAATAACCCTTACTGAGCCTTTTATGCTCATCCCATGTTTTGAAATGTTTTCACTGGACTTCAAGATGAATAGGGTCAAGGATGGGATCAAGGAAAAGTCATGCTGTGTAAAAAATGGAACTAGACATGACATTTTTTTCAGGAGATTTTATTTTATATAAAAAATGGAATCTGAGTTGAAATTTCTACCTTGTAATATTCTGAGATGTAATAGTTATGTCATAATTCTCTAAAACTATAAACACGAAAATATTCTCAGTGTGAATTTTTCATTTATGTAATCATTATGTAATGTTTAAAGCTAAGTCCTTATAGATTTAGGCCATAAATATTACATAACAACTTGATAATTACATGTAGACACTACTACTCAGAATCCATTTTCATAAAATAAAAAAACACTTAAAAAATATAGACATATCTAGTTCCATGTTTTAGACATGGTGACTTTTCCATGATATCACCCTTGACCCTATTCATCTTTAATTCCTATGGAAAAAAATTCAAAAGCCTGGGATGAGCATAAAAATCTCAATAAAGTTTATAAAATAAGGAAGGAAAAAAATATCCCAACATTTAATAAAAATCATTTTAAACACTACTTTTCAATCATAACATGTCATTAGAAATCATAAGATTTATGAATAACACTCACAAATCATAAATCATAATGGTAACTTATGGAATTCATAACATACATACATTGTATCTATCACAACTAAATAGAGAGTCTCATTTGGAATAATCGTCATAATATATTCCCATAAATCTCTTTGGATAAACGTTAACGTTTACCTCCATCACGTTAACAAATGCATTGGAGAGCTATCACTGGCTCACCCACCCTAGGATTATCACATAGCCATCCATATAGGTAAACAAAGTTAAATAATCGTAACAAATTCATAACACATAAACCATGCATAACGGAAATATAATATATCCCCATTCCAATCACAATATATCATTTCAAGATATTAACATAATTTAGGATTTATCAATCCATTTTCAAAACCATTTAAAATATTTAATAAATAGATTTTTGAATCAAAGTGTCTAATACCACTTTTAAGCATTTAATATATTTAAATCATTAACTTTCATATAAATAAATAATCAAACCCATTTTTAAAACATGTACATTAAAGATAAATATTTAGAATAATCATTCTTTAAATGATTTAAAATGATATTTTAATTAAAGAGTTCTTCACAAAATGAGGGACTCTTGAATACAAATAATTGAAGAATAAAATTTAATCAGAACATTATAATATCATTGGAATAAAGTGATTCATAATATATTATGTAAAATGACAGTATATACACCATAAAAGAGTGAATTGGTACATTACAACAATGAAGTCCCAATGGAAATGTAAATTTAGATGAAATCATTTATAAAAATGGTATCCTTAAATTAAGGATATATCAATTACATAATTAAGTGTGAAAAATATAAATACACTAAATATAAGTGGATATTAAGTGTATAAAATCATAGATCATTCACACATATTAATAGAAGGACATATTCAAGAAGTACATGTTTAACCCAAATAATTGAAATTGGGTTACGAAATTCCCAAGAAAAAATTCGACACCCTAACGACATCAAATTAAAATTAAAAAAATGCATTGATGAGATGAAAAGGGTATACAATCACTTGGACATAAAATTTTCATCAATAAGGATATTTAATAACATATTCCAAAATAATTAGATGCAAATTAAAAGACATAACAAAAATAAGTCTTTTAAAAAGATAATGGTGAAAGGTTCCCTTATAGATTGGGTAGCATATGAAAGATACACCACATGAATGAAGGATAATTCAATGATGATTTAAATACCCAAATTTTATATTATATTACACAATAAATACAATCATGTATAGTACATATGCCACACAAATGGAAATAGTGGCCAATATATCATGAATCTCACAAGAATAAAAAATTTGACGAAAATCCATTTCTTCGTTGTAATCGATCTATTTGTTTGAACAACACATAATAAACACCATATGAATCAAAAAATACCTTTAATATAAATATAATCATTATAATATATATCAAATGACATTACCCAATACACCACATGAAATAAATAAGTGGCGAAATATGGAAATCTCACGGAATTGATTGTGAGATAAGAAATTCCTTACCTCGTGTCCGACCTGACTTGTTTGATCCTTGTTATTCTGGAATAATAATCTTATGTTAATTCATACCTGATTAAGAAAACTTTTTAATTTTTATTACTAATTTTATATCAATTATTACCATGTTATAAACAATATTTAATCAATTATGTTAATAATGGTCGTTTTGTTGATATTTGGTATTTGAGTAAAAAATGAACACCTTATAATTACATGTTCTCCATGTGGTCAGGATTCCATTATATCTAGAATGATATTAATGATTTATATATCATATAAGTAATTTATATTCAGTATATAAATGTATTTATAACAGTACAAGACATTTGGATATAAGAAATGAAATGAACCGTTCATGGAGATGGTAAGTCGTACATACGCATGAACGCTACTTTCATTAATATTTTGAATTTTAATTGAATGAAAAAATAATGATACATATCAATATTATAATTCCAGTATAATATAATTTATAATTTCAATAAATCCATCCTTTATATGTCCCACGTATGATAGGAATGAATCATATCATATTGATGGGGCGGTAGTCCGCACTTCCACAAATGAGATTAACGCGTTTACTAATAATGGAAATCATAAAGTTATTATATAAATTAATAACACAAAATCATAAAGAAAACATAATATATATCATATATAGATATATTTCTATCTTAATGACCACCATGATACGTGGTAGGAGATAATCTAACAATCATTGTTTTGTGAGACGTTAGTTTTCTATCCACATAAATAGTATGTTTTTACCCATTAGATGGAGGTGTGTGTAAGTATAGATTGATTAAATATCATAAAAACATCCCAGTATATTGATAATACTTGTGTTGTTATAATATAAATAAACAAAAAGAGATTAGGGGGTTGGAGAAGTAAAATAAAACAAAATAAAACAAAATAATTAAATAAAAATCAATACCTTTAATTTGGTTAACATCCTTTGGATTGAACCAAAAATAATTTTTGAAATGCTTTTTTCCTATGGTAAGGATTCTAAGAGGATGACAGGGATATTGGGAGATTATTTCGGTAGGGTTTGGACGATCCATGGGGCTTTAGAGGTGTGGGGAATGTGATAGAGGTGATAGATTTTTAAAACAGGGAGGAGGGCCTCTTTAGGAATGTGTGAAAATATTTTTGTATTATATAATGATTTTCGTTTTTTAAAGATCCCAAACTCATTAATATCGATGATAAGACGAATGTTGGTCGAAATAAATTCATCCAATAATAATTGGAAAAGTTTTGGGAGTTATTTTAATATTTAAAACATTGTTTATAAAAATATTTAATAATGAGGTAAATACTGCATCATTTTTGTGTCATAAATAATTTAATTAATAATATGTATAAAACAAAATAAATAAACCATTATGTAGGAAATATTTTTAGATATTTAATGAATATTTATAGTTGAAAATATAACTTATATAATCCAATGTAAAAATTAATTTACAAAGAGATATTTTTTTGTCATTTTTGCGTTTACATTAAGTTAATTAAAATAAAGTGTCATTATCATTCATATGTCACTCAATGGGAGCCCAAAATCGACCCAAAGATTCCCATGGTCATCCATTATTCATTAAATAGGGTTAATACAAGTGTTAATGTAATTTTTAATTATTATAATATTCATTTTACCTTGAATTACCCCATTTACCATTAAACATTGTAAATAAAAGTCAAAAGATAATATTCCCCAAAAATTATTTTTGTCTTATTGAAAAAGATTTTACATACTAATAACAACCATGTCTATAGTATTTTAGAAATTCCATCCACAGATGCGGTAAAATTTCATTTAAATGAAAATTTCAGTTTTTAACTACAACTTAGTGGTTTCACTATTCATTAAAAATTGATGTTTTCCAGAAAAACTCCAAAAATTTAGCAATAGATTTATTTGATATTCGGAATTCTAAAATTAAAATATTATACCAAATTTAAAACATATATGTTACAAAAATTAATTTAAAATTAATTACCATTTTCAAAACAAATACCGTGTTTTAAAGAAACAATAACTATCAGAAGATTGAATCTTTTTCATGTCCAATTTCGAAGTGAAATTAATTTAAATGACCAACATTGGATTAAATGGTAAAAATATATTCATATTACACTTTAAAATGAATTAAAACAATAATAAAACCATATAAATAAATTTCTTTAAAATGCACTTTTGATTTAAAATATCGTATTTTTAACTATTGATAAAAATGAGTTTTATTAAAAAAAATAGCAAAAATTTACCCAATGTAAATTTTGATGTCCAAATTATATTTAGAAATTTTATTTTGTCAAATGGAACTTATAAATGTGACCAACAAAATATTTAACGAAGGTTCTCCATTAAAAGGCGCTAAATCGACCTTTTAGAGTATTTACGCTTAAAATTACATTAATTCACATTTTAAGACACTAAAATTTATTGGATAAAAGTAATAAAATTTAAAAAAATGATTAACCATATATTATTTAGTTCAATTTACTCCCTCCAATACAATGGCTAGACGTTAACTACCATTTAAAATAATAATTTTATATTATTTGTGTGCTATGTAAGATTTAAAAGAAACATGTTTTTGCGTATCGGGAAAGGATTCGAACATAGAATCCTCTTTAATGTAAAATTATTAAAAAATTTAAAAACTTAATAAATATGAAAATGTCATATTCTTTAATTACATGTGATGTTACAAAATCTTCTCATTTTCTTCCTATTCGATATACTCTATCTCTAGATCAACTTTATCGGTTGTATGTTAAAAAGATAGTTAGGCTTCATGGAGTTCCCCTCTCCATTAAATATGATCTTGAACTCAGGCTCACTTATAATTTTTGTAAAGGCCTTCAAAATTCACTGGGTAATGAATTAAATTTTAGAAAAACATATCATCCTAAATCATACGTGTAGTCAGAATGAACAATTCAGACCATGGAGATATGTTACATGCTGGATTGATGGATTACAAGATAAGTTGCGACCAAAATCATTCTTTGGTTGAATTTTAATATAATTATAGTTTTAATTATAGTATACATATGGATCCATTTGAGGAATTATATGGGAAGCAGTGTCAAACAATAGCTTTTTGGGTTGAAGTATGTGAAAGGAAACTGATGGGACCAGAATTGGTAGAAGAGATAGTAGAAAAAGATTAGTTGATTCAGAATCACATTTTAGAATCTTAGAGAAGGAAGAAATGTTATGCAGATAACCAGAGGAAGGATCATTCTTTTTATGTAGGTGATCATTACTTTCTCAATGTTTCTCTGTGGAAATGTGTGATGTGTTTTGGTAAGAAGGGAAAGTTGAGTTCGAGGATCATGGGACCATATGAAATCCTAGAGAAAGTTGGATCAATTACTTATAGAGGGTCTTTACCTCCATGTTTATCCAATGTAGCAAATGTATTTCATGTTTCAATGTTGATAATGTATATAATCTAGATCCATCCCATGTTTTGAGTCTAGCGGTAGTTCACTTGGAAGAAAATATTTCTTATGAGAAACAACCGGTCCAAATTCTCGACCGAAGAGAGCATATGTTGCGTAATAAAGAAATTTATCAGGTAATAGTGTTATGGAAAAACATATGATTGACGATGAAACATGGTCATATGAAAATTCTATTAGAGATAAATACGCAAACTGATTTGATAAGTGAATAGAATTGTGGTGATGTAATTCACCAAAATGGAGAGAGATGTAACATCCAAGGTAAATAAAGAATAATAAATTTTCATATTTATTAAAATTTTGGAAATAAATATTAATTTTACATTAAAAGTGATGCAATGTTTGATGGAGTACCTGATATGCCACAACAAGTTTCATTAAAATCTTATGTTTCACACAACGTTGGGTATTACTTAAAAATAATAATACTTTATTATTTTAAATGGTATTTAACGCCTAGTATTTATATTAGAAGGAATGGAAATAACTGACTACAATATGATTATACATGTTTTTGTTTTTTTTAATTTATCCAATCAATTTTAGAGGCTTAAAATAAGAATGAATCTGATTTTAAGCATAAATACTCTTATATTCATTAAAAATTCGATTTACTACCTTTTGATGGAGAAACCTAATTAAATATAGTTTTTATTACTTTTATATTTTCTCTTTGACAAAATAGAATAATTATTTAGAATAAGGACATCAAAATTTACTTTGGGTAAAATTTTTGTATTTTTCTGATAACATTCATTTTTAAGGAATAATGAAAAAAAAACACTATTTTAATTCAAAACTACAATTTTGTCTAATTTATTTATAAGGATAGATTATATATTTAATTTTTTTCAAGTGTCATTATATTATTTTTTTACCATTTAATACTATTTTGGACAATGGAAGTAATTTCACTATGAAATTGCACATAAACAACTGTGAATCTTTTGATAGTTATTATTTCTTAAAAACATGCTTTTTATTTTGACAGCAAGAATTTATATTAATTTAATTTCTGCCACTTTTGTATTTTGATTTTGAGAAATTAACTTCTTATTTTGAATCATGAGGTCAAAATTATGAAAATAGGTAACTTTTATTTTTACAAAAAAATGAATATTTACTTCAGTAAATATATTATTTACCATGATTTAAGGGTAAATCCGGTAAATATGGGTAAAAAATTTTATTATCATATTATTAAATTACGCTAACATGTGTCCTAATCCTATTGGATGATAAATGTCTGACCATGGGAATCCATGGGTCGATTTGGGGACCCCATGGACCCAAATGGGAGTGATATTAATTAATTTAAACTAAAGTCGAAAATGACATAAACATATATATCTTTTAGTAAAAATATTTTTACATGGGGTTATAAAAGATATCACTTATACTATAAATGTTAATTTTAAAGATAAAAATATTTCCTAAATAATTGTCTTTTATTTTTAATTTTTAGACATCATATAAATAAAATTATTTATGACAGAATAATGATGTAGTGTTTACATCATTAATGAATGATTTAGTTAAATATGATTATAAAAATTAGAATAATATCCAAAACCAATCCAATTATTATTGAATGAATTTATTTCAAACATGAGTCATCATATCTTTGACATTAATGTGTTTTGGACCTTTTTAAACTGAGTATCATTATATAATAATATAATATTTATAAACATTCCTATAGTGCCCCTCCTCCCCATAAAAAACCCCTCACCTATAACCCATTACTCACACCTGTCAAGCTCATTGGATTGTCAAAAATCAACACAATTAATCACCTAAATCACTCTATTACTCAATGAAGCCTTACCTTAGGTATAATAATCTTTAATAAATCCTTTTGATTCAAAACAAAGAGAGTCACCTGATTTAATGATAACATATTCTCTTAAGTTATTATGTTTTATTTTACATCTCTAATATCCTAAACTCTTTTTATTATTTTCTTTATAACAAATAATGTATCTTATATATTATAAGTTGTTTTTATGTGAATTATTTGAACTAAACATACACACACATCTATCTAAGGGGTAAACAACGTATTGTTTCTGTGGACGACGAACAACTACCTCAAGAAACAATGATTGTTAAATCTTATCGTACAACCTCTTATAGTGGCCATTAAGATGGAAATAAATTTATATGTGATATATATTATATTTTTAATGTTTCTCTTTTTATTTATTTTTCACTTATATAATACCTTTATCGTTTCTATAGTGGCTAAATACGATAATTTCATTTCACTAAATGCGGACTACCGCCCCCTCAAAGTGATATGACTCGTTCATGCCATAATAGGAATGTATAAAGGATAGAGATAATGAAATTATATATGATATTAAATGCGAATTATAAAATACCTATGTATCATTATGTTTTCATTCCCTTAAATATAAAATATAAAGGAAAGTAGCATTCATGCGTACCTGCGGCATACCGTCTCCATTAAGGGAGTATTTCATTTCTTATATCCAAATTTTATGTACTATTATAAATAAATTTATATTCTAGGTATATATGATATATATAATATCTAAATCATGAATATCATTCTGGAGATAATGGACTTTTTACCACATGGACAACTTGTAATTATAAGGAGTTCATTCTTCATTCATGTACCAAATAACAACAAAACAACCATTATTAACATAAATGATTACATAATGTTTATAATGTGGTAATAAGTGATATAAAATGAATAATAAACTTCAAAGACATTATTATGAAAGTAGAAATTAAAATTTGTTTATTATTCAAGAGATTAAAGAATGAACGTGTGAAGTCAGACATGAGTTAAGGGACTTCGTCTCAATATCTATTCATTGTGGAATATTTTGACTTATTAACGTCATTATTTTATACGATGTATATACATATTTTAAATTTCATTTCATTCAAATGGAATCTTTTTCTACGAGGTGTTTAACTAAATAAAAAAAATTCTTTTAAAGTAAGCAGTTACAACGACCTTTTCCATCACCACAAGTTTTATTAGATCTATGGCTTAATTAACAAGACATAATGTTTTTAAAAGGAAATAAATACCATATAATCTATTATGTATTTTTGTATTAAAAATGGTTTTGATATGGTATTTTTATGTCTATATATTTAATTGATATATTTTGTTTGAAATCTGTAAATTTTTTATTTCTTTTATTTTTGTTTTATATGTAGTGAATATGTTATGGTTCATGGGAATTGTTTACATATACAGGTGGTTCCATGATAAACCTAGGGTAGGTGAGCCTGGGATAGCTCCGCAATACATTGGATAACGTGATAGAGGTAAACGTGAATGTTCCTTCTAATAGATTTGGGGAATATACAGTGATGGTAATTCCAAATTTAACTCCCTACATGGATTTGAAAGCTACAAACTATGTATGTTACGGATGCCACAAGGTACCCTTATGATTTATGATTTCTATCTGTTATTCATAATTATTATGATTTCTTGAGGTATGATAAAAAGATTATGTTTTGATAGACTAATGAATTCTTTCTTTATTTTATAACCCTTACTAAGATTTTAATGTTCATCACATGTTTTGAAATGTTTTTCATTGAACTTAAATATTAGTAGGGTCTAGAATAGGATCAAGGAAAAGTCATGAAATATAAAACATAGAACTAGACATGACTCTTTTTTCTACAGGGATTGTTTTATGAATAAAATGGAAATTGAGTAGAAGTGTCTACATTGTAATTTTTTAGTTTTAATGTAATAGTTATGGCCTAATTCTCTAAAACTCTAAACATTCAAAGATCCTAAATGTTAATTATCCATTTCATCCAAGATTATGTAATGGTTTATTGCAGGGCCCTTATAAGAAGTATTTTGAAAAATTTACATAATTCATGTATTACTACCTATAATGAATGTTGAATATGATACGTATATATGTGAGTTCAATATATAAATATTTTCAATGTATTGAAAAAATAATAATTAGATAGAGAAATAAGCCAATATAGGTAAATGTTATCTACCAATGAAAAGGATGGTTAAAAGAGATCCCTTACAATGATATGAAAAACATTTTATAATATCAAAATATTCATTCCCATTAAATCCTATTATGAAAATTAGATAGAATCCATAGGAAGATATTTTCATTTGAAGATAAAACAGACAAATATAATTAAATCATAATTACAAAATAATGGTTTTGGTTGTATGAAAATCCATTGATTCCATATACATTAAATTAAAACAGTCATGTTCTCTTTTATAAAGAACAACATATCATTAAAAATTAAATTCATATAATGATTCACTGTGAAAATCATTTAAATAATGTCAACATAAATAAAAATTTTCTTTTATAATTATTTTTTCTCTATATAAATAGATTAATAAAACATTTTTATAAATATCGTTACGTAATAGAATGATTTAGAAACAAAATATTTTAAAAAATTAAAATGAGGAATTTCAAGAAAAGTGTACCATAAGTTAGACATTAAAAACATTCATTTTAATATAAAGTTAAATATAGTTAAATATGTTAAAAATGAAAATTATCATATATTGAATAATAAATAGGAATTTTCATTAATAATTTAGCAGTTATTGGGTAAAATTGAAATAGAATTGAAAGGGATTCTTTAATAGAGGAGTTTTTTTTGAAATAACGTCTTGTACCTCGACCATGACTCTTCACATGAGTCGTTTATCTTCCAAAATAATTTAATTGTTTTAATTATTTCCATTCATAAGATCCTTTTAAATTTTTATTATTAGTTTCATCTCAATAATTACATTGTTATATAAAATTACATATTAAATAAATTTGACATCAGATGTTTTAATGATATCAAACTCATTTGTCCAAAATAACGTTTGTATGATGAATAATGACAAAGAGGTCACTATTCCATAACATATAAAAAAATAAACATGACATAATTTTAATTTTTATACATTAATTATAAATTTATTACCAACCATTATTTAGGATTATGAAAAAATTTAATCTGTTACAGTCATGAAGACCATATGCATTACAAACACATCAGTAACATTTTATTTTTTTAACTATCATAATGAAAAAATAGTATGTATTATTTTAAAATTTTAAAATTATAAATATATTATAAAAATAATTTTATTTTTTAAAATACACTTATATAAACCATCAATGTGATTATGTAATGAAATAAAAATCACTTCACTTGGTGAAGGTTTTTATCCAGACATACACATGAACGTATTTATCGTCATTCAATGAATAGAATGGTATTTAAATATATGACATATTACTTTTATATAATAGTTTATATTTTAAAGTATCACATATATTCAATACATCCATCATCATAAATATTCATGAGATGCGATAATAGAATATGAATTACATCAATTCATGAGGTAGTATTCGACCATAAACACAGATGATGGTTTTGTATCCCATTTGATAGAAGAGGATGTGTATGTAGATAATTAAATTTTCATGTATAACATCTCATTATATTTAATATAACTATGTAATTATTTCAAGATTGTATTATAATATTATAGTATGGTGTAAGGGGAAATAAAACGAAATCATTTGGTTAATGATTTGATGTCTTCTTCAAACTATTTTTTTACTACTAAAAGTAAATTAGGGTTAGTATTATAAAAAAATGAACTATTGACTATGGGAATGTATTTCAGGATGTCCTATTATTGCATATTGGAAATTCGAAAATGGTTTTCATGTCTGAAAAAAAGGTTGTGAGGATGATCCATTTTATAATAGAGTTGAGGGGTACTCTTAGAAGTTCTTAAAATATTAAATTAATATAAATTAATATTTAGGGGAAATAATATAAACTAATATAATTCAAATACATTATAAATATTGGCTAAAATAAATTTTTTTTTACTCTTTACAGGTCAATATAGTTACTATTAAATAAAAAATGGCCCAGAAATTAATCATATATGATACTAATTAACATATAAAAATCAAAATCCCTAAGATATTATTTTGACTGACATTTAATAAAATAATAAAATATTAATTATTATAAAATATTATCAATGACTTATTTGGAACCATTCAGTTAATTTGACCTTGTAAAAAACATGATAACAATTCAATTAAAATATAATTATTTCACAAATCACTGACATGTAAAATTAAATTAAAAAAACATTGAGCATAATAATTCATTCAATTTATATTTAATTTATATTTTTAAGACAATTTATTATATTTTCTCTAGTAATTGAATAAATATGGTGTCACCATTTCATAATAATTTAAAGTAATTATTTCGATATTAAAATGTAAAAATTAATTAACATGGTAAAAAATATTTTATAATTAAAATTAATTCATTGATGTGAACATATAATGTTTTTATCTCTACCCAAAAATATAATATTTATTAAAATCAAGAAAGAGAAATTGAATCCTTTAACTTTATCTTAAATATTATAATTTTCAAAATTAAAAATATGGAAAAAAGTATACACATATTCTATAATTGGATGTTAATGGAAAATTACACTCATCCAAAAAAAATAAATGCATGTGTTGCGGTAAATTTTTATACATTATCATGATATTTCTATCATAGAATACTTTATTTACTCTTACCATGGTGATCATTATTTACTATAGTTACTATTCAAAATGACTAAAATTAAAATAGAATGTTTAATAAATTTACATATACTAACTACAAATATTGGATAAATTATTAAATATTCAATTAATTTATTTGGAAAAATTTAATTTAAAATTAATCCTTTAGGACCAGACAGAAAACACTTTTTAAGAAAAATTCATTTTTATGTATACATTCTTTTATAATACATCGAATTATAAAATTCATTTAAATCCCAAAATTATTTTATTTATAATAAAAGGGGACTTCTGAAATTTTAAGACTCAATACAAATAGATTTCTAATATTTTAAATACATGATAATAAAATATAGTTTTGAAAAATATTCATTGTTTTGACTATTCATTGAAAAATAAACCTTTTCTAAAAAATTACCAACTAATCTAAATAATTTAATTTTGTATTTTTATTTAAAAAATGATATAATATTAATAAAATAAAATATAAAAATGATCATGAAATTAATTATAAAATTTTCTCATTAAATTAAATGAAACCAATTTTTTAACGAAACATATATCTTCAGAATATTACGAATCCACTAAAAACAAAGTTATTATTTGATAATAAGATATATATATATATAATATTAACATTAAATATATTTCATTAATAATTTAATCCAACTCAATCATTCATATTTAGGGATTAGGTTATAATAGTAATATTTGAAAAATAATATAATATTGTTCATTTAGCATTGAATTTATGTTTCATATAAACTATTAAATATCATATTATTTTTTAATGTATAACTTTGTTAAATTTTTAACTTTTATATTCACTTATATTATTTATTTTATTATAAATTTTGAATATTACATGGGGGTAACCTTAGTCATTTTGAATTAGTTTTTTAATTGTGATATGTTCTTCATCATTCTCCCAAATTTAGTAATTTATAGAACATAAAAACTAACGAAATTACTTCTTAATAGTAATTTTAAATTTAATTGTTTTATTCTATGGGCTTTTTGGTTATGATCATTAAATATGAATTTGGAAATTAACATTTTTTTAATTATTTTTATTGAATGAAGTGTTGTTTATAAATGAATGATTTTATGTTTTATATTATAAATCTAAACAAAATAAATTATTATCATCATATTTATATAATATATTAAATGAAATTTTACTCCAATAACTTATAATATATATATATATATATAATTGATCATATAAGTGTTTAATCTATAAAAACATACCATAATTAATAAATTTATTATGAAGTTCTTTAGTTGTAATATAATTATACCCGAAGTGTAATGATATTTTTAGTTTTTTTCTATGTCACATAAGTTGTTTTTTTAAAGAATTGGATATTAAGATAATATATATGCTATTATATAATAATAAAAAGAATTTATTATAGTGCCCTTTTCAATGGTGGAATTTAAAAAAGGTTTTTATTAATCATATTGACAAAAGGATGTGATATTTGTTTTAACTATTCCTTTTTAATTCTATGATTATTATATATATACATTAAAACCATTATCATGACCATACATGTAAGGTAGTTATGAAAAGAAAAACCGAAATAAATCTTTTCATATAGGTTATAGTAAACACCTAAACATTAATGATGATTTCATGGTCTATAAAAAAGGATAATGGAGTAATATTTTTAAAAATTATGAATATAAAATATGTAATCAATATAATAATTATATATTAATTCACATAATAGAACCATCCTACTATGGTAATTATGTAAATAAATAAAAATTTATTTAGAGAGGTGATAGTTCGCACAACACGTGGTGAACAATATTATTCATTATTAATAGAAAAGAGATAATGGTTGTTAATGATTTTACAATCCTAATAATGTACTGGTATAATAATTATACAATTATGAATATTTTTTTTGGTGTTATAGAATTTAATGATGAATGAATATAGAGAAAAAAATAGACATGAGAAATGTCAATTATAAATTTATACCTCAATTTTTGGGAGATCTCTTAGTAAAATGGGGTTAAGACATTGAGTTATGGTTATTTGGGAATAAAAAACTAACTGAGAGGTATATATCATTGTTAATGAGAGGATAATGTACTGTTGGGGATGAAATATGTGGGTTGTGATGTTAGGGAAAGTGGGGACGGGGGAAACCCTTTTATTAATAGAAAGCTATGCTATTTTTTGAAACGCACAAAATGTTTCAAAAATTAGAAGTCACACACACATAATGTGGCTCAAAATTTTGAAAAAAAGACAAGACATGTGATATGGTCATGAAAGACCCATTCACACATTCCCGTATACTTTTAATCACTTTTTAGACTATTTTCTCATAGATAATTTTCTTTAAAATTTATCTATTTACCGTTTTAACTAGAGCTTAGAGATAGTAGATTATCATTATTTTAACAATAAAATAGCCCCTATAACATAATTATTTCTAATATTTCCCAAATTTAAATAAAATTTATTTTTTCCAATTTATTAATGTATTATGAACTATTTTTGAAAAAATAAATGTGTACTGCATTAAAAAAATATTTGAAAAATATATCATATTTTTTGAAATGATAAATATGGTTTTCTAAATTTTATGATAAAATAAAAATGGAATATAAAAATTTTAAAAACACATATTATATTATAGTGTTGTTTAAATAATTTCTTTTCCATACATATATTCTAGTAATTTTATAAAAATAGTTATATTAGTAAAAATTATTTTCAATTATTCCATCAAATTTCAATCTTCTTTGAAATATACCAAATATTTCTCTCATGATAATAATGTCATTGTAAATCTAAATGTGAAGTTTATTTTTTAAAATTTATCATTATTAAATATATAATTTTTACTTTGATATAAAATATTAATGAATAATTTAAAAATATTTTTCTGAAAAAATATATTTAAAAAAATGTTTTTCATATAATAATTCTATTTAAATAATAAAAATGCTATAATTAATATATTAAAATTTTATGTTTTTGGAATAATAATTTATTAATAGTATAATTAGATTAATTTAATAAAACAACTGGATATTAAAATTTATATTTTTAAAAAATAATATAAATAAATAAATTTATATAAAATAACATTAAATATATATATATTATTTTCTAATTATTAGTCCTATATAATAATAAAATGAATTTTTTGTGGTATAAATATATCATTATATCATTTTAGATCAGTGTTTCATGTTGAGAAAGCTATGAAAAACATTTTTTAAAGAAATATCTTTGGTGAAATCTCTGGTCAATACATTCACTTAATTAAAATATATTTTATCCTCACCATTTTAATTATTAATAATTGTAGAAAATATATTATGGTGTACATTAAATATTCATCGCCCCATGTATAACCTCTAGTATGAAATATTCCTTACCCTCTTTAGATACATTATGTTTATTATCATTTTAACAAAACTGGACATCCATTCCATCATTTACCAAATTATGTATAGATCTTAATCACATGATCTGAATAACATAGATCATCTTTATACATTTTAATATTAATTAAGTAAAACCTCCACAAGATTATGTATTCCTTCAAAAATTAACTATAACATTAACCATTAAAAGTATTAAACACATGTTCATAATGTAACAAAATTAAAAGTATATATCCTTATCCCAATAATTTGATGAATATTAGAAAAATTAATATAGATGACTTTTTCATTAAATAGATAATAAATTATAAGGATATAAATGGTATCTAATATAATTTTCTCAAAACTTATCAACCATTGATTTAATCAAAATAGAGTATATATTAATCTTATGAGATTCCCATAGCTCAATCAAGATTTATCTAATAATTATCCATAAAATATAATCATGTTATATTCATACTTTAATTATTATGGATATAATATGTTATAAATTTTCATTGAATTAAATAAAAAATTTATTATATAAAGATACGTGTTGTTTCCAATAATTCTCATAAATTTTGTAAAAAAATTATTTACAATAAATATAACTCACTTTTGAAAGTAGATACGAGTATCAATATTTAATTTCTATAAATACTTAATCCTCATAAACTTGTTTACATTTATTATAATCATTTTTTATTTTGTAATATTGATATACTATGATTGTAATCCATTTATGTACGGTACCTAATTTAATTATTATATATATTGGTTTCTGGGATCATACGTCTTTTAACTTCAATTTCATGAACCTATTTCCAACAAATGGTAATTCTTAAATGGTTATCAATAATATATGAGTTAATAATATAAATAATATGAAAAGAAAATCATAATATTCTTTATCTAAAGTCATCATTATAATGCCATGGAAATTCTGTGTAATTTTATTAAATTATATAGAATTATTTCCAGACTAGACACACTGAAGATGCCTGATACTGAGACCCGATGACCACAGAATAGAATTTTGAACTATTTTTATGTTCACATAAGTAAACGTGCTAGTGGGGTTTTTTGAACAATTAAACCTGTCCTCAGATCAAAAAAAAATAAGGGAACAGTTAAATTCAGAATATCAGGATTCACATAGAATGGACTAAAACATCGACCAAAAAGGGTCATCCATAAATATTAATTTTTGGAAATTTTAGTAAAACATTAAATGAAATTAACGTTATTATATTTGTATTTATGAAACATTGGGTGGTGTCATGGTCGAATAGTGCTCTGATGTCAAAGAAAAAACGATTTACATTAAATGAAGCACTTTAATGGATCGTAAACTTGCAGCGTAATGAAACATTAAATGAGGCGTAATAGATATGTTGATTCATAAATGAAATAGTGAAACAACATAATGACATATTGTTACAGAAACCCTTTGACATGTTTTATTTTATTGGGGTAAAAAGTTGGAGAAATGAATATCAATTTTGGGAGTTTCTCTGTCAAAACTATGGTGAGAATTCTTACTAACAGAAAACGATGAATGCCAGCGAATCACCAGCGACTTTGACATGTCTTGGAGAACAGAACCAGAATAAAATGAATTCCAAGAGAACATGAACCCCCACAGACAAACTGCATCAATGAAGAACACAATTTAGAAAGCAGTTTATTTTGTTTCATATTTCCCTATCCTTTATTTTGAAATGATGTATGTGGATCAACCAATGAACAGGTTGACCCACATATTGCTCTTTCATGTTGGAGGAGGTTTTTCTTGTGTTTTTTAACTGGGAATAATTATTTTTTGATAGAACCTCAATCACAATCCTCCCCATGTTTAAAACTCTAATGCATAGGGCGTGAGCTGACATGAACAAGGACTGATCCCCTCCTTCTTGTGCATTCATCATGTTCGGACCATAGAATTGGCGTGAAGAATGTTTTTTGGACTTCATAGAAATGATATAATCCTTCGAAGGTATTAGACGCAATTAGAACGATGAAACAAAACACAAGAGCAGATCTGGTGGTCCACGGAATAACCCACCTGTATCAGTGGTAGCATCGGGTCGGTGGTGGCGTGCCATGACGGTAGGCCGGAGGTAGATTCCATGGCTGGATCGAGCTGAACCCACGCCCCTTGGGCTCAGCCAGATGAGACCAGGTCGATGGGTGACCAGGGGGGCTGGACCATCAGACGAACAAGGACTAGTCCAGCGAGACCCAAAGGGCCTGGTCCACTGGCATGTCTATACCTAGCCAACCTAGACCTGAACTGGTTTGGGTCCAATCCATTGATCTAAACTGGGTCATATATGGCCCCTAGGCAGGGTTGGTCGGGTTAGTCTACGCCAAGATGCAACCAAACCCTGTTTCATAAAACATTAATAACATACAAATCAGGCGTCTGATTGATGATTCATTTTTGGAATTATAACCATCACAATGAGTATGATCATTTGGAATACTCTATAAAGGATTTAATAGAATTTGAAATGCAATGAATGTATTTAGAATCCGTTCCCCTAGAATCAAGCACACTAAGTGTGGAAACCCATGGGTTGCATATGACATGAATACTACTGACAAGAATACTTGTGTGGATCAGCTACGATGTCCCATTAAGAAGAAACTATATGTTACTAGGAAGACCCATGGTGGGAATTGGCTCTTTTTGACCTAGATGACCCATAATAATCCATAAGAGGAGTACCTTAGTATGTCTGAGGTGTTAAGCGGCTTTGTGTGATCCAGCATGCCCATGGTGGGAAGAAGCAATGTGTGACACAACAAACCCATGATACTCTATAGGGATGTGTACCTCAACAATCCATGGATAGTGGGAGGCTTCCCTTTATGACCTTTTTGGCCCACCATAATAATTAAGGAGGAGTTCTCTAGTAGCCCATGGGGTGTGATAATATTATTGATGGTCTCTCCTTCCTCCTCAATATTATACCTAGTGTGAGTTTTCTTGCTTAGTGATCATGATTTGCGATCATGCATCATTGTTTGTTTTTGAATTTCTTTGGGGTCTTTTTTTTGGTTTTTTGTTATCCCTACAGTTTATTTTATTACTCACCCATGAATGGGATTCACCCCCAAATGGTGAGTCTAGTGGAGACAACTGTTAAATTGATAGAGGAAATGGTGTCCCAGGACACGAGGGTTCCAATTGAGACTAGGTAGGAATGGTGTATTTATATAGTTTTTTTAAGCTACTTTGAACTTAACCACCAGGTGAGGATTTCAGTGGACAACTTTCAGGGTTTCTGTGTACTTTACTATTTTCATTTCTTTTTTTTCAGTTTGTATCCCGACCCATTTGACCTATAGTTTGTAATTTTAATATGCTTTTGTTTAGTGGAATGCATGTTTATCTTTCCAGCATTAGTACATGGTTGTTTTTGTGTACTTACAAGTACTCAGAAAAATACCCCCCACTTTCAGGTTGATGCCTTCGGTGCTAGTCGACGACCCCTGGCCTTTTGGAGGTGGACATGGGGGATGTCACGACATGGGCCTCAAGGGACGGGTCGTGAAAAATTGATAGCAGAGGTGGTTAGTTCTACCTCAAATACATGGAGTATGTTTATTTTTTTTGGATACTGTGTTAAATGTTTCATGTTCGACTTTCAGATTTGGGGAATCCAGTGTTGGTGCGGCGGTTGATGTATCCATACAACTGGACCTTGATTGCAACATTTCCACTATATACATAAAAACACTTTTTTCATTATTTATATAGGAATTGATTATTTTATCAGTAATTAGATTCATATAACCAAGTAAAATTTATTGACCGAAGAACATATTGTTCTATTTCTGGATTCCTCCACATAGAAAGCTATATATGATTCTGATATTTGGTTGTGAGGACAGACCTCCTAGTGACGAGTCATTGATTCAGGGACTAGTTCTAGATATAGCCCTGTCAGGAGGTGAACCAGCATTACCACCACCCCTTGATCTGAACTTACTACCAAAATTATCAAACTATGATTCAAAGAGGATCTGTGCCTTTCACGAGATCTAGATAGAGAGACCTTCCAGGTTCAGGGGTGAGACAGATCCTCATGCCACTGAGCACTAGCTAGAGGTGGTGACCCGGGTCTTCGACTTAGTGAGGACTCCACATGACCAAATGTCGATCACACCTTCGATCCTTCTTTAGGGTTCTTCAAGGAGATGGTCGAGCCATAAGATTTGATACTCATGATGAGGTAACCCTCTGTAGTGCTGAATTTTAATGAAATTTTGTGGGGAGATTTTCCCCTTGAACTTGTGCTCAGTGTGAATACAGAAGCTGCTTCACCTACAACAGGGCATAATGTTAGTGGATGAGTACTCTACGAGGATGAAATACATCTCCTGCTACACTATGAACATGGTTCGATAGCCTTTCATCATGTAAATGACCTTTGAGTAGGGAATGTGATGGAAGATTCGGGAAAGAATGATTTTGCTCAGTGTCCCCACTAAGGAAGGAGTGCTAGAGCGACCTCTACTAGTTGAGATCTTTCTTGCAGAGAACGGAACAACAATGGGAGCTACCACTAGGATATTGGTGGCCGAGTCATCCGTAGTTGGCAGCGGACAGATGAAGAAAAGATATAAGTGGGTCAGATCAACTAGAGGGTGACCTAGGGACACATGATCGCTGGTGCGATGACACAATTGAAAAGGAGGTCCATAGGGGAACATGGATTTCTGCTTGTGCGGTGGATAGGGAAACATTGATCATGGCTTCCTGACATGCCACACAGATGATCAATAAATGGTCAATGTATGGAAAAGGTAGTGGTAGACGTACGAGTGAGATGGTCTATACGGTGGTGGATGTGGCAGTGGAGTAGGATGAGCTGCATGCGGGGGGAGACATGTCAAGGTACTACCTCCACCACCTAGGGTGTCAACCATGGCCTCACAGAGCAGGTAGACCGGGGAATTCTTAGCTTCAGTCAGTGGATGACTATGACCATGGGGCTCTGCATGATGATTAGTGGTACGATCTGTTCCTTCTCTTCCTTAGCTATAGTTCTTATAAACAATGTTTTTTTTCACTCTTTCCATTCCATGGGCATCATTAGAGGCACTGAGATTCTAGTGAATCCATTGGATTGATCATTATGATTAGAGTCTCTTATAAGAGGGGATTCGTTAATTACAAAGTTGGGACGACATTTTGAGCATACTTTATGAAGTGAGTTCTTCAACTGGGATCTCTTTGTAGAGGTTTTGAGGCCATATGACATCATCTTGGGTGTGTAATGGTTATCTAAATTCCATTTTCGATCGACTATATTAAGGGAAATGTGTGGTGTGTCTATAAAAATGGGACCATGATTTATTTAATTGGTGAGAAGGGAACTTTTTCAGTATAGGATAGACTTTCTCAGGGGAGGGTATAGCCGATCACTCGACAATTGGCTATCATCAACCTCGGTGCAGTGGACGACAAAATTCCATGCTTTCCTTTAGTTGTGGAAGAGTATAGGGATTACATTCAGGTGGATGTTTGTGGACTAACTTCTCATAGGTATGTAGACTTAGTCATCTACCTATACCCTAGGATGGCACTTATGTCTACACCATCATATCAAAAGTATCCTGGAGAGCTTCACGAGTTGATTTTATATCAATAGGACAAGTTGGAGAAGGGCTTCGTGAGGCCCAACATCTAGTCACGGGCAGACCCAGAGTTGTTTTCAAATAAGGTAGATGGAAGATTGCGGTTGTAGATGGACTTCTAGTGCCTAATCCAAGTGACTATGGAAAACTTGTTCACAATGTTGATTATTGATGTCCTATTTTATCAGTTGATGGGAGTGAAGTAGATCCCAAAGATAGACCTATGTTCAGGATATCATCAGCTTCAGGTACGAGAAGAAGGCATACTGAATACAACCATTAGATGCAGGTATGGCTACTATAAGATCATGGTTATAACTTTCAGCATGAAGAATTCCCTAGTAGTAGTCATGGAACGCATGAAAAAAATATTCCATCCTTACCATGATTGTTTCGTGGTGGTCTTCATTGTTGAAGTCTTGGTGTACTCTCCATTCAGAGGAGGAGCATGCGACACACCTATGAATTGACCTAGATACACTCTGAGGGCACCAACATTATGGTAAACTCTCAAAATTACTGTTATGGTTTCTAGAGATCCACTTTCTAGAAAAAATCATCTTGAGGGATGGAGTTGCAGTGGATACATCAATGATAGAAGCAATTCCTTCTTGGAAACCATCGAGGAGGGTGACTGAGCTGTAGTTTTACTCAGGGTTGGACGAATACTACCAGTGGTTTCTTCCTAAATGTTTTATTGTATAAGCACACTTATTAGATTTAACAATGATGGGACATCCCTTCTTGTGGATAGAGATGTTCTAGCAGAGTATCTAAGAGATGAGGAGGATAATGATGAGTTCCCCTGTATGGAGAATTCTAGAGGAGGATGTTGGGTTGGAAGTTTTCTATGATGCATCATTGGCTGGACTGGGTTGTGTCAAAATGCAAGAGCGAGTGGTGATGCTCTTGAAAAGAACATAAATGATGAGCGAGACTCATTGTAAGGGATTTCATCTTTTTCTCCTTTCATTGAGACATTTCTTGATGTAAAAAACATTGATTATTTTATAAGGTGAAATACAACTACTATGAAATCCCATATGCATATGTTATCTATAATCTTGTTATTTAATGTTTTTTTAAATGTATTGCTTCCGGAATATTATTATATAAATGTTAAATGGGTTTTGGGACACCATGAATGTTTAATGATATAATTATAATTTATTTGTATCCAGGTCAATATTCATTATAATATTGAATATATTTATTTAAAATTATAAAAATTATTCTAAATTAAAATTTAAATATATTTTTTATTTCATAAAACTGTTTTCAAAAATGTAATTTTTTTCATCTTTTTACATTGATGGTTTTAAAAAATATCAAAAATAGTGTTTTATTCTTAATGTATATGGTGAAAATGACTTTTTGACCACCATAGCTATTAATTTATATTACTCTACCTTTCCAAGGATTTAATGATTCCTTAAATTAAAGTTATTATTTTAATTTTTGGTAATTTTGGTATAGACAATGGGTTTGAAATGAGAATTTTGTTTTGGTATTTAAAAGGGGTTTTAAAAGAATTTTTTTTTTAATACTAAAAAGTTTTTTATATGGGATTAAATGAGTTTTTCCAAATGTATTATGATGAATGTGTTTTATAAATGATATGGTACTTTAGAATTATATGAAATATGTGACCCCAGTATTGCTTATACATGGGGTGTCCAATATAACATAGGGAACTCCCATTATTGATTTACATGAGGTGTATTTGATACCATTCAGAATGAAATTGTTTTATTAAATGGGGTGGCTCAATGACTGCCAAGATATCTTGTTATAGATTAACACAGTTGGCCTAGATAGTACTGGTAAATATCATAATAGTTTAATTAGGATTTGGTAATATGGTTATTCAAATTGAAATTGTTCGGAACGGGGTTTATGTATATGATTTTCTAAGTGCCCTAAATTGGTTTGAATTTATTTTAATTTGTTTTAAATATTTTATGGGTGAGATATTTTTTTTTCACAAAATTGTTTTATTTACTATTCTCAAATAACATTAAATATAAATTTAAAATATATATGATATTTCATTTTTTCACTAATGTAACATTTTTCAATCATTATTTATCCATTATTTATTCTCATCGAAATTTAAAAAATTCATTTGTATGGTTTAAGGGAAAACATAGGGATAGATGAGATCATGGGGAATATTATGGAATATGATAATGAAAATTAAACATGTTTTTAAGAATTTACATAGGTTAAAAAATGTATACTATATTGAAGTGTCCACTGGTAATGCTTAGATTCTGTTTGAATATTTTTCCAAATTATATATAATTATAAACTGAATAGATCCTTCAATAATAATTATATTATAAAAACACTGAAACTTGTAATGTTATTCGTGGGGCCTTACCATTGTTAAAAAAATATGGTTCTAGAACATTAGATATTAGGATGTCTTCTCAAGAGTTTTGAATACCATCAAACGTTTATAATGTTAAGGTAGATCATAAGTTTATTACCATAGAATCCCCTTTTGGGGATTTATGTTAAAAAAAATTTAAGGAGAGATAAAATATTTTTGGAGATAATAATTTTATGGTTATTATGAGTTATTACATTTTGGGATGAAAAATGAATGTTTTGAGATAAAATTTGAGGTTAAAATATATTATGGTTATTTTTTATATCTTTTTTAAAATTTCTATATTTTAATAAGTATTATATTAAAATATTTCTCAAAAAAGGATAAACCCCAATATCGGTTACAACCTATCACATCTGGAAAGTCCAGGGGAATTAAACTCACAATTGAAAGGTGGTGTGGGTGAATCGACTACCACTTGCCTATGTGATGTATCAGTTTGTATGAATGCTTCTTATTAGTTAAATGATTTTCTGGATGGAGAATATTTTTATTTTTGGAACATATGATTTATCAAATAGATATCCATGGGATTGGGAATTGAGTTAGTTTTTCTATGATTGATGTTTTTTCAGAAGACATTTACTATTTTTGGAATCATTTTTCATTGTTTTTTAATGAATACTATGAGATTTTATTGAGATGTAAATATTGAATTATCTTTTATAGGAATATATGATTTCTGGTTATTGAAAAAATGATTATCCTATCCTGGATAATATGTGATTAGGGAAATTAATTTTTGGTGTGAGACAATAAGAGTGTTTGATGTTATTTGGAGGTGACTGTTAAAATTTTTCTTGGAATACTATGTTGTAAAATACTTAAGGGATTTTGTTTTTAATATTAGTTTTGGTTATTTTGATGAATTTTAATGAAAATTATTTTTTTAACAGTCTTTGTTGAATTTTTGTTGTCACTATTGTATTTTGGTAATTAAAATAGTTTTTCATCATATTAAGGTATATTATTTTCATGGAATTATCTTATCATTTCCAAATCATTTTGGTTTTGGTAAATTTCTAAATACATGAGGATTATATTTTTATCCTTTATTCGACATAATGATTTATTGATATTGATTATAATGTTAGGGATATAAAAATAATATTAAATACTCATTATTTGGAGAAATATATGAGTTTTTGGTGGAATTAGATTAATGTATGAAATTCTCAATGGAAAGTAAGTATATTAACATATTTTATTATTCCAAGAGGTAAAATAAATTCTAAACTATATGTAATGGTTCTAAAAAACATTATCTGTTTAATTTTTTTACTATGAAATCAATATTCTTTTAACTCATCACAGGCTTAACATTTTGTGATGGTTAATAGTGTAATGAAATTATTATCTATAGCTCTCGATCACAAATTATATTTAGTTTTCTCTTCCATGTCAATGATTTCCTACATGGACAACTAGTATGTGTTATCTTATGTTACCAATGTGCGTCGTTTGATTTCTATTAAAGTGTAAGTTTATTAATCCTTTTTAGATGTTGGATTTCAATTAAGGTATTATGAAAATTAAAGCCGGTAGTTTTTTTTGAGTTTAAATTGTGATGAAACTATTTATTAAAGGGGGGAAGAATGTAAAATTTTGAGTTTTTAATTGATATTTTTCTCTAAAAACCTATTTAAATATGAATAAGTGTATTTTATACCAATGAAAATAAATATTTTTTGATTTCTTGAAATAAATATATATATATATATATATAATATTTTCAAAATAATGTTTAAAATTCAAATTTAATGTTTTTTATTTAAGTTATAAGTAAAAATCCAATTTTTACTCATTAAAGATGTACTTTTTAAAAAGATAGTTTTACATCCTTTTGATGGTGCAATTGTTTTTAATCCTTTATTAACCCTTTTAAAATTATTATTTGACAATATAAAACTTTTATTTGAATGGGGAGTATCTTAATATAATTTTGATCTAAATTTGGTATTTTTTGATTAGTTTCATGTTTGGATGAATATGTATAAATGACACATCTTAATTGAAAACAATATTTTTTCATAAAATTATTTATAGGATTAAATATATTGTGGAATGGTTTAAATGTATAATTAGATCAGGTTTTTATCAATTAATCAAATTTTTTTCATTGTAATAAATTTCATAATTATGTTTTATAAGAAAAAATTGTGATCTTTTGAACATTTTTTAATTTAAAAACGTTTCTTCTCATTCCGTTAACCAGATTAATTTTTATTTATTTTTTGAAATTTCTGTGATTTGAATTTGAAAAATAGATTGCATATTTCGAATTTTAATTTCTATATTTAGGAAATATAACCCTTTTATTTTGTGACAATATGTATAGTAACATTAGTAAAAATATTTTTTACCACGGTTAAGGTAAAATCAGGTAATTAATTGTAAAAAATAGTATAAATCTCATAAAATTACCCTAAAATATTTTAAATTTTTATTAGATGAATAATTTTCGTCCATAGGTATTATAGTACCTGTTAGATGACTGTTTATGGCCTTTTAGAGTATAATATATCCGTTATAATATTATATTCAATGGAAAGTTAATATTTTCATACTTTTGTTTTTAACTCACTAAATATTTTTAATATGGTCTTATATAAGAGTGATTTCCAACTATAAGTATTATTCTAAAATACAAGACGATAATCACCTTCATGGTAATTTTAAAATATTTTTTAGAGTTAAAATAACTAAATTAAATAGTGACACAATGATGATGAATTAATTGTTTATGGAATGTAAGAATCAAGTAATTGATAATAAAAATATTAATAATTTTTTTTACTGGTTGCATGTAATAAAATAATTTCATTTATGACATGGAAATGTGGGTGATTTTTTATATTTCTTCATTTAAATTTATCTTTTTTAATCTTTTTATGTGATAAATTAATAAATAGGGTCAAAATTTATGTTAATGATATTTTAAAATAAATTATATTTTATTAAAAGAAAGAAAATATATAAAAATATAAAATTCTTCCAAATTGTTCTGATATGTACTGAAATTAATCCATGACTCATTTATGGTTCTTTTTGCATTTTATTTTAAATCTATTACCCTTGAATTTGTGAAAACATATCTTTCCATGATAAGAGTTATAGGGTGTAAATATTATTTAATACCAAAAGATAAGGCTAAGAGATTGACATTAACATCTCCAAAAATTATGTGATAAATTTGATTCTACCATTATCAACATAAGATAAAATTTTAGTATTTTAATGGGACACTTTTCAATGAAAATGGTGTATATATTATTTAAGTCATAGATAATTACAAGATGTCAATATATTTGTATTTAATTTCATTTCTGTGTCCACATTGGGAGAAAATCAAGATATCAATAATATAAATTTATAATTTGATTTAAATTAAATTATTTTAATTATAGATATTTTTTAATTTTGTTTATATTCAATAATTACTATAAAAACAATATCCATACAATAACTGTATCTATTTAATCAATAGAAAAAATATATAATTGATTTTAATAATATGAATTTTCACATATTATAGATGAGTTAATCATTGTAACTAATTTTCAATATATATATATATATTATATATGTTTTAATGCATTATATTCGATATACCACTTTATCTTGAGGTATTTTTAGTGTAATTAACTGAATAGTATCAAATTAGACAATAATGATATTATATTGATTTAATATATTATTAAATCATTTCAATATCATAAAAATGTTAAATAACAATAAAGGGTATTATATGTGGTCTAAATTGTGTTACCCTATACATCTATTGGTTATTTTATGTCTTTGAATGTAGAATAGCCTAAGAATATTTTATAATTTTGTAAAATTCCAAGAGTTCCTTACTCCTCTCCTATAAAAGGGAACCCATTATTTACTTTTCATCATAATTAAAAACCTATTTTATCAACAAATAAATTCAAATAAACTTTTCTATAATCCTTCCCCACATTCTAGACCACTTAATTTATGTAGAACAGTCGTCTAAGAGTTGTTAACGTGTTAATCAAATGAGGTTTTTTGAAGAAGATATATTATTTTTAATTAAGTGTTCTGATTTTATTTGTTTATCCAATTCCATAAAATCATCTACAAACATTATTAAAGTATAAAAAAAGAAACCAAAACATTCTAACAAGTAATTGTAGTTATATCATCACCAATATCCATCTACTTTCTATCAAATGGAAAAAAATAGTTGTTCATGCGTACGTGTGCACTATCACATCCTCGAAACGATATAATTCTTTTTTCATCTCCATCTATAAATAATAATTATAATTATGGAATTAATGTTTATATATTTTACTAATGACATATTTATTATTATTAAAGGAATAATAAATCATTTATCTTCTTAATTTTTCATCCAATTGAAAATGATAATGTCAATCATGTGTATATGTGAACCATTTCCTCCACGATGTGATGTGATTCATTTTTCATCACCACATGACATGGATGAAACAATTAATTATATTCTAATAAATATTATTATATTTAGTATAATATTATCACTCTATAAATATTAAATTAATCTTTAATAATTTTTTAATGATCATTGAAAAATGAAAATGATACTCATGCGTACGTATGACCTACGATCTCTATGATTGTAATATAGATCATTTTTTATAACCACACATAATACTTTTATTTTAAAGTATAATTTAATTAAAAAGTGATAATAATTTCACAAATATTATTTTATAGATGACTAACTAATGACCGATTTTTCTATTGACATCATACCAATTCCATTTGGACTCATTTACTGAATATCTTCAAAATATCAGATATGAACATAAATAGTTCTGTAATTTTTATAATATTTGGAAAAAATTAAATAAAAGAACAAATAAACATTATAGTGGTTCTCATGAAATTAAATAATTTAACTATGTTTATTATTTATGAATATCAATAGTGTACGTGATCATTCAGTCTCAAGTTATGGGATTTCGTTAGAATATCATTTCATCGAGGGATTTTTTGATGTAAAGAAACTTTATAATTTTATAATGTGTATGAAAATTAAATATAAAATTTAATATCCAAATTTTCTCTAATATAATGTTATTATGTTTTATTTTAAATTTATTATTTCATGGATATTATTATTTAAATTTTCAATGTGGTATAAAACACCTTGAATATTTAAAGATTTAAATATCAAATGTTTTCCTCCGTGTAAATATTGCTGATATTATTTTACATATTTATTTATATGGATAAATAAATATTAAAAATGAAATTATATATATATTTTTTTAATTTAATGTAATGGTTTTCAAAAATTAATCTTTTTAAATTTATTATACAATAAATTATTACAAACCAAAAAAAAGTTCGATTATTAACGTGTACGGTGACAATGAATTTTTTTCCATTGTAGACACTATTTTATTTTATTCTCAATTTTATATATTAAATTATTAAATAAATGATAAAATTGGTTGTTTTGGTATTGAAAGTTTTTTTAATGAAAATGGTATTTTGGAATTGGAAATTGTTTTTGAAATAAAATTATATTTCCAGAAAAAGTTGTTTTTGAATTGTTATTAAAAAAAGATTTTCCTATGGTTTTATGTTTAAAATGTTTTATTAATGATATAGTACATTATATTTATAGGAAATATCTGATCCAAATATATCTTATACATGTTGTGCCCATATATAACAGAGAAAGCTCGTTATAGAATTACATGGGGTGGAAAAATTGCACTGGGAAATACCATAGTTGATTAACATAGAGTTTCCCAGAAAAAATTGGGAAATACCATTACAGCTTATAATAGGGTTTCCAAAATATCTAAAGGTAATATCCTAATAGATAAAATTGAATTAAGCCACATGGTTATTCCAATTGGAAGGGTTTCATGATTATGATTCTATAATTCACCAAAATGAGTCTTAATTGCTTTCCATGGGTTTTAATGATATCATTGAAACAAATGTGTGTTTCTTTCAGGGGAAAATGTTTTATTTAATATTATTAGTGAACATTGAAGTTATTTATAATAGTAATAATAGTTATCATTATTTCATGAAACTAATGGTTTCCATTTTTTCATTATCACTTACTGAGCTTGTTTTCTCAATCATGGTTGAAATTGTCCTTCACAAAATTTATGGGAGATTATGGAATGGGATGAGGGTAAAGAGAAAATATGGATGTGTGATCCTGAAAATAAACATCTTTTATCGTTTTATTTTAGTGTAAAAAATATACTTTATAGAAGTTCCCATTGTAATTAATTATTTAAGATTGTATGCAGTTTTAATAATTATCTAAAACACTAATCTGAATAGATCAATAAATTTTAATTCTAGTTAAAACCTATATAATATTTAATGTTTAAGATCAGGGTCTTTTTTATATGAACCAACAAAATATAAAAAATCTATCATCTTTATAAATTTATTATATACATAAATACTGAGGCTCGATATATGAAATAACATCAATGAAATCCTATGGAGATTCTTTTAATGTGAATAGAAAAATATATCAACATATCTACACCAATACTATATCAATAATCAATGTAAAATTAATTATCTAATAATTCTAAACTATTTAATATGACCATTATTAATATTTGATTAATCAGGAAATTTCATAACATCAATATATATTGTGGTGGTCCTAAAATATGTTTAAAACACAACTACAAATGTTTGTATATACTAACATAGAATAATATCATGAACTAGAAATAGATTCCTCTAACATGGTTAAAGAGAAAAAAATTATAACCACCTATATATATATATATATTTAAATAATATTAATATATTTTAATGTCATTATAAATTTTGAAATTAAATTTAAAATACATTCTAATTTATAATAATAATTTATTATCACATGTGACATGCCAAAAAACCCAAATTCATGTATAAATGTAATTTAAAAATAATAAATAAGGAAACATGATCAAATAATTAAAAAAAATCCATGATGAAACTACTAAAAATGTTATTAAAAATAAAAAATATATAGAAAATAATTTACTTTATTATGAATCTAATATATTCACTGAAATAAATAATTTTTCCTAAAAAATGTAGAATTATTCCTTAGTCAATATGATGGGAATAAATTATATATTTTTTATAATAAAACCCAATTTAATGTAAGTGTTTTTATTTTAATAGATAATCCAATTATCCATTACTTTGTCCTATGAGACCAAAACTATAATCACTATAATAGTTTGATTGAAATTAAGGTTCACCCACTATAGGGTGTTAAAATAACTACACGAACGAAGAGTATATATATTCCACAAAAATATATTTATACTAAAATAGGCTATAAAAAATATTTCTACAGGACACTTCTTAAAAAATATTTTGACATCAAGATGTCAATTTGGAATTCATACCCTTATATCACTTATTACTTGGTTTTTATATCCAATAGTATATAAATGATCAACAAAAATTAATTAATGGCATACCATAGAATGTTTTGAATACGTGGATCTAGATTTCATGCTAATGGGATAATGTAAATCAGTTTTTATTGATAAAACATAACATAAAATCGTCTGAATTCTTCTCCAACGATATCTTTAAAATGATTATGGGGGATGACATTGGATATTATTTATTTTGAGGGGATAGAAACTAAGGATGAGGAAATAGATTAAAATGAAAAAAATAATTAGTAAAACTATGGTTTTTTGATTAATGGATAAAAATATATTATTTCAAAATACCATTGTATCATGTTTTTGAAAACTGAATATTAACCCGCCAGAATTTATGTGGCATACCCTAAGACTATTTGTGGGATGTATAGTGCCACTAGAATATTAGTAGTTGAAAATAAGATTCTGATATAATATTTACACATCCTCCATTTTCCAATTCATCCACTTTCTTCCTCTATATTTGTCCCACCACAACTCTATGTCTTATAATCCTAATTTTTAGATAATTACTCCCATTAAATGATGAAAATTAAAATAAATAACTCTATTAAATTATATATATATATATATATTATTTTAATTATATGATTTCATATCCACCTACTAGAGTTTTGAAAGAATGATTTAACACAATTAATATTATAAAATATCACAAAAAAACAATTTCCATCTCTCGTACAAAACCATTTACATTCACATGATAATTTTATCTTATGATCTACCAATGAATCATAAAATTTTGAAATTCAATATATTATCACCAATGAAAAATAATAATCCATAAAAAATTATTATTTACCTATTTATTAAATAATACATCACAGTAAAGAAAATGATTTAATTAATTGGTTTACATGAAGAAACCACAATTTTATTAAAACATAAGGAGTCCGACTATTCTATATTATATAACATTATAAAATCCGAATATTATTCATATAGAGTAATAATAAAAATAATTTTATCATTGTTTTTAAAAATAATTTTTTTGGATCTCTAAAACCTATGATAAATGAGAGTTGTAGTAATATATGATAAATTTATATTCAAATAAGATGATTACATTATCTTAATATTCCAATAGATTTATTTATTAAAAAAAAATTATTAAATGGTTAATGTAAAAAAATTCCTTTCTATGGTTTTTTCGTTTTACACCTTAGTAATGGTTTTACTGATTAGAATATATATTGAAATAGTTATAAGAAATAATGATATGTAATGTGTTTGATAAATGTTTTATTTTTAAAAACTATATTTTATCTTACAATTTCATAACTTTGACTAGGATGACATTAAAAATCATTATTTTAATATTTTTATAATGTGTAATGCATTTTTGATAGGTTTGTGACATTACTATATTTTCTAAAAAATTTGACAAAATTATTTGATACTATTTTCATTAGTGTATTTATAGAAAAAATAACTATTGAAGTCAATTCATGTGATATATTTTGATAAAAATTAGATGAGTGGGTTTGTTTCACTCAATTAAATGGTTTTTATCCACAAATCAGTACTAATTCGTCATGATTTTTAACCTGATAAATACTACACATGGTATTAATAGTCGAATTACGGTTAATTCTCATAGTGGATTCGCCATGATGACAAAAATATGTTGATTTATTTATCATTTTATCAATTTGAAGTCAAATAATTATACGAGTAGAATATGAGGCATGTTGATGGAGGAAAATAGGATAGTTTAATACCCAGAATAGGTAATAGTCATTATAGAAGAATTAAATAGTGTTATGCGGTTTCTAGTAGGAGTAGGAATAATAATAAACCTTGTACTGACATCATGCATATATTTCAACTATTGTGGGATATTATGAGACACAAAACCATAGATTATGTGACATATATTATAGAGTGGAGGCTAAAGAATGATGGTAAATTAATTTAAATTTTATAGGAATTTTCCATTAGGACATAGTGAGAGAGGATGTATAGTTACACCACATTCTAGAGTGGTTATAGTAGTATGTCCCCATGAATAAAACTGTAATACAACTAGTCTCTTTGGCTGAGGAGGAAATCAAGGAATAGAAAATCAGTCTTAGAATGCATATCTCTGGCAGAGTTATCCTTTTCAAGGAGATCTTGTTGAGACTCAAGGTCATGCTATGGGCCAGTTGCAATCATTGTAACCTATACTGGAGGAGAAAATAATTAGACCTTCCACTATTTGAGATACTTCTTAAGTAGCCTCCATGTTATTTTTTACCTTATTTTGCATAGTTGAATCAAAATATTTTATATCTTTAGATGTTCAAGAGAGTTTGGGTGATGAAATTGAGTACATTTGTTTCATGACGACACTCAATACCACATTGGGTATCAGATCAGAGAGTATCCCTCAATATAATGGATTCCCCTAAAGATATGTGAATATCTGTTCATGTGTAATTTGTCTTCAAAATTACATGATTTGTTTTAATTACATGAATCGAATAGCTAGTTTCCTATCAAGACCTTGTTTGTTTTATTCACAGGAGGTTGACCTTTACAACACTATAGTTAGGTTGACATATCCACAAGGGAGAATGGGATGTCCATGCATCTTGAGATAGAACATGACATCAAGGGGAGGGGTAGAGTGACAGATCATATTTTAAGTAATTTCATTTGTGATGGGGGTGTATGCCCTAATTTTTTCCATCCAATGGTGGATCATTTTAGTGATGTCTTTCGAGGTGTCTTTTAAGGTATTCCTTCCGTGAGAGGGGTATAATTCATCATTTAGTTTGTTCCTAGAGCATCCCTAGTGTCACTTCCTCCAACCAGGTGGAATCTATAGTGCTTATTAGGTTCGAGAAATAGCTTTTATATATGGATCTGTAAGTTTTATACACCGTAACATTTCACTATGGGGTCATTATTCCTTTTTACCAAGAAGATATATGGTAACCGTAGGTTTCCTGTGGACTACTGACTATTGTACCCATTTACAATAAAGATACAGTTTCCATGTTGTATAAAAAAAGAATTATTTGATCAGAATTGTGGATTGAGGGTGTTTAGAAAGAATGATTTGCGGTAGATATATCATCAGGTTTGTTTCATGTCATTATACATACCCCTAATAATGTTTCAAAGAAGGTAAGTTATTTAGGAGTACCTAGTAATGATGTACAGTTTCATATGCAGATCAATTGATTCTATGGATCTAATGAATCAGTGTTTTCAACCATATCTAGATTCATTCATGTTAGACTCTTTTGATGTTATCATTGGGTATTTTCAGACTAGGCATTACAATGTCGAAAATCCTATCATCATGCTAAATATACTAAGAGAGAACCAGATTTCAGAAAGGATCTGTAAATTCCACATTTTGTTAGACAAAGTTCCCTACATATGTCATGTAATCATACAGATATGAGTATCAATAATCCTAGATAATGTGGGAATGATAGTTTCTAGGATATATCACAATACCATATTTCATATATTATGTTTATTGGGGAAAGATTTACAATGTTGGGACATCATATTTGATTCATCATGCCTTACAACACCACTTACAGTCTTAACTAATAAGATTGTAAAATTAATCTATTTAGAAGGTTGTGTATCATCCTTTAGGGGTTGAAGGGTGATTTTACATCAAAACTTCTCCAAATTATATTGGAGACATGATGTAGTTATATTATTTATTGTGAAACATCATGAAATGAGATGGGTTCTATTCTAATGTTAGATGTGGGAACAGTAGTGTACAAGTCTCGTTAGTTAAGGCCTCATAAGCAGTATTGTTGTTTTCGTGAAGTTGATATATAATTTATCATTCATTTTAAATGTTGTTAGAGGAATTACTTACATTTGGAACATTTTATTGTATTTATATATAAAAAAATCTTCTAGTATATCTTTATGATGTTTTATATTAATCTTTGAAAATGAAATTGTGTTTAGATCGAACAATATGTAAGTTTTAATATTTCTTATATGCCTAGAAAGGGTAGTGATGTAGATGATTAACTCTAATGAAAAATGAAAACAATGGTAATTCATGAGGCCAATGATGATTGGATGCTTATGGATTTTATTTTAGTGATGAAGGATGACATTCAGAAGGATCACTATAATACCGTATTCTCAGCCATAATAGTGAGCGATCCCATTCTAAAATGAGTAAATAAGAGGTATATTTCATATCATGATGGACTAGTCCTGATAAAGAGTACCTCAAATGTTGTTTCATATACTGGTGGGACCTTGGATAAGGATGAGACCATATTCATTCGTGTGTGTGTGTGTGTTTGTATTGTAGCAGAAATCAGAGTGGACGTGATGTGTTAATTTCACTCACAATTTTTGAAAGTACATCCAATTGTTTCCAAGATGACTTTACATATTCATATCCCATATTAGTTGGCTCCTGTTAAATAAGTGATAGACTACTTTATCACTCGGTGTACAAACTATTTGTAGGAGAATATAGAACCACAGAAAACGACAAGAATCATACATGCATTGTTAGTTACCGAGTGGAAATGGAACTAGTTATAAGGCCCCAGCCTTAAACCTTACATAATCTTGAGTATTTACAAGATTACACATTGAGGATCTTTTCAGGTTTAGAGTTTTAGAGAATTAGATCATAAAACTTGCATTACATTCCACATATAAACAAAGTGGTTACATAAATATAGTATTCTCTTTTTCCCATCAATGGAAACATATTTAAAATAAAACATGGATTCTTTCATGACACTTCCTTGGCAGTATAATCATATCATGTACCTTTCCCTTGACATGTGAAAAACATTTCAAAAAACTTGGGATGGGCAAAAAAAGATCAGTATGGGTTATAAAAATATGTAAAGGAAACATAAGTTCATATATACATAAGAATGAAATCATACTTTACCCATAAAACAAAATAACTTTAACATACCTCATCAAATCGTGAATAAATCATAGAAATAATAAGACATAAAGGTAACTTGAGACATTCATAACATTCTTACGTAGGGAGTAACCCTCTTGGTTACGTTTGGAATACCCATCATAGTATATTCCCTAAATCTCTTCGGAGAAACCTTAATGTTTCACTCATTCGCGTTACCCAATGCATTGGAGAGCTATATCGGGCTCACCCTCCCTTAGTTTATCACAGAACCACCCGTCTTCATAATAATTCCTAAGAACCTCAACATAATCGTATCACATAAAACATGCATAAAGGAAACATAACATTTAAACATTTAAATCACAAGATATCAATACAACACATTGATATTAAAACATTATGAAAACCATTTTCAATACCAAAATAAAAGAAAAGTAAAACATGGTATTTATTTTTCTTTTAAAATAAAGGTATGTCTTGTAGAGGAAGCCGAAACTCAAATAATAGTCACAGCGGCGGAGAAGTCGTTGTCGCCGCATACGTATTACAAAAACATTCCCTTTTGTCATTTATTAAATGCTTCGTATAAAAAAGCATCATTTTGGATAAACGTAAAAGTCAAAGAGGTTTATACACCATATAAAAGAAGCTTGTGTATAAAACAAAATATTCCTCAATGAAAGGAGATTGAGATGAAGTCCCATACCTCGGGTCTGACTTGACTCGATCGTTCTTTAATGTCCTGAATAATAAACCTGAGTTAATTTTTACTTGCTTAAGAACCTTTTTCATGTTCATTATTCCTTTTATATCACTTATTTCCATGTCATGAACACTATGTAATTAATTAAGTTAATAACAGTCGTTTTAACGACCATTGGTACTTGAGTCAAAAATAAACCCATTATACTTACAAGTTTTTCATGTATCCATTATATCCAGAATTATAATAGTGATGTATATATCATATATATATAGTATATACATGAATTTATAATATTACATAATCATTTAGAGGTAAGAAATGAAATGCACTGTTCATGTAGACAGTAAGCCGTACGTACGCATGAATTCTACATTCATTTCTATTTCGTATTTTATAGAATGGAATCATAATTTTATAAAGGTATATTATAATTCCATTATAATATCATATATAATATCATAGTTCCATCCTTTATACGTCCCATATAAGGTATTTAACGAATCAAATCACTTTGAGGGGGCGGTAGTCCGCACTTCCTTAACTGAATATATCGCGTTTACCTATAATGGAAACCATAATGGTATGCCCAAAATGAAAAATACAGAAGCTTAAGGAAAACATTAACATATTATATATCATATATAAATATAGTGACATCTTAATGGCCACCTTTTAAAGTGTTAAAAGAATGTTGAACAATCATCGTTTCGGGAGGCATAAATTCACCATCCACGGAAACAGCATGTCCTTTAACCATTAGATGTAGGTGTCTATAAGTGTAGCTCGAATACTTCTTATAACAAAATTTTAGTATTTTGAAGATACTGGAGTTGTTACAAAAGAAATGAATTAAAATAGTTTAGGGGGTTGGAAAAGCAAAATAAAACAAAAGGACTCAAGTGAAGACATTACCTTAAAATCGGGTAACTCTTTTTGGATTGAGCTCAAAGGCTTCCTTGGGAAGACTTATGCCCAAAGTGAGGCTTCAAGGAGTAAGAGAGGGATGTAGAGAGACAAAATGGGCAGGGGTTGGCCGAGCCAAAGGCTTTGGGAGTGTGGGTAAGGAGGTAGAGGTGGGGGCCTTTTATAAGAGGAGAGGAGGGGCACTATTGGGAAGTAAAGAAATGTCACATTATTTTCAAATGGGTTTCGGATTTTAAAGGTCCCACATTGATATTATTAGAGGCTAAGGAGATAAGGGTTCTAAATATACCCACTCAATAGGTTTTGGACATGTTTAGGTCTTAGCGTTTACATTATCATTCGATTTTATTTAAATCGTCAAATAATGAGGTCATCGCTGCATCATTATTCTTTCATAAATAATTTAATATATTTAAAGTCTAAAAAATATAAAAAAAATACTATGATATAGGAAATATTTTTAGATTTCCAATAAATATTTATAATAAAATCTATGACTTTTATAACCCCATTTAAAAATTGTTTTAGTTAAACATATCATGTTTGTGTCATTTTTACTTTATCATTAAATAAAAAGATATTTATGTCATTTCCCAACAAATGTGGCTCCATGGGGTCCCCAAGTTGACCCATGGATTGTCTTGGTCGGCCATGATAGATCCAATATGGGTAGGACATGTGTCAAGCTCATCTCATATTATTAAAACATTATTTTTACCTTAAACTACACCAATTATATCTAATCGCGATTAAGAACTTAAAAGTTACTATTCACCAAAAAATTATTTTAATCTCATTGAACCACTTTTTACTCCTTAATGACAACCATGTATGTCGGATTTTTAAAAATCAAATCACAGAAGTGACAAAGTTTCATTTAAACGAAAAATCAGTTTCTTTAACTACCACTTAGTGGTTTCACTATTCAACAAAAATTGACGATTTCCAGAAAAAAACCAAAACATGACCCTAAGATATATTTGATATTATGAATTCAAAAATGATGTCTATTTTAAAAAATTCAAATCATATAAGTCACATTAATTAATTTAATAATTAATTCCCGTTGTCATGACAAAAAGCGTGTTTTTATGAAACAATAAGTATCAAAAGATTGACACCAATTTAAGTCCAATTTCAAAGTGAAATTGATTTCAATGACCACCATTGGATTAAATGGTAAAAATATATTCAGATTAAACTTTAAGACCAATTAAAAATATAATCTAACCATATAATTATATTAAATGAAAAAGTAGTTTTTATGTGAAATGCAGTATTTTTCACTATTCAAAAAAAATGAACATTGTCAGAAAAATACCAAAAATTCACACAAATTAAATTTTGATGTCCCAATCATAAAGAAATAGTTTATTTTGACAAACATAGCTTATAAAATTGTCAAAATATAGATTTAAAATGGTTTTCCATCAAAAGGCAGTAAAACAATATTTTGAAAAATATTAGTGTATTTCATGCTTAAGATTGGGTTTATTTTCATTTTAAGCCTCTAAAACACTATCTAATTCATTAATAGACATAGATAAAAATATCTATTATTAATTACTTACATGGGATGTTACATCCTTCCCTGCTTTATAAAATTTCTTCCCCGCAATTTATTTACTTGTCGAATAAATGGGGGTACTTATCCCTCATTGCATTTTCAGATTCCCATGTTGCCTCTTCCATCATGTGGTTTTTCCACAAAACCTTTACCAGATTAATCACCTTATTTCGTAACACTTGATCCCTGTGGTCAAGAATCTGGACCGGTTGTTCCTCATAAGATAGGTTCTCTTCCAGCTGAACTACCTCTGGACTCAAAACATGAGATGGATCTGGCATATACTTTCTCAACATTGAAACTTGAAAAACATTGTGTACTTGAGATAAACTAGGAGGTAAAGCCACCCGGTATGCAACTGATCCAACTATCTCCATAATTTCATATGGTCCAATGAACCTTGGACTCAGCTTTCCTTTCATACCAAATCGCATCAAACTTTTCCATGGGGAAACCATGAGAAAAACATGATCACCTACCTCAAAAGATAGATCCTTCCTTCTGTTGTCCGCATAACTCTTCTGCCTGCTCTGAGCTGTTCTCATGTGTTTCTGAATCAGCTGAACTTTTTCTGTCATCTCTTCTTCCATTTCTGGTCCCATCAACTTCCTTTCACCCACTTCATCCCAGAAAGCTGGTGTTTGACACCGCTTCCCATATAACGCCTCAAATGGTTCCATATGTATACTGGAATTAAATCTATTATTATATGAAAATTCAACCAAAGAAAGATGTTGGTCCCAATGTCCCTGATAATCCATCGAACAAGCTCGTAGCATATACTCCACGGTCTGAATTATTCGTTCTGACTTCCCATCTGATTGAGGATGAAATGGTGTACTAAAATTTAATTCAGTACCCAACGACTTCTGAAGGCCTTTCCAAAAGTTAGAAGTGAACTTGGGATCACGATCAGATACAATGGAGAGGGGAACTCCATGTAACCTGACTATCTCTTTAAGAAACAAACGGTAAAGTTGATCTTTGGAAAAAGTATCTCGTATAGCATGGAAATTAGCAGATTTAGTCAAGCGATCAACAATAACACATATTGCATTATTACCTCGAGATGTCTTCGGTAATCCCAAAACAATGTGCATGGATATATTCTCCCATTTCCACTCTGGCACTGGTAAAGGCTGAAGCATCCGTTTCGGTAACTGCCGCTCTGCTTTAAACTATTGACATGTCAAACACTTCATAGTAAAATTAGCAATATCTCTTTTCATTCCATCCCACCAGTAATACTCGCGCAGATCTCTGTACATCTTAGTACTGCCAGGATGAACTGAAAAGAAAGAACTATGAGCTTCACATAACAATTCTCTCTTCAACTGTGAATCACAAGGCACACAAAATCATTTCTCAAATCTCAAAACGCAATCATTATCAATGTTGAATTTAGGCAACATACCTTTCTGAACTAGCTCTACCTTTTTCTGCAACTCACTGTCTTGCTTCTGTGCTTGCTTGATTCTGTCTGATAGATAAGATTTCACTAATACCTGAAACAAAACAGAAGAACTTCCTACAAAAACAACTTCAATTCCAAATTTCATCAAATCCTTAACCAAAGGATCCCGTTCAAAATGAAACATTGCTAAAGAAGCATTATTTTTCGACTCAAAGCATCATCCACTTTATTTGCTTTTACCGGATGGTAATGAATTGTACAATCATAATCCTTGATTAATTCCAGCCATCTCCTATGTCTCATGTTTAACTATTTCTGAGTGAATATATACTTTAAACTTTTGTGATCAGTATATATTTCACACTTTACTCCATACAAATGATGCCTCAAAATTTTTAAAGCGAAAACAACAACAGATAATTCCAAATCATGTGTAGGGTAATTTACCTCATGAGTTTTCAACTGTCGTGAAGAATAAGCAATTACCTGATCATTCTGCATTAGGACGCAACCAAGTCCTTTCAATGAAGCATCACTATATATAACAAACTCACCATTCTAGGAAGGTAGTGCCAAAACTGGTGCATTCACCAATCTTCTTTTCAATTCCTGAAAACAATCATCACATTCTTTTGTCCAGTTAAACTTAACATCCTTTCGAGTTAGCTTAGTCATTGGACTAGATAACCGTGAAAAATTTCTAACAAACCTTCGGTAATAGCCTACCAAACCATGGAAGCTACGAATCCCAGTTACATTTGTGGGTCTTGGCCAGTTTTCCACAACTTTTGTTTTTGCAGGATCAACAGTTATCCCATCTTTAGAAACAATGTGACCAAGGAAAGAAATTTTTTGCATCCAAAACTCACACATGTTGAATTTTCCATACAGTTTATTTTCTTTTAAGGTTTTCAAGATAACCCTCAAATGTATTTCATGATCCTCTTTACTTTTAGAAAACACCAAAATATCGTCAATGAAAACCACTACAAAGTTATCCAAGAACTGATGGAAAATTCTATTCATTATGTCCATGAATATAGCAGGTGCATTGGATAGCCCAAAAGGAATTACTACAAATTCATAATGGCCATATCTTGTACGGAACGCGGTCTTCAGAACATCTGCTTCGTTTACCGTCAGCTGATGGTACCCCGATCTCAAGTCAATCATTGAAAAATACTGAGCTCCCTGGAGCTGATCAAACAAATCATCGATATGAGGCAAAGGATATTTGTTCTTAACAGTGATGTTATTCAAGGCTCTATAATCAATGAAATGTCTCATTGAACCATCTTTCTTTTTAACAAATAAAACAGGAGCACCCCATGGTGATGTTCTAGGTCGAATGAAACCTTTCACTAATAAATCTTGAAATTGATCCTTCAACTCTAAAAGATCAATTTGAGCCATTCGATAAGGGGGTTTTAAAATTGACTTAGCATCAGGAAATAATTCACCAGTAAACTCAACTTCCCGATCTGGTATTATTCCAGGAAACTAATCAGGAAAAACATCAGGATACTCATTTACCACTAGCACATCATTAATCTGAACAGTTCCCTTGTTTTCAACAATGTGTGCAAGGTAACATTCATTTCCATCTTTTACAAGTGTCTTGGCCTCTTGCTAATTTATCAATAGTAAGGGTTCATTCTTGTACACAAACTGAGAGTCTTTCTGAAAATAAACTTCTTTATCTCTACAGTCAATCTTAGCATGGTAAATAGAGAGCCAATCTATACACAGGATAACATCAAACTATACTAGAGGTAGAAAAATAAGGTTTTCAAGTAGGTTTTTTCCACATATAAGGATATGATGATTCTTATAATTTATTTTTGCCTCAACATTTCCCCCAGTGTTTTTACCAAAAGTTTAGGATTCATTTCTTGAGATGGTATTCCCATTTTACTAGAAAAGGTTTCAGAGATGAAAGAATGTGTAGACCCTGAATCAAACAACACACTGGCATAATCTGAAAAGACAAACAAAGTACCTGATACAACTTAATTTGATGGCCCGACATCTCCTGAAGTAGTTGCAAAGGATTTTACAACCCCTTTCTGCTTGTAGTCTAACTGCTTCCCATCACTCAAGCTCTTTTTCGGACACTCATTTGCATAGTGACCCATCTCATTGCACTTATAACATTTCACTAACTGTAAATCAAATTTGGTATTACCTTCACCTTGATCATTTTCAGTGAAATCACAAGCCTTATGTCCCATCTTACCACATCGGTAGCACTTTCCAGAATTCAGAAGACATTCCCCAGCATGCCTTTTTCCACATTTATCACAAACTGGAAATGTAGATTTCTTACCATCAGACTTTTTTTGAAGAATTCTTCCCTTTCTCCTACCACCTTGGTCTCTTCTTCTGCTGGTTGTTATAGAACACTGGATCATCAGAAACTCCATTTCCACCTTCTCATCACATCAAACAAGCTTTTCATAACTTTTAAACTCACGAGAAAGTAATTACCTTTGATATTTTGGCTTTAATCTTGAGTAAAAACGATTGATTTTACTATCAAGGTCCCGAATAAAATTTGGAGCATACCTTGCCAATCGTGTGAACCTTTCTTCATAGGCAGCCACTGAGTCTTCCTCTTTCCTCAATTCCAAGAATTGTTTTTCCATCCTAAGTCGAACAACCTTAGGAAAATACTTTTCAAGAAACATACCTTTGAATTCGTCCCAGTCAAGAGCATCAATCTCATCGGCGTCCCTGATATTTTTAACCATCGACCACCACTGATCTGCTTCACCCTCCAAATAGTAAATAGAAAGACTAACCTTTTGATTGTCTAAACACCCCAAGACATCGAAAATATTCTCCAGTGCTTTAATCCACCCTTCAACTAACACAGGATCAGATGATCCTCTGAATGATGGGTGATGTTGCCTCATGAAATGTTCCACCACTGACATGTTCCTCTGCGGTTGATCTGGTTGATCACATGCATGGATACCGCCACCATTTATCACTTGAGTCAACAGCTCCATTACTGCAACAAACAGTTCAGTTCCAATTCCGACCATCTCAGGATGCTGATTCGGAAATTTATTTCCTTCTTCATGCCTTCCTAGCACTACTTCCCTATTTCCTCTATGGAAAACCATTCTGAATAAACATGTCTTAGATGAAGCAACATGGTAATCTTCAAATGCTATATCATTTCAATTTGACTTTAAAAAAATATATTTGGATAATCATTTAATATAATTCTAACTCCTAAATTTATCTAAACCGACCTTTGATACCTAATATAAGGCCCCAACCTTAAACCTTACTTAATCTGGAGTTAGTACAAGATTACACATTGGGGATCATTTCGGGTTTAGAGTTTTAGAGAATTAGATCATAAAACTTTCATTACATTCCACATATAAAAAAAGTGGTTACATAAAGATAATATTCTCTTTTCCCATCAATGGAAACATATTTAAAATAAGACATGGATTCTTTCTTGACACTTCCTTGACACTATCATCATATCATGTACCTTTTCCTTGACCTGTGAAAAACATTTCAAAAAACCTGGGATGAGCATAAAAAGCTCAGTATGGGTTATAAAAATATGGAAAGGAAACATAAGTTCATATATAATTAAGAATGAAATCATACTATACCCATAAAACATAAGCACTTTCACATACCGCATCAAATCGTGAATAAATCATAGAAATCATAAGACATAGAGATAACTTGAGGCATTCATAACATACTTACGTAGGGAGTATCCCTCTTGATTACGTTTGGAATACCCATCACAGTATATTCCCTAAATCTCTTCGGAGAAACCTTAAAGTTTCACCTCTCCACGTTACCCAATGCATTGGAGAGCTATATCGGGCTCACCCGCCCTTAGTTTATCACATAACCACTCTTCTTCATAATAATTCCCAAGAACCTCAACATAATTGTATCACATAAAACATGGATAAAGGAAACATAACATTTCCACCATTAAATCACAAGATATCAATACAACACATTGATATAAAAACATTATGCAAACCATTTTCAATACCAAAATAAAAGAAAAGTAAAAAATGGTATTTATTTTTCTTTAAAAAAAAGGTATGGCATGTAGAGGAAGCTGAAACTCAAATAATGGTCACGGCGGCAGAGAAGTCGTTGTCGCCGCATACGTACGACAAAAACATTCCCTTTTTTCATTTATTAAACGCTTCGTATAAAAAAGATTCTTTTTGGATAATCCTAAAAGTCAAAGGGGTTTATACACCATATAAAATAAGGTTGTGTATAAAATAGAATATGCCTCAATGAAAGGATATTGAGATGAAGTCCCATACCTCGGGTCTGACTTGACACGTTCGTTCTTTAATGTCCTGAATAATAAACTTGATTTAATTTTTACTTGCTTAAGAACCTTTTTCAAGTTCATTATTCCTTTTATATCACTTATTTCCATGTCATGAACACTATGTAATTATTTAAGTTAATAACCGTCGTTTTAACGACCATTGGTACTTGAGTCAAAAATAAACCCTTTATACTTATAAGTTGTTCATGTATCCATTATATCCTAAATTATAATCATGATGTATATATCATATATATCTAGTATATACATGCATTTATAATATTACATAATCACTTAGAGGTAAGAAATGAAATGCACCGTTCATGGAGACGGTAAGTCGTACGTACGCATGAACGCTACTTTCATTTCTATTTCATATTTTATAGAATGGAATCATAATGATATAAAGTTATATTATAATTAAACTATAATATCATATATAATATCATAGTTCCATCCTTTATACGTCCCACATATGGTATTTGACGAATCAAATCACTTTGAGGGGGCGGTAGTCCGCACTTCCTTAAATGAATATATCGCGTTTACCCATAATGGAAACCATAAAGGTATGCCAAAAATGAAAAATACAGAAGCTTAAGGAAAACATAAACATATTATATATCATATATAAAGATAGTGACATATTAATGGCCACCTTTTAAGGTGTTAAAAGAATGTTGAACAATCATCATTTCGGGAGGCATAAATTCAGCATCCACGGAAACAGTATGTCCTTTAACCATTAGATGTAGGTGTGTGTAAGTGTAGCTCGAATCCATTTTATAAAAACATCCTAGTATATTTAAGATACTTTAGTTGTTACACAAGAAATGAATAAAAAGATTTTAGGGGGTTGGAGAAGCAAAATAAAACAAAAGGACTCAAGTGAAGACATTACCTTAAAATCGGGTTACTCCCTTTGGTTTGAGCTCAAAGTCTTCCTTGGGAAGACGTCTGCCCAAAGTGAGGCTTAAAGTAGTAAGATAGGGATGTGGAGAGACAAAATGGGAAGGGTTTGGCCGAGCAAAAGGCTTTAGGAGTGTGGGTAACAAGGTAGAGGTGGGGGCCTTTTATAAGAGGAAAGGAGGGGCACTCTTGGGAAGTAACGAAATGTTACTTTATTTTCAAATGGGTTTCGGATTTTAAAGGTTCCACATTGATATAATTCAAGGATAAGGTGATAAGGGTTCTAAATATACCCACCCAATAGGTTTTGGACATGTTTAGGTCTTAGATTTTACATTATCTTTCCATTTTATTTAAATCGTCAAATAATGAGGTCATCGCTGCATCATTATGATGTCATAAATAATTTAATTTATTTAAAGTATAAAAACTATAAAAAAACTATGATGTAGGAAATATTATTATCTTTACAATGAATATTTATAATCAAAAATCTTACTTGTATAACCCCATTTATAAAACTGTTTTAGTAAAACATATCATGTTTGTGTCATTTTTACTTTATCATTAAATAAAAAGATATTTATGTCATTCCCCAACCAAAGTGGCTCCATGGGGTCCCCAAGTTGACCCATGGATTTTCTTGGTCGGCCATGACACATACAATAATGGTAGGACACGTGTCAAGCTCATCTGATATTATTAAAACATTATTTTTACCTTAAACTACACTAATTACCTCTAATCGCGATTAAGAACTTAAAAGTTATTATTCACCAAAAAATTATTTTAATCTCATTGAACCACATTTTACTTCTTAATTAAAATCATGTATGTTGGATTTCTGAAAATAAAATCACAGAAGTGAAAAAGTTTCATTTAAACGAAAAATCAGTTTTTTTAACTACCACTTAGTGGTTTCACTATTCATCAAAAATTGATGTTTTTCAAAAAAAAAACCAAAACTTCACCCTAAGCTATATTTGATATTATGAATTAAAAAATGATTTCTATTTTAAAAAATTCAAATCATATAAGTCACATTAATTAATTTAATAATTAATTCCCACTGTCATGACAAAAAGCGTGTTTTTATGAATCAATAAGTATCAAAAGATTGACACCAGTTTAAGTCCAATTTCAAAGTGAAATTGATTCCAATGACCACCATTGGATTAAATGGTAAAAATATATTCATATTACACTTTAATACCAATTAAAAATATATTATCTAACCATATAATTAAATTAAATGAAAAAGAAGTTTTGATGTAAAATGCAGTATTTTTCACTATTCATAAAAAATGAACATTGTCAGAAAAATACCAAAAATTCACACAAATTAAATTTCGATGTCCCAATCATAAAGAATAAGTTTATTTTGAAAAAAATATCTTAAAAATTGTCAAAAGATATATTTAAAAATTGTTTTCCATCAAAAGGCAGTAAAACAATCTTTTAAAAAATATTAGTGTATTCCATGCTTAAGTTTGGATTTATTTTCATTTTAAGCCTCTAAAACACTATCTAATTCATTAATAGACATAGACAAAAATATATATTATTCATTACATATGTGGGATTTTACACTAGTTTTACTAGAATCTTCCTGGATGAAATATATTTTGGGTATTATTTGATAAGATAATGAAGATCAAACAATTTATACACATTTGAGAGAAAATATTGGTAGATTACATGGGGTACTATATGTATGTTAGGTCATACATTATCATGGGGATCCTTGTTATATCATATTGGATAATGAAACTTGTTTCACATCTTGATTCTGGTTGATGTGGTAGAATGCCTTGGATATGTAGTTGATTCATAGCATAAGAAATCAGCCTCAGACTATGGAAAAAATAGAGAGCACAATTTTGTATTAATAAGAAATACTCCACTCAAGTATCCTTAAATTTGAGAGTTCTTAGTAAAAGCATATATCACTATTGGAGTCTGATTATAATAACCATTTTATGCATAGAATATTGATGGATCCTTATGAGACCATATATTATAGGCCATTCTGATTATTTCTGTGTTGGGTAGTGGAATGTGAAACATCTTTTCTTGAGCCATGGGTAATTTAGGACAATTTACATTGGTTCTAGTTGATTATAGATAACATGTTGTCATATCAATCTAGAAATCAGTCATATGCCAATTGATGTCGATGAACCCTTCATTTCGAGTTTAGGATTCAGGTTTTTTCCCCAAGTAGGGCCATCAATAAATTTAGAGGAATCGTAGGATCTTTCCTAAATATGAAGTATGTTCAATTTCATACATAGAATTGGAACAATGGATTACCAAAGAGCACTTTATCAGTGATACTAAACTCTACAAAAAGTTTTCTTGTATATGATATTCTGTAGTTTTCCCACACCTATTCCATGTTCAATATATTCATAATTATTATATATATGTGGATTCTTACTTTGATGATTATTCACAATATACTATGAATAAAAGTATGAAGACTCAATGTGGAAGGTCATTTCCTTCAATATAGGAATATTGTGGCATTAATGATTACAAGAAAATACCTTGGATCAGAAGGTTTACATAAATGACCAATGGTTGTTTCATTTTCAGATAATCTCTCCATACTCTCAGGAGGAAAACATTTGGATTATTTTCATTATGAAGGGAAGGTTATAACAACCCGTCTTTTCTACAATGTTGTTTTCATATTGAATTATCTTATATTGGAGACTGCACATTATAGAGTGTAGGTTATTCTTTTGGAAAATGGATTCCCAAGAAATATAACATAATTGTAAACCAAATACATTGTGTGTATTTAAATACATGTTTTGTATTAAAAAAACATGTATTTTTTTAATTATACCCCTTTCACATCATGTAATTGATTTTTCTCGAGGGGGGGATAGAATTAAATTATGTGTAATTAATTCACTCTTGATGTAAATTATTAGAATAATATTTTTAAAAGGATTCAGTGCATCAAATTTTTTGTAGAGGCTTATACTTTTCCTCCCACACATAGAAAGATACAAACATGAGATACCCTAAACAACACAACATAGGCTGTTAAATATTTCATTTTTTGAGCTCTATTTTCTCTATCATCTTTCATGTTGTATCCCTCTTAGTATGATATTTGAACCACTTTATTCACATTATTGTTCGTCCCACAATATTTTTCACTATTTTGATTTAATCCCACTTTCCATTTATTCAGGTAATCAAATCTTATTTCTTTATTCTCATTTTATTATTCAAATTAGAGGCTGAGATTGGGTTAGTGGTAATCCATAGAACTAAGGTATGTGATATATAAATTTTTGCTAAATGTAAAGTTGATTAAAATACATCAACGGTATTCTAAATTAAAAATATTTTACTGATGTTCCAAAAAATGTGTTCTTCCTTCTTAAATAAATTAATCAATAATGTAATAATCCCTCAAACATTATTAATTTATAACTAGATTCTGACCATTTCATTGAAACCACACTGGGATTTCCCAATTAAATCCCATATTTTAGGTAATTTTATAAATAAAAAAAGGCATAATTGTTTTTAATTAACCTGGAAATCTATAGTCTTTTCTTTGTGAACAAATGGGATTAATAAAAATAAATAGAAATTGGTGGCGTGGCCGCACATCATGTTTTATAATTATTAGCATAATTTATTTGAATTGGTCAAATTTTGATATTGTTCTAAATGCTTATAAAATAAATATAGTTTATTCCCCATATTATTTTTATTATTATTATTCCATTAATATTTTTCGATGAAAACTATTAAAGGTAATATTGTGCATGGCACATCACACTACATTATGTTGGGTGTTGGGCAGGATTTATCACATTGTTATACTTTTTTGGGTGATTTTTATGACATTCTGCATTTTTGTTCTTCCCATGATGGTCATTGGGATTCACCCCACAATCTTTAGTAGAGGTAAATATATCTTTCATTAATATGATATTATGGGATTTCAAACTTGATTGATTCATTGTGTAGTTGGACTAGTTACAGAGGACGAAGATACACCCCATGTCAAGTTAGAACCTACTGTAATTGTATATGGATCTAAGAAACCTCACATATTGTGTGAAAATACATGTATCCATACTATATATATATATGGTTACTGTTTAGAATAATTCTAACATATATCGATCCAGGTAGAGCTTGCTAGGTATCCTATATGAACCTGAGCTGGCTAGTATTTCTTTACCAGTGTTTTTTGTTTTTCATTATAAATAAAAAAATCTCTGTTTTGTACACATGATAACTTAAATTATACACCATGGGTGATGGACTAATTATTATTTTATACAAAACACAGGGCACCTATTTTACCAGAATAGACTTCACGACTGTAGGTGTGTATAAGTGAATGCTCCTTGTAGAGGATGTCTAATTTTTTTTAATATTGCTTATAACATATAAGCATAGGACCAAAAATATTATTGTTATTATATTATAAAAGTATTTGGGATATTTTTAATTTTTTATTACATGATGTATATGAATATGAATTGTCTTTCATGTATCCCCTTTTCTATATTATAATTTCATGATAAAATTCTATGTAACTCATCTTTGGGCCTTTTTTGTCATTTTTTTGGTGGTATATATATCTCTCCACAATTGATTATTATTCTTGTTTCCTTTATGTAATCTTTTACATTATTATTATTCTATATTTATATGTATTTATTATTACCATTATTCCACACAAATATATGGGGGTATTGTCCCAACCATACCACATTCAACCCTCACTTATAGTCGGAAGCCTCTAGTAAATGAGTAGTAATACATGATTTCATTTTACCCACTAGCTTAGGGAACCGTTATAGTGTCTCTAGGTTTAAGATGATTCATAACTCATGGACACCATTCCTTATCAATTAATATCATTATTTATTAAATAATACATATTTATCAATGTTTCCATATTCAGTCAAATAGATTTCAATGAAAACACCATATGTATAAATAGTATATAGTTTAGAAAATAACAATATATATCATAGTAGAAGATGGATTATTTAGTGAAATGAAATTTCTAATTAATAAATATTGAAATAAATTGATTTTTTCAAGTGAATGTTGACAAAAGAGAAATAAAATGAGATTATACAATTAATTTTAAATTTTATTTGTAACTTTTAAATTGTAACCCCTTGAAAAATAAACCAAATAAAGCATTATTCATCATGAACAAATAAATATTTACATTAAATACTTCTATTATGTAATATATAAACCACATAAAAGTGAACATGTCCATATTAAAAATATGGCTCAATGAATTGCAACATTGAGATGAAATCCCTTAGGAATACTATAACAATGACATGAGAGTTAGTCAATGGATTAGTTGTGTGTATTAGGTGTAAATAAAAATATTATAAGTTAAAAATAATCATAATATATTTAATCATAATTACACATATAATCTATTAATATAATAATCAATGAAAAAGTCATATGGCCCATATGGAGAAAATAGAATTCTGAAATTCATTACAACTTAGTAATTTTCAAATAAATTCAAGTTTTATTAATTAATTCAAACTAAAACATAAAATACCATTCAGTGTGATGGATTGCTGATATTATAGGTTAAATGGAGAGGGGAGTCCTTTTATAAGTGTGGGAGTGGGAATATATTTAATTTTTGAAAAGATTCAATTATGTCGATGTTATTATCATCCAAAAACCCTAAATATTTGTACATTTTATACCACTAGAGGAAAAAATGTCAAAATATTTCAATATAAATAGTTTTTTAAACGTTTCTAGGTATTTTAGTAAATTATCATTTAGTGGGATCTACTGGTATATTAGTTTATACCTTAATTATAGTCCTTAATCATTCATTTATTTTAATATATAAGATGGTAAATTATAAATTATACATTAAAAAATAATTTAAATTATTTGTATTAAAAATAAAGAATTTATTTTTCTACATTCAATTCATAGAAGTGTCATATTCAAATTTTTTATTATAACTATATATGGGATGAAAATACATGATTTCAGACTGAAACTTCTTTTACCTAATGAAGGATTTTAAATGAAAATTAAAAATCACCAACATTACAATGAGAATTTTTTTTTAAATAGATATATAAATGAGTTAATATTCCATGAAAGAAATTTATAATTTAATTTAACATTGTGGAATATATAATTGAAAATGTATTTTTCAGTATAAAGTTGTATTTTTCACTATTAATCAAAAAATGAATTATTTCAGAAAACTTCCTCAAAATCACCTAAATATACTTTATATATTATGATTAAAAATATATTGTTATATTTATTATGGTTTTTTAAAAATGAGTTAATATTTAATTTTTATATTACGTGCAAAAAATACAACCAAATAGTCTTTTAAAAAAATGTATTTATTCAATAAAAAACAAATAAATCTTATATTATTTCTAATAAATAAATTCCCAAAATATTTATAATTTCTTTATTACTTTAAAAACCCATCATCTTAACATCATGGCTATAATGTTATAATATATTTTATTTCATTAAGGGTATGGGTGGTGTTTTCTGCAAACAATCCAAGAGATTAAATTTATAGAAATATATTTCATGGGTTGATTAAGTTATATATTTCATGTTGCATATGATTTTAAATAAATTTTTTATATTATAATGGTTTTAAATAAAAAAAATATTAAATTTTATCTTATGAATTTTATCTGACCCTCTAAAATTATTATTTTGTTATTTAAAAATTATTTTATGAAAACCCACATTGTAAAAAGGGTTAATAAAGAATCTACTATTAAGAGAAACATGGAAGAAATAATGTCATATAGAATAACACCTAAATATTTTTTTATTGGATAACATTGGCGGCATGTGACGATATGGACCAAGATGAAAATAATAGATCATAATAGAGAATTATTTATGTCATTGATCAGAAGAAAGTGAATGGTCAATAGAATGTTAAGGACCTCCAAACAATAAAATTATATTATCTAATGACCACAAGATTCATAATATTTTTAGGTAATATTTCTATTTCATGGTAATTTTGTGAAAAATGAGGAATTATTTTATTGTCTAGGAAAATAAAAAAATATTTTTACTCAATATATTTCTATTTTATATTCACAATTTCATCATTTGGTTGTGCTTCGGTCAATTTCATTTCATCGATTTCTCTGACAAATGAATATCCAAAAAAGAATTGATTGTATTCGAAGAACTGAAATTCATTATTATGGATAATAAGATCCATACTAATGTTTCATACATTTTCATCTATCTCATCATGTTTTCCATGATAAGTATGGTTAGCATACATTATCTTATATAGTACATAAATTTGAAGAAATCAATAGTAAATCCGTAGTTTCATAACTAGTATTTATTCATAAAATAATTTATCTAAAGAAAATGATATTTTTCATTCTACATCACATAAGATATTGGTTGGAAATCAACCACTATCACCATTCACTTGTGGGTTAATGCCCCACTACCTATCAAAACGTGATGGGTTCTCACCCTGTATGTAGGTTTTCATTTTTCAAAAACTATATTTATATAACTCTTATAACATTCCCAAAGTGAAAAAACTCGTAATTACCTCAATATTAAAGATAATATAAACCCTAATGGTTTCAAACACCATTAAACTAATACCGACAATGTTAATGGAATTATTTAATAAATTACCTTTATATGATAATAAATACTAATCCAAAGGGGTTTATTCCCAAAAATGTTTTACAAAAATAACCTAAAGAAAGTTATATTACTAAAAAAATAAAAAATGGGGTTTCAAGATATTGAACATATGATCAAACATAAACGTATAATCCCAAGATGATAACCACAACTGTCATGAACCCCTCCCTCCAAAGATACCCATATTAGGATGGAAATTCAAAAATGGAGATAATGAACCCTATATCCAACATTTTGCAGTCTCTTGGGTGGAAACTAGCACCAAGGGTATACACTCTAACAAAAATGGGTGGAATTTAAATTTTTTGTAAAAAATAAAATTAGATTGGATAGTTCATCCCAAAACAACACCATGATAAAGATATATATATATATCCCAAATCCATTCTACATGAATGTTTAAAATAAAACTACTACAAGTGAAAAAAACACTTAAGTTAGTACCAAGAGAATTATAAATAAGTGACACAAGAATTTTGGTAAAGCCCGATCTAGTAACGCCCAACATAGTCCACATATTCCTCATGGAATCCTAATAATTATTTTATATATATAGGGTTAGTATAAATATATACTCAGTATAAAAAAACAAAAATCTTTAATTCACAAGTGAATGAGAGCATATTAATGCCCCTATGAAAAAAAATTAGATCCAAACAGCCCCTAACAGGTACAGGAACCATCCCAATCCTCAAAAAGTAATGCTCAACAAATAACGCAAGTCAAATATTGCAATATCATAATCACATTAATAATTTGGGAACCCCACACAACGTTCCATTGGATTCTCTACTCTTTAATATCAAAAAACATTACCGCTCTCCCACATCTTCTAAAAGAACCATGTCACAACCCACCCACACAATCCTAGGCCCCAAAAATAATACCCCTTCCCATCACTTATTCGATGAGCCACATCACATCCCACCAACAGACACTTGTCCCATGAACCACATCAAATACCACCCATAAACACCTATTTCACAAAACACATCACATTCTACCTACAAACACCTGGGCCACACAACCACACCTAATCCCATTACAAGGGACACGAGCTACATCACATCTCATCCTAAAAATAGCTATGAAAGAACAACACATCCTATTCCAAAGTCACGAGGGAATACACAACTCATCTCATCATAAAGAAACTTGGTAGAGAACAACACTCCCGTAAAAACCTTGGCCTCAAAAAACAAAAAATGCCAGATGAATCTTGGGATATCACTGCATGGAAGAAAGAACATGGACTAGTGGGTGGTCATTCATCCATCCTCACACAAGGATGTTTCAGAAATACCCTCTCCTCCCTAAGGATGATGGTTTTTGTCACGTAGTGATCAAATAGGATGGGGTGCATATAGAATGTACATGGTAAAATAAAATTATATATATATATATGATACCAAACACTCAAGACCAACCTATGGGTTCTCAACAAACAACCATATCACAATACTACCAAAACAACCGCTACCCATTAATGCAAAACAAAACTCATCAAACCACATCATCCTTTCAATTCCCATCCATAATAATTAATCATTATCATTTTTCATTCCCAATTAATTTATTCATACCATTTATAAGTATAACCCAATATATTTCCAACATTATTATCCAATTATTTATTCATTTATTCTTCTATAATCTAAGAATCTACCATGCAAAAGACACAACAAGAAACCCAGCAACACAACACCACATAGCCCAATCACTGCCCCACTGTGCAATAATTTTTATCCAACCATAATGAATCAATCTCTCTACAAGGTATTCAATTACATGGTCAGATAGATGTATCATTTGCAGTTTTCATCCACCACACTGCCCAAACCAACCCACAACACACACTTGTGCTTCACAAACGTTGCACAACAAAATCTAGAGCATATCCACACATCAAATCATAGACACTTCACATTATATCTACCACACACACACAACCACACAATTCCACATATTAAATCACCCCAAATACCTTATCGTAACATAAATCATAACTTAACATGGAATCCATTATTTAATTCAACTTGTTAATTCAGGCGTTTTCTTTGAAACTGGGTAATCCTAGGGAATCTGTTTCTTTTCCCAATTAACATGATTGAAAATTTATATATACGAGTGTTATAAAAGAATAAAACAACATGGGACTTGTTTAGTTCCTAAACAAGGGACAACAACAACCATGATTTTCAGCAGAGTGTTAGATCGTATAATTCACAACATCACAATAACATCAAATCTAGAAAAACATGTGCTTTAGATCCCTCTTCCCCTTTAGATTCACTTACCTAGTTCATTTTATTTATTACTGTGATATAATCAACATTCACATGAAAAAATAGTATATTAATCCCACATGATGCACAATAAATGTGAAATGAAGGAAACCCCTACCTTGAAGATTCTTTTCAACTCGTCTATGCATCACAAAGAGAAGATAAATTCCCACACGATAAAATCTCACCACTAGAAATGCATATCATCCAATTCCATAATATAAGAATATGAAAATTATTTAAAAACATAAAAAGTATGATAAACCATACCACATTAGTTAGTCCTGGTGAATAAACAAGAGGGAAATGATAAGAATGAGAAAAAGACACAACTTGGATCGATCGTAGATCAATAATGAACAATAACTAGGATTGATAGATCATGGAGTGATTATTGGGGATTAATGGACTCCTTGTGGTTCCAAGTTTTCTTTTATAATGAAATGAAAAGAAAAAAACAACCCAAAAAATAATGGTTTTACCAAAATGAATTACTAAGACTAAACGCGATTAGGTTATTATAGGATGTGTAATACCCTATCTTTTCATGTGACACCCAGGGTTTGGTATCCACCAAAAAAATAATTGGATCTAGATTTAATATTATATTTTAAGAACACATATACTAAAATCCATGAATCTTCTCTTCGCACGATGTAAAATAACTTGATATTGAGAAAGTTCTTAAAAAATCCTTAAAATAGCTTTTCATGTTGTGTAACATGATTTCACCATGTGTAATCACCATTCTTTCATCCCTTAGTTACTAATTCTCTCCAATGTCCTTCTAAACCTACTCTTAACACATAAAACCATGAAAATTAACAATATAATGGACCAATTATTCAAGAACTATTACATTTGATAGATTTAAAAAGATTATGCCCCTAGATATTCCAAAACCATGCATAGAAGAAATTGGGGTCTGAACAACCACCTGATGGGATACCTCTCAAGGATTATGATATGAATGAAACACTTATACCAACAAAGTAGATTATGTTTCAATGATAAACCATCATATGGTGTTCAAAATATTGTCTAGAAACCCTAAAATACAAGAATACCTACATCGAAAAATGCTACAAAATGACCATAAGGAACACCAAACAAGAACAATAACCACATTATCTGAACATTCTAATCAGGTAATTCTATAATCCATGTTATGACACTATTTTCTCATGGTGGCCCTAAATCAGCCACAAGGGTTTAATTTCATCACATGTAATGCATCCAAATTAAGAATTTGGTGTTCCCCTTTTCAAATTTCAGTAATTCAAAACACATTGCAACACCTACATCTAAACCAAAGGGATAAAAAATCATTTCATATATCAAGTTTCAAACGTTACATTTCAAAAAAAACATAACATGAAAATACTCCAAAAAAATCATGTAATAGGAATGCATATATGTTTCCAACTCCCATGTTCTCTCATCTTACCCACCATGAATCCACAACACATGAAAAAAATTAATGTTCCATCCACACAACACCTTCTCGTGATGATCCAAGATCTCAACTAGCTGCTCCATGAATGTAGAATCATCCTCTATATTCAACTCTCCCTTGTCATGTCCATGTGAGTCATTATGAATATTCCAATGAATTTGGACACTTGGAATACATCATTAATCCTCTCAAAATATTTTGAAAATACCAACTGGTATCCCACCTCACTAACTCAACCCAACACCAGAAAGGGTCCAATATGCCGGGGAGAATGTTTACTCCATCTAATGACCACATTGAGTGACAAACATCAAGAAGAAGTTGTCCCCATCCTCAAACTCCAAGGAAGTGCATCTGTGATTGGAATATGACTTATAATAGTCTAGTGCTACATTTATCTTCACACGAAGGAGATGAACATTATCAAGCATGGTCTACACTACCTCGAAACCAATAACAATTATATCCCCAACCCCCGTCCAGCACAATAAATAATTACTTGGTCTTCCATACAAAGAATCAAACAGAACCATGAAAATGGGAGAGTGATAAATTATATTATAAGATAGATCATACAAAGATAATTTTCACACCCAAGATCCAATAAATTCCAAGACGCATGCTCGTAGAATAACATCTAGATGATGGATAGTCTATTCATTCATCCCATCTATCTGAGGGAGGAAGGATGTGTTGAGGCATAAATGGGTGCCAAATGAATGGTGCAATCCCCTCAAGAATTGGGAGGTAAAATGTGTGTCTCGTTATAACATAATAGATCTTGGAACCCCATGAAACCACAACACCTCATCCACTCAAATCTATACCACATAATCCATTGCACATATATTTTTAATCTACAAAATTTAAGCTGATTTTATCAACCGGTCCACTATCACCAAGAAAAAATCATATCCTCCCCAATCTCCAGGTATCCCTTTGAATAAATCCATTGCTATATCATACAACTTATACTCGATGAAATCCACGGTCTGAAAAAAAAAAACCATTGGGAACATGGTTCTTATCCTTCACGTCTATTAAAATGAATAATCTTTCCATGAATACTACAACTGTTCATTTAATCCTTGGCAACAAAAACTACATCCTCAAGCCATGGTACATCATAGAAACTCTTGGTTTTACTGCTAAAGATATCCAATGAGACTCACTAAAGACCCCATCACACATGGATACGAGAATAAAAAACATACTATAAAACAATATCAGGGTGTTGATGTCCTCTGACCATCCCTCCAGAGCATCCCCATAGACAAAAAAATCACAAAACACATCTACTTCAGAGTGTCCCCACTAAGACTCCTCAACCTACTACATCATAGAATACTTAACTATCATAAACAACAAACATCCTATAATACCATCAGTTTATGCATCAAATTTAATGGATTCCAATTCCCTAATTTCTCTTTACGAATATACAGATTCCCAAACAACCTCCTTCTATGACTATCTTCTCAAAGAATCAGCCACAACATTTCTCTTTTCATGAGATACAAAAGATCTAAAAATAATTTTCTTGATGAAACTCCATGATCCTTATTTTCCAGACGTACACATTTCTTTAGGAATGATATACCACAATCCATTATGACATGTGATTTATAAACATTAGTCCTTAATGAGGTAGTTCCACCAAAACATCAATGTGAAAACAACTTCTAAAACATCCAGGTCGTGGGTGGCATAGCTATTCTTGTGGGGTTGTAAATTCCTAGACCCATAATAGAATAAAGCTAATTGGTTCATTAAGACACATTTTAAACCCAAATAGGAAGAATCACAAAAGATATCAAACATCTCTCCTTCCTTTTGAAAACAAGAGCACTGGAGGACTAACCATTATCCTCTTGAGGTAGAAGAATTATTCCTATCACTACTAACCCCACACAAAATCATGGTTCATTTTAGTTAGAGTTATGAATATTTCATCAAATCAAAATAAATCAGTTACAATCCTCCGATAATATTGTATGAGACCATGAAAACTATAAACATCATCCACATTCATGGGTGCTTCCTAAGAAAAATCTCTATCAAGCTTCGATGGTTACACTACCAAACCCAATTGTGAGACCTCATGCCAATGGAAATAAACCTCTCTTTTCTAGGTCTTACACTTGGAAAAATTTTAATATATCTAGTGTTGTTAAATAACATACCAGAAAGTCATGAGATTCTAGAAATGTTCCACCTCTACCTCTGAGTAAATCAATATATCATTAATGATCACACTGATGAAATAGTCTAGGAACTCAGTGAAAATAGAGTCCCTATGCCCCCAAGAACATGTATAGGGTGATTGTAACACCAAACGACAAGACTGCAAACTCAATTCCCCCATTCCTACACAAAAATGTAGTCTTCACAATGTTGCCCTACTTCACCCGAAAATGGTGGTATCTAGATTGTGGATCATTAATATAAAACCAATGGGCCTGTCTAGGATAGTTAAAGATATCAACTATCATTGGATGTGGGTAATAGTTCCTGATAATCAGCAAATTAATCCTCCAGTAGTATATGAACAACCTCATACCACAATCTGCCTTCTTTGAAAACAACACTAGAGAACCCCACAATAACATGCTAGACAGGATAAATCTATTCTTCAACAGATCATATATCTGAATCCTTAACTCCCACATCTCAAAATTTTCTATCTGATAGGGGGAGATATAAATCATAGAATCATTGGGTTGTAGGTCTATCCCAATCTCAAAATCACATTAGGGGTTATCATCACAATATCCTTTGGAAACAATCTAAGAAATACCTAAAAACTCTAAGAACATCCACTATCCCAATATCTATTCATTACACTAACAAATCAACTGTCAAAGAGAGAAGGGGCACCACACATAGAATGGCCACCTGAAATCCCTACTACCCAACAAAAACAACAATTTTACCAGAAAAATATGAAAATAAAACCCTCCTCAAGAAGTATTTGATAATGGAAGAAAGGAAATAAAATTAGTTAATGTTGAGAATGAAATTGTATGGCTTCATATGTAGCAAGAAAGTATGCACACAGGAAAAATGTGGTCCCATAATCAGTCTACATCCTCATCACACATCAAACAAGCTATTTTGACCACCACCTAAAATACTCAACACCACGGGAACAAAATACCTATCTATGTACATCCCATGGAATGGGATTGAGTGGTCATAAAAAAGGAGTTAAAATCTCTCACATCTATAAAATAAGAAGCAAGGGTACTAAAAAACAGAATATACCTCTACTAATCATTGATCATTTTGTAAATGCTACCTCTAATAAATAAAAAAGGCCACGACCATATACTCTACCCCTCTACTATGGAATTTCTCTATGACCATTCCTTGGTTGAGTTACCTGAGGGATATCCAATGGTTATCCCTTATCGACTTCATATCACTTTGGTGGCGCATGAGCCCACTGTCCCTACTACAAAAATTCCCTAACTAGAATCTTCTACTGAGGATGGCACTAAATCTTCCCACCTCCTCCATACTAACCAGGAACGACCACTGGAAAAATATTATAAATATTTATATAAACACCATAAAAGAAACACCACGACCATAAGCTCACAGAAACCGAATGAAGAATATACATTCGTAATAGAAGCTAGTGTGGTTGACTCCCTGTCAGTCAAAACCATAAAAGTCATATAACATGATACATTCAACTAGTAACCCTACCTCTTGAAGAACCCTACTGGATCTCTACTTTTAGTAAGCCTCATCATGAGTGCATCTGATCGATCACCTCTTCTGTTTTCTGGACCTCCAGATATGTCCCCAATATAAAGGGAGTGACCACATAATAGATTGAATGATGGAGAACCTCATCTATATGTCTTGCATGAGACTCCTCATCTAGACATAGATATCCGGGGAAATGGAGGAGATACTTAAACTTGATCTATATATCTCAGGATAAAATAGTCCCCTACTAGAGGGATAGTAATTTGTGAATCTTCTCAAGCTTCATGGTAATTGAATGAATGTCTACTCGGAACTCCTATTCAAAATCAGACCACAAAATATCAACCTCATTCATCTCCCCTAGGTACAGATTCCACAACTAAAACCAAACTACTAGTATCTGACTAACTCCTAAAGGAACCCATCACTCTGTCGGGGCCCAGATCAAGATGAATGTGATATCAAGCTCCTCATGCCAGTTCTCTGTCCCCATGTCTCAATCAATGACCTCAGGAATTCCCAATGCCTTCTTATACAATAAACATAGTTTTTTATGCCACTGTATGTCCTCCTCTAGTGAATCAATCTTTCACCGATAAACCAGATCATCCTGATGAGCCTCAACAGCCCATGCCACATGCAGACGATGAATGGGTTCCATAGATAAAAGGTATACAATTAATTCATAAGACCAAATAGTATATAATATTATTTAAAATTTATTTTAACATATTTTATCTCATTTCATTTATATCAATGTCAATTTCTCAAAACAAATACCTAATTGCGATATGAACATGAGTCATTATGATGCATTTACCTGTCCTAGGGTATCTACCCGGTAACTGATGTAGCCTCACATTGTTGTTTTGTACTCATAGATTTATTGCAATGTATTACGGGGGGGGGGCATAAAGCCCCATGTCCAAGCCAGTCTTTCTATGCATATGTCACACACCATGATCTCCTAACACTATTTCGCTACAAGCCCATGATATCCTCAATGTACCAAAACACCACCATTATTTCACAACCCCTCCCTAGAAAAATAACCCTCCTTGGATGGAAATGGAGAAAGAGAGATAATTACCTAGGATCCCCACATCCAGTGGGCCCTGGTGTGGGGACTAGAACCAAGGGTATAAAATCTCATAGAAATGGTTGGAATTTACATTTTCATGAAAACAATATCAGTAGATAAGATAGTTCATCCCAAAACAAATTCGACACACACAGACACACACACACACATATATATATATATATATATATATAAGAAAACCAGAATCCAACCCACATGCATGTTTATAATAAAACAAATAAATGGGTAATAAAACACAAAAGTGTGTACCAAAAGCTATCAAAAGTAGTTAATCAACAAATATCCCTGGGATCTAGATAGTAACACCTAGCATGGTCAATGTAATCCTATTGTAATCTATATTTTTTATATATATGTAGTGTGAGTAAATAGATATACTCAGTAATGATATACTAAGTCTCTTATTCATATGTCACAGGGAGCATACTAATTCCTATGTGAGAAAATAGTAGAATCGAACATCACCAAACATGTATACTAAACATCACAGTTCCCTATAAGGAAAGATCAAAAAATAATGGACGTCATATAATATAAAATAGAGATAACATAGATGATTTGGGTACCCAGCTGTTCCTCCTATTTTTTAACCGCTCTTTCGTAACGGAAAACATCCTCACTCTCCCACCTCATCCAATTGAACAGTTTCACAACCTGCACACACACTCCTGGGACCCAAAACCACACCTCATCCTATAACATGGGCCATGAGCCATATAGCTTCTAGCCCACAAACACTTAGGCCAAAACCACATCAAATCCTACCCATAGAATCATGGGAAACAAACCACATCACATACCACAAGTAGACACATGGGCACCACAATCACAAATCACCCCCTATCCTCATCAACGTGCCACATCACATACCTTAATAAAGACACCTAGGGATTCACAAATCATATCATCTGAAATAAACAAGTGAAAACAGAACCCATATCATCTCAAAAAAATTTAAAATAACAACTTGCCTACACACACCATGGCCTCACAAACCAAGATATGCCCAACGAATCTTGGCCTATCACCGTTGGGAAGAGGGGGAAAGGAATAGATAGTGTCCAATTATCTATCCCCCCTGGGATTTTTAGGAAGGAATCCATCCCCCATGATGATGGGGTTGTTTAGCATGTAGTTCCCATCTAGGGTGGTATGTGTATAGAAATTACAAGGGAAAATACAATTATATAAATATATGCTTCCATATAGTCAAGCCTATCCTATAGATTCTCAATAAAAAAACTAGCCCACAACATTTTCAGCATTACTACTACCTATGAATACAAAACCCCACACATCAATCCAAAACATCCATTAAATATCTAGCCAACTTAATTTAACATTACCATAAATAATTCAAAACTAATTTATTTATTATGTTAACCAAACCAACCCAATCTAGTTCCCTAATTTATTAACAAATTATTTATTCACTTATTCTACTACTATTGGGGAATCTACCAAGCATAAGACAAAATAATCCACCCTGCAACACATCAGCAAATAATTTGATCACATCACTACTGTGAAACACTTCTCATATATTCCAAAACAAATCAATCTCGCAATCTGAGATTCAATTAAATGATCAAGGCTATGCATCATCTATAAGTTCTTCCACTACACTTCCCAAACCAACAAACAACACCCATAGGTGCATCAAAAATATACCACAACACAAACAAATCTTTATCCATACATCACAATATTGCCACTTAAAATTCCATCTGTCCCACACACACAACCATGATATCACACACAACCCATAACCCAAAATACAAAATCATTACACACTTCCACATTTAACGAGGCATTCCTTATTTAATTCCATTTCTTTATATAGAGGTTTTCCATGAAATTATGTAATCATAGGGAATCCTTTTATTAGAAATGTGTACATGATTTTAAGATTTCTATATAAAAGTGTTAAATAATAATCAACTAACATGAAACATTTGTAGTAAGCTACCAAGGACCACCAATGGCCATTATTAATAGTACATCATTTAGCCCATATAATCAAAGGAATCACAATAGCAACAAATCCAGAAAAACATGAGTATCAGATTACTCTAACCCTCTCAATTCATTTAAAAATTTCTTATCATTGATTACTATGAGATTACATAATCCTAATAGAAATTATATTCATCCCACATGATACCCAATAAAATAGAAATAAATGAAAAATGTACCTCGAAGAAGCTTCTCAACTTCTCTATATGCCTCATGGTGAATAAAGTATGTCTATTAGTGACAAAGACAAGACATGAAATGCATATCAACCTCTTCCACAATAGATTATTGTCAATACAATTCCCAAATAACAATCTCAATCAAAATAATACCACGACAGCAAATCTCGGTGAATGAACAAAAGGAAACAAATGAGAAAGTGGAGAAAACTCACCATAGATCAATCATGGTTCTCCAATGAACAACCATTGGTATTGATAAATCAAGGATGGGGGAGTGGGGCTGGATGAATCCTTATGGAACATAAGGATTTTCTAGAATGATGGGAGGAGAAATCCTTGGCTTAATATATATTTGTTTGGCCAAAAAGAATAATTTAAACGGCACTAGATTGGGGAATTACATGATGTATAATACCTTGTCACATCGTGTAATACACAGTGTTTGGTTTCTGTTATGAAACATGTATCCTTTTGAGATGATTTTATTTTTTGAACCTAAATATACTAAATGTTATGAAACTCTTCTTCAATCCATGTGAAATATCTTCACATATTGAAAACTACACGACAAGCCATATAATGTAGTTTAACTTCTTGAAACATGATTACACGATTTGTAATTACCCTACATCCATCCTTTAGCAACTAGACCCATCCAAAATCAATCAGTGCCTCCCCCAAACAATTCAAACCACAAAAACCAGAAATGTAATGGAAAATGAGGTCATCAACCAATACAGTAACTCATATGTCAATGATTACATATATGATTCTAGAATTTTAGAGAATCCTTATATGTTTCATGATTCTTATACTGAAAATACCATTGGAAAAAATGATTCTATTATTTAATTCATGAATATAAATTAATAAATTACATTAACATTTTATTTCACTATATTTCTTTCTTTGGTCTAGGAGATAGACTTTTTAGGATTCCATCGACCAAAGTATCACCTAGGTTCACCATTTATAAGATAAATAAAATAAAATAGATCATTAGGATGTAATTTATTTCAAACAATATTACTGTTATTTATTCAACAATATTTCATTTAATTATGCGCATATTTTCTACAAATAAAAAATTTTCCTCTTCCTTTCAACCACATTCATTTTTGTCCCACATCACATTTCTCAGAATAAGTAAATCAAATTAGGCCTGAGTATATTCCATTTTCATAAACCATTTTCTGATTTTATCAATCATAATTCAACCCTATAGAGTTATTACCACCATGTTTATCAATTATATAACCATATCGGCATTTAGTATCAAAAAATTGATTTATTTATATGGAAAAAATATAGTCATTTTCATACCATATTATTAGGATGTTATTTAAAACATTTCCCCAATGTTAATCATAGTGTAATAATCACTACTCTAGGATTTCCAAAATATAGGCATCAATGTATTTAATAAACCTACATTTCATAGTAACTATTATTTTCATAAAAATAGTGACCTAGATAAAATTTATTACATTATGACATTACATTATTATGCATGGAATTGAATCATGAATAACTGAATAGTTTAGTAGTCTAGATATACAAGATATATACATGATTCTTATATTTATATTTTAAAAAAATTGTATTTTTAGGATAATATCGTTATTCCCTCTATAATATTTTTTAAAATCATTCATAGCTAATTTCAAGGATTCCTTGTAATTTAAATAAAATAAGTGTTATTTCAAATACTTAATTAGGGTTATGTACAATAGAAGTAATCAGTAAACAATTAGTTTAATCAATATAAAAGGTAAATAAATAAAAACATATACCATTTAAATAATTTGAATAGAATGTTAAATATTTAATTGTAAATAATTTAAAACGACATGAATTTAATAACAAACAATACAATCATAACATGATAAGGCATAATCAATGTGGAACGATAAATAACTGAAAATACAATACATATATTCAATAAAATGAGAACTAAATGAATATAGAGTTAATATCATTGTAAAATAATAATGGATAATAATAAGTTATTTAATTCAAAATGATATACTTATATATTATATTTAATTATATTAGGGATATTTATACCTCTACTATTATGACCACTCGAAAGAATGAGTAAAACATATGGGTAGGTTTAATCCATAATCCAAAGAAACTAATACTATAAATCTGAATCATCTCATCTTACTAATGACACAATGAGTGGATATCTTTAAGAAAGACCCACTAGTATCAATATTTACAAATAATTCATCATATATAAATTATTTAATTTAACTTGTGAACTGTATGCCTAATCAATACATATTTATATTCAGTAATTATTAAAAACTAATCAATATATTATAAGTCAATCAAATAAAACTAAAATTAATAACTATATAAAAAAATGGAATAATTTTTTTAAAATAATCATATCCATAAAATAATAATATTTACCATTTAAATAAATGAATTTTATACTAATAATTTTTAACAAGAATTTAATTATTTCAAGAGAATGTTAATAATCAAAAAATGAAAAATGAGATTGTATAATAACATTTACCACGTTGGTATCATTAAAATTGTAACCCCCTGAATAATAAATGATATAGAAAATAATAATCTTTACAAATGAAATTTATTCATTTTATATAAATAAATTTGAAATTATATTCACCACATAAAATTTAATAGTTTTATATTAACACATTGGTCTCTATGAAATGGAAATCAAGACAAAATAAGATATACTGATCATTATGTTTACCTGAGAATTAATCAATAGAATAATTATCTGTATTATAATTAAATAAAAATATAAAAAATTTAATAAAACATAATATTTTATTAATTAATTACAATCAATGTCTTATAATACCAATTAATATAATGACTTTATATAACAAAAAAAAGAAATTGATATATGAAATTCTTTATCCCTGGACATTTTCATTTCAAACCCCCTTGAATAAGAAAATACTAATTAAAACATAACATACCATGAATTGAGAATAATTAATGATATATCATATAAATGAGGCATTGTATACCCTATATAAAATAAAATGGGTGCATAGTATTATAATATGCCTCAATGAAGGTAAATTTGTATTAAGTGCCTTACCTCACACATAAATTTTGCAGAAAATGATTTTTTATATTGTATAATTGTTTTATGTATATTATTAATTTATAATAGAACCATATTAATATTGAAATTATTATATATTTTCCTATTATCAAATTTTACCACATGTTTTCTAGCAATATATCAGTATTTTCATTATCTCTTGTGTTAACAGCCTAGTTTTCTCATTCATGATTACTCAGGAATGGTATAGTTTATCGAAATTTGAAATAGATTCATTATATATATATAAGAATATTAATATTATAAATATCATAATGTCCAATTATATATATATTTATAAATATTCAATATGGATGGACCTAGAAAATTAATCACATCGTTTTGTGGAGCAAGTAGGCCTTACGTACACACGTATAACAACATAATTCTATTGACAAGAAAATTGATAAGGAAGTGGGTGATATATTAATATTTAAAAATAAATATAATATCTTATATACAATATATATTTATTTAATACCTTATTATTACATTAAATGAAAATAATAACTGAAAAATAAATTGCATAACTCATGAGGCATTAGTTTGTAGTACACATGAACAACATTATTTTATTGTAGATGGAATGGAAATGTATGAAGGAATATGTGACATTATGATTTCATTATTATAATGATATAACTAATTTCATTTTTATGTATTAGATAAATCTATATTTTAATCCTTTAATGATGGTGATGGAAAAACAATTACATCGGTTCACGAAGTTGTAGTCTGTCATACAGAAGATTGGTGATTTTTTTTCCCATTTGATGGAAGTGGAGATGAATATTAGTCATTACCATAACATAATATATAATAAATAATTTTAATTTATAATTTTATTTTTATATCAATGGTTAATATTTTTAAAAGGTTCAATAAGAAACAAATTAAAAATGATCATTTATGAACATTTCCTCATCTTAAGAAAAAATCATTATGGTTTTATCAAAATCCATATTGGGTTATATATATAATCAAATAATGGATCTAGGATGTTTTTAGGGGATTTAGGAAGTTAATTTATTAGTAATTGGCCAAAAAATGTATTCTATTTTTAAATAGGGTATGAGAGTTAGTGGACTAATATATGTGGGGGTGAGGACACACATGAAATTATTGAAATCATTAAATTAAATCAACATATTTATTTTTCCAAATTACTCAAAAATGGGCCATTAAGGACTCATATATGATATATGGCCAATCTATGTCTTTAAATTGGGATTTGTAAATGTATTGTGGCCATTTTAACAATATCCTTTTTAGTTAAACCCATTGGTAAATAACTTCTTACCATAACTATGAAAACCAATTTTTTTATTTGTTTTTAATTTCCGTAATGGTAAAAATAAAGTTTAAATTACAATATAATATAAATTATTCATATTATAATTATGGAATATTTTTTTATTCAATTCAATGATTTGGAATAAACAAATTCAAATTATACCCACAAGAACGATGAAAAAGTGAGTTTTCAATGTAAAAATTCTCATTACTAATGAAGGTTCTAATATCAGAATTCAATATGAAATTTATTCCAATGAAATAAAATATTTAAATTTTCATATTTTTTATATATTTTTATTTTAAAAAACAAATTGTAATTTATCATTGTGAATTATTTAAATGAGAAGCTGATTTTCTTTAAAAATCTCGTTTTTCACTCTCCATAGTAGAATAAATCATATTATAAAAATCTAGAAACCATCACCCAATTTTAATTTAGATATTATGATTTCAAAATTATTATTATGATTTTATAAAATTAGTTTCATGAATTGAAAAAATTATTTCTAAATTATGCGTGCAACAAACGGATGATCCATCATTTAAATAAATTTCTATTTTATTTGATTTTTTCATTATTTTAAATGATTATTATATTTACACTATTCTATAAATTACCACAATTTTCAAAATTTTTTAATAAATTCAAAATATAGAATTTAAAGTCTATTTTATAATGGTATTGAATATTATAATTCATTTAGGTTGAATTTTGTGTGTTCCTCAAGCTATCAAAGATAATAAATTTAAAGAATATTATTTTTTGGGTTGTTAATATTCTTGTTGCGTTTGGAATACACTCTCAAATACAATGTTTTTAATTTTTTTTTAATTTGGGTGTTACATTCTCCCCACTTATAAATAAATTACTTCAGAAAAATTTGGTCTTTGGATCTGAAATCAATGTTTTGTTATTTGAAAATTCCTTCATTGAAAACCCATATAATAAAACATGTTAATAATATTTCATCTTTATTAGGGAAAATGGGAATTTTTATGTTCATATAGAATAACACATATATATGTTTCTATATAGGAGAACATTTGTGGAATGTTTTTATATGGACATGGATGAAAATAATAAATAACTATAGATAAAGATAGAGGTCATTGATCATAAGAAAATGATTGATAAATGGAATGGTAAGCACATAAAACCATATTTAATTGAATATTTTGTACACTATTTGACATATCAAATACAATTGTAATATGATAAGAAGTTTTCATCAGAATCCTTTTCTACAATTTTATGAATTACTTTACTATGTTTGAATATATTTAAATATAATTACTTGATACATTGTTATTTCATATTAAAAATTTAATCATTTGGTTATTGATTTATAAAATTATAAATCACCACTAACTCTATGAAATGAATATAAAAATTTAGTTTTTATGCTAAATTATCTAAAATTTAGTTTTAACTGATAATATTATCCATGAAACAGTGAAAAATCATTTTATCTATCTCTAAATAAATACTAATACAAATATGGTTAGCACATGTTATCCCATGTAATACATTAATCTATAAAAATCAACAAATAACATAACATTTTTTATCATTGACATATATTCATCATCCCAATTTACCAGAAAATGAATTATTAACCAAAAAAATATGTAGGAAAATAGTAAGTTATAAACCTTTATCATCCATCGATTTTGGGTCAATTATGTTCAACCTTCCAGATTTTATGGGTTGTCACTCAGTATATGGGTTATCCATTTAATAACACCATATTAATATTTTTTGAATAAAATTTTCATCATCTAGAAATATCATCCCCTTATATAAATAAATAAAACCAATAAGTAAATGTAGTCTAAAAGAAGGAAAATTACATTTATACCATTGAAAAATAGGCATGACAAACTCTTGAAATTTATAATACCAAGAAAGGTTCCCCCCATCTTCACCTTTGTTAGCCAAACTATCAGCCAGTGCATTTCCCTCCCTGAAAACATGAGTAATAATGAATTCAATATATGTGAGGAACAATAAAAAATTAAAACATCTTTTCATTATCCTCCATAGGATATGAGTAGAAGAGTTTATAATTTCATGAACAATCAGGGTAGGATCACACTCCAAACCTATCCTATTAAACCCCCTCTACCTAGAATGATCCAAATAATAAATGACTCCTACCATCTCATCCTCAAGAGAAGATGCAATACCACAAGCGCCAAAGGATAATCCCACAACATCGCCAATGTAATTTCTGAAAAAACCAAAACACAAAGGACCCAGATTTCCTATGGATATGCCATTAGTATTAATTTTAATCCATCCTAAAAAATGAGGATCTAGAAATACTTCCATTTTACCCAACGGACATTTAGAATTACCATTAAACATGATACACTAAAGAACTGAAAAATCATTAACAGAGTTATAACAATATTCTTTGCAAGGAAGCTTTACATTTTCCAGAACTGAAAAAATTCTAGCAATGCAGGCCTGAGGATTGAAGCCAGCTCCATCACTAAGTCCTTGGTAGCTTTCCATCCATAGGGAGTGCACAATTTTAGTAGCAGAAACATGAAAAAGTAGAAACAACATAAGAGATAATGGAAGGGAGAACATACCATCAAAAATTTCTCAGATAGTAGTAAAATTATACATTTGAGCCTAAAAAATATCATAAAGTGCCTCCATATAGATTTTTTTTAGCACATATCAAAGATGAGTGATCCAAGTCCTCCCAATGATGATGAAAGAGAACACAAACATATCAAAGAGAAATACCATAGACATGTAAATAAGAATCAATATGACATTTCTATGAGCTATTCTCCACACAAAAGTGAGAAAAGAAGGAAGAATGATCCCCCTATTAAACTTTCCAATACAATCTAAACCCAACATAGAATTATTTAAGTGAGTGTAGAAGGATTTATTTGTGGTCGTACTAGAAGGGTGCAGTTCCCAGATCCGTAAATCACCAAATATGGAAAAACAATATTTCTTAATAATTTGTATAACAATATCAGGAACAAAAAAAAAGAAATAATGTTCATCATTATTATACACATCAAGATCCAAATTTGAATCATCATGGATGAGAGAATCAATGGAAAGTTCAGCGGTCCAATTGTCTTTTCAAAACCTGAGAGAGGAATCTGGAGAGACAGACCATATTGCATCAACATCAACATGAGATAATGTGTATTTAGAAGAAGACCAAATAGAGGTATCCATGAAATTTATGTGGCCATTATTTTATTAGGAAATCTGGACCTCAAAAATGTAGTAGCTTCTGATTTGTCATTTTCTTATTTCCACACAAAGGATTCATGAAGGTTTTGATTAAAAAGACTGAGATTTTTTATACTAATTTCCCCCACCCCTCTCAAATAGATTGCAATAGGGATTCCGAGGCACAGTTACCAATTTTCATTTCCAAAATACTATCTATCCAAATAAATTTTTTTCGGGACACGTAAATTTATTTGATTAGAGAAGCATGTCATTTATAAAAAATAAAATAATAAACAATTTTATTAACAACAACAGCTTTAACAAAATAATCATTTCTATCCATTGATAGGTATTTTCTGTTCCATGAAGCAAGCGGATTATAAATCATACTAATAATCCCATAAAATTAGCAAGGCATTAGTCAACCCCATATCATAGGAACTCAAAGGTAAATAAAAGGGATAAATCCATCCATAATCCCCATGCTAGTAAGGAATTATAATTTCCTAACATGTGAAATATTTCTACCAATATAGATAAAGGACGTGTTCCAACTAACCTATTGGCCAGAAACATGCTCATAATGCAGAAGATCTTTCTTGATATTTATGAAATTTTATTATCCCCTTGAGTGAAGAGGATAATATCATCATCCTAAATGAGATGGGTCATAGTAGAGGAACCACGACCAGCACCAATAGACTTCACCTTTCTATTCTAATCCATGAGGGAAAATATTCTACTAAGACAATATTCAAGGATAGAAAAAATAATATCAAAAATAGGATCACCTTTCCTATGTATCCCTCTAGATATTCATTCATAATAGCTGAGATATGAGTAGATGAAAAAATAATCTTGATCCAATTATTGAAAGTGTTCTTAAAACAAAACACGGAATGAATTTTAAATATAAAACCCCAATACATTGATCAAAAACATTTTTTAGTCCAATTTAAGGGTAATGTTCCCACCTCGAATAGGCGTTATAAGGTTATTGACACACTCTAATGCTGTAACAATGAAATCTTGAATGGGCCATCCATTGGTGAAGAAAAATTGATTGGGAGAAACAAATTCATTATATAAGGGAGAATGTATTCTAGAATGGATCTTTTTAATTACTTTGTATAAGGTGTTGATAAGAGCAGGAGGCATGGATACATGTATCTCATTGGAATTCACCATCATATGAATTAATGAAAGGAATTTAGAATTTAAACATTGAGGAAAATGGACCCCATTGAAAAAATGAAGAACAAGGATAGAAAATTCATCACCAATGATCTACAAATAATTTTGACAAAAAAGATTTTTAAAGCCATCATGGCCTGGGTAGTTATCAGGCCTATGGATGATAATTGTACCCTTAATAATTAGTTCCAATGTAATGGAGATAACTCATGAATAATCCCCCTGGTTTAACAATTTAAGTATAATATCATCCATAGGGTGGAAATGGTTGTTATGACATTAAATAGATCTTCATAATATGGAAAAATGTGCTCAGAAAGGTCATATCTATTATCCTGAATTTGATATCCTCTCTTTATCAAAGAATAGGGTCAAGAGGTTTTCCGAACTTTTTTAATATTTTTATTGAATTTTGTATTTATATCCCCATACTTGAGCTAATTATCTTTGAAAAAATCTATTTTTCATTCCATATTTAATATTCATAAAATTATTGAGATTGGGAGTTAACTTAGATTCCAATGAAATGCCACTAGAGAAATCATTTTGGGTACACTGCTCCTAGAATATTTAAAGGGAGGATTCATGATTTGAATTTTCCATATAAAGATGAATTAATCTAACCTTAATATAGTGTTTAATATTTCCCATCATGATCATTAGTTTAAGAATAAAATAAAATAAATTCTTCTTTCAACCTATCGATCCCCAAACATCCTAAATAATACTATCACTATCCGGATGGAGAGCCCAATCATTATTGAATATAAAGGGGAATTTATATTTATTACCCTTTCCTAAGATATCAATCATGATTGGGTGATGATCATAGTTTAGCCGATATAAAGACATATAGGAAATTGAGACCCAACAATGTATATAGAAGTCATTAACAAAATCTTTATCAAATTTTCTGGCCAAAATTCCCTTGAGGTGCCTTCAATACCAAGTATAGTCTGCCCCAAAACTATTCACATCAATCAAATACTTTTTTCAACACAACCCTTGAATTTCCTTAACAAATAGGACCGGTCATAGAACCCATTATTTATCCAGATTGATAATCGAGTTAAAATCCACAAGGATTATCCATTTATCATTAATATGCTTTTTTAGAGAACCAATTTATGCCCAAAGTATTCTAAAATCATAATAAAAACTACTATTATAAATGAAAGAACAATAATAATTTATTACCAAATTAGAAAAGGAGAATGTAACATGTGGATTTCTTGATCCGACCAAAAGGGGATCAAAAAGAGAATAATGTGCCAAGACAGAAATATTTTGGACTTCTGAAAATATATTTTTCAAATATAGGAAAGTGAACCCCATATTTTCAATACTAGAAATACAATTAGAGAAACCTTTTTTGGGGTCTAAATTTCCAATTAAAAGAGTTCTGTAAAGCCAAATATGAATATTATGGGACTTAACTATGGATTCATTTTCCAAGCCTTGGAAATTCCAAAATAGGATCCTCATTTAAATCCTCCTTCGGGTGGACCCCCTATTATACCCATCCACATCATTATTTTTAATGATTTTAGGGGTATCTCTACTTTATATTTGGGTATCATAGGTGTTTTAATAAGACTAGTGATGTCTACAATAATCTTTGACTTGATTTAATGCTCTTGAGCAGAACTCAAATACTCCTTTCATGAGGATTGAAAAAAATTAATAGAATAATCTTTTTTTCAAGTTATGATTCTCTAGGATCAGTGATTTTCTGAGTTTTGTAGGATTTATATATTCCCTGAAACTAGCTTGAGAAGTATTTAAATTTACTATAGGTAATGTTTAGAGGAGAAAATTTCCATTTGGAAATGCTATATTCTTTTTTTGTAAAAGTCTAATAGGGATTGATCTGTTTTGAATTTATGAAAAACATCTATTTTACATTAGATATTCCTATTTTTTGGAGGGTAATTATGCTCCAAAGGATGCCTACAAATGACCAAGGGGGGTGCAAATGAAATACAAGACCTATAATATACTTACTCGTATAGGTTGAGATTGTTTTCTTTTCTAAATTATATTGTATTCTATAGACCAGTTTAGTTATTCGTTGAGAAATTTCTAAAGAAGTTCTACTATAATCAATGTCTACCCAAAATTAAAGTGGAAAAGTGTTTGGGGATGGATCATAAAGGGAATTATATTCTTCATCTACATTAGCATCACAGGACTTGTCTAGTGTGGCACTCAAAGGGTGAAGAATAGAATATTAATATTACATCATGGGCTTTATAGATATAATTATCTTAGGGGATGGCCCATTGTTCATTCGATAATTGGTATCATCTTTTAACTGATTTTATTCTGAAGGAACCCTACCTTTATTTTGTATCACCCTAAAAGATTAAATGAAATGTCCATCAATCTTGCAAAAGTCACAGAACGAGGGTATTCACTCATGCTCAAACTTAAATTCAACTATACGGTCATTTGCAAGAAGAAAATTAGACTTTTTACATTCAGAGAACAAATTAACATCAACTATAATTCTATCATAATGTCTTAAATCCCCTTCCGTAGTTATTTGATCCATCTTTACAGGGGATCCAAATCAAGAAGCATGTTCATTTAGAATTTTCGGAATCCAATACACTAGATTTAGACCATGATGCTGAATCCATATTTGGGCGTTAGACTACTTTTGATTAAATTGATAAAAATTATAGTCTCATTCCAAGATTGGAAATTTTGTGCTTGGTGTCAGTATATGACCAAGGATATCCCCATGACGAGTATCATTGTACATTGAAGTGAGAATTTATAAATATTAAATCGTTGTTGAAAGGCATCCAGATCCTCCACCGCTAAGATGAAACCAACCTACAATTTTTTTATAGAATATGAAATGGGAAAATCTGAATTTAATGGATCTTGAAAACCTGACAGGGCATCTATGATTGAAACTCTAGTATTTTGAAGTGAGGGAGCATCAAATTACCATTATAAGATGAACTCCGAGCACCCTTGACGTTGAGCTCCCATTCCTAATTGAGTGAACTCATACTCAAAGGAAAATGTTAACTCTAACAAAGACTTCATAGAAATGAAGAAAACCACCTCTCTTCACTCCTGTGAAAGACTCCATCTCATATTTTCTAAAAAAATTATTTTTTGAAATGATATTAATATAAATTCTATTACATACTGATGTTTAATTACTCTTTATTTAATAAAAAGAAAAGATTATATAAATCATAATGTTTACCAATACATTTAAATGTATTCCCAAAAAAATTTATCATTCATCCTTGAATAACATTTTAACAAAATAATAATAAAAAACAAATGAATTTTATTCCTATAAATGTTTCTAAAAAATATACTAAATCATGTAATATTTATACCATTTTTCCTAAATGGGTGATTAATAATTTTAAAATATAATAAAACATACAATTGTAATCACAAAGTGGCATCTATAATTCTTTAGTCAATGAATAAATATAATCCAAAAAACATTTAACACTATCCATAAGTGTTTAATGATTCTTACTTTCAAAATAACATTGATAAAAATACATCAAAAATTTAATTCTTAAATCTCAACACATAAATACATAATCCATTTTATTTCAACATATTTTATACCATAGAATATGGTTTAACCTTTATATTTTATCATTACCATGGAAAATGGCCCAATTCCAAATATTTAATAAAATGAACTATAAATATATCCAAAGGATGTTATTTATTTCCATCCATCGTACTCTTTATTTTTCCATGTCAATTCACTCCATTATGACCTTATTTTCTAAATATAAAATACATCCAATTCATTTTTAGAAACTTTTATGGTTTTCTATTTACAAATATATACCAAGAAAAAAATTAAGACCTCTTCCATCCATTGTATCCCTTACGTTAGATCACATAAAAATCCATCTTTCTTTTATTTAGTGATTTAGAGAGTTGGTTATGGAATAGGTTTTTAATAATATTTTCAGATGACTATTGAGGAATAATCTAGATATATTTAAAACCTCTGACAATCCCATTGTTTGATAATTTTGACAAAATTTTCCGTTATATTCAATAATAAAATGATTCATTTGGGTTAAAAACATTGACTAAATCCTAAATCCATGGTTTGAGAGAAATTAATTTACTAAAAAACCCGTATAATAACAAATTGGTTGTGTTGATCATGACTCATTATTTTCATTATAATAGACATTTTGGTTATCCTAGGCCATTAATTATCATCATATATTCAATTATTTCATAATTTATTGAAAATAAAATATTAATTATCCAAATAAAATTCCTTAGGACATTCAATATACATGCATAGTAAGTCCTATTGTTATACACCAGAAGATTATTTTGTCAAACCCAATACTCTATTTTTAGATTTATTACTCAAAGGTACATATTTTGTATAGCCACATTTAATTGTAATATCTATACAATGAAATACTTATGGGAAAAACAACATAAACATTACCTTACCAAAACATTATGATGTTCTTCAAATATATATCCTCAAATACTATTATAGGGATATACTCCCTAATATATGTTTTCTAAAATCATATTCCCAATGTTTCTACTAAAAATGACATTTATAACAACTATAATGACTCCAAATCCATTAAACACAATCCTTTGTGTTAAATTTTTAAAATGGTATCAGATATAAACAATTACATCTCGGTGGTCAAAATATTTTAGTATTCATGGTAAACTAGATACCAACATGATACTCCTATTAGAATTGAAAATAGGTATTGAAAAAATTATTTTCACAACATAATTATTACCTATAGAATATATTTTCATATCATTCATATTAATATTCATGTATTCATTTAAAAGGATTGAAAAAAAGATTGATCTCAAATGCTCTAAATGGGATATATTCAGTAAAGGCCATAAGAAATAAATATGAAAAAAATTGACTAATAAAAAAATTACCATTTAAATAATAGTAATAGATTAAATAAAATATAAATATAAATTAATAAAAACACACTCAATTTAATAAATAACCTGAAAATCATTATTGCATAATGAATAATCATTATAGGAAGGTAAATAACTGAAAATAAATTCAATTTCGTCATTAAAATGTTAGTGAATTGTATCCAGATGTAATATAATTATTCAAACATAATGAATATTTATTAATAAATTTTTTATTACGGAAGTTATAAATTATTACATTTTATTAAATTATGCATCAGGATACCTATATTGTGAAGACCATTTACATGAAAATTTAAAACTATTGGGTAGGTATACACTAAAACCATTCAACAAAGTCTAAACAATTGATCCACCTCATTAGACTAATGATATATCAAGGAGATATCTATAATCATCCACCACACTTTTAATAATGTCTAAATAAGTACCCATATATCAAATAATCAATTTAATACATGATTAATATTCTTTAACAACAAATATTTTTATTGAGTAAGAAATATTGATTAATAAATATTTCCAAAGTCATTCAAATAATATTCATTATAGAGAAAATATATAAAAATTTATACAGTTTATGAAATAGTCAACTCAATAATATATATTAATATAAATTATATTTACAATGAAAAAAGATTAAATAGAAGTTATTTTTTCAAGTGATTGTTAACAATTACATAAAAAAATTTCAATGAACAATAAAACTAAACTATTTTGTATCTATTAAATTGTATCATCCTGAAGAATAAACATAAAAAGTGACACTAATCATAATTATATTTATTTTAAACATGTTATATACATCAAAGGGTAAGTATATACCCCACAAAAAAGTCAATAGGTTCATACTCAAAAATATATCTCAATGAAAATCAAATTAAGAAAACATCACAAACAATGGTCTTAATGTGGAACTGAGAATTAATCAATAGATAAATTACATGTATTATATTAAAATTAATGAAACATAACTAAAATTAAAAATACTTAATAAAAATTCATTATAATCACAGTCTAATAATATTAATGACCATGAAGAAATAATTCAATATAGTGAAAACTATTTGAGTTGTGAATATCATTACCACTTTGTAATTTTAATGTAAATTCCTCCATTATGGAATATTTAAAATTTCAACATAAAATAACATGAATTTTAAACAATTATAGACAATACATGTAAAAGGGTAATTATATTCTCTATATAAATTACATTAGGTGCATGACCATACAATGTTCCTTAATAAAGGGAAATTGAGACGAAGTCACGTACCTCAAACTTCATTCTTGTTGAAATTTTTTTAGCATCCTATTTAATGATTGTAAAAATTATAAAGATTTTTACCATGACCATATTCATATTTATAATATAATATATGATTCTCATATAACATTTTTCTAACATTTATCAAATAATATTTCATTAGCTTCATTGTTGTTGGAATTAATTACCATGTTTTCTCAATAAATACATACCATGAAATTTATGGTTCATGGTTATATGATATATTTAAATCATATAAATAATTATAATTAATTTATAAATAAATAATTTAATAATTATAAATATTTTTTTATTCATTATTATTGGAATGGCATGGATACTGAATCACATCTATTCATGGAGATCGTAGCCCGTACGTATGCATGACAGATGATATTATTATATTAAAAAGTGTAATGAAAATGAAGTAGAAGATATATTAATATTAAAAAATAAATATATTATTATATATATAAATTATATAACATAAATTTACCCTTTGAACCTTCCATAGAAAACAAAGGTGAAAAATTAATTACATCCCTTCACGAAGAGGTGGTATCTCGTACACACGAAAAACATTATTATATTTTAAACAACATGGAATATAAGAAAGTATAAGTGATGTAATAAATACAATATATAATAATATATTAAATTTCATATATATTTTAAATCAATCATTATATTCATCCTTGAATTTATTCGAAAAAAAATTAATTACAGTTGTTTATGTTGTGGTAGTCCATCATATATAGGATCAACAGTTTCTTTTCTCATTTGATTGATGAGGATATGTAAATTGGAAATGAACCAAACATAGTATCATATAAATATGTGGAATAATTATATTTTATTATATAATAATGTTTCTATAGTATTTAAATGTGTTGGATGATGAAATTAAAATATGATCTTTTAAAAACATTATGTATTCATCATGATGTTCTATTGGTTTTCCCCGAAAAACATTCATAGGAAAGATTTATATCCAAAAAAGGGTAAACACGTGGTTCTAATGAGATTAAAGAATTAATTTGGGTAGGTATTCTCCTTTTCAACTTGATTTTTATTAGTGAATATGGAATAATAGTGAGTTCCCTATTATAAGTGGGTGAGAGGCCCCACATTGAATTTATGAAAAGATCCATTAATACCATGCCTTAATAATAAATAAATTCTCAAAATGGGTAATTATATATCCTAACTATTTATAATGTCTAAATATGGAAATAAAACAGGTTTTAGAATATTAATTATGTAATTTTAACAATTTTTTTTATTTTAAATTCATTGTAAATCAGTTTTTACCTTCATCATGATAATTAATTTTTTTATTGATTTTACAAGTCATAGTGGTAAAAATTTTATTATGAAATATTAGATAATATAAACTACTTTAATCCTAACTACAGAATTAATTTTTTAAAATTCAATTCCTACGATTCATATAATCTAATTTCAAATTATAGGCGCAAATATGAGGGAAAAGCTGTTTCTTCAAAGAAAAATTCTCATAAGAGAAGTATTGGACAAAAAAATATCCTTGTAGATTTATTTGATCCTTATATATTTCACAATGAAATCTTTTTATAAATTATAAAACCTGTGTATAAGCAATAAATATAGTATTTAATTTAAATTAATCATTATTTATAGATAATATATTATCATACCATAAATAGTATATGAGAATCAATATACCTCGTTTAATATTTGATATCTAAATTAATTCAATAAAAAACATGCATAATTTTGAAGCCTATTGAATCATCATTAAAATGACTATTTCTAGATCCATTCATTAAATATTAATCATTTTAGCTCAAATACATGTTTACATGATTTATATATATTTAATTGGAATCTTAATTAATTCAAAAAAATGAATTGAATTTTGTAATGTTATAACCTTACAAGGATTACCAATTTAGTTTCACTCAATTCATCATTAATTCTATATTATTTCTCTAATAGTGACTAGTTATTCAATAATGGAATCGTTTCTATTATTTACAATCACATTTCGTATATTTAAAAGAATATTGTTTGGACTCTTTATGAACTCAATACTTTTAATTTCAAGAAAATAAATAACATGTAACATTCTAAAATATAATTAATAAATAAGAAAATAGACATCAAATATATAGATTTGAAACCCTCGATATATTTTCCACATTGGGAAATTTAATTTTTGAATTTATTCATTTGATAATTCAAAATCAACTATTGGAAAATTTAATTATTTTTTTAAAACATTTTATGTGGAAATATGAATCATGATTAATGACCCCCAACACTCTATATAATTTACAAATATAATTATATTTATTAAATTCATTTAGAATTATTTTCATTAATATATTTTATTTTTCAATAATGGGTTCTAAAATTTATAAATCATGTGAATATCATGCTCCTGATAGAACCATTTCAGATGATTTTATTATCAAGAATTTATATATATATATATATACATATATATATATATTATTTATAGGAAAGGGATTGATTTTATCATGTGTTTCTATATTTATTTGTGGTCAATTACTATTACTCTCCTTTTAAACTTAATTATGTTCTTAAAATGTTTCAATAGTCGGTTCATTCATAGGATGAAATTTAAAAAAAACAAAGATCTTTTTTCATTTTGTAAATAAATGTTTAATTCCAATCCATGTTCATGAAAGTCCATATGAATAGTAATTTTATTTTGAAATTAGATATTTTTAATTTTAAATATTACAAAAATAGTTTTAAATTTTTTTCCAATGTGATCAGAAAATAATAGGAGATCAAAAATATTTCTTGTAGTTGTCAATGTCGATAATTTTATAATAGACTTTAAAAACATGTTTTAAATAATATTTATAATAATATACAACATTAAAAATAAATGATGAACATAAAAATGAAATTATATATATATATATATGTATATTTCATCGATCCAGTCACTGTTATCTTATAGTAATTAATCCTAATACCTAATACATCTTATTTGAGGGACCCTCCCGACCAACAGTTATCATTCCCTACACATTTTTATTCACAGTTGATCTTGTTTTTTATTATAATCATATAATAATAATCTACAATTTGGAGAACACTATAATATTATCCATATGTCCCCTTGGACTATAAATGAACACTATGATTGATAGTGTACACAATACGCAACACTAAGCTTAAACAAACCCTGAAATAATTTTTTAAATATGTTAATTTTAACATATATATTGAATTGGTGTGTATAAACATGACTTTAATAATTATGAAATATATATATATATATATATCATTTTCAAAAATAATTAATTGATAAACCATTTGTAAATAATTACTAAATTTCTTATTAATGACATTTAGTTCTTCAAAATGAGTTTTATTCAAAAATTATTTCAACTACTTTCACTAAGAATATAATATAATGATGTTTTTATAATTATTGAAAATTTATTTGAACAAATAAAATCCGTGATATAAATCATCATATGAATTTTTACTTAGGATTAAATTTTTATATTTTCCTGAAATAATGTATTTTTCAATGAATAGTGAAAAAATATAGAGTTTAAAAAACTCATAATACTTCAAGTAATTTGAATGTTCCATTATATTTTTAATTTTTATGTAGTAAAATATGATAAATTTTATATATAATATTATATTTAATTAAATTTGAATTATAAATATTCATGATTGTGATGTATGTAAATTTTTATAGGTAAAACACATTTTCATAGAAACTATTTTACATTACATTTTATGAATTTATATTAGAATATATTTTTTACACATATAGAGATTGGATCTTGTAAAATTGAAACCATTTTTGAAATCAAGAGGTATAATTTTTATAAATATTTATCATTTATTGTAGGTCATTATGAATAATCACCATCAGAAATATTATTCATCTCAATAAGGGTAAAATAAGTAAAATAGGATTAAAATCATAAGAAAAGATATGAAAATCCACTCAACACTGTCCTCTATCATATTTTGTCAGTGATGTTCATATCTTTTCACACATTCCTAAATTATATTCCCAATTCGTTGCTTTTTATTTTATTATTAACTTTATATTAATTTATGGAAATAATAAATACAAAATGGAACTCTCTTGAATTTTATAACTATAAAATATTTACAAAAGATTAAAAATAAAATGTTTATCATTATAATTATTTATTTTTGATAATGGATATTTTTTTTATTTAATTTATTTCTATGTTTTAGTGATTAAATTATTACCATAAATTATATGCCAATGTATAACATATTCAATTCATTGAAAAATAAAACAAATTAATTTTAAAAAATATTTCAAATAATAAAATGTCATTATTTCATTGAATTTCATTAATTCAATAGATAAAAATAACATATCATAGTGGATTGAAATGATGATATTTTAATTCCATTTCAATCATGTCGTTTTCAATGTGAATTTAAATTAATAGATCATATAATAAATTTAATAGTATTTTCTGATAAAATAATTTAGTAAATTATAAAAAATAATATGAAAACATAAAAGAGGATATATAGGTTTTTAAAGGGATGAAAATGAAATAAAGTGTATTTTATGAACCAATTTTTACCATATCTGTACAATTATAACAATTTATTATTGAAAAATTTAATACCATAGTTAATATTATAATTGGTTTACAAAGTGGTTAAACAAGAAGTTCGTGTTTATAAAAACCCACAATCATGTATAAATTTAATTATGTGAGGGTGTTTTGAACATATTATCATTCATTAAATATATATCCTTTTGGATTCATTTTTTTAAGAGGGACGTAATTATATTTTAGTCATTGTAGAAATTCAAATTAGGTCATCTCCATCCCATATAAAAGGAAACCTCTTTCTCTCAATTTCTCTAACCAAATTGTGTAATATATCATAACAAAAATATACACAAAGATCTTTTATAATCCATATACAGTATATATTGGTGCTTATATTCTTTAAAGAATCTATACTGTCTTTGAGGATGAATATAAAGGAATTATACAGAGGAAAATATAATCATCTTCACCTTGTCAAAAATAGTAAAATTATATTTTCATTTTATATTAGATACTAAATTAAGGATTAAATATTGTTTGAATTGATGATTAATTATTTTTCAATGAAAATAAATTAGGGGTTATGTCCCAATCCTAATGTAAAAGAACATTAATACATTTTTCTTCTCATAAATTATATATGAGACAAAAACATTCTACCAAAATTAAATAATGGTACCCTTAGGTTAATCATTATCCTTAAAATTATATGCTATTAAATGATTAGGAGTTTCTCTAAATGTAATATCCTGATTTTTTATGTTAAGATGAAACCATTAGAACAATATTCAATAAATGGAATTGAATATTTGGACATAAACTATTATTATCATTTTATTTATTTTTTAATTTATATTATTTTAATTATTTCACAATTCCATGACAATTTCCTTTGTTATTTAAGGAACAAGTAGAAGAGATATGTATTACAAAGTTCATACATAGTTAGTGCTACTTATGAACCCAAATATTTGGGCCCTTTATGATATATAATTTTAGGATTTAGATTAATTAGATTCATGGTTAGTTCAATATTATGAGTATTCTACTCTGTTTTAACTTATATAGTGTTTCATGATATATGTATGCTGGGTGAATTATCATCGAATTATTACTACATGACTATGGGAAACATTTTGGATTAATATCATGAATGTTGATTCCTTTTTAGGGGTTACCATATATGTTACACAATATAACGAGTATCTATTCATTATGACCATGTGGAGTTCTTAATTTAAATAATGTTCCTATTGCATGTTTCTGTAATTATTTTCTTAGCTTTAGCGCAATCTAGATGATTTATCAGGATTTATAATATTATTTATGATATTATTTATGTTTCTCATTTTTAAACATTGTGGTCACCCTTATATCTTATCCTTTAACATCCAGGCCCCAAATTACTCTTCCCCATCCTTCTACTCATATTACACGGATCATACATTAGACCAACTATTCTTTCGGTGGAAATTTTTTTACATAAACTCTTCCCAATATCTTTTATTAATTTCTTTATTCTATTTTCCCTTTCATTCTTCATTTAGGGTTGTTTTTTCGATCTATGATTTAATTTTGATCTTTTTTTGGGAGATTCAATTTTTTAGAGTTATTGTATATCCTATAGAGAATTTTTTTATTATAAATTTTGTAATAACACAATTACTTATAGACTCAGTGTTCTAGTTAGGATGTATCATGCATTGAATTTTATATTTTCTATAATGACTGATTTCCTAATTTTATCCAATGATTTGAATATCATAAATATTTTTTTTGCATACCTATTGACCCTCTAAAAAAATAATTTGATTTCACTATTGATTTATATTGGTAAAACAATTACTACTCAAGGATTATTACCCAAATTTTTTTCAATAAATCTATGAATTAATAGTATTTTTTTAAATTAATACATTAATTTCAATTTAATTTTATAATGAACGATTTTTTGGAATATTATACAAATATTTCTTCTTATTAATTGATTATAGTAATTGATTTTTTATTTTCCATGGCTTGTTTTTTAAAAGTTGATTCTGTAACATGGTTACAAATATGATCATCCAAAGGCCCAACAAGATCAATATAATTGGTTATTAAGATTAAATTAAACCCTTTATTTAATCATCTTATGGTTTTTTATGGAAAAATAAATTTATATTTGAGGATGTGTGTAGTTGTGGGAAATTTTAGATATATGGGAAATTATTCTTATATTGTTAAACCTGATAAGAAGGGGTTACCACTATGAAAAATGATATAAGGTGAGTTTATATTGTGATTATTATTATTATCATCCAAGATATATTTGTTACATTCATTACATGACTCATTTTTGTTTAATGAGGAATATACATGTATTTAGAGGAGATATTGGTACGTCTACAACAATTTTTTATGATTATTTATTGGTTAGTGGGACCATGATATTATCAATCCTTGATTTGGGAAATTTGATCCATAGTTTTTCTTTGTAGTGTATAACCCATTTGTTATAAAGTTGAATCACATATACCACCAATTAGATGAATTCTATATTAGTGTTTCTCCAAAGTTTCAATAGATCTCCAAGCTATTACCATGATGATGTAGATATAACTATTCATATGATAATTGGCATATGGTTATTTTATATTAATTTCATATAACATTTTTTATGATATTAAATGGAATCCAATATAAGAAATATCATTTTATAAATATGTATACAAAACAATCTACTTTTAAAATTTTTATTTCAATGGTACGTTATATCCTAATATTTCCATTTATTCTCTATAACTTATGTATTTTAAAAGAATGATTTAGAACTATTATATATTATTTTAAATGGTATGTTATAAAAAAATAATAAGGTATCTTTTTTATAAAAAATAATAATATAATGAATAGTTTTCATAATTATACGTTGTTTAATTTTTTTTATATAATGAAAATATTAAATTTATATTTCATTTCAGGAAATCATGATTGGATTTTCATTCACAATTGTGCATGGGGTGTATGAAGGATACCTATTTGAAATTGATTATTCATTCCTATAAAATTATTTTTATTTTACGGGTTCTACATAAATACATATAATGGTATTTGGAATCTATTTTTGGTATGGTGGTGTTTTTAAAATTGGGAGTAAATTCCAAGACATGTAGAGAAGGGTGGATGTGGTTCTTATTTTTTTTACTTCCATTGTATGAAGACAAATTTTCTTTATTTCACAATATATTCTTCTATATGTTTTTAATTTCTTATACCTGACCATAGTTTTTATGACATTAACTTTGTAGTTGGTTTATTTATTGTAATTCAATGGTTTATGAGTCATGTTTATCTCTTATAATGTGTTTGGTTATTTTTATATTGTTGATTATTCTTATTTTATTTTTATAGATCCTTCCGTACTAAGTATGAATTTTAGACATCTGACTTGAATACCTCTTTGTATTATTAACTTTTTATGAAATTATTAATTCTAAAAATTTATAATTTTATTCCCATTAACTAGTTTCTGATAAACCCTTGATGGGTACAAACCTCATGCCAAGTCACAAGACATATCAGGTACCCAAATCAGGGGCTTCCTTTTTAACATCATGAAAAAATAATACCATAGCCCAGAAATTATTTGGGATGTCATGGAATGGTATATGACTATTAAATATCCTTGGAAAGATACATATAAGTGTATAGTAAATAGTTTTCATATTGAACATTGAGTTACCACGATTGATCTCTATGTTTGTGTCTAGAATTTGAGATTTTTTATCTCTATTTTATTTTTATTTAGTATATATATTTTAAAGAGATTATTAATTGTTACATATTGAAAATATATAATTTAGAGAAAAAATTATATGAATTTTAGGGACACACGGGTTCCACATTTCTTTGGGATATAATTTTCAGACCATACATCTATTTTTGAAAGCATATAGTGAAATCAACAAGGTTATCACATGGTTTTCCACAACATGCACACAAATCAAGTGAATTTGTTTATTTTTCATATTCATTTATTTGTAATTATTTTTCATTAAAATTGATTTTATCATTACATATTATTTTTTATAAATGAAATTATTCATTATTTTATGACTTGTTTATTGTAATTCAATTTATAGTATTTAGTTTTTCATGAGAGTTTATTGTGCTATAATTTTATGGGATGTAATTTAAAATTCTCAAAAGATGTTATGGAAATATTTATGGATTCTAATGATTATAATTTTTTTAGAATGATTCCAATGTTTATAATTTCATTTATAATGTTTTTAGTCTTCTAGATTATTTATGTAGTTTTTTCTTCTTATTAATGTAGTTTATTCCCTCATTAGGTTCTCATAGAAATTGATGATGGTGTAGTAGTTGATACACTATATGTAAAATATTTGGTCAATCAATTTAAATCTGAGTATGATAATAAGCATAGATTCTATCCTCTCTCAACTAAATCTAATTACTATTTAATGTTATTTAGATCATAATCCATCCTACATTCCTCAGATGTAGGATTCACATGATGTAAATGTGTTGTTTTGTGTTGTTGGGAAAATAATGGCATTTATTTAACTCATAATGTTTCTTTAAGAACATGTTTTTCTATTATTCTTGGTGGTACATATTGGATGTTCTAAAATGTAAAACTAATGATATTTATTTTTTATTATTAGTTGTATAATTAAATATTTTTAATCTTCACATTGTTGTTTCTATTTGTTTCATCATTTTTCTGGAATTAATAAGAATATAGCTATAAAATATAGGATAATAATAATGTGGGACATGCATCGCACATTGAATTGACCAGGATAAATAGAAATATTCCTCTGGAAAAGAGTACAACAAAATGAACAATATGATTATATATTGAATTGGTCTTTTCCTAGATGTTCACAAGGGGAACTCCTACGTCATACTATTGACTACAATTCAATGATTTTTTCTATTAAAAAAGTAATATTTTCTAATATAAGGTGTCTCACAACATACCTCCCTCATTTTAATTCATATTGACCTTAGTGACATTGAGAGAAGATATCTCTCGTACTATGTCTAATATTTGATCCTCCATGCCTTGAATATATTTCTCATTCTTTAGGTAAATTACTCAATCCATATTCATATCGATTATTCCCCTCTCATTCTCCTATTATAGCTATATTTAATATATTCTTTCATGCCTTAATGGAATATTGGGTCAAAATTATTGGTTCATGGTGGTCTGAATTTGGTTATTTTTTTAATTTATGGTTATATGGTTAATTAAAAAATTATTTTTTTTCTTCAACGCAAAAAGTGATGCATTCTATAAAATTATTACTCAATCTTCAATTACCTTATGTATGTGTAATTGTAAACATATTTTATTAAGTGTGTAATTCGGTTCATGATTTTTTATGTTTCTTGCTAGGTAAATTATATGTTTAAATGATATCTGTAATCAACTCAGAATGTCAATGATGTGATTCTCCAATGGAACAATGGTTTACATGTAATCTCAAATGAGAATTGTAATACCATATATTGATACTATGTTTTAAAAAAAATTAAATAAAAAATTGGAATTAAAAATGAATTAACATCATTTGGGTCATTGGAAAAGAGAACGGGAGTGATGATTAATTCTTTATGTGGATTTATTAAATGATTATTTATTTATTAAATCAATTTTTATTATAATATAAAAAACATTTCTAAAATTTATATTTAATTATTATAAAAAAATATTCCCTCTTTAGTGGTTTTAATTATATTGACCAAACTTTTTATTTCATAAATATTAAATATCTTTATCGTATACATCATTATAGGGAATAATCCTAGATCAAAATGAGTAGTGTCTTTCAAAAATTTGTCTCGTACATAACTTGTACATAATAAAAAAACATTTTTTAAATCCTTCATCTTTATCATTATAAAATTATGAATTCTATTTTCTACAGGTAATAATGTAATGATATACATCAATGAAATTGGTTAGATAAGATCCCCATATGAGGATGAGTATAGGACATGAATCAATATAACATGGGTGAGAAAAGTCATTTTGAACATTTCAAAATAATCTTATCATTATCAACATCATGAGGGAAACATGTGGTAATGCCATGAAAAGCAACAATGCATAAAAATAAAACCTCATGTCATAGTGGTCAAATACCACACATAGTTGTGAAAAAATATCGTATCATGTTCATGCATAACATATGTACATAATCATGGCCTCACCATTGGGAAAAAAGAAAAAATCATTTACAAAAATAATAAAATTATATCATAAGATACATCACATTACCCAATGAATTTTAGGTCTACATAATTTTGGTCCCACCTATCAAATAATAACATTTACATAATTATGTTTGCCTCCTATAATGTATAAAAATTCAAATATAGAAATAAACCATCGAATGGAATGGATTTCATAAGTATTTAATAAAGAATAAATTCATGAATAAACATTAGGGTTCCTCATTGAATGAAGAAGATCATACATTGAATAAGAAGTCATTTTTATTTTGATAATAAAAAACACATGAGGAGTTGAAGGATTATTTTCAAAAGAATTACTTTTTGAGAAATCATTGTATTTCAAATAAAAATAAAAATGGAAACATTTATATCTAAAAATGGGGGAGGTATTGAATTATATTTTAGGAACAATGATGGAAACTCCACACTGAATATTTCATAAAAGAGGGATAAACTAATGAAAAGTAATTAGTTTCAGGAATCTCCATAACATCAATCCTGCTTTTTTTAGGCGTTCCTGTAACCTAAATATAATTCATTGGATTATTAGAACATAGTTTTCTTTGTAGTGTGACTCTCCTCTACATAAGCATCCCGATTTTTTTAATAAGTTCTGAGTCGAGCCTTATGAAATATTATTTTTCCAATTCCCTTTTCCATAAACCATGTGAAAAAACCATGGTCTGGTTTGTGGTTTGGATTAGATTAATGTGAGGTGTCCCTAACCTAATTAATAAAGAATTCCCTCAACATTCCTATAAAAACCCACAAAAGCTCCCACTTCATCAAAACTAAAAGCATTTGGAGGTCGTCTAACCTCAGACCTAATCTCTCTATAATCATCCCAAGTGGCGCAAAGATCCCATGAATCCCCTCTCAAGCCTCTCTCAAGCATTTGGATGTATACTTCCAAGTCATGGATTTTTCTTCCTTTCTAATTTTTGTCCAATTTTTTATTGTGTTGTTATACCCATATAATATCTTTTATAAATGTTGGGGTATTGTTTTTATCCTTTCCCATATATCCATCTTTATGTTTGAATGATGGGAGATCCCTTTCTCTCTCATTAAATGAATATCATGTACAACCGTTATTATGCCGAAATTTCGAATGGAATTTCTCTCTCTTCATTTACATTCAAGTAAATCTTTTGTATCATGAATATAAATCCCATTTAATTTGTTGGGAAGATTATCTATATGACCCCCTTACTGTTCATGTAATGTTAATATAATGAGACACCCCTTTCTCTCTAATCAACCATTTTAATGAGATCTTATGTCATGCCGTTATGCTGCCGAAATTGCACTATGCTTTTCCTGGCCAATGTCATTGTGTAGTGAACACAATGCACATTTTGATATCAAGGGTATTCACTTTTATGCATATTTAATTATTATTTTTTAACTATTTTCATGTATGTATTACACATTTTTTTATCATTGAAAAATGATTAGGTTGAATTATTAAATGTTTTATGAACCATGTGGCACACTTATGCATGAAATTAAATGTTTATTAAGGGTGCCCCCTTATAGTGCTCCAATGCATTGGGTAAAGTATAGTATTATGATACGTCATGTGAAATGGGTTTTTACTCATTCTAATTCAGGTTCAACGAGGTTTTACTCGTGCTTCATGTGCAAAGAGGGTTTACTCATGCTCTATGTGCAATGAGCCTTGGATCATGATAATTCCATGTTAATCTATGTTTCCACATTTCCATTTTATGACTATCATACTTTATCATGACTTAATGTTAATGATTATCTTGTGATCTATTGATATACATATTTTTTAACATGTATTGTATTCTCCATTTTATTCTGTGGTTAATCCCTTACAGGGCTTTATAGCTCACCCTTTTCTTATGCATGTACTCATGTTATCCCATGCAATGCTAATTAAGAGGGAATGTTATGGGCATATAAATGAATTTTCCAATAAAGATGTTGTATTTCATGATTTAAGTGATTATGTAATGATCCAAATCCCCAAAGCCACTAGACCTCTTGATCTTCTATTTTGTATCAATTGAATTTTATGTAATAAATTATATTTAATTGTGTAATAAAAAGATTAGTGTTGTCATAGTTGGTTTCAAAAGATAGGTTTATTAATTTTTGTGATTAGGATTAGAATACCATAGTGAAGACATAAATACACGAATAAGTATATTAAAACCATCTCTAAAAATTGGTTACTATTGAGTAATTGGTTTATCAAAGAAAATGCATTTGTGTCTTGATACGAGTAGTTAGAGGCAGCTCTGGCACAAATGTATCATAGGGGTAAAACCTGAAAACACCACTTTGAGATAGACTCAAACGTGAACTGGTGCATGACAATGGGCCTTGCTACACTCTAGGTTTTGACACTACTAATGGATATGCTTTTTTAAATTCATAAGCATAGTATGAACCATTATTAATGGAGTTAATTAAATGTCCCCTAAGAATATATGTTTGAAAGAGGATCACCGATAGCATAGATTGAAGCCTATAGATTCATAAGTTAAGGAAATAAAAGTTATTTATATGTCATCAGTTTATTCCTTGGATTACCCTTTATGTGTTACCCATAAATTTATTTCTAATTCTATACAATGGTCTTTAATAGGAGGACTAGGCATTACAACTAATGTGAAGATCAATGTGATGACTGTGAAAATGTGATGCCCAGTCCTATGGGAGCGGTAATCATGAAGATTGTCACACATTTCTCTCAGTTAACTCAAGCCTTAAATATAAACATGGGTCCAGAAGAATTTTCATCCCACCACCCCCAAGAAATAACGGGTTTCTATCATGGGATTCATGAGACAAAGGCCTCTTACTTTTAATGGATCATCCAATCCCACAATCGATGAACAATGGAGCAAGTCCCTTGAAATGATCTTCTACATCCTTCAATGTTCTAAACAAGAGATGATTCTCTTGGATGCATATCATATGGAGGGAGAAGAATACCATTCGTGGATGTTGATCAAAAATATGAATCCTGAGGAGTAGATCGAGGCGTTGGAATGGAAGAATTCCTGGAAGATGTTTTTTGATTAATATTTTCTATGCACCCTCCAGATAAAGATGGAAAGGGACTTCCTTACATTCAAGAAAAAATATGATGAATATATTGGAGTTTATGAGAAAAACATCACAAGGAATGCACGATACACTTCTGGATTTGTCTTTACCCAAAAATTTAAGGTTGACCGCTTCTTTGGTTGAATGAAAGCTAGCCCGCGGAAAGCACTGGCAATCTGTGACTTCGACAACTTTGAGGAAATTGTTTGTTGTTCCCGCAGGGTCAAAATAGAGATCAGATATTCTCAAAGGTATCATGGGGATATGAAGCATAAGGTGTACATAATTTCTGGTGGTCTTATGGATAAATCAAATGGTGCAAAGAAGTTTCAGCACCCCACTTGCCAATGGTGCGGAAAGAAGCACCCTGAAAATTTCCAGAAGGGGACGAATGAATGCATTAGGTGTGGAAGAGAAGGGAACCTGGCTATTAATTGTCGGCTTGAAAGACTTGTAGCTGTGATAGATGAGAGGAATTCTCCATTCGAAACACAACACATGGTTCATTTCTACTACTGAAAAGTAACATGGCATCATTCAAATCAGTGCCCTAAGCCATTGGTTTTAAGAGGCAACCAACAACCACCAAGGTAGCGAGGGTGAGAATTTACCATCACCACTGCTGAAGAGAACCCCTAAATTGATGTGGTGACAACTATGTTAGATATTAATTGAAGAATAGTGAATGTATATTTTTAATAAGGTTCTACTGATATTTTTATATCTCGAAAGTTTAGTAATACAGTCATAGAACCACCACAAATCATGTAAATGATGATGTCTGTGAGTACGGAAAAAGGGATAATCATTGAATCCCCTGAATATAACTCATTCTCTATCATAATATATGGATTTAATTTCCTGAAGAACCTCTTCATACTCCGTTTGTGGAATTTTATGCAATTATTGGCTTGGATTGACTTTCAATAACATAAATTTTCGTGAGGGGGAAATCACTTTCCATTTGGAGAATCAACCCCCGATTCATTACAAGTGCAATGAGGAAGATGAATCATCATTATCTCCATCATCTCAAGTGTGTATATTACATTCCTATGAGCCCACATATCATTCATAGATGACTGAGTTTATGGAGGAAACCATAGTTGGAGACATTCCTACAGTGGGGGAATTTGCTTAAGTCTTTCTAGAGTAATTGAATGGCCTTCCTCCTAGAAGATATGACGAATTATAAATGGATCTTATTCCTGGGGAATTTCCAATATCCAAGAATCAATATAGAATGGTTGTTTTAGATCTTGAAGAGATGAAAAACATCTACAAGAGAATCTGGATAAAGGGTTTATATGCCTAAGTGCTTCACCATGTGGTGAACCAGTCCTATTCATCAAAAATAAGGATAGGATAATGAGACTTTTCATTGATAATCATGACTTCAAAAAAATCACAATAATGAAAAAGTGTCATCTTCCACGTATTGATGACGTTTTCAATCAGCTACATGGATCTAAATACTTCTCCAAGGTGGATTATCAGTCAGGATTTTATCAAGTAAGGGTGAATAAAGAAGATATCCCCAAGACTACTTATCGTACAAGATACAAGCACTTTGAATTATTATTAATTCTTTTCGGATTCACTAATTCTCAAGAAAACATCATGGACTTGATGAATTTTGTCATTAGTGATTACCTCGACAAATTTGGGGTAGTCTTTATAGATGATATTATGATATACTCCAACAACTAAGGAGGAACATGATAAGAATCTAAGAACTTTACTAGTGACATTGCGGAAGGAGAAGCTATATTAATAGTTCATAAAGTGTGAGTTCTGGTTGGAGGATGTCTCATTCTTGGGCTATATCATTACAATAAATGGGATATATGTGTATCCACCAAAACAGATTCTATTGAGGGATGATTGAGGTCAACATCGCTGATAGAAATATGTATATTTTTTGGGTTATCTTGATATTATCAACGATTTGTGAGAAATTTCACACAATTTTCCAACCCTCTTACCAAGTTAACTAGGAAAAGAGTAGAATTTTCATGGAGTTTTTAATGCAATGAATGCTTCAAGAAGTTGGAAAATAGGCTTATAATTATGCTTGTGAACACTTTACCCACAAGTGGAGAACTCTTTGTGGTATTCATTGATGCATCGATGAAGGGACTAGGATGTGTGTTGATACAAAATGAAAAATTCATTGCCTATACTTTAAGGAAATTGAATGTTCATAACCATAACTATCCAACACGTGATCTTGAGTTGACTGTAGTGATATTCGCTTTGAAAATTTGGCAGAATTATCTCTTTGGAGAGATGTGTGAAATATATACTGATAAAAAATCCTCAAGTATATATTCACACCAAAATAGTTGAACATGCGCCAATAATGATGGTTAGATCTGATCAAATACTATGACTACTCATTCCATTACCACAGTGGGAAAGCGAACAAGGTGGTAGATGCCCTAAGTAGAAATCACCCATCGATTCTATAATTGATGAGTATTGAAAAGGATCCAATCATCAAAGATTTAATGAATATGGACATGGGAATAATAAAGAAGGGAACATCATCAATCCATTCAAAAATGATTGCTCAACCATCACTTTTGGGAAGGTTAAAGGATGCTAAAAAAGAACGATGTGGGAATTCAGAAAAAGAAGTAATCTATCAAAAAATAGAAAACCATAGAGTTTAATGTTAATAAAGAACGAATTGTGAGATTTGGAAAATGAATATGTGTTCCATCAAGCCTAGAGCTGAAGAAGGCACTTTTGGATGATGCACATTGTTCAAAATTCTCCCTTCACCCAGGAAACACAAAGATGTATCGATATCTCGAAGAGCAGTATTGGTGGGATAATATGAAGAAAGAGATTGCTGAATATTCATCAAAGTGCCTGGTCTATCATCTTGTGAAGGAAGAGAGGCAGAAGTCTAAGGGGATGATGCAACCATTTCCCATAGTAGAATTCAAATTAGAGATCATCACCATGGACTTTGTCACCAAACATCTGAAGACATCCAAAGGAAACAATGCAATATGGGTTGTTGTGGGTCATCGTACCAAGGATGCAATCTTCATTCTAATTTATGATGATTTCTCATTGGATCAACTGGCACAGATATATATCTGGGAAGTGGTAAGGCTTAATGGAGTACCAATATCTATATTGTTCGATAGAGATCCAAGATTCACCTCTATGTTTTGGAAGAGTCATCAACATGATTTGAATACTAAACTGAACTTCTATACGTCATATCATCCACAAACTAATTTCCAATCTGAGGGGAATATCAAAAAAATTGAGGACATGTTGAGTGTGTGCCCAATAAACTTTAAATGAGGATGGGATGAACATATTCCTCTGTTTGAGTTATCTTATAATAACAGTTTCCACTTGAGCATCCAAATGTCACCATATATAGCCATTTATGGGAAAAGGTATAGAACACCGAAATTTTGGGATGAGGTTAGTAGCATATCAAGGTGGGCCAGAGTCGAAAAAGGAGTTATGCCGATAACCATCAACGATACCTTGAGTTTAAATATGGAGACATGGTATTTCTACACATATCTCTATGTAATAAGGTCATGTGGTTTGGAATGAAATTGAAGTTATGTCCAAGGTACATAATCCCCATCAATATTCAAGATCATGTAGGGGCTATGGTCTATCGACTAGCACATCCACTTACCATGGCCAAGGTACATGATTATATTAATGTATAACTCTTATGGAAGTACATACCAGACCCATCACTTGTACACTCTTCAGTGGTGGTACAGTCTGAGGTTGATCATTCTTATGAGGAGCAACCAGTGACGATCTTAGATTGTAGAGAAAAAAGTTCTACGAAATAAGACAATCTCCCTGGTCAAAGTGCTATGGAGAAACCACAAGTTTGAATAAGCGACAAGGGAATTAGAGGAAATAATGAAGTTGTGTTACCCACATCTATTTTAGTGTGGGAAATGGAAATTTCGAGGGGGAAATTTCTAAAGGGGGGAAAATTATAACGACCCACACATTAATTAAAATAAATTACTCTTGATCTAATTAATAATATCTTTATGTAAAATGTTTATATAAAATGTCTACTTCTTTGGTTTTATGTTTTTGGATTTTATAATACTGGTAAGTATTGTGATCGTTGCTAATATAGTCATTGAATATTGATCACATGATTAGTATAAATATAGGGCATTAAAAAATCCAATTTACTCATACAAAGGAAGTGATGGCCTCATCCAGTAGACATTCCCCTTAGGAAGCGTATTTGTTAGAGCTCGAAAAGGAGGTGGAATAACTGGGATTCTCTCTTGTCCAAGCTCAATCCGAGCTTGAACACAATAAGCTTGAGTGGAACTGCCTATGGGAAAAGTGGATGTTGATAGAGATTAGCACCTAAGCGATGTTATCCGAGCCACCCCAAGAGTCTTTCACCATCACACACCTCACCCTTTGGCCTTATACAAGTGTTTTAAGGGGTTATTTAACAAGTCCAAGTTACCATGGTGATGTACAATAATTTTTTATATAATAATAAATATAATTTCATTTTATTTTTGATACCTTGTAAATAGTTTTTAAATTAAAAAAAGTATTTTTAGTTAATGTTCAACTAAAAAATCATTTTTAATGAATTGATTGATTTTTGAATTTAATATTATTTTCATAAAATAATTTTATTATTATTAAATAAATTTTATATTAAATATTATTGATTTCATAATCTTATGAATGCAATTGTAAGTTTTATTAAGGTATTAAAAGCCATTTTCATCAAAATCCATGAATTGTCGATAAATGTTGTTTTTTATTTTAAAAATGAAAATAAAATTATTAATAAAATTATTTAGAAAAAATGAATATTATTTATGGAATCAGCACATCAAATTTATCCAACGATGAATTTTTCATTTTTTTCTGATAGAGTCAAATATTTGGGTAAAAATTAAATACTGTTGAAATATATTATGTGTTTTACAACATCATAATGACCCAATAGTTATGTTATAAAATACTATATACATTATGTACAGGAAATATATGTTTTACCATTAATATAATGTGATTATGGGTTTGTTTCATTTTATTTACAATGCATTAGTGGACCATTCAAGACATATTAAACATTTTGTCTTCATAAATTAGATTACTTGGGAGTGTGACTCACCTCCACATAAGCATCTCCATTATTTTATGAAGTCAATTATTTGGATTTATAAAATATTTTCTTCCACTACCAATTTCTAAAAACCAAGGGAAAAACCATGTGCTGGTTTGTGGTATGGATTAGATTAATGTGAGGTGTCCCTAACCTAAATAATAAAGAATTCCCTCACCTTTCTTATATAAACCAACCCAAAATCGCACCTACTCCTCAGTGAAATCATTTGGAGTTACTCCTACCTTTGACCTCCTATCTCTATAATCCAACCAAGGTTCCCCAAAGACCCATGAAGCCTCTATCAAGCCTCTCTTAATCCTTTGGAAGTACACATCCTAGTAAGAGTTTTTTTCTTCCTTTCTCATTTAGTAATATTTTTATTAATGTTCTTATTCCATTTTAATTTAAATTATAAATGTTTTTGTATGTTTTTATACCTCACCCATACTTCCCTATTTATGTTTTAATGATGGGATACAATTTTATCATGCATTAAATTCCTCCCATGTGCATCTGTTACTATGCCAAAATTCCGAAAGAAACTCTCCTCTCCTCATTTACATTCAAGTAATTATTTTGTATCATGAATCTATATTCAATTAAATTTATTGGGAAATGTATCTATATGACCCTCGTACTATACATGTCATGTAAATATGACGAGAAACCCCTTTCTATCTCATCAATCTATTTTATAAGTTATTATGTCACCCTGTTATGTTGCCGAAAGTGTACTGTGCTTTTCCAAGCCAAAGTCATTGTGTAGTGAATACCATGCCCATTTCACTATCAAGGGTATTCAATATTATTCACATTTCCTTATTGTTTAACGAGTTTCATGTATGTATTAGTAATTCTTTTATCATGGAATAAATTATTATGTTGAATGATTCAATGTTTTATGATCCATGTGGCACAGTTATGCATGAAATGAAATGTTTAAGAAGGGTGTTCCCTGATAGGGATCCAATGCATTGGGTAATATATAGTATCATGATATGTCATGTGAAGTGGATGTTTACTCGTGATAATTAAACTGTAATGAGGGTTTACTCTTTCTTCATGTGCAATGGGGGTTTACTCATGCTTCATGTGAAATGAGACTTGGGTCATTCTAATTCTCTATTAAGTGTTGTTACCACATTTCAATGTTATGATTATCATGATTTATTATTCCTTTATGTCTATGATTCTATTGTGATATATTAATATTCATATTTTCTAACATGTATTGTATTACTCTTGTTATTCTATGATTTATCCCTGACTGGGCTTTATATTTCACTCTTTTCTTATGCAAGCCGTCATTTTATCCCATGAAATGCTACGTATGAGGGAACATAGTGGTCATGTAAAAGGTTTTTTCAATAAAAATGTTTTATTTCATGTTTTAAGTTGTTATGTAATGATCCTAAGCCCCAAACACACTATAAATCTCAATCATCTTTGTTGGATCAATGTGAAGTTTATGTAATTAATTATGTTTAATTGTGTAATTAAATGATCAGGGTTTTCATATGAATATTCCCAAAAAAAATTGTGTACAATGAAATGATATTTACGAAAATATAATATAATACCCAAACCAATGATGTAATTTATGATTGATCAGCCCAATAAAAGGACTTGGGATTGAGAATACCATTACATTAAATCTTTATTTATTTTTTATGTTTTCTACATAAAAAAATGAATAAGATTATGAAAACATAGTTCCAAATTTGATTTATGTTCATTATTCCACTATTTATGCATTATAATTATTTTATTTTAATTTTTAAAACTATTTGAAAATTATCAATTGGTTTGATATCATATTCTTACTAAATTCTCCCACATTGATTGGATTTCACAATTTCCATTCAATGTCATTTATACATAAGTATAATTAACTCCATAAGAATATAATAAATTTAATAAAATATTTATATATTATTTATCATCAATAAATTACATCCATGATGTTTGTTATATGTATTGACATGGTAATGTCTCCATAGGTGGTTAACCGACCTTTGAGAGGACAATGTCAAATGAGTGGGAAAGTGGATTTTGAAATTTATATATATAGAAAACATGATTTGTTTATTAGGTGTATATAATTAATATAATTCTAAATTATTTCGTAATTAATCATCACATGTTTTGATTTAAAATGGGTGATGAAAAAAAGTGAATTAGAAAATTGAGAGAGAATATTTGACTAAACCATAATTAATCCTCATTATAGCTTCACTTGTATCACTATAAAACTCCCTTGATGACATTAGCTCGATTACTCTAGAATGTCCCTAATGATTATAAGGGGATTAAGAAGAAGTATTTTGATATAGTTTATTATATGGATGTTTGTGTATGAGTTTTTTTCTATGGGATGGGAGTTTGGATTATAATAATTTAGGAGAAGGGAATTTTTTGAGTAAAATATTTTATAAAATAATATATTGATGGTAAGACATATAATAGTGATTTTTTGACCATATAAATTATATAAAAATATAATATAATGGTTTAACATATTAAAAAATAATATGAATCCAATTCACTTATTCTATTTAAAGTAATGTGGAAGGAAAAAAATGTTATTTTAAGGAATCACTTTTGACTTCTGTATTTGAATTAATAATTTTCAGTACATAAATTAGTTTTATTTTATTTTAATGGATCTATTATGAAATTAATTATATGATTGCCAAAAATAATGTTTTAGAAATTATTATGTCATAATTTATTCATGAATAATTTATTTAATATATATGTTTTACATTAAAAACTGTATTTTTACTATAACCCACAAACTTTATATATTTCAGAATATTTCCAAAAAACAACCCTTGGAAAATTTTGACATGATGATTTCAAAAATTATATTCATTATTAATTATTTGTTTCTAGAATATGAAAATTTAATGTTAAATACAAACTTTATGAGTTTTGTGAAATATTTAAAAATACAGTTTATTAAAAATGACATAATATTTTATTTTAGTGTTTTAATGATGATATTATTTTTTTTTTCAAAAATAGAATATTTATATTTAATTAAATTAATCATTGTAAATATTAATTATATAACAATTTATTATTTTTAGATCAAATTTCAACTACAGTGGCTTACTATTACCAATTATAATGATCACATTACTATTCCAATGGTGACATTACCTCAGATAAATACCTCTTTATTCATTTATTAATTATCCATATAAATTTATTTGAAGTTTTTAAACTTGTTTTTTCTATAATTTGTATTGTTTTAATGGTATTTTATATCATTTCATTCGTTTTGTTTGTGGTATTGATGATTTTAAAAGAATGGGTTGATCCATATTTTCCAATTTAGGCTTTTATATGTCATTATTTTTTTCCCATTGTAATTTTTGTAATTTTAATTTGTTTAATAGTTAACTAATTTAATGATTTTAAATAATGGAATATATTTTTTTTATCTACATATTGTATATGTATAACATGATTGAAATTTATTTCAATAAGAGAATAAAAATTATATACTCTGGGGTGTTATATTAAATAAGTCCCCTTTGATTCTATATTATTTTTCAATGTGTGGGTGTATGAGACCCTATAAAAGAAACTTATGATTTTATAAATGTTGTGAATTTATAATTATATGCGGATAAAATATTCATCATAAAATGGGATATTATATGAGAGGAAAGTTTGGGTGAGTTTCAGTTTTTGTTATACTTTTTGTTGTTGTATTGATCGTTATAATTATGTTTCATCAACATTTTCTTTGGTAATATAAACCAAAATACTGATGATTAATGCGAATATTTATTCCATACCAGTTATTAAGATAATATCAGTTTCCACCTAATTATGTTTTAGGGTATGTTCGAACTTCCACTGATTCTAAACATGGGGTATCCTAGTCATGTCGATTGTATTAAAAATAAATATAAACTGGTAATTTTTCCCTATTTAGACAAATATCACATTCTATAAAATTAAGACCATGCCTAGATTATATGAATGATATTAATTGGTTGGTGGTGTTATTTTGTGTATTCCATAGGAAAATTTATTTATTCCTTGTTTATTTGATAAGAGTGGAATCGTTAGTTGATTTCCTTTACTTAATGTATTATATTCATTTGAAAAATGGATGACTCTTAATGGAAAATTTATTTATAACGTGTGAGTGGATTTTCTAGAGGATTTTGGAAACAAAATTAGATTTGGATTATGTAGGACATATAAAATTGTATATTATTTGGATAACTTGAGGATGAAATTTTACTGAGTTCTTTTCAAGTAATTTTTTATATTAGATAATATTGTATTATTATTATAAAAATAAATTATTTTTTTATGAAAATGTATATTTTAATTATCTAAATTACTAATATTACTTATAAAAAAAATTTATAGAATATATTTTAAAAAATCCTACTGGGAAGTTTTTCTCACACAATGCATAAGCTACTAAGTGTTTATAGATTTCATATTTTATCAGTCATGTACATATGCCCTAGTCCATTTTTTTGTTAATGTTTCTCTTGGTCTAGAAGTTGGATATTGTGGGGGTCCATGGGTAAAATGGGGTTTTTGGACAATGTCTTGTTTTTAGTATTTTTGTATTGAATGTATTCTTTAAATGATCCCATATCTCTTCATTAATCCATCTTGTGTAATTTTTTTAATTTCAATGATTTTTTTATATTCGTCTATATATTTTTATTTATTTGGGTTGTATTTATTCATTTATTATTCACTTTATTTGTCTGTATTAACATAATTTATTTTCTTATTTTTGACAATGGGCATTAAATATTTGTATGGGCCATACATGATTTTCAGTTAGAATTACATATGTTTAGTTGTTTTAATTGGTGAAACTATTTCCATGGGTGATTTTATATTATTAATAGTCAATATATGATCTCCCTTTCAGATAGGTAATAACTATTGGTCTATATAATGATTCATTTTGGTTGATCCTTTTTTGGTTTGTAAAAAAATGATATCATATATTATATTTTTCTGAGGGATCCGGGGGTAAATAAAATTCATTCTGTTTTTAGTGGTTTCTAGGTAAAATAGATATTTCAATTGGGTTTTATATGAGATTTAAATCATAAATAGGTTCTTTATAACAACATTTCATGATTAGACATGAGTTTCCAGGGTTAGATAGTGTTGTAAACCTTATATTGAGTTGTGACTTGGTCATGAAAATATAGTCTTTATCTATTAGGGGTTTTTTTGATATTATTGTGAGTCCTTTTTGTGAAAAATTGAATGGATATCCCATAATTCTATTGTATTTTTGTTTTTATGTAATTTCTATTAGAGATCAAGGACCATATTTATGGGATTTTTATAGAGGATGACACATTGTTTATAATTGGTCGTCCATGAAATGTTTTTAATTTATGCATGGATATACACTCATTTGGATATATTTTAGTTGAACACTTTTGGATCTAAAATGTGTTATGAAGGTGTCCATTTGGAATTCGAGTTGATTTTATAAGGGGTTTCCCTTATTATCATTGCATTTGACTTTTTTTTAATGTTTCATAATGTATTGATTATGTGACTGTTGAACAATGGTTTTAGAGAAAAGTATAAATGGTTCATGAATAGTTTTAATATAAAATATATAATTTATGATGGTTCTTATGATTTTTATTACTTACTAAATTCTGTGGGTTAAAATTATTAGTAATATTACTTTTAAAAATAATAAAACATGGAATGTTTATAGAAGAAAATATAGAATGCAATTTTTTTATGAAACTATTTTTTTATACAAAACTGGACTTCTGGATTTCTTTTATCGTTTATTTATAATATTTGAAAAAATATTGGTTACACAATTTTCAATTGAATATCTATTAGTAATGAATTTTTTTATGGAATTTTGTAATCCATGTGTTATTTTTTATTCATACTAATATGTTCGAATATATTTTTATATAATCAGAATGGAATAAAATGGTTTTAATTGATATTTTTTATGAATATTTACTAATGTGGTTATCATTATAAATGGACAATTTTATTATCAGTTATAAATTATATGTTGGTTAACAATTTTAATTATGTAGAGTTTTTAGATTTGTTTTTATAATACCATTTTATAGAGGATTATTATCTATTCTTTAGTAAATTCCTCTCAAATGGGTTCTAGAAAAGTTAAATATTGATCTTCTTTGAGGGTAATCTATATGGTGAATCCCTTATTAATTATTCAAAGATCCCTTAAATTTATTACTTATCCCAAATTCATAATATAGGGGTGGAATTGGAAAATTAATCAAAATTCGACCCAATTTCTATATTCCTAGATCACCATCAACCATCATCTAGTTGCGATTTATGTTCAATTAAATTGATGGGGTGGAAAAAAAGGGTTGAGTAAATACTTTAAGTTCATGATATTTCATTTTAATGTGAGTGTACGGTGAAGGATATTGTCATAATTTCCTATAAATATTTTTACTCTCTCCCATGTTAGTCATAAACAATTCCAAGAAATATTTTCCTTCATGGTGTACTGTGAGTTTGTTTTTTGGATGATGCTTTATGTGAAATTTTTTATAATGTTGATTCATAGTTTTTTGGGTCCATTTTGGAGTTTTTATATTATTCATCGTTTATGTTCCTTTATTGTATACATCTCTTTGATTATTGTAGTGTGACTTATCTATTTGGGTGATATCATGTTACAAGGAAATGTTTTTTTGATGTTTCATTATATTTAACTTAATCAATTTAGGGTATGTTTTTTGGTTATTCTGAGGATGGGTATTATTCCAATTCTAATTTTTATATGTACTAGTGTTTTTACCATGTTTAGGTTTATTCATATTAGATCCAATAATGGAGATCCTTGTTTCTGTTCTTGGTTGAGGAAAATTATTGTGGACTTAGGGTAGTAGAGAAAATGTATGATATATTTTTTTATTGATCAGTTATCCATGACAAGATGTTCAATATAAGAGTTCATTTTTAAATTTTTTTTAGTAACATGGGTCAATTATCCATGAAAATATTATATGTTTTTTATTTTATTTCCTTTCTTGTACCATGAGGTTGTGTGTTTTTTGGTAGATTTAGGATGTTGATAATTATGTTTAGTGGATGATTATCTTAATTGGTGGTTGTTTCCTTCTAGAAGTTTTAACTTTCTCTTTTACATTAACTCTTGAAAAATTTATCAATGGTTGGGAGACCCATAATAAGTCTCTACTCTATTAAAACATCAGTTATCAGTTGTGATCTATTTTAAGTTTATATATATTTGCAGATACTGGATGAATTAAAATTCATTTTTTTATATATTCATCCAGATAGTTTTGTGGGTTGAATGATGATTAATAGTTTTTTTGTAATAATATTCTGGTATCATTCTGTAAACCTTCCACTATGGTTATCAACTAAAGTGTTATTGTTCTTTTATAACATCTTCATGTGAAAAATGTTTTTTGGGGAAAGAGTTTCGTGGTGCGGATAATCATCATGACCAAAATTATTTGATCATATATAAAATGTCTATTTATTATTTTTATTACCTATTATGGTTTTCTAGAGTTACCAGCATGTTATGGATGTTATGTAGTCTGTAATTATAAACAATAGATGAATTATGTGATGAAACGTTTTTCTCATTGTCATATTCACTAGATAGATGGGGGACACTGCCTGTAAAAGAGGTCTATAACCTGAATTGATGGTTCACAATATAAACCATTATTTTTAGGGAGGTTTACAGTGTAATAATATTTATCATTACAAGAACTATATAGTCATTTTTTTATTTTTTATTCAAAAAGAATCACATTTTCAATTTTATGTGACTCGACCCCCTTCCCCTGTATTTTCATTTGGATAGAACTAGATACATTTGAGTTGATCTCTTCATATCCTTCCTTATAATATTTTAACTTAAAATCCAATATTTCATGTTAGTTTCTTAACGTAAATCTCCCTTCTGTATTAATTCCTTTCTTCTCCCTCCATATCCTATTGTATCTCATTTATTCTTCCCCAAAAAATCGTAGATTCTTATTTGGAGGATATTTATTGTTATTTGTGGTCCTCAAATGGGTATTTTATTATTTATGGATTTGGTGGCTGTTTTTTATATTTCAATAAGTTTTGATCATAAACTGATTCATTCCATAATGTTTCATATATTTTATTTATTACCCAATATAGGAGTTTTTTGTGATTTTCTTTATCTTAGCACGTCATTGTGTTCATGATGTTTCCAAGTCCTTTTTTTCTAAAATTATATTTATAAAATAGTGTTATATATAATCTTAAAATTTTGTCGATGTGAAAAATCTCGTGTCTCAAAGTTTTAATTAAAACATCTTAGGATACATAGAATTACATGTATTGAGAAAATGTTTTAAAAAAATTGTAATAAAATTTTGGATTAAAAAAATATTTACCCCATTTATATAATTGGAAAAGTCAAAGGTCTAATTATTTATGATTTATGGGGATATAAAAATTTTATTTGTTTCAAAAATTAATTACATGATATGTTTCAAATATAAAATTTTAAAATTCATTTTCAAATAGTTATTGAATTATTATTAAAAAATATATGAATATAATGTGGATTTCTAGAATCCTTGTTTAAACCCCTTATATACTTCCTGAAATATGTTGGCTTGTGAGGCCCTCCCAAATCCTTATCCTCTTTATTCCATTATATGTTATGCTCTTTTTATGTGATGTTATTTATTTGTATGAAAGGGTTTGTTTCTTGTAATGGCATTGAAGGTGAGTGTGATTTAACATTATAATTTGTGATGATTTATTGTATCACTATTAAAAATTTTCACATATATTTTTATTGAGTCAGGGGATCCTTTGTGACTATTTTGGTAGTATATATTTATTCTACACAAGATAGGCACACACATGTAGTGTCTCAAAGTTTCTAATAGGTCTTCTAAAGAGTTCCCTATAATCTAGGCCTAGTGAAATCTAGTCGGTGGATTGTGTTAAGATGTAATATAGGCCAGATATTGGTCCCTGTTTGTCATGACCCGACTTCCTATAGAAGAGGGATGCGATTGAAAAGTTACATTCCCTTCCTTATTTAAGATGAAAGAGAGATAATGGTCTCTTTTTTCAAACCTTCAGAAGTCCCCAGAGTGGTGAATAACACTAATGTTATAGAATGTCACATAAAATAGAAGGAAATTCCCTTTTTAATGAAAATAGGATCAGTAGACAAGATGGTGGAATTTAAAAAAACACCAAATTAATGGTAAAAGTAAATCCAATATCCATTCCAATATCCATGTTCAAATGTAAACTGCAACTATAGTACAACTAAGTTCTAGAACAAGTGCCAAAGAAAGAGACTAACTTGAAAAACAATAATTATTTGGACGACCAAGCAAGTAAAGTATAACATGGCCCTAAATGTTCTCCAAGAAACCTAAAAATATTTTTTCAAATATAGGGTGAGTATACATTTATACCCTATAGGAAAAATAAACCTACCAGTGCACAAGTGGGGGAAACATTCTAATTCTCCCTAGGAGATAATAATTGTTCCTCAAAGCACCTACCCATGAGTACTGACCAACCCAGCCTCACCAAAAAATGCTCACCAAATAATGCATGTTATGTAATGTAGTAGTAGAAGCACATCAACATTTGGGTACCCCAGAGAACAGTAGCACTAGTTAAATGCTCATTTCTAATGGCTAATGTCATGATGCTACCAATATTCCAAAACACAGTCCCACTACCACACCCCGAATAGACACTACTAGGCCTCATCCACGCCACACATCTCTCCCACAGATATCTGGGATCTAATAGTCATGTCTATCAACAGGGGACCCTGGGCCTCATCCCGAAGACACATGGTAAGGCCATCATGTCCCTAAAACACCTAATCCCCTATCCATCAAAAACATCTCAAATGATCTGGGACTATGGTAAGCCTCAAAACATTACAACCTATCCAGATACACTCGAGTGGTACGAACAGGAAGAGGGGGAAAGGAATAAAATTAGTAATAATCCGTCTATCATCCCACATGATGTTTTAAAAGAAATCCTGCAACATGTAATGGAGGATTTCAGCACATGGTTCTCAATAATGGTGGGGTGACTATAGATATCTCAATGAACTACAATTTATAATTATAAGTTAACAAACACTATACCCACCCTACGGGCCCCCAAAACAAACACCCAGACCACTAGAACCACTTATGCTACTACCCCTAAATGAAAAACCACACAAACAGCCTTTGCCAAAGCATAACCCAACACCATTTTTTGTTATCCACATACCATTTATCAATTAAGGGTCCACAAAAATTTATTCCAGAACTACCTAATGAAACAACCAAGCAAAACATATGCAACATCCATATATAGCGAAGAGCCGGATTAGACGAACACACAACATCCAAACTACATTCCCACTACACACCACCCATTTTTCCTAGACACACATTCAACCATTAAAACTGTCATTATTCAAAGTTATAATGCACAATCCTAACATTTATCATTTGAATTCCCAATACATAACAAGTTCATAACCACATATTAGTACCACTGCCCAACATCTTTTGAGGGACACAATAAAAAATGCAGTCCCACTTCCAACAATAACATCTATTCCAAAATAAATCATTCTCTAATACTTGGATACCAACATTCCCCCATCTACCACCCCATTCAAATGGACCACATCAACCACCACTAAAACATTATCCCCACTCCGCAAACATACCATCCCAACTCACAATACTAACTAAAAAATTCACACATCGACACCATTAATCCATGCATATTCATGTTTCTCTATAGGGGTTCATTAATTCCACTTTAAAATTTCTGGGATGAACACACAGTAGGATTGAACCTGTGGAATGCATTTCTATTAGCCATGTATACATGATTAATCTTATTCAGGTTACATCCATCTCTCAAGCATCATAACAAGAATATAAAATTACAATTGCACATGAAAGGGCCACCAATGGACTTGTTTTTCAAAAGTCATACAGCCAAATAAAACCATAGAGTAATTAAATAAAACATGTGATCAACATCAAACCACTCCCATGTCATTGTTTTTTAACCACTATTATCTTTTTGTCATATTTTTTTCTTACTTATTTCTCATTTTATGAAAATTATTCCCCATTATTCATAAATAATATTTTGTACACCCACCCCACATGATTCACAAATAATGAGAATTAGATGAAATCCCTACATGAAAAATAGGCGACCAGAACTCCTCTTTGCTCCAAAATAGGGGATCACACAAGCAGCAGGTAATTCAAAGAAAAATGAGCAGGAGGTGCTCTACCATTGGTGAATGAATCCTCTAGAGAATAAGGATTTAGGTGAACCATGGGGGAACCAAAAACACACTACGAAGGGAATATCTCGGCTTTAAAGTTCCATGACCTATATTAATGGAATACTGGATTCAAAAGATGTTAAGGTGGGATTGTGGTCAAGATCATGCGTTTTGATTATATCAAAGTCCTTAGCGCATTATGTTATTATAGATATAGATTATATACTTTTAAATTCCATTAAAAATTCCCAATCAAGGATTTAGACTCGGTTTATGTAAAATAAGATATAAGAGCGCCGAATCTGGAAAATTGGGAAAAACTGGAAAAACTGGAAATGAGTCACCAGTGGGTGAGTCACCGGTGATGAGCCACCAACAGGTGTTATACTGATGTGACATTCCAACATTGATCCACCAACACTGTGCCAATTATAGTTGAGATACTAAGGTGACCTATCGACACTGATCCATCGATGTTGAGATACTAACGCAATGACTCACAAACACCCCTAACTAAACAATGTTGATTCCCTGACTCACCAATGCTGAAAACCCTGAATCTATGATGCCGAAACCCCTCAATAATAGATGATGATTCCCCTAACTCACCGATTTTTATTCCCCTTAACTCTCCAATGTCGACATCACTGACACATTGATGATGATTCCCCTGACTCACCAATGATGACGTCGAGACTCACCGATGAAAAAACTAGAAATTTAGATAACACGTGGAAGTAAATACCATAGCCTTGTAAAAAACAATAAACATTGGATTTTCAAAAACTAATGGCTCATAGGGGTCCTAGTAAATACACCAGATACCTCTCATACTATTCTCATCCCCATGAAATTACACCCAATCCTAGTGAAAGGAGAGGTCTGAACAACTACACTTTAAGATACCTATCAATAACAAACTACCCTTGTTTTGTTTAAAAATTGTACTGAAATGCCTAACATCCAAGAACACCTCCATGACATATATATACTAAACAACTGTAGAATCATTGTGTCCCCAATCCCACAAAAACCACATAAACATCCAAAGGGCAGACGTTCCAGAAACTAGGATTAAGGAGCTCTTTCCCCCATGAAAAGATACTATCTGCTTTAGGTGGTACTAAGTCACCCCCACGGGTTATGTCAGATCCTATTTAATGAATCTTGATTCATGATTAGGTCCTCCCCTCCCCAAAGTGATGACTTTTTACACACCAAACTATGAACAAGTTATCAATTCCCTGGATAACAAATGAGGCAATTCACTTCATCATAAAATGAAGCACCAAACTAACACACTGAAACAAAACATATAATAGCTCTGGGAACTAGGAACGCACCTCTGCATCTCATTTCCATGTACTCTCTTCAAGGAAAACATGCCTTCATAACACAAAAATCAAAGGAGTATTCTATCAATGAAGCATTTTATCCTCACGGTCCTCAATTCTTACAGGTCGCTCCATGAACGTCACATCATCCTCTGTATCACACTCTCCATGGTAAATGATTTTGGAGTCATCATTTAGAAACCGATGGATCTAAAATACATGGAAGAAATCATGGATACTCTATAATTTCGGTGATAACACTAGTTGATATTCTACCTTTCCGACTCTCCCCAGCACCTCAAAAGTCCCGATGATCCTCAGAGAAGTCGTTCTCCCTCTTCCAAACCTATACTATCCATGTTGAGGGGAAACCATCAAGAAGGAATGTCCCCAACATCAAACTATAAAGGACTATTCCTTTTATCATCATATGCCTTATATTTGTATTTTGCTGCCATCAACCTATCATAGACAAACTAGACCTTCTCTATCATGCTTTTCACCATGTATGGACCATGAATGGCTACCTCCCCAACTTCCATCCAGCAAAAGGTTGAATGAACCGACCTCATGTATAGAGATTATAATGGAGCTATACTAATGGAAGACTTATAGCTATTAAAAAAACTCCACCAAGAGAAAAAGTCGCACCCAAGACCAACTAAATTATAGAACGCAAGCTCGTAATATGTCCTCCAAAGTCTGCATGGCCCTATCTGTATGAATATCTTTCTGAGGGTGGAAAGCAATGATAACGCATAATTGGGTTCTAAATGAAAGTTGTGATCCCCTACAGAATTTTGATGCAAAACATGTATTTTGATCAGATACAATAGATCATGGAACTCCATGCATCCGCACCACCTCTTCCACATAATTCTGAACTAAGGCATCCACTAGGATTGACTCCTTGATCTCCAAGAAGTGAGTTAGCTATGTTAAATGATCCACTACTACCTGAAGATCATCATATTCTCCCTAATTCCCGGGTAATCATATAATGAAATCCATTGATATGTCACCCCTAATCCACTCGGTAATGTCTTAGGGATGCAACAAAGTATCTGAAACATTTTCCTTTGCATTCACCTATAGAAACACTAGGAAACATTCCACAAACTCTTCCAATTACCACTTCACCTAGGTCAACCACACTTGTTCCCTCATGCATTGGTATAATTTAGAAAATCTTGGATGAACCACCAGGGATGAGATATGGAACTCATGAAGAAATCAAATTCCCGTTTCCATTGGGAAAATAGCATTCCACAGGATAGCATCTGATTCAGACTATCCTCTAACCATCCATTTAGAGCATCACCCTGGATATCACCATCACATATAACTTCATTCTCTATGTCTCCCCAATGAGACTTATCTTCCTATTGCATTAAGTAATAATGCACTGTCATCTTAAATAGATAGCCTCTGTCATCTTCCACTGTCACATCTAGATGTAAAGTGGACAACTCCTCCATTTCCTTCCATGTATCCATAGATTTTTGAACTACCTACTTTTATGACTTCCTGCATAATGTGTAGACCACAACACCACCATTTAATGAGGTGTAAGGGGTCTATAATTCATAATACTAGAAGAACTCCATCTACCATTACATTGGCTTGTTCATTTATCATTGGGAGAAGTTATACATCAGGATCTTGTAATTCGTGATGACCACAAAGCGAACCTCGTTGAGGTAATGTTGATACAACATTAGTATGAATATGACCACTGTATGTTCTATATAATTTGTGGCATAGTTATGTTCTTGAAGGAATAAATGTCTACACCCATAAGAGATCACTCTCTAATTCTACATCAGCACACATCCCAAACCTAGATTGGCAGCATATCAGAACACCTTGATCATCACTCCCTCTGGAAACCATAGCACTAGATCACTGACCATCTTACCATTTATGTATCTAAAATAATCCTAACACTGCTCACTCCACACGAAGGCCATGTCTTATCTAGTCAATTCCATCAAAAGAGACTCAACTCCTGAGAATTTGGGTATGAACATCTGGTAATATCTCACCCGACCCCGAAAGCTATGAAAATCTGCCACATTGTTGGGTGCTTCCCAAGAAACAACCAATTCGACCTCTTATGGTTCCACTTCTTTTCCTTATTGAGACAACACCTATCCAAGAGAGTTAAACATTATTTCTAAAAATATAACTTTCATAACATCAGATAGAGTTGGCGGGGTTAAAGGACCTCTATGGAAGTCCTCATATTCCCAGTGTGCTCCTCCTCTGTCCTAGAGAAGATCATAATGCCTTTAATGAACATAACAATGAACCGGTAAATGAACTTGTGAAATATAGAGTTCATGAGTCACATTAACATAGTTAGTGAATTTCTAACACGGAATGGAATTACCAAAAACGCAATTGGCTTTTACCTACACCTGAATTCATTCATCATGATGTCCACCACTTCAACCATCAACTAGTGATGTCGAGACCACTGACTGATCTATGAGAAATAACATGATTCATTTAACTGGTTGAAGATATCATTGATCCTTAGGAGGGGGTAATGGTTTTTGAATGTCACTTGATTAAGTCTATGGTTATCAAAGTACAGTCTTATGAAACTATCTACATTCTTTGGAAACAATACTGGAGAACCCATGGTGACACACTCAGCAAGATAAAACCTTTATTTATCGGGTCATCAAGCTGAATCTGCATCTCTTACAACTCAGAACGCACCATTCGATAAGGAGATATCAATATTGGATGGGCAAAGTGTTGAAAGTATATTATGAACTCAAAATCACGCTGGGGGGGGGGGTGAGTCACAACCTTTTTGGGAAGACATCCAGGAACTCTCTAACAACCCCCAAACCCTCCATCATCTCTACCTCTACTAATTCAATGGATAGCACTACCAGAAATGAAATAGGAGGCTCCAAAAAATGATTTCACCCTCATAGCACTACTCATTAATGAAAACTACGCATTGGCCAACCATATCTGAGAACACAACTATTTTCCATAATTAGTCGATAATGGAATGTGCAGAAAAAAAACCCGGTCATTCCCAAGATGACTTCGTAAGGCAACATCTGTAGAAGAAGAAGATCCCAACTAAACTGATGTGTCCCAAACATTAGTATTCATCCATGGAAAACATCAAATATATAGGTCTGACCTCCACCAGGCATTCTCAACACCAGGGGCATGTAAATTCCCTTTTTCGTCTTTTCTAATGGCTTGGGCTAGACTAGGTTCAAAAAAGTATTGTGAATCTCTCGAATCAATAAAATCACACAAATGTTTACTAAATAGGTTGATCAAACTTCAAACAACATCTTGCCCCCATGGAACTACTTCCTTAGGAATGTATAAATTCACAAACCTGACACCACTACCCCTATGCTATCTACCGCCTCCCCAACCTTGCCATGATTGAGGACCATGAGTAGAACCATGATGTCAACATCCTCTTGAAAAATCTACCCTTGGTGGAGTGGGATCTCAAAGCCTATACTGCTACTAGAGTGGGTGTTGGACATACCCACCCCAATCGTACTTTGTTTGAGTTGGGAACAGGTTCCAACCATTTTCATTGCCTCCACAGACAAAGCACATCCTTCAATGGTCAATGGGGAAATATCAAGGACCAGGATATCAGAACTGGAACTATTGAGGCCTACTCCCTAATTTTTGAAACATAGAAGGCCCTAATACCAGAGACCTACGGCTGAATACATTCCCCTTCAATAAAATAAGCTAGCTCTCCACTAATTCTACACATCCCTATGAGTAAATCATATGAACTACTTTTGACTTCTTCTAAACCTTTATGTATGTCGACCGAGTAAAGGGAGTGACAACATAAAAAAGAAAAGGCCAGAGTGCATCCTCCATGAATCTCTATTACATTTCCTTGTCCAGAATGAGATCTGGTTTGAGGTGTATGAGGTCATAAAATATGATTCATAGTTCGCTCCTCGACATACATCACTGCTAGAGGGAAAACATCTCATGCCTATTCTCGGCCTTCATCGTTGAGGAAAACAACTCTGTTGGAAACTCTTTATCAATGTCAACCCTTGAGTTATCAGTGCCATTCTTCTCCTGGAGGTGAAGCGTCCACCCCTGATGCTATTCTACTCATCCCTGTCACACATATAGAAGGACCCCACACTCTCTCAGAGCACATATCAAAGTAATGGTGATTTTCATATCCTCATGCATGCCCTCAGTCTCTGATTATGAAATAATACCATTGTACTTCCCCAAGGCTTGCCACTGGAAAGATAAAAGTGTATTCTTCCACAAGTAATCATCCTACTCTCTATTGGCCCTCCGCTGATCAACTGGGTTAGCCTTCTGGGCCTCAAGTGCTCGTACCAAATGTTGGCAATGTTCAAGTCCCATAGCTGAAAATGGGAAACAATGAATTGTTTAGACTAGATACTATGGAAATTGCCTTTTAATATTTATTTTTACTCATTAATTAGATTAATTCCATAAAAATCCCAAGACACACAAAACACATGTCATTATTATGCATGTACCTTTCCTTGGGTCACAACCCTGCAATCATTGTACCCTCACTTGGTTATTCAGTAGGTCTAGGGTCGTTGCATCGGATAACAAGGGGACATAAAATCTCATTACATAGTCTATCTACCCTAGCCCATTTCATGTACCAAGATTGTCTGACACTATTTCCATACCACACCATGAAATCCCCACTATTCTTCTCTCTGAACTCCATAATATCTCTCAAAAAACCCTTTGATATCATTATTCCATCGCCAGCCCTCCTTAAGATAAAATAAGGGACAAAAAAGTTCCTTTCACTTCTTTCTTCTAGATGAAAGAGAGATAATAACCCTCAAGTCCCACCTTTAGTAGGCCCCAGAGTGGATACTATAAAAAAGGGTATAGAATATCTTATAAAATGGAATACATTACCATTTTTAATGAAAATAATATCTCTAGATAAGATTGTGGAATTTCAAACAATGCGAAACTATAGGTGAAAGTAAATCCAAAATCCTTTACCATATGCATGTTTAATGTTAACTATGACACGAGTACATCCATGTTCTAAAACAAGTACCAAATAAGGTGACTATGTAGAAACCCAACAACTATATTGAGGCCTGAGATAGTAAAGTCTAGTGTGATCTTAAACGTCCTTTCGGAAACCTAAAAATAGTATTAAAAATGTAGAGTGAGCAAACAATTATATCCAGACGGAAAACTAAAGCTACCAATGCACTAGGGGGGGAATCTTTCTAATGGACCTATAAGAAAATATGAAAACTAGAATCACCTACCAAAGAGTAATATCCATCACAGGCTCACTGAGGCACTCTCACCAAAAAAAGCAGGTCATGTAGTGATGTAGTATAAGAACATCGTCATTTGGGTACCTGCACCACTTTACTACTCATCAACTTCTAATTCCTAACGACTAAATTCATGATGCTACCACCCTTCCAAAATGTAGTCCCACTATCACACCCCACCCACACACACTACGGCCTCAGTCACACCACAATACTCTCCCGCAGTCACCTAGGATATAACAACTATGCCTCTATCCCGGAGGCACACTATCATCATCCCGAAGACACTTGGGATAGAAAACATGGCCCGCAAACAGATGAGACCCTCATCCATAACAAACCTTCCTAAATGATCTGGGAGTGTGTTAATCCTCATTCCATTACATCCATCCCGAATACACTCGAGAGTTACGAACTGAAATTGTCTTAGAGGATGAAAGTCTGTAACTATCCATCCATCCTCCCACCAGGATGTTGGGAAAGACACCCTCCCCCATGGAATGGGGGTGGTAAGCCTATGATTCTATATATTGGTGGGGTGAGTATAAAAATCACAAGTAATTACAATTTATACATATAAGTAAAAATACACTTATCCCAACCTATGGGTCCCCAAAAAAACCAGTCCACAAGAACAACTTTTGTTGCTACCCCTATATGCACAACCCCACAAACCGCCAATTCCAAACAATATCCCAACCCCTTTTTCGTTTAACAACTTTTAAGTTCTTAATTAAGTTTCCACATTAATTAATTCCATCACTACATGGGTAAATTACAAATCACAACATATAAAACAATAACCAAAGGTGAAGAGCCTGATTAACCGAACACACAACAACCAACCCACAGTCCCACTGAACACCCCCCATTCTTCCTAGACACAAATTCGACCACTGCGAACTATTATACTTTATATTTATACCTCACAATCTAAAAATTTTCCAAATGTAGCCCCACTACATAACAAGTCCCTAACCACGCCGTAATCCCACTGCCCAACATCGTTTGATTTCCATAACACAAAAAAACGAAGTCCCACTGCCTATAAGTCCATCCATTCCACTATCAATCTATCACTCATATTGTGATACCAACATTTCCTCATTTACTACCCCATATGAAAGACCCAAAACAATCAACACTGAAACTGCAGCCCCGCTGCACAAACATACTAAACTAACTCATTGAATAAATAAAATAACACATCTTTTTATTTACATTTTTATAATTTAATTAGTTTTTATATACTTTTTATTCTATAAATTAATTATTTTCATTTTATAATAAAATTTATTATTCAATCATTTTTCATAATTAATTTTTTAATTTATAGATTATGTATTTATTGCAGTTTGCATTCCTAATTTTCTGAGAATTTATTTTAAAATTTTAATTCTGCTTTCTCATTTAATATTATGTCATGTAAATTGTTGATAATTAAAAAAAATTGAATTTATTTTCTTTTAATTAATATATTTTATTATTTAATTTTTTATCATTAATTTTATTATTCATAAGATAAATTATCATTAATTATAAAATTTATGTAATTAAATTCTTTTTAATTATTAATTTGATTTTTTTAATTTAATTCGATTATTAAATTTATAATTGTAATTACAATTTTTTAATTGTCCAGCTTAATTACTTTCATTAGTTTATAATCTATGTATAGTTTTCAATATTTTTTTATATTTTTAATGTTTTAATATTTCAATTTTTTATGTTTTTATCTTAATTAAATTAAAATTTTAAATTTCTTAATTATTTTATTAATATTAATATTTTGATTTGATATTAATTAATTAATGTATAATTGATTATATTCACAATTTATTTATCTGTATGTATATATTTTTTATTGTGTTTGGTGAGTCACCGCATGTCATTTAAGTCATCACTAGCCTCATCAATTTTAGACAAGTTCCAACGGCGACTCATTTTCTTTTCATTTCCAATTTCTCTACTCAATAGTGACTCCCAGTAACCGCCAAAAATTCCACCATGGTGAGTCCCCCTCACTGTTGTACTCCATACTTCCATCCTACAATGGTATCCTGATATACCACCATGGCCCTCTAAATTGTGTGTCACTGCCACAATAGAATTCGTTCCTTATGCAACACACAGATGACGTAACGATTCTTGTGACAATCTCTTTGCTACCAACTGGTGACTCTCTACACACCACTGTTCCTCATCTTACACCATTCCAAATGTGTCACCATTGAAAAATATAATCACCATTAACCATCATTCAACCTTTGGTGGAAATCATTCAGCCCTCTAAACTAGATCTACTCATTTCATCCCAATTGAAGAAGAGAACTGACAAAAATCAACGTTAAACATCTTGACTCAATGAATAAAAGAATATCTACTACAAAAAGAACTAGATTTAGCACTTAACTAACTTTTCCTAGATGTGATGTCTAGATGACACTGCCACCCTCAAGATGAACTCAGTCCCGCAACCAATGTCGAAGGAGTCGACGACCAAAGATGATGCCCACAATCACAACCAAAATTTGTCACTATAGGATGAGGAGTCGGCCACTAGGGGGAGCTGATCTTTGGATGACTTCCAATGTAGAGGAGGAACCATGTAAAAGAATCCCCACCCCTCACGTTTTGGCTAAAAAAATAAAAAAAATTAATATAATATAATATAAAAAATTACATTCAAGTAATAATAATTATAACACAAAATTTCATATTCATTAGTAATAAATATTGATAATAACTAAAATAACAAAAAAATTAATATTAATATTAAATATAATAAATAATAAATACTATATTTTCTTAATAAATTAATAAATAATCTCTAAAATAAAATTTTCTTTTTATAAAGATATTAAAGTATTTTGAATAATAAGGATTAAATATATTAATTTATTATAATTATTAATAATAATTTTTACGAAAATAATTATTTAAGATAATAGTTAATAATTTAATAGTATGTATAATAATGTAAAATATTAAAAAATTCTTGAAAATAAATAATCATTATTCATTTACATTTATTTAATAATTTTAATAATTACTAATTAAATAAATAATTATTTATTTATAAAAGTTAATTATTAATAATTGACATTATTTAATTAATTTATTCCTTTTTTAACGTGCAAACCCCTACGAGATTCCTGACTACATTCACTGCCAACTACCTTTAGGTTTTTCATGTTATATTAGTTTTTTTTTAATTTCAAACGGAGTGGAGAAACGACGGTGGCATGTTTGGTGATTTCAAGCTCACCATGATGATTTAACGAAAGACATAGGTGACTGGATTCAAGACAACATATGAAATTAATTATTTGAATGCATACATCATAAGGGGGTATCTATAATTCATTTGAGGCTAAAAATTATTGGAGAACTAGTGAGATCGAGATTAGAATGAGATGGTGGTAGTCCTAAATAGCATAATTTACTAGGGACTCCATCAGGAGAAATGCAGCACTCACATTGGAGATCGCCATTTATAAGGGAGATTACATCTTCAATTTTTACCATTTTCATAATGGCATAATTACAAATGCTAAATATTTATTTAAAAATGAATCTTGGTTATTTTTATTGATCTTGGGGATTAGATTTATACTAATTTTAACATTATACATATTTATTTTATTCATTCATTATGAATCAATTTTGACCAGTGAGGTTCATTCTGATTCCTAAAATCATTAATTATTTTAACATAATTTGTGATTTACATCAAAACTCCATGATATTTTCAATATGATTTATCATCGACAATTATCATGAATATTAATATCCAAAAAACATGTAAATTTTCAGCCTGATTTATTATGACAATATTTCATAAAAATATTAAGTTGTTTTGTGTATTTTAGTGAGGTGAACTCCATGATTTGATACTCTACTTGATTATTCACCTAATGATGAGTATTGATCAATAATTTTTTGGTGTGATTCTTATACAAAAATTTTGCAAAATTTATCCATTGAAATAGTAACTTTGATGTCTCTCTTCATATTTATTGATTCTATTCTTCTATCCCCATTATCACTGCCAATCCATCTTATCTGTTTCATCTTACATTTTTACAGACTATTTAATATTTAATTGAACAATTTTTCTTCATTATAATTAATATAAATAAATAAAAATAGATTATCTCCCACTTTTTTCGAAAGTGGATCTCCTTTTAAAAACCCCTTAGATCACTCGCCCTCCTTCCATTTTGTTCGACACTTCACCGTTATGAAATTGTAGGTATATTAATGAAATTTAAATGGTCGTGGTGACCACTAGACCTATATTTTTTTTCCTATTAATGCAATAGATGAGTGCCTTAGAGTTATAAAATTCATTAAAAATAATAAAAGAACAAATAGAAAACTAAAAAATACTACTTCTACTTTTATTCAATATATTTCTTCATGTTGTGTGTTATAACAATAAATATCATAATTATTGCTCTCTTTTGATAATTTTAGTGCTTCATAGATATGTGATTATTGTTTGGAAAATTTTCTATCGAGTTTTGTCAAATCATTACTTTATTTTGGATTATTATTTCTTTTTAATAAAGTATAATTGAATTTCAAGGGAATTATAGTCAACAAAATTAAACTTATTGTGTCTATTTTGGCTACCATGGGAACACATTATGGAAGTGTGTTAAAAATGGGCCATAATTTTCGTATCCAGATGAATAAATAATTTACTATGTTGATCATGAACCCAAGAACTATGGAGAAATTTAATAAATGATATCAAATTGTATGAAAATAAGACTAATCTGATAAAACACATAATGAGAAAAAACAAAAAGGGAAAAATAAAACATGGGATTCATAATAAAATATTAAACATCATAATCAATTTGAAATTTTTTATGAATAAAATGATGACGGAAAACATTATAAAAAAATTTACTAGGATAGTGAGGTAGAAACTGAGAAAAGAACATTCTATTTTAATAAATAAGATCTTTAAGAAGTTAAATATAACTATATAACAAAATCACTGGATGAAGAAAAAAATTATTCTAAATTTGTGATGATCTTATAGTTGGATGAGTTAGAAAACATTAAAAATATATATAACAGATTTATGAATAATTCCATATTCTTTTCATGATCCTTGGGTTGGAAAATTTTCAATATTTTAGGGGTTTTTATAATGACATTATTCATGTTGATGAGAAACTTGATAATGAGAACACGAATATTAATAATCATTACCTGTATTTTTTTAAATATTTAATAATGAACATGAAAGTAAAATTGATAATATTCAAGAAGTGAACAACAAACATGAAATCACTGACTGGGAAAATTAGGAATCTATAAATAAATGTGATCATCCTAACATTGAATGTTTAAACCAAGTAATATTTGGAAATGCTGTCTGATGAATAGGTTGAGTAAATTTTCATTGAAGAAGGAATAAATTTACAAGTCCCACCTCCCTAATATCACATTATTTTTCATTCTAAATATTTTTTTAGAGAAATGGAGAATAATTTTGACTAAATTAGAGAAAATAGTTTAAATTTAAGAATTATTGAATTTTAAATTATTATAGTTGAACAGAAAATGTCTCCCCCTAAATTGAATTTTATGTTACACTAAACAAACATAGATTTTGAGAATGATATTTTTTGACAATAATTATAATTTTGAGATTGAACACACACTGAATTATTTATGTAGGGTACATTTTCAAAATGGGGTAGATATTATATTCCTATTTAGTAATGAGGAACTCTTGGATGAAATTTATAATATTGTGTGACCTGAATCATTGAATGGTAAAATAAATTTTCATCCCTTTTTTTTAAATCATTCCTCAACTGGGTCAGGTGTAGTATATCATCTAGATACATAGCGTAGTTTATAAGTGGAATTACACTTCAGTTCCAATGATTCTACATCTGTTCACCATACTATCACTACCCTTCTTGAACCTATTTTTAGAAATCAGCTATAATAACCCTTGAATATGATTTTTTTTCTTGATATTGAGAGAGATAACTATGAGTATAATTTCACACCTCTAACAACACCCATTTCCCCAATTTCCCAACATTAAAATTATAACCTTTCCCAATCCAAATGTTTTTCAAAAAGTGGACAACACACTTTCCATGATTTATTATTTTCATTCAATTTTTTATTTTAAAAAATTCTCAGCAGTACTTTAATGAGTTCCTTATTTTTCACCTAAATCTAAATGTATTGATAATACTAAAAATGTGAATTTTGGTGTTGATTTTTTTCTTATCACAAGGACAATAGTAGGAAATCAATTAAAGATAAATGGTGTTTCGTTGGGATTTTTTCTAATTGTAAGGATGTACAGTTTTTCATTAGTAGTCTATGTGCCCATAAATTTCATTATTATGTTAATAACCCATGGGAAAAACATGTGTGTTGGTTCATTGATGAGAAACTAAACCTTCCTACTGACTTTTTATAGTTTCTAGAGGAGATTTATTGGCTACATTAAAAATAATGGTGCATGGAATGAAACCTATGATTTTATCACTTTAATAAATTAATTTATTCTTTCAATAAATACTAACTAAAAACATAAAACTCACTACTTAATGGGAGTCAACCCATGTTTTTTATTTTTTATTACATTTGTTTTAATTGTTAGGAATAAATTATTTATTTTCTCTATCATTTTTTCTATGCTTTTTATGGATTTATGTACTAAGTCTACCTTGTAATTATTCATTAAGAAAGTAAATTTTGGTTCCACTAGAGAAGAAGAATTTCATTTATTTTTCAACTAACAAGATGTTCCATTATAAATACTCTTTGGAAAATAAATCATAATTTATCATGGAAGATCCATATTTGTTATTTCTAATTCATTTTTTCTTCTCTTCTCTATTTTTTTCAACAACAAAAAAACATATCGTAGTTCGAATACTGGTAGTGGGTCACCAAAATGGTGACTCATTGGTGGGATAGTGACAGTGAGTCTTCAATGTATTTCTATTTCTTCACTGCATATTGGAATGTTGTTGGAATTTTTTTTATTGCTTTTCATTAAGTTTACATTTTGATATTTTTTGTGGGGGGGACCGAGCATATTTTATTATACAGGGTTGTTCTTCAAGTTGGTTATTTAGTATGAATTTTTTGATTCATTATTATGCCCAATTGAATCATATTTTGAAAATTAATTACACAATATTTGTTGTGTAATTCAATTTTTTACATTTATCTGTTTGGTGCTTAAATTAAAAATAATTTTTTTTTGGCTAGTTGAAAATAAATGTAAATCTGTTGTAATATTTTTATGTTTGAAATCTCAATTTTGGTACATCACTATGACACTTGGACTTATCAGTCAATAGTAGAAATGAAAATATGTATTTATCTTTAAAATTAAAATTGATTTTCCCCACCATAGAATTCATCATTGGGGACAATGTTGGTTTTTATGTGTGGGGGAGATGGTATTCATCTTTGAGTTTATATCTACATTAATGTATTGCTATCAAATTCTCTAGAACCATAAATTTTTTGTTAACCAATTTTAAAATATGATGACATTATATTTCAGAATATATTTTTCTTTAGGCTTTACTATTTCTTTAAATTGAGTCTTACCTAATGGATAATAACTTCCTGGTTGTTAAAGGTTACATTGGATCTATAATTTTTTATGATGAATTATTTCTCTTTTTTTCATTTATGAATATTTTTTAAGTGATGAAGAATTAGAGTGATATAGGATACATTTTTTGTAATTGAGATCCGAACTTTAGAAAACTGGAATCATTATTATCAATATTGGGTACTCACCTTTTTATTAAATTTAAAAATTAATCACTTTATTAAGTCAACTGAATATAGAGTAAAATGGGAAAATCAGAACCCATGGTGAACCATTGAGACACTAGGAACTTAGTGTGTGTGAGTAAGCCCTCTATAAAAAATCATTAAGTTAATATGCATAGTTCTATTCACTTGTCACATGGTTCAGTAGAAATTAATGAAATAAATAAAGTGACCAGTTATCAAAAATCGATTTCATTATGGTGATGAGAATTTTGAATGCCATATTATGTATAGGATAATCCACTTACATGAATCCCAATTAATTTATATCAATAAATAGATTTCATAAAATATTATTTTCAGAACCTAGGAGACATTGTAAGAGGATTGTTCACTTTTTTAGGGTTTTATTTACTGTTTCATTTAACCTGTTATCACACTTAGAATTAGTAATTTTAGAAGAATTTAAGTGATTCAATAACTGAACTAATATATGATGCATGATATCCTCATAAATAAATAATTATTTTCTCTCTTGATCTCATAGTGGGTGTTTGAACTTCTGCATTACCATAGTTGAACATAACATTTTAAAATCCTTTCAAATAGTTTTTAATCATCTGTATTTAAAATGTTAGGTGTGCTTACCTTTTTTGTGTTGTCTGTTTTTAAAAATGATAAAATCCATGGAATTGAATGAGGAAAATCCAGGATTATGTGTTATGGAATTTAATGTCACCTTAAAATGCATTATTTTTCCATATATTTTTATTAAATTATTAATCATTTAAAAATTATTTGTGCTGTTTTTGTTTAATAAATTCACTTTTGTGATTTTAAAATTAAATTTTTTCTTTAATCATTTTTAATAACTAATTTTTTATTTGTTTAGATTTTAACGTAATTAATTTTTCCATTAATAATATTTTTGTCGTAAATCTATAATTAATTATTAAATTTTAAATTTTCAACCAATTTTCATTTTACGTCATGTCTATTTTTTTAATTAAATTTTTTTTAAATTTATTTTCATTTAATTAACTTATTCTTTTATTTAATTTTCAATTATTTAATTTTCAATTCATAATATAAATTAACTACAATTATCAAATTAATGTAAATATATTATTTTATATTATTAATTTGTATATATTTAATATATTGTTTTAATTAAATTTATAATTCTTATATGAAATTATTGAATAGCTATGTTTAATAATTTCATTTAGATTATAATCTATGTTTAGGTTTCATAATTTAGGTTTCTGATTTAAATGTATTAATCTTTCAACTGTATTAGGTTTTTATCTTATTTTGAATGTTTTTAAATATTTAATAGATTTTGTTTGTATTAATATTAATATTTTATTTTGGTTTGATTTTATTAATGTTTAATTGAATATATTCCACATTTTTTTAGCATTCAGTTTATATATTTTCTTGTGTTAGGTGAGTCGCTAGTAGTTATTTAAGTCATTCGTAGCCTTATAAAATTTCGAATATTTTCAATGGTGAAACTTTTAGTTTCATTTTTCAATTTATAAATTGAATGGTGACTCTCAATCACTACAAAAAAAATCTACAATGGTGAGTTTTACTCACTGTAAGACTTCATACCACCATCATACAACATGATATCGAAAAATTGCTAGGGCCTCGTGAATTGTGAGTCCCCACAATAGTATACACCATTCATTCATATACATACACTGGCTTTAGGATTCTTGATGTAAGACGCATGGTGTGGACCGATCTTCATGGCGTAGGGTGGTGGATGAAGGATGCGATTCTGGGATAAGTGGGGGATGATGGGTACGAAGAGTGGATAAACGTAATCAATCAATGTTATAAGGATTGTGACCTACTAATTAGACATAACAATCAAGGGTGGGATGTGATAGAAAATCTACACAACAATGCACTTGAGTTGAGGAACATAATTGGAAGCTTTGGATATTAGATCACCAATCTAACTTGTAGATTGACAAGGCAAGAATGCACAAGAGAATGGGGGAAATTCGGAACAATTCTCACAAAATAGAGAGAAACAAAGAATAATCTCTCAATTCAATCATTAATGTCATAAAAGTGCCATGTGGTTTCGATTTATATCCATGGGGTGATACAATAGTCATGGTTCTAATACCCTAATGTAATAAAGGCTAAACCAAACATTTCCCCATTAAGTCAAAATGATAATGTCAAACAAAGACTATTGGAAAAAGTATCACATGTCTTTCCACCCATAGCCCACCAAATTTAAATTTGAGTACCTAGGAATCCAAATTTGACTATGGTGTCCAAATATCCATTCAAGAATCTCCATGTGGGAAATGATTCCAAAAGTCGGGAAAACATGTGTCTTGGGCTTGGCACTTCTCCATTGGATTAAATAAGAGTGATAATAAGCCCATTTGCCACATCCATGCATGAACCTTGGGTATGGGTATTTTAATGCAACGAGATGGGATTCTATTGCAACTTGTAGTATGTTAAACCTTCCTTGTATCATTGGGCCTTGCAACTCAATCTTCTTACATGGAATCAAGTCAATTTTATCTGTCGGTTTCATATAAATTATTCTCACCATTCCTTTTCTACTACTATTGAGTCACCACACACTGGATTTTCCCATCCACCATAAATCTAAACATGTATTCATTGCAAATATACTCACCACCGACCATCAATGTGATTTTGGAAAAAAAACCATCAATCCTCAAAACCAGATCTATTCATTTCGACCAAAATGAAGCAGAGAACTCACTGAACCCACCGTTCAGCCACATGAATCACTGAATCTCTAAATCACCATTGATCAACAAATAAATTTCACTAGATTCACTGCTCTCCGCTCCTTTTCTAGACTAGATGTCCAGCCGACGTAGCTAGCCATTGGATGAAGTAAGACCCACATATGATGCTGAAGGAGTCATCGCTCGAAGGCTCTATACAGCCACACCACCACCATTCATTGAAATAGGAGGAGGTGCCTAACACCGGTGGAGATGATTTTTGGATGCGTTCTAGTGTAGAGGAATCCTCCCTCCACACTGTTCAAATAAAAACCAAATAATAATTATAATATAGTAAAATAATAAAACAAAATCATAAATTTAATATAATTATAATTATAACACTAACAATACAATTATTAATAATAAATAAGCATAATAAATACAATAACAATATAATTAAATGAAATAAATTTATATAAATGTTTATATTTAATAAAATAATAATTAAACTTTCATAAATTATTATCGTATTTTAATGACATTAAAATAATAAAATATTAATTATTAATTATTTAAATAATATTAATAAATAAAAAATTATTAAATAAAATAATTAATTAAAATTATATTTAACAATTTTTTAGAAATTATAATAATAATAAAATAATTATACATAATAATTAATTCAATATTTTCATTAATCTATTAATTTAAATAACAAATAATCAAAAAATATTAATTTATTTATAAAAGTTCAATTTTAATAAATAATGTTGATTAAGTAAATAATTATTTTTGTTATTGAAGACCCTAGACGGACTCCCATCCCAATTCATTTCCAACTACCTGTATTATTTTTAGTTCAAAGAGTTTTCATAATTTTTCGAGTAGTGTAGAAATAGATACAACATGTTTAGGGATTTCAAGCACACCATGCCGAGTCGAATGAATTCTTAGGTCACTGATTGAAAGACAACATGTGAATTTAAAAATTTGAGGAGGTAAAGAGAAGGGGGTATCTATAATTCATTCGGGGAAAACACTTTTAGAGATTCAGTGTGATCGAGACAAACTGGTGATGGAGGGAGACCTTGAGAGCCTAATTTCCTAGAGACCCCAAAAGGTGAAATGCAACACTCAAAATTGTGATCACCATTCATCAGTGAGCTCACATCTTACATTGTGATTCGTTTCATCATTGACTAAATGAAATTGAAAAATCCTCAAATATTTAATTATTCTTGGATAATTTTCAAAAGCTCTAGGTTTAAAATTTTTCTGATTTAAATATTATACATATTAATTTTATTCATTCATCAAGAATGAATTTTGACTAAAGTGGCTATTTCTGAATCTTAAAACATATATTTTATTCTAACCATTTGTGATTTACTTCAAAACTAAATTATATTATTGAGATATTGATCGTTAACACTTCTCTTGAAACATTATTAAAAAAGATAGAATTTTTCAACGAGATTTATTCCAGCAACTATTCTTCCAAATCTTAAGCAGTTTGGTTTATTAGAGAGGGGTGAACTCCATGATTTTTTACTATCATTAATAAATAACCAAGGAATGGATTTTGATCATTCATTTTTGTTGGTGCAATTTCAATAGAATAATTGTGAAGAATGAATCCATTCATTGAGTAGTTTTGATTTGTCAAGGCACATTTCTGGATTCTATTCCTCAGTTCCTATTATTATTTTAAATCCATTATATATTTTTCATATTGTTTTTTAACAGTCATTTTCATCCTTCATTGAATAATTTTTCTCCTTTAAAAATTTCATTACAAATAGAAAAATATATTATCAACCATTGTTTTCAACATTGAGGCTTGTTTTAAATTAACCCTTAGATCACTGACCATCATATCCATGACTTCAACCCTTCAATGCTATGCTACTATAGATTTATAAATTACATTTAAAAGGTCATGGTAAACATTTAACCAATAAATAATAGATCCAATTATCATTATAATGAAAATTTCACTACACCTTTAATAAGGGAGGTCGTACCACCTTTCATCCCCTTTGTTTTAATGAATCGTTTTATGAGGGGTATTAACTCGACATTAATGGTTAATTAATCAAATAATGTATAAATCTATAAAATAAATAAATTATGGACTATGAGACATCTCAGGGTAGTAGAAATAGGCCATAATAGGGTAGTTTCATCTTGAGGAGGGATTAGAGCCATTTAAGGCTTGTTTATAGGACCAAACCCAAAAAGGGAATAAACAACAAAATAAATAGCATGTAACATGTATATTGTATGTAATTTTTAAGATCCTACAAATTGAAAAAATGGATAACAAAATGTAGTGTCCAAAATACATGACAAGTAATTAAATAGTTTATTTAAAACCATATTAACCTACGGTTCACACCAACAACACAACCCCATTGTTTCTCTTACTTTCTTGCACACCCTCTATTGAAACACTTACCCTCCTAAAAGCCCCATTTAAAAATTCTGAATGCAATCACCAGCCTAAATTCATTTACTAAACCACACTAATCTTCCCCCTCTTATTATATATACCTTCTCCACCCCCTTCTCAACTTCTCCTCTATCTGTAATAGATAAATCGAAAAATGTTTACACCCCACCCACCCACTATGTACATGAAAACACAGAATATCATCCCCATCGAAAATGGTGGACGGGTGATACTATTTATCCACCCACTAATCCTTCTACCTCATCTTTGTATTCTATCATTGATGACTCATACTCAACTTTGAGAAGGTTTAATGGCTCTTCCAGTACTCACCTTAACCAATGTCTTCATTTTTTCAACACTATACACTATATTTTTAAGGTATTTATCCACGAAAAGTCGATGTGGACCAGTAAGACATTTTTCATTGCCCAAAAATGAGAGAATACACATTTTTTAAGAGGTCATTGACCACATTTGTTCTTGAACCAGGCCCCAGTCTCTCAAGTGTGTGAGGTGATATATAAGGATATCTTCACTGAGTTCATATACACCATTGACTCATGCATTGAAAATTTCAACTTCAACATGAAGGCAAGAATTCGGTGCTTAACTAAGGTGATTTTTTATTTTTTTCATTGTCTATAAAGCTGAATTTTTCTCTTCCCATATATTCCTCATATATTTTCACAAGAAAAAAATGGAAGAGACATCATGATTTATATCTAGGATCGTCAGAGACCTTCAGAAAATATACGACATTCATACTATGATGAGGTCCTCTCTTTGATGTGATGACAACTATATAATTCATTGTGACTAAAATAATTCTTTGATAGATCGTGTGGATTGCAACGAGGGGGGTGATCAAGATCAATATCATCATTATCACTACATTCATTAGAGGCCCTCCATCAACATGGAAAAGCAGTTCAGTGAGTTCAAAAATATGCTTGTGAAGATGAATCATGGTACATTGTTGGGATGTTAATTTTAACACACATTTCTATGAATCTATGTGCCTTTGAGGCATCACATCCCCAAATATCCAGTCTCCCTTTAGAGGGAATTATCCAACAAAATCTAAAAAATATATGACTCCTCATGATGTATGGAAGAATCTATAGATGTGTTTCAATGTATATAAAAGATGCTTAATAAAAACCTTCTAAATATGCATCTGAACCAACCACAACAGCCTTCATTTCTCATGATTCTGTGGAAAACACTAAACCCACCGCCCCCACATCCTCCGCCATTGTATCCAATATGATAACACTAGACATTATCCTACACCACATTTTTTTCCACCACAACCACTGGACCATCAATACCTACACCCACCGCATCCATGCATCCAACCATATACTATTGTGGCTCTCATAGGTCCTACATCCAGAAACATGACTTCCATCCTGATTAGATCCATGCGTCAACCATCCATTGAGATCACTTCTAACACCACGACCCCCACCACAATGTTTGATCCTCTATCACTGATATAGTTATGTTTGGACAGCTTTAGACACCCCCTATTTGGGAGAGTAAAACTAATTTGGAATTTTATAACATAGATTTTACTTCCTAGTTTAGAAAAAATATCCTCCCCTATTTTTATTTAGTTTAGAGGAGACTTTGTTAACTACTTTTTATCAATTCAAAATGATGTATCAATTCTCCTTATATACATGAGATACATATTTTTGAATTACTAATTTTTTTCTCATTTTAATTCTATTTTTGTATTACTGTATACATGTATGGATCTTCTTACTCATCAATGGTCATTTACAAACTAGTAAAACAATTTTCTTCCCTCCTATAGTGAATGTCTCTTCATCTGGATGATGGTGAGTTCCAGCTTGAGGAGCTCTCATTTGTGATCTATGCACAGTAGGGATCCCCATCATAAATATCTTAGCAAAAATTATTTCCCCATTAGATTTATTCTTAGTTTTACCAAGAGTTGGTAAAACCTAACTAGTATCCCCATAATCTCGATGACATAGCCCCCATTTACCATATGATGTAGTGGAATTGTGAGAAGATGTAATACATTGCATGATCATTTAGTCCATTAATCTGAATGATAATGTATTTATTAATTATTTATAGGAGTTAACCCATATTTTTGGTATATTTTCATTATATCAACTATTTAGTTTTTTTACTTTTAGTTTTTTTCTTCTTTATAAGTCATTATAAAACAACAATGTACTCAATTATATACATTTATCTGAACTTATTTTCATTTTCGTTCACTGTGGGTACATGTCCATTTCACTACATTCATCCATTTTAAACCCAATGGATTAATTTTTCAAATTGTGAATGTTTTTCATTATTAAAAATTAAGTGGGTAGCATAATTTAAATGTATCATCCACCATGTTTTCCATTGTCATAACACTCATACATGGAGATCTTGATTCCATTATTTCAATTTAAATTTAAATATCATCTTTTTCTATGCTTTTTTGATATCTCTGTAATGATATTTTATATTAGATCAATAATACTATATCATTTTAATTTTGTGAGAGTCTTCATTGATTTTTATTGTCAATAGTCTATGATTGTTGCATGTTTTCATTTATATAAGAGACATTTGTCACGGAAATCATTCTTTAAAAACAAAAAATCATTCCAACCATTTAAATAAAACAAAAATTTAGTCCATAAATTATTGAAATCCTTGTTTTAATCGTGTTATTATTAATATCAGGATTGTTGATTTAATTAAATTCAATAAAAATGAGTATTTTTTTCAAAACTATTGATTCCATTTTTAATTTATTTTGTACCCTAAATGATTACGGGTTATTCTGCATACTTTAATTCTTGATGGAATTTTTGACCGACAATTTCAAATTCAATTTTGATAATATTTATTGAGACACAAAAGAGGAATTTAAACCTATTTTAACATTAAATGAAATATTATTTATCCTATGGTTGAACAATTAAACATTTGATATGATTGAGGAAATCAATGTTGAGATTGGTTTTCATGACTCCCACCTAACAAAAATAAATTTAGCCCCTATCAGCTAGGAATAACCTTGTTAGGATGGGGCCATTTCAATTTAACTATCCCTTACTATATTTCTCATTGGATTCTGAATGATTATGCCTTGAACAACTAGAGGGTATTTTCACTACTTATGGACATGGGATGTGGTTATTGAGGATATTTATTAGGGCACATTCACTAGAATAATACGATGTGGTACATAAATGATTTGGGAATTTTTTTACTACCATGTTACATTGAAAAATAAATAATATATATTTACAAATTTAAAAAATATATTTGGTTATGTTTTAGGAAAGTCAAAAATCACAATTTCCAAACCGATGAATCCTTTGATGAATCATATATGGTTTGGGGATGGATGTGATATTTTGACTGAACATGAATTTTGAAAAAGAATGAAATATAAATTTAAAGTAATATGGTAAATTTTTATACTTACATGATATATTTATAGATTCACTTTGATATGTTTGGATCATGAACACATTTTGATCTTATATGAGTCACTTCATTGTGTTGTTTACATTTATAAAAAATAATAATTTAATGATTACCCCCTTTTGAGCCTGATTTTTTTTCTACCCACCTAACCTTAGCCTTAATTCAATTTGATCCCTTTTTGAAACATCACCACAATTGATTTTTTATTTTTCCTTCTAAACATGAAATAATATAACCAATGTAGTCTTATATTTAGGAACATGTATTAATCATATGATCATGAATAAAATTAAATTTTACCTTGAGTGAAATGTTAAAATTCAATATGATAATAATTTAAAAATGGATATAGGATTTAAGGAACGATTATGAAATTTTAATTAAAATTATAAAAAAATTGGATAAGGAAATGAACTATGAGGAATGATTGATTCTCTATATATGATTGAATCTAGAGGAATGAATTTTTCTTTTTAGGCTTAGTTTTATCTTTATAGTTGTACTGATTGATTCCTATTTTTGAAATTTTTTCTTTCAGAATCCATGTTGAGATTATTTTTTATTGAGGACAATAAATTGTTAATCCATAATAGAAAATGGTTAGATAAAATTATATAAACCAATTGGATACATTAATTTAAGTTTTATTCAGGATTTACTTGATAATGAATATTGTCTTGGATTTTTTTATATGAACAAGGAATTATGGACATGAATGAAAGAATGATGAAAAGATCCAAATAACAGGAATTACACACCATGTGTCTCATACAAAACATGAAATCCTCATTCATAACATGCAATTAGACCAATAAAATAGGCAGTGAAGAATTAACATGATGTGAAGAAAATGTACTATGTGTGCATTCATTATATTTCATACATATTTCAATGATCTGAAATCCACTAAAAGTGGATTGTATACATGATCTTCAAACATTCCATGAAGTAAAAAGTTCCATCGTGACCCCGAAAAATGATATGAGCAGAATATTAATTGAAAATTTGTATATAAAATACATGGTGTTCATCTAGCTTACATGATGTTTAGATTTTGGGAATTAAGTCACTTAATCCAGTAAATGACGTTCATGAATTACATGCATTGTACTTCTCAGGGATTTTCTTTTTCTTTCATTTTCTCCTAATTTTTCAATCAGTATTATTTTTTTCAATGAAAATGTATTTCCTTTCATTTATTTTTTTATAAAATCCTTTATAGGTTTTACTAATTCTATGCACGTTTTGCACCAATTGGAATTATTCTTTTGTTTTTTACATTTGTTTCATCACTACTCATAGTTCTTCATTATTGCCTTCAATGACCTTCATTGTTTCTTATGAAACATTGAGTTTTTCTATAGAATTTGTATTTACATTAATTGTATGATCTTTATAATTATATATTTATTGTTTATTTCTCAAATGTTTCATGGTTATATGTAGCATGATTATTATTTCCTTACATTAGATCATCACGCCCATGTGTGACTAAACCTCATAGTGTTAGGGGCTGAGAGTATAATTGGAATGATCCTAATGAATATCTAAAGATAGAAACAGGGACATCTATGGAATTTAACCACGGTGTGAAAAATTTCCTATCTCATTCATTGGTACTGTCCCTGACCATCACGGTGAAAATTGAATGATCATGACATAGGAGGAGAAAATCTACGTATGAACTATAACCGGTATTTCATTCTACCTAGAAGCCATGATTGCAACCAAAATTTTGTATATTACCCTAGAATAAGTCATCTATTCCATAAAAGATTGATCCATTTGGATGGACCAAGTTCAATTAGTGTTCTTTTCACCACTTCTCAACCTAGTCCATAGGTTTATCCCAAGATAGATTTAGGATAACCACTTCTCCTATTCCCTAAAATTTATATCAATCTAAACCGTTTTATCTAAACTATATTTAACCTACAAAGATTTAGTAACAAAAATACTGATGAGTGAACATGGGGGACCTATTATAAGGGAATTGTTTATTTAGTCGTTGACATTCTAGTGATCCTCATGGGTTGTATCCTACACAACCTATTTACAACAACCTAGTAGTATGTTTTGTTTATAAATATAAATTGACAATATGATCACCTCCTAGATGAACTAAATGACCCATACATGTTCTTCATCTAGAAGATAAAAAAACTAGAGAGGGATCAATATTATCAAAGGTAAAACTAACAACCAAAAAATATTTAAGTGAATTTATATAATACTATGCATTAACAATCAAACACATATAATCCATTCCATGATATGGTAAAATCATACAGGGAACTAGAAAGTTGAAAAAAGTAACAAGTAGATGAAGTCACAAGTGGGACATCCAGTCACATATAATGATTCAAATCCAATGTTGGACCAAAACACAATTACCCTGAAAATAGATATGGTTATTCAAAGAATCATGAAAATATGAAATCGCCATTACGTACCTAAATTTTGATAAAAATGATAGGTTATATGTCTTACAAGGTATCCATGTAGTTTTTAATCATAACATACATTACATGGCACCACCAATGATGTCTCAATAGATAAGTTATATAATATATTTATGAAAGTAAATGAGTACTGATTTATATGAGTATATAATAATATAGGCTTTCTAATCAATATAATTGACATGTCAGAAAATCATCAACAAAGAAATATATGGATACAGGTTAGCTATGATCATCGACTCCCTATAACGGGGGTCCTACACTAGTATGACCCCCATCATGTTCAGTGCTCAAAATACGATATGTACTTATTAGAACAATCATTATGCCAATTTTAGAGATATAAGGAGTCTATTATATTAAATATAAAATCATACATGTGTACTACTATTTAACAACTCCTATAGATAAATTTGTATAAATAAATAAGGTTCCTAGAAACTGTTCATAATGTAAATTAAAAGGCTATATTAGGTAGGGAAATATCACAACTCTTCTAAGGTTATTTGGTAATGTATATAACTAGTTGATGTATCTCTATCCTTTCCCATATATAAATAGTAAGGGCCTAATTCCTATCCCCTATGACCAACTTGTACTCCATCAACTATAGGACCTTCCAAAGTTGTCAATAATAAAAACAAATAACATCTATATAATACACATTTTTATTAAAAAAATAATTTTCATGTAATACTTGATGTGGTAATAAATCCTAGATAAATTATTTAATTTATACTAACCATCATGCTTAATAAAACCAATCAACATTATCTGTGATATAGGGAAACATAAAAATGTGTAATAAATATTATGATGATACCATACATCATGATTTTTATAACAATTTGATTATATTATTATAAAAAAATTAATCTATATCCTTTGATAAGATATATATACCATCAGAAAAATAGAAATCAATAAAAAATAAACAGACTATTAATATATAATCCCTTCCAATAAGTGGTTGAAATAATGGAACATTAAACTATGTTAGTTCATTCCAAAAGGAACACAAGTAAACAATAGCAGGACATCAATTATATACAATGTGATATAATAAATGACAATTTAATTCTTTTATTATAATAATTCTAAAAAATCGTAGACAAATGAAATGTTTTTATAGGGATATAAATTCACATGACAATGATTTGAAAAATACGAGTAATAAATTTACTAAAACTCAGGATTCATGTTAATGAAAATCAATCCACCTCTATAAAATAGGATGATGTATGAAACAAAAAACCATGCCCTCACATTAAAATTTGAAATGATTACCTGATACAACTAAGTATTAATTAGATAGTCATGCATCAAATTTTAAGATTTATATATAACAAAAAAAATTGGTAGTACATTTACGTAAAATTGAATAGACGGAGAGATGAAAATCTAGTTGGAAACAATTAATAATTATAAATCATTTATAGGTGTGTAATTTTAATTAAAAAAATCTTTAAAACTTTTTAAAAAGCATATTAATTATCATGTTTTTAGGTTAGTTAAATAAAAAACAAAAAAATGGTATTGAAGCTGAATCACCTCTTCCACATTGCAATCATAGACACCACATCCCCATAGAAGAACTCTATTAACCATTAGTTAAGGGGTTTTCATTGTCTAATGGCTGATTTAGGATTATGTAGAAAGATGTTATCCACTTTCAAGGTTATATGTGTGAAAAATAGAAGTACACATAACTTAATTATTAAATAATTCAAGGTTATTTAGACATTGGGATGAATTTTAACATGCATGTCGTAATCATGGAAATTTTTAACCAATAACACCCCTAGATTTCCATTTCATACCATGGATAGTATAAATGGAATATCCCTAACGAAATACATGATTGGGTATAGTGATATATTTTACGAATTGGTTACCAATTAAAACCTTAAGGGGGAACCCATTAACATGGTTCAAGACTCACTATGAGTGTTCAAGTGAAACTAATTTCCTATTTTTCTTTCAGAAAATAATGTGGAAAAAGATATATTAAATAGAGAAAAATAGATATCCTTGAAAATTATTAATTATTTAAACCAAAATATATTTATTATATCATAGATTAAAATTAAAGATAAAATATACATGTTGGGTTATATTAATAATTATAAAAAATGAAATAATATTTGTTCCAATCATATTATGATAATCATATGGTGTAATGAGACCTCCAGCTATTATAAAGGGAATAATTTACCATCTCAGAATGATCATAGTCAATTCATAAAACCATTAAATCAAAATTACATCATATAAGAGTCCAAATAACATATTCACCGTTAAAATGGATATCTAAAATATAAAATAAATCCATGATATTAACCAACAAAATTATCCAATAAAAATAATAACATTAAGACCTATAAATATTCAAGAAATCAATTGAAAATTCCAACATTGAATTCATTGAGCTCTAAGGAATGTTGGAATTTATTCTTTTTCAACTAAAAAATTAATTAATAGAGGGAATTCAACCTATTTTATCATACATGATGCATGATGGATGAAATACCCGTGTTTTAGAGTGACATTTAATATTATTTTTTAGATATCAATCTAAAATCCATGTCCTTGATAATGGAAATCAAAATAAGGGAGATAAAAATGAATGTAAAAGAAACATGGCGAAACACTATTGATTTGAAAAGGTGAAATAAAATGCATTCATGTTAAAATAATAAGGAGGATGGATCATTCGTGGAGGAGGCATAAGGGATATCCCATCAGATGTAGAGAAATGGCATTTTAATGAGATCATAATGATGTGTAGAGGGCTATAATTTATCAATTTTCAATGAGAATTATGGAAAATTCACTAGGAACCATTTATGGGTCCACCGGTTAACTATTGGGAACCCCCAAACTAGATGGGATACTACACATGGAACTAGGTACTCGATACTGTCCACCATGAATTTAAAACCACCTAATGTACTTGGGTTATTGGTGGTGACACCCCTTGGAAACCTTAACATCATATCCAAGTTACAAAGATAAACCAAATCTCTATAAATAGCCAAAATCTATAATATATCACCTCAGACTAAATCAAAATCCTCAAATAAATAGTGACCCATAATCCGAGGAAATGATTCAATATTTCCAATGCATAATCCATCAAAAAGTTCTCTATATACCTTAAAAACATAATAAAGTATATGATTCATTAAAAAATCCACCCATATGAATTCTCCTTCCTATGAAATATTAAGTTATGATAAACTAAAGATTAATTACCCCTAGGTATCTGATACACACACTCAGGCTTCCAGTATAACATTAATTCAAAACTCGAAAATCAATCAACTGTCACCAGTATTAGCCCATAATTATTCACAACCCCAAATATAACATGTTTTATATCTCTAATAAATAATCCAATTATCATTTTAAATTATTAATTTCAATTTAAGCTATAATTTAATACTAAATTCACAATCCATAACCATAAAAATTCCAAATTTTGATAAATAGAAGACATGTTACCACTATAATCCCAAAACAATTCATCAAATTCTATAACTCAATCCCACTACATGAGTCATAAAACCCAAAATAAGATTATAAAACCTCTCAAAAAAATTCTAGACGATATACCAATATTCATATAAATTTTTAGATACCTTAAACATGTTATTATACAAGAAAATGTACTCCACAATGTAATATTTCACTAGGGAAATATATGTCTCACACACAATTAAATTCTATATTTTGAATGTGATAAATATACACATAAATTTTAACAAAATATTCTCTTTTATTTATAATGATCTTTTTTGATCATATATAAAAATTTCAAATCATATATAGAAACTCATTATTAAACTTAATTTTCATTGAACAAAACACCCAATTTTATTTGAGGAAATCATACCATCCATTTATGAGGTAGATTAATTGAAAAATTCATATTAAATTTCACTATTCATCAAAAACCATGTTGAATTATATTTCAATGTAAAATCTCTTAAATCATTTTGAAAATAAATTTTTCTATTCCCACATTCATTACCTAATTCAAAAATCAAACAATGGTAAAAATGTCTAACTAGTAAATACATTATAGTATCCCATATTTAAAAACCTCTATTTAAACACATTAATATTAATTCACTTTACCTACATTATGTAAAAAATTATATATTAGTTTCCATTTCCTGGTGACAATCATATACATATTATTCACTCATAATAGGTAACAAATGGCCCACCTTGGGATTGAACAACATTGAAGAACGACTTATATGACTACGTATTTTTTGAAAATAATTATATTGATATCTATAATAGTAAAAAAATAAATAGGGAAAAATTTCAATTAAATAATGTTATAAATCACATTCTTGAAAGAAACAAAATCTAAAAACCAATAGCATTCTTGTAACATGACATTTGACAAGAAAAAATTAGTTTCATGCTTGAAATGAAAAAGTGGAAAAAATAGGCATGATCCATAATAAATGTTAATAAATAGTAAGAAAAATACATTGTAATAAATTATAAGTTGAATACATGTAACATTATTACTAGTTTGGTGAATACATTATGTAGATATAAATATGAACAATAAAAATATAATAAAAAATGACTAATTAATTGTGGATTTATTAGAAAAAATGTGAAACATACATAGTATTCACAATTTTATATGAAATCATATACATTTTTTACATATGAAATATTTATGAAAAAATAAGATATTAGTGAAATTAGAATGTTTATCTCTTGTAAAATGAAAAATTTTGGTTTTCAAATTATCCTAACCATTATTAATATTTTTATGAAGGTACATACTAAATTTTTTAATAATTTTTATGCTAATACAAATTCCATATGGTTTAATCTATAATATAATAATCATAAAAATGTATGTGGTATCACATTACGTCCTATGTTTTCCTTACATTTTACACATACATGTTTTATGAATCTAATAAAGAGAGTGAATACTTATCAAGCCTTATATACACATATCATGATCTATTTTATAACCCACAGACACAGAAACAAACGTTTTTCTCAGACTCATAGTGAGTATTGAGTACACAAATGCCATTATTAACACAATATATTACAAAGAAGAGGATTGCAGTTTATGTATATGTATTACTAATCATAGACTAATATTTATAGAGCCTATATAATCCTTATGATTCATTATAGTAGATATGTTAAAAATACACTCAACTATCTCTTTATAACATTCATGAACAAAAGAACACATACTAAAAATGATAAATTAGTGTTTTCCCCCCAGGAGTTCTCCCTAATCCCTATGGGTGAGAAACTAGAAATAAAGTTCTAAGGTAAAAATTTGTTAATGGTCTTCCCAAATTTATTTGATTTATAATAAATTATCAAATTGTTCATTAAATATTGTGTAAGTCATCTATAAGTAGAAAATGACAAAATAAACTAGAATGATAACATGAAACAAACTAGAGCACAATAAGATCAAATAGAAAAATAATAGAAAAAAAACACACTCTAAATTTATGAATAAATGTATGGGGATAAACTCCCAAAACATAATAACCAGAAAATAATATGATACTTTCAAATGTGTAATAATGTATTAGACATAAAAAAATTATTTGAAGAGCCGAATAGAACGTCCTGTAATCTCCAAAACAATTACTTCTATGTAGGAAGTTGATCCCATTACAATAATGACAAATTTTAGCATATATGTAAGGAAACAAACACATGGATCCTTGTAAGTATTATAAAAGTTTAGAAAAGAAGCGTTTTCATTTCTACCCTGCTGTCTGTGTAGGGTGTGATCATAAAATACAAAAGGGAAACCGCAAAAAGATTCTCAATATAATAGTGATCTAAAAAGTGTATTAAGGTACATGTCATAATATTTATGTACATATATAATAAAGAGTGTTTTTAATTTTTAAATAGATAATATAAGAAAATGAACATTAAATAAATCCATAGATCATTAATATCTAAGATCAATGACACTTTATGCTGGATGGTTAATATAAACACTACCTTATTTTATATTCTAACTCAGTATCAACGACATACCATCATGGTATCCCTAATTTCCATTATTATTCTCCTGATAATTCATACGAGCCCCTATATTTTCTTATAAATGTGTTCACATGTACCTAAAAATTTCGATATATGTGTAAAAATAAGATTGGTTCCTAGAATCCTATCATGCTGTAAATTAAGAGGCCGTGTCAGTAAGGAAAATATAATATCCTATATTAAGGAATAGTGGAATGGGCATAACCAGTTAAGTTATCTTAAGACAATTCTATTTATAACCAGTCAATTCATAACACCCAAAAATTGTATCTAAATTTTATTCCATGAACCATATAATAGGCACAAGTATTTTATGACAAAAATAATCTTTATCCGGATAATACACAATCATATTAACAAAATTGCAATCATTTTGTTAAACATGGGATAAATATACCTAGTCGAAAACATTTATTAATAGAAATCAACATGATTAATACAAGAAAAACATTATGTTATTTTCATAATGGTTAACCATATACATTTAAAAGACAACATACCAATTATATCAAACCTCATTATTCATATAATAATTTTATATAATGTGAGGGAAATGTGATATATTATTAAACCCTTAAAAGTTTATAAATAATACTTTCCAATATATTCATGGAGTGGATGTAGAGGTTCAGGCATCATATAACATCAAGGTTGATATATTAAAACTATTAAATAAATTAACCAATGCATGGTAAAAACATGGAAATTAATATATTAACCCTCAAACATAGTCTCATATAAGAAAATGATGACCATCACCGAGAGGTTGAACATCACCATAGGAGAATAATCATTTTAGAATTATAGAATTTGTAGAGAGATGATTATATTTAGTAAAACTCATCAAAAGAAATAGAATTTATAGGGAATAATTTAGACATTGTCAAGTAATCATTCTTTACCAGTGATCAATACATTTCCTAGGTATGGAATTTGTTTAATGTATTTATACTTTCTTTTGATATCATATTGATTATGTATTTTCATTGAATAATTTAATTTCAAATTGAACCTCATCAACAACCGTTAATTTTTTTTTGTATCATTGTTTTGATCTTGATAATTATCTATCCTCAAATGATTATCTAAACCCATTATTTATTGATATAATATATAATGATCAATAGACAAAGATAGATTAACCATAATTCATCTCCCACATTGGTGTTTTATGGGATTCTCCCACTATTCATTAAATTATTCATTGGCCTATGATAGGTTGACAATACACCTATGGATTAAGTTAAAATTGTGATAGAAATATGAAATCATATTGTTATGACTGGTCATTGGTAGAGTGGATGATCATTAGAGTTTTGATATTGATAACGAAAAGATGTAGACAAGATCTAGGATATCCTTTTCATATGTCGGGTGTGGGAGGAAATTAAGGTAGATAATGAATGAATGATTTCATGATGAAAATGGTGGTCTTACAACTTCTATCTTAATTTTTTTTATTTTCTTCATATATAATTGGATTTAAGAATGAAAAAATGGAAAAAATAGGGAATTAAGTGTATCTTAGAGATGAAGCTAGATTTATGGAAAATTTTCAACAAAAAGGTGTGTAGTTTAGATGAAAACAGGTTATATAATGTTGGAGATATTGTTGTATGTTTATAATGAAGTGAAATATCACACAACCATGTGGATGAGTGTGCATATTTTGTTTCCCAAGATATCTAGTGTGACGTGTATATAATTTTATGTTTGATGGTGTTATTGTGGGACCTAAAGTGGGTGGTTCACGGTAATGTTTGGAATCATTTGTAGATAGACTATTGTTAGAATAAAGGTTGAATGCATGGACTATTTTCCCTCGCATTTTTAGGATTTACCTAATCTTTTTGTTGTTGTTCATGTATATTCTCCATTATAGTTTGATAATGTACAATTAAATTCAGTTGTGGGATGTTATAGTTTGATCATGCATTTATTATTCCATTCATTTACTCTTCTACATTACATTATTTTTTTTCATAAACATTCTCTTCTGTGATGGTTCCATGGGATAAGGCCTCCCATATGTGTTATGTTAATATTTAGTGATAGTCACTGGCCCCTAGCCTATTGGTTTGGGCCATGGGGGTGGTAAAATCCTCTTATCATCCTCCAAGAGTTTTCAGTGGGTTATTTCATTCCAGAGAGGTATTAGAGCCATGTGTTTTTAGGATAGAGTTTGTAAATAGAGTATTTTTTGGGATTGTTTTGGTATTTGTAGTGGAAATATAAAAGTGTCTAGAGTTTTTATCTTGGGAAAGAGAACCCATTTTATTCCTTACCACTCCCTCCAAAGGTAACCCTTAATGACCGAGAATGGAGAAATAGGGATAATTACGCATAGAACATGGCTCTCATATACATCAGGATGGTGATTAACACAATGAGTTTATAATCACAAACATGGTCCCAATCACCCTCATCGTGATTTTAAGAAGTAATAGATAATATTAAAACCACAAAACAACATAATATACACATATAAAATAAATAATAAATCCAAATACATGATGTGTTTGCACACCCAACTAGATCAAACTAAAATGAAAAACTAAAACTGATAAATCCTTAGAAACAACCATTAAGCTACAACAACTCATAAAAAATTCCTCTAAGTAGTAATATCTTTCTTGATCACCCACCAAATACAAATGAACCGAAAATAGATTATATATATGTAGCATGATCATATCATGTATTCTATGTATGATCCTCATTGATAAAGATAATGAAAAATGGGAAATAAGCACACTTATGTTTCATGAATAAATAAATAAACTAACATAATGCTTAAACATGTACAATATTCCCTTTATATTATCAATATGGATCACAGCACAAATAATTCAAAATAGTATATGTATAGACCCTAATCTTGATGTACATAAATATTACATTACTTTTTTGGAATACATAATACATAACAAAAACTGACACACAAGGACCGTAATAGTTTAGTGTCTTTGGAAACATGGAACGTAATCTTCTAATCGTGGTGAAAGATCATCAACATCCCCCATAAAGATCTTACACTTTTTGTTTCCTTACATAAAACCTTTCTTTTAACCCTGAGGGAAAATATAAAATAAAAAGGGTGACCTCAAATTCTTAGTAACGGTAAGCATGGATAAAATAAAACATACCATATACATTTGAACTTAAAAACATGAACATAATGTTTAAACATCAAAATCTTGAGCAACGACTTAAAACATGGAAGTACATAAGGAATAGATCATAATGGAACATAAATCATGATAACATAGCATGGGAATAAAACATGTAATTGTGGCATCCATTAAGCACATGTAATGATTTCCATAGTAGCCAAGGCATTGTTGACATGACCTTCTTAGTGGACAAAGTCCCTTTCTGAATCGAGTTCACTCCTCGTTTCAATCCTGTAACACTGAACCATATTAACTTACCATTCCATCCATGTCTATCTAATGAGATATAAATCATTACCCAATTCATTAGAGGGAGATATAGGTCCCACCCATATCATAATGAAATCATTCTTACCTGTGCAACAAAATAAACATACATCATTCATAAAAACCCAATAAATAAAATGGGTTTCATAAACATCATCACATCATCACATAATCCATATAAAACAAATGGAAATTTCATCATAAGAAAATTGAACCATGTAAATCATAGAGACATTAAACTTGAAACATATACATATCAAATAATGTCATCATAGATGGAAAATGGTTTTGATAAAAAATTTGAAATGAATTATTGAGGAAAATATCATTTCTTCGTCAAAATCATTTTCCTTTCAAAAATTCCATGCACTTTTAAAATATAGTATTTTGTTGAAAATATTCATAAAATAATGTAGAGTAATATTCATGAAAATGAGGCGTTATGAAACTGTAAAAAATCCATTCACTTCGTATAAGTTAAAAATAACATTCTCCTCGTACTTTTGTCGGAAAAGTCAAAAAAGTACCTCGTAACGTAAAAAAAAGATTCCTTACATACCATGTGGTAAAAGTCCAAAAAAATGGGTAAAAAGGACTTTAAACATACATGATAACACTTTTATAAAACATAGACATGGATGATAGAAATATCCCCAGTAAATACTTACGAATAAGAAATCTCAGATAAAAATGAGATTTGCAAAATTATGCCTTACCAAAGGTCTGATATGCTTCATAAGTATCTGAACCTCCTGTATAATGATTTAAATAATTTAATTGACTTATTAATGAATCATATTCATTGTTATGATATCATATATGGTTCACTTGTGACATTATATTACCCGTTATTTTGTAAATTCCATGTTAAAGAGTGTTTTGGGTAAAATCGTTTCATTTATCGTCCGTGTTTTGACTTGTAATTATTCATATGATTACTTAGATCATGATTACTTAATTACAAAATATAAAACATGATTTATATATAATATATATTCATAATATACATATATATATAATAGATCGATAAATGGAAATAAATACAACATTCATGGAGATGGTAGGTCGTACGTACGAATGAACGTTGTTTTTATTTCCTCATTGAATTGAATGGAATTAATTAGATGACATACATATATATATACATAAATCCAGTATAATTATTCTGTCATATATTTCATGATTACTTATTATATAAACATTATAATCATTTATGAATGGTTAATCATTGAGAATGAATCTCATCGCGTCGTGGAGACGGTATTTCATACGTACGCACGAGCGATGATATCGTTCCCATGATAGTGGAATTTTATTGGAGTGTATGTATACTATTAAGGAGTCTATAATAATTTACAATAATCATATATTGTTATTTATTTTCACCATTATACCGATCCAATTAAGGTGGTGGTGGAAAATAAATTACACCACGGCGTGGAGACGGTATTCCGTACGTACGCACACGCGGTGATTTCATTTTCCAAAGGATAGATAGATTGTGAAATAGGGTTGTTTCATACTTATAAAAACATATCAGTATATGAGTGATACTGATGTTATTACATAATAATGAAACAACTACATAAGAACATGTGTAAGAAGAAATAAAGTTGAAAGAATCGGTAACGGACATTACCTCTTCTTTGAAGCGCCTCTTTGAGACCACCTTTTAGGGCACTAAAATTGGTCTTTGAAGAAGGCCAGGACTTGTAGAATGTTTCTAGGGAAGTGTAGAATAGAATTTGGCAGGGGTTGTCCGAGCATGAAGGCTCAATGTGGAGTGAGGAAGAGAGGGAGCAGGTGCCCTTTTATAATGGAGGAGAGGGGAACCTTTGGAATAACTAAAAATATTAATTTATTATAAAGACATATTAGGTTTTTAATAGATCAAAATTTATTTATTTCGAATCTAAGGTGGGTATGGTTCGAAATCCTCTCATCCAATAGAATTTAGACAAGTTTAGGTCATTATATTAAACTTATCTTTTAGTTTTAACTCTTAGTTAATTAGATTGACATTTACCATGTCACTTTGTATTTTTATATTATATAGTTAATAAACTTACCATATACATCCAAGAGACCCCAAAGTGGACCATTAATGATACACCTATCATGATATAAGTATCTTGGCTGATATTTATATTTTTAAGAATATAATAACAATTAATAATATGATATTGGTTTTAAAAACTATTTTATGTCAATTTTGACACTATTTGGTAATTGATTTTTGTAAAATTATTAACAGAAAGATTTGTTCGCAAAAAGTGAATTAAATCAATAATAACATGTCATATTAACCTATAAAAGTAGTGTAATTCATAAAAAGAGTCAAATTAAATTTATTTTGGTATTTATAACATCAATTATGTCAATATTTCATTAATAAGATAATTACTGCATCATTATTGTGTCGTAAATAAATTAAATTATTTACTGTCTAAAAATTACAAATAAAATACCATTATGTAGGATATCGTTTTATCTTTATAATGAATATTCATAGTCGAATTTATCTTATGTATATCCCTATATTAAAAATTATTTACTTATTAAACTATGATTTTAACTATTTTAACCCTTCTTTAAATCAATTAATAATAAATGTCCTAATCTAATCCAAGTGGGGCTAAATGGTCATATTTTATTCATAAGGTTGTTTTTGGTCGAATTACACTTATCAAATAGAATTAGGACTTGTGTTAGGGTAATAATAATATCATAATTACCCTTAATTACCCTATTTACTTTTAACCGTGGTAAATAAAACTAAAAAGTTACTATTCCCCAAAAATTATTTTCATCTCATTGATCCACATTTTACATACTGAAATCAACCGTGTCTCTCGGATTTTTGAAATTCCACTCACAGAAGCGGTAAAATTATGTTTTATGTAAATTTTCAAATTCTCCTAGAAGGTGAGTAAAAGACGGTGAAAAGTTCAATAAAATTTTTATATATCTAAAATTATTATAAAATTACTCCAATGAATTACATTGAACATATATAGGTAATATGTATAAATTTTGACATAAAATAAATTTAAATAAAATAAATAATTATATAAATAAAAAGTCAGTTTTTAAATAGTAACCGAGTGTTTTAATTATTCATCAAAAATTGAATGTTTTCAGAAAAATAACAAAATTTCACCTGAGGCAAATTTTGAAATTCCGAATCCAAAAATGAAGTCCATTTTCAAAAATAAAATTTATAAAATTTCAAAAAGTGGGGATTACTATTCATAACAGCTAATTTTAATAATTTTTTAATAGTATATCATTGTTTAGCGAAACTCGATATTGCGTACAACACACGCTTTCGTGGAAGGTCGTGCTTGCGTGTAATGCAAGCCAAGTCAGGTATGCTTGTTGTGTAAGCTCATTTTGGTCTATCGTACAAGACAAGACATTAATGAAATCAAAAAGAATATTTTTCATAAAATCTTGGAGTGTTACATTCTACCCCCCTTAAAATGAATTTTTCCATCAAAAATCGACGGGGTTATAAATGGTTTACTACTCCAATGTTTCTTTAATAGAAACCCACATCATAAAAAAGGAATACCAAAACATGGCTTTAAAATGTAAAGTATGAAACGTAACGTTTACTTAAATTAACAAATCACTGGGTTTCCACATAGGAGAACATAGGTGAAAATATGAATATGGATGAGAAATCTAACTGTCTTGTTCTGATGGAGAGTGGTAGAGAATATGGCCATGAAAAATCCAACAATCACAAAGCCATAAATTTGTGATGATATAGGGTACCATCTGATTCATCGGATATAAGGGCACTAGGACAACATTTTTGGTTTTGAAGATCATTTCCCTAAAGTTAAAGAATTTGAATTAGAATAAATACTTACTTTATTTTGGTATAATCTCACTATTGTTCGTGATTTGAACAATTTCCACTTCATCTTTTAAAGAAATAAAGTTAAATTTGTCATTCATGAAGTGTTAATAGATCATGTGATAGAATGATGGGTCATTCCATCTGTTTCAAACAAAAGTTTGGAAAAAGTTATCAAATATACATAAGTCCATCTATAGTGAGGTTAATCGTATATGATTCCAAGAATGAACTTATTCTTCATATATCATACCGCATAATAAAATAAATCTAGTGTCTACTAACCAAAGACTTTTTTTAGGCCATTGGTAGGTGATAAAGGCCGGTCTCACTTCGGTTGTGGGTTCGATTCCCACAGCCTTGTCCGATGCGATGGGTTGTCGCCCGTCCTACAGGTTTTCCTTTTTCTAAAGCTATATTACTATAACAACCCATCAATAATATCGAAAAAAGTTTTATCCTTAAACAATAATAACTTATGTCCAACATAATCCATTCCAATCTTTAGGATTATCTAAAATACTTCGGTCCAAGCTCATAGTATAAAGAGAATGATTACTTGAAATGTCACATAACAATCACGTGAATGCCATCATTTATCCCCCATATATCATAAGATATATCTTGTTGATCAAATTACACACATGTGAATACCTTAGTCATGTTTTCTCTTGAAGGATGAAAACCCATTGAACCTTAGTGAAAACATGAATTCTGTTAAAAGTTAACACTTTCCACAAACCAAAATCATCAAAATTATTTATACTCAAACCATGATATCACTTAGTCCTTATATCAATCATGAGCTCATGAATACAATCAAACATCTCATTATATTCTTATCCCTTCATTATGTGCATATAATCTTCATACCAAAAATATCTCAATCACTTTCCATGGTTACCGGTACAATAAAATTATTGAAAACCACAATAGACCAATACATAAATATTCCAATATTCCATGATACTATATACAACATTATTTTGGAATCCCATTACATAAAAACTTAATCATTCCCCCACATCATTGTCATATTCAAAATCGCCAATAGTGATCGCATGTGACATCCCTTTTCCCATTGCCTTAAGTGGATTCTCATGTCGATCATCATTAAATGTTGGATTAGGGCATTGATTATCAAAATTCCCCATTTCATTTCACTTGAAGCATTGAAGTGTGGTTGGTGCGTTCTCTGCAGTCTCTTCTTTATTCACACCATTAGTAACCCTTTTTCCATTACTTTGACACTCAGCTTCTCGATGACTGTCTTTTCCAGACTTAAAACATTTTCTTGTCCCTTTAAGACAATCTCCACCATTCTTGTTTCCACACATTGAGCATAAGGAAACATTCATCTTCTTTTCACAATTATTTTGAGATTTATCCTTGAACTACATCTTTCGTTTCTTGTCAAAACCATTAGATGGATATGTAACACAAAATTCCGTTTCTACTATAATAGCACAGCGCACAATTTATTCATAGCTACTGAATTATCTTAGAGCTAATTCCCTTCGAAGATTTGGTTTTAAGCCACTGAAGAATCGATCAACATTACATTCAGGTAGGATGATAAAGACAAATGCATACCTTTCAAGCCTTGTAAAATTCGCATCGTATATACAAACAGATTCATTATCCTTTTGATTTAGTTCAAGAAACTCCTTCTCCATCATTGTTCGAAGAATACGAGGGAAGTACTTATTGAAAAATAAGTTCTTGAACTCATCCCATTCAATGGACTCAATTTCATCTCTTGGCCTCGTATTATTGATATGATTCCACCATTGATCAACTTCACCTTCCAATCGATATACTGCTGAGATGAGTTTATCATGTTCAGAACATTTTAGAACTGAAAATATCTTTTTAGTGGCACCGATCCATTGTTCAGCAACAAGTAGATCAGAAGACCCACTGAAAGAAGGTGGACGTTGCCTCATAAAGGACTCAATAGAATATTGTTCCCTTCTATGCTCATTTGGATGTCCAGAATGATTCATAGCTTGTGTAAGTATAACAATAAGATTTTTCACTCCATCTCCCATTACATTTGTTTTTTCATGAGGAAAATCATTGCACTTTCCATTGCATTGATCAACACAGTTCTTTCAGGTTCCAGTCATCGTCTAAAACAAAAAAGACTAGTTTGAGAGGCAAAAATCATGCTAGGGAAAACAACATAATAAAGGGGGAGTAACTTCAATATCTAACATATTATGTTTAATTATAAGATCGTAACCGTAATTCTAAGACTATAACCTATACTTAAACTTAACCTTAGGTAAATCCCTAGTCATACCTTAGAAATAGGTCTAGGGTTCTCACTAAAGTTATCACATCCTAGTTTCCAAAGTTTGACTAAACCTTTGCTCTGATACCAACTGTAGGGAGCCAAAGCTTGACTTACATAGATATTACATTTCTTTTTCAGAATACAAAATACAGAACAAAAACAGACACCCAAGGACCATAATAGTTTAGTGTCTTTGGAAACATGGAACATAATCTTCTAATCGTGGTGATAGATCTTCAACATCTCCCATAAAGATCATACACTTTTTGTTTCCTTACCTAAAACCATTATTTTAACCCTGGGGTAAAATAAAACATAAAAAGGGTGAGATCAAATTCTCAGTAAGGGTATGATTGGATAAAATAAAACATACCATATACATTTGAACATAAAAACAAGAACATAATGTTTAAACATCAAAATCATGAGAAACGACTAAAAACATGGAAGTACATAATGCATAGATCATAATGGAACATAAATCATGATAAAATTGCATGGGAATAAAACATGTAATTGTGGCATCCATTAATCCCATGTAATGATTTCCATAGTATCCAAGGCATTAGTGCCAAGACCATCTTAGTGGACAAAGTCCCTTTCTAAATCGAGTTCACTCCTTGTTTCATTCCTGTATCACTGAACTAGATTAACTTACCGTTCCATCCATGTCTATCTCATGAGATATAAATCTTTACCCAATTAATTAGAGGGAGATATAGGTCCCACTAATCTCATAATGAAATCATTCTTACTTATTCCACAAAATAAACATACATCATTCATAAAAACCCAATAAATAAAATGGGTTTCATAAACATCATCCCATCATCACATAATCCATATAAAACAAATGGACATTTCATCATAAGAAACGAGAATCATGTAAATCATAGATACATTAAACATGAACCATACACATATCAAATAATGCCATATTTGATGGAAAATGGTTTTGATAAAACATTTGAAATGAATTATTGAAGAAAATATCCTATCTTCGTCAAAATCATTTTCTTTTAAAAAAATGCCATGCACTTTTAAAATAAAATTATTTTGTTGAAAATATTCTTAAAATCATGTAGAGTATGCTTCATGAAAATTAGGTTTTATGAAACCGTAAAAAATCCGTTCACGCTGTATAAGTTAAAAATAACATTCTCCTAGTACTTTTGTCGGAATAGTAAAAAAAGTACCTCGTAACGTAAACAAATGAAAGATTCCTTACATACCATGTTGTAATATTAAAAAAATGGGTAAAAAGGACTTTAAACATACATGAAAACACTTTTATAAAACATAGACATGGATGATATAAATAACCCCAGTAAATACTTACGAATAAGCAATCTCGGATAAAAATGAGATTTGCAAAATTATCCCTTACCTTAGGTCTGATATGCTTCGTACGTATCCGAACCTCATGTATAATGATTTAAATAATGTCATTGACCTATTACAGAATCATATTCATTGTTATGATATCATATATGGTTCACTTGTGACTTTATATTACTCGTTTTTTTGTAAATTCCAGGTTAAAGAGCGTTTTGGGTAAAATGGTTTCATTTGTCGTCCGTGTTTTGACTTGTAATTATTCATATGATTACTTAGATAACGATTACTTAATTCCAGAATATAAAACATGATTTATATATAATATATATTCAGAGTATACATATATATAATAGATCGATAAATGGACAGAAATACCCCGTTCATGGAGACGGTAAGTCGTACGTATGCATGAACGTTGTTTTCGTTTCCTCATTGAATTGAATGGAATTAATTGGATGACATACATATATATATACATAAATACAGTATCATTATTATGTCATGTATTTCATTATTACTTATTATATATACTTTATAATCATTTATGAATGGTTAATCATTGACAATTAATCTCATCGCGTCGTGGAGACGGTATTCCGTGCGTACGCACGAGTGATGATATCGTTCCCATGATTGTGGAATTTAATTGGAGTGTATGTATACTATTAAAGATCAATAATACTTTAAAATAATCATATATAGTTATTTATTTTCACCATTATACCATCCAATTAAGGTGGTGGTGGAAAATAGATTACACCACGGCGTGGAGATGGTATTCTGTACGTACGCACGCGCGGTGATTTCGTTTTCTATAGGATGGATAGATGGTGAAATAGGGTTGTTTCAAACATATAATTACATATCAGTATATTATTGATACTGATGTTATTACTTCATAATGATACAACTAAAGAAGAAGAAGTGGAGGAAGAAATAAAGTTGAAAGAATCGGTAACAGACATTACCTCTTCTTTGAAGAGACTCTTTGAGACCTCCTTTTAGGGCACTAAATTTGGTTTTTGAAGAAGACCAGGACTTCTATGATGTTTCTAGGGAAGTTTAGAAGTGAATTTGGCAGGTTTTGGGCGAGCTTGAAGGCTCAAAGTGGTGTGAGGAAGAGAGGGAAGAGGTGCCCTTTTATAAGGGAGGAGAGGGGCACCTTTGGAATAACAAAAAATATTATTTTATTATAAAGTCATATTCGGTTTTTAATAGATCCAAATTGATTTATTTCGTATCTAAGGTGGGGATGGGTCTAAATCATCCCATAAAATAGAATTAAGACAAGTTTAGGTCTTTATATTAAACTTATCTATTAGTATTAACTCGTAGTTAATTATATTGACATCTACCATGTCACTTTGTATTTTTATATTATATAGTTAATAAAATTACAATATACTTCCAAGAGACCCCCAAGTGATCCATTAATGATACACCTATAATTATATAAGTATCTTGCCCTATCCTTAGATTTTTAGGAATATAATAAAAATTAATAATATAATATTTGTTCTAAAAACTATTTTAAGTCAATTTTGACACTATTTGGTAATTGATTTTTGTGAAATTTATAACAGGAAGATTAGTTCTAAAAAATTGAGTTAAATCAATCCTAACATGTCATATTAACTAGGAAAATTAGTGTAATTCATAAAATGCCTCAAATTACATTAATTTGGGTATTCATAACATTAATTATGTCAATATTTCACTAATAAGATAATTACTGCATCAGCATTGTGTCATAAATAAATTAAATTATTTAATGTCTAAAAATTAAAAATAAAATACCATTCTGTATGAAATCTTTTTTTTTTCTTTCTAATGGATATTTATAGTCGAATTTATCTTATGTATAACCCTATATTAAAAATAATTTACTTATTAATCTTTGATTTTATCTATTTTAACCCTTCTTTAAATAAATTAATAATAAATGTCCTAATCTATTCCAAGTGGGCCTAAATGGTCATATTTTATTCCTAAGGTTGTTTTTGGTCGAATTACACTTATACAATATAATTAGGACATGTGTTAGGGTAATAAAATTATCATTTATACCCTTAATTACCCTATTTACTTCTAACCGTGGTAAATAAATGTAATAAGGTACTATTCACCAAAAATTATTTTCATCTCATTGAACCACATTTTACTTATTGAAATCAACCGTGTCTCTCAGATTTTTGAAATTTCACTCACAGATGTGGTAAAATTATGTTTTATGTAAATTTGCAAATTCTCCGAGTAGGTGAGTAAAAGACGGTGAAAAGTTCAATAAAATTTTTATATATCTAAAATTATTATAAAATTACTCCAATTAACTACATTGAACATGTATAGGTATTATATATCAATTTTGACCTAAAATAAATTTATATAAAATAAATAATTATATAAATAAAAAGTCAGTTTTTAAATAGTAACCTAGTGTTTTCACTATTCATCAAAAATTTAATGTATCCAGAAAAATACCAAATATTCACCTAGGCTAAATTCGTTATTCCGAATCCAAAAATGAAGTGAATTTTCCAAAATAAAATTTATAAAATTTCAAAAAGTGGGTATTACTATTCATAAGGGCTATTTTTAATAATATTTTAATAGCATATCATTGTTTAGCAAAACTCGGTATTGTGTACAACACACCCTATCGTGGAAGGTCGCGCTTGCATATAATGCAAGCCAAGTCAGGGATGCATGTTGTGTGAGCTCCTTTTGGTGTAGCGTACAACACAAGACATTAATGAAATAAAAAATAATATCTTTCATAAAATCTTGGGGTGTTACAGAATGTCCATAGTATTGAGCACTCAAACACACAAACAAATATATATATATATATATATATATATATATGGTTACCCCACAACAACTTCCGCATTGGGTTTCTACTCTCACACACCGACTTCATATGTCTTGATCCATCATCTCTACCCTATATAATCCATCCGAAAGAAACCTAGGAAACAATCACATAACATATATAGTGTTCAACACATCAAGGCATCCTCATCATCCATATAGTAACAAGTATTATTTCTTGAATACCCCTACAACATGTGTATTATGTACTGGTCATTATACCATTACATTCCGTACATAACACTCCAAAAATAATACCCTAATTACAACATTTAAAATATATGATTTCCTAATAACCTCAATATAATATATCCAAAAAAAATATGTATGAGAAATCACCCTAGTTCATACATCCATATTACTAAAACAAAATAGGGAGTTAAAGAATGTGTAGTCAGCCATCTATATCCTATCTATCCTCAGTGATGGGAGAAACACCATCAGAACCACTGGTTTTTTGGTTTCCCTTCCTACAAGGGTGGGATGTCTGTGAAATAACAAGGTATACAAAAGAAATATATATCACAACCACTCTTAGGAAAACTACCTATCTTTAGAATATACTATATCTATCATTTCACAGGTCACCTGGCTACCACCACTAAGGAATAATGATTAAATTATAATACGTATATCAATATTTATTAATTCATTATCCATTAATTAATATTATTCCATTTTTAGTATTGACATATTAATATATTGATCCATGTTCTAGATATACTAATAATTATTTTTTATATTCTCATGTATTTTATTATCAGAAGAAAGCATCAAGAAAAAAAACCATTTTCATTAATTAATTAATATTTCTTAAACACCAAGTTGCTCTAGGAATCTATCTAAACCACCAATTAAAATATGAACACATAGTTTATATCATAAAACTATATAATATAGTAGTAAACATAACACATAAATTAAAATCTTCAATTGTCTTTCCAGTAATCATTATTTATAAATCCCCACCCTGAACTCATCTTGACTGCCCTACTGTCCTACGCCATTGTGTATAAAATCACATCTAGTATCATGTTTGAACATCATCATCATAATTTACATCCCATTCCACCACCATTATCATAAATATCACTATATTCCATGACAATCTTCAACCCCATAAAATCAATGGGAATCCCCAAAAATTACTCATCATCACAATAATCATATTGCATAATCAATACATTACATCATGGTTTTTAATTCAAGATCATAAAAATATATGAAATTTATAGTTCAATGGAAAACATTTAAAGGAATCTATGGCCATAACAGTGAGGGTCTCATGAATCCAGTAATAAGTGTGATCTCATTCATCCATAGACATTTATTATTTATAAAAAACCTATTTTAGATCAATTTTAAATGAAATGGTTTATTATACATAATTTATCCATATAAGGAAACCTATGGTTTTAGATTACTATTGATATAATAAACATAAGGTGTTTCACGAATAACTTACATGTCTAATTAATTCCATGATGAGGATTGATTTTTTAGATCGTGCATCTATAATTTAATTAATAATATATTCCAGCTTTACATTGTTTAACCATTTCAAGTAATTAATCGTGATAAAAATATCATCCGAGTAGATGACACACTACGTAATAAATATAAAGAGGAAACATCAAACAAATTCGATCACAAACTACCATCCAATAATTTAATTAACTAAAAGTTATATTAATTACTGTTAACATAATATAATACCAATATTAATTATATAAAATGAAGAATTATAAAATAATAATAATCAATATTATTTAAGTAATTTGTAACAATAACATTCTATCATTTGGATTTTATAAAATATAATATATATAATGAAATGAAATAATCTATTTCTCTCTCTTTCATAATTTTCAGAATAATTATCATTATTCTTCCTCATGAAATAATTTCAAACAAGTAAAACCTTACAATATGAATAAATTAGTTTCCTTTCTCCAAGATAACATCAATAATTTAATGTATCAATAACGAAACTAGTTAATTATTACAACATGAAATCTCAACCAACATATAGATGAAAAAATTATCAACAACATGCATTATTATTTACATTTCAATTATAGATACAATTAAATTAATAATATTTCTATATATATGATAGCTTTATATATTGTATTACTTTATTTAAATTATAATAATAATAATTAAATAAATTGATACACAATAGATAATTATTGTCCATCAAAATTTCCATAATATAGAAAATACAATAAATCTATGTGCAATGATTTTAAAACATGAACTTCATTGTTATTCTAATTATTGAAATATAATGATAATACATTATGAAAAATATAATAAATGAAATTATTATAAATATTAAACATTCTAAAGCTATCACGTGAATTAAAATTTATTAATATAATTAGTAACCTACTTCTTACATTACATATTCCTTCTAAATTCATTTATTTTAATTTATTGAATAAAAATTATAACAAATGCATGTGATATAATTTTTCTCTTACAATTTAGTAAAATTACATGGAATATAATTTATCCAATTCATGATAATTCATCCAATATTATAAATTTTTTTAATTTAAAATTCATTAATATTAAGTAGATAATACAACAGTAAATTATTGCAAGAATCAAAGAATTTAAGAAACATAATTCCATGATAATTATTCTTCCACATTAATTTTTTTTATATTTTTACATAAAATTTTTTCATAACAAAGGAATGTGAAAGAGTTTCCATGATTTACCTAGATCATCATTCCTTATGTGGTATGACAAAATTATTATCTATTTATGGTTAATGTCAATCATTAATAAAAGTAAAATTAGGCATAATATGATCATACTTGCAAGTTAAAAACAAGATAAGTAAAAACATCCCTACTAGGATAATAGAAGCATTATATGGTACACCGTAAATAGAGGTGTGATGTAATGTCCCTGACCTGGGAGCCACTATATAGGTGTCGCGATCTGGGTAGTTACACGACCTCGAGTGGGCCTCCCCGTATGCTAGAAGTTTTCAATTAGCAGCAAGGGTCAAAAAGCTCACGTGGGGAGACAACCCTCAATACTAGAGAAAGAGAAAATATTTAATAATTGAAATAGAGGAAACATAAGGGTGAAATTTATATCATGCATAAATAACCAAATCCCAAAACCGGGTACAATCATAAACAAAAATAAATATGCCATGCCATGTTACAATGTCAAGTGAACAAAAACCAAAAGAAATAAAATAGTAGAATCCCCAAAATAGTCGGGACTCCAAGTCTACAACCTCACCCAAAAAATGTCAAATGTCCAAGTCATCTCCCTATAATAGGGCCCTTTCCCTTGTCCCCAACTGGAAGCATAAAATACACCCGTGTACCCAATGAGGGCCCAAATAGGTGGTGAGTACAAATCAGTAGGCCACCACAAACGGTGTCTAAAAATATCCAAAAAGATAGATAGAGCATGAAATTGATAAATAATTTCATGTTAAGGTAAAAAGTTCAACAGGTTATATTTATATTTGTTTTTAATTTTATCCCACTAATAAACCCATGTTTACTACTAAGAAATTTCATTTATCATTTCCCTCTAATTCATGTATTCAATGGATTATGCATTCTCTGTGTTCTCAAGAATATGGAAAGACAATCAATCCCTATCTCACTAGGCATCATAATATAACAATTCCAAATATCCTTACATCTTTGCCTCAGTACGGGTGGAATAAAACCATTAGAGGAAATGAACAATGTCCCCTTCCCTAACCCATGCATTTATGGGAGGAGCTAAAACCTCGGTCCAACTCAACCCATGGGCGTAGAACCTCATGTCAATATCCCACTCTACCAAGCCATGTGCACAGTCTTATTTATCATTCACCACAAAACACCATTCCACAACAACATAGCCAGCATCATTTAAAACATCATAATAATCCCAATAAATAGGGAAATAACATTATTGCCTTAATCATTTAACACTTTCATTATTCATATTACTTAGGTACTTTATCCCAAATTCCCATTTTCTATAAATATCTCACTAAGAATATTCAAGTATAAAGATAATCCCATGAATTTTCACATTTACCGATTTAACCCTTTTTCATGACAACCCAACTACCTCTAATGTAATTAACCCAACATAGGTGTATTACTAAACACAAATTTCAATTCATTTAATCATATTATCATAATCATCAAGGGAACTATGTTCTTTCAAAAAGACTTACACATACATAGCTAAATCCATGTCAGGGTAATGTATCGACACGCCCCTCGGGTGGCGCTAATTTCACTGAGTCATCCACATCAAATTCCATGGACAAATCTATTCAAAAACCCATGGGATATAAGTTATAGACCACCTACCTTGAATCCGTTGGAGAACGAACTATCAACCAAAGACATATATACCAATCCAACACCTATTGGAAGCCTCAAACTAGATATCTCCCAAAAATAATGGTTTGAGAGCTTCATATTTAGATGGAAAAGACATAGATACCATAAACCAAAAAGAAAATCATGTGGGAGATTATCTTTAACCCGATCTTTAATCCGCAACTAAGGGTGCTCCAAACGTCTTAAGAATGAAGAAGAATGATCCTTGGGATCTCTTGGTCCTTTTGGTTCATACCTAGGGTTACACGAGAAGAGGAGAAGGTAAATCCGGAGTGGGATATAAAAAACCTTGAGTGGCATTTTTGTAAATATTTTTATAGTTTTTGGGCTGCACTATTTTATAAACTGTGTGAAAACCGTGTAGATGATTCAATCCCAAAAGCTCCCTCGCATGGTTTACCGACACAATTTTCCAAACAGTTCGCAAACTGTGTGGAAGCTAGTGTCTAAATATCTTCCCCTTGCACATTTTTCCAGGGTTGTATACACGGTTAGCACTAACCGTGCGCAGACCGTGCGGCTATCCCCAAAAACTAATTTCACCCCATTTTGATTCCCAAACCCCTATAACAACACCAAGCCCCTATATGAACTTTGTAAAGAACATGATTAAAAAGTGTTCCAAAACTGAAACGTAAATGAAACATACCTTATAGAGAAACCTGGAATCATACAACCTCCCAACCTTATAACGTATCATCCTCGATCTGCTCTCTTAAGCATCATTGAGTTTCCAAAGAAAAGAGATTGGGAATATGGGCCATCATATTTAATTCTCACTCCCAGCATTCCTCCTGAACATTTCAATTTTTTCATAGAACAAAAACCACGGGAACAACCTTACCCCAAAAAACATTCTTGCTATGTTCCACAATATGAACTATGTTCTCCTCAAAGGTTGCATCAGCCTCAAGCTTGACATCCTCGACATTTATCAAATTAGATGTGTCTGGGTGATACTTTTTCAATTGTGAAACATGGAAAATATCATGCATCTCACTGTAACACTATGGATGAACCAATCGGTAAGCCACTAGCCTGATCATATCCATAATCTCAAACGACCCCACATATCATGGTGCCAACATGCCCTGTTCAGAATTCGATAATGACCCAACCTTGGTGACACACGTTGAAACAAACTATCACGTAACATTAACTCAAGAGGTATACTATGAAGATCTTTATATGACTTCTGCTTACTCTGAGATGTTTCCATATGCTATTGAGTCAAATTAACCATCTCCGACGTCTCCAAGACAAGACTCATCCCTAACAAATCAGACTCCCCAACCTCTTATCAGAACAACATTAATCTACATGGTCTACCATAATGTTCATCAAAAGGTTCTATCTGAACAATAGCCTGAAAATAGTTGTTATAATAAAACTCAACAAGAGATAAGTGATTTTCCCACAAACTACTGAATCCTAGAACGTATTCTCTCAACATGTCTTCTAATACTTAATTTGTATGCTCTGACATCCCATCAGTCTGTGGGTGGTAATCCATACTCAGAAACACCTAGGTACCAAGTGCATTATATAGTCCCTTTTAGAAGCATGAGATGAAATTCAAATCATGATATGAAACTATGTTTCTTGACACTACAAGAAGCATTACTATTTCACAAACATGTAACTCCCCCAACTGGTTGACTGCATTGGTTTCTTGAATCAGCAAGAAATGGGACACTATGTTCAGGTGATATACCACCACCAAAATGGAAAAGTTCATCTGAGGCATCCTTAGAAGAACCACTATGAATTCCATCGTGATTTCATTCCACTTCTACACTAGAATAGAAAAAGACTGCAACAACCCACATGGGCATTGATGTTCATCCTTCACCTGCTAAAAGATAAGGCATCATGCCACAAAAATCACCACTTCCTTATTCACTCTCGACCGCCAAAACTTCAAAAGAAGGGCATGATACATCATAGTAAAGACCGACTGCACTGCCCACTTTGATGCGTGGAACTCACACATCAACTCTTCCCATACATCTTCCAGAACCACAACACGACCATGAACATAAGAAACTCCATCAGTGCTGACGGTCCAACCAAAAGGTGATTCCCCACATTTAAGACATTCATTCCTAGCCAGACACTTTAGATCTACCAACTGACTCTATTTGACTCAGCTCAAATGCACATGATCAACTGTTATGGATATAAGGGACATTTTCACGTGCCCCTCATGTACCTCCAAATGCATCTATGAAAACAAGGCCATCATCACCCACTCTGAAATGGATTGCTGAACTACATGATTTTGATTAATCATTCTCAGAGCATCAGAAACACTATTCTCATTTCCTGGGGTGTAAACAAAATCAAAATATAAGGACTTTAGGTACTCAGCCAATAGTCTTTGTCGAATATTCAAATCCCACTAAGAGAAGTTGTATTTGAAACTGTTATGGTTGTTAAACACTGTTAAGGGTTCTCCCAAAAATAATGCCTCCAATAATTTGAGGCATGTACGATAGAATAAAGAAGTAGGTCACGAGTTGGATAATTGTTTTCATGTGCCCTCAAATACCTCAACCCATAAGCTATGACCCGGTCATCCTGCATCAACACTACACCAAGTCCAACACCAGATTCATCACATAACAAGTTGTACCTTTTACCAAGTTTAGGTGAGATCAAAATGGTTGTGGTGTTCAACCACATCTTCATCTCTTTTAAGGCATTATCACAAGCCTCTGATCAAATGAATAGAACCCCTTCATGGTTAGGAATGTTAGTAGTGATTCCAAATAAAATTAATCTCTAATAATACTTCTGTAATAACCTTCCAAATCCAGAAATCATTGATTATCATCGACGTTCTTGGGCTTCTCCCAAGACACCACAACCATCAACTTTTCTTGATCCACCGATAAACATGACTCAAATACGATATGTCCCAAAATGTGATCCTCATTAATCCAAAAATGATAGTTTGATAGCTTATCATTAGGCCTATTCTCTCTCAGTGTAATGAAGATGATGTCAAAATGTTTGGCATGACTGTCATGAGTTCTAGAGTACACCAAGATGTCATCAATGAATATAACTAAAAAATAATCCATATACTGAAGTAATATTTGCTTCATATAGACCATGAACATAGTTGGTGCATTGGACAAAACATTCATCATTACTAAGAATTTATACAACCCGTACCTGCTTCATAAAGCCGCCTGAGGTATGTCAGAAGGTATCTACCTCAAATGATGGTACCTCTATCTCAAATTGATCGTGGAAAACAATTCGGCATACTGTAGACGATAAAAATGGTCATCAATTCTAGGATGAGGGTATCAGTTATTAACCGTCATCTGGTTCAACATCCTATAATTGACACATATCCTCGGTGATCCACCATCATTCTTATCAAACAACATAAGAGATCCCCAAGCTGATTTAATAGGGCGTATGAACCCCTTAATATCCAATTAATGTAGATTAATATTATGTTTTTAGATATCTCATGGCGCCATTAGGTGATTTGGATTGGAAACTAGCTCCACTCTATGAAACAATTCGATCATAAACTCAACATCTCTCTCTTGTGGTAACACTGAGAAGCCATCCTGAAACTACTCCAAAACAAAAGGTATGACTAAATATCCGCTCTCTCCATCATCTATCATAAGGCATGATACTTGGGCTGTGATCTCCCCCATATAATGGCCTAGCGGCTCTGCTTGTCCTGCTCGGGTATCTCATTCACCATGAAGGACATGCGTGCTCCGATTGAGATATTTCAATGTTATCTGACATCAGAAATAGTCAATATGGATTTTATATGACACCAAAAAATCCATTCCAAATATTTGGTCAAAACCTGAAATCTCTAGGAAAAATAGATCCCAATGAAAATTATACCCACCATCCTCCAATGAACATCCTTTACACAACCTGATATAATCGAATCTCACACTTAGTATTGTATCAAGAAATTTTACCCCACATGTTGTCTCTACGGTTAAACTCAAAAAAACTAAAAACTGAGCTTCTATAAAGGAATGCACATCCCCTCTATCATAATAATGAACTAGAAAACAGAGAAGATACATGAATTTTACCTCAAATAGTATACGGTCCTGCCTCACCACCCTCAGGTGTAACCTGAACTACATAGAGATGACCTTCCCATTTACCTTGGCCCCCATCTTGAGTACCCTGCACTACACTTCTTGTTTGGTAAGGCCGATCTCACCCCGGTGTCCCATGTCTAATGCCCCCACTAGTATGGCCCATGGAGCACCAACCGCCTGACTGATATGGTTAATCAACACCCTCCCTACATTATCCATCTACCATTGACCTCCATCATTAACTGATTGCAGCATGTTCTTGCAGAATCTCTACACGTGGCTTAGCCGGACGCATGCTCAACACTCAATTGGTGGGTGGGGACACTGGGCATGCTTGTTCCCCGACTTGAAACAATGAAAATAGAAGACGTAGTCACCACCCTTATAATCTGACCCCCTATTCTGACTTCATTGCATGCTTCCACCATACTGAATGGTTCAAATGTGGTACTTACTATTATCAAAATCCACACCACTTTCTCTCATATCCAGTTCCTCAAGATCACTAGATGAATCTCTCTTCCAGTTTCCTTTTGAGATAAGGGCTTGATCTACCACTTAGATAAACCTTTTTAGATGAAATATAATGAACTGAGATCTGATCTCATGTCTCAGTCCATCCTGTAAGAATTTCGCCACAACCACCTCATCTCCCGTCAATGTCAGAATGAAGCATATCAAATCGTTGAAACGACTATCATAGTCTATCACTGACATTGTCCCTGGAGTCAACCTCATTTATTCTTTAGACTTATCATTCCTCAAGGATTCTGGAAAGATGATCTCAAGAAACTTCTCTTGAATATCTATACACATCATCCCCTCAGCCTGCTCTATTTGAACCATAATGTCCCATCAACTTTTTTCTTGCCCCCATATAATATAGGCTACTTACATGACTCGCTTCAATACAGAAGTCTCTAGATGGCCACGAATATTTTGGATCGACACAATCCATAACTATGTTGCTTCTATCCAACCCTCTCTGGTGACGGTGGGAGGGTGCAATATCGGAAACTCCCTAGTCAGCCCAAACATGCTCTGGGCTACCCACCCTAGGACTCGTTCCATCATATACATAAAACGAGTAATGTTCTCAAATAATTATTCTTCCCTATCTCCTTGGACCACCAAATTCTCTTGATCCACAATTAGAGGAGTGTTCTCAGCAAATTTTTCATGTTTCCCAACTGGTGCATATCTTTGAGGTGGAATTCTTCTACAATGTTTAACACAATCATTAGAATGCAGCCAAAAAATCATTATGAGAAGGAATAGATATAGATATTCTCATCACTTGTAATAACAAAAAAATATTGAATACACTACCCAAAATAGACCACTCACAACCGGGTCACTACACTCAGCCATCTCTCTATGTCTATGGTTAGCACGATATATAATTATCATGGTTACAAGCCTTATATTATACTCCCATTCAAACCATTTTCATATTCCAATTTACACTTACAATAATTATTCCACCTTCACTTAATTATCATGAACCATTTATAAATTACTACTTAACATTTTCACATCCCTTGTAACTCATTAATTCCGTCTTATTATAAATAATTCATTACTTTTAGTAGAACATATGAATCCTAACCTTTATATCCAACACACCCATCTCATGTGTGTGTCAATCATGAAGAATTTCACCTTCCTACATTGGTTCCTATAATTAATTATGAATGCACAACCACATACCTTTCAGTCCAGAAGATAATTATCACAGAACTGTCAAATAACACAACAAGTGCATCACCCAATTGTGAAACATCATCAAATGTAACACCCAACAAGAATAGAAATCCTCTCCCAGTGTGACTTGGGTTTTCCCCCATACAAGTTTAAGCTACTCCTTAGCATGATCTCATTACCATGGCCCAAAACATTCTTAATATGCTATCTAAAATCCTCAAATAGTTAGAAAGGAAAAATAAATCCCATGATACAACTTTGAAACATCCCCTACCCAGGAGTCACAAAACTGGTTCCCTGATCCGGTTTGTTACGTGACCTCAAGAACGCCTCCCCATATTCGATAGGTTGCCGACTAATAGTGAGCGACCAATATATCACGTTGGGAGACTATAACCTCAGTAAAAGAGTAATCCACAAAAAATAATAATAGAAATATTAGAAACATAATATAACAATTCATAACATAAATAAATAACCAAATCCCAAAACTAGGTAGATTCATAAAAAATAGTAAATATGCCATAAATTCTACCGTGTCAAGTGAACAAAAAGAAAAAGATATTATTTAGTAGAATCCCAAAATTTTCTTGAATTAATGTCTGGAACCTCACCCAATCATGTCATTGTCCAACTCCTCTCTCTAGAATAGGGATCTTGCACTTATCCTTACCTACAAGCATGAAATCTTCTCAGGTACCCAATGGCGGCCATAAGTGGGTGTTAGTATAACTCAGTAGGCCACCACCAATAATGTCTACAAAATATCTAGCAAGATAGATAGATCATGAAAATGATAAAAAAAAAATGCATGTCAAGGTAAATAATTTAATATGATATCATTATATATGTTCTTTTATGTTAACCCACAAATTAACCCATGTTTAATACCATAAAATTTCATTTATCATTTCCACCTATTGCATGTGTTCCATTGATTAATCATATTTAGTGTTCTCAAGAATATGGGAATGCAATAAATCCCTATCTCACTATGCATCACAATATAAAAATTCCTAATATCCTCACCTCAAAGCCTCAGTCTGAGTGGAAGGAAACCGTTAGGGGAATAAAAATATGTCCCCTTCCATAACCCGCACATTTAGTGGAGGAGCTAGAACCTCAATCCAACTCAACCTATGGTGATAGAACCACAAGTCGATACCCTACTCTATAATTCCATGTGCAATGCTCATTTATCAGTCACCACAAATCACCATTTCAAAACAACATATCCAACATCGTTTACAACATCACCATAATATATATAAATGATAAAATAAAATTATGGTCTCAATAAATAAACACTTTCATTATTCATATTAATGAAATCTCTTTATCCCCATTCCCTTTTTCCATGCCTATCTCAATAATCGTATTCAAGTATAAGGAAAATCACTATAATTTTACAATTTATCCATTTAAACATTTTCTGTTCCAGTTAAACAACTTCGTAGTTAATTACCACAAACTTGGAGTATTACAAAACAACAATTTCAATTCCTTTATTGATATTAACATAATCATCAAGGGCTCTACATTCATGCACAATGTCCTACACATACTTAGCTAACTCTATGTCTGAGGAATGTATCGGCACAACCCTCAGGTCGACCTAATTTGGTCAAGTCATCCTCCGTGAATTCCATGGGAATAAAGAGTATTTTAAATTAACCATTTGGAAACCACCTAATCACAACTTGTCAAAGGAAAAATTAACTATTCAAAATATGGGACAAATAAAAACACTACATGTAAAAAACTACAGAACACTCAAGGGATGTAAATTTATGACAAGCTTCCTTGAATCTGCTGGAGAACACACTCTCATCTCAAGAAATAGATCCCAATCCAACACCCCTTTGAATGATAAACCTATATATCACCGAAAAATGAGAGGCATTAGAGATTCAGATGGATAGGGGAATGAAATAGAAGCATTAAACCAAAAATATCTTCAAGGGGAAGATTAGCCTTACCATGATCTAAATTTTGCAACTAATTATACTCTAAACACCATAAGAACAAATATTATTGTTCCTTGGGAGCTCTTGGTTTCTATGGATTATACATAGGGTTGAAATAGTGGTGGAGGAGAAAAATCCTGAGTCAGATATAAATTCCCAGAGTTGTATTTTTGTATTTTTTTTATATGTTTCGGGGACACACAGTTTTTTTTACGGTTTTCCAAACCGTGCACAAACCGTGAAGATGATTCAATCCCAAAGAGACCTCTCTCATGGTTTTCAAAACTGTGCACAAACCATGTAGAACATACTATCTGTAAATCTTCCCCTTGCATGATTTACCTGGGTTTCTAGCTCGGTTAGCACAAACCCTGCACATACCTTCCCGCTATCCCAAATAACTCATTTCCCATTTTTGTGTCTCAAACCCCCGGAACACCCCTAAGGCTCCATAAATATTTTTTAAATAATATTATTAACTAAAAGGTTCCTAAAATTAAATGTCAAACAAACATAACTATTATAGAAGTCTGGGATATTATAAGAGATAGATACACAAACTTAATTACTAGACAGAAAAATTCAGTAGACATTTGTTTAAGATCTATATATCTTGAAATGAATATTTTGGTTCATAAAAACTCAATTTAAAGGAAGAGTGACTCGAATGAAGAAATGATACTAATTTTTTAAGATTTATCGGTATCCCTTACTAGATATTATAGAATATATATCAAACATTAAATTATAAATTAATTTATTAAATCATGGTTTTATTTACTACCATGAATCATTTTTGGGATCCAAAAATTATAGTAGATCATAGATTTAATTTAAAACTCTTATCATATTCAAAACCCATAATTTTTACATTCATTTCCACAATTTAAATTAATAAATCATTATAGGATGAAAGGTGAGGAATGAACCATAATTTATGAAAATATCACTAACCATGCATGAGGCATACATGTTGTGTATTGGTAACATGATTTTACCGTTATGGGGCTATATAAACTTACACATAATCAAAAAAAGTTTTTATACCATTAAGTGATATATTAAATTAATGTAGTGCCATTATGAGATAATAGAAACTATATTTTGATCCCTACATAGCTCACATTTTACATATACGTAGAGAAGCACTAATTTTTTCTATTAAATTTAATAGGTTTTACGCTTAAGAGAATTATTTATGAACCATAAATATCATGATTAAAAGATATGATACTCTTATTGACTAATTATAAACACTGTATGCAATTTAAACATGTCATATTAATGTTATACTACCCTAATCTGAGGTGAGACATACTTTTATACAAGTGCTGAAAATGGTATTTCTGATATGTATCCCTAAGAATAACACATTTAGGTTTATATAATAATGAGAGGTACCTTTAAACCACATCGGTGTATTTATCTTACCATTATGAAACACATAAAAATTAAGGAATAATCTTACACAACAAAAAATAACACCATATTTCATTCACATAACAATGGGGTCCCTGTACGAGTGAAATTTGAAATAAAATTTATTATGTTCCCAGATAATATTTACTCAAAAAAATTGTTAATAGAGTTTATTATTACTTTGGTACTATTTTAATAGAATCCAATGAGATTTTTTGATATCCACTCCATCTTAACCTAGGGTTCTCTCAATAGCGATATAGAGGCTATAAGATTTCGTGTGTCCTCTCTAGTGCCTTACCACTCCCCTAAATCTTCTCTCTTTGTATCCTATTATCCTCTACCACAAAAACCACCCAACCTTGAGTCTTGATCCTCTAATTTAATTATTTATTACATTCCAGGTCTTTGTAGATTGATTTAAGGTCATCATTCAAGATGGTGCTGTTTTTCATGGTGAAGGTTTAATTTGGATGTTTTGATAATCTCAGAAAAGATTATTTTTCGTCGAACCACCTAGATGATCATAGACATATCTTACTTTTTTATTCATCCATGCGAATCCTTCTCAGATCATAAGTGGAAAAAACAATGTGGTTTTGTGTTTGTGGTTTGGTGGTCAATGGTTTTACTGGTGCGGGGTGACTCATATTTCTCTTGTTTTTGGCATCTTGTTTCAGTCTCAATGATGATTCATACATTTGAATATCATGGATGTTCCATAAAATACTCTGTCATAAAGTTCATCTACTCCTCTCCTAGTCATATATGGTTTGGTGGTAAAAAATAGGTTTTTCGGTCTGGGATTTTATGGTCGACAGTGTTCACTCCACGACCTGAGTTAATTTTCTCATTTGATGGATGGTTACTAGTTATCGTCCTCTTCATCGGCGGTGACATTCATAGGTGGAAATTAAAATTAAAATGGATATGTTTTAGGTTTAATATATTTCTTCATTGTTTCTTATTCAATTACATCGATGAAGGTTTGTTTGTTGATTTCATGGAGCAATCAATTTTTTTATTGTTTAGAAAATATTTTCAATTTTGCATCATGTTTTGGAATTATTCATTTCTAGTTATGGTTGTGGATGTCAGTGTTACTGATGGGGGATCCATGATGATGATTTATTAATTTTTATGAGGTCATCCCACTTTATTATGGTGGCTTAATGCATTCTTGGAATGATGGACAATGGTTCATGATGGTGTAGTGGTGTCGATGAAGGAGAGCAAATCTATTTGGTGTTACCAATTGAGGTGGCTCACTGCTGGAGATTTTGTTACCCATGGTGGTATATTGATAATCGGTGGATCTTTATAAATTTCATATTAGAGTTGCAGATTTTGATTATTCCCTCATTCATTTTTATTTTTATATCCGGTGGTTTGGTATTTTTTTATTGAAGATCAGTTTTCCACTTAACTATAATGTGACATTTAAAATTAAAAAATTATTTTTAATTGAGTTAGTCATTAATTTAATATATAAAAAAAACTTTAAATAAATAATAGAACAATTTTTTAAAAAATCAAATTATTTTTCCAATAAATATTTTGAACATTGAAATTTTGTTCATAATTTGAAATACCATTTTAAACTCACTTATTAAAATATGAAAGCTCTTCTAAACATTTACACAATCTATAATTATAGGGTAAGGATCATTAATATATTTTACCATTACAGTGATGGTGTGGAAGACTACATATCCATTTTCCTGGATTATAAAAACCCACTTAATGATTTTGTACAATGGGGGACTGTTTATAAAGAAAACAATGGTTTCTGCATCATATTGGAATAGATTATGGTTTCAATGTTTTTATTGAATTGTCTCCCCTATTATTATATTTTTATTATAGAACATATAGAATTTCAATGGAACACTCTACACAAAATAGAACCACAGATTCTGAGATTGGATCACGATGATCAATGACCTTAAAATAAGGCATCATTTTAGTGGATGGTGAAAATTTTGTTTCCTCTTGTTAGATAGTGGGTGATATATGATATACTAAAGCTATATTTACACTAAAACCTATAGAACTGGCCAACATTTTTCCTCATGTTTGGAAGTATATCATTACAAAAAAAACATGTTTATTTAGTACATGGTTTTAGTTTACCTCATGAGTTATAGAGGTAGAATATGCTAGGTTTGGCAGTGATCCAAGCCTACATATAGTAGAGGAATAACTATATTTGATGGACTATGTGAATCATATTGTTTATACCCATAATTCCCTCATTATAGTACACATGTATGGCCTTCTACTTGTTTGTACAGGATACATGTGGATCTTGAATAATTATATGTAAGATGAGGCGAATCAACTCTAGAATAATTTTGAGATCCTATTCCTAGATTATTAGTTTCTCAAAAATATTTTTTTGGTACACACAAATAAGAATTTGGAGTTTTATTAAAGAATAATTTCAATGAACTAGTATTCAACTAGGGTTAGTAACCTCTTGTGATACTTTTTACCAATGCCCTATGGTTGGTACTTCCAAGAATGGATGTTTGAGAGGGGCATGTATTGGAATTTTGAATATGTTGTGGTACCAATATGTATCATCACATATAAATGATTTATAATGTGTAACCTAGTGGAATAGAACAACATATTAGAGTAACCACAATTATAAGGATCCGATATTGGTAACATGGAAGATGATACCTCAGTAGTAGGGATCTATTGATAGACTCTATTACCTATATTACTGAGATTATCTTAGGAAATGTTATATACAATATAATAAATGTAATATGGTTCATATATTGGATATACCTACAAATAGGAAGATATTACATTTATTTTGATGGGTATGGTCATAATTATCAGGATTAGCAGGACATTCGGGTAACATAGGGAGGATAGAAAGTGAAAAAACAATCTTGTTAGAGGTGTAAACATGAATAGGGACCAACTGGGTTTAGTCAAGAAGTATCTTCAGGTGGGTATTGGGGTAGAGTAGATACAAGTGTTCATTTAAGATATAAACTAATACCACTTACACCATATCCTAGTGGCCTACACCATGTAATGAGAGTTGGCAGTTAGGGGCATGGATAGTTGCATGTTTATAAAAAGGTGCAATCTATTGCATCAAAGCCATTTCCCCTATTCGAGAATATGAGATTCCAATGAAGCCTATAGCATGATACATATGGATGGAGATTACATCTATGGAATATTCTTTGATAATACATTTCTATTCTTAGTGTGACCAGTCTCTTATACGATATAATTTTTGATAGGATCTCATTATATGTACTATAAAACAATATGATCTTATTCTTAAAATATATTTGTTGTCTATCATCCATGAATTGATTGATTGATTTCATGTAGGAGATAAAGGATGTAATATTCATAGGTTAAATTTTTTATATTTTCCTTTATCAGTGAGAAATAATTTTATTTAGTGTATGTTGGATTCATGTGCAGGAAGCTACATCTGATTTCCTTTCATTCGGACAGTTCGACACATTGTGGAGTATACTGAAAAGATTTTAGTTTCATATGGTTGTAGAGGAGTACCTTGATGTATTTACCAAGGACATACCATGTTTAAAACTTCATCAAGAGATAGAATTAGAGATTTACATACACCTTAGTCCTACATAGATATCATCAGTTTCATATTAGTTGGCCTTCATAGAGGATTAATAGCCGATGGTGTAGTTGGAGTAACTTATAAGAAAGGATTTATCAGAACAAGTGTGTTCTATTAGAAATATATGATATTATTCTCCAAAAATGTATATGAGTTCCTGATATTATATGGATTAGTTTCACCTTATCCAAGTGGACATCAAGAATATTTATCTATTACCATGAACTAAACACATATTTTATTATCTAAAAATTGCCAGTTTTTCACAAATATTGAAATAAGGTTATGATATCACCAATTTCATGTTTTAGAGGAGTATATTATGAGTACAATATTAAAATGTTAATACGATCATTATGAGTGCTTGGTGATTAATTTTTTCTTCATGAACACCCAATTAGTGTTTATATTCCTCATGATATAGGACTTCTGAAAGTTCAAAAACCGGTTTATGGTGGTATACATCAGTGACATTATAATGTACATAGTATCATATGTTGACTATATAATTCACTTGAGGATGGTCCAAGATATTATTAAAGACATTAACTAGATGAGAATATATCAATGTATTATTTATACATAATATATTTCAACATTCCAGGACATATTATCTCAGATGAAGGAGTAATAGCATACCCAATGATGATTGAGGCAGTTCTTGCTTAGGATCCCCCTAATTTCATGACGGTGGTTTGAATCATACCTAGGATAGATCAATTTTAACAATTATTAATGAAAAATATATATATTTTTTAGATTCCCTTGATTACATTAACCCAAATTTGGAAGTTATATGTCTAGATAGAAATGTCCCAAAATGCCTTTAAGGAGTTACATTAGAGTTTTACTGTTACTCCACATAGGGAGGATTATAGAATAATTGGTCATGTATGTAGTGCTTTTTGATTCATTTGGAGCTAGGTTTAGTTGAATTTGTATTCATTAAAAAACTATGGTAGCCGATGGGAATATGTATATATGACTCAATAAGATAAAAATATTAAACCGCTAAATTAGAGCTGGCATTTTAGGATTTTTCCATGAACACTATGTGACAATATCTTCTTGGTGATTTTTTTGTAGTGCATATTAACAAATGAAGTCGCATGTATATCCTCACCTAGAGAGATATCAACATGATACTAAGGTTATTGTTTTAGTTCTCATGGGACTATATTTTTGAGATAGAATATGATCTATTGGATGGAAACATGGTGTTATATTCTCTCAACTAGAAATCATGTTCTTGTTTTCTTGGGAAGACATCATTGTAGTTGATGTCATTACTGTTATAAATTTTGGAGGAGGTAGTGACATAAAACCTCTGATGGATGGTTGTTACTCATACCTTATATAGTACATGAGTGAATTTCAACATTTAAATATCAATTTTTAGGTCTTATGTGACCAAATATTCAATGGACATACTCTGGATTGATTCTATGTTGGTGTGGTGCATGTTATCATATTCCATGGAACAAATGTGGATCTAGTCATTCTTATGGTGAAAGTACATTTAGAGATACATTTTTATTCCTAAAGGGTACACCCTTTATTCAAACATGTATACTAGGACTTTTAGTAGATTCATTGGTAAGATTGTATGTAGAAGTTTTTTGTTCTTTTAATCTCTTAATTATTCACCTACCCATAAGAAATCACTGAGATTCAGGTTTCTATGGCCATATCCCAATTCACTTAGGTAATAGAATTGAATTTGGGGGGTATATTTATGGATTTCAAAAAATTACTTCCATGGATGGTGAAAGGTCACTACTCTATCTAGTTGTCCATGGATTGGCTTACTAAGCCATCACACATCCTTTTCATCCATGAGTAGATTTTAATGGATATCATGGAATAATTTTTCATGTATAAGCTCATCTGAATTCATCATGTCCCATCAAATATTGACTTAGATAATGACACATACTAAACATTTAAATTTTGGATAGTTTTTTATGTTTATATTGAGACCTAATTATGAATGAGCATAATTTCCCACCCCTAAATTGGATGACTAGACCAAGTAAGACATTCATGTCCTGGAGGGAATGTTATTATATTACATTTTATACTTTTGAAAAAGAAAAGAGGATAACCAAATAAAATAAAAGTTACCCCAAAAAATTTACCATTGTACCACTGGTACGGAAAATTCTAGTTCCCTTTATGGAGGAGCTTTCATGTCATCACATTGCGGGTCAGAGTTAGTATAGTCAATACTTAGGGGGCCAAAGATGATGTTTGTGAATGAATAGAAAGTTCAGATCATAATTAAATAAATAAGGTTAACTGAAATAAATAAATTTATATATTTTGGCCAATTATAGAGGCCCCAGTAGTTCAGTATGGGAGACCCCATTCTCTTGAAGGTCTTGCCTCAGTAAAGATTATAGAAATTTTGGATGGATGGGAAGCTATCTGTGGGGTTAAAGTACATAATTTTTTTATAATATAAGTTATTTTTTGTACCACATATATTTACCTCATCAATTTCATGATGTTCATGATATCTTACCTATATAATACATAAATAGATATATATGTGTCCCACAAAACATTATTTAGTGGGGCATGTTGGAAAATAAATATTGGGACACATATTTACTGTATCTGTTAGTGATAAAATATTGTCAGGAGAAGAACCTTTAGGGGTGAAATATTCAACATATTAATGTTTTAAAAAAAACATTAGAATATATGGGACTATCTATTGGAGTGGGATAATCATATTTAGGCTTACTATACTCACTTGTTTTAGTAGTTTATGCCTTTTATAAAAAATTCCTTTATGTTGGGGGAGTGTGATGACTCTTTTTTTCGAGTAGATATTTTAAAATTATATATAATATTGTTGGAGACATTCCTTGAGTTTACAAATCATTGGAGGAGTCACATAACCCCTAGGTGGATACATTAAAAATATTAAATTTATCAATACACAGAAATAATATATAAAATAATGGTCTATCTGTCAAAGATAGTCTCATATGTGAAAAATGAGTCCAAAATTGGATCCCAAACATGGGTCTTATACTAGGTGTGATGTGATATTAATTCACACCATATATTTTCATAGAGTGTAGTAATTGGTAGATTAAATATTCAATCAATTTAAGAATGTAATTATTTGTCAATTTAATTATATAAACCCAGTGTTACTCTATATGAACCCTATCATTGAAATTTTCTGGGGGTTAGATATATAACACCTAGAGTTGAGAGGGATAGAAAGAAACAACTAGGGGTAAACCATGATGATTAACGATTTTATTTGGGGATTGATGATCAATTTTATCAGAACACATTATTATCAATGGATTTTATGGTCATCTCTGGTGACGTCTTCCCATCCTTATTCTTCTAGAGTTATGAATCCAATAATGAGGTAATCCTATTACTTCATTGATCTATCCCCTCTTTGGACTTCATTGGAATAATTTAGTAGCTTCTAAAAATCTAATATATATTCCACCATCATCAAGCCTAATTAATTTATGATTTTTATTAGCTTTTTTGAATATGATAATTACCATTTTTGTAATGATTATATGATCCTTATCCTTTAATTTTTAATATCTTATCATCAATGACGATGTTCATACAACCATCATGGGACTTCCACATTGATGTGTTATCATTTTATCGAAAAAAAATTTGAAATTATTATTTTACTATGATATGATTGTAATTCGACCTTGCATTTATTTCTAATCATGATCAATGCCTGAAAACACATTCTTTTTTAATCATGTGTAGAGATGAAATTCATAGTTGTTTTGATGATTGATGAAGAATCCTAAGAGGTGGTTGAGACCAGTGATATTTGTTTCATGAATCATGTGTTATGGGATAATACACGTGATGAAATAAGTTATATTTACAAATGATATGAGTTGATAATATGAATTCAATCATAGAATTGATCACCGAAAACATGAATTATGGGATTTAAAGTGGAAATAATATGGCAGTATCACCTTAGGAGAAGATTCTAGAGGTATATAACTCTTTAAAATATTCTCAATAATAATTCATCTGTTTCAGATTAACACACATCTTTTATCATGGGAGAGGTGGTAATATTTTGGAATAGATGGTATTTATCATTCAATTTATAATTATATTCCTCTTATCAACCTAAGATTGTTAATTTTCTTAAGATACCTTCACCCAATTTCAAATCGAAAAAACCATCACTTTAATTATCTATATAATATAAAGTTAATGGATCACTAAATCTCCATCATGTTTTTGTAAAAACTGATATTTCAATGTCAGAAATACAGTACCTTGATTTAATCGACACCAATATAATATATTTGTTTTTTATTATAGGTAAAATCAACCAAGGTAAATTATATATCCTTTGATCCACCTAAATCAATTTTGTAGGCACATAACATATCCTAAAGTTTATAAATGGTCTACTACATCTTTCCTTCAATTTGATGGATGAAATTAATGGTAAGCAATATATGAGATCCAAAATCAATGCAATAACTATTTATACTCAATAGATAAAACAATGAGCCAAATAATAAATGACTTTCCATATTACCCCATAAATACACAATATCTCATCCAAGTACCAATTAACTAGAACATCCGAAGCACCAGACTTCACGATCACCGAGAAATTTGTCATCTTCATCAAATAAATCAAAATAAATAAAATTTAATCATGAAAACATTGTATTAAAGGTAAACCTGTCATGAAATCTATTTATATTTCCTCTAATTTCATCTTAGGAACATTCAATTGTTTTTATAATCAACCAGGAACAAGATTTTATGAACATACCTTTTATTAAACTATACACCATGAGATAAACTCCACCATATACCACATCATTCTAGACCCCAAGAAGTAACTCATTAAAGCATTCTAGAACATGGATATATAAAAATTAACTTCTTATGAAAATATATGAAACTCATTAAAACAACCTCATGTGATACCAATGTTCTAATAAACCTCTCTTGAAATAATATTCGATGATAATTATCCAATGACCATCCCTCAGAAGAATCACCATGGAATATAAGATCCCAAAACACCTGTACCAACAATTATCATCACAAATACTCCACCACTGACTATAAATATGACTATTAAAATGTCATATTGTACAAAAAGATTATAACAATTGGCATCCCATCACCAATATGCATCACATTCATATCCTATATCACTTTCCATGTTCCTAAGGATACATAAAAATATCCCCCCATGAATGGCTGCTAATCACATCAACAATTCCATTACATTTTCCCTATATATAATCGAAATAAATGTTGAAGTGATATAAGATATCCATACACCTACATTGGCTCAAGTTTAGATCATGTAGTTAGATATTATACAATAATAACATGTTATCTATGAAGACCATAATGTTCATTCCAATGAGGCAATTTTAGAACAATGATAGAAAAAACAATATCGCCACATACTCAAGATAATTGGTAAAATAGTTACTCTACTAGGCCCATTTATCCTAGGGTTTATATTAAATCTATACCTTATGATCCCCCATTATTCCAAAAAAACATAGGTGGGAATCATCATAAAAAACCATAAACATGACCCTCTCCTCTTTCGATTGAAGTACATGATAACTAATTAAATAATCTTTTAAGAAGAAAAAATATTTCTAACACTGATAAATCACTATTAAATCACATTCGTCCCTAGCCAATTATTTCAATGGGGATGAAGTACAAGTTATGGTTTACATAAACCTCATAAAATAACTTATGAGACAATGGAAGCAATAGACCTATACAACTATAATAGGTACATCTCAAGAAAAGATCACATTTATTTTAAACATATAAAATTATAAATCCTTCTAGGACAATTCATGTCCGTTGAAATTTATCTACCATGTATAAAAATGAACCCATAAATCATTACATAGATTTGGAGGGGCTGAAAGACTTTTAAAACATCTATAGAATTTCTAACATAATCCTCTTCAAAAATTATGTATATGAAAATACCATTGACAAACACTACCCTGAACATATCATGGATCTTAGAGAAATTTTTTTATATAAGTCCCATGAAAACATTTTGGTGATCCATGTAACATAATGGTATAGAAGAAAACCCAGTGACCCTATAAAAAAGTTGAACACGACCGTTCTAATATCCTTCTACTTCATGTTTATCTAATGATACCTAGAATAAATCCATGTCATTATAAACAATATAGAGGGAATCAATTTATTTACTATGAACTACTTATACAACAATTTTTTTACCCAACCATATTCAATTCTTAAACATATAGGATGCCAAAACTATAGAACTCCATGATAACACATTAGGATGAATGATGCAGTTTTATGTCTATTCATTAAATATAATCTTGAGATCACATAGTATTAAAGGTTTTATTCAATAAAAAATTAAAATTATAGGAAAAACAAGAAAAACATATTCGATAAACATGATATCATATTTAGGGTGTTACATCACAACATCCTTAAGAAAAATATTTGGAATCTCCTTGGTTACTCAGGGATACTCGACCAATGATGCCTCCACTAAATATATAGAATATCACAACTACTATGAAAATAGAGGCCCTAAAATCCTTTAAATAAACTAATGATCGGGTACATTAATAAATTTTACACATCATCCTTCTCTATCACATAATGAAACACCACTCTATAAAAATCATTGATATCTAATACATAATAGTGATAATTCAAGAAATGTATGAACCCATATGGAAATATTTGAAGAAGAAATCAATCCCCCAAAAGTTGATGTTTCAATATTTTTAGATCAAAACCCCATTATATATATAAAATAAGACTGAACACATACTACTTTAATCAATAACTAGGGAACTAGAATCATATCCACCTTGAGTCACAAGGAATATATCTTGTTAAGTAAAACAATAGAATATAAATATCTAGAATAAAACAATGGAAAATAATAATAGATTATAAGTAATATATAAGTTCCTAGGTTCCAAACTCCTGGATTTGTTGCTGATATTACGACCCTTACATTTCCATCATTGATGCTAACAACTGTGACCTTTTTTCCATCAAAAAATTATAACATCAAAATGAAATATTGGATAAATAACATTTATAGTGAAATTATATATTTATATTTTTAGATAATTAGTAAAATATAATACATATAAAATTCACAAGACATTAAATTATTATTTCTCCCACTTAACCTAGATTTTAATTTTCACATTAAGAAATCATCCTCATCCATATAAAATCCCTTCCCAAACTAACTCATTCATCCTAATACTTTATAACATGAGGAAAATGAAACATAAGAGGACTGGGATCAATTGACCAATACGACACAATGTAAAAATTTAAAAAATAATTTCATTAGTGGGAAAAATAAGATAATAAGGTTTTAATGACATAATAAATGTGCACGATTAAAACATTAGAGAATTCATAACCATCAATACTTGGATCATCAGTCATGAAAACATAGCATTGTGATTTGAAAAGGGAGATGTACGTATGAATAAATAATGAAGAGCCATTTGGTATGAATACTCATCAAAGGAATCCTCACATACCTATATAAAATATAGATAAAACATATTGGCATCATGGAACATCATCTTTATAGAACACATAGAGAACCCTGCCTAATCCCGTACAGAACCCATATAGATTAGAATAACCATTCTAACAAAATTCAATATAATTTTCCTTAGAAATTATTCATTACCCAATAATTTTGAGTGATCTCATTGTATACCCTTCATATAAAAAATATTAAGATATACTAGATCTATTTGGGAACACCCATCATTTATAATGTCCAAGATCCAAATAATGAATAAAATATATAAAGAAATTCATTACATTAAAACTTCTTCAAAGAAAAAATATTATATTTAGATCATGAATAACCCATGGAATGGAAATACGTCCCATAATAATATTTTTGAATCATTATAAACCCATGGAAATGAAATGTGTCCCATAATAATATATTTGAAACATGATTAACCCATGAAAGGGAAATGGTGTTAATATCATTCTCTTTAATGTAATCTTATTCCTTCAAGAAAAATAATGAGGATGATATCAATACTGAATATCAAGAGTAGAGGATAATTAATGAGAATTATTGTTCATGTGGATGAATTTAAATACCATTAAAATTTCCTTAAAACCCACTTAGAGTAAAATATAATTTATATTTTTATAACATATTTTTTAGACATTAAAATATAATTTTTTTGGAAAATAATTTTTAAAAACCTTGATTTTCAATAATATTAAAAAATTATATTATTTAAAAATATAATAAAAAAATACAATGTAATATTGAATTAAATTATTCCATGTTAGTGGGTAATTCTATACATGCCGTAAAGGACATTAAATCTTCAAGGTAAAATGTTGTGAAATGCGCCTTGTTTTGAAAGAGCCATGAATATTCCATTGAAATCAAATTTTTTTATTAAAAATGGGTGAAACATTATTTAATAATTCATTTTGATATGGTTAGAAACATTTTTTAAATGTTTTTTTTTAAAACATTTTGATGGATGAAAAATCATTTCTGATCGAAAAGAGAAATGAAATTAGAATTTCTAAAAACCACTTTCCCAAACATTTTATGTACTAGTGAGTGAAAAAATTGAATAATTACATAATAATATCATCAATAAACATAATATAGGAGAATTAATGACAATTATTTGATTTAAATAATTTAGAAAAAATCATAAAGTATCTCGATAAACAATGACATTGTAACTAAATCTCATACCACTTTTTTACATTGAATCGTAATCCCTATTATAGAATAACATTAAATTAAACTTATATTATTAAGAAAATAAGGAGATCCATGATATTAAATTTCAAAGGGTATTATATATATAAAACTCATTAAATAATATATGTGTTTAATATAACAATATTTTCAAGGGTATATTGAGAGATTTTACAAAAGGATAATCATTTATTTATTGAATAAAAATAATGTAGTTGAAGTATGAAAGATGGAAAATTTAGAATTCTTTCCAAATTGGTAACATTGAAAATATAAACCTCATAAAGATGATATTATCAAATAGATATGTAAATTAAGATAAATTTAAGTATTATAATCATAAAATTTATTCATAGGTAGTATATACACAATAAAAAATAATTTGTGAATATTGAATATATCTCATATAAATAAAAGTGTGAAGTGAAAAAACTATTTCCTTGTGTCTTACTTAACATGTGTGTATTCATATTCCTATATAGTGATCTTATGACAATTATTTACATGATTTATAACGTATTTCATGTTTATTAATACATTAATATCATTTATTAACATGTCATATACTATTACTTAATTGATTATGTTTATGTCGGATGATTTGAACATATTCATCTTGTGTGTCAAAAATGACTTTTGTGAGTTGAATATGGTCAAAGAAGTCACTATTTACAAATATAAACAATAATAATCATGTAATAATTATCGTATTTACACATAAATTATACTTTTAAACCCATCATGATACATTGTTTTGAAAAATGATATAATTTTGCGATTGTAGAGATGTTAGGCTATACATTGAGAAGAGTAACATTTCCATTTTTAAATGATAATTATTTAATAATGTAAAGTAAAATTAATATTTAAATAATGGTCATAATTTCAAAAATACCATATTATTTAATTATATAGACATATATATATCATTCTTATAGTGTGGTGGTGAAAAAGTGAATCACATCTCTTCAAGGAGGGGGAAGTCCACATGTCGACAGTCAACGTTATCATTTTTATTGAGTGTAAAGGTTAAAATAAAAATATATAATATATTTAAATAATTATTAATATACAATTTTCACTAAATATATTGATTTTCATTACACTAATTACGTTCATGTAACATGTTAGTTAAAAAATGAATCGCATCGCTTCACGAGGAAGTAGTCTGACGTACACACGTGGGAAATTATCATATATCTTATGGTGTAGAAGATAAAAGATAATATATTATATAATGAATAAATAGGTATAATTATGTTATAAATTTAATTTATAAACATTATATTCCTCATTATACCCAACCATGGGAGGTGATAATAGAAATATGAATGACATTGTTTCGTGGGGTTATAGCCGACCACACATACGAATGATGATTTCTTAACCAATTTGAATGATGTGTCTAGGGTTTTTTCTCATAACCATAACATTATAACATGTAAATATATGGATGAAAATGAGGTTATGATATCATCATGGTATTAGTACAGTCAAAGGAGGTGAAAGAAGATATGATAAACACTAAGGGTTGAACATTAACACTTCTTTAAGAATCCTCCATTATTTTGAACCAAACCCTTACTAGGATGGATTTATGTCCAAAATATTTCTTATAGGAATAGGTTAGAGAAGTGGTAAATTTATTCATTTATGGAATATTTTATCCAACAATATTTATAGGTATAAAGAAGTGAGTGGAGTGAATTATCTTTTATAATTAAGAAAGACTATAATTCTTATAAATACCCATGTATTCCTTATTTGGTGGTATCCCTTACATCATATGCATAAAACATTTAATAATAATGGATGTGAGGGTTTATTAGGCATTTAAAATCTTCAAAATACAAAATAAATACATCTTTATATTTTTATTCGTTAGTCATTATGTTCACTCAAATTTACCATTATTGTTTTTACTATGGTAACCTGTATCATTTTACATAGTTATGTAATTTATCCATTAAGTGTAAAATTAAAATGATATTTTTTTGAATATATTTACCAAATTATTCAAAATATTCAAATCAATTTATTAAAAAAATATTACATATGTGTAAATTATATTTTATTACAAAAACATGTAATGTGTAATACCATGTTTTATCCCTAATCACAATAAGTATTTTTAACTATTTTCTCTAATTGTTAGGGTAAAAATAATAATTTACTGTTATTCAATAATTTAAATTAACTTTTTTCATAACCCTGATTCTAATATATTAAATTAATCTCACTGATGTGGTAAAATTTTATTTAAAATTAGTCTTGTAGATGCAGCGAGACAACATGTTTTGAAGAAGAGTATTTTTATAGAAAAAGATGATTCTATAATAATTTTTTATGAATAATAATAATCATTTTTGGAAACTATATTTATATTTATTGATATATATATATATCACTAAATTTAATCATAAAAATTTTCCAATATGGATTATTTTAATTATATAATATGTAGAAACATGATTCCTTTTAATACAGTTTATGAAAAACCCATTTATAAATCCTAAAACAAACCCATCGTAGAAACGAATATAAATTTTAATCAAATTAATTAAGTTGTTTACATACAAATAAACATTACCAATTATAATTTAAAACATAATCAAAACATATTTTTCTTTTAAATTACTTAATTTATTGAAAAAATTAATTTTTTTACAAAAATCGAAATTTCTCAGTGTTCATTGAAAAGAAAAATCTTCCAAAAAGTCTAAAAATTTCCCCACAATCGAATTTTGATAATTAAGATTAAATAAACTAATTTGTTTAATAAAATAAATTTTATAAAAGTATGTAAATTATTATTAAAATTAGTGCACCATAAAAATGGGACAAATCCTTCTTTTGAAAAGAAATGAAGTTTGAGGATTTAAATTGTATTTATTTATTATATCAGGTCTATAAAAACCATAAGATGAATGATAAGAATTATTAATAATATATAATATATTAATTTCATTAATATAATCCGATAAGGGTTATTTTTTAAATTATTGGTATAAGGCACACTTGTGTTTATTTAATTTTTTTTAGAAAAATAATTTATATTATTTTCAAAAGGGTTTTATTTTAATTTATAATTAATTATTCTCAAGAGTATTTTTAAACCATATTTTATTAGTTAAAATAATTATTTTTTTACATTTATTTCAATAGTGTGGTTATAATGGTAATATATATCATAGAGAATTTAGGTTTAGTGTTGCGTTCTATATATGCTATTGAACATAAAAATATAATGGAATCATTTAATAAAGGATAAAATGAGTATTGAATGTAATGAAACCGGGATGCATTGTTGTGTGTAATGAGTGATAAACTCATTTTTTCACATCCTTTACTCTATATAATATAATTTTTTCTTTTAAATTCTATAGGTGTTACATAATCGGTACCATAAATAATCATTGGTATAACCGACACTAACATGTATGTTAAATAATACATTAACGGATACACTTATCATCATATTTGACCTTAATAACAACCAACACTTTTTCCACAATCATCCCAATATCCTGATGTGTTTGGAACAACATGAGGACAAATTTCAGCAGTTGTATATCCATTTGAAAAAACAATGATTTTTTATTTCAACTCCTTATATGACCTCAAGGGTAGTTGATGTTGGAGATGATATGGAATCTGACCACCTTCACCACATTAGGCCCCAATAATGATTAATTAATAATACCTAAAATGAACATTGACTCTAAAAAATGAACCACAAACTATAATAAGTCCCTCAATTTATAGAAAATAATTTACAGCCTTGGAGAAATGAGAATAATAAGGAAAATAATGACTCCCCACCTCTTCAAACCATAACTGCCTTGATGCCTGAGATCCTCCCTATGTGATCCAACGCCTCAGGAAGTGCTGATAACCCCCCTCCTATGATGAACCGAGATATACATTCATTCTATAGATGGCATTAACCCTCTTACACACTCACACACACATGAACATAAAATAGAACAAAATGAAATGAATTCATAAAGAATAATCATTAAAATTTAATCATCTAAATCATATTCTAGAATTCTCATACAAGAAAAAATAAGTGGAAACCAAAAGAAATTCATGAAATTCATGAGCCCCCACGTGCTTATAAATCTCTCTATAAGAGAGAGAATTTCATTCCTCCTTGATTCCATCTTCATAAAAAATATAAAATCGGCATAAAACTGTCTTCGAATGACATCACATGTACTTTATGTATCCTTATTATATATATATATGATATATAATCCAATACAAACCATCTACCCCTTGAATCTGGATGACTATCAATGGTACATAACACTCTTCCCAGTGCTGAATCAAACTAAAGGTGTTCTTGATATCAATTGTTGAACACTTAGTATCCAAATTAGAGATTAATCCTTCATACTTTTCAAACCCATAATACTGTAACTCACAAAAAATCATTTTCTAATGATCATCCTCCACAGTCGGATCCATTATATGATTATAAATAAAATCTCTTTAATGAACCTCGACAACCCTAACCATGTGTGAATAATAATAAAAATATATCTAAAAGTAATAATATAAACTATTAATCATGATAAAATGGATTTCATTAATATTAATTTATTTAGTTAGAATATAGCATTTCTAAATTCACCATATTTAAAACAAAAGCACAAAACTTAAGATATATGTAACTCTCCAATGGCACTAGCTCCCAAAATCAGTCATATCTCACCTATGGTGTTCATTTATCTTAAATTCATTACATAATGTTTTAAGGGTACTAATCATCACATTCCTAGCCTATATACCTCGCTAAATTACATAATAAGTCTTACTAACAATTTTACACTACCATTCCTATTAAATCTTCATCGAATTAAAACTAATGACTTTATCCTAACTATCATATAAATCTCTGATACCACATTTTCATGTTTGTCCCTCTCTGGAAACCCCACTTGGGCTAGAAGTAAAAAAAGAGTAAATTGTGTGGCCTGCATCCAATATCCCCCATGCTGGGGATAAGAACTGATGGCATATCACCAAAAAATAAATGGAATTATAATCATAAATTTCATTAAAACAATGAAAAATATTTTAATCAAAACCATTATATAAATTTTTCCAATATCATACAATAAACAACAATGCCTGGAAATTTGAAACAAACACAATTATCTATGAAAAAAATAAAAATTTCCTCTTAATAATTAACTCTAATAGTAACTAGAATCTATGATATATTTATATTATGATTATACTCATATGCCATTCTAGAGACATATAAAATGATTATATATATAGTGGTAAAAATAAATGTATACTCATTAGGATCCTTATTTGGGTGATTACTAAAAACATTATGAATCATCTTAATGTCTTGATAAGAATATAAAAAATTACCTTGATAACATAAAAGGTATAATACCACCCACCCGAATAATGGATCCCTTAAAAAACTTTGCATCCATGAATAATTAAACAATATTTTATAATATATAAAAAATGGTACCCCACAACACCCCCATTGGGTTTTTACTGTCACACCATAATAGAAAATGTCAAGGGTACCTCATCCACTCCTCATCACTATGACATCATACATAAAAAACATACCACATATCTATATCAAATAACATAACTACCCAGTAAATGAGATTTTACACAAGTTCACACAACAACTATACATCACTCTTCCATCGTCATACGGTATCGTGAAATTAAAGTATGTCAACTGTATTCACTCCTTTTATAACGCATGACCACCACTATATACCACATAATTACCATATCATCATATAAATAATAAGATTTTACAATTCTTTAGATATCATCGGATGCATAAAATCTATATAAGATAGAGTGAGACAGTGGGGTAGTTTTGAATTTGTGCACTCACTAAGATTGATATTTTGGAAGACACCCAAAACCCAATATATTTGGGTTTTCAAATTCTGATATAATTAAATTAGGGTGTATATGAAATCAAAAGAAAATAAAACTATAATATTTCCACACAAAATCCCAAGAAAAGGATTCATTCAAAATATCCCTACAACATCCCATTAACATCAACACATCTCAACCATCATTCACAATAACAACTACCACCTCTGAACATCCACCATACCCAACATTACACACAGTGAAAACATATAAATTTATATTAATTATTATTTTATCAAATAATAAAATATTTAATATTTACCATTTAAATAAAATATTACATTGACTAAAACATCAATTTATCCGATTTAATTACAATCCATTCTCAATAAATTTTCCATTTTATTTTTTCCGTTACATGTATTTTTCATGATTGAAAATTTTATAAATAGCCACCACTTATTTAATTATGTCCCAATTTACATCTTTTATTAGTTATTATATCATATTTCATTTTATTTCTGGACACTAGCTATCAATTAACACAACCTCACAACACCAATCATACACCAAAATAACTACCAGGCTAACCCATGTTAATAACCACCATAACCTCTAATAAAATTAGTTCCTTTCACAAAACCCATTTCACCAACATCACCACATTAATTTATGTTAATAAAATAATAAAATAGAATAACTAAAAAACCAATAAATAAATTTTATCAAATAACTACCTATAAAACACATAAAGAGAACAAATTTTATCATTCATTCAAGCATATTATTCTTGACTACTATGAGCATCAATCCAATTTTTCAGATTAACCAAATGTCCCATTCACTGTGATCTAAATGTAATTAACATTTTATAAAAGTTATTTACTATATTTAATGATAGTAGAAATTAATTCGAACAAAACATTCAATAACAATATCAAAATCTGAAGAACCTATGAAGTAACTAAAGTAGATACATATCATGCAACACACTTTTCCATTTTTAATTTTCATTTCATATTTTTCATCTTTTATTTAGTTCATTAATATTATTTAATAATATGAAAATAATATAATAATAATTACATGATTGATACATAATTAAAGGTAGTTATTGGATCCCCTACCTTGATTCTCACATCCATGGATCAGTACACTAGTACAAGGAGAGAAGAACGATGATCGCAACCTGTAACTTGTGATTAAGGAAATAAAGATTATTGGAGAAGATATCATGAAACATAATGGGAGTATTTATTATTCTCCATGTTTGAAAAATCAACAATACTAAAATTATATTGTCTTTCTACACAAAAAATAAAAGAATCCATGTCATGTGGTGATTTTTTCTAGGAACCCTTGTTGAGGGCTTAGAAAACATCCCTTAGCCCCCCTTAAAACAAGTTATGTAATTATCATGGCATCCCAAATAATAAAACAACCCCAAAATTATTCTACATACCTCTCTAGGGAAATTGATTTATTTTATACAATAAAATTAACATTTCTAATTATAAAATAATTAAAAATTTCATTATAACTCACAACTAAATATTATTATTGAAATTGGGACGATGGAAATTTTCTTAAGGAAAAGAATAATATGCTTCATAATTAAATCTTAAATTAATTAGAATCCAAATCAAATCTTATGGATAAATAATTTCTATATTTGGGAACTATACTAACTCATTCTAAAAACATGACTCTTATTGAATAAAAAATTACTCATTTGGAATTCCAAAATGACTTACATAAATTGAATGACTCTTATTAATACTAAAATTACTGTAATAAAAACAAAATTGGATCTTCTAAAAATTCAATAACTATTATAGAATGAAAACAACTCTTGAAAAATCTAATTTAATTCTTATTAATATGAATTTGGAATAGGAAAATACTCCTATGATAAAAATAATTCACCTAATAAAAATAATATAAATTTTATGAAAATCCTAGATGACTCTTATGAAACCATGAGTATGAATTTTTAAATATATAACGAGTCATAAGATTCAATAATTATAAAAAATTATCAACCATAAGGGCCTTTTCTATGAAAGGTAAATGTTTTTCCTAAAACCAAAAAATAAGAAATACATTATAAATTATAAATTATTAATCAATTATAAAACTATAAAACCACTTTAAACAACAATTTAAACAAGAACAATCCTTCTCATGCCTTGAATTCCAAAAAAAGCACCCTAGACATCCCAACACCCATGAAATTAAACTGATATTGGATCATGAAATATCTAGTACATTACATCATTAATGTTATGTTTTCCATTCTATATGCATTCCAATAAAAATTATTTAATAAGATCAAGAAGAAATCAACAGGGAAATGGTTCTATTTCATTATTCTAACTTGATTCCTTTGAAAAATTTAAATTCATTAAAAAATACCACTGGTTAAACATCAATTCATATTTAAAAAATATTTTATTGGTTTTATAACTAATTTAGTAAATCTAAAGGAATAAATATTTCAGGAATAACACGATAAATATTTAGTGGGTCAAGGCAACATACCAATGTTAATTGAGATTCTTAAAAACTCAAAATACCCACTAGTAGTCCCTGAAATCCTTAATTCCAAATTCTATTGTAAAAGAGATCCAACTACGTAATAACCTTAAACATTGGATAATTTAAATCTAAAATAAACCTAACATTAAACTCTGTTATTCATATACCTTGAATAATTTATAAGGAATCTAATATGAATTACACCCTAGAAGTCATCATACAATAGGTCAAGATAAACCTTAATAATTTTACACCAAAATAGTGACAAATCCAATGAAATATGTCCATGTAATCCTCATATAATAAAAATAGATTAATACCATTGATATAGAGTGAGTTTCACCATGATTGTGGGGAAATAAATATTGAATTGCTAGTTATGGAAGTGGAATATAAAAGAAAAAAAGAAATGATAGAACCAAAGAGATAAGAGGAGACAAACTGTTGAATTGAGCATGAGAAACATACATGGATACATCCCAATTCATGTGGAATATGTATGAAGGCGGTAGAGGTTATGGATGTGACAAGAAAGAGATCTTATCAGATTTGTAGGAAATAGAGTTCATAAGAGCCCACACGAGAGATTAAAATAAGGGGGTTTAAAAGACAAAAATTCCCCCATTTTGAAAGAGATAGTGGTCTAGCTAATCATTAACCCATTATCGATCCACCATGTACCCTATTTAATATACAATAGTAGTTGAGCTAATTCCCATGCCAAATAATACCCAGGAACACCCTCACTCATTGGATTACAGGTGGTTCCTAGACACTTTTACTTCATAGATTAATTACAAACCAAAACATATCAAAAAACACCCATCAATCCATCTTCAAGTTCTGAGACACACCCTCACTTGTACAATTACTAGACCAGTAGTGATGACGGATAGAGATCCAATAAGGAATTCTTCAAATATGTCATAGGTTCTTGACTAGCACTGAGGGTATAATATTACATTATTCAGTGGAATTACCTAAATAAATTCATGAAATATTAAAATCAACCAATAAAGTACAAATATAGTAAATAAACTATCCTTAAAATTTAATAAAATATCATACAAGTCAAAAAACAAAAAATTAAAACAAAATGATAAATCAATATCCAAGTATTTTCCATAATCCATTACACAACATAAATGATCCAGGAGCTAGTACCCCATAGTTTGGCCACCGTATCCCAATACTATTCCAGAAAAATACATTACATATATAGGTTTTATGATAAGTTGTATACTAAATAGGATACTCCCTAAAACCTCTCATGAAAATCATTATGATGATACTAAATACCATGTGACTATATAGAGAAACTAACTCATTACCTGACTAGATAAACTAAGCACACATCCTCAATTAGTTCCCTAACAACATTAATGCTTAAAAGATGATTAAATATGTTAATATATATATATATATAATTTTATTTCCCAACCACCACATTCCAACTATTCCATTTACCCAAACCGCAATCACTCACATACTAGGGCTCTGATATTCACCTATATTATTCTGCACATCCATAAATCACCACATCATTACACATCCTGCTGCCTATGTAGCCCATCATAATCAAATAATCATAATTTAACTACATACGATTTATATAATCATCATGTCTCATAATTTGGAGAAAATTAGGAAATCAACCTCAAGCTAGAACCCTATATTATACCTCAAGTTGTTATAGTCTGTGTTAGAGTATATATATAATAACATAAACTATTACTGTTTGAGTATAGGTATACACTATAACCATGATCAACCAAAACCCATGTAAAAAATTCTTATATAATTTAAATCTATCAAAACCCATATATCTATATACATTGTCTTTACAATGGAGAGAATATGGTTGGGGGAGTGGTCATTCATAAGATCCCTTGATCACCGTGATGTTGGAAAACACATGAATCCCTTGGATAATATGTGTATCAGCCACCAAAAATTATGCGGGTGATAGAGCATATAAAATCATAGTATTAAAATACATACCTAACACATTATTGTACTAGTAATAAAATATATTATATACTTGATATAAATCGATCACCAATTATTGAATCTATGATACCTTACTAGGAATGAATTACTAATGATCTAAGCACACAAATATCATGTTCAATCATCAATGTTATATAATAATGCATGAAATCTATATTATAATCCCCTATAAACTATTTTTAATCACTTACATGGTTTTTCGGAAACATTTATTAATAATCATATGTATTTCAACACAAGATCCACAACCGTTCTCGTTAAAAATTAACTCAGGGATTCCAATTAATATATAACTCATGTAATACACTCTTATTCCAATTGGATAATTTATATCATTTCATCAGTCCATATCTTGTGTACTCAAAAACCTGATGTTAACTAACACATTAAATATTCATACATAATATGTGAATAGAAATAGTAAGATGAAAATTATGTATCCAAATGTGGAAAAACAAATAGGGAAATCCAAAACACACCCATTACCCATAAGAAAATTCCAACATATATCTCTCTGGATATGATATACATCGCATCCTTCCACTAACTATGATCAAAACCTATAAATCATAATTTTCCCCACAACAATACCATAACAAGGGATCAAATTATTTAATCAATCTATGGAAAAAACCAATATAAAATAGCGACATATATATATTCAATAAAAAGTAAAATGTTATAATAAATAATATATATAATTTTCTTCATGTTCATTCATCCATCGTATATTTGTTCCAAAATATTATTTACATTTTCTCAAACAAAATATCTATTAATTTAATAAATAAATTATTTACAAATATAGGGGTACTTGTATATTGATTTTATGGTGATATTAATTTATAAATGAATATTTAAAAACCCATATCAATTTGAAAAAATAATAATAAGAGGACTATTCAGACACAAAAATATTATGATATATCCATTTCAAATATATTTTCGTCCCATAAAACAATGGGTTCTCAATAATGTATATTATTACTGTAGCATATTATATAATAATAATATGAACAATCCAAACTTATAAATATATGTGATTTAAAAATTTAAATAAAAAAATAACAACAATCAGCCCTATTTGTATCATGATTCTAACAATATATAATTATATAGTACATAACAGATACAAAAACACAATTACATGTAAATAGTTCCATTCTATCTTGAATATGATAATGAAAATAATTAATATAAGCGACCTCTAAAAATTGATACATCTACATGTGAGAAAACCTATCTACATCATCTTAAATTATGGATTATTATTTCCTTAGAGTTAACATAATCCCCATTATAATAAAAATTAATCATTATTGAATCATATATATAAATAACAAATAATAGAGAAATCAAATATCCTACTTGGAGATTGCACTAGTCAGGGGTTTCACACATGTAGGGGGATATATGATGGTTCACATGTTCATTAATTTGATGATGAAATACAGCAAGCGATCTATAAAATATGGATTTAGGGATAATTGGAAGACATCATTAATCTCTATGAATACTTCTTTGGTTGTCAGATGCTCAAAGGATAGTATGATTAAAAAAATTGAAAAGTAGAGGAATAATATGTGTAAATAAAAATATGACTCACACAACAGGTTACCAAATATCACTCATTGTTCCTGAAAACTATTTAATTCCCCTGGACCAAAACAATTAATAAATAGATAAAGTCTATATTAATTTCATATTTTAGGAGTTGTGTTTTACTACACTTTAATTTCACTAGTGTTTTCATGTATAAATATATATTCATTTCAATGATTTTTAATAAAATTACCCACATTATTCCTTGAGTTAAACTTTTAAAAATATATCTATATTATTCCATATATTTTAAACATTTAATATAATAAATTTAACATTAAAAAACTGATACTCCCAATTTATTTTATGTTTCATAAATTAATAGAAAAAATATATCAAATAGGCAATAGATCTTAACCACATGACGAAATAGACATTGTGTAAAGGTAATTCCATTAAAATATTTAAATAAAAAAATATCATCTGTATAGGTTGCATTGTGTAAATGAAATTTTATTTACCTTTACGTTGTGGAAAAATATACAGTCTCATTTAAAAGTATACAAGAGTTTACCTTTATATATCAAATGAAAAAATGGTTCATGTAAGGGTATTTTATATATACTATATGTTCAATGAGGAAATATTACTCTACCATTAAAAAGATGCAATATTCCCTTACATATCCCTTTTAAATCCTTAATTACTCATAAAAAATTATTTAGAATGATAGTGATGTAATGGTACACCATTTTCCTTTATATCAGGACAAGGTCCAGTATAATGGTGCAATATAAATTTAAAAAAAAATCCTAACTGTTATTAAATAAACTAGTAAATAATAAAGATTATTCTTAAATACCCACCCGTGTATAAAAAATTCAATTGATGTCTTGGGAAAAATATTTACATATATCATAAACCTCTAAAATAATTCTCATCCTCACGAATTCAAAAGTAAACATAAAAAGTAATATAATATAATAATTGATAAAACTAGTTAGATACCACACAATTATATTTCAAATACATACGAATAAAAATATCACCTCAATATATACAATGATAATAGAACATCATCATATCTCAATCATCAAAATAAACACATAGATCATATGTATCAAATATACCATCCATACATGATCAATCAACAAACAAATCAATATACCGAATATAAATCTATAACTGACATTCATAAGTGAACTCTTTTAAACCACCTTTATTCGAGAGGACATAAACAATGTAAATTACACACCCACACAATAACTTCCTCTAAAAATCCTGATTCTAAATGGGGTGTTCATCAATGTTCTCATAATCATTGACAACATGATCTCCCTAGTCAAAAAAATGAAAACAAACGTGAACTTAGAAATGATTCTATGATGCAATGAAAAAATCATGGATCATATTCAACTTTATAGATACATCCAATTGACATGAAACCACAAAACACTTTTCCAACACCTAAAATGGATTGATAAATCAAGTAGAGAGACTAATATCTCTAATAAACCACAACTATTCAAGATAAGGATTTAAATTCAAATATAAAAAGTCTCCAAAATCCATCTCTAGTGCCCCCCCTAATGGTTATCATGAGATTTCAAAAAATCCAAACTTCCATCATCTGCTCTTGAACCACTTAAACCTTCTCAATTTGTTATCCACTCCAATTCCAGACCAAAACATACTGATTCTCTAACCTAGATACAACATAATTTTGATTAAAATGGTGAGCTATACAATTCATTATATATATCCATTATAATTTAATGTTGGAAGATATTATTGCAAGAAACTCAACCAAGGAAGATTTATTCAACCAAAATCCACTAAAAATGAATAAATGAAAACAATATGACATTTTAGGTATGGATTGTTCTCTATATTTGGTCTTCCATATTGGGGGACAAATTATTTGTAATTTTCATGATTTTTGGAGAGGTGATGTATTTTATGTTACCATTCAAAACATAACATTTTTGTGATATTAATGAACTTTAAAAGATAATAAGTGATTCAGGAGATTTGGGGGATCATTTAGATCCACTAATTTTAGGACATATGAAATATGAATGAGTCTCATAGTTAGCGAAACGTTCGTGATAACTCTGAAACTCAACTGTGTAAGGTACCTAGTGCATAACGGAGGCCACAAAGTTTATTTTGAAACCATTGAAGGAGGGCCCCATTCCAAAGATGGATTGCAGACCACATTGGAAATTTATTTTTACATGTTCTTTATGTGGTTAGTCAAGATGTGCACCTAACCATGTGAAACGTATCCTTGGAGAGAGTCTGGTACATTGTTGGGGCGAGGGATGAAAAACTACGCAACACAAATTTTAATGGAAAAATTAAATATCTTCCCCTAGGTAAGATCCCGTGTACTTATAGATACGACTCTGTCTTGATTGTAGGTATTCTTTCTTTGTTTGAGCATAATTCATTGAGGTTTTATCATGGGGATTTGTTGGTTAATAACTGAGAAAAGAAGAAGGATATAGGGAAGATAATGGTTGGAATACAGTTAGCCATAATCATGGACCTTATCCAAGAAAAGACTGAAACCCATTATAAATTGTAATTACATGGTTAGAGAATTGTTTGAAAAACTGTGTTCCCTTGAATGAGAAACTATGAACCCCTATATAAGAGCCACATGGTTTAGGTGCACAGATAGGCCAAATTGTGTTCCACTACCTAGAAAACCCTATGAAACATTATAATTAACCATGAAAATATATTTTAAATAACTGAAACCCTCAAAAGTCACCCTATTCAACAATAACTCACGGAAAATAATCATCTCAGGATTTTAGAGACTCTTAGATGAATTACAATCCCTCTCGACCTACATTCTCAGCGATTCAATGCTATGATCGATGATTTTCACCCCTATGGGCAAGATTTTCTCATCAAAGATCTTCCTCCTTTCATCTCACTTTCATTCAAGAATGTATACCTCTTTTTGGTTAAAAATAGATCTAATTATTAAACATCTGGATCATGGATTGTAGGACAATAATTATATTTAAGATTTCATTAATATTTTAATCTTGATTTAGGGTATTAGATCCAAATCTCATTCTATATCACTATGATACTAAAATTTTGGGGATTTAAATTGGGCGATTGTTCATCAACGAATTGAGGTAGGTGGTGTATAATTTAAAGTCCATAGTCATTATTGGAATTATGTGTATGTAATATTTTAATTCAAATAAAATATTTATAAATTTAGTTCATTATTGAATTAATTAATTTGTTGATTTAGTTAGTCAGGGAAAATTCTGCAATTGGGGTTATTAGAAATATAGATCTTGAATAATTGATAATGACGGAATAGGGTTATTTTAATTAAATAATTTATAATTTAATTATTTATGAGGGAATTGGGGGTTCTTAAATTGAATAATTAATTGTGGAATTAATTGTTGGATAATAGGATTGATGTGATTAATTAATTATTGAATTATTTATAAATAATAATAATATTACTTAATTGTTTCATTAATTAATAGGATTCAGTTGATTGATTAATTTTTTAGTTAATTAATAGGATTGGGATGATTAATTAATTGTTTGGTTACATAATGAGATAGAGATGATTAATTAATTTATGAGATAACTACTGGGATTGAGAAGATTAATTAATTACTGAGTTAATTAGTGAGATAGAGATGAATAGTTAATGGTTGATTTAATTAATCTGATTTATGTTATTAATTAATTATTTATATTATTAAAGTGGTTGATAAGACTAATTAATTATTAGAATAACTAAACAAATGATGAATGGTACCAATGGTATTCATTTGAGGATTGAGATCTAGAATGGTAACAATGGGATTATGAGATATGAAAGGATAGATATAATGGTAATAGTAGAATTCTAAGACATGACATCCCCTGGGGATTGCGTACAATACAGCATTGGAAAAACTATGTATTCTGTTTTTGATGACCTTAGGAACCTAGGGTGTTTATGTGGTTAACTAATGAATAATTTGATAATGTGATATTTGATTATTTGTTCATTGTAGTTATTTCATTATGCAGCTACATACACAGTTAATGTCTGGATATAGTTTTAGACATTTTTGGTGGCGGACAACTGAGTTGCACTTATCCCATAATCAAGATTTTTGATTGGAACCTATTTATATTTCATGGATATTATATTGGATATGAAAAATGATTTTTGTTAGGTGGATGAGTCAGGATGTTGAACAGATGAGGAGAGTAGATGTGATTCGGGACCCTATTCGGAGTTGTTATTGTGTATACTTTTATTTTCCATTTTGACATAAGACAAATATTTTCGATAGGTAATATCTACTATTTGGTTTTGATATTTTATTTCTATTTCTGGTTTTCTTGGTAAACTTGTATTTTCTTATCATGATGTCATTTAGTTACTCTATTTTTATAGATTACTTATTTCCATTGGTGTGTTACTCAAATAAAAGATGGTATAGCCACCCCATGATCGATAGCATAACCTCATCACATGTCAGAATTGTCTAGAATACATGGAGGTGATCCTGAGGTTTTTTGACTGACCGGATCGGGGATTTGGTGAGTGGAGCCCATTTTAGAATGCTACATGGAGTAATGTTTTTGATTTCTAAATCATTCCCTACCATTCTGGTCAATTCAATTCATACTGCAAACATTTTTTACATGACATTCCACCATTCAAAGATGGTTTTACAAATTATGGTATGGGAAAAAGGATATCACGGAAGGGAAAAAAATTTGATTGGTCCTTTATATGTAAAACAAACCAAGGTTATTATTTTCTATTAGGTAAGACCTTACTAAGAATGAGGAACCATTTAATTTAATTTATTCTGAATTTATAAGGGGTCGCCAGAGAATTCTAGCACATGAAATGAAGATATATAATACAAATTCAATAAAACATGAGGGAATGAAGCTAGACTACATAAAATCGGTTTTTATCACACTCCACATCTAGTGTCACACCTTTAATAGAAATATAATTAGAGAAAATAGAGTAATAATCCAATTTATCTGAGAAAAAATAAAATTATCTCTCACTTAAATAAATAAAAATATGATTATATAAAACAATAAATATTAGGAAAATGATTAAATGTAATACAAAGAGGAATGATATGCATTTCACTACAATTTAAACAGATTGCATATGAGGGAAAAAACAAAATCCATAGATAGAGAAGAGGAGGGGAACCTAGGTGTGCGGTCTGACTGAACTAAAGACGAAGAAGAATGATTTTTTGTATTAAATCATAATATTGTTTAACGACCCGAACTGGTTGCTATATGCTGAAGCCCTGAGTCATTCGGTCACATGACATCTTCCACACCACACCATACACTATAGGTTGCCGACTAACAGAAAGTGTCTAATATAAATCATTAGGAAAATAAAACCTCTTTTATGTGAGTTATACAATAAAATAAAAAAATATCAATTGAATAAACAAATGATATCATATTAACAAAAAACCAATTTAACTAGATAAAAAAATCATGAAATACCATATCAAAACTAAACAATTGATTTTCACTGCTAAAATACATGTCTAGTACTTAAATGAAAACTCAATATAAGGTCAACAATGACTTCCAAGAGGGTCCCAAAACACATACAGTTCCCTAATCCATTTTCCACCCTGAATATTCCACCTAACTTGGTTCTATTTCCATTATCCATTCCTACATACATGAAATCTATTTGAGTACCAGTCAGAATGCCCGAGTTGTCTGTGAGTACAACAGAGTAGGACAACATCATTGGTTACTAAAAAACATCCCATTAATAAAATTGTAAAAAGTTTTATACTGAAATAACAACAATTCAAAACTTAACTATTATCTCATTATCAAATTTTTTTATTTATCCACAAAAACACCCAATGTTTTAGTGGACTCCCGAACCTCAATAGTTAATTTCCCCCCACTATTGTGTACACTATTACCAAGGGATATCATATTATAGAATACCATTTGTACCATTCTATAAATCATTTCATATCTCATAATTCCACTGTTACTATTCATTTTCTTATTACTCATATGAATCCCATTATTACAATTCATCATTTCATTAATTAATTCAACAATAAATTAAACATCTCAATCTCATTAAATAGCTCAATTAGTAATTAATCATCCTTATCTCGTTAATTATATAAATCCTTATTCAATCATCTAAATCTCATTATTTAACTCTAGAATATATTACTCATCTCAATCTCATTAATTAACTCAATATTTAATTAACAATAATAATCCAATTAATCAACTAAAAAATAAATTAACCATCTCAATAATTTTCAATAAATAAATAAATAATTAGTCATCGTAATATTATTAAATAACATAACACAAAATTAATAATCGCAATCCCATTAAATAACTCAATAATTGATTATTAATCTAAATCTTATTAATTAACTCAATAATTAATTTATCATCTCAATCATATTATCCAATAACTAATTCCACAATTAATTACTTAATTTAACAAACCCAAAATACCTCATAACTTACTCAATAATTAATTATTCCATTCAATACTCCCAATAGCCTCATAATTAATTCTATAATATATTATTCAATATCTACATATCCAATATCACTAATTCAAAAGTATTTTTCAATTAATTAAATGACCAATTTATTTAATTATATAAATAACTAAATTAATAAACATATAATGGAAATTACATAATTACATACAAATAACTGCAATCAAGACTTCAGGATTTTAATTATAGATCACCTACCTCAATTTGATGATGAAAAATCTCCAAATAGAAATCCCATATTTTTGAGTGGCCCAATAATGTTGAACAAGATCCAGATCTAACACCCTAAATCATGATAACATAATTAAGATCTCTTAAATATATATATATGATCCTAAATTTATATCATTTAAATAAGATATTGATCTAACAAAATAGAGGAGTACATCGTTATAGAAGACGAGAAGAACTGGAGAATAATCGAGATGATATCCTCTTATAAGGGGGTGTAGATATCTGTTATGGGATTCATGTCACCATGAACGAAGGTCAGGAGGGATTGGAATCAATCCAGGAGTCACAAAAACCATTAGAAGAGGATTTGGTCCATATTTGGGTTGAATATGATGAGTTTTGTGCGTTTGGGTTATATAAATTATAATTTTCGAGTGAATCAAAATTCATGTACCGTTTTATAGGTAGGGGTGCACGGGTTTCCCAATTTATGGGTCTAAATAATGCACCTCTTCAATAGAGGTTCATGGATACTCAATGAAGGGAACACAGTTTGAAAAACTGTGGGCCAACCCTAAAATTCATCTTTATGAAGGGTTCCTTGGTTTTTTGGGAAAATTTCCACAGTTAGGGTTAACTATGTGCCAACCGTGCACTACCCTCCTTCCTTCAAACATTCCAAAATTCCCCCAAAAAACACCCCGTGATAAAACCAAAACAATGTATGCTCAAACAGATAAACAATGAATGAAATAAATCATATCCAAACCATCTCTATAAAATATAGTGATCATACAATATCCCCACCTTATAATAGCACATTTTCAAACCCCTATATTTTTGGGAGATAAATATTTATTTTATTTCATTTAATTTTATTTTCATTGATATCTTGTGTAGTATGCTACACCATGATATGAGGGGGCTATACACAACACCAAAACCGTTTGCATTATGTGTAACGTTACGCCTGACATGTGTTGTATACAATTTCATGTTCTTTCGATAGAATTCATTTTTAGGAAAGGTCGAGTTTAAGATAAGAACTAAATATTTTTATGAACTTGTCATTATAATGGTGAAAATGAATAATATAAACATTCTTCGAAAAAATCTATTTGAATGAAAATAATTGAGTTTATAAAATAATAAAATCACTCTTGATGGATTTTCTAAGAAGCTTTATTTTTTTATGAATGATAAGAATATAATAAATTTCAAATGGAAAAAACATTTTCATAAAAATAAGTAATGTGAATAAACTATATTATTGAATTGTTTTAGGGTGAAATTAGAATATATTTTTATTAGTTAATATAATTTTTTATAATAATATTTTTTTACCCTAATTTATTTTGTAATTTTTTTAATATTTTTCATCCTTTTAAATTTTTAAAAAACCAATTTTTGATTAAAAAAATTAGATAATTTTTGAATTAATTACAGAAATGAATTTTTCATGATTTTTTTAAATTTATTCTATATTTGAAATAAGTGTTACAAAATTATATTAATAGTAATATTTTATTTTTTGGAAACTATGAATAGTAACATTATAAGTTTTTATTAATATAGTTGAAAGGTGAATCAGGTAATTAAGGGTCAATATAATGTTATCAAATTACCTTAACAATTTTCATAAAATTATTGGCTATGTTATATTCGAAAAAAACAAGACTTGGGTCAAAATGTAACTCTTTGGAAGCTACTTTTATGAGATTAGGAATTTAATATATTTTATTTAATGAAATGTTAAATATATCTCACTCAAATGTTAATAAACATATCATTTTTAATATAAGATTATGAAGAAGATAAATTTGATTTTAAATACTCATTTATAATATTATACATCTTTATTTATCATCATAATGACTTATTAACATTTATCAAATAAATAATAACCTCAATGGTTTATACATTAATGATGTAATTAATTTTAAGTGATGATGAATCAATAAAATAATCTTTATTAAAATTATAATTACAACTTAAAGACACAAATAATATACCAATTCATATTAGTACATTATATCAGACCATAATCACCCAAGGGTCTATTTATTTACAATTTAGAGCCTTATATAATTGATTATAACAGTTATATTTTTTATTTAATGTGGTGTGAAAATTGACACATTCATGTATTAATAAGTACATCTTTTTTAATTTTGGATTTTCCAGAAGATATATTTGAATACATATATTTTATTGAAATAAATTATATTTAACTTCATCTAAATATATAATTTTTAATTTTTAATCAAATAATAAGTCTATTAAATAATTAAACAATACTAATTTTTTAATTATTTCATTAATTGAAATATCAAAATATTGTTATAAAAAATACTGAAATAAATATAGTTTTTATTAATTAATATCGCCAAAAAAATTAATGATGACCATGACCAATTAGTAAATTAAGAAAATATTTTTGTTATGTTCTCCTGTTATTATGTTTAAAAAATTAATTGAATTAAATAGTGTCAATGTTGTCACTATTGATTGTTTATCAAAATAATGTTTTATTAAATTGTTTAAAAATCAGAAGATATTATAAAAAATATATGAAAATTATTTTTTTCTCTAAAATGTTCTATATTGTTTTTTTATTGTCTAATTGACATCAGATATGAAATAATTACACTATTTTAATGATGAATGTTTGTTACCTTTCTTATAATTAGACAAGAATAATTATTGGTAAAACAAACTGATAAGGTTAAAAATGAATTCCAAACATCTATAAAAAATATTTTTTGATGAGATTAAAATTTTATCCCATCTTATTCTATAAATAAAGGTATTTTATTTATTTTATGGATGTTTTTTTGAGTTTATTGTTAATTAATATTTTTGATGTTTCCAAAATTGCCCCTCACCTCAATTATGAAAAGGTACCTCCGTCCACACAACTTATGTACACATTGAGCATTCAATATAAGTTATCATATACCTATTTAACTTCTCAACATCCTTATCCACATTTTATATTCTCCTTTCTTCGAAAAATACCAACTCTAGTTATATTAATTGGAGATCTAGAGGGAGCACATCGAATAAGAGGTAATGTCCCCTACCAATTCTTTCAAGCCTATTTCTTCTTCTACTTCTTATTAATGTTTTTTAATATTTTAAAGTAATAAATATAGTGCCTCATATAATCTAATATGTTAATATTATAATTGAACAATTATATTACCCCAAAAATACATCCTACAAAAACTAAAATTACCACACCTATGTATGTACATATTGTCGTCTCCAAACCGTGGTGTAATATGTATTTCTACACCATCATTTAGGGATGGTTATAATGAAGAAAATAATAAAAATATATCATTATTATAACAAGATATTTATTTTTCAATATTTTATAAACCAAATAATTCAATACCATCCAAAATGAAGGGAATGATATTGTCGCTCCAATGTACATACGACCTACCACCTCAATGATGTGATGTGATTTAATTATAAAAGATAACCATTAATGTAAGATTATATAAATGTATTTGAAGGAAAAAATATCATATATATTGTATTAATATAATTCTGGAAATTAAATAACAATAATAAAAAATTATAATCAATAACTTATCTGATGAAATATGCATAAGAAAATAATGCATTTAATTCCCAATGGATGAGTAATAATATTATTAAAAAACTAATGATAATAAGATAACATATGATATCATAAAAATGACTATGATTCTATAATAAATCAATTACAATATTTAAATAATTATAAATGAGGTTAAGATACAAAAAAGATATTAGACTAAAGTTATGGAATTATTTTGTCTCACTCGTATTTTTGGGGGACATATGCCATATACAACCTATTTCATTTGTGTTGTGTTTATGTTTCCCATGAATGATTTTATGATTATTAATATGAAGGATATGATATGTATATTTTCATATAATTTTTTTTATTTTATGATCCATATGATTTGGCTGATTATGAATTTGTATATGGTAATTTCGCAAAATCATTTTATCTGAGATTGTTTATACTTAAGTATTTACTGGGATATATTTCTCATCTATGTCCATGTTTTATATATATGTATTATAACATACAATTTATATTATTATATTATAATTTGAACTTAATTTTACCAATTGTATTATTTTTATTAAATGGTATGAAATGAATCGTTTTTCATTATCGATATTATGTACGTTAAGAATTTCAATAAAATGTACAAGAAGATTGTATCCTTTTAACTTATAGTGCATGAATAGATTTTTACTTTTTCATAACACCTTTATTTCCCTGAATATTACATTATAATATTTCATGGTTATTTTCAAATTAATTATTATCTTTAAAAATTGTGTGGCTTAATGAGAAAAGAAAGTATTTTTGATGAAAAGAATATATTTTCCTTATGATTTAATTTCATATGTTCAATAAATATTACATTACATCTAAGATGAAATTATATTATAGGGTTAATTTTTCAAGTATAATTTAACTAATTTTCTTTTGGTTTTTTTATGGAATGAATTTTATGAAAACAAATTTTTTAGATGGATTATGTTATAGTGAAATGAGGTTTAGGAAACACACATTATTTCATGGGTGCTATGATAAATGATTTATGTTTTTGTGGAACACATTATAATGATTTATTTTTTATATTATAGGGACCTATATCCCTAAAAAATAAATTAGGTATTTATTTTTATCTCATTAGATAGACATGATTGGAACATCATGTAATCATTGTTAAATATTATATGACTGTAACAAAGAGTGAAATCTGATCAGAATAAAATTTGTTCTATATGATGGTCTTGGAAATGAGCCTTGGATAATATAGAAATGAATATCTATTCTTTTATGTTTACCAAAATTCCATGTTTTATGAAAATTTTAATTTTTTAGGGCACATGTTCCTTTAGGATTTTTGCCTTATAAAATGCCCAAATTTTTTCCATTACTTAGTATTTTGATATTTGTTATACATGGAATAATTTTCAAATGTTGTGATCTTTTTTAGCTTATTATTATATTTTGTTTCATATTTTACATGTTTACATTTATTAAACTTTTTAGATCACCCTTTTTTCATGTTTTCTTTTCCTGAGGATATAAAAAATTGTATTTTGTCAGCAAAATAATGGGTAATATAATTATGGGGTATGTTGAAGATATATCACCAAATTAAAAGATTTTATTCCGCATTTCCAAAGGGACTACATTAATACAGTATTTGAGAAATTTTTTGTATAATGTATTATGTATTCCACCAAAATTATTTATTGTTCATGTACATCAAGCATGATTATTTATAGATGGTATGAGATAGAAGGTTTAGATAACATTTGGAATCTAGGATGATAAAACTTTAGTGAGATCCCTGTAGATATTTCAAAATATATGTCTAGAAATATCACTAAGGATAAGCCTAACTACAGATTACAATCCTAGAATTTTTTTATCAATCATGTATAACCTATTAATGATCCTCAGATTTCATGGATTGATGTATTATTAGTAATTTTCCTTTGTTATATGATTTTAATCAGTGATAAATACATCGCACGCTTTTCATTCTAGTATTAAAAATATGCTAAACTAGAAAGAACGTGGTTATATTTGAATGTTTCATATGTGAAAATTATGAGAATTATGAAAATTGATTTCAAAAGTGGAAATCACATTATGAGAATCATGAAGGTTCCACGATTATTGATTATAATACTGAGGATAAATATATTGTAAATGACATGTGAAATGTATGGAATTATAAATAATTATTGTTTACATTAAAAATTAAATTCATGGTCAAATTATGTTTGAGGAACCCTAATATATGATTCTTATTATAAGAAGGACTAAGCTCATGGATCCTGAGTTGTGGTTTATGAATAAAGTTGAATGAATAGGGTTTATATGTTTCTAAATTCAATGATTATGTTATAAAAATCATGAAATATATAATTATTTTCAATATATATATTTCATTAAGGATTGGAATGGAAATTTTGAATAGTTATAATGATATAATTTTCTGACCCTCGAAGCCTGTAGCCTATAAATTATTTTAATAAATATTCATGATTACAAGGAATAATGTCTCGAAGGACAAATCAGTTTTCAGTCTTGAAAAATAGATTTCATACAAGAACATTACATTACAATTTCTATCATAAGACACATCATATATAATCCTTTGATAATTCAATTATTCCTCTAGCGTAACCATGCATATAAATCATTAAACACTTATGGGAATCAGTGTAAAATAAAACATAGGAAAGGGGTTAGATCAAATGATTAGTAAAGATTAACAATATAGCATAATCTATCAGAATTAAGCATAGACATTTCAACCTAGGTACAAAACAAAAACAAAATCCTTTTAAGACAATAACATCATAATAATATGGCATGAATAAATCAAATAATTCTATAAAAACATTAACATGTATATTTTAATAGTTGAATAATCACATGTAAAGTCAATAACTAATATCATAATGATATAATGCATAATTTCATACTTCTTAAACACTACGTTAAGGCCTTGTTCTAGGTTCATACACAGATATTCTATCAAGGCCTTTTGAGAAGAAACTAGTTTGTCTCATGAGACCTAACGATGCATCGAGGGGCTAGTGCGGTCCCCTCTCGTCACATACTAAGTCCAATACATTCTCCATATGAAAATGTTGAAACTTAACATAAAAATTCATATAAAAAATAGCATATAAAATGTAAATAATTTATCCATAATCAATGAATGGTATAAAAAGATCACATCCACAGTCAGACATATCAAAAATCCTTCAATAAAATATAAAATATTGTATGATAATAAATCAACATCTAATAAGAATAAAATCCAATAAAGGATGTATAAATAGATGAAAATAATTTAATAAATTTATTAAAACCCTTTGAGGGAAATAACTTTTTTTTACTTTGAAAGCATTAAATGTCATACAATTTATAAAATAAGACATTTAAAAACAGTTTTAAATCATTATATCCCATAACACATTGATACTTTTGAAATGAATAAATATTTTAAAACATTTATGTCCATATAAATATATAGTTAAAACCATTTTCAAAACATGGACATTAAAGAGAAGGGTTTAGAGGTAAAAATATTTAAAACATTTATAAAAATGGTTTACATAAATATTAGATAACATTAAACCATAAATATATATATTTTAATTTAGTTTTAAGATACAATAACATGTATGAAAAATATTCCCAGAAAATACTTACTCAAAAACAATCTCGGATAATAATGAGATCGCGAAATTAACCCCTACCTTAGATCTGATACTCTCTTTAGAAGTTAGAAACTACATTAAAATGTTTTTATACATATTATTAACATATATCATAATAAATATAATATATTTTATGTTATATATTATTCTGTTATGTCCCTATATTACACATTTATTAATAATTTCTAGGTAAGGTAATGTTTCGGGTAATAATTTCTTGGAATATCTTATGTGTTTTGGCTTTTTATTATTTATCATATTACATAGATCATAATTTACATACTTCTAAAATTTAGAATATGAATTATATATTATATATATTCTATATAAAAATATATTTAATAGATAGATTAATAAAATGGAACACACCGTTCATGGAGACGGTAGGTCATACGTACGCATGAACTGTGTTTTTGTTTTCATATCTTATTGAATTGAATAAGTGATTAAAATATATGTATATATATATATATTCTCAGTAGCATTATTATTTCATATATTTATCACTTATTAATAATACTAATTCTTATAATCATTCTATTATGCTGAACATTGAAGATGAGTCTCATCGCGTCGTGGAGTCATCAAGTCATACGTACACACAAGCGACATTATCATTTATTTAATGTTTAAATGGTATGGAATTGGATGGGATATGAATTTTAAAGAAGAAATATAATATTATATTTAAAATTTACATCTAATATATTCATAGTTATAGCCATATAAATAAAGTGTACAAGAAAAACAATTTACACCACATCGTGGAAACGGTAAGTTGTATGTATGCTCACATAGTGATATTATTTTCAGTAATTTGAGTAAAAGGAGTAATATTGTTGTAAAATAATTATAATAAAATTAAAACATATTTAAGTATGTGGATTTATTATTTTTGAATGGAAAAATAGAGAAAGGGTAATTATAAGAATAAATGATCATTAAAAGAAGTGATAAAATAATTACCTCATTTCAGGTGTCTCCTTTTGATTTTCACAAAAACCCTCCATAGGATGGCTTTCTGCCCAAACATATCCCTATATAATTATTTGAGGGAGGATGGGAGGTGAAATGGACGGTTTTTTGACGAAAAAAATCATTTATTGGTCTGTGTTAAAGAGAAAGGGAGGTTCCCTTTTATGGGAGAGTTGATGATCACTTTAGAAAAAATCTTGTAAAATTAATTTAATATGAAATTTATTTCTATTTATAATTGATACCAAGTGATTTAATTCATTTATAAGATTGGTATGGGTCTAAATTATATAATCCAATATTTTTAGACAATTATTGTTCATGATATTAATCTTATATTTTTGGAATAACCCTCATGTAAAAGTTTAACTCTCACTGTGTCTTCTTGTATTTTTATACTATAGGGTTAATTTAGTTTCTTTTAAATAATATGATAACCTCAAGTGGATCATAAATTATATTTTAAAAATTATATATGTCAATTGTCTGAATCCTATATTTTTAGGATTTTTATATTTTTTAATAAAATTGTATTTTTTTAAACTCATCTATATCAATTTTGACACTATTTAGTAATTGATTTTTTATTAACCTCATAACATGTTTATTACATCGATAACAAGGAATTAAATAAAATATAATATGTCTATATCATCTATAAAATTATGTTATGTAATAAAAAAATTCAAATTATATTTATTTCAATGTTTATAATATCATTAATTTGATTATTTCGTTAATAAGGACAAAAATGCATCATTATTATGTCATTATTAACATTAATTATATATTGTATATAAATTAAAAATAAAAATACATGATGTATAAAATATCATTAGCTTTATAATTAATTTTAATAGTTTAAACTAAAAATTATATAATGTGAATTAAAATTAATTTTGTAAAAGATACATGTTTTTCTTATATTTCTCTTTACTTTTAATTAATTCTTATAACAATTATCAAACCCATATGGATCCATGTGGTCCCAAAATACACCAATGTATTCCCATTGATAGAAATATATTATCCAATTGAATATGGACACGTGTTAGGGTACAATTATATTATTAAAATTTTATTTTTTACCCTTATTTGCTTGATTTTCTCTTTAACCATGAAAAATAAAATTAATTACTTAAATTTCTATTCATAATTTCCAAAAATAAAAATTACCTATTTGAAATATTTTTACATTCTAATTCCTAATATGGAATACATTTTTCCAATGTTCAAACATAAACGTTGTAGTAATTAATTAAAAATTAATTCTCATTGTCAAAACAAGAATGCTAGTTTTTAAAAAGTAAAAACAATGCAATGATTGACATGTGTTTTTGTATAATTAAAATTTGAAATTACATAAAATTTCCATAATTGGATTAAATGATAAAATATTAATCCAATTAAACTTTAATAACAATTATATATAAAATATAACTGTATAAAAAATAAGATGAAATGACAGTTTTGAATTCAAATAAAATTTTTCACAATTGATCAAAATATGAAAGTTCTCATAAAATTAATGAAATAATATAAACGAAATAATTATGTCTCTATTCAAAATAAGATGTTCACTGCATCAAATTTAATATAAAAAATTATAATTTTTTGGATTTTAAAAGTGTTCTCCATTAAAATGATATAAAAACTCATTTTTTGAAAAATGCTTTGTTATATGAAAATTTGATTTTTCTCTTATATTTTGTATAAGAAACACAAAAGTTTAATGTAAAATTATGTGGGATATATGAATTTTAAAATGTGTTTAATAATCTTTATAACATATTTTCGAATTTCAAGTTTGATTAGTCATGGTGCAATTGAATTCTGTGTTGCGTACATCACAGACTATTGAATTATTTAAAAAGGAAGCATACCATAGAAGTTTGAGGTGTTGCATTATAACCTCATTCAATAATGTTCATACTCTTAATTTATACATGGGATTGAAAACTAGGGGTTTGAAATATCAAAATATCATTATAGAAATACCACATCAAAAAATGTATTAATAAGTAATTTTATTTTAAAATAAAGAAAGGTAAGTATGCAGGTTTCCAGAAATAACTCAATATGGGGTTCCATGTAGAAAAACATGGACTTGAAAAAATAACCATAATGTTATGATAGAATGTCATATAGAACATTATTAGGTGAAAGTTAACAATAATAAATCTATAAATCTATGAGGATCTAAGGGACCACTTGATTCCTAAAAAATATGACTAGGATAGAATTTTGTGGTTTCAAGATCCCTTCCTGGTGTTGAATAATTTTTTTAATTCATAGAATAACAACATAAGGAATCTAAATTATTTGACATGTCTAGTTTCATCCTTTAAAAAATTCCTACCAAAAAATCATTTCTCATTTCAAAAGATATTAATATTCAAAAATATTAAATTTATATTCATCTTAAAAGGTTAAAAATATAAACATATACCATAATGAAAACAATGCTACAATAACCAGGTAATTCTTGTAGGCATGTTGTAGACAATAAAGACTTGTTGCACTTCGGTTGTGCGTTCGATTCCTACAGCCTTATCCAACACAACAGGTTATCGATCGATATGCAGGTTTTCCTTTTTCTAACATAGTATTAAAACATTAAAAAAATTATCTTATGAAATGCTTTAACCATAAACAATAATATCCAAAACTCAAATTTATCTATTCCATAATTTATAGTTATCAAAAATACTTCTATCCAAACTCTATCTAAAAGGTCTCTAAATTTACCAAATCAATTGTAACATCATATTCCCCAAACAATGTAATGTTCCTCTTAGTTTCATACAATGAATACATAATTACCATCATCTTATGAAAACCATAATGTACAAAAGTATTTCAGTACAACTATTTAATATATCACATTCTTCATATAACCAAAATTCAATTCTTGAATTCAAATACATTAATTATTCCACTTTGTCCATAGTAACTGCATCAGCTTGACCTTTATCCATTTGTTTCTTTTCGAGCTATATTTACTTGATGCTTTGTATAGTCATTTTCATAATATACTATATCATTACAATTATAACATTGCACAAATTATTTATTTCCCTTATAATCAAGATCATGGTGGCCTTTTTCTCAACAATTTTAACAAACACCCATTACATTGAAGAAAATACTCAAATATTTCTTCCCTAAATTATCTCATAAGGGAAAATAATTCATTCCATTTCCCATTATCTGTCTCTTGTTCCTACGTTATCTTATTCTCTTTCATTAATTTAATTTCATAAAACATAGAGAATCCATTTTATGTCGATAATGAAAATGAGATTATATCTTGATATGATAAGAATTATTGTGAGACCAATTCCCGTTAGAGTAATTATTTTATCCCATAAAACAATAGATTAATACAAATTCTTGGGTTATATATAGTGTCTAAAACATGCCTTTATAACCTTGTTAAGTTATCCCCATACATGGAAACATTTCATTCTTCGTTTTCCGTAGTCATAGAAATTATCTTTCCATATCATCACTATCATCATGAGGAAAGTATTTCTATAGTAAAAGTTCATTAAACACCCAATATTACATATTTCCTACTTCTTCATACTCATTTGTGGTTTTAATTGATGACCAATATTGATCTAATTCTCATGAGCTATAATAAACTGCCATGAAAACCTTTTTTTTCATTTCATCCCAAGGAAAGAAATATTTTATCTAAGAAACTAATCCATTGCTCATCCACAAATAAATTTCTAGTTCCGTTTAATGTTGAAGGGTTTTTGTCTTATGAAGTGGTCTAGCATTGATCCACATGTTGTGGAATAGGATGCCCCATACGGGTAAGGTTATTATTCATAACCCAAGTCACATGTCCTAGTAGGGTTATAAGTTGTTCTGTACCAGTTGTGTCACCAACTCTACTATCATTATCTTTTATTGCAGGGAAATCCCTACATAGATTACGTGCATTGATATTATTGTCATTCCATCCACTATGCTCCCGTTTTAAACAATGGAATAAACTAGATTGGGTTATGAATCCTAATTCATTAATCCAAACAAGTAAAATACATTACATAAATTTAAGGTTTTATTAATATCTAATACATAATAATAAAAATGGTTCCTTCAAGGACATATTTACTCATAAATACTTCAAAATTATTTTTATTGTAAATATGAATTATCCTAAGCATATCCCCCATGGGTGTCAAACTAGATGTGCAGTAAGGCCCGTTGTCAGGTACAATGTTACCCCAACTCAATCCTGGAGCACCTTGTCAAAGAATTCACCCCAAGGGATAGCTGTTTTAGAACCACATCAATATGTAGTATCAATATGAGGATGTACAGCTCGTAATATCCACGTAATCCCTACTTTACAAAAATTCTAGAATTTTCTTCCATACTTATCCTCAGTTTCTATCTAAGGGTTATGATCTCTAATATATGTTTTTTATATACATTTTCATGGTTTTTTCTAAACATCCTTAGATTCCAACAATAATTCACCAACCCAAGAAGCCCAAATTCGGTGAATTATATTAATACGTTGAAGTTATTACAAGGAATCATGTCCCGATGGACCGATCATTTTATAAGTCTTGGAAAATAGATTAAATACATGAAAATTAAATTACAATTTCTAACATAAAACACATCATTGAAAATCCATTTATAATTTCAATATTCCCCTAGAGCAACCCTTCATATCATTCATAAAACTCTTTTTGGCATCTTGGTAATGTAAGACAAAAGAATGGATTGGGCTTAGTGTCTCGGTAATAGTAATAAATATAAAAGAAGCTATCATAATTAATACCAAACATTTAATTCCACATACAATATAAAACATAGGTCTTTTAAAAAATTATATTCAGTATAATATGGCAATAATAATTAAAATAATTCAATTTAAAATATCACATGCATATTCTACTAATAGAATAATCACATGTAAAATGAACAACTAATCACATAATAAGGGAATGCATAATTATGAACATAATAACCACTATGTCAAGGCCTCATTCCAAGACCATACATAAATATTCATGTAATTAACCTTATCACTTGAGATTAACCCTTTGTTAAACATTTGTACTCTTACCGTGTCTTCTTGTATTATTATACTATAGGGTTAAATTAGTTACAATAAAATTAGAAGAGAACCTAAAGTGGAACATTAATTACATTTGAAACAATATTTAAGTCGGTTTTCAAAATAATATATTTTTATGTTTCTTATATCATTTAATAAACTATGATTTTTTTTAAAACTGATTTATGTGCATTTTGACACTATTTAGTAATTGATTTTTATTAAAGTCAAAAGAAATTTATTCATTCAAAACCAAGGTATTAAATCAAATTTAATATTTCAATATCATCCATTAAATTATTTTACGTAATAATAATTGTTAAATTATATTATTTTAATATTTATAATATCATTTATATGGCTCTTCCATTAATAATGAAAATAATACATCATTATTGTGTCGTAATTAAATTTAATTATTTAATGTCTCAAAATTATAAATAAAATACCATGACATCGGACATAATTTAATCTTTCTAATAAAAATTAATATTTGGAAGGATAACTTATATAATTTGAATTATAATTTTTTAGTAAAAGATACTTATTTATGTTATATTTCTCTTTACCTTAAATTAATTTTTATAACACGTTATTATCACACCCATGTGGTTCCATGGTGTCAAAAAATCAACACACGGATGACCATGGTCATACATATATCATCCAATAGGATTATTACACATGTTACGGTAGTTTAATATTATTATAATATTTTTTTATACCTTTATTTACCTGATTTATTCTTTAACCATGACAAATAAAACTAATTACAAAAGGTATTATTTAGAATGTGAAAATAATAAAAGATACCTATTTACAAAATTTGGAACATATGATTCCAAATATGGATTCCATTATTCCATATTTAAATCATAGATGTTGATGTAGTTAATATGAAATTAATTCTGGTTGTTAAAACGAAAAGACACGTTTTTTATGAAGTAAAAACTATCAAAAGATTGCAATGTGTTTTTGTACAAATTAAACATGACATTACCTAAAATGACTATAATTGGATTAAATTATAATATATTAATCCAATTTCACTTTAAACAAAATTAATAATATAATCTGACTATATAAATAAATTAGCCGAAAATGCAATTTTGAATTAAAATGCAATATTTTTCACTATTCATCAAAATATGAAAGTTAATAGAAAGGTACCAAAAAATTTACAATTTAAATTTTTATCTCCCTATTCTTACAAATAATATTATTTAATCAAATTTAATTTATAATATTTCCAAATATTTTATTTCAAAATTGTTCCCATTAAAAGGTGGAAATTAGTATTTTTTTCAAAAATACGTCTTTTATTTGAAAAATTGAATTTTCTCTTATATTATTTATAATAAACATGTTCTATAAATTTTAAAATTATATGGGATATATAAAATTTAAAAATTGTGGTTAATTATACTCATAATAGCTTTTTAAACGGCTATTTTGATAGGTCGTGGTGTGCTTGAACATGGTGTTGCGTACATCACAAGCTATTGAATTATTTAGAAGGGAGGCGTACTATGAAATCTTGGGGTGTTGAAAAGTACCTAGAAAAGATATATATGTTAAGGTGATGTACTTGAATAACACATTATTAAGGGAAATATAACCCTTAATATGGCCCATTACATTCAGATAATGATATCTAGATTATGATGTGTTAGATATAAATAATTATAGTCAATGGTAATGGATTCCTTAAAACTGATTAAGGATTTCGTAACAGTGGTTTATTCTATCATAGATGATGTTTTTATCGTTTTGGACCGAATAATTATGGAACATGAATTTTTTCAACATGGATTTATGGTAAAGAGAATACATACTTAAGGGATTCACATGCTTGGAATGTGACAACCCAAAACAACATTATGAGATATAAGAGAAAATAATAAAAATATTTAGTCCATCTATTTCAGTAGTTTTAAATTTTCTGAATTCCAAAGATTTTTTAGGTTATCAATCAGATTAATTTTTGAAAAATAAATTTTTAATCTCTTCACACGTGTACTTATGCATATTCGATAACTTTTTCTATCATTTTATAGTGATAATGACAGATGTATGACCTATCAATCTATTTATGGACAATATGATCTTCTAATATTTTATGATGGAACAATTCAATTACATTTCATTTTATAAGATATTAATTGGAAATTATTTAAGGTACAACCAGTGGTGAGATTATATCGAAAACAAGTGAGTATATCTTCTCATGAAAATTCATAAACACAATGTAGAAGGGATCGTGATGAAAAAGGGTGTATTATTATCGTAATTTTTCAAAATATCTACAACCACCTTAACTCTTATTTAGTTTATGTTTTTTTAACATTCACCAGATCCCCAAATTTCTTGATTTTAGTTATATTTATCAATCTATATGATTATTTATGCCTTTCCTCCATGCCAAATCTTAACATATTTTTTCATATGTAGAGTAGTTAGGATTTAAATTGGGTAAAAAAAAATTTCAATGTATTCATTTTTAAGAGGAAGATGTTGTCCTTGTTTTAATGATGTGGTTTTATAGGAAATAATCGTTCACATATAAAATCCTTGCACAAAAAATAAAAACATCGATGGGAGAATTCCTTTTTAGGGTGGTATAATATGACCCATGAATATTTTTATGTGATAGATATTTATTTTGTTTTGATTTATTTTATATTCATTGATGTCTTTAGTTGTATGCTATACCAATATAAGATTTCTCTTTATGAAATATTTTCTTAGCTTTTTATATATAGAACACTATGGTTGGATTTTTTTAAACACAATTTCAATTTATTTTGATATAATTAATTTCAATAAAAAGAAATTTATAGGAAAAAAATAATATTATAACATAGTCCTCATAATGGAGAGTATGGATAATATTAATGTTCTTAGGAAAAACTATTATTATGATATGAAGTGATTTTAAAAAATATTAAAAACATTCTAGATGAATTTTACTAAAGTAATATACATGTACTTTATACAATATAATTTATAAAATTCATCTTATATATTTTTTTGACATTATATAAAAATAAATTCATCTTTTTAGATTAAATTAGTATTTTTCAGAAAATACATTTTTATTTCCATTTGACGGTGCAATAATATTAAACATATTTTGACATTGTTATATATTATACATAACAAAATAATCTTCTTCTTTTGAATAGGGATATAATAATTTACACTGGATAATATTTTGATATTTTTCTAATAAGTTTTATGTATTGGTTAATAGTAAATCATATTAACTTTTAATTGAAAAAACAATTTCATCTAAATAATTTTTGTGACTAAAATATATTATTTAAGGGTTTTAATGTAAAAATAGAATTTATATTTTTCTGTTAATATAATGTTGGTAATTGATATTAATTTTTAACTTGAATTTTGATGTAAAATTATTTCAATATTTTTGAAATGTTTTAACTTTTACAAAACCCCATTTTTCATTCCTACAATGAGACCAATTTTAAATTAATTACTTTAAATTCTTTGTATGGAATTTTTAAAAATGGATTCAATTATTTTAATAAGTGAGAAGAATTTATATTAATAGCATTTTATTTATTTTTGGACATAAATAATAGAAACATCAATAATTTTTATTAATATAATAAATAGGTAAATCAAGTAATTAAGTGTAGATATAATATAATGATATTACTATAAAAATTGTAATAATATTTTTGGATGAGTTCATTTTGACATAATCCATCCTTTAATAAAAAGGATACCCTATGAAAGGCACTTGTAAAAGATTAGGACATTTAATATATTTCATTTAAAGTCCTGTAAAATTAGTCTCATTCAAATTTTAATAGATATATCATTTTTAAAATAATGTTATATTGAATATAAATTAGATTATAAAAACTCATTTGAAGGCTAATATTTTATTCATTGTCGTGGTAATGTATTTGTAATTCATAGGAAAAAATTAATTTCCATAAATTTTTATACATTGGTAATGTAGATTTTTTTTAATTGAATATAACCCAAATAACAAATATATATTAAATTATAATAACCATTAAAAGGAAAAATATGTTGAAAAATTATTATTTGAAAATTATATCATGACCTTAATCCACCAAGGTTCTTGTTATAACTAATTTGGATCCTTATTGAAGAGGTAATTAAACTAATATTATTTTATTTAATGTGATGTTAATGTTGTTTGATTCATGTTTTAATTAGTATAAAATTATTAATATTGGATTTTCCATAATATATAATCGACTAAAAGTATTATTATAAAATCTATCTTATTTATATTCATCATTTTATTTTATTTTCTATTTTTTATGAACAAATATGTGTATTAAATAATTAACCAAAAATGATGTTGTGATTATTTTATAATAGTAAATATCAGATTAATGTTATTAAAAATACTAAAATAAATAAAATTTTGTATAATTAATATACTCACCAAATGTTCTAGATTATATTGAACTCTTATAAGTATAATAAAATATTTTTTATGTTATCTTATTAATTTTATATTTATAAAATTGATCAAATATAATAGTGTCCAAATTGATAGTATTGATAATTTTTCAAAATAATGTTTTATTAAAATATTTAATAATCGTAAAATATTTTAAAATTATATAAAATAATTATATTTTTTGTAAAATTTCTTGTATTTTTCATTTATGGAATACTATTTATCAAATAAGTTAAATGTACACTATTTAAATACTAAACAATTTTTCACCATAATTAAAATTATGGATAATAGTTAAGGGTAAAACGAAATGATTAGGTTTAAAATGAAATTAAAAATTGTTTAAAAATTATTGGTTTACGATATTACAATGGTAGATCATCTAATATTCTAAATAATAACATTTTGGATTTTTTTGGATGTTGATAGAGTTTATTTTAATTTTTTATTTTTGGGGTTTCCAAAAGCTACCCTCACCTCAATTATAAAAGGTCCCTCCTCCCTCAGAAGATCACTTCACATTGAGCATTCATGCCATGATATCCCCTAACCATTTCCCTTCTCAACATCTATAGTCACATTATAGAAATTATGGTCTTCTAAAAATATGAACTCTAGTGCATTTAATATGAGATCAATATGGAGCATGACGAAGGATAGGTAATCACATCTACTGATTCTTTCAAATTTTTTCCTTCTTCTAATTCCTCTTCATTATTATTTTCAATTATAAAAAAATAAATATATATTATTTTATATTCTTAGAATTTATTATGATTGTTGAACCATAATATTCTATTTTCTACCCATCCTACGAAAAAGGAAATAGCAACGCGTGCGTATATACACCTTACAGTATCGACGACCTGGTGTAATCTATTTTCACCACAATATTTAATTGATGGTTATATTTATGTGTATATTAACTACGTAATAATAGTATAAAATTATATTTATTATTGAATATTATATACACCATATAAATCTATATTATCCCATTAATATGGGAATGATGTCGTCGCTCGTGCAAATGTACGGCCAACCGTCTCTATGAAATGATGTGATTCATTCTATAAGATATCCATTATAGTGTTATTATATAAATTTAATTAATTAATAAATATGATATATATTATATTATTATTGAAATGAAATAATTATAATATAATAAGAGTAGAAAGAACGTATCAGATGTAACATGTGTAAGAAAGTAAAGTAGATAATACCCTATAGATGAGTGATAATGTTATTAAAAAATAGATGATTGTATGGTCATATATGTTATCATTAAAATGAATATGATTCGGGAATAAATCAATGACCTTATTTAAAGCATTATATATTATGTTCAAATACGTACAAATGATATCAAACCTAAGGTGAGGGATTATTTATCCTCACTTTTATTCATGTGGGACATATGCCCTATAGACCACTTATTTATTTCTTATAGTGTTTATGTTTCCCCTAAATATATTAATGATTCATATTATGAAGGTTACTATATTTAAATATTCATATAATATTCATCATTTTATTATTTATACATTTTATTGATAGAAAACTAGTAATGGATAATGTGGACATCTCATTTTATCCGAGATTATTTATTCGTAAGTATGTAATAGGGAATATTTATCATCCATTCCCATGATATATACATATGAATTAAATAAATTCTTTATAATCTTCTAATGTTTTTTAAATTCAAATTTACCCATTGGTAAATTTTATTAAATGGTATGAAATGAATATTTTTTTATTTTCTATATGAGGTAATTTTTTTCTTCCTGACAAAAGTATGAGAATAATTTTTTTTAATTATATTTCATCAAAGTATATTTATGATTTAATTACAACTTATTTAAATGAATATACCTTTAAAATATTTCATGGTTATTTTCCATGAAATTATTATCTTTTAAAATCATGTGGCTTCTTGGGAAGATAATTTTTTTTTGAAGAATAAAGGATATATTTCTCATGAAACAATTTCATGTGTTCAATAAAACTTATTTTCAATTTTAGATGGAAATATTTAATTCGGTCATGGTTAGTGTATAATATACATATTGGTCCTATGGTTTTATTTTGTTTTTTATGGAATGATATTTTTTTAATCCATTTCATTTTCATAGATTATGGTACAATAGAATGATGTTAAAGAAATCCATTTTATTCATTGGTTTATTCTATGATAAATGATATATTTTTTGTGGAATACATAATTATGATTTACATTTGATATGGGTGGGAAGTATATCTCCGTAAAACTTATTGGGTAAATATTTTTATCTCATCAGATAGATGTGAAAGGAATGGAAGGAAAATCCTATTTAATAATACAAGGTTGTAACACAAATAAAATTTGGTTCGGTAATACATGGTATTAATAAAGTGTGAACTCAATGGATTATAGGACATTGTGTAATATGATTTTCTTGGAAACAAGTACAGGGTAATAGGGAAAAGATTTAATATTCTTATGTTTTTTGAAAAATTCCTTTTTTATTTCAAATTTATTTTATCATGGATCATGTTCCTTTAAGATTTATTCCTTATGAACTACTAAGACTTATTTAATGGATAATTTTTATTATATTTGGTATACATTGTATGATTTTCAATATTTATATTCATGTTTATATATTCTTAAGATTATTTTTTTATATTTTCCATGTTTACCCTTAATAAGATATCTATCCAACAATTTTTTAAATTTTACTTTTTCCATTGAAATAAATAATGATTATAGGTTGGAAAAAATAAAGGGGAAGTTCTTTTGTGCGGGATTTTGATGATATTTCCGAAAATTAGAGAATTTTTTCCATGTATCCAAAGGATAAAAACTAATATGGTCATTGGGTATCTATTTGTGTAATAAATTATGTATATAGAAATAATGATGAAATGTTCATATACGTCAAGCATGGGTCATTAAATTCATCCCCATGTTGAACTCCCATGTATCATTATGATTCTAATAAAAAAATAATGTTGAACTGAGCCATCATATAAACTTACCTACCCTAACATTTCTTCTTATATGTTTCCATTGTACATTAACATGTGATCTACTGACACAGTCTTCCCCAAAAACACATTCTCACTACTATCCAACACACAAATCAGATTATCCTAAATGGACACATCAATCTCAATCTCGAAATCATCCATATAAATGAAATGATAAGGGTTGGGGTAATACCATTGATGTTGTGAAACATTAATGATTCCATATATAGAATTTATTTTTTAGACGATCCGAACGGTATTCCCGCATCCCAATTCTCTCCACAACCTCAAAAAATCCATTGAACCTGGTCACCAACATGCCCTCTCTTGATATCCTACTATGAAACAACCTTGGAGGGAACTGATGGAATACATTATCACAATCTATAAACACTAGGTGTAATATAGTTCTATCAACATATGAATTGTGTCTACTCTAACCCATATCCTCATTGATTGAAATAAGTTTTACCTGCTTCAAAATATATTGCATGAGACTTAGTGATAATAAATCTGACTCCCCTACAACCATACATCATAGAGGTGATCAGCATGGCCTAAAAAAGAGAATCATATTATTCCATCTATATAGATTCCTACTAACTATTTTAATATAACAAATCAGTCAAATCTGGAGGATTCACCCATGACCCACCGATGAATAGGGCACACACCCAAATCATATCCTTAACCACCTTTATAGTATGCTTTCACTAACAATTTTTCTATGGGTGGAATTACATACTCAGTAAAACCTACATTCATAGTGAATTTTTTATTACTTGTTAGAAGTGAAAAGTAAAATATTATTCATGATAGGAATCTATATTTTATAAAACTCCCTACAGATGGACTGTCTTCTATACAAACATGTATCCCAACTGCTCCAATAATAAGGTCTCCTATGTAGGAAAGAAATGAACTACCTTTTCCAAACAATATACAATCTCTTAAATAGAAAAATTCTTCCATGTTGTCTTCCAGAGACCCAATACAATGTCCATAGTAACGTTTTCCCACTTATATTATAGAATGGGAAACTTCTGAATTATACATCTTTGTCATTTATTTATAGCCTTCATGTGTTGACATGTGTAACATTTTGTAATGAACCCTACTATTTCATTTTCCTTTGATGAACACCAAAACTATAATCATAGGTCAAGGTACACTTTGGTTACACCTGGATTAACCACCCATTTGGATGAAAACATTTCCAGCATCAACTCTTCCGAGTTGATCAGAGGAACACCAACTCAATTTTTGACATTGATGATGTCATCCTCATCTATCATCATGTATGAAGGTCCCTCACCTTGAATGATTTACCAAAATAAAAAATTACTAATTTTATAAATCATATCCTTAATCATTCTAAATATTGTATACTCAACATAAACTGATACCAGTGTCTTCTAATTCTGATTCTCTTAAACCCTCACATGCATCTCAACTATTATAGTCATTATCTTCCATTGAGAAATAAAGACTTGAACAAATATAGTTTCAGTTTTTTTCCGAAATAATCATCAAAAATATTCCCTTTAATGGTCCAACACGCTTTTTCAATACCAAATGAATACTTATATTCAACCCATCTCCCATGATTATGATTCATATATCATTGTATGAAAATTTACAGTGAGCTCTTTTGAATGGAAAAACCGTAATCTTTTCACCCAATAGTTAATGAAACCAACACATTAAATCACAAACCACTAAAAATAGGTTGAGGTCATGAATATGATAATTCTGTTCATGTAGTCTCAAATTCTAAGACCCATATCCCACATCTCGATCTCCTTGCATCAACAAAAGTCTAATCCATGTCCCAAAATCATCACAAAACATCATGTACTCTTTACTAGTCATGGGTGGGATCAATATTTGTCTCAATATATACAACTTCATTAACTCCTGGAAAGATCACTAATATTCTATAAACTAGTCAAACAGTATCCCATTATTTATCTAACATAAAAGGTGTTATTTCAGAATAGAATGTATTTTTTGAAACTATGATAATATTCTGTTAACCCAAGAATGCTATGAATATAAAAAATATTCTTAGGATACTCGGAAGAAACATTTTCATTAACATACTCTTGTTCTACATACAGACATTCCTCTGAGATGATGTTCCCCAATAAATGTACCTAATAAATCAAAAACTAACACATAGATAGTTTTTATTATAGATGATTATCTATTTGTTTACTCAGTATGATTTCAACACGATCATCATGATTCTTATATTACGCCAACATATCATCTATAAAAACTATCAGAAAATGATCTAGTAACATATGGAAGATTTTGGTCATCTTTTCCATAAACACATCTGGGACATTCATCAACCCAAACGACATAAAAAATTACTAATATAGGTGTTACCTCCTTTATAAATTTTTCCTAGGTATATCAGTAAGTCAAAATAATGATTCCAAGGTATATTAGTAGGTAAAAATATCAACTAATGATTCCTTGATCACAATTAAATATTGTAAAATTTGTTAAATCCTCTCAAATAGTAAAAAAATCCTCAATTTAAAAAAGTGGATATCAGTTCATCGCTGTTATCCAGTTTTCCTTCTAGTAATAAATTCAAAAATGAAAACTCACTTTGTCCTTTATCGAAAACAACACTAGGAATCCCCAAGGATACCTACTCAGAATAATAAATACCTTATCCACAATCTTCTCCAACTAAGTCGTGATTTCATACTGCTATGCAGGTGAAATTCCATATGGTGGAATATAAATTGGTTCAGCTCTTATGATGAGATCAATAATAAATTGCACGTCTCTCTCTGATGGAAACCCAGATATGTCTTTAGGAAACACATCCAAAAACATGTTCACTATGAGTGAAAAGTCATTATCATTTACAATGATCATGAATCATTATACAAGGAACATACTATTTGAACTCTCTTGGTTTCAATGTAATTAGCATTGATCAGACTGCTTAGATATCCCACTCTCTATAGTGAACATGGTTGTTAACCTTGGGTGATTTAGAAGTCACCCTCATGTTGTAACAATGATTATGAGTATTGTATGATACTAAAAATGCATAAAACATATACATCAAATCCTATCATGTCTTTGATGCAGATATCCTCTAGAAAATAATACTTTCCAACTTCAAGAGTACATCCCTTACTCAAGTAGAGTTCCCTAGAAAACACTCCAACTTTTTTTTTAGTCATCAAAACCCTACACAATACCTCCACTTATTTCCCCAAACTATTCAAACGTTATGTTAAAATATAGGAATGATAATAACGTGTATCAAATAAGGCACTATCTAATATATAAGGTTCACGAATAGTTTCTCTGACTATAGATTGTCCATCATTGATATACATCGGTGTAGACTGAAGTACATGAAACTACCATAATCCTCTTCCACGAGATGCAGTTTGAATCCCCTGAGATTCGCCAATATGCTGATATATGAATTCTTTCCCAAAACTATCATGTCCACTTCCTCTACTCCAACAACTAGTAGGACACCAATTACCATCATAATATGGGGTAGAACATCCCCATCCAACACTATTACTCTTTATATAAGCCTCACCATTATCCCTATGTCGTGGGTTTCTAAAGAAATGTTGTAGATGTCCCATATTACTAAAATAATCATAATTCCACTCTTGGTTAGAGAGAGTGTCCAAAATATTGTACTATACCACCTCACTAGTTTAAAATCACTAGAAAATGCCCTATATAACTTATCATTTCCCATGGTCACACAATTATCCACTTCTCTGGATGAATTCCTCATAACATTGCTTCATTTCCTCAGAAGATGTACCTCTTAATTGTCTAGCAGTAGTCATCAGTTCTAAATGGGAGCCTCCTTCTGGTTTCCCTAGGCTATGATTGCATGATTCACCACTTTGGAGAATTTATTCAGACTTAATTTGATCATGTAAGGATTAATTTCACAATTAATTCCTCTTTGAAATCATTGATATGAAGTAGCATAATCTAATACAATTATTGAGAAATGAACTTAAAATATATATTGTTTTGAACATAGTCCATCCAAAACGTACACCCTCGAGTCAATATCCTGAACATATCTAATATTTATCAACTCAGCATCTCTGGATAGATATTCTCCTAAAACATCACTAATAATTCCTTCTATGAAATACCATCTGCCGTTTTAGTTCAAGACACAATATCTCGCCAGTGCTTCGTTGATCCATACAGCATATAAGCATCCAACATGACCCACTTCTCAGCAGTAGTTCAATGTGATCAAGAATATTCTAGATAGAATGAATCAAAAACTCATATATCTTAGGACCACCCTCTACAAAAAAATAAAGAGGGTGTTCCGACTAAAAATCCATCTTCATGTTAGATATACACTTCATGACCCGACACATGTCCCACATCATGAATTGCCTAAACTGAGAAATGTTTTACTGGGGTTTATCTCTAACTTAATCACCAGAAACATTTGGTGCCCAAGGATCCACTATAAGAGGAGCATCCCTATAAATGTCATTTATTAATCCTATCAATAATCCTCATTAAGAAGGCATAACTATAAAATCCAAACAAACACATTAGGATACATTTCACAATAATATCACATTTTCAGGATAAAAAAAGACGTAGAAATCATTTTCACCAAACACCACCAACTATTCAAAACTGAGGCACCAAGACTACCATAATCCATCCTATATTTATATCAACATTAAAAAATGGAAATCATTTCATTATTTATGTTTCTCATTTAAAAACATAATTATTTTCATATTGAAATATTTTAAAACATTTAATTTCTTTTCAGGACTTATTTTCAATTAAATTTCAAAATAAAGGAAAACACATCATGATAAAAAAAACATACCAAAAACACATTATATGTGAATGTCTAAAATGATGCATGTCCCAAAATAATACATAGTGGATAATATTTTTCATGAACGATAAAATATCTTTCCATATCGGGCCACATGTGATGTATCATATAATATCAGAATCAACAATCACATCACAAAACAAATGAGTCTCCCTAGGTGGAATAATATTCAACTATAAGAACAAGAAGCAATAAAAACAATCCGACTATGGGTACATAAGTTATACCCCATACATGTGTAAGATACTCCCATAAACGTTCTCACAACCAATGCTCGAATATTTATAGTCTCTCATATACCATTCCAAAATAGTAATAAAAAATGAAATTGGTCTCTAATACTACTTTGTAACATATTTACCCTGGTACCACACTCATGATCCCCGAGCTCTTCTGTCAGCACACCTCAAGTGCACCTCCCTTTACTCTATAAAAGATCAATGAGCAATGATTGTGAAATATCAATAGAAGGGAGATAATACCCTCTTTTATAAGTGGAATACACTAGAAATAAAAGAAATGAAAATTGAATAACCAAATGGTATCATAACCCGAATAATAACAATTTACCAAGATAAACTAAAATGGAAATACATTATCAAATAGAAGAAAAATATTCCATAACGAAATATGTGTTTATATTTAAAATTTAAAAATTAAATTAAAGGAATTATCAAATATAATGAATTCCCTGAACCATGTTCAGTTACCTCATCCATGATCTGTCGTTACTCAACCGCCTAATATAAGTCCATTTCCCAAAACATGTCTAGCAACTATGAAATATATTTGGCAACCAATATGGTTGACAAATTATGGTGTGAGTAAAACTAAGTAGGCCATAAGAAATGGTGTCTAAAATAATTTACATTCAATAATAGTCTATGTAGTTGTATAAATAAATAATCCCAATGCAAAAAAAATCACAATTTCAATTTATTCTTTACATAACCACATAAACTCCCCGAGTTCCCATGGACACCCTAACCCCAACACCTGCTTCGATCCATACTGTAGAATACACTATCCTAAATGTATGTCATGTCTTATAATTCCATTTAAAATATTATATCACTAATTTAATTTATGAGAATAAAATTTTAACTATTCTAGATATCAACTCTCCTATGAATTCCATTGTTACAATTCATCGTTTCAATAATTAATTTAATATTGAATTAATCAACTAGATATCATTAATCAACTCAAAAATCATATAATTATCACAATATCATTAATTAACTCAACCATTAATCAATCTTCTGAATCTCACTAATTAAATCAACAATTAGTAAACACCATAACCACATGAATTAACTCAACATTTAATTAAAAATTTCATTATCATTAACTAACTCATCGATTAATTAACCATCTCAATAATATAAATTAACATAGTAATTCATTAATATTGTCGAACCAATTAAATGGAATTTTATTAAAGAAAAAAGAAAAAATATACAGGAAAAAATACAAACAACAAACACCAAAAAACCATACTGTATCTCTATGGTGAAAAGGAAAGCAAATCCAAAAAACACCCAATAAAATATGGTGTGATCTCGAAGACACGAAGAAGTGGATGCATAATGAATCCCGCAAAATAAGTCTTCAAATAACCTCTGTAAGAGCATGATCGCTTCATCACCAAAGAGTCCAAAACCAATCAACGAAGACACCTACAAACCCCCATCAAAGGTAGCAGCAGACTTATTCAGATCAGCACTACTCCCACAATATTATGAAGCTTCAAAAAATAGTAATCAATGAAAACCACTCCAAGCCTACACTCCACGAAATATTCGTCGAAACAAACTGCATAAAAAAAGATGAAAAAGCAGAAAACAAAGGAATTCTACTACATACCAGTATAAAAATAATGGCAAACCACTCCAAAGAATCATTTATCCCTAATGATCAGCCAAGAGACGAAACTCTAGTGGCACAAGCCTGAAAAAACACCTTCACGCCCATGGATATTACGGCAGGCTCACTAGAATTTGGGAAGACCGCTGCAACTGACCATAAATTGGGAAACCGCTGCAACTGAATACAGCACAGCATGCTCAACTTCCAACCAAAAGAAATCTTACAAATAGAAATGGAAAGCTTACAAAAGTCTAAAAATGGGAGACTTGTCACAATCCTTTTTAAGAAAAGGAAAGAGATCATCATGAACATGATCATACCAAAGAAAATCAACTCCATTAACACCTTTATTAGCCAGACCATCAACAACAGAATTGGCTTCCCTATAAATGTGAGTGATAATATGATTCAAAGAAAATAGTGTCTCCAAACAATTAATCCAACGATTAGTAAGCTTCCAGGACAAGTGATGAAAACCCATCCTTATGGAAGAAGTAACAATAGAATAATCACTCCCAAACCATATATTATCCCAACCTCGCTTCACAGCTTGATCGACAATAATGACAATGTCAAGCATTCCAGACTCACATGAAGAGGCAAAACCACATGAACCATGAAAACAACCAATGACATACCCTTTATGATTCCTGAAAACAGCCCCATAACCAGAACACCCTAGATTACCCCAAGAAGTACCATCCAAATTTACTTTTAACCTACCAAAAAAAGGTTCCTTCTAGAGAACTTCTAATATACCACACGGAGGCATGAAATTTCCCTTAACACCTATGCTATTCAGAACTGACAAATCATGAACTGAGTTGAAGCAAAAAATGCTTCTAAGGAATATCAGCATTAGGCATAGCACGAAGAATAGCTGATAAAACTCCACTTAACGAGAAGGTAAATCTATCATGAATCATCTTATTCTGAGCAATCCAAATAAAATGAAGGATTCCAGATGCAGAAACATTAAAAAGATCCATAAATTGGGGAGAGAGCGAAATAGAATTCCATCCTTGAAGGAAATGATGAATTGAAGACATATTAGTCATGGGGATTTCAAAAATATCAAAAACATAATACAACATTGAAGATTAATTGACACAACTAATAAAAAAACCATCAATTTCTTCCTTATGTTGATGGAAAAACACACACAGAGAGTAGAGAGAGATGCCACATTTCTGAAGGAAACAATCAGTAGGAAGATTCCCATGAGCCAGTCTCCAGGAAAAAGATGTCTGAGATGGCCTAATAAAGTTCATATGAATATCCCTCATCCATTTATACCCTATATTGCAAGATAGAGAATGAATATAAAAAAATTTTGAAGTGAGAATGCCATTTATAGCAGGTTACCAAGCCCAAAAATCCTCTCTATTAGAGAAACATTTACTATTGAAAATAATAACAATATGATTAGGGAGACCCCCCATATTATCAAGATAATATTTAATCGTAGCATTTAGATCAACATTAAATTCATAATTCATCACGGAATCTGCTAAAGGACATCCAGTCAATTGGCATTCCAAAAGGACAATGATGAGTTCCATAAAACAAGCCATATGACATGAGAATCAATGGAAGAGAATATGGATTTAAAATCAGACCAAACAGAATAATCCTGATAATTAAAAACTCCATTCCTAAGCCTGTCCCTGAATTTATTACAGAGAAAGTCCAGAGACTCAAAATTACTATTGAAAATCCTCCAAATGAACGAATCCTGTAAAGAATCATTAATCACCTCACGATTTTTAATACCAAGACCAACAACATCATAGGGTTTACAACAATTATTCCAAGAGACCGTAACTAATTTTCTCTCTGAAAAATTTCCACTCCAAATAATATATTTAAAATAAACATTAATGCTCTTGATAAGATAGATCGTCAACTTATAGACCATGAAAGAATAAACAAACATAAAAATGATCACAGCCCTAACCAAGGAAACCCAACCTACTAGGGAAAGGGACTTACCCTTCCATGTTGCAAGATGTCGTCTTATTTTACATATGATATTAGAAAAATAACATGCTTTAGTCCTCCCCCAAACCATAGGAACACCCAAATATGTAAAGGTAAAAACACCTTCATGAATACCCAAATCCCTGATAATGCCAATCTTACTAGAAAAAGGAAAATTCCTACCAAAATAAACAAAGGACTTATGCCAACTAATCTCTTTCACAGAGACTTTTTCATAATGAAAAAGGGCACGATTAATATTTTTAATATTTCTCTTATCCCCTTTAGTGAAATGAATAATATCATCAGCATAAAACAAGTGAGTGGGAGAAACAAAACATCTACCAGCACTAATAGACTGTAGTTTCCAATGGCCAACCATAATAGAAAGTAATCTACTAAGATAATCCTCCGCAATGGAAAAAATAATAGCCGAGAGAGGGTAACCATGTCTAACACCTATAGAACAAGAAAAGAATCCCTCATGTGAACAATTAACAAGGACAAAGATACGAGCTGACTCAAAAATGGTTTTAACCCAATTATAGAAAAACATAATCAAAACCAAAAAATTGAAGAACCTTATGAATGAAATTCCTATTTATAGAATCAAAAGCTTTCCTAACGTCCAACATGAGAGAAATATTACCACCCCTTGTGGATTTCTTAAGAATGTTACCACATTCTGAGGTAGTGATAAGTCAATATTGAATAGACCCACCCTTAATAAAACCAAACTGATTAGGAGAAACAATCTTACTGGAAATAGAGGACAACCTTGTAGCCAAGATTTTTCAAATAATTTATAAAATTGTATTGATCATAGAAATTGGTCTGAACAAATGAATCTCATTAGAAATCTATGTCTTTTTAATGAGGGAAAGGAATTGAGAATTCATGCCCTGAGTAAGAGAGACACCTTTAAAAAACAATTAACCAACCTACAAACATCATCATGAATGACGTCCCAATATGTATGAAAGAAAAAATTCCCAAAACCATCAGGACCTGGGGAGGTTTCAGACATTAGGCTAAATTCCACTTCTATGATTTCAAAGTCCAAAGGGATGGATGTAAGATTGGAATTATCTTCTTGATTAACAAGAGTCGGAATAATACTCTCCATAGGATCATCAAGAGGAACATGACCGGAAAAGAGATCCTTAAAATAAGTAACATCATTCTCAGAATGATCCCTTCTGTTTTTTGACATATTATTCCCATTTCTACCCAAAGAGAGCGGCCTTGAGACTTTCCTAATTCTCTTCAAAGAATTGAAAATTTTATAATTTCTATCCCCATCTCTCAACCAATTAGCCTTAAAATTGTCTCTATTCAAATCATCTTTAAGATTAAACAAATTATTAAGCTTGGAAACCAGATGAGTCTCACCCAGAACATCATTAGAGAATTCATTTGAAAAATTATGCTCTTGTATTTGTTGAAGAGAATACTCAAGAGAGGAAATTTCAGAATCAAGGGAACTGAAACGATATTTACTCTAGAATTTAAAATTTCTTTTAAGAAATTTGAACATGATGATAGAAAAAAAATCATTGTCCCTACCATACCACGAATTCCATGTTTGTTCGACAATAGTTCTATATTCATGATGAAAAACCCATGCCTTATTAAATCTAAAATTCAAAGGAGGTTTGGGATATTTACTCATAAGGTCAACCAAAATAGGATGATGATTAGAGTTGATTAGAGAAAGAGTTATACCAGAAATAGAACACCTTAAATTAAGACATGCCTCACTAACAAATTCCCTATAAATTCTACTAGAAACAAATATATCCAAAACTTTCTTGTACCAAGTATACTTAGAAAAAACAAGATTAACATCAATCAAACAATTATTATCAATACAGGCATTGAAATATCTAGAAGATATGACATTAGTCATGGCTCCAATCTTCTTGTCAGAATTCAAGATGGCATTAAAGTCACCATGAATAGACCACAGACTAGAGATCGAAGAATTGAGAGATCCAATATCCATCCATAAAATTCTTACGGTCCTGATTACAGTTATAGGAATAAATAAAAGAGAAGAATTGTTGGAGCCCCTAAAGAATGAAGAGAATGTGACATGCTGATCAGAATTAGTAATTAGGGAGATATGAGATAATGAAAAATGAGCCAAAAACCATAACTATTTAATATCTGATGATGATCTATTGGATTCCACAAAATGAAAACCAAGGTTTTCAAAATTGGAAATATTGGGAGAAAAAACACTTTTGGGTTCAGAAAAACCAATAAGAAGGGGACTATGTTTTAGAATGAAGAGCCTAAGGTACCACATGGTATCAGGATTGGCCAAACCCTGAAAATTCCAGAAAAGAAGCTTCATTTAAATCTAAGACCGAGATGATTTTCCCTTTTTTGACCCCCACATTAACCAGTTTGTCGGACTTAGGAGGCCCTCCAGCCTTTCTCTTAGGACTAGAGACCCCTTGTATAAGATCACTTAAATCCAAATTGTTGATGGTTCCTTTTTCATTTTTAACATCATCAGTAAGGATTTCAACCGGACCATTGGATGAATCAGGGACACCCATATCATGTACTATCACATTACCAATAGGAACATGAAAATCCTTAAAATTAATTCAATAATTCATTAGTTAATATCTATAATTTTAATATACTTAATTAAAAAATCTTCCTCAATTAATTAAATCACCAAATTAATTTTTTTAATATACTAATTTGATAAAAATATAATATACATTCTAGAATTACCTAGAGATAACAAAAAGAAAAACTTTTGTATTTGAAGAATATACCCCAACAAAAATTCATTTATGACTTATCACCTTAAATAAATATCCAAATTCTGTGTAGTATAATGACATGGAATGAAATTCTGTTATAATCCCCAATATAATTATCAATAAAATTAATATCTTTTAAATCTTGAGATATATATATATATATACAATATTAGATCATGACATTAAAAAATTAGTTATATATCTAACAAAAATGTGTATTTCCTCACACAATGAAAGCGAGAAGAACATGGGAAGAAATTGGATGAGATCCCCTTATCGAGGGAGGTTTATATCTTCGATATAATCATTTAATCACCAATAATGTTGTTTGGTAGAGCTTTGAATCCACCAAAGAGGCTATGAATAAATGACAAGATGAGTTAGTCTGAGGTTGGATAGAATTAGTTGAGTTAGTGGGGATTTTGTTATTTGAAAAAAAATATTCAATTGAATTAAATGTCCCGCATGGTTGGATGGTAGGAGGTTCATGGTTTTCCATGATTGTGCTCCTAAACCATACCCCTCTTCTATATGGGTGAACAGTTACTCCTAAATGGTTGGACTTTTTGACAAACTATAAGTCGACCATGAAATTACACTATATGAGTTATTTCATGGTTTTCTAGGATAATGTTCATGGTTAGGGATAACAATGTAACAATAATTCACAACCCTATATCCACATTCTTGTTTCAATTTTCATAAAAAAAAAGATAAAACCCAAACGAAGAATTCTCAAACAAATAAAAAATTAATACCAGAAATCAAGCCTGAGTCATCTCCAGAAAAGGTCCAGATCATTCATTCCATAATTTAATGTCTAAATTAAATTTTTTGTACAATTTTATTATAATTCCATAAGTGAAATTCTTCAGTAAATAAATTTGAATTGTGATAGATCATCCATAACTCATCTCAAACCGAGAGCAATACTTTGACCCTCACAAGATTCCTTAGATGAGCTCTTTGATATTTGTATGTATTACATATATATAGATTATACAAACACTAGGAGAGGTACAATGTATTCTTGGGACAGGATCAGTATGCATTTACCTCACCTCATAGTCGGCGATATCAGTTCCCTAAGGGAGACATCGTGGACTGTCTACTATCTAGTTGGTTACAGCAGTTCATAAGTGATACTTGGTCTCCTAAGTGAGATACAATAGATTTTCTTGGGGGTTATTCCACGCCATTCTGAGAGTGATACATGGGATATAATTTTTTTATTTCCTTTGAAGGAATTTTAAACTATGGGGAATTTATGTTTCCCCTAAATAAATACTTTGTATTGCTTCAAGATAATCAAAGATGGGATGAGGCTTCCTCTTTCTATATTATAAAGATTCCTTCGAAATTATAAAATTAGAATGTGTAACTGAGATTCCTGGGATGTGTCCAAAAATCCAATTCACATGTTTGGGTGTTGTCAACCCTTTATATTCTTCAATGATAATCACCATTAAAAATATAAACCATACCTTCTTGGTTTACCTAGTTTCAGAGGTATCTAGCTCAATTAGAAGAAGGGAGAATCCGACCAGTATCCCGTAGTGAACCTGATCCGAAGTATTATATTTGTTTGTGTCATGAATATAATATAATGTGAACACTACTCATTTTATATGCACTATATTTATTGATCAAGACATTGTTGGTTGTGGCCTACTGAGTAAATCTTGCAACCTTTTTGGGATGAACATTGTACCCAAGCAGACTTCATGATTGTAGGTATACACCAATGGAATAGGTAAACAACAAATTCTAGATTTTTATATCTAGGATAGAGTATGAGATCTGGGGATTTGAAAAATGATTTTGAAGTTAGATGATGCTTATTTTCGTATTTTTGGTATTTTTTTATAGAATGTGACATATTCTTGTTTCCCTTGTATCCACATGTAATCATTTTTAGAGAATCCTAACATTATAATCATCATCATTTTTTATCTACTTTTTTCAGCCTATACATATTTATTAATTTTTAGATGTTTAGTGTTTATCATTATACCGATGTCTGTTCATATCAATTTATAATATTTTTATATTTTTAATACTGTTGTGTTTTTCAATGACTCATAAGGCCATAGTTTCACCATGGAAAGCTCGATGTCAAACTTCTTGTAGGTATCCTATGGCATATAAGTTGGCTTTCTTCAGATCATGTGGCCAACATTATCGAGGCACTACTCAGTGGATTCTAGAGAAGGATTCTAAAAAGTGGTATCAAAATTATTTTATCATTTGTCTTACTGTTTACGAATTATACAGGAGCCTAATATGTAATGTAATTTGGTAATGAGCCTATGATTTCTACTGGAGAACCCATGTATAGGGGAAACCCAAATAACATGGGATGGGTTATTGTTGTTATATTTTTTTTCCAATTATTGTTGATTGAATTCACCAAAGGATGACTCAAATATTTTTTAATATTATTATTACATACATCATTATTTTTATCTGTTTCCTGACGTTGGACCATGAAACGAGGGATTATTATCTCATTCTTCATAGTAGGATCTTTAGGGAAAATGACATTCAATATTCTATTACATATCAATATTTTCATGAATATTTCTTGTTTAACATGTTTTTGTTTGGTGTGACATGGTTATTATTGATTGAAATATTCTATCATTTACTACAGGGATAACATAATAGGATTTCTTAATGTGAGTATAAAAATGATTTTTTTTTCAACATATATTGATGATGATAGCTTAACTAGAAATTTATTAAACATTTGATTAGTGAACCACTGGTTTTATGGGATGAAATATTTGTTTATATGATTGATTAATGAAAATGGAAATTCATTAATAATTAAATTCTATTAATTGGTAATGTTACTTCATTAATAAAATAACTATACATGACATATTTTATCATGTTTTCGGATATATAGTTCAGGTTTTAGTTACATGACATTATGATTAAAATTTATAAAGTGTAATGACCTATATAAATTTGTGATTTGTGATGTAATTAACTATATTAAAAATTTTATTCCTAAATAAATAATAATTAACATAATCTAAATTATGGTTTTAAATGAATTATTTACTACTATATTGAATTACTATTGAAAATTAATGGAGTTTTTTCCTATATACATAGAAGACGAAACTCTACATTTCAAAACCTCTATTGTGTTGCATGAGAACAAAACCATGACCTATACATAGTTATGTTAGTATGATGTGTCTATTATGGCTTATCATGACCTTCCACATCACCATGAAAATGCTTTAGGAGAAGGATATGAGGTTTTTCTTTTTTTAATAGGATTTACATTTGCTTGTTCCTTCATTCATCATTTTTCCTATATCTTATAAATCTCATATGAGGCATGTCCATGAAAAAATTGGAGACAACCATTACAAATTTTTTCATCCTATAATGGGTTCCCCACAACCAATGCCTATGGATGAGTAGGCCGAGGAATTATAATAGTAGCATCATCCTCCCTCCTTCTTAGGGGATGGAATGATATAGGCTACTGAATCATGGACATAGTCTTTGTTTTCTATCTTCATTTATTTTGAGATTAATCTGTAGTGGTGGTTCAAACATTATACATTCATGGTATTTAATTCTACTAAAAATTATTGGGATGTCATAAAAAAGTAATGACATCATTAGCATGTAAAATCCCAAACCGAGATCCACTAAATGGTGGCCAAATCAATGGTTCACATGGACTCAAGGCAGACTCCTCATATGCCACAGGCTTCTGACTAGCTATGAATTCTTAGAGTGTCTCTATGGGGAGAATATTCCCTCTTGTTAGAGTAACACAGTGATAATAACAATAACAATGAAGTAGTGGAAGAAGATTAAATATCTGAAATTAGTCAAAAGATAAACTTATAGTAGCTTATAACAATAAAATAGTCAGAAAGAGTCTTATTCAAAACGATGATCTTGTCATGTCTTTATATAAAATTACATGAATTAAATAGTTGTAGGAAATGGTATAATACATGTATCAACATAAATAAATACCAACAACAACTAGCTATAGAAATCATCACAAGCCTATCATAGTCTTATTCTAATCTACTAAAATGAAATAAACAATTCAAGCATCATACCATGGGAGATTTCCCCAGTCACTACATGCATTCATGAATTCACTCTCGGTACCAAATTTTTTCTTGAATTGGGTGTGAGAAAACACTCAGTTGGACACCACCGACAATGTCTATGGAAAATAAAGCCTTTGTAATATAGAAAGAATCATTGTGCACTATTTCATATATATGACAATACTTTGAGGAATGTGTCTGATGAAAAGTTGATTCTATTTTTCTAAACTTGTCTCCTTGTAAAAAATATCATGCTCCTATAAACAAAGGTACATATAAAGAAAAAATAAACAAAAATTTCTTTCATGTTTATAAAATAGAAGCAGATACACATATGGGGGCTATCTATAATCATAAAAAATATCCACCACAACCAATAAATATATCCATGTGTCAATATCTTCAACATCTACAATTCTAATATAGTTTCATACTATGAAGGTATGGATTTAGCTTATAAAATACCAATTTATTATAATTTACTCCTTGGATAATCTTTATAGAAACTCAATAAATTCATTGGTGGAGTCCAAGGATCATGTTAATCGATCATTTCTAATGTGAGTCTATGTATACTGGATCCACAGTGTAAAAAATAACAACCCATCATATGGAATCAGGATCCCAATAGTAAATTGGTCAAAGGAATCCACTACCATAATCAGGATCCATGTATTTGATATTTCCACAACATCTAATAGAATATGGATCCATGTATCTCATCCATGCAATCCAGTACCATTATCACAATCATATCATCTCTTGTACATTTTCATTCAATTAATTTATCCACAAATTTCCACAAATTTCATTAAAAAAATAATCAATTTATCATTATGTATCACATGGAAAATTAAGGATCAACTCTCGCCTAATTATTAAATTCAATGCATTCCTTTTATTTTCATATTATTAGGTAAAAAAAGGTTATAATAAACTTAAACAACTATCAAAATTCTCATTATCAATCTGAGTAAAATTGGCATGCTCACATGCACCAAATCGGGTGGTAAAACATAGGGAACTTATAATGGAACACTGTATGGGTGGCCGAGTTTGGGGAAAACCACCTCAAAAAAAAAGTACAAGTTGGAAACCTAAATAGGTTCTAAATTATTCAATTAATGTATACAATTAATTTTTTCGGTAATTTAAGAATGTATGATGTATGTAATAACTACAACAATGATTTTAAAACACCAAACCCTAAGAAAAAATTTATTTGTTGCTTACCATAGAAACCTGGACAAACGATAATCTTGTATTGTCTTATGATTCGGTCCATATCGAAGAAAATGATGAAAACAATATTTTGAATATGGAATATCATATTTCACCTAAATAACATTATAAATATTAATACAGTAAAATAATTTCACAAAAATTACATAGATATTACTAGTGTGGAACCAAAAATATGATCGATGCTTGAATCTAAATTCGAATGACAAAATAGGGTGTAATCCTAACATAGAAGCTCTTATTAAGGGAAAAAGGGAGTTTCATGTGAAATGAAAATAAATAAGGTACTGATGGTTTAAACAATTAAATAAATTTGGGGGAATCCATAATTTCCTCAAAATATATATTGTGCAGGGTTTGGCCACACAGTTGGCCAAACCCCGCACCTACTAGGCACATGGCTCAACCTCAAGGGGATCCCAACATTACTCATGTGAAAGGATGGGGATACCATGTGAAATCTATGTTCTTAGGATTTTTAAAAGTATATAATTATTCACACGAGAATGAGACCATATTTGTATGGTATCCTCAAAAAATGAATCCCGTGATAGAGGTATGTACCACCTCACACATTTTCATTATATTTTACAACGTGGGTTTCAAAGTTTCTACTAAAAGTCTAGTCCAATTTCCTTTTCTTAAAAGATGTCCCCCTAGGCTCCAAAAAATTCATTGACAACCCAAAAACCCATTTTTTCTCATTAGGAATATATTAGGTCAAAAAAATATGTTAAATAGTTAAAAAATCTTAATACATCAAAGGAAACCATTAAATCATACAATCTTCCACTTAAAGATATATGTCCCTAAATTATCCATAGAAGTGTGGGAAAAAGTATTCTGAGAATAACTCTGGCCACTAAGAATGTACATCAGACTCCTACACCCATGTCTCATCCTATAAATGGTTGTGCTGTTATATCACCCGAACTAGATGAACAAACCAACCTTAGAGAAACATCATGCCCCTGTCAAAAAAAACTAATAAGATACTCCTCAAAGGATGCATCTACGTATTCCTCATCCATATCTCATGACAGAATATAATATGGGTCAGAGTGATTACAGTATATCTGATATACATGGATGATGTCACGCTTGGCTCGGTACCTCGACGGTAGAGGAGTCTGATAGTAAACCATCCCAACTCTCTCTTGAATATCTAATGAATTTATATATAATGGTGAAATATTACCCTCTATCCTAATATGTTTGTGTCCTATCACTGGTGAGCTATGTAAAAGGACAAGATCCCCATCCCCAAACTCTAGAGGTCATCGATAGAGATCATCATAAGATTTCTAAATAGGTTGTGTAGTTTTAATCAACTTCTTGTTCAACTAGATCAACTCAAATGTTTCCTGAACAAGATGAGGTTTGAGTAAATATACATGTACTACCTTAAACCAGTACAAGGGTGATTGGAATGTATAACCATGTGAAGCATCATAGGGTGACAACTGTATATTCTTCTGATATATTTATTAGTATAAGAAATAAATTATAGGTATATAACTCTCCCAAGTGCCCCAAAAATGAAGATAGAATCTCTTAAAATGTCCTTAAGCACCAAAATTGCGTGATTTGACATGAAATTATTCTGACGGTAGACTTTTTGTGCTCATAATAACCAATGTACCCAAATCCCTCTACAATATATTCATTAAATGATATATAAAATAGTAATTCCTATATAATAAAATATTCTATGGAATCCCATGAAGTCATAATATCTCAGGGATATAACATATTTCATGCTCATAGAATGTGAAGGTATCCGTAATCTGTTGGAAATTTCTGATCAATGTGAGAATGTCCCAAAAACACATACATGAACACTACCTCAATGAAACCTTAGCAACTCGGTCACAAAATCCATTGAGCATCGTCCAACTTTGACTCAAGAATGGATAAATAATCCAAAATACCAGATAGTTTTTAGTGTGTTTCCTTTAACTGAGGACATGTGGAACACCCCATCAAATAACTAGCTATGTCTCATTTCATCTCTAGCCACCAATATTGATAGCGCTTGTCATGATACATCTTCTTATTGCTATAATGCACATCCCATGCTGAGTCATGAAACCCATTCATCATCTCCTCAAATTTTCTTGCAGGAACCCAAACGTGACTACGAATATATATAATTTCATCCTCAATCACATTCCAATTGGAAGTTGGGTCTCTACTTGACAAAATATCTCATAGACTAGTATATTATAATTTAATAACTATATCAACCTCAATAAATCCAAAAAAGAGGATGTCAATGCTATGGATGATAGAAAAGTATGGGATTGGTTATTCTACACAACCAACTAAATCTCTAAAAACAAGGACATTAGCTTCAACTCACTACTAGCCTAATGAAATAGTTGTATTCAATTCATCCCACTAATTTCATTTACAACATAATTTCCCTTCCAATTTATATATCTAATCTTATAGTATAAGCACTGTAGGTATTCAACCAAACATCACTAGCTCATATTCAAGTCACATTATGTAAAAATATAATTGAGATTTTTTGGCCCTGGTGCCCCCAAAAAATTCTCTGCAAGTTCATATTTTCTCCCTCAATAGAATCATTGAACCATAACAGATAACTCATGATCATATGTTGGGTAACTCATATCATGCGGCCTTTACTGACGATACTTGTACTCTATGAATCACTCTTCTGACATCATAATTTCTCCTAGACCGATAATCAATGCATCATAATACAAAATTTAGCTGCTTCCCACCAATGAATGAATCTTGATCATCTTTCATGTGAGTATCCCTTTTAGTTACGGAAAGGTAGTCTCGTAGGTATATGAACATAAAATCATTTGGGCCCTATTATGTGTGAAAATACCTTTATGAATTTCTTGTAATATCCATCATTACGAAATGAGATCCACGCACCAAATATGTTCTTGAACGATTACAAGGAAACTATAACTCTATAATTATATTGGTCAATTGAGACTCCTTTATAAGAGATAATATGTCCTTAGAAATGAATTATTTACATCCATAAGTTGTACTTTGTGAGATTAACATATAACTGATGATATCTTAATTTATCCAAAATTACCTAAATATGATTCACATGGTTGGTTTAATTTTGATAATACAAAAATATATCTTATATGAATATCACCAAAATAAATTTTGGTAACTGTAGTAAAATTTGTACATCAGCACTGGGAAAGTGGCTGGTATGTTTGTAACACTAAGTAGAATAACCAAATAGTAATATAGAACTTACCAACTATGAAATTTTGTATAACTTGTGTAAACTATTCGAAAAAATTCGTATTTATAACATGAACATAATCATGTATTCAAAAAAAACTCAATCCCCTCAGAGCTGGTCGAATATTTCATCTATCTATGGTAAGGGATAACATTTCATAACCACAAAATAGTTTAATTTTTGTTAATCCACACATATCCTAGGTTTCCATCTGTATATTTCAAAAAATGGACTCTAGAACCACCGAACGATGTATTGGGTGGTATAAACCCATTTCCCTCCATTTCTTACATTTACATATTTAGATCATACAGCTCCATACTAGCCATCATGTAAGGATGAATGGATTCTGATGCAGATCCTCAAATGTGCTTGATAAAGAAATCACTTATCTCTACTGAGGTATAACAAAAATATAATTTGAGAAAAAATACATAAAATGATCATCCACATTAGGAATAACTTCCTGAATCATTCCCTACTCATCCAGATATATCCTCAAAATCCAGGCTATCATTCCACCTATCCAATGATTCTCGGGTCATGATCTTCCTTCATGGACATCGAATTCATCTGTGTGAATAAAAAATCCCCCTACAGTGATATGATGGAAATCCTTTGTTGACCACAATCATCTTTATCCTGACATGATACTAGCCGTTCCATCCAATGTATGAATTTAAACCCTATCAACTCAAGGAAAATAACATCCCTTAGGAACTGAAACCAACCTATCTCAAGGGGAACTGCAAACAACAACATACACACTCCGTTCTAATACCCAAAAAAATTTCAAAGTATTAATTCCATCATAAGAATAAATAATGATCCCTCATATATCCACAGTAGTAGTATATATAATTATATTGTTATCACCTATATCAGAAAATTGAAAATACTATAGTTGAGGACAATAATATCATACCTCTCACTGTAGAAAACATAGTTCTCTGCTCCTCCATTTTAGGGGGTTCAAAATATATCTAGCCTGAACCGCAGCCCTATGAAACCTACAAACTATATAGAGTAGGACAACCCTACCTTCAACATATAACTTATTCTTAGCTCTCATGGATCTGGCCACAACCTCATAGTGAATAAATAATACTCTACTAGCTCCCATCATGATCTAGATATGTGAATCCATATCTTAAACCTAGAATTAGAGTTCATTCCAATCCACTGATTATTGGATAAAATATTCTATAAAACCATTATATATCCCATTATAGAACAAGATCGACACTGGACTGGGTCTCGGTCAAAATGATTCTTTATATGTCTATGTCACCCAAACCCGTGATTGGTGACAACACTAATAGCACTACATTGGCTGGTACTACCCTCATTAAAGGGAATGATGATTCTCTCTGCTAGTTTTCACTTAACCAAAGGGTTGAGAAGCTAAACATCCCTATACTACACCCGCCAAATCACTCATTTTTTGTTCAATAATCCTATCCTAATTCACTATCTCTATAATAATCATTAACTAAAACCCATTGACATTTGATCAAATAGAAATCTTCTGATTTTCATTTAAGCGTCTCTCCCTCGATGTGTTTTAACATGATAAATCGTTGATATATGATGAAGTCATTTAAATCATTCTAAATACACCAAAATGGTAATTGATCCCTACTCAATATGAATAAACTCACTAGCCTGATCTACCCGTAGAGCCTCAGGAAAGCAATAGTCAAAAAAACTACAATGGTAATCAATCCAAAACATATCTCGGTGCACATTGTCCTGATTCAATATATCCACCTATATCTGAGCTATTTCATAATGAATATATTTTATGAGATTCACTCTCATCCTAAGTGGTGTTTGTATATTCATGACGATAGAAAAGATAGTTTCAATCCACAAATTAGCATCCTGTGGACTGCAATCCCAAAAAAACATGGTAGGATGCTTTTACTAGAACATAATTGTTATCTATTATATATATATGAGGAAGGTTGTGTTGATCCCTTTTTGGTATACATGAAATTAATGAAACTCTCATCGAATTATAACTCATCACCCATATCTATTATAACCTATAGTTCCACAATAGTATCAATGGGGGGATATACTAGTGCCCCATTGGAAAACAATTCTAGAGAATGGTGGCCACAACCCTCCTAGCACACAAGTAGAGGCCTTCATGGAGGCATGTCTCTACAATGCGAATCACATGTATCAAAAATTAATTTATAGAGATCAACTCATAGATAACAGCATAAGACATGTCATATACATTCTTCAAATAAGGCACAACCCTCTACCCACTTATAAATCTACGGATGGGTGAAACATACTATCATATAAAAAAAGAGACACTACGTACTACCCACTATAAATCCAGATCATTGTAATGTTCTCACATTCATATATTTCTATTTAATTTAAATTCATACATGTTTTTTAATTTCCTTTAAATTACTAAACCTAGTGGATTACTAATTTGAACCTATAGGGGTCTATAAACCATAGAAATCTATGTTTGGTGTTACCGTAATATGTACCATAATATGTTTGTATCCTTGTGTCCAATTGTCCATGAATCAACATGACATAATTGGATACATATGGTGCATTTTGTTCCTATAGAAACACTATTTTTTTATGGAAGTAACTCCATGTAATAATCATGTTACTCAATTCCTTACAAAAAATATTTCACAAAGAGTATAATGATTACTAAAATCACACATTAAAAATTCATGTAGTCCATCATTGAATCCTATATGGCTTGATTTAATTAATGGCATGTGAATTCTAATAGGAAAAAATAACGATTTGTGGGATAGAATAACCTCATATCATTAGGAAATAGAAAAATAATCAACCATTCAGATTATCAAACATCAAGTGTATCTCCCACTGGGGGAATTAAATCAACTATAACAGAAAACGTCCATTAAATAGAAATTTAGGTTCCAAGTAATCATCATTATTCTGGTGCATGGGTTAGCTACTCCAGAGAATATCTCATTAAAAAATTATAATTTTTCCACTTTCCGAGTCTATTTATCTAACTATTAAATCATGAAAATAAAATCCTCTAACACTACATTTTGTCTTTATTCCCCTTTATCCAATAAGTATATCCCTGAGCTGGTGGGTCTAATGGGATCAAACACACCACCTTGTACACAATATTTTGAGGACTAGATTCAAGAACCCATTGTTTTTTGTCATTAAATTATGCCCTAATTTTAGACCAAAAAAATGGTAATAATAATAATAATCAAATAGAATAATAAAATATATAATTGTTAAAAGAAGATAAATATATAGTGGATGTTAATAATAATACATGAAAATAAGTCATATAAAATATGATGATCAAGTTATGTCTATATTCATAATTATAATAAATACATGGTGGCATGAGAATAGGAATGTACATGTATCAAAATACAAAAAATCCAAAAATATATTTCTTTAGATAGTGTCATGATTCGAGAATGGTATTATTCTCCCCTACTTCTAATCAATGAAAATTTCAAGAATTCTAAATTGAGTTCCTTCCTAGGTCCCTACTTTCATTCATGGTGTCTATCTGGTTTCCCAATGTTGGGTCGAATAGGGTTTGGGATAACACATAGTAGGCCACAACCAATGGAATATATAAAAAACCAAGTGTGTGTAATATAATTAGAATTAGAGTAAAGTATATAATATTTATAAGAGTACTAAAAGTAAACTGTCAAATGTAAAGGGTCATCTCATACTTCCAAACAAGGATAACTATAAACAATAGTCAATATCTCGTAATAAAGGGTAGATGTAAAGAATAAATTAATAACTAACACTATCTAGTATAAATAATGATTCTTATACATACATGAGGGATTTCTGTATGTATAAATAAATATCAACCATGGCTAAACCACATATCAAATTGTTTATATACACAAGGGAAATTCCATGTAATCCATTTCAGTATAATGAAGGGTGTGATCCAAGTTATTTAATACCAAGGAATCCTCATCAAGTCCTAAGAGCATCTCAATTGAGACATAAAAATGACTTGGGAGGAGTCCATGATGAATGTCAATATAGAATCTCAAATTTCAGTCCACGAAAATTGGATCTAAGGGATATCCATGCACATGCAAACCTATAAAATTAGGATCGAAGGAGTAAATTGGTCCAAGTAATGTAACACTTTAATCAATATATTTATAGTATAAATTTCAACAATATTTAACGGAATCTTGATTGAAGGAGTTAATATTTAGAATCCACTACCATTACAAATATTATCTCATTTCATGACCATTCACATTACATGAGTTCATCCAAATATTTTCCACAATTTCTATTAGAAAATGTTAATCAATTTATCATCATGTGTCAAATGGAAAATGGGGCATAAACTAGATCATTACAATATAATTTTATACATTCCTTTAATTTAAAAACGAACTATTTAAATAACGACCTCAAATCCATAAATAATTAATTTAGTTTAATTATGGGTCCCACCAATGTTAGTGGGATCCCACACACCCAACATGGTTGTACAACATAGTAAATGTATAATGGCACACCCAATTGGTGGCAATTGTTGGGGAAACAACTTCCAATGGTAGAAAAAGGTACTAGTGGGAAACCTAAACAGGATACAAATCATTTAATTCATAAAGTGATTAAATTTTTAGTGAAACACTAGAAAGGATGGTTTGTGGAACAACTACAATATTTAGTATAAAACAGTAAAACATTAGTTAAATGTATAAACCGCCAACCATATTTACATGGTAGAAAACTCATCCTATAAAAACCATTTATTTAATTTTGAACGAAGGAATACCTATGAATGAATACAATTCGAGAAATTTGGAATATTAACATGCACCTAAATGTGTTTTTTTACATGGATACAAAGAAAAAACTATATAAGTTGATGATATTGTATATCGGTACATATACAACTAGATGAATAGGTATTGAATCTATGTCCAGATTACAAGACAAGAACCACCCCCATCTCAGTAGATCTTCCCTAGATAAAATGGGAACTCCCTATGCTCCAGAAAAAATGTAGGAAATGACGGTTTAAACACTATAATAATTAGGGGTAATATTTTAATTTTCCAAAAGTTTATGCAATGTGAGGTTTGGACATATGGTTGGACAAACCTTTCTTGAACTATGTGCATGAATCTACACTACACTGAAACATTCATGGTCTATTGGAATGGTTTGTGATGTAATGTTATTTACCATTAATAAATGTTTTCAGTTCTTCACATGGGAAATTGGCCATGGATTCATGGTTGTCTCAACCCATGCAGTCCTAGATAGAGTGATGGACCACCTCATATTGTTTCATCAATCTATGAACATTAGTTTCATGGTTTCTACTTACTATGTTTCCCAATTTATATTTCTAAAAATGGGGACTTTAAGGTCGAAAATATCCTCAAACACACCTACAAAGACCCATGATAACATTTAGAACTAAAAATAGGTTAAAAAAAGGATTTTAACTGAATGAAATTATTTTTACCAATTATTTGGAACTATGATCATATAAAATGGTATGGTCTAGGTGGGGGGGGGGGGCTTCTAGACATAATTTTATGACTACTTATTTCCCCAAATGTTGTTAGTATGCTTTTCATGAGAGTTTATAAATATTCAACTGGGTGACATGTCAGTGATGGAGAAGTTGGATAATTTCACTACGCACTATAATTTAGTACCAACACATAACAATATTGATTTGGAACCAATATGGTGTTTTTAGAATTCATATGTGCATGTAATCCGATAGAATTTGAACTTTTTTTGGTTGATCACCATTTCAAAAATAAGGACCTAGGATCTCATCATAGAGAAAACCTGAGGGTAGGAGGTAACGTGAACTAGGACAACAAACATTCTATGAATGGAGCTTGTTAATCTGGTAACTGTATGTAGTAGTTCCAGGGTCCTCCATGAAGGAAATTCCATCTAGATGACACACACAAATAGTTAGGTGGTGAGTCACTAGTGTTGCAAGACAAGTCACATAAATCCCCTATGCATGAAAAACTCAATCGAGTGATGATCTTTTGTAATGATGGGTTACCTTAAGTGATTCTTACGATCTTATCATCCTATAACCAGTGATAAGGGATGTATTCCAACACCTATTTTAGGTTCATGATCATTTTCTCCTTGAAAGGATGGTAGCTGGTCTTCTACTAGCCGAACATGAAAAGGGTGTGGTTGTGGATGACATAGTAAGACATCAGAGGATCAATCCCATTAGAGAGGACCTACCCATGATAGTCATACATCATCTTACAGATATAGATTCAAACATATATATGATTTGAAAACTATTCCAATGGAGAATATTGTATTCTGTTCTACTGTATGAGTTAGTATTAAAGTATCCACATCATTAGTTTCTACCGTTTATGATATTGGACTATCATGATCCTTCATATTTTCAACAATTATGGAATTGATATTCCAATAAATAGATTATTACTATGGTGTTATGAATCTCGACAAAATATTAGAGGTATGATATGTGGTCATATTACAGTTCAAGGAGTGACCTCTTTAAATTGGTGGGTACCATTTCATATGTAATTATTTTGTCATTGAGATTATTAGTTTCAAATCCACTCTCAGTATGGGATGAAAGGTTTCATATCAAATCCACGTTTATTGCTATCACTATTGGGTGTTTTTACATCACCTGAATTCTGTAACACCCCAAGATTTCATAGTGTGTTATTTCTTCAAAATAATTCAATAACTTGCACTACACGCAACACTGAGTTCAATTTCACCATGACTTACCAAAAATAAAAGCCATTAAAAGAGGTCATGAATAGTATTAACTAAATTTTAAACTTTATATAATCCTTATAATTTTAGAATCCATATTATGAGTTTCTTAGATATAATGCAAGAACAAATTCATTTTCAGTATTGCACTTTTATCAACATTAATAGTGAACCCTTTTTAAATACTATATTTTAAACTTGTTGACTAAATGGGGACATCAAAAATTTAAAATGAAACATCCCAAACTTCTACGGTACGCTTCTCTTTGAATAATGTGATAGCATGTGTTGTACGCAACACCGAGTTCTAACACACCATAACTAATCAAACTAGCCGTTATGAATAGTAATACCTACTTTTTGAAATTATATATATTTTATATTTGAAAATGGACTTCATTTTTGGATTTGGAATATCGAATTTATCTTAAGGTGAAATTTTGGTACATTTCGGATAACTTTCATATTTTGATGAATAGTGAAAATTACTAAGTTTTAATTAAAAACAACTTTATTAATCAAAATAATTAATAGTGATAAATTATGAATTTGAGTGGTTTTAAAGTATATTTAGAATATATTTTTACCATTTAATATAATTTTGGTCATTGGACATAATTTTACAATTAAACCGAACATAAACGAGTGTCAATCTTTTGATAGTTATTATCTCTTAAAAACACGCTTTTTGTTTTGACAGCGGGAATTAATTTTAAATTAATTTCTGCCACTTCTGTGTTTTGAATTTAGGAAAATGGATTCCATATTTGGAATTAGGATGTTCAAATTGTGTAAATAGGTAACTTTTATTTTTAGACATTTTGAATAATTACTGCGATAAATATTTTATTTACCATGGTTAAGGGTAAATCCGGTAAATAAGGGTTAAAAAAATAATATTATAATATTACAAAATTACCCTAAAACGTGTCCTAACCTTATTGGTGGACACATACCCGACCATGGTCATCCTTGGGTCAATTTGGGGACCCCTTGGAGCCACTTGTATGTGGTAGGGACACATTATATTAATAAAGTTAAAATAAAAATAAAAATGGCATAAGCTTACATCTTTTAGAAGAACAATTTTTTACATAGGGTTATACATGTTGGATTTTCGATTATAAATATTCATTAGAAAGATAAATAGATTTCATACATAATTATGTTTTATTTATAATTTTTAGACATTAAATAATTTATTTTATTTATGACACAATGATGATGCAGTAATTACTAAAATAGTAAAAAATTAACATAATTGATATTATAAATATCCAAATAAATATAATATGAAACTTTTAATGAATTACACTAATTTTCTAGGATACTATGATATATTAGGATTGATTTAATTGACTTTGTTCGAAGTAATCAATCTGTTATGAGTTTCACAAAAATCAACTATTGAATAGTGTCAAAATTGACATAAAAGAGTTCTTAAAACAAATATTATATTATTAATTGATATTAAATTCCTAAAAATCTAAGGTTCGGCCCAGAGACTTATATAATGATAGGTTAATCATTAATGGACCACTTTGGGGTCTCTTGGATGTATATAGTAAGTTTATTAACCATATTATATAAAAATACAAAGAGACATTGTAAAAGTGAAACTAATTAACATAGAGTTAATACTTAAAGATAAGGCTAATATAAGTACCCAAACCTGTCTAAATTCTATTGGATGAGTTGTTTTCGACCTATCCCCACCTCATATTTTGAATAGTCATCTTCGGAGCCTTTGGAAACCAAATATTAATTTATTATAAATTAATATTTCTAGCTTTTCCAAAAGTGCCCCTCACCCCTCTTATAAAAGGGCACTCCTCCTTCTCTTTTCCTCACACCTCTCAAGCCACTTGGCTCGTCCAAACTCTGCCCAACTAAGCTCCGCAAATCCCTCTCCTCCTCCTTATTGCTTCCCCTTAGGCAGAAAGCATTTCAAGAAGTCCTTTGGTTCCAACCAAAGTGAGTTACCTAGACTAAAGGTAACGATTTCTCTTAAATTATTTTCATTTATTTTGCTTCTCCAACCCCCAAACTCTTTTTATTTCCTTTCTTTTGTAACAACACCAGTATCCACAATATACTAGGATGTTGTTATAATAAGGATTCAAACTACACATACACACAACTCCATTTAATGGATGATGAACATAATGTTTCTGTGGATGGAAAACTAACGCCTCACGAAACGGTGATTGTTCAAATACATCTTACCGCCTCTCATGGTGGCCATTATGATGGAACTGTAATTAAATATGATATTAATGATATATATTTTATATATAAGCTTTTGTAATTCCATTTTATTTCATACCATTATTCGTTTCATGTTGTATATACATACGATAATTTCATTTGAGGAAGTGCGGACTACCGCCCCCTTAAAATGATATGACTCGTTCATACCACACATGGAACGTATAAAGGATGGTGTTAATGAACTTAAGTAACATATATAAAATATTATATTATACTGGAATAGTAATATACCTATGTATCATTTGGATTTTATTCTTTTAAAATAAAAATTAAATGGAAGTAGCGTTCGTGCGTACGTACGGACTACCGTCTCCACGAACGCGATAAGATTCATTCTCCATCATATCTATTCAAGTATTATTATCATTTTAGGGTTAAAAATAATGCTAATATCATTATGATTATGAATAAGATATAATATATCCATTACAAACATGTCTTACGTAACCTAACATTTAAGAAGAACGAATCGATTATCACCCGAAACGACGATAATACTAAGATATTATTAATAAAGCAAAGTTAAAAGATCATATATGATATCATATTAATGTATATGATTCTTGTATAATTTAATAACAATTATTTCACCATTATACAGGATGTTAACCTACCCCAACAAAGGAAAAGTACAAGGTAAGGGTTATTTCACAATCTCTTCATTATCCGAGGTTGTTTATACGTAATAATCTACTGGGATCTCTTTATCATCCACATCCATGTTTCTTAAAAATGTATTTCAAAACATTTTTTACTATTTACTAAAATATGAGTTAAAGACATTTATACCCTTTTTGACTTTTATAAGTGGTTTATAAAGGAATCTTTCCGTCATTTTCAAAACAAGGTCCTTTTTAACCTTTTCGACAGAATTGAGGTAAGAATGTTTTTTTAACTTATATGGCGGGTGCGGTTATTTTACGCCGTTCTAAAATCTTCAAATCTTTCCTTACAAGATTATAAGAATATTTTCAAAGAAAATGTTTTATTTTATATGGATCTTAAATGATTTCAAAATAAAAGGAGATATTTCTTTAAAAAGAATTTTGATTTCATTTATGTCAACATCCTTTGATGGATTTTAAGATTATTTGAAGTTGATTTATTATGATACAAAACTTCTATATTGTATTGAAGGTTTTGTGATATGTTTGACTATGGATGTTCTATTTTTATACCATTCATAGTTTATGGTGAAATTATTGACATTTCTTATGCTAGTTTTAATACGAATGTTTATGTTATGTTTAAACCTTTTCATATGGGAATGCATTGGACTTAATAAGTGATGGGTGGAGCCCGCTATAGCTCCTCGATGCATCGGTAGGTCTCATGAGACAAACTAGTGTCTTGGCACAAGGCCTTGACAAAATCTTATTTGTAGTCTTGGCACGAGGCCTTGGCTATGTGGTTATGATAGTCTGGCATTATGCATTCCAACATTATGAAAGTGGTTATTGATATTGCATGTGAATATTCGATTAGTAGAATATCCATGTGAATAAGTAAATGGCATTATTTCATTTTACTTTTGCCATACTATGTTGAAGTTCAATTTTAAAAGGCTTTTGTTTTAGTAATTCATTGCCTTAAATGTTTATGATTATTTTGAATGTTCCGCTATATTGTTATCCTTACTGGGCATTTGAGCTCACCCCCTTTCTATGTTTTATTTTTCCCAGGTAGTGAAGAAGTAAATTATGAATGACTTGCAGGGATATTATGAGGGGATAATAGTGTGGATATGAAGACTTTGTTGTTGTAGTAGTTTTTCACTTTGAAATGTAATGTAAAACATTATGATTATATCTAGTGTTTCCAAGGCTACTAAACCAATCGGTCTTTCGGGATTTGATCTTTCTTGTGATCATGCCAATGTTACGAAGTAATGCACCGACTCTGGGTAGCTGGGGTCGGGGCATTACAGTTGGTATCAGAGGAAGTTTAGTACAAACCTTGGAAACTAGATTTAGATAAACTCTGATTAGAGCACGTAGACCTAAGATGATCTTTGAGGATTAGTATAGAAGAACTTCCTAGAATTTTGTTATTGTAGAGATTTTGTGAGTTTTCCAAACAATACATCCCTGTCTGGATACGAGCAGGTAGAGGCAGCTCTGGAACAGATGTACCTAGGGGTAAAACCCGAAAACACCGCTTTGAGCTAGACTCGAACGGGAACTGGTGCATGACAACGGGCCTTGCTGCACTCTTGGTTACGACACTCCCGGGGGATATGCTTAGGATAACTCTCATTTTCTTTACAAATCATTTTGAAGGGATTATGAGTATATCCTTCCTCAAAGAAAACATTCTTATGATTATGGATTATATCCATAAATAGTTCAATTTATGTTAAGTGTTTTATAAGTATGGGATTATGCATTTTGATTCATAAACTGATCTAGTGTATTCCATTGTTTAGAAATGGCGCCCAGTAGAAGGAATGAGAACTCCAGAAATGCACATGATCCAAAGAGAAGGAAGGATCATATCTTTCATGGTCTTAAGCTAGAATTTATAAGAGAAATAGTCTCCCATGTATTATCATCATATGAAGAAATAATATCATGTGTTGATAAGATAAGTAAAGAGTTTACTGAGTCCTATGGCTTTGAAGGGAAGTAAGAGAATAAAAGGATAGAAGAGAGAAAGATGGATAAAGGGGAGAGGGAAAAGAAGAATTTTCCCATATGTGGTAACTGTGGAAAGAAACACCCTGGAACTTTCCTGAAAGGAATGGGAGTTTGTTATAAGTGTGGAGGAAAAGGGCACAAAGTACATGACTGCAAGGGTAAGAAAATGGTTTGAAATGTACAATGCTTCATTTGCAAGGAGTTTGGACACTACGCGAACTTATGTCCCAGTCATCAGACTATGCCGAAAATGATGTTATTGGATAATATTCAAGTTATGATACTACCACAGATGAAGAGGAATGATTAGAGTTCTTATGTTGATTTTGTCAATTGAGTGTTGTATCAACAATGTACTTGTTATAATAATTATGGAGTATATAAGGATTGTACTGCAGTACTATTTCATTAAGGACTTTAGATTGTGTGGAACAAAGAAAAGTGACTCAATAGCAGGATAATTTTTTGGAAAATATATGGTTGAGAGAAAGATAAACCATGATATAGTTCTGATACTGAGGTAGTGATTTTGGAATAATATGTGATTGTTTTGGATAAATTATATTGGATATTCTTGACTACCTTGGAACTGATTAATGATTTGTATATTCCATCATTTTTGGGGGTTTAAAACATTTTTGGATTAATGAAGTATATCCAGCATTCTATATGGAATAAGGGAGCATGAATGTAATCAATAAGGAATATGGTAATACATGATGAAGGTATTGATATGCTATTACGGGGTAAAAAAATCTATATTATGTTTACCTTCCTTATAAATGTTGGATTGTGAGTTTGAACAGAAGTATTTTGGATAGTTCTAGTTTGGATTATTTTGGATTGCCATAAAAGGACAACCCAGACGTCGGGCGACAACCCGTCGCGTCCGGCAAGGCTGCGAGACTTGAACCCGCAACCGAAGGGCGACAAGGGTGTATCACCTACCACTGGCCCACGAGATGTCCTGGATTAAATAATGTAGTTTTTATTAAAAGATCTTGTAGATGAATTATAAATTCGTTTATTTTGGAACCCTATACGAATAGTGTAAATAGAATTTGTTTTTTCATTCTATTATCGTTTAGAGTGAAAGATGAGTTTGTGGTAGAAATTTATTAATGGATAAAACTCTAATTATAAAGTATGTATATCTCCTTATGATCTTAGCCAATCCCATAAATAAATTCCTCAACATTAATAAAAGAAACTTAGAACAAAAATGTTGTCCTAGATGGTACCTTAAATCATCACTAATTTATGGCTTTGGGATTGTTGGCCTTTTCATAGCCATGTTCTCTACCACTCTCCATCAGATAATTGATGGCTAGATTTTACTTCCATATCCATATTTTCTTACATGGAACCCTAGTATGTATTGTTTTCGGTAATCTTCATACTTTCCACTCTTTATTTTAAATAGAGGCCTCATTAATTCATTTTTCGATGTGGGATTTCAACTAAGATATTTTGAAACGTCAAAAATGTGTTATCCTAATACCCTATGTTTTGTTGAACCGATGGTATTTCAAATCATCATAGATTGATGAATTTAAGGACCTCAATTATACACTTGTTTGTGATTGATGACCTCAATCACTACCTATAAATATTTACGTTTTTCCTCCGATTATATGTCTCTAATTTCCACCAATGTTCTCCTAATCGAGATCATAATTTGGTGGTGACCCTTTGATTTCTCTTTTCCTCATATTAAGACTAAATTTTAGTAACCCAATTTCCGATGTGGGTTTTCCCACAAATATATTTTCTACTTTCAACCTTTTATTTTTGAAGAACAATTTCAAATTGCGAGGACGCAATTTATTGAAGGAGGGGAGAATGTAACACCCCAAGATTTCATAGTGTGTTATTTCTTCAAAATAATTCAATAACTTGCACTACACGCAACACTGAGTTCAATTGCACCATGACTTACCAAAAAAAAGCCATTAAAAGTGGTCATGAATAGTATTAACTAAATTTTAAAATTTATATAATCCTTATAATTTTAGAATCCATATTATGAGTTTCTTAGATATAATGCAAGAACAAATTCATTTTCAGTATTGCACTTTTATCAACATTAATAGTGAACCCTTTTTAAATACTATATTTTAAACTTGTTGACTAAATGGGGACATCAAAAATTTAAAATGAAACATCCCAAGCTTGTACGGTACGCTTCTCTTTGAATAATGTGATAGCATGTGTTGTACGCAACACCGAGTTCTAACACACCATAACTAATCAAACTAGCCGTTATGAATAGTAATACCTACTTTTTGAAATTATATATATTTTATATTTGAAAATGGACTTCATTTTTGGATTCGGAATATCGAATTTAGCCTAAGGTGAAATTTTGGTACATTTCGGATAACATTCATATTTTGATGAATAGTGAAAATTACTAAGTTTTAATTAAAAACAACTTTTTTAATCAAAATAATTAATAGTGATAAATTATGAATTTGAGTGGTTTTAAAGTATATTTAGAATATATTTTTACCATTTAATATAATGTTGGTCATTGGACATAATTTTACAATTAAACCGAACATAAACGAGTGTCAATCTTTTGATAGTTATTATCTCTTAAAAACACGCTTTTTGTTTTGACAGCGGGAATTAATTTTAAATTAATTTCTGCCACTTCTGTGTTTTGAATTTAGGAAAATGGATTCCATATTTGGAATCAGGATGTTCAAATTGTGTAAATAGGTGACTTTTATTTTTAGACATTTTGAATAATTACTACGGTAAATATTTTATTTACCATGGTTAAGGGTAAATCCGGTAAATAAGGGTTAAAAAAATATTATAATAATACAAAATTACCCAAAAACGTGTCCTAACCTTATTGGTGGACACATAACCGACCATGGGCATCCTTGGGTCAATTTGGGGACCTCTTCGAGCCAATTGTATGTGGTAGGGACACATTATATTAATAAAGTTAAAATAAAAATAAAAATGGCATAAGCTTACATCTTTTAGAAGAACAATTTTTACATAGGGTTATACATGTCGGATTTTCGATTATAAATATTCATTAGAAAGCTAAAACGATTTCCTACATAATGATGTTTTATTTATAATTTTTAGACATTAAATAATTTACTTTATTTATGACACCATGATGATGCAGTAATTACTAAAATAGTAAAAAATTAACATAATTGATATTATAAATATCCAAATAAATATAATATGAAACTTTTAATGAATTAAACTAATTTTCTAGGATAATATGATATATTAGTATTGATTTAATTTACTTTGTTCGAAGTAATCAATCTGTTATGAGTTTCACAAAAATCAACTATTGAATAGTGTCAAAATTGACATAAAAGAGTTCTTAAAACAAATATTATATTATTAATTGATATTAAATTCCTAAAAATCTAAGGTTCGGCCAAGAGACTTATATTATGATAGGTTAATCATTAATGGACCACTTGGGGGTCGCTTGGATGTATATAGTAAGTTTATTAACCATATTATATAAAAATACAAAGAGACATTGTAAAAGTGAAACTAATTAACTTAGAGTTAATACTTAAAGATAAGGTTAATATAAGTACCCAAACCTGTCTAAATTCTATTGGATGAGTTGTTTTTGACCTATCCCCACCTCATCTTTTGAATAGTCAACTTTGGAAACTTTGGAAACCGAATATGAATTTATTATAAATTAATATTTCTAGCTTTTCCAAAAGTTCCCATCACCCCTCTTATAAAAGGGCACTCCTCCTTCTCTTTTCCTCACACCTCTCAAGCCACTTGGCTCGTCCAAACTCTGCCCAACTAAGCTCCCCAAATCCCTCTCCTCCTCCTTGAAGCTTCCCCTTAGGCATAAAGCATTTCAAGAAGTCCTTTGGTTCCATCCAAAGTGAGTTACCTAGATTAAAGGTAACAATTTCTCTTAAATTATGTTCATTTATTTTGCTTCTCCAACCCCCAAACTCTTTTTATTTCCTTTATTTTGTAACAACACCTGTATCCACAATATACTAGGATGTTGTTATAAGAAGGATTCAAACTACACATACACACAACTCCATCTAATGGATGATGAACATAATGTTTCTGTGGATGGCAAACTAACGCCTCACGAAACGATGATTGTTCAAATACATCTTACCGCCTCTCATGGTGGCCATTATGATGGCACTGTAATTAAATATGATATTAATGATATATATTTTATATATAAGCTTCTGTAATTCCATTTTATTTCATACCATTATTCGTTTCATGTTGTATATACATACGATAATTTCATTTGAGGAAGTGCGGACTACCGGCCCCTTAAAATTATATGACTCGTTCATACCACACATGGAACGTATAAAGGATGGTGTTAATCAACTTAAGTAACATATATAAAATATTATATTATACTGGAATAGTAATATACTTATGTATCATTTGGATTTGATTCTTTTAAAATAAAAATTAAATGGAAGTAGCGTTCGTGCGTACGTACGGACTACCGTCTCCACGAACGCGATAAGATTCATCCTCCATCATATCCATTAAAGTATTATTCTCATTTTAGGGTTAAAAATAATGTTAATATCATTCTGATTATGAATAAGATATAATCTATCCATTACAAACATGTCTTACGTAACCTAACATTTAAGAAGAACGAATCGATTATCACCCGAAACGACGATAATACTAAGATATTATTAATAAAGCAATGTTAAAAGATCATATATGATATCATATTAATGTATATGATTCTTGTATAATTTAATAACAATTATTTCACCATTATACAGGAGGTTAACCTACCCCAACAAAGGAAAAGTACAAGTTAATGGTTATTTCACAATCTCTTCATTATCCGAGGTTGTTTATACGTAATAATCTACTGGGATCTCTTTATAATCCACATCCATGTTTCTTAAAAATGTATTTCAAAACATTTTTTACTATTTACTAAAATATGAGTTAAAGTCATTTATACCCTTTTTGACTTTTATAAGTGGTTTATAAAGGAATCTTTCCGTCATTTTCAAAACAAGGTCCTTTTTAACCTTTTCGACAGAATTGAGGTAAGAATGTTTTTTTTAACTTATACGGCGAGTGCGGTTATTTTATGCCGTTATAAAATCTTCAAAGCTTTCCTTACAAGCTTATAAGAATATTTTCAAAGAAAATGTTTTATTTTATATGGATCTTAAATGATTTCAAAATAAAAGGAGATATTTCTTTAAAAAGAATTTTGATTTCATCTATGTCAACATCCTTTGATGGATTTTAAGATTATTTGAAGTTGATTTATTATGATACAAAACTTCTATATTGTATTGAAGGTTTTGTGATATGTTTGACTATGGATGTGCTATTTTTATACCATTCATAGTTTATGGTGAAATTATTGACATTTCGTATTCTAGTTTTAATACGAATGTTTATGTTATGTTTAAACCTTTTCATATGGGAATGCATTGGACTTAATAAGTGACGGGTGGAGCCCGCTATAGCTCCTCGATGCATCGGTAGGTCTCATGAGACAAACTAGTGTCTTGGAACAAGGCCTTGACAAAATCTTATTTGTAGTCTTGGCACGAGGCCTTGGCTATGTGGTTATGATAGTCTGGCATTATGCATTCCAACATTATGAAAGTGGTTATTGATATTGCATGTGAATATTCGATTAGTAGAATATCCATGTGAATAAGTAAATGGCATTATTTCATTTTACTTTTGCCATACTATGTTGAAGTTCAATTTTAAAAGGCTTTTTTTAGTAATTCATTGCCTTAAATGTTTATGATTATTTTGAATGTTCCGCTATATTGTTATCCTTACTAGGCATTTGAGCTCACCCCCTTTCTATGTTTTATTTTTCCCAGGTAGTGAAGAAGTAAATTATGAATGACTTGCAGGGATATTATGAGGGGTTAATAGTGTGGATATGAAGACTTTGTTGTTGTAGTAGTTTTTCACTTTGAAATGTAATGTAAAACTTTATGATTATATCTAGTGTTTCCAAGGCTACTAAACCAATCGGTTTTTCGGGATTTGATCTTTCTTGTGATCATGCCAATGTTACGAAGTAATGCACCGACTCTGGGTAGCTGGGGTCAGGGTGTTACAAATTCCCTACTTATATTGGAAAGGGTGAATGGGATATACAAAATGTTGGGGAAGACCAAATCATTCTAGGATAAGAAGGGTGACAACCCAGATGACTAGACACTTTATGAGTGATCTGGGAATGTATATTGTTTTATTATTTCCAACAGTAGAGTGTTATAGGGTTGTCTCAAATGATGATTTCTCTTGTTTTCCTCCTAAAATATTGGCGGATTTCACTAATTATCTAGTTTCAAGTATGAAACCAGTGTCCATTTTCCCACCAGGATGTTAACAAAATATATCCAGGAACATATGAAAATGTTAGAAGATCAAGAGGAAAATGGTATCATCAGACCCAAAATATTTTTACAGTGTTCACTTGTCCTCTTCTCAAAGAAGGAATGTAGTAACCTCCTGTTGGTGTGGAATAAAAATTTTTGAACCCACTTATGGTGAATAAATAGTATCCATTACCTTATATAGATGACATCTTTAACCATCATTAAGGATCAACAATTTTCTATACGATATATTTGAGGTCGGGATACCATCACATGCATGTGAACCCATCAAAAACAAAATGTCTAGAATTATAATGTAAGTATATATTTTATGAATATCTGGTCATGTCATTCAGCCTTACAAATGCACTGATAGTCTTTATGGCTCTGATGAATTGGGTTTTCGACCTGTACATGGAATCATTTGTGATAGTCTTCATCGATGAAATGTTAGTGTATCATCACCATAAATAAGACCATTCCGTCCATCTTGAGATCATGGTGAGTACTCATAGATATAGTTTTCTGTATTATATGCTTAGGGAGTTCTAATTTTGGATCAACATGATACACATCAGGGGTCATATAATTTTAGAGGTAGGCATGTATGTTGAACTTGAGAATATCGGCTCAATGATTTCCTTGGGGTAGCCAAAGAATGTATTTGACACATGAAATTTCTTAGGTATTGATGGCTATTACAGATGATTTAGGTATTATTTATCATTCATAATAGTTACTCATACAGATTTTATTACAAATAATGTGAAATTCATATGTTCCAATTCATGTGATACATCCTTTTAGGATATAAAGGGAAAATTCACTTTAGATATGATCATGATATTTTTAGATCCTTAAAGGATCTATAATATTTACTGTGGTTCTTCTGGAATCACTCTATGAGTTGTTATGATGCAAGGAAGTTGGGTTATAGACTACATGCCCCTCCAACCGAGACCTCATGAGTGGAATTACCCTATAAACAACCCTGATCATGTATCATTGGTACATGATCTATTCTATTGATGAAATTTTTTATTGGGATAGTGGTTCATTGATTAGACATGTAAAAAATATCTAATCCATATCCACAGGGTGATACATGGATTTCAGGTAGTGTAGGTGGTTATAATACATGTAGTAATAAGACATTGCGCATTCATAAACACAAGGGAAGAGTAATGAAGTAGACAATTATATTTTATCGAATTCTCATACATAGACTACATATGAGGATATAAGTGAGTATCTATTAATGGATTTATTTTTTTGAGGTGCAGAAGATGGTTTAGGAATTCCATGGGATACCTATTTTGGTAGCTCTATTAGTTATTTCCTTCTTACTAGAGTAGGTGTATATTAGATATAGTTCAAATCCCAAGGGCCTATTCATACTAGAATGTGCCTCTTTTAAGAACCAGTCAACCGATAACATTATTGATGAGATTGGGATAATATTCCACTGCATTGTACATGGGTTTTTTCTGAAATATGCGAATTGTTGAAATAGCTAAAATATTCCTCAACGAGGGATGTTCATCCTAGTATTACAAAGATATAACATGAAATATGTTTCATGTATTGGTGCATATGTATGATGATGAAGATTGCATGTTTCAACATGTGGTTTTCCACCTATCAGTAGGTGAAGGTGGAGCACCAACGACCTGCTAAACATTTGCAGCCTCTATCCATCCATGAGTTGAAATGGAATGTGATCACCACTAATTTCGTGAAGATCAATCAAAGATCCCTTCAAGGAAGAAACATTGTATGGTTAATCGTTGATATTTTGACCAAGGTCACACACTTCCAAGAAATCTGAGAGATTTTGTGGCTTCATTGTGTTACCCATTCAATTCTATTAGAATGAGATGCATGTTTTATATCAAGGTTCTGTTAGGGTCCTCAAAAGGTACTGGGATCACAAGTACACTTTTATATAATATATCATCCTCATATCAACATATATCTTGAGTAGATAATTCATGTGCTAATGGATATTCTCTATGAATTATCCCTTTATTTTGGATGTTTTTGGGAGAAACATATACCTGTTGTAGGGTTTTTATATAATAAAAATTTATGGAAATGATCCAGATGGATTCCTATGATGCCCTTTAATGTATTTCATTCCATTCACCCCTGTTTTGATAAAAGGTGGGTGAATAAGTAATACTAGGTTACCACCTCGTTTTAATGAATATAGTGAATGTACAACTAATATAATAGTGTATGACTACCACTCAAACCAGGTAGATTCCTTATAATAACCCTCTCCTTAGAACTCTATAGTTTGAGGGGGGACATTAGGTCTTTTTGTTCATATAACATAGATAGATTCATGGAAAGATTAAATGAAAGTGAAATCTAACAACAAGATATATCTATGCATTTTTCGTCATAAAGAGATTGAGGCAGGTATAATATTTTTTTATGTTACATCAAAGATTCTAAGCCATGAAATATTTCTTCCATGTGTCATAGCTTCATCGGTATCTTGATGTACCATCTCATTTTTTTGATCCTGAAAATATTGAGCTGGAAACAAATGAATATTTAGAGGATCATCTGACACATATCATTGTTCAGAGCAATAAATATTTCTAAGGTAGGTAAATTGCACTGGCTGAGGTTCTATGGAATCATGGTTTTGTGTAGGAAGAGAAATATGAGAGGGAATCCAATGTGTATGCATTGTGGATGGAACATTTCTCGGATGATTCCATGCCACAGTAATATGAGAAACTCTTGAATGATTTTTTCAATGGATGAGAGGATATAACATGCATGATTTTTGGAGAGGTATATAATATTATTTTCCTATTAGAAACCTCTCATTTTGGGCTATTAATGAACTCTAAAGGATAATTAGTGGTTTGGGAGAGTATGTGGGCCATTCAAAGCCAAGAGTTCCAGGTAAAGGGATCGAAGACTTAGGATACATGGTTCATTCATGGTTAGTGCTAACCATATGACTCAACCATGATGGGATAATAGTTCATATGGGAGGCCTCATGGTTTAGTCTAAAATCATTAAAGGAGGGCCACATGCCCATGTGATATTGCAAACCACCTTAGCTGTGGCTTTTTTCATTGGTAGTTCATGGATATTCAAACAGTGCGCCGAGACCATATGAGAGGTCACCTTGGATAAGGATTGACACATGGTTGGTTCATTATTTTTTCAACCATTAGACCCCAATTATAAAGGGTAAATTAAATTTTATCCCCTGTTATGTTTAATACCAAAATTCTATATTCATCCTCTATTTTTCCAGTTGACAGTAAACGCAAGTTCCCCTCCTCTTCCACATCTATATATTTTCATTTATCCCTTATTTTCCATATCATTTCTTTTATATTAGATGAATTGGATTACTCATGGTAATATCTTTACTTGAATACCTTCAATTATTTTGTTATCTTCTAATATATTGTTCAATTTTGTTGTAATCTCAATTTCCCCATTATCAATTAATTTGAAAATTCATCAGATTTCTCCAATTATATCTCGATTAATGGTTTGACAATGGATGAGAAGATCTCTAATAAACTATGGAATGTGATCTATCATATTTTTATCATGTTTTTTTTCATTTATATTACATGTCATTATGTTCTTGACTAGGAAACTCTGACAATTCCTCTTAAATAATTATTAAATTAAATATATGGTCACTCATCCTCAATATGGTTCAAATTAATGTCAAATCATCATTATGGGTCATTCTATTTGATATGGGACACCCTAATGTGTGTTCCCTTCATTTATATAATTTTTTCACTTTTAATTAAGATGGAAAAGATATTTAAATTGTCAATTTACATGTAATATATGTAGGAAGAATGAATTGATTTGAGTGGAATGGTACTCCATGATTCTGGCCCCTAAAATATCATTTAATAATCTAATATGTTAATTAATATTTTTGGAAGTCTAGATTAATTTTTTTGAGTGAAAATCATAATTAAAATAATTCTTATTTTTATGGATTACTCATACTTCATCTCAGGTGATGATTGATACGTGGATCCTCAGGGGATGCCATGGAGGGATTATTGAGCTTTATAACTACAAATTGTATAGGGATTCTATATAGGATTGGAGTGATACTAGGTATATTGAGGATGTGATCACCATGTACATACCTTACCTCTAGGTGGGAATTAATAGTTCCCTTGGGAATTCATCATGGATTCAATCATGGATATATGGTTACACATGGTCATGTGTGATTCTCAGTCCCCCACATGACATGCCATGGGTAGGCATTGAATATTATTATACACAATTAAGAGAGTTACACATGGGAATCAATTTTTAGGTTTAACATTTATAGAATCTTACAGTAAAAGAAATTTATACTTCTTGTAGAGTTATACATGGGGGACCATCTAAATCTCATTGGACAGCCTTAGGGTGTATCTTACATAATTAAAAAGTCATGTTTTTAAATTAAATAATAATAATGTGTAACTGAAATATGGGGGATGCATCCACTAAGAAAAATCACATTTTTTGAGATAGTCTTCCATTTATTTTCATTAATGATAAATTCATTTGTTATGTTACACCATAAATATATAGGTTACCTTGGTTTAGAGACATCTGACATAGGATGAAGAAGGCAGAATCAGGCAGGTATCCCATGGGGAATCTGGTCGAAAGTATTTTATTTATTTATTTGCATACATTTATTTTTATTATAAAACTACTCATTTCATATGCATGATGTGGATTGATCTATCTACAATTGGGGGTGTCCTAGTGAGTATATCAATCACCCAACATGTGCTTCCCTTGTTACACGAGATAAATCATGATAGCATGTCTAGAAAGATAAATGAATCTAATATCTAATGCTTGATTGGCGGTTCTAGGATGGAGTATGTGAGAGGATGACTAAAAATATACTCGTGATTCTAGTTATAGTTTTATTTGGATTTTCTGTAAAAATTTTAGAAAATTTGGAATAGGAATGTTTTCCACATATCACCTTTTCATCTTTTTTTACAGATTCATGACAATATCATCAACATTATTTTGTATCAATTTCTTATTTAGTTTCTTCAAGTTCATTATTTCTGGTTTTTTATTATATATTATTCTGTTGCTGCATGGTATAATATTTTTCTGCTAATTATCTATAATAAATACTATTTTATCATTATATGACTCGGGAAGAAATAATACCATCATAGACACATACTAGGCCCTTTCAACTAATTGATAGCCTCTAGCATACTAAGTGGTGTGTTGGAGGTCTTGTGAGCAACCATCATTGGGAACTTCTCTGTGGATTATGAGGTTGTATGATACATTAGTGATCAAACAATGCTGATGTTTCTCAATATGTATGAAAAATATATTACAGGAGTGGATTTTAATTTTTTGAAAAATTTCAAAAAATCACCCTATTGTATCAATAATCTGAAGAAAGAGTAATGAAAAAATAGAATGAGATACATATAATATATGAAATGCACTACTTCAAATATAAGTATAATAGTGAAAATATATAATTTTATGTTAAAAAAATCCCATGGTCAATGGGAAAAGAATTTTATAAATAATGTATCTGATATTCTAAAGAATTCAAACTAAACGATAAAACAGAATACTTTAAATGTATATGACAAAAATATATAACTCCTTAACTAATTGTGGTCCAACCATTTACCCATAGTTAAAAAAAGTTTAAAGAACCAAATTTTGGTGTCCCATATTATAAACCCATCACATGGTTTTTCTTCTATATTCTAGAATCCCTCAATCATCCGGAATGTAGCAACTATTTTATTCGTTTAGGAATCCCATGATATCACAAATTTGAATTTATTATATCATCTTATACATTGGATCCATCAATTAACAATATTGATAAAAATGTAAAATAGACTAAGTGAATTTATAGGAGAACCTCAAATGTCGATTATCTTAAAAAAACACCTTGAAAGTATTAAAAATGGAAGCAGTCAATTTAGTGACAGGTTTTGGTTTTTTAGACATATGAAAAGTTCAAATGTCTTTTTACCATTCCTTTTTACATTGAACTCAGGATACAATATATAGATGTAGGATATAACTCAATCTGATATATATGGTATATATGAGAGAAGAATAATTATATAAAAGTGATATATTATTTAAATTTATTTTTTTCCATTGATCAGGAAAATGAAAATAATATTCATGTGCACGTATGACCTACCGTCTCCAAGAATGGTGTAATTCATTTTCTATCTCAAAAATTAGTAGATCAATATAAACAATTATATAATTAATAGATATGATATTTATATGATGTTTATTATTTTATATATAATATAATCATTATCAATGTAAAAGGAATCAAAATACCAATCCAAAACATAACTGACAAACAAATAAGTTGATACGAGAGACATGATTTTAACATAGAATTGTTAGTAAAAATATGATGAATTTTTATATGTAAGTCACATATGGAATGATATATATGAGTTTGGTTTTATAATATTTTTTAAAGAGACCAATATTTATTATAAATGATGATCTAATGTTTACAATGAAATTTGTGACTTGAGATAAGGGTTTATCAGCTCAATTGTATTTGGAACATATGTTATGTTATGAAATTATATTCTTCAATGAGGTGTATTTAAAACCTACATGAAATTTTATATAATAAATTTTTTGTACCAAATATATATTCTGTTTCATTTAATTCTATTCTTTTATGGGGCTTAAGATTCAAAAGATAACAATGTTTTAAATGTATTATCTTACAATCACATTGTTTATATTTATTGTTTTTTATTATATTTCTGATAATGAAATTACAAGATCTACCTCTCAAGAAACACATTTATTTTCTTATTATAAAATTATTTGTAGAGAATATATTTTCTCCATTAATTTTAATCTCTTTTTGAACTAATGATAGCAATAGAATATTTTTTAGAAAAAAAACATTATTTCTCTTATCAAATTAAAATCATTTTTATTCCATGTATATGGTTTCTAAAAATTATTTAATAATAGATTTTAAATTTATCAAATTATTCTTTAAATTAATTGTTACAATTAATTCAATTTTTAAAAAATATTTTAAATGGAATCTTGATTAAATTTTCTAAATGAGGTACTTTTGACTATTTACATAAAATGTGAAAGAATTATTTATTTTAACATGAACGTTATGAACATAATTTCCCTCCATCAGGAAAATTGAAGGATATTTAGATTTATTTGCATATTTCCAATGTAATTTTCTAGGAAAATTTTTTCTTTAAATTTTATGATGTTTTTCTATTTTAAAAATTAATTTAAAAATGGAATGTAAATATTCTGTAGTAATGTTTTAGATATATCTTTGTGCAATTTATATTAGTAATGTAAAATAACCAATCTGTTTTATAATATTTAATTAGTGATCAGATCCTTGGTACTATAATCATTTTTTATCTACATGGTCTATTAATAAGATAACAAGATGTTTATGAGACCAAAAAAATTCTCACCGGTTATACTATGATGAAATTTTTATGACTCTTATTTCTTTTTTAGAGGTTATTATATGATGAATTATTTATTTATTATGTCGCCAAAATTTAAGAATTATTTGATGGATGAGACTTATATATTCATATAAATCATTGGGTAATAAATAATTTTCTATGGGATAAAAGGTTAAGTGGAGGTTATCCTGATATTGAAAATTTATGTTATAAAGAAGACTATCCAAAGCGTGAAATAATAGGATAATCAAGATTTAATACCAATAAAAAAAGTGTAGATGGGAGGTTATACAATTTCTGAAGATGGTACATTGTTGGTTATCCCAAGCCTAAAATGTCATGAATGTCTGGTTGAGTATCCTTGACATAATATTTTTTATTCTTAAGTGTATTCCTCAAGTCTAATACTTATTCTAATTTTATTTTCTCATGGATCATGTTATTTATTTCCATTATGTTTCATGTCTTAGGAAATTCCATGATTTATTACATGGCTCAATTTTATGATCTAAGATATGGTGGGTTCAAATTTAAAATGATATGCTTATGTTCTCTTACAATTAAAATCATGTTTTTCTAATGTGATCTTTTATATCTCTATTATTTACCCATAATGAGAATATGGGATCATCCCTTCTAATTTTTCACATCCACAGGTTATGAATAACTTTTTTATTTATTCAATGTAGAAGAAGGGTTCTAGTTATAAAGAACATAGTGGTGGATGGATTAGTTCACTTATAAATCAGATTTTATGTATCCTTATTTCCAAAGTAACAAATCCTATGTGATTCCAAAATGGATCATTATGTTATTTAATGAAAAATCATGTACTAACGTGTGACAACTATTCATGAATAGTTTGGGTTTTTTTTTGAATCAATGCATCGTTAAGTTACCCTTAGGGATGTTGGGTGAGTAAACTTTTTTGGTAACCATAATGATAAGTATTTTTATAAGAAAACATCCTAGAATATTTTTTAAATGATAGAGGGAGTGATTTATATAAAATTACATTCTTTTCTATATACTAGTAGTAGATGTGGCTCTATCACAATGTTACCTATGGGTAATAACTATGAAAAGGATACACTGGGTTCTGACTCAATCATAACCTAGTGTATAACAACAACATTATTTAACTTCTAGTTTGACACTATTAGTGGATACGTTTTGGAAATTAAAAAAAACTATTTATGGACCATCATGATGTATTTGAATAACGACCATGAATAACCTAGGGTAAACCTAAAATGTCATGGATTTAAATGGAATATGTCATTATTTATACATATTATAATTGGATTATCAAAATTATTTGATTCCCCACTATGATTATTGTTCTTAAAATATGTCTCTTTTGTTTTAGTTAATGGTTTTAACAAAGAAAAACCATGTTAATGATGGGTGAAATTAAAAATGAAATTATTTTCATCCTGAGAAACAAAATTTTATGCGATTTGGAATGTATAATATTATTCTTAGGCAGACTCAACTTTCTGGGAGCTATGAATTTTGATTAAATTACAAATGAAAAAAAGAAAACAAATTACTATTAAGACCATCATGATGGAACATAAAACATATTATAGTGGTTCTATTGATCTACTAGTTTATAACAAATGGATGAGTAACAAAAAAAAGTATTTTTCATTTCTCTAGTCTTTGGAGCATGAGAAAATCAATTTGTCCAAGGAAATAAAACCAATGGTTCACTATTTTTCAAGAATATGTAGAAATAAGATAATATTTACTCCATGGTGTGGGATGATTTTTAGATAATATTTCATTAAGTACTTAATCTATAGTAGTTGTAAGAAAATATAGAATTAATTCCATTAGATAAATCATAAGAGTGATGAATCATTTGGTACCTATGTAAAATATTTTAAAACACAATATAGGTAAAAGAATGGTATTATCATTAATCCTGAAATTAATTTTAATTGATTATATAGTGTCATAGACCATGACCCAAATGGAGTTATCCATAAGGGACTACAGTAACTATAAATAAATCTTTACATTTAATATCATGGTGGAAATATAGATAAGGGATACACATCAACCTCATAGTTTTGATGTGTAAAAATGATGGATTTCAAATGAAACTCCAAATACCCTAGTAAAAATAAAACGATGTTTCATTCATTTTTGAAACATGGAAGGAAACATAGTAGAAATTTTCTTAAGGGGTAAAATAAATTTTGTGTGCATGGAAATGAATTTCATAGAGTTTTAAAATACTAATGTGATGGGATGAAATTAGATTATCATGTGACTATACAGAAAGCTCCACAAAATTCACCTATAGCCCTCCAATGTAATATATTTAGGGTCAATGTGAATTATGTTATCCAGTGTCCAAATATAATGTTTAATGATGATGCTCAATGTCAGTAACGTCTTAATTAATCATAAAAAGGAAAATCTAATGAAATAACTATTTGAAATAAGGGGTATCATAATTACGTGGTGAAAGGTAAACCTAAAATCTACTATAGAACTACTAATTTCATATTTTATTTTTGATATACCAAATCTTTTATATTTGAATAATTTTATAGCAGTACCATGAAAAAACCACAATTATTATATGATAAATTAATAGTTAAAACACCTAATGTAATGATGATCTCATCTCAAGTTGATGATTCATCCCTTGTACATGTTTATGTTACTTTACTTCTGAAAAATCATTCTATTGTCCCTCTAGATGAATTTCAGGTCATATTAGGTATGGATTGTATTTCTATTCATTAATTGAACATCAATTTCCAAGGAGGATAAGTCAGATTCGATATTATGAACCAAATTATGATAATATATCAGTTTGAATATAAATATAAACACCAATGTAAATAGTACACACTGTATGGTTCTTGATTTCTATTCAAATTGGTTTGTTATCATAAGTTTGGGGAGATACTCAATATTGATGATATTTCTATTATAAAAGAGTTTTTTGATGTCTTTTTGATGAATTTACAATTATTTCACCTTGTAGTGAAGTTTAGTTCTGAATATAAATCATACATGGTGCTACCAATATTTCAAATACTCCATAAAAAATAAACCTAATTGAGATTAACTTATTGAAGAAATACCCTAGGAGAACCATAACAAGGGATTCATTTTACAATGGTTGTAACATTAGGGTGCACCTGTTCTATGTGTTAAGAATAAATATCGATTGATGTGACCATGCATTGATAATAATGAATATAAGAGATCAAAATTAAGAACATGTATCCTCTAACATATATTTATTACTTGATTGATCAACTACGTGGAGGTCAATACATTTACAAGGTTGAACATTGTTTTGGATAACATAAATTAGGGGTTAATAAGGTTTATATATATATTAATGCATTTTAAAAAGGGTTTGGATATGATTAGTATACATTGATTCAATTTAGTCTTACAAATAACCTGGATATCATCATGAATTTAACAAATACAGACTTTAAAGATCGCCGTGATTTGTTTTAGTAGTATTTATAAAAGATATTATTATATATTAAATGAGTAAGGAAGAATATTATTATTATTGGAGGAATTTTATAAATAAATTAAATAAAGGGAAGATGTATGAATGGTTCAATAAGTGTGAATTTTGGAAACAATGGTCACATTTTTGTGTCATATAATTTCAAGTAATGTTATATTAATGGATCTGTCAATGATAGAGGCAATTGATTTTTGGCCCTAACAAACCAATGTGATTGAGATCTGATGTTTTCTCCCATTTTTAGGTAATTATCATTAGTTTGTGGATAATTAGTCTTGTATGTCTAACCAACTCTCAATGTTAACTCCGAAGGGAGCCAAGTTCAATTGGACACATGAATGCAACAATTTTTTCAAGAAATTATGTGAATTTTAATCAGCACATATGTGATTACATCACCCTATAGTAGATAATGATATATAATATATTTTTATGTATAAATGAATGTACCCATATTGATAAAATGATATCACCCCTTTGAATTTTTTTAATGCACAGGTTATGAAGATATGTTTTAAGTATGTTATGTAGAAGAAGGGTTCTAGTTATGAAGAACAATGTGTTGGATGGTTATGTTCACTTATAAACTAGATTTTATGTATCCATGTTTCCAAAGGCACAAATCCTATGTTATTACAGAATGGATCATTATGTTATTTAATAAATAATATTATACTATGGTGTGACATCTATGTATGAATAGTTTGGGTTTTCTTCTTGGTATTGTATCATTGTTATGTTACCCTTAGGGATGTTGGGTGAGAAATATTTTTTGATAACTATTAGGATAAGTATTGTTATAAGAAAACATCCTAGAATTTTTTTTGAATAATAGAAGGAACAATTTATATAAAATTACATACCTATCTCTATAATAGATGTAGATGGGATCTATAACAAGTTTACCTAGGGAAATGACACTGAAAATGATACACTGGGTTTTGACTCAATCATAACATATTTCATGAAAACTACCTTTTTGTAATTCTTGTTTAACTCCCTTAAAGGACATGTTTTGGAAATTAAAAAAAACTATTTATGAACCATCATGAAGAATTTGAATAATGAAAATGAATAAACGAGGGTAAACCTAAAATGTCATAGATTGAAAAGGAATATCTCATTATTTAGACATCTTATAAGTTGGTTTTGAAAATTATGTGACTCCCCACTATAATTATTGTTCTTAAACTAAATATTGATTTTTTAGTCAATGGTTTAAACCCTATGAAACCATTTTAATTATGAGTGAAATGGAAAATGAAATAAGTTTCTTCCTGAGAAACATACTTTTATGAGAGTTGGAATGAATAATATTATATCTATACTTACAGAACTTTATCAAGATGTGAATTATGATTAAATTAAAAAAGTGAAAAATATAATAAAAATACTATTAATTTCATCATGTAGAAACGTCCAAATTATTATAGTTGTTCTATTGATCCACTTGTATATAAAAAATGGATTCGAAACAATCAAAATTTTTTTTTCATTTCTCTAGTGTTTATAGCATGAGAAAATCATTTTTTCCATGGGAGAGAAAAAAATGGTTCACTATTTTTCAAGAATATGTGGAAATAAGATTAAATTTACTCCATGATGTTGGATGAGTGTTAGAAAATATTTCAATAAGTACTTCACCTATAGTAGTAATATGAAAATAGATAGGTAATTACATTAGATAAATCATAAGGGAGATTAATCATTTGGTACCTATGTTGAATATTTTAAAATACATTATATGTAAAATTATGGTATTAACATTCATCATAAAATTAGTGTTGATTGATTATACAGTGTCATAGACCATGACCCAAACAGTGTTATCCATAAGGGACTACTATAGCTATAAATAAATCTTTTCATTTAATATCCTGGTGGAAATATAGATAAGGGTTACCCATCAACCTCAGATTTTTTATATGAAAAGAAATATGGATTTCAAATGAAACTGTAAATACACAGGTAAAAATAAGACTATATTTCATTCATTCTAGATGTATGGAAGGAAACATAGTGGAATTTTTTTTAAGGGGTAATATAAATGTTCTGTGAACAGAAAGGAATTTCATAGAGTTGTAAAATACTAAAGTTATGGGATGAAGTTAGTTTATTATGTGACTATAGAGATATAGACACAAAATGAACCTCTAACACATCAATTTTTTAAATTTAAGGTGAATTGGAATTATGCTATCCAGTGACCAAATATAAAGGTTAATGATGACGCTCAATGTTAGTAACCTATTAATTAATCATACAAATGGAAATCTCATGAAATAACTATTTGTAATAAGGGGTTTCCTAATGACATGGTTAAAGGTACACCAAATATCCACTAGAGAACTTCTAATTTCTTATTTGATATTTTTCTACCAACTCTTTTATATTTTTATAATTTTATAGTGGTATCATGAAAAAACAACAATGATTATATGTTAAATTTACATTTAAAACCCCTAATGGAATGATGATATCATCTCAATTTGATGATTCTTCCCTTGTTCATGTTTATGGGATTTTACATCCGAAAAATCCTTTTATTGTCCCTCTAGTAGAATTCAGGTCCTATTAGGCACAGATTGTATTTCTATACATAAATTGAACATCAATTGTCGAGGAGGATAAGTAACATTTGATATTATGAACAAACTTATGATCATTTATCTTCGTGAAGATAAATATATACACCAATGTAAATTGTACCCACTGTATGGATTTTGATTCCGGTTCCATTTTGGTTTTTTATAATATGTTTGGGGAGATACTCAATATTGGTGATATTACTATTATAAAAGTGTGTTTTGATGAATTTTTGATGATTTTACAAGTATTTCACCATGTAGTGACGTTGAGTTCTCAATAGAAATCATACATGGTGCTGCAAATATTTAACATACTCCATAAAAAATAGACCAAATTGAGTATAAAAAATTTAGAAGAAAACTCTTGGGGAACTTAACAAGGTTTTCATTTTCCAGATTATGTTACATTATGGTGCACATATTTTATGTTTTAAGAAGAAATATCGATTGATGTTACTATAAATTGATAATCATGAATATAATATGTTGAAAATTAATAACAAGTATCCTCTAACAATATTTATTACATGATTTATCAACAACGTGGAGGTCAATACAATTACAAGGTTGAACATCATTTTGGATATCATCAATTAGGTGTTAGGAAGGTAGATGTATAGAAGAAAACATTTTAAACATGGTTTGGACACGGTTATTATACATTGATTCTATTTAGTCTTACTAATAACCTAGATATCATCATAGATTTAAAAAATATAGACTTTAATGATCGCCATGATTTGTTTTTTGTAGTTTATATAAAGGAATTTATTATATATTAAATGAGTAATGAAGAACATGATTATTATTGGAGTAGTTTTATAAAAAACTTAAATAAATAGAATATATATTTTAGGTTTAATAAGTGTTAATTTTGGAAACAAAAGTCACGTTTTTATGTCGTAAAATTTCAAGTAATGGTATATTAGTGGATCTGTCAAATATAGAGACTAATTATTGTTGGCCATGACTAAAAAATGTGATTTAGATCTAATTTTTTCTTCCTTTTTAGGTCATTATCAATAGATTGTGGATAATTACTCATGGATGTCTAACCAACACACAATGTTAACTCTGAAGGGACAGAGGTTCCATTGGATACATGAATGCAAGAAACTTTTCAAGAATTGATGTGAATGTTAATCAACGCACATGTGATTACATCACCGTATATTTGATAATGGTTTTTAATATATAGATATGCATCAATCGATGTACGGGTATTTTTTTTCAATAACAAATGGTATTGTGATATCTTATGAACCATAATAATTGACGGTTTATGTTATAATTTTCCCAACTCATGATTTGTAATTTTCTACTTCAAATTTTTAAATTGAATATATGGATGAATTATCATTATAAATAAATGATTGATTATATATATATATATATTGATCATAAAATTTTAATGTATATATTTTCATAAAAACATTTCAACATGAGACAAATATGATTGTTGGAGATGATTAATGATGAAGACTTCTCAATAAATTACCACCCTGGGTAATCCAATAAGGTGGAAAATGTATTGAGATGAAAGGATCATGATAACTTATCTTTTATAAAGATAAAAAATGTGTAATATTTTTTTCATATTAATATATTGATATAGATATCATGAAGGAAGGGGAAAATAATATCTTTCTTGAATAAGTGTTCAACCATCTATTCATTTTATTATTAAATCAGTGGGGAAGGAATATTTTAAGCTACATAAGATTTGAATGAATGTTCCATAGTTTAACCGTGATTATGAATGAATGATAATGTTCTAGAACTACTTGTATGTTCCATAAATACAATATTTTAAGAAGGATCTATTTGAGGAAGCTAATTTTTCTTCATTCTCTCTAAATCATAGATGTTTAAATATTTATAAGTATTTGAAATATTATTAATAGTTTTATCAAATTAAGAGATATATTGAAAAGTTTATATATCAGATCATGGAATGAAAACAAGTTAATTATAAAGGAAAACGGTAATTGGGGATGTTAGAACCACTAGCCATACCATAATCGAAATAGAATAAATCTCTAAGGATATTTTCTTAAACTCTCTATAAAATTTAAAGGGAGTAACGGTATATAGGTTTTAGTCGATTTCCTTATGAATTCATCACACTAAATCAATATAAAATAAGTTATTTCTATTGAGAATATTTCTATAAAATACGGTAAAAATGTTTTAAGGTTTAATGGAGTAACACATTATATTTTATTTGATCAATTTACAAATTTTAGCTTCTTGTTATATAGTAGTCTTCAGTTGGCTCTTGATATACTTTTCAGTTTATGTACCGATAATAATCCTCAAATATATGGATAGTGTGAGTGAACCATTTAAATCATAAATGATATTTTGGGATCCTGTTCTATATATTTTAAAGGTGGTAGGTATCAACACCTTCCTCTAGTCCAGTTTTCATAAAAAAATATTTACTTCAATAATTTTGATGTCTCCTTATAAATATCTCAATGCAAATAACTATAAATCTAAATCATACTATGATGATGATAGATAAAGAAATATATTCAAAGTCGAGAGGGATGAGAAAATAGAATAGAAATTTGAAACTATTCAATAGAACATAATTGTTTCTCGGTTTGGATAGAAATGTAATACTGAATATCATCGGTTTGATCTAGAATTTGATGTGGTGAGATAGTTATTCTTTGAATTAATACATTGAATAATTTAATGAGATTCCTAATGAAAATAAAACTATAATCTAGGTATGTTGGGCACATTGATATTCCTGATTGATTATGGATATCATCTAATTTCTTTTATCTTCCATCAAATATCATTCAAGTCCATGATGTGTTTGAAGTATTTATATTGAAGAATTCAATACTGGAACATTCACATGAACTAAATTTAATGGTAATACCACAAGATCATGATATTTCATATAAATAAAAACATATGGAAATTATGGATCATATATAAAATGTTATACAAAATAATACCATTCAGCTGGAAATGGTTTTATGGTGATACCACCAATATGGAAAAGCCAGATTGGAACTTAAGGATATGATGACGATGAGTTATCATCTGTTGATTGTTTAGAGTGATGTAATTTTGAGATAGAAATCCATTTTATGTTGGATTGAATTTAAAACACATAGATTTTATGTAAATTTTTTTTCCAAATAAATTTATTTTCTTTGATAGCATGTCTTATAAAAATCACCATGTTTTATAGAACCATATATTTTTAATATTAATATTTAAACAAGACCAATAAAACATATATGATGAGTATTAAGGTATTAATTGGAAAACTACATTTTAAATATTCATTATAAATGTTTTTTATAAATAGATTATATTGATATATATGTACATAATTTTTGGTATTGTTTTATATGATTTGAAAATACACTTTTCTCAAAAAATGATTGACATCTCCTTTGGTGAAAAAATAATAAAATAAGTTTTTAACACTATTAGAAAATGTAACTTATATAATTATAATATTTTATGAAATCAACATGTAAAAATCACCCCCAAGATAATTCTTATGATTTTTATAAAAAGTTTAATTATTTAAATAATATTGAAATAATGGTTTTAATTGAAAACATACTTATCAATTAAATAATTTAAAAATAAATGTATTTTTTTAAAAATGAAATAAAAGTTAGACTAGTTCAATTATATTATAATTAATCTAATTTAGATCATTATAAAATTTAATGTTGATTTTTGATATTAAAACGTTTTATAATTATGAATGTTTTCCCTAAATAAAATTACTTTTTAATCACATCTATAAATTTAAATTTAAATTAACTAGTACTCTCCCATGCATTTGCACGGTGCTATAAAATCAATAATTATTTTAAATAAGAGTATACTTTATTAAAATAATAATAATAAACATTTTGAGAGTTTTATTAACATATGAAAAAGTAATGCTAACCAAATCTATTTTTTATTAGAGATACACTTTTACATGGAAAATGGTACAAAAATTATATAAGGATATATAGTGACCAAACCTACAACTTAAAATGAAAAGGGAAAATCCCCTTGGTTCACGAATGAAGGGATTTTGGAAGATATCAGGCCGCTGATGTGGGGCGTGGAAGGTATTTGATGATATAACCATGTTCAATATCCAAGGGATACACATATTCAAATAGTCAAAGCACATGTTCATGAATTGTGCTGATGACACACATCAAGAATAACCATATAAAAAACACACTAAAACCTACATTAATGAACAAAAAGAACATTTCAACACCACCATAGTGGAGAACCAAATAACCTAAAAAATGAATCTATAATCCAAGATACACATTTGATTCCCACCAAGTCACCACTGTAAAATAGTTTCGATCCCCCCAATACTCTGTTAACAAGTTAGTAACTCTACCTATACTAGAGAAAACCAATGATTAACCCAAATGCATAGTTTTCATATTGGATCGGAAACTGAGAACAGATTAAACAAGAAAGAGGGAAATGTGGAAATTATGACAGGAAGACCACCAGAATAAGGATAATATGGAGAGGATCCCAGAGACATCCATGTTAAGTGTTTTAGTGAAGGGAACACATTACTATAAAAAAACCAAAAAACTCCATAAATGTAATGAAACATTAATGAAAATACCCCTCATCCCATTTCCCAAATGGATGGAATTTTGTCTGTTAAAAATTGATGGAATTTGAAGAATATAATCATTTACAAAATACCTAAAGATTATAGTCTATTTTTTATTAAAAAGGATGAAATTTCATCTTTTCAAAATAACATCATCACCATATTTCCTAAAAAACCTAACAAATATATTAATATATATACCAATCAATAGGTGTATAAAGCATTTAGTATAACACATATGACCATATAAGTGTTTCTACTCATTCCATACCCATGGTACAAGTTAATAGAATCATCACATTTTATATGTTGGATGTTTACATTCATCATAACTACATTTATATAATTTATTTATTAGATATAGACTTATTATAAATGCACTTATATATAATAATATATAATGAATTTTTATATATTTTTCTTATTTATTTATATAATGCATGTGCACACTGTATTCTCATTATAAACTGTATAATTAGTTTATTTAGAAATGAAATTCAAAAAAATATATATATATAATGGTATATAAAATATTATAATACTTTTACATATAAATATCTACAAAAATTAAAATATTAAAAATATAATTATTATCTTTTTTAAAAAAAATTAATAAAAATCAGAAAAATATTAGTGGGGTTTCTAAACACCTCCTAATATAAGATCTAAATAGTAATTTGTTACCTTTATTTAATTTTTTATATTATTCCAACAAATGATTACATATATAGAGATTATTGGTCAAATGCATTTACAAATGTATTATATTGTTGTGGTTATGGAACAATCATCTATATATATATTATCGACTTATACCATTTTTTAAAAAGATAGCAAGCTCATTAAGCCGATGTAATGAACAATTAAATGTTACAATATTTTAACCCATTTAAAAGGGTATATTAACAGTTTTTTATATAAATATGATAAAATATTCATATTTTTGAATAAATATATTTTATTTTTAGCAGTGGTTTCCCTGAACCTGTCGATGAATATTAATTTAGGATATTTTTTTGTTCAACTGGAGCTATATTATATGAAAAAATATTTCCATAGGGGATGGTCCATAACATCCCACCTAATATAATTGATAAAATAATAATTTTTATAGTGATTGTTAATTATTATTTAGAAATTATATCATTAATTATTACATATATTAATAATATTATTTATTATTTTATTACCATTTATATTTTATATAAATCAATTATTTGTTGTATTTGTTGTATAATTAGTAAATTTTAATTATTAATAAGGAATAATGTTATTTGTTGTAAATTATTATCATAATGAATAATTATATAATTAATTAAATTTTTTAACCATTTTATTCTTCATTATTTATATTAATAATATTATTAAGTATTATTATTTTTTTTAAAATATTATAATTACATTTATAATATGATAATATATTATTTATTTATTTTATCATATATTATTAATTATTATTATTAACTATAAGTATAATTATTATTATTAACTATAAGTATATTATTTTTCAAGTTCTATAAAAGATGAATCTAAATCCACAATTGGAAATTGTTAAAGGATATCAAGAACCCTTCTATTATAAAAATTTGTATTATTTGAGATTTTAAGTAATATTTTTGAATTACTTTAAAACAAGTTGTATTAAAAAAATTATTATTTTTTACATATATAAATATATAGAAAAAAAATAAAATAAATTAATTTTAACTGTTTTTATCTATTTCACACTTTTAGAACCCAATGAATTTGGGAAAACATAAAATGGTTTCAAGTTTTTATAACAAAAATGTAAAAATAAATTAATTTTATTCGCAAAAAATAAATCATGAAAATAATTGTGTTTTAATTTCATGAAAATGGGTGGGGTAGTTCCATCGTGCATCATGAAACATGGCATATATTTATTATTGTTTGATTAGGAGCCTTCATATTTAGTTCTCCAATTACATATATCAATCAGATGTATCTTTCTCAAAATGTTCCAGGTGTTCATTCATACCATACTCATTATTCTATGAAATATTTGATGATCTAGACTATAAAAAAAATTTATTACATAGTTCTCTTTTTCTCATCATTAATATATTGTTATGTGAATTTTTTTTATTTCTTCTATGATTTCTAATGAAATTACGGTAAAACATATTATTCAAAATTCATCCTACAAGAAAATCAACCATAAGGGGAATTTATTGAATGCAATTCACTGAGGTTAATTACATATAAACTATTTCCCAAACCACGCATCACCACTACAAGATAATTTGATTACAAACAGTCATAATAATTCTCAAAAAAGTTATGGTGATGATCTATGGAATTTGTGTCACTTGTTGGGAGAGAAAGAGAGAATTGAAAGAAGGGAAGCGAGTGGGATTCTCATGGAACATAGAATAGAGTAAGGGTGGGTCGTGACATGTGTAGTGGGAAGCATTATATACAACTCTAGATGTGCAGTTATGTGTAGAGGTGTTTAAAAATTTAATCAATGTATGTATAAAGCATACATATAATATTATGTGATTTCAATAAATGTATATATACTATATACATAATACTATATGAAATTTGATAATATATAAGATAAATAGGAGTAATGATAATCTAGGGGTAGAAGAAAGGCAAACTATAAATGCATGAATTATATAATGTATGAATATATTGTTGAAAATATTGTTAATATAGGGTTGAGATGTTATAAAATTAATATTAAATTTTAATATAATGATGTATAATATAAAAAGGTGTGTTGATTTTTTTAAGATTTTTTATTATTATTAATGAATCAAAAAAACATAACGGTGCATATAGACTAAATACCATTTAATTAATGGAATTTTTATAAGAATGTTATCATAGTGTTGAATATGTTAATGGGAATCCCATAATCTTGAGTTAAAGGGATTGAGGATAAACTATACGATCCATTATAATAGAATATACACTTATTGGAGGACCTCTTATAGGTATCTTTCATCAAATGCCCCCAAAAACTAGATCCATTATAATAGAATCTACACTTATTGGAGGACCTCTTATAGGTATATTTCTTCAAATTCCCCCAAAAACCAATGAGTTTACCGGTGTTGAGCCTAAAACCCCCAAATCCTATTAGAACACATTACAATATCTATATATTTTACAAATACATGTATGCATGAAACTGTTTGTGCACTCATTTGTGTAATAATTAACAAATGATACCCATTTATTCATCCCAATGTGCTCCAAAGTATGAATTTGAAAAAAATATAATTTCAATACTACGTACTATTATATATATAGAAGATAATTTTTACAAATAGAAAAAGTTATAAAAGATCCCAGAAATAGATTATTTAACAATGTGTAACATGTAATCGTAAAATAGTAAACTAATATGGAAATTGTGACCAAGTAAACAATAATTGTAATTGACATGAATTAATACGTAATTGTCCCAAAATAAAACTAACTAGTGAATATTTTTGGGGGGAAAATATTGATAAATTGAAGGGAACACAATTCCTTTTTTTACATTACCTATAAAAACTAGGTGACAATTATATAATTCATATTGTAATAAAAATTTAGGATATATAACCTAAATCAGTTCCACAAAATATTTCCATTAAAATAAAATATAATGAGATTCATGAAAATCAACTATAATCATAAAAAGCATGCAATACCAAATCTATAGAACTCATTTTCTTCATTATAAACACTACATATTCTATAAAAACCTCAAATTAGAATGATTTTTTAGAATTTTAAATCATCTGCATCATTAAAATATGAATAATGTGAAGGTTTTTAGAAACTAATGTTGTTATTAAAAGTAAAATATGAACACTTAATAAAATTAAAATATAATAATAAATATGAAACTTTAATATTTAACCATGATAATAGATAAATTAAATTTTCTGATAAGATACCAAAATAATATTTCCATGTATATACATAAATTACAGATCATAGTTAAATAATTTTTAAATATAAGTTATAGGTTTTGTACAAAACAAACTTCATAGTATAGGAATGTAATTGTTGATTACATAATATGTAAATTACATATTAACAAGACAAATGTATATTTAATAATATAAATCCTCTATGAGAATAGTTATGCATAAATTAATTAAAATAATGAAAACCATGTGTTGATTAGTTTTACTGAACCTCGACATTAATTGAATGGAAATATATACAAAAATTCACAAATGATTCAACAATTCAATCACTAAATTAATAGATTAAACTGGGATTTTCCATTATATAAATAGAAAATGGTTTTAATTCCATTTCTATAACCATCATGCTTAATAAATACTCTATAGGAGTCAAAAGGGGGAATTTTTTAATCATCTAACAAACTTCACTTCCCTTACGTTCATCAACTTGAAGTTGCTTATATAGAAGCACTGTCTTGGGCCACAGTTCTCGATAGTCATTATTTATGTAAATTTGTTTTAATAACACAGTAGATATATTAAAAAGTGTTCTTAAAATAAAATAATTCATGGGTCATCTAGAAACAAATTTTAGGAGAAAACATATATCAAGCAATTTATTACATAAAAAAGATAGTTTTGTAAGGTAAAATATTATATAAAACTCTTGGTTTATTTTTTTCATCATATTTTTTAATGTTCTTTTAAAGTATTAACCTATGATATAACCTTATCAATATTTCTTAATTGATTATTGAAATAAATACTTTTTATACAGTTGTGATTAGTGATAACTATTATACATTTTCTTATTGTTCTATTCATACATAACTTTAAATAATTTTATTAATAGATATTAATCCATAATATATATCATGTGGAATATTTTAGTTTCATAAGCCAAGGAAAATGGAAAAAATGTAGTACATTATATTCATTGTGTAATGAATGTTCATTATGTAATTACAGATTCAATATGAAACTAAAATGACTAAATCAAAAAATTTATAAAAAATTTTAAATTAAATATTTTAAATACAATAAGTTATATAATATTTCGATAAATAATATAAATTGAGTGAAAATTACAATTTATCCAAACTATATTTTCATTTAAATAAATTAGATGCAATTTGAAATGAGTAGATAGTATTATTGAAAGAATTGTAACATAGTTTTCTTAATGTTATTTTCCTAACATGAATTAGATTTATCATCCTATCTTTCAAGTGTTCTCCCATTAATATAGTCCTTGTGATAAAATTAATTAATAAAAAAACAATGAGAATATGAAAGAACGTTAACTACATTTAATAAAAATAGAATTAACTAAACATCATGTGGAAAACCTATGTAGACTGATATTTAATGATTATTATTGAATTTATTGGAGGAATAACCTATGCTAATGGGAGACTAAATATTTTTTAGACATACAAAGCTATTAAACACAAATTAAAAAGTATATCTATGAGAAATGTTAATTTGAAGGCCAAGAAAAAGTGAATGAGAAACCTAAATCAAACAAGTGGGACAATGAATCAATCTTTATAATTGATTTTTATGGAAATATTTATGTAAATTTAATGTGGTTATCTATTTTTATTATCCTCAAATGTATTAGATTTCTAGGCATCAAAATTTGGAGGTATCCCTGTTATGTAATCTAGATGAAAAGAAATAAAAAAAAGTTTATATATGGGAAGTGATTAGGCATTCATTGATAACACATATTTAAAATTGTTTATGGAACTTTTCACTTGAGTGATTACGTGAAAATATATCAATATTTCTTATTGGAAAAAAACATTATTTTCCAATATTTATTTATGAGTATTTCAATCAAGAATTACGTTTTCAAATGTAGCCCTAAAATTTATTATTGTCAATAGAACAAAAAATATCATGCTCATGTGGAGTGTGAGAGAATACCAAATTATAAAAACACCCACCATTAACAAGCAACCTAGTATATGTAGAATACCAAGAACCATAACCATAACATGAAAAAATCTATTCATTTTGGCTGTAGAGGAATTATGAGTAAAAGTAAATATAATGATATATCTATTATAGAATAGGTAGATATTTATCATTCGATGCACTAATTTTCATTTCATAGAGAGAATAGGTTTTGGAGTTAATTGGTTGTGTTGTGACAACAAACGTTTTTTTTTTACAAAAATGTGAATAATATTTTAAGAACATGACAGTTATAGCAATATACACAAAAGTAAAATACGATTGTTTTATTTTTTACTAAACACTATCACTTAGGCTATGGATAATGTCAAAGAACATATTATGAGACAAAAAAATAACTTAAATGTATATGTTATATAAAAATTAATTTTTTTCAATTCGCTAAAAAATTAAGGAACCATTAATATATCCTTAAAATAAAAAATTGAAAAAATTTCATACATGTAAATTATATTAATTAATCACAAGTTGAGGGAACCATTAGTTTTTACATTGTAATATATAACATGAAGTTATTATGTAAGGAAGACTAATCAAAGTGAAATAAATTTTATACTGAACACTTTATCTGGAATATTACATGAAATAAAATATTTAACTTTATGTTACCTATGTTATCTAAAATGAACATTTTATAAATTTAATAGTTTAGTAAAATAGAAATACATGTTTTTGATTTTCTAAATTAATATTTTAATATTTATAATATAGTATTGTAACAATTTAAAATATGAATGAAAATTATGAATAAAATTGTTTTATCTACACATTTTTTTAATACAAGTTAAAATTATAATGAATTGAACGATGATTCTGTTATATATAAATTATTTAATTTGGTTAATAAAATTAATATATAAATAAATGAATTGTATAACCCAATATTATTAAAAAAATTACCATATTTACTAAAACAGTTTACTAAATTCAACATACAAACTAATTGAAATGAAAATCTATTAACATATAAACATATAATCTATATTAAAATATAATATATATTAATATATTAATATTATTATCATTTAATCCTCTAATAATACAACCATATAAACTATGTTACCATATAAATACATATATAAATAGTATTTTAATATCAATCATTATAGGTCACTAAAATTAACATATAAATAGTATTTATATGATAATATTCTTATATGATAATACTATAAATGTCATAATTATATGTTAATATTGTCTATTTTAAATATCTAAATATTTAAATTGTAAATAAATTTTAGGTTAAAAGATATAACAAATATATGTGAAATACTTAATTTTATATAATACATACTATTAAATATAGTATATAAGAAAAAACATTTTTCCTTTTCAAGAATAAACAGAAATATATATTTTAGATAGGCTAATAGAGTTAATTATTCATAAACATGTTTTTCAGATATGACTACCAAACTAAATTTTAGTGAATTTATCTATCTATCTATAGCTGCAATTTTTTCTTCGCCATTGAATGTTATATACATATTGGAAACACTTTCGAATACTGATTACTCCCTTATGACGGGATTCAATTACAACTGAATGAATTTAGTTAACTACATCTAGTTAATCTCAATCCACTCCAACTTTGTTAATTAACTTGATGATAAACTCTATATCTAATTATTATTTTATTTCAATCATATCTTGTAATGTCTCGGATTCTCCATGTATTATTTTTTAATATATATATGAAATATTTTACGAGACCAGGCACAGTGATGGAACAACATTCCGAGGCCCGCTGATCCTGGAATGGTGATTCAAAGTTTATTTATTCTTGGTCACCAGAACTGACGTTAGAGTCCCGATACATCTTTTCCATTCCTGAATGCACCGCAAAAGGGGATGTATGGAACTCGCTCAGAACCTCTTCTCGCAAAGTCACTGGTACTACTGTGCGCCCTTTGAAAAGAACAATTTTCTCCCCACATTCCGAATATCCATCAGCTGCATCACCCATGGATATCTGTGCACGTAGAGTCTCAGAGCTAGCATCCTCGCACTGTGATTCCCTGACTTTCTATAAGAGTGGAGGGGTAACAAACATCAACAGCAGGTAGGTTCCCTCATCTATATCCATGAAGGATAACTGTAAGGAGGCCTACTACCTCGTCGCCTCATCCAACAATGGAGAACTTTATTTCTTACTGAGAGAATCTGCCACTACGTTCCCCATCCTAGGAGTATAAATGATCTCAAAGTCGTAATCCTGGAGGAACTCAAGCCATTGTCTCAGTCTCAAATTCATATCCATTGGAGAAAAGATATATATGAGACTCTTGTGATCAGAGTAGACGGTAAACTGATTTCCCATCAGGTAGTGCCACCACATCTTCAATGCAAATACTACCGATGCCAACATAAGATCATGGGCTGTGTAGTTCACTCGTGTGGCCTCAACTGACGTAAGCTATAGGCAATCATCGCTTGCCTCTGCATCAGGACACAACCAAGCCCGGTTACTGATGTGTCGTAGAACACTACGTACTCGACACCCTCCTATGGTAATATCAAGATCAGGGCGCTTGTCAGACAATATCTCAATGGCTGGAAAGCCTACTGGCATCTCTCAGTCCACAAGAAAGGTTGTCCCTTTTGGGTCAAACCTGTCATGCTACAATCTTGGAAAAATCAAGGATGAATCTCCGATAGTAGCATGCCAACCCAAGGAATCTCTGCACCTCTTTCACGCTCCGGGGTGGCTCCCATGCTAGCACTGCAGCCACCATGGCTGGGACCACTGCTACACTATATTCCGAGATAACATGTCCCTGAAAGTGGACATCATGTAACTAGAACTGACACTTCAAGAGTTTCCCATACAACTGGTGCTCTTGGAGTGTGTCCAGAACCATCCTTAGGTGTCTCACGTGCTCCTCCTAGAACGCAGAGTACACAAGTATATCATTGACGAAGACCACTAAAAACCGGTCTAGATAGGGCTGAAATATCCAGTTCATGTTCCCCATGAACACCGTCGGGGCATTCGTCACACCGAAGGGCATGACCAAGTACTCATAGTGATCGTAGCGACATCTGAAAGTCGTCTTCATTATATCATCCTCCCATAATCGCAATTGGTGGTATCATGATCGTAGATCAACCTTCCAGAACCATCTTACCCCTCTCAACTGTTCGAAGTGGTCATCGATCCTTGGTAGTGGATACTGGTTCTCCACGGTCACCTGATTCAAGTGCCGATAATCCACACATAGCCTCAATCTCATGTCCGCCTTCTTGGAAAACAGCACTGGGGCTGCCCATGGTGAAACGCTGGGTCTCACAAATCCCTTCTTCTACAAGTATTCCAAATGCAACCTCAGTTCATGACGCTCTGCATGAGCCATCCATTATGCTGATGCTGATATCGGTGTCATCCCGGGTTGCAAATCAATGCAGAAATCTATCTCTCGATGGTGAGGTATCCCGGGGACATACTCCAAAAAGACGTCCTCATACTCAGCCACCACTGCTGGAAACTGGAAACTCGTAACATCTACTACACCAAGGGGTATGCTATCCAACTAATGTGAAATCGGTTGTGCCCTCCTATGCACGAGTCCTTCTTGTGATTCTTGGGTCTCTCTTTCACCGAAAAAAGAGAACCTCGTTCAATCACTGCTAACACACCACACCCTTTGCCTAAAACAGTCAATATGGGCATGAACTGTTAATAGCCAATCCACACCATGAATGACATCGTAAGGCCTCGACGCTACCACCAAGAGGTTCCAACCGAAAATCTCACCTCCAAGGGTCATGTCACACTATCTATAGAGGTTTTTTATCTCTGAATATTCTTTGATCGGTGTTTCTATGTGTAAGGGTCGATTCAATGGTTGAACTAGAATCACAAGTTCTCGAACAAGAAAAGAACCAAGAAAGGAATGACTAGCACATGTTTCTATCAATACGACAACCAAAGTAGAAAAGACACAGATTGTACCTCTAATAAATATGGGGGTACCTGGGTCATAAGCCTTTACAGCATGCAGTTGTCCCTGCCTCTGTCCACCAGCTCCCTGAGCATGGGGTGGACCTTCTGGGGGTGGTGGTGGTAAACGGTCGAAATGCTGACCAACTCCAACTGCTCTCCTAGCTCCCCTACCTTATCTTCCGCCCCGCGGATCTATATGCTCCACATGATTCCTCTACCTCGGCGGTCCATCCACTACTCATGTGTCAGTAGTACGGTGGGTCGGACAATCTCGAGCGAGATATCCCCTGCCATCACATGAGTAGCATCGCATCTCTAAAGGCTGGTTGGAAGCGCCTTGTGAACCATGTACGGAAGATCCCCTATCCTGGGATCTCCTCTGAAAACGTCTCCTACGCCTGGGTCCCTGACGTCGGCTCCATGCTGTCGAGGTCTCTACTCCAGCTCGCCCACTACTGACATCTACCGGCTGCCTCTGCTCTACCAAGGAGCTCTCGACCACCAGAGCCCGCTCGAGAACCCCTTCAAAAGTAGTAATTCTCATAAGGATGATGTTAGCTCGGATATCTCTGTGAAAGACCCGATCAAATGGTTGATCTCTAGAGTAATGATCTCTGACCATATTCATCGAGTACCATGAGAGATCGGTAAACCACGTAAAATAATCAGCCACCGTCATGGTTCCCTACTGGAGATGAAGAATCTCTTGTATGTGTACTGATCTCAGGGTAACCGGTGAAAACTCCTCTCTAAAGAGACTCTCAAACTCTGACCATGCAAGTGTCGCCTCGTCGTGGGTTTGGATAACCAAACTCCACCATCGTCCGGCTGAGCCCTGCAGAACGCTCGCTGCCAGAATCACCATCTGGTTTGCTGGTGTCCTGACCAAACGGAAGACTCTGCCCACTGCCTCAAGCCAGTCCTCTACTGCCTGAGGGTCTGTCTCTCCTAGAAACCTGAGGGGTCTCTATCACTGAAACTCGTGGAGTGCACTCAGCCTGCGCTCCTCCTCCAATGGTAAGGCAGGCACAAAACACTGCTCCACAGGTGGCAGAATAACTGGCACACCACCCGATGGAAAAACTAGGGGATCTGGTCCCTGTATCGAGCCTTCATCACTGAGGGGGTCATCCTCGTGATAGAGCTTTAGGATCCTAGCTGGTGCGCGTCACGGAGGCATCCTGTAATGAAACAAGATGTATCTCAATCAGTGAGTATATTTAGAGTGATGACTCAAGAAGGACATGGAAACCACAACCCATTCCTATATGATGCATGTATCATTGTTATCCCCTGCAAAAAGTGTTCTCATGTTCTGAGTTGAAAAGAAAGTTATCAGAGTCCTGGTGTATGGATACTTCGGCTGCCCGCACCAACACTGGGGTCCCTGGCCTGAAATCTGAACTTGAAACACTTAACATTGCTTCCCCAAACCAACTCACAAACTCTCGGTCCTAAGGTAGAACCGACCACCTTTGGTACCTCTCTGTCATGACCCGTCCCAGTGGGGCCCGAGCCGCAACTCCCCAAGCCCGCCTCCAATAGGCCAGGGGATGATGACTAGCACCGTGTAGGCATGCTACTAACATGGGAGGCATTGCCTATAAACCTATACACACGCACACACATCTCCAATCCCACAAACCTGAAAATTAAAACTACTAAAAGTAAAAGATGCATGCATACACTAATACCCAACCACATAGTACGATTGGAATGTAATGTACAAGAATGTAAAACCCTGTGCCAAAAGTACAAGCCCACCATAAAGAAATTCTGTAACAAAGTCCATCTTGTAAATAAAGGTTATGGAACTGACGTCTGTAGCTGTAGGAACACACCCCAGCCTGTCTGATCTCACTGAGTACCGTCCGGTCCTAGTCCTCCTAGAATCCTGTTAAAGGCTCGCTCTTCTGCACAAGGAACGACACCAGCTGTCAAAGCCCGTGTAGGGGTGAGTATAACAATACCCAATAGGACACCCCGAAACCACAAAGGAAATAAAACAAGGTAAAATACCACAAAATAAAGGTACATTCAACTCTACACAGTATATGTCTACCGAACATATAACATGAATACCCAGATATACTCATACACGATCGACCATCGCCAAACCCACCACTAGGATCCAGCTCGAAGATTCCACTAAGCATACAACCGCGAGAACACATTCCTAGGTCTGAAGAGAGAGATACGAAGTACTCATTCCAGGAGAACACACTCCACAAGTATCTTGAGAACATGATTCTCAAATGAGGATCACAACCAAGTCATGGGGTGATTCAGAAAACTTATTCTGAGCTAATCCGCTAAGCAGAGGATCGGTGCCTCGGTAAAGTTGGTCACGTTGATACCAAGAACTCTACATAGGGTTCCAGAAATGAATAGAGGATCCAGATCTAAGTCTTATAGAGGGGATTCCAATAAAGCTATTCAGGAAGTTCTATTGAAGGGATCATACTCTTGTATAAAAGAAATGATACCATAACCTTCAAGGGAAAACCATGGGTACGAACCCTAAGAGCTAGTCCAAGTCACAAGAAACACAATTGGATCAAGCCATGAAGAAAATGTTACACGACATGTAGTATGGTTACACGCTATGTTCCTTGACCCCAGTTATTCCCCATGTAACATGCCCGTGTCATTTATTCAAACCGTGTAAAACCAAACTACACGACGTGTAAAAAAAAGTACATGTCGTGTTCCTTGACCCCCGGTAATTCCCATGTAACCGGCCCGTGTCATTTGGCTTGTCGGATAGAAATCAAGTACACGACATGTAGAAGAATCACATGCAGTGTACGAGCGCCTGGGCTCGCTCTATGTACGCTAGCCATGTGCCCGTACATGGTCTATGCCCGTGTCCGTGTCGCCTGCCCGTGTACTAGTACACGGGGTATCCCGTGTATCTGGCTGGGTCTGGCTGGGGAGGGGTATACACGCCATGTCCTTGGCCGTGTACCCATGCTGTGTCTGTGTACTCACTTAGTACATGCCATGTGGGCTGTCGATGAACACACGTCGTGTAGCCCATACTACACGCCGTGTAGTTGGGAAATTTCCAGAATGTCGTCTTCTTCCTCGCACTTCGGCCGATCTTCAGGATCCGCGATCTCTCGTCTGTTCGTCCTGATACTCCATGGATTGGTTTCATTCATCATACGAACACCGTGACGGTTGTTTTCGGCCCTTAAAACAGATCATAAACCTCGAACGATCCATCTGAAAAAAATGCCCGAAAACTCATAACTCTCGATCTTCTCTGAATCGCCCGTCGATACCATCGTCGCACCTCCATGACACCTTCTTGGGGTTAGATCCACAATTCTGGATCGTTGCATCGTAGAACGAATGCGCAATGATCCATCGTTCATCACCCCGTGAAGAACGCGAAGAACACGAAGAAAAGAATGGGGAGAAATCCTAAGAAATGAAATTGAGGAACGATCCTCCGACATCGTTCGTCACAGGGTTGATCCGCTCCCGTTAATGGGATTAAACGTAGAAAAAAATCAACAACAATGGATTTAAATGGATTTAATCTTCCATAAATCCCCACAAAAATCCCATCCCGCTAGAACGAAAGATCCACAGACTAATCTATTCATGGATAATCCAGTGTTCATCCTAGAAATCAAGAATGGGGAATAAATAACAAACAAACATCCTACAAGGATTCCACGGCATTCGTCGGCGATGATCCGGTTGTTGCGTCATCGTCGCCGCATTGGGAGGTTTTCTCCAGAGCCCATAGTGCTTCCAAGGGTTTTATGATTATGAGGTTTGTAACCATGGACCCGAGAACTAACCTTTAATTAAAAAAGTACGGGATATCTGTTGCAGCAGATATAAAATATTTCGCGGTAGAATAAATTTTTCTATTGAAATATTTTTTTACTCTTACATGCAAAAAACTGGATTCCACCACCGTCCTGGATCAGCCAATGTTAGGCCTCACCTAAGGTAAAATCATTTTTCCAAATGCAACGGTGCCCTAAGATTTCTAATCTGATCACCCGTTCGGGTGTTATTCCTCTTTTTCAGGAAAAACGCGTGCGCACGTTATTTAGTTTTTAAATTAAATTCATACACTTGTTCCGAGCTCACCGGGCCTCGGAACTGCACACAGTCTCAGAGCCTAGCCTCAAAATAATTCTCATATAATATTAAAATAAAACATGAAAAAATACGAGACATTACATAACCAATGAGATAATGCGCTTTCACTACACAGTTATACTAAAAATTGATAATAAATGAATTCCCTACATGAAGAGATCAAACATTTACCTTTAATGAATGGAACAACAATGTAGATCTCATATCACCTCTACCATTAAGAATATATACACATTTAAGAACATAATTCCATTATTGTGCCATATAATATCAAGATAACTCTATAGGAATGAAGGAGTTCAACTCACATATCATGGAAAGTTGTAATGAGATAAAAATAAACAAAACAAATAAGTAACCGTAAGATAAAGATGACAAAATCATGTTAGATCACCATAGGTAGAACACGGGATGCTAGGGATCAATCCAAAAATAAAAGAGATTCTATAAAATTAAATGAGAACCTATATAAATTTTTTTTTCTAGAGAACTCATATGGTTTCGAGATAAATAATGGATGAAATAAATTTATAGTCACCCATCCATACGTAAATTAATGACATGAATTTGTTATTCACATCATTATTTGATCATGTTAAAGGATTTCCAAAAATTCCATCGTCCTGAACTAATAAAATTGAGTTGAATTCACTTCATAAACTACATGTTCACATCTTGAATTATTGTGGATAGATTGACCAAACCCGAATCATTATACATTCATTCCATAACCCCATGTTTCACATTATGAATCACATCTTCCGAACCTCCCTTACTCATGTCATGTATTAACATTCGGGTAGCAAACTACTTTATCGGGTTTTGAATAACACTTCAATCAAAAAATTATTCCTAAAAAATATTTCATCTTCCAGATTTCACTAGACAAACTATAAGGATTTTCCATGATCGTCAAACTTGGTTAACATGCTAATTAATGTTCTAAGATGTGGGATACCAAAAAAATAAAATTAATTTAAGAAATCAATGTTGAATAAAACATGGTCCCTTAATGATAAAATTAAAAATTTTCCATCTAATTTATATTTTATAGGATTATTAATATTATATAATTATTTAAAAATAATTTTTTATTATAAATATTATTTATTGTCAATTTCAGGGCTATTCTAGAAATTTGACATTAATCATACTCATATAAAATATGAATTCAAAAATAAACACTTTCAATAATTGTTATATAATATAATTATCCAATAAATATGTTAAATATACATATTATTCAAAAAAATATAATTTTCAATTTTTAAATATTTTAATTATTTTTTCTACTAGATAACATCGATTAAATTGAAATTACATAATTATTTAATATAATTATACCATATATAAAGAATAAAATTAAATCAACCTCATAATTATAGTTTATTATTGATCGTTTTTATCATCTGTAATAGTTCTTGTATGTTTTTTAATGATACCCTATTCATGAAAATATAATAAGTGAGAGAGAGTGACAAGTTGTAATTAATCATGGTTAATATTATAAATTTATCTTAATCACAAATATATGAAAAACTGCCATATCATCATAAATATGTTGTATATTGAAGTAATAATCTCATTCAATTAGAAAAATAACTTTATTAAATGATAATTAGACATTATACAACATATTTAACCGAGTATAACCCATTTTTTGTTATACCTTGGTAAATAAATTTTAACATTGTTATCATTCATTATTGTAACAAATAAAAAAAAGTACTAAATAAATTAAATATGTTCATTTTAAAAAATGGAATCCATTTTCTATTTTTTAGTAACTGTATCTGATAAATATTAATGTAATGACTCAACCTATTTTGGAATTCCTGACTGATAGAACACCGAGCATCCAAAACCATACAATCACCTAAAAATTTCAGGGGCTAGTGACATGCGCTGAAAAAAAATAACTAAAATGGGAGGACTTTTCCTAACATACCTACACACACTCAATCCCAACTATCTCCATGAAGAAGTGAAAAGGAATAATAAATAAGGACAGTAACATTGAGAGTAAAACCATGCATGTAATGAACTATAAGGAATAAAATAATACTGACAATCCAATCCAAAAAGATAAGGGAAAAAATATGCACCCACTTATAGTAGACATCCAAATCTAATAATAATTATAAAAGAAAATTGCAGAGAGATCTTAGCGTATGATCTCCAATACATGACCACCATACGCAGTCAAATGCAACCAATTATTCCTAATTTCCACCAATTCCACCACAAACGTATTCTTCATCTACATAAGACATGAAACATTTTCAAAATTCCCATTCATGGAAGAGTATATACATAACTAGCTGGATGCCCAAAAAAATTAAGAGGGAGCAATATAAGAAATAATATATGTTTTCATCTAATACCAAACTAAGAGGGAAACTAAACCCTATAGCATAGATATATGATCATATATAAAACCTATATGATAGTGAAATGGGATTTATATCTCATATCCCATCCCAATATGACGTTTCTTCCAACAAATCCAAATTCCCATCGAAGATTTTGAGAATATTTTGTATTTGTATGAATATGTAATGAGTAAGGAATTCACTTTGCCACTGCTCCATGAACCAAGGGTTTGAAAATTTTGTGTGATTGAGGATCTCCACCCATGAACAAACTATTGGGTTTGGGTAGGAATTTCACACAATGGATAAATGAATCACACCCATTAATGGGAGTATTGTATCTATATCATTGTATAAAATAAGGGGGACTCATGCCCTGGATTGATAGGTGGGTACCATTCCCATAGATAGAGGACCCTCAGACATATAGTAGAGTACCATCTCAATATAAGTAATAATTAGTATGGAGTACCCGCAATGTAGAGCGATATGTGAGTATCATCTCCATTGATAGATGTCATGCACCCATGTTTGATAGGATAGTACCTCATCATCCTATATAAATGAGTATGAAGGACATGAACCCATGTGTGATAAAGGGGTTTCATATCCATGGATATAGAAAATGTGCATAGGTAAGGGAGTACCATCTCTATATGTAAAAATTAGAATAGAGTACTCACACGCTGCTGTAACAAGGGACTACAATCTCTAATCAAAGAGGACTGATGCCCTATAATGAGAGGGGATTTTAACCACTTCCTATATAAATGAGAATGATGGACTTGTGCCATACAATGAATGTATGGGTCCCATGCAGTGAGTCTACTTCCCCGAAAGCCTACCCATGTTCCCCTAGTTGTGACCGACACAATAAAGTCTTGTCGTGTACCAAGCGGTGTCTTAAACCAAGAACTGGTCACGTCCCAGCCCATGTACCTTGTCGTGTCCCTATAACTTTCCACGTTTTTTCTCATGTATATATGGAGAAGACATCAAGAATACATCCTCATGATACATGGAATGTGTTGATCCCACCTAGAATATGATATTAATCTCTACCTAGAATCCCTAGATGTTGTATCCATGGTACTACATGATGTGTGATATTTTGGAATATATATCATCTCGTTGGGTTTTTCATTGATTGGAAATTTATTTCATGAATTTCGCAGATCTAGCTCTACCTCAATTTTTTATTTAGTATTACAACCTCATATTAGTGTTGTTGGTTTCCAATAATCCATTTTGACCCCCTGGTGGTATGAAATTTGAATATGGTTATCCTGTAGAGGACTGTAACTACTTTTTCACCCATAGTACATTGTGTCACCAACCATTATAAAATTAAATCCAATATCAACAAAGTAAAACAAACAATCCAAACCAATCTATCTGTATATCATTAATCAAGTAATCTCTTGTAAATGCACAAAAAATTGGGGGTCAGATCCTTATTAGATATGCTAAAAAATGTCAAACCATGGCCCTATTGTCCAATGGTAATGAAGACAAAGAACATGTGGGGGGAAGTCGCAATAACAATGGTGCATCAACAATATGACTATATGTCTCGAGAATTTTTTTTGATTGGTGATATTCTGGTTGATAAAATGACATAATCTATAATAAATGGATTAATTAATTTAATTCACTAAATGTGCTCATGTAAAGGATCATTTAATTATAGATCAAATAATAGAAAATAAAAATCTGTTCATTCTTTTTATCAATGGTGGAAACCACAATTGATGATCCAAACATATATTATGGATAGATTATTTGTGAATAAATTTTTTATTAGTGATGAGAATTATCTGCTACATCCAATATCTATCAGTCCACAAAGATCTAATCAGCGATAATAAAACAATTTTGATGCACCAATGAAGAATGTTGAAACCCTCCCTAGAAATCCAAGGGCTATGTACCTATCCATAGTACTTTTCCATAAACATATATTTAAATAGAGAAATTATTTTTTTGTAATAAATGAATTAATAAAATAAATTGATTATTTAATTAAATTAATGTACCTACCAATGTCCGGCTTATCCAAACATCCAACACTGTCCAAACTTACATCACTCTTAGTGAAAAAATATCACTCCATATTCAAATATGTTATCAGGTTTTAAATTTTTGACCCTACTCGTGTTAGATTCCATTATTTACGAAAAACTACTTATTCTTGATAGAAAATATATTTTATATTTATATAAAATTATGTTTGGGATTATCAGGCCATAGAATCTATAGTCATCTCAGTTCCATCATCAATAAATATTCTTTAATATATTGAAATATATTATATTGAAAAAAAGAGTGTCTACAATATTCCCTTCTTCAAAACTCTTCATCCATATGAAGCTAAAACTAACAAAAAAGGTGGGGATATTGAGTCATTTTTAGCTCTCCCAATCACATGATCACTCTTGTTTGCTCTCATGTTTCCAAAAAACACGAACCAATGGAATTATCCATCCGCATAAGATCCTATCTTGTCAATATTCAACCAAAATTTTGTACTCTATTATGGTGGATCCATCCTATATGTCTATCTCTCCACAGTCAATAACATGATTCAGATCATGTGTGGATCTCCCTTATTTAAAAAATGGAACACATCCTGCACCTGATCCAATAGTGGGGTTAATTTAAGGTAGTATACAACCCATCCAACCAACTAAATGATCTCAAATAGATCAATAAACTACATGGTCATATTTCCACCCTAATTGTATATCCATTATCCTCATCACGGGGATACTTTCAGGAAAACATGATGTCTCTACTAAAACTACAAGGGCATATGAAGTCAGTAAAAATACATTTTTTTCAAAATTGGATTTTCATAACTATTATATTGATGACCTATACTTTCTCCATCATCTTATGAACCATATATGGCCCCAAAATAAATGCCTCATAGATCTCCATCAACTAAATGAGTGTCCTACGGTGTATCCCACATCGGGCCTCAAAAGATGTCAAACTAATTGTAACGTGATTATTATTATTATAAAAAATTATAAAAAAGTAATTGATAATCCCAACTCCATATTATGTCTAACATGAAGGAACATAGAATATCCTCTAAAATTTGGATATTTTCCTTGGTATTCCCATCATGATAGGGGTGAAAATAATATTTATCCTCAATTGGTTATTGAATTCATCATGTAGTCATTTCCACAAACATAATGTTAACTGATAATTATTTATATATATAATCACTAAGGGAACTCCATGAGGTTGGAAAATCTCCCAGCCATACAACAACCTCAAAATCTATACTGAAATCTACTCTATGATACAATGGTAGTGTGATAACATGGTATGTTGTTCAACTATAAAAAAAATTGGCATCATATCCCCTCAGTGTCCGTAGAATCCCTATCCCAAAGCCTATAGACAATCCATCCAATTTCTACTTTGTGATTTCAAGAGGCTGAAAAAACAATCTTGAACCTTGTGACCAAATTTAACATGTTTATATGGAAATCACAGATAGAAAAACTTGTCCATGCTCTACAGCATGAAATACTACCAAAACTATAATCAAATGTCACTATACATCTTCCAAACATCGGGATTAAGAATAAAAGGAGAGGCGTTAAAATACCTCATCAACTCTACTCCATAAAATGACTGGAATCACCATAAATCCTTGTAAAAGGGCGACATGATTCCCCTATATAGAGAATCCTTCTTGTGAATATAATAAGGATATATAGTTATAGACATCGTCACACTCGACATCTCCTTACATAGAATCCTTACAATGCTCGATAATATTAGGTGTCAAAACCATCGATGGAAGTAAGCTACAGACCACTCATCCTAGAGTGTAAACATCCATGAATCCAATTCCATTGACACATCCTGTAAAATATGTGAATGGTACTTCTTTCCAAGGGATTATATCACCAAATTTACCTTTTTAAGAGTATAGAATATCTTTAGGTGATATTCCTACGTGAAATCAAACTAGTCCTTCTATATCAGGTTCAAATAAATCTACAAGAAGACTTGTCTCAGACTCTAATGGTTAAAGTAAAAAACAAAGCACTCTCCAATAAGAATCTAAGTCAATATACTTAAAGCGAATACTCCTGGTGAAAAAATATACTTCATGAGTCACGTAGTTCTACTCATTGGGTATAAACTTCCTCTAGCAATATGATATAGATTTCCGGCCATAAATAAACACACAACCATGCCTAGATCCAAAGGCAACAAAATAAAGTACATACTTTATCCCCTCATATGGTAGTATACAATGATAATCATTCATCAGCCTCAACACCAACTCCTCATATACTCTCTAACAATGCTTAATCCTAGTAGAAACACCCCTTTCTGCAATAGGGTGGTCAAAGTGGATGAAATCATGGATATGTATGTGATGAATCTTTTATATAACCCTATAAAAATGAGGAAACTCCATACCGATAAAATGAACAAGGGTAACTCCTTAAAAACAAGGTAGAAATATTCACATGGTCTACTATTAATCCATTCCCAGAAATGAAATTCCCATGAATGTGAATCCCATGAATCAAGAATTGGTACATTCATGGAATACCATAACGATAGTTCTCCAAAAAAATTTCTATGACCATCATCTATTACTCTCCATGCTACTCCTATAATGTAGTTTAGATCTTTATGTCATCATTGATTAAATCCATGAAACAGTCCATGTATGGCTTGGAGATACAATTCATCAAATCCATAAACATAGTGGAGAAATTCATCACAATAAAAGGATTCACCAATAAATTATAGTGTTTTTATATATATTTAAATGCCATCATAAAAATATCATCATTGAAGAAAATCACAGGTTGTTGTCGGACTTGATATTTATCTTTGAGAAACATTCGGGTTTCAAACCCAATCAAAGATGTCATCAATCCATAGAAAAGTCTAGTTATTCATTATAGTGTCGGGGCACACATAGAAGGAAAAATACATGGATTCCACAACCATATGACCACCAATATTATCCATGTTATGTTAATAATCACTGAGAATAAAAAACTAAAATGAATGGAAATTTCCTAAAACTATTTGAATGAACCCAACCATCAAAATGCAGAAGTGTAGAGGAATACTAAATATTTATGCAAACATCTCGAGAAAAATTCAAGAATGTAATAAAATCTTGGCAATAAAAAAGAGTATGAAAAAAATTACATAATTAAATGGGGGAAATACTATCCCACCCCGAAATGATGTCTCCACATGACAACAACACGAATAGTAAATACCATATAGATCTTGTCTCCGGATCTCCATCCACAAGAAACTCTACGTTGTCAAATTCACCTATGTATCCCTATGATCCTCAAGTTTCACCTAGTACCTATCCATAATCTGTATAAGATATGATACATGTGGGAAAATATAATGTTGGGGTGAGTATATGTGATGTCCCATCCTGAATTCCACTAAACGATTCCCTGAGCCGGTTCTCCACATGCACTCATGTGCACCTCCCAGTATAGCAGAGGTTTCAAACTAGTAGGGAGGGTCTGGTAAGTCATACATGGAAAGAAAATACAATATTTTATCAAAATGAAACACCAAAAAAAGAAAGAAATAAAATCCAAGTGCATAATCATATAAATAACATGAAAAAGACCATGTGATATGATATTCAAAACAATATAATACAATAATCAACTAAATGGTAGAATATTCAATGACAATGTGAATATCAATTTTCTACAATGAAACAAAATAAAAATACACAACGACTCACAAGAGGTCCTAGAATTTCTTATGGATCCCTCTCCCATGCTCCAATCCCATTTTTCAACTTATCCGATCACCTTTCCCTTATTATGTCCTACAACAAGAAAGTCTACTCGGGTGCCAACGAGGAGGCCTGAGTATGGCATGATTAGAAATCTATAGGCAACCACCAACATTGTCTAAAACAATACCAGTAAATAGATAGTGTATCCCGTTTTATGAATTAATAAATAAAATTCATGATTTCAGAATTATCACGTTGTAATTATATCATAAATCATCACATTATGAACACTTTCAGTCCATTTTTAAAATTTGAATCGTCATTCCTTTGGTGATGAACATTATGTCAAGATCTAAAATCTCATTCATTGTAGGTAACTATTCTTATCACTTGATATATCATTAGATGTACATCATCATGCCAAGAACCCCATAATCTCATGCTTGGATAACTATTGGGGAGGAACACCATGTACAAGTCACAGTTTTAAATGGGTCAACAATGCCATGTCTATCACTTCAAAAATCTCATCCTTTTAATCATTATTTAATTCCCCATAATTTTCCACATTATTCCATTACTAATCCATCGAATAGATAAATATTTCAATGGCCATTAGATAACTCAACAATTTACTAAGCAAATAACCCATTAATTAATTCATAAATTAATTAATAAATCAACACAATTATCATTCAATAATTAATTATTCACAAATAATTATCCATATCAAATCTCAAACATTCATTATTAATTTCCACATTTAATTATGGTGATCAAAATAATGGAACAAAATTAATTATCAAAAATACATATCATTGATCAATATCATGGAACATAATTTATTATCACAATTAATTATCATTGATCAAAATCATGTCACTTAATTAATTCACACAATTAATTATCATTCCCATCCAACAACATTTCATAATTAATTTTCCCATTCCCTAATTACTTTACCCCCAACTGATTATCTTAAAACAATCAATGAAATATCTCGACCACAAACCAATCTCCAAAACAAATATCTATTTGGTCCACTCCCTTCGTTTGGTGAGTGATTTAGTTATAAATTAATCACCATTGAAAAAAAGTCAATTCCACATTACTATTTACTCAAATATTGGAATTTAATTATCAATGGGGGTAGAATATTCATAATCTCATATTAATATATCAAATACAAGACTATGGGAGTTCTATTTAGGCTACCTTCCTTAGTTTATTAATCGAATTTAGCCTAATGAAAATCCCCAAAATCCATGTGGCACAACGTCGTCAATCATGCTCGGGATATAAATACCTAAACCAAAATTTTGATTGATGGCCTCAAGATCATGAAATTCTAGATCGGGATCCACAATCCAAAATCTAGATCTCAATTCGAGGGATTAGATCCATGGAATGGTGGATATCTTCAAGGAAAAGATCAAGGAATGATATAGGAAAGAATGTATGAAGTAACAGGATGAAATCCACTTACATTGAAGAGTGAAGACAATAAATCCAATATTTCAATCTCGAAGAATGATTTTTGAATTACCTTAGAAACCCTAAAAAAGGCTCTAGGATCACCATGATCTTTTCAAACCAATGCCAAGGTTGAAATATTGGAGTCTTGGTGGGTTTTGTGGTTTTAAATATGATATTCATAAATATATTCTATGATGCACAGTGTATTCTGAAGGGGCGTACAGTAAGGAAAAACCGTGAAACAACCATGTATACCACTCTATCTAGGTTTTCATGATTGGAACAATTTAGTCACATGGTTTTTCAAACACTGCACAAAATGTGCAGGCCAATCTATCTAGTTTCACACACTTGTCACAGTTTGGTTGCACAGTTTGTCATACTATGTGCAAACCATGCATAACCCATTGTCCATTATTTTTTCTTAAAAATTCACCAAAACACACATGAAGACAATACTCCAAAAAAGGTACTAAAAAACTACATAAATAACAAAAAAAAATCACATGAGATGACTCTAGAAAAGGCCGAGATCTTACAATCATCCAACATATTTATAGCTTGTCCTCGATCAGCACTCCCAAACATCTGTAAGATTTTGAGAAACAATTATTTTCATTGAGCCCTAATTTCGGCTTCCTATTCCCGTATCTCCTTATGAACACTTCCTTTTTTCCATAACACATTAACTAATGGGATATTCTTTCCCTGTAACACTTTTTCACTTCAACGATTCACATGTAACAGATTCTCCCCAAAAGATGAAACTATCATGGGGATAAACTCTTCCACATAAATCACATGAGAAGTTTCATAGTGATACCACCGTAGTCGTGAAAAATATAAAACATCAACCATATCACAAAATTTCTGTGGAAGTGCTAATCAGTACACCTCTGGCATGATTCTCTCTAGCACCTCAAACAGTCCTGACAACCTAGGTTCCAACTTGTCCTGCCTCTGTATTATGTGGTTCCCCAATCTAGGTGACACATAAATGAATACACAATTTCCCACTATAATTATTTTAGTTCTCTACATCTATCAGCATATGAATTCTTCCTAATATGATCCAAAACCATACGTTTCCGAATAAACTACACATGCTACGATGTTTCTTCAAAGAGGCTCGGTCCAAACAGCTCTGACTTACTAGACTCTAACCAACACAGTGGTGATCTACAAGGTCTTCCATAAAGTTTCTCATATGTTTCAATATGTATAATTTCCTGATAATTGTTTTTAAAGTATAACTCCACTAAATCCATGTGATTCTCCCAAGAACCCCCAAAGTCTAGTACATATGATCACATCATATCCTTTGACACCTGTATTGTATGCTCTGACGGCCCATATTTCTCTAGTTGGAGGGCCACACATAAAAAAACCTATATACCTAGAGCCTTTATTAAGCCCTAACATAAGTGTGAATTAATGTGAAAATCGTGTCCTAAAACTATAGTTTGCCGCACCCCATGGAAACGAACTATCTCTAACGTGTATTGTTCTCCCAACTTCTCCACTGTAAAGTTTTCCAAGATAAGAATGAAGTTTTCTACCATATTTATTAAATACACAATGATCCAAATAAGACCACTATTCCTTATAATATTTGGAAGTCCAACCACTGAATCCATAGTCTTTTTATCCCACTTCCATTTAGAAATAGGTAATGATGCAATAGTACTCTAGGTCACCGATGCTTTTCCTTCACTTGCTAATAGGTGAAACATCTTTTTATAAACACTGTTATATCTTTTTTCATAATGGGACACCAAAACTATCATCACAGGTCACAGTACATTTTTTAACCCTAGGATGTACCGCCCTAATTCAAGAATGAAATTATCACATGAGTTCTTCTCATATAATCGTATCTCCAACAAGACTATTTTTCACCCAGATGATCTCATCTTCAACTATTATCCAATTTGAAGTTGTCTCTCCTCCTTCAATTCTATTATTTAAGGATAAACAATTTGGATCCTCATACTGCTTGCTCATGACCCATCTCAAGATTTTTTCTCCACTTCTACAGAAACCAGATTCATCTTCTCCTGAATCTCATGAACTACCACATGCATTTTCGTTAGCAATTTCATCTCTTTTAACTATTCACTCGACTCATTTACCAACTGAGTTTTAGTTTTCCTTATAAAGTCATCATCCAAACTATTCCCCCTTTCAGGTTTATATACAAGTTCAAAATCAATGTAATGAATATGCACTATCCATACATGGTTCCGTAGAATCATGTCGTGCAATGAAAAGCTATTCTTCAATATTTTGTTATCCGTAATGACTGTAAGCATTTCACCCAAAATATAGTTTCACCAATTCTTAAGAGCATAAAGTCTACATCCAACTTGAGGTAATTCGTAAGGTAATTCTGTTGATGTGTTCTCAACTAATGAGCACTGTAAGCAATGAATCAATCCCCTTACATCAAAAAAGCATCAGGAATGACCCCCAAACCATCAATGTACACCATGTACTCTTCAGTCGACATAGGTAAGATCACAATTGGCATGGATGTGAAGCACTTCTTCACATCCTAGAAAGAATTCTCACATGTTTCTATAAAATTAAAACCTATACCATTATTTTTCAAACTTGAAGGTAGTGGTTCTAATTGGGAAAATTCATGGACAAACCTCCAATAATAACCAGCTAATCCTAAAAATGTTCATATATAAAAAACATTCTTGGTCTGCACCTAAGAAATTAGGGCCTGCACTTTTTTGGGTCCACTCCCACACCTTCATCGGTTATGATATGGCCCAAAAAGTGTACCCTATCAATCCAAAAATAACATTTAGATGTCATGGAATATATAAGATGTTATCTCAGTGTACCCAGGACGATGTCATGTTTTTTAGTATTACCATCACGATTTATAGACTACCACAAGAAGTAATCCACAAAAACCACCACGAACTAATCTAATCAAATATGAAAAATCATGTTCATCAAGGCCATAAATACAGCTGGAAAATTTTTCAACCCATAAGAAATTATGACATATTCATAAAGTTCATACCTTCTTCTAAAATAAGTTCATGGAATATAAGTTGTTAGAAAAATCACCTAATGGTATAATGTTCTCAGATTGATCTTTGAGAACACACAAGCCCCATTCTATAGATCAAATAGATCATTGATATGTGGAACTGGATATCCATTCTTCAGAGTCATTTTATTCATCTTTTAGAAATCAACACAAAAGTGTATACTCTCATCGGCCTTCTTTGCAGACAAAAATAAATATCCCCAAGGAGACGTACTTGTACAAATATAACCATTATCCTCCAACTCCTCCAACTGATTTTTGATCTCTTAAAACATAGTTTTTTCTATTCTATAAGGTGGAAAAGATTCTAGGTAAACCCCCAACATGATTTCAATAGTGAATTCCACATATCTCTTAGGTGGAACCTCTGAAATGTCTTCGGGAAAGATATATTACAATAGTTCTTCTACTAGTGGATGTACATATTACATACCACTACCATCACCAAGAAAAAGACAAAAAACATGGGCTCTGTGCTCTCCCAGTAGCTGATTAAATGGACTAGTTCAGAATGAATGGATATCTCTTTCTCCACGAGGAACATATTTTTCACCCATAGAAGATACAAAGGTCACTCTCCTATGGAAAAAAATTGGGCTAGCTATGCGACTTGCTAGTCCGTGCATAAATCAAGTGGAATCCTGTTATATCATGGACATAGATATCCTAAGGAAAATGATACTCTCTGATCTCTAGTAAAAATGTTTTCATAAACTGATATCCCTTGACCGTGTTACCAACACTATATTAATATTCATCACCTTTCTTACATTATCCACCTCTAGGATAAATCCAATAATAAGATGTGAAGACATAATGGAATGATGGCCACCTATATCAAACAAGGCATCATATAAACTAAGATAATCTAGAATACCACCTCTCACTATCGATTGAACATCCTTTATCTCCAAAAGAGTATGCTGCACTACACGTAAATGTCCTTCCCCTATTCCTTGTGCTGTTTTCTGACTCCCTTGAGTAGCCCCACTCTGATGATATGGGAACTCATACCCTGAAGCACGATGTCCAATACCTCTAACACCGCTACACATATAGATCCAAATTATAGGACATTATGGTTTAAAAGAACTCATCCCACACTCTGACTCTATGAAGATTCTCCTTTAGCACCTACCTTTCACTACATCCTGCAAAAATTCTGTAGGATTCCCATATTGCCGCAATAACGACACTCCATTGGTGGTTGAGGAAAATGTGTATGATAATGTCTCCTCCTACCGCATGGCTGGAAGGAACATGAATATGATCAGGTCCAAATGTTCCTCTTGATTTTCCACTTTTCATTGCATTTTCTTGACTAATATTATCATAACGGTGCTTCCTACATTCCGAAGGAACACACCCTGATGAACCACAGACAGTTACCTGTATAGTAATTGAAGCCACATTCAGGATACCTTCTGAAATTAGATCCTGATTAAAAACTTTAGAGAATTTATTTGGTTGAGTGATATTCACCTGGGTCTTAATTTCACACATATAGCCATCATAAAATAGTTTTTCTGAATAATCATTATCAACCGCCAAAATTGGAGAAAATAATTTCAAATCATTGAAATGTTTAGTGTAATTCATTATGGACATGCTTCCATGGGTCAAATGCATAAACATTGAATCCTTATATTGTCTCAGCGTCTCTGCATAGAATTTATACAAGAAACTCTCTAGAAAGTCCTTCCATAACATATCATTAGTCTGTCCAGATTGTACCTGAATGTCCCACTAGTGCTTCCCTAAACCCCATATCATATTAACAACTATCATAACCCTTCTCCCAGCCAGATTCTCCATATGTTAAAGTACCATCTCTATGTATTTAATCTAGAATTAAAATCCATTAGTTCTGCTATATCTATTTAATGTATGAGGATGTTGCTGCTAAAATTTACATGTCAACTCTAACATGATTTTCACTACTTTCCATAGGTCTTTATCTATGAATTGCATGAAACAAGAAAAGTTATCTCGGAACTGTTCCCCTTCCCATCATCATTCATGAATGGTGCCTCATGTTCCCTATCGGGAAGTTCATTCTTGGAATACCCCTTAGTCTCTCCCTCTACAAGAATTGTGGATGCATATATTTACATACCAAACACACATCTTTGGTATCATAACCCAACCATAAAACATTTATGTAATATGATAACCAAACCCAACAAGTTTCCACAATTCCTTTTTCCCTTTTCCCCTCCTCATGTTTAACAGCGAGGCCTTAACACTTTACAAAACAAACCTACTACTAGTTCATGGTTAATAAGTGTAAAAACATTTCAATTAATTAATTCAACCACAAATTAATATCATTATCTCAAATTAATTAATTAAACAATTAATTAATTACTCATACTCATTTCATCAATCATGGAACTCATTAGACGGAAATTAATTCTAATTTTCATCATTATTTAAATATAACGATGTCAAAAAATAGTACATTTTTAACAACATACGCATAATATTTTTCCTATTCTTGCCAATAATAATGCATGTCACAACACCTATGAGTGCCTAAAATGATGCATTCAGACTCATGCATCGTGCCTCTTTAGGCCACAATTCAAAATTAAACAACATAAAAAAGAAATATCACATTACCCCCCATGTGGATCACCCATGGTGAAATAATATCCAAATAAAACAACAAAAACAATTACAAGAATCCCACCTCGAGTACTCAAATTTCCCCCAAACATGGTTGTGAAAATTTCATGCACAAGCTCATTACCAAGCCTCAACTCTTCCTTGTATCATATTTACCATTCCTAAAATTGTATTAAAAAAATAAGAGGAATGACAAGAAAACACCTATGATACCAATTTTTGATTTCCCTACATGAGTGCCACTAAATGGTGACTCGATCTGGTTGGTCATATTCACTCAAGTGTGAATCCTAGTATGCTAGAGGGTGCTAACTTGTTGTGAGCATCTGGTAAGTCAATATTGGGGAGACTATACCCTCTTTTTTAGAATGAAAAAAACAAAAAAAAAGGGGGGGAAAAGTTCATAATTGTATAAATAACCATTACAAGACTATGTCATATGATTTTCAAAACAAGAAAATAAAATACACAACTGAATGGTAAAACATGCTATGAAAATTTTAATGTGATGTTTCTGTAATGAAACTAAATATAAAGACTCAAGGACTCCCAAGAGGGTATCGAATCATTTACAGTTTCCTATCCCATGCTCGAATCCCAAACAACAACCTATCATAGGGACATTCCCTTATCTTGTCCTACAACAACAATCTTTACTCAGGTGCTGATCTGGAAACCCAAAAAGGATGTGAGAATGACTCAGTAGGCTACCTTCAATGGTGTCTAAAACAAGTCCAGTCAAAAGATAGTGTTTGTAGTTTCCTGAAGCATTAAAAACAATGAATATTTAAAATGTTATCACATTTTCATTTAATATTTAATCATCACATTAGTGCTAGTTAAAATCCATATTTACCATTTTAATCGTCATTCATTATTATATTTCATTTTGGGTTGAACATCGTATCAAGAACCACAGTTTCTTTCAATGTAGGTTTCCATGATTTTCGCTCCATATCTCATTCAGTGTGGGTCATCATGCCTAAAACCCCACAATGTCAATCATCGATAACTATTGGTGGGGGACACCAATTCCTAGTCCCAACATCTAATTTGTCTAGAGAAACATGTATAACACCGAAAAAAAATCTCATTCTTTTAATCATTGATTAATTAACAATAATATTACACATTATTCCATTACTAGTCCATCAATTAGTTAAATATTTCAATGACCATTAGTTCTCTAAACAATTAAAAATGCACATAACCCATTAATTAATTAATCAATCAACATAGTTCTCATTCCAAATATAAGTCCCCAGCCTTAGAACTTACTTAATCTTGAGTTATTACAAGATTACACATTGAGGATCTTTTCAGGTTTAGAGTTTTAGAGAATTAGATCATAAAACATTCATTACATTCCACATTAAAACAATGTGGTTACATAAAAGATTGTATTCATTTTTTCCATCAACAGAATCATATTTAAAATAAAACATGGATTCTTTCTTGAAACTTCCTTAACACTATCATCATATCATGTACCCTTCCCTTGACTTGTGAAAAACATTTAAAAAATTTGGGATGAGCATAAAAAGCTCAGTAAGGGATATAAAAATATGGAAAGGAAACATGAGTACATGTATACATAAGAATGAAATCATAATTTACCCATTAAACATAAGAACTTCAACAAACCTCATAAAATAATGAATAAATCCTAGAAATCATAATACATAAAGGTAACTTGAGGCATTCATAACATTCTTATGTAGGGAGTAACCCTCTTGGTTACGTTTGGAATACCCATCACATTATATTCCCTAATTCTCTTCGGAGAAACCGTATCGTTTAACCCCTTTGTGTTACCCAATGAATTGGAGAGCTATATCGGGCTCACCCACCCTTAGTTTATCATGGAACCACCCATCTTCATAATAATTCTCAAGAACCATAACATAATCGTATCACATAAAACATGCAAAAGGAAGCATAACATTTTCACTTTTCAATAACAAGATATCAATACAACACATTGATATAAAAACATTATGAAAACCATTTTCAATACCAAAATAAATTAAAAGTAAAACATGGTATTTATTTTTCTTTGAAAAAAAAGGTATGGCTTGTAGAGGAAGCCGAAACTCAAATAATGGACATAGCGGCGGAAAAGTCATTGTCGCCGCATACATACGCCAAAAACATCCCCCTTTGTCGTTTAGTAAAACGCTTTGTACAAAAAAATATTCCTTTCAGATAAACATAAAAGTAAAAGGGGTTTATACACCGTATAAAATAAGGTTGTGTATATTACAAAATATGCCTCAATGAGAGGAGATTGAGACGGAGTCCCATACGAAGACGATATCCTTGGATTAAGGATAAATCGATTACATAATTATGTGTGACAAACTAATACACAAAATATAAGTGGATATTAAGTGTAAAACAATCAGAGGTTATTCACACATATTCATATAATGACATATTCAAGGAGTACAAGCTTATCCCAAAGAATCAACATTGGGTTAAGAAGTTCCCTTGCCAAAATTTGACAGCCTAACTGCATTACTACAAAATTTAGAAAATGAGTTGATGAGAGATAAAAGGGTATCTCATCACTTGGACATAGAATGTAAATCACTAAGGATATAGAAGAACATATTCCAACATAATGTTATTTGAATTAAAAAACATAACAAAAGAAGTCTTTTAAAAATAGGAGGGTGAATGGTTCCTTTACCGACATGGGTATCTTTCGAAACATACACCCCAAGAAAGAAGGACAATACAACATTGATGTAAATACTCATTAATGAAAGTATATTACACAATGAGTAAAATAATGGGTAGTACATATACCACTCAAAGGAAATTGTGGCAAATGTAGCAGAAATCTCACAGGAATAAATGTGAGTTGAAAAATCCCTTACGAATACTCGGCAGCCTAACGGATCCACTTAAAACTTCCAAAAATGGATCGATGAGATTAAATAGGGTCTCTCGTCATATTAAAATAAAATGTACAGAAAATGGATTATAAAATAACATCCCCCAACATAAAAAATAGGAGCTTAAAAGAAGTGACATAGTTGAGAGTACTTAAATATAAAGAGAGAGGTTAGATCTCTTACGAAAATTCGGCAGCCTAACGGCGCCACTCAAAACTTCCAAAATTGAATGATGAGAGATAATATGGTCTATCATCATATGATCATAAAAATTACAGTAAGAGTAATATAAAATAACATCCCAATCACAAGAAATATGAGCATAAAAGGAATGACATAAAAGAGTGTACTTAAAAAGAAAGAGAAGAGTAGGATCCCTTACCTCGGGTCCGACTTGACTCGATCGTTCTTTAACGTCCTGAATAATAAACTTGAGTTAATTTTCACATTATTAAGAACCTTTTTCATGTTCATTATTCCTTTTATATCAATTATTTCCATGTTATAATCATTTATGTTAATAGTGTTTGTTTTGTCGATATTTGGTTCTTAAGTCAAAAGTGGACTTCTTACAATTACATGTTGTTCGTGTGGTCAAAGGTTCATTATATCCAGAATGATATTCATGATTTGGATATAATATATATCATATAAATCCTGAATATAAATGTATTTATAATATTATATAATTATTTAGAGGTAATAAATGAAATGCACCGTTCATGGAGACGGTAAGCCGTACGTACGCATGAACACTACTTTCATTTCTATGTCATATTAATAGAATTAAAAATAAATGATAGGTATGTATATTTTAATTCCATAATTATATTTATAATTTATATGTAACATGAATCATATATAATAACTTTAAATACATCGTTTATACATCCCACATATGGCATTAACGAATCAAATCACTTTGAGGGGGCGGTAGTCCGCACTTCCTAAAATGAAATTATCCTGTTTACCCACAACGAAAACCATAAAGGTATGCCACAAAAGAAAAATACAGAATCTTATGTAATACATAAACATATTATATATCATATATAGATATAGTTACATCTTAATGGCCACCTTTTAAGGTGTTATATGAGTGTTGAACAATCATCGTTTCGTGAGGCAGAAATTCCCCAACCACAGAAACAGTATGTTATTTAACCATTTGATGTAGGTGTGTGTAAGTGTATATCGAATGATTCTTATAACAACATCCTAGTATATTGAAGATACTGGAGTTGTTACAAAAAAATGAATAAAAAGAGTTTACGGGGTTGGAGAAGCAAAACAAAACAAAAGAACACAAGTGAAGACATTAACTTAAAATCGGGTAACTCTTTTTGATTTGAGCTCAAAGGCTTCCTTGGGAAGAATTCTTCCCAAATTTAGGCTTCTAGGAGTAAGAGAGGGATGTGGAGAGACAAAATGGGCAGGGGTTGGCCGAGCCAAAGGCTTAGGAAGTGTGGGTAAGGAGGTAGAGGTGGGGGCCTTTTATAAGAGGAGAGGAGGGGCACTCTTGGAAAGTAAAGAAATGTTACTTTATTTTAGAATGGGTTTTGGATTTTAAAAGGTCCCACATTGATATAATTAGAGGAGAAGGTTATAAGGTTTCTAAATCCATCAATCCAATATGTTTTGGACATGTGTAGGTCATATATATTACATTATCTTTTCATTTTATTTAAATCCTTTATTAATGAGGTAATCGCTGCATCATTATGATGTCATAAATAATTTTATTTATTTAATGTCTAAAAATTAAAACAAAAATATCATCATGTCTGAAATATTTTTATCTTTCCAATTAATATTTATAGTCAAAAATATGACTTGTATAGACCAATTTAAAAATTGTTTTAGTAAAACAACTCATATTTGTGTCATTTTAATTGTAACATTAAATAAAAAAGTATTTATGTCATTTTCCAACCAAAGTGGCTCCATGAGGTCCCCAAGTTGACCCATGGATTTTCTTTGTCGTAAATGACTCATCAAATGAGGTTAGGACATGTGTCTAGGTCATTTCATATTATTAAAAAATTATTTTTACCTTAAACTACACTAATTACCTCTAATCGCGATTAAAAACTTAATAAGTTACTATTCACCAAAAAAAATATTTTAATCCCAGTGAACCACATTATACATCTTAATGAAAACCATGTATGTCGGATTTTTGAAATTCAAAACAAAAAGGTGGAAAATTTTTATTTAAACGGAAAATCTGTTTTTATAAGTACCACATAGTGGTTTCACTATTCATCAAAAATTGTAGTTTTTTCAGGAAATTACCAAAAATTCACCCTAGGCTATATTTGATATTCAAAATTCAAAAATGATGTCTATTTTACAAAATTCAAAACATATAAGTTTCATTAATTAATTTAATAATTAATTCTCGTTGTCAAAACAAATAGCGTCTTTTTAAGAAACAATATCTATTAAAAGATTGACACTAGTTTAAGTCCAATTTCAAAGTGAAATTAATTCCAATGACCACCATTGGATTTAATGGTAAAAATATATTCTAATTTCACTTTAAATCCATTTTATAAGATAATCTAATCATATATATAAATTAGATTAAAAAGAGGTTTTGAATTAAAATACAACAATTTTCACTATTCATTAAAAAAATGTACTTTATCGGAAAAATACCAAAAAATTACACAAAGTAAATTTTGATGTCCTGATTCTAAAGAAGAATTTTATTTTTTTCATATATAACACATAAAATTATCAAAAAGTGTATTTAAAATAGGTTTGCCATCAAAAGGCGTTTAATCGACCTTTTAAAGAATATTAGAATGTTTACTCTTAAAATTGGATTTATTCACATTTTTAATCCTCTATCATTTATTGTAAAAAGTAAAAATATTTTACAAACATATATAATCATTTTTTAGTTAGTTCTATTCATTCCTTCCATCACAATAGCTAGGTGTTAACTAGCTTTTAAAATAATATTATTTTATTATTAGAGTGTAACGTAAGATTTCCAAGAAACTCATTGTTGCGTGTTGGGTACGCCATCGAGCATAGCGTCCCCTTTAAAGTTATATTAATATCTTATTTAAAAATATGGATAAATATAAAAAATGTCTTATTAATTATTTACCTGCGGTGTTATACCATAATTAATTCATCCCAATTAACTATCTGTATCAAATATCAAATTTTCATAATTAATTCTCACAATTAAATATCATTTTAAACATCATAGTACATAATTAATTATCATAATTAATTATCTTTTGTAAACATCATCGCATAGAATTAACTCTCATAATTAATTATCGTTGATCAATATCATGGAACATAATAAATTTTCAAAAATAATTATCTTTTATAGACAACATCATTTCATAACTAATTTTTCCCCAATTAATATTTTAAAAAATTTAATTTAATATCTCAATTAAAATATCTCAACACATAACAATCTCCAAAGCCAATATCTATTTGGGAACCCCCTTCGTTTGTTCCGTTATTCAGTTATCAATTAATCACCTAGGAAAAACCCAAGACAATTCCACATTCCTAATTATTCTAGTTTAGGAATTAAATTATCAATGGGATCTTGAAAAATCAATAAATCACATTCACATATCAAATCCAGGACTATGGGTGTTTTATTTAGACCACCTACCCTTATTTATTGAAGGAATTTATCCAAAAGGAAATCCAAAAAATCTGAGCGGCACAACATCATCATCAATTAAAATCCAGATATAAATCACTAAACCAAAATTGAGTGCAGAGGTAGAAAGATCATGAAAATATAGATCTACACCCAAAATCATAGATCTAGATCAAAATACATAGGTATAGATACATGGAACGATGGATATATTGATGAAAAGATCGACGAGCTATAGGATAATTAATGGGAGAAGCAACGAGGATAAATCCTCTTACTCTAAAGAGATCTTATCTTCAATCCAAGCATTCAATAGTGAAGAAAGACTTATGTATCACCTTTGAATTTCTCCATAAGACTCTTGGATCACCTAAATTTTGTCAATCCCGATCCAAGTTCGAAATATGGTAGTCTTATGGGGTTCTGGTGGTTTTAAAAATAATTTTCAGAAAATTAATCCCACATGCACAGTTTTCTATGCAGGGGCGCTCTATTTGGGAACACTGTGCGACAACCACACAAACCTCTCTATCCAGGATTGCACAGATTGAACAATTTGGTCTCATATTTTTCAAGCCATGTTCATTCCGTGTGGACCACTCTTTCTAGTTTTTCATGCATGGAATGGTTTGGTCATACACATTTTCAAACCGTGAATAGCCCACTTTTTTTAGTTTTTCTTATAAATTCACCCAAATCCACCCAAATCCAATAAAGGAAAACAAAGGTAGATAGAAAATGAAAAATTACCTAAAAAATTTCATGAGATGACTCCAGAAAATGTGTGGATCTTAAAGTATATACATACCAAGTAGGATTCCTCTGAAACGAAAGAGGGAGAAATAGAATTCATAATAGAAGTAGTCATATCAACCCAAATAAAGAGGAAAATGAAACATAAAAACATATAGATGTTCTCATATAAGAAAGATATATGATAAGGAAAAAAAAATTCCCTCTTATGGACTATCATAGGATGATGTGTCACCCTATAGCTCCAAATGTGTATCATTGATGCCCAACATCACATGTGTATATCTTAAGATATAAGGAGATGGGCGTATAACACACCACTACTCCACAACCTAATGGATACTCATTTATATAAGATAGAATACCCATGGAAATTCGTAACATGGGGGGTCGTAATTCCATTTAGGTAAGTACTGTATCTGTATATGTGAATGGAATATAGGGGACATTTTCCCTAGGGAGACATGGGAGTATTATCTCCATTGATTGATATACCACACCCATATAGTAGAGTATCGTTTTTATATTTGTAATATCTAGTATGGAGGACCCACTTACTAGTTAAATAGTGATGTTCCACCTAATACAATATAAATTATAATAGAGGACCCACACCCCTGTGTAGTAGAGGAGGATGATTTACATAGATACATGACATACGCTTTCTTAGAGGAGTACCATCTCTATATATGAATAATGAGTATACATGAACTATGCACTGGTGTGGTAGTAGAATACCATATATAAGGGTAGAGGAAACATTCCATCATGTTTCATGGGAATAAAACTTGTTCTTCTATTAAAACTTTTAGAGGAACGACACCCTAGTTTGATTATGGTGTACAATTTAAAATGATAGAATAATTTCCCCTGGTATGACATGTGAGTGCCATCTCCAACGGAACTCTCCAATGATCCAATTCAATCAATTCCATTGTCGATTAATTGCTAATGAATTTTATGTCTTGATACATATTTCATCATATATCAAAATCCACTACGAAGGCCAAAATCACTATTTGTGTATAAAAAACTCAATATGAGTTATTCACAAGAAAAAATCCAAGTCCAAATGAAGGAGATATGAGAGTAAGAAGTTTTAATTGAAAGTATACAAAATGTATTGGGATCTACAGAGTGTGTGACTCTAACTTACATCCTAATCATGTTTCCTTTGTACTCATATGCATTTCCATGTCATTTTATAAAATGGGAATAGGTCCCACAAAGCATGTCTCAGCCATGCTGGGTCTTTCCATGGGCCCTTGGCCATGCTCATGTCTGTCAAGTTCAGTCGTGTACCTGGCCATGTCCATGCCCTAGTATCTAGAAATCTCCAAAACCACGTACATGGCGGTTTCGATGTGTCAAGACATGTTTATTACTATCTACTCATGTATTAAAATGTTGGGATTCCATCAGTGTGTCACAGGACATGTGGGGGTCCCACATGGTGTGGGATACTATATCCACCTAGAATTTTATCCTATATAGACTGATTACTACAAACCATGTTTTCTTTTAGAATACAAGCCATAAAGTCTGGGTTTTTCCTAAAAGATATGCAATTTCAATTGTTCATAAGATCTAGATATTAGGCATGATGTTTGTCTATTTTCAACCTCATAAATCACTGGGAAATATCTCATATCATTGATTATGATAATATGGTGGCCTAAAATTAGAATATTTTGGTCTGCATGAACTCAACAGTGACTCCATCACCCATGTTTTCTCATGTCACTAAAATCACCACCTCATTCCATGATTAATAATGGAAAACACATTATTTATCATAATCTATATGAAAATGATAGATCTAGTTATTGTGTAAACAACCATCGCAAATCTATGTGTCTGATCGTGCTTGTAACCAAATGACAATGTCAAACTGTGGCCTTGTGACCCAAAAATAAATAGTGTGAAAAACTATCGGGAAATGGAACACAAACACATTTTAATCAATAATATTCCATGTATTCTTTAGAAATTATCATAGATCAGTGATATTCTCGGTGAGAAACATATCATACTCATGAATAAATAAAATAAAAAATTTAATTTGATAAATAAGATCATTTGAAGGATCAATTAATCAAAGATAAATTAATAGTACATAAATACATAATCAAAATTATAATTAATATTTGGAACCATAATGATGATTCATACCTTGATTATGGAATGATCCATGCTGAAGAAAATGTTTTTTAGTGATGAGAATGAACTGTTGTGCCTGATTTCTATCAGACCTCCTCTCTCTGATCACTGACCATTGTCTGATGTTTATCCAAAAATGAAGAAAATTGAAACCTAGTCTAAAAAATCTCATGGTTATGTTTCTAACCATGAAATATTATATAATAGGCTATTTAAATAAAGAAATAGGTTTTTCAGTATTAAATTTATTTTGTAATTAATCCACATGACATACATTCCAATGACCTCCATATCTGAAAAACTAACATTTGCCAACATTTGGTCATTAATAGTGTAAAACTCATGCACTATATTCAATCATGGACTAATATTTCTTATTTATTAATCCATTTATGAGATATTTCTTAAATAGAGAAAACAACATGTGCATGGTATAAAATATATTTGATATTTTTATAAAATAAATTTTGGGATCATCGGTTATAAAAATTTCCCATCTTCTTAAATCATAGCAATGAAAATATTCCTTAATTTATATATAATACGTACAGGAAACAATTAATGTATCTTCTATTAATTTCAGTATATGTTCCTGGAGAAAAATGAAAAACAGTTATTAGAAAAATACTTCATTTTGATATTAATATGAATTTATACGAAAATATTGTATATACTAATTCCAATGGATATAATTTTATTATGTCTTATAAAATGAATGTAATGTGAAATTACCAAAAAAATCAAAAACAATATGTAACATTGAAATTATTTTTATTAATATTAAATAACATAATACTTTTTACAAAATTTATATTTCTCACTATTCAACAAAAATTTTACAATTTCTAAATATTCCCATAAATTTATTTCAATATTTTTTTATATTTTTTTTTGAAAAAATATATATATATTATCAAATATGAGTAATAAAGGTGTAATAAATTAGTCATTGTAAGAACACATATAATTAAATAAATAAAATTATGATAGTATGTGTTTTGGATGTTTAAAATGAATTTATACATATTATGTATCTTGTATGCACCATAAGATGAATGTTAAATTATCTAAATCAAATATATGATCTATATATTTTACTAAATAATTAATTTATAGTGATAAACATAATTTATTTTTGTAAAAAAAACTTTTCCGACATAAAATATTTTTTTGAAAACATGTCATTTAATCATATAATAAATTATTAAAATTATGTTTCTACCGTACATATGTATTATGAAATCATCCATAAATACATTTAGTAAGTTATTCACTCTGAATCATACCTTCTAATACGAAAACAAGTTTATGACATTCAAATTTAATTAATAATATTTCTATAGTATATTGTTGTTTTATTTTTCATAGTGTTTTAAGAGGTTTGTGCTATTAATTATAATATTATTTTTGAGAGAGTTTCATATAGAAATATTGGGGTGTTACAAAAATATATGGTTTCCTATGATGTAATGGGAGGTGATATGAGTTGTATGATTTTATTTATATAAATTATTGACATGTTTATTTATCGGTACCATTTATAACTCCAATTGATTACTTTTATCGAAACTGTATGCTAGGAGAGTAGACCAAATTTGTGAAACAGTCAATTTGAACACTATTAGTATCCTCATAGATGTGTAATATGTTAGTTCTAATAGAGATTTGTTAGTCCGATGATGATGTTGTGGGATTGTGTGATGGTTTCAATTTTTTTGGATGCAACATAAGATGAAAGGTTTTCTCTAGGTGATAGTTTTTATATGATCATCTAGAATTCAGAACAATTTAGTTTCACATGATTCCCAATGTATTTAATGAAATAATATAGGGTAATTGTTTCTTTTCTTATTTTTTATCCTTATTTTAATTAACTTTGTCTGTTTTATCATGTGTGTGTGGTGTTTCCTTATGATTCAATATTGATAAGGTTATATACTAGGTGTGATTTAATTTATATGGTGAATTTCAATGTTTAAAAATATATTCATTATAAATGTAATTCAAAAAGTTATTTTAAAAGAATCAAATTGATTTTATTCGATGACTTCAATTTCAAATAAATGGTAAGGTAGTATTTTTTATGGTAATTTTATATGTATGTTTTATAAAAATAAATGTTATATTTTATTAGAAAAAGGGGTTGAAATTTTTATTATTTTATTATACATACTTTAGGAAACCATTATTATAAATATAATTAAAGCTGTATTAAAATAAATGAAAAGTTATTTTAATTTAACAAACATCTGAATGGGATCCCAATTAAATATGTTTCCCTTATAAACACCCATATGCCTGTCTAATTTTCATGTTTGTCTTTCATATTACTGGGTTGATATATTCTAATTTATATTTGGGTCGGTTAAAGATGTGGTGAGTGACCATGGATCGCAAGAAGGTCATTTGTCCTTTAAGTATCAGTTTCATTTCAAATTAGAATGATGATGTATAGGCCATGCAGAAATGTATTTACCCATCAATACAGTTTTATATGATATGTTGTTTACTATTTTATTTTCTGTTCATGGGATGTATTAATTCATAATAAACTTCTATTATTTCCACTATGTTCACTCTTATTGGATGGTTTTATTATTTTATTCAAGGAAATTTGACTTACAGATGGGTCATGATGAAATTGTTCGTGGAATATATTGTCTATTTTTTTATTTGAGGGTTAATTAATTCAAAATTTTGTATTTCTATAACAGTTACACTTTTTTCCAATCCATTGTGATCATGGATGCATCTTGTGTAAGGGTTGGTGTCCTGAGAACCAACTGTTTTGTAATTTGATTACATGAATGTTCACTTGTTATATATTGTTCATTGTTATTCATGACTATAATATAATAATGTCCTGGAATATTTTTTGCGTTAATAAGGTCATAGCAGATCCCCGCTATGATGAGAACCTTGAAATGCTATAACAATATTCTTAAATAAAGTTCTGCGGTTGGATGACATACTATGATAGGACACGTAGTATACAGACCGTCATGTGTGAGTACTCTTAAGAAGACGAGACTCCCTCTCATGGAGTTCGCACTTGGTAATCTCCAAGATGGGAGATTATGAGAACAGACTCGCTAGTAGTAATTCTGCATGTCTTGGTGTCATCAGATATTGCTATCTGTGAGTGTGTGTAATGGTCCTTAGACTGGAAGATTATCATTAACTCATGTCATGACTCGCACACTTAGATATACTGACGAAAACCGTCACTCATACAGTTGGCGGGAAGTGGGGTACGTTGGGTGCGTCACGGGTGACATGTTGTTAATGGATAAGTTGAGTAAGGATTTGTCCCTTCCATTTATGGAAGTTGATATCTCGACCCTTTGATTGAAATAGAACTGTCGCATTAAATTCCATGGCCATGGTCTCAACGACATGTTTATTTGAGGTAGTCAAAGAATTACAGATCAAGCATATAGGTTTATGACACTTCCATGAAACCCGCTTGATGAGATATTGAGACAAAGGGATTAAATTACATAGTAAGCGTTTATATGAGGTGATACGTCAATGCGGCGTCAAATTCTTTCTCTTGGGTTCCTTGACCCATTGCTAGACAGTAATCTTGGACATTAGGAAAGCCCGCCTAATACCAATGAGAAAGAGGCCTAGAGGGTCACACACTAAGTGTATCCAAGTATCTCAAGTTGAATAATGATTATACCCATACGTGGTTTAATAATTATTCAAGGAATCCTATGTTGTTTTAAATGATGGAAGAAAAATAAAATAAAACAAGTACACACCGTGTATTAATAAATGTACACGTCGTGTAGTTTTATTTTGGAAAGGAAATGAATAAATGAAAACAAGATATACACGCCGTGTACATTTAATGTACACACCGTGTAGTTTTCAATGAAAAACAAGTACACGTCGTGTATTTATTATTACACTCCGTGTAGTTTTTCCAGTCGGGATTTTGAGGATATAATATTGTTTTAAATGATATTTATTATAATCAGCGTGGCCTCATGTCAAGGAATTATTTATTCGACATGTGGTTTTAAATAAAGAGTCAATGAAATAAATAAAACGCGTAACGCGGTTATTTATTGTCATAACTCTATAACCCCACACACCCGATTATAAATATCCTCACAGCCCCAACTATTTTCCAACACACAACAGAATCATTGTGCACAACATCTCTGGAGAATTCTTTCATGGCCGAAAGAACCTCTTCCTCCAAGAACCCTCTCAAGACCGAGAGAGATCCTCTTCCATCCGATCAAGACGATATATGGAGGACAATGAAAACCAAGGATTCTCCACGCTAGCACCAGGAGAATCCTTTGGCGACGTCCAGAGATACGAGGTACACGTGTGGATCACCTCTAGAGGGAGTCTACACTTGGCATCTACGACGCAACGACAGATCACATCGACAACGTGATTGAGAAATTCAACGAAGAATGAACACCCAAAAGGTATTTCTTTATAATTAATTAAATTAATTATAATCAACCTGTAACGATCCTTGTTTGTGGTTCCAGGGCAAACTATCTTCTTTGACTTTTTCTATGATTCGATCCGTGGAGACTGGCGTTTATCGTCGTATTGATCCCGGATTGATCATCACTAATGACAAAAGGCCAAGTTGGCACATCCACCCACGCCCATCCTCTGTGCCCGAAACCTTAAAATGGTATCATAGGGAGGTTACAACATTGATTATAGTTATTTAATTTTTGTTGATAATTAATGCTTTCATATTTTATTCAATTAAAAATAAATCGTTCTATAAATATGAATTAACGAGATCTATTCTTCCTCCTTCGTTTCTCGATTAAAATCACAGAAACAACCTTTTAATTTAAATATTGATTAAAATAAAAACGAGGAACTCATCCAGAGGAGCCACTATTTCTGTCTGTACAACACGGGATTACACGGCAGATAATTAAAACTACATGTCGTGTACTTAGGTTTAATGAACCGGCACTGGTCCGCCAAACCACGCCATGTGAATTTATTATGACTATGTTTTAATCACGCCATGTTGACCAGAATTGAACGGCGCGTGGAAACCAGAATACACAGTGTGTATGTTGGAACAACACGCCATGTAGTCCGTTCCGACCCAGGTAAAACCGTGTACAAAGATAAGCCACGTACTGCGTACACGGGATCGCCAGGCCGGTTACCGCATAACAAGGAAGTACACGCCGTGTATGATCCATCTACATGTCGTGTACTCTAAAATTTACAATGTACAGAAAACATGCCAACACTCTGGCGTGTACTTTGGATAAAGTGTGAAAAGAAAAATACATGCCGTGTAATTATAAACTACACGCCGTGTACTTTCCAGAAATGGAATTTCACCAGGTGTCCTCGAATGTACAAAGACCCGTACAAGGAATATGTATGGGAATAATCTCAAGGAAATTCAGAAAGTAATTTAAGATAAGGAATTGTTTAATTATAATATCATAAATAATTGAAATTGAGTGCGTATTATCTTAAATAAAAGAACGATTGAAAGAATTTTAATTCTAAATATGCGTAAATGTCGTTGCATACTATGGATGTTCATGAGCTAGACCAAAGACCCTTTGTATGTGTTTGGTTTCATTTAAATTTATTTAATTTATTTTTGTTGTCCTACGAGCCTTCTTCCAATAAAATGTAGGGCATGCGTTCCCATGGTTTCTTTAATGTAAACCCATGTAATGGAGGATCTCCCAAGCCAGAGGAGACGGTTCAAATCCTGAAGCCGAGGCGGAACCAACACAAGAAGATACAAATGTGGACAGGTGGGAGCTGAAAAACACGAACCATCAGGTTCAAGGTGTTTTCCCTGGGTCAGGGTTAGCTTATCAAAACCGCTAGATAAGTTAACCAAATAGATGCTCATGATCATGTCATCTTATTTTATTTCTGTCTGATTGCATGGTTTATTTATTATGTATGTGTTGTCGCGATCACATAATTAATAAAATGAACAAGCATGCAAAGATGGAATAAAATAAAAACCGGACTATGCGTAAACATTATCAGAACATGGTTAATCACTTAAGCAAGCATCATTTAATATTATCAAGCATGTGATTATGCAAAGATACGCATAAAGAATAAAATCCCTCAAATACCATATTATGTCAGACCAAGCCTTCCCTTACTTGATTAAGGGCAAGACTCAATAAAACTATGTGTTTGACCAACCCTTGTTGGGACACTTACTTTTATAAAGGAAGCCCTTATGAAAGGTGTCAGGTTGACTTAACCATATTACATCAAGAGAAGTATCCCTTTCTAGACTGGATGTTATATTAGAGGCAAGAGTTGAGGAAATCTAAGTCAGGATTTCAGAATTGGGGAGTCCACTCAACAAATCAAGGAACTGTAAGCTCACAGTTGGCAAAGACCTGCCTACCTAAATACCTTCAAATAGCTTGACAAGCCCAATTTGGGGTTATGCGAAGGGGAATATGGATTCTTTCCACTAGACTGTCAATGCAACTGGACATTCCGAGTTCAATGGTGAGGGTCATTGGGACTTGATAAAATAGTGGGAGACTTAATAAAATTTATTATTTCTCATACAATGTAATCAAGAAAGTACTGATGAATCTTCTCTTTTAATTTGTAGAATCAATATGACAAACACATCAACCACATATTCTCTGCGATCAATTCTAGATAAAGACAACATCCTCATCGGCAGTAACTTTCAGTAATGGTTTAGGCACCTTCGGGTTATCCTATGCCATGAATGGAAGTTTTATGTGTTGGAGTCCTCACTTCCTGATTCTCCTACCCCAGGGGCGAGTGATGAAGATTTCCTAGTCTATGATCAACATTTGAATGATGCTCTTGACCTTCAATGTTTAATGTTGTCATCTATGTCTAGTGAGCTCATGAAGTCTAATGAAGACAAGGATGCCTACAGAATGCTCGAGCACCTCCGTGGTTTATACCAGGAGAGTGCAAGATAGGAAAGGTTTGAGATCTCCAAGGCTTTGTTTCAGAACAATCTTGGAGAGGGTGCCCCAGGTGGGCCTCATGTAGTCAAGCTCATTGGCTGCATTGAGCGCTTGGAGGTTCTAGGGTTTAAACTCTCTGAAGAACTGGGTACTGATCTCATTCTCGCAACACTCCCCCAGAGCTTCTCAAACATTGTTGTTAATTTCAATATGAACAATATTGAGAAGTCTCTATCTGATATTATTATCCTTATTCGCCAAGTGGACAATGACATCAAGCGTGATAAGCCTTCTGTCCTTATGGTGAATAAAAGGAAAGGGAAGGAGAAGATATTTATGCCCCAAGCGTTTTCAAGGCCTTCCAAGAAAAGGAAGATCAAAGGGGAGGAAAAGGAACATGATGCTGTTTGTTTCACATGTGGCAAGAAGGGCCACTAGAAGAAAAACTACACCCAGCCAAGGAAGCAAGGGGAAGCTTCAGGTGCGTTTGTTATCGAATGCAATCTATCTGTTTCTACTAATTGGGTATTAGATACTGCTTGTGGTGCTCACATCTGTATCCAAATATAGGATCCAAGTAGATTCAGGAAGATTGATCGAGGGGAGGTAGATCTACGAGCAGCCAACGGAGCCAGACGTGCAGTTGTAGCTGTTGGAGACTACAACCTCACATTTCCTATCGGGATGGTCTTGGTTTTGAAAGGTTGTTATTATGTGCCTTTAGTTACTAAAAACATTATTTCAGTATCTAGATTAGATACTGATGGAATCATATTCAAGTTTGGAAATGAATGTTGCTACTTTTATAAAGATATAATTTGTTTTGGTAGGGCACATTTATATAACGACCTTTATGTGTTAGACTACACAAACCAAGTAATGGCAATAGATAACAATGTTAATTCCCATGACTCATACCACACCCAACTTTGGAATCACCGGCTAGGTCATGTCAATGAGAAACGTTTGACAAAATTACATCAAGATGGGTATTTAGATTCTTTCGAACTAAAACCACTTGGTGTATGTCATGCATGTATAAAAGGAAAAATGACCAAAGCCCCATTTAGTGGGAAAGGTGAAAGAGCTAAAGAGCTTCTAGAATTAGTTAACACAGATGTGTGTGGACCATTTCCATTTGAATCAAGGGGTGGGTTCTCGTACTTTATAACTTTTAATGATGTTTTTGTAGATATGGATATATATATATATATATATATATTTAATGAGGTATACATCAGATTATTTTGATCGGTTCAAAGAATACAGGAATGATGTTGAGAACCAGCTTGGTAAGAAGATTAAGAAACTCCGCTCAGACAGAGGAGGAGAATATCTTAATCAAGACTTCATTGATTTCATATGGGAGTTTGGGATTCTATATCAACTCACTCCTCCTTACACACCGCAGTGGAATGGTGTAAGTGAAAGGAGGAAGCGCACCCTGTTGGACATGGTGAGATCAATGATGAGTCATGCGAGTCTTCCATTATCCTTTTGGGGATATGCATTACAAACAGCAGCGCACATACTAAACCAAGTACCAACTAAATTGATAAATGGTATTCCATACAAATTATGGAGTGGTCGCAAATCCTTGTTATCAAATTTACATGTGTGGGGTGGTGAAGCATTTGTTAAGGCCTCTTCAGGTAACAAACTTGCACCCCGAGGCACAAAGTGTGTCTTTATAGGATACCCCAAGGAAACAAGGGGATATTACCTATAAAACCCCTCAGAAAAAAAGGTTACAGTTGAAAGTCATTTCATATTCCTTGAGAGGGAGCACATATCCAAAAGAGATAGTGGGAGAGAGATAGACTTCGATAAAGTCGAGGCTCAAGATACACATGAGTTGGTACAAGAACAGATTCCACAAAGCCCTGTGGAAGAACAATCTGTTCCAGAGACACAAGAACAACGTAGGAGCATGAGAGAGGTGAGAGAACCAGAACGATATGGTTTTCTTGTCACTGAGGATGGTGAATCATTATTGGTTGACAATGATGATCCTCTTACCTACAAGGAAGCAGTTGAAGGCACAGACGTTGCCAAGTGGCAAGATGCCATGAATTCTGAAATGGATTCCATGTACCAAAACCATGTCTGGATTTTGGTAGATCCTCCAGTTGATGTAAAGCCTATTGGTAATAAATGGATATTCAAAAAGAAACTAGACATGGAGGGGCAAGTCATCACCTACAAGCCACGACTGGTTGCAAAAGGTTTTAGACAACGTCAAGGAATTGACTATGATGAAACCTTTTCACCGGTTTCAATGCCGTTGTCCATCAGAATCCTATTGGCCATTGCTGCTTACCATGACTATGAAATTTGGAAAATGGATGTCAAAACAGCTTTCCTTAATGGGATCCTCCAGGAAGATGTCCACATCACACAACCTGAAGGGTTTGTGACTCCAAAGGATGCCAACAAGGTATGCATGTTGCAGAAATCCATTTATGGATTAAAGCAAGCATCAAGGTCATGGAACATTCGTTTTGATGACGCTGTCACAGAATTTGGATTTGTTAAGAATGAATGTGAGCCTTGTGTCTACAAAATGTTTATTGGAAGTGCAGTACTTTTCCTAATAGTATATGTTGATGATATATTGCCAATTGGAAACGAAGTACCTGTCTTACAGTCAGTTAAGGCATGGTTGCATAAATGCTTCTCCATGAAAGACTTGGGAAAGGCGGAATATATTCTTGGGATCAAGATCAATCGTGATAGATCCAAGAGAATGCTGGGCCTGAGTCAATGTACATACATTGACAAGATACTGAAGAGATTCAGTATGGAAATATGACAACCCTGCTTTTTATTACAACTTAAACATGCTTTATTACATAAAACTTCACTTGATACAACAAAGAAGATCGAGAGGTTTAGTGTCTTTGGGGCTTAGGATCATTACATAAAAACTTTAAACTTGAAATACAACATCCTTATTGAAAACTTCCTTTACATGACCACTACATTCCTTCGTACTTAGCATTGCATGGGATAACCTGAGGACATGCATAAGAAAAGGGTGAGCTATAAAGCCCAGTAAGGGAGTACATAATGAATAACATGAGGAGTACAATACATGTTAGGAAATAGGCATATCAATAGAGCATAAGAGAGACATGAACATAAAGGCATGATAAAGCATGATAATCATAACATGGAAATGTGGCAACAACACTTAACATTGAATTAGCATGAGCCAAGGCTCATTGCACATGGAGCATGAGTAAACCCTCATTGCACTTGAAGCACGAGTAAACCCTCGTTGCACTTGAATTAGCATGAGTGAACACTCATTGCACATGACGTATCATGATACTATACTTTACCCAATGCATTGGAGCGCTATAAAGGGCACACCCTTCTTAAACATTTCTTTTCATGCATAAGTGTGCCACATGGATCATAAAACATGGATTCATAAAACATAATCATTTATTCCACGATAAAGGAATGTGGAATTCATACATGAAACTTTATAATCAATAAGTAAATGTGCTTAAAGGTGAATACCCTTGATGGATAAATGGGCATGGTATTCACTACACAATGATATTGGCTTAGAAAATCGGTGTGATTTCGGCAGCGTAACGGCGTGACATAAGAATTCATAAAAAAGGTTGATGAGAGAGAAAGGGGTTCCTCATCATATTTACATGCAATGGACAGTAAGGAGATCATATATATACATGTCCCAACAATAGAAATGGAATTTAGATTCATGATACAAAAGTATTGCTTGAATATAAAAGAAGAGAGAGAAGTTCCTTTCGGAATTTCGGCATAGTAACGGGTGTACATGGGAGGAATTTAATGAGAGAGAAAGGGTTCTCCCATCATTCAAACAATAAGAGGGCAGTATGGGGGAGGTGCGAAACCATACCCCAACATTCATAAATTAAATTAAAAGGGCAATACAACTTAAAGAAAATTGACAAAAAATGAGAAAGGAAGAAAAAACCCTTACTTGGAAGTGTGCTTCCAAAGGCTAGAGAGAGGCTTGTGAGAGGATTCTTGGGAGCTTGGGGCACCTTGAGAAGATTCTAGAGAGAGTAGGGCAGAGGTTGGACGAACTTCAAGGGCTTTGAGTGAGGAGGAAGTGGGAGCTTGGGTGGGTTTATATAGGAAAGGTGAGAGAATTCTTTATTATTTAGGTTTGGGACCCCTTATATTAAAATAATCCAAACCACAAACCATCCCATGGTATTTGCCCATGGTTTCTGGAAAAGGAGAGAGGAAAACAATATTTTACAAGGCAAAGGTCAGAACTTATTAAAAAATTAGGGTTGCTTATGTGGAGGTGAGTCACACTCCCATGGAAATTAATTTAAAAAGGCAAAGTGTTGAATAAGTCTTGAGGGCTCCATTAATGCTTTGAAAAGTGAGTCAAACAAACCCAAAACCTCATTATTTTAATGATAAAACATATATTGGCCGAACCTAAGGATTATGGTATTTTATTACATCACCATTGGGTCATTATGATGTCATAAATCACATTATATATTTAAAAGGTATTTAATTTTTACCCAAAAATTGGACTGTCTCAGAAAATTATGAAAAATTCACCGTTGGATAATTTCGACGTCCTGATTCCAAAAAAAATATTTATTTTATCTAAATAATTTTCTAAATATGTGAATTTGCACTTTTAAAATAAAAACCGACATTTATAAAAAATTCACGGGTTTTGACAGAAATGGCTTTCAAACCTTAATAAAAATTTTAATTGCATTCATAAAATTATAAGATCATTTATATTTAATAAAAATTAATTTAATATTAATAATAATATTTTATTAAAATATTATTTAATTCAAAAATCCTTTAATTTAATAAAATATAATTCTTAATTAAATAATAACTAAAAACATCATTTGTACTTTAAAAACTAATTACAATGTATCAAAAATGACTAGAAATTATATTCATTATTATATATAAAAAAAATAATGTACATGAACATGGTTATACTTATTTGTTACATAACCCCTTAAAATAGCCGCATAAGACCTAAGGGTAAGGTGCGCGATGGTGACAGACTCTTGGGGCTGCTCGGATAACATCGCTCGAGTGGTAATCTCTATCAACTTCCATTTTTCCCGTAGACGATCACGTTCGAGCTTGACTTGATGAAGCTCAGTTTGGGCTTGGTCAAGGGAAAAGCCCAAAGACGCCACCTCCTTTCCGAGCTCTGACAAATGGGCTTCGTAAGGGGCAATTCTACTGGATGAGGCCATCGCTTCCTTTGTCTGAGTAGAAAAATTGGTTCGTTAAATCCTTATATTTAAAATACCCAGATGATCACTGTTCAACGGCTATAAAAGTAACGGTCACAAATCTTAACGTTAAACTAAAGAAGTTGACATCTTATAAAAACATAAAGAAACATTTAACTGGATCAAGAGGGATTTTCCATTAATGAAATTTTGGGTCGTTACAGGAAAAGTCCAAGAGGGGATTGTTTCCTGTGTCACATGGAATTCATCTTTCCAAGAAAATGTCTTCTCAGACACATGAGGAAAGAAAGAGGATGGAAAGGATCCCTTACGCATCCGCGATTGGGTCTGTCATGTATGCTATGCTATGTATGAGGCTAGGTGATGCTTACACATTAAGTGCGGTAGGCAGATATCATGATGATATAGGAGACCGCCATTGGATGGCAGTCAAGACTATCCTTAAGTATCTGAGGCGTACTAAGGATATGTTCCTGGTGTATGGAGGAGATGAGGAATTAGACATCCGAGGACATGTAGATGCTAGTTTCCAGACTGATCAAGATTACATGAAGTCGCAGACTGGATACATCTTCAGTTTGAATGGAGGTGCAGTGAGCTGGAAGAGCTCAAAACAATGTGTGGTGGAAGATTCTACAACAGAGTCTGAGTATATCGCAGCTTCTGAGGCAGCTAAAGAAACAGTATGGATGCGAAGTTTCATCCAAGAGCTAGATGTAGTACCGAGAAGTAAAGATCATATCACACTCTACTGTGATAATACTGCAGCGGTGGCACTTGCAAAAGATCCAAGGTCACATCAGTAGACAAAGAACATACTTCGGAAGTATCATCTCTTGAGGGATTTTTCTCAGAGAGTTGAAGTTGCATTGAGCAGTATTTCCACGGAAGACAACGTGGGAGCACCATTGACTCAAGACTTGACTCAGCAGAAACATGATCATCATGTGAGGTCTAGCGGACTAAAAGTCATAGGCAGTTGTCTCTAGTCCAAGTGGGAGTTTGTAAGGGTTGGTGTCCTGAGAATCAACTGTTTTGTACTTTGATTACATGAATGTTCACTTGTTATATATTGTTCATTGTTCTTCATGACTATAATATAATAATGTACTGGAATATTTGTTGCATTAATAAGGTCATAATAGATCCCCACTGTGATGAGAACCTTGAAATTCTATAACAATATTCTTAAATAATGTTCTGCGGTTGGATGACATACTATGATAGGACACATAGTATACAGACCGTCATGTGCGAGTACTCGTAAGAAGACAAGACTCTCTCTTATTGTGTTCTCACTTGGTAATCTCCAAGATTGGAGATTACGAGAACAGACCCGCCAGTAGTAATTCTGCATGTCTTGATGTCATCGGATATTGCTATCTGCGAGCGTGTGTAATGGTCCTTAGACTGGAAGATTATCATTAACTCATGTCATGACTCTCGCACTTAGATTTACTGATGAAAACGGTCACGTAGACAGTTGGCGGGAAGTAGGGTATGTTGGGTGCATCACGAGTGACATGTTGTTAATGGATAAGTCGAGGAAGGATTTGTCCCTTCCATTTATGGAAGTTGATATCTCGTCCCTTTGATTGAAATAGAACTGTTGAATTAAATTCCATGGCCATGGTGTAAACGACATGTTTATTTCAGGTAGTCAAAGAATGACAGATCAAGCATATATGTTTATGACACTTCCATGAAACCTTCTTGATGATATATTGAGACAAAGGTATTAAATTACACAGTAAGCGTTTGTATGAGGTGATACGTCAATGAGGCGTCAAATTATTTCTCTTGGGTGCCTTGACCCGCTGCTAGACAGTAATCATGGACTTTTGGCAAGCCCACCAAATGCCGATGAGAAAGAGGCCTAGAGGGTCACACACTAAGTGTATCCAAGTATCTCAGGTTGAATAAATATTATTCCCATACGTGGTTTAATAATTTTTCAAGGAAGCCTAAGTTAATTTAAATGATGGAAGAAAAATAAAATAAAACAAGTACACACCGTGTATTATTAAATGTACACGCAGTGTAGTTTTATTTTTGAAGGAAATGAATAAATGAAAACAAGATATACACGACGTGTACATTTAATGTTCACGCCGTGTAGTTTTCAATGAAAAACAAGTACACGTCATGTATTTATTATTACACACCGTGTAGTTTTTTCAGTCGGGATTTTGAGGATATAATATTGTTTTAAATGATATTTATTATAACCAGCATGGGCGCATGTCAAGGAATTATTTATTTGACAAGAGGTTTTAAATAAAGAGTCAACTAAATAAATAAAACGCGTAATGTGTTTATTTATTTTCATAACTCTATAACCCCACACACCAGATTATAAATATCCTCACAACCCTAACTCTATTCCTACACACAAGAGAATCGTTGTGCACAACATCTCTGGAGAATTCTTTCAAGGCCGAAAGAACCTCTTCCTCCAAGAACGCTCTCAAGACCGAGAGAGATCCTCTTCCATCAGATCAAGACGATATAAGGCGGACAACGCAAGCAAAGGATTCTCCACGCTAGCACCAGGAGAAACTTTTGGCGATATCCAGAGATACGAGGTACACGAGTGGATCGCCGCTAGAGGGAGTCTTCACTTGGCTTCTACGACACAACGACGGATCACATCGACAACATGATCGAGAACATCAACGAAGAAAGAACACTCAAAAGGTATTTCTTTATAATTAATTAAATTAATTATAATCAACCTATAACGATCCTTGTTTGTGGTTCTGGGAAAAACCATCTTCTTTGTCTTTTTCTGTGATTCGATCTGTGGAGACTGGCGTTTATCGTTGTATTGATCCCGGATTGATAATTGCTAATGACAAAAGGCCAAGTGGGCACATCCACCCACGCGCTTCTGCTGCGCCTAGAACCTTCATCTTGGTCCTCACAATAGATCAACTCATGGGGTCAGTTGAGTCCAGAAACTGGTTGGTTAAGGCTATCTACATGTTATCTAGGTGAAACCAAGGATGGTGTGTATAGTTTATAACATCCTCAATATAAAATGTATTTTTTTAATGTACTCATTAGATGAATATATATTCCTAAATTCATATAATTAAGATATATATTTATATATCAGAAGTATACCAATAAATCCATTTATAAATGACATTGAGTATATTGATATGGAATGAATAATTTAATGATTTATATTTAATGTTATCCAATATTGATTCTTTATAAATTCTAACCAAGGTAGTAGAATGTATCATATTTTATTAATCTAGGTAGATTACTAAATTATATATAATTAAAAATCATGTGGTCATAAAAATCCTTAATCATACACAATCAAGGTAATAATATCATAACTACTTTTAAGGAGGTACAATATCAATTGGTTATAATAAATTAAAAATATTCATAGAAATAGTTATATTCACATACTATATACTATAACAATTTATATTTGGATATGAAAGATATCAATTAACTTACATTCATATACATTTTACCTTTTTAACATTACGTGAGTGAATTACTTAAAAATTACACTTCATGAATATTAATGACATGTATATATATCTGATGCAATGACACAGATGATATGTGTAACAAAATTATTTTAGAATTATAATTCTTATGATCAACTAGATTATTATAAGTCAAAAGTTTTTATAAAACGAATAAATGAAGGTGGTAAGGAGAGAAATAGGATAAATAAGTGAAGGATAGGAATCATATAGTTGGTTGATGTTATAGGGTACTAGATGATCCCTATTAGTGTTTGAAGTGGACACTATATCACAATCTGTTAACCTATATGTTATCATCAGGTACTCATTTAGACTATTTTTTTATATATATTTGTTTGATTATAGAGAGTAGGTTGGTATTTTTTATTTAATGGAAACAATTTCATTTTACTTATCTATAATTATAAATTATACTAGGTTTCATGATTTTTTTGCAAGAACATTTGATGATCATCCATCATTTACCCATTCATATTACCTTATTCTTCCAATCCATCTTGAATTCTACCCTCTATCTAATCATCTGAGCGGTTCTGGTTGGGATTATATTGTGGGGATGATTAGATATGGAAGCATGTTCATTATCTTATTGTGGATTTTATTTTATTACTAGAGGAAAACCTAATTATCTACTTAAAATTTCATTCATTACTTATATTTTTTATTTTTTATTATTCATCATTCAACTTCATTGGGATAATATTTGACATGTTATTTTCGATTTGACCCCTACTAACTCTCAAATTTGAACAATATAGAATAATAACAGCATGTGATGGAATGGGTATATTTTGTTTTGTTTTTATAATTAATAAATCTATAAAAATTAATATAAAATTATTTCATTTTTGACTAATTGCCTATATTATGTTAAAAACATTACCCTAATGAAATTTTATTGTTGATTTTTTCATTCAAAATGTTTTTATCTTATTTCAAACCATATAATCAATGAATACATCCAAAAAATGAAATATAATGATATTTCCCAATGGTTCATATTTTATGAAATTTATTAGAGATTTTAAATGACATTAATATATATATATATAAAGGTACATATAAGATATTGTAAAAAATATTATCAGATTACTTTTTTTACGATTTTCATTGATAATTTTTATCTCATTGAGTATGTTTAGATTGTCCTTTTCTAACCTAACAAAGATATTTAAATGATATAATCCATATTATTATGGATTTCTAATTTTTTCAAATTGAATGAAAAGTGATTCATAATAAATATATGGTTAGTTCCCTTGGTGGACTTATAAACCAAAGGGAAACTAACAACAAAATTATATATATTTATTAATTTGTTTATTTATTTTTATTTTAATATATATTTATGCTTATTGATAATTTATATGAAATAAATTTTGTGAACTACATTTTGAAACATAATAATACCCATAAATATATCACATTGTATCTGGGGTCTACTGATGATCACCAACTTGTTATGATGTGCTTACATAATATATATATGTCATAGAATATGTGTATATTTTTATATTCATGTTTTAAATAAGATAATGTATACAACATATGATAATTTACGTGTTTCAATATTTAGTTTCATTAATAGATATTGAGTAGGCGATGTGCTATCATCTATATAGGTAAATAATGGATTTTACAATCCTATTTAATGATTTGAACAATGGTTTTGTGGATTTCTTCTTATCTTATTTTTTTATAGACATATTTTTTTAAAAGTTTTTATAGATTTTAATTATTTTTATTATGTAATAATAATCATGTTTTCTTATTTATATGTATTTAACAATTATAGTAAATTGTTTTACAAATTATTAATTTTATATCACATCACTTGTTTAAATATCTAGAAATCAAAATGAGTGCCTATTTTGTAGTGTAAATTAGGGTTAGGCCCTAAGATCTTTATTGGGTGGTTAAAAATATTTTTAATGTATTATGTGAAATTTGTTCAATGTTATGTAGGATATAATATGACATTGACTAATGAAGATTACAAAAATTGTTCCTGAACTATACAATTTGCGGTGGAAGATAGAGTTACTAAATATGTTTGGGATTTTTTGAGGGTAGTCTACCCATGAGTGGGGTTAATATTCTTTTTTTTTATTTTATTTTTTAGATTATAAGTCTAGTATAATAGACAATAATTAATTTAACAATTATTTTAATGTTATATCTTTTTTATCACTGAATTATATTATAAAACACATTATAAATATCCGATTTTATTTGAATAGATATTAGTTGTGACAACCCACGAATTGATGGAAAAAGATCGATTTCATTCCTTATATAAAGTCATCATTTATATATTATAGATTTATATTTATATTAAGAATATTAAGTAACCTTTCAATTAAAAAATGAAACAATTTTATTTTTACTAGATTTGTTTTCTTGCATTATTTTGTTTTAATTAAAATATAAATATAAACATCATAGAAATTTTAATGTAAATAATTAATTAAATTTTTGAATACATCAGATCAAAATTATATTAGTGTACGAATTTGATAATTTCCTAAAAATAATTATTTTTTCAGTGAATTATAAAAATACATAATTTTGTAAAACAATCATTTATGTAATATGAAAATCACAATTCTGATTTTAATTATATGTTATTTTAATAAAATAAATTTTTATTTATAAATATAATAAATTAAATAAATATAAATCAATGTTTTACATGATATTTGTTTAAATTAATTTTTGTTCATAAAAAAACATTTTTGAAAAACTATTTTTGATGTATTTTATTTTTTTATAAAAAATTAACATATCCCGCATCTATAATATTGAGCTTGAAAAATCAAAATATTTTTTTAATATATATTTTAAATTTTATAATTGAGAATCTTTTATTTTTTGCCATTTTGAATAGTAACTATATTAAATATTTGTCACCTTAGTGAGGATAAACCTGATAAAATAATGTAAACAATATGATATAGTGCCAAAATATATATCTAACACTTCTATTTATTTTATTTTGATAATTTTCAAAATCATAAACATGAAAGGATGTAATATTTGGTGAATAATTTCTACATTACATTGACAATGAACATAATACTATTTTATGTAAAGAGTTAAAAATTATACTCTATTTAAATATATCTTTTATTTGTTTGTAGGGATAAATATAAGTTATGAATTATTTTAAATGTTTATTTTAGTACATTTTTTTTATCACAGAAATATAATTTTTATTTTTAGTGATGGAATAATTCCCTTATTTTCTTATGAAATGTCTAGAAAGTGCTCGTTTAAGAAATAAAAATTATAAATAATTTATTTTTAAAAACATTTAAATAATATAATATAGAGGAATTATTTTGTTACACTAAATTTGTAGTTCAATATAATATATTAGTAATGTGTTAAAAATTATATTTATTTTTTCCTACTATATTGATGTCATTAATGTAAAACTAAGTGAATAGTCTAAAAAATGACAATAACGGTATATTCTGTCAAATAATACATTATATAATGATTAAAAATTCATAAAAATCATAAATTAAAACAAGATAATAAGATAATGTTCCAAATATCATTTATTGTGAACTTATCCGTCATTTTTCCTTTTATAACATCATTCTTGACACAAATAATGTAAAAGGCTGTGTTACCATAGTAATCATCAAAAGGGTAAATATGGGTTGAAAACTAAGATATAAGGGTGAAACATAACCTAAACATGGTCAAAAATTATTATATAAGAGGATTTAGACACATCATCATCCTACATTCGATATATGTGAATTTTTCATGTTTATCAATAATATTATTTTACCCAAATACCATAATTTAACTATTTAAAAGTGCGCCGTTCCCACAACATATAAATGGGTACCACCTTTCTTCTATTTCTCACAAAATTTAAGAATTATAGTTTGTAAAATCTTTACCCTTTTCTCCCCCTAGCATCCCTTCTCATTCCATAGTGGGATTGGTCTCAATAAAAGACTAAAACCAGAATTTTTAAAGGGTAATCCAAAGAGTTTAATTGATGTTGGGGATGATAAAGAATTTATGTGAGAAGTCAGACATGATGTAAGGGAAACTATACCATAAAACATTTTTAATTTTTTTTAAATATTTATATTATAAATAATTTTCATCCATCTCTATATTTTTAAATTTTATTAATGAATGTGTCTATATCTATATAAATGAATTATAATGGAAAATTTATTTCTCTTTTTAATTTTCATTTAGGGGTCTTCAAAAGGTATCTTTTAACATATTTTATATGGAATATATTATTTTTCATTAAAAAAATTTAAATTCATTGGTAAATTTTAATGTATATGATATTGATGGTTTTTCTTACGTCCAAATTATTATATGATGTTTGGATTTCATTATAAGCTTCCATGTTTTCTTTAAATGAAAAACCTCCTTCCCATTGTTTAGGGTATATCAGTTTGAAAATTTTGGTTTTAATAGATTTTGATATATAAATAATTTAAAAATGTGTTATTATGGGATTAAAATTTTATATTTTGAGGTTGATGTTTAAAAATCAATATTTAATGTGTTTAATGTGTGATTTTTATAACAAATTAGTTCATGTTTTCTCCGAACCCGATAACCGACCAGATTTTCCACAAGGCCTGAAGGGTGTTTATGATCCCCATGGGATAGAAAAAACTTCTTATGAATCACAATGATCCAGTTAGAAATTATTTTTACAAATATAGAGATAAGAACTAGAAGAAACGTTTAATATAGTAGATAAAATAAATAAACATGTTGAACAGGCCGTAACCCACTAAACTAATCCAACCTGTTAACAAAAACATAAAAAAACATTCATAATCTATAGGTTACGACAAGCATGAAGAACACATATAAAAAAATAAAACAAAAAATAAATCAACATGATCTAAGACAAACCAACCCCATGAAAGCAATGGTTTCTCACCACCACCCAACTCACCCCACTCTGACCACATCGAATGAATATGTAATCCATAGGCAACATAGAACGCTAAATCAATAGTAATTAGCTAAAAATACTAGTATTTTACAAAAACCATCCAAAAAAATGCAATATGTTTCATAAATAAACTAATCAATATTAGTTTTAAAATAAAATATAAATTAATATATTCCCTTACAACATCGGAAAAAACCCATAATCATCTTTCAAATAATTCCATTTTTTCCAAATTCTTATGTAATTATTTCCAAAATGAATCCACTAGAATATTTCATTAAAATTTTACAAACTCCATAAATATTTCTAAAAAAATATGTTTACATGAATTTAAAAAGACCACCATCCATCGTTTTACTTGTGGAATATTCTTCAAATACAAAACTCAAAATTTAAAAACACATTAAAGCACCAAAACAAGAGTCTTTAAATCCAAAATTGTTTTTTTCCAAACATCTTTCAAATCCCTATTTCAAAGGAAATGATCATACACACACTCACACACATAGTTTAATTAAATATATATATATATATATATCATAATGTATATATCAATATAAACATGTAAGAAAAGATAATAATGAATTTATTTGATATGATACCAAAATGAACTTGATGAATGTCCCCTTAATTTCTATCCAACAGGAAAAATGAATGTGTTATAGTACATCCCTTGGAACCCTAAATTATGAATAATCTAACCATATATGATTAAACCACTTGTGAATCAACTACCAATATTCCCTAACATACAATTAACTAGTCATCTTATTTTCCCATCAATGAATCACTATGACGAGCAACCCCCACCTAGCATTTGTTTATATCATGACTAGTTGGAAACTTGTAGTAAGTGAAACTATTAGAGGATGAAGACATATATTATTCTTAGTACCTTGTTTTCCATGGAGAATATAGGATGTGATGTATTGGAATAAACAATACATGTCTGATAAACAAGTCATAACCATTACCACCCTCACCCATGACACCCACTTAACAATGTCACCATAATAAAATAAACCCACGGAATAAAAAACATTATCACAGAATGGAAGTAAAAAGACTCAAAAAGTGATCAGGAACCCAAAAAAATGGTAAAAAAGAAATGGGTAATCAAGGGGGTTCCATCAAAACAATCATTTAAAACCTAATGTGAAAAAATTGAGCATTTACACCCAAAATAAGGTTGGGGAATATAGTAACTATTAAATATTAATAAAATTATTTTTTTAAAATATGTTAAACACCAATACATTCAAAAAATTTCAAATCTACCCTTATACCATGGATTTCCTCTTTGAAAATCCAAAATAAGGCCAATGGCCATTCATTTACAATAAACCATTTTTAATAGAGCCACTGGGTAATTTTCCACAAAGATAAAACTACACAAACATTTCAAACATCAATTTGATATCCATTAATGAACAATATTAAAAATCATATAGAGGTACAATGCATTATTCAAAAACAAAATTACATTTAAAAAATATTTTCCAGTCATGGAAAACCAACATCGGGTCAAAACCCAGTGCTCAAAATGGAAACCATTTCAAAAATCGACCAAAAATATTCAAAAGAAAAATAGTATTAAATATTCCATTTGTAACATGATAACATGGTGTTCATAATATAAAAAATTATACCAAGATCTAATTACTAAGAAATTTTTTTTAATCACCAATGTGATATCACATAAATTCATACTTTCATAAAATAAATATTTCAACGCACATGAACATTTTGAATTACAAAATAAAATAATTTCCTAGAAATACCTACATGAAATAGATCTAAATCAAGAATAAAATAATCATGATGTGATTCTTTTAATGGTAGATACTCAAATGAGAATATAAATGGTGTTTATTTACAGTAGACACCCAATACACCAACATTATATTCACTATAATATCTGAAATCAAAAACCAAGAGACCAGTAGTTCATGGGGAAATCTAAAACCTATATATAAGAGTGGGAGAGGGGAAGAAGAGAGAAGAAGAGGAATAAATGATCTCAAACATATTTTAAGTCCTCATAGTGAGGTAAATAATCCATGGAGGGGGGGGGGAGGTTTGAAGCTCCTCCGTGATCTTTTATGGGCCAGACAAAGTAGGAGCAGATAAATGGGGGTAGAAAACCCTTAAAATTGAATAGGGGTATTTGGGAAAAACCAATAAATATAAAGACCTGAACATCCCACACATTTTGGTCAAAAGGGTTGTCAAAACATGTGTTGGTCACTTCCTAGGCCAGAAACCCCCTTATAGAGTTACTCCTGGGTATTTCATAGTTTGTCAAAATTGTGTGCCTCACCCTTATCACACCCAAATCCACTCAAGGAATTTGTGGATCTCCTCACACATTATCAAACAATGTGGAATCTGGGTTTAATGGATCATTTCAAATTACATTCCCATAAACACGGGAACCAAAAAGTTAGTACTAACCACATGGGATTATAATGCCTCTCCAAATAATCAACCAAAATCATGAAATTTGGTCCAAAAACCAATCAAAACACAAAACCACTCACAACATGATAATATAATATAAAATAAATTACAGCATGACAAGGTGGGTGTCCCTAATATACTTTATGAATTTTTTTTATAATGGTGGGTGAGCCCCATATTGCACTTCAATGCATAGGGTGGGGATTATGTTTATTTGATAATTATGTTAGAATTAACCTAACAGATTCTTACTATTATAAGGGTATTGGGTATGTGTTTTTATGGGGGTTATATAAATATGTTATCCAAATTAACCAACATTAATTTTCTATATTTGTTAATTATTTTTATGGAAATATTTTAATTTTTATATGGTAAAAATAGATATTTTTTAAATGAATGATAATTCCATTTTGGTGTAAAAGGTATATTTCTAAGAAATATTTCATGGTTTCTCATTTTTTATTTAATATTCCTCATTAATATTTTTCATATTTTATTTCCAATATATTATTATATATGAAATATTGGTATGTAAATCTAATTTCATCTGTAATTAAACAATTATTTGATCTCATATTTTTTTATGTTAAATGAAAACCTTTTTATATGAGTGATAAACCATGATCACCACTTGGAACATGTATATTGAAGATCAATTAATGAAATAGAACCCTACAGTATTTATTTTATCTATAATCACTATGGAAGCTAATTAATAGATTAAAACAATGGATAATATATTCAAAGTCATGTGTTACTCACAAAATAAAAATGTGAATCTTTATACTTACCATTTTTTAGGTGAAGTCGATCTGTGGTGGCTAAGGTTAACCATATCATAGGGAGAGAAGATATCAATGTCTTGGAATGGAATGAATTTAAGATTATTTTCATAGAGATGAATTTTAGTAAATATTTATAAATATGATAGAAATGTAATTCTTGTAATTTAAGGAGGAATATGAAGATTAAATCGCTATATATGAATAAAACTTCACCAATTTGTTAAGGTGTGAACCAAATTGTCTTCAAGATCATGATTGTAAAATTAATCAGTTATACTCTGGATTGAAATCCAGATATCGACGAGAATTAGAATACCATTAATTAAAAAGTTATGAGAAACTATTTATATGTTATTATCATGTTGAAATGGAGTTTTTTATAATTTTTTATTACAATAAAACTAGTATAAAAGGTTATCCAAGTGTCAGGTAATGGGGAAGCATCCATCAAAGAAATTTTAATGTGATAAAACCCAGTTTATATAATGTTTTAACTTCAGTAAAAAGATATATGGATATGATTTTATAAAACCTGAAATGTTTTTATAGAGGTCAATTGTTAGAAATGTGTCTTGATACTACAAATAAAATGACCAGACAAATAATGAAAAGAAGATAGTAATATGCTTTAATTGCAATGAGATGAAATATTATGCGAGTAATTTTCAAATGATAGGAATAAATGATATAATTAATCAAGAGAACAAGAATAAAGTCAGGTAAAAATATATTTCCACTTATTTTCTGATTAGAAGATCACACAATGAATGGATTAAACTTATAATATTTATTTATTCAAATTATTCCAATGAATTTTTTGATTTAGGGTCTACACATTCGTTCATTTTCATGAAATTTAAAGATAAATAGGAAATGTTACCTCCTAAAATGAATCCAAAATGTTTGGTTTAAACCAATGGGTGTACTATTAGGGAAAATAGAATTTATAATAATATTATTTTTATTATATGTGTAGGGGTGTAAATTGTAAACATTTTGATCTTTCCCCTGTTGAATGTTTATAGTTTTCTTGGTATATATGGACTTTCTATTTGGAATGATAAAATACATCATAGTGATAAAGAATTTGTTTTTCCGTAACTAGTTTACTTTTCTATGAGATAATGAATTTAAACCTTTGATAACATATCATGAAGTTATGTAATTTATTTAATAAGGAATTGAATCTTATCGGCATTATATTTTTGTGAAAGAGTAAACTATTCAAATTTGTTATTTTACTATAGTTAATGAATACCTAGATGTATTTATTGATGAATTTCATATTATTATACCATTATTAGTTGATTTAATTTACAATTTTCTTATACCATATTGGTAATAAAATTTCAAAAACACTTTATTAAATGTATCATGTCGATCGTTTGGGGATGAACAAACCAATTACACGAGTTTTTGATAATGTTTTGATTCATCTGAGGACATCATCATTGGTTGATCCTATTTTTTTATTAAAAATATTAATTGTTACATGTGAATTTTTTCTATATTATAATGTGTTGAATAAAAGAAATATTAAGAATAATTTTATATTGCTTGATATTGAAAACATATTTGATCATCTCTAAGGGGCTCATTATTTTTCAACGGTTTATCATGAGTCTATGTACCATCTGCTGAAGGTGAAGAATAATTACATTATGAAGATGGAATTTCATATTGGGTGTGGGAAATATGAGTTTTTCATCATATCATATTGGTTGAAAAATAATCCACATAAATTTATTTAACATGAGAATAATGTATTCCATGTGTTCAAGGATAAACATGAAGATTGGTTTATTTATTAAATCCTCTTATATTTTATTATTTATCATGATCATAGTAATCATTTTAGTGTTGTTCTGAATTTTTTTTGTAAAAATAAATAAATTTTAATTTTCGTTTTGATATATATTTTTCCGTGGTCATATTCTAGATAAATATTTCAAAAATATTGATCAGGATAATTGTAATGTGTTTTAAGTGTGTAAATGAACTCATAATTTCAAAGAGATTCATAATTTTCATAGATTAGTTGGATACCAATATTATTTATGGAAAAAGTTTCTATGTTCTCTAGCCTGATAACTAATTTAGCTTGAAAAGGAGTTAAGTTCTCCTAGATGAATGAATGTGGTGAGTGATTCCAATATTTGAAAAGAGAATTAGTAAATAAATCGTTTTTGGAGCTTCCATCTAGAAATAGTGGTTATTTTATCTACATTTATGCTTCATTAAATAGAATTAATTTAATTATAATACATAATGATTGGTTAATTCGTTATATTTCACTTCAATTTAATCCTTATGAAATAAAGTTTCCAACACATGTCATTAATAATATTTATGTGGATTTGAGTTTAAAAATACATAAAGAAAATATATATAGTGAATAGTTTGATATTAATATTAATTATAAAAATTTAAATTATATATTCACTCAAAAATTGTTCTTCATGAGAATAAAAGATTAATTGAAATAAATAAGGATTTCGAGTACATGATTCATTTCAATCCATGAAAAATACCTCGGGTAGCTGATGATTTAAGATGAAGAGAAAATAATTATTTCATATTACATATAAGGAACATGATATATTGGTAACTTATTTGATGATTTGGTTTCAAGAAGTTGTTCATGTTGAATATTCAATTTTTAATGTTTTTTGTGCTATCATTTTTCCCCACATAGTATTACGAATGCTTATAATATGGATCATGTTATATTGAAAAAGTTTTATTTTTTCAGGTATGAAATTTTAATATATATAACAATCATAAAGATGGTTTTTGAGACACATAAAAATTTTATTTGATCATTGTATTCCCCAGTTGAAGAAATAATTACTAGGTGACTCTCACATGATTTGGGTTTTTATTTATCCTATATTCAGTATGATGTGTATATACCTAGGGAAAATTTTTAGTCGGATAGAAAGAAAATAAATATTGGTGACATTACTATGAAATTTTTGATTTATTAGTACGTTAATGTAGAATAAAAATTAATTAGTAGGATTACTCATCCATTTTAAGTGCTTGAATGAAAATATAGAAATATATCTAGGAATTTTGTTGTTTGATTACCAACGACATCTCGGGGTAATAATGTGATATGGTTTATTATTTATTTTTTGACTAAATATTCAAATTTTATTTCTATTCAAGATAATTTGGATTTGGATATTCTTTCTAGAATTTATTTTAACAATATAATTAGATTTTATGTAGATTGTCATTCTGATTTATAGGACCATGATACTTGGTTTACCACTAATTTTTTGAAAAAGCATTCAAATGATACTAGTTTCTGATAGAATTATTATTATAGCCATTCATTATGAATCCTTTGGATAGTTAGTTTACTGGATACATAAATTGGGTGAGTTTATTTGGAATATTTTATATTATATAATGGAATTTGGGATCATATTCGGTCAATAGTTTAATTTTATTATAATAACATTTTTTCTTCCAATATATAAATTGAACCATTTAACGCATTATATGGAATGTGGTGTAAGACTCCAACCTATTGAGATAATGATGGAGATAGATAGTGGATGGGAAAAAAATTTATGTTAAATAGAAGAGAAGGTGAAGATGATTACTCAACATTCGATTATTGATCAGAGTAAGTATGCATGTTATGTAAATCAGCAATGAAAATACCATTCATTTGAGGAATAATGTCTTGTTTTAATGGTATTTTAATGGAAAAGTGTTATTCATTTTTATAAAAAGGTATATTAATATTTTAAATTTATTTGAACTTATAGAATCCAAGAGAGATCGCATCAGTTACGTACTATGCATCCTTACCTTTTTGTTTAGCTGAAATTTATGATTTGTTACATTTCTCATTTGTAAGGATGTATGTCCAAAATTCATCTCATGTTTTGATTCATGAAATATTTTAGTTTTAAGATAAACATTCTTAAAGGGAACAACACATTATAATTTTGGAATATAGAGTGCTTATGCTGTTGAATTACAATATTGTGAATGAAAAATTAGCCACTTGTTAAAGTAGTGAATAAAATTAAAGGGAAATTATTTCAAAAATGGTGGAAGAATATGGAACCCCATTTAATGTTGGTAGTATACATATTTCATTAAATATAAATATTCATTATTTTTATTTTATATATTTACATACCATATAAATATGTCAACGAATTTTATAAGTTACAAAATAAATATTTTTATTCTAACTAATTATTTTCATGTGTTATATTGTTTGATATAAAATAACAATTTAAATATTTTATTATATAAATTTGAAAAAAATACTCACATTTAAATCATATATTCACAATTAACATAGAACTATTTTTCATGCATTTTTTGAATAGATTTATTTTTATCTGAAGAGAAAACGATGCTGATTTTGGTTAACTATGATTAATTTTCATCAAATAAAATAATTTAAAAGAATAATTATGTTATTAATTTCATAATAAAGTATGATAATTCTAATTTTATTATAAATAAATTAATAATATACATCAAAATCTATATTATTCTTGAATTGGGTAGAAGGATATTTTTGAGTGTAAAAAACATTTGTAAAAAAATGATTTCCATTTCGTTTTAAACATTTATATTACAATTTGATCATTGAACATCTAAAAATTAAATTTTTAAAAAATATATATTCCATATTTAGATTTAGGATGTTCAAATTTGTTAAATAATCCCCATTCATTATTTATCATTCTGAATAATAAGCATAGTCGAATATTTGTTACCTTAATAGTGGTAAAAATCGTAAAACATAGTTATAAAATTGAGGAATGGAAAAATAATACACCTAATACTTGAATTTTATTTATATTTTCAACCATAAACAACCTTTCTTTTATATTTGTAAATTTCATTGCAAATTACATTGATAATTTCCTCAATATATTTTTTACATAAGAATACAAACAAAATATTACTCTTTAGTTTATTGTATATAATTCTTTTTCATAGGTATATAATGATGTTATCATTAGATATAAAGATTCATTTTAAATATCTATAAATAATTTATATAAAAGTAATTTTTTTATTTTTATTGATTGAATATTTTTTTAAAGACCAGATTTTCCATATAATTTTTATTTTAAATTGTATGGTATATTACGAGTCGACGAAAAATTACGGTGCTTAATTCTGAGTCCCGTTGTGCCCGGAATAAATTTTTTAACTTTTTTCAGTAAGTTCAGTAAAAATATGAGTGGATTTTTGAAACAATTTTACCGGTGCTCGGAAATGAAATCTGAGGGCACTGTTGAACTTGCAGCGCCGATATTCTCTTATAGAGACCTTCACCTCGAACGCAGTAGGTCATGGGTTGAAGCTAGTTTTTCCACTTTTTCGTGGAGGAATAGAAAAATAAAAATATTTACAATTTTTTTCTTGTAACATTTTTTGGGGTTATGGAGGTGGGGAAACCCCATACTAAAAACTCTCAATTTGATTTTAATGGTGGGGACCACCCGATCCCAAAACGCCCCCTTTAATGGGAGGTAACTCATGGACTCCCACCACTTTAATTACACCATATCAATTAATTTATTAATTATACCAACACCATATGTCCCAAAAAATATAAACTGATATAAATATTTATTTTGGGTTGGCTCCTCATTTAGCTGGGGAGTAATAATTGGTAAAAGGGAGGCTTGGGGAGAGCTCTTAGAGAAACTCATCCTCCAAAAAATAACGTGTCCTCTGACGAAGAACACGCTCTCCAACGAAGAACACTCTCTCCAATGAGGAACGTATTCAACAACAATGAATTGACATACATCCTTCAGTCCTCACTATCATCAACAATCCTTCGACATAGGGGAGTGATTTAGATGGATCATATTTAATTTTTCTCTCATACTGGATCACCTCCCTTGAGCCTCTTGCTACTGCTCAAACGTGGAGGGTACGGGCCAAGAGAATATGGCCCGAACTCAAAACAAAAATCTTTTTGGTTCATGGTGTGTTCTTCGTGATGGTGGAGGGTGACAACCAACACTGTTGGGGCATGGGAACTGTGGCTGGCACCACGATGTGTTGTAAAGACGGTGGCTGTGTAATCTCGCCATCGTACAAAGTCCACGGCCCGTCGGCCGTAGCAGAGAGAGGGCAGGGACCAGTGGAGGCCGGCCCCATGACGGGGGTGGCGGCACGTGTCTGTACCTTCCAACGAGAAATGGCCATGACATTGTGTTATGGCGGTGAAGGGAGGGTGGCCGACATTCAGACGACCGCGGAGGGGAGGTGCACGACGTGCCTCCTGGAGGAGAAGGGGGTGCCATTTCAGTTGTCCGTGTTGTACTCAATGAGACTCATGGAGGGTCACATGTGATTCCTGGCAACTGAACAACATCAGTCGTTCAGGGATTGATGGAGGGGGTCGCGCGATGCCCCCTGCATGCTGCCAAGCTGGGCAACCCAACGTGGTCCCGAATGGACCCAGCGGGCTGAGCCAAACCCCGCAGGATGGGACGAATTCCATGGGCCAGGTCTGATGCAATGCAAGACCCAGGTTGGTGTAGGCGACCCAAACCGGGTCGGGTCGGCCCAGGCTACGTGGGCCGGGTCAGACCATACCCGCACCAGTTTCGACCCTCTACGTTCTTTTGTCCATATCATGAGTTACAGGTGACTTTTTGACGAACCGTCTATGGTTCCTGGAAACATGGAGTGAGATGGTATTATTGGTATAACAGACCTGAGTTTTGGATAAAGTTAGGGTATGGTAAAGTGTGATCGGGCACAAATCTAACCAGGCCCTCTGGAATAAAAGGCTATTAACATACAAACCAGGCGTAAGTTTGATGTACTGTCTGCTACTTTGAGACCCCTATGACATGGTAGTCCTTTGGAAAACTTCTTCATGGGAATTTGTGGATGTAGGAGTATCGACCTAGTATATTAGGTGCGGATCCTCCTGGAATCAAGAGAGCTTATTATGGGAACCCTGTAGTTTGTTGTATCTTGAGAAAGGGATCATCCGCGGGCTTGTGCTTGAGAATACCACATGGATACGCTCTAATAATACATATGGGACTACTTTAGGTTTCTGTATGGGTCTGTTGTACTAGGATCATGTGTGGTTCTGATGATTTATTAACATTTTTTGTGGTTCTGATGTTGTACTAGGATCATGTGTGGGTCTGATGATGTACTTGAATCCTCTGTGAGCATGTTTTACTAGAATTTTTTGTGGGTGTGATTCATTACTAGGATCATTTTTGGGTCTGATGATGTACTAGGATCCTGTGTGGGTCTTTTGTACTAGGATACTGTGTGTGCCATAAGATGTACTAGGATCATGTGTGTGTCTCCAGTAGTAGGATCCTGTGTGGGTGTCACGATGTACTATGATCCTATAAGGGTCTGATGATTTAAGATCTTATGTGGGTCTACCTCTTAATAGAGTAAGATGATTCAGTAGTTACATATAATTATCTCTACTATTGTAGATATTTTATACCTGGTGTGAGATTAGTCTTTACCTTTTTGGTATTCTCCTTTGTGGAGTTCATATTTGGAACTTACCTTCATGGTGATGCCTTTGTGGTATTCCTCTTTGTGGCGTACCTGTGTGGTACTTACAGTTGGAGTTTGTGGCCTAGACTCAACTATTTTGTCCTTTATTCATTAATAAAAGCTTTATCACATCTTGATTGTTCTGCTGCATGAAAATGCATGTGATAATGTCCAAAGGATAGGTGTTAAATTAAAGGGTCATAGCGGATCCCTACTATTATGAGAACCTGGAAGTTCAATAACAATATTCTCGAAAGTATGTTCTATGGCCGGATCATATTAATTTAGGGGCACAAATAATACAGGTCATTACGGGTAAGGACTCATAAAACCTTGAGGCACCTTCTCATGGTGTACGCCCTTGGTAATATCCAGGAGGATATTATGAGAACGAGACACGCCAGTAGGAAATCCCCATTTCATAGTGTCATTGGATGTTCTTATCTGCGGACATGTGTATTGGCCCTTAGACTTTAATATTATTATTAATGGGTATTACAACTCATGAACTTAGATGTATTGATGAAAACTGTGATGACACACTGTTCGCAGCAAGGTAGTATACGTTGGGTGCGTCACGAGTAATGTTGCATTAATAGATAATGCGAGAAAGGATTTTTCACTTCTGTTTCATAAGGGAAGTCGATATCTCGGGCCCTTTATGGAATTGATATAGTCTACATAAATCCATGTCCATGTTAATGTATGGGCGAGTTCAATTCCGAGAATTCAAAGAAATAATAATCAAGCCCATGGGTTGATGGCACTAGCATGCAACCCACTTGATTAGAGATATCAAGACAAAGGAATTATATTACACGGTAAGCATTCATAGGAGGTGACACGTACTTGATGCGTTAACTTCTCTCTCTATGGGTACCTTGGAATGTTTCTAGATGCTATCCTTGGACTTTAGGCAGGTTTCGCCTAATGCCACTGAGAAAGAGGCCTAGGGGGTCACACACTAAGTGTTTCCATGTATCTCAGTTAAATATTAATTTAACAAGTTGAATAAAGATTATTCCCGATTGTGGTTAAATAAATATTCAAGGATGTCTGATCACATTTATTTCGACACTAGTTGTTCGAGAGAATATATTGTGGGCGAAATAATATATATATATATATTTATTAGCGAGTAATGCAGTTACATTTATTTAACAAATAAATAGTCATTACTCAAGGTCTAATAAATATGGTGGAGGAAATAAATAAAACTAAAATATAAAAGTACACGCCATGTATATTTATATATACACACCGTGTAGTTTTTTTTGGGATTTTTGATAAAATATTGTTTATTTAATTAAGTGATATTAAATGTAATACGTTGGACACATGTCAAGTAATAATGAAGGTCAACTGTCATTATTAAGACATGGGGTATTACTAAGAATTAAATGAAATGATTAAATGCTTATGAGAAATTAATTTATTTTATTATTATAAGTATTATAAATCCTAATTAAATTATTCTAAAAGGGGTTATCCATTTTGGTAGTGCACACGGATTTGGAAACACTCTCAATCCATTAGAGAATTCCCTTTCCACCAAGAACACTTTCAAGTTACGAAAGAAAGATCTTCCACCAGATCAAGGTGATCGAAGACGGACATCGAAAGAGAATGTTCTTTCGCGCTAGAACCCAGAGTTCCCTTTGGCGATGTCCAGAGATAGGTGGAGCATGTGTGGATCACCGCTAGAGTAATCCTACACTTGGATTCTATGACACAACGACGGATCACAGGATCATGACCGGAGGCATCAACGAAGAAAGAATTCCATCAAGGCAATTGTTATGAATGAATTAAATTAATTATTATCATTATATGATGATCCTACTTCTAGGGTTCTAGGACTCTTCTTTTCTTTTCGTTCCTTGTTCTATTCTGAAGATTCAGCGCTTTATATCGTGACGAATTTTGGATTGAATGTTGTTTAACATTAAAATCAAAGTTGGGAAAACCCACCAACGCGCTTCCGCTACGCCCAGAACCTAAAAGTGGTATCAGAGGCGTCATATCATTGATTATAATTATTTAGTTTTCTGTTGGTGATTTACGCATTTAATAATTTAATTATTTCAATTCAAGTTTAATCATTCTGGAAATCTGAATATCGAGATCCGTTCCTCCTCCCTCGTTTCTCATTCACCTCACAGAAACGAATTTTTCTTTTAATTTTGATTAAAATAAAATATAGGAACTCATCAGGAGGAGCGAAAGGTTTCTGTCCATACAACACCAGAATACACGGCGTGTATTCAGAAGTACACACCGTGTACTCTAGGTTCAATGCATTGATCGATCCTCCAAATCAGGATGTGTATTGAGGTCATTTATGACACCGTGTGTTGACCAAAAACAGGTGGCACACGGTTTCCGGATTACACGTCATGTGGTCAAACTGAACACGGCGTGTATTCCATTTGGGTTCGGGTTGGGCCGTGTACCCTGTACATGACTTGCCTTGCTTGAAACCGTGTAATGCGGAAACTACACTGCGTGTGTCCACTGAACACGCAGTGTACTCAAAAAATTTCTGAAGTACATGAACACGCAATATCCCCAGGCGTGTACTTCAGATGGACGGTGAAGAAAAGTACTAGCCGTGTAGTCAGAACTACACGTTGAGTACTCACCCAAATTACACAGATTTATTAAAACTTAATTATTATATTATACAAACCCTTGAGACGTGTACCATAGTGCATGCGTAAAGCTGAGGCATAACACCTGATAGGTATTTTATATATGTGTGTTTAATTTAACATATGCGTAATGAAAGGGAATTTACCAAGTTGCCTCCAAGGTATAAGCTATGTATAAGGATAATTTTAAATGAATTTATTTCTATAAAACTATGATGGATGAGAATCTCAAGGAAGTTCAGAAAAGGGTTTAAGATAAGTGTATTGATTAATTAAATATAATTAATTAATTCGAGCGTGATTTATCTTAAACAGGAATGATTAATGAATTGAATGCTAGTTTTATTTATGTGCAAATATCGTTGCATGTGTGGATGATCATGAGCTAGACCGAGACCTTTGTATGTGAATGGTTTCATTTAATTTATTTATTTAAATTATATTTGTTGTCCTGTGAGACATATCCTCAATAATATGTAGGGCCTCCATGCCCAAGGATTCATTTATGTAAAAACCCCTTTTTACCCCTCACCTGTGTATGAGATAAATGCATTTGTAATGGATGGAGCTCCCATGCTAGTGGAGGTGGCTCAAGTCAGGAGCCGAGGGGAAACCAATCCAAGGAGATACAAAGGTGGACAGGTGGAAAACTGTAGACACAAACCCGCAAGGTTCAAGGTGTTTCTCCCCAAGGTCTTGGGTTAGTTTATCAACCGCTAGATAAACTAACCAATATAACAAGCTCATGATCAGACCATTTATTTTATTTCTGTCAGTTTCATGATTTATTTATTGTCGGAGTGTTGTCACGATCACACAATTAATGAATATAACAAGCATGCAAGATGGAACTAAAATAAAAACCGGGTTATACGTAAATATTATCTTAGACATGGTTAATCACTTAAGTATATCCCACTTAATATTAACAAGCATGTAATAAAAGATAATAAAATGGAAATTTACGTATAAGGATAAAATTTCTCAAAAGAAATATTAAGTTGGTATAGCCTTCCATAATCTTGGAACGAATCGAACCATAGTACAAAGTGCTTGACCAACCCTAGTTGGGGTGCTTTCAATTATCGGGGAATTCTAATTAATGTTTTTGGGTTGACATGACTTGGTTCGAATCAAGGGTTGACTGCCATAGAAATACTTGGTGTGACCAAGAGGCAAAGGTTGAGGAAATCAAAAATAAAAGGATTTCAGGATTGGGGAGTCCACTCAGCAGATCAAGGAGCTGCGAGTTAATGCAGTAGGCATTTGGAATTACTACCTAAAACCTTTTACGTTTCTTGACCAACCCTAGTTGGGGTAATGTGAAGGAAAATATGGATACTTGCCACTAGAATATTCAGGAAATTGAATATTCTGATCTCGACGGCGAGGGCTATTGGATTTCGATAAAATAGTGGGAGAATAATAAGTATTAAATTATTTATTTGTCTCAATTTTTTGTAATAATTTACTAAACCTTTTCTCATCTAAATTTGTAGAAACAGAAAGAAAATGATTTCAAACATATCATTGTGCACCATACTTGAGAAGTAAAACCTTCTCACCGGCACCAATTTCCAAGAGTGGAAGAGGCGTTTACGCGTCGTCCTTCGCCATGAAAGGAAATTGTATGTGCTAGAAGATCCTATTCTAGTTGCGTCTAGGAAAGAGGCCAGTGATGAGGAATTTAATATCTATATGAAACACATGGATGATGCCACAGATGTCTAGTGTTTCATGCTATCTTCCATGTATAATGAGCTTTTTAAGCAACATGAAAACATGGATTCATATAGCATGATGTCTGACCTTAAGGATCTATACCAAGAGAAGGCGAGATAAGAGATGTATGAGATCTCCAATGATTTGTTCACCATGAAGCTTGGAGAGCTTGCTCCAGCTGGGCCTCATGTAGTCAAGCTTATTGGCTACATTGAAAGCTTTGAAATATTAGGGATTAAATTCCCGGATGAGTTGCGTACAGATCTCATCCTATCATCACTGCCCAAGTCCTTATCTAGATTCATTGTCAAATATAATATGAGAGGCAATGAGAAGAGTCTATTGGAGATTCTGACCTTGATTCTCCAGGTAGATAAAGACATGGGGCGTGACAAACCCACGGTCCTTATGGTGAACAAGAAAAGAAAGGACAAGGAAAAAGGGACAAAGACTTATACATGGTCTGAAGCCCCCTAGAAAAATACATCCATGAAGGGGAAGATCCAGAGGCAGGGCAATGAACGGGAGGCAGTGTGTTTTGCAAGTGGCATGCAGGTCCACTGGAAGAGGAACTGCACCCAAAAGCATAGGGATGCTAAAGGTGTGTTCGTTATCGAGTACAATCTTTCTATTTCTATGCATTGGGTATTAGATACAACTTGTGGGACTCACATATGTATTCAAATACAAGAACCAAGAAGATTTAGAAAGATATCCAGAGGAGAGTTGGATCTTCGACCTGCCAATGGCGCAAGGCTGGCTGTGTTGGCTATTGGAGACTACCACCTCTCATTGCCGACTGGGATGATTTTGGTTTTACATAACTGTTATTTTTTTCCTACTGTTACCAAGAACATAATTTCTTGTATCTTGTTTTAATATGTATGGATTTGTTTTCAAATTCAGAAATATGGGTTTTCTCTTTTATAATAACAACATATGTTATGGTATGGCACATTTGAATAATGTTTTGTATGTATTAAATTACGAGAACCAAGTGTTGGCAATCGATAACGAAACAAAATCACATGACATATACATCACCCAGTTGTGGCATCACCGCCTTGGTCATGTAAACAATAAGTGCTTGAAAAAGCTCTGTCATGATGGCTATTTAGACTCTACTAAGCTAAAACCACTTGATAAATTTCATGCTTGTTTACAATGTAAAATGACCAAGCTTCCTTTTGGAGGACAGGGTGAAAGGGCCACAGAGCTTCTAGGATTGGTACACACGGATGTATGTGGAAAAATTCTAGTAGAAGCTAGAGCTGGATATTCTTACTTCATTACATTTACTGATGATTTGAGTAGATATGGATTTTTCTACTTAATGAGGTATAAGTCAAAAGCCTTAGAGAAATATAAGGAATTCAAGAATGAAGTAGAGAATTAGCGTGGTAAGAAGGTAAAGAAGCTTCGATCGGATCGACGTGGAGAATATCTGAACCAGAAGTTCATCGATCTTCTATGGGATTATATGATTCTATCTCATCTCACTCCTCCTTATACACCACAGTGGAATGGTGTTAGTGAAAGGATGAACCGCACCGTATTATACATGGTGAGGTTGACGATGAGTCATGCAGATCTTCTATTATCCTTTTGGGGATATGCGTTACAAACTGCAACATACACATTAAACCGAGTTCCAACTAAGGCGACAAATGGAATTCACTCTGAATTATGGAATGGAAAGAAACCAATTTTGTCGCATACACATGTATGGGGATGCGAGGCATTTGTTAAGTCCTTATCAGGCAACAAACTAGCACCCCGGGGTACAAAGTGTTTCTTTATATGATATCCTACGGAAACGAAAGGATATTACCTATATAACCCTCAAGACAGGAAAGTAATAGTCACCAAACAAGCTATCTTTCTTGAGAGGAAGCACATCCTCAAGAAGGATAGTGGGAGCAAGAATTACTTCGACGAGGTTGATGCTCAAGATACACAGGTGTTGGTATAGGAACAAGTTCCACAGGTCCTCATGGAAGAGGTTCTAGAAACACAAGTACTGCGTAGGATCTCAAGAGAGGTAAGGGAACCATAGAGATTTGGTTTCCTAGTCGCCGAGGATGTTGAATCCTTGTTGTTGGACAACGATGAACCTCTCTCCTAAAAGGAAGCAGTAGAATGCTCAGAAGCTACAAGATGGCTAGAAGCTATAAATTCTGAGATGGATTCCACGTATCAGAACCAATTTTGGGTTATGGTCGATGAGCTAGTTGATGTAAATCATGTTGGATAAAAATGGGTATTCAAGAGAAAGCTGGACATGGAAGGTCAAGTTAGCACCTATAAAGCATGGATAGTGGCTAAAGGATTCAAACAGCATCAAAGAATTTACTATGATGAAACCTTCTCATCAGTTTCCATGTTTAAATCCATAAGAATCATACTTTCCATAGTAGCTTAACATGACTACGAGATTTTGTAGATAAATTTCAAAACATCATTCCTTAACGAGAACATTTAGGAAGATGTTTATATGACACAACTAGAAGGGTTTGTGACACCAGGTGAAGCCAAATGAGTTTGCAAGATTCAGAAATCCATTTATGGATTGAAGCAAGCACCCAGGTCATGGAAAATTCGATTTGATGAAGCCATAAAAGAATTTGGTTTCATTAAAAATGAATGTGAGCCATGTGTTTATAAGCAGTTTAATGGGAATGCGGTCATTATCCTAGTAGTATATGTTGATGACATATTACTTATTGGAAACGATGTACCATCCTTACAATCAATTAAGGACTGGTTGAACAAGTGCTTCTCCATGAAAGACTTAGGTGAAGAAGCCTACATTCTAGGGATCAAAATCAATCGTGATAGATCCAAGAGGCTGATTGGACTAAGTCAGGGTACATACATTATCTAGATACTAAAGAGATTTAGTATGGAACAATCCAAGAGAGTATTTATTCCAGTGTCACAAGGCTTTCATATTCCTAAGAAAATGTGTCCTCAGACACTACAATAGAATGATAGGTTGAGCAAGATCCCATATGCCTCGACTATAGGATCCATCATGTATGCCATGTTATGTACCAAGCTTGATGTTGCCTATGCACTGAGCATGGTAGGCAGATAACAAGAATATTAAGTAGAACAACATTGGACTGCAGTTAAGACTATCCTTAAGTATCTAAGAAGAACTAAAGATATGTTCTTGGTGTATAGAGGAGATGAGGAGCTTGTCATCAGAGGGTATACGGATGCTGTTTTTCAGACAGATCAGAATGATATGAAGTTGAAATCTATATATGTTTTCTGTCTCAATGGAGGATTTGTGAACTGGAAGAGTTCAATGCAGCCAGTTGTCGCCGATTCTATAGCAGAGTCCGAGTATATAGCAGCTTCTGATGCAGCCCAGGAAGCCATCTAGATTCGGAACTTTTTCCAAGAGCTAGATGTGTTTCCTAGCAGTAAATATCCCATTACATTATATTGTGATAATACTACAGTGGTGGCTCTTGAAAAAGAACCAAGGTCACATCAATGGACAAAGAACATACTCCATAAGTGTCACCTATTGAGGGATTTCTATCAGAGGGGTGAAGTTGTAGTGAGAACAGTTTCCACATAAGAGAATGTGGTGGACCTCATGACTAAAGGCCTATCTCAGCAGAAGCATGAATATCATGTGAGATCTGGCGGGTTAAATGTTGTTAGCAGTTGGCTCTAGTCCAAGTGGGAGTCTGTTGGAGTTGGTGGCCTAGAACCAACTATTTTGTACATTATTCATTAATAAAAGCTTTATCACATCTTTATTTTTCTTCTGCGTGACAATGCATGTGATAATGTCCCATGGATAGCTGTTGCATTAAAGGGTCATAGAGGATCCCTTCTATGATGAGAACTTGGAAGTGCCATAACACTATCCTTGAAAGTATTTTCTATGTCCAGATGATATTATTTGAGGGGCACAAATAATAATGGTCATTAGGGGTGAGGACTCATAAAACATTGAGGCACCTTCTCATGGTGTGCGCCCTTGGTAATATCCAGGAGGATATTATGAGAATGAGACCCGCCAATAGGAAATCCATGTTTCATTGTGTCATTGGATGTTCCTATTTGCGGACATGTGTGTTGGTCCTTTGACTTTAAAATTTTTATTATGGGTATTACAACTCGTGCACTTATGTGTATTGATGAAAAATATGAAGACACACTGTTCTCTACGAGGTAGGATACGTTGGGTGCGTCACGAGTAATACTGCATTAATATATAATGCGAGAAAGGATTTTTCCCTTCTGTTTCAAAATGGAAGTAGATATCTCGGGCCCTTTGATGGAATTGATATAGCCTACATAAATCAATGGCCTTGGTAAGGTATGAGAGAGTTCAATTCTGGGATGTCAAAGAAAGAATAATCAAGCACATGGGTTGATGGCACTAGTATGAAACCTACTTGATTAGAGATATCAAGACAAAGAGATTATATTACACGGTAAGCGTTCGTAGGAGGTGACACGTCATTGCGGCATTAACTTCTTTCTCTATGGGTGCCTGGGCGTGTTGCTAGACGCTAACCTTGGACTTTTAGAAGGTTTCGACTAGTGCCACTGAAAATGATGCCTAGAGGGTCACACACTAAGTCTGTCCATGTATCTCAGTTATATATTAATTTAACAAGTTGAATAATGATTATTTCCGATTGTGGTTTTATAATTATTCAAGGATGTCTGATCGCATTTATTTCGACAGTAGTAATTCGAGAGAATATATATTGTGGGCGAAATAATATAAATATATTTATTTATTTATTAGCGAGTAATGCAGTTACATTTATTTAAGAAATAAATATTCATTACTCAAGGTCTAATTAATATGGTGGACGAAATAAATAAAACTGAAAAATAAAAGTACACGCCGTGTATATTTATATATACACGCTATGTAGTTTGTTTTTCGGGATTCGTGAGAAAATATTGTTTATTTAATTAAGTGATATTAAATTTAATACATTGGACGCATGTCAAGTAATAATTATGGTCAACATTCATTATTAAGACATGGGGTATTACTAAGAATTAAATGAAATGATTAAATGCTTATGAGCAATTAATTTATTTTATTATTCTATGTATTATAAATCCTAATTATATTATTCAAAAAGGGGTTAGCCATTTTGGTTGTGCACAATGGATTTGGAAACACTATCAAGCCAAGAGAGAATTCCCTTTCTGCCAAGAACGCTTTCAAGTTACGAAAGAAAGATCTTCCACAAGATCAGGGCGATCGAAGACGGACATCACAAGTGAATTTTCTTCCACGCTAGCACCTGGATTTCCCTTCAGCGACGTCCGGAGATACGTGGAGCATGTGTGGATCACCTCTAATGGAATCCTACACTTGCATTCTAAGATTCAAAGATGGATCACAGAATCGTGATTGGAGACATCAACGAATAAATAATTCCATCGAGGTAATTCTTATGAATTAATTAAATTAATTATAATCAACATTTGATGATCCTACCTCTAAGGATTCGGGACTCTTTTTTTCTTTTCGTTATTCATTCTATTCCGAAGATTCGGTGTTTTATATCGTGACAAATATTAGATTGAACGTTGTTTAACGTTAAAATCAATGTTGGGCAAACCCACCAACGCGCTTCCGCTGCGACCAGAACCAAAACTTACCTTTGTGGTAATCATTCCTTATTGTAATAGTTGTACTTTGGCTAAGTAGTTGGGGCCTTTTATTTATTCTTTAATGATATGGGTAATATTTGATAACTTAGGTATATGTATGGGAATATACCTAAGTATAGTTATTACTGGTTTACATGATTTGTAATTTTTTTTTTGTAGATTTTGTGAGACCTTGAGGGTCTCGAGGTCCCTACTGGGTATCGTTACTCTAAATCTTGAAATCGCTTCACCTGCACCGTGTTGTGTTTGGTGCAGATGATGGATAGTGTAGATCGAGGCTGAGGGTACCTTAACTATACGGTGCCTGGAGGTGGATCATACAGTGTGTCGGTACATAGAGGAGATGGGTGTGCGTGGAGTGCTGAGGAGGCGATCTATACCTACCCTTCAGGTTGGATCCTCGGAGTATGACCTAGTAGCTGCCTTCATGTTTCTTCAGTTGTATTGTATTTCCATTTGTACTCGTACCTTTACTGTTGGGCTATTATTCTGGCCCCTTTAACTTTTAGCACACCTTTTTCTATACAATTTACTTGTATCAGTTTCCATCTGTGTGCTTGGTTGGGTGTGTTTACAGGATATAACGACCATGCCTTCTTGGTTTTAGGGTATACGCCTTTTGGTGCTAGTATCCAACCACTGAACTATGGAAGGCAGGCTTGGGGTAGTCACGACACCGGCCCTGGGGGATCGATTGTGAAATATTTGTATTAGAGGAGTTGGTTCTACCATAGAACATTGGACTCTGATCTTTTTAACAGCAACAATGCCCAGTGTAGTGAGTGTGGTTAACAATCAAGGGATCCAGTGTTGGTGTCACGACCTAGTTATCCATACACTAGGACCCTGAAAACTAATTTCAAAATCATTGCACGAAAACACATATTGTGTGTGTGCTTGGAAAATTTGTGTTTCTGATCTCATTGAGCCTTCTCACTAGGAATAACTTATTTATCATAGCACACTTGTTTTTTTTAGGATGCCTCCAAGCTGACAGCATGCTGGGGTACCAGGTATAGTGCGCACTGACAGCACACCGAGCGATGAGGCCTCGGGGCAGAGCCCTCTTTCAATAGAGGCGTACGCGGGGGCACGAGTGGTACCATTACACATTTTTCTTCTGATTCCACTAGCCTCAGTAGCAGAGTGTGTATGCTGCTTGAGCGCATTGAAAATTTTCTAGTGCCATAGGCTATAGAGGATCTAGGGTGAGACATACCCACATGCAGTTGAGGATTGGCTAGAGGCCTTGGTTAGAGTCTTCCGACAGGTAGGGACACCAGTTGTTCTCATGGTGACCCTTGACGACAGTCTTCCATAGGTAGTAGTATGCAGACGGTGGAGATTGATTCTCCAGGTTCACGACGAGGTGATGCTTCCCTGGGAAAACATTGAGAGCCTGTTCCGAGTAGAGTTTGTTCCTACGATCCTTCGTGCAGTGCGCATAGTGGATCCTCTTCATCTGCAATAGGGCTGCATGACTGTGGATCAGTACTCAGTGAGGTTCACCAACCACTCACGCTACTCCACTAATATGGTACGAGACCCATTATTCAGGGCCTGAACCTTCAAGTAGGGACTCAGGAAAGATATCATGGATTCAATGATTTCACTCAACATCCCAACATAGGCAGGGGTGTTAGAGAGATCCCTCTTAGTAGAGAGTTTTCTGGATGAGAATTCACTAGTAGTGAGTCTCACCACCAGGTGCCATATAGAAGAGTCTTCTACAGCGGGCAGAAGACAGATGTCACAGTGGTCTAAGAGGATCAGTCCTACAGGGGCATGACTGCAGGATTCAGGGTCGGTTGTTCCGGGCACCAGAGATAGAACCAGTAATGCGAGGAGTAAGAAGTGTTTCACATGCTGCGGGCAGGGTCACATTGCATGTGACTGCCTGACCCTCTGTTTAGACGATCATCAATTGGTCGATGGATAGCCCAGGCAGAGGCAGAGGTTCGACCGAGGAGGTTTGCAGGGAGATGGAGGATGTGGCAGAGGAGTTGGACGTGTAGCTAGCAGTGGGCGACGATTCAAGATGTTACTGCCACCACCAACATGTGGTACACCTAGACCACAAGGAGTAGGTGGACAAAGGTGAGCTCAGCTCCAGGAAGCTGAGTCATATATCCATGTCACTCCAGAGATGATATGAGGTACGATCTGTGTCTTCTCCACCTTAGATGTTGTACTTATAGACACAAGTGGTAGTCATTATTTTATTTCAACTTCCCCCATTCCGAGCTCGTAGATTCCAACAGATCAGTTAGCTCAATCCTTATGACTATAGACTCTTACGGGAGAGGATTCTATGATTACACACTAGTTCCAATAATGTGAGCTTACTCTGGGAGGCTAGAGTTTTGGCTAGGATCTCCTAGTAGCGGCGTCGAGGCCTTTCGACGTCATCCTGGGTATGGACTAGTAATCCATAGTAAATGATCATATTTACTGTATTAAGTGCAATGTGTGGTGTGTATGCACGAATGGTACTGGGATTAGCTTCACCGGTGAGAAGGGTGCCTTTGCTGCACAGGATGGACTTACCCAGAGAAGAGTGCAACCGATCACTCATCAGATAAATAGCCTCACCCTCAAAGAGGTTGATGTGGAGAGCTCGAGCTATCATATAGTGGTGGAACCATATGTAGATGTCTTCCTTGATGATGTTCTGGGTCCACCCCCTCATTAAGAGGTGGAATTATCCATTGATTTTAACCCCAGAATGACACTTATATCTAACCAATGTATTGGAATACTCCTGCGGAGCTTCATGAGTTGCGAGCATAACTGGAGGACTTATAGGGGAAGGGGTTCATCTGGCCCAGTGTTTCACCTTGGGCAGCCCCCATTTCGTTCTCCAAGAATGTAGATGGGAGCATGAGACATTGTGTTGAATATTAACACCTAAACTAGGTGACCGTGAAGAACAAGTACCCACTCTCATTAATTGAAAACCTCTTTGATCTACTGAAGGGAGCACGATGGTTCTCATTGATAGGCCTCAAACCAGGATGTCACCAGCTAATAGTATGGGACAAGGATGTGAAGATTCTGGCTTTTAGATATTGGTAAGGACACTATGAGTTCATAGTTATGCCATTAGGTGTGACCAACAACCCAGCAGTGTTAATTGGACTCATGAACAAGATATTTCTACCATACCTAGATCTCTTTGTAGTAGTCTTCATCGACAACATTATGATAAACTCATATACTGAGGAGGAGCATGCCTATCATTTGCATATAGTTCTAGACAAACTTTGAGAGAACCAGCTTTATGGTAATCACTCAATGTGGCAGTTCTGGATCAGAGTGTTTCACCCAGGAGTGTGATGGAGGTACGAAATTTCTAGGGATTGGATGGATACTATTGGATGTTTGTGCCAGTTTTTTCCATAGTTGCAACACCATTATCATCATTGATGAATAAGGGGAATCCATTCATGTCACCAGAGAGAAGTCGGTGGAGTTTTCATAAGATGATGTAGAGGCAGACTAGTGCCCCCATCTTGATGATTCCAGAGGTGGGTTTTGGGTACGTAGTCTACTACGACGCATCGAAGACCAGTCTCGGATGTGTCCTGATGCATGAGTGAGCAGTTATCGAGAATGGTTTTCGACAGCTAAGACAACAAGAGAAGAATAACACTACCCTTGACTTGGAGTTAGCAGTATTGGTGTTCGCCTTGAAGAGGTGGTGACATTACTTGATGGGAGTGTGTTTTACGGTTTACTATAATCACAAGTGTCTCAGGTATATCTTCTCTCAGAAGGACCTGATCATGGGACAATGAATTTGGATCGAGTTCCTCTAGGAATATGACTTCGAGATAGTCTATAATATTGGGAATGGGAACATTGTACAAGATTCACTCACCAAGTGATCCGTTATAAAACTTCCCGGTGATGCGACGAAGCACCTATCCGCTTTGTAGATATCCATTGTGTATTGAGAGGGAGAAACTTTTCTTTAGTATCTTACAATCACTAACCCACTCCTACAGCGAGTCAGGGAGGCGCAACGCATGGACACTAACTATGAGGATCTGTGTTCTCAGATATCCACAAGAGAGGCACCTGATTGATTACTTGAGAGTGGGGAGTAAGCCATCATTTTCAAAGGATGTACCATGGTACCATTGTCACTTTGGGAAGAAGTATAGGGGGAGTTCCACACATCCCTTATAGTGGTACATCCAGAAGTGGTGAAGATGTATCAGGATCTTCTATGACAACATTGGTCACTGAGAATGATGAATGTAGTAATAGAATTTGTCTCTCGGTGCCTCACCTGTCGGCATGTGGAGGCAGAGCATCAGGTACCGGAAGGATTAGTGGAGCCTTTAGAGGATTCAGAGTAGATGTAGTATGGGATATCCATGGAATTCATGATCGGACATCCATGTAAATTCAAAGGTCATGATTCGATCTTGGTGATCATTGACAGTCTCACCAAGTCGTCCCAATTCCTACAGATTAGAGAGAACGGTTAAGTAGATATCATTGGATGCCTCTATTTTCAGATGATTGTGCGACTACATGGAGTACCTTATACGATTGTCTCTGATCAAGATACACTTTTCACTTCCCTGCTATAGAAGGGGTTGCAAGGGGATTTCGGGATGCAGCATCATTTGAGCACCGCCTTCCATCCTCAGACGGATGGCCAGACTAAGCGGACCATTCAGACCCTCGAGGACATGATATTTGCTTGCGTCCTAGACTACGGTCGCAGCTAGGAGGATAAAATTCCATTGGTGGAGTTTTCATATAACAACAGTTATCACTCCACCATTGAGATGTCACATTTAGAGGATTTGTACTACCAACCTTGAAAATCGCCTTTGTGTAGGACTGAACCAGGGGAGTCAGCAATAGTGGGACCAGAGATGGTACATGCTACCACAGAAAAGGTACAGATAATCAAGGAGTAGATGAAGACTACACAAATTAGTCCTAAGACTTATGCCTGCATGAGACAGAGACATCAGGAGTTCGGGGAAGGTGATCACGTCTTTCTACAGATTTCACCATGATGTTGTTTGTCGAGATTCTGAAAGGGCGGCTAGTTATCTCCATGGTTAATCGGACGCTTTTAGGTCCCCAGCAGAGTTGGTGTCACGACCCGTCCTCGGGGCCCATGCCGTGACTACCCCAAGCCCGCCTTCCATATTCCAGGGGCTAGTGACTAGCACCAAAGGAGTAAATTCCAAATAAAAGGGAAGTAAATGCCTTTATAAAAGTAAACAACTCAACAGAGTACAAGAATAAGCAAACACTAAGTACAAAAGATAGTGCTGAAAAGTTAATGGGACAGAATACAAACCCAACTGAGATGTACAGGTACAACTAAATGAAAGCACAACAGAAAAGACTAGTAGATGGAAGAAAAGAATTAGCTCATGGGTCATCCACCTAGAATTTTACCTGAAGGGTAGATATAGATAGTGCGGCTCATGGATCGTCCACCATGGATCCTACCTGAACGGTAGGTACAGATATCCTCCTCAATGTTCTAACCCGTCAACCTCTCTGATTACCGTCTCATCATTAATTCCACCTCCGGATACTGACTCGTCATGATTTCCACCTCTGGATACTGACTCGTTGTGAGGTCCACCTCCGGCTACCGTCCAGTCCTCAAACAGTTGGCGTCCGTCTGCGCTGCCCGTCGTCTGCATCCAACACAACGAGGTGCGGGTATATCCCATGCAAGGGTGAGTATAATGATACTTAGTAGGGAACTTGAGACCCTCAATGTCTCACTAAATCCAACAAGGATAACCACAAAGTAGGATCTAAACAGATAACCATTACATAGGTATAAGCCCATACTTATATCTAAGTTATCAAGTAACCCATCTCAATCAAGAGGTATCACACATATATGAAATCAACGGATAACCACTACTTAGGTACATGTCCATACATATACATAAGTTATCAAGTAACCCATCTCAATCATGAGGAAAACACAAAGGTCGTTGACTCAGCTCAAACTGGGATTTTCATTATCGAAACCGCAACTGCTGAACAGATCCTCCTCTATCGAGTTAACTGATTCTGTCATGACTCTAAGGCACTGCTCACTAACCTTAGACTACTGAGGTACTCCTCCTGTCGAGTACCACAGCTCATCCACCCAAACATAGTAGTGCTTCCTACCAGGGTCTGACACCCAAACACAGTAGTACACCCCCTAATAGCCTACAGAGGTACTCATTCTGTAGAGAACCTTGGGTCTTCCACCCAAACACAGTAGTGCTCCCTGCCATGGGTCCGCCACCCAAACATAGTACTTCTCCCCACTGGACTATACAAGTCACTCTGAATTGAATTGGACAAGCAGCCATCAGGTCTCAGCCACCTACACGGTCTTCGTACACTGTACGCTCATCTCTGAGAGGGTCCGCTCCAGGAGCTACTGGTCGATACTCCAACTATCAAAAAGTCCCACGAAGAAGTATCTAAAAGTACCGCCTCGACATAGGGGTCTCAACGCAACAGACGGCGTGTCAATCAGACGCACGGTCTGTGAGTTATTAGCCTTTTACTCCAAGGGGCCCGGTTAGTTTTGTGTACGAACCAACCCGACCGTATCTCAACTGTACCCCGAACTCTCATAGGGTATACTCATAGGGACCGTTTTTCAACGTGATCACCAATTCCGCTAACGGTTCGTCAAATGGACGTTCGGTCTGAAAGTTACCGGCTTTTCCGTTCAAAGGGCCCAGTTGGATTTCGGGTACAGTCCAACCCGTCCATAATCCAAATACGTCCAAACCTCGGGTGAAGTATGCCAAAAGATTTTTCTCACCAAAAGGAATCCAACTATGTTGACATCATGTAAATCGGACATCCGGAGTTCAAGTTATAAGTGTTTCCGCTCCGAGGGCCCGGTTGGTTTCGGATTCGAACCAACTCGGCAGTACCCATACTTCACCAAAACCTTAAGTGTAATATTCCGAAACGAACATTTCAATCCATGTAACCCTACGCAACTGATGATACATCGATCAGAGGTCCAAAACTCATTTTATGGCCGTTTAAGTGAAAATGGTATGAAAATAGGGGGTCTGGGCCCGGTCCGACACGGCCCAATACCAACTGTGTTGGCCCGAATCAGGTCAAACTGGCCCGGGTCCAGGTCCGGCCTGGTTGAGCGCGGCCCGGCCCGGCTGGCATGTCCCGGCCCAGCTGGAACGACCCGACCCAGCTAGCACGGCCCGGCCCGGCGCTGGCGGCCCGACCCGGCACGGCGGACCCGGCCCAACGCAGCTGGCCCGACCCGGCGTGGGCGGCTCGGCTCTCGGCCGAGCAGTATGAGAAGGGTGTGTCATGTACGGCCGGCCATTATGGCCGACCGGTTGTGCCACGCGGGACCCACGGGGGGTCCCGCCTCTTGGAGCGTCGGCGGCCGGCATGGCCAGTAGGCCCCTGCTGAACCGCCGCGGCCTAAGGCCACAACTCCCGTCTGACCGGCGCGGCGCGACGGCGCCGCGGCCCTCCGTCACGGACTGTTCTTGGTCGCGGATTCCTTTGGCCTCACTGGTGCGGCGCAACGGTGCTGCGCATCCCCTCCTTCGCAGCCCGCTTCGGCCGCGGTTCCTTCGGCTTCACCAGCGCGGCACGACGGTGCTGTGCACCACCGTCGCGGCCCGCTCCTGCCGCAGTTCTATTCATCACCGCATGGTGGAACGACATTGTGCCGCCTTCACTTCGAATTCCAATGTTGATAAAAAAGGAAACGGGGAGGGGAATCGGCCATGTTCGTGTGGTCTGATATACTCCTGTTATGTCGGTAACATTTGGCTGAAATAATTTAAATACGCCAAAGCACAATCTTAAATTCACTAGAAAAGAATTTAACCCCCACCTCATGTTTTTCGTCATTTATTGATGATATCGTGAAAGGTAAGAGGACGTCGGTTCGTTGACATCGTCGCAAGGTAAGAGGTGATGGGGACGATGGACGTTGGCAAGTTCCCCATGTCGATGTCTCCTCCTTTTTGGTGGAGGAAGAATAAGTTTGAAGAAATTGCTTCACGTCCTTCGGGTCGTGAAGTGTTCTTCGGGTCGTGGAGTGTTCTTCTCCGGAGTTATTCTTCGTCGAGGGAAGAGTGGTGTTCTTACAATTGTCCAGAGCTTTCCCCACAAAATACTTGATAAGGAAAATATTTAGAATAGAACTCTCCCATCATAAAGAAGAGCCTATGAAAAAATAATTAAATTCACCACTCAAAATAAATTAATTAACTGAATCACCTAATTAATTATCATTGGCTAGCATAATTAATTAGAGGGAGAAGAAGGTGAAGGGATATTTTAAAATTCAAAAAGTGAGGGGTTATATATTAATAACAAGGGGATTAAATGGGGGAAAGACCCTGGGAGTTAAAGGGAAGGTAAAGGGTTGGGGTTTCATGGGGACCCCATGACCCTTGGTCATACACTTTCATGGGAAGTTAGGTGTGGTGTGGCCACACCTTCAACTTCTCTATGGAGAAATTAACTTCCACATAAAATAATTTGTAACACTATAAATTATTTAAGACTTATTGAATCCCCAAAAAATAACAACATCATGCGACAAAACACATCTGCTCTTAAGGTCCCCTTAAGCAATTATCGTCACTACGAGTTCATCGGTGCCCTCAGTTTTCAATTCTGGGCACCGGTTCAAAAGATAGAAAAACCCACTCATTTGTTCATTGAACGCACCCGAGACAAAATTTGGTAATTGATTCTGGTCACACCGGGCCTCAGAATTAGGCACCGTTAGAAACTGCAAACTCATAAAATTCCAAATAAATTAAGAATAAAATTTATTCAAATTTCCGGGTCTTTATATTACTCTCACCTCAGGGATTTACGTCCCCGCAAAGCTTCAACACACACTAGGAAAAACAATGTGGTACTGAGAACGCATCTGAGCCTTCCGCTCCCATTTTCTCTATTGGGGGTCCTCATGCTACCAGTGAACATGAACCTGAGGAATCGACCATCCACATAGGACCCGCTCCAATTAATCCTTGATCTCCACTGGAACCTCCGTGCATATCGCCCTGTCATCGACATCAAACTCCCTATGGCCGATGGTGTGTGAAGGATCATGCATGTATCTCCTCAACTGAGATATGTGGATGACATCATGCACCCGGCGCAACTGAGGTGGAAAGGTCAAGTGGCAAACAACCTCGTCTACCCTGCTGAGGACCTAGAATGATCCGTTAAACCTCAGATATAACTTTTCAGCTTGGTCACATCATTGTAACCCACGTCGAGGTGAGTCACGTATAAGGATGTGGTCTCCATCCTTGAACTCTAGAGGCCTCTATTTCCTGATGAGAACTGTACTCAAAACTCCGGCTTCCATGACGGTAAGGTTGACTGACTCAAGAGTGATTGACCGCACCATATTGTGCATGATTTTACCCTTTGATTCATGGGGTTTCCTTTTCACCTACCTAGGAAAAACCTATCCCAACATTGTAGATATACCACAACCTTTTTTCCTAATACAGTCAATCTGGGTATGAACTGTGAATCCAATCCATACCCAGAACAATGTCGTAAGGCCTCGACGCTGCCACCAAGAGATTCCAACCGAAACACTCACCTCGAGGGTCAGATCACACTGTCGCCGTATGTGTGATTATTGAGTCTCCTCCCAAAGGTATCTCCAGACGAGAAGTTCAAGTCAATGGATTACTGGAAACTCTAGGTCTGGGACAAGATTCATGGAAGAAAGGAATTATTTGTAAAAACGTCTGTTGTAATGACAGATTGAAGTTGGCACAAACTGCCCCTCCAATAATTCTTAGAACCATTAGGTCACACTCCTTGACCACTTGCAGTCGCTTTCTTCCCATGCCCTACAGCTCTCTAAGCCTGGAATGGACGAAAAAGGTGGTTGGTTGTAACAAGTCTAAATGTACACCACCTCATTCTGCTCTCCTAGCTCTGCCTCCACATCTACTGCTCTGAAGACCCATCTGCCTTAACACTTCTTCTTCTTGAAACATTTTACACGCCCGAGTCTATGAGACTAGTGCCAGTTTCCTGTCTCTCACTGCACTGTGTAGTCTTCTTCTACTCCTGGATGATCTGCACCTTCTAAATTATAACTCGTACCCTCTCTAGTCATTCGGATGTTTGTCGACATGGTAAGTTGGTCAATGATCACCCTTCTTCGCCTACAATCTGTATGAGCTTCCAAGATTTCTCCTTTGCCGAGAGGAGAAACAAGGTCTCATCCTCTGGATGAAACACTCACATTTCTTAATACAATCATTCCTGACATGAATGATGTGTTCATGCCAATAGATCCAACCGCCACTCTCGCCATGATGGGTCGAGTCACACTATCGGCATCAGTGTGAGGTCACTGGGTCTCCTCTAGTAGAAATATCTAAAGTTAGGGTCAAGTCAATAGTTTTTATCGGTACCTCTCAATATCAACCAAACAAAAGGACAGGAAAGTAAACAACACAAAGATAAGTGACTTTTATTAATGCAGCTCGAAGTACAAAGACAAAAATGAAATAATAACATGGAACTAGAAGTACCTAGATCAAAATGGATCCACTAGTTCTGCTCCTGTCCACCTGCTTCCGGAGCTCTACTGTCTTGTCCACCGCTCGACTGTTTCTCAAGAACCTGCTGTTTCTTCTGTCTCTGTGGCTCCTCCAATGCCTGCAGATCAACAGTGTGGGGAGTTGGATAGTCACATGCATTATGAACCTTCATGCTGCATGCATAACACTTCCTGCTCCTCGTATGGATGGCTTTGTTTTGTGTGCCTCGAATACCCAAACTTGTATACCAAGGTCTCCCATCTGCTGGTCTGGTCCTCTTAGACCTCTGCGTCATCTATTTATTGCCTACAGATGATTCGGCTGCTGATGGAAAATCCTGTGGCAATGGCAGCAGCTCCTGAGCACGCTCGGAGTGTAGATTCACTAATATAAACTCCACCCTGAAGAATGTTTCAAATTCTCCCCAGTTGAAGTTAATCTCATATAAAAACTAGAGAATTCAGCTCCACCATCTTCATGTTACTGCCTGAAAGAGGCTGGCAGCAAGGTTCACCATGATGTCCGCTGGTGTACCTACTATCCTGAAGACTCTCACCATAGCCTCCATCCAATCCTCAGCCACTGGTGGGTCTCTCTCTCCCTGTAACCTAGGTGGCTTCTGGTGCTGGTACTCGTGCAGCACGCTCAACCGGCGTGCATCCCCTGCTGCTGGGGCTGGTGGCATCGGTGGCCCAACGTATGGTAGAACCGCTAGTGCCTCCTATGGTGCCTCAACTGAAAGTGGGGCTTGTATTGAGGCCTCATCGCTCGGAGGGCTGTCAGTACATACATCTCTCAGGGCTCTAGCTGATCGTCCATGGAAAGGCATCCTAATAGAAACAAATGTGACATGGTAAAGCGATTATACCTGGTGAGCTAGCCTGAATTGAGCTATTTTAAGGGGAAAACCTTTTAAAACACACAAGCAATTAGTGTTTTCGCGCACTAAGTCAGAAATCTGTAGTCAGGGTCCTCGTGTATGGATACGTCGGCTGCCTGCACCAACACCAGACTCCCTGAACTGAATACCACACTTGGTGCCCTTAACACTATTGCTTCACATAAAAGAAATATCAGTGTTATAAGTTCTGCGGTAGTACTGAATCCTTTGATACCAATTTGTCACAACCTGTCCTCAAGGACCGTACCGTGACTACCCCAAGCCCGCCTTCCATATGCTAGGGGCTAGAGATTAGCACCAAAGTCGTAAATCCCAAATAAAAGGGAAGGAATTTCCTTTATAAAAGTAAACAACACAACAAATTACAAGTGGAAGAAAACACTAAGTACAAAAGAATGTGATGAAAAGTTAATGGGCCCGAATACAAACCCAACTGAAAAGTACAGCTACAAATGAAGGAAATCACAACAGAAAATACTAGTAGCTGGAAGAAAAAAAGTAGCTCATGGGTTGTCTACCTCGAATCCTACCTAAAGGGTAGGTACAGATAGAGCAGCTCTTGGATCGTCCACCACGGATCCTACCTGAAGGGTAGGTACAGATAGCCTCCTTAACACTCGCCTGTCAAAATCCTATGAGTACCCTCTCGTCATGAAGTCCACCTCTGGATACTGACTCGTCGTGAGTTCCACCTCCGGATACTGACTCGTCGTGAGGTCCACCTCCGGGTACCGTCCTTTCCTTGAACACTTGGCCTCCGTCTGCGCTGTCCTTCATCTGTATCAAACACAATGAGGTTCGGGCATAGCTCGTGTAGGGGTGAGTATAACGATACTCAGTAGGTACCCTGGGACCCTCAAGGTCTCACTAAATCCAACAAGGATAACCACATATAAGGATCTAAACAGATAACCCTTACTTAGGTATAAGCCCATACTTATACCTAAGTTATCAAGTAACCCATCTCAATCAAGAGGTATCACACAGATTTGAAATCAACGGATAACCAATACTTAGTTATATTCCCATACATATACATACGTTATCAAACAACCCATCTCAATCATGAGGAAAACACAAATCTCATTGACACAACTCAAACCAGGATTTTCATTATCGAAACTACAACTGCTGAAGAGCTCCTCTTCTGTCGAGTACACTGATCATGTCACAACTTCAAGGCGCTAATCACTAACCTTAGATAGCTGAGGTACTCCTCCTGTCGAGCACCACGAGTCAGCCACCCAAACACAGTAGTGCTCCCCGCCGGGGTCTGCCACCCAAACACAATAGTGCACCCCCCCCCCTAATAGCCTCCATAGGTACTCCATCTGTCGAGTACCGTGGGTCTTCCACCCAAACAAGGTAGTGCTCCCCACCGTGGTTCCGCCAACCAAACACAGTAGTGATCCCCACTGGACTATACAAGTCACTCGGACTGGAATCAGATAAGAAGTCATCACGTCTCAGCCAGCTACACAGTCTTCGTACTCCATATGCTCGTCTCTGGGAGGGTCCACTCCACAAGCTACTGTTCGATACTCCAAGTATCACAATTTCCCATGAAGAAGTATATCAAAGGACCACCTCGGCATAGGGGTCTCAATGCAACAGACAACGCGTCAATCAGACGCCTGGTCTGTAAGTTATTATCCTTTTAGTCATGGGGGCCCGGTTGGTTTCGTGTATGAACCAACCTGACCGCATCTCAAATATAACCTGAACTATCAAAGGGTATACTCATAGGATCATTTCTTAACGTGATCACCAATGCCTCTGACGGTTCGTCAAACGGACGTTCGGTCTGAAAGTTATCGGCTTTTCCGTTCCAAGGGCCCGGTTGGATTTCGGGTACAATCCAACCTCACCTTAATCCAACTATGTCCAAACCTCAGGTGAATTTTTCCAAAAGATCCTTCTCACCAAAATGAATCCAACTAAGTCGACGACACATCAATCGGACGTTTGAAGCTCATGTTATAAGTGTTTCCGCTCCCAGGGCCCAGTATGTTTCGGATTCGAACCAACCCATACATACCCAGAATCCGCCGAAACATCGAGTGTAATATACCAAAATGACCTTCTGGATTCACGGAACCCTACGCAACTGACTATGAGTCGATCGGAGGTCTATAACTCATGTTCATGACATTTCAGAAAAAACGGTATGAAAATAGGGGGTCTGGGCCTGGTCTGTCCCGGCCCAATACACCCTGAGTCTGCCGGAACAGGTTCGACCCGACCCGGGTCCAGGTCCGGCTGGGTTGGGAACGACCAGGCCCGGCTGGCGCGGCCTGGCCCAGCTGGCGTGGCCCGGCCCGGCTCTGGCGTCCTGGCCCGGCGCTGTTGGCCCGGCCCGCGTGGCCGGTGGCTCGGCCCTCGGTCGATCAGGATGCGAAGGGGGTGCCTCCACCCTTAATTCCAAATTGCAGACCCTCTAGAGTCCGCCCTAGGATATTGCCATGGGTTATGACCCCCAGTCCTCTGGAGAAACGGCCGGCCATTATGGCCATCCAGTTGTGCCACGTGGGACCCGCGGGACGTCCACCCTCTTGGAGTGTCGGCGGCCGGCTTGGCCGGCCGCGCCCTGCTGAACTGCCGGGGCCTTAGGCTGCGGCTCCCGTCTGACCACTGCGGTGCGCCGGCGCCGCGCCGCTCCACCTTGGCCAGCCTCGACCGTGGCCCCCGTGATTCAATGGCGCTGTGCCCCTCTACTGCGACACGTTCTTGGTCGCAGACTCTTTTAGCCTCACCGGCGTAGTGCAACGACGCTGCTGACCACCTCCTCCATGGCCCGCTCCAGTCTCAGTTCCTTTGGCCTCATCGGCACGGCGTGACGGTGCCCCGCACCACCGCCGTGGCCCGCTCTGTCTGTGGTTCTATTCGTCCCCACGCGGTGCTTCGACACCATGCCACCTTCACTTTGAAATCCAATGTTCATAAACAAGGAAACAGAGAGGGGAATTGGCCGTGTTCTTGCGGTCCTATCTCCTCCCATTAAGTCGGTAACATTTGACCGAAATAATTTAAATACTCCAAAGCACAATCTTAAATTCACTAGAATAAAATTTAACCCCAACCTCGTGTCGTTCATCGTTCGTTGACAATATCGCGAAAGGGAAGAGGACATTGGTTCTTTGACGTCGTCGCAAGGTAAGAGGTGATGGTGACGATTGTCATTGGAAAGTTCCCCATGTCGGTGTCTCCTCCCTTGCTGTGGAGGGTGAAGAAGTTTGAAGAAATTGATTCACGACCTTCGGGTCATGGAGCGTTATTCGTGTCGTGGAGTGTTCTTCTCTGAAGTTATTCTTCATCGAGGGAAGATTGGTTTCCTTCCAATTCTCCAGAGGTTTCCCCACAAAATATTTTCAAAGGAAAATATTTAGAATGGATCTCTCTCATCTTAATGAAGATCCTATGGAAAACTAATTAATTTCAACACTCAAAATGAATTAATTAAGTGAATCAGCTAATTTATTATCATGGGTTGGCATAATTTATTAGAGAGAGAAGAAGGTGAAGAGATATTTTAAAATTCAAAAAGTGAGGGGTTATACATTAATAACAAGGGGTTCAATTGGGGGATAGTTTGTGGGAGTTAAAGGGAAGGTGAAGGGTTGGGGTTTCGTGCGGACCCCACCACCCTTGGTCATACCCTCTCATCGAAAGATAGGGGGAGTGTGGCCCCACCACCAACTTCTCCATGGAGAAATTACCTTCCACATAAAATAAATTCTAACACTACAATTTATTTAAGACTTATCGAATCCCTAAAAATTAACCACCTCATGCGACAAAATGCAACTGCTCATAAGGTCCCCTTAAGCAATTATCGGCGCTGAGCGTTCATCGGTGCCCTCAGATTTCAATTCCGATCACCGGTTCAAAAGATAGAAAAACATGCTCGTTAGTTCACTGAACGTACCCAAGCCAAACTTCAGAAATTGATTCTAGGAACACCGGGCCTCGGAATCAGGTGTCGTCAGAAACGGCGGACTCGTAAAATTCCAAAGAATTAAGAAAAAAATTTCCTTGAAATTTCATCATCTTTACATTTGGATAGGTGGATATCCACTTAGCTCTTCCACCTTAGTTTCACCAGGTGCACAATGTCTTCCACGTATCCTAGTTGAGAAGATACATGCACGACCCATATCACATTATCGACCACTGAGAGCTGGACATCGATGATGGGGAAACGTTTATGGAGGATTCAATATGGATTGAGGATCGAACAGAGGGGGTCCTTCTTGTGCAGTTGATTCCTCTAGTGTGCATTATTTGGAAGCATTAGAACCCATAAGAAAACACATTGGAGAGGGAGGCCCATATAAGTGCTCAGTACCCCAACCTGTCCCCTTAGATTGAGTTGTGGATTACTGGGACACAAAGCCCTGAGGTGGGGATAAGGTTGTGACCTGATTTTTTCATGAATTTTTTTTAAATTTTATGGAATATTATGAGTCTGCGATAATTTACGATGCCTGATTCCAAGACCTGGTGTGCTCGGAAATAATTTTTCAACATTTTGGCGGTTCATTCAGTAAACGTGCGAGCAGGTTTTTGTTACTATTGAACTTTTGCATGGAAATGAAATCAGAGGACTACGTTGAACTCGCAACACCAGTATTCACTTATGGAGGCCTTTAACTCGACCATAGTATGTCGTGGGTGGGTGATTTTTTCCACTTTTTGTGGAGGAATAGGAAAAATAATATTTAAGAATTTTATTTTTCTTGTAACTATCTTTTGGGTTATGGAGGTGGGGAGCACCCAATCGAAAAACTCCCCATTTGACATCCTAGGTGGGGACCACATGACCCTTAGAATCCCACTTTAATGGGAGTTAACTCTTGCACTCCCTCCATATTAATTATGCAACATCAATTAAAAAATTAATTATGACAAATCCATATGTTCAAACAAATTAAAATGGATAGAAATTTATTTTGGGTTGGATCATCACATTTCTAGGGATAAATCATAGGTGAAAGGGATGCTTGAAGAGAGATCTTGGAGAAACTCATCCTCCAATGAAGAACACATCCTCCAATGAAGAATACACTCTCTAACGAAGAACAAACTCTCCCATGAGGAATGCCTTCAACAAAAAAAACGGACGTCATTCCATCCCCTTCTCACCGACATCAAAAACCCATCAAGGTAGGGGTTTTTTTTCTATTGATCATAGTTAATTTTTCTCTCACGTCAAATCACATCCCTTGAGCTTCTTGCTACCACTCTAATGCATAGGTTACGGGCCAAACGAACATGGCCCGACCACACAGCAAAAATAATTTTTGTTCTTGTTATAGTCTTTTCATTGGAGGAGGATGAAAACTGACATAGGTGGGGATCTAGAATGGCCGTCGGCACCATGGCCGGCTGCAGTGGCGGCGGTGGAGAAACCATGCCACCCGAGAAGGGTTGCGGCCCGTTGGGCTCATTAGAGCAAGGTCAGAGGCATGCAGGAGGCCGGCCACAAGACTAGTGTAGCAGTGCACGCCACGCTTCCTGGCAAGAAAGGGCCACGACTTTGTGCAATGACGGTGAAGGGAGGGTGGCCAACATTCATCCGGATGCAGAGAGGTTGTGTACGACGCATCACCGGGAGGAGAAGGGGTCTGACCATTTCGTCCAGCCGAGTTGTACCAAGAATGAACCGCAGCGGGTCCCGTGTTCTTCCTGTAGACCGAATGGCTTCGACCATTTAGTGATTGGGGGTGAGGGGGAATGTGACTCCCCCCCCCCCCGCATGCGGCTGGGCCGGGCCACCATGCGTGGGCTGGGCCACCGACTGTGGGCCGAGCCAGACCGAGTAGTCTAGGATGGACCCCGCGGGGTGGGTTGGATTCCGCATGCTAGATCTGACCGAGGCCCAGATCCGAGTTGGGCATGGTCGACCCGAACCGGGTCTTGTCGGTCCTACCGGGTCAGAACAGACCCGAACCAGTTTCGACCCTATACGTTCTTTCTACCATATCATGAGCTATGGGCATCTGTTTAATAAAATGTCTACATCATAGGGATCCATGGAGGTAGATGGTACTCTTTTTATACCCCAACTGAGATTTGGATAATGTTAGGGTACAGTCGGGTCGGATGGAGCACGAATCCAATCGGGCCCTCAGGACTAAATGGATAATAACATACAAACCGGGCATCCGTTGGATGCACTCTCTGTTGCGTTGAGAACCCTATGACATGGTGGTCCTTTGGGATGATTATTCGTTGGAATTCATGACAATTGGAGTATCATAATGTGGCTTGAGGAGTGGATTCTCCTGGAATCAAGCGAGCTTTGTGCGGGAACCCTGTAGCTTGTTGTAACATGAGAAAGGGATCCTTCGTGATTATGTGCTCGAGTATCCCACATGGATCCGCTCAAGTAATCCATGTGGGACTACTCTAGGATCATGTGTTGGTCTGCTGTACTAGGATCTCGTGTGGGTCTGATGATGTACTTGGATCTTATGTGCATCTGATGCTGTACTAGGATCATGTGTGGGTCTGAGAATGTACTTGAACCTCTATGGGTCAACTGTACTAGGATATTTTGTGGTTCTAATGTGGTATTCGGATCCTATGTGGGTTTAATTATGTACAAGGATCTTGTGTGGATCTATTGTACTAGGATCTTGTGTGCGTCTGAGGATGTACAATGATCCTGTGTGGGTCTACTATACTAGGATCCTGTGTGGGTCTAATGATATACTACTATATTGTGTGTGTATAATGATTTAGGATCCTACGTGTGTATGCCTTTTAACATAGTAATATGATTCAGTATTTTAATCTAATCATCTCTAATATTGTAACTATGTTATACTTGGTGTGAGATGAGTCTTTACCTTTGCGTTATTCTTCTGTGTGGCGTACTTGGGTGTTACTTACCTTCGTGGTGATAACTTTGAGGTACTCTTCAGTGTGGCGTACCTGTGCGGTATGTACCTTCCTGGTAATATTTCCTTCATGGAACAGATTTAATTTTTCTATGGAGTTGGGGCCTTGAGTTTCCACACAAATGAGATGGGTAATATTTGATAACTTAGACATATATATATGGGCATATACCTATGTAAGGTTTTAACTGGTTTACATGCACTGTGGTTTATCCTTTGTGGATTTTGAGTGACATTGAGGGTGTCGGGGTCCCTACTGAGTATCGTTATACTCAACACTGCATGGGCTTCGACTACATCTTGTTTTGTTTGGACCCGACGACAGACAGTGCTGATCGAGGCTGAGGTTACGTAAATTGGACGGTGCACAGAGGTGGACCATATATCATGTCAGTGCGTAGTGGAGACATGCAGATGTGGAGTGATGAGGAGGTGATCTGTACATACCCATCATGTAGGAACCTCAGAGGATGACCCAACAAATCTATTTCTCTTTCTTTAGTTTTATTGTATTTCCAGTTGCACTTGAACCTTTACTGTTGGGATTGTATTCTGGCCCCTTTTATATTCATCACTCTTTTTTTGTACAGTTTACTTCTGTTCATATATTTCTACGTGCTTGGTTGAGTGTATTTATAGGATATAAAGGCAATTTCTTCCCAGTTTTATTGGATACGCCATTCGTTGCTATTTTCCAGCCCCTGGCCTATGGAAGGCGGTGTTTGGGTAGTAAGGGCACTGGCCCTAGGGGATGGGTTGTGACAAAATTTATTAAATTCATATGAAATTCTTATACAATCTTCTTCAAGATACATAAAAATGTTAGTAAATGCTTTTAAAAAACTATAAATGTAATAAAATTTGGTTTAATTATTTTATTCCATTATTTTTTAGATAAATATAATATATTATTTATGTTTTAATTGTTTATATTTAAATCAATAACTATATTTTTTTTGTTAAAGAAAATCTAATTTAATAGTCCAAAATGACATTAATATTATAGAATTTTAAATAGTATATAATTAAATTATTTTAGATATATAAATTTGATATATTTGTCAGATTGAGTGAGAATTGTTTTTTAATATCAGTCATTTTCCATAAATTTTTGACTTTTACTTCAATAATAACTTTTATAAATCCTATATTATTAAAAACACTGATATCCTGGTAATTATCATAAGGGTCCATGGGGGGGAAAAATAAAATTGGGAGAGAATATAACCTAAAATTTAATATATTTATTTGGATGAGATTATTTAGACTAATACTAATACTATAATTGAATTAAGTCGATTTGGTTACACATAAACATGAAATTAATATATATTAATTTTATACTTTATGTATTTACAAAGCTGCCCCTTACTTCTCTTATAAAAGGGAACCCCATATCCTTGCTTCATCACACATTTGGACCATTATTGTTATGATATTCCCTTGCCATTCCTCTCCCTAACATCCCTACAAATTTCATTTAGTTAATAGTATAATAAAATTACCCATCCTATTAAGATTATGGTGTAATCCAAAGTGGGCTCCTTAAAAAAGTTATAACTCCTAACCGAACTATTAAAAGTTTATTTCTACTTATAAATCCTTAAAATTATCGGTATCATACTGAAATTTTAATATGATATTGGGGGAAAAACATAGTCTCCTCTTTATCCCAAGTAAATGAAATCATTGCTCGTGTGTACGTGTGGATCACCACCTCTATGTAGCGATGTGATTCATTTTTGATCACCACCTCACAACGAAGGTTATTTTTATGGTATAAATTATTATAAATTATATTAAATACATAGATATAATTTTGGAAATTAAATATATCTTATATTTTCATACCTTTTTTTCAATTGAAAAATGATAATTTAATTCATGCATATGTGTGAATTACCACCTCCATGAAACTATGTCATTTATTTTTCATGTAAATCATTCATGGTTGGATATTAAATTGTAATTATTGAAAATCTATAATAATCATCTAATTATTAATATTTGAGATATAATGGAATATTATCCACTTTGACCACATAAATCATACCAAATCCATTTATGAAATATAAGATGAATGTAATAAAAATGTATAACTGGTGCTTGATCAATTACATAATAAAGTATAACATGGATATAAGTGAAATAAAATGATTAGTAATCTTGGATAATGTATTATTAATTTACATAAAAAATAAGTTTGTTATCTAGTAATATAATTATTGTATTGGACATGTCCGACTAAAATTAAGGGACACATTCTCTTAAAAACTTATTTTAAATGTTTTAATTATTTAATTTATAAATATTATCACAACATATCCATATATTTAACATATATTTATTTGTGTATTTATATAAAAATATATAAATAATAATTTTTTTGTATCTTTTGAAATTATATTCAATGTATTCAAAAGTAATATTTTTTACATATTTTATAAAAATGGTTTTAAATTTATTTATTAATGGTAAAAAGAATATTATGGTTTAATATATAAAATTTTAGTTGATTCTCCTACTTCCATAACCATGAGTTAGTATTGGTATTCCTTTCCATGATTCTGTGTTTTCCGTAATGAAAAATACTCATACCATTTATTTTTTGTATTTTGGTTTTTAAAATATTGTTTTATAGGAGAATGATATATTAATATATAGATTTTTTTTATTTTGGGTTCAAAATTATATTTTTTTGAGTTTGATAATCCTACTTCAATATTTTATGAATTTTAACGTCCATGGAAATTTTTTTAATGGAAGTGAGACTGAAATATCTCTATAATGTATTGGGTAAGGATTATGTTATCTAAAGCATCATATGGTAATTATCCATGTTGGTTATTGAATTTTAAAGGGTTTTTTAAGGGTTATTTAATGATGATTCTCAATGTAAAATATAATAATTTTCTGTTATTTCTAAATATTTTTTCAGGGAAAATTTTGTTTTTCAAATTATAAACTAACGATATTTTTATTACATGAGTGTTTATTCCATTTAAGTGTTAAAAGTTATGTTTTCAATTTAATATCTTCATTGGTTCCAATTTTTTCTAAGAAACCATCATAATTATTGTTTTTCCTTTCTATTTTTGATAATTTGTTTTCTGAAAAAATTTGGGGAAAAAATTCTATTTCTTGTGTAAGGTAACAGTTCTTTAGGGATAAAAGTTTAATATATTAATAAAAAACTGGCCAATATGATCTCATGGTTTATAAATAAACTAAAACGTTTATTTTCCCCAGATTATATATACCATAAATATATTTTTTTTATCACACATTGTTTTTTAAAAAAATAACATGGTTTATGGATCAGTACGAACAATGAAAATGTTAATTTGAAAATATTTAACAATATTCATGAAAAGAAATAATGTTTTGGTTTAAATGTTGGGTATCTTGGAAAAATACTATACTAATAATAATGTTACAATTTGTAATAAATATAATTATTACAAAATAGTTATGGAATAATTATATAAAATTATAATAAAAATCTGATAGTATGATGTTATAATTATAATAGGACGGGTCATTATATAAGTCCATGTTAGAAGATGGAAAAAAGGATGGATTTCATCATGACCACAAAAAGAATGGTGTGGATAAATAATTTATTATTACTTTAATAGATTTTGTACCATCAAATGATGTAGTTTTATCCATTTTACTTTTTAATTAAAAATTTCCTAATTTCTAGTTTGTTTTATTTTCTTCACCTTCAATCATTTCTTATACAGTTTCTTTTAAATTGTAAATTTAAACTTAATAAGTGAGGTTTTGAACATTTGGTGAAAACTGATGGAGAAATTATTAATGGGAAATGAAATTATTAAAATATTTATTTTATCATCCAATGAAAGGTATTGAATACAAACACTGCAGGTTTTATTCTTATATACTTTGTTGTTTTTATGGTCACTGATTGGATTTCTATTTATTATAAAAATATAGATTGGGGATCTAAAAATATGTTTTCTAAAATTCATTTTAGTATTTATAAAATTATGATTTCATAACAATTATAACATCTAAATAATGTAAGAAATTAATTAAATATGAATATTATAGTTAAATTGCACATATTTTTTTAGAAAAAATGATATCTTTAAATTTGTGCTAGTATTATATTAAATCAATAGCTAGATGTATTTTATGATGAATTTCTTAGTATTATACTATATTTGGATATTTATTTTACATATAAATCATTTATTTTAGTTAATACTATTACACAAATTACTTATTAAATGTATCAGTTATGAATTTTGGAATTAAAAATAATGTTAGAAAATTTTCTTATTAAAAGTTTTAATCATCTATGAACGTCCCCAAGTGGTGCTATAATATTTTTGTTGAAACTAATAATGGTTTTATGATCCTTTCCATTAAATATTGTGGTCTTAATTACATCACTGTTAAGAATAATTAATCATTTCCTCATTTCTATTATTTGTTTCATTAGCTCTGAGGATATCCGTATTTTGAATAGATGATATGAGGTCTAGTAAAAATTATCTTAATGTGAAGTAGATTGAAATTTGAAATATTATGTTTCATACTATTTATGGTTATTATGATTATTTAGTTATTACCATTGAGTACAAAAATGTTCCATTTTTATTTACGAGCCTCATGATTGACTTTCCCATGAGTTAATAGAACAATTCATGGTTTTGTTTATTGACTACTTCATAATATATTATAAAATTTATGATGGCCCTGAGAAAACATGAGTTTTATTTTTTAACCCTTGAATGAAATAATGTTATTTTGAAATTTTAGCAATTTTAAATTATTGTTGGGATAAATTTCGTTAATTAGTTATATTATAAATAACATATTACTAATGATGTGTATTTTTTCTAGGTTATCTAACCCAATAACTACGTTAAATTGGAATCGAGTTAAATTTATATATATGAAATAATGTCATGATGATTTCATTAAATTAAAATGAATATTATTGAATTCTATTGTTCTAGACCTACGATGTAGAAATGGTGATTTTTTATAGTAATGGTTCATTGAAGGTACATGGTTTTGTAATAATGAAGAATGATTAGGTAATTTTTTATCATTAAATTCAGTTGAAATATCATGAGTATAATTATAATACATGTTAATATTGTAATGCCCCGACCCTAGATACCCAGAGTCAGTGCATTATTATATAACATTGGCGTGATCACAAGAAAGATCAAGTCTCAAAAGACCGATTAGTTTAGTAGCCTAGGAAACACTAGATATATTCATAATGTTTACATTACATAAATAAGTGAATAATTACAAAAACATATTGTCTTCATAGTCCACACTCATATCCTCTCATACTACCCCTATAGGTCATTCACAATTTACTTCTTCACATCCTAGGAAAAATAAAACATAGAAAAGGGGTGAGCTCAAATGACCTGTAAGGATAACAATATAGTGAAAACTTTCATAAATAAGAATAAACATTTAAGGTAATGTATAACTAAAACAAAATCCTTTTAAACTTGAACTTCAGAATAATATGGAATGGATAAACTCAAATACATCCATTTACTTATTCACATGGATATCATACTAGTCGAATAATCACATGAAAATATTTATAACCACTTTCATAATGACAGAATTCATAATGACAGACTATAATAACCACGTAGCCAAGGCCTCGTGCCAAGACAACAAATAAGATTTTGTCAAGGCCCCGTGCCAGGATACTAGTTTGTCTCATGAGACTTAACGATGCATCGAGGATCTATAGCGGGCTCCACCCATCACTCACTAAGTCCAATGCATTCCTCATATGAAAAGTTTGAAACATAACATAAACATTCGTATTAAAACTAGCATACTAAATGTCAATACTTTATCCACAAACCATGAATGGTATAAAAATAGCACATCCACAGTGAAACATAAATCATTTGATAAAATATGGAAGATTGTATTGTATCAGATTAACCTCAATCGAGAATAATGAAGAATATTGACATAGATGAAAATAATCATCAAAACAATTTGAGAGAAATATCAACCTTTTTCATGAAAACAATTAAAAGTATCACTATTTATCAAGAATCCATTTTAAATTGATTTTTGAATCAAAGTGTCCCATACTAATTTGAATCATTGAAAATGAATTTTAATTTTAAAAAATTAATTTCTATATAAATAAATCCTTAAAACCATTTTTAGAACATGGACATTAATGAGAAAGAATTTGAATAATAAATCTTTAAAACATTTTAAAATGATATTTTATTTAGAGATACTAACCAAAAGAGAGACACTTGAATACAAATAATAGATGTAATAAAAATTTTTGTAATATCATTAGAATAAAGGGATTCATGATATACAATGTCAAAGTACATTATATACATCATATAAAAGTGATTTGGTGTATAACAACAAAGAAGTCTCAATGGAATATAAATTGAGATGAATTCTCTTATAAAGACCATATCATTAGATTAAGGATAAATCAAGGACATAATTATGTGTAAAAAATATAAATACACTCAATATGACTGTATATTTAGTGTAAATCAATCAGAGGACATTCACACATATTCTTGTAAAAATAACACCATTGAATTGAATATTTTACTCAACAAATAGAGATTGAGTTAAAATTACTCTTATCATGTTCAAATCGATGATTTGAGAATTTATCATTGGAGTGATTATGTGTATCAAAAGTATATCCACAGAAAGGGGAGCATAAATTATGACATAATCAAATGAATAGTGATTCTACACATAATCTTGAAGTAAAATAAGTAAAGGAATTATGCGTGAAGCTGAATGAGTGGAAATTGAAATTTCAAATTCCCTTATTTATTTGGTAACATACAAAACATACACCCATGAAAGAAGTATCATACAATGATTATGTAAATAAACATGAAATAAAGTATATTACACAATGAATACAATAATGTGCAGTACACACACCACATGTAATAAATAAGTGGCGAACAATGGAATTCTCACGGAATTAAAAGTGAGATAAGAAACCCCTTACTTTGTTCTTTTTACTTTGTTGATGGTAGGTTAACATACTTTATAATGGTGAAATAATTGTTATTTAATTATACAACAATCATTTACATTAATATGATATCATATATGATCTTTTAACATTGATTTGTTTATAATATCTTAGTATTATCGTCATTTCGGGTGTTAACTTACTCATTTTCCTTTATATTTTTTGTTACATAAGACGTGTTTTTTATGGATAGGTTGTATCGTATTCATATCAAGAATTATATCAAGTACTTAAACATTAATTTTAAAAATTAAACAAGAATTAGTCTTGAATGGATACGATGGAGGATGAATCTCATCGTGTTCGTGAAGACGGTAGTCCTTACGTAGGCACGAGGGACAATATCATTCTTTTGATGTTAAAATAATATATAATTTGATGTTATATCATATATAAAGAATAATCATCATGTTGTATTTATTATTTAAATTAATTACACATCATTATTATACCCATCCAAATAATAATTTATTGAATGACAATTACACCACGATGTGGAGACGGTAAGCCGTACGTATGCACGTATGGTGACATGTCATTAAAAGGATGGATATAATAGTAAACATTATTGTAAAATATTTATAATAACATCAAATTATGTATAATATACTGGATTTATCATTTTAGAATAGAAATAACAATGAAAGAAGAAGTTGAAGAAGAAAGGAACTTGAAAGTGGGTGGTGAAAACATTACCTCTTCTTCAGGTTCTTCCTTTTGATTTGATCAAAAGGGTTCCATAGGTTGGATTTCTGATCAAACTAAGGCCTCTAGTATGTATTGTGTAAAGTTGATAGAGTATTTTGGCAGGGTTTGGTAGAGCTAAAAGTCTTTGAAGTTGTGGATTAATGAGAAGGGTGAGTGCCCTTTTATAAGAGGGGTGAGGGGAATCTTTGGAAAAGATAAAAATATTATTTGATAATAAATTCTTATTCAGTTTATAATGGCTCAAAAGTGGATTATTTAAAGGATAAGGTGGGGATGGGTCTAAAACCACTCAACCAAAAGAATTTAGACAGGTTTGGTTCATTATATAAACATTGTCTTTAAGTATTAACTTTGTTAATTAGTTTCACTTTTACAATGACTTTTTGTATTTTTATATTATATGGTTAATGAACATAATATATACATCCAAGAGACCCCCAAGTGGTCCATTAATGATACACCTATCATGATATAAGTCTCATGTCCTAACCTTATATATTTAGAAATTTAATATAAAATAATAATATAATATTTGTCTTCAAAATTTTTTTACTTCAATTTTGACACTATTGGGTATTTTGTTTTTGATAAATTCATAACGGCATTATTACTTCGAAGAAAATTTATATAATCAATACTAATATGTCATATTAACCTAGAAAATTATTGTAATTCATAAAAAGTCTGCATTTACATTTATTTGTATATTTATAATATTAATTATTTTCATATTTCATTAATTAGGTAATTACTGCATCACCACAGTGTCATCAATAAATTAAATTATTTAATATCTATAAATTATAAATAAAATACCATTATGTAGTAAATCCTTTTAGATTCCTAATTAATATTTACAATCGAATTTATCTTATGTATAACCTAATATTAAAAATGTTTTAGTAAATAAACCTTGATTTTAACTCTTTTAACTCTTCTTTGTATTAAATAATAATAAATGTCTTAATCTAATAATTGTGGACCTAAATGATAATATATTTCTCCTAAGGTTTTTTTTGGTCTAGATACACTTATCCAATAGAATTAGGATGTGTGTTAGGGTAATATTAATATCATTTTTACCCTTAATTACCCTATTTACTTTTAACTATGGTAAATTAATGTAAAAAAGTTACTATTCAGCAAAAATTATTTGCTTCTCATTGAACCAAATTTTACTCCTTGATATTAACCGTGTGTCTCAGATTTTTGAAATTCCACTCACAGAAGCGGTAAAATTATGTTTTATGAAAAACTCAGTTTTTTAACTACCACATTGTGGTTTCACTATTCATCAAAAAATGAAAGTATCCAGAAAAGTACCAAAAATGAGGCCTAAGCTATATTTGATATTATGAATTAAAAAATGATTTCTATTTTTCCAAATTCAAAACATATCAGTTGCACTAATTAATTTAATAATTAATTGCCGTCGTAAAAACAAATAGAGTTTTTTTAAGAGATAATAACTATCAAAAGATTGACACATGTTTAGGTCTGGTTTAAATGTGAATTTTAATCCAATGACCAACATTGTATTAAATGGTAAAAATATATTTTAAATATATTTTAAAAACACTCAAATTAATAATTTATCAATATTAATTATTTCGATTAAAAAAGTTGTTTTTAATTAAAATTTAGTAATTTCTACTATTCATCAAAATATGAAAGTTATCCGAAAAGTACCAAAATTTCACCCTAAGCTAATTTTAATATTACGAATCCAAAAATGAAGTCTATTTCGAAAGATAAAATTTATAAAATTTCAAAAATAAGGTATTACTATTCATAACGGCTAGTTTGATTGGTTGTGGTGTGTTAGAATCTCGAAGTTGTGTATAATGCACGCCATTGCATTATTCAAAGGGAAACATACCATAGAAGCTTGGGGTGTTACATTCTACCCTCCTTCAATAAATTGCGTCCTCGCAATTTTTTTACTGTTGGTCTTGAGTATATAATGCATAGTCCCACATCAGAAAAAGAGTCAATAAAACTATCTCTTTAAAAGAAAGGAAGAGAGGTATAATGGTCACCCAAGATAACCCATACTAGGATTCCATTTAAGAAAACATGGATATGGACGATAAACTAAGTGTTAAGTTCATATGGATAGGTATAGAAAACATGATCAGGAGAATGTTAACAATAAGAAAACCACAAACTTGTGACGGGACAAACGGTCATTAGTTTCCCAGTAGTAAAAGTAAACGAACAACATTTTTTTAAGTTACATTACAAAAAGATGAGAATTAATTTCTGAGATTGACTAAGAACATAAAGAGATATACTTAATTTTTAATTAAAGTTTCGTTCTTTAATAAATTCTACTACTAACTCATTTTTAAACGATGAGTATTTCACAAGACTTGGTCACACTAGAAGAGCTACAATAAAATTCATATAGAATCACATGATCCACAAATAATAAACTATATATTTACCTTGTCGTTAGAGATTAATCAAAACCAAAATGGTTAGTATAAGATCTAATAATCCCTCAAAAGGATATTCCATTAGAGAAAAAACACTAAACTTAATTTCTAAAATTAAACCAACAATACCCCAAAGTTAAATATATACCATTAAAAAAATCAATTGTCCTTAAATTCCTTAAATATAATCCAAACTAATATTCAAACCCAAAACTTATAATAATGTAGTATTCCACATTAAATTGTATCTCTAAATGACATCAATTACTCTTAAAGTCACATAATTAAAAGTAATTAACCAAATTATTTCCATAAATAACCCAAATCAATATAAATCCACAGCAAAAACATAGATAAAACTCCACCATTACTCCTCAAAAGAAATCCAATAGTATTCTATTTTCCTTTGGCATATAGTGTTCACAACAAAGCAAACAACTTATAAAATAACATTTATCACTTAATCAACAAATCATTTTCCTATACTAAGGGTATTCATTTGATAAGAAAAATGACCCCAAATCAAATTATTATTGATCAATAAAATCATTTAACTAAAAATAATAGTCACACTAACCAGGTACTTCACATAGTCCAGTGGTAGGCGATAAATCCCAATCTCACTTTGGTTGTGGGTTTGATTCCCACAACTTTTTCCGACGCGACGGGTTGTCACACGGTGTGCGTGTTGTCCTTTTTCAAAAACTATATTTTATAACATTACCAAAATTAGATAAATTCCTCAAAATAACCATAACATAATTTAACCACAAATCATATCTCATACCTTGAATTTTCACCCCAAATTATAATAACTTATAATTGCCTCAAACCCAATGATCATATAAAACCAAATGGTTATTTATAACTATATCCACAAGAGAAAAGATAATTCTTCCTCAAATATCATTCTCACATGGAAAAGTGCAGGGTTAAAAATACAGTAGAAAATTATTGCAAAGTAGACCCATCAACAAGGAGCACTAATAGTTTTTAATCATTTATCGAAGCATTTATTTCCACATAGCTTCTTCTTTCACCAAGAAAATATCCTATAGAAATAGGGAATTTACTCGGGTAATGGCCATGTTCCCTACATTTACGGAAACTGACTGTAAATGGATTCTTGGGACAATTTTTATCTTCTTCCATAGTACTCTTCATTTTTTTCGGCAAGTCATCACTTTATGATCTTCCTTCCCGCACATAAAGCATTTCATTATCCCGTTGAGACACTTTCCTGGGTGTCTACTTCCACATTTCCTGCATGATGGAAATTGAGGATTCTTTTCTCCATGGTCTCCACTGTTATAGCTCTTATCATTCTTCAAATTTATCATATTTTTTGAGTCTGGGAATTGGTTAATATATATATTATTGATCATATTTTTGGAAAATTGATTTCGCATAAAGACAATATCTTTTACGCCTATCAACATTCCATTTTTTTTCTCATTTCCACCACCGTTCCCACCTTGTACATCATTCTCAAAGTGACTGTGACTTCCTTGGAATCCAGCCATTGACTAAAACAATAAAGCATTGTGTGACTAACAGTAGTCATAAAATATTTTAGAGATTAACATGTCACCATATTCTCAATTTGAAACAGATTAGGATTAACCAAGGTCATTTACTCTCATCTTATATATAATACTTCAAATCGGTTTGTAAAGAAAATGTAAATTATCCTAAGCATATCCCCCGGGAGTGTCGTAACCAAGAGTGCAGCAAGGCCCGTTTTCGTGCACCAGTTCCCGTTCGACTTTAGCTCAAAGTGGTGTTTTCGGGTTTTACCCCTAGGTACATCTATACCAGAGGTGCCTCTACCGGCTTGTATCCAGATAGGGATGTATTGCTCAGAAAACTCACAAAATCTCTACAATACCAATATTCTATGAAGTTCTTCTATACTAATCCTCAAAGATCATCTTAGTTCTACGTGCTCTAATCAGAGTTTATGTAAATCTAGATTCCATGTTTTTTACTAAACTTCATCTAATACCAACTGTAACTCCCCAAACCTAGATACCTAGAGTCAGTGAATTATTACATAACATTTGCATGATCACAAGAAAGATCAAGTCTCGAAAGACCGATTTGTTTAGTAGCCTTGGAAACACTAGATATATTCATAAAGTTTACATTACATTAATAAGTGAAAAAATACAACAAAATATAGTCTTCATAGTCCACACTCATATCCCCTCATGCTATCCCTACAAGTCATTCATAATTTACTTCTTCACATCCTGGGAAAAATAAAACATTGAAAATGGGTGAGCTCAAATTCTCAGTAAGGATAACAATATAGAGAAAACTTTCATAAATAAGAATAAACATTTAAGGCAATATATAACAAAAAAAATATTTTTAAACATTAACTTCATCATAATATGGAATGGATAAAATGAAATAATTCCATTTACTTATTAACATAGATATTAAACTAGTCGAATAATCACATGAAAATATTAACGACCACTTTCATAATGACGGAATGCATAATGCCAGACTATCATAACCACGTAGCCAAGGCCTCGTGCCAAGACTACAAATAAGATTTTGTCAAGGCACCGTTCCAAGACACTAGTTTGTCTCATGAGACCTACCGATGCATAGAGGAGCTATAGAGGTCTCCACCCGTCACTTACTAAGTCCAATGCATTCCTCATATGAAAAGATTGAAACATTACATAAACATTCCTATTAAAACTAGCATACGAAATATCATTACTTTATCCACAAAACTTGATTGATATAAAAATAGCACATCCACAGTCAAACATATCACATTCGATATAATATGGAAGATTGTATTGTATCAGATTAACCTCAATCGAGAATAATGATGGATATTGACATAGATGAAAATAATCATCAGAACTATTTGAGAGAAATATCAACCTTTTTTCTTGAAAAAAATTAAAAGTATCACTATTTATCAAGAATCCATTTTTAAAAGATTTTTGAATCAAAGTGTCCCATACCACTTTGAAACTTTGAAAATGAATATTAATTTTAAGACATTAATGTCCATATAAATAAATCCTTAAAACCATTTTTAAAACATTGAAATTAATGAGAAATATAAAGAATAATAAATCTTTAAAAAATTTAAAATGATATTTTATTTAGAGTTACTGGAAAAAAGAGAGACACTTGAATACAAATAATAGATGTAATCAAAACACTGAAATATCATTTGAATAAAGGGATTCATGATATACTATGTCAAAGTACATTATATACACCATATAAAAGTTATTTGGTGTATAACAACAAAAAAGTCTCAATGGAATGTAAATTGAGATGAATTCTTTTATAAAGACCATATCCATAGATTTAGGATAAATCACGGACATAATTATGTGTGAAAAATATAAATAAACTCAATTTGATTGTATAATAAGATTAAATCAATTATAGGACATTCACACATATTCTAGTAAAAACATCACCGATGAATTGGATATTTAACTCAACAAATGGAGATTGAGTTAAAATTACTGTTATCAAGTTCAAATCGAAGACTTGATATTTTTTCAATGGAGTGATTATATGTATCAAAAGTGTATCCACAGAAATTGGAGTGGAAATTATGACATAATCAAATTAATAGTGATTCCACACATAATCATGGAGTAAAATAAGAAAATGAATTATGCGTAAAGTCGAATGAGTGGAAATTGAAAATTCAAATTCCCTTATTGATTTGGTAACATAAAAAACATACACCCATGAAAGAAGTATCATAAAATGATGATTTAAATATACATTAAATAAAGTATATTACACAATGATTTCAAACATGGGCAGTACACACACCACATGTAATAAATAAGTGGTGAACAATGGAATTCTCACAGAATTAAAAGTGAGATAAGAAACTCCTTACTTTGTTCTATTTCCTTGGTCGATTGTAGGTTAACGTCCTGTATAATGGTGAAATAAATGTTATTGAATTATAAAAGAATAATTTACATTAATATGATATCATATATGATCTTTTAACATTTATTTTTTAATAATATCTTAGTATTATCGTCATTTCGGGTGTTAACTTACTCGTTTTCCTTTATATTCTTCGATACGTAAGCCGGGTTTGTTATGGATAGGTTGTATATTATACATATCCAGAATTATATTAAGTCCTTAAAAATTATTTTTAATCCTTAAATGAGAATTATTCTTGAATGGATACGATGGAGAATGAATCTCATCGCGTTCGTGGAGATGGTAGTCCGTACGTATGCACGAGCGACAATATCATTCATTTGATGTTAAAATAATATATAATTGGATGGTATATCATATTGACTAAATAATTATCATGTTATATTTATTATTTACATCAATTACACATCATAATTATACCCATCCAAATAATAATTTATTGAATGACAATTACACCACGACGTGGAGACGGTAAGCCGTACGTACACACGTATGGTAACATGCCATTCACAGGATGGATAGATTAATAAATATGGTTGTACCATATAAATAATACCATCATAGTATATAAAAGTTACTGTAGTTATTATTTTAGAATTTAAATAACAAAGAAATAAGAAGTTGACGAAAAAAGGAACTTGAAAGAGGGTGGTGAAAACATTACCTCTTCTTCGGGTTCTTCTTTTTGATTTGATCAAAAGGGCTACTTAGGTTGGATTTCTGATCAAATTAAGGCCTCTTGGTTGTAGTGAGGGTAGTTGAAGGAGTATTTGGGAAGGGGTTGGAGGAGCCAAAAGGCTTTTATGGTGTGAATTAATGAGCAGGTAGAGTGCCCTTTTATAAGAGGGGTGAGGGGCAACTTTGGAAAAGCTAAAAATATTATTTTATAATAAATTCTTATTCAGTTTATAATGGATCCAAAGTAGATTATATAAATTTTAAGGTGGGGATGGGTCGAAAACCACTCAACCAATATAATTTAGATAGTTTTGTGTCATTATATTAACCTTATCTTTAAGTATTAACTCTTAGTTAATTAGTTTCACTTTTACAATGTCTCTTTGTATTTTTATATTATATGGTTAATAAACTTACTATATATATCTAAGAAACCCCCATGTGGTCCATTAATGATACACCTATCATGATATAAGTCTTTTGTCCGAACCTTAGATTTTTAGGAATTTAATCTAAATTAATAATATAAAATTTGTTTTAAAAATTCTTTTATATCAATTTTGATACTATTGGGTATTTTGTTTTTTATAAATTCATAGAAGCATTAATAAATCGAAAAAAATTTATATAATCAATCCAATTATGTCATATTAACCTAGAAAATTATTGGAATTCTTAAAATTTCTCAATTTACATTTATTGTTATATTTATAATATCAATTATTTTAATATTTCATTAATTAGGTAATTACTGCATCACCATTGTGTCATAAATAAATTAAATTATTTAATGTCTAAAAATTAAGAATAAAATAAATTTTTTTATGAAATCATTTTTTATTTCTAATGAATATTTACAATTGAATTTATCTTTTGTATAACCCTATATTAAAAATGTTTTAGTAAATAAACCTTGATTTTACCTCTTTTAACTCTTCTTTGAATTAAATAATAATAAACATCCTAATCTAATAATAGTGGACCTAAATGATAATATTTTACTCCTAAGGTTGTTTTTGGTCTAGATACACTTATCCAATAGAATTAGTACATGGGTTAGGGTAATATTAATATCATTTTTACCCTTAATTACCCTATTTACTTTTAACCGTGGTAAATAAAAGTAAAAAGTTACTATTCACCAAAAAATTATTTTCAACTCATTAACCACATTTTACTCCTTGATATTAATGGTGCTTCTTGAATTTTCTAAATTCCACTCACAGAAGCAGTAAAATTATGTTTTATGAAAAATTCTGTTTTTTATCTACCACTTAGTAGTTTCACTTTTTATCAAAAAATGAATGTTTCCAGAAAAATACCAAAAATTAGGCCTAAGATATATTTGATATTATGAATTCAAAAATGATTTCTATTTTACCAAATTCAAAAAATATTAGTTTCAATAATTAATTTAAAAATTAATTCCCGTCGTCAAAACAAATAGCATGTTTTTAAGAGATAATAACTATCAAAAGATTGACACGTGTTTATGTCTGGTTTAAATGTGAAATTACATACAATGACCAACATTGTATTAAATGGTAAAAATATATTCTAAATATGGTTTAAAAAATCTCAAATTAATAATATATCACTATTAATTATTTCGATTAAAAAAGTTGTTTTTAATTAAAATTTAGTATTTTTCACTATTTATCAAAATATGAAAGCTATCCGAAAATTACAAAAATTTTACCCTATGCTAATTTCGATATTAAGAATCCAAAAATGAAGTCCATTTAGAATGATAAAATTTATAAATTTTCAAAAATTAGGTATTACTATTCATAACGGCTAGTTTGATTGGTTGTGCTGTGTTAGAATCTCGAGGTTGCGTACAATGCACGTCATTGCATTATTAAAAGGGAAACGTACCATGAAAGCATGGGGAATTACATTCTCCCCTCCTTCAAAAATTACATCCTCGAAATTTTTTTAAAATTGGGCTTGAGAATTAATGAAAAGTCCCACATCGGAAAAAGAGTCAATAAAACTATCACTTTAAAAGAAAGGAAAAGAGGTATAATGGTCACCCAAGATAACCCATACTAGGATTCCATGTAAGAAAACATGGATATGGATTATAAACTATGTGTTATGTTCTGATGGAGAGGGATAGAAAACATGACCAGGAGAAATTGACAATATGAAAACCACAAACTTGTGATGGGACAAACGGTCATTAGTTTCCCAGTAGGAAAAGTAAACAGACATCATTTTTTAAGTTAAATTAAAAAAAGATGAGGAATTCATTTCTGATATTGACTAAGAACATAGAGAGATATACATAATTTTTAATTGAAGCTTCATTCTTTAATAAAATCTACTACTAACTCATTTTTAAATGATGAGTATTCCAGAAGACTTGGTCACACTAGAAGAGCTATAATAAAATTCTTATAGAATCACATGATCCATGAATAATAAACTATATATTTACCTTGCCTTTAGAGATTAATAAAATGAAAAATTGTTAGTATAAGATCTGATGATCCCTCAAAAGGTTTTTCCATTAGAGAAAAAACACTAATCTTAATTTCTAAAATTAAACCAACTATACCCCAAATTAAAATAAATACCATTCAATAATAAATTGTCATTAAAATCCTTCAATATAATCCAAACTAATATTGAAACCCAAAACATATAAGAATGTAGTATTCCACGTTAAATTGTATCTCCAAATGACCTCAATTACTCTTAAAGTCACATACATAAAAGTAATTAACCTAATAATTTCCATTAATAACCGAAATCACTATAAATCCACAATAAAAACATAGATAAAAATCCACCATTACTCCCCTAAAGAAATCTCATACTATTCTATTTTCCATGGGCATATAGTGTTTACAACAAAGCGAACAACTTCCAAAATAACATTTATCACTTAATCACTAAATCATTTTCATATACTAAGGGTATTAATTTGATAAGACATAATATCCCAAATCAAATTATTATTGATCAATAAAATCATTTAACTAAAAATAATAGTCACACTAACCAGGGAATTTACGTAGTCTAGTGGTAGGAGATAAATCCCAATCTCACTTTGGTTGTGGGTTCAATTCCCACAGCTTTGTCCGATGTGACGGGTTGTCACAAGGTTTGCGTGTTATCCTTTTTCAAAAACTATATTTTATAATATTACCAAAATGAGATAAATTCCTCAAAATAACCATAACATAATTTAACCCCGAATCTTATTTCATACATTGAATTTTCACCCCAAATTATAATAACTTATAATGGCCTCAAACCCAACAATCATATAAAACCAAATGGTTATTTATAACTATATGCACAAGAGAAAAGATAATTCTTCCACAAATATCATTGTCACATGGAAAATTTCAGGGTTAAAAATACAAGAGAGAATTATTCCAAAGTAAACACATCAACAAAGAGCACTAATACTTTTGAAACATTTCTCAAACCATTTATTTCCACATAGCTTCTTCTTTGACCAAGAAAATATCCTACAGAATAGAGAATTCACTCAGGTAATGGCCAGGTCCCCTACATTTATGGAAAATGACTGTAAATGGATTATTGGCACCATTTTTATCTTCTTCCATAGTACTCTTAATTTTTCTTCACCAATTCTTCACTTTATGTCCTTCATTCCCGCATGTAAAGCATATATTTTTCCCATTGAGACACTTTCCTGGGTGTCTCCTTCACATTTCATGCATGATGGAAATTGAGGATTCCTTTCTCCATGGTCTCCATTGCTGGAGCTCTTAACATTCATCACCTTTCTCTTCGTTTTTGAGTCCGGGAATTGGTTAATAAATATATTGTTCATCATATTTTTGGAAAATTTATTTTTCATAAAGATGATATCTTTTACGCCTATCAACATTCCATTTTTTTGCTCATTTCCACCACCGTTCCCACCTCATACATCATTCTCAAAGTCACTATGAATTCCTTGGAATCCAGCCATTGACTAAAACCAGAAATCATTGTGTGAGTAATAATAGTTATAGAATCATTTAGAGATTAACATGTTACCATATTCTCAATTTGAAACACATTATGATTAACCAAGTTCATTTACTCTCATCTTATATATAATACCTCAAATTAGTTTTTAATGAAAATGTAAATTATCACAAGAATATCCCTCGGGAGTGTCCTAACCAAATGTGCATCAAGGCCCGTTGTCGTGCACCAGTTCCTGTTCGAGTCTAGCTCAAAGCGGTGTTTTCGGGTTTTACCCCTAGGTACATCTGTTCCGGAGCCGTCTCTACCTGATCGTATCCAGACTGAGATGTATTTCTCAGAAAACTCACAAAATCTCTACAATACCAAAATTCTAGGAAGTTCTTCTATACTAATCCTCAAAGTTCATATTAGGTCTATGTGCTCTAATCAGAGTTTATCTAAATCCAGCTTCCAAGGTTTGTACTAAACTTCCTCTGATATCAACTGTAACGCCCCGTCCCTAGATATCCAGAGTCGGTGCATTATTACATAACATTAGCATGATCACAAGAAAGATCAAGTATCGAAAGACCAATTAGTTTAGTAGGCTTGGAAACACTAGATATATTCATAAAGTTTACATTACATCAATAAGTGAAAAACTACAACAACATATTGTCTTCATAGTCCACACTCATTTCCCCTCATACTATCCATGCAGGTCATTCATAATTTACTTTTTCCCATCCTGGGAAAAATAAAACATAGAAAAGGGGTGACCTCAAATGCCCAATAAGGATAACAATATAGAGGAAACTTTCATAAATTAGAATAAACATTTAAGGAATTGTATAACTAAAACAAAAATTTTTTTAACATCAACTTCAGTATAATATGGCAAGGATAAAATGAAATAATCCCATTTACTTATTCACATGGATATTATACTAGTCGGATAATCACATGAAAAATATTAATAACCACTTTCGTAATGATAGAATGCATAATGCCAGACTATCATAACCATGTACCCAAGGCATCATGCCAAGACTACAAATAAGATTTTGTCAAGGCCTCGTGCCAAGACACTAGTTTGTCTCGTGAGACCTACCGATGCATCGATGATCTATATAGGACTCCACCCGTCAGTTACTAAGTCCAATGCATTCCTCATATGAAAAGTTTTAAACATAACATAAACAATCGTATTAAAACTAGCATACAAAATGTCAATACTTTATCCACAAACCATGAACGGTATAAAAATAGAACATCCACAGTCAAACATAACTGATTCAATACAATATAGAAGATTGTATTGTATCAGATTAACCTCAATTGAGAATAATGAATGATATTGAAATAGATGCAAATAATCATCAAAAATATTTAAGAGAAATATCACCCTTTTTCTTGAAAACAATTAAAAGTATCACTATTTATCAAGAATCCATTTTAAATAGATTTTTGAATCAAAGTGTCCCCTAACACATTCAAACTTTGAAAACGAATTTTAATTTTAAAACATTAATGTCCATATAAATAAATCCTTAATACCATTTTTAGAAGATAGACATTAATGAGAAAGATTTAGAATAATAAATCTTTAAAACATTTTAAAATGATATTTTATTTAGAGTTACTAACCAAAAGAGAGACACTTCAATAAAAATAATAGAAGCAATAAAAACTTGGTAATATAATTAGAATAATGGTATTCATGATATACTAGGCCAAAGTACATTATATACAACATATAAAAGAGATTTGGTGTATAACAAAAAGAAGTCTCAATGGAATGTAAATTCAGATGAATTATTTTATAATTACCATATCCTGAGATTAAGGATAAATCAAGGACATAATTATTTTTGAAAAATATAAATACACTCAATATGATGGTATATTCAGTTTAAATCTATCAGAGGACATTCACACATATTCTTGTAAAAACAACACCAATGAATTGGATAATTAACTCAACAATTAGAGATTGAGTTAAAATTACTCTTATGAAGTTCAAATCGATGAATTGAGAATTTATCAATGGAGAGATTATGTGTATCAAAATAATATCCACAGAAAGGGGAGTGGAAATTATGACATACTCAAATGAATAGTGATTCCACACAAAATATTGGAGTAAAATAAAAAAATGAATTATGAGTAAAGCCGAATGAGTGAAAATTGAAATTTAAAATTCCCTTATTGATTTGATAACATAAAAAACATACTCACATGAAAGAAGTATCATACAATGATTATGTAAATATATATGAAATAAATTATATTACACAATCAATACAAACATGGGCAGTACACACACCACATGTAATAAATAAGTGGTGAACAATAGAATTCTCACGGAATTAAAAGTGAGATAAGAAACCCATTACTTTGTACTTTTTCCTTGGTCGATGGTAGGTTAAACTCCTGTATAATGGTGAAATAATTGTTATTTAATTTTAAAAGAATCATTTACATTAATATGATATCATATATGATCTTTTAACATTGATTTGTTAATAATATCTTAGTATTATCGTCATTTCGGTTGTTAACTTACTCGTTTTCCTTTATATTCATTGTTACGTAAGCCATGTTTTTTATGGATAGGTTATATCTTATTCATATCCAGAATTACATGAATTCCGTAAAAATTATTTTTAATCATTAAACGAGAATTAGTCTTGAATGGATACGATGGAGAATGAATCTCATCGTGTTCGTGGAGATGGTAGTCCGTACGTACGCACGAGCGACAATATCATTCTTTTGATGTTAAAATAATATATAATTGGATGGAATATCATATAGAAAGAATATATATTATGTTATATTTATTATTTACATGAATTACACATCATTATTATACCCATGAAAATAATAATTTATTTAATGACAATTACAGCACGACGTGGAGACGGTAAGCCGTGCGTACGCACCTATGGTGACATGTCATTCAATGGATGGATAAAATACTAAATATGGTTGTACCGTATTTATAATAACATCACAGTATATAGAAGATATTGGACTTATTATTTTATAATAGAAATAACAATGAAAGAAGAAGTTGAAGAAGAAAGAAACTTGAAAGAGGGTGGTGAAAACATTACCTCTTTTTCGTGTTCTTCCTTTTAATTTTATAAAAAGGGATCCTTGGGATGGATTTACGATCAATATAAGGCCTCTAGGTTGTATTGAGGGAAGTTGAGAGAGTATTTGGGCAGGGGTTGGCTTATCCAAAAGGCCTTGATGGTGTGAATTAATGATAAGGGGGAGTGCCCTTTTATAAGAGGGGTGAGGGGCACCATTGGAAAAGCTAAACATATTATTTTATAATAAATTCTTATTCGGTTTCTAATGTCTCAAAAGTGGATTATTTAAAGGTTAAGGTGGGGATGGGTCGCAAACAACTCAACCAATAGAATTTAGACAGGTTTGGAACATTATATTAACCTTATCTTTATGTATTAACTCTTAGTTAATTAGTTTCACTTTTACAATGTCTCCTTTTATTTTTATATTATATGGTTAATAAACTTACTATATACACACAAGAGACCCCCACGTGGTCCATTAATGATACACCAATCATGCTATAAGTCTCTTTTCGGATCCTTAGATTTTAAAGAATTTAATATAAATTAATAATATAATATTTTTTTTAAAAATCCTTTTATGTCAATGATGACGCTATTGGGTATTTTGTTTTTGATAAATTCATAACAGCATTATTTTTTTGAAAAAAATTTATATAATCAATCCTAATATGTCATATTAACCTATTAAATTATTTTAATTCATAAAAAATCTCAATTTACATTTATTTTTATATTTATAATATCAATTATTTTATTATTTCATTAAGAAGGTAATTACTGCATCACCATTGTGTCATAGATAAATTAAATTATTTAATTTAAAAAAATTATAAATAAGCTACCATAATGTAGAAAAACGTTTCAACTTTCAAAAAAATATTTACAATTGAATTTATATTATGTATTACCATATATTAAAAATGTTTTAGTAAATAAACCTTGATTTTAACTCTTTTAACTCTTCTTTGAATTAAATAATAATAAATGTCCTAATCTAATAATAGTGGTCCTAAATGATAATATTTTACTCCTAAGGTTGTTTTTGGTTGAGATAGACTCATCCAATATAATTAGGACGTGTGTTAGGGTAATATTAATATCATTTTTACTCGTAATTACCCAATTTACTTTTAAACGTGGAAAATAAAAGTAAAAAGTTACTATTCACCAAAAATTATTTTCATCTCATTGAACCACATTTTAATCCTTGATATTAACTATGTTTCTCGGATTTTCTAAATTCCACTCACATAAATGGTCAAATTAAGTTTTATGAAAAATTCAGTTTTTTAACTACCACTCAGTGGTTTCACTATTCATCAAAAAATGAAAGTTTCCAGAAAAATACGAAATATTAGGCCTAAGATACATTTGATATTATGAATTCAAAAATGATTTCTATTTTACAAAATTAAAAAAATATTAGTTTCATTAATTATTTTAAAAATTAATTCCCATCCTCAAAACAAATAGCGTGTTTTTAAGAGATAATAACTATCAAAAGATTGACACTTGTTTATGTTTGGTATAAATGTGAAATTACATCCAATGACCAACATTGTATTAAATGGTAATAATATATTCTAAATATAGTTTAAAAACACTCAAATTAATAATTTATCACTTTTAATTATTTCGACTATAAAAGTTGTTTTTAATTAAAATTTAGTAATTTTCACTATTCATCAAAATATTAAAGTTATCCGAAAAGTACCAAAATTTCACCCTAAGCTAATTTTGATATTACGAATCGAAAAATGAAGTCCATTTCAAAAGGTAAAATTTATAAAATTTCAAAAAGTATGTAATACTATTCATAACGGCTTATTTGAAAGGTTGTGGTGTGTTAGAATCTCGAAGTTGCGTACAATGCACCCCATTGCATTATTCAAATGGAAATGTAGCATGGAAGCCTGGGGTGTTACAAATATGTACTAGATTTTATGGTTTTTCCATTAATAATATGGAGATATAATTTATATTGTGTAAGGTGTCACATAAAGAATAATAATAAAATATTGTGGTATTTATTCACACTGAATGAGTTGAATGTGAAAAAATTAAATTTTTTGTAATAGATTCATTATTATGATTTCATGATTCATTATCACCCAATTAATAAAAAGTTTAGATGATTTTTTAAGTTGAAAATGTGAATCATAATTAACTATAATACATATATACAATGATACATTGGTAAATTAGTTGAAAAATATTTGTCTAGAAATCACACATGCATAAACATTCAATATTTTGGTTTAGATGTCAATGTATTCATCATTATCAGAAATAATTAATGAAAACATAAAAGAGATACAATTTTATATATAATAAGGGATAATTTTACATTAAATATAAGTCTCTATATGTTTACATTTAATAAGAATGTATTTTAATATTCACACAAATAAAAGGGGAACCTTGTTATTTCAAATTGAAGAGAGAAGCTCAGATCTCACTATTTTCTTGTTTATACGAACAATACTATGATTTATAGATTATATTAGGAAAATTTATGGTGATATATAATGAAATCATATATTCATTGATTTTATAAGAAATTTTTTACTTTAAAAAAGATACAAATGGAATTATAATTATCCTATTGGATGATTCAACCTTTTCAAATTCCATAATGGAAATAGAAAAATATATCCATGGATTTTTCTATTGAATTACAAATTACATCATGATAGAATAATGTGATATTATTTATTATTGATTGTTTGAAGAAATACAATAGATTTCATCCTATATGAGTTAATAATAATTTAGATAATATTTTAAGGATTTATGTTAATTTGATAATTATATTATATGAAGTATATATTTTAAGGTATCCTACTATGATAATAGGATATCCTCTAATTTTGGGAAATGATTTCAGAATTCATTGTGTGCTGAGTTAAATTTTTGTAGATCGTGTCATCCTTGAATTGATTTATGTTAATTTGATAATTATATTATATGAAGTACATGTAGAATGTTTTCATTAATAAGGTGGCCCGCAATGTAAAGGTATTGTGGATAATTCATATTATTGATGAAGCTACCTGGGAATCAAAAAACACAATGAAGGAAAAAATATACCCACTTGTGTGAGAAATGACTATAAATTAAAGGATTTAATTTCCAAAATGGGGGAAGAATTTAACAACCCAATTGATTTTTATATCATATCAATTCAGTACCTTATACATTTTAATTAGTTCGATTTTTTTAGTATTATAGTCATTACTCAAATATATATTAATTGATAATTTTAAAAGGAAAATGTATTATTCTTTCTAAAATCACTATCATGTATTATACTGTGTTATTTAATATCTCACTTTTTATATTAAATTTTTTTTAAAAAATTAATTTAATATTTTAAATCATGAAGCCAAACAGAGCTTAGAATGTAATTTTGAGATTTTTTTGGAAATATTCATTTTTATTTGAAAAGTAAAATATTCTATTTTTTACATTGTCAATGATTTTAATTAAATAATTTTTTCTCAATGTAAATTCGTGATTTAAATTTTAATTTAATGAATTAAAATTTTCATAAAATAATAGATTATCTAACTAATTACATATGAATCAATATTATATCTAATTTGTGTATATGTTTATATTTGGGATTCAAAACATATTTTTCTAGAAACTATTTTTCATAATAATTATTGTATTTATTTTAAAATTTATCTAAGAAACATCTATAAATTTTACATTAAAAAAATAAATCCAAATTAGGAATTAATAGTTTAATTTTTTTTAAAAATATTTCCCTTTTATTATTAGTTATTTTGAACAGTATGCATTGTAAATATATCCCACCTATATATGGGTACAACAGGTATAACAGGGTTAAAAATATGAGATAATGAATATATAATAAGTATTGTGAACAATAATCATTGTAAATATTCTCACCTATATATTTGGAATTAATAGTTTTACAAAAAATTAAATACTTCCCTATAATTTTTACTTATTTTGAACATTATGCGATGAAAATATTTCCCACCTCGATATGGGTAAAACAAGTATAATAGGCTTAAAAAATATAAGAAAATGACAATTAATATCTCCAAAAATAGTTTTTTATTATTTATGTGTTTTAGACCATAAAAATACATTTTTTATTATGTGTATGTTTCATTCCATATTCCTTTGTTAATTCCCATATTATAATTTTAATTAAAGAAAAAAATCCACTTTCTTTGTTTTGATATCTCTAATATTTTTTTACAAGGTTAAAAAGGTATTATAATTAATTAATAATGGTCATTTAAAATATGAAATATTTTTTTTATAATGGTAAGTAATTCTTAATTTTAATATATAGAATAATTATCTTAAATTCATTGACAATGCTGACACAACGTTCATTCTTGTAAAATAAAAAAATTTATCGATTTTCAAAAATAATTAAAGAAATATAAATTTAATGAATTATATATTTCAATATTATATATATATATAACATATTAGTTAGTTTTTAGGATTTTATAGTCAAATTACAATAATATATTGATTAAATTAATGTCAAACTATGTAAATAGTCACAAAATTATTGTAATGGTATATTATATATAAAAATATTATTTTAATGATTTCCTATTCATAAAAATATAATAATTGACCTATTTAAAGAGATAGGGAATATAATATCATAAATTGTCAAATTATTTTTCTATTTTATATTTATATTAACATCATTAACTCCTATAATGTCAAAAACATTGATATCATTATAATCATCAAAAGGGTTAAAAGGGGTTCAAAAAATGTGACAAGGGATAAAAAAATTACCTATAATTTTCCAAAATTTTAATGTGTTTGAGTATTTAGACTCATAATAACCCTATATTCAAAATATTTTAATTTTATTATACTTTATCATGATGATTAATTTATATTAAATTAATACTTTAAGTATTACCAAGGGTTCCCCAAATTTCACTTATAATAGGGAGCCAAATTTTCCCTCTTCATAATATTGATTTCTCATTTTTGATTAGCCAATACCTATAGATTCATCTATAAAAAATCCCTCCCAATGTCTAAGAGGTATTGTTCTCACAAAAAGACTAATCCTTGAAGACATAAGTATTAATCCATAGAGGTAATTTAAGGAGAAGGTATAGAGCATAACAGATATATTTCATGTTTAATTTTCTCTTATATCCTTGAAATATCTTGTAAACATGATTAAGTAATATCATCCCTGAATTTTATATGCGGAAAATTAATTATGATTATGTTATATACATTTTTCATCTCCTTTAATATCTTATTTAAAATGAGAACATCATTCATGTGTATGTGTGGTATACCACCTCCATGAAGAGATGTGTTTATTTATTCATCACCACCAAAGAATGTGGTTTATTATGATGGATTTAATGTAGATAAAAAATACTCATAAAATTTTTATCATTCTAGATAGATAAATTATCATTTCTTTTTCATAAATTTATATCCATTGAAATAGGATGATGTCGTTCAGGCGTATGTGTGGACAACCACTCTACAAAGTGTTGTGATTCATTTTTCATCTAACAATTAAAATATTCTTTCAAAATTGTATTTAATGTATATTAATTATAATTATTTGATGTGTGAGATTCTATATATTATTGAATAATGGCCATTTTGACCATAGTCAACTGACCCAATAAATTTTTGACTTATTAGTAGAATGTTCTCAATACGTACCATGTGAAATTATTAAATTATTTATTTAAGTATAATGTGGATATAAGATAAATAAAATTTATAATAAACCAAAAAATATAATTAAAAATGAAAATTGTTACCATAATCTTATTATTTATTAATATAATGGACATACATGATAAGGAATACTTGAGGTAATGTACACTTTATATAAAAAACTCATATTAATTTTTTTAATGATTTAATTTCAAAATCCATTACTCCTTGTAAATATATTTATAATAAATATTTGGATTCATTTTTATTGGAATAAAGATTTTATGAAGGTTATTTATTTTTACTTTTAATTTTTTTCAAAGGGTTTCAAAAAAAATTAATTTTTTTACTGGATTCTTTGATATTATTTACTACATAGAAATTATAATATTTTATATAATCATATAATACATAAATTAATGTTCATGATGAAAAAAATATTTTTATACATATATAATATTAAATTTATTACATTAATAAAAAACAATTTCCTTTATTCTAGGTATTTTATTTTTGAATATTAGGTTGTTAAGGAAAATTATATATCATTGTCTATATAAAGGGTTTCTTATGGGTTGAGAAGTAATTTTTTTTATTTAAATGATGTTGTTGTAATAATTTAATCATTTCTTGTATTTGATGGTCATTTTTAAAAAATAATTATGATTTTTGTGCATGATATCTCTCTCTAAATCATTGGATGAAGATTTTGTTCCACAATTAATTATGATTTAATTAACCAATTCTTTTATCTTATTTGTAAGGGTTCATATAAGGGTACTATAAAGATGATGTCTCAAGTAATCTTCCTGATTTTTAAATGCTTCAAATTTAATTTTCATGGGAATGTTTTTTTTATTTTAAATGGTGTGTTATTGATCTTTTTTTAATGAAATAATTATTCCCTTCAACCATAACAATGATTGTCTTTAATAAAATTAACTTCATGTGTTCAAATGTATTATAATAAACTATTAGGATTATTGTTATGAATTTATGTTTTATTGTAAATCATTTAAGAAAAATAATAGGAAGTAAAGATGGATTTATTTGTATGTATATTATTATTTGTTTTCATTTTTAATTATATTAATGACAAACACTATTATATGATAACATGGTTTTGAATTTTACTAATTTGTTTCCTTATTATTTTTAAATATCCATTAATGGAGTTATTATCCTAAACCAATTTTGTGAAATGATTTCACATTGTTTTATTTGTGGGTGAGTAAAACCATGTATTCATGGGGAAATAATAAATATTTTCCATGAAAATTAACAATGTTTCATTTTAGAAGTAATATATTTTGAAAAAAAAGTGTAATCAGTGGATGTGTAGACATTGTAGCATTTGTGTTTATTAAATAATATTTATCAATTATGTTTTTAAAATTTTAAACATTAATTATCAATATAATTTATGAAAATGAAAAAATAACATAAAACATAAGATTATTGAATGATTATATGCTAGGTCCATATAGATATCATTTGAAATGAATGTTTAAAACTAGTGGAATAATAATTATATGGTATAAATTAGAAAAACACATGAATTAATTGAATTTTTAATTGGATTAAACATTGAATAATTGAAATATATATTTATATATAAACTCATATATATATATATATATATTAAACTAGAGAAATATCATGTACTAGGGAGTTGAAATTCTTGTAATAATACATATAATTAATGTAATAATGTTAATGTCTTTATTTTATACAAGTAAATGGCTTTAAAAATATAATAGGAATATTAACTGTTTTTTTAAATGATGATGCTTGTGTGTGTTTTTTTAAACATATGTGTTCTTGTTCCCTCTCTTACTCTACCTCTCCCTGTCTCTACTTCCATTATTATTCATTCCATTTTTATTCGAATGATGCATATCCTATGAAATAGTAGATTAATGATGAGAACCTTTGATTCCATTTAGAACCTTCCCTTGGTTGTTAGAGACTCACTTTCCTTCTTCCCATACATGGGATGCAATTCAAGCCATAATAGTTCCAAACCATGTTTTGCAATAATGGTTTTTTTTCTTATGTTGGATCCTCAAATTCATGGTAGGGGATCTGTGAATTTCTCTCTTATATTATTTGTGAATTTCAGGAATCATAGTTTATATTTACATGTCGTAAATTGTATGATGTAACTATAAGAATATAGCATCCCATGAACATAATAATTTTATAAAATACATATTGCATGCTACAAATGTTATTATCTTCTTCTACATTTCTAGATATTAATATATTATTAAAGTTATCGTACATTTACATTAATAATTTTTCTATTAAATTTGTGAGTTGAGTAATAAAAAAATATGAAGAGTAATTTTTTATTTTATTTCATATTAACAAAATTATATAAAATAATGATTGTCGCTTTTGAATATTTATGATATTGACAATATGATTTTATATTATAATTTTATTCATGGAATATTGAATATTAGCACAACATATAAATGAAAATAATTAATCCTAAAATAAAATTTTAACCCAATTATGCTCGAAACACTAATTTTTTTTGATAAATTTTATGGAGGCATGTAGATTATTATTGTTTTCTATAGATGATGATGTGATGGTCTCATGGTGTATCATTTTTTGATGATGATGTGATGGATTCAAGCTTCATTAGATTTGATGATTTTTTATGGGGGAATAAGGTTACATATGTGATGATGATTTGATGGTGGCACGAGGTGATTGTTGTGACGATACTGTGGTGGTGATGAATAATGCAATACGAAATTTGGGATTTATTGATTGTTTATTCATGGTTGTTTCTTGTTCATTTTTTCAACTTTTTTTACCTTTCAATTAATGTTGTATGCACTATAGTGTTTCCTTTTATTTTATATAGCTCTTGATGAGTTATATAATACTCGGTAAAGAAAAAAATTAATGAATTAAAATGAATAATAAGATGAGTGATGTGACTATTGATAAACATTAAAATGAACAACAGAATTGGTTAAATAATAATTAGTTATGAACTTATAAAATAATTATTTAATTTTGGAAAACATTGATATTTTTTTAATAGAATAACCTTAAATTTTAGTCATAGTAATGGAGGAAAGATTTTTTATAATGAAATTTTCTGGAATGGGTCTAAGGTATATAATCTCCCAACACGTGACTTTGTATTATAATTAGTCTTATTTTCTATGACTTATTATGAACCCCGCCTACATAAGTAGTGAAAACAACCAAACATTATGGGGTGATTTCTCAATCTACATGGTTGGCGAGGGAATGAATTACTGACGACTTCCTCTCCCATGATATCTCATAAATAGTAGTAATATAGTCTTTCTTACTCAAGATGTGATGTCTTGATATATAGGGTATGGTCACTCCTTGGTAGCAATGACCCTTAGTATCATTATATATATATATATATAAATATATAAATATATATGTTGGATATAATGGTTTGAAGATATATTATATAGATATAATTCAGCAGTAATGACTATACATGATATTAGTGTATTATGCAGGAGCTATATTGTATATATGTATAGTAAAAGATGTATAGGATGTGGTGGATTATTGAAATAAAATGTGGTTATGATGAGGAGTATTTGTATGTGATGAATTTTACGGATTTTAAGGTGACGTGGTGTTTTTCTTCATGGGATGTAGGATAGATAAGGCTTCTTAATAGGTAGTATGGTTATACAATTTTTGAGCACATGATTTAACCATTGTGTCATGAAAGAGAAAAACTAGTGGGTAAGTGGTTATTGATTACACGTCACATTTATATTCATTCATCATTACAATACTAACTTTTATGGGTCATTTGGACAGGGATACAGGGTGATTCATGAAATATATATTTTCTATTTAGGTAATGTTTTAGTTTATGTTTTTATTAAAATCAAATTTAATTGGATTCATTCACATTTTCATGAGAGGTTTCAGAGATTATTATACTAAATATACATTTTGAGCACATCTTATATATATATAACATATTATTAGTTTCTTTATAAGTATTTTCTTATTAAAATGATAATTAATATAGTAGGGATTGATCAGGAGAAGTTGGTGTTCATGGTCTATATTTCAAGAGAGTATTGTAAAAAAAACAACATTTTTTCTTATAGTATTTTATTACACAATGTGTATTAGGCTTGAAATGTGTTGTAATGGGATAAATTCTAAATTTATTTTAAGGATTTCATTTATCTTTTCCCATAATATCTCTTATTTTATTTCATATTGAGGAAAATTTATCCTTTTTTGGATTATATATGCTCATTTTTAGTCTCCAACATGTGTCCTATTGAAGGTGGATTTAGTGTTTATTATATCTCTCTCCTCACCATCATCCCAAGTGGTGTCCCTATTGGGATTTGGGGGTCATGATACATAGTTTCCATCCAATTTAGTTACAGGAAACACCTCATAAGTTTTATTGGAAACCCAAATTGGTGATCTATCTCCCTTATATATTCTATTGGAATTTCAACCAACTTCCACTATTCCATCACACTTAGATATTCTCTTCACAATGGTAAGAATTTTCTAAGAAACATATATAATAACAATGTAATTATTAATAACTACTATTAAATTTAATATTAATTATGAAAGATGGGGTTCATGAGTGTGAATATTTGATGATATCAAGGAGACATGGAAAGTTATCTCAAGGTTCCTTTACTATAAATCACATTATTGTGAGATTATAGTTTAGAAATTGAACATGTATTAATGTGTGGAAATTGGAACCCACAACATAAGGCTTCAACTATTAAATAGGATAAGAAGACATGGTTGGAGGCTTGGATTGAGTTGGGAGATCATTGTGTTACTTTATGGTTTGTGTTGTGTGATGGATTCTCTAGAAGGTTTTCATATATCATGTGGAAGCCCACCCTGAGGATATCATAGAGATTTTATAATCTTGTAAGGATTATATCAATTCTATTCATGTCAATCCAAATGTTAAAATCATTGGAATCTTGATTATATATTTTGTTAAGTATCAAGGATTTATTTTTTTAGCAAATAAATTTGTATCTCCATACGTCGTGGTATTTTCTATCAACATCTATCTTCTAATGACTTAATGAAAAGATCATATAAATTTATATTTTTATAATTAAAAAAATTTAATAATTTCATGAATGGATTTTATATTTTAACCCTTTTTATTTTATAATTAAATATCTATATTTTTAAATTTGGATTCATGGTTTTAATTGGGTTATAAGGAACCTTCATATACTTCATGAAATTACCACTACTGTTATGGTACCTTTCAGATTTGATAATAAAATTGAGATTTTTATTGTTTTTTATCTTTTTCAGGATCAAGGTTTTGATTTAATTGGTTTCTACCATAATTTAAAATGTAATTATATATACTGATAATGAGGATCTTAGTTGGAAAATAGTGTATGAGAAACTCCCAAATTTTTGTGTGGATTGTAATTCTGTTTTCATCAATCAGTATCAACATAAAAAAGACAACGACTTATAGACCAATATCCATGAAGTGGAGTTGGGAGTAGGATTTCATGTTGAAGCCTTTATAGGCTAATACTGACTTTTAATTTCTTAATGGACGTCCTATGGTAATAATGGGTCTTCTCTGTAGTGGGGCATGAAATAAGGATTTTTTTAACATGTGTAGTTACTTGATGTATCACCCTCTGTGAATCTAAAGTAGGTTTAATATATTGTTTCATATTTTGTAAATGGAAATATAATGCATTTCTAGCCTTGATAGGAGATGATGTCTACCTGAACTAGAACTATGATTATGATATAGATTGATAATCTTAATGGGATGGTACAGTCATAGGGATTGAATATTAATAAGGAATTTTTAGTCCAGCCATTCCAAGTCTTAAGTGAAAATAATTTTTTGCTTATTGAGTCACAATACAATTAGGGGCTTACTGATGTAGTAAATACACAATGTAATCCTGCATGAAAACTGAGTTAAAAACCAAGAATGAGTGAATTTATGTGGAATTATAGTTGAGTTGTAGCAACTATAATATTTTTTTACTATAGAAAAGTAATATAGTAGTTTTAATATTCAATAAAAATGAGATTTTTGAAAATTTATTGGGACATTAGGACACTATGCCTCTAGTCCATTTATGTAGTCATATTTGACTATATGAAATAATCATAAGGATGATTTATCAAAGAGGTAGAAGTAAAGACTTGGATCATTCGACACACAAGAAAGTCAGGGTGCAAGGGAGACATTCCATTTGGTTTTGGTACATTGTAGCTCCCCATGGGGGGGTTGTTTCAATGAATCCAAATAATATCCTTATAAGGGTGTTAATTTGGGGTTTTGGGATACTCTTAAATTAATTATTGGTATTCATGCCCTAGTTTCTAATATTTCAAAACCATGTCATAAATATTGATCACCAAAATATACTAAATTAGATATTAGGACACAAATACATTGTGACATTAATAGTCCAGTAAATACATCCAATTTCATTCCCATACATAAAGGAAACTACAACAGTGAAATTTGAACTAATGATGTTGTATGGGATGCTTCCTTTCTAGTCTTGGATGATACATGCACTGAATGAGACTCCAGGGATCAAAATAACTCCATGAAAATGGAAAAAATAGAGATGTGGATTTCATCCTAATGTATATAGAGTCCAGAGGACCAACCACAATATAAGCGTTTATTTTCAGGTGGAGTATTTAATGAATTTTATTATTTGAAAATGAAGGGAGATGTTGTTAAATCTTCTTCTACTTTGGAAAGTGCAGATTACAAATGGAATAGAACACACCTAGTTGTTTCCTTGGTGGGATAGTATGTTTTGTTGTTTTGACACAATTGGTTTTATATTATTTTATTTTATTCATAATTAATTATTTTTTTAGATTTCATAATGAGGAAATGAATTATTTTTCTAGCCCCATTCATAAATAGTGACTTTGATTTAATTTATTATAATAATGGGGCATCACCCATCGCTTATTTCAAATACTGTAATTAATATTATTTAATATTAAAATTAAATTATTAATTATTATTTTGAACATTTGGAATTATAATAAATATTTTTAACATTATAAAAAAATAAATAACTATATTAATAAGTAAATAGTTTTTAATAATAATTCAAATTTTAAAAAATAATTAAATGTCTAATTAATTATAATGAAATTATTAATTCATAATTAATTATTAATTGTTAGAGTGAATATTATTCCTAATTAAAGTATTAATTAATAATTAATAATACACTGTTAATTATTACATGATAAATATTTAATAATAAATATTACTTCGTAAATATCATTTTAAAAATATAAAATTATACATATTTTAAATTAAAATTACTCATTTTTATTATTAATTTGTTATATGATATTACAATATATATTAATTATTTCATTATAAATATTAATAGTGATGTGGTTAAATATTTCAGAAATAATATTTATACATTAATATTACTTTTCAATAATTAATACGTTATAAAAATTAATTTATAAAAATGATCTGAATTATCAATATTTATTTATAAGTATTACAATTTAATTACTTATTAATAAATAATTAATCATTTTTTATTAAATTAATATTTTTTTAACCTATCGCTATAACGTACCGAGAGATATTTTATCTTACTCCCAAGGTAATACAATAAAAACATTTTTCCAGACATTTGTAACCTTGTTTTTATGAAATAAACGAGGCTTATCATTTTGGGATAAATTTCATTCTACCAAAAAAATTATTAATTACATTATAAATATTTATAATTAAATAAAATAATTTTATGATTATTTGTTACATTATAATTATTTATTTTAGTTTTCATGACATGCATTGTGTTCCGTGATGACAGATGCAATGATCTTTATATTTATGTAATTATCTATTAATATTTATTTTTTATGTAATTAATTTATAATGATTTCTTGATATCAATAATAATTTATTTCTAGGTATATGGATGATAAAAAAACACATTTACAAAACATCACCTCTTATGGATTAGACCCCCCCCCCCCCCAAGGATTGTCACATGATCGAGAAAGCACATTAGTATTCTGATAACCTAATGGCATGTTGGCAAGAATGCCATGTTTTTTATTGAAGGCCCAAATATTGGGTATTTCAATGGCCCATTGGATGGCCCGATGGAAAAATATAATGATAAATAATAGTGTATTTTTAGTACCCTTCATCTTATATTTCCGAAATGGTACAATACTCCATTGCTACAACATCACTACATTATTATCAATTATATAATACTTGTAATAATACCTAATTACTATAGTACCAAAAAACCTCTTCTATTGTAATTCTATTTTTCCATGAAAAAATAGCCCAAATTGAGTGTCATCATGACATGATTTGACCCACTAGGACCCCATCTAGGATGAATACAGGCCAAGTCGGCCACCCAGAGCCTACCCCTAATAGGCTATGTTCTAGATACAAGCACCAAAAAGTCATATCACTAATATGGTTGGACTTATCCTACAAAAAAATAAACCTACAAACTTATCAATGAAAATATATATGAATTAATAAAAGCACATAATTAATGTAAACAACTAAATTACATCAAGCATGTAACCAAGGAAAATATATTAACAATGATATAAAACTCCAAATAAATAAATAAGAAAATAATGAAATGTACATTATCCCAAGGAAAAGACCAATATGTAACTGTGGGATCATGAAAATTCAACATCGGCACTCAAGAACTGTATGGAATAATGATTGTAAACAGAAAACACCAACATTATCCACTAAAAATATGCTCCACCGACTCCACCAGATCCTTAAAATTTCTGGGCAACATTTACCTAAGCATCTTATGATAAAACAAGAAATGGATAGCTTCTTGATGATGTAGGGGTGGGTATAAATATTCACAGTTGGATGAATTTAATAAATATAAGTTATTAATAGAAGATATTTTTTTAAACATAAATAATCCTAATATAATAAAACAAAAACATGTAACCAAAGTAAAGTAGGTCAACACTCCAAACCATATAGTTATTTGGAATAAAAATTAAAAAAGGGACCATATTAACCATAATATCAACAACCTTCAGATCACCATATACATTTTCCCCAAAATGCACCTCACTATATCAATATTGGGGGTCTTACCTTATCGAGGGACATGAATATTGATTAACCAAGTATATATACCCTATGGATGACCATTCCATAACCCAGGGGAAAGTAAATTATTAATTGATAGACAACCCTTAATTGACACATGAGAGTATACTAACGCCCCAGAGGTAATACTATTACCCAATACATGGGGGAGTACCTAATGTCCATCTATATTTGGGGGATTAATCTATGTCATGTATATTTCAATAGTGGTGTATCTAATCTCCAAAAATAAAAAACTACCCCCACAGACGAGAGGGGGGTACCTAACTCCATTCATATTTTAATATTTCACCCACCATGTACCATATATGCGGCATTACTACAATCCTGGAATTTCACAAATAATAACGTGGAAGCCATTAATGACTATGGGATCATAGAAATTTATGCTATATGAGAACATAATAAGAATAGACTAATAATACATTCGTGGATAAAATCATGGGGAAAATTCCATAATATTACTATAAATGGACCAATACACACCACTTCTAGTAGGGATATTGGGAATGTGTTTTCATTATTCACAAAGATCAATCATGGTGAAGTCAATAAATACTACATTGGTACATGACCTGTACGTCTAAGAGATATATTTCTAAAACCTAATGCAGAAAAAAGAAAATCTATATTATCCGTACATATATTACATGATGTCACCATGTAGTACATAGTGCGTTACACTTATATATACATAAAAACTATGTGGAAAAACTAATATGTATCAACTATTTGGATTTTAAAAATGTTCTCTCTATACGTGATGATGCCTAATTCTCAAGGTTCATGACATGTGTAACAAGGTTGTTTTCATTCAAATTTAACCTATCGGAAGACACAATCACATTCAACAAGGACATGTAGTAAAATCTAAAGGGACTGAAAAGGTAATACTTGATAAACTCTTACTTATTGATGAACTTCACCTTTGAAGTGCCACACTAATTATGGTGTGTTAATTTTAAGACAACACATATATGGATTTGAATTATTTCTGTCAATAAATATGTGTTGTTCTAAGGATGTTGTTAGGTGTAGATTTTATGTCTCTATTTTTCATAGAAATATTAATCTCCCCAGTCAATGAAACACAAATTTATTAAGAATAGATAAACCTATCCATTAACCAATTTAATATCCAAATAAATATCATCCTAATGAAAATATCACATATATGGTCACACCAAAAAAGTTTGTCTTAATAGAAGATAAAATAAGAAATTTTTTAAATTAGAAAACATAACAAATAAAATAATTCATCGAATGGAACTATAAAATCATTAAATCAGTTAGAGAGTTAAAAACATAAAAATAAGATCCAATATAGCCCCAAAATACTCACTATTATCATCCTATAAAAGGTTTATCCTTCAATTACTATAAATACCTTAATGGAATAAGGAATTTGAATTAAAGAAGATGTATTGATGAATTAAAAATAATGAAATAATGAACAGTCAACCACTGTGTGATTAATTTCACAACTTTTTGTTAATAAATTGAAATCATGAATAAAAATTATCAATGTGTTTATAAAAATTGCATTATAAGTAGGGAATGAGAATATTTATTATGAAACTATAGAGACTCTAATAATTTTCATGATTGAAAACAATCTTGTAATAAAATGACAACATAACATTACACATTAAAGACAAAAAAAATAGATCAATTAATTCTTTCATAATTACCACCTTAGATAGAATATTTTTGTGAAATATGTTGATTACCAATAATTAAATGTCATAAAATTTAATTTGGGTAGTAAATGATGGGAAGGAATTAAAATGGAATGTTTATTTTAAACCTTTGTTCAAAATAATTGGGTCAGGGTTCATCCCACATGTTAATGAACAACATCGATCTCATAGGATTATTAATTTGGATTTTTAATTTATGGGAAAAGTGATTACATGTATTTACTTTAATAGTTGTATACATTTTATTCATATTGAATCATACATTCATATTTTTTCTCTAAATGATGTGGTGAATGTTTTGTTCAAGATCACATTTATCATAATCAAATTAGATTGGGAAAAATTTTACTGAAATATTCCCATGAAAATTATTTATTGTATCTAAAAATTATGAATACATTGAATGTGAATTTTAGGATTAAAAATAGTTTTTAGACCTAATGTCATATAATTTTTTTCCATAAATTTCTTTACTCAAGGGAGAATATGTCTACCATAATTTCAGAATATATTATCAATAGTTTAGAGTAAATTTTTTTTCCAAAAAAAATATTCAATCATATCATGAATCTAATAATTCAAATAATGAATATAAATTTTTACACAAAGTTATTATTAAATTGAAAAAGATTTATTAAATTATAAATTTATTGAAATTATTATGATAAATGATATTAAAATTATAAAATGAAATAACCATGTATTTTATGAATAATTAATCACAAAAGAACTCATCAAAATATAATGAAATTTATATTGTTTCAGTTGATAATTTGTGGCTCATGACCCGTGGGACCTAAATGACATATTTTCATGTAAAAATAGTGTAGCATGTTGTACTCTTACTTAGGAAACATGAAATTAGACACCTAGTTATATGATATGTAATATTTATATATCTTTTAAAATCTAGAGTTATTGGTTATGGACTATATGAGGTTCATAGTAGAGTTCAACCTGATGTATAGTTATGAAATTTGAAACATTGTTTCATGAAAACATGGGATATATTTAGTTTTTCATAATTCTATGCTTATTTCCAATATTATTCATTTTAAAATCCCATAGGGACCCCATATAACCTTTCTAGTAGTTTTTTTCCATCCTTCATTATTCTAATTCACACCATCTAAAAATTCTTTTAAACCATCATGAATCTCATTTTCAGCCACATTATGTTTATGAAGATCATGAATTATCAATTTGTCAAATATTGAATTATCATTGAATCTCCATTGAAATCAATAAAAAGAAGGAATGAATATATTATATTGTGGTCATTAGAGGTGGATCCGACCATCTATGGATGTGACCACATTAATGATTCATCTAAGAATATGAATATATGATTCAAATGTAATTTTCTATTCACGGGTGTAATGTTTCTCTTTTTTTACAATCATTTTATTTCAGATTAATTCCATTAATTTATAATTTATTAAATAATGATAATTACTACATTAAATTATCATAATAAAGAATAATCATGTTATAAAAGAAATTCAAGAACATCCATAGAAATAAAAATTCACTACAATCATGGAAACAATATCCCCACATTTATAATATGTTAGAAATAACATATCAAAATAGATAAACTAGTGTTATTAATTCTGAATATTACACAATTTAATAATATTATTTCGTTTATTTTGTTGATAATATAATAATATTAAATTAAACCTTTATGTTTCTATTATAAATAATCATTTTTTATATTCAAATAATCAAATAATTATATTTGTGCATTTTTTGGGATAAAATGAGGAATTACATGGAACATTCATAGTGGGAAAGAAAATAGTATACAAATTTATTATCAATTATCCATCAGTTATATATTTTAATTTTTAAAATATGATCATCATTGGAGTGATTTTTAGTGGGGAAGAAATTTCAATGGTGAGATATGAATTAAAAGTAACATACAATGAGGCCCTACCTAATTAAGTATTCTGTGGTATATGATGGTCACATCATGACATGTGGTTTCCATTTTCACCACCACCATGAAGATAAAAATGAATGAAGAATGCATAGGGAAACCTTCATTTTACAATTTGTGAGTCAGGTGAATTATTCCAAAATTATTCTACCAACACAAAAAATAGAAAAATTTACTTCTCTAATATATGATATTGGATAATTAGAGTGAGGGTGAATTATTCCCATAATTTAAGCATCTTATTTCCCATTATAAATCACATTATTAACATCCACCATCTTTATTACCACAATTCTTCATTTTCATATCAATGAATGTATAAAAATGGGTGTGTCTATAATATCATGTTGCATGTCATCATTACATGGACCTAATCATAAAATTAATAGGAATATTCACTTCCATGTAACTACAAAACTAAAAAAATATATATATATTTTTTTAATTTTTTCAATTCGTTAAAATTTTCAATCCCAGGTTTAAAAAACATTCCATCAAAATTATAACTATAAAAGGAAAATTCCCTTATCCCACACACAACATTGATATCATAATTTTATTTTTAGGACATCATTTAAGAAAAATGAAATTATGTCAAATGAATTTTTAAAAAAAATATTTAATTTATATTATTTAATTTTTGAATGAACGCAATGATAATATTAAATGAACTAACTTTGTTACCACCTCATAAAATAGAAATAATAATATTAAAATGCATTGTTAAAAATCTTAATTAGTTTAATCCTCCCTAACATAAATATATTTTCTAAAAATTCCCAAATATAAAAATGTGGTGATGGTACAGAGCTAGAAACTATGTATCAAACTACAATGATTTCCAATGATTGATCCCATTCTTCCATGGAGTAATAACCAAAAAATTGACTTTACCATAAAGGATATTGTTCTACCAGTCTCTAATATCCTCTATGTAGTTTATAAATGTAATATCTTCCTCAAAATCTATCACTTCTTAATCAATAATGGGTGATGATCCATGCACATATTTACTCAACCTTGATATAAGAAAATAAAATTCACCTAGTTCATCTTGATAGGAAACTCATGGAAATAAGAAACCTTTGAAAAATTACTCTGAATATAAAATGTTCCAAAAAACTATGAGAATAATATAACAACCCAACCTATACTCATCAAACAACATTAAGGGGAGACCATTATAAATATGTGGTCCCACACATTATACATTGAGGTTTTGTTCTTCTCTCTGTACAATATATCAAAGGAATATTTCCTATGATCATACACTGCTAGATCACCTATACATGCTCAATTATCAATTTCACTGTCTCATCCCCTATAAGGGATGTCATGACCCGCCTTCACAAAGATGATGCAAGGGACAACAGAATGTCAAACCCTTTTTTCATCATGTTTAAGGAGAGATAATGACCTCCATGACCCGCCTTCAATAGGTCCCGGAGTGGTGAATAGCACCAAGGGTATATAATCACACACAAGATAGACGAAATTACCCTTTTTCTTTAATTAGATCGGGGGATAAGATAGTAAATCCCACAATACCAAAACTAAAATTACAAATAAAGCCCAAACAAACCATTCCCAAATGCATGTTCCAAAAGTAAAAGATACAAACGTACAACGCAACTACAAAGGTAAAGTACCAATGTAATAAAAGCAGCAACTGCAACTATCCCATTGTCTGAGCTATTATGTCCCTGCACGATTTCTGATGTCCTCCTGGAAACTTGAAAGCAAGTTTATATACATAGGGTGAGAATACGAGTATAATCAGTAGGGAAAACCAAAGGATCTCATGCACAAGTGGGGAGGCATTCTATTGCCCTGAGAGAAAATGGGATAACCAAAACATATAGAAAGGTACACTATCCAGCCAAGCCTCACCAAGGCCCACTCCCCAAATAACGCAAGTCATGTAATGTATAGTAATAGCACATTGAGATTTGGAACCCCGCGCCTCTTTCCCACTGGTTATTGAAGACATCATATGCATCGCACCAATCCTGCCGTTCTCACTGCAGTCCCACTGCCACACCCGCCCGCACACACGTGGGCCACAACAACACGTCCCTCCCGCAGAGACCAGTGCCACTACGTCATCCCACCCACAGACACCTGGGACACAACCACCATGCATAATCACACCCGCAAACAGCTGTGGCAGAACAACTAATTCCACCCTCGAAGACACCTAGGCCTCATCCCGAAGACACCTGGGAAACAACCTGCCCACAAACACCTGGGCCAACCACCACAACTACCCATCCCGAATATTCTTGCACTAATAATGGACTTCAGGCCATCACAACCTACCTGAAAAATCATGGATTATTCAAGAAAGGGAGAGGAAAAGGAACCAATATCCGGCCACTCATTGGAGTGTTGGGGAAAACACCCTCCCCCATGAAATGGGGGTGTTTAGAACTAATGTTCTCAAATTGTGTGGGGCGCGAATAAGAAACATAAAAGCTTCAGATATATGTATAGGTAACAAACCCTCATCCCGACCAAGGGGTTCTGAAACCTAAGCACAAACACCCTTGTTACTATTCATTCATAAAAGACCCACGAGATTCACGGTCAAGTAACAACACATTCCCAAACTAATTCCCTATTCAACAATTCTTGTTTTCATGTTCAAGGGATCCCATTTAGGTGAATTCTGCACTATCGGGCAACTAACAGGCATAAAAACAAAACAGCCAAACAAAAATTTAAACATTTACACCTGGTTATCTTGTAAAGTAACAACAACAAAAGGGGATTATTGAGATCTCTAAATGTACTAGAAACAATGAAAACCCCGAGACATAGCCCCATGTCACCAAAACTAGGAACCAACGATTTCACAACAATAGAAGATCACACCCGAGTTCATGTCATAGTAGAAAAACCACACAACTTCAGATTCAAAACCAACATCCGTACCACAAAAAAGGATCCCATCCTCACCCATAGCACCCCACATGAAATCAAACAGAACAACAAGCCTACTACCAGAATAGAGAAGGGAAGCATCCAGGTTCAAGAACATCATTCATTATTTTATTCTTTTTGTTGGTTAACCGAGGTGACCACATAGGGCTTATATTTACTGGGAATCCATTTAATCCACCGAGATTACGTAATCAACCAATTTATGTTACAGTCATTTAATAACAATAGAATAGAAGGGTTCTTTAGTGTGCAAGGTACGACAATCAATGGCAATGATATTCAGTGAGCATAGGACATCATAATTCACAACACATATCAATATATAAGAGTACAGTAGAATATCGATCAACACCCCTTCATTCATTAATGTCTGTTCCTTATCTTTATTATGTTTAGTTTCACCCATCCCCATATAAACAAAAGCATACCCACCCCACATGATACATAGTAAAGAGAGACGAAGGACAAATTCCTACATGATTGATCAAAGATCGGAGTTCTTCTCTACATGGAAAGGACATGGGAAAGCTCTACTTGAAGGGGAGGAATTTCGTGGACTCCAAGAGGTGCAGAAATATCTAGTTGAGGTGCACCACAAGCCACAGGAAGAGAGGAACTCTAGGCGCATCGGAAGAAAAAATAAATCCAGCTGAGGAGGAAAAAAATAAGAAACTCTACCGGGAGATATAAAAAGGAGATCCTACTTGTATGGGATATGGTATTTTGAACGCCAGGAAAGTCGGATCATGGTTTCCTACTGAGGTGGGCAGTTACACTTGATGATATTATGTTTCTATTTAATATCCCTCATTGGGGAGGTTTCTCGGGATTTTTAGGTATTAATTATGGGATTTAAATGGCTTTAAAAAGGGCAAAAGAGTTAATTTACATCAAAAATTACGTTGCGGGAGAAAGACTAGAAAAATAAAACGGAGGGATGGGTGAGGACATGGGGCCACCGTGATCGGTGCTACTATTTTGGTGGAGCCTCATTTTACCAATATAATTGACAGGGGGGGTCCGTGGCATTAAATCGGATACCTCTCAAACTATTCTCAACCTCGTGAATTAAAACCAGATCAGAAGAAAAAGGAGAGGAGTCCGAACAACCACCTCGAAAGATACATCTCAATAGTAGACCTGTACAATTACAATAATACCACTCCTCTCCCCCATGAAACCACGCAAAACAAAAGATTAAACTGTACGGTCATGTGTTTAGGGGTTTCCCTTCCTCCATATTAAGATACAATCCGGTTTGGGCGGAATTGACTCGCCCGAACGGGTTAAGGTGCATCCACTCTAATGAATCTTAAATAGTGATTAGGTCCTCCCCTACCCTCATTTCAGGACACTTCACACACATCCACAAAAAATTAAAACCACACATTTCACAGCCAACAAGGTAAAGCGTTCAATCACAAAAAGTACAAATATAACAACACAAAACTCAAAACAACTCTGGGTGCTTGGCACACATTTGTGCTTCCCGTTCCAAGGTACTCTCCTCAAACCCACCATGCCTCCACAACACACGAACCAATGGAATGGTTCGTCCACGAATCACCTTCTCTTCATGACCTTCGATCATTACTGGTCGCTCTACGAACATTGCATCGTCCCCTATATATAGCTCTCCGCAGTCGAGGATGTGTGAATCGTTATGTAGATATCGTTGAAGCTGGGACGCATGGAAGACCTCATGCACCCTTTGTAGTTGCGGTGGTAACACAAGCTGTTAAGCCACATCGCCGACCCACTGCAACACCTTGAAGGGTCCGACGAACCTGGGAGAAAGCTTACTTCCCCTACCGAACCTCCACTACCCACGCCGAGGGGAGACCTTCAAGAACACTTGGTCCCCAACCTAGAACTCCAAGGGTATCCTCCAATCATTGGAATATGACTTTTTTCGGTCCATTTCCGCCTTCATCCTCTTTCATATAAGCTGCACCTTCTCTATCGTGCTCTGCACCACCTTCGGGCCAAGGATGCCTACCTCTCCGACTTTTGTCCTGCACACGGGTGATAAACATGGCCTCCCATACAAGGCTTCGAACGGGGCCATACCAATGGTAGAGTGGTAGCTGTTAGTGTAGTCGAACTCTAACAGAGGCAAGTGTCGCACCCACGATCCCCCAAAGTCCAGAACGCATGTTCGAAGCATATCATCCAAGGTCTTGATGGTGCACTCTATCTGTCCATCTGTTTGTGGGTGGAAAGTAGTACTAAGACGTAATCGGGTTCCAAAAGAAAGCTGCAATCCTCTCCAGAATCATCAGGTGAACCGTGAATCCCTATCCGAGACTATGGATCTCGAAAATCCATGCAACCGAACCACCTCATCCACATACCTCTATGCTAAGGCATCCACTGCACCTGACTCCTAGATCACCAGAAAGTGATCCGATTTCGTCAACCGGTCCACCACTACCCTGATAGCGTCGTAGCCTCCTTGAACCTTGGGTATCCCTGTGATGAAATCCATCGAGATGTCATCCCACATCCACTCGAGAACATATAATTGTTGCAACAAACCGCATGGAACACGTCGTTCAGCCTTCACCTACTGACACACTTTGTATTTGGCCACGAACTCTGCCACCACCTGTTTTACCCCAGGCCTCCATAACTGTCATCCTCAGACCTCGGTACATCTTGGAAACTCCAGGGTACACTACTATTGATGATTTTTGGAATTCACCAAGAAGCGTCTCGGGAATCATCTCTAGAACAAACATATTCCCTCAGAAAAGCATCTGATTCTGACCACCCGCTGTCCACCCTTCCAGGGAATCACCTTGGTTAACCCATTCATGCATCACTTCACTACCTGAGTCTCCCCACTATGAATCCTCCACCTGTCATAGTAGAGAATACTTCACTGTCATCTGATACAGAAAACCCCTGCCACCATCCATCCGTGCATCCAGGTGCAGGGCAGCCAACTCTTCCAACGCCTTCCAAGTATCCTCCTACTCTCAAACCGCATCCCTCTTTGACTTCCTGCTCCAGGCTTCATCCACCAAATTCCCTTTTCGTGAGTTTTTGGAAATATTGATCTCGTAGTCCTGAATGAACTCCATCCACCTCCACTTCTGTAAGTTCAAGTCCCACTGGGAGAAGACATACATTCAGCTCTTGTGATCGGTGAAAACCAAGAAGCGCTCCCCGATGAGGTAGTGCTGCAACATATTTAGTGCAAACACGACTTCAACAAGATCCAAATCATGGGTGGAATAGTTACACTCATTGGGACGTAACTACCTAGACCCATAGGAGTCACCCCTTTCCGTTGCATCAACACACATCTGAGGCCTTTCCCTGAAGCATCACAGAACACCTCATACGCCACCCCGTCTTCTGGAAACCTCAGCACTGGGGCACTAAACAACTTATCCCTCAGATAACTAAAGGCCACCTAACACTACTAATCCCACACGAAGGCCTTGTCCTTTTTGGTCAAGGCTGTCAAAGGTGCCACAACTCAAGAGAAGTTGGGCACGAACCTCCGATAGTAACTTGAAAGACAAGGAAACAACGAACCTCTGCCACGTTCTTGGGTGTCACCCAAGAAACAACCGCCTTGACCATAGATGGGTCCACTACTATCCCCTACTTAGACACCACGTGCCAAAGGAAATGCACTTCTCACGTCCAGAACAATCACTTGGACAACTTCCCATAGAGATGGTGCTGTTGGAGGACCTCTATAACTATTATCAGATGCTTAGCATGATCCTCATTTGATCTTGATTAGATCAGGTTATCATCAATAAACAAAACTATGAACCGGTCTGTATATTCCCAGAATACGGAGTTCATGAGCCCCATGAACACAACTGGTGCATTATTAACACCGAACAGAATGACTACAAACTCATTGGGCCCGTATCTGCACATAATGGTAGTCTTAGAGATGTCACCTTCCCTCACCCCCAGCTAGTGGTATCCTGAACACAGGTCAAGCATAGAGAACCAACCTGCTCCCTTCAGTTAGTCAAGGTGATCATCTATCCTCGTGAGGGGGTAACGGTTCTTGACAGTTTCCTGGTTCAATCTCTGGTAGTCTATGAACAACCTTAGACCACCATACGACTTCTTGGCGAATAAGACCGGAGAACCTCTTGGTGACTCACTTGGTCGAACAAAGCCCATCTTCATCAGATAGTCAATCTGAATCTGTAACTCCCTCAACTCAGAAGTTTTCATCTGGTAGGGAGCCATCAATATCGGACGAGCACCAGTTTTCAGGTCTATCCCGAACTCGATATCACATCGAGGGTGTAGAGTTATCACCTCTTCAGGGAAGAAGTCCATGAAATCACCGGCGACCCATGAAATATCCACCATCTATGCGTCCAACGAATCCACTGAAAACTCAGAAAATAAGTAAAGGAGGGGTTCCTCTCGCCTACTGCACCTCCGGCCAACCAGCTTGTCGATATAAGTTACATGCTGACCACCCAAATTTGAAAACACGACCCTTCCTCAGAAGTAGTCAACGATGGAACATACATATAATATCCATAAAATGACTAGTATTACATTGTATGTTTGTATCTACAACAGAAGAAGATCCCTGACTGACTGATGTGGCCCTATCATCAGTCTGCATCCTTGACAAACATACAATAAGTCGGTCTGTCCTCCGACTGGTGTGCTGAACTCCAGGGGAACTGGAAGTCTCTCAGCGTCTAAACCCAGATCATGTTCCAGACTGGATGTAACAATGGAGTGAGAATCTCCTATATCGAACAAGGAAAATTTAATGGTACTAAACAAACTGATCGTACCTCGAACGACTTTTGGCACTACTGGAACTGCTGCCTCCGTGATGTGAAATTTTCCACACCCAACTCTTCTACATCTCGGTTGTCATCCACCTCCCCGACCACACCCTACTAGGGGTCCCCGAGGAGTTCCCTTAGGTTGGACTCCTCCTGCAATGTCTTCCCTTGGAGGAGCGGGAGCACGTTGCCCATGCTGCTGCTGAAAGGGACAAACTAGAAAATGCTGCTGCTGAGGTGGGTGCTGAACCTGCCCACCCCCACCAAACTGTACTCTATCTGTGCACTAGTTTCAAAGGTACCCATGGCTTCTATAGATGAAGCACCTCGGTCTAGGGCCCGAAGTGAAAGTGCACGGACTGGGAGATCGGAATTGGAAATACTGTGGCAGGCTCCCTAATGGTCAGAACCTAGAGGGCCTTGATGCTGGAGGTCTGCTGCTGACATCCTCCCCCTTTGACGAGCCCAACTGGATTCGTTTTCGTGACACACCTCCTAGTGTTTAAAACCTATCCACCTCTTTATCCTTCTTATGCACCTCTATGTTTGTTGGTAGGGTGAAGGGAGTAACATTGTACTGAAGAGAAGGTCAGATTACCTCCTCTAAACATCTCACCTGAGACTCCTCATCCGGAAATAGGTCCGGAGGGAAGTGAAGAAGATCCTTGAACTTGATCCCCTACTCTCTCGGTGACATGGTCCCCTTATTGAGGGATAGAAACTCTTAACTCTTCTCAGCCATCATCATGGAAGAGAGGAATTCCTCCCATACCTGCTTCTCAAAGTGAGTCCACCTCACCTCAATCTCCCTATTATCCCCATGATAATGTGTCCACCACTGATGCACTTCTCCAGGTATCCAGATGACAGACAGAGGAAACCAGTACTCCGTCGGATCCTGAATTAGGCAGAAATCTATCACTAGCTCCTCGAGCCAGCTCTCCGCCTCCATATCTGAGGTGTAGCCCTCGCACATCCCGTGGGTCGGCTGCTGAAAGGCGCGAATCATCCTCTGCCACTGATTGTCCTCCTCTTTTCGATCAGCCTTGTACCGATCGGCCAAGTCAAACTCCTGGGCCTTGATCGCCCACACCACTCGTGGTCGTCTCCTAGGCACCATAGTTGCAAGGTAAACAAGGAATGCCAAAGCCCGAGTAGTGTCGAATAGTGTTCTTAAATTTTATTAGACTTATTTATTTATTTCGAATCCCCAAGACAACCATGAAACATGAGAAAACAAGTCATTATGATTCATGTACCTTTCCTAGGGTTCCTACCCTGCAATCAGTGTGTCCTCACTTTGTCGTTCGGTAGGTCCAGAGTCCTTGCATCAGATCACGGGGGGCCCTAAAATCCAGTGTCCTATCCGGTCTTCCAGACCTAATTCACGCACCAAGATCTCCCAACATTGTTTCCCTACCATCCCATGCAATCCTCACTGTGCCAAACTCTAGACTCCATCCTACTTCTCAACCTCTCCCCTATGATACCATTTTGTCACAACCTACCTTCACCAAGATGAGGGAAGGGACAATAGATTGGATGACCCTTACTTCTTCAAGTTGAAGGAGATATAATGACCACCGAGACCCATCTTCAATAGGTCCCGGAGTGGTGAATAGCACCAAGGGTATATAATAAAACAAAATATGGAATGCATTACCCTTTTTCTTTAATAGTATCGGGAGATATGATAGTGAATCCCCCAATACCAAAACTGTAAGTACAAGTAAATCCCAAACAAACCATTCCAAGATGCATGTTCCAGAAGTAATGATACAAATGTACAAGGAGACTACAATGGTAAATTAACAAAGAAATAAAAACAGCAACTGAAATTTTCCCAATGTCCGAGCTAGTATGGCCCCACACATTCCCTGAAGTCCTCCTGGAAACCTGAAAGAAGTTTTATATACATAGGGCGAGCATACGAGTATACATAGTAGGGAAAACCAAAGGCTCTCGTGCACAAGTGGAGTGGCATTCTAATTCCCGATGAGAAAATGAGATAACCAAAATATCTAGAAAGATAAACTATCCACCCAAGCCTCACCAAGGTCCACTCCCCAAACAATGCAAGTCAAATAATGTATAGTAATGGCACATCAAGATTTGGGTACCCTGCGCCACTTTCCCACTAGTTATTGAAGACATCCTACACATCGTACCAATCTTTCCATTCTCACCATAGTCCCACTGCCACACACGTCGACACACACCTAGGCCACATCCACATGTCATGCCCCCATACACCTGGGCCACAAACACCACGCATAACCACACCTGCAAACACCTGGGTCCCAAAAACTACTGCCACGCCCGAATACACTTGGGCCTCATCCTGAAGACACTTGGTAAACAACATGCCCACAAACACTTGGGCCAACCACCACAACAACCTTTCCGGAATATTCTTGCGCTAAAAATGGACTTTGGGACATCGCAGGCTGCTCGAAGATTTTTGGGCTATTCGGGAAAGGGAGCAGAAAAGGAGCCAATAACCATCCACTCATAGGAGTGTTGGAAAAACACCCTCCCCCATGAAATGGGGGTGTTCGGCACTAAAGTGCTCAACCTGTGTGGGGTGCGAATAAGGAAATAATAGCTAAAGATACATGTATAAGTAACAAACACTTATCCCAACCTAGGGTTCCAAAAACTAAGCACAAAAACCCTTGTTACTATTCATTCATAAAAGAAGCCATGTCACTCATGGACAAGTCACAACCCATTACCAAGCTAATTACCCATTCAACCAATCTTGTTTTTAAGTTCAAGTGATCCCATTTAGGTGAATTATGCAGTACCGGGCAACTAACAGACATAAACACAAGCCATGAAAAGAGAAACAACCAAACAAAAATTTAATCATTTACACCCTGTTCTCTTGTAAAGTTACAAAAACAAAAGGGGATTAGTGAGATCCCTCAATGTACATGACACAAAGAAAACCCTGAGACATAGCCCCAAGTCCCCAAAACCAGGAACCAACGATTTCTCAACAATAGTGGATCCCAGCCGAGTTCGTGTCACAGGAGAGTAACCGCACAACTTCATATTCACAACCAACTTCCATACCACAAAGGAGGATCCCATCATCACTAACATCACCCCATATGAAATCAAATAGAACTACATGCCTACTACAAAAATTGAAAAGGGAAGAATCCAGGTTCAAGCACATCATTCATTATTTTCTTCTTTCTGTTGGTTAGCCAGGGTGACCACATAGGGCTGATATTTTCTGGGCATCCATTTAATCCACCGATTTTATGTAATCACCCAATTTCTACATTATAGTCATTTAATCATCACAGAAGAAAAAGGTTCATCAGTGCACAATCAAAGACCACCAACGACCATGATTTTCAGTGAGCAAAGGCGCACATAATTCACAACACATATCAATATAAAAGAGTACAGAAGAATATCGATCACACCCCCATTCATTCTTTAAATTCCGTTCATTATCTTCTTTAATTTTTCCTTCATCAATCCCCACAGAATAAAAATAGTTCCCACCCTGAATGATTCACAGAAAAGAGAGGCGAAGGAAAATCCCTAATTGATTGATCAAAGATTGATTTTCTTCTTCATGCGCTAAGAACAGGGGAAAGCACCACATGCAGGGGAGGAATTCTGTGGACTCCAAGAGGTGCAGAAATCTCCAGACGAGGCGCACCACAAGCCACTAGAAGAGAGGAACTCTAGGCGCACCGGAAGAATAAATAAATACAGTCGGAAAGAAAATAAAAGGAGAAACTCTAGCAGGAGATATAAAGAGGATATCATACTGTTATAGGATATAGAATTTTGAATTCATATAAAGTCAAATTGTGGTATCCTACATGGGTGGGCAGTTACACATTATGATATTACGTTTTTATTTAATTTCCCTCATTGGGGATGTTTCTCGTGATTTTTAGGTATTAATTATGGGATATAAATGGCTTTAAAATTGGTAAAAGAGTTAATTTACGTCAAAAATTACGTTGCAGGAGTGGGACCGGAAAATGAAAACAGATGGATGGGTGAGGACACGGGGCCACCATCATGGTGCCACCGTGACCGGTGCCACAATTTTGGTGGAGCCTAATTTTGCAAAAGTAATGGCCATGGGGGTTCGGTCCATTACAAGTGAAGTGTCACTGATATTTATCCTTTATAAGGGATACCTTAATGGGATCTAACCTAAATAATTGAAATCTACCATGTCAATATAATAATTTTAATTATTTTGTATACAAACATTATTAAAAGATGTTATTATCCCATATCGTACAAATATCTAGTATGAATGCTTAATATAAATACTAATGAATCACAAGACCTCACTCAGTCTATATATCTTAATGGGGGTGAAAATCTATAATAAAATGTAGCAAGGTCCAAATAACCTCCAATAAACTACTTAAAAATGGGACATTAAAATGTCATTGCATTCAAATATAATCAATATGGTTACCCCATAAAATTATAAAATCTACTTAATGAAAATTTTTTCAATCTTCTTATCAAAATAATGTTCTATAATTGGAATATATTGATCATAAATGGATTTCCCGTAATCAATAACCATGAATGGGTCATGAAAATTTTCAAAAATTTGTATTATAGTCACTAAAACAAATTATATTATATTCCATGTCTACTAAATAAATACGTGGGGTTGGATAAGACTTGTGTAAAACTGGTTCATAGCATTTACATTTTGACAGATTTGGCCTTAATAATAAAACTCAATCAGACCATTTATCATTCATGTCCACCATTACCAATGCCTATGATCTTAGAACATATTTTCAATGCCTATATGTATTCCTAAATGGGATATCTGGAACTCTATAAAAACTCCACATGAATCAATGTCAGAACGACTAACCTTACTTTAAATAGTATGTCATTCATCATATCTTTTCAAAACACCATATGTGCACCTACAGAAATAATCTAATCTTGCAGAAAATCTTAGTTGATATTTTCATGATTGTCCTCCCCCACCTGAAGTATTAGTGTAGGGGTATAAACCATTTACATAAGGTAAATAATATCTCTTTTTATTACATAGGATAACCATTATGATTCCATTTACTTAGATCCCCCTATCCCAGTTGAACATGAGTTTTTTAATGTTCATCAAATAGATTAATTACCTTTCACTATTTACAGAATATCCTGAAGTCATTGTCTTGTAGGAACTATTTCTATCATCTAAATCTCAATTTTATGGTACTTTATAAAATGATATAAATCATGATATTTGGGTCTTTTAATATCATAAATCTCCCACTGATATGATATTGTTTCAAAATATTCAAGTATACATAAACATTTACAAGCTCAAATTCATGGGTATCATAGTATCACAAATTTTGTATCAGCTTCCTAGACTGAAAAGTAATAATATCACACCTAAGTGGACTAAAATAATAAGTAGTCATAAACTCATCAATTTCAACAGACATCCTGGTGAACATTTGAATTAACTGTAGTACACTATATACTAAAATCATTCTTTTGTATTACATAATACCATATTACTTATAATTATCTTTATAATATCCTATAGAAATATCTAGATATCCTCATTATAAATGAATGACCTCCACTTTTGAGTAAGCATATTCATAGGGAATTCTATATAAGTTAAATACACTACTAATAATTAATAGTATAGATATAGTCCGAGATATCAATGCTAATAAAACACTATCTTTTGATGAACCCATGACATCACTTCCTCAATCATCCCAGGATAAACTATAACACTACCCAATGAGATTACATGATTGACGAAATGAACATCTTGAATCTAGAACATTATCTAGGTTTTTTCTCTATATATATGTTCCTCAAATTTTATTTCATGAATAATCCCCAAATGTTTAGCATACTCCTATATATGTTAATAAATGAGAAATTCAACAATGAAAACCACCATAAACCTGTAAATTTTCTAAATGAAAAGCCTATGAATGGGTGAAATAATAGTAATGTGGTATTTTTCTTATTTAATTACATTACTATGAACTCATAGGGTCATTATTGAAACATTAATGAGGTATTATTGATGTATTCCAAAAACACTACAATTTGGTAATAATGATAGACGACATCATTCATAAAAAATCATCTAGATCAATTTTTTTGGTTAACAAGACAATTAAATAAAAAAATTGGATATTTTTTATTATATGTAAACTAATTCTTGTAGAGATAGTTAATAAAAATCCTCAGTATCAGATTAATTGTCATATTCAATAGAATGTGAGATGTGTAGGGATACAGAAGCAGTTTGTTAAGTCCATTCTATAAAATATCATCAAAATGTACCTAAAAAACCCCACGCTTTTCTAGGGATATCTAATATGTCTTTACTGATATGAGTTATATCCTAGGGTTTAAGATGTTACTAAAATAAAACTCATGAAAAAAAGGAAAACATGGAACTTCTTATAAAACATACATATAATACTAAAATACTATAGGAATGTTCTCATTAAAAATATTGATTGAACACAATTCCTCGTAAGAAGCTGCAGGGTAATTAACTGTATTCTTTTAAGGGATATCCTTACTCATTGTATATGAGGATGATATTCACTAGTATAGGAGATCCTAGATTATTCTGGACAAAGACATATAACTCTATATCAATATAAATCAAGCCATGATTTTAACACCCCAAGAATTCATAGTATTTATCTCATTAAAGTAATCCAATAGCCTGCGCACTATGCAACACCGAGTTCGATGGCACCACAACTTATTAAACTAACCATTAAAAAATATGTTATGAATGGTTTTAACTATATTTTGAATCTTATATACTCTATATAATTTTAGCATCCATATTACGAGTTCGAAAGACATAATATTAGAACAAATTTATTTTTTCAGATAAAATAAATAGTTTTCAAAAAAAATTACAATTTTACCACCTTTTAATGTAGAACCCATTTTAAAACAAATATTTACAATTTTATGTATTCAATTTAACTAAATTAAAATATTCTTTTGAATCGGGACAAAAAAATTTAGTTTGGATAATTTTTTGGTACTTTTCTGATACTTTCATATTTTGATGAATAGTGAAAAATACTATGATTTAAATAAAAATTTTTATTGGAATAACTTATAGTGATAAATTATGAATTTTAATTGTTTTAAAGTATCATTATATTATATTTTTATCATTTAATACAATTTTAGTCATTATAAGTAACTTCACATTTAAATTTTACATAAAAACGTTTCAATATTTTGATAGGTTTTACTTTTTAAAAAAACCCGTATTTTAGTTTTGACAATGGGAATTAATTTTAAATTAATAAATTAAACTTTTATGTTTGAAATTCGGTAAAATAGACTTCATATTTTAATTCAGAATATCAAAATTACCTTAGGGTAAATTTTTGGTATTTATCTGAAAACGTTCATTTTTATGAATAGTGAAAAAACTCTGCATTTTCGATTGAAAAAAAAACATTTTATTTAAATACTTAGTTATTTTATATAAATTTTTATGAGGTCAATATCGATACATAATACCTTTATATTTTCAATGTAATTCATTGGAGTAAATTTTAAAATTAGTTTAGATATATGAAAATTTATCGAACATTCTTCCCTCTTTTACCCACCTTCTAAGAGAATTTTGAAATTTGAATAAAACATAATTTTACCGCTTCTATGAGTTTAATTTAAAAAATCCGAGAAACACTATTTATATCTGTGAGTAAAATTTTTTTCAATAAGATAAATTTTTTTTGGTCAATAGTAACTTTTTACTTTTATTTACCACAGTTAAAAATAAATAGAGTAGTTAAGGGTAATAATGATATTATTATTATCCTAACACATGTTCTAATTCGATTAGATAAGTATAATTCGACCAAAAACATCCTCATGAATAATATATGATTCTATTTGGTCCCCATGGATTAGATTAGGACAATTAATATTATATCATTTAAAGAAGAGTTAAAAGAGTTAAATTCAACTTTTTAATATCTAAACTATTTTTAATATAGGGTAATACATAATAAATATACTACTACAAATATTCAATGGAAATATAATATTATATCCTACATAATGATATATTATTTAATATATTTATATGTTAAATAATTTATTTTATTTATGATACAATGATGACACAACAATTACCTTAATAATGAAATATTAAAATAATTGATGTTATAAATATACAAATAAAATTAATTTGATTCTTTTATGAATTCCACTAATATTCTAGGTTAATATGAGATGTTAGAATTTTGAATATGAATTTAGTTCGATGTAAAAAAGTTGTTATTACTTTAAAATAATCATTTAATAAATAATTTCAAAATTGACATAATTGAGTTTTTAAAACAAAAGACTATATTATTGTTTGATAAAATATTCCTAAAAATCAAAGGTTCAAAAAAGGGTCTTCATAATATTATATATGTCATTAATTAACCTATTGGGGTTATTTTGGAAGTTTATAGTGTGTTTATTAAATATATAGTGTAAGAATACTATAAGACACGATAAAATTTGAACTATTTAGCTAAGAGTTAAGTCTAAAGGATAAGGTTAAAATGGTAACCTAAACATTTCAAAAACCTATTGGATGAGAGGCTATCGATACATACCCACCTTAGACTCTAAATAAATCATTTTTGAGAAATTATAATCTGAAAATTTTTTAATTATAAAATAATATTTCAAGCTTTTCCTAAAATGTCACTCAACTCTCTTATAAAAGGGAACTTCCCATTATCTTAATTTAACAACTCTAAAGCCTTTTTTCATGGTGAAACCCTTACCAAATATCCTCCCAAAATTCCTCCTTTCATCTAACAGGCCTTACATTGGTCATAAAGCCAACTAAAGGAGCACTTTTGATCAAATGAATAGGAAGAACATTAAGAAGAGGGAAATATTTCATCACCTTTTTCATGATCTTTTCATCTTCCACTTCCTCTTTATTTGTTGTTTCCATTTTAAAATAACAACTACAGTGTCTTCTATATACTGTGATGTTATTATAAAAATTGTTAAACCATATTAATTATTCCATCCATCCTATAAATGACAATCTCACCATACATGTGTACGTACAAATTAATGTCTCCACGTTGTGGTGTAGTTTGTTAATCAAACACTTCATTTTTTGGACGAGTATAATAATGAGTATAACTAATGTAAATAAGGAATATAACATGTTTATTATTCATTATATATGATATACCATCCAATTACATGTGATTTATCCATAAATATAATGATATTGTCGCTCGTGTGTACGTACGGTTTACCGTCTCCACGACGCGATGAGATTCATTTCCATGTTCGCCATTCAATGATGATTATAAAATATATATCATAAATAAGTATGTAATATATGAAATAATAATTCTACTAGATATATATATATTTACTTACATAAATATTATTCAATTTGTTCTATTCAATATGATATGAAAATGGAATCATTGTTTATGCATACGTACGACCTACCGTCTCCATAAACGGTGTTTTCCATTTCATATATACATCAATTATAAATATTTATATTTTAAATAAATATGATATATAATTCATGTTTTATATTTTGGATGTATTTAAATTATGATCTAAATGATACAATGAAGAGTAACAAGTTAAAACATGTATGATAAATAAAGTGATTATTACCCGACATGTAAATTTAACATGGAAATTATTATTAAATAGGTAGTATAAATTCATAAATGAATCATGTATGATAACATAAATATTAACATGGCTTTTTTATAATTTAATAACATACTACGGTATTTATATAATAGTATAAATATACCCTCGACTAAAGAAAAGTGCAATGTATGGGTTAATTTCAAAATTTCTTTATTATTCCTAGTTGTTTCTACGTAAATATCTATTGGGACATATTTACTATCCATGTACATGTCACATAAAAGTGTTTTCAAAGGGATTATTTTTAAGGTAATTATTTACTAAAACATCATTTTAAATTTTTTAATGATTTATTCTTCTAAACCATTCTCATTAATGTCCATGTTTTCAAAATGGTTTTATGGATTTAATTATATGGACATGAATGTTTTAAAATTTCAATTCATTTCAAAAGTTTCTAAGTGGTATGGGACACTTTTATTAAAAATTATCTTTGAAATGACATCCTTTATATATTTTGTGACATTTAAATGATTTATTGAAAAAATTGATATTTATCTCAAAGATTCTTAATGATCATTTTCAACTATGTCAACATACTTAATGGGATATTATTCTTGATCGTGGTTTATTTATTTTGATACAAATAATCAATGTTGTATTGAAGGTTTTGTGATATGTTAGACTATGAATGTGTTATTTTTATACCATTTATGGTTTATAGATAAAGTATTGACATTTCTTATGTATCTTTTAAAACAAATTTTTATGTTATGTTTAAACCTTTTCATATTAAGAATAAATTGGACTTAGTAAGTGATAGGTGGACACTGTTATAGCTCATCGATGCATCGGTAGGTCTCATGAGACAAACTAGTGTCTTGGAACTAGGCCTTGAGATAATCTTATTAGTAGTCTTGGCACAAGGCCTTGACTATGTGGTTATAAAGTTTGACATTATGCATTCCATCATTATGAAAGTGGCTATTGATATTTCATGTGATTATTCGACTAGTAGAATATCTATGTGAATAATTAAATGGAAATATTGGATTTTATCTTTTCCATATTATGGAATTTTATGTTTAAAAGGATTCTGTTTTAGTCTTATTCATTGCCTTAAATTTTTCTGCTTATTTATGAAAGAATCCCTTATACTGTTATCCTTACTTAGAATCCATGCTCACACCTTTCAATGATTTATTTTTCCCAGGATTCCAGGAAGTGTATTACGATTGATATGAATGGTTAATATATGGGAATAATGGAGTTCATAAATTATTATTTATGTTCTGTTTTATGTTATAAAGTGTAATGTAACATTCATGTATGTATTTTATTGTCCAAGACTTCTAAACTGATCGGTCTTTCGGACATGATTCCTTGTAATCAGGCAAATGTACTAAAATAATGCACCGACTCTAGGTAACTGGGTTCAAGGCGTTACAGTTGGTATTAGGGGAAGTTTATCAATAACCATGGAAACTAGATTTAGAAAAACTATTATTTGTGAACTCTACCCTAAGATAGACATTGAGAATTGTTATAAAATATCATCCTATAATTTTGGTATTGTAGAGATTTTGTGAGTTTTCCAATAAATATATCTCTATCTAGATAGGATCAGGTAGAGGCGGATCGGGCACAGATGTACCTAGGGGTAAAAACTAAAAACACCACTTTGATCTAGACTCGAACATGAACAGGGGCACATCAACGAGCCTTGTTTCACTCTTGGTTATTAAACTCATGGGGGAAATGATTAGGATAATTCTTGTTTTCTTTACAAATAACTATGAAGGGTTTATGAATATATACTGCATAAATGAAATCATTTTAATGATTATGGATTATATCCATGCACTGTTTAATATAGGTTAACTTTTTTACCAGATTGGATTTATGCATTGCGATTTATAAAACATCCTAGTTAATTCCATTGTTTAGAAATAGCTCTAGGTAGATGGATTGAGAACTCTGGGAATACACATGTTCCAAAGAGTACGAAGGATCATATCATTAATGGTATTATGCCAACATTTATAATTAAAATAGTCTCCCATGTATTATCATCATATGAAGAAATAATATCATGTTTTAATAAGACATGTAATGAATTTTCTGAGTCCTACGACCTTGAATGGAAGCCATAAAAGAAAAGGATTTTAGAGAGAAAGATGGATAAAGGTAATAAGGGAAATAAGGATCTTCCCATATGTGATAACCGGGGAAAGAATCACCATGGTAAATGCATGAAGGGAATGGGAGTTTGTTATAAGTGCCGAGAAAAATGACACCAAGTTAGTTATTTCAAGGGTGAGGTAAATTATTAAAATGTACATTTCTTAATCTTCAAGGAGTTGGTACACAATGCGAATCAATTCCAAATCATCAGAGTATACCCCATATGAGGAAATTGGATAATAATCATGTTATGATAGTACCGAAGATGATGAGGAATGATTAATAGTTTTTATGTTGTTATTAAATTATTCCATCATTTGAGTATTGTATTAATGATGTACATGGTATATGAATTATATAATATAAAAGGATTATGTTGCAATACTATTTAATTAAGGACTATAGATTGTGTGCAACCAAGAAAAATGAATCAATGGAAAGTTAATTTTTTTTGAAAATAAATGGTTGAAGAATTGAAAAAACATTAACATGTTTCTGATACTGAGGTATTGAGGTTGTAATAAGAGATGATTGATTTGAATTATTTATATTTGATATTATTGACATCTTTGGAACTGGTTAATGGTTTGTTTATTCCATCATAGATGGAGTTTACAATAGTTTTGGATATAAGGAGTATATCCAGTATTCTATATGGAATAAGGGAGAATGAATTAACCAATATGGTAATATGAAAATTTAGGGTGTTACCATGTTTTAAATGAATACCTGATGAAATTATTTACATGTTATTACATAGTAAAAATGATCTTCATTCTGTTTACCATATAAATTTTGGACTGAGTGTTTGGACATAAGTATTTTGGATAATTATAAAGATTGAAACCGATTAGGTTTTACATTGGATACTATTGTTATGGACAAATAATATATTGAGATTATTTTTGGATTTTCCTAAAAAAGACAACTTGGAGGTCAGGCGAAAACCTATCGCGTCTGACAAGGCCACGACACTTGAACCTGCAACCGAAGGGTGACAAGAGTGGATAAAAAACTACCGGCATATGTGATGTCCTAGTTTTTAAAATGTAGTTTTTTTAAATAGTCTGACAAATGAATTATAAATTCATTATTATAGGAACCCTTTACAATTAGGATTAATATACTATTTTTGAATTCTATTATCTTATTATTGAATGATTTGTTTGTGGTAGGAATTTATTGAGGTATGAAACTCTACTTATCAAATATATTTTTTCCTATTATTCTATGAATAAATTAATTCTTAAACATTAGGTAAGGGATCTTAAAACCAAAAATGTGTTAATTGAATAATTATGTTTTTTTGAACTAAATATAATTTAAATCATCATAGATAGATTTTTTTAAGGCCATCAATTTTACACTTGTTTGTGATTGATGACCTCAATCACTCTCGAAAAATATTTATGGTTTTCTTCTTATTATGTGTCTCTAATTTCCACCAATGTTCTCTTAATTGATATCATAATTTGGTGGTGACTTTTTCTTTTCCCTTTCCCTCTTAGTAAGAGTAAATTTTATTAAACAAATTGCCGATGTGGGTTTTCTATAAAGGTATTTCTTCTATTTTTTACCATTAATTTTTGAAAAACAATTTTAAATTGTGAGGACACAATTTATTTAAGTAGGGGAGAATGTAACACACAAGGAATCCACAGTACGTTATCTCATTTTATTAATTCGGTGGTGACCTTTTCATTTTCTCTTACCTATTAGTAATAGTAAATTTTATTAAACCAATTTCTGATGTGGGTTTTCCACAAGGGTATTTTTTCTATTTTTAACCATTTATTTTTGAATAACAATTCCAAATTTAGAGGGCACCATAACTTATTAAACTAACCATTGAAACACAGTTATGAATAGTATTAACTTCATTTTGAATTATATATACTCTATATTATTTTATCATATATATTATGTGTTTCAAAGACACAATATAAGAACAAATTAATTTTCTTCGGATAAAATAAGTATTTTCCAAAAAAAATGAAATTTTACCACCTTTTATGTGTGATCCAATTTTAAAACCAATATTTGACACTTTTATATATTAAATTTAATGAAATTAATTTTTTTAGAAGCATATCATTAAAATTTAGTTTGAATCATTTTTTGGTACTTTTCTGATAACTATGATATTTTGATGAATACTGAAAAATACTATGTTTTAATTAAAAACAACATTTTTAATAGAAATAATTTATTGTGACAAATTATGTATTTAAATATATTAGAAGTATATTTATATTATATTTTTATCATTTAATAAAATTTGGTTAGTTATATCTAATTTCACAATTAAATCTACATAAACACATGTCAATCTCTTGATAGTTTTTACTTTTTAAAAAACCCGCTTTTTGGTTTTGACAATGAGAATTAATTTTAAATTAAAAAATTCAACTTATATGTTTTAAATTTGGTAAAATAGAAATCATTTTTTAAATTGGAATATCAATATTATATTAGGGTAATTTTTTGGTATTTTTTTGAAAACCTTCAAATTTTTATAGTGAAAAAACAATCCGTTTTTGGTTAAAACTGACTTTTTTTTAAGTAATTAGTTATTTTGTATTAATTTATTTAATTTAAAATTAGATATATAATACCTATATATTTTCATCATTATTCATTGGAGTCATTTTATTATAAGTTTAGATATACAAAATTTTATCGAACATTTTACCATATTTTACCCACCTCCTTGGAGCATTTGCAAATTTTAATAAAACATAATTTTACAACTTATGTGAGTTGAATTTAAAAAATTTGAGAGACATGGTTGATATCAGTATGTAATTTTTTTTCAATATGATGAAAACTATTTTTGGTGAATAGTAACTTTTTACATTTATTTATCACGGTTAAAAGAAAATAGATTAATTAAGTGTAAAAATGATACTATTATTACCCTAACACAAGTCATAAATCCATTGGATTTATGTAATTAGACCAAAAACAACATTAGGAATAAAATATGACTCTCTTTGGTCCACTTGGATTAGATTAGGACATTTATTATTATTTAATTTAATGAAATGTTATAAGAGTTAAATTCAAAGTTAAATAACTAAACAATTTTTAATATAGGGTTACACATAATATAAATTTTACTATAAATATTCATTACAAAGATAACAATATTTTCCTAAATAATGATATTTTATTGATAATTTGTAGTCAATAAATAATCTAATTTATTAATGACACAATTATGAGGCGGTAATTAATTTAATAATGAAATATTAAAATAATTGATATTATAAATATACAAAGAAATGTAATTTGAGACACATTATGAATTAGACTAATTTTCAATGTTAATATGACATTTTATGATTGAACATATGAATTTATTTTGAAGTGATAATGTTGTTATGACTTTAACAAAAATCATTATATAAATAATGTCAAAATTAACATAATTGAGTTTTTAAAACAAATACTATATTGTTGGTTGATATAATATTCCAAAAAATGTATGGTTCCGAAAAAGGGCATTAATAATTTTATATATATCATTAATGAACCTATTGGGGTTATCTTGGATGTTTATTGTATATTTATTAACCATATTGTGTAAGAATTCAAGAATACGCGTTAAAAGTTAAACAATTTAACTAAGAGTTAAATCTAATAGTTATGGTTAAAATGGTAACATAAACTTGTCTAAGACCTATAGGCTGAATTTTTTTAGATCTATCCCCACCTTAGACTCTAAATAAATCATTTAGGATCCATTATAAACCACAAATGATTCTATTATAATATAACATTTCAACATTTTCATAAAGTGACCCCCAAATCTCTTATAAAAGGGCACATCTCCTTCTCTTAAATTCACACCTCCGAAACCTTTTGGATGGCCAATCCCTATCCCAAATATCCTTTCAAAATTCCTCCCTTAATCCTAGATTCCATACGTTTGTCTGAAAGCCGTCCTACGAGTACCTTTTGATCAAATCAAAAGGAAGAACCCAAAAAAGAGGTAAATATTCTATCACATCTTTCAAGTTATTTTTTTCTTACACATCCTCTTTCATTCTATATCCATTCTAAAAAAATAACTCCAGTATCTTATAAATAATTTTATGATTTTATTAAAATGGTTATACCATTTTCATTATTCTATTCATCCTATAGTTGACACTCACCATACATGCATACGTACTGATTACCGTCTCCATGTCGTGGTGTAGTTTGTTATTCAAACACATAATTATTAGGATGTGTATAATAATGAGTATAAATGTTGTAAATAATTAATATAACATGTTAATTATTCATTATATATGATATACCATCCAATAAAATACTATTTCTCCATCTATATAATGATATTTTCTCTCAGGCGTATGTACGGATTACCGTCTCCACGACGTGATGAGATTCATTTCCACGTTCACCATTCAACGATTATTATAAAATATATATCAATAATAAGTATGTAATATATGAAATAATAATTCTAATGGATATATATATATGTGTGTGTTTTTGTACTTACATATATCTTATTCACATTGTTATGTTCAATACGATATGAAAACGAAAACAGCGTTTATGCGTACGTAAGACCTACCATCTTCATAAACGGTGTTTTCCATTTCTTATATACATATATTATACATATTTATATTCTAAATATATATGATATATAAATCACGTTTTTCAATCTTTATTTATTTAAATCTTGATCTATGTTATACAACCATGAGTAACAAGTTAAAACATGTACGATAAAGAAAGCGATTATTACTCGAAATGATAATTTAACATGAAAATTATTATTAAATGGGTAGTATGATGTCATAAATGAATCACGTATGATATCATAAATATTAAAATATGTTTTTTATAATTTAATAACATACTAATTCTTTTATACATGAGCTTAAACGTTCCCTTGACTAATAGAATGTGCATGGTAAGGGTTAATTTTACAATATCATTATTATCCGAGGTTGTTTTTACATAAGTATGTAATTGGAAATATTTATTATCCATGTACATGTATCATAAAATAATTTTCAAGTGGATTCTTTTGAAGTTAATTATTTAGTAAAACATCAATTTAAATGATTTAATGATTTATTCTTCAAAACAAATTTCATTAAGGTCCATGTTTTTGAAATGTTTTTAAGGATTTATTGATATGGACATGAATGCTTTAAATTGTAAATTCGTTTCAAAAGTTTGAATGTGGTATGGGACACTTTGATTCAAAAATATCTTTTAAATGAATTCCATTATAAATTATGTGACTTCTAAATGATTTCATGAAAAATGGATATTTCTCTTAATGATTTTTATTGATCATTTTCAACTTTGTCAACATCCTTTATGGGATATTATTCTTGACTGGGGTTACTTTATATTGATACAAATCATCCATGTTGTATTGAATTTTTTGTGATATGTTTGATTGAATTGGTGTTATTTTTATACCATTCATTATATATGGATAATGTAATGACATTTCATATGCTTGGTTTAATAAGAATATTTATGTTATGTTTAAACTTTTTCATTTGATGAATTCATTAGACTAGTAAGTGACGGTTGGAGCACGCTACAGCTCATCAATGCATCAGTAGGTTTAATGAGACAATCTAGTGTCTTGGAACAAGGTTGAGACAATATCTTATTTGTAGTATTGGCACATGGCTTTGACTATGTTATTATGAAGACTAGAAATATGCATTCCATCATTATGAAAGTGGATATTGATATTGAATGTGATTATTCGACTAATAGAATATCCATGTAAATAAGTAAATGGAATTATTGGATTTTATATTTTCCGTATTATGATAAAGTATATTTTTAAAAGTCTTTTGTTTTAGTCTTATACATTGCCTAAAATTTTTATTCTTATTTATGAAAGATTCTGCAACATTGGTATCCTTACTGAGTATTTGAGATCACCCCTTTCTATGTTTTATTTTCCCCAAAAATCCAAGAAGAGTATTAGGATTGACATGAAAGGTTAATATAAGGGAAAACTGGAATTCATAAAGGATTTTTTATGTTGTGTTGTATGTTTTAAAGTGTAATGTATCATTATAGTATTTAATCTGTTTTTCAATTCTTCTAAACCGATCTATCCTTCGGGACTTGATTCCATGTAATCATGAAAATGTATTAAAATAAGGCACCGACTCTAGGTAACAAGGGTCAGGTTGTTACAGTGATGGCACTATAGATAAAAATTACATATTGAGTATGATATCGTTAGGTCTCATATTTTTTTATGATGAGTTCCTAAGAGAATGTATCTCTTATGAGGGTATGATTACACTGATAAAAGATAAGAGAATTTGAATGAATAGTTACCATGTGTCATTCTGGAAAAAGGATATGACATAATATATTTACGAAAACCACTATATAATGAATAATGATATTGTAAAAAATTAATGACTCTCACTTGTATCAATTTTTACTACTTCCAAAAAAATAAGAATTGAAAATAAAATCATATCAGGTGGATCATGCTCAATGACATCCATTTTAAGAGTCGTCAATTTTACATCTTCTATACCATAATCCTAAAATGTTCTATCGATAGGAAATGCATCAATATTTAAGAATAACCCACCTCTAGATACTCCTCTCCCATATCCAAATATGGGAAGATAATCATTTAAATGACTTATATATTTCTAATATATACAGTAGCTCTATCGGATATTATCATTTGTTGTGTTATATTGTCATTATACTACTAATAATCATTTAATGTAGTCTATTTATATATTTTATATCCCATATAGGATTAGTAATGTATTTCTATTATCTAGTAGTGCCCCATATGGGATCCCTATACATAAAATCATTAAATATAGGATCGTTAAAGACAATTCATTTGATGATGATATTCTAGTGTCTCATACCAATTAGTATATATCGATTGTTGAACCAATATTATGAAAATTGTACTTTTAGTCAGTGAATGGAAAAATGATGGATAACTATAATGGTATATGAATGATAATGGAAATGAGGAAATATTTATTATGAATTATAATAAATTCTTGTTTATTGAAGAAGATATGAACTTATTAATGAAGTGTCTACATTTTTATACATTTATAATGATTGGATTAAATATCATGGGTATTTATTACAAATTTTAAAGAGTTGTTTCCATTGGAGTAAATTTATTATTAGTTTTATTAATGAAAAAACGATTGAATTTATTTACATAGATGTGATTTAATTTTGGGGTTCTGTGGATAAATATATTAATAATTAATATTTATATATCTCTATAATGAAGATGCTTCTGGGGTAGAAAAAGCCATGATTTTTTAGAACAATTATTTTATGGACGAAGATTGAAGGAGGAATTTTATTGATCAATAGAAGAGGGTGTAATCAATGGTTTGTGTTTGGAATTTTTATTAGATTATTTAAAAGGTAAAATGTATATATAGTTGGAATGTTTCCCAACATCTAGAAATCTCATCACCTGAGTAGCCTAGCCTCAATAGGGGAAGTGAAACTAGCTCACATGGGTGGATCCCTATAAGAGAAAATGTTAAATAGAACAGGAGGATATGCATGGATAAGAATTCACTCATATAGGGGAACAAGATGGAATATAGATTGAAAATGATATCATAATCTCATTTATTAACAGTTACCTAAAGACATTGGGTGAGCATCAAAAAGCAGATGTTCTTATTATAACCAATTAGGGGTATGAATTTTCCTATTATGAAATATCATATCAAAGGATGATCTAATGTGGGATTCCTGAATATGCCACCCTATTCAGATTTTATAAGTGTTTCATGTTGGATCTATATGACATTATGTCGAATAATAATCACCAATATATATTATATTTATCATAGTGAAAGGATACATACATATAGATTCATGTGATTTATTAGAAACCACAATATGTCCACTTTGATCACTTCAAGATCATAATAGGTTATTTGGTAAAAAAATAACATTATTGTCTTGAGAATATAGAATCGATTTTGTTGGTTCATTATTTCATTGATGTAGAATAAGGGGTTGTGTAAACTTAATAATTCATATAATCAGTTTAATAACCTTGTTATTCACATAGTGTATTAATTGAACACAAGATAAATTTTATAGAAGATTAGTCATGATATGGAAAGAGGTTATTCCCATGACATGGTGTGGTAATGGAAGTCATTTTGAGAACCTGATATCTATTTAGTTTGAGATATATGATGTTTATTTTGAATTCCAAAATGATTTCTAAGGGTAATGTTGATGATTAAGTTACATGGTTTGGCTTTTCAGAGGCCTGTATAAAGCTAGTTATATTTGCACATGTAAAATAAGTAAAATAATAAAACTATGCCAAATTATATTTTCTGAGGTGGTTCTGATGAGTTTTTCAATTTTGGTTGAAACATATGAAAATTGATATTCTTGAATATATTGTGGATATGGGTGTGGTGTCTCAAATGGAAAAGGCATAAAAGAGAAGATATACTAGATGGATGACACCATATTCCATTTTCAATGGTCATTTTGAGATATTGGAGGACCATTATGTTTTTTAATTAGTTCCTCTACCATAAATATAATATCCTTTTCGAATCTATAAGAATGAATTTTAAAATACTACCATAAATTCATTGAATATTTTATAGTGAATAAAATTCTATTTCAATGTATATATGATGTTTAATGATAATATTATATTAGGAAGATGAATGTCTCATTGGGAACTAAATGAGTTTAGAGTCTACATACAAAGGAGAGGTTTTAAAAGAGGGAAGACCATGATAAATATTTATTATCATGGTTGGATGAATAATTCATATTCAATCCATTATGACTATTATAGTTAATAATTATTGTGATTTGAATTCAAAATAATATATAGTTATCATGTGTGTTTTAAAATAAAGAATATGAATAGAAATTGATGAAATTGATATTGTATGGAAATTTTATATAAATATATATAATTGTATGTTAGTGAATATATGGTTATTGTTTGTATAAATCATTAAATTTGGGAGACTTAATATGTAATAATAATATGATACATGGTACAAAATATAATTAGATAAACCATTGGGCATATAAAATGAAAAAGAATTAGAGTATTTCTATTATTTAACAGAAGTAGAAGAACAAATGAAGAAGAGGGAAGATTAATAATTAGAATAAAGTGTCTGTGTTGGCCTTAATGTTCATAGAATATGAATGAGTGATGATGTATTTCATTATCCTAGGGAAAAGTGGAAGAACAAAGAGATACATTTAAAATTTTTGTTTCGAATGAGTATAAGTTATTTCATGCATTTTCATGCATAGATATATAATAATTTATATTATACCATGAATTTAAATATCAATAAGGAACGAAACACTCATAAAACAGTATAATCAATTGATATTTTCTTCTCAAAATATATTTTTTTACCCTTAAAATGCACTATAATGATGCAGGATATATCTGAGTGCTCGATTCACCAAACATAATTATACATGATGCACTCTCAATCACATTCCATAAAAAATAAATTAAATATCATAGGATTTTACTATTGGGGTGTGTGATCTTAGTATTTATTGTATCACACCTAGGGTTATCTTTCTCATAGTGAATGACAAACCTTCTAAAATTTTGTGCATATTGTGTGTTTGTGTTGGGTTATGCTATAATAAATAACAAAAGTGATAAGATATAAAAGGGGATCATTGAAATTAAAAACTGAAATATGTAAAAATACAATGAATAAAAATTATGAATTTTATTTAAATTAATAAACACAAATTCAACCCCCTCAATGTGTGGATTATATCCAATACCAGTCCATTCAATCAGTATCAAATGCAATTTCACATATGATTGGATTCTCTGTGTTTGAAAATTATTATCTTTGAATTTTTTATGTTCATTTATTGATTTATATTATAATTCAATTTTTTATGTTTTATCTATTTTGGATAATAAATTAACTTCTATGAATACTATAATGAACACGAGAAAAAAAGAGACGAATATCATTGACAATATATTCCTCTTGAAAAAAGAATAAGAATTTATAAAATTCCCTATTATAAACATTAATTATATATATTTGGTTGTAAAGGTTATGGATGGGTATATTAGTAAAGCATAAAAATTTTATATAATCATTATATATAAATAAGATTAAGGAAATAATATGACCAAGTGGTATGTGGAAAATTTTATTGAAACTATCACAAAAATGATCCATGAATCAACGGGAGTGATTAAATATTTTCTGTTTGTAAAGGTGTATCTTTTCAATGATTAATATAAATTTCACATTATTTTCCCAAAATAATTATTTCTTTTATTTATATAATATTTTTAACATGTTATGAAAAGATCATCAAACATTAATATAGGGAATATAACCTAATTAATGAAATAAGAGAAACAACCTTGACTTATATAAATCTCTCTAAACAAGTTATTATCCCTGATTATCTGTATGAGGATATTCGTGATAGATACCCTGAATATGTATAAGATTGAATCTATACAATCGATGAAATATATGGGGCCCCTAATTTATTTATTAGAAGATAATTACATTAGAAGAGGATAATATATGTAGCATTGATGTCACAAATGATCAATTGGAAGTGATGTAGATGAAGATAAATGTGGTTAACAATTTATTACATGAAAACAAAAAAATAAGGTGTGGAGATTATCAAATTATAAATAAATAATTTCAATACATGTTAAATTATTTTTAAAATAAATTATAGACTCTTAACATGAGATTCCATGAGTAAACGAATAAATTCATAGATTTGAAGACAACTGAATATATCTCTTTATACAAAGACGATTGAAGATGTGATACTACCATATATTATTATAAGGAGGATTTTTATGTGAAAAGAGATATATAAATTTTAAATATGATCATTATGTCATCAACTGATCATTTACAATAAGTATCAGTGAAGAAAATTCCATCCATCCATATTTTTAATGTTTTATCTAATTCATTTTTTATGGATAGTGAAGATTTAAAATGAAAATATAAGTAAGTATGACTGAATTACTTTGATAAGAATCATACCACCATGTTTATGGAGAATACTTTTTTATGGATTATAGTTTCCCAAAAAGAGCAATCCATGTTGTAAAGAAGAAAATAAAACATTCTCACTAGATTCAAAATTCTAGATAGAATTGTGTGGATAAAATATTTTTTTGGATTATGAGACTTTTTTTAAGTAATAAAATGGGGAATGATATAAAATATATTTTTTATAATCCAATGAATGATAATGAATAAATAAACTCCACTTCCATGGATTGAATGATAGAGAATAATAAGAATTCATAAATTTTGATAAATATATCATACTCAAATAGATTTTAAATTCATAAAACTATATGTTATGTTTACAAAAGGTGTGGTAAATGAATGGTATTAAAATATATAAAAATGTATAAATAATAAATAATAAGATGATACCATGAATGAATGTGAATAGTGATGATTCGACCTTGATAATGAAGTCATACAATTATGTAAATCAAAGTATATATTATAAAATATCAAATTATTACTATGGTTCATCCATGGGTAAGAAACCCAATATTTTTAGGTGGAGTGGAACATATAATTGAATTTTTTTGATAAAAGGCACTCATGAGTTTCCATGATAACTCCATAATAATGTTTTCAATGTACCAAAATAATTTATTGTAATTTTGATTAATTAATTGGATGAGGAAAGAAAAAATATATGAGGTGAAAGAAAACAATAGTGCCAAAGTAGAAGATGGTGGTCCACATGAAAAGCAAAAATTTCATTATAGGAATTCCAAAAAATAAAACTCTTATATTAGATTCAGACTAAGTTATAATTTTCCTAGGCTATAAAAAATATAAAAGTTATTTTAACTATTTTGAAAGCACTGAATGAAGTCACCAAATTGATGAAGAATTCACAAGGTGTTGCATATGATATGATGAATAATGAATAAAAAACATCTCACATAATGAAATGGAATATGTGTGATGTTCTGTGCAATATTGAAAAAAATTATAACTAAATAATAAATTTTAAATCCAGAAAAATTAATAGATTTGGTGGTGGAAAATAACTGAATCTTGATATTCACATTAAGAAGAAAGGAAGATCCACATTATTCCATTAACCTCTATGTGTTCTTTTTATACAAACAATTTAAGTAATTAATAGTGATGAATGATCATAGAGGGAGATCATGAGACATTAAGGTGTATATTCTCAACTGTAGACAAAAAAGTGAACAATATATCATCCTAGATTTACCATAAATTTGGTATTGTATAATGTATATCATATAGGAGATCATTCCTGGTGAATATATGAATGTTTTCAAATCTGGACAGCCAAATGGTGAAGATCAATTTTTTCATATTCATAAAAAGAAAAATTCTTGTCAGTCAACTTTAAAATAAATAAACCATTATAAATATCCAGAGGAGAAGTGATGAATGATGATGAAGCTACTGGAATTATTATTTTATACAAACATGATTATTTGGGAACATGTTTAAATGATTTTCATTGACAATTTATTCTATTATTAACACTTTAATGCATAGTAATAAGGAAAAAATATTTAAATTAAGGGGGAAATACTAATTTAAATCAATGGGATAAAAGTAGATATTGTTACAAATGTCGATATATGTCTCCAATATGAATATTTTTATTTGGAATTTTTTTCATATATGTTGAATTTAGTGCATGAAATATCAGATGATATATCTCAGGAAAAATTTGAATCACAATCTGTGTAATCAATAGTCATAGGATTAAATACCTGGACTATTTTTATGAATGGTAAATTATTCCTAAATTTAGTTCATATCACTTTCTAAGGGATTACATAGTTTTTTAAATTAACATATAATGTTTTTACACATTTAATTGCCAAATTATTCATATACTATAATATTTTATTTGATTTTGATTAAATTTAAATTGATACCAAAATTGTAATGTCCCTGAACCAGATGCCACTAAACAGGTGTTCTGACCCGGGTGGTTACATGACCTTAAGCCTGCCTACCCATATGCCAAAGGATGCCGACTAGTAGCAGGGGTCTATAGAGTCAAGTGGGGAGACTATAACCTCTTTTATCAGAGTAAGACACAAAATAAAAAAACCAAATAGTGGAAACCATAACCAATATACAAGGAACATGTATAACAATCATTTTCAAAAATAAATATGCCATGTCATACTACAAGTGAAAGTGTGAACAAAATCCCAAAATAAAGACAACAGAAAAAATTCCCAAAATGGTCCTGACTCCAAGTCCGTATCCTTCACTAATTTCTACCCATGTCCTCTAATCTATCTAGAAAGGACCCTTGACCTTCTCCTGGCCTGCAAACATGAAGTCTCCTCGGGTACCCAACGGAGACCCGAGCAAGGCGTGAGTACAACTCAGAAGGCCACCACCAACGGTGTCTACAAAATATCCAATATAAACAGGTGGTGCATGCAAAAGGAATATGAATGATAATTTCCAGGTAATTATTTAAGGATTCATTAACCAGTTCGGAGCCAAATCCATTTCCACTTTCATTATCATTAATTTCACACCAATTATCATCACATACCATTTCATCACATTTCCATGGGTTAATACCATACATTATGTTACATGGGTCTAAGTCCAACAATTACATGCATGAGGGTAAACACATTTTTATCCCATCTCAATAGGAGTAACCCCTCATAGAAACCATATCCTCACCTCAAAGCCCCAGTCCGGGTGGATGAAACCATTAACAGAATAGACCCTCAGTACCCTTTCCTAACCCGTGCATTTAGGGTGGAGTTTAGAACATCAGTCTTAGCTCAACCCTATGGGCGTAGATCCTCTAGTAATACCCCACTCTACCAAGCCATGTGCACATGCTTATATATAATTAACCATCAACCATCCAAACAATTGTCGTTAGGAAAAACACTATTCTCCACAACCCACATGGGAATCCAGATCATGCCTTAACCCATTAACACATTATCCTTCCACATCATTTAACAATTCACCCAATTCCCATGTGTTATTCCTATCTCACTAATCACTCAACACTAAACCCGTAATCTATATCATTATGTTCTTTAATCATTTTACACATTAACCCATTTAACCAGTTCATCATTTCCATGAATCAACCGATCATGCCAACATATTCTTCAAGTGATCTACCATTTATTACAACAAGGTCACTTGTTTAATATCAATACCAAAGTCCGAGAAAGCCGGTACACCCCATGGGTGGCCCTAATTAGGTCAATTCAATCCCATCACAACCCAAGGGTGTTTTGAGGGTTAACATTTTCTATTTTAAACACCAATAATACCAAACATGCCAAGGTTTTTCAAAACATAAGCAAGGTGAAACAAGAACACAATTAAACATGCACAAATACCCAAATAACCAAGGGATATAACTTGTAGACCACCTACCTCGAAACCGCGGTTGAACGCACTATAAATAGAGTCCTTAGACCTCGATCTGACCATCCTTTAGAGCTTCAACCAGGAGCTTCGATCCACAACCAACGACACTCTAAACATCCATGAATATAAGGAGAACCACCCTTGGGATGCTTGGGTCGGCCATGGTCATCACTAGGGTTGAGAGGAGATGAATGGAGGAAAATCTCGAGTTGGGGTTTACAAGCCTGGAGTGGAAAACTTTTAATTATCCAAAAATTAAGAGGCCACAGGGTTTATCCGCACTGTTTGACAAACCGTGCGCAAACCATGTGTATGATAATGTCTGAAGGAGGAGGGTCCAAACATTTTTTTGGGCAGGCTGCATGGTTTTCCCTGGTTGTGCACAGGTTGTGCGCCCTGGATTCTCTTGCCCATATTTCCTTTCTTTCATTCCCTGAGCCCCCGGAATACCCTCAAGGCCTCTCATACTTTTAGAAGACATCCCTTGAAGTCCGAATCAATGGATTCAACCAAAACACAACCAAAACATACCTTTCAAACATCCGGGATCTGAAAACCTTCCTACCTTATAATGGATTTTCCTTGAGCCGAGTTTCCATGCCTCTTAGATTCACCGAAGAGAAGAGTTTGGGGAACTTAACTCGCATATCTGATTCCCGCCCCCAAGTTTCCCCATGAAATTTACCATGCTTCCATAGTAATCACACTAATGGAACATCCTTTCCTCTCAAGACCATTACACTATGATCCACCACATGAACCAGATGCTTCTCAAAGGATGCATCAGCCTCAAGCTCTATATCCTCAACATCAACCACGCGAGATGGGTCAAGGTGATACCGTCGAAGATGCGACACATGAAACACGTCATGCATCCCACCATACCACTATGGAAGAGCCAATCGGTATTCCACTGGTCTGATCCTCTCTACAATCAAAAAAGATCCCACATAACTGGGCACCAACTAAACCTGATTTCATATCTGACGATGACCCAACCTTTGTGACACCCGAAGGAACACTTTATCACCCACCCGAAACTCAAAAGGTCTACGGTTCTGATATTCATATGACATCTGCCTACTCTTAGCCGTATCCACTCACTTCCTGATCAACTTAACTCTCTCTGATGTCTCCAACATGAGACTTGGCCCCAACAACTCAGATTCACTGGCCTCTAACCAACACAACGAAGATCTACATGGTCTCCCATAAAGAACCTCAAATGGTGCCATCTGAATTGTAGCCTGAAAATTGTTGTTGTAGGAAAACTGAACTAACAATAGGTTCCTTTCCCAAGAACAACCTAGGTCCAAGACACAAGATCTTAACATGGCTTCCAACACTTGTATTGTACATTCCGACTCCCCTTCCGTCTTTGGGTGGAAAGTCGTACTAAAAAACACATGTCTACCAAGCACCTTCTGCAACCCTTCCCAAAACGTGACGTGAAACTCGGATCTTGGTACGAAACTATTGTTTTCATAACACCATGAAACCGCACTATTTCATGAACATACAGCTCACCCAACTGGTAGACTCTAACGGTCTCCTGAATTAGTAAAAAATGAGCCACTTTCGTTAACTGATCCACAACCACCCATATTGCTTCATTCTTCCACGACGTCCTCGGAATACCCACTAGAAAATCCATTGTTACATCATCCCACATACATTCTGGAGTGGGAAATGGATGCAACAAACCACCTTGGCATTGATTCTAGGCCTTCACCTGCTGACAAGTAAGACACCGTGCCATAAAGCCCGCAACTTCCTGCTTCATTCTAGGCCACCAAAACTGCCTTCGAATATCACGGTACATCTTGGTCAAACCAGGATACACTTCCCACATTGATGCATGGAACTATCACATCAACTCTTCTCGCACACACTTTGGCACAACCACACGATCACGAACACAAAAAAGCCTTCCCCACTGACAGCCCAGTCAGATGGTAGCTCTCCACCTTTAAACTTTTCCTTCATGATCAAACACTTAGGATCATCGAGCTGACTTTCCTTAACTCGAATTAAAAGCATCGACTCCATAGTTAAGGAATCAAGAGTGCCCTAAACATTCTCCTCCCGAACCTTCGGGTAAATCTCTGCAAACAATGCCATCACCTTTCACTGGGTTTTGGATTCCTGAACCACCTGATTCTGAACCATCCTGCTCAGAGCATCAGCAACACCGTTTCCCTTTCCTGGCATGTACAACAACTCAAAATCAAAATACTAGAGATATTCACCCCATTTGCACTGCCGAATATTCAGATCCCACTGTGAGAAGATGTAATTTAAACTCATATGGTCAGTGAACACAGAAAACCATTCTCCCAACATATAGTGCCTCCAGCACTTCAAGGCGTACACCACTACAACTAACTCAAGATCATGAGTGGGATAGTTTTTCTCATGGGGTCTCAACTACATTGACCCATAAGCCCCAACCCGCTCATCATTCATTAATATAGACCCATGTCTGATTACAGATGCCTCACAAAACCCGATGTACTTCTTACCAGGCTCAGGTAAGATCAAGATAGGTGCGGTCGTCAACCACTCCTTCAACTCTTGGATGGAATTCTCACATGCATCAGACAACTCGAACTTGATTCCCTTCATGGTCTAGCCCAAGAGTGGTATTTCCATGTTAGAGAAATCCTAAATGAACCTTTGGTAATACCCAGACAATCCCAGAAAACTCCGAACATCAGAAACACTATTGGGATGCTCCCAAGATACAACTGCCTGCACTTTCTCTGGATCCACTGACACACATGCCTCCGAGATGATGTGACCCATAAAATTCACCCCACCTATCCAGAATTGACACTTTGAAATCTTGGCATATAGCCAGTGATCTCTTAGCATACCAAAGACGATGTCATGATGTTGGGCATGATCGTCGTGATTTTTCAAGAACACTAAGATATCCTTAACAAAGAACACCACAAACTAAACTAGATTGGGATGAAAGATATGGTTCATCAGGGACATAAACACCATCAGTGCATTGGTCAATCCAAGAGGCATTACCATGAACTCAAACAACCTGTACCGACTCCGAAAACCTATCCTCGATACGTCAGAAGACCTCACCGTCAACTGGTGATTACCCGACAATAGATCATTCTTAGAAAATACTAATTCACCCCTCAACTAATCAAACAAGTAATCAATTCTAGGAAGAGGGTACTGATTTTTCACTGACAATTGATGCATCTTCCGATAGTCAACACACAACCTCAATGACCCATCGGCGTAATTTGAAAAAAGCACAGGAGATCCCAAAGGAGAAATACTTGGACGAATAAAACCCATACGCTTCAACTCCTCCTGCTGAACCATTAGTTACTGGAGTTCTTTCGGTGCCAATTTGTATTGCGAAATAGAAACTGGATCTGCTCCTGGCATAAACTCGATCATGAAGACAACATCCCTCTAAGGGGGTAACCCCAAGAAATCCTCAAGTAACACGTCTTGAAACCGATCCACCACAGGAGGGAAAAAAGACTGTTCCCCTCTTTAATTATCATCAAGCATGAGACATGCCACTCGAGCCATGACACCACTCATATGTTGACAAAACGGCCCCGCATGCCCTGCTTGAACATCCCATTCGCCACCGTGAAAATAAGAATCACCCTCAAGAGACCTGAATGATACTCTGTGATGATAACATTCAATGTGCGCCCGATACAACACCAACCAATTCTTTCCCCAGAATAGGTCCAACACTAACATCTCATGAACGAATAAATCCCCTAGAAAATGATTCCCACCAACGTCTAAGGCACACCCCTTACATTGCTTGATATTCTAAACTAGCACCCCCAACGTAGTGTCAATTGATATAACTCCACACACCCTCTCCACAGGTAAAACCAGTGCTACCACAAGTTGAGAAGAGATAAAAGATTGTGTGGAACCTGTGTCAAACTACGCACTTGAATATGTAGAAGCTAAAAGGATCGTACCTCGAATAATCGATGGTCCAGCCTCACCATCACTAGGAGAAAACTGAACTGCCTGAAGCTGACCTGCCCCTCTAACCTGGGCCCCAGCCAGAACGCCCTGCGCTGCACTGCCCTACTGGTGTGAGCGATCTTTCCCTAGAGTTCCACGTCCACCGCCACTGTGAGTAAGGCCCGTGGATCTCCAACTGCCTAACTGATACTAGTCTACTAATCCACTTACCATATGCGGCACCTGATTTTCATCATCATGCTCACCCGTCTAGAGAGGGTTCATGCAGAACCTCTGCACATGCCCCATCATTCCGTACAAACGACAATCAACTGGAAGACAAGGACACAGACCACACATATGTCCTTGCCAACCACACTAATATTAGAACTCTTGATTCCCACTCTAAGAGGATGACCCTCTCTTATAGCCACTTTGTTCACTTCCACCATGATGTGAGCTCTAATGGCGTTGCTTTCGACCTTCGGTAGTTGCACCGCCCGTATGTCCCACTAACACCACAATTCCACAACCCGAAGCTTCATTAAGGTTTCCTTCCGAGATCAGTGCCTAATCTACTACCTCTGCGAACCTCTTCAAGAAAAAGATGTTTACTTGAGACCTGGTCTCATGTCTCAGTCATATTCTGGAAACGCTATTCTACTGCTGCCTCATTCCCTACTAACACATAGACAAAGCGTCTCAAATCCGTGAAGCGACTAGCATAGTCCATCATTGATAGTGATCCCTGAGTTACGATCATAAACACTGCAGGCCGCTCCTTTCTCATTGTCTCTGCATAGAAATACTCCAAAAACATTTCCTAGAAAACCTTCCACGAGATTTCCTTAGCCTGGTCGATTTGAGCCAGAATGTCCCACCGAAGCCTAGCCTCGGCCCGCAACATATAAACGGCCGGCATTACCCTCTTTTCAACTGGGTTCTCCAGATGATCCAATATAGTCTTGATAGATTCTAAACAGAACTCTGCCACCTCTGTCCCACCCTCTCCGGCAAAGGATGGAGGGTGTTGTAGCTTAAACTCCCCGGTCAGCTCAAACAAACTCGGTGCAACCCGCCCTCGATCCCGATCCATCATCTGCATAAGGCAAGCCATGTTCTCCCGGAACCGGTCTTCTCTACCTTCATTGATCACCACATCTTCGTGCTCATATACCGAAGGAGTATTCTCAACAATATCCTCGTGTTTCCCAACTGGTAACCAAAGTCATGTGGGTATTTCTCTACATCGCGAAGTACAAGATTTAGCACACATACCATAAAACATTTACGAATTCATCAAAAGATCTTTACTAGCTACAACAACCAATTTTCATATACTAATTCAACAATATTAACAAATCAATTTCACCACCCCGACCATCCCTATTGTGGGCCATGGTCCACATGTGGTAAACTACCATGCACTACCACCAAACTCACACAAAATTTTACAAAAAAAAATTCCACTTCATTTCCAACCCTTATATTTCATTAAAAATTATTATTCTCATTATTTCTTGGATTCATGAAATGCATGATGCACCCTACTTTCCTACCTCAAACACCCATCTCGTGTGTGTGCCTAATACAATGCATGGAACCTATCTCCCTAGGTTCCCATAATGACGCATGAATGCAAATCCTCTTGCCGTTAAGTCCATGAGCTAAATGTCATAAAACAGTCACATCAAACTACATTTGCATCACCCAGTGGTGGAATATCATCAACTATAACAACACACAACCAAGAACAACAATTTCCACCCAGGTTCACTTGGGTTTCCCCCATACTTGTGTAATCTACTCCAAAGCATGAGCTCGTTACCAACGCCTGACACGTCTTTATCCACGTCTACCAATCCTTAATAACAAGACCTTATAGAAGGAGAATAAATAAATCCTCGGATACCAATTTGTAACATCCCCGACCCAGAATCCACTAAATCGGTGCTCCGATCTGGGTGGTTACAGGTCTATAAGAGCGCCACCTCGTATGCCAAAGGCTACCGACTTGTAGTGGGGGTCTATGGAGTCATGTGGGGAGACAATACCCCATTTATATCCTAGTAAGGCACATCAGAAATAAACCAAATAGCGTAAACTGTAACCAATAAACAGGGAACTTGTATAACAATCATTTCCAACAATAATTATGCAATATCATACTTCAAGTGCTAGAGTGAACAAAATCCCAAAATAAAGACAACAGCCAAAATCCCCATAATGGTCCCTACTCCATGTATGGATCCTCCACTATGTGCTACCCATGTCTACTAAACTATCTAGCAAGGACCCTTTCCCTTTTCCTAACCTGCAAACATGATGTCTGCCCGGGTACCCAACGGCGGCCCGAGCAGGGTGTGAGTACAACTCAGTAGACCACCACCAATGGTGTCTACAAAATATCCAGTATAAACAGATGGTTCATGCAAAAGGAATATGAATGATAATTTCCATGTAATTATTTGATGTGCCATTAACCAGTTCAGTGCCAAAGCAATTCCATCTTCTATCACCATTCATTTCACACCAACTATCATCACTTACCATTTCATCAAATTTCCATGGGTTAATCAAAAACAATATGTTACATGGGTCTAAGGCCAAAAATCACATGCAATAGGGTAAACACATTGTTATCATATATCACTAGGACTGAACCCCTCATAGAAACCATATACTCACCTCGAAGCCTCTGTTCGAGTGGATGAAACCGTTAGGAGAATAGACCCTGAGTCCCCTTTCCTAACCCATGCATTTAGGGTGGAGTTTATAAGCATAGTATTAGCTCAAAATGTGGGCATAGATCATGTAGTCATACACCACTCTACCAAGCCATGTGCACATGCTTATATATAAGTAACCATCAACCATCCAAACCATTTACCTTCGGCAAACACTATTCACAACAACCCACATGGGAATCCACATCATGCCTTAACCTATTAACAAATTATAATTTGACATCATTTAACCATTCACCCAATTCCCATGTATTATGCCTATCTCACTAATAATTCAACACTAAACCCATAATCTATCGCATTATGGTCTTTAATCGGTTTAAAAATTTACCCATTTTTCACGTTCATCATTTCCATGAATCAACCAGTCATACAAACATATTCATCAAGTGCTCTACCATTTATTACAACAGGGTCACTTTTTTAATATCAATCCCTATGTTCGAGAAAGCCGACACACCCCATGGGTGGCCCCAATTAGGTCAATTCATTCCCAACACATCCGAAGGGGATCATGAGGGTTCCCAATTTACATTTTAAACACCATTATTACCAAACATGACACGTTTATTCAAAACATTACCAAGGGAACTATAATCATCCACAAATTGAAGGAGAACGACCATTGTGAAGCTTGGGTCAGCCATGTTCGTCACTAGGGTTGAGAGGAAATGAATGGAATAAAATCCTGAGTTGGGGTTTAAAATCTCGGAGTGGAAAACTTGTAATTTTCCAAACATTAAGAGGCTTCACGGTTCAGTCGCACAGTTTGAAAAACTCTATGCAAATCGTGTGCATGCTACTCTCCGGAGGAGGATGGGTCACACGGTCTGCCTGGGCAGGCCAAACGGTTTTCCCTAGTCGTGCTCAGGCCGTGCGCCCTTACTACTCTTGCCCTGATTTCCTTTCATTCGTGCCCTGAGCCCCCAGAACACCCCCAAGGTCTCTCATTCTTTCAGAAAACATCCCTTGAAGTGTGAATAAAGGGATTAAACCAAATCAGAACAATAACGTACCTTTCCAAAAACCGATATCTTACAAACATCCCATGTAATTTTTATATTATAGAGTAGATAATGTAAAATGAAATATTTATGAAGAAAGAGTGAGAGAAGAAATAAATTAAAGAAAAAATATCCCCTTGTCATTTAAAATTTATTTACAACAAAAATACAAGGGGTGTTTATGGATCCCATTTTGTCTAAGTTGTATATTCTATTTTTGAATGTCAATATATTGAAGATTTAGATTTGATGATGAAATTAGATGAATGTGATGATGTATTGATTATGAATGATAAGAAATCAACTGTTTTTATAGAAGGGAATATGTTCTAAAATAAGTTATTACTTATTATATGTGTTTCATTATTAGATAAAATATCATGGAAGTCTTGATTAATTTTTCATGAGTACATTACTTTTAAATTAGTTGAAATTTAATTTGTTTTTTAATACAATATGATTGAATTTATTTTATGAAACATGATTGATGATGAATCACCATGGAGAATAATATTTAAAATGAATATTTTAAAGTCATTATGCTAATAGATATTTTAGAGAAGAGTCATCCCTGACATGTATAGAATAATTATGTTATTGATGGAGTTATAAGGTAGAATATTCATGACGGAATGAAGATAATAGAATTAATAGTTTTTTTATTCATTTTTTTGTTTATTTTTATAAAAAAATGATTATGGAGAGAAGAAAAAATTGAAATCTCTTTTCTATATCCACACATGGTAATACATAACCCTATTGTGAAATCACATCTATCTAAAATTGGTGGAATCAACATAGACTAGCTATGAAGATGATGTAGAGAAGAAACAAGTATAATTTTACATCCATACTATATCACATGTGTGTACTTGGAGTGAATATGTTCTTTTACTCTCTTATTTATGACAATAAGAGTGGAAATAAAGAATGAACTAACACCTAATCAATCTTTTTATGGATTATTGAGGGAAAGAATTCTTTTAAGGAATCTTCCTACCCAAAAATGATATGACGCGTGACTCGTTTTTTCACATCATAGATCATATTATAATACATGGCACAAATACGATCATTAAAAATTCATTTTGAATGATAATGTAACACACATGTTTCATTCGTAATCATGTGAGGGTCCATTCATACCAAATCATTAAAATGTTGAACAACCTCACATTGTATACTATGATGAAGACAATATAATGATAATTATATTATTCAAGAGAAAGGGTCATGAGATTAATGAAAATTGTAGAATATTTTATACCACATTCTATTAATTAAATGGTAGAAGATGTTATATAAACCATCGAATTCATACAGCTAGTTGAGATATCATTCTATTAATAAGGTATAATGGTCAATCAAAGACTTCACAATAGGTTGATCGAACACATAATCAAATACATAGATTATTAGGTTTGATATATAAATTGGTATTCCCATGATTTGGTGATTCTATGGTTTCAATTTTGGAAATAAAATATCCAATGATTTAAGCATACAGAAGGGTCCTTCAGAAACAAATAATGAAATTTAAGGGTAGTACATAAGAAACAATACCAAAATTAGGGTTGTATAAGGCCTATTGAAATATAGATTTATCATCACATTTAAAAGAATAAAAATAATGATTCAATGGAATATTATATTTTCTATAACCATTTTTATGTGTGTTTCAGTGGATATGGTAACCATTAAAAAAACATTATGCCATTCAATATTAGATGATTCATGTAGTTTATCATATGAGTGAAAAGTAACCGGAAATTAAAATGATATGGCTATGACTTAGTCCATTCCTGATAACTTATTTTAGATATTGGGGGTACAACACATAGTTGTCATGATGTCTCAAGATGTAAATAAATAATACTTCTTCATTGCAACCTGTACGGAAATATATATTCAACTATAAATTCATAAAATATTTTAGAATGAATGATATGAAGGTATAATAGATTTATGAAGAATAATGGAATAGTTGTAAAGGGAATAAGTAATTCATATATTTAGTTTTCATGATTCAAACAAATATAGATCATTTTTTTTTCTATAAGACCACGATAATTCTTAATTATCATCGATTTAAAGAGAATTCAGAACCATGTATTGTCGATATTTTTTTATAGATAAATATGGTTTAATATGTTCAATGAATTAGTGGCATGATACAAGATTTAATCAATTAAATTGCCTAGAATGAAAAAAATAAAGAACCATTTCAATTATGTTTTTTTGATGTAATAGCAGAAGTGATGAAATTTGATGAAAAAGAAGAATACGAATAAGAAGGTGGATAAGATGACCATGAGGTTGAAAGGAGAATAAAGAGTGGTTTTTGAATTATGTTTTCAATGTAATGAAGAGGGTGAGGAATGAGAAACACATTAGTCTATTACTGTGAAGGATAAGAAGTTATTTTATATAAAAATATGATGAAATATATATAAATGGACATTCTATTAGGTAAAAAAGTAATATGAAAAAATGATCAAAATAGTAATAAAGAAATATTGTAAATGTGTGTCATATAATCTTGTTGTTCCTACTATAACTGATTGTAATGGAATCTAATGTTCCTGATTGAGGTATGAACCAAAATAAGATTTGAAAGATGTATATTAATACACTATTTAAATATATTAGTGTAATAATCACTGAGTTTTACTAGTGAGATGTGTGACCTCATGTTTTACTAGATCACACTATGGATTATACTTATTATGTTTACTGGGAAACCATTTTAATATCATTATCTCTTGCATGTTTGTATTTTGGGGTAAAGTGAGAGATAACCATTGTGATAATAGATATGAAATTTACTCATTCACTATAACCAATTATAGATGAAAATATAAATTTAATAAAACATAAAAAATGGATTTAAATTCATTAACATTGATTCACCCCCATCTATGTGATTTAGACCCCAAACTATTACCTTCACTAATGACACATATTTAGGACAAATTTAATTTTTACTTATCCATATTCATGTTTAATAAATGACAATAAAATTGAGAATGCATAGAGGTACAACTATACCATGAATCACCGACTATATTATCAATCAATCATTAAGAATATGATACCCATAATGAATAATATCCTTATAATGCATCCTGAGAATTATAAATCTCAAATAATACCATGAGATATATAGAATAACCTATTACTGTATTAAAAAATCTTGAACATACATTGTTCTTATATAAACTGGTTAGAACACCTAATTAAAGAGGATGCCAAATGTTTTGTCATGATAAGTTGGCCTTATCATGATTTTTTCTTGATCAATGTCCACCACATCCATAATACAATATGTGGAAGAAATATAAAAATAAATTGTGTCAAATATGTTGGTGTATGAACCACATAAATTATATATGCAATAGATTCTAGCTAGACCATGTCTATATGGAGCTCAGGATCCCCAAATACTGTGGAGTCTTTATAAATGGAACTAATGAAGGGAACCCTATTAATGAGTAGTTTCATAATATACTGAAAATATTGTAATATATTCTATGATTTATTACAACTAATAAACTAATGGGGGGTCATAAAAATATAGAACTTGTTGGTAAATCTAATCCTTATTTGGTTCCTAAATAGATTCATTATAGATCATTTAGGTTGTGTTAAGAGAATGACTCACTATAATGAGATCACATTTCTATATCATTAAATATGAGGTAGTTTTTTGTGAGGACAAATTAAATAATTACCTAGATGAAACCATGGTTTAAAATATGTTACTAGAATAACTAACTCAATAAAATCATTAATTAATACACAACTTACCCAAAAACAAGTTTCATTTATTGACCTCTATTATACCATAACTAATTTCATAGTGTTTTCAGATGACTAAAATATTATTGAAGTCTTGGTGATTGGTACCATTGGACACCAACAACCATCACTGAGTTCACTAGTCTATTGACCAACCAGAAGCTCCATTTATCATTATTTCACTATGTATCCCTATCTAAATCATCATTAGAAAATTATCTCAAAACACAATCCCCAAGAATTTCACTACTCTAATTTCATTCTAACATAACCCAACACGCTGAGAACCCACATGTCCAGGTAACAATCTAATCAAAAGACCCCAATATGCCTCTATAATCCTAGCGTTGTCGACATGCACAAATATGGTATTTCACAAATATGTGAGGACATGGCTAATAAAAAATTAAATATCCAAAATCGTATATCATAGTATATGTATAATAATGAAATACCATTAATAAAATGAAAACTAATGTAACCATGCATGTGACCAAGAAAAATATCGCATTCGATCAATAGAAGTCAACCACTATCATTAAGAAAAAATATAAAAAAAAACATCCCAAATAATTGAGTAACCTTTAACAGTGGGAACAAACCTAATACATGTCATGACATGAGATTTGATAGTAATAATCTCCCCCAATAACAAAAAACTCCAATCTACATTATGCACTAACTACCCAATGTCTACAATCTCCTTAACTACCATGTGAAATATCGAATTGTGTGTCATGTAAACATATATAGTATGTGAGGGAATGTATTTAATATATATATGAGTATTAAATTAAACAATATGGATCCCCAAAATAGTTTTGGAATTAATAAAATATAATCATCTCAAAAAAATTATCTAGATATTTTTAACATAATCATGTAATCTATGTCAAGTAGATAACCACTCCACACGACTAATCACGTTATAATAAATATAAAAAATAAATTGTTTAACTATGAGACTAAAATACTAGGTTCACCATCTTCTAGAACATTTAATCCTTCTCTATGAATCAATAGTGGGGGTGGGGGTTGTTAATTTCCATGGGATATGGATAATGATTAAGAGATTACATTACCATTTTGGGAGACCCTACCATGATACATGGGAGTGTACTAAATAGATTTATGGAAGAGTGTACCTTAACCCATGGGGTAATATTCACTCCACTAATCGAGGCTCTTTCCCCCAAAAAATATGGAGTACCAAAAATCTATTCATATATGGTGGACTATTCCCTATAATGTGTATGTATTTAAGGGATTTCTTGAACCCCATCAGTTGCTGTCATAATTTTTACATATGGGGGAGTAGTTACCTTAATCTATTATATAAAAACATCACCTTGCACCCATAATATTTCCACTAGAGATAAGTATTTTTTCTTTGAAAAAATACTGTGAATAAAGTATAATATCATAGATGATTTTACAATAATAATCCACATGAAAATATTCTCAAAATATACTAATCCCTTGTTCATGACTATCATCAAGGTGGGATATAAAGATTTTTATTATAAAAGGACAAAAACATACTATGTCTACCGGGGTATGTGGTGTCTATGGATCTTTGTAAAGGTTATTCAAGAACATCCACAACTCAATTTACATGAAATAAATAATCATGATGTTAACTAAATGAGTATCCACTATGTATAGATAATATTTTCACATATTACACCTTATTAACATAGAATAAAATCCAAATTATTAAAATATTGATTACTCAAAATTTCTATAGAAAACCCAATTTTCAACACCTGACTATATAGGTAATGTTTGCAGAATACATAGTGTAGGACCTATGAGAAATATGGATGTTTACAACTCATACACACCAAAATAATTGTAGAACCAAATCAAATTTTGGTAGTTTACCACCCATAAAACACATTTTTCATTCTTAGGGTATATGGTGTATTTGATATGTCATGTGATATGTGGGTCCTATGCCTAATATATTCATTTACATGGCGTAAATGATGATGCATTAATCCTAGGGAAACACGGTGTGTGGCATAGAGTCGCATAACGTATGTGATTAACATAAAACCATAACCTTATTTGTTTATTTTACAGACTATATTATTTGTATTCCAAAGTGGTATACAATGTCTAGTCAATAAATTTTAGGCTCTATCATATTATATTCTAATAAATATCTCATTTCTTTCATTTTATATCAGGAAACTAGTGATTTTCAACACCAACAACCTCATAGACTCTATCATACAATTAGAAGACTTTTTTTGGCCGCCCCTTTTAAACTAGTCTATCACTGTCTAATAATTATTTTTACCCCACATAAAACTCATAATTTTATAGGTTAAATGTTTCCCAGACCATAAATTATCCAATTATCCAGCATTGTAGCATAAAATATTACCATCAAACTTAAATGGGATAAATAAGAGAATTTGTGACACAGTGGTGGTTAGTGTAATAACATACCACACAAGGATGGTCTCTTTTGATGGTTTTACAAATGAATATAAGTAAAAGGTAAAAACAAAATTATTTATTTGAGGGGGAAAAGTTTCACAACGAGTTTTTATTATTATATTAATGATTATTTAAAAAATTATTATTTATCAAATAGTATTTTTTAGTACAGATATATTTTATTTTAAAGTATCCTTATAGAGAGAAATGAAATTAGAGAAATAGTTTATGGAAATCTATGAAATAAAAATCTATGTTAAACAAGGGGGTTTCATCACCACATTCATCCAAAAATATAAATAAAATATTAACAACAAAAATAGCATGGATAGTAGTGAATCATAAAAGAGGTAAAAATTTCTTAGTTTCATATGTGGATTGGAAAAATAATAATATTTAATTTTCATATCAAATTACATGTATAAAACATTGTTATTTATAGGATATAAAAACACACAAATAATTGGAGTCACATAATTATAATTCTTTTGAAAATGATGAATTATTGTTTTTGATATGCATTGAGGGAAAAAAAGTCATTTACCTATTTATTATTATTTTATTTATTTTTTAATATAATTTATAAATAATGATTATAATTCTAAATTTTCTATCATGACCACTACCCCAATGTTAACACTTCTGTGATGATAATGAATGAATATAGATAATGAACCATAACTCTAACCATCAGTAGGCCCCGAGTCGTTGGATATTAGTGAGGCTATATAAAATCCAACATATAAAAGGAATTATCCTCATAATATATATTTGGACTATGAGATATAATGAAATATACAACTAAAATTCATTAAAAATGGAAAAGGAGAACTAATAACATTCTATAATCGATGAATAATGTAAAAAAATACAAATACAATATAAAAAATTCCCAAAAAACCCTAACATAACGAATAGACAACAGATGCAACGTTCGAGATAGTAATGATCGTCTGGATCCCCAAATACCTCTTGGAAACTGGAAAAATTATTTTTATATAGATAGGGTGATCATTACATGTATACATAGTAGGATCATACCAAAAAACTCTTATAGAAATGTGAAAGGAGAATTATAATTCACCCGTTGGAAAAAACACTAACATTCACTTAAGCATGTTAACTATACAAAAACCATCCCATCATAACCAAAGAATTCCCACCAAATATCACATCTATGTGTTATAAAAAAATAAAAAGAATATAGATTAAGGGAAAAAACAACACTTTAACTTTGATTTTCTACTCACACAGTATCGCATCATACATCTCGATACTTTCTTAGCTTCTATAATGAAATCCTAACTAATTGAACAAGGAAAGCCACATCAAATCCCAGATGAAGACATATATGAATCCTCATTATACCAATCACATTTTATAAAACATTCCATCATATACACATCCTCCGTTAACCATTTCTATATAACCATAACAGAAATGTATCATGAACATAAAGGAAATCAACCTCATTCTCGCCTCCTATTATGCATGACCCTAACAATGAACTATATAAACAATATCATCACAAAATAACTACAAGTGAGCCATAATATCAAGAAATCACAAATATTATATAGGAACCTCACATTTAAGTGAGAGTAGTGAAGTTTTGGTATCCAATTATCCATTCCTATTAAGTTGGATATTTTGAAAAAACACCCTAAACACATCTGGCTATCGGCACATTGGGCTCACCATTGGTTTGGTGCATTTAGAAATCAGAAGGAAAATAAAATTTATAATATTCACACACAATCCAAAACATTGGGATTATAAAATGGGTATCATCGCCACTCACAACATCACTACATGGTTACACATCCACTTACACTTTTATCTCAACCCCTAAATGCATCACACCATAAACACAATACAACACCTCAAGACATGTTCCATATTCTGTTTTATAATAACCAATTTTCAATATTATCCAATTAGAAAATACCACACTATATCAAGCCTATTTATTTTATTTTTATAAATAACCATTTCAACCACATTTCGTGTTTTAAGGGTTCATTTATCATTCCATCCGAGACTATTTTGGTTTTTTATTTATCATATATGAAACCACTAATGAGAAAATAACACAACACAAAACATCCCAACCCTTTCACATCAACAAGCCCCATATTTTAGCCACCACACATCCAAACAACTTATCATCACAACAACAAAACCTGAAAACAACATTTTATTTAGTTTCAAAAAAGGATCACTCATAAAAAACATCATTACATACAAAAGGATTCAAAATTCCATTTGAAATCAATTTTAATATATTTATTTATATTTATTTTAATTTTTAATTTATGGTGAGTCAAAAAATCAATACTGATCATGTCCAAAAATTCAACGACCATAATGAAACACACAATCACAACAAAATTCAACGTTGAAAATAATAAAAATCATGCACCACCTTGTAATAAAATCATATTAATATGTAAAGAATATGTGATTTCTTCCCACCCCTTAAAGTTCAATTATTATAATTAATTATAATCATTAAGATGTAGTATACTATCTACCAAAAGGAATAGAAAATCATGATATCTCCCACATGTGTGTAAAAATGATGAAATAAATGGGATAACCTACCTAAATTGAAGTTTAAATGATAAAAACAAAAAACTCAAGGATCAACAACTATTGTTCTCTAAGGAATCACCACGAGATCCTATGAACATAAATACTCCATAAAAAACACCCAAAATAGGGCTGAACATCCCTGAAAATTATTTCCATGAAAAAATAGAAGTAGAAGAAGGACACGATAGGAAATACGAGGTTAATAAGATCCAAAGTAATCCAATTTGAATGTTCTATAACAACCCAAGGGGTTCAAATAACTATGGGAGATGACTGGAGAAGGATAGGATGCTTATTTGTCGAACAAGAGTCAAAAGAAACATTAAAAATCTAAACTACGTGCATTTTACATCATTTTTATATATGAATCCTTCTAGAATACCCAATTAAGTTGGGGATATAAGAAATACTAATTTTGGGTCTTGAAGAAGTGATATTTGAAGCCATCACACTAGATAATATGTTCCTCCACATTTTAATAATGATAATTTTCCACCACCATAAACAATATAATGATGTGGTCTAAGACTCTAGTGTTCTCAATTTTTCGACATTGGAATAAAAATACAACCTAGATCCAATAAAATTCTGATATTACTCCAATTATGCTGAGAACTACGACATGGGAAGCTTGAGTTTCATTTTTTCTTCATTGGACCTTTTAATGTTCTATGCACTCGCTATGTTATTCAGGGAATCAAGTGGAATATATGAAGATCGCAAATATTACACACCCATTACCATGCATTTCCCAGGGAATGGTCACATAGTTCATTTCAAAAAAGAAATCCATAGAAAAATTCCATCTAAAACATCTTTAAATTTTGTATCATAAACAATGGTATTCCTCAAAATGCAAGAAAGTCCCTTAAAACCTCTGAATCACCACAATGCATTCCAAAAAAATTTATAAGAATTGTAAAAATAATATATGAATGTTGAGGAAGGTCTAATACATATATTCATTTTTAACATGTATTTCATTCACTATATCTTTTGTAATAAGAGATTCACATAGGAATGATGTTCCCCCAAGCATCAGCCTACCCCTATCACCCAATAAACAATATTGATTGTCTTCCAATTGGTGCATTCAAAATTAGGGGTATGAAAAGCATGTCTGAGTATATTCATAGAAAACAACCTGTGGTAGATTCAACAAATTAGTGTGATACGTGTGAATCAATAAATATAAAATAAGATCATAGGATTAACTAATCAAACATACGATGATATTTGGTCACTTTGGTACTAACACAATCATGGAATGAAACTGTCCGTTATCAGATTCCATGTTATACTTCTAACGGCCACCTCCACAGTTACACATAGGATTGGGTCCCAGGATATGATGAACATCCTAATGTCCTCCAATAATTGCACAATAAACATTCAATAAATCCTAGGCTTAGTGATGACATTACTAAAATGGACCCATTGGTGGCTATTATGGATGCTGGTAATCAAAATACCACTGCTACTATGAAGAGATATATGTAACACTAGTAACTGTTACTATCAATGACCATAATACCAATAGAAAAAGAACACAGGTCTAAAACACGTTTGAGAATCATGGTATATATTGTCATTAGAAGGTTTAAAGGGAATTAAATGAGGATGACTCCTACCTTGTTGAATCCTTAATGACCCTAACATATGTGATCTTCGAATAACAATTCTACCACAATAGAAACCTATTGAATCCCCTCTCAGGACTTCCATCCACATGAGTGCATATGCATGATCACTTCAACAGTTTTTTGTACAATTAAATTAATTGGAAATATAAATTGAGTATATATATACTGGATTGTTTGGTGAAGTGCCTACATAAGATATCAGACACAACAATCCCCTTCATGAAAATTATAATCAAAAAAATAAAACATCAACGAACATGATACCTTGATATTTCACATATATACACCAATTATATAGATAATTTTCGTTTGTTCTAATTACTACCATCATAATTTTTGTTCAGAACTCTTCTCTAAAATCTATTTGTAATTCATCTCAAGAAACATCTCCATCATCTCGGTCACCAATATAAAGGTCCTCCACTAATATTTGGCACCCCATATCTTACTGACTGATAAAAGAACCAATTTTTCTACTATGGACCACATAAAAATGATGGAAATCCCAACAACCTCTATCTAATGATCCATCTATAGATATAAATTCTACAATAATACATCTCTATAGCTTTCTACATAAATGAACTCAATGTCCTATTCCAATGGTCAACCTCCTTGATGAGATCAGTCCTCTGAAGGTCATCTAAGTCATCCTACTAATATTCACCCATCCAAACAACAAGATAATGACTTCTATGTTGTATATTTCAATATGAAAACATTGATTTCCTATGTCATTTAGTATTTAATTTTATTAAGGATTATTGGATTATATTTAAATTTACCATATATCCCTCAATTTATACATGAAAACAAGAAATCCTAATGTATTTACCTATCAAATATATATACCATGCACGAGGCACAATATCAATTGATACTTAGGTATACTTAGAGAAACTATATCAAATAAAAGGGTCCCTAATATCCAATGTTATTACTAGTATTATGTAGCTTATGTCACATTTAAAGATTCACTAACACCATTTCCTGACCAACCCATTAAATATAAAGAGTCACGAAGTCAAAAATCCATCCCATATCTTAACCATACCGATAAATACCACTCTTTAATGTCCTTTTACGAGTAAATAGACCCTTCATAGGCAATCAATTAAGGAAGAGACAACGACTCGTCATCCTTATCTTCAGTACGCCACGATTTGGTGACTAACACCAAGGGTTTAGATAATAGAACATATATAAGCCATTAAGCTCATTATAAAACTAATATAAGAAGAAATAACAACGTAAACCATGAAATTCCATCATAGAAAGAAAATAACAACCGAAACAATTCCACTATGCATTTATAATGAAAACAAATATGAAGGGACTAAAAATAAATATCCAATGCAAAACCTATGGTGGTTAATTAGAAATTAATCTAATGCAAAGGTTAATAACTTCTAGATTCATTCTTGATGTCTACATGGAATCCATAAAAATTATATATATATAGGGTTCGAAAACTAAGAATACTCATAAGTATTATACCCAACATATCTCATTAATGGTTGAATAGATAATACTCAATAACCAATGGTATGATAGATGAACCAATACATAGCTAAACCAGTCAACTAATAGAAAACCATAATCACTAATGAAATATAACATCATAAAACATCCATGTGTAATAAAATAATAATAATCATATCTATTATGGGATAAATGAAACATTTTAACTCTAATTTTCCACGATCACTCTCTAACAAAATATGTCTTGGAACTCATATACATTTTGTAATAAAATCCTGCCTAAAGAAACCTTGGAAACCACAACACATCATACCCATATACATGGGTCCATCCATATATTACAAGGAAATACACATAAAACTACCCATCCCATCCACATCATACTATAATCACTGTTATATAAGAAGAATATAATGTTAATGTGACTACGAAGGACATCACCTTCATTCCCTCCTCCTTCCATGCATGAACCCATCTATGAACTACATCACATATCTCGTAAAAAGAACCATATGTTCACTCTAACCAAAATTCATCTAATCCCATAAGTATTAAAATTATCTACAGGAGATATTAGGGATTATGCGAGATTGGCCATAAATCTACACTATCATGGATGTTATAAAAAACACCCCCCAAACCCTTTGGTGTTGGAACATAGTGCTCGATGTTGGTGGTGTGTGTATATAAATCTCAAGAATAATAAAATTTATAATAGTCACACATGATCCTTTCATACATATTTATAATAAGGGTTCTATTACAACTCACTCCATGACCATTAATTTATTCAACCTCCACATGTTTTGTGCATCTCTACATACATCACAAAATGAAATCAAGCCACAACAACAAGCCACATTCAATAATGATATTAAAGATTACCCATTTTTTAAATTCCAATTGCCATCCATCATCCTTTTCCAAGACAATTAATTTCATATTTTTCAATAAATAATTCAGTCAAACATTCCATTTTAATTTTACCTGGTCATTTATCTTTGAAACCCACTCCATTTTTGTTTTTTCATTAACATTAGTTCCATCAGAACCAGGAAACTGATGAAACACAATACAAACAATACATTTCAAGTCATAGATACATGAATTTAAAACACCAAAATCATAACATATTCTCATTGAAACCAACTCATATCACAACCATTTGTAATTTAATTTCAATAAAAGTTTGTTTCCTCAAAAAATACTTCATTACACTCAAGGTTATTGTCACAAAATTCATAGTTCAATGGGAAAATCTATTTATTAGAGTGATATATTTTCTTATCCATTTTCATGTGTGGTGAGTAAAATAAATAATTGCTACATAGTTTACCAATTCAATATAAAATAGAATTTATTATTTCTAAACACATTCCAAGGATTGAAGGAATAGAAAATACACTCAATCAAATAATAAAATCACAAGAACATGTAAAAAAAATGAAATTTATTTTCCAAAATTCTATTTTCTATTAAAAAAATAATTTGATTTGTTATTATGGTTTCTACTATCATTTTATTGGATGAAAAACAGAAGAAATTCCCATATACACATATAAAGGATGAATGATGAATGGTACCCTACCTCGATTTAATCTTCAAGGAGAAACACGCTAAACTAAAGTATTGCCCACCAGAAATATCGAAGTAATCCACACCAGATCAAATGCAAAATGATCCACAATAAAAACACCAAAAATGTGGGAGAACAAAAATAATAGTGATCTCCCAAATATAAAATTAGTATATGAATAACATATATTGAATTGGAGGTTTACCTAGATCCAATGGAATCCAATTTAAATTACCCAAAATTTGCCTTGTGGTTTAATCAACTAGTTGGAAACTAAAGATAAAAATGGATTTGACAGGAGTCAATGGATGGTCCTAATAAATTTATCAAGGGGGTATACAATATAAAATTTATAGAATAAGCCTTCTAGACTCTACCACGGTGTGGGAGATGTCTCAAACTCCTATTGTGGGTCCAGTCAAAGGTATATTTGTACCACCTATAGGTGATCCTATATGTTTCATGTGTTTTAAAAATTATATTTGACCAAAGAATGGCTGGTATCATAGAGTGTTCTAATTAATTGAGGTTCTCAAATCTTCAACCAAATTTATAGAACATAATTTAGCACCAATAAACTAATTGTTTTACTGTCTACACACTAAAGGAAACATCATTGTTATATAATGTTACTTTTTTTAGATAGGTGATCTTGAACTAATCCAAACCTAGTTCTATTCCAACATTGGGTCTTAGGGATACACTGGATGCATAGGAAGACCACATTTCCAACATTCCAAACACCACCCTTTCACAATGGAATTCTCACATAACCCATTTCACATAGGCGAACATGTAATCCAATTCCCCATCCAAAAAATCTTGAAAATCCATTTCATATGTTGTAGTGTTCTTAAAAATATCAAAATATCACCAAAATCTTTTGTATTACCTCGAAACATTTCCAAAAACTTATCTAACCCTTAATAAGAACACAATGGAAATTTTGGGATGGTGTGTTCAATTATAATTTACTTCACACGGGATTAATTCAATATAAAATTGGTTTTGAAGAATAGAAATTATAATAAACACTTCAAAATTAAATATTCTTGGACATATGATGATAATTCCATGAAACTAAATTTTATTTCTCCCCACCACCATGAATATTACCAAGAAAAATATAAATGGATACCATCATTGTGAAATAAAATGAAGATATGAATTTCTCCCAAAGTTTCTTCAACCAATGGAAAAAAAATTAGATGAATATTATTATATTATAGATGAAAAAGGGCAATTAGAGTGGGGGTGAAATATTATTATAATGTTACCCATTAATTTTAATGTAAAAAATCACAAAATTGAACCTCCCCATTTTACTACAAATATTTTCTTATTAATTATTTTGAATACATACTGAAATGCGGGCATTGAGAATTCCCATTTCTATTTGATCACCATGTGTAACCACCTCTACCATACCAAAAGATATTTCACCACTATGATGTTGTACCCAAAAAAAAATTATTCTTAATTTATTTTTATTAATTTTAACAGCAAACAATCTTGTTCCCATGGTTCCATGTATTTTCATGAAAATTACTCTTCTCCTAGGAAATTATCTACATCCAAGAAAAAACAATGGTGTCTTAATTTTGATTAAATACTCCATTAGGAGTTATTAATGGTTAACACACGTTATGATTAAAATAATATATTTATTCTACATTTTTTTTAAAATCCCACAATAGAAAAACACAAATGAACTAAATTTGTTCAGCATCTGATTTATTTAGAAAATTTGAATTAGATTAGCAAAAAAATTCAAGAAGATATACAAACATGGATGAATCATCATATTTGGTGATTCATAACCTGGGGTGGTGCCACTATGGTACCATCTCACCTAAAATTATTTAATAATGTATTTATTTATAATTAATAATAATAATTAATAATCTTCTTAATAATAATTGACACTGGAATTAAAAATAATTAATAAATAAATGAATAATAATTAATGAAGAAACTAATAAATAATAGTTATATATATAAATAATAATAAATATGGGATTTTTTAATTATAAATACACATGATTTTGAAAAATAAAATTATGTTCAATGGCTTATTCAACACGCAACACCATGTATACATAAACAATGAAATATATTATCATTATAACTTATCTGTTAACTTGGTGAGTGTGAATAAATTATATATTTTTAGAAATATATATATATATATATATATATATGTACAGAAACATATAAAATTACTAATAAATATCAATTATGGAAAAAGGTTTTGTTGGTAATCTACAAATTTTTATAAAACTAATATTATTCCTTAAAAATAGGTTTTCTTACAAAAAGGTTTTTTTGTTTTCCTCAATATAATTTTAATTACAATATTAAAATGTTATTAAATTTATTTGTTAAAAATAATTTCATTTTATAAATTTTCATTTCAAAATTAAATTTCCGTGAAATGTTGATATTTTTCTAAAAATATTTATTTTTACCTGAATCGTGAAGAATTCTAATTTTTCTAAAAATGTCATTTACTTTCAATAAATTAATATATTTAAAATTATTATAATAGATTTAATTTAATTTTAAATTAAATAATAATTATTTAGTGATATTTAATTTATTTAATTAAATTTTAATAACAATATTAATGTATTTTATTATAGGTAAATGTTTGTGTTCAAAAACAGGTTTTTCTAAAATGTATTTAAATGTACATAATGTATCAATTAATTTATAAATTAATAAAACCTTATGAGTAATTATTTAAATTAAATTTATATAATATATATTAATAAATATTAATATATATATTCATACAATTATTTTTATTTTTCACATAGTTAATATAAAATCATCTTTTACTTCAAAATTACACTTCTTGAAAACCAGTTTTGCTGTCACATCTATGAGTTTTGATTGAAATTGAAATTTTTCACTTAGATGAATTGATTTTTTTAAAATTACATCCATATTTGGAATTTTAATTATTTATATTATCTAATATGTTCAAATTATTTTTTCAATACAATGGATAATGGAAATAGTAAATTTTATTTACCATGGTTATGATGAAAACTCACTTACTCTGGTGTTAAACATAAAATGTAAGGGTCAAAAAACATCTAAATTTTCTAAAAAAACTATTTAACTGAAATATTTAGACGATCTCATGTTTAATTCTCTATAATGGTCCATTTTGGATCTCTATGTCTTGTCATAAACAAGGGTAACACTTTTCCTTTTTGAAAATTACTATTGTGCCGGTCAGGTCACTAAAAAGGCCACCATATCCCCAATACTCTTCACATATTCAAAGAAATGTGTATAATCCAATTACAACTAATAAATGTTCTTAACATATATCCCCACATCCAAAACTTCTTATTTTGTTCAAAAATACATCCTATAAATTATTTTGGTTCTTACCTAAGGTGGTTGTCCAAAAAAGAGGTATCATGCTTAGCCAAGCATCTTTGTTTTATTTCTACTTTTACATCCATAAATCGGTATAAAATTATTATTATAAAAAAGTATATAAAATATAAATAGATTTCATTATATTAATATATTATCCTAAATCCATATCCTCTTATAAAATAGGATATATTTTCATAATTCATGTGTACAATGGACTACCGCCTCGCAGACCGATGTCATTGTTTTCCACAATCACCTCTCAGAGATTTTTCTTAATGATGAATAATATATATATATATATATATATTATTTTCAAAATAATTATATTTATGGAATTTTTATATCACATATACCATACTACTCTCCATTCTGTGGGGGATAATATAATGTTGACCATGTGTACGATAAACTATTGCCTCACGATGTGATGTGATTCATTCATAACTGAAACATTATATGGAATATAATAAGGATAATTTAATTGAATATATGTGATATTAATGAAAATAATTGGGTTCTAATAATATATTTATAGTTACTAAAATATAATATTTCATTTTCTGTCACACACTGAATCATGATAATGTTGTTCGTGTGTGCGTGGACTGCCGTCTCAATAAAATGATGAGCTTAATTTTTCAACACCAAATCACAATAAATATATTTTAAAAATATATTTAATGAAATAATAATGAATTTTTAATATTATTATAGTCTTTGAAATATATATAATCCGGACATTTTTCTATAATGATAACTTTGAAATTGAAATGATACTCATGCATACATACAACATATCATCTCAATGATCATAACATAGTTAATTTTTCAAATAAATATTTTTTCCAAAGTAATTCAATGTAGAATGAATGTAAAAATATGATAAATATTTCATTATTTTTTTTCTTTATTTGTTGAAACAATGCAAAATTTCGCCATGGTCAACAAACAAAAGTTGTTTCCAAACAATGAACTGAATGTCCGAAAACACCCGATGTGGACTTAATTTATTAAGTATTTAAATATTTAATTAAAAAATTAATGATTTATATATATGGTGTTAAAGATTGTAATTTTTTAATAAAAAAATAATTGATATATTCTTATTATACAATAATTAGATGACAATCATGGAATGTCTTGATTCGAGATAGGGGTTTTCTCATCTCAAATGTTAATTTTTGAGAGACCTATTTCATTTTCAAGATATTTTTTATTATGTGTTCTATTAAATTCCAATTTTAATTTTTATATCTTTAATCCATCGTATATAATCGTATTTTAATTTTGAATTTAAATTAACTTTTCCAAGGGGATTTGACTTGATATTTACCAAGTGGTAAATAAATTCGGAACTGAATTTTTTCTCATTGGGATATATTACTTCTTCATTGAATTGATACTTTAAGATTATGTGTGTGCGGAATTTTGGATATATTATAGTATATATCAAATTATGTTATTTTAATTTTCATTTTAGAAACATTATTTATTCATTGATTAATTATAACATCGGTTTTATGATCAATTCAAGGGACTTCATCTCAATTTACATTCGTTGATAAATATTTTGTTGTTATGCTTCAATATTATTTTATGAGTTATATATAGAGCCCTAATGACATTTCATATCATGAATTTATCTATTCTAATGATAATTTTTAAAAAATAATTTATTTTTTCTTTGGGAATATGATTAAAATGGTTTCAAATTGGAAAATTTATTTCTTTCCAAGAAACCACTTTTAACGTTCATTTTTAAGGAATGTATTTTTTAACATAGATTGAATGAAGAAAAAAATCCCATTATAATAAAGCCTAAATGATTTAATATTACATTTATAAATTTCATTTCTTCCTTTTAAATGTCATTTTTTTATTTTTATTCCAAATGATTTAGATTTAAAAATATATATTTTTAAATAAATCATTTTAATGAAAACATGACTTCACTTCTCTATTCGGTCGAAAATAATTTTCATAAAAAAAATAATTTTTTCTTACAGTATTTTAGAAAATGGTTTATTATTTTATTACGTCTATTTTAACCCATAATTGGTTTTTTTAAAAAAATTAAAAGGAATCATCCTATATTTTTCCAAACAATATCTCTATGGATTTTACTAAAAATGTGATAGAAAACTTTATTTAAATATGGATGTAATAAACATATTTCCTAGTCGTCATGAACACTATTATTTAAGAATATTACATTAAAATTATCAAATGTTATATTCAATGAAAAATGATAAACAATATATTATTATTTTTTAGTTTTTAAATGTTATATCAATGTGAAAATGTTATTTACCAAGATATATTTTTTAGTTTTCTTTTAATGGTAATTAATTTATTCAACGTACATAACCCTTTATGTTACATTTCGTCCATTGGGGATATTTGTTACTAATATCTCCCAAATTCTTTATCTGGATGGAATAAAATTGTTTCAAAATGATTTTCATAGAACACATTCATTTTCATGAATTAATCATGTTATGAAATGTATAATGGTTGTTTTATGAGTTTTATGATGATTTATGAGCTTACATGTATTTTAGTATTCTGTGGTTTTTGGAAATTGATTATATTGATGGGTATTTCTGTTCTATGTATTATGATTTTTTATGGTTATTATGAATTGAACATTTTGACGTGTGGTTCAGTTATAGATGATGGAAGGGTGGTTATGTTATTAACCAATGAGATGTTTTTATGTTAACAACCAATGATGGGTAGTTTGATGATAATAAACGTTGGCCGAGTATATTATATACCTCTAAAACATTGGGTACTCTTAATATGAGAGTCTACCATATTGATTAATCAATTTTAAGACTGATAGGATGATTATTTTTCAAATATGCGAATACATTTTGATTATTCTTGATATCGAGTTTTAACGATTCATGTATTTTGGATTGATATCATATGTCTCATGAATATCCATTTTACGGAATATTTAAATTATTAATGCCTTATTCAATGGTTTTTTATAAGTTGATCTAGGAACTTATGGGTTGGATTACTCTTATTTAATACACATCCTCTTTGATTATGTCATCATACCTTTATTCTCTTCTTATTCTAACTGATGATATTCAATTGTTAATAATTATATTTACACTTCATAAGAATTTTGTCTCACGCATCTTATTATTACATTTCCCTGGGATATTTAGAATGATGTTAAATTAATTATGTTTAGATGGGTTTTATATGGATAAATATGATGACCTAATTACAATTTCAAAATGAAAGGTATTGAGAGTGATGATGTTTATCTTTATGAACTAGTTGTTTATGAGTTTATAGTGTTTAGAGGATTTCATAATTCTCTAAAACTGTAAACCTATAAGGACCACGATAATGAATGTGATATAATATTTCCTATGGATATGATATGTTTTGGGTGGTGAAAATTTGGACACCATTATTAGTATCAAATATGGAAATGAATTTTTATTGTTTTTAGCATGGAAGCTGGGAGTGCAGGTTCGAGGATTTTATATTAATAATTAAAAATAAAAAATAATGAAAATTAATCGTATTTAATAGTATATAAATTATAATTACAATTTTATTTTCTAACCAACATTATTGAAATTAATAATAATTAATTAATTAATTATAATTAAAATTTATGAATTAATGGTAATTAATGTTGTAATTAATATAAATCATTAATTTATTAAAATATTATTTTTAAATTTATTAATAGTATTTTTAGCTGCATTATTTATTATAATGTAACATTTTATATTTAATTAATTTCAATTAACTCTTTTTCCTTGTGTTTGTGGGTGAGAAAAATTTACGATACATGAGGGAAAGTATTAACACATGATAATTTATTTTTTCAAAAATAAAAAGTCTTTTGTAAATTTGGCTTGGTGAATATGAGACCCATTTAGATATATAAACATTTTTAGGTCTTTAAAAAAAATATAATATAAAAAAAATACATTCAAGGAAATATCACCAAATATTTGATGAATTGGTCCCTATATTCTATAGAATTCATTTAGTTTGTCCAATTACTATAGTAGATGATTTATAGATGTGTTAATTTTTGGGATGTGTCCTTTTTAAAACATAACATTGGGTGTTTTGGGTGTTGGAGGCACATGGTTGAGGTTCCAATGAGTATATAGGGTAAATGCATAAAAATGGGGATTCAAATTCTATATAAGGTCAGGCTGAGGCATCGAACCATGGTTATTACTTTAGGTAGGGATTTTGTTTCAGGGTCTCTTAGTTATAATATATAGATGATCAAATTATGAAAATTAAGTCTAATTATTTATTTTTCATGTTTATCTTGTAGAGGTATGTCTAGGAGTAGGCCCTTTCTGTGTTTAGAACTCTAGTGTGAACTGATTAGGATATGTTATAGGAGTTTTTAGTATACTTCCAAATTGGGGGTGGTAGTTTAATGGGATTTAAGATTCTCTATAGTCTATCCCTCAGTGAAATATGATATGATTCATGGATCTCATATGTTGTTTTACCAGAGGGATATATCATTGTCCACCCAATGTTCTATGGTAAAGGGGGTCTATGATGTTGTCATAATAGAAACATCATGGTCATCTACAAATAAATTTTCTTATAAATACCCCCAAGTCTCCAAATCATAGTTCTATCATCCTAAATTGTCACAAAACTTATGCACCCTAATATGCTTTTTAACATCTTTAAATCCCCATTTAGAAATGTATCAAGCCCCATTTTTTGGAGATCAGTATGTGATGATGTTATGTAGGTTCTTCCTCTTTTATTGCGGTTTCTCCTCTTTTCATTACCATTTTTCTATCTTGATTCTATATATTTTAAATTTTTTGATATTTATAATTTTAATAGTGTATTATTTTATGATTTTAATGTGTTCAGGGAATGAAATCCATGGGAGATCATAGATTCAATTAAAAGAGGTGATCAGAGATCCCCGGTGTTGATTTGTTCCCATATGTAGAATGATGGTTCATCTAAAGTAAGGGATTCATTTTTCACTTATTTATTTATTGTGAATCCTAATTTGAATATGATGTTCCCTTTTTTATGGTATTGAAATTATTCTTTCAATATTAATCCCGATTAATGAATTAGGATTCGCAATAAATAAGTGAAGTTATACCAGGAGGTTATGGAATTAACTTTTTGGTAAATAAATCATGATTATGAATAATTTTAATTAATTTATAATGAATTAATGAAATAATTATTGAATTCTAAAAAGTGAAAGTATTAATTTAATGAAAATATTTTTAAATTATTTTGTTCTTATATGATATATTGTCACTAGAAGTGGCATCTCGGTTTCCATGTGATGATAGTTGTAGTTTATAATAGGACAAGTCTATTCATATAGTGTTGTCGTGAGGTATATCATATCTTGTGTGTTTTGTGATTTCGTACTCTACCCCTCCCATGTCATGTTTGGAGACTAACACCCAATGGACTCTGGGAGGGTTTTTTCCCCAATATCCCTATGGAATAGACGGAAGGATGAATACCCCTATTGACCTAATATCCTCTTGTGGTAGTATTAGGTTTTAGAATACTTGGTTGATAGTTTTCCCCTGAATTTTTTTAAAGGGATATATTGGCTTGTTGTTATTTACTGCACATGTATAATGATATATTATTTTCAAATTTATATTATACATATTGATAATATAGGCTGTGATTTATGGCGGTATATTACTCTGTGAATTGATTATCAAGGACTACGGAATAATAACTGATTTATGATACAAATCATACGATATATAATAGCTCCCTAAAACTGTATTGGATACTATATAAAGATGTGATATAGGGTGATGGGATTATTTGATGCATGGGATGCTTGAAGTGATATTTTATATTTGGTTTCTTTTGGTTGGATTAACTTTATAGAGATATGAATTATGACATACAACATTGGGGTAGAGCAAAAAACCAATAAGGAAGTTATCGATGGGTACCCTCATTATTTTAATAAAAAAATTAATGATCTCTTGCATGAAACAAAAGGTGATATATATACATGGAGGGACATAAAACATAGTATACCAACTCCAGAGATGAGTTAGTTTCACTTTTTTTCACTATGATTTAGTATCATTTCTTTTTATTTCACACAAGTGACTCTAGGGAGGATCATACTGAATATACTATCATCATCATAAAATGTATATTTATATACAGTTTCACTTCATATTTGGAGAAGGTTTGATATTGGTTAAGGTTTTACTATATTCTGGTTATTTATGAGTTGTTTCATTTTCATGTTCATTTCCTTCATTATATTTTGGTGCTTATAGTTTTCTTTCCAATTGTTTTAGTCTTTTTCTACGTTACATGACTGCACATTGGATATTGTCTGTATTTATGAGCAGAATTTTATTCGTGAATCTCTCTTATCTCTCCCTTTTACATATTAATTTAGAGGGCAATACTTCCCATTTGTGTGTACGATATAACATTTGTGGTAGTCACCAACATAGGGCCTACTGAAGGAGGGTATTGAGCGATCACCATTTTCTATATGCCATTGCTGGCCTGAGAGGGGTACTACATGTGGGAAGAGATCATTAAAGCATGGCCTCAAATGATCATGTTGAGGTATATATTATATTTTTGTATTATTAATTGACGATGAATTCATTTTTTGGTAGGTAAACTATGTCACGTATGCCTAGTAAACAATGTAAACATGGGAGAATTTTTGTCACACATGTATTTAGAGTTCCTTTTGATCTAATACATAGACCATTGATTTTACGAAGACTACTAAGTGGTTTTATATATGTTGGGGTGTAAAAACCTATGAAAGGATCATGAATCATTATTATTTAGTTCGGTTTTTTAAATAGATTGACTTTAGGATGTTAAATAACTTAAATAAAAATTATATTTACAATTAACTAATTCAATTCATATATTCCACATTATAGATTTATGATCTATAACCATTTTACTTCCAAACATGGTTCATGGTAAACATAATCATCAATATCACATTGAATATTTTCATTAAGATGTTCTAGAATATCATCATAGATTAGAGGACGATGACGCTGAAATCTAGAGGTAGAAACTCTGAGAGTTTCATTAGCAGCGTATATAGAAGTATGATGATCCATTTCAGACTCCATGATTGAATATTAATTTCAGAGAGTTTAGATTGAATTTCGTTTTCTCTGTATATAGAAAGATAACTGGTATTCACTGTATGCAATTATTATATGTAGAGGAAGGAGGAAGTGGTTGATCTTCTTATGCCTTGGGGATCCTAAGGTGTAGGTGGTGTCACGGCAGAAGTTCTTTGATCAGTTCCATGTTGTGTTTCATTCTTTAATCATAAGGGTTTCAAGTCACCAAGTGTTTCTTTATATTTTAAAGGGGTGGTCTAAATTTTTTGAGTTCATGATCCATTTCTAAAACCCTCTTATTTATGAATTAATCCTGACGAGCTAGATAGGGGAAAGAATTATGAGGTTGTTTTTGATCCATAAATCAAATGAAATGTAACACCTTATTAATTATGACATAACTTCAGGTCTGGTGTAACACCCCGAACTTCACTATATGCTTCTCCTTCAATAACGCAATAGCTTGCATTGTACGCAACTTCGAGTTCTAACACATACCACATCCAATCAAGGTAACCGTTATGAATAGTAATACACACCTTTTGAAATTTTATAAATGTTATATTTAACAATGGACTTCTTTTTTGGATTTGGAATATCGAATTTATCCTATGGTGAAATTTTGGAACTTTTCAGATAACTTTTATATTTTGATGAATAGTGAAAATTACTAAATTTTAATTAAAAACAACTTTTTTAATCAAAATAATTAATAGTAATAAATTAAACCATCTAGTGGTTTTAGAGTATAATTATAATATATTTTTACCATTTTATCCAATGGTGGTTATTAGAATTAATTTTACTTTGAAATTGGACATAAACAATTTTCAATCTTTTGATATATATTGTTTCTTAAAAACACGATATTTGTTGTGACAGTGGGAATTAATTATAAAATTAATTAATTGAACTTATATGTATTTAATTTTATAAACTAGAAATCATTTTTTAATATGGAATATCAAATATATCTTAGAGTGAATTTTTGGTATTTCTTTGAAAAACGTCAATTATTGATGAATAGTGAAACCAATAAGTGGTAGTTAAAAAAATTGAATTTTCATTTAAATGAAACATTACCACTTCTGTGATTTGATTATCAAAAATAAAACATAAATGGTTGTCATTAAGAAATTAAAATGTGGTTCAATGGGATTAAAATAATTTTTTGGTGAATAGTAACTTTTAAGTTTTATTAATCGCGATTAAAGTTAATTAGTGAAATTCAAGGTAAAAATGATATTATAAAAATAGGGAAATATATTGAAACTTGTCCTAACCATATTGGATGAGTCATGGCCGACCTTGAAAATCCATGGGTAATCATGGGGACCCAATGGAGCCACTTGGGTAAGAAAATGACATTAATAACTTTTTATTTAATGTAAAAATAAAATTGTTACAAACATGTGTTCTTTTACTAAAACAATTATTACATGGGGTTATATAAGTTAAAATTTAGACTATAAATATTCATTGGAAATCTAATAATATTACCTACATCATTATAGTTTTTGTATAATTTTTATACAATAAATATATTAAAATTTTTATGACACCATGATGATGCAGCGATTAACTCATTAATTAACGAATTAAATAAAATGAAAAGATAATGTACAATATAAGACATAAAGTTGTCAAAAAACTATTATATGAGTATATTTATATCCCTTATAAACTTACACTCTAAATATATAATTTTTGGGCCTTGGAAATCCGAAAATCACTTCATTATAATGTAATATTTCATTACTTTCTAAGAGTGCCCCTCCTCTCCTCTTTTAAAAGGCCCCCAACTCTACCACCTTATTAACACCTTCAATGCCATTTTTCTCGGCCAAACTCTTCCCAAATACTCTATAAACTTACCTTTATTACTCCTAAAATCCTCACATTGGGCAGAATTCTTCCCGAGGAATCATTTGGCTCAAATCAAAAAGAGTTACCCGATTTTAAGGTAATGTCCTCTCTTATGTTATTTTGTTTTATTTTGCTTCTCCAACCCCTTAAACTCTTTTTATTCCTTTATTTTGTAAAAACACAAGTATATTAAATATACTAAGATGTTGTTATAAGAATCATTTTATTTACACTTACACACACCTTCGTCTAATGGTTAAAGAACATATTGTTTCTGGGGTTGGCGAATTTCTGCCTCACGAAACGATGATTGTTCAATCTTCTTTTCCCACCCCTAATGGTGGAAATTAAGGTGTAAATATATTTATATATGATATATATTATGTTTATGTTTTCCTTATTCTTCGATATTTCTTATTTATGGCATACCTTTATAATTTCATTTATGGGTAAACATGATAATTTAATTTTAGGAAGTGCAGACTACTGCCCCCTCTAAATGATTTGAATCTTTAATGCCATATGTGGGATGCATAAGGGATGGAGTAAATGATATTATATATGATATTATAATGGAATTATAATATACCATTATATCATTATGATTTAATTCCATTAAATACGAAATAGAAATGAAAGTAGCGTTCATGCGTACGTACGGCTTACCGTCTCCATGAACGGTGCATTTCATTTCTTACCTATAAATGTTATGTAATATTATAAATGCATATATATACTGTATATATATGATATATATGATATCTAAATCATGAATATACTTCTGGATATAATGGGTATTTTACCACATGAACAACTTGTAATTATAAAAAGTTTATTTTTCACTCAAGTACCAAAGATCGACAAAATGACCGTTATTAACTTAAATAATTACATAATCTTAATAACATGTTAATAAGTGATATAAAAGGAATAATGAACTTGAAAAAGGTTCTTAATCAAGTATAAATTAACTATAGTTTATTATTCATGAGGTTAAAGAATGATCGAGTCAAATCGGACATGAGGTAAGGGAACTTCATAACCCAATTTCCATTCTTTGGGTTAATCTCCTACATTCAAATTATGTCATGATATTATTATGACCTATCTTGTATTTGTAATTTATTTTTGTTCACTTATAGTGAATACTCATAATATATCTATTTTATTTAAAAAATTATCTTTGTAAGGGACATCGTCTCAATCTCATTTTATTGAGGCATATTTTGTTTTATACACAACTTTCTTTTATACGGTGTATAAACCCCTTTGAATTTTACATTATTCAAAAGGAATCTCTTTTATATGAATCATTTTACTAATCCACAAAATAGAATGTTTTTTTGTCATACATATGCGGCGACAATGACTTCTTCGTCGTCGTGACCATTATTTGAGTTTCGGCTTCCTCTACAAGCCATATCTTTTCTAAATGAAAAATATATACCAAGGTTTAATTTTCATTTATTTTTGTATTGAAAATGGTTTTGACAGTTTTTTTATTATATCAATGTGTTGAATTGATATATTGTGGTTGAAATGTGGAAATTTTATGTTTCCTTTATGCATGTTTTATGTGATACGATTATGTTTTGGTTTATGATATGTTTAAACTTTTTCATATGAGGAATGCATTGGACTTAATAAGTGACGTGTGGAGCCCGCTATTGCTCCTCGATGCATTGGTAGGTCTTATGAGACATACTAGTGTCTTGGCACGAGGCCTTGACAAAATCTTATTTGTAGTCATGGCACGAGTCCTTGGCTACGTGGTAATGATAGTCTGGAATTATGCATTCCATCATTATTAAAGTGGTTATTGATATTGCATGTGATTTTTCGACTAGTAGAATATCCATGTGAATAAGTAAATGGAATTATTTCATTTTGTTGTTTCCATATTACGTGGAAGTTCAATTTTAAAAGGCTTTTTTTAGTTATACATTGCCTTCAATGTTTATGTTTATTTATGAAAGCTTCTGCAATATTGTTATTCTTACTGAGCATCTAAGATCACCCATTTCAATGTTTTAATATTTTCTAGGATGTGAAGAATTTTTTATGAATGACCTGCAGGGATAGTCAGACGGGGATTTGAGTTTAAACTGTGGATACCATGTTATTGTAGTTTTTCACTTTATGATGTAATCTAAATTTATTGAGTGTATCTAGTGTTTCCAAGGCTACTAAACTAATCGGTATTTCGAGACATGATCTTCTGCGGTCATGCCAATGTAACGTAATAATGCACCGACTATGGGTAACTGGGTTCGGGAGGTTACAGTTGGTATTAGAGGCAGTTTAGTACTAACCTTGGAAGCTAGATTTTGATAAACTCTGATTAGAGCACATATACCTAAGATAATCTTTGAGGATTAGTATAGAATAACTTCCTAGAATTTTGGTATTATAGAGATTTTGTGAGTTTTCCTAGAAATACATCCATGTATGGATTCGAGAAGGTAGAGGCGGCTCTAGCACAGATGTACCTAGGGGTGAAACTGGAAAACACCGCTTTGAGCTAGACTCGAACACGAATTGGTGCACGACAACAGCCCTTGCTGCACTCTTGGTTACGAAACTCCAGGGGGATATGCTTAGGATAATTATCATTTTCTTTACAAACCATTATGAAGGGATTATGAGTATATACTTCCTTAAAGAAAACATTTTTATGATAATGGATTATATCCATAAACTGTTCAATTTATATTCAGTGTTTTACAAGTATGGAATTACGTATTTTGATTCATAAACTAATCTAGTTTATGACATTGTTTAGAAATGGAGCCTACTGGAAGTAATGGAAACCATATCAATGCACACACTCCACGTAGGGATTTCCCTCCTGCTCAAGATCATTATAGTGGAGCTGGTGATACAACTGGTGCTGATCACCTTATCACCATACTGGGACAACTCACTCTGGTTATGAATAATAACCTCACTCTTATAGAGCACCCTGATCCGCAACGTGGAGGATAAATGTTAGATCGTTTCATGAGGCAACAACCGCCAACATTTAATGTGGGTAAAAATCCATTAGTAGCTGAGCAATGGATAAACTCCATAGAGAAAATATTACATGCCTTGGGAAGTAGCGACAGGGAGAAGGTTGTCATGGTAGTTTACAGCCTCACTGGAGATGCCGATCAATGGTGGTCACTGATTCAAAACACAAAGGAATATGAATAAGTATCAAGTATGGAATGGAGGTAGTTTAAGGAAAGTTTCGTAGAAAAATACTTTCCACATGACCATAGTGCAGATATGGAATGGAAATTTCTGAGTATAAGACAAAAGGAGGATGAGAATGTCGCAAAGTATGAGGCTAACTTTACAAGGTTAGCGAGGCATGCAACAGATTATATACGTAACCCAAGAAGTAAGATTGATCGATTTTTATGGGTTAAATCCATTTATCCGTCGATCATTAAGATCACAATCATTCTCAACGTACGAAGATATAGTCTCGTGTTCTATCAAGACAAAAAATGAATTCTGTAAATCTTATGACAATAAATTAAAGTAAGAGAAGAAGATAACGGTGGAAAAAGAGACAGATAAAGGGGAAAAGGGAAAGAATTATTTTCCATTATGTGAAAATTGTTGGAAGAATCATCTCGGTACTTTCCTGAAAGGAATGGGAGTTAGTTATAAATGTGGAGAAAAAGGTCACCAGGCTCGTGATTGTTAGGGAATGAAAGAGGCTATCAATGTTGAATGATATAATTGTAAATAAATGGGGCATTATGCATATTAATTCACTATGCGCAAAGGAAATGTACCTCAGAAAAGGCCAAGGGAGAAAGGCCAAGCTTATGCTGTTACTACAGATGAAGTTGAATAATTATTGTATTTTTGTTTTTGGACTCAAGAACTATATTATGGTTATAAGAATAATTTGATATATATAAGTATTGTACTGCAGTACTTGTTGTTTTCATTAAGGTTTTAATATGTTGAAGGTAATCATAGTTTTAGTATATGACAATAAAAGAAACTTTACAATGTTTGGGGAATCTGATGAAATGATTTTGGAATTTAGAGACCTTTTAGAGAAAGTATAGACAGAGGTATTTTGGATAACTATAAAGGTTGGAATGGATTATGTGAACATTTGATAGTATTTTTTAAGGTTAAAACATTTCTTGAAATTAATTTTGGAATATTATAATACTACAGTTTTAGGAAAAGGACAACCTGCAGGCCGGGGGATAACCCGTCACGTCGGACAATGCTGTAGGAATCGAACCCACAACCATTGTGTGACATGTCCTTATTACCTACCACCAACCTATAAGAATTCCCTGGTTATTACAAAATAGTTTCCCTATTCAAAATGACATGTGTTAATATTTGTAACCTTAAACAATTATGATAAATAGAATATTTTGAGTTCTATTACATTTTGGAGTGAATGATGGGTTTGTGGTAAAAATTTATTAAAGAATGAAAGTCTACATGACAAGTATGTATATTTCCTTATGTTATTAGAAAATCTACTAAATAAATTCCTCAACTTTATGAAAGGTAAATTGAAGAAAAATGTTGTCGGTTAGCGTTTCTAATTGGGGAATCAAAGACCATTTAACCAATCACAAGTTTGTGATTTTTCTTCTAGTTACCTTTCTCCTAATCATGTTTTCTACAACTATACATTATACCTTGATGGTTTTTTTCTCCTCCATATACATATTTTCATAGAATCTTAGTATGGGCTATCTCGGGTGACCATTGTTCTTCTCTTTCTTTCTTTTAATGTTATATTTTTATTAACCCTATTTACGATGTGGGTTTTCCAAAAAGGTATTTTCTATTTTCATCCTTTTATTTTCGAAGAACAATTTCAAATTACGAGGATTAAATTTATTGAATGATGGGAGAATGTAACACCCCGAACTTCCATGAAACGCTTCTCCTTCAATAATGCAATAAATTTCATTGTATGCAACTTCGAGTTCTAGCACACACCACAACCAATCAAAGTAGCCGTTGTGAATAGTAATACCCACTTTTTGAACTTTTATAAATTTTATCCTTCAAAATGGACTTCATTTTTAGATTTATAATATCGAATTTAGCCTAGGGTGAAATTTTGGAACTTTTTGGATATCTTTTATATTTTGATGAATAGTGAAAATTACTAAATTTTAATTAAAAACAACTTTTTTAATCTATATAATGAATAGTGATAAATTAAACCATTGAGTGGTTTTAATGTATAATTATACTATATTTTTACCATTTTATCCAATGGTGGTAATTATAATTAATTTTACTTTGAAATTGGACATAAACAATTGTCAATCTTTTGATATATATTGTTTCTTAAAAACACACTATTTGTTGTGACAGTGGGAATTAATTATTAAATTAATTAATTCAACTTATATGTTTTTAATTTTCTAAATTAGACATAATTTTTGAATTTTGAATATCAAATATAGCTTATAGTGAATTTTTGGTATTTTTCTAAAAAACTTCAATTTTTGATGAATAGTGAAACAACTAAGTGGTTGTAAATAAAATGATTTTTCATTTAAATGAAACCTTAGCACTTCTGTGATTTTATTTTAAAAAATCTGACATACATGGTTTTCATTAATAAGTAAAATGTGGTTCAATGGGATTAAAATAATATTTTTGTGAATAGTAACTTTTAAGTTTTATTAATGGCGATTAAAAGTAATTAGTGAAATTTAAGATAAAAATGATATTATACAAATATGAAAATATCTTGACACTTGTCCTACCCTTATTGGATGAGTTATGGCAGACCAAGACAATCCATGGGTCAACTTGGGGACCCCAGGGAGACACTTGGGTAATAAAATGACATTAATAACCTTTTATTTAATGTAAAAATAAAATTGTTACAAACATGTGTTGTTTTACTAAAAAAATTATTAAATGGGGTTATACAAGTTGACGTTTCGAATATAAATATTCCTTGGAAATATAAAAATATTTCCTACATCATGAGATTTTTATATAAATTTTAGACAATAAATAAATTAATATTTTTATGACACCATGATGATGCAGCGATTACCTCATTAAATAAGGATTTAAATAAAATGAAAAGATAATGTAAAATATAAGAAATAAACCTGTAAAAAACCAATTGGATGAGTATATTTCGACGCCTTATAACCTTATCTTCGAAATATATAATTTTGGGACCTTTGAAATCCAAAAATCACTTCATAATAATGTAATATTTCACTACTTTCCAAGATTACTCGTCCTCTCCTCTAATAAAAGGCCCCCACCTCTAATATATTATTAATACCTTCAAAGCCACATGGCTTTGCCAACCTCTGCCCAAATAATGTCTCAACTTCCCTCCCTTACTCCTAGAATCCTCACTTTGGGAAGAATTCTTCCCAACGAAGCCTTTGGCTCAAATCAAAAAGAGTTACCCGATTTTAAGGTAATGTATTCTCTTATGTTATTTTGTTTTATTTTGCTTCTCCAACACCATAAAATATCATTATTCCTTTATTTTGTAACAACCACAGTATCTTCAATATACTAGGATGTTTTTATGATAAGTATTTGATTTACATTTACACACACCTTCGTCTAATTGTTAAAGAACATACTGCTTCTGTGGTTGGCGAATTTCTGCCTCACGAAACGATGATTGTTCAATCTTCTTTTAACACCTCTCATGGTGTCCATAAAGATGTCACTATATTTATATATGATATATATTATTTTTATGTTTTCCTATTGCTTCTGTATTTCTCATTTATGGAATACCTTTATGATTTCCATTATGGGTAAACGCGATAATTTAATTTTAGGAAGTGCGAACTACCGCCCCCTCAAAATGATTTGAATCGTTAATGCCATATGTGGGATGCATAAGGGATGGAGTAAATGATATTATATATGATATTATACTGTAATTATAATATATATTTATATCATTATTTTTTCATTCCATTAAATAAGAAATATAAATGAAAGTAGCGTTCATGCGTACGTACCTCTCCATGAACGGTGCATTTCATTTCTTACCTCTAAATGTTATGTAATATTATAAATGAATATATATACTAGATATATTTGGTATATATGATATCTAAATCATGAATATACTTCTGGATATAATGGATATTTTACCTAATGATCAACTTGTAATTATAAGAAGTTTATTTTTAACTCAAGTACCAAAGATCGACAAAACAAACGTCATTAACATTAATAATTACATATTGTTCATAACATGGTAATATGTTATATAAAAAGAATAATGAACTTAAAAAAAGGTTCTTAATAAAGTATAAATTAACTCTAGTTTATTATTATGGAAGTTAAAGAACGATCGAGTCAAATCGGACACGAGGTTAGGGAACTTCTTTACCCAATTTCTGTTCTATGGGTTAATCTACTATTGTCAAATTATGTCATGATATTATTATGTCAATATTGTATTTGTACTATCTTTCTGTGTACTCATAGTTAATACACATAATAGATCTATTTTATTTAAAAATTGATCTTTATAAGGAACTTTGTCTCAATCTCTTTTCTTTGAGGCATATTTTGTTTTATACACAACTTTCTTTTATACGGTGTATAAACCCCTTAGACTTTTACGTTTCTTCAAAAGGAATCTCTTTTATATGATGCATTTTACTAAATGACAAAAGGGAATGTTTTTTTGTCTTACGTTTGCGGCGACAACAACTTCTCCACTACCATGATTATTATTTGAGTTTCGTCTTCCTCTACAAGCCAGAACTTTTTTTAAATGAAAAATATATACCATGTTTTAATTTTCATTTATTTTGGTATTGAAAATGGTTTTGATAGTGTTTTTATTATATCAATGTGTTGAACTGATATATTGTGATTGAAATGATGAAATGTTATGTTTCCTTTATTCATGTTTTATGTGATACGATTATGTTATGGTTTTTGATATGTTTAAACCCACTCATATGAGGAATTCATTGGACTTAATAAGTGATGGGTGGAGCCCGCTATAGATCCTCGATACATTAGTAGGTCTCATGAGACAAACTGCTATCTTGGCACGAGGCCTTGGCTACATGGTTATGATAGTCTGGAATTATGCATTCCATCATTATGAAAGTGGTTATAGATATTTCATGTGATTATTGACTAGTAGAATATCCATGTGAATAAGTAAATGGAATTATGTCATTTTACTTTTTCCATATTACGCTGAAGTTCAAGTTTAAAAGGAATTTGTTTTAATTATAAATTTCCTTAAAATTTTATGTTTATTTATGAATTATTCCTCAATATTGTTATTATTACTAAGCATATGAGCTCACCCCTTTCATTGTTTTAATATTTTACACAATGTGAAGAAGTATTTCATGAATGACCTGCAGGAATAGTCAGAAGGGGATCTGAGTGTGGACTATGGAGACCATGTTATTTTAGTTTTTTACATTGTGATATAATGTAACTTTTATGAATTTATCTAGTGTTTCCAAGGCTACTAAACTAATCATACTTTTGAGACTTGATCTTTTGTGATCATGGAAATGTTACGTAATAATGCACCGACTCTGGGTAACTAGGGTCGGGGCATTACATGTGGGAATTAGAATATTTTAATGAGAGAATGATGTAAGGAACCATATTTTTATGATAGCGGATTAATCAGGATTCTCCATAGATATGTGTTCAGTTATGGTGTTTAACAGTCTCTTAGAGAAAAGTTTTTTGAATTATCATTGTGCATGTCCCATCCTCATTATCTCATTTCATGGGGTTGTAACTACTAGAACTTTTAAAATGGATAAAATACATTCATTTCCTTTGGAGGTCATCATCATCATCAATTATAATAACTGACTATTATGAGAAGTCATCATGTGGCAGGTGTTCTTATTTATGTTTATCCTTTGAGGAATTTTCATTCGATGTAGGAGTAGCATTATACTTCATCATAGGATATGGGAAGAGAAGATTGGGTTTTTAGAGGAAAAACCATGGATACTTCTCATACTAATATAAAAGATAATGTTTATAGATATGATCATCACCAGGGTCAGAAAATATTTGTATTACGTTATATATAGATTCATTCTCTACCATTCATAGCATCGAGAGACTCAGATATCATTCGAGCAACCCATTAATTATATTCTAATTGGATTCATACTTAACTAGATTTGAGAGCTACAAAATCATTCATATCACCTACCATATTATGTGATTTGGGAATAATGGAGAAGTGGTTTCCATTTCCCTTGTTGCTGACAATATTAGATGGAATTTGAGGTAATTTTTATAAATTATGTAGAGGCTATTAGCTAATACTGTGGTAGAACCCCTCTTTGGGATATTTCAAATGTTTACAGATACCGCCCGATTATATTATCCTCAATATGGATTAGTAATATTTAATGTTGTATATTTTGGATTATATCATGATTCAGGTTGTGTTCTCTGATGTTGAAGGCAAGATAGTAGTGTTTTTAGTGCATGATACCCTCAAATGGACAAGAGATATGATTCTCCCATACTTCATTGATTGATGAGGAGATATTGAGTTTGTTGGAGGTTCAATCAATGATGTTTCTCAATGTTTTAATAGAGTTTCCTAAAGTTATTTCTAATGTCATTGTGGAGTTACCACAATGATGAGAGATTGAGTTTGGTATCATGATATAATCCCTTATTTATACAATAATAATGTCTCCCTATAGGATGGAAACATTGTAATTGTTAGAGATGCTGGTGTATCTCGATGATCTCTTATTATGAGGTTTTGTTTAGCCAAGTCTATTACCATGGGCAGAAACTTTTTTTTCATGAAGAATACCAATTAAAATTTGTGTCTTTGTATCAATATAATTTCTTAATCTAGAATATAGTGAATAAAAACAATCATCTTCCATCAAACTGATTATTTATTTGATCAAATAAAAGGAGATAAATGGTTCACCAAGGTCAATTTTTCTTCAAGATATCATTATATATAGTTGAAGGATGAGGATATTACAAATAATAATATCTACTTTCATCATGAGAATCAAATTTTTATTATTTCATTTAGTGAGATTATCAGTAAATCATTGTTCATGGGTTTAATGAATATAATGTTTAGAGATAATCTGTTTAAATTTATTTTGGTCTTCATTGAATAAATCTGCCAATATTCCTTGTCTAAGGAGGACTATGAAAAGAATATGCTTGCAATTTTGGGAATTCATCATCATAAGAATCATTTTATGATGTTTCCCAGAGTGAAAGATGGGATCATGGTGTTCATTTCATTTGAGAATATCATGACCCAACAAGGAGTAGCATTGGACCCGTTGAAAATAGAGTCAGCTATTTCTTACCAAGACACCAAGACTATAGTAGAGGTGAAAAATTCACATGATCATGAAAACTATTCTATGAGTATCATAGATAGATTATCATGGATTTGGACTCCACTAAAATATTTAACTAAAATTGATTAGGATTTTTGATGGAGTAACTAGTTTCATAATTTTTTGAGTACCTGACGGAGATGTTAGTCACACTTCATTCCTTTATTTTCCATTATAGGGAGTTGAAATTGTTGTTTGTAGCATCTATTCACATATTGGGTTAGAATATGTTATTATTAAAAAGTCATAAGTTTTATATTATGGTTATCGATAGTGAAACCTACATGAGTATAACAATTCAACAGATGATCTATAGTCGGTTGTGTTTGTTTTTATGTTGTGGTGACATTACCTCATCTGTGAATATTTTGTGGTTTTTAAGAATCAGAAGTACCTTAGGTATTTCATCTCCCAACATGACATGGACCTAAAAAAAAATTTCATTTAATTCATACCATATTATAATTATGGAATATCTTATAAACTAGGAAAGGGTAATGTTTTAGTAGATGTGATGATTAGAATGTCACATAGTGATATCATGTGTGAATATAGATATTTATAGAGAGTTAAGGAATATATCTTAGTTTTCCTTCATGAAAATTGATAGGATTTTGGTAGAGTTTTTATTTTCTAGATGATGTTGTAGTTATATTTGGTTTCATAGGTGGAGGATTCATAGCTAGAGGATTACATGGTGGAGTCCTGGAGGGACCAAATTATCTTTTGTAATTCCCTTTATGGTTGGTATGAGGATGATAAATACTAGGTGTTTTTCGTGGGAAGGCTCTTTTCCCCATTGAAAATGTGTTATTGTATTATTTATGAGTACCATAGATAAACCTTGTTAGTACGTCATAGTGTGACAAAGATGTACCAAGATCTAAGAGGGTTGTTTTTATATAATAGGATGATGCCTGTAGTTATATTATTTTTGAGTTGATATTTTCTTTTCAATAAGGTGAATGCTAATAACAGTGTTCCTGGTAGATTATTCCATCAATTAAATGTTCACCAGTGTAAGTGGGATTGAATATTGATGTATTTAATTTCAATTTTACCTTGATAATTTGTAGGTGTTGATTATATTTGGGCCATAGTAGACCATTTAATAGAATTATCCCTATACTTAGTGTCTTAGAAATAAATATTAGTAGCAGTTTGGTGGAGAATATAACTTGAAGAGGTTGTGAAAATCCATAGATAATAAAGAATGACAATCTATTACCATGATAATTATTTTACCACCATTTTTTAACAAATTTTTAGCATGGTTTTGGATATTAGTTATGCTTTAACACCACATTTGATTCACAGAAGGATGATCATACAAAGTGTAACATCCAAACACAGGAATACATGTTTCATTCTTATATATTGGTTTTTTGAGGTTCATTAATATGACACCAAACATTGCTTGTGTTTTCTTACAATAATATTATTCACTCTACTGTTGATATTGAATCATTTGAATCTTTTTCTGATTTAAATTTATATCTTGTGTTATGTGGGATTGGGGATTGAATGTATGAAATCATCAAGTAAAAATAATATATCATATTATAGAATGTATTAAATAATATTTACAATGATTTAATAATAATAGGGATTTAAGAAATCATTTTCCAATAACTAGAGGAGACCTCAACAGTTCAATTATAGAGAGCATGTGTTTTTGAAGGTGATTTCTCATCATTGTTAGTGATGGTTTGGTCAATAGAGTATGCATTAGACTATATTTTTTGTCCTTTTTAGGTACTACATTTAATTGGAGCTATGAAATATATAATATAACTTATCCTACTAATGATCTAGATACATGATGTCTTACATGTTTCAAAGCTTCACTTTTATTTTCTGGATGACTCTCACATCATTTATTGGTGTGAGATTAACATTGACAATGATGGGACGTTTGAAGAGAATTATGTGGGGATCTAAGATTGTCATTAGAATGTGTTTCAAGTTCATGTTATTCATTTATTTTATGTATATTGGAGGAAAGGTGTGATATAGGGTAGAACCTTATAAAATGAGATCTAGATATGAAATCAGTACCATGAGTTTAATTTTGTTCAATTACTCTATTATTGTAATGCATTTTCTAGATGTTGAAAATTTTCCGGTTTTATAATATTTTTTTCTCTCTTCTCACCTTCTTGTGGTTTTAATTTTTTTGGATATATATCTTACCATGGAGATCATTTAGCATATATTTGTGTCTATTGTGTGGTATTTAATTGTTTTCCTATGATTTTGGTGATAGAACATTTATGATGGAGAGATACAGACATGTATATTACGGGGTTGGTTTTATTGGAAAAACTTTTCCCATCCTTTCTATCTATGTTTGGTTTTTGGATTCTCTATGATGGGAATGTTTTGAGAGGAATATTAATTTAAGGATTAGATCTTAATGGACATTACCATTTTATATTTTGACTTCTTTAGGAATTTGGAGGAGGTTATGAGGAGATTATGGGTTAAATGGTGTGGGGTTTTCCTCTTCAATTGGAGCTAGGCTATGGCATAAATCCATGGGATGCATCATTAGATAGACATCTATATGTGGTATTTTTTATAGAATATTGAGGATCGAATGAGGAATGTCATGAATAAATCATTTTGAGAACTAGCGACCCCATGGTGGTTGCCGATGGTGTAGGCCCTTCCCTAGTGATGATAGTTGTTATGTCGGGTGAGGTGGTTGATAGACATCATTTTTTGAATGTACTACCAAATAACGGGAGATTTTGGTATAGTATCTAGGATAAATTATTGTCCCACCCATGGCTTACAAAATCTACACCATTGATTTATTCATGGATCATAGATGTGGGTCTGACTTTGGAGGGGGGGGGGGGCTGTAGTTTTTCTTTTTACTACTACACCATGGTCAAGGTGGTTAATGGAGTAGTCATAGGGGATTTGTTGTGGTCTTCTAAAAATGAGTCCTCATAGAAATACCCCCATGGCTCTTATAAAATTTTTTCTACCAATCCATCCTCTGAAAACCTAGGTTCTCAAAGTATCATTTCAAAGGATTTCTAGACACCATTCAATAGGGATCAATCTATAACATTTAAAGTTCAATTCATGATGATCTAATTTTGGTTATTACACTTTTCTTGTGGTTAATCCACCTTTAGATGTCATTTTCCTATTTTATTTCATTCCATGGTGCAGTGTTTGATCTCTATCATTAAAATAGAGTTTTTAAAATTTCTTTTTGATGATTTCATTGCATGAAATTCTTAGGAGATCATAGTTTCTTTATGGGATTAGCGATCAGATATCTATGATGTTGAGATTTTATTCTATGATGAACAATGATTCTTTTATTACATGGGATTCATTATTTCTCCAATTTATTAATGTGAAACCATAAATTAACCATGACTTATCCCTTTCTATCTTATTGTAATTAAACAAATAAAGATAAAAATGGACAAATGAATTAGGTTATTTTTTTGGATCACATTTTTATTCTTTCCACCATGATAATTGTTTTATAATTTATCTTCTAGATAATGTGTTATATATGTTATGATTATAAGTATGTTTGTTTATTATTTAATTATCATGATGAAATTAATTTATTTTTTATGAATATAAATCTAGAAATAATTAATTTTCTTATGAACCTAACGAACATTAATTTTTAATAAATATTATGGTTTTATAAATTTTATGGTAATAAAATTGATCCAAAATGCATGTTTATTTTAATATTTTACTCCATGTGTTAATTAAATTCGATAATTTAATTTAATAATGATTACATGTTTTGGTGAAAATTTATTAATTTCAGAATAATTATAAATTTTATCATTAAATCATATTAAAGTCATAAAATTCTAGGAAATACGTTTAATTAATTTAATGTATTGGTATACCTAATGACTTAGGCTTTCTATAGTTGGAAACATTGTTAATTTGATCAGTAAATTAATTATTTAATAAAAATAGGTTTTTTTACATAGATAATTGTTTAAGGATGAGAGGTAATGTATTCATGTAATGGGTGGGTTACTTTAGTTTAGGATTGAGTGATTTTGTTTTAACATTCAAGATGAATACCAATCGTTTAGGTCCATGTTTCCATATTGACTATGTTTTCATAGGTTTCTCTCTTATTTTAACTTTGTATGTGATCATTTCAATATTATGTGATGTGAGCCTATGATGGAGAATAGGATATGGGTTGGGAGGAAAAATTTTGTGGTTGAATTTCATGACTGTGATGGTGAGATGCACAGTGATATACATGAGAGGGTTTAGGATGTAAACTAATATAATGGAATTGGATGAAGCTGATCATACATGTTTCTGTGATAAAATTTGAGATACTTTAATGTTAATGAATCTATTTATTGGCTACATGGTTGGGTTTTTTTATCTTCATTACATCTCCCACTTCTTGAGGTATCATGATGTTCTTGGATATGAATCTATTTGGTGGTATAATTGGATGTTTTCGTAGAGTATATTTAATTACTAAAATTTCAGTAAAAATTTAAAAAGTATAATTACCATGGAGTTATTTATTTCTGGATTAAAAAATATGCTATTCATGAAAAATTGTGGACTCAAATGACTTGTTCCCGTAGTGGATGGACATAACATTGTTGGTTAGAAGAATGAAATTTTGAATAATGTTAATTAATTAAGGGATAAATTCTTAAATAAGAATGAGGTAATTTAATTAATGTATTCATAAATTATTGTGGGCTAAATGGATATGTAGTCCCAAATAGTAGAAAAAATGAGTCTGAGTGGTGATAGGTGTTACTGATCGGTTTACTAGTTTATGCTCATAGACTAAGTGTGAGATTTATAATTCCCTATATGTTTTTTGATTTCATACCGTACCACCAATTTCATTTAGGCCAACTGAAACCTAGTGGTCTTTGGGAGGGTGTTTCCCAAACATCCCAACGGTGTGGATTGATGGTCGACTACCCCTTATTTCCACACTCTTCTCTTTGTATTAGTGTGAGATGGTATGCACAATGGTTAGTTTCCCCCATCTATGTGTGATGAGGGTGATAAATAATTGTTGTTGTTTCACCAACACATAAATCTAGATATATTATCCAAATAGTTATTATAGATTTGAAAAGTGTAGTATTGGTATGGTTGAGGTACTTGACTCAATGTATTGGTTGTGGTGTATTGAGTTATAATACCAGATGTATGATGCAACCCATATGGGTTGTGGTGGCTTCTAGAAACTATGTGATTTTAATATGGATATGTGACATAGATTGGCGATATAATTTGATGCATGAGATTATCGCTGTGATTATTTATCCCAACTATCATTGGGATGTACTACATTTTGAGAGATATTGACTAAGGTGTAAGTCATTGGGGAAGAGTGGAATGTTAGTTGGGAAGTGATAGGTGGTACCCTTTTTTCATTACTATAAAATATAATATCTTGTAAGTGATACGTCCTGGGAGATAGAAATAGTGAGGCTAGGAATTTAGTATACCTTCTTAGCATATGTGTTAGTTTTTGCAGTTCTTCACTAGGATTTTGAATGATTTGTTCATTTTTTACACAAGAGTATCCATGTAGAATCTAATAGAGTATATAGTTATTCTCTCCCCGTATATAAATAAACTGTTTTTCTGGTCATTAAGAGTATGCTTAAGATTCATCACAGTTTTTGGAGCTCGTATTTGTTTTGGAGAACTTTGTGCATCATGGTCACTATTGTATTTATCTTTTGGAATCGTTTGTTTTCATTCAAATTTTACTAGTCTTTTATAAAATTAAAAATATACACATGGGAAAGACTTTATGTTTATAAAGATGATTTTATTGGTGTATCTATGTTAAATATATCTTTAACAAGTAATTTTGGTGGTTAGTGATTTTCATTTATATATATGTTATACCATTAATGATATTCAGCAACCTAGGGCCTACTAAAGGTGGAACTGGGGTTGTCATTCTCTCAATTATCTCAATGATAGGACAGAAAGGGTAATATTTGTGGGGGATGGGACATGATAGTGAAAGAATTAGTGAAGAATAAATCAATCGAAATATATAATATACATTTAGATATTTTTTATAAAAATAATAGATATTAAAAAAATTATATTTAACCACAAACCCTAAATCAAAAGTGGTGAATTTAGAAAAAAAAATTATTATTCATTAGGATAGTTAGGATCTTTTTTAAATGGTATGAAATTTTATTTTTCCATATATGGTGTTTTAGGGTCTAGAGGGAATTACCATGATGAATTCTCTTCACAATTGATTTAAGTGTATTCTTATATTGTAAATTTATAAAGAAATTTCAATAAATTTTAATATGGGAAAATGACCTAAATATTTTTAGTGGTCCATGATTTTAATATATGATTACATTTAAATATATCAATTGCTTTATGCACATGCAACACAGAACTAAAAATAAATAGTGACATGTTTAGACCATTAAATATAGATTTTTAATTGTTGAGAATGAATCAGGGTAATCACATTATGAATTATTTATAATTAAAAAAAGGATATTTTAATATTAAGGAAATTCAATTGGTATAGAATAAATAACTAATATTATAATTTCATTCCTATAAAGGTAATTTTATAATCATTTACCTTCTATGTTATGTGTATATCAATTTAAATAAACAATTTATTTTTGATGATAAAATATATTAAATTTTAATAATCGGATAATACTAATTTTATTAATATATAATATGAAATATGAATGAGAATTGGTAATATTATAAGAGTTATTTTCCTACAAAAACAGGGTTTTATTGTATAAAACCTTCTTATATAAATGTTAAAATTATAAAATAAAAAATTTAAATGTGAAAAGATGGAAATTAATTTTTGATTAATCATAGTAATATAATAATAATATTATTTTTTGAGTATTTTTCAGAAAATTAGAATATTTTCTGAATAGTGAAAAATAATGTTTTTAATAAAACAAGTAATTTATGAAATTATTATTTCATGAGTATGAATTGAAAATTCATTAAACCATAATATTAGTCATAATGTATTATTTATATATGAATTTATTGTTTTATAAGTGATTGATTTAATTTCAAATCCATTATTTTTCATTATAAAACAGATGTGATATTGTTCAAAAAAAATTTAATACATCATACATTTTGAATTTAAAAATTAAATTTTGTTACAGGTAAAAAATGAATTAAATAATTGATTAAATATTTTTAATATTGAGAACTGATATATTTAATAAAAACAATTTATTTTTTATCATATTGGGTATGTTACCATAGGTAAAAACTAGTTACCATTGATAAAGATAAGTTGCTAAAAGAAAGGAATCTATGATCAAAGACCTCATAATTGTTTAAAATTACATATAAATGTGTGTTTAGGCCATGATAAACCTTATCACTTATTTATGTTGTAATTTACAAATTGTAGATCCACATTCCTTAAGAGTGATTTCCCATTGTTGAATATTTTTGGGTATTTACAAAAATGCCTTCCCATTTCACTTATAAAGGGCACCCTCTAATCAATTTATGTCACAAGAAAACCACCATTAGAGAAGAAAATATCTTTCCAATACAATCATATATTTTATTATACCCCTTAAATGGGATCCTTCCTTCTCAAAATACAATCCCATTAAGACTTAACACCATTGGTAAAGGAAATAATCAAAAAAGTGAGTTATAAATTTCTAACCCTTAATTTCCATTTATACATATTTATGTGAACATATAATTTCCATAAATTAGTTTTTATCATAATAAAATTGAAATGTCTTTATGATTATTCTATTATTATTTTATTATAATCATTTTAGAATCATTAACCACCCTCCCCTTTTCCATTAAGAAAAAAAATCCATGAATCATTTATTTTGTGGACTGCAGTTTCGAAACAAAACATGTTTCATTTTACCTAATCACATTGAATAAATTATAATGATGTTGAATTAAATATAAAATTATCTTAAATATAATATATCATAAATTAAAAGTTGATATATCATATTATACATATCACTTATACTATTAAAAACTAAATCATCATCCATTCGTATGTGTGGACTACTACCTCCATAGAACGATTAATATCCTTTTTCATTATTACCTCCATTAATAGATTGTACTAATACAAATATTAATGGATAAATAATATATTTTTTACAAAATTTTATTTTGATAATTTTGACAATATTTTAATAATTTGTAAAATAAATCATCATCAATTTTTCAATCATTTAAAATTACTAAACTAAGAGGAAACTACTGTCTTATTTATATGAAATAACAGTAAATAAATTATTATATTTATATAATTATTTATATTATTGTTGTTTAAAAACAATAAACTATCAATAATCCCTTTATGATTCTATTATAATTATATTATCACTAAACCTCCTAAAAACCATTCATTTTTCATAGTAGGTTCATGTTTGGGTCAATATAATTGCAATCATAAAAAATACAACAAATTTTTATAACCGATAAATATGAAAACATATTTCTTTGATATAATAATAATATATATATATATATATATATATATTGGTTTATGGTAAGGTTATATCATTGTTAAACTCAATAATTAATAAAAAACATTTGGTTGTTAAGAATCCATAAAACATTGTCATCGTTGATTTCATCTTCATAATTTGTAACCAAAATTACTATAATAGGAAAGTATACCTTAATATTAATCTTGAAAAATAAAACAAAATTCCTTTAATTTACATGGAATTATAAAATTTCTATTGGTAATGAATACCAAAACTGTTTTTATGAATGTAGTTCAGAGTGTAAAATATTACTTACACCTGATGTAGAAAATAGGTGAAAAATAACTTATATTTATATTTATACAATGATTGTAAAAAATTCGTATATGTGGATATATTTATGAGAAAATATCTTGGTTATTTATTGTATATACCTAATATAATTAGTTAGTATTTTTTTTTGCAACTACATAATGAATCAAGACTAAGGTAATGGTTTTCATTTCAAATTCATCTATCTGAGACATGTATCAAATTTTGCTCCTAATTTCATTTCTGAACATTATTTGAAGTTGTTTTGGATATTATATCAGGATCTATATTTTAATCTTGGTATTTTATTTTTAATTATAATCCAACCCTTTCAATGTGTTTTTATTAAAATGTTACTCAACCCTAATAGTTATATTTTAAAAAATTAATTCTTTGAGATATGCTTATGTTATAAAACATCATTTCATTTTAATGGGATATTCACTACTGATGGATTTATCTTTATCATTTATTTTTTAACTCATAGTAAATAGTAATAAAATTATTTCATTTTCATCATACAGATTATTTAAAATTGTTACCCAAGTTGTAGTGTTTTTGAAAACCAATTTTCATTAATTGAGTTATGACCAACATATTAGATGCAAAATTTGGGTACATCATACATGCTTATTATGTTATGTGGTATTATTATGTTTTATATTAATTTAATTTACTACAAAATAATTCAAATTTTTTAAATTCTCATTACATCCAGGAGTATGTTGCTCAAAAGGATATGTATAACTCTATTCTCTTTCCTTGAGTTATATAGTTTAGTCATGAATTAATTTCATCCATTCCTGGGATCACCTACCGAATTATTTCTTAGTATACTATATTATATACGCCTATGAGTAATTTTTTTGTGAAAATGTATTTATTTTATACTCTTTTTACGATAGAAGTATTGAATAAATGTATTTTAAAAATATATTAAATAAGGGATTTCATTTCAAATTCATTTTTTTTACTATCCATATTTCTACAAGATAATCCTTATAAATTTTTATGTTTAAATAATTGAATATAATTTTTAAATGTAATTTATGTAAAATATTTTTCACTTCACCTTTAAAAAAACATTTTCGAGTGTAACCTATATCTTAATTTGTTACATCAATGTTAAAAATGTTATCTAAAAGCACTTTTATGTTTTCTATTCTCCTTCCATCATAAATTTCAAATTCTCTTAAAATATTACATTTTTTTAAATATTTATAAAGAAATATATATTTATATTTTTTTATTTACCATAGGATTGAATATAGTCCAATTACAGATCATTTCAGGCGTGGTACGCTGAAACCATTGTTTTGAATGTATCTTTTTCATCTATCTAAAAATAATTCTACGATTCCTTTGTAAACGAAGGTGTATATTATTTTGAAACCATTCACCCTATTTCACTAGATAGTTTATAATCATGTTATTCCATTATTGAATTAGATGTAAACTCATTTCTCTATAATGTGTGAATAGAAGATTTTGTACAAAACAGATTAGATGACATTAACTTTGAAAGAATGTTATTCTCATCATATGGGGAAAAGTACATGCATTTTGAATACAGATATTCCAATATATATTATTATTGGAAAGTTGAGTTTTATTGGTTGAATCTGAAACAAAATTCTTAGGATGGGTTTGGATCAAGTCATCCCATTCATTTACTTGTGGAACACTATTGAAATTATTGATTATTGTTGACTTCTAACAGAATTTGATTATCTAATAACATTCTCTATTTTCCATTATATGAATAGAATTTTTTTAGCCACGTGTTCATTACAAAATATTATGATACATATTTTTGAAACATAAAGAGAATGAATTAGATATAATATCATTATAGTGGGCCTGAATATATATATCATCATTATATATTAAAAGGTATCATGAGACTGAACAACATGTGTTTTGATGTATACCTCTCCCCATATTAAATTAATATATTGTGACAAGGCCTTAAAATCATGTAATTAATATCTAAAATTATAAAATCCAATCTGAATGAGAAAAAAATTATTGATATTCATGAGATCATATTTTGTCAAAGTGTAATATTATTCATTTTGGATGGTGTCGGAAATTCTAAGGGAATTCAAATTTTGGTTTAGTGGATTATATAGATCTTAAATTGATTTTAATATAGTAATTATAAGAGTGTTAACTCATTAAAATTATATTTTGGTTGGGGATTAAGAAGTAGTATATGCATTTTATTTCGTGGATGTGTTTATGGAGATTCTATCTTCGAAATGATTGTTTTTTAATCAAAAAATGGAGGCTCTTGGTTATCACGTAGTACGGGATAACTGTACAACTCCACAATTTGTCCAAATAGAGTTTAACAATGACTATTAATCCATAAACTCGGGGGTTCACCGTCATGTGGAAGTATTTATGAAATAAAAAATTTGATGCATATGGGATGTTTATGGTTTGTCAAACCGTGTACCTAGCCATGCGAGTTGGAATTACCCTAGACATTAGGATCACATAGTTAGTGAATGGTATTGATAAACATGCAACTGAAAAATTAACTATATAAAATTATGGTTATTTAAGTTGTTCCCATTTGGATATTTAACATTTAACCACACATTTCTAATCCTCCATTCAGAAAATAGCCCCCCAATGGGTTAATACCTTTTTCCTCTCCCTTAATGATAAGGGAGATCATCTCAATCAAGACATGGAAAAATTATCTATTTTTGATGTTGGATCTCCCTCAGTCCATATACGAATCAAACGGATTCTTTTATACTTTTCTATTTTCATATTTTAAGATATTTCCATGGTGGATCATTTTCCCTATTTCTAGGGTGCTTGTATAGATTACTGTTTATTTCATTTTGGGTCAAATTAAATTATGATAATGAATGGGAAAATATTCCTTGGTATGAAGGTAGGTGGAATTTAAATTTCCCCTTAAAGTATCATTGTTAATATTATCAAACTAGTGTGTTTTATGTTTTAAATTCCCCACATTTCTCCTAAAATAAGAACTACCTCAAATAAAACATCTAGAACAAAAAAATGATCTTATTTAGACCCCTTTTGATGTTTGGTTGGTAGAGACCAAAACATTGTAAATATTATTGGCAGTGTTATATTATTTGACAACTTGTGGAATTTTTGGTAACTGACTAAAACCCACATATGTGTGTTGGGGTTAAATCCTATACCAATAAATGATTATTTGATAAATGATCAATTATTATAATTACAATATGTCTGATATACTTACATGAAACATGCTAAATTGTTAGGTGTCACCCTCGATGAAAAGGAATGATAATGAGATCAATTAATCATGTTTCTAGTTCGCTTCTATAGTGCCCATGAGTCCCTTGGAACCATCAGAGGATGATTTCCTTGGTTGAGCCACCCCATAGGGTGTATGATACAAATGTTTTATATGGCTATGTTATGCATGCATAACCAAAATCCATCATATGGTGTGATGTATCATATCAAATGATTCAATAAATATATGGGATTAATTTGAGTGTGAATTATGTGACCATTCCACTTTTCCTTTTAGGAACCTCTATATAAATTGATTAAATGCACATTTGATTGTAAATTTTGCTTCAATACAAATAATGGCGTTTGTAAAATTATTAAACATATTATGCTAATTAATTTAATATAACATCAATGAATCTTTGGTTCTAATTGGGTCTTACATATATGGGCTCATATGGTATATATATATGAGTTAATTAAAAATAATTAAGAGATGAAATGACACTCTTAATAATTTATTTAAACTTTTTGGTCATAAAGTTCCATATTACAAAATTATTTCGTTGAACATGAAGCTCCTTATGACATAATGAATTCAGTAGAAAATAAGTTCCTTATTTCTTAATTAATTCATTATACATGATGTCAAATATTAGTTAATGAATTTATTACATATTGAATTCCATATTACTAAATGAATTCATCGGACATGGAAACCCTTATTACATAATGAATTCATTGGATATCGCATTCCTTATTCCTTAATGATTCATTATGTGTGAAGTTTTTTGTTACCTAATAAATTAATTATACATGATGATCCGTATTACTTATTTAATACACTAGACATAATGTTTCTCATTACAAACTAAAATTGTTTGACGGGGTACGCAATATAATTTATAAGGAATCGTTGGATAAGATGTTTCATGTACTATTATTTATATTCTCGGGATAATTCCATTTGTTAGATATGAAATCTCGTTATATTTATCATTAATCATGGATTAAATATTTATATACCATGGGTCTCAAGTCTATTTATATAACATATAAATTCAACGAAAATTCTAAATTGGGCCGAAGTAGGTATTGTCTGCTAGGGAGCCTGAGTTTGATGTGGTTTACATTTACACTATTACAGTACATTTGATATTCCTACACACTATATATTTTATAATAATAGGGTGGATTTATTATAGACAACATTTTAAACACCCCAAGATTTCATAGTATGTAATCTCATTAAATAAATTTCATAGCTTTTGTTAACTGCAACACCTAGTTCGAGCGCACGGCAACTTACTAAGCAAACCGTTCAAAAATTAGTTATGAATATTATTAACTGAATTTTGAATCTTATATACTCTATATAATTTTGACATCCATATTATGTGTTTCTTAGACATAATAAAGGAACAAATTCATTTTTTTAGGATAACATAAGTATTTTTTAAAAAATGCAACTTTACCGCCTTTTAATGGAGAACCATTATTAAAACTAATATTAGAAACTTTTATATATTCAATTTATTGATATTAAATTCTTTTTTACAAGCGGGAAATATAATATTTTATTAGATAAATTTTTTGTACTTTTCTGATATATATCAAATTTTATCGAATAATAAAAAAATTATGTTTTAATTGAAAACAACTTTTTATCTAAATAATTTTTACAGATAAATTATTCATTTGAAATATTTTTAATTATATTTAGATTATATTTTTATCATTTAATACAATGTTGGTACTTGTATGTAATTTGACATTTAAATTTGACAAAAACATATGTCACTCTTTTAATAGTTTTTACTTTTTAAAAACCATCTTTTCTGTTATGACAACAATAATTAATTTTATATTATTAAATGGAACTTCTATGTTTTGAATTTGGTAAAATAAATTTCATTTTTTGAATTTAGAAAATCAAAATTAGCTTTGGAAGAATTTTTAGTATTTTTTTGAAAACATTCAAATTTTTATGAATATTGAAAGACACTACCTTATTATTTAAAACTGAATTATTATTTAAATAATTATTTATTTAATTTAAATTTATTTTTAGTTAAAGTTTTTATATAATACCTATATATGTTCAATTTTATTATTTGGAATGATTTCATATTAAAATTACATGTATTAAATGTTATTGAACTTTTTAACCTCTTTTACCCAACTTCTAAAAGCATTATAAAATTTGAATAAAAGAAATTTTTACTGCTTCTTTGAGTTGAATTTCAAAAATCCAAGAGATACAGTTCATATAAGTAAGTAAAATGTGGTTCAATAAGATTAAATTATATTTTGGTGAATAGTAACATTGGACTTTTATTTAGCAGGTATAAAAATAAATAGGATAATTAAGGATAAAATGATATCATAATTACCCTAACACAAGTCCTAATTCAATTTGATAAGTATAATTCGACCAAAAACTACCTTAGGAATAAAATATTTCCCCTTTGGTCTACATGGATAAGATTAGGTCATTTATTTTTATTTTATGTCAAGAAAATACAAAGGAGTTCAATTAAATGTTTAATATCTTAACCATTTTTGATTTAGTGTTATACAAAAGATAAATTAGAAAATAAATAAACATTAGAAATCTAGAATGATTTTCCACATAATTGTAATTTATTTATAATTTTTAGTCTTTAAATAATTTATTTTATTTAGGACACAATGATGTTTCAGTAATCACCTTAATGATGAAATATTAAAATAATTGATATTATAAATATCCAAAGAAATAAAAATTGAGACTTATATTGTATTTACATAAAATTATATGTTAATATGACATGTTAGGGTTGGAAAAAAAAAATTTATTCGAAGTGGTAATGTTTGTATTGCTTTCAAAATAATCAAATGCTAAATAATGTCGAAATTGACAAAATTGAGTTTTTAAAACAGATACTATAGTATTAATTGATATAATATTCCAAATAATCTAAGGATCGGCCAAAGGACTTATATATGGATATATATATTAATAATTAACCACATGGGGTTCTCTAGGCTTATTATAGTAGGTTTATTAACAATGTAATATAAAAATACAAAGAGACATGGGAAATGTCAAGCTATTTAACTAAGAGGTAAATCTGAAAGATAAGGTTAATATGATGACCTAAACCAGTATAAAACCTATTGGATGATAGTTTTTCGACCCATCCCCTCATTATCCTCAAAATAATTGTTTTTGGATCTTTTAGAAACCGAAAATTATTCTATTATAAAAGAACATTTCAAGCTTTTCCTAAAGTGACCCTCACCTCTCTTATAAAATGGTACATCCCCTTCTCTAAAAATTACTCCGCTACAGATATTTGGATCGGCCAACCAATGCCCAAATATCCTCCCAACATTCCTCACCTCAACCAAGAGCCCTTACATTGATCAGAAATCCAACCCATGGTGCCTTTTTGATCAACTCAAAAGGAAACACCCAAAGAAGATGTAATAATTTCATCACCCTCTTTCAAGTTAATTTCATCTTCCACTTACTATTTATTTTTGCTTCCATACCAAAATAATAAATCTAGTACCTCTTACATAATGTGATGTTATTATAAATATTTTACAACCATATTTTTTATTTTATCCATCCTCTAAATGAAAAAGTCATCATACGTGCGTATACACGACTTACCTTATCAACATCGTGGTGTAGTTTGTTATTCAAACATATCATTATTTGGATTTGTTTAATAATGAGTATAACTAATGTAAATAATAAATATCACATTTTAATGATTCTTTATATATTATATATCATCCAATTACATATGATTTCACCATCAATATACTGGTATTATCTCTTGTGCATACGTATGGATTAAAATCTCCACGACGCGATGGGATTCATTTCCACATTCACTATTCAACGACAATTATAATAATATTAATTATTAATAAGTATGAAATATATGACTTAATAATGATTTCGGAAACATATATATGTATTTATATATATATGTGTGTGTGTGTGTGTGTGTCTGTGTGTTTAAATATATCTTATTCCCTTAGTTCTGTTCAATACGATATGAAAACGGAAACAACATTTATGCATATATACGGCATACCGTCTCGATAAACGGTGTTTTCAATAACATATATATATATATATATATATCTATTTTAAATATTTATATTATAAATATATATGATATATAAATAACGAGTTATATTTTGGGAATATTTCAATCATGATATAAATGTTACAATCAAGAATAACAATTTAAAACACGTACGATAAAGAAAGAGATTAATACCCAAATTGTTCATGTTTCATGGAAATAATTATTAAATGGGTAGTATAAAGTCATAAATGAATTATTTATGATATAATACAAATGAATATGGTTCTGGAATAATTTAATAACATACTATGGTCATCATACTGGAGGTTAAATGTACACTAGACAAATGGAAAGTGCAAGGTAAGGGTTAATTTCACAATCTCTTTATTATCTGAGGATGTTTTTACGTAAGTATATACTGGGAAATATTTATTATCCATGTCCATATTTCATTAAATTGTTTTAAAAGGCATTATTTTTAAAATATTTATTTACTAAAAAATTATTTCAAAAGGTTGAAAGATTTATTCTTTTAAACCTTTCTCATTAATGTCCTTGTTTTCAAAATGGTTTTAAGGATTTATATATATGGACAAGAATGTTTTAAAATGATAATTCTTATCCAATGTTTCAAAATTTTATGGGATACTTTGATAAAAAAGTATCTTGTAAATATATTCTCTAATAGATTAATAGAGTTTTAAATGATTTAATGAAAATGAGAAATTTCTCTCCATTATTATTACTAATCATTTTGACCAATGTCAACGTCCTTTACAAGATATCATTCATGATCGAGGTTGATTTATTATGATACAAATCTTTCATATTGTGTTGAAGGTTTTGTGATATGTTTGACTTTGGATGTGTTATTCATATACCATTCAGGGTATATGGATAAAGTATTGACATTTCGTATGCTAGTTTTAATACGAATGTTTATGTTATGTCTAAACGTTTTCATATGAAGATTGCATTGGAGTTTGTAAGTAATGGGCGGATCTTAATATAGCTCCTCGACACATCAATAGGTCTCATGAGACAAACTTGTGTCTTGGAATAGGGCATTGAAAAATCTTAATTTTATTCATGGAAGAAGTCCTTGACTATGTGGTTATGATGTCTGGCATTATGCATTACATCATTATGAAATTGACTATTTACATATTTCATGTGATTATTCGACTGGTATATTATCCATGTTAATATTTAAATGGTATAATTTGATTTATATTGGACATATTAGGCAGAAGTTTATATTTTAAAAGGCTTTTGTTTTACTCTTATACATTTACTTAAATGTTTATTATTATTTATGAATGTTTTCGCTATATTGTTAACCTTACTGAGCATATTAGCTCACCAATTTCTTTGTTTTAGTTTTCCTTGGATTCCAAAAAGTGTACGATTATAGATAAGAAGGCTTAAGATTGGGGATTAATGGCATTATCAATGGTTCATTTATGTTGTGTTTTACCTTTTAATTTGTAATGTAACGATCATGAATGTAATGTATTTTCCAAGATTGCTAAACTGAACGGTCTTTCAGGCCATGTTTCTTTTTAATAAGGCCAATGTTATGTAATAATCCACCGACTCTGGGTAACTGGGGTCGGGGATTTACCGTTGGTATCATAGAAAGTTTACTTATAACCTTTGAAACTAGATTTAAAAAATAAGAATTATAGAACACTATCATATGATAGATATTGAGGATTATTATAGAAGAACATCCTAGAATTTCGGTAATATAAACCTTTAGTGAATTTTCCATGAAATACATCCCTATCTGGATACGAGAGGGTAGAGGCGGCTCTGATACAGATATAGCTATGAGTGAAAACTCTGACCAGGAGATTCGGGATAGACTCGGGGTATCATGGTACATGAAAATGGGCCTTACTTCATTCTTGGTTACGACACTCCTGGGGGATATGCTTTGGGTAATTCAAATTATCTTTATAGGCCATTATGATGGATTTAGGAGTAAATACTTCTTTAATGAATTTTTTTTATGATTATTGATTATATGAATAATCATTTAAATTTACGTTTTGTATTTTACACGTTCAGAATTATGAATTGCTATTCATAAACTAACCTAGTGTATTTCATTGTTTAGATATGGCATCTAGTAGATGGAATAAGAACTCCAGCAATACGCATGATCCAATGAGTAAGAAGGATCATATCTTTCATTGTATTAATCCAACATTTAGAAAGAAGATAGTATCCTATGTATTATCATCATAAGAATAAATTGTATCATGGGTTAATAAAATATGTAAAGTATTATCTTAGTCATATGGCATGGATTGGAAGAGAGAGAAGAAAAGGATGGTAGAATGAAAGATAGATAAATTAAATAAGGGAAAGAAAGATTTTTTCATATGTGATAACTATGGAAAGAATCGATTTGGTTAATTCATGAAGGGAATGGGGGTTTGTTATAATTCAAGAAAAAGGACACCAAGTAGGTGATTGAAAGGGTAAGAAAAAGGTTTCAAATGTACAATGTTTCATCTACAAAGAGTTAGGACACTATGAGAATCAATGTCCATATAATTATAGTATACCCCAAATGCTGCTATTGGATAATAATCATGATATGATACTACTGAATATGAAGAGGAATGATTAAGAGTTCTTATGTAGTTATTAATGTATTCTATCAGTTGAGTATTTTATTAATTATATATGTGTTATAAGAATTATAGTGTATATAAGGATTATACTGCAGCACTATTTCACTAAGGACTTGAGATTTTGTGGATCTAAGAAAAGTGAATCAATGGCAGTTTAATTTTGTTCGAAAATATATGGTTGAGATATAGATAAACATTAATATGATTCAGATACAGAGGAAGTGATCTTCTAAAAAGATATGATTTATTTGGATAAATTATATCGGATATTCTTTACTACCATGAAATTGATTAATGATTTGTATAGTACATTATTGTTGGAGTTTACAAAATTTTTGGATATAAGAATTATATATAGTATTATATAAGGAATAAAGGAGCATTATTGTAAACAATATAGTCATATGAAAATTAAGGGTATTACCATGTTTTAAAATAATACAAGTTGAAGATATTCACATTTATTACTTGGAAAAAAGGATCTTCATTGTATTTACCTTCTTTATAAATATTGGACTATGAGTTTGGAAAGAATTATTTTGGATAAGTCAAAAGGTTGGAATTTATTAAGTTTGAAATTGGATACTCTTGTTAATGTTAAATCATTTCATGAGATTATTTTTTTGTTATCATAAAAATGACATCCCAGTGGTTGGGAGACAACCCGTCCCGTCTGGAAAGGCCGCAAGACATGAACCCGCAACTGAAGTGCGCAAGGGTGCATCAGCTACCACTACACTACACGATGTCTTGAATTGTATAATGTAGTTTTTTAAATATTATAACAAATGAATATAAATTTTTTTTTTAACCCTATTCAATTCGTATAAATATAATATTTTAAATTCCATTATCTTTTACAGTGAATGATGAGTTTGTGTAAGGAATTAGTTTATGGATAAAACTATAATTTTCTAGTATATATATATATATATTATTATATGAATAAATTAATTGTTAAACATTAGGTAACGGATAATAAAACCAAATATTTGTTATCATAATACCATATGTTCTTCATTAACCAGTGACATTTTACATCATCTTGAATTGAGGCCTTTGAGGCCATCAATTTTACACTTGTTTGTGATTGATGATCTCAATCAATCCCTATAGATATTTATGGTTTGCCTCTATTTATGCGACTTAAATTTCCACCAATGTTCTCATTATACAGATTCAAATTTGGTCGTGACTTTTTCATTTCTCTTTCCCTCTTATTAAGACTACATTTTATTAATCCAATTTCTGATGTGGGTTTTCCAGAAAGGTAATTTTCTATTTTTAACCATTTATTTTTGACGAACAATATCAAATTGCGAGGATGGAATTTATTTAAGGAGAATAGAATGTAACACCCCCTTATTTCATATTACGTTATCTCAGTAAAGTAATTCAATAGCATTCTCTACAGGCAACACCGAGTTCAAGGGCATCACAACTCACTAAACTAACCGTTCAAAAAGCGGTTATGAATAATATTAACTGAATTTTTAATCTAATATACTATATATAACTTAACATCCATATTATGTGTTTCTATGACATAATATAAGAAATAATTCATTTTTTGGAAAAAATAAGTATTTTTTTAAAAAAATGAAAATTTACCACCTTTTAATGGAGATCAATATTTAAAAAAATTTGAAAATTATATATTCAATTTATTGAAATTAAATTTTTTTTTAGAAGTGGGACATAATATTTTATTTGGATAAATTTTTCATACTTTTCTGAAATCTTTCAAATTTTTTATGAATAGTTAAAAATACTTTGTTTTTATTGAAAACGTCTTTTTTAATTGAAATAATTTAAAGTGAAAAATTATTCATTTGGAAGGTTTTGAAGTATAAATAGATATTATTTTTACCCTTTATTACAATTTATGTCATTATATGTAAATTTTCATTTAAATTTGACATAAACACATGTAAATCTTTTGATAGTTTTTACTTTTTGAAAACCCGCTTTTTTTGTTCTGACAATGAGATTTAATTTTAAATTAATAAATGAAACGTCTGTGTTTTGAATTTGGTAATATATAATTCATTATTCAATTCGGTATATTGAAATTATCTTTCTCTGAATTTTAGGTATTTTTCGGAAAACGTTCAATTTTTTATTATTAGTGAAGAACACTTCGTTATTATTTAAAACTTACTATTTATTTAAATAATTATTAATTTTTTTAAATTTATTTTAAGTTAAAAAAGATATATAATACCTATATATGTTTAATTGAATTCATTGGAGGCATTTTATAATAAAATTATATGTATTAAATTTTATTGAACTGTTTATCCTCTTTTACCCACCTTTTAGTAGCATTTTTAAAAATTGCATAAATCATAATTTTACCGCTTTTGGGAGATGAATTTAAAAACACCAAGATAAATGTTTTATATCAGCAAGTAAAATTTGTTTCAATAATATGAAAATAATTTTTGGTGAGTAATATCTTTTGACTTTTATCTACCAAGGTTAAAAGTAAATAGGGTATTTATTGGTAAAAATGATATCATAATTACTATAAAACATATCCTAATTCTATTGGATAATTTTAATTAGACCAAAAACAACTATAAGAATAAAATATGACCCATTGAGTCCACATGGATTAGATTTGGAAATTTATTATTATTTTATTTAATGAAGAGTTAAAAGAGTTAAAATCAATACTTAATAACATAACATTTTTTAATATAGGGTTATACAGAAGAAAAATCGACTATAAATATTTATTAGAAAGATAAAAATATTTTCTACAAAATTTTATTTTATTTATAATTCCTATAAATTAAATAATTTAATTTATTTATGACACAGTGATGATGGTTTAATTACGTTATTAAATAAAAATTAAAATAATTGATATTATAAATATCAAAATAAATTTAAATTGAGACTTATGATTATTATCAATAATTTCATAGGTTAATATGACATGTTAGGGTATATTAAATAAATATTATTGTAAGTGATAAAGTTTTTATGGCTTTAAAAACAATCATATTCCAAATAATGTAAAAATTGACATAATTGAGTTTTTTAAAAAAATAATATATTATTAATTAATATAATATTCTTAAAAAACTATGGTTAGGCCAAAAAAGTAGATAAGGTTATATATGTTAATAATGAACCACATGGGGATATTTTGGCTTGTTATAAAATGTTTATTCACCTTATTATATAAAAATACAATGACACATGGTAAATGTCAAACTATTTAACTAAGAGTGAAATCTAAAAGAAAAGGTTAATATGATGACCCAAACCTATCTAAAACCTATTGGTTGAGAGGTTTTAGACCCATTCACACCTTATCATCGAAATAAATCATTTTGGAGCCATTAAAAACCGACAAAATGTTTATTATAAAATAATATTTCATGTTTTTTGAAAAGTGACCCTCACCTTTCTTATAAAAGGGGACTTCCCCTTCTCTCAAAATGACATCATAAAAGTCATTTGCCTCAGCCAAACCCTACCAAAATATTCTGAAAACATTACTCACATAATCCTATAGTCCATACGTTGATCATATTGAAATTATATAGAACTCTTTTGATCAAATAAAAAAAACACCCTGAAATTACGTAATAATTTCACCACCCTCTTTCAATTTCTTTTCATTATCCACTTCCCCTTTCTTTGTTGTTTGCATAAAAAAATAAAAACAACATTACCTAATACATATTGGGATGTTATTATAAATATTTTACAAAAATATTATTTATTTTATACATCCTCTAAATTACAAAGTCACCATATATGCGTACGTACGTCTTACCGTCTCCACTTTGTGGTGTAGTTTGTTATTCAAACACATAATTATTTGGATGGATATAATAAGGTAAATAAATAATATAAATAATAAATATAACAGGTTAATGATTCTGTATATATGATATACCATCCAATTAAATACGATTTCACCATCAATATAATGATATTGTCACTCGTACGTACGTACAAATTACCATCTCCACGACCTGATAAGATTCATTATCACATTCACCAATAAGCGATGATTATAAAAATTTATATTATTAATAATAATGAAATATAAGAAATAATAATGCCTCTGAATACACATATATAAATATATATATATAAATTTAAATATATCTTATTCACTTAGTTCCTTTCAATATGATATGAAAACGAAAACAACGTTTATGCGTACGTACGGCATACCTTTTCCCTAAATGGTGTTTTCCTTTTCACATATCTATCAATTATACATATTTATATTCTACATAAGACAGTTATTACTACCTGAAATGTTAATTTAGCAAGGATATCATTGTTAAATGGGTTGTATAATGTAATAAATGAATAATGTATGATATAATAAAAAAAATATGTTTTTGAAATTATTTATCAACATACTATTTTCATTATATTGGAGGTTAAAAGTACCCTCGTCCAAAAAAATTGAATGTATGGGTTAATTTCCCAATCACATTATTATCCGAGATTTTTTATGTCAGTATCTAATGGGAGATATTTATTATCCATGTCCTTGTTTCACAAAATAGTTTTCAAAGTGAATATTTTTTAAGGGAAATTATTAATTAAACATCATTTTAAATGTCTTAAAGATTTATAGTTTTAAACAATTCTCATTAATGTCCATGTTTTCAAAATGGTTTTAAGTATTTATTTATATGGATATGAGTTTTTTAAAAAGTTAATTACTTTCAAATGATTCAAAATGGTATGGAAAACTATTATTCAAAAATATATTTTAAATGAAATCCTTAATAGATTACGCGACTTTTAAATTATTTCAGGAAAAAGGGATATTTCTCTCAATGATTTTTACTAATCATTTTCAACAATGTCAACATACTTTACATGATATTACTATTGATCTAGGATGATTTTTTATGATACAAATATTCCATATAGTATTGAAGTTTTTGTGATATGATTGATGGTGGATGTGTTATTTTTATTCAATTCATGGTTTATGGATAAAGTATTGATATTTCATATGCTAGTTTTAATACGAATGTTTATGTTATGTTTCAAAATTTTTATATGTGCAATGCATTGGACATAGTATGTGACAGGTGAAGCCCTCTGTATCTCCTCAATGCATTAGTAGGTCTAATGAGAAAAACTAGTGCCTTGGCACAAGTCCTTGATAAAATATTATTTCTATTCTTAGAATATGTCCTTGAATATGTGGATATGATGTTTGGCATTATGCATTCCATCATTATGAAATTGGATATTTGATATTGCATATGATTATTGGACTAGTAGAGTATAAACATGGATAAGTAAATGGAATTATTTGATTTGTACTAGAAATGATATGAATAATTTTATTCTTTAATAGGCTTTTGATTTAGTCTTATACATTACTTTAAATGTTTATTCTTATTTATAAAAGTATCTACTATATTTTTATCCATAATGATAATTTGAGCTCACCCATTTCTATATTTTATTTTTACTAGGATTCCAAGAAGTGTATTATGATTGATAAGAAGGGTTAAGCTAGGGGATTAATGGCGTTCTCAATGGATCATTTATGTTGTTTTCTAAATTCTAATGTGTAATGTAATGTTCATGTATGTAATATATTTTCCAAGACTTATAAACTGACCAGTCTTTTAGGGCATGATTCATTGTAATCATGCCAATGTTATGTAATAATACACCAACTCTAGATAGCTGGGGTCGGTGGGTTACAGTAGGAATCAGATGATGTTTAGAAATATCCTTGGAAACTACTTTTAGAAAAACTCTTATAAGAGAAAATTACCCTATGATAGAATTTGAGGATTAGAATAGAATAACATCCTAGAATTTTGGTAAAATAGATATTTTATGAATTATCCAAGCAATAGATCCCAGTCTAGATACGAGTGGGTAGTGGCGGCTATTGAACAGATGTATCTATGAGTTAAAACTCTGACAAGGAGTTCCGAGAATTACCTGGGGTATCCTGGTACCTGACCACAGGACTTTCCGCACTCTTAGTTATTACACTCCTAGGAGATATGATTAGAATAATTCACATTTTCATTAAAGGAAATTGTGAAGGATTTAGGAGTAAATACTTCTTCAAAGAATTTTTTTATAATTATAGAATATATTCATAATCTTTTAAATTTATGTTATATATTTTACACATTTATATTTATGTATTCTGAATCATGAACTATACTAGTGTATACCATTGTGTATAAATGGTGCCCAGTAGAATGAATATGTACTCCAGCAATATGCATGATCCGAAGAGTAATAAGGATCATATCCTTCATGGTATTAAGCCAGCATTTAGAAAGGAAATAGTATCACACGTATTATCATCATATAAACAAATAATATCTTTTGTTAATAATATGAATAAAGAATTATCTGAGTAATATGTCTTTGAAGGGAATACAGAGAAGAAAAGTATGGTAGAAAGGATGATCGATAAAGGGAATATAGAAAAGAAGGATTTTCCCACATGTGAAAAATGTGGAAAGAGTCACCTTTGTAAATGCTTGAATGGAATGAGAGTTTGTTTTAAGTGTTTAGAAAAGGACACCATATTTTTTATTGTTATGGTAATAAAACGGTTTCAAATGTACAATGCTTCATATGAAAGGAGCTGGGACACTACGTGAATAAATGTCAAATCATCAGAGTATGCGCCAAATGATGCTATTGGATAATAGTCATGTTATGATACTACTAATGATGAAGTGGAATGATTAAGAGTACTGATTTGGTTATTAATGAATATTTTCAAATGAGTATTTTATTAATGTTGTACATGTTATAAGAATTATTGAGTATATAAGGATTGTAATGCAGTTTAATTTTATTAAGGACTTGAGATTGTGTGGAACCAAGAAAAATGACTCAACGATAGGTTAAATTTTAAAGAAAAATATATGATTGAGAAAAAGATAAACATTAATATGATTCTTATACTGAGGTAGTGATTTTTTAAAATGATATGACTGATTTGGATAAATTATATTGGATATTCTTGACTACCATGAAAATGATTAATGATTTGTATATTCCATAATTGTTGGTGTTTACAACATTTTGGGATATAAGGAGTATATCCGCTATTCTATAATGAATAAGGGAGCATTAATGTAATCCATACGGTAATATAATAATTTAGGGTGTTACCGTGTTCTAAAAGAATACATGATGATGGTATTCACATGTTATTACGTGGAAAAAGGATCTTCTTTATGTTTACCTTCCATATAAATTTTGGACTTTGTGTTCGGACAGAAGTATTTTGTATAATCCTAATGCTCTGAATCAAATAAGTTTGACAATGGATACTATTGTTATGGTTAAATCCATTATTGATATTATTTTTGGATTATCATAAAAAGGACAACCTGGAGTTTGGGTGACAACCTGTCTCGTCTGGAAAGAACTCAAGACTTGAACCCACAACTGAAGGGTGACTTGGGTGCATCACCTACCACTGCCATATGCGATGTCCTGGTCTGTATAATGTATTTTTTTAAAATTGTATTTCAAATGAATATAAATTCATTTTTAACCATATACGATTAGGATAAGTATAATATTTTTGAATTCTATTATCTTTTGGAGTGGAAGATGAGTTTGTGGTAGAATTTAGGTGAATGATGAAACTCTACTTGTCATTTATATATATATATATATTCATCTAATTATTTGAATAAATAAACATTTAAACTTTACGGAAGGGATATAAAAACCATAAATGTGTTATCCTAATACCATAATTATTTTTTTGAACTGATGATATTTTACATGATCTTAGATGGATGGATTTGAGGCCCTATATTTTACAATTTTTTTTGATTGATGACCTCAATCACTACCTATAAATATTTAATTGTTTTCTACAGATATGTTTCTCTAATTTCCACTAATTTTCTTTAAATCATGGTCATAATTTGGTGATGACTTTTTCATTTCCATTTCCTTCTTATTAAGACTAAATTTTAGTAACCCAATATCCGATGTGGGTATTCCACAATGGTATTTTTCTATTTTTAACCATTTATATTTGAAGAAAAATTTCAAATTTCAAGTATGCAATTTATTTATGGAGGGGAAAATTTAGCACCCCATGATTTCAAAGCACGTTATCTCATTAAATTAATTCAATAGCTTGCGCTACACACAACACCTAGTTCGATCGCACCACAACTTACTAACCTAAGGGTTCAGAAAGTGGTTATGTATACTGTTAATTTCATTTTGAATATTATATACTCTATATAATTTTAACATCAAGATTATGTTATTGTTAGACATAATATATGAACAAATTCATTTTTTTCAGATAAAATAAATATTTTCCAAAAATTCAATTTTACCACCTTTTAATGGTGAATCCTTTTTAAAACCAATATTTGACACTTTTATATATTCAATTTAATGAAATTAAATTGTTCTTTAGAAGTGGGATTCATTTTATAATAAACTTAGATATATTTTTTTATTGAACTTTTTATCCTCTTTTATCAATCTTCTAGGTGCATTTCAAAATATGCATAAAATTTAATGTTACCTCTTCTATGAGTTTAGTTTCAACAATCCGGGTGACACGGTTCATATTATTATGTAAAATTTGGTTCAATATGATGAAAATATTTTTTGGTGAATGTACATTTTTACTTTTATTTACTACGATTAAATGTAAATAGAGTAATTAAGGGTAAAAATGATTTCATAATTACCATAACTCATGTCCTAATTATATTGGATAATTATAATTCCAAAAAAAAACCCTAGGAATAATATATGACCCCCTTTGTTCCACATGGATTCAATTAGGTCATTTATTAATATTTTATTTAAAAAAGAGTTAAAAGGGTTATATTCAATGATTAATAACGTAACCATTTTTAATATAGGGTTATAGATAAGATAAATTAGACTAAAAGTATTAATTATAAATCTAAAAATATTACCCAATGAATGATATTTTATTTATAATTTTAAAACATAAATAATTTAATTCATTTATGACACAATAATGATGCAGTAATTACTTTATTAATGAAATATTAAAAAAGTGGATATTATAAATATCCAAATAAATTTAAATTGAGACTTTTGATAAATTAAACTAAGTTTATTGGTTAATATGACTTGTTAGGGTTGGTTAAATAAATTTTATTTTAAGTGATAATGTTTCTATGGCCTTTAAAAAATTCAAATGCATAATGATGTCAAAATATACATATTAATGTTTTAAAACAAATACTATATTATTAAATTGTATAATATTCCTAAAAATGTATGGATTGGAAAAATGACATATATAATGTTATATATATTTATAATTGACCACATGGGGTTCTCTTGGATTGTTATTGTATGATTATTAACCATATAATATAAAAATACAAAGATACATGGTAAATGTCAAAGTATTTAATTAAAAGTTAAATCTAAATGATAAGGATAATATGATGACTGAAACCTGAATAAAACCAATTGGTTGAGAGAATTTTTACCTATTCCAACCTTATCCTCTAAATCAATTATTTTGGAGAAATTAGAAACTGAAAATGATTTAATTATAAAATAATATTTCATTATTTCTCTAAAGTGATCCTCACCTATCTTATAAAAGGGTACTTTCACTTCTCTCAAAATTACGCATCCTTGTCCATTTGGATCAGCCAAACCCTGCACAAATAAACTCCTCACAATCCTTAAATCAACTTAAATGCCTTACATTGATCAAAAATCCAACCTACGGATCCCTTTGGATCAACTCAAAAGGAAACACCTGATGAAGAGGTAATAATTTCACCACCATCTTTCAGGTAATTTTCATCTTCCACTTCCTATTTTATTGTTGTTTCCATACCAAAATAATACCTTCAGTAACTTCTATATACTATGATGTTATTATAAATATGGTACAACCATATTCGTTATTCTATCCATCCCTTAAAAGACAGAGTCACCACACGTGTGTTCCTATGGCTTATCGTCTCCGCATCATGGGGTAGTTTGTTATTCAATCGCTTAATTATTAGGATAGGTATAATAATGAGTATAAATTTTGTAAAAAATAAATATAACATGTTAGTGATTCTGTATATATGATATACTTTCCAATTATATAAGATTTTACCATCAATATAATGATATTGTCATTTGTGCGTACGTACGGATTACCGTCATCACGACGTGATGAGATTCATTTACACATTCACTAATCATAGATGATTTTAAAAATATATATTATTAATAAGCATGAAATATATGTCAGAATAATTCTAATTAAAACACACACACACTTATATATTTAAATAAATATTATTCACTTAGTTCTGTTCAATATGATATGAAAACGGAAACATCGTTTATGCGTATATATGGCTTACCATCTCCATAAACGGTGTTTTCAATTTCTTATATATAACTATTATAAATACATATATTCTAAATAAATACGATATATAAATCATGGATTATATTCTGGAAATATTGAATTCATGATCTAAATGATACGATCAAGAATAACAAGTTAAAACATGTACGATAATGAAAGCAATTGTTACCCAAAATGATAATTTGGGGTGGAAATAATTATTAAATGGGTTTCATAAAGTAATAAATGAATCATGTATGATATAATAAAAATTAATATGGTTCTTGAATAATTAAATAACAAAATATTATCATTATACAAGAGGTTAAATGTACCCTCGACCAAAGGAAAGTGCAATGTAAGAGTTAATTTCACAATAGCATTATTATCCGAGGTTTTTTTATATAAGTATCTACTGGGACATATTTATTATCCATGTCCTTGTATCATAAAATTGTTTTCAAATTAATTTTTTTAAGAGACGCTTTTACTAAAACATAATATTAAATTTTTTTAAAGATTTATTCTTTTAATCCATTCTCATTAATATTCATGTTTTCAATATGGTATTAAGGAATTATTTATATGGACAAGAATGTTTTAAAATGTTAATTCCTATCAAAAGTGTCAAAATGGTATGGGAATCTTTTATTCAAAACTATCCTCAAAATTACATCCTTTATTCATTATGGGAATTTTAAATGAACTCATGAAAAAGGGATATTTCTCTCAATGATTTTTAATGATCATTTTCAAATATGTCAATATCCATTAGGGATATTCTTATTATTCAAGGTTGATTTATTATGATACCAATCTTCCATATTGTATTGAAGGTTTTGTGATATTTTTTACTGTGGATGTGTTATATTTATACCATTAATGGTTTATCGATAATGAATTTATATTTTGTATTATTGATTTAGTATGACTGAATATGTTATGTGTAAACCATTTCATATGATGAACGCATTGGAAAAACTATGTGATGGGTGGGGCCCAATATAGCTCAGTGATGCATCAATAGTCCTACTGAGAATACTATTGTCTTCTCACAAGGCCTTGGAAAGTCAAATTCGTAGTCCTGGCACAAGGCCATGACTATGTGGTTATGAAGTATGGAATTATGAATTCCATAATAATGAAATTTTCTATTTGATTTTGCATGGGATTATTCAACTAGTATAATATCCATGTAATTATGTAAATGGCATTATTTGATTTATATTGGCCATATTATGAAATGTTTTATGTAATAAAAGTATTTTGTTTAAGTCTTATACATTTTCCTAAATGTTTTTTCTTATTTATGAATGTTTCCACTATATTATTATCCTTAATTAGAATCTAAGATCACCCCTTTCTATGTTTTATTTTTCCATGGATTCCAAGAAGTTTATAATGATTGAAAAGAAGGGTTATGATAGGCGATTAATGGTCTTCCCAAAGGATAATTTATGTTGTGTTTTCTTTTCTAATGTGTAATGTAATGTTCATGTATGTAATCTATTTTCCAAGACTACTAAACTAATCGGTCATTCGGGAATTTATTTCATTAATCATTACAATGTTATGTAATAATCCACCAACTCTAGGTAACTAGGTTCAGGGAATTAAATCATTGGTGGTGGAATACCGATTTTTACACAGACTTATTTCAGGTTTTTTGGTACATAAAATGATCCTCTAACTGCATGTTAGTACTTGGATCAGCTCTCATTACTATTTATTTACTATGGGACATGGTGTTTCATTTCAGTATAGGCTAATTATGTACTCATGATCCCATTGAAATTCGTAAAAAAAATTTCATTTTTTTATCAGTAACTCCATGTTATATAACCTTCTTTATATTGACATCTTGTAATTTGAAAATAGAATGTTCATGTCAAGTTGAATTATTTATAATTTTCATGGTTAACAGATTATTATTACTTGTAATTTATTATTATCTTATTATAATTTCATTAATCTTTTCTTATCTAGGTTCATTACTGATCCATAGGGTATAATCTCCCAATTAAAACACCTTTAGAACCTCATTTCTAGTCTGTAGCCTCTAGATTATGGGGAGGCACGTCTAAGGCCTTATCACCACGTTGTATGGTTATTTTTTATTGAGTGAAACATTTCATGGTATGAAAAATATGTTACCATGATTTCTTTTTATTTTCATTTCTTATTATTTTGGGATGGTAGACCAGAGAATATGAATGTGTCAAAATATGGTAAATAGATTGTGTATTGGCAACCATCCAACAAGAAAATTGAAACATTCTATATATGTAAAAATTATTCATATATATTGTTATTATTGTTGATTATTATTTCACATTCAGTTAATAATGTACTTTTGTAATGGTTACTAATTTTTGTTATTTACTTCGTAGCTTTCTATGGAAAAAAATGAGGATTATCTATTCATTGTTACAGGCACGTAATATTCACATGTCATTAACATTATTATATATATTACATCATTGTGTGATTAATTTTCATGATTACCTATATTACAAACCTCTATGATTATTTTCATGTATAAGAATATCCTGTGATAAAGTGATTGCTTTCCTTGTTATTGTTATGCTTTATGGTTGGGAAAATAATGCATTTATATTAACATAAACATGATTTCACATATAGATCAATGCTGGAATTTTATCATGAAAACTTATGATTTATTAATGGAATGAAATGGTTTTGAAATTGAATCTTCAAAATAGAAAGGGAATTCAGTTTTTCATAATAAATTCATGAAATTTCATATTGATTTCAATTAAATGATTCTTCAATGGAATATTATAAAGATCAATACCTATTTAACATGGGAATATTGAATCATATAACAGAGTCATTATATTAATCACTAGTCCCATGTAGGTAATTTTTTGACTCACAATCCTTCAAGATAACCCATTTTAGGGTGTTGTAAAATATTTATTAATAAAATGTTATGAGTTTCACTTAAATTTGATACTAATTGTAATTTATAGATTTTTTAATCAATAAATTAGAAATGGCTTTCCACAAAAATTGGAAGTTGGCTTGTTTGACCGGATCACTTTAGGACACCTTTTTCATCATTTTATTGGTACTTAACCAATTATGGGTATGATTGTGATATATTGGGGTTTTTATTTTATGTTTTAGTTTCCACATATACATTTTTACTTATTAATGTATGGTGGGTTGTTCGTGAACAACCCCATAAATTAAAATAAAGTATTCATTATAGCCTTTGAGATTTATTTATGTGAGATGTTTGTTAATTAATATTCATGTTACAACCTGAAGAGTGATATCCTCTGTAAATTGTAATTGAAATTATAATTAAATTATCCTAATTGTATGAACATGTTTATAAATAATTTGATTAGAACTGAAATTATGAAGTAATTTTCCAAGAATTGTATGAGACATCAACTAAATATAGTGACATATAAAATTTCCTCTATCACTGGTCCATGAATTTTCATATATCTGATCCTTTATAAATGTTTATAATTAATGTGAATTGATGAAATTTATTAAATAAATCCATTTTTGTGTTGATAATTTAAGAACCGAGTGGACGAGTTAAAATTAATTCATCCTTCACCGGTTACCTTGAGTGAGAATGATAATGTTTCATAGAGTTTTAGTGGCCTTCTTCAGTTGTGTTGATCATAGAGGACAAGAACTGGATTCTAGTGACCTTTTTCAGGTTAACATGGTTTTTAATTGGTTCCTTATGTTACTGTTCTGGGATAGAATGATTTTTGTAGCACCACAGAGAATAGGAATCTAGTAGGCTTTTGATCTGCATTCTTAGGAAAGTTAAGTGTCATCATTTGACAATTTGGGTTATGAGGGACCCTTATTGATTAAACAACACCTCCGACTAGAAAAGTGGTTTGTCAAACAAGTTGAACCACAATGCTGTAATAGTGTATATGGATACCCAGTGATTATTAAATCATTATCTTTTTTACAATTTTCTGTGACCCAATAGAGATCACACCACTATTATGATTCTCAGGGACCGATTCGATGATTCATTGTAGGTGATTTTATTACACCTATGTTAAATGACTTTGCTATTTTGGATCAATTATGGTGTTAAAAACTTACTGTTTTACCCCAATACATAGATTTTACAGGAACTTTATATTTTGTGTAATAGAATCTCTTATATGGAGTATGATTCTTCTTCAATAGTCCATTAGTGATAGGTAGATGGACTAAGTGGACCTATTCTGAATTATGATTAGTAGTGTTAGGTGGATGTTGAAGGGGATCATTGTTTAGACTCAACTTCTAAAGGAGTTAGATTCTCAAATAATCAAGAGAAGCTTGTTATGATAGTTTACTTGTTTTTAAAATTATCACTAGAGGTTGTGAGCATGCTTGTACAATTGCATTGATACTGATGCCCAAAAGATGATCATTTTTTAATTTTAAAAATTATAATGCCTAATGTTTTCATGGAGGCATCTATAGTGATTTGTTATTGACACTAGATTTTATGTGAAGGACTGTTAATGGTCATGACCCTATTAACAAGTGGTTGTGCAGCTAAAATATAAATTACTAAAATGATATCATGATTTGGGTGGTTATAAAATAAATCATGGAACATTTGAAGAGGAGTTATTTGGGGGATCTAGTTCTGTTAAGAATGACATGATGAGCAGCATAGTCATCTTGGACTTTTTGTTGGTTGGAGCATGGGAGAAACTCGAGTCTTGAATCGTGTGGTATGAGATGTATACACTATGTGTATGCGGAGTTTGATTTATATTCTTATAGATGTGAAGTATTTTATATGTAATGTCGATGAGTGATTGATTACGATTCAAGGATAAATGAATTCACATATGATGTTATCAGACCGATAGACCTAGAGTTTTGGGTATTTTAAAGGAGTTACCAATGTCGAGGGATATATTGGAGAATAAACTAGGTTCCATGAGATTGTTAACCCATAGATACACATTGGGATGCATTTTTGGCCAACATATTGTCAGTGGATGGTTAATGTATTTTATAACTGGGTTTGATGTGAAGATATCTCGAGAATGTGATACATATCTTATAATGTAATCCTCATGTGATCCTAGTTTATAAGTGTTCATTCCCTATATCATAACATTGTCTTCAGTATCCTAATACAACATTGGATATATTCCAAGATTACTTAATATATTTTTAGTTTTATGGATAGAATCCATCCGAGTCATTAATGTGGAATATTTTAATGATAATCCATATGGTATAGAGTACAACATTGACTGCAGAAGGTGGTGACCCCCATTATGATCTTAACCATGATGAGAACCTTGGAAACTGTTCTTGAGAAGTGAGACTGAGTTATGGGTGATTATTGGATTAACTTACTTGGTGGGATTCGTTGTTTGGTTGTTCTAAGGTTTGCATCCACCCACGTCATCTTTCTCCTCCCGCCTAGGGTTTCATCCCCGTGTTCTGTCTTTTTTTCCACCTTCTCGGTTAGGGATTCTATAGGGTTTCTCCCCTGGGATTCCATCCTCCATCTCAATATCTATAGATGTTAAAGCTCGATCCTTCTTATAGCCTTCAGATCGTTTGTGTTTCCCTCTCCCATGATTTTTTTACTCTTGCAGCTATGGTTCCCCTTCACATCGCTTGACATCTATCTCTTTCCTCATCTCGCTTTCGGTTTGCTCACTATTCACCATCAATCGTTTCTCTTTCTATCAATCCCACCACTTCGGACCCCATCCTTGTTCAACATGTTGGATAAACTAGAGGTATGGATTGTGCAATTGGATGTGTTCGATGTTGGGTTTCCTCTCGACTTCAGTTTCTTGAGTGTTTATTTTGCATTGTCCATTTTCTTAGGTCTAGATTTTGGAGGCATATAGCTTCATACTCTACAACAAAAAAAAAATTAGAGATTTTTGATGGTTTGGTGTCACCACTTGCTCAGATGTTCTTATTCATGAATTGTGTTTTCCTATTTTCCATGAAGCTAGTTGTTTCTTGGTGGTCAAGGTGATATTTTTGTTGGTCTGTGATGTGGATATCGATGACTGTTCTGATGGTTGGAGGTGGGGTTCTCCAATGTGTACTCGATCACCTTAGACCATCAGGCAGTAGTGGAATTCATTTGAAATCTTCTATGGTTTCTTTTTCAAATGCTCCTCTCCAGGTCGGTCTAGTGAGGTGGATCTTTGGATGCTCTGGGATGTTTAGTTTGTGCATTCACCCATGGTTCAAGAGGTACAACATGAGGTTTCTTTTCACCCTACTCTAGATTTTGGTTATTTCTCTTCTGATGCATTTTGTCTTATGTGGTTTTATAACTTCCCCAGGCCGAGTTTGGTTCCTGTTCAGGCGTTTAAAGTGTCATGTTTTGTTTGTGGTGATGATGACTGCATTGGAGTGTCATGATTCATAGCTCAAGGTGTGACATGGTCAGTTTGTCAGTTGTTCATTCTTTAAATTTTGAATTGTGAATTTAAAAATGTTGACTGTGTCATCTTGAGTTGAGGTATTGTTTCTATGACACCCAAGATTTTTATGAGAAATATAATGTTTTTATGTAATATAAATCATCAAAGGAATTTTTCACTACACACAACACTAGCATGGCTTGCTTTACACGCAATCAGGACCTTCCTCGATAGCTTGTGTTGTACGCAATACCATGTTTAACTAAACAATGATATGCTACTAAAATATTATTAAAACTAGCCGTTATGAATATTAATACCCACTTTTTGAAAATTTATAAATTTTATCTTTCAAAATGGACTTCATTTTTGGATTTTGAATATCAAAATTATCCAAGGGTGAAATTTTGGTATTATTTAGAAAACATTCAATTTTTGATGATTAGTGAAAACACTAGGTTACTGTTTAAAAACTGAATTTTTATTTAAACAATTATTTATTTTATTTAAATTTATTTTAGGTCAAAATTGATACATAATACCTATATAAGTTCAAAGTAATTCATTGGAGTCATTTTATAATAATTCTAGATATATAAAAATTTTATTGAATTTTCACCGTCTTTTACCCACCTCCTAGGAGAATTTGAAAATTTACATAAAACATAATTTTACCACTTCTGTGAGAGGAATTTCGAGAATCCGAGAGACACGGTTAATATAAAAAAAATGTGGTTCAATGGGATGAAAATAGTTTTTGGTGAATAGTAACTTTTTACTTGTTTTACCACGGTTAAAAGTAAATAGGGTAAATAAGGGTAAAAATGTTATTATTATTACCCTAACACTTGACTTAATTATATTAGATAAGTTTAATTTGACCAAAAACAATATTAGGAACAAAATATGACTATTTAGGTCCACTTGGATTAGATTAGGACATTTATTATTATTTTATTTAAATAATACTTAAAATAGTTAAAATCAAGGTTTATAGGTTTATACATAAGATAAATTCGACTATAAATATTTTTTATAAAGATAAAAATATTTCCTACATAATGGTATTTTATTAATAAGTTTTAGACATAAAATAATTTAATTTATTTATGACTCAATGATTGTACAGTAATTATATTTTAATGAAATATTAACATTATTTATTTTATAAATACCCAAATAATTGTAATTTGAGACTTTTTATGAATTCAAATAATTTTATAGGTTAATATGACATGTTATTATTGATTTAATTAACTTTTTTAGAACTAATAATTCTGTTATTATTTTCAATGAAATCAATTATAATATAGTGTCAAAATTGACATAAAATAGTTTTTAAAGGAAATATTATATTATTAATTGTTATTTTATTCCTAAAAATCTATGTTTCGGCCAAATTACATAGATAAGGTTATGTATATTAATAATAAATAACTTGGGGTTATTTTGTCTTGTTATAGTATGTTTATTAACCTTATAGTGTAAGAAAACAAGAAGACGCGGTAAAAGTAAAATTATTTAACTTAAAGTTAAATCTAAATGATAAGGTTATAATAGAAACCTAAACATGTATAAATTATATTGGATGAGATTATTCTGACCTAACCCCAACTTAGCTTCGAAATCAACAAATTTGGTGCTATTAAAAACCTAATATGACTTTATAATAAAATAATTTTTTTAGTTTTTCCAATGGTGCCCCTCTCCTCCCTTGTAAAAGAGAACCTCCTCCCTATGTTCCTCACATCACATTGATCCTTCAAGCTCGGCCAAAACCTACCAATTTCTCTTCTCCACTTCCCTAGAAACATCTTAGAGGTCCTGGTCTTCTTCAAAGACCATCTTTAGTGCCCTAAGAGGAGGTTAAGAAGAGTCGCTTCAAAGAAGAGGTTATGTTCGTTACAGATTCTTTCAACATTATTTCTTCTTCTACTTCTTATTCTATAGTTGTTTATTTATGAAGTAATAACATCAGAATCAATCATATACTGATATGTTATTATAATTATGAAACAACCCTATTTCACCATCTATCCATCCTATGGAAAATGAAATCACCGTGCGAGCGTACGTACGAAATACCGTCTCCACGATGTGATGCAAATCGTTCTACATGATCTTCGTTGAATAAGGATTATATAAATGAATTTAATGAATAAAGATGATATATACTACACTAATACCATTCTTTAAATGAGTTATCTACAACCTAAAAAGAAGAATTATAATTTATTCCACAAAACACGCATAAGAACAAAAAGTAATAAACACCCGAATAAAAAGTAGCAATGAAATATTACTAATAAGAAGCTACGAATATGAACGTATATTATATCCTAACAATATGTATGATTCTGAAATAAGTTAATGACATTATTTAAATCTTTATATAGGAGGTTTGGACAATTACGAAGAAAATCAGACCTAAGGTAAGGGAAACTCTTGCAATCTCATTTTAATCCGCGATTGTTTATACTTAAGAATTTAATGGGGAATATTTATCATCCACATACATGTTTACTCAATACGTAATATTATTTCCATCCAAATACAATTTTTTAAATCTAATTTTACACTTCGGTTAGTTTTTAGTAAAATATAAGAAATGAATCTTTTGTCGTTTTTCTTACAAGGTACTTTTTGACTTTTCCATCCAAAGTATGAGAAGAATGATTTTTTTAACTTATATGACATTAATGGATTTTTAGAACATTATTTCCATGAAGCATCCTTTACAAGTTTTCAAGTTTATTTTTAATCAACTTCTTTTAGTTTAAAATTATATGACATGTTAAGAAAGGAAAATGTTTTTGAGGTAGAAAGGATATTTTCCTCAAGAATGGAGTTCAAGTGTTTTATCAAAATTATTTTCCATCTATGATAATATAGGGTTCAATTTCTATCCCGATTTTTACATTGTTTTGAATATGTTATGATGTAATTATTTTTATGATGTCTTTTTATCTTATATGGATTATGTAATGGTGGCATGATGTTTAAGAATCCCATTTTTATTACATGGGTTAAGCTATGAGGTATGATTGATGAATTTGTGGCACACGTATGAATGGTTTCATTATGAGATGGGCTGGACCTATATCTCCTTCCAATGCATTGGATAAAGATTTATATCTCATGAGATAGACATGGCTAGAATTGCAGGTTAATCCGATTCAGTGAAACATGACTGAAACGAGGAGTGAACTCGGTTCAGAAATGGACTTTGACCATAAAGATAGTCTTGGAAATGATTCTTGACTACTAATAAATGATTCTCTATGATTATGTGTGTATTACACAATGTTTCATGTTTTATTTTATGATTATTGGGATTATATTTCACTACTATGATTTATCCCATGTTATGAAATTATGATTTGTTTTGCAGTTTAAGATTTCCAAAATGTTGTGTTCTTATGAATATGATGTTATTGATATTTCATTTGTTTACCCTTACTAAGAATTTGAGCTCACCCTTTTGTATTTTTTCTTTCCCCAGGTCAGGAAGAAGGTTATTAAGTAGGATATGCCAAAAGGGACTCTAGATATGATGAAATAAATGGGAGACAATGTAGATGCTTTATGAACCAGTTGTTTATGTTTCCCAGTGTCTAAAGACACTATACCTATATGGTCCTTTCATGGTTTTGTTATATGTTGTAATAAGTGTACTTCAATTTTGAAGTATTAATAATGTATGTAAATTATAGGTCATTATAGTTGGTATCAGAGGAATGGTATAGTCATCCTTTTGAAACTAGGATGTGAAAGCCTTAGTAAGAACCCTATGGATAAGTCTAAGCATAGAACACAATCTTAGTGTTTTAGAAATGGCCATGAATAACCTATGATAAAACCTTAAGTGTAAAATTTTATTCTTGATTATGTGGTTTTCCTATTATAATTAGTGTTTCTCACACTATTTTTCTTGGTTTTACTCAATGGTTGGAACACGAAGGAACCGTGTTAATGCGAAATGTGACGGGCAATGCAATGATTATCCCCCTGAGCAACAAAAAGGTATGGGAGCTGGAATGAAAAATATTATAGTCATGCTCACAAAACATTCTCAAGCTATGAATCATGCAGGACTTCCAAACGAGCAAAGGAAGGAGTAGAATTATGCTGAATCCTTCATGAGGCAGCGTCCACCTTCATTCAGTGGGTCTACTGATCCATTAGTTACTGAACAATGGATCAATACTACTAATGCGATATTTTCAGTTCTTCAATGTTCTGAACATGATAAATTCATCTTAGAAGTATATTGTTTGTAAGGTGAAGCTGATCAATGGTGGAATCTTATCAATAATATGAAGCAAAGAGATGAAATTGAGTCCATGGAATGGGACGAGTTTAAGAACTTATTTTTCAATAAGTACTTCCGTCGTATTCTTCGAACAAAGATGGATAAGGAGTTTCTTTAACTAAAGCAAAAGGATGATGAATCTGTTGGTACCTACGAAGCAAATTTTACAAGACTTACAAGGTACAAATCTGGTATTATTATCCAACCTGAGAGTAAGATCGGACGATTCTTTAGTGGCTTAAAACCTATTATTCGAAGGGCGTTAGCCATAAGGGACTACAATAGCTACGAGAAAATCGTTCGATGTGTTCTCACGGTTGAGATGGAGATTGGAGTAACCCATCAGTCATATGGGTTTGATAAGAAGAGGAAAATGGAATTCAAAGGAAAATCTAAAGAGCACACTGAAAAGAAGATGAGTTTTCCCTTATGCTCAAAGTGTGGAAAGGATCATGGAGGGAGTTATCTTAAAGGGACAAGTAAATGTTTCAAATGTGTAAAGGAAGGCCATCAAGCATTTGAATGCTGCAATGATGGGAAGAAGATGTCTAGTGATAAGAACAAATAAAAGGCTACCCATAGTGCACCTCCTACACTTCAATGTTTCATGTGTGTGGAAATGGGGCATTATGCCAATAAATGCCCTGATCCAAGGGTTGTTGATGATGATCGACGTCAAAAAACACTTAAGGCTAAAGACAATGGAAATTCTCATGCACTTCCTATCAGTGATGTGGAGTATGAGAATGAAGTGGTGAAAGGTGCACTTACCATCCACTCTAATGTAGCAAATGTTTTATTTGATTCTGGATCCACCCACTCTTTTATTTCTGAATAATTTTCTATGGTAATCATCGTATTACCTCAACAATTAGATGTTGAGTTAGCTGTGACAACCCCTAATGGCATAACAATCGGATCAAAAGTTTATAATTCTTCTCCGATTGAAGTGTGTGGGAATGTGCTTCCTGCAAATCTTGTTATCCTTCCAATATTGGAATTTTATGTGATTCTTGGCATGGATTGGATTTCTTTGTATGGAGCTCATATCAATTGCCAAAGAAGGGAAGTCACATTTCATATTCCAGATTTATCTATGATTGTATATCGATGCAAGGATGAACATAACCTTCCATGGAAATTTATTCCATCATATGGGTCTTGATTCCACTAAATGAAGGTTCTTTATCTCAAATGGTTGGAGAGAAACTCACGATTAAGAATATTCCCATTGTACAGAAGTTTGATGATGTATTTCCAGAGGAATTTCCTGGTGTTCCACTAAATCGTGAAGTTGAGTTTTCAATAGAACTCGTACCGGGTGCTTTACCTATTTCAAATACACCTTATAGAATGGCCCCAATTGAGTTGTAGGAATTGAAGAAGCAACTCCAAGAGAATATTGATAAGTGATTCATATTCCATATTGCGTCACCTTGTGGAGCAGCTATTCTATTTGTTAAGAATAAAGATGGATCAATGAGACTCTGTATTGATTATCGAGATCTTAACAAGACCTATATCAAGAACAAATATCCTCTCCCACGAATTGATGACTTATTTGACCAACAACGCGGAGCTCAATACTTTTCCAAGATTGGTCTTCGTTCAGGGAATCATCAATTAAGGGTCAAAAGGGAGGATATAACAAAGACGGCTTTCCATACAAGGTATGGACACTATGAATTTATAGTGATTCCATTTGGTCTTACTAATTCCCATGATATCTTCATGGACATAATGAATAGAGTCTTTAGAGACTATCTTGATTAGTTTGTGGTAGTCTTTATAGATGATATTATTCTCTATTCAAAGAGCAAGGAAGAACATGAAGATTAATTGAGAATTTTATTAAAGACCCTGAGAAAGGAGAAGCTTTATGCCAAATTTACCAAGTGTGAATTTTGGCTTCAAAAAGTTGTATTTTTGGTCACATAATCACAAAAGAGGGGATATCTGTGGATCCAGCAAAAACATAGGTTATTGAAAGATGGTCGAGACCAACAACAGTAACTGAGATCTGAAGTTTTCTTGGTTTGGCTAGATATTATCGACGTTTTGTGAAAGTTTTTTCACGATTATCTAATCCACTCACCAGGTTGACTCAAAAAGGAGTTATGTTCGTGTGGACAGAGGAATGTGAAGAGAATTTCAATGATTTGAAAAGAAGGTTATCCAGTGCACATGTACTCACACTTCCTTGTAGTGGAGAAAGGTTTGTGATCTACAGTGATGCATCCAAAATGGGTTTGGGTGTGTTCTTATGAAACGTGATATGGTGATAGGTTATTCCACACGACAGTTTAAAATCCAAGAGTAAAATTACCCAACTAATGATTTGGAGTTAGCTGTTGTAAAAATTGCATTAAATATTTGGAGGCATTATCTTTATGGAGAAAGGTGTGATATTTATACTAATCATAAAATTTTAAAGTATATTTTCACAAAAAATGAGCTTAATATGCGCCAAAGAAGATGGTTGGAGATGATTAAGGATTACGGCTGCTCAATTCATTACCACCCTGGGAATGAAAACAAGGTGGAAGATGCATTAAGTCAACAAGACCATACTAGCTTATCCATGAGAAGGATCACAAAAGAACCAATATTTATGGATTTACTAAGGATGGATATTGGAATTGTAATGGAAGGGGAAAAATCATATCATTCTCAAATGAATGTTCAACCATATATACATGTGAAGATTAAAGAGGCACAGAAAGAAGATGTAGAGTTACAAAAGAAGGTGAGAAATGTTCCTAAATTAAACCTTGATTGTGATGGGATAATAATGTTCAGGAATCGGGTTTGTGTTCCTCCCATCCCAGAATTAAAGAAGGAGCTGCTGGATGAGGCTCATAGTTCTTCATTCTCTATTTATCCTATAAGCACAAAGATGTATAGGGACTTTAAAGAGTACTTCTGGTGGGATGGCATGAAAAGATATATTGTTTAATATGTCTCTCGATGCTTGGTTTTTCAAAAAGTTAAAGCTGATAGACAGAAGTCTAAGGGGATGTTACAACCATTACCCATACCCGAATGGAAATGGGAAAACATCACTATGGAATTTTTCACTGGACTTCCTAAAAAATCCAAAGGTAGTAATGCTATCTAGGTCATAGTTGATCATCTTACAAAGTCTCCACAGTTCACTGCTATTTGAGAGGATTTACCTCTGGATCAGCTTTCCAGGATATATGTAAGAGAAGTGGTAAGATTGCATGGAGTACCACTTTCCATTATATCTGATTGGGATACAAGGTTTACCTCAAGGTTTTGGAGAAGTCTTCAGCATAATCTGGATATAGAGTTCAATTTTAGTACTGCATATCATCCTCAGACAGACAGTCAGTCTGAGAGGTCAATTCAAACTCTAAAAGATATGTTGAGAGCTTGATTTATGGATTTAATGGTGGTTGGGATGAACACCTACCATTGTTGGATTTTTTTTATAATAATAGCTTTCAATCCAGTATTCAGATGGATCCTTATGAAACTCTCTATAGAAAGAAATGCAGGACTCCAACTTGTAGGGATGAAGTTGGGGAATGAAAGCTATTAGGACCTGATCTTGTTGATGAGATGGCAGAAAAGGTCATATCTATACAACAACACATAAGAGCAGCTCAGAATCGACAAAAGGGTTATGCCGACAACCGAATAAAATACATAGAGTTTCAAGTGGGTGATAAAGTGTTCATACGAATATCTCCTTGGAAGAGAGTAATGATATTTGGAAAGAAGGGAAAGCTGAGCCCTAGGTATATCGGTCGTTCTGAAATACTGGATCGTGTTGGTAAGGTAGATTACCGATTGGCTCTTCCACCAAATCTCTCTCATGTTCACAATGTGTTCCATGTATCTCTCCTGATAAAGTACATACCCGATCCTTCAAATGTACTCAGCTCAGAAGTTGTACCGCTAGAGAAAGATCTTTCTTATGAAGAACATCCGATAGAGATTCTGGATCGTAGTGAAAAAGTCCTAAAAACAAGACCACTCGCTTGAGAAGGTTTTATGGGTTAACCACCAATTATAAGATGCTACATGGGAGCTTGAGGATATGATGAGGTAGAGGTATCCTCATCTGTTTGTTACGATGTGACGAATATCGAGGGCAAAATTCATTTTAAGGGTGGTAGAAGTTTACACCCGAGAGTTTTATGAGTAATATTTTGTTTTTATTTTATATAAATCATCAAAGGAATTTTTCAATACGCACAACACTAGCTTTTCTTGCTTTACATGCAATCGGGACCTTCCTCGATAGCATGCGTTGTACACAATACCGAGTTTCACTAAACATCGATATGCTATTAAAATATTATTAAAACTAGCTGTTATGAATAGAAATACCCAATTTTTGAATTTTTATAAATTTTATCTTTCAAAATGGAATTCATTTTTGAATTCGGAATATCGAAATTAGCCTAGGGTGATATTTTGGTATTTTTCTGAAAACATTCAATTTTTGATGAATAGTGAAAACACTAGGTTACTATTTAAAAACTGACTTTTTATTTAAATAATTATTTATTTTATTTAAATTTATTTTAGGTCAAAATTGATACATAATACCTATATAAGTTCAATGTAATTCATTGGAGTGATTTTATAATAATTCCATATATATATATAAAATTATTGAACTTTTCACCGTCTTTTACCCACCTCATAGGAGAATTTGAAAATTTACATAAAACTTACTTTTACCGCTTCTATGAGTGGAATTACAAAAATCTGAGAGAAGCGGTTAATAGCAAGAACTAAAATGTGGTTTAATGAGAAGAAAATAATTTTTGGTGAACAGTAACTTTTTTCTTTTTTTACCACGGTTAAAAGTAAATAGGGTAATTAAGGGTAAAATTGATATTATTATTACCCTAAAACATGCCCTAATTCTATTGGATAAGTGTAATTCGACCATAAACAACCGTAAGAATAAAATATGACCATTTAGGTCCACTTGGATTAGATTAGGACATTTATTATTATTTTATTTAAAGAATAGTCAAAATAGTTAAAATCAATGTTTATAGGGTTATACATAAAATAAATTCAACTATAAATATTAATTAGAAAGATATAAATATTTCCTAAATAATGGTATTTTATTTATAATTTATATAAATTAAATAATTTAATTTCTTTACGACTCAATGATGATGTAGTAATTATATTATTAATGAATTATTAACATAATTTATGTTATAAATACCCAAATAAATGTAATTTGAGACTTTTTATGAATTAAAATAATTTTATAGCTTAATCTGACATGTTAGTATTGATTTAATTAACTTTTTTAGAACTAATCATTCTGTTATGATTTTCACAAAAATCAATTACCAAATAGTGTCAAAATTGACATAATATAGTTTTTAAAGACAATATTATATTATTAATTGTAATTTTATTCCTAAAAATCTAAGGTTCGGACAAATGACTTAGATAAGGTTATATATATTAACAATAAAAAACTTGGGGTTCGTTTTTCTTATTATTGTATTTTTATTAACCTTATAGTGTAAGAAAACAAGAAGACACGGTAAAAGTAAAATTATTTATCTTATAGTTAAATCTAAATGATAAGGTTAAAATAAAACCTAACCTTGTCTAAAATCTATTGGATGATAGGGTTTCGACCCATCCCCACCTTATCTTCTAAATAAATCAATTAGGAGCTATTAAAAACCGAATATGACTTTATAATAAAATAATATTTTTTTTCCAAAGGTGCCCCTCTCCTCCCTTATAAAAAGGCACCTCCTCCCTCTCTTTCTCACACCATTTTGATCCTTTAAGCTCGGCCAACCCCTTCCCATTTATATTCTCCACTTCCCTAGAAACATGCTAGAGGTCCTGGTCTTCTTAAAAGACCATATTTAGTGCCCTGAGAGGAGGTTTAGAACATGCGCTTTAAAGAAGAGGTAATGTCTGTTACCGATTCATTCAACTTTATTTCTTCTTCTACATCTTCTTATTTAGTTGTTTGATTATGAAGTAATAAAATAAGTATCAAAAATATACTGAAATGTTATTATATGTATTAGACAACCCAATTTAATAGTCTATCCATCCTATGGATATTTAAATCACCCTGCATGCGTACGTACGGAATACCGTCTCCACCATGTGATGCGGCTCGTTCTACATGATCTTCATGGAATAATGATTATATAAATGAATAGAATGAATAAATATGATATATATTACACAAATAAAATTCTGTAAATGAGGTATCTATAATCTAAAAATAAGAATAAGAATTTATTCGACAAAACATGCATAAGAACAAAAAGTAATAAACACCCGAATAAGAAGTAGAAATGAAAGTTTACTATTTAAAAGCTACAAATATAACCATATATGATATCATAACAATATGTATGATTATGGAATAAGTCAATGACATTATTTAAATAATTATACATGAGGTCTGGACACTTACGAAGCAAATCAGACCTAGGGTAAGGGAAAATCTTGCAGTCTCATTTTTATCCGAGATTGTTTATACATCAGAATTTACTGGGGAATATTTATCATCCACATCCATGTTTCCTCAATATTTAATATTATTTCCATCCAAATACAATTTTTTAAATCCAATTTTACCCTTCGGTTTGTTTTTAGTAAAATATATGAAAGGAATATTTTGTCGTTTTTCGTACGAGGAACTTTTTGACTTTTCCGGCAAAAGTACGAGAAGAATGTTTTATTGACTTAAACGGCATTAATGAATTTTTAGAAAATTATTTCCATTAATCTTCCTTTAAAGTTTTCAAGTTTATTTTTAATCAACTTATTTTATTTTAAAATTTTATGACATGTTAAGAAAGGAAAATGTTTTTGAAGTACAAAGGATATTTTCCTCAAGAATGGAGTTCAAGTGTTTTACCAAAATTATTTTCCATCTAAGATAATATAGGGTTTTGTTTCTATCCCTATTTTTACATTGTTTTGATTGTGTTATGATGGAATTATTTTTATGATGCCTTTTTATCTTATATGGATTATTTTATGATGTCACGATGTTTAAGAATCCCATTTTTATTACATCGGATATGCTATTATGTATGATTTATGATTTTTGTGGGACACATAAGAATAGTTTCATTATGAGATGGGTGGGACCGATATCTCTATCCAATTCATTGGGTAAAGATTTATATCTCATGAGATAGACATGGCTGGAATGGCAGGTTAATCCGGTTCAGTGAAACAGGACCAAAACGAGGAGTGAACTAGGTTCAAAAATGGACTTTGTCCACTAAGATAGTCTTGGAAATGAGTCCTGACTACTGAGAAATGATTATCCATGATTATGTGTGTATACCACAAAGTTTCATGTTTTGTGATTTGATTATTGGGATTATATTTCACTACTATGATTTATCCCATATTATGATATTATGATTTCTTTTACAGGTTATGATTTCCAAAATGTTATGTTCTTATGAATATGATGTGATTGATATTTCTTTTGTTTTCCCATACTAAGAATTTGAGCTCACCCTTTTGTATGTTTTATTTCCCCAGGTTAGGAAGAAGGTTATTAAGTAGGATATGCCAAAAGAGACACTAGATATGATGAAATAAATGGGAGACAATGTAGATGCTTTATGAACCAGTTGTTTATGTTTCCCAAATTCTAAAGAAACTATACCTATATGGTCCTTTCATGGTTTTGCAATATATTGTAATAAGTTTACATCAATTTTGAAGTATTAACAATGTATGTAATGCATGGGTTGTTATAGTTTCCAAAGGTGATTTTGAATTTTGAATTGTGGTTGTGGGATTTTTTGAACTATTGCAGGATGTGTTGTGGTGTATTGGTTGGTCCGTGGATTGTTTTATCTTTTTTGATTTGAAAGTAGTTTTCATTTTTCAAAAAATAAAAAAAGGATTGGGAGGTCTTAGTAATTTCTCTGTACATATTTGGAAAATGTATATGGGTAGTTTTTTAGTGTGGAATTCAAGACCAGTGTGGATGTAAAGTTGATTTTTTTCAAACCTAGTCTTTAAGATATTGTTCATGTTTAGATTTTCTCAATTTTTTTTTTTTGAAGTAAATGAGTAACCACAATGAGATTGTCATTTGGATGAAATGGACATAGTTGAAGGGTCATAAATGAATTTTCAACAATAATTCTACAAGTATAGCATTAGTTTTTTTGATTGGAATACAACCATTTAGATTAAGTAGATGCCCAAGAGTTGTATTGAAAGGTTTTATAAAATTTATTAAGTTTTGAACAGTGTCAACATTGTCATTAGGATACTGAGGAAGTGTTTAAATAGACAATTCTGATGGTTTATATACCATAAATTGGAATTCACCTTTCAAATTTAGATCATATGATTGGGAACACCATGCACCAGATGATGAAATAAATGAAAACACAATCATCACCTAGGTTATACGGGATTAGGTATTCACTTTCATAGTGTTTTGTTACAGTTAACAAGAATTGAAACATGTTTTAATAAATTATGTATAGTTTAATTTTAGTGATTTTTATAGGCATGATGAGAATTCTGAAATGCAATGTGGTGTTTTTATATTAATTCACAACCCCTGTATGTCATATGATCTCTTCTTTTTTTTCTAGAAGGATTATCTCTGATGTGATTCTCTATGATGGGGTGGTTGTATGATATTTTTTTTGGGATCGAATTAATATTTATATTGGAATTATTTTTTTCATTTTGTGGATGAGATAAATATTAATTTGAGATTTATAAAGTAATATCAAAAGGATAAATTCCATACAATGTGGTTTTTGGATGGTTGTTAAGTCCGAGGATATTTCATGGGTGTCCAAATGACATTCAAGAGTTCAAGACTTCAAATTATTAATTTTTATAAATGAAATGGGATTTTAATGGTTAGGACACATTTAGTGTTATTTATGCACCTCAACTATGATAATATATAGTTTTGGAAATTGATTTGTAAAACGTTCCACTTGAGGCTACATGACCCTAAAAGAATATATAGGAAATAATAGATGTGAGGAACACATGCTACGTATAGTCAATTAAACTATGTGTCTATCTATGCAAGGGGTCAAACCATTGTAAAGTTATCATGTAGGGGTTGGGACTGAATTTTCATACCACGTGCCTTATCGTGATAGGGGGTGTGACACTAGGAATTAGGTGGGCATGGCTGGTACAGCGTATCGAGAACCATTCTTCCAAAAAATTTGACATTTAAAAAGGTGGTAAATTACTATTATTCCAATTTAATATTTAACCCTTCACCCAAATTTTATCATCTTCTAAGTGAACAATTCCCCTTCAGTGGACATCTCCCATTTTCCACTCCTCCTATGATTCATGAGACCTCATCCATCTAGATTTGAAATTGATTTCCACTTGTCCCATTGGACCACCCTCAGAAAGTCAATGAATCTACTACATTCTTTTCTCCCATTCTACTACTATACTATATTCTATCTCCATGTGAGTTCTTATGACATATTTTTTGGGAATTTTTAATATTCTCATTTTCTATCATTTAGACATGCATCAAATACCAATAATTGAAGACTGAAGAATTCTTCTTATAAGTTATGTGGTTTATAACTTTTCAATCAATGTATTATTGTCTTCATTATGTTTTCTTTGGTCCTCATGCATGACTTTTCATTCATTTCTCAAAAAATATAAAATTAGTTGAATTAAATTTGATTTACATAGACATGAGGTTCTTTAGTCCCATTTACATGGTTGGAGGTTTGTGACCTCATAATTGGAAACCCTATTGGGTGTGACCGATTATTTATCTTTTTATTAAATTTTTATTATATGAATAAAAACCTCTTAGGTGTGCTTAGTATATCTCCTAAATCATTATTTGAGTAAACAATTAACAATAAATTATTTTAATTAAAATATGGCAGGTGTACTTACACGTAATATGTTAAATAATGAAATATCCACTTTTTTAAAAATGGATTTGAATGAGATGTGAGTCTAACAAAATTAATTCTCTTTGACCATGCCCTTGAGTACCTTTAAATCATCTATGGATGATGACATCGGTGGAACCACACCTTTGGGTGGGGGATAATAAATATTTTGTCTGATAATGCTATCACATTTTACCCAAACACCCTCATAAAGTTTGTTTAATAATATTTAATTATTTAATTACTAAATGGGAGTAAATGGAGTGTGAATGTTATAACAAAGTCCCATGGAAATTTTAGAATTCCAAAATTAAATGACTAGTATCATATTCACAATTAGAAATTTAGTTATTTTTTAATGGAAAATAATGATGGGAACCCATCAAAAACAGTTAATAGTGATGGGATCCCACATATATTGATCCATGGTGGTAAATGGTGTCATAAATGGGTTCTCTTTGTGATTGGTAATAAAAAATTTATACTGTGATGGGATACTCATTCATGAAAAAATATTTCTTCTATATGATATAGATTATTATATGGTATGAATATTTATTTTCATCATAATAATATTATTTTAAACATATATTTATTTCTGTCAAGAATAACCTTTTTAAACATAATTAAATATTAATCAATCACAAGAGGAAAATTATAAAATTATAAAATTAAAAATAACAATAAAAATCACTAATATTGGAAAAATCCAGAATGTAATACTCTATACATATTATTTAATAAAAATATTACACTTGATATGTTCCTTAAATTCACATTATAATTTTTTTATCAAAAATATATATCAATCACTATTGAGGTGGTGGGTCTTTCAGAGGAACAAGTGGAGGGAAAAAATTCCATGTACACTTCTCTCGTCATCAAATTTACTCAATATTATACTCCTGTTTTTCCTACAATCACCAATGCTAACACATCTCATCCTATTGCTAGTATTCATGAAGCTCCTATATTCCCCTAAAAAGGTTCCCTATAACCTCATTCAATGACCATATATTCTCATCACGATCTAAAAATGATGATGACTCTACATGAGCTCCCCTCATGACGGGCATCGACCACATAGTTGTACCATAACAATCATCATCTATCAATTGAGAACAGATATCGACCACTCAAGGTTTCTTGATAGCATATAGAGTTATGATAATTATTGATTCCATATCGAATCATGATGAACTAGTCTCATGACCCTCAGTCTCATCCCTAATATCATCATGTCTGTGGGATTTCCTTCCCTCATATTCATCCTTAAAATAAAATTTGAAATTAAAATAGTTGAAATATTATTTTTAGTTAATTTTTTTAAAAAAAACATATACTAACCACAATATTTCAAGTTCATGAACCAATAATCTCTCTAGTGGATGGATTAGTATATATACCCTTAATAAATAAATAAATAACATTATGATTCTCAAAAAATAGTAAGGACATAAAATAAATATTTTACTTTTAAAATATATAAAACCTATTAAATAAAATTAATTAACACTTGTTGACATATACTAATTAATATAGAAATTTCATCCCCATTTGTGACATCCTTTCTCCATAGAATATACCAACCTGATGATGAACTACTCTAAAAAATATATCACATATTGTAGGAGCTCAATGCATCCCAACATGAGATCACATGTAGTAAAGATGATTTTTTCCACAATAATGATACAAACGCTTTCTTCAAGTTTCTCAATGGATACATAATTGAATTGTTAAAAAACTATTAACAATGATCTCACTTGCATATCATCCATGACTCCTAGATAGGGTTCCTCATGTTATCATTGAGGGGATAATATAAAAACTTCAAATAATAAATAATTAAAATCTAATAATTAAATATATTTCAAAATAAGTACCATTATTTACATACCATTCATTAACAATACATACCATGATGAACATAAATTGGAATATTATCCCGTAGCACAGATGATCCATAAAAATCATTCCATAAAATCACAATCCCATGTCCAACAACAATATGTAAAAAATTGTTGTTAATAAAAAATATATAGTAATTAAAATATTTATTAAAATTAATGAATATTAACTAAAATATAAAATTGGACATACCTCTAAATGCATTGGTCACATTCAAGATGTGGGTGATGAAGATAAATATAATTGGTAATCATTAATCTCACTAGACCAGGACAACTCTTATTCAATGATGAGCTTGAAGTATCATGATGTTTGAATGATAAACAATCTGGATATTCACTAGGAAGAATGATCTCTTATAGGATACAAACCATCTTATCATAATCATCACCATTCATCTAAAAAATAAAAATTATATTATCCTAAAATTAATGAAAATAACTATTTTATATAAATTATTAATATAATAAGTATGTAATTGTTTTATTCATCATCTTCATCCTCATTTTCAAACTCAATATTGTCAATATCTTCATATTCCACATATGAATCTTTAATTTTTATAAGAAATTTATATTCATCATCACATTATATTTAAAATTCATTTTTTACGTCATCAATGTCATCATCAAAATTGGTCTTTAACTGTGGGGTTTCAGTAGTGATTTTTGTGTATCTTCACAAAAAAGATGTATTTTGTGTTGTCTGTAGAAAAATTCAAATTCCTTGAAATTTTTTATATAAATTTTTTGATACATAAAAAATATTTATTTAATATATATAAAATAATAATAAGATCTCATATATTATAATATAAACAATAAATTTTTTCAATATTCAAAACTAGTTGGAAAAATTATGCTGACTATGTTCTTCAAAAGCAGCTACTATAATTTATGGAAACTTGTTCTTGATAAGATCATTATATGATCTACAAAATAATAAATATAAATTTTCTTCCAATAAATTTAGTGAATAGGGGAATATACCACTCATTGTAAGAGACCATTCATTTTATCAAAATTTATGTGAACATGTGAATTAGGCTTTTTTATGTTCATCATCTGAAATTCATCATTACAAAACTCTACTAAATTGAAGAATAGGAAAAATTAAAAATGTTAATTTATTTGTCATTCCATTATCTACATTACCATGATTATGAACAATTTGGATATATTTTTATGGATATTGAAGCTGAAATTTGTGAGAGCATAAAATAAAATTCCTCTTAAAAATATTCTTTTATATCTGATGATTCATCTTATGATTTGATACATATCATTTTCTTCAATTTTTTTATGAATATCTCATATAGGAAAATCCATTGGAAATATAATGTTCTTCTTCATTTTTGTTTATGTGGAAAATGTAAAATTAAATATTTCACAAAATTGATGAATGCTAACACATTTTTCTCCATATTTTGTAAAATTAAAACAACTTTTATCCTACCCATTGCTTAAAATTCTTATGAAGATATACAAATGTGTCAAAAAAATAGGATATTTTTGTTAGTACATCCTGAATCAAAAAAAATTTCAAAAATAAATATATAATTAATATAATTATTTCCATTATAAAATGGTAATAAGTACTATTTAATCTTTTAATATAAGTATTCCTCACAAAACAATCCTTATCTGAATCAAAACCAACTAATAACCTAAAATCATTAGTCCACTTACAAAATAAAAAATTATTTTAGTAAGAAAATATATAATCATACATTTACATTAACATTAGACATAACACGTGTGTTGAAAATTATATAAAATATATTATAAAAATAATTCATCTCAATAGGAATGCCATATAACATGTGATTAGGAAACAAATACAAACAATATGGATATTTTCAAAAAATAAACCATTTATCCAATTATGATATTTCCAAAATCCATCTAATTTGTATCAGTTTATAGCCAACCCAATGTAAATTGGTGGTAATGAATAGAAAATAGATATTAATTCAATAGATGATATTTCATTCTAATTAATTACTTATTATTGCTCATTATATACAATTATTTCTAATAACATGAAAATCACTGCTAAATAGCACTAATTAATAAAAATTGTTGAAAATTGTAATTAATTACTACCATTTTCATCTAATTACAAATAATTAATACTAAATCTCACAAATTATTACTAATTAATGATAATTATTACTAATTATTACCAATTGATAATAATTCCTGTAAATTATTACTAATTCCTTCAAAAATATTTCTAATTCATTCCAATTATTACTAATTAACCCCAATTATAACGACTTCACACCAATTAAAACTAATTCATTCATATTATTACCAACTATATCCAGTTTTTAGTAATTCATGCTAATTATTGAAAACTCTTGAAAATTATTACAAATTATCCTCAATTGTAACTAATTATCACAAATTATTACCAATCATCAGTAATTAACACCCATCACGCCAGTTGTTGTTAATTACAAACAATTATTACTAATTCCCACTAATAATTATAATTTCTTAGAGATTACCACTAATTATGTCTAATTATTACTTATTTAAACAAATGATTACTAATTATCGATAATTTTTTTAATTATCCATAATTATTAATAATAATCGATCGTTATTACAAATTATCCCAAACTATTGCAAGGTATCACTAATTATTACTAATTTTTTCTAATTAGTTCTAATTCCAACTAATTATTACTAATTCCCACTAATTATTGCTAATTCCTACTATTAATTACAATCTCTCACTAAATATTACAAATTTATTACAGATTATTACAAATTCCCTCTATAAATTAATAATTTCATATGTTAATATCTATTTAAAGCTAATTACTACTGTTTATCACTATTTATTAATATTCATGACTAATTACAGCAAATTATCACTAATTATTAATATTTACTTATTAATATTTAGTAATTACCAAAAAATTACACATTATTATTTCTAATTCCATGTAACTATTACTAACAACCACTAATTAAACTAATGAATGCTATTTATTGATAATTATCTGTAATTTGTTTAATTGCAACAAATTATTAATAATTCTCGCTAATTATTATTATTTCCAACTAAATATTACTAATTCACATTAATTGTTACTAATTAATTACAAATTATTAATAATTACTTTCTAATAATTACAAATACCCCCTTATTATTAATAATTATCAATAATTATTTCTTATATATTTTTTTATTATTACTATAATCACTACTTCGTACCATTTATCACTAATTATTAATATTTACCACTAATTATTGCTAACAACGATGTAATTATTACTAAATACCACTAAATACTACTAATTACGTCTAATTACTACTAATTTCTTATAATCAATGCTAATTTGCAGTAATTATTTCTAATTGTTACTAATTAATTACATCATATTTCTAATTAATTTGAAATTTTTTCTAATTACTTTATAAATATTAATAATTACTTGCTAATTATTAAAAATCACATACTAATTATTATGAATTACTTGATAGTTGTTACTAATTTGTGTTAATTATTTCAAATTACCATTATTTATTAGTAATTACTACTAATTTCTCCAAATCATCACTAATTATTGAAAATTACAGCCAATTAGTGTATTGTCACTAATTATGGCTAATTATTGTAAAATATTAAAAACTATCCCTAATTATTAAAAATTATCATTAATTATAAAAAAAATAATTATTTATTAATAATTACAGAATAATTATACTAATTATCATTAATTTTTAATAATTATCAATATTTATTAGTAAGTGGATAGAAAAAATTTCTAATTACTACAAATTATGGTTAATTTTTAATTATTTTTTATATTCATTCATGAATTTTACTAATTATTGATAACTATCAATATTTTATAGTAATTATTGGTAATTTTTGATAATTCTTACAAATTATATGTAATTATCAGCAATTTTTATTAATTATTGGTTACTATATGAAATTTTTACAAATTATCTGTATTTATTTATTAAAAAGTAAATTTCGTTATGTTTTACAGATTGTTATTAATTTTTTCCAAATTTCGATAATTTTTTCTAGTTATTTAAAATTTGGGAAAATTTTTAAAGATTATCATTAATTATTACTATGTATTAACTAATTATTATTAATAATTAATAATAATAATTTATTAATACTATTATTTAATAAATAATTAATAACTATTTTCATTTATTTACTTATTATCTTAAGAAATACTAATTTGTTAAAATTATTTATAATTAATATTAATTGCAACTACACTCCACTAATTACAAAAATGTACTTATTTCTAATTAATACTAATAATTTATAAAATAAAATAAAATAAAATAATTTACAACTAATAATGTTTAATTAATCACATCATATAGGACTCTATACTGTAATTAAATTAGTGATTCGATGTAGAAAGCATTATATCCCTGGTAATAACAAAATTTTTATAGATATAAACCAAAGAGAGATCAAGGAGATGATTGGAGAAGATTCACATGAAAAAATCAATAGATTCCATTTATATAGGTATGATTAGTATGGTAGGGATCATTTAGGATAAAATTCGATTATAAAAAGTTCCCATGATAAATAAGGACGATGGTGATATAAAATTTATTTTGACAGTGTCTGTCGCAAATGGTTCACACCATAAATATGGATATTGGTGATATAAAAGCATTTTTGATGGGTTCTGTTGAAAATGGTGGTCCGACAACATATGATTAATGAAATGAAATCAGTTCCATCACAAATAGATGAAGATATTTGAGAGATATAAACATGTTATATGCGACGAGATTATAGTCGTAGAAAATAATCCCCCATCCAATGTTATTTGTAGTAGACTTATGGTTCCTGTCACAGATTTTCATCCCATGTGAATAGTGTGTATCCCTTCCAATTGTATTTTTGATAGACATTTATTCACATTTCAAATAACATAATATAATTATTTTTTTATGGGAAATGAAACCCATTGTCAATAATTCTATCTTATAGATTATTTTTGATGTTAGAAAAACTGATCACAAATAACCCATCACATATATCACATTTCCTTGTAGTGATTTGATTATAAATATTGATTCAAAATATCTTATGGAAATGTTAAATTATTAACCATAACGTTTTTGTTTATTAGTTATGTCTTGATAGAAAATTGGGTTCTAATACAGGATGACATGGACATGCTCATAAGGCATATTTAAAGGAGTTAATTATGAATAATTAAGCGATGTTGGACATGATGCTCCAAATAATTTATATGAATTCATTGATCAAAAAATTTCTTATTACTGGATGAATTCATTAGACATGAAATTCTTTATTACTTATTATATTCATTATAAATTATGTTCCTTATTACTTAATGAATTCATTGGACATGACATCCCTAATTACGTAATGAATTATTTCAACATGACATTCCACATTACATGATGAATTAATTGGATATGAAATTTCTTCATTACATCATAAATCTGTTGGTCACATTGTTCATTATTACTTACTAAATTTATTGGACATGGTGTTCGTTATTAATTATTAAATTTGTTAGGATAGATGTTTCTCATTACATGTTAAAATTTTTGGGTGTGGTAAACCTTATCATTTATAGGGAATAGTAAGAAAAGACATTCAATATATCATTGGTCAGTTTATTGAGAAGATTCCATTATTTAAATATGAAATCCTCATATGATAATCTTATAAAATCGATGACTTGGTTATATACCATGGATATCGAGCATATTTATATAACTTGTAAATGCCCAGAGACATTTCAGCTTTGGCTGAAGCAGGTATAGTCATCCAAGGATCTTACAGGGTGCCTGGGCCCAACATGGATTACATTTACATAATTGGTTTAATTTTCATATACCAAAACATTTTACATTATATATAAATGGGATGAATTTTAATTAGACACCATTGGTAGTGGTCTGCTGAGATTTACACACACACTATTCATAATGTGGTTTAGTACCCATATTGATCTCTTGAGTGTGGGTTTAGACTTTTTTGTGTTTGTTTATTGTTTCCTTACTATAGTCGAAGAAGTGGAATGGGAGTCGGGGTTAACCATATACTTAGGATTCCCAAAAAAATTATTCAATTATTTATTTCATCTTTTATTAGTCTATCCCAGTTATTTTACCTATTTTACATTGACTGCTAGTATTTTGAGCATAGCATGTTTATGTTTGGTTGAACTACTTTACATGGTCCTAGTAATGTGATAATTATTACTTTTTGGTTATTATTATCATATGATTCATTAATTTATCTATAATTCCTCTATGTTTATTACAGATCAAGAGGGAATATTCCTCCCACTATACCACCTTTTGAGTTGAATAGCTAGTCAGCTGCCTCTGGAATATGTAGAGGGATGCATGAGGCCTTGTTGCCAAGTAGTCCAATTACTATTTATAGATTTAACCAGGTAGAGATGTGATACATGGATATAGAACTCTTTAAATTTATGTTTTTTATGGAATTATTTAGATTATTTTTTCTCTTCCCTATTGTCTATACCATAATTATGTTTTTAAATTCATTGGTTTTTTCCCATACTAGGATTTTGAGCTCATCACTTTCTAATTTTTCATTTCCTCTTTCCAGGAAGAAAAGTAATAAATGATGAATTTGTATAAGGATAAAACATGTATCTTATTTGAGATGTTTCAATGATATTCATAATTATGTTTATTCGTATATAATGGAAAAAATGCATATTGGATTCACTAAATTTGTATTATTTTTTTATTATATTGTCAAAATTGCTTAAATCTATTAACTTGACAAGATCCTTGGGTTTTCAGATATCAAATAATCATTATTGTTTTTTAATTAAGGATTTCATTATCTAGGTGTTTACAAATGATACCACTTTGGGTACATAATGTCATTGTTTATGAAATTGGATCAAGAAGTGTGGGTTCAAGGTGTCACTATTTCTATTAGAGAATGGCTTGCATAAAATTATATATTAAGATGATTATTGAGGATAATTTTTGGGTTGATAATATTTGATAGTTCAAAATTTTATAGTTATTTATAACTATTTTTGATAGTATATGATTTTCACATTAAGGTAATAATTTTTTTTCTTTAGGGATTAGGATTATAAAATTTTAGTTAGAACCCTAAGGAAAAGTATGAGAGGGAATACAAAGTATTTGATAACATGAATCTACATTGGAAATGTAACGCCCCGACCCCAGCTACCCAGAGTCGGTGCATTACTTCGTAACCTTGGCATGATCACAAGAAAGATCAAATCTCGAAAGACCGATTGGTTTAGTAGCCTTGGAAACACTAGATATAATCATAAAGTTTTACATTACATTTCAAAGTGAAAAACTACTACAACAACAAAGTCTTCATATCCACACTATTAACCCCTCATAATATCCCTGCAAGTCATTCATAATTTACTTCTTCACTACCTGGGAAAAATAAAACATAGAAAAGGGGGTGAGCTCAAATGCCCAGTAAGGATAACAATATAGCGGAACATTCAAAATAAGCATAAACATTTAAGGCAATGAATTACTAAAACAAAAGCCTTTTAAAATTGAACTTCAACATAGTATGGCAAAAATAAAAATGAAATAATGCCATTTACTTATTCACATGGATATTCTACTAATCGAATAATCACATGCAATATCAATAACCACTTTCATAATGTTGGAATGCATAATGCCAGACTATCATAACCACATAGCCAAGGCCTCGTGCCAAGACTACAAATAAGATTTTGTCAAGGCCTTGTGCCAAGACACTAGTTTGTCTCATGAGACCTACCGATGCATCGATGAGCTATAGCGGGCTCCACCCGTCACTTATTAAGTCCAATGCATTCCCATATGAAAAGGTTTAAACATAACATAAACATTCGTATTAAAACTAGCATACGAAATGTCAATAATTTCACCATAAACTATGAATGGTATAAAAATAGCACATCCACAGTCAAACATATCACAAAACCTTCAATACAATATAGAAGTTTTGTATCATAATAAATCAACTTCAAATAATCTTAAAATCCATCAAAGGATGATGACATAGATGAAATCAAAATTCTTTTTAAAGAAGTATCTCCTTTTATTTTGAAATCATTTAAGATCCATATAAAATAAAACATTTTCTTTGAAAATATTCTTATAAGCTTGTATGGAAAGCTTCGATGATTTTATAACGGCGGAAAATAACCGCACCCGCCGTATAAGTTTAAAAAAAACATTCTTACCTCAATTCTGTCGAAAAGGTTAAAAAGGACCTTGTTTTAAAAATGACGGAAAGATTCCTTTATAAACCTCTTATAAAAAGTCAAACAATGGTATAAATGAATTTAACCCATATTCTTGTAAATAGTAAAAATGTTTTGAAATACATTTCGAAGAAACATGGATGTGGATGATAAAGAGATCCCAGTAGATTATTACGTATAATACAACCTCGGATAATGAAGAGATTGTGAAATAACCCTTACCTTGTACTTTTCCTTGGTTGGGGTAGGTTAACCTCCTTTATAATGGTGAAATAATTGTTATTAAATTATACAAGAATCATATATATTAATATGATATCATATATGATCTTTTAATATTGATTTGATAATAATATCTTAGTATTATCGTCGTTTCGGGTGACAATCGATTCGTTCTTCTTAAAATGTTTGGTTACGTAAGACATGTTTGTAATGGATAGATTATATCTTATTCATAATCAGAATGATATTAACATTATTTTTAACCCTAAAATGAGAACAAGACTTGAATGGATACGATGGAGGATGGACCTCACCGCGTTCGTGGAGACGGTAGTCCGTACGTACGCACGAACGCTACTTCCATTTAATTTTTATTTTAAAAGAATTGAATCCAAATGATACATAGGTATATTACTATTCCAGTATAATATAATATTTTATATATGTTACTTAAGTTCATTAACACCATCCTTTATACGTTCCATGTGTGGTATGAACGAGTCATATCATTTTAAGGGGGCGGTAGTCCGCACTTCCTCAAATGAAATTATCGTATGTATATACAACATGAAACGAATAATGGTATGAAATAAAATGGAATTACAGAAGGTTATATATAAAATATATATCATTAATATCATATTTAATTACAGTTCCATCATAATGTCCACCATGAGAGGCGGTAAGATGTATTTGAACAATCATCGTTTCGTGAGGCGTTAGTTTGCCATCCACAGAAACATTATGTTCATCATCCATTAGATGGAGTTGTGTGTATGTGTAGTTTGAATACATCTTATAACAACATCCTAGTATATTGAGGATACTGGTGTTGTTACAAAAGAAAGGAAATAAAAAGAGTTTGGGGGTTGGAGAAGCAAAATAAATGAAAATAATTTAAGAGAAATCGTTACCTTTAATTTAGGTAACTCACTTTGGTTGGAACCAAAGGACTTCTTGAAATGCTTTCTGCCTAAGGGTAAGCTTCAAGGAGGAGGAGAGGGATGTGGGGAGCTTAGTTGGGCAGAGTTTGGACGAGCCAAGTGGCTTGAGAGGTGTGAGGAATGAGTAGAAGTGGTCTCCTTTTATAAGGGAGAGGAGGGGCTCTTTAGGAAAGAGTGAAAGTATTACTTTATAATATAATTATATTCGGTTTATAATGGTCCAAAAATCATTGAGGTAGAAGATAAGATGACTCATATTCTAAATAACATCAACCAATAAGAAATGGACAGGTTTTAGATAATATTTTAATCATTATAATCTTATTTATTTAAATGATTTATTAATGAGGTAAACATTTCATCATTATTGTGTCATTAATAATTTAACTTATTTGATGTCTAAAAATTATAAATAAAATATCATCATGTAGGAAATCTTTTTATATTTCTAATGAATATTTATAATCGAAAATCCAACATGTATAACCCTATGTAAAAATTGTTCTTCTAAAAGATGTAAGCTTATGCCATTTTTATTTTTATTTTAACTTTATTAATATAATGTGTCCCTACCACATACAAGTGGCTCCAAGGGGTACCCAAATTGACCCAAGGATGCCCATGGTCGGGTATGTGTCCACCAATAAGGTTAGGACACGTTTTAGGGTAATTTTGTATTATTATAATATTATTTTGTTAACCCTTATTTACCGGATTTACCCTTTAACCATGGTAAATAAAATATTTACCGCAGTAATTATTCAAAATGTGTAAAAATAAAAGTTACCTATTTACATAATTTGGACATCCTAATTCCAAATATGGAATCCATTTTCCTAAATTCAAAACACAGAAGTGTCAGAAATTAATTTAAAATTAATTCCCGCTGTCAAAACAAAAAGCGTGTTTTTAAGAGATAATAACTATCAAAAGATTGACACTTGTTTATGTTCGGTTTAATTGTAAAATTATGTCCAATGATAAACATTAAATTGAATGGTAAAAATATATTCTAAATATACTTTAAAACCACTCAAATTCATAATTTATCACTATTAATTATTTTGATTAAAAAATTTGTTTTTAATTAAAATTTAGAAATTTTCACTATTCATCAAAATATGAAAGTTATCCGAAATGTACCAAAATTTCACCCTAGGCTAATTTTGATATTCCGAATCCAAAAATGAAGTCCATTTTGAAATATAGAATATATATGATTTCAAAAAGTAGGTATTAATATTCACAACGGCTAGTTTAATTAGTTGTGGTGTGTGTTAGAACTCGAGGTTGCGGACAACACACGCTATCGCATTATTCGAAGGAAAACGTACCGTAGAAGCTTGGGGGGTTACATTCTCCCCTCCTTCAAATAATTGCGTCCTCGCAATTTCTAGGGTATTACTGCATAAAAAGACTCGGGTGGTTCTTCATCATAAGTTCCTCAGGTTCCCACGTTGCCTCTTCCATCTTATGATTTCTCCACAAAACTTTTACCAGACGTGTGGTCCGGTTTCTCAGTACTTGTTCTCTTGTATCAAGAATCCTGACGGGCTCTTCGCAATAAGACAGATCGGGTTCCAGTTCTAATTCCTCATAGGTGAGTACATGCGTCGGATCAGGCATGTATTTTCTCAACAGAGATACGTGGAACACATCGTGAACTTTGGAGAGACTTGGCGGCATTGCCAATCGGTAAGCTACAACCCCAATTCGTTCTAGAATTTCGAAAGGTCCGATGTACATGGGACTCAATTTACCTTTCTTTCCAAAACGTATGACTCCCTTACATGGAGATACCTTTAGGAAAACATGATCACCGAATTGAAATTCCAAATCCTTCCTTCGATTATCGGCATAGCTCTTCTGCCTACTTTGAGCTGCTTTGATGTGATTTTGGATTACTTTCACCTTTTCCACCGTTTCCTCCACCAGCTCTGGGCCTACAAGTTTTCTTTCACCAACTTCATCCCAACAGGTTGGTGTACAACATCACTTTCCGTATAATGCTTCATATGGTGCCATCTGTATACTCGAATGGAAGCTATTGTTATAGGAAAATTCTACCAGTGGTAAATATTGATCCCACATACCTTGAATGTCAAGTGAGCAAGATCTCAACATGTCTTCTAAGGTCTGAATAGTCCGTTCTGATTGTCCGTCTGTCTGAGGGTGGTATGCAGTGCTCAAATGAAGTTCAGTATCCAGGGATTTCTGAAGACTTTTCCAAAATCTTGAAGTAAAACGGGGATCACGATCAGAAACAATCGATAGGGGTACTCCATGAAGTCTCACAACTTCATTAATGTATAGTCTTGCTAGACGTTCCAGGGGTAGATCTTCTCTTATAGAAAGAAAATGTGCTGTCTTGGTAAGACGATCAACAATAACCCATATTGCATCGTTCCTTCTAGGAGTCTTTGGTAGCCCCATGACAAAGTCCATCGTAACATTGTCCCATTTCTACTCCGGTATGGGAAGAGGTTGCATGACTCCTCCAGGCTGTTGCCTTCCAGCTTTCATTTGTTGACAAACCATACATCTTGACACAAAATCAGCAATCTCCCTCTTCATGTTGTCCCACCAAAATTTTTCCTTCAAATCTCTATACATTTTGGTGCTCCCAGGGTGTATAGAGAAATTGGAACTATGAGCATCATCCAGCAATTCCCTTTTTAGATCAGGTATATTGGGAACACAAAGTCTCTTCCCGAATTTCAAAATTCCATCTTCATACACAAAGTCTCTCAATCTCCCATCATTCACAGCTTTAATCTTCTTTTGGAATTCTTCATCATCGGTCTGAGAACTCTTAATCCTTTCTAGTAAAGATGGTTTGGCAACCATTTGAAAAAGCATTGATGTTTCACCTTCCCTGGATATTCCCATGTCCATCTTCACTAGATCCATGAAAATTGGATCCCTTTCAATTCTAATATTGTTCAAAACTCCATGGTCTTTTCTACTCAAAGAATCTGCCACCTTGTTTGCCTTCCCCGAGTGGTAGTGTATCGTACAATCATAATCCTTGAGTAATTCAAGCCATCTCCTTTGCCTCATGTTGAGTTCTTTTTGTGAGAAAATATACTTCAAACTCTTGTGATGAGTATAAATCTCACATTTTTCACCATAGAGGTAGTGCCTCCATATCTTCAAAGCAAAGATCACAGCTGCTAACTCAAGATCATGAGTAGGATAGTTTTGTTCATGAATTTTCAACTGTCGTGATGCATAGGCAATAACTCTATCATTCTGCATAAGGACACAACCAAGTCCTTTCTTCGATGCATCACTATAAATAACGAACCCATCATTCCCCGATGGTAGAGTCAATATAGGAGCATTGACTAATCTTCTCTTCAGTTATTCGAAAAATTCTTCACACTCTTTTGTCCAAACAAATTTAACCCCTTTACGTGTGAGCTTCGTTAATGGGTTAGCCAATCGGGCAAAATTCTGGACGAAACGTCGATAATAACCTGCCAAACCAATAAAACTACGTACCTCAGTTATACTCGTAGGTGCGGGCCATTCTTGGATTGCCTTGGTCTTAGAAGGATCAACAGAGATTCCATCTTTAGAGACAATATTGCCAAGAAAAGAAATCTCCTGAAGCCAGAATTCACACTTACTAAACTTCCCATATAATTCATGCCTCCTCAGAGTCTTCATGATAATGCGCATGTGATTTTCATGATTTTCATAGGTTTTGGAGTATACCAAGATATCATCAATAAATACCACCACAAATTCATCGAGATACTCCTTGAAAACTCTATTCACCAGATTCATGAATACAGATGGTGCATTAGTCAATCCAAACGGCATTACGGTAAACTCATAATGCCCGTACCTGGTTCGAAATGCTGTCTTCAGAATGTCTTCCTTCTTCACACACAACTGATGGTATCCAGATCGAAGTTCAATCTTTGAAAAGTATTGAGCTCCATGCAGTTGGTCAAATAAATCATCAATACGAGGCAGGGGATACTTGTTCTTTATCGTTATAGCATTTATCTCCCTGTAGTCGATACATAACATCATAGATCCATCTTTCTTTTTAACAAAAAGAACAGGGGCTCCCCATGGAGAAACACTAGGGCGAATAAATCCCTTATTACTCAATTCCTCTAGTTGTTTCTTTAGTTCGACTAACTCTACAGTGGCCATTCTATAAGGGGTCTTCGATATAGGCCTTGATCCAGGAATCAAATCAATGGAAAACTCAACTTCTCGTTCTGGAGGATGTCCAGGTAAATCTTCCGGAAATACATCTACAAATTCTTTCACAACAGGTACATCCTCTATTTGAACATTCCTTTCCTCACCGACAGTTATTTCATTCTCTTCCTCCCCAATAATTGAATTAAGTTGAACTACTGGGGGTGGATCTAAATAAGAATTAGGTGGTGACGATTCTTCTCTAAAAATAAGGTGTTCCTTATCATTATCATCAAGAATCGTAACCTCTTTCTTCTTACAATAAATCTTCGCATCATAGTCCGAAATCCAATCCATACCGAGGATTATATCAAACGCAATCATAGGTATGACGATGAGATCAGCAGATAAAGAAAATTTATGTTCTCTAATGGGGACTGATTCACAAAACTTTGTTACAATGATACTTCCCTTAGGAGTTTTAACTGACAACTCCCTTATTAATTCAAATTGGAAATATCTAATTTTCTTAGCAAACTGGGAAGATATGAAACAATGCGATGATCCAGAATCAAATAATGCATTTTCTAAACTTGAGGAAACCATTAAATTACCTGCCACCACGTCTTTCGGAGCTTCTACCTCAGCAGTAGTGATAGCATAAGCCTGGCCTTGATCCCTTGGCCTTTTCTGAGGTAAATTCTCCTGACGCTTAGGACATGCATTTGCATAATGCCCCATCTCCCTGCAATTGTAGCACTGAACATTGGTAGCTTCCTTCTTCCCCTTGCAATCATGAGCTTGGTGGCCTTTTTCACCACACTTGTAACAGACTCCCATTCCCCTCAAGCAAGTACCAGGATGTTTCTTCCTGCATTTACCACAAGATGGTTATTCAACCTTTCCCTTCTTCCCCTTATTTCCATTCCCAGATTGATCAGCAGGTCTCTTCTTCTCTTGCTTTTCTTTAAAGTCATAGGACTTAGAGAATTCCTTTTCGGTCTTTATAGCACATGAGACAATGTCTTCGTACGATGAAAAGGATTGTAAGACTAATGCTCGACGGAGAAATGGTTTTAACCCATCAAAGAAACAATCAATATTACTTCTTGGGTTGCGAATATAATCTCCAGCATACCTCGCTAACCTTGTAAAGTTAGCCTCATACTTTGTGACATTCTCATCCTCCTTTTGTCTCAGACTCAGAAATTGTCTTTCCATATCCGCTCGATGGTCGCGAGGGAAGTATTTTTCTAAAAACAGATCTTTGAATTCCCTCCATTCCGTATTTTATACTTCATCATCTTCCTTCATGTTTTGAATCAATGACCACCATTGATCATCATCTCCAGTGAGGCGGTAAACTGCCATGATAACTTTTTCCCTTTCACTGCTCCCCAAAGCCTGAAATATTTTCTTTAGGGAATTTATCCATTGCTCAGCTACTAAGGGATTTGTACTCCCATTGAACGTTGGTGGTTGTTGCCTCATGAATCGATCTAACATTGATCCTCCACGCTGCGGATCAGGGTTCTCCATACGGGTAAGGTTATTGTTCATAACCTGAGTAAGTTGTCCCAGTATGGTGATTAGCTGATCAGCACCAGTTGCATCACCAGCCCCACTATAATTATCTTGAGCAGGAGGGCAATCCCTACATGGAGTGCGTGCATTGATACGGTTTCCATTTCTTCCACTAGGCGCCATTTCTAAACAATGGCATAAACTAGATCAGTTTATGAATCAAAATACATAATCCCATACTTATAAATCACTTAACATAAATTGAACTATTTATGGATATAATCCATAATCATAAAAATGTTTTCTTTGAGGATGTATATACTCATAAACCCTTCATAATGATTTGTAAAGATAATGAGAGTTATCCTAAGCATATCCCCCGGGAGTGTCGTAACCAAGAGTGCAGCAAGGCCCGTTGTCGTGCACCAGTTCCCGTTCGAGTCTAGCACAAAGCGGTGTTTTCGGGTTTTACCCCTAGGTACATATGTGCCAGAGCCGCCTCTACCTGCTCGTATCCAGACAGGGATGTATTGCTCGGAAAACTCACAAAATCTCTACAATACCAAAATTCTAGGAAGTTCTTCTATACTAATCCTCAAAGTTCATCTTAGGTCTACGTGCTCTAATCAGAGTTTATCTAAATCTAGTTTCCAAGGTTTGTACTAAACTTCTTCTGATACCAACTGTAACGCCTCAACCCCAGCTACCCAGAGTCGGTGCATTACTTCATAACATTGGCATGATCACAAGAAAGATCAAATCTCGAAAGACCGATTGGTTTAGTAGCCTTGGAAACACTAGATATAATCATAAAGTTTTACATTACATTTCAAAGTGAAAAACTACTACAACAACAAAGTCTTCATATCCACACTATTAACCCCTCATAATATCCCTGCAAGTCATTCATAATTTACTTCATCACTACCTGGGAAAAATAAAACATAGAAAAGGGGGTGAGCTCAAATGCCCAGTAAGGATAACAATATAGCGGAACATTCAAAATAAGCATAAACATTTAAGGCAATGAATTACTAAAACAAAAGCCTTTTAAAATTGAACTTCAACATAGTATGGAAAAAATAAAAATGAAATAATTCCATTTACTTATTCACATGGATATTCTACTAATCGAATAATCACATGCAATATCAATAACCACTTTCATAATGTTGGAATGCATAATGCCAGACTATCATAACCACATAGCCAAGGCCTCGTGCCAAGACTACAAATAAGATTTTTTCAAGGCCTTGTGCCAAGACACTAGTTTGTCTCATGAGACCTACCGATGCATCGAGGAGCTGTAGCGGGCTCCACCCGTCACTTATTAAGTCCAATGCATTCCCATATGAAAAGGTTTAAACATAACATAAACATTCGTATTAAAACTAGCATACGAAATGTCAATAATTTCACCATAAACTATGAATGGTATAAAAATAGCACATCCACAGTCAAACATATCACAAAACCTTCAATACAATATAGAAGTTTTGTATCATAATAAATCAACTTCAAATAATCTTAAAATCCATCAAAGGATGTTGACATAGATGAAATCAAAATTCTTTTTAAAGAAGTATCTCCTTTTATTTTGAAATCATTTAAGATCCATATAAAATAAAACATTTTCTTTGAAAATATTTTTATAAGCTTGTATGGAAAGCTTCGACGATTTTATAACGGCGGAAAATAACCGCACCCGCCGTATAAGTTTAAAAAAACATTCTTACCTCAATTCTGTCGAAAAGGTTAAAAAGGACCTTGTTTTGAAAACGACGGAAAGATTCCTTTATAAACCTCTTATAAAAAGTCAAACAATGGTATAAATGACTTTAACCCATATTCTTGTAAATAGTAAAAATGTTTTGAAATACATTTCGAAGAAACATGGATGTGGATGATAAAGAGATCCCAGTAGATTATTACGTATAATACAACCTCGGATAATGAAGAGATTGTGAAATAACCCTTAACTTGTACTTTTCCTTGGTTGGGGTAGGTTAACCTCCTGTATAATGGTGAAATAATTGTTATTAAATTATACAAGAATCATATATATTAATATGATATCATATATGATCTTTTAATATTGATTTGATAATAATATCTTAGTATTATCGTCGTTTCGGGTGATAATCGATTCGTTCTTCTTAAAATGTTTGGTTACGTAAGACATGTTTGTAATGGATAGATTATATCTTATTCATAATCAGAATGATATTAACATTATTTTTAACCCTAAAATGAGAATAAGACTTGAATGGATACGATGGAGGATGGATCTCACCGCGTTCGTGGAGACGGTAGTCCGTACGTACGCACGAACGCTACTTCCATTTAATTTTTATTTTAAAAGAATTGAATCCAAATGATACATAGGTATATTATTATTCCAGTATAATATAATATTTTATATATGTTACTTAAGTTCATTAACACCATCCTTTATACGTTCCATGTGTGGTATGAACGAGTCATATCATTTTAAGGGGGCGGTAGTCCGCACTTCCTGAAATGAAATTATCGTATGTATATACAACATGAAACGAATAATGGTATGAAATAAAATGGAATTACAGAAGCTTATATATAAAATATATATCATTAATATCATATTTAATTGTAGTTCCATCATAATGGCCACCATGAGAGGCGGTAAGATGTATTTGAACAATCATCGTTTCGTGAGGCGTTAGTTTGACATCCACAGAAACATTATGTTCATCATCCATTAGATGGAGTTGTGTGTATGTGTAGTTTGAATCCTTCTTATAACAACATCCTAGTATATTTAGGATACTGGTGTTGTTACAAAAGAAAGGAAATAAAAATAGTTTGGGGGTTGGAGAAGCAAAATAAATTAAAATAATTTAAGAGAAATCGTTACCTTTAATTTAGGTAACTCACTTTGGTTGGAACCAAAGGACTTCTTGAAATGCTTTCTGCCTAAGGGTAAGCTTCAAGGAGGAGGAGAGGGATGTGGGGAGCTTAGTTGGGCAGATTTTGGACGAGCCAAGTGGCTTGAGAGGTGTGAGGAATGAGTAGAAGTGGTCTCCTTTTATAAGGGAGAGGAGGGGCTCTTTAGGAAAGAGTGAAAGTATTACTTTATAATATAATTATATTCGGTTTATAATGGTCCAAAAATAATTGAGGTCGAAGATAAGATGACTCATATTCTAAATAACATCAACCAATAAGAATTGGACAGGTTTTAGATAATATTTTAATCATTATAATCTTATTTATTTAAATGATTTATTAATGAGGTAAACATTTCATCATTATTGTGTCATTAATAATTTAACTTATTTGATGTCTAAAAATTATAAATAAAATATCATCATGTAGGAAATCGTTTTATCTTTCTAAGGAATATTTATAATCGAAAATCCAACATGTATAACCCTATGTAAAAATTGTTCTTCTAAAAGATGTAAGCTTATGCCATTTTTATTTTTATTTTAACTTTATTAATATAACGTGTCCCTACCACATACAAGTGGCTCCATGGGGTCCCCAAATTGACCCAAGGATGCCCATGGTCGGGTATGTGTCCACCAATAAGGTTAGGACACGTTTTAGGGTAATTTTGTATTATTATAATATTATTTTGTTAACCCTTATTTACCGGATTTACCCTTTAACCATGGTAAATAAAATATTTACCGCAGTAATTATTCAAAATGTGTAAAAATAAAAGTTACCTATTTACATAATTTGGACATCCTGATTCCAAATATGGAATCCATTTTCCTAAATTCAAAACACAGAAGTGGCAGAAATTAATTTAAAATTAATTCCCGCTGTCAAAACAAAAAGCGTGTTTTTAAGAGATAATAACTATCAAAAGATTGACACTTGTTTATGTTCGGTTTAATTGTAAAATTATGTCCAATGATAAACATTAAATTGAATGGTAAAAATATATTCTAAATATACTTTAAAACCACTCAAATTCATAATTTATCACTATTAATTATTTTGATTAAAAATGTTGTTTTTAATTAAAATTTAGAAATTTTCACTATTCATCAAAATATGAAAGTTATCCGAAATGTACCAAAATTTCACCCTAGGCTAATTTTGATATTCCGAATCCAAAAATGAAGTCCATTTTGAAACATAGAATATATATGATTTCAAAAAGTAGGTATTACTATTCACAACGGCTAGTTTAATTAGTTGTGGTGTGTGTTAGAACTCGAGGTTGCGTACAACACACGCTATCGCATTATTCGAAGGGAAACGTACCGTAGAAGCTTGGGGTGTTACAGGAAAATTATATAATGTGTGATTATCTAGGTTATTACATCCCTATGTGGATTCGAAAGTGGATGTAGTTTCTGACACAGTTGTACCAAGGTGTAATAACCCCAAAAGGGAATATTGGGTTAAAACTTGATCATAACCTCATACATGTAACGGATTCCTATGTACTCCCCTTTTCAATGATCCTAGTGGATAATATTTGGTTAATTCACATAAACATTTGGAAACTATATGATGAATTTGAATATATAAAAGGCGTACATCTTAATTGGAAAGATACAATTGATAACTAAGTATTTAAAAAAAAGAGTTTGAGGTTTATCCAAAACTGTTATTTTTTTTAAAAATGGTTACATAATGGAATAAATTTTTTGATTGATTCTTTAAATTACATTTTTTTGATAGTATCATAATAATATTGGATTTGATATGTTTTTTGAAACATGATCTCAAAAATGATAAAAAGAAATTTATGAATCCTGAAAACACTAATTTGTATCACTGAATAATGTATTGTATAAAAATTGGGTATATTTTGAGCATAGAATTACTAAGATATAAAAATTAGAGTCTTTCTGTATCTCATATAGTAGTATGGTTCATATCTAAAAATAAATACAATATTGATACTCATAGATATGTTCATTAATGTTTGATATTTATCAATAGCATTATGTTATATTCAAATATCTATGTCATTTATGTGAAATATCTGTTGATTTTTATTTAGTATTATTACATTAATGGTTTTGAAAGATATATTAAATTATAGCATTACAGTGAAAATATATTTTATAAAATGATAATATTTGTTTGGGATAACTATAATAGAAGAGATGATTGAGGGATGAATAACAAATATTTTGAAAATATTCTTATTGTGGAGATAATAAATGGTTGATATATTTTGAGAAAAGTGAGTTAAATAGTATTTATAGCCTGGCAATTGAATATTTATTTAATAAAAATAGTGATGAATTATATTTTTGGTGATTTTTCATTAATATTTTGGATTTAAACATATATGGACGAGTGTGTAACCTTATATAGTAGTTGCTACTATAATTTGAGGGTTAACATGATGTTAATTTATTGAAGTATATATAGTTCTACAATGATTAAGGTTGTTATAGATTTATGTGTCTTTGTGATATATTTTTTTTTTACTATTTATGATTATGGTATATATATATATATACCTAATTGTATGGTTCTAATAAATGTTAATGTAGATTAAGGAATGATAATTAAGTGAATCTATCTTTTGAGATTGAGGTATGTATAATATGAAAAGTCATATCCCGGATCATTAATATGTAAATAATATCCACAAAAACATATATTGGATTATAGAATTTAAAAGTACAACAATTTCATTTTTAAATCGATATAACATAACACAATGAGATTTAAACATATGAAAAACATTAAATTTGTCAAAATCATTATCTATATGCTACAAAGAACTAAGATTAAATGAAGATAATTTTGAAATTTTAAAAACTATACACTAGAATAACATGAATGAATAGTATTAACTACATTATGAAATATTTCAAACGAAAACCAAGGTAACATGTAATATTAATTAAATTCAATTGGTATAAAAAAATCTAGTAAAATCATTTTATTCTTAGAAATATATTTTTATGATCATTTCCTTTCAATGTGATATGAATATTTATTTTAAAAAAATGTTACTTGTTATGATCAAATATATTCACGTGAATATTTAGAAAATTTTAATTTAAATAGTAATGAATAAGAATTATAAATGAGAATGGTAAGTATTCTTAATAATATAATTTATAATAAAACTGTTTTTTATTATTCAATAAAATTTTATAAAATTTGTATATTTATAAAATATAGTATTTCAATTTAAAAAAATAGAAATTGTTTTTGAATTCATTATAGTCAAACATTCTTATGATTATTGTTAGGTATTTTTCTAATTATTATAATTTAATATGTGAATAGATAAAGTATCTTTTTTACAAATAACATAACCTTTATGGAATTTTTATTATATAATTTTCAATGAAAAATTTCAAAATAGTTTTCATAAAAAAATAAAAATATCATATGTTACTCATGATTTTATATATATTTTTAATTTAGAAGCCCATATTTTTGAGTTTAGAGTTGATGTTATATTTTTCCATAAATTATTTCATTACCTTATTTATTTAATTTTTTAAAATTAATATTATCATTTTTAAAATTTAAAAAAATAAAAGGTAGTAATTATATTATTATTTGAAAAAAATATCTATAAGATCCAATTTATTTTTGAGCATAACTAATTGGTTATATTTCGTAATAACTAGTATCCACATTAAAATCTAAAATGGTTTATGTAAATAATCCCTAAAATAAGTTTCAAATATGTATTGGAAAGTGTGGTTGAGGCCTTGATCATGTTTATCACTTATCATCTCAATTATTTATTAATATTAGAGATAAATTCCATGAGAATTACTTTCCATTTTTTAATAGTTCTTAGAATATACAACAAAAGACATCCCTTTTCACTTTTAATTGGGGCTCTTCTTTCCTGACTTCCCCTCAAACCAAAAGCCCATTAATTCCGAAAAAAAATCATTCCAATCATATATTCTGCATTCCTACACACCTTAAATATGATATTTTATTCTCAAAATTCCACCCCACCAAACAATAAACCCCTGTGTAAATTGGATAATCCATGAAGTGTGAAATAAATTTATATCTTATCCTTTTATTTTCTACTTATTTATGATCACTTATTCTCTATAAAATTTCATTTCACCATCAAAAAATGAGTAAACACATATATTTATTATACTTTTATTTTATTATAATTATGGAAAAATTATTATCTACCCTCCCCTTTTCCATTCATGTAAATCAATACATGAATCATATGTTGTGCGGACTACCACCTTCATGATGTGAAAATATACATTTTATTTAAAAAACATAAATGGTTGGTACTAATTGAAATATATTAAATATGTATAATATTTGTAACATAATAAATATTTTGAAATGTTAAATTATATAATATATTTCTCCCGTTATATAGAAAATGTAATCGTCATCTACGCATGTTTTTGGACAACCACCACTACAGAATTATTGACTTCAATTTTCTATGTTCATTACCAATTTTAACACGTTGTTTTAAATGACCCTTTAAAATCCATACATACATAATTATTCATGCTTTACTCCTTGTATACAAGATGTTGATGACTATTAGTGAGGGTTAGAACACTGATAGTGAGAGACTATATCCAAAGTATTATATCACACCACCATTAATTTAATTAAAATATAACAACTTAGAGTATTCAATATGGATGATAAGGCATCATAATGTAATACCATATAGAACCCAGGTAATATAAATAAATAATGATAAAAAATGGATCTTATGTTGGAAATCCAAACTAGAGTCAAAATGTGGATGTAAATAAAAAAATAAACTCAAAATAATCTTTTAGTGTACGTCAAAGTACAACTCCCAACTCCAGCATCCATAGAGAATCAATATACCATGAGCCAATATACAATTTTTAATCCTTATACATGATGTCTATGTGGATATAAATATTTCCATATAAGGTGGGAGTAATAAAACCTAGTAGGAAACCACTATTACAACCTTAACATGTGTACAAATTTATAATAGGTGTATGCCCTAATAAATATAAATTTATATAAAAGAACGAATAATCACATGTCTAGTACCCCATGTTCTAACCATGCTACCATGATCTCTAACCATACGTACGATTTCATTATGCTTCAATGATGATGAATGATATCATATGTGTCCAATAACTATGAACAAGGTTGGAAAACCTGTTATTCAGATTCCTCAAGGAATCATGTCTTCAGTTGGGATACATGTTCTACTAGTGAAAATGTGTTAGTTATCCTTATGTCATTGATTTATAGAATGTGAATTATTTTTTAAATGAAATTGAGTTTCATCTCGGATATACAAATATCATGCTCTTTCATTATATATGTATCTACCACCATCATCCCCATACAACAAGCACACTTCCCCTCTAAGGGGTAATCAAATCACAATAGTCCACCTGTTAGAAATACCAATACAATACCTCACAAATATGGTCAATAGAAAAAATAGGTAATAACATTTTATTCCAAGAATAAAACATTATCCTGATAATATAGTAGCATCATATAATAATTTGTTATCAACAACATGCATTTTAAAATCATACATCATAATAATCAGGGATTCAAGAATCATATATGGGTATTAGGGGATATAGACACCCACATAATAAAAAACAATTAAAAATGGAAAAAAGTTATTCTAACATAATATGATTCAAGGAAACAGGAATATAAAATGTCCAAAAAAAGGAATGAAACATTATACCTATTTTTTGTTGATTAAGTAGTATATATTCATCGAGGACTAATGCTCGAACTACCTTTCATTCTCAAATTTCCAAGAAGTCCAACATGGGGTTTGGTTCATCAAAGAATAGGTTTATAAAGGTGACCTGAGAAGATTTCATTTCAAGATTGTTTCTCTTGAATTACATTCCATATAGATTCTTCCAATTGAGCTAGCTCTGAATCATTTCAAATAAGAGGAGGAAAAATCACTTTATTTTTTGTCGATTAAATGATATATCATGAATTCATCATCAAATCTAGTATAAAACGACGTGTATATCCAAATATCATTGAAACTACAATTATTCATCAATTTAATGACATCAAATATGATACGCAAGTAGAATAATATCTGAAGATGATCGATATAATGAATCTTATTGAGAAACATTGACCATTTATGGGGAATCAAGATCTGATCAAGGGGATATTTTGGATTTTTAAATCCACCACTAATTGTAAAAAATGATTTTTAACTCATTATACATATATAATAAATCCTCAATCTTGAAGACATATTTGATGATGATTCGAAAAATATATGCCCATAAAACATCTGAGATCAGTGATAGATCTCAATATGATCAAGAGGAATTCTAAAAATTATATATCCCAGACCAATCTATGAATGAATTAATAAATCATCATTGTATCATCATAGAAAACATATTTCCATCCTAGATCCATGCTTATATCTTAAGAAGGAAGATGAAATGGGTATTATATAGGGAAAATTCACCAATCGAGCACCTTGATAATGATCCAATGATGAAGAAAGAGTCTATAAATGGAAGAGATTTATATATAAGTTGTAATGTATCAAATGTTAAGAAAAAGGATTTGGGATTGGAATTGGGTGTTAGTGTTTGCCAAAACTGAGTGTGATTAAAATCCCATTGGGTGAATTTAATACAGCCTTAGACTAGGCACACTAGTGAGCATGTTTTACTCAATAACTAGCCTGTAGAACTATCATTTTAGAGATGTGTATTTACTCTTAGGTTAGTGTTCCTAGAAGAACCACTTGAGTTCTACTTGCATAACTAAATTTTCAGTGGGTTCGGTAGAAACCCGTATACATGAAGCAACCCCACTGGCCAGCCAATGGAGCCTACTAGCTAGCCTGTGGGAGTTTACTATTATTGTAATATCATAACATTACCCAACTCTCAATCCATAGATTATTTGGTACATTTCCACTAAAAACTACACTCATAATAACCCTAAATAAGTATGAATCAATAAATAATGGAGAAATTTATAAAATCAAAATATATAATAAGTCAAAATTAGTGTGGTTGTTACGATTTCCACAATATAATGACTTAGATTAATTGATAATTAGAATATATGTTTTTATTAAAAAATTGGTGTATTTAACCATAAAATCATTATCCCATTCCATAATTGATTACAAGATCCATCCATGGAACTAATAAATCTAGACAATTGGTACTTTTTTCTATCAAAAAAAGGTCTCACGTGGGTATACAATATGCAAATGACACTTCATGTGGGATTTATAATGATCTAACACAAATGTTTCAAATTATTTGACTTTCATGGGATTGGGTATGTACTATTGTAGGTGAGACACATGAAACACATCATGCATACCACAATAGTGAGAAAGAAGATACATGTTTTTTTATACTATCTTAAATCACTTGGTGATCTCAAATCATCGATCATAGTATAATGTTAGTTTCCATCACTTCCATAAACATTATTGGATTAATTAATCAGGTTTTATAGGTATTATTTTAGGATTCTATATTGATTAATTTTAGAAGAATTTAATAAGACAACATGCGATTCTAAGGCCTGGTGTGCCTAGAATAAATTCTTGAAATCTATTAAATATATTAAATATCACACAATAATAGTTTTCTGGAAAAAGTTTAATAACTACTAAATGGGGTACCATATCATAAATTTAATGGAAATGTTCAGTTTCTAATGTGATATTCAACTGAGGCGCCACTGAAACATCATCTGTTCAGGACTTTATTGAAAAATATATCTCGGGTGAAAAATTAATAAAATAATGTTACAGAAGAATTTATATTATTTTTTTGGTGATGTTTCATATATAATCGTTATATATATGGATATGTTTTTTTATCATGGTTGGCTTCTAAATGCTAGATTAATAGAATTAATGGGTGGAGATCCTTAATGGTAGATGAAGATTGATCTGAATCAGATCATGGATCATCGTACCGACAGATTATGTGTATCTCATCAACGACGACAACACAACCATTGTTCATCAATGATTTATCCAAACATGAGTTATTTAATTTTTTCTATTTATTACCCATTATTGATTTCTATGATTAATTAAAATCCATAAACTAATTGATTGATCCAATATTCAATCGCCTTGTGGGATTTCTTAGATTAATGTGGTTTTGTGAGTTTTTTTGTAAATGTTTATATCATCCATTATATTCACATAAAAAATTATCATGATTGAAATGAACATCAATTATGAATTTTTACTCTTGGTTGTTTATATACTTTTCTCCCCCAATTCATCAGTCATGATGACCATCCTATGATTGGCCCGTGGTACGACATATCTCAATCAATCGATCATTGCACACCTATTTATTGGAACAATGATATTTAATCATAGATTTGGGATTATTATGACACTAATGTCATATGATGAGGGAATAATTGTCAAACTAAAAGTTATTGGATAACCAATTTCACATTGTTTGGTGGGGTTCAGTGTACAATGAAGAGAAACATGTGTTTCTATTTCTGAGCGGATTTGATCCTGGATTATATTTGATCAAAATTTCAATGGACTCAATGAAAAATAATATACACATTCTGGGGAGGGTGGAAGCTTCAACAATATACAAGATAATGTGGAAGAGAACCCGATGAATCAAGAAAATCCCTAGAAACACAGAATTTACATCATAATTATATTCTATGTAGGTCCCCCTTTATAAATACATGGGTTTCATGAGAAACATAAGTATCCCACAATGAGGGACATCATCTCTTGGAATTTGGTCCTTCCTGGGTTTATTCAATGTGTACATCAGAGAGTACATTGACATATGTTAATGTAAACTACTAGATGGAATATGATGTACATGTCCATGAAAACAGCTTGGCATACTTTAGCATGAACATGTACATGACCATGGTAAACAGATTGGGACATGCGGAATAGGATGGAAATTATATGTCTCAACAATCATATAATTCATTCTACACACAATGTATATGGACGATACGTGTTATGTGAGGATATTACACATGTGGTGGTAATGGGATATCTAGATACATCATGTACCCCTGGTGTAGACAATGTACCCCCATATAGAGGTGTTCTGCCTCTTGGATTTCCTAGTTTGTAATAGTATATGTTTAGTATATTCCCTTGGTCCATTCCCTCGAGAGTAAATGTTATAATTACATCCATATCATAGGATTTTGTTCCCCTATAGATTGTTAATCTCAGATAGAGTTGTGGTATCCCTCTAAGAGACTAGATTGTGATCCACTACCATATTTTGTTCTGCAGTTAGACTTCATGTAATTTGTATGACCTCCTTGAGTAGGATGTTGATTCTTAATCTATTAGTACATATCAATAGTGATTGTGGAATCGTTGACATATGATCCCCTATGATATGGATTAATCCAAGTTAGGTTTCATGGTGTCCCCCAACAATTCTAGGTGTGACCCCAAATCTATGTATTAGAGTGTTCATAGACTAGTGATCTTTAGATGTTTTGGTCCTAATGAGGTAGAAATCTTCAAAAAGTGACTCTAATGATAGCATGGTTCATGGAATTATTTCCCTTTTAATTATCATTTCATCATGGAGAATCGAATGGCTATAAGTTGGTTATGAAATCTGGTCGGTGTGGTGCATTTCCATTGAATATCTAGGTGTTTCTGTAATACATGGATGGTTATATATTTTATTGAGCTGACTGTACTTGGTTCTTTGTGCTTAGTGTTTTTAGGGTGTCCTACTATGTAATTTTATACTCAAACATGCATGTCCTTTTTCCTACACTTGTCATTTCTTAAGAAGGTGATGGACCTTTTGACAATATCCTAGGAGGATGTAGAGTTGGTGGGGCAGATATATATACCATTATAGACTGTTGTTTATCCCAATAGCTACATTTGAGATAGTCCTCTCTCTTTGAGTAGGTTAGAATCATTACAAGTTTGGTTAGGCTTCTATTTGAACCCTTTTTCAACATTATGTACTTTATTCTTATAGTTGGTTTTGGGATCTTTTATGTTTTGATGTATTTTTTTTAGTTATTTTAAATTTCATATTTTCATGGACTGGTAAATGTGTGTGGGTGTACCATTATATTACATTAATTTATCCTATCCGTGGCATATGCCTACTCAACACTGCACTCTAGCCACTAGCCTATTTGAGGTGGGATTTGGGTAGTCATGGGACATATCATAGTAATGTATGTCATGGAAGAGTGGTATCAGAGTGCAGTTTTACCTTGGTACTATATTTTTCTAACTATTTTAGTGAAAGAGTGGTTTGTGTTTTGAATTTGTCTTTTAGGATAGGGACTGTAGTGATAGTGCGGTGATAGACTTATCTATACACCAGGACACTGATCACATGCATTTAAAATTGGAACATGTATAATTTGATTGTGGGGAAGATTTATTTTGTATACATCATATAATAATGGTTTTTTTTCATTTTACTATTCAGTCAGATCTCGAGATATAAACTTTTTGATTTTGGCACATCGTGTTTCATTTTTGAATTCCACCATGGAGATAGCTGGCTAGGATTCCACTGTGTGATCACAATGATGATCCCCCTAGTGATGAGATATAGGTACTATGGACTGTACGAGAGATAGAACATCCACAGGGTTTACTAGATATAATAACAGGCATTAAAAATCAAAACTATCTAGTAGAACTAGATAATTTTTCTTGAATTTTGAGTGATTTTCATGATTTTCAGAGACAATTCCCTCCAAAGAATCATGATGAGATAGATCAGATGGGGGATGAGAATAGAATAGAGTTATTCACTCATTTGTTTCACCCTATGAGGATGCAAATAGTTTATATGGAAGTCCTCAAAGAGTCATATTTATTGATCTACTGGGTGATGGTGATGTTTTGTGACTCAGTCACATGAAGAGATAGCTCTCTCCTAGATAGACATTGATTGTTTCTTCCTAGTGTAGTTCTATAAAAATTTGCTTGGATTAGTATGTATACAAGATCTTATGCATATATGGTAGATAATTTTGTTCATGGAAATGTATTCATCGATGTTTAATGATATATAACATTACTTCTTGTGTATGTTGTGGGGATAGTTCATCGAAGCTTAGTAATTTATGCGGGTATTACCCCACGACATCATGGAATCGATTTTATCTCATAGCATTTCAACCAATGAATGAATTATAGAACTAACAATTTTGGTTGAGATATTTCTTGAATTGAAGACATTGGTAGTGAGGTCAAGTAGTGGGAACATAGTAGATGGGTCCATGACAATAGGTATCCATCAATTTTCACAAGGATCTGATCATGTTAGATGCTTTAGGAGGCAATCATTGGAATCACATCCTATAGTGATGGGATCTCTAGGTGTGTTGTAATTTCCAATGGATAGGCAGTGATTCTCTAGAATTGGTCAGGGATATTTGGGTTATGATTATTTTACCCAACATAAAACTGATCGGGAGGAGGTGAGGGGTCATCGAGACAAAATGAAGAGGTAGGAGAAGGGTGTTATATAGGGCAGTATATGTGGAAGAGGGGCCAGATGTGTACCTAGAGGTGGTCAAAGGTTCAATCTAATACCACCACCAACCCTAGGTGATCCATTCAAGGCTCATGGAGCTAGTTTTTTTGTATTAGTATAGCTATAGGCTATAAAGTCTTATGACCCTATGGATTAAGGGAAATTTCAATGGATAATATATTTCCCTTCTAATATAGATGCAGTATTTTTAGGCAATTTTTTTAGCCATTCCTTCAATTACACTAATCTGGTCCATTTCCAAGAGATTCCAATTGAACCACTAAATCATCCCTTCTAGTTTTGAGAATTTGACTGGTAGTGACTCCATGATTGTGCACACGTGTTGATAGTGTGATATCACACATTTTGGTGAGAGTTTTTTATGGGATCGCTTTGTTTCTGCAATGAGTCCTTACATTGTCAGCTTAGGTGTGGACTAGATATGCACTGTTCATTCCCAAATTTAATGTTTCAAATGGAGGACGCAATGTGTTCGCTAGGATGGATCTAATTTCTCTTTTTGGGTGAAAATGAATACTCAGTGGAGTGGGATTAGATCATCCAATGGAGAAAATATCCAACTAATCATCATTTTTCTAGAACGAATCTTGGAGCTATGTTTTTTTTGGGATATCAGTTTCTTGCAGTTCTTGCAGAGTATGATGACATTATTAATTAGGATATACCACATTTAACCCCCATTGAGAGATATAATTAATCATTGAATGTTGTATTGGGATGACACTGATATATCCACCAGCATATCAGATGGCCTCCGTAGAGCTACAAGAGTTAATGGTTCAATTGGAGGACTTTTAGGTGAAGGGATTAGTGAGACCCATTTTATCCCCTGGGGAATCCCCATGTGTTGTTTTCCAAGAAGGAAAAAAATAACATGTTTTACGTGTGAATTACTGAAGTTTGAATCTGATGACAATGAGGAATAATTTTCCATTACCATGGATCAAAAACCTATTTGATCAGTTTTGAAGGGTTCAATAATTATCAAATATTTCCATGGAGTAGGCTATCATCATCTCCGATTATGTGATGATGATATATCAATGATTACATTAAGATGTGTCTACGGTCACTATAAGTACATGGTGATTCCATTAGACATGAATAAAACCATAGTGGTGTTTATGCGACACATGAACTGAATCTTTCATCCTTTCATTGACCAGTTCATGGTGTACTTAATTGAAAACCTCCTATTGTATCCAGCATTAGAGGAAGAGAATGTTATCCATTTGAGGATGGTTCAAGACACACATTGAGAGAACTAGATTTATGGGAATATCTCCAACATTCTTCTTGGGATTTAATAAGTCTATTTTTTTCGACATGTCATCTCATAGGATAGAGTAGTAGTGGACACAGGGAAGGTTGATGCAGTTCTTTCATGGGAGACACCAAATAATATGATTGTGGTGTGTAGATTAATTGGGTTGGAAGGGTACTATTATAGGTTTTAACCCAATTTCTCCAAAGTCTCAACACTAGTGATGTATTTGACATGGAAGGGGAATCCTTTCATGTGGATGTAAATGTACCAACAGTTCTTTCAGGAGCTAATACATTGGATTATGTGTGATATCATCTTGATATTTCAAGAGGATGATGTCTAGTACAAAGTGTTCTGCAATTCATAATGAACCAGTCACGTTTTTGTGATAATGATTATAAATTTTATTATTGCAGATGGTTCACACTAGTTGATTGAACATGAGAAATACAATATGACCCACTATCTTGAGTTATCAACAACCTTCATGTATTTAATGTAGTGGTGACACTACCTTATGGGTGAGAAGTTTATCGTCTACTCTGACCACAATAGTCTCAAGTATATCTTCACATAGAAATATTATTATATGAGATAATGGTGATGGCTAGAGTTCCTCCATGAATATGACTTCATGATTTTATATACTCATGGGAAGGGGAATGTGGTGGTAGATTTTCTTAGTAGGAGATCTTATTCTCAATTGACGACTAAGACATCAGAGTATTTATCCCCATTACAGTTTCCCTTCAAGCAGAAGGAAAGTGGTACGTATCTTTATTATATGATTGTTACATCACTTCTTTTACAATATGATATGGATGATCAATGTAGATTTAGTTATTGTGATACCTTTGATAATAAAAAGTCCGTTGAACATTTTCTCGATTGATATAATGATGGTTAGGTGAATCATATCCTTTTCAATGTTTGGAAGATGGGCCATTTGATGTTGTAGGAGAAGGTGTGGCTGGTGTTTAACTCATCCCCATCAGAAGTAAATATAGGAGTGGAAAAGTTGTAACACGAACACCAACTTCAGTTTTGGATGGTAGGTATAGAGACAAGATTTGTAGAATATTTCACTCAATTCATTACTTTTCCGCAAGTGAAGGTTGAGAACCATGATCCAATGGGTCTATCTCAACCAATTGAAGCTCCATAGTATAAGTGTGATGATATTTCCATGTACATAAAAATAGGCTTACCATGCATATCTATGGGACTGGATTCCATCCGAGTGATCATAGAATGACTCACCATGTCATACCATTTCCAAGATATTCATGAGCAGTGTTCAATAGAGGGATTGGGATACATATACAGGTTGGAGATAGTCTAGATTCATTGAGATCACTCATTGATCATCTCTGATCTTGATTATGTCATCATATCTTATATATGGAGAGTATTATAAGAATCCTTTGGTACTCATTTAAATTTTAGGACAATTCTACACCATGAGACTCACATTCAGATAGATTGGATCATTCTGGTATTAGAGATCTTCTTGCATACATGCATTTCAGAAATTGGCTATAGTTGGGAGGATTCCCAAACCATTGTAATGTTTCATACAAGAATAACTACCAATTAACCATTATTATTGAACAATACAAGAATTTGGTAGGGAGACCCTATAGGTCACCAAATTGTTAGACCAATCCATGTGAGTAGGCACTCATGGTCCCAGAGTTAGTGTGAGATAAAACAAAGAAGGTGTTTGTCATCCATTAGTAGATGAGGACTGCATAGATCCATCATAATTCTTATGCAGACCCATGAAAAATACCAATTCAGTAAGAGTATAGAGAACATGTGTTCTTGCAAGTTTCACCATTACATTAATTGCAGAGATTGGGACTTGGAGTAAAGTTATCTATGAGATTCATTGGTCTGTTCCATATAATTTTTCAATTTGGGGAGGTGGTGAGCCTCTTACATCTACGATCATAGTTATGCTTGGTACAAAATGTTTTCCAAGTGTCATATCTGATGATGTACATCCATGAATAGTCACTAATCATCGAATATTAAGATATGGACATATAGTAAGGAGTTACCTTGGAAGAGTACCTGCTTGATATTGAGAATAAGTGGAAGAGGAGCCTTTTTGGGCGATCAATTAAAATTGTGCTGGACTAGTAGTATCATGGGTGTAGCACCCCCATTTTGAGTTATGTGGCCTTTTTAATTCATTTTTTATGTGTTTAAAGTGCATGGGATGAGTTGGGAAGAGGATGGGAGTGTTTGGAATGGTTTTGGATGAGTTTGGATGCTTTTAAATGGGTGCACGGTTTGATCACGTTTAGTGGAAACCGTGAGGTTTCTCCAAGAAACCGTGTAGGAGAAAAAATTGGCATCACATGTCTTGTGCAGGGTTTTCTAAACCGTGTGAGGCAATCGTGTAGACCATTTCTCTTGAGGTACTAGCGTGGTGACTTTTAGCGCATATCTTGAAAAACCGTGCAGTCAAACTGTGTGACCTCTTAAAAAATAGGGTTATAAGTTTCGTGCTCCCTCAGGCGAAACCTATTTCCCTCAAAACCTCCTCTCACTCATTCTCAGTCGGATTTTTCAGTTCTCAAGGATTAGAGGGGATCCCCTACTTGATTTGGAATCTTTTTTAATATGTTTCTTGGTGGATTGAAGGAGGTTTATCCCGAGTAAGTCTCTCCATTGGTTTCCTTGTGTTTTTGTCTACATAGACATCCCTATCTTTCATTGTTTTCTAGATCTACACTTTTTGTGTGTGTATCATGGGTTATGGTTTCCATGGATAATTTATTTAAGGCTTTTGGATGTTAGTGAAAGGGGATCTTGAGAAGTTTCGGTGGTGCGTTCGCCGGATTTGAGGTACGATTGCTTGTGGGTCAATTTCTTGGGACCCCTAAAGGTAGGTGGATTCTCTCTCGACTCAATTTGGTTAGTGCTATTCGTTTTGGTTATAATTAATTAGAGGCTCTTGAAATTATTTGTGTTTTATGTGCAAAATTGGTTAGAAATCCCTTGGGTGATGTTTGGGGGATTTTTGGGAAAATGAGGGTTTTGTCGAGAAATGAAATTTTTGTGGATTTTAAAATGAAGATTTTAAATTGGGATTCTGTGGTTGATTTTTGAAAATTATTGATGGATGTGGTTTTCAATAAAATGGATATATTATTGAAATGTTTTTTATAATGGAAAATTGGTTTTAAATAAATGGGTGATTTATTGAAGTGGAATGTTATGTAATGGAATTGGTTGATTGTGTGTGGTTGTGACCACGGTGGGTTATATTCGTGGCATTGGATTATTGAAATTTGTTTGGTAGTGGTGAGAAGTACCACTATAAAATAGGATGAATATTGGATGGAAGGGCAGCCATCAATGGTATGTGGATGAGAAGTGCCACTAAAGTTATAATGGGTGAACGGGTTGGACGGTAGCTCCACCGTTTGGTGGTTATGATCGTCTTGTTGTGCATGACTTTTCAAGATTGAATTGTTGTGCTAATGTTTAAATGATGAGATGGCTTGTGGCATGATTTTTTTTCTTTCCGTTGGTTGCTTGGTTTTCGTGTGATGGCTTGGTAAGGGCATGTTGGGCTTATGAAAATGCTTGCACTTGTGGTTTAATTTATATAAATAGTTTTATATAAATGTGCTAATGGTTTTATCCTAGTGGCATGTATAGGGTAGTCCTTTGGGGAAAAACTAATTAGTTTTAGTACTCACCCCCTACGTAGGCACGTTGGGGTCATTGCAGATTTGTATACCGTTACGTTGGCAAAGATAAGGCATTTCCCTCCTTTAGTGGAGCCATGTGATTTCATGATGGAACATGGAGCATGGAGCATGGTGTGGAGCTGTGCTGGTGTCATGGCTTATGGTATTTGGTTGTTCAGTTTCTGCAGTGTACTCTAATGTTGTGTGGACATGTCTAGTTGTATTGTTTTCTAGTTGTGTAGTGGATCAACATGGTTTTCTTTTGGGAATGCATGGTTGGGTAATTTAATTTACATGCATCATATAATGATTGATAGTGGATTTTTTGGTTGGTTTTTTCTTAATGGAAAATCATTCCCCCACTTGTTCTTAAATGCCTCGGCATTTATTGCCAGCCTTTGGCGCCTTGGGAACATAACTAAATGCCAAGTAACCCTCACTGCCTCCACAATCCAATGAGTTAGGGGCATGGTGTTACAAGTGGTATCAGATTGTTCAGTCCTTTGGAGTTGATTCTTGGATTTGGTGTTGAAATTTGATGTGTTACATTCCTTGAGTCAGGATGGTAGCAAGGCATAGGAATGTCAAAACATGGAATGTATAGCTTAAAAGAATTTACCTAACCCTATTATGGTGAAATTCAAGTTACCAGGGATTTGGGTACATAAGTGTTTTAGAGAAACTTATAGGCATTGGATATCTCATTTTCATGGGTGTAGCCAATGATATGAGCATGGAATGCATGCTAGAAATGACTTCCCAATAGGATGCATATTTCATTGGGATTTAATGATCTATGGGATGAATTGGGAAATGGTTTTTGTGTGAAACTGTAATGTTAATAAATTTGGTATTTTGAAAATGGTATGATTTTTAAATATTGTGAAACATGGGAAATGTGAACTTGTGGAAATCCTTGTTGTGATAGTGTTGTGTAATGTGATTTGAAATGGGAAATCTGGATGACTATGGATGTGAGGGTCATGGTTTTTTGTTTTCTATTTATAGAAATTCCATCGGGTAGGCATCATAGAGATGAACCAGAGGTGGCTGCTGAGAATGTGGTTGCACCTGAGACTTAGGTGAATCATCATTTAGTGCAAAGTATCGTGCAAGATTTCCAAGAATTGGAAAGTGGGAAAAGGTGGATGAACAAAGGCATGTGGATCAAGTGGTTCAGTTTAAAAATAAGAATCCACCAATCTTCAGGGGTGATTCATGGATGGAGAGGGAAGAAGTGTGGTTGAATAGAATGAACAAGATCTTCAAGTTCTTGGGAACCTGTAGCATTATTTTCAGAATACTCCAAAGTCGGGTGTGCGTGACACTCCTCAGGGATCACAGAAGTCATATGCTTCGATGGGACGGGGACAACTGCACACCCCTCATCAGTAGAGTAAAGTAGGTCATGGTGATTCTCGGAATACCATGACGCCACAGCAGGGCAATAAATATTAGAGTGTGGAAAGAAAAAATATGTTTGGAGCTGAGAAGGTTGTGGTGGATGATCAGTCGGGACAATCCAAGGTGCGAGGTACTATTCTTTTAAATTCTACCTTGATGCAAGTGTTGTTTGATATGGTTACTTCACACTCTTTTATTGCTGCACTTGGGGTTGGTTTTCTGGGATTAAGAGTGGAAATGATGCCTTTGGTTTTGAAACGTCAAACTCCTCTGGGTCGAAGAGACTGTCAAGACTTCTTGTGTAGAGCATGTTGTGTCGTAGTGGGCGAAGTTGAGCTAGTGTTTAATTTCTCAGTTCTTGAGATGGATGGGTATGACCTAGGAATGTATTGTCTTGTGGCGTTTAAGGCCCACATTGACTATGACGCATGGACAATGTTATTTATGACACATGATGTAGTTATACATCTCTTTAGAGGATAAAGGCATGAAAGGCAGGGTGCAATGGGTTTGTTGGCACTAGCAACGGGTACGTTATCATATCAGTTGGTGGTCTTGTCGTTGGAATTGGTAGAGGGTGTTGAGCAGAAGGTTCTTCCGGCAGTGGTGGATCAGTTCATGGATGTTTTACATGAATAATTGTCTGGGTTTACTCTCGTAAGAGAAGTGGAGTTCTCGATTGTTCTCCTGCAGGGACGAGTCCTATCTCACTTCAGTCTTATCAGATGGTACCTAATGAATTTCGGGAATTGAATGTCTAGTTGGAAGATTTAGAAAACAAAGGGTTTATCCTGCCTAGAACGCCTATGTGGGAAGCACCAGAGTTGTTTGTGAAAAATGCAGATGTAACTCTGAGGCTATGTGTTGATTATCGTAGACTTAACCAAGTTACGATAATGAATATATATCCACTTCCACGAATTGATGATTTGGTCGACCGGTTGAGGGAAGCCCAGTGGTTCTCCAAGATCGTCCTGAGGTCGAGATATAATCAATTTTGGGTGAGTAAGGACATCATTCCTAAAATAGATTTCAGAAGTAGATATGGCCATTTTGAATATGTGGTTATGCCCTTTGGTCTAACGAATGCACCAACGGTGTTTATGGAATTGATGAATCAGATATTTCAGAGATATATAGATTCATATGTGGTGGTGTTTGTAGTCAATATTCTGGTGTATTCCAAGACAAGGGTAGAGCATGAGAAACACATGGTAATAGTGTTGGGGATCTTGAGGGATCAGCGGTTTCATGACAAATTGTCAAAGTGTGACTTTTGGATATAGGAAGTTCATTTTCCTAGCCCTGTGATTTCTGAAATAGGTGATTCAGTGGATCCGGAAAAGATAGAGGTTGTTATGTCATGGGAACCGCCAAAGAATGTGTTTGAGATACAGAGTTTTCATGGTCTAGATGGAAATTATTGTCATTTTGTTCAAGATTTTTGAAGTTTGGATTCACCGATGACATCTCTGAAAACAAATAATGTCCCATTTCTGTGGAATAAATTGTGTCAGCAGTGCTTCGAATAGCTAAGTGGTCGTCTTACATGAGCACCAATCTTGGTTTTTACAGAACCAGGAAGAAGGTATGTGGTGTATTGTGATGCATCAGGATCATGGTTGGGGTGTGTTTTCATGCAAGGGAATCATGTGGGTGTGTATGGATCATGGAAGTTGAGAGTTCATTACAATAATTACACAAATCATGATTTGGAGTTGGCAGCAGTGGTCTATGCATTGAAAGTGTGGCGTCATTATCTCTTCGGTGAGAAATTCACGGTATATATAGATCATAAGAGCTTGAAGCTCATTTTCAAAAAATGGGATTTGAACTTGAGTAAAAGGAGATGGATGGAATATCTTCAGATGTTTGATTTTGACTTTATATACACACTGGGTAAGGAAAATTTGGTAGCAGATTCATTAAGAAGAAAATCATATGCTCAAGTAGTGAAATAGGAATTGTACCACTAGCAGTTGATGTCGGTTATAGCTGATATGCGGTTGGAATGTGATCACTAGGGAGATAGGGGGGTTTTCCTTTCGGTCTTGTTGATTTCGGACTTGTTTGTCCGGGTTAGAAAGGCACAAATAATCGATTCTGAGTGTGTGACCATGGGGTCGAGACTCAATGCTGGGGAGACCATTGAGGGTTGGAAAATGAATGGAGATTCAGTTTGGTGTTTTCGGAATTGGATGGTAATAATAGATGATTGTTAGGAGGATCTTCTCAGGGCGTATCATCATTCCAGGTGGGATGTTCATCCTGGAATTCAGAAAATGTATAAGGCGTTGAAATCGCAGTTCTGGTGGGCTGGTATGAAAATATGTGTGGCTGAGTTTGTTTCGAGATTAATGAATTGTTAGCAGGTCAAGGTAGAGAATCAGAGGCCAGCAGGATTATTGTATTCTTCACCAATCCCTTCTTGAAGTGGGATTAGATAGTGATGGATTTTTTTACAATTCTCCCATGAACGGTTAGAAAGCACGATGCCATCGGGGTGATAATGGACTGGCTAACGGAGTCAGCCCATTTCATTCCAATTCGTGAATCTCATACGGTGGAGGATCTGCCAAAACTATATATCTGGGAAGTGGTAAAAAGACCTGGTGTTCCAGTTTCGATTGTATTAGATAGAGATCCGAGGTTTATATTTCATTTCTGTAAATTCTTGTTGCAAGCCCTTGGTACGCAATTGACTATGAGCATGGTGTATCACCCTCAGACGGATGGACATTCCGAGAGGACGATAGAAACTATAGAGGATATTTTGCCGGTGTGTTTCATAGTCTTTGGTGGCTCTTGGGAGGATCACATGTCATTGGCTGGGTTCTCGTACAATAACAGTTATCAGGAATCCATACAGATGGCTTTGTTTGAAGCGATTTATGGGAGGCCATGTAGTTCTCCACTATGTTGTGTGGAAACGGGCGAGTCCTCGATGGTTGGACTGAGCCTTTTCCAGGAGACTATGGAGAAGATCAAGTTGATCAGCAAGATAATTGAGATGGCTCAATTTCATCATAAATTGTATTCATATCATCATCGACAGTCGTTCTCATTCTAAGTGAATGATCATTTGTTCTTGAGGATATCTCCTAGGGTGGGACTTCATCGGTTTGGAAAATAGGGAATGTTATCTCCGATGTATATTGGACCTTTTGAGATTCTTGTGTAGGTTAGTGAGGTGGATTATCATTTGGATTATCCACCTAGGTTCAGTGCGGTGCACAATGTGTTTCATGTGTCGCAGAAGAAAAAGTATCAACTAGATCATGACCATGTGATTCGATGGGACAATGTTGAGCTAGAACCGGATGCTTTGTTGGTGCACATGTCAGTGTGGGTTGTGGATAGGCAAGAGAAAGTCTTGCGAGGTAAAATCAGTAGTTTGGTTTGGGTTTTGTGGAAACATTATTAGATTAAGGAGGATACTTGGGAGCGGGGAGAATGAAATGGTTCAGTAGTGGCCCAATCTCTTTCAGCAAAGGAAGGATTCACTACTTTATGAGGATGGAAAGTCCAATGGTGGGGAAAATGTAGCACCCATATTTTGAGGTATGTGGCCTTTGTTTATGAATTTTTTATGTGTTTAAAGTGCATGGGATGAATTGGGAAGAGGTTGGCAGAGTTTGGAATGGATTTGATGAGTTTTTTGGATATTAAATGGGTGCACGGTTTGAGCACGGTTAATGGAAACCATGCGGGTTCTCCAGAAACCATGAAGGGGAGACAGTAGGTTTCCCATGGCCTGGGCATGATTTTCCAAACCGTGCAAGGCAACTATGCAGACCATTGATCCCAAGGCAGTAGCGTGAAAACGGTTAGCACACGGTTTACCAAACTGTGCGGAAAAACCATGAGGCGACTTAAAAAATAGGGTTATAAGTTTCGGGCTCACATAGGCGTAACCTATTTCACTCCAAACATCCTCCCACTCATGGATCACTGGGGTTTGTTGGTTCTCAAGGGTTGGAGGGGATCTCCAACTCAATTTGGATGTGTTTTGAAGAGGATTCATCGTGGATTGATGGTGGTTTCTCCCAGGTAAGTCTCTCCTCTTGGTTTCCTTGTGTTTTCCTCTAGATCTACATCCCTATATTTCTTGGATTTATAGATCTACAATTTTTGTGTTAAAATATAGGGTTTTTGTTGCCTTGAATGATGTTTATATGGCTTGTGGCATGTGTAGGGAAGTCTTTTGGGGATATCCTACTTAGTTTTAGCACTCACCCCCTACTTTGGCAACTTGGTGTCTTTGCAGATGTTGTATACCATGAAATGGGAAAATGTAAGTCATTTCGCTCCTTTAGTGGAGCATTTTGATGTAACGATGGATCTTGGATCTTGGAGCTTGGTGTGAAGCTGAGGTGGTGTCATGGCATGTGGTGTTTGTTTTTTTTTTGTTTTAGGAGTGTACTGTAATGGTGTGTGGACATGTCTATTGTATTAGTTTGGAGTTGTGTTGTGGAAAAACTTGGATGTATTTTGGGAATGCATGGTTGTGTAATTGAGTGGACATGCATCATATAGTGATTGATAGTGGATGGTTTGGATGGTTTTGTCTTAAGGGAAAATCATTCCCCATCTTTTTCTTGAAGCCCTCGACATTTATTTCTAGCCATTAGCGCATTGGGAACATCTCTTAAGGCCAAGTAACCCTAACATCCTCCTCAAGACAATGAGGTACGGGCGGGGTGTTACATGTGGAATCAGTGTTTTCGGTCCTTTGGAGTTGATTCTCGGATTTTGTGTTGACATTCGTTGTGTTAAATTCCTTGATTTGGGATGGTATCAAGGTGTAGGAATGTTGGAACATGGAATGTATAGCATAAAAGAAAATATATAACCCTCTTATACTGAAATTCAAGTTACCAGGGAGTTGGGTCCATAAGTGTTTTGGAGACACTTATAGGCATTGTATATCTCATTTTCATGGGTGTATCCAATGAGATGAGCATGGAATGCATGGAAGAAATTTCTTCCCATAAGGATGCATATTTCATTAGGATATAATGATCTTATGGCATAATTGAGAAATGGTTTTGATGTTAAACTGTAATGTGAATTAATTTCGTATTTTGAAAATGGTATGATTTTCAAAAATGCTGAAACATGGGAAATTTGAACTTGTGGAAAACCTTTTTGTGATAGTGTTGTGTAATGTGATTTGAAAAAAAAATAATGATGTATACGAAAGTGAGACTCGTGGTTGTTTGTTTTCTATTTATAGAAATGGAACCGGGTAGGCATCGTAGAGACCAACCAAAGGTGGCTGTTGAGATTATGGTTGCACGTGAGAAACAGGTGAACCAAAAGTCAGTTCAATGTATCGTGAAAGCTTTCCAAGTTGTGGAAAGTGGGACTAAAGTGGATGAACCATGGCATGTGGACCATGCGGTTCATTTTCAAAAGAATAATCCACCCATCATTAGGAGTGATTCATAGACGAAGAGGGAAGAAGAATGGTTGAATAAAATAAACAAGATCTTCGAGTTCTTGGGAATGCCGGTAGAGTTAAAAGTGATGTTGTCCATATAGAGACCTGAAGCTTGACGTACATGGAAATTACATTCCTTTTGCGGAATACTTAGTACATAACAAAAATAGATACACAAGGACCATTATAGTTTAGTGTCTTTGGAAACTCGAAATATAAACATCGAATCCTGTTGAAATATCTTCAACATCTCCCATATCGATCTTCCCATTTTTTTCAAACCTAAAACTTTTCTTTATATCCTAGGGAAAAGAAAACATATAAAGGGTGAGATAAAATGCTCAGTAAGGGTAAGCATGGATTAAATAAAACATATCATATACATTTGTGCTTAAAAACATGAACATAATGTTTAAACATCAAAATCTTGAGCAATGAAATAAAACATGGAAGTACATAAGGCATAGATCATAAAGAAACATTAAGCATGATAAAATAGCATGGGAGTAAAACATGTAATTGTGGCAACCATTCAGCACATGTTATGATTCCCATAGTAGCCAAGGCATTGCTACTAAGACCATCTTAGTGGACAAAGTCCCTTTCTGAATCGATTTCACTCCTCGTTCCAGTTCTTTATTACCGAACCGGTTTAACTTTCCATTCCAACCATGTCTATCTCATGAGATATAAATCTTTACCCAATTCATTGGAGGGAGATATAGGTCCCACCCATCTCATAATGATATCATTCTACTTTTGCCACAAAATAAATATACATCATTCATAATAACCCAATAAATAAAATGGGTTTCATAAACATCATCCCATCATCACATAATCCATATAAAAAAATGGATATAATTTCATAATAAGAAAAGTGAAACCATGTAAATCATAGAGACGTTATACTTGAAGCATATGAAATAATGTCATCTTAGATGAAAAATAATTTTGATAAAACACTTGAAATGAATTCTTGTGGAAAATATCTTTTCTTCTTCAAAATCAATTTCTTTTCACAAAATGTCATGCAATTTTAAAAGAAGGATATTTTGTTGAAAATAGTCATGAAATATATTGGAGGAAGATTCATGAAAATAAGGCTTTATTAAACCATAAAAATCATTTCATGCCATATACATTAAAAAAACATTCTTCTCGTACTTTTGTCGGAAACTTCAAAAAGATACCTCGTAATGTAAACAAAAGAAATATTCCTTACATACCATGTAGTAAAAGTAAAAAAATTCAAAAATGGGTAAAAAGGACATTGAACATACATGAAAGCACTTTTATAAAACATGGACATGGATGATAGCAATAACCCCAGTAAATACGTACGAATAAGCAATTTTAGATAAAAATGAGATTTGCAAAATTATCCCTTACCTTGGGTCTGATATGCTTCATACGTATCTGAAACTCCAATATAATGATTTAAATAATTTCATTGACTTATTAAAAAATCATATTCATTGTTATGATATCATATATTCTTCACTTATGACTTTATATTACATGTTCTTTTGTATATTAAAGCACCGTTTTGGGTAAAATAATTTCATTTATCGTATGTGTTTCGACTTGTTTTTCTTGATATTATTACTTAAATCCTGATTTATATAATTCCATAATTCAAAACATGATTTATATATAATATATATTAATTATATACATATATATTATATATCAATAAAAGGAATGAAATACACCGTTCATGAAGACGGTAGGCCGTACGTACGCATGAACGTTGTTTTCGTTTCCCTTTTGAATTGAATGGAATTAACTAAATGACATACATATATATATATACATAAATCCAGTATCATTATTATGTCATATATTTCATTATTATTCATTTTATATACTTTATAATCATTCATGAATGGTTAACATGGAGAGTGAATCTCACCACGTCGTGGAGACGGTAGTCCGTACATACTCACGAGCGATGATATCATTCCCAAGATCATGGAATTGTATTAAAGAGAATGTATAATATTAAAGAATCAATATAACTTTACAATAATCATATATATTCATTACTTTCACCCTTATACCCATCCAAGTAAGGTGGTGGTGGAAAATAGATAACACCACGATGTGGAGACGATATTCTGTACGTCCGCACGCACGGTGATTTTGTTTTCCGTTGGATGGATAGATGGTGAAATATGGTTGTTTCATACTTATAATAATATATAAGTATAATATTGATACTGATTTTATTACAAAATAATTAAACAACTAAAAAAATAAGAAGTGGAAGAAGAAATAAAGTTGAATGAATCGGTAATGGACATTACCTCTTCTTTGAAGCCCCTCTTTGAGACCTCCTCTTAGGGAACTAAAATTGGTCATTGAAGAATACCTTGACATCTAGGATGTTTCTAGGGAAGATGAGAAGCGAATTCGGCAGAGGGTTGGCCATGCTTGAAGGCTCAATGTGGTGTGAGGAAGGGAGGGAGGAGGTGCCCTTTTATAAGGGAGGACAGGGGCACCTTTTGAATTCTTAAAAATATTAATTTATAATAAATCTAACCCCACTTAAAAACCACCAAAAATGACTCATATACAAAGATTATATGAGATATGGTTGTAATCTCATCAACCAATCAAATTTAGACATGTTAGGAATTTATTTTAAACATTATCAACTTGATTTATCCTTATTTAATCAATTTCATTTTATTAGTGGTAATAAAATTCTAAATTTTAAATTATAACAAATAATTACTTATTTGTTGTAAATTGTCCATAATTGGATACGTTATAAAATTTTATACCATATAAATTTAAATTTATAATTTTTAAATATTTCTATGATTTTTAAACAATTTTATAATGTATTATTTTTATAAAATAACAATAGTGTCAATTTTGACACTATTTATTTATTTGAATTTAAATAAAATATATACAGAGAATATGTTCTAACTAAAAGCTTTAATAGATTCATAAAATGTCATATGTATCTATAAAATTAGTTTCTAACATTAAATAGTTCATATAATATTTATTTTATTATTTTTAATAACATTTATTTGGTTTATCTATTAATAAAATAATTACTACATCATTTTTTGTATAATTATTTAATATACTTATTTGTTGCATAAAAATTAATAATAAAATCCTATGATGAAGAAAAATCTATTACATTTCACAATAATACTTTTAATATAATTTATCATCTTAAAATCACAATATTGAAATTGATATATCTATTAAATTATGATGGTGACAACTTTGCCATCATTTAAAATAAAATAATATAAGTGCCATAATCATCTTAATAAGGATCCAAATGGTCCAACATTCGTCCAATGGATGATTCGGGTTTATATATAAACTAATAATAAGTTTTTTGCAGATTTTTGGGCATTTTGATATGTATTAATATTTCAATAAAAACAATATTTTTGATTTTTCACTAAATAAATAATTTCTGCATCCCTATTGTGTCAAGATTAATGATAATTATTTAATACTTAAAAATTATAAATGACTTTATATAATGTATATAATTTCATTATCTTTCTGTAGAATATTCATGTTCTAAGTTTCATGAAGTTTATCACTAAATTAAAATTAATATACTTATAAAATTTAATAGAGTGACATGTTGTCACTTTCTTTGGTTTTAATAATAATTAATTTATTTTCATGGAAAGAAGTCCATTAAATGATTCTAATCCGACCCTTAGGTGATATGGGTCGACTTTTAGTCATCCAATATGATTTTGGCAGGTGTTATGTTAATTTTATAATCTTATATTTACCCTTAATTACCCGATTTACCTTTCACTATGGTAAATAAAATTTACCGTAGTAACAATTCATAAAGCCGAAAAATAAAAAGTAGCTTATTAACATAAATAGGACCTACCGATTCCAAATATGGAATCAATTTTTCCAAATCCAATACACAAAAGTTGCAGAAATGAAATTAAAATTAATCTCGTTGTCGAAATAAAATGGGTTTTTGTTTAAAACATTGCAAAAGATTGAATTGATTTAACCTACGAATTCAAGTTAAAATCAATGCCAATGACAGAAATTATATGAAATGGTAAAAATATATTCTATTTATACTTTATAACCTTTCAATATTATAATTTAACCATATAAATTATTACGATGAAAAAAGTTTTTTTAATTATAATATAGCGTGTTTTTACTATTCATTAAAATATTAAAGTTATTAGAAAAATATCAAAAATATATCCAATGTAAATTTTTATATCCTGATTCAAAAAAAGAATTTTATTTTGTCAAATTTAACTTATAAACATGTCAACAACTAGATTTAAAGTGGGTGCGCCATCAAAAGGAGACAAAACTGCATTTTTTTGAAATATACATATTTTACCCGAAAAATTTATTTTGTTCTTACACCATGTTCTAGAAAATGTGTAAGATGAATAATAATGTTATAAAATTCAAAATTTAGTTAATAATATTCATAACGGCTAGTTCATAATAATATTATAATAATATATCGTTGTTTAGTAAAACCCGTTATTGCGTACAGCACACGCTATCGAGGAAGGTCGTGATTGCGTGTAATGCAAGCCAAGTCGGGGTTGCGTGTTGTGCAAGAATACTTTATTATTTCATATAACATAATCCAACCATATTTCATTTATACATTGAATATATATATATACACTCAATGTTGCGTAGAATGACTATTATAAAACGAACTTGAAATTGTGTGTAACACAATCTAAGTATAGTGTTGTGTATACTTAAAGCTAATACAGTGTGGCCTATAGCACAAGATAATCTTGTTGTAGCATAAAACACATGGCATCGAATAAATTCAAAGGAATACTTATCATAAAATATCGGGTTGTTACATTCTACCCCCCTTAAAATGAATTTCGCCCTCGAAATTCATCGGGGTTATAAATAGTTTACTATTTATAGAAACCCACATCGTAAAATGGAATACCAAAACTTGGCTTTAAAAACTAAAATATGAAACGTAACGGTTACCCAAATAGACTAATCACTGGGTTTCCACATAGGTGAAAATATGGATATGGAAGAGAAATGTAACCATCATGTTATGATGGAGAGTGGTAGAGAACATGGCTATGGAAAAGCCAGCAATCACAAATCCATAAATTTGTGATGATCTAAGGTACCATCTGATTCATCAGATATAAGAGCACTAGGGCATCATTTTTGGTTTTCAAGATCTTTTCCCAAAAGTTGATGAAATTGGAATTAGAAGAAATACTTTCATGATTTTGGTATAGTCTCACTGTTGGTCGTTCTTTGGAAAATTTCCACTTCATCTCTTAAAAAAATGAGGTTGAATTTGTCATTCGTGATGTGTTAGCAGATCATGTGATAGAATGATGGGTCATTCCATCTGTCTCAAAAAAAGGTTAGAAAAGTTGTCAAAAAATAAATTAGTCCATCTATAGTGAGATTAATCATATATGTTTCCTAAAATGGACTTAAAATTCATATATCATACTACTTAATAGAATAAAACTAGTTTCTACTAAATAGGGACTTCCTGTAGGCTAGTGGTAGGTGATAAAGGCCAGTCGCACTTCGGTTGTGGGTTCGATTCCCACATCCTTGTCCGACGTAATGGGATGTTGCCCATCCTGTAGGTTGTCCTTTTCTAAAACTACATTACTATAATATCCCATAAATAATATCGAAGAAGGTTCTATCCTTAAACAATACTAACTTATGTCCAACATATTCCATTCCAATCTTTAGGCTTATCCATAATATTGCAGTCCATTGTCATATTATAGTGAAAACAATTACCAAAGATTTCATATAACAAGCATGTTAATACCATCGTTGATCCCCATATATCATAAGGTATTTCTTATTGATCACATTCCAAACGTTCAAATGCATTAATCATGTATTCTCTTGAAAAAAATGAATACCCATTGAACCTTAGTGAAAACATGAATGCAGTTAAAAGTTAACACTTTCCACATACCAAAATCCACAAAATTCTTTATACTCGAACCATGATATCACTTAGTCCATATATCAATCATGAGCTCATGAATACTGTCAAACATTTTATTTTATCCTTATCCCTTCATTATGTGCATATCATCTACTTTCCAAAATATTTGAATCACTTTTCATGGTTACCAGTACAATAAAATTATTGAAAACCACAATAGACTAATACAAAAAATATTCTAATACACCATTAAAGTACCTCAACAACATTATTATTGAATACCAATACATAAAAACTTCATTACATCCACTTAAATGATTGTCCTAATATAAGTCCTTCCTTGATTTAGAAGTAAATTTTTAGGTTAGGGCATTGAGTTGGGTAATGCCCATGTTCTCCACAAATAAGACATTGAACTCCATAACAGTCTGTAACTCTATGACCCTTTTCTCCACACAGATAACATCTTCACTTCCATTTGAGGTATTCCTCAAGGTTCTTCTTCCCTTCTTTAGAAATCTCAATCTTCATTTCTTTATGCTCCTCAACATGCGAACATGCATAAAAGTCTACCTTCCTCTTATTTGATGAATTAGGCATACCACTAAATTTAACCTTGTTAATCATATATCGCGATGAAAGATTCGGAATAATCACAATATATATGTCTCTAGGCATTACACAATTTTGTTGCTCATGGTCACCATTTTCTCCATTGGATTTAATGTTAACCGAATTCCTTCTGGTTCCCTCCATTGACAAAAACACAAAAAACATTCTGTGAGAGGCAAAAATCAAGCTAGGGAAAACAACATAGTAAAGGGGGAGCACCCTCAATATCTAACATCTTAGGTTAAATTCTAAGATCGTTATCGTAGTTCTAGGACTATATCCTATATGTATACTTATCCTTAGGTACATCCCTAGACATACCTTTGAAATATCTCTAGGGATCTTACTAATGTTTTCGCATCCTAGTTTCCAAAGGTTGACTAATCCTTTCCTCTTATACCAACTGTAGAGACCCGAAGATTGATGTACATGGACATTAAATTACTTTTGCGGAATACTTAGTACACAACAAAAATAGACACACAAGAACAGTAATAGTTTAGTGTCTTTGGAAACTCGGAATATAAACATCTAATCCCGTTGAAAGATCTTCAACATCACCCATACCGATCATCCCATTTTTTTCTTACCTAAAACCTTTCTCTATGTCCTGGGGAAAAGAAAACATATAAAGGGTGAGCTCAAATCCTCAGTAAGGGTATGCATGGATAAAATAAAACAAATCATATACTTTTGATCTTAAAAACATGAACATAATGTTTAAACATCAATGTCTTGAGAAATGACATAAAACATGAAAGTATGTATGGTATAGATCATAAAGAAGCATTAATCATGATAAAATAGCATGGGAGTAAAACATGTAACTGTGGAAACCATTCAGCACATGTTATGATTTCCATAGTAGCCAAGGCATTGCTGCCAAGACCATCTTAGTGGACAAAGTCCCTTTCTAAATCGAGTTCACTCCTCATTCCAGTCCTGTATTACTGAACCGGTTTAACTTGTCGTTCCAGCCATGTATATCTCATGAGATATAAATCTTTACCCAATGCATTGTAGGGAGATATAGGTCCCACCCATCTCATAATGAAATCATTCTTACTTGTGCCACAAAATAAACATACATTATTCATAGTAACCCAATAAATAAAACGGGTTTCATAAACATCATCCCATCATCACATAATCCATATAAAAGAAATACATATCATTTCAGAATAAGAAAATTGAAACCATGTAAATAATATAGACATTATACTTGAAACGTATGAAATAATGTCATCATAGATGAAAAATAATTTTGGTAAAACACTTAAAATGAATTCTTGTGGAAAATATCTTTTATTTTTCAAAATCAATTTCTTTTCACAAAACGTCATGCAATATTAAAAAAATGATATTTTGTCGAAAATAGTTATGAAATATTTTGGAGGAAGCTTCATGTAAATAAGGCTTTATAAAACCATAAAAATCCTTTCTTGCCGTATACGTTAAAAAAACATTCTTCTCGTACTTTTGTCAGAAAATTCAAAAAGATACCTCGTAACGTAAAAAAAAGAAAGATTCCTTACATACCATGTAGTAAAAGTAAAAAAGTAAAAAATGGGTAAAAAGGACTTTAAACATACATGAAAACACTTTTATAAAACATGGACATGGATGATAGCAATAACCCCAGTAAATACGTATGAATAAAAAATCTCGGATAAAAATGAGATTTGCAAAATTATCTCTTACCCTGGGTTCGATATTCTTCGTACGTATCTGAACCTCCTGTATAATGATTTAAATAATTTCATTGACTTATTACAGAATCATATTCATTGTTATGATATCATATATGTTTCACTTATGACTTTATATTATCCGTTCGTTTGTAAATTAAAGCAGCATTTTGGGTAAAATCATTTCATTTATCACATGTGTTTCGACTTGTCATTAATGATATTATTACTTATATCCTGATTTACATAATTCCATAATGTAAAACATGATTTATATATAATATATATTCATCATATACATAGATATTATAGATCTATAAAAGGAATGAAATACACCGTTCATGGAGACGGTAGGCCGTACGTACGCATGAACATTGTTTTCGTTTCCCTTTTGAATTGAATGGAATTAAGTAAATGACATACATATATATATATACATAAATCCAGTATCATTATTATGTCATATATTTCATTATTATTCATTATATATACTTTATAATCATTCATGAATGGTTAACATGGAGAGTGAATCTCATCACGTCGGGGAGACGGTAGTCCGTATGTACGCACGAGCGATTATATCATTCCCAAGATCGTGGAGTTGTATTAAAGTTCATGTATAATATTAGAAAATAAATATAACGTTACAATAATGATATATATTCATTAATTTATCCCTTATACCCATCCAAGTAAGGTGGTGGTGGAAAATAGATTACACAACGACGTTGAGACGGTATTCCGTACGTACGCACGTACGGTGATTTCGTTTTCTGTTGGATGGATAGATGGTGAAATATGGTTGTTTTATACTTATAATAACATATCAGTATATGATTGATACTGATGTTATTACCTCATAATGAAAAAACTAAAAAAAAGAAGAAGTGGATGAAGAAATAAAGTTGAAAGAATCGGGAATGGACATTACCTCTTCTTTGAAGAGCCTCTTTGGGACCTCCTCTTTGGGCACTAAAATTGGTCATTGAAGAAGACCAGGACCTCTAGGATGTTTCTAGGGAAGTTGAGAAGTGAATTAGGCAGGGGTTGGCTGAGCTTGAAGGCTCAATGTGGTGTGAGAAATAGAGGGAGGAGATGCCCTTTTATAAGGGAGGAGAGGGGCACCTTTGGAATTCTTAAAAATATTAATTTATAATAAATATAAACCCACTAAAAACCACCCAAAATGACTCATATACTAAGATTATATGATATAGGGTTTTAATCTCATCAAAAAATAAAATTTAGACATGTTAGGCATTTATTTTAAACATTATCAACTTGATTTATCCTTATTTAATCAATTTAATTTTATTTATTGTAATAAAATTATAAATTTTAAATTATATCAAATAATTACTTATTTGTTGTGAATTATACATAATTGGATACTTTATAACATTTTATACCATATAAATTTAAATTTATAATTATTAAATATTTTTGTGATTTTTAAACAATTTTATAATATATTATTTTTATAAAATAACAATAGTGTCAATTTTGACACTATTCATTTATTTGAATTTAAATAAAATATATAAAGAAGATATGTTCAAACTAAAAGCATCAATAGATTCAGAAAAGGTCATATGTATCTATAAAATTAGTTTATAACATTAAATAGTTCATATAATATTTATTTTTTTATTTTTAATATCATTTATTTGGTTTATCTGTTAACAAAATAATTACTACATCATTTTTTCTATAATTATTTAATATAATTATTTGTTGCATAAAAATTATAAATAAAATCCTATGATGAAGATAAATCAATTAACTTTCAAAATAATACTCTTCATCTAATTTATCATCTTAAAATTACAATATTGAAATTTTTATATTTATTAAATTATGAAGGTGACAACTTTGGCATCATTTAAAATAAAATAATATAAGTGTCATAATCATCTTAATAATGATCCAAATGGTCAAAAATTCGGCCAATAGATTATTAGTGTTTATATATACACTAATAATAAGTTTTGTGATGATTTTTGGGCCTTTTGACATGTATTAATATTTCAATAAAAACTATATTATTGATTTTTCACTAAATAAATAATTTCTGCATACCTATTGTGTCAAAATTAATGATAATTATTTAATACCTAAAAAATTAGAAATAAATTTATATTATGTATATAATTTCATTATATTTCTGTAGACTATTCATTTTCGAAGTTTCATGAAGTATATCACTAAAGTAAAATTAATATACTTATAAGATTTAAGAGAGTGACATGTTGTCGCTTTCTTTGGTTTTAATAATAATTAATTTATTTTCATGGACAGAAGTCCATTAAATGATTCTAATCCAACCCTTAGGTGATATGGGTCGACTTTTAGTCATCCAATAGAATTTTGGCAGGAGTTAGGTTAATTTTATAATCTTATATTTACCCTTAATTACCCGATTTACCTTTAACTATGGTAAATAAAATTTACCGTAGTTAATATTCATAAAGCCCAAAAATAAAAAGTATCTTATTAACTTAATTTGGACCTACCGATTCCAAATATGGAATCCATTTTTCCAAATTCAATACACAAAAGTTGCAGAAATTAAATTAAAATTAATCCCATTGTCGAAAGAAAACAGGTTTTTGTTTAAAACATTGGAAAAGATTGAATTGATTTAACTTGCGACTTCAAGGTAAAATCAATGCCAATGTCATACATTATATTAAATGGTATAAATATATTCTATTTATACTTTAAAACCATAAAATATTATAATTTAACCATATAAATTATTACGATGAAAAAAGTTGTTTTTAATTAAAATATAACGTGTTTTTACAATTCATTAAAATATGAAAGTTATCAGAAAATATCAAAACTTTATCCAATGTAAATTTTTATATCTTGATTCAAAAGAAGAATTTTATTTTGTCATATTTAACATATAAACATGTAAAAAACTATATTTAAAGTCGGTGCGCCATCAAAAGGCAGCAAAACTCCATTTTTTTAAAAATACATATTTTACCCGAAAAATTTATTTTGTTCTTATAACATGTATTAGAAAATTGTAAGATGAATAATAATGTTATAAAATTCAAAACTTAGTAAATACTATTCATAACAGCTAGTTCATAATAACATTATAATAATATATCGTTGTTTAGTAATACCCGGTATTGCGTACAACACACGCTATCGAGGAATGTCGCGATTGCGTGTAATGCAAGCCAAGTCAGGCTTGCGTGTTGTGCAATAATACTTTATTATTTCATATAACAAAATCCAACCATTTTTAATTTATACATTGAATATATATATATATATATACATATATACACTCAATGATGCGTAGAATGACTATTATAAAATGAACTTGAAATTGTGTGTAACACAATCTAAGAATAGTGTTGTGTATACTTAAAGCTAATACAATGTGGCGTATAGCACAAGATAATCTTGTTGTAGCATAAAACACATGAAATCAAATAAATTAAAAGGAATACTTACCATAAAATATTGGGTTGTTACAGGCCACATATATGTTGTAAGATTTTTCCCTTCTGTGGTGGGAGTTAGTAGTCCATGCAGGGACGGATTAGGGTATGATGTAGGAATTCATTGAGGAATTTTTTAATAAATAATTATACTCACATATGTTTAGGATTCATCATATGACTGATTTCTTCAGTCAGAAGAATGATTTTATGTCTGTGACGAAGTTTGCATCTATGTTTATGAACTGAGTGTGGTTTGAACCCGAGGTGGTGGGTAGCACATCGTTGAAGGCAAGGAAATTTTAAGTAGGGTTAAGGCAAGAAATACATACAAATATAGTGGTGCTATGTATAGATGATTACACAAAGATGGTCAATAGAGACTCAGTTGCTGAGTGGGATTTGTTGGGATCCCCAGGTGGAGGAAGCATGGTTGTACCCATGGGGAATAGTGGGAACTCTAACAATGGGTTCAGGAGGAAGAAGGAAAATTATTCCTAGGGAGGGAATATGGAATATAATCTGATGGTAGGATTGGTAAATCTTCCTCCGAATACCCAGTGGAAGCCGAGATGTTTTCAGTGTGGTTCTATGAGCCCTATCAAGCGGGATTGTACGACACAACCTCAAGCATTTCACAATTGTAAGAATATGGGGTACCTATAGCATTATTGTCTGAATACTCCATGTTCTGGTGCGCGTGACACTCCTCAGGGATCACAGACGTAGTATGCTTCGACCGGATGGGGACAAAAACACACCCCTCGTCAGCAGACTAAAGTGGATCATGGTGATTGTCGGAATACCACGATGCCTCAGCGGGGCAATAAAGAGTAGAGTGTGGCCCGAAAACATGTGTTTGGAGCTGAGCAGGTTGTGGTGGATGACCAGTCGGGACCATCCATGGTGCGAGGTACTATTCTTTTAAATTCTACCATGATGCAAGTATTGTTTGATATGGGTGATCCAAACTCTTTTATTGTTGCACATGTGGTTGATTTGATGTGTTTAAGAGTGTAAATGATGCCTTAGGTTTTGAAACATCAAACTCTTCTCGATCAAAGAGAGTGTCAAGCCTTCTTGTGTAGATAATGTTGTATCATTGTGCGAGAAGTTGAGCTAGTGTGGAATTTCTCAGTGCTTGAGATGGATGGGTATGATGTAATCCATGGAATTGATTGGCTGGTAGTTTTTAAGGCCCACATCGACTGCGATGCACAAAAATTGGATTTTACAACACATGATGGTGTTAGAAATATCTTTTGGGGAGAGAGGCATGCAAGGCATGGTGCAATAGGTTTTTTGAAAATAGTAGTGGGTACATTATCGTATCAGTTGGTGGTGCTTTCGTTGTAATCGGTTGAGGGTATTGAGTAGAAGAATCTTCCGGCAGTGGTGGATCAGTTCAAGGCTATTTTTCCTAAAGAATTATCTGGGTTACCTCGCATTAGAGAAGTGGAGTTTACAATTGATCTTCTTCTAGGGACCAACCCTATCTCACTTCTGCCTTACCGGATGGCACCAACGGAATCGTGGGAATAGTAAGTCCAGTTTGAAGAGTTAGAAAACAAATGGTTTATCCGGCCTAGCACGTCTCCATGGGCAGTGATGGTTTTTTTTTGTGAAAAAGGTGGATGGAAATTTGAGTCTATGTGTTGATTATTCTATACTTAACCAAGTTACGATAATGAATAGATATCCACTTCCACGAATTGATGATTTGTTTGACTAGTTGAGGGGAGACCAATGGTTTTCCAAGATCTAATTGAGGTCGGGATATCATCAATTGCCGGTGAGGAAGGAAGATATTCCTATAACATCTTTTAAAAGTAGATATGGATATTATGAATATGTTGTTATGCCCATTGGTCTAACGAATATGCCAGCAATGTTTATGGCATTGATTAATCGGATATTTCAGTGATATCTAGATTCATTTGTGGTGGTGTTTTAGACAATATTCTGGTGTATTCATAGAAAAGAGTGGAGAATGAGCATCACTTGGCGACAGTGATGTGGATCTTGAGGGATCATCGGTTGTATGCCAAATTGTCAAGTGTGACTTTTGGATATAAGAAGTTTGTTTTATTGGCCATGTGATTTCTGAAAGAATTATTTCAGTGGATCCGGAAAATATAGAGGCTGTTATCTCATGGAAACCGCCAAATAATGTGTTTGAGATACGGAGATTTCATGGTCTAGCTGGGTATTATCTACGTTTTGATCGTGGTATTTCATGATTGGTTTTACTGGTGACAACTTTGACAAGAAAGAATGTACCATTCCAGTGGACTGAAAAGTGTCAGCAGTGTTTTGAAGAGCTAAATGGTCATCTTAGATCAGCCCCAATCTCGGTATTTCTAGAACCATGAAAAGGGTACGTGGTGTATTGTTGTGCATCGTGATCAGGGTTGGGGTGTGCTCTCATGAAATATAATAATGTGGTTGCATATGTCTCACGACAGTTGAGAGTGAATGAAAATAATTACCCATATCATGATTTGGAGTTGGCAGTAGATGTCCATGCTTTGAAATTTTGGCATTATTATCTCTTCGGTGAGAAATTCACGGTATATTCAAATCATAAGAGTTTGAAGCAAATTTTCTCACAAAGGGATTTGAACTTGAGGCAAAGGTGATGGATGGAATATCTCGAGATGTCTGATTTTGAATTTATGTACACACAGAGTAAGGGAAATTCGGTGGAAGATGAATTAATTAGAAAATCAAATGCTCAGGTGGTGAACCATGCATCAGACTAGTTACAGTTGATGTCGATTATAGATGATATGCGGATGGAATATGAGGAACATAGTGATATGGTGGTTTTCTTTCTGGTCTTGTTGATTCCTGACATGGTTATCCTGGTTAGAAAGGCACAAATATCTAATTCTGAGTGTCTGACCATGGGGCCGAGACTCAAAGGTGGGGGGACCATCGAGGGTTGGCAACTGAATAGATATTTAGTTTTGTGTTTTTGGAATCGGATTTTTGTACCCGTTTCTTGTCAGGAGGATCTTCTCAGAGTGTATCATCATTCCAGGTGAGAAGTTTATCCCAGAATTTAGAACATGTATAATGTGTTGAAAGCGCAGTTCTGGTGGGATGGTATGATAAGAAGTGTGGTTGAGTTTGTTACGATATTCTTGACTTGTCAACAGGTCAAGGCAGAGATTCGGAGGCCAGTAGGATTGTTGAAATAATTACAAATCCCTATTTAGATGTTGGAGAAGATAGTGATGGATTTTGTCACAGGTTTCCCTAGAACGGTTGGAAAGCACGATTCCATCGGGGTGATAATAGATTGGATAATGAAGTCATCCTATTTCATTCCAATTCATGAATCTCATACGGTGGAGGATTTGTGCAAAATCTACATCTGGGAGGTGGTAAAGAGAGATGGTGTTCTAGTTTCGATTGAATTATATAGAGATCCGACGTTTACTTCTCATTTATGAAAATACTTGTAGCAAGACCTTGGGACGAAGTTTACTATGTGCATGGTGTATCACCCTCAGACGGATGTACAATCCAAGAGGACGATACAAATTGTGGAGGATATGTTGTGGGCTTGTGTAACGGATTTTGGTGGCTCTTGGGAGGAGCAGTTGTTGTTGGTTGAGTTCCCACACAATAATAGTTATCAAGTATCCATACAGATGGCTCTGTTTGATGCAAATTGAATGGGCGGCCATGTCATTCTCTACTATGTTGGGTGAAACGGGTGAGTCCTCGATTGATGGACCGAGCCTTTTCCAGGAGACTGTTAAGAAGATCAAGTATATCATAAAGAGAATGAAGATAGCTAAAAGTCTCCAGAAATAATATGTGGATCATCGTCGATGGCCGTTGTCGTTCAGGGTGAGTGTTCATGTGTTCTTGAGGATCTCTCCATGTTGGGACATCATCGGTTTGGGAAACAGGGAATGTTATCTCCAAGGTATATTCAGACCTTTTGAGATTTTTGTGCGGGTTGGTGAGGTGTCCTATCGTTTGGCTTTTCCACCTATGTTCAGTGCAGTGCACAATGTGTTTCATGTGACGCAGTTGAAAAAGTATCAGCCGGATCGTGACTGTTTGATTCAATGGGACCATGTTGAGCTACAACCAGATACTTCATTAGTGCACGTGCCAGTGCGGGTTGTGGATAGGCAAGAGACAGTCTTTCATGATAAAACCATCAGTTTCGTTTGGGTTTTGTGGCATCATGATCAGATTCAATAGGAGACTTGGGAGCGGGAGAAAGAAATGGTTGAGCAGTGGCCCAAGCTTTTTCGGCAAAGGGCAGGTTCACTACATTCCGAAGACGAAAATTCCAGTGGTGGAGAGAATGTAACACCCCCAGTTTTAGGTATGTGGCTTTTTTATCCATTTTTATGTGTTTAATGTTCATGGGATGAGTTGGGAAGAGTTTGGGAGAGTTTGAAATGGTTTTGGATGAGTCTGGAGGATTTTAAATGGGTGCACAGTTTGAGAACGGTTAGTGGAAACCTTGTGGGTTCTCCAAGAAACTATGCATGGGAGACTGTAGGATTTGCACGACCTTCACACGGTTTCCCAAACCATGAAAGGAAATAGTGTGGACACTTTCTCCCGAGGCAGTAGAGTGTGCACGGTTAGCGCACGGTTTTCCTAACAGTGCGGACTAACCATGCGACCACTTAAAAACTAGAGTTATAAGTTCCGGGCTCCCTTGGGCTTAAACTATATCACTCCAAAATTCTTCCCACTCATTGATCACTCAGTTTTTCTGGTTCTCAATGGTTGTAGGGTCTTTCCCACTCGATTTCGAAGTGTTTTTAAGAGGTTTCTTGGTGGATTTAAGGTGGTTTCTCCTTGGTAAGTCTCTCTTCTTGGTTTCCTTGTGTTTTCCTCTACATCTACATCCCTATCATTCCTGGTATTCTAGATCTACACTTGTTGAGTGTAGATATAGGGTTTTGGTTTCCTTGGATGATGTTTTTAAGGCTTGTGAATGTTAGAGAAAGGGGATCTATAGAGTTTTTGATGGTGTGTTTGCCGAATTTGAGGTGCGGTTGCTTGTTGTTAAATTTCTTTGGAACCCTAAATGTAGGTGGCTTCTCTCTTCACTACACTTGGTTAGAGAAATTGGTTTTGTTTACAATTAATTTTTTTGTTCATGAAATTAATTGTGTTTGAAGTGCGATATTGTATAGAAATCCCTTGGGTGATGTTTTGGGGATTTTTTGGAAAACGAGGGTTTTGAGGTGAATCACTATTGTTTTGTATTTTAAAATGGATATTTTAAAATGGGATGCTATAGTTGATTTGTGAAAATTATTTATGGAAGTGGTTTTCAATAAAAGGGTTATTTTATTGAAATGTTTATTGGCATGGAAAAATAGTTTTCAATATATGGGTGATTTATTGAAGTGGATTGTTATGCAATGGAATTGGTTGATTGCGTGTGGTTGTGACCATGGTGGGTTATATGCTTGGCACGTTCTTGTTTGAATGTTGTGTGGTAGTGGCTAGAGGTACCACTATAAAAAGGGGATGGATAGTGGACGGAAGGGACACCATCAATGGTAAGTGGATGTGAAGTTCCACTAAAGTGTGAATGGGTGAACGAGATGGATGGTTGCTCCAACATTTGGTTGTTATGGTTTTCTTGTTGTGAATGGATTTTCAAGATGGAATAGTTGTGAAAATGTGTAAATGATTAGATGGCTTTTGTCATGATTGGTTGGCTTTCCCTTGGTTTCTTGGTTTGGGTGTAATGGCTTGGTAAGGGCATGTTTGGCTTATGGAAATGGTTTCACTTGTGATTTAATTTATATAAACTATTTTATATAAATGTGCTAACTGTATTATCCTAGTGGAATGTGTAGGGAAGTCATTTGGAGAAATCCTGCTGAGTTTTAGTACTCACCCCCTGCTTTGGGACATTGGTGTCTTTGCAGATGTTGTATACCATCACATGTGTAATGGTAAGGCATTTCCCTTCTTTATTTGAGCATTGTGATGTAATGATGGATCATGGAGCTTGGAGCATGGTGTGGAGCTATGGTGGTGTCATGTCTAGCGGTGTTTGGTTGTTTAGTTTCCATAGTGTACTTTGTTGTTGTGTGAACATGTCTAGTTGCATTGGTTTTGATTTGTGTTGTGTAACAATTGGTTGTCTATTGGGAATTCATGGTTGGGTAATTGAATTGACATGCATCATATAGTGATTGATAGTGGATGGATTGGTTGGTTTTTTATAAGGTAAACTCATTCCCCAACTAGTTCTTGAAGCCCTCGGCATTCGTTGATAGCCTTTGGCGCCTTGTGAACATCACTTAAGGCCAATTAACCGTCACTTCCTTCTCAAGCCAATGAGGTAGGGGCGGGGTGTTATAGTGGGATTCTTTAAAAGACCACCTTGGAGTGAGAGACCCAGTTGTGACGGCAGTACCCTCAACTTATTGTGTAGTTTTTTTTTCTTTTGAGGACTAAAATCGCATTGGTGGGGAGAATGTAATATCTAATATATTTTCATGTATTATTTATAGAAATTATATTAATTATTTTCAACACCATATTTTGATATGGAATAAGATTATGGGGCCATGTGTTCACATAATAAATGTTTGACATATATTAAATATATTAAATATCATGAACATGATGTTTTCCTTAAATAGTAGAATATATCTTAAATAGGGACCTGGAAAAAAATTTGAGTGCACTATTATGTTCAAAATGAATGTTATACCATTAGAGTGATTTAAACATGCTCCACCATGGCCATTTGAGAAAAAATCTTCAAGGGTGTGAAATTTATAAAATAAATCAAAGAAAGAATTTATTTTATTTTTATGTTAAATTTACCTACTTTTATTTAAATATGAGGCTTTGGATGGTTTCCCTAGGTTGGAATATAATCCTTGGAGACCAAGAAGGAATTGTATGATATAATTCTTGGTTGAAAATGAAGGATCAAGATCAGACTCAGGATTGTCATGCCACCATTTCATGTGGATCTGATCGATGAAGAAAATGAAAACATTCTTCATCGATGATAAATCCTAACTCTAGGTAGGTTTTTTCTAGTTTCAATTTATTTAAAATTATAAACTTCTACAATGGGAATGAATAATTCTATGAATAATTTTATCTAAGGTTCAATATTATTGTGGGATGGCTAATAATAATCGAGTTTTATGATAATTTTTTTATTTTTGATTTATACATTTTTATTATCATGTTAGTGGATCGAGATTTACACGATCATTGATCAAGATACATTCATCTCATTTATCCAATATTTTATCCCTTAATTATTCATTCGCCATGGGAATCCATAATTTGTCCCCGGGTTCAATATATCCCAATCATTCGATTATTTCACACCCATTTTTTTGTGCAATGATCATTAATCATAGATTTGGGTTAAACACAACATGATGTTGGATATATGATGTAAGATGTAGTGAATCATATGGATTTGGAGAACCGATTTCACGTTCTTCAGTATTCATTGTTATGCAATTTTGAATGAAGTGCTGGTCCTTTATCCAAGTGGATTCAAATATTTTTTCCATAAATCATCGTTTGCAAATACCAAAAGAACCCCAATAAACATGTTCCAACTAGGGCAGTTTCCCTAGTTACATATTGGATGACATGAATGATATCTTGTTGGATCAAGAATATCTTAAGCAATACGACGTGTTATTTGTAGTTGAATGTTATTTGGCCCCCCTATGAGGTGTCTACTGTTTTCGAAGAAACGTAAGTATCACACGTCGTATGACCAATTATAAAACATGTTTTCCATTCCAATATGGCTCAGATTGTTCTTCAGAGAATACACATAAATGGGTTAAAGTACACTTCTCTATGGAACTACATGTATATATAAATGGACATGGATTGATGTATATGGGTTTGTACATAGAGATGGTCTTTCTATAATGACCCAACCATGCAACAATGGAAGGAACCCATGTGTCTCTACATGATGTGAACTGATTCTATACGATGTGTATATGGATACTAATTTTTGTTTTATTATCTTCCAACTGATTATTCATGTGGATAGCTGGACATCCCAGGTTCTGCTGTTACACACCATGTACCCCCTTGAAGAGATGATTGTGGCACTTCATTTTCCATTTTTGGAGAATTATTGGTTAAGTATCATTATTTTGGGATTTCCCTCAATGGTAATTTATGAAATTACATCCATATAATAGTTTTACGATCCCCTATATATTTAGTGACTTAGATAGAGTTGTGGTGTTCCAACACGATGCTGGGGTGTGATCCCTTATCAATTGTTGTTCTCTAGTTGTTATGTTTGGAATAAGCCTTCCCTTATTGAGTATGATGATGAGCATCCATCTAGTAGGCCATATCAGTAGGTTTTGTTGAATCACTAACATTTGGTCCCCTATGTCGCGGGTTGATCTAGATTAGGGTTGGTGGTATCATCTAGTTGTTCTGGGCATGACTCCCTATATGTGTATCAATGTCTTCTTATAATAGTGAGTTGTCATTGGACATGGCCCAATGAGATAGCCCTTTTTTTCAAGTGCCTCTAATGGTATCATGGATCAAGGCATGAGTTATCCTAGAACGACAACCCATTGAGCATAATCCTATGGTTGTAGTGGGTAATGACCACCTTGTGGAGATGTAAATTTCTTTTGTATATATGTTATTTTATTTAATACATTTATTTTTTTATCTTGTATTGTTCTGAATAAACATGGTGATTTTTGTTTCGTATTTTCATGATGTCGTACTGAGTATTGTTATACTCACCATTTCATGGGCTTTTCCTGCATTTGTCATGTATTGTACAGATGATGGACCATTCGATAGTTTAATGTGAGGATAGGGAGTGGATGGAATGTATCTGGATGTTGACAGACCAAGGTGTTTACAAGGATCTTTTATTAGACTTAGTCCTTGCCCGTGGTGGAGGTATAACACTTAATTTTTTTGATTGGTCTTGAATTTGGGCCATTTTTCTAATATCATTCATTTAATATCAACTATTTAGTGACATATTAAATGTATTCGTTAATTTCTTTAGTTTATTTAGATTTCCTCTTTTGGTGGCATGTAGAATTCTGTGATTGTACGAGTACATCATGATAATGCCTCCCATATTTAGGTTATGTCTACTGAATGCTGGTTTCTAGACCTTCTCATATTGGAGGCATGCTTTTCGAAGTCTTAGGTTGGATGAAGATAGTTCGGGTCATGAAATGTTTCCTAATATAAGAGTCACTCATAGAAAAATAAATTCACCATCAACAAAATTCTATTCTCCCCTCTAATGGTTGGAATATGAATTCTATCTATTATGAGCTATGATGAACAACATTTAAATCAACTAAACTCTCTCGATGGTCCATTACTAGATTTTAGGATCCACGAATAATACAACTATAGCATCATGATACTAAAGTGTTAAATGACATAAACTAAATGATGAATTATTCCAAATATTATAGGGATATAACGAATATAAAATAAGAGAATATGAATTTATAATTTGGATCTGCTCAATCAACTAGAATGATTGCAGTAACAAATGAAGCTATAAAAATAAAACATAATGTCAATAAGACAATATGTGTTTTAAAAATGATATTATATATACACTTTATTAAATAATAATTAAATGAAGAATTAATTTAATTAGTGGTATTCAGGAAAATTTGGGAACTTATGTGACTTTTATAAATACAAATGCTGGAATAGTAATATGATGGTTTGAATAATAAAAGGACAATTGGAATAGTAATATGATCACAAGGTATCATAATATGAATGTTAGGATAGTAACCTGACATATGTAAATGTGATATAAAATTTAGAAATAATATAAAATTAATATATGATATATTTATAGCGTGTCATATGTAAATACATATTATAAAAATGAAAACTTATGTGTTTTTTACATTTCTAAATTATAAATAATTAACTTCCAATTTCATAATTAATATTTTGATTTAAAATAAAATAAAAGTTAATGAAATGGATTTAGAAATTAATATTTAGTTTTATTATAATTATATGATAATTTTATGACACCGTAAGTAATTTTCAAAGGGTTAAAAAATCTATTTTAATATTAAAATCTAAATTTATCGATTGAACGGGGATTTTGTTTTAATTGTTTTTCTCATTTTTAGAATATTATTATAATATAATTGATTTCATCTTTTAAATTTATACATTAAATAATCATTTGGGTGAATTTTCATAATTTTTTTAGAATATTTGAATTTTTACTGAATAGTGAAATACGATAATTTATGGTATTTTTCATTATATGTCAAATACATAGATTTTGGGAGTCATAGATGATGTAAGAACCAATTAATTCAAGGTCAAATGATCAATTTTATTTATATATTCCTAATAATCATTTCTATTGGTAATTTTGATCCAAAATAATAAACAAAGAAATATAATAATATAAAACCATCTCCCCCTTATAAATACCACCCTTCATCATAACTTCTCCTAAAAAATAATATGAATTTAATGATTCAAAATATCTGAAAACCCCTATCCCACCCACTATCCAAATGTAAAATTTCTTATTTTCTCAACAAAATACCTTTTCAATGTTAAATTATGGGTTCTTAAATAAGATGTTACCCAAGAGGTATCATTCTCAAGATACCTCTTTTAATTTCTTTTTCTTTTCTATTTTCTCTTCATATCCATTATCCAATATAGAATAATAATTATTAGATTATTTATATAATATAATTTTATGTTGATAATTTAATATATTATATTCAACCCTTTTCACATCACCTATTGTTCAATAAAAAACCAAACCTTGGTCCCTAATCAATCTGTCAACCACCTTCATCGATTGTGATTTTTGTCAACTAATTCTGTCATGGATGGTTGAAATTCACATATAATTTATCACAATTAAATAATTCTGTATATTATATGTCGATTAAAAATATTGAAATATTAATTTATGTAACATTCAATAAAATGAAACTAGATTTATATTTCCTATAAACCTATGAAATAAAACTAACCATTTAGATTAATGATTAATTAAATTAATAATCAACATGGAATAGAATAAAAAGGTATATGAGTTCATTTAAAATTTTCTATGTTCTGTAAAACCATTTCATTTCACATTGTGAGTAGTATTCCCATTTGAAATGAACATCAACAATTATACAAAAGAAAACAGACCATGAAACCATGAAAAGAATACACCTGGAATCATGGGATTGGATATTATAACTCATCGAAATGTCCGTAAAGTAACATAAAAAATAATAATAAGTAAACAATATTTGTAAGAGGTTATGAATTACAAAATTAATTCATATATCTTGATTATCTAAGGAATTAAATTAATGTGAATTATACATTCATATATAAGGTAAGGGGTCTCTCTGAACCCCCATATTTTCTTTTGGGTAACATTTTGTCTCATGTTGCCTTAATTTAACTCTTAATTATTCTTATATAATTTTCAAATTATATATATATATATATATATATATGTTCCAAAAACATAAATCCAATTCAATTAATCTTTCATTGATGAGGATATACCAGTATAAAATGATTCCCTTCCCAATTACTCTCGAAAAGTAAACTAGATTAATGGGAACTTCATGATTTATTACCAATATTTATGTACAATCTGTTAAAATTATTTAGACAACCATATTTTTAAATATCATTTATTGGTCATGTAAATCTACTTTGGTTCATTTTTTAAGTAAACATTTGAGATTATATCATATTAATACTACTTTCCTATTTTTCCTAAAACCACAATAATGTGGACCATTTATAAAGTTATCTAGACAAAATTTATCCTGATTTAAATTTATTTGGAAATGATTATTCATTTTCAATTACTGCTTTTAATTTATTATTATCCAATAATGATTAATCCATTATTCAATTGATGATATAATGATATGGCCTTTGGTTATGCATTATGACCTGATTGAAAAACCCATTTCATTCCATGTGTAACCCATACTTTTATTCCATATGATTAATTTCATTATATGGAACAAATATGAATGTAAAGGTTATTATGGGTGTTCCCATCCAGTGCTCCAATTAATTGGGAATCAATTTATTCTCATGATATATTATTTTTGGGATTAGGGATTAAACCTAATCCATTATGGATGTTAGTCCACCAAGTGAAATCTTCTTTGAAGTTAGCCTTGGTTCATGTTTATGTCATGATGCATGTTTCCACCACATTCATATATTTCCATGATCACATTATTATATATTTTATATGTTAATACTGTATATTTTTATTCATGAACTATTCACTATATGTTTTCATGTGATCCCTTTTGATTCAAGTTCTATGTTTCATTGTCAGGTTTATTCCTTTACTGGGATTCTCACCTTAGCATTTTTGTCTATGACTTACCATATTTGTCAAATATAGTTATAGGATCTCAAATGGATTTGTGAGAACATTAAGGATATTTATTAAAATATGTTTTATTCTAGTTTCAGGTTTTATAATTATGTACATATTCTTCCAATGACATAATTATTTATTGATCATGGTTTTTATGTAACGGATAATATTGAAAAAAATAATATAAAAATATGTGAAAATGGATTTGGTTACTATAGTAGGAATCATAGGATGGAATATTTATTTTTACATATTAGAACTGTAAAACATTAGTATAAACCATAGTGATAATCCTAAAACCACGCATAACACATATTTAATAATAGGTAATCTTAAATTATAACATAAATTTCATTTAGTGTGATGATTTCCCAAATAGGATTACATACTATATGAGAATGTGAGATTAGAACATCATTATAGTACCAGATAAAATGACTCATCTTATGAATAATAACATGAATCATCTGGAATTTATTTTTTATCCTAAATAATATCATGTAGTTGTTGAATAATATATATGTTAAAAGACTCATGTTTTTAGTGGATATTTTGATACCCTCATCAAATAAAAATGGATTAACTCCACTGAGGAGATATTTGCGATCTTTCAGTGCTCAAGAGAAGATAAATTTGGGATAAATGTCTACTATGTTGATGGGGGGGATGATCAATGGTGGTAAAATATCAAGATCAAAGAGTATAATGAAAAAATTGATTACATAGAATTGCAAGAATTTTAAAAAAATTTATTCAATTAATATATTCACTAAAATATTTTTATTCTGATAGATAGGGAATTATTCATACTGATGTAAAAGGGAAATGATTTCATCAAGAAATATGAGGAATTATTAAAAATGTTTCAAAGATAATCCTCTAGATTTGTCAGGAACCCTCAAGGAAAGGTTTCTCAATTCATCAGTGGATTAGAGAAGATTCAAAAAAAAATCATTATGATATATTACATGGATAGATATGAGAAGATTTTCAATTATTCCCTTTAGGTTGAGATGCTGATTAGAGTCTCGTAGTGGCATCTTGTCCTCAATGGTAAAAAGTGTAATATTGATTTAAATATTAATTTTTCAATATATAAATCCAAAATTATATATAAATTTTAACATCCCACATGTATAAACTGTGGGAATATGTAAACTATGAATTATCTAAACGGAGTCAAGATATAATTCAATGTTGGAATAGAGAGAAATAAGGATAATATTTTATGATGGGTTATATGTAAGACTAGTAACGTGGAAGAAGAAAGGAATGTTTATATAAAAAAATAACTCGTAATATGGTTTTTCAACTATAAAGTGATTTGGAATTATATAAATCAATTCCCTAAGGCATGGGTTTTCAGAGAAAATCAAGGACACCAACCTTTAAGGAAACAAGAAAGGGATTATGATATCACTACTACTGAAGTAGATTCTAATAATTATGCAATTAAAGGTATGATAATAATACATTAAGTAATAGTGAACATAATTTTAGTTCTAGGTTCTATATAGTATTTTATTTCTTGTCTATTTAGTAGATCTATTCTATAACCACCTGCATATATAATGGTTGAGTTATCTTTGAGAATTGAAAACGGGATATTTGGGAATCTAATTTATATAAATCCACCCTAGTCAATTTTATTTCGAAAAACATCTAAAATAATAATTTATTTATTTCTTTTGATGAGTTTTAGGTGATAATGGTCATGAGATATCTATTATTATATAAATCTACCATTAAGTATTTGGAATGGGTGATCACTCATCACGCCATGAGGCATTCTCTGATTCAATAAAATGTAATAATGAAGATGAATATAATTTTTAATATTATTCTCTATCATGGATACAATTTCCATTTGAGAAAGAATATTTAGCTCATATGATTTATAAATTTGAGATGATCATTCTTGGTTACAATCCTATTATGAGGGACAACACCAATTTGTTAACTAAAGAGTTATATTTTCTTTCACCTAACAAGGAGGTTTATTTAATAATTGAACATATATCAAGATCTATGACCATATAAATACACCTTATTCAATGAAAACAATTGAGATGTTTTAACCGAATATGTTTTAAGAGGTGAATCTTGATAAGGGTTTCATTGGCCTGAGTGCTTCACTATGGGATGAACCAGTATAATTCTTCACGAATAATTATAGATTCGTTCTTCTATACATTTATTTTAATGAGATCATTAAAATCTGGATAAAAAAATTTTAACTCCCTAATATTATGTTTAAAATTTTCAAATTAATTTAATGTTTTTTTATTTTACATTTCACAAAACACTGAAAGTGGTTTTTTAATTATTAATGCATGAAATTTTCACTATGTTATATATAACAACATGTTAAAAATGCACCATATGAAACAAAAATATTTTTATTTTATATAGGGAAGACTAAGAATAGCTGACATTAAATTCAATATAATATTTCATCGATGGCTTGTGTATCAATCAAGACCGTGTTTTACAAAAAATATATATTATTAAAAAAAACAATTATTTAATATAATACGATATAACCTAGTTGTTGGGTTAATAATTATGAATATGATTAAACAACATATAGAAACAACTTATATAATTAATTGTTTACTAACTAATTAGATATGAATAACTACCAATGAAATATAATGGAAATATTTATATAAAAACAACTTTAATGATCACAAATGAATTTCTTCCTAAATAATTAAACTAACTCATATTAGTGAATGATATTAATGAAATATCAATTCAATATATTCAACAAAATATTTTTACATATATATAATATATAATATTTTCATATGATATTACATACCAAATATTACACATAAAAACCTAAATTTTTATAAATGTTGTATTACAACCTATTTTCAAAGAACCTATGTCAAATAAAAATATTGGAAAACTACTAAAATTTATATGTAAAATTAAAATTAAATTTTTAATGAGAAACCAAAAAATAGGTTAGGGTTAATTTTTAGGTATTTTTATACGAAGTAATTATTTATAATGAATGGTTAAAAATAATGAATTTTAATTCAAAATTAGTTTTTTGCCTAATTTATTTATAAGTATAATTTATGTTGAAAGATGTTTTTAATGTATATTTAGATAAAATATTTTTAAAATAACCCAAATATTTCATTTTATTTAATTTTAAATTGATAATGGATATACAAACATAGAATTTTATCTTTGATTCATACTTTTAAAAAGTGATTTGTCAACCCGTCTACAGGATTAGATTTATAATAATTTCTACCAATTATGTTATTTGAATTTGTAAAAATATATTTGATATTTTGAATTTGTATAATTTATAATTTCTAATAATATCAAATTTTCATTTTTCCATAATAATTTGTTATTGTAATTAAAATTAATTACCACGATTGAGGATAAAAATAATTAAATAAAGGACTAAAGCATAAATTTATTGTCCAAAAATATTTAAAAACTGGTCCAATTAATATTTTATTGCAATATTCAGACCCTATAATACCTTATATATTATAATGTTCATTATTGGGGAAACATTTCATAAGAAAAACAATCATGGAATTCTCATTCCAAAAATTTTCTATAATGCTACTCCACCAATATAAAAAGGCACCCACCGCTCACACTTGTTCACGCCTCTCATGACCTTTGTATCACCAAATATTATTCACAAATAAGATAATAAAATCCATGAATTTTACTTTTATTCCCCTAGTTTGGTATAAATCCATCCAATGAATCTATTTTGTGGAGAGCATAAGGTGTTGCACAAAGGATATGTAACCTCTTTCATCTAGATCCTTTCTTTTATTTTCAGTCTCCTTCACAAAAAAATATTCATATTACATAATTATATATTAATCAAATTACCCCTTATAATTTTGTTTATTCCAAGGATTCTACATAAATTTACACACACATCAACTTAATGGGTTACAAATATACTACTTTTGTTTACAGTGAACTCCTGCCTCACAAAACAATGTTGTCTGTTTTTCTTTTAAATAAATCAAACCTTAATGATTTCTTTTTTTAAATCTTATACGTTTGTTTATAGAAGTGTGGATCACTGCCTCCTAAAAGTGATGTGATCTATTCACACTTTTCATTGAATGTATTATGTATGGGTTCAGTAAAATTATATAATATATTCGAAGTAAAAATTCTATTGTAATGGTATTATATATTTATATACATATATGTATTTTAATTACTTTCATTCCACATAATAATAATATGGAATCATCATTCCTGTGTTCGTTTGAAAAATATTAACCTTGACTGTTGTATTTCATTAAATTTTTACATTTTTTATGGAATAAAATAAATATTTTTATAATAAATATATATGATATGTAAATAGTTTTTTACTTTTTGAAAAAAAATATTTTATATTTAAGAGTATAACGAATAATAAATCAAAAAACATATTGAAAACCAAGCAGTTATTACATTAAACATTTCACTAACATGTGATTTTTAATAAATGGGAAATATAAAATAATAATTAAATAATATATAGTATTAATTATAATAATATTAAAATATTATATATTTATTGAAAACATATATTAATTATAAATTAGTTTTTAATGTGTACTAATAAATTCAGGACTTCAGGTGTGATAATTTCAGGTCCCTTTTTATTTCTATGATATATATGTCATATTAACTAGTGATTTATTTTCTCTAGTGTATACAATATTAATGGTTGAATTATATAATTCTAATAAATAAATTAATGGGTATTAAATTATCCATTTTAAGGTATTTATTTCATGGGGTTTATGTTTCAAAAGATACCAAATCTGTAAAGTGGTTTTGTCTCAAGAAAAGGAACCTCATCCCGGTGGGTGAGTAATATTCAAGTCCATACATGAGACCATGATTCAGATATAGGAGATGTGATATTTCTAATTTACTATAGATGTAATATCAAATTTACTGTAGTAGTAATTGTAGATGGAACTATTCAGTACACAAGCAGTAAAAACTATTCACTTTCATGCCACTAGTTTTGTCCTGGAGTCCTTCAAAACATATGACCACATAGTCCCTAGGGTTAGTGTGGAATTTGGGCCCCCTAAATTAATTCAATCCAAATCATGATCTTTGGGCCACATGAAGTGAAAATACATACCAAGCAAATTCTAAAAGAAACCATCTCTACAAGAGGTATAGAGCAAGGCACCCTCTTCATATAAGATCTTTCAGATTTGGGAAATGAGACGGAATGATATTTACATAGGTACCTATCCATTGAATCTAATCATTGGAAACTATATGAACATCCATGGGATGGTGGAGATATAGTCATGACGTAGATGCTAGGGAGGACAGTTTTTATTAGTCATAGTCTTCGTTGATTCCTCTAAGGTCGTCAGGTCATGTAATGTCACACAATCCTATAGTCCATGTAATGGTTCCCCTTCAACCCATAAATGTGGGATTACCAAAAATTAATATTAATATATATCCTGTGAAAAATTCAGGTTGATCTTTTATAAATATTTTGGAATTGAGACCCATGAGATGTTATGCAACTATATTTTTCTATAAGGTTTATATATGACCTTTGACTTCTAATATCATGAATATCATTAATTTAATGATATTTTAAACTTCATTTAATTTTATTATTTCAATTTAATTATGAATCAATGTTACCAAAGTGGTAGTAATTCATTTCTACAATCTCCCCGTTTATCAATATTGTTTATGATTATTCTTCAATTAATGAAATATTAGGATCCATCTCTCATTAAATATCATGTTCTTTCTTACCTTATTGATATTCTTGTTATATCCAATTAATAGTAACATTTTACACTCATTGTTAGATAATTATTTTTTGAAAATTCAACATTATTTCTCATTTCAGTTAGAAATACGTGTTCTTTTAAAATCGTGCCTCTAATAAATGTTTTAAAAAATATTTTAATATTATAAAATGATGTTTAATGTAATGTTTTACACATGTATTATCTGTTAAAAAACTATTTTAAATAGAATATTCTTTTCATTTTATGACCAAGGAACTTTCCCATACTTTTATGATTCAAAATGAATGTTTTTCTTGTATAGACTAACCCACCATCATGACTGTCATTTCTTTGAGTATTACATTATATGTATCCTATTTTTAAATGGAAATTTTATTCCTAATATTATTTAAATTGTTTTATGTTTATATTTTCTCATATATTACTCTTTTTTAAAAAAATGTTTTACATTTAATAATAGTTTCAATTATTTTCAAGATCATTTTATATTTTTTTAAGAAATTTGTTTATCAAAATATTTTATTGAATCCATTATATGTTTTCAAAAATATTGTAAAATAAAATGGTTTTAAAAATTATTTTTGTTTTTAGAATAAGTTTTTTTCTAATGGGGAATGAAATTTTACTCAAGAAATTTTATAAATAAAATTGTAAATATTTTACTATAAAAAAGGATTTCTGAAACAATTTTATAATAATTGTTTTTAATGAATGTTAATTTTCCTTTATAATTGTTTCAAGCAATATTTCAAATTTTTTCTCAATATATGATCTTGTACTCTGTTTTTTTAATATTTATTTGGTAAATGATCTTATAATGCAATTCATATTATATTTAGAATTATTTATTTCCTAATTACCTGATGTTTATTATAGGTGTTTCACATCCATGGGTTATATGCATTTTAAACTCACTTGTTTTATTAGGTAATAATTTGATTAAATTATTATGGATCATATCATTTTTATATAGTTTATAATGTTATTAATTTTTTTATACCATTTTAATTTAGTGGGTTATTATATGACTTTGGTGAGACCCATATCTTTTTATGGGTCATGATATAGTGAATGTTTAAATATCTCATGACACATGTATAAATGGATTAATTGTGTTAAAAGTGGGACCTATATATCCCTCTATTGCATCAATTAAATAGTTATATCCCATGAGATAATGATGGGAATCTTTTTTAAAGGATTTATCTACTATGGGAAGATGGGGATACCCGAAACATTACAAGGAATTGATTGCGACCAAGGATGATGGTTTTTCACTCTATGTAGTTGTAGTACCCATGAATATATTAAGATAGGGAAAACCAATTCACTATCAGAATATGGGGAATATCATTCCCATACAAGGAATGGATTTCGACTAGGAATATTGGTGTGTCCCGCCCAGTATGTGTATCGCTCAGGATGTTCCTAAATATATTCATGAAATGATTTTGGAATAAAGGCAATTATGTTACATGTATCTGTGTTTTATAAAATTTCATGTCTTACTCCTATGTCATTGTTTCAAGGACTACACTCTCGATTTCCTTATGATCCATGCCTTATTAACTACATAGCTTATAAATCATTAAATATCAGTTTTTTATGATTATATTGTAATAGTTTGTATCATTTCAAATGTTTAGTCAACCTTTTGATTCACTGATGATTAAATAATACATAGAACAATAAGTATATGTTGATGTATGAGTCTATGGATAATGAAAATTATAGGAAACATTACTAGAATATTAGTAAAGTATCGAGAGAGTGGTTTCCATCCAGTAAAAAAATTTCATGATACTATATATAGATGAGGTTCTGGAACAAATTTACATTGGAGTAACAATGTCAACAATGTTTGTCGGCCCTGACATGAGTGTAATCGGGTACATGATAATTGTCCTTACTGCGCACTTGTTTTGACACAAATGGGGGATATTCATTTTAAATTCACAAACGATTCAAGTAATAACATTAATGATTTAAATATAACATGTCTAAGAATAACCCTCGATAAACATATGGTGTCATTGAGTATGGAAGGTGTCATGATTTAAAAAATATTTAATTAAACAAATTTCATCATTATGTGGATTTCTACTCTGATAAGTAATGATCAGAATATGTTTTCTATTATTAGTAAAGGGTGTGAACCAGAAGGAAATGGATTAACATAGAATGTGACGAAAAAAGTATTAATGGCTATTAAAATTGGATTATAACTGGAGTGAAATTTGTTGCGATCTTGCAAAATCAATTTTCATGGAACATGATTAACATCGTGTACCTTAACCAAATCTCATACTCACTAAGTATGAGAATGACTGATTCCAATATGTGTATGGGTATGGGAGACCATACATGAAGGAAGATCTGACTTCCTATGATTCAATAATGTGAATAGAAACACATAAGTGAATTCTTTATAAGAATATGAAGATGTTTTGACTACAAAAATGAAGAACACAAATCAAGTAACATCAAAATAAAAATGAAGTGTTTGGTAAACTAAATGGATGGGAATATTGTACTGACTAAGAAAATATCAAATAAAAAATTCATTTAATTGTGGAATGAATGTTCATTATTAAAATTGATGTCCCAAGTAGAAAGTTCAGGAATATAATCAGATATTTTGTAAGAGTAATGTCTATATTACTAACGATGATGATAATATAGATCAAATGAGAATGGAATAGGGTATTATTTAATAGGATGAGGTATCCTTATTATTTACTAAAGATGAAGTAGACTAATTGATGTGTTGATACATTTATATTCAAGAATTATGTCATATAAATGGTGAAATTTATATGCACTGTTCATTTTATGTTCCTCTTCTATAGATTTACAAGAATTCAATCAATGGTTCTGAGGGAAATGTGATATGATCTAATGCCATGGTAATCTCCATGGAAAAAACCAGATTATGGGAAATATAAGCCATAATATGTTCATAATGTTAATATAATTTTGATTGGATACTCATATTTTGTATACGAATAATTGAATTGGATGGTACGGATTTCCTTGGAACTGATAAAGGATTTGTTTACAAAGTAGAATATTTATCATGGATGAAGTTTAAAACATCTAGGATTCATGTAAAATAACCTGTAATCATTGTAATGATAAAGATTACTTATTTTATAGAAGGAATTATGGTAATTCTTGTTATTACCACGTTTTCAATGAATATAAGATGAGGGGATTCCCATATTTGGAATGTGAAAACCAATACATAATTCTGATATATTGGGGACTAATTAGAAGATAATTTCATGTCAATAATTATTATTTTTATTTACATAATTTGGATGAGTAATAAGGATAAACAATTATAGAATTTTTTATGTTAATCATTTGATGTGGTTTTAGAGATTAAATTATCATTAAACCATATATGAATTTATTCATATTGAAGAACTTGTGATAACTATTTTGTTGTGATATATAGAATGACTAACCACTCTGTTAATGGATCTCACTATATTCTATTTCTCCAGGAATGAAAAACTAACATTTATTTATAAAAATAAGAGATAAAGGAGAAATTGATAGAGAGACAACAAGTTTTATGAATGTACTGAATCATGTAATATTATATTCTCAATAAAATTATTAAACATTACAAAATAGATCTGAATCCAAGTACAATATCCTAGTAACATTTTTTCAGATGAATCAAATTGACCCTTAGATTATCACATATTTATGGCATTCTGATTGTCACATTTATCCTATCCATGTGCACTATCACTCTTTATCATAATATAATGGATATAATTCTCTACCATGTCCTTGTTTTCACTTCCAACCTATATTATACTAAGTGGAAACAAAGTTATATGTTACTTTGGAAACCGTTATGTTTCAAACTATCTAGTTTTAAATGATGTTTTAGTATTCATTTTTACTGTGTGGGTTAATATGAAATAAAATTTCACATATTAGTCTAGTGATAAACCAAGATAATATTGTGTGTGAAAGTAATTTTAAGGGGGTTATAATGTAACACCCAAATATTATGTAATATATGTTTTTTGAATTAATTTAATGATTTTTATATTTTATATTTCATGAAACATTAGAAATAGTTATTTTATATATTAAAGAACTACATTTAGCATGTGTTATAAGAAAAAAAGTTAATCATTCACTACAAGAAATTTAATGTTCATAATTCTATATACGGAAAACCAAGTTTGATTAAATTACTCAAATATGACTTTCCTTGATGGTATCCATAACACATAGGACAATGTTTTACCAAACACTCATATATTATAAAAAATATTATTATTGAACATAATAAGACAATATCTGGCCTTTATTTTTATGGTTATGAATATGTATAATTTTTTTAAATAAATTATAGAATTCATTGGTTAAAAATTAATAAGAAATTAATATATGAACAAATTGAATATAGAGGGAATGTTTTTATAATAAATACTTTTTTGATTAGAAATTTATTTTATCCAAATAAATTAAATTAATTAATATTATTGAATCATTTAAACTAAATTTATAATTTATATATTCAATAATGTATTTTTTAATCCTATTAATATATTTTATTGGATTAATATAGGATCAAACCCAAAATTATACATAAAAACATATATTACTATAAAAGCATTATTACAGTTTTTTTAGGGAAAATATATTTTAAATCTAATATTTGTAACTTTTATTAATTTTAAAGGTCCAAATATACTTCTTTTTTTTATATAATCATATAATATTTGATTAGGGTCAATTTTCGGCAATTTTCTGTGATATTTCATTTTTTTATAAATATCAAAAAATAATGATTTTTAATTCATAACATTTTTTTCTTCTAGATTATTTGTTAGTTTACATAATATATCTAAATTTTTAAATGTATAATTATAAAAATATAAATCAATTAATAAGTTTTTCTTTATGGGAATCATTTTTAATTTGATATAGGATATAAAAACATACCACACATTTGAACATTTTTACATTAATAACACGCTTTATTGTCTCATCTGTGGGAATATATTTAAATTAATTTCTTCCAATTATGAGATTTTAATTTCCAAAAATGTCTCCCATGTTTTTAATAATAATAATTTCTAATATTTTAACCTTAGTTTTTTTACCTGAAATATTAATGGAAGTAATTAACATTTACTACAACGATTATGACAATAATTATCATAATATAAGACTAAACCTTGAACAGAAGTAACAAAAGACCTATTTTTCTTAAAAGAATCCATTTAATGGACATATTTGGACCCTATCACACCTTTTGATGAACTTTTTTCATTATTGTAGCTACTTTTCATTGATAAAAAACTGGTGGAATTCCCTTTTCAAAAATTTACAAGAATCCCACTCCACCTCCACTATAAAATGGAAGTCACCACTGCCACTTATTAACAAATATCATTCCACTGGATGCAGAAAAATATGAAGAAATAATCTCCAAAAATCCCTACATTCCTTCTTCAAATCCTTATTTTAGAATAAATCCCACCATGGTAGACCTTTTTTGTAAAGAAAAAGCTTTCACCCAAAGAAAGGGTACCATCATTCCTCAAGCTCATCTGTTTTATTTTCCTTATTCATCTCCCCAACTCTTATTATATAATACATGAATAATAAAATCTGTATCCTCAATATATTGATATGTTTCTATTTAATATTTTATTCCCAATCTTACAGAAACATACATCAAATGAGTAACAATCTTACCGATTTTGTGTTTGGTGAACTGCTGCCTCATAAGTTGATGTTTATTTTTTTTCCATTACCACCTCTAATGGCTGGGAAGTATGATGAAAACTATTTTATTATATGATATAAATGATAAATATTATTTATATATAATTCACTATTTATTGTATAAAACTGACCTTCAGGCTTTCTATTTTTTTTTAAATGTGATAACTTCGTTTGTAGAACTGTAGACTACCGCCTCCTCCAAGCGATGCAATTCCATCACACATTACAATGAATGTATTATGGATGGGTTTAGTAAAATAATATGAAATATATAAGAGAATAATTCTTCAATAAAAATATAATATATATACTTATATTTCATTTACTTTCTTTCTTTCAATAATATAAAAGAATAAAGCAACGTTCATTCGTACGTATGGCCTACCATCTTTATCAATGCTACATTTCATTTAATATTTCAGTATGGTTTTTATTAGTATATATAAATATATAACATATAATACACAAAAATCCTTTTTTAAATTTTCTTTAATATTTAAATAATGATCTATGTAATAGGATCAAGAATATAAAGTCAAAACATTTACGATAAATAAATATTTTTATTACCCAAAACATTTATTTAACATGTGAATGTGAATATATTTGTAATATAATGTAATAATTTAATATAATATGAAATTTTAGATAATTATATTGTTATTTTATGAATTTTTAACAAAATATTATTTAATATAGATGTGGTTTGAACTTGAATAATGATAGTCAATACATAATGTAATGAAATTTCATCATACTTTTTATTTCACTAATATATATGTATTATTCACAACTAAATTATTTTTTGTGGTGTGCTAATATTTATAAATTTATTATATGATTATTATAATTATATTTATGGGTATTAACATATCAATTTTATTATATTTATTTCTTATGGTTTATGTTTCAAAAGTAACCAAATCGGTTAAGCAGGTTTCACTCAATTTTCATTCATTGAGACACATGTCATGCTATGCATATATATTTTAGTACGATGTGTAACCAATGATGTTTTATATCATGAATCACATTAATTTCATGATATTTTATGATATTTATAATTTTATTCATTCCATTTTATTATGATTGAAAATTACCAAATTGATAATGGTTTATTGCTACAATCTCATTGTTTATCGTGATTGGATAAATTATGTACACTTCAATAACATGTTATGATCCATATCTAAAAAAATATCAATAATATTTTTACCATGTTGTTATTAATGTTTTATAATAGTAATTGTACCACTCAACCACTATTTGGTACTTTCAATAATTAAGAAAATGACTCTATGAAAATATGACTTTTTATCTCCATTCAGTCTGAAATCTCTATTATTCTAAAACCATGTTTTATAAAAATGTTTTTAAACATGTTATAATATTATCCAATGATGTTTAAAGGAAATTTTTTCCCATGTATTACATTTTTGAAAATGGTTTTAAATGGAATATTTTTGTCTTTTTCCCACCACCTTACTTTTCATAATATTTCTGTTGCAAAACGAATGTTCGGCATGTACGAACATAACATCTGTCATGAACATCATTACCTAGACACATCATTGAAATGTTTTCTAGAATAATATTTTTAAAAGACTTTTTTTCATAATATTTTATAAAACTATTTATTATAAAATTGGTTCCAAGGAAAAAGGGATTTAAAAAAAATATGTTTAAAAAGTGGTTCAATTGTTTTCAAGCTTATATTATAATTTTCAGGGAAAAATGTTTCCAAATTTTTTTGAATGTTCATTTATAATATTCAAGGTTATTTAAATATATATAATTTTCTATAAGAATGTTATTTCTGAAATGTTTTATTTCAATGATATTTGTGAATCTAATGTATATAACTCCACCCTCGTCAATTTTATATGGCTAAGACTCTAAAATAATCATGTATTTATTTATTTGGTTGAGTTTTATGCGATAATGGTCATGAGATATCTATTATTATATAAATATAGCATAAACTATTTGGAAAGGGTGATCACTCATCACACCATGAGGCATTCTCTGACTCAGTAAAAATGTAATAATGAATATGAATATACTTTTTAATATTATTCTATATCATGGATAAAATTTCCATATGAGAAATAATATATAGCTCAAATGATTTAGAAATATGAGATGATCATGCTTAGAAAAATTCCCATTATGAGGGACAACACCAATTTTATCACTAAAGAGTTATATTGTCTTTCACCTAATAGAGAGGTTTATTTAATAATTGAACTTATACCTAGATCTATGACCATATCAAATATAATATATTCAATGGAAACAATTGAGATGGTTTAACTGAATATGTTTTTATAGGTTAATCTTGATAACTGTTTCATTGTATTGAGTGCTTCACTATGGGATGCACCGGTATAATTCATCAAGAATAATTATAGATCAGTGCTCTTACACATTGATTTTAATGAGATCATTAAAATCTGGATAAAAAAATTGTAAGTCCCCAATATTTTGTGTATTTTTTCAAATTAATTTAATGTTTTTGTTATTTTACATTTTGCAAGACACTGAATGTGTTTTTTTTAATTATTAATGCATGAAATTTTCACTGTTTTATATGTAACACCAAGTTAAACATGCACTATATGAAACAAAAATATTTCTATTCTCTATAGGGAAGACTAAGAATAGATTACATTACATTCAATACAATTTTTCATCGATGGCTTGTGTATCAATCAAGACCGTGTCTTGCAAAAAAAAAATATTATTAAATAACAATTATTTAATATAATAAGATATAACCTAGTTGTTTTGTTAATAATTTTGAATATGATTAAACAACATATAAAAAAAATTAAAGAATTAATTGGTTACAAACAACTTTGAAATGAATATAAGTACCAATTAAATATAATGGAAATATTTATATAAAAACTACTTTAATGATCACAAATGAATTTCTTCCTAAATAATTAAATTATCTCATATTGGTGAATGATATTAATGAAATATCTATTCAATATGTTCAACAAAATATTTTTACATATATATAATATTTTTTATTTGCATATGATATTACAAACCAAATATTACATATAAAAACCTAAATTTTTATAATAGTTGTATTACCACCTATTATCAGAGAACCTATTTTAAATAACAATATTGGGAAAATACTAAATTATATTTTTAAAATTAAAATTATTTTTTTAAAGAGAATCCTAAAAATAGGTTAGGGTTTATTTTCTTGGTATTTATATATGAAGTAATAATTTATAATTAATGGTTAAAAATAATGAATTTTAATTCAAAATAACGTTTTTGCCTAATTTATTTATCAGTATAATTTATGTTGAAAAATGTTTTTAATGTATAGTTAGATAAAATATTCTAAGAAAACACAAATATTTCATTTTATTTAATTTTACTTTGATAATGGATATACAAACATAAAATTATTTCTATGATTCATACTTTTAAAATGTTATTTGTCAACCCGTCTACATGATTAAATTTATAATAATCTCTACCAATTATCCAATTTGAATTTGTAAAAATATAATAGATATTTGGAATTAGTAGAATTTAAAATTTCTAACAATATGAAATTTTATTTTTTCCATAATAATTGAATAATATAATTAAAATTAATTTCCAAGATTAAGGACAAAAATATATAAATAAAGGACTAAACCTTAAATTTATGGTAAAAAAATACATAAAAACTTGTCCAATTAAAATTTTATTTAAATATTCAGACCCTAAAATACCTTTTATATTATTATGTTCATTATGGGGGAAATATTTCATAGGAAAAACATTCGTGGAATTTCCATTCCAAAAATTTTCTATAATGCCACTCCTGCAATATAAAAAGGCACCCACCGCTCAAACTCATTCACACCTCTCAAGACCTTTGTATCACCAAAATTATTCACAAATAAGAAAATAAAATCCCTGAATTTCACTTTTATTCCACTAGTTTCGTATAAATCCAACCAAGGAATCCCTTTTGTGAAGAGCATAAGGTGTTGTAAAAAGGAGACGTAACCTCTTTCATCTTGATACTTTCTTTTATTTTCAGTATCCTTCACCAAAAATATCCATATTACATAATTATATATTAATCACAGTACCTGTTATAATCTTTTTTATTCGATGGTTTCTACATAATCTTACACACACATCAACTTAATTGGTTATAAATATACTGTTTTTGTGGACAAGGAAATCCTTCCTCACAAAACAATGTTGTCCATTTTTCATTTATATTAATTGCACCTTAATGATTTATTTTTTTAAAAAAACTCATATATGTTTGTTTATAGAAGTGTGGAACACCTACTCCTAAAAGAGATGTGATTTTTTTACACTTTTCATTGTCTGTTTTATGTATGGGTTCAGTAAAATTATATAATATAAATGAAATAATAATTCTATTGTAATGGTATTATATATTTATATACATATGTTTAATTTAATTACATTAATTCCACATAATAATAATATAGAATCATTATTCATGTGTTCATTTGACATATAATAACCTTGACCGGTGTATTTCATTAAATGTTTATATATATTTTTGAATAAAATAAATATTTTTATATTAAATATATAAGATAGGTAAATAGTTTTTTACTTTTTCAAAAAAATATTTTATATTTAAGAGTATAACGAATAATAAATCAAAAAACATATTAAAAACCCAGCAGTTATTACATTAAACATTTCATTAATATGTGATTTTTAATAAATGGGTAATATAAAAAAATAATTTAATATTATATGGTATTAAATATAATAATATTCAAATATTTAATCTTTATTGTAAACATATATTAATTATAAATTAGTTTTAAATGTGTACTAAATAATTTAGGACATAAGGTGTGAGAAATTTAGATCCATTTTTATTTCTAAGATATATATATAATATTATCTAGTGATTTATTTTCTGTATTGTATGAAATATTAATTGTTGAATTATATAATTCTAATAAATAAATTTGTGGGTATTAAATTATCCATTTTATGGTATTTATTTCATGGGGTTTATGTTTCAAATGATACCAAATATGTAATGCGGTTTTGTTTCAATTAAAGGAGCCTCAACACAGTGGGTGAGGAATATTCATTTCCATCCATGAGACCAAGATTCATATACAGGAGAAGTGATAATTCCAATTCACTATAGATGTAATATAGAATTTACTGTAGTAGGAATTGTAGATGACACTATTCTGTATTCAAGGATTAAAAACTATTCACTTTCAGGCCACTAGTTTCGTCCTGGAGTCCTTCAAAACATAGGACCACATAGTCCCTAGGGTTAGTGAGGCATTTGGCCCCCCTATATGAATTCAGGCCAACTCATGACCTTTGGGCCACATGAAGTACAAATACATACCAAGCAGATTCTAAAAGAAACCAGCTCTGCAGGAGGTTCAGAGCAGGGCACACTCTTCATATTAGATATTTCAGATTTGGGAAATGAGAGGGAATGATATTTACATTGGTACCGATCCATTGAATCTAATCATTGGAAAACTATATGAAAATCTATGGGATGGTGGAGATCTAGTCATGATGTAGATGCTAGGGAGGACGGTTCTAATTAGTCATTGTCTTGGTTGATTCCTATAAGGCCTTCGAGTCATGTAATGTCACAAAATCCTATAGCCCGTGAAAGGGTTATCCTTCAACCCATAAAAGTAGGATTATCAAAAATTAATAATAATATAAGACCTACGAAAAATTCAGGTAGATCTTCTCTAAATATTCATGCTTTGAGACCCATAACTTGTTATGTACCTATATTTCTCTATAAGATATATATAAGACCTTTGAATTATTATATCATGAATACCATTCATTTAATGATATTTTAAACTTCATTTAATGTTATTATTTCCATTTATTTATGAATCAATGTTACCGAAGTGGTAGTGATTCGATGCTACAATCTCTCTGTTTATCGAGATTGTTTAAGATTATGTTCATATTAATGAAATATTATGATCCATATCTCATGAAATATCATGATCATTCTTACTTTATTGATATACTTGTTATATACATTTAATAGGACCATTTTACACTCATTTGTAGATAATGATTTTTTAAAAATTCAACATTATTTATCATTTCTGTTAGAAATATGTGTTCTTTAAAAACTGTGTCTCTAATAAATGATTTAAAAAATATTTTTATATTATAATATGATGTTTAATGTACAGTTTTACACATGTATTATCTTTTAAAAAAACTATTTTAAATAGAATATTCTTGTCATTTCATGACCAAGGAACATTCCTATACTTTTATGATTCAAAATGAATGTTTGGCATATATTGACTAACCCACCATCATGACTGTCATTTCCTTGAAGATTACAATATATGATTCATATTTTTTAAATGGAAATTTTATTCCTAATATTTTTTAAATTATTTTATTTTTATATTTTCTAAAAGATTACTCTTTTTAAAAAAAATTATTAATCTTTAATAATAGTTTCAATTATTTTCAAGACTATTTTATAAGTTTTCAAGAAAAAAGTTTATCAAAATATTTTATTGAATTCATTATATGTTTTTAAAAATATTGTAAAATAAAATGGTTTTAATAATTATTTGTGTTTTTAGAATAATATTTTTCTAATGGGGAGTGAAATTTAACTCCAGAAATATTTTAAAAGAAATTGTAAATATTTTAATATAAAAAAAGGATTTTTGAAACATTTTTATAATAATGATTTTTAATGAATGTTTATTTTCCTTTATAATTGTTTCAAGTGATATTTCACATTTTTTCTCAATATATAATCTCATTCTCTGTTTTTTTATATTTATTAGGTAAATGATCTTAGAATGCATTTCATATTATTTCTAGAATGATTTATGTCTTATTTACCTGATGTTTATTATAGTTGTTTTTCACCCATGGGTTACATGCATTTGAAACTAAGTTGTTTTTAAAGGTAATACATTGATTAAAATATTATGGATAATATCATTTTTATATATTTTATTATGTGAATAAATGATTTTAATACCCTTATAATTTAATGGGTTATTATATGACTTTGGTGAGACCCATATCTTTTTATGGGTTGTGATATGGTTAATGTTATAATATATTAGGTCACATGTATATATTGTTTAATTATGTTTACGGTGGGATCTATATATTCTTCTAATGCATCAATTAAATAGTTATATCCCATGAGATAATGATGGGAATCTTTTTGAAAGGCTTGATCCACTATGGGAAGATGGGGATACCCGATACTTTACATAGAATGGACTGTGACTGAGGATGACGTTTTTTCACTCTATGTAGTTGTTGTACCCATGAATATATTAAGATAGAGAAAACCATTTCACTATCATAATATAGGGAATATCAATACCATACAAGGAAAAGAATTTAAATTGGGAATAGTGGTGTGTCCCTCCCAGTATGTCTATTCCTCAGGAAGTTCCTGAATATATTAATGAAATGCTTTTGAAATAATAGCAATTCTGGTACAGGTTTATGTGTTTTATAAATTCCCTGTCATAATCCTATGTTATTGTTTCAAGGACTATAATCTTGATTTCATTTTGTTCCATGCCTTATTATATACTAACCTTTATTCCATGATTCATGTTTATAATCATTGATATACATGTTATGATCTTTTAATGTTTTGATCATGTTGTCAAACTCATTGGATTATGTTTATTTTTATATATCACCATTGTTTACACCTATTGAGAAAATGATCTCACCCCTATTATGCTTCCGTAAACAGGTTATAATGATATATTTTATGTATTATATGTCTAATGGGGTGTTAGTTTTGTGGAAACTAGTTGAAGATAATGTATCTCACTCACATACTAGTGTTCATGTTTTTATGATTCCAAAGCCACTAAACTAATACAGTCATTGGGTTTTTGGTAGTGGATTGTTGTAAAAATTCCTTAGAAATGATGTAATATCATTGTATGTTATGACTATATTTTAATAGTTGGTATCATTTAAAATGTTTAGTCACCCTATTGATTCAATGATGATTATATAATACATAGAACATTAAGGATATGTTGAAGTTGAGTCTATGGATAATGAAAATTATTGGAAAATTTAATAGAATATTAGTAAATGATAGAGTGAGTGGTTTTCATCTAGTATAACCTTTTCATGATACTCTATTTGGATGAGGTTCTGGATCAAATTTACATTGGAGTAATAATGTCAACAATGTGTGTCTGCCCTGACATGAGTGTAATCAGGTACATGATAATGGTCCTTACTGCGCACATGTTTTGACACTAATGGGGGATATGCATTTTGAATTCACAATATATTCAAGTATCATCATTAATGATTTAAATATAACGTGTCTATGAATAAACCATGATAAACATATGGTGTCATTTATTATGGAAATTGTCATGATTTAGAAATTCATTAAGTAAATCAATTTTATCATTATGTGGATTTCTAATTTGATAAGTAATGCTCAGAATATGTTCTCTATTTTTAGTAAATTATGGGATGTAACGCCCCGACCCCATCTACCCAGAGTCGGTGCATTATTACATAACATTGGAATGATCACAAGAAAGATCAAATCTCGAAAGACCGATTGGTTTAGTAGCCTTGGAAACACTAGATATATTCATAGGTTTTACATTACATCATAAAATGAAAAACTAATACAACAACATAATGTTTCCACAATCCACACTATTAACCCCTCATAAAAATCCCTGCAGGTCATTCATAACTTACTTCTTCACATCCTGGGAAAAATAAAACATAGAAAAGGGGTGAGCTCAAATGTCCAGTAAGGATAACAATATAGCAGAACATTCAAAATAAGCATAAACATTTAAGGCAATGAATTACTAAAACAAAAGCCTTTTAAAATTGAACTTCAACATAGTATGGCAAAAGTAAAATGAAATAATGCCATTTACTTGTTCACATGGATATTCTACTAATCGAATAATCACATGCAAAAAATCAATAACCACTTTCATAATGTTGGAATGCATAATGCCAGACTATCATAACCACATAGGCAAGGCCTCGTGCCAAGACTACAAATAAGATTTTGTCAAGGCCTTGTGCCAAGACACTAGTTTGTCTCATGAGACCTACCAATGCATCGAGGAGCTATAGCGAGCTCCACCCGTCACTTATTAAGTCCAATGCATTCCCATATGAAAAGGTTTATAACATAAACATTCGTATTAAAACTAACATACAAAATGTCAATAATTTCACCATAAACTATGAATGGTATAAAAATAGCACATCCACATTCAAACATATCACAAAACCTTCAATACAATATAGAAGTTTTGTATCATAATAAATCAACTTCAAATAATCTTAAAATCCATCAAAGGATGTTGACATAGATGAAATCAAAATTCTTTTTAAAAAAGTATCTCCTTTTATTTTGAAATCATTTAAGATCCATATAAAATAAAACATTTTCTTTGAAAATATTCTTATAAGCTTGTATGTAAAGCTTCAACGATTTTATAACGGCGGAAAATAACCGCACCCGCCGTATAAGTTAAAAAAAACATTCTTACCTCAATTCAGTCGAAAAGGTTAAAAAGGACCTTGTTTTGAAAACGACGGAAAGATTCCTTTATAAACCTCTTATAAAAAGTCAAACAAGGGTATAAATGACTTTAACCCATATTCTTGTAAATAGTAAAAATGTTTTGAAATACATTTTTAAGAGACATGGATGTGGATTATAAAGATATCCCAGTAGATTATTACGTATAAACAACCTCGGATAATGAAGAGATTGTGAAATAACCCTTACCTTGTACTTTTCCTTTGTTGGGGTAGGTTAACCTCCTGTATAATGGTGAAATAATTGTTATTAAATTATACAAGAATCATATACATTAATATGATATCATATATGATCTTTTAACATTGCTTTATTAATAATATCTTAGTATTATCGTCGTTTCGGGTGATAATCGATTCGTTCTTCTTAAATGTTTGGTTACGTAAGACATGTTTGTAATGGATAGATTATATCATATTCATAATCAGAATGATATTAACATTATTTTTAACCCTAAAATGAGAATAATACCTGAATGGATATGATGGAGAATGAATCTTATCGCGTTCGTGGAGACGGTAGTCCGTACGTACGCACGAACGCTACTTCCATTTAATTTTTATTTTAAAAGAATCAAATCCAAATGATACATAGGTATATTACTATTACAGTATAATATAATATTTTATATATGTTACTTAAGTTCATTAACACCATCCTTTATACGTTCCATGTGTGGTATGAATGAGTCATATCATTTTAAGGGGGCGGTAGTCCGCACTTCCTCAAATGAAATTATCGTATGTATATACAACATGAAACGAATAATGGTATGAAATAAAATGGAATTACAGAAGCTTATATATAAAATATATATCATTAATATCATATTTAATTACAGTGCCATCATAATGGCCACCATGAGAGGCGGTAAGATGTTTTTGAACAATCATCGTTTCGTGAGGCGTTAGTTTGCCATCCACAGAAACATTATGTTCATCATCCATTAGATGGAGTTGTGTGTATGTGTAGTTTGAATACTTCTTATAACAACATCTCAGTATATTTAGGATACTTGTGTTGTTACAAAAGAAATGAAATAAAAAGATTTTGGGGTTGGAGAAGCAAAATAAATGAAAATAATTTAAGAGAAATCGTTACCTTTAATTTAGGTAACTCACTTTGGTTGGAACCAAAGGACTTCTTGAAATGCTTTCTGCCTAAGGGGAAGCTTCAAGGAGGAGGCGAGGGATGTGGGGAGCTTAGTTGGGCAGAGTTTGGACGATCCAAGTGGCTTGAGAGGTGTGAGGAAATGAGAAGGAGGAGTGCCCTTTTATAAGAGGGGTGAGGGGCACTTTTGGAAAAGCTAGAAATATTAATTTATAATAAATTCATATTCGGTTTCCAAAGGCTCCAAAGTTGACTATTCAAAGGATGAGGTGGGGATAGGTCGAAAACAACTCATCCAATAGAATTTAGACAGGTTTGGGTACTTATATTAACCTTATCTTTAAGTATTAGCTCTAAGTTAATTAGTTTCACTTTTACAATGTCTCTTTGTATTTTTATATAATATGGTTAATATATTTACCATATACATACAAGAGACCCCCAAGTGGTCCATTAATGATGAACCTATCATGATATAAGTCTCTTGGCCGAACCTTAGTTTTTTAGGAATTTAATATCAATTAATAATATAATATTTGTTTTAAGAACTCTTTTATGTCAATTTTGACACTATTCAATAGTTGATTTTTGTGAAACTCATAACAGATTGATTATTTCGAAAAAAGTCAATTAAATCAATCCTAATATATCATATTATCATATAAAATTAGTTTAATTCATTAAAAGTTTCATATTATAATTATTTGGGTATTTATAAGATCAATTATTTTAATTTTTCACTATTTTAGTAATTACTGCATCATCATTGTGTCATAAATAAAATAAATTATTTAATGTCTAAAAATTATAAATAAAATATCATTATGTAGGAAAGCGTTTTAGCTTTCTAATGAATATTTATAATCGAAAATCCAACATGTATAACCCTATGTAAAAATTGTTCTTCTAAAAGATGTAAGCTTATGCCATTTTTATTTTTATTTTAGCTTTATTAATATAATGTGTCATTATCACTTACAAGTGGATCCATGGGGTCCCAAAATAGACCCAAAGATTCCCATGGTCGACCATATATCAACCAATAGGGTTAAGACACGTTTTAGGGTAATTTAGTATTATTATAATATTATTTTTTTAACCCTTATTTACCGTATTTACCCTTAACCATGGTAAATAAAATATTTACCGCAGTAATTATTCAAAATGTCTAAAAATAAAAGTTACCTATTTACACAATTTGAACATCCTGATTCCAAATATGGAATCCATTTTTCTAAATTCATAACACAGAAGTGGCAGAAATTAATTTAAAATTAATTCCCGCTGTCAAAACAAAAAGCGTGTTTTTAAGAGATAATAACTATCAAAAGATTGACACTTGTTTATGTTCGGTTTAACTGTAAAATTTTGTCTAATGACCAACATTATATTAAATTGTAAAAATATATTCTAAATATACTTTAAAACCACTCAAATTCATAATTTATCACTATTAATTATTTTGATTAAAAAAGTTGTTTTTAATTAAAATTTAGTAATTTTCACTATTCATCAAAATATGAAAGTTATCCGAAATGTACCAAAATTTCACCTTAGGCTAAATTCGATATTCCGAATCCAAAAATGAAGTCCATTTTGAAATATAAAATATATATAATTTCAAAAATTAGGTATTACTATTCATAACGGCTAGTTTGATCGATTGTGGTGTGTGTTAAAACTCGAAGCTTGCGTACAACACACGCTACTGTATTATTCAAAGGAAAGCGTACCGTGGAAGCTTGGGATGTTTCATTTTAAATTTTTTGATGTCCCCATTTAGTCAAAAAGTTTAAAATATTGTATTTAAAAAGGGTTCACTATTAAAAGTTGATAAAAGTGCAATACTGAAAATGAATTTGTTCTTGCATTATATCTAAGAAACTCATAATATGGATTCTAAAATTATAAGGATTATATAAAGTTTAAAATTTAGATAATACTATTCATAACCTCTTTTGAATGGCTTTTTTTTGTAAGTCATGGTGTGATTGAACTCGGTGTTGCGTGTAGTGCAAGTTATTGAATTATTTTGAAGAAATAACACACTATGAAATCTTGGGGTGTTACATTCTCCCCTCCTTCAATAAATTGCGTTCTCGCAATTTTAAATTGTTCTTCGAAAATAAAAGGTTGAAAATAGAAAATATATTTGTGGGAAAACCCACATCGGAAATTGGGTTACTAAAATTTAGTCTTAATATGAGGAAAATAGAAATCAAAGGGTCACCACCAAATTATGATCTCGATTAGGAGAACATTGGTGGCAATTAGAGACATATAATTGGAGGAAAAACGGAAATATTTATAGGTGGTGATTGAGGTCGTCAATCACAAACTAGTGTAAAATTGAGGTCCTTAAATTCATCAATCTATGATGATTTGAAATACCATCGGTTCAACAAAACATAGGGTATTAGGATAACACATTTTTGACGTTTCAAAATATCTTAGTTGAAACCCCACATCGAAAAATGAATTAATGAGACCTCTATTTAAAATAAAGAGTGGAAAGTATAAAGATTACCTAAAATAACACATACTAGGGTTCCATGTAGGAAAATATGGATATGGAAGAGAAAGCTAACCATCAATTATATGATGGAGAGTGGTAGAGAACATGGCTATGAAAAGGCCAACAATCCCAACGCCATAAATTAGTGATGATTTAAGGTACCATCTAGGACAACATTTTTGTTCTAAGTTCCTTTTATTAATGTTGAGGAATATGTTTATGAGATTGGCTAAGATCATAAGGAGATATACTTACTTTATAATTAGAGTTTTATCCATTAATAAATTTCTACCACAAACTCATCTTTCACTCTAAAAGATAATAGAATGTAAAAAAAATTCTATTTACACTATTCGTATAGGGTTCCAAAATAACCGAATTTATAATTCATCTACAAGATCTTTTAATAAAAACTACATTATTTAATCCAGGACATCTCGTGGGCCAGTGGTAGGTGATACACCCTTGTCGTCCTTCGGTTGCGGGTTCAAGTCTCGTAGCCTTGCCGGACGCGACGGGTTGCCGCCCAACCTCCGGGTTGTCCTTTTATGGCAATCCAAAATAATCCAAACTAGAACTATCCAAATTACTTCTATCCAAACTCACAGTCCAACATTAATAAGGAAGGTAAACATAATATAGATCCTTTTTACCCCGTAATAGCATATGAATACCTTCATCATGTATTCTTTTAATACACTGAAACATCCTGAATTACCATATTCCTTATTGATTACATTCATTCTCCCTTATTCCATATAGAATGCTGGATATACTTCATCAATCCAAAAATGTTTTAAACCCCAAAAAAAATGATGGAATATACAAATCATTAATCAGTTCCAGGGTAGTCAAGAATATCCAATATAATTTATCCAAAACAATCACATATTATTCCAAAATCACTACCTCAGTATCAGAACTATATCTCAACCATATATTTTCCAAAAATTTATCCTGCTATTGAGTCACTTTTCTTTGTTCCACACAATCTCAAGTCCTTAATGAAATAGTACTGCAGTACAATCCTTATATACTCCATAATTATTATAACAAGTACATTGTTGATACAACACTCAATTGGCATAATCAACATAAGAACTCTAATCATTCCTCTTTATCTGTGGTAGTATCATAACTTGATTATTATCCAATAGCATCATTTGCGGCATAGTCTGATGAATGGGGCATAGGTTCGCGTAGTGTCCAAACGCCTTGCAAATGAAGCATTGTACATTTAAACCCATTTTCTTACCCTTGCAGTCACGTACTTTGTGCCCTTTTCCTCCACACTTATAACAAACTCCCATTCCTTTCAGGCAAGTTCCAGGGTGTTTCTTTCCACAGTTACCACATATGGGAAAATTCTTCTTTTCACTCTTCCCTTTATCCATCTTTCTCTCTTCCATCTTTTTATTCTCTTGCTTCCCTTCAAAGCCATAGGACTCAGTAAACTCTTTACTTATCTTATCAACACATGATATTATTTCTTCATATGATGATAATACATGGGAGACTATTTCTCTTATAAATTCTAGCTTAAGACCATGAGAGATATGATCCTTCCTTCTCTTTGAATCATGTGCATTTCTGGAGTTATCATTCCTTCTACTGGGCTCCATTTCTAAACAATGGCATAAACTAGATCAGTTTATGAATCAAAATACATAATCCCATACTTATAAAACACTTAACAGAAATTGAACTATTTATGGATATAATCTATAATCATAAAAATGTTTTCTTTGAGGAAGTATATACTCATAAACCCTTCATAATGATTTGTAAAGAAAATGAGAGTTATCCTAAGCATATCCCCCGGGAGTGTCGTAACCAAGAGTGCAACAAGGCCCGTTGTCGTGCACCAGTTCCCGTTCGAGTCTAGCTCAAAGAGGTGTTTTCGGGTTTTACCCCTAGGTACATCTGTGCCAGAGCCGCCTCTACCTGCTCGTATCCAGACAGGGATGTATTGCTCGGAAAACTCACAAAATCTCTACAATACCAAAATTCTATGAAGTTCTTCTATACTAATTCTCAAAGTTCATCTTAGGTCTACGTGCTCTAATCAGAGTTTATCTAAATCTAGCTTCCAAGGTTTGTACTAAACTTCCTCTGATACCAACTGTAACGCCCCGACCCCATCTACCCAGAGTCGGTGCATTATTACATAACATTGGCATGATCACAAGAAAGATCAAATCTCGAAAGACCGATTGGTTTAGTAGCCTTGGAAACACTAGATATATTCATATGTTTTACATTACATCATAAAATGAAAAACTAATACAACAACATAATGTTTCCACAATCCACACTATTAACCCCTCAGAAAAATCCCTGCAGGACATTCATAACTTACTTCTTCACATCCTGGGAAAAATAAAACATAGAAAAGGGGTGAGCTCAAATGCCCAGTAAGGATAACAATATAGCAGAACATTCAAAATAAGCATAAACATTTAAGGCAATGAATTACTAAAACAAAAGCCTTTTAAAATTGAACTTCAACATAGTATGGCAAAAGTAAAATTAAATAATGCCATTTACTTGTTCACATGGATATTCTACTAATCGAATAATCACATGCAAAAATCAATAACCACTTTCATAATGTTGGAATGCATAATGCCAGACTATCATAACCACATAGCCAAGGCCTCGTGCCAAGACTACAAATAAGATTTTGTCAAGGCCTTGTTCCAAGACACTAGTTTGTCTCATGAGACCTACCGATGCATCGAGGAGCTATAGCGGGCTCCACCCGTCACTTATTAAGTCCAATGCATTCCCATATGAAAAGGTTTATAACATAAACATTCGTATTAAAACTAACATATAAAATGTCAATAATTTCACCATAAACTATGAATGGTATAAAAATAGCACATCCACAGTCAAACATATCACAAAACCTTCAATACAATATAGAAGTTTTGTATCATAATAAATCAACTTCAAATAATCTTAAAATCCATCAAAGGATGTTGACATAGATGAAATCAAAATTCTTTTTAAAGAAGTATCTCCTTTTATTTTGAAATCATTTAAGATCCATATAAAATAAAACATTTTCTTTGAAAATATTCTTATAAGCTTGTATGGAAAGCTTCGACGATTTTATAACGGCGGAAAATAACCGCACCAGCCGTATAAGTTAAAAAAAACATTCTTACCTCAATTCAGTCAAAAAGGTTAAAAAGGACCTTGTTTTGAAAACGACGGAAAGATTCCTTTATAAACCTCTTACAAAAAGTCAAACAAGGGTATAAATGACTTTAACCCATATTCTTGTAAATAGTAAAAATGTTTTGAAATACATTTTTAAGAGACATGGATGTGGATGATAAAGATATCCCAGTAGATTATTACGTATAAACAACCTCGGATAATGAAGAGATTGTGAAATAACCCTTACCTTGTACTTTTCCTTTGTTGGGGTAGGTTAACCTCCTGTATAATGGTGAAATAATTGTTATTAAATTATACAAGAATCATATAAATTAATATGATATCATATATGATCTTTTAACATTGCTTTATTAATAATATCTTAGTATTATCGTCCTTTCGGGTGATAATCCATTCGTTCTTCTTAAATGTTTGGTTACGTAAGACATGTTTGTAATGGATAGATTATATCTTATTCATAATCAGAATGATATTAACATTATTTTTAACCCTAAAATGAGAATAATACCTGAATGGATATGATGGAGAATGAATCTTATCGCGTTCGTGGAGACGGTAGTCCGTACGTACGCACGAACGCTACTTCCATTTAATTTTTATTTTAAAAGAATCAAATCCAAATGATACATAGGTATATTACTATTACAGTATAATATAATATTTTATATATGTTACTTAAGTTCATTAACACCATCCTTTATACGTTCCATGTGTGGTATGAATGAGTCATATCATTTTAAGGGGGCGGTAGTCCGCACTTCCTCAAATGAAATTATCGTATGTATATACAACATGAAACGAATAATGGTATGAAATAAAATGGAATTACAGAAGCTTATATATAAAATATATATCATTAATATCATATTTAATTACAGTGCCATCATAATGGCCACCATGAGAGGCGGTAAGATGTTTTTGAACAATCATCGTTTCGTGAGGCGTTAGTTTGTCATCCACAGAAACATTATGTTCATCATCCATTAGATGGAGTTGTGTGTATGTGTAGTTTGAATACTTCTTATAACAACATCTCAGTATATTGAGGATACTGTTGTTGTTACAAAAGAAATGAAATAAAAAGATTTTGGGGTTGGAGAAGCAAAATAAATGAAAATAATTTAAGAGAAATCGTTACCTTTAATTTAGGTAACTCACTTTGGTTGGAACCAAATAACTTCTTGAAATGCTTTCTGCCTAAGGGGAAGCTTAAAGGAGGAGTAGAGGGATGTGGGGAGCTTAGTTTGGCAGAGTTTGGACGAGCCAAGTGGCTTGAGAGGTGTGAGGAAATGAGAAGGAGGAGTGCCCTTTTATAAGAGGGGTGAGGGGCACTTTTGGAAAAGCTAGAAATATTAATTTATAATAAATTCAAATTCGGTTTCCAAAGGCTCCAAAGTTGACTATTCATAGGCTGAGGTGGGTATAGGTCGAAAACAACTCATCCAATAGAATTTAGACAGGTTTGGGTACTTATATTAACCTTATCTTTAAGTATTAACTCTAAGTTAATTAGTTTCACTTTTACAATGTCTCTTTGTATTTTTATATAATATGGTTAATATATTTACCATATACATACAAGAGACCCCCAAGTGGTCCATTAATGATGAACCTATCATGATATAAGTCTCTTGGCCGAACCTTAGATTTTTAGGAATTTAATATCAATTAATAATATAATATTTGTTTTAAGAACTCTTTTATGTCAATTTTGACACTATTCAATAGTTGATTTTTGTGAAACTCATAACAGATTGATTATTTCGAACGAAGTCAATTAAATCAATCCTAATATATCATATTATCATATAAAATTAGTTTAATTCATTAAAAGTTTCATATTATAATTATTTGGGTATTTATAAGATCAATTATTTTAATTTTTCACTATTTTAGTAATTACTGCATCATCATTGTGTCATAAATAAAATAAATTATTTAATGTCTAAAAATAATAAATAAAATATCATTATGTAGGAAATCTTTTTAGATTTATAATTAATATTTATAATCGAAAATCCAACATGTATAACCCTATGTAAAAATTGTTCTTCTAAAAGATGTAAGCTTATGCCATTTTTATTTTTATTTTAGCTTTATTAATATAATGTGTCATTATCACTTACAAGTGGATCCATGGGGTCCCAAAATAGACCCAAAGATTCCCATGGTCGACCATATATCAACCAATAGGGTTAAGACACGTTTTAGGGTAATTTAGTATTATTATAATATTATTGTTTTAACCCTTATTTACCGGATTTACCCTTAACCATGGTAAATAAAATATTTACCGCAGTAATTATTCAAAATGTCTAAAAATAAAAGTTACCTATTTACACAATTTGAACATCCTGATTCCAAATATGGAATCCATTTTTCTAAATTCAAAACACAGAAGTGGCAGAAATTAATTTAAAAATAATTCCCGCTGTCAAAACAAAAAGCGTGTTTTTAAGAGATAATAACTATCAAAAGATTGACACTTGTTTATGTTCGGTTTAACTGTAAAATTTTGTCTAATGACCAACATTATATTAAATTGTAAAAATATATTCTAAATATACTTTAAAACCACTCAAATTCATAATTTATCACTATTAATTATTTTGATTAAAAAAGTTGTTTTTAATTAAAATTTAATAATTTTCACTATTCATCAAAATATGAAAGTTATCCGAAATGTACCAACATTTCACCTTAGGCTAAATTCGATATTCCGAATCCAAAAATGAAGTCCATTTTGAAATATAAAATATATATAATTTCAAAAATTAGGTATTACTATTCATAACGGCTAGTTTGATCGATTGTGGTGTGTGTTAAAACTCGAAGCTTGCGTACAACACACGCTACTGTATTATTCAAAGGAAAGCGTACCGTGGAAGCTTGGGATGTTTCATTTTAAATTTTTTGATGTCCCCATTTAGTCAAAAAGTTTAAAATATTGTATTTAAAAAGGGTTCACTATTAAAAGTTGATAAAAGTGCAATACTGAAAATGAATTTGTTCTTGCATTATATCTAAGAAACTCATAATATGGATTCTAAAATTATAAGGATTATATAAAGTTTAAAATTTAGATAATACTATTCATAACCTCTTTTGAATGGCTTTTTTTCTGTAAGTCATGGTGTCATTGAACTCGGTGTTGCGTGTAGTGCAAGTTATTGAATTATTTTGAAGAAATAACACACTATGAAATCATGGGGTGTTACATGGGAACCATAAGGAAATGGATTAATGTTGAATGGGATGGAAAGGTTTTTAATGACATGTAAAATTGGATTATCAATGGAGTGAAATTTGTTGTAATCTTGAAAAATCATATTTCATGGAACATGATTAACATCGCATACCTTAACCAAATCTCGTACTCACTAAGGATGAGAATGAGTGATTCCAATAAGTGTGTGGGTATAGGAGACCATACATGAAGGAAGATACGACTTCCTATGATTCAATAATGAGAAAAGAAAAACATAAATGAATTTCTTATAGGAATATGAAGAAGTTTTGACTAAAAAAAGAACAGTACAAATCAAGTAACATCGAAATAAAAATGATGTGTTTGGTAAACTAAATGGATGGGAATATTGTAATAACTATGATAATATCAAAGAATAAATTAATTTAATTGTGTAATTAATGTTCATTAATAAAATTGATGACCCAAGTAGAATTTTCAAGAATAGAATCAGAAAGATTGTAGGAGTAATGACTATATTACTAATGATGATGAGACTATAGATGAAATGTGAATGGAACACGGTATTATTTAATAGGATGAGGTATCATTATTATTTCATAAATATAATGTAGAATAATTTATGTGTTTATACATTTATATTCAATAATTATTTCATATAAATGGTGAAATATATATGCATTGTTCATTTTATGTTCTTCTTCTACAGATTTACAAGAATTCAATCAATGGTTCTGAGGGAAAAGAGATGTGATTTAATTCCATGGAGATGTCCATGGAAAAAACCTGATTATGGGAAATATAACCCTTAATGTGTTCATCGTGTTCGGATAATTTTGATTTGATACTCGTATTTTGGATAATAATAATTGAATTGGATGGTACTGATTGCCTTGGAACTGATAAAGGATTTGTTTACAAAGTTGTATGTTTATCATGGATGAAGTTTAAAACAATTAGGATTCAAGTAAAATTACATGTAATCATTGGAATAATAAATCATGATTGTTTTAGAGAAATATTTATGGTAATTCATGTTATTACCACGTTTCCAAAGAATATACGATGAGGGGATTCCCATATTTGGAATGTGAAAACCAATACATAATTTTGATATATTAGGGATTAATTATAAGATAATTTCATGTCCATAATTATTTTGTTTTTTATTTCCCTCATTTGGATGTGTAATAAGGATAATCATTTATAGAAATGTTTATGTTAATCATTTGATGTGTTTTTAGAGATTAAATTGTCATCAAACCATATATGGATTTATTCATATTGAATTACCTGTGATAACTATTTTGCTGTGATAGATGGAATGACCAACCACTCTATTAATGGATATCAATATATTCTATTTCTCCATGAATGAAAAACTAACCTTCATTTATTTAAATAAGAGATAAAGTTGAAATTGATCGAGACACAACAAATTTATGAATGTATTGAACCATCTAATTTCATATTCTTAATAAAATTATTAAACTTTAGAAAACAGATCATGAATCAAAAAATAGTATCCTAGTAACATTGTTTCAGATAAATAAAATTGACCCTTATATTATCATAAATTTATGGCATTATGATTGTCACATTTACCCTGACCATGTGCACTATTACTCTTTATCAGAAAATGATGGATATAATTTTCTTCCATGTCCATGTTTTCACTTCCAACATATGTTCTTCTAAGTGGAAACCAAGTTATATGTTACATTAGAAACCGTTATGTTTCAAACATTCTAGTTTTAAAGGATGTTTTAGTATTAATTTTTAGTTTGTGGGTTAATATGAAATAAATATTCACATAACAATATAGTGATAAACTAGAATAATATTGTGTGTGAAATTAATTTCCAGGGGGACATAATGTAACACCCAATGATTTTTTAATATATTATTTTTTGAATTAATTTAATTATTTTTATATGTTATATTTCATGCAACATTAGAAATAGTCATTTTATATATTAAAGAACTAAATTTATCTTGTGTTATAAGAAAAAAAGTCAATCATTCACAAAAATCAATTTAATGTTTAGAATACTATATACAGAACACTAAGTTAGCTTGTATTACCCACATTTGACTTTCCTTGATCGCATCCATAACACATAGGACTATGTTTTACCAAACACTAATATACTATTAAAAATATTATTATTGAACATAATAAGACAAAATTTAGTGTTTATTTTCGTGTTTAGGAATAAGTAATTTTTTAATAAATTCTTTAATTCATTGGTTAAAAATTAATAAGAAATGAATATAAGAACAAATTGAATATAGATGGAATGTTTTTATAATAAATACTTTAATGACTAGAATTTTCTTTTATCCAAATAAATTAATTTTTCTAATATTATTGAATCATATTAATTAAATTTATATTTTATACATTCATTAAGATATTTTTGAATCCTATTAATATATTTCATATGATAAATATAGGAACAAACCCAATATTACACATAAAAACATATATTACTATAAATGCATTATTACGATTTTATTAGGGAAAATATATTTCAAATCTAATATTTATAACTTTTATTAATTTTAAAGGTCTAAATATACTTCATTTTTGTTATATAATCATCTAATATTATATTAGGGTCAATTTTTGGAAATTTTCTGTAATATTTCAATTGTTTATAAATAGTAATAAATACTGATTTTTAATTCAAATCATATTTTTCTTCTAGATTATTTATTAGTTTACATAATATATATAAATTTTTAAATATATAATTATAAAAATATAAATCAATTAATCCATTTTTGTTCAGGGGAATCATTTTTAATTTGATATAGGATATAAAAACATACCACACATTTGATCATTTTTACATTAATAACGTGCTTTATTGTATCGTCTATGAGAATATATTTAAATTAATTTCTTCCAATTGTGAGATTTTAATTTCTAAAAATGTCTCCCATGTTTTTAATAATAATAATTTCTAATATTTTTAACTTAATTTTTGACCAGAAATATTAATGGAGGTAATTAAAATTTATTACAACGATTATGGGGGTAATTATCATAATATATGAATAAAACTAAAACATAAGTTACAAAAGACCTTTTTTAAAAAAAATCCATATAATGGATATATTTAGACACTATCATACATTTTGATGAAATTTATTCATTATTGTAGCCACTTGTCTTTGGTAAAAGATTGGTGGAATTCCCTTTTCAAATATTTACAAGAATGCACTCCACCTCCACTATAAAATGGAAGTCACCCCTACCGCCTATTAAAAAATTGCATTCCCATTGTATGGTCAAAAATCTGAAGAAATAATCTCCAAAAATCCCTAAATTATTTCTTCAAACCAGTATTATTGAATAAATCCAACAATGGTAGACATTTTTTGTAAATAAAATGGTTTTACCCAAAGAAAGGGTACCATCATTCCTCAAGCTCATCTGTTTTATTTTCCTTCATCATCTCCACAAATCTTATTATTTAATACATGAATAATAAAATCAGTATCCTAAATATATAGATATGTTTCGATTTAAACTGTTATTCCTGAACATACAGTGACATCCATCAAATGAGTAACAATCTTACCGATTTCGTGTTTGGTGAACTACTGCCTCATAAGTTGATGTTGTTTTTTTTCCATTACCACCTCTCATGGTTGGGATGTATGATGAAAGCTATTTTATTATATGATAAAAATGATATATATTATTTATTTATAGTTCAATATTTATTATATAAAAGTGACCTTCAGGCATTCTATTTTTTTGTAAACGTGATAACTTCGTTTGTAGAAGTGTAAACTACCGCCTCCTCCAAGTGATGTGATTCGTTCACAAATTACAATGAATTTATTATGGATGGGTTTTTTAAAATTATATGAAATATATTACATAATAATTCTTCAATAAATTTATAATATATATACTTATATTTCATTTACATTCTTTCTTTCAATAATATAAAAGAAGAAACAACGTTCATTCGTACATATGGCCAACTATCTTCATTAATGCTGCATTTCATTTAATTTTTTTGTATTTTTCTAATTAATATATATAAATATATAACATATAATACAACAAATTTTTTTTTTTAATTTTTTTAAAATTTTAAAATCATGTTCTATGCAATAGGATCAAGAATATAAAGTCAAAACATGTACGATAAACAATTTTTTTATTACCCAAAACATCCCATTAACTTGTAAATGTGAATATATTTGTAATATAATTTAATAATATAATATAATATTGAATTTTATATAATAATATGATTATTTTATGTATTTTTACCAAAATAATATTAAATATACAGGTGGTTTGAACTTGTATAATGATATTCAATACTTCATGTAATGAAATTTCGTCCAAATTTTTATTTCACTAAGATACATGTTTTATTCACCAATGATTTATTTTTTTGTGGTGTGCATAATAATTATAGATGTATTATATTATTATTATAATTATATTTTTGTGTATTAACATAACAATTTTATTATATTTTTTTCTTACGGTTTATGATTCAGAAGTAACCAAATCAGTTAAGCAGGTTTCACTCAATTTTCCTTCATTGAGACACATATCATGTTATGCACATATATTTTTGTACAATGTTTAACCATTGATGTTTAATATATTGAATCAAATTTATTTTATGATATTTTATGAAATTTATAATTTTATTCATTCCATTTTATTATGATTCAAAATTACCAAATTGATAATGGTTTATTGCTAAAATCTCATTGTTTATCGTGATTGATTATGATTATGAACACATCAATGACATGTTATGATCCATAACTCAAAAAATATCAAAAATATTTTTACCTTATTGTTATTAATGTTATATAATAGTAATTGTACCCGTCAACCAATATTTGGTACTTACGATAATTAAGTTAATGATTTTATGAAAATATGACTTTTTATCTCCATTCAGTCTGAAATCTCTAATCTTTTAAAACAATGTTTTCTAAAAATGTTTTTAAACATGTTATAATGTTATCCAATGATGTTTAAAGGAAATTTTTACCTATGTATTAAATTTTTTAAAATGGTTTTAAATGGAATTTTTTTTCTTTTCCCACCACATCACTTTTCACAATATTTGTATTGCCAAAGAAATGTTCATCATGTACGAACATACCACATGTCATGACCATCATTTCCATGACACTTCATTAAAATTTTATTTAGAATAATAATTTTAAAAGATATTTTTTTCATAATATTCTATAAAATTATTTATTTTAAAATTACTTCCAAATAAAAAGGGATTTAAAAAAATTATGTTTAGAAAGTGGTTCAATTGTTTTCAAGCTTAATTTATAATTTTTCAAGGGAAAAAGTATCCAAAAATTTAGGAATGTTCATTAATAATATTCCAGTTTATTTAAATATATATCATTTTCCATAATAATTTTATTTTTAAAATGTCATATTTCAAAGAAAATTATATATTTTCCTAAATAATTGTTTTAAGTGAGATTGTAAATATTTCATTATAAAAATGGATTTTTAATTTTTTGTTATGAAAATGCGTTTATATGAATGGATATTTTCCATTATAAATGTTTCAACTGATATTAAAAAATAATTCACCATATAATATGTCATTCAATATTATATTTTAGGATTTATATGGGACATAATCTTAGAATTTCATTCATATTATTTCTGGAATACTTTATTTCTTCAAAGCATGAGGCTTATGAAAACTATATATCATCCATAGGTTATATAATTTGGAAAAATGCGTTAATTCATGGTTTATGATTTTATTAAATGATTATGAAACATATCCATTTACTATAGGTGTTAATTTTATTAATTTTTTTTGACACCGATTTCATATAATGGGTTATGATATGTTGTTTATGAAATCCAAATCATTTTATGGGTCATGAGATGAAAATTGTTTTATTTTTTATGGTACATGAATGAATGGTTTAATTATGTGATCGGTGGGACCTATATCTCCCAACAATGCACTTGGAAAGGATTTATATCTAATGAGATAATGATTGGAATCAAGTCAACAATCTTAATCGACTATTGGGAGATGGTGAACACTGATCCCTTACCTAGAAATGGGTGTGACTAGTGATGGTGGTGTGTACCATCTAGTAGGCATAGTCCCCATGAATATGGAATGATGTGGAACCCCAATCCACTAGGGGATTGTGGGGAAAAATGATGCCATAGATAGAAAGGACTGTGACTTGGTATAGTGGTGTGTCCCTCCCAATAGGTGTATTGATAATCAACTGATCTAATATGTTATTTAAATGTGTCTTAACTTATAGGGAATGATATTTCATGTTTTTTTGTATGACATAATTCTATGTCTTAATCAAATGCTTTTCATTCATGGATAATATTCTTCACTTCCTTAGTATCCATGCCTTATTAACTTCTAACCTTAATGTCTTGATTCTTACATATAATCATTGTTATACAGGGTGTGATATTATACTGTTATGATCACATTATCATGCCCATATTCTTATGTTTATGATTACAAATATTATTTGATTACCCTTAATGAGCATCTGAGATTTCCCATTATCATGGATATGTGTATCATCAAATACATAGATAAAGAGGGAGATTTTTATTTATGTACATAGATCAAAATTCAATATCCACCTTGGGAGTATAATGATGTATCAAGAACTCTGAGATAATCATTTGTGGGAGAATATGAAGAAAGAGATCGCTGAATATACATCAATCATCCATGTTAGGTAGAAAGTGAAGGATGAATGGAAATATTACCAGGGCACGATGAAATAGTTACCTATACCAACATGGAAATAGGAAAACATCACCATGTACTTTTTCACTAGACATAAAATTAAATAGAGTAAATAATTCCATATGGGTTGTGTGGGATCATTTTACAATGACTTATTACTTTATATCAATTCTAGAGGGTTTTTCATTTGATCAACATGAATGTATATACATTAGATAGGTGGTGAGGCTTCATGGAGTACCATTATCAATTACATCTAATTCATATCCATGATTTACCGATAAGTTTTGTAAAAGACCCCAACATGCTACAAACACTAAGATGAGCATTATTCCAGATTATCACTTGATAACTAATGAACAGTCTAGGAAAACTATTCAGAAATTTAGAGACATGTTAAGAGAATCATGGTGGAATTCATTGGAATATGGTACAGAAATATTCCTCAAGATTAATTATCTTAAAATATTCGTTTCAACTACATAATCAAAATTGATCTATTTGATTCTTTTTATGGGGAAAACATATTGAAATCATTCATTTTATGATGATGTTGGTAATCAGAAGATGCTGGAACCATAAATGGGTGAGGAAATGGTTTAAAAGGTAACAACCATTCACCATCACAGTAGGGATGCCCAATTTTGATAAACGAGCTATGAATAAAATCATTAAAGGTACCTAGATTTTATGGATGGGGACTTTTTTCCCTCCCTATATAGTCAATGAAGATATTTATTATATTTGATTAGAAGGTAATTTATTTTCATTGGAAAATCAACCCATTTGACATTCGTGGTCATGTCGTAGCTGTTGAATAACGACTAGAACTTACACTATCCATTTTTCAAGTACATGTTATTTTTCAAATATACATCTTGATCATGTAAAATCCAAATCCCTAAACTATACTATATTTAGCGGTTGTACAACTATAAAATGATCTATCTTACGAGGATCACTCTGTGATGATTTTATATTGTACAGATAATGTTTTATGCAACAATACAACTAACCAAGTCAATGTAAAATGGAGAAACCATAAATATGATGTGGGGACGTGGGAACCAATGGAAGAAATGAAAGAGAAGTACTATTACATGTTTTCACATTAGAATGTAAATATATAATTTTAGGTTGAAATTTCATAAGGGGAAGAATGTTACAACCAAAAAATTTATCAATGAAACTTCCCCTACTATAATTATGTAATGTAGTATAAACCACATACATCACACAGAGAAACCTGCCATTATTATCATAAATAAAGAATAGTGAAATATTCAGTAAGTAAACCATTATGAATTCCAAATATTATAATGGGAAAACAAATACAATAAAATAGAATTATTAGAGGTTAATTTGGATCATCTCAATCAACCCGAATGCCAATAGTCAGAAAAAAAATTATAGAAATAAAATAAAATTTTAAAAATAAAATAATATTTTTGAAGATTAATTAATATATAAACCTGATATAAAATATTTATGAATGAATAATAAAGGGAATAACAGGTATTTATTTGAAGTAGGTAACCTATATGGCCATTATAAATATTATCATTCGAATAGTAATATGATCTTTATAATAGTAACTTGACCATTGGAAGTGAAATTTGACTGTTAGGAATAGTAATATGACCGTTATAAAAGTAAAATAAACTATAGAAATTTAAATTTTTTTAACATAAAAAATCATAATATGAAATTTTTATTAAATAGTTTAAGTAAATTAATTTTTTTAAATGATAAATTATGTGTTGGAATTTTGTAAAATGAAAACAATTTATTATCATTTTTAGAATGATTAGAATGATTTAAAAGAAAATTTAGTTTCATAAAATGGATTCATAACATAATATTTTGTATTATTATAATTGTTAGATAATATTATTTGACCACAAATAATTTTCCATGTGTCTAAAAGTCGATTATAATAATAAAATGTATATTTTCAAATAAATTCATATTCTATTAAACAATTAAAATATTCATTTTTAAAATTTTTAATAATAAAAATATTTAAAAATTTAAATCAACAAATAAATAATTGTTAATGTTAATATTTTGAAATTTTCTAAAATAGTTGATTTTTTGGTGAGTTGTGAAATACGATAATTTATATTATTTAATGTGATAAGATAGATACATGAATTTTTGATTTTGGAATTATGTAATAACCCTGAAGTAAGAAATAAAATGAACAATATAATACATATAGTTAAAATAATAAATAATATTTATATTTTTCATAATAAACTATAATCTAATGAATATTATAATAAAAAACACCCCACTCATCCTCTTATAAATTCCACATTGACCACATCTTCTCTTAACACCACATAACCCTTGAGTCTTGTAATATATCATAAAAATACCCTTCACCCAACACTCATCACTTCCATCTGATTCACGTTTTCCCAAAATACAAATTTCAAATTTCATACGGGGTTCTTGTTGGAGTTGGTGGTCTAGAACCAACTACATTGTACTTTATTCATTAAATAAAATCTTTATCACATTTTTATTGTTCTTCTGCATGACATGTCATGTGATAATGTCCTAAGGACAGCTGTTGCATTAAAGGGTCGTAGTGGATCCCTACTATGATGAGAACCCGAAAGTGCCATAACACTGTTCTTGAATGTATGTTCTATGGCCGGATGATATTATTTGAGGGACACAAATAATACAGGTCATTATGGATGAGGACTCATAAAAATTTGAGGCACATTTTCATGGTGTGCGCCCTTGGTAATATCCAGGGGGATATTATGAGAACGAGACCCGCCAGTAGGAAATCCACATTTCATAGTGTCATTGGATGTTCCTATCTACGGACGTGTGTATTGATCCTTAGACTTTAAGATTATTATTAATGGGTATTACAACTCGCGCACTTAGATGTATTGACGAGAACTATGACGACACACTATTCGCAGTGGGGTAGGATACGTTGGGTGCGTCATGAGTAATACCACATTAATAGATAATGCGAGAAAGGATTTGTCCCTTCCGTTCCATAACGGAAGTAGATATCTCAGGCCCTTTGATGGAATTGATATAGCCTAAATAAATCCATGGCCATGTTAAGGAATGGGAAAGTTCAATTCCGGGAAGTCAAAGAAAGAATAATCAAGCACATGGGTTGATGGCACTAGCATGCAACCCACTTGATTGGAGATATCGAGACAAAGGGATTATATTACACGGTAAGCGTTCGTAGGAGGTGACATGTCATTGCGGCGTTAACTTATTTCTCTATGGGTGCCTTGGCGTGTTGCTAGATGCTAACCATGGACATTAGGCAGGCTCAACCTAATGCCACTGAGAAAGAGGCCTAGAGGGTCACACACTAAGTGTGTCCATGTATCTCAGTTAAATATTAATTTAACAAGTTAATTAAATATTATTCACGACTGTGGTTTAATAATTATTTAAGGATGTCTGATCGCATTTATTTTGACACTAGTTATTCGAGAGAATATACTGTGGATAAAATAATATATTTATTAGCGAGTAATGAAGTTACATTTATTTAAGAAATAAATAGTCATTACTCAAGGTCTAACAAATGTGGTGGAGAAAAATGGAAAATAAAAGTACACGCCATGTATATTAAATATACACGCTATGTAGTTTTATGGAAAACAAGTACACGCCGTGTATTAATTATTACACGCCGTGTAGTTTTTTCAATTGGGATTTTGAGGATTTAATATTGTTTTATTAAATGATATTTATTATAATCAGCGTGGGTGCATGTCAAGGAATTAATAATTTGACATGGGGGTTTTCAATGAGAGTTAATGAAATAAATAAAACGCGTAACGCGTTTATTTATTGTCATAACTCTATTAACCTCAAACCTGATTATAAATATCCTCGCAACCCCAACATTTTTTGTGAGCCATTGTTGTGCACAACGGATTTGAAAATACTCTCAAGCCAAGAGAGAATTCCCTTTCCACCAAGAACGCCCTCAAGTTACGAGAGCAGGATCCTCCACCGGATCAAGGCAGTCGAAGGCGGACATCGCAAGCGAAGGTTCTTCCGCGCTAGCACCCGGAGATCTCTTCGGCGACGTCCGGAGATACGTGACACACGTGTGGATCACCGCTAGATGAATCCTACAAATGGATTCTATGACGCAACGACGGATCACCGAATCGTGACCGAACACATCAACGAAGAAATAATTCCAATGAGTTAATTCTTATGCATTAATTAAATTAATTATAATCAACATATGATGATCCTCCTCAAGGGTTCCGGGACTCAACTTTTCTTTTCTTTCTTCGTTCTATTTCGAAGATTCGGCATTTTATATCGTGACGGATCTCGGATTGAACATTGTTTAACGAAAAATTAAGTTGGGCAAACCCACTAATGCGCTTCCGCTGCGCCTGGAACCTACAAGTGGTATCAGAGCGGGTCATATCGTTGGTTATAATTATTTAGTTTTTTGTTGGTGATTTATGCATTTAATAATTTAGTTATTTCAATTCATGTTTAATCGTTCTATAAATCTGAATATCGAGATCTGTTCCTCCTCTCTCGTTTCTCGTTCACCTCACAGAAACGGTTTTTTTATTTTAATTTTGATTAAAATAAAATAGAGGAACTCATCCGGAGGAGCCAAACGTTTCTGGACATATAACACCAGAATACACGACGTGTATTCGAAAGTACACGCCATGTAGTATAGGTTCAATGCATTGACTGATCCGCCAAATCAGGCCGTGTATTATATTCTTTCTAAGAATTTAAGACACCGTGTGTTGACCAGAAACAGGTGGCACACGGTTTCTGGAATACACGCCGTGTGGTCCAATGAACACGGCGTGTAGTCCCTTCAGGTTAGGGTTGGGTCGTGTACTCCGTACATAGCCTGCCCCGATGGAAACCGTGTAACGCGGAAACTACACGGAGTGTGTCCCACTTTACACGCCGTGTACTCCGAAAATTTCCGAATTACATTAACACGCCCTATCCTCGGGCATGTACTTCGGATGGACAGTGAAGAAAAAGTACACGTCATGTATTCGGAACTACACGCCGTGTACTCACCCAAATTACACAGATTAATTAAAATTTATTATTATATTATACAAACTCTTGAGACGTGTACCATGGTGCAGGCGTAAAGATGAGGCACAACACGTGATAGGTGTTTTATATATATGTGTTTAATTTAATATCTGCTTAATAAATGGGAATTCTCCATGTTGCCTCCAAGGTACATGTTCTATACAGGGATAATTTTAAATGAATTTATTTGTTTAAAATTATGATGGATGAGAATCTCAAGGAAATTTAGAAAAGGGATTTAAGATAAAAGGATTGATTAATTAAAGATAATTAATTGATTCGAGCATGATTTATCTTAAACAAGAACGATTAAAGAATTTAATGCTAGTTTTATTTATGCGTAAATTTCATTGCATGTATGGATGATCATGAGCTAGACCGAGACCTTTGTATGTGAATGGTTTCTTTTAATTTATTTATTTAAATTAAATTTGTTGGCCTATGAGCCATCTCCTCATTAATATGTAGGGCCTGCACGCCCAAGGATTCTTTTATGTAAAAACCCCTTTTTTCCCCTCACCTGCATGTGAGATAAATGAATATGTAATTGATGGAGCTCCCAAGCTAGTGGAGGCGGCTCAAGTCAGGAGCCAAGATGAAACCAATCCAAGGAGATACAAAGGTAGAAAGGTGGAAAGCTGTAAACACGAACTCGAAAGGTTCAAGGTGTTTCTCCCCCAGGTCTTGGGTTAGTTTATCAACCGCTGGATAAACTAATCAATAGAAAAGCTCATGATCATACCATTTATTTTATTTCTGTTAGTTCCATGGTTTATTTATTGTGGGTGTGTTGTCACGATCACACAATTAATGAATTAAACGAGCATGCAAGATGGAACTAAAATAAAATTGGCTTATACGTAATTATTATCTTAGACATGGTTAATCACTTAAGTATATCCCATTTAATATTAACAAGCATGTAATCAAATATAATAAAATGGAAATTTACGTATAAGGGTAAAATCCATCGGAATAAATATTATGTCGGCATAGCCTTCAATAATCTTGGTTATAATCGAACCATAGTTCAAAGTGCTTTACCAACCCTAGTTTGGGTGCTTTCAATTATCGGGGAATTCTAATTCAAGGTTTTGGGTTGACTTGACTTGGTTCGCATCAAGGGTTGACTACCACAGCAGGACTTAGTGTGACCAGGAGGCAAAGGTTGAGGAAATCCAAAAAGGATTTCAGGATTGGGGAGTCCACTCAGCGGATCACGGAACTACGTGTTAATGCAGTTGGCATTTGGAATGCCTACCTAACACCCTTCAAGTTTCTTGACCAACCCTAGTTGGGGTAATGCGAAGGGAAATATGGATCCTTTCCACTAGAATATTCACCCAATAGAATATTATGATGTCAATGGTGAGGGCTATTGGATTTCGATAAAATAGTGGGAGACTAATAAGTATTAATTTATTTATTTATCTCAATTTTTATAATAAAGTACTAAACCTTTTCTCATCTTAAATTGTAGAAACGACAAGAAAATGACTTCAAACATATCATTGCGCACCATACTCGAAAAAGAAAACCATCTCACCGGCACCAATTTCCAAGAGTGGAAGAGGCGTTTACGCGTCATCCTTCGCCATGAAAGGAAATTTAATGTGCTGGAAGAGCCTATTCCAGTTGCGCCTGGGAAAGAGGCTAGTGATGAGGAATTATCTGTCTACATGAAACACATGGATGATGCCACAGATGTCCAGTGTTTCATGCTATTGTCCATGTCTAATGAGCTCTTGAAGCAACATGAAAACATGGATGCGTATAGCATGATGTCTCACCTTAAAGATCTCTACCAAGAGAAGGAGAGACAGGAGAGGTATGATATCTCCAATGCTTTGTTTACCATGAAGCATGGAGAGTCTGCGCCAGATGGGCCACATGTGGTCAAGCTTATTGGCTACATTGAAGGCTTGGACATCTTAGGGATTAAATTCCCTGATGAGTTGCATACAGATCTCATCCTATCATCATTGCCCAAGACCTTCTCTAGCTTCATTGTCAAATATAACATGAGAGGCAATGAGAAGAGTATATCGGAGCTTCTGACCTTGATTCTCCAGGTAGGTAAGGACATGGGGCGTGACAAACCCAAAGTCCTTATGGTGAAAAAGAAAAGGAAGGACAATGAAAAGGGGCCAAAGACTTATAAACGGTCTGAAGCCCCCGAGCACCGTCCCTCCAAGAAGGGGAAGATCCAGAGGCAGGGCAAGGAACGGGAAGCAGAGTGTTTTGCATGTGGCAAGCAGGGCCACTGGAAGAGGAACTGCACCCAGAAGCATGGGGACGCTAAAGGTGTGTTCGTTATCGAGTGAAATCATTCTATTTCTACACATTGGGTATTAGATACGGCTTGTGGGGCTCACATATGTATTCAAATGTAGGAACCAAGTAGATTTAGAAAGATTGCCAAAGGAGAGGTGGATCTTCGAGCTGCCAATGGCGCAAGGCTGGCTGTGTTGGCTATTGGCGACTATCACCTCTCATTGCCAACTGGCATGATTTTGGTTTTACAAAACTGTTATTTTGTGGCTAGTGTTACCAAGAACATAATTTCTGTATCCTGTTTGGATATGGTTGGATTTATTTTCAAGTTTGGAAATAAGTGTTGTCTCTTTTATAAGAACAACTTATGTTATGGTATGGCACATTTGAATAATGGTTTGTATGTATTATATTGCGAAAACCAAGTGTTGTCAATCGATAACGAAACAAACTCACATGACTCATACATCACCCAGTTATGGCATCACCGCCTTGGTCATGTGAACGAGAACCGCTTGACAAAGCTCTGCCCAGATGGCTATTTGGACTCTACTGAGCTAAAACCATTTGATAGATGTCACGCTTGTTTACAAGGAAAAATGACCAAGCCGCCTTTTGGTGGACAAGGTGAAAGGGCCATAGAGCTTCTAGGATTGGTACACACAGATGTGTGTGGACCATTTCTAGTAGAAGCTAGAGGTGGATATTCTTACTTTATTACTTTTACTGATGATTTGAGTAGATATGGATATGTCTACTTAATGAGGTATAAGTCAGAGTCCTTAGAGAAATTTAAGGAATTCAAGAATGAAGTAGAGAATCAACTTGGTAAGAAGATAAAGAAGCTTCGATCGGATCGATGTGGAGAATATCTGAACCAAGAGTTCATCGATCTTCTATGGGAGTCTGGGATTCTATCTCAGCTCACTCCTCCTTATACACCACATTGGAATGTTGTTAGTGGAAGGAGGAACCGAACCTTGTTGGACATGGTGAGGTCGATGATGAGTCATGCGGATCTTCCATTATCCTTTTGGGGATATGCATTACAAACTGCAGCATACACATTAAACTGAGTACCAACTAAGGCGGCAAATGGAATTCCATCCGAGTTATGGAATGGAAGGAAACCCACTTTGTCGCACACACGTGTATGGGGATGCGAGACATTTGTTAAGGCCTTCTCAGTCAACAAACTAGCACCCTGGGGCACGAAGTGTATCTTTATAGGATATCCCAAGGAAACAAAAGGATATTACCTATATAACCCCCAAGACAAGAATGTGACTGTCTCCAGACAAGCTGTCTTTCTTGAGAGGGAGCATATCCTCAAGAAGGTTAGTGGGAGAAATATTGACTTAGACTAAGGTGATGCTCAAGATACACATGAGTTGGTACAGGAACAAGTTCCACAGGTCCCTGTGGAAGAGGTTCCAGAAACACAAGTACTACGTAGGAGCTCAAGAGAGGAAAGAAAACCAGAGAGATTTGGTTTCTTAGTCACCGAGGATGGTGAATCATTATTGTTGGAAAATGATGAACCTATCTCCTACAACGAAGTAGTAGAAATCTCAGAAGCTGCAAGATGGCTAGAAGCTATGAATTCTGAGATGGATTCCATGTATCAAAACCAAGTTTGGGTTCTAGTCGATGAGCCAGTTGATGTAAAGCATATTGGATGCAAATGGGTATTCAAAAGAATGCTGGACATGGAAGGTCAAGTTAGCACCTATAAAGCAAGGCTAGTGGCTAAAGGATTCAGACAGCATCATGGAATTGAATATGATGAAACCTTCTCGCCAGTTGCCATGTTAAAATACATAAGAATCATACTTGCCATAGCAGCTTACCATGACTGTGAGATTTGGCTGATGGATGTCAAAACAGCATTCCTTAATGGGAACCTTTAGGAAGATTTCTATATGACACAACCAGAAGGGTTTGTGACACCAGGTGAAGCCAAACAGGTTTTCAAGTTGCAGAAATCCATTTATGGATTAAAGAAAGCATCCAGGTCATGGAACATTCGATTTGATGAAGCCATAAAGGAATTTGGTTTCATTAAGAACAAATGTGAGCCATGTGTTTATAAGCGGTTTAATGGGAATGCGGTCGTCATCCTAGTGGTATATGTTGATGACATATTCCTTATTGTAAATGACGTACCAGCCTTACAGTCAGTTAAGGACTGGTTGAACAAGTGTTTCTCCATGAAGGACTTAGGAGAAGCAGCCTACATTCTAGGGATCAAGATCATTCGTGATAGATCCAAGAAGCTGCTTGGACAAAGTCAGGGTACATACATTGACCAGATACTAAAGAGATTTAGTATGGAAAAATCCAAGAGGGGATTGGTTCTCGTGTCACATGGATTACATCATTCTAAGAAAATGTGTCCCCAGACACAACAGGAGAAAGATAGGATGAGAAAGATCCCATACGCTTCGGTTATAGGATCCATCATGTATTCAATGTTATGTACCAGGCTTGATGTTGCCTATGAACTGAGCATGGTAGGTAGATATCAAGTAGATCTAGGAGAACAGCATTGGACTACTGTTAAGACTATCCGTAAGTATCTGAGAAGAACTAAGGATATGTTCCTGGTGTATGGAGGATACGAGGAGCTTGTCATCAGAGGGTATGCTGATGTTGGTTTTCAAACAGATCAGAATGATCTGAAGTCGCAATCTGGATATGTTTTCTGTCTCAATGGAGGAGCTGTGAGCTGGAAGAGTTCAAAGCAGCCAGTTGTCGCCGATTCTACAGCGGAGTCTGAGTATATAGAGGCTTCTGATGTAGCCAAAGAAGCCGTTTGGTTTTGGAACTTTGTCCCGGAGCATGATGTGGTGCCTAGCAGTAAAGATCCCATTACATTGTATTGTGATAATACTGCAGCGGTGGATCTTGCAAAAGAACCAAGGTCACATCAACGGACAAAGAACATAATCTGGAAGTATCACCTCTTGAGGGATTTCTATAAAAGGGGTGAAGTTATAGTGAGCAGAGTGTCCACAGAAGATAAAATGGCGGACCCCATGACTAAAGGCCTATCTCAGCAGAAACATGAATATCATGTGAGTTCTAGCGGGTTAAAGGTTGTTAGCAGTTGGCTCTAGTCCAAGTGAGAGTATGTTGGAGTTCGTGGTCTAGAACCAACTACTTTGTACTTTATTCATTAAATAAAAGCCTTAGCACATCTTGATTGTTCTTCTGCGTGACATGTCATGTGATAATTTCCTCAGGATAGCTGTTGCATTAAAGGGTTATAGCGGATCCCTACTATGATGAGAACCCGAAGGTGCCATAACACTGTTCTTGAATGTATGTTCTATGGTCGGATGATATTATTTTAGGGACACAAATAATACAGGTCATTAGGGGTGAGGACTCATAAAACATTGAGGCACCTTCTCATGGTGTGCGCCCTTGGTAAAATCCAGGAGGATATTATGAGAATGAGACCCGCCAGTAGGAAATACACATTTCATAGTGTCATTGGATGTTCCTATCTATGGACGTGTGTATTGATCCTTACACGTTAAGATTATTATTAATGGGTATTACAACTCCTGCACTTATATGTATTGACGAAAACTGTGACGACACACTGTTCGCAGCAAGGTAGGATACGTTGGGTGCGTCACGAGTAATACCGCATTAATAGATAATGCGAGAAAGGATTTGTTCCTTCCGTTCCATAACGGAAGTAGATATCTCAGGCCCTTTGATGGAATTGATATAGCCTAAATAAATCCATCGCCATGGTAAGGTATGGGCAAGCTCAATTCCGGGAAGTCAAAGAAAGAATAATCAAGCACATGGGTTGATGGCACTAGCATGCAACCCGCTTGATTGGAGATATCGAGACAAAGGGATTATATTACACAGTAAGCATTCATAGGAGATGACACGTCATTGCGGCGTTAACTTCTTTCTCTATGGGTGCCTTGGCGTGTTGCTAGACGCTAACCTTGGACTTTAGGCAGGCTCAGCCTAATGCCACTGAGAAAGAGGCCTAGAGGGTCACACACTAAGTGTGTCCATGTATCTCAGTTAAATATTAATTTAACAAGTTAAATAAATATTATTCCCGGGTGTGGTTTAATAATTATTTAAGGATGTCTGATCGCATTTATTTTGACACTAGTTATTCGAGAGAATATACTGTGGAGAAAATAATATATTTATTAGCGAGTAATGCAGTTACATTTATTTAAGAAATAAATAGTTATTACCCAAGGTCTAATAAATGTGGTGGAGAAAAATGGAAAATAAAAGTACACGCCGTGTATATTAAATATACACGCTGTGTAGTTTTATGGAAAACAAGTACACGCCGTGTATTAATTATTACCCGCCGTGTAGTTTTTCCAATTGGGATTTTGAGGATTTAATATTTTTTTATTAAATGATATTTATTATAATCGGCGTGGGTGCATGTCAAAGAATTAATAATTCGACATGGGGGTTTTCAATAAGAGTTAATGAAATAAATAAAAGGCGGAACCCATTTATTTATTGTCATAACTCTATTAACCTCAAACCTGATTATAAATATCCTCGCAACCCCATCATTTTTTGTGAGCCATTGTTGTGCACAACGGATTTGGAAATACTCTCAAGCCAAGAGAGAATTCCCTTTCCACCAAGAACGCCCTCAAGTTACGAGAGCAAGATCCTCCACCAGATCAAGGCGGTCGATGGCGGACATTGCAAGCGAAGGTTCTTCCGCGCTAGCTCCCGGAGATCTCTTCGGCGACGTCCGGAGATATGTGACACACATGTGGATCACCGTTAGAGGAATCTTACACTTGGATTCTACGACGCAATGATGGATCACCGATTCGTGACCAGACACATCAACGAAGAAATAATTCCAACGAGGTAATTCTTATGCATTAATTAAATTAATTATAATCAACATATGATAATCCTCTTCAAGGGTTTTGGGACTCATCTTTTCTTTTCGTTCTTCGTTCTATTCCGAAGATTCGGCGTTTTATATCGTGACGGATCTCAGATTGAACATTGTTTAATGAAAAATTAAGTTGGGAAAACCCACCAATGCGCTTCCGCTGTGCCCAGAACCTACAACTCTTCATGGTGGTGATATTCTACAGTTAACAATCTCAAAAAACAACTTTTAAATCCTTATCATTAAATACATTCTCCTAAAATCCTTCACAAAAAATAATTTAATTATTAATGAATCTTTTAAATATTATAACATTAAATTTGTAATTTAATACATTCTAAAAAACACTTTTATTTTCTCTTTATTTTAAAATAATAAAAACCAATGTCAATTATATGCCAATTAAATGCTTTTGTGGGTGATGTGTTTTTTTCAATAATGCATTCCTATAAGGTTTAAATTCAATTATAATAATAAATAATGAAATAATTCTATAAATCATATGTATTTTCAAAATTCATTAATGATTATTGTAAATAAAATTTAATAAAATGAATGTATTTTGAGAGGGTCTAAAAAATATCCCAAATAAAAAAAACAATTATTATTATAAATTAATTAAATGAATGATCCACAAGTTGTAAAGTAAAATAATTTATAAGAAAATTTAAGGATCTATAATTTTAGGAATACCATTTCATATTACTTTTTTGGTTTTATTACCATTTTACAAGATCTTCCATAATTATATACATGTGAACAGACTAGGTAACCATGAATCAAATGCATTGATAATAGTGAAATTGAACATTAAAACTCATCAAAATGAACATAAATGACCTTTATAAAAATATAATAAATCTATTATATGTATAATAGGTTAGGAATTATGTAATTAGTGAATATTATTTTGTAATACAGGAAATTGAGTGCATTTTCAGAACACATTCAAACTAAAGGTAACAGATCACTATGACCTCCATATTTTCTATGTCAAATGATTTATCTTACCTTTAGTCAATTTATATATTCAATATTAAAATCATATTATAATATAATTTTCCTGTATTTTCTATTAATATATATTTCTAGATAAAGTTATATTTCTATGGTTGTGAAATAAATGTTATTAAAGGTTCCATTCCAAATTCCTATCAATAATCAAATACGATTATGTGGAACTTCTAGGTTCCTTACCCATTTTAATGTACAATACATAATATTTTTTTTAATATAATCATAATTTTTAAAATTTATGATTTTTTTTAAAATTTAATTTACTTTATTTCTGGTTTTATAGAAATAATAATTCTTTTACCCTATTTAAATATTATTTAAAATTTTCCCTAAAACTGCACAAATGTGGTAAATTTCTAAAGTTACATAAACACACTTTTTTATATTTTCACTTCAGTTGGATATCATTATTCATGATATTTTATTGTTTTTATGTTCTTATTATCCAAGATTGTTTTAATCCCTTATTTCATGTATTCAATTTTGATATGACCTTAGATATGCTTTATGAATTGATTACGAAACCCCTTTAACTCAATGGGAAACCCTTTGGTTTATTCTATATGTTTTATTTCATTATGTGGAACTCATATATCTGTATATGATAATATGGGTGTGACAGATAACACTACAATTAATTAGATAATATTTTAGTATCTTGATACTATATTTAAGGTAATAGGGAGTATAACTAATCAATTATTAGACTCTGTCCACCATGTGATATCATTTTGGATGTTTTAATTCACTTTTGTTTATGCCATGATATATGTTACTACTAAATTCCAATATTTCCAAGGTTATATTATTTCATGTTATTTACGATATACTTTCAAATGTTTATTCAATATACATTCCTACTATATTATAATGTTAGTCCCTCTGATTCATGATCCATGTTTCATTCCCATGTTTATTCACTTGTTGGAGTTTTAGGTCACTCGTTATGTATTTGTATTAAATAGGTTATCCTTTTAAATTATATGATCTCAAAGGGAGTTAGGATCTCATTATCAAGATTAATAAAAATATTTTTTTCTAGTTTCGTGTTTTCAAATTATATTCATAATCCTCAAAATATAATAGGGATTCAATACATAGTTTTTATTTAATGTATAATTATACTTAAAATAATGTAATAATATATTCAAAAGGATTGGGTCTCAATATAGATCCTCATAATGTTAAATTTAAATTTATCACTAATAACTATTCTTATATAAAAAGTCGAATATGTATTGGTGGTCATCCATAACTCCACTGATGTCTAGAACATAATATTGGGGAATATCCTCCAATAACTGAGTCATCATCTCGGATTATCCATCTATCTGAGGATGGTTCATTATTAATAATAAAAATCGAGTCCCTAAGGAAAATTCTAAAAAATTCCAAAACTAGGACCTGAAATATGTTTATCTCTATCATATGAATCCCCAGGGAACACTATACAATCATAACACTTCATAGACATAAATCATTTTTAGATCATATATTGAGTGAGTCTCATTGATCTGTGTAGAATGTGAAGCTTTCATTATCCGATCAATAATCAATCAAAATATATAACAAATTTTCATGGTACTAGGTAATCCTAAAAAAATTTCTACTGTGACTTATTCAAATTTCTACATTGGAATAATATGTTACAGGAGAAAACACATAGAACACTACTTCTCGACCATTATTATCTTGTTGGTTGGGAATCATGAAAAAAATAGAAAAATATATTTGTTCATCCCTCTAAACTAGAACTTCCACATAAGGTTATAGTAAATCATGATAATTTTATAATGTAATACCCACTATGATATATGAAATTACATAATTGCATCTTCATTTATTGAATCTGGGACTGTAGATATAACATGAAAAAATATAATTACATCGTTTTCTAAGGACAATGTAGGTATGTGTTCACCACATTCTTGTGGTTTGCAGGTCACAAAAAATCAGTTTTATTCTCATGTCTATCCATTACATTGAATACTAAAGCAATTATGACCACCAATGGGGCACATGTCATCAATCCCTAGACCCTGGAAGCATATATTCTCCAATTAGAAAATGGGGCATCGGGTTCCATTGTTCCTCTAAAGGCCATCCACTAAGATCCTAGGCTACATTATCTTTATAACTATGATAATATATAATGAAGACATCATTTCCTTGTTCGTAGGATATATCAATGTTGAATATTTATAGATAATACTCTTATTTCCTTTAACTCAAATTCGAGTCTCGATGTGTGAATATATAGTGAAGCCTCTTGTTGTCCATTTAGAAAAATAATCTCTCACCAATTAGATATTGTCTCCAACACTACAAAACATAGACAATGAATTCAAGATCCAAGTCATGGTTAAGAGAGTTCTACTTATGGGATCATAGATTACATGAAATAAAAGGTAATAAATAACCCCTCTTAATCATTACTTCTAACAATCCTACACATGGTGACCCATAGTAAATAACATAGCCACTCACCGACAGGAAAATAAACAATATAGGAGTTGTAGTCATCCTTGTATTCAGATCATTTAAAAGAAATTTAAAGTATTTTATCCATGCAAAATAATCAACACTAATCATTATCACAATCATTGGTGTTGATAAATGGGGAAATACATATATAAAATTTAGACAGTATCCCAATAAACCACGAAATATTTTGATATCACACACATTCGGTGGACCTATTTTGGAAAAAAAATCCTAACCAATATTTTTTCCATAGATATATATATCTTAAGAACAAAAATCCATTTGAATTACACATCATGAATAAAAAATACTATATAAAAACATTGAAAATATTATGTTATTTGAGTGTACTAAGGACTATCTCAAGATGTCATGCAGGCTACACTGCAGTTGGTGTGTAGATTATGATATCATCTTAAACACCATGAAAATGTGTCAGGATATGGGTGGGAAATCTTGCCCATGGGATCCATGGGAACTGTTGACAAATTAATTATTCAAAATAAAATTACCATGTACTCATATACCCTACACCTATTCTGAAACTCCATCTCTGTGATGTGAACCTCTCTAACCTATACCTGGAAATAACACAATCGAAGATCAATCTGGGAGAAACATGGTGCTCCCCATAAATGATCAATGTTATTATAAATCATTAGTAAATTGTTTTTACTCCTAAAATTTTATTTATTTAGCTTCTATTAACCTATGTGGTTTCAATGAATTCCATACACATACTTTGTGAAAAACTATGTTCACTCCATAGTGATGTAGTCCCCATATAAAACCCTTCATCTCTTCATCCTAAAATAGTATGTCAAGCTCCTTTAAATCTACCGAAATCATATGATAAGGGGTTATAGGAATGGGTTATACACCATCCCATAATATAAATCTAAATATTAACCCCTATATTAGGAGGTATTCCTTTTAAATTCAACATGGAATTCAACACAAGAGAGATCCAAAAATGGAGAAATATATGAAGTGGTTTCCATTTATACTACTTGATGATCAAAGCAAAAAATTATATTACATGATCAATTCAATATAACTCCGGTCTGGATGCACTATCTCAAACCCTAACTCCAATTTTTTATTCATCATGTTCTTATCTCCCTTGGGAAATATAAATGTCACCTATCTCTGATAGAAATCGTTGTTGACTCCAAAACTGGTCAACAAGTACATTACAGTAGTCACATCAAATCTTTTAATCTCTAGGATCATGATGTCCAAAATATATCCATATCAATAAATTAATATAATAAAAATTGGTCATACCTATATATTTTCCACTTTTCGGCCCAGCTTTGTGGTGAGGGATAGAATCATAGAATAATACTTGACCAATAATTCAAGTCCAATTATAAATTTTGTATATATAATTTAATATGAAGAAAAAATATAAAAAAAATTGGAAGAAAATGTATAATTTATTAAGACCTTACCTCAAATAATAGATGATGCCTAACAACTATATGTTGTGTTATGACCCACAACATAAAATCTACCTACCTCAGCTCCACAACACTTTCACTAAGATGTATAAGGTGGCGGAGTCATTAACATCAAAGAATAATATTGAAAAACCAGGTTATATCCATGGCTCATAGATATTATTTTTTAAATCTAATATGTAACCTAGGAATTGAATAATTGGTGAACTGGGGAAGCTAAAATACAATTTATAACATCCACAGAAAACACTGAGGCGCTGAAAAATATATATGACAATGTATCATATTTAAATAGTTTACGACCTGTAGATCACATCCTTATGGGAATGATGAATGAATACATTACTCTACTACAATCCACATCCATACTATACATCCCTGGTCTTCCTCTACCTGCCTACTTATGTGAAATTTGTCATAGTTGTTGGAGATCTACCTACATGAGTATTGAATGGTGGAAGAAGACAAATTTATTGATTATCCTCTTGGACATTCTCAATACAGCTGGACATATATTGAATTTTTTTCTATGTATCTAGGTAAATGGTAATATCATGCCTTGTGATATTTGGATGATTATTGATCTTGAACATCTTATAATTTCATTCCTCATTTTAAACCAACATAGGATAAATAAATAATAGCTTAGTGAATCAATAAGAATTTACAGATACAATTATGGACCACTATGTATTATCCATGTACTATATCAATCATTACTGATGTAACCTGCAGTAGAGAAATTCCCTAAAGAACAGATCATTGAATGAATACTATGTGACATAGTCACATATTCAAGCCTATCCTATAATTCCCCACCATATCCAATAGAGTCCTTGTAGCATGAATGCTTTCATCTTCACTTTCATATCCTCATGTGTCAAAATGAAGTCATATAAATCATCTATGACACCAATCCATTCCTTTACATGTTTTGACACTCTGGACCACTAAAAGGAAAGTGGATGATGGAGATCACAGTATATATAGTAGTGGACCATAGATCTTTGTGCCCCTCCACCTTATGAAGGAATAACCAGAATATCTTCTCGATGAGCTGGTCCCACTGCCTGCATCACCAGAGTAGGTTTCGTATTGTTCCCCACTACACACTATTGAACATTATGTTCTGGAATATGGACATCCAATATTGGGGAATCATCCCAACCTATATTAGAGGGTGGTACCATCATTCTCCATTAGATGTACATTTACTGAAATGTTAAGGAAACATTTAGAGAACATAAATTCATTAGGATGGATACCAATTATTCTATTGCATCCCATATGGATCTTGAAGGAGTCTACCCATAACTCATGGTATATCTATACTACTACTAACCATGGTATCCATTAATAATCATTATTAATAGTTAAATATATATAAAATACATATTATCATTCTCCAGATCAACTAATTAATGAAAAAAAAAATATTAATATAATAATGGAAAAAATATATCACACAATCAAAGAGTGCATGCTTGTCTCGGATGGATATCACAATCAAGGAGTTGAATTATGGAAAAAATATTCTCTAACAATCATGTATATATATGTAATGTCATCCTATGTTCATAGACATGATATATGAGTGAACCAAAATCCCATTATATCGTATCCACAATCCAATCAATACTAACATGTATGTCCATCAAATATGATACGGATAGGAAAATGGAATCTCCCCTACTCAAGTCCCACATAACCAATATCATTCCTACAATGTTACAAGATGGAAAAAAAGAATATATGAAAAATTATACCTTATACCATTTATTAATGAATCAAACTGAACCACTAGGATTGATTGAGAGTTCCAAAGGATCTCATATATGCCTCCCAATATGAAATAGGCTACCATCTAGCAGTGCGGTTCTGAATTCCACATGTGGGGAGACTACACCCTCAATACCATATCAATGCACTAATAATATAAATAAAATATATCAAATTAGTTTAATAATGGAAGAAGATAATAAATCATAATGTAATATGAAAGGAAAAACATGTGATAGAAGAAATAAGAATAATTATAGATCTTATATGTTTGGAATGAAAAACCAGAGTCAATGTATGTACATAAATTAAAAAGTAACATTATGGGATCCTTTATATTATGTCCCAATACGACTCCAAACTTTAAATTATTGGATCAACCATTTAATACATTGTATTTTCCCATGCCTTGTTCCATATACATGAATTCATTCTTCATAATGTAATTCCTATACAAGGTTTGAGTAAAATTGTCGTGTAGGAATGGACAATTAAATGTAAAAAAAGTGATTACATTCATAATAGGAATATTCATTGATAATAACCTATGTTCATAAAATTATAAAAAATAATATTTTAAAAACCAATATAATAACCATGTCATCACATTACCCATTCATATATACATTAGATTCCTAATTGATGGTTGATTAACAATGTTGGTAGTGACTAAGATCTAGCCACATTGATGATAGAGATGTTACCCAATGTCTACAATAAATTGATTGTTGTTTCAAGCCGTAAGACCAAATCATGAACATATACTTAGTATTGTCATGGGACTATGTTTGATAGCATGACTTAGTACCCATAAGGAATCATATTCTTAAAAGGCCATAAGGATTTAGTACTATTAAATTGTGTATATATCCACCACCTCAATCATCACATTTCATGTGCACTCCCCCTAAAATGGTTAATCATACAATGATTGTACACATATTAAAGATAAAATTACAATATGTACAATTTAGTGTAAATACACTCAAATTGTCACATCATAATAATACAACCATCACATATCATCATGTGAATATAGTAAAATTATATTAAAACATGTTATTAATATCAATAATTGTAACAGGATACTCTAGTATTGCTTAAAGAAATTAGAATCATATATGGGAATCACACTCTACATGGAAAACCATAGTAAAAAACTATCAAACAATGTTAAGATACTTTTACAACACAATATGAATCAATACAACAAGAGCATAAAATGGAATACAAAGTTATGGAACTTAAATCCAAATATTTTTTATGAATTATTCTGTTTCTATCAAGGATTTGAGCCCAAAAAATGTGTCACACCCACAAATTAATTAACATTATTCCAGGGATTTATAAATTGGGTTCATGTACATCAATATATTCGTTTATAATGGAAGCCCACGAATATTCCATGTCAAGATTTATTTTATATAATTATACAATTTATGGATCTCAATAACAGAATTAGATCGAATTTATGATGAAGAAATGGACCTCAATTCATTAGATCCATATTTGATTGAATGATTGATTGTGAGTCACATTGTAATTAATGAAGAGAACCTTGGGTCTAGCCCTAGAATATTGATCCCCCAATAATACTTCAATAAAAAATAGATCCATTATGAGTTTCAAGGTGAATATGATCTCAATATGAAAAATATAATTAAGTGTTCAAAAAAACATCCATCTTTCATGAGGAATCATTCTTGGGTAAAGGATATATTGTTTTCACATAAAATAATCAACAAAATTGAGTACAGAATCATTAATAGATTATAGATCAGTAATAAATCCATTATTTGGAAGAGGATTTTGATAATAATTCATAAACACAAACCCATCAAAAATTCCTATTCAATGGTACATCGTATTCCAAAAACGTTATTTCATCAAAATAAGTGTTCCCTCGATAATCTTTGACATAAGGGATGATTCCAAAATAAATCATCCTAGAAAAAAAGATCCATCATAAATCATTTCTCATAGCTTAAGAATGATGTTTTTTTGTAAATATATAATAAACTATGAATTTTAGTATCACTAGATTGATCCAATGTTTAAAAACAATGTGAGGAAGATGGGAGATCTCTAGAAATGTTCGGAAGTTATCAAATTTGAAATTGGGGATTTGGGTCATAATTGGGTGTTTAAGAGGTTTAATACAACGTGGGATTAATATCCATTGTAGTTCATTTTATGGACCCTATGATTGGGGGAACCAACAAGATAGTGGGGCCACCTAGCTAGCTAGTGACCCTATCAAGCTACTGACTTTATAATGGCCTGTCGGTGCCCTTAGAAAAATCATATATGTTTTTCCAACAAGACCAACTCGCCAATCGGGAAGGCAGATACTCAAAGACCTGCAATAACTACACTATTGAGATATAAGAGTATTCTTTCTGGGATATGAAAGATTATAACCCCCATAATTCTATGATTTCACCCAACTCACTGCATATCCTTTGTTAAGTCTATTTTCACTAAAATGCAACCCCCCACAACCCATTATAGATATTAATCAATATATAATGCAGAATAATATATAAATGAAATATCATGTATATTTAAATCAGTAAGGATGTTACACCACCATTCCTAGATTTTCCAAAAATGGGTTTTAATGATAAATATGTTATTATGATATCATTGTGTCTATTTTATGATAAATTAGAAAACATATTAAATATATGATCAAGAAATGATCATAATTAATTTAAATTATTAATACAAATCAACTAAGAGAAAAATTATCTATTATTTTTAATTATTGACTTCATAAGACATTTCTTGTAACAAACTGTTATTTCATAGTATGTTATCTCATTAATGTAATTCAATAGCTTGCTCTACACGCAACATTGTGTTCGAGCGCACCACAACATATTAAACCAACCGTTAAAAAAAAGTTATGAATATTATTAACTAGATTTTGATTATTATATACTCTATATATTTTTGGCATCCATATTATGTGTTTCAATGACATTATATAAGAACAAATTCAAAATTTTTGGATAAAATAAGTTTTCTTCGAAAAATACAATTTTACCACATTTTAATGGTGAAACCTTATTAAAACAAATATGTGACTCTTTTATATATTCATTTTAATTAAATAAAATTATTATTTACAAGAGGGACATAAGAATGTTGTTTGGATAATGTTTTTTTACTTTTTTGATAACATTCATATTTTGATGAATAGTGAAAAATTCAATGTTTTAATTTAAAAAAACATTTTTAATAGAAATAATTTATAGTGATGAATTATTAATTTGAATGGTTTGGAAGTATAATTAGATTATATTTTTATCATTTAATTCAATTTTTACCATTGTAAGTAATTTCACATTAAAATTTGACATAAAACGCATGTCATTCTTCTTCTCGTTTTTTCTTTTTAAAAAAACCTGCTTTTTGGTTTTGACAACGAGAACTCATTTTAAATTAATAAACGAAACATATATGTTTATAATTTTGTAAAATAGACTTCATTATTCAATTTGGAATATCAATATTATATTCGGCTTATTTTTTGGTATTTTTCTGAAAACACTCAGTTTTTTATGAATAGTGAAAAAACATTGCGTTATTGGTTATAACCGATTTTTTTTAATAATTTGTTATTTTAATTTATTTATTTTCAGTAAAAGTAGATAAAAAATACCTATATATTTTTAACAGAATTTATTAGAGTCATTTTATAATATGTTTAGATATATAAAATTTTATCAAACATTTTACCGTTTTTACCCTCCTTCTAAGTGCATTTGCAAATTTGAATAAAACATAATTTTACGGATTCTGTGAGTTGAATTCCTAAAATTATAGAGGCACAATTTATATCTATAAGTAAAAATTTGTGGAATAATATGGAAATATTTTTTGGTGAATAGTAACATTTTACTTTTATTTAGAATGGTTAATATTAAATAGGGCAATTAAGGGTAAAATGTTATTATTATTTCACTAAAACATGTCCTATGTAAAGACCTGTAAAATTAAAGGAAATTTTTTTTCTAAATTTTCTTTGGAATTTTACAAGAACGCAGTTTTTGACGGCGCTTGATTCCGAGGCCCGGAGTGCCCGAAATTTCTATCTGAAGTTTAGCTCGGGTACGTTCAGTGAACGAACAAGCGAGAATTTTTAACTTTTGAACCGGTGCCCTGAATCAAATTCTGAGGGCACCAATGGAACTGCAGTGCCGGTAATGTCTTAGGAACTCATGTTCCGGAGATATGTTTACACGAGTGTTGATGATAAAAACTGTGGAAGTTTATTATATAATTACTCTACAATTTTTATTATTTTTACTATAAGTGTTTAGTTCTTGATGGAAGTTGGGTAACCACCAACCTCCCTTGGGAGGTTATGAGGGTGGTGGGGCCCACACGAACCCTACCACTTCATATTCACTAAAACCCCCCTCAACTCCCACTTTAATTTTGTTAACTTAAGTTATAACTTACGAATTTAATGTAATAAGTTTAATGAGGTTAGTTGTGTGTGGTTATTGAATTTAAAACTCTTGAAATTAAAAAGAGTTGTTGTGTTAATAAAATAAGAAAGGAACTTATATTATTTGGGTTGTTAGAGTTTGTCGTTGAGAGGTTTTGGGAAGAACATATTCTTCTTCAACGAATAACATCTCCACCGAAGATCACGGAGAACTTCTTCCGCGATGTTTCCTCTTTGGACGCACCTCGACGACAACAGAATCGACATTCGTTCTCCGCGACATCGGCCCGCGACGCGACGTCTCTTTCCGCAAAGGTTCTTCCGCGACGTCGTATCCATGACACGACGTTCTTCTTCCGCGTCGTCTCTTCCGCGATGGTTTTCCGTGACGAAATCTCCGACAACGACTTTGAATCTTCGCTTCGCGACGTTGACGTTATTTTTCCGCGACACCTGACCTCCGCGACGCTTGCCTTCCGAGGCTCGTTGACGTACATCGTTCTTGAAACCAATGTAGGGGTTTTATTTATTTAATTGTTCGTGGATACCAACATGATGATCTTTGTGGATTAAAACAAATTTTTATCGAATAACGCGAGGGGGTAGGACCACACAAACAGGGCCAACCCTCCTCCTTATTTTCATGTTGGTTTCTTTGTGGTTGGTACGAGAAAGCGTGGTGTTTTCACACCACCCGGTTTCATGCGGAAGGATAAGCGCGGTGCCGTCGTGCCACTCTGTGAAAAGAAATTCAAGGATGCGACGCCGTCACGCCACGTCGAAGAAAACCGAAGAAGCGGCGGCCGGAGCGGGGCCGCTGTGGAGGGTCGCGGTTTCGTCGCACCGCGCCGGACGTCAAGGGCCGCGGCCGGTTCCGGGCCGCAGCGGAGCAAGGTGACCGGCGGCCAAGCCGGGCTGCCGGTGTCGGAGTTGGAAGGGGACCGGCCACCGACGGTCCCGTTGAGAAGGTACCGGCCGGCCAGGTCGGGCCGGCCGGAATGGGGAGGAGCCGGGGGAAATAAATTCCCCCGGCCGGATCAAAGCGGCCACAATTAAGGGGTCGCGGTTTCATGAAACGGGAGGGGAGCCCCCCCCCCCCCTCGTGCGGGGCCGAGAAATGGCTCGGCCATTTTAGCCGAGCACCGACCGCGCTCCCAGCGCGCGGGTCGCCGAACCGCGCCGGCCGGGCCGCGCCGCGCCGTGCCAGGACGACCGGGGGGTCTCGGGGCGGGTCGGTCTGGGCCCGAAACCCCCATTATCAGACTGTTTGGGTTCAAACGCCTATATCGTGGGCTACAGATCTCCGATAGATGCACCGTCAGTTTAGTAGAAATCCATGGAACGAGATGGTCGTTTCGGTATATCACACATAAGGTTTCGGATTACTTTGGGTTTAGACGGGTTGGTTCGGATACGAAACCAACCGGGCCCTCGGAGCGGAAACACTCGTAACTTGAGCTCCGGACGTCCGATTGACGTGCCGTCAACTTTATTGGATATCACTTAATGAGACGGATCTTTTGGCTTACTCCGCTCGAGGTTTGGATGTCGTCGGTGTGCGGTGGTGTTGGTTCGCTCATGAAACCAACCGGGCCCCTGGAACGAAAAAGTCAATAACTCACAGACCAAGCGGCCAATTGACGTGCCTTCTGTCTCTTTGTTTTCCTCTTGATGAGACGGAACATTTGGCATACTTCGAATGAGTTTTGGTTGCTGTTGGATAGTGGTCGGGTTGGATGGTACCCAAAATCCAACCAGGCCCCTAGAACGGAAAAGCTGATTTCATTCAGACCAGACGTCCGTTTGACGAACCGTCATCGGTGTTGGTGATCACATTGAGAAAAAATCCCTTTGAGTATTCCCTATGAGTGTTCGAGGTATAGTTGAGTTACGGACGGATTGGTTGGCACACGAAACCAACCGGGCCCTGGGGACGAAAAGGCTAGTAACTCACAGACCGGGCGTCCGATTGACGCGCCGACTATTACGTTGAGACCCCTATGATGAGGCGGTCCTTTGAGATACTTATTCGGGGGACTTAGTTCTACTTGTAGTATCTACCTATAGCTCGTGGAGCGAACCCTCCCGGAGACGAGCGTATGGAGTACGGAGACCGTGTAGACGGCTGAGACCTGACGACTGCTTGACCGACTCGACTTGGAGTGAGTCGACTAGCCCAGTGGACAGAGCGCCCTATATTTGGTGACAGAACCACGGTGGACGGAGCGCCCGGTAGTTGGCCGCAAACCCGCGGTACTCGACAGGAGGAGTCCCTCTGTTGGATATTAGGGGGAGCGCCCAGTATTTGGCGACAAACCCTCAGCGGACGGAGCGCCCGGTAGTTGGCCGCCGACCCGTGGTACATGACAGGAGGAGTACCTCAGCAGTATTAGGTTAGTGAGTAGTACCTCGGAGTCATGATAGGACCACTGTACACTCCAGATATGGGGCTCTTCAGCAGTTACATTTTCAATAATGAAAATCCTGGTTTGAGCTGAGACTTTTGATCTTTGTGTTACCTCATGATTGAGATGGGGTTACTTGATAACTTAGGTATATGTATGGGCATATACCTATGTAGAGGTTATCTGTTGAGATCTTCTTTGTGGTTATCCTTGTTGGTTTTAGTGAGACCATGAGAGTCTCGGGGTCCCTACTGAGTATCGTTATACTCACCCCTGCACGGGCTATGCCCGCACCTCGTTGTGTTGGTTGCAGACGACGGGCAGTGCTGAAGGAGGCCGAGTGTTCGAGGACTGGACGGTACCCGGAGGTGGACTACACGACGAGTCATTATCCGGAAGTGGACTTTACGGCGAGACGAGACACGGAGGAGGTTGACAGGCGAGAGAGTTGAGGAGGCTATCTGTACCTACCCTTCAGGTAGGATCCGTGGTGGACGATCCAGGAGCTGCGCTATCTGTACCTACCCTTCAGGTAGGATCTGAGGAGGACGACCCAGGAGCTGCTTCCTACTTCCAGCTGTTTGTTTTTTTCTGGTGTACTTTCGTTCAGTTGTAGTTGCACTTTCAGTTGGGCTTGTATTCTGACCCATTTACTTTTCAGCACATTCTTTTATACTAAGTTTTTTTGCTTCCACTTGTAATCGGTGGTGTTTTGTTTACTTTTATAAAGGCAATGCATTCCCAGTTATCGGGATTTACGCCTTTGGTGCTAGTCGCCAGCCCCTGGCCTATGGAAGGCGGGCTTAGGGTAGTCACGGCTCGGGCTCCGAGGATGGGTCGTGACAAATTGGTATCAGAGGAGTCGGTTCTACCGCAGAACATATAACTCTGATATTTTCTTTCTGTGAATCGATAGTGTTAAGAGTACCGAGTGTGGTTTTCAGTTTAAGGAGTCCAGTGTTGGTGCGGGCGGCCGACGTATCCATACACCAGGACCCTGACAACTGATTTCCGACTTTGTGCATGAAAACACCGATTGCATGTCTGTTTCCAGAAGTTTTTTTTAAATATCAGCTCAAACCAGGTCATCTCACCAGGTAAAACGTTTGACCGTGCCACATTGTTTCATTCAGGATGCCTCCCCACGGATGATCAGCTAGAGCCCTGAGAGTTGTTCGTACTGACAGCCCGCCGAGCGACGTGGCCTCAGTACAGGGCTCTATTCCAGTTGAGGCACCAGCGGAGGCACCGGCGGTACTACTACCCATTGGGCCACCGATGCCACCAGCCCCAGCAGCAGAGGGTGCACGTCGCTTGAGTGCACTGCATGAGTTCCAGTGCCAGAGGCCACCCAGGTTCCGGGGAGAGACAGTCCCGCAGGCGGCTGAGGATTGGCTGGAAGCTGTGGTGAGAGTTTTCAGGCTAGTGGGGACGCCGACAGACTTCATGGTGATCCTTGCTGCCAGCCTTCTTCAGGAAGCAGCATGCAGATGGTGGAGCCTGATGCTCCAGATGCATGATGAGGCGAAACTTCTTGGGGAAGACTTCGAGAGCATGTTCCGGGCAGTGTTTGTACCAGCCACCCTTCGAGCTGTGCGTATACAGGAGCTAATTCAGCTGCGGCAGGGTAGCATGACAATGGCACAATATTCAGTGAGGTTCACAGACCTCTTGCGCTACTCCACAGATATGGTACGATATCTGTTCATCAGGGCTCAAACCTTCGATTAGGGGCTCAGGCGAGAGATTAGAGAATCTGATGTTTCTCATAGAATTCTGAAACAGACAGGGGTGTTGGAGAGAGCCCTCTTAGTGGAGAGTTTCTTTGCTGAGCAGTCTACAGCAGCACGACCCACCACTAGCCGGCTTGCGGCAGAGTCTTCTGCAGCAGACAGTAGACAGATGACGCAGAGGTCCAAGAAGACCATACCTACCGGTGGCCGACTGCAGGACTCAGGTTCAGTTGTGCAGGGCAACCGGGGTGGAGTCAGAGCCAGTCATGCCGATAGTGGACAATGTTACTCCTACGGTGGGATTGGTCACATGGAACGTGACTGTCCGACCCGCCATGCAGATGACCAGCGGTGTAATGAAGAACCTCCCAGCCAGAGGCAGAGGTGCGATCAGGGCATACTACAAGGAGCATGCGACCATGGAAGAGGAGCTGGTCGTGTAGCTGGAGGTGGACGACGCTTCGGGGTGTTGCCACCCCCACCACCAGAAGGCCCACCCCGACCACAGGGTACATGAGGACATGGGAGGGCTCAACTTCAGGCAGCTGAGGCCTATTTTCATGGAGCTCCGGAAGCAGATGGACAGGAGTGGGACTAGCTCTAGACCTAGAGGCTATTGACCCTGCTGCTTCTAGTTTTGTTGGTGTTTGTTTGTAGTTGCATCGTGTCTTTGTACTATGAGCTGCAATAATAAAAAAAGACACTTATCTTTGTGATGTTTTCTTTCCTATCCCTTTTTTTGGGTTGATACTGAGTGGTTTCGGTTAAAACTGTTGACTTGAACCTCACTTTCGAGATTTCTATTGGAGGAGTCCTAGTGACCTCACACTGATGCTGACAGTGTGACTCGACCCTTGGAGGCAAGAGTAACAGTTGGATCTCTTGGTAGTGACGTCGAGGCCTTACGACGTCATCCATGGCATGAATGCAGCATTCATATCATGATTGACTGTATTAGGCAATGAATGTGGTTTATCCAGGGGATGAGACTGTATTTCTCTTATCGGTAAAGAAGAAATCATAGCAGCTCTTTAGAGACTAGAGAAGGTCCAGGTCATCCAAGAGTGGATGAGGACAGCACAGGGCCGACAGAAGCCTTATGCTGATAGGACTTGGAGGCCTCTAGAGATCGAGGATGGCGATCACGTCCTTATACGGGTCTCACCTCGACGAGGTTTATGGAGCTGTGTCCAGGGAGGCATGTTATCTCCGAGGTTCAATGGGCCTTTCTAGGTCCCCAGCTGGGTAGGCGAGGTGGTTTACCACTTGACCCATCCACCTCAGTTGCACTAGGTGCACGACGTTTTCCAGGTATCACAACTGAGGAGATACATGCTCGACCTTTCGCACATCATCGACCATGAGGAGCAGGACAATGGCGATGGGGTTACTTCCATGGAGGTTCTAGTGGGGATCAATTATCAACAGGAGGGGTCCTAAGAGGACGATCAATTCCTCGGGTGCACTTTCTCTGGATGTACGAAAACCTCCAGGTGAGAACATGGGAGTGGAAGGCTCAGATGCGTGCTCTATACAACTTTTGTAACCCTAGTTTGTGTTAAAGCTTTACGAGGACGTAAATCCCTGAGGGGGGAGTAATGTAAAGACCCGTAAAATTCAAGGGAAATTTTTTTCTAAATTTTCATTGAGATTTTACAAGAACGCAGTTTTTTACGGCGCTTGATTCCGAGGCCCGGAGTGCCTGGAATTTCTATCCTAAGTTTAGCTCGGGTACGATCAGTGAATGAACGAGCAGGAATTTCTAACTTTTGAACCGGTGCCCGGAATCGAATTCTGAGGGCACCAATGGAACCGCAGCGCCGGTAATTTCTTAGGAACTAATGTTCCGGAGATGCGTTTACATGATTGTTGATGATAAAAATTTTGGAAGTTTATTTTATAATTACTCTACAATTTTTATTATTTTTACTGTAAGTATTTAGTTCTTGATGGAAGTTGGGTAACCACCCAACCTCCCTTGAGAGGTTATGAGGGCGGTGGGGCCCACACGAACCCCACCCCTTCATATTCTCTAAAACCCCCCTAAACTCCCACTTTAATTTTGTTAACATAAGTTATAACTTATGAATTTAATTTAATAAGTTTAATGAGGTGAGTTGTGTGTGGTTATTGAATTTCAAACTCTTGAAATTCAAAAGAGTTGTTGTGTAAATAAAATAAGAAAGGAACATATTTTATTTGGGTTGTTAGAGTTTGTCGTTGAGAGGTTTTGGGAAGAACATCTTCTTCTTCAACGAAGAACATCTCCACCGAAGAACGCGGAGAACTTCTTCCACGACATTTCCTATTCAGACGCACCTCGACGACAATGGAATCGACGTTCGTTCTCCGCGACATCGACCCGCGACGCGACGTCTCTTTCCGCCACGGTTCTTCCACGACGCCGTATCCGCGACGCGACGTTCTTCTTCCGTGTCGTCTCTTCCGCGATGGTTTTCCGCGACAAAATCTCCATCAACGACTTCTAATCCTCGCTTCATGACGTCGACGTTCTTTTTCCACGACGCCCGACCTCTGCGACGCTCACCTTCCGCGGCTCGTTGACGTACACCGTTCTTGAAACCGAGGTAGGGGTTTTATTTATTTATTTTTTCGTGAATACCAACTTGATGATCTTCGTGGATTAAAACCAATTGTTATCGAATAACGCAAGGGGGTCGGACCACACAAACACGGCCTACCCTCCTCCTTATTTTCATGTTGGTTTCATTGTGGTTGGTACGAGAAAGAGTGGTGTCGTCGCACCACGCAGTTTCATGCGAAAGGATAAGCGAGGCGCCGTCGCGCCGCGCCGTGGAAAGAAATTCAAGGATGCGACGCCGTCGCGCCGTGTTGAAGAAAACCGAAGATGCCGCGACCAGAGAGGGGCCACAGCGGAGGGTCGCGGTGCCATCGCACTGTGCCGGACTTCAAGGGTCGCAGCCGGTTCCAGGCTGCGACGGAGCAAGGTGACCGGCGGCCGAGCCGGGCCGCCGGTGTCGGAGGTGGAAGGGGACCGGCCACCACCGGTCCCGTTGGGCAGGTACCGGCCGGTCAGGTCCGGCCGGACGGAAAGGGGAGGATCCGGGGGAAATAAATTCCCCCAGCTGGATCAAATCGGCCCCAATTAAGGGGCCGCAGTTTCATGAAACGGGAGGGGCAGCGCCCCCCCGTGCAAGCCGAAAAACGGCTCGGCCGTTTTGGCCGAGCACTAACGGCGCGCCCAGCGCGCGGATCGCCGAACCGCGCCGGCCGGGCCGGACCGCGCTGGGCCGGGCCGACCCGGACCGAGGTCGGGTCGACCCGGGTCGGGCCGACCGGGGGGTCTCGGGTCGGGTCGGTCCGGGCCCGAAACCCCCGTTATCTGACTGTTTGGGTTCAAATGCCCATATCATGGGCTACGGACCTCCGATCGATGCACCGTCAGTTGAGTAGAAATCCTTGGAACGAGACGGTCGTTTCAGTATATCACACTCAAGGTTTAGGATTACTTTGTGTTCGGACGGGTTGGTTCGGATACGAAACCAACCGGGCCCTCGGAGCGAAAACGCTCGTAACTTGAGCTCCGGACGTCCGATTGACGTGCCGTCAACTTTGTTGGATTTCTCTTAATGAGACGAATCTTTTGGATTACTCCGCTCGAGGTTTTCATGCTGTCGGAGAGCAGTCGGGTTGGTTTGCTCACGAAACCAACCGGGCCCCCTAGAATGAAAAAGCCAACAACTCACAGACCGGGCGTCCGATTGACGCACCGTCTGTCTCGTTGTTTTCCTCTTGATGAGACAGAACTTTTAGCATACTTTGACCGAGTTTTGGTTGCTGTTGGATAGTGGCCGCGTTGGATTGTACCCGAAATCCAAACGGACCCCTGGAACGGAAAAACTGATTTCATTCAGACCAGACGTCCGTTTGACGAACCGTTAGCGGTGTTGGTGATCACGTTGAGAAACGGTCCCTTTGAGTAGTGTTCGGGGTATAGTTTATTTACGGCCGGATTGGTTCGCACACAAAACCAACTGGGCCCCAGGGACGAAAAGGCTAGTAACTCACAGACAGGGTGTCCGATTGACGCGCTGACTGTTGCGTTGAGACCCCTATGATGAGGCGGTCCTTTGAGATACTTATTCATGGGACTTAGTGATACTTGGAGTATCAACCTATAACTCGTGGAGTGGACCCTCCCAGAGACGAGCGTACGGAGTACGGAGACCGTGTAGACGGCTGAGACCTGACGACTGCTTGACTGACTCGACTTGGAGTGAGTCGACAAGCCCAGTGGACGGAGCGCCCGGTATTTTGCGACAGACCCACGGCGGACAGAGCGCCCGGTAGTTGGCCGCAGACCCGCGGTACTTGACAGGAGGAGTACCTCAGCAGTCTTAGGTTAGTGAGTTGTAACTCGGAGTCGTGATAGGACCACTGTACACTCTAGAGACGGGGCTCTTCAGCAGTTACGTTATCGATAATGAAAATCCTGGTTTGATCTGAGACTTTTGATCTTTGTGTTATCTCATTATTGGGATGGGTTACTTGATAACCCAGGTATATGTATGGGCATATACCTATGTATAGGTTATCTGTTGAGATCTTCTTTGTGGTTATCCTTGTTGGTTTTAGTGAGACCATGAGGGTCTCGGGTTCCCTACTGAGTATCGTTATACTCACCCCTGCACGGGCTATGCCCACATCTCGTTGTGTTTGTTGCAGACGATGGGAAGTGCTGAAGGAGGCCGAGTGTTTGAGGACTGGACGGTACCCGGAGGTGGACTACACGACGAGTCAGTATCCGGATGTGGAATTCATGGAGAGACGACACACGGAGGATGTTGACGAGTGAGAGCATTGAGGAGACTATCTGTACCTACCCTTCAGGTAGGATCCGTGGTGGACGATCCAGGAGCTGCGCTATCTGTACCTACCCTTCAAGTAGGATCTGAGAAGGATGACCCAGGAGCGTCTTTCTTCTTCCAGCTGTTTGTCTTTCTCTGTTGTACTTTCGTTCAGTTGTAGATGCACATTCAGTTGGGTTTGTATCCTGGCCCATTTACTTTTCATCACTTTCTTTTGTACTTAGTGTTTTTCTTCCGCTTGTACTCTGTGGTGTTTTGTTTACTTTTATAATGACAATGCCTTCCCAGTTATCGGGATTTACGCCTTTGGTGCTAGTCGCCAGCCCCTGGCCTATGGAAGGTGGGTTTGGGTTAGTCACAGCTCGGGCTCCGAGGACGGGTCATGACATCCTAATTATATTTAATAAGAATAATTATACCAAAATAACCTTAGGAATAAAATATGATTCTCATTTATCCACTTGTATTAGATTAGGACTTTAATTATTATTTTATTTAAATAATAGTTAAAAGAGTTAAATTCAATGTTTTATAACTAGACCATTTTTAATATAGGATTAAACAGATTATAAAATCGACTATAAATATTTATTATAAATATAAAAAGATTTCCTACATAATGGTATTTTATTTATAATTTTTAGACATTGAATAATTAATGTTATTTATGACACAATGATGATGCAGTAATTACCTTATTAATGAAATACTAAACAATTGATATTATAATTATCCAAATAATTGTACATTGAGTCTAACGAAGCATTTCACTAATTTAATAAGTTAATATGACATTTTAGGGTTGGTAAAATAAATTTTATTCGTAGTGATAATGTTTTATGGCTTTCAAAAAAATAAAATACTAAATAGTGTCAAAAATGACATAATTGAGTTTTTAAAAAAATAATATATTATTAATTGATATAACAGCCTTAAAAATATATGGTTCTACAGAAAGACTTATATAATAAAATATATGTCATTAATAAACCACTTGGGGTTCCATTTTAATTTTATAGTATGTTTATTTAACATATAATATAAAAATACAAAGTGACATGGTAAATGTCAATCTATTTAACTAAGTGTTATATCTAAAAGATAAGGTTAATATGATAACCTAAACCTGTCTAAAACTTATTGGTAGTGATTTTTTCGACTCATACCCACCTTATAAATTAAATAATACATTTTGGAAACATTATATACCGAAAATGTTTTTATTATAAAATAACATTTCATGCTTTTCCTAAAGTTACCCTCACCTCTCTTATAAAATAGTACTTACCCTTCTCCTAATTTCACACATAAAAATCCATTTGGATTGGCCAAACCCTACCAATATATCCTCCAAACCATCCTTCCATCATCTTGGTGGACTTCCATTGGTGAGAAATCATTCCTAATGATACCTTTTAATTAAATCAAAATGAAGAACCCGAAGAAGAGGTAAATATTTCATCATCTCTTTCATGTTATTTTCTTCATGCACATTCCCTTTCTTTTTTGTTTACATTATAAAATAATAAATCCAATATTTTTTATATAATTTGATGTTATTATAAAAATTATACAACAATATTCATTATTTTATCCATCCTATAAATGACAAAGTCACCATACGCGCATATGTATAGATTACCATCTCCAAGTCGTGGTGTAGTTTGTTATTCAAACACTTCATTATTTGGATATGTATAACAATGAATATAAATGTTGTAAATAATAAATATAACATGTTAATAAATCTGAATATATTATATACCATCCAATGACATACGATTTTCTACATCAATATAATGATATTGTCGCTCGTGTGTACGTACAGATTACCGTCTACATGACGCGATGAGATTCAATTCCACGTTCACCATTCAGCGATGATTATAAAATATATATAATTAATAAGTATTTAATATATTACATAATAATGATACTGGACATATATATATATATATGTACTTAGATATATCTTATTCACTTAGTTCCATTCAATATGATATGAAAAAGGAAAATGCTTTTATGCGTACGTACGGCCTACAGTTTCCATAAAAGGTGTTTTCCATTTCATATATATGTATATTATACATATTTATATTCAATATATATATGATATATAAATTTTTTTATATTATGGAATTATTTAAATCATGATCTATGTGATACAATCGAGAGTAACAAGTTAAAACACGTACGATAAAGAAAGTGATTATTACAAAAAATGTAAATTTAACATGGAAATTATTATTAAATGGTTTGTATAAAGTCATAAATGAATCATTTATAACATCATAAATATTAATATGAGCCTGTTATAATTTAATAACTTACTAGGGTCTTTATAAATGAGGTTAAACATACCCTCTACTAAAGGAAAGTGCAAGGTAAGGGTTAATTCCTCAATCTCATTATTATCCGTGATTGTTTATGTATATGTTTTTAATGGGGCATATTTATTATCCATGACCACATTTCTTAAAAAAATTCTAAATGATTATTTAAAGGGACAATTTAACAGAAAATCCATTTTAAATTTTTTAATGATTTATTATTTTAAACCTTTCTCATTAATGACTATGTTTTCCAAATGATATTATAGATTTATTTATATGGACATGAATTCTTTAAAATGATAATTCCTTTCAAACATAAAAACGTTGTATGGGACCATTTGATTCAAAAATATATTTTAAATGAATTCATTTATAAATTCTGTGACTTTTAAAATGATTTCATGATATAGGGATATTTCTCTCGAAGTGTTTTACTAATCATTTTCAATTATGTCAACATCCTTTACTAGATATTATTCTTTATCGACGTTGATTTTTTATAAAAAAAATATTTCATATTCTATTGAAGGTTTTGTGATATCATTGACTATGGATGTGTAATTTTTATACCATTAATGGTTTATGGATAATTTATTGACATTTCATATGCTAGTTTTAAAACGAATTTTTATGTTATGTTTAAACCTTTTCATATGACGAATGCATTGGAATTAGTAAGGGATGGGTGGAGCTTGCTATAGCTTCTCGATGCATCGGTGGGTCTCATGAAACAAACTAGTGTCTTGGTGCAAGGCATGGACTATGTGGTTATAATGTCTGGAATTTTTCATTCCATCATTATTAAAGTGGATATAGATATTGTATGTGATTATTCAACTATTATTATATCCATGTGAATAAGTAAATGGAATTATTTTATTGTATCTCTACCATATTATTCCGAAATATAAGTTCAAAAGACATATGTTTTAGTCATATACATTGACATAAATGTTTATGCTTATTTATGAATGTTTTCACTATATTGTTATCCTTACCGAGCATCTGAGCTCACGCATTTCTTGGTTGGTATTTTCCTAGGATTCCAAGAAGTGTATTATGATTGACAATTATGGTTAAGCTAGGGGATTAATTTCATTCTAAAATGATAAGTTTATTTTGTGTTTTATGTTCTAATGTGTAATTTTATGTTCATGTATGTAATCTTTTTACAAGGATTCCTGAACTAATCTGTCCTTCGGGACATTATTCCTTGTTATCATGCCAATGTATTAAAATAATGCACTGACTCTGGGATTCTAGGGTCGGGTCATTACATGTCTCATCTTTTTAAATTATTTCAAATTATTACATATCACAATAATAAATTCTAAATAATTTAATATTTTTTTGTGATATTAAAACCAAACGACCTCATAATCATCAATTTATCATGATAGGCTTATTTTTTGTCTAGTTTAACAACTTAAATTAAAAATACTATAAATTTATATCAAGGTTGAATATGTAAACATAATTACTGGTATAATAAGATAAAAATATTTAAATAATGTTTCTATGATTTTGTTCTAGTAATATTATATCAAATTTTAACTCATTTATTAAGGAAAAATGATTTGTTGTTTAGGAATCCCTCAAACATGTTCATAAACTTTGTAAATATCATAAAAACCTTTTCTTTTAATTTAATTGTCATTTAATGATTCAATTTGTTAATATAATTAATACATACATTGTTTTTACCAGTCATTTTTACTCTAATAAGTATATCTAACACCACATTCTAAAAATTAGAGACAGATTAATAATATTTATATGTATATAATGATTTTAAATGATAATTATAAATGGATATATTAATGAATGTGGTTATTGGGTATATATATAGTGATCCTAATTTAATAGTTCAATAAATTATGTGTAACTGCAGAACTGATCATGACCGAGGTAATGGTTCTAATCTCAAATTATTCTCTATGAGGCATGATTATTATTTCAAAATTAATTTAATTTATTTCATGTTTGTTTAACTTATTTGAGATATAATATGAAATATAATATTTTAATTATTTTATTTTATTTTCAATTACAATCACACTCATTCAATGAAGTTCTACTAAAATGTTACTAAAACGACAAGGGTTCGTTACCTAAAAATGTAATTTCATGAGATGCATATATGTTATGATCGATGTATAACATATAATGGTGTTTTCACTACCTATGTATAGAAAATTATAATAATTTTTTCTCCATGGGTAATAATAAGAAAAATCAATTCCTTTTCATTAAATGTATTTTAAACAATTGATAATGTTGTTGTAATGATTTTCGTAGTCCAATTTTTTTTATTGATTTATGATCATACACTATTAATTAAAAGTTGGGTACATTCATCCCAGTAATTTTATAATGTGGTGTTATTTTTATTTTATATGAATTTAAATTTCTATATTATAGTACACATTTGTTAAATACTTTTTATTTAAAGTGATGTGTGACTCATAAGGGATTTATAAATCATGTATCATTTCCTTGAGTCATTTTTTTCATGATCCTATTTTTTCAATGATTCTGTTATAACAACATAATATTTAATTTTTTTATTGTTTCCCCACCTCTATTTGTAAAATTTAAATTTGATATAGAATAATGTTTTCTTACACTTTTTACATTGTATGTTTTGAACAAAGGTAATTTGTGAAATAGTAAAAATGGTTTTTCCTTTCACTTTCAAATGTTTTCTTCTTAATCTCCAAATTTCCACAAGATTAACCACATGAATTTTTTATTCCCTTTTGGTGAATATTATTTTTAAAATTAATTATTTTCAATAACTAATCAAAACACCTTAAAAAAACTTTTTTACATTACTTGTATCATCATATTTTACTTCAATGTTAATAATGTTGTCTTAAAGCTATTATAAATTTATACAAAAATTTTCATTTTAATTTTCAAATGGATTTTAAATAATATACATTTGCCATTATTTATACTATAATATATATAAATATATTGGATGATTTAACTAATGGTACAAAAAAGTCCATGTCCCGATCACTTTTAGGGTGGTATTATTCATGAAACGTTTTTCAATGTTGTTTTATATCAATATCAACTACCTTATATTATTTTGAAAACATCTATAGTCTTTGTATAGATAGATTATGGTCATGGTTATCATGTAATGAATTATTTTTAAAGTAATATCTATATAAATTGTGAATATAGCATTTTATATAATTTTATAAGGATGATGTTGACATAGAATGAATGTTATATATTGAAATTGATAAATTATTAGTGTTCTATTTATTGGTTTTCGAATATATGATCTTTTGTAAAATTAACTATGTGTTGTTTGACCATCCAATGTATTTATCTGTAAGGGTTGTGATCATGTAATCTCTTTTGTTGACATGGGGATTAGTAATAAAATTGATGATTAGTGTTGACTTCAAATTTAGGTTTATTGTGTATGGATATTCATTATTTTTTTCATTATATGAATATGCACATTTTTATTAAAAAAAGGTTCTATAAAAAATGTTATGTTATGTCCTGTTGAATCTTATGATTAATGTATTTGAATTAATCTGGTGATGGGTGGAGAAAAAAATTAAATATGCCCTGATGCATCGACTGGTCTTTTGAGACAATATTTCCAGGTATTGGTGAATATTTATGCCCGCATCATTATAGTGATTTGTTACAATGAATTTACATAATTTTATAATGTCTAATAATACACATTCCATTATTATATGATCTATATTATTGAAATCCCCAATTCCAATTATTATTATGGATATTAAATGATCACAATTTCAATTGATTGAGACATTTTTTATAATATATATTATGTCCACATTTTGTATACCATGATTATTTTTTAGACAGATTCAGTTATATGATTCCCTATCTGTGTGTATAATATCACTAAGTTCATAGGATTCAATTCCCCATATTATCAAAATATATTATTCATCAAATGTTTAGAAGTATTAAATATGTGATAAAATTTATGGGAGATGTGGAAGACTCATTATGTATCAACTAGGTTTATATAATATAGAAACAGATTTCTATTTGATTCAAAGATGCTGATAATTTTTAAATATTTTTTGTCTTAATTAACTATGTCCAAATACCTAAAAATACCTTTTGGATTTAATAGGTGGAATTATTTGAAATTAAGGATTATTATATGAAATCATTTATAGTGGGTATCATAGTGAGTAAATAAGGTGTGCGTTTATGGAACCAGATCCAGTAGTTAGAGTTTAGGGTGTTATATATTTTATTCTCGAACATCAACAAAAAAAAAGTACAAGAATTTTTTAAATAATAATAGAGATATTGATAACATATTTTATATTTTTTTTATGTTTTTGAAAAATTAAAATATGAAAATTTTCAATTTTATTTCTAATAAGTTATTTTTAGTGGAACATTCAATCAAATTCCTATTGAAATTTATATAAGAAATTCCTATAGAATTTATCACTAATAAATTTTTGGTTAAAATTATGAGTATTCGTTTCGAATATGAAATTAAAATTTCAATTTTGTTCTATGAATATCAAAATAAAATTCATTGTAAATTCTCATTGAAATAGGGTCAAGAAAAATCAAATGAAAATTTCTTCTATAAATGTAATTTTGAAACTATTCTTTATATTTTGTAGTAATTATTGACACATTGTTTAGGTTTTAAAAACTTAAAAACACATAATTTGATATCCTCTTGATTTTAAATATGGTGTTCACTTTTATATTTTATAGTAGAATGTATCACTCAAAAGTTTTACATGATAAAGCCAGTGTAAATACTCTATTTTCTTATTTATTTTTTTATTCCATATTTTATGTTTTTAATATTTTAATATGAATTAGAATATTATATTTTTTAGTAATATTTAATATTTTTAAAAATTAATTTAATGAATTAAAATAATATATATATATATATATGACAATAAAAAAATTAAATCAATTTTATAAATTGTTAATATTAAAATTTATACTGGAAGTGAATATTTTTTGTGTAATTTAAAAATAGAAAATAATTTTTAAAAATTATAATGTATTTTACTAAGAATTTTTCATAAATAATTATACTGAATTAAATAGTTTAAAAATTACATTGAAAGTTTACATGGTAATTCATTTTTAAAAAATTTATGGAATAAATATTTTATTATTATGGTTAAATGTTTTTTCCAATGAAAATTACACCTAAATTTTAAATAATAATTTTACACTGAAAATTATTAATGGAATTTTGTCTCTGAAAAATAAACTCAATGAATTTATATGAAATTATCTATTTTATTTTAAATTTATTTCCAAATTATTTATAAAATTCATAATTTTTGTGAAATATACAAGCATTATTTTTTATTATCAAATTATTTATTAATGATAAAAATGAAAACGACTCATATAATATCATATTTAATCATGAAGTATAAATTTATATTAAATTCATTACAATAGATTTTTCAATTGTAAGAATAAGAATATGAATACAATTTTTTTTTAATAAATTATTGTTGAAATACACATTAGAAACATTCAAATATATTTTACACATTAATTTTTTAGTGAAAAAGTTTCCATATAAAAAGACATGTAGAAATTGGTCTACCTAATTTCTAGATTCGTTGTACATAAAATCTTAAAACATTAATTATGTTAAAGAATTTAATGAAATTTTAGAGTGAATATTTCCAAAAAAAATCAATGAATAATTCCACTTTTTCTTTGTATTATAAATGTCCATTATAAACACTCTATAGTATAACTTAGAGGAAATAAGATCATATATTTATTTTTACTGAATCATATTATTATATTTTAAAATTTTCAATATAACAAATAGGGATTAATTTTTTATTCATTAAATAGGTTACAATTTTTAAAAAGAATATAATTTTTACATATGAAAATTTAATTCAATTTTAAAATTATTTATGGTTTAAATTTATAATATAAATAGAAAATTTCAGTGTAAATCCACTCTAATATTTTTTTTGGATAATTTATTATTTAAATATTCTCCATGAATTTCATGGGAAAATATTTTAAAGAAAAAGTTACTATTAAATTTCATTTTATTTTTTATATGAGATTTATTTTTTTCTCTATGAATAAATAATTTATTTAGAAAATCGATTCATGAAATATATTTGAAGATTAGAATATGAATGTTTTTTAGTAAGGTTTAGGAAAAGGAATAATGCTTCCAAATATATAAAGCCCGAAAATATTATTTATGAAATTTATTATCAATTTTTTTAATATCCCAATATATTATATAAATATATATTAAAAAAAATAACTAAAATTTTACAATTTGTTTTTTATATTAATTACATTATATAATGACTATATTATCAAAATATATAATTAGTTTATTAAACAGAAAAAATTATAATAAGGTATAAAAGTAAGAAAATATCCAAATTATGAATATTTTACATAAAAACCTAATAGATTGGGAAAATAATATTTACTGATTACAAAAAAAATAGGTAATTTAAAATAAATTAAATACACATATTTTTCACAATATTAGAAATCATGTTAATGTTGTATGTAAAAACTGTTTTTCTATTGGATTGATAATAAAATAAAATAAAATATATGGTATTATTAATTAGAAGTAAAATATTTAGACCACTGGAAGAAACTAATATCATCTAATAATACCCTAGTAGAAATAGAATATAAATAATAAAACATATAATGAAAAAAAATATAATTTCTCCTTGTATAGTTTAATAAAATAAAAAAAAATTTAAGATTAATTCTCATGTAATTAAAATTGAATATGTCATAATTAAATGCATTCAATCCTGAATATATTAGAAAATATAAAACAAGATATAAAAACTGAAATACAATGTTATGAACATGATAATAAAATATAATTAAGTGATAACATTGTTAGTATGTCCGTTATAGAACTCGCCATTACATATCTACGAGAAAAATAGAAAACGAATTATTACAATTTATTCTATTTTACCTGGGAGGAGTTGGGTAGAATGTCTGTTGGTAATATTTCATTAAATAATATAATAACTAATTATTTAATTTCACTAGTATTATGTTTATTGGTATATAAAATAATTTTTAATTATTATCCTATGGTAATAAAGGAAACAAAAAAAATTTATTATAAATTGAACTAATACAAAAAAAATAAGATTAGTAAATTAGAATAAATTAATTTCAATGTAAATTGACATAAAATATGAATTTTAAAATTATAATATTTTTCCAATATTTATAACACCACATATAGAATTAAAGATGTAATTAATTCCTTGGAAAAATATATATTAATTTTTTGGATTTAGATATTTTTTTTCAACATAGTGTAAAAACATATATATATATATATAGGAAAGTATGAAATGAAATATTAACCTCAAATTTATTAATTTAAAAGAAAAGAGATATATACTTTATAATTTTAAAATTTCTATTATATTGTTTGTGGGATAGTAGGGGGCATGATATGGAAGTGTGTCTATATTTTTATATAGAAGTGGTTAGTGGTAAAAAAATTTGAGGGTAGGGAAGGGAGAGTGTATTATGAGAGGTTGAGTAGGAACCAACTTTTTGGGGTTCTCATGCGAGGAATCTCACAACCTAGATACATCTCCTATAAAAAAAATACAAGAAATATATATAAATTATATTTTACCGTTACTGTGTCAACCAAATAAAATATATTAATATATGATAATGATATGTCATAGTTGTAGGGATTAAATACATTTTTTACCAGTGGGATTAAGCGTATTTACATTAAGTGTTATAGTTTTTGTAATTTTCATTAGATTTAGAGTAGAACTATAGATAAATGTTAGGGGATATGGTTTGTTTATGTTTATTTATTAAACATTTCCCAAATATTCCCCAATACCATTTTTTTATAAATCCCTAGGGCTTACTCATATTTCTCTTGGTCATAGTCCACCTTTATATATTTACAATAAAAAAGTGTGTTTTTGTTATATTTTTCGAGGACATCATAGATAATTTTATATTATATAATAAGTGAAAAATGATTTATGGGCCAATCATTCTATTTATTATGATATTCTATATCGATTTATGAATGTTACACAGATCTTATAATTGAACATTGTAAACCATACAAGACACATTATATTTTATATATATGATAGTTGTAACAACCCAAACCAGTACATGTCAATATAGTCATTGAAAACATTGGTATTAATGATCCTAATACTGATGATAAATAGTTATTTTGACAGTAAAATGTAATTTATAGATGAATATTATAATATAAAATGGATATTTTGAGTTCGATATTCTGGAGGGAAATGATCAAATAATATTTTTATGCATCATGTAAATTATGTGGATGTGGTGGCATAAAATCCTGCCATTCGAACCCCATTGGAGTACAAAGATGTTATTTAGGACATGGAAATGGGATGTGATTATGACCACCCCACATATGGATAATGGTTGAATTATAAGGTATATTTTTCATGACTCATCCCCTGGGGCCTATACCATGACTACCCCATGCCTGCCTTCCATAGGCCAGGGTCAGGAGACTAGCACCGAAAGGCGTATTCCCCAAAACTGGGAAGGTATTTCCTTTATAACATGTAAACACACGCAACCAAGGACACAAAAAGATTCGAACACAAGTAAACTGTATAGTAAAAGGAGTATGTACATTAAGAAAAAGGGGCCAGAACACAAGCCAAACTGGAAAGTACATGAAAAATTAAATGTACAAGTAAACTGAAACAACCCTTCTGACCTCCCACCAAGGATACTACCTGATGGGTATGACCACCCACCGTGCTAGAGAGGTAGCGATCAACATATACGTTCTTAATTCAAGTAGGATGTTAAGAATGGTATAAGGGGGTATAAGTCGACAAAAAAACCTACCGTGAGTTCGTTGGAGAGCGTATGCATTTGAGGAAGTGTCAGCGTCTGTGGTCCCCGCAACATGTGTTCAACGACGCTGCTCAATCGCCGTTCACCGGTTCGTGGTTAGGATCGCTCGTCACCGCCTACCAAAACTGGCTCTGTCCTCCATGTTTTCGGCATCATAGCACTTTACTAGGGATTCGTTGTTTACTGAAGTCGTGGAAATTCCTCCCCCAAAATCCATATAAATAGTAGAGGGGGAAGGTAAGTAACGATCATGGAATTTATGAAGGTTAATTTAATAAGAACCATCATAAATTCCAATTGCGTTGTTACATAGTATTTGCAAGGACCTTCCATTTAATTTACATTGGCGCAATTAAATGAGAGTTTGAAGAGTCACCTCCCTCATTAAAGAGGGATGTTAAGTGGGTTGGGTGTTCTCCACCATAAAGAATTCAATTTGGTTGGTTTCCATTCTCAAGTGGTCCCCACCACTTCAAATAAAAATATGGGAGGTTTTAAAAATATAATAAATGTTTTTCTTTATTTTATTTTTATTCTTTTAACTCTCCTGTGAAATTCAAAAAAAACATACTTTCACCCTCGACCTACTTTGGTCATGGTGAAGTTCTCCTTATTTGAATATCGGTGAAACGAGTTCAACGACGCCCTCAAACGTCAATTCCAAACACCTATTCAAAATTTATATAATTCCTCTCATGCGTTTACTGAACTTACTCGAAAAAAAGTTTGGAAAAATTATAATAGTCACCCTTGACGCGCACCTATCGAAGGTAGGCACTTCCCAAGTGAAACACGCCCAAATGAACCCAACAGTACTCTCGGATTTTCAATCTGAGATACCATGTAAATGTTTTGATTTTACAATAAAAGAATTATCACTTAATTATTTTATTTACGGCCAAAAATTAACTTTCATTGGTGGCATGTGCCAAAAAAGTTTAGTATATTTCTAAATAAGGAATACCCTAACAAGATCAGTGGTTGTCTCTGATTTTCAATCCATGTTACCATTTGTGAGTTATTAGCATTTGAAAAATAAATTTTTTATTATTATTTTATTTACAATTATGTTATTTTTGGGTTTTCTCACAAGAGGCTCACCATGAGTAAAATTAAGTCGCGCCTAGGGTAATCCCACCATCCTGAACACTACGGTTCCCTATGATTTCTAATCAGAGTTACCGTTTATGAGTTATTCTATTTTTTCATGAAAACTGCCCATACACACTAATTAAAATTCAACCGATCTTTGACACGTCATTCCGGGAACTCCGGCCCTTAGAATAGAATGCCGTCAGATTTCACGGTCTAGAAATAATTCTATATAATTATAAAAATATACGGAATTTCCGGTACATTTCTGTTATTTGGAAGAAAAATTCTTGTCAAAAACAACAGAGTTCTGGTGGATATGAAAATACCCAAATTAATGTTAGTGATTTTATTTTACTTTTATTTTAATGTTTTATTTTAAATCCCAACATGGATTTTGTGTGTTAAAGATATAAAATGGAGTGATATCCATCCTATGTTTCTTCCCCTCTTTACAACTGATTTCTCTATAGATCCTGGTGGAATGTACTATGTTCCATTCAACTATCATGGTTGGTTAAACCCCTCTTGGTCATTCATTTATATATCCTCCTCTCTCTATTAAATTTTTAATATTAGGCTGGGGATTTGAGATCTAATTTCACTATTTCATCGTTAAACCATTCCATCTAGTTGATTCTATTGCATTCATTGGCTAGAGGAGGCCCTAAGATGATACACATGCATAGTGATATTTGACATTACTTTAGGTAAGTCACTACCATGGATATTTTTATGTTCCTCACAAAATTGTGATTTAACGTAATATTGCATCAAAAAAAGTTATCAAAATGATTAATTCTAGATCGATTAGGGGTATCATTCAAGTGGGTCCTACCCCACTTGATAATTAATCATTGAGGATACATCACCTAATGAGTTTAACCACACATATAACCAATAGAATTCATGTTGATTAATGCTATTAATTTCTTGGAATTTTTTATAATTAATTAAGTTGTTGTTTCTTAAAGATAGAGACTTCAGATGATATTTTATTGATTTTATGGGGTAATAAGATCTTAGATAAGGTTTGAGTGAGAATGCTAAAGTGGGGATGATAACTGTAAAAGGTAATTGAATTATAATATTAAATTATATATGGAATCACATACATTATGAGGAAGGTATGTTTCAGTAAATGGTTTTTAATGTGAATGGGGATTATGAGTAGTTTCCCTTATGAATAGAGAGGAACGAATACCTTGTTGGGATCCTAGAATGTGTTATAGTCTTCTGAATTTATTTCATAGATACAAATGAAAATTACTCACATGTAAAAGAAATTTCTAAAGGTAAATTACATCCAATGAGGGTGTCTATCATATATCAATGGATCGAGAGACATATTTGGGTCTTATTCTAAATATTTAAATCTCATCTAGATAAGATTTTAAGGCTGACACTTAGGGGGTCATGGGTATGGATTTAAGGTGTATGAGTATTGGTTCTCACTAAGAGGGATGTAGTTTGATGAAAAATTTGGTTCATATGCTTTATGTGTGAAACACATTGAGCAACATAGGATCTAGTGGGTAACTAAATTTTTTCATGTTGATCATGTGTCCTTTGATGACTATTAAACCATTGAATGTGGATAGAATGTATGGTTATGGGAATGTGAGTAGTTTCTAAGTCCCACACATATGTTTTCATCCTTAAATAACATTTATGTGTGTTCACTAGATGTGTAAATACATATGTTTATTATGATAAATGGTAACTAATGATTATATATATATTTGGTATGATGAGTTCATACATGGAGTTGAAATTATTAGACCAGTAGTCTAGCGCGATCGTAATCATTATTATGGGAGGTCAGGTATGATATATATGTACTATTTCGGAAATATCATTTTCATGAGAAGCCTTAAAAGAATTTGGATTTATAGGATCAGTGTATATAGCGATTTCTTCTTCTTTATTACTATGATATATGTGGTATTGTTCTTCTAATTTCTATTATTCATTAAATATTGATATTATACTAGTGGGGATGAATCATATAAATTGATGGTTTTTGGTTATTGATCTTTTATTCACCATTTTTTTTGGTGACACCCATTTATGTTATCATTATTCGGTGATTACAAATTCAATGGTGATATAACATTATCTATAGTTTTTGATAATGGGTACATCATCCACATAGTGTTTTTATGGATGAAAACCCAATCAATATAGTGATTTTTGTAGGGGTATATTATCAACATTAAAATTATTAGTTATAGAATACAGTTCACATGAACACACAACATTCACCCGATTTTTTATGGTGTTAAGTAATTATAAAGAAGATAACACATTCACTATCTTTATATTTTTGAAGAATATTCGAACCATTTTGATAAATATAATGATATACATTTAATAATAGATATGTTTCATTGATAAATCATTTACCATGTCTATATTATCGAGAATGTATCCATTTCCTTAGTGTTATGATTTGAAGATTCCTTTTTATTCATGACTAATGAGGTGTGTGTTCTAATATCATTGAGACTAATATTGTATTCATACTCTATGAGAATCATCCCATTCCTTAACACATTGATTTAGGTATGCATTGACTTCTATGGTGTCTCCATGAATACTAAAAATGGTGAATTCATATTATTTTTGATATTTCAATTTACATACAAAAAGTACATAGATTTGTATATATACTAGTTTTTATTAGGGAAACCATTGGTTATTGTCAATTATTTTTGAACTCACACCCTGTAAAGGAACATTGGAGTGAAATCATGCCTTATTATTTTCTTGTTGTTTAGTTGATGTCCCTAGTATAGGTGGATGAGATAGTGAATATGAACAGGGTATTAGACAAAAGTCATTGGATATGTGGATGAAAAAGTAGGTCACCCAAATTTTTCAGTTATTTTAATATATTATATAAGATTATCCCCTATGTGTGATCATGTATTATTGAATGATTGTCTGACTATCATGTGTACATATTTTCAAAACATGATGGATGTTATTTATTATGGTATGCATTACACTATAAATTTAATCTTACAGTAATGTTTCTCCTTTTAATATATATATTACTTTTATATATGACTTATTATTGCGATACTAAGGGTATAGTATCACCATGTGATATCATCATATTGACACTAATTGTTGATAGCCTACAGAATACATGGAGGTTCTCTTGATGTCACGTGGTGCACCAACCTAGTATTATTTGAGTAGTCTTATATGATACATTTAAAATTAGAATTGGATATTTGTTTTATTTTTGTTATTGTTTTGTATATAGTAGATGTGTAATTTCCTGAACCTTATCATGATTTATTTGTTTTAATATTATTGAAAACATTGTGGGAATGTTTGTTAGTGAGATAGATCTTTGAGGTGATGTTATGGCCTATCCAAGGGAGTTGTCGCTTTTGAACAGGCAAGTCAATCCATTTTGGACAGACTTTTGGATTCCGTGTTTTCTTATGGGAAAGTGGCTACGTGACCACACCCTATGGAAGTTGTCGTGTTAGGTGTATTGTCCTTGGGGTTTTCTTATGCACATATATTTTTTACTAAATCACATAGTTAGGGAATCAGGCCTGGAGTGTTTCCTTACTATTTCACCTATATGAAATGAGTAACACGACCTCACCATGGTGTATCCTTGGTTGTAGTGAGTGTAAAATAATAATTATATGCTAACTATTGAATGATATCTTACTATGTAAGATGACTAGACAAACCCTACAACATATACCACATCATGGTATAGGCTGTGAGGGAGGTCAAATCCCATTTTCCAAAAACAAGGACTAGTGTGGTCTCACTTGTGTTCCATAGATATCTATTTATCTAATGCTATAATAATAATTTAGGATTTCCCAAAGACTTGGTGGAGACCAAAAATATTAATCATCAAATAATACATCAAAAACCAAATTTTTAATATTGTGTCGCCTTTCATAAACTTATGGAAACCCTTGTTCGTCCTCACATTCTCAAGTCACCTAGCTAGGGGATTCATAGCCTTTAGTATGTGTTAGAATATTTATATTGTACTCCATTAGATCAAGGTATCAATCTCTTTTCCCTTCCTTCATTACTCCCATTTTTTATAAAGAATATCATTTTGTTGAATTTTTTCCCATGATGGGGTTGTTATTATTGTGTCTTGTCCTCTATAGGATTCGTTGTCAAATCCTATATAATATGTGGTGGTTTATCCTTTTTTTGTGTATTTATCTATGTGGTTCCAATAATGGTAAGTGGTCCATCATCATTTCCCACATATAAGTTCATGTGATAATATCATGAATTTTACTTCTTTTCCATATAAAACTTGCAACATATTAACAACGACATTTAATTGGTTAATTGAAGTTCACTGTGTGGGAAATAAATCACATGTTCTTTACTTATTATTATGATTTTCTAGTTTTTAGAGCATCATTGATATTCATTTCGACTATTTCTTATGTTGTTAGTTAATATGTATTTTAGCTATTGATTTCATGTTTTTTACTCACCACACATGAATATTTATATGAATAACTATACTAATATTAAAATTTGTTTCCCATGAAATTTCCAAATGTGTAAGAATTAACCTAAATGTAATAAAGTATTTTTAATAAAATTATTTTTACTAAAATTAATGAAGATATGGTTTTGATGTTTAGTTTCAAGGATGAGATTTGGTTGTGATTATTAGTGGTTCTATTGTTTTTCTTATTTATGTGAACATGGTGGGATATTTTTTTATGTGTTTTTTGAGTGGTGGTGATGGAATGAATGTTAATGAATAGAATCATGTTTTGGGAGAAATGATAAATAAAACCGTAGAAATAAATTGGGATATTTGGATGGAGTTATTATTGATAGACATTAAATTATTATTATTTTAAAAGGAATTTGGGTGGTAATAAGAAAATATGGAAATTGAATTTGGCATGTGGTTTTGGTCTACATTAATAGTTTGATGCATTTTTAGGTAGATGAAAAATTCAAAAGGTTTTGAATGAGTGTGGAAAGGTTGGGAATGGTGATGGTAATCTTATTATAAACCCATAGTTCGGTTTTGTGTATGACTATTAAAATTTATATTTTATTTATTATTTCTACATGCACCCCACCAACATCAAGTACTATGTTTCAACACCCAGATTTGATTACAGGTGTTTTCCCCACATCCATGATAGTGGGGACATATGGATGGATACCACCTCTTCCTTTCTCTATCTGACAAGTAGGGTTTTTTCATATATTATTTGGTGGACTATGAGTATATTTCACATATAGTAATGTTTCATGATATTAATAGGGTAATTCATAGTGGGGGTCATTCATATTAGAAGGAGGGTATGATGTTTATGTGTTTCATGTTAATTATATCTTGTCATTACAGTTATATAACATTGGTTATAGAATTATGAGGACTTATTACACATTTTTCAAGGTATAATATAAATTTTCTAGTGTCTTTGGGAATGATTTAGTGTGTTTTCCTACGTGTCTTCTTTTATAATTTTTCTATGTATGGGTTGGGAATTCGTGGACATAGGATGTAATAGAAGGACAGTATAAAATCAATGGAAAATTGTTATGGGGTACCCTTAATTGAAATGATTCATAGTATGTAATTACAATAAGATTCATTATTTAGTGTGTGTGCCTTGGTGAAGATGGGTTTCGGTTAGTTGACCTATTTATGTCCATGTTGGTTATATCGTTCATCCATTGGCGCATTATAATGATATTTTTACAAGTTATCAATAGTATTTGTCTATTTTTCTTCTGAGTATATATGCTACTCTCCCCATATGTATATTCAAACTATTTTTAGATTTCATGGAGGACTTTGGGGTTCTATTTAGACCTTCTTATCACAAACATTAGATGAGTAACCTATTCATAAACATTGTTTTTTTTGGTATTTATTTCGAAAAATTTTATATTTCATTACATTATAAATTCATTGTGTGATAGTTTGGGTTAACTTCCCACTTTATGGGATGGATTTTCATGGTGGATATCATTATATCTTCCGATCTTACATTCATTATCAGGGAAATGACTAATATATGTGAGATTTTATTTACTCTTAGTGATAGTCAACAACTCAGGGCCTACTGAAGGAAACTATCAATGGCCATCATCTATCATAATTCATTTTCAATCCAGAATAGGTACATTTGTGGGGATTAGGTCATTAAAAAATGATATCATAGGATCTAGTTGAAAGATTCAAAGGAATTTGGTGTTTGATCCATGGGGGTTGAATGTGTTAGTAAGGAAGTAATATCAATTAATCTTGGTGAATGTCATATTCTAGAGAAGATCAACCCTGATGAATGAGTTTAGGGCCTACTATTATCTATTTCTAAGACTCCGAGTCAATGAAATAACCAACTGAGGTGGTGTTTCTTGTATGTTAGTGACCCAGAAGAGGGACAATCATCATGATTATTATTTTGAGTTAAAATTGTGTGATATTTTAGAAAATAAATGAATAAATTCATTAAATTATAATAATAATATTTAATTATTGGATTTTAAAATAATTTATTTCATTATCTAATATAGTTCATGGATTTTTCTAATGGGTGTTTCAGGCTGGTTAGTTATAAGAGGATAACTGGGTTGACCGCAAGATGATTGAACTAATTGTTGTGGGGATTATAAGTGGTTGAGGAAGTTGAAATAAATTCAGAATATTTATCTGGACATGCATTAGGGGAATGTATTTTTTCTAGATACATATCATTGGTAGAGGTTCTTAAGAGCTCCTTCATTTATATATGAGAAAGGGGGGAGTTCTGGGTCACATTATATTCCAGTCAGATGATGGGTGTGTGGTATCGGTAATTGTTGTTGAATATTATTGAGTAGAGAGAGGTATAAGTTCCATTGGAATACTTATATAGTGTGTTTTGGGTTATGTTCCACATAATAAATATCAAAGAATTGAAGGGGATATAGAATATTTCTCTCTAGTTGGCCATTAGGTCTGTGTGAGAAATTGAGATCTTGTTTAATAATCATGTGAATTTCACAATTAAATTTTTGTGATGTGGTATTTCATGTGAGGAATATTGAATAGGAATTCATCCTAGTAAACCAGTATGTAGTTAATCCATTTATATTTACAATATATTTGGAAGAGTAAAATATGTCATAAGTGATATAATACATGGTTGATTCATTTATGTTTTTATTCATGATGATCATGTTCATGAAATTTCACACTAGTAGAAGGATCTATGGTGGTATTGTGTGGAGAATATTAAAATATGTTAGACTGCATAACAGTGGTAGATAACAGAAAAATAAACAAAAGAAATATAATAACACTGTCGAAGCAGATGGAAAAAATTAATAATAATCCCCAGAAAATCATCAAGATGAAAAAGAGTCATATCTAGTAACATGTAAAAAATGGTGAATTCCATGATGATGTAAAAACGGGGGATACATGGAGAGGGAAAAAAATATGCTTATAGAACATGATATAAAAAAGTAAAAAAGGCCAAAATCTATATCTAATTGCAACATGTGCATATGATATTTACTAAAATCACATACTATATCCTAGTAAATAAAATCAAAATCCATAGTAGGACACTTTCCCTTATCTATACCTTAATCAAGGAAATATTCCTGGGTACAATACGATTGCCCAAACAAGGTTTGGGTAAAAATTATTAGGTCATCACCAATGGTTTCTATCAATTGACAGCCTATGAATATATAATCAGAACTGTGCATGTATAATAAATGATAAAGTTGAATAAATATAACCATGTTGGTCTATGATCCTTATAGAACACTTGTCTAATATTATCTTCTGTAGTCTAACTCCAAAATTTCATTAGGAATTATATTTTTTTAATAAATATTATGGATGAGACCGAAGGTGTACGACCAAGGTATCTATATATGATGACATTCATACGATATTCCTTGAATTTTCATGGTATTTAAAGCATACAAATAGAGAAAATCCAGTCATTCAAGTATGTGAAGCATAAACCGGTTCCATTATTGTTCATTGACATGAAAATCATGAAAATATATTAAATTAGAATCATTAGTATATCTACATAATTATATATTGGTATCCAAATGATTGGTCTAGGTATAATTTATGAAACCATCCTTCTAGGATTCCTCCAAGGCATTCCACATAGAAACCCAAGTATCACTCATGGCATGGTATAGTGGAATTTCCTATTGAAATTGTCTAATGGATTCAATATATGGAATCATGTAATGCTAAAGGAATAATACAATGAAATTTACTTATGATATCATCCATGGTATTTGACTTAGGGAACTATGTATCATTAAGGAAATAATACAAAATCCAACCATATGATGATCTTATCTAATGTATTCTATATAATAATTACTGTATCACTCCCACTGTGATATAATACATGGTTGATTCATTTATGTTTTTATTCATGATGATCATGTTCATGAAATTTCACATCAAAACCATTATATCTCCCCATGCATGATATGTAGTATGGAATAAGAGAGTGGTAACAATTATCATTTAAAAATTTAGTTATTTCAAATATGACATTTAATTAAAAAGTAAAACTCATGATTTATGTATGAAAATGCACTGTCCTAGGATCATGGCCTTACAATTATACAAATTTTTTAATTCAAACAACATTTAATTTATACAAGACAACTCAAAAAACAACTATTGGTGGTTTGATTTCATTATAATGAAGAAAGATCAAGGTCCTTTAAGGAATATCATAATAAGAGTTTTCTCTAGTGGAGGTGGAGTTCCTCTAATGATGAGTTTAGGATTCTAGGAGAACCTTAATCATGTTGAAATCCATTCATTTAATAAATTATGTGTCAGTGTGGAATAGGTCAAAAATTATAGTCGATGACATGATAGATCATAATACAAACAAAAATAAATTTAGCATAAAATAACTAATACACCAACCATAGCTTAGTATATGTCTTTTTATTCAATAATAACCCTGGATTTGTGCTAGAAATGAAAATTCAGATAAATAATCAAAAAAAAAATTAAATATAGATAATAATATCTCACATTGATTTAGAATTCAAAATTGATAGATAAATGAATAAAAGAATAAAATGTATTGATGAACTTATCGATTGGTGACCAAGAATATGAACAACGATCGATTTTTATTTCAATAGATGCAGGCTCAAATCCTAGCTTGAGAAGATGTAGAATATTTCTACAATGGGGGATTATTGATTCTTGGATTTAGAATATTAAAAAGGAGAAGAAAATTATAATTGAGGTGGAATAAAAAAGTGATTTTTCCACTTTTAAAAGGCTGAATTGTCAGCCACAATGTTGGACAAACATTGTTTCAACCAGTTGTTATAAATATTCTTGTTCCACCATCACTATTAGGTACACAATTGAAAAAATCATGATCTAACTATAAATATCATCTTTTAAAAAAACATCTTTATTTTACTCTATCATGTTGCCTCCCACTCATGTTTTTTCAAATCATGCATTTCCTTTATTTGGGTAATATAGTTGAGACACAATGTTATGAATTACCATGTTCAACATGTGCTCCTCATAATGTATCTCCATAACCTAGAGCCCTCGAAGAAAAAAATCCTACAATTCCCTTAAAACATTCCATAAAATGGTATTAAATTTAATTAGAATACTAAAAAGTGCATAAAAAGTAATTTAAAGAATCCATACGTCTTTCAAAATTCAGGACCATACACCCACCCCTCTTTAAAATAATTCTATCAAGAGTTTTCTTTTAGAATTGTTGACCATCATATGAGAATAGTTCTGGTTATTGGGCACACACATTAGAAACTCTCGCTCTCATGAATGATCTTTTACATGGCCATGAAACCATATTACCCAATCTAGAGGAATTGGTCTAGAATGGAGATCCTTCATGTTTTGTTCCATTATATGAAGTAGATAATCCTAAAGAGAAGCATAAGCTTGAAACTCAAAATCATCAGGTAGAAGAACATGAGACGTATTTTTATATTAGTATTGAAGCTATGAATCATGTAATATGTCTTGCATGGACATATACCTCTAAGATAACTATAATTGACAGATTATTCTCTGGACTCTCTCAAAAACATCCAACGTTTCAATGTACACATCTAATAGCTTACCTTGTTTCTGAAACCATTGATGCCCCAATAAAGAAAAAAACATAGGAATAGCTATTATCCCACCTCAAAATCCAATGGTATTAAATGATGGTTGACATAATAAATCTTCCTAGTCTAAAATATAACTATATGACTAATGATACATTTTTCTTCTCTAGGGTCTCCAGAATGATATCCGGCCCGAATATCACTTCCTCTACGACCTCTGTCCAGCATAGAGGTGAACAGAATAACCTATGTACATAGACTCATAATTATCCATCAACATGGTTTCTTTGAAATTTGATCTCCTAATAAAATTTAGTAATATGTAAATTTTTCTATCAGGGACCTCTAAATTCAATGATGCTTTCTTGCAACATTTCTTCTAACACCTATATCATTTAATCAGACTACTGATCTGTCTAAGTGTGAAATGATGTACTCAGATGTACCTATGAAACCATATCCTTCTATAACTATTTCCTAAACCATGATGTAAAAAATATCCCTATTTGAGATGATGGTACATGGAACTTCATGATGTTGAATGATCTTCCTGACTTATATCTTCCAAAGCTCATCCATTGAAATGGTATCCCCAATATGTAGGAATTGGGAAGAATTTTTCCATCTATAAATTATCTCCAATATTATTTTACATATTCAATGGGATCTTCGTAATATCATTACAAAATCCATGGTGATATCATTGCATTCACACTCCGAAAAGGGTAATAACTATAAAATTCCCACTACGTCCTCGCATTCCACAATCATCTTCTAACAGGTGGAACACCAAGTAAAAAGACTAGCTAAATCCCTCTTCATCCATAACCAAAAATATTGGATGTGTATGTCATGGTATATCATGGAGAGAATATGATGTAATTATAAGGAAGTCACAAGAGTATCCTGAATATAATCATCTTTTATGTTTTCTAGAACCCAAACATACCCTTGAATTCATAAGATATCATCCCTATAAATGAATCAAACCTATGTTGGGTCCTCACCTCTATCACTCTCAATTGGGAATAAGGACGAACGATTTGAATGCTACCTCAAACATAATGTTTTCAAAAGTGTTGAGCCTATTGATAAAAATGCTAGTACAAGTTACTCTCATCAGTTTTTCACCTCCAATTGAATCTCATAAAACATGGTCATTGGATTCCACAAAATATTGGCATCTTATATATCCTATGTTTGAGTCTTTAATATTTTAGTGAAAACCATTGAATTTCCCATATTGAGAATATAATAATTATAAAATCCAAAATACTATAGATATTAAATATATTGGTGTTGTATGATGGTAACATCACATTGAATGAATACATATTTTAGGTTTTTTTGTTCTGTGTACACTTCAAACCACTATTCCAAAAATTTACGCCTCCAGTGGTGTAATAAATGTGCCACAACTACCAACTAAAGATTTTATGTTGAGTAATTACAAAAAAATATCCTCAACTGGAGAGGTAAGTATACCACTACTTGGTGTCCTTTCATCAAAATAATTCTAAACTGAATTTTTGAAGAAATAAAATAATGCATGTAAATTCTCCCCAACAATTGTAGAATCCTTATCAGTGCTGATGTAAACCATCCTCTTATCATTGGAAGAGATTTATCAAAAGATTAATACCATAATAACAAGACACCCTTATTGTTCATGACCTTTAGAGGTACCGTAAGGTGTGCTATATCCTACAAAAAACACCTTTAATATCTATATATCCATACAAAACATCCCATATAAGACATTATTAGGATTGTACTATGAAACTATCACTCTCACCTTATATATATATACTGATAATAATTCATTTAAGATGATGTGACTAAAGAAGTGAACTATATATATCCAAATATGACATTATGTTGTCTTAGAATGTAACATGTGCTCTCTCAGTGTACTCAAAATGATAACATTATGTTTGAAATGAACATATTGAGTTATTTAGTGCACTAATATTTAATTAATGAAAACTACCGCAAAAAAATATTGATAAGGGTGGAAACCTGGATTCATCAGATCCACAAAAACCATTGGCTCATTAGTGAGGAAAAAAAATATACAGATATTTATAAAAGCTATATATAGATTATAATGTTGTATATAGTATATCAAAATGTTTATCTCATACCTGATTGTAACCCCGAATCAATTAAATTATTTAGAAAACCTATGTTATTCAGAGATGATCAAAGTGGTAATATATACAAGGTTGTGGATATAGATTCTTAATGAAAAACTAGTTCAATGTTTTATAATCGACAAAAATTCTATGGATCATATTTCCATTAATTCCAAAAAGCATAGATGAACCTTATGTTAAAGTAAGGGTTTTATAAACCACCATGGATCTCAAATCATCCAATTAAAACTCATGATCTTGTAGCTCAATAGTATCCATCATGTAATGTAAAATAGATACAAGTGTTATCCTAGAATAATCCCAATTAAAAACTATAACTCTCTATTTGGAGGCATCCCATATAAGTCATCAGGGATGTTGTCCCTAAAATGATCCACAACTATAGGGTAATTCGTATGTCACATTCCTTATTAATCTATAAATAACTTAGTAATATAAGTTATTATTCCTCCCAACCCATAATAACTACTACAAAACAATCCCATAACAACACCGAGGTGAATTAGAAAATGAAAAAACATCTAATAAAGATTTCATTTATCATCCGTTTTTTAGTGTAGATAAACCTGCCTGAAAATTATTATTTTTATTATAAATAAATACACTTTTGAGGTAAAAGAGAGAAACCAAATGTTAAAACAAGCACCCAACAATGACAAACATAAGATCAGAAACAACATCATCCAAGCCAAAGCAGTGACCGCTAACTCCAAAGAAGGACCACTCGACGATCCCATGCAAGCATGGTCCCTCCCAATGGCAAGCCATCCCTCTGTATCCACCGCATCCCAAATGGCCTGCAGAAGAAGAAGCATCACACTGTAGCCCATCTGTGCCGAACTGACCCTTCCACATTCCTCACACAACAAGATTGGTAACTCAACAAAGCATAATCTAGGAAATATGTAAAATAGAGTCATTGAAAACCAGTTGAATCCTACCAGAGTCAGAGTCTCTAACCATCCTCCGTGATAAATTAGACACCTACAGAAGAGGATCTCCCATTATCATGTCTTCAAAGGCAGAAGTCAGTTTGTTCCAGAACTGCATATACTCCACAAGTCTGATCAAGCCCTTATTGAATCCTCCAACTAGGATCGTGTCCTGTTTATCAACCCAAATATATTGTTCCTCATTAAGCTCCACTTCAAGATTCCTACCCATTATCTTGGTTGCATCCTCTTCTGAGGCGTTGAGGAATAACTCCTGCTCTGTCACCACATCACCCGAACATAAGACCAAATCCGGGGAAGGGCCAAGCTGTCCAGGTAACTTTAGACTGATCTTCTTGTCCAGCTTCTCAACCATGATATTCCTTGTAGACCGGGTCTTCATAGGAGGATGTAAGGAGGAGTAATCCTTCCTACCCCTCCTCCCTCTCTTCCTCCTGATACCCATCAAACTGACTTCTGCTTCTGAGAAACTTCTACAGACCACGCCCCGTTCAGATTCCCTTCCACGATCTTCACCCTCTTCCACATCCAGGGCAGCTGAATCATTTCTGAGTTCCTCCTCGGCCAGCCTCTCGTACCTGTTACTCAAGACTACAGGATTTTGGACAGGAGAAACAACCTCTAGCAGGAAGGCAGGCCCCGACCCCCCTGCATCTCAAAGGCTGGTCTGGGTCTGCACCTCCAAACCATTCCCTATAATTTGGCTTATGGCGGTACCCAGATCATTCCCCACCCCACTGGTCCCTTCCTTCCCCAAGACACAATCTTTCCCAACTCTTGATCCCTCCAAAAAACAGGTTGGTCAAAACCCCTGCCCATATATTGGAGCTAGAGATTCTGAACCTCCGAGCCCCTGACCAAAACACCTATGCCCTCCCTTCTAGTAGTCTCACCTGTAGGTAGGGAGAGCCACTACGAAGCCCCATCCGCTAGACCCCGCACCTCATTCCCCATGCTGCTAAATTCCTGGGAAACACCCAAGTACTTCTTGGGGCCTTCTATAAGTGCATTTTTTAGTGTAGATAAACTGCTACCTTTATAAGTGCATTTTTTATTAATGATAAAGGTTCACTTTACGTGGACATTATATTTATCACTGATAAAGGATCCCCCTTAGAAGTGCATTATTTTTAGCACACATAATGGGATCCTTTTTAATCACTTCTCTAGCAATGAAAAAGCTTCGAAAAAAATTAAATAATAAAACAAATGAAAAATAAAAATGAGTTTATTTAAATAATATTAATTTTTTTTCAAGTGAATAATTATTGTTAAAAATGAATAAACTGATTACAATATATATAAATTATAAATTCTACTAAATAATATATGTATATTATATATATATGTGTGAAAGGAAAATCCAACAAATAAAAATAAAAAATATGTAAACTTATAAAAATGCTAAACAATTTATTAATTAAATAGTTGTTGATAATGTCAATAGATAGTAGATATTAAATATATGAATGTATATGAGTGTATATAAATATTTATTAAATAATACAAAATATTGATTCTTTACATTAAATAGTAATATATTTAATGAATAATGGTTTTTAATTTAATATTAATATGAATTAAAAATACTGACTAATTACATCGATTAATAAAAGGAATTTAATGTTGTCTAATTTTTTAATTTAACATAGATATGATGTGTGTTATATGTATTTCACATTAATATAAAAAATATTATTTTAAATAAAATGCATATACATAAATATTTACATAATTAATGAATGCTTAATTAGAAACACAAAAAATATTTTTGTAATTTATTCAAATTTTAGTTTTATTTTTATAATTTCATTACAAAATGACAAATTTAGTATATTATATTTTGAAAAGGAAAATTTTGTTTATTTATCATATATATTATTAAATCTATTTATTTTTTGTTGATTTTTAATATTTTTTATTATTTATTCTTTTGGGAATTTAATCAATTTTTATTATTTATTTATTTATTATGTTTTCCTATTTTTAATATGTATTGTAATTTATTTATATATATATCCATATTTTTTGACTAATTTATAGTGAATTAATAAATTTTATCGATTTTTTCAATATTTTCAATGTGTACTCATTTTTAACTATTCTATTTTAGTCATTTTTAACATGCATGCACGTAATTTTAAATATTAATTAATAATTTTAAAAATATACTTGTAAAAAATTATTTATAATAAAAAATATTTATAATGTGTATTTACTATATTTATACAATTATAATTACAAATAAAGAAATAATAATTTTAAAATAATTATATACATAATTATAAAAAAATAATAATATATATTTAAAAAAAGAATATATTTACTATAAATATATTTGTATCTATTTTCAATATATATAAATATATAAAATTAAATAAATATTTTAAAAAAATACATTATATAATTATAAATAAATATTTATAAATTTACATAATTTTGAAATTTTAATAAATATATATATAAATAAATGAAATATTAAATATATATATTTATATAAATATTATTGAAATATATATATATATATAATTATAATTATAAATCATTTATCATTTCTTATTAACATTACACAGATAAAAGAAATATTTTTCTGGACCTTTTTGGAAGTCCTGAAGAAGGTGTCTCCAACTATTATAAATTCCATACAAATGTGGACCAGTTCGAGATATCTAAATCTCTCCATGGAATCCTCCTACTACCGACACTGCTCATTGTAAAATCCAATATTGAATCCCAGATAGAATCAATGCTCCATCTATTCTGAGGCATGAATCTAATGATCGAATGAAATCTAGGTTTTTTAATATCTCCACAGTCACTTGGTTTCCCATTGAACATTCCCATCCCAAATCTATGTATCCCAACTACCCAAATGTCACTATCCTATAATAAAACCATGCAAAATACATTTCATTAGATAAGTTGATGTATCATCATTCCTGATAGCATGTGGATCTCCTTGCGACAACATTGGCACTCCGAAAGGTTAAATATATCAAACCCCTTGTTGGTTCATGTTGTTGTGAAGTATGATAGGCTCCCAATACCTATAATCTATGACATATACCTATTTTAAATCATCAAATTTGAAAAATTCATCCATATATCTGTCGTAGATGTCATTGGTCTAGAATATTTCATTGTAAATCACATTCAAACGACTTTTTAATATTTTTTATTGAGAAAATAATTTTCAATTGTTCCCTTGATTCACCATAAACCAAGGAATATGTTTAACTCACCAATAAAATACATCTCATTATTGTACCTCATATGATCCAAAAAAAAAACAATATTGTTCTTTTTCTAATAATAAAATAATATGACTTCGCCATATATGGGTTCCAACAATTTTTTATCATTCTCCCTATTGATGTAGTGGCCATGATCAACTCGACCTATTTATAAAAAACATTCTTAAGTATTGATCGAACCCTAAATATCTGGTCTTCAATGATATATTTATCATATAAAAAATATTCCTTAACTGGGACACCCTTCAATTATTTTCATCCATAATAAACACATTAAATTTACCAATGTATACTACCACATTATTAACTTCATTGAGGAACATAGACTTTACTTGAATTTTGTATACATATAACAACATATCTAGTGAAATTGACAATAAATATCAAATTGTTTTCTACCAGGAAATGGGGGTTAATTTATCATAAATATAAATTCCAATTTAACTAGGAATTACCCTTCCACACTAACCATACATTATTTTAGGATACTTTTCCATAGTCAAAGAGGATACAAGAGAACACCCACATGGTTATGTGAACATTATTATCTTATAACCTTGGAAAATATTAATTTTAACAAGACACATTGTTCTTATTTGGATCAAGACCTTCATGCATAGATTTGATCCAATTATCATCCTTATCAGTCTGTCAAAATAAATTAGTATATACTTATGGAAATAAAACACTTTTTAATATAGTATTACTTATTCGAGCTTGCATTGAAACTGTATGATCACTAATGAAAATTTATTCATTAATTTCCTCATTTATAATATATATTGTATTTGATAATCTTCCTAAATTTTCCAAACCATCAATTAATTATTTTGAGTATACCTCAGCCATGTTTGGCCCCCCCTGTTCTACTGAATTCTATATTAATTTCATTCTTCGTTTTATCAATAATTTAATTATTAACCATATGACCATTTTAATTAGTATATATTATCTATAAATTTTTTCTTAAAATCATTAAAACATATCACCCCCCACCATTTATGTTAGTGTTTAATTATCTCATTTTCTAATATAGATAATTTTTCACTACAAAAAAAAGACAATATCCTCTTTCATACAGTGTTAACCAAAATTTTATCTGCCTAAAATAAAAAATGGTTTAGTTAGTTTTATATACCTTTGTAAAATTATATCCATCTTTGAAATGAAAACCCACTCATTAATACATCCTTAAAGGCAATTAATTTCATCCATAATACATGGAAATATATATATGGTTTACATTAATCTATTCAAAAATAGATGATTCTTTAGCACTTCCTTTTGATTCCACCCTTAAGAATATTTGATTAACATCTATGTAATTCTCAGAAATGATAGAAATTACCCCTTTTAGAGAAAATAATGGAGTACAAATGTTATCCTTATCATCCACATCTCTAAAACATTTATTATGAATTTTTTATTCCTTGGACTAATACCCCATCTCTTTTATGATTCTTGTAATACTCTGATAAGTGGTCATCCTATAGATGATTACTGATATGAGTTTTTCATGTAACATATGCACATACCCAAAAGTGTTTGAGTATGAGATCCAACTAACAAAATGAATTGATAACTATTCGGAGGATGAGGTGATTAGGATGATAGTTCTTTAAAACATTCACCAATGGATGAATTCAAAAGATAAATCCTACCATTGTATAGTAATTATTTTCTTAACTTTAGTTATCTATTTTCATCAAATCATACAAATATTATTTGAATGAATAAAATGTTAGGTTTCATATATTAGAATTGTATATATCTTTATCCTTTATAATGAATATATTATTTGTATTTATTTATTTATTTTAAATAACGATTATTTTATGAACCCAATATGTTGGATATGAATCAAAAATGGATTCATGATAATCATGTGACAAAAGAGTATAAAATTAGAGTGAAATTTTTAATTATGCAAGAAATATAGTATTCATAATACCCTTATTAAGTCCTTTATCAATGTTTATATTATTTTTATTAATGAAAAATTACTCTGGGAGAGTTGGAAGAACATTTTATTTGAAACATAATATAGGATAGATATAAATTATAGAGTAAACATCTGTAAAACTAAAAAATCACACTAATTGGGATGATTCTATGGTTAATGATTCATATGATATGAAGACCAGTGTAAATGATGACTGAGCTATCATATAAGAAATGGAAATTGAAATCACAGATGACCATTATGATTATGAAATTTTGTTTGAGATGATAAATATTCGTACTATGAGTACATTTTATAATGGTTTTACTAAATACGCAACTTGTTACATTATATTTAAGTTTTATAATTTGACAGCTTGCAATAGATGGACTAAGGCCAGCATTACCGAAGAACATGCTCTCTTAAATGATGTGCTACCCGCATAAAATGAACTACCATGTCAAATATATGACACTAAACAAATTCTATAATAAATGTGAAGGTTCATTGAAAAATTAAGGCTGGTACAAATTATTTCATTTGGTTTTGCAATGACCATGATCACTGATATATTGAACTGATTGTGGAACATATTGATACTAGAAAAATGTATCTTTTCCTTTGAAATTTGTATAGTAAATTCCTATCATTAAATGGTTTAGAAGGCTACTAGAATTTTGGGAACACATGAGGAAATTTTCATGACATATAAATACAATAATTACATATGGGAACTATGTCATTTAGAAGATTATCCTTAGTGGAAGAAAATTGTTTATGAGTGTCTCAATTTTTGAAATGAGTCGAGAAACCATCATCATGAAGAATTCACATTAAGGTCCATGTTGAACAGGGTGATAAATGACTTCCCTGCTTATGGGAATTTAGTATGATATAACACTAATGTAATTTTTGGGTGCCCCATTTGTGAAATAACCACACAGACTGATCAGTTGAAACATTCCTTGAAGATTTTTTTTAGACACCATAAATTTTAAGCACAATAACATTAATAAAAATCATGTAAAATAATATTCGATTGGAAGATAGATTAGTGTACAACACCCTCTCTAATAAATGGGTTATCAACTATTCGATAAATTATAATACATTGACAATATTTTTGGTTTATTTATTTTTAAAACCCTTACGAAATCATGTTGGATGAAGGGATCAATTTTCTTGGAATTACCATATTGGCTGTTTTTATGTCATACATTTCCGTGATTTCAAGAATATTGAACAAAATGTATGTCATAGTGTTATTAAAATGATAGTAAATGTTATTGAAAAACGAAATATGGCATCAAGGTCAGGTTGGACCAAATTTACATGGGGATAGATTAAGTTTTTCTAAAGTGTGATGAAAAAACAATGGTGTTATGTCTTTGGTGGAAGAAATTAATTTATTTGTCTCTAAGGATATAAATCATGTTTTTGATAAAATATAATATTTTGGAATAATCAAATAGACATATGAGTCATATTATACCACATTTCATGTGTCTATTTTCCATTTCAAATGAGTTCAAAAATATTTGTGAAGTGAATGTTGATGAAATGGGTTTTGTGAAGTTGAATTTATGTGTGGGGTGGGAACAATGAAATCCATCCATAATAGAATCACAATAAGTGATATTATCTTACATATGAAATCCATAAAATAAGATTTAGTTAATTTTCATTTTGGAGAATAAAACAAATGATGGGTCAGATGAAAATTTTGTCATGGTTGAACCTTTATATGGGATATTACAATTATTTCATGTTGTTACCAAAGTAGACAATGTATTTTAAGTTAGGGTGTATCACAAAGAGGGGTTTGTATTTTCAATAGATGAACCAAATCCCAAAAACCGTTAAAAAAGATAAAGAGTTCATCACAAAAGTTAAATTGTTTTTTAATATATTATATCTTTACTCATAATATTATAAGTTTTCTACTGCATTATCATAACCTAAATTTACTGTTTTACTAGACATGAAAATAATGTGCTCTATACAGGATAATGTTACCAATACCATAAAAAAACGATAAAAAATGGAATTATTTAAAAATATTTACAATAAATGTAATGATATACTTTTTTTTTATTTTAGAAATAAATTATAAAATGATATGAGGATTTAATTTTCATATATATATGAAATGATTATTAATTTTATAATATTTCTGTCTATATTTCATTCCTTTTTTACAAAAACATTATCATACTTCTTATCCCTTAAAACCCTTTTCCCCAATAGTTTTTTGTTTATCATTATCATTCAATTTCCCTCCACATCCATTTTAGAAAGGGAAATAATGCTACCTAAGCTCACCCACATAGCTAATCATGATTTTTTCACTGTAAAATAATTTCTTATAGATTAAATATATTATTTCATATTTATTTTTTATTCATTTAATTTTTTTATTACTCAGAAAAGAATTATTTTGAAATATAGGAGGATTCCTTTGTTTTATTTTGGGTGGTCTATCCATATTTAATGCCTTTCTAAATGAAAACTTCCATTGAATTCTTATCACTCAAATATATTTTCCCTGATGTAGTGTTGGAATTTATAAATTTTTTTCCAAGTTCCCTCCACTTCTCAATAAAGAGGTAGATCATGATGTTTTCAAAATAAAATCATTAACCGTAGAATTAATGAATTTCTTCATATTTATGTCCAATTTATTAAATTTTTTTATTAAACTCATAAAAATGTGTTTTTATAATTTTGGATTCTTTTTGTCATGATTGAAATTGAGATATTGACAATAAGGATATGTGTGAAGAATCTATACAACCATCATGAAATATTATATTCATAATATTTATGTAAATTATTTTTTAATCACTTTATATACAATTAGTATGTTAATTTTTTTATCACTTTTATCGAATATTTATTTCTTCCATAGAAAATTTTGGAAGTCGTAATTTTTTTCAACTATCTGAATCATGCTAGAACTAAGATAAAATGTTCCTTTCTCCAAATGTAACCATTATTTTTTATTTCCTTTCTTTTTCTAAATGACAACACATTATTTTTATTTGATGTTATCATCAAAAACACCATTTCCATTATTGAAAAAATATGATTATTGGAATATAATGTATCCATTGTGGTGAATTCTCATGATATAATGGGACGATGAGATTTCCATTCTATTTATGATATTAATAATGAGAAGGGGTTTTCAGCTATGAACATTGATTTAATATGAAGTGTCTGAAGTTAGAAAAATAGAAGAAATGTAAATCCGGATAAAATTTAAATTTAAATTTTTGGAGATTCTGAGAAATGTAGGAATAAACAACATTTAAATCTGGGACATGGAATGATTAATATGAATCCAAGTGCTTATTTTGATTTAAAATTGACATTAATTTAAGTAAAATAGAAAACATAAATACTCAAAACATTGAAATCGACATTTAGGTACAAAATGTGTCACTCAATAGAAAAAAAATGAATCAAACATGTATTTTATTTGAAATTTAAAAAATAGAATCATAAATAATTTCTGATGTGTATGAATTGGTCTCACTTCAAACTGATTCATGATGCGATCAGTATGAGTCAAATTGATTGTTTCTAGTTTAAATGACTTTTTTTTGTAAAATGTACATGTGACAAACTCAAATCTAAGAAAAATAATTTTTATTTATTTTATCCTTTATAAAAATAGTCTATAATTCATTATTTACATATTGGAATTAGTTGAGACTCAACATTATGCATGTTGTGATCGATATGACCCCATGTGCATTTGTTTTTTTAAAATTGACACAAATTTTAGTAAAAAGGAATACTGACCTATTCAAATATCACAAAACACATTCATGTTATTTTTACACATTATGAAAATAATCCAAATTTCATTTCTTTCAAATATTAAATCGCCACAACTCAGTGAAATACATTATTTTCATGTTATTAATCAATGTATCATGTATCAGTTTAAAACTGAAATTTTAGTTGAAAAAGTGTCACTCATTGAGAAATGAGAAAATGAACTTAATTTACCTTGATAATATAATAAATCGATTCATAATTCATTTAGGACATATAGTAATTGGTCTCATGTCAATCCAATATACGATGTGATAGATATGAGTAAAACTATGTGTTTCATGAAAAAAATGATATTTTACTAAAAATGATAAGCGATGTACTAAGACAAACAATCGCCCATATGTCATTTTTTAGGAGTATGAATTATTTGAAACACAATCAGATGCACAGTGTGACCGGTATGACTCATAGTCCATCTTTTTATTTAAAATTGTTATCAATTTTTGTAAATAAGAAAACATTTCTACTCAAAACCAATGAAAACCATTCAGATTGTTTTGATACAATAGTAAAATGATACGTAAGTTATTTTTTATTTTTTTGAATCATAAAAAGATAAATCTGATGCATGGTGGGGCCAATTTTAATGATAGTGTTCAATATCAATTGAAAAATCGCAATTCAGTTAAAAATCTATCAGTCCCAGTAAAATCCTGAAACATAGTCAGATTTTATAAAAAAATAGTACATCAATACATAAATAATTTTTTGATGTGTAGGATTTGATTTCACATCATACATAATAATTATATTATCAATATGATTCTAAGTGCATGTTTCCATTTTATAATGACATTATATTCAAAAAAATATAACTAGAATACTCAAAAATGTTAAAAAGAATTAACATTCTATAGATATGTCACTTAAATAATCCATAAGTCATTTTATACATGTTGGAATTACACAATCCTAAATCTGATGCAAGGTGAGACTGGTTTGACTCAATTTGCATCTTTTTATTTTAAATTAACATCAAATTTTGAATAAATGAACACTAACATACTCAAAAAAATACCATTCATGTAGTTTTATGATTTAGTAAAATGATCCATAAGTCATTTGGGAAATATATGAATCAATCTCACTTATATTTTATTCATGGTGTGAATGGTAAGACTCATGGTGTATTTTATTTGTTTAAAAACAACATTTTAGTTCAAAACATTCCACTCACTGAAAACTGAGAAAACACGGTATAATGTTTATGATAATTTATGTCATCAATTCATAAATAATTTTCAATGTGTAACAATTGGTCTTAATTCAAACAGATGCATAGTATGATTAGTATGAGTCAAAGTGTGTGTTTCTTCTTTAAAATGATATATTAGTAAAAAAAGAGGTGTTTCATACTCATAATCGATAAAAATCATTTGAATTGTTTTCATAATTTTTTGAAAATTATATATTTTTCATCTAGGATGTGTATAAATCATCTAACCCTCAATCTAATGCATGGTGTCTCTCTTAGGGCTCCAAATGCATCTATTTATTTAAAATTGAGTTTAATTTTAGTAATATGTACAACTAACCTACTAAAAATGATAAAAACATCTGGATTGTATTATAGTATATGAAAATGATCCATTTTTCATTTGATATGTGTATGAATCAGGAATACCTCAAAATGTTGTATGAATAGACTGGTATGACTCTATTTGTGTATTATCAGTTTATAATCAACATTTATGAATAAATTTGTTTTCTTAATAGAAGCCAGAAAATTGAAGTTGGATTGTCATTATAATTTAATACATATATTTGTTACACATTATTGATGTGTATGAATTTTTCTCACATAAAATTGACATATTATGTGTTTAATAAGAGGAAAAGTCTATTTTTTTATTTTACATTTAAATTTTATTAAAAAAAATATGTGACGTAATTAAAAACATAAAATCACATTCCAATTGTATTGATACTTTAAAAAATTGATCCATATGTCATTTCAAATGTGTATGAACCAGCTGCACCACAATCACATGCATGAGGTGATAGATATGACTCAATGTGCATCTTTTCAATAAATAAGAATCATTTTTCATTAAAACGTGCATCAGAACACCACTTATAAAATGATCCTATATTGTTTTATCATCATTATATCTCTTATTAGTTAGTCAATTTCCACATCTTTTTTTCATATTGTATTAGATAATTTTCATATAGATAATTCTTACAGATAAATAAAAAATGGTGTGATATGAAAAAATAAACTCAAACTCAATTTGATACACAATGTTCCTAGTATGACACTTATTTAGTATGAAATTAACACATTATATTAATTTTTATTCTTATTTCTATCATGATTTCATTTCTTATGCATGTATGTTCTTTCCATGACAAGGGGTTTTGATCGAAAGAAAAAAGAACGTTTATTTTTTTCAAAGAGTGTAATAATTTTTACAAAATTAGGTGTATAAACCAATGTTTGAAATGCCTATATTATATTATTATCTCATTATCATATGATTTAAATTTAATTTCAATTTCATTATTTTATGGTACTTGGGTTTTCTATTTTCTTGGTGTTTTTAGTGATGTGTTGTGTTGTTACAACATACTGCATAGGTGTTGTAGTGTGATGTTGTAGTTCACTACACCTTTACCCATTATCAGTGCTTTTAGAAGTGATGATAAATGGGTCCTTTATACATTCTTTTAGAATCACTTATATACTTAACTTGTATTAGATTATTTAAAATCATCGATAAAGGAATCCTTTACGACTTCTTATTGATTTACTGATGAAATTATACTTTATCAGCGCTAAATAAAAGCATTGATAAATGTTTTCCTTTATTTATTTTTCTAAATGTTTTAAAAAAGAAGCCATCTATCTATGATTATTCACTGTTAAAGGACACCTTTATCAGCACTGATAAATGATTTGGGGTTTTAATCTCTCCCTGGTAGTGAGCACTTCTCTAGTACGGATAAAATCCAATTTTTGTTCTATTAAATGGCTATTTTTTACAGTGAAATCTTACGTCCATATAGAATTTCCTCGACATTCCAATTTCCATTTGGACTATAGTTACCTACCTCAGATGATGTGAATACCTCCCTCCCATAATATCAATCACCATAACCATGATAGAGAACCAACCATTCCATCTCAAGAATAATCTCAAGACCTATCAGTTCAATCATCTTCACCTCATAGAAATTTTGAAAATCAAACCCATGTCATTCCATATTTTATATAGATAAAAAATAAGGTTAATCACTAATTTCAAAAAAATAAGACAACAATGTTTAGGATATAGTGATCAAACCACATATTTTATAAGGTTATACACTCTTCTCCTCTTGTACTGGATCTACTGCATGTATCAAGTTAGGTCTATGACCGCGAGATACAACTTGACCAGCCTAAGGAGGACCACATTGCTGGAATTGTATATTATAATACTAGCTTCTATATACATTTCCTCCTCCTGGTCCTGATCGGTCGGTAGTAGTCCGACTTCATGCCTGATGTCGAGCTGCCAATCCTTCTCACAAATACAGGATCAACGGTGATCCATTATAAATACTAACCAAGGAGGAAATTATATATAAAAATATTGAAGATGACCTAATTTATGCAAGAACATCAATAAATTTATTCCTTCATAAAATGGGGTTTATTAAGACCAAGCCAACCACACTAGTTCAATAAAACATAATTGTTAGGGCTGGTCATCTTATCACCACTCACCCCCTAAGAAGAATCAAGGTGTTGCTTCCTGATACAAGATAAACCACTTCCTTTTTTTAAAGAACTTCCCATGCCCATACTCTAAACATATCTCAAATATCACATCATGATTATGTCACGGTTCTCTATTTATGAAATGGTTTTCAAATAGAACATATTTAACTACGATAATTTTGAATACATGATCCCCTAATAAAACATTTTTGTTGTCAACATATCAGATCCGGAAACAGATGGTGAAAAATAATGGATGTCTGTGAGGAATTTTGAATAATACATCATAGTCCTAACACCATTATGTAGGTTCAACAGCTCTCTAGAACAATCCAATATCTATGGTTATAGAAAATATTAATCATAAATGACGATATGTATGTCCCTCTAGACCATTTCCCAATGATAATATTTCAGGGAAATAACCCCCACTAATGCTTGGAAGAATCACAAAGCATACAGGTCATGAATTTTATCTTCTTCTCAAGAGGAATCAATAAATAAGCAATGTTATATAACATGGACTCTATTCATGAATCTGTATATTGAGGACCACCTTCCACTAAAATGGTAATTGGGTATTTCTTGTGTAATTTTCATATATGTTATTCAATAATAATGGAATGTCATGGGCCTCTAGGTATTGACTACACTAGTCACATGATACCCTCTCTAAGCTAAGGATAGGAACGTAGTTCCGAAAAAGAAATAGATTTCATAGGTGTTGCTGTAAGAGTTAAAACTGGGGGCATAGACCCCATCTCATCCCGAGCAAGGTCATAAGCACCTTCTTCATATGACCTAAGGTTATCAGGTAAAAATATTTATACAATTTCAAATACATTTCTGAGAAAATTATTTGATAACACCAAAAAACTAAAAATAAAACAAAAGGTTAGGTACATAAACATCACATATTAGAGTAAACACCATCAAAATTCTCATAAATGCATGTTTAGGTGACATAATGGTCATAATGGAGTCACACAATATTGCCCCCCAACCACTACTATGGCAGTGTCTGGGTCAAGGTCTCACATTTAATAAAGGGTTCGTGTATATAACGTTTTAATTGAATGTTATTGAGAAAAAATCAACATAACATACAATTGACAACCCCATTTAATTGTAACCCTTTCTTTTTATAATTTAAATTTATTCAATTTCATAGAAATTTATATATATTCATATGTCATGGTCAAGTTAGACGATTCACCATTCCCGTGTTATAAATATATGTGCAATATAAGTGAAAATTTGATTGTCATGTAATAATGAAAAGAACTTGAAATCTAGTATAAGAGTGTAACAAGTCATAAAAATGATTTTACTAGACGAATGTACATTCCAAATCAATAGAATTACATGATTTATAAATTTTGATTGACATATTTGTTATCGAAATTAACCTGCATTTATAATTATGTAACCATGGTTACATAGTTAAAATATGTGATAATTGGTGAATTATTGTTCTAACCACAATATATGTTGGAAAAAACCATTTCGGTTGATGTATAAACATTAATAACACATTATTTATCCTGTTCCTATAAGAATAATTAGACAATTTATAATGTAAATTTAATTTCATGTAAACATGTTGTAGTAAATTCACATAATAATGTAGAAATGGAACGAGATATGCATGACACATAATCCATCATGGTTTTATAATGATGCCTGTAAAATAATTCATTTCCATAATAGGACAAGGGTACTAGAGATTCCATAGTAATGCCAATAATAAACACTACCAATCATGTGTGTCTCCCAACATTGAAATCCATACATCTTTAATGGGAATAATATAAAACAATAAGTCAGCTCCCAAAAAACTTTTGATTTTTCGAATTCAAGGATAATAAACTCCTAGGAACATCTTTGTTGTCAAATTTTTTGAAATTCCTAATATCTTGTCTATAAACCCAAAAAATTAAGACAAAAAAACCCCCTTTCATAACACTTTGTAATTTCTCATAATAGTTTCACTCATAAGTAACCAAAATGTTTTAGCTAAATGGGCTCCAGTACAACTAGACATATTCCAAACGCTACTGAATAATTGTGATTGTATATGATGGTATAGTTAGGTGACAATACCCTCATTCCCATGTGAATAATGTATGTAGAAAAATGTAAAATTAATATAAGAAAGATAATACAACAACAAAATTATAACAGCCTAAATAATAATAATCTACAAGAAAACATCAACAATAATAATATCCATATGCAGTAACCAATAAAATTTGATGAATATCCTGATGATGTATAAAATACAGGATACACGAGGATGTAGATTAGTATGCATATACAACATACTATATAAAAACTAATTACATGGAAAAAATAAATCAATATTGGAATCAAAAAAATATTCTTGGTACTCTTCTCGAGTCCTTTATACATGTATTGAAAATCAGGCATCCATAGTTGGACTCTATCCCTTTTCTCTACATGAATCAATGAAATCTATCTGAGTACCAAATGGGGGCCCAAATAGGGTGTATGTAAAATTCATTAGGCCACCGCCAACAATGACTATAATTATCTATTTCTTGAATATACATCGATTAAGTTTCATGTTTAACAAATAATGTTGAAAATGAAATAATACCATATCTGTTTGGGTTCCCCATTGAACCCCAATCTGATATTAAAAACTTAAGATTATGCTAGAAATTCTTCTAGTAATTGTACATTTTAAATTTATTTATGGTTTTGGCCCAAGGTGTACCACCTAGGAATGCATATATAGTAATTTTCATATTATATTCCTAGACATTTCATGGAATTTATCATTTAAAACTTTGTATATCTAGGTATTCAAGAATGTGATCTATAGTCCATTCAAATTATTTTTTATCATGGTAGACATCTCAATAGATTTAATTTTAAACTTGAGACCATCCAAGGTGTTCCATATAGGGAACCAAAGTATAAATAATGTTATACTATAAAAACCCATCACCATAGAAGTACATCCAAGGCCTTATACAAAAAATTCCATATACCACTTATATAATGTTATAAATGCATTACATACTAAGTCTATCCAAGGAAATAAACATAATTAACTAGATATCACTCATGGAATAATTCAATGTAATTTTCCTTTAAGGCCATCGAAGGTATTCCAAATAGCGAACAAATTATCACTCATTGCAGAATAAAAAATTCATCCACACCTTGATCCTATCCATGATATTCTATATGTTAATCCATGTATCCCCCATGGTGTATCACAATCAATTGATGATTCATTTAATTTAATATTTTTGATGTTCCCATAAAAGGAATTTCATTCCATAACACTTCTGTCTCCCTCAACATGAAAGGTTTAATGGAGTGGGAAAGGGTAACCCATATTATTTTAACAATTCAATTATTATAATTTTTTATTTAATTAATAATGTTAAATAAATAGTAAAGTATAATTAAGTAATGTCCTAGGATTATGATCTTACCATTATCTCTTTTTTGAATTAAAATTACATTTAATTCATAACAGAAGACTCATCACACCTCAATCCATGGTTCAATTTCATTTCAAAGAAAAAAATCATGGACTTTTAATGTTGGACACACTATGGTGTGCCTCGTGATGATATATACAGGATCTGATGATGAAATTATTTCTCTAGTACTACACTATTCTTGTGGAAGGAAATTCATTTAATTTATTATGAAATAATGTGGCATCACCGGAAAAGTTCTGCATGTGGAATGAGAGGTTATAATATAAAAAATATGAATTTTAGTGAAAAGTAACTACACAACCTACCTAATCTGATTAGATGAATCCTCATCCAATCTATACTTTTGATTTAATCAAGAATATTATCAATCAAGAAATAAAGTTATATATTTAAAATAGGTTCAATTATATCTCATGGATTATACATTCCATATAAAGATCTAGTTGAAGAAAAGAGGTAAAATTATAGATTAACATATCAATAGATATCAAACATGATACACTATGGTGGACTCAGAGTCTGAATGAATGATCTAGCTAACATTCATTCATGAGAAATGGAGGAATATATCAATAATGTGAATGAGTTACTTTGTGATATCAGGATTAGAGAAGGGATAATAAAGATAAGTGTATGGAGGGGTAAAAAGGTTATTGACACTCTTATTAAAGGGATTGTAGTTTTGTCTCATGATTGGACAAAATATGTGTGTTCATTATCTCTAAGATACCACCCTTCACATTGATGGGTGTTTGGTTAAAAAACCATGTTCTTACCATTTGTTTCACCCCTACAAAATACTTGAAATATTTCAATATATTGTTTGGATTTATTTAAAATTGTTTTAAAACATTCATCCTCCTCTATATATATCACATGATTGTGACTCATGGTAAAAAATATTCATGTTCCATCAATTCATCTCACATTGTTTATCTAAAAAACTGCAGCTTCGGGCTCTGAATATTCCACAGATTCCCCCATAATCTTATTTAACATCTTAATAAATTTTAATATTGTAAAACAATAGTGTTTGTATTTAATTTAAAAAATCCTCAACTATCCTAAAATTAAAGAAAATATAGTAGATCTTGGAATCTAAGGTCTTCAAGGCATCAAAAAGTCAGGAGCCTACCCATGAAGCATCCCTTTTGGACATATGTCTCCCGTAGCTCACACACAATTATTGGGGATTTTAAACTACTTCTCTATGTTAATGGGATCCATTTTCATATCCAAAATCAATCCCCAATGGTATGTGGTTTCTGAATATATTTGTTATTGTCAGTTTTAGTATCATTCTCATAAGGGATAAACATCACCAACTGAGAGAAAATGATATAATATAATATATAGAGAAATGGGAATGTAGTATAAAGTACAAAAATGAAACAAAATAGCTAACATATTTTCCATAGATAAAACATTTATAGGGAACATTGGAATAACTTAGAGCTTATGTAAAAATAAATAACATACTATATCATTATCCACCCATTAGTGCACTTGATGCAGTAAAAAATCCCTAACTCTTTTCCATACCCTACCTAGCCTAACTAATTGAAAAAACGCCAATCAGATCATGTCTATATTAAGGGGACGCATTCCATAGAAAATCCTAAACTAGTGCATCATGAATTATTAGAAAATCACTCATAGTTTATAGGTTCCAATTTTATGTCTAAATGATAGTGAGATGAGAAATTAAAAAATTTCATCCATGTATATAAAAATAAATCCACCAAATAAGTCACACATAACATCACCACCTTTAACGACCCCATGTAATCATCCCATTAACATTGAACCATCAATACATGAGGAAGGTCCCATCCAGAGGAAATTGAAACTCATTTAACAATGGGAATGTCAAGGACACATCCAACAGATGTTTTCTTATTAAAACCAATTATGAATGTTCCAAAGGAGGATCACATATATTTTAAGTGGAAAACATTTAAAAGAGTACCAAAAACACCAATTATAATTTTATATTTTTTTTTGAAAAACTAAAACATCATTTACAAACCTCTAACCCAAAATAAAGAAATACAATTACTTTTATCAAATAGTAGGTTTAAAGGATAGATAAAACAATTGAACACAATTTAATTCAAAAGGGAAACAATTTTTATTCCATAAACTTTAATATTTAAAACATTTTATATTACATATAATCATTAAAAAATAGTATAAACATCATGAAATCAATGATTATAAAATTTAAATTTCTAATGCATAGGGAATCATACTATACACTCAAGGAACTATTGATAAATCCGCAATACAGTTTAATGAATATTCACTGCTATGTATATTCACCACATAATCTAATGTAAATATCACCCTCAACGTGACAAAATATGTACAAAGAGTATATATATGGGTGTGTGTATTTATATATATATATATATATATGTACTTATGAATATGTGTGCAGACCTTCAAGCATCCACACGACATTCAAAAGAACCAAGAGGTAACTAAAAATCATCAATGTACCCTACATAAAATTATTATAATAAAAGGGGTGGAATAATAAAAACTAAAATGGAAGATGGTGAACTATAATAAAATAATATGCTCCTCCTACGATGAAGGATGATGAAATATGAATGAATCCATCCTGAGAGACCCATCACAATCCCTCACAATTGAAGAGGGACCCATGAATCTGATTAACCATCACCATAGGGTTGCAATGAATTGAAAAAGGTGATAGGGTAAGTTAAAACACTATAAAATGGGATGATTATGGAGCTACATACCTTAACATAAACGACCGACCTTGATTATCCATAAAAACTGAGAGAAATATTTATAGTAGAGGAGTGTGTGAGAGGGATGGTACTCATGGGTGGGCGTGATATTGCATGATTACGGTGGAAAGGGGGTTTTAGGTCAAGGTTTTTTATTACATTTTATTTATACTTTTACATTTATAAAAACAATACACATTTCACAGGTTGGGTTACATGGTTGGAAAAACCGTTCACCTACAGTGCACCCTCTTTAGTGATCATGGATCACCCTTCATGTTTTGGCCCCATGTTATAGACCAACATGGGCAAAATATCTGTTTTTATTTTTAAAAAATGTAGAATCTCTATCACGGTTGCCAAATGGTTTAAAAATACCATGCACCTACACCATGAGACATGATCTGCATTCCCAAAAACAACAAATTTTTAGGGGAAAACTCCCAGAAGATAAGAAAAATATGTAAGAAATATGAAATAATGAAATTAAAATAATTGCGACTGGTAAGGGTGTGACACTTCTCATTACCATGAATCATTATTAAACTATAAAGTCACAATAATATGAGCTTATTAAGACTATACACATATAAAATATAAGGTATCATCCTTATAGATTACTTATTTTAGTTATTTTAAAACTAAAAACCAAATTATTTTCCCAATTATTATATATGTTTTATGTTTTAATGAATATTCAGAATCTATAACATATTAAACCCATACATTAAAAGTAAAAACTTACACTCGTTAACTATTTTTTAACTATTGGAAACCATTTTAAAATAAATCTTGGTTTCTTTTGAGGAAGAATATTTTTAATTTTCTTCAGGACCACTGCCTTTTACCTACTTTTAATTTATGTCACGACCCACCTTCATCCAAAAGAGGGAAGGGTCATCAGATTTACAAGCACTTCCTTATTTATGTTGAAGAAGATATAATGACTCCCAAAACCCGCATTCAATAGGTCCCAGCGTGGCGACTAGCACCAAGTGTATGGAATTCATACACAAATGAGAGGCATTATCCTTTTTGTATTATAAAATCAGGAGACAAGATAATTAATCCCAGCAACACCAAAACTGAAAGAATATTAAAGGCAAAAAAGGTAAACCATTCCCACATTCATGTTCAAAGGTAAATGATAAAAGTCACAAAACCCAAAAAGGTAAAAAGATTACCAAAAAAAGAAAAGAAATAACAACAGTTTTCCCAAAGGTCCGAGCTAGTATGGTCCTGTGCGATCCCCTAAGTTCTCCTAGAAACCTGAAAGTAGTTTTATATACGTAGGGTGGGAATACAAGTAAACTCAGTAAGGAAAAACAAAAGACTCTCTTGCACAAGTGGTGGAACGTACTAAAGTCCCGTGAGAAGCAGACAACCAACACTATCAAGGAGTCCATCCATCCCACTCACTGGCCACACTCACCATATAACGCAAGCAATGTAATATATAGTAAAATCACATCGATGTTTGGGTACCCTGCCCCACATTCCCACTTGTTATTGAAGACATCCTACGCATTGAACCAATCCCCCCATTCTCATCACAGTCCCACTGCCAAACCCCGCCCGCACACACCTGAGCCATATCCCCACACAGTCCCACTGCCAAACCCTGCCCGCAAACACCTGGGCCACAACCATTATCTGCCTGCAGACATCTGGGCCACAATTGTCACACGTAACCACTATTGTAGACACCTTGGCCAGAACAACCACCACCACGCCCGAAGACACCTCGACTAGAAGATCCACTGCCACGCCCAAAGACACTTGTGCCTCATCCCGAAGTCACATGGGAAACCACCTTGCCCGCACACACCTGGGCCAACCACCATAGTACCCTGCCCTAAGGTTCATAGGCTAATAATGGACTTCAGGCCATCACATCCTACCCGAATGTACTTGGGAAATCCGGGAAAGAAATTAGAAAGGATCTAATAACCAGCCACAAATAGAAGTGTTGGGAAAAACACCCTCCCCCATGAAATGGGGGTGTTCAACACTAAGTGCTCAACTTGGGTGGGGCGCGAATAAAAAACACAAAAATAAATTATATTTATAGGTAAGAGAAGTCACCCAAGTTTAGGTTTTTCCTCAGCCAGCCTAGAAACACAAACATTACCCCTGTCCATGTCACAACTCACAACAAACAAAACCCATTTTTCTCATCCTTGTTTTCATGTTCAGTTTTTATGTTTAAAATATGTTTCTACACCTACATGAGCAACTAGTAAGCATAAACAAAAGTCAAGGAAAGCAAACAGTCAAGCATCAACTACAACATCTACTCCTGGTTCTCTTGTAAAGACACAACAAAAAAAGGGATAATATGTCCCTCAAAGTACTGGAACCAAGGAAAACCCCAAGATATTGCCTACAACTTCTGTAACTAAGGGTTCTAGTGAAATACCTCGAAGTAATGGAAGCAAATAAAACCCCGAGACACTGACCCGTATCCCCCCAAATGTTTTCTCATCAATAGAGGATCCCACCCCAATTCGTGATATAAACAAGGTAACCACCCGATCATAAAATTCACAACCACTGAAACCATATCAACAGGGAGATCCCATCCCCAACCACTTCTCCCAGAAAACGGCCCGTGAACGAAAAAACAACCAAACCACCACCACCAACAAAAAGAAGGCCCATGCCAGTATTTTCAAATTTAAAAGATTTAACACACTCCATGATTTTAATTCAACTGTGCTTTAATCGGGGTGATCACAAAAAGTATCCTTCTTGGTGCTTTCAATTTATTTATCCAGATGTACATAATTAACCAAATTTCCTTACACAGCAGAGCAGCCACAATACAAGCATTTAAATATCACCAGTAGTAAGGGTTCGTTAGTGCATAGAGAAAGACCACCAACAACCATGATTTTCAGTAGGCGTAATCCCTTAAAATTCATAAAACAATAATCAAAAGATAGAAACATAGCAACATCATTGGCCACATCCCTCCCATTTCTTTCATTAGAATCAGTTTATATCATTATTAGAGTTTGGTTTAACCAATTCTACAGAACCAGTAGCACACCCACCCCGCATGATTCACATAAGGAGAGACGATGGATATAATCCATACTAGTTGATCAATAATTGATGTTTATATTTACGCCACCAGGAATAGGGGACGCACAAAACTGCAGGCTTGGGGCACGAGGAGACGAAAAAGAAGAATCGATCAGAGGGTGATCGAGAAAAGAAACCTAAGGGGCACCCTTTTAGTTTATAAGGGTAGAGGAAGGTTGAGATAAGAACGTAAAACCACATAAGGAGCATGGTCGTGGGTTGACCAAGAGGCCCCATACATCATTTATGGGTCCCGTAGTTTAAACCGATGCTCACACACGTTACTTCATTAATTATTTAGTTTATTAATCATTTAATTAAATGCCATTTATGGGTGTTACTAGGTTTTAAAACAATCTTAAAGGGGTCAAGATAGAGTTTTAAAACACAACTAGAACAATAGGAGGCGCTACTGGAAAACCCTGTGGGGGGAGGTGAGAGCCACCGGTAGTTGAGAGCTACCGGTGGCTGACAACTACCGATAGGTTGCGGCCACCGATAGCCAAGATACCGGTATAATGAGCTTCATGTAGACCGAGCAACTGGTAGACCGAGCTACTGGTAGCTAGGCTGTGGCTACCGGTAGACTGATCTACCAGTAGGCCTGCTACTGGTAGGCTAAGGATACAGGTAGGCCTACCGTTAGGGTAAAACATCACCGAGATTCCCAGACTACCCAGAACACCCAACATCAGATTTTACAGGGTAATGGACCCCCAAAAACCTGGGCCATTACATCAGATTCCTCTCAACCAATTCTCGTCCTCGATAATCAAAACATCCCAGAAGGAAAAACAGGGTCCGAACAACCACCTCGAAAGATACCTCTCAATAGTAAACCCAATTGTTAACTAAGAACACCTTCCTATCAAGAACCAAGAAATATACCATGCCAACTTCCCAACCATGTGGGTTGGGGAGTATCCTTCCCCATGTCAACATACTATCTTCTTTGGCCAACACTGACTCTCCCACACGATTTTAATCACATCCACCTTAATTAATCTTGATTAGGGGTCAGTTCTTCCCCTCTCTGTAGCCAGGACATTTTACACACATTAAAAGGTAAGAAAAACATGTATTTCTAGCCAACAAGGTAAAACGCTCCACTACAACATGTATAAACAGAAAATTACAGAACTCAAAACTACTCGGGGGTACTGGGCACGCATCTATGCATCCCTCTCCCACGTACTCTCCTCAATCCCACCGTGTCTCCATAACACACGAACCAAGGGAATGGTACAACCACGAAGCACCTTCTCCTTGTGATTCTCGATCATCACTAGTCTCTCCAGAAAGGTCACATCATCCCTGATGTCCAGTTATCCCTAGCTGAGGATGTGTGAATCGTCATGTAGATACTGACAGAGTAGGGACACATAGAAGGCATCATGTATCCTCAGTAGCGGCGATGGTAGCGCTAGATGATAGGCCACTTCGCCGACCCACCACAACACTTTGAAGGGTCCAATGAACCTGGAAAAAATCTTACTTCCCTTACCGAACCTCGGCTGTCCACGCCGAGGGGAGACTTTCAATAACATGTGGTCTCCAACCTCAAACTCTAAGGGCCTTCTCCTATTATCAGCATACGACTTCTGCCGGTCCTAGGAACCCATCATCCTTTCCCGTATTAGCTGAACCTTCACTGTCGTGCTCTACACCACCTCCAGGCCAAGGATGCCTGCCTCTCCTACTTTGGTCCAGCACATAGGTGAGTGGCATGGTATCCCGTACAAGGCATAAAATGGATCCATAACAATGGTATAGTGATAACTGTTATTGTAGGCATACTCTACCAGAGGCAAGTGTCGCACCCACGATACCCCTGAGTCCAGAACACATGCCTGCAGCATATCCTACAAGGTCTAGATGGTGCGCTATGTCTGTCCATCTATATAGGGATGGAAAGAAGTGATAAGATGTACCTGGGTTCCAAAAACATTATGCAATCCTCTCCAGTCTCGTTTGGTAAACCGTGCATCCCTATTCGAGACTACGGACCTCAGAACTCCATGCAACCGCACCACCTCATCCACGTACCTTCGTGCCAAAGCATCCACTGCACTTGACTCCTTGATCGCCAGAAAGTGAGTCAATTTGGTCAACCAGTCCACTACTACATAGATATAATTGCATCCCCCTTGAACCCTGGGTAGTCCTGTGATGAAATCCATTGAGATTTCCTCCCACTTCCACTCAGGAACATCTAGAGGCCGTAGCAGGCCACCTGGAACTCGGTGTTCATCCTTCACCAGCTGACACACTAGGCACTTGGCCACAAACTCTGACACCGCTCGCTTTACACTGGGCCACCAAAACTGTCTCCTAAGACACTGGTACATCTCGTAAACTCCATGGTGTACTCCTAGGGGTGGTTTGTGGAAGCCACTGATAACCTTTCCACACATCACCTCTGGAACAAACAGCTTTCCTCGGAAAAGCATCTGGTTCTAACTATCCTTCGCCCATCGTTCCGAAGCATTTCTCTGGTAAACATGGTCATGCATAACTTCTCACTCTGGGTCATCCCACTAAGACTCCTCCATGTTCTGTAACAGAGAAGACTGCACTGTCATCTGATACAGGAAACCTCTACTGACATCCGTCCTCGCATCCAGGTGTAAGGCAAACAAACCCTCCATCACCTTCTAGGAGTCTACTAACTCTCGGACCGCATCCTTCTGCGACATCCTGCTCAAATCATTGGCCACTACATTACCCTTCACTGAAGTATAGGAAATATTGATGTCGTAATCCTGGAGGAACTCCACCCACCTTCGATGCCGCAAGTTTAGGTCCCACTGGGAGAAGATATACCTCAAACTTTTGTGATCCATGAAGACCACAAATTCGTCACTGATGAGATAATGCATCCATAACATTAGCACAAAAACAACTACTACAAGCTTTAGATCATGGGTGGCATAATTACTCTCATGAGGGAATAGCTGCCTAGACCCATAAGAGATCATCGCTTGTCACTGCATCAACACACATCTAAGGCCTTTCCCTTAAGAATCACAGAACACCTCATACGCCGCCCCCTCTTCTTGTACTCTTAGCATTGGGGCACTAACTAGATTCTCCTTTAGATAGCCGAAGGATGACTCACACTGCTCACTCCATTCAAATACCTACTCCTTCTTGGTCAAGGCTGTCAAAGGGGCTCCAACTCGGTAGAAGTTGGGTACGAACCTCCGATAGTAACCTTCCAGCCTGAGGAAACTACAAACCTCTACAACATTCATGGGTGTTGTCCAAGAAACAACAGCCTCAACCTTTGAAGGTTCAACCTTTACCCCCCGCTCAGACACCACGTGCCCAAGGAAGTGCAATTCTCGCGTCCAGAACATGCATTTTGACAACTTCCCATAGAGATGATGCTATCACAGGACCCCCAAAACCATCCTCAGGTGCTCCGCGTGGTCCTCCTCTGACCTTGAATAGATCAGGATATCGTCGATGAAAACAACTACGAACCGGTCCAGGTACACCTGGAATATGGGGTTCATAAGCCCCATGAACATGGCCGATGAGTTTGTATCACCGAAAGGCAGGAATAAGAACTTGAAGTGTCCATATATACACTTGAAGGTCATCTTTGGGATGTCTCCCTCCTCCACTCTCAACTAGTGGTACCCAGACCATAGGTCGATCTTCGAGAACCACCCTACCCCTTTCAACTGGTCGAAAAGATCGTCTATCCTCGGATAAGTGTAGTAATTTTTGATTGTCACCTGATTAAACCTATGGTAGTCTATGAACAACCTACAACAACCATCTGCCTTCTTTGAGAACAATACTAGAGCACCCCACAGTAACTCACTTGGTCGATCATAAACCCTCTTTCTTCAGATCGTCAATCTGAATCCGCAACTCCCATAGCTCAGATGGTGTCATCTGGTAAGGAGCCATCAAAATCGGACGAGCACCAGGCTACAAGTCTATCCCGAACTCGATATTACGTCGAGGGGGTAGAGTCGTTACCTCCTCAAGGAAGACGTCCATAAACTCACTGATGATCCCTGACACCCCCACCATCTCAGCATTCAATGACTCCACTGACAGCTCCACTAACAAGGAGAGGAGGGGTTCCTCACACCCGCTGCAATTTTGACTACTCTGCTTGTCGTTGAAGGAAACACGCCGGCCACCCCGGTCTGAGAACACAACCCTTCCTCGGAAGAAGTCGATGATGGAACACACAGTGAATAGCCAGTCGACGCTTAGGATGACATCGTATGACTGTATTTGTAGCAGTAGTAGATCTCTAACTGACTGATGTGTCCCTATCATCAGTCTGCATCCTCGATAAACATATAACAAGTCGGTATGACCTCTGACTAGTGTGCCCATCACCAGGGGCACTGGAATTCTCCCGGCATCTAGACCCATTGCATGGGATAGACTGGGTGCAACGAAGGAGTACGAAGCTCCTATATCGAACAAGGCATAAGAGAGGGTGCTAAAAAACTGATCGTACCTCGAACGACCTCCGGTCCTGCTGGAACTGCTGCCTCTGTGGCATGAAACTGTCCACGCCTAGATCCTCTACCCCTCGGATGTCGGACACCACCCCAACCATTCCCTGGATGAGGTCCCTGAGGAGCGCCCTGAGGTTGGACTTCTCCTGAAATGTATGCCCTCGGAGGAGTGGGAGCTCACTACCCCTACTGGTGCTGCTGGAAAGGCCTGGCTGGAAGCTACTACTGAGGACGGTGCTGGGGATGTCCGCCACCACCGTACTATAATTGGTCCGGGCACTCACTTCGGATATTTCCATGGCTCTCACAGACAATGCAACATGGTCTTGGGCCCGAAGGAAAAGGGAGAGGACTGGGGGACCGAAACTGAAACTGATGCGGCCTACTCCTTGCTGGTCGGAACCTGGAGGGTCCTGACGCTGGAGCCCTAGTGCTGAAGGCATTCCCCATCGATGATCCCAGCTGGATCCCCTCTCGTGACACATATTCTAGAGCGTGTATCCTCTCCATCACTTCGGCCTTCTTCTGGACCTCCAAGTAAGTTGGCAGGGTAAATGGGGTAACATCATACTGGAGGGAGGGTCAGAGCGCCTCCTCAAAACTTATTGTCTGTGACTCTTCATCGAGAAAGAGGTATGGAGAAAAATGTAGGAGGACCTTGAACATGATTCGCAGCTCCCATACTGACATACTCCCATGCTGGAGGGAGAGTATCTCCTGCCTTTTTTCTCCTTCATCGTAGAAGGGATGAATTCTGCTCGGAACTCCCACTCGAAGTCAGCCCATGCCACCTCAGCCTCTCTCCTCTCCCACAGGTAGAGCATCCACCACTGATTCACTGCTCCCCGTATCTGGATGACGGCCAGAGGAACCCAGTACTCAGCCGGGGCCCGAGTCAGGCTGAAGGCTATCACCAGCTCTTCTAGCCAGTTGTCCGTCTTCATGTCGGAGGTGCTCCCCTCATACTTCTCGAGGTTCTGCTGCTGGAACGCCCGAAGTGTCTTCTTCCACTATTCATCCTCCTCCTCCCGATCAGCTCTATTCCAATCATACAAGGTATTCTCCAAGACCTCGATCGCCCGTACCACATGTGGTCACCTTCCACGTGCCATAGCTGCAAGGTAAACAAGGAATGCCTAAGCCCAAGTAGTGCAGAATATTGTTATTATAATTTTACTAATCTTCTTACTCATTTTAATTTCCAAAAACACTCATGAAACATGAGAACACACGTCATTATGATGCATGTACCTTTCCTAGGGTCTCTAACCTACAATCAGCGTGGCCTCACTTGGTCATTCATTAGGTCCAGAGTCCTTGAATCAGATCACGAGGGGCCCTAAAATCCCATGTCCTAGCCGGTCTTCCCTGGCCTAATTCACGCACCAATGTCACCCAACATCGTTTCCCTACCATCCCATGCAATTGTTACTGTTCCTAACTCCAGACTCCATCCTATCTCTCAACCTCTCTCTGATACCATTCTGTCACGACCCACCTTCAACAAAAGGAGGGAAGGGTCAGCAGATTGCCAAGCCCTTCCTTCTTTAAGATGAAGAAAAGATAATGACCTTTGAAACCCGCCTTCAATAGGTCCTGGAGTGGCGACTAGCACCAAGGATATAGAATTCACACACAAATGGAAGGCATTACCTTTTTTGTTTTATAGGATCTGGAGATAAGATGATGAAACCCAACCACAAAAAAATTGAAAGAAAAGTAAAGGCCAAAAGGCAAACCATTCCCACATTAATGTTCAAAGGTAAATGATAAAAGTCACAAAACCCAAAAAGGTAAACAGAATACCAATAAAAGAAAAGCATCAACATCAGCTATCCCAAAGGGCCGAGCTAGTATGGTCTCGCGCGATGCCCAAAGACCTCCTAGAAACCTGAAAGTAGTTTTATGTATTTAGGGTGAGCATACAAGTATACTCAGTAGAGAATAACCATTGACATTGGTGCACAAGTGGGGGAATGTACTAAAGTCCAGTGATAAGCAGACAACCAACACTATCAAGGAGTTCATCTATCCCACTTACCAGCCACACTCACCAAATAACTCAAACAAGGTAATATGGTGTAAAAGTACATCGATGTTTGGGTACTCCACACCACTTTTCCACTGGTTAGTGAAGACATTTTATGCATCGGACCAATCCCGCCATTCTCACCGCAGTTCCACTGCCATAACCAGACCGCACACACATGGTCCATATCCCCACACAGTCCCACTTCCAATCCCTGCCCGCAAACTCCTGGGCCACAACCACTATCCATCTGTAGACACATGGGCCACAACTGTCACACATAACCATGCCTGCAGACACCTATGCCAGATCATCCACCGCCTCGCCCGAAGGCACCTGGGCTAGAAGATCCACTTCCACGCCCGAAGACACCTAAGCCTCATCCTGAAGACACTTGGGAAACCACCTTCCCACACACACCAAGGCCAACCACCACACTACACTGCCCGAAGTTTCTTGGGCAAATAACAGACTTCCGGCCATCACAGCATGCCCGAAGATACTTGGGATATCCGGGAAAGGGAGCATAAAAGAGCTAATAACCAGCCACTAATAAAAGTGTTGGGAAAAACACCCTCCCCCATGAAATGGTGGTGGTCGGAACTAAGTGCTCAACTTGGGTGGGGCGCGAATAAGAAACACAAAACTACAATTATATGTATAAGTAATGAGCACTCAACCAAGATTAGGTTGTTCTTCAGCCAGCCTAAAGAACACAAATAATACCCATGTCCATGTCACAACTCACACCAAACAAAACCCATTTGTCCCATCCTTGTTTTCATGTTCAGTAATGATGTTTAAAATAAGTTTCTGCACTAACTTGGGAAACTAGTAAGCATAAGAACATGTCAAGGAAAGAAAACAGTCAAGCATCAACTACAACATCCACACCCGGTTCTCTTGTAAATACACAACAAAAAAAGGGATAAGAGGTCCCTCGAAGTACTGGAACCAAGGAAAACCCTAAGATATTGCCTACACCTTCTGCTACCAACGGTTATAGTGAAATCCCTCGAAGTAATGGAAACAAAGGAAACCCCGAGACACTACCCCGTGTCCCCCCCCCCACAATGGTTTCTCATCAACAGAGGATCCCACCCCAATTCATGATATAAACAAGGTAACCACCCAGTCTTAAAATTCACAACCACTGAAACCATATCAACAGGGGGATCCCATCCCCACCCACATCACCCAGATAACGGCCCGTGAAGGAAAAACAACCGAACCACCACCACCAACACAAAGAAGGCCTATACTGGTATTTTCATATTTAAAAGATTTAACACACTCCATGATTTAACTTCCACTGTGCTTTAACCGGGGTGATCACATAAAGTATCCATACTGGTGATTTCAATTTATTTAGCTGGATGTACCTAATTAACCAAATTCCTTTACACAAGTGAGCAACCACAGTACAAGCATTTAAACATCACCAATATTAAGGTTTCATTAGTTCACAATGAAAGACAACCAACAACCATGATTTTCAGTAGGCCGAAGCCCGCACAATTCAGAAATCAATAATCAAAAGATAGAAACAGAGCAACATCATCGGTCATATCCTTCCCATTTCATTCTTTAGAATCAGTTTATATCTTTATTAGAGTTTGTTTCATCCAATTCTACATAACCAGTAGCACACCCACCCCGCATGATATATAAAAGAAGAGACGATGGACATATTCCCTACCTATTGATCAAAGATCGACATTTATCTTTACGCCGCTAGGAAAAGGGGATGCACAAAACTACAGGCTCGGGGCATGAGCAAATGAATAGATGAATCGATCGGAGGTGATCGAGAAAAGAAAACTAAGGGGTACTATTTTAGTTTATAAGGGTCAGGGATGGTTGAGATAAGAACACAAAACGGCTTAAGGAGCGGGGTCGTGGGTTGACCACGTGGCCCCATACGTCATTAATTTGTCCCGCGGTTTAAACCGACGCACACACTCGTTACTTCATTAATCATTTAGTGTATTAATTATTTAATTAAATGCCATTTATGTGCATTACTTGGTTTTAAAACAAGCATAAAGGGGTCAAGATATAGTTTAAAAACTCAATTAGCACAAAAGGGGGTGCTACTGCAAAACCCCGTGGGGGTAGGCAAGTGCCACCGGAAGCTGAGAGATACCGGTGGCTAACAGCTACCGGTAGTCGAGCTATGGGTAGGCCGCAGCTACGGGTAGGCTGCGGCCACCGGTAGACCGAGCTACCGGTAGACCGCACTACCGGTAGAACGAGCTACCGGTAGACAGAGCAACCTGTAGGCTGCGGCTACCGGTAGACCGGGATAACGGTAGGCCTGCAACAAGTAGGCTAACGCTACCGATAGGCCTACCGTTAGGGTCAAACATCACCGAGATTCCCAAACTACCCAGAACACACAACATCAGATTTTATAAAGTAATGGACCCCAAAAAACCTGGGCCATTACAATTTAACCCTATGAAAATCATTTCACAACATGGGAAAAGAATAAAATAATAGAAAGGAAATTATATGGAAAGAAACCATTATTCATTCGAAAACACAAAAAATAATTCCATAAAACATACAATTTTACACTAAAGAGTGACCGTATATTAAAAAAAATTAATATCCAATATTTAAAAACTAGTATAATTTTCAAAAAATCTCAAAAGGGAGCATATAAGAGTTATGTAGGTAACTTGAAAAAAATACTCAAATTGAATAAACATGTGGATGCCATCCATATATTTCACTCTAAAAAATGCGATGGCCATATAGACGACTTCCACACATGTTGCTATTACAAATGAAATAGCCATACGAGTATCTTCTATATCCAATTCCTTAAAAGATATAACATAACCCCTCATCCTTGGTTTAAAATAGAATAACATGTCATTGGGATTTCAAGTAACCACCAGTAATGTGTAAAAGGACCATTATATAATAATAACAAATAAATTATTTCAATTTTCAACATCTCACACATAAAATCTGATTTTCATACATATGTAAACATTTCAAGTTGTTGAAATAACCATTAAACTATCATAAAACATTTAAAATATTTAAAAAAATTCAATAAATATTTCTGGTGACACATTGAATATTTTGAGATAAGTTAAAATATTAACATTATAAAAAATTACATTCCAAATAGATACATTCATAAAAACAATCTTGAAAACATGGACATTAAAGAGATTGATTTAGAATAAAAAATCGTTAAAACATTTAAAATGATGCATTAGTTAATGATTTCTTTACCCTGAGACTCAATCATCATGTATGTTATTTATATTGATGAATAATAAGAATATATTAATTATTTACATTATTGAGACCCTTTTTAATGTTTATAATTTATTTTATATCACTTTTTATATGATAGAACATGTACACAATTATTATGTCCACATTTTATGTTTTTACAATATTATATACTTCAGACCAAAATGACATTTGTAGTGTGCATATAGTCAAATATGTCATATGCCAATAATATAAAAAATATTACTATTGACATAATAATCACTTTAATTAATCAATTATTAATTTAAATCAAGTCATGTATATATGGTTATGAAAAATTAACATTGTTATAATCATGGGGATATTATGCCTTACGTACATCTGTGCAACATTTTGATTTTTAAATGATCATTTTGAAATTAATGTATGTTTTTTTATTATTTAAAAATAATAATAATTTCAATAATATCAATTTTATAATTCAATATATATATATATATAGTTATATAAATCATTCATGTCATGTGGTGATGAAAAACAAATTACATCTATTCGTGTATGTTATATTTCTCACACATGCATGAACGACATTAACATTTTCATATGTTTGGAAAGATATGAATATGAAGGGTAAATTATATTTTCATAATGAGAAATATGTCATTATTATCATATATAATATTTAATTCCATAATTTTAACCATTATTGTGATATGGTGACAGAATATAAACTATATCGGTTTATGGGGTAGTATTCATCCCTAAACAGGATTCATTAATCATTTTCCCATTTGATGGAAGTGTAGATGGATTTATGTCCTGATAGTATAATAATAACATATATCCATATTAAGGATACTGGAATTGATATTTAATCATGGTGGAAGATGATTTGAAGGAAGTATAAGAAAAAATTAAATAGACGCACTTAATAAAAAATGATACCACTTCTTTAGACAAGTTCCTTTGATTAACACATTAACACCTCTAAGGTGAATGTTGCACCTAAAATAAGAGATCAATCATGTGGGGATGGATTATAGAATGGGATGATTTAAAAAACATTTACAATTAAAATATGGTTTTTGGTGTCATGAAACGAGAATAAAGGGATCCATGTTACTAGAGTGGGGATGGGTACTCTTAGAATCCATCAAAATATTAAATTAATTAATATTAAATTTACAGTAAAAATGTATCCAAACTGATTAATTTAGATTACATGAAGATTTTTTTTAATTCCCATTACAAAGCTAAAAAAATATAGGATCTGAATTTTTTAATCATTATCCTTTTTTAAACGGTATTTAACTATCTGAACACTTACAATGATATCATATAATTTACATATTGATGGTTGATATAATTAATATCAAATTAAAAAATACCCCAAAAGAAGACATTTATTAAAACTCCTGACATATCTCAATTTTTTTGCTGAATTTTATATTTTTTAAAAATTTATATCATTTAATAAAGTATAATATATTTTTAAATATCTAAAATGTCAATTTTCACACTATTCATTAAATGATTTTTTTTAAAAATTAAACAACATAAAATTAAATAGATTTCTTCTAAAACCTCAATAACATTACAATATAATAGAAAAATTTGATGGATGAAATTAATAATTTAAAATTATTTTTAATTATTATTTTTATTAACATATATTTGATATTTATTTAATATAATAATTACTTGATTTTCATTGTGCAAGTATTACATTATAAAATTTATTCCCTAAAAATAATCATTAATTTTTTATGATAAATATAAAAATTTCTTAAAAAATAAGATTTATAGTGTAATATATTCCCTATACAACAACATATTAAAAACATTTCACTTGTAAAAAAAAGTGTGACCAAATTGAATTTTCCTTAAATAATACACCATAAACGTGTTTATTCCCCCCCATGTAGCTACTTGTGCAAATAAAATCATCCCAAGAAATATTTTGGTCAAAAATAAATCATCCAGTGAAATTAAAAAATCTTTTAGGGTTATTTTATAATATTTATAATAATATTTATACATTTAATTGCATGCGTTACCTTTAACCGTGTTAATAAAAAATTTACTAATGATACTATTCATAAAGTCCACAATTAAAGGTAATAATTTAAATATGTTTTAAAATATCATTAAAATTATTTAATAAATTTTTTAAAAATAAAAACATAGAAATTGCAGAAAATAATAAAAAATTAATCCTATTGACAGAATTAGAAATTGGGTTTTAAGGTAAAACCATTTAAAAGATTGAAATGATTTTAAATATAAATAAAATATGAAATTGATTCAAATGGATGAAATTGGATTAAAATATAAATCATTTATCTAATTATACTTTAATAAAAAACATTTAATTTAACATTGTAAAACAAATTGTTGAAAAAATATTTTTAATTAAAATGGAGTACTTTTCCAGTATTAATCAAAAAATGAAACGTATCATAAAAATTTTAAAAATTAAATGAATGAATGTTTTAATATTTATATATTAAATAAGAATTTTATTTTTCCCATATAATTTTTAGTAGCATTAAAAACTATATTTAAATCAAGTGTGCCATAAACATTCTGCCAAACTACCTTTTATGGAAAAAAAATTCTCTTAAATGTACTATTGGATTTGTTCATATTTAATATCTATAAAAAATAAGACGAATTTTAATCATGATATTTAATATTATATATATATATGAATAATAGATTCCAACAATAGTGATATGGTTATTTTATACACACACTTTGTGGCATTTAAATTTTTTTCATGATAAACATTTCATTTTTGTTTAAAAAAGGTTTTACATTAATTTATAAATAATTTGTACATTAATTTAACATACATGTGAAAAAAAATATTCTAATAATTTAGTTAATCATGTTCATTCCCTCTTATCTAATGTATATGTGATAACTACCATTTTTAACCCTAGTTTATACTTGTTTGTTTAATCTCAATGTCGCATATCATATACTATATAGAACATTTTATTTCTATTAAAAGAACATGAAATTTTACATTATACCATAATATAATAATTTTTTACTCATAATTTGATCTCTGATTTGAAAACTAGTGGTTTCAAATTTCAAAATATATTAATTCAAATCCCAGTTTAGAAAAATAGTCAATAAATCCTCCACTTAATCGGTGATAAAAAATATAAGAAGTACACTTAAGAAAACACATACTAGGGTTACATTTCAAAAAACATGGAAATATAAGTGAAATGTAAATATCAAGTTCTGATGTAGAGTGATAGAGAACATGCTCATTGGAATATTATAAATTACATAATGTTAAATATTTGATGGTTTAAAAGGTTGTTGATTTCTCAGTATGAAATGTCATTTGATAATGTATTTTATTCATGATTATTTTCATATTGTTATTGAATTATTTTACTACAATGACTAAGAAAATAAGGAATTATAATTAATTGAAATTTATAATTTCATCCTTAAATCATTTTCTATAATAATGTAATCTTTTTTTCAATGTGATGAGTACTAATGATGATTTTTTCACACTTGAAGAACTATAATCAACTTTTAAAGATCACATAATCAACAAATAATTAATCGTCTATTTATCCAATAATTAGACATTAACCAAATCCAAAATTGTTAGTTTAATATAAGAAAAATCTCCTTAAAAATAAGAAACCACTATATAAAGAAAAACTATAATTAATCTACAATTGTCAGATGTAATACCTATAGTTCAACATAAACAACTCAACAGATAACTTCCTAAAAAACTTCACAAAATAATAAAAAGTGATGGTAAAACCCAGAACTCCAAAGGATTTTATAATATTGTATTTCATGTTAAATTTTATAAATTATAACTAAATAAAATCAATTACTCTTGAATACTACTACTAGATTTTAATTTCCCTCATAATAATAAATATATGATAACCATTTCCATATATAAACTCGATAAATATAATTTCATAATTAAATCATATTAACATCCAAAATATATTTCATGATTTATTACCAAAATAAAATACCATTTTATTATATTTACCTTCATCATATTGGATTCCCAAAATAGAGAACATCTTCCAAAATAATATTCACCAATTAATCTCCAAATCAATTTTCCAATATGATAAAAATATTTTCCCCAAAATAAAATTATTCTTATTCCATAAACTCATAACACTTAATACAAAAATTAATAATTTCCTGATACAATGATTTATGAATGTTGTAAGATATTTACCCTTGTGACCCTTTGATTGTGGGTTCAATTATCATGGACTTGTTGGATGTGACAGATTGTCACCCATCTTGAGGTGTTTCATTTTTCTAAAACTATATAATTATGATAACATTAGAGAAATACGATAATGTCCTTAAAAATGAACATAATATGTTTTAACCACATTGTTAATCTCATACCTTTCATTTTTCATCCAAAATTTAATAAAAAATAATTACCTAAAAAAGGATGCCACCAACATTACCCTAAGTCACCGTAATATTTCTATAAATAATGAATAAATGATTTCTAATAAATTGACCATATAGTCAACCAAAAAATTGTAAACTCCTGATGATATCCTATGAAAAAATCATAATATCAAATTTTTTCTAAACCATGCTTTGACATGAACTATATGGACAAATCCTTAAACATTATATATTCTAGTGAATTTCAAAGGAGAAATAAATATCGCTTCCCAAATATATTTTTAGGTTTATAGTATTACAGAACCAAGAAAAATTGTTACAATTTAAACCCACACATTACACGTGGAAACTTATACTCTATATCGATTTTTTCAATAAATTAATCCATTATAATGTAAAACATGGTTTTTTACTGATGAATACAAACATTTTTTTATGAAATAAACCATGTAACTACTATTCCTTAAAAAATCTGAAAACAATTTAAAAACTTTGGTTTATAAATAAGACATAGTAAAGAAGTTACAAGAAGACGAAACATTAGTCTAATGAAATATCATAAAACATTTTCTTCCAACATTAATTTTACCTAGAAATAGATATACTCATTTCAAAAATATAATTATGTTTTCTTTGAATATTTTATTATAATAATTAAAACTCATAAGAATGAATATAAAATGAAATTAGTTTATATGGGACATTACTCTAATTCAATTACCATTTGGTCAATATCTATCCATTTCACAATTAAATAGGAATATCCATATGACTAGATTCTATATATGTCACTCTTAAAAGGGTATATCTATACAACTTACTTCTAAACCCAATGCATTAGAAGTTATAATGTAACAAAACATCCATGGTTTATCAGGGAGCCACCAATCATTGGAATATCACATAAAAACCGTTAAATTTATATGTACCATTATATAATCATCATATTAAAATTCATGAAAATTAAAACATGTCACTCATAATATTTTGTGTGAACGCATTGAGAATATTTCACGTTATTGAAATAAACAATCCGTTTTTAAAAAACATTTAAAACATTATTTTTTTTAATAAATGTGTCCCCTACAAATTTGATCCAGTTGAGATAAATTCGAAATTAAAATTTTAAAACATTATTATATTGACATGTACAATTATAATTACTATTTAAAAAACATTTACATGAATGTAAAATATTTACTAGAATAAATCGTTAAAAAATTTAGAATGACGTTTTTAACGGCTTCTCTTACCATGCCTTACTTATCTCGTATAATATTTCAATTAATGAAAAATACAATTGGGTTAATATTTAATTTACTAAGAAAATTTTTAAATACTATTATTAATTTTAAACAACTTGTTAGCATATTATATAAATTATTTATTGATTTATGTTCTTGTCTGAAATTTTGATGATATTCAGCACAAGAGTCCATAATGACTTTGGTATTATGAATATAGTCAATGTGGTCATAATTAAATAATCTCAAATATAATATCAATAAATTTATAATAACTTTTATTGATTAATAATAATTATAAATACTACCATTTATTCATATTTATGAAAAATGAAAAACGTTATTTTCAAGGAGGGGGTAGGTTGTACGTACACATGAGTAACAATTCCCATTTTCAATGACAATTATGGAAATAAAGTAACTATTTATTTATATTATAATATTTCAATTAATATCATATTAATAATAAAAATATATTTATATAATTAATTCATTTTATGTGATAAAGAAAAATGGATCACATCGCTTCGCGGAGGTGATAGTTCACACGTACGCATAAACGAGATTATCTTTTTCTTGTGAATGGAAATTAAATAATAATAATAATATATTATATACTAATAATGATAAATATTTCATTGTTATGATAAATAAAATTTAAATTCATCATTATAACCTGTATTGATAGATAGTGATGGAAAACAAATTATATCAATTGGTGAGTTGGTATTTCGCTGTACACATGAACAATTAATTATTTTACCATTAATGGGATTATAGATGAATTTTTTTCATGATATTAAAAAAATGAAATCTAAAATTATTTAGAAATTTTTAATTTTTATCTAATAATGGTTTAATAATATTTATATGGATTAGAAGATGAAATATAATAGAATCACATAATTAAAATTGATAACTCTTTTTTGAAAGACCTCTTATGATTATGACCTTGAAACCAATAAGGTGAGTGTTATGACTAATATAAGGGAACTAGAATGTGGGGTGGGATTACATGAAGGTTTTTTTTACAATTTCTAAACCAAATAGTTTGCATGTTTTAATAGAAGATAATAAAGGATATCTATTTATAAGAGAGGGGAGGGTCACCTTTGGAACACATCCAAATATTAAAATAATATTAATTAATAACCAATAAATATGAATAAAAATTAATTTCATTAGAATATATTAAGATTTTTTTTCTAATAAACTTCTTACAATTAAATTTACATATGTCTTGAATTATTTTAATCTTTATTTTCAACTCTTATTTATCCCATTTAACTCATTCAATAATATCATGTAATTTAAATTTTTTAGGGTTAATATAACTACTATAGAATGAAAAAAGACCTCTAACTAATCTAGTGAAAAAAAATTAGGACTTATCCGAATCATTTTTCTATATTTGAGATTTTTTGAAATTTTATAGCATTTAATAAAATATTTTTTATTTCAAAACAAAAAATTGGGATCTATTGAAACTATGATTGACATGTATTTTTAAAAAATATCATAATAGTAATATAAATTCGAAGAAATAGTTCAAGAAAATATTTATCTCTTCAACATTATCTAAAAAATCGTTTATTATATTAATAATTTCATAATATATTTATTTTATTATTTTTAATATCAATTTTTTTATTTTTTTTATTAAATAAATAATACATCATCAATGTGAATGAAATTAAATAAATTATTTATTATATAAAAATTATTAATAAATTATTATTATGTATAAAAAAATTATCTTATAAAATACTACTAGTATTCTCATATATTTATGATATAACCCCATATATAAAATAGTTCACTTGTTAAAAATAAAAGTGAGGAAAAATTGACCTTTCTTTATAAAAAATTCTATAAATGGTCTAATCTATTCTAAGTGGATTCATGTGGAAATAAAATATTTTCAAGGAATAATTTTTTATAAAATATCTTATCTAATGAAATTAGAAAATGTGTGAGGGAACATTTGTTACAATTTTTAAATTATTTTTACCCATAATGATTCAATTTACCTTTAACCGAGGGAATAATTTTTGTTACTAAAGTTACTACTCATAAATTTCAAAATTAAAGGGACCTATTTAAAAAAATCACTTTTGATTCCTTATATTGATTAATTTTTTAAAATTAAATACACATAAATTGCATAAATTAATTAAAAACTATTCCTTTTGATGGAATGATAATGTAAGATCCTAAACTATAATTCTTCAGAAGATTGAAATGATTTTTTTCCAAATTCAATGTGAAAATGATTCCAATGACATAAATAGTATAAAATAATAACGTATTGCTCTAATTATACATTTCAGAATTATTGGAAAATAATTAAAATCTTTAAATAATTTCATGAAAATAATGTTTTAATTAAAATGATGTATTTTTTCTCACTATTCATCAAAAATGAAACATATCGTAAAAATCCCAATTATTCAACAACAATATTTATTGAAAAATATAATTCAAATAATATGTATATTTTTTCAAATAGTATTTTTAATAGTGTCAACAAACTAGATTTAAAAAAAATATTCATCAAAAGGTGGTAATACATCAATTTTTTATTGGAAAAACTACTTGTTCTATGAATAAAAGTTTATATGTTCTTATATAATGAATTTAAAACACATGAGATAAATTTTAAAGATTTTATTGAATATTATATAAATATATCATAAATATAATCCAAAAATAGTGATTTGATTATTTTCTAAACTCAATTGAGCACATATATATAAATATTCATGAAAAAAATTTCTTTTTGTTTAAAAATGATTTTACATCAATTTATAATTAATAGGTTAATGAATTATCTCTTCATGTGTAAACCATATTTTTATAATTAAGTTATTAATTTTCATTCCAAAAATTTTAATTTCAATGCGATAACTAAAATATTTATTAATAATATATAGTAATTTATGTAAGATCGATGTATTGTATCATATAAACTATTGAAAATAATGTATCATTTAAAAAATTTGATGTTATATAGTATAAAAATTAAGGAATTTATTGAATACATGAATACTAATGAACCAAATTATATTCCTATAAAAATATAAAATTATGAATTCTCAAAAGAAATTATGTGACCATCCTTGAACTATTACAAAAAACCAACGAATAAATATCCCAAAACAGAGGAACATAGAAAACAATGAAGGGACTATATAGAGGATACACACACTTTTATAAACACAACCCAACAAGTAAAACCACATAAAAAATCAATGAAACCATAAAAAATAATCATATATTTTTCTGGATATCCATGGTAATCCTTCACGTGAACCATAATCTAAGACAACCAACTAATATTATCAGGGTTGGGTATGGAGGAAATATGATAGTGCCTCTTCAAAAATATCAGTAAAGTGGGTTCATCACGAGGTTATCCTCTAGATGTCTCCCAACAATATATGGACTACAATGAAAAACACATTTTAAAATCCATAATAACTCTCTAATATATAAAATACCTAATATATAATGGATAAGGTTTGGAGAATAATGAATTCAACCATCCCACAATAATTAGATACAAAATTTTACAAAAAAATTAACATACATTAGGAATATAATTCCCAAAATGGGAACATAGCCACATCAACCATCATCTAACAAAATAAGATTTCACTAAACACCACACCGAAAATAGAAAACATTTAAAACAAGAGAGATATTAAACTGAACCAATATTAGCACCATAATCTAAAAATGGGTTGGGGTATTTTGAATGGGTTGATGTGGCTCAATATTGACTCCTAGAAACACCCTAATAAACCATTGTATGTGAAACCAACATCCAGATGTATGTTGGGACATTTGTTCATCAGTAAATGAAGCCTTATTATTATACTGCATGCTGAATTGAAGAGAAAACATGGTTATATTCCCAAAAGGAAGAGGTGAATGACCGGAAGGCCTCTTAATTACCCCACTAGTAAAATAAAAATCATGTAGTTTCCATTATTTTTACTAAAATCACCATAAATGATTCAAGAGACTAAATGTGGATTGGGTTCTTTGAGAACACCACTAACATGACCTTATCCCAAACTACTTACCACACCATATTAACAACAGAGGCTACACTAAATTTTGACACACTAAATTGAAGATTAGGATGAAGCCCATTGTGAATATTTTGGGCTTTCAAAGAATATTCCTTAGAAAAATATGGAAGATTAGGAACTTTTTCTATAAATATTGTATGAATTCCATAAAAAATTGATCATATTATTGATAGAATCGCATCTCTATCACCCTCACCTCCTTCATAACCTCATATAAGTAATGTAAGATAAATATTTATTTGATGGATTCATAATAGTGGTATTATTGAAATTATTTTTAATAGGATACATCCACCACGTCCAACATTGACCATCAAAAATAATGTTTGTGAACATTATATAAATATGCATGGGAAGATCAAACAGTGTGAAAATATTCTCAATGGAATCCAAACAGTCCTATTCTTTTTCTTGTTCCAACTTTCCAATGAATTGGGGAGGGTTCATCTCTATAAAATTCTTAATGAATTCAAGATATTGTGCACCAAAATGATCAATGTCTATAATGGAAGAACTATATAACTAATTCAATACTGGATCCCCAAAAATAACCCAGTTGAAGTGAAACCCAAAAATCATTTTGATGATTTCGTTGACCATAGTGGGGGTATACTCTATGAAATAATGAAATAAAAACTGAATCAAAACCCAATAATTATCTAGTAGTCTATCATGACCCGTGCCCCGGGGCATATGCCGTGAATACCTTAGGACCACCTTTTATAGGCCAGGGGCTGGAGACTAGCATCAAAAGGTGTTTTCCCTAAAACTGGGAAGGCATTGAATTTATAACCTGTAACCTCGCAAAACCAAGAACACTATAAGATTCAAACATAAGAAACCTGTATAACCAAAAGAGTACTAAAAGTAAAGGGGCCAGAATACAAGGCCAACAGTAAAGGTACAAGTACTAATGAAATAAAAAACTACTAAAGAAAGAGAAAAGACTGCTATTGGAACGTACTCCGAGGTTCCTAACAGAAGTGTAGGTACATATCGCCTCCTCATAACTCCACATCCATCCGTCTCTTCTACATACTGACATGCCATGTGGTCCACCTCCAAGTACCGTACATTCCTGGTACTCTCATCCTCAGTCAGCATTGTCTGTCATCTTCCTCCAACACAACAAGGTGTGGTAATAGCCCGTACGTGGGTGAGTATAACGATACTGAAAAGGGACCCTTATCCCCTCAAGGTCTCACAAATCCACCAAGGATAAACCACAATATATGAAATCAATAGATAACCCTACATAGGTTTACGCCCATAGATATACCTAATTTATCAAGTAATCCTTCTCAAACAAGAGCAAAACATAAATATACTGAATTTTCTCACACCAGGATTTATTTTAGGGGTAGTAACAAGTAACATCTCCAGTCACATTTTCGAACACCTCTACTGCTGGAGTACCCCTCCTCTATTGTGTATAGTGGGCCTGCCAAGTCACATAGTGGCGATTCCCACTAATATTGGACTGTTGAGGTACTCCCCCTTTTGAGTACTTTGGGTCTGCCACATCACATAGAGGAACTCCACATTGTGTCTTGCTGAGATACTCCTTCTATCAAGTACCATGGGTCTGCTGCGTCACACGGAGGTGTTCCGCACCATTGCCTACTGAGGTACCCCACCTGTCAGGTACCGTGGGTCTACTACGTCAAACAGAGGAACTCCCCAGCTTGGGTCTTCCACGTCACACAGAGGTGCTCCACACTGGGCATGTCAAGACACTATGAGTCGAAAAGGTCTGCAGTAGTCAAGTCTCAGCTAGCTACTAGGTTCAAATCTCAATGGTCCGCAACATCATTTGGATCTCAACGAAATACAAAGTGTGTCAATTGGATGCCTAATCTTTGAGTAGTTATCTTTTTTTTCCAGGGACCTGGTTGGGTTTGTGCTCGATCCAACCTATTTGTTCCCCATCTTAATCAAAAAATCTAGTGGGTAATACTCAAAGGGACTGTCTCAATCCATTATTTCTATTAACATAGGGAGTTCTTCAAAAGGACGGCTGGTGCGAAAGTTATGGCCAAAAGAAAGTAAACAAGAAGTAGTGGGCTCGGGCCTGGTCTGACCTGGTCGGAAAGACCTGGCCTGACCCATTTTGGGTCGACCCGGCCTGACCCGCTAGGTTTGGCACAACCCTCTGGGTCCATCCCGACAAGTCATGAGTGGCTATGGGGGGCCATGGGTGGCCACGAGGCCGTTGAGGGCCGAGGAGGATGCGAGACCGCGGGGCAGCTCAGCCGGGGTAGTTTGACCGGTAGAGCGGCGGCCGCTCGACCCGGATGGTGGCGGCAGCTCGGATGGTGGCTAGGATGGCAGCTCGAGTGGCGGCTTGGCCCGAATGAAAATATAACCACCTTTTCCCCAATTCCACCAAAAATGAAAATATAACCACCTTCTTAATTTATGTTTTCAAATTAAATTATGTTGGAATAATTTCAAAATGTTTTAAATAATTAATTTAATGGTGGCATAATAAAATATGGGGTGGGTTGGCATAATTAAGTGTGGAGATCAAGAGGTTTCTTCCCATATAATAGGGAGTTCAAATTGTTTCAATCCTCAGGTGTTCTCCACCACAATAACCTCTCTTGAGAGGTTAGTCTAGGTTGTCCCCACCTCTATAACCTCGAATGGCAGGTTTTAGTTTAGGTGGTACCCACCTATGAAAAATATACATGGTTGTTTACTAAAAATAAAATAAAATGTGTGATTATATTATTTTTTTAATTTCCAAAAAAAAAACCAATAAACTAACATTCACACTCGACCAACTGATGTCGAAGTGAAATTATTCATAAGAGAATAGCGGCGCTGCAAGTTCAACAGTTCTCTAAGATTTAAATATTGATCACCATTTCAAAAGTTAGAAAAACCTACTCGCACCATTAATGAATGAACCTGAATAAATTGTATTAAATTCATTTCGGGCACTCTAGTCCTCGGAATCACATGCCGTCAATATTTTTGGACTCGTCAAAATACCATTTAATTAAAAAAATTACATGGAAATTCTATGTCATTTCATTCTGTACACCTCAGGGATTTACGTCCCTGTATGCCACAACTCATTACTAGTTAAACAAGTGGGTGTACTGAGCATGCACCTGGGCCTCCCGCTCCCATGTGCTCTTATGGAGGTTCTCGTGATGCCAACGAACACGCACCAGAGGTATCAAACGTCCATGAAGGAAACAATCCCATCAATCCTCAATCTCTACTGGAATATCTTTAAAAGTCGTCCCATCGTCACTGTCCAGCTCCCTGTGGTCGATGGTGTGATAAGGGCCATGCACATATCTCCTTTGATGGGATATGTGGAAGATGTCATGCACCCGGTGCAACCGAGGTGAAAATTCTAAGCGGTAAGACACCTCTCCAACTCTGCTAAGGACCTGTAATTTTTTTGTAACCTTGGAGATAACTATTCAACTCTGCCAAATCTCCGCAATCCTCATCGATGTGAGACTCGTAGAAAGACGTGGTCTCCATCCTCGAACTCCAGAGGTCTCTATCTCCTGTCAGAAAATGACTTCTGCTTGTTTAATGTAGTCTTCATCCTCCTCTGGATGATCTGCACCTTCTTTGTGGTAGCATGTACCATCATTGTTCCCACTTGTGCTAACTCCCATGGGTTTATCCCACACAAAGGTGATCTGCAAGGTCGCACGTACAATGCCTCAAAAGGAGTCACCCCAATGGTGGAGCGAGTGCTATTGTTGTACGCAAACTCCAGAAAAGGCAAGTGATCCTCCTAGCAATGACTGAAGTCGATGACACAAGCGCAAAGAATGTCCTCGAGTGTCAGAATGGTCTGCTCAGTCTATCCATCCATCTGAGGATGGAAGGTAGTGCTCAAATGAAATTGTGTCCGGAAATCCTCCTACAACCCCTTCCATAGCCGAGAAGTAAAACTTGCATCTCGATCAGAGACAATAGTCGAGGGTAATCACTACTGGAAAATGTACCTATCCCCACGGTTTTCACCAAAAACGTGGGGATAGACCCCCCATATACCCACGGTTTTGGAAAACCATGGGTATAGGTGAATTTTCATGACCTATACCCACGGTTTTCCAAAACCGTGGGTATAGGGGGCTCTATCCCCACGGTTTTGGAAAACCGTGGGGATAGGTCCTGAAAAGTCACCTATACCCACGGTTTCCCAAAACCGTGTGTATAGGGGGGGTCTATCCCCACGGTTTTGGTGAAAACCGTGGGGATAGGTCTGGGATAAAATACCTATACCCACGGTTATGAAAAACCGTGGGTATAGGTCAATTTTGTGTGTGCGGGAAATTTTTTTTTCCGCGGGAGGGAATTTTTTTTGGCGGGAACCCTATACCCACGGTTCTTCCCTCTATACCCACGGTTTTTATAACTATATTTAACTAAATATATATATATATATGCATATACGTGAAGTTAGGGTAGTGGTTAGACGCGGTGTTTACAGCGAAGAGGTTGCGGGATCGAAACTCGGCGCCTGCATTTTTTTGTAGGACCTATACCCACGGTTTTGAAACCGTGGGTATAGGTTGTTGACACCGTGGAAATTGTCTATGTTTCGGTGACACGGTGGCATGACACCTATACCCACGGTTTTCCAAAACCGTGGGTATAGGCTGGGGACCTATACCGACAGCGTTCCAGCCCACGGTTCCCAAAACCGTGGGTAGAGCCTATAACCACAGTTTTGGGGGCTATACCCACGGTTTTAAATCATGGGTATAGGCCATTTTTCCAGTAGTGAATCCATGTAGCCAAACAATCTCCTTCACATAGAGGTGTCCCACGCTCTCTACTAAACCCTTATCTCTGATCTGTAGGAACTGGGCCGACATGGTGAGTTTGTCAAAGATCGCCAAGATAGTGTCGTGACATCTAGATGCCCATGGTATTCCTTTCCCAAAGTCCATTGATATCACATACCACTTCCACTCTAGGACCTCCAAAGGATGAACCAAGCCTTCTAGTACCTGATTCTTTGCTTTCAATTGCTGAAAAGTGAGTCATCGAGAGACAAACTCTGCTGCTGAATTCATCATTCCCAGCCACCAGTTCAATTTTCGGAGATCCTGGTATATCTTCGCCACTCCTAGATATTCCAACAGAGGGGAGGTAGTGAACTCCCTCAACACGTCCTCCTATAGTGAGACTGATACCATGGTACGTCCTCTGAAGAGGATGACGTGATCCCCACAATCAAAAAATCAATCAGGTGCCTGTTCTATGGATATCTAAGCACGTCGTTCCTCGCAGTCAGTGTCCCCCCGCTACGGCTCCCAGACTCACTGAAGAAGTGGGGGAGTGACAATAAGAGACTTAATGAAAGATGCTCCCTCAATATCCAAAAAATATATCTTCAATGCAACCAGCTACTTCGTCGCCTCACCTAGTAGTTGTATACCTGATATCTTGTTGAGTGCATCTGCAATAATTTTCCCCTTCCCAAGAGTACAGATTATCTCGATGTCATAGTCCTGGTGGAACTCAAGCCAACGTCACTGTCTGAGGCTCAGGTCCTTCTCAGAGAAGATATACCTGAGACTCTTGTTATTAGAGTACACTGTAAAGTGTTCGTTCATCACATATTGTCTCCATAACATCAAGGTGAAGACAACATCTACTAACTCAATGTCATGGGTAGGGTAGTTTTTCTCATGCTGTCTTAGCTGTCGATCACCATATGCAATCATTTCGCGCTCCTGCATTTGGAAAAATCCGAGTTTGGTTTCTAATGTGTCTTAGTAGATTATGTACTATATTCTCTACACTGGAAGTCTCTAGATGGGGGCTCTAGTAAGCCTCTACCTAAGCTCTTGAAAACTCCACTAACATTTCTCTCACAAAACTATGGGTTTCCCCTTCTTCATCAATGTCGATTGTGGTGTTGCAACTCCATCCTCCCTACCTCCGTCACACTCCTTGGTGGCCCGCAAACATGTACTACCTCAATATTTTCTGTATACATTGCCACTCCTGCTTCCAATATGACATTCCCTATAAAGTGAACATCTCAGATCCTAAACTGGCACTTCGAGATCTTACCATAAATCAGGTGCTCTTAGAGTGTGTCCCGCACTACCAGCAAATTATAGGCATGCTCCTCCTCAGTATATGAGTAGATCAAAATGTCATTGATGAAGACTACAACAATGCAGTCATGGTATGGATGAAATTTCATGTTCATGAGTCTCATGAACACTGATGGAGCACTGGTCACAACGATTTGCATAACCAAGAACTCGCAATGTCCTTAAAGACACCTGAAGTCCATCCTCTGCACATCCTCATCTCGCACTCTGAGCTAGTGATAGCCTGATCTAGGGTCTATATTCGAGAACCATTTTACTCCCTTCAGCTGATCTAAGAGGTCTTCTATCCTCTTGAGTGGGTACTTATTCTACACAGTCATCTGGTTCAGGTGCCGATAGTCGAACCAAAGCCTCAAGATCCCATTCACCTTCTTGGTGAACAAAATCGAGGATCCTAAGGAGAAACACTTAGCCGAATGAACCCCTTCCCCAGTAAGTCCTCTAGCTGTACCTGCAGCTCATGAAGCTCTTCGGGAGCCATCCGATATGTAGGTGTAAATATCGGTTCCATCTCGGGGTACAAGTCAATGTAAAAATACACGTCTCTGCGAGGAGTTATACCCGAAACTTCATCTGGTAAATCATCCGCGTACTGGTCCACAACTGCAGGATTGATCAGACTCTCCAAATCAACTTCTCAGAGGGTAAGGCTAGCCCATTGATCAATAATCGGAAGCACCCTCCTCCATGTAAGTCCATCCTGCGCTGCAAAGGCTCCCTTCTCACCGGTGAAGGTGAACCTGGTCCCATCCATATGGACACACCGCACATTGCGCCTAATACAATCTATCTCAACATGGACTGTAGATAACCAGTCCATACCCAAGATGACATCATAAGGCCTTGACGATGCTACCATGAGATCTCAAATGAATATCTCAACTCCTAGAGTAAGATAACACTGCTGCTACCAGTGTGTAATCATTGAATCTTATCCTGTAGAAATCTCTAATAGAAAGGATCGAGCCAAAGACTCCGTCAAATTATCCGAGATCCGAACAAGGGTAGTGTCAATAAAAGAATGACTGAAACCTGTGTCTATAATTACTAAAAATAAGGTGGTGTAGACATATTCCATAGTCGTATCATCTTCAGAGCACCATTATCTTAGGCCTCAGCTGCCTGGAGCTAATATTTCCCATTTCCACCTACTCCCTGTGGTTGGGGTAGACCTCTTGGTGGTGGTAGTGGTAGCTTCTCGAATCGTCACCCACCGCCAGCTACACGACCAACTCCTCTTAAATGTCCGCCTGCTCTATGTGGAACGCCTCGGTCGAATATGTGTCTCCGCCTAGGTGGTCCCTCGGCCATGTAATGATCATCTATATGGCGGTTCAGAATGTCATGATCCATGTGACTTTTCCCTCCACATGATTAACATTTCCCACTCCTCGTATGACTGGATCTGTCTCGAGTGCCCCGCACAATTGATCCTGAGTCATGCGGTCATCCACCAATAGGTCAGGTCCTCTTGGATCTCGGTGACATCTGTCTGCTTCCATGTGCATAATAACCCACTACATGATGACTAGTGGTGGATCTCACTACTGGAGACTGCTTAGCAAAGAAACTCTCCACTAGGAAGGCTCTCTCTAACACCCCCACCAGCGTCGGGATGCTGAGTGAGATCACCAAAGCCCTGATCACCAACTTGAGCCCCTGCTCGAATGTCCGGGCCCCAGAGAATGGGTCCCACACCATATCTGTGGAGTAGAAAGAGAGCTTAGTGAACCTCACTGAGTACTGAGCTACAGTCATGCCACCCTGCTGCTGATGAAAAGCTCCAATAATCACACTTCTCGAAGAGTCGCTGGAACAAACTCTGCCCAAAACAGGCTCTCGAAGTCTGCATAGAGAAATTTCACCACATCGTGGACTTTGAGAATCAAGCTCTACCCTCTTCCTACTACTGCCTGTAGGAGGATATCATAAAGGATTATCATGAGATCTCCAGTTGTCCCTACCAGTCGAAAGACTCTCACCACAGCCTCTATCCAATCCTCAGCCACATGTGAGTCTGTCTCTCCCCGGAACATGGGTGGCCTCTAGTGCTGGAACTCGTGCAATGCGCTCAAAAATCATACACCCTATACTAGTGGGGATTGTGGCATCATTGGACCAATGGGTAATGGTACCGCTTGTGCCTCCACTGGTGCCTCTACTGGAAAAGGTCCCTACACCGAGGCCTCATCGCTCGGTGGGCTATTAGTGTTACAACTCTCGGAACCCTAGATGGATATCTTTGTTGTGGCATCCTGAAATTAAATAGGTGTGCTAGAGTCAAAAATATATACCTGGTGAAATGTATCAATGATACAAAAAATAAATCTCTTGGAAGCACACACGAAATCATTGTTTTCATGCACTGAGTTGGAAATCAAAATGTATGGTTTTTGTGTATGGATATGTTGGCTGCACGCACCACCATTGGATTCATTAAACTGATAACCACAATCACAACACTTAACACTATTTAAATTAAAAATAAACATCAGAGTCTTATGTTCTACAGTAGAACTGAATCCTCTAATACCAATTGATCACAACCCATCCTTCCGGGACTGTGCCGTGACTACCCCAGGCCTCCCTTCCATATTCTAGGGGCTGGCAACAAGCACCGAAATGCATTTTCCCTAAAACTGGGAAGGAATTTCTTTTAAAACCTATAACCACACATAACCATGCACATAGTAAGATACGAACAGAACCAAATCGTATAACCAAACGTGTTCTAAATGTAAAGGGGTCAGAATGCATGCCCAACAGTAAAGGTACAAATACAACTGAAATAAAAAACAACTGAAGAAATAGAAAACACATATACTGGATCATCTTCCAAGGTTCCTACATGATGTGTAGGTATAGATCAACTCATCCGAACTCCATTCCCTCCTGTCTCCTCGGCATACCGATTCTCCATATGGCCCACCTATTGGTACCATCCAGTCCTTGTATTCTCAGCCTCAATCAGCATAGTCTATTATCTGCATCCAACACAACAAGGTACAGGCTTATCCTGTGCAGGAGTGAGTGTAACGATACTCAGTAGGGACCCCGATACCCTCATGGTCTCATAAATCCACAAATGATAAACCAAAAAGTATGAAATCAATAGATAACCATATATAGGTGTATGCCCATACATATACCTATCTTATCCAGTAAGCCATATAAAACATGAGGAAACCACAAATATACTAACTCAGATCAGACCCAGATTTATTGTAGGGGTATTAACAATTAAAATAACCAGTGACATCATCAAACACCATGGCTTCAAGAGAACCACTCCTCTACTGGGTATAGCGGACCTCCTGTGTCACATCGAGGCACTTACAACTAATCGTGGAGTGCTAAGGTACTCCTTATGTTTAGTGCCATGGGTCTGCCTCGTCACGTAGAGGTGTTCCCCACTGTGGGTATTCCACATCAAAAAGAGGCACGCCCATTTGATACTTGCTTAGATACTCCTCATGTTGAGTACTGTGGGTCTGTCGCATCAAAGAGTGGTGCTCCACACAATGGCCTGCTGAGATACCCCTCCTGTCGAGTACCATGGGTCTGCCGCAACACACATAGGAACTCCCCACCATGGGTATTCCGTGTCACATAGGGGTGCTTCCTACTGTGCAAGTCATGTCACTCAGAGTTTAAAATTCCATTATTCATCAAGTCTCATCCATCCACTATGTTCCCACACTATGCTCACTCATCTCCAAGAGGATCCGCTCCATGATCTACAGGTCATTACTCTAACTACCACTATGTCCCACAAGGATGTATCTCAAAGGTCCTCTTCATCATAGGGGTCTCAATGCAACAGATGGCACGTCAATCAGCCTCCCGGTCTGTGAGTTATTAGCCTTTTATTCCAAAGGGCCCAGCTGGATTTGTTCTCGATCCAACCTCTTTGTTCCCCATATTAATCTAAAAATCTAATGGGGTATACTCAAATGGAATGTCTCGCTCCATGATTTTCAGAACCGCTAATAGTTTGTCAAACAGACGTCTGATGCCAAAGATAAGGCCAAAAACAAGCAAAGGGGTCGTAGTGGGCCGGGGTCCAGCCCGACCTGGTCAGAGCGACCCAGACCGACCCTGTTCGAGTCGAACAGGCATGACTCACTTCGTCTAGCTGAGCCTGATGAGAGGCCCGGCCCATTCGGTTCAGCCCGGCCCACTCGGTCCGGGCCGATAGGCCGTGAGGCCACAAAGGGCCGTAGGTGGCCGTGGAGGGTGTGAGACCGTGGGGTGGCTTAGCTGCGGCAGTTCATCTAGTAGGGCAGTAGTGACTCGACCCAGACGACGACTGTGGATCGGCCCGGTGGCGGCAACTCAGGCGGCAGCCCGACCCAGACGGCGGAAGCAACTCAGAGGACGGCAGCAGTGTCCGGTTCTACCGTGGTGACACTGTGAGGCCTCAATGCTGGTTCAGCTGGGACTGTGCGGTGAGGACTCAGGAGCAGTGCGATTGGGGCGGTGTGGTGAGGCGATGGCGTAGGTTCAACTAGGGAGTCACGGTGACGCCGCTGCGGAAGTTCGGCTGGGGCAGCGCAGCGTGTCCATGGATGACGGAGGCCGTGGGGCAGCGGTGGCCATGGAGTGACGCTGGTGCATTGTCGCCTTCATCACAGACTACAGTTGTGTCGACCACTATTCTCATGCCCCTTCGTGGTTGGTCCCCATTATCCACCATCATGAAGAATACCTCAATTCATATCAAAAATTATGGAGAGTACGATCCATGTTATTTTTTCCCGCACTCTCCGCATTACAGTGTCTGCAAGTGGCACAACAAATATTAGAAGTCCAATATGACAAAATCTTTAAATTAATATGATCTATGGATCAACTCGCTATGGTTGATCCAAGTTCACTATTCTTTCTAAGAATGAGGATATTAAATGAGAGAAAACAATAATTTAATAATAACCCCTTACCTGGGATTGTTCGCTGACGGAGATCGCAATGGAGGGGAGGCCATTATTGGAGAGGGAAAGACGATCATTGATTTATGACATCCCACACTGGAGGATGTCTTGAGAAAGAAAGTCGAAGTTGTGTGTTGGAGTTCTTAATTGGTGAGATTTCCCCCAATTCCTCAATTCTCTACCCTTTGCCAACCTTTTTCCCCAATTCTACCAAAAATGAAAATATAGCCTCCTTCAAAATTTATTTTTTCAAATTAAATTTGTTGGCCCAATTTTAAAATGGTTTAATTAATTAATTGATGGGTGTCAAAATAAATTATGGGGAGAGTTGGCATAATTATGTGGGGAGCACAAGAGGTTTCTCCCGATTTATTAGGGAGTTCAGGATGTTTCAATCCCCGGGTGGTCTCCACCACCATAACCTCTAATGGGATGTTAGGATCGGTGGTCCCCACCTACATAACCGCCCATGGGAGGATTTAGTTCTAGTGGTCCCCACCTGTGAAAAATCTTCATGGGTGGTAATAACAAATAAAATAAAAATTATGGTTAGTGTATTTTATTATTACCACAAAACCCCATAAAATAACTTTCACCCTCGACTAACTACCTTCTAGGTGAAAGTCTTATTAAACAAATATAAGCGATGCAAGTTCAACGGTGCACTCAGATTTCAATTCTGAGCACATGTTCAAAAGTTAGAAAATCCTGCTTTCACTATTACTAAATGTACCCGAAAAAAAAGTTTAGAAATTAATTTCGGGCACCCCGGTCCTCGGAATCACTCGCCATTATTTTTCGCGGACTTGTAAAATTCCCATTTAATTAAAAAAAATTATATAGAAATTCTGGGTCTTAACATACTCACCATTAATAAACACCAAACATAATAGGATTCCACCTCAAATATTCACAAATTTTTTTAAAAAATCGTTCTAAACCACACATTGAAAACAAATTTTAAAATATACAATCATTTCCCTCCCCTTCCACAAAAAACCCATGAATCTCGTCATTAAATCTAACACCTACCATTTAGACAACCTTTTATATTTACAAAAATAATTAAAAATTTATCTTATATTAAACACACATTATATCTAAAATTGAAAAAAAATTCCAAAAAACAGTTTTTATCAATATTAATTTTTATTACAATATCTAATTTTTTTTAAAACTTTATAAAACAGAAAACCCCAATTTTATTTTATAAAAAAAACATTAAAATTTTAAATATGATTTTTTATAATTTTAAACAGGGATTATAGAAGAATAATAAAATCATTAGTGTTTTAAAATAAATTCCTAGAGGGGGATAGTAATAATAGGTGACCTGGCCATATGGTCGGATTCTATATGCCAATCAAACCTGTTTTGTAGAGAGTAATTCAAGAACATGTATAAAGGCCCAGATGGCATTGTAGGACCTATAATCTAGTCAGAAAGAACTAGAATTACAATTTTTTCATTTCATAAACATGGGAAAAAACCTATGAACAATCCAAAAATCTAAACAACCCGAACATCATAAGCTAATTCATGAAATTTGGGATAATAATAAAAAACCAAACTTTATTGTAAAAAATTAACACCTGACCTCATATGGAATCCAGTGTTTCAGCACTAGAAATTTTGGCTAGACAACACCTAATACCTAGACACTAAGTCTCCAGATTCGTACTCTTTTTACCATGAAAAACCAAATAAAAATGTTTCGTATAAATTCAAGGACATCTTAAGAACCTAGGATTTGTAAAAAAATCATGAACCACCATTGGTCTATCCCAAAATATATCACATGAGCTGGCCCACAACATCCCCGAGGTGTGTTCCCAATCACCCTATGGTTCCGAAAGGGACTAATGCATCATAGAGCAATACTGTGAATAATTTCACAAATGATAAAGAAATAATTTATTGGATATATAAAAGAGACACACAATATCAATTAAACTAAATTTAACGATAAAAAACCATAAAATAAAAACAATAAATAGTTGAAATTGATGAATGAACTGATAATTGGGTGATTCCATAGGTTAATCCCTGAATTCCACACACAACACAACTCCATGATGATCGATACCAATATGGAACATTAAAATGAAGATAAAACGTAATATAAAAGTATATCAATGCCTATTAAATCTCAATAAGAATGGACAAGAAAATATATTCCTTACCAATTTTTTTAAATAAATGATTCATTTACCATAAAATGGAAATACAAAAATTTAAACTTATGTTTTTCATGAATTCAATAACAAAACCAATAATGATCTATTTCCCTCTTAATTTGGCATAGGTTTTTCTAAAAATGATATGTTTAATAATTTTATATGAAAGTTGAAGTGGGGTATAGAGATATTGGGTGAATAATAACCCAAAACATTTACCATTAAAATATTTAAGAATAAAATATATTTAATTTTCCATACAGATAAACATAACATGTGGAGATAAATATAGGTAATACAATTTAGGAGGGAATGTGAATGTAGTACTCAATTAACCAAATATGATGAGAAACCTATATTATTCACTGTAAGTAATCATGTTCTTGTAAACATTAGAATACCTATGAGCATAGGGGAATATCTAGAACCTATTTTAAATTGATCCATCCTATTAGTGCACCTAATGAAATCAAACAACCCTAATGCACAGCCATATCCTACCCAGACTAACTAAGGGCCAAATTCCCCAAAGAAGATCATGTCAATACAAGGGGATACTTTCTATTGCTTAATCCGAAACAAGTGCAACTATAATTCCATTATAATCCACTTGCTACACTAGGTTCCAATGCTTTAAAAAAATTGGGTGTGATCCCTGAAATTACAAATGACCATCCATATATATATTTTTAAAATACCCCACATAAGTTACACATACCTGTACCACCCCAAACCACCCCATGCATGTATTTTTACCATTGAGCATCAATACACGAGTTATGTACAATTAAAAGTAGATTACATCAACTTTTGCAATGAGATATTTGAGATACACATCTCAATTATAATTTTCCAAAAGAAATCCATTTTCAATGTTCATATTATACCATTCATATTTATTGAGTGAAAAAATTACAAATAGATCCAAAAGAACCAATTAGAATTTCCTGAATTATTTAAAACACATTTGGATAACCAAATAGTCATTTTAAAACCACAAACAACATATACAGGTAAACTAGGAAATTTATTGAACACTAGGGATATAGGCCATATAAAACAATTCCACACAATCTAATTCAATGTGAAACCAAAAGGATTCCATTCCAAATTATCCTTGAAAAATTATATATTTATAGTTACAATTAAAACATGTTATAAACATCATGATATATGTTATTATTAAATTTAAATGATAACAAAAAGGGAAACCTTCCTCAAACTCAAAGCACGTTAATCAAATAACACATCAAACTACCACACGTATAAATTAAAATATATATATACCTCTTAATACAATGTACATATTTCTCTCTTCAAGAGGGAATATGTACAAGGAGGTTATATATATACACACATATGTACGATGTACATGTGTTCAATCCTTCAAGGATTAATAAGAAATTATAAATAACCAAGAGGGAATCGGAAATACCCAACAGACCTCAACTAAAATATGCATAACAAATAGTTGCAGAATAATACACATCCAAATAGATGTGGTTCAAGTAAAATTAACTAAGATGATTCTCCATTGATGTTGGGTGCCAATACATGAACGAAGACATCCTCCGAGATCTGTTGTAAGCTGCAATGCTGGATGCGAGAAAAAATAGGGTTAAATGTCACCTTATGTCTTAGATAAATAGAAAACTGTGATGAGGTAATTAAAAGCACATAATATTGGGAGAGGAGGTAACCAAGGACCATACCTTGAAGGATAGACCATGAATATCTAAGAAATATTAGATATATCAATGAAAGATAGGACTATAGAAGAGTGGCGGTGAAGGTAGATGGATAGGTGATTCTGGTGCATGTGTAAGGGGAAAAAGTGGTGTTATATTTGTGTTTTTCTTTTAATTTTTTTTTACTTTTTTTTCGAAAAAATACATTGTGCATGGTTGGGGAAACTGTGTGTCAATCATATTTATTATACTAGTATCCAAGAGTATCCTACATTGGATAGACACAATGATTAGAAAACTCAACACTCACCATGTGGTATTATATATTAAAAATTATTGAATCAATAACTTCGTTTACACATAAATTGGAAAACTATGTTCCTTAACCATGTCAAATGATCTTCATGGATAAAAAGTCCCAATTTCAAGGGGGAGAAAAACACTTGAAAGATAATGGAAATAAATACAAACTAAAAAAATAATTAATAATAAAAATTGTTTTTGGAGAGGGTGTGATTGATATGAATGAATATTCTATAAGGGATAATGGTGATCTCAAGGAATTTTTTTTTAATTTTTTATTTTAAAATTCAACGTTAAATTAAAGTATATATCTAGTTTAACAAGAGTATGGAACTATTTAGTTTATTATAATGTGATTGATTATATGTAGTGATAATGTAATAATATAAAAACATTAACTAGACTACTGGAATTGGGGTCACTAGATATAATATGTAAAATATTTAGTATATAGAAAACAAAAAAGAAACAAGTGGTGAATGTGATATATATCTCCCAGAAATAAAAGAGAAACCATAAAACCCTTATATTAAGTATCTAATTCCATCATAGGTAGTATAACGTCCTATATAATATGTATAGTATTATTATCAATATATTTTAAGACCGTATTCACATATTTAATAAAATTTATAATTTACTTATGTCATTTTATTAGCCTTTCATTATCAATTTTTTGCTAAAATCATGTTTCATGCAATAACTTTTTTTCACATATGTTTGGATTTTGTAATTTATGTCCTATTTCATTGATCATTGTTCTGTAATATCCATAATTTAAAAAATGATATAAATACCATATTTATTTATCATTTATTTATTTATATTAACCAATAAATGTTGTATATGGAAAATTAAATACACCGCTCATGAATAGAGTAGGACACACATACACATGGACGATGTTTCATTTTATTGATTGATGGAATGAAATAAAGACAATTAATATATCCTCATTATTGAGGAATTATGATTTAATATATTACATAAATATTTATTAAATATATCCTTATTTCCTTTCATGTAATGTGTATTTGAAAAAAAAATCACATCGCTTCACGAGGCTATAGTTTTTTATACACAGGAGTGACATCATCGTTTTCCCAAGGAATGAAAAATTATAATGTTATATGAGATATAATAATTCTAGTATTATATTTATTTCATTAAAAAATATAAATATTTAAAATCCATAATTATATCACGTCATTAGTGGTCATGATGGAATATGAATTACATCGGTTCGTAAGGCTATACTCTGTCATACAGACGATCAAAAATTTTGTTTCTCATTTGATGGATAAGAAGATGGATATATTTTATTAAATAATAAGAGTAAAAAATATTTAAGTAATATATACTTTTTTTATCATAATTTATTTATTATAACATAAATATATGTTGTGAGTGATGTATTAAAAAACAATGATCTTATTGAATATAATTACATTGACGAAGAACATTATCCTTCGAATCTATTATTAAGAACCATATGATGTTTTTGATATCCAAATATGACTTATAATAATGATATGGATGTTGATGATGAAATATTTTAGGGTTTTAAGATGAATTTATTAGTATGTCTACAGAAGTGAGGGTAGATACTATGTGTGTTTACAAGAAATACAAAACTTTCTAGATAAAAAAAGTGGTTGTGGCCTGCAAATAAATGAATATAGGGGCCAAAACCCTGAGAAGATTTTGTAAAATATATATCTACATTCATTATATGGCATGGTGGATGTGTTATTAATATGTACCTAGTTTGAAATATAAGAGTTATATGTTTTGGTTAATTCATTTATCCATAAGAACCATTATGTTTAAATAGAGAGTAGATTCTACAAGAAAACTATAATATTCAACAACAACATGGAATAAACATAAATTTTCATTGGTTGATAAGTTTAAGGATGGTCATGAGATTAAATTCATAGATTCAAATTTCTAGGTTTCATATGATTACTATTTAATATTATTAATGGTATTTCAGAAACATTTATGGAAATACAACCCTTTATTATTATATGTTTTATTGAAATGGTTCTATGAGGAATAATGATTTTATATTTTGTGGAAAAATGTTTAAAATTTTATTTAAACATTTAGGGTTAATTTTATTATTTTTGATTAGATAATTTTTGTGGATTGAGATAAAATTGTTAGTTGATTTTGGTAATATATTTTTATCTTATAGAGAACCATGATATTTAAAAAAGAACTTCGTGGCTATGTGACTAATATAATTTTTGAAAAATATTTCTATTTTTGGTAAAATCAAAATATTAAGGTAATGAGAAAGCATTTTAGAGAATAATTTTTTATACTATTGGTTGACTTATATTTGGTAGTGATATAATATTTTATTGTGAATTTATTATGGTAAATTATGAGAATTTATTTTAATATATGAGCGTGGAATATTACTTTTTTTGTATAAGTAATTATGTCTGATTGGTGTAATTCAATGATAAATGTTGCATTTCTGTGATAAAATTATTCTAATATGTGGGAGTAATTCTTAGTAATTGATATTTTGATCAATTTTATGTCTAGTAATTTATTAAAATATTTATGTTAAATTTTCGGTATTATTATTGAGGATTTGATGATTAATGTTGTATTTTTTAATATGAATTTTTTTCATTCTATCAAATCTTATGTTATCCATTTTTTCTAGTTATTTATTAATATTGGATTATTACCATATTAAATTTTTGGGGCTCCAGTGATTTGTTAAATTTTTATTTTAATTCTTTTGGAATGAGTAAAATTCATTGTTTATACTCATAGCTAGGAGAAATATATTAGATCATGGTGAAAATTTATAGAAGGATGAAATTATACTTTTCAAGTAATTATATTTTCATATTTTATTAGCATATAAAGTAATGAAATTAATTAACTCTATTATTAGGATTATAAACCAAACTAGTTATAAACAATCTTTATTTTCTTTGAATTGATGGTATTTTTTTGACACCTAATTGATACTAGGATGTGTGGTCATTTACATTCACCTGGTCATTCACTATATTATGATCAATGTTCTATGTCACTCTATTCCATTATTTTGAAATTAAATTATTATTTATATATATATTTTAAACTATCGTCACTTTACTCATATTAGGAAACCTAGTTACATGTTATTCCATATGAACTTCATATTCCAAGTTCCATTATATTAAGAGGAAAATTCGTTATCTTGATGTAGGTTGTCATTTTTAATTAAGTTATTTTTCATTATTGAACTGTTAATGAATGAGAAATTTTTTTGAGTGTATTGTTATTTTGAGGGGGGGGGGGAATGTAACACAATGGAAATTTAGTTGAAAATATTAATTATCTTTATATCATTCTTATTATGAAAAACTAATCATTAAGGGATCTGATATATATTATGAAAAATTATTATTTAACAGTTCCATAGCCATGAAATTGGAAAGTATTAATATGAAAAATTATATTATGAAATATAATTATAATTTTCCTAATAAATATAAAAGTATTTATTAATTATAAGAAAATAAATACTAAATTTTAGTGAACTCAATTTATGCTTTAGAAGTGCATTTTATTTAAAAATAATTTTATTTCTATTTGTGTGTGGAAATTTTAATTAATTATTATATGTTTTAGAAAATTACTTTTATTAAATTATCATATATTTTTAAATTATAATTTCATAATTAACATGGGGTGACATTTTTTTATATAGTTCAAATAATTAAACATTCAATGAATAGTGATAAAATACTCATTTTTTCAAATAAATTCACCTCTTATAATTAAAATAATGTAATATAAATGTCCAATTACATTCTTTATTGAGTTAAATATTAACCATTTGATTTATATTAATCTAATAAATATAATTATAAATATTCAAAATTTTATCAATAGTTTCATTATTCTTCTTAATAACACATTCGTCTAAAATGTGTTTTTCACTAATATTTATGAATTTATATAAAAATAAATATCATTCCCATGTAGAAAGTAAATATTATAAAATAGAAAGAAAATTTATAATAATGTGTTAAATTTTTGGTAAATAAGTCACTTTTTCATTTTGAATAGAAATTGGGTATAATATTTTTCACCTCTGTAAGGGTAAATTGTGTAAAATGAGATTAAAACAATGAAATATGTTCTCAAAATCAACGCAAAAAATGCCACGATTTCATTTTCTAGGATAAATAAAACTATTTCAATAAAAATTTGAAATAAATGGTATTTTACTACTATTTTCAAGATAGTAAAATTTAAATTATTTTTGGTAAAGAAAATTACATAATGTCACTCTCTAGACCTTAATTTTTTGAATATTTTTATATAAGGATAAAAATATAATTACTGATATTAATATTTTTTTTAATATTTGTATTAATATTTATTTTATAATAATTTATATTTAATTTTTTAGTAATGAAATAATTACATTAAATTTGTACATAATGTTGAGAAAGTGCTTGTGTTTGTTGTAAAAAATCTTGAAAATGATTTAGAAAACTAAGAATGTAAAATTGTTTTCATTAATTACAGTGACACATTAATATAATATGTTAGTATAACATGTAATTTATTTTTTAGATTTTTCTATTGTAAATATATTTTTTATTTATGTTTTCAATTTGAAAATAAATCAATAGATTCAAAAACGAATTCAATAAGAGTTTAGGTAAAATAACATTTTATGAAATTATATAAAAATCATAAATAATTAAATAGGAAAGTTATTATTATAAATTGTCTACATTGACATAAATTGATCATATGTGATCCATTTTACATTATTTGTACAATTACAACCCTTTAATATTAATAAATTTATTAAACTAATTATGGATTAAACTGGGCAACTAAGTGGTCAAACTAAAAGATGATTTTAAATCATATATTTACTAATATATATTATTATATGATTAAATTAAGATCATATAATACTTTTTTCTAAATCAATGTATGTTTGGAACATTTTTATATGAGTTATACACATATTATATTATAATATTTATAGTATTTCCAAAAGTGACATTAATGATATTCTTTAAAAAAAGATAATTTATTAAGTGGTGAAAAATTTATAATATTGAAATATAAATACAGAATAATGATATTTGGTTTATAATATCTTTTTTTCCATTAATGGGTTACACTTCTATTTTTTGATTCCTTCTTGACTCCTGAAGATTAAAAAACATTGATATCTCTATAATTGTCAAATGTTTTAGAACAATGATATAAGGATGAAAACATAACCAATCCTGTCATAATTTTAAAATTTGAGGTTATTGTTAATTCTTATCATCTTATATTTTATTTATTTAAATTTGGATCAATTTTTTATAGAAACAGAATTTATATTAATTAAACACTATTTAATTCCAAGAGTACCCATGTCCTCCCTTATAAAAGGAAACCCTTTCTCTCTTTTCAATACACATTAATGAGTAACCTATATTGACTAAAAAAATCTCAATTATATAATATAAATCCACATGCAAAAATTATATGTTCTTTTCATCATAAAATAAAATGTTTTTTTTATAAAAAGATATAATGGATGTTTACGAAAAAAACATAATCTTTTTTACCGACTGTTTGAAGTTTATTTCTTCTTGTAATTTGTCTTAATTATGTATAAAAATACAGGAATAGTAAATATAATATTACATATATATATATATATATTATCTTAATACAATTTTACATATCTGTTCCATCCTAATGAAATCAATAACATCGCTCGTGTGTACTTATTGATTCCCTTCACAACGAAGTGGTGTAATTAATTTTCCCTTACGATTTTATTTATTTTGTTATAATGATGGAAAAAATGAGTATATATGATATTTATGAGATGATTATGGTTCAAAAATAATTATTTATCATACACCTTCTTACTTTCCATTAGTTTGAAAACGACGATATTTCGCATGTGTACGTATAGATTACCACGTCCATGGAGCGATATGATTCAGGTATTCCAAATACAAATGAATGAGAATATGTATATATTTAACGATTATATATGATTTAATAGTTATTATATAATTTTGAATTATTATTTTAATTTCTATCAATCGGTCAGAAGGTAATTGAAATAAACATTCATATGTACACAAAACTTAATGTTATCATGAACAATGTAATTAATTTTTTAAATATAAGTCATTTGTGGATGACTATATATGTATTTAATTAATATATATTAAAAGTATATAATGATTAAAAATAATGAGATAAAGAGACCATGATCAAATTATGAGGATCAGAATTGGTGAACCAAATGTTCCATACAAAATTAGACATTTAAAATAAAAAATTATTAGTATAATTAGGAATTAATTATAAAAAGTAATTAAAATATTATAGCTACATCATTTATGGCTTTAAATGTATTTATATGGGTATAGAATATAATTTAATACATTTAAATATTATATAAAGGAAGTTAAAGGCACCAATGAAGCAAGTTAAACATGAGGTAAGGGATTCCCTCTCAATTTCCATTCATTGAATCACATTTTAATGATGTTCACTTAATTTATTTTATATGGTGTGTTTATTTCCTCAATTATTTGTTAAATCATTAATAATTCCTAATTCTTGGTATTTTATTTATCAATTAAAAGTATATCATCCAATAGGATCTGCCATGAATGTTACCAAATGGAATGTTCTTCATAACTCAATTTTTATTCATTGTGTTATATCAGTTATTCATTGATTATATTACGTCAATATTATGAATGAAATGTAATTTTGTTGGTTTATTTTTTATATCTTTTTATTTAGAGATAATTTTAACTTCTTGCTCATAATACATGAATTGGTTAATTCTAAAGTCAATTATATTACAATTTTAAGGGTTCCTCATATCACTTTTGTTTTTGTGAGACATAGTCCAAATTCAAAATCTATTTCATTCATTGTGTGTATAAAATACCCCTTTGACATGATATATCAATATTATGTTTCTACTCAGGGTCACTAATGTTTTATTTGAAGTAATTTCTTTCATGGGGGCTGTGATTTAAAAGATACCAATGTGATGATATTTTTTTTCAAAATCTCAGAAATATTTTGGATTATTTATTTTAATGTTTCCATTATAATAATTAATTTATATTTATATCATAAACAAAATATATATTTTTTTCACTAGTTATTTATAGATGATACAGATTTTCCATTGATTTTTTTCTTCTAATTAAATCGGGTGTTAGAAATGTTATATTTAATGTATATTTACTATGTTCATCTCTTCTATTAAAAATAACTTTTCATACATATCATTTATTGTATTTTATAAAAAATTATCATATTTTATTTAATTTTTTTATTTATTTTTCTAATTTTATGAAATCGTTTAAAAATAAATCATATTTTATTTTTTCAAATAAGTTATTTTTTTTATCAAACATTTGGAAGTAATGTTTATTTTAATGTACCCAAGAAGAATAGATTTACATCCAACATGACTGATAAATGCATTGATTACACCTTAATATGTTCCCATGGTTCATTTAAAAGGGAATTCTATTCTTTATATTCTACAAATTATTAGTTTTCCAATGTTATTTGAAAATTAAAATGGGTATTTTCCTTAAGAATATTGTTTATTATCATTTAATGGTATTTCTATTCATCGACGAAAATTAAACTTCATTATAATCATCAATAACAAGGTATATGATTTAATGATATAGTCATTATATTATTTCAAGATGTAATATGATCACATGGACTAGGTGATGTATTGACATTCAACAATCAAGTGGATGCTACAAGAAATGTTTTCATTAATAAGGCATGTTTATTAAGTAAAACTATTTATTCAAATTATGTCGCCATTGGAAATATTTAGCGACATATGTGAAATTATTATTTGTAACCCATTGGTACATAAATAATTCTCTTAAGATAAACTATATTGGTTATTTATAATACACTATACAAATTTATTTATGATGTCTTAAATGGGTTCTCAAAAATTATATTATACTATCGTTGAATGAAGAATCTAAAATATATTTAGTACTAATGAAATTATGACATCAATTAATTTAAAAATAGTTATTAATTTCCATTTTATAATTTTAATTGTTATGATATTAGTGGGTAAGTTTTCGACTCGTATATTTATTCATATTGTATTATTTTGAAATCATATATCCCGACCATATTATTCTTTTTGTGGATGTAAATGATTGGTTAAAATGTTTTTTATGTTATTTAATATTCTATATTAATTATAACTTATTCACTCAAGATATATTCCATTTTACATAACCAAAAACTAACATTGAATCTCACCAATATTTTCATTCTTTTCCATAAGATACTAGAAAGATTACATTGATTAATTTACAAATGCATGATATAGAGAATAGTAATTTTCTAAGAGAAGATAAATTATTGTGTTTTATGTTTTCGGGTGAATGTTAGATTCATATATACAAAAATACATTACTAATACTACAAACCTAATCAACCCTTTGGGATGAGATCCCTTGTATTTAGTGCCAATGTAATAAGTGACCAGTAACTCTAGAATTATGATGTAGGGTGTTTAAAAAAGAAAAAAATATCTTAGTACGAATACGGATCAACATATCCACATGCATAACAAACAAATATCATGTTGATATTTAAACCAAATTTTTTTTAAAACTAACTAACACACCATAAATCTTAATAAATCCCTTATAACTACTCAAATTTGAGACATTCGTTCCTTGGTTACTAGTGCCTTGGTATCAGACAAATGTAAAAATCACATCATGAATATTTTCTTTCTTTTTCATAGATAAAAATCACATGCAATCATTCCATATGATTATAATTTCTAATGTATAATAAAAAATCACTTATTAGGAATTTTAAAAAGATTATATTGGACTTAAACATCATTCCCATAGGCAAACCCATAAACAAATCAATAATAAAACAAGTAATATAATGACAATCAGAATAAAAATCAGTGTAAAAAAACCATTGAAAGCCTATTTCATCGTCAATAATGATGGTCCCAGACACAACACAAGTCACTACAAGGGATTACCCTAATTATTATATTTTTATATTCTATGGATCATATGAATATTGAAATAGATTTAAACATCAAGAAGAATTAAAATTTTAAATCGATTATCGAATAGAATGTTCATTAGAATCAATAAGAGACCTTTTCATATTAATTTTAAAATTATTTTAATTATATTGGAAGAAATTTTACCTCATTTATAAAATATTTATTTGTATTAGGTATTGATAATTCAAATCCATTTTCAGTGATATATCATTTCCCTTGTAGGATCCTAGTGTAGAGTATCATAGGCGGTGATAAATATACGATTAAATTATCTCTGAACGAAACTGATGAATCTTTAGATATAAATGTTTTCAATTTATTTTCATTCATTATTCATATTAATAAATTTATATTTCTTAAATATTATTTAAAATACGGTTATATTCTAGTCCTTAAGAGAAATAGATAATGATGAAGATAGTTCTATAGATCAATCCAAAATGATAAATGAATCTATATTAACCTCTCCTAGAATGTATTAATAGTCTATTTATGAACAATGTATTTGGGTTTTAAATTTTATTAATAATAAAATATTCCCTTAATAAAATGTTAAACTAATTTATGACCCATTCAATCTAATAAACTAATTTAATATTATTTTTATTCCATTGTGTGGAAAAACTATAAGTATGATAAATATTATTTTACCTAATTAAATATTAACATATAAAAGATAAAAAATTCTTTAATACTCATAAACATTGTTATTTATGAAATACATGAATAAATATTTAATACTCATATGGATCAACATTAATCGGGATTAAAATCACATGTTCCCATGTGTCCCAAAAAGTTTTGAATCGTAGGCCACACACCATGTAGTCTGGAATTTATACAAATTTCTATGAAGCTCCACACATCTTTTCTTGTAGCTTCCCAATTAAATTAAGCCACTATTACCACTATATACTCCATTACAGAGTTTATCGAGCCTTTTAATCACTGGTTGATGGATTCCAACCATCTATTCCACCTATAAATCCTTACTAGTTATACTACACTTCCCTCAACACCCTAAAACAGAAGATGCGGGTCACCCAAATATTATATTGATCCTTCATCATCGTATCATTCCTCAATCACAACACTGATCCTAAATCCAAATATATTGAAACAATTTGTTTTAACAATGCACGAAATATCAATGATATATTTATGGGTATTAATTAAACTATTTGAAAGAATGGAATGACGATGATGATTATAGACAGAATCGGGAAAAACCATAAATGAAAAATAGAAAAAAGTAACATTATAGAATATTTATTTTTGATGAATTCAATTTTATAGGAATTAAAAAAATAGGATTCAATATAATAAATCAATTCATAAGTGATATAATGATAAGTCAAAAACCAAAATCAATCAACAATCAATTAAATATTTTTTTTTTCAATTGGATAACATTTTACACGGGATATCAGAATGGGATATATCTATATAAATAAATGTTAATAATATTATTTGATCAATCATTTGGAAAATAAATAATTTATTATTAACAAAATTAAGATCCTGTTATGCTCACAACCCATATCGTGGTTCACCTCGATCTGGTCATCATTAGTCCTCTATTCCGATCAACCTGTGATGATGGGGCTCTCCTCTAATTATCTCAGGGTTATATTGGAATGCTAGGAAATGAATCAATATTATTTATTTACATAGTATTATATAGTTTACGGTCATTAAATAAATTAAATAATTTTTTTATTTAATTAACACACACACTAATGGTTTACTGTCATGGACCTTCAAACACTGACCATCAATATATCAAGGCTAGGGTAAATCTTACATTTTTTTAATCAATTTTGGTCATAATTTCCAGATCCAAGAATTTTTATAAGATTTATTCTATTATTTCTTGGAAATCAAATGTGTATTAAATAAATATATTTAATATTTTTATTATATAATTTTTGGGATCACATGACCTCATAATCTCACTCTCTATCAACATATTGATATAAAAGAATTCTCTATAAATATTCCAATTCTATAAGAAGAAAAAATAGATATTTTAAATTGTACTCTACTTTGTTAATTTTTCCCTGAACGAAAAAATCCCAATCTTATATAAGGTGGATAATCTCCCAATAGGGTATCTAATTCCTACGAGATCCCTTGATGATTCGCATGATATCATAATGTAACCACCAAATGGGAATAGTTTCCAATAGATGTCCATCTATGGTTATAAATGAAACTCTCCCATTCTCCATAAACTTCTTTAAATGGTAATTCCACACTAAATTCCCAACTCATTTTGGTTAAAACCCTAAAAATAGTTTTCCACATGTCTCTACAACCTTGAATCATAGAAAACACCAAGAACACAATCTATTTATTATGGTTAAGTCATATTGTACAACAAATTTCTAACTATACATAGAAATTAGAAAAAGGTCCCACAAACCCCTAATATGTCCTACCATCTAAGAAAAGTCCCTATAATTCATGTTTAGATGGGACATCTCAGAACAAAAAATATCCTCATAAAATATAAAGTTTGATTCCCTCAGTATAAAATAAGGCATGGGATTACTAGGAAGTCCTCATCCACATGTGGATGAACTATACACCTTTATTACCACTGATACCACTAACAATAGGCCCAACATTGTCAGTTATCCAATAAATTTATATAAATGGTGATGCACTGATGGTTGAGGCGGAGGTATTATAAATGTCCAACTCCACCGATGGTAGTTGATTACCTTTTACTTGGACCAAAGCTAGAATATAATCCAAATGATTATTCTCTAGAACCCTAACAACATACTTTAAGCGACAAAATATGAAGAGTTCAAAACCGGTTCTCAACCACAATAGATTCCCTAGTACTTTACAAGTCTTTTCACATAGATGATTATGAAGTGGGTCAACAAGGTGAGTTGTCATGTGGTCACTCAGATAGCTTCATGGCCTTTCATTGGTCATGGAAGCTCCCTCATGAAATCCACAATGATAAAATCTCATATATATCGCCACCCATGATGTTATGCCTTTAACCAATGAATGGTGGTGCATCATTTTTTAAACACTGTGAACAATTAAAATATTGTTGGTCACCATACCTAATTCCAAATAACCTTGATACATCATAATGTGTCATGGATGTTATTCAAATGCAATGAAACCCCCAACACTTTGTATGCAAGCATAAAAGTTCCATCATCCATTTTTGGAAGAATTAAATAATCGACATCATTTAAAAATTCAATCAAGAACCTATCTATTGGATATGTGGTGATGAAATACCACTCAATTGATATCTCCATGTTTTGACTACCTATCTCTCTGAAGAAGTGGATGGGTAAAACCCATCAACATTAGATATGTTATATAATATTTTCCCCCAAGATTCATCAAAATATATGTAGACTATTTCATCACCTTGTTCTACAATATTAGATGATAACTTTATTGTGAGAATATAATCTACGAACATACCCTTAGGTGGATCTCTAGGTGGAACTACCTCATCCTTTGTTGGTTCTAATGTCATTCACAATTTTGAGAAGTCATATCAGAAAAATAAACCTCCGAGTTCTATAATAGATAATTTTAGAGCTCACAATCAAGTCAGTAGACCTGATGCTTGTTTAGATCCTTCCACAAATGTCTCATATATTCCCCCACAAAAACTATGTACACATGGATTTCATCATAGAAGACTACCATGAACTTATATTAGAGGAATGACAAATTCATTAGTCATAAAAACATATATGGGTTGTCCAACATGTGTAATGGTATCCACTTGTACTCATATAATCCATTGTAGATTTATAAACCCACCTTTAATACCTACTCTACCTAAACATGGAGATGGGGATAACATATCCTATGGTCAAACACTAGTAAGCATTATTCCCCTAACTAAATGATGCTTAATTCATTAGGGGTGGTTAATCATCCCTAACTGTCACCATGTCAAGCTATTGTCAATCCAACCCAACAAAAATCACTCATTCCCCTAATAGAAGAACCACACTAGTATTCTCTAGTGAACCCATTGGTTATAAAAATAACCCATCCACTAATGATCCCCTAACTATACAGTTAGATTTACTATCTCTATGGGGTCATCTTATATACTGGTGATAATATCAGACCATACCTATATTATTTCTATTCCAGAAAAAAATAATTTTTATGGGGATGAATGTATTCAAAATTATTATGTAATTCAATGTCATACTCCACTAAACACTATAGGGAACATAATGTCCGTACAACACACTATTTTAATGTTAATACTATCCAATTAAGAGGAAAGTAGATGTATCCTCCTACTTGTGGTCTAATCTCACCATTCCTAGGATTAATCCTTACCAAAAAAATAAAAATCATTCCATACCGTCAAATTTGCTACAACCTTACTGTTAATAGTCAACTGATCTTGGATGGTAGATAACTAGTCCATACTGAGGAAATAATTATAGGATCTCACTACATTTATAGAAATATTCCACGTCTGACCATATCTACTCTTATAGTCAGGACACACTTTTAGTAAAATTTTCATAAAAAATCTTCTCAGTTGGATACTCATAAACAAAGAGGTCAGTAAACCGGTTCCACAAGTATCACCAGTCCTAGAATTTGGGATATTTCCATATAAAATTGGCTTGTGACTGAATAAAAAATCTAAAAAATAGAAGATAAGTCACATGTCCTATCAAAAAAACACTCAAAACCATGCGGTAGAAAACCCTTAATTCATGGAGCCATATATACCTATGTATGCCTATACTATTTAATTAGGGGTTGATTCGACACCATATCGCACCATACAAACCTGACATTATTAGTTCAATGAACTCATTCGCAACACTGTAACATTATCCAATTAAGATAAAACTGAATTACCCAAAAAGTGTAGTATCACATCACAGAAATTATTATCTATATGGAAATTGTCCCTCTTCTGTTATTTTTGAATGTGACATTGAATATTTACCAACACATGTTTCTACTAATGCCACATGTAATCCTTCAGATGTCTCATTTCCATTACCACTATCAAAAGGGGTCATATCTATAATGTACTATCACACAATATGCTTATAGCGGTCCAATACCACCTAAGACGTACATTTTTATTAACATGAAATTTGGTTAATCCGTAATTCCAGATTCTGAAATGTGTAATAAACATAGATGATTTATATTCCCTTACCATTTGAACCAAATAATTCTCTATAACTATTATTGGTTGTATGACATGCCTTAAATCTATTCTAGGATAACATAAGCTGTAAAATCAAGACCCCCCTCTTGATCTAATCATTCACTTCCATAGGGTTTGGTTAATCATAAATCTTGAGTGATATTTAATATATAAAAAATCAAGAACATGATAATACATTGAACACTTTCACTCTATCTTTATAGATTCATCTACTAATAAAAAAAATATATTCCAAGACCACTGGAGGTGGGTCTGTGAAATACTCAATAGGTGGAAGCACTACTCTATTCTCTCCTAATGAAAAATAGATAAAAAGGTGTCCTTAAATTAAGGAATTATCTCTCAATGTAAAAATTTTATTTTCTAGAATGAAAAATCCAATATTATCGCACATGGAGTAGATCCAAAAACAAATGAATTTCTGTCCTCTAGAAATAGCATGAATATGATTTTTTTACAAAGGTATGTATTTAATCAGGGGGTCCACAAAATTTTCTATTGAAGAATCCCTGATCATTACAATTTCACCTCTAGGAAAAAATACTACAATAGATGATTCTTATGAAGTATGTTTTTCATTAGATAATATCACCTTGGATACATTGTAATATCCCCTTATATAATATTATAACTATTAAGTGTGAATGGTTTTTTACAGTTAGGTATCGCATCAAGTTCTGGGAAAAAGTTGTCCCTCAATATGTAGTTTTTAGATTCCTATAATGCCATAAAATATATCGAATCTACTATAGAATATATGACCTATGATTTCGTTTATATCATCCATCTCACATCACCATCAATGAGGTTGAGGATGTTTCCTAGCTATGATTTATTATTGTTTTGATCAATTTTGAAAAATGAATTTTCATATCCTTAGTGGACTAGTTCCTTGTATCCTCTATAGACCAGGAAGATGTCTATAGTTAATCTCATGTACAGAAGGATAGTTTTGACATTAATCCAGTGGTGGTAACAAGGATCATATTAATATATTCCTACAACATTAAAGGTGTAAGTGAAATTTATCATTGTAAATATCATAATAAAAATTAATAAAAACAATAACCATTGATTATTGAACCCATTCCATCTGTTTTCTTTCCACATGTGTCTAAAGAGTCATTTTCATGAAAAAATAAAATCCACAAGGCACTAGAATCAATCCACAATGTGACTCTTCCAAAATAATATCATTAGTATTATATTATTATATGTACTTGACATATTCCCAGAAGTCACATGAATCAATAATTATGGATATTTAACCCACAAATATATGTTGTTTGACCAATGACCTTCAAAGTGAATAATTTATATAAGTAGTCATTTTGAGATTATAGTAGTGTTATTTCTTAACCAATAAGTATAAATTAGTTAACATAAACTATTTCTGAAATTGACCACACTCCCACTAAATCACTATTAGATAGATGGTTCTCAACCATTATTTATGAAACCAAATTCCATTATGGATTCATGAAATTTGTTTCTCCAGGAACTTAATATTTTAATTAATATGAAAATGTATCATTACAGTTTTTATAAATTTTTCCATAATTTGATTGCATTATGACCTCAGGTTTTATCATATAGACATCTTCATGAATGTTTCAATTAAGGAATGGTTTATATACATCAATTTTAAAAATATCAATGTCACAATAATCCACAATATATCATAGAATTTTTAAGGATTTAAACAAACCTAATATGTAAATGGATTCATTGTAGTACATTCATTCAAACAATTTGAACCATTTTTTTCATAAGTCATTTTATATTAGAACTGACATTTCCAAACATGTCTAGTTTGTTCTTGTATATAAATTTGAAACCAATGGGATTTATATCCACTCTACGGGGAATCACAATATATATATGGGTTCGATACATGGAATCCATTTCACAATTCTTAGATTCTTTCTACTAGGAAATTTTTCTTCCACTTATCCACTGTATGTTATATGATCATTATAGTAAACTAACATTGATTCACCATCTACAGTGACTATAAATCCACATTAATTTGTGCCGATAATATTTATGGTATTATAATGTCATACATATGGGTCAAGAACATCTTCTTACATGGGGATGTAATGAAACTATTATTGTACCAAATATTATTTACCATGATCCTGGACATTATCATGGCCTATCTCACTCGAATTATATTTTTTATATATGTTCTACATCTCAATAAATATAGAATGTCTTTCCAAAATTAAAATTTTAGGGGGTTATATGGGTAATATCACCTTGTTTCTTGGGGAATCCTATATTGGTACCATTTTATTATCGAGTTGCATGTTTATTATCAGATGAATCATTAACAAAATCTTCACAACCTAACACATGTAAATTAAAAAACATTGATTTTCTTTCACAGTGATTTTCATATGAATAACATATTTCACATTAGTAGGAAAATATTTTTGTAACTATCTTTCTATTTATAAGATATATTGCCAAATTATAATAGATGTATCACAGGACACGTTATTGAGCACACCATACCTAACAGGATATGGTTTTTCATTTCAGTTACACCATTCCATTTTCATGCTTAAAATATGGGTGTGTTTAGATAAAATCCCAAACTCATGTAAATATTCATTGAATATTTTATTATTATAAAATCCTATAAAATCTATGAAGAGTTTCATAATATTATTAACAAAAGAGTAATCAAGATCATTCCTCAATTATTTGAATCTTTTAAAATATTTTGACATATACCTCATTAAGTAAACATATCCATATATACTAAAATGAATGGTGAATGTTATGAAGTTTAATCACCCACCCATTTATAAATCATAAACTATCCACTCAAATTGCTATAAAATAATTATAGAATCTCAATGACTAGTTCAAATATTCCACCAAATGGGGATTTGTTCATTCTTCCATGTAAACATCTGTTAACTACACCATATTATTTTATTTCAAATGAATCCATATATATATCTTGTTGTAATTTTTTCAAACACATTTACATTAAATGACATATCCAGTGATGTCAATGTTATGTGTGTATTGAGTTATGTGAAGTAGTCTTTTTTATCTATTTCCATTACCCGGTCTATATAATACAAAATGTATGTACTATTATTTAAATAAAAATTTCCAAAACATATTCTTTATTTGTAATAGAATAACCATTTAATGAAAAAAAAATCCATTATTATCATTTTTGGATATAGGTATAATTTTTTTGGTAACTGTTTGAAAATAATAATATTATTTCAAATCCAATTCTATTCTAATACATAATGTGAGGTTATCACCCTAATAATCATAATTATATATCCATATCCATTGGTTTCCCAAATAAATACCTCCCTAGGGTTATTTTTATGATTCTACATGGTTCTCATATTTGAAAAAAATTAACTAAATCATGTTGTATCAAATACCCAATTAGTAGAAATATATAAACTTTAATATTGTAATCTCACATAATGATCTCAGTTGCTTCTATTTCATGGTGTAGTTTTTCATCTAGTTTCCCTTCTTCTCAAATTTTAAATAGATAACATCACTTCTATAAATTTCCACATTTACATTCTATTATTAAAAATTCATTTGGAAAATATTTATTCATAGATCTCTTGGCATAGGATTTCCTTTTATTCACCATAAGGACAACAAGATTTTCACTCATCACATCATTCTTAAATTAGCGATGTATAGAAATATGTACTAGTAGAGACAAACCTATGTTATTCATATTGTAATTATGAAAAACCCTATAGATTATCTGAAGGAGTAATGACAAAGTATGTCTGGAGTACAAAAAATTAAGTAATTTAATCCTTAGAACCAATAAGTGATCAATGTAGCTAATCATTTTGGATATCATTGGATTTGATAACACTCCTTGTTCAAATTTATTATAAAATATCACCATGGATATCTCAATTCATTCTTATCTCGGTCCGTTAAAATATAGACCAAAAATATTCTAGAGTGTCCCATAAGAATCCATAACTTCATGTGACCTCATGAGTTCATTAAACATGTACGGATGAACTAAATAATAATCATTTATCACGTAACTAAAATTTTTATGATGGTTAGTTATATCATTAGAACTCACATCCTTTATAGAACGATCACGAATTGATAATTATGGCATGTAATATTTCCATCCATAGTCCAAAACAAACCAATGATTTCTGAAACATTCCTCGATGTTGCTGAGAGTAAAGAGAAAGGATTTAACCAAAATTTACCCATGGGATAATGTAGTTGATGTCCATTAAATTATTATGAATAACCTTAGTATATTTTTAGTACATAAAATGATTAAAAATTATTTGAGACATAATTAATATAATTTTATTAATTCTACCACTATATTAACATGTCACAACAACTCTCACCATTAGGCTCAGAATATCTAGTTACTTGATATACTATCAGCAAATGATTATTGTTCTTCTTATTATATGCTAATAATTATCTCAGTATTTTACTCATATATATTTTTTTATGTTCTTCCATTCCCATTATGTAGATTTTGTTCTATAATACATTGATTATACTCCCCAATCAAGAATCCTTAAGTCATATTTCATTAATAGTTTCCACTAATGGTATGACATTTCAAGAAATAGAAACTATTTTTGATGTTAACTGCTTATGTCAACCAATGAAAATCATAAAAAAATCACCTAAAAAATTATGATTCCAACTAAGGGGTGGAAAACCACTTAGTTATATTGACTTAATTCTTGATAAGGTAAGGTGATACCTCTATAGAATTAATATTTAGAGGAAGTATTTTATTTATTATCGGAATTAAATTTTTGTATTATACATTTTGTAATAGTAATATAATGTGTACATTTTTACTTTAGATTATAAACATGCTCTAATAAAAAAATTGTCATATCCTATATATTTTAATACCATATTTTCATATTAGTTAATTTACATATGTTATTATATAATGGTATTAGGTAAATAAATCATGTAATTGAGAACTGTGAAATTAATAAATATATGACACCATCATGATATTTTCTAATGATAAATTTATTGAGTGGGAAATAAATAAACCTATGAACATGCGGATAAACACTTTATGTTGGTATTGGAATGAGTTTAGACATCTAGCTGAAACAACCATGTGTCTCTAGTGTAGGTTTTGTCTCAGTTCTATCATGAACTACCTCTTTCTCAACTCCTTCATGAACCAATTCCATGTGCATTTCGATAAGTATTTTATTACAAATGTTTTTTCACTCCCACATAGCAGAGGTGAAAAAAATTGGTTAAGGGGAATTATATAAAACAACCTTCGACAAACATGTCCTACATAATAAAAAAGGGAGGTATGAATCTCTATCCATCACATTTAAATTAATAATAATTAATTATAATACTATATATTAAAATTAAATTAAATAAAAAAAATAGAAATGATGTTATGGAAACATTCCTAATCAACTAAACACTTGAAATGATTTGAATTTAACTTTCATTAATATTTAATTAAATAAATCCTAGACCAATTAATAAAATTAATTATTTTTTAATAAACTATGAAATTTTATCTTATTCTATACAATCATCTCAACAATCCAATACAATAAGATTTTAAATAAAATAAATAATATTATTATACATAAAACATAATTAAATAGTAAAAAACATTGTTACATTGAAGAGTATCAGTGAAAAACTATCTGAAATGCTTAGTATGTTATTAATTTAAAATAATGAACTCATAATACATATTGTCTACATGGAGTGTGTTAAAATTTAGCTACGTGAACATAAAATTTATTACAATATGAATCAAATTAAAAAAACATAGGTTTTCTAATTAAATGTGTTAATTAATTATTATATTCTTACGGTACATGATTTAGAGTTTCAAATATATGTGAATTTAATTAATAATATATTGAAATATATATCCTAATGAGAGGATAATACAAAAAACATAATTAACCACAAAACATAGGATGATGAATTTTAATGGATTTATTATTTAAATTTAATAATTCCATGTAAACTTGTATAGTCCAAAACATTTGAAATCAAGCCACATGACATACACATATCTTCACTAGATATCTAAGGAACATGCCTAGGGACTCATCATGTATATATATCATAAATAGTTATAAATAACACGTAATGAATAAATGATAAATGATGAGTACATAAAATTATTGGGATTCGGGTTTATATGCATAATGTATTAAATACAAGAGGTGTTTTAATTACATGAAATTATTTCATATTGTAATTTTTTTTCATTAATGAAATTGGATTACATTATGTTTTTTCAATATATATGATGTGTACTCCATAAAAGTGATTTTACACCTTGGATGGTGTACATGTGGTGATGTTATTTCATGTGGCATGTAATAATTATATGAAAACCCAAAAACTGTACAAGAATCATTGTGTAATAAAAAATTATAAAAGAGAGTAATAAAAGAGTAAACACTATGTAGTATCTTATTATTCAACCATAATTCTTGGAACCTGGGGATTGGATCATTAGATTAGATATTCATTTAATTACTGAATGATCATTATAATATGAGTGTGAAAAAATGATGAGGAAAAAATATATTTTGGTGATGAATTAAGACTAAATTAAAGATGGAAATGAATTTAACTTTTATATGTGAAACGATTAACAATAAAATATATATATATTTTTTGATGTTGGACACTATGACACCCCTTTTTGGTTTTCAGAAAATCAGAAGCACTTATCTAGGCCAATACCGACTCAATAAATATTAGATTCCATGGGTCATTTTCATATTGTAGAAGATATTACTATCATTATTACATTTTTCCAATTGAATATTTAGAAGATAGGTCATCATAACAAAGATAATGATTTTAATATTAAGTATATAATAAATTTAATCAAATATGACACATGATTACATTATTATTGATATTTTTCATTGTAGTAGGTGTTGTTCATCTAAAACCCATTTTTGGTAATATGTCATTGATCTTGTGGGATCCATGGGAAGAGTCCCTATAGCAATGATCCACACATTCTCTTATGATCTATAAATGAATGAAATAATTTACAAATTTCTAGTGTGGAAAATTTTCCATCTTTTATTCTTATTCTTAATAACATCACATTTCACCAGTCTTGAAGACATTTTATTCATCTTATCATTCTTGATAGGATGTGAGATGAAATAGGAGGAATCTAGAGAGAAATCCATTAGGCATAATTTTTCTCGATTATTCTCAGATAGAAAGTAATATTTTAGTATTTATAGACATATGGTTTGGGATATTAGTTTAATTATTTAAACAAGTTCTCTTAAAAAAATTAAACCCATGTCTGAGCCCCAACCATGTATAAAAAAATATATAATATTTTTTATTCCAATTTCCTTCAATGAATAGCACAAAAATAAATATTATTTTATAAGAATTGAAATTAATATTTATTAATAGAGACACTCTAGGTCTACTCAACATCCATAGAATTAACCACATTATCAACTAAATATTTAATTAAATATTTATTCAAAAATATACTATTCATTTTCTATAAAACATTTAGTTTCTTAATATTTAATAAATATATAATCATTATATATCAACACAATGTAACAATTACATATAAGAATAATATGTTTTTAAATTTTCGGGATCCATAATCCTAAATTAAATAATTAATATGCCTTGAGAATTATTTTTACTCAATAATTTATTGAAAATATTATTTTATTAAGATCATCAAAATCACTTAGAATGCATCCATTTAGGCTTATATATCATTGGTTTTAGTTTGTATTACATATAGTTGAATATTACTATCTAGAAGTAGGTCATGAAACAAATCTGTAAGAAGTTAATGTAAAAATATTGACAACCACATACAATTTGTCACTATATAATTTAATCAAATTTTCTCAATATCACATTAGTTAAGTTGAACAACCATGGAATTAACCTATATTCATGTTACATATTTCTTTTACTATCTATAAATTATCAAATGCTTACACCATGTCCATGTAATTCAGTATGGTACTTCTATTTCAATCAAATGGTTGAGATATCATCATTTTTTTATATAAGGGACATATAATTCTTCCACCTATAAATTAATATAACGCCATTCATAAAAATCAAAATGTACCATACAACCCCAAAATATATATTTCACAGTTTTGGTTTTAAAATGTAATTGTGTGATTCATGACATGCTTTAACAAAAATATTATATTCTAAGGACCATTACACAAACTTACAGAAGGAAAAATTTAATAAAAAACAAAAATAATAAATGTACATAAATATTTGATATCACAATCCTCCATTGTAGAGATGACAATAAGTAAAAACATCAAGAGATTAAAAATTACCTTTACATGAGTACATACACCATATTTTGAACATATTATTTCCTCCATCATAGAATTTTACCTCACTATCAATATATTCTTAAAAATATTTTCAGGGAATTTCAATTATATAATTATTGTGTAGAACAACTATTCCCTTTTAAATGTGATAGATACTAAAGTAAATTGTAACACTAAATTCAGGGTGAATGAGGTATAGTATGTAATAAGATATAGAATTAATATTAACTTTTAAAATACATGTCATCCAAAGTACGAACAGATTCTTTTTTAGGAAACTACTACAAAAAATATATCCTCATAGACTATAAAATATCTATCTTGATATAATCCTTATTAATAAAATTAGGTTGTTAATAATTTATCTCACTCCAAGGGTATCACTATGTGATTTTAATGGTTAAAATAACAATTGATATGAATCATGGAAATAATGATGACCTGTTTTTTTGAGAGCCCACATGATTAGAACACCTGAGTTAATAATGATTTTCATGGAATAATGATCTGGATGAGTGACCTCAGGTGAATTTTTCCAAGTTGGGTGTGAGTAAGGACAAATCAAACTAAATGAAAAATATTTTTCATGTCGGGACAGTCATTAGAATGATGATTTATTTTGGGATGTTGTTTGGCCCCTGGTTGGGGACCACATGTATTCCTGGAAAATGGTGGAACAAGGTGGTCTATGACTATACAACCATAAAAAAGCATGATTTGTTAATGTTAGTGAGTCAGATCTGTATCATTGTTATAAGAGTATAAACCTATCCAAAATGTATATATGTAATTATTGGGTTGCGATCTAGGGTTCACAATGAGATCATTTTTATAGGGGTGAATGTAACACAAAAAAAGGTTTCAGGAATTAAATATGAAATAATGTGGCTCATTTCATCGTGGTGAGCCTTTCATTTTGAGATAATACCTAATTATAATTCCATAGTTAATCATCCATGGTATGGGGTAGTCACTATGATGTGTAAAATCTTGATATTTTTCCACGGGTCTATGTGAGTTTTGAAGAACACTGAATACAAAAAAGTTTCATTATGTAGGAATAATCATTAGACTGCTGATCCATTTAGCCCTTTGGAATTTCCCAAGGTAGGGGACCACATGTCTATGAGGAAACTAGTGGTTCCTATAGGGCCAAGTCCTAATAACCGTGTTAATTTTTGGTTTATGTGAGGTATGTGAGGTCCAATTGTTACATTTTTATTAGAGTCGGAACACACAATGATGTGTTTTGGCAATACCTGAGTTGATATATAGAGTTTATAATGTGAAAGTTATTCACTATGGGTGGGAGGATGTAACACCCTATAATGATAAAAGGTATAAATATTAATTGAAATGACTAAATTAAACATGTTGAACCTTTATTTTAGGGATCCTACCTAATTATATTTTAAAACATTAGCATATTGGGGATGGAGTAATTATCAGGATGGGTGAAATCATTAGATATTTACCAACATGATTTTTAGTTCAGAAAAATCACAATTAATAAAAAACTGTTGGCCAATTGGGATTCCCATGGGGATGATGATCTATTCAGGTATATGGGTGGACCCTAGGTTGGGGACTAGATGTCAATAGAGAAAATGGCATTTTCTTGTATTCTAAGACAAGATGACAATGTTATTGTAGGATCTATATGTTATCACTAGGGCCCAATTTTTATGTTGTAATTACAGGAAGAACACAACTAGAATTATAGTTGTATTTTTAGGGTGGAGATGTAGGGTCCATAATGTGAAGGTATACTCTATTGGGGTGGAGTGATTATTACACCCTATAAACATAAAGATTTATATTAATAAATGATACGACTCATGGAATAATCATCCCATTTCTTTTTTAGAGACTAACTAATTAGAATTACAATGTTATATGTTATTTTATGATATTAGTGATGTGGAAGGGTGACCACTAGGGATGTTTCCCAGCATGTGTGAGAGTTAGAAAAGGGAACATTAAAAGAAAACATTTTGTCATGGGTGTACAATCAATGGACTAATGATCTCTTATGGAACACACTATGACCCTAGGTAGGTGAACACATGTCAATGATGGTAAATAGTGATTCTTTATTATCTAAGACCCAATAAAACTTTTTATTGTGTGACTTTTATGTTGATAGAGAGGTCTAGTTGAAACATATTTATCCGAGGAGGGACCAATTTGGAAGTGTAGTGTCACTTCCTGGGTTGAGATTTAGGGTGCACTATGAGGACCTTTTTTCTATGAGGGGGGGGGGGTTAATGTAACACCCTATATTGTTAAAAGGATATAAGGGTAAATTATATGCCTCTTGTGTACAATGAACAAAATTATTTTTAGGACCCTAACTCATCAAAATTCCACAGGTAAGAATTTTTTTAATTGGTTAGTTGTCATGATGGGAGACCTCTGGGGAAATTTCATATTGTATGTGTTCTTGAGAGAAAAAAGAACTGAAAGAAACACATGTTGTACTTTTGTTATATGCATTATATTGATCAGTAGTCTAGGCACATGGGTGGCTCATGGGTGGGGAACCACATGTTGGTGGGAGAAATGGTGGTGCCTAGTTTTCTAGGACTCATTGACATTGTTATGGTGGGGTGTATGTTCTATCAAAAGGACCCAGTTTCCCAATAGAGACATAATCACATAGCCTTGGAACACCATCATGCCTGAATATATTATTAGACTACTGAATGCCCCCATATTCCAACATTTTTTATTTCATGTTTGTTTCTTCCTCACACTGAAACTAGAGTAGTGATTTTGATGTGTGACCTTAATAGACGTTTCCAAGTTGTGTGTGAATCAGGTTGGGGACCAGAAGTATTTAGGGATATTGTTGGTTTTTGGAAGTCACGAAATCAATGGACAAGTTAAGGAGGGCGGTATGTGTCGTTAGTGGGGCCTAATGTTTTTTATATTGGTATTAGAGGAGGAACTCAGCCTAAAATTCTATGAAACTTCCTGATTTTAGATGTGGGGTCTATAATGAGGTTTTTATACTCTATAGTATAGTTGTATACAGTAGCCCATTAAATTGTTGATTTTAAAAACAAAATTATATGACTTATGTCAACAAGTTTTACCTTTTTTCTAGAGAATACCTCACTAGAATTCCATAGTAAATATTTCCTAGAATAGTATAGTGATCACAATAAGTGTTCATCTAGATGATTGCTTGGGGTTTTGTGTTTGAGGAAAAACAATATCGAAATAAAGGGTGATGTTTATGGTGAAATTCATTATATTTATGATCAATTCAATCACATTGGTCTGGCTTGGGTAGTGGACTACATTTCTATTGGAAAAATGGTGGTTCATTGAAGGCTATGACCTCATAACCATGTAAAATAGGGGTGTCTATGTTGTTTTCAATACTAGGTTTCCCCAAACACTTCTTGTCCACTAACTGAGTCACACCCACATGACTGAATGGATCAACATACTAATGAATGTCCTCATAGGCCAACACATGTTATTTCTATTTTTTTCCCAAATCACATTCATTGGAAATACTATTTTTAACTATGTGAGGATATTAATTTTTTTAGTGATCAATTAGGGCATGTGGGTAGGCCATGGGTATGGGACAACATATTTGTGGGGAAACTAGTTGTACCTAATGGTCAAGGACCCGATGACCATGTTATGGTAGGGTGTCTGTGATATTATTAGGGCATAGTTCTTACATTGGTATCATAATATGGAGTAAAAATCACACAAAAAGAACAAGTGTTGGTATTTGGGGACAATAATTAGAATGACTATCTATTTGGGCACGTGGGTGGTCCCTAGGTAGGGGAGCATGAGTGCGTGGTGCAACTGGGGGTTCCCAGAGGGCCATGAATCAATGTCCAATACTATTAGCATATGCTATTTTCCTAAAAGACATGTAGTTATATAACTAGAGACCACTCACATGCCCTAATGGATCATCTTACTAATGATTATCCTCATAGTAAAACACATTTTCTTTCAAGTGTATTTTTTCCACAATCACAGATACTTGAATGAAAATGTGTTTTCCTATGGGGAAAATCATTAGTATAATGATCCATTAAAAATGTTTGTGGGACTAGAGGAGGGGATGATGTGTCTGTAGGGATTTTGGTGGTAAATGGTTGGAAAATAAAAAACTATAATGTCGAAGAGAATGTCTGGGATATTACCATGGCATATTTGTTACATTGGTATTATAAGAGAATCTTAGAAAGAACAATGGTGGCAATTATTGGGCTATCATATAGGGTCCACAATGAGGATGTTGTTATTTCATGGGGGTGTGAATGTGACACCCAATATAGATAAAGGATAATTGGATGAATTATATGACTCATTTAAACCATGTGAAACTATCTTTTCATATGCATTCCAGATTAGAACTCTACTGTTAAGCATGATTGGCCTTGTGTTGTGATGAAAATGAATAACCTCCTACGATATTAATCATGATAATGATTTTAGTCCAGTAGAAGTGTTATAAATAATCTACTAATGAATAATTATAATACCATAATTAATAATTAATTCGATTTCACAAGGAGTATCCCTTATAATTTTTAATTAATAAAACCCAATAATTATCCAATATAGATTACATAACTATCCATTAATATTTTGGTGAAATTATATTTTGATAATTCTTATAATTTTTTTTCCAAAACTCATATAATATTATTTTTATAATTAAATGTAGTTATCTTGTAATTTTTTTAACAAATTATCCCTTTATAATTATATGTGATTATCCTTTAATAATAGAGGTTTATCTATAATAACACTTCTGTAAAATTATAATTTTATAACTCTTACAAATATTTATTGGTAATTAATTATAGTAACATATATTTTAAATTTCTTTAATAACCATTGCTGATAATAATTTGATGTTTTATATGTTAAATTTGATTTTTAAAAAAAATCAATAATTTGATAGATTAAAGGCATTCCATAAGGTAAAATTCCTTGTTAACAACTTGGAATATTCTATTGAATTTTTTCATAGTTAGGTACCGAGTTAGTGTTATATTCCCTAGCATATAGTGACTCATCATAGAAGGAATAAAAACATTAAATATTTTATATTACACAGTATATATTTTTCAAAGATAAATGAATAACACCCTAATGATGCATCATATGAAAAATATGAGACTACCATTAGGTCTTGGAAGAGGGGGTTATGCTGGGAGTTACATAGAATTATTGGGAATCAGGTTTTCGGTTAGATTAGATGCCTGAATATCTAATTTAATATTTTTATTATATTTTTTCCAAAACTAATTCAATATCACCCAAAAGTTGAGTCATTATAGGTTTATGTGATCATTTTTAGGCCTGGGATGTAGATTTTAGAATTGCTAGGACATATTTTTCGTGAAAAAATAATACATTTTGTAATATCACACATGATGATAAATTTTAATATGTATTATATTATTATTATAATTTTAATAAATTTAATTCGTTTTTATATATTAATACTTTTCATAAAATCCCATTCCTCAATTGTATCATGTATACTCAATTTGGAAGTTTGGAAATCATCCTTTTTAAACATTTAAAATTACAAATTTATTAATGGATATAAATTATACTCTCTATCATCAATTTCTGGTTGAATCAAAGGTTAAAATATGGTATTGAATTTTTATATTTAAGGATACATGGATGGTGATCATCAAATGACCGAACTAACATGATTCCATTGTTAGTTGATTGTTTTGAGTTCAAGAAACCTTTAGAATCATTTGTGTGAGATTATTGAATCATTTATTTTGTGTTCTTCCTTCGATTCGAAGAACATGAGGGTATCTTTATTCCATCCAGTTGTTTCTCATATGACCTTTTATGTTGTAATTATATTATTTATATATATTTTTTCATCCTTTATTTATTTACCAATTTTTTATATATTTATTAAATCAAATTTGTTGATATTTTTCACAATTATAAAAACAGAGGTATATCTAAGGATAAATTCGCAAGTCATTAAGGATAATATATATAAGTTATCAATGAATAATTTATTAAAAATTTAAAAAATATAATAACAATGATGTAGCAAAAGTTAGTTCCATTAAATTATTGATAGTTAATTTATAAAAATTATTAAAATATAATTATAGTATGTTTATCATAAGATAATCGTTGATAATTAATAGACAATAATTAATTTTAATTATCAAATTATAATTTCATGAATTTATTGAGATATAATTCGTAAAATTTCCAAATGATAATTATTAGACTATTAGAGGAATAATCATTAAAAAATATATCTAATGATTATCGTGCGAATATAAAAAAAATTAATTTTTTTTTCAAAAGATAATTATAAAAACATAATTTATAACAAATTATATATAGATAATTATAGATGATATTTTATATTTAATCATCATAATATAATTATAAATGGATATTTTATAAAAAATTATCAAAATATCATTATTAAATAATTTTCTTATAAAATTATCCACATATCATTATAAAAGAATAATTTATAATAAATTATAAAAAGTTTCTTATAATAGATAATTGCTCAGATATTATAAAAAGATAATTATAGAAGGATACTTTATAATAAATTGATCAGAAATAATTATATAAGGGTGATTTATATTAAATTATCAAAATAAAATAAGAGAAGAATTAATTATAATAAAATATGAATAGAGAATTATAATGGTTGGTTAATATTAAATTAAAAAAATATAAATATAAAAGTATAATTTATAATAAAATATAAAAAGGTAATTAAAAAGGAAAATTATGAAAAAATATCAATATATATTTTCAAAAGGATAACATTTAGTGAATATAAAAAATAATTATAACGATAATCATTAAGAAATGATTATTGTTGAAGGAAAATTTATAACAAATTATCTATATATAATTAAAACCATATATTTTAAAATATATTATCATGAGATAATTAAAATAGTATATCTTTTTTAAAAAATATCAAAAGATAATTATTCTTGAGGGGAAGAATGTAAGCGCATTAGTTGGTCGAAAAGGAAAATTTAGAAATTATCCAGGATATAGATTATGTCATAAAATGTTATATATTATTTATTTTAGTAATTATATTATTGGATTTTATTATAAGAACCATTGGATAATCTATATTGTTGATGTATGGGCATCTACAATAACAAGTCCAGTGAGGATGTGTTCATAACTATTGAGGCTTTCACACCATATTTTGAACTACATTGAGTGTCATTTTTCATTCAGTTAATATTGACTACATTAATGTGGGTCGCTTCTTACAATTATGTTCCTTGTATAAAAATGATATTATCATGATATGACGTTTAAGTTGGAATAATCCATTCTTGTTGTGATATGCATATTAGTTTATGAGTAGTTTTAGGCCACATGTTTATGTGTGATTATCTTGAATTTTATCTTGGGGTTTTTTACCATTCCTTGATATGAAATATTTTTTTGGTAGCATAGACCTATGAATTGTTCTATAGACACTACGATACTAATGTGAAACCATGAGTATGGGTGTACATGGTTTCCCAAACTAACACAATCGTAACATCATTAAATGTGTCGTTGATACCACTATATAGAAGAAATCATAGCGTATAGCGGGAAGGAAATGAGATACATAGGTTGATCCATGAGGTTGGGAATTATTGGTGTCTATGTTAGAATCCATCTAAACACACAAGAGGGGTGTATTGAGTCCTAAGAAAAATTCATTTACAGAGATCCACCCTCATCTAGTTAGATCGATAAATACAATATTTGTAATAATATAGTGAATAAAAAATATAATTAAAGGAATGAGATCAAACATAAGAAATTTATATTTTTCTATGGAATAATAATGTACTGGTCCACTCCACAAAAAATCAACTCCTATTGTTTTTTTATTTTCACTATAACATCTCTTTTTACATCGCATGAGAAGAGTACAAGAATCTTTCACTATATAAAAAAGGACCAAGATAATTAAAAAATAATCTATTAGTACAATAAATTTCCACATTCATAATAATAATTTGGTACTATGCGTAATCAACCTAGAATGAAAAAACATTATGGGAATCATTTTTAAAACTCAATTGGAATGATGATACTCAAAATAGTTGATGATTAATATTGGGAAAAAGATATACACCAATGTATAGCTCAGAATGATATTTAGTGGAACTAATAGAACTGATATAGAAAACATGCATGATTTTGGGTTAATCTTTTTACATGTATTCATCGTTTTTGGTATGAATATTCTTTAATGGTAATTATAACCAACTATCTCCCCATTTTTGTAGTGGATTTTTTATCATTTTTTATATTATTGTAACCTGAGCATGTGATAATCAAAAAGTTTGATTGTTCTTAATTCGTGATCTTGAAAAGACTGGATATTAAAGAAATGAATCCAAACCATATAAATATATAAATTAATTTTAAGGTAGTGATGTGGAAAATCGTCTCGTTCTTCAGATGAATCCATTTGTGGTATGTCTTGTGTACACTGATATTTCCCATAATGGATAATCATCTTTTTGACATTCTCTAAAATCATCAAATTAATTATATGGATTTTAAATATTTATAGAATACATTATTTAATTGTTATATAAATTTAAGACCCCAAATAGATTTGTTTTTCATCGTATGTTATATTTTGTAAGACAAATTAGCTCTAATTCAAAAGATAAATTGACTTCAATACGTCAAAAGATAAATATACAGCAAAAGATAAAAAATTTATTGTGATTTAACACATAGCTTCTTCAACTTATTATGGATATGAATATTGTTTTCACAATATAATTTCCTTCATATTTTTATTATGAATAAATAATCGACCATATGTAACATAGTAATTTTTTGTAAGATAATGTGTTACTTTGTAGAAAAAATGTCATCGCGTTATGTTTATAAAAAAACAGATGATGTTATTTAATTTTCAAAAGTAAAAATATTTTTTAGTAGATTAATTTATATACATATGTGAGATAAAAACATGGCCACACAACAGAAGATAAATAAAAATATGAAATACAATGGAAAAAAATTAGAATAAATTTACGGAATTTGTTGATGATAAAAACATAATGTGATGCTATATTCAAACAATATATTCCTTCCAACAATCTCCCCATTATGATAATAACAAGACCCATGGGATAAAAAAATTCATTAAAATAATATTTATTGTTTTAGGAATAAATTTTTTCCCATTTGTAATCTACTTTTATAAATTTTTTGAAATTAAAAATGATTTTTATTATTTTCCGTTCCCTCTCCACAATTTTTTCAAATAAGAAAAAAATTCTATAATTTAAACTTTGGGGTTTTTTCCATCTCACATGTTTTTTATTTAAAAAAGATTTTGAATAAGTAATATGCTTTATATTTCAAATATAAAAATATTAGAACATTAAGGCTACGGATGTTTAATGTACTTTTTCATTAAATAATGTTCGTAAAGAATCTTTAATATATTAGAAGAATATCATATAACAATAATTTTGAATATATATGTAAAATATTTCAAAATAAATAAAATAAAAAATATAGAAGGAAAATTAATTTAAATAAATCATTGAAAAAATTAATTTAAATAATTTTTAATAGAAGATATATTCATTTTTTCGTATATATTTTAAAGAAGTTGTAATAATTCAAATTTTTCTTAGGAATTCGTCTGAACTAGACATCCCACATCATTGACTGAAAAAATACATTGAATAAAATACTTATATATAAATTTCCTTTAGTATTTTTATTTTTGAATTATAAGGGATGACCATGAGGTTAAGAGAATGATGGTCGAAGAGTGTCAACAATCAATTCAAAAACATCACTCTACATCTATAGAGATTCTCAATGAATTTTAGTACCATTATGAGAAATCTATACTGGTGTGGAATGGATGTGGATATTATCATGATGTTCCCTCTACAAAATATTTTATCGTCATTGGTAAATTATATTTTAGAGGACTATTTTTGTAATGGTAATGATATTTATTCAGTGAACTTAATGTTCTCTATTTGATAGATATTATAATAATAATCAATTTTATTTAAACACTTATATGTGTACAAATTTTGATATAAAATCAATTATTATCACCTTTTAAATTTTAATGTAGTAAAAAAGTACTTTATATCCATCCTATAATGATGAATGAAATATCTAATGAAATTTTTCATGTCTACCATTTTGGTGTAGTTAGCTATCAAATTATTCAAAACATAGAACCAGTTTTTAGTCATACCAATAGAATAGTAATCTTACTTTACTTTTTCAATACACGTATTCCTTTTGTTGCTAAAAATGCATCATATTCTACCTCATCTTCATCATCTAAGAAAGATGATTTTACACTATTAGTTACTATTATATGTAGATCATCAAATTTATTTTATATCGCATCAAAATAATTTCATAATGTGATATAAATTTCATGTAGTCTTATAATGATAAATCTTATTTTCTTCGTCTCTTAAGTTAAATTTTAATGTGATTACTGTATCTTTTTTTCAACATAGATATATTCTCTTTTTTGACTTATCAACCTACTTTATGCTTATTTATAAATATATATAAAACATATTAATTAATCTATCAGGATTTTTGTAGAAATTATTAAATGGATTTCATGAAATAATTTTACATTTTCTAGAATCAATAACTCATTGATTGTTTCTGTAGTATATGATAATTGCATTACCTTTTAATATTCACAAGAACCATTTTCCCTTCCTCCAGTTTATTATTTTGATGAAGTTTATATCATACTTTGAACAAAAAACATTACTTCTTGCCAATCATACACTGATGAAATCTTATCATTAAGAGATGTTACATATCTACATGACATTGTACATGGGTTTATAATGATTATACATCAGATAATAACTTTGAGTAGCTCTCTTGATATTTTTGAGAAGTACTTCTTCAAAATTCAAGAATTTATACATTTCTAACATCTCTATGAATATGATAATTAATTTCTTACTGAACATCATAGAATTCATCAGAAATTCATTTTTTAGTAAAATGTATTGCTTGTACATGATGTGAGTCATGTGATATAGTTCATCCAACTCAAATCATGGTCAATTATTCTAATTCATTATAGTGGGCATCATCCCTAGGATGTAATATTTTTTGTCTTATGGAAAGGTTCATATCACAACCAACTAAATAAATATGAGTTATAAAAGACACTATCCATTTTTTATGAACTTTTACTGGTATAAAAATAGGGACATAAGGTGTATTCTCATGATAAGAAGTTTATCCAACTGGATGATTTAAAAACCATAGTCTTATTCACCTTATACTATGTGCTTTACCGTTATCACGATAATAATTTATCTATATGTTGTGGGAAAATACTTCTATTAACAGTAGTATTTCTTATCAATGAAATGAATCCCCATGAGTGGTGCAACGTTCATCTCTAGAAACTGAGGCTAAAGGAACTATGATTCTTTTTGATTAATTCAAACAGAACAAGATTTTTTTACAAAACTAACTTATGGTTTTCAACACATGAAAAATAGTGGCATTACATTCATCAAAGAAAAAACTAGTGTTTTGAAATTAATGTGTTAGAATTATTCCGAAAGGTGGGAAATTGTTTATTGAATTATACTTAACATAGAACATATAACACTGAATATAACACGCCATATTCACTAGTTTCTTGTTCATAAATAGATATTGAAATCTGATATCCTAAAAAAATTAAACTAACCATTTTATTGAACTATTCCCAACTATAAGAAAATGATAATCACTTTTCATATGGGATCTATATTTTTCACTGTATTTTTATAAATATCTTATATTTCAAAGAGAGACTTCATTATCATTGGTGGAGTGACCCCATCTATGGTAAATGAGGAGGTGAGAAAACATAGGTACCCTTCATGAGGGATTTTCAGGGCTTCTCATAACTGAAGTGGGGTTATCGATAAGTTTTTTCTAGATTACTATTGATGTAACCACCAATTAATCATCACCAATATGAAATACAATAGATTTGGAAATCACATAGAATTAATCATATAATATGAACATGGTTTTCATTTAATACAAGACAAACTCTAATATATGATGATTGATTAATTTATTCAAACAAATATCAGTCTTTTCTAACCATTGTAAATCAACAGATCATCTAAATAACACTTTCCTTAGTATCCATTTTAATTTCATTCTAGTTTATGAGGAACCTTAGACTATATATTTTTTATTACATAGAGGGTTTAGAAGGCTTTAATCTTTGGTTAAAAATTATTTGGTAAAATAGGGGGAGAGTGGTTTCAATGGTTTTCATGGTGTTTCACTTGTAGATATGATAAACAAACTTTTTTGTCTGTTGTGACTGTGGGGTTTTTCAATGATGTGTAGAGTTATTTTAAATAAAATATTTGACATTACCTATATAATGTTACTATTACTAAAAAATGTAACCCAAAAACTTAATTAATTAATGAAAATAACATATTTTATGTGAGTGTGAGAATTATGATTTAAAATATTATTTAATAAAATTAATCATAACTAATACAAACATAATGAATTCAAATATTTTTGAAGAAATGAATTTTGTTAAAATGTATGAAAATTGATTTTATTTGAACACAAATAGTAATTTGATTTCATTTTTTGTTTGATCACTCAAGAAATGAAGTCTAAAATTCATGTTGTTTTTTATTGAATTTTTTATTATATTATATGAGATGTTGATAGTACTTGGGTAATCATATATAATTGCAATGAAATTATAACAAGATAAAAAATACATTATGTTCGTTTTCATCCATAAAACTTATGCACAACAATATCCAGTATTAAAATAATTAACTTCAACCATTGATAATCACATCGAATGTTTCTTTTTAATTGACCAAAACACTAGATATTTAACATGAAAATTGTAGTTTCATGAGATGTTTTTTCAATGTAGTATACAACCATTAAAATCAGAATCTACCTATCAAGTGAAAGTAATAATAAATTATTTTTTGAGAAAGAATAGAAATAGACACAATACAATTTTAATATCTTAAATCCATTTTCACCAAATTTAAAAATGATTATTTTAGATTAGATAAAAATCTTCAACAATGACATACTATAAATATAATCTCTGGTATACTTTTAGTATGGTACAAAAAAGTCCAATAATTTCTATGTAAAACTTATTGTTAATCAGTTACCATGTCTCAAAAGAGTCTTAGTTGATATTCGAACTCATATGAGTTGAGTAGGTCTTGCGATTTTGAGTCCAAAGTTATTTTGTAGATCATGTATGTATTTTCATTGCTTTACAATATTTCCAAAATCTTTTAGATAGACATCTAGTCCTAGAAAAAATATTTCTAGTTATTCATGGAAGCACATATTCTGGTTCACTAGAATCATCCCATACTAGATTTGGTTCTGTGTAATAATGGTCAAAATAACCATAACTATTTTCTTTAAATATGGTCTTGATTGTCATATTATTTAGTTATTAACATTGATCATTAATTTGAATTATTCAATGAAAAAACGATCACATTAATCAAACTTAAAATGAGTTTATTCTTCAATAATCCTTTACCTTTTAACGCAAACTCAATAATCATTGGCGGTAGTAGAATAACCTAGAAATAGAAGTATATAATCCTTTAAATCAAAAATTCCAATATTATACATTATGTTATATATATAACCCTTCAATCCATATAATTTTAAGTATAATACTTGGATTTTCTATGATTCCATTGCTCAGTGGATGTTTTCTTTAGGATAGGCCTTATTAGAACTATTTTAACGACATAACACATTGTGTTAATATCCTCATTCAAATAATTATTGAACATATTATATTCAAATAACATAGTCCACGAAATTACATAGAAATTAATATTCCTCCTTTTTTCATCAGTATTTAACTGACATGCCATGTGGGAAGAGAAGGTATATACTATTCATTTAATAGAGAAATATGAATTAAATTCAATATTCTAAAATTTACCTCCATTAAGTATTCTTATATACAATAAAATTTAACTCTTTTTTAATTTTAACAAGTTTATAGAATTCAATATAAATAGAACATGCTTTACCCTTTGGGTCTTAGAAACTAAACCAATGTAAATCATAAAAAAAATCATCAACTAGAACCTAAAATTTACTTACAATGATGTCTTTCTGTTCTAGTAGTGAAAAATAGATCCATATAAATAATCTTAATAGATATATATGTAGAAATATATTTGATTGGATTGAAATATTACTTGTGTTTCCTTCCAATTTTACAATCATTAAATAAATTCCACCTACCAAATTTGTGATTATAATGTTCAAAAGTCCACTTTTTTGAGATAAATTTCTTTTTTAAGAAAATGAGCCTTTTAATGTCCAATGAATTTATTCCCAATACATGATTCATAAATATCACCAATTAAGACCTTTACATTATCTCTGTATAGAGATTCTATATCTAGTGTGTAATTATTTTTTATTCTTGATTTTTTAAACATTATACACATATCATTAAAATCTGAAAATAAATTATTAGAAAATCAACAAGAAAAACATCATAAAACTAAGATTTACAAATATGGTATTGATTCAAGAATTCAATGTATTGTACTATTTTGTTATAATGTAATTAGTATTTTAGACAAAAACAATGAAAAAAAATTTCCTATTGAATTGACACAGATTGTGACATAACCTACATCTAGTTTAGACATACTATAAAAGATGTAGGAAACTCAACAGACATTTCATTATCAGACACTACCCATAAACTATTTTTCATTATGGTTCATACAACCAGTAACCAATAATAACAATTCAAACAATATATTTATTTGGGGAACAAAATATTTTGCGGCCAGAAATTTTATTTATAAGATATATAGGAATTCATACTTTTTTTGATTTCTAGAAATCATTGTATATTATTTTATAATTTTTACAAAATAAAATGATTTCTTTTTCCACAAACATGAGATTTTTCTTGATCACAAATGTTGGAATAATTTCATACATTTCTATAATTAAAAGAATTATCTTTGGGAATGTGTTTATTCTTAGAGAAATGTACAGATTTGTTTCTATAATATCTGGGCCTTTCACCATGGATTACCATTCAAATATTTTCTATTTTATGTTCATTTTGAGCAAGAATTTAATTTAAAAAAATTTCCCTTTAGTAAAGACATATTCAAAATCATGAATTATTTGAACATTCGTTTTGTATGTTCTAAATTATTTTTACCTATTCAATATTTGAGGAAGTAGATTTTTTAAAGTTATTTTTATGTATGATATCGAGATGATCATGTTTATGTCTTCACTAACTATTTTATTATATGAATTTTAAACGGAGATATTTTTCTTTTTTTTCTGTCATCATACATGTTTTCCAACATGGAATATCACTCATTTTATTCTTATATTCAGAAATTATCATTTTTTTAATTCATGTTTATTAGAATAAGAGTACTAAGAATTTACCTCATTTAACTATGGTAAAAGACATTTTTTGGCCTTCTTATTATTAGTTTACACTTATTATTTTGTCAATATAAGTTCACTAAAATCTTTCAAATAACTATGGATGGTCTTACTAGCTTTCATAGAGTTCTTATAACTAGCCTTCTGGAATTATATATATATTTTCATCATGTCACCTTTATTTTTTTTTCTCTTTTTTATTGATGTATTCAATATGTTTTCACACATATATCTCAACTTTTTAGAGTTGTCACCATGCTTCATTTTCTTGTTGAATGGTCTTCTGAATCTTTTCCTCTAGTTATAGAAAATATTGAACATTTGATAAAAATTAGCAAGCTTGTAAATTTATTCATATTATCATGTGGTATCATCTTCTTTAGATGATTCATTTATTTTTCCAGTTTTACTCAATTTATAATATTTATAAGTAGAAATATTCAAGGAATAATTTTAATTCTTTATCATCAAATTAACTCTATTTCATGTATCTATTTTTTATTCAAACATCATGAGAGTTCAAATGAGATATTTTATTTTTAAATTTTCTCATTATTTTTAATACCTTAATTGAACCATTATTAAATAATTACTGTAATTAGATATTTCGTTAAAATTTTCAACAAAATAAATTGACAATTACTTGATGGTTATTACTAGTCAATGGATAAGAATAAATTCACTTCATTAATCAAATATACATTTTTCATCTTATAAAAATGATTCTCATGAATGTTATGTATATATATTATAAAATTTTTCATCCATTAGAAATTGAATATAATAATAATATTTTTTTATATGGACACATAATATAGTTTTATATTTTTTATTTTTTATTTTTTTTCATAATAACTAGTTACCAATACAAGAGTAATGTCATCACAATAATGTTTAATATAGGTTAAATTATGTGATATAGCTCCAAATATCATGAAAATTGTATCTTTATTTTTATGATTCAGTTGATTTAAACTTCTAATCATGTTATCTTAAAATTTGATCTTAATTGGTTCAACTACCCTAGGAATGTGAATTTATATTTTTTTAATGTTAATGGTACATACAAGGGTGTCACTCACCTCTTATATAAAATGGATTATCCTCTCCTCACTTGTCCACCCAATTGATAAACTTATCATGGAAATTTTAGTTGAAATAAATCCCCCCCCTGACCCATGTTTTTTTGGTTTCACAATAAGACCAACCTTGGATTTCTTATTTTATATGAAAATGGGGGATACCTGAGGGAGAAGAAATTGTATTAAATTTTTTCATTCAAGTTTAATTATTATTATTATAATTACTATAAATCCCTTATATGAATTACAATTTGAATAAATAATTAAAATAAAAATAATAAAACATTTTTATGTTGAAAGAATAACAATTATCTACTTCTCATCTATACAATGGAAAATGAATGTGTCACTAATTTGTACATGATTAATATTGCCTCCATGAAGAAGTAAATTTCATAATTTCCTCTCATGGTGAGATATATATATATATATATGGGGATTTAAGGAATATATATTTTGATTTAATGAATAAATTTGAGGCAATAAATACATATTTTTATTTACCTTCCATTAAATCTATCCATTAGAAAATAAGAACATCACTCATTCATATGTGTATACCACCACCACCATAAAGTGATGTGATCTATGTTTCATCACCAAATTAAAATATTAATTTTAAAAGTACATATATTTAATAAATCATATATCAATTTCATTATAAATATTTATTTATATGATAAATTCATGAAAAATGATCAGGGATATGAATCGCCAAATGAAGAAAAATGTGTAAAATAGAACAACTAACCATTGAATGTTAATTATAATGAATATGTATTAATAAATAGATAATTGAAAATTATTAAGGAACTATAAATAGTAAGATAATTATGTTAATTATTCTATTATATATTTAAAATTAATATTAATTTAAAATGTATTAGGATAGATTGTATACAATATATGTTAGGACCTGAGGTAAGGGTTTATGTGACAATCCCACTTTTTATCAGGATATTTTTTGTTACAGTTTACATTATGGGTAATTTAATTCCACCTATTTAATAAGCCTTATATATTTTTATGTTATGTTGTTAATTATATTATTTTAATGTATTTCATACATTTTTTTAACTTTTTGATTGTAAATATTATCGAGAAAATGTTTTTATGAAATTAATTTACTATTTTGTATTTTTGGTTTGGAATATTTAACATCCATATCATGGTTCTTTAGATTAAATTTATATAGGAATATATATACTTGTACCTAATTGATAAAGCTATTTTATTTATATATTTTTAATTTTATCACAATAAATTTAATGTATTTTCTTATTCTTTTTCCGAATAGGAATTTTTTAACATTTTTTATGGTTCTATAAAAATATTAAATTTTAAATCATTAAAACATGAATGTATTTTCATGCCATCATATACATTATTCATTAGTATGTTTAATTTACAAGGTTATATTAATTTACAAAATATATATTCTAATTTATTTGGATTTTTTATTTATCAATAGTTACCCTATTAAAAGGATATTGTGTCCTATTTTTTAATATATATATATATAATTAATTTGTATTAAACAATTTCATCTATATATACAACCATTAGAGATTATTATGATTAACTTGGGATATGATCTAATTATACTATAGAAATAGTTTATTTGGATTTTTTTAATGATGCCATATTAATGAGGTTTTCATGAATTTCATTCATTCAAATTGGTTAATTATTCCATGGCGAAATGATAGGTTTCTTAGATCATATGGATTACATATTTATGTTTTATCCTTAGGTGATGTTTGGTTTTGATATAATCCTATAATGAATTGATTAATTTTTTACATCTCATGATCTCAAAATTGCATTGGCAGTTAGCCCAAAAACATGATGGTATAATGGTGTGTAGACCATGTCCAATTAGGTAGTTAGGCGATTATCCAAAGCCTAAGATGGTACCAAGGTGGTTAGCTCAAACCCAATAAGATAAACACATGCTTAAGAAAATCATTCTATGTGATTATTGAATTTAAAGGTATCCAAGATATATGATTCATTTGCTTATGTGTATACTAAAAAATTATGTGTTATACCTAAGATATTCACTCATGGAACACGAATTATTATTAAAGAATCCATAGTTATATGATTCATGCATTTTTTATGAATAATCTTTATTACATGACATAAGATTTATTTTCTATAATATACTATCAATGATATTACATGTTTTGATATTTTTCCAATTCCCATATATTTCTATGATTCTCACTTATGATTTGTTCTTAATATCTTCTATATTTACCATTACTATTCATGTGAGGACATCCTTTATTATCATTCAATTTTATAATACTATATATTATGAATTTAAGATATATCTGAGTAAAAATGTAGTATGTTAGATTCTATATAAGCGAGATATTGAAGATCTTTCATAAAATATATTGAATATATATGTAGTATCCCAATACACTAAATATGTATGGTTTGTGTATGAGTATTATAATGAGATGTATTGAATATTAATCTTATATGATGTTATAATTATTTCTATAATTCTTGGGTTACCTCGTCTTTTTTCAATGTAGGGTTTAATTATTTTTGTTATTTTGTGATGCTGAATGAGATGATAGAACATATAATAAGATATAATAAATAAAAGTTGACACATGATAAACCTAATGCGTTGTTGTTTGATAATAATTTGTCATTATTTTGGGAATCTTAATAATTATTTTCATTCCCATTTGATATCTAACTTTGGTTATTGATGCATAATAATAAGATTATGATTTTGGGATTTAGTCAATATCTAGAACCACTAAGTATCTAATGAAAAATGAATTTGGTAGAATATTAAATGAATTTATACATGAGTAACCAAATGGAATGGCTTGAGAGTTGAACAATATTGTGTCTATTCTCATCTAACAATGCATTGCTATGTACTATAAAACTAATCATGGGGAACATCCAAATGCACTCTGGTAGAAACAACTCCCTGTTGATATTTTTAAATAGAAACATTCTATTTTTATTAATGGTTAAATTGATTCATTTTTTATTGGAGAAATGTATTAATTATATTGAAATGAAATTTTCTATTCACTAGTGGTTGTATAATGAGAATTTTGTTATGGTTTTGTATTTTTAAAATTTGAATTTGATCAATGGTGAACCCTTGTAAAGAGCAAAATGAAATAGAAAACATATTTAATCATAGAATTGGGAATTGTTCAAGAATTTATTTTTCAATATGTATTTTCCTTTTCCTCTTCAGAGAAAAATTAATAGGGAGTTCTTAAAACTAATGTATAAGGATGGTGAATCATTTTGTACCAATGAGGAATATTTCACCTAACATACAAGGTAAACCATTTGTCCAGTCCTCAAACATGAATTATATACTGTTCAAATAATTATTACATAATGTAAACATGTTTAAACAAAGATAATTATAGAATAAATCCTTTTCAAATTTATTAATAGAAATTTGATAGTCATATTATTTATAATAATATTATGTAATTTTTAAATCGAAATTGAAGCAGTTTTAATGAACTCATTTCCTAAAATGTTTTATTTAATAGTTTATTTTCTAAATATTATTATTTAAATTTTATAAAATTAATAGAAAATTTTATTTTCGCTGAATTTTTTGAATTTTTAAAAAATATGGATTTGTTAGTGAATACTAAAAATACTCATTTTGATAAAATTTCATTTCAATCTACTAAATTAATTAATATAAGAGACAAAAAATGTATTGAATATGATTGAAATTAAAATAAACATGTTTTAGTTATATTAAATCCGATTTATTACTTTTGAATAAACTTTATTTGGATTTCTAGAATAGTTTGTTTTTTGGTATCAAAATCGTGTTTTCTAAATACTATTTTAAAAATTCATAATGGTTCTTTCTTTTAATAAATTAAAATAATCCATAGTTGTAAATGTTTTAGTTGATATATATGGAAGATATATTAGTAAAAATTATTTTATTTTCCTGAAATTATTATTATTATTCATAGAGTTAATATAGAATCAATGTTTCTATATAATATTATTCTTAAAAACTAGTTTTCTCACTGAAAAAATAGAATTAAAATGTCCCAATTATGTGAATTTAATTTGTAAAAACATTTTAAATATTATGAATCGTAATATTTTACAATTATTAACTAGTCCAAATTTATTTTTTACTAAATTTATCATGGAAAATAATTAAAATTTATTAATATTATTAAGGTAAAAATGAATTTTCATAATTGTTAAACATAGAATATATGATGTAAAGATGACACAATACTTTTACGACTCTGATTTTATGGGAATATTTCAACCTTATTCCTTACAGGATAGATAATGTACCATTACTGGTGCCTGGTGATATTAACAAAACTCAGTTGGAATTCACTCTTATAAAAAATTACAAGCATTCCACTAACTAAACATATAAATGGAAACCACATCTACTCCTATATTCACACAATAAAACAAATTATATTGGAAATAAATACCCACATAACATATCCAATTATATTATTTAATACTATAATACCTGTTTTGAGAATAAATCTGTCCATTTAAGGCCTTCACTGTAAACATAAGGAGTTTCCCAATGATTAGTTAATGTTCTCCAATGAGAGTTTTTAATTTATTTCTTCCTAACCACAATTAAATTATTTTTATCTCATAGTTATATAATAACCTCAAAATATTAAATATTCCTACATTTTTTTTGTTATGGTTACATCCTAAAACCACACACAATTCCATCAAATGAGTTATGAAATCATCATTTGTGTATATGGTGGACAATCGCCTCATGTAACAATGTCATTAATTTTTTGAATACCACCTCTCATGGGCGTGTATGATTATGGATATAATGAATATTTATGAAATTTATAACATAATTATAACTATAGATTATAGTTTTCATACATACAAATTTTATATTCCATATAATAGGAGATACGATAACATCACTCATGTATACAACGAAATGCAACAGCATGAATCCATGCGAACCATTTTCATGAACATGTTAGAGAAAAGGTAATAAGGGATAAGATAATGGAAATATTTGATTAGAATAAAATAATTTTGATATTAATGTCATAATATTCATTATTTTAATTTAATATTTCATTTTCTTATTAAATTTTCACTCGCTTGAATAAAATGATATCATCATTAATCGATGTGTGGACTACTACACCCTCGATGCGATGCAAGTCATTTCTTCAATAACAAATCCGAAGAATGATATGTAATTATATATAATTAAATAATTTTTTAATATTATTTAATTATCATTCCTGAATGAGAAAATATTACATTATTTCTTTATATAATGATCATTATAAAATTGAAATGTAACCCATGGGTATGTATGGTATGTCATCTCAATGATCGTACATTAGTTCATCTTTCATAACCATCAATCATGATTGGTTTTAAATAAAAAATTCTGTTTAAATATTATAATTATTTCATCATTATTTTTATGTATATGTTTATGTAATGACAATTTTTACCATAGTCATCCTACCAATGTCTTTTTTAACACATAATCTGAATATGGTCAAAACATCCAAAATAAACATAATTTACTAAATAATTATAGGTAAAATTTTAATTAGTGTTATAAATGTAATAAAAACAAAAAAGTGTTATAGTACATGTATATAATTAAAATATGTTTATTATTCATGAAGACAATGACACACATGACATGTTGGACTCAAGGTAAGGGGATTCATTTGAATTTCCATTCATTGAGGCATATTTATATGTTATTAACTTATATTCTTTTAAGAGGCGAATATAAAAACTATTTGATATTTTATATAAAAAATTCTTATATTATCATTTTCATTAATTCTTTTATAATGATAATATTTCATGGGGATTATAATTCAAGTGTTTCAAATATGATAAGGGACTATTCCATTAAAGAATCCTAATTTAATGTTTTTCCTTTAAACTCTCTTTCATATCCAAGGACATGTTTTTAAAATGTATTTTTATTAAAAAATATGGGAATAAATTATTTATAATGGAATTTTTATATATCATTTTTTTTATTATTAATGGGTGTCAAATGGAATATGTCTACGTGTTTTATATGGAAAATTTTCAAAAATGGAAAAAATAGATTGTCTTATTCTTAAAAAACATGAGGAAAAAAATTTGTCCACCCCCAGGACCATTATATATATTATAAAATACATTGCAATATTTCATGATTAATTCAATGAAATTCCCATTTTCATTTTACTTTGGTATTCAAAATGGGTTTTCAAAAGAAAATAGAATTTTTTTATTGATAATTGGCTTTTAAAAAAAATGTTATTTTAATATCCAAAATAATTTGTTTTGTTTAAAAGATTTTTCAATATGTTTTTTTTTAATGTGAAAAAAAAATTGTTTTATCCGTTATACGGTACTTATGAATTATACATGAGAAATGGTTGGGCCATGATAGGGTTGGGTGAACCAATTACATATTATATGTTGGGGTGACTAAGATAGTGCAGGGAGAGCCCATTAAAGATATATCACGGGGTGGAAAATATAGTAGTAGGTTATACTAAAGCAATATATATTATGGGGTGAATCATATTGTGTTCTGTGAGACTAATATATAATATATAACGTATGTAACATTATTAGACAATAATGACTTTGGAAATTTTTCACATCATGATAGGAAATACGGATGGAGTTACCAATAAGACACTCTTAGAGATTAAAATAGGATATAATATCATATGTAATGGGTCCAAAATATATTATCAATTTAATACACAATGTTACCAAGAAGGGTTTACAATTGGACTCTATTTACTATACTTATTTGAGCCAAAAAATAGTTTTCATGTTATTTTTTTATTTTTTTTCTCAAATAACATTGATTTAATGGTAAATATTTTATATGTTTTTATTTTTTCACTTCGTTAAAGGTTTTATATCTTTTAAATAACTTAATTATATTTTTCTATGAATCACAATTTTTTAAATAATTTTCATAGGATTTGTATTTGAAAAAGTAATGTCAAGTTCAAATAGATGAGATGTTTTCATGAAAGAAATAATTTGTTGCTTGAAAAAGATTTTTTGGGTAGACATAAAAAATGATCACAAGTGTCCAATTTGTATTATACAGTTTCATACATAATTATTTATAGACGAATTATTAAAAAATATAAGACAAAAAAGTTCCTCAATGAGAAATAAATTAAAATTTTGACTGAAACTCATTATTAGTTATTGTTTAAGGCTAGGACCTTATAGTTTCAATAAAAGACATGGTTTAGATAACATTATAGTTTAGGGTAATGTCAAATTATTTTAAGAATTTTTTTCCATGACAAAAATATGGATTCTATAGTGGGATGTTTACTAGAGGAAAGAATTCTCCCAAATAAATATCCTAGAATCATTATAATTTCCAACATAATAGTTTGTTTCATTGAAAAAATAGTTGAAATAAGATATAAGTTGTTATAGATTCAATGACTTATATTCATCCAATCTAACATTAAGGGACATGTCTTTTGTGGAGAGATTCATATTGAGACATACCCCATAATATAGTGGATTATCTGACTCTATGGTAGCCAAAGGATGGATCAATTTTATAAATATGCTATTTTATGTCATTGGATGTCTAAAACCCCAAAAATAAACTCTTACAATTTAACATTTTTAAGGTGGTTCCAATTAATAGACGTCTCTGGTTAAGAATACCTAAGAAAAATATGATCTAGATTACATACAATGTGAATCATTCCAGGATATTTTCCTTTAGAAATATATTCCTATGGTTGATAATGTGAGAATGAATAAAATTCCTAGAATTGGGGAATAAATATGAAGATTATATTTCTAAAAATGTAGAAAAATTCACCAAAATTTCAAGGTATGCTCTATATTCTCTTTGAGAAACAAATATTTAAATCATTCTATTAAACTCAGTGTTGAAAAAGAAATTGGAAGAACACTGGCCACATGGAAATTGAAAATTTATTTAGAATTGATTTCTTTTGTTTAAAAATTTGAGTTGGAGTTTGCTGACACATATGTTCCATGAGATGAAAATAGTAAGAAATGTACTGGGGGAAGGGAATTGGGAAAAATTAAACTAATATTTCCATAGGTTATCACAAAAAAAATTCTATGTTTGTAAATTGACATTCATGGAATGTTTGATAGGTTATTGGAAGTGTTTTTGGTGTGGTTTGTTTGGTCACATGGCTACTGACAGTAGGGGAAAGTGTCATGAACAAAAAAATTATTGAGGTAATAAATATACATCCAAAATTGAGGTTTTTAGTTTCAATTAGTTGGGTCATTTTACTAATTCATTATAGATGTTATTTAAATAGAATAGAAACTGTCATGATTTGAAGAAAAAAGTTGTAGTGAATCCATTTTCTACAATTGTAGTGAATGATGTGTTGAAAAACAAAGCAGTTATAGGTTTGTTAGTTGTGTATTCATATTATGAAAATACCATGTTTGAATATTTTTCTTAATATTCATTAATTTTTGAGAATTTCGAAATTGAATTTGGAATATCACCTCACAAATGTAAGATAGAATTTTTAGCGATAACTATGGGAGGAAGTATTAATGAAACCACGAATTATAGGAATCTTCTTATTTTTACCAGTTTTACATTTATTCCCATAATTGTTGTTGATATATCCATAATAGACATTGATATAATTATTGGTATGGATTGTATTTAATTTTATCATGATAAGATAGATAATATTGCTACGAACGATGTGATAAATGATATCCTTTGAAAAAATTCCAAGAATCTATGCAATTTATTTGAGATGAAAGTGAATGTTTCCTAGATCATATTGTTTAAAATAAAAAACTGATAAAACCTATGATGTGTCAGTAGTAAATGAATACATGGATGTTTTTTTAGATGTCGTTATTAGTGTTACTTTTTATCAAGAGTTTGGGTTTTCTGTTGACATAGTACCTAATGGTAAGCCTACAACATTGTCACCACATTGAATTGATCAAGTGGATATTTCATAATTGAAAAAAACTATATGAGTTATTAGATATATAACGACCCATACTTTAAATACATTGTTAATACATCAAAATTGAAGTACACTTATTACAACATATAACAAAACCACGAAAGGACCGTATAGGTATAGTGTCTTCAGAAACTGGGATACATAAACAACTGGTTCATAAAGCATCTACATTGTCTCCCATTTATTTCATCATATCTATAGTCCCTTTTTGGAATATCTTACTTAATACCCATCTTCCTGACCTGGGGAAAGAAAACATACAAAAGGGTGAGCTCAAATGCTCAGTAAGGGTAAACAAAAGAAATATCAATCACATCATATTCATAGGAACATAACATTTTGGAAATCATAACCTGCAAAAGAGATCATAATTTAATAACATGGGATAAATCATATTAGTGAAATTAAATCCCAATAATCATAACATAAAACATTAAACTTTGTTTCATACACACATAATCATAGAGAATTATTTCTTAGTTGTCAAGACTCATTACCAAGACCATCTTAGGGGAAAAAGTCCATTTCTGAACCGAGATCACTCCTCGTTTTAGACTTGTTTCACTAAACCGGTTTAACCTTCCATTCTAGCCATATCTATCTCATGAGAAATAAATCATTACCCAATTCATTGGAGGGAGATATAGGTTCCACCCATCTCATTATGATACCATTCTTATGTGTGCCACAAAATCATAAATCATACATCATTGCATAACCCATGCAATAAAAATGGGATTCTTAAACATCATGACATCATAAAAAAATTCATATAAGATAAAGTAATTCATAAAAAAAATTCCATCACAGCATAATCAAATCAATGTAATAATAGGGATAGAAACAAAATCCTATATTATCGTAGATGGAAAATAATTTTGATAAAACACTTGAACTCCATTCTTGAGGAAAATATCCTTTCTACTTCAAAAACATTTTCCTTTCATAACATTTCATAAAATTTTAAACTAAAAGACGTTGATTAAAATTAAAATTGAAAACTTGTAAAGGAAGCTTCTTGGAAATAATTTTTAAAAAATTCATTCATTCCATATAAGTAAAAAAAACATTCTTCTCGCACTTTTTCAGAAAAAGTCAAAAAGTACATCGTACAAAAAACGACAAAAGATTTCTTTCATATATTTTACTAAAACTCATCGAAGGGTAAAATTGGTTTTAAACAATTGTAGGTGGATGGAAATAATATTACATATTGAGGAAACATTGATTTGGATTATAATTCCACAACCATAAACATTACTTAATCTTGAGTTATTACCAGATTACACCTTGAGGATCTTTTCAGGTTTAGAGTTTTAGAGAATTAGATCATAAAACATGTATTACATTCTACATTTAAACAAAGTGGTTACATAAAAGATGGTATTCATTTTTCCCATCAATGGAAACATATTTAAAATAAAACATTTATTCTTTCTTGAAACTTCCTTAACACTATCATCATATCATGTACCTTTCCCGTGATCAGTAAAAAACATTTCAAAAACGTGGGATGAGCATAAAAATCTCAGTAAGAGATATAAAAATATAGAAAGGAAACATTAGTACATGTATACATAAAATCAATGAAATCATAATCTACTCATAAAACATAAGCACTTTAACATACCTCATCAAATCATGAATAAATCATATAAATCATAAGACATAAAGGTAACTTGTGGCATTCATAACATTCTTATGTAGGGAGTAAACCTCTTGGTTACGGTTGGAATACCCATCACAGTATATTCCCTAAATCTCTTCGAAGAAACCTTAACGTTTCACTCCCTCACGTTATCCAATGCATTGGAGAGCTATATCGGGATCACCCTCCCTTATTTTATCATGGAACCACCCGTCTTCATACTAATGCCCAAGAACCTCAACATAATCGTATCACATAAAACATGAATAAAGGAAACATAATGTTTCCACCTTTCAATCACAAGATATGAATACAACACATTGATATAAAAAATTATGAAAACCATTTTCAATACCAAAATAAAAGAAAAGTAAAACATGGTATTAATTTTTCTTTTAAAAAAGTATGGCTTGTAGAGAAAGCCGAAACTCAAATAATGGTCACGGCGGTGGAGAAGTCATTGTCGCTGCATACATACGACAAAAACATTCCATTTTTTCGTTTAGTAAACACTTCGTATAAAAAAGATTACTTTTGAATAAACATAAAATGTCAAAGGGGTTTATACACCATATAAAAGAAGGTTTTGTATAAAACAAAATATGCCTCAATGAAAGGAGATTGAGACGAAGTCCCATACCTCGGGTCCAACTTGACTCGGTCGTTCTTTAATCTCCTGAATAATAAACTTGAGTTAATTTATACTTGTTTAAGAAACTTTTTCATGTTCATTATTCCTTTTATATCAATTATTACCATGTCATGAACACTATGTAATTATTTAAGTTAATAACGGTCGTTTTAACGATCATTGGTACTTGAGTCAAAAATAAACCCTTTATAATTACAATTTGTTCATGTATCCATTATATCTAGAATGGTATTAATGATTTAGATATCATATATACCATATATATCCAGTACATCCATGCATTTATAATATTACATAACATTTAGAGGTAAGAAATGAAATGCACCGTTCATGGAGACGGTAAGTCGTACGTACGCATGAACGATTCTTCCATTTCTATTTCGTATTTTATGAAATGGAATCATAATTATATAAAGGTATATTATAAATCCAGTGTAACATCATATATAATATCATAACTCCATCCTTTATACGTCCCACATATGGTATTAATGAATCAAATCACTTTGAGGGGGCGGTAGTCCGCACTTCCTTAAATGAAGATATCGTGTTTACCCATAATGGAAACCATAAAGGTATTCCCAAAATTAAAAATACAGAAATTTAAGGAAAACATACACATATTATATATCATATATAAATATATTGTCATCTTAATGTCCACCTTTGAAGGTGTTAAAAAAATGTTGAACAATCATCGTTTCGGGAGGTAGAAATTCGCCATCCACGGAAACTGTATGTTCTTTAACAATTAGATGTAGGTGTGTGTAAGTGTATCTCAAATACTTCTTTTAAAAACATCCTAGAATATGGAAGACACTTTTTTTGTTACAAAAAAAATTAATAAAAAGATTTTAGGGGGTTGGAGATGAAAAATAAAACAAAAGAACAAAAGTGAAGGCATTACCTTAAAATTGGGTAACTCCCTTTGGTATGAGCTCAAAGGCTTCCTTGGAAAGACTTATGCCAAAAGTGAGGCTTCAAGGAGTAATAGAGGGAAGTGTAGAGACAAAATGGGCAGGTTTTTTCCGAGCCAAAGGCTTTGGAAGTGTGGGTAAGGAGGTAGAGGTGGGGGCCTTTTATAAGAGAAGAGGAGGGGCACTCTTGATAAAAAATGTTACTTTATTTTTAAATGATTTTCGGATTCAAAAGGTCCCACATTGATATAATTAGATGTTAAGGTGATAAGGTTTCGTAATCCAGCCATAAAATAGGTTTTGTACATGTTTAGGTCATAGATTTTTCATTATCTTTTCATTTTATTTAAATTCATTATTAATGAGGTAATCGCTACATAATCATGATGTCATAAATAATTTAATTTATTTAATGTCTAAAAATTATAAAATAAATACCATGATGTAGGAAATCATTTTATCTTTGTAATAAATATTTATAGCCAAAAATCTCACTTGTATAACCCCATTTAAAATTTTTTTTAGTAAAACAACTCATGTTTCTGTCATTTTAATTTTAACATTAAATAAAAAGATATTAATGTCATTTTCCTACCAAAGTGGCTCCATGGGGTCCCCAAGTTTACCCATGGATTGTTTTGGTGTTCCATGACACATCCAATATTGGCATGACATGTGTCTAGGTATTTTCATTTTATTATAATATCATTTTTACCTTAAATTGCACTAATTACCTCTAATCGCGATTAAGAACTTAAAAGATACTATTCACAAAAAAATTATTTTAATCTCATTGAACCAAATTTTACTTCTTAATAAAAACCATGTATGTTGGATTTTTTAAAATAAAATCACATAAGTTGCAAAGTTTCATTTAAACAAAAAATCAGTTTCTTTAACTACCACTTAGTGGTTTCACTATTCATCAAAAATTGATGTTTTTCAGAAAAATACCAACACTTCACCCTAAGATATATTTGATATTCTGAATTAAAAAAATATGTCTATTTTAAAAAATTCAAATCATATAAGTTACATTAATAAATTTAATAATTAATTCCCGTTGTCATGATAAATAGCGTGTTTTTATGAAATAATAAGTATCAAAAGATTAACACCAGTTTAAGTCCAATTTCAAAGTGAAATTGATTCCAATGACCACCATTGGATTAAATGGTAAAAATATAATCTAATTTCACTTCAAATCCAATTCAATATATAATCTAATAATATAAATAAATTATATGAAAAAGTGGTTTTGAATTAAAATACAACATTTTCACTATTCATTAAAAAATGAACTTTATCGGAAAAATACCAAAAATTCACACAAAGTAAATTTTGATGTCCCAATCATAAAGAATAAGTTTATTTTGACAAACATATCTTATAAAAGTTTCAAAAGATATATTTAAAAATGGTTTGCCATCAAAAGGCAGTAAAACAATCTTTTAAAAATAATAGTGTATACCATGCTTAAGATTGGTTTTTTTTCTCATTTTAAGCCTCTAAAACACTATCTAATTCACTAATAGAAATAGATAAATGTATCTATTACTAGTTACATACTTGGGATGTTACATCCTTCCCCCCTTTAGAAATTTGGGTCCCCGCAATTTATTTACTTATCGAACAAATGGGGGTACTTATCCCTCATTGCATTTTTAGATTCCCATGTTGCCTCATCCATCATGTGGTTCTTCCACAAAACCTTTACCGGATTAATCACATTATTCTGTAGCACTTTCTCCATGTGGTCACGAATCTGGACCGATTGTTCCTCATAAGATATGTTCTCTTTCAACTGAACTACCTCTGGACTCAAAAAATGAGATGGATATGGAATGTACTTTCTCAACATCAAAACATGAAAAACATTGTGTACCTGAGATAAACTCGGAGGTAAAGCCACTCGGTAAGCAACTGATCCAAATCTCTCCATAATTTCATATGGTCCAATGCACCTTGGACTCAGCTTTCCTTTCTTACCAAATCCCATCACACTTTTCCATGGTGAGACTTTGAGAAAAACATGATCACCTTCCTCAAAAGATATATCCTTCCTCATGTTCTCTGCATAGCTCTTCTGCCTGCTTTGAGCTGTTCTCATGTGTTTCTGTATCTGCTGAACTTTTTCTGCCAACTCTTCTACCAATTCTGGTCCCATCAGCTTTCTTTCACCCACTTCATCCCAAAAATCTGGAGTTCGACACTGCTTAATATATAACACCTCAAATGGTTCCATCTGTATACTGGAATGAAAACTATTATTATATGAAAATTCAACCAAAAATGTGTTGGTCCCAACTTAACTAATAATCCATAGAGAAAGAATGTGGCATATCCTCCAATTTTTGTATTGTTCGTTCTGACTGCCCATCTGATTGAGGATGAAAATTTGTACTAAAATTTAACTCAGTACCCAATGCCTTCTGAAGGCCGTTCCAAAAGTTAGAAGTGAACCTGGGATCACGGTTAGATACAATGGAGAGGGGAACTCCATGTAACCTGACTATCTCTTTAAGATACAAACAGGAACGGTGATCTAAGGAAAAAGTATCTCGTATAGAAAGGAAATGAGCAGATTTAGTCAAGAGATCAACATTAACCCATATTGCATTATTAACTCGAGGGGTCTTCAGCAATACCACAATGAAGTCCATGGATATATTCCCCCATTTCCACTCTGGCACTGGTAAAGGCTGAAGCATCCCTTTCGGTAACTGCCTCTTTGCTTTAACCTGTTGACATGTCAAACACTTCACAGTAAAATCATCAATATCTCTTTTCATTCCATCCCACCAGTAATACTCTCGCAGATCTCTGTACATTTTAGTACTGCCAGGATGAACTGAAAACGAAGAACTATGAGCCTCGCATAACAACTCTCTATTCAACTTTGAATCACAAGGAACACACAATCCCTTCCCAAATATCAAAACTCAATCATTATCAATGTTGTATTCAGGAAACCTACCTTCTTGAACCAGCACTACCTTTTTCTGCAACTCACTGTCTTGCTTCTGTGCTTGCTTGATTCTGTCTGATAGAGAAGATTTCATGGATACCTAAAACAAAATAGAAGAACATCCTACACCAAAAACTTCTATACCAAAGTTCATCAAATCCTTAACCAATGGATCATGTTCCAAACGCAACATTGCTAATGAAGAATTACTTTTTCGACTCAAAGGATCAGCCACTTTATTTTCTTTTCCCAGATGGTAATGAATTGTACAATCATAATCATTGATTAATTCTAGCCATCTCCTCTGTCTCATGTTCACTTTTTTCTTAGTGAATATATACTTTAATCTTTTGTGATCGATATATATTTCACACTTTACTACATACAAATGATGCCTCAAAATTTTTAAAGAGAAAACAACAGCAGCTAATTCCAAATCATGTGTAGGGTAATTTACCTAATGAGTTTTCAACTGTCATGAAGCATACGAAATTACCTGATCATTCTGCATTAAGACACAACCAAGTCCTTTCAATGAAGCATCGCTGTAGATAACAAACTCCCCATTCATGGAAGGTAGTTCCAAAACTAGAGCATTGACCAATCTTCTTTTCAATTCTTGAAAACAATCATCACATTCTTTTGTCCAGATAAACATAACACCCTTATGAGTTAGCTTAGTCATTGGACTAGTTAACTGGGAAAAATTTCTAACAATCCTTCGGTAATAGCCTAACAAACCAAGGAAACTACGAATCTCTGTTACATTTTTGGGTCTTGGCCATTCTTCAACAACCTTTGTTTTTGCAGGATCAAAGGTTATCCCGTCTTTAGAAACAATGTGACCAAGGAAAAAAAATTTGCAACCAAAACTCACACTTTCTGAATTTCCCATACAATTTCTTTTCTTTTAAGGTTTTAAAAATAACCCTTAAATGTCTTTCATGCTCCTCTTTACATTTAGAAAACACCAAAATATAATCAATGAAAACCACCACAAACTTATCCAAGAACTCATGGAAAATTCTATTCATTAAGTCCATGAATACAACAGGTGCAATGGATAGCCCAAAAGGCATTACTACAAATTCATAATGTCCATATATTGTATGAAACGCAGTCTTCGGAACATCTGATTTTTTTACCTTCAGCTGATGGTACCCCGATCTCAGGTCAATCTTTGAAAAAACTGAGCTCCCTGGAGATGATCAAACAAATCATCGATATGAGGCAAAGGATATTTGTTCTTAAATGTGATGTTATTCAAGGATCTATAATCAATGCAAAGTCTCATAGAACCATCTTTCTTTTTTAACAAATAAAACAGGAGCACCCCATGGTGATGTGCTAGGTCGAATAAAACCTTTCTCTAATAAATCTTGCAATTTATTCTTCAACTCTAAAAGTCCAATTTGAGCCATTCGATAAAGGGGTTTTGAAATTGGCTTAGCATCAGGAACTATGTCAACAGTAAATTCAACTTCCCGATCTCGTATTATTCAAGGCAACTCATTAGGAAAACATCAGGATACTCATTTACCACTGACACATCATTAATCTGAACAGTTCCCTTGTTTTCAACAATATGTGCAAGGTAATATTCATTTCCATCTTTTAAAAGTTTCTCGGCCTCTTGATAAGTTATCAACAGTGAGGGTTCATTCTTGTACACAAACTGAAAGTCTTTCTGAAAAGAAACTTCTTTAGCTCTACAGTCAATCTTAGCATGGTAAATAGAGAGAAAATCCATACCCAGGATAACATCAAACTCTACTAGAGGTATAACAATAAGGATGTCAAGTAGGTTCTTTCCACAGATAAGGATAGGAAGATTCTTATAAATTATTTTTTCCTCTACATTTCCCCCAGGTGTTTTTACCACAAGATCAGGAGCCATTTCTTGAGATGGTATTCCCATTTTACTAGAAAAGGTTTCAGAGATGAAAGAATTTGTGGACCCCGAATCAAACAACACACTGGAATAATCTAAAAAAACATACAAAGTACCTGATACAACTTCATTTGATGGACCGACATCTGCTGAAGTAGTTGCAAAGGATTTCACCACCCCTTTCTGCTTGTATTCTAACTGCTTCCCATCACTCAAGCTCTTTGTCGGACACTCGTTTTCATAGTGACCCATCTCATTTCACTTAAAACATTTCAATAACTGTAAATCAAATTTGGAATTACCATCACCTTGATAATTTTCTGTACAATCACGAGCCTTATGTCTCATCTTACCACATCGGTAACACTTTCTAGAATTCATAAGACATTCCCCAGCATGCCTTTTACCACATTTATCACAAACTGGAAACTTAGTTTTCTTACCATTAGACTTTTTTGAAGAATTCTTCCCTTTCTCCTGCCACCTCAGACTCTTCTTCTACTGTTTGTTATAGAACACTTGATCATCGGAAAACTCCATTTCCACCTTCTCAGCACATCGAACAAGCTTTTCATAACTTTTAAAATCACGAGAAGCTAATGCCCTTCCATATTTTGGTTTTAATCCTGAGTAAAAACGATTGATTTTACTATCAAGGTCTCAGATAAAATTTGGAGCATACCTTGCCAATCGAGTGAACCTCTCTTCATAGGAAGCCGCTGAGTCTTCCTCTTGCTCCAATTCCAAGAATTGTCTTTCCATCCTAAGTCGAACAGCCTTAGGAAAATACTTCTCAATAAACATACCTTTGAATTCATCCCAGTCGAGGGCATCAATCTTATCAGTGTCCCTGATATTTTTAACCATCGACCACCACTGATATGCTTCACCCTGCAAACGGTAAATAGCAATACTAACATTTTGATTTTCTGAACACCCCATGACATCGAAAATCTTATCCAGTGCTTTAATCCACCCTTCAGCTAACACAGGGTCATTTGATCTTCTGAATGATGGGGGATGTTGCCTCATGAAATGTTCCACCACTGACATGTTCCTCTACAGTTGATCTGGCTGATCTCGTGCATGGATACCACCACCATTTATCGCTTGATTAAACTGATACATTACTGCAACAAACTGTTCAGTTTCAATTCCGACCATCTCAGGATTCTGATTCGGAAGTTTATTTCTTTCTGTATGCCTTCCTAGCACTGCTTCCATATTTTCTCTCCAGAAAACCATTCTGAACAAACATGTCGAAGATGAAGCAACATGGTAATCATCAAATTCTATATCATTTCAAAATATATATATTTTTGGATATTATTTTAATATAATTCTAACTCCTAATGTTATCTAAACTGGCCTATGATTCCAACTATAAGGCCCCGGCCTTAAACATTACTTAATCTTGAGTTATTACAAGATTACACCTTGAGGATCTTTTCAGGTTTAGAGTTTTAGAGAATTAGATCATAAAACATGTATTACATTCCACATATAAACAAAGTGGTTACATAAAAGATAGTATTCATTTTTCCCATCAATGGATACATATTTAAAATAAAACATGGATTCTTTCTTGACAATTCCTTAACACTATCATCAAATCATGTACCTTTCCCTTGATTAGTAAAAAACATTTCAAAAACATGGGATGAGCATAAAAATCTCAGTAAGGGATATAAAAATATAGAAAGGAAACATGAGTACATGTATACATAAGAATCAATGAAATCATAATCTACTCATAAAACATAATCACTTTAACCAACCTAATAATATCATGAATAAAAAATAGAAATCATAAGACATAAAGGTAACTTGAGGCATTCATAACATTCTTACGTAGGGAGTAACCCTCTTGGTTACGGTTGGAATACCCATCACAGTATATTCCCTAAATCTCTTTGGAGAAACCTTAACTTTTCACTCCCTCGCGTTACCCAATGCATTAGAGAGCTATATAGAGATCACCCTCCCTTATTTTATCATGGAACCACCCGTCTTCATACTAATTCCCAATAACCTCAACATAATCATATCACTTAAAACATGCATAAAGGAAACATAACATTTCCACCCTTCAATCACAAGATATCAATAAAACCCATTGATATAAAAACAATATGAAAACCATTTTCAATACCAAAATAAAATAAAAGTAAAACATGTTATTTATTTTTCTTTTAAAAAATGTATGGCTTGTAGAGGAAGCCGAAACTCAAATAATGGTCACAGCGGCGGAGAAGTCGTTGTCGCCGCATACGTACGACAAAAACATTCCCTTTTTTCGTTTAGTAAATGCTTCTTATAAAAAAGATTCCTTTTGAATAAACATAAAATTCAATTGGTTTTATACACCGTATAAAAGAAGGTTGTGTATAGAACAATATATGCCTCAATGAAAGGAGATTGAGACGAAGTCCCATACCTCGGGTCCGACTTGACTCGGTCGTTCTTTAATCTCCTGAATAATAAACTTGAGTTAATTTCTACTTGTTTAAGAACTTTTTCAAGTTCATTATTCCTTTTATATCACTTATTTCCATGTCATGAACACTATGTAATTATTTAAGTTAATAACGGTCGTTTTAACGATCATTGGTACTTGAGTCAAAAATAAATCCTTTATAATTACAAGTTTTTCATGTATCCAATATATCCAGAATGATATTCATGATGTAGATATCATATATATCATATATATCCCATATATTCATACATTTATAATACTACATTACATTTATAGGTAAGAAATGAATTTCACCGTTCATGGAGATGGCTAGCCGTACGTACGCATGAACGCTGCTTCCATTTCTATTTCGTATTTTATGAAATGGAATCATAATGATATAATGGTATATTATAATTCTAGTGTAATATCACATATAATATCATAACTCTATCCTTTATACGTCCCACACATGGTATTAACGAATCAAATCATTTTGAGGGGGCGGTAGTCTGCACTTCCTTAAATGAAGATATCGTGTTTACCCATAATGGAAACCATAAAGGTATGCCCAAAATGAAAAATACAGAAGATAAGGAAAACATAAACATATTATATATAATATATAAATATAGTTTCATCTTAATTTCCACCTTTTAAGGTGTTAAAATAATGTTGAACAATCATCGTTTCTGGAGGCAGAAATTCACCATCCACGGAAACAGTATGTTCCTTAACCATTAGATGTAGGTGTGTGTAAGTGTAGCTCGAATACTTCTTATAAAAAAATCCTAGTAGATGGAAGATAATTCTTGTTTTTACAAAAAATTTAATAAAAAGAGTTTAGGGGGTTGGAGAAGCAAAATAAAACAAAAGAACACAAGTGAAAGCATTACCTTAAAATCGGGTAACTCCCTTTGGTTTGAGCTCAAAGGCTTCATTGGGAAGACTTATGCCCAAAGTGAGTCATCAAGGAGTAATAGAGGGAATTTGAGAGACAAAATGAGCAGGGTTTTTCCAAGCCAATGCCTTTGGAAGTGTGGGTAAGTAGGTAGAGGTGGGGGCCTTTTATAAGAGAAGAAGAGGGGCACTCCTGGAAAGTAAAGAAATGATACTTTATTTTAAAATGAGTTTTGGATTAAATAATTCCAACATTGATATAATTAAATGGTGAGGTGATAAGGGTTATAAATACACCCATCCAATAGGTTTTGGACATGTGTAGGTCATAGTTTTACATTATCTTTTCATTTTATTTAAATGTTTTATTAATGAGGTAATCACTGCATCATCATGATGTCATAAATAATTTAATTTATTTAATGTATAAAAATTTTAAAACAAATATAATGATGTAGGAAATTATTTTATCTTTCTAATGAATATTTATATTAAAAAATCTGACATGTATAACCCCATTTAAAAATTGTTTTAGTAAATCAACTCATGTTTGTGTCATTTTAATTTTAACATTAAATAAAAAGATATTAATGTCATTTTCCTACCAAAGTGGCTCCATGTGGCCCCCAAGTTGAACCATGTCTTTTCTTGGCCGGCCACGACACATCCAATAAGGGTAGGACATGTGTCTAGGTACTTTCATTTTATTATAATATCATTTTTTCCTTAAATTGCACTAATTACCTCTAATCGTGATTAAGAACATAAAAGTTACTATTCGCCAAAAAATTATTTTAATCTCATTGAACCACATTTTACTTCTTAATTACAACCATGTATGTCGGATTTTTGAAAATCAAATCACAGAAGTGGCAAAGATTCATTTAAACGAATAATCATTTTCTTTAACTGCCACTTAGTGGTTTCACTATTCATCAAAAATTGATGTTTTTCAGAAAAATACCAAAACTTCACCCTAAGATATATATGATATTCTGAATTCAAAAATTATGTCTATTTTACAAAATTAAAATCATATAAGTTACATTAATTAATTTAATAATTAATTTCCGCTGTCATGACAAATAGCGTGTTTTTATGAAACAATAAGTATCAAAAGATTGACACCAGTTTTAGTCTAATTTCAAAGTGAAATTGATTACAATGACCACCATTGTATTAAATGGTAAAAATATATTCTAATTTCACTTCAAAACAAATTCAAAAGATAATCTAATCATATAAATAAATTAGATTAAAAAGAGGTTTTGAAATAAAATACAACATTTTTCACTATTCATTAAAAATGAACTTTATCGGAAAAATACCAAAAATTCATACAAAGTAAATTTTGATGTCCCAATAATAAAGAATAATTTTATTTTGACAAAAATATCTTATAAAATTGTCAAAAGATAGATTTAAAAATGGTTTTCCATCAAAAGGCAGTAAAACAATCTTTTAAAATTATTAGTATATTCCATGCTTAAGATTGCATTTATTCTCATTTTAAGCCTCTTAAACACTATATAATTCACTAATATACATCGATAAAAATATATATTATTAATTAATTACGTGGTATGTTACATGGATGATAAAATACCCCATAGTAAATACCAAAGTATAAATAATCTCGGATAAAAATGAGATTGTGATATTTTCCCTTACCTTAGGTCTGATTTGCTTCATAAGTGTCAGAACCACCTTTATAATGATTTAAATAATGTTATTGACTTATTCCAGAATCATATTTATTGTTATGATATCATATATGGTCATATTTCTAGCTTCTTATTAGTAATATTTCATTATTACTTGTTATTCGGGTGTTTATTACGTTTTGTTCTTATGCGTGTTTTGTCGAATAAATTCTTATTCTTCACTTTAGGTTATAGATAACTCATTTACATAATGGTATTAGTGTAATATATATCATATTCATTATTTCAATTCATTTATATAATCATTATGCATTGAAGATCATGTAGAACGAATCGTATCACATTGTGGAGACGGTATTCTGTACGTACGCACGAGCGATGATATCGTTCCCATGATCGTGGAATTGCATTGGAGTGTATTTATACTATTTAAGAATCAATAACACTTTACAATAATCACATATAGTTATTATTTACCCCATTATACCCATCCATGTAAGGTGGTGGTGGAAAATAGATTACACCACGGTGTGGAGATGGTATTCCGTACGTATGCACGCGCTGTGATTTCATTTTCCATAGGATGGATAGATGGTGAAATAGGGTTGTTTCATAATTATAATGACATATCAGTATATGAGTGATACTAATGTTATTACTTCATAATGAATCAACTAAATAAGAAAAAGTGGAAGAAGAAATAAAGATGAAAGAATTGATAACAGACATTACCTCTTCTTTGAAGCGCTTCTTTGAGACCTCCTTTTAGGGCACTAAAATTGGTGTTTGAAGAAGACCAGGACCTCTAGGATGTTTATAGGGAAGTGGATAAGTCAAATTGTCAGGTTTTGGCCGAGCATGAGGGCTCAAATGTGTGTGAGGAGGAGAGGGAGGAGGTGCCTTTTTATAAGGGAGGAGAGGGGCACCTTTGGAATAACAAAAAAATATTATTTTATTATAAAGTCAAATTCGGGTTTTAATAGCTCCAAATTGATATATTTTGAAGCTAAGGTTGGTATTGGTATAAATCCTTTAATCCAATATAATTTAGACATGTTTATGTCATTATATTGACCTTATCTTTTAGTTTTCACTCTTAGTTAATTAGATTGACATTTACAATGTCACTTTGTAATTTTATATTATATAGTTAATAAACATACCATATACATCCAAGAAACCCCCAAGTGGTCCATTAATGACAAACCTATCATGATATAAGTATCTTGGACGATCCTTAGATTTTTAGTAATAAAATAACAATCAATAATATAATATTTGTTTTAAAACTATTTTATGTCAATTTTGACACTATTTACTAATTGATTTTTTTGAAAATCATAACAGAATGATTATTTCAAAAAAAGTTAATTAAATCAATAATAACATGTCCTATTAACCTATAAAATTAGTGTAATTCATAAAAAGTCTCAAATTACATTTATTTGGGTATTTATAACATCAATTATGTAAATATTTAATTAATAAGATAATTACTGCATCATCTTTGTGTCAAAAATAAATTAAATTATTTAATGTCTAAATATGACAAATAAAATACCATTATGTAGAAAATTTATTTATCATTCTAATTAATATTTATAGTCGAATTTATCTTATGTATAACCCTATATTAAAAATTATTTACTTATTAATCTTTGCTTTTAACTATTTTAACCCTTCTTTTAATAAATTAATAATAAATGTCCTAATCTAATCCATGTGGGCCTAAATGGTCATATTTTATTCCTAAGGTTGTTTTTGGTCGAATTACACTTATCCAATAGAATTAGGACATGTTTTAGGGTAATAATATTATCATTTTTACCCTTAATTACTCTATTTTACTTTTAACCGTGTTAAATACAAGTATAAAGTTACTATTTACCAAAAATTATTTTCATCTCATTGAACCACATTTTACTTACTGACATCAATAGTGTCTCTCAGATTTTTTAAATTCCAATCACAAAAGCGGTGAAATTATGTTTTATGTAAATTTGCAAATTCTCCTAGGAGGTGGGTAAAAGACGGTGAAAAGTTCAATAAAATTTTTATATATCTAAAATTATTATAAAATTACTCCAATGAATTAAATTGAACTTATATAGGTATTATGTACCAATTTTGACCTAAAAAAAATTTAAATATAATAAATAATTATTTAAATAAAAAGCCGGTTTTTAAATAGTAACCCAGTGTTTTCACTATTCATCAAAAATTGAATGTTTCCAGAAAAATACCAAAATTTCTCCCTAGGATAATTTAGATATTCCGAATCAAAAAATGAAGTCCATTTTGATAAATAAAATTTACAAAATTTCAAAAAGTGGTTATTACTATTCATAACGGCTAGTTTTAATAATATTTTAATAGAATATCGTTGTTTAGGGAAACTCAGTATTGCGTATGATGCAAGCTATCGAGGAAGGTCGCGATTGCGTGTAAAGAAAGCCAAGCTAGTGTTGTGTGTAGTAAAAGATTCCTTTGAGGATTTATATAACATAAACCCAAAATATTTCTCATAAAATTCTCGGGTGTTACATTCTACACCCCATAAAATGAATTTGGCCCTCGAAATTTGTCACTTCATTAAAAACAGATGAGGATACATCTCCCTCGTCGTATCCTCAAGTTACCATGTAGCTTATTCTAATTGGTGGTTCCTCCATAAAAATTTCACCAAGCGAGTGGTCTTGTTCCGTAGGACTTTTTTGCTATGATCCAGAATCTCTATCGGCTGTTTTTCATAAGAATGATCTTGCTCCAGTGGTACAACTTCTGAGCTGAGTACATGCGAATGATCAGGTATGTACATTCTCAGGAGAGATACATGCAACACATCGTGAACTTGAGAGAGATTCATTGGAAGCGCCAATCGGTAAGCTACCCTTCCAACACGATCCAATATTTTGAAAGGACTGATATATCTAGGGCTCAACTTCCCCTTCTTTCCAAATATCATGACCCCCTTCCAGGGAGATATTCGTAAAAACACTTTATCACCCACTTCAAACTCCAGGTCTTTTCTTCTGTTGTCGGCATAACTTTTCTGTCGACTCTGAGCTGCTCTTATGTGTTGTTGAATCGATCTGACCTTTTCTTCCATTTCATCAACAAGATCAGGTCCTAATAGCTTTCTTTCCCCAACTTCATCCCAGCAAGTTGGAGTCCTGCATTTCATTCCATAGATATCTTCATAAGGAGCCATCTAAATACTGGAGTGAAATATATTATTATAAGAAAATTACACCAAATGTAGGTGTTGATCCCAACCACCTTTGAAATCTATAGAGCAATATCTCAACATATCTTCTACAGTTTGAATTGTCCTCTCAGACTGACGGTCTGTCTGAGGAAGATAAGCAGTGATGAAACTCAACTCTGTATCCAGAGTATGCTGAAGACTTCTCCAGAACATTGAGGTAATCCTTAGATCCCGATCAGATATAATAGAAAGTGGTACTCCATGCAATCTTACCACTTCCTTTACATATATCCTGACAAGCTGATCTAGAGAGAAATCCTCACTAATAGAAATGAAGTGTGCAGAATTTGTAAGACGATCAACTATGACCCAGATAGCATTATTGTCTCTGGATGTTTTAGGAAGTCCGGTGACAAAGTCTATAGTGATGTTTTCCCATTTCCATTCAGGTATGGGTAATGGTTGTAACATCCCCTTAGACTTCTGTCTCTCAACTTTAACTTGCTGACAAACCGTGCATCAAGAGACATATTCAGAAACATCTATTTTCATTCCATCCCACCAGAAGTACTCTTTCAGATCACTATACATCTTCGTGCTTCCCAGATGAATAGAGAATGAAGAACTATGACCCTCTTCCAGTAGCTCCTTCTTTAATTCTATGATAGGAGGAACACAAACCCGATTCCTGAATTTTATTATCCCATCACAATCATGGTTGAATTTAGGAACATTTTTCACCTTCTATTGTAACTCGACATCTTCTTTCTGCGCCTCTTTAATCCTCACATGTATAGATGGTTGAAAATTCATTTGAGAAATATACGATTTTCCCCTTCCATTATAATTCCAAGATCCATCCTTTGTAAATCCATAACTATTGGATCTTTTGTGATCCTCATCATGGATAAGCTAGCATGGTGTTGTCCACAGAATGCATCTTCCACCTAGTTTGCTTTCCCAGGGTGGTAATGAATTGAGTAGTCGTAATCCTTAATCAGCTCCAACCATCTTCTTTGGCGCATATTCAGCTCCTTTTTTGTGAAAATATACTTTAAACTTTTATGATCAGTATAAATATCACACCATTCACCATAAAGATAATGCATCCAAATCATTAATGAAAATATTACCGCAGCTAACTCCAAATCATGAGTTGGGTAATTTTTCTCATGTATTTTCAATTGTCGTGAGGCATAAGCTATCACCATATCATTTTTCATAAGAACACTCCCCAATCCCTTCTTGGATGCATAACTGCATATCACAAGCCTTTCTCCACTACATGGAAGTGTGAGCACAGGTGCACTGGATAACCTTCTTTTCGACTCCTTGAAATTCTCTTCACATTCCTCCATCCAAAAAAACTTAACTCCTTTCCGAGTCAACCTGGTGAGTGGATTAGATAATCGTGAAAAAGCTTTCACAAAACATCAATAATATCGATCCAAAACAAGAAAAAATAGGATCTCAGTTACTGTTGTTGGTCTCGACCATCTTTTGATAACCTCTGTTTTTGCTAAATCCACAGATATCCCCTCTTTTGAGATTATGTGACACAAAAATGATACTTTTTGAATCCAAAATTCACACTTGGTAAATTTGGCATAAAGATTCTCCTTTCTCAGGGTCTTCAATATATTTATCAAGTGATATTCATGTTCTTCCTTGATCTTTTAATATACACGAATATCGTCTATAAAAACTACCAAAAACTAATCAAGATAGTCTCTAAAGACTCTATTCATCAGATCCATGAAGATAGTAGGGGAATTAGTAATACCAAACGACATCACTATAAATTCATAGTGTCCATACCTTGTACGGAAAGACGTATTTGGTATATCCTCCCTTTTGACCCTTAATTGATGATACCCTGAATGAAGATCAATCCTGGGAAATTATTGAGCTCCTCATAGTTGGTCAAATAAGTCATCAATGTGCGGGAGAGGATATTTGTTCTTGATAGTGATCTTGTTAAGTTCTCGATAATCAATGCAGAGTCTCATTGATACATATTTCTTCATAACAAACAGAACAGGTTCTCCCCAAGGTGACACACTAGGGCATATGAACCCCTTATCAAGATTATCTTGGAGTTGCTTCTTCAATTCTTGCAACTCAATTGGGGGCATTCTATAAGGTGTCTTTGAAATAGGAAAAGCACCCGGTACGGGTTCTATTGAAAACTCAACTTCAAGATTTGGTGGAAGACATGGAAATTCCTTTGGAAATACATCATAAAACTCTCATACAATGGGAATATTCTTAATTGTGGGTTTCTCTCTAGACATTTGAAATAAATATCCTTCATTTTGTGGAATCAAGACCCATAAGATGGAAGAAATTTCCACTGGAAGGTTATGTTCATCCTTGCATCGATAGACGATCATAGACTGTTCTGGAATATGAAATGTGACTTTTTTTCATTGGCAATTGATATGAGCCCCATATAAAGAAAGCCAATCCATGCCAAAAATTACATCATATTCCACTATAGGAAGTATCACAGGATTTTCAGGAAGCACTTTCCCACAAACATCAATCGGGGAAGAATTATAATCATTTGTTGTGACGGTTGTGCCATTAGGGGTTGTCACAGCTAACTCAACTTCTAATCGTTGAGGTAATACGATGATACTCTTAGAAAATTCTTCAGAAACAAAAGAGTGTGTGGATCCAGAATCAAATAAAACATTTGCAACATTAGAGTGGATGGTAAGTGTACCTTTCACCACATAGTTATCGTACTCCACATCGCTGATAGAAATTGCATGTGACTTTCTATTGTCTTTAGCCTTAAGAGATGGTTGACGACGATCATCATCATAAACCCTTGGATTTGGGCATTGATTGGCATAATGCCCCATCTCCTTGCACATGAAACATTGAAGTGTAGTAGGTTCATTCTGTGTATCCCTTCCTTTGTTTGCATCATTAGACATCTTCTTCCCATCGTTGTGGCATTCAAATGCCCGATGACATTCTTTTCCAAATTTGAAACATTTACTTGTCCCTTTAAGAAAACTCCCTCCATGTTTTATTCCACACTTTGAGCATAAGGGAAAGCTCATCTTCTTTTCAGTGTGCTCTTTGGATTTTCCTTTGAATTCCATTTTCCTCTTCTTATCAAACCCATATGACTGATGGGTTACTCCAATCACCATCTCAACATTGAGAGCACATCGAACTATTTCCTCATAGCTATTGAAGTCCCTTATGGCTAAGGCCCTTCTAAGACTTGGTTATAAGCTACTAACGAATCGATCGATCTTACTCTCAGGTTGGATAATAATACCAGAAGTGTACCTTGAAAGTCATGTAAAATTTTCTTCATAGGTACCAACAGATTCATCATCCTTTTGCTTTAGTTCATGAAACTCCTTCTCCATCTTTGTTCGGAGAATACGAGGGAAGTACTTATTGAAAAATATGTTCTTGAACTCGTCCCATTCCATGGACTCAATTTCATCCCTTTGCCTCGTATTCTTAATAAGATTCCACCATTAATCATCATCTCCTTCCAAACGATACACTCTTAGGATGACTTTATCATGTTCAGAACATTGAAGAACTGAAAATATCTTTTCAGTAGTACTAATCCATTGTTCAGAAACTAATGGATCAGTAGACCTACGGAATGATACTGGACGCTGCCTCATGAAGGATTCGATAGAATGTTGCTCCTTCCTTTTCTCATTTTGATGTCCTTCATGATTCATAGCTTGAGAACGTTTTTTGAGCATGGTTACATGATTTTTCATTCCAGCACCCATAAAGTTTGGTAGCTCAGGGGGACAATCATTGCATTGCCCGTTGCATTCCACATTAACACGGTTCCTTCGGGTTCCATCCATTGTCTAAAACCAAGAAGAATAGTGTGAGCAACACTAATTATAATAGGAAAACCACATAATCAAGAATAAAATTTCACACTTAAGGTCTTATCCAAGGTTATTCATGGACATTTATAAAACACTGAGATTGTGTTCTATTCTTAGACTTATCATTAGGGTTCTTACTAAGGCTTTCACATCCTAGTTTCCAAAGGTTGACTATAACATTACTTTGATACCAAAATTAACGACCCATACATTACATACATTGTTAAGACATGTGAATTTATGTACACTTATTACAACATATAACAAAACCACGAGAGGACCATATAGGTATAGTGTCTTTAGAAACTGGGAAACATAAACAACTGGTTCATAAAGCATCTACACTGTCTCCCGTTTATTTCATCATATCTATAGTCCCTTTTTGGCATATCTTACTTAATACCCATCTTCCTGGCCTGGGGAAAGAAAACATACAAAAGGGTGAGCTCAAATGCTCAGTAAGGGTAAACAAAAGAAATATCAATCACATCATATTCATAAGAACATAACATTTTCGAAATCTTAACCTGCAAAAGAGATGATAATTTCATAACATGGGATAAATAATAGTAGTGAAATGTAATCCCAATAATCATAACATAAAACATGAAAAATTGTGGCATACACACATAATACTAGAGAATCATTTCTTAGTAGTCAAGACTCATTGCCAAGACCATCTTAGAGGAAAAAGGCCATTTCTGAACCGAGTTCACTCATCATTTCAGTCATGTTTCGCAGAACCGGTTTAACCTGCCGTTCCATCCATGTCTATCTCATGAGATATAAATCTTTACCCAATGCATTGGAGGGAGATATAGGTCCCACACAACTCATAATGATACCATTCTTATGTGTGCCACAAAATCATTAATCATACATCATTGCATAACCCATGTAATAAAAATGGGATTCTTAAACATCATGAAATCATAAAACAATTCATATAAGATAAAGGAATTCATAAAAATAATTATATCACAATATAATCAAATCAATTTAATAATAGGGATAGAAACATAACCCTATATTATCTTAGATAGAAAATAGTTTTGATAAAACACTTGAACTCCATTTTTGAGGAAAATATATGTTCTACTTCAAAAAAAATTCTTTTCTTAACATGTCATAAAATTTTAAACTAAAAGAAGTTCATTAAAATAGACCTAAAAACTTGTAAAGGAATATTCTTGGGAAAAATGTTTTAAAAATCCATTCATGCTGTATAAGTTAAAAACCATTCTTCTCGTACTTTTGTCAGAAAAGTCAAAAAGTACATCGTATGAAAAACGACAAAATATTCCTATCATATATTTAACTAAAACTCACTGAAGGGTAAAATAGGATTTAAAAAATTGTAGGTGGATGGAAATAATATTACATATTGATGAAACATGGATGTGGATGATAAAATACACCCCATTAAATACCATAGTATAAACAATCTTGGATAAAAATGAGATTGTGATATTTTCCCTTACCTTACGTCTGATTTGCTTCGTATGTGTCCGAACCTCCTGTATAATGATTTAAATAATGTTATTGACTTATTCCATAATCATACTTATTGTTATGATATCATATATGGTCATATTCATAGCTTCTAATTAGTAATATTTCATCACTACTTGTTATTCGGGTGTTATTACTTTTTGTTCTTATGCATGTTTTGTCGAATAAATTCTTATTCTTCTCTTTAGGTTATAGATACCTCATTTACAGAATGGTATTAGTGTAATATATATCATATTAATTCATTCAATTCATTTATATAGTCATTATGCAATGAAGATCATGTAGAACGAATCGCACCACATCGTGGAGACGGTATTCTGTACGTACGCACGAGCGATGATATCATTCCCATGATCGTGGAATTGTATGGGAGTGTATGTATACTATTTCAGAATAAATAATAATTTACAATAATCACATATAGTTATTATTTACACCATTATAAACATCCATGTAAGGTGGTGGTGGAAAATAGATTACACCATGTCGTGGAGACGGTATTCCGTACGCACGCACGCGCAGTGATTTCATTTTCCGTAGGATGGATAAATGGTGAAATAGGTTTGTTTAATACTTATAATAAGATATCAGTATACTAGTGATACTTATTTTATTACTTAATAATGAAACAACTAAAGGAGAAGACGTGGAATAAGAAATAAAGATGAAAGAATCGGTAACGGACATTACCTATTCTTTGAAGCACTTCTTTGAGACCTCCTTTTAGGGCACTAAAATTGGTCTTTGAAGAAGACCAGGACCTCTAGGATGATTCTATGGAAGTGGAGAAGAGAAATTGGAAGGGGTTGGAAGAGCTTGAGGTCTCAAATTGGTGTGAGTAGGAGAGGGAGGAGGTTCCCTTTTATAAGGGAGGAGAGGGGCACCTTTGGAATAAATAAAAATATTATTTTATTATAAAGTCAAATTCTGTTTTTAATAGATCCAAATTTATATATTTATATAATAAGGTGGGGATGGGTTTAAATTATCTCATACAATAGAATTAATACAAGTTTAGGTCATTATATTGACCTTATATTTTAGTTTTAACTCTTAATAAATTAGATTGACATTTACCATGTCACTTTGTATTTTTATATTATATAGTTAATAAACGTACCATATAAATCCAAGTGACCCAAAGTGGTCCATTAATGATACCCCTATCATGATATAAGTATCTTGGCCGAACCGTATATTTTTAGGAATAAAATACAAGTCAATAATATAATATTTGTTTTGAAAACTATTTTATGTCAATTTTGACAATATTTAGTAATTGATTTTTGTGAAAATCATAACAGAATGAGTAGTTCGAAAATATTTAATTAAATCAATACTAACATGTAATGTAGACCTGTAAAATTAGTGGAATTCATAAAAAGTCTCAAAGTACATTTATTTGGGTATTTATAACATCAATTATGTCAATATTTCATTAATAAGATAATTACTACATCATCATTGTGTCCTAAATAAATCAAATTATTTAATTTCTAAAAATGAAAAATAAAATACCATTATGTAGGAAAGCTTTTCATATTTCTAATGAATATTTATAGTCGAATTTATCTTATGTATAACCCTATATTAAAAATTAATTACTTATTAAACATTGATTTTAACTATTTTAACCCTTCTTTAAATAAATTAATAATAAATGTCCTAATCTAATCCAAGTGGGACTAAATGGTCATATTTTATTTCTAAGGTTCTTTTTGGTCGAATTAAACTTATCCAATAGAATTAAGACATGTTTTAGGGTAATAATAATATCATTTTTACCCTTAATTACCCTATTTACTTTTAACCGTGGTAAATAAAAGTAAAAAGTTACTATTCACCAAAAATTATTTTAATCTCATTGAACCACATTCTACTTACTGAAATCAACTGTGTCTCCCAGATTTTTGAAATTCCATTCACAAAAGCGGTAAAATTATGTTTTATGTAAATTTGTAAATTCTCCTAGGAGGTGGGTAAAAGACGGTGAAAAGTTCAATAAAATTTTTATATATCTAAAATTATTATAAAATTACTCCAATGAATTACATTGAACTTATATAGGTATTATGTATCAATTTTTACCTAAAATAAATTTAAATTAAATAAATAATTATTTAAATAAAAAGTCGTGTTTTAAATAGTAACCTAGTGTTTTCACTATTAATCAAAAATTGAAAGTTTCCAGAAAAATACCAAAATTTTACCCTAGGCTAATTTCGATATTCCGAATCCAAAAATGAAGTCCATTTAGAAAATTTTAATTTAAAAAATTTCAAAAATTAGGTATTACTATTCATAACGGCTAGTTTTAATTATATTTTAATAGCATATCGTTGTTTAGTGAAACTCGGTATTGCGTATGATTAAAGCTATCGAGGAAGGTCGTGATTGCATGTAAAGAAAGAAAAGATAGTGTTGTGTGTAATGAAGGATTCTTTTGAGGATTTATATTACATAAAAACAAAATATTTCTCATAAAAGTCTTGGGTGTTACAAGATAAATGTTTTAATGTACCTTGATCCTCATCATGGGGTGATCTGAATTTGTTTTATAGAAATAAAGACGGCTAAATGAGACTTATAATAGATTATAGATCCTTGAATAACAAATATATTAATAAAAATTATTCTTCAGCTTATATCAATGATATTTTTGATCAGTTCTATGGAGCTCACTATTTTTCAAATGATGTCCTTGGGATGGGGTACCATCACTGGAATGTTACGAGACCATATATTTTAAAGAAGACTTTTTAAACTAGATATGTGTACTATGAGTTTGTAGTTATGTATTTTTGTTTCTATAATGTACCTACTATATTTTTGACCTTATGAATAAAGTATTTTATGAGTTCTTCTATATTTGTTATGTTTTTTAATGATGAAATTTTGGTATATTATAATTTACAATAGAAACATGAATGACAATGAAGGATTTTTTTAATCCCCAAAATAAAATAATCATGTATGTGAAATATAGTATTTGTTATTTTTTGTTACCATAATGTTCATTCAATAGCTATATTGTTTCTTTAGATGGAATAATTAATTTAGATGATAAATGTTTTTTGGGAAGAATGACCAAGACCCAAAATTTTACAAATATTCAAAGTTTTCTTGGATTAATAGGTCTCTATTTGTGTTTTAATGAATATATTACATGGATGTCTATCTCAATAACAATTTCATTATGAAAATGAGTTAACATCATCTAGACAAATATAATGTGATGATTTTTTTCAGGAACATTGAAGAACATTGGTGAATGATCCATTTTGCTCCATGCTTTACAGAAATAGAAATTTATTTTATAAACATCAATTCTTAATTTAAAGGGATAATTTTTTCCATAATGAATAATGATGAGGTAATTTATTTTTATTCAAATTATTTGAAACTGCATGAGCTATATTATCCAAAAAATATTTGGAATTACTTTCTATATTTTTATATAATTATTGGGAAGCATCATTTGAATGGTGTAATGTTTGAAATATATACTGATAATGAAATTTTATTTATTTAATCACTTAAATATAATTATAATTTAGATATAAAATATGTATAAAACAAACTATGGATTATTATTTCAGGATTATTTAGAATATTGAAAAAGAATAAAATGTTACTGATGACTTGAGTTGATGATTAATTTGATATTAACCGTGTTACATATGGTATGGAAAATTTTGGTTAATGATTTGACAAATTTTGTCAAAAAAGGTGTGGATATTTGGGAATCCTCCATCATGGAATAAATTTGACTAAACATGGCCTTTTATACAACCCATAAAGAGATACCTAAATAATAGGTATCATTCTCCAATGACTGTTTTTATATTTTTCCCTCCTATAACCCCATAAATTCATCTTATAACACTATGATATAACATAATAATAATATAAAATATATTTATATTGTGTTTTTTTACTTTTATCACCTAAAACCACACAAAATATTATAAAAATTGTTATGAAATATTCATTCATGTGTATGGTGATCCAACATCCCATGAAACGATGTCAGTCATTTTCCATCACTACCTCTCATTGGTTGGGTATGATGATGGATTTATTGTTTATATACTATATATATATATAAACATTATACTTTTTTGTTCATTATTTCATATATACCAATTTCATATTCCATACCATAAGAGGTGTGATAACGTTTCTCATGTGTATGGCCCACAATCGCCTCTTGAATTGATTTGGGTCGTTTTCACTAACGTGTTACATTGAAGTTAATAAGGGCAATGATATTGAATAAATATGAAATAAATATAATTATTTTGATATTAATGAAATATTTATCATTATATAAATAAAATATATCATATTTAGGTTTTCCTTTTCACTCACTAGAAAAAAATGATACTGTCATTCATAGACGTGTGGACATCATCTCCTCAAAGTGATGTGATTAATTTTTCTATCACCACATAATAATAAAAATAAGTATATATAATTTAATAAATCCATTTTAATTATATAATAATCATTATTTGAGAATAAAACATTGCTTATATTCATTTCATAATGATCATTGGAAAATTGAAATATTACTCATGCGAACTTACGGCCTACTGTCTCCATGTTCATAACATCAGGTCATTTTTAATTACCATAATATAGTTTTAGATAAAAAATTATAATTTATTTATAAATATGATAGTTATTTCACAATTATAATTATTATTATGTTTATATAATGACCACTCTAACTATATCCATCCCACCAAATTCATTTTTGGCACACAAGTAGAATATTGTAAAATTCCTCACGTACACGTAATTAATTAAGTAATTTGAATATAAATTATCAACAAGTAAAATAAAATATGTATTAAAATTGAAATTTTTTCTCATTAAAGTAAAAAATTTAGATAATTTTATTTTTCAGTAATATAATAACAGAAGTGAAATTTCAGACTCAATGTAAAGGAATATGTCTCAAATATACTTTATTGAGGATTATTTTGATTTTATGCCCCTATATTATTTTAAAATATTTTGATAAAACCCATTTGACTTTATATATAATTAATTAATATATTATCACAGTATTTAATATTCTGTTTAGGGTAATATTTCACAGTGCTTGTAATTCATGTGTTTCTGATGTGATAAGGGACTTTTTGTTTGATGAATTCTTTTAATTGTTTTCCTTCAATAATTCATTTTCTTCCACACCAATGATAAAAAAATATGAATGTTTTTATAAGGAAAAAAATTGTAAATAAAATTTTATTTTTATTTTTAATTTATTTTTAATGCTTTTAAGAAGAAATGTTTTTACATATTTTATATGGAAGACAATGATAAATGTTAAAAAGAATATCCCATTCATAATAAAAAAAATAATGACTATTGTGAAACTATTATCGATATATAATTTCTGGATTCCAAAACTAGATTTAATATTATCTTCAATGGAAAACCCATTTTCCCTTTTATTTTGGTATTTTGGAATAGAAAATGGGTTTTCAAAATAAAAAGGTATTTTTATATTGGAATTCATTTTAAAAGGTATAATTAATTGTATAACGTAAATTTATTTTATTATGAGTTCAAAATAATTTATGAAATGGTTTATGATGGAAAAGTTCAATAATAAAAATTATTTCATCATGATTTGGTACATTAAAATTATACTTGAGAAATGGATTCGCCCAGAATGGGGCGAGTGAGCAAGTTATAAAATATATGATGGGGAATATCATATGGTTTCGTGTGATTTTATTGATGATTATACTATGGGTAGTCCGAATAGAACTAGGTTATCCCATTATTGATTATATGATTGTTGAACTAAGATATTTCTTCAAATCATTGGGAATTTTTTTATTTATTAACATTATATATTGAGGGAGCTGGAAAAGGGTTTCACCTTCAGATTTAACTTGGCTATAGTTACTTCTGTGATAGGTTTTAAATGAAATATAAAGGTGATTATATATATTTCAGAGATGGAATTTTGATTTATTACTATGTTTTTTAATGTATTTATTTTAGGAAGAAACAATTTATATGGGTTTTAATTTTTTCACTAGACATTGGTTTTCCTTTATTTTATATCCCTTAATGAGATTTTTGTGCAATTAAAATATTTTTATTTGTTTATTATTGGATGGGAATGGGAATTGATTAATTGAACATTAAATTCATGATGATTTATTTATCAAATAAATAATGTTTTCTTTTAGTGTATTTTATATAGTGGGAAAATTCATACTGATTAGAAGTGTCCCCATTGATTTATATGGTTCTGTAATGTTTGAGTTAAGGCCTAAATATGTTAATCACGAATCCTAAAAATATAATAAAATATGAATAATGTAAATTATTGACTATGAAACACGATCATTTTATTTTTGAGGACATTTTCTTATACAAATTATGTTAAAGGAATTATTTATAAAAGGCTTTGATAGGTATGATGAAATCACCTGAAGATCTCTCAATATAGAAATTAAGAGTGGAGACTATCATTTTTCTAATTGTTTTGGGGGAATGAATTGAACAAATTTTTTTTAGATAGATAAAATTAATAAAACCCATGAAATAAATAGAATTAGTGTTCTTTTATGTTGAAAATTCTGCAATTATTATATGGAAATTTTTATATAAAAAATATAATATGATTCAGCAACAAAATATAAGATCATCGAGTATAAAAATACTATAGAGATATATATGAAATTAAATCTCAATTAATTTTACCACCTAAAATGTAATGACTCTGTTATAATGATTAAGATAACTATTATAAAAAATTTAATAAACTACTGGTTTGTGACAACCATTGTCATATTTATCTATATCACCAAAATGTAAAAGTGATGTCACATACAATAATAATGTTTGAAGTGGGTCATGAGAATGATGTTTTAAATGGTGCATATAGAATCCGCTATATAAATTCAAATGCATTATTTGATTCAGGGTTTTCCTACTATTATATATATATATGAACTTCTATATAATAGTATCATATCACCACCATAACCATTTTATGTTGATTTGTCCCTCAAAACCCTTAATGATATTACAGTTTCATATCATGTGTAAAACACTTCTGCACTATAATTTTGAGAGAATATAATTCATAGTAATGTTATTATTCTTTCTATAGTAGAATTAGTTTGGATTTTAGGAATAGAACGAATCTCTCAATATTGATTCCATACAAAAAATGAGGAAGTAAAATCACATTTCATATTATTAATCTATTTAACATCATCATCCATTTCATGAATGAACATGAAAATACAATATAATATATTTCCATCATAATGATTATACTACCAATTCATGAGTGGAATTTTTCTCAAATTGTAAGGGAGAAAATCCGCTTGTAGGATATTCCAATTTTTTTGGACCATGATAATTAATTAATTGAATATTTACAATGTCTTCCCCAAAATCATGATCCTGATTTTTCTATATATTTAATACCTTGTTTTATTCATATTTCAATGAATCCAAATATAATAGAACAAATTGTGTTTCAATAATTAATGAAGAAAGATCATATGAATCTGGGAATAGAATTCATATTTCCTATTAAATACCTATATTATGTACCACTATCATTATTATAAAGAAATAATGGTAGATGAATCTTTGTATTTATTATCAGTTACATGAAAATATCAATATAAAGAAAAAACCAAATTTGTAACTTCTACAATCAATTTTTCAATGATCAGTAATTTTTATGATTCGTATTCAATCTAGATATCATAACATAAGGGTAAATTTGATTATACACCTAAGAATAACTTACGCATGAATCATGGATACCATAAGATTCTTGTTATTCCATTTATATTAACCAGTGTTGCGATTATTATTTTTCTGAACAAATGACCACATTATTTCCATGGTTATAACGATAAGAATATTTAGAGATTCATAGGTTTAGTTTTTGATTACATTAAAAGATGATATCCTCATATATTACAACATTTAGGAAGATCATGAATATTATTTTCTTATTACCATGAATACCTTTAGGAAGATGTTGATGTATGAAAAATTTTGTGAGTGTGATTTATAGCTAAATAATATATCTTTCTAGTGTCATGAAATTAGAAGAGTGTATATCTATTGATCCATTATGTTTATATTTTTTTGTTAAATGGAACAAACCAACCACTATATTTTAGATTAATAACTTTTTATGATTTAATGTAATCCACTACTAATTTTTTATAATTTTACCATAGATGTAAAATACACTAACAAAGTTTACATGGAAATGATCCATGTTCCATTGTATATTATAATTTGATGAAAATATCAATGTTCTTAAGTGATGGTTGGTATGTTATCCTGATCCTTATATAAATTGTAGAGGAAAAAGGTTTTGGATATATAATGACACAATATATTATTGGATAAGATGTTTTCTCATGAAAAATCAATCTATAGTTATGTATTACCCATGAAAAATGCTGATTCAATATAAAAAACCATAATTACAATTTAGTGTTATTACCAATATTTTTATTTTGAAAATATAATGGTATTTTAATTATGATGAAAGGATTGATATATATATTAATCATAAAATATTAATGTATATATCCATGAATAAAGGTAAGAATATGTGCTAAAAGAGATATCCAGAGTTGATTAATGATTTTTTCTACTCATGCCCCAGTAAAATTTGGAGGATAAACCAGGTGGCTAGAAATATGTGTTAGAAGTCCCATGCTAGTTTTTATTATATGAAGATTGAAGTATGTATAATAAATAAGAATTTAAAGAAGATGGACCTTGAAATCATGATAAAATGGGAGTAAAAATTTTTTTTGTAAGAAAACATTCAATCGTCCATCAATATAATGATTAAATTTGAACATATGGATTATATAGGGTTTAAAAAAGGTATGGTTTTTTCTAGAGTAATAACATGATCATTATGGGATTATAGTACCCACGAATAAGATACAAATCCCTTTAATATGAAAATAACATAAGGATATATTTGAGGAATAACATAACCGATCAATCCATATCTATTATCTAAATAAAAAAATATGTCGGTTTGTCATGGAATATTTTGAGTTAGGAAATAGAAAAATTGATATAGTAGAGTATGTATCTTGACATCTAGTTTGTTACCAAGTTAATGATGTGGATCATAATTTTATAGGTATGACATGAAAACTATATATATCTATATTTTAAGGGTAAAAATAAACATATATGTTGTTATAGGAGTACACAAGATATCTAAATGGATAATTACATTTGGGTTTTAGTCGATCAACATATGAATTATGTATATTTAATTGATATTAGAGATGATTTACCACTGGATCAATCTTAAAAATTAATATTACATAAGTTATAATGTTGGATGTTGTTAAAAAATAATTTTTTTTTCTCATTGAGATATGGGGCTTACCTAGAATTTCAAATACGCATTTAATAAACATTGGATATATAGATAAACATCATAACTAAATATCATACATTGAATGATTTTTTATTGAGAGGACCAACAAATAAAAAAAAATTATTGAGATAATTATTTATGGATTTCAAATGTTGTTGGGATAGATCCCTTTATCTTGTTAAATTTTTCTCAAATAATTACATTCACCCTATAATTTACATCGCCCCATAAGAAAACCTCTATAGAATGAAGACTAGAAATCCAACATTCTAGGATTAAGTTTGACAAGAAAATATATTGGGGTCGGATCTATTTAATAGTGTCATAAAGATGGTTAGATCTATTTAGAATCACATTATAGAAGTTCATGGTTAAAAGAAATGTGGTGATAATAATAGTAGAAGAGCTCAAGTGTTTGATTTTTGTAACATGGTATTCATTCAAATATCTTCGTGGAGGAAATGTACTTGATTTTGATAGTATGTGACACTATGATCCATATATATCAGTCTCTATGAGATTCACTATCATATAAGTATTTTATCTTATCACCATCTACTTCCACCGATTCAATCTCGTGATTTCACGATTTTACATTTATCGATTTTGTTAAAGAACATTCCTAATAATTAACATTAGTGAATTCATAGGCTACTCCACTCAATCAATATTATTCATAACATCAAAATCCAAATTAGAATTTAAATCAAACTAATAACATGATTTGGAACAATAATAATTGTGTAGTTAATGTTTTGTAGAGAAACCATAAATCAATAGAATATACCTTGTAAAAAATAGATGTAATTATTTAATATGTGTCATATATATATATATATATTATAATAATGCTATTTTGTATGAGAAATTATTTCATGGGGGTAGAATGGAACCCCTCAATATTTTACAAAATATTTTATTTGATAAATATAAATTCACTTATAGCATGTGAATAATGAATAACTAAACATCATGTAATTATTAATGATTGAAATATTAAATGATATACATTAAAACATAGTTAAATAAAAATTTTAAGACAATTTAATTATGAAATGTTTCAAATTCACTAATGGAAATTCAATTTACACATGAGGAATAATTTAAAAAAATTCGGTTAAATTAAGATTTTTTGAAAAAAAATATAATCTTATGGGAGGATATAAATAAATTTATGGTTAATGTAAAATTAATAACTAATAAAATCAAATAAGTAAATCTATTTATTGGTTATTTAATAATAATAAAAAAATTTCTAATAATTATTTTTTGAACGAATGTGAATTTTTTATATATTTTATTTTATGGATTATTTAAAATATTTCTTTTTATTTATAGAATTATAAATATAGAAAATTATTTTTTATAAATTTATAAAAATTAATTATCATTCATGTATTTATTATCTATATGTCATAAATGATGATATAATTATTTTAAGGTAATTATATATATATATATATATATTATATTTTTATTTTTATTTTGAACAATGTATTTTATATAAATATATTAAATTAATGGTTATTTATGAATTATTTTAATGAAATTAATATATAATATATTTATTAAGATAAATTAACATTCATATAATTTTTATTAATAGGTATGTAATAATATAAATTTCATTTTTTCCAAAAATTATTTTTTTCTAATAATGATTTCTACACGTTTTGGCTCTGGATATTAAAATTAATTTCTGCCAATGTTAGAATCTAAATATAAATAAAATTATTCCATATTTGGATTCCAATTTTTGGAATTAATTTATATAGTAAACATTATATTCATTCAAAATGAATTATATATTTTCTAAAAGTTGTGTAATCACCGTAAATGTTGGAATTAGTGAAAATGTTTTAAACTATGGAATAAGGAGTATAATATAATAAAAACAATAACTTTATTATATTACATGAGTGTATTTAAGACTCCCCAAAACTTATATTATAAATTTTTATTATTCATTAACACATTACATTAAAATTATATTTAAATTGTTTTATCGATAACAATATTTATAAGGTCTACACACCCCAAACATATAATAGAGAACCTCTTCTCCTTAATTATCTATACAGATTCAAAAAATTAAATTAACCAATATTTTCCCAAATAACATCCAAAATATCATCCCAATTTTAGAGATTTCTTTTTCAAATGAAAATTAAATCCTTATAAAGATTAAGATTTAATCTAAATGTTGAAACACATGGAAGAGATAATTGTCCTCACTGAGTTATTTCTATATTATTAATTATTATACTTATTATAAATATACTATATACATCATAAATTTATGAAATTAGTTTATTATATAAAAATAAAATTTATTCTACTGATTTAATGAACATAATTTACTTCTCATCAATCCAATTGAAAATGAAATTGATGCTCATGTGCAAGTGCAAGCTATCACTATTATAATGTGATGTCTTTAATTTTTCATCATCGCATATCATGAATGTTTAAATATATATATTTAAGGAAAATATATTATATATATAATATAATTAGACATCTATAATAATATATTATCAACTATCTTCTTTCATTTTCATTCCATGAAAAATGAACACACTACTTGTCCAATTATATAGACTATCGCCACCTCAATATGATATAACTCATTTTGCATCAACATCATGAATGGAATATTACATAAACTTATATAATTATTATACACAATATTAATGAAAATATTAATATAATTTTTATTGTTAAACTATGTCCAAGGAGTAAGAACCCGAATCACTGAACCAAAACAAATATGGAATAAAAAATAAATTTCACCTAAAATTTTATTTTAATGAACATTTTTTAATAAATGGGTAACTAAAAATTACAAGGTTTTGATGTATATTAACAAAATAATGAATATTGTTATGGTATATATTTATTCGAGGTATACATTTATTTTGTAGGAGGTTTGATTTTTTATTAAAAAAATTTGGACATGAAGTAAGGATTTATATTATAATTTTACTTCTTATCGAGATTATTTATGGCGTCATTTTCAATGAGGGGAAATTATTTGTAAATTTTTTAATTAAAATATTATTTTTTATATTCCAGTTATTTACAATATTTTTAATGTATTATTTACATTTCCATAAGATTGATATTGAATAAGACATAATAAAAATTTTAAATAGAAAATGACCAATGTTTTACATTTTATCAGGAATCCTTCTAATCCATATCAATGATCATCAATTATTTGGAAGTTATTATATATGTTTAAATGAACTATAAATTTAATTCTTAATATTTATTATACTTTATCTATAAAATTTACAGATAAATAATCTGTTAATGTTTTGGGTAGGTTAATTTGGACTTCTTTAAAATATGCTTGAAGAATAGTGTTTTTTGTACTTCTATAGTATAAAAAAATTTATAGTAATCATGTTCTTTATTAAATATAAATATTCTATAAAAATATTCAAAATATTTATAATGATAAATTCATTCACAGTTTTTTGAAACATTTTATTTTTTAAAAATAAATAATTTAAAATGGTTCATTGTATTAATTTTCAACATATATTTCCTTATACATTATAAAATATATTTTGTCACCTATGTGAATGTCCTGTATTGATTTTAATGGTTCATGGATAAAATTAATACATGTTAGAATAAAAATTATTTCAATATATGATTTATAATGATTATTTTTTAATAATGTTTTAATGAAACACATTTATTTTGTAATAGCTATTTATTCCATGATGAATTGATTAATATTTTTTTTTCATATTATAGAAAAAATATGTACAATTTATTGTGTTTTTATGGGTTGGTCCATTATAATCCTACAATTAATTATGTAATGATTTATATCTCATTATCACAAAGGTTACATGAGTGATTATCCCATTCCCCAGGGGGTAGACACCTTGTATTCCCAAGACCATTAGGGTACAAGATTGTTAATTCAATGCCAAAGAGGGTACATAAGGAATTAACCCCTTCCCATGGGGGTAGAAATATATTTATTCCAATCCCAAGAAGGTATAAGTGTTGTTATACAATGACTGATATATGATGAATATATTGGTGGGTAACATTGGCTTGTGATTTCTTTTCAAAATTGTATTCCACTAACATATGAAATATAGTTATTATATGTTATAATGAATCATGATTTATTATAATTGATTCTATAGTATTATGATTTGAGACATTTCTTATTACAAATAGTTATTCTATTCCCTTCATTTTTCTTTTTATGATTTTTTGGGTAGAATTTTTTAGTTATGAACAAGTTCTTAGTCACACATTATTATAATTTAATCACTCAAGACCATTTATTAACATCTCCCACGTCAATCCTTACTTTGAATATTTTCTCATCATTTGTAATTATTTTATTTCCCCTGAATTGAATAATATTTTCATATAGGATGAGTTTATAAAGGGTACTATGGGGGAAGTACATTCTAGGAGATGCTTAATATGTTTAACGAAATAATTATATTATATTTAATGTCTCCAAATAAACATATCATTTCTAGGTTTCATGAGTTTTTTTTGATATGTTTTTAATATCTATCTAAAATGATATAATATTTATGTAAGTGGTTATCATGTATCATAAACTTGTGAAATTAATAATATCCATTAAATTAATATACATGAATATAATATATGAAATGAAACATATATATATATATATATATATATATATATCACAATATTAAACCATTAATCCCATCACGCAATCAATAATATTCCCTACTTTTAACACCCACTTTCTTTTACAATAACAATTTATAGTCTATAGACATCAACAAGAAGTTGGTTTTACAACCCATCTTTTATTACACTCACATATTACTCAAATAACTAAGTTCCCACAATGATTAACCAATCCGTACTCATATGATTCTATGTTGGATACCCCCTAACTCATTTATAAGAAAAAACTCCCTAGTTTATATATCATGTAAACAATACAAAAAATACAATTTCACATTTGGAATATCCCATATTAATATCACAGTCAGTATATTAATTGGTATAATGTACAATAAAATATAAATAAGACAATATATTAGTTTTTATAAAATCAAATGTCATCCTCAAATATAATCGTATAGTTGGAATATCACCTAAGATATACAATCATATTGAAATCCAGTGGATTGTTTAAAAAACCACCAAACACATCTTTATAACTCACAAGTAGACCATTCATTTTAATGAATATTATATCATACCACTTTCTAGAAATGTATATATTTTTTGGTTATATTATACATATGTATCGTAGATGGGTGAAGATTCTTGTCCTTTATATAGAATATCATTACTATTGGTGGGAAATAAAACACATCCTACATGTTATTCAAAAATTATAATAACCAGCTAACATTAAATCCCATGGAAGATTAAAAATAGTTTTAGAGACATATATTTGTATCCATTGGGTCAATCCATTAACAAAATTCGTGAATCATAATAATAACAGTCACAATTGTGGTCAATGCCTTGCCTATGCCTAGACATTAGCTAATAACTTCTCACATATATTTCACATTATATCCTGATATAATCATAAATAAATTCATTATTTTGTGAATCCAAATTACTACTCTAATTTCATATAGTACTCACATCATCACTACCCTGGTGATACTAAACCCCTTTGTGGGTCAATACTTCTATTATATTCCTAACCACCACTTTTCTATACCAATCCATTATTTTCATTTTCCTCTGTCTCCCCTCCCATGGTGAATTTTAAAAATGGGTATTATCTAATTCATCATATAACTTTATATTATTGTGAAATTATCCCCAAATTTAAAATAATTATCCCTATATTAAGGGAACTCGCAAAATCATTTCATTTTAGTATTAAGAATCTATTTCTGATAGAAGTTTCTCAAATCCATGGATTTCTTACATGGATAACTAAATTCCTATAATTTGGCTGAAAACCCCCTCATTGATCTCAAAACTAGTATATAAAATAATTGATACATCTAATACTATCATGTCACCACTCTCATCATCAATAAAACATTATCTCTCCTTAAAATATAATTTTACATTATCTATGTTTCCCTAGGAATGATATCAATTGGCGGCCTTGAGACCAGAACATTACACTTGAATGACCACTAGAAATATAACCAACATCAATAGAACCACATTAATATTGGAAATCATCTATGTTTCACTCTCAATTCTCCACACCCTCTTACCCATATAATAAAATCACCTAATATTTGAAAAAGTTATATGAAAATGATAAACTTTAAAAAGAAATATTCCAATAACTAAGTAGTTACACACATCCATTTAATTATAAAATAGTAAAAAATCTCAAATTGGTAAAAACACACCTCTATGATCCAAGATTGAAAAAATATTAATTTAATTAATTATAAAATGATTATAATTATTTAACATAATTAATTCACTTATTAATGTCATTTAAAAAATCCTCGAGTTTACACCCATGGGTAAAACCTTGTGATATAAATTGAAAAAAAAATTAAAAATATCATTCATACTAATTCATTATAAAATTACCATATCCATATGTTAATTTTATCATCAATTTCACCCACATTTATTACAATCAAAAAAAAATATTATCGGCTTATGAATATTGAAATTACTTGAAAACATGTACAATAATTTATCAATGGAATCATGTAATCTCTATAACCAAACCCACACATCATAATAAAGAAATTTCATTATCATATGGCGAAATAACATATCAATCCATATATTAAAAACTATAAAATAAAGATGGGAGGATGATAGAGGTGAGAATAAATAAAGAGGAATAATACCCCAACATGATAAATATTTTATCTCTAAATCACTAATGATAATTTGGGGAAATATGGGTATATAAAAAAGTATATCATAACATACCCATTATGTCAAGATATTTCATGAATATAAAATTGAAAATTATTAATGAAATTTGTTTATAAAAGATGAAAGTAATCCAAATTTTTGTGTAAATTTTGAATGGTCACCAAAATATTAGTGGATTTCACTAATCTACTTGTGGAACCATTAGGTCTCCAATGACCAACAACAACACTAAATGGGGTGGTATGTGACTAATATAGTTCCATTGATAATATAGTGTCATATACCATGGTTATAGTGTCTTGTTGTATTTATAACATCAATAAAACATTTACCATTAACATGGAATTATTATTATTACATTGTTTATAAACTATTTCCTTTTAAAAAAACATTACACTTTTTAAAACATTCTTAAAATATTCATTTTCACAATTAAATCTAGAATTATAAAATAATCTATGTTAATTTCAAGTAGATTTTTTATTATTCTTTATCTCTAAACATATTCTATTTTATGAGATGTTTAATAAGTCAAAATAATTTTGATAATTAATTATATAAATATAGTCATGGTATTTTCCACACTACTATATATGTGTTGTGTAGGAATAAATGGTTATATATTATTATTAAATCGATATTCAAATAGATTAACACTAAATAAGCCTAATGTTATCATGATATATTGATCTTCTTGAAATAATAGAAAATAAAAATGGGAAATCATTTTATAAGTATATTCTAAAAAATTACTTATTATATTTTCATTTACACCATGCGACTCACTTTAAAAATATTTCATGTCTAGGATTAAAAATTAAATAAAACATAAAATTTATTTCATGTAAATCACAATATTTATTTCTCTCTGATGTATTTTATATTGATTTTATAACAATACAGATTTCAATTTTTAATTAATAAGAATTTTCATTTATAAATAAGTTGTTTCAAGAGAATAGAAAACTTAATTATATAAAAATAAATAATTCAATATTTAATCATGAAGATTAAATATATGTTCTATATCTTAGGTTTTTTTTTCAATAATCACAATCCTAAAGAAAATATTATTGGATTACAGATATTTAATTATTAATTTTATAAATGGAAAACTTGTTAATAAATTAGTGACAAAAATATATGGTCTCAATCCATATAGTAGGCTAGCTATGTAATTATAAATTTTTATTACATTTAATTCTTAACTAATTTTTAATATTTAATTCAATTTTATATAATAATTGATATTCAAAAAAATGATTGATATAATTTATTTTATATTCATAAATTGAATTATTTTTATAATTCGGTATATGATTAATGACTTATATATTCAATGCATGTGTGATTGAAATTATATAATTAAAACAAGTGTGGTTTTCATAAATGATTATTGTAGTACTAAATTTTGATACTGTATCATTAAAAATATATATGTGAAACCCAAAATAACACTAAATAACTATGGATTATTTGAATAATTTTAGTATAAATTATTTGATGTAGGATAAATCTATTTATTATTCATCATAAAAAATTTCATTTTAGTGGAAAACAATAAATAGTTAATTTTTTGGGTATTAATACATATGAAGGTATGTGGTTCAATTAAAAAACTAGATTACATTCACTATAATTACTTTATATCATTTAGTGGTGATTTTTTTAGTATAGTTAGGTTTTATTAGAAATAAAAAAAATTTAACTTTTTAAATGTTCAATTTTTTTAAAAATAATGTATATAATTAGGTTATAAAGCATAAAATATAAGTAATATTTTTCAACTTGACCCATTGGCTCCTTCCTGGTCTGTGATATGCTTGGTGAGAACCCCCATGTGCACCTTCAATTGGATGGGGGATGGTGACTATCACCATGTAGACATAACATTAAAATTAGAGGCCCTATCCAAAGACCTATATGCATGTACCAAATAAACTCTATACGGTAGTATAGAGTTGAAATAGATTACTGAACATATAGAGTTTAACCATGCATGATACAACCTCTAATAAATCATTGAGTAAAATATTATAGTAGAATATTATAAAGGTAAAAGTACTCACCCAACCATATTTGATGTCAAAGCATGAAAATGGATAAATAACTAGAATATCATAAGAGAACTTGAATCACAATATCCAAGGATAAAAACTATACATGGGGAGGGATATAAGATTCTAAGAAACACTAACATCACATCTGATATACCAGTCATCTGCGTATGAAACAGCATGTACGAGATAATCCAATGTAGATGTCAGTATATACATACCTTGTATGCCCCCCGAAAAACTAAAAAAGGGATGAAAAAGAAAAAATATTTACCTAAAATCCTAACAAAATTGGGTAATTATAAACCCCTATTATATTCTCATAAATATTCCATGTTTGAGAGAAATGGTGTCTCTATATCAACAACCTTGATATGAAAAATGATGCATCCAATAGCTTCTAGTGTCCCATCACTAATATCTAATAACCTATGTGTCCTCACATGATATAGTGTGGAAGGATTAATCATTACCACTGTTAATCATATCTATGTGGGAACGTTTTTATAGATATGGATCTCATGTAACCTCTCATGATTCTATATGGAAGACCCACACCTCTATATTTTTCTCCATGAATGATGGAACACTATATCTACTAGATGACTTACACCCCATGGGCGCTAGTAGATGGCGGTGGGTTAACACTCAACAAAAAGAGGACCCATTACCTCTATAGTATGGGTTATATGACTCAACCAGGGTAATGAATATGGAGGACCCACACCCCAGTGAGATTGGGAATATTTGAAACCTTAGTAACACTAAGATGATCACACCTAATCACATCCATCAACGTAGACTCCCTGAATGAAGTGTCACAGTTGTTCCACCTCATGTAGAATCATTGATTCTAAAAAAATTTATACTACATCCTTATATGTTTAAAAATAATTTTGATAGGATACTCAAAAGAATAATTACAATCTTAAATGAAAAATATAAATGTTGTGGATGTCAAATAGAAATTTAAATAGTGTTTATAAAGGCTAATATGTTGTGTGACCTCTCCAAGACACTTGGATGTGTTCTCACCTACACTTATCATGGATAGACCTGTGAATATACATAATCTATGTGTGGATTACATGTCATGTCTTGGTTACCCAGGGAATACTTGAGTCCACCTACCCTATTCTTGTGTATGTGATCCCACACTCATGTTGTTGGCAATGTAAGTTTTCTCGGGCCAATGTTCGTGTACCTAGACAAGTCCATAATCATTTACACATTGGGACAAGCTATGTATTACTAAACGACCATGTCCCCTTACATGTTTTGTCTTCCAATTAACTCATCCACATATCCATGACCGAATACATGTCATATAATTATTTTACAAAGCATATAGTCCTTAGAACAACTTATTGCACAATGAAAAGTGCAAAAATTGTATTCTACTATGAACACATTGTGTACTCAATATTTTGAAATGGGAAATCCATGAAGAAATCATAAAAGCCCTATTATTCCATGTATATGTTGTGATCGACATGTTGGGGGTCTTTAGAAGTCATAAATGTTCAGACAATATTTTAAAAAACTTTTTTAATGGATCAAAAATAAAAATCAAAATACATCTATATGGTGGAGAAACCACTAGAACTTCGGGTCCAAAAATGTCCCATGAATCTACTGCACTCCATTTTAGTATCGATCATCATAAATGACAATGTTGGATGACATATATTATCCACCTACTATTAGTTGTTAATATATGATAAATTTAAATTCTCTCTTTTATACTTTCCATGTCTAGGAATCCAAAATGGGAGGGGGTATTTTATAATATTTCTGTTAATTAAACAATAAATATATAAATAATTATCATTTCTCTTAATGGTTTTCTTCTACCTAAAACAAAATTCTATATAACTTTAAGTCACACCTAGGTTAAACCCACATCATGAAATAATATATGGATTTAGATTTCCAACCTGAGGCCCCAAACTATGATAAAACTATTTATTCAAAAAAATATGGGTTTATTTGATTATATATATATATATATATAATTTTTTTAATATATTAATTATGGAGACTTATGAATAAAAAAAGATCCACTAACACTGATAAAATATCTGGAAATTTATATAGGAAAATCAATGTATTGAACCAGTGAAACTGAAGTCATTAAATGCTTCTTTACCTCAAACAACTTTTTCCCCAATAAGCACAATATAGAAAAAAATTTGGGTGTAATGGGTCTAAATATGACTATCACATTCCCAGGGGTCCACCAGAAACCCCTCGTACGGTAATCCACTCAAGCCAATTGGATAGTCTATCCTTATAGGATATATACTAATGGCATTTGATCACCATTGTGTACTCAATGAAGGATGATCCGTCAAAATTTTCTTGATATCCCAACCCATTAAAATTTATTAGTTCAAGAGAATATCTCTTTAGCTACAAACCAGTCAAGATGTCCTAAACATGATCCAACTAGAGGGGGGAATTCCAATTGGTAAGCAACTTGGATACCCCTCTAAATGATTTGGAATTGTCTGATAAACCCTGGGGATAACATTCTTCCCCAACCGAATCTTCTTAATCCTTTTTTGGGTGAGGTTGATAATATAATATAGTATATCTAAATGAAGTAAAATTAAATATAATATTGATATGGTTAAAAATTATATCAATTATATGACATCCTCATACAAATACAGATAATCTAGATAGTCTCTATCTTTTCTCGCACTATCTCATACCCAACAACTGTTGTCTCTCCAATCTCAGTCTCTCAAAAGGGTTACTCATAGGGTCTCCCACACGAGGAATTGTAATTTCACATGAAAATATAATATTTATATGTACTGTTATATGGAACATACATCATGGGAACGTGACACTACAGACAATAAGAATATTCCAATGCACATTCTCTCAATATATAATGTAACACCCGAACACTCCTCTTAGTATAGAAATCACTCATGTGGAGAAATACCATATTAATCTATAACTGCGCCACCAAAGATTTCATAGAAACCCTCAAAAACCATATAATGACCTAATAATCATATTCAAATATGATAATAATGGGTACCCTATAAATATGGACTTTCTCAGACACATAAAACCACCCACAAACACTTAACAAAAACATACTCTCTGATTATAAGGAATTTTATGCCTTGAGATGTTTGTAAAAAATAACCCATATTGAATCATTAACCCACACTCCCTATCAAATACCCAACAACAAATTCATTTATACTCCATCCCATGAATATTATTAGATCTCAACTGGTTAGGTCGGACTCGGTGAGACTTGGTGTTCATCCTTTACCTACTATCATGTGATACAAAAAGAGAAATATTTGACAAAACTTCACGACATGCCAACCCAGAAAATATACCATTTTTTTCCATTTACAAATTTTCCACACCATGTTGTACAAATAATGAATATTTCTGAAATTCTATCATCATTACCTCATGAAATTTGACTGGAACAATCATTAATCCTTGAAAAAGATTACATGAACCACTCCATCAAGAAAACCACACGTCTTACCTTGTAAGGACATATGGTATCAGAAAAACTAATAGAAAATATAACCATATTAAAAATCACTCAATTTTTGGAAAATATCGGTGGTCATGAACATCGATTTATGAAAAATTGCACCAATCCCCTGAACTTGGGTTTTCTATAATGATTTCAATAGATTAGACTCATCCTCAAAAAATAAATAATAATATTTCATGAAACAGTAATCAACCAAAATCATTCCCTTCCATGGTGGATAGATTATATTTAAGTAATAGTCTTTTAAGAATTTCATCTAATGCCTCTATATTAGGTTGATATATCATTGAGTAAATACGTACTTGACACTCTTCTTTTTTTAGAATGAAAATAAATTCTCACCCATAAGATAACACCACCACATATTTATGGTGATGAATTTTGTTGAAAACTCTATGTCGTGAGTCACATCATTCTTCCCATCGAGATTCAAATACTTCGAACCATATAAGATCACTATTTTATTTTTCATCAACATGTGTCTAATATCATCTCTATAGTCATCAAAAGTCACCAAAAAATAAATTTCATCATTTGGTAGTATCACCATAGGAGATCTGTTCAACCTTTGCAACACCTACTAAAACTATCTCTACCACAATTAAGATTAGATAAAATAATTCACATACTACACCAGGAGGTCAAAGTGGATGATATAGTATAAATATATACCATTAAACACAATTAGTACCCTTCAAACTATGGAAACTATTCAAATATAACATTATATTGGGGTGGATCCTAGGAAAGAAAAACATCAGTATTGACCAGATTTCTAGATAAACGATACTCATAGATTACCTACCCTTGAAAGTGATCCTCATTAATTTAAAACTAACAATTCAAGAGTATACCTAGAATATAGTTCGCTCAAAATTAGATAAGGACCATACTAAAATGATATTCATGTTCCTCCACTAATACAGAGTATATGAGAAATTCATCAATAATGAAAACTACACATCAGTTCATGTATGGCTAGAGGATTTGGTTTATTTGAACCATTAACATAGAAGAAGAAGAATTCACTCCAAAAGGCATAAACAAATTCTCATAATACCTATAGACAATTTAAATGATCTTTTAATAATATCAACCTTGTAAACCATTAACTAGTTGTAGATGAACAACATATAAGTCTTAGAGAATCATATCACGCCTATAAACTATATTAGTGGTAAATTTAAAGGAGTTAATGTTCTATATAATTACCTAATATAGAACATTATAATCCAAAAATATCCAAAATATTATGACTGACTTTTCAAAGAAAAATTAGGAGTTTTCCAATCGACACAATAGCTATGAAGAAACTATTCTCTCAATGGTACTCCAACAAAATAATCAGTTCTCATTTAATGGGTGGAGATATATAATATGTTATATCATATATTGATATTCTATTAGCGTAAATAATAAATGAAAAACTCAATCTATTATCGATGTGATAGTCCTAGAACATATCTATGAACGAATTCCCAATAATCCTGAACTCTAGATTGGATCTAGATAAATGATGATATCATTGAAACAAGGTCCAAACATGTAATATAATTAGTGATGTGTAGTGGAATTGGTCTCAGGATTCCCAATCACTGATTAATAATATATCTCTCACCCACAACGGAGAATCACATCCCATCAATACAAAATCATCTATGTCTCACGCAATGATATCAATCTAATAATTCACTATGGAAAACCATTATATACTTATGATGAAATCATGTGGATTCATCGCGATGGCCAAAATGACCCATTGGATATAAAATCAACTGATTGATAACTCACACTAAATGACTATGCTGTAATATTTAAGAATCAATCCATATATGAACCTCTAGACATAGATACAGGGAGAAAAACTCAAGTGTATCTGTCTCTCCCTCTCACTCACATGAGGGATAAGGAGATGAAATATTGAATCACACATGTGTTTATAATTAATTGATAATGTATATAAAAATAAATAATAATACCTTATATGCTATCAGGGGAAGCCCTATCATATCCATCCATAGCCTCTAACAGCTATCGACCTCATCCACAAGACGTCTGGGTTTGGAATGGTCTACCTAGTTGTAGTGGAGGACGTAGCAAATAAAATAAACCTTCACCTTCATATCCTCCTTTTGATGATAAAACAAGCCCAATATCAGCACCGCCTCCCTGGGGGTTTCTCAGACAATTTTTTGGAGATCCTTGTTCCCGATGTTACCATGACTATGGCGATCCACCCACTATCTTCCTTCATTACTCACTATATTGGGTTGATAAATCATTATCTATATAACTATTCTTATCACATGAATAGCCTCATACCTCACTAGTATGACTGGATCCTGTAACCAAACCCTATTATATATAGCCATGTGAATATGTTTTTGAATGGGGAGGTCTCTTAAGCTTATACCATGATGAATGATGTCTAATAATTACTATTGATGACCCAAAATCCTGTTGAAAATTTAAATAATAATCTAACATACATCCCTCTCCTAGTAAAAACAATGTAAACAAATACTTCTCTATAAATATGGAATAAGTGTCCTGGATTAAAGAGACTACAGTAGCATGTATATCTCATTGATTTCCCTAGTAAAAAATACACACACTTAAGAAACTATCATTCATTATTATTTGGAGTAATTGATGACCCTATTAAAACTCTTGGAATAATCAGTTTCATACATGAAGGCTAGATGAAGCATAAGAATGACCTAAATCCATATAGATCATAATCAAAAATGGTAATAATGATCACAGGATAGCTACTGGAGGTCTAACCAATTTAGCATCACCTCAAAATGGATCTACCTAACCAGTTACAACTATTACCCTACTAATTCATGAATATTTATTACTATAAGATAAAATATTAGATCTTCTTGTTATTAAAAAATATTGAAAACTAAAATAATCAACTTGATCCCATCCTCCAATGTCTAAGTTTATAGATAACTATTAAAACACTACAGTATCTTTAAAATTAAATCATATAAAAATATAACATTGTGTGTATCATCAATTTGAAATTATAGAGCTATCATGTACCTAAAAACAAGTCTATCATTCAAATGAACACCTGGAGGTGGAACCATTCACTTCTCTACATGTGATGGAACATCTATAGGGATTATTGGAAGAAACATACCATGAGTGGGTCTTTATTCTAGGACCACATCACTCAATGGATCAATTTAGTGATATGGTATCATAATCATTTATTAATGTTGTTGTAATGAATCCTGAACGCTTTCATGATGTACCATTTATAGATGAGAATATATTGGGAGATGAATAACAAAATGCATAAATGTAAGAAGAAACAATCCAATATGATGTAGTAAACACTGCTTTCATGGAACTAATGTTAACTCTGTTTAGTCAACAAGAGTATAGTTACAATCAAGGATTATGGATACAGATTCCATCAAAACACAAATTGTTTTCTTATACTGTGTGATTAACTCAAGAAACACCAACAATATTTCACTAATTCCCAATATAATCCTAAAAAAAGAGTCAACTCTAAAAAATACCCACAGAAAATAATTCCATTGATACCACTCAGTCAGCACACAATTTAGTGGGGCCCTCCTGGCCAGTGGTAATCTTTGTGTGATACCCTATGATCACCACAAATATGTTAGGGGATTCTGACTAGAACTGATTAACCATTACACTGAAATGGGAGGCCTTCACCTAGATATCTATATGCACACGCACAACCATCTCAAGGAAATGATGCAGAGATGAAATAAAATAAGCAACATATAGATTTTGATGAATGCTTGAAAAAACCTCTAGAAACGCCTCATTGTACTATAGTATGGTATAAAATTAAAAAGATAAAAAAATACATGACCAATAAAAAATGTGGTCCCAACATGACAAGAATATCTGAAATATAATAGCTAATGAGTGTTGTGATCATGTTCCCCATTTCTATACATTGATCCCATTAAGTGCTATAAACTGCTAAACTCCACCAAAATTGGGACAACCGATATCACCTCCAATATGTCTATTATTGGCATAAGAAACAATATGTGAAGACAAGTACCATGTTTGGGTGAGTATATACGTACAATTTACGCTCCCTTAAAACAAACTGTGGAGTAATATAAATAAAAATAGATATCACAATCCCAATATCAAGAGGTAAATGATAACCCCATGAAATATTCTCATAAATAAAACCATTTGAGAGAGAAAGGACATACCAATATCCAATTCCCAAAAACGTAATATGAGCCATCATATAGGTCCAAGGGTCCAATAAATAATGTCAAACAACCCACTTGTCCATATAAGGTATAGATTCGATGGACCACTCTTTTTCCCTAGGTTTCATAGCTGAGGGAGACCATATCTTATCTATTCAGCTTCAGTTAAAATTTAATAATATATATGGAGGACCCATTTCTATCTAGTTATCCTAATCAATTAGGGGGCACTATATTCAATGGAGGACCCACTTCCTGTCAATGCTCAAATATGGGGAGAAGGGTTTTAATCTGTAGATTGAGGAAACAATCCCCCTACTGTATATAGGCGGATGACTATAATAGATTGAAGAGTGTGGTGAATTTGGGACCTGATACGACTTTCCAACCCTAGAAACACTTCCAAGATCACACTCAATTTCTACCATCAGTCAAGCTTCACTAATGGTAGAGTCATGGTCATAACCCATCCAGTCATATCTTTAAATGTTGATTGAAGTTTTCCATCAATTTACATGAAAAATATGATTAGTAGTGGTAACTCACGGGTCTAAACCTGAGTCCCAATGGAGACACATGAGGTGTAAGACTCAAATTAATGAACACAATGTGTTATGGGGTCTCACGACTAATAACCAATCCTGGACACCTGGTTGTGTTCCCAGCAACATATATCATAGTAATCTCTATGTATATATATAGTTTGAATGTGTAGTGTATTATATATCTTTTTTACCTTTGGAATATCAATTCTATGTCGGCACATGTAAGTGTAATTTTTATCATTCCAATGTTATTAGTTGTTTTCATGTCCTTTGGTCCATTCACATGTACCTCCCAATTTCTTTTCCCATGTGCACAAAAGGCATTGTTAGATAATGGTACAAGACCTTCTCCCCATACATGGTGTTTCTAGATATTAACTCGACTATATGTCCTTGTTTCACTATAAAACACATAATCCTAGAACCCAATGTATTGTCCCAAAAACTTATTCTTCGTATACAGGTGAAACAGAAGAGGTTTTTTCCTAAACTGGAAACCATGTGACTGGGATTTCAATATGGGAAATCCCTCATAACCACATAAAAACCCCTTTTTTATTTGATTATGTACAATTCAATCATTAGGGTTTCATTGTAGTTATAAAATTTATTAAAATAAAATATATATATATATATGGTGATAAAGATGAAATAAATCAACCCTACCACATGGTAATAACACCAACCCATTAGGTCTAAATCCACTTCAAGAAGCTACTGCACATCAGTAAATTCTTGATCTCCATTAAGAATGAATTCTAACGTAATCTCCTCTATCCTTATATTTAATTCATCTATTTCACAATGGGGAGACCCTCTCCATTAATCTTACCATGCATAGGAAGCCAAATTATGAGGGGGCTACATTAACCCCGTTAATTAATTAAATAATATATATATTAAATTATTTATCATGTCAACAAAATATAACCTTCCATCAAATGTTAGATGAAGACCAACATAAAATCATACCATAGGTAATCCTCCTGTCCCAGGAACAACATTGGTCTAGGATGTCCCATCCAAGATCCCAAATAACAGGAAAACCATTTATTATAAATAGTTTCTCGTTCATTATGTAATATAAATTAATATATTTAATATATTAATTCCATGGTCTGTCACCAACCAAATACATAATTGAATCCCTGTAAAAATATTGAGTTATATTAACGAATTTTCAAAATTTAAAATCAGTGAAACTTGATTCATTACGTAACTTTATCTTATTGAGGCAATGAATACATCATTCAATAAATATTGATCATCTATGATCTTTGGAAATAATAAATTATTCAAGTTACTAGATAAATGATATTAGAACTATAAATATAAAAATTAGAACCAAAACTTATTAGACATGGTTGTATCAATTATGATCCAATATAGTAATTCCATATATATTTGGTTATATTCTATTTAAGTAGTTTAGTTTATACTAAAAAATGTTTATTTATTTGACTTTTTAAATATATAACATAATACATTTATTGGGAAACATCATATGTTGTATTTCACATGTATTTGAATTTTGGAATCTTATGTGAAGTGTGATAATATTTTATAATATTGTATTTAAATATAATTTGTTTTTATTTGACGGATATCGTAAATAAAAAATGTCTTAGTACGTTTAAAATCCACTACATTGTAAATAATTATAGGTCAATATAGTTTTATTCTTGAGAAATGATTTTTTTATTATGAACTCATGGAATAAAAATTGAGGATAATATCGTAAAATAATAAAATTATATAACTATTATTTTGATATAATATGTTATATTTCAACATTATGTTTTATAAATTGATCCAAGTCCTGTATTACATATTTCTATATGTTTTTTATTCTTTGTATTTTATGTGGTTCCAAATATCACATATAATATAATAATGATTTTGTGTTAAATTATGTTAAACCTACAATATATAAGTAGGTCATCAAGAGTTTTTATATGATAAATTTATTTGTTAATGAAAATAAAAAATTGAACTTCATATAAAAAATGAGGCTTGGAAAAAAGTTAATATACATGATGGAGTAAAAGTAAATGGTTTGAAATGTTTCATTAAAAGTTAACTAATATATAGGGGAATGTGATATCATATATGTCTCACATGAATACAAGAAATATAATAAAACATTGTATGGTGTTGACTATGTAGAAACCATCTAAAATGTAACTGTTATAAATTAAATATAGTTTTTTTTGTGATAATATTGATATATATGATTATGAAGTTTAGTAGAAGGATGTCAAAACCATTTTTGTTATTTGAAATATTTTTTATGTTTTGTATATGTCGTTATCAAATGGCATTGAAGATCCAAATCGTATTTTATTGATTTATACAATATAGTAATCCCTTGATCAATTCATGACTTATGATTAGTGTTTTAAAATCTATTTTGACACTGTTATGGAAGAGTTTTGTTTCATCAGGAATGAATGTGAATATTTTTTTAAGGTATGGATATTGAATAATAATGTTTTTACCATGTTTTATGATAATGATATATTAATATTTTGAAATGATATCCATCCATTATACTTTTTAACTGAATATGTTTTTAAAATTTTCAACTAAAAAATGGAGAAGTAGTATTGGATACATACATATATCTGATATTGATTTCATTAATTTATTTAAAATAACTATTTTATTCCCGTGAAAGTATGTTTATCATGGATAATTCTATAAAGGTGTCATAACTATTATTACATGGTGTGGCTATTTTAATGGAATAATATTCTTATACAAATATATTAATGATTACTATTCACATGATTACTTATTTAATAAATATTACATCAATAATAAACCTCTTATTCATTATTTTTCATAATCCCTCTCATATAAAGAGTGCAATTAGTTGTTATACATAATATCATAATAAATCTCACTACAGTAGTTAAAATACTATTATAAAGAAATTAATTTTGTATAAGGATTTTTAATTTTCTTTTCATTTAAGTAATTAAATTTTAAATTGGTTATATAAATTATATTTTATTAATAAGTAATGTTTCTTATAGTTCACATAGTGGATTTTAATTTATTTAAATAAGGGAATATTTTTCTATAAGTGTTGAAAATATCTTTTAATTATTTTTAATAAAATAAATGGGTTAATTGATGAAAAAAATTCAATAACATATAATGTTTGGAAAATTAGTGAAACTGATATAACATGAAAAATTCCTAATATATATAGATTAATAGATCAACATACTGAAAACAAATGAACTATATTATAAGTAAAGACCATAATTTTCACCATATGAAAAAATATTCTTCATACATATTATATCATAATTTAATCTAATAATATTAGATATTTATTGATTTGTAAAATTATAATAAAATTTAATTTAATGGGTCCTTTGGATAACTAATTATTTTAGTAAAAACATTTTGAGAATGTTGATTCCATATATATTTTATAAAAAAGTGTTTGTATCTTTTTTTAAATGATAATTTATAAAAAATAAATATTGATATTTTTTACATATCATGGTGTAATTAATAATATGAATTTCAAAGTCAATTTATTTTCATTCAGTTGGTATGTATTACATAAAAATTAAAATTTTAAGGAAAATATATAATTAACATATGATTTGATCAATATTGATGATCATCATGGGTGGTAATGGGTTATAATGATATATATTTTTTAGTGTGAGTAGAGGAATATATTATGATACCATATCCACTAATATTATTCTAGATAGAATTGAATTATAAACCCAATATTTTTATAGGATATCTAACCAAGTGGAAGTATCTGATAATCCTTGTGGATAACTTTCTTCCCCAACCAAATCATCTTAATCCTTTTTTTGGTGAGGTTCATATTATAAGATAGTATACGTACATGAAATAAAATTAAATATAACACTGATATGATAAAAAATCAATCAATTATATGATATACTCATACACATACAAATCATCTAGATAGTATCTATCTTTTCACGCACTATCTCCTACCAAAATCAGATGCCTCTCCAATCTCAGTCTATCACAAGGTTTACTCATAGGGTCTACCATACAAGGAATTGTAATTTAACATGAAAAACTAATATTTATATGTATTTTTATTTGAAACATACATCATTGGAAAGTGATACTACTAAATATAAACAAATTTTAATGCACATTCTCTCAGTATATCTTCTAACACCTGAATAGTCTTCTTAATTTGGAAATCTCTCAAGTGGAGAAAGACCATATAAATCTATAAATGGTCCCCCAATTATTTAATAGAAACCCTCAAAACCATATAATGACCTAATAATAATAATAAAATGTTTTAATAATGGGTACCCCAAGAATATGGACTTTCTCACACACATAAACCCACCCTAAACACTTAAAAAAAATATACACTTTGATCATAAGGAATGTGATGACTTGTGATGTTGGTAAAAAATAACCAATATTGAATTATTAACCCTCACTCCCTATAAAATCACAATTAAAAAATACATTTATACTCTATCACATGCCTATTGTGGGATCTCAACTCGTTTGGAAAGACTTGTTGAGACATGGTGTTCATCCTTTACCTACTATCATTTGAGACCCCATGAGAAAAAATTGACAAAACATCACCACAAGAAAACCTAGAAAAACTACCATTTAAGTTACATTTACAAATTTTCAACACCATGATGTAAAACTAAGGGTGATTCCAAAAATTCATTCATCATTACCTCATGCGATGTGACTGGAACCATCGTTAATCCTTGAAGAAGGGATTATATGAACCACTCCATCTAGAATACCACATGTCTTATCTTATAAGGATATATTGTCTCGTAAACACTAATATAATATATAACCATATTAAAAATATCCCATTTTTTTAAAATTGGTGGGGTCACCAACATCGATTGAGGAAAAAATGAACCAATCCCCACTACATGGGTTACCAATAATGATTACAACAGATTATAATCATCCTAAAAAATGAAAAAAAATATTTCATGAAATAGTAATCATCCAACAATGTTCCCTTCCTTGTTGTATAGATTATATGTAAGTATTAGTCTTTTGTGAATTTCATCTAACACCTCTATATTAGGTTGATATATCATTGAGTAAATATGTATTTGACACTCTTATTGTATTAGAATGAATATAAATTATCACCCATATGATAACACCACCAAATATTTAGAGTGAAGAATACTGTTGAAAACTCTATGTCATGAGTCACATAATTCTTCCCATTGATATTCAAATACCTCAAATCATATAAGATCACTATTTTCTTCTGCATCAACATGTGACCAATACCAGCTCTACAGGCATTAAAAGTCACTAAAAAATAAATTTCTTCATTTTGTAGTCTCATCATAGGAGAACTGTTCAACCTTAGCCCCACAAACTAATATTATATCTACCACTACTAAGCCTATATAAAAGAATTCACATTCTACACCAGGAGGTCATAGTGGATGATATCATATAAATTTATTTCATTAATCACATTTACTATCCTTCCAAACTAAAGAAACTAATCAAATATAACATTATCATGGGGTGGATCCAATGAAAGAAAAACATCTGTATTGACAAGATTCCTAGATAAACAATACTCATAGATTACCTGTAATAACCCAGGATTTTATAAGATATATTCTTTTTAATTTCTTTAATATCTTCTGTTGTACGATACACCAAGATTAACTTGCGCTATACGCAACACAGTATTAGTTTTTAGTATACACAACACTAATCCTGGATCGTGTTACACAAAATTTCATGTTAGTTTGATAGTAGTTATTATACGAATCATTGAGTATATATATATATATATATATATATTCAATGTATTTTGTTATACGCAGCAACAAAGGAGTCGTGCACTACATGCAACCCTGGCTTGCCTTGCATTACACGCAATCGCGACCTTCGTCTATAGCGTGTGTTGTACGCAACACCGAGTTTTACTAAACAACGATATATTATTATAATATTATTATGAACTAGCTGTTATGAATAGTATTAACTAAATTTTTAATTTTATAACATTATTATTTATCTTACACATTTTCTAGAACATGGTATAAGAACATAATAAATTTTTTGGGTAAAATAAGTATTTTTCAAAAAATGCAGTTTTGTTGCCTTTTGATGGAGCACCCAATTTAAATCTAGTTTTTGAAATTTTTATAAGTTAAATTTTACAAAATAAAATTATTCTTTGGAATGAGGATATAAAATTTTTCCTTGGATAAATTTTTTATATTATTCTGATAACATTCATATTTTAATGAATAGTAAAAACACGCTATATTATAATTACAAACAACGTTTTTCATCGTAATAACTTATGTGGTTAAATTATAATATTGAATGTTTTTAATGTATCAATACAATATATATTTTACCATTTAATATAATTTATGTCATTAGCATTGATTTTACATTGAATTCGTAGGTTAAATCAATTCAATCTTTTGCAATGTTTAAAACAAAAACCCATTTTCATTCGACAACGGGATTAATTTTAATTTAATTTCTGAAACTTATGTGTATTGAATTTGAAAAAATGGATTCCATATTTGGAATCAGTGGGTCCAAATTATGTTAATAGGCTACCTTTTATTTTTTGGGAATTATGAATAGTAACTACGGTAAATTTTATTTACCTTAGTTAAAGGTAAATTGGGTAATTAAGAGTAAATATAATATTATAAAATTACCCTAATGCATGCCAAAATTCTATTAGATGGATCAAAGTAGACCCATATCACCTAAGGGTCGGATTAGATTAATTTTATGGACATTGACCATGAAAATAATTTAATTATTATTAAAACCAAAGAATGTGACAACATGTCACTCTCTTAAATATTATAACTATAATAATTTATTTTAGTGATAAACATCATAAAACATCGAAAAATAATAGTCTTCAGAAAGATAATAAAATTATCTACATCATGATAATTTATTTAGAATTTTTAGGGATTAAATAATTGTCATTAATGGTGATACATTAATGATACAAAAATTATTTTTAAGTGAATATTCAGAAATATAGTTTCAATTGAAATAATAATACCCATTAAAAGGCCCAAAACCTGACCAAAACTTAATGGTAGTGTATATATACACCTTAATCATCCAATGACTTAATTTATAACCGTTTGGAGTCTTATAAAAGAGATTATGCCACTTATATTATTTTATTTTAAATGATGTCAAAGTTGTCACCTTTATAATTTAATAAATATAACAATTTAAATATTGTGATTTTAAGATGATAAATTCTAGTAAAAGTATTATTGTGAAAGGTAATAGATTTATCTTAATCATAGGATTTTATTTTTAATTTTTATAAAACAAATATGTACATTAAATAATTATACAAAAATGTTGTAGTAATTATTTTATTAAGAGATAAACCAAATAAATGGATTTAACAATAATAATATAAATATTATATGAACTATTTAATGTTCTCCACTAATTTTCTAGATACATATGACATTTCATGAATCTATTAAATCTTTTAGTTCTAATATTTCTTCTGTATATATTTTATTTAAATTCAAATAAATGAATAGTGTCAAAATTGACACCATTGTTATTTTATAAAAATAACATATTATAAAATTGTTTAAAAATCACAAAAATATATAAAAATTATAAATTTATATTTATATGGTCTAAAATGTTATAAAGTATCCAATTATGGAAAATTCACAACAAATAAGTAATTATTTGTTATAATTTAAAATTTAGAATGTTATTACCACAAATAAAATTAAATTGATTAAGTAAGGATAAATCAAGTTGAAAATGTTTAAAATAATTTCTTAACATGTATAAAATTTATTGGTTGATGATATTACAACCATATCTCATCTAATATTCGAATATTTGTCATTTTTTGAGGTTTTTAAGTGGGGTTAGATTTATTATAAATTAATATTTTTAAGATTTCCAAAGGTGTCCCTCCCCTCCCTTATAAAAGGGAACCACCTCCCTCTCTTCCACACACCAATTTGAGCCTTCATGATCAGAAAAACCCTGAAAAATTCTCTTATACACTTCCCTAGAAACATCCTAGAGGTCCTGGTCTTCTTCAAAGTCCAATTGTAGTGCCCTAAGAGGAGGTCTCAAATAGGCGCTTCAAAGAAGAGGTAATTTTTGTTACCAATTCTTTCAACATTATTTCTTCTTCCACTTATTCTTCATTAGTTGTTTCATAATGAAGTAATAACATAAGTATCAATAATATATTTATATGTTATTATAAGTATTAAACAACCCTATTTCACCATTTATCCATCCTACGGAAAATGAAATCACCGCGCGTGCGTACGTATGGAATACCGTCTCCACACCGTGGTGTAATCTATTTTCCACCACCACCTTACTTGGATGGGTATAATGGTGTAAATAATGACTATATATGATTATTGTAAAGTGATATTGATTCTTAAATATTATAAATACACTTAAATACAATTACATGATCATGGGAATGATATCATCGCTCGTGCGTACGTACAGACTACCGTCTCCACGAAGTGATCTGATTCATTCTCAATTATTAACCATTCATGAATAATTATAAAGTATATATATAATAATTAATCATGAAATATATGACATAATAATGATACTGGATTTTTGTATATATATATGTATGTCATATAGTTAATTTCATTCAATTAAATAAGGAAACGAAAACAGCGTTCTTGCGTATGTACGACCTACCGTCTCCATGAACGGTGTATTTCTTTCCATTTACAAATCTATTATATATATGTATATTCTGAATATATATTATATATAAATCATGTTTTACATTCTGGATGTAAGTAACCTTGATATAAGTAATCATATGAATAATTACAAGTTAAAACACGAACGAAAAATGAAACGATTTTACCCAAAACGCTACTTTAACATTAATTTACAAAATAATGGGTAATATAAAGTCATAAGTGAACCATATATGATATCATAAAAATGAGTATGATTCTGGAATAAGTCAATGACATTATTTAAATCATTATATAGGAGGTTCAGACACTTACGAAGCAAATCGGACCTAAGGTAAGGGATATATCACAATCTCATTTTTATTCGAGATTGTTTATACTTTGGAATTTACTTGGGTTGTATTTTATCATCCATATCCATGTTTTGTCATTATGTAATATTATTTCCATCCACCTACAATTGTTTAAATCCAATTTTACCCTTAGGTGAGTTTTTAGTAAAAGATATGAAAGTAATCTTTTTTCGTTTTTCGTACAAGGAACTTTTTGACTTTTCCGACAAAAGTACGGGGACATTGTTATTTCTTTTACTTATACGGCGTGAATGGATTTTTACGGTTTCATAACGCCTCATTTTCATAAAACTTCAACTACATGATTTTATGATTATTTTCAACAAAATCCTTTCCTTTTAAAATTGAATGGCATTTTGTGAAAAGAAAATGATTTTGAAGAAAAAGGATATTTTCCTCAAAAATTCATTTCAAGTGTTTTATTAAAACCATTTTCCATCTAGGATGAAATTATTTCATATGTGTATGTTTCAAGTATAATGTCTCTATGATTTACATGCTTTCACTTTTCTTATGATGAAATATCCATTTGTTTTATATGGATTATGAGATGATGAGATGATGTTTATGAAACCCATTTTATTCTTTGGGTTATGATGAATGGTTTATGTTTATGTTGTGGCACAAGTAAGAATAATTTCATTATGAGATGGGTGGGACCTATATCTCCCTCCAATGCATTGGCTAAAAATTTATATCTCATGAGATAGACATGGCTGGAACGGTATGTTAATCTGGTTCAGTGTTATAGGACTGAAATGAGGAGTGAAATCGATTCAGAAAGGGACATTGTCCACTAAGATGGTCTTGGAAGCAATGCATTGGCTGCTATGGAAATCATGACATGTGCTGAATGGTTTCCACAATTACTTGTTTTACTCCCATGCTATTTTATCATGCTTAATGTTTCTTTATGATCTGTGCCTTAGATACTTCCATGGTTTATGTCATTTCTCATTATTTTGATGTTTAAATATTATGTTCATGTTTTTAAGTTCAAATGTGTATGGTTTGTTTTATTTTCTTTATGCTTACCCTTACTAAGCATTTTAGTTCACCCTTTATATGTTTTAGTTTCCCCAGGATTTAAAGAATGGTTTTAGGTAATAAAACAGAAGGGGAAGATCATTAATGGAGATGTTGAAGATCTTTCACCATGATTAGAAGATTATATTCCGAGTTTCCAAAGACACTAAACTATTACGATCCTTGTGTGTATATTTTTGTTATGTATTAAGTATTACATAGAAGTAATGTACTATCCATGTACGTCAAGATTTGGGTCTCTACAGTTGGTATCAGAGGAATGGTTTAGTCAACCTTTGGAAACTAGGATGCAAAAATATTAGTGAGATCCCTAGAGATATTTCTAAGGTATGTCTGGGGATATCCATAAGGATAAGTATACGTATAGGATATAGTCCTATAACTACAGTAACGATCATATAATTTAACCTATGATGTTAGATATTGAGGGTACTACCCCTTTACTATGTTGTTTTCCCGAGCATGATTTTTTCCTCTCACACTATTCTTTTTGGGTTTTAGAAAATGGCTGGAAACAAGAAGATTCACGATAATGGGGGATATGACGGAAAATGGAATGATATTCTTCATGAGAAACCAAATGAAATGGGATGTAGAAGTCCAAACATCGTTATTATGCCTAATCAGCAATCTCATAATATGATCAATAATCTCAACTTTGGTAAGTTTCTTGACTTAGATAATAAGAGAAAGATGGAGTTTCATGATGATCATAGAGGAAAGAAAGTTCAATTTCCATCATGTAAATCACGTGGGAAGAGGAATCAGGGAGATTGTTTCAAAGGAACTGGAATATGCATTGGGTGTGGAAAAGAAGGAAACAAAGCTAGTAAGTGCAAAGGAAAAGGTTCGGTTAACACCATGGACAAGGATAATGGTATTTCTACAACATCAACAATGATTAGATGTTTTATATGTGGAATGTATGGGCAATATGAAAACCATTGCCCTAAGGAAAACTCTCATGAAGAGAATCAGCAAGGTCATACGGGTAGTATTTATGTGGATGATGATTAAAAGACTACAAATGAAATATGAGATCAAATAAATGATGAATCTCAGCTAGTGGTTTAAGGATTTAGTGGAATGATTGTATGTTTATAAATAATAATGAATGGTACTATGGAATAAAGAATCATATAAGGATTGTTACACTATTGTTTTTCCTAAAGTATTTGATATTATAGGTTGAATGGTACCGGTAACCATGGAAGGTTATTCAAATATATTTGGAAAGTAGATGATATGCACATAATGAAGGGATAAGAAGATAATGAGACGTTTGATTGTATTCATGAGCTCATGATTGATATAAGGACTAAGTGATATTATGGTTTATTTATATAGAAATTTTGGGATTTAGGTATGTGGAAAGAGTTAACTTTTGACAGCATTCATGTATTCACTTAGGTTAAATGGGTATTTATTTTTCAAGAGAATACATGATTAAGGTATTCACATGTTTGTAATTTGACCGACAAGATATATCTTATGATATATGGGGGATAAATAATGGCATTCACGTGATTTTTATGTGACATTTCAAGTAATCATTTTCTTTATACTATGAGATTGGACCGAAGTATTTTAGATAAGCCTAAAGATTGGAGTGGATTATGTTGGACATAAGTTATTATTGTTTAAGGATAGATATTTTTCGATATTATTGATGGGATGTTATAGTAATGTAGTTTTAGAAAAAGGGCAACCTACAGGACTGGCGACAGCCCATTATGTCAGACAAGGCTGTGGGAATCGAACCCACAACCGAAGTGCGACTGGCCTTTATCACCTACCACTGGCCTACAGGATGTATCTTGTTAGTAGAAACTAGTTTTATTTTATTAAGCGGTATGATATATGAAGTATAAGTTCATTTTTGGAACCATATACGATTAATCTAACTATATGATGGACTTATAACATTTTCTAAACTTTTGTTTGAAACAGATGGAATGACCCATCATTCTATCACATGATCTGCTAACACATCACAAATAAAAAATTCAACTACATTTCATTAATGGATGAAGAGGAAATTGTTCAATTCACGAACAATAGTGAGATTATAGCAAAATCATGTAAGTATTTGTTTTAATTAATCAACTTTAGGGAAATGATTTTGAAAACCAAAAATGTTGTCTTAGTGACCTTATATTCGATGAATCAGATGGTACCTTAGATCATCACAAATCTATGGCTTTGTGATTGTTGGATTTTTCATAGCAATGTTCTCTACCACTCTCTATCAGAACATGGTGGTTAGATTTATCTTCCATATCAATATTTTCACCTATGTTATACTATGTAGAAACCCAGTGATTATTTTATTTGGGTAAATGTTATGTTTCATACTTTAGTTTATAAAGATAAGTTTTGGTATTCCTTTTTACGATGTGGGATTCAATTAAAGAAATTTTCAAGTAGAAAACCATTTATATCCGCGACGAATTTCATGGGAGAAATTCATTTTAAGGGGGGTAGAATGTAATAAACTGAGATTTTATAAGATATATATTCTTTTTAATTTCTTTCATATCTTCTGTTGTACGATACACCAAGATTATCTTGCGTTATACGCAACACCGTATTAGCTTGCAGTATACGCAACACTAATCCTGGATCGTGTTACACACAATTTAATGTTTGTTTGATAGTAGTTATTATATGAAACATTGAGTATATATATATATATATATTAAATATATTTTGTTATACGTTGCAACAAAGGAGTCGTGCACTATGCGCAACCCTGACTTGGCTTGCATTACATTCAATCGCGACCTTCCTCGATAGCATGTGTTGTACGCAATACCGAGTTTTACTAAACAATGATATATAAATATAATATTATTATGAACTAGCCGTTATTAATAGTATTAACTAAATTTTGAATTTTATAACATTATTATTCATATTACACATTTTCTAGAACATGGTATAAGAACAACAAAAAATTTTCATATAAAATAAGTATTTTTTTTAAAATGCATTTTTGCCACCTTTTGATGGCGCACCCACTTTAAATATAGTTTTTGACATGTTTATAAGTTCAATTTTACAAATTAAAATAATTATTTGGAATTAGGATATAAAATTTTACCTTGGATAAATTTTTCATATTATTTTCATAACATTCATATTTTAATGAATAGTAAAAACACGCTATATTTTAATTAAAAACAACTTTTTTCATCGTAATAAATTATGTGGTTAAATTATAATATTGAATGGTTTTAAAGTATGAATAGAATATATTTTTACCATTTAATATAATTTATGTCATTATCATTGATTTTACATTGAATTCGTATGTTAAATCAATTCAATCTTTTGCAATGTTTTAAACAAAAACCCATTTTCATTCGACAATGGGATTAATTTTAATTTAATTTATGCAACTTCTGTGTATTGAATTTGAAAAAATGGAATCCATATTTGGAATCAGTGGGTCCAAATTATGTTAATATGCTACCTTTTATTTTTTGGGAATTATGAATAGTAACTATGGTAAATTTTATTTACCATAGTTAAAGGTAAATCGGGTAATTAAGGGTAAATATAATATTATAAAATTACCCTAACACATGCCAAAATTCTATTGGATGGATAAAAGTAGACCCATATCACATAAGGGTCGGATTAGATTCATTTTATGGACTTTTTAACATGAAAATAATTTAATTATTATTAAAACGAAAGAAAGTGACAACATGTCACTCTCATAAATCTTATAAGTATAATAATTTTAATTTAGTGATAAATATCATAGAACTTCAAACATTAATAGTCTCTAGAAATATAATAAAATTATCTACATCATGATAATTTATTTAGAATTTTTAGGGATTAAATAATTGTCATTGATGGTGATACATTAGTGATGCAGAAATTATTTATTAAGTGAACAATCAGTAATATAGTTTTTATTGAAATCATAATACCAATTAAAAGCCCCACAAAGCCGACCAAAACTTATTGGTAGTGTATATATACACCTTAATCATCCAATTACCTAATATATAACCGTTTTGTGTCTTATAAAAGTGATTATGGCACTTATATTATTTTATTTTAAATGATGCCAAAGTTGTCACCTTCATAATTTATTAAATATAAAAATTTAAATATTGTGATTTTAAGATGATAAATTCTAGTAAAAGTATTATTGTGAAACTTAATAGATTTATCTTCATCATAAGATTTTATTTTTAATTTTTATGCAAAATATAAGTATATTAAATAATTATACAAAAATGTTGTAGTCATTATTTTATTAAGAGATAAACCAAATATACGGTTTTAAAAATAATAAAATAAATATTATATGAACTATTTAATATTCTCCACTTTTTTCCTAGATACATATGACCCTTTATGAATCTATTAAAGCTTTTAGTTCTAACATATCTTCTGTATATGTTTTATTTAAATTCAAATAAATGAATAGTGTCAAAATTGACACTATTGTTATTTTATAAAAATAACATATTATAAAATTGTTTAAAAATCACAAAAATATATAAAAATTATAAATTTATATTTATATTGTCTAAAATGTTATAAAGTATTCAATTATGGACAATTAACAATAAATAAGTAATTATTTTTTATAATTTAAAATTTAGAATGTTATTATCACAAATAAAATAAAATTGATTAAGTAAGGATAAATGAAGTTGATAATGTTTAAAATAATTTCCTAACATGTCTAAATTTTATTGGTTGATGATATTAAAACGATATATCATCTAATATTCTAATATGAGTCATTTGTGGAGATTTTATGTGTGGTTAGATTTATTATAAATTATTATTTTTAAGATTTCCAAAGGTGCCCCTCCCCTCCCTTTTAAAAGGGCACCTCCTCCCTCTCTTCCACACACAAATTTGAGCCTTCATGCTTGTCCAACCCCTGCCAAATTCTCTTCTCCACTTCCCTATAAACATCCTAGACGTCCTGGTTCTCTTCAAAGACCTATTGTAGTTCCCTAAGAGGAGTTCTCAAAGAGGCGCTTCAAAGAAGAGGTAATGTTCGTTACCAATTCATTCAACATTATTTCTTCTTCCACTTCTTATTCTTTAGTTGTATTATTATGAAGTAACAAAATAAGTATCACTAATATAATTATATGTCATTATAAGTATGAAAAGTCCCTATTTCACCATTTATCCATCCTACGGAAAATGAAATCACCGCGCGTGCGTACATACGGAATATCGTCTCCACGCCGTGGTGTAGTCTATTTCCCACCACCACCTTACTTGGATGGGTATAATTGTGTATATAATGACTATATATGATTATTGGAAAGTGATATGGATTCTTAAATATTATACATACACTTAAATACAATTCCACGATCATGGGAATGATATCATCGCTCGTGCGTACGTACGGACAACCGTCTCCACGACGCGATGAGATTCATTCTCAATGATTAACCATTCATGAATGATTATAAAGTATATATAATAAGTAATCAGGAAATATATTACATAATTATGATACTGGATTTGTGTATATATATATGTATGTTATCTACTTAATTCCATTCAATTCAATAAGGAAATGAAAACATCGTTCATGCGTACGTACGGCCTACCGTCTCCATGAACGGTGTATTTCTTTCCATTTATCGATATATTATATATATGTATATTATGAATATATATTATATATAAATCATTTTTACATTTTGGATTTAAGTAACCATGATCTAAGTAATCATATGAATAATTACAAGTTAAAACACGAATGACAAATGAAACAATTTTACCCAAAACGCTACTTTAACATTAATTTACAAAATAATGGGTAATATAAAGTCATAAGTGAACTATATATGATATCATAACAATTATTATGATTCTGTAATAAGTCAATGACTTTATTTAAATCATTATACAGGATGTTCGGACACTTACGAAGAAAATCAGACCTATGTTAAGGAAAATATCACAATCTCATTTTTATCTGAGATTGTTTATACATTGGAATTTACTGGGGGTGTATTTTATCGTCCACATCCTTGTTTCCTCATTATGTAATATTATTTCCATCCACCTACAATTTTTTAAATCTAATTTTACCCTTCAGTGAGTTTTTAGTAAAATATATGAATGTAATCTATTTTCGTTTTTCGTACGAGGTACTTTTTGACTTTTCCGACAAAAGTATGAGGACATTGTTATTTTTTTACTTATACGGCGTGAATGGATTTTTACGGTTCCATAACGCCTCATTTTCATTAACCTTCCTCTATAGGATTTTCTGATTATTTTCAACAAAATTCATTCCTTTTATTATTTAATGGCATTTTGTGAAAAGAAAATGATTTTGAAGAAGAAAAGATATTTTCCTCAAGAATTCATTTCAAGTGTTTTATCGAAACCATTTTACATATAAGATGAAATTATTTCATATGTGTATGTTTCAAGTTTAATTTCTCTATGATTTACATGCTTTCACTTTTCTTATGATGAAATATCCATTTGTTTTATATGGATTATGTGATGATGATATGATGTTTATGAAACCCGTTTTATTCTTTGGGTTATGATGAATGTTTTAAGTTTATGTTGAGGCACAAGTAAGAATTATTTCAATATGAGATGGTGGGACTTATATCTCCCTCCAATGCATTGGGTAAAAATTTATATCTCATGAGATAGACATGGCTGGAACGGTAAGATAATCTGGTTCAGTGTTACAGGACTGAAATGAGGAGTGAACTCGATTCAGAAAGGGACTTTGTCCACTAAGATGGTCTTGGCAGCAATGCCTTGGATACTATGGAAATCATGACATGTGATGAATGGTTTCCACAATTACATGTTTTACTCCCATGCTATTTTATCATGCTTAATGTTTCTTTTTGATCTATGCCTTACATACTTCCATGTTTTATGTCATTGCTCAAGATTTTGATGTTTAAATATTATGTTCATGATTTTAAGTTCAAATGTATATGGTTTGTTTTATTTTCTCTATGCTTATCCTTACTGAGCATTTGAGCTCACCCTTTATGTGATTTCTTTTCCCCATTATTTAATGAGAGGTTTTAGGTAAGAAAACAAAAGTGGAAGATCAGTAATGGAGATGTTGAAGATCTTTCACCTGTTGGATCAAATAAGTATGTATCTATGCCTATTAGATTGAACAATACAAGAGGGGGTGAATTGTAGGTTTAAAAACCATTGAGTTTTAGCAACTAAGATATTAGTTTAAATTATATTAAACTAATACAAATAAAAACACCCACAATTGTATTGAATATAAAAGGTATGATGTAATGTAATACTAATGAAATGTAAAACAATTGTATTCAAGATGAACACAATAATCAGAGTAATATAAAGATGAATGATTCTACCTTAAAGCGTATAGAATCAATCAATACAATATGTAATAGAATGGATGTAATTGAAAAAATTACAAATGTATAAGAGATAGAAAAGGATAAAAAATCAATTTCTTATCTAATACTATTAGCAGCGAAAATGTAAAAGAATTGCAATTCTTTTAACCCAAAGAGAAGGGTTATCTTTCACCTAGGATAAAAGGTCAGTCTCACCAACACCTTGGTGAGCCCTTGATACGATGATCGGTTTGTCTGTCTGCCTATCCCTGGCAGCCCTCGATACGATGATCGGTCCGTCCGTCTGCCTATCCCTTGCAGCCCTCGATTTTGTAGGTAATCGGCACCTCTTTCATTCAATTACTTGAAATCCCTCGATACGATGATTGGTCCATCCGTCTGCATATCCCTGGCAGCCCTCGATTTTGTAGGTAATCGTCACCTCTGTCTTTCAATCACTTGAAATCCCTCGATACGATGATCGGGCGCACAAAGAAAAAAGCATGAGAGAAGTCACAACATCTCTCTCTAGAACTTAATAGAAGCAAAGTATCACAATTGTATCACGCTTGTTCTCTTGTCTGTCGTCTATTGTTCTTCTATCCTCAGCTTCAAATGACCTCCTATTTATAGGCCTCAGATTCCAACGGTCACATCTCCTCCAATGGTCAAATTTATCGGAAAAACTCGGAGGGACTTGGACACCTAGCATCATAACGATCATATTGAAACAGAAAGAATGACATCCTTTTAATTAGTTTGTAACTAACTCAACGACATCGTATTGGTTAGAACAAGATATATGAATAAGAAAATCAAGAGTACGATTTATATGAATCATGTGTTTTTGACGAAGTACCAACACAAGTATGTAATGAAAGACATGAGAAGCAGAGTAAACACAAATTCCATATTCAGTACGACCAGCATGTTCAGTACGATCAGCATGGTCAGTACGATCATCATGGTCAGTACGATCAGCATGTTCAGTACGATCAGCATGGTCAGTACGATCAGCATGGTCAGTACGATTATCATGTTTAGTATGATCATCATGATCAGTACGATCATTATGGTCAGTACGATTAGCATGGTCAATACGATCAGCATGATCAGTATGATCATTATGGTCAGTACGATACGATAGACAAGGTTAGTCCAATTAACAAGACATTTGTGATTTCCAAAACAAAACATAGAAGTCAAAAGAGGACTTTTGACTCAACAATCTCCCCCTTTTTGGAAAGCAAAATACACAATGTAAATATAACGAGAAATACTTATCTCCCCCTAAGTTATTGGAAACTCTTCTGAATAAGAAATTGAATACAACTAACTCCCCCTTAGGTATGGACTTTCCTAAGGATTGTATTCGTAGATTTTCCTTAAGAGTGCTGTAAAGAATTCTCCCTTTATAAACATTCTACCCCTTTAGAAACATTCTCCCCCTTTATAAACATTCTCCACCTTTTTGATTTACAAAAATAAAGAGGTAAACTTGAATTGTCTGAAAGAGTTAGAGAATAAACACAAGACAATGGATAAAGGAAATTTCATTACGATAACAAACAACACTAAACTTGAGAACAAATACAAGTCACTTGTTTTCTCTTTCCTTATCATTTTTGATCAACTCATGAAAATCTGAATTCACCGTTTTTATCTCCTTCTTGTCTTCAGAAATAGCATCACTCTGAGACCTGAGAAGATCTTGTTGATCCGCAAAGTGTTGATCCTGATTTATGATTGTTTCTTCCTGAACTCTGATTACTTCTTCAAGAGAATGAATTCTATCTTGCCAATTTTTGTTATCTTTAGATAACCCAGAGTTCTGTTTCTTCAAGCGAACTATTTCATCTTTTAAAGATGAAACTTTTGAAAAATTAGCCTGAAAGGCATTCATCCTCTCTTGCAAGTCTTTTACTGAAGAAACATCGGCTCGTTGGGAAGACAAAAGATTCAACCTTTCAACCGTTTCTCTGTCAAGATTATTGAAAGAAATTGCAAGCTCATTTGAAAATCTCCTTATATCTTCAATTTCTATCTCATGATCATTGATTGAGCTCTCTGTTTTGTACGACCACTTGGTCATCTTGTTGCAGGCCTTTTTATGAGCAACCGAACTCTTTGAAAGAACTTTCAAATCAGCTTCAACTGACAAAACTTTCTTTCTTAATTCTTTTATAGAGCCAAACTTCTTCTTTTGATTTTCAGTAATAAAATCAATCTTCCCTTCCAGCGTAGTGAAATATGGAATGGTCTTCTCAACCCTTCTCAAAAAATGTACAATATAATTACTCTTCTTAAGAGAGATTGTATGTTCCGAATCAGTATCTTCATCATACGAAGCCAGTTCATTCGATCGGCTTGAGTCAACAACTGGCTATTTCCCTTTTTCTTTTTCTTTCTTCTTTATTTCTTCTTCCACTTTATCTCTAATAACAACAACTTTATCAGTGTGAGAGGATTGAGAACCTTGCTTTTATTGAGACGAAAATCTATCCAGAGTTCATGCTTGATCGGCACGAGGCACTTGTTGAATATCTTCACATTGCTTTTGGACTGATTCCTCTCTACTCTTCTTTGAACTCTGAAGGAATTCTAAAAGAAAATATCCTTCTTCTTCTTCAACTTATTTTATTTCCTCCATCAATTGTTTTCCTTTTTCTTTCTCAGGAAGACTCTGTACGATGGGCTCTTGATGCACTTCTTCCATCAGTTGAGCACTAGAATCCTCAACCATTTTCAAGAATTTAGAGATATCAAGGTCTTGAGACTATCTCTTCAAAACAGTTTTCTTTTTCTTTTCAGCCTTAAGGGTTTCTTCTACCCTTATTCTTTCTGCAAAAGCCTCGGCCGGGTCAAGAACGAACTTTGGATCACCTTCCTTTCTCTGTTCCTTATCCTTTCTCCATTTAGCTACAACCTCCTTACTGTACTTTGTCTTCTTCTAAGGTTTTGAACTGGTGTGCGGATCAGACTTTTGAGTAATACCAGTAGATTGAATGTCTTTGGATGGCATTGGTGTCAATTGATTATGAGCCGATTCAGCTTCTACATATCTGACAAAATGTTTTGAATTCTGATCAAAACAAACATTCAACTTCTTCATAGTACTTTTTCTAATCTAGGAGGGATTCAAATCTATCATGTTTCCTTTTAAAGGAATTTTGAAAAACTTCATGCTCTCAAGAATAAACTTTGTAAGGATGGCTGGATACATAATCATTTGGGACATAATCCCTCCTGTCTTGACATTCATAATGGTTTCAAAATCATACCCCAAGAGATTTACGTTTCTCATATTTAGAAGATAGTCAAGCATAAAAATATCAGAAACTTTCAGAGTTTCCCTATCCCCTTTCCTTGGGATAAGAAAACCTTGTATCCATAAAGTCACAAACCGATTTTCCGGAGAAAGATGATCCAATTTTCTCTTTTCTTCATTTATAACAAACAAATAATTTTTAGAACATTATCTATTAAACATACCAACTTCCCCTGGTAGTTTATTAGATGGAAAAAAAGAATCCCCTTCTATTGGGACATTCATAAAATGAGCCGCTTGTTTCACAGACATAGACAACTTTCTATCGTACACAACAAAATTGATAGCCATGTCTTTGTCGAAAGATACGGTTTTATAGTAATGACTGACTTCATCAAATGACCAGATCTTGAGAAACAGTTCTTTCAACACATAAATGCTCCCATCCTTGAAACAAAATGATTCTTCTTATTGTGGAATCATACGAATCAAAAAAGTCTGGAGAAACTAACCTTTCTCTGAAAAAGTCTTTCTCTGTAAAAGCCTTTGAAGACATTTCGGTGGGAGTGTTAGTAGATGATTGAGACTTAAAGGTGCTTCTGATGAACCATCATACGATGATTTAAAACTAGTTGGACAGAGCTTCGCCTCAAAACCTGAAAAACCAATGTGGGTTTGGGGGGGGGCTATTTATAAGCGATACCGGGGAGACCGTTGATCTTCTACGGTCAAGATTAGAGGAAAACAGATCAATGATTAGGATTAAAATGAAAGAGAGAAAAAATTAAAAAAAATGAAAATTACTGCCGAAGATCATAAGGTTGTTATCGGTTTTAGTAGAGTTCAAAAAACACAAACGTACAATGTAAATGAATACTATCAATCGTCATACCGATGGAAAACAAAGTTGTTACCATTAACTGACAAGTCAATGGAAAAAAATATTGTTACCATAAGCTGACAAGCCGATGGGAAACAATCTCGTTACCATGAACTGACAAGCCGATGGGAAACAATCTCGTTACCATGAACTGACAAGCCGATGGGAAACAAACTCGTTACCATGAAATGACAAACCGATGGAAAACAATCTTGTTACCATCATCGGTCAGTACGATGGAAAATAAAATAATTACCATCATCGGTCGATACGATGAAGAATAAAAACTGTCAATACGATAAAAAAATAGGTATATATTACGATAAAACTGTCAATATGATAAACAGAAAAACAAAAACAAAAAAACACATACCAGAAGAGTAAAAGAACATAAGATAAAAAGAAACAAACAAAACATAGTAAGAGATGTCATCCCCCTTTCAAAGGGAGTTATTTAATGTAAGGAGAATTGTAAAACATGATGTAGATATGAATGATTATTTTAATGTAATAATTCCTAGATTTTCTTTTATAAACTCAAACCTATCGGAAGATAATGATTTTGTAAAAATGTCAGCAAGTTGTTATTGCATTCCGATAAATTGTAAAATAATATCTTCTTTTTTAAACAAAACTTTTGAAAAAATATTACCTATACCAACAATATTTCCTTGAGAATTATCTCCAAAGGCAACTTTTCCACCATTTGTTTTGATAACCTTTTCAAAGAGATCAATGTTTCCAGTCATGTGTCGAGAACAACCACTATCCATGTACCAAATATTCTTATTGGTACATTTATCATTTTCCTGAAAAAGAAACAATTATTTTTTCGGAATCCAGAAGGGTTAGATAAAAAATTTTAGGAATCCACATTTGTTTTGCAAAATGAGATTTATGAAACCCTAAAGATTGAGTTTTGTTAAGATAACAATCTATTCTCCAGTGTCCACCACATTGGCACTTAGAACAAAAAGATGATTTTTGAGGAACAAAATAGTTATTACTAAAAAAAGGTTTGGAATAAGTATAACCAAGACCAAAACGATTTCTCAAAGGTCTAATTTGAAAATACATCTTGTTATGGTTTTCCTTCCCATGAGTAAAGTTTGAAAAACATTTTTTCAAGGAAGAAATTTCTGACTATAGTTTTAAAACCAAATTCTTATTTTCCAACACATTTTAATTTTAACTAGAGCTAGGCTCTAATATATTTTTCTTTGAAATTACATTTTCATGATCCTTAGAAATTTATCCTTATCAGATTTGACTTTCTCAATGTTTTTTAAAATACTATCAAAATCAGAAGTTTTCACATCAAGATCATTAGAATGATCTAATACTGCTTTAGTTAAAACTGAAATTCTAGAATCTGCTTTATCAAACTTCATCTTGAGTTTAGAATTTTCATTCTCATGTAATTTAGAAAATCTAGATACTTATTCAAAAAAAGGTAATGTATCATCTTCTGATGATGAAGATTCATCATTTGATGATTCATAATATCTATTATCGGTATAATTTGCATTCAAAGAGACATTTGTAATAGCTTTATCATTGTGTAGCTTAGCCATGAGACAATGATCTTCAATTGGTAATCTGGCTAAAAGTACAATATTCCTCTATCCTGAGGACTCATATTCTGAAGAATCATCTGAAGAATAACTACCACTTTCACTCCACGTATCGTTTTTCTTCAATAATTTCTTTGTCTTATAAAACCTTTTCTTGTTTCTTTGAGAGTGTTTCTCCTTTCTATCTTTCCTCTTCAGTAAAAGACAATCAGGCCTTATATGTCCTGCTTTCTTACATTCATAACATGTTACCTCTGAGTCTTTCTTATCCTTCCTATCTTTCTTTTTGAATCTATATTGGAAGTCTTTCTTTCCCACAGTCTTGTTCATTCTTCGAGAAAGATTGGCTAATTCATTGTCCGAAAGATCACAATCACATGAATCAGATATAACTTTCTTGTCTTTGTATCTTGTAAGCCTTTCAGGTGTTTTAGCTTTAGATGCAAAGGCTACACTACCATTCCCATTCTTCTTCTTGTTGAAATTAGCATCTCTCTTAATTCTTGTCTCGTGCTGTAGAAGAGTTCCAAAGAGTTCATCTAGAGAAATCTGGGAAACTATTCAATTTTCATCAACAACTGTCCTTTTTGACTCCCATTCATTTGGCATTATATCTATAATTTATCAACTAGAGCTTCATCATCAAGGCCTTTTTCTCCCATTGATTGTAAGATGTTGACAATTGTCATAAAACTTTGTTGCACATTATATATTGGCTCTCCATAAGGAAAAACAAATCCATGATACTCTGCTCGAAGCATTTCTCTTCTTGTATTTATAAGATTTGATGTACCAAAATGAGTGACTTCTAATTTCTTCCAAATGCAGTTGGCTGCTTCACAAGAAGATATCTGACTGTATATATTCATGATCATAGAGCATAATAAAGTATTGCGTACCTTTTAATTCAGTTGATATTCTTGCTTCTCTTGGTTAGTGAAAGTACTAACTTCTTTGTCATCAATTTTGTAACCTCCAGTAAGCATAATAAAATTGTCTACACCAGTGTTGATCACAAAAGTCTTCATACGATCTCTACAGTACTCATAATCATTTCCATCAAAGATAGGTGGTCTAGAAGGATTCAGATTGTCTATTGACCCAATATTCATTCCTGCCATCTAATACAACAAAACATTTCCCACTCCACACGTTAGTGTAGTAAGTAGTTAAGATAGTAATATGAAAGAAATAAAGCTAGTAATACAAATCAGTTGAAACCTGCTCTGATACCAATTGTTGGATTGAATAAGTATGTATGTACGTCTATTAGATGGAACAAGACAAGAGGGGGGTGAGTTGTAGGTTTAAAAACATTTGAGTTTTAGCAACTAAGAGATTTGTTTAAATGATCATAAACTAATACAAATACAAACGCCCACAATTGTATTTAATATAAAAGGTATGATGTAATGTAATAATAATGAAATGTAAAACAATTGTATTCAAGATGAACACAATAATCCGAGTAATATAGAGATGAATAATTCTACCTTAAAGCGTATAGAATAAATCAATACAATATGTAATAGAATGGATTTAATTGAAACAATTACAAATGTATAAGAGATAGAAAAGGAAACAAAACCAATTTCCTTTCTAATACAATTAGCAGCGGAAATGTAAAAGAATTACAATTCTTTTAACCCAAAGAGAAGGGTTATCCTTTCACCTAGGATAAAAGGTCTGTCTCACCAACAACTTGGTGAGCCCTCGATACGATGATCGGTTCGTCTGTCTTCCTATCCCTGGCAACCCTCGATATGATGATCGGTCCGTCCGTCTGCCTATCCCTGGCAGCCCTCGATTTTGTAGGTAATCGGCACCTCATTCTATCAATTACTTGAAAGCCCTCGATATGATGATCGGTCCGTCCGTCTGCCTATCCCTGGTAGCCCTCAATTTTTCTAGGTAATAGACACCTCTGTCTTTCAATCACTTGAAAGCCCTCGATACGATGATTGGACGCACAAAGCACAAAACATGAGTGAAGTCACAACATCTCTCTCTAGAACATAATAAGAGCAATGCATCATAGTTGTATCACGCTTGTTCTCTTGTCTGTCGTATATTGTTCTTCTATCCTCAGATTCAAATGACCTCCTATTTATTGGCCTCGGATTCCAACGGTCACATCTCCTCCAACGGTCATATTTCTCCGAAAAACACGGAGGGACTTGGACACCTGGCATCATAATGGTCATATTGAAACAGAAAGCACGACATAGTTTTGATTAGTTTGTAACTAACTCAACGACATCGTATTGGTTAGAACAAGATATATGAATAAGATAATCAATAGTACGATTTAAATGAAGCTTGTGTTTTTTACAAAGTACCAACACAAGTATGTAATGAATGATATGAGAAGCAGAGTCAATACAAATTCAATATTCAGTACGACCAACATGTTCAGTACGATCAGCATGGTCAGTAAGATCATCATGGTCAGTACGATCAACATGTTCAGTACGATCAGCATGGACAGTACGATCAGCATGGTCAGTACGATCAGCATGTTCAGTACGATCAGCATGATCAGTACGATCATCTTGATCAGTACGATCATTATGGTCAGTACGATCAGCATGGTAAGTACGATCAACATGATCAGTACGATCATTATGGTTAGTACGATACGATCGAAAAGGTTATTCTGATTAACAAGACATTTGTGATTTCCAAAACAAAACACAGAAGTCAAAAGAGGACTTTTGACTCAACATCACCACGATTAGAAGATTATATTCCGAGTTTCCAAAGACACTAAACTATTACGATCCTTTTGTGTCTATTTTTGTTATGTATTAAGTATTACACAAAAGTAATGTAATGTCCATGTACGTCAAGCTTTGGGTCTCTACATTACCTACCCATTAAAGTGATCCTCTTAAATTGAAAACTATCAATTCAAGATTATACCTAGAATATATTTCTCTTTAAATAAGATGAGGACCATACTAAAATGATATTCATGTTCCTCCACTAATACAGAGATTATGAGAAATTCATCATTGAAGAAAACTACACATAATTCCCTGTGTGGGTAGTGGATTCGGTTTATATGATCAATGAACTTTGAAGTGGAATTATTCACACCAAAAGGCTTCACCACATTCACATTCTACCTGTAGACAATATCAAATGAACTTTTTAGAATATCAACCTCGCAAACCTTTAAATAGTTGTAGATGAAAAACATATTATTCATGGAGAACCATATCACACCGATAAACTATTTTAGTGGTCATAAATACATTGAAATGAGTTATTTTAATTTATAATTACCTAATTTTGACCATTATAATCCATAAATATCCAAAATCATTTGACTTCCTTTTCTCAGAAAAAAACTAGATCTTCCTAGTGGACACACTGGCTATGAAAAAAAATTATTCTCTCAATGGTCCTCCAACTATATAATCAGCACTCATTGATTGGGTGGATATATATAATATGTTGTAGAAGAAATTGATATTTTATTAGGATAAATAAAAAATTGCAAAAATAAATCTATTATGGTTGTGATAGTCCTAGAACATATCTATGAGAAAAGTCCCTATAATCCTGAACTGTGGATTGGATCTAGATAAATGATGATATCATTGAACCAAGGTCCAAACATGTCATATGATAGGTGATGAATAGTGTATTTTCTCTCATGATTCCCAATCACTAATCTATAATATGTCTGTCACGCAGAAAAGAGAATCTCATCCCGTCAATAAAAAATATTCTAAGTCTCACGCAATGATGTCAATCTAATAATTCACTATCCAAAACCATTATATACATATGATGACATCATATGGATTCATTGCGTTGGCCAATAGGTCCCATTGGAATAAATATCAACTGATTGATAACTCACAATACATGAATATTTTGTAATGTTTAAGAATCAATCCCTATGTGAACCTCTAGACATAAATGCTGTGAGGAGAACTCAATTGTATCTGTCTCTCCCTCTCACTCACATGAGGGATAGGGAGACGAAATAATGAATCAAACATGTGTTTATTAGTAATTTATTATGTATATAAAAAGAACTAATAATACCTTAAATCATATTCGGGGAAGCCCTATCATATCCCTCTATAGCCTTTAATTGATATCAACCTCAACTGTAAGACGTCTCGGTTTGGAATGGTCAACCGAGTTGTGGTGGAGGATGTAGCTAATAACATAAACCTCCACCTTCATATCCTCCTTTTGAGATACATCTAGCCCAATATCAGCACCGCCTCTCTGGGGGTTTCTTATACCATTTTTTGGAGAACCTTTTTCTCGAAGCTACCAGGAAAATGGCGATCCTACCACTATCTTCCTTCATTACTCACTATTTTTGGTTGGGAAATCATTATCTATGTAACATTTTTTATCACATGAATAGCCTCATACCTCACCATAATGAATGGATCCTCTACACAAACACTATTATGTATAGCCAACTAAATAATTTTGTGAATGAGGAGGTCTCTTAAACTTATACCATGATTAATTATGTCTACTAACTACTATCTATGACCCAAACTCATGCTAAAACATTCAATCATAATCTATCTGACATTACTCTCCTATTAAAATCTTTGTAAATAAATACTTCTCTAGAAATATTGAATAAGTGTCCAGTAATAATGAGACTACAGTAGCATGTATATCTCATTGATGTCCCCAGTCAAACATTCACAAACTGAAGAAACTACAATTCACTATTATTAGGAGTAATGCATGAACCTATTAATGTTTGGGGAATAATCAGTAGAAGACATGAAGGCTAGATGCATCCTAATAATGTCCTATATCCATAATGATCATAATCGAAAATGTTAATACTAATCACAGAATACCTACTGAAGGTCTAACCAATTTAGCGTATCCTCAAAATGGATCTACCTAACCAGTTAACACTACTACCATACTAATTCATGAATACGTATAAATACAAGAGAAAATATTTGTTCTACTTTTTATCAAACAATATTGAAAACTATGATAACCAACTTGATCCAATCCTCCAATGTCTAATGTTCTAGCTCACCGTTAAACCACAACGGTATCTTTAACATTAAATCATATAAATATTTGTCATTATGTGTATAATAATTCTGAAAAGATAGAGCTATCATCTACCTAACAACATGTCGATCATTTAGATGAACCCCTAGAGGTGGAACCATTCACTTCTCGACGTGTGATGGAACATCATTATGGATTACTGGAAGAAACACCCCATGAGTGGGTCCCTATTCTAGGACCACATCACTTGATGTATCAATTTATTGATATGGTATCATAATCATTTATGAATGTTGATATAGAAGAATCTTGAATTCTTTCATGACATACCATTTCTAGATGAGAATATATTGGGAGATGAATTAAAAAGGACAAAATGTAAGAATAAACAATCCAATATGATGTAGTAATCACTTCATTCCTGCAACTAATATTATATCTTTTTAGTCAAAAAGATTATAGATAGAGTCATGTTTTATGGATACAATGTCCATCACAACAACAACTGGTTTCCTGTACTGAGAGATTAACTCAGCAAACACCAACATTATTTCACTAATTCCCAATCAAATCCTCAAAATAATGTCAACTCTAAAAAATATCCCCATAAGATAATTCCATTGATACCACTCGGTCAGTACCCAACGTAGTGGGGCCCTCCTAGCTAGTGGTAATCTTTGTGAGATTCCCTATGTTCACCATAAATAGGTCAGGGGATTTTGATATCACTGATTAGGAATAACACTGAAATGGGAGGCCTTCACCTATATATCTATATGCACACACAACCATCTCAAGGAAACTATCCAGAGATGAAATATAATACGGAAAATATAGATTTTGATGAATTCATGAAATAACCTCTAGCAACGCATCATTGTACAATAGTATAGTGTAAATTTAAAATGTTACAAAAATACATGCCCAATAAAAAATGTGTTCTCAACAAGACAAGAATCAGTTAAATGGAAGAGCTAAAGAGTCCTAATATCATGTCCCTCATTTATATACATTGATCTCATTAAGTGCTATAATCTGCTAATCTCCACCAAAATTGAGTCAACTTATATCACCTCCAATATGTCTAGTCTCATCACAAGACACAATATGTGATGACTAATACCATGATTGGGTGAGTATATACATACAATGTACGATCCCTTAAAACAAAATGTGGAGTAATAGAAATAAAAATTGATAGCACATACCCAATATCTAGAGGTTAATGATAACCCCATCAAATATTCTAATAAATAAAGTCATGTGAGAGAGAAAGGACATACCAGTATCCAAATCCCAAAAAATAATATGAGCCAGAATATAGCTCCAAGGGTATAATAAATAATATCGAACAACCCACATGTCCATATAAGATATGGATTTGATGGACCACTCTTTTCCCCTATGTTTCATAGCTGAGGGAGACAATCTCTTATCTATTCATCTACAATTAACATTTAATAATATATGTGGAGGACCCATTTCTATATAGTTATCTCGATAAATTAGGGGGAACTATATTCAATAGTGGAACCACTTCTAGTCAATGCTCAAATATTGGGTGCTGGTTCTAATCTGTAGATTGAGGAAACAATCCGCTACTGTATACGGGGGGATGAATATAGTAGATTAAATATTGTGGTCAATTTGGGACGTAGTGAGACTGTGGCTTTCCAACAATAGTAACACTCGCATGATCACACTCAATTTGTACCCTAAGTAAAGCTTCACTAAAGGTATAATCATGTTCATAACCCATCCAGTCATATCATTAAATGTTGATTGATGTTAACCATAAATTTATATGAAAAACATGATCAGGATTGGTTACTCATGGGTCTAAATTTGAGTCCCAAATAAGGAGAACCATGAGGTGGAAGAGTCAAATTAATGTTCACAGTGTGTTATAGGGTCACACGACATACAAACTATCCTAGACACCTGTTTGTGTTCCCAACTACATATATCATTGTCACCTATATGAATATATATAGTGTGTATGTGTAATGTATAATGTATCTTTGTTAAATTTGAAATATCAATTCCCTATCAGCATATGTAATTGTAATTTTTACCATTCCAATGTATCTAGTCATTTCCATGTCCTTTGGTCCATTCCCATGTACCTCGCAATGCCTTTTACCATGTACACCAAAGGCATTGTTAAGTACTAGTACTAGACCGTGTCCCCGTACATGGTGTTTCTAGCTATGCACTAAACTATATGTCCTTGTTTCACTACACAACACATAATCCTAGAACCCAGTGTGTTGTCCTAAAAACTCATTCTTCATCTATAGGCAAAACACAAGAGGTTTTCTCCTAAACTAAAAACCATGTGATTGGGATTTCAATATGGGAAATCCCTCAGAACCACCTAAAACCCACTTTTTTTCTTTGATTATGTTCAATTAAAACATTAGGGTCTCATAGTAGTCATAAAATGGATTAAAATTCATAATATATATATAGGGCGATAAAGATGCAATAAATCTCCCTACCTCATGGTAAAAACACCAAAAAAAAATTCTAAATATACTTCAACAAGCTACTACACATCGGCCTATCCTTGATCACCATTAAGAATTAATTATAACATAATCTCCTCTCTCCATATATTTAATTCTTCTATTTCACAATGGGGAGACCCTCTCCCTTAATCCTACCATGCATAGGAAGACAAATTAAGAGGGGGATACATTATTCCATGTAATTAATTAAATAATATATATATTTAATTATTTATCATGACAACCAAATATCACATTCCATCAAATGTTAGATGAAGAACAATATAAAATCATACCTAAGGTAATCCATGTGTCCTATGAACAACATTGGTCTTGGATTTCCCATCCAAGATCCCAAATAACATGAAAAACATTTATTATAAATAGTTTCTCTTTCATTATTTAATATAAATTAATATTTTTAATATATTAATTCAATGGACCTACACCAACCAAATACATAAATGAATAACTATAAATATATTGAGTAATATAAATGAATTTTGAAAATTCAAAATCAGTGGATCCTAATTCCTTACATAATTTTATCTTATCGAGGCAATTAATACATCATTCAATAAATATTGATCATATATGATATTGGGAAATAATAAATTTTTTAATTTACTTGATAAACCATACTAAACCTATAAAAATAAAAATTAGAATCAAAACTTTTTTGAAATGGTTTTATCAATTATGATCTAATATTTTCATTCCATATATATTTTTTTATATTCTATTTAAGAAGTTTCTTTTATACCAAAAAAATGTTCCTTTAACTGAATATTTAAATATATAACATGATACATGTATAGGAAAACATCAGATGTTGTATTTCACATGGCTTTGAAATATTGAATCTTGTGTAAAGTGTGATAATTTTTTATAATATTGTTTTTAAATATAATGTGTTTCTATTTAAATGATATTGTAAATTAAAAATGGGTTATTACGTTTAAAATCCACTACATTGTAAATAATTATAGGGTCAATATAGTTTGATTCTTTAGAAATAATTTTTCTATTATGTACCCATGGAAAAAAATTGAGGATAGTATAGTTAAATACTATTAGTATATAAGTATTATTTTGATATAATATTTTATATTTCAACATGAAGTTTTATAAATTGATACAAGACCTGTATTACATGATTTTATATGTTTTTTATTCTTTCTATTTTCTATTGATACAAATATCCTATATAATATAATAAAGAATTTGTGTTAATATATGGTAAACTTATAATATATAAGTAGGTCATCAAGAGTTTATATATGATTAATTTTATTTAGTTAATCAAATCAAAAAATGATCTTTATATAAAAAATGCGGCTTAGAACAAAGATAATATACATGATGGTGTAAAATTAATTAGGTTGAAATGGTTCATTAATAGGTAACTACTATATAGGGTAATTTCATTTCCTATAAGTCTCACAAGCATACAATAAAAATAATAAAACATTTTATGGAGTTGAATATGTAGAAAACATCAAAAAAGTAACTATTATAAATTCAATATAGTTTTTTCATGATAATATTTATATTTATGATTATGATGTTTAGTAGAAGGATGTCAAAACCATGTTTGTTATTTGAAATCTTTTTTATATTTTGTATTTGTCTTGATGAAATGATTTTTGAAGATCCAAATTGCATTTTATTGATTTATACAATATATTAAATTCTTGATCGATTGATGACTTATGATTATTGTTTTAAAATCCATATTGATACTGTTATGGAAGAGTTTTGTTTCATCATGAATGGACATGAATATTTTTTTAAGGTAGGGATAAAGAAAAATAATGTTTTTACCATGAATTATGATAATGATATATTAATATTTTGAAATGATATCCTAACATTATATTTTTTAAATGAATATTTTATAATTTTTTCAACTCATAAATTGATAATTGGTATGTGGATATATACACATATATGATATTGATTTCCTTAATTTATTTAAAATAACAACGTTATTCCTGTAAAAATATGTTTAACAAGGATAATTCTATAATGGTGTCATAACTATTATTATATGGTGTGGATATTTCAATGGAATAATATTCTTATACTAATATATTGATGATTAATATTCACATGATTACTTATTGAATTAAAATTATATCAATAATAAACCTCAGGTTCTTTATTTTCCATAATCTCTCTCATACATAAAGTGTAATTAGTTGTTATAAATAATATCATAATATATGTCACTACAATAGTTTAAATACTATTATAAAGAAATTTATTCCTTATAAGGATTTGTAATTGTCTTTTCAAGTAAGTATTTACATATTTTATTATGTTATATAAATTCTAGTTTCATAATAGGCAATGTTTCATATATTTCACATAGTGTATTTTTACATTTTTAAATAGATGAATATTTTTCTATAAGTGTTAAAAATACATTTTAATGAATTTTGTATAAAATAGATGATTTAATTGATGAAAAAAATTCACTAACTGATAATTTTTGGAAAATTAGGGTAACTGCTATAACATGAAAAATTCCTAATATATGTAGATTAATATATCACTATACTGAAAACAATAGAACAATAATCTAAGTAAGGACCATATTTTTCCAGAAATGAAAAAAATATATTCAAACATATTATCTCATAATATAATCTAATAATATGAGATATTTATTGATTTTTAAAACTACAATAAAATATAATTTAATGGGTCCTTTGGATAAATATTTATTTTAGTAAAAACATTTTGAGCATGTCGATTCCATATATATTTTATACAAAAGTGTATGTATATTTTTTTTATTAAAATGATAATTTTTAAAAAATAAATATTGATATTTTTTACATATATTGGTGTAATTAATAATATAAATTTCAAAGTCAATTTTATTCATTCAGTTGGTATGTATTACATAAAAATTAAATTTTTAAGGAAAATATATATTAAATCAATGATTTGATCAATATTGATGATCATCATGGGTAGTAATGGGTTATAATGATTTACTTTGTTTAGGGTGAGTAGAGGAATATATTATGATACCATATCCACTCATATAATTATAGATAGAATTGAATTATAAACCAAGTGTTTTTATAAGATTTATAACCTCGTGGAACTATCTGAAAAACATTGGGGATAACTTTCTTCCCCAACCGAATCTTTTTTAATCCTTTTTTTGGTGAGGTTTATAATATAATATAGTATACCTAAATGATATGAAATTAAATATAATATTGATATGTTTAAAAATTCAATCAATTATATGATATTTTCATACACATACATATAATCTAGATATTCTGTATCTTTTCTCTCACTATATCCTACCCAACAACTGATGCCTCTCCTATCTCAGACTCTCGCAAGGGTTGATCATAGGGTCTCTCTTACAAGTAATTGAAATTTCACATGAAAACATTATATTTATATTTATTATTACAATAAAAATACATCATGGAAATGTGATACTACTGACTATAGACAAATTCCAATGCACATTCTCTCAGTATATCCTCTATCAACCGAATAGTCCTCTTAGTATGGAAATCTACCAATTCGAGAAAGAACATATTAATCTATAACGGCGCCTCTAATGATTTAAAAGAAAACCTCAGAAACTATATAATGACCTAATAATCATATTCAAATATGATAATAAAGGGTACCCTCGGAAGATGGACATTCTCAAACACATAAAACCACCACAAACACTTAACAAATATATACTCTCTGATTGTAATGATCACTTGCGATGTTGGTACAAAAATTACCCATATTTAATCATTAACCCTCACTCCCTATCAAATCCCCATCAAAAAATACATTGATAGTCTATCCCGTGCATATTGTGGGATCTCAATTGGTTAGGTTAGACTCGGTGAGACATGGTGTTAATCCTTTACCTACTATCATGTGACACAGCAAGTGAAAAATTTGAAAAAACATCACCACATGACAACCCATAAAAACTACCATTTTTTTCATTTATAACTTTTCCACACTAGGATGTATAACTAAGGGTGATTCCAAAAATTCCATCATCATTACCTCATGCGATGTGACTGGAACCATCGTTAATCCTTGAAAAAAGTATTATATGAACCACTCTATCCAAGAAAACCACATGCCCTGTCTTCTAAGGATATATGGTCTCATAAATACTAATAGAAAATATAACCATATTAAAATACTCTCATTTTTTTGAAAATTGGTGGGGTCAGCACCAACTATTGAGGAAAACTTGCACCAATCCCCTCGACATGGGTTATCTATAATGATTCCAACAGATTGGACTCATCCTTCAAAAAGAAATAATAATATTTCATGAAATAGTAATCAACCAACAATGTTCCCTTCCATGGTGTACAGATTATATTTAAGTAATAGACTTTTATGAATTTCATCTAACACCTCTATATTAGGTTGATATACCCTTGGGTAATGATGTACTTGAAACTCGTCTTGTTTCAGAATGAAAATAAATTCTCACCCATGAGATAACTCCACCACATATTTAGGTTGAAAAATATTGTTGAAAACGTTATTCCAAGAGTCACATAATTCTTCCCATGGAGGTCCAAATACCAATAACCATAAGATATCACTATATTATTCTTCATCAACATGTGACCAATTCCGGCTCTATAGGCATCAAAATTCACCAAATAATACATTCCATCATTTCGTAGTCTCATTATAAAAGAACTGTTCAACCATAGCAACACCTACTAAAATTATCTCTACCACTACTAAGCCTAGATAAAAGACATAAAATTCTACACCTTGAGGTCAAAGTGGATGATATCATATAAGTTTATACTATTAGACACATTTAGTACACTTCCAAACTAAGGAATGTCTTAAAATATAACATTATCTTGGGTTGGATCTAAGGAATGAAATACCTTAGTATTGACCATATTCATAGATAAGCGATACTCATAGATTACCTACCCTTGAAAGTGATCCACATAAATTTATAACTAACAATTCAAGAGTATACCTAGAATATAGTTCTCTCGAAATAAGATAAGGGATGTACTAAAATGATATTCATGTAACTCCACTAATACAGAGTATATGAGAAATTCATCAATGAAGAAAACTACACATCAGTCGATGTATGGATAGAGGGTTCAGTTTATGTTATCCATTAATACAGAAGAAGAAATATTCAAACTAAAATTCATCACCACATTCCCATACTACCTATAGACACTTTCAAATGAACTTTTTAGAATATCAACCTCATAAACCTTTAACTAATTGTAGATGAACAACATATTATTCTGGGAGAACGATATCACACCAATAAACTATTTTAGTGGTCTTAAATAATTTGATAGGAGTTATTGTTCTTTATAATTACCAAATTTAGAACATTATAATCCAAAAATATCTAAAATATTTTGACTGCCTTTTCTCCAAAAAAACAAGAGCATCCTAGTGGACACATTGGCTATGAAAAAACTATTCTCTCAATGGTCCTCAAACTATGTAATCAGCTCTCATTGAATTGGTGGAGATATATAATATAATATAGATGATATTGATATGTTATTAGGGTAAATAATTAATGAAAAGTTCAATCTATTATGGATGAGATAGTCCTAGAACATATCTGTGAACAAAGTCCCTATGATCCTGAACTGTGGATTGGCTCCAGATAGATGATTATATCATTGAATCAAGGTCCAAACATGTCATCTGATATGTGATGTGTAGCGGATATGGTCTAATGATTCCCAATCACATAGCCATAATATCTCTCTCACCCACAAATGAGAATCTCATCCCATCAATACAAAATCATCTAAGTCTCACACAATGATATCAATCTAATAATTCACTATGGAAAATCATTATATACTTATGATGACATCATATGGCTTCATCACGATGACCAAAATGTCCCATTGGAAATAATATCAACTGATTGATAACTCACACAACATGAATATGCTGTAATGTTTAAGAATCAATCCATATATGAACATCTAGACATAGTTGCTGGGAGAAAAACTCAATTGTATCTCTCTCTCCCTCTCACTCGCATGAGGGATATGGAGATTAAATAATGAATCACACAAGTGTTTATTAGTAATTGATTATGTATATAGAAAGAACTAATAATATCTTAAATCCTATCAGGGGAAGCCCTGTCATGTCCCTCCATAGTCTCTAACAGCTATCGACCTCAACCTCATGATGTCTGGGTTTGGAATGGTCCACCTTGTTGTGGTGGAAGACATAGCTAATCAAATAAACATCCACCTGTCTACTCTCCTTTTGAGGATACAACGATCCCAATATTATCACCACCTCCCTTCTGGATTCTCAGACCATTTTTTTGGAGATATTTATTCCCAATGCTACCATGACTATGGCCAACCACCCACTATCTTAAATCATTACACCATATATTGGGTTGGAAAATCATTATCTATGTAAAATTTCTTGTCACATGAATATCCTCATACCTCACCAATATGAATGGATCCTCTACACAAACAATATTATGTATAGCCATGTGAATATGTTTGTGAATGGGGAGGTCTCTTAAGCTAATACCATGATGAACGATGTCTACTAACTACTATTTATGGACCAAACTTATGTAAAAAATTCCAATCATAACCTATCTGACATCCCTCTCCTAGTAAAATCATTGTAAACAAATACTTATCTAGAAATATTGAATAAGTGTCTAGGAATCATGAGACTATAGTAGCATGTATATCTCATTGATGTCCATATTCAAACATACACACACTGAAGAAACTATCATTTAATATTATAGAGAGTAATGCATGACCCTATTAAAACACTTGGAATAACTAGTAGCATACAATAAGGCTATATGTATCCTAAGAATGACCTATATCCATAAATATTATAATTGAAAATGTTAATACTGATCATAGAATTGCTACCGGAGGTCTAACCAATTTAGTGTCACCTGAAAATGGATCTACTTAACCAGTTACCACTACTACCCTACTAATTCATGAATCATCCTAACTACAAGATAAAATATTTGATATCCTTGTTATCAAACAATCTTGAAAACCATGATAATCCACTTGATCCAATCCTACAGTGTCTAAGGTTCTAGCTCATCGTTAAACCATTATGGTATATTTAACATTAAATCATATAAATATATAACACTTTGTGTATCATCATTTCGAAAAGATGGAGCTATCATCTACCTAACAACATGACGATCTTTCATATAAACCCCTGATGGTGAAACCATTCACTTCTCAACATGCGATTGAACTTATTTTATAGATTAATGGAAGAAACACACCATTAGTGGGTCCCTACTCGAGGACCACATCACTCAATGGATCAATTTAGTGATATGGTATCATAATCATTTATGAATGTTGTTGTAAAAGAATCCTAAATTCTTTCATGATGTACCATTGCTAGAAGAGAATATATTGGGAGATGAATAACAAAAGGCCTAAATGTTAGAAGAAACAATCCAATATGATATAATAAACACTACTTTCCTACAACTAATGTTAACTCCGTTTAGTCAACAAAATTATAGTTAGAGTCAAGGATTATGGATACAAAGAACATCTCAACATAAATTTGTTTCCTATAATGATAGGTTAACTTAAGAAACACCAACACTATTTCACTAATTCCCAATCGAATCCTCAAAATAATGTCATCCCTAAAAAATATCCATAGATAATAATTTCATTGATACCACTCGATTAGTACACAATGTAGTGGGGTCGTTATGTCCAGTGGTAATCTTTGTGACATACCCTATGATCAACATGAATAGGTTAGGGGATTCCATCTAGAACTGAATAGGCATAAAACTGAAATTGGAGGCCTACACCTGGATATCTATATGCACAGACACAACCATCTCAAGGAAACAACGAAAAGATGAAATAAAATAAGGAACATATATAATTGGATGAATGATTGAAATAACCTCTAGCAACGTCTCATTGTACAATAGTATCTTATAAAATTAAAAAGTTAAAAAAATACAATCCCAATAAAATATGTGTTCCCAACATGATAAGAATATTTGAAATTGAATAGCTAAAGAGTTCTGAAATCATGTCCCCTATTTTTATTCATTGAACCCATTAAGTGGTATATTCTTCTAAACACCACCCAAATTGGGTCAACAGATATAACCTCCAATATGACTATTTTCGGCATAAGACACAATATGTGAAGAAAAATCCCATGATTGGGTAAGTATATACATACAATGTATGCTCCCTTGCATAAAAGTGGAGTATTAGAGATAAAAATAGATAGCACAAACCCAATATCAAGAGGTTAATGATAACCCCATAAAATATTCTCACAAATAAAACCGGGTGAGAGAGAAAGGACATACCCATATCCAAATTCCAAATAAATAATATGTGCCAGCATATAGATCCATGGGTTCAATAAATAATGTCGAACAACCCACATGTACATATAAGATGTAGATTTGACGGCCCACTCTTTTCCCCTTTGTATCGAAGGTGAGGGCAGCGATCTTTTATCTATTCATCTTCGGGTAAAATTTAATAATATATGTGGGGTACCCATTTCTATCCAATTATCTCGAAAAATTAGGGGGCACTAAATTCAACGGAGGGACCACATCCAGTTAATGCTCAAATATTGGGAGCTAGGCTCTAATATATTGATTGAGGAAACAACCCCCTACTAAATTTTGGGGGATGACTATAGTAGATAAAAGAGTGTGGGTAAATTGGGAACTACTGAGACTGTGGCTTTACAACCCTAGTGACACTCCCATGATCATACTCAATTTGTACCATCAGTCAAGCTTCACTAAAGGTAGTGTCTTGTTCATAACCCATCCAGTCATATCATTAAATGTTGATTGTAGTTAACCATCAATTTATTTGCAAATATGATCAGGAATGGTTACACATGGGTCTAAATATGAGTCCCAAAGAAGGAGACAGATGAGGTGGAAGACTCAAATTATTATACACAGTGTGTTATGGGGTCACACGACATAAAACCTATCTTGGACACCTGTTTGTGTTCCAAACTACATATATCATAGTCGGCTCTAATAATATATATTTTTTGAATGTGTAGTGCACAATGTATCTTTGTTACATTTGGAATATCAATTCCTTGTCGGAACATGTATGTGTACTTTTTACCGTTCCAATGTATCTTTTCATTTCCATTTCCTTTGGTCCATTCCCATATACCTCACTAAGTCTTTTCTCATGTACACCAAAGGCATTATTATGTACTGGTACAAGACTGTGTCCGCATACATGGTGTTTCTAGCTATGCACTCGACTATATGTCCTCGTTTCACTATACAACACATAATCCTAGTATACGATGTGTTGTCCCAAGAACTCATTCATCATATATAGGTGAAACACAAGATGTTTTCTCATAATCCAAAAAGCGTGTGATTGGGGTTTCAAAATGGAAAATCCCTCAAAACCACCTAAAACCACCTTTTTATGTGATTTAGTACAATTCAAACATTAGGGTCTCATAGTAGTGATAAAATGGATTAAAAATCATATTATATATATAGGGTGATGAATATTAAATAAATATCTCTAACATACTGTAAAATCACCAAACCAATAGGTTTGAATCCCCTACAAGAAGCTACTTCACTTCGTTCTATCCTTGATCACCATTAAGAATGAATTATAACATAATATCCTCTCTCCATATATTTAGTTCATCTATTTTACAAAGGGGAGACCCTCTCCCTTAATCCTACCATGAATAAGAAGCCATAGTAGGAGGGGAATACATTATCCGCTTTAATTAATTAAATAATATATATATTTAATTATTTATCATGTCCATCAAATATCACCTTCCATAAAATGTTAGATGAAGACCAACCTAAAATCATACCTAAGGTAAACCTCATTTCCCAGGAACAACATTGGTCTAGGATTTCCCATCCAAGATCTAAAATAACAGGAAAACCATTTATTATCAATAGTTTCTCGTTCATTATTTAATCTAAATTAATATTTATAATATATTAATTCTATGGTCCTGCTCCAAAAAAATATATAATTGAATCTGTGTAAAAATATTGAGTTATATAAAGGAATTTTTAAAATTAAAAATCAGTGAAACCTAATCCGTTATGTAATTTTATCTTATTTAGGAAATGAATACTTAATTCAATAAATATTGATCATATATGGGCTTGGGAAATAATAATGTTTTTAATTTACTCGATAAACCAGACTAGAACTATAAATATAAAAATTAGAATCAACCTTATTAGACATGGTTGTATAAATTAGGATCTAGTATAGTCTTTCCAGATATATTTGGTTATATTCTATTTAAGTAGTTTCTTTTAGACTAATAAAATTTTACTTTAATTGAATTTCTAAATATATAACATGATACATGTATTGGGAAACATCAGATGTTGTATTTCACATGGATTTGAATTTTGGAATCTTTTGTGAAGTGGGATAATTTTTTATTATATTGTTTTTAAATATAATGTGTTTCCATTTGACAGATATCAAAAATAAAAAATGGGTTATTACATTTAAAATCCACTACATTTTAAATAATTATAGGGTCCATATAGTTTGAATCTTGAGAAATAATATTTTTATTATGAACCGATGGAATAAAAATTGAGATTAGTATAGCTAAATACTAATATTATATAATTATTATTTTGATATAATATGGTATATTTCAACATTAAGTTTTATAAATTGATCTATGACCTGTATTACAAGATTTTATATGTTTTTTTATTCTTTCTATTTTCTATGATTACAGATATCATATATAAAATAATAATGAATTTGTGTTAATTTATGTTAAACCTACAATATATTAGTAGGTCCTCAATAGTTTTTATTTTATTTTTTTAGTTAATGAAATCAAAAAATGAACTTCATATGAAAAATGCGGCATGGAAAATAGTTAATATACATTATGGTGTAAAATTAAATGGGTTGAAATGGTTCTTTAAAATGAAACTAATATATATGTGAATGTGATTTACTTTAAGTCTCACATGCATACAAGAAATATAATATAACATTTTATTGTGTTGACTATGTAGAAACCATCTAAAATAACTATTATAAATTCAATATAGTTTTTCAATGATAATATTTATATTTATGAATATAAAGTTTAGTAGAAGGATTTCCAAACCATGTTTTTTATTTGAAATCTTTTTGATGTTCTTTATATGTCTTGATGAAATGGTTTTGAAGATCCAAATTGGATTTTTTTTTCATTTATACAATATTTTAATCCCATGATCGATTGATGACTTATGATTAGTGTTTTAAAATCCATTTTGGTATTATTATGGAAGAGTTTTGTTTCATCAAGAATGAATGTGAATATTTTTAAGGTAGGGATAGTGAATAATATTGTTTTTTACCATTTTTTTAATGATATATTATTATTCCGAAATGATATCCTAACATTATACTTTTTAAATGAATATTTTTTAATTTTTTCAACTAAAAATGGAGAAGTATTATGTGGATATATAAAAATATATCATATTCATTTCATAAATTTATTTAGAATAACTATTTTATTCCTGTGAAAATATGTTTAACATGGATAATTCTATAACGGTGTCATACCTAATATTACATTGTGTGAATATTTTAATGGAAAAATATTTATATAAATATATATTGTGTAATGACCCGTAAATTTCAAGAAAATTATTTTCTTAATTTTCTTTGGAATTTTACAGGAGCGCAGTGTCTGACAGCACTTGATTCCGAGGCCCGGTGTGCCCAGAATCCTTTTCCGATGTTTGGCTCGGGTACGTTCAGTGAACGGACGAACATGTTTTTCTAACATTTGAACCGGTGCCCGAAATCGAATTCTGAGGGCACCGATGAAATCACATCGCCTGTATTCCATTAGAAACACCTCTTCTGGAGTTGCGTTTGCTTGGGTGTGGTTTTTAATTTTCGGGCTTAAAGTTAAGAAATAAAATAATTTTACGACAACTTTATTTTTTTTCTCTTAAGTCACTTGGAAGCCACTTGAAGCCACTTAATAGTGTCTTAAACTGAGTTTAAACGGATAGGGGACTATCCAGAAATATCCTACCCTCTCGGTAGGATATTTGTGAGGTGGGTCCTGCATGAGCCCCACCGTTTCTTTCCACTAAGTAACGCACCCGCGAAAACCCATCATTATGAAAGTCAACTGACGCGTTTTCTTAAAATCTTAACAAACCATTTAATTGGGCGGTTTATTTAATGAATTAAATGGGCGATTTCTTTAATTGAATTAATTCAACGAATTGATGGGTCGTTACTTACCTTTTTAGTTTGTTGGCGTAATAATAAAATAAGACCAACAAGGTCTTTTGAAGGATTACTCGTTGAGAGGCTTGACAGAGGTTATTGTGCCTTCACCCTTCTTCGCGAAGAACGCGAAGAACGCGAAGAACGCCGACCTCCGAAAAAGAACGCCGAACCCGTGGAAATCAACGACGCGACACCGTGTGCCGTGACGCCGACATTTCTTCTCCCGCGATGTTCTTATGCGACGTTCCTTCCTCCGCGATAAAAACCTTCGATCATCCGTTGAGGTGAGGGTTTCAGTTGTCTTTTAAATTTTCCTTTGTGGTTTTTAATTCAGAAGGATTTAATTATTATTAATTAAATCTTTTTGTTCTTGAACCTCGGAGTTCGTTGACGTGACACCCTTCTGTGACGACGCGACGCCGGATACCGCGACGACGCGACGATCCCCAATTCCGCGAAGAACCCGCGAGCGACGACTTGACGAGGTAAGGATTTTATTTTTTGGAAATGCCCCTATTTCTCGTGTTGTTTCCATTCAAAATAAAGAACCCGATTCATAAGCAATTTTTATTTCTTTAAAATTGTTTTCGGATATGTAGTCATATGTTGAATATTGTTTCTCCCATTGTTAATCTCTAACACGGAGGGTGCGGGCCAAATGAACACGGCCCGACAACCCTCCGCTGTTCTTCGTTGTTGCGCGGATTTGACGTGCGATGACGGAACGTGCCGCAACGGATGTTTTATGGTTCCGCATTGAACAGCGAGTCTTGGGAGGAGCAGCGGCGTAGACGGGAACGTAATCGGACCACCGGAGCGACTCCGGCGGCACGGGTCGCTGGCGCGGCGGCGCCGGTAGCCGGGAGCGGCGGCGCCCCAGCACGCCGCCGGACAAGGCCGCCGCGGCAGAAGCCGCGTTCGGTTGTCCAGAGCGACACACCGCGGGTGCCGCGGGGTTGTCCCGCGGGGGCGGCGGCTCCCCCCGCGTCGCTCCGGTTGTCCAGGGCGACACCCCGCGGGTGCCGTGGGGGTGTCACGCGGGGGCGGCGGCTCCCCCCCGCGTCGCTTGGCCACTCGGCTGCACCGGTCCGGGCTGACCGAGCCAGACCGGTCAGACCAGGTCGGACCGGGTTCGGCCGACCCAGGGGGGGTCGGGCCGGGTCAGCCCGGGCCCGGACCCCCCGTCTTCGGACCGTTTTCGGTCAAATGCCCGTAACATGAGCTACGGGCCTCCAAACGACTCTCCATCAGCGGAAACGCGATCCTTGGATCGATACTGTCGTTTCGGTATAACATACGCAAGGTTTCGGAATACTTTGAGTCCGGGCGGGTTGGGTCGTACACAAAACCAACCGGGCCCTCGGAGCGGAAACACTCATATCTTGAGCTACGGATGTCCAATTGATGTGCCGTCAGCATTGGTGGATTCCTCTAAGTGAGACAAATCTTTTGGCTCACCCCGCCGAGGTTTGGACGCAGGTGGAGTATGGTCAGGTTGGTTTTGCCTTAAAAACCAACCGGGCCCCTAGGACGAAATAACCAATAACTCTCAGACCGGCCGTCCGATTGACGCGCCGTCTGCGACGTTGAGTTCTTGTTGACGATACAGAACTTTTGGATACATCAAACTCGGACTTTGTGTCAGTTGATTTATCAGCCTCTTGGCTCGTGGAGCGGACCCTCCTGAATGATCTTGCTGTGTGCGGGAACCCTAGAGCTGGCTGCGACTGCTACTTCGACAACGACGACCGTGCAGAGATCCTCAGTGGACTACGACGACGACTGTGCAGTGATCCTCAGTGGACTGTGACGATGACTGTGCAGAGATCCTCAGTGGACTGCGACGACTACTGCACTCAGCGATCCTACGTGGATCAGTGCTACAGGTCTTGTGTGGGCCCAATCGTGTGTGGGTCCGATCCTGTGTGGGTCAGCGATCATCGGTTCTGTGTGAGCCAATGCCTACAGGTCCGGTGTGGGCGAGATCCTATGTGGGTCTTGCGGGAGTTAGTTACATATCGATCCTTTGTGGGTCCGACGACTTAGATGGATCAGTGATCATCTTTATCGTTATTCGAAGAAGTATACATGTGTGAGCTGAATCTTGAGTTACTCTCCTTTGTGGATTGTGTTGAGCTTTCCTGTGTGAATTTACTGTTTACTCTCCTTTGTGGATTGTGTTGAGCTATCCTGTGTGGATTTACTGTTTACTCTCATTTGTGGATTGTGTTGAGGTATCCTGTGTGGATTTACTGTTTACTCTCCTTTGTGGATTGTGTTGAGCTATCCTGTGTGGTTATACGTTTTGCTTTCCTATGTGGACTGGGTTGTTCTTGGGATCGGACATTGGAGCTGAACGGGAATTGATGAATTAGGAATATGTATGGGAATATACCTAAGCCATGTCTGAGGTTACTCCGTGATTGTATCTTTCCTTTTTGGATTATCCTTTGTGGATTTCAGGAGACCTTCGGGGGTCTCGGGGTCCCTACTGAGTAGCTTATACTCACCCTTGCACGGGTTATGCCCGCACTACGTTGTGTTGGTTGCAGACGACAGACAGCGCTGATCGTGGTGGAGGCGTGCAGAGCAGGAGAGTACCTGGAGGTGGACCACTGGGCGGGACGTACTCGGAGCGGTCAGGTGGACCTAAGGATCAGTGGAGGATTTCTGTACCCACCCTTCAGGTGGGACTTCCAGAGGACGGCTCGACGCTGCGGCCTTTCCTTTCAGTTGTTGTTTTTCCTTTCAGTTTTACTTTACAGTTGGGCTTGTATTTCCAGCCCCTTTTACTTTCAGCACAGCTTGTACTGTTTTTACTTAGTGTTTACTTTTCTTCATGCTTACTCTGTGGTGCTTGTTTACTTTTCAAAGGCAATGCCTTCCCTTTTTACTGGTATTTACGCCTTGGTGCTAGTCGCCAGCCCCTGGCCTATGGAAGGCGGGCTTGGGGTAGTCCAGGCACAGGCCCCGAGGACGGGTCGTGACAAATTGGTATCATAGGTGGTAGGTTCTACCGTAGACTATGATATTTCTTCGATGTGAAGAAATAGTGTTTATCGTATTGGGTGTGGTTATCAGTCCAGGGAGTCCAGTGTTGGTGTGGAGGCCGACGTATCCGTACAGTAGGACCCTGACTTCTGATTTCCGACTTAATGCACGAAAACTTTGATTGCATGTATGTTTCAAGTTTTCATTGTGATTACTTGTGTCAGCTCACCAGGTGTACTGTTCTGACTATGGCGCACTTTTTTCCTTTTCAGGATGGCCCCACGACGGCAGCTAGTTAGGGTTCTGAGAGTAGGGCGCGACGACATCCCACCGAGCGACGAGGCCTCGGTACAGGGCTCATTGACAGCAGAGGCACCGGCAGTACCTTTACCCACCGAGCCCCCGATGCTTCCAGCATCGACCGCTGACGATGCATGTCACCTCGGAGCTCTACACGAGTTCTAGTGCCAGCGACCACCCAAGTTTCGTGGGGAGACAGACCCCCAGGCAGCCGAGGACTGGCTGGAGGTGGTCGTACGTGTTTTCAGGCTAGTGAGGATGCCAGCAGACCCCATGGTTATCCTCGCGGTGAGCCTACTGCACGCAGCAGCAGAACGATGGTGGAGCTTGATGCTCCAGGTTCACAATGAGGCATCTCTCATCTAGATGGACTTCAAGATCCTCTTCCGCTCAGAGTTCTTCCGAGCCACCCTCCGTGCGGTGCGCATCCAGGAGCTTCTTCACCTGCGGCAGGGCAGCATGACGGTCGCCCAGTACACGGCAAGGTTCACCGATCATTCTCGCTACTCGACCGACATGGTACGGGACCCCTTCTTCTGGGCCCGGACCTTTGAGCAGGGTTTGATACACAAGATCAGGGCATTGCTGATCTCCCCCAGCATCCCAACCCAGGCAGGAGTGCTGGAGCGAGCCATTCTGATCGAGAGCTTTCTGGCTGAGTCCACAGCGACACCTACCGCAGGGCGGTAGGTAGCGGAGTCTTTGAAAACAGGTAGCCGATGGACGACTCAGGGCTCTAGGCAGACCAGACCTTCTGGCAGATGACCTCGGGACACTGGCTCAGCAGTGCGGGGCACACAGCGCGGAGCCAGTCTTTCGAGAGGCAGGCAGTGCTACGCATGCGGCGGGCAGGGCCACATGGCTCGTGACTGCCCGACCCGCCGTACCGCGGAGCAACAGACGGTGGAGGGTCCACCTAGGCAGAGGCAGAGGGTCGACCGTGGCAGTCCGCAGGGAGGAGGCGGATGAGGCAGGGGAGCTGGCCGAGCAGCAGGTGGTGGACGACGCTTTGAGACTCTGCCACCACCACCACCAGGAGGTCCGCCCTGACCACAGGGAGCTGGAGAGCAGAGACAAGAACATCTCCAAGCAGCACATGCCTACGACCACGGCGCACCAGAGATGATTCGAGATACGATCTGTGTCTATTCCACCCTTGCTGCAGTTCTTATAGACACAGGAGCGAGTCACTCTTTCATAGCTGCTGCCCTTGTTCGGAGCTCGGAGATTCTGACAGATCCGTTGGCTCGATCCTTATGGCTAGAGACCCCTACGGGAGCAGACTCGACGATTACACACTGGTGCCAGCAGTGTGAGATTACTCTAGGAGGCGAGAGCTTTGGCTGGGATCTTATTGTAGCGGCGTCGAGGCCTTACGATGTCATCTTGGGCATGGATTGGTTATCTACGGTCCATGCACAGATTGACTGCATTAGGCGCAAGGTGCGATGTGTACGCACCGATGGGAGCAGGTTCACCTTCACCGGTGAGAAGGGAGCCTTCGCAGCACAGGATGGACTCACGCAAAGGAGAGGGTAGCCCATCACTCATCAGTTGGCTAGCCTCATCCTTGGAGCAGTTGACGTGCGGAGTCCTGGTTTTCCTACAGTGGTGGATCAGTATGCAGACGTCTTCCCCGACGACGTTCCAGGACTACCACCTCGCAGAGAGGTAGACTTTTACATTGACCTGTACCCCGGGACAACCCCGATATCCACTCCAGCATATCGGATGGCCCCCGCGGAGTTTCGAGAGCTAAGGGTACAGTTGGAGGACTTGCAGGGCAAGGGGTTCATCCCACCCAGTGTTTCACCCTGGGCTTCCCCGATTTTGTTCGCCAAGAAGGCGGACGGGAGCTTGCGACTGTGTGTCGACTATCGTCGTCTGAACCAGGTGATAGTGAGGAACAAGTATCCGCTGCCGAGGATTGATGACCTCTTCGATCAACTCAAGGGAGCACGGTGGTTCTCGAAGATTGAACTCGGGTCAGGCTATCATCAGCTCAGAGTTCAAGACGAGGACGTGCAGAAGACGGCCTTCAGGTGTGAGTATGTCCACTATGAGTTCTTGGTTATGCCTTTCGGCGTAAGCAACGCTCCAGCAGTGTTCATGAGCCTCATGAACAGGATCTTCCAGCCATACCTCGATCGATTTGGTGTGGTCTTCATCGACGACATTTTGGTGTACTCGACAACGGAGGAGGAGCACGCCTACCACCTGCGGGTTGTACTAGACGCACTCCGAGAGCACCAGCTTTATGGAAAGCTCTCGATGTGCCAGTTCTGGTTACGTGAGTTCCACTTCTTAGGGCACGTCATTTTTGAGGTGGGAGTTGCAGTGGATCCCGCGAAGATCGAGGCAATGCTAGCTTGGGAGCCACCCAAGAGCGTGACGGAGGTGCGGAGTTTCTTGGGTCTAGCCGGATACTATCGGAGATTTGTGCCAGACATCTCTAGAGTTGCGGCACCACTCTCAGCTTTGACAAAGAAGGGGAAACCCATTGTGTGGTCGGACATATGTCAGTAGAGCTTTCAGGAGCTGAGACAGAGATTGACCAGCGCACCTATCTTGAGGTTGCCTGAGGAGGGAGTTGGATACGTAGTCTACTGCGATGCATCAGGGACCAGACTCAGATGTGTCCTAATGTAGGAGCGGGCCGTGATTGACTATGGATCACATCAGTTGAGGCCGCATGAGAAGAACTACGCTACCCATGACCTGGAGTTAGCAGCAATGGTCTTCGCTCTGAAGACATGGCAGTACTATCTGATGGGCGAGCGCTTTACAGTCTTTTCTGACCACCAGAGTATCAGGTACATCTTCTCTCAGAAGGACCTGAACCTGAGACAGCAGTTATGGCTCGAGTTCCTCCAGGACTATGACTTTGAGATAGTCTATACTCCTGGGAAGGGGAACGTGGTAGACGATGCCCTCAGCAGGAGGACGGGCATCCAACTACTTGAGGAGGCGACAGAGCAGCTAGCCGCTTTGCAGATATCCTTTGTGGATAGGGATGGAGCAGCCTTCCTTCAGTCTCTCACAGTCACTCCTCCACTACTGCAACGGGTCAGAGAGGCATAGCGTGAGGATGCTGACTGTGAGACGCGGCGTGCACATATATCCTCGGGACAGGCACCTGATTGTTTCTCCCTTGGAGCAGAGCACGACGACCTTTTCAGAGGACGTACCTTGGTACCAGTCGCTTTACGAGAGGAGGTGTTGAGAGAGTTTCACACTTCTCTTTTGGAATTACATCCTTGAGTGGTGAAGATATACCAGGACCTCAGATGACAGCACTAGTGGCCGGGCGTGAATCAGGTTGTGGTAGAGTTCGTTTCACGGTGCCTCACCTGCCAGCAGGTGAAGGCATAGCATCAGGTGCCAGCAGGCTTGGTACCGGCCTTGGAGGTCCCAGAGTGGAAGTGGGATGGGATATCTATGGACTTCGTGACTGGACTTCCATGCACTTCCAGAGGTCACGACTCAATTTGGGTGATTGTTGACCGACTCACCATGTCGGCACACTTCTTACCCAACCGAGAGAGGGGCTCAGTGGAGAGCTTGGGGCGTCTCTACGTTTAGTAGATTGTACGGCTTCACAGTGTGCCATCGACTATCGTCTCCGATTGGGACGCTCGCTTTACTTCCCAGATTTGGAAGGGGTTGTAGGAGGCGTTTGGGACGCGGCTACGTCTGAGCACCGCCTTTCACCCTTAGACAGATGGTCAGACAGAGAGGACCATTCAGACTCTCGAGGACATGCTCCGTGCATGTGTCCTCGACTTTGGTCGCAGATGGGAGGACCACCTACCCTTGGTGGAGTTCGCGTACAACAACAGCTACCACTCCACCATCGGGATGGAACCATACGAGGCATTGTACGACAGGCCTAGTAGATCCCCTTTTTGCTGGACAGACCCTGGGGAGTTAGCACTTGTGGGACCAGAAATGGTCCGGTCCACGACAGAGAAGGTCCAGGTCATCTAGGAGCGGATGAGGACAGCTCAGAGCCATCAGAAGTCATATGCTGACAGGAGGCAGAGGCCACTAGAGTTCGAGGATGGCGACCACGTCTTCTTGCGTGTCTCACCTCGGCATGGTTTGCAGAGATTTGGCCGAGGCGGCAAGTTGTATCCACACTTCATTGGACCATTCCAGGTCCTCAGCAGGGTTGGTGAGGTGCCTTATCACCTGGCTCTACCACCTCAGTTGCACCGGGTGCACGACGTCTTCCACGTATCTCAGCTGAGGAGATATGTGCACGACCCGAAACACATCATCGACCATGGGGAGCTAGACGTGGATGATGGGGCGACTTTCGCGGAGGTCCCATTGGAGATAGAGGATCGACATGAGCGGGTCCTACATGGGCGATCAATTCCTCTTGTGCGTATCCGTTGGCAGCACGGGAACCTCCAGGAGAGCACATGGGAGCGGGAGGTTCAGATGCGTGCTCAGTACCCACATTTGTTTCCCTAGTTTTTGATGTATCTTTACGGGGACGTAAAGCCCTGAGGTGGGAGTAATTTAAAGACCCGTAAATTTCAAGGAAATGTTTTTCTTAATTTTCTTTGGAATTTTACAAGAGCGCAGTTTCTGACGGCACCTGATTCCGAGGCCCGGTGTGCCCGAAATCATTTTCTGAAATTTGGCTCGGGTACGTTCAGTGAATGGACGAGCGGGTTTTTCTAAATTTTGAACCGGTTCCAAGAATCGAATTCTGAGGGCACCGATGAAATCGCAGCGCCGGTATTTGCTTAGAAACTCCTCTTCCGGAGTTGCATTTGCTCTGGTGTGGTTTTTAAATTTTGGGCTTAATGTTAAGAAATAAAATAATTTTACGACAACTTTATTTTATTTCTCTTAAGTCACATGGAAGCAACTTGAAGCCACTTAATAGCGGCTTAAAATGAGTTGAATCGGATAGGAGACTATCCAGAAATATCCTACCCTCTCGGTAGGATATTTTTGAGATGGGGCCCGCACGAGCCCCGCCATTTCTTTCCCCTAAGTAACGCACCCGCGAAAACCCGTCATTATGAAAGTCAACTGACGCGTTTTCTTAAAATCTTAACGCACCATTTAATTGGGTGGGTTATTTCGTGAATTAAATCGGCGTTTTCTTTCGTTGAATTATTTCAACGAATTAATGGGTCGTTACTTACCTTTTTCGTTTGTTGGTGTAATAATAAAATAAGACCAACATGGTCTTTTGAAGGATTACACGTTGAGAGGCATGACAGAGGTTCTTGTGCCTTCACCCTTCTTCGCAAAGAATTCGAAGAATGAAAAAAACGTGAAGAACGCCGGCCTCAGACGAAGAACGCCGAACCCACGGAAATCGACGACGCGACGCCGTGTGCCGCGACGCCGACATTTCCTCTCCCGCGAGGTTCTTCTGCGACGTTCCTTCCTCCGCGACAAAAACCTTCGATCATCCGTTGAGGTGAGGGTTTCAGTTTTCTTTTAAATTTTCCTTTGTGGTTTTTAATTCAGAAGGATTTAATTATTATTAATTAAATCTTATTGTTCTTGAACCTTGGAGTTCGTCGACGTGACACCGTTCTGTGACGATGCGGCGCCAGATACCGCGACGACGTGATGATCCCCAATTCCGCGAAGAACCCACGAGCGACGACTTGACGAGGTAGGGATTTTATTTTTTTGGAAATTCCCTTATTTCCCGTGTTGTTCCCGTTCAAAATGATGAACCCGATTCATAAACAATTTTTATTTCATTAAAATTGTTTTCGGATATGTATTCATATGTTGAATATTTTTTCTCCCCTTGTTTATCTCTAACGCGGAGGGTGCGGGCCAAACGAACACGGCCCGACAACCCTCTGTCATTCTTCGTTGTTGCGCAGATTTGATGGGCGATGACGAAATTGCCGCAACGGAAGTTTGATGGTTCCGCAGTGAAGAGCGATTCCTGGGAGGAGCAGCGGCGCAGACGGGAATAGAATCGGACCACCGGAGTGACGACTCCAGGAGCACGCGGAAGCCGCCGGGGGCGCGGGGCGCCGGCGCGGCGGTGCCGGCAGCCGGGAGCGGCGGCGCCCCGGTGCGCCGTCGGACAAGGCCACCGCAGCAGAAGCGGCGGCGGCGGAACTCGCGGACCGGCGGAAACCCGGGTCCGGCGCACGCGGGACGCGACTGAAGCCGCGTCCGGATGTCCCGAGCGACACCCCGCGGGTGCCGCGGGGTTGTCGCGCGGGGGCGGCGGCTCCCCCCGTGTCGCTCGAGTTGTCCAGGGCGACACCCTGCGGGTGCCGCGGGGGTGTCACGCGGGGGCGGCGGCTCCCCCCCGTGTCGCTCGGCCGCTCCGACGAGCCGGGCCAAGCTAGCCGAGCCAGACTGGTCCGACCCGGTCGGACCGAGTCGGACCGGGTGTGGCCGACCCAGGGGGGTCGGGCCGGGTCGGCCCGGGCCCGGACACCCCGTCTTCAGGCCGTTTTCGGTCAAAATGCCTGTAACTTGAGCTACAGGCCTCCAAATGACTCGCCGTCAGCGGCAACGCGATCCTTGGATCTAGACGGTTGTTTCGGTATAATGCACTCAAGGTTTCGGAAAACTTTGAATGCGGCCGTGTTGGTTCGTACACGAAACCAATCGGGCTGTCGGAGCGGAAACACTCATATCTTGAGCTACGGACGTCTGATTGGTGTGCCGTCAGCTTTGGTGGATTCCTCTAAGTGAGACGGATCATTTGGCTTACTCCGCCTGAGGTTTGGACGCAAGTGGAGTATAGTCGGGTTGGTTTTTCCTTAAAAACCAACCGGGCCCCTGGGACGAAAAAGCCAATAACTCTCAAACCGGGCGTCCGATTGACGCGCCGTCTGCGACGTTGAGTTCTTGTTGAGGATACGGAACTTTTGGATACATCAACCTCGGACATTGTGTCCATTGATGTATCAGCCTCTCGGCTCGTGGAGCGGACCCTCCCAAATGAGCTTGCTGTGTGCGGGAACCCTAGAGCTGGCTGCGACTGCTACTTCGACAACGACGACCGTGCAGAGATCCTCACTGGACTGCGACGACGACTGTGCAGAGATCCTCAGTGGACTGCGACGACGACTGTGCAGAGATCCTCTGTGGATGTGACGACTACTGCACTCAGTGATCCTACGTGGATCAGTGCTACAGGTCCTGTGTGGGCCTGATCCTATGTGGGTCCAATCCTGTGTGGGTCAGCGCTCAGCGGTTCTGTGTGAGCCAGCGCCTACAGGTCTTGTGTGGGCCCGATCCTGTGTGGGGCTTGTGGGGGTTAGTTACCTATCGATCCTTTGTGGGTCCGACGACTTAGATGGATCAGGGATCATCTTTATCGTCATTCGAAGAAATATACTTGTGTGAGCTGAATCTTGAGTAACTCTCCTTTGTGGATTGTGTTGAGCTTTCCTGTGTGGATTTACTGTTTACTCTCCTTTGTGGATTGTGTTGAGCTATCCTTTGTGCATTTACTGTTTACTCTCCTTTGTGGATTGTGTTGAGCTATCCTGTGTGGATTTACTGTTTACTCTCTTTTGTGGATTGTGTTGAGCTATCCTGTGTGGGTATACATTTTACTTTCCTGTGTGGACTGGGTTGTGCATGGGCTCGGAAGTTGGAGCCGAACGGGAATTGATGAATTAGGTATATGTATGGGAATATACCTAAGCCGTGTCTGATGTTACTTCGTGATTGTATCTTTCTTTTGTGGATTATCCTTTGTGGATTTCGGGAGACCTTCGGGGGTCTCGGGGTCCCTACTGAGTAGCTTATACTCACCCCTTCACGGGCTATGCCCGCACTACGTTGTGTTGGTTGCAGACGACGGACAACGCTGATCGTGGTGGAGGCGTGCGGAGCAGGAGAGTACCTGGAGGTGGACCACTGGGCGGGACGTACTCAGAGCGGTCAGGTGGACCCGAGGAGCAGTGGAGGCTATCTGTACCCACCCTTTAGGTGGGACTTCTAGAGGACGGATCGACGCTGCAGCTTTTCCTTTCAGTTGTTGTTTTTCCTTTCAGTTGTACTTTACAGTTGTGCTTGTATTTCCGGCCCCTTTTACTTTCAGCACAGCTTGTATAGTTTTTACTTAGTGTTTACTTTTCCGCTTGCTTACTCTATGGTGCTTGTTTACTTTTCAAAGGAAATGCCTTCCCTTTTTACTGGGATTTACGCCTTGGTGCTAGTCCCCATCCCCTGGCCTATGGAAGGCGGGCTTGGGGTAGTCACGGCACGGGCCCCGAGGATGGGTCGCGACATATTGATGATTAATATTCACATGATAACTTATTTAATAAAAATTTTATCTATAAAAAACCTCATGTTATTTATTTTCCACAATCTCTATCATAAGCAAAGTGTAATTAGTTGTTATAAATAATATCAAAATAAATGTCACTACAATAGATTAAATACAATTAAAATGAAATTTATTTCGTATAAGGATTTTTAATAGTCTTATCATGTAAGTAATTACATTTTTAATAGGTTATATAAATTATAGTTTCTTAATAGGAAATTTTTCTTATAGTTCACATATTGCATTTTAAATTTTGTAAATAGAAGAATATTTTTCTATAAGTGTTGAAAATATATTTTAATTATCTTTTTATAAAATCGTTGAGTTAATTTATGAAAAAACATAAATAACTGATAATGTTTGGAAAATTAGGGTAAGTTATATAACATGAAAAATTCCTAATATATATATATAGATTAATAGATCACTATACTGAAATCAATAGAACTATATTCTAAGTATGGACCATAATTTTCAACAAATGAAAAAAAATCATCATACATATTATCTCATAATAGAATATAATAATATGAGATATTTATGGATTTGTAAAATTACAATAAAATATAATTTTATGTGTCCTTTGGATAAATAATTATTTTAGTAAAAACTATTTGATAATATTGATTCCATATATATTGTATAAATAAGTGTATGTGTCATTTTTTTATTAAAATGATAATTTTTAAAAAATAAATATTGATTTTTTATTACATATCTAGTTGTGATTTATAATATAAATTTTGAAGTCAATTTTTTTTCTTTCAGTTGGTATGTATTACATAAAAATTAAATTTATAAGGAAAACACATAATAAATCAATGATTTGATCAATATTGATGATCATCATGGGCAGTAATGGGTTATAAATATATACTTTGTTTAGGGTGAGTAGAGGCATATATTATGATACCATATCCACTCATATTATTCTAGATAGAATTGAATTATAAACCCACAGTTTTTATAGGATTTATAACCAAGTGGAAGTATCTGATAAACGTTGGGTATAACTTGCTTCCCTAACCTAATCTTCTAAATTCTTTTTTGGTGAGGTTTATAATATAAGAGAAAATACCTACATGAAAAAAAATTAAATATAATATTGATATGTTTAAAAATTATATCATTTATATGATATCATTATACACATATAGATCATATAGATATTCTATATCATTTCTCGAACTACCTCCTACCCTAAAACTGATTCCTCTCCAATCTCAGCCTCTCACAAGGGTTACTCATTAGGTCTCCCATACAAGGAATTTAAATTTCACATGGAAAAATAATATTTATATGTATTGTAATATGAACCATACATCATTGGAAAGTGATACTACTTATTATAGAAAAATTCCAATGCACATTCTCTCAGTATATCCTCTAACACTGGAATAGTCCTCTTAGTATTGAAATCACTAAATTGGACAAAGACCATATTAATCAATAACTGGGCCACCAATAAATTACTAGAAAACATAAAAAACCATATAATGTCCTAATAATCATATTCAAATATGATAATAATGGGTACCTCATAGAGATGGACTTTCTCACACACATAAAGCCACCCAAAACACTTATCAAAAATATACACTTTGATCATAATGAATTTTATGTCATGTGATATTGGAAAATAAAAACCCATATTGAATAATTAAACCTTAATCCCAATCAAATCCCCATCAAAAAATACATTGGTACACTACCCCATGATTATTTGTAATCATGTCAATGTATTTAAATAATGCATGTATGTAGGAATCACATGTCAAAGAGTTACACAAAAGGCATTATATAAACATTTTATCCTAGATAATTAAGAGTATAAGAATTAATAATGGAATTGGTAGCACCTGTATCAAAAAAATCATTGATAAGGGTATATTACAAATGAATCGTAACTATTATTTCAAAAAGACAAGACTGATCATCCAAGATGACTTCCTTAGTTCCATATAATATCATTTTCACTGCACATTTTTCTTTTTTTTCTTCTTGAGATATCCCAAACTAAGGAGGCATAGTATGCCTACAGTAACCAAGGCTAGTTCTATTCTATTAATGAGAGGTACTCTACTACCCTCATTTTGTCAAAGAAAATGATGTCTTTGAAAGTTAAGAAGTGTACCAAACACCTAATCATGTGGATCTAAAATAATAGTACTAGATATTCCCAATCTAATTATAATTATAGAGTTTTGTAGGTTTTCATTTATTCGCTAAATTCATATGGTCGAAGAAACCACACTTGAAAGATCCACATTTTATCTTAGGTCATATGGGATGATTCAATGATCCAACTATTAGATTTTAGGTCATCACCATACCTTGGAAATAGGTTTCCCTCTTCTACATTCTCCCAAAATTATAGTTCCCACCATTTATCATAGGTATCAACACACATCCTCAAACTATAGCTCCTCAGATTTTGCATTCTTCTAGAGGATCCCTTTTAACCAGGAAACACCCTCGAGTTTTTGTGAATTTTTTTTGAAATAAATTAAATATTCATTTGTTTCTTTCAATGAAATAATTAAAACATTCATTTATCATGATTTTTTTTGTACATTACATCCATCATCAACTAGGAATCTATAATTATAAATTCCAATATGGGGTTTGATACATCCAACACTGACTTTGCGTACATCAAACACAACACAATGTTTCTAAAAAACATAATTTTAATGATATAATTATTTAAATAATATAATTATAACCATGCCCTTAATCAAATTACTATTGAAAACAATAACTACTATTCAAATATTTTTTATATTTTTTTTATATAAATAATACATATCGATGAAGAACGATGTGATTTTTGGTAAAATCCAATAATGTTTTAAAATATAATTTCCCAGAATCAACCTATTTTAATAATATAATTAATTTTAGGAACCTTTTGAAATTTATTTTTATATCAAAAAATTCATTTTTTTGTGAATGTATAAAATAGATTACTGTTAATATTTTGAATTTTTCTAGAAAACTTAATTTTTTATGAATAGTGATAAATACTGCATTTAATTGAAAAAATAACTTTTTTTGATTAAATTATAATTTTAAATGATATTATAAATTTTTTAAGGTCACATTAGTTAAATATTACATCTATAAATAAAATTTTATTCACTAGACTAAAATTCACATTAAAATTGAATATAAAATCAAAATAATATTTTGTACATTCGTCATTATTAGAAACCCATTACTTTGTCCCATATGTAGGATTAACATTAATCTTTATTTTTCCTCTTCTAAGATTTCTCATTTGAAATAGAAATAGCAAACATTGTATTGAGTATAATATTTATAGTATAATGAGACCAATATAATTTGTTAAAATATGATCAGTAAATGTAGTTAAAACTATTCACAACGATTGAGGACAAATGAAGTTTAGTTTGCATCTAAACCATAAATATAATAACAAAATATCTTATACTCTTTTCCAACTTGTTACATATCATTACATTCTTTAGTTATTTCATTTCCTTTCATTATATTTACCTGCTGGTTCAACAATTTTAATTGTTTTTTTGGGTTTACAGAAGGCTGCAGAATATATTCTCATCGTTTACCTTAGGTACACATTGTGTACTAGTTTCTGCATGAATGTTGTTAAGGGGGAGGTCATCATGTGATCTTGTACACATATTTAATGTTGTATCCAAATCATGTTGGTTAAACATTCCATTTTTTAATCTGATGTGATGGGTATTTAGGTTTTAACCTATCGAGTGTTGTTACATGTTGTGACCCTTGGGTACATGTAGTGACCTGGAATGTGCCCATCTTTATGTCACGAATTTTTCAGTTTCTCTTTATTTATTTTTTTTAGAACTCTTGGCTCTCAAACTATAGCTCTCCATATGTGTTTTCCAAAGGCACCCATCCTTCTGGATCAATCCAATTGGCTTTGGATCATCATTTCTCTTGCGGTACAATTCCTAGGTAAGCGCTCTCCCTTATTATTCATATTTCTATCATTCTCCACTATTGGGTTTTTGATGGATCCGCTATTAATTGATGGATATTGGAATGTGGGGTTATATAATTATTCAAGTTTGAGTTTATAGATATCCTTCATCTTCGTTCCCACTGACAGGTTTTGTTGAGAGTGTCGTACTTCTGAAAAAAGGTAGGTGGTTCCGTCCTGATATGGCCAATTGGATTACGATTGCATTTCTTTACATACATAAACTGTTGAGTAAAATTCAATTTATTAAAATTTATTTCAATTTCCATTATGAAAACCATTTCATGTGTATTGGATTATTTGAAATGGGTTTAGCATGAAATCATTAAAACCTCCAAATCCATTGATTTGGGGTGGGTTTGTAAAAATTATCTAATTTAAAAATTTGAATCTAAAATGTGGATTTTATGGAAATGTATTCAATTAAGTTGTTGAATTTAGTTGTGAAAAGTAAATTGTAAAATTAGTATATATTTGTTTAATAGATTATAAATTCTTGAAAATGGAATAAAATGATTTTATTTAAACCCCTTGATTTTATATTGTGAAAGTGGACTGTTTTGGAATAAAACATTTTTTGGTTTTAAATGAAAATCAATATTCATTTTTGAAATGGAAATAAATATTAATTTTGAAAATGGAATTGTTGGATTTATTTAATTTTATGTAGTCCTAAAATAAGTATCCCATAATGTAAGAACTCATTAAAGAATTAGGTTGTTGGGAATTTATTTGGATAGACTCTACACTAATAAAATGTTCTCGAAAAAACATCGTTTGGTCACATTCTCGATTAGTGCGTGATGAGACCCCTTTGGCATCTGTCAGGGGATGTGTGAAAAATGATTTTAATGTTTCCTCATATGGAGTGTGGAATCCTACAACTAGTTTATACAATCATATGTTTTTTAATATGACCATCTTACACACTTTTTTATGAATATTTTAGATATTAATGTATGTAATGTTGTTTGAACTGATCTAAATTCCTACTAAAATTATACAAACTATGTTATATAAATGTTTTATACAATCAATTTTTGTAGAAATATTATATATTTTTATGGAAAAGTGTGTTATTTAAATGTATATTTCCATCATTATGAAAATGTACAACATGTTTTTTTCTCAATGATTTTGATTCTCCAAACATATTTAACATGAAAATGAATTATTTTCCATAGAAAATATATTTTTTTCTTCTATTATAGATTTATTGGTGTTATCCTACTAGGAATAGGCTGACATAATACTTTTTATTTCCAGTCATTCTAAAAGTTCTTCAACAATGTTCGATATAAGGGATGGTATCTCTTTGAGATGGATCCAGCTGTTGATCTATGGTCATAGTGAGTTTTGTCCTTAGTGACATTGGGGTTATTACTAATCATTTTAGTACTTGGGTTTTTGTACATTGAGATTTTTTCCTCCTTTTATTCTATTAATTTACTCATAGTTGAGTTTTCATTTGATAAGCATATTGTTCCTGTTTTATTTTCCTTTAACAGTTTTTTTGAAAAAATCATCTACTCTTGTATATTTTATGATTCCATGTGCTAGTCACTGACACATGGGGATCATGAATTCCCTTCTAGCTATGTATGGGTCGGGTCATTTATTGGGATTCTAGGTTACTCGATCTTGTTTGTGGAAAATTTGTATTAGATGATGCTATTCAATCAATTTTCATGATGACCGTAGGCATTTTTTGAATTCTTTTCGGGGCTTAGTGGGTAGTTTCGATTGATTTCATAGACATCTGTCTTCTTAACTAAACTTATATTGCCTTGGGTGGTTTGGGAATGACATATTATGGATTATTTCTAGTATTTTTCCTATTGAGATTTTTATAGAGATAAATCCAAATATTAATATTAATTATTTAGAGAATAATTTAACTTATTACTTATTTTGTTTATAATTTTAATTTTTTACTTTTATCTACATATGTATAGTTGTGTCATTCCTCTAAGAATGTGTGAGAATTAGATATATGGAGAGGATAATAATGATCCTCAGTAAGAGAATCCTCCATTGGACCCAAATATAATTGAGGTGATTGTGTGCACTTTCCTCGCACTGGGACACACACCACCTCTAGTTCCCACTCGTGATCTAGTTGCAGATCCTAAATAGAATGTTCATCGAAATCATTCACATGAGTTCATTATCTAGAGGGCCCTAGTCTTTAAGGTATCCACTGACCCTCAACATGCTGATGAATGGTAGGGAATGATTGAATGTCTATCATAGATCATGGCGAATTTAGAAGTGTCAATGGTTATGTCTTCCACCTTCATGATGTAGTTACCGATAAGGATATGGAGGGGTATGATTGTGATGATAGGGAAACATAATGGCTTAGAGTAGAAAGAAATAAATTTTATATTCAAAAATTATTTCTGTTTAGAGTCAATGTTGTTGGAAATGTCTATATAATTATTCATGATTGAGTAGGCTGAAGAACACATGAATGAGTATTAAAATCACTTATCCAAGATTGAGAGTTTTCTCCTAATACTGTATCTAATAATAGGAATATGTCTTGATGTATATAGTTGTGATATCGATCAAATATCCATTCGTAGGTATTCCTGCTGAAGCTACCCACATATGGCGATTTGCAATATAGAGATATAATGGTTGAGAAGAACCTTGCTGGGATTCCAGGGTTGATTAGAGTTACATTTTTTCCCTATGTGTATGTTGGTGACCTCCTTGTAGAATAGAATAATAATTATCCCATGGTAGTTCTCAACGATAGATTCATTCTAGACCTCATATATCTCATGGGGATGTTATTTGGTTTTCTCGAAAAATAGAAATCCATGACATTCTACGAGGGTTTTCACTAAAGAACCAATGGAAAAGAGTTCTTGTGGATGTTTGAGAGACTTATAGAGGTTCTACCATCCCATATATACTCTTCTTAGTGGGATATGATTTACATATCCTCCAAAAACTATGGCCTAATGAAATACTTCCCATTCAAGAGGGTGCAATCTCATGCATCTGGAACAAATCTTCTTTATTAGGTAGAAGAGTATCCAGAGGATGTAGACAGTGTTCCCTTAATTGAGAGAAGTATCATTACAATTTATTCATCATTATTTTCTAAACTATTTTATACTAGGTTATCTCACTATATTATTTCTACCCCTATCATTAATATAAAAAATAATCCTATAGAGAAACATTATTGTATTAATGAAATTAATACACCATATGGTACGTAGGGATATAATGGTCTCTATATTCATACATTTTTCATATCATTATCAGACAATGATCTATCTTCGAGTTATCTGGTTCTTGATATTACATCCCTTGATAGCTTATTCTGAATGGACATGCTCATTACCAAATAAGTAAAAATTGATTGTTATCTTCGATAGGTATACTTTAAAAAACATAGTGGTGTACCTCTGGTATTTGAAGGAGAGTTTTACCAAAATTCGAGTATATATATATATTCGTATCAATAGTTGAGGAAATTTATATTAGTTTTTGATTTTGATCATGATAGAGATTCAATAGGTGGTAGTCTCGCTCCATTAAACATTGAGTTCCCAAAACATTTCTTACAGATTTCTCTAGTCTACCACTAGTGTCAGAGATAATTTTCTATATTGAATTGATTAATGGGACTCAACCTGCCTCTATTCACACATACTGAATGGATATGGATGAACAAAAGGACCAGAATTCCCTACTGGACAGTATTCTGGGGAATGAATTTATTCATCCAAGTGTGTCACTGGGGGGCTGCAGTAGTTCTCATTACAAAAAAGACTAACATTCCTATTTTCCTATGTTTCAATTATCAAAAAAAAAATCATGTTATGATAAAGCCAAAATATCAATTTCGATGTATTTTGATCTATTTGATCATCTAAAATGGGTGAAATGGATTTGGAAGATTGACATTTGATCAGTTTACCATCATTTGATTATAATAGAATCTGCAATTCCGAATACCACCATTTATAGAAGTATAGACATTAGTAGATCCTTTTTCCGCTTTGGTCTGACCCATTCTCCTATTATTTTCATGGAATTGATTAACATGATTTTCTATTAGTATTGGGATAAATAGGTGGTAGTCTTTACTGATGACATTCTTGTCTACATCATATTTGAGGTGGATCATGTGCAACATCTGACAATATTTTTGAGGATAACCAGAAATTAGGGATTTGTTGGCATTGAACTAGTCCTAGGAGGATCATGTGTATCATATAGATTCGAGATGTGAAATTATTGGAATATGTGGTGTCTGAACAATGTGTATCAGTTGATCCTAATAAGGCTATGGTTTTCATGAATTGAAGGAATCCAAAAAATCTCTTCGAGATCAGATGATTCTTGGGATAAGTTGGATATTACTGAATTTTCATGAATTACTACTCAAAACTATCATATTGGTTGAATTATTTGGCTTTCTGGGGGATAATTTTTCATGGGATGATAAAATTCAGAGTTCTTTTGTTGAGCTAATACATCGGTTGATTAATGTTCTGGTGTTGACACTTCCAAAATCCATGTAGGGAAATGTGTGCATTTGCGAAGCATCATGTTTAGTCATGGGGTGTTTTCTTACGTAGGGTGATTATGTAGTAGATTATAGATATCATCCACATAATACCCATGATAAATATTATTCAACCAATGACCTGGAACATGTAGCAGTGGTGGACACACTTAAGAGTTGGCAGCACTTCCATTTTTTATGAAAGGTTTATGGTGTATTCAGACCATGAAATCATGACCTATATCATTTGTCAGAATAATTTGAATATATGGCATTGGTGGTGGGTTGAATACCTATATTATTTGGACCTACCCATTTCCTATGCACCAGGGAAAGGGAATGTCATTATAGATGCATTAAGTAGGAAACCTCTAAACCAGGATCTAAATGAATCCTCAAATGAGTAGAATTTTATGTAACTCTATACATAGGTGCATATTAATTTTCTTGAGGAAGGTAATAAGGTATACCTAGCCAATATTAAGTTTAATTATACTCTTATCAAGATGATTCTTATAGATAATTATCTAGATGATTATTTCTATATCATTAGAGACTCTATTTATGGTGAGAAAGCTGTTTCCCAGTTGACATTCAACCAAGACGGTGTTCCATGCTATTGTAATCACTTCATTGTGCTATTATCAGCAAAGAATAAAGTGATGGGATATATTCATAACTCCTAGTGGGTTGTTCACATAGTAACCGAAGTGATGTTCTATTACATGAGGTGGTAGTTTAAGTGGTTAGGTATGAGGAGTGATATTATTGATTTTCTCTCTCATTAGAATACATTCAAGTAATTGATATCAGAGAACCCCGAACATATGGGTATACATTATCCACTTCATGTGCCTACATCGATATGGGATAATATCTTTATGTACTTCTTTGTCTCGGTTCCTATTTACCCTGAGAAAGAAGAATTCAATAAAGGTCGTGATTGGAAGATTAACCAAGTCATCTCACATAGTTCCCATTTGAGATATGAACAATGTTGAGGAGGTGGTAAATCACAATGTGATAGTGATTTTCCATTTTCATGGAGTTCCATATGATTTTGCCTCTGATTTGGGTCCCGAATTTACTTCTCAATTTCAAAGAGGTCATCTTGAGTCACTGCGATCTTAGGTCTATTTTATCATGAACTACCACATGAAATTAGATGGATGGAATGAAATAAATATTAATATTCATGAGGATATTCTTTGGGCCAATGTTATCAAATTAGATGGTGCTTGAAATGTTCTCTATGACATGGAAAAGTTTTCATAAAATAATAGTAACCATTCTGTAATCAGAATGGTACCATTATTGTACATTTATATCCATCCTTGTAAATCACCATAGTGTTGGTCGTATGTTGGGGAATGTCAATTGGTTGGACAAATATTGGTGATTGATATGATAACTAATGTTTTATTAATTTATTAGAGGATGATGACAACACAAAATTGATATATGTCTTATGATGATTTTTGACATAGGATTTTGGAATTTTTAGTGGGTGACTAGTTTTTCTTCTTTGTTTCATCGTGGTTGGGTCATCGATGGCTTGGGAGATAAGGGAAGATTTCTCCTAACGTTTTTGGACATTTCTAGTTTGTTGAGTAGTTGGAAAAGGTATCTTACCATTTGGATCCTCCACCATAGGTGATGTCAAAACATAACATGTTCCATGTATGGATGTAGTGGAAGTATACACCTGGTACTTCTCATGTTTTGAGACAGAGTGATCTTAAGAATGAGACTGGTTTATTTTTTACTAAGAAACCAATTAGGATAGTTGATATTGAAGTCAAGGTTCCTCTTTGGAGGACGATACCTTTGGTTTTTTTAATATGGAAACATGGATCTAATAGTAAAAGGAAATCATATTGCGAGGATATGATGAGCGTGAAATGGCCTCATATCATTGGTATGTAAGGTTTTATATTTTATTTATATGGGAAGAATGTTTTTTATTAAGGGTAGATTGTTACATCTTGTAACCTTGATTGAATTATTTTTTCCCTTTCCCTGTGTATACCATTTAATTCAATGATTTTAGAAGTGTTTTTCTAGTTTTACTACTAAATATAGAAAATCGACCCGTTGTGTACTGGTTGGTGGAAGAGTGTCGTGAAGGTGGTAGTTATGTTTTGAGCTTGTAAACATATTGAATAGTGGGTACATGTCATGTTAGGTAAATATATCAATTTTTAATATTAATTGATAGGTTTTTCAGTGTAACATTAACAGAAATGAGTACTAGCCATGTCTCATTGTTACATAACATGACCTATCTCACTTCCATATTAAATTCAAGTGTTTTCCAGTTTTTCATGGCCGGTTCTTTAAGTTTAACTCGTCGTTTCTCTTGTGATGAGATTACCTAGTATGTGATATCGCTTATTTTCCATTTTTCTCTCTGTATCCTCCTGCGAGGATTCAATGCGTCATTTAAGAATTGATGGATCTCTACCATGTGGAGTAAAATATTGCTTCTAGTTTGAGTTTCAAGATCTCCTTCACCTTTGTTCTCATTGACTTGTGATATTTTGACTGTTGTTCTGCATGAAAGAGTTATACGATACTATCCTGATTTTTTCTATCTGATTACCATTGTATAACATTATTTACATCAATTTATGAGCTAAATTTTATTGCTTAAACATTCGTTAAATTTTAATAATAAATCCTAATTGTAGTGAAATGGGTGATTCAAAATTGTTTTTGAACGAAAACTTGGAATACACCCAATTCTGTTGAATTGTTGTGGATTTGTAGAAACTAGGTAATTTAAATTTTTGAATTTAAAATTTTGATTTTATGAAAATGTTTCCAATTAAATTGTTGAACAAAATTCTGAAAGTGAATTTTAATAAATGATTGAATTATTTTTGAATGGATTTCAGTCTCATTAAATTGGATTAAAATTATTTAATAGAAACCCATTTGTTTTATCTTGGGAAAGAGGCATGCTTTTAAATAAAACCCGTTTTTGTTTTTTATGAAATGAAATTGAAATTTTTTAAATATAATTAAGGGATTTATTTTATTTTAAACAGTATTAAAATACATATCATACCATTTAATGAACATGCATGTGTTACATAGTTGGTGAGTTATTTGGATACACTCTATGTTATGTCAATGATCTAAAAGAACCTATGGTGTCACATACCCGATGGGAGGGTGACGAGTTTCCTCGGTCCATTGTTATGGGGATGCTAGTATACTCATTTTGATGTGTACCCAAAGAAATATTATAATCCTATAGGTGTTCAGTACTATCATACCTTTTGAAATATGACCATGTTAGTCATTTATTTATATTTGATATACAATTGTATGCCAATGTAGTTTGAACTGCATAACATGCATGATGAATTTATATATACATTTTTATAAAAATGTTTTAATTTATAAAATGATTTTTATACATTCCATATTTTTTATTGATAAGAATGGGATTTTAATATATCTTTTCATCATTTTAAAAATTAATAGGTTATTTTTTGTAAATATGATTTTTATTTTCCAAATCTATTTACACTGAATATTGAAATCATTTCATTTGATAGCATATTTTTGTTATTTGATAAGGAATATTTGGTGTTATCCAATTGGATATAGTCTCACACCATACTATTTCATTCAATAGATTTAGAACATATTCATACATGTTCAAGAAAAGGGAATGGATCCCTTGGATGTTGATCTAGTAACACAACCATGGTCTTGGTGTGTACTGTCTTTAGGGACCCGATGATTTTTCTTCCTATTTTTGTACATGTATATCGGTGCATTGTGATTTTATGCCTTGTTGTAATCTATTACATTACTAACATTTTAGTTTACATTTTATATTCATACTATTATTTTTTCCCTCATTATTGTGGAAAATAACATTCCCACTTGTAGGTTTTACGATGAAATTTGGTAGTCACCGACCTGTGGGGATCAGGAAAGGCCTTCAGGCTATGTCAGGGTTGGCATAGTTATCTGGACCCTAGGGTAAACTGGCTTAGTTCCTTACACAACACCCATTTTTAGGTCATAGTTCTACCATGAACCATTCATTTATGAGTTTATTTTTGGTATTCTAGGACTATAATTTCATAATATCATGTGCACTTATAACTTGTTTCTAAAATAACCAAAGGAGTCATTTTCTTTTGAAATAAAAATCCACCAACTCTCCAACAACTTCACTGCTCCATAAACTATTAAATTAGGAAAATCCATATATAATCCTCTTTACAAAAACCCATATCCACATCCTTTAATCCTTCTATTTGGATTATTTAAATACATGTAATCCTTTTGGAACAATCCAAAAGGAGTTACTTGATCAAGAGGTAACATTTTATCTCATGCCCCTTCATTTGTTTTCATTATAAACCCCATCCATTTTATTTTTTTCCATGATTGTATAACAATAATAGGATTCCAAATAGAATAATATTTAGTTATTCTATGTATTCAACATTCACTTACAAACAAATCCATCTATTGGATAATGAAAATATTGATAATGTGTATAATGAACTACCTCCTAACTAAATGATGATTGCTCAATTTTCTTTACCAATTGTCATGGTGGAAATTATGATTGATAATATGTTTATATAAGATATATGTATAATTTTTATAATGTATTTATGGTTAGGTAATATTTATTCAGAACATAACATTATGCCTTCCATCATTTGTATAAAGAACAATTTCATTTGAGGAAGTGTGGACTACTACCCACTAATTGTGATATGATAAGTTAATACCCTAAATGGATTGAATTATGAATTAATTTAGTGAATTTGAATGATATGTATGATATAATAAACAGAAATAACATTCTAGCATATGTACATCCTTCTGCATCAATGAATTGTGCTTTTCATTTCATACATACAATATATATATATATACTATATATAAATATATCATTTTTACCATTATATAATCAATATATATTTATAAGAAACAATGATATATCGAACTATGAATAATTGGAAGTCAAATGTGAATATTACCTAATGTGAAACCATAAAATAGGATGATGATGAAGAGGTTAATATATGCTCATAATAAATACCTATAGGGTATTATAAATAATGATATAGTTTATTAATATATAATTAATAAATTTATCTTTATTATATACATGGTTCATGATAGTATGACGAGAGTCAAGACACACTGTTAGAGTAATTCTTCTCACATTTTATTTTCTTGAGATACATGCTATGTTTCCACTCCTTGATTTTTTCGGGGGTGTAGGTACATCACATGATTTTAATCAATATATGTTTTACATAATTTTATGGGTATTAACATATCACAATTAAGATCATTCTTTCATGGGGGTTATGTCTCAAATTCTACAAAATTGGTAAAAAAATATTGTATCTAATTGACTTTATTGAGTCTCATGTATAGTTATTCACATAAACTATTATTTCATGGCCAATATACATGAATTTTATATCATGAATCTCTGCATTTAAATGAAATTTTTTAGTAAGGTAATTTCATTTTACTACATGAAGTGTATGGTCCCAAGTAACCATGTGGTAAGTGGTTAATGAAACAATCTCATCATATTTTTGAGATTGATAATAAATAACCATCTTTGATGAAATCCTATGTTAAATATATGATTAAAAATAATGATATTACTTGTAATATTTTCATTTCTATTATTAGGATGTTTTAGAACAATTTTTTCCACTCTTTGGTACTTAAAATAATAATTTTTTGTAAAATCTGACAACCTTCCTTTTGGTCACCAATATACTATATAAAAAAATGACGATTTCAATAATGTTTTAAAAATTGATTTCAAAAAATCACTAAATACCATTTTCAATAAATAGTAAATTAATTTTATATTTTTTCAATGAATTCATTATATTTTTCAAATATACATTTGAAGAAAAATGTTTTTTAAAAGGATTAATCTTGCAGAAAATGTGTTTTCATACAATAGAGGATATTTTACTATAGTAATTTTATTATAAGATCTGTCAATATTAGATAGCTTGTATGAGAACATCCATTGGAGTTACTCGATTTTTATAGGGAATTTATTCAATGTTGTAATTCATATACTTTATCAGAATGGATTTTATATTTTTGAAATGGGGTTTACGTAACACTTTTCACATTCACGGGTTCTATTGTTTCGAAACTCAATTCTATTATTTGGTAAAATTTATGATTAAATGATTATGAAACCTATCTATTTATACTAGTTATTATATGATTTCCTGATTATAACACACATTTCATTTCATGGGCTATGATATTATTGAATTTGATTCTGTGTCACATGTATGTATGATCAAAATTTGATATGGATGGGACCTATATCTCCATCCACTGCATTCTATATTAATTTATATCTAATGAGATAGACTATGATGGTCTTGGTAATGAACTGTCACTCTAAATAAGGTCACATTAGTGAACCACAACTACAAATATTATACGAGAATTTAACTCATTCTACTAAGATGTCTGTGGGACTGAACTATGATTTCCAAGATGGCATGTGGAGTGAACCAATAATACCAATATAGAAAGGGGGTAATTTCTTGTCTACTATGTAAATTATATTATATGATTTGGTTACTGCAAAAATTCTATGTTTCATTCTTATTTAATGCTTTCATGGATAATTTTCATTATTTTATTTTATTATTTATGTCTTATGAACTTCCATGATTTATTACATGGTTTTTGTATTTGATATTTTAAATTCATGGTATGATCCTATATTTTCATGATCATTTTATCTTACCATTAAACTCGTGAATATTATTACATGTATCCCTTTTATCCCCTTACAGAGCATTTGAGATCACACACTATTACATTTCGTTCCCCATGTTATGAAGATATTTATATTGTTTTATTTGTCTCCGAAGGGTTCTAGTGGAGAAGAAAATATGGGGAGATAATGTATGACATTTATGTACCAATAATTATGCTTCCATTATTCCAATGGTAATAAAATAGTATGTTCTTCAATCATTTGTTTTTGTAATGTTTGATGTATTCTTAAAAAGTTATATAATTTTATTGTTTTTCCTAATTTTATATTTATAGGTGGTATCATGGGAAATTTATAGTTAACCTTTGGAAACAACATTGTGAAACCCCTCATGAAGACCGTAAGGACATGTCTAATGATAAGTATAAGGATAATACAGGGGTTAGGAAAATGACATGGAATATTGTTAAAGGATTGAGTGAGTGGTTATTAGAAGTAAAAACATTTCTAGATACCACAAGTGGATTTGGATCCATAAAAGATGTGCATAGTGGTATGAAGTTTGATTGGAAGTTATATGCATGACTTAGGGAAATCTGGTACATGGCATCAAGCCTTGATGCACAACTATTTTGACAGTCCCTTGGTATATTCTATGGAAATTCACCAAATCATCATGAATTTTCATGATGTATTTTAATATAAGTTTTCTATGAATAACCTATGGTAAAACTCTTGTTTTTTAGATTAAAGAATGTGTCATAATTAAGAAATACTATAAGTTGTTTTTCATGACCAAGTGGTTCTTCATTATGATTAATATTTTACACTATTTTATTTATGGTTTTATGAATGGAGAGGACCCAAAAGAACAATATTAATGGTGATTTGGATAGACAATTCATAGATTTTCCACCTCAACAACAACATTCTATTAGAGATGGAATGAAAAATCATATATATGTTATAAAAAAAGAATTCAACACCTATAAATCATGGTGGATTTCGTATTGGACAAAATATGGAACAAAAATATATTTAATCCTTCATGAGGAAAATCCTTCCTTCTTTCAGAGGGTCTTAAGATCCACTTGTTTCTGAACGATGAATAATTATCATGGAAATAATATTCTCTATTCATCCATGTTTAGAACATGACAATGTCATTTTTGGCTGTTTATCGGTTAGAAGGAAAAAATATTAATTGTGTAAACTAATGTAGAATTCAACATTGTAATATAAAATTTAATCCATGGATTGATTTGAGTTCATAAACTTATTTTTATGACTGGTTCCTTCTCCATATTCTTTATCTCTAGATGGAGAAAGAGTTCCTTGAGTTAAATTAAAGAGATGATGAATCTTATGGTACCAATGAGGAAAATTCCATGTTACATGAGATGTACACATCATTAATTATCATCAAAAAGACTGTAAAGTTTATATATTATTCACTGGTTGAAAGGAAATTCTCACAAGGGCATTGTCCATAATATAATTTAGTAGATATGAATATATTTTTTGTTGTGGATTAAAAGTCGATATGGATGTTGGAGTCACATATAAATCTAATGGTTTTGACAAGAAGAGGAATATAGAGTTTAAAGGAAAATCTTAAAACCATGAATAAAATAATATGAATATTCCTTTATTATTTTAATGGGGGAAGAATCATCGAAAAAATCTCCTTACACGGTCAAATAATATATTTAATTTTGGAAGGGAATTAAATAAGGCATCTGATTGTCGATGTGATGGGAAGAATTTGTGTAATGTTTTGAATGGGGAAAAGTTGAAAATAATTCAGCTCCCACAATTTTGTGCATCATGTTTACGGAGAATGGGAATTAATCTAACCACATCCCAATCCTAAGGGGTGATGATGATGATCGACATCAGTAACCTCATAAGGTGAAGGATAAGGGGATTTTCTCATAGATTCTCTATTTCTAATGATGGGTGATATAATGATGTGAGTAAATATACACTTACCATCCACTCTAGAACTTCTAATGTCATATTTGATTCTATATATACCCACTCATTCATATGTATAGAATTTTATAAGTGTTTTATGATTCCAAAAAAATCAATTTGATGAAGAATTAGTACTGAAAATACTTCATGGTGAAATGATTTCATCTGAAGTTGGTGATTTCTGCCTTGTTAAATATTGTCTTAATGATATTCCTTAAAATATTTTAATTTAAACTATTTTTTAATTATATTTCATATTAGGCATTTATTTTATTTCTCTATATAAATCCACATCAAATGTCACGGAAGGTAAGTTTAATTATGATGTTATAACTCTCCTATGATCATCTATCTATGCGATGATAAGTATGATCTTCATGGGGGTATTACATCCAGTTTATGGGGATTAATTTCCATTAAAAAGGGCAATTTATCTCAAATTGATGTGTAGAGAATAAACATTAACGATATTCCTATTTGTTGGAATTTTTTTTGTTATATTTCTAAAATGGTTGTTTAGTATCCCAAAAAAACATGATGGTGAGTTATCAATAGAACTAATACCTAGTTACACACAAATTTCTAACTCCCCATATATAATAGTCATGATTGAGTTACAATAATTGAATAAGTGACTCCAAGAAAAAATTGATAATGGATTCAATCAGCCATGTGTGTCACCATGGGGTTCACTGTGTAATGCCCTAACCCCAGTGACCCAGAATTGGTGCATTATTATATAACATTGGCATGATAAAAGGATTCATGTCCGAAAAAACCTATCATTTTAGTATACTTGGAATTACTATTCACATACATATGTTTAACATTACATCATGAAATGAAAAAACAACATTGTGTCCCCTTTGAACACTCTAATGTCCCATATCCTATTCATGCATGTTAATTGAAATATACTTCATTGCATCCTATGAAAAATAAAACATTAGAAAGTGATGATATCAGATGCTTAGTAATGATAACAATATATTAGAAACTATCATAAAAAAGATTTAACATTTAAGAAAATGTAAAAGACTAAACCACCATCCTTTTGATCTTTAACTTCCGGATTATATGGAAATGCTAAATCAAATAATGCCATTTACATATTCACATGGATTTTCTACTAGTCGAATAATCACATGTAATATCAATATCCAGTTTCATAATGATGGAATTCATAATTCCAGACATCATAACCACATATTCAAGGCCTCGTTCCAAGACTTCAAATAAGATTTTCTCAACGCCTTGTACTGAGACACTAGTTTTTCTCAGGAGACCTACGGATTCAACGGAAAGAAATAGTGGGTTACACATGTCACTTACTAAGTCCAATTAATTCCTCATATAAAAGCGATAAACATGATATAAAAATTCATATTAAAACTAGCATATGAAATTTCAATATTTTAACCACAATCCATGAATAGCCTAAAAATAGAACATCCATAGTCAAACATAACACATTAAATAAAATACGGGTGGTTGTATTATGATAAATCATCCTCAATAAAGAATAAAATACACTAAAGTATATGAACATGGATGAAAAAATTCATTATAAATATTTCTATGAAATATCCCTTTTTCTTGAAAACATTTAAATGTCGCACTATTTATCAATAAAGTCGTTTAATTTTTTTTAAATATAAGTTTCCCACACCACATTGAAATATTTTAAAAAATAATTTTATTTTCAAAAAATTTATGAACATATAAATAAATAATTAAAACCAATTTTAATCCATTGACATTAATGATAATTATTTAGAAGAATAAATATTTAAAACATTCAAAACAATGTTTTAGTTAAAGAGTTATTAACCAAATAAGAGATGCTTGAATACAAGTAATTGAGGAATAACACTGATCAAAAAATTATAATATCATGAGTATAAATTGAATCATTATATAATATGTCAATGGATAGTATATACACCATATAAAAGTGAATTGGGGCATAATGACAAAAAGTACTCAATAGAATGTTAATTGAGAAAAAATACCTTATAAAGTCTATATTCCTATATTAAGGATAAATCAATGGAATAATTATGTGTGAAAAATATAAATACACTCAATATAATTGGATATTCAGTTTAAATCAATCATATTACATTCATGAATATTCTTGTAAAAACAAATCCAATAACTTGGATGTTTGTCTCTGTGAATGAAAATTGAGTTAAGATTACCCTTAAAAATTTCATATCATTGAATGTGAATTTATAAATGGAGGGATTATGTGTATAAAAGGTATAACCACACGACAAGAGAGTGTAGATTAGTACATAAATAATAAATAGTTATTCCAGAAAAAATCATGGAGTAAAATAATCAATGAAGTATGCATAAAGCCCAATGAGTGGAAATTAAATTTTGAAACTCCCATAAAAGTTTGGTAACATACATAAAATACACCCCATTTAAGAATTATCATAAAATGAATATATAAATACCCATAAATTAATGTATATTACACAACGAAAAAAATCATGGGTAGTGCATTAACCACTCAAAAGATAATAGTGGAAATATAAGAAGTGAGATGAAAACCATACCATGTATATTTCCTTAGTAGGTTATAAATTATCCTCCTATAAAAGAGTTAAATAACTGTTATTATATTATATAAAAACCACGTACATAAATATGATATCATATATGATCTTCTAATATTTGTTTTAATACTATTTTAGTAATAACATTTTTTCGAGTGTTAACTGATTCATTTCCCTTTATATGTAAGGTTACGTAAGTCACCTTTGTTATGGATAGTATTAATTTGATTCATATTAATAATTATATTAAGTTCTTAAAAATTATTTTTAATCATAAAATGATATTTATACTAGAATGGTTACGAGGGGGAATGAATCTCATTGCTTTTGTGGAGACGGTAATCCTTAGGTATGCACGAGGGACAATACCATTTAATTGAAGATGAGATAGTTTATAAATATATTTTATATCATATATACTGAAGAATTAACATGTTATATTTAATATTTAAATCAATTATACATCATTTTTATACCCATCCAAATAATTATGTGTTGAATAACAACTACACCCCGACATGGAGACAGTAATCCGTACATACACACGTATGGTGAATTTGTCGTTAATAGAATGTATAGAATAATGAATATTGTTGAACCATATTTATAATAACATCATAGTATGTAGAGAGTACTTGAGTGATTATTTTGGTTGGGAATCAACAAAGAAATAGGAAATGGAAGAAAAAATGAACTTGAAAGAGGGTGGTGAAATTATTATCTCTTCTTTGGGTGATTCCTTTTTGATGTGATCAAAAGGGCTTCTTAAGTTGGCTTTATTATCAAAGTAAGGACTGAAGGATGTAGTGACAGTGGTTGGGAGGATATTTTGGCAGGTCTTGGCTGATCAAAATGGCTTTGTGGGTGTTAAATTAATCTAAGGTTATGTACCCTTTTATAAGACAAGTGTGTGTCACTTTAGGAAAACCATGAAATATTATTTTATTATAAATCTTTTTGGTTTATAATGGATCAAAATTGATTTATTTCAATGTTAAAGTGTATATGGGTCGAATTATGCTCAAAAAATATGTTTTAGACATGTTTAGGTCACCATATTAATATTATGTATTAGATTTAACTATTGGTAAAGTAGTTTAACCTTTACCATGTCTTCATATAACTATACGGTTAATAACAATACTCTAAACATAAAATAGAACTTCATGTAGTTAATTAATGACATATTTAATATTATTTAATCCCTTTGGTCGAACCTTTGATTTTTAGGAATATTATAACAACCAATAATGTAGTATTTGTTTTAAAAACTTATTTAGAACAATTTGGACACTATATAGTATTTGGGTTCTTGTGAAAATAATAATAGTGTGATTAATTCAAACCAAAATTACTTAATCAACAGAATAATGTCATGTTAACCTAGAAAATTTGGTTAATTCATCAAAAGACTTATATAAAATTTATTTTCATATTTATAATATCATATATTTTAATCATTCATTAATAAGGTAATTACAGATCCATCATTGTGTCATAAATAAATTTATGTATTTAATGTCCAAAAAAATATAAATAAAATATCATCATGTAGGAAATCGTTTTATCTTTCTAATGAATATTTATAGTTGAATTTATCTTATGTATAACTCTATATAAAAAATAGTTTTGTAATTGAACATTTAATTTAACACTTTTAAATTTTCTTTAAATAAAATAATAATAAATCTTGTAATCTAATTAATGTGGAACAAAAGTATCATATTTTATTCCTAATGTTATTTTGTCAAATTATACTTATCCAATAAAATTAGGATATCTGTTAATTGAATTAAAATATCATTGTTACCTTTAATTACCGCATTTACTTTTAATCGTGGTAAATAAAAGTCAAAAGATTCTATTCACCGGTAATTATTTTGATCTTATTGAAAAAAGATTACGTACTGATGTCAATGGTGTCTCTTGTATTTTTTAAATTCACTTCATAGAAGCGGTAAAATTATGATTCATGCAAATTTGCAAATTCTCCTAGAAGGTGTGTAAAAGACTGTTAAAAAGTCTAATAATCATTTTTATATAAAATTTTAATATAAAAATTACTCCAATGAATAAAATTTAAATAATATAGGTTTTATTTATTTATATTGACATAAATAAAATAAAATAAATAACTATTTAAATAAAAAGTCGGGTTTTAAACAATAACACAGCCTTTTTCACTATTCATCAAAAAATGGAATGTTTTCAGAAAAATACCATAAATTCACCCTAAGATAATTTTGATATTTCTATTTCAAAAATGAATTCTATTTTATGAAATAATAAAATATAAGTATCATTAATTTATTTAAAATTAATTATCATTGTTAGAATGGAAATATGGTTTTTTATGAAGTAAAAACTATCAAAATATTGACATGTGTTTATGTCATATTTAAATGTGAAATTACTTTTAATGATCTAAATTGTATTAAATGATAAAAATATAATATTTTTATACATCAAAACCACTCAAATGCATAATTTATCACTATAAATTTTTTTTATTAAAAATGATGTTTTCAATTAAAATTTTGTTTTTTTCACTATTAATCAAAATATGAATGTTATAAGAAAAGTACCAAATATTTTTCCAAAATAAAAATTTATGTCTGCATTCTAAACATGAATATAATTACATTATATTGAATACATAATAGTGTCAAATATTGGTTTTAAAAAGGGGTTTCCATTAAAATGTGGTAAAATTTCATTTTTTTAAAAAATACTTCTTTTATCTGAAAAAAATGATTTTGTTATTATATTATGTCTAAGAAACACATAATATGGGTTATAAAATTAAATGGAGTATATAAAATTCAAAATTAAGTTAATATTATTCATAGTGGGTTTTCAACGGGTAGTTTGGTAGGTCATTGTGTGCTTGAACTCGGTGTAGCATGTATCAAAAGCTATTAATTTATGTTAAATAATATATCTTACTATAAAATCTAGGGGTGTTACACACTGGTTCTTTTTTTGGAAGGGAAATATTGATCAATATGAATTTTAATTGATTATAAGGAGGGGAATAAGATAAAAATCTTGAACAATTATAAACTTCCCCATATAGATGACTTGTTTGATCAATTGTGTAGAGCTCGAAACATTTTCAAGACTGGCCTTCATTATATATATCATCAATGGATGGTTAGTAAAGATTATATAAACAAGAAAATATTTTATAAAATGTCTGAAGACTATGAATATATATTGAATCATTCATTTTATACTAATTACAAGTTATCATCTTGGATTTAATGAATAACGTCTGTAGAGATTAACTTCATTTTTTTGGGTAGTTTTTGTTGATTATATTATTATATATTTAATGAAAATGGAAGATGTTGAAGATAATTAAAATTATACTTAATATCCTATATAAGGATAATCAATATGAAATATATAAAATGTGTGAATTTTGGTAGCAAAAGTTTTAATTTTTTCATAATCCCAATAGATGGTATAACAATAGGTCTATTAGGGATGTAGGTTATTGAATGTTGGACTAGACCAACCGTGATTACAGAGACATGTAACATTCATGTATTAGATTTATTTTATATACGATTTTTTGATAATTTATTCTGAATATATAATTCAATGTCAAATTAAACATGGAATAGTGTCATGTTCCTTTCGACTGATGAATGTGAGTAAGATTTAATGAAAATGAGGAGATGTTTGGTCAGTGAACTTGTGAATACATTACCAAGTATTAGATTAGGGGTTTTAATATATTATTATGAACCCAATAAGGTATTGAAATGTGTTCTTTTGAATAATAACATCGTTATAGCCTATTCCTCATGCTATTTTATGATTCATGAGCAGAAATACCAAAATCATTATTGGTATTTATCATCGGATTTTTTTTTCATTAATGATCTGGAGGCAATATTTTTATGGTGAATAGTGTGATATATATAAAAATCATAATATTATAATATATATATTCGCATAAAAGGATTTTCACATGAACCAGATAAGACAGATGGAGTTGATAAAGGATTATGAAAGCTTAATACATTACAACCATGGGAAATACAACGACGTGGTCAATGCATTCAGATGTAAAGATAACGATATCTTATATATTATGAGGATAAAAAATAATCCAAAATTTCAGTATTTTCAATCGATGGATATATTAAACCTAATAGAATGGAAAACATTATCTTCTCTAATTAATTTTCAAACCTATATCAAAGTAATGATTAAGGAGGAGCATAAGGATGGCGAAGATCTGAAAAAGAAAATCAGAATGTTTCATGAGTTTAACCTTGACCAGGATGTAATGATTAGGTTCAAGAACTATGTATGTTTTCTTTCCATACGAAATTTCAAGAAGGTCATATTAGAGGAATCTTTTTTTTGTTAAACTTATATTCATCTTGGATGTATGGTGATGTATAGAGACTTGAAATAATACTTCTGGTGGGATGGACTGAAGAAAGATAGCACAAAGCTTATATCACAGTTCTTGGTATGCCCACAAGATAATGCGAAAAGATAAAATTCAAGGGGAATTTTTCGTCCATTGCACATACTAGAATTGAAATGGGATAAAATCACTATTGATTTTCTTATTGGACTAACCAATACCTCGGAAGGGTTTAATTCTATATGGGTGATAGTCGATTGCCTTAGATAGACAACACATTTCATCACTATAATATAAAAATTCTCTCTATATTAGCATTACATGATTTAAATTAATTAAGGTTTAAGGTAGCATAGTGTCCCAAATTCCATTTTATTATATTAGGATTCGAGGTTTTCTTAAATGTTCAGGTGAAATCATCAAGAAGAACATGACACAGAATTGAGTTTTAGCACTTCTTATAATCCTCATATAAATGTTATGTCAAAAATAACAATTCAAACCATAAAGGATATGTTTATATCATCATCTATATATTTGAAAAGTGGTTGGGATCAATAAATTCATCTAGTATACTTTTCATAAAAAAATATATTTTAATCAAGCATTCACATGAAACCTTATTAATCTATATAAGGGATGAATTGTAGATCTCCATATTATTGCGTTGAAGTTAGAGGGAGAATTCTCTAAGGACATGAGACTTCTGAATAAATTTTAGAGAAGGTTAGAACAATTCAACAACATATCAAGGAAGCTCTATGTCAGTAGAAAAGTTAAATGAATAACCATCGTTATTGTAAAGACCCGTAAAATTAAAGGTAAATTTTTTCTTAATTTTCTTTGAATTTTACAAGAACGCGGTTTCTGAAGGCACCTGATTCCGAGGCCCGGAGTGCCCGGAATCAATTTCTGAAGTTTGGCTCGGGTACGTTCAGTGAACGAACGAGCGGGAATTTCTAACTTTTGAACCAGTGTCTGGAATCAAATTTCGAGGACACCGATGAACTCGCAGCGCCGATATTTGCTTAAGGAGACCTTTTCCGAGGTTGCGTTTATTGTGGGATGAGAGTTAGTTTTTGGGAGTTTAGAAGAAGTTAAATAAAAATTGTGGAATAAAAATTTTTATTTTAACTTGTTGGTTAACTTCTCCCAAAGGGGGTTAGAGGTGGGACCCACATCCACTTAACCTCCCTTGGGAGGATTATGTGTGGTGGGGCCCACACGAAGCATAACTCTTCATCTTCTCTTTTTAAACTCCCAATAACCCCTCTTTAATTAACTTGACAGGTTGGGTTATTAAATGGGTGGAGTTGTTTAATTTCAAACCATTGAATTTCAAAATGGTTTGGTTGAGTAAATAAAATAAGACCTTAGCTTATTTTATTTGGGTTAGAATTCTCTAGACAATCTTGAGTGAATTTGGAGCCTTCTTCTTCTTCTTCTTCAAGCTTTGACGAAGAACGCGAAGAACCTTCGAACATCGACGAAGAACGCCACGTTCTCGGGAATCGTCTTCTGCGATGCCATACCTGCGACACCGACGACGTCTTCTTCTGCGTCATCTCTTCCGCGACGATTTCCTGCGACGAAATCATCGTCAATGAACATCGAATCCTCGCTTCACGTCATCGAAGTCCTTCTTCTGTGACGCCGACCACCGCGACGCGTCTTCTGCGGGTTGTTGATGATCATCGTTCTTGAAACCGAGGTAGGGGTTTGTTGTTGATTATTTATTTATTCTCGTTATTGGTTATAGAATGAAAATCTTGAGGATAAATGTTTAAGTGTTATCATCTAATGAGAGGGGGGTCGGACCGCACAAACACGGCCGAATCCCCCCTCCTTTGTTCTTGATTATTATTTTTCCTTACGGATGAAACGAGATGGCATGGTGCCGTCGCACCACGCGGGAATCACACGGAAAATATTGTGTGGCGCCGTCGTGCCGTGCCGTGGAAAGATTATCATGAACGCGATGTCGTCACGCCGCGTCCAAGGAAACCAAAGGCGCCGCGGCCGGAGCGGGGCCGCGGCGGAGGGGCACGGTGTCGTCGCATTGCGCCGGACGATGAAGGCCGCGGCCGGTTCTGGGCCGCGGCGGAATGAGAAGACTGGTGGCTAGCCGGGCTGCCGATGTCGGAAGTCGGAAAGGGGACCGGCCTTGCCGGTCCCGTTGAGGAAGCACCGGCCGGCCAGGTCGGGCCGGCCGGAAGGGAGAAGAACCGGGGGAATTAATTCCCCCAGCTGGCGAAAACCGGCCCCCAATAATGGTGGGGGGGGGGCGCGGTTACACCAAAGGGGGGCAGACCCCCCCCCCCCGTTTTTCTAAAAGGAAGGCCCCCACGTGAGTGGGGGCCCGGTTTCTCCAAGGCGCGGCATACAGCCGCGCTGCCAGCTGAAGGAAAGCGGGGGCTTTTCCCCCCCGCGCGTGGCACCCGAACGGCGCCCCGGCCGCGCCGCCGCGCCGGACCGCGCCGTCGCGCCGGACCGCGCCGTCGCGCCGGACCGCGCCGCCGTGCCGGGCCGCGCCGCCATGCCGGACCGCGCCGCCGGCCGGGCTGGGTCGGACCCGGGTCAGGTCGACCCTGTTCGGGCCGACCCAGGGGGGGTCGGGCCGGGACGGCCCGGACCCGGACCCCCCGTTTTTTAATCGACTTCGGTCTTTTGCCCATAACATGAGCTACGGACCTCCGATCAACGAACCGTCAACGACGATGTGATCCTTGGATCGAGACGGTCGATTCGGTATATCACACTCAATGTTTCGGAATACTTTGAGTTCGGCCAGGTTGGTTCGTACATGAAACCAACCGGGCCTTCGGAGCGGAAACAATCATATCTTGAACTACGGACGTCCGATTGACGTGCCATCAGCTTTGTTATGTTCCTCTTAGTGAGACGGATCTTTTGGCATACTCCACCCGAGGTTTGGACGCAGGTGGAGTACGGTCGGGTTGGTTTTGCCTTAAAAACCAACTGGGCCCCTGGGATGAAAAAGCCAATAACTCTCAGACCGGGCGTCCGATCGACGCACCGTCTGTTGCGTTGAGTTCTTGTTGGCGATATGGAACTTTTGGACACATCAACTCTGGGCTATGTGACAGTTGATGTATCAGCCTTTCAGCTCGTGGAGCGGACCCTCCGAACGAGCTTGCTGTGTGTTGGAACCGTAGTGATGGCTGTGACTGTGACTGCTACTACTACTGCTACTACTACTGTGACTGCGACGACGACAGTACAAAGATCCTTGGTGGATTCGACGACGACTACAACACTCAACGATCCTACGTGGATCAGTGCTACAGGTCCTGTGTGGGCCCGATCCTGTGTGGGTCTGATCCTGTGTGGGTCATTGCGCTCAGCGGTCCTGTGTGAACCAGCACCTACAGGTCCTGTGTGGGCCCGATCCTGTGTGGGTCTTTGCGGTGGTTAGTTACCTATCGATCCTTCGTGGGTCCGACGAATTAGATGGATCAGAGATCATCTTTATCGTCCTTCGAAGAAGTATACCTGTGTGAGCTGAATCCTAGTGTTTTCCTGTGTTGATTGTGTTGTGCTATCCTGTGTGGATTTCGTTTGCTTTCATGTTTGGAATACGTATACTCTCCTATGTGGACTGAGTTGTACGTGGGCTCGGAGGTTGGAGCCTATTGGAATTGATAACTTAGGTATATTTATGGGCATATACCTATGCAGTGTCGGTTGTTACTTCGTGTTTGTATCTCACCTTTGTGGTTTATCCTTTGTGGATTTTGGGAGACCTTCAGGGGTCTCGGGGTCCCTACTGAGTAGCTTATACTCACCCCTGCACGGGCTATGCTCGCACTACGTTGTGTTGGTTGCAGACGACGGACAACGTTGATCTTGGCTGAGGCTTGCAGAGCAGGACGGTACCTGGAGGTGGACCACTGGGCGGGACGTGTTCGGAGCGGACAGCGGGACCCGAGGAGCAGTGGAGCTATCTGTACCCACCCTTCAGGTGGGATTTCTATTGGACAGCTTGGAGTAGCGGATTTTACTTTATAGATGTTGTTTTCCCTTTCGAGTTGTACTTTACTTTCATTTTGGGATTGTATACTGGCCTATTTACTTTTCCGCACTTTCAGTTGTACTCTGTTTTTACTTAGTGTTAAATTTTCCGCTTGCTTACTCTGTGTTGTTTGTTTAATTTTCAATGGCAATGCCTTCCCTTTTTACTGGGATTTACGCCTTGGTGCAAGTCGCCAGCCCCTGGCCTATGGAAGGCGGGCTTGGGGTAGTCACGGCACGGGCCCCGAGGGCGGGTCGTGACAAATTGGTATAAAAGGAGTTTGGTTCTACCGCAAAATCTGATATTTTCTATGTGAAGCAATAATGTTTAGGGTATTGAGTGTGGTTATCAGTCCAGGGATCCCAGTGTTGGTGCGGCGGTCGACGTATTCGTACACTAGGACCTTGACTTCTGATTTCTGACTTAATGCACGAAAACATTGATTGCGTGTGTGTTTTAAAGTTTTCTTTCTGATTACGTTATATCAGCTCACCAGGTATACTGTTCTGACCGTGGCGCACCTGTTTCCTTTTCAGGATGGCCCCATGACAGCAGCCAGCTAGGGTTCTGAGAGTCGAGCGTGACGACATCCCACCGAGCGACGAGGCCTCAGTGCATGGCCCTTTGTCAGCAGTGGCACCGGCGGTAGCACTACCCGCCGAGCCACCGATGCTTCCAGCACCAGCCGCTGACGATGCACGTCACCTTGGAGCTCTGCATGAGTTCCATCGCTAGCGACCGCCTAGGTTCTGTGGGGAGACAGACCCCCAGGCAGCAGAGGACTGGCTGGAGGCAGTGGTACGAGTTTTTAGGCTAGTGAGGACACCTGCATACCTCATGGTGATCCTCGCTGCGAGCCTACTGCACGCAGCAGCGGGCCGATGGTGGAGCTTGATGCTCCAGGTGCACGATGAGGCATCTCTACTTTGGACGGACATTGAGAACCTCTTCCAATCAGAGTTCGTCCCATCCACCCTTCGTGTGGTGCGTATCCAAGAGCTTCTTCAGCTGCGGTAGGGCAGTATGACGGTCGCCCAGTACTCGGAGAGATTTACTGATCTCTCGCGCTACTCGACCGACATGGTACAAGACCCATTCTTTCGGGCCCGGACCTTCGAGCAGGGTTTGAGACACGAGATCAGGGAATCACTGATCTCCCTCAGCATACCGACTCAGACAGGAGTACTGGAGCAGACCCTTTTGATCGAGAGCTTCTTTGCTGAGCCTACACCAGCGCCGAGACCCACCGCAGGGCGGCACGTGGCAGAGTCATCTGTAGCAGGCAGTCGACAGATGACTCAGGGGTCCAGGAAGACCAGACCATCAGGAAGACGACCTCAGGACACTAGCTCAGCAGTGCGGGGCACACAACGCTGAGCCAGTCTTTCGAGAGGCAGACAGTGCTACTCATGCGGCGGGCAGGGCCACATGGCTCGTGACTGCCCGACCCGCCGTGCCGAGGAGCAGTAGACGGTTGAGGGACCACCGAGGCAGAGGCAGAGGGTCGACCGTGGCGGTCCGCAGGGAGGAGGCGGACGAGGGAGAGGAGCTAGCCGAGCAGCAGGTGGTGGGCGACGCTTTGAGGCTCTGTCACCACCACCACCAGGAGGTCCACCCTGACCACAGGGAGCAGTCGGGCAGAGACAAGCACAGCTCAAGGCAGCAGAGGCCTACGACCATGGCGTACCCGAGATGATTCGAGTTACTATATGTGTCTATTCCACCCTTGCTGCAGTACTTATAGACACAGGAGCGAGTCACTCTTTCATAGCCGCTGCCTTTGTTCAGAGCTCGGAGATTCCGACAGAGCCGTTGGCTCGATCCTTACGGCTACAGACTCCTACGGGAGCAGACTCGATGATTACGCACTCGTGCCGGCAGTGTGAGCTTAATCAAGGAGGCGAGAGCTTCGGCTGGGATCTTCTTGTAGCAGCGTCGAGGCCATACGATGTCATCTTGGGCATGGTTGGTTATCTACGGTCCATGCACAGATTGACTGTTTTAGGCGCAAGGTGCGATGTGTACGCACCGATTGGAGCAGGTTCACCTTCACCGGCGAGAAGGGAGCCCTTGCAGCACATGATGGACTTCCGCGGAGGAGAGGACAACCCAACACTCATCAGTTGGCTAGCCTCATCCTTGGAGCAGTTGACGTGTAGAGTCCTGGGTTTCCTGTAGTGGTGGATCAGTTTGCAGACATTTTTCCCGACGACGTTCCAGGGCTACCTCCTCGCAGAGAGGTAGACTTTTATATTGACTTGTACCCCGGGACAACCCCGATATCCAATCCAGCATATCAGATGGCCCCTGCCGATCTTCAAGAGCTATGGGTACAGTTGGAGGACTTGCAGGGCAAGGGGTTCATCCGACCCAGTGTTTCACCCTAGGCTTCCCCGATATTGTTCGCCAAGATGGCGGATGGGAGCTTGCGACTTTGTGTTGACTATCATCGCCTGAACCAGGTGACAGTGAGGAACAAGTATCTGCTACCGAGGATTGATGACCTCTTTGATCAGCTCAAGGGAACACAGTGGTTCTCAAAGATAGACCTCAGGTCAGGCTATCATCAGCTCAGAGTCAGAGACGAGGATGTGCAGAATACGGCCTTCAGATGTCGGTATGGCCACTATGAGTTCTTGGTTATGACTTTCTGCATATCCAATGCTCCAACAGTTTTCATGGCTCTCATGAACATGATCTTTCAGCCATACCTCGATCGATTTGTCATGGTCTTCATCGATGACATTCTAATTTACTCTACGACTAAGGAGGAGCACGCCTATCACTTGCGAGTTGTACTAGACACACTCCGAGAGCACCAGCTTTATGGTAAGCTCTCGAAGTTCTAGTTCTGGATACGTGAGGTCCACTTCTTGGGACACGTTATCTCTGAGGTGGGAGTTGCAGTGGATCCTGCGATGATCGAGGATGTGTTAGCATGGGAGCCACCCAGGAGCGTGACGGAGGTTCAGAGTTTCTTGGGACTAGCTGGATACTATCGGAGATTCGTGCCAGACTTCTCTAGAGTTTCAGCACCACTCACAGCTTTGACGAAGAAGGGTAAACCCTTCGTGTGGTCAGACAGTTGTCAGCAGAGCTTCCAGGAGCTGAGACAGATATTGACCAACACACCTATCATGAGGATTCCTGAGGAGGGAGTAGGGTACGTAGTCTACTGCGCTGCATCAGGGACCGGACTCGGATGTGTTCTGATGCAGGAGCGGGCAGTGATCGCCTATGGATCACGTCAGTTGAGGACGCATGAGCAGAACTACACTACCCATGACCTGGAGTTAGCAGCAGTGGTCTTCACTCTGAAGACATGGCGACATTACCTGATGGGCGAGCATTTTACAGTCTTTTCTGATAATCAGAGTCTCAGGTATATCTTATCGCAGAAGGACCTGAACCTGAGACAGCGACGATGGCTCGAGTTCCTCCAGGACTATGACTTTGAGATAGTCTATACTCCTGGAAAATAGAATGTAGTAGCTGATGCCCTCAGCAGGAGGACGGGCATTCAGCTACTTGAGGAGGTGACGGAGCAGCTAGCTTCTTTGCAGATATCCTTCATGGATAGATATGGAGTAGCCTTCCTCCAGTCTCTCACAGTCACCCCTCCACTACTGCAGCGGGTCAGAGAGGCACATCATGAGGACACTGACTGTGAGACACGGCGTGCACAGATATCCTCGGGACAGGCACCTGATGGTTTCTCCCTTGAAGCAGAGCATGACATCTTTTTTAGAGGATGTACCATGGTACCAGTCGCTTTGTGAGAGGAGTTGCTGAGAGAGTTTCACACTTCACCTTTGGAGGTACATCCTGGAGTGGCGACGATGTACCAGGATCTCAGATGACAGCACTGGTGGCCGGGCATGAAGAAGGCTGTAGCAGAGTTCGTTTCTCGATGCCTCACCTGCCAGCAGGTGAAGGCAGAGCATCAGGTACCAGCAGGCTTGGTACAGCCCTTGGAGGTCCCGTAGTGGAAGTGGGACGACATATCTATTGACTTCGTGACTGGACTTCCACGCACCACCAGAGGTCATGACTCCATTTGGGTGATTGTTGACCGACTCACCAAGTCGGCACACTTCTTACCAATCAGAGAGCAGGGCTCAGTGGAGATCTTGGGACGTCTCTACGTTTAGGAGATTGTGCGGCTCCACGGTGTGCCACCATATATCTTCTCCGATCGAGATGCTCGCTTTACTTCCCGGCTATGGAAGGGGTTACAGGAGGCGTTCGGGATGCAGCTACGTCTGAGCACAGCTTTTCACCCTCAGACGGATGGTCAGACGGAGAGGTCCATTCAGACTCTCGAGGACATGCTCCGCGCATGTGTCCTCGACTTTGGTCGTAGCTGGGAGGACCACCTACCCTTGGTGGAGTTTGCGTACAATAAAAGCTACCACTCCACCATCGTGATGGCACCGTACGAGGCGTTGTACGGCCGACCTTGTATATCTCCTTTGTGCTGGACATACCCTGGGGAGTCAGCACTTGTGGGACCAGAGATGGTCTAGACCACGATAGAGAAGGTCCAGGTCATCCAGGAGCGGATGAGGATAGCTCAGAGCCGGCAGAAGTCATATGCTGACAGGAGGCATAGGCCACTAGAGTTCGAGGATGGCGACCACGTCTTCTTGCGGGTCTCACCTCGACGTGGTATACGGAGATTTGGCCGAGGTGGCAAGTTATCTCCGCGCTTCATTGGACCCTTCCAGGTCCTCAGCAGGATTGGCGAGGTGGCTTATCGCCTGGCTCTACCACCTGAGTTGCACCGGGTGCACGACGTCTTCCACGTGTCTCAGATGAGGAGATACGTGCACGACCCGACGCACATCATTGACCATGGGGAGCTTGACGTTGACGATTGGGCGACGTTTACGGAGGTCCCGGTGGAGATAGAGGATCGACAGGAGCGGGTCCTACGTGGGCGATCGATTCCTCTTGTGCGTATCAGATGGCAGCATTAGAACATCCAGGAGAGCACATGGGAGCGGGAGGCTCATATGTGTGCTCAGTACCCTCATTTGTTTCCCTAGTTATTGATGTATCTTTACGGGGACGTAAATCCCTGAGGTGGGAGTAATGTAAAGACCCGTAAAATTCAAGGGAATTTTTTTCTTAATTTTCTTTGGAATTTTACAAGAACGCGGTTTCTGACGGAACCTGATTCCGAGGCCCAGATTGCCCGGAATCAATTTCCGAAGTTTGGCTCGTGTACGTTCAGTGAACGAATGAGCGGGAATTTCTAACTTTTTAACCGGTGCCCGGAATCAAATTCCGAGGACACCGATGAACTCACAGCGCCGATATTCTCGTAAGGAGACCTTTTCCGAGGTTGCGTTTATTGCGGGTTGGGAGTTAGTGTTTGGGAGTTTAGAAGAAGTTAAATAAAAATTGTGGAATACAAATTTTTATTTTAACTTGTTGGTTAACTTCTCCCAAAGGGAGTTAGAGGTGGGACCCACATCCACTTAATCTCCCTTGGGAGGATTAAGTGTGGTGGGGCCCACACAAAGCATAACTCTTCATCTTCTCTTTTTAAACTCCCAATAACCCATCATTAATTAACTTGACAAGTTGGGTTATTAAATGGGTGGAGTTGTTTAATTTCAAACCTTTGAATTTCAAAATGGTTTGGTTGAGTAAATAAAATAAGACCTTAGCTTATTTTATTTGGGTTAGAATTCTCTAGAGAATCTTGAGAGAATTTGGAGCCTTCTTCTTCTTCTTCTTCAAGCTTTGACGAAGAACGCGAAGAACCTTCGAACATCGACGACGAACGCCACGTTCTCGGGAATCGTCTTCCGCGACGCCATACCCGCGACACCGATGACGTCTTCTTCCGCGTCATCTCTTCCGCGACGATTTCCTGCGACGAAATCGTCGTCAAAGAACTTCGAATTCTCGCTTCACGACATCGACGTCCTTCTTCCGTGACGCCGAGCACCGTGACGCGTATTCTGCGGGTCGTTGACGATCATCGTTCTTGAAACCGAGGTAGGGGTTTGTTGTTGATTATTTATTTATTCTCGTTAGTGGTTCTAGCATGACAATCTTGAGGATAAATGTTTAAGTGTTGTCATCTAACGAGATGGGGGTCAGACCGCACAAACACGGCCGAATCCCCCTCCTTTGTTCTTGATTATTATTTTTCCTTGCGGAAGAAACGAGATGGTGTGGTGCCGTCGCACCACGCGGGAATCACACAGCAAATATTGGGCAGCGCCGTCGCGTCGCGCCGTGGAAAGATTATCGTGAACGCGACGACGTCGCGCCGCGTCGAAGGAAACAAAAGGCGTCGCGGCCAGAGCGGGGCCGCGGCAGAGTGGCATGGGGCCGTTGCACCGCGCCGGACGATGAAGGCCGCGGCCGGTTCTGGGCCGTAGCGGAACGAGAAGACCGGCGGCTAGCCGGGCCGCCAGTGTCGGAAGCCGGAAAGGGGACCGGCCTTGCCGGTCCCATTGAGAAAGGACCGGCCGGCAAGGTCGGGCCGGCCGGAAGGGAGAAGAACCGGGGGAATTAATTCCCCCGGCTGGCCAAAACCGGCCCCCAAAAATGGGGGGGCCGCGGTTACACCAAGGGAGGGAAGCCCCCCCCCCCATTTTTCTCAAAGGAAGGCCCCCACGTGAGGGGGGGCCGGTTTCTCCAAGGCGCGGCATCCAGCCGCGCCGCCAGCTGAAGGAAAGCGGGGGCTTTGCCCCCCCGCGCGTGGCAAGCGAGCGGCGTCCCGGCCGCGCCGCCGCACCGGACCGTGCCGCCGCACCGGACCGCGCCGCCGTGCCGGGCCATGCCTCTAGCCGGGCCGGGTCGACCCGGTTCGGGCCGGGTCGGCCCGGACCCGGACCCCCCGTTTTCGAATCGACTTCGGTCGTTTTCCCATAACTTGAGCTACGGACCTCCGATCGACGAACCGTCAGCGGAGATGCGATCCTTGGATCGAGACTGTCGATTCGGTAAATAACACTCAAAGTTTTGGAATACTTTGAGGTCTCCGGGGTTGGTTCGTACACGAAACCAACCGGGCCTTCGGAGCGGAAATGCTCATATCTTGAACTACGGACGTCTGATTGACGTGTCGTCGGCTTTTTTGTGTTCCTTTTAGTGAGACAGATCTTTTGGAATACTCCGCCCGATGTTTGGATGCAGGTGGAGTACGGTCGGGTAGGTTTTGCCTTAAAAAACAACTGGGCCCCTAGGACGAAAAGGCCAATAACTCTCAGACCGGGCGTCCGATCGACGCGTCGTCTTTTGCGTTGAGTTCCTGTTGGCGATACAAAAATTTTGGATACATCAACTCTGGGCTATCTGACAGTTGATGTATCATCCTCTCGGCTCGTGGAGCGGACCCTCCAAACGAGCTTGCTGTGTGCGGGAACCCTAGTGCTGGTTGTGACTGTGACTGCTACTACTGCTGCTACTACTACTGTGACTGCGACGACGACAGTACAAAGATCCTTGGTGGATTCGACGATGACTACAACACTCAGTGATCCTACGTGGATCAGTGCTACAGGTCTTGTGTGGGCCCGATCCTGTGTGGGTCCGAACCTGTGTGGGTCATTGCGCTCAGCGGTCCTGTGTGAACCAGCGCCTACAGGTCCTGTGTGGGCCCGATCCTGTGTGGGTATTTGCGGGGGTTAGTTACCTATCGATCCTTCGTGGGTCCTACGACTTAGATGGATCAAAGATCATCTTTATCTATCTTTGAAGAAGTATACCTGTGTGAGCTGAATCCTGTTTTTTTCCTGTGTGGATTGTGTTGTGCTATCTAGTGTGGATTTCGTTTTCTTTCCTGTGTGGAATACGTATACTTTCATGTGTGTAATGAGTTGTAATTGGGCTCGTATGTTGGAGCGTATTGGAATTGATAACTTAGGTATATGTATTGGCATATTCCTAAGCAGTGTTGGTTGTTACTTCGTGTTTGTATCTCACCTTTGAGGTTTATCCGTTGTGGATTTTGGGAGACCATCAGGTGTCTTGGGGTCCCTAATGAGTAGCATATACTCTCCCCTGCACGGGCTATGCCCGCACTATGTTGTGTTGGTTGCAGACGACGGACATCGTTGATCTTGGCTGAGGCTTGCATAGCAGGACGGTACCTGGAGGTGGACCACTGGGCGGGATGTGTACGGAGCGGACAGCGGGACCCGGGGAGCAGTGGAGCTATCTGTACCCACCCTTCAGGTGGGATTTCCAGTGGACAACTTGGAGTCGCGTCTTTTACTTTACAGTTGTTGTTTTCCCTTTCGAGTTGTACTTTACATTCAGTTTGGGTTTGTATACTGGCCCATTTACTTTTCTGCACTTTCAGTTGTACTCTGTTTTTACTTAGTGTTTACTTTTCCACTTGCTTACTCTATGTTGTTTGTATACTTTTCAAAGGAAATTCCTTCCCTTTTTACTGGGATTTACGCCTTGGTGCTAGTCGCCAGCCCCTGGCCAATGGAAGGCAGGCTTGGGGTAGTCACGGACCGGGCCCCGAGGGCGGGTCGTGACAGTTATGATCTTAAATTTCAATTTATTGAAATGAAGATTCATAAAATCATACCCTGGAATAATGTTAGGAGAGTCAGGAAGACAGGGAAAATAATCCATTATTATATCTATCACTTCTATATTCATGATCACATCGAGATAATAACATATCACTAGGAACTTCCTCGAACAATCACTCAATTCCATGATGTTTTCCATGTATATCTCTTCTCAAAGTACATACATGACTATTCGCATGTACTAAACTCAGGTTTAAAACTTTATAGGTAAGAAAAAACATAGGAATAATAACTAGTTGATATACTAGAAAAATTAGATAATGATATATTAAATAAGAACAATAACATGGTAAGAGTGTTGTGGAAAAATAACCCGTTAGAGTGAGAAACATAAAAACATGAGGATATGAATATGTAGATGTATCATCATTTTTACCAGAGAGAAGAATTTTGGTTGTGAAATTAATTTTTATGTCGCTAGAATGTAGAACCCTGAGTTTTTAATGACCTTTTTTTCATATATTATATATTCATTTGTGTATTGAGTTGAATTAAGTCAAACATTCCTTTCACATGGAACTAACTTGGCATACTTTACAAAAAACACCCACAAGGAATACATTACACGTAACACCTACATGGAATATGATACACTCAACATTGACTTATGATACTATACACATAACACAATGTTTCTACGAAAACTCATTACAATAAAATAATTATCTAAATGAGATAAAAATAAAATTTATATAATCATAGTAATATAAAATGTATAACCACTTTTCTATTATATTTTATATTATTTTTATATAAATATAACATATTGATAATCAATAATATTATTTTTTGGTAAAGTCCCTTTATGTTTTCAAATACTATTTTCTCGAATGAACAAATTTAAATAATAAATTAATATTTGGAAAAAATATAAATTTAATTTTATAAACTATTATTCATTTTTGATATTTTAATGTTGAAATTAGCTTAGGTGAATTTGTGCGATTTTTCTGAGGGACGTCAATTTTTTTTAATAATGGAAAAGACTACTTTCAGTTTCAAAATGACTTCAATTAATTAATTATTAATGATAAATTATATTATAATTTTTTCATAAGGTCACAGTAGTTAAATATTACATCTATTAAAACAATTTAATTTACTTTAATCTACTTCAATTTGAAACTGAATATAAAATTTTAATAATATTTTGACCTTTTTTATATATTTAAATCCAGTTTTATTGTCCCAACTAAGGAAATAACATTAAACTTGATTTTGATGCTTATCTAATGTGTATTTTAAATAACTAACATACACCATTGTATTTACTTATTATTTATTTCCTAAAGAGTCCATTTTATTATCCAACCAAAATAATTTGTAAAAGTGATTAAAATTAATCACAGTGATTAATGAAAAATTAAGATTAATTAGGGACACAACATTAAAATTAAGGGCCCAAATGACCATTAAACTTCTCCAAAACCCATTGGATGTCCATATATCATCTATTAAACTACCAATTTTTTTGTGTTATTGGTTTGTAATGACATATTTTAGGCAATATCTTGTGTACCCCTTACATATTTCTAAAAATACCAAGTGTGTTCTATTCAGTCCCAATAAAAAGACACCAACTCTCCAACTTCCTCACACCTATAAAACCACAATAGTTTTTCAAATAAATTCTTAATAAAATTCCCAAAATCCCTATATTACTCCATGAATCCTTACAATGTTATAACATAATCCATGGAATCCTTCTATCACAAACCAAAAAGAGTTATCTGATCAAGAGGTAACATCTTCACTCAAGTCATTTCATTTTTTTTATTTCTCCACAGAATCCATTTTTATCATATTCCATTATTGTATAAAAACAGTACACTAAATATAATATAATGTTATTATACTATTTATTCATTCTACACTTACACACACCTCCATTTAATTGATAATTATCATATAATGTTATGTGTACGACGAACTAACGCCTTAATAAATGATGATTGTTCAATTTTCATTACCACCTATAATGGTGGAAATTATGATAGAAACTATTTTTATATATTAAATTATACTATATATAATTTCAATAATTTTATGTGATTGGTATTTATATAATATCATTATGCTTCCTATCGTCTGTAAATATCATGATTAGTTTGAGGAATTGTGGACTACAAACCCCTCAAATCAATATGATTCCATCATACACGAGATGGATTTAACGAGGGATAGTTTTAGTGAGTATATATGATATATATAAAATCATTAGGCTAAATAAATATTGATAGAGATATATATACGTATATATATTTTACATTATTTCTCTCAACAAAACAGATAAAGGGAAATAGATTTCATGCATATGAACGACCTACAATCTCTATGAAATTTGTTTTCCATTTCATACATATATATAATATTGATTATTATAATACATAAATTCCTTATATTCAAATATCATGGTTCCCAATATGGAATCATAACATAAGTATAAGTACAAACGATATAACAAATTAAGACACATGCGATGAACAAGACCAATATTACCCAAAGTGAAATCTTACCATACGATAGTAAAATATTGTATACTATAATGTCATAATAAAAACATATACGATATTAGATATTATAATATTTTTATATTAATGATTCGTAATATATTTATATTTATTATATAGGGGTTTTGAGTGGGTATAATGGGATTTAAGACACAGTGTAATGAGAGTTCTTCTCACATTTCATTTTCATGAGATACAATTAATGTCCACCAGTCTTTTATTTCGTTTGGTATATGTACCACCTACATTATTTTATATGAATGAGGTTGTTAATGTTTTCAGTATAAAAATATCAAAATATTGAACATTCATACATGGGTTCTATTTTTAAATAGATAACAAATTAGTATTAAATATTTTATTTCAAAATTCCATCTCTGAGTCTCATGTATTATTATGTGCCTAAAAACAATTTATAGGTGACTAAATGTCCATTTTATAATATAAATCACATATATTCATGATAATTTATGCTTGATTTTATTTAATTTTATTATATGATGAATATAGTTCCATTTATGCTTGTTTTAAGAGTTTATTGAATCAATATCATCACTTTTTGATATTGTTAACTATTATGGGTCTTTGATGAAATATTATCAACCATTACTCATGAAAACTAATTAGATTCCCTATAATATATTTATTACATATATCCTCATTTTTATGTATCATTTTTTCAACTCGTTGGTAATTAATAAATTATTTTTATGAAAAATATTGTTTCCACTCTCTTCAATCAGAAATCTATGATATTCATTAGCAATGATTTCAAAAAAAAATCTCAAAATATCCTTGATGATAATTTTAAACGAAAATTGTTTTCAAAAAAATATTAATTTTTTAATTGAATAATCTATAACATCTAAATTATATTCTCAAGGAAAAATCTATTTAATGTGTTGTTTGATATGAAATAAATTCAAAGAATAATGGTTATTTTTTTCATGAAATGTTTTTAAAAGATCGTCTAAAATTATTTTCTGTCTAAGATTACATCCATTGGTGTTACTCTTAACTTTATGGGGAAATATTTCAAGGTTTCCAATCATATTATCTTTATAGATGGATAATGATTTGGTTGAATGAATTTTATGTAACCTTTTTTAAATTCATGGGTTATATGCTTTTGAAACCTGATTCATTTTACAAGATATGATTATGATGAAATGATAATGAAAACTATTTCCTTCTAGTTGTTATGATATTATTAAATGATTATAATACCCATTTCAATTTATGGGTTATGATATGATTTCATATGATTTTTTTGTAACATGTATGTATTATTTCACTATGAGAAGTGTGGTACCTACAATTTATATATCATGAGGTAGAATATATGTTATTGGGAATGAAAATTGATTACTACGATGGTCATTATAGTGAACCATGAATATAAATATGTAACAAGGACTGAATTTTATATACTATAATGGACATCGAAGTGAACCGTGACTACTACGATTGTATGGGGAGTGAACACATACTACCAAGAACATATAGGAAGTAATGCCTTTGTTACTATAAAAATCATATTATATGTCTATGTGTCAATAGAAATTAAATGTTTCATTCCTATATTATGATTTCACGGATTATGTTCTTAATTTACATATTATTATTTTCTTATGAAATTCCTATCATTATTCCATGATTCATGTATATGATATTGGATATGAATGTTATGATATTCCATTTTGGTGATCATTTTATTATACTTATGCTCATGATTATGCATACATGTATCCATTGATTACCCTTATTGAGAATTTGATATCACTCTTCATTAGGTTTCCTTCAACAGGTTATGAATATTTGTATTAGGTTTGTTGTGTCTAATATGGGTTCTAGTAAAGAAGAACATAATGGGAGATATTTTTTTCTCATTTATGTATTAGTGTTTTTGTTTCATTGTTTCCAAAGTTAATAGAGTATAAAGGTAATCAAGCATCTATTTGTGTAATGTTATATTTATTCATCAAATGTTATGATATTAAAATATATGTTAAGGCATGTTCATTATAAAAAATCTCTCTATAGTTATTTATACAGAGCATGAAAATCATTGAGATAATCTCCCACAGGTTCATTATTTGAATGATGAATTCATTCATGGATTCACTTGAATCAACTGTAACTTCAAAGGGGTAAAAATTCATTAAATTCTATATATAGACTATCACGTTGAGAATCTACTGATTTGAGATAAATAAGTCGTTGGTTCCTACAATCCAGAACATATGAGAATAGAATTGTTTGTTAAAGCATTCTTAAAAAACATCCCATGTAACTCCTTTATCCAAGATTTCATGAACTGAAAAATTTATCCATTGGCCTGAAATATCCTCCAATATATACATCAACAATATGAATTTCAACTCAACTAATATTTATAGGAAATATATGATTTGATTCATCATATTCAGCCTCACCACCGTCTTTTTTAGTTCTGGATATCCCAGAAATATGGGAAGATTCTATTTTTGGAATTCTATAGAATTTTCCACTTTCTATGGTTTATCAGCCAAGTTTTCTATAACCATATCATGAATATATTGGACAATACGATCAATGGTCGGTTAGATCACATGAGCCTTAAGTGCAACCACAATTTTTGTAGCATCATATAGATGGTTTCTATGATTCCTACCAGGTGCAATTTTCTAAAACACAATAGACTCCATTTTCCATGCTCTATATCAACTTAAGGATTAACAACATATAATTCTACCATATCATAATATGACAAAATTTCTTTGAAAATTTTAAACTTTCCATGTTCAATCATTTTTGAACATTTTCAACATCCTTTTGAAAATCAATTAATTATCAAAATACCACCACTATGATCTTTTAAAAATAAAAAATATTAAAACAATGCCAAATTTTTTATAAAATAAACATATTGAATCAAATCGTATATCATTACATCGAATATAATATGAACACTTATTGGGATGTCATCTTTATAATGGATGACATGCTTGTAACATTGGACAACCCCATGAAAATGAGACTCTAATTCTTATAAGTGTCTCCAAAACACCTATATAACCCACTCCAAGGTTATTTGATGTTCCATATAAAAAGGTTAGAAAAATATTTTAATGATATACAATACATGTCCCGATAATCCTACCCCATTTTATAATCTCATCATAAGGAATATACTAGAATGAATTTCAACCCCATGAATGTCTGAAAAAAGGAACACATGATCCACAAAGACAGCTAGAAGGACAAAATCTATTATCTCTTTTAACATCGTTCCCCTCCTCACACGTTTTAAATAGAGAAAAGACATTACATGGACTTACGTGACATCCCCAAGATATCAAAGGCTTGATAATAATTCCACGGTCTTCATTAATACATGAGGGATGATTTTCAATATAAAAATAAAACAACCAAAAACAACATACTATAACAATGTAAAAAATATATGAATAATTATAATAATATAAAATAACTCATGGAAATACCATATATGTTAAATCCAAACTATAAAATATTATCCCAATAGAAGACTACAATATCCATGTGCATAATGAAATAGATAACCAATAAAACACAATGGATCTAAAACAAAACAACAAGTACTAACCATGATCCCTACTGATCTCTAAAACACTTATCAAATATCACCTATCACTTCAAGAGAACTGTGATACATTACCTTTTATTGTGTCTTGATAAACAATATGGGAAAATGAATTGAAGATCAAAAGTAGGTATGGGTAATGAAACTCAATGAGTCTTCCCCAAAGGACGTCCATAATCAAGCAACTATGATTGTCCATGTTAGTACATTTAGTTAATGGAATTTATAAAAATATATTGAAAATAGTATATATCAAACCAAAAACAAATTCCATGATAAAATAGTTTTCTCAGTGAATCACAATGTTCTAAGGAAACAAACCAAACAAGTCATTTCATCAAATACAGTAATCAAATTGGAATTATCCATTACATATAGACACACAAACTCATATAAACCACACAAATAATATCAGTTTTACCATTAAAAATGTATTAAAATTTCCATAACTAGTGCCCATTGATGGTGGTAGTTTTGATACCAATATACTTCTCATTCCATCTATTCTTAACCATTTATGACAACCACATGCCATTAAATCCTTCACTAAACCAATTTAATAATTTCAGTAAAATTTTACCTTTATTGAAATCTATAACCATCAAACAATTTCCATAAAACCAACCCATCATTGAAAACACTTTTGAAAATAAAAACCAATCTAATAAACCAAATATTTATTGGAAACACTTTTCCAAGAATTAAAATAAAATATTCATCATTAATTCATAATTTTATAATCAATTTAACAAAGTAACCTTTTTGAAAAACATCAAATTTCACAGAAAACCAAAAAAATTCTCCAATGAATGATTCGACCAATAATTTCACAAAAAACTCAAAATAAATTCATCAAAAAACAACGAATTTGAAGCCAAGTCTCTATATTCGGAATATACGATTCTAGAGTGTAACCACCATGCTCATTATTTATTAAAATAATTTATTAAAAACACTAAAATTATAATGAAAATAGGATGAATATAATAAAACCCACCTAATACCTCTTCTCATATCATAAACAATTCAAAATATAACTTGATAGATGGCGCTGTGGGCGGCGGCGGGCTCTCTCCTCCGCGTCAATGGAGTTTTCTAGGGTTTCTGCTCAGTCATGGCAATTCCATTCTTTCTCGGGTTCGATTGTCTCAATGATCCCGGTGGTGCGTCGTTGGCGTTAAACTCCTCTGTTTCTACTCATGGTGCACGGTCTCCGGCTGTTTCTGGAAACCCTAAGGCTGCGGTGTCTTCGCGTTTCCCGGCTGGTGTTAAGTCGGCTTCGGATTCTATTGCCGGATCTACGAATATGGTGGATGCTTTGGCGAAATCGAAGACCTCGGCAGATTCTTCATCTTCGGTTCCTCAAGTCGGATCGGAGTCCATGTTGCAAGCAGATTTGCGGATTGGCGCGCAGCGTGGTGCTCCGCGGCATCGAGATGGTGTTGTGGTAGATACCACTTCTGTGTTTCAGGATTTTGGTAATGGCGTGGTGCGGGCCAGAAATTCCCGGTTGAAGCAAGATGGATCCTGTTCATTGGGTTTGTTCACGGACTCTTGCCCGAGCAGAATTCTTCGTAAGGGTTCTTCGGCTCATGTTGAAGCTAACCCTGCCGCGCTTGCAGAGTGAATGTCAATGGGTAAAAATTCTTTGATTGCGCGTATTGTTCTTCCTAAAGGTGCTAATCCATGGAAGCTTGAAGACCTGACTTGCAGAATTTCAAATTTGTGGGGCTTTTCTAACTGGAAGTGTGTTTCTCTTGGTCGAGGATTTTTTCATTGTCTTTTTCCATCTTCTGATTTGAAGCTTCGGGCATGGAGCATTGGAACCTTGTTTCTAAAACCTGGATGGTTGCATTTACATGAATGGTCTATGGATTTTAATGTCTCGCGTGCACGAAATGCATTTTCTCAGCTCTGGATTCGTTTGCATGGGCTCAACTGGGTCCTCTGGCATCCCAAAATTCTGCATGATATTGGCATGGCAATTGGGACTCCCATTCGGCTTGATAAAGAAACTGAGGATGTTCGGTTTGGTCATTTTGCTAGGATGTTGGTGGAGGTTGATCTTAGTTCTACTTTGATCGACAAGGTAACTCTTTCCACCCCTTCTGATAACATTCAAATTGATGTTGAGTATGAAAAAAAGCCTCTTTTCTGCAATGTATGCATGGATGTTGGACACTCTTTAGAATTATGCCGGAAGAATATGTCTTGTGAGAAATGTGGTGTGAGAGGACATTCAACAGTCCTCTGTCGCAGGAAATCCAACCTGAAGGATTCGATATTTCCAAAGTCTTCTGCTCATGATGGTGACGCAATTCTAAAGTCGGCTCCTGATCATGGTAAAGGGATTTTTATTGATGATTCTCCGAAGGAGGCTCGTAGTGGCCCTTCTTATACTCGATCTGATTTGGCTAAAGAGGTTCCTCTAGCTGAGGACATCCCTTTGCGGACTCCAGAACGGGTGATCCCTGATTCTCACCAGGTTGATGTCTCTAAGCAGGGTGATGTGCAGCTTCATGATGATTTTCAACATGAAGTCCAGAAGCATTTTCAGTCATCTGAGTTACCTGAGAAATGGGGGAAGATTTCTGAAGATGAACAGGGGAAGGCGCACTCCCCGATCAGGGTCTCGGGCAATGGTGGTCATGCCTCTTATAAGGATGAAATATTGAATGGCAAGTCAAAGACTACTGAAAGTGAAGGTCCTCCCATTAAGAGGAGACCACGTAAGGATTATACTAATGTACCTAGAACTGTGTCTACCAGATCGTCGTCCAAGGTGTCAAGGAAAGTGGATTTGGATATCTTGAAAATCCTCAATAGGGACAAGTCTCAATCTGAGTGGGAGACTGCTGGTGATTCTGATTATGGAAACGACATGTCTTTTTATGATCTCTAGACTTGCTCTTGGTGGATGAGGGCATGTTTGTTGTTTGACCCCATCTGCCCCTATGTTGTTCTTTTTTTCTTTCTCTTAATAAATGCAGATGCTTTGCCTTTAAAAAAAAATTCAAAATATAACAAAAATTAGAATCAATACATTAGATCTATCCATACTGGACTACTTCTATAAAACTGAGAGAGATAGAGGGGATGGTCTAGGAAAAACTATAAAAAATATACAATAAATGATAAACATATACTATAATTGATCATCAATGCACCAAGAAACACATTTTCATCAGTTTAATAGAGATTTGGAAATCATTCTTAGCATTTGTTAGGGAGAAATCATGATTTAGGGTCGATTTTGAGAAAAAATGGAGATATAGGTTAAATTTTGTTAGATAAACATTGTAAGGATCTAATATTTGTGGTGTGCATGGTTTGTTAGAGGGTTAAGAAAACATTACCCTTACCATACACTATCCTCAACCTCAAGTAGGTATTTCATGGTTTGACAATAAATACACCAACAATGAAAAATATCAATATTAAACATTTCATGGACTCTCCAAGGATGTTGCATGGTTTGGAATAATTTTGCACCAACTCATGTGCCTTCCCCTTATCCTCTGTCTCATTGTTCATAGTTTCTTGTAATAGTTTAATGGTTTCTCCTATCCTTGAACTAACTAAACTCCATTAAAATCTTAAAAAATTCCAAAAGTAACCCAAATTGTTGCAAACATTACCCAATAACATTACATATATAAAAAGTATAAATAAATGGTTACATGAAATTGTAGAGCTAAACATTTTATTTTTACCGTGCCAGAAGACGTTTATGATGGAAATTATCTCTATTAAAATGATTGATAATGTTGTTGGAATAATACCCAACTCTAAATAATTGGATCACTTGATTGTTTTTGGTGCATTTGGTTAATAATTCGATTAATCAATTTCATTATATGGGACCATCTAATCGTATCAACATTAATGTTCCCTATTTCATTCACTTCCACACTAGAAGAACTTACATATTAATTTGATACAGTTTACCGTATGATTCAAATTCTATTTTTAACATGATAGATGATTCATTCACATTCCCCATTTTTTATAACAAGAGTTTCAATAAATCATTTTTTATCTTTTCCAGAAAATTATGTGAATAATGTGAGTCTTTGTTATTTATTTGTACCAGTAGATCACATCCAATTTTCTCTTTATAGCTTCCAATAACCATTATAGATAATTAATTATAGTGACAATATGGAAAGATGCTATAAAAACGATTGATTTTTCATTTATGGTTAATGATAAAATGAGATTAATACCTCCTAAGACTCATGAATGATAAATTGTATATACTAGTGGAATCATTATTAGTCCATTTTAGCTCATGGAATTATATCAACACTTTTTAAGGAGATTCGTGAAAATTTTTAATGGAAGAACATTCTAAAACTCAACTAATTATATAGAGTTGATTTCTTCCTCTAGTTTTAACTTCATTATGTAAGTCCACAACTGATACTCCTAAAATTATAAACTCATAAAGTCTTTGAAAAAATTTACATATTCATAGAAATACTAAACATGTGATAACCGTTCTATTAATTTGATCACTTTTTCATAGAATAATGTATTATAATAACCACTAATGTATAGTTGAAAATTTGAGATAAAGGACTCAATGAATAGTTGTTCCTTCCAAATTAAATTTGGGAGATAATAATCATTAATTTCAATTTTCGTAGCTTCGTATATCTGGATGAGAATAACCATATTATATTTCACTCTTCCACCCACTCATTTTATTTCGCATTAGTATAATAATATGACATTATATCACACTCAAGGCTAACTCAATTCCTCATAGTTATAAAAATTGAATAAAACAAAGAAGTATAGTGTGAATGTAATGAAAAAAGTAATAAATCTTTTATGTAATATTATATTTAGGATCAAAATAATAAATTAAATAATTATGGAACATCCATTCAACCTATAAAATTTAGTTTTTATTCAACCCCACTTTTGGCACATTATTCTCTATTTTAGGTTATATAACATATATCTTATTACCTACTCCGACAAAATAAATAGGATCCACTGTCATAACGAATTTATTCTCCTAAATATAACATAAATATTGATTACATCGTATTACGTGAATATTCTCAACCACTCACATAATATCATAGTCCAGAACATGTTGGTTATGTTTTTATGAAGCATTGCATTATTGTTTTAAAATCATTTATATAAACATACCAAAAATTATACACATACGATATCCTTATTGAAATATCATATATAATATTCACAACAATTTCTTTATGGAGTAAAACATATGAAAAATGAGATCTCAGATACTTAATAAGGGTAAACCTAATATATATCTATAAAAATTTAATTTGTGATCATATTATAGACATGTATGTATGGTAACATAATCAAGGTATATGAACATAATGAAATATAATATTACCTAATAAAACATATATTAAAATAATAAATAGTTTAATAATGATTTTTTCATTAATCATATGTCTTTTGATTTTCAATGAATGCGTAAATAATATTTAAATGTAACACATTAATGATTGATTATATTTCAAAATTACATGCATATGTGAATAGAAATAACATCATAGGGAACCACACATAAATTTATAAAATAATAGACTATTATACAAATATTTTTTAAAAACCTAGTAGTCTTAGTATGACCTCCCTTATAAAATTATGGTTTTGAGATAAATAAACTTGAACCATAAACATTTAGAAAAGGATAAATACTTGTATAAAATAACTTTAACTCCTGAGATATAAAAAATAACCCAATGAATTTTGTGTTTATATTAGAAAAAAATAATTATAATGTGATATACAATATATATATATGTGTGTGTGTTCATTTAAACGTGAAATAATTATTACTGCAATTAGTTGTAGCATAACTCTCATGAAATAGGTAGGTTAAATGAAAACATCATTAATACATTATTATAGAATATACAGATAATAAAATTATGTTTTATCATAAGGGAATATTTCATATAAAGAATAAAAAACTCAAATTTATGTTGATATATTTAAAAACACACTTATATGAACATTTGAAAATTTATTTTAAATATTATAATAGATATCTGTGATATTTGATAAAATGGATTTTATAGAAAAACAATTTATTATATAATGGTATTATAAATGACTTTGGAAAACCATGATAAATTTTGAGATAAATTTCCTTAAATAAAAACTATAAAAATCAGGAAAATATATAGCTAAATAAATTGTTTAAAATATATTTTAATTTTATAATATGTTAAATATGGTCAATGTTAATAAAAAATATCCCTTAATAGAAATATTTCACATATATATTTATGAATTTTGTAATGGAAGTCATGACTACAAGAAAATGACCTTAGGAAATGTTGATGTATTGATAAGGATATACAAAAAACAATATAATTAATGTAGACATGGCGGATATCATCTTTCCTTTTTTCTAACCATACGGTTTTACAGAAATACATTTTCATTTATATATTCCCATGAACACCATACTACCCTCTCCAAATGAGGCTGAATCTAAATGAATCTCCACCACTGAAAAAATGAATATGTAACCCACAATTATCATTCGTAGGTTCATGGATTAGAATTTTTTTTAGAATATTACATTACCAACCAAATCTCATCAATTAATCACATGTTTCATCAATTTTATTAAAATCAACTCTATCCATTATCCATGATATTTTATATTAATTTCCTTCCCCATAATAAAAATATGTAATTAATAAATTAAATTCACACATAATGATTTTTGAACAAAATTATTTTACATCCTTTTATGAATTAGTGATTCATCACTAACCACTTCATATTTTATCGATTTTAGGCTCATATGAAAACACATAACAACACATTCTCCCTATAATATAAACCATCACTTGATAAAACCCTAACACACTAGCTAAATCACTATGACCATAGTAACCATGCATTACCACACCATGTATAATATCCAAATTAATGAAACTGAAATAAAAAAACAATAAGAAAAAACCATTTTCCACAACAACTACATATAAACCAACACACATTTTGCCCTTAAAATTCACCATCAATAACCATTCCCATACAACCCCAAACATATCCCACAAAATAATATGTACAACAAAAAGAATACTATTTTAACACCACCATCAATTCACATTTCAAATATTATCCAAGATTCATTTAAATGGTGATTTTTAATTATATAATTATTACAGACATCAATATTTTCATATTTTTCAATATTGACTAAGGATACCCATTCACGAACCATATATAAAACGATGACAATTAATGACTATGGGGTTGAATAAATTATTCAAAAAAGGGGTTCAATAAAAACTTGAGGTATATAATTTCATTTTATCCATAATAATCCAGGCGTAAAATATTTTCATTCCAGAAAAATCAATTAATAATAACCATAAAAATGAAAAAAATTGAAAATAACCTTTATCCATTTCAATTCAATTTAATAGACTTCAATGTCATCCATATTTTATATATAATAACCGCCTACTAGAAAATAATATAATTGTAATTTAATTTATTGAAAAAGGAATATAGTAGTTGGATCCCTTACATAGAAATGATGTATGTAACACTACCTAAAAATAGGCACAATATATTGTTTCCTTAGTAGCCTTGATGTGAAAATAAATAGTTTGATAAAAAATAGAAAACACAAAGAGAATAATGGAATAAGAGAGATGGACAAACTGATACCTTAAACACCACATTGTGCATTAGAAAAATTAGAAAGTAATAGGTTGTTAAAAAACATTAGAAATTTCATTTTGTAAGGTCTGAGGTTACGGAAGTCAAAATCCATGGCTCCAGAATGGTTTTTAGAATTAGATGGTTAAAAAAATGAAAAACTAATAAAAGATTATAACATCACTTACCTTATGATCATATATAATGTACATAACAGATCCATACAATGTTAATTATATGGAAACCCAAAATATAATAACCCATATCCAGAGTATACTTAATTAAATTGGGACCACATGTGACATCCTGTATAATGCACCCCTTATATATTGGATGTTCAATTTAATTCATAAAACATATTTATTATAATAAACTATCCATATTATGTAATGAATAAAGAATATTATGATACCCCAAGTGAATCAAATAACATTAATAGTAAAAATATGTTAGTAAAAATGATATAATATTTTTTAAATAATCAAATCCATGATACAATAATTATGCACATAATTTAATTTGTATGGTGTATATACTATGATATAATAAATCATTATATATTATATTTGTGTTAAAATATTAATTATTTAATTTACGTGTATTTTAATGAAAATATACCAAAGGGTAATGAATTTCATAACCCCCCTACATTTCATGATGTCATACTACTTACTCAAATATGAAAATATGGTATGATTTTTGTGTAATCAATTTTTATATATTATTTCACATCAACTTTTTTTAATTGTATTTAATGTTCAAAAAAGAAAAGTATTAATTTATTTATTCTCACATTAATGGTATGTTCTTTTCTAGGTTTTAGTTTACATTATCATTTTTTCCGTGATTGTTTACACTTGAATATCATTAAAGGAAGCTACATAAAAATTGTTTACTAAACCATTTATTTTCATATCAAATAGTTATTAATTATCCTTTTCATGTAATACTACATGTTTTAAACTCTTTCACGGTAATATTTTTTTTTGATAAAATGTTTTATGAAAACCCCACTTCATTTATCACTTCGGTCAAAAATCAGTTTTCCTTAAAACCATGTTTTCTTTTAAAAACATGTTTTTTAATAATGATTTAAAATGAATATACATATCATTTACAGATTGAATCACATTTCTGGACACTTAAAATATCAAAATAATTATCATTATATCTTTTTAGGATTTATATATTTACCCACCAACATTATTTTGATGCATTCTTTAGAAGGTAAAATGATTAATTTTAATTGAAAACAAATCAACATGATATCATTAAATAAAAGAATTTTCGAATAAAAATTATTATTTTCCTCAAAATGGATTTCCAAGATATTATTTGGTTTCATTAAAACAATAATAATGATTAAGAATATAATTATTTTATGATTTATTGATACCATAATTATTATTTTTATAGATGTTTTATGATATGTTTAGCTATAGATGTGCCAATTTGATGTAGTTTTACAAATTAGTCTTAGTGATTAATGGTTTGGGAAATTTATAAACATTTCATATAATAATTTTTATATGAATTTTTATGTTGATTATTTTTCACCCATTTCATACGATGAATGCATTAGATTCCAAATTTTATAGGAGAGAACATGTATAAAACAGCGTTGCATACCTGGGTATCATGAGACACACTACCTATGGTTTTACACTAGGCCTTACCCAATTATTATATTACTAGCATAAATTCTTGAAATTATTTAATTAATATCATGGATTATTTAAAATATTAGACTCATTGAATGAAGCGTTGTCAATAATATATTATTTGAATCAATCCTTGATGTTATGATTCATATATCCATCATTATGCATTCAACAATTTTGAATTCAGTTATTTATATTCTATATGATTATTGGATTTTTTAAATTATCTATTGTTATGTTTAATGGTAATTTGATTTTTTAAATGTATTTATTTATTTATCAATTTCTAGTTTAATATTATTCCCATGATATTAATTAAATGGAGTATGTTTCAGTTATTATCTTTTTCATGTTGATTATTCTCATTAATTAATTATTTCTTCAATAATACATAACCCGTACTGAGGAACTTGGATTCCATTAAGTGTACTAATAAATATATGAATGGGTAATCTAGATAGAATAATGATATTAACAAAACAACTATTTTGTATTTTTTTCATCATTTTTAATACAAGATTGATGTATGTATCAATTTTACCAATATAACTAAAATTATCATTTATTTTAGATGTGTTTCCATGAATCTTTTTCCAATGTAATGGTAGTAGACAATGAATCTGGGCTTACTATAGATGGATCTATAATGTTTGTATTTTATAATGTTTAATAGAGTCATTGGGAACTATATGTAGGAAAACCTAAATTAGAGAACATAATTAGAAGATATAATTTGAGAATATGTATAGAGAAAAATCCCAATGAACCCATTTTTAATATTTTGATATTATATATGGCTAAAATATTAAATTTATGAAAATTATTTTCCATGTTTTAGGATTATAAATTTTTTTCAAAATGTTATGATCTAAAATAGAGTATTTAATAGTTTAGAAATAAAACCATTATGGATGAATGGTATACATTCACTGGGAATATTTGATATTAACTTTAGAATGTTATGGATATATTAGAGAATCATAATCATGTTATGATAACTAACATTTCCCATATGGATAATTCTAACATAGGGAGATAAACTATGATGATGGATCTATTTATGCTACAGGGTCCCCATTATTTGGTTGGACTACCTATCCAATGGTGGCTGAGAAAGAAGTTTAGTGTTTGGAGAATATATTTTTGGAATTGAAATGTGGTGAAAGAAAAAATGTTACAATTTTACTGTATTTTATCAATGGATATGTTGATCATTGGTTTTCAGTAATATAAAATAATAGGAAGAAATATAAAATTTCCCAAATTGAATTGAATGATTTTATCGAGACATTATTGAAAAAAATTCCCTCACGAGAAACAAATAGAGGAGAAAAGAATGTTCCATTGATTGAGGAAAATGGATGAAGAATGTGTTTTAGAGTATAATGAAACATTTACAAGGTTATCTAGGTATCATTCATATTATAGACACAAAAAGAGGTGCATTATTGAATATTTCACTGAAGGTATTATGATAAGTCTGTGAATGGAAAATTTATCACAAAAATTATCATAATATGAAGACAAAATGTCTTGTGGTACTAATATGGGGAAATATTTTTCCACATATTATGGATTTAAAGAAATGATAGAGTATAAGAGGGAATAATGGAAATGGGATGATAGATGGATTAATTGAATGATGGATTTAATAATATGTGACACTTTCCAAGGAAACGCCTTGGAAAATTCATCATAGGAAAATGAGTTTTCATCATCTGTGGAGAAAAAGGACACCATGCGTAGGATTTTAAGATAAATAAATAATTTTATAATTTTCAATACTTCAAATATATTCATATGTTTAATTATTTTTATTTATTCCACAATATCAAAGGTTATATAACTCAGATGTAGATATGGAATAATATTAATGATTAAATTATTACAACTATTGATGTGGAATGATTAATTTACTTGCATTTGGATTAATGAGTTTTTCTATATTATTTTTCTATATATGATTTAATAGTAAGTATAATCATGAAATATATAATTATTGTACTACATTACTATCTTAATATGTATTTGAGATCCGATGTGTAATGGGCCAAGGGATGTGATTGATTATAAATTTAATCTTTTTGGAAAAAAAATCATTGAGTTAACAATAACCCTTAATAATTACCAAATGTTGAGATACATATTTTGTGGTAAATATATAATTTATATAGATAATTTAAATTGGATACTAGTAAATACTTTGGAACAAATTATAGTTTTGGGATAAAACTACATGGAAGGGTCATAATGTTACCCATTTATAAAATAATTTTAGTTTAGCATTGGATGATGGTTTGGAGATTGTTTGATTATATATCTCTAATATAAATTTTTTTCAAATTGATGATGTAAAAATAATATATGGATCAACTTAATGATGTAATTATATATATATAAACTTATATTTATTTATATTCATAATGAGTGAAATAATTTCTCAATAATCTGAATGGGTCTTGGATGAAAAATGATATCCTATTATAATCATTCTTATAATATCCATGACGATTTTTCGAATCATCTAGTATATATATTTTTATATATATAAAATCTAATAAACATGTTCTCTATCACTCTCCATAAGAATAGGAAGGATAGATTTTTCATCCATGTCCATGTTTTCACTATTGTTCCACTTTTAAAAAACCTAGTTTTTTGGTGAACTTCACATTAACCATTATCTCTTATTATGAATATGTGTTATTAACCATATTTATGATGAGGGATTTTAAAAAATGTTAATTTTAAATATATATCCCTTTATTATAAATATCTTTTTTGATTTTCAACGAAATAATTTTTTATGGTGGGGAGAATGTAACACCTCAAGGCATTAAATTATTTGGATATTCGAATAAAATTAATTTGACTATTGGGTTTTTTATATGAAATACCAAGATTTGTTTGTTGTACATGAAACAAAATTACTATCTTGATATACCAATAATTCTGAGTATATCATTCGTTAAACAAAATAATTATATTTGTATTACATCTCTTACACGCATGACATGATTTTTCGAAAAAAACAATATTGTTTCAAAAAAATTGTGATACAATACATCTAGATATATCCTTGCTATTAAATTTTCATTTATTAATAGAGTTAAAACATATGAATGTAGTGATATATATTATACATATAAATAATTATTTTTACATTCTTCCAATATATTTGGTAGACAAAAGATATGAATAAATCTAGATTTATGCCTAAATATTAAATTTTTCACATAATGTTTTTCCCACATATCAATGGCGTAGCAGTCTAAAAATTTTACATTTCAAAATTTATATATTTTATTTCTGAAAATTAAAATAATTTATGGAATATAAAATTCAAAAAATATGATAGGGTGAAATTGTTTTATTTATAAGAGATGTTTCTTTTCTGATGAATTCCAAAAAACATTGAAATTTAATTACCCAAAACATTTTGTGTAAAATCCTAGAAAATCCCATGTAATTTTTTTTCTAAATTATATAGAAGTGTTCTGAGTCTGCGTTTTCAGACGATGCATGATTCTGAGGACCAAAGTGCTTAGAACGTTTTTCCGATGTTTCAAAGTGCGTTCTATGTGTTTTTTAACGCGTTTTGGTAACCTCTAAACGGGTTCTCGGAATCGAATTATGCGGGCACCGTTGAACATGATGTTATGATAATCACTTGAGAAGACTTTTGTCTCGATGTTAGATGGATGAGAATGGAATATAGATTTTTTTGGTTTTTAATAGCGTAAAATAAAAATAAGGTGTTTTCTTATTTTTATGTTTGAGGTGGTTATAACCTCCAAGAGGTGGTTAGTGGTGGGGGCCACCACACCCTAATCTCTGATGGGATATTATGGACGTGGGGCCAACCCGCACATAAACTCACTTGGAATAATATATTTGGCGGGGACCACCTGGAGGTTGTAACCCATTAGAACCCCCAACAAGGTGGAGAAACTCTTGATCGTCCCACACTAATTAAATGTGCCATCCCTCACAATTAATTATTTGAACTATTTCACTTAATAAATTGACACCTTTTGATATCATTTGAATTCATGCCAAAAATTAAATAATAGACTAATCTATTATTTTATTTTGGGTGGAGCTTGCGGAAATTAGGAGATTGGGAGAGGAGGAATTTTCCCACGAAGAACGCCTCTTCCACCAATGATGAATGAACTTGAATTGGATCAAGAAAGGGAAGCGTCGCCAATGAAGAATGCTGACATCGCCTTAAAATTCGTCTTCCCAGATCTATTCTCTCACTGTCAACGATCGATACGAGGTATGGGTCATTTTGAATGATTTTGATCTTCATTCTTCATTATTCATGAGCTTTGATAATAGATGTTTGATATAACCCAAACGTGGAAGGCGCGGGATGAACAAACACTGGAGGAAAACCCTGTTTTGGTTCACGTTCATTGATGGTGGTGGCAACGCAATGGCACCACCAGATGAATGGGTTGAGGCCAATGGGCCGAGGTGGTACACGCGGCGACCGACAATGAGCTGACCATGGAAGAAGCCTGTGGCACGAGGGCCGTCATGCCGCTGGATGGGCATGATGCCGTCGCGCCGTGCATAGATCCAGGCCGCGACCCAGTGGGCGCGGTGATCGAACGGGCTGGGCCCGACGCCATCACAATCATGTTGTGCCAAATATGAACCGTGGAAAGATGCAGGAGAAAACGGAGGAGGGCGGCCACCTGAGATAGCCACCGGATGGCACACCACATGCGGGACTCATCAGGTCTCGCAGATACTGGGTTGGCGTCACACGCTGGCCAGTACAGGGAGACAGGGGGGGGGAGGTGGGCGTTGACCCCCACCCCACCATCTCTCATTTAGGGAGGGCCCTTCACGGTGTGACCACCCGCTGGATCTGACTGGTGTACTGCCTCCCAGCCATGCAGGCCACGCCACCCACCTGTCAGGCCGCTGCCTGGGTTGGGCCGCCCGTCGCAGGTCGGGTCAATTTCCAGCGGGCCGGGTAAAACCCACAAACCGGGTCGGACCCTTGTCCAGATCCGGACCTGGGTCGGGTCGAATAGAACTGGGTCAGGTCTGCCGAGGCCAGGTTGTGTCTAGTCGGTCCTGATGGGACTGACCGGACCTTGTTCTGACCCATTTTACCTTTTGCCCATATCCTAGGCTATATGTGTCCAAATTATGAACCGTCTACGCCGAAGTAAAGCTTGAAATGATATGGTTCTTTTGATATACCCCAATCGAGGTTTGGACTCAATTGGGGTACTACCAGGTGGGATTTTACCTAAATGTAACCAGGACCTCAGAGCAGAAACGTCAATAACTCACAGACCAAGTGTCTGATTGACGTGTCTTCTTTAACGTTGGGTTCCTTATGATGAGACAAAACTATGGGATACATCAACTCGAGACATCGTGGTATTTTATGTATCAAAAATAAGCTCGAGGAACCAAAACTCCTCGAATCGAGCATGTTGTGTGTCAGAACCTTATGTCTGGCTGTGATTGAGATGATAAGATCCCACATGGACCTACTACTGTACCAGGTTCCTCCATGGCTTCGACAGTGAAGATACTGTACTAGTATCCTCTATTGGTTCGACATCTACAATAATTGACCGGGATCCTCCATGGGCTCGACAGTAATGAATTCTATACCTGGATCCTCTGTGGGTTCTACAGAGGATATGATTTAGTGGAAACATCTAGTCATATCTACCCCTCTACTTGAGTTAAATAAATGTGTGAGTTGTTTCTTGACTATGTGATGATATCATCAAGATGATTGACTTTTTTCCTTTGTGAAACCTGAAGTGCTTGGGCTTGAGAGATGGTTCTAGTTGTGATTGGTAACTTAGGTATATGTATGGGAATATACCTACGTAGGGATGGTTGATATTCGTTTCTTGTATCTTTCTATTGTGGGTTGTCTTTGGTGGATTTTGGGATACCTTTGAGGGTCTCGGGTTCTCTACAGAGTATCGTTATACTCACCCATGAACGGGCTTCGCCCGTACCCTGTTGTGTTATGTGTAGACGACGGTCTGGAGTGATCAGGGCTAAGGGTGACGGACAGGAGGCTACTCGGAGCTAGACTAGATGAGACTTACCTCAGGGATGAGTTGTTCGAGATCTGTACCTAACCTTCATGTATGATTCCCCGGTGGACGATCTAGGTGTGGTTTTCCACTTTATTACATGTACTTGTACATGTTGTTCATTTGGGTTTGTATACTGGCCCACTTACTTTTAGCACACTTTTCATTTCTATATTTGTAATTGTTTCTTCTTCTGCTTATGTTCATACCGTGTGTGTTATAGGTTTAATGGAAATTCCTTCCATTTTTTATCAGGGATTCGGCATTGGTGCTAGTCGCCATCCCCTGGCCTATGGAAAGCAGGATTGGGGTAGTCATGGCATGGTCCCCAAGGACAAGATGTGACAAATTGGTCGAAGATGAGTTGGTTCTACCATAGAACATAGACTCTAATTCTTTTAATGGAAATATTTTTAACTGTTTTCGGTGTGGTTATCAGTTTAGGGAAATCAGTGATGGTGCCTCAACTGACATATCCATACACCGGGACTTTGACTTCTGATTTCCGACTCAGGGCACGAAAACACTGAATCCTTATGTGTTTTCTTTGAAAAGTTTCCATCATGATTACTTTGTGTCATCTCACCAGGTATATTGATTTGACCGTGTCACACCAGTTTCTTTTCAGGATGGCCCCACGTTGGCATCCATCCAGGGTTTCGAGTTTTGAATGAGATGGTAGCCCACTGATCGACCAGGCATCGGTACAGGGCCCCATCACTGCGAAGGCACCATAGGTACCACTACCCACTGGGCAACCAATTCCACCAGCTCCAGTAGAAGAGAGTGAACGCCTTATGAGTCTGTTTCATGTGTTCTATTGCTACAGGCCACCCAGGTTCAGGGGAGAGACGAACCCACAGGCCGCTGAGGATTGGCTAGAGGCTATTGTGAGAGTTTTCATATTGGTAGGGACACCAGCTGACCTCATGGTGATCCTTGCCGCATGTCTCTTGCAAGCAGCAACAGACAGATGGTGGAACCTGATGCTCCTGGTTCATATCGAGGAATCAATTCGCTGGGAAGACAATAAGAGAATATTCTAGTCAGAGTTTGTTCTAGCCACCCTTCGTGTGTTGCATATTAAGAAGGTGCTTCAACTGCAGCAGGGCAGCATGACGGTGGCACTGTACTCAGTGAGGTTCACCGACCACACGTACTACTCCATAGATATTTTGCGGGATCTGTTCTTCAGGGAACAGACCTTCAATCAGGGTCTCAAGAATGAGATAAGGGCTTCAATGATCTCCCTCAGCATTCCAACACATGCAGGGGTGCTGTAGAGAGCCCTTCTTGTAGATAGATTTCGTGCTGAGCAGTCACCAACAGCGAGACCCACCATAAGGCGACACATAGCGGAGTCTTCTGTAGCTAACAGTAGAGAGATTTCGTAGAGGTCCAAGCAGACCAGGCCATCTGGTGGGCGACCCCAAGATACAGGTTCGTTTGTGTGGGGCAGGCGAGACAAATCCATCCATTCGAGGATCAAGCAGTTCTATGCGTGCGGCGGGAGGCGTCAAATGGCTTGTGACTTCCCGAACCGCCATGCAGACGAGCAGCAGACAGTAGAGGGACCTCCCATGAAGAGGAAGATGTTTGGCCATGGTGTTCCACTAGGAGTAGGCAGACGTGGCAATAGGAGCTGGACGAGCAGTAGGTGGTGGAAGACATTTCGAGGTTCTAACACCACCACCCCCAAGAGGTCCACCCCGACCATAGGGAGCTGGCGACTGGTGGTGGAATCAGCTCAAGGAAGTCGAGACCTACGACCACGGCACACCTGAGATGATTCAAGGTACTATCTGTTTCTATCCACCCTTTTTGTTCTACTTATAGAGAGAGGTGTGAATCATTATTTTATTTCTGATGCCTTGTACGGAGCTCGGAGATTCCGATGGAGCCGTTAGCTCGATCCTTACGGCTAGAGAATCCTACGAGAGAAGACTTGATGATTACGCACTACTACTGGCAGTGTGACCTCACTCTAGGAGGTGAGATCTTTGGCTGGGATATCCCCATAGTGGCATTGAGGCCTTACGACGTCATCTTGGGTATGTACTAGTTATCTACAGTTAATGCTCAGATTGACTACAATAGCCGGAAAGTGATGTGTTGCCGCGAGGATTGGATGAGGTTTACCTTAACCAGTGAAAATAAAGCCTTTGCAGTGCAGAATGGACTTACCCAGAGGAGGGGGAAACCGATCACAGATCAGTTGGCTAGCCACATTCTCAGGGAAGTTAACTTTTACAATGACTTATACCCCGGGACAACACTGTTATCCAATCAAGAATATCGGATGGCTCCGGCAGAGCTTCGTGAGCTGTGGGTACAGCTGAAGGACTTGTGGGGGAAGGGATTTATCTGACCCATTGTTTCACCCTGGCCATCCTTAATTTTGTTTTCCAAGTAGGCAGATGAGAGCTTGCGACTGTGAGTTGATTAGGGGCGCCTGAACAAGGTGACCGTGAAGAATAAGTACCCACACCTGAGGATTGATGTCCCCTTTGTTCAGTTAAAGGAAGAGCGATGGTTCTCAAAGATAGATCATAGATTGGGCTATCACCATCTCAGAATAAGAGATGAGGATGTGCAGAAGATAGCCTTTATATGCCGGTATGGACACTACATGTTCTTGGTTATTCCATTCGAAATAACCAACGCACCAGCTGGGTTCATGGGACACACGAACATGATCTTCCATCCATACCTTGGTCGCTTTGTTGTAGTCTTTATCGATGACATTTTGATCTTCTCAGCTACTGAGGAAGACCACACCTTCCATTTTTAGGTAGTACTGGACACACTCTGAGGGAACCAACTTTATGGTATGCTCTCGAAGTGCATATTCTGGATCTGAGAGGTATAATTTCTAGGATATGTCATCTCAGAGGCTGGAGTTGCAGTAGATCCAGCGAAGATTGATGTAGTACTTGATTGGGAGCCACCCAGGAGTGTGATGGAGATACAGAGTTTCCTATGAATGGATTGATACTACAGGATCATCGTTGCGGGATTCTCTAAATATTTAGCACCATTATTAGCCTTGAAGAAGAAGGGGAAACCCTTAATGTGATCAGATAGTTGCCAGCAGAGCTTTCAGAAGCTGAGGAAGAGGTTGACTAGTGCCCCCATCGTGAAGCTTCCATAGGAGGGCGTAGGGTACGTAGTTTACTGTGACGCATCATAGACTAAACTTGGGTGTGTCCAGATGCAGGAGTGAGATGTGATCACATATGGTTCTTGGCATCTAAGACAACATTAGAAGAACAACGCTACCCATGACCTTGAGTTAGAATCAATGGTCTTCGGCTTTAATATGTGGCAACTCTATCTGATGGGCGAGTGTTTTACAGTCTACTTTGACCACCAGAGTCTCAGGTACATCTTCTCGCAGAAGGACCTGAACCTGAGACAATGGTGTTTACTTGAGTTCCCCCAGGACTATGACTTAGAGATAGTCTATACTCCTGGTAAGGGGAAAGTTGTAGGAGATGCTCTCAGTAGGAGATATGGTATTCTGTTACTATGAGAGGTGACTGAGCAGCTAGCTACCTTAAAGATACCCATTGCGGATAGGGATGGAGCAGCCTATCTATAGTCTCTTACAGTCAGTCCCCCACTTCTTCAGCGTGCCAAGGAGGTTCTGTGTAGAGACACTGTCTGTGAGACACGACATGCTCAAATATCCACACGGCAGACACCTGATGTATTTTATAAATGTGGGGAGCACATCATCCTTTTCATAAGATGTACTATGGTACCAGTATCACATCAGGAGGATATTTTGAGGGATTTCCAGACATATCCTCTAGTGGTACATCATGTTTTGGATAAGATGTATCAAGACATTTGACGACAGCACTGGTGGCCAGGTATTAAAAAGGAAGTAGCTGAGTTTGTCTCATGATGCCTCACTTGTCAACAAGTAAAGGCGGAGCACCAGGTACTGGCATGATTGGTACATCACTTAGAGGTCCCAGAGTGGAAGTGGGATGGGATATCCATGGATTTCATGATGGGACTTCCACATACATCTAGAGGTCACGACTCTATCTGGGTGATTTTCGACCAACACACCAAGTTGGCCCATTTCCTACCGATTAGATAGATGGGTTTAGTAGAGAACATGTGACTCCTATACATTAAAAATATTATACAACTTCATGGTGTGCCGATGAATATCATCTCTGATCTAGATACTCATTTCACTTCCTGGCTATGGAAGGGGTTGCAGGAGGATTTTGGGACCCAGCTTCGCTTGGGCACCGCCTTCCATCCTCAGATGGATGGCCAGACTAAGAGGACCATTCAGACACTAGAGGACATGCTCCGTGAATGCGTCCTTGACTTCGATCACAATTAGGAGGATCACTTACCCTTGGCGGAGTTTGTGTACAACTACAGCTACAACTCCACTATCGGGATGGAACATTTTGAGGCACTGTATGGCTTTCCTTGCAGATCGAACTTGGGCAGGATTGGGCAAGGGGAGTCAGCACTCATGGAACCATAATTGTGCAGGGTATGATAGAGATGATGTAGGTCATACAGGAGTGGATGAAGACAGCACAGAGCAGGCAGAAGTCCAATGTTGATAAGAGAGGGATACCTCTAGAGTTCAAGGTTGTTGACCAAGTCTTCCTACAGGTCTCACCTTGGCAATTTTTATGGAGATTTGGCCGGGGCGGCAAGTTATCTCTGAGGTTCATTGGACCCTTACAGGTCCTCAGCAGAGTAGGCGAGGTGGCTTACTGCCTAGCCCTTCCACCTCAGTTGTACCGGGTGTAGGCCTTTTTCCATGTTTCACAGTAGATGACATACATGCATGAACCGACTCACATCATAAACTGGGGTGAGCTCGACATCGATGACGGGGTGACTTTCTCGGAGGTTTCAGTTGATATTGAGGATCGATAAGAGAGGGTCCATTGTGTGTGGTCAACATCTCTTGTTTTTGTGCGATGGAAGCACATGAACCTGCAGGGGAGCACATGGGAGAGGGAGGCTCAGATCCGTGCTCAGTACCCCCATCTGTTTCCCTAGTTTTGACTTTTGGATTTCAGTGATGCAAAGCCCTAATGAGGGGAGAATAAAAATACCCAGAAAATCCCATGTAATTGTTTTTTTAAATTATATGGAATTATTCTCTGTCCACTGTTTTTTTGACGGCGTGTTCTTTTGAGGCCCTTAGTGCTCGGAATGTTTTTCCAAAGTTTCTAAGTGAGTTTAGTTTGTTTTTGAGAAGGTTTTGGTAACATATAAACTGGTGCTCGGAATGAAATTTTGAGGGCACCGTTGAACACGCAGCGCCGGTATTCACTTAAGAATGATTTAGTCTTGACAGAAGATTGACGAGAATGGAAGTTAGATTTTGGGGATTTTAATAAAGGTATATAAAAATAAGGTGTTCTATTATTTTTATTTTTGAGGTGGTTAAAACCTGCATGAGGTGGTTAGTGGTGGGGGCTAACACTCCCTAACCTCCCATGGAAGGTTATGGTGGTGCGACCACCCACACATAACCTCCCTTGGAAGGATATCTTTGGCAGGGACCAGCCGGGGGTTGTAACCCTTTGGAACCCCTAATATGGTGGAGATACTCTTGATCTTCCATAACTAATTAAATGTTCTTACCCTCAAAATTAATTAATTGAACTCCTTCACTAAATTAATTGACAGCATTTGAAATCTTTTGAATTCATTAGAATAATTAAGTAATTGACTAATTTATTATTTTATTTTTGTTGGAATAATTCCTTTGGGTGAAGATTGTGGAAAGAAGTATAATGGGAGAGAAGGAATTCTCCCACAAAGAACGCCTCTTCCAGCAACGAAGAAAGAACTTCAACTGGGGCAAGAAAGGGAAGCGTCGCCCACGTTGAACACTGACGTTGTCTTCAAATACGTCTTCCATGAACACTTCTCTCACCTTCATAGAATGAGACGATTTAAGGGTCATTTTTAATGACTTTTATATTCGTTCTTCATCATTATTGAGCTTCGATAATAGTTGTTTCCAATCACCCTAGCGCGGAGGGTGCGGGCCAAACAAGCATGGCCTGAAAACCCTCCGTTGGTTCTAGTTCACTGATGGCGGTGGCAGTAAAACAGCACCACCGGGGGAATGGGCCGCAGCCGACGGGAAGCGTTGGTACACACTATGACTGGAAACAAGCCGAGCATAGAAAAAGCTGGCGGTGCAAGGGATATCGTCGCACCGTGACAGAGGAAGGAGCTGCGACCACACAAGTCGTGCCAGTCGGATGGGATGGGCACCACACCGTTGAGCCATGCTGGAGAAGAACCACAATCAAAGTCCATGGCGGACAGATGAGGGTGGATGGTTGAGTCGACTGTAGGTGGGTGCACCACATGCGAGACACTTCAGGTCCCACGGATACCGGGCTGGCGCCACCTACCGACCATTATAGTTAGACGGGAGGCACTGACCCCCCCCCCCCATCTCTGTCAGGGCGGGCCTCATGAGGTGCGACAACATGATGAATCGGGCGGTGGACGGCATCCCAGTCATGCGGGCCGAGCCGCTGCCCAGGCCGGGGTAATTTCTGATGGGCCGGGCGAGTTCCAGCAGGCCGGGTCGGACGAGCGGGCCGGGTCGGGTCGTGGTAGTCCGACAGGGTAGGACCGGACCCAGACCTAGTTCTAACACATTTCAACAGTTTTTCCATATCATAACGAACCAACTACGCTGCCAGAGATCTTGGAATGTGACGGTTCTTTTGGAATACCCCACTCGAAGTTTTGATGCAGTTGGGGTACGTCTGGGTTGGATTTAACCTAAATCCAACCGGGCCCTCGGAGCAGGAACGCCAATAACTCACAGACCGAGTGTCCAATTGACAGGATGTTTGTCACGTTTGGTTCCTTATGATGATATAAAACTACAGGATACATCAACTCATGATATTGGGGTAGTTTATAAATCGACACTTGGTTCGAGAAGCGGACTGACCCAGATTCGAGCGTGCTGTGTTCGAGAACCTTATGGTTGGCTGCGACTGAGATGATAGGATCCTACGAGGACCTACTACTGTACCAGGATCCTTCATGGGTTTGATAGTGACTATACTATACCTGAATCCTCTGACGGTTCGACAGTGATGATACTGGATCCATATCCTCCATGGTTTCGATAGTGATGACTCTGTACGGAGATCCTCTATGGGTTCGAAAGCGCTAATATTGTGCCTGGATCCTCTGTGGGTTCGACATAGGAGATGATTCTATGGATACATCTAACCATCTCTACCCCTATATTAATATATAATATTTAACTTTCATTTTTTCAAATATGATAATGAAATTGATGTAGTGTTAATGAGTACTTCAGACTTACCATCTCCATGAATGATCCATTTGATTTGAAATCATAAAATATTAATGACTATTATAAATAAAAATATGATGAATATATATGTTACAAAAATCATATTTAGAATCATATATATTATTAAATGAAGATAAAAAATATCAACAAAAATAATTGGGTAATATATACTTGAAAAACTAGGCAATTAACACATGAAATGATGAAAATTAATGAATTGTAGATAAGAAATGGGTCATAAGATATTATAATTAGACTATATATGATATTATAAATATAAGAATGGTCTTGTAAGATGTTATTAATGTATTTAAACCACTAAAAATGAGTTTAAAAGACCCAAAACCCAATTTTATATGTTAGGTAAGGGATATCAAGCTCACTTTTTCGTCAATCATGAAAACACCATAGTCACTATTTGTTTTTGGGTCTATAATTCCCATACTGTATTTTATATAATTAATATATTTATATTCATGTTATTTTCATTATTATTTTATTTTATTTTATTTCAATGTGGATTAATTAAATAGTTACAAATAATTACATGATTTTCTCTCAATTTACATTCCATCGAGACAAAATTATTATTGTGATCCTATTTTCATTTATATATTGTATATACATTCCTTTGACATGTAATATCAGGAAATATTATTTATAAATATTATTTTTTTCAATTTTACTTATTTTATTTATGTGGTTTTTAATTAAATGTTTCTATGCGGTAATGATTTTCGTAACTGGTCTCCTTTCATTGATAAATATTTCTTCCTCGCTGTTGTTAATATTTTATTATTATGTATGTAGTAAATTTTTATATTTATTTTAGTATTTAAACATTTTTTTGGATCTATATTTTACAAAATATATCATTTAATTTATTTATTATCAATTCAACATTTTTTCGTTTTAATTTTTTTACTTCATAATATCATTTTATTCAGGATTTTTAACACATGAATATACAATTACGGAAATAATTTGACCAAAGTTTAATAAAAAGTTTATTTTTATTATCCTCTAGTAATTCAGGATCATTCCCAAATAATATTAGCTTTTTCCAACACTTTGGGATAGAAAATTATTTTCATATTTCTTAAGAAAAACTTACATAATTTATCTCTTCGGTTGGAAATCTATTTTCATTTTTTATGATGTTTTATTTGAAAACAATTTTTAATTTTAAAACCATGTTTTGTAAATTTTTTTAAAAAAATAATATCACTATAATTTTCAGAACTAGGATCATTTATATGATTTTTTCAATAAAAAATAAAGGACATTTTAACATTTTTCAACATGTACGTATATTTCCATCATTACTTTACTAAAGGTTCTTTTTTAATTATAAATTTTTTACCTGTAAATGAAATTTTTTTTTAAAATTGTTTTTCCAATAAAAGGATTTTTGAAATTAAATAAAAAAATATATTTATATCAGTAAATTTTCTCAATATATATATTTATTTCATCATTGAAAATGACCCTTATTCACAATTCAATATATTTATGTTGTATTAATACCATATTATTTCTATTTATTGTTTATGATTAGTTTGACTACTATTTGAAATTTCGAAATAAATTTCTGAATTAGTTTACAAGATTTATGGTTTGGGAAATGTTTTCACAATATATATTCATATTTTACTAAAAATGATTCTTATCATTATGTTTCACCCCTATCATATGAAGAATGACATTTACTTTATATGTGATTGGTGAGGCCCACTATATCCCATCAATGCATGTATTTGTTTCAAGAGACAAACTATGTATGATTTCAGATGATGCCTCACCTATTTATTATATTATTGGTTTGATGTCTTGCCCATATTAGATTATTTCTAAGATCCCTTGAAAATATTAGATTCATTTCATGAATCATATAAAATATTAAATTTTTGATATTCCTCCTTGAAAACAAGCTTTAGATTTATCTCATTTTGCATTCCATCGTTATGAATCCATTTATTGATATTCCATGATATTATTCTATTTGTTAGTATATTCTTGATAATATTAATTATCATATGAGTATTTATATTTAATTATGTGATTATCTATTATTAATTCCATGTAATTTAAATGTATTGGATTAAATTGAATTTGTTTCAATTATTAGCTTGTCCATAATGATTCTTGTCACTAATTCATTACTACATCCATTGTACATTACCCTTACTAACCATTTGAGTAAGCCATTATTTTTTTCATTCATAGGGATTCCATGTAGTATACTAATAATTATATGAGTGTTTATTCTACATAGAATAAATTCATAATAAAACATATTTTTTATTATTTGTGTATTCATTTACAATAGAAGACACATGTATGTATCTAGTTTACCAAGACTAATAAATTAATCAGTTATTCAGGATGCACTTACATAATTCTTATTCCAATTTAATGGTAGTAGGAAATGGCCTATGCCTTTCATGGGTTAGGTATCTACAAATATTATATTGGATATGTTATGTGATTACTTTATTTAAAAATATAAGCAAACCCTAAAAATGGTGTTTTAAATTTAATTATTCCCACTTTTGTAACATGGAAATTATATCCCAATGAATGGTTAAACATGAATTGAAACTATAATAATATTGAATAAATATATATTAATTTTAAATAAAAATAAATTGTCAGTATATATTCCACATAAAAATTAATATGTGCAGACTGCCAAAAATTTCTCAATGGAGTGGGAATTGACATAAAATTCCATATATTAAGTTCAAATTACCTCATAAGTCCATTTACCATTTTAATAATAAAATAATATCTCATATTCTTTTATACATGAACAATATACATATCAATTATATCATGTATTATACATTTATATAATTTTATCACGAAAAGTTTAATAAAAATTTATTTTTTTCCTTAATTTGGGCATTAACTACTTTTTTTAATGTATATTTAGATTTCATAGATAAAATAAACTCATATTTATCATGGTTCCATCATCTATAAAAATTTATTATTGTTATATATATATTTTGTTTTATTTTTAGAAAATTGGTATCATTAATAAATTGTAGAAATATTTATATATCTAGATTAAACCAGTAATGGAGATTGGAAACCTTACATATGCTTGAATACAGATTTCAAATTTCAACAGATAGAAGGAATGAAATTATAATAATAAATTCCCATCACAATATCTTTTTAATGAACATATCAATTATATTTCTTTTAAATTTATCTTTACTAACATCCATGTAATATTATAATAAAAAATTAATCACTTTCTCCATTGAGGTTGTAGTCCACAAGTACGCATGAGTGACATTACTGTTTTTTACAGATTCGATGGGAAGAAGGAAAATATGATATTATAATTATATAACAATAATAATATAATTAATATGATATATGTTAAGTATTTATATATACATTTTAATGAAAATAATACGATGATGAAAAATGATTTATGCCACCCCATGGATATAGTAAGTCGTAAAAACACAAAAGCGATGATTTCACTTTTTCATAGGGTTGGAAATAGATATAAAATTAATGTAAAATAGTTATAATAACAAAAAAAATATACTTCTGATACTATTATTATTATTATTTAATGATGTATTCAAAATATTTTTAAGAAGGTCACAATGAATTGAATTTGAATGAGTCGGAAAAGATTATTTCCTATTCTTAGGTATACATTATTTATATGCCTTCTTAATTTAATTATCAGTGTTCTATTAAGAAGAACATAACATCTAATTTTTGTATAAGTAATTGTATAAGTGAAATGGTTAGTGTTTTCTTGAGTTATGTGTCTCAACGTGGTGTGGTGAAATAGAAAATGGGATTCGTTTTATAAGTGATTGGAGGGGGAGTTGTTGAAAACCCTGAAATACTATAATATTATATATGTATAACTCATATCAAATCGTTCGAAAATAAAAAAATTTATGGAGGTAATTATTATTATTTTTTAAATATTTAAAAAAATGATAAATATTATATATCATTTTAAATGGTATTTCATGGATTATCTTCTTATTTATCTAATATTAATATTAACTATGGTAATGAACGTTTAAATATTTAAAAATTATAATTTTTTTTGTAAATTGAATATTATATTATAAATGGTTAGTAGATTAAATTTTATATCATATATTATCCCCTTCCATATTTCACTATTTTAATGATATTATAATAATGTAGTAATTTTTTTGTTCATTAATTGACATTACTATCCTTTTTTACTATTCATATTTTTTGGAATAAAATACATAAATATGGAGATTTATGTGAATAAAATCATTAAAAAATACCTAGAATTGAATATTAAAATATTAAATTTTTGGATTATAATAATTAATACACTTTTTGAAATATTTAATATTTTATAAATTAATTTTTTTTTCTAATAAATGAATATATATTTTTCTCGATGATGTGTAATAAATTAACAAAATTATTCATAAAATACATATTTTACAAAAATACTAAATAAAAAACATAATTATATTTATTTTTAACATTATATACATAAAATTAAATCATTCTCGCCATGTAAAAAAATATTGTAGATATGAATTTCAATATTTGGATATTTTTTCTTCAGTATTTTATTAATGAAATTTTATAGTCAATAACATCGAAACAAGGAACTATGTTTCCATATTTTAAAGGTGTGTATGGAAATGAGTAAACTCCATACAATAAAAAACCTAAATAAATGTTTTAGAGATATTTTAAATCCATATCTCATTATTTAAAACCTATTTTACCTATTTTACCTTTACCGAGGTAATAAATACTTATATAGGAAACTGTTTATAATAACTACTAATACAAGGGAAAATATATCAAATTTGATTATTTTGATATCAAATACTGAATCCATTTTTCTAAAATAAAATTAATATAATTGATATAAATTAATTTAAAATAATAAAGTATAACAAAAAGAGAAACATTTTTCTGAAAAAATGTTTTTTTGTCTTAAAATGAACATATAAAAAAATAAGTTGTCATGATGGTAAAAATGTAATTAATTTTATTTTTTATGAATAAATTATGTTAATGTAAATTTATTATTTAATTTAAATAAATATTAATAATTTTCATATAATTGAAATAATATTTTTATAAATGTGAATAATTTATTTAATAATCTTGGAAAAATCAATCACATCATAAAAATCCAAAAATTTCATCCTAAGATAATATTAACATGATGAAATAAAAATTTAAATTTTTTCACATCCATTATTTTAATATGGTGTTTCTATTTTTTATAAAATTAGTGCATCATTTAATGAATTTTATCATAGAGTTTTATTTATATTGAAATATGTCATAAAATATTAGGTTTTTACTTTCTACCCACTTATATGAATTAAAATCTCACAATTTCTTCAATCTAACATAAAAAATGGTGAAAATTCGACCTCATCAAATATTTATGTTACCGTTCAGCATAAATAATTTAATTATTTTTTTATAGCACATTAACCGGGATAGTGGTCCTCTTTCACATATCATTATCTATATGAAAAAAATCAAAAGCTATTATTTTAAGATTGATACTTCTCTAATGGTATGCCCTCTAATTTTAGTACATGTGAAGGATCATGTACGTACATCCTCATGATATCAATATGGAACATATCTTGATCATGATAGAGATTTGGTGGATGTTCCATGTGATAAGATACCATCCTGATACGATCAAAATTATGAGGGGAATGATATATCCTTTACCAAAATTTCAATTTAGTGAAAAATTCCTTACCTTATTTCACGTAGATAATCACAAAATTTTATTTTTAACTACATAAAAAATATATATCATTAAAATTTATTATTATTGTTTTTTTATCGAATTAGATACTCCATTATATTTTTTGAACGGATACAACCATCAATGGTATTTCCTCAGCTAGTTTAGGTACCAATATCATTCATTCTATGACATCAACCCACCACGTTGGAGTTATGTAATTATATCTATCGATATGCTCACAAGGATCGAACTAAATGATCATGTGACAATATTAATGAATTAAATATCTGTCCATGATAATTGATAATCCAAAAAGTTGTTTTATTTTATATAGAAGGATTTAATCATGCATCCTATAAATTTAATGGTCATTTTGGATTTTCCATATGTATAAGTATAATAATTTGTACTGAAACATAGATATATAATCAGATCCTATTAATGGGTTCTCTGACACATTACGGTATTCCATATATCAAGATCAAATAATATTTAGAGTCGTACTCCATGAAATATCACAACATCCTTTATATATAACTGGGTATGCTAATCAAGAGATATATCATCTCTTATTATGTTAAAATGATAAACTAATTTAAAGATATCAAATTGAATGATAATAACAATATTTTCTTTAGATGTTTATGGGATTCCATTGATGAAATACATGGTATTGTTTTCTAATTTTCATTCAACTGTGGGTATTGTTTGTAAAAACCCTTTTGACATATACCAATTAGTAATAACATTAGACACACTTTGAATACTAATAAATACATGGATATATAACATTTTATGTCATTCATCAAATAAAAATTAATTCAGATAACTAGAAATCTCTTTATTTTATGGATGAATAGTGAATTATAAATTATGCGCTTTATCCAACAATGCCTTATTATACTATGGTATTTATTGGACAGATTCTTGTTTCTCAAAAGATAACAATCTAGTATGATCATGGTTATACTAAATAATTTCCCACTTTTCTTTTTTAATTCCACATCTTCCTTCTTGACTATATTAATAACATCATGGATTGATGGTTGAAAATTTGTAAAAGAAATACATAATATATCACTTTTCATCATGATTTCACGATCTAACTTTTAAAAATCCATAAATATTAGATCTATTTCAATTATCATCATTGAAAACAAAAATGATATTCTTGACTCAGATAATAATCTACAATGGTCACATACCCATGGTGGTGATGTATTTTTTAGATATAACCATTGATAAAATATAACAATTTTATATGGAAAATAATTAACTATTTCTATAAAAACAAATACTTCGGTATTTTATGATTAATATATATTTATATACAAATATCACTCCCATCACTATATTGATAATTCCTCATTATTTTTAATTATAAAATTATATTATCTTCTTCATATCATGAGTTGGGTAAAATTTTTCATTATTTTTTAATTACATAGTTGAATAATATTTTACCACATCATTATATATGAGGATACATCTTATTCCTTTATTTGATGCAACAATATATATGTGAAACCCAACTCCACTATAGTGTACTCTAAGAATTGATGTGAGGACTAACTATGTTTCTGTAATTTTAAATTCACCTCACATTAAACAATCCACAACAACCTAACCCCCATCTGAGTCAACTTTATTTGTGTATTGGATACTCATGAGAAAAATATTACAATATGATGAAAATATTTATCCAACCAAAGAAAAATGTTTCTCTCAGATACCATGTCTCGTATAGTCTATTTATCAATATCATCTGTCATAGAAGTATCCACATATATACACTAAATATAGATTATGTGTAACACCCCAAGATTTTATGAAAAATATTATTTTTAATTTCATTAATGTCTTGTGTTGTACGCTACACCAAAAGGAGCTTGCACAACACGTATCCTTGACTTGCCTTTCATTACACGCAATTGCGACCTTCCTTGATAGCGTGTGTAGTACGCAATACCGAGTTTCACTAAACAACGATATGCTATTAAAATATTATTAAAACCAGCCGTTATGAATAGTAAAAACCACTTTTTGAAATTTTGTAATTTTTATTTTTCAAAATGGACTTCATTTTTGGATACGGAATATCAAAATTATCTTAGGGTGAAATTTTGGTGATTTTCAGATAACTTTCATATTTTGATGAATAGTGAAAATCACTAAATTTTCATTAAAAACAACTTTCTCAATCGAAATAATTAATAGTGATAAATTATTAATTTTAGTGGTTTTAAAGTATATTTAAAATATATTTTTACAATTTTGTAACACCCCAAGATTTCATAGTGTGTTATTTCTTCAAAATAATTCAATAACTTGCACTACAAGCAACACCGAGTTCAATTGCACCATGACTTACCAAAAAAAATCCATTAAAAGAGGTCATGAATAGCATTAACTACATTTTTAACTTTATATAATCCTTATAATTTTAGAATCCATATTATGAGTTTCTTATTCATAATGCAAGAACAGATTCATTTTCAGCATTGCACTTTTATCAACTTTTGATAGTGAAACCTTTTTAAATACAATATTTTAAACTTTTTGACTAAATGGAGACATCAAAAAAATTAAAATGAAACATCCCAAGCTTCCACGGTACGCTTTCCTTTGAATAAAACAGTAGCGTGTGTTGTACGCAACGTCGAGTTTTAACACACACCACAACCGATCAAACTAGCCGTTATGAATAGTAATACCTACTTTTTGAAATTATATATATTTTATATTTGAAGATGGACTTCATTTTTGGATTCGGAATATCTAATTTAGCCTAAGGTGAAATTTTGGTACATTTCGGATAACTTTCATATTTTGATTAATAGTGAAAATTACTAAATTTTAATTAAAAACAACTTTTTTAATCAAAATAATTAATAGTGATAAATTATGAATTTGAGTGGTTTTAAAGTATATTTAGAATATATTTTTACCGTTTAATATAATGTTGGTCATTGGACATAATTTTACAATTAAACCGAACATAAACAAGTGTCAATCTTTTGATAGTTATTACCTCTTAAAAACACGCTTTTTGTTTTGACAACGGGAATTAATTTTAAATTAATTTCTGTCACTTCTGTGTTTTGAATTTAGAAAAATGGATTCCATATTTGGAATCAGGATGTCCAAATTTTGTAAATAGGTAACTTTTATTTTTAGACATTTTGAATAATTACTGTGGTAAATATTTTATTTACCATGGTTAAGGATAAATCCGGTAAATAAGGGTTAAAAAATAATATTATAATAATACAAAATTACTCTAAATCGTGTCCTAACCTTATTGGTGGACACATACCCGACCATGATCATCCTTTGGTCAATTTGGGGACCCCTTGGAGCCACTTGTATGTGGTAGGGACACTTTATATTAATAAAGTTAAAATAAAAATAAAAATGGCATAAGCTTACATCTTTTAGAAGAACAATTTTTACATAGGGTTATACATGTTGGCATTTCGATTATAAATATTCATTAGAAAGCTAATTAGATTTCCTACAAAATTATATTTTATTTATAATTTTTAGACATCAAATAATTGAAATTATTAATGACACAATAATGATGCAATGTTTACCTCATTAATAAATCATTTAAATAAATAAGATTATAATGATTAAAATATTATCTAAAACATGTCCAATTCTTATTGGTTGATGTTATTTAGAATATGAGTCATATTATCTTAGACCTCAACGATTTTTGGACCATTATAAACCGAATATAATTATATTATAAAGTAGTACTTTCACTCTTTCCTAAAGAGCCCCTCTTCTCCCTTATAAAAGGAGACCACTTCTACTCATTCCTCACACCTCTCAAGCCACTTGGCTCGTCCAAACTCTGCCCAACTAAACTCCCCACATCCCTCTCCTCCTCCTTGAAGCTTCCCCTTAGGCAGAAAGCATTTCAAGAAGTCCTTTGGTTCCAACCAAAGTGAGTTACCTAAATTAAAGGTAACGATTTCTCTTAAATTATTTTCATTTATTTTGCTTCTCCAACCACCAAACTCTTCTTATTTCCTTTCTTTTGTAACAACACCAGTATCCTATATATACTAGGATGTTTTTATAAGAAGGATTCAAACTACACATACACACAACTCCATCTAATGGATGATGAACATAATGTTTCTGTGGATGGCAAACTAACGCCTCACGAAACGATGATTGTTCAAATACATCTTACCGCCTCTCATGGTGGCCATTATGATGGAACTGTAATTAAATATGATATTAATGATATATATTTTATATATAAGCTTCTGTAATTCCATTTTATTTCATACCATTATTCGTTTCATGTTGTATATACATACGATAATTTCATTTGAGGAAGTGCGGACTACCGCCCCCTTAAAATGATATGACTCGTTCATACCACACATGGAACGTATAAAGGATGGTGTTAATGTACTTAAGTAACATGTATAAAATATTATATTATACTGGAATAGTAATATACCTATGTATCGTTTGTATTTGATTCTTTTAAAATAAAAATTAAATGGATGTAGCGTTCGTGCGTATGTACGGACTACCGTCTCCACGAACGCGATGAGATTCATTTTCCATCGTATCCATTCAAGTATAATTATCATTTGATGATTTAAAAATGATGTTTAAGGACTTGATACCATTCTGGATTTGAATAATATACAACTTATCCTTTACAAACATGTCTTACGTAACAAAACATACAAAAGCAAACAAGTAAGTTCACACCCGAAACAGCGATAATACTAAGATATTATTATCAAATCAATATTAAAAGATCATATATGATATCATATTAATGTATATGATTCTTGTATAATTTAATAACAATTATTTCACCATTATACAGGAGGTTAACCAACCCCAACCAAGGAAAATTACAAGGTAAGGGTTATTTCACAATCTCTTCATTATCCGAGGTTGTTTATACGTAATAATCTACTGGGATCTCTTTATCATCCACATCCATGTTTCTTAAAAATGTATTTTAAAACATTTTTACTATTTACTAAAATATGAGTTAAAGTCATTTATACCCTTTTTGACTTTTATAAGTGGTTTATAAAGGAATCTTTCCGTCATTTTCAAAACAAGGTCCTTTTTAACCTTTTCGACAGAATTGAGGTAAGAATGTTTTTTTAACTTATACGGCGGGTGCGGTTATTTTACGCCGTTATAAAATCTTCAAAGCTTTCCTTACAAGCTTATAAGAATATTTTTAAAGAAAATGTTTTATTTTATATGGATCTTAAATGATTTCAAAATAAAAAGAGATATTTCTTTAAAAAGAATTTTGATTTCATCTATGTCAACATCCTTTGATGGATTTTACGCTTATTTGAAGTTGATTTATTGTAATACAAAGCTTCTATATTGTATTGAAGGTTTTGTGATGTTTTTGACTGTGGATGTGCTATTTTTATACCATTCATTGTTTATGGTGAAAGTATTGACATTTCGTATGCTAGTTTTAATACGAATGTTTATGTTATGTCTAAACCTTTTCATATGGGAATGCATTGGACTTAATAAGTGACAGGTGGAGCCCGCTATAGCTCCTCGATGCATCGGTAGGTCTCATGAGACAAACTAGTGTCTTGGCACAAGGCCTTGACAAAATCTTATTTGTAGTCTTGGCACGAGGCCTTGACTAAGTGGTTATGATAGTCTGGCATTATGCATTCCAACATTATGAAAGTGGTTATTGATTTTTGCATGTGATTATTCGATTAGTAGAATATCCATGTGAATAAGTAAATGGCATTATTTCATTTTTACTTTTGCCATACTATGTTGAAGTTCATGTTTAAAAGGCTTTTCTTTTAGTAATGCATTGCCTTAAATGTTTATTCTTATTTATGAAAGTTTCCGCTATATTGTTATCCTTACTGGGCATTTGAGCTCACCCCTTTTCTATGTTTTATTTTTCCCAGGATGTGAAGAAGTAAGTTATGAATGACCTGCAGGGAATTTATGAGGGGTTAATAGTGTGGATTGTGGAAACATTATGTTGTTTTATTAGTTTTTCATTTTATGATGTAATGTAAAACGTATGAATATATCTAGTGTTTCCAAGGCTACTAAACCAATCGGTCTTTCGAGATTTGATCATTCTTGTGATCATGACAATGTTATGTAATAATGCACCGACTCTGGGTAACTAGGGTCAGGGCGTTACAGTTGGTATCAGAGAAAGTTTAGTACAAAACTTGGAAGCTAGATTTAGATAAAATCTGATTAGAGCACGTAGACCTAAGATTAACTTTGAGGATTAGTATAGAAGAACTTCCTTGAATTTTGGTATTGTAGAGATTTTGTGAGTTTTCTGAGCAATACATCCCTGTCTGGATACGAGCAGGTAGAGGCGGCTCTGGCACAGATGTACCTAGGGGTAAAACCCAAAAACACCGCTTTGAGCTAGACTCGAACGGGAACTGGTGCACGACAACGGGCCTTGCTGCACTCTTGGTTACGACACTCCCGGGGGATATGCTTAGGATAACTCTCATTTTCTTTACAAATCATTTTGAAGGGTTTATGAGTATATACTTCCTTAAAGAAAACATTCTTATGATTATGGATTATATCCATAAATAGTTCAATTTATGTTAAGTGTTTTATAAGTATGGGATTATGTATTTTGATTCATAAACTGATCTAGTTTATGCCATTGTTTAGATATGGCGCCCAGTAGAAGGAATGAGAACTCCGGAAATGCACATGATCCAAAGAGAAGGAAGGATCATATCTTTCATGGTCTTAAGATAGAATTTATAAGAGAAATAGTCTCCCATGTATTATCATCATATGAAGAAATAATATCATGTATTGATAAGATAAGTAAAGAGATTACTGAGTCCTATGGCTTTGAAGGGAAGCAAGAGAAGAAAAGGATAGAAGGGAGAAAGATGGATAAAGGGATGAGGGAAAAGAAGAATTTTCCCATATGTGGTAACTGTGGAAAGAAACACCCTGGAACTTGCCTGAAAGGAATGGGAGTTTGTTATAGGTGTGGAGGAAAAGGGCACAAAGTACGTGACTGCAAGGGTAAGAAAATGGTTTCAAATGTACAATGCTTCATTTGCAAGGAGTTTGGACACTATGCGAACCTATGTCCCAGTCATCAGAATATGCCTCAAATGATGTTATCGGATAATAATCAAGTTATGATACTACCACAGATGAAGAGGAATGATTAGAGTTCTTATGTTGATTATGTCAATTGAGTGTTGTATCAACAATGTACTTGTTACAATAATCATTGAGTATATAAGGATTGTACTGCAGTACTATTTCATTAAGGACTTGAGATTGTGTGGAACAAAGGAAAGTGACTCAATAGCAGGATAAATTTTTGGAAAATATATGGTTGAGAGAATGATAAATCATAATATAGTTCTGATACTGAGGTAGTGATTTTGGAATAATATGTGATTGTTTTGGATAAATTATATTGGATATTCTTGACTACCCTGGAACTGATTAATGATTTTTATATTCCATCGTTGTTGGGGTTTAAAACATTTTTGGATTAATGAAGTATATCCAGCTTTCTATATGGAATAAGGGAGCATGAATGTAACCAATAAGGAATATGGTAATTCAGGATGTTTCGATGTATTAAAAGAATACATGATGAAGGTATTCATATGCTATTACGGGGTAAAAAGGTTCTACATTATGTTTACCTCACTTATAAATGTTGGACTGTGAGTTTGGATATAAGTATTTTGGATATTTCTAGTTTGGATTATTTTGGATTTCCATAAAAGGAAAACCCGGAGGTCGGGCGGAAACCCGTCGCGTCCGGCAAGGCTGCGAGACTTGAACCCGCAACCGAAGGGCGACAAGGGTGTATCACCTACCACTGTCCCAAGAAATGTCCTGGATTAAATAATGTAGTTTTTTTAAGAGATCTGGTAGATGAATTATAAATTCGTTTATTTTGGAACCCTATATGAATAGTATAAATAGAATTTTTTTTACGAGTGAAAGATGAGTTTGTGGTTGAAATTTATTAATGGATAAAAATCTAATTATAAATTAAGTATATCTCCTTATGATCTTATCCAATCTCATAAATAAATTCTTCAACATTAAGAAAAGTAACTTAGAACAAAAATGTTTTCCTAGATGGTACCTTAAATCATCACTAATTTATGGCTTTGGGATTGTTGGCCTTTTTCATAGCCATGTTCTCTACCACTCTCCATCAGATAATTGATGGTTAGATTTCTCTTCCATATCCATATTTTCCTACATGGAACCCTAGTATGTGTTATTTTCGGTAATCTTCATACTTTTGACTCTTTATTTTAAATAGAGGCCTCATTAATTCATTTTTCAATGTGGGATTTCAACTAAGATATTTTGAAACGTCAAAAATGTGTTATCCCAATACCCTATATTTTGTTGAACCGATGGTACTTCAAATCATCATAGATTTATGAGTTTAAGGACCTCAATTATACACTTGTTTGTGATTGATGACCTCAATCACTACCTATAAATATTTACGTTTTTCCTCCAATTATATATCTCTAATTGCCACCAATGTTCTCCTAATCGAGATCATAATTTGGTGGTGACCCTTTCATTTCTCTTTTCCTCATATTAAGACTAAATTTTAGTAACCCAATTTCCGATGTGGATTTTCCCACAAATATATTATCTATTTTCAACCTTTTATTTTCGAAGAACAATTTCAAATTGCGAGGACGCAATTTATTGAAGGAGGGGAGAATGTAACACCCCAAGATTTCATAGTGTGTTATTTCTTCAAAATAATTCAATAACTTGCACTACAAGAAACACCGAGTTCAATTGCACCGTGACTTACCAAAAAAAAGCCATTAAAAGAGTTCATGAATAGCATTAACTACATTTTTAACTTTATATAATCCTTATAATTTTAGAATCCATATTATGAGTTTCTTAGTCATAATGCAAGAACAGATTCATTTTCAGTATTGCAATTTTATCAACTTTTGATAGTGAAACCTTTTTAAATACAATATTTTAAACTTTTTGACTAAATGGAGACATCAAAAAATTTAAAATGAAACATCCCAAGATTCCACGGTACGCTTTCCTTTGAATAAAACATTAGCGTGTGTTGTACGCAACGTCGAGTTTTAACACACCCCACAACCGATCAAACTAGCCGTTATGAATAGTAATACCTACTTTTTGAAATTATATATATTTTATATTTGAAAATGGACTTCATTTTTGGATTCGGAATATCGAATTTAGCCTAAGGTGAAATTTTGGTACATTTTGGATAACTTTCATATTTTGATGAATAGTGAAAATTACTAAATTTTAATTAAAAACAACTTTTTTAATCAAAATAATTAATAGTGATAAATTATGAATTTGAGTGGTTTTAAAGTATATTTAGAATATATTTTTACCGTTTAATATAATGTTGGTCATTGGACATAATTTTACAATTAAACCGAACATAAACAAGTGTCAATCTTTTGATAGTTATTACCTCTTAAAAACACGCTTTTTGTTTTGACAGCGGGAATTAATTTTAAATTAATTTCTGTCACTTCTGTGTTTTGAATTTAGAAAAATGGATTCCATATTTGTAATCAGGATGTCCAAATTGTGTAAATAGGTAACTTTTATTTTTAGACATTTTGAATAATTACTGTGGTAAATATTTTATTTACCATGGTTAAGGATAAATCCGGTAAATAAGGGTTAAAAAATAATATTATAATAATACAAAATTACCCTAAAACGTGTCCTAACCTTATTGGTGGACACATACCCGACCATGATCATCCTTGGGTCTATTTGGGGAACCCTTGGAGCCACTTGTATGTGGTAGGGACAGTTTATATTAATAAAGTTAAAATAAAAATAAAAATGGCATAAGCTTACATCTTTTAGAAGAACAATTTTTACATAGGGTTATACATGTTGGATTTTAGATTATAGATATTCATTATAAATCTAAAAAGATTTCCTACATAATGATATTTTATTTATAATTTTTAGACATCACATAATTGAAATTATTAATGACACAATAATGATGAAATGTTTACCTCATTAATAAATCATTTAAATAAATAAGATTATAATGATTAAAATATTATCTAAAACCTGTCCAATTCTTATTGGTTGATGTTATTTAGAATATGAGTCATATTATCTTAGACCTCAACGATTTTTGGACCATTATAAACCGAATATAATTATATTATAAAGTAGTACTTTCACTCTTTCCTAAAGAGCCCCTCTTCTCCCTTATAAAAGGAGACCACTTCTACTCATTCCTCACACCTCTCAAGCCACTTGGCTCGTCCAAACTCTGCCCAACTAAACTCCCCACATCCCTCTCCTCCTCCTCGAAGCTTCCCCTTAGGCAGAAAGAATTTCAAGAAGTCCTTTGGTTCCAACCAAAGTGAGTTACCTAAATTAAAGGTAACGATTTCTCTTAAATTATTTTCATTTATTTTGCTTCTCCAACCCCCAAACTCTTCTTATTTCCTTTCTTTTGTAACAACACCAGTATCCTAAATATACTAGGATGTTGTTATAAGAAGGATTCAAACTACACATACACACAACTCCATCTAATGGATGATGAACATAATGTTTCTGTGGATGGCAAACTAACGCCTCACAAAACGATGATTGTTCAAATACATCTTACCGCCTCTCATGGTGGCCATTATGATGGAACTGTAATTAAATATGATATTAATGATATATATTTTATATATAAGCTTCTGTAATTCCATTTTATTTCATACCATTATTCGTTTCATGTTGTATATACATACGATAATTTCATTTGAGGAAGTGCGGACTACCGCCCCCTTAAAATGATATGACTCGTTCATACCACACATGGAACGTATAAAGGATGGTGTTAATGAACTTAAGTAACATGTATAAAATATTATATTATACTGGAATAGTAATATACCTATGTATCATTTGTATTTTATTCTTTTAAAATAAAAATTAAATGGAAGTAGCATTCGTGCGTACGTACGGACTACCGTCTCCACGAACGCGATGAGATTCATTTTCCATCGTATCCATTCAAGTATAATTATCATTTGATGATTTAAAAATGATGTTTAAGGACTTGATACCATTCTGGATTTGAATAATATACAACTTATCCTTTACAAACATGTCTTACATAACAAAACATACAAAAGCAAACAAGTAAGTTCACACCCGAAACAGCGATAATACTAAGATATTATTATCAAATCAATATTAAAAGATCATATATGATATCATATTAATGTATATGATTCTTGTATAATTAAATAACAATTATTTCACCATTATACAGGAGGATAACCTACCCCAACCAAGGAAAAGTACAAGGTAAGGGTTATTTCACAATCTCTTCATTATCCGAGGTTGTTTATACGTAATAATCTACTGGGATCTCTTTATCATCCACATCCATGTTTCTTAAAAAATGTATTTTAAAACATTTTTACTATTTACTAAAATATGAGTTAAAGTCATTTATACCCTTTTTTACTTTTATAAGTGGTTTATAAAGGAATCTTTCCGTCATTTTTAAAACAAGGTCCTTTTTAACCTTTTCGACAGAATTGAGGTAAGAATGTTTTTTTTAACTTATAAGGCGGGTGCGGTTATTTTACGCCGTTATAAAATCTTCAAAGCATTCCTTACAAGCTTATAAGAATATTTTCAAAGAAATTGATTTATTTTATATGGATCTTAAATGATTTCAAAATAAAAAGAGATATTTCTTTAAAAAGAATTTTGATTTCATCTATGTCAACATCCTTTGATGGATTTTACGCTTATTTGAAGTTGATTTATTGTAATACAAAGCTTCTATAATGTATTGAAGGTTTTGTGATGTTTTTGACTGTGGATGTGCTATTTTTATACCATTCATTGTTTATGGTGAAAGTATTGACATTTCGTATGCTAGTTTTAATACGAATGTTTATGTTATGTCTAAACCTTTTCATATGGGAATGCATTGGACTTAATAAGTGACAGGTGGAGCCCGCTATAGCTCCTCGATGCATCGGTAGTTCTCATGAGACAAACTAGTGTCTTGGCACAAGGACTTGACAAAGTATTATTTGTAGTTTTGGCACGAGGCTTTGACTAAGTGATTATGATAGTCTGGCATTATGCATTCCAACATTATGAATGTGGTTATTGATTTTTGCATGTGATTATTCGATTAGTAGAATATCCATGTGAATAAGTAAATGGCATTATTTCATTTTTACTTTTGCTATAATATGTTGAAGTTCAAGTTTAAAAGGCTTTTGTTTTAGTAATGCATTGCCTTAAATGTTTATTCTTATTTATGAAAGTTTCCGCTATATTGTTATCCTTACTGGGCATTTGAGCTCACCCCTTTTCTATGTTTTATTTTTCCCAGGATGTGAAGAAGTAAGTTATGAATGACCTGCAGGGATTTTATGAGGGGTTAATAGTGTGGATTGTGGAAACATTATGTTGTTGTATTAGTTTTTCATTTTATGATGTAATGTAAAACTTATGAATATATCTAGTGTTTCCAAGGCTACTAAACCAATCGGTCTTTCGAGATTTGATCTTTCTTGTGATCATGCCAATGTTATGTAATAATGCACCAACTCTGGGTAACTAGGGTCGGGGCGTTACAATTTAATACAATGTTGGTCATTGGATGTAATTTCACATTTAAACCAGTTATAAACAAGTGTCAGTATTTTGATAGTTATTATCTCTTAAAAACACACCTTTTGTTTTGACGACGTGAATTAATTTTTAAATTAATTAATGAAACTGATATGTTTTGAATTTGGTAAAATAGAAATCATTTTTGAGTTCATAATATGAAATATAGCTTATGCCTAATTTTTGGTATTTTTCTGAAACCTTTCAATTTTTGATGAATAGTGAAACCACTAAGTGGTAGTTAAAAAAACTAAATTTTTCATAAAACATAATTTTACTGCTTCTGTGAGTGGAATTTCGAAAATCCGATAGAAACGGTGGATGTCAGTAAGTAAAATGTGGTTTAATGAGATGAAAATAATTTTTGGTGAATAGTATCTTTTTACTTTTATTTACCACGGTTAAAAGTAAATAGGGTAATTAAGGGTAAAAATGATATTATTATTATCCTACCACATGTCCTAATTCTATTGGAAAAGTGTAATTCGACCAAAAACAAACTTAGGAATAAAATATGACAATTTAGGCCCACTTGGATTAGATTAGTACATTTATTATTAATTAATTTAAAGAAAGATTAAAAGAGTTAAAATAAAAGTTTGTTTACTAAAACATTGTTAATATGGGGTTATAGATAAGATAAATTCGACTATAAATATTAATTAGAAATCTAAAAATATTTCATACATAATGGTATTTCATTTTTAATTTTTAGACATTAAATAATTTAATTTATTTATGACACAACAATGATGTAGTAATTATTTTATTAATGAAATATTGACATAATTGATGTTATAAATACCCAAATAAATATAATTTGAGACTTTTTATGAATTACACTTATTTTCTAGGTTACTATGACATGTTATAATTGATTTAATTAACTTTTTTAGAACTTATCATTCTGTTATAATTTTCACAAAAATAAATTACTAAATAGTGTCAAAATTGACATAAAATAGTTTTTAAAACAAATATTATATTATTAATTGTTATTTTATTCCTAAAAATATAAGGTTTGGAAAAATGACTTAGATAATGTTATATATATTAATAATAAACAACTTGGGGTTCTTTTGGCTTCTTATAGTAAGTTTATTAACCTTATTGTATAAGAACACAAGAAGACATGGTAAAAGTAAAATTATTTAACTTTATGTTAAATCTAAATGATATGGTTAAAATAGGAACCTAAACTTGTCTAAATTATATTGGATGAGAGTATTTAGACCCATCCCCACTTTAGACTCTAAAAAAATCAATTTGGAGCTATTTAAAACCGAACTGGACTTTATAATAAAATAATATTTTTAGTTATTCCAAAGGTGCCCCTCTCCTCCCTTATAAAAGGGCACCTCCTCCCTCTCTTCCTCACAAAACTTTGAGCCTTCAAGCTCGGCCAAACCCTGCCAAAATCTCTTCTCCACTTCCCTAGAAACATCCTAGAGGTTCTGGACTTCCTCAAAGACCAATTTTAGTGCCCTAAGAGGAGGTCTCAAAGAGGCGCTTCAAAGAAGAGGTAATTTCTGTTACCACTTCTTTCACCTTTATTTCTTCTTCCACTTCCTCTTATTAGGTTCTTTCATTATTAAGTAATAACATAAGTATCACTCATATACTGATATGTTATTATAAGTATGAAACAATCCTATTTCACTATCTATCCATCCTACGGAAAATGAAATCACCGCGCGTGCGTACGTACGGAATACCGTCTCCACGCCGTGGTGAAATCTATTTTCCACCACCACCTTACTTGGATTGGTATAATGGTGTAAATAATAACAACATATGATTATTATAAAGTGATATTGATACTGGAATAGTATACATACACTTAAACACAATTTCACGATCATGAGAACGATATCATCGCTCGTGCGTACGTACGGACAACCGTCTCCACGACGCGGTGAGATTCATTCTCCACATTAACCATTCATGAATTATTATAAGGTATATATAATGAATAATAATGAAATATATGACATGTTAAATCTACTGGATTTATGTATATATATATATATATATATGTCATCTACTTACTTCCATTCAAGACAATAAGGAATGGAAAACAACGTTCATGCGTACGTACGGACTACCGTCTCCATGAACGGTGTGTTTAATTTAATTTATCTATCTATTATATATATATATATACTGAATATATATGATATATAAATCATGTTTTATATTATGGAAGTAAGTAAATCATGATATAAGTAATAATACTATCAAGAACAACAAGTCTAAACACCTACGATAAATGAAACGATTTTACCCAAAACGCTTCTTTAACATGGAATTTACAAAAGAACGGGTAATATAAAGTCATAAGTGAACCATATATGATATCATAACAATGAATATGATTTTGTAATAAGTTAATGACATTATTTAAATCATTATACAGGAGGTTTGGACACTTAAGAAGCAAAACGGACCTAAGGTAAGGGAAATATCACAATCTCATTTTTATCCGAGATTGTTTATACTTTAGTATTTACTGGGGTGTATTTTATCATCCACATCCATGTTTCCTGAATATGTAATATTATTTCCATCCACCTAAAATTTTTTTAAATCCAATTTTACCCTTCGGTGAGTTTTTATTCAATGATATGAAAGGAATCTTTTGTTGTTTTTCGTACGAGGTAATTTTTGACTTTTCCGACAAAAGTACGAAAAGAATGTTTTGTTAACTTATACGGCATGAATGTATTTTTAAAACATTACTTCCAAGAAGCTTTATTTACATGTTTTCAAGTTTATTTTTAATCAACTTCATTTAGTTTCAAATTGTATGACATGTTAAGAAAGGAAAAGTTTTTTTGAAGTAGAAAGGATATTTTCCTCAAGAATGGAGTTCAAGTGTTTTATCAAAATTATTTTCCATCTAAGATAATAAAGGGTTATGTTTCTATCCCTATTATTACATTGATTTGATTATGTTATGATGGAATTATTTTTATGAATTCCTTTATCTTATATGAATTGTTTTATGATGTCATGATGTTTAAGATTCTCATTTTTATTACATGGGTTATGCAATGATGTATGATTTATGATTTTGTGGCACACATAAGAATGGTATCATTATGAGATGGGTGGGACCTATATATCTCTACAATGCATTGGGTAAAGATTTTATATCTCATGAGATAGACATGGCTGGAACGGTAGGTTATACCAGTTCAGTAAAATAGGACTGAAACGAGGGTGACTTGGTTCAGAAAGGGACTTTGTCCACTAAGATAGTCTTGGCAATGAGTCTGGACTAACAAGAAATGATTCTCTATGATTATGTGTGTATGACACAAAGTTTCATGTTTTATGTCATGATTATTGGGATTACATTTAACTACTATGATTTATCCCATGTTATGAAATTATGATCTCTTTTGCAGGTTAAGATTTCCAAAAGATATGTTCTTATGAATATGATGTGATTGATATTTATTTTGTTTACCCTTACTGAGCATTTGAGCTCACCCTTTTCTGTTTTCTTTTCCCCAGGATATAAAGAAAGGTTTTGGGTAAAAAAAGGGAAGATCTTTATGGGAAATGTTGAAGATCTTTCACCACGTTTAGAAGATTATATTCTGAGTTTCCAAAGACACTAAACTATTACGGTCCTTGTGTGTGTGTTTTTTTTATATACTAAGTATTCCGAAAAAGTAATGTAATGTCAATGTACGTCAAGCTTCGGGTCTCTACATTATGTGACCCTACAAAAAAACATTAAATATCCAAAATTATGACATTGTATATTTAGCAAACACAATTTTCATCCCCACAGTCTCCATCAAATTTCATAATAGATCATAATACATATGCTTTCTATTTAAATATATTAGAATATCCTCTATTAATGTTACCAAAAACCATCCATTCTAATATATAAATACCTGATTCATTAAATCTAGTAAGATAATTCTAAAATTGGAATGTCCAAAATATATTACTATAAATTCAAAGTGACCACAAATTGTATGGGAGGCTGAATTTGGTATACCATCCTTCTCGACCATGAGTTGCTGATATCTTAATTGATGATCCAAATATGAAATATTTTATGTCCTCATAATTATTAAAATAGATAATACAAATGTTTTATATGATAATAGTACTTATATTTTATTTTTTATTTTACAAATAATCTGTGAAAAGATGACTTGATCATTAATTCTTCATCCCAAATATAATTGTTTCCCCTCAATGGTGAATTACTATGACTAGTGAAACCATTTTATATATTCTCCTATTTTTTTCTTCAATTCATTTAACTCAATCAATTCCATTATTTTTAAATTATTTAAATGAAATATGGAATGAGGTATATGTTCTATTGAAAACTCAAAATAATTTTTTTGGGGAAGACTCTATAACACTTTTTGAATCTTAAAAGGGCATGTGTATGGTTGTATTTGATGTCAACATTTAATAAGAAATCAAAATCAATGTATGATGAATTCATATTTGATTAGTAATTATTCATGTAATGAGAATGGAAGAAAGTGATATAGGTATATTTAAGATGGATGATGATGATGCATGGAGAATTATAAGGGTCTCATTATTATTCATTTGGTGAAACAATTCTCCATGATTTGTGATGAGGACTGAGGAATTTTTATGCATTCATATAATGTAATTGAATATCATAGTAGAAAAAATATCCATATAACTCTAATATTTAAGAAATGTTATTTTGTACAAATATCTCTGTCAATTTTTTAGGAGATTTTTGGCTGTATTCATCATTTGATAAGGTAAATTTCATTCCAAATCCATGAGGAATACATATGGGGACCATGAAAATAATCATTACCATGATAAATTTACCATGGAAGATAATTTTATGACCATTAATATATTTATTTGAATTATTATTTTTTATTTTCTATACATAATTATTTAATTCCATGAAATATTATTAGAATAAAATATTATTGATGATGAAATTAATGAGATTGATGAATGGATGGAGGTGTTGTAAAATTATAATCATAAATGTTGAAACATGTTGTGGAAGAAAGAGACATGTAAAATAAATGTTTTCATGAGGAATATTATTATGGTTCAATTGATGGATATGAGGATTTCTAGTCCATTAAAATAAATGAAGAATCAATATGTTTTATGATATATTTTTCAAAGGTATATTTTCATTGAAATATTTTTTGATCAATTTAATAGAAATGTGGTACATATATTATCCCCTAAGGGATAGCCCTCAGCCACTAATTTGGGGAACTTTATATATACCCCTATGGGAGTTCCAACCTATGGAGGTTGCAAAGAGGCTATGGTTGGATGGAACTACGAGATACATCAACCCCAGACTTCATGGTTGTTTATGTATCAACACTTGGATCGAGAAGCGGACCGTCCCGGAATCGAGCATGTTGTATGCGGGAACCTTATGTTTGGCTACGACTGAGATGATAAGATACAATTTGGACCTACTACTGTATCGGGATCCTCCGTGGGTTCGATAGAGATGATACTATACCAGGATGCTCTGAGGGTTCGACAGCGACGATACTGGACCGGGATCCTCCATGGGTTCGACCACGATGACTTCTGTATCGGGATCCTCCGTGGGTTAGATATGCTGATACTGTTCCAAGATCCTCTGTGGGTTTGATAGAGGAGATGATTCAGTGGCTACATATAAACTTCTCTACCCCACTACTTGAGTTAAATACCTGTGTGAGCTCTGTCTTGACTATGTTATGTTATCATCAAACTGATTTACATTCTTCCTTTGTGGAATGGGATGTACTTGGGATTGAGAGATGGATCCGGTTGTGATTGGTAACCGAGGAATATGTATGGGCAGATACTTAATTAGGGAAGGGTGATACTCCGTGTTTGTATCTTGCTATTTTGGTTTATCCTTGGTGGATTTTTGGAGACATTTGAGGGTCTCAAGGTCTCTACAATGTATCGTTATACTCATCATTGCACAGGCTTCGCCCGCACCTAGTTGTGTTCTGTGCGGACGATGGTCAGTAGTGATCGAGGCTGAGGGAGATTGATAGGAGACTGCTCAAAGCTGGACTAGAAGGGATGTACCTCAGGGAAAAGTTGTTCGAGATCTCTACCTACATTTCAGGTAGGTTTCCTCAGTGGATGATCCAGGAATGGTTTCCCCGTTTTACTTGTACTCGTACTTGTTGTTCAGTTGGGGTTTTATACTGGCCCACTTACTTTCAGCACACTTTTCGTTTCTATAATAGTAATTTTTACTTCTTCTGATTGTGTTCAGACGGTGTGTGTTACTGGTGTAAAGGAAGTGTCTTCCCTTTTTATCAGGGATATTTCTTTGGTGCTAGTCGCCTGCCCCTAGCCCATGGAAGGTCGGTTTGGGGTAGTAACGGTACGGGCCCCGATGACGGGTCGTGATATTTTGGTATACATTATTTATAATGATAAAAATTGTTTTCTAATCTTTTCAATGATTATCTAGATCAATTTTAAATCTATTAATAATATTTAATCCTTTTTATATTATTTTAAAATGAAATTTGATATAAAAGAATAAAAATATTAATATATTTTAACTTTTAAAACCAACTTTTTTGTCCCGTCTCTAAGATTAGAATTAAAATAATTTCTACCAAATATGGGATTGTAAATTGTAATAATGGATTCAATATTTTTAATAATTGTTTATAATTTCTAAAATGGATTACTTATTTTTTTCAATTTTGATTAGTAAAGGTAGTTAATGTTAGTAACATCGATAAAGAGAATATTTTCCATGACAATGAACAAAAAAAAAGAATTTAAAGGAAAAATAATATAGAATCATGATAAAGATCCTTCAGAATGACTTTTCCCTATAATATATTATATTTATCTATTTTTTCATCATTGGAGCCATTTGATATGTAAAAAATAAGGGGGAATTCCCACATTAAAAAAATTACAAGAATACCACTCAACTTTCATTATAAAAGCTCACTCACCCCTCCAAATTATAGACACCACTCAAGATATATTGATAGTAAGACCCATTTAAATATAATTTCCCAGCACCCCATGTCATTTAATCCTCTCATTGGGAATAATCAAAACCATGTAATACTTTTTGTATCATCCAAATAGACTAGCCCGACTAACAGATAACGTTATTCAATGATCACCATTGTTTCATTTACCTCTCAACACCTTAAATTATTATTTTTATCATGATTTCTTAAAGAAATCTTAATATAATTTATTATTATGTGTTTTTATTTTAATATTTTATCCTACAATATCAAACATAACCATGAGATGGGTTAAAAAATCATCATTTTCTTGTATTGTGGAATACCACATCCCAAACCAATTTTGTTCATTATTACATTACAACCATTCAATGTAGGAATAATTAGAGTTTTATTGTTTATATAGGATATATATGATACTTATATTGACCTTATTCAAACTAAACTATTTTATAACATATAAATACAGGATTTCCAATTTCTAGGAATTATATAACATTGTTTGTGGATGTGTGGACTACCACCTCCTCCTAACGATGTGATTAATTCACACATGAAATGGAACGAATTAAGTATGGTTTTAGAAGAAACATATATTTAAATGATATAAATATTCTAATTTAATAATAATATAAATATATAAGATTTAAATTTCATTTTTTCAAATATGATAATGAAATTGAAATAGTGTTAATGAGTACGTATGACTTACCATCTCTATGAACGGTGCATTTCATTTGCAATATTAAAATATTTTTCAATTATTATAAATTAAAATATGATGAATATATATGATACAAAAACCATAATTAGAATAATTTATATTTTTAAATGAAGATAAAAAATTATGAACAAATATAATTGGTTAATAAAAACATGAAAAAGATGGCAATGAACACCTAAAATAATGAAAAATAATTATTTTTGATAACAAATGGTTAATAAGATATTATAATTAGATTATATATGATATAATAAATTTTAGTATGGTTCTGGAAGATTTTATTAATGTATTTAGACCACTAGACATGAGTTTGAAAGGCCAAAAAAATAATATGTGTTAGGTAAGGGATATCAATCTCACTTTTTCGTCAATCATGAAAGCACCACCATCACTATTTGTTTTTGTGTCTATAATTCCCCTACTGTATTTTATATAATTAATATATTTATATTCATGTTATTTTTAGTTTTATTTAATGTTATTTTATTTTAATGGGGATTATAATTCAATATTTACATAGTATTACATTATTTATTCTCAATTTACATTCCATCGAGACATAATTATTATTGTGAACCTATTTTCATTTATATATTGTATATACATTAATTTGACATGTAATATTATGAAATATTATTTATTAATCTTATTTTTTTTCAATATTACTTATTTCATTTATATAGGTTTTAATTAAATGTTTCTATGTAGTAATGATTTTCGTAACATGTTTCTTTTCATTGGTATATATTACTTCCTCTTTGTCATTAATATTCTAGGATTATATCTATAGTAAAATTTTTATAAATATTTTTAAACAATTTTTTTGGATCAATATTTTACACAAAATTTCAATTAATTTATTTATTATCAATTAAACATAATTGAATTTTAAATGGTTTACTTCATAATATCATTTTATACAAGATATTTTACACATGTATATACAGTTACGGAAATAATTTGAAAAATGTTTAATAAAAAGATTATTTTTATTATCCCCTATTAATTCATGATCATTCTAATGTTATACTATCATTTTACAACACTTTGGTATAGAAAATTATTTTCATATTTCTTATGAAAAACAGACATCATTTATCTCTTCATTTGGAAATAGTTTTTCATTTTTACGATGTTTTATTTTCAAACAATTTTTTATTTTAAAACGATGTTTTGAAATAAATATTTAAAAATGAAATCCCTATAATTTTCATAATAAGGATCATTTATATCCTTTTTTTCAATAAAAACTGAAGGTCCTTTTTACATTTTAAAACATGCACGGATATATCCATCGTTACTTCACTAAAGAATATTTTTTAATCATTAAATGATTCATTTTAAATGAAAATGTTTCTTTAATTCATTTTCAAATAACAGTTATTTTAAAATAAATCAAAACAGAAAAGATATTTATATCAATAATGTTTCTCAATATATATATTCATTTCATCATGGAAAATGAACCTTATTCATACTTCAATATTTTTATGTTATATTGATACCATTCTTATTATTTATATTTATTCTTTATTATTAGTTTGACTATTATTGGAAATTTAGAAATAAATTTCCAAATTAGTTTTCATGATTTATGTTTTGGGAAATGTGTTCACATTATGTATTCCAATTTTACTATAAATGATTATAATCATTATGTTTCACCCCTATCATATGAGGAATGGATTTTACTTTATATGTGATTGGTGAGGCCCACTATATCCCAACAATGCATGTATTTGTTTCAAGAGACAAACTATATATGATTTTGGATTATGCCTCACTTATATTTTATATTATTGGTTTGAAGTCTTGCACATAATAGATTATTTCTATGGACCCTTGAAAATATTAGATTCATTTAATGAATCATTTAAAATTTTAAATTTTTGGTATGCCTCCTTGAAAACAATAGTTATACCTCCCTTGTTTTGCATTACATCATTATGAATCCATTTATTGATATTCCGTGATATTATTCAATTTTTTAGTATATTCATGATAATATTCATTATCATATGAGTATATATATTTAATTATTTAATTATCTATTATTACTTCCATATAATTCCCATGTTATGGATTAAATTGAATGTGTTGCCATTATTAGCTTGTCCATAATGATTCTGCTCATTAATTCGTTATTGCATCCACTGTACATTACTCTTACTAATCATTTGAGTTAGCCATTATTATTTCCTTTCATAGGGATTCCATGAAGTGTAATAATAATTATATGAATGTTTATTCTACACAGAATAAATTCATAATTGAAATTTTTTGTTATTTTTTGTGTATTTATTTACAATACAAGACACATGTATGTATCTAGATTACCAAGACTAGTATTCTAATCAGTCATTCAGGATGAACATCATTAATTATGATTCCAATTTAATAGTAGTAGAAAATGGCCTTAGCCTTACATGGTTCAGGTATCTACAATTATTATGTATGATATATTATGTGATTCCTTCATTTAAAAATATAAGCAAACCCAAAAATGGTGTTTTAAAAATAATTATTACCACTTTTGTAACATATAAATTATATCCCAATGAATTGTTAAAAATGAATTAAAACTATAAAAATATTTAGTAAATATATATTAATATAAAATAAAAATAAATTTTCAGTATATATTCCACATAAAAATTAATATGTGCATACTACCAAAAATTTCTCAATGTATTGGGTATTGATATAAACTGTCATCTATGAAGTTCAAATTACCCTATAAGACGATTAACCATTTTAATAATAAAATAATCACTCATATAATTGTATACATGATGCATATATATATCAATTATATCATTTATGATCCATTTATATAATTTTATCATGCAAATTTTAATAAAAATTTATTATTTTCATTAATTTGGGCCTTAACTTCTTTTTTTCATGTACATTTTGATTTCATAGATTCAATCCATTCATATTAATCATGGTTCCATCATCTATACAAATTTATTATTATTTTATATATGAAATATATTTTATTTTTATAAAATTGGTATCATTCATAAATTGTAGAGATATTTATATATCTAGATTAAACCAGTAATGAATATTGGAAACCATACATATTATTGAATGTAGAATTCAAATTTCAACATATAAAAGGAACAAAATGTAAATAATATATTCCCATTAAAATATCATTTTTATGACACTTATAAATTATATTTCTTTTATATTTATCCTTACTATCAACCATGTAATATAAAAATTAAAAATGAATCACTTTCTTCATTGTGGTTGTAGTCCACAAGTAATCATGAGTGAAATTACTATTTTTTTTACAGATTCGATGGTATGAATGAATATATGATATTATAATTATATAAAAATAATTATATAAATAATATGATATATGTTAAGTGTTTATTTATAAAATTTAATGAAAATAATGTAGTGATGAAAAATTATTTATGTCACCACATTGATATAGTAAGTCGTCCAAACAAACACGCGATGATTTAACATTCCATAGGGTTAGAAATAGATATAAAATTAATGTACAATAGTTATAATAACATAAAAATATACTTTTGATACTATTATTATTATATAATGATTTATTCAAAATATTTTTAAGAAGTGAACAATGAATGGAATTTTAATGAGTCGAAAAAGAATATTTCTTCTTCTTTGGTATAAATTATTTAGATGCATTCTTAATTTAAATTTCAGTGTTCTTTTAAGAATAACATAACATCTAATTTTTGTATAAGGAATTATAGTAGAGAAATGGTTAGTGTTTTATTGAGTTATATGTCTCAATGTGGTGTGATGAAAATAGAAAATGGGATTTGTTTTATAAGTGATTAGAGAGGGATTGTTGAAATCCTTGAAATACTTTAATATTATATATGTATAACTCATATCAAATGGTTCGAAAATAAAATTTTTATGGATGTAATTAGAATTGGTTTTTAAATTTTTCAAAAAACTACTGATATATTGTATATATCTTTTTAAACGGAATTTCTTGGATTATCCTCTTATTTAAGTATTTTGAAAAAATGATTTTTAGTCTAAAAATTAACATATACAAAAAATAATTTATCATGATGGTAAAATGTAATTAATTTAATTATTTATAACTTAATTATGAAAAAGTAAATTTATTATTTAATTTAAATAAATATAAATAATTTTCATTTAGTTGAAATATTATTTTTCTAAATGTGAATAATTTATTTGATAATCTTGGTAAAATCAAACACATCATAAAAATCCAAAATTTCATCCTAAGATAATATTAACATGATGAAATTAAAATTAAATTTTTTTTCACATAATAATTTTTTATATGGTGTTTCTATTTTAATAAAATTAGTTCAAAATTTATTGAATTTTATCAAATAATTTAATTTATATATATGTATGTCATAAAATATTAGTTTTTTTCTTTCTACCCACTTATAAGAATTACAATCTCAAAATTACTTCAATCTGAAATAAAAAATAACGACAATTTGACCTCATCACATATGTATGTTACCATTCAACATACATAATTTAATTATTTTTTCGTAGCACATTAACCGGGATAGTGGTCCTTTTTCACATAACATTATCTCTAATAAAAAAAATCACAAGTTGTTATTGTAAGATTTTTACTTCTCTAAGGGTATGTCCTCTAATTTCAGTACATGTGAAGGATCATGTATGTACATCCTCGAGAGATATATATGGAACATATCTTGATCATTTTAGAGATTTGGTGGGTGTTCTATGTGATATGATACCATCCTGATGTGATCTGAAATTTTGAGGGGAATGATATATCCTTTACACAAATTTTAATTCAGTCAAACATTCGTTACATTATTCCATGTAGATAATCACAAAAATACACTCTTAAAAACATCAAACACTATATCTCAATAAAATTTATTATCATAGTATTTTTTATCGAATTAGATATTCTATTATGTTTTTTTGAACGGATAGAACCATCAATGGTATTTCCTCAGGTAGTTTAGGTACCAATATCATTCATTCTATGACATAAACCCACCACATCAGAGTTGTGTAATTCTATATATTGAGATGTTCACAAGGATCCAACTAAATGATCATGTGAATGCTATTATTGAATTAAAATTCTTCCAATGATTATTGATAATCCAAACAAATGTTGTCTTTTATATAGACGGATTTCAACATGCCTCCTAGATATTTAATGGTCATTTTGGATTTTCCATATTTAAAAGAATAATAATATGTATAGAAACATACATATATAATCAGATCCTACTAATGGGTTCCCTAACACATTATGGTATACAATATATCAAGATAAAATAATATTTAGAGTCGTACTCCTTGAAATTTCACAACATCTTTTATATATAACTGAGTATGCTAATCTAGTGATATATCATCTGTTATTATGATAAAATGATAAACTAATTTAAAGATATCAACTAGAATGAAAAAAACACTATTTCCATTACATGTTTATGGAAGTCTAGTGATGAAATACATGGAAATGTTTTTTATTTTCATTCAACTGTGGGTAATGATTGTAAAAACCCCTTAGACTTCTACCAATTATTCATAACATTAGACACACTAGGACTACAAATAAATACAAGGAAATATAACATTCTATGTCATCCAACAAATAATAATTCATTCAGATAACTAGAGATCTCTTTATTTCATATATGAATTGAGAATGATAAATTATGAGCTTTATCCAACAACGCCTTATTAAACTATGGTATTTATTGGAAATATTCTAGTTTCTCAAAACATATCAATATAGTATGATCATGGGTAAACTAATGAATTTCCCCCACTTCCTTTTTATTTCAACATCTTCCTTCATGACCATATTAAAAACATCAGGGAGTGATGGTTGAATATTTATCAAATAAAGATATAATATTTCCCTTTTAATCATTATTTCACTATCCAACTTTTAAAATTCCATCAATATTAGATCTATTTCAATTATTATCATTTAAAACAAAAATGATTTTTTTGACATAGAGAATAATCTAAAATGTTCACATACCAATGGTAGTGATGTATCTGTTAGAGATATCCATCGATAAAATATTACGATTTTATATGGAAAATAATTAACTATTTCTATAAAATCAAATATTTCAGTATTTTATGATTACAATATATATATATATATACAAATATCACGCCCATAACTATATAGATAATCCATCAATTTTTTTAATTAAAAATTTATATTATCTTCTTCATATCATGAGTTGGGTAATTTTTTCCATTATTTTTTAATTAGATAGTTGAATAAGATTTCACCACATTATTCTACATGACGACACATCTTATTAGTTTATTTGATGCATCAATATATATGTGAAACCCAACTCCACTGTAGTGTAGTGTAATAATAGATGTGATGACTAACTATGTTTTCTGTTATTTGAAATTCACCTCACATTAAACTATCCACAACAACCTAAACCCCATCCGAGTCGACTTGGTTTGTGTATTAGATAGTCATGATAAATATATTACAATGTGGTGAAAATATCTATCCAACCAAAGAAAAACATTTCTCTTAGATACCATGTTTGGTATAGGATATTTATCAATATCTTATATCATAGAAGGATCCATTGATATAAACATATTCTAAATTATGTGAACCTAAAATAAAACATTCTATATCCAATATTATGACATTTTATATTTAGCATACTCAATTTTCATCCTTACAGTCTCCAACACATTTCATAAAAGATCATAATTCATGTTCGTTCTATTTAAATATATAACAATATCCTCTATAAATGTTACCAAAAACCATCCATTCTAATATATAAATACCCAATTCATTAAATATAGTAACATAATTCTAAAATTGGAATGTCCAAAAGATATTACTATAAATTCATAGTGGCCACTGATTGTATGAGAATATGTATTTGATATACCATCCTTCATGACCCTGAGTTGATTATATCCTAATTGATGATCCATATATGAAATATTTTATATCCTCATAATTACTCAAATAGATAATTAAAATGTTTTAGATGATACTAGTACTTATATTTTATTATTTATTTTACCAATAATCTTTTAAAAGATGAAATGATCATTAATTCTTCTTCCAAAAAATAATTCCTTCCCCCCAATGGTGAATCATGTGCACCAATGAAACTATTTTAGAGATTATCCTATTGTTTTTTCTTCAATTCATGTAACTCATTCAATTCCATTATTGTTAGACTATTTAAATGATATATAGAATGAGGTATATGTTCTATTGAAACCTAAAAATAATTATTTGGGGGGAGACTATACAACACTTTTCAAATGTTAAAAGGCCATGAGTATGGTTTATTTTTATGTCAACATTTAAAAAGAAATCAAAATCAATGTATGAAGAATTCTTATTTGATTATTAATTAATCATATTATGAGAATGGAAGAAAGGGACAGGGAAATATTTAGTATGGATGATGATAATACATGTAGAATTATAAGGGTCTCATTTTTTTCATTTGGTGAAACAATTCTCCATGATTTTTGATAAGGCCTAAGGAATTTTAATGCATTCATCTAATGGAATTGAATATCACAGTAGAAAAATATCCTTATAACTATAATATTCTAGAAATGTAATTCTGTATGAATATATTTTTCAATTGTATTATGAGATTTCTGGTTGTATTCATCATTTTATAAGGTAAATTCCATTGTAAATCCACGATGAATATATATGGGGACCATAAAAATAATCATTACCATGATAAATTTACCATGGAATACAATTTTATGACCATTAATATATTTATTTGAATTATTATTTTTTGTTTTATATACATAATTATTTAATTCCATGAAATATTATTATAATAAAATATTATTGAAGATGAAATGAATGAGAATGATGAATGGATGGAGGTGTTGTAAAATTATAATCATAAATGTTTAAACATGTTATGGAAGAAAGAGACAAGTAAAAAAATGTTTTCATGAGGAATTGTATTTTGGTTCAATTGAAGGTTATGAGGATTTACAGTCCTTGAAAATACTTGAAGAATCATGGTATTTTATGACATATTTCCTGAGGTATATTTTTATTGAAATAATTTTTGATAAATTTAACAAACTTATGGTATGTATATTATCCCCTAAGGGATATCCCTCAACCACTCATAGTGGGAACCAAATTTATAACCCTATCGGAGTTCCTAACTAAGGAGGTTGCAAAGAGGCTTTACTGGGACACTTTAAGGCCCGTATGATCATACACATAGAGGAGTGTGCATATGGATGGGTTCGTCTATGGACAACAGATGATGCCAACTATTAAAAAAGGATTTATCCCATTTTTGTGAAGAGTTTTATGAAACTGCTAATCCCTTATGGAGATCTCGACCGAGTTGAGGAAAACGTTTAATAATATATAGAAGATATGATTATATGAAAGAAATTATGTTGTAGGTTTGTTGAATGTGTACTGTTAATGTACCATTAAAAATAAAGACATTACAAAAACCATTGGAATTTGTTGATTTAGATTTTCTAATAATAAATCTCACATTTCTTCCTCATATCATTTTCAATGTCATCTACAATGGATTATTCAACCATTATTGTTCCATGAAGTTCATTTATTAATATCCCTTAGTACAAAAAAGTCCTCAAGAAAATCTATGATCATAAAATGTCTGAATCAATAGTTATGAATGGTTTTCGTGAATTTCCATGAATAAATTGATACAAATACAGAAATTATGTATCCTAATGAATATAACTACCTGGATGAATTAAATATTATTGTTAATAATACCTAAAATTGAAATGAGGAATGAATTCACCTCTGCATTTCTTGTATGGAAACTAAATGAAGAAGCCACGTGAATTATTTTCATGATATGTGCATTGTAAATGGTGATGTAACATTTTTTCCATGTTAAAAATTGAGAAAACATATATATGTGTTTTTTTAAGAGATGCATGAATTCAAATACATGTAATGTGGTAGAGAATGTTTATAAATATTTGGGAAAACCAAAAATATGTAAATTTAAATAGGAATATAGAGATTTTATTATTGTGTGTGATGAAATAAAGAGTAAACTCACACCCTGGAATTACTTGAAGTTTCATTTATACATGGTGATTTAATTTATGCACAAAATTATACAATAAACAAGCGATATTCCCTGAATATTATGCATGCATTCGGTGATACATGACTACTCTCTTAGCAGCATGAAGTATATTTCATACTTGAAACACTCGGGTAGAAGCTATACTTGTAGTATAATATACCACTATGTTATATATTTCATGAATAAAGAATAAACATTAGGGATATTAAAATGAGGTTGTGAAACCCCAACACATTTGGATATTAAAGTATATATTCCAATATTAATGTAGTTTTCAAAAGTAAGAAATCAAATACCTGTGGATCAATGGTGTATTTCATAATGAGATTAAAATAATAATTCCCTTCATCATTTGGGTATTTCTATTTGAATGACTAAAATAAGGACATAAATAAAGAGAATTTAAATAATGAAATAAATAAACCCCTATGAACATGAATATTATTATTGTATAAATATGTTCTTATATGCGATGAAAAGATACACACTAGTTGAAATATCTTTCGTAGATCCTGATATAAAATCTTTATTGATGAAAATGATCCATATACGGGAAATTCATCATATATATTATCACTTGAACCATAACATTTGATGATACATCACATGAACAGTTTTTTGGATGCTCTTAATGATATATAAATGAAATTTTGATCTAGCAGGACTTTGGAAGAAGTTTATAGAATCATCATATTGTTGGACAACCTTCAACGTCATTGATATATTGGGGGTTCTATTAATAAGACTCCATTGAGAATTATTTTTTCGAATATAAAGACTATTATAACCACATTATGAATAAATCAGTCTTATATTATCATTATGCATTAGTTATTACTATTTATCAACATTGAAAATGAAACATTGATTAGAATTTATATGAAACAACCATAGGATTATTATTGCAATGGGAAGGTCTTAGTTAAAAATATTTTATATGTCTTTGTGTTCTTTTAATTTCAAAAAATTGTCTCATATGAGAAATGTTATACCTTAAATTTTTTGTGATCTAGTAGTTAATTAAACACATGGGTTGAATGAATAAGAATAATTTGTAAAACTTAAAAACTGATTCTCTCCCACTCTTAGTGGATCTGACATGAGGCTCTATATGTGGTATTAGAGAACAAGGATCCCTATAGTATATTCTCTATATTCTATATTGTTATATTGAATATTTGGATCTGTTTCCTAACATATAAGAAATAATATATTTGTGGAAATTCATTCTTCTTCAGATCAGAAATTTTTTTCTATGAAGACATTGATGAACATGAAAAATAAATAAAATAAAATGATGAATATGATATCATTCATTTCAGAGGAATAAAAACATTCAGTTACTCAAAGAAATAATGAAGTTAGATATGAAATTATTTGAGAAAAATTTTTTATTTCTTCATCCAATATTGTGGAAATTATTATTACCTTTGAACAATCAAGTGATTCTAGTGATCGTGCATTATGTTCTATTCTCTTCCTGGAAGATGAGTAAATAAATTGGGAATGAGATAACATGATAATTGATTTATTAATTAATTTTTTAATTAAAATTAATAATGTTTTCCAAAAAAAAGATTTTCTATTATCTATGAGATTTGGGAAAAGATATAAAATGATATCACTTTTCATAATGATATTATGAAGTACTAGAGTATACCTTTAAAAAAAATATGAACACTAGTGAAAATATATCTAAACAATTTATAATCCCTAAGAAGATCACAATAAGATTAAAATATGATTACCAAAAATATAATAAGATGGGATATAAATAATTTAATAGAATTTTGGGGCCACTATATACAATGATATGAATATCCATAGAGTATAATTAAACATTAAACAACATTTATGAGAGGCATGATGAGTTTTAAATCAAATAAAAGTGGATCAATGATATTTTCTCAATATTTTAGAAAAAATGATAGGTTACCTAAAGTGTATGTTGATAATATAAAAAAAGACAATACTAATAGAATAAAAGTAAATGAATATCAATATAATTTCCTCAGTTTGAGATATCAATTATTAAAAATAAAATCACTCATTCTTTGAAATACAAATGGTGAGACATCAAAATCGATGAATTTTGTTTCTAATTATACAAAATGTTTATTTGAGGATTCTACTAAAAAATTCATCCATCGTGTTGAAATAATGTCATTACATCATTAAATGTAATACATGAAGAAAATTTTAATTAAAAAGGTATAATCCACACAACAATGTAATCATTTTGAAAAATCTATCTCTAAACAAAGTGTATGTTTAAATAAAAATGCAGAAAATATTATCGATGGTGAGAATATAATAATACAGTTACAGTAATTTTATGGTGTGAAGAATAAATTTTGATGTTTTTCTCTAATAAGATAAAAACAATTAGAAATGAAGAACCAAAAAATATATAATAATTATGAAATAAATTATGAACATCATAAATAATATAAAATAATATCTGAAACATTCACATAAAAAAATAATTCTTCAACACCAAAAGGATTTGATTAACTCAATGATTACTATGATGATGGATGAAGTGGTGGTAAGAAAAGTGATGGAGGTAAATTTAAATATCAATAAAAAGATAATGAGAATATAATACCATAGAAAATGAAGACTCAACGATGTGAATATATCTAATAAAACATATAAAACATATTACACCCATTATGTTTCAAAATAAGTCATCTTTATTATACTAGATAAATAGAAATTAAATTAAACATAGTTATAAAATGATAATAAAGAAGAGATCTAAATCCTAGAATAATACTACGATAAATTCACTCATGTGAATCTATATGAATATTATATGAACTATGTGAACTACCACCATGATATACTAGTTATCTGGGAAACAGATTTGGAGAGATAATGAAATTTTTAAGAAGGATAATAAATTTTTTTTGCACAAATTAAAATGAATATTCCCAAGGAATAATATATATTACATGATAGGTTTTCAATAAAGATCAACACTTATGTTAAATATTTTATATCTAGGAGGTTCAGTATGGATCAACACATTTATGAAAATTTATAATCATTAATTTCATCAAAAAGTATGTTCTTAAAAAGGATTAAAGATACACCTTTGTATACAAGAGATTTTGAATTTATTTTTTAAAACAAAATTCCAAACAAAAGAAATAGAAGAAATTTTGAGTTAAATACTACAAAATATAAAATTATAAAAATTTATATTTACATAAATAAATAATGTTGATAGTGGAAAGACATTTTTTCCAGAATAATGTCATCCTTGTTGTTCATATTGAGAAGTTCAAAAGTGTTCATACTTTTTCTATATTAATTTTTCTATTTCTTTAATATAATTTTATAAATTAAATATTATTTTAATTCTCAAAATGATCAATTAATTATCAATTTTGATTTAAACATTTTGAAATAATTATTTAAAATCAATCAAAAAATAAATTGTTTCACAATGTTGGATTATCAACATATTTATAAAAATATGATTAAACAATCAACCAAGATGAGTAAAATAATTGAACACCTTGAGGGGGAAAATGATAAGATGTTAAGAAATTAATATTTTGTGAACTATACAAAATATGGAAATGGAGGGAATCCAATTACACTTATTTCACATATCATCATTATATCAAATAAATTTATCAAGGTGGTGTCAAATGATTGGTAATCTCATAGAAATGAGTAGTAAAATGTTTTTCACCTGAATGTTATGATCTGATTAATGTAGTGTACATGATAATATATTAATTGATAAATGTCATTTCTAGACCCCCATAATTGATAATTTATAATGATATCACATGAATGGTTTTTAAATTAAAACATAGATATCCTTGGTTATATTTTTCATGTTTTCTACACTATGGATTCCCACAACGATTTACAGTTGACAAACTAATGTCTCCTTAGAATGTGAAAAATCTGCTACAAACCCTCTTTCATAAAAAGGGAAATTAATTTTCAAAAAACATGATGGGAAGAATAAATGCCTTGAATTAATCCTCTTCATTTATTTTTAGTAAGGGGGATATTGGACATTGAATTTATGGTAATTTTATTATCAATAATGATAAAGGGGGATTTTGAAAATCTTATGTAGATAGATTTGGAGTATAGTTGTATTTTTATTCAACATATAAAAAGAAATCCAAATTCAATGTATGATGAAGTCCTATATGATATGTAATTAATCATTCATAGATAGATATTTAAATAGTGTTTCAATAATTCAATAAGGCTACTGAGGATTCATATAAAATTTTTATGGATTTATCTAATGTAATTAGATTTCAATATTGGATAATTCTTCTTATAACTCGTATATTTTTATATAATTATTATATTCAAATAAATGTGTTAATTATACTATTATTGCGCACATTTTAGTCATCATTTTAAATGGTAATGGACATGATAAATTCGTGAGTAATTTATAAGAAGACCATGAAAATATTCATTTTTTTAAATGAATTAATTGAAGAAAAAATATTTAAATACAATATAAATATAGATTTTCATGATTTTTTGAATGTTTCCTAGGATAATTTTTTAATTCCATGAAATATTTTTTGAAGAAAAAATTACTAAAAATTAAATGCCAGAGGATGTGAAATTTAATACAAACTAGAAATGAAAAAATAAAATATTTAGTGACCTATTGTAAAAGAATGAAATAATGAAAATAAATATTTTAATGGGGAGTACAAATATGAATCCATTTAGGGTTGGGATGATTTATAAAGGGCATGAAAATACATTTTGAAGTATGTAATATTATCATATATTAGATAAATGTAAGTTTTTATGAATTGTTTTTTGTTTAATTTGAAAAAAAAATATAGAAAAATATATTATTCCCCAAGGTATATCCCTTAACCACTCATAGGGGACCAAGGGTCTAACATCTTGGTTTTTCCTACCCATGGAGGAAGTAAAAATGCTTGTGTGGGACACTGTATAGACCATAGGTGTGAAACCCAAATGTTTTGTGTGTGTGGATGGGACCATGTAAGGCCCCTTGAGGTTGAAAAATATACTAGAGTGTTGTAGTCCCTATATTTGAATATTGTTATGTGGGTATTGATACCTTTTGACCAGTTTAGTCGAGTTTATTAATGTCTTCCGAAATAAACTGAAGAAAGGCTTTGTGGATGAAATGATGTGGGATGATGGGATCATGTGTATTTTTCATCCTCTTTTTAAAAGGAAGGAATTACCACCACCGTTTTATATCCCCAATATAGACTGTTTGATTAGACAATGCATTTTTCTTAATCTAGTCACATTTCAATTCATCTATAATGAATTATTACACTATTTTCCAACCAAGGCGAACAATTAAAAATTTACAAGACTAATATAGATGGAATTATTGATCATCAATGAACGTTTTATGTCTAAATAATCATTTGGACACGTTTTCATTCATTTGCATCCATCAATATATTATCACTATTTGATGATTTCACTTTATGGAGTGAACTTTCTGGAAAATTAAATTCTTACATTAAACATCATTATGATATAAATGAGGCATTCATGTAGCTCTGCATTTCAATAATAAAAATTGAATGAAGATACCTAGTGAATGAGTTTGATTATACTGATATTCAAAATGAAGATGTTCAATTTCTTATTTATATATAAAAATAGAGAACCCATATCAGTTTGAATTTGATGAGATGAAAAATATATATCCATGTTGGGTGGAAACTGGTGTGGAAAAAATGATGAGACACTTGAGCCTTATGTCCTTTAAATGAGATGCATGTGATATTTCTATAGTTTGTTTTGAATATAATTGTAAAACTAAAACTATATGGTATTTTATGATGCTTGTATAAATTATGTTTTTGTGTTCGATGGAAATATTTCATTAAATATGTGAGAGTGCATGAATATTTATTCATGATGATGATGCATGCATAAGGTCAGCCACAACCATTCACCTAGATATTGGAAGAAAATGGTATATTCCAACTGATCATATAGATTTTCTACAAACGGTATAGTATAGACCTTGGTAATACATTCCATGAAGAAGTAATTACCAATAAGGAAAATAAAATTAGGTGTATGAACTCTCAACATATATGGATATTCAAAATGAAATACCAATATTAATGGGGTAGTCAAAAGGATTAAATTTAAAAACTCATGGTTGAAAGGTGTATATCACAGTGAGCATAAAATAGTAATACAAATTTTAATTCAAGTATTATTTTTTGATGGATGAATATGAGGATTTAAATATGGAGAATTTAATTCATGGTATAAATTATTACACATGAACCACATTATTAATTTTGTTTACAAATGTGTATGAAGTATTTGAGAAGATTTTCAGAGATCAATATATCTTATGGAGGTCCTAATACAGACATTTTATCATAGAAAACGATCCAAAGTCAGATACTTTATCAAGAAGATGATCACATGAAGTTGAGAATTAGAAGATGAGTATCATGAATACCAATTATAGTTCTATTGATTAATTACACAATATGTTGTCATCCAATGATTCTATGCAAAAATATCCTAGAATCAACATACAGTGGATCAACCATTATTATCATTTAATAACATGTTGTCATATAATGAACACCATCATTGATGAATGATGGATCTAGATTAAATAACACCATACACACTGATATAATTAACCTATTTATGAATATTCCTTTTTTTCAAGTTATATTAATTTGTAATCATTAACAATTTAATAGTGATAAGAAAATATATAAAACACGAATAGGGTGATCACTGAATGTTTTATGTGATAATATTTACCTTAGAAAAAATTATTTAGTTCCTTTCATGTTTCTCATTTTTTTCATTAGAGAAACTAGGCCTTTTATGGATGATAGATTGAGTCCTTAACTGCCTATAATGGTGTAATGAGAAGATTGAATTCAACCATTTATACAACTGATTTTATCCCACTCTCAATGGATCTGACCTAGGGCTCTACAAAACATGCATCAACATGATCCTATAAAATAGTTATATCCTTAATGATGACATTATTCACAAATAGTTTAGATAAATATTCACTAGGAATAAGTACTAAATCACATATTAGGTAAGTAGTTTTAATTTGGATTTTAAGGTTCATATGTGGACCAAAATTCTATCATTAATTTATCCTAAATATTGAATGTATCATCCGAAAATAAGGAATAATTTTTCTAGCGACTTTAATCTATTCCAATGAAAAAATGTATAAGTATTACCATCAATAGTTCTTTTATATCATATATAGAAAAAAAAATAGGTTAATGACCTTATGGAATATTAATTTGGTCCACACAATTTAGGTTATTATTCATAACATGAGTCATCAACTAAAAAATTGGCACGATATTCTTAGTTACAGCACTATAAATATTGTCTTACGTAGTATGGTTATCATTTCATTATCTATGAGTTATGAATCCCATTCTTACATTACAAATCCTCACTTAGAAAGGAATAAAAAAAGATACATCACAATCACAATGAATTATTTTTAAAAAATAAAAAACCCCATAATTGTAGATGTTCTCAAATTTTCGAAAGGACAATCATAATTATCATGTAAGATATATTTATTTAAAATATATTTCACAAGGTTTCTTTTGGACTTGATATGACACTAAATATAGAAATTCCAATCCAAGAAACACATACATGGTGTCTACTTTATGGAATTTTCATAATATATAAGGGATATATCATAATGTCAAATAAATTTATTATTCATAAGAATCTGACACATACATGATTCCCATATTTTATTTGAAATACAAAATTATTAGAATTATTAAAAAAATATTATATCAATGATGTTATTTTTAATATCAATCATCATAAATAGTTAAAGATAAAAAAATAAACATGCTACTCAAATGCGTAGTAAAAGTTACAAAATAATATATCCTTAGAAAATAATTGATAATAATTATAGCATGATAAATAACACTATACACATTCTATTTAATTAATAAAATTTGACCAAAATAAGAATTTACATAATAAAAATAAAATATTATTTTAGTTAAAAATTAATAAATTCTCATTTAATGAAATGATTAATATTTTACGCCATTGTATCATAAATTATGATACCGGTATAAGTAATTCATACACTAATATTTTTTCATCGATGGGTAGAAATATCCAAAAAAGCCCATTAAATATAGTTATCCATCTAGTTTGTATATTGATGCATGTAAATGCATCGAGAGGCTATCTATAACTTGGTTTCACCCATCACTGTATGTACAATGAATTTCTCATATATTTATTTTTCAATTTATTTTATTTAAAAAATTCTCTATCAATAAATATCCTTACTGAGTAATGAATTCACAATACTAATATTCACCTAGTAAATTATATAAAAATAATATTAAAACTCTTTTTGTAAAAAAATATATAGTTTATTATATAATAATCTCAAATATACAGTGAATATATATATATATATTAGATAAATTTAATGTCCAATAACAAATAATAAATTTGTGAATGTTTCAATAGAATTTTAATGAGATGAAAATTAAAAATAGAATACATAGGAAATAAAATTCATCATAAATATTGAATTTATATGAAAATAATAACATAATAAATGGATATAAAACATTAAAATATTGTTTAACTTTATTTTAATAAAATACTTTCAGTTATTCCAAATTAGTTAAAATAGTATGAAAATTTTAGGAGGTAGAAAATTCTGTTAACGTTGTTTATAAGAAAAAATCATTTCAGATGTTATAATGAAATTAAATAATTAACCACTTAAAATATTATTTGAAATATTAATTTTATAAAATTATATAATGATTCAGATTACATAAAATTTTTCTAATAATTTATTTGAGTAAATAAAAAGGGATTTTGTAAATTTAATTTGTATCTAATTGGACAAAGAATAAAAATATACAAGAATTAAAGTGAAATAAGTATTTTTTTTAAATGATTTCTTGTTTCATGTTTCCAAATTGGAATAATATTGGAGAAAATATGGAAACTATTTTTAGATATAAAAATAAATATATTATAAGAACAATATACTATTTCCTTTATAGAATGAATAATATAATCACTCCCAAAAAATGAGATCATAAACAAAATTATTACACAATTGGTAAGATTTAATTTTTAACCCCATGAAATAATAGAAATGAACTGAAATACCAATCCTCATAAATAAATTTATATTAATTTTTAATACATAATGGTTTGTATAGATACAAAATATAAATATTTTGGTGAATAATACTAAATATGTCTCAATGGATCTAAAATTAAATTGATATAACATACATAAAGATTCAATGGACTCAAAAAGGATTTATCCTAGAGTATAAAAAAATATTAATTATTAAAAACATTAAAAATATATATAAATATATATAATATCATAGATGATCCATTTATAATACTTTATCACCCATATTTTAGTAATGTTTTTATTATTATTATTATATTTTTGTTATCAACTGCTTTGTTTTTTCAATATATTTTAATTCAATTATATTTTAACTTTAACATAAATCATTTTTCCATAATATCTAAAGTATCATTATTGATAAAGATATATATATATATATATATATTATTTCTTTTGAATGGTATAAATAGGAAAATGAATTACACTATTTATGGAGACAATTGGTCGTATATACACATGGACAATGTTTTCACATTTTAGTGGACCAAAAAATGAATAGTAAAAAAATAACATTCAAAGATTATTTTAGTAACATATATATTAGTTATATTTATTAAATTGATCCATATTACTATCCATGTAAAATGGAAATGAATAACGAATCTCACCACTTTTTGTATCTATTAGTCCACACATACGCATGACTGACATTATCATTTTCCAAAAATGGAATGAATAATGGTCTATATGATATTATAATTATTGAAGAATAATTTCTTCATGACCCTATATATTATTAGGTCTATATTTATACTGATCCATGTAAATTCGTGATGAAAAATAAATTACACCACTACGTAGAGACCGTAAGCTCAAGGTACACATGAGCATTGTTTATTTCTTTTAATAGGATGGAAAAAGAATTTAAAATTGTTATAATATATATACATATATATAAATATGAATATTTATTTTACATATGTTTTTTATTTTCTGGATGGGAATAAAAAATTTAGAGGATGTAGAAGAATAATGGAATTTGAATGAGTTCGTTAAGATAGCTTCCACTTCATTAAATAATTTCTTTAGATAAATTTTTAAGGATTTATGGAATGGTCATTTTAGAAGAATAGTACCTCAAATTTTGGGTTAGATATGTTTTGATGATCATTGGGAATAACTTTTTTGGCATATATGGATCATTGATGTGTTGCAAATTTACAGAATATTTACCCTTTATAAGTGAGGTGAGGGGAAATTTTTGATATTCATGATATATTATAATATAATATCTATCTAACTCATGTCAAATGGTTATAGAATGTAATATCTTAACTGTTATGTTTCATATTGTCTTATTAAAATCAGAATATAAAATATTGATTGGTTTTCATGTCATTTCAATATGTATCCTTTTGATTAACCTCATAGTTAAAAAAACATTGACCTTAACATTGGAATTGATTTATTAATATTAAATTGTTATAATTTTACTTATAATTTGAGAATATGGTCATAAAAGTCCAATTAATTAAATTTTAGACTTAATATTTTCCCAATAGTTTTCAATACTTTTATGAGTTGCAAATATTTTTAAAAAATATTATTTTCTTAAAATGTCATTAACATCATTCCCGATACTATATATTCAATTAAACATAAAATATATCATGGAAAATATAAAATTAATATATGATCTTTTCAAACATCCCTTATATTATATATTAATCAACCTAAGTCACAAAAAAATACTACAAATTTAAAAAATAAAAATATTTAAAAAATAATTCATTTTGGGGTTCTGTTAATTAAATGAATAATGTCTAGGTTTCATGTAATAATTTAATAAAATTAGTCAATAACTAACAATTAAAAAAATTACCATTAATAATAATTAATATTTAAAATTATTTGTTAAAACATAATAAAAACCTATTTAAATCCTTATAGAAAAATATTATTGATAATAATGTCAAAAGTGTGACATTATTTTTATTTTTTCCCTAATGTAATATAAATGACACTATCAAATAAATATGGCTGCATTTATATATGTCATTGATGAATGAATGTAAATATCCAGAGTCTATTCATACAATACAATTAAGGCTACTTTTAGTGAAACAGTAAAAAATTATCATAATGTTTGAAAATAATATTACTGATTTTACCCGTACTGAGGTGATAATAATTTACCACAAATATTATCCATAAATAATAAAAATATTAACATTCTATTTATCATATTTTAAAAGAATTATTACACATTTTTATACATTTTATCATATTCCATTATGAGAAGTTACAAAAATTAATTTTAGATAAAAGCATAATATGTAAGGGAAATGAATTTCTTCTAAAAATACATTTTAATGTACAAAAATTAAATTATACAAAAATGAGGTTAAAATTGTTACAATTATAATTAATTTTTTTATTTCTAAATATATTATTCTTATATTAAATTATAAATAAATTATAACCATTATGTGTATTTTTTAACTGGAACATAATCAATATTTTATGAAAATTTATATAAAAAATAAAATTCTTTGAGAAATTATTATTTATACAAAAATATGCAAATATAAACCAATAGTAAAATAGAAAATATTAATTAAAAATCTTATAAATGAAAAAAAATAATATATTAATAAAAATAACGCGATTCATTTATACGATGTGTGGTGTGAAATGTATGCTATAAAAAAATTTTTATTTAATATTCCATAGATCATAAAATTATGGGTTGTTAGGAACATGATCAAATTTCATTTTTATTAATCACTAATATTGATTCAAAAGTTTTTTTTAAAACACATTTAAAATACAATAATTTTTCGAATGCAATGATATAATTATATCTCCACATAATTATTTTATAAACAATTATTTTTATCATTATTTAAAAATTTATGCTAAAAAGGAATACATAAATAAAATATTAAAAAACATGGTATTCTTAAAAGATTGTTTTTTGTGAGCTATTAATTTTATTGCACAAAACAATTAAATTCATAGAGTTGATCAACAATTTGGACTAGATAGTTGAACAAACAGATGGAACACATGACCAAACGACCAACTATATGATTGAAATGATCAACCGCCTATAGGGAATAACGTACCACATGAAGAAACAAATCATCTTAACTAAGAATCAAATATAAATAATAATGAAATAATTTATCACCCAAAACATGACATAATTCATTTACAAATTGATCGACTACATTAGGGGACCTATTAACCATACGAAGTAACAAATAGACCACATCATCATGTTGACCAAATTTATGATGAAACCGATAGACCATAATAAGAAACTAATTTTCCATAAGATAAAACAGTCTAACCACATGAATAAAACAAATTATAACCCCCAAGGAACAATTTACCATTGGACGGTACAATAGATTTCATGTCAATCCAAGTTACCATGAGAGGATGAATAAGATCTTTCAATGGAGAAGGAACCCAAAACACCTATTGAAAAATCTATGCTTTGGTAAAACAAAATGGGTGGTTTTTTGGAAACCCAATACATTACAAAAGAATACTATTTAACAATTCATACCCATGAGAATCAATTTAATAACTGGAAGAATAGAAAGTGAGTTAGAATAAAAATAATGTGATATATATTTTAAGTATATCTTTATATAACTAAAATAACTAAACACCATAAAAACATGTTAATTAATCCAAAAAATCATCAATAAGGGATAATTTAATTTTTTAAAGAAACACCAGGCTAAACACATAATTTCATCATAAGGAATATTATCGACAATAAATAATATCTTGAAATGGGGCATACATCTAAATTTCCTCTCCTAAGTGAAAACATAAAAATTATTAAGGTTATATGATAGATAATCCAAAGGGATAATTCAATGATATAACAAAATATCTTGATGACCATAATTCTTAATTGAAAACTCTAAAAATGACAAAGCATCATTTTTTTCCAAAACACTTCAATTATTAACATCTGAGTTTCCACATATATAACAACGTATATGGGGAATATGAAATATGTTTTATTCATTTTCCATTCATGTTGGGTGAACATACAGATCATTCACCTTAAAATAAAACAATAACACATAAAAAGTCATGAAGAACATTTGATAATGAATAATTCCTCATCTAAACCACCAATTTACTTGACAAGGTTGATCCATCAAGAACATGTGATCCCTAACCTAAAAACAAGTATAGTCCGCCTATATTCTAAATTGGGATTTCTATTTTCACAATCCATCTTTATCCTCCCTCAAGCAACCATTATTTTATATATAATGATCAACACCCCATAATGTGTAGGAAACAATAAATCCAAAACATATTTCCTGCATATAAGAGAATGACAAAATTTAACATACAAAACCTTAATGTCATACATATGGATGTATTAGTTATAGATTATATTATATTAAAACTAATAATATTTAATATGTTCTACCAATTATCAACAAAATTCAATGACACTAACCCACAATATATTCTTTATTCTCTAGATGGTTCCCTCTGACTGCCAAATTTTCAAGGTTGGAAAGTAGTTCTATGCGGTAACTGATAGATAAAATAATTTTTTAATGAAATCTATACTAGTGAGTTTTAACAATAATCTATATTATATTAATCATTCTTCTTAACCCTATTTTTTTCACTGCTTCATCCAGATTCTTCCGTAACAACGCATCTACAACAACTGACAACATGATGTCAAAAAATTGTTATACATCATTATTGTTTCAAAGATCACCCAAAAAACACCCCCTCAACATTGATAATATGGTTTACCATTGATTGAATAAATGAAAATTTCCTAAAAAATTTCATGTAGAATTATCCATGTACAACATTTAACCACATAAAACATAGTGATTTTTTTCATCTACTCGCAAACTAGACACTGTAATATATACTCTGCCACTATTCTCTTTATTCAAGAAAACTGGAAATGTATCTTCAAGATATAGAATGTCTTATTAAAACTCAGATGTAATAGAAATGGTGATATATCAATCTCATAATGAAATACATATTTCATAGTTATTCCAAATGATAACCTCCACTAATATAGTATACTGTTTTGATCATCCTCATACAGCCACTATAGAGAATCCAAATGACTATATCGATTTCACATCACATCCTACTCTATGAATCCCAATAATAAATTAACCAATTACCAAATTATATTTTATTCTGTATTCATTTTATAGAGAAACCTACTTATACTTACTTTCTTCATATCAAGGTTAATCAATGACATCTCCCCTATACTTATCAACAAATATTCTTCTCATAAAATCATCTTCATGTGGAATCATGTTTAGCACATCTGCAACCATATTTACATTTACATGGTTATTTTATTTTTCAAGATCATAATCGATTATATAGTATATCCACATAGATTGGAATATGTTCATATCCATTATAGTGAAAATATAACTCAAACTCTTGTGGATAGTGAATAACAGAAAGTTTGTACCAATGAGGTAATTTCACCTCACATTCAGGGAATGAAATACTTGTACCAACTCTATATCATAATAAATACTAAAATTCCCATGGGGATGTTAAATCCTAGACCCATAATGTATCAAAAACCGTTACTACCTAAAGGCGTATCCCAATCACTAATTTGAATCATTACAAATGACAACAAACATTACACAATCCTCTATTAATTGAATAATGTGGGTACTAAAAATAGCCCCTTTGTGTAATTAAAGATAGTTGGCTCTGATCATTCCATATATAATCATTTTACAATATTTTCAATGATATAAATAGTTCTCTAGTCTATGAAAAATTTCTAAACAACCTACAATGAAATATCACAAGACTAATAAAGATATAATCCACTCCAATATTTGATGGTGATTCCTAGTTAACTAATTCATATAATGATGAAATTTCTATGACCAAAACCATTTAATAAATAACATATCCTATGAAATTCACCACCCATGTCAATAAAATTATCCAATAAATCATTTAAAAATATTGAGGGTGTCAAAGAACCTATAAGGTAGCTCTTAGATTTTATATATGTTCCAAATATGAATTTTAGATTGGTAGGATTTCATTTATTGTTACTACTATGAACTAGGCTAGGATCTCATAGAACATAATTATCATAATCCCAATGAACAAAGAAAATAATGTCTCTCGATAAGTCACTATCTTATGTGACAAAAAAGTGATAGGTATATTACGTCAATCATGATTCCCTATATTCTAGAGGCTGCCGACAAAAAGAGGGGGCGTGATCAGTATAGTGTGGAGAGTATACACCATAGTATGGAGTTACAAAGTAATAGAAATTAAAAATATATACAAATAATCAGATTAATATACAAGAGGAAAGTATATATCATACCATTGGGATGTAAAAGGAGGAACAGAAAAACCAATTGTAACGCATCATGTAATGACATATGGATATATATATCTAAATCTGAAGTTGAAAACAATATATTAATAGAATGAAAAGATGCATTGTAAACCCAAAAGGATATGCCTCCAAATCCCTTTTCAATCACATTTCCAGAGTCCCACCCAACAAGAAAGTAAGAAAATATGGAATAAGATCCCTCACCATTGTCCAAACCCTAATCCCTAAAATCTTCTCAGGTATTAAACTACAACCGGAATAGGTTGTGATAAATACATAGTAGGTCGACACCACAGTGTCTAAATAAAGATATTATCACTGTAAATGTATTCATTAAGAAAATAAAATGTTTATTAATTTATAAATTAATATAATAAAATAATAAATCCACTATGGAACCATGTCAGAATGTCTTTGTGGATGTAAAAAATACATTCCAACCATGTCTATATATCCAAATAACAAAAAAATCCATTTTGATACATCCCTATGAATTTATCGAAACCCTTAAAATCATAAACATATATCCATGGAGAAATCAAACAATTATGGGCCTATCCAATGACAAATTCATTTCCCAATGTGTTTTTGGGCGTATCCCAAATATAAGCATTTCAGAATGTTTTTGGGAATAACACAACATATAATCCTTTCAGCTTGTGTTAAGGAATAGATTAGGATATAATCATTTTATAATGTATCAATGCACAACTCAGTATATCATCATGTATCAATGCATAACTCAGAATATCACATTTTAAAACACAATAGACGATTTTTAAAATTACCATTTATCAATAAGATAAAAATTCATTTTAATCTCATTTTATCAAAATAATTCTCCAAAAACATGCCATACCCCAGTATTATATATCACGAAATCACCTAAGGTATAATGTCATGATAAACACACTGTAATCCTCTAACCATTTCAATTTTCTTCAATGGTTTTCTCACCCTATCAGAATTCAAAACCTAGGTCACATAATAAATTAAATACAAAGGGATTAAACCAATACCCCAATCAATTATTCACTATTTCTCAGTGAATAAATTAATTATATAATTATTATATTAGCTGGATCGTAAAAATTCATATAGTTTGGATGAAATATACGACATGGATAGGTTCCAACTTCATACCATTAACATAAATTTAACAGAACACTTCCAATGTGTAACAACAATGAGAAATATGATGATGAATATCACAGTAATATCAAAAATCAACCATGAAATGATCACCAAAATATCTTGTCAAAATATTCCACCTCCCGAATGAAGAACATCTAATGTTGTGGGTAAAACCAAATCCAAAGAGAAAACTAGGATAGATCACACAAACAAGATGTCCATAATGAATTTAAGTATTTTAAATTCACATATAATTCATCATAGGGTTAAGAGGAGGGGTCATCAATGAAATAATGAAAAAGAAACATATTCACTTTCGCATAAGACTTTTACTCGTTATAAATAAACTACATGTAATTAACTTACACTCCATATATTTATTTTTAATTGTATAAGGCAAAAAATAAATTTTATTGAGTCAATATTTATCCAGATCAACATTTTCATTATCTCCATTAGGTTTAAAATGTGTACCACATCACATCATGAACTATCTCATGATATGTGTCTGCTGGTAGTTATATGTCATGTTACATGTATACGACATGTAAATAATCTAAAGAAAATTTTCGACACAGATTCAATATAATAGCTAAAACCACTTCCAAATGCTTCTAACGAATGATAAAAAATCATATATATATTTAACAGGTTCATTTATTAAATTTATTAACTCCCAAAACATACATTCATAAATTTTATGTTCATTTTTCATAAAAAAAAGCTCTCCATATATGAATAAGACTTAGACACCATGTCTTAATGAAAAAAACCCAAAGAAAGATTATTAATGAATATACTCAAAGAGGAACATATATTGGAAATAATGGGATCTTACTACCTCCCCATCCTATAATAACTCATCTAAGATATGCTTCCAGAATTAATGTGGGGTCTTAGTGAAAACGTATTTCTATTTTTCTTTTATATCCGACTTTCTACCCATGATATCCTTGTGAACATTACCATGATTCCACTACACTATATCTATAGGTATAGTGATTTATCATTGATAACTTTCACAATGTCCATAACTGATAACAGATTCTCATCAAATTAAGAATCAACCCAAAGCTCTATGTCCTCGAAATATACCACATGAGAACTGTTAGGATAATATCTTTGATAATATGACACATGTAACTCATCATAAATGTAAATTTGTTGTTATGAAATGTATAATCATTATTCCAAAGGACTGATCCAACAAACTATCTCAAATGGACAGGAAAACGTGGGCATTATCATTCCATATTTTTAATACAATATTATTCAAAATTAGGTGACACTAGAAGGGAAATAGGATGACGAACTATAAAATCATGAGGGAGTCATTGATGGATAATATAAAATTTATACATTCTCTATACAATTACCAATCACCTTCTAATTAACTGAATATGGATAGATGTATCCTATATGAGACTAGGCCCAAAAAGTGTTGGCTCACCTACCTTTGGCCAAAAAAGAGACAAAAAAACATATACTTCTCTACAGAACATAGAAATTTTACCCTGATAAAGGTTACTATATATTGTTACTATATTCAAAATCCATGAATTTAATATGGTTCTCCCATAAACCACTGATATCAAAAACATAGGAATGTAATTTATTCTCTAAAACATGAGTATTCCACTCATATTGACCAATCATCTAAGGATGGTAGGGTGTTCTTAAAATAAAATTTGATATTAGAATCTTCTAAAGACCCTTCATGATCTAGGATGTGTAATGGGGATCTCTAGATGAATGTACAATAAATGGAACACCATGCAGCCATACTATATCACACACAAAATTAAGGCATATATAATTGATGGTTAAGGTATCCTAAGAAGAAAAAATATGGATACCTTCATCATATAATTCCAAATCACACATACCTCACCATTCCTTTGGGTTTTCCTAGATCCTATTAAAAAATACATTGTGACATCAACTGATTTAAACTCATTAATGGGCCCAGTATGGAAAAGTGCGATTAGCCTTAGATATTTGTCTTTCAACAACTGACTTGTGAAACATATTTACACAAATACTACAAATTTATTCATTATTTATGATTTCCAATAAAACATATGAAGATCACGATGCATCAATTTCAAACTAGGATATATTTCCCACCTAGTGTCATGTAAATCTCTCATCTTCTCCTCATGCAAACCCATAGGAACCCACACTCAACCAGCAAAAAGAAAGAAATTTTCACTGCAAAGAAACCATCTTTATGGGGTCTCCCCAACTTATAATCGATATATTAGTACTAATACATCTGATTTTGATATATTATCTTCCTTAATCAATTCCAAAATCTATATTATAAGAGTTTTCGATGTTAGAGATACTCATCCCCGAGACTCGTGAACATCTTGAAGCAAGTCTGTAAAGAATTCCATGATCCACCACAAATAGATAGACTCCCTAACCTAATATTTCTATTTATTCTAGATCAATGAATCTGAAATGATATTTCCGGGCGCAGCAGATGGGAGGTTCGGCCATCACAAAAAGTTATTTTTTTCCATGAAAAAAAATTATTCTTGGATCACTACTAAAATGAATGCCAGTCTTCATAGAAAAGAATCCAATATTTAGAAATATATGGAAGTGGTCAAAAACATATAGAGTAGATACTTCATATCTTGTTTATAATTAATTAAATTAATTTCAAAAAGAATAAAATACATGGATCTTAAGTATTTTATTCATTGATGATGTTGATCATTTGGAATGACACTTTCAAATTATCTTGTAGTGCTTGCGAGGATCCAAACTAGAATCCCTTTAGTGGAAATCTAGACATGCTCTGATGGCCTCCAACCAACCCCACTCATTCTTCAGGAGCTAGTGTGGTGAAGCAAGTTTTCTGTATTGGTCATTCTTGATCGCTTGTTCTTCGTCCCTGAAGAATGACTCTCATTCAAGTGAGGGGATGGAAGAGGGATTGAGAGGTAAACTTTTTAGATAAACAATTTTCAATTCATCATGTGTGTGGTGTGTTCTCTAGGGAACAATAGATGTACAAGTATATTTATAAGCATGGAAGTTAAAATATTTAATATCATAACTAAAATTGAATATATTAATGAACATAGAAAAACCCCATACTCATAATAACAATACAACGTCATTATTTATGGTGTGCTAACATGCACCAAGCAGAATTAAGAATAAAATTCCATGTCACAAAATAATAGCAGTGTAATAATTATTTAAACTTATTCCAACATGTTAAATAGTTATTTTCTTTCTTGAAAATGATAGTTCAACTACCGAACCAACCTTGGTGTGCTCTAACTCCATTTACATTTATTGAACTCCCGAATCAATAAATAAATAATTTATTCTTTTAAATAAATATTTTATTTACAATATAGTAATTAAATCTTTAATAAATGATCAATAAAATAAATAAATATATATTATTTAATTTTTGAAACCATTTAAACCTTAATATATTTATTCCATGGTCTTCAGAATAATAATTATTTCATTAATTAAATTCAAATAGAATTTAACCGAGACCACCAAAACACCTAGTTTGTGACCCTCTAGGATTCATTCTCATTTTCATTATGTGGTCTTGTCTAATGTTCAAGAGTAATGTCTAGCCATGGGTCAAGGCACACAAGAAAAATAATGCAACGTCGCAACAATGACATCCACATACGAATGCTAAATTTGTAATATAATCTTTTCATCTCAATATCTCATCAAGGATGTATCATGATTGTGTCATCCACCTTTATTCTTGATATGTCATTTCTTGACTACCTAAAATAAACACACCATTACACCATGACCATTTAAATTTGTGCAATAGTTCTATTTTAATCAATGGGTTGAGATATCAACAACTATAAATGGAAGGGGTAAATCATTCCATGACTTATCCACTAATAATGCACCACTCAAAACACACCAAATGTACCCTTATTCCCTATAATTGTTGGTGTGGTTGTTTTCATTAGTAAATAAAAGTACGCGAGTCATGACATGTGTTAATGATATTCTTAATGTATAAGGTTCATTACACAAGCTCACCGATAGAAATATCTAATGACACCAAAACATGCGGAATTCATAATGGCAGGTCTATTCTCATAATCTCATGTCTTGGAGATTACCAAGTACGAACATCATGAGGGGATTTCGCATCTTCTTATGAGTACTCACACCTGATGATTTTCATGTTATGTGTCCCATCATAGTATGTAATATAACTATAAAACTATAATTAAGATTATTTTTATATAATTTCAAGGTTCTCATAATAGTAGGGAACTTCCATTACATTATCAATTCAACAGATACTATAAGACATTATTACATCATAGTCATGTTGAAAAATGAAAAATATGTAATATGATGTTTAGAATTTAAATACATTAAATTTCCATGTAATCAATATACAACTAGTTGGTTCTAGGACTCTAGATCTTACAAAATCATACTTGGTCATGAGCCCACTACATACAAAATTATTTCCTCTAGACCTCTCATGTTGATATGGTTTTTGATAAGTCACAACATTAGTCAATTGTTCCTCCACATCGTCTTCCGTGGAAATACTGCTCACTGCAACTTTCCCTCTGTGAGAAAAATATCTAAAGAGACGATGCTTCTGAATTATGTGATTCTTCGACTGATGTGACCATTGATATTTGGTGAGATCCATAACTACAATATTATCACAGTACATTGTAATGTGATTGTTACTTCTTGGTATCATATCTTTCCCCAAGACGATGCTTCACTTCCAAAATATATCATTAGCTGCCTAAGAAGCTGTGATATTCTCAAATTCTGCTGTTGAATCTGCGACCTCACTCGGCTATGTGATCTTCTATATCACTACACCTACATTAAATGTGAATATTAATATTGTTTTCTACTTCATGTCATCTTGATCTTTTTGGAAACTCGCATTTACATATCCTTGGCAACTAGTTCCCAGCCTCCTCCATAAACTAGAAACATATTGTTACTATGCCTCATATACTTTATGATAGTCCTGAATTCCATCCAATGGCGGTCACTTGGGTCATCTTGATATCTCCCTACTGCACTCACTGCATAGAAAACATCCCACCTATTACAAATCATGTCATACTTGACTGACCCATTTGTTGATGTGTATATAGTCTTTTTTATTATCCTTCATTCCTGATGTGTATGAGGACATATTTTCGAGGAAAGATGACATCCAGCTGACACTGGAAAGAATCCCATCTTAGATTGTTCCATACAGAATATATTCAGTATCTTATCAATTTTTGTACTTTGACATAGGCCCGTCAATCTCTTGAATTTATTATGATCGATATTGATCCCATGATTATATAAAGCCTCACCCATGTCCTTCATGGATATGCACTGATTCCATCATTACTTAAGAGATTATAAGATTGGATTATCATTTCCAATAATAAATATGTCATTAAAAATACTATTAGGAAAAATACTGTACTCCCACAAAACCGTTCGTAGAAACAAGGATCACATTAGTTCTTTATAAAACCAAAATACTTTATGGATTCACCAAAATGAATGTTCCATGACCATGATGATTTCATTAATCAATAAATTTATTTCTGCAACATTTTCATCTTATTTTGATCCTTTGGAGTAAAAAACCCATCATTTTGTGTCATGTAGACATTTTCTTAAAGGTTACCATTGTGGAATGCTATTTTGACATTCATTTTTAAAATCACATAATCATGGTACACAGTAATGGACAATAGAATACTGATGTATTTTATCATTTCAAGTGGTGAAAAGGATTTTTCATAGTCAATGTCTTGGCTTTGTTTGAATACTTATCCATCCAGTTGTGCCTTATAGTTACTCGATTGTCCATCCATGTCCATTTTCATCATGAATACCCATTTTCAACCAACATGCTTTACATCAACTGGAGGATCTAACAAAATCTAGGCATGGTTTTTGTACATGGAATCTATTTAAGAATTAATAGCATCTTTCCACTTGGAAAAATGTGTTCCACATTCTGCTTCTTTGTAGGTTAGGGAATCTTTATTATCAACTAATAATGAGTCACTATCATCAGATACTATCAAACTATATTGTTCTAGTTCTCTAAACTCTATGGTACTCCTACACAGTTCTTATGTCACTATAATATTTCTTTCCTCCATGGGGAATTGTGGAATCAGCTCATATACCAACTCTTGGGTACCTTGATCTTCAACATCATCGAAATCTATCTCACTCCTACTATCTCTTTTGGAGATGTGCTGACACTCAAGGAATATGGAATTTCTTTCATCTATAAACATTTTTTTTGAGGGGTAGTATAGTTAATATACCTTTGTTTCCTTAGGGAATCCTTTATTGGTACACTTTTCTCCTCAGTGTGAATGTTTGTTACCTGAATAGGCCTTAACAAATGCATCGCTTTCGCACACATGTAAATTTGATAACAAGCGTTTATTTCCACTTCCGAACTCGTATGTAATAAAATTTATCAATTTAGTTGGTACATGGATTGTTATGTATGCCAATGATGATAAAACATGTCCTCAAAAGGATAATGGAAGACTCACCAGACTCAAAATCAATCTCACCATATCCAACAGGGTACGGTTCCACTATTTGCTCACACAATTCAACTGGGGCATGTAAGGAGGAGTGAGTTGGGATAGGATCCCAGACACCAGTATGTAATCAATGTAGTCTTGATTAATATATTATCCACCTCAGTTGGAGAAAAATTTCTTAATCTTCATAAAAATCTATTTCTCAACTTCATTGTTTTATTTTTTGAATTTATCAAAATAATCTGACTTATACCTAATTAAGTAGATATATCCATATCTTCTAAATTCATTATTAAAAGTTATAAATTATGAGTACCCTCCACTTAATTCATCTATAAATGGTCCATAGACATCAGTATGAACCAATTGCAGATGTTTTTTAGAACATTCACATTTCCACAATAATGGGGCTTCAGTTGTTTTACATTGTAAACATGCATGACATACGCCAAGTGGTTTTACTTCAAAAGAATATAAATATCCATCTTGATGTAACTTTGTCAAGAATCTATTTTTTACATGACATATATGGTGATTCCAATGTTGGGTGTGGTATGAGTCACATGAATTGTATTTTTAGTCGATTTACATTACTTGGTTTGTGTAATCCAACACGTAAAGACCATTGTATAAATTTTACCTACCAAGAAAAAATAAAATTGTAAAAGAAGCAACATTCATTTCTAAACATGAAAGAAACCACGTGTATCAAATATTGATTGAGAAATATTGTCTTTAGTAACCGATGAAACATAATAACACTTATTTAACACCAATATCATCCTAGTTGGCAACGTGAGGTGATAGTCCCCAACATTTACAGTATGAAGAATAGCTCTGTTGGCAACTCACAAGTCTAACTCCTCTCAGCCAGTCTTATTGAATCTACACTGTTCCTATATTGGGAAATATATGTGAGCACCCCATTTTTTATCTAATTAGCAATTTGTTGGACTATATAGATTATAATCGACAAAAAATGCACTTGAATATTCTTCATACTTATTAGGATGGCTACTGTTCTTTATTTAGTAGCCTTTCATGCCACCGATCAATCAAATAGCCTCATGTTTTATTGACGTCCCTTTGATCCTTCTTTCCATATAAGGTCATCAATAATCTTTGGTCTTAAAAATATTCACCTTCCCTTTCCCCCTAATTAACATTAAGACAAAAGGATTTTCAAGCTTAATATCTTTTTCTACTTGTAGAATGTGGATAAAATGTTCAGATAGTGACTTTTCTATATATTTATGTTAAAATTAACAAATAATATTGAGAATTTATGAGAAAGTAACGCAATAATGAGACCAGTGACTAGTTTATCAAGAAGTATAAACCCTAGAACCTTTGGGCACTCAATGTAGCCAATGATCATGATTAGATGTGGCCTGAAAGGGGAAAAATATCCATGTTTACACTAAATGAGTGCCTTGGAGATCTCAAACCATTTCAGTGTTTCTATATACTAGTAAATACCATGTAGTTGCGCAATAATTCCATATGCATCCAGGTTTTGGTGAGACTTCATGAGCTTATTATACATTGATGAATGTCGACCGCATAATTCATATGGTTCTCATAGACCAGTAAATCCTCATCACTCACCTCTTTGGAAAGAATATAAGGTAATTTTGACTCCAACAAATATGAATTTTCTTCATGGATTATGATAACTTGAATGTGTCTAAAACATTCTAGGAAGATAATGGTTGTGAGGTCATTACCTTTATCCATAATTGATCACAAGGATAGTGTGGTTGATGAGATTTTAATTTTGTATTCTATAATTAAAAAACAAGATCATTATTACTTCCTTGATTAGATTTTATGAGAAATAATAAATTATGTCTCCCACAATTTTATCAAATACCAATGGCCCTCACAATTGAACATGGAATGTCCTGTTTCCAACACATTCTAGTGGAGAGGATCCATATTCCCCATCACATAACCCCAAGAAGGGTGGGTTAAGAAATTTGATGGTATTAAGGTTGACAGGTCCTTAACAACTCTGGACTTTCAACTCCATGATATTTTGAGTAGACTCCGCAATCCTAAAATCATTACTTTGGATTTCCTCTATTGTTTCCCCCAATGTTACACCAAGTCTAGCAAGGTCTACTTCTCTTGATGTAATATTGTTATGTAAATATGAAACATTTTATTAGGGCTTCCTGTATAAATTTATTTGTCCCAGCAAAGGTTGGAGAAACATGTATTTTTATCGAGTTTTACCCTTAATCATGTAACAAAGGAATTGGTCTAACTTAATATTTTATTTTTGTGATTTTTATCTGTTGTGTGCAAATTTTTTATTATCATTATCACATGCTTTATAATATTACGTGGAACTTTATTAATTTATTAACCATGACTTGATAATATTTATGCATACCAATGGTTTATTTAGTTCCATCTTGTATGATTGTTTAATTCATTAATTAATTTATCATGAAATCAACTTCATAATGATAAAACATGCATATGACAGAAATAAAAAAAACAATAGGAATGATGATGAAATTTTCTATTGGATAGTTTATCTTGAAGATGCTATACTAACCCTGACCTAGGGGAATCACCTTGAAACTTTAGGGTTCATGTTTACAGTTGTCCACCTATCATCCTCTATATCTCCTAATAATGATTTCATCTTAGCTTCATCTTGAACCACATCCACCTGCATGGTATTTCCATCCATTACATATGCATTTTTTAAACACACATGTATGTGAGGGGTAAAAAGTGGTTTTATATAAAACAATCCTTAGGATCGCTAGCCCTACATATTAATGAGGATAAGTCTCCCATTCCAACAAATTTAATTTAAATAAATTAATTAAAATAAACCATTCATATACAAAGGTCTTGGTCCAGCTCATCGAAATCAATAAATGAAAAGATATTTACGTATAAATAAATCTAGCATTAAATCCTTTAATCATTCTATTTTAGGAAAATCATTTTCGAATAAATTAAATATTATCTTTAATTAATCAATCCTTTTATTGTAAAACACATTTATAAATTTATTTTATATTCTCATCCCTTATAATCTTTTTAAGAATAAATTAATTTAAAATTATCTTTGTATATAACTTGAACCAGGGAGGAAACCAGGTGAGTTCCTATTCATAACTACCAGATGAGTAGAAATGAACATTACACAGATGTTAAATTAAACACATATATATAAAACACCTACCACGTGTTGTTACTCATCATTAATACCGCACGATGGTAAACGTCTCAAGGGTTTTTATAATATAAAATTAAATTTTAATAAATATTCTTAATTTAGGATGAGTATACGGTGTGTAGCTCCAACCACACAGCTTGTATTATTTTTCACTGTTAAAAAAAAGTATATACTTGGTGACATAGTCCAACCCCTAACTCGAAGGTACTACATGTCGTGTCTAGTGGACTACACAGTGTGTAATCTGGAAACTATTTTCCTCACATTCATAGTCAACACAAGGAGTCATGTAAGATATAGAAAGATTCCAACACACAACTTGGTTTTGGTGGACCAGTCTGAAACATTTATTTTGGATTACACGACTTGAACTACTGAATAAATTTCATGTGTTCTGGTGTTTTATGGCCAGGAATATTTGGAACCATCAAATGAGATCCTCGATTTTATTTTAAACAAAATTAAATGAAATGGTCTTTTGGTAAGGTTAACGTGAAACAAAAGAGGGGGAACAGATCTTGAGATTCTGATTTGTAGAACGATTAACATGAATTGAAAAAACAAAATTATTAAATAATTAAATCATCAATGAAATATTTAAATAATTATAAACTATGATGTATCCTTTCTCTGATACCACTTATAGATTCCAGGCACTGTGGAAGATTGGTTAGGCTGACACCAAACATTTATTTTTACGATGATGAATGATTATTCTTGGATAAATATGACGATGAATTCCAGTCTCCAAAGAATAGATTTAGTGATTTAGAGAAATATAGAATAGGCCTGAAACCATTAGAGAGGATCTTTCACTTCATGTTTATAATTTATTTATTTAATTTTATATAAAAAAGTATACCTAAATCATCATTATTTATTTATTTTGATGATGTTGATCATTTGAAATGATCCTTCTGGATTTTTTGTACCACATTCAAGGATATAGACAAGAATCTTTTTTGTGGTGATCCACAGGTGCTTTGAGGTCCTCTAATAGACACCACTCACTCTCTGGGTGCTAGCATAGCGTAGTGAGTGTCTTGTGTCGGTCTTTGTTGATCACTTGTTCTTTGTACATGAAGAATTTCTCATGTTCTTTAGAGGGGTGGGAAGAGGAATTGATAGAAAATTGTTTAGCTAAAAAATTCTCAATTCAGCAAGTGTGTGGTGTGTTATCTATATAACAATAGATGTACCTGTCTATATATATGCAAAGAACATCAGTAAAAATATTTAATTTCATAAAATCAAATAAATAAATTCATGAACTTAGAAAAAAACCCATGCTCGTAATAATAATACTGCATCATTATTTATGGTGCACCAAATTTAAAAAATTATAATTATGAATAAAATTGAACTTTACCAAATAATAGCAAGATAATTATTATTTTATCATGTGTAGACTAGTTATGTAATTATTTACCATCTTTAAAATATTTATTTTACTAATGTACATGCCTTGCTCCACTCAAATTCCACTTCAATTTATTGAACACCTCAATAAATAAATAAATAAATTTTTCTCTAAAATAAATATTTTATTTACATACTAGTATATTAAAATTTATTAAATGTTAAATATAATTAACAAAATTATTTTACATAAATTATGAAACCATTTTAACATGAATAAATTTATTCCATGGTCTTGAGAATAATAGTTATTTTATTAAATAAATTCAAATAGAATTTAACTGAGACCACCAAAAACACATAGTGTGTGACCCTCTAGGATTAATTCTCATTATCATTAGTTGGGATTGCCTAATGTTCAAGAGTATAGTCTTGCAACGGGACACACAAATCAAGAGAAAGAATATAAAGTGGCAACAATGACATCCAGAAACGAGTGCTCCCATTGTAATATAATCTCATTGTCTCAATATCTTACCAAGAAGGTTTCATGAATGTGTCATCAAACCTTATTCATGATACGTCATACATTGAATACCTAAAATAAACATATCATTACACCATGGCCATGGAATTTCACGGGATGATTCTCTTTCAATCAATTGGTCAGGATATCAACTTCCGTAAATGGAAGTTACTTATCCTTTCCCGACTTATTCACTAATAGCATGTCACTTGTGACGCACCCAACATACCATACTTCTCATCAACTATTTTCATGAATTTTTATCTCAGTAAATCAATGTACATTAGCAGTGACATGTATTAATGATATTTTTTGAGTATATGAGTAATTACACACGCTCTAATATTGAAATATCTGATGACACAAAAAATTTGGAATTCCAACTGGATGGTCTGTTATCATAATCTCATGTCTTGAATATTACCTTGTATGAACTTCATGAGAGGATGTCCCATCTTTTTACGAGTACTCACACTTGATTGTCTGTATGCTATGTGTCTCATCATAGTATGTCATATAACCGTAGAACTATATTTAATAATTTTTTATAGAATTTCAAGGTTCTCATCCTCGTGGTGAATTTCAATACCCATATCAATGTAAAAAATAATCTATGAAATTATTATATCATACTCATGTTGAATTATTAAAAATATGTAATAAACTGTTTAATATTTAAATACATTAATTATCAGTGTAATCATAGTACAACCAGTGGGTTCAAGGTCACCAAATCATACACTTCCCACCTAGAGTCATGAAAATATCTCATCATCCCCCCACACAAACCTGTAAAAACCTACACCCAACCACAAAAAAGTAGATAATTTTCACTTTCAATAGAACATATTAATGGGGTCTCCCCATCTTATAATAAATCTATTAGTAATATACCATATTGACTAGATAAATTCTCTTCCTTATTCAAGTCCAAAATATCGATTTTAATTGTTTTCAATGTTCGAGAAACTCATCCTTGAGACTCATAAACATATAGAATCATGTATGAAGAGAGTTACATCATCCACCATTGATATAAAGACTCCCTAACATCCTCTATCTAGGCATTCAAGATCAATGAATCTGTAATAATATTTCCCATTATCGACTTATAGTCTAAATCAATCTATATTAACTATAGGTACTCGACCCACCTGCTCTACTATTGGTTTAGTTCGTGCTGTGAAAATATGTTTCTGAGGCTCTTGGGGTCCATGTACACCAAAAAACACTCACCCGTGAGTTAATTCCTTTGACATATTAGGTAAAGTAACACCACTAGAAACTCAAGATCATGAGTTTTGTAATTCCTCTAATTTTCATTTTCTTTAATGATCCTTAAAAAAATATATCATCCAGTATCAAAACCACACCATGTACTACTCCAAATTTGTCATAGTATATGGTATATAAATTAACTGACATAGGTAATTAGAGTATATGGCCTGAGTTCATCCTACCATTCAACTTTTCAAAACATCCTTCAGATGATTCTGACTGAAGAAACATTACTCCATTCATGGACTGCCCTAACATTGGGTCATCATTGTGGGGGGAGTATTTGTCAAACCACCAAAATTAAAATGCCAATCTTGGAATGCTATGAATCTAGTAGAAAATATTCAGTGAATCACAATATAAAATGGATGAATCCTTCTCGAGGTCCACTAACATTCATTCATTTGAGATGGAATTTTAAAATAAATGAAATTTATCAATATAGAAACATCATTGGTTTGATTATATTAAATACGATTCTCTCTCATTGTCCTCATGAATATGTCATGTATTTTTGCATGATCTTATACTGATTAGTAGTACTATAATATATCATCAAAATAATAATAATAACAATGTGATTAAAATAGGTTGAAATATTCCAATCATAATTGAAATTAGTACAAGAAGTTAATTTTTAAAACATGAAAACATCATTACAAACTCACACTATCCATAATTTATCCTAATAGAAGTATGAGGTATGATAGATGATCACAAACTAAAATGATTGTATAATAATCTCAAATAGATTTTAGAGAACATATTTTAACATATAACCTTATTGAAGATATAATCAACACAGAGAAGGGGATTTATTTTCGTGACCATCACACTCTTTAATCCTCAATGATCTACACATAAGAACAAAGAACCATTATCCTTCTGGGTGAAATAAAATCAAGAACCCCATAGAGACGAACTATGATTTATAAAGAAGATAGTTTCTAGATATTATCTCTAAACCTTAAACTATTAAATATCTACCTTTACTATCTTATAAAGTATGATATTAATTGGATTTTCTCCAAGAACAAACATAATCATGATTCAGATGTCACGAACCATCCCTGGGGCCCATGCCGTGATTAATCCAATCCTCCATCTCAAAGGCCATGTGATGGAGACTAGTACCCAATGATTTCATTCAACAAGATGAACGCATTTTCATATTAACATGTACACACACACACACAAATCCCAGCCAAAGGTACTAGAATTGAAAATCTAGGGAAACCATGCATGAAATCAACTAAGTAAAACACAACCAGATTACAATGAAAATTAAATTACATGGCCGAATCTTAGGCCACTACAGAGTCCCGCCAATCAAAAAATAGAATAAAAATATTATAATTCCATGTCCGTTAAGCTTAGCCAATGGGAAGAATCCCAGAAGGGTAAGTGAAGGGTAACTTCTTAAAGATGTATAAGTACACTCCATCTGTCTGATCTCATGAAGCACCAGTAGGACCTAGTCCACACTAGAGTCCATCAAAGTATTGGTCGTCTGCATGAGACAATACATGTATAGGAAAATCCTATGCAGGGTTGAGAAAAATAATACTCATAGTGGAACCTAAAACCGCATTGCTAAAGCACAAGATAAAATCTATAATGGAATGAAAAATCATCTCTACTCGATTATATTCCCATACATATACCATGAAAATCCTAAAATAATCATCTCAACTACTAAAAAACTTGTGGTCCCAACAACACAGCTGGTGTCATCATTCTCCATGACGATCCCATTCATAACACACACAAAAGATTATTACACTCCACAAGCTCGACTATCCCTTATGGCTATTTACTTATTAAATATATTTAGTAATGTAAGAAGGAACCCAAAAAGGGATGTATCAATATAATTTAGTATATATCATGGTCTCTAAATAGATAATTATGTTCAAAACATGGAAACCAATGATTACAGAAAATCTATTGAAGGTAAATACATGGTGAAACCGATATGTTTCACAACGACACAAGTTATGAAAAAAATCATCAAGAATAAATTAGAGACCACATAACTTGTACTTGTATAGATATCCACATCGTATATCATGCATTATATTTTCTCATATTGGAATTAATATAAATAATATAACGACATCCGAAAAAAGGAATATGAGTCAACACCTCAATAACATTATCAAGGAGAAGAGAAACAAATAATGACAAAAAATTATTTAATATCTTACTGACATGGTTACACTGAGACGAATGGTACTTCTGTTAAAATATAGATGGATGAACGAGATCAGAATATAAAAATGATGGATTTGGTAGCTCAAATAGTATGTAAACACCACAACAGCCTATTGGAGAACAAAAGGGGTAGAAGGTGTATCAAATACTATATCGTTAATCAAATGGTTAATTATCCCAAAAATATGGGTTGCAAGGTTTCTCCACACAATTGGCCAAACCGTGCACCAAACATGCATTGATCACTACATAAATAAGGGACCCATATGGTTTGGTAGCACAGTTAGGTAAAATATTCCCCAATAATTTGAAATGGATCTCAGAAATATTTAAGAATATCTATAGGGTTGTGAGTTCATATCTACATGTTTTCATCAAACTGTGATTCCTCTTACTGCACACTATCAAGACATGCACCATTAGGGGTAACTGTGTGGCCTAACAATCATGGTTTCTCCTAATGGTGCAACCAGAGTATTTTCTTATTAGATGGGTGTTTTGAGCACTAAAAAAGTCCGAGAGATCCCATGTATACATTATAACCTCATTGGTCATCCATGATTGTTCCATAATAAATAATTTGAACAAAATTAAAAGGATCCATACATGATGAAAAATAAAATATCATAAATAATATATCTAATTGTTTGTTATGTAATTCAATTCAAGGCTTTTTGATTTCAAATTTAATTAGTTTAATATGTTTAAATAAAATTCATGTTTTTTTTCCATTTAAATTATTATGGGGGGTTTTTTGCAAGGTTTTAATATAGTTTAATTAAATATTTGAAAAAAACTACAAGAAAACCACAACTAATATATAATGAAAATACACATGAAGATAATGTTTGATAAAAAATATTTGTATTAAATAGATAATAAATTTGAATATTACCAAATATAATAATCCATGTTGATCTATACCAAAAGAAATAAAATCAAAGAAGAATGATTTTTTATATTTCCCACCAAAACATCATGCTCACAATCCGCTCTAAAATTCAGCCAGTCAGAGTTATCATATGTAATAAATTGATCAAGGACAATGGGAGTTGGGATTATTTTGGGTTTAATCATCCCCAACATCAAAAATATGTCTTGTCATTACAAAAATAATGAATCCAAATTCTTGTTGCAGAAGATCTTTCTCTTATAAAACATCTTTTTCTATTGATCCCAATATATATGGATCATCAGTAGAAAGAGTGAGAGTCATTTCAATAACTCCAAATCTATAATAATAAAGAAATTTACAATTCCTAATCATCAAATAAAATAGTTTTCTATTATTAGTGTGACTTGAAATGAGAGTAAAAATCCATTTTTAATATACTCACAATGAAAATTTTATAAGATGAATTTTTAAATTGAGGTCAAAAATTTGATGAACTGACAAAAACGTCTATAGGGGATGTTATCATTACACAATATTTTTCTTTAATATGTTCATTTCCAGTTCAGTAATATTAAATGTATACCCATTTATTACAATTGATCATCAGGAACAAACCATTTAATTTTAAAAAAATCTATTATCTCCATAGAGAGAGAGTCATCATGCAGAGTAAATTTTTAAAATATAAATGAATTTTTAAAGTTACAAAATATTAAATTTATTAATTTACTAAATTAATATTTATACATTCGATTTCAACTAAGAAAAAAACACATTGTTATGAAAATTCTATCTCCATAAAAAATTAATGATCAATGCTTTGTATTGATAATTTTTTACATACACAAAATAAAAATTGTCTAATAGAAATGATCAATTACTCAAGGTGAGATAAAATATACATGTTAAAATTTCATACTTTATTTATTGATAAAAAAATCTTTACTAAACAAAATAATTCAATGTTCCAACATTCAATCATCAATGATTAATTTGGTCAGAATATATGATCCGAGATTTCACATTATCGCGATGTGATTCAAAATTATGATCAATGATCTCATACAATTGTAGTTCATTTTTAATTGTATTATTCCATCAAGTAGTTACATCATAAAAATAATTTAAATAGATATCCATACACTCTTGAGCCAAGTAACAGTTCATGATAAACCACAGCGGTGAATGTTGTTATGAACATAACACTTCATTGTTTATATATTTATTTTTTTGGATACATCCATAGAAAGTAAAAAGGACCAAAAAGAAGTATATTATTTGAAATATGTAAAATTAGGTGCAATATTAATATGAAATATTATGGGGGAAATATTTTCTATAACTCACATAATATTCATGGTGGCTATAAAATTGTTTTCCAAAACAAAGCATGGAAAACAAATTTAGCATAGTGATCTATATAAAATCATTACAATAAAAAATATAACACCCTTAAATTATTGGACTGTAATTCCATATATCTATTAGAATAAAATAATTTAGAATAATTTTATAATCTCGAGTCATTACAGACATTATCTTGAACTCTATATTGAACAATTTTTTAGTTTTTTTAATAAGAATAATGAAATTTAATATTCTTTAGTACTTTTATAAATTGTTTTTTATTTATGTGTCACAACATTAGATGATATTTGAACATTGATTTTTTTTCATTGACACACACATAATGAAATTCATGTTAGATACTTTAATATCAGTCGCAATGAAATTGTAAATCAGATTTTGTATTTACCTTAATATTTTTAATAATCTAATTCAAAATTTCCAATATATTTTCATCAATGTTTATAATTTCTAATATGTAACATAAAAATTTTCTTGACCATTCAGAGTATTCAAAGAAGATTATTTTCTTCTACTAATTTTAACTCGATTTATTTGAAGCATTCTTCCTCTTTGTGTATTTCAACTGACACTACTCGAATAAAAAACTAAAAAAATTTATAAGATTAAAAATATCAGTTACAAAAAAAACTATTGTTGATTGTTGGCCTCCAATAAGTTTTCAAACCATTTTTGATTATCCTTAATTTAATGATTCATTTAAAAGAATTATCTATGTCTAATTAAACTGAAAATGCATTAATATTTATGTAATAAATACAATGTATATTTGATAAAAACAGTACCATAAAGTTTTCTCTTTATGCTCTGTCCAAAATTATTTTTATAAGATGTGAAATCATTTATAATCCATATAAGAGGATCAGACATCTAAAATATTCATATAGAACATGAATAGTTTGTTTCCACACCCTCATTTCAATGATTATTCAAATATTTTATTAAACACATTGTGAAAAAATGAATGTCATTTACAGGATCATATGGTCCATATATGAGTATACTCATGAAAGGGAATGTTTTTTCATACACATCCATGAAGGAAGGATTTAAGTGTTTATGAAAATCATCCATGTGATATATGAATAATTTAAAAACCGAAATAGAGTAAAACCATCTCATTATAGACCTTGAATCACACTATACATGTCAGCTTCAAAATTCTGATTTATAGCATCAAATGGGCACCATGAAAATCCATCTTCATGGTGAATGAAAAAATAATTATCCTTCCCTCCTCAAAATCATTCCATGTCATATGTACTGATATTTAATCAAACATGCCAATATTAGGGATTATGGGAATCAATGGAATGTTCCAAATTACATTTCTAGGCACATAGGATGGTATCCCATCAGTATTTGGCATCTGTTAGGTTCAGAAAAGTTTTATAAAATAATTTCAGTTAGTATTTTCCTATATGAATTATCATTAATATTTTAGGAATGCATGATTTTTTTTAAAACGTCTATGTATGCCAACCGACATCTGTTCTGTATAATTGATTAAAAAAATCATGATCTAGAAACAATTCTATAAAAATTTAATTATATAACCTATGGAATTATAAAAAATATCTTACAAGGGTTTCCCATGAAATAGTCATATTAAAAATTCCATATTTTTTAACAAATTGATGTTATTCTAGGGTTGGGGTAGTATCATTAAAAATATTCACCGTTCCAACTTTTACATATTCATTACATGTATGGATTTTTTCCAGTATGTAGATATTCCTTGGATGGAATACATTCTTTCTTGTGATAATGAATAAATTAAATTTTTTCATCTAATAAATTCTATAACACAACACATCTATTAAGATCATGAACATTTTGAGAATTAATTTTTCCATTTATGATATGAGACATTATTTATTTTAAAATAATATTTATTTAAATGTTAGATAAATTCTTCCTGACTTATCCAATGTATTTCAATGCTATTATAACATGGAAATGTATGTGACCTCAATCTAATACATTGTTAAATGAAAAATGAAAACATTTGTCCATCTTATTTTGAAGATATATTGAGATCAGTTCAGTTTAATCCATCCAGATGCTATCCATTTTATTAAGATATTATTACATGTCATGTTTTAAATGAAATTAAATAATATTCAATTTAAATTGAAAATATATTTTGTTAAAATGGAATTATAAAACTTTATAAGAAGCCATAATTGGCTCACATGTCTATATTAGAATCATATAAAAAAATTAAAAAAATACTATATATACAAAAAAAATACAATTAATATAATTCCATGATATTATATCATTAATATCAATGTCTAATAAATATTCATAATACGACACAAAATTATGTTTATAATTGAAATTTTTATTTTATGTCTCTTATTTTTTTCCCTATTTAAATAATGATAATTTTATCCTATTAATTCAATTATAAAAGAATACTATGAATAGGTAAAAATCATCTATAGTAGACATAAATTATTAAGCTAGGTTAGATAAATCCATTATTATCGATTTATCATATAGAATAATTCTAAACTGAATCACTCCTTGATATGAGATCAATGAAAAAAGGTTCCTATATATATGGTTTAAGATTTATTATTCCTTGGTGTTATATGAGTAATTTACCTTCATTGTATGTGACATGTTAACAATGATGTTTTTTAGAGAAAGATAAATTTTATTCCTAAAATTGTATAAATTTTATTCTCTGTATTTTAATGGTATTATTAATGAAGAATTTAAATGGGTAGATCTAAGTTGAATAATGTGTTTGTTTAGGATGTGGAATGTTGAATGTTTCCACTATGCTGGGTATTCATGAATAATAATTTGGCATGAGGGAGAGATCTAATATTGAGTAGGATTAATGAGGATGTTTTTAACATGGGAATAACGTGAATGGTGATCATGGTTATTATTATAGAAGATTTATCTTAGGTTAGGTGTCATGTAAATTTTTGATTGTGGGTTAAGATACACTATCTACAAGAATTTGACTAAAAAAATAGTTTATATTGTTGTAATATCTGTGGAAATTACAAATATATAATGAATTATTGAATATAAATTATGGATTTTGTTGTATGAGAGTGTAATTTAGTAACACACATGTTATATTGTGGTTTCATATTTTTTTAAAATAGGCATCTATTGTGTTATAGAATAGTGAGAATAAAAAAATTAAATGTAATGATGTGATTAATTGGGTTTTAAATTGAATTGAATTAATGTGAATATGGTCTTATTTTTTGAGAGATAGGGAATTTTCTCAAGATCATTTAGAATGTATGTTATAGACATAAATCAGTGCTTCATCACAATTTCTATGAGTAATGTAACTCAATGACTTAATCATTATTTGTAGAAATTTAAAATAAATATAGAAGTTATTAAAAAAATTCATTATATAATTTTTAGTTCAAATAATGAGATAGGGTTCAATGTGTGAATTAAATAACTAGCACACTCCGTCTTGCCTTCAAATTGATGACCATGGGGTGTTTAGAGGAAATTTCTTTTCCTAGATGATATGTGGTCAAATAAAGACACCCCCATTATAATATAATTTTTTATATATTGATTTAAATATTATTGGTCCAACCACATTTTAAAATATAAAACTTTAAAAATTAAGGATATATATATTTTATAATTATATATATATAGTGTTGAATTGAATAATGTGACAAATCTATGGGGGAACAGGAGCACTAGATTCATTGTTATTCCATCAAGGATCAAGTGATTAATTTTGATAATGTGCATTATGAAACAAAAATACCTAGGGATGTATTTTGGATTATTTTTAATTAAGTGAATAAATTGATGACACCTTAAGGTCCTATATAAAGATTCCACAGGGGATCTCCCATTTAACACGTAATGGTGACAAATTATATATATGTGAAAGACTACAATCATGGTTGATTATTAATGTGACAAATTTATAACTTATTGAGTGATTTTAAAGTGAATTATTTTTCACCTATAACTGTAATAACTGAAAATAATAAGCAGAAAATCCCAAATTGATTCAAATTAGTATCCACATATAAAAAATGCGGCCAATAATTTTTTTGAGACACACATCACTAATGAATTCCCCTATAGGGACCAAGAAATTAAAATATTTCATTGAAAAAAAATTATTCTCACTAATGTATTCCATGTATAACATAAGAAAAATAAATAACAAAAAATAAGAAAAATAAGAAATTCCCCTTCAATATAATTTTGGAAAGTCTTTATTTCAATAAGAGCTGACAAATTTATATATATATATATATTTTAAAAAATGTTTGGTTCTAAAGCTTAATTTATTAATAAATCAATGAAAACAATTTGGTATTTTATAAAAAGACCAAAAATGTAATTAATGGTTCACTGAATACCTGGATGATTTTGAATTCATATATTTAATAATGATGATTAGTGGAATAAAAAAATGAAATGATGAAAGAAAATTATCGATGGAGAAAAAAATGGAACGCCATATGTTGATAGGGTTTTGTATCAAAATGTGATTGGGGGAGGGGGGAAAAATTGGGTTAGTACTTGTAGAAATCATGTAACAATAGTATTTTAAAATTGTTGTTATATCCATCTATATTGAAATAGATTTAAAAAACCATTGGTATAATGATTTGTATCCCAATGCTTTTATTAATCCATTGGAAAAGTCTTGAGATAAACATCATTTCCCAATAGTTCTCTATAACTGTAGGTATAGGTCCCAATATATCAATGGGTTTTGAGAACCATAGGTGTATGTCAGTGGGTATATATTTCTTTTCTATTAGTGTGAACAACCCATTGCCTTGGTTAAAAATTTATACTAGTATACATTTTCAAAACTTATATTTGGTTCATAATGTGTACCCACTTCATGTTATGATGTATCTCATGAAATGTGTCTTGTAGTAGAAACATTTTATGTAACATGTAGACAATGTGTAAATACTTTATAGACATTTATCAACCCCCATTTTTCATAATATCCCAAATCACAAACAAATTCTTCCAAATCATATAAAACCCTAAAGAACTAATTTATAACATTTATATATAGAATCCATTAATTAAATATAAACATAAATCCCTCGACTATAGGTCATTTTACCAAAAAAAATTAATCTCCATCTCTAAATTAGACATGGCCACAATGGCATAAATTGAATGGAAAACTGAACAAAAGATGTTTTATAAAATTTAGGTAGGTGGATAACTGAAAAATGTGGGGATCATAAATAAATGGTTAGTTTATGACATTAAAAGGAATGAAAAAAATTACCAATTCAAATAAATTCACCAAATTGTAGTCTCTAGCATATATCTAACCTTAAACATCATCTCATGATATCAAAACAATAGATCAGTTTACAATAACAAACTATATCCGTTTATTTGGACAAATAGATTTTTTATTCTTATAAGGGTGTAAGAGTTCATCAAAAACACTTGATTAATAATGTTATAGTCCAAAAATACTATCTTCTTGCTATCCCATTTATTAGTGAACAACACAAATTCACCCCAATGAGAATCATTGTATAAAATTAAACACTATTTTATTTAACTACTTTATCTAGAGACTCAACCTAAGTTATATCATGGTTTCTATGTGATAATGAAACATTAATATAAGAGATGCGTTATGTGGTAATGATATCCCAAACTCAGTGAAACATCGAGGGTTTTTTTCTTATTCTCCACTAGAAAGACAATAAGGAAATCTTTAATAACTCTGAGAAACTCTAATATGACGGTCTCTACTAAAAACATCAATAGAAGAAATTAAAGAGGATCTGCACATATACCATTCATCTTATAAATATTCTTACTAACAGACGCAAACAACTAGCCAGCCATTTATGAACATGTGACCCACCCTAGTAAATATTAAATATATTAATTTAAAATATGTAACGAATATATAGAATGGATGAAAACATAAATATATATCTATAATAGGATAATCACTCTGCATGGTGATTATTCACCATCACCGTCAATATACTTGGAATAAATCATATATGAAATAATTTACTAAAAAGGGTTTATATAAAACCAATGGTACGGGGACGATCATACATCAACCACTAATGAATATAATAAATTAGGTTTAATAAATGATTAATTTAATTAAGAAAAAAATAGAATCCAATGTCAAAGATAAGAAGATCATATCTTAGAAAACATTATCTCTGTCATGTATTAGCACATTTATAGAAAAAATCTTATAAAACCCATCATTTTAATATCACATATGCCAACCTCCATAACTGAATTATTACAATGAAGATAGTGACCATCCTTTTAAAATCATCTACAATCTTTTCTCCCCCTAATTGATCATGACCATGTTAATAAAAAAAATATTGGAATCATCTACTGCAAAAATAGAATTTGTGGATTCTGTTATTTGAGTAGCTGTATAGGGGCCTAACCATCAATAATACATAATCAGTAAGCCTAATGGTGACTATGAAAATTTTATTTTTATTAAACTATATAAAATCAATTGATAGATGATCAAGTAACCCTTACTGAACACCCATAAGTTTTATATTGAATAAAAATTATGTTTTATAGCATAAAAAACCAAAAAATATCATTTTAGATTGCATGAAACATGTAACTACTTTTAGATTATGTTACGAGAAACTCAATTAATCTTAGTTTATGAGAATAATTTGGTTTCTTATATTCGATAGTTTATTCATCATGAAAGACTAAACTTAAAGGACAATATATATATATATGTTAAAAACATGTAATTGGAATGATTATTATGAATTAAATTAATTAATCATTGAAATATATATATTTCATAAGTAATATAAAGTATCTAAAAATAATAATAGAAAATCATATTTCAGAAAGGCTAATTTATTCTAAATGATTAATTTTCCTTCATTATTAATTTATATTTAAATTCATGAATATATATTGTAAAAAATATTTTTACATTTTTAAAAATATTTGTGATAAAATAAAAATTATTTTTTGAATCATAATATCACAATTTATTATGAGTAAAAATTTGGGGCATTTCATAAAATATTAATTTTTAGTGAATAGTGAAAAATACAAATTTTTTATAGTAAACATTTTTTTCACATTATTATGTAATTAAAAAGTACCTACATGATTTTAATTTGTTATCAAGTAATATATTTTATCTATAACCCAATTAATTTTGTTTATTGAACATAACACTTGTCTTTAGTGTAACTTTTTTTTTTGGGTTAAAAAATGTTTTTACTAAAAAAACATGATTATAATTCATAATGTTTCTCCATATTATTTAACTTACATAATCCCTAAAAGTTTATTTTTTAAAATAAATTTTTAGATTATATATCAGTAAATTTTAATTTATATTAATATAATGATTATAATTATTCATGATTTAATCTGGAATGATATTGTTCTCAAAAAAATACTCTTCATAAGGACCTGATGTCTCGTCACCTCCAGGGGATTAATTTTTCAATAAAGTCGTCCACAACTATATGTCTAATTTCTTAATAGTAATTAAATATTTTAATTCATCATAATCTAGACTATATATTATGTTTAACATAACTTTTTCAATAATGATTATTGATAACGATTAAAATTAATGACATCAATTAAATTAAAAGAGAGTTTAGCAAGCGAATAAAAACAAATAATATTATAAAACATGATATATAAACATGTTCAACGCCAATATTATGTATATATATATATATATCATACTATCCATTATCATTAATATACTATTTTTGTCCTCTGGTGACATGAAAAAACATGGGGCGATTCACTTTTTCAAAAAATTAATGGTGTTGCTCTCAACACGCTTATTAAAGGCCACCACATCTCCTCTCTTATTTAGAACATCAACATTTAGGTTTAGGCTATGATATTCTCCAATGAAATCAACAAAAAATAATCTAGTCCTAGAAGAATTATTTTTTGAATACATCAATCCTTTGATAGATTTTGGTTTAAACCTAAGTGGGATTCCGATGAAGATGTAATGTTCTTGAAGCTGCCTTTGGGTTATATTAATTTCATCATAGAAATAAATTATAATTATAACTTCATTAAATAATAATATAATTATATTACATATATTTTGAATTTTTTATGTCAATTTTAAAAACTATAATCATAAACACTTCTATAAAATGGGTTACAAAATTGTAAATCAAGTATACGGAGGACTACCGCCTCGTGAAACGATGGCATTCATTTTTTCATTACAACCAATCATGGTTTGGTATGATGATGTATATAATAAATAGATATTATATTTATAATATTAATATACATTTGGTTCCTAATATCACTCCTACCATTTTGAAAAATATTTTTTTAAGGGATACGATCAATTTTCTTGTCTGTACAATGAACTAAAACCTCACGAAGAGACATGATTTTTTTTTTCAGTAACAAGATATTTGGAAGGAAATAAGGTTAATTATATTAAATATATGTGATATAAATAATTTTTTATTGATATTAATTACATATCTGTAATAATGAAAATATAATCCATCATTTCCTTATGAACTTTTCGTTTAATGAAAAATTGATAATGTCATTCGGGGATGGGTTGACTAATACCTTATAAAAGTTATTTTATTCCTTTCGCTATCACCAAATATCAAGAATTATATATATAATAAGGAATAACATAACTTAAAAATGGTATTATTCCACCCATCCACATATGAAATTATCACAATTTCAGTGAGCGAAAATGTCATAAGGAAAAGATGGATTATATTTTCATAATTATATATATATAATTAATAATAATAATTAAATTGTTTATATCAAATTTATATAATATAATTACCCTTATTACCTTACACATATATCATTAGATATGGTATTAATGATATTATAATCATTATTTAATGATATAAAATTACTTATGTTCATTCCATAATGATCATTTAAAAATGAAATCATTACTCATGTGTACGTATGAACTATCATCTCTATGACCCTAACATTTGTTCATTTTTCATTACCATAATTAATTATTAGTTCTAAAAGAAAATTTCATATAAAAATAATAATAAAATGTAATTAACAATTTTTTAGAGATGATGAAAATTTATAATATAAATAATAATGGTATCTTTATTAATGATAGACACAAAATAAAACAAGGCAATAAACAATTGAGATAATGAAAATAATAAATGATTGTATACCAATGGGTGCTAAGATGTTCTAAAAATATTATAAATTATTTTATAAATATTAATATTTTTTTAATTTAACAGTATTCTTAAAAGAACTATTAAATTTTTTAATACTTGTTCATCTCAATTGATGCCCAAGGCAAATGTTTTTTCATCACACTTTTATTTCGTTGAGATATATTCTATATTCCAAACATATTCTTTTTTGTGGTGTATATACTTCCCATGAATTTTTTTTATTATAAATATAATTATGGGTATTTAGTTATTCATTTATTTATGTCTCATTCATGGGTTTTATGGATTCACTATCACCGAAGAGGTAAATTATTTTTGCCTAATTTTTCATCATTAACACATTTGTTATGTTATACACCAATAATCTTTTCTGACGTGTATATAAATCTACATTTAAATATTATATCATGAATATATATATGTTCATGAAACTATATGTATAATTTTATTTTATACCTTCATCGGTCATATGAATCAATGTTACCAATGTGGTAATGATTTTACGTTACAATCTCATAATTTATTTGATTTTCGAATGATTATCTCCCTAATGATGAAATATCATGATATACATCAAAATAATTCTAATTAGTTTTTTTTATAATATGTTTAATAATTATATATAAATGTAATTGTGGAATTTTCCAACTCATTGGTATATAAATTTATTAAAAATATTAATTTAATAAAATGTGAATTTATTTCCCACTTCGGTCATAAATACAAATTTTTTAAAAAATGTTTTCTGAAAAAGATTTTGACTTTTGGAAAATAAATTCTAAAATATATTTTTACCAATTTTTTATTTTAAAATATATTTTAAAGGGAATATTCCTATCACATTATAAACAAGGAACATGTAAATATTTTTTCCATGAGAAATTAATTCTCTTTACATCATGTGTGGAATTACCAACCGATATGACTATCATTTATTTTAAGATTACTCATTTATATTAAAAAAATATTTTTAATGATTTCTTAATAATTATTCTAGAAATTAATTTTTAAAAAATTATTTTCAATTAAAATTAATGTCAAACTATTTTACGTTAAAAATAGTTAACTTCGAAATGAAAATGTTATTTTCCTGAAGAAACATTTAACATTCATTTAAGGGTATTTACATTAATCAAATCCAACAACAATTTTTTACATATATTACTCTAGGATTATTTGGTACTGATACCATACTCATTCTATCTATGGATGAAATAATATTACGTCAAAGTGGTTGTTATGAAAAAAGTATCTCAGTGACTGGTTACAAATTTTTCAAAGAGATTGTTATCAAACTAATTTATCTCTAAAGGGTTAAATATTTTTCAATGAAATAGTTGTGAAACACATTTCTATTCTATTGGATGATTGTGTATCAAATTTATATTTTGAGAACTCAATTCAATTCCATGGGTTACACATTTTATGACATCCATAATGATTTTTTCTGGGTTTTTGGATGATATTCGAGCTCATTGTACATTATTCATGTTGTTTTCCTTAGACATTAATTATACGATGGGGATTCCCAGATATTTCTGGGTGATATAGTTACAAATTATATTATGGGGCATCCCAGATATCACTGGATGATCCCATTATTTCTTAACCATTGGGGAAACTCGAATAGTGCTGGGAAATCCGGTTGTAACATAAATTATGGGTCTACCTACATATCCTCTAGTTTTAAAAAGGTTCTGGTTAATTCTGACAATAAATTAAAATGACCTATGATGAAAGTTATTCCAATATACCAAAAAATTTATGTTATTCTAAATATGTGATTATAATGTTTCTAATTATCTTGATTTATATAAAATGGATATTTATTATTAATTACAATGACTCTATCATTTTCCATATTTTCATGTTTTATGATCCATTTGTTAATGTGTATGATTAAATATATGATTCTCTCATGAACTCTAATTATTTCATCTCACCATTATACACTAATTTTTCTCATAAATGATATAAAATTTGTAATGAATAATTATTAACAGGATATCAATTTGAGCTCATCCTTCCTTGGTTTCTTGTTAATAGTGTTATAAATAATGAGGTTAAATAATTCATGTATTTATAGGATTTCATATGGATGATAATAATGACTTAATATAAAAAATGGGAGTTTTTTACATGGTAGATATGCTCATTTAATGACATGAGAATTTTTTATGTAGAAATTTTTATTAATTCTCTAAAACTATGATGTTAAAAGTTCATCATAGAAATAAATGAAATTTTTTTTAATTTTCATATTGTATGGTTTGATGGATATTTTTAGGACACATTTATATGCATCAAATCCAACAATGTAATTTTTATGATTTCATCTATAATTCCAGGATTTTTGGTTTTAGGTTGTTATAGTTTGGAATGAAAGGAATGGTTTAGATAACTTTCAAAAATATTATTTTTTTAATGTGAGGTTGTGTTAAATGTTTCGGATTCCATAATAGGTCTATATGAACAAGGTCGATAAAAATTTCTAATTCATAGACATCACTTGTGAGTGTATAATGGATTCAAAAAATTGAGGTTATTAATGAATTTATTGGATGTATTTTTTGGTTGAGGTACTCGTAACCCATATGTTCAACACGAAGTGTTATTTGAAGAGAGAATATTTTTCATTTTTAAATAAATAAATGACAACCCATGTGATGGGTGACAACCGATCCTATCTGGATATAATGTGAGGCTTGAATCTACAACCAAAGAGAGGCAAGGGTGTAATGAATACCATTATCCTCCATGATTACGTTGTTCTAATGATTTTGTTAATGAAAATGATTATTCTTATTTGAGAAACATCTGAGATTTTTTCGTCAAAATGGATGATTTATTTTGTAACAATACATGATCATGTCATTATAATCAATAGGTTCCAAACATTGTTTGGTTATTATTTATGGATATTAAAGATATTAATTTTTGGAATTATATTTTGTGAAATATGCATATTAATTTACAAATTTATAGATTAATTCATTTAGGTTTATTTTTTTCTTACTCTGTTCTAAACATTTCTTTGGTAATGTATAAATATATGAGGAATATCATGTTATGAATTTGGTTATTATGTGTTTATTTGAATGTTTATTTTAGTGAATCTAGAATTAAAACATTATTCAATGATACATATCATTGGGAAACAAATAAGAGATTGTGGAGTAATTTTATTTAATTATGAAATTATACTCTTAATGTTACTATATTTACATTGTCTCCTAGTGTAGAAGGTAATATAAGTCCTAATGTTTTTGAAATGGATTATGAAACAATTTTATTATCCTTTTTCCATTATTTATAATGAACCAACGGTATTTTTTATCATCAATGAATTATGTATTTTATGTCTTTAACATTTCATTGATCATTCAGTTTCTTGTGATCAATGACCTCTATCACTATCTATAATTATTTACACTTGTCATCTTCTTCCAAAAATGATATACTCTTTGGAAAACTAGATATGGATTATTCCACATGATGTTTTTTATATAAATTTCACTCTTATTAAGTGGATGTTTTATTACACCTTTTTATTATTTTGGTACATAACAAAGTATTTAAAATTCACATCCAATTATTATAGAGAGAAAGGTCAAATTATGTGGGCTCAAATCAATAGTGAGTGGGGAACACTGAGTTTATAAAAGAATAAAATTATTTTTGATACATAAATGACATGAAACAATATTTTTAGTTCGAAACACATGAATGTATATGTTCATATTTTTTTACACACAACAATCACATTAGGTTGCATTACACGCAACCCCAAGAGTTTTATGTTGCAATGAATATTCTATGTTCAATAATGAACATCGATGAACCAGGTTATATACTATCATTATAAATTTAACATTAAATTGACATGTATTAAGTGTATTAAATAATTTATCAAATATATTAATAAATATATATCATACTGAATATTGATTATTGATATATTTTTAGTATGCATTCAATTAATTTTTAGTATGGTGATTTTATTAATCAAAATAATTTTTCTTTGAAAATTATTTTCATAAGATTTCATTTAAAAACGATAATTTTTTTCCCAAAAATGTTGATTTTGTTGTTAAATTTTAGTATATTAATTTAATTGGAATATCAATATTTACCTTGGTAAAAATTCTATCACTCTTTGGAAAATATTAATTATTTAGTAAATAACGGTACATATAAATTTTTATAGAACAACCTTCTCATTTCAAAAAATAATTTATTTCATATGTCCGAATATGGATTAAATGTCATTTAAAATAACATATAAAATTTTCATTAACAGAAATAAATTTATGAAGCATGAAGTTTTTTTAATTTTGAGATTATTTTTCAGTTTAAAAATAGATTTTTTCTTAAAATAATATTAAAATGCATAATATTTCTCCATTTGAATTAATTATAATTATACGTTTTGTGTAATGTTTAAATAAAAATTTATAAATTATATATAAATAAATAATTAAATATTAATTTATTCTCATAAAATTGTTACGACCAATCATATAGTTAATATATAATCATATTATTCAAAAAACAATTTTCTTAAAAACATATTGTCTCACTGTGTCCATTGAATTAATTTCAAATTTAATTATTCTTCATACATGATTTTAATTTTGAAAAATGTTTTCTATATTGGTATTTATCTCAATATATATTATCTTATTTGATCATATTAATTTTTTACAAAAACATTTTGTGTAAACTATTATTATTAATCAAAACGATTTTAGAACAAATGAGTTCACCAAGGGATTAGACATCAAATATATAGGAAATGTGATTTAAAAATAGTTCCAAAAATATTATGGAAATATTTAGACCTTATAAATCATAATATTTAATATTTACAATTATTGGGGAATGCATTCATTAAAAAACCTCTATGGAAATCATTTTTCAATAAATTACAATCGTGCCACTCATGCAAGATATAAAAGGTCACCCACTCCAATTTATTCTTCACACATTGAAACCTATTGTGTTAAGAAAATTAATTCCCAAATAACTTAACAAATTCACAAATATAATATTAGATTAATTATTTTTTGTATAAATTTTACCCACTATGTCCTTTGCTGGAAACCATAGTAGGATACATGAAGAAGAGGTAATGTTCTTGAATGAGTGTATTATTTTAATTCTTTCTCCACCTCATTATGTTATTATTGAACCAATATTATATAACAACATAAAAATAATTCATATGTTGAGTTATTTATATGTTATTTTTATGACCTAAATCAACTCTCACAACCAAAAAATAGGTTACATAATCATCATTCATGTGTGTGTAGGTCCACCACCTCACGAGACAATGTCATTGGTTTTTCCATTACCACCTATCACGGTTGGGTATGATGATGTGTATATTGTTTTTATATGATTTTAATAAAATAAATATTAATTTTTAGTAATTATTATATATATATATAATCAATTATCATTATTGTAAGGGATATGATAATGTCTTTCTTGTGTACGATGGACAACCCGATCAAAAAGAAATGTCATTAATTTTATACTAACGTGTTCTGTGGGAACAAATACGTGTAAAGAAAAATATATGTCATATAAATGAAATATTAACTATAATAATTACTTATTAATAATTATATAAATTTAATATATCATTTTATTTATATCGTTTACCTCACTATAAAAAAATGATAATGTTGTTTTTTAGATATGTGCACCACAACCTCGTGAAAATCATGTAATACATTTTCTCACCCCCACATTACAGGATTTAAATATATAAGTATATATAATTAAATAATATGGTATTGATGATTTTATAATAATTTTATAAGGATAAAATATTACTTAACTCATCTCCACATTGAAAATTTAAAATGTAAATGAACCTATTGCATACGTACAACATACTGTCTCCATGACAACAACATTACTACATTTTTCATAACCATAATTCCTGATTGGATATAGAAATAACATTTATGTAAAAATATGATAATTATAAAATTATTATTATTCTTTATATTATTATATTGTAATATTTTAATAAGAAATGAATCATTCATTATGTAAGAAGGCAATTAAACAAGGCAATTATCACCCATAATAATGAAAAATGAATGATTATTAACCAATAAGGGATACTAAGATATAAATGGATAATATATGGTTTTATAATTATTAATATAGTTATGAAATAATTTAAAAACATGTTAAAAAAATCTATATATGAGCTTTATGGATTTTCACCCAAAATAAAGCACAATGTAAGGGGTTTTCTCAACTCAATTTCATTTCTATGATATAAATACCATATTAACAACTTAATTTTCTTTTCCTGTGTATAATATCTATGAATTTATTTTTATTGTTAAAAATATATTTATTGGGATTTAACTATATATTTTAGGATCTCCGCTTCATGGTTTTTATACTTTCAATGTAACCAAAGTATTAAAGGGATTTTTGTAACAATTTTTCAACTATGATATGATTGTTAGTTTATCCTCAAATTGTCATTTTTTATGTGTATGTAAATATAATTTAGAATTTTATATCTTGAATATGGGTATTTCCATTATATTATAATTTTAATGTTTTGTTATTCCTTCATGATGTTTATGGTTTAATGTTAACATATTTGTAATGAATTTTTTGTTGCAATCATAACATCTCTATTCATTGTTTAGGATTATGTCCCAAATATTGAAATATCATGATATATAACTCAATAGTTCTCATAAATGTTATTATTTGATATTTATTTTTGTTATTTTAATTTAATATTGACATTTTAAAAATCATTATTACTAAAATTTATTATTAAATGTTTTATGAAAATTATATATTATTTCAATTTTAAGTCATAAATTAATTTTCTCCCAAAAATGTGTTCCCACCCTTAAGGAAATTAATATAGTGCATATCTATAGGATATATAGTATTGAAAAAATCACATTAAACAAATTATAATATCAATATATATTATTTTTATAAAATATTATAACATTAATTAAAATAATACATTATATTTGGATAATCAAATTATAATAAAACCCATTAAAATAAAAATAAATAGTGTTTTAAATTTTATTTACTTAATCAATAATAAAATATATAATATTATAATGAAACATTCATAGATGATTAAAGATCAACACTATATTATATTATCCATTTATGAGCTATGTAAAACAATAAAATTACCATGATAATCATTATGCATTTTTATATTTATGAATATGAAATAAAATCATTTTTATATAAAATTGATAAAATTTATCTTCTCCAACCATTACATTAATGCATAGTTTTATCTCATTTAATATCATACAATTCAATCAATATATATGATCATAAATTACCTAGACTCTTCCAAATTAATTTTATAATAAACAAAATGACACTTGTAGTTAATTTAATTATCATCAAAGGTATCACTTACTTTTCCATTTCAATTCAATCAATAATTTTGATTTTTCATTTTTAGTAAGTACATCCTATCATTGATACATTCATTTTTCTAAAAATTGGATTAGTCCTTTATTTTTAACTAATGAAATAAAAAAAAGACAAATAATTAAGCTGTTATATATTATGTTGAACTCTATTTAATTATCTCTTTTTATTTCCCTTTCCATTTTATAAACCACTCATAAATTTCCTTATACTCATATATGGGGTATTCACATACATTTAACTCTATGTTAATTCAATATTATATGGGATTTATTAATAATGGGTTTTTAACATCCTAACCAAGTAAAAATGTGACGGTGCCCCGATCTGGTTCACTATGTGATCAAAAGTACTCTTCCCTGTATGTCAAAGGTTACGGACTAGTAGAAGGGATCTGTTATATCATTCATGGGTATACTATTCAATCATTTATCTGATTAAAACAATAGTTCCAATAATTAATCAAAAACAAAATCATATAAAACCATATGTATACTCATGCATAAGAGAACAAAATACAAAATTTAATATAGAAATGAAATTGAAAACAAGTTGTGCTAATACAAGTTTAACTTTGTGGACAATGAAATTAAAAATAATGATACAATAACTCCCAAGAGGGTTCCAAACCATTTCAGGTACCATCTATATTCTCCATACAAATTCATCAATCCAACCATGGGGATCTTCACTTCTCTTGTCATACAACAATATAATCTTTTTGGGTACTGATTTGGTATCCGAAATATGTTGTGAGTACAACTATGTAGGCCACTAACAACAATATATAAAACAATTCCAGTAAAAGGGTTGTGTTTGTTGTTCTATAAAAAATATATACAATGGATAAATAACCAGATTATCACATTATAATTAATTCATATCTAAATGAATTAAATATAAGGTTCCTAATGAGACCTATACAACAATTCTAGCGTCGTCTCATGCTAAATCCCAATGTTGTCCCAATGTAATATTATGTCTTAATACATTCATCATACTATAGCATGAGGAATTCAATGTTGTTATGATATAACTATACCAGATATAACTCATTCTATAGTTCAAAATATTCTATTGTGAGGTCGTAACAATGATTTTCACTATTTCGATTCAATAATTTTGCACTTATAAGCCATATTTCTAACATTACCATAGTCACAAACTATGTAAGATGACCATGTTACCATAAAAAATCCTCAATAGAATGAAAATGTTCTCATTCTATTCACTCATAAGTATAATAATCATGTTACAATTATTAATCCTCCATAGAATGACCATGTTCCCTATCATTCATAAATAATTAAATCATAATTAATTATCGACATCAATTCCATTACAAATCCAAATTTTAGTTAAATACATCAAACCCATTAGTTAACACAACAATTATCTAAACTCCTCAATCCCATTAATTGATTCAATAATTAGTTAACCAATATCATAATTTATATACCATGATTAATATTCTAGACTTATTTATCTCATATAAATCTCAATTCATCATAATTAATCCCACAATTAATTATCTAGATCATAATCTCAAAGAACAACATTATTTCACAATTTATTATCTCAATATAAGCAATTCGATATCTTATAATTTATCCCCTCATTAATTATCTACATTACAATCCTTATATATCATAATAAATTTCCCAAATTAAGTATTTTATATGGAAACCCCTTAGTATCATGAATAATTCATCAAGTAATCATTTAATTCATTAATGCTTTAATAAATCAATTGGTAAACCTAATTAAACATATTTACGAAAATCTATTTCTAAGGAAATATAGAAATTCTAAAAAAATTATCATAAATATCAAATTCAAATATATGAAAAATATGTTTTAGTCTACGAAACTCATTTTTTTGTCGGATGTTTCCTCAATGGAAATCCCTAAAATCCAATGAGTGTAATGACATAGATATGAATTCCCAATCTAAATCCATAAACCAAAACAAATATATCTTTATCTATTCAATTTAGATCAAGATTTACAATCATAGATGTTGATCTCCCCAAATAGTTTTAAATCTAACCAAGTATAAGATATCATCCATAAAAAGATCAAGTAACGAGAGGATATTGAGAACAAAAGGCATTGGGATGACATCCACTTATAGGGCGAAGGAAAAATCGTCAATTTTCAATTTCGATATAGTATAATGGAGGTAATATGGCCTTCAAATCCATCCATGTAGTCGAAAGAACCATAAATTACAAATTTATATGTAAAATGATGATATGGGGATGTATAGGAGAGGAAATAGTTCATTAAAAGGTAAAGCGAGTGAGATCATCAATTTTATGACCTCCGTGTTTACCACATATAGTTTAGTTGTACGATTAAAAAAATGTTTGGTAAAAATGCATTAGAAACTTATTATAGGGAGACCTCACATATTTTCCATTACTGGCATATCAATCCAAGCTTTAACCATCCCATATATACAAGATCAAAATACCAAATATTTTTTTTTGTTTCTCCACGATAACTTCGCGGTTTATAAAAATAGAGCGGAAACTATGCACATATTCATTTCTCTAAAATTATATTCTACTTCACAAAAACTCACCTGAAAAAATATATCCATCAATGATACTTAACTAAACACAAATAGTACCTAAAAGAACACCAAAAATAACTCCACAATGGTCTTTATCATACAATGTAACAACCTCTAACTTTCATGAATAAAATTCCCTTTTATTATTTATTTAAATGTCATATGGATATTGAAAACACATGACCTTTTTTATGTTATACAATTAGGTTTAAATGACCATTAGGAATCATTACCATTTACAATATAGACCTTGAATAGCGATCCATGAGTAGTATAAATTTATGGTTTAGAAAAACTTATCCTTTCGACAATGAAAAATTAGAGGATGACCCCATCAATTAGACTTGAGTTGTATGAAGCTCATTATTTGAAGCACTGAAAGGAGGTAGAATCCCTAAGATTCACTCATTACCAAGACCAATCCGAGCTCTAAAACATTAATCATGAACAGAATCGCCTATGGGAGTAGTACCGGTTAATTGAGATTACCACCTTGGTGATTTTATCTGAGCCACCCCAAGATCCTGTCGCCTTTGTACATCCCAACCATTGGTATCACGCATGTTTTATAAGGTGTTATTAGATAAGCCATTAGTTACTTATTATGTAATCAATTTAGATTAATAAATTTATTATTCCATCAATTATGTTAGGAGAGTAGTTTTTCATAATAATATAACTAATTACATTAATTTACTTTATGGGTAAAATAATACTTTTCAGAAATATATAACTTATTATTTTAAACGATGTTTTATTAAAAATGTTATGATAATAGTGTTAATAAAACGCCTTTTAATTGTATATATTTATTAAAATTATTATTTTTTACTTCATAATATATTTTTTTATCCAGTTTGTTAAGAATTATAATTCTATATGATAAAACAGATATTGTATTTATAATTAAATAATTTATTTGGTGAATAAATGAATTTTTTATTAATTTATATTTTAATAATAAATTATTGCCAAATAAATATTATGAATAATAATTTTGTATATAATATTTATGATGTCAAATGTAATTTTTACTAACGTTTACAAACTATATTTTTTCAAAACTGATCAATTTTATATAAATTCTTGTTTTTATCATAAAAGTGAATATTCACATACATAGAAAATTATTTAGATAAAATAAATATTATTTTTGGTATCAGGATATAGTAAATATAAATTTTTTTAATTTTTTATAATTTTCTGAGACAGTCTAATTTTTGGGTAGAAATTAAATACCGAATTAATATATACTGTGTTTTAGGACATAATAATGACCCAATATCGATATAATAAAAAAATAAAAAATATATATTCCTCAAATATATGTTTTACCATAAATATATTGCGATTTTGGATTTGGTTGATTAATTTTATATTTCCATAGTGGGTCCACCAAGACATATAATGTATTTTAACATTCTAAAATGATTTCCGTAAGAGTGTGACACATCTCCATATAAGTAAGACTAAAATTTTAATATTTTCGTACCATGGCCTTATAAAATGTTGTATTCCACTCCCTTTTTGAATAATCCATGCATAAAAACCATTGTATGGATTCTGTTTATGATTATTTTAAGTTGTAGTGTCCAAAAACTAAATATTAATTAATTCCATATCATTTCCTATATAAACCCACCCAACCTCCCACTACGCATTAGTAAAACAAATTGGAGCTCGAACAACCACTACCTTGAACCTCATAGAGTCCCCCCACCTCACCCAAATCTCCAAAGAAGCCTCTCTAAAGTCTCTCAAAAGCCTTTGGGATCACACAACCATGTTGGGGATTCTTCTCATCCTCTTGGAATTCAAGAACCTTCTTTGAGACTAGATCCTTTAATTTCAATTTCCGTCATTGAAATTATTTTTTATTAATTAAAATATAGTAAAATTGTTTTTAATTCAATTATGGATGAATTATCACCCATGTTGGACCCTTACTTATGTCGTTAAATTGGTTAAATTTTGTTGGGGATCTTCTACCCTCCTCAATTATCAATCATTCATTTCATGTTATGTATTTTAATTTATTTTATTAATATGACGGGATATATTATTAAATATCATAACTACTATCCATATGATTTATAAATCAGTATATCCCCTTTCACTCTCATTTATCCTTCTTATGTACATTTATGTACATTCGTTACCATGCTGATTATTCTTAATGGATTCCTTCTTTTCTCATGTTTATCCTAGTTTCCTTATGTTGTAATACCCTTTAAATTCAACTAAAAATGATGGGGTATTATTTAGCACAAATATGTACATCCCTTATTATTTTTGAAGGATTATATAGCATTTATATCTCATTAATGGATCCTCCGTAAACCCATTATCATGAGGAAATTCCATATGATATTTCTCACTTCTTATTTCCATTAAAGAAGATATTCTATATTATGAATCTAAATTCTATTTCCTATATTGGGAAATTATTTTCCATGGTCCCATTATTTTAATGTAATTTATAAATTGTGACGCACCACATTATCTCTCATCATCCAAATTTATGAATTTCCATATGATGTCTTTAGGATGCCAAAATTGCACTACGGTTTTATCATACAAAATCATCATGTAATGAAAACCATACCCATTTCTCTTTCAATGTTATTCACATTTATGCTCATGTACATATTTATTATAGACATTTATTTATTTATTCCACATTCCTTTATCATGGAATACATAATGTTGATGAAATAATCTATGTTATATGATCTCTATGAAACATGTAGTCATGAGAATAAAATGATTTTGAAGGTTGTACCATGATAGTGCTCCAATGAATTTGGTGTTGTTTAATATCATGATATTCCACATGTAATGAAGGTTTACTCTTGCTATTTCATGTTCAATGAGGGTTTAATCATTCTAATTCATGTGCAATGAGGGTTTACTCATGCTAATCCATGTGTGATGATGGTATACTAATTCTAATTCATTTGAAATGAGGGTTTACTCATGCTAATCTGTGTGAAATGACCCTTGGATCATTTAAATATCATATTGTATATTGTTTACACATTTACATGTTATGATAATCAAGAAATATAATGCCTTTGCGATCATGTCTTTCTTTTGATAAATTGATATTTTTATAAAAAACATGTATTGTATTCATCATGTTATGAATTTATTATTCCCTTGAGGGGATTTATAGCTCACGCTTTTCTTTTGTATGTCATCATGTTATCCCATGAAATGCTAAGTATGAAAATTGATTTGGTCAGGAAGAAGAAGTTTTCAATAATGATTTTGTATTTTTTTGACTTCAATTATCATGTAATGTTCCTAATTTCCTAATACACTAGACCTCTTGATCCACCGAGTTGACTTCAGTGCAATTTTATCTAATGAAATCCAGTTTAAATATGTAATAAAGAGTACAGTTGTTGTAGTTGGTATCATAGGATATGTTTAGTTATTTTCAGGATTATGGTTAGAAAACCCTAGTAAAAGCCTTAGTAATAAGACTATTTATAAGATACCATCCCATAATTTTATTGAGTGTAGAGAAAGATGTTAATCAAGAAAATTAATCCGTTTTTGGATACAAACAAGAAGAGATGGATCTGGCACAAAAATAACTAGGGTTAAAATCTGAAAACAATGATTTTGGATAGACTAGAATTAGAACTACTGCTGACAACGGGCATTGCTTCCTTCTTGGTTTGACACTCCCAGGGTATATGCCTTTTTAAATTCAAAAACATAGTATGGACCCGCATTAAGGGAATAAATTAATTTCCCTAATAATATATTTTGATATGTAAATCATTGATAACATATGTTGAATCCTATAAATTTAAAATTTAAGGAGATAAATTTAATTTATAAGTTATCCCTTTAATTTCATTGGACCCCCCTCTTTGTATTGAAAATTTTAAGATAAAAATACCTATCTTTCCTTTTTTTTCTAGAAAATTGTCGATAATAAGAGGAATATGGTTAGAAAATAAAGTAATGGGAAATGTGATGAATGTCTTAGTGAGATTCTTGATCAGATGAGATTAAATGTTGTACATCTCTTGATTATTCCAAACCAGCTATCAAAAATCTTGATTTAGAATTGGAATTTGTAGAATTACGATGGAATAAATGGATGTGGAAGCTTACATATCATTAAAGTATATATGATAATGTCAAATAGTAGAAGAAGTCTTAATTTCCTTCATAAAACTTGTGTGGAAAGAGGAATAATGGGAAATGTCACAAAGAGAATTGTACTTATTTTTACTGTTGAAAAGAATGGAACAAATTATCCAATTTCTAGGGAAGAATGGATATCCGATGGATGGAAATAATGTTCCATTTAATTAATCATTAACATTTCTATGTTATAAATGTGTAGATGTCGGACATTACCCATAAAAATTCCCTATTATAGTGGATGAGAATCATGATGAGAATCAACAATCTCTATGATCAAAGCAGTACAAGAATTCCTATGATAATATGGTTAATGATTAATTAATCACACGTAAAAACTGATTCAAATTAGCATCAGTTGTAATTTATTTCAATTCATATCATATTATCATATCTTGTATGTTTTCTAAGATCATTGTGTCCCCAACAGATATGATATTAAATAATAAGGGAAACCATTATAAGTATTTAATAACATGTTGATGTATGTAGAAATGTTCTTATTTAAAATTCCACAAGTATTCATTTGATGTAATTTGATGAATAATTACAAATTCACTGTATATGCCACAAGGAAGCTTCAAATTAATGAACAAAACAACCAACACCTAATTTGGAATAGGAGGCAGTGATCTTTGCATTAAAAATCGGGTAGTATAATCTCTTTGGGAAAATGGGTGAAATATATATATATATCATAAAAACATAAAATATATATTTACAAAGAAATAGTTGAATATGCACTAACGAATATGGTTATAGCTGATCAAAGACTACTACTGCTCAACCCATTAGCACCCAATGAAATTTAACAATGTGGAAGATGATCTATGTATAAAGGACTTAGTGATTATATCATTGGTAAGAATTGAAAAGGATCCAATATTATGATATTTGATGAATATAGGCATTTGAATCAAAATTAAGGCAACCTCATCAATCCATTAACATATGATTTGTCAAACATATCTTTTTATAGTTAAATGATGCTAAAAAGGTTGATGTGGGAATTCAGAAGAAAGTGGAAACTATCAGAAAATGAGAATCCTTAGAGTTAAATGTTAATGAAGAATGGATAGTGAGGTTTGGGTCAATAATATGTATACCATAAAATCGGGAGTTGAAGAACGTACTATTGGATGATTCATATAGTATGAATTTATCCATTAAACTAGGAAACACATAGATGTACTGATACCTCTGAGAGCAATATTGGTTGGATAACATGATGAAGGAGTTCAATGAGTATACATCAATGGACCAGTTATATCATCAAGTGAAGGCTAAGAGGAATTATTCTAAGGGGATGATGAAACCATTACCCATACCAACATAGAAATAATAAAACATCATCATTGAATTTGTCACTGGACATCTAAAGACATCCGAACAAAACAATGCTATCATGGTTGTTGTTGATCATCTTACAAATACTACACACATACATGCAATTATTGAGGATTTCACATTGGATAAACATGAAAAAATATACATCTGAGAAGTGGTAAGGCTTCATTGAGTACCACTATCAATTGTATCCAATCGAGATTCAAGATTCACCAATATGATCTGGAAAAGTCTCCAACTTTTTCTAAATACTAAGTTGATCTTTATTATCCCTTGTCATCCTCAAACTGATGGCCTGTCTAGGTAAACTATCCATACACATAAGTACATGTTCAAAGCATGCTCAATAGACTTCAATAAATGGTTGGATTAACATGTTGTTTTAGTAATGTTCTATTATATTAATATTTTCCTCTCAAAACTCATGATATCTCTTTATGAAACCATTTATGGAAAGAGGTTCAGAACACCTACATGTTGGGATGATGTTGTGGAGAAAAAACATCTTGGTCCATAAATGGTAAATGAAATAGTGGAGAAGGATAAGACAATTCAGCAACACACCAAAGCTGCTCAGAGTCGACAAAAGAGCTATGTTGACAATCGTTGATGTGAGTTATAGTGTGATGTTGGAGAAATGGTATTCCTCCTTATATCTCCATGGAAGAGAGTCATGAGTTTTGGGAATAAGGTAAATCATAGTCCTAGGTACATCAACCCTTTTGATATCTATGATCACATCATATTAGTGGACAATCGATAAGAACACCCACTGAAACTACCTTATGCACATGATGTTTTATATGAATCACCCTTAAGTAATTACATACCTTACCCATCACATGTACTCAATCCATAGGTGGTACCATTAGGGAATGTACTCTTCCTATGGGGAATGTTGATGATGTTTTTTATCATAGGGTAAATGTTCTACGAAATAAGACAATTCCTCTCATCAAGATGTTGTGGAGAAACCAAAATATTAAAGCAGAAACGTGGGAACTAGAGGAAGTGATGAAGAAATGGTACCCTCATATATTTTAGACTGCGAAAAGCAAATTTATATGATGAAATTTCCTAAGGGGGATGGTTTTAATGACCCAAACACTCATGTATAAAAGTCCCTTACTTTTATTTAATTAAATGTATTATGGAAATAGAAAATGAAAGATTTTTTTATTTGATGAAATTGGTTTCAAATTACCATTATGTATCATTATCATTGTTCATATAGTCATTGACTAATGATCACATGACTAGTATAAATTTATGGTTTTAAAAAATGATTCATTTTGAAAATGAAAAAAGAGAGTATGAGCTCATCTATTAGACTTGATCCGAACAAATTATATTTGTAGGAGCTCGGAAATGAGGTAGCATTATTGGGCTTCCCTCTGGACCATGCGCAATCCAAGTTTCAACATGTTAATATTGAGTGAAATATCATATTGGTGAAGTCAAAAATAACATAGATTATCACATGGGTGATGTTATTTGAGTTTCCCCATTGTCTTTCACTATCGCGCAACTCACAATCAGTTCTTACTCAGGTTTTATAAGAGTTAATTTAATAAGGAATTAGTTACTTATTGTGTAATCACTTTTTAAAAATAAAATCCTTATTTCATCAATTCATTTATAAGAATAGTTATTCGTTTATATATAATGAATTAGATCAATTGAGTTTTCGGAAAAAGATACTTTTCAAAAATATATAAAATATTATATTAAAATATGTATTAATTACTAATGATATTATAATAGTTTTAGATGAACACACCATTTAATTGAAGATGATTATTATATTTATTATTTTCACCCTATAAAATATTAAGTATTATGTTTGATATGACTTATATTTTTATATGAAATAAAAGAAATTATTTTTATAATTAAAAAATTAATTTTTATGATTTAATAAATTTTTAAAATATTTAATATTTTAATAAAATATTATTATCAAAATAAATTTATGAATAAAAAATGAAAATATAATTTTTATTAGAACAAATGTATCTTTTATTAATGTTTTCAACCAATTTTTTTTTCAAAACCCATCATTTTTCTGTAAATGTCGGTTTTTATTTTAAAAGTGAAAATTCACATTTTTAGAAAATTATTTATATAATATAAATGTTATTTTTGGAATCAAGAAATCTAAATTTCCAAATGGTGAATTTTCCATTTTAGTTTAGATAGTCAGATTTTTTTTTGTAAAAACTAAATACTGAATAAATATATAATGTCTTTTATGACATCATAATAAGCCAATTGTGATGTAAGAATTTAATATAAAATATATATTTTTCACATATATTTTTTATCTTTAAAATATTTAGATTTTATATTTCATTGAGAAATTTTATACTTTCTTAGTGGACCCTTCAGGACATATAAATTGTTTTACATTTTTATATGATTTCCTTGAGAGTGTGACTCAAATCCACATTAGAAAGACTAATATTTTAATATTTACTGACCATGTCTTCTAGAATGTTGTATACCACTCCCAATTAGCAATAACCATGAGATGGTTTGTGGTTTTGATCAGTTTAATTTGTTGTTTCCAAAAACTAAATAAAAAAATTATCACTCTTATTTCCTATATAAATCCACCAAATATCCCATTACTCTTCAATCAAACCATTTTTATCTAGAACAAACTTTGTACGATACTATCTATAGTCCTACCATGGTGCCACAATATCCCACAAATCACTTATCAAGCCTCTCTCAATCTTTTGAGATCACATTTCAAAGTAAGGGATTCATCTCATCCTCTCTGAATTCAAGCACCTTCTTTGAGAGTAGTTCCTTTAGTTTAAATTAAATTCATTTAAATTCGTTTTTAATACTTAAATTACTATAAATTTAATGATATTTTAATTAGTTATCATTTATCCTCCCACATTTTGACCCTTACCAATGCCGTTACTATGTCAAAATTCTGTTAGGGACCATCCACCCTCCTCTTTTATCAAGCATTATTTTCATGTGAATTCTTTTAATTTATTTAATTCCAATGATTAGATATGTTATTAAATATCATACATAAATCCCATATTATTTATAAGAAACTGTAAAACCATTCTCTCTCATTTTCCATCTTATTAAACAGCATGTACACTCGTTACCACGCTGAATTTTCATAAGGTATTCCTTCCTTTCTCAATTTTATCCTCGTATCATTATGTTGAAATATAATTTTTAATTCAATTAATATTGTTTTGGGATGATTTATCACCTCCCCCATACTTCCCTACTCATCTTTTATTGATTAGATTCCCCTTTTAATCTCATTAATGGATCCCGTGTACACCCATTATCATTCCAAAATTCTGTAAGATATTTCTCCCTTCTTATTTCCAATCATGAATTTACTCTATATTATGTATATAAATTCTATTTCATAGATTTAGATGATTTTTAAAATTATCCCCTTACAATCTATGTCATTTATAAGAAATTAGGTAACCCTTTTTCTCTCATCGTCCCAATTTAGGAATTTCAATATGACGACATTATGCTAACAAAAATTGCTGCACAATTTTCTATGCCTAAATCAACTGGTAATGAATACCATACCCATTTCCCTATTATGTGTAACCACCTTTATGCTCATGTACACATTGATTATAAAAATAAATTTATGTATAACTCATTAAATTATCATGGAATAAATGATGATGATGAATTAATCCATGTTATATGATCTATGTGGCATACATAATCATGAGATTAAAATGATTACGAATGGTGAGCCTGGATAGAGCTCCAATGCATTGGATAATGTTCTCTATCATGATACGCCATGTGCATTGATGATATACTCACATAAATTCATTGGCAATTAGGGTTTACTCATGCTGATTCATGTTCAATGACGGTTTACTCATGCTAATCCATTTTCAATGAGGTTCCACTCAATCTAATTCGTATGCAATGAGGGTTAACGCATGCCAATCCTTGTGCAGTGAGCATTTTCTCATTATTATACCTTATTGTATGTCATTTCCACATATCCATGTTATAATAATCATATTATATAATTCCTTTATGTTCATTTTTCTCTTGGGTACCATTGATAAGTCTATATCCTAACTTTTATTTTATTCTTCATATTATGCCTTATCTACTCCTTTACTGGGCTTGATGGCTCACCATTTTCTTATAAATGTCTCAGGTTATCCAATTCAACTCTATGTATCGACTAATTTTTTTGTTCATGTAAAAGATGTTCTCAATAATGATGTTTTATTTTTTTGTCTTCAATTGTCATGTAATGTTCATAATTTCCCAAGATACTAGACCTCTCGAACCTCAGAGTTGTATTTAGTGCATGTTTATGTATATTAAATCATGATTAAATATTTATTAATGAGCAAGTTTGTTATATAAACTCTCCCTAACGTATATCAACTCATCCTTGAGATGCACACTTTTTTCCTTTATATGATTCTGAAAAAAATTGGACCATTGATCAATCTTATAAAATTATCATTAATGTGTTTCCACTTGTACTTGTCCATGTTTCCATAACACATGAACTATTGAAAAAATATATCCCCGAAACACTTTCTCAATATGATCCCACACACTTATATGATGCTTCTCAAAGGTCTCATCTATCTAATGGTCATTTTCCTTAACACTGATCACATTATACATATCAGGGTGATACCAATGAAGTGGTGATACATAGAAAAAATCATGCATAACACTATGTCATTGTGGAAGAGAAAATTGGTAAGATATTGGCCTCATTCTCTCCATTATATCAAATATTCCAACATTCCCAGGTGATAAAGTTCCCTATCCTTGTATCTTATTATGACCCAACCTATGAATCACCCAAAGGAATATAGGATCAACCTATGTAAAATCTAGTGGTCATATCTGTATGTTAGTATATGTCATCTATCTACTCTGAGTCATACCAATATGTTTCAGAATCAACATTCCCAATTCTAATGTCTGCTGCATGAAATTCTACCCCATCAACTCTAACTCACGGGCTTTTATCTAGCATAGAGGTTATCTTCAAGGACTACGTTATATATCCTCATTTTTTTTCATCTGTATAGTATCATAGTATCTATTTTTATTGGAAAACACTACTAAACCTAATTTAATTTCCGAAGATACACATAAGATTAGAACAAATTCCCATAGCATATCCTCAAGCACAAGTTTTGTATGTTCCGAATAATCAACTATCACTTATTGGAAATATGTACTCAATAATACAAGTGTTCCAAGTGATTTCTAAAAACTCTTCTAGATGAGTGAAGTAAAATATGAATCACAATTTGAAAAAATAGTCAGTGGCACTCCATATAGATGGAATATCTCTCGAATATATAGTTCTCCCAACTGTTCTACTGCAATTTATTCTCCTATTGGATGTAAATGATATACCTTTTTCTATCAAACTAAAATGAACCAAAAAGAATCATTCTTTCAATGATACATTGGGATATCCACTGAAAATTCATTCATCCCATCCTTCCACTATCATTCGAGCTTGGGAAATGACTTTTTCAATCCTTAAAATCGTTGATGTTAATCATTCATTTGCTGACAAGTGAATCATCTTATCGCAAAATGTACTATCTCATTTTTATGATGGGCCACCCAAACAATTATCTATGTTCAGGGTAAATTTTTTTTACACATAGATTTACCACTGATTTCATGTAATGACATTCTATCACGTGCTCCTCTTCTATTCTCATTGGTAATAAAACTAGATTCTTCACATTGATGATCTCATCCTCATATATCAACCAGTCTAATAAAGTCCCCCCACACTCAAATATTTCCATCAATGATATGAAATGAAAATAAACATATTTCATATTATTGACATCTCTCAAAAGTGTATATTCCCCTAGAACTGAACCCAGATTCATATTTTTTAAACTCCCCTAAAACACCACAAACATTTCTTTCAGCAGTGTAGTATTGTCGACTCTATAATTGAATCCAAAACCATATCAGTGTGAGTTTTCCTTATCATGGAATAAGACCCACTATTTCCCTACCCAGGTGTATATAATATATCAAAATCGAATGATTTCATATACTCAAACCATATCTTCTATTGAATATTTTAATCACATAGTGAAAAAATATACATCATTCACATGTGATAAACATAGACATTAAGAATTTGAATGAAAATATTGTGTCACGAAATCGTCAGAAAATAAACTATTACTTATAACACAAGGTTTTTTTAGGGTATTTCTATTCATGAGGCCCCAATAGCCAAGACCCATACACAAAAAATGGATTCCCATCATTAGTATATCTCCATGTTTGATCCCAGAAGTGTCAAAATAAACCATATACTTTTCACCTTAATCAGGTAGGGTCAAAATTGGTCCCAATGTTATGCGCAACATCCCCTCATGAAAATCACTCTCATAAGATTCTAAATATTATCATTTTACTCACTTTTTGGTCACTCCCAAATTTATCTTCTCATAATGGGAAAATTCATGTATGAATCATTGATAATATCTAAAAAATCCTAAGAATCATGAAATATCAAAAACACTCCTTGGGTGATACTACGAAACCACTACATAGATCTTCTTTGACCCCATTAACTCACCTTTATTCAATATGATTTTCATTAATATGTTTACCTAGTAAATACATAACTGACACATTGATAGATTGGAATTTAACAAATTCTATCTCAGTGTACCCAGGATGATGACAAGTTGTTGGACATGACCATCATGAGTCTTGGAGGACACCAAGATATCGTCCACAGACACATCCACAAACTAATCCTGATTGGTTTAAAGATCTTGTTCATACAATCCATAAACACTAGTAGTGTATTTTTAAACCAAATGGAATTAAGGAAAACTCATACTGAACATTAAATATTTTCAACGTAGGCATTGATATATGAGAAGTCTGTACACAAAAATGATGATACCTTGATCTCAAATCAATCACTAATAACATAGAAGCTCCCATTAATTGGACAAAAAAATCATCAATATATATAATAGGATATCGGTTATTCAAATTCATTTGGTTCACCTTCCAGTAATAAAAATAGGACAATAAAATATAACCTTCCTTCTATTAGAACCAAACGGGTGATGCCCAAGGAGACTTACTTGGATTGAATAATCCATTATCTTCTTAATACTCTATCATTGTCTCATTCTATTTTACCTAAGTCAGTGCCATTATGTATGTAGGAATATATACTGGCTTAGCCTTGACCATGATCTCAAAAATGAATTCTATATCTCTCTCTAGTGGTAGTTTGGAGAAGTCTTCAAGAAATACATCCTGAAATTGTTTCACTACTAATATCTTTTTAACACCCCCATTTTTTGAATATTATTTTAGAAACATGGGTTGTCAGCTCCCATTATTTCTATTTAATTGTCTGTATTTGGCCTTCCTCATTATCCCACTCTCCTTGATTAATTTACCGGTCACCCATAGGAGACACAATGGTATATATCCTATAGAAAAAATTAATGTGTCCCCTGTAGGAAATAAGACAATTTGTCCCTATAATCAGGTAATAACCCATCATATCTAGAATATACGGATCCCATAGGAAATTATATTAATTAATCATTAGTGAATATACCATTCATTGATAGAAATATCTAGACCTCACTGCCAATATTGTATCTATAGTCATTACACCGATATAAGACACCACCATCTGACAAAAAACATAAACAAATTTTGCACATATTAAGGAATGACATGCATTTGTATCAAAGAAGGAACTATCAAATCAAGAAGGTAAAAGAACAATACCTCTCACTGTTGATATTCCAACCTCGATAACCACAAATGTAGGATATAATGCATGTAACTATTCTACCCCTCTTCCTTATGATGATGTATGTATCCCCTTAGTAGAACCACTCTCTAGATGGTGGATGTCCTGCACAGAAGCACCATGTACATTAACTCTACCACATCGTCCAGTAGAACTCCATTTACACACACAATATAGTGTAAACAATCCACTTACAATACCCTATATATTCCCATCATCGCTTTCGGTATCATTCTGTAGCTATAACCCATATAATTTATGTATATGTCTCATTTTTTTAATATCTACACTCTATAGGTGGTCGGGAACAACTTCAATGGTAGATTGTCGACATACCACACTGATGACATATCACCCAAGTAAGGTATCATTCGACCAAACCTCCAATCTATATACTCTTATTCACATTACCTTGGAAAAGGTTGTCATAATAGAGATTATTTCTCTCAAAATTCGCACATCATGATAGTTCAACAACTTCATATCTAGTACTAGAATCATCCATTAGTTCACTTCCAACTATGATACTCTTATCCATAACATTAGAAAACATTTTTAATCATAAAATTTGATTTGGTACTTAATCACACACTTATGTCCATCCTGAAAACATTTCATTGTAGCTACCTCATATCCTACTAACATTGGAGAAAATAGTTGAATATCTATATAGTGTTCCTCATAGTTGATCATGGATATTACCCCCTATGTAATTTTCATGAAATCAGTAGATTTTTCTTTGTCTCATTGTCACTAGGAAGATGTTCTCCAATAACCTCTTGAAGGTGTCTTTACATAACATATAGTTAGTCAATCTAGCTCAAACCTGAATTTCCTACCAATGCTTCGAAGATCCCCATAGAATATAAGAATCCCAGTCAACCATCCTATTGGATGGAGTCTCCAAATTTTCATGTATTATCTTTATGGACTTAAACTAGATCTCAGACCTCGTTGGTCCAACCTATCATGTAAATGTCAAATTGTGATACAATTGAAACTCCCCTGTCACCTCATACATACTTTTTAGTACTTTCCCGGGGTCTATTTAAATGAATTTCATGAATGGAGGGATGTTTTCCTAAAAATTATCCCCTTCATATTTATCTACCACGATCAATGCCTAATGTCCTATAACTAGAAAATCATTCTTAGTCACACCCCTCAGTCGTCCCCTTAGCTAGCCTCATTGTGAAATACTCTCTATAATTCTAAACACACATCTCTGGACTCATATCAGAACCATAAAACATTTTAACAAGAGTAAGATATCATAATAGGTCACCACATTTCTTTTTCCCAAAATATCTCAACATGTTCAAACTAAGGAGCAATCACTACCCTTAACCATCCCACTCCAAGGTTTTCATTATCATGGTATAGAATACCATCAAAATCAAAATTCTCATCTATAAACCCAATTATTATCAGTTTTCATCAATTTTTAAACCTTTTTCATTTCATGTTATGAACGATTTTTCATTTTAATATCCCAAACATGGAAAATTTTCATGTTTAATAACTTACCCATAACCCGTTTTCATGTTGTTTCCTAAAATGGTGCATGTCAGAATGACCTGGAGGTCCTAGAATGATTAATTCAAACTCAACTATCATTCTATTCAATTACATGAACCAATACTAAAAAATTATAAAAAATAATTACCACATCAAACAAAGAGTACATCATCCATGGGGAGAAAGTCCTCAACTATAATTTTAAACAACAATAATAAAAATACCACGCTATGTAATTGGGTTTTTCCTCGTATAACGGCATCAAACTACCATGACTATACTCATTACAATGGCCAAACTCTTCCTAGTATCATTTCTAACACTCCCAATAATTTAATACAAAATTAGAAAAAAACAAGACTACTGATAAATATTTGTATCGTCCCAACTTAGGAAGCCACTGATGGTGCCCTCAGCCAGTTCTCTATGTGACCTCAAGCATGCCTTCCTATATGGTATAGGCTTCTAACTCATAGAAAAGGGTCTCGTAAGTCATTCAAGGGGAGACCATAACAAAATTTATCAACATAAAACATAAAAATAAAATAAAATAAACAAACATAGAAGCATATACAACCAGAACAATACCCATGTCATAATATAACCAAATAGGAGAAAAATACTCACCTAAATTGGAAAACATTTTAAGACAATATATTTTTCATTTATAAATAATGATATTGAAAATAAGGACAACATGACTCCCCAAGATAGATTTCAATCATGTGTTGTCCCTTCATCCAAGATCTATCCCAAATCAACAATCCATCGCATGGCCTTTTCCCTTTTCTTATCCAGTAACAATATAATCTATTTGGGTACCATCCCGGAAGCCCAAATAGGGTGTCTGTAAAACATATTAGTCCACCAACAATGGTTTCTAAAAAATTTCATGTCCAAAGGTAGTGTATTAATTTCTATAAGAAATATGTTCAATGAATAAATATCCATTTTATCCCATTTTCATTTTTTAACACCCGAATGTTTTTATTTAACGTTTTCATTAAATTATTTTTATTCTTTAGTTTCGTTCTTTTCACTCAATCGTGTGTTTAAATGAACCATTGTATTCCGTTAATATAATATTGTAATCATAGTCTTGCTATTATGTTGGTGGAAATAATTATAACTAACTTATGAAAATTCAGAATGAAATTAAATGGCTATTAATTATTTATGACAAATATAAATCAATGATTTTTTTTTATTTTTTAGTGAATTAAATTTTCTAATGAAATTAATCGTTTATATGTCTTATATACCTAATAAAATATTATTTATACTCATCCAATTGATATTTTAGTCATGGGGCATGAATAAAAACAAATTTTATATATAAGAACCTATTTCTTAAGATTAATTTTACAAAGTTGAATGGGGACCCCATATTAAAAAAGGATCTTGACACATTAATGACATAAAATTTTTATTTAGATGCGAGATATAAAAATGTACTTTGAATAAATTTCTAAATTTTTATAATTTCATTCATGATATGATTAATATTAAAAATAAGGTAAATTTTATTAAACAAATTTAATAGAGATAATTCATATGGTAAAATTATAATATTTAAGGTATTTAAACTATAAATAGTATATATTATTTAAATTTAATATAATTTATATCATTATAATTAATCTTACACTGTTTGAATGGGAAAAAACATTTCAGTTGGTTGCAATATTTTAACATTTAAAACCTGTTTTCCCTACAAGATTAATGTTAAATTTATTATTTCAATTTATGTTTTTTTAATATAAAAAAATGGATTCCATATTTGGAATCTGAATGTACAAATTGTGTAAGTATTTAATGTTTATTATATAGACATTATGAATAGTAACATCAGTAATTATTTAATTTACAATGGATAAAGGGTAAATTTGGTAAATAAGATTAAAAAATAATAATATAATAATTATAAACTACACTAACACATGTACTAATACAATTTAATGAGATATTTATAAAAATTAGAATATGTTGTTCGATTTCAGGACCCCATGGATTTACATGGATGTTAAAAATACATTTTATAAGAATTGATTTAAATGATAGAAAATTATAACATAAACATATATATTTTTCTAATTCAATTTTAATGCATGAGAATATAACTGATCTCTATGTCTATAATTAACCATCATAAAGCTAACATAATTTTCTACATCATGGTATTTTATTTATTATTTTTACATTTTAGATAAATATATTTATTTATGACACAATTTTGATGTAGTGATTACCTTATTAATGAAAGAATCAATTAAATGAATTTATAAATATTAAAATACAATAAATTTAAAAAATTTGATTAATTTTGGGAATTCTTCGGATGACCATGACATGTTTGGTATAATTTAATTCATTCGTTTTGAAGGAATCAGGTTGTAATTAATTATTTAAAGTTTTGTATGAATAATGTCTACAATAGAGAAAATTCATAACTTAAAACCTAAATTTGTTTATTAATTGATATTAATTTTCAAAAAATATAAGATTCATCAAAATGGATAATATATGTCCATATATGTCATAAATATCACATTTGTTTTCCTTTAACATGATATGGTAATTACATTTACCCACAATGTCTAAGTAACATAATATCCCGGAAATATTAAAAAGGATAAAATAAGGGTTAAACTAAAAAGGTAAGGATAAAAAAAATATAATAAACGTTTCAATAAAGTATTGGATTATAGTTAATGAAACCAAAATCATCTTATATTTTTACTAATTTTTTTTTTCAAATTTTATTTTAATTTGAATTTATATTTATTTAATATTTTTTGTGTTTCCAAAAGTGCCCCTCTACTCTCTTATAAAAGGGCACCCCCTCCCTCTCCTCGGCATACAATTTGAGCCATCATGATCAGCCAAACCCTTTAATGTTCTTTTTTCATCATCCCTAGTAACATTCTAGTGGTTTTGGGCTACTCAAAAGGGAAACTCTAGTGCCCTAAGAGGAAATTTAAAGGAGGCATGTTGAAGAAGAGGTAATCTCTTCTACTGATTATTTCAAATATATTTGTTCTTCAACATCCTATTATTTAGTTGTTTCATTATAATATAATTACATTAGTATAAATCACAAACTTATATGTTAATATAAATTATATATAACCCTCTTTCACTATCTATTCATCCTATAAAAAATGAATACATAACGTGTGCGTGCATACGGCATACCGTCTCCATGTCGTGGTGTAATATGTTTTTCACCACCACCATACATAGATGGATATAATGGGTGAAATAATAAATATATATGAATATTATAACATTATATGAATTCTGATATACTATACACCTTCCACTTCAATACCATTCACTAATTATTGGAACAATATCATCGCTCATGTGTACGTTCGGCTTACCGTCTCCACAATGCGATGTAATTTTTATACATAATATTTAATTATCCATGATTATATAAATTATTTTAATGGATAAATATGTTATATATTATAGTAATCCAATTATATAAATGATATAAGTATATCATAAAAATTGTAATATGAACTTATCAGAAAAAACATACATAACACCCTATAGTAGTTAATACCAAAATTACAAGACAAATTTTATTTTACTAATAAACAGATAAAAAATGAGCATCAATGTTATTTTAAAAATTATTATGATTCTGGAATAAATCAGTAACATTATTTAAACCATTATAATGTAGGTTAAAATATGTACGATGCATATCAGACTCAATGATTGGACAACTTTGAAAATATCTTTTTATCTAAGATTATTTATTTGTATGTATTTATTGTGGTATATTGATATGTCATATCAATAATTCCAAAATATGAATTTTAAAATATTCATTATATACTTCTATAAATTATTAAATTACATTTTATGCATTTGTGATTTTTTACTAAACTATATGAATTGAAACATTTTTCGTTGTCTCAACAAGTTACTTTTTGACCTTTCTGAAAAAATCACTAGAAGATTGTTTTGTTAAATTATACAGCATGAATGGAGTTTTTATAGTTTCATGATTCCTTATTTCCACAACTAATAATCTATATGATTTCATGTTTATTTACAACAATATTCATTTTTTAAAAAAATCCATGACATTATGACATAAATATTAATTTCATTACTACAAATTATGTGTTATGAATGTTGAAAAATCGATTCCATATATGGAATGAGATGGTCCATATTGTGTAAATAGTTTGTGGAGCCATGGAGCGATATCTTGGAGTTCTTGATTTATTTAGGTGGGTCATTGGGTTTTTTGTTTTAGTCGTCATATTTATACTAATAATTTTTTCATATTCTTTTGTATCATTTTAATTAGAATGTGATTTCATTGTATCATAGAGTTGACATTAATCATGAAGTTGTTTTTATTTATGGTATTTTTTGTTTATGATTTTGTTTCAATTGGAAAATAATCCACCACAGTTCTTGAAGCCATCATCATTTATTTCAATCTTATGGTTCCTAGAGGATGTATCTTAAGGTAATATTGTATTTATTATTGAAATCATGTCAATGAAGAGGGATGGGATATAGATATCAATGATGAAATAATCACGAAACCCATCGATCGTGGTTAGGTTATGATATGATGGGATGCTAATGATATCTATTTCAGGTTAGGGGTTATGATATGATGAATGATTATGATCATGTAAAACACATAAATATGTTTTTCATTATTTGATGTTGGGGATAAATATATCAATCTAATTCATTGGGTAGTGATTTATATATCCTGAGATAGATGTGACATTAACTTGGAGTTAACATGGTTCATTAAGAGACTTTATCACCAATAATTGTATTGGGTGTTATCCATGACTAGTATTTTGGTTTCGGGGTTGAACCCACTACACTATGAGGAATTGGTGGGTACATGGGATGGTGGTGTGCACTTCCCAAGATGTGAATCAACCCATAGATTTTACTAATTTGTATTGTAAATGAGCCTAGAAAATTTGTGGAATGATTTTATTTTTTAATCTATATGTAACACATCTATGTCTTATGTCAATATTATAATATCAGGGATCATTTGCTCATATTATCAAAGAATTAATGTTTAATGAACATCCAATCTATATTCCAAGACTAATTATTTTTATCTTTGATATGTAGTATATGGTTTTCACATGTTATCCTTGTGTTATCATACCCTCTCTTTCATGTATTTCTAATGTATCTACTTTATTTTCCCTTACTAAGAATCTAAGATAAACCATTCTTATGTTTCATTTCCCAAGGTTTTGAGGAATGTTTTCAATTGGGATTATTGAATGAGATGATCTTAATGGTATAGATTAAATATCATTCAATTATTAAGAATTCATTGTTCTAAGATTAAAAATGAACCACACCATTATAGTATTGCGGTGTGTGTTTTAATTATTTTATGAATACTCATTTTTAAAAGATTTAATATATTTGTATGAAAATATAGGGTCAATATAAAACTAGATAAGATTATTTCACTGGATAATACCCCTAAAAATGTTCATGTATTTGTTTGGGGATGTAACCTTTTGTGGCCACAAGGAAATGTCTGATATGGTGTTCTATTAATATTACCATTGGATGAAAAGTGTTTTGTGATTGATTTCAAATGTAACCTATTTCTATTATTAACATGAACATAAGGTTAGATCCCATGATTTTTATGTTTTTTATATTTTTGTGGCTATATTCAATGTTTGATATTGTTCCATGTTGAGTAATGTTTCTTTATTTACATATGGATTCTATATTTGTGGTACATGATAATTTTAATTTACATTAGCTACTGATAAGGTATAATTTTCAATGATCATAGGTTCCTATAAATTATTTTGTATTGTTAAATCATTATAGGATTGTGAATTATCCTTAAAATTCATAATTATAAAAATACATTATTCACTAAACCCTAATTTTGAAATAGTTATAGCGGAATTCATTGTGAAAGATATTATACAAATTAATGGTGGTCTATTACTAGTTTTTTCACTACACCCCACATACAAAAATATTGTGTATTTTGATTGGATGTTATATGATTTGTGTGATAAGAAAGAAGATGCATATTTTGTTGGAACATCATACAACCTATTTATATTTTATATAGTAGTTTTTTCATGTAGACCATGGGCTACAAGGAGGTGGTTTAGGTGGAAAATTTTTGGGATCCCCTTAGAGTTGATTTAGATATTTTTTTATATTTTAAAATCTATTATTTAACCCAATTTTATGTTTATATATTTATTTTATGATTTATTTATCACGTTTCTTTTACTTTATAAGGTGACACATAAATGTTGCTTTCTTTTAATTTCATTATTTCATATTTATTTTATTTTAATTTATATCACTAATTAATTATTTTCATGGTAATGAATAGTATATATTTATAATATTATATTATTTAATGGGATCCATTACATTATTTATATTATTGAGAGTTTTAAACCATTTTAAAATGTTATATTTGATATTTATGAATCATTTTAGTATTTCATAGTGAATAGGAACATAAGTCAGGGTTTGTGGTGGGCTGGTTTGGGAACCGAGACATACTGTCCCAGGATGGTTCATTTTTAATTGCAATTGAGGACAATAATTTTTATTTTGTGCAGAAATAGATTCATAAATATTGGTCTATTATAATGCGATAATTAAGGACAAGTTGGTATTTGGACAACTATTCATTATGATGTTTCTCGAGGTTCCAGCGGTGGTTTTAAAATTTGGATTTGGAAGAGGGTATTATTATTGATGAGTATTGAGATATATTTAAATGATATTAATCTAAAATGAGTCTTATAGAGACTTTATGTGATTTTTTAAATTCATTATTTCATTGTCGAAAAGGGAAGAAATATGGAGGCACACCATTTAGGTACATAGTCTAGAAAATCATGAAACCAACATGAACTGTTATCTATGACAATACTCTAGTATAAATAAGAAAGATTGTCCAAGTCCATGAATACTGTTTGATTAATCCATGAACAATTTCAAAGTATTTTAATTGTTTTTGTTATAAACCTATGTTATTTTAATATAATGTTATTAATTTTTAATACTTGTTTATGTGTAAATGAGTAAAACATTATGATTTATCAATGATATATGATTTTGATTTAGGTATTTTTTTGTTACACGAATAATATATTATTGAAAATGCCTATATTAAATACTCTAGAGAAATATTGAGAGGGATTATGGAAAATTATTATGAAGGATAAGCCTCCTATGAACACTACTATCTTTGATTCGGTAACATAATCCATTAAATATCTGGGATGGAAAGGATAGTGAGTTCAAGCCCATATTGTGTATGATTCTCTAGAGTTTACAAAGAATAAATCACTTTTATTTAATAGATCATAAGTATCTGAAATATTTGATGAAATAAATGTGTAAATGTTACAACATCATATTTTAATACATATTATTCATTAAAAAAATACAATAGTAATAACTTGTATCATATGAATCCCCAAACTGAAATAAACCATGATAAATTTTACAATGTTAGATAAACATCAGTACATTATATGAATAAAATGAGAGACATGAATAAGAATGTTACATGATATTTAAAACCCAAACATAATAAAAAGATAATTATTTTTATTCAAAAAATATTTTTATTCATGATTTAATAAATATTTTTATTTTTTCTAATAACTCTGAATTAAATAATTATAATAGTTATGTGTTATTAATATAATTTAGTGAAAAATGACCTATTTAAAAAAGGAATTGTATACTTCTACATATTTTTTATTTTTATCATAATAAAAAAATTGATCCCCTTTAAAGAATTACTAAAATTTAAGGATTCATTGTACAAACTAAAATTTCACTATTCATTTAACTAGTAACTAATAAGAAATATTATTATGAACTCATAAAGATCCAAAATTCATTTTCATTAATAAAAAAACTAATTTCTACTATATTACATGATTTTATTTGAATGTTAAATGATTAAATTATATAGTTTTAATTTAAAAAAAAATTGCAACATTTTATGAATTATCTTTTGAATATTATCTTAGGTGGTATTTTTGAGATTTTTTAAATATGTCTATTCTTTGTAAAATAGTAAAATTTTCTTTTTTGATGAATATTGAAATTTGAAAGTCATAATTATGATTTTTTCATGTCATAAATTTTTCTGGTTATGAACCAAAAATTTATTTATTTACTAAATTAAATAATTTAAAATTTTTAAATTTTAATTTTGAAACATCTATTGTACATTTTTGGAACCCAAATTTAATATTACCCTTAAAGAAATTTAAATTTTGTTCTTTAAATTAAATAAATTTTCTGGATGGGTTGATATTGTTTTACCAGTGATTAAATTTAAAATAATGTATGATTTAAATAATAATCGTAACATTTTTGTAGGAATTAATTCTTGTGAAATATAGTTGGCTTTAATAACAAAATAATAACAATTTAACCCTAAATTCACCCCTCTTGTATAAATAACCACACATTGTGTCATTAATCTCTCCTAAAAGCCATGGAAAATGAATTAGTTCACATTATATATATAAATATTTACTCCGAGGAGTTCCTAATTTAATTATATGTTCCTCTATTTCATTAAAAATCTGTTTTACTATATAGGGGCTCGTAACCACTTATTTTCCTATATTTTTGAAAAATATTCAATTCCTTTGCTAAAAATAACTCATGTTATAATACATAATTATAATAAGTTAATTATTTTATTATAAAATGAGATATCATCATTATTAAATGTAAAATAATTATATTCTTTTATAATTCTCATTCAACATCATATTCTTAAAAGATTAAAAATATTGCAAATTAAAGTGGGTGTTGTTTCCATGTAATTACATCCATGCCATGATAGAAACCAAAGGATACAAACACATTCTCTAAAGTCTACTGGGAAATAACATAAAAATATAATTTTTTGAAATAACTTGATATTATCTTGTTATACTTTAATAATTTCTAACAAATCACTTTTATCGACACCCTAAGTGATAATTTTTTTTATTAATCATTGGATCATTTTGAACCATAATGAAGGATTACATCTCCTTGGAATCCCTAAAACCTGGATACACAAAAAACTACTAACATTTCATCATTACAATGGAATTGGTAATTTTAATTACATTGTGAATATACTATTGTTTCTAATGATAAAAATTGTCCAAAATCATTAAATTGAAACAAAATTGGATAATATTAAATAAAATAAGTCTTCAAAGAATTCATTATTATATTAAAATAGTAATAAATAAATTTAATGGATTATGATAACATAAGAATGATAAAATAAAATATTTTTATCTTTTGGATTAATGATATAATTGATATATTATTACTATATATCCGTGAAAATGAGAGTAAATGAAAAATAAATACTATGATGGGTTATTTTCCTCAATTTTAATTCCATGAGACATTTTTCTTATTATGAATCAATTTACATTTATATTTTTTAAATATATCATTATTCAAATCATATATAATTTTATTTTCTTCATTGGATTTTAACATTCATTTACAAGTTTCCTTCTTGTTGTCCTTCACTTAATAGATTACCAAAGTCATAAGGAATGTTACTATTAAATTAATTTGGAATTATTATATTATAAAATCTAATATTGATATAAGTCATGAATTGTTTTCTATCCATCATCATATAATTTTATTAAATTTATTACCTCGTTATTTTTTGTGTTTTAAAAGTCTTCATAACATTCCACCACCCCTCATTTCATAATTGAACAAAACATTATCCTATAAATTCAGTCAACTATTTCTAATCAATGTAGCGTTCAAAAATAATCTTCAAAATCAGTATTGTATTTAATATTCCATGTTTGTTCCACTGTATACATCAATTAATGGTTTAGGTCTTTTTCCATTATCTTTTACTTTTATTAATAGAACTCAACAAAAATATTTTTAACATTTTATTCAAGAATTATTTATTGACAATAATTACTAATGTTTGAAAAGAATATTTTTTACATATTCTACATAAATTTATTTTTTACACAAATCATTACAATTATTCATATTAATACTTCGTTCCATATTTCATTGATTTTTTATAATCAAAATTTTATTTAAAAAAAACTAAAATATATTGATTAATAAATAAACTATTTTCCAACATATTTAAATATTTATGTTCCACTATACAATATATAATTTTACATCATTTCATTAAATAATTTCAATATTTATATGTGTTTTTTAATTAGGGTTTTCAATTCCATTTTCCATACATTAAATTATTATTTATGAATGGGACATAGAATATTTCTTTTAAAACCACTTTTCAAAATGATTATGAGAATTAATATTATTTTTATTCTATTATTTTCATCTATAATTATAAAAGGAATAGTACAGTAAGGATATGATTCATTTATTTACCGATAAATTATCTTAGAAATTTATATTTAATACCACACATTGACCACAATGGTTATGTCCTCTAAAACTCCACATATATTTGTAGAATTTATTTTTCACCTTCATTTCCATACTCTTTAATTTCCTTTATACATTCTAAAAATATTCTGTATTTTTATATTTTATATTCTACCATTTACCTAACCATATATTCGTTAATATATTATATGCTAGTTTTATGTATTCTTAAAATAAATCTATTCCATTTATATACATGGGAAATTATGAAAATATGTACACTTTAATATCAATAAGAATTTTTGATGATTAATAAGGAAATTTTTTTATGAATAGTTTTTTTATAAATGCATTTGAATGAATTAGTAACTGGTAGGGCTCGGAAATAAAAGGCCCATCTATGAATTAATAACTTTCACTAGAGAAACAATCGTCTCTAATTGGTGTGAATAATAAATGTTTACTTTTGTTTTCATAGCATGAGTCCGTGATGGTCTTTTTATGAAATTTAACATTATTAATTCCATCACTATGAACTAGCTAATATTATCCAAATTATTATTTATTTTATTATGTAAAACATGTACTTATTACATCGTTAAGGAATCACATACATGACATTATTTGGTGTTTGATTATTTTATCCTTATTTATCATTCAGTGTTTATTCCAAGATAGTTTTTATACATTTCCACTATAAAATACGGTAGGGTTAGCTATTTATTGACAGTTATTGATAAAATATTAAGATATGTGTCTTAATTTTAAATTATTTTATAAGGCCCCAGCCTTAAAAATTACTTAATCTTGAGTTATTACAATAATTCACATTGAAGATCTTTTAAGGTTTTGAGTTTTAGAGAATTAGATCACAAATCATGCATTACATTCCACATTTAAACAAGGTGGTCACATAAAAGACGGTATTCTTTTTTCCCATCAAAGGAAAACATATTTAAATTAAAACATGGATTCTTCTTTAACACTTCCTCGACATTTTCATCACATCATATACTTTTCCCTTGACCTGTGAAATTTTTTTCAAAAACATGGGATGAGCATAAAAAGCGTAGTAAGGGATATAAAAATACGAAATCAAAACATTAGTCCATGTATACATAGGAATGAATGAAATCATACTTTACTCATAAAACATAATCACTTTAACATACCTAATGAAATCATAAGATTCAGGAATAACTCATAGAAATCAGAAGACATAAAGGTAACATGAGGCATTCATAACTTTCTTACATAGGGAGTAACCGTCATGGTTACGTTTGTAAAACCCATCACAGTATATTCCCTAAATATCATCAGAGAAACCTTAGCGTTTAACCCCTTCAGGTTTCCCAAATCATTGGAGAGCCATATCGGGTACATCCGCCCATAGTTTATCAAGGAACTACTCGTCTTCATAAACAATGCCCAAGAACCATAACATTATCATATCACATAAAACATGCATAATGGAAACATAAAATTTACACATCTCAATCACAAGATATCAATTCAACACATTGATATAATAAACAAATTATCGAATCCATTTTCAATACAAAAATAAAATAATATTAAAACATGGTATTTATTTTACATTTAAAAAAAGTTATGGCTTATAGAGGAAGCCGAAACTCAAATAATGGTCACGGTGGCGGAGAAGTCGTTGTCGCCGCATACGTAAGACAAACAATTCCTTTTGTCATTTAATAAAACGCTTTGTACAAAGAGATTATTTTTGAATAAAAGTAAAAGTCAAAGGGGTTTATACACCGTATAAAATAAAGTTGTGTATAAAACAAAATATTCCTCAATGAAAGGAGATTGAGACGAAGCCCCTTACCTCGTGTCCGAATTAACTCGATCGGTCATTAATATCCGGAAATAAAGTATAGTTAATTTATACATTCTTAAGAACCTTTTTAAATTTCATTATTCATTTTATATCACTTATTACGATATTATGAACATTATGTAATTATTTAAGTTAATAACGGTCATTTTGTCGATCTTTGGTACTTGAGTCAAAAGTAAACTTCTTATAATTACAAGTTATTCATGTGGAAAAATATCCATTATATCCAGAATTATATTCATGATTTATATATCATATATATAATATATATTCAGTATATAAATTCATTTATAATATTACATAACATTTAGAGGTAAGAAATGAAATTCACCATTCATGGAGACGGTAAGTCGTACGTACGCATGAACGCTAATTTCATTTCTATATCATATTTAATGGAATTGAATAATAATGATATAAAGGTAAATTATAATTCCAGTATAATATCATATATAATATTATTAACTCCATCCTTTACACATCATATATATGGAATTAACGATTCAAATCACTTTGAGGGGCCGATAGTCCGCACTTCCTAAATGAAATCATCACATTTACCCAAAATTGAAACCATAAAGATATGCCATAAATGAAAAATAAATATCAAAAGGAAAAAAAACAAAATATATATCATATATAAATAGAGTGACATATTAATGGCCACCATGAAATATGTTAACAGAATAATGAACAATCATTGTTTCTTGATGTAGTAATTCGGCATCAACAAAAACACTATGTTCTTTAACCATTAGACATAGGTGTGTGTAAGTGTAGATCAAATAGTTCTCAAATAAACATTCTAGTATATTGAAGATACTGGTATTGTTACAAAAGAAAGCAATAAAATGAGTTTAGGGGGCTGGATAAGCAAAATAAAACAATAGAACATTAGAGAATACTTTACCTTTAAATCGGGTAACTACCCTTGGTTTGAACCAAAAGGGTTTTTTACGAGCTTTATGCCTAAGGTATGGATTCTATGATAAATAGAGGGATGTGTAGAGTTAAAATGAGCAGATTTTGGCCGAGGTAATGGCTTGAGATGTGTGGGTAAGGAGGGTAGAGGTGGGGGCCTTTTATAAAAAGGAGGAGGGGCACTCTTGGAAAGTCATCAAATGTTACATTATTTTAAAATGAGTTTCGGATTATAAAGGTACCACAAAGATATGTTTTGGGGATTAGGTGATAAGGGTTCGAAATTCACCCATCCAGTAGGTTTTTGACAAGTGTAAGTCCTATATTTTAAATTATATTTCCATTTTATTTAAATCGTTCATTAAAGAGGTAATTGCTGCATCATAATGGTGTCATAAATAAATTAATTTATTTAATGTCTAAAAATTAAAAAAAATGATGTAGTTAATCTTGTTAGCATTCCAATGACAATTTATACTCTAAGATATCGTTTACACAAACAAAACTAATTTTTTTTACTTAGGTGTTACATACTTTTGTGATATTCTCCATTCGATAAAAATTAATTGATAAAGTGTCACTATCACCCAAAAGTGATTCCATGGGGTCCCTATGTTGGAACAAGAAATCCCATGGTCGGACATGACACAACCAGTAGCATTAGGAAACTTTTTGGGGTAAATTTATATTATTATGATATTATTATTTTTACCCTTAACTACCCGATTAATAATTAATTATGATAATTAATGATAATTACAGTCGTTACTATTGATAATGTCAAAAAAAAAGATTTAATTACATAATTTGGGCCTTTTGATTCCAAATATGGAACCCATTTTACCAAATTCCAAACACAGAAATGGCAGTAATTAATTTAAAAATAATTCACGTTGTCAAAACAAATAGCGGGTTTTTAGAAACAATATCTATCAAAAGTTTGACACTTGTTTATGCCCAATTACAAAGTGAAATTAATGACAATGAACAAAATTGGATTAAATGTTCAAAATATATTATAATTAAACTTTAAAACCAATTAAAAATATCATCTAACAAAACAATTAAATTAGATGAAAAAGCAGTTTTGAAGTAAAATGCAGTATTTTTCACTATTCATTAAAAAAATGAACATTATCAGAAAAATACCAAAAATTTATCCAAAGTAAATTTAAATGTCCCATTTCTAAAGAATAATTTTATTTTGACAAATAGTGATTATAAAATTTTCAATAGTACGATTAAAAAAAGGTTTTCCATCAAAAGGCTGTAGAACAATCTTTTAAAAAATATTAGAGTATTCTATGCTTAAGATTCGATTTGTTCTCATTTTAAGCCTCTAACATAATATATAATTCATAAATAGAAAAAGATAAGAAAATCTATTATTCATTACTTACTTGGGATGTTACATCCTCCCCCCTTTAGAAAATTGTGTCCCCACAATTTATTTACTTATCAAATAAGTGGGTGTATTTATTCCTCATTGTATTTTCATATTCCCATGTTGCCTCTTCAATAATGTGGTTTTTTTACAAAAACTTTACTTGATGAATCACATTATTCTGAAACACTTGCTCCTTGTGGTCAACAATATGGAATGGTTGTTCCTCATAAGATAGATTCTCTTCTAGATGAAATACCTCTGGACTCAAAACATGAGATGGATCTGGCATGTAATTATTTAACATTGAAACATGAAAAACATTGTGTAACTGAGATAAACTCAGAATTAAATACACTCGGTATGTAATTGATCCAACTCTCTCCATAATTTCATATGGTCCAATGAAACATGGACTCATCATTCCATTCTTACCAAATCGCATCACACTTTTCCATGGAGATACTTTGAGAAAAACATGATCACCTACCTAAAAAGAATGATCCTTCCTTAGGTTATCTACATAACATTTCTGCAGACTCTGAGATGTTCTCATGTGCTTCTGAATCAGCTACTCTGTTTTCCAACTATTCTACCAATTCTGGTCCCATCAACTTTCTTTCACCCACTTCATCTCAAAAAGCTGTAGTCCGACACTACTTCCCATATAATGCCTCAAGTGGTGCCATATGTATAATGGAATGAAAACAGTTATTATAAGAAATTTCAACCAAAGAAAGATGTTGGTCCCAACTTCCCTGATAATCCATCGAATAAGCACGTAGCATATCCTCCAAAGTCTGAATTGATCGTTCTGACTTCCCATCTGATTGAGGATGAAATGATGTACAAAAATTTAATTCAGTACCCAAGGACATAGGAATGCCTTTCAAAAAGTTAGAAGTAAACATGGTATCATGATCAGATATAATGGAGAGGGTAACTCCATGTAACTTGAATATATCTTTATGATACAAACGAGAAAGTTGATCTAGGGAAAAAGTATCTTGTATAGCGAGGAAATGAGCAGATTTAGTCAAATGATCAACAATAACCCAGATTGCATTATTACCTTGAGGTGTCTTCGGCAATCCCACAACAAAGTCGATGGATATCTTCTCCCATTTCCACTATGGCACTGGTAAATGCTGAAGAATCCCTTTTGATAACTTCCGCTCTGCTTTAACCTGTTGACAAGTCAAACACTTCATAGTAAAATCAGCAATGCCTCTTTTCATTCCGTCCAACCAGTAATACACTCAAAGATCTCTATATGTCTTAGTACTGCATGGATGAACTGAAAACAGAGAACTATGAGCTTCACATAACAAATCTCTATTCAACTGTGAATCACAAGTCACACACAATCTCTTCCCAAATCTTAGAACACAATCATTATCAATGTTGAATTCATGCAACTTAACCTTCTGAAACAGCTCTACCTTTTTCTGCGACTCACTGTCTTGCTTCTGGGCTTTCTTATTTCTGTCTGATAGAGAATATTTCACTAATACATGAAATAAAACAGAAGAACATCCTACAGCAACAACTTCTATGACAAATTTAATCAAATCATTAACCAAAGGTTCACTTTCCAAACGTAACATTGTTAATGAAGCATTACTTTTTTGACTCAAATCATCAACCACTTTATTTGCTTTTCCTGGATTGTAATGAATTTTATAATAATAATCCTTGATTAATTATATCCATCTCCTCTGTCTCGTGTTCAATTCATCATGAGTGAAGATATATTTTAAAAGTTTGTGATCGGTATATATTTCACACTTTACTCCATACAAATGATGCCTCCAAATTCTAAAATCAAAAACTACAACAGCTAATTCCAATTCATCTGTAGGGTAATATACCTCATGAGTTTTCAACTGATGTGAAACATATGAAATTACCAGATCATTCTTCATTGGGATGAAACCAAGCACATTTAATGAAGCATCACTTTAGATACCATACTCCCCATTCCTGGAAGGTAGTGCCACAACTGGAGCATTCACCAATCTTCCTTTCAATTCTTGAAAACATTCATCACATTCTTTTGTCTAGATAAACTTAACACCCTTCCGAGTTAGCATAGTCATTGGACTAGATAATCTTGAAAAATATTTAACAAAAATTCATTAATAGCCATCCAAACAAAGAAAACTATGAATCTCAGTTACATTTGTGGGTCTTGGCCATTCTTCATCAACCTTTGTTTTTTGCAGGATCAACATTTATCCCATCTTTAGACACAATGTGACCAAGGAAATAAATTTGTTGCAACCAAAAATCACACTTTCTGAATTTCCCATACAACTTATTTTCATTTATGTTTTTCAAAACAACCCTTAAATGTCTTTCATGTTCTTCTTTACTTTTAGAAAACAACAAAATATCATCAATGAAAACAACCCCAAACTTATCCAAGAACTCATTGAAAATTCTACTCATAAAGTACATGAATATAGTAGTTGCATTAGTTATCGCAAAAGGCATAAATAAAAATTCATAATGGCCATATCATGTACGAAACACGATCTTCGAAAAATCATCTTCCTTTACCATCAACTGATGGTACCACGATCTCAGGTCAATATTTGAAAAATACAAAGCTCCCTGGAGCTGATCAAACAAATCATCGATATGAGGAAAAGGATATTTGTTCTGAACAGTGATGGAATTCAAGGATCTATACTCAATTCGAAGTCTCATTGAACCATCATTATTTTTAACAAATAAGATAGGAGCACCCCATGGTGATGTTCTAGGTCGAATGAAACCTTTATCTAATAAATCTTGCAATTGATCCTTCAACTCTAAAAGTTCAATTTGAGCCATTCGATAAGGGGGTTTTGAAATTGTCTTATCATCAAGAACTAAGTAAGTAGTAAATTCAACATCCTGATCTGGTATTATTCCAGGAAACATATCAGGAAAAACATCATGATATTCATTTAGCACTGGAACATAATTAATCTAAATGGTTCCTTTGTTTTCAGCCTCTTGATATGTTATCAACAGTAAGGGTTCATTATTGTACACAAACTGAATGTCTTTATGAAAAGAAAATTCATTAGCTCTAAAATCAATCTTATCATGGTAAAAAGAGTGACAATCCATACCCAGGATTACATCAAACTCTATTAGAGGAAAATAATAAGGTTTCCAAGTATGTCCTTTCCACGGATAAGGATATGAAGATTCTTATAAATTCTGTTTTCGTCAACATTTTCCCCAGTTGTTTTTACCACAAGTTCATGAGTCATTTCTTGAAATGGTATTCCCAATTTACTAGAATGTTTTTCCGAGATGAAAGAATGTATCGACCCTGAATCAAACAACACACTGGCATAATCTGAAAATAGAAAAAAATTACCTGATACCACTTCATTTGATGGCCCAAGATCTGCTAAAGTAGTTGCAAATGATTTCACCACCACTTTCTGCTTGTAGTCTGACTGCTTCCCATCATTCGAGCTCTTTGTGAGACACTCATTTCCATAATGACCCATCTCATTCCACTTGAAACATTTCACTAACTGTAAATCAAATCTGTTCTTACCATCACCTTGATCTTTTACAGTGAAATAACGAGCCGTATTTCCCATCTTACCAAATCAGTAACACTTTCCAGAATTCAAAAGACACTCTCCGACATGCTTTTTACCACATTTATCATAAACTGAAAACACAGTTTTCTTACCATCAGGCATTTTGAAGAATTCTTCCCTTTCTCCTGCAACCTTGGTCTCTTCTTCTGTTGGTTTTCATAGAACTGTTGATCATCGAAAAACATTATTTCCACCTCCTCTGCAAATCGAACAAGTTTTTCAAAACTTTTTAACTCACTAGAATCCAATGCCCTTCGATATTTTGGAATTAATCCTGAGTAAAAATGATTGATTTTACTATCAAGGTCTCGAATATAATTTAGAGCATACCTTTCCAATCGAGTGAACCTTTCTTCATAAGCAGCCACTGAGTCGTCATCTTTCCTCATTTCCAAGAATTGTTCTTCCATCCTAAGTCGAACAACCTTAGGAAAATATTTCTCAAGAAACATACCTTTGAAATCATCCCAGTCAAGAGCATCAATCTCATTAGCATCCCGAATATTTTTAACCATCTGCCACCAATGATCTGCTTTACCATCCAAACAGTAAACATCAAGACTAACCTTTTGATTTTCTGAACACCTCATGACATCAAAAATATTCTCCAGTGCTTTAATCCACCCTTCAGCTAACCTAGGGTCAGATGATCCTCTGAATGATGGGGGATGTTGATTCATAAAATGTTCCACCACTCAAATGTTATTTTGTGGTAGATCTGGCTGATCTCGTGCATGGATACCACCCCCACTTATCGCTTGAGTCCAATACTCCATTACTGCAACAAACTGTTCAGTTCCAATTTCAACTATCTCAGGATGCTGATTCTGAAGGTCATTTCCTTCGGTATTCCATCCTAGCACCACATCCATGATTCCTCTGTGGGAAACCATTATGAACAAACATGTCTTAGATGAAGCAACATGTTAATCTTCAAATGCTATATCATTTTCAATTTGACCATTAAAAAAATATAATTGTACAATCATTTAACAGAATTCCAACTCCTAATGTTATCTAAATCGACCTTTGATACCAACTATAAGGTCCCAGCCTTAAACGTTACTTAATCTTGAGTTATTAAAAGAATACACATTGAGGATATTTTTAGGATTAGAGTTTTATAGAATTAGATCATAAATCATGTGTTACATTACACATTTAAACAAGGTGGTTACATAAAAGACAATATTCTTTTTTCCCATCAAATGAAAACATATTTAAAATAAAACATGGATTCTTTCATGACACTTTCTCGACACAATCATCACATCATATACTTTTCCATTGACCTGTAAAAAACATTTCCAAAACTTGGGATGAGCATAAAAAGCTCAGTAAGGGATATAAAAATACAATATGAAAACATTATTCTATGTATACATAAGAATCAATGAAATCATTATTTACTCATAAAACATAAGCACTTTAACATACCTCATGAAATCATAAGATTCATGAATAAATCATAGAAATCATAAAACAGAAATGTAACTTGAGGCATTTATAACATTCTTACGTAGGTAGTAACCCTCAAGGTTATGCTTGGAATACCCATCACAGTATATTCCCTAAATCTATATGGACAAACCTTAGAGTTTAACCACATTGCATTACCCAATGCATTGGAGAGAAATATCGGGATCACCCGCCCTTATTTTATCACAGAACCACCCGTCTTCATAAACAATTCCCAAAAACCACAACATAATTGCATCACAAAAAACATGCATAAAGAAAACATAACATTTCCACATTTCAATCACAAGATATCAATTTAACACATTGATATAATAAAAACATTATCAAAACCATTTTCAATACAAAAATAAAATAAAAGTAAAACATGGTATTTATTTTTCATTTAAAAAATGTTATGGCTAGTAGTGGAAGCCGGAACTCATATAATGGTCACAATGGCGGAGAAGTTGTTGTCACCACATACGTAAGACAAAACATTCCTTTTGTAGTTTATTTAAATTCTTCGTACAAAAAGATTCTTTTTGAATAAAAGTAAAAGTCAAAGTTGTTTATACACCGTATAAACGATAGTAGTATATAAAACAAAATATGCCTCAATGAATGGAGATTGAGACGAAGCCCCTTACCTCATGTCCGACATGACTCGATCATTCATTAATCTCTTGAATAATAAACTATTGTAAATTTATACTTGATTAAGAAAAATTTTCATGTTCATTAGTCCTTTTTTATCACTTATTACTATATTATGAACATTATGTAATTATTTAAGTAAATAATGTTCCTTTTGTCGACCTTTGGTACATGAGTCCTAAATAACATTCTTATAATTACAAGTTATTCATGTGGTAAAATATCCATTATATCCAGAATTATATTCATGATATAGATATCATATATATCATATATATCCAGTATATACATGCATTTGTAATATTACATAACATTTAGAGGTAAGAAATGAAATTCACCGTTTAGGGAGACGATAAGCCGTACGTACGCATGAACACTAATTTCATTTCTATTTCATATTTAATGAAATGGAATCGTAATTATATAAAGGTACATTATAATTCCAGTATAATATCATATATAACATTATTAAGTCCATCCATTACACGTCCCACAAATGGCATTAACGATTCAAATCACTTTGAGGGTGTAGTAGTCTGCACTTCCTAAAATGAAATTATCGCGTTTACCCATAATGGAATCCATAAAGGTATGCCATAAATGAAAATTATGGAATCATAAAAAAACATAAACATAATATATATCATATATAAATAGAGTTACATCTTATTGGCCACCATTAAAGGTGTTAAAAGAAGATTGAACAATCATCATTTCGTGAGGCAGTAATTCGCCATCCACAGAAACAGTATGTTCTTTAACCATTAGATGGAGGTGTGTGTAAGTGTAGATAGAATAATTCTCATAAAAACATCCTATTATATTGAATACACTTTTTTTGTAACAAAAAATAGGAATAAAAAGATTTTATGGGGTTGGTGAAGAAAAATAAAACAAAATAACATTAGAGAAGACTATACCTTTAAATCGGGTAACTCCCCTTGGTTTGAACCAAAAGGGTTTCTTGAAGAGCTTTCTTCCTATTTTAAGGCTCCTATGATGAATGGAGGGATGAGGTGAGATAAAATAAGCAGATTTTGGCAAATCCAATGGCTTTTGATGTGTGGGTATGGAGGGTAGAGTTGGGGGCCTTTTATAAGGGGGAGGAGGGGTACTCATGGAAAGTCATGAAATGCTAATTTCTTTTAAAATGATTTTCGTATTTTAACGTCCCCAATATGATATATTTCGAGGATAAGGTGATAAGGGTTCTAAATCCACCCATCCAATAAAATTTTTACAAGTGTATGTCTTAGATTTTACATTATCATATTTTTTTATTTAAATCGTTCATTAATGAGGTAATCGCGACAACATAATAGTGTCATAAATAAATTAATTTATTCAATGTATAAAAATAAAAAAAATTCTATGATGTAGAAAATACTTTTGTCTTTCCAATGACTATTTATAGTCTAAGATATCGTTAACACAGACAAAACTAAAATTGTTTTACCTAGGTGTTACATACTTTTGTGATAATCTCCTTTCAGTAAAAATAAGAGTATAAAGTGCCACTATCACCCAAAAGTGATTCCATGGGGTCCCTAAGTTGGCACAAGGTGTCCCATGGTTGGAAATGACACAACCAGTAGCATTATGACACATGTTGGGATCATTTTATATTTATTTTATTTTATTTTATTACCCATAACTACCTGAGTACTAATTAATCATGATAATTATTGATAATTACCATCGTTAAAATTCATAATGTCCAAAAACAAAAGAGTGTTAATTACATAATTTGGACCTTATGATTCCAAATATGGAATCAATTTTACCAAATTCCTAACACAGAAATTTCATTAATTAATTTAAAAATAATTATCGTTGTCAGAACATATAGCGGGTTTTTAGAAACAATATCTATCAGAAGTATGACACTTGTTTATCCCAAATTCCAAAGGTAAATTAATTACAATGACCTAAATTGAATTAAAAAATAAAAATAAATTATATTTAAACTTTTAATCCAATTAAAAAGATCATCTAATAGTATAATTAAATTATATGAAAAAGAAGTTTTGAAGTAAAATGCAGGATTGTTCACTGTCAATTAAAAAATGAACATTATCAGAAAAATAACAAAAATTTATCCAAAGTAAATTTCAATATCCCAATTCTAAAGAATAAGTTTATATTGAAAAATAGAGATTATAAAATTGTCAATAGTTATATTTAAAAATTGTTTTCCATCAAAAGGCAGTAAAACAATCTTATATAAAATATTAGAGTATTCCATGCTTAAGATTGGATTTATTCTCATTTTAAGCCTCTAAAATGCTATCTAATTCATAAAAAGACATAGATAAGAAAAAATATTATTCATTACGTACTTGGGATTTTACAAATTGAGTTTGGGTATAAATGTGTACCGAGATTATAGTGGGAGGTTTTATCCTTTAGTTTGGAACGATTTGACGATGTTCTTTAATTTTTCTGTAAAATATATACAATAGAATACTCGCTGGACAAATTAATATAGTAAAATACTTACACGATAAGAATACGTTTTATGAAAAATATAATAAGTCATATTAAGAGAATGAATAATTAAAATCCATTTAATATATCCACATCATGGATTCGTCGATCAAGATTTATTTTATCTAAAGAGTCACAAATTTCTCTATATTTGTGATATCAAGGAATTCATGATGTGAAAGAAATTAATCATGTGAATTATATGGGTCTAGTGGTTTTTGTTAGACCACATTCCTAAAATATTATAAATTAAATGTTTAGGACATTCTCTTAATCCTTATGGTGATAATGGGAAATTTTGGGTGGTCTCTTATCTTATAAATCACTCAATTCATTTATTGATCCCTATTGTGGAAGTGTTTTTTCACCCTTGTAAGTAGTTTTCTACTTTTATCTATATCAATGGTCATTATATTACTTTTAATATGTTTGTTTTCTGAGTTCCGATTTGTTTTTTAATTCTATCATTGTTTATTGGTTTTCCCACATGTATTGTCTTTCGTAGGATGATCTTTTAGTTTCCAATTTCTATTATTGAAAGAGACTAGGATTCCTTCATTCATAAGGTTGGTTTATCAGCACAATGGTGTAATTATTGAATTTGTTTTTTTAATCAGTATTCATTTTTGGTAAAATTGATGTATTTCACATTGGATGTAAATATTTTAAAACGATACAGATTTTTATTAGATTTTTCTACAAAAATGGTACTACGCACACCAAGTTATTGATTAACTGATTTAAATATAATTTTTTTTAATATAGTATTCATTATTAATAGAATAATATCATTTATTTGAAAATTTTTAATTAAAATTTATCATTTTTTAATTGGTTTTCAAAAAATTTATCACATTCCATATACATGGGGTGATCGAAATATTATTTTATTTCTTTGTGTTTGTAATTTCATAAGTGGTTTTATATAAATTTACTATGTATTATTCCAATATATTTTATATTGGTTGGATCCCACTTCTACTTACATTGGTGAATTAATTTCAATTCTAGCATGTATACCCATACGATTGAGCCCAAATGGTGTGATTTTTTCATTTATGTATTATTTATCAAATGATGGTATATTTTACTTTCATTATATAACATTACTATCATATGTTGTATCCATGGTTTCATACCAATTTTCTATTATAATGGACGGGTAACTAGATTTGGATAATATGGTATTCTTTTTTGAAAACCAATTTAATTTTTAATAAAATTGTTTTACATTATAAAAATGATTTGTATACTTGTATTTTTTTAAAAGATATAGGTAATGAATTCTGGATATTAAAAAAGATGTTTATTTTCTTATGGATTCCTATTGGTATTTTTTCACATATCACATACTTTCATTTGGGTGGTATTATTTGATTATTTGTTGGATTCATGAAAATGGAATTCTATTTTGCAGCATTCTAGTTTCGCTTGATGGTTTCTATCTTCTTAGAGTAATGTTTTATTCTTAAAATATTGCCAAAAATTGAATATTGTTGAATTTTAATGTTTTATATTTTTTCATTGGGAAGTTTGGAATGATGTTTTATATCTCTTGGTTTCTATTTATTTCTCCATAATTTTACCATAGTTTTTTTTCATTATTCAACCTTTTTATGAGACATTTTCTATCCACATGGCATTTCATTATCATGTAATTAACCATCCTAGGTGACATGTATATTTAAATCTATCTAGATCATAAAAAATTGATATTAGAGAAATTATCCACTTTTATGTGTTGTAACTCTACCTTGGTTTTTTATAGTTACTTGGTAGACCAAAGGTAGTTCCATCATAATTGAAATAATATGTGTAGAATAAGTGCTTGAACAACTCACTTCTATTACAAAAATTAAGTTACCATTGGTGGTATGTGAATTTTTTCCATGAATGAGGAATGGTTTTTGAGGTCATTTGAATGAACCCGGTATGAGATTTATTTAAATTGATTTGTTCATTTTATGTATTAATTTTATTAAAAAAAATACACAACTACTTTAAATTCATATTGTTTAAATTTCATAGATATGGTTTAATAAAATTTGTCATATTGCATGGTATTTTGTTCATGAATGATGGGGTATTATCTTATTTCTAGAAGATAATTACATTGAGAATATAATATCTAATTCTGATAGATGAATCTGCGATAAATATTTTGTAGGAACAACCTCTAGTAGACCATCCATTAGTAGACTCTTCAATACGATGTATATAAATTCATGGACCATATAGTGTATGGATCCTAGGGGTAGTTGTTGATTACGGATATGAATGTACTAAGTATCATCCACCTATCATTTGTGGTCAATAGGGACCCCTAGAATATGAAAAATGGAGGGAGAAGATTTATATTATCTTCAACTTCATGAAAACTCCTGAATAATCTATAGTGGATTTTTCAACATTTGAGTTCAATGGATTTGGAAAAAAGTGATGTAGAATATTCTTCATTCTATGACACATAATGATTATAGATGGAATCCATTCATGAAAAATAATCAACAATTAGTTTTATGTTGAGATTTTTCAAATGGAAATGTCATAGGAATTTCCAACATTATAGAAAGGAATGTCTATCATTGTAGAGTATCCCACCATTTCATTTTAAGAAATGTTTTTATATGGAGTAAAACCTTGTCTATACAGTTTATATATAACTATGGTTTGTTTATACTGCGAAGACATTCCAAATGATTTTTCTTATCTACCAATAGAGAGCGTGAGGCTATGTTACCACATACTTTATGTCTAGTACGATTTCAATTTATATTCAATCTTATAATATTTATCCAATTGAGTTGGGGAACATATGTTCTTTCATATGTGACAATGAGGCTGAGAGATGTATTCATCCATGTGTGTCACAATGGGATTCACATGTCTACATTTATATTATGTAATATAGGAGAGTTAGGCTTGTTATTATTACCTAATGATCTGATGTTGGTATAGACCTATAAATTTTGGTTATTTTATTTTTTATTAATAATGATTCAATGGTATTTATAAAATTGCTGAGAAAGATATTTCACTAGTTTTTAGACTCTCGTTATTTTCATTATGGATGACATTTTGGTTTTTTATGACATAAAATGAACACATTGACTTTTTCTATATCATTATCATAAACATGAAGGAACATAGATTTTTTCACAGAATTAAAATGTGATATTTTGAAGATTTTGATTTAATTGGGAATTTTATTATTAATATGGGTATCTTATTGGGTCATAAAGAGGTGATGGATGTTATTTTCATAGAGAATATGATAAATGTGTTGCATATTCTAAACATTTTTTGGTTGGATGGTGATTATTGGATGTTTTTTTAGCACTTATACAATCACGCACATATGATAATAGTTTAAACACACTTGTGTGTGAATTTTGAGTGAAAAAATGATATAGATGTTTACAGGAACAGAAGGTGGGGTTGATTCTATCTTGAGTTTTCATTCTTCCAAATTGTGTTCAGGTTATAATGTTTTTATGTTTATACTTTTATGGGTTTATGTAGTGTATATATATAGTGGGAATTGGTTGTGGCCAAAGTTTATTATTTATTTTTATCTCATGAGAATAACTACCATGCATACCATATTGAGATGGTAGTGGTATGCATCCACATAAAAATGGGAATTACTACATATTTTGGAAGATATTTACTGTATATTTTGATTATATGATCTTGACATACACTTTCAATCAATGGAATATAAACATTCAATATATATATTAGGTTTATTATATTTACACTATTGATATTGACATTTCATATACTCTGGCACAGTAGAATGTGGTCCCATATGCATTGAGCATGATATTACTAACATAAGCCATGAAAAAATAAATAGAAGAGTAGTCTCTATTGGGTTGAATTTGTGTGATGGTATTGAGAGTGAAAGAAGATGGAGGGAGGGAATTCATGGATTTCAAAAAGTATGATTCGTTATTTGATGAGATGGCTTGTCTTGGTCATGTACCTAACACCAAGTGCCAGAGATTTATTGAAATCCTAAATTGTGGGGTGACATTGAGTGAGTTGTCTCAATCTCCAAAAGACAATTTTTGATTCCATTGATGGTTGTATTTTCATTTTTCATTGAGTTAAGTGTTGTTTGACATTTGACATCATTCTCATTTGTCCACACACACTCAAACTACTAATATGTACAATGAATTGATACACTGGTATTGGTGGTCATTGATGGGGTAGTCGATTGTATTTTTTGTAACATTTTTCTATGACATATAATTAATTTAGAGACCTAGAGGCATACTAGTTTTTTTGCGGCACATACCCATTCAAGTGTGGAATTAGGATGTTATTTCCATGGCCATCATCATTGGTTTACCATGGACACATAGTGACATGGATTCTATATGGGTGATCAGTAATAAACTAATGAAATCACCACATTTAAAGCATATATTGGTGGAAAAGAATGTGTAATAACATTGGGACATGTATATCTGATAAGTGGTGAGGTTTTATGGGGTTACCACTGCGATTATTTCCTACATGGACAATTTGTTCATTTCTTGGTTTTGGAAAGGTTTTTAATTGGTGATGAGTTCCCAATTAAAATTGATCAGGGAATTATACCTATTTAATGATGGAAAAAATAAATGCATAAAAATATTTTTGGGAATATTCTTTGGGAATATGTGTTTGATTTTGGTGGTTCTTGGGAATCATATTTTCCTATAGTCTATTTTACCTAAAACAAAATCTAAAAGGCCGTAATTAATTTGGAACCCATTTAGTGTTTTTACCGTGGAGATCCAAATCTACCTTGACATTGGATGATTTGGGAGAGATGTATTCCATTGGGTCATGTCTTGTTCTAAAAGAGATGGAAAATTTTCTTTTTTTCAGAAAGAGATTGATCTTGGAACTGAGTCGTATGAAATCATCTTAAGATCATCATCATCACCCAAACAAATTTATGTTGGTCATCATATTTTTCTAATAGTTTCACCCCACATGGGAAACCATCATTTGGATTTATTGGGTATGTTTTCTCCTAGATTTTTTCCCCTTTGAGATTGTGGAGTGTCTTAGGAAGGTGGAACATTAGTTAGACGTACCGTATAATTTTTTATTCAACCCGTGACATTTTTTATGATTTCTAATTGAGGATATATCAACCTAAATCTTCCCATGTGATTGAGTGGGAGGAGGTTGATCTTATGCCTAACTCCACTATGTTTAATCAGCTGGCTCAGATAATTGATTTTTGAGAGAAGGTACTACCCAAAATTAGATCCCGTGGACTATATACATTTTTTGGTAATATGAGAGAATCATTGTACAAACGATTAGTAATTTATAATGAGGAAAAATGTCCCTCATGTTTTGTGAGTGCATGATATTGATAAATTCTAATGATACAAAACTTATATCGTGGCTCGAATTTTATCTCACCATTATTTCTGTATTTCAAAATCCTTGAGGCTATAACATTGATGTTTTATGTTAATTCTGTTTAATGGAGTATAAGAATAGATGTTTCACAGGATTAAATTTGTTCTAAATGTGAATAGAAATATTTTTAGATTGATTCGATTTTTTATAGACTATGGACTACATAATTGTTGACAAAAATTTCATATTTTGAACAAGTTGCATGACATGAATATGGCCAAGGGAAGATTTCATAAGTACCATTTATAGTGTGATAAATGACAAGGAATGTAATATTTTCTTGTTTGAATGGGTTGTTTGGGATTAATTAAACCATAGGAAACACATTTTGTAGAATATTTTTAAAATCATGTACTTGACAATATGAATGAAATTCAAAGTGTCAATTCTTTAGGTCCATTAGTTTTTTTAATAGGAACATTTGAATGAATTTTTTTGTTGTGTATGAATTACTATTGAACATTAGGTGTAATTTGGGTGATTTTATTTGGTGATTTTCCCCTTCTATGATCATTATATTCGGCATTGGAACATATAGATGTTGTGACATTTCTCCCCCATTGTATGTCTTAAAATTTAAACTCAACATTTGGTTTTGGTAATGTTTTTGATATTTTTGTGGATCAAAATAGGATTGGTTTGGTTTTCTTTTACTCCTTTTTACATTTCCATCATAACTTTTCTTTCAGATGTTGATATTCTAATTTCCCATTTCCATTGAAAAAGATGACAATGTTTCCACTATTCAGGGTGTAGGTGTATCTACAAGAAGAGTTAATTCATGAATTTAATATGTTCTTTTCAATTCAATTGGGTTATTCATTAAAATTTAATGATATGTCATCAGATGGTTTTTTTGAAAATGGTTAATTTTGTCAAAGGGGTTCACATAAAAAATGGTATTCCGAATGTATGAAGTAGGGTTTTTGGAACAGTTCAAAATCCCGACCCTGGTTGAAATATGGACTTGTTTTTAGAAAAAAGGGAAAATCCGGGATGTTTAGGAAATTTACCGATTACACACCGTGTAGTTCAAAGTACACGTGATGTGTATGTTAGGGGTGTACTGGCCATGTTTTGTCGAGTATATGTCATGTGGTGACCGTGTAATAATTTCCTACCACACAGCCTGTTTTGTTACATGAAACGTCGTGTATATTCCTTCAGCATATCGGAAAAATATTTTTCATGTGTAAACCCGTTTGGTGCATGAATGCTTTATGGATACCTCTACATTAGTACGAGTATGTAAAATACACTACACGGCGTGTAGTCCATAATACATGACATGAACTTTTATTCTTATTTTTTTATAAGTGAGTTTATAATTTATCTTTTCCAAAACTATCTTCTTCTGTGTTGTTTTCAGAACTGTGTTGCAGTAGGAGGATTAGAGCATTCTTCATCCTATATTATTCCTTTGAAGACCATTCATCAATCCATTGATGGCGATGATATCATATCAGTGAGGCTAAACATGTTCTCTCTCATTCATTCTAGTTTATTTCCCTGACACATCAAAGTTTCTATACGAAAAAATTGATTAGATTTGATGGAAACACAGATCTACAATGATCAGCTTCAAATTGTAGCTTGATATTGGATGTGGCTACATCTACGATTCTTTGATAGGTGGTTAATACCTAGTTTTTTCTTTTCATAGTAATTTGGGGATTGTATCTATTTAACGTAACGTCGAGTATTGAGAATGACCCATGTTTCCTTATACTAAATTTATTGTATATGTTATGAGATGTTGTTGGGAATTCGATCACCATGTTATCCTTGACCGAGACCGGGAAAGAGGTTGTTGCTCATTTTGGTCATTTTAGTTAGGAGTTCCAAAATGGGTATAATTGAATTGTTTTGATATAAAATTCTACAGATAAACTTTATAAGCATGATTAAGGGATAAATTATCTAGTGAAATTCAATAGTTTAGTTTATTTTTCCTGTTATATGTAATTATTTCATTTATATATATGTGATATGTGACATTTCATATGTTGGATCCTTCAGGTTGTGTTGGTCAAGACATGAGTATTGTTGAGTGATGTTGATCAATGATTGGGCTTGGCCTACATTACGTTGTGTGGTTCTGACCACGGGATTGGGCGTCATGAATATCGACTTGAGGCAGTCTGACTATCATTTTGGGCATGGGCCATGATACTTGGATGGATAGACCATCAGTCATGAGAAACATAGTCATAGGGGAATGAGGTGTTAGATCTAATGTGGCTTGAGAACATATTTTGATGATTACCACTCACCCGAAACGTTGAGTATTGTCCACACAGGTATACTCCATAATGAGGTGGTTTTGAAAAAGTGTGGTTTAGAGGCCCTGATATATGTGGTTAGGTAAAATCGGTTTGGGGGTTATTTTAAATTGAATCCACATGGATGGTGGGGATCCTTAAAGGGATTATATTGAGGCTATCTATTTGGGGGCAGAGGTACACCATGATTTGAGGGCAGACATCGCTTCTCCTCGAGTTGTTTTTCCATGGGCCAGCATGGGCATTCGAGCAGGGTTACTATTGTTTGGGAATGCCTTTGATATGTATGTATTTAAGACACGAGGTGTCAGGTGTCCCACGGTGTTGGGTTACCTTATAGAGAGTCTAGTGTTGGCCATAGTCAGTGACACAATATTGTGGCTGCTAAGCACTAGTGGAGATAATTTTTATTTGTGCATCGTAATATTTACTTCTTTCCTTATAAATTTAGGCAATTTAATCACTTTTATTATGTAGGCACCATTGGGTGGTATCATACTGTGATTCATTTCACACACTGAACAGTCCCTTCCGGATGCATGAAAACTTTATGGATTTACCTGTATGAATGAGATCAACACTAGGTGATGGAACATTTTAGAAGTTGCATAGAGATGGTATGGACATTTAGGTCATGTCTAGATGGAGATACTTGTTTAGTTTATAATTTTATGTATCAGCATACTTACTTTAATATGTTGCAGCTTTTGGTTAGCTATTGGAACCATTTTAATATATATTGACATGTATGACATGCTATGTATGCATGATTGTTGTTTATTAGTTGTTGTAATTGGTTCCTAGTATGCTTTCAGTTTACTTCCCATTTCTTTTGTTTCTACTTTTCCTCTGTTGTTTATCATCTATTGATTGTGCTTCCACTCTACAGGCCTAGTTCGATTTGGCTGAGCGATTTTTTTCCATTTCATGTTATATTTTATTACTAAGACGAATACCATTATTTTCTTATGAGAGCGTATATCCTACCCTCTATACCAATTCATACCCTCACTTCTAGTCGATATCCTTTTCTGTTTGGGGAGGTACATCTATGGTAGTAACACCCGATCCATTTAGCACTATTTGGTGGGTGCACCTCCCCAAACACTAATGGATTCCATCTAGTAGTGGGTGTCTGAATAGGAATATTGTGGATTCTATACCATCTCGAGGGAAAATAATGGTACTATTCTGAGTAAGAATATATAACATGCAGTGAAACGAAATGATGAAGCAGACTCAATCCTGACCCGCAGAGTTAAAGCATAATAAATAGAAGATAAATAGCAGAAGCAATGTAGAAACAATGACAAATGAATGTAAATAGAAATCAGGACAACAAACAATTTCAAGAACTACTAAACAACAATCATTCACCCATAGCAGGTCATACATGTCAATATATAAATGAATTTCGTCAATGGAATAACAAAAGTTTCTAAAAATTAAAGAAAGAATGTTGATATAGTAAAATGGAATCTAATCAAGAAACTACATCTAGGCATGACATCATGGACCATAACATCTCATTTTAATAAGTAATATAAATCTAAAAATTGACATTGATCTCTTTCACACACATAAATTCATAAAGTCTACACAAGTCTTATCAGGACCATGTATGGTGTGATACGATTTTTTTTGGATACCACCCAAGGGTGCATACGAAAATATAAGTGTTTAGGTAGGCATGAATTTATATGGAATGTTGTAAATAGTATGATGCAGAGAAAAACATAAACACTACAAGAGCTCAGCAGCCACCATATAGTGTCACTACTTCGGGCAATGCAAAAAAATTTGTAATCTATCCTGACACTATGTGCCTTCTAACACCTCCTGTCTCAAGTACTGATATGACGAAGGCTTGACCAAACAATAGTAGCCCTTCTTGAAAGCCCATGCAAGCCAATGGCACAAAAACAGGATGAGTAGTGATGTCTATCCTCTAATAAGAACCCAAGGGATATCGATGTCTGCCCTAAACTTAGTACCAAGAGGGACAATGATGTCTTCCCTAAAACCAGTAACCGGAGTGATATCATAGTCAGCCCTCCAATCAAGGAGATCCTCTGCCACCAACCAGAAATCCTCAACAATATCCTTTGAAGCCTCATCACCATACACATTTTTTCCTATGGCCTGCACCCCCAATCCAATTGTATCAATCCATATCTATCGCGGCCTCTACCCAACAAGTTGTCAAAACCATCTCATCATGACGTCTACCTTTGTAACCACTACTCAATGTTCCAAGTTAGTAGTAATAACCAATATATGTTCCCATGATTCAACATCTTTCACACCTTGTGCACCTACGACCATGTCTGTCATGTTCGATGGTCTCCCCATCCATGTATCCCAGGCCATTACCAAACTGACAGTGACACAACCTCATGTCGATGTCCATGATGCCCAATCTATTGGTCGAACCACCCAATATAATCTGGGCCATGCGCAACCTAGGATCCACAGCACTCAACAATACCCAGTCAATTCTAAATACAACACAAAGGTTCCAGCATATGCAATATCACATCATCACATAAATATAATCAAAATAAATACTTCTAAATGGAAAAAAACTAAATGGTTAAATTTCAATAGAAATGTTATACTTTAGTCATTTTTATCAAGTATATACACTACAATTTAAAAGAAAAAAAATTTCAATTATACCCTTTATGGCACCCCCGGCCGAAATTCCCCAAATGTGAAAAAAACACTTTCCGAGAGTCGCTCAAGCATAATAATGTGAGGGAATGCAAAAAAGACTTCTTATAAGGTATACCATCAATTTAATATAAGGATACATGGGTCTCTATGAATACCCAGTGTTATGCTAAAATGTCACAACCCCCAAATTACTACAAAAACACAAAATAATATTTATTCCCCACCTACAGGAGACTCGTACATGTAGGAAAATCTGATATCGAGCTCCAATTAAAATCTATTTATCATTGATATATGTTTCCATATAATCCCAGAAATTTTTCTCAGATGAAAACATCGATGTGTGAGGCAATGAAACCAGTTTGAAATAGGGTGCGTGGGATTAGCCTTCCTGATGTGATCCTTCAGCCATCAAAAGATTGAAAAACAGACATAAAAATGAGGAATCTAGGAGGAAGAATGTTCTCTACCTCACATAGAAACAGAGTTCTGAAAACAGAAAATAAAAAGATATTTTCGGAAATGAGACGTGATACTTTCCCAGATAAATAAAAAATTTACACATTGTGTATTAAGGATTACACAATTTGTAGTGGCTTTGATGGTAATCTGACATAAGTGGAGGCAGCCATACAGCTCGGATGTGCAACACGGGTCAACACACAACTATGATTTAGGCGGTACGTAGAAAGGAGATACATGGCGTGCCATTGAACACTACACTCCATGTAGTAAGAAATTATTACATGGTCACAACACTACATATAATCGACCAACACGCGGCCTATATACACCAAACATACACATGGTGTATACGTTGGAGTACAAAATGTGCAATATATAAATTTCTAAAACATCCCAGAATTTCCCATTTTTTCTCAAAATCAAGTCAAAAATTCAAAAAGGGTAGGGATATTAACACGTTCAAAAAACCAGGTCTTACAATCTCTCCACTATAACAAAACACATCCCTGAGATATCAATGGAAACATAGATATGGAATAAAATATACGTATTCCGGTAAAAGTAAATAAATATACCATGGTATTATAGGTAATAGCTAAATTCATTACATGGATCCCCATATTAAGAATTTTCTAACTCGGTCTCAACCTGACATAACTCAAGAAAAGCAAACGTCCAACGTCCTATTTCCTGGACCCATGGACCTCCCATGACAAATCATCACCCCTGCACCTCATCAGTTCTCCGGTGTAATTTACAACACCCAAACGTTTCCCACATTGCATTGGTGTCCACCTCTACGAGGTCCTGCAACCATTGGTCACTCAATATAAAAACTAGTGTCATGCACCTCAAATAACCTCAATCCTAAATTCCACGATTCCCCCAACACCTCATGTAACCCGTATACTTGAAGCTCCTGATTCTATGCATCTATCACACACACACACACATATATATTTCACACACATGATATTGTGTAAATCCCACATCCCAACATCTAGTCTATGCACATATATTCTGTGAATCACGGGCACTCAAAACAAACATTCCTGAAATGGTCATTCCAGAATGAAAACAATGGAGCCACAACCACAATCACGGTGAACCTCTAACCATCATCGGCTCACTAGCCTGCTCAACTTCTGGTTACTCAACAGCATGCACCTGACTAGACACCAGGATACCTAAAGGCTTTCCTCCCTACGGTGCTGCCCCAAAAATTGGCCACTGACCACCTAGTTGGGTCCTACTGTCTCTACTGTGAACTACACATGTAGCTAAAACGCCACTAAAACCTCTTAGTACCTACCCTAATGAAACTCATGATGCCACTGTCTATCATTGTACCTCATTATAGGTGACATGAGAATGTTTCATGTGGAATCCCTTGAGATTCCCAACCTATCCACATGCCTGACACTACTTTGGATACCTACTGCACAATGTCCAGACATGCCCTCGATACCCACACTGAATGAAAAACATTGATGAAATTCTATGAGGTGGTGTAGCGAATTCCTTGGCATAATTGCCCTGTGGGAACTCATTCCATCATCACTTCCTATTTTCTGAACCATCACCTGAAGTCTTCAACCGACCTATGTGAGACCTCTCTTCCTCGTTTCCCTCTGCTATGAGTGCATGATTCGCGAACTCTACGAATGGTCTCAGCCTGAATATATTTACATTGATCCTAATTTTGTATTATAAGCCATAATCTAATCACCTCACCTTTGTTGAGTTATCTCTTACCATACCAGGCGCAATGTGAGAAAACTATGTGAATGTTGTTTCATAGTCCGCGACAGACATGTCTCCTTGCTGAAGGCTCCAGAACACCAGATCTCTTTCAGCACTCCATGTATCTAGGTAAAAGTGCTCAAAGAACATATCCTAGAAGTAATTACATGCTTGTCTCTCATGAATATGAGCCTGAACCTGTGCATCCCACCAACGCTTCACCGGTCCTCTCAACGTGTACATTGCAAGCTTGACCCTCTGCCCAAGATGCGTCTCGAGCTTCTCGATGATAGTCTATATGCTATCTATCAAGTTATCACCTGCATGTTGACCACCAACGCAATGAAAAAGTTATGGGTGTTGTGAATACAAATCTCGGAGCCTCCACCTACTGCTCATACACCACCTACAACGGATCCCGAACCTAATTGTTCTCCTACAACATTGTTTCATCACCTTCCTAGTGCTCCATCGGGTCGTATAGGAGTAACCCACTGAACACTAAAAATGGTCATACATCGCATATATATATTTATATAAATAATATATTCAACACAAATAAGGGAAAAAGTAATGTGGAAGCATAAAACAACAACCCATACCCTCCCTTATTCCAACCCAAGCCCACAGCATCCCAGCCTCATGGCCTTCATACCCAACTTCAACATAGTCATGTATCCAAAGTACCTTGGGCCATTACCATCCCGAAAACCAACGTTACCCCAAACCGATGAATAAGTCTCCAAATCATGATGATCAAAATAACCTCCACAACAGTACCAACCTTCTCATACCAGATCCAGATCAAAATACCCTGCAACATGCAATTCTAAAATATATAGAATTCATGGAATATCACATTGCAATAAACCATAAATTCTATCAGGAATTTCCCCCTTCACCTTTCAAGAGAATATATAGCATGGAAATTGTTATTATTCCCATGGTATTATCACTTCACAAAGAATACATGAATTTATGATGTTGAAATACCCTAAAAATATGCCTAACAAAGCCAAACAATTACATATTTCCTTACTGAGCCAAGGCCCAATTCTCCCATACTGCACCGGGTCATGGGTCACATATCATGATGAATAATACCACACACATGGTGAGCCACTGAGGTGGAAATCAAATAATCTTTAATCTATGAAAAATAAAAAATAGCAATTCCCACCCAAGGTTATATGGTCTATCAATCAAACCTGGGGCTACTGGAACACGAGTACAAGCTAGAATTCCAGTTCTAATTACCACATATCTCTAGCCTACAACATCCCAAATAGTAAACTGTGATAAATAAAAAAGAGAAGACTCAATCTCATTAGTATCCAGCAAAACACTACTACTATATCCATGTCATGAACTACCTTGATACCAATTTGTAACATGTAGAACCGAAACATGAACAAGAAAAGTACTAAATGGGTCATGTGTTACTACATTAGGCGCGCCTCCCCGAATGCCAAAGGTCGTCGACTAGAAGCGATGGTCTGAAAAGGTATAGTGTGGTGGTTATACCCTCTTTGATGAAAATAATGGTATTGGTCTGAGTATTAATATAAAACATGTAGAAGAAATAAATGACTCTGGAGACTTCAACAAAACCCCTAGAGCGGAAGCACAATCAATTATTGATAAAAACAATAGTATTTTAGATATAAAAACTACAAAATGTAAACATACTGAATGCTAGTAACCAATTTCAACAACAACTAAACAATAATCATGCATCCATAGCAGGACATACATGTCAATATATATATATATATAAAAGGGACCAATGGTTAACCAATAGTTTCTATATTTTAATGTAATCATGCTGATAAAAAAATAGAATCAAAAAATGTAACTCTATCTTGGAATGACCTCAAGGTCCATACCATCTCCATACAACAACTAATACAATCCAGAACCTAAAGCTAAACTTTTTCCTTCACATAAATACATACAGTTCACATGCATCGCAAAGTTCCAATGCAGGGTGTGACGTGAATCCCATTAGGATACTACCCAATGGTGGATACCCAATATAAGTGTATAAGAAGGCATGAATTTATAAGTAATGTAGTAAATAATACGATGCACAAAAATACATAAACACCACTGTTGCTCAGTAGACACCATGGAGTGTCGCCTTCTTCGGCCAACACTGGAATCTTTGTCAGGTAACCCTTCACCATGTTCCTCCTAACACCTCATGTCTCAAGTACTGATGACCTGAATACACACCCAAACAATATTATTCCTGATCAAAAGAACATGCCTACCCCTGGCACAACAACCAGAGGAGCAGTGATGCCTGTTCTCTATTAGGAACTAGAGGGACAAAAATGTCTACCCTCAACATAGTTACCGGAGGGACATTGATGTCTTCTCTCTAACCAGTAACTAGAGCGACATATATGTCTTCACTCAAATCATAGAGAGCCTCTAGAACCCAACCAGATAGCCTCTATTCTATCCCCTTAAGTCTCCCCTCCTTCTATGTGTCTTCCTATGGAAATCACCCCCATTCAAATTGTACCTATCTTCATCTATCGGGGCCTCAATCCAAAATGTGGTCAATACTGCCTCATCCTGTCTTCTACCGTTGTGAACAATACTCAAATTTTTAGGAGATCAGTTGTAATGACCCGAAATTTTCAAGGAAATTTTTTCTAATACTTTGAAATTTTTATAGTACGCAGTTTCTGACGGCGCTTGATTCCGAGACTCGGTGTTCTTGGAATCAATTTTCAAAGTTTATCTCAGGTACGTTCAGTGAACGAACGAGCGGGTTTTTATATCATTTGAACAGGTGCTCGAAATTAAAATCTGAGGGTACTAATGAACTCGCAGCGCCAGTAGTTTCTTAAGGGGGCACTTACCGTAGTTGCGTTCGCAAAAGAGGAGAAGTTCATTTTTGGGGGTTTGTTTAAGAAATAAAAAAAATGACGGAACAATTTTTTTTATTTTTGTAAGGGTGGTTTTTCCCTCCCATGGGTAGTTAAGGATGGGGCTTGTAGCCACTTAACTACCCAAGTGTGGGTGTTAGAGAGGTGGGGTCCGCACTACCCCCACCATTCAATTCCCTCTAAACCCATTAGTAAACCCCCCCATAAATTTTGACAACCTCCTTTAATTGTCACCTCAACCCATTAAATTATGTCAACTCATAATTTAATGAGGAACCTCCCCCCTTCCTTTTTTTAAAATTAACAGCCAATGTATTTAATTAAAAGGGAACATTCACTCTCCCTTCCTGAATTAAATACGGGGGAGATTCATTACGTGTGAAATTAAGTAATAGGTGAAGCTATTATTTAATTTTGGGAAGATCATCATTGGTGAAGGAAAAAAGAACATGCGGGAAACTCTTGAGCTTTGGATGAAGAGCAGAGCCTCCGACGAAGAATGAAAAAGAACGCTGGTTCCTCAGAGATCGGCAGCACCGTGTACCGCAACGCCTACGATCCTCTTCTCCGCGACGCCGTGTACCACAACGCCGACGATCATCTTCCCTGACAAGGTAGGGGTTTATTTTTGATAATGATAATACTCCCATGTTTTTTCCTCTATAACATGAATTTGGATCAAATCTTAATCAAATTGATCCCGGAACTATTTTTTATTTTTGTGGGAAATTGTTGGGAGTTGTTTCAAACCTCTAACGCGGTGGGTGTGAAAAGCGAACAAGTCTGAACCAACCTTTTTTTATGTTGATGCGCAGGATGTTGAGCGATGATGGAACATGACTGCAATGGAATTTGAAGGTCGTCGCAGTGAAGAGTGGGTCCCGAGATGATCGTAGGCACATATTGGAGCAATAACGGACGACCAGAACAACTAAGGAGGCCAGTGGGAATTTCCGGCGATGCGGGCCGCCGGTAGGGTAGCGGCCGGCCACCCAGAGACGGAAGCGCCCTGGTGCACCGGTGACATGTGGCCGGATCCCAAGGCCGCGCGGGATCCGGAAGGGATGCAGCGACCGCATGCCGCGTCCGTGGATCACAAGGGAAGGGGGACCGCGTCCCCCCCTACTGGGCCAACTGGTCGAGCCAGCGCGCCCCCTCGGCCGAGCCGGGATGGTTCACGCCCAGCCTAGCTAGAACCGGTCCCGAGTCGGGTCAACCCAGTTCAGGCCGACCCAGGCAGGGTGGGGCCAGGCCGTGTCGGGCCCAGACCCCCCACTTCAGACTGTTTTCAGTCAATTGCCCATAACATGTACTGCATTCCTCCAATTTATGAACCATCAGTTGCGTTGGGATCCTTTGATCGAGACGGGTGTTTTAGTATATTACACTCAAGGTTTTGTTGAAGTTTGGGTACGACTGGGTTGATTCGAACACAAAACCAATCGGGCCCTCAGTGTAGAAACGCTTATAACATAAGTTCCGGACCTCTGATTAACGTGCCGTCAACTTTTTTGAATTCCTCTTAGTGATAAGTTTCTTTTCGCTTACTTCGCTCGAGGTTTAGACACAGCTGGAGTACAGTCGGGTTGGTTTAGCTTAAAAACTAACCGGGCCCCTGGGACGGAAAAGCCAATATCTCTCAGACCGGGCGTCCGATTGATGCGCCGTCTGTCGCATTGTGTTCCTTTTGACAAGGCGAAACAATGGGATACATCAACTCCGGACATCGTGATAGTTGATGTATCTCCCAATTGGCTCGTGGAGGGGACCCTCCTCGAATCGAGCGTGCTGCGTGCGGGAACCCTAGAGCTGGCAGCGATTGCGACGACGACGACTTCTGTACTTGGATCCTCCGTGTGTTCGGAAGCGACGTCGACTGTACTAGAATCCTTTGTGGGTTCGACGGAGATGACTACTATTCTTGTATCCTATGTGGACCCTATAGTACTTGACTACTATTCTAGTATCCAATGTGGGTCCAGTAGTATTTGACTCTGTACTTGTATCCTATGTAGGTCTGGCAGAGTAGCTGGACCTGTATAATTTGTGTGTCTGACAGCTTAGCTGGTCTTGTATCCTATGTGGGTCTGACAGCATAGATGAATCAGTGGCTACATCTGATCATCTCTATGGCCTTACGAAGAAGTATACCTGTGTGATCTGATTCTTGACTTCCAATCATTTTCTTCGATACAATTGAATTTCTTTCCTATGTGGATTGGGTTATGCTTTCCTGTGTGTATTTGGTTGTACCTTCCTGTGTGGACAAGATCAAACTTGGGCTTAGATGTTGGAGCCGAATTAGAATTGATGACTTAGGTATATGTATGGGAATATACCTAAGTAGAGTTGGTTGTTACTTCGTAACTGTATCTTTCCTTTGTGGTTTATCCTTCGTTGAATCTGGGAGACCATCGGGGGTGTTGGGGTCCCTACTAAGTAGCGTATACTCACCCCTACACGGGCTATGCCCGCACTACGTTTTGTTCGATGCAGACGATGGACAGTGCCGATCGATGTAGGAGATCATGGAGGTGGACGGTATCTGGAGGTGGATCATTGGACAAGAAGTACACAGAGCGGACGGCTGGAGCCAAGGAGCAGAGGAGACCATCTGTACCCACCATTCATGTGGGATATCTAGAGGATGGCTCGGTGTTACTGATTTATTTTTCTGCAGCTGTACTCTCTTTTCAGTTGTACTTTACTTTTAGTCGGGTTTGTATTCTGGCCCATTTAATTTCTAGCACTTATTTTTGTACATAGTTTACTTAGTGTTTACTTCAGCTTACATAATCTGTGGTGTTTTTCTCTTACATAAACGCAATGCCTTCCCTTATACCGGGATTTACGCCTTTGGTGCTAGTCGCCAGCCCCTGGCCTATGGAAGGCGGGTTTGGGGTGGCTACGGCACGGGTCCCGAGGACGGGTTGTGAAAAATTGGTATCAGAGGAGTCGGTTCTACTGTAGAACTCAGGACTCTGATAATTCCTTCTCTGTGAGGCAATAATGTTTAGATTAATGAGTGTGGTTATCAGTCCAGGGAGTCCAGTGTCGGTGCGGGGGCCGACATATCCATACAACAACACCCTGACTTATGATTTCCATCTCAGTACACGCAAACATTGGTTGCATGTTTGTTTTAAAGGTTTTCTTTTTGATTAATTTATGTCAGCTCACCAGGTATGATGTATTAACCGTGGAACATCTGTTTATTTTCAGGATGGCCCCACGACAACAGCTAGCTAGTGTTCCCAGTTACATGTCGGATGGCAGCCCACCGAGCGACGAGGCCTTGGTGCAGGTCCCCATTACGGTAGAGGCACAAACATTACCTTTACCCACTGAGCCACCGATGGTACCAACCCCAGTGGCGGAGAGTGCACGCCACCTCAGCGCATTGCACGTGTGTCAGAGGAAGATGCTTCCCAGGTTCCGCAGAGAGATGGATCCTCAGGTAGCCGAGGATTGGCTGGAGGCTATCATCAGAGCCTTCAGGTTGGTAGGGATGCCAGCAGACCTCATGGTGGTCCTTGTCGCTAGTCTCATGCATGCAGAACCAAGTAGATGGTGGAGCTTGATTCTCCGGGTGAATGATGAGGCGTCTCATTTCTAGACGGACTTTGAGAGCCTCTTACGCTCAGAGTTCGTACCAGCCATCTTCTATGTGGTGCTCATCCAGGAGTTACTACAGCTGTGGAAGGGCAGCATGTCAGTAGCCCAGTACTTGGCGAGATTTACCGTCCTCTCGCGTTACTCCAACGTCATGGTATGGGACCCATTCTTTCAGGCCCAGACCTTTGAGAAGGGGATGAGGCATTAGATCATAGCATCAAAGATTCCACACAGTATACCAACCTAGGAGGGGGTGCTGGAGCGAGCCCTACTAGTGGAGAGCTTTCTCATCGAGCAGCCATCAGTAGAGAGACCCACCACAGGACGGCACTGATCATAGTCTTCTACAGCAGGCAGTCGACAGATGATGGAGGGATCCAAGCGGACCAGGCCGTCAGGTGGGTGACCTCAGGACACGTGTTTGGGTGTGTGGGTCACACGGCACAGAGCCAGCCTTCCGAGGAGAAGACAATGTTATGCATGCGGCGGGCAGAGCCACATGGCTCGGGACTGCCCGACCCGCCATACAGATGAGCAGCAGACAGGGGAGGGACCTCCGAGGAAGAGGTAGAAGTTCGACTGTGGTGGTCCACATGGAGTGGGAAGACAAGGCAGAGGAGATGGCTGAGCGGCGGGTGGTGGACGACACTTCGAGGCTCTACCACCACCACCCCCAGGAGGTCCACCCCGACCACAGGGAGCTATCGGGCAGAGGCAGGCTCAGCTCTGGCCAGCAGAGGCTTACGACCACGGTGCACCCAAAATGATTCTAGGTATTATCTATGTCTACTCCACCCTTGCTGCAGTTCATATAGATAAAGGTTCGAGTCATTCTTTTATTGTTGTTTCCCTTGTTCGGAGCTCAGATATTCTAATGGAGTCGTTGGATCGATCCTTGCGGCTAGAGACTCCTATGGGAGTAGACTCGATGATTATGCACTGGTGCTGGAAGTGTGAGATTACTCTAGGAGGAGAGAGCTTCGGCTATGATCTTCTTGTTGCGGCGTTGTGGACTTACGATTTCATCTGGGGTATAGACTGGTTATCTACAGTCCATCCCCAGATGGACTTTATTAGGCACAAGGTGCGGTGTGTCCTCACGGATGGGACCAGGTTCACCTTCACTGGCGAGAAGGGAACCTTCACAGCAGAGGATGGACTCACAAAGAAGAAAGGGTAGTTGATCACACATCAGTTGACTAGTATCATTCTCCGAGTAGTCGACGTGCGGATTCCGAGTTTTCCTATAGTGGTGGACCAATATGCGAAAGTTTTTCCTGACGATGTTCCAAGACATCCTCCTCGCATGGAGGTAGCATTCTACATATACTGGTACCCTGGTACATCACCTATATCCACCCTAGCGTATCAGATGGATCCCTCCGAGCTTCCTGAGCTGCGGGTAGAGGTGGAGGACTTGCAGGAGAAATGTTTCATCCGACCCAGTATTCACCCTGGGCTTCTCCGGTCATTTTCGCCAAGAAGGAGGATGGGGGCTTGCGACTGTGTGTCGATTACCATTACCTAAACCAAGTGACTGTGAGGAACACGTATCCGCTTCCGAGGATTGACAACCTCTTCAATCAGCTCAAGGGATCACGTTGGTTCTCAATGATAGACCTCAGGTCAGGCTATCATCAGCTCCGAGTTTGGGACGAGGATGTGCAGAAGACGGACATCAGCTGTTGGTATGGACACAATGAGTTCTTGGTCACGCCCTTCGCTGTTACCAATGCTCCAGTAGTGATCATGACTCTCATGAACAGGATCTTCCAGCCCTACCTCGATCTTTTTGTCGTAGTATTCATTGATGACATACTGATTTACTCGACTATAGAGGAGGTGCACGCCTAACACTTATGGTTTATACTGGAAACACTCAGAGAGCACCAGCTTTATGGTAAGATCTTGAAGTTCCAATTCTGGCATTGAGAGGTCCACTTCTTGGGGAACATCATCTCTAAGGCGGGAGTTGCAGTGGATCCAGAGAAGGTTGAGGAGGTACTTGGTCGGGAGCCGCCTAAGAGTGTGATGGTGGTGCGGAGTTTCCTAGGTCTGGCGGGGTACTATCAGATATTTGTGCCAGACATTTCCAGAGTTGCAGCACCGCTTTCAGATTTGACGAAGAAGGGGAAACCCTTCCTGTGGTCAGACAGATGTCATCAGAGCTTCTAGAAGCTGAGGTGGAGAATGACCAACGCGCCCATCTTGAGGCTACCGGAGGAAGGCGTAGGGTATGTAGTTTACTACGACGCATCAGGGAAAAGACTCCGGTGTGTCCTGATGTAGGAGCGGGCAGTGATCGCTTACGGTTCACGATAGTTGAGGCCGCACAAGAAGAAATATGCTACCCATGACCTGGAGTTAGCAGTAGTGGTCTTCACCCTGAATATGTGGCGACACTATCTGATGGGCGAGCTCTTTACAGTCTACTCTGACCACCAAAGTCTCAGGTAAATCTTCTCAAAGATGGACATGAACCTTAGATAGTGGTGATGGCTCGAGTTCCTCAAGTATTATGACATTGAGATTGTCTATACTCATGGTAATGGGAACATTGTGGCTGCTGCTCTCAATAGGAGATCGGGCATTCAGCTACCTGGAGAGATGAAAGAGCAGTTAGCCGCTTTGCAGATAACCTTTGTGGATAGAGATGGGGCAGCCTTTCTTCAGTCCCTCACAGTCACTCCTCCACTACATCAGTGGGTCAGAGAGGCAAAGTGTGGGGACGTTTACTGTGAGACACAGAGTGCACAGATTTCCAAAGGACATGCACCTAATGGATTTTCTGTAGGGGATAGCACGTCATCCTTTTCAGAGGATGTACCATGGTACCCGCTGCTTTATGGGAGGAGGTGCTGAGAGAGTTCCACACTTCCCCTTTAGCGGTACATCCTTGAGTAGCGAAGATGTACGAGGATGTCAGACGACACGACTGGTGGCCGGGTATGAAGAAGGATGTGGCAGAGTTTGTTTCGCGATGCCTCACCTCTCAGCAGATGAAGGCGGAGCACCAGGTACCAACAGGCTTGGTATTGCCCTTGGAGGTCCCAGAGTGGATGTGGGACGATATATCTATGGATTTCATGACTGGACTTCCACGTACTTCCATAGGACACGACTCCATTTGGGTGATTGTAGACCGACTCACCAAATTGGCCCACGTCTTACCTATCAGATAGAAGGGCTCATTAGAGAGCTTAGGGAGGCTCTACGTTCAAGAGATCATACGAATTTATGGTGTTCCATCATCTATCGTCCTTGATCGAGATGCTTGCTTTACTTCCCAGCTTTGGAAGAAATTATAGGAGCCCTTTGGGACGCAACTACGCTTGACCACTGCCTTTCACCCACAGATAGATGTCCAGACAGAGAAGACCATTCAGACACTATAGGACATGCTTCGTGCATGTTTCCTTGACTTTGGTCGCATCTGGGTGGATCACCTACCCTTGGTGGAGTTTGCGTAAAACAATAGCTATCACTCCACCATTGGGATGGCACCATACGAGACCTTGTACGACCGACCATGCAGATTGCCTCTGTGCTGGACAGACTCTATGGAGTTAGTACTTGTAGGACCAGAGATGATCCTAGACACGACATAGAAGGTACAAGTTATACAGGAGCGGATGAGGACTTCTCAGAGCCGATAGAAGTACTGTCCTGACAGGAGACAGAGAGCACTATAGTTCGAGGATGGCGCCCACGTTTTCTTATGGGTCCCACCTGGACGTGGATTACGGAGATTTGGCTGAGGCGGAAAGTTATCTTCATGCTTCATCGGGCCATTTTAGGTCCTCAGCAGGGTAGGCAAGGTGGCTTACCACCTGGCCCATCCACCTTAGTTGCACTGGGTGCATGATGTCTCCCACATATCTCAGATGAAGAGATGCCTGCACAACACGACGCATATCATTGATCACACGGAGTTGGACATCGATGATGGGGGAACTTTTGCAGAGGACCTGGTGGAGATCACAGATCGACAGGAGTGGTTCCTACATGGATGGTCGATACCTCTGGTTCATATTCATTGGCAGCATGGGAACCTCTAGGAGAGCACAAGGGAGCGCGAGGCTCAGATGCATTCTATGTACCCTCATCTGTTCCCCTAGTTTAGTTATAGCTTTATGGGGACGTAAATCCCTGAGGTGGGAGTAATGTAAAGTCCAGGAATATTCAAGGAAATTTTTTTAATACATTATAATTTTGCGAGTACGTAGTTTCTGACGGCTCTTGATTCCGAGGCCCGGTGTGCCCGAAATCAATTTTCGAAGTTTAGCTCGGGTACATTTAGTGACCGAACGAGTGGGTTTTTCTAACTTTTGAACCAGTGCTCGGAATGAAAATCAGAGGGCACCGATGATCACATAGCACCGATAATTTCTTAAGGGGGACCTTACCATAATTACATTTGCAAAAGAGGAGAAGATAATTTCTGGGGTTTTTTTAAGAAATAAATAAAAATTGATGGAACAATTTTTATTATTTTTGTAAGGGTGGTTTTTCCCTCACATGGGTAGTTAAGGGTGGGGCTCACAGCCACTTAACTACCAAAGTGTGGGTGTTAGGGAGGTGGGGTCCACACGACCCCACCATTCAATTCCCTCCAAACCTATTAGTAAACCCCACATTAATTTTGACAACCTCCTTTAATTGTCACCTCAACCCATTAAATTATGTCAATTCATTATTTAATGGGGAACCTTCCCCCTTCCTTTTTTTTAAAAATTAACATCCAACGTGTTTAACTAAAAGGGAACCCTCACTCTCCCTTCCTGAATTAAATACGGGGGAGATTCTTTAAGTGTGAAATTAAATAAGAGGTCAAGCTATTATTTAATTTTGGGAAGAGCATCGTTGGCGAAGGAAAAATAATGTGGGGGAAACTCTTGAGATTTGGATGAAGAACAACAGACTCCGATGAAGAACGACAAAGAATGGTGGTTCCTTGGAGTTCGGCAATGTCGTGTACCGCGACGCCTATGATCCTCTTCTCCATGATGTCGTGTACCGCGACGCCGACGATTGTCTTCGCTGTCGAGGTAGGGGTGTATTTTTTAGAATGATAATACTCCCATGTTTGATTTCCTATAAAAGATGAACGCATATCAACTATTTATCAAATTGATATGCGAACTATTTTTAATTTTTTGCGGGAAATTGTTGGGAGTTGTTTCAAACCACTAACGCGGTGGGTGTGGACAAACGATCAAGTCTGAACCCATTGTTTTTTTGGATCTTGATGCACGGGACGTTGAGAGATGATAGAACAGGACCACAAAGGTGTTTGAAGATCGTCACAGTGAAGAGCGGGTCCCGAGATGACCGTAGGCGCAGACGAGAGCAAAAACGGACCACCAGAACGTCTCCGGTGGCCTTTGGAAATTTCCGGCGATGCGGGTCTCCGCCGCGGCAGCGCCAGTGGCCGGAGGTGGTGACGCCCCAGTGCGCCGCCGGCAGAAGCCACCACGGCTGAAGATGTGGCATCAGGCGGCCGGATCCCGCGGTTGCGCGGGATCTGGAGGGGACACGGCGACCGCGTGCCGTGTCCGTGGAGCGTAAGGGATGCGGGACCGCATCCCCCCCTTCTCGCCCCCCCCCCCCCCCCGCTGGGCTGGGTTGCGCCCTGCCGGGTCGGACCCGGACCCGGGTCGGGTCGCCCCGGTTCGGGCAGACCCAGGGGGGGTTAGGTCGGGCCCAGACCCCCCACTTCGGATTGTTTTCAGTCAATTGCCCATAACATGGGCTATAGAAATCCAATGGATGCACGGTCTATTGCATTGGGATCCTTGGATTCAGACGGTCGTTTTGGTATATTACACTCAAGGTTTTGAAGAACTTTGGGTATGACCCGGTTGGTTCGAACACGAAACCAACTGGGCCCTCGGAGCGGAAACGCTTATAAGTTAAGTTCGGGACATCCGATTGATGTGCCGTCATCATTTTTTAATTCCTCTTAGTGAGAATGTTCTTTTGGATTACTCTTCTCAAGATTTGGATATAGCAGGAGATTGGTTGGGTTGGTTTTAGCTTAAAACCTAACCAGGCCCCTGGGACGAAAAGCCAATATCTCTCAGACCGAGCGTTCGATTAGTGCGTCGTCTGCCGCGTGGAGTTCCTTTCGACGAGATGGAACATTGAGATAGATAAAATCTGGACTTCGTGATAGTTGACGTATCTCCCCCTTGGTTCTTGGAATGGACCCTCCTGAAATCGAGTGTGCTGTGTGCGGGAACCCTAGAGCTGGCTACGATTGCGACGACGAAGACGACTGTACTGGGATCTTCCGTGGGTTCGGCAGTGACGATGACCAGACTGGAATCCTCTGTGGGTTCGACGACGATGACTACTGTTCTTGTATCCTATGTGGGTAAGGCAGTACATGATTACTGTTCTTGTATCCTATGTGGGTTCGGCAGTATTTGACTCTGTACTTGTATCCTATGTCGGTCCTGCAGAGTAGCTGGTCTTGTATCCTTTGTGGGTCTGACAGGTTAGCTGGTCTTGAATCCTATGTGGGTCCGACAGCATGGATGAATCAGTGGATATATATGTTCATCTCTATCGCCTTATGAAGAAGTATACCTGTGTGAGATGTGTCTTGAATTACAATCATAATCTTCAATATGATTGAATTTATCTCCTGTGTGGATTGGGTTATGCTTTCATGTGTGGATTGAGTTGTACCTTTCTGTGTGGACTAGATCGAACATGGGCTCAGATGTTGGAGCCGAACTAGAATTCACGGCTAAGGTATATGTATGGTTATATACCAAAGTTGAGTTGGTTGTTACTTTGTGATTGTATCGTTCCTTTTTGGTTTATCCTTCGTGGATTCTGGGAGACCTTCGGGGGTCTCAGGGTCCCTACTGAGTAGCATATACTCACCCCTACACGGTCTACGCTCGCAATACGTTGTGTTGGATGCAGACGATGGGCATCGTTGATCGAGGTAGGAGCTCATGGAGCTGGGCGGTACCTGGAGGTGGATCACTGGATGAGACGTACACGGAGCGGACGACTGGAGCCGAGGAGCAGAAGAGACCATCTGTACCCACCCTTCAGGTGAGATTTCTAGACGACGGCTCAGTGTTGCTGCTTTATTTTTCTGCTGTTGTACTCTCTTTTCAGTTGTAATTTACATTCAGTTGGGTTTGTATTCAGTCCCATTTAATTTCCAGCACTTACTTTTTTACATAGTTTACTTATTGTTTACTTGAGCTTCCATACTCTGTGGTGTTTGTTTTCTTACATAAAGGGAATGAATTCTCTTATACTAGGAGTTACGCCTTTGGTGATAGTCTCCAGCCCCTAGCCTGTGGAAGGCTGGCTTGGGGTAGTCACGGCACGGGTCCCGAGGACGGGTCGTGACATCAGTAATCCCCAAAATAATTTCCAAAGCCACAACATTTCTAACACATCGTGCCCCTGCTACCATATAGATCAAGTTGGATAGTCTTGCCATCATGTTACTCATGTCATTCCCAACATGACAGTCACACTTCTTCAAGATGACATCCATGAAACCTAATCCCATGGTCAAAACCACCCAATGTAATCCTGGCCAAGCCCAACCAGTGATCAACATCATTCAACAATACCTAGTTCATGCGAAACACAACCCAAAGGATCCATCATATGAAATATCAAACATCGCATATATAATCAAAATAAATACATCTAACTATAAGAAAAACTAAATAGTTTAGTTTCACTAGCCATGTTCTCCCTTACTCATGATTAACAGGTTTCTACTCAGCAGTTTAAATCAAAACTTTTCAATTATACACATTTTGGAACCCCCACCTAAAATTCCCCATATGAGAAATGACATATAACCTGGCCTTGATCAAGTATAACAATGTGATTAAATACCCAAAAATATCCCATAAGGTATAAAATCAATTTAATATAAGGAAACATGAGTCTTTCTCAATACTAGACAATATGCAAAAATGACACAACTCCCAAATGACATCAAAAACACAAAATAATGTATGAAACACCTACATAAGACTCATAGATTTAGAAACATCTGATATCAATCTCCAATTCATAGCTGATATTCGTAGATTTAATTATCTGTTACATCTCAACAATTCTTCTCAGATGGAAACTGCGATGTGTGAGGCAAAGAAACCAGAGTGAAATAGGGTGTGTGGGTATAGCCTTCACTGTGTTATCCTAGAGCCACAGAGGGTTTGAATAACAGATGCTAGATGAAGAATATATGAGGAATAATGTTCTCAATCACTCGAAGAAACACAATTTTGAAAATGGATAATAACAAGTTAGTTTCAGAGAAGAGACGCGACACTCTCCCATATAAATGAATAAAAATTAATGTACACTGCTTGTATTAAGGACTAAGCACAATAAACCACCTTTGTTAGTACTCCGACTTAAGCGGAGGTAGACACACAGCTTGGACATGCCACATGGGTTAACACAAGACTATTATTTAGTTGATCCATGGAAGGAAGATACATGACATGTCAAGTAACACTACACTCTATGTTGTAGGAAATTATTACACGGTCACCACATGACATGTACTTGATCAGCTTGTGAAATGTACACGCCTAACACACAAACTACGTGTACTTTGTAGTAAATGTATTATAATCTAAAAAATTATACAACTTCCCGGATTTTCCATGTATTTCTCAGAAATAAGTCCAAAATTCAAACAGGGTCATGATTTTGACCCATTACAAAAATTGGGATTCTTACACTGTTCATGTTTGGGACATTACATCGGAAGAAATTTGTTTTATTAAAAGATTTAAATAGTGTATTTTGTTTCAGAATGGATCCTCGTGACTTGGAGTCGATGTTATTTTATATTAACATGCTTTATTAAATGTGAACATTATTTTTAAATGTGTTCTGGATAATTGGTCACATTGGGTATCCTGGGGTGCATCATGGATTGACTTTTCACTCTTACAATTTTTAATAAATAAATTTTTTTATTTAACATTAGTATCTGTTATTACATAAGTGGTTATATTGGTTTGATCCCCCATTGTCATGGATTGTGGATTTTCTTTGATGTTTATAGAATATACACATTGATTAGAGCCCAAATGATGTGTGTTTACTATTATGGATCTTGTTTGTGAAACTATATCTAATAACATGAGGGGTGTGGGTGTATTAGATTATTAATGGTTAATATTAATCCCCATATGATCATGTTCCATCAATAATAAAAATATACACATCTCCACTTCCTAAATAAATACATCAAAAAAATGAATGCTTGCATGAGAAAAAATAATTTTACTTGCATCACTGTCAATATTCTATGTCCAGTGATCATACAATGAAAATTTTCTGATTTATCAATTATAGGAAGTCTCAATAAAAAACTATCTTTCCTTATATCTTCAATACCCAGGTTATTAGATATTACAATTTTCGGGGTGGACACAATGTCTATCCAATTTCATGACCATTCACAATATAATTCTCACATCTCTCTCAACAAATGTGCAATCATTATCGCTTCAGAATAATCACTTATTTATCTAAATAAACATGGAATTGTGACCACATATATTAGTGTGTCATGAAGTAATATTTTAGTTTAGAAGATGAAATCCAATTTTATCTGTTCTATTAGTTGGTAGAAATTAATTTCATGCCCTAGTTTCAGTATCTCTGTGAACGTCCTTCAATCTTTAGTGAGCTTTATTGCACCGTGTGGAACGCGTTCTTTGTGGAAAAAAAAAATTATTCATGAACCACCATTACTTAAAGGATAATTGATTCATCATAAAAAATTATTCCCTATAGGCCTTCTATACTTATAATTATTTCTCCCTTATAAACTATTCCACCATCATAGATTCCTCCCTCGAGAACTAGTGAAGACATACCTAAATTCACACAATGAATATCATATTTATTTAAATTAAATCAATTTATGTATATGATTTGGTTATAATATAAAAAAATAGTCCCATAAACCCCTCTAATAATAATGATTGAATATTCATATGTAGTACTACCTTTATTGTGAACTCACCATGTGGCGCACATAACACCTTTATCCAATATGGTTGATTATATCATTTAAAAATGAACATGACATGTAAACACATTAAATCATCATTGTTGTCCACAAATTAAGATGTTCTAATGAATAATGATCCTCTAAAAAATTATTTCTCTCTTGGGAAATGAATTTTTATTTCGTTAATGTTGCACCCATTTCGGTTCGCATAGCACAGTTCTCTTTTCAGAGGACATAATTCACCACCCTAATAAAAAAATTATTTAGTTCCCCTATAGTCTAAAATCTACTTTGAGGTCCTCATGGAAAAAAATGCATAAATCATTCCAATTCCCTAAAACATCCCTATTTTATGGCCTCAAAATTTTGAAAACACTGTGAATCTTCTCCACCATAAACAAATCCTCTTCGATAACATAAACCGTAATAAAACATGATCAAATGACATTGTCAAAAAACAAAATCACCCCAAAACACAGAGACAATTCCTTGAGTTATTTGACCGATATATATTTTATCACATTATTGAATATATAATGGTTATTTTTGAAGGGATTTTCAAATATATTATCCATGGTTATGTTCCTGTTTTATCTCATACGAGACATATTCCAAAATTTGATGAATATGGTTTTCAATTTCGAAAAAAATAGAATGTTTTATATAAATGGATTAACATTACATAAATCATTTATTATTTTTTTATTAAACAAAAGATAAAATGAGTTATTGTTATTATAACAAGAATAGATTATTTGGTGGTATCCTACTAGGATTTATGCTCACATCCTAGATTTTTATTCAACTATGATATAGGATCACATCCTAGAATTTTAATTTGGATGGTTATAATTTTTTTTAAGCAAATAAAAAAGTGATTTAAATTGTGTAACCTTTTGGATTATCCTAATTTAATTTTCCTTTATAGATAAATGGTTTTGTGGTTTTATATGGCCAAAAAATGATTTGTTTTGACTATCCATGATTTATCTTTCTTCTTTTGCCTATTTTTCTTGTGTTTATATACCTCATGGATATTTTCGCTTACTTGTGCATTGAAACATTAGGTTCAACCTTATTCATATATTTTTTGTCAAACTATTATTCCATCTTTTAATTTGAAATGTAGTGAGATATTTCAACTGACTTGTTATTTTGAATAAGGCTAGTTCATTATATCCCCTAACTGAGAAATTGAGCTTATCCATTTTATGTTTTCCTTTTCCTCAAGTTATGATGATGATGATTATCTATGATATACCTATATGGGAATCATATTTTTAGACATAAGTGATATATAATGAATAATTATTATAAAATACCAAATTCATTATTTGATAAATTTAATTCCATATGGAAATGAAATATATGGGTTTTTTAGTTAAATGTTTTACTTAACTCTCAAAAACAAAAAACCCAAATCCATTTTGTTTTTTAAGTGATATAATATTAAAAATTTATATATTAATATGGGTAGGTTATGTTTTCATCACTTCATTTATTTTCAATTATTGTATATAAATAATTGTTAATTATCAATAGATTCTAGAGCATGGGACCCATTAATAAATTACAATCTATCATATAATTAGATTTACTCAGACCTATGAGACATCTAAATTTTTTTTTCACATTTATACTCTAATGCAAAAATTCCATAGATGGTGGGTTTACATAATGTATGATAATCTATTTGAGGGTCTAACATGGTCTATGTTCAATGGTATGTTTAATAAAAAAATATCCAGTGGTGTTGAAAATTTCCATGGCTAGTGATTTTGTGACCCTATATCAAGGGTATCAGTTTATTTTAGATTATTCTAATTTTCATCTAAATATAGTTCATTTATAAGTTGAGATCATAATGGATGTTTAATTAAAAATTGTAATTTAATATGAGAATAATGGTGGAATTTAGATAAATATTTTTTCATTTCATCGTGTTGACCAATGTGTATTTGTTTAACAAAGTAGTGATGGCTGAGGTAGATATGGTAGGAAATGATATGTTTAGTTTTTCCGGAACAGGTATAGGGGTATTTCATATTTACTCATATGTTTAAAAGGTGATTCAAAAGAAATATCAATGATGTAGTTATGAGATATTGAAAAATCAATGTGAATCCATTACAAATATAGCTTTGAGGTTTATTCTATTAGTTTTCATCCAATGTAGAATTTCAATTCATTATAAAACATATTTTAATGATGTTTTGAAAACTATCCATTTATTTGAGTGAATAGATCATCTTCACAACTTTTATAGAATATCTCCTTAGACATGTATGGATGGTTCTTGAAATACCAGTTACATCATTGTATATATAAGTGAATATATGGTCGAATGGACCATTCTGTATTGATTTTAGTAATTCATTATGATGAGGATTGATTATCTATATGAGAAGAAGTCTAAGAGTTAACTTGAATCTATGTGTTTATATGTATCACAGAATGTACTGTTTGAATATTGATTCACGATTTTCTACATTATTGGTATAAAGTTTGTTGGATCTTCCATTTACTTGGATTAATTTTACATAAGTTTAACAACTATTTCATGTCATCTAAATTGATATATATACTAGGAATGTGATTTGTGTTGATTCTGTATGAATAAGGTCATTATTATCATTTGATAAATTTATAAGAGAATGGTTTCAAGTGATCTTCATCACTTGTAATAGTCTAAAATTATGTGATCATGTGGTATTGTATTGATGATGATCAAATAATCCTTGATATTATCTTTGTTATGAAATGGATGTTTAGATGTAAATTGTAACCTGATTTTAGTCATTAAAGAGTTCATACCATTTATGTAATGACCCTGACCCCAGTAGCTTGGAGCCAGTGCCTTATATTAATACATTTTCATGTATAAAAGATGGATTCAAAATTTAAATATCAGTATATTAGATTGAAAATCCATATTACATACATGATCTTTACATTTCAACTTAAAAGGAAATAATATATAGATATTATTTTGGGAATATCCATAAAATCAAAGGTTGTCTTTGTATGTAATTCATAATATACATCTCCGCGTCATAGGTGAATACAAAATAGGTGATATCATATGATTAGTAATGGTACATTATATATTATAAGCTAAAAAACAATAAGGCATGGTTAATGAATAGAAACAAATTCCATTATAACATAATCTTCACCCTAATATGGCATGAATGAAATATGAATAAATAATGACATAGAAATAAAAACATGAAACGTAACAATAGATATCATAAATGTATAATAATACCATGATTTATAGATTAAAACTTTCATAATTTTGGAATACATAATTTCTAACATCAGAAAAATACTATCGAGGACTCAACCGAGACATCTGAAAATAAATCTTAAAGGCCTCGGCCCATACCATATCAGAAAATGGGAAGGGCCCTAGACAAGTCCATGTCTATTTTTTCTAATGAGATCTACTGAATTATCTAGGGTATATATATTTCCCCAAATATCACATTATATGACTAATTAATTACACGTATTATGGAGTGATAAATAAACAACATATAGATATGAAATGTAAATAACATTCCCCAATTTGTAGACATAATCACATAAAATTCTATGTAGTATTGTGAATGGTTTCAATACAGAAAATCCAAAATCAAATTGATCATAAAGAATTTAATAAAACATTTTAAGTGATAATAATAATGTATAAATATAAATAATAAATAGGATTCCAACGTGGTTTTGTAATAGATAAATATATTCCAGTAAAACCATCATAATTTTCATGAGAGAGAAAAAAAACTTATTTAAAAAAAAGTATTTTGTTGAGATCAATTTACTTTTTCATAAGTGAGTAGATAAAACAACAATTTAAGAATTAATATTTTTAATTAAAAATTTGTGATTATTGAAAAATAATTCCGTCTTAAAACAATTCGTGGATGATATATTAAAATGAGTAATAAAATGAGATTTTCCCTTCAATCAGGCTTGTATAACTTGAATAATTAAGGGGAAACCTTTTCAAACATGTATTTCACCATAAAATAAATAAAAAATGACATAGATACATGATTCTGAAAAATACACATATAATTTAGAATAATTATATAAAAATTGACAAATACATTGGTGTAAAGAGGAAGTAAGAAAAACTTGAATGAAAATAGAGGTTTGGAAACAAACCCTTACATTATTTATGAATGTGTTCTGTACTTGTACATAACATCCTAGATAATAAAGCTAAATTAATTAATTAAAAATTATAGAACCACATATAAAATAATTTGATTCAATATCATTTTATTATGTTCTTTTATGACCATTTTGATGAGTTATAAAATTTAACATCATCATTCATGAGGATTATTTTTACTGGTTTTCTTGATCCATTCTGTTGTATAAAAGTATTGATGATCAAGTAAATTATGTATAATTTTATAGAAATAGTCTCATATATTATTAATGAAAATTTATAAAATTTAATGGTTTTATATATTATTTTTTCTGGATATGAGGAAGATTCATTAGATAAAACATTAATGATAATTATTTATAGCATTTTGGCCTTTTTGAGTCATCTAGAAACAATTTCTTCTTATTAATTAATATAGTTGTTATATATACTATTTATAGAAAACTAAAAAAATTATATTAATTATAAACACATATGTATTAACCATGATTATTGTTTTATAAACAAACAAAAAGGCAGTAATGGAAAATGATAATGCATCATCCCTGTGGTACGTAATGTAACATATCTTAGGAGATGTATACATTTATAAAATAAAGGAGAGTGAGAATATATTTTGATTATGGATATTCCATTAAAATTATATAATTAATAGATATAAATTATAATAGTGTAATCATTTCTCATTGGATGGGGGGGGTTATGGATGGATTTGAAAATTATATAAAATGAGATGAAAATAAAACATTAGAAATCAGATTTGTACATATTGAATTATCTACATTGAGAACCTCTTTATAGAGTTTTTTTTTGCCTTTATATGAGAACAAGAGATCCTAAACATGTGTAAGGGGCTTGGGATGAATATTGATCAGAATTTAGAAATTGAGTGGGGTTTTGATGGTGTGAGGAGAATAGGTATTGAGAGGTGGTAAATATAGTATAGGGGAAGGAATTTTTTTAATATTTTATTCAATAGTTAATTATTTTAAAAAAAGATAAGAAATATTGATTATTATTCTAACTCACTACAACATCTAGTTCACGTGAGTTCGAAATTATGGTTCTTACCCTAGTGTTAATATTAAAAATAAAAAATACATATATTTAGAATTTATCAAAAAATATCATATTTTATTATTCACCCTATATTAAATTATATTAGAAAAATCCCTAAAATTCATTGTAACATTTTTTAAATGTATAGAATTCAAAAACGAAATTAATTTTATGATTTTTTTATAAACATGAGGTATTGAATTTTTAAATAAAATCATCATTTATGCAAAAGAAGAATATTTCAAAAATATAAATAATTTTATAACACATTGAAAAATTAAAAAAGGTCTCTTAAATTTTAACTAAAATCATAATAAATCAAAATCTAAATTAATGAATAAATTTTATAAAATAAAGTAATGAATAAATTTTATAAAATAAATTTCCATTTAAATCATTTTATTAACTATATAATTCTAAATGAATATTTATGACTTAAAAACTGACGACGCATAATAAATAAATTTTTAAATATATTTTTACATATAGTATGATATATTTATATCATACATTCAATTACAAGATACCTAAATATTATTTAAACTTTTATGGTTGAGATTACACTTTATTTTTCCAATTAACTTTTCATAAAAGTAATTTTATTGTTCCTACGATCAACATAATATTTCATCAATATAGGTTCATATACTTCTAGAAATACCATTTATTCATCTCATAAATAATTTATAATATTTATATGGTGTTTTATAAATTATTTTATATGATTTATACTTTATAATTAATAATCGGAAGGTGAATTTCATTAATGTAATTCAATTTCGTTACAGTCTCCTATCCCAAATAAACTATTCCTAGAAATTATTATATTTGCACCTCATAAAATTATTTAGGTAGTTCCTCATCAAATGTTACTCAAACTCCTATGTCTCCTCATCAAATTTATTATTTGTACAACACACCTTTACCAAGAATTTAGTACAATTTTTCAATACATATTATTTAGTGTCCAAAATCTCGATAGTGTATTCATAGTAAGATAAATCAGATTCCAAATCTATTCCTTCTGAATTGAGGATATTCATTGGGTATTTAATGTACCTACTTAAACAATTACTTTGGAGCATATTGTGTATATTAGAAATAGAAGGAGGCATCACCGAATGATAAGCCCCCACACCAACTCTCTCGAGGGTTTTAGAAGGTCCAATGTACCTAGGACATGGTTTAATTTTCTCCCCAAATCTTATAACACCCTTCAACGGGGCTGCTTCCATGAAATCTAGATCCCCCACTTCAAATTCCAAATCATTCATTCGATTATCGCCATCTATCCTTTTCCTACAATTATATTCATTGATATGTGTTTGAATAGACATTAGCATTCTAATTATTTCCTCTAAAATCTCTATGCCTACACACATCCCTCCACCAACTTCAATTGAACACATTAGTGTTCGACATCTCTTTCCAAACAGTGCTTCAAATGGTTCCATTTGAATAATTTAATGAATACTATGATTATTGGAACACTCTACCGAATGTAAATAATGATCCAACAAGCCTCAAAATTCAAGTGAGCATGATATCAACTAGCCTTATAATGTTTGAATTGTCCATTCATATTGTCCATCAGTTTTATATTGATAATTTGTAATGAAAGAATACCATTATCCAAATCATTCAGAAGACATTTCCATAATTTCAGTTTGAATCGTCATCTCAATTAGACACAGTTGAAATAGGTGACCAATGATGTCTTACAAATTCATTAATATATTCTCATACTAGAAACATTATCTAATTATTGCCCTTATAGTAAGGAAATGTTCATATTTCGTTACTCGATCAACAATTAACCTTATTGCATCGTTCGTTCATGGAGTTTTTCGACATCAAGTGATTAAATCCATAGTGATCTCATCATATTTCAAAATAGGAATAACATTACGTTCCATTTCTCCTCTGGGATGTTTTATTTCATCCTTCAACAATTGAAAAACTGCACATCATAATACATAATCATCAATTTCCCACTTCATATTATCCAATAATAAATATTCTAAAAATATATATACATCTTAGTTCTATCAGGGTGTATTGAGAAATTCGATCTTTAGAGATCATCCAATAAATTCAATTTTAGATAAGGTATAGTGTGAAAAAAATTCGTCTTCCCAAATTTAAGAATTCCATAATCATACATGAAATATTCTAACACACCATCCTTCATAATAGTTTTTTTATTTATATGATTTTCATATTCAAAGAGAAAAATCAAAATCCATTCCATTAAATATGTTTATGATCCCAGTTCAAAGAGTAATGATGTTAGACCTTCCATGATAATTATTATATACATCTTTTGCTGACCCTTATTCACAATATCCATGTCAATCCTCATTCTGTGAAGAACTCCCTAATCCTTCTAGGTCAACGCATCTGCTACCCGATTTTCCTTCCTTGGGATGTAGTATATTGAACAATCCTAATACTTGTGTAGATTGATCCATCGTCTTTGAATCATATTAAGTTCATTCCATGAGAAGATATATATAAAGCTATTGAGATATGTATATATATCAGATAATTCACATTATAGATAGTGTCTCCATATCATTTGAGAAAATATTATGATCTCTATTCCAAGATCATGTTTTGGATAGTTTTGTTCATGAGTTTCTAACTAACTTCATGCATATCTAATAAATCTATTAGTCTGAATAAAGACCCAACATGGTCCTTTCCTTGAGGATTCAATATAAATCACAAATCCACCATTCCATCATGGTATTTTCATGATAAAATAATTAAATAATATCATCTTCAATACTTCAAAACATTTCTCACATTATTTTTTCCTTTCAAACATAACGCCTTTATTAGAAATCTTGTTTATTTGGTTAACAAATGAGGAAAAATTATGAACGAAATGTCGATATAAAAATGCTAAACATATGAAACTGTAACGCCCCGACCCCAGTTACCCAGAGTCGGTGCATTATTACATAACATTGGCATGATCATAAGAAAGATCAAATCTCGAAAGACCGATTGGTTTAGTAGCCTTGGAAAATGCCAGATATATTCATAAGTTGTACATTACATTATAAAATGAAAAACTACTACAACAACATAATGTCTCAATAGACCACACTATTATCCCCTCATAAAATCCCTGCAGGTCATTCATAACTTACTTCTTCACATCCTGGGAAAAATAAAACATAGAAAAAGGGTGAGCTCAAATGCCCAGTAAGGATAACAATATAGCGGAAAGAATAAACATTTAAGGCAATGTATAACTAAAACAAAAGCCTTTTAAATATGAACTTTCAACATGGTATGGCATAAATAAAATGAAATAATGCCATTTAATTATTCACATGGATATTCTACTAATCGAATAATCACATGCAAAAATCAATAACCACTTTCATAATGTTGGAATGCATAATTCCAGACTATCATAACCACATAGCCAAGGCCTCGTGCCAAGACTACAAATAAGATTTTGTCAAGGCCTTGTGCCAAGACACTAGTTAGTCTCATGAGACCTACCGAGGCATCGAGGAGCTATAGCGGGCTCCACCCGTCACTTATTAAGTCCAATGCATTCCCATATGAAAAGGTTTAAACATAACATAAACATTCGTATTAAAACTAGCATACGAAATTTCAATAATTTCACCATAACTATGAATGGTATAAAAATAGCACATCCATAGTCAAACATATCACAAAACCTTCAATACAATATAGAAGTTTTGTATCATAATAAATCAACTTCAAATAATCTTAAAATCCATCAAAGGATGTTGACATAGATGAAATCAAAATTCTTTTTAAAGAAATATCTCCTTTAATTTTGAAACCATTTAAGATCCATATAAAATAAAACATTTTCTTTGAAAATATTTTTATAAGCTTGTAAGGAAATCTTTGAAGATTTTATAACGGCGTAAAATAACCGCACCCGCCGTATAAGTTAAAAAAAACATTCTTACCTCAATTCTATCGAAAAGGTTAAAAAGGACCTTGTTTTGAAAACGACGGAAAGATTCCTTTATAAACCTCTTATAAAAATTCAATCAAGGGTATAAATGACTTTAACCCATAAAAAATGTTTTGAAATACATTTTTAAGAAACATGGATGTGTATGATAAAGATATCCTAGTAGATTATTACGTATAAACAACCTCGGATAATGAAGAGATTGAGAAATAACCCTTACCTTGTACTTTTCCTTGGTTGGGGTAGGTTAACCTCATGTATAATGGTGAAATAGTTGTTATTAAATTATACAAGAATCATATATATTAATATGATATCATATATGATCTTTTAACATTGATTTGTTAATAATATCTTAGAATTATCGTCGATTCGGGAGTTAACTTACTCATTTTCTTTTATATGTTTTGTTACATAAGCCATGGTTGTTGTATCTTATTCATATCCAGAATGATATACAGTCCTTAAACATCATTTTTAAATCATCAAATGATAATTATACTTGAATGGATACGATGGAGAATGAATCTCATCGCGTTCGTGGAGACGGTAGTCCGTACGTACGCACGAGCGACAATATCATTCTTTTGATATTAAAATAATATATAAATGGATGGTATATCATATATACAGAATCATTAACATGTTATATTTATTATTTACATGAGTTACACATCATTATTATACCCATCCAAATAATATTATATTGAATAACAATTACACCATGACGTGGAGACGGTAAGCCGTACGTACGCACGTATGGTGACATGTTATTCAAAGGGTGGATAGAATACTGAATATGATTGTACCATATTTATAATAACATCACAGTATATGTGAGATACTGGAGTTATTATTTCAGAATGGTAAGAACAAAGGAAGAAGAAGTGGAAGAAGAAATGAACTTAGAAAAGGGTGGTGAAATCATTACCTCTTCTTCGGGTTCTTCCTTTTGATTTGATCAAAAGGGCTCCTTAGGTTGGCTTTATGATCAAACTAAGGCCTCTAGGTTGTAGTGAGGGATGTTGGGAGAGTATTTGGGCAGAGTTTGGCCGAACCAAAAGGCTTTGAAGGTGTGAAGAAATGAGAAGGAGGAGTGCCCTTTTATAAGAGGGGTGAGGGGCACCTTTGGAAAAGTTAGAAATATTAATTTATAATAAATTCATATTCGGTTTCTAATGGCTCCAAAGCTTATTATTCAAAGGTTAAGGTGGGGATAAGTCGAAAACCACTCAACCAATAGAATTTAGACAGGTTTGGGTACTTATATTAACCTTATCTTTAAGTATTAACTCTAAGTTAATTAGTTTCACTTTTACAATGTCTCTTTGTATTTTTATATAATATGGTTAATAAACTTACTATATACATCCAAGCGACCCCCAAGTGGTACATTAATGATGATCCTATCATGATATAAGTCTCTTGGCCGAACCTTAGATTTTTAGGAATTTAATATCAATTAATAATATAATATTTATTTTAAGAACTCTTTTATGTCAATTTTGACACTATTCAATAGTTGATTTTTTTTGAAACTCATAACAGATTGATTACTTCGAACAAAGTCAATTATATCAATCCTAATATATCATATTATCCTAGAAAATTTGTTTAATTCATTAAAAGTTTCATATTATATTTATTTGGGTATTTATAATATAAATTATTTTAATTTTTCACTATTATAGTAATTACTGCATCATCATTGTGTCATATATAAAATAAATTATTTAATGTCTAAAAATTATAAATAAAATATAATTATGTAGGAAATATTTTTATCTTTCTAATGAATATTTATAATCTAAAATCCAACATATATAACCCTATGTAACAATTGTTGTTCTAAAAGATATATGCTTGTGTCATTTTTGTATTCATTTTAACTTAATTAAAATAAAGTGTCATTATCACTTACAAGTGGATCCATGGGGTCCCAAAATTGACACAAAGATGCCCATGGTCGACCATGTATCAACCAATAGGGTTAAGACACGTTTTAGGGTAATTTAGTATTATTATAATATTATTTTTTAACCCTTATTTACCAGATTTACCTTTTAACCATGGTAAATAAAATATTTACCGCAGTAATTATTCAAAATGTGTAAAAATAAAAGTTACCTATTTACACAATTTGAACATCCTGATTCCAAATATGGAATCCATTTTCCTAAATTCAAAACACAGAAGTGGCAGAAATTAATTTAAAATTAATTCCCGCTGTCAAAACAAAAAGCGTGTTTTTAAGAGATAATAACTATCAAAAGATTGACACTTGTTTATGTTCGGTTTAATTGTAAAATTATGTCCAATGATAAACATTAAATTTAATGGTAAAATATATTCTAAATATACTTTAAAACCAATCAAATTCATAATTTATCACTATTAATTATTTTGATTAAAAAAGTTGTTTTTAATTAAAATTTAGAAATTTTCACTATTCATCAAAATATGAAAGTTATCCGAAATGTACCAAAATTTCACCCTAGGCTAATTTTGATATTCCGAATCCAAAAATGATGTCCATTTTGAAATATAGAATATATATGATTTCAAAAAGTAGGTATTACTATTCACAATGGCTAGTTTAATTAGTTGTGGTGTGTGTTAGAACTCGAGGTTGCGTACAACACACGCTATCGCATTATTCGAAGGGAAACGTACCGTAGAAGCTTGGGGTGTTACATTCTCCCCTCCTTCAAATAATTGCATCCTCGCAATTTCTAGGGTATTACTGCATAAAAAGACTCGGGTGGTTTTTCATCATAAGTTCCTCGGGTTCCCACGTTGCCTCTTCCATCTTATGATTTCTCCACAAAACTTTTACCAGACGCGTCGTCCGGTTTCTCAGTACTTTTTCTCTTGTATCAAGAATCCTGACGGGCTTTTCGCAATAAGACAGATCGGGTTCCAGTTCTAATTCCTCATAGGTGAGTACATGCGTCAGATCAGGCATGTATTTCCTCAATAGGGATACGTGGAACACATCGTGAACTTTGGAGAGACTTGGCGGCATTGCCAATCGGTAAGCTACAACCCCAATTCGTTCTAGAATTTCGAAAGGTCCGATGTACCTGGGACTCAATTTACCTTTCTTACCAAAACGTATGAGTCCCTTCCACGGAGATACCTTCAGAAAAACATGATCACCGACTTGAAATTCCAAATCCTTCCTTCGATTATCGGCATAGCTCTTCTGCCTACTTTGAGCTGCTTTGATGTGATTTTGGATTACTTTCACCTTTTCCACCGTTTCCTCCACCAGCTCTGGGCCTACAAGTTTTCTTTCACCAACGTCATCCCAACAGGTTGGTGTACGACATCTCTTTCCGTATAACGCTTCATATGGTGCCATCTGTATACTCGAATGGAAGCTATTGTTATAGGAAAATTCTACCAGTGGTAAATATTGATCCCACATACCCTGAAAGTCAAGTGAGCAAGATCTCAACATGTCTTCTAAGGTTTGAATAGTCCGTTCTGATTGTCCGTCTGTCTGAGGGTGGTAAGCAGTGCTCAAATGAAGTTCTGTATCCAGGGATTTCTGAAGACTTTTCTAGAATCTTGAAGTAAAACGGGGATCACGATCAGAAACAATTGATAGGGGTACTCCATGAAGTCTCACAACTTCATTAATGTATAGTCTTGCTAGACGTTCCAGGGGTAGATCTTCTCTTATAGCAAGAAAATGTGCTGACTTGGTAAGACGATCAACAATAACCCATATTTCATCGTTCCTTCTAGGAGTCTTCTGTAGCCCCATGACAAAGTCCATCGTAACATTGTCCCATTTCCACTCCGGTATGGGAAGAGGTTGCATGACTCCTCCAGGCTGTTGCCTTCCAGCTTTCACTTGTGGACAAACCATACATCTTGACACAAAATCAGCAATCTCCCTCTTCATGTTGTCCCACCAAAAATGTTCCTTCAAATCTCTATACATTTTGGTGCTCCCAGGGTGTATAGAGAAATTGGAACTATGAGCATCATCCAGCAATTGCCTTTTTAGATCAGGTATATTGGGAACACAATGTCTCTTCCCGAATTTCAAAATTCCATCTTCATACACAAAGTCTCTCAATCTCCCATCATTCACAGCTTTAATCTTCTTTTGGAATTCGTCATCATCGGTCTGAGAACTCTTAATCCTTTCTAGTAAAGATGGTTTGGCAACCATTTGAAAAAGCATTGATGTTTCACCTTCCCTGGTTATTCCCATGTCCATTTTCACTAGATCCATGAAAATTGGATCCCTTTCAATTATCATATTGTTCAAAACTCCATGGTCTTTTCTACTCAAAGCATCTTCCACCTTGTTTGCCTTCCCCGGGTGGTAGTGTATCGTACAATCATAATCCTTGAGTAATTCAAGCCATCTCCTTTGCCTTATGTTGAGTTCTTTTTGTGAGAAAATATACTTCAAACTCTTGTGATCAGTATAAATCTCACATTTTTCACCATAGAGGTAGTGCCTCCATATCTTCAAAGCAAAGATCACAGCTGCTAACTCAAGATCATGAGTAGGATAGTTTTGTTCATGAATTTTCAACTGTCGTGATGCATAGGCAATAACTCTATCATTCTGCATAAGGACACAGCCAAGTCCTTTCTTCGATGCATCACTATAAATAACGAACCCATCATTCCCCGATGGTAGAGTCAATATAGGAGCATTAAATAATCTTCTCTTCAGTTCTTCGAAACATTCTTCACACTCTTTTGTCCAAACAAATTTAACCCCTTTACGTGTGAGCTTCATTAATGGGTTAGCCAATCGGGCAAAATTCTGGACGAAACGTCGATAATAACCTGCCAAACCAATAAAACTACGTACCTCAGTTATACTCGTAGGTGCTGGCCATTCTTGGATTGCCTTGGTCTTAGAAGGATCAACAGAGATTCCATCTTTAGAGACAATATGGCCAAGAAAAGAAATCTCCTGACGCAAGAATTCACACTTGCTAAACTTCCCATATAATTCATGCCTCCTCAGAGTCTTCAAGATAATGCGCAAGTGATTTTCATGATCTTCGTAGGTTTTGGAGTATACCAAGATATCATCAATAAATACCACCACAAATTCATCGAGATACTCCTTGAAGACTCTATTCATCAGATCCATGAATACAGAGGGTGCATTAGTCAATCCAAACGGCATTACAGTAAACTCGTAATGCCCGTACCTGGTTCGAAATGCTATTTTCGGAATGTCTTCCTTCTTCACACACAACTGATGGTATCCAGATCGAAGGTCAATCTTTGAAAAGTATTGAGCTCCCTGCAGTTGGTCAAATAAATCATGAATGCGAGGTAGGGGATACTTGTTCTTTATCGTTATAGCATTGATCTCCCTGTAGTCGATACATAACCTCATAGATCCATCTTTCTTTTTAACAAAAAGAACAGGGGCTCCCCATGGAGAAACACTAGGGCGAATAAATCCCTTATTACTCAATTCCTCTAGTTGTTTCTTTAGTTCGACTAACTCTACAGTGGCCATTCTATAAGGGGTCTTCGATATAGGCCTTGATCCAGGAATCAAATCAATAGAAAACTCAACTTCTCGTTCTGGAGGATGTCCAGGTAAATCTTCTGGAAATACATCTACAAATTCTTTCACAACAGGTACATCCTCTATTTGAACATTCCTTTCCTCACCCGCAGTTATTTCATTCTCGTCCTCCCCAATAATTGAATTTAGTTGAGCTATTGAGGGTGGATCTAAATAAGAATTAGGTGGTGACGATTCTGCTCTAAAAATAAGGTGTTCCTTATCATTATCATCAAGAATCGTAACCTCTTTCTTCTTACAATAAATCTTCGCATCATAGTCTGAAAGCCAGTCCATACCGAGGATTATATCAAACTCGATCATAGGTATGACGATGAGATCAGCAGATAAAGAAAATTTATGTGCTCTAATGGGGACTGATTCACAAAACTTTGTTGCAACGATACTTCCCTTAGGAGTTTTAACTGACAACTCCCTTATTAAATCAAATTGGAAATATCTAATTTTCTTAGCAAACTGGGAAGATATGAAACAATGCGATGATCCAGAATCAAATAATGCATTTGCTAAACTTGTGGAAACCATTAAATTACCTGCCACCACGTCTTTCGGAGCTTCTACCTCAGCAGTAGTGATAGCATAAGCCTGGCCTTGATCCCTTGGCCTTTTCTGAGGTAAGTTCTCCTGACGCTTAGGACATGCATTTGCATAATGCCCCATCTCCCTGCAATTGTAGCACTGAACGTTGGTAGCTTCCTTCTTCCCCTTGCAATCATGAGCTTGGTGGCCTTTTTCACCACACTTGTAACAGACTCCCATTCCCTTCAAGCAAGTACCAGGATGTTTCTTCCCGCATTTACCACAAGATGGATATTCAACCTTTCCCTTATTCCCCTTATTTCCATTCACAGATTGATCAGCAGGTCTCTTCTTCTCTTGCTTTGCTTTAAAGTCATAAGACTTAGAGAATTCCTTTTCGGTCTTTATAGCACATGAGACAATGTCTTCGTACGATGAAAAGGATTGTGAGACTAATGCTCGACAGAGAAATGGTTTTAACCCATCAAAGAAACGATCAATCTTACTTCTTGGGTTGCGAATATAATCTCCAGCATACCTCGCTAACCTTGTAAAGTTAGCCTCATACTTTGTGACATTCTCATCCTCCTTTTGTCTCAGACTCAGAAATTGTCTTTCCATATCCGCTCGATGGTCGCGAGGGAAGTATTTTTCTAAAAACAGATCTTTGAATTCCCTCCATTCCATATTTGATACTTCATCATCTTCCTTCGTATTTTGAATCAATGACCACCATTGATCAGCATCTCCAGTGAGGCGGTAAACTGCCATGATAACTTTTTCCCTTTCACTGCTCCCCAAAGCCTGAAATATTTTCTCTAGGGAAAATATCCATTGCTCAGCTACTAAGGGATTTGTATTCCCATTGAACGTTAGTGGTTGTTGCCTCATGAATCGATCTAACATTGATCCTCCACGCTGCGGATCAGGGTGCTCCATACGGGTAAGGTTATTATTCATAACCTGAGTAAGTTGTCCCAGTATGGTGATTAGCTGATCAGCACCAGTTGCATCACTAGCCCCACTATAATTATCTTGAGCAGGAGGGCAATCCCTACATGGAGTGTATGACAACCCTGCTTTTTATTACAACTTAAACATGCTTCATTACATAAAACTTCACTTGATCCAACAAAGAAGATCGAGAGGTTTAGTGTCTTTGGGGCTTAGGATCATTACATAAAAACTTTAAACTTGAAATACAACATCTTTATTGAAAACTTCCTTTACATGACCACTACATTCCTTCGTACTTAGCATTGCATGGGATAACCTGAGGACATGCATAAGAAAAGGGTGAGCTATAAAGCCCAGTAAGGGAGTACACAATGAATAACATGAGGAGTATAATACATGTTAGGCAATAGGCATATCAATAGAGCATAAGAGAAACATGAACATAAAGTCGTGATAAAGCATGATAATCATAACATGGAAATGTGGCAACAACACTTAACATTGAATTAGCATGAGCCAAGGCTCATTGCACATGGAGCATGAGTAAACCCTCATTGCACTTGAAGCACGAGTAAACCCTCGTTGCACTTGAATTATCATGAGTCAACACTCATTGCACATGACGTATCATGATACTATACTTTACCCAATGCATTGGAGCGCTATCAGGGCGCACCCTTCTTAAACATTTCATTTCATGCATAAGTGTGCCACATGGATCATAAAACATGGATTCATAAAACATAATCATTTATTCCACGATAAAGGAATGTGGAATTCATACATGAAACTTTACAATCAATAAGTAAATGTGCATAAAGGTGAATACCCTTGATGGAGAAATGGGCATGGTATTCACTACACAATGATAATGGCTTAGAAAATCGGTGTGATTTCGGCAGCGTAACGGCGTGACATAAGAATTCATAAAAAAGGCTGATGAGAGAGAAAGGGGTTCCTCATCATATTTACATGTAATGGACAGTAAGAAGGTCATATAGATACATGTCCCAACAATTGAAAAGTAATTTAGATTCATGATACAAAAGTCTTGCTTGAATATAGAAGAGGAGAAAAAGGTTCCTTTCGGAATTTCGGCATAGTAACGGGTGTACATGGGAGGCATTTAATGAGAGAGAAATGGGTCTCCCATCATTCAAACAATAAGAGGTCAGTATGGGAGAGGTGCGAAACCATACCCCAACATTCATAAATTAAATTAAAAGGGCAATACAACTTAAAGAAAATTGACAAAAAAGAGAAAGGAAGAAAAACCCTTACTTGGAAGTGTGCTTCCAAAGGCTAGAGAGAGGCTTGTGAGAGGCTTCTTGGGAGCTTGGGGCACCTTGAGAGGATTCTAGAGAGAGTAGGGCAGAGGTTGGACGAACTTCAAGGGCTTTGAGTGAGGAGGAAGTGGGAGCTTGGGTGGGTTTATATAGGAAAGGTGAGAGAATTCTTTATTATTTAGGTTTGGGACCCCTTATATTAAAATAATCCAAACCACAAACCATCCCATGGTATTTGCCCATGGTTTCTGGAAAAGGAGAGAGGAAAACAATATTTTACAAGGCCAAGGTCCGAACTTATTAAAAAATTAGGGTTGCTTATGTGGAGGTGAGTCACACTCCCATGGAAATTAATTTAAAAAGGCAAAGTGTTGAATAAGTCTTGAGGGCTCCATTAATGCTTTGAAAAGTGAGTCAAACAAACCCAAAACCTCATTATTTTAATGATAAAACATATATTGGCCGAACCTAAGGATTATGGTATTTTATTACATCATCATTGGGTCATTATGATGTCATAAATCACATTATATATTTAAAAGGTATTTAATTTTTACCCAAAAATTGGACTGTCTCAGAAAATTATGAAAAATTCACCGTTGGATAATTTCGACGTCCTGATTCCAAAAATAATATTTATTTTATCTAAATAATTTTCTAAATATGTGAATTTGCACTTTTAAAATAAAAACCGACATTTATAAAAAATTCACGGGTTTTGACAGAAATGGATTTCAAACCTTAATAAAAATTTTAATTGCATTCATAAAATTATAAGATCATTTATATTTAATAAAAATTAATTTAATATTAATAATAATATTTTATTAAAATATTATTTAATTCAAAAATCCTTTAATTTAATAAAATATAATTCTTAATTAAATAATAACTAAAAACATCATTTGTTCTTTAAAAACTAATTACAATGCATCAAAAATGACTAGAAATTATATTCGTTATTATATACAAAAATAATGTACATGAACATGGTGCTACTTATTTGTTACATAACCCCTTAAAATAGCCGCATAAGACCTAAGGGTAAGGTGTGCGATGGTGACAGACTCTTGGGGTTGCTCGGATAACATCGCTCGAGTGGTAAACTCTATCAACTTCCATTTTTCCCGTAGACGATCACGTTCGAGCTTGACTTGATGAAGCTCAGCTTGGGCTTGGTCAAGGGCAAAGCCCAAAGACGCCACCTCCTTTCCGAGCTCCGACAAATGGGCTTCGTAAGGGGCAATTCTACTGGATGAGGCCATCGCTTCCTTTGTCTGAGTAGAAAATTGGTTCGTTAAATCCTTATATTTAAACTACCCAGATGATCACTGTTCAACGGCTATAAAAGTAACGGTCACAAATCTTGACGTTAAACTAAAGAAGTTGACATCATATAAAAACATAAAGAAACATTTAACTGGATCAAGAGGGATTTTCCATTAATGAAATTTTGGGTCGTTACAACATTCCCCCCTTAAGAAATTTCGCCCTCGAAATTTTCCTTTTCCCACACTAAAACAAATGTGGGTAACTTAGCTTCATCATATCCTCCGACTCCCAAGTTGCTTCTTCAAACTTGTGGTTTCTCCACAACACCTTGACGAGGGGCATTGTCTTATTTCGTAGAACTTTTTCTCTACGATCTAAGATCTTCACTGGTTGCTCCTCATAAGAAAGATCGTCTTCTAATTGTACCACCTCGGAAGAGAGTACATGTGAAGGGTCTGGTATGTACTTCCTTAAGAGGGATACATGGAAGACATCATGCACCTTGGCCATAGTAGGTGGAAGTGCTAGTCGATAGGCCACAGCCCCAACACGATCAAGAATCTCGAATGGGCCGATGTACCTTGGACTTAACTTCCCTTTCTTTCCAAACCTCATGACCTTCTTCCACGGAAATATGCGTAAAAACACCATGTCTCCGACTTTAAATTCAAGGTCTCGTCGACGATTATCTGCATAACTCTTCTGTCGACTTTGGGCTGCCTTGATATGCCGCTGAATGGTTTTCACCTTCTCCACCATTTCTTCGACCATTTCTGGTCCAAGCAGCTTACGTTCACCGACCTCATCCCAACATGCCGGTGTTCTACACCTTTTCCCATACAGGGCTTCATATGATGCCATTTGGATGCTCGAGTGGAAACTATTATTATAAGAGAACTCAACTAGAGGAAGATGTTGATCCCAGCCTCCTTTAAAGTCCATTGAGCACGCTCTCAACATATCCTCAAGTGTTTGGATAGTCCGCTCGGATTGGCCATCAGTTTGAGGATGATAGGCCGTACTGAAGTTCAGTTCAGTATTCAGAGCATGTTGAAGACTCTTCCAAAACTTAGAGGTAAATCTTGGATCTCGGTCAGACACAATAGATAGTGGTACCCCATGCAACCGTACCACTTCCTTGATATATATCCGTGCCAGTTGATCCAAAGAGAAATCCTCTCGAATAACAATGAAGTGTGCAGTCTTTGTAAGACGATCCACAATAACCCAGATTGCATTGTTGCTTTTGGATGTCCTTGGAAGTCCAGTGACGAAGTCCATGGTGATGTTCTTCCATTTCCATTCTGGTATGGGCAATGGTTGCATCATCCCCTTAGACTTCTGCCTCTCTGCCTTCACTTGCTGACACACCAGGCACTTTGATGTATATTCGGCGATCTCCTTCTTCATATTATCCCACCAAAAGTTTTCTCGGAGATCTCGATACATCTTTGTGCTCCCTGGGTGAATAGAGAAATTTGAACTATGTGCATCATCCAAAAGTTCCTTCTTCAGCTCCGAACTTGGTGGGACACATAGTCTTTTCCCAAACCGCACAATTCCTTCTTCATTAACATTAAATTCTGAGGATTTTCCCTTTTTGATAGCTTCCACTTTTTCTTGGATTCTCACATCATCCTTTTGAGCATCCTTTAACCTTTCCAAAAGAGATGGTTGAGCAATCATTTGTGAAAGTATTGATGATGTTCCCTTCTTTATGATTCCCACGTCCATCTTCATCAAGTCTAAGAAGATTGGATCCTTCTCAATTCTCATCATTGATAGAATTGCTGGATCCTTTCTACTTAGGGCATCCGCCACCTTGTTCGCCTTCCCAGGGTGGTAATGTATTGAACAGTCATAATCCTTTATGAGCTCTATCCATCTTCTCTGGCGCATATTAAGCTCTTTCTGTGTGAATATATATTTAAGACTCTTGTGGTCAGTATATATTTCACATTTCTCTCCATAGAGATAATGCCGCCAGATTTTCAAGGCAAAGATCACCGCCGCCAACTCCAGATCATGCGTTGGATAGTTTCGCTCATGGATTTTCAACTGTCTTGAGGCATAGGATATCACTTTATCATTCTGCATCAGCACACATCCTAATCCCTTCTTCGAAGCATCACTGAATACCACAAAAAGCTCCCCACTTGTGGGTAAAGTGAGCACAGGTGCAGTGATAAGCCTCCTTTTCAACTCCTTGAAGCTCTCTTCGCATTCATCACTCCAAGCAAACTTTACTCCCTTTCGAGTTAGCTTGGTAAGAGGGTTGGACAATCGTGAGAAGTTTCTCACAAATCGTCGATAATATCCAGCTAACCCCAAGAAGCTACGGATATCAGTTACCGATGTTGGCCTCGGCCATCCCTCAATTGCATCTGTTTTGGAGGGGTCCACAGATATCCCATTGCTTGTGATGATATGGCCCAAGAATGAGACCTCCTTCAACCAGAACTCACACTTGCTGTACTTGGCATAGAGCTTCTCCTTGCGCAAAGTCTCCAGTACAGTTCTTAAATGCTCCTCATGGTCCTCCTTGGTTTTGGAGTATATCAGAATATCATCTATAAAGACTACCACAAATTTATCTAGGTAATCTCTAAAGACTCTATTCATCAAATCCATGAATATTGCTGGAGCATTGGTGAGTCCAAAAGGCATTACAATGAATTCATAGTGCCCGTACCTTGTACGAAAAGCAGTCTTGGGGATATCTTCCTTCTTCACCCTTACTTGATAATATCCCGACCGCATGTCGACCTTGGAGAAGTATTGTGCTCCACGCAGCTGATCAAACAAGTCATCAATTCTTGGGAGAGGATACTTGTTCTTTATCGTGATTTTGTTAAGTTCACGATAATCGATGCAAAGCCGCATTGACCCATCCTTCTTCTTGACGAAGAGGACTGGTGCACCCCATGGTGATGCACTTGGGCGTATAAACCCTTTATCCAGATTCTCCTGTAGTTGTTTCTTCAGTTCTTCAAGCTCAACCACAGCCATTCTATATGGAGTCTTGGATATTGGTAGCGCCCCAGGTATAAGTTCAATTGAGAACTCAACATCTCTTCTTGGAGGAAGACCAGGAAGTTCCTCGGGAAATACTTCAGCGAATTCCCTCACAATAGGCATTTCTTCAAGGGTGGTTTCTTCCTTGGACTCAATCATCTGAGCCAGATATGCGTGCTCATAAGGCAGTAATATCCATGCTTGAGATGATGGAGCTAAAAGAGATTCATCTTCCTCCTGACACTTGTAAAGAATCGGGGGTCGATTCTCCATATGGAGTGTGATTTCCCTCTCCCGACAATTTATGTTGGCTCTATATAAGGAAAGCCAATCCATGCCAAGAATTGCATCAAATTCCACCAAAGGGAGTATGACGAGGTTCGCCGGGAAATTCAATCCACAGATTATAACAGGGGAGGACTTATACTCATGGGATGCAATGATTTCCCCATTTGCCGTACTCACCGACATCTTTACTTCCATGACTTGTGGTGGTGCAGGGATTATTCTACTAAACTTTTGAGATATAAAAGAATGCGTAGAACCTGAATCAAAAAGTACGTTCGCTATTCTTGAATGAATAACTAGCGTACCTGTCACCACTTCGTTGTCGGGGTTCACTTCGGCAGAAGTGATGGCAAAAGCTCTTCCTTGCTGTCTTGGAGGTTGTTGATTGCCTCCGATAACCCTTGGATTAGGGCACTGATTCGCAAAATGACCCGGTTCTTTGCATTTGAAGCATTGAACAACGCGTTGAGGTTCGAACGGAGCGTTCCTCCCCTCCGTCGCAGCCGCGGGTCCTTCTTGCTGACAGTTAATAGCTAGGTGCCCTTCTCTTCCACACTTGAAGCATTTTCTTGTCCCCCTAAGGCAATTCCCAGGGTGCTTCTTTCCACACTTTTGGCAAGTGGGGTGCTGGAATTTCTTAGCGCCGTTGGATTTATCCATCGGACCACCAGCATTGAAGTCCACCTTCCGCTTCTTGTCCCCATGATACCCCTGTGATTCTCCGATCTCCATTTCAACCTTAAGGGCACATCGGACAATCTCCTCATAGCTGTCAAAGTCACGGATCGCTAATGCTTTCCGCAAGCTAGGCTTCAGCCCACCAAAGAAGCGGTCAACTTTGCATTCGGGGGTAACGACAAAGCCGGAAGCGTATCGTGCAAGCCTTGTGAAGTTTGCCTCGTACGCTCCCACAGATTCTTCATCTTTCTGCTTGAGGGAAAGGAAGTCCCTTTCCATCTTAAGACGGAGGGTGCGTGGAAAATATTTATCGAAAAACATCTTCCGGAATACCTTCCATTCCAAAGCCTCGATCTCCCCCTCAGGCTTCGTATTTTTGATCAATGTCCACCATTGATCAGCTTCACCCTCCATACGATAAGCCGCCAGGAGAACCTTCTCTTTTTCAGAGCATTGGAGGATGGAGAATATCTTCTCAATGGAGTTGATCCATTGTTCAGCGATCGTGGGATCAGATGATCCACTAAAAGTAGGAGGCCTTTGTCTCATGAAGCTTTCAATAGCGACTTGTTCTTTCTTAGGGGGGGTTGAACGTTCCTCTTGACCAGTGTTTCTATTCAAAACTTGAGTTAGCTGAGAGAGAAGCGTGACAAAGTTCGCGATTCCCGCTCCCATCGGATTGGGCATCTCATTAGTACAATCATCACACTGATCTTCACAACGGTTGTTAGCCCGAGTTCTCCTATTACCGGCCATTGGCTGGAATGAAAGGAAAGTTAGGGGTAACACATAGAGGGTAATCCGAAGACAAAAGTTGATGACTTATAAATAAACTTTGATCTCTTTAACTCATGAGTCTATAGGATTCAATCCAGGCTTTTCAGGATCTTCCTTCTAACATATATTCTTAGGGGAATTTTTCCCTTAATAAGGGTTCATACTAAGATTGTGAATTTATCAAAACATATCCCCCGGGAGTGTCGTAACCAAGAGTGCAGCAAGGCCCGTTGTCGTGCACCAGTTCCCGTTCGAGTCTAGCTCAAAGCGGTGTTTTCGGGTTTTACCCCTAGGATACATCTGTGCCAGAGCCGCCTCTACCTGCTCGTATCCAGACAGGGATGTATTTGTTTGATAAAACACTTACTTAGTATTTACCAAAACTTAGGGATGTTTTTATTATGCTTAGTCTTGTATCTAAGGCTTTACTAGGGTTTCCTAATCCCAAAAATAACTAAACCTCCCTCTGATACCAACTATGACAACCCTGCTTTTTATTACAACTTAAACATGCTTCATTACATAAAACTTCACTTGATCCAACAAAGAAGATCGAGAGGTTTAGTGTCTTTGGGGCTTAGGATCATTACATAAAAACTTTAAACTTGAAATACAACATCTTTATTGAAAACTTCCTTTACATGACCACTACATTCCTTCGTACTTAGCATTGCATGGGATAACCTGAGGACATGCATAAGAAAAGGGTGAGCTATAAAGCCCAGTAAGGGAGTACACAATGAATAACATGAGGAGTATAATACATGTTAGGCAATAGGCATATCAATAGAGCATAAGAGAAACATGAACATAAAGGCGTGATAAAGCATGATAATCATAACATGGAAATGTGGCAACAACACTTAACATTGAATTAGCATGAGCCAAGGCTCATTGCACATGGAGCATGAGTAAACCCTCATTGCACTTGAAGCACGAGTAAACCCTCGTTGCACTTGAATTAGCATGAGTCAACACTCATTGCACATGACGTATCATGATACTATACTTTACCCAATGCATTGGAGCGCTATCAGGGCGCACCCTTCTTAAACATTTCATTTCATGCATAAGTGTGCCACATGGATCATAAAACATGGATTCATAAAACATAATCATTTATTCCACGATAAAGGAATGTGGAATTCATACATGAAACTTTACAATCAATAAGTAAATGTGCATAAAGGTGAATACCCTTGATGGAGAAATGGGCATGGTATTCACTACACAATGATAATGGCTTAGAAAATCGGTGTGATTTCGGCAGCGTAACGGCGTGACATAAGAATTCATAAAAAAGGCTGATGAGAGAGAAAGAGGTTCCTCATCATATTTACATGTAATGGACAGTAAGAAGGTCATATAGATACATGTCCCAACAATTGAAAAGGAATTTAGATTCATGATACAAAAGTCTTGCTTGAATATAGAAGAGGAGAAAAAGGTTCCTTTCGGAATTTCGGCATAGTAACGGGTGTACATGGGAGGCATTTAATGAGAGAGAAAGGGGTCTCCCATCATTCAAAAAATAAGAGGTCAGTATGGGAGAGGTGCGAAACCATACCCCAAAATTCATAAATTAAATTAAAAGGGCAATACAACTTAAAGAAAATTGACAAAAAAGAGAAAGGAAGAAAAACCCTTACTTGGAAGTGTGCTTCCAAAGGCTAGAGAGAGGCTTGTGAGAGGCTTCTTGGGAGCTTGGGGCACCTTGAGAGGATTATAGAGAGAGTAGGGCAGAGGTTGGACGAACTTCAAGGGCTTTGAGTGAGGAGGAAGTGGGAGCTTGGGTGGGTTTATATAGGAAAGGTGAGAGAATTCTTTATTATTTAGGTTTGGGACCCCTTATATTAAAATAATCCAAACCACAAACCATCCCATGGTATTTGCCCATGGTTTCTGGAAAAGGAGAGAGGAAAACAATATTTTACAAGGCCAAGGTCCGAACTTATTAAAAAATTTGGGTTGCTTATGTGGAGGTGAGTCACACTCCCATGGAAATTAATTTAAAAAGGCAAAGTGTTGAATAAGTCTTGAGGGCTCCATTAATGCTTTGAAAAGTGAGTCAAACAAACCCAAAACCTCATTATTTTAATGATAAAACATATATTGGCCGAACCTAAGGATTATGGTATTTTATTACATCATCATTGGGTCATTATGATGTCATAAATCACATTATATATTTAAAAGGTATTTAATTTTTACCCAAAAATTGGACTGTCTCAGAAAATTATGAAAAATTCACCATTGGATAATTTCGACGTCCTGATTCCAAAAATAATATTTATTTTATCTAAATAATTTTCTAAATATGTGAATTTGCACTTTTAAAATAAAAACCGACATTTATAAAAAATTCACGGGTTTTGACAGAAATGGCTTTCAAACCTTAATAAAAATTTTAATTGCATTCATAAAATTATAAGATCATTTATATTTAATAAAAATTAATTTAATATTAATAATAATATTTTATTAAAATATTATTTAATTCAAAAATCCTTTAATTTAATAAAATATAATTCTTAATTAAATAATAACTAAAAACATCATTTGTTCTTTAAAAACTAATTACAATGCATCAAAAATGACTAGAAATTATATTCATTATTATATACAAAAATAATGTACATGAACATGGTGCTACTTATTTGTTACATAACCCCTTAAAATAGCCGCATAAGACCTAAGGGTAAGGTGTGCGATGGTGACAGACTCTTGGGGTTGCTCGGATAACATCGCTCGAGTGGTAAACTCTATCAACTTCCATTTTTCCCGTAGACGATCACGTTCGAGCTTGACTTGATGAAGCTCAGCTTGGGCTTGGTCAAGGGCAAAGCCCAAAGACGCCACCTCCTTTCCGAGCTCCGATAAATGGGCTTCGTAAGGGGCAATTCTACTGGATGAGGCCATCGCTTCCTTTGTCTGAGTAGAAAATTGGTTCGTTAAATCCTTATATTTAAACTACCCAGATGATCACTGTTCAACGGCTATAAAAGTAACGGTCACAAATCTTGACGTTAAACTAAAGAAGTTGACATCATATAAAAACATAAAGAAACATTTAACTGGATCAAGAGGGATTTTCCATTAATGAAATTTTGGGTCGTTACAGAGTGCGTGCATTGATACGGTTTCCATTTCTTCCACTAGGCGCCATTTCTAAACAATGGCATAAACTAGATCAGTTTATGAATCAAAATACATAATCCCATACTTATAAAACACTTAACATAAATTGAACTATTTATGGATATAATCCATAATCATAAAAATGTTTTCTTTGAGGAAGTATATACTCATAAACCCTTCATAATGATTTGTATAGATAATGAGAGTTATCCTAAGCATATCCCCCGGGAGTGTCGTAACCAAGAGTGCAGTAAGGCCCGTTGTCGTGCACCAGTTCCCGTTCGAGTCTAGCTCAAAGCGGTGTTTTCGGGTTTTACCCCTAGGTACATCTGTGCCAGAGCCGCCTCTACCTGCTCGTATCCAGACAGGGATGTATTGCTCGGAAAACACACAAAATCTCTACAATACCAAAATTCTAGGAAGTTCTTCTATACTAATCCTCAAAGTTCATCTTAGGTCTATGTGCTCTAATCAGAGTTTATCTAAATCTAGTTTCCAAGGTTTGTACTAAACTTCCTCTGATACCAACTGTAACGCCCCGACCCCAGTTACCCAGAGTCGGTGCATTATTACATAACATTGGCATGATCATAAGAAAGATCAAATCTCGAAAGACCGATTGGTTTAGTAGCCTTGGAAAATGCCAGATATATTTATAAGTTTTACATTACATTATAAAATGAAAAACTACTACAACAACATAATGTCTCAATAGACCACACTATTATCCCCTCATAAAATCCCTGCAGGTCATTCATAACTTACTTCTTCACATCCTGGGAAAAATAAAACATAGAAAAGGGGTGAGCTCAAATGCCCAGTAAGGATAACAATATAGCAGAAAGAATAAACATTTAAGGCAATGTATAACTAAAACAAAAGCCTTTTAAATATGAACTTTCAACATGGTATGGCATAAATAAAATGAAATAATGCCATTTAATTATTCACATGGATATTCTACTAATCGAATAATCACATGCAAAAATCAATAACCACTTTCATAATGTTGGAATGCATAATGCCAGACTATCATAACCACATAGCCAAGGCCTCGTGCCAAGACTACAAATAAGATTTTGTCAAGGCCTTGTGCCAAGACACTAGTTTGTCTCATGAGACCTACCGATGCATCGAGGAGCTATAGCGGGCTCCACCCGTCACTTATTAAGTCCAATGAATTCCCATATGAAAAGGTTTAAACATAACATAAACATTCGTATTAAAACTAGCATACGAAATGTCAATAATTTCACCATAACTATGAATGGTATAAAAATAGCACATCCATAGTCAAACATATCACAAAACCTTCAATACAATATAGAAGTTTTGTATCATAATAAATCAACTTCAAATAATCTTAAAATACATCAATGGATGTTGACATAGATGAAATCAAAATTCTTTTTAAAGAAATATCTCCTTTCATTTTGAAACCATTTAAGATCCATATAAAATAAAACATTTTCTTTTAAAATATTCTTATAAGCTTGTAAGGAAATCTTTGAAGATTTTATAACGGCGTAAAATAACCGCACCCTCCGTATAAGTTAAAAAAACATTCTTACCTCAATTCTATCGAAAAGGTTAAAAAGGACCTTGTTTTGAAAACGACGGAAAGATTCCTTTATAAACCTCTTATAAAAATTCAAAAAAGGGTATAAATGACTTTAACCCATAAAAAATGTTTTGAAATACATTTTTAAGAAACATGGATGTGGATGATAAAGATATCCTAGTAGATTATTACGTATAAACAACCTCGGATAATGAAGAGATTGTGAAATAACCCTTACCTTGTACTTTTCCTTGGTTGGGGTAGGTTAACCTCCTGTATAATGGTGAAATAGTTGTTATTAAATTATACAAGAATCATATATATTAATATGATATCATATATGATCTTTTAACATTGATTTGTTAATAATATCTTAGAATTATCGTCGATTCGGGAGTTAACTTACTCATTTTCTTTTATATGTTTTGTTACATAAGCCATGGTTGTTGTATCTTATTCATATCCAGAATGATATACAGTCCTTAAACATCATTTTTAAATCATCAAATGATAATTATACTTGAATGGATACGATGGAGAATGAATCTCATCGCGTTCGTGGAGACGGTAGTCCGTACGTACGCACGAGCGACAATATCATTCTTTTGATATTAAAATAATATATAAATGGATGGTATATCATATATACAGAATCATTAACATGTTATATTTATTATTTACATGAGTTACACATCATTATTATACCCATCCAAATAATATTATATTGAATAACAATTACACCACGACGTGGAGACGGTAAGCCGTACGTACGCACGTATGGTGACATGTTATTCAAAGGGTGGATAGAATACTGAATATGATTGTACCATATTTATAATAACATCACAGTATATGTGAGATACTGGAGTTATTATTTCAGAATGGTAAGAACAAAGGAAGAAGAAGTGGAAGAAGAAATGAACTTAGAAAAGGGTGGTGAAATCATTACCTCTTCTTCGGGTTCTTCCTTTTGATTTGATCAAAAGGGCTCCTTAGGTTGGCTTTCTGATCAAACTAAGGCCTCTAGGTTGTAGTGAGGGATGTTGGGAGAGTATTTGGGCAGAGTTTGGCCGAACCAAAAGGCTTTGAAGGTGTGAAGAAATGAGAAGGAGGAGTGCCCTTTTATAAGAGGGGTGAGGGGCACCTTTGGAAAAGTTAGAAATATTAATTTATAATAAATTCATATTCGGTTTCTAATGGCTCCAAAGCTTATTATTCAAAGGTTAATGTGGGGATAAGTCGAAAACCACTCAACCAATAGAATTTAGACAGGTTTGGGTACTTATATTAACCTTATCTTTAAGTATTAACTCTAAGTTAATTAGTTTCACTTTTACAATGTCTCTTTGTATTTTTATATAATATGGTTAATAAACATACTATATACATCCAAGAGACCCCCAAGTGGTACATTAATGATGATCCTATCATGATATAAGTCTCTTGGCCGAACCATAGATTTTTAGGAATTTAATATCAATTAATAATATAATATTTGTTTTAAGAACTCTTTTATGTCAATTTTGACACTATTCAATAGTTTATTTTTTTTCAAACTCATAACAGATTGATTACTTCAAACAAAGTCAATTATATCAATCCTAATATATCATATTATCCTATAAAATTAGTTTAATTCATTAAAAGTTTCATATTATATTTATTTGGGTATTTATAATATCAATTATTTTAATTTTTCACTATTATAGTAATTACTGCATCATCATTGTGTCATATATAAAATAAATTATTTAATGTCTAAAAATTATAAATAAAATATCATTATGTAGGAAATATTTTTATCTTTCTAATGAATATTTATAATCTAAAATCCAACATATATAACCCTATGTAACAATTGTTGTTCTAAAAGATATATGCTTGTGTCATTTTTGTATTCATTTTAACTTAATTAAAATAAAGTGTCATTATCACTTACAAGTGGATCCATGGGGTCCCAAAATTGAAACAAAGATGCCCATGGTCGACCATGTATCAACCAATAGGGTTAAGACACATTTAAGGGTAATTTAGTATTATTATAATATTATTTTTTAACCCTTATTTACCGGATTTACCCTTTAACCATGGTAAATAAAATATTTACCGCAGTAATTATTCAAAATGTGTAAAAATAAAAGTTACCTATTTACACAATTTGAACATCCTGATTCCAAATATGGAATCCATTTTCCTAAATTCAAAACACAGAAGTGGCAGAAATTAATTTAAAATTAATTCCCGCTGTCAAAACAAAAAGCGTGTTTTTAAGAGATAATAACTATCAAAAGATTGACACTTGTTTATGTTCGGTTTAATTGTAAAATTATGTCCAATGATAAACATTAAATTGAATGGTAAAAATATATTCTAAATATACTTTGAAACCACTCAAAATCATAATTTATCACTATTAATTATTATGATTAAAAAAGTTGTTTTTAATTAAAATTTAGAAATTTTCACTATTCATCAAAATATGAAAGTTATCTGAAATGTACCAAAATTTCACCCTAGGCTAATTTTGATATTCCGAATCCAAAAATGATGTCCATTTTGAAATATAGAATATATATGATTTCAAAAAGTAGGTATTACTATTCACAACGGCTAGTTTAATTAGTTGTGGTGTGTGTTAGAACTCGAGGTTGCGTACAACACACGCTATCGCATTATTCGAAGGGAAACGTACCGTAGAAGCTTGGGGTGTTACAGAAACTATGTAAATATATTATATTTTTTGGTCTAGGTTATTCCTAAAATTCCATTTCCATTGAGGAATCGCTGACATTTCATCCTTGGAGAAAATATTTCTTAGAAAACAAATTAATCAAATAAAAAAATTAATACTTGCTAAAAATCACATATTATTCATTTCTTCTAAAAGTGTTCCAAAAAATATAAATTTAATTCTAATGGATTTCATATATTTTAGATTACTCAAATATATTATAAATAAATACCACAAAAAATCATTAAGATATACCATGATAACTTTATTCCAAAGGTCCATCAATTCTAAAGGGTCATTATTTAGTCAAAATTGTGTTATGATAAACACATAATGTACCAGCATCATCTGAAATATTGTCTTTGGAATATATTAACTTTTAAATTTTAATTAATGATATATTGATCAATGTTCATCATTTAAAAAATATTTAGGTTTTTGTAGTTCATCAAATAAATCATCAAAGCAAGGAAGAGGATACTTGTTATTTTTTGTAATACCATTGATTTTTCAATAGTCAATTCCCACCTCATGGATCCATCATTTTTCGTGAAAAACAGTAAATAATATCACAAATGAGAATCATTAGGGAGAATAAATAATGTATCACTCATTTAATATAGATGTTTCTTCACCTACACTAATTCCACGGTGGTTAATTAATAGATAATATTAAATATAAGTCTTGTAATTGAAATACAGTAAATAGAGGAATGAACTTCCCACTCTAGAGGATGCAAAGGTAAATAATCTAGAAACACATTAATATATTCATGAAAATAGGTACATTGTTAATTTTAATATTTACTTCCAAATCTATTGATTATGATTTCTTTTCCTCTATAATAAATTCATTAATATGAGCGACTGGAGGTGGATCCAAATATTGATTAGATTATTATATTTCAAATATAAATATAATGGATTCTACATATTCCATAGAAAGAATAATTTCCTTCTTTTAGAAATATATTTTCACATCATATTTTGATTTCCACTCCATACCATGTATTATATCAAATTCAATCATATGATCGATGAAAATGTTAGAAACTGAAACGTATTTTTGAGTCATAAAGTGGAACTAAAACAAAATCTTTTTGCAAAGATACTCCCTTAATATGTTTTTGACAAATTACATATTTATTAAAAGAGATTTTAAATGCATATTTTTTTGGAGTACTGGGAATGTATAAAGGAATTTAAATTCTAGAATCAAATAAATCATTGTCTATGTTTTAAAAAATTACTAATGTACCTACCACCACATAATTAAGAACATTACCTCTGTAGGTGTGATCACATATGCATGGCCTTGCTCCATTATGCTTTTTTGGGTCAGGTTTCAATGATTCTTAAGTCAAAACTTTTCGTTGTGTACCATATACCTATAATTTTAGAATTTAACATTATAATATTATTTCATTCCAGTTTTTGGAGCATGATGGACTTTCCTACCACATTTGTAACATCCTCCTTTTCCTTTTAAGGACGAACTGTGGTGTTTTTTTCACAAATATCACTTGATTGAAAATCCATTTGTTATTCCTCACGGAATCCATTGTTTCTTTCTCCACCATATTGTTCTCTTCTTATCCCTTAAATTTATAAGACATAGATAATTCATTCTCTTTCATGAAACCACATGATAATATATCTTCGTATGATATGAAATTATATGAGATGAGTGCCCTTCGGAAAAATGTTTTTAAACCTTCAATGATTCAATATGCCCCACTCATTGGATTACACAAGTAGTCGACAATAGAAAATTCTATCAATGAAATATTGGATTCATAAACATATATTTTTTTATTTTATTTTTGACTTAGACTCAAGAAATTCAACTCAATATCTGCTCATTGTTATTTGAAAAAAAAATTCTATGAAAAATGCATAAAAATAATTTCATTCCAAATTTTTAATTTTCACCATTTATTTCTATTTTGAGTCATCATCCACCATTGATATGAATATAATATGAGATGATAAATATCATTTATAACATTCTCACTTTCATTACATCCCAATTATAGAATATCATATCTACGATACAAATCAACTACTCCGATGTTAATGGGTTTTAGACCCATTGAATGACTGTGGTTGTTGTTGCATAAAATGGTATATGATTTCTCTTCCATGTTTTCAGATTAAGATTATTTATATGGGAAAATTTATTTATCATCACATGGGTTATTTTTTCCATTATAGTTATAAGTTTCTCAAGACCGCTTGAATATCCAACACTAATACTATTATATATCATCATATTGATATCCCTACATAATATATGCTTATTGATATGGTTGAAATTTCATCCTATTGGATCCATTTATAAATAATTCCACAAACTAAATCATTTTATGAATCATAATACATAATTTGAAGTAAGAAAAAATTCTAAAATAAATTGATCATTTATGCATAGATAATATTATAGTCATAAACATTGTTTCATTGGGGGAATATTTAATTTTAAATCCTTCATAAAATATTGTAAATGAAATGTAAATTATCATAAGAATATCTAAGGGGAGTTTGAAACCAGGTGCATAATAAGGAATTTTTTCTTCTACTGGGTAATTTTGATTCAGGCCCAGGACATGATGACAATTCTATCACACGTAGGTTAATCTATTCCAGTACCATGTCCACCTATATTATGCAGACATGGATGTCTTTCTAGGAATACCCTCATAATCTCTAGTTTACTAATATTAGTGGATTTTGATATTTTCTTACCTCCAATGAATATTTTAGGTTAATTTATTATAATCTATTTTTTATTAATCTAGTTTACATTTTTCTATTAATCTTTTCTGATACCATCTTTATAACCCCAACCCTAGTATCCCAGAGCTACTTATTTACATTAATATATTTCTCTATATATGAGACTTAAATTCCTAATTACCAATCAGTTTACTAGTTTGTAATCCTAAATATATACATGGACTTTATATTACAACATGAAAAGATATAATATATAGAAATTCCATTCAAACACTAATAATCTAAATGATTTTCCCTACACGTTTGTCATGATTTTCATTTTCCCGTCCTGTATAAAATAAAACATAATAAAAGGGTGTTATTAGATGCTCAACAACGGTATGTAATACAATGGGAGATAATCAAAAACAATAAGGAATGATGAGTGATTAAAAATACATGCCATTTGAACATAATATTGAGTATAAATTGGAATGACAAATATATAAATAAAAAAATCCATATTAATAATCACATCAATCATAACCATAGATATTATACTAGACAAATAATCTCATGATTTTTCAATTAACAATATCATAATTATGTAATTCATAAAATAGGGAATCTAAAAATTCCTTTCAAGGCCTCGTAATAGACATATGAAAATAAATGGTTAATGCCTCCAGAAAATCTATATCCGAAAATGGGTAAGGAGACATCCACGTGCATATCTGTTTTGTGTCATGAGACCTACCGATGAATTAAGGATCTATTTTTGGACACAAAAATCACATAATATGTCCGATGAATTCCTCACATGAACGTTGTGATACATAACTAACATATAAATGTGATATTTAATTAACATTCCCCAATCTGAAAACATAATGACTTGCCATTCTGTGTAGTATATTGAAGGGTATCAAGATAGTCTATCCACTATCAAACTAATCATAAACCATTTAATAAAATATATTATATGATAATCATAATAGATAAATCATAATAAATCATAGGATTTAACAAATGTGTTGAAATAGAATAAAATACTCTGATAATTCATCAAGGAATTATTGATAGAATTATGATTTTTTACATTGCAAATAAGATTTCTTTTTGTGAAATTTTTTTTTTTCATAATTTATTGTATAAAAAAAGATTTAAAAAATATATATTTTCCCTGAAAAAATAGTTATATTATAAATATAATTATGACTTAAAATATATTATGGAAGGTACTTGAGAATTGGTAGGAAACTGGAATGTTCCTTTTAATTTGGTTTCTGTATATGGAAAAATGAGAAGTGGACCCTACAAAACATTTATTAACCCACAAAAGGAATATAAATAGTTATATACTCAGTATTTGGGAACATATATAGCAAATTTATATGAATTAAATATATTCATTGATGTATTACATTATTGTAAAGAGGAATAAAGCATAACCCGAATGAAAATTGATGTTTGGGAAAAGACCCTTACCTTATGTCCGAAAGTGTTATTCACATTTACATAACATCCTAGATAATCAAATGAAATTCATTAGGTAAATAATTAAATAACCTTTTATGCATTAATTTTATTAATTATTTTATTATCTAATTCATTTAGGGTCTTTTTTGGATGAGTTGTAGATTTTAATATCATCATCCGTCATGGTCCATTTTCATGGTTTTCATGATCGGTTCCATGTTTATAATTAATGATGTTCATGTATAATGTGTTTAATTCTCTATAATTTGAATTATATATTTTTAATGATCATTATTTATATTTATTGGACTTATATATAAATATTGTTTAGATATGATGATGATTCTATAGATATAACATTAATGATAATCACTTATATAATTTTAGCATGATTTCAGTCATCGTGAAATAATGTCATCTTATTAATTGTTATCGTATTCAAATTGATAATATTTATAGAATACTAAATAAGTTATTGTATTTATTTATAAATGTTTTTTAACAATAATTATGGTTGTGTGGACAACCATTAAGGTTTTGTTTAAAAAAATGAATCATACACGATGTTAGTAAATTTTCACATCATGGAGGATGTTTCCATTTGTAGAATAAAAGTGAAAGAGAAAGTAGATTGATAATTAATATTAAACTAAAATGATATAATTTTGGTAAATTAATGATACTATAGTTATTATGTCTCCTTTGACAGGGTATTTAAAGTAATGATATGAAGATAAAATAAAATGAAAACAAAATAACTGAAAAGAAAGAGGATTTTTAACTATTTAATTATCCTCCATGAGAACCTCTTTAAGGGAATTTTTGAGGACTTTTTATGAGTCTAATAGAACAAGGAAGTTGTGGAGGGTGTTTAAAATATTATTGGGATGAATTTAGACATGTATAATGGCTTGGATGGTGTGAGGACAAGAGGTTGTTAGGGGTGGCATATATAGTGGAGGAGAGGGGTCTTTTTTGAACAATTTATTTAATAGTTTATTATTTTTATCTCCTGATAATAAATTGTGTGAATAATTTTGACCAAATAATGTAATTTTTTCATGTTATTTCTAAAAAATTGAGCTTAACTAAGCCTTAAATCAACAATGACTCAATGATTCAATTATTTAACATTTATAACAAAATAACATATTTTATAATTCACCAGAAATTCATTTATTTTTTAAAATTTCCATAATTCAACAATAACATTTTTTTTATTTTTTGACTTCAAAAATGGAAGAAATTTTATTAATTCTATAATAATTAAGATAAATTTTATTTATATCTAAAATCACTATATAATCAAAAAATAAATATTTTAAAATTAAAAATAAAGTTATAACGCTTTGAAAAATTAACTAAGGTATTATAAAATCATAAAAAAATAACATGAAAAAGATATATTTATTTATCAATACATTTTCTCAAACAATTATTTTATTAATCATTACTTTATAATTATATATTTATGAAATAAAAAATTACCAACAGTTAATTAATAATTTTTAAAATATTTATTTACTTATAATATGATATATTTATATCATACATTCATTTTTATGATTCATAAATTTTATTTATAGATTTATAGGTTATGTTTCTAATCATTTGGTGATTTTATTGTTCGTATTTTTCATATTACCTTTCTTAGTGTCAAATTAATATTTCAGCAGTATATGTTTTTTAGCTTCTAGAAATACTTATTATTTAACTCCTTCAGTTTGTATAAAGACTTTATCGTGTTCTATATATGATATTATGTGATTTATACTATATTAAAAAATCATAATAATGTTAATTCCATTGATAGAATCCCATTCCATTATAGTTTATCATGATTGGAACACTAATTCATTATCAGTTTATTGGGATCCATGACCTGGTATGGAGGATGCTGTAATTCAATATATTGTCTTGATTTCATCATTGTTTTTTATATAAATATAATATTCTATTAATTTGTGACATTATGGTAATCATCCCCTGGTAGTGGATTTCAATCCCAAAGTTTTTACTACTATTTTCCATTTGATTTCACAGGTGATGAGGTAGAATTATCAATTAAAATAGACATTGGAATTTTCTTTTTTTTCTCTCCGTCATATAAAATGGACCTCTCAATATAATGTAATTGGAGTTAAAATTGGTAGATATCAAATTTGGGTGTTTTACTCAACCTAGAATATCAATATTTGTTTATCTGGCTATATTTTAAAATATGGAAGATAATAGTTTTTTTTGGATTTTTTGACAATCAAAATATATATTAGCTGATCGTCCAGAATATGTACATGTCACATCAAATCGATGAAAAATTTGAAAAACTGGTGGGCAGCTAGAAGATTATAAAATTATCCCCATAGATCGGGATATAGCCATTCAAGAGTTATGGGGGTCTTTTCACAATAATATATTAGGATATTTTTCCTTTTAAATAAAATAATGCACTTTGATAGCATTCGGTAAACACAACCCCATGTCTAAATGTACCATAATACAATATATACTTTTAACCAAGATATTAAACTTTCTATATTGAATATGAATAATTAAATTATAAATATTATATGGTTTACACTAGAATAATATTAATTCTATTTTCATCAATTTATTTAAAATAAAATAAGAATATTTTGAAAGAAACGTAACTGTATTACAAAAATTTTAATTTTTTAAAAGGTTGTTTCATAATTCCTTTCCATAATTTTTCAAATTAATTCATCAGAAATTAATAAAATTTAATTTATGAAATGAAATTTCTTTTTTAAATCTCAATTTAAAAATTATGTCAGGGTTTACTTTTTTATATTTTTTGAAAAGATTACATTTTATGGAATACTAAAAAATATTAGTTATTATCGAAAACTTAATTTTATTTAAAGTCATTTAAAAAATTAAATTAGATTTAAAATGGTTATAAAATTAAAAATTGTATAATTATATTATAATCATTAGAAATTATCTCATGTAAATGATTTCTATTTTGAATTTATATATGAAAACTTTTGACACTTAGGAAAACCATTTCATTTTCTTACATTATCTCATCGAGGGTCAGATAATGTTCACTTTCATAGATCGTTATCATGTGAATAAAATTTGAATCAATTTTTCGCTTAAAAACTTTCTTCTATGTCCTCTCACACAATTAATCAAGACCCGCATGTCATCTCTTATTCACAATACCAAAACCATTTAGCCTAGAAATTACATAATCAAATATTTCCCTAACATATCTTCCACAATTTAATTGGTATATTTTTGATTAAAAATATAATATAAGATGATATTAGGTTAATCAAAAATATTATTTTTGAATAATAGGTGCAATAACTAACAATTAATTTTCATTTCAATTCATCCACTAAATCCAACAAATAATCTCCAACAATGATAAAAAATTTAACTATAATAAATAGATATTTTATTATATAAACATAAAAAACTATATCTATATACAATTCCATTAAATGGGTAATGAAACCATCGATCATCTATTTGGTGGAATTCCACCTCTTGAACTAATATAATTCATTTTCCATAGCCACCTATTTGGGACACTTATAATGATGTATTTAACACCCTACAATTTTATGAATTATTTATTTATGAATTAATTTTTTTTTGATATTTATCATTTCACGTGACACTAGAAATAGTATTATGTATATAGATATTAAAACAATAAGTCAAACATTCATTTCAGAGAGAATTCTAACTCATCTGGAACTATAGGCAATATCCACATGGCTTGGACTGCCTACAACACTGACTTGTAATACATTACATGAAACACTTTCTTTGCGTATGACTAGGAATACGTTACACGCAACACTAACTTGGTCTACGTTGTAGAAAACACTATAATTAAATGAAGTATCATTTTTATATAATTATTTAAATGATTTATTTATAACCTTGCAATTAAAAATTGTACTATTAATAGTACAAACAACTTATCAAATTTTTTTAATAACATTTTTATAGATAAAACATATTGATAATTAAAGATATGATTTTTGTGAATGTCATTTTATGTTAAAATTTCTATTTTATTTAATAAACTACATTTAAAATGGAAATTATTTTTAGATTCATTCTGAAATTGAATTTATTAAATAAAAATTATTTTTCAATTCAGAATGATGAAATTATCCTATCGTAAATGTTTGAAATTTGTATGAGAAAGATCATTTTTTATGAATAGTGAGAAATAATACATTTTAGTTGAAAACTGACTTTTTGTATAATTATCTATTCACGTTCAATGATATTATAATTTTTATTGATGGTAACATTAAATAAATATGAAATATATTATACAATTTAATTCTTAAAAAACAATTTCACTTTATAATTGAATAAAAAATAATAACAAGCGTTTGAACATTTTTATCTTTTAAAACCCCGTTATTTCATCCCATCTACATGATTAGAATTAATACAAATAATTACAATTGTATGATTTCAATTTATAAAATCTATTATAAACCATTAAATTTATATTAATATTTATATTTTAATAATAACATCACAACTTTTCACCAAAATTATTACTAAAAGTTATTAAAATTAATCACTGCGATGAGTCAAAATTAAGAATAACTAGGGATGCAAACATAATATTAGGGGGCCATATGTCCTATAATATTTTTCTACAAACATTTACTATACTGATTTAGGATATAAATCTTCCTTTATTGAGTTTTGTTGTATTTTAGGGAATTTTTTGGTAATATCATTTTTTTCACCCAACTAGTTTACAAAAATTCTATGTGAGACCTTTCCCTTCCCAATAAAAATCCACAAACTATCCAACATCATAAAAACTATCAAACCTATTATGTCTGGATTTTAAAATAATTTTAAAATTCCTATAAATCCCACCATATTCTTAGAATCCTTCCATTTTTATATGGAAATCCATGTATTCATTTTGGCACAAACCAACATTAGTGAACCGATTAAGAGGTAACGTATTCTATCAAGTCCTTTCTTTTATTTTTCTTATCCAAAACTTCCATCTTACATCTCAATTAATATATAAAAAATTATCATAAATGTTGTTTTTTATGTAAATGGTTCTACATACACTTACAAAAACCTCAATCTAATGGGTAACAAACATAGTGTTTCTTTGTACGACGAACTATTCCCTAACAAAATGATGATTGTTTAGTTTTCCATTACAACCTATAATTGCTAAAATTATGATTTTAAATATGTTTATATATGATATATATTATATTTTTAATTTATTTATGATTCTATATTTTTTTAGAACATAACTTTTTTCTTTCTGTCCCTTGTAAATATGATTATTTCATTTGAGTAATGGTGTACTACAACCCTATCAAAGCGATATTATTCATTCATAAACTACATGGACTGTATGAAGGTTGGTTTTAGGGAATATATATTATATATATGATATCGTAAATGTACATTAATAATGATATGTATGTATGTATGTATATATATATACATTCATATATTCCTTATTTGTACTTTGTCTCAACAAGACAATTGAATGGAAAGAGCAGTCTGGCATTTGTAGTGCCTTCCATTTCGAGGAATAGTGTAATATGTCTCATTAATATATATTATATATATTATTATAATAATCATATAATTTATATGAAATATATTTATACAATGTTTTAAATCCTAAATCATGATACATGTATAATGAACAACAATATATCAATCTAAGACGCAAATGAAAAAAAAATCGAATATTACATGAAGTGAAACCATAACACAGGGCAGTTAACAAGTGGGTAACACAAGGTCATAATAAAACCATGAATGGTATTAGATACAGTAATATGGGTTTTAAAATATTTATAATAAAATTATATTTATTATACATGTGGTTTGAGTGAGTGTGAAGAGAATCAAGACACTAGGAAAGGGATTTCATCACACAATTATTTCTGTGAGATACATCATATATTCTCCACTATTTTTCTTTTTTAGTTGTATGAATATCATATGGATATTTTATATGTATGTTATAAATAAATTTATTGGTGTTCAATTGTCCATTTTATTATATTTATTTCACAGGGTTTATGTTTCAAGAATTACGAAATCGGTAAAATAGATTTGTCTCAATTTTCCATCACTGAGACTCTTGTCAAGTTGTGCCCCTAAATTATATTTCGTGTTGTATGCACATAAATTTTAAATCTCATTTCCTGAACATAGTTATTTTCATGATATGTGTGTTCTATATAATTTCTTTCTCTTACATAGAGAGTATGATTCTCTATTACCATTTTACAAATGTTCATTGAGAAAATCACCATTCATTTTGTGATTGTTAATGATTGTTATCCATTTAGGAAATATTATGATAAATATATCATGAACACTCAATATTTTCCCTCTTCTATATTGACACTTGATATATCTAAAAATTTGAAAAAATTTCCACTATTTGTTAGTTATTATTCATTATAATATTTTTATGAATGTCTGACCATATAACTTTCTTCGGTCGAAATTTGGTTTTATTACAAAAAATATGTTCTAAAAAATGTTTTAAAAAATGTTCTCAAATGATCATAAAATATAATTATCAAGGAAAAATAATTTTTTAATCTTTTCAAATATTTTTTTCTATTCTTTAAATTATTATTATTTTAATGAAAATGATCCTGAATTTTTTATATCATAAAAAAGTAAGTTGAATTATTTAATGATTTATTTTTATATTTTCAATATATTTTCAATGAAACGGTTCTTGAAACATTTTCTGATTTATTTATATGTTTTCCTAGTTTTTCCTAAACAAATGTATTTTAAAATGTTTTAATGAATAATTTTTATGTTTTTGAAGGAAATTGGTTTTCAGAATGAATCCATGTAATCATCATAAGATTTCACAGTATTTTTTAAGAAAGTGAATTAAAAATTATTTTATGTATTAAAAATACCTTTTCAATGAATGATGGATATTTTCTTTATGAATTATTTTTGAATGATATAAAAAAATTATTTTCCATCTAATATGACATTCATCGATGTTACTCATACATTTATAGGAAATAATCTAAATGTCCCATTCATATTCATTCTATGAATACGTTATGCTTAATTCCATGGTCTTTGTGAAAATCATTTCACATTCATGGGTTATATGTTTATTTTCCCTGAGATATATTATTTTGAAACACACTCCTTTTTACATGTAATTATTTTATAAATTATTTTGAAACATGTCTCTTTTTGCTAGGTTATGATGTCATAAAACGTTTATGATACTCAACCATTTTGTGGGTTATTATTTTATGTTGGTAAAAAACATCTTTTTTCATGGGTCATGACATGAAGAATTTTTTTGGAACATTCACATTTGATTTCATAATGTGATGATTGGTACCTATATCTCCCTACAATTAATTGGGTAATGATATGTTGTACATGATCTTAAAGGGTAGATGGGGTTTTTCCCATGCTAGAAAACTATAAGTAAAATGGTATGTATCCCATTACTAAAAGAAAGAGGGTACACGGTTTGTTTCCCAAGATAGAAAAAAATGATGGTATATGGTTTTTATCCAAAGATATAAAAACATGAACTTACATTAGATGAATCCCAATCCCATTAGAAGTAGGTAAATGAAAGAAAATCCCATGACTGAAACAAGAGGGTAAAATGGAGGTAATTCAATGCCTAAAACAATAGGGAAAATGGGAGGAAATCCCAAGCCCAAAACAATAGGGTTTGTGGGCGTATATTACAAGCCCAAAAAAAGAGGGTACATGGGTGTTCATCCAAATTATGAATGAGGTACATGTGTTTTTATCCGAATCCTAACATGATTGAAAGGTCATGGTTGTTATCCTTAACATAGGGATATTATGTGCCTATCTATCTACCATATTTCTATGTTATATTCCCATGTTATTCTATCATGGATTATTTTTTTATTTCCATAATATTAATGTCTTATGTACTACAATTATTTATTCCAATATTAATGTATATGATATTTGATATGAAAGGTATAATCTCTTTTTTCATTATAGTGTTCTTAAAAATGGATGGACATGATTATGCTTACATATATCCCGTGTTTACCGTTACTGAACAAGAGATCACCCATTTTTTTATGTCTCCTTCTCACAGGCTATGAAGAATGGTTTTGGGTATAATTACAAAAAGTGGATATCTTTATGGGATATGTTGATGATATTTCACAAGGATAATAGTTTTTGTTTTCACGATTCTAAATACACTAAACTTTTACGATCCACTGACATTTAATAATGTAATGTACTAAATATTAATCTTAAATGTAGTAATATCAATTTATGACATTCATTGGTAGATATAGTTGTTATCAAAGGAAACTAGTATTCATCCATTGGAAACTAGGATGATAAAAATTTAGTGTGATCCATTTGTATATTTTTAAGCATATTTCCAGGGTTGTCTCTTAGGAAAATTATAAGGATTAGTCAATGTTTTGGAAAATGTCCTAGAATTTGGGAAAATGATAAATTATTATTTGTCAATAAAATTATTCATTTTAGGAATTCAACAAGAGGATGTGGGTCTGGAACAGATGTTCCGAGGTGTAAAAACATCTATAAGATATTCCGAGTGTGACTCGGGGTATTCTGGTACATAAAAATGGGCCTTACTACACACCTGTATTTGAAAATCCCTAGAGATATGTATGGGAAATTCTCCAAATATTGAGAAAACATAATGTATGATTTAAAAACTTGTTGAATATGAATAACATATAATAATACCATGTTTTCTTTTAATAAAGAAGTACGATCAATGATTTGGGAAACCTATAATAAATTTCTCATGATTATATGGTCTCCCAATATGATAAATGTTTAACACACTATATTTCATGTCTTATTATATATATATTACTATAAGGAACTCATTTAACATTGAAGTTTCCAAATGTCGATCATGTGTGCATTATTTCAATAAATTACCCCAATAGAAATATTATAAGGACAATCAGAATAGTGGTATGAGTATTATTTAATCTTATAAGGATAAAAAGATAAAAAATGGAATGTGAATGGTATGTAATTTTCTTCAATTATTTATTACATTGATAATAAAAATAATGATTAGATTGAGGTTAAGGAAACATAAGAAATGATTTGAATTTCATATTCTAGGAAAAATTTATGATGGAATTAGTTAATGAAGAATGGGTAATGGTATAAGAATATAGTTGGATTAATAAAGAATTTATTTCTTTTGGATTTGAAATATTATTATATATAAATCATGAAATGTATATGTATTTACCTTATAGGATTTTATTATGGATTGAATGGGATATGTTGAATACATAGAAAATTGATTTCATCTAAAGGTGATATTTCTATTAAGTGAAGGTAAACCTTAATGTTATCATGATGTCGAGGAAATTTAGTTTCTCTTGGATAAAGTAGTGATTGACTTGAATAATGTAAATTGGATAACACTGATCACCATGTAACTTATTGTTGATGATACGGACTATGTAATCCAGGATGAAGTTTATAATTTCTTTGAATAAAAAAATGTTTCCAATTTTCATTGGAATAAGGATGAAAAAATATATACTTAAACGATTTATTATAATTAATGTTATTACAATGTATCAAGAGAATATCAGAGGAGGTTATTTAAATTTTTTAATATCACAACTCATATGTACTTTATACTATACGAGGGAACAAATGTGATGATTATTTCATTCAATTATTTCTAATGATTTGTATTTTGTTGTTTACAAAGGGTTATAAACATAACCATTTGTAGAATTTTTAAGCTAGATATTAGATGAATTTAGTAAGTTTAATGTGTTATCTATGAATCTAATGATTTATTGACATTCAATATCTTGGTCAAACAATATAGTGTTGATGACTAATGATGATAAATGGGATTGAATATCACGAATGTAATGATTTTTAAGTACATCAGAAATAAAAATATCACATTTCTTTTTAAAGAAAAATGTGGATTGATCAAGGGAAAAATATTATGAGGCTCTAATAGAATCATCTAAGTAAATATTTTCCTAAAAATTTATAAATATTAAGAAAAAATATCTTGGAAAAAATATATTATCCTACTACCATCATTTTAGATGAATCAAAATTTCTCTAAGGCTCTCAAATATTTATGGATTTATTATGGTTTTTCCTTATTCTATATCACTCTAAATCATAACATGATAGTTAAGTATTTATTCCATGTCTATATTTTCACCTATAACCTCTGTTCTCTTATGTGGAATCCTATTTATATTACAGTTTGGGTAACGTTTATGGTAAGTACATTTTCTTTTTAAGGGTTGTTTTACTATTAATTTTTACGATATGGGTTTAGTTTAATGAAATTTTTTAGTATTAAACCATTGATATGCAAGATGAATTTAGTAGGATAAATTTTTTAAGGTATTATATTAGACCACATTTATATTTTATTAATTATTTGTTTCAAATTAATTCAACTTATGAATATTTTTGAATTTACTAGAAAATGGAAATTGTGGTCTATATATATTAAAACACTAAGTCAAACAACTTTTTCAAACTAAATACCGACATGGATTTTACTATATAAAATACCCACTTCTCTTATGCTACTCTCAACATCTACAAGGTTTACATTTCACGCAACACCAACTTGGTGTATGTCTTGTCGTACGTCACACACAACACCGACTTGGCGAATAATGCACACAACACTACAGTTCTACGAAACACCATTTTTATATAATTATTCAAATGATATAATTATATCCTAGATGTTAATCATAGTTTTATAAATGATAAGAACTATTTTATAATATTTTTTTATAATTTTTTTATAAATAAGAAATTTTGATGACGAAATATATGATTATTTGTAATGTCTAATTATGCTAAAAATATTGTTTTCTTAAAACAACAACTTTTACTAATAAAATTAATTTTAGAAAAATTTAGAAACTGAATTTTATAAATTAAAATAAATTATTAAATTCATAATGTAGAAATTTTCCTTGGGTTAATTTTTTAGAGATATTTCAGAAACATCATTTTTTGTTGAAATGTGAAAAATAATGTTTTTCATTTAAAAAATGAATTTTTAATTAATTAATTATAAATTTTAAATGATATAATAATTTTTAGGTAGAATTAGATATATGTTAAATCATTTATTTATATTTAATTAAATATAATAAATTTCAATTTGAAAATAAATACCAAATAGTAACAATCCTTTGAAAATGATTCTACATTAAAAACATTTTATTTCATCATATCTGTGAGATAAGTATTGATCGTAATTTTTCTAAAATTTTAATTTCAATTTATGAAAATAATGTTAAACCATTTAATAAATTATTATATTATTATTCTTTTTAAACAAGGGTAATTTTTTACCAAAGTGATTAGTAAAAGCGATTAAAATTAATCACATTTATCAAGGATGAATTTATCATCCTTATGGAATAAATATTATAATTAAGGACCTAAATGACCTATCCAATTTCCCAAAATCCATTTTATATCCATATTTTATCCATAACCCTTCAATTATTTCTTTTTGATTGTTTTTTCCTTCATTTTTATGTAAGAACATGTGTATAACTAGAATTTTTCTGAAAATTCTAAGTCAGTCTTTTTCCTTCTTTATAACAAACCACCATATTTCTCACATCGTCAATACCCTGAAATATATATTGTTTGGAAAATGCCTTCCAAATAAAAGTTCAAGAAATAATACTTTAGTCATAGAAGCATTCATTTGGAAAGAAGGAAATCTGTTGAATCCTTCGGGCATAAACCAAATGTAGTTACACGATTATATTGTAATGTCTTCTGTCAAGTCCTTTATTAAATTTTCCATCTCCACCCCGTCAAACACTATTTATTTTATGATTATATAAAGAAAAATATAAAAATAATATACTATAAATTTTTTATACAAATGTTTAGATCTACTCTTACACACACAAATGTCTATCTATGGGGTAACTAAAATATTGTTTCAGTGTACGATGAACTACTGCCTCATGATACAATGATTATTCATTTTACCATTAGAGAATATTATGGTGGCCATTAATATGGGAAAAAATTTATTTATAATATATTATATATTTTTAATTTTTTTGTAATTTTTATTTCTGACATACATTTATTCCTTCCAACTCATATAAATATGATAATTTGATTTGTGTATGTGTATACAACCTCCCCATAATGAGATATGATTCATTAATACAAGACATTAATTGAATTAATAAAGGTTTTAGTGAATATATATGATACCATAAATAAATATTAACAATGTTATATAAATATGTAAAAATATTTATATTACATTCTTTCATTGTACACAACAATTAATCTGAAATAGTGAAAATGCGTACGTACGACATACTGTCTCCCTGGATAGTGTATTTAATTTCATACTTATAGATTATATAGAAAATTATAATATACATTCAAATTATATAAAAATATATATATCATGGGTTAAAATACGGATTTATGATTAATGTATAAGGACCAGCAAGATAACAAATTAACATGGATATGACAAACAAAGCGAATATTAACTAATGTGAAACCCAAACATAAGATGGTTAACAAGTGATTAGTTTAAGGTTATAATAAATCCATATATGGTATTAGATGTAACAATATAGTTATATAAAATATTTAAAATAAATTTATATTTATTATATAGGTGGTTTGAATGTTTATGATGACAGTCAAGACACAATGTATGGGGATTTAATCTCGCTTTTTCATTTCAGTAAGATACATGCTATGTTCACAAGTCATTCATTTTTTGTATTATTTGAAATTCCAATGATTGCAATATATGTATCTTATACTAAATTTTATTTTGTACTATCATGTCCAATATAGTATTTTTCTTTATGTGGTTTATGTTTAAAATTTTTCCATTTTTGTGAAACAGTTTTTTCTCATTTTCCTTCTTTGAAACTCCTTTTTAGTTATGAACATAATATCAGCTTCTAGGTGTATATACATATATTTTAGATTTTATATCATGAAAATAATTATATTCATGATATTTTATATTTCATATAATTTCCTCCACTTACATTGATAGTATGATCCCAAATTACCAAGTTATAAGAGTTTATTGAGACAATCTCGTCACTTTTCAGGACTGTTAGTGATTATCCTTCTTTGATTAAATGTTATGATCCATATCTCAACAACCCTGATGACTTTCCCACTCCCTTTTTAATCAATATATATCTATTTATTTGAACCATTTTTGAGTATTTCGTACTTAATATAAATTTGAAAGTTTTTTTATGAAAATATGATTGTATCTCTCTCTTTTATGGGAAATCTATTTAATTTAAAAAAAGTGTGAAAATTTGTTTTTAAATTATATTTAATTACCACTATCAAGGAAAAATTAATTTACTAATGTTTTATTGATTTAAAATATTACCTTATATGTTTCCAAATATATTTCCAAATAATTTTATCAAATATTTAATTACATTAATAAAGTATATTAAACATTCTCAAGATTTATTTTAATTTTTCCATGTTATTTTCAAGGAAATGATTTTCAAATCATATTCATGGTTTATTTATTTGATTAAAATGTTTGTTTAATGAAATTTTTTTAAAAATTTATTGAATGTTATTTTATAATTTCTTCATGGAAGATTCTTTTCAAAATTATTTGAAGTCTTGTATATATTTTTTCATGAAATGTTCCTATAAAATTAAATTTAAATGGCTTTATGTTTTAAAAAACATTTTTTGTTGAATAAATGATATTTTTCTCAACAAATGTTTTTAAAGGTTATTTCAAAATAATTTTTCATATAGGATGACATTCGTCGATGTTTATCATACATTTCAAAGAAATGGTATAAACGATCCATTCATATCCTCTCTAATGATGGGTTCTTCTTAATTTCATGGACTTTCTGAAACCTGTTTCTCTTCCAGAGGTTATATTTTTATAGAAACTAGTTTCTTTTCCATGGGTTGTATGATTTTAAAACACACTTCTTTTAATGTGATATGATTTTCTAAAATTAATATTTATCCTATCTATTTTATAGAGGATATTTTATGATAAAAGGACAATGATTCCAAAATCATTTCATGGGATATTATTTAACATTTATAAAAGCCTTCTTTTTTCATGGGTAATGATATGATGTATTTTGTGTGGAATATGCATGTGAGATTTCAATTTTTAGATTGGTGGGACATATATATATTTAAAATTCATTAGTAAATGATATGTCATATATAATCTTAAAGGGTACACCGGTTGTATCCCATGTCTGAAAACAAAAAAAAGTGTGTGGGTTGTAGACCAAGACTAAAAGAAAGAGGGTACACAGGTTGTTGACCAAACCCTTAAACTAGTTGTTACATAGTGTGTAGAAAAATCCTTAAACAAGTGGGTAAATCGAATGAAATATGAATAATAAAACATAAGGTTTATTTTTACGAAATCCTAATATCGAACAAGAGGATAAATGATAAGAAATCCCAATCCTGAAACACGACAGTAAACATGGGGGATATCTTATGCCCGAAATAATAGGATACATACGAGAACATACCAATAACAAGACAATGGGTTATGTGGATGGGAATCCCAATAATGAAGAAGGTATTACAAGGATTATTCCAAGGATAACATGTTATAAAGGCCTTAGTAGGACGTCTGGACATCAGGTATTTATATGCATATCTTACCACCAATAATAAATGTTTCCTTCAAATGTTAATCTTTCATGGCATATTTTCTTTATTTAATTATTATTCATATCTTATTAAATGAAATTATTTATAACATTATTCATGTATATTATCTTTTATATTTATGGTTTGATCATCAATTTTCATGATCATGTTCACATACCCTTTTGGTCGTGATTAATGTTACAAATATCCCCTATTTCTAATTATTGAGAATTTGAACTCACCCCAATTAGATGTTTCAATTACCCTAGTTATGAAGAATTTTTTTTGTAACAAAATAATAAAGGGGGTGTTCATTATTTGATATTTTTAAGAACATTTACCATAATATAATTTTTTATTTCCATGTCTTCATATACATTAATCTTGTATGGTCCTTGGGAATGTATTATTGAAATGTACTGAATATTCATGTAAGATTATATAACATCTGTTTATGTTTATCTTGGGTATCTATAATGTATTTATCAAATTTATATGATAATTATAAAACACTATAATTTTGGAATTATAATATCAATAAATATTTTACACTCAAACCTGTTGGAAAACAATATCACATTTCATAAGTACTTATGGATTACCACATCCACATAGCGATGTGAAAGGTTTTTTATTTTATATTAAAATGGATAATAATAAAGATATATATAATGATTATATATGATATATTTAATATAAATATGGGTTTTAAAGGGTTAAATATTATTTTCTCTTTTGTCATTTTGTTTATAAAATTGAAACTCTCTTCATGCGTACGTACAACCTACGATCTCCATTAAAGTTGTAACTCATTTTCCCATATATAACATTTATGGTTTATTATAACAAATTATATAAATATCATATATGATATTTTTATTATTTTTAACATTATTGTGATTATAGATCCACGATCTATGAAAAAGTATTGAAATTACCCAACTGAAAACTACATGTAAACCAATGTAATTATCACCTGAAGAGTGATTTTAACAATGAATTGTAAATATATAATCCATAAAGGATATATGTTTATCTAATATGGTGTGAAATATAATATTATGGTTATTAAATATGTTAATAATAATTCTAAATTTATTATATTTGTGGCACATATAGGTACAATGGAAATCTGAACTAAGGTGAGGGTTTCATGTATCACAGTTACTTTTGTGTGATGTATTCCTTATTCACCACATAATTATTTTTTAGTGTATATACTATTACTTTGATATATAATATCATGAATCCAATTATATCATTTTTATATAAATTTTCATTGATTTTTTTACCTTCATGGGGCTTATGATTCATAGGATTATAATATTCAAAAATAATTTGGTTAAAAATACATTATTTATCATCATTGTTCACCAGTATGTTTATAATAAATAAATTTATTATCCTTAAGTAGATAAAAACTATTTTGTAATGCTATGGTAATTTTTGCATAGTTTCTTTTTTCATCTCATTTTCTTCCATTTATAAACAAAAGAGGACAAGATGATTTTTTGTTAAAAACATACTTCATTTTTGTCTATGATTGAAATCACGTTTTATGAAATTTTATATTTTATAAAATTATTTTCATGATTGTTTAAAAATTCTAAAAAAATTTACTGTGTAATATTATATCTATAATATAATTTTTATAGAATGGTTCGTAGGAAATTCCCTATCATTTAATATAAAAGGAACTTTTAATCATTATTAGAATAGTGTAAATGGAATAACTTTTAACATGGTGTACAAAAAAAACCCACTATCGTAACAAATCATTTCCCCAATGAATCCTTTAAATATATAAAATATTATGTTAATGAAAATTTAAATATAAATAATTTGTAAAATCCATGGTTCTGATATTTTTTATCTAAATATAAAAGTTTATTTTCCATAAAATGTTTTTTAAAGACATTTTATAGTTTTGATATTCATCAATTAAATGAATCCTTATTTCACGTATTCTTTATTAGTTATATGATTCTATGATACCATCATTTTTACTCATCATGACTATTTCTGATTTGTTTTACATGAGATTTATAATTTTGATTCCATTCTCCATATTAATCTATAAGTTTTATGCTTATGTTTCTTGATTGTGATAATTATTAAAATTTCATATAGTAACTTTAAAATATAGATATTTTGTTGATTATAATTTACAAATTTCATATGAGTAATTATTTGGAAAGCGTATGATATGGTCAAGGTCCGCTATAGCACATGATATATTAGTAGTTCACTTGAGAAAAACTGGCTTGGGTATTTAGTCAAGGTTGTACCCATTATATTTGATATAATGGAATGATTCCATGATGAAATGTTTACGAGGATAAAATGATGAATTCCATCATTTTGAGATTACTTATTAATTTCCATTTGATTATTGGATTAGCTATAAAATTCATTGTTACGTTTCATTATCAAGTGATTATTTATATGAAATTATTTAACCATTATTTACTCCATCAATATTACTCTACATGTTCGTGTGATTGAGTAAATGGATCTTGTATCAGTTATCTACCAAAAACTATTTTTTATTTTTTATTAATTCATGATATATTATTCCATATCCCTATCCATACTAGGAATTATATGTAACCCCTTTATCATGATTCCTTTCCATAGGATTCTAGGAGGTGTATTTTGATTGATAAGCAAGGATGTTGGAATGGTATTAATGGTGTCCTAAAAAATTAATATGGGGAATTTAATGTTTTAAATTATAATGTGAGATTCATGTATGTATAATGTTTTCTAGGAATAATATATTATAATTTCATTTGGTAAGATATAATTTTATCATATGATATTGTAATAATGTGATTGAAAAATCAAGATGACTAGAGTACTGATCATTATAGTTGGTATTAGAGAATGTGTAATAGAAGGATTTGGAACTGGAATTAGAAAAAAATTGACTAATTACCAAAACCCTTTGATAGATACATAGGATAATTAAATAGGAGCATCCAAAAGATCTATTGTGAAATTGATTATGTTCGTTCCCATAAATACATAAATTTCTATATAATACTTGTTGATATGTTTCTCGAATAAGTATAACGTAGGTTAACAACCCTGAAAGTGGAAATTTTAGATTTGAATCAAACACCACATGGTGCACAATAACAATACTTATGAATGACATAGTTTGACAACATTGTGTTATATTATTTTAAAAATTCACATTTTAAATGAACAAAATTATTATGGATTTGAAAATAGTTTTATTATTTGAAAACATTAACAATGAAATCATGTTTACAATTATGAAATTTGAAATTCCAAAATTTTCAATTTGGGTTTGTTGCATCACTATTTTCGGATTATACATTACGATAAATTATATTACGATCTAGACTAGGGTATTCTGTTTTTTAAAATTGTCACCTAACAGATGTAATGATAACCATATCAATTTATGTAATCCATCTATGGATTCCCCTCAATTAAAAGATTATAAAGATTGATCTCATGCTATACGTAGTACTGATCACATTATAAAAATATTAGGAAATATAACATAGGTTATGAGTAATATACATTCCCATAAGGATTATCATTCTGATCAACCACATTTTTTAACAGTTTCAGGCTACTTCATGCTTCTAAAACCTCAATTATTCAGTATTTCTTAAAATACATCTGAATCGGAATAATGTACATGTTCTTCAGAGTTGATATTTCATGGGTAGTGATGTAATGAAAGGTAGGATATTTTCATTAATTTTTAACTTTTGTCGAAAGATTTAGGTCAATGGTATAAATTTACCCAAAACATTATATTTTAAGATGAAATAGATATAATAATGTGTAAATATTATATTTTTTTATTCACATAAAAACATTTTTGTCAAATGTAATGAGTTGAGATGGTGTAAAAATTACAGATTTTTTTTAAAAAAATGAAAAAAATAATTCTATGCATGACTAATATTTTAGATGGTATACAAGTAATTATATTGAATAGTTATGTAATCCATATTGAAATGTTGATTTTTAAATTTTCTGTGTTATTCCAATCATTTGAATAGAACATTTCCCCCCAAAATGATTTTCATACGATGACATTGTATCATGTTCTGTCAATATTGATAAATATTAATCTATGTACTATAAATTTCATGCAACATATTATAAGAAGTAGAATTATGAGGTTGATTGAAAATTAAATATGTAAAAAGGGAAGAAGGGAAGGGAGAAAGTTTCATATTGAAATAAACTTTGAATGAAAAACTATTGAACACTCATGCATGGAATATGAGTTTTCAATATGTGTGGAAATAAAGGCTCCCATGATTTGGATTTAATTGATATAAAAGAATCATCCAATTTGAAATTATTTTTCTTTTAAGGATATGGGGAAGTATGATAATTATTTTTCTAGGTTACAAGGGATTTAAACCAAAAAATAATTGTGTGAATGTCCATTCTCTTTTCATCACAACAGCTATGGTTGAAGTCTTTAATGATACGGTTCTTTGTACATTAATCACCTGTAATAATTTATCTATTTAATTATTTTATTATATATCTCTAAAATACATTATATCTTTGATGTTTTCCACAAAAATTCTACATTTATATGAAACCTTAAAAAGGGAGTTATCATTCCAGTCTCCAAGTGTATGTCTCACCGAAATACAGATGTGTCTGTTAGATCTCATCACATCTGATGATCATCCCACATATTCTAAAATAATTATTATAACAACTGATTATTTTTATATAATATTTATCATTTAATTGAATTCATAATATTCTTTAATAATTAATTACAATGTCAAGGAAGTTATATTTCTTGATGAACATTTGTAGTTACTTATCATTAGAGGGGAGCAACATCATTTGATTTATCTAAAAATACTCTCCTAGTGGATCTTGTAAATAATATTCTAATAGGATTATGAGATGAAATAATAAATATATGAAAATGAAATTATCAAATATTTATTTAACAATAATGTTTTTATATATGGATGTTTATCATAAGGAATTACATAGAATTTCACCAGAGCATGATGTAAAACATTCCATTAATTTAATACTTGATTCAATCAAATTGGGAAAGACTCATTATAGAATCGAAATTGTGTAATTTGAGGATTTGATGACTAAATTGGAATATTTTTGTGATAAGGTATTTATATACCCTCGTATTTTACCTTTGTGATCCTGAGTAGTTTCCATTTATAATGAAAAAAGTTTCTACAAGTCTATAAAATGACTATATGAAAATCAAGGCATGTATGGAAAATAAAAAACATTATCTTTATAAAATTCAGGACTTATTAAATATCCTCCATGGAGATATATTTTTGTAATTATTGAAATTTTTTCTATCATAATCAATTGTGTATAAATACTGGTGATATTAATAATAAGGCATTTCATTAAATGTATAGACAATACATGTTGATATAAATTCCATTTTTTAGTAAAAATACCCCATATCATTATCGATCTAATTAATAGATCATTCAATTATTAGCTTCATTACTAAATGTGTTTTTATTGATGAGATGATGGAGTTCTCTAAGTTCCGGGTGAACCACTATAATTACAAGAGGATCCTTGTTGAGACACATAGATTAAAAAAGATATACGAGAAATTTTTCTAGAGTGAATTCTATATTTGGTAAGTTCATTTATAATTCTATATTGTCTCTAAGGATGTATCCCATGTGATCCGATTAATGTGAGTGCATTCCTATAATTTAATATGTAAAAAATCAACCAATTTAGGTATATTCATATGTTTAGAATGTTATTATCAATGATTTATTCAAAAAAATTCCCAATTAGAGAAACCATTAAGAAAAATTATAAGACCCACACCATACGAATTACATAATATTATGTTAAATCATGAATTATATTTTTGGATATTTTCGTGATTATAATTATAGATAATTAGGCCACAAATAATAAATAACAAATCAAACAATAATAAGTATACACTTCTACTAACTATCTATTTCATCTAAAAATGAAACTCCTTAAAATAAAACATTATTTATTTTTCCAGAAAAAATTTTATTATCATTCATCCTATCATTTAACATTCACTTACCCAACCTAAATCCCTATAAAATATTTTTAATAACATGGGATGAGCACAAATATCTCATTAAGGTAATAACGATAATTAATGAAAACGTAAGTGCATTAATACTTATAATCCCAGAAAATAATACTTTTCATCCATAAAACATAAGATCACTTAAATTTCTCCTGAAATCATAATATTCATGAAAAAATTCATAGAACTCATAAATACTTAAGGTAACATGATGAATTGATATCAAACAAAAATTTTAGCTTTCACAACTACCTAGGGAGTAACCTTCATGGTTACAATTGGAATACCCATCATAGTATATTCCTTAAATCTCTTAGGATAATACTTATAACTTTTCTTTATCTCATTACCCAATCCATTAGAGAGATATATAAGGAACACCATCCATTTCATAACCATGGAACCACCTATATAAATAAATAATGCCCATGAACCATGACATAATCAAATCACATAAAACAAGTATAAAGGGAAAATAATATTTCCACATTACAATCGCAAAATATTTATTCCAAAAATTGATAAATTAAACTCTTTATAACAACCATTTCAATACCAAAATACATGATTATATAATGTGGAATTTATTTTAATTTTTAAAATATTTTTGCATGTAGAGGAATCCAAATATCAAATAATTGTTATCACGAAAGAAATGAAATTGTCACCCCATACAATAATAGAAATACTTTTGTCGATTAGTAGAACAAATCCTTAAAAAATATTTTTTTTTTAAAACCATTGAATGAAATAAAATTTCAACGAGGATAATTATACATATTATAAAAGAAGGTGCTGATATATTATCAAAATATTTTTCAATGAATGGAGATTGAGACGAAGTTCATTACCTTGTGTCTGACTCATCGCGTAAAATTATTATATTCCAGAATAATTAACATAGTTTGATTTCTACATTCTTGAGAAGAAAGTTTAAGATTATTTTTCTTTAATTATTACTTATTAATATTTTTTAAAACATACATAATTTATGAAGTTCATATCAGATATGTTTTTAATAATCCATAATTTAGTCAAAAATGTACTTGTTATGCTGTAAATCGTCCAATTCTTCATTATCCTTTCATCTCCAGAATAGAGTTTATTAAAAATTATTCCCTTTTATAAATTATTAATAATTTTAAATAAATCAATAAATTACGGTTATTAAAAATTTTCAACATTATAGTCATGGAGATAGTAGGTGGTACATACATATGGGTAACATTTTCCATTTTTCTATGATCATTATGGAAATAAGGTAATAATTATTTTATCATACTGAAATGATAATAATATTATTAAAATAATATTAATATATTAAATTTTTATATTTATATATTTATATATATCATTGAAGTTTATTGGTGAATAAAAATGATTCACATTGCTTCGTGGAGGTGATAGTTCACACATATGCGGAGACGAATTTACTAATTTTATGTGCATTGAAGGTAAAACAAAATTGAATTTTAATTTATTTAAAATGGTAAATATTTACTTAATATTATACATAATAGTTTATTCCATCATAATACCAATCATGGATGACAGTAATGAAAAACCAACTTTATTCATCTATGTGGCAGTAATTCGCCATACAAACGATTGAAATGTTCATTTCCAATTTGTGATATTGTAGATCAATTTAGTTGATTACAGTAACATAATAAAATATCAGTAAATTAATTATACTTGAGTTATTATTTCATGATATAATAATAATATTTAAACTTTTTTAAAGAATAAATGAAACTAAAAATATTTAAAAAAAGATACATCTTCTTTAGTTGATCACCTTTGGAGAACACCTTAACATCTATATGATGGATGTTATATCTAAAAAATGTATCTAGATCATGATGAGGGATTATAGGAAGGGGTTTGGGTGAGATTATCCTATGAAAATGGTTATTTAAGTGTGAGTATAAGAGAATAGTGGTTAATAATTTATAGGATATGGGAGGGCACCCTTAGGAACTCTTAAAATACTAAATTAATATATATTAATTTTTATCTTCCAAATGACTCCAAAATGAAATAGGTTGAAGATAATTCATGGGTAGTTATAAAAATCATCCTTAAATAATTTTTAGATATGTAATGATTTTATTTTAAACCATATATTTTGGGTTTACCCTTTATTTTTCTCTGATAATTTAAATTGTGGTAAAAATTTAAATATTAAGTGTATATGAATTTTACATATAGGTGTAAATTTCATTAATTGAACACATAAATATCATTTATACCTTAAAATAGTATCTTTTTGATTTTAAATTATTTTTATTTTTTTCAAATAATTTAATAAATTATTATTTTTATAACATATCAATTATGTCAATTTTTTACACTCTTCATTTCACTGAATTTAAATAAAATGAAAATAGTGATCTAACTTCACAAAAAATTAATATATTTAAATTATGTTATAATTTCCAAAAAAATTAATTGTGAACTAAATCATATGAAATATTATCTATTTAATATGTATAATATCTCTTATTTTATTCTTTCATTAATAATGCATCAGTTCATCATCATTGTATCTTAATTAAATTTAATTATTTAATATAAAAAATTATAAATAAAATACCATGATGTAGTAAATATTTTCATATTTTTAATGTATATATATTGTGGACTATATCACTTATATAACCCAATAATAAAATACATTAATTGTTTTAAAAACAAAACTGTAACAAAATTATTATTCATTGAATATAATATTATAAATGCATTAAATTCATCCATTTTTAAATGATGTACAAAAATCAACCAAAGGATTCTAATTATTAGGATACAGTAATAAAATTAAATTATGAAATGTTTGAGGTTATTTAATATTATTAAAATATTATTTTTTACTTATATTTAACCTATTTAAACTTAAACGTGGTAATTAAAATAATTACATATGTTACTATTAATAGTTTTCAAAAAATGTCATATTTACATAATTTCTACCTACTAATTCCAAATATGGAATCCATTTTTCCAAATTCAAAAAACCTTAGTTTCAGAAATTAATTTAAAATAAATCCCAATTTTCAAAACAAGAAAATGAGTTGATTAAACGTAAAAACCATAAAATGATTTTCAATAATTTAAAATATAATTTAAATATGAAAATATATCTAATGAATAAAATCTGATTTATTAATAAAAAAATTATTTATACATTAATATAATTTAAAAGATAATGTGACTATATAAAAAATCCGATAAAAATATATTTTGAATTAAAATGTTGTCTTTTCAGTATTCAATAATAACTAATTATTATCAACAAATAAAAACAGTTTATTCAAAGAAAAATTTTATTCCCTTAATTCCAAAGAATAATATTATTTTTTCATATTTAACATATTAAAAATTCAATACAATATTTAAAATGGGTTCACCATCAAAAGCTGGTAAGACACCATTTTAAAAATATTATTGTTTTTTATGATTAAAATTAGATTCATTCACATTTTATCACTCTAATATTTAATGGATGTTTATAATCACATTTAATAAACATGTTTAAACATAATATATGTTGTTCATATCATTCCCTCACATACAATTTCATGGCGTTAACTACCATATAAACTAAAAATAGTTTTTTTATTTTCTGACATATCTTAGCCATGTGTGCGACATAAGATTTTGGAGAAAGCCATTGTTGTGTGTCATGTATGCTATTAGAAAAATAATTCCTTTTAAAGTAAAATTTTTATATATTTAATGAATATTAATATATATGAAATTTTATTATTCTATAATTAACTCTGATGTTGAATCCTTCACCCATTTTTAAAATTTCATCCTCACAATTTTATCCACTTATCAAAATAGTGGGGGTATATCACCCTCATATAATTGTTCAATTATCATGTTTCATCTTCGAAGATATGGTTTTTCCACTTATACATAACTGGATGAATCACAATATTCTACAACACTTAATCATTGCAGTTAAGAATCTAGACTGATGTTTTTCATAAGAAATGTTCTATTTCTAATGAACTTTTTTTGACTAGAAACACGAGATAAATATGTCATATAGGTTTTTAACATTGAATAATGAAATATAATTGTGTACCTAGGATATTATAAAGTCAAATACACCCTGAACTAAACTGATCAAACTTTCATCAGGATTTAATAGGGTCGAATGAAACATGTGCTCAGCATCCCCTTCTTACCAAAACACATCACACATTTCTACGGTGATGCATTGAGAAATACATGTTATCCTACCTCAAATTAATGTTCCTTCCTAAAATAATATACAATACTTTTCAAAAAACTAGGGGTTGTCCTCCTGTGTTTTTGAATCACGTTTAATTTTCTTACATCTCTTCAAACAATTTTTTTCTCATCCACTTCTTTTCAACTACATCATCCCCAAAATATAGAGCTCAAAAACGTATTCTATATTATTACTAATATGGTAAATTATGTATACTACAATGAAATTTTTTGTCATAATAAAACGCAATAAATAAAGGATGGTGGTCCCAACATACCTAGTAATCCATTGAACAATCATGTATCATATCGTCTAATATTTGAATACTTCATTCAATCTTCTCATCTAATTAGGGATGAAATGTTGAACTAAAATTTAATTTAGTACCCAACAACATTTGAAGTCCTTTCCAAAAGTTATATGTGAACATGGAATCATGATTTGATATAATACAGAGTGTAACTCCATTTAATCCCATTATTGGTTTAATATATAATAATGAATATTGATCAACAGACTGTATACTGAGAATAGGAATAACATGATTAGATTTTGATAGTTGATCTAAAATAACCCTAATCAAACAGTTTCATTGAGAATTATTTGGTAATCCCACAATGAAATCCATGGATATATTTTTCCATGTCTACTATGGTTCTGGAATGGGCTAAAACATCCCTTTTTCCAACTGTTATTCCTGTTTCACCAACTGACATGTAAAACACTTCATAATAAAGTCATCAATATCTATTTTCATTCAATCCCAATAGTTTTACCCTTAATGATCATTTAAAATATTAGTACATCCATGATTAACTGAAAAAAATTTCTATGAGCTTCACAAAACAACTCAATCATAAAATGTGAATGAAAATAAACACATAACATATTCCCAAATCAAATAACACAATCATTATCCATGTTAAGTTTAGGAGAATTTTTTTTGAATCAATGATAAAATTTTCTAAAAGTCACAATCTTCCATTTCTATTTTCTTAATTGTATATGAATGGCATGATTTAACTGAAATATAATATAAAACAGTGGAATTTCCCTCACTAAAATCCTATCTACCAAAGTTCATCAAATCATTAATCAACAGTTCATGTTCCAAACATAACATGGTTATTGTAGAATTACATTTACCACTCAATGCATCAGCCACAATATTTTGTATTCCATGATAATATTGAATCATTCAAACATAATAATGGATTAGATCCAACAATCTTATATGTATCATGTCTAATTATTTCTGAGTGAATATATACTTCATAAACTTGTGGTAAATATATATTTCACATTTTACACCATACAGATAATTGCTCCTAATTTTTCAAGCAAAAACAAAATCAGTAAATTGAAAATAATGTGTGGGAAAATTTAACTCATAAGTTTTCAAATGATGTGAAGCATAAGAAATTACCCGATCATTCTGTTTTAGGACACAACGATGTTCATTCAATGAAGCATCACTATATACAATGAATTAATTATTTTGAGAAGGTAATTCTAATACATGATAATTCACTAATATTATTTCAAATTCCTATAAACAATCATCCCATTAATTTTTCTAGTTGAACATAACAACTTTTTGAGTTATCATAGTCAGTCTGAAGGATAACCGTTGAAAATTTTGAACAATCCTCCAGTAATTTCCTGATAAACCAAGAAAACAATGAATCTAAGTTTTATATTTATATCATGGCCATTCTTCATCAACTATTATTTTATTTGGATAAATATTTGTGTCATAATTAGAAATAATGTGACAAAGGAATGAAATTATAGTTAAAAAAACTCACACTTTATAAATTTTCATGATAGTTTCTTTTCCTCAATGTTTAAAAAAACACTTAGATGTCATTCATGATCCTCATTAATTTTATAATATAACAAAATTTCATCAATAAACACAACCACAAACATATCTGAGGACTCAATGAATATTCTACTCATCAGATCCGTTATGATTGCAGGTGAATTAGTTAACCCAAAAGACATATCTAAACATTCATATTGTAAATATCTATTAAGAAACATCGTATTCGAATGTATTATTCCTTTACATTCAACTGACTCTACCCTGACCTTGTGTAAACCTTTGAAAAATAGTGTTCTCCAAAAATATGATCAAATAAATAATAAATATGAGTGAAATGATACTTTTTTTTATTAGTGATGTTAATAAAGGAGCCTTAATCAATGAAAAATCTCATTATTCCATATTTATTTTTAAAAGACAATACATGAGCTCAACATGGTGATGTGATAGGTTGGTTGAAACCTTTATCTAATAACTCATGAAACATCTTCTTTAAATCTAAAAGATAAATTTGATACATGCGATAAGGGGGTTTGGAAATTGTATTATCATATGGATCATAATCAATAGTCCATTAAACATCCTGCTCATGTATAATTCTTTGAACCTCAATAGAATAATCATTTAGATACTTATTTACGGCCGACACATTATTAATATGAACAATTTAATTTTTTCAAAATTATATGAAAGATAAAATTCATTTCACAATTTCATGGTTTATCAGGTCTTTGATATTTTATCAATGATAAGGGACCATTCATGTATAAAAACATAAAAACTTTCTGAATATCATCCTCTTTAGCTCAATAGTCAATCTTATCATTGTAAATAGAAATCCAATCTATTCCCAAAATATCATCAAATAAAACTAGATGAATAATAACAAGGATTCCATGTAAATTATGTCCATGGATACAAATAGGTATATTCTTATAATTTCACTTTTCCCCATAATTTCACCCATGTATTTTTATCATATATTATGTATTCATTTCTTGTGGTGGGATTCTAAATTTACATGGAAATTTTTCGTAAATAAAATAATTTGTGGACCCTTATTAAAAAAACACAATGGAATAATCTGAATAAGAAAAAACATTTCCTGATATGAGATAATTTGATGGCTAAACCTATACTGAAGTAGTTTTGTTGGATTTCACAACACCATTATTCTTATAGTATGGCTTATTCCCATAAATAGAGTTTTTCATCACATAGACATTATCATAATGAACCATCTAATTTAATATAAATCATTTCAATCATTGTAAATATGATTTTCTCTTACCACTACCTTGAACTTTTTTAATACCATTACGAGCATTATGTCATGTCATACCACATCAGAATCGATTACCACAATTGAAAAGGTGTTACCCAATGTGCATTTTATGACAATTTTCCAAAAAAATTTAACATAACTTTATTAGCATTATAATTTTTTGAATAGTTCTTCACTTTTTCCTACAACCTTGAAATCATATTCTGCAATTCCTTAATTAACTCACAAACCTCAAAAACCTCAATTTACAATTATACTCAAATTGAGAAAGTATTTTATATCATTAGAAATCATGCGAATACAACAAAATTGGATACATTGGATTTAATCATGAGTAAAAAATATTGATTTTACGATCTTGAGCCTAGATGAAATTTAGAGAATATATTGTCAGTTGACAGGATTTTTCATCATATGTGACCACTGATTCATCCTCCTACCTCAATTCTAAGAATTGGCTTCCCATCTTTGGTTAAACTTCCAAAGTAAAATATTTCTCAAGAAAGATATTATTAAATCCATCCCATTCCATCGAATCAATATTTTTATTAACATTGATATTATTAACCATCAACCACTACCGATCGATTCACATTTAAAATAGTAAACATCAATACTAACCATTTGATGGTATGAACACCCGATGACCTCAAAAATCATTTATTGTTTGTTTATCCAACCTTTCTCAAGAATAGGTTCATATGATCTTCTAAATGATGGGTTAAATTTCCTCATGAAATGAAACACTTCCCACATTTTCTTATGTGGTTCATATTACAGATCTCAGGGATGGATCATGCTTCCATTTATAGCTTGATTCAATTGCACCATCATTGTATCAAACTATTATGTTTAGATTCTGTCCATCTCAAGATGCTGATTTGGATGATTTTTTTCCTCTGGACGTCCTCCCAACATATCTACCATTTTCCATCAACAGAAAACCATTTTGAATAGAAATATTATAGATGATGAAACATGGTATTCATAACATTCTATATAATTTATATTTTACCACAAAGTAAAAAATCATTAATTGATATTCTATTAAAAAGATCTTGACCCCTAAATTTATCTAAAACGATCTTTAAGACCAACTATAAGACCCCATACTTAACCATTACGTAATATAGAGTTATATAAAGAACTAACATTTATGATATCATCATGATTATAGTTTTTTATAATTAGGCCATAACTATTACATAACAACTCAAATATTATAAAGTAGACACCTATACTAAATATACATTTTTCTAAAAGAAGCCCCTTCAAATAAATCATGATTTATTTTTCTTGATAAAAATATTCTTATAATTCATCTTGACATCCACCTAACTCTTACAAATCCTTACACAATGTAAAAACATTTTAAAAATATGGTATGAGCACAAAAATTTCAGTAAGGGAATTAATATTAGAGAAGAAAACATTATTCTATTAAAATTTATAATTCCAATAAATCATTATTTTCACCAATAAAACAAAATCTCTTATATGCACCTCAAGAAGTCATAAGATTCATGAAAAAATTATTAAAAATCCCAAATCATATATTTAACTTATGGAATCGATATTAATCTAATACATTAGATTTCGTAGCTATTTAGGGAATAACCTTCATGATTACATTTGGTATACTCATCTTAGTATGTTACATAAATCACTTAGAAAATTACTTATTGTTTAACTCCATAACATTATACAACGCATTGAAGGGATATCATGGCCTCACTCACCCTTATATTTTCATGTATCCAGTCATATACATAGTCAATCCCCATGAACTCTGATATAATCATAACACTTAAAAAATGAATAATAGAAAAATCACATTTTTTCCTTACCATCAAGAAATATCATTTCATAATATTGATAAAATAAATTAATATTGAAAAAATATATTCAATACCAAAATAACTTAAAATGGAATTTATTATTTAAATTACATTTCAAAATATTACGTATTTTATTGGAAGAAAAATATCAAATAATGGTCATTGTGGAAAAAACAATTTTTTCACTGTATATGTTATTAAAACAATACATTTTTCATTTAGTAAAACACGTTGTCATACTATTTTCAATTTTAATCATTTCATTGAAAATAAAAAAATAAGTGGTTATTTATACACCATTTAAAATATTGTTGTATAAATTACTAAAATTTTCCTCAATGAATAGATATTGAGATAATGCCCCTTAACATAATTTTAATTATTCACGTACAATAATTATACTCCAATTAATCAACATAGCATAATATATACATTCGTGAAAACATTCTTCAAATTTATTGTTTTTTTAACACTTATAACAATGTTATAAAATGTGGAAAAATATTTATGTTCATATTAGATGTTTTGTCGACACTAAGAACATGAGAGGAAAATGGACTTATTATGATGTAAATTGTCTATCTGTTCAATAATATATCATATAAAAAATATTATCTAGAAAATAATTATTACTTTTATACAGTAATCATATGTTTTATGTCAACCAATTAATTATAGTTATGATAAATGAACAACATTATAATCATGGAGACGACACGCCGTATGTACACATGAGTATCATTTTCCAATTTTCATTGATCATTATGGAAAATAATGTAATTATTATTTTATCTTTATATGATTATAATATTATTAATAATATCATAATAATAATTTAAATATACTTATATTTTTATCTTGGTTGTGTTTTTGTGTCATCATGTATTCAAGAAGAGTTGATGCATGAGTCTCATGAATCAATAAAGGCAGTGGTTATTTTTTTTATTGAGATGTATCGTTATATACATAGGATGTTTTGGTTGGTGGGATTATATAATGTGGTTTTTAGGTTTTGGGGTGTGATTTCCTACCTTCCAAAGGTGAATGTCGAGAATCAAAGCCTAGGTGGGTTTTTACATCCATTCTCTATTATGAAATGGAAGTGGTATGATGCTAAAATGGATTTTTTCTAATGACATAGGAGGAATCCTTAGAAGAATGATATGATTAGGGTTTCTTTAGATCAGTTGAAAATGGAGTCTCATTTTCCTCAAATCTGAGAGACCTTAATAGTGAACCAGTTGGGTGAGTTATATGTTCGGTAAAAATTGAGGTTGAATGGGATACCATAGAATTCAATTTCATATCATGATAAATGTTTCACAATGCATTACATGAAGGGATTCTAGAAGGAAATTGGTACATATCTTTTTCCTTTTCTATGACATTCCACCCTTATATGGAAGGGAAATTAGATGGTACAAATAAGGTGTTAAAGGGAATGTTGATAACTTGTGTCCTTAATTTTTGGGGATTGTGGTAAAATCATATGAAACTTGAATTTTTTTCATACAATAATTGTTACAAGGTCATAATTTAGATGGAACCATTTACAGAACTCTATATTAGACTATATAGATCTATATCGTGTTACTTAGAGGCTAGAGAATTAGGATTATTAAGGCCCTTCCTCATCCAATGAATATCAGAAAAGAATATATTGTCCATGAAACACATAGAAATTAAACAATGCTTGAAAAACTCATATTCATATATACATAATAGGATTTATGAGTTATATTGGGGTGGGGTGATCATGTTTTCCACTAGGTGCTTCCAAGGTTATGCCACCATAGGAACTAGAAGTAGTGAATGTTGTCACCCTAGAACATGGGGTTGTTTGGGATTGTAGAGAGGATCAGACCATTGTCTAGAAGATTGGTTCATGCACCATGATATAGAATTATTCACAATGATCTCTATATGTATAATCTTAAATAGTATCACACTGACCCATCCCATTTGATTGATGTTGAGGATGCAGATCATGTGAAAAATGCTGATATTGAGGATTTGTTAGGTTGTATTATTGATCATTGTAAGAATTTTATTGTGGGGAAATCAATGTGAAATTGGTATGTGTTTTGTGGATGAATGGTAATTTTTAATAAGATACATGAAAGATATACTCAAATATGTGGGTTCACTAGACCAATATCGTAACATTAGAAGCATAGGAATTCTTAGAAGGATGGCTCGAATATGGTACATTATATGTTGTGGAGTTTATCAGATCCCAACCATCCTGTAGGTATGCAAATTTAAAGATTTGTTTAGCTAATAAATGTAATTTTGTTAATTATATACGAGGTTACAGAGGATGCTTGGATGTGTTCAAGGGGTGTAGGTCAAAAATGGTTGGAAACCATGCCAAACTGTTCAATGTGCATGATTGACACATAGTTAAGTAAACCATCAACTTCCCATGAAAAACAATTCAACCTTGGATAAAGGAATTCTATAATATTGTAAAATGGGAATTCAAACAATGTGAGGCACCCCATGTAACTATGTTTCCTCACACCCCATGGAAAGTGGCATTTGAATAGTTTGATCACGGTTTGGAAAATCCTGTGGGTAAACTGCACAAAACATCAAAAGTAAAAAAATATGGTTTTTTACACCAGGATATTTTAAATGTTTCCATCCTATTCCCATCATATCTTATAACTCCATCCCATGTGATGAACTCAAAGCCCAAAATAATTCCATGGGTGGTTGTCCGTAGATTCAATGCTATTGGGAGCACTATTGATTGAGGATCAATGCTCATGTTGAGCCCAATACCCCCTTTATATCTATTTTCCATATTGCAGCTTGTATCATGGGATATTTTCTTCTAAATAACAGAAAATCTATCTTTTCATTGTATTATCTATTGATGATACCCGATGTACTATAATTCAGATCAATGTTAATGATTCAGTTTTCATTCATCAATAGATATGGGTTTGGAGGTCTACCAGTTAAATCAAGTAGTCTTCATGTTGATTTGTGGTTCCCTGTTTGGATTTTTCCTTAAACTTGTTGTGAATATAATTAATTTAGTAATAATTGGTAATTTTTTTTCCATATTATGATTTTAATAGCTCATGATCCACGTGGGACGTGTTGAGGATTACATGTCTAATTTTGGTCTACTCACGGGGTCAGCTGATATTCCTGAACATGGAAATTGTTATGATAAACATTGTCTTGAGTAAAAAATATGTATATTCCATAATGAACATGTTAATATGATTGTTTTAGATAAAAATGTGTGCTTTTTAGTATGTATAGACATTGATAATAGAACAAGGTATAGTTATGAATAATGTTATAATGGAATAAATAGATTATTTTGAATACCAAAAATGTGTTATGAACATGTAATGGAAATTTGTTAATGGAATAAGGCATAAAAATTATTGAATATGACAAATTAGATAGTTTATGGAAATTTTTTGATTACTCTTAATGGTTTATGGAATGGTATAGGGGAATATAATAATTGGACATTTCAAAGTGAATGGTTATTTTTAAATGGGTTTAGGAATAAATATATTTTCTGTATTGAAGTGAAATGTTTAAATTGAAAGTTATGATTATTGAATCTTCATTTACATTGAAATGGTTAATGTGGTAAAAAAATAAATAATAATTTGTGCATGTCATGGTGGTGTGGTAAGGGACTGAGTCTCTCCATATGGGTTGGGTTGGACTGATTCCCTAAGTCCTCCGAGGAAAGATTAGATTTGTGATTCAGATTTATGTTATTTGCCTCTAATTATTTCTTTCAAATATATTATCTTGGTAATGCTCCAAGGTATTTTTGATGTATTTTTATGAATTTTTTTATCCTGAGTAAGACATGGATCTTGAATTATACCTTTTCGCTTGATGGTTTCAATATTATGTCATTGTGTAAATGATGTAAAATCCAAATCCAAGGAACATGTGATGCAAATGGATAGTGTAATGAAGATTTAATAAATGATAGAAATTGTAACAATGATAGATAATATGAAATTAAATATTTATAACAGATTAAGCCTGAGTTTTCCTTAGTTTACCTGCCATTTATTTATTGCATTCAAGAATTATATGTAATAATATCTATTTCGTGGACCCTCTTGGTGGAAGAGTTGTAAGTTGTACCCACATCATTCTCGAGCAAACATTGGGTAGATGGGTTTTTATTTAATATTTATTGTTCGGAAAAATCGAAATGGAAAATTATAGGATGATAGGTCGGATTTGGGATGTGAATGGAGGAGGATCCATAGATAAAGTAGAAATTTTTTTTGATGTGTTTTTTTGATTAATATTTGTTTTTCATCACTTTTGGAACTATATGTATGGAATGTCATGTTAACTTGTTGGTTTAAACTTTTACCCAATTTAGGGATTGTTCTGGTAATTCATGCTTCTAGTTTATTACATATTTTTTCTTTTACATTATATGTTTCTTTATGTGGAATACTATGATAAATTAGGTATAGTCTCCCAACATGATCTATTAGACATTCACTATTAGTTGGAAATTGTCAGCCTATAGGGAGATGCACAAGAGTTCATGTGGTGACCTGACATAGAGAATTAGTTTTGTAGCTTTTAGGATGGGAACATTACATGTTCTAACCTATGATAAAATAGAACTCGATCCTAGTGTATATTCTTGGGAAGATCATTCCCAGATTTTAGACTGTAGGGAAAATGTTTTGAGGAATATTATGACACAACTGGTAAAGTTACTCTTTTGAAATCATGAGATAAAAGTGTAGATGTTTGAACCCGAATATATTATGATTACGAACTACCAAAATAACATCATTAAGAGGAATTGATGAAATTTAAAAGTGGATTTTTTAAGGAGGGATGAATGTATAACACCAAGAAGATAATATATATTAATTTTTAAATAAATTCAATAACATTTATAGTTTTTGGTATATGCAACATAAATCCTAAATTAATCGAAATATATTATACACTTATAACCAATCCATTTAATAAAAAAATAATGAATAAGACTAAGTGAATTATGAAAAAGTTATGGTTGAAAATTTTATAAAATAAATTCAATAGTTATATGTTGATTAGGTATATAGAAATATTAAATTTGAAGAATATAAATCTCTCTTGAAAAATTGTATTTGTCGCCAAATAATTTTATACTAGCTTTGCCCAATTATTTAAAAACTACTATCCAAATATTTTATAAAATTTTACTTCAAAATTAAATCTTTTAAATCATAATGATTAAATTTTCTTAGCGTGAATTTCATCTAATATTCAAATATTATTAATTTATCAATGAAAAGAAAAAAATTAATATTTTATTCAAACTTTTCATTCTATTTCAATAATATAAACTATAACTTTTAATTTAAAATTCTATTTTATGTGGAATTAAAGAAAATATATTATAGTAAATTCATTATAGTGAAATTTTATAAATTTTATATAGAATATTGATATTAAAACATTTAATAATAATGAAAACATTATCCATCCTCATCACCTCTAATGTCTTAAGAATACAAAAATATTTTACACTTATGTGAATTAAATTTTTATAAATAGATTCAATATTTTAAATCATAATTATTAGTAATATATAAAAATGTACACAAACTTCTCTCCTAATGAGTAATAAAAATGTAAAAAAAGTATTATTACATATAAGGATGAAACATGATTATATGGGGTTAAACTAAACATATAATGGTTAAAATGACAAATAAAAAATAAAAAATCCTTATATATGGATATATATAGAATTTAAGACAATCATTATTTGAGAATGATCTATTATGGTGATTTTTTACTAATCATAAAATTGGGTATAACTTTTTTGTCAAATATTACAAATGTGTCCCCTCCCTCACTAATAGTAGGAGAACATGTCTATAATAAACATAAAAAACCAAGACATGTTGAATAAAAAAACAAAACCAAAAAAAATCCTTACATCCAAACAAAAATCATATAGGAATAGTTTTTATCATATGTCAATGCTAGAATGGATTTAGGCATATACCTAAAGCATTTTTACTAAGAAGATGTAACGTTCATGACCATGTGTTTTCACATTACCTTTTCATCTGACCACATTTAACATACTGAAACAATGATAAAATAATAATAATAGTAACTAATATATAATTATATATTATTATGTTAATTTCATATGATATATCAATCTCCACTTCAATATATTTGGAAACTAAACCATCAATCATGTTTTTGGTGGACTACAGCCTCATGATATGATGTAATTTATTTTCCATAACTACCATTATTAGGCAGATATAATAATGTATTTACCATTATATACTATAATAATGAAATTAATATAATTATATAATTCTAATATCTCATATGAATTCTCCCCTTATAACCCATTGTAAAACAAATATATCTCTCATGTCTATCTGTGGACAATCACCACTATATAGGGATATGAAATGTTCTTCATTAAATATTGAAATTGAAGATAATACAGTTATATTTAATGAATATATATGATATATAAAATATATTAAATTTTAATTTTTTTTAATATGATTTACATTACTTTCTTTTATTCTGTTTGAAAATTAGAAACAATTTTCATGTGTAGGTTAGTCCTACCATCACTTTCAAATGTTTAAATAATTATCCCATATATATTTTAATGACCTATTTTAAATAAAAATAAAATTATTATAATATGATATTTGTATCATGGATGAAGTTATAGTGTTTTTTGAACCATTATCATTGTCAAAGAAACAATATTACCAAACCAAAACTTAAATGAAAAACAAAGTACTTTTCATATTAAATAGTGTTTTTTATAAATAAAATAGTTTATTAATGGGCTATAAAATATGATAACTAAATAATATATGGTTTCAAATACATGATTATGGAATTTTAATATATTTTTAATAAATATGTATTTATTAGACAGTTCGTACAAACACATTAAAAATAATTCAGACATGAGTTAAGGGTTTCTCGTATCACTTTTCCTTCCATGAGATGTATGTCATATTCACCATATAGTAAATTTATGAGGTTCATATATTTCCCTTTTATTATTTTATATCATTAATCCCTTTAAAAAATGTTATTTAAGCATTTACTTGATATTATTTGTGCATGAGGCTTGTTATTCAGAAGTAAACAATGTTGTAATGGTTTACATTACAAATTCATTATTTATTACGATTTATCATGAATAAATTTACAATGATGAAATATCAAAAAATATATTTCAAGTTACACATGTATTTTCATTTCCTATATTAGTATCTATATAATAATTTTTTTCTTCCCATTTTGATCTCTTTAATAGAGAAAATTTCCAATAGAACACATTTCATGAAAAATACCTCCATTTCTATCTTCGTGTACCATCACATTTCCGTCCTGATCAATATCTGTAAATAATAATTTCAGTTTTGTTATTATTTTAAAAATAATATATTTAATATTAGAATATTATTTATATTTATTTGATATTATAGGTATTTTATTATAGAATTCACTAAGATTGAATCACCATTAATGATCTAAAATTAGAAAGGAGTAAAATTTTAATTGGATTAGAAATTGTACAGATCTTTTGAAAAATTTTATAAATTATTTAAAATGGATATAATAATGATAATTTTATTGCCATGTGAAGGCTATTTGTTGTATTATAAATCCTTATTTGTGGGTTTTGGGTCTGTAATAATGAATTGTGTACATATAATGCTAAATGGTTCTTATCAATTATTTAATGTTAGGTTGAAGTAAATCAACCATTTCTAAAAATACCAATTATGATTCCTTATTTGAATTCATCGATCCACAATATATTTATTGGGAAGTTTATTATATAGATTTATTAGAAACGTTTGATGTAAATATCCCATTAAATGTATCTTATCATCCATCCGGGATGCTGGATGATGTATCTCATAAATGTTAATTTTGATATATATTATACCCATGGAAAGAATATTATGGTGGATGGTGCCTAAAGTGGAATGATTTAGACACAATTGGTGAAAGATAATTATTATAAATATATTTTGATGAGCTTATTTTATGTGCTGCTCTTTTACGTGAAATATGAAGCTAATAAGGCATTCATGGTTCTTTTTAATTTCTTATAACCATGGATAGTCATATTTTTAAAACATTGGGTTAGTATTGATATTTTTCATCAATATATTAAATTTTGAATGTTATGGGAACCTATAGTGATGAGTACTAGAGTATTAATGGATATTTATTTTTTCAAATATTGTCTAGAAGTCCCCATGACTTTGAAGAATGATGTGGTGAATGGTGGAAACCAATTGAGTTGGAAAATAGACTCAAATACTTCTGATATGTTTAATATCTTCAAATATCAGTTTCAGTTGTCGTTATGTGTATGGGATGTTTTAGTATTCATTTTTCCTTGTTTTTCCTATAAATAGATAAATGATGAAAATAATAAACATGAAATATTTTTGAAATATCTAATATTTCTAGTGTGACTATTTAATAATATATCTAAGGATTTTTTCACCAAATACCATAGTCACATTGTTGATGCAATTTTATATTTTTATTAATAATATCATTAAAAATTTAATCACATTATTCATATAAAGAATCTAACCAAGACTAAAGTTCTTACAAAATGATATTAGTATAAGTTCATAAAAATTCCTACAAGGTTATCAGCCATAATATTAAATTAATATCTACTATTTAATACCCAATATTGGAAGGCTCATTATGACTATTTTTTAATAGTTTATAACTATCATGATGAATAACATGTACATTTATGGTTAGATAAAAAATCTAATTCAGAGTCTTAAATACATACTCCAATCATTGTGTTCAACTTTGGGTTATATATATGATTCTTCTATCATCGGTTTAATTTTATTTTAATAACATTTATAATGTAATTAAAAATATGAATCCATTTCAATTGAGATATTAAAAACCATGCCATTCACCTCATTTATAGATGACATTAGGTGATTATAACTTGTTAGAATCATTCATCATTTATTATTTGACTATTAATGTTATATTCAGTTAGAGAGTAATAGTGATTTTCTAGAGTGACTGTAAATTATAAAATAATCATCTTTTTCAAATGATGAAATTCTTTTTTTGTGAATGAGTGTTTCCAGGATTTTCCAATCATTAGGACATAATTTGTAATGTAAGAAGGGTATTTTGATACCCTTCTATATTGATCAATTTCACATAGTGTATCATCTCTTGAATGTGGAGTACCACATATAATTACTACCTAAATTAATGGTTTCTCATTCTGTTTTTCATGTATTCCAGCAGAGGATGTGTCATATAAACCCATATCACATTGTTTAATCTAGGGATTGTAATTTGAAATTCCAATATCACTATAGTTTTGAAGATTAGTCATATTATATATAATTATAGTGTTTTATTGAGAGGTAAATCGACACATCTATGATTTATGATCGTGAAGAATGAGAAATATTTCATTGGGATCATTTCCTTTGAATGGTTAATCTTAGATTAAAGGCCTCAATCATTCCCCAATTATGTGAATTGATGACATTATTTGTACCTAAATTGGAATGGTTTGGATAACTTTGATACCCCCAAGTCACTAAAAATTATTTATTAAAGTATTTTTTGAAATTTGTTTTTATGTTTCAGGTGAATGAGGCTTTAGTGAATGAAAAATGTGAAAACCTAGACTTGGTCCATGGTTAGTGAATTGTTTGTGATAATTTCTCTCCAAACTCATGAAATTGTCATAATTTCATTCTATTCGAATATTAATTATAATGAAATGATTTCTGAGGCATTTTTTCAAGCAGACAATTCAAGATATGGTTTTAGGGATTTTATATGCCAATGCAATGTTATGATGAACTGTGTAGTTTATTATTACATGTGGTTATTTTTTTAATACATGATGTAAGGCTAAATGGTTATTATTAATTATATATATAACATTTAAAATATTATATTCATTCCATGATGTTACAAAATTAGTTTTTCATGTATTCCAATACCATGAATTGAAACCCTGTGACTGACATTAAACTATGTTTTTTTAAATTTTCATCCCATTTCCCATATATAATTTTAACCCTTACTACCATTCTCTTGATTATTATGAAAAAGAATCACTAATATATATACGTATATCATCCTCCATGAATACGTTTTTTTTATTTCGTATGTTAGGAGATATTCAAGGGACCCTATTCATTTCCCTTGCATTTCTTCTGGTCACTTCCTGAAATCTCTTTTTTAAAATTTAAATTGTATTAAAAAAACCTAGTATGCCATGAAAACTGATTATATTACAATGTATGGATTTAAAAATGGATTTCATGAATTCTATGGACCAATCGGATGGATTAAATTATAATACTTCTTCGATTATATTGATGAAAATAAATAACATTTGATATTTGTATTCCAACTTAATAATTATTTATAAAGCATACTCTTGGTGCTGTAGAATTATAATGGTTCATTAAATCATATTATTTTAGGAAAAGACCAAAAAATCATTTATTATAATTTTCTCCTCAATTAAATGACTCCTTATTTTTAATATTAATTTATCCTATTAAGTAATTAGTGAAAGCATTAGTAGTACTCCCAATGAAGAGTTGGTGTTCATCAACGAGCATCTTTATTTTTCTTCTTTCTCCACAGAATTTAATTTTTAATTAACCATTATGATATAATTATATAATCATATTACACATAACATTAGTTTTTTTTGTAATTTTTCAATGACCTAAATCCATATACATTTCCATCAATTATGTTATGAAATCATCACTACTCTTTACAGTGGACGTCATCCCCAATAACCTATGTCATTTATTTTTTCCATTAACACCTCTCAAGGTTAGGTGTCCTGATGGATATAAATTTTATGTATGATATGTATCAAATGAAAATTAATTTTTAGGCATTATATTGTATAAATCTTTTTGACATTCAATTCTATAAGAGACACAATAATGTCCCACATTTGTGTGGTGAACTTCCACCTTACAAAGTTATGTGATTCATCTTGAATGAACGATTTACATGTAATATGTAAAAGAATAAAGATAATTATTATATGTGTTATAAATGTAATAATTATGATATTAATTAAATAATTTCAATTATGCGATGATAATATAAATATATATAACATTTTCTTTCATTCCTTTTCACTCAATAAAGGAAGATAACATCCTTCATGTATGTGTGGACTAGCACCTCCAAGATGCATTGTGACCCAATTTTCATAATGAAACAACATGGATGATATATATATTTATATAAAATGGTATATATTATAATATTATCATACAGTAAAGTTTAAATATTACATACCTCCAATCTGTAATGATAATTAAAAATTTTAAATGCAACCCATGCATACTTACAACCAATAGTCTTCATGATCATAACATATATAAGTTTTTATAGTCACCGTTTATGGTTATATTTCAAGGTAAATTTATGTGAAATTATAATAATTATCCCATTACGAATATTATGTATATGATGTAAATATATAATATTAAAAAGAACAAAAACATTCAAAATAATACATGAATGAGGAAACTGTGAAATTAGCACTCAAAGCAACAGAAATAATGATTTATTATTAATGAATAAGAAATATTATGTCATAAATAATAAAATATTATATAATAAATATTAATATGGTTAGGAAATAAGTCAATAAAATGGTTAAAATTACAACTAATAAGTCTAAATCACATTCACCCAAAAAAGAAGTGTATGGTTAGAGATTTTTTAACTCAATTTTAATTCATTGGGATATTCATATACATAATTGATAAATTAATTATAGTATTACGTGTATAAAAACATATGATATATCTATATTTATATTTGATATATATAAATTTTTCATATTTTATTCTAAATTGAATTATTCAATCTTTTCAATGGGTTTCATCATAGTTTCAATTTAAAATAGAATTTTTGTTATGATTCTAAATTAAAAGAAATTACATGACCTTATACAAATAAACACATTTAATTTTATTCTCCTCTATTTATTCATGATTTTTTAGGTATTACTACAAATTTTATTGAATATGGTTTAAATTTATTTAGAAAATATTTTTATGTAATTAGGATTTCATTTCCCTCTTCATTTGGAAATATGATTTCATCCCAAACAATGTTTTCTAAAAATTAATTTTTTTACCATTTTAAATATGAAATTTTAAAATAATTTTCACCCATTTATAGTCATTAAAAAAAATTTCAATGTATTATAATATTCTTTTCAAAACAATTCATTATTGGATTCTACAAAAAATGATAAATGAATATTATTTCTATTTTGCAAAAAAAAACTCTTAGAATGTTTACTATGAAATGGAAATGGTGTTTTTAAAATCAATGGGGTGTAAAAAAGTACCATCCTTCCTGAATTTAATTTCATTAAATCTCCTTTAGGTCATTTATAATGAATTTTTTAAATAAAATTTTTTCAAAAGTGATTTTCAAGGAAAATGGATTCTCCAAATGTTTTTCAAAATGAAATGGATATTTATCTCCATAATGATTATAAATATAATGTATTTTTATTTATAAATGAAAACCAAAATTTTTCCATACTCTAATGTGTACATATTATATTGGTACAATAAATAAACATCATGTTCATATTATTGATTAAATGGAATGTGTTACTGTTATTTACCATTCCATATATTTTTTTATTAATAATTCATGATATATTAATATATATTCATATCCCTAATAAGTATTATATATAACAAATGTATTTTTATTACGTTCCCCAAGGTTAAGAAAAGTTTATCATGATTGATATGCAAAGATATGTGAAATGGATTAGAGGTGTACCCAAAAATTACTATCATATATTTTATGTTTTCAATTGTAATGTGAGATTCATGTATGTGTCAAGTTTAACAAGACTATACATTATTATGTCCATTGGTAAGATATACTTGTATCTAATTCTAATTAAATAATGTAACTATAGAATCTATTATACTAGGTTTTTGGTATCTATTATTGGTATCAGACAAAGAAAAATAGAAACCATAGGAAATAGATTTAGGGAAAAAAATTGATTAATTACCATAATCCAATGACAGATATTGAGGATAATAATATAATAACATTATAAATATTTATTGTGGAAGATATTATATGTATTTTCCATGAAAAAAACTATTTCCATATAATAAAAATCGATATGATTAAAGATCAATTATACCATTGGGTAACACCTCTGAAATTGGAATATCTGGATTTGATTCATATGATATGTGGTGAACGACAATGGGCCTTACAAAGGACATAGTATGATACTACTGGGGGATATTATTAGGATAATTTACATTTTCATTTGAAACCATTATGAAGGAATTAAAATTTTTATTAAAATTTTAAAACATTCACAAAGAAATCATGATTACGATTATGAATTGTAAAGTGCATAAATTTTTCAATCTATTTTTAGTGTTTCAAATGTTTGGGATTATACATTATGATAAATAATTTTATTATCTATTATAGTGTATTCCACTATTTATAATTTTCACATAACATATGGAATTAGAATAGTATCATTGCTTGTAATCCATGTTTGGATTTCACTCATTTGAAGGATAATGAAGCTGGAGCTGAAGCTATCTATAGAAATAATCAAATTATAACCATATCTAGAAAAATAAATTTGGTTATGAGTAATAAAATCTCCCATTTATAGCCTCTTATTGATCCATCACTTGGTGTTAATGTTTTTGACAACTTAATGCTTCCAAACCCGCCATTTTCAATGTTACATAAAATCCATTTTGGGTTGAACAATGCATATATTCTTAGAGTTGATATTTCTATGGTTATAATATAATAAAAGGGGGGATATTCTCATGTAGGTTTATTATCTATCATTTTATGTAGTAAATTATTTATATTTATCCAAAACACTATGGTTAGGGAATAAATAGTGAGCATGGCGTGTAAATATTAAAATGTTATTTTCATGGAAAAGTATTTTCCTATGAAGAAATGATAAGAGATGGTGTGAAAATTCCTGAATCTACAAAAAATATGATAATTTCATTATTAATAAATCCTACATTACACGTTATGTAGGGAATGAAATATACTATGTAAATAATCCATATATAAATATTGACTCTTTCTTTAGTGGGATTATTCCGATATTTTGAAGGGAACATTCATCCTAAAACATTTCATCATATGATCACATAATATCATGTTATATATTGATGGTGAAATAATTATCTTTGAATTATTATGTTGAAATAATATAATATATTAATAATTCTACTAAGAATGATATAAAATTAAATATAGAAAATGGGAAGAAGGGAAGGGTTAAATTTTCATCCTGTAAAAAATTTGTAAAAAAACTGTTGACTTTATTGCTTGGAATGTGATATTTGAATATGTATGGAATGAAAGGAACGATTGAGTGTCATTTAATTTTCATGAAATAAGATACAAATGTTCAATGATTTATCTTTATGATGATTTTACATTATGATATTTAAAGTCCCAATCTATAAGGGATTTCCCTGATAAAATTACAATGGTGAAAGACCATGCTTTTGTTATCACTAAAGGTATTGTTCATGTTTATATTGATATGGTTTTTGGTAAATTAACAATATTTAAATATATATATATATATATATATTTCATTGTATTATTCTAAATAGTAACATTCCATTAAACATTCCATTTTTTCCATGAAAATGAGACATTTCAATTGATCCTTAGGAAGGGAATTATCCGTCTAGAATCCATGTGAATGTCTCACTGAATTAAAAATGATTCAATTAGTTCTCATCAAGTTAGATGATCATTCCACATCTTATAACATTATATAATTAATAATTTATTATTTTTATATTATCACAAGTATGAAATGGAATTCAATATATTCTGTAATAACTTATTGTAATGTCAAGGAAGTTATAATTTAGGATAGGGAGGTGTAGGTCCATAGATTTAGCAGGGAGCCTTCATCATCCGAATTATGTATGAATTCTCTATCTGTATCCCTTAAAAAAATATTCATATAGTAATAAGATATTACACAATATATATATAAATAGTTAGTCATGAAATTAAGGATTTACCAATTATGAATGTATATGTTGATGTGTTTCTTTTAAAATTACATATACTTCCACCAGATCATGATGTTAAATTTCTATGTAGTTTAATTCCAGATTCAGGAATAATAGGAATGACTCTTTATTTAATGACCATTGATGAATTAATGGAATAGAATAAAAATATAGGATTTCTGTGATAATGTATTTAAATACGCTTATGTTTCACAATTTGGATCCATTGTTATATTCATGAAGAATAAAGCTGTTTTTAAGAGTATTTATATTAAATATAGACAAATCAATTATTTTTTGAAAAATAAAACATATCCTTTCAAACACATTAATGAATTATTCCGTCACATCCGTGGATCGAAATATTTTTAAATTATAGACTTTTTTTGGTATCATCAATTAATTGTAATGAAGAAAGATATTCAAAAAAATGAATTTCATTCAATGTATCGAAAAAAACATTCACTGTAATTCCATTGTATTTGGCTAATGTACACTCCGTCATTATGTATCTTATGAATATAGGATTCAAGTAATAGATTGAAAAAATTATGTGTTACTTATTAATGAGTGTTAGGAGTACTATAAGAGGTATGTGAGTCATTATAATAACTTGAGGATCCTTCTTGATAAACATTGAATAAAAGAGATATATGGTAAATTTTGGAAGAGTGATTTATAAAATTATTATTTTTATTTACATGGACACATTGTCACTAATGATGGAATCGCAAGAGATCCCATGAATATGAAAGCATTCTAAGAATGTCTTATGCCAAAAAATAGATGTGGTATGTTGTTTCCTTGGGATGAAAGGTTACAATCTATGATTCGTTGAAAATAAATTCAAATTGGATGTCCCATTAACTAGGATTACATGTAAAGATCTCATGTTCATATAAATAATGAATTTGAATAATGTTTTGAGGATTCAAATAGGAATTTTTTGAATGCTCTAATTTATACTATACTATTTTAGATTGATAATATTTTGATATATTATGACTTATCCAAGATGTAAATTGGATTTCTCATTATGTATGAAGATAATGTTATTTTTTATGAATAAAATTAGATTACTATTAATGACCCAAACTATCCAACACATGATATTATTTTTGATGCCATAATCATTTCTCTGATGATAGGGATAAATTATCTAAATAGATAAAATTGATTGATATATATCGATGCAATTGACTTCAAATATATATTTTTATTGAAGGATCTCAACATGTTGAAACATTTATTGCTAGAGAAACTAAATAACTATGATTTATCTATACACTATAGCCTAGGTAATGTAAATATGTTATAAAATTCATTGTACCAATTATATCTTAGAGTTTTGCAAAAAATGATTATTTATTTATATAAGATGTTCATAGATCTAGAAATTATATATCCTAGATTAATTATTTAATGGGATACATCACACCATTTCCAAATGTATCCCAAACTATATTTTTTTGAAAATAAAAAATATTCTTTACAAGATGACGATATTTTAAAATGAATATTATTTATTCGAAAGATGTGATATTGACTGATTACTTTATTAAGTAGATTTGAAAAAATTTGAAAGGGTTTACCTACTCAAAATAAACATGAGTTTACCTGGGAATTATTGAATGATTCTAATACCTAAAATTTCATTATACAACCTCGTAGAAATAAAATGTATATTGATTTCACATAACACTTCTAGTGGGGTAATATGTAGCATGAAACTTCAATTTATGTGAAAATATGTTAGATATTCCAAAAGGATAATTATTATAGGAAATATCCGTGAAGATTCATATAACCTCATAATATTTTTATTTTGAAATGAGATAAATTAATTTTGTATTTTCTACTAGAATACCAATGGATCATATAGTGAATGATTCAATATGGGTAATTATTGATCACATTATCAAATCTACACATTTGATCCATATAAAAAATGAAATACCTATGGTGTTCCATTAATGACATTATATTAATGTAGATGTAATAAATAATGAAACACCCCATTCAATTGTTTCTTATCTTGTTCAATTATTAACATCAAAACATTCGAGAAGTCATCTAATGTATATTGATACTGATCGTGGTTTGAACATAGTTTATCACCCTCAAACTGATTGATTGGATTAATGTAATATTCATAAATTACAATACATGTTGAGGTAATGATATATTTAAATTCATGATATGTGGGACCATTATTTATCATTTTTATATATCTCTAATAAATTAACTTCCATTCAAGTATCCAAATGGAACCTTATGATGATATATATGGAATAAATATTATACATAAACTTATTGTTATTAGTAGGTCAATGAAATCTTGTAGGTCCAAAAAATTATGAGGAGGCTAGAATAAATTTAAATAATATTCAAACACAGATCTAATAATCTAAATGTATTAAAAATATCTATGTTGAAAACCAGTGGTTTATTTGGAATTTCAAGTGAGAGATCATATTTTTTAATGTATCTCTATTGAATGTTGTTATATGGTTTGGTAGTAAACTAAAATTTAGAGCACAACTCATCGGATATTTTAAAATACTAGAAATATTTGGATCTATGGAATAACATTTTATGATTCCACCAATTCATTCTAAAATAGATGCTATGTTCAATATTTTATTGTTAAGGAAGCGCAAGAAAAACCAAAATATGTTCTGTAGGATCTTGGATATCATATAGGTATGTACATGTAAACATTTTTTTATTTATATCTTAAATATTTATTAACTAAATGTTCACATTGTGTAATATATTTCCTTTGATGTTACGGGGGTTTGAAGCATAAATGGAGGGAAATCATGCCAAACTGTGCAAGGCGTGCGGTTGACACAGAGTTAAGTAAACTCTGTGGTTTTCCTAGGAAAATTAGGTAGCATTAGAATGATGCTTTAAACCCACCCAATAATGAATGGGTTATAGAGTCATAATTATGATCTATGACCCTAACTGATTCAATCGATGTGATTATGCAGACTGTGGATCCAATCTATGTGTGATGTACTTTAATGAAATATTTTTCACTAGTTAGTCTAGAATCATAAATTATAAAATTATTAATGATGGATTCCATCTTCAGTTTGTCTCTATATGATTAAAAATAATATTCCTTGAAACACATGATAGAAAAAGACTATGTAATGTTTATTGAATAAATGATCAAAATTCAAACAATGATAGATAAGAATTATATAAATGTTTTTATCTATTGGTACTCGAGTTGTCCTTTTTTACCAGTCATTTATTTCATTCTTTAATTCATTATGTGATAGAGTATATATTTTTTAGTCACCATTGGGGATGCCTACTAGGTTGTACTCACACCCTTATTAGGATCCCATTGAGTACTCGAGAAAATTGTTTGGTTGATGGTCAGGACCAGGGAAAGGATGGGTGTTTGGGAGTTAGGATAGTCTTGGGATGTTAATGGAGGAGGATCCATAAATGGATTCATGTCATGATTTTGGGATTTCTTTTTTTGACCTTATAATGGAATATCATCACATTTATAACTACTAGCATTTCCTCGAATGATTATATTTTTTATTTTGTTTGTACTTTTTTTAGTGGATGTTTTCCTAATACATTTATATAGATGAATACATATAATTTCATTTAATTTATTTGATTTTTATTGTGAATTTCTATAATAAATATAGTCCATTCCCCCAAAATGATCTATTACACCTGTATTGCTAGTCAAAATACTTTTCCATATAGGGTGATTCACTTGTTGCCATGAGGCAATCATACTCAAAGAATAGGTTTATTGGAATCTAGGTTAGCGAAATAGAAAAGTGGTTTATAAATGATGTTTTCTACTGAAATATTTTTTTTGATGGAATATGGGATATTATGATGTGTCCGAGTATACAAATGAGCTCATGCATGGGGAAGGTAACCCATTTTTTTACGGGAAAAAATGATCATAGGGTGTGAGTTGTTGTTTTTGATATGTGTCGTTAAAATTTAATGATATTTCACTATTAAAAGATGCACATGTGGTGTGATTTAAATTATTTATGATATTTGGATCATGGAATGGATAGTGTGATGATGTGTATTCATGAATCATATTTAGAACATACAGATGTATGTGTAATATATTATTTTAGGCACACATGGGAAGGGTGTGTGGGAAAAAAAGAGTATAACTCATCTCACTTCCTTAAAAACTTCAAGGAAATGGTGTCTAGTGAATGCTGATTCAAATGGTTAAATAAAAATAATGGTTATGGAATTTTTCTTAATCAAAGGTGTGAATTGGTTAAAATATTGGTAGTAATAAGTTGTGATGTCGGAATGTTCCTAAAACGAAATGATTTGAAGGGGTTTCTAATGAATGGCTTCTGACTAACTGTGTTGTTTCTCCCATGTTGACCAATAAACATAAAATGGATAGTTAAGGGTGGTGTTTTATGTGTGAATCTATTGATTGGTACTATTTATGCATGATTGGTTTCTTATTTCTTGTATAATTTTTTACTTCATTGAACTATTAATCTCATGTGTTATGTGTTCTGATATTTGTGCGTGGAATTTTAGGAAAATGTCACCATAATGTCGTGTTTAAATTGAAATATATGAGGATGGAACTGTGAATGCTCCCCCAAAAGAGGAGAAGGAGAACCTTGTGATTTTAGGTTAAATTTGAGGAGATCATTTCTATGATAACATCATTCATTTCATTAATAGGGTGGAAAGGGACCTAGGATGGGTGGTGCATATTATGTTTGAGGATACCAGGTGGTTTCAACTACAAGACCCTCCAACATTATTTTTAGAAGGTCTGCCTAATGATGTATAATTATTAACAGAGTCTATTTAGAAAATATTGGATCACATGAACTACTAAATATATGGGGTTCCAGATGGCCCCATATATATTTCAAGGCTAGGTGAAGAACTAGTGGGATGTTCTTCGTCATACCCAACACATGGATGGTATTTCATAAATGTTATTCCAAATATGTTCCTGGAACACGTATATTTTGAATCCTAAAGGTAGGAAATGGCTGTGGAATTAAAGACATTTACCCCGGGGTCTTCGATGGTGATTGTAACACCCGATATTTTTTAGGTAAATATTTTGTTTTTATGTTATATAAATCCTCAACGAATTTTTCACTACACACAACACTATCTTGGCTTTCTTTACACGCAATCAGGACCTTCCTCGATAGCTTGCATTGTGCGCAATACCGAGTTTCACTAAACAACGATATGATATTAAAATATTATTAAATCTAGCTGTTATGAATAGTAATACCCACTTTTTTAAATTTTTTAAATTTTATCTTTCAAAATGGACTTCATTTTTGGATTCGTAATATCGAAATTAGCCTAGGGTGAAATTTGGGTAGTTTTCTGAAAAAAAATCAATTTTTGATGAATAGTGAAAACACTAGGTTACTATTTAAAAACTGGATTTTTATTTAAATAGTTATTTATTTTATTTAAATTTTTTTAGGTCAAAATTGATACATAATACCTATATATGATAAAATTAATTCATTGGAGTCATTTTATTATAATTCTAGATATATAAAAATTTTATTGAACTTTTCACCATCTTTTACCCACCTCCTAGGAGAATTTGCACATTTACATAAAACGTAATTGTACCGCTTCTATGAGTGGAATTTCAAAAATCCGAGAGACACAGTTATTATCATGAACTAAAATGTTGTTCAATGAGAATAAAATAATTTTTGGTGAATAGTAACTTTTTATTGGTTTACCACGGTTAAATGTAAATAGGGTAATTAAGGGAAAAAATGATACTATTATTATCCTTACAAATGTCCTAATTCTGTTGGATAAGTGTAATTCGACCAAAAACAACCTTATGAATAAAATATGACCATTTAGGTCCACTTGGATTAGATTAGGACTTTATTATTATTTTATTTAAAGAATAGTTAAAAATACTTAAAATCAAAGCTTATAGGGTTATACATAAAATAAATTCGACTATAAATATTCATTAGAAAGATAAAAGTACTTCCTACATAATGGTTTTTTATTTATAATTTTTAGAGATTAAAAAATTTAATTTATTTATGACACAATGATGATGCAGTAATTATATTATTAATAAAATTTAACATAATTGATGATATAAATACCCCAATAAATGTAATTTGAGACTTTTTATGAATTCCAATAATTTTATAGGTTAATATGACATGTTAGTATTGATTTAATTGACTTTTTTCGAAATAACCATACTGTTATGATTTTCACAAAAATCAATTACCAAATAGTGTCAAAATTGACATAAAATAGTTTTTAAAACAAATATTATATTATTAATTATTATTTTATTCCTAAAAATCTAAGGTTCTGCAAAATGAATTAGATAAGGTTATATATATTAATAATAAACAACATGGGGTTCGTTTGTCTTGTCATAGTAATTTTATTAACCTTATAGTGTAAGAAAAGAAGAAGACACGGTAAAAGTAAAATTATATAACGTAAAATTAAATCTAAATGATAAGGTTAAAATAGAATCCTAAACTTGACTAAATTATATTTTAAGAGTGTATTTCGACCCATAACCACCATAGAATCAAAATAAATCAATTTGGATCTATTTAAAATGGAATATTACTTTATAATAAAATAATTGTATTTGTTTTTCCAAAGGTGCCCCTCTCCTCCCTTATAAAAGAGAACCTCCTCCCTCTCTTCCTCGCACCACATTGAGACTTCAAGCATAGAAAAACCCTACCAGTTTCACATCTCCACTTTCCTAGAAACACCCTAGAGGTCCTGGTCTTCTGCAATGTCCATCTTTAGTGCCAGAAGAGGAGGTTAAGAAGAGGCGCTTCAAAGAAGAGGTAATGTTCGTTACCGATTCATTAAACTTTATTTCTTTTTCTACATATTCTTCTTTAGTTTTTTAATTATGAAGTAATAACATCAGTATAAATCATATACTGATATGTTATTATATGTATGATACAATCCTATTTCACCATCTATCCATCCTACGGAAAACGAAATCACTGCGCGTGCGTACGTACGGAATACCATCTCCACACTATGGTGTAATCTATTTTCCACCACCACCTTACTTGGATGGGTATTATGGTGTAAATAATAACTATATATGATTATTCTAAAGTGATATTGATTCTGAAATTGTATACGTACACTCCAATACAATTCCACGATCATGGGAACGATATCATCGCTCGTGCATACGTAAGAAATACCGTCTCCACGATGTGATGCGACTCGTTCTACACGATCTTCATTGCATAATGATTATATAAATGAATTGAATAAATAAATATGATATATATTACACTAATACCATTCTGTAAATGAATTATATATAACCTAAAAAGAATAATAAGAATTTATTCGACAAAACACGCATAAGAACAAAAAGTAATAAACACCCGAATAACAAGTAACAAGGAAATATTACTAATAAGAAGATAAGAATATGACCATATATGATATCATAACAATATGCATTATTCTCTAATAAGTCAATGAAATTATTTAAATCATTATACAGAGGTTTGGATACTTATGAAGCAAATCAGATATAAGGTAAAGGAAAATCTTTGAATCTCATTTTTATCCGATATTGTTTATACTTCAGAATTTATTGGGGAATATTTTTCATCCACTTCCATGTTTCCTCAATATGTAATATGATTTCTATCCACATAAAATTTTTTATATCCAATTTTACCCTTCGGTTAGTTTTTAGTAAAATATATGAATGGAATCTTTTGTCGTTTTTCGTACGAGGTACTTTTTGACTTTTCCGGCCAAAGTACGAGAAGAATGTTTTTTTAACTTATACGTCATTAATAGATTTTTTTAACATTATTTCCATGAATCTTACTTTACACGTTTTCATGTTTTTTTAATCAACTTCTTTTAGTTTAAAATTATATGACATGTTATGAAAGGGAAATGTTTTTGATGTAGAAAGGATATTTTCATCAAGAATGGAGTTCAATTGTTTTATCAAAATTATTTTCCATCTAAGATAATATATGGTTCGGTTTCTATCCCTATTTTTACATTGTTTTTATTATGTTATGATGAAATTATTTTTATGATGTCTTTTTATCTTATATGGATTATGTTATGATGGCATGATGTTTAAGAATCTCATTTTTATTACATGGGTGATGCTATGATATATAATTTATGATTTTGTGGAACACCTAAGAATGGTTTCATTATGAGATGGGTGGAACTTATATCTCCCTACAAGGAATTGGGTAAATATTTATATCTCATGAGATAGGCATGGCAAGAAGGGCAGGTTAATCTGGTTCAGTGAAATAGGACTGAAACGAGGAGTGAACTCGGTTCAGAAATGGACTTTGTCTGCTAAGATAGTCTTGGTAATGAGTCTTGACTACTATGAAAGGATTCTCTATGGTTATTTGTGTATTCCATTAAGTTTCATGTTTTATGTTATGATTATTGGGATTATATCTCACTACTATGATTTATACCATGTTATGAAATTATGATTTCTTTTGCAAGTTAAGATTTCCAAAATGTTAGGATCTTATGAATATGATGTGATTGATATTTCTTTTGTTTACCCTTACTGAGAATTTGAGCTCACCCTTTTGTATTTTTTCTTTCCCCAGGTCTTGAAGAAGGTTATTAAGTAGGATGTGCCAAAAGGGACTCTAGATATGCCGAAATAAATGGGAGACAATGTAGATGCTTTATGAACCAGTTTTTTATGTTTCCCAGTTTCTAAAGACACTATACCTATATGGTCCTTTCATGGTTTTTTTATATGCTGTAATAAGTGTAATTCAATTTTGAAGTATTAACAATGTATGTAAAGTATGGGTCGTTATAGTTGGTATCATAGGAAAGGTATAGTTAACCTTTGGAAACTAGGATGTGAGCCTTAGTAAGAACCCTAAGGATAAGTCTAAGCATAGAACACAATCTTAGTGTTTTAGAAATGGCCATGAAAAACCTATGATAAGACCTTAAGTGTAAAATTTTATTCTTTATTATGTGGTTTTCCTATTATAATTAGTGTTTCTCACAATATTATTCTTGGTTTTAGACAATGGCTGGAACCCGGAGGAACCGTGTTAATGCGGAATGTGACGGGCAATGCAATGATTGTACCCCTGAGCAACCAAACGTTATGGGAGCTAGAATGAAAAATCTTGTATCCATGATCACACAACTTTCTCAATATATGAATCATGTAGTACTTCCAAATGAGCAAAGGAAGGAGCAACATTCTGTTGAATCCTTCATGAGGTAGTGTCCACCTTCATTCAGCGGGTCTACTGATCCATTAGTTGCTGAACAATGGATCGGTACTACTGAAATGATATTTTCAATTCTTTAATGTTCTGGAAATGATAATTTCATCTTATCAGTATATCGTTTGGAAGGTGAAGTTGATCAGTGGTGTAATCTTATCAAGAATATGAGTCAAAGAGATGAAATTGAGTCCATGGAATAGGACAAGTTCAAGAACTTATTTTTCAAAAAGAACTTCCCTCTTATTCTTCGAGAAAATATGGAGAAAGAGTCTCTTGAACTAAAGAAAAAGGATGATGAATCTATTGGTACCTACGAAGAATATTTTTCAAGACTTGCAAGGTATGCTTCTGGGATTATTATCCAACCTGAGATTAAGATTGATCAATTCTTTAGTGGCTTAAAACCAATTCTTCAAAGGGCGTTAGCGATAAGAGACTTCAATAGCTACGAGGAAATCATTAGATGTGTTCTCAAGGTTGAGATGGAGATTGGAGTAACCCATCAGCCATATGGGTTTGATAAGAAGAATAAAATTGAATTCAATGGAAAATCTAAAGAGCACACTGAAATGAAGATGAGGTTTCCCTTATGCTCAAAGTGTGGAATGAAACAAGGAGGGAGTTGTCTTAAAGGGACAAGTAAATGTTTCAAATGTGGAAAGGAAGGTCATCGGGCATTTGAATGCCGCAATGATGGGAAGAAGATGTCTAGTTATGCGAATAATGAAAAGGCTACATAGAGTGCACCTCCAACACATCAATGTTAAAAGTGCAAGGAAATGGTGAATTATGCCAATCAATTCCCGAATCCAAGGGTTGTTGATGATGATCAACGACAATAAACTCTTAAGGCTAAAGAAAACGGAAAGTCACATGTAATTTCTACCAGCGATGTGGAGTATGAGAACGAAGTGGTGAAAGGTACACTTACCATCCACTCTAAAGTAGAAAATGTTTTATTTGATTTGGGATCCACCCAATCTTTTATTTCTGAAGAATTTTCTAAGGGTATCGCCATATTACCTCAATAATTAGATGTTGAGTTAGCTGTGACAACCCCTAATGGCACAACAGTCGCATCAGAAGTTTATAATTCTTCTCCGATTGAAGTTTGTGGGAAAGTGATTCCTATAAATCTTGTATCCTTCCTATAGTGGAATTTTATGTGATTCTTGGCATGTATTGGTTTTCTTTATATGGAGCTCATATCAATCACCAAAGGAGGGAATTCACATTTCATATTCCAGATCAATATATGATCGTCTATCGATGCAAGGATGAACATAACCTTCCAGTGGAAATTTCTTCCCTCTTATAGGTCTTGATTCCATTAAATGAAGGTTATTTATCTCAAATGGTTGGAGAGAAACTCATGATTAAGAATATGACCATTGTACGGGAGTTTGATGACGTCTTTCCAGAGGAATTGTCTGGTCTTCCACCAAATCGTGAAGTTGAGTTTTCAATAGAACTCATACCTGGTAATTTACCTATTTTAAAGACACCGTATAGAATGGCCCCAATTGAGTTGCAGGAATTGAAAAAGCAACTCCAAGAGATTCTTGATAAGGGATTCATACACCCTAGTGCGTCACCTTGGGGAGCACCTGTTCTGTTTGTTAAGAAGAATGATGGAACAATGAGACTCTGCATTGATCATCGAGAACTTAAAAAGATCACTATCCAGAAAAAATATCCTCTCCCATTCATTGATGACTTATTTGACCAACTACATAGAGCTCAATACTTTTACAAGATTGATCTTCATTCATGGTATCATCAATTAAGGGAAAAAAGGGAGGATATACCGAATACAGCTTTCCGTACAAGGTATATACACTATTAAATTATAGTGATGCCATTTGGTCTTACTAATGCCCCTGCTATCATCATGGATCTAATGAATATAGTCTTTAGAGACTATCTTGATCAGTTTTTGGTAGTCTTTATATACAATATTCTTGTCTATTCAAAGATCAAGTAAAAACATGAAGATAACTTGAGAATTGTATTTAAGACCCTGAGAAAGGAGAATATTTATGCCAAATTTACCAAGTGTGAATTTTGGCTTAAAAAGTTGCATTTTTGGGTCACATAATCTCAAATGAGGGGATATCTGTGGATCCAGCAAAAACAGAGGTTATTCAAAGATGGTCAAGACCAACAGCAGTAACTAAGATCCGAATTTTTCTTGGTTTGGTTGGATGTTATCAACTTTTTGTGAATTATTTTTCACGATTATCTAATCCACTCACCAGGTTGACTCAAAAAGAAGTTAATTTCGTGTGGACGGAGGAATGTGAAGAAAATTTGAAGGAGTTGAAAATAAGGTTATCCGATGCACCTGTACTCACACTTCCTTGTAATAGAGAAAGGATTGTGATCTAAAGTGATGCATCCAAGAAGGGGTTGGGGTGTGTTCTTATGAAAAATGATATGGTGATAGCTTATGCCTCATGACAGTTGAAAATCCATGAGAAAAATTACCCAACTCATGATTTGGAGTTAGATGCGGTAATCTTTTCATTAAAGATTTGGAGGCATTATCATTATGGAGAAAGGTGCGATATTAATACTGATCATAAAAGTTTAAAGTATATTTCCACACAAAAGGAGCTGAATATGCACCAAAGAAGACAATTGGAGCTGATTATGGATTTTGACTGCTCAATTCATCACCACCCTAGGAAATCAAACAAGGTGGAATATGCATTAAGTCGACAAGACCATGCTAGCTTATCCATGATGAGGATCACAAAAGATCCAATATTTATGGATTTACTAAGGATGGATCTTGGAATTATAATTGAAGGGAATAAATTGTATCTTTCTCAAATGAATGTTCAACCATATATACATGTGAAGATTAAAGAGGCACAGCAAGAAGATGTAGAGTTACAAAACAAGGTGTGAAATGTTCCTGAATTCAACCTTGATTGTGATGGGATAATAATGTTCAGGAATCGGGTTTGTGTTTCTCCCATCCCAGAATTAATGAAGGAGCTGCTGGATGAGGATCATTGTTCTTCATTCTATATTCATCTCAGAAGCACAAAGATGTATAGGGACCTGAAATTGTACATCTTGTGGGACGGAATAAAAAGAGATGTTGCTGAATATGTCTCTCGATGCTTGGTTTGTAAGCAAGTTAATACTGAGAGACAGAAGTCTAAGGGGATTTTTCAACCATTACCCATACCCGAATGAAAATGGGAAAACACCACTATGGAATTTGTCACTAGACTTCCTAAAACATCAAAAGGGAATAATGCTATCTGGGTCATAGTTTATCGTCTTACAAAGTCTACAAACTTCATTGCTATTGGAAAGGATTTCTCTCTGGACCAGCTTGACAAGATATATGTAATGGAAGTGGTAAGATTTCATGGAGTACCACATTCCATTATATCAGATCAGGATCCGAGGTATACCTCAAAGTTTTGGAGAAGTCTTCAGCATACTCTGGATACAGAGTTGAGTTTCTGCACTGCCTATCATGCTCAGACAGATAGTCAGTCTAAGAGGATAATTCAAACTCTAGAAGAAATGTTGACAGCATGCTCTATGGATTTCAAAGGTGGTTGGGATCAACACCTACCTTTGGTGGAATTTTCATATAATAATAGATTTCACTCTAGTATTTAGATGTCTCATTATGAAGATCTCTATGGATAGAAATGCAGGACCCAAACTTGATGGGATGAAGTTGGGGATTGAAAGCTATTAGAACCTGATCTTGTTGATGAGATGAAAAAGGTCATATTTATAAAACAACAAATAAGATCAACTCAGAGTCGACAAAAAGGTTATGCCGATAATCGAAGAAAAGACCTATAGTTTGAAGTAGGTGATAAAGTGTTCTTATGAATAACTCCTTGGAAGAGAGTAATGATATTTGGAAAGAAGGGAATGGTGAGCCCTAGTTATATCGGTCCATTCGAAATACTAGATCGTGTTGGGATGGTAGCTTACTGATTGGCTCTTCCCCCGAATCTCTATCAAGTTCACGATGTGTTCCATGTATCTCTCCTGAGAAAATACATACCCAATCCTTAACATGTACTCACCTCAGATGTTGTACCATTGGAGCAAGAACATTCTTATAAAGAACAGCCGATAGAGATTCTGGATCATAGCAGTAAAGTCCTACGGAATAAGACCACTATCTTGGTGAAAAATTTATGGAGGAACAACCAATTAGAAGAAGCTACATGGGAGCTTGAGGATATGTTGAGGGAGAGGAATCCTCTTCTGTTTATTACGAAGTGATGAATTTCGAAGGTGAAATTCATTTTAAGGGGGTAGAATGTAACACCTGAGATTTTTATGAGAAATATTTTGTTTTTATGTTATATAAATCATCAAAGGAATTTTTCACTACATACAACATTAGCTTGGCATGCTTTACACGGAATTGGGACCTTCCACGATAGCTTGCATTGTACGCAATACCAAGTTTCACTAAACAACGATATGCTATTAAAAGATTATTAAAACTGGCTATTATGAATAGTAATACACACTTTTTGAAATTTTATATATTTTATCTTTCAAAATGGTCTTCATTTTTGGATTCGGAATATCGAAATTAGCCTAGGTTGAAATTTTGGTATTTTTCTGAAAACATTCAATTTTTGATGAATAGTGAAAACACAAGATTACTATTTAAAAACCGTCATTTTATTTAAATATTTATTTATTTTATTTAAATTTATTTTAGGTCAAAAATGATACATAATACCTATATAAGTTCAAAGTAATTCATTGGATTAATTTTATAATAATTCTAGATATATACAAATTTTATTGAACTTTTCACCGTCTTTTAGCCACCTCCTAGGAAAATTTACAAATTTACATAAAACATAATTTTACTGCTTATGTGAGTGGAATTTCAAAATTCTAAGAGACACGGTTAATATCAAGAACTAAAATTTGGTGCAATGAGATGAAAATAATTTTTGGTGATTAATATCTTTTGATTCTTTTTAACCACGGTTAAAAGTAAATAGGGTAATTAAGGGAAAAATCATATTATTATTACCTGAACACATGTCCTAATTCTATTGGATAAGTTTAATTAGACCAAAAACAACCTTAGGAATAACATATGACCATTTCGGTCCACTTGGATTAGCTTAGGAAATATATTATTATTTTATTTAAAGAATAGTTAAAATAGTTAAAATCAATGTTTATAGGGTTATACATAAGAAAAATTCAACTATAAATATTTATTAAAAATCTAGAACGATTTCATACATAATGGTATTTTATTTATAATTTTTTGACATTAAATAATTTAATTTATTTATGACATAATGATGATGCAGTAATTATATTATTAATGGAATATTAACATGATTGATGTTATAAATACCCAAATAAATGTAATTTGAGACTTTTTATGAATTCCAATAATTTTCTAGGTTAATATGACATTTTATTGTTGATTTACATAACTCTATTCGAACTAATCATTCTATTTTAATTTTCAAAATAATCAATTACCAAATAGTGTCAAAATTGACATAAAATAGTTTTTTATAAAACTCTTATATTATTAATTTTTATTTTATTCCTAAAAATATAAGTTTTGGGGAAATGACATAGATAAGGTTATATATATTAATAATAAACAACTTGGGGTTCTTTTGGCTTGTTATAGTAAGTTTATTAACCTTACAGTGTAAGAAAACAAGAAGACACGGTAAACGTAAAATTCTTTAACTTAAAGTTAAATCTAAATGATAAGGTTAAAATATAAGGCTAAACTTTTATAAATTCTATTGGATGAGGGTATTTCGACCCATCACCACCTTAGCTTTGAAATAAATCAATTTGGAGCTACTAAAAACGGAATATGTCCTTATAATAAAATAATATTTTTAGTTTTTCCAAAGGTTGCCCTCTCCTACCTTCTAAAAGAGCACATCCTCCCTCACTTCCTCACACCACATTGAGCCTTCATGATCGGCCAACCACTGAAAATTTCTCTTCTCCACTTCTTTAGAAACATCCTAGAGGTCCTGGTCTTCTTCAAAGACCATCTTTAGTGCCCTAATAGGAGGTTAAGAAGAGGCGCTTCAAAGAAGAGGTAATGTTTGTTACCGATTCTTTCAACATTATTTCTTCTTTTACTTATTCTTCTATAGTTGTTTCATTATAAAGTAGTAACATCAGTATCACTCATATACTGATATTTTATTATAAGTATGAAACAACCCTATTTCACCATCTATCCATCCTACGGAATACGAAATCACCACGCGTGCGTATGTACGGAATACCATCTCCACGCCGTGGTGTAATTTAATTTCTACCACAACCTTACTTGGATGGGTATAATGGTGTAAATAATAACTATATATGATTATTGTAATGTGATATTGATTCTGAAATAGTATACATACACTCTAATATAATTCCACGATCATGGGAATGATATCATCACTTGTACGTACGGAATGTCGTCTACATGATGTGATGTGACTCGTTCTACATGATCTTCATTGCATAATGATTATATAAATGAAATGAATGAATAAATATGATATATATTACAGTAATAACATTATTTAAATGAGGTATCTATAACTTAAAAAGAAGAATAAGAATTTATTCGACAAAACACACATAAGAACAAAAAGTAATAAACACTCGAATAACAAGTAGCAATGAAATATTATGAATAAGAAGCTAAGAATATGACCATATCTAATATAAAAACAATAAGTATGATTCTGGAATAAGTCCATGAAATTATTTAAATGATTATACAGGAGGTTTGGACACTTACGAAGCAAATCGGACCTAAGGTAAGAGAAAATCTTGCAATCTCAATTTTATCCGAGATTGTTTATACTTTTGAATTTACTGGGGAATATTTATCATCCACATACATGTTTCCTCAATATGTAATATTATTTCTATCCATATAAAAATTTTTAAATCCAATTTTACCCTTCAGTTAGTTTTTAGTAAAATATATGAAAGGAATATTTTCTCGTTTTTCATATGAGGTACTTTTTGACTTTTCCAGCCAAAGTATGAGAAGAATGTTTTTTAACTTATACGGAATTAATGGTGTTTTAGAACATTATTTCCATGATGCTTTCTTTACAAGTTTTCATGTTTATTTTTGATCAAACTTTTTTAGTTTAAAATTATATGACATGTTAATAATGGAAAATGTTTTTGAAGTAGAAAGGATATTTTCCTCAAGAATGGAGTTCAATTGTTTTTATCAAAATTATTTTCGATCTAAGATAATATAGGGTTCTGTTTCTATCCCTGTTTTTACATTGTTTTGATTATGTTATGCTGGAATTTTTTTATAATGTCTTTTTATATTATATGGATTATGTTATGATGGCATGATATTTAAGAATCCCATTTTTATTACATGGGTAATGCTATGATGTATGATTTATGATTTTGTGGAACACCTAAGAATGGTTTCATTATGAGATGGTTGGGACCTATATCTCCCTCCAATGCATTGGGTAAATCGTTTTTATCTCATGAGATAGACATGGATGGAATGGAAGGTTAATCATGTTCATTGAATGATGACTGAAACGAGGAGTGAACTCGGTTCAGAAATGGACTTTGTCGGCTAGGATATTCTTGGAAATGAGTCTTGACTACTAAGAAATGATTGTCTATGATTATCTGTGTATTCCACAGAGTTTCATGTTTTATGTTATGATTATTGGGATTATATTTCACTACTATTATTAATCCCATGTTATGAAATTATGATTTCTTTTGCAGGTTAAGATTTCCAAAATGGTATGTTCTTATGAATATGATGTGATTGATATTTCTTTTGTTTACCCTTACTGAGCATTTGAGCTCACCCTTTTTTATTTTTTCTTTACCCAGGTCAGGAAGAAGGTTATTAAGTAGGATATGCCAAAAGGGACTCTAGATATGATGAAATAAATGGGATACTATGTAGATACTTTATGAACCAGTTGATTATGTTTCCCAGTTTCGAAAGACACTATACCTATATGGTCATTTCAAGGTTTTTTTATATGATGTAATAAGTGTACTTTAATTTTGAATTATTAACAATGTTTGTAAAGTATGGGTCGTTATAGTGATGGAATATGTAGTCATTTCACTAACAAGAAACGTCTTCAACCAGCCTTGGGGAGATCTGGAAGCTATGGAGAGAAATTTCCATGATGGAATCATGTAAGAGATCAAGTCATAGAAGAATATATTTTTCTTAATGAGGGTTGATGATGTTTTGGATGAAGCCCTTATATCAGAACAAATCATCAAGGAGGATTCGAATTATAGAAAAGTGTTTCTAAAGGGTTGAAAAAGTGGTGCGGATTTTGATAGTAGAAAGATCCACTTCATGAATTTTCACCAGGGTGGTAGTGGAAAATAGAGGAAAAAAAGAATTAGTTTTTAGAATTTTGATCGAGTTTGCAGTTATTAGTTTAGAAGGCCATATAACATGAATAATCAATGTTCCCGAAAATTAGTTGAGTGCAGAGCATGCAATAGATTGTGTCATGTGATGTGTTTTTGTAGAAACCTGTGAAAATCGTGAAATGATGGATCCCTAAGGTCAATATAGATTATAGTCAGGAGGTTAGTTACCCCATACCATGATGGTTTTTTTGGTTTGACTATTTGTACTGGTATAGAAGGTGGACATGGTACTATGAGGCTAGTGTAACTGTACTTACAAGGAATTACTGCACTAGTGAGACTAGTTTGAATTCATGATACAGTGGCAGGACAGATGCACATTGTTTGGTCTCCAATGTGAGGTGGTGAGGCTGGAGCATTAACTATTCAAGGTACGATTCGTTTTAGCTCCCATTCCTTATAGTGATTAGTTTTATATTGGATCCACACATTCTTTAATATCATAAAATTTTTTAGTTTTCCTAGTCCTAGTTTTGGAATGTGTGTTTTAAGTTTTCATAGATTATACTCCATTTGGGGTGACTGATGATGATATTATAACATTACATTGTTGTGCTTTATTGGTTGGTGAGTGTCATTCCAAGCGGTGTTTGGCTTTCCTTATGCTTTTATGTTTTGATCTGATTTTGTGCATCAATTGGATGGTGTTTTACCAAGACTATGTCTAATTTTACAATTTTATGTAATTGTTCAATTCATTTGGGGGATACTCCTTAGTTCCTTGTGGTTATTGGGATATTTCAATTGGTCATGAAGGACTAGATTTTATATAGTATGGTAAATTCCCAACAATAGTAGCACGTATAATCCTTGATGAAGGTGGTGTGGAGATACATGTATTTCCTCCTATGGTGTACGTGTTCTTGGATGTTTTTTCCAAAGAAGTATCAGGGATGATTTGAAATATAGATGTTCATTTAACAATAGTGTTTTCTCTAGGAGTAGAACTTGTTTCCATTACATCATATATAATGGAACTTGAATAACTATAGGAATATAAAACTCAGTGGGAGGAATTGGAGAACAATGGTTGTATATATCCTCAGTATAGGGATATGTACTATTTTTTCAAGTAAGTCAAATGTACAAATGAATTTTTCATCTATTATATTAATATGAATACTATTATAGTTATGAACTAATACCTTATTTCTAAAATTAATGATTATTTTGACCAGCTAAGATTTTCTTTTTTGTTTTCAAAAATTTAATTGAGATTGGTGTATCAATAATCGGGGGGCGAGCCTTATAATTTAACACAGTATACCCTGAAGACTATGTATGGGTTGTATGTGTTTATTTGGATGTATATTGGGTTGACTAATGCACCTTTAGTGTCTCGAAATATACTGAACAGAATCATCCACGCATACTTAGATTAGTTATTAGTCATTTTTTGTTGATCGAATCTTTGTGTACTCAATGAATGATGAAGGTTAAACCAAATATCATAAGATCATTCTATGTACACTAATAGAGAATTAGATCTATTCAAAGAAGTCAAAATGTATAATCTATATTAATATGGTTCATTTCCATTGTAACATTATCTATTTTTGAAACATATCAGTGGAATCATATAATATGCATGTTGTCGTGCCTTGGGAATACCCGAAGAATGATTATGATTTCTTATGTTTTCATGGATTGGGTAGTTAGTACCAATGGTTAATAGAGTATTTTCCCCATATTTCCTCACCACATCCAGGATTTATAATGAAGGTTCTCATGTTTTAGTAGTCTGTGTTATTAGAAAATTCATTTCAGTAGTTGAATAAGTAGATGAAAACAACACACATTCAGATTTTACCCAGGTTAGGTGAGGGATACTACTTTTTTTGTTATTCATTTTGTATTGGGATTAGTGTAGTGATAATGAAAGATGATTAGGTTGTTACTTATGGATCATGGATGCTGATTTCTCCTAAAAGGATGTATACTTCTAATGACATTGATTTGGATGTAGGGTATCATTCCTTAAAATGTTGATGTCATTACATGTTGGGACATTGAATTACAGTGTATACAGATCATTAGCGACTTATGTATATTTTCTATCAAAACAATTTATACCTTAGTAAATGAATATGGGTCGATTACATGAAATAAATTTATTTTTAATTAGTTTAAATACAATGAAAAGGAAATAGTGATACAGATTCATTGCATTGAAAGACCTTAGGAAAGATGCTTCAATAATCGGGCTCCATGTGGAATATGATGGCATTGTTTTCTGAAATTTATTTAAATTTATAACATGGGTATGAGAATATTACCATTTTAGAAATTGTATCTGAGTCAACAATTCTGATCCAGGTCAAGGAGATTCAGTATGATGGTCTATAGTGCTTGGCTTAGAGGGAAAACACATAATGTGGGGATCCACATTCTAGATGAGCAGTTAGTGATAATGTGATTGTTTGTTATCTTGGATGTGTTATTATTCTATGGGTTATGTGAGAATATTTAATTTGTGAGTATCATAAAACAACGAGTGTGTTGATTATTTGTTTTACTATGATTAGTAATGAACTTAATAGGATGTATTAGTGGTAAGTAATGAAGAAAGAGGTTATGGGTTTTGTGGTATGACGCCCAACCTTCTAGAGGTGAATTCCAAGAGTCAACGCCCACGTGGTTTATTAAAACAATTTATCATTATGTAAATTAAGTGGAATGATGTGATAGTAGTTATTTTGGTGAGATTTATGATGAATCCTTAGAAGAATGATGTGATTTGGGTTGTTATGGATCAGTAGAAAAAGGAATCCCATTTCTTCCCAATTTGAGAAAACATCAAATGGTACCAATTGGGTGAGTTATATATTCAAGAAATCATATTATTGCATAGTTTTAAACACAAAAAATAGATTTAGATCATGATATGTGTATCACAATTCATTTCAGTAAGGGATTGTAGAAGAAGCATGTTACTCCGGTGATTATAAGTACGATATTCTATAAGTAGACTAAAGTGAAATCATAACGTACAATTTAGGTGATATATGACTTTTATAAGGATTATTTCATTGATTTTGATGGATTGTCGAAAATGAATATTTATCTTGTTGATTCATAATACAATAATAGTTTCCTGGTCATAATTAATATTGAACTATTGACTTACTCTATGGTAGACCTAGTAAATTTCTATTGTGTTTGTTAAAGGATAGAGAATCAGGTTTGATAAGGAATTTTCTAATGCATGAGAGGTCATAAAAGAATTGATTGATTGAGAAATTCATAGAAATATTTTTAATAATTCTTATTTAAATCTACATCTTCATCCTTTTGAGTTTTTTGTGTGTTATCGTGTGTTCATTGGGTGTTTCAAAGGATGGGTTACTATCGAATTTGGATGTAGGGGATGTTGTCACCTGTGTATGTAGGGACACGTAAGAAAGTTGAGAGGATCAGACCGATGGATTTCTAATTGGATATTCCACCATGATATTGTAGAATGTATGATGGTTTTCCTGAGCCACAACTCTGACAGTATCACCCTAATCCATCCTACGTGATTGATGTTGGGGATCCTGACCTTAAGCTCTACGTGGCCATTGATGAGAACCCATTGGTATTGTTGATCATAGTGACAAAGTATTTTGGGATAAAATATTCATTTTGTTGGGTTTTGCAGTTTCATGGTAATATTTAGGAAGAGACAAGGAAGAGAGATTTTGATATGAGGGCTCAGTTTCCAAATGTCATTACATTGGAATATCATTACTTCCTGGAATGGAAGCTCGAGGAAGAGTTGTTATACGATGGGGAGGATTTAATATTCAATGTATCATGGAGTTATGTAATTTAATTTTTTATTTAACTTATTAAATTTTTATTACATAAATTTTAACTCGATGTACAAGGAATCTCAAGGGAGTTCGATGGTTCGAGGCAGATAATGAGAGAAACTGTTTCAAACTGTTCAAGGGGGGTGGCTAGAAAATGGTTAAGTAAACTGTGAAGCCTTCCCAGGAATACCATTCAACATTGGATAGAGGCATTCCACAATGTTGAAACAAGGTTTATCAAAACTTACAGTTCTCCCCCTATAACCATGTGACCTCAACCCCCTTAGGCAATGTCTATAATATTATTTTCAAAAGGTTTTGAAAACTATGTGGGTAAACTATGTGCCCCATTAAAAATTAAATTTTTTTTCATCATAAGATTTTTATTTTTCTACTTGATTTTTCAGCCTTATCTCCTAACCGAAATACTAGTGATGAAATGAATTAATCATATATTCTTATCTGTGGTTCACCCTAGATACTAGGTCATATGGATCACCCTGGGTTGAGAATCGGTTCTCCAATTGAGTCTGATCCCTACTATATCTCTCTTTTCTAGATTATTAATATTATATTGGGTTATCTTCTTCCAAATCCCTAAAACCCCCTATTTCTGGGGAATTATAATTTGAATCTTGAAGGGGTAATTTAATCTTGATATAATTCAATTATTATGTATGTTTTCATCATCAAATTCAATTATAGTGGTCTACACGTTATATCCCATATTTTTATGTTGATTTTTGGTTTCAGGTTGGTGTTCATGACTCCATTATTATATTATTATGATTTGTTCAAAAAAAATTAGCTCGTTTTCCATATGACGATTATAAACCCTCACGATCCTAACGGGATGTGTAAATGACCCCATGACCAATTTAGGGCCATGAATGGCGTGAGATGACATTCCCAAACATGATACATTTTATGTTACGCACTTTTTGACCAAATATCAAGTTGATCCCATAATGAACATATTAATATGTTGGTTTGAGATAAAAATTTGATTTTGGTAGTATTTTGAGATCCTGATAATGGAATAATGGATTTTTTTGAATTATGTGAAAATTGATTAAATGGATTATTGTGAATGCAACAAATGGCATGTGAACATGTATTTTAAATGAGTTAATGGAATAAGGCATATGAATTGTTGAATATTATCAATGATATAGATTATTTAAATTTTTTATTAATCATAATGGTTTGAAGAGTGGTAAGGGGGAATGGGTTAAATGGACTTCACTAAATGAATGATAATGTTTAAATAGGTATAATAATAAGGATGATTTACTTGTTGAATTAAAATGTGGAATGTGATTGTCAAGATTATTGATTTTTTATGGATTGTGATATTGTTTATAAGGTCCAAGAATAAATTAGAATGTGGACATTACTTGATGGTGTGATAGAAGACTGAGGATCCTCCCATGGGCCATGTTGGACATATACTCAATCCCCACCCAAAAATTCATGGGTTAGAGAGTGAGACTAATGCTTTATCCCCACAACGAATTCATTCAATAAAAATAACTAATTAATGTTACATGGTATGTGTGATGTATTATTGTGAAATTTTTTTCCTTAGTGAGACATGGATAATAAATTATACCCTTATATATGATGGTTTCCATTCAAGGTAATTGTGTAAAAGATGAAAAATATCAATCAACTGAACACATGATGGATAAGTACTATTTACTGAAAAATGAGTAAATGATAAAAAATGAAACAAGAATATATAGTATTAAAGTAATGTTTTTACCTAATGGAACCATAATGGTCCTTTGTTTACAAGTAATTTATTTATTGTAATCATGAACTATATATTAGAAATGTTAATTTTAGACCCTATTGGTGGTGGCCTACTAAGCTGTACTCACACCCTTCTTGGGCCACCATTCGGTACTCAAACAGATTTAATTATGGTATGCCAAGATAGGGAAAATGGACCATGTTAGGGAGTTTGTTTGGGATAGGGATGTACATGGAAGTGGATTCAAACATTGAGTTGGGATATATTTTTTGGAATTATCTATTTGAATTATATTGGATTTTCTTCACAGTTGGTACTTCTAACATATAATGGCATGTCAAGTTGTTTGGTTATGCCAATATTATATTTATAGAATGATTTCGTAAAGCATGCTTCTAGTTGATGAAATACTGTTTCTCTTAAATTATATGTTATCTTATATGGAGTACTCTAATAAAGAATTTATAGTCTCCCCAAGTGATCTATTAGACCCTCACATCTAGAAATCATCCTTCGTTCGATAAGGATAATATCTTGAGTTCATGTGGAGACCTGACATGGAGGATCTGTTTAGTGTATTCTTTAATTGGGTTATTGCGGGTTATAACCTATGAGAAAATAGACATGGAACCTAATATATCATTCTATAATGATATTATCCTTATTTTATACTATTGGAAAAACTTTTTGAGGAATATGATGACACAACTTGATATGACACTCTAGAGAAATAATAATATAAAAGAGGCGACGTTGGTACCTGAATATATTATGATGAAAAAATACACAAATAAAATCATAAGGTGACACTGTTGAAATTTAAATAGTGAATTTTATTTGTTGTGCTGATTGAAATACAATTATAATATATGATATATTTATTTTTATATATATTCGATAACATTGATGTCTTTTGTTGAATGTAATTTTATGTAAAAATGACTCATAACACAATATAACTATATAACAAATCCATTGAATTAATAGTAATGGATTAGAGTAAATATATTAAGAAATTTATATGCATTACATTTGTATAAAACTAATTGAATTAATATCTACTTATTAGATATAAAACAATATTTCTTAAAAAAAATTATTTTTTAAAATTTGTTTTTTACAATAAATGTTGTTTCTTCTTGATTTACGAACATATTTTAATATATAATTAAAAAAATTAAATAATTTAAATTTAATAAATACATTTTTAATATAATCATGTTAAAAATATCTTAGAGTGAATTTTTTATAAATTCTAAAAATATTAATTTTTCGATGAATATTAAAAAAGAGTATATTTTATTTAAAATTTCGATTCAAGTAAAATTGTTTTTAATTTATATTTTCATTTGATATTATAAAAAAATTAAAATTCAATAAATTATATTATTATAAATATGTTTTATTCGAACTTAATTTATTTCATATGGAAATTTTTATAATAAAACTATCTACATTTAGGAAAACATTTTCTTTACAATGCCCAATTTTCATCCCCTCTGCATGATTAATTATACAATAAAATTTTAAACAAATGAGAATTGAAATTTGATGAATATATTAAATATTTTATGTCATTTTTATTAATTTTATATAATTATTTAAATTAAATATTTTCGTAATTAATAATAAAAAAGTATAAAAATTATTGTCATGGTTAAGGTACAAAATAGCTTACATGGGGTTAACTAAACATAAAATTGATGGAATGACCAATAAATATTCAAAAAAATTAATTTATTGAAATATTTATACTTCAAGACCATAATTGTTTAGAATGATCCATATTTTAGAATTTTTACTATTGAAAAAATGGGGTATAACATCTTATTTCCAAATATTTCAATGGTGTACTCTCCCACAATTATGAAAGAAGAACCCCATACTATAAACATAACGAACACAAAATATTTTTTTATCACACCGAATATTTTTCACACATCCATACCAACATTCGAGAGGCATCATTTTTATCATAGTTACAATCTAGAAAGGGATTAGTGATTAAACTAAATAGTGTGTCTAATGAAGATGTAATGTTCTTGACCATGCATTTTAATTTTACATTATCTTCTAAATAAATTTAATATAATCCTCAATGATTAAATAATAATACTAGTATATAATATATAAATATATTTTATTTTTTAAATGTCATTATATATATATATGTCTTGCCTTCAATCAATTGGGAAACAAGTCTATCGATGAAGTTTATGGTGGACTACCACCTAACGGTTCGATATAATATTTTTCAATAACTACCTCTGTTAGATGAATATAAAGAAGTATTTACCATATTTATTTGATAATTAGGGAATAAATATTAGTATATAATTATATGAATTAAATTTAAATTCTTATTTTTAACCCATTGTTAAACAACAATGTCATTCAAGCGTACGTGTGGACTACCGCCTCCATATAGGGGTATGAAATGTGTTTCTTTTTATTTTAAAAATAATTCTAATAATTATATATTTAATGAATATATATAATATATAAAATATAATAGTTTTTCTTTAATTTATTATTATTATTTATCTTTCATTCATTTCATCTATTGGGAAAATGAAACATTGTCCATGCATATATACGACATACAATCTGTTTTAATGTTGTAACTCATTTTCCCATATCTATCATTTATGAACTATTATAAATAAAAATAATATTATTTTCCTATGATATTTATTTCACGTATGAATTTATATATATTATTTAATCATGATTCATGTAACAGGACCAAAATAAAAAACCCAATCATTACTGAAAATTAAATTACTTATCACTTGAAATAGTGATATTTAAAAAAAATAGATTATAAATGTGTTTGAAAATATGTTATGTAAATAATATTTGGAACGAAATATATGATTATGGTTATTTAATAAAATTATAATAAATATTTATTTATTATACATGTGGAACTAACATGTATGATGAAATTCAGACTTGAGGTAAGGGTTTCTCATTTTACTTTTCATTCCATGAGATGTTTTTCATCTTCGCCAAATAGTTCATTTATGTGGTTTATATATTTTCCTTTTGATATTTCATGTACTGAATCCCCTTATAATAATGATAAACATATGTTTATTTGATTTTATTTTTTCACGGAAATTATTTTTTAGAAGTAACAAGTTTGGTAATGGTTAATGATACAAACACATTATTTATCTGGATTGTTCATGAATAAATTTACAATGATGAAATATAATAATATATATTTCCAAAAACTTATGGATCTTCATATTATATATTTATTTATATATATTAAATGTTTTATTTCCATTTTTACCTATTTTAGATCAATATTGTCTATTTGAATATATTTAATGAAAACCGTCTCCATTTCACTCTGTGGGAAACATTCATTTTTCACCAATATTAGCCATTCTAAAAAAATCACTTGTTTTATATTCACCAAATTAATTATATACAAAATATACCCCTGATTTAATTCATAGAAAATAGTTTAAATTCAATCATCCTATAATTTTCCATGTGTGGTAAATTTTAACCTTTTATAAAAGTGTGAAAGGAATTTTTTTTATACAGCATGTATGAAATTTCGCCCAATAAAGGCACACATTTCATGGAAATTTTGTGTATAAAATTAAAATATTATTATACAGGAATTTTTAAATGCCATTATTCTATATATATATATGATATATTTTAAAGTAATTTTCAAATAGTAAAATGATATTTACAACAATAATATCCTTAATGAAATATTTATGTTATTTATATTCATCCACAAAAACAATGATATTTCAACCATTTCTGTATTTAGAATATAATGTAATGATACCATAATTTATAATTATTTTGATGATTGATTAATAGTTTGACTGGGGAAATAATATTTTAATAGAATTCAAAATAAAAAGGTTGTTATGTAATTACTATGCTTATTTATTTGGGTAATTATTAATATTTTGTATCATATTTATTCAATAAAATCCATTAGGTTGAATATGATTCAACCCACCCATATGAGGAATTAAATGGACTTAATAAGTGATTACGAAAGACCACAAGGACACCTTGATACATTGGTATGTCTCATTAAAAAAATTGTCTTGGGTTTTTTACTGATGCCTTACCCATTTAAATATGATGAATTCAAATGTGGTATTGAATGTATGGTTACAATGTTTGATATTTTCAATTAACTCATTATGACAGTATTTATTGATGTCCATGTTATTATTTTTTATTTTAGGATTTACCTGGTCATATTTCCCCCACATTTATTAAATAAATTGTATTATTTGATCTTTTTTTATTCCCACCATGTTATTATTCATGTTAATGTTACAGAATAAATGGAACATGATACCATTATTTATCATTCCAAAACTATAATTCATTATTTTTTAATGATAGTGTTCGACCTATGGATATCCTTACTATCCTTTAGATCACACTCCATTATTATGATTACATTCCACATTGTTTGTGTGTTCTATTATTATTATTATAAAGCGATATACTAATGGGATTAATGGTATAATAAAATAAATTAATAAATTATATTTTCTGATTACAATGCCCTATTTAATGTTTCGGGGTATGTAATGAATAATTGTGATCATGTCATAGAAAATGGAACCTATCACTTTTCCCTTCTGTGTATATGTACATCATACATGTTATAATAATAGTATTGATGATGCATTATTTGAAGACATGGCTCGAATATATATTTAGAGATAAGTTAAATATATATATTTACCAGAAATTTTTCATTTAAATTTTCACTATTAATTATCTAATTATTCATCATAGAAGGTGGGTGAATTATCCCCGAACAGTTTATTTTGATCTAGCGTAATACTATTGTAAAACACACTGATACTTTATGAGATATATTTTATTTAATTTATTTGATGTGTTGTGTTTTACGCTACACCAAGATTAGATTGTGTTATTTGCACCTCTATATGAGATTTCAGTAAATGCAACACAATTCTAGGCTCTTGTTACACCCAAGTTCATGTACGCTTCATAGAAATTATTCTAAACAACATTGAGTGTAGATGTTTTTCAATATATAAATGTAAAAAAATTGGATTATTTTATATGCAACACCAATGGAATCTTTCACTTCATGTAACACTGACTTGTCTTGTGTTACACATAAGAGTGACCTTCCTTGATTACTTATATTGTACGCAATACTGAGTTTCACTAAACAAAGAAATATTATTATATTATTATTTAAATGGGATAAAAACTACTTGTTATGAATAGTATTAACTGTATTTTGAATTTTATATACCATTAGAATTTATCTTACACATCATATGATCACTTTATCGGTTAAAGGATGTATTTTTTATAACAATGTAGTTTTACCACCATTTAATAGCGCACCCATTTTAAATAAAGTTTTTGTCAATTTTATAAGTTTTATTTTACAATATAAGCTTCTTCTTTGAAATTTGTAAATTAAAATTTACTTCGGATATATTTTTTATATTTTATGGTAACTTTCATATTTTGATGAATTATGAAATACGCTAAATTATAATTGAAAACAACTTTTTCTTCGAAATAATTTATATGGATAAAATATAATATTGAATGGTTTTAATGTACAAATTGAATTTATTTTTATAGTTTAATAAAATTTACTTCATTTTCATTAATTTTACATTAAATTCATATTTAAAAACATTTTCATCTTTTCCAATGTATTAAACGAAAACCCATTTTTTCAACAACATCATTAATTTTAAATTAATTACTACATCATCTATGTATTGAATTAGTAAAAAGGAATTCCATATTTATAATGAGGAGTTCCATATTGTGTAAATAGGTAACATTAATTTTTAGACATTATGAATAGTAACTTCAGTAAATATTTTATTTAACAGCTTAAAGCATAAATCTCGTAAATAAGGGTAAAAATTAATATTATAATTACCCTATCTCATATCCTAATCCTATCAGATGAGATATGTCCAAACATGGGCATCCTTTGGTAAATTTTGGGACCCCATGGATTTACATGGATGTGAAAATGACAATTTATAAGAAATAATTTAAAGTTAGGATTATTATAACCTCAAGTTATATCTTTTACCAAATCGATTTTAATATGGTGTTATATAACATATATCTATGTATATAAATTATCATAGGAAAGATAAAAATATTTCTTACATCATGGTATTTTATTTATAATTTTTATACATAGCATAAATATACTTATTTATGACACAATAAGGATGTAGTGATTGTTTCATTAATAAAGGATTCAAATAATTGAATTTATAAATATTTAAAAAATGTCATTTTGTTTTTTTTTTGATGGAATACATGAATTTTCTAGATGATATTGACATATTAAATTTCAGTTGATTACTTATTTTCGATGTAATCATATTGTTAAGATTATTTTTAAAGGACAAGTATGAATAGAATCCAAAACTGACTTAATTCATAACTTAAAACATAAAATAGTTTATTTAATGATATGGAATTCATAAAAATATTATATTCTTCCAAATTGTTTATATATGTCCAATGATGTAATATTCATATTTTTTTGTTCTTTTGACATGGTTTTTAATTACATTTACCAACAATGTGAAAATAACATGATATCATGGTATGATTAAAAAGGGTAAAATAATGGAAAGACAAAAATTATAAGGATACATAAATAGTAAAAACTGGTCAAAAAATTATTGGATGATGGTTATTTGATCCAAAATCATCTTATCTTAAAATTAAATATGTATCATACCATTTAGTGTTTAAAATTAAATTATAATAAATTAATATTCCTAAACCATCCTAAAGTGCCACTCTCCTCTCTTAAAAAAGGGAACCTCCTCCCTTTCCACTTAAATCCATTTTATGCTTTAATGATCGACCAATATCTAATCATTTCTCTTCTAAACTTCAAGAAATGCATTTCATAGGTTCTGGTATTCTCATAAGACCAACTCTAGTTCCCTAAGACGAAGGTTAAAGGAGGTATGTTGAGGAAGAGGTATTCTATTTTACAAATTCTTTCATATTTATTTCTTCTTCTACATCCTCTTATTTAGTTGTTTCATTATAATGATATAACATAATTATCACTAATTTACTTATATGATATTAATAATATTAAACTACCATATTTTACCTATTAAATGGTATGTGAGTATGATATACTCTATAATACCAAATGTAGGTTTGAATATATATGTCTTAGATGCTAAAATACAAGGGGGGGTGAAATGTATTTAAAAAAACCCTAATGAAATTTCTGCATAACCAAACTTCACAACACCACAAAGTTCTATGGACTTTCTTGATTCCGGAAAAGTGATTCTGGAAATGAAACATATCAAAAGATTACAACATCTAAGATTCTACCTTAAAGCCTATAGAATCAATCTAAATGAGAGTACAAGTGAGTAAGTATATGAAATTTATACGCTCCTTAATAATAATAAATACAGTTGAAAAAAAAGAAGCAAAAACAAAAAGTAATAAAAAATAACACTTTAAACCCAAAGAGAAGGGTATCTAAAAACCCTGGATAAGAGATCTGTTGATTTATACTTGCAATATAGTCTATCATACCCACACCAGGGTAAGCCCTCATTACGAAGATCGGATTATGTCTTGCTATCCCCACAAGCACTCTATATTCAGGTAGTCGACACCTCTGTCTTCCTATCCCTGGGAGCCCTCAATTGTAATCAGTAACAATCGGAGTCCCACGAAGCAAGTCTGCACAAGGCAACGTTTGAACAAGCTATTAAAACTTTTTGCACGAAGCGTTGAGAGTTGATAAGAGCCTCTCTCAAGAAATAACTTTAACAACAAATAATCACCAGTGTCAAAGATGTTGTCTAGTGTTGTATCTTCTTTTCAAATGTGCTCCTATTTATAGGTGAAGCTCCAACGGTCGGCTCCCTCCTCCAACAGTCATATTTCTCCTTGAATTTCGGATGGACCTGTTCACGTGTAACTCAACCAATGGTTTGTTGATAACAGAAGGCACAAAATCATCTTATATTAGAACATGTGTATGCATAATTAAAACTGATGATCGGAATGAAAGTAAATAAAAGTTTGAAATGTAAGAAAAGTATGAAAGTTCGTAGTCTAACAAAAAATAGAATTCGGAGTCTATAATAAAGAGATATTCATATTCTGTTTTGTAGGAATTCGTAACCTGACTTGTATAGAATTCCGGAGTCTGAATTTCATGGAAACATGGTGTCTAGATTCACAAGAATTTGGAACCTGAACATACAGGTTTCAGAGTCGAACAGGTTTATGTTCGAAGTTGAACTCAAAGAAGTTCAGAGTCGAATTCATAGAAATTCAGAGTCTAACTCATAGATTTTCGGAGTTGAACTCATAGAATTTCAGAGTCTAACTAGTAGAAGTTCAGTGTCAAACTCATAGAAGTTCAGAATCACACTCATAAGAATTTTGGAGTCGAACTAGTAGATGTTCCAAGTAGAACTCCTAGATGTTCGGAGTCGAACTCATAGACGATCAGAGTTGAACTCATAGATGTTCGGAGTCCAGAATTCAGAGTTTTACTCTGAATGCTTCATATCTAAGTATTATATGATTTTGAGGTTTTTAGTTACAATCCATCTTTTACACTTAAAAAAATGTGATTGAACAATGAAAACAATGTAGGGGTAAATATCCATTGAGAAGGAAATTTTCATTATGAAAGTAAAACATGGGTAAAATGAAATTTAATTAAGGATATAGTGTTTGTGATTTTCAAAACAAGAAAGAATGGAAAAGTCATAAAGAAAACCTTATTTACTCAACAATCTCCCCCTTTTTGGAAAGCACAAACATCCATACGAAAAAGAATGTAAGGACTTAGAATAAATTTCTAGACTTTTAAATTAAATCTTATCTCCCATTGTTTATATATGATAGTGAATACAACTAACCCCCCTAAGTATTTGGGGCTCTAAGGATTGTATTATGGATTTCTAGAATAGAATTTTCATTATCATGAGAATGAAAATCATCGTAATGAGAACCCCCCCCCCTAGAAAATCTCCCCATTACTTAGGGATAGTTCTTCGTCACTTAAAAAATTTTCTTCTCCCTTTTAGATTTTTCTTTATCCCTTTTGAGTTCATTTTCCTTCTCCCCTTTGTAATTTTCAAAGAGAGTTTAATGGAATGGAAAATAATTATGGTACCTAAAATATTAGTAAATACATTCAAGAAAAAACAAGCCAACCATAATTACATTATGATTGAATGTATTAGTACAAGGAAAAAAAATATACAAAAAAAGATCAGAGTGGCCTATTTTGTTTCTTTTTCCTAGGCCATTAGCAGTTTGAAAATTGTCTTCAAATTCATCATTTCGTTGTGGTCCTCTTCTAATTGCTTCTCCAAGGCTATGATACTTTCTTATTTTGTCTTCAGGACCTCTTACTGAGCCTTCATGGCTTCTTCATGTGCTTTTAGCAATTCATATTGCTTCACAAGTTTTTCTTGCATCTCACTCTGAAGATCCTTCTCTGTTTTCAGGCATTTAACAATATAACTCATCTTCTCATTCTGCTCCTTCACATCCTGAATCCGGGTATTTTGTTCTAAACATAGCTTTTTCTTAAATTGTATGAAAGATTTTTGATCTTAACATCTTCAGTACCAAAAGCCTCTTTAACATCTTTTTAGAAATGATCAAGCTCTTCCATATCATCAACAATCTTCTTAGACCATAGATTTATTTTGCTACATGACTTTCTGTGGACCTCAAAGTTAATAAAGAAATTTTTATGCTCTGATTCAATCTTCACCCATTTATCCATTACCATGGATAAGGATTCTGACTTCTGATTCAGGTTGTGCTAAATCATCTGGTATCTGCAGTCTATTGTGGGAAAAATCGGAACGGTGTCTACCAATTTCTTCTGGGACTCAACCACAAAAACATGTCCCAATTCAGATGACTCTAAATATGATAAATTTCTATGACATTTTTCTTCTTATATTTACAGTAGCTTCCATTTAGTATAGCCTCCAACATGCTTCTTCCTTATGATATCTTTCGTTGGGGTGTCTATAAGCAACTGATTACCCTTGCTAATTTTCGGAACGACCTCTTCATCAGGGGATTCATGGTCACCCAAGGATAACTGAACTATGTGTTCTTCATCAGGTTTCTCCTTCTCTACTCCAAATTTAACTCCCTCGGGATGTAAAAAGTCATGATTATGACTCGCATCTGACTATTTGTTCACTTATTGTTCTTCTTCTTTCTCATCAATTCTCGGAGTAACAATTTTTGAGGATCCATATTGAGAAGTCCAGATTGACAACTTCTCAGATGGGGTTCCCTTATCTGGATATTCTTCAACTTTCCCAATTACATCATCAGAACCACTACTCATCTCAGCTTTCTGAATTTCTTCCCAAATTGCTGAACTTTCTCCATCACTTCTTTGTCAACATCTTATTCTATGGAATTTTCTGGAGTCTTATTACCTAGAGTCTCAGGCAATTGTTCCATCAAAAAAAAATTTTAGCAACAGGGATGTTCTAGGATGAAATTTCAGTATTCCTCAGAAGGGATAAAAAAATCTCGGCCTTTGTCATCCTCTTCATCATCTTCATCTCTTTTGCTTATTTCTCAAGCTCATTAGCAGCTATTTCTTTTAAGGCATTATCCTTAGCAGTGTCCAATTCAAAACGTGGCTCCCCTTCTTTAATATTTTTATTGAGCTCTCTCCACATTGCTACCACCTCATCCGGGTAGGATTTTTTTTCTTTTTGGGTTTAGGAGGTGTAGATTGGACTTTTTTTTGATTTTGGGGTTTTATCATCACCTTTCACTTCCTTCAGCTACCTTTTCATACCGGCCTTCTTTGGGGGTTCAGCCTTTTCTACATTTTCCAGATTGTCTTCTACCTCTTCATCTGGCAAATCATAAAACATGCCTAAATTTTTTGAGAAGTCAACATTCATTCTCTTCAGAGTGTCATCAATAACCAGTATCACCTTGCATATTCTCGGCTTCGATCTACATGGTATTTTGAATTACTCTAGGCACCAAACATTAATCTTGGAGAGATAATAAGGATACATAATAATTTGAGCATTCAAATACCCATTCTTGATGTTCTGAACTGTAATAAGAATGTGCCTAATCATATTTATCTTTCTTAGATTTACCAAGAAATCCAAGATGTAAATGTCACTTTTCTTTAAGTTACCCTTATCACCTCTTCTCGGTTTGAAAAACCCTTGAACCCACAACTATAGAATCTGATTATTGGTAGACAGAAGGGAAATATTTGCAGTCTTGATTTCTTTAAGTCCAAGGAATTCTATTGCCTACACTTTGGTAGAAATTCATTGCACATCTGGTAGCTTATGGGAGCAAACATCATCTTTTCAATCATATGAGAGCCCCACCAAGATCGCAGCCTTGGAGTACGAAAGCTTGTATGTCTTGCCATATATTTTAAAGGAGAATTTTTCTCTATCATCTTCATCATATAAGGTAACAATATCATAAAATTATATAAGAAAATCCGTATAAATAGGATCCTGATCCCCTGGCTTTGATATACAGAAAAATTCCCATCCATTGAGCTTGAAATTCTATGAAATTAGAGAATCATAATTACTGAAAAAAATTTGATGGATCACCATTTCTTTATTGACTAACCAACTTGAGATTGGATTGATTGTAGATATTTCTTGGGAAGTGGATTCTACAGACATTCGGAATGGAGAAACATTGAATGATTCGGAATAGTCTTAAGATGGAAGGAAATAAATTCATCACGCGAGAACTTGAATTCGATGTGGGACAACCATCGAGGGTACCCTTTATATAGTAAAGGAATGTGACCTTTCATCTTCAAAAAACCCAACTAACGGTTGTGAAACAATCTTATCAGATCTAACAGTTGAAAAACAAGCTGCAAGGAAATCGAAAATGTAATCTTTTGAGGTTTTATGAAAAAAATTCTTATTTTATAAAAAAAATGAATCCGAATAACAGAAAAGAATATACCTGCATGAAAAAATATGATTACAAAAATTTAAGAATATCATACCTTTCAGATTTCCAGGAATATTATTCGTAATAGGTGATATTCCTCTTGAAGAAAATTTTACTATGGAAATAATACTACGAAAAACACACTACGAAAAACTTAAAGTCGAAAAGATTATTAGAAAAACATTGAGTAAAAAAAGATATTATTAAAAGTATGAGTACGAAAAAATACATTATGAAAATATTCATTACAAAAATTTCCAGTACGAAAAATTCATTACAAAAATTTCCAGTACCAAAACATCATTACAAATATTTCCAATATGAAAACGTCATTACGAAAATTTCTAGTACAAAAACCTCATTACGGAAATTTATAGTATGAAAACAACATAATGAAAATTTCTAGTACGAAAACATTATTAAGAAAATATATAGTACAAAAACATCATTAGGAAAAATTTTAGTATGGAAACATCATTACAAAAATTTCCTGTACGAAAACCTCATTACGGAAATTTTAAAATCTCATTACAAAAAATATTAAAAGCACATTACAAAAGATTTTAAAAGCACATTTCAAAAAAATTTAAAAGGACATTACAGAATATTATAAAAATTCATTGTGAAAATTTTTAAAAGCACATTACGGAAACATTTAAAAGCTCATTACAAAAAATTTTAAAATCTCATTACGAACAATTTTATAAGCTCATAACGAAAAATTTTAAAAGCTCATTACAATATTTTTTAAAACCTCATAAGCAAATGTACTCCACCTATGAAAAGAAGTTTATTACTGTAAAGAGATTGGTCTAAGAAAGAGTTAATCAATGAAAACTACCTTATGGTAATCATTCCTAACTTATGTTTGATATATAAGAATATATCGTAAGGTAACGATTTTGTGACAATGTCAGCAAGTTGATCTTGCGTTCTGATTAACTGAAGAATAATAACTCCATTTAGTGTATGATCCCTAAGTAAGTGATGCCTAATATCTATGTATTTTGCACGAGAGTGATGTGCAGGGTTTTTACAGAGGTAAATGGAACTAGTATAATCACAAAAAAATTGTGTCTTGGTAAAACTCATACCATATTCTCTGAGTGTGTGTTGGATCCACAACATTTGAGCACAACAACTTCTAGCTGGTACATATTCTGTTTCAGCAGTGGATAGTGCTACATAGTGTTGCTTCTTGCATGACCAAGAGAATAATGAATCTCCTAAAAAATAAGAAAGTTCTGGATGTACTCTTTTTATCCATTCTACACCCGCCAAAGTTAGCATCTAAAAAAAATATAAATTCATTTCCAGAAGTATAAAATGGTCCTAAATCCATGGTTCCCATTACGTAACAAAAAATTCACTTCACTGCCTTTAAATGATATTCCTTTGGATTTGATTGATATCATGTACATAAGCATACTAAAAATATCACGTCTTGACGACTAGCTATCATTTATTGTAAGCTTCCTATCATACCCCTAAAATATGTTTGATATACTGGTTTCCCAGCTTTATCAAGATCAAGTGTGTTTTAGGTACCAATGGGAGTAAAAATAAATTTAGTGTTGTCATATCCATAATTTTTATGAAGATATTTAATATACTTATGTTGGGATATATAGGTTCTTTCTGGTTTTTGAGAAATTTTAAAACCGAGGAAAAATGTTAACTCATCCATCATACCAATTTCAAACTCATATTTCATTAGATCCACAAAGGAATCAATTAGAGATTGCTGAGTTGAACCAAATATAACGTCATCATCATAAATTTGGACAATCAAAACAATTTTCTTATCTTTCATTATAAAAAGTGTTGGATCTGCATTTCCCTTATCGTAGTTATTTTGCAGAAAAAATCTTGTAAGTCTATCATACCAAGATCGTGAGGCTTGTTTAAGTCCATACAATGCTTTGGTAAGTCTGTAAACATGATAAGGATGTTTTGTGACTTCAAATCCTGGAGGTTGTTCAACAAAAACATCCCCTTGAACATAACCATTACAGGAAGAACATTTCACATCCATTTGAAAAAGTTTGAAATTGAAGAATGTTTTAAAGGAAAGTAAAACATAAATAGATTCAAGTCTAGATATTGGAGCATAGGTTTCTTCATAGTATATTCCTTCTTTCTGATTATAGCCTTAAGCAACCAATCTAGATATATTCCTAACGATGACTCCATTTTCATAACACTTATTTCTGAAGACCGATTTTACTCTAATTACAGACGTTTACTTAGGTCTTTGAACCAAGGTCCAAACATTATTCCTTTCGAATTCATTTAGTTCATCTTTCATTTCATTAATCCAATCATCATCACCTAAAGCTTCATCAGTGCTTTTTGGTTCCATTTGGGAAAGGAATTCAAGATGTTCTACATTATTTCTTAAGGAACTTCCTGCACTTACAGGTTGATTGACATCACCAATGATACTATCACTAGGACGATTCTTACGAAACGACTGATTTGGGTTTTGAAGAACCATTTCATCAACATAGGGTAGGAAATATTCTGGGGAAAATGTTTCTGAAGCACCTTCTTGAACATTTTCATTATCAAAATGATTACTTATCATAGTTTGATAATCAGTTTTTGAAAACACATCTGAGGATGGAGTTTGAGGTTGTTTAAAAACAAAAGGATCGGTTTCATCAAATTTTACATCTACTGGTGTTTTGGTTAAAAACTCTATTAGCCTTGGAAGTTGTGGAGTAGCCTAAGAAAATTACTTCATGAGATATTGGTGCAAATTTGTGTAAATTATATTTAGTATTCAGAATGAATACTTTGCAACCAAAAACTTTAATGTAGAAAATTCTAGGTTTTCTACCATTCCATAACTCATAAGGAGTTTTATTATGAAAAGGTATAATCAAAACTTGATTTATATTATAACAACCACTACTTACAGCTTCAGCCCAAAAATGTTTGGCAACATGTTACTCAATCAACATGGTTCAAGTTTTTTATTGAATATTTATATTTCATATTTCTATAACTCCATTATGTTGTGGGGTTATTTGTGCTGAAATGTTGTGAGTAATACCTTTTCTACTACAAATAGTTTCAAAATCAATATTTTGAAATTCTCCTCCATTATCACTATTAATAGTTTTTTATTGAAGGTTTTTCTCATTTTTGACTTGGGCTATAAAACTTTTGAAATAAGAAAATGTTTCATACTTCTTTGCTATAAAATAGACCCATGTAATCTAATGTCATCATCTACAAAAACGAATACATAACATTTTCCCCCAATGCATCCAGTTTGTGTGAGACCAAAAAGATCCATATGCACTTACTATATTGCATCAGTGGTTGAGACATCACCAATCGATTTAAAACTTCATTTATGTTCCTTCCCATTTTTTCAAGGATAAAAATCTTTTGATGAAACAAATCTATGATCGGGTAGATCCTTAACCATACCTTTCTTAGAGAGTTTTCATAAGTTTCAAAGTTTATAGAGTCTTAACCTTCTATTCCCTAACCAAGAATGATCTTCCATTGCACTAAGGCAAGGTAGTTCATGGATTCTATGGTTTTCTAAGTTCACACTGTATACATTATCTTGCCTATGGGATGAGAGAAAAAATTCTTCCTAGGAATTGTGTACTAGGAATTTACCATTCTTAAAATTCACAAGGTAACCTTCATCACAAAACTGACATATTCTAATGAGTTTTTTCTTGAGACCCTTAAAAATTAAAACATTTGAAATATACGATTTTCAAGAATAATGATGTTACATATACCAATAATTTCTCTCTTAGCATTATCTCCGAAAGTTATTTTTCCTCCTTTCGTCTTGATAATATTTTTAAAATAGTTTTTTTACAAGTCATATGCTGGGAAAATCCACTATCCATGTACCAAGTATTGATGTTGATACATTCCCTATTTTCCTGAAAATAAGAAAAAGATAGGTTTTTAAAATTTAGTCATTCTTGGATCCGAATGTTTTAGAATGAAAAATTTTGGGTACCCACATATTCGTTGAAAAAAAAGCCGTATGAAATCATAAAGATTGGGTTTTTTAAGGATAAATTCTTTGCCCAGTGACCACCATACTGACATTTAGTATATAATGGGGCACTTTGAGGAACAAAGTAGTTGTTACTAAAAATATTTTTAGAACTAGTGTAACCAAAACCAGAAGTATTCCTTTGAGTTCAGATTTGTGAATACGTTTTATCAAAATTTTCTTTACCTAGGGTAAATTTTGACAAACACTTCATCAAGGAAAATAATTCTTATTTGGGTTTGATAACTAAGTTCTTGTTATAAAAAACATTTTATTTTGAGCTAGGGTTAGGCTTGAAAACATTTTCCTTAGAATTTAATTTTTCTAAAAAATTAGAAATTTTATTCTTCTCAGAATTTACATCCTCTTGATTTTTTGAAATACTTTCTAAATCAGCATTTTTCTTATTAGGATATTTAGAAATATCTCATATTTACTTAGTAAGAATAGTATTCCTAGAGTTTTCCTTATCAAAAGTTTTCATGAGTTTTGAATTCTCAATCTCGTGGAGTTTGGAAAACCAAAAATCTTCTTCATATGTAGGTAAAGTATTTTCTTCGTCAGAAAAAGATTCTTCATAATAAGAGTTATAATATTTACTATCATTAGAGTTCAAAGAAACATTGGTCATTGATTTAGAAATGTTTACCTTGTCCATAAAGTAATGATTTTCAATTTGTAGTATAACTATTAGACCAATATTCTTCTGTCCTGAAGATTCATAATCAGATGATTCTTCTGAAGAGTCACCAGCACTGGCACTCCAGGTTTCATTAGCTTTCAGAACATTCTTAGCATTATCTTTGTAAAACATCTTCATGTTCCATTCATAATGCCTCTCTTTTCTTTATTTCTTTTTGAGCAAAGGGAAATCGAATCTTATGTGTCCAACTCTCTTGAATTTATAGCATGTGACCTATGAATCTTTCTTATCTTTCCATTCATTCTACTTATACTTGGATTGGAAATTTTTTTGTCCAGTTATCTTGTTCATCCTTCAAGCTAGATTAGCTAACTCATTTTCTGAGACTTCACTCTCACTAGATTTGGATTGGATAATAACCTTCTTAGATTTGGATATAGTAACTCTCTCAGGATTCTTATCTTTCATGTGAATTGATGTTGTAGTAAAAGTAACACTACCATTCCCATTATTCTTATTTATGTTGTTAGCATCTCTCATGATTCCAGTCTCATGATGAAGAAGAGTTCCAAACAGTTCATTAAGATAAATTTTAGTAACCTTTCAATTTTCATCGATATCAGTTCTCTTTGATTCCCACTCATTAGGAATAATAACTACGATCTTTTCAACAAGGGATTCATCATCTACACCATTCTCACCCATATATTGTAAGCTATTCAAAATAGTAGTGAATCTCTCTTCCACCTTACAAGTTGGTTCTCCATAAGGAAAATTAAAACCATAATACTCATCTCTGAGGATGGCTCTTCTAATCTCAATAACATTAGATGCACCAAGATGTTTAACTTAATGTTTCTTCCATATATAGTTATCTTCTTCACAAGAATAAATTTGGCTATATATGTTCCATGTCAATGAAAATGCAAAGTATTGTGTACCTTATAGTTGTGTTGGTATTCATGCTTTTCTTGATTAGTGAAGGTACTAACTACCTTGTCTGGAATTTTATATCCTCCGGTAAGCATGACATAGTTATCTACCACATAATTGATAATGAATTTCTTTATACGATACCTTCAATATTCGTATTCATTACCATCAAAAATTGGTGTTCTAGTAGGATTTATGTAGCCAATAGAACCAACATTTAAACCTGGCATCTTTAACAAAGACATTGGCACACAAACTTGTTATAAGTATAAGTATGTAAACATGAGAAAATATTCTAAGCAATAAAAATTGTATCTCTAAGAAAAATTTGAATCAAAACTATGATTCTGAAAAATAGATTCTGAAAAGTATGAATCCGAAAATATGAATCTGAATGTTCAATTCCGAATGTTATAAAAAAAACTTTTGAATCTAATCGTGAGATTAATTCATATGGAACCAATTTCTCTGATACCAATTGTTAGATGGTATGTGAGTATGATATACTCTATAATAACAAATTTACGATCGAATATATATGTATGAGATTCTAAAATATAAAGGGGGTGAATTTTATATGAAAAAATCCCTAATGAAATTTTTGCATAACCAAAATTCACAACACCACAAAGTTCTAAGGAGTTGCTTGATTCCAGAAAAGTGATTCTAGAAATGAAACATAACAAAAGATTACACCAAATAAGATTTTACATTAAAGTGTATAGAATATAACTAAATCATAGTACATGTAAGGAAGTATAAGAAATATATACTTTCCTTAATAATAAAAAATACCACGGAAAAATAAAGTAGTAAAAACTATGATTTACAAACAATAACTCTTTTAACCCAAAGAGAAGGGTATCTAACAACCCTAGATAAGAGATCCCTTGATTTATACATTCATTAAAGTTAGTCTTTCCCAAACCAGTGTAATCCCTCAATACGAAAATGTGATTCTGTCTTGCTATCCCCGTAAGCCCTCAAATATCAAGTAGTCGGAACCTCCGTCTTCCAATCCCCGGAAGCCCTCGATTATAATCAGCATCAATCAGAGTCGCACGAAGCAATTATGCACAAGAAAAATATTGAAAAAGATATTCAATTTTTCTGTATAAAGCTTTCAGAGTTGATAAGAGCCTCTCTCTTAAGAAATCACTTCAACAGCATGTAAGCACTAGTGTAAAATATGTTGTCAAGTGTTGTAGCTTCTTTAAAAATGAGATCCTTTTTATAGGCGAAGCTCCAACGGTCGGCTCCCACCTCCAACAGTCATATTTCACCTTGAATTTCGGAAGGACCTATTCATGTGTCACTCAACCAATGGTTATTTGATAACTGAAGGCACAAAATCATTTGAAATTAGAACATGTGTAAGCATATGTAAAACTGACGTTCGGAATGAAAGTAAATAAAAGTTTGGAATGTAAGTAAAGTATGAAAGTTCGTAGTCTAACTAAAAACATAATTCAAATTCTATAATAAAGAGATATTCAGATTCTGTATTGTAGGAATTCGGAACCTGACTTCTCTATAATTCCGGAGTCCGAATTTCAAGGAAACTTGGAGTCTGGATTCACAAGAATTTGGAACCTGAACTTACAGAGTTCGGAGTCGAACTAGAATAAGTTCGGAGTCGAACTTGTAGAAGATCAGAGTCGAACTCTTAGAAGTTCGGAGTCGAACTCTTAGAAGTTCAGAGTTGAACTCATAGAAGTTCGAAGTCTATCTAGTAGAAGTTCATAGTCAAACTCATAGAAGTTCAAAGTCGAACTCATAGAATTTTGGAGTCGAACTAGTAGAAGTTCATAGTCAAACTCATAGATGTTCAGAGTCGAACACATTGAAGTTCCGAGTCAAACTCATAGAAGTTCGGAGTCCATAATTCATTATTTTAATAAGAATTCTTTCTAACTAGTTATTATATGATTTCAAGGTATTTAGTTAAAATCCGAATTTTACACTTAGAAAAATAATGCGATTAAACAATTAAAACAATGTAGGGGTAAATTTCCTTTTAGAAAGAAATTTTCCATATGAGAGTAAAATAGGGGTAAAATGAAATTTGCAAAAGGATTAGGTGTTTGTGATTTTCAAAACACGAAAGAATGGAAAATTCATAAGGAAAACCTTATTGACTCAACATTACCTTCAATCCATCATATGAAAAATGAAATCAATGTGCGTACGTACGTACGAATAACCATCTCCACTTCATGGTATAATACATTTTTCACCACCACCTTACTTGGATGGGTATAATGGTGTAAATCATCACTATATATGATTATTATTACATGATACTAATTTTGAGATATTATACACCATCCAATTCAATACAGTTCAACAATTATGGGAACAATATTTGTGCACGTGCGTAAGTAGCTCTTATCGTCTCCACGACGTGATGAGATTCATTCTCCATGTTATCCATTCAAGAATGATTATAAAGTATATATAATAAATAATAATGAAATATATTGAATAATAATGCTACTGTATTTATATATATATATATATATATGTCATATAATTTCTTCCTTTCAATTTAATAAGGAAACAAAAATATCGTTCATGCGTATGTACAACCAACCGTCTCCAGGAACAATGTATTCCATCTCTTTTCTCTATATATTATATATAAATTTATATAATGAATATATATTATATATATCATCATTTATATTTTTGAATTAAGAAAATATTTATATAATTAATTATATCATGTATAATAATTCCAAAACAGGTACGATAAATAAAATTGTTATTACCCAAAATGTTACATTATCATGGAATTGTCAAATAAACGGGTAATGCAAAGTCATAAGCGAATGATATATGTTATAATAAATATTATTATAGTTCTTTTACAAGTTAATAATAATATCAAACCCACATTAGATGAGTTTTGGATACTTATTGAAGTAATTGGACCTATGGTAAGGGATAATTTTTCAATCTCATTTTTATCTGAGACAGTTAATATGCAATTGTTTACTGGGGGTCTATTTATCATCCACGTCCATGTTTTCTAAAAATGTTTTCATAAAAATATATAATATTAATATATGTTTGTTTAAAGTCATTTATACCCATTTTTCAGTTTTACTACATGGTATTGAAGGAATATTTCATCTATTTACCATACAATGTACTTTTTGACTTTTCCTGAAAAAGTACGAGGAGAATGTTTTTATTTAACTAATATTGCTTGAAATGATTTATACTTCTTCTTAACGAGTTATATCCATGAAGCTACCTCTACGATATTTTATGATTATTTTCAACTATATTATTTTCTGTTAAAATTGAACAACATTTTGAGAAATGAAATCATTTTTAAAGAAGAAAGGATATTTTCCTCAGGAAATAAGTTTAGATGTTTTATCAAAATTATTTTCCATCTAAGATGACATGGGGTTATATTTTTTCTCTATTATTACTATTATATGATTTTAGTTATGATGGAATTATTTTTATGATGTCTATTTATTATATATGGATTATGTTATGATGGAATGACGTTTAATAATCCTATTTTATTAATTGGTTATGCAATGATGAATGATTTTTATTTTTGGGGAACATGAAAGAATGATTTCTTTATGAAATGGTTGGGACATATATCTCTTCCAATGAATTTGGTAATTATTTACATATCATCATGTAGACATGGGTGGAATATAATGTAAATCCATTTTAATAATACAGGGCTTGAATAATAAGTAAATGCAGTTCAGTAATGGACTTCATCCACTATGATGGTCTTTGCAGCAATTCCTTGGATACAATGGAAATCATATTATGTGCTTAATGGTTTTCCAAAATTCCACGTTTTATTCACATTCTATTTAATCATGAATAATTTTATCTTATAATCCATGCTTTACGTACTTCCATGATTTATTTCATTGCTCGTGATTTTTATGTTTAACATTTACGTTCATATTTTAACATTTAAATTTTTATAGTATGTTTTATATTCCCCATGTTTACCCTTAATGAGAATTCGATCTCACTCATTTTATGTTCTATTTTCTGCTGAATATAAATAATATTTTTAGGTAGGAAAACAAAAGGGTAAGATCTTTATGGGAGATGATGATGATCATTCACTATAATTAGAAGATTATGTTTTGATTTTATAAAGACACTAAACTAAACTGGTCTTTGGGCATATTTTTGTGTCGTGTATTAACTATTTCATAAATGTAATGAAATGTACATATAAGTAATTCATGTATATGTACACATTGTAAATAGAATGTGGTAGATGGTTCAGTAAACTGAATGTCACAGACATAGTTTTTGAATGAGAATAATGAAAATGGATTTGGAGGAGCCTTTTTTCTTAGGGGAATGTGGATTTGAAATTAAAATTCATTCCGGATATCATGGTTCTTTTTAAAGTCATTATATTATTATATGGTCATATTATGGAAATATAGAGGTGTGATTTAGATTTTTAGTGTAATATATGGAATTTCAAATTTTATAGATACCTCATCAAGAGAATGGTCTCAAAGTACTTATGGTTCAATTTGATTCTAAAAAGTGGTTAACAGTACCGTTGATGTTATGGAAAGTGGTAATGATTGGTAGAACCAAATTGATATTATAAAGAGTCTATAATATTTCAATTATTTTTTATAACTTCAAATGTCAGTATTGGTGTCCTATGAGAATGTGTAAAATTATAGGATTCATTTTTCCTTGTTGTACCAATAAAAAGATAAATAATGAGAATCAGAAACCAAAAGTGTTATTTCAATAACTTCTATTTATAATGTGGAAGTTGTATGATATATCTATAATTTTTTTCATTGAACTATCCTTGTCAAAAAATGGATGTAATTTTACAATGGTGATTAATGATTTATTTATAAAATCTTCTCATATTAGTCCAATGTTGGAGATAAATAATTTATATGTTATTAAACACCTTTATGTATTTAATATCATGAAAATTCAAAATATGTCATCATCCATTATATAAAATCAATATCTATGAAATAATATAAGATAATGGAAGGTTTATAATGAATTATTGTATTTAAATTGATAATTATCATGCCATATCACATGCATATCAATGGTATGTTCAACAATGCAATTTAGAATCTCCATGACATACTCCAAGATTTGTGTCCAACTTTTGCGGTTTATTGAATAAGCTTCTATCATTAGATTAATTTAAATTTAATAAAAATTATAATGTCTTAATATATGTGGATCCATTTCATTATATTTATTATAAACAATTTCATTGTGTATATTTCCATATTATATTAGGTGTGCAAAAATGTTGAGATCATTCATTTTTTGGATATGATTGTTAATTTTCAATTGAGATAGAGAGAATTAGTGATTGTTTATAATAATTGTAAATTATAAAATGATCATCATTGTGAAATGTTCAAATTCTATATTGGTGATTGCATGTTTCCATGATTATCTTCTTTGGGAAATAATTGGTTATGTAGGAAGGGGAAGCAGATAACCATTGATATTGTTAAATTTCATATAGTGGATGATCTCTAAAATGTGTCACACCAGATATAATTACCAAATGAATTAATTGTTATTAATGATGTGCTTCATGTATTCTAGAATAGGAGTTATCGTATAAATCCATAACAAAATTTTCAATGAGAAGTTTTTTATAAAAATTTGGATGTCACCATAGTTGATAAGACTAGTCTTATTATTTATCATTATAGTATTTTATTGATAGTTAAGTTAACACCTCAAGTATTTGTGATAAAGAATCATGATAAATATTACCATGAGACCATTGGGTGAAAGGAATTAATTTAATATTAAATACCTCACTCATTACCTAAAAATATTGTTGATGATATATTATTTATATAAATTGGAATGGTGTGGTTAATTATGAGTCCCCTCACTCACTAAAATGTTTTTATGAAGGTAAAATTTTATTTATTTTTATATTAGGATGTTTTTGTTGAAGGAGTCTTGAGTGAATGATAAATGGGAAAAATAGATTAGGTTCATGGTTAGTACATGGTTTTTTATGACTATTCACCAATAACATTTAATGGGAAAAGGATGATTCAATTACAATATTAATTTTTATTACATGATATCACAAATTATTTTTCATGAATTCTATTCATGATAGGGTATTAATGATATTAAATGTTAATACATCATTATGAGGAACTGTGCGGTTTATTCATACATAGTGTGATTATCGTAATGCATTATATAATGCTACATGGTGATTATTATTCAATTAATTTACATTTAAACTTGTTTAATCATTCCAAAATTATTCTAACTATGGTTTCCATGGTTTTAAATACCATGAATCGAAACCATGTGACCTACCTAAAACATGGATTTTTTAAAATTTATCGAATTTCCCTTATCGAATATAAACCCTTATTTCAATACATTTTATATTAATTAGTATGAATCAGGAAACCGTTTATGTATATCATCTTCCAAGAATTAAAATTGGTCACTTTAGGTATGTGTGAAGATATTCTCGGTAACATCCTCATTTCCCTTGGGCTTATTGCCCTCTCTTCTTGTAATCTATTTTTTAAACTTTACTTATTATTCAAATAACATAGTGGGACATGACTGCCGATTCTATTACTAGGAACAGTTTTAAATTGGTATTCCATTTCCTCCATGGTTATAGATAATTTCTTTAACTATATTTTACCTATAGAGATTAAAATATAAATTATTATATATAGTAATCCCTATATAATTATTAGTAATATGGAATATTCATTGTGTTATATCCATATAAATGTTCATTAAATCATATTTTTTTATAAAATAAGTGTAAAATTCACATACCTCATTTTTGTCCTATATTTCATGATTCCTAATTAGGGATATAAATCCATCCTATGAAGGAATTTTTGAGATCCTAAGGTGGATACCCAAAGAAGACGTAGAGTTCCTCAATGAGGATATTTATCTTACATCATTATCCACATACTTAAATATTAATTAATCCATAATAATATATTTGACATATTATATTACTCATGAAATAATATTTTTATAGTTAATCTATGAAATAAATCCGTCTCCACTTGCAACAAATGTTTGAATAAATCATTATTTCTATGTACAGTAGACAAGAGCCTCACAAACATATGTCATTTGTTTTTCCATTAACACATTTCAAGGATGGGTATTTTAAAGGATCTTAATTTTTTATATGATATATATATATATAAATAATTAAAATAATTTTTTTCATTATATATTATAATATTTTATTTCTATCCACTGTATAAGAGACACAATAATGTCCCACTTCAGTATGATGAACTTCCACCTCAAAAAGTGAAGTGATTCATCATTCACAAAAGCGTTTTCATGTAAGATGATAATAAAAAAAGAAAATGATTATATGTGATATAGATGAAATAATTATGATATTAATGATGTAAGTATAATTACTAAATTATTATATATATATATATATATAATTTTCATTATTTACTTTTTACTCGTGTTAAAATTATAACATCATTCGTGTATATGTGTACTACCATCTACAAATGTTAGGTGACTCTATTTTCATTAGAAAAAAACATAAATGATATATATATATATATATATAATGTTCTGTATGATAATACAATCATTGTTGAATGTAATAATATTAATTAACTTTTTTATATAATGGGAATTGAAAATTGGAAATGTAACCTATTCATTAATATAACATACAGTCTCCATCATCATAACATATATTAATTTTTATTGTCACCATTCATGGAAATACTTAATGGTAAAATAGATATTATTATATGATAATTATTTCATAATTATTATTCTAGATATGATTTTATTATATAATATTCACCAGAACATAAAAATCAAAATAATACAAGAATGAGAAAATTATGGAATTAACACTCAAAGCAATAAAAATAATTAATTATTATTATTAAATTTGTAATAATATGTTATAAAAGTATAATATATGATATAATAAATAATAATATGGTTTTTAATAAGTAAATATCATATTCCAAACCACTCTAAAAGAGGCTAAAACAAATTCAACAAAATAGAATCATATAGTAGGAGATCTCTTAACCTAATTATTGTTCACATGGTTAATCATCTACATAATTTATTAAGTAATTATAAAATTAGGTAAATAATTAAATTTGGATTATGTGGATTTATTTTTTATATACATATTTGACTAATTTTTTTATTCTCAATACAAAACATAGATCTTTTTAAGGGTTTACTTTAGAATCCCACTTTAATTGAGATTTATTATTCTTGACTTTATGTTAAAGGAAATCACATGACCACTTCCTAATCAACCCCATTAATTTTCTTACCTTCTATTTAGTCATGACATTTTCCCGTAATAGTACAATTTTTCTATAATTTATTACTGAATTGTTTTATAATTTTACATCATGAAAATATTACTTTATTTATATCCTTAGTTAGAAATATGATTTCTTCATAAACCATGTCTTATAAAAAAATTAATATTTATTTCTTTTAAAAATAATGAATTAATGATATTTTTAAACAATTATGATCATCAATTTTTTTTCAAAGCAATTTTAATTTTTTTTTTAAAATTTCCAGATTAGATTCTCCCTAAAATGTTAAAGGAATCTTCTTGTGATTTTCCAAATAAATCCCTTTCCTAGAATTTTTACAATGCAAAGGAAATGATATTTTTAAATTCAATTGAATGTTAAAAATTACATACCATCATTTACATAATTTAATTTATTGTTCCTTTTCAAATTTATGAGGAACAATTTAAAGATTTTTTTTAACATTTATTTTAGAAGAAAATATATTTTCAAAATAATTTACTTATAAAGAAATATATTTTTTCAATAATTATTGTAAGTATATTCTAATTGAATTTTTATACATAAATGAAAAAACCTTTTATTCATACACTGATGAGAACATTTTATGTTTTCACTATTAATAATCTTATTACCGATCATTTATGATCATTTTGAAAAAAGGAATTTATTGAATTTATATTATTTTATTCATTTTTTAGTAATTATATTTTCCTTGAATTATTCAATTTATTTTGGACGGTAAATCTCCATTAAAGTTCAAAATTATTATGTTATATTCATTTATTTCCAAATCAATATACCAATTTTATATAATATTTTTATTTTGATAGCTTTACGACTAATTGATTAAATGGTTGTAAATATTTATCCTTCACTAAAAAGAGATATTTGATCAGGCCGCTTTTATATGAATTAACACAATTATTTTATATACAATTAAATATATAGAAATGGAATACGTTGTTGGGGGAATGGTTAATGAAATACCATAAAAGCATCAATATTATCATGAGTCCAAATTAGTTTTCAAAAAACAATGTGTTTATAACTATAATATTTTAAACTATCATTTTATCATTCTTGGTACAAGTATGTTATAAATATTATAGTGAAATGTGTCCTTTTAATGTTACCATGTTACTAAAAAACGTGATTTTTTATAAATAATAACATACTTCATTAAAAATTCATCTAATATTATGAAAGGAAAATTTTCAATTATATTTTTTTGTGGTTACATTTCATTCATAGATTAATGAATAAATGGAACGTTTTCTCAATTATTTATCACTCCATATTGATTCATCTTTATGTTACCATTATTGTCACATTATTTTAATGAAATTTATAATGTTATTTATCATTCCATTATGATTATGATTTTTTTCCTAATAACTTGTATTGTAGGTCAACCATACCATGTTGTTCATCTAACTTGTATTTTGTTTTCTTACCCCATGATACCATGAGGTTCACTACAATATTTATGTTAGGATATTGTATATAGAATAAAATTATTCTATAAAAAAATTATGTTGTATTTTTTATTCACATGAAATGCAATACTAATGTATATATATTGTATACCATGACTACTAAACTATTATGTCCTATAGGATATGATTCTTTTTATAATATGCTAATGTAATAAAACAATAATTGAATATATGATAAAAATTTCGGGTTGATATAGTTGGAATAAAATGTAGTGAATCATAAATCATGGGAACTATATTTAGGTAGAAAATTTATTATAGAACATAACCATATTATATTCTTTGAGTGTAATGAGAGAATACAGTAAAAATGATTTGGTAACGAAAAAATTACAGGTGTTTTACTTTCAATAGATACCTTTGTTCATACCAAAATTGGATGTGGTTCTAGAATAGTTGTACCCAGTGATAATAACATTAAAAAGTGTACATTGGGATTGAACTAATCAACACATGGTACTGGACAACATGCCTTACTATTTACCTTTTTTGAAACTCCACGAGAATATTTTTATGATAGAACACATTTTCATCAGAAGACAATAAAAAGTATTAAAAATAGTGATATCCCTCAAAGAACATGTTTAAGGTTAGGAAATCTTCTATGTATAAATTTTTAATTTATCTTATTTGTTTCAAACGTTTTTGGATTATATATTAGGTTTTATAATGATATGATCAAATATAGTTTATTAAATGATAGATAAGTGGATATTATAATAAATAATGGTAACCACATCAATGAACATAATACAACAAGTAAGAATGATTGTTAAATTGATAGAATATTCCAATATTTTGTAAAGAACTAGTATTCCAAATATTCTCATCAAATTAGGATATAATATCAATTAATAAAAAGATAAAGAAATAATTCGGTTTGTGTTATGGTTTTGGAGGGATGAAACAGATGAGGAAGACGGGTTGGAAAAATATTTATAAAAGAAACATGGGAATGAAATATTTCATACATTTGATAATTTTGGAATTTAACTCTTTTGTACATTCTTATAAGGAATTCTAGTCTCCTACACATGCTGAGAGAAAGGCCACCATTATCATTATTTTAAAGGGATAAAAAAATTTAAAATGTTCAATGCTTCCACTATAAGTGGATGGGAAAATAAACAAATGAATAACCCAATAATAAAGAGATTATACATCATAATAAGTAATGGGATCATAGTAAAATATATTATTTTCATTCCACCAATGTGGAATGGTTGTTTTGTGACTGTTTGGATTCAAAAATAATGTAATTTCCTTATTTTATCAATGATATCCCAGATACAAGAACATTGAAATATACACGGATTTTATTTAACAAATCATTCATTACATCTTTGAAATAATATGTTAAATTTTAAAAATGAACAAGAAAATTGATTATTTAGAAAGTTGATATTCATGGAAGACATATGATTGAATGAAAGAAAACCCTTAATTTGTTCTATATTATGATTCATTGATGATGGGATGAAAATATGATTTATATGGATATGGTAGGTTTAATTATTACTAAATACCATGTAAATGAATAATGGATCATTTAAATAGTGTAATTTTATATCATTAATAGTTTTTATAATATAATTTTAATTATGGAACATATATAATAATCAATTATGTAATTAAAGTATAAGTAATAGTTCATGTTTTCAAATAGTTTTATGGCAATTCAAGTTATTTCCCTGCATCATGGGAAATCATGATACATGTATTCACATTTAGTGTATGTAGTACTTATGAGAAACATCATGTTGTTTGAATTAATTTAATGTTAATTTTATATAATTTAAATAAATTATTTATAATGTTTTGGTTCATGATATTTTGAAATTTTTATAAGGCACAATGTTTATGAAATAGAATATGTTTAACAATGGATGTGTTTTTAGATATTAATGTTTTATTTCATTATCTGAATATTTACACATATTGGATAACTTGTGATAAACATATTGCTTTAGTAAAATATATTTATAAAAATGATGACTTGTCACACTTCAATGGGTCTTATGATTTGTTAAAAAAAATTTATTCTTTCATGCATAAAAAATGTTCAAATTTGAATATTCAATTCATGGAATAAGTGATGAATTGGAAATTGATCAATTCATTTACATATGATGACATTGTTTTTATATGTTATAAAGTAATGAAGTAATAATATTTTCTTATAAACATATATCATAAAAAAATCCTCAAAATTAGGAAAAGGATCAATTTGTTTTGTCCTTTTACATTCATACATGATAAATAATATATTGTTTTAAATAATTACATATGAATGTTTTGGATGGCCATAAAATTAATTTAATCATTCAATTGATTGTTATCAATAACCCGAATTACTCTATATAATTATATATTCATTTCATTCAAGTCAGTATCTTCACCCTCCACCGATGGTCTGCTACTTAAAATCCTAGTTACATGTTATTCCATTTGACTTTTTTACATCCCATTGTCTCTTATTAATAATATATTTTACTAAACCATTTATTTTGTTTGTTTTTAAAAAATTGTATCTTTAAGTACATACAATTGACTACCATGATCTTGTTTTAATATTTATGATACAATTAATTTAAGATGTGTAGAATGTAACACCATAAAATTCTAAAATATAAACATTGAATTATATAAAATATATGACATTAAACACCCTGATTAAAAGAAAATATAACACCCAAAGACTTTTTGATATATTTATTCTTAAATAAAATAAATTAATTCCATATCACGGCTTACATGTAACATAACTATTAGTATGTTATAGACACATCACTTAGTTTATCATTTATTACACACAAACACTAGGTTTGAGGGAATTTTGAAATATAAATAAAATATTATTTTTTTATCATAAACTTTATAAAATAGAGTTTATATTGAACTATCATAATTAAACTAATAAAATATAAAAATTTGATTTTATTTTATGAATAATGAAATAACAATCAATTATATTAAAAAAATTTCTTAAAAATAGTATTATACTAGAAGACTCACTATAAGTGCTTTGTGAATACTAATTTAAAAATAATTTAAAAAATTTAAGAAAATTTAATATAAAAAATAATCATAATTTTATAAATTGGTGTTCCAAATTATATTTGGGTGATATTTTCTGATTTTTCTGTGGGTTTGGTATTCGATTAATTGTTACAAATAATGAATTTTAATTTAATGTTGTATTTTTATTTAAATAGTATATAAAGTACAATTATATTATTAATTTGTTTTATTATGTCATTATGTATATTTTATATCAATTTATAAAATTTGTTTCAATTTAATAATTTTTATATGTAATATTTATACAAAAAAATTTATACATTTGAAAATTTCTATTTAAAAAAAGTCTTCCTCGTATTATATACATGATTACCATTAAATTAAAATTTTCCAAATATGAGAATAGATTTTGGGAAAATGGATTCAATATTTGTAATATTAATAATTTATAATACTTAATAATGAAAAATTAATTGTATTCCCTCACTATTATAGAATGTTTTTAAAATTAATTATTGCAAATAAGGTTAAAATAAGGCATTGCACACTAAATCTATTTGTGTTAAATTATTTCAGCACACACATATGACTTTTGTTAATTAATTAGAATAAATTTATAGAATCAGTCTATCTAAAATATATAATTTATTAATTTTAATTTTACTTGTCGGGGATAAATTACCATGTTAAATAAAAAGATACAAGTTGTTGTGGTACGAAAAAAAGGGTAATATTGAGTAATCAAAATGAATAAGGAATAAAAAGAAAAAATTGGTTTTCTTTTTGTGTACTTGTAGTTTTTCTCAATCTTATAATCCCACCAAAAATTTAATAATAATTTTATTAGGGGCATGAGAAATGGGATAACTCCCAACAGTGAATGCTTTTGAGTATTTATAGTAATGACACTCCTCCAAAACTATAAAAGGGAACTCAATACACTCAGTTATCAACATATTAAGAAAAAAATGTTTCTAAAAATTCCTAAAAATAACTTCAAAAATTCATTCGTCCAATACTATAATCCGTAGTGTGGATTTAAATTCATCCTATTAAAAGTTTAATGAAATAATATAGTGGATACACAAAAATGATGTATTGTTCTTCAACAAGAATCTATATTAAAATTTATTCTACACCCCCATCAATTTATTAAAACAATTGCAATAAAAAAACCTAAATATTATATATATAGTATAATTTTTTTAATAAGGGGATGAGCATTTTTTTACATCTATGAAATATATTATGAAATCATAATTTGTCTCTATAGTGGAGTACGACCCCGCGAACTAATGTCAAACCTTTTTCCTTTACCTCCTATAATGGCTAGGTATTATAATGGATATAATACTTACATATATAAACAAACACACGTATATATATATATATATTATTTAAAAAAGTTATACCTCTAGTTAAATTATATAATATATACCATTTGATTTTTATTTCATTGGAGACATGATAACAACACTCGTGTGTACAGTATACTACCGACTTGCAAAATGATGAGATTCATTTTTCAATAACAATTTACCTAAAATATCATAAAGAATAAATTTAATGATTATATGTGAGATTAGATAAATAATTTAAATGTTAATGGATAATTTTAAATTTTAGAATGAGCGTATTTATTTAATTTTTTTTATTTACATTTCCTTTATGGAATGATGATAACCTCATTCTGGTGTGTGTGGACTACTACCTTCATGAACAACAAATTATTCGATCTTCATTAGAATTCCATGGTTATGTTTTATATATATAATTATATTATTCTATGTATGATATTATTATTATAGAAAGGTATAATATTACATAAAATATTTCCATAATAATTATTTAAAAATGGGAATGTGGCTCATGTGTACGTATGAAGTAGATACCTAAAGCTTAACGTTCATGGACATTACATTAGTTTTAAGGAATATCAAATACATAACAAAAACAGATACACAAGGATCGTAATAGTTTAGTGTCATTGGAAACTCGGAACATAATCTTCTAATAGTGGTGAAAAATATTCAACATCTCCATTAATGATCTTCCCCTTTTGTTTTCTTACCTAAAACCATTCTTTAAATCCCGGGGAAATGAAAACATATAAAGGGTGAGCTCAAATGCTCAGTAAGGGTAATCATAGAGAAAATAAAACAAACCATATACATTTGAACTTAAAAACATGAACATAATATTTCAACTTCAAAATCTTGAGCAATGACATAAAACATGGAAGTATGTAAGGCATAGATCATAATGGATCATCAATCATGATAAAATATCATAGTAATAAAGCATGTCATTGTGGGATCCAATAAGCACATGTAATTATTTCCATAGTAGCCAAGGCATTGCTGCCCTGACCATCTTAGTGGACAAAGTCCCTTTCTGAATTGAGTTCACTCCCCGTTCAAGTCCTGTATTACTGAACCAGTTTAACTTTCCATTCCATCCATGCCTATCTCATGAGATATAAATCTTTACCCAATGCATTGGAGGGAGATATCGGTCCCACCCATATCATAATGAAATCATTCTTACTTGTTCCACAAAATAAACATATATCATTCATAATAACCCAATAAATAAAATGGGTTTTGAAAACATCATCCCATCATCACATAATCTATATAAAAGAAATGAATATCATTTCATAATAATAAAAGTGAAACCATTTAAAGCATAGAGACATGATACGTGACACATAAAAATGTGAAATAATATCATCTTAGATGAAAATGATTTTGATAAAACACTTGAAATGAATTCTTGAAGAAAATATCCTTTTTTCTTCAAAATAATTTTCTTTTCACAATTGTCATGCAATTTTAAAAGAAGAGAATTTTTTTTTTAAAATAGTCATGAAATCATTTGGAGGATGCTTCATGAAAATAAGGCTTTATAAAACCATAAAAATCCTTTCATTCCTTATGCGTTAAAAAACATTCTTCTCGTACTTTTACCGAAAAAGTCAAAATGTACCTCGTAAAAGAATGATTACATACATACCATGTAGTAAAAGTCAAAAATGGGTAAAAAGTACTTTAAAAATACATGAAAACAGTTTTATAAAACATGGACATGGATGATAGAAATAACCCCAGTAAATACTTATGAATTAGCAATCTCGGATAAAAATGACATTTGAAAAATTATCCCTTACCTTAGGTCCGATATGCTTTGTATGGATCCGAACCTCCTGTATATTGATTTAAATAATATCATTTACTTATTACAGAATCATATTCATTGTTATGATATCATATATGGTTCACTTATTACTTTATATTACCCATTCTTTTGTAAATTAATGTTAATGTAGCGTTTTGTGTAAAATCGTTTCATTTGTTGTTCGTGTTTTAACTTGTAATTATTCATATGATTACTTAGATAATGGTTACTTACATCCAGAATTTAAAACATGACTTATATATAATATATATTCATAATATACATATATATAATAGATCGATAAATGTAAATAAATACACCGTTCATGGAGACGGTAGGTCGTACGTACGCATGAACGCTGTTTCCGTTTCCTTATTGAATTGAATGGAAATAAGTAGATGATATACATATATATATAAATAAATCTAGTATCATTGTTATGTTATATATTTCATGATTACTTATTATATATACTTTATAATCATTCATGAATGGTTAATCATTGAGAATGAATCTCATCGCGTTGTGGAGACAGTAGTCCGTACGTACGCACGAGCGATGATATCATTCCCATGACCGTGGAATTTTATTGAAGTGTATGTATAATATTTAATAATAAATATAAAATTAAAATAATCATATATAGTCATTATTTACACCATTATACCCATCAAAGTAAGGTGGTGGTGGAAAATAGATTACACCACGGCGTGGAGACGGTATTCCTTACGTACACACACGTGGTGATTTCGTTTTCTATAGGATGGATATATGGTGAAATAGGGTTGTTTCATACTTATAATAATATTTCATTATATTATTGATACTTATTTTATTACTTCATAAGTAAAAAACTAAAGAAGAAGAAGTGGAAGAAGAAATAAAGTTGAAAGAATCTGTAACGAACATTCCCTCTTCTTTGAAGCGCCTCTTTGAGACCTCCTCTTAGGGAACTACAATTGGTCTTTGAAGAAGACCAGGACCTCTAGGATGTTTCTAGGTAATTTTAGAAGATAATTTGGCAGGGTTTGGCAGATCTTGAAGGCTCAAATTGGTGTGAGGAAGAGAGGGAGGAGGTGCCCTTTTATAAGGGAGGGGAGGGGCACCTTTGGAAATCTGAAAAATATTAATTTATAATAAATCTAACCTCACTTAAAACCCGCCAAAAATGACTCATATTAGAATATTAGATGAGATAGGGTTTCAATCTCATCATCCAATAAAATTTAGACATGTTAGGAAATTATTTTAAACATTATCAACTTGATTTGTCCCTACATAATCAATTTAATTTTATTTGTGGTAATAAAAATCTAAATTTTAAATTATAACAAATAATTACTTATTTGTTGTTACTTGTCCATAATTGGATAATTTATAACATTTTAGAGCATATAAATTGAAATTTATAATTTTTATATGTTTTTGTGATTTTTAATCAATTTTATAATTTGTTATTTTTATAAAATACCAATAGTGTCAATTTTGACACTATTCATTTATTTGAATTTAAATAAAATATATACAGAAGATATGTTCAAACGAAAAGATTTAATAGATTCATAAAAGGTAATATGTATCTATAAAATTGGTGGATAACATTAAATAGTTAATATAGTATTTATTTTATTATTTTTAAAAAATCTATTTGGTTTATCGCTTAATAATATAATTACTACATCATCTTTGTATAATTATTTAATATACTTATTTGATTCATAAAAATTACAAATAAAATCCTATGATGAATATAAATCTATTACATTTCACAATAGTACTTTTACTTGAATTTATCATCTTAAAATCACAATATTTAACTTGTTATATTTATTAAATTATGAAGGTGTCAACATTGGCATCATTTAAAATAATATAATATAAGTGTCATAATAACTTTTAGAAGACTCTAAACGGTTATGTATTAGGTAATTGGATGCTTAAGGTGTATATATACACTACTAATAAATTTTGGTCAGGTTTTGGGGCCTTTTAATGGGTATTATTGTTTCAATAAAAACTATATTACTGATTTTTCACTTAATAAATAACTTCTGCATCATTAATGTATCACCATTAATGACAATTATTTAATCACTAAAAATTATAAATAAATTATCATGATGTATATAAATTTGTTAGATTTCCGTAGACTATTCATTCTTGAAGTTTTATGATATTTATCACTAAATTAAAATTATTATACTTATAAGTTTTCGGAGAGTTCCGTGTTGTCACTTTCATTGCTTTTAATAATAATTAAATTGTTTTTATGGTCAAAAGACCATAAAATGAATCTAATCCGACCCTTAGGTTATATGGGTTTACTTTTAGCCATACAGTATATTTTTGGAATGTCTTAGGGTAATTTTATAATATTATATTTACCTTTAATTACCCGATTTACCTTTAACTATGGTAAATAAAATTTACCGTACTTACTATTCATAATTACCATGAATAAAAATTAGCCTATTAACATAATTTGGACCAACTGATTCCAAATATGGAATCCATTTTTTCAAATTCAATACACATAATTTTCAGAAATTAAATTCAAATTAATCTCGTTGTCGAATGAAAACAGGTTTTTGTTTAAAACATTGAAAAAGATTGAATTGATTTAACCTACGATTTCAATGTAAAATCAATGATAATGACATAAATTATATTAAATGGTAAAAATATATTATATTTATACTTTAAAAACTTTCAATATTATAATTTAACTATATAAATTATTACGATGAAAAAAGTTGTTTTTAATTAAAATATAGTGTGTTTTTACTATTCATTAAAACATGTTAGTTATCAGAAAAATATCAAAACTTTAACCAATGTAAATTTTTATATCACCATTCAAAATAATAAGTTTATTTTTTAAAATTGAACTTATAAACATGTCAAAATCTAGGCTTAATGTGGGTGCGCTATTAAAAGGCGGCAAAACTGCATTTTTAAAAAAATACTTATATTACTTGAAAAAATTATTTTGTTCTCATAACATGTTCTAGAAAATGTGTATGATGAATAATAATGTTATAAAATTAAAAATTTAGTTAATACTATTCATAACGGCTAGTCCATAATAATATAATAACAATATATCACTGTTTAGTGAAACTCGGTATTGCGTACAACACACGCTATCGAGGAAGGTCACGATTGCGTGTAATGCAAGCCAAGTCAGGGTTTTGTGTAGTGCAAAACTTCTTTGTTGTTTTTCATAACATAATCCAACCATATTTCATTTATACATTAAATATATATATATACATATATATATACACTCAATGTTGTGAACGTGAAATTGTGTGTAACCAAATCCAAGAATAGTGTTGTGTATACTTCACGCTAATATGGTGTTGCGTATTGTGCAAGATAATCTTTGTGTAGCATACAAAAAAAAGATATTAAAGAAATTAAAATGAATATATCTTATAAAATCTCGGGTTGTTACTTTCTACCCCCTTAAAATGAATTTCGCCCTCGAAATTCGTCGGGGTTATAAATCGTTTGTTATTCATAGAAACCCACATCGTAAAAAGGAATACCAAAACATGGATTTAAAAACTAATGTATGAAATGTAACGGTTACCCAAATTAAATAATCACTGGGTTTCCAAATAGGAGAACATAGGTGAAAATATGGATATGGAAGATAAATCTAACCGTCATGTTCTTATGGAGAGTGGTAGAGAACATGGCTATGAAAAAGAAAACAATCACAAAGCCATAAATTTTTTATGATCTAGGGTACCATCTGATTCATCGGATATAAGGGAACTAGGACAAAATTTTTTGTTTTCATGATCATTTCCCTATAGTTGAAGAATTTGTATTAGAATAAATTCTTACTTTATTATGGTAGAATCTCACTGTTGTTCGTACATTGAACAATTTCCACTTCATCACTTAAAGAAATGAAGTTGGATTTGTTATTCATGAAGTGTTAACAGATCATTGATTGAATGATGGGTCATTCAATCTATTTCAAACTAAAGGTTAGCAAAAGTTATCAAATATACATAAGTCCATCTATGGCGAGGTTAATCATATATGATTCCAAAAATGAACTTATAATTCATATATAATACCACTTAATAAAATAAAACTAGTTTCTACTAACCAGGGACTTCTTGTAGGCCAGTGGTAGGCGATAAAGGCCAGTCACACTTTGGTTGTGGGTTGGATTCCCACCACCTTGTCCGACACGATGGGTTGTCGCCCGTCCCGCAGGTTATCCTTTTTCTAAAACTACATTACTATAACATCCCATAAATAATATCGAAAAAATTTATAGCCTTAAAAAATACTAAATTATATCAATTTCAGATCTTTAGGGTTATCCAAAATATATTTTTCCAAGCTTATAGTATAATGAAAACAATTACAAGAAATGTCATTTAACGAGCATGTGAATTCTTTCATTTTTTCTTGATATATATTGTTTATCACATTCCAATCATGTGAATACCTTAATAATGTATTCTCTAGAAACATGAATTACCATAGAACCTTAGCAAAAATATGAATTCTGTCAAAAGATAACTCTTTCCACATACAAAAATCCCAAATAAAATCTATATACTCAAATCATGATATCACTATGTCCTTTTATCAGCCATGAGCTCATGAATACAATCAAACATCTCATTATCTTCTTATCCCTTCATTACGCGCATATCATCTACTTTACAAAAATATATGAATAACCATTCATGGTTACTAGTACCATTCAACATATACTTTCAAATACTTTAAGAAAAACAATAGTGTAACAATACTTAGATGATTCTTTATTCCATAATACCATTAACTATACAACATAAATCTTGATAAACATACAATCATTCCACTACCATCTTAAACAAATGAATGAGCTTCAACACTTCTTTCATCTCATATATCATTTGTAGTCTCCTCATCATCATCCACATAAATATTACTCATATGTCCATGATGATTCTCTTCATGAGATTTTCCCTTAGGGAATTGGTTTGCATAATTCCCATACATTCCACATTTAAAACATCTAATCACTGTTGATGTCGTAGAAATACCATTTTCCTTGTCCATGGTGTTAATTGAACCTTTTTCTTTGCACTTATTGGATTTGTGTCCTTCTTTTCCACACCCAAAGTATCTTACAGTTCCTTTGAAACAATCTCCCCAATGCCTCTTCCCACATGATTTACATAAGGGAAATTGAACTTCCTTTCCTCTATGATCATCATGAAACTCCATCATTATCTTATTATCTGAGTCGGGAATCTTACCAAAGTTGATATTATTGATCATATTATGAGATTGCTGATTAGGCATAATAACAATGTTTGGACTTCCAAATCCAGTTTCTTTTGGTTGCTCATGAAGAATATCATTCCATTGTCTGTTATATCCTCTATTATCATTAATCTTCCTATTTCCAGCCATTTTCTAAAACCCAAAAAGAATAGTGTGAGAGGAAAAAATCATGCTAGGGAAAACAACATAGTAATGGGGGAGTACCCTCAATATCTAACATCTAAGGTTTAATTCTAATATCATTAGCGCAATTCTAGGACTATAACCTATATGTATACTAAACCTTAGTGACATCCCTAAACATACCTTATAAATATCTCTAGGGATCTCACTAATGTTTTCGCATCCTAGTTTCCAATGTTTGACTAAACCTTTCCTCTGATACCAATTGTAGAGACCCAAAGCTTGACGTTAATAGACCTTACATTACTTTTGCGGAATATCTAATACATAACAAAAACAGACACACAAGGATCGTAATAGTTTAGTGTCTTTGGAAACTCGGAACATAATCTTCTAATCGTGGTGAAAAATCTTCAACATCTCCATTAATGATCTTCCCCTTTGGTTTTCTTACCTAAAACCGTTCCTTAAATCCTGGGGAAAATAAAACATATAAAGGGTGAGCTCAAATGCTCAGTAAGGGTAAGCATAGAGAAAATAAAACAAACCATATACATTTTAACTTAATAACATGAACATAATATTTAAACATCAAAATCTTGAGCAATGACATAAAACATGGCAGTACGTAAGGAATAGATCATAATGGATCACCAATCAAGATAAAATAGCATAGGAATAAATCATGTAATTGTGGCATCCATTAAGCACATGTAATGATTTCCATAGTAGCTAAGGCATTGCTGCCAAGACCATCATAGTGGACAAAGTCCCTTTCTGAATTGAGTTCACTCCTAATTCTTGTCCTGTATTACTGAACCGGTTTAACTTTCCGTTTCAGCCATGTATATCTCATGAGATATAAATCATTACCCAATTCATTGGAGGGAGATATAGGTCCCACCAATCTCATAATGAAATCATTCTTACTTGTGCCAAAAAATAAAAATACATCATTCATAATAACCCAATAAATAAAATGGGTTTCATAAACATCATCCCATCATCACTTAATTTATATAAAATAAATGAATATCATTTCATAATAAGAAAAGTGAAAACCATGTAAATCATAGAGACATTATACTTGAAACATACACATGTGAAATAATGCCATCTTAGATCAAAATGGTTTTGATAAAACACTTGAAATGAATTCTTTAGGAAAATATCCTTTTTTCTTCAAAATCATTCTCTTTTCACAAAATATCATGCAATTTTAAAAGAATATAATTTTGTTGAAAGTAGTCATGAAATATTTTGGAGGAATCTTCATGAAAATAATGCTTTATAAAACCGTAAAAATCATTTCATGCTGTATAAGTTAAAAAAACATTCTTCTCGTACTTTTGCCAGAAAAGTCAAAAAGTACCTCGTAAAAGAAAGATTCCATACATACCATGTAGTAAAAGTCAAAAATGGGTAAAAGGGACATTAAACCGACATGAAAACACTTTTATAAAACATGTACATGGATGATATAAATAACCCTAGTACATACTTACGAATAAGAAATCTCAGGTAAAAATGAGATTTGCAAAATTATCCCTTACCTTAAGTCTGATATGCTTCGTAGGGATCCGATCCTACTATATAATGATTTAAATAATTCCATTTACTTATTACAGAATTATATTCATTGTTATTATATCATATATGGTTCACTTATGACTTGATATTACCCATTATTTTGTAAATTAATGTTAAAGTAGCGTTTTGGGTAAAATCGTTTCATTTGTCGTTCGTGTTTTAACTTGTAATTATTCATATGATTACATAGATCATGGTTACTTACATACAGAATTTAAAACTTGATTTATATATAATATATATTCAGAATATACATATATATAATAGATAGATAAATGGAAATAAATACACCGTTCATGGAGACAGTAGGTCGTACGCACGCATGAACGCTGTTTTCGTTTCCTTATTGAATTGAATGGAATTAAGTAGATGACATATATATATATATATATACATAAATCCAGTATCATTTTTATTTCATATATTTCATTATTACTTATTATATATACTTTATAATCATTCATTAATGGTTAATCATTGAGAATGAATCTCATCGCGTCGTGGAGACGGTAGTCCGTACGTACGCACGAGCGATGATATAATTCTCATGATCGTGGAATTGTATTGAAGTATATGTATAATGTTTAATAATCAATATCACTTTACAATAATCATATATAGTCATTATTTACACCATTATACCCATCTAAGTAAGGTGGTGGTGTAAAATAGATTATACCACGACGTGGAGACGGTGTTCCGTACGTACGCACGCACGGTGATTTTGTTTTCCGTAGGATCGATAAATAGTGAAATAGGGTTTTTTCATACTTATAATAACATATCAGTATATGAGTGATACTTATGTTATTACTTCATAAGGAAAACACTAAAGAAGAAGAAGTGGAAGTAGAAATAAAGTTGAAAGAATCGGTAACGAACATTACCTCTTCTTTGAAGCGCCTCTTTGAGACCTCCTCTTAAGGCACTACAATTGGTCTTTGAAGAAGACCAGGACCTCTAGGATGTTTCTAGGTAAGTGGAGAAGATAATTTGGCAGGGTTTGGCCGATATTGAAGGCTCAAATTGTTGTGAGGAAGAGAGGGAGGAGGTTCCCTTTTATATGGGAGGGGAGGGCACTTTTGGAAATCTTAAAAATATTAATTTATAATAAATCTAACCCCACTTAAAAACATCCAAAAATGACTCATATTCAAATATTAGATGATATAGGGTTTTAATCTCATCAACCAATAAAATTTAGACATGTTAGGAAATTATTTTATACATTATCAACTTGATTTATCCTTACTTAATCAATTTAATTTTATTTGTGGTAATAAAATTCTAAATTTTAAATTATAAAAAAATATTTACTTATTTGTTGTGAATTTTCCATAATTGGATACTTTATAACATTTTAGACCATATAAAATTAAATTTATAATTATTAAATTTTTTTGTGATTTTTAAACAATTTTATAATATTTTATTTTTATAAAATAACAATAGTGTCAATTTTGGCACTATTCATTTTTTTAAATTTAAATAAAATAGATACAGAAGATATGTTCAAACTAAAAACATTAATAGATTTATAAAAGGTCATAGGTATCTATAAAATAAGGGGAGATCATTAAATAGTTCATATAATATTTATTTTATTATTTCTAAAACCATTTATTTGGTTTATCTCTTAATAAAATAATTAGTACAACATTTTTGTATAATTATTTAATATACTTATTTGTTGCATAAAAATTAAAAATAAAATCTTATGATGAAGATAAATATATTACCATTCACAATAGTACTTTTACTCGAATGTATCATCTTAAAATCACAATAGTTAAATTGTTATATTTATTAAATAATGAAGGTGATAACTTTGGCATCTTTTAAAATAAAATAGTATAAGTGTCATAATCACTTTAATAAGACTCCAAACTGTTATGTATTAGGTCATTGGATTATTAAGTTGTATATATACACTACCAATAAGTTTTGGTCAGGTTTGTGGGCCTTTTAATGGGTATTATTATTTCAATAAAAACAATATTACTGATTTTTCACTTAATAAATAATTTCTGCATCATTAATGTGTCACCATTAATGAAAATTATATAATCCCTAAAAATTCTAAATAAATTATCATGATGTATATAAATTTATTATATTTCTGGAGACTATTCATGATCGATGTTTTATGATGTTTATCACTAAATTATAATTATTATACTTATAAGATTTAAGAGAGTGACATGTTGTTACTTTTTTGGTTTTAATAATAATTATATTATTTTCATAGTCAAAAGTCCATAAAATGAATCTAATCCGACCATTAGGTGATATGATTCTACGTTTAGCCATCAAATAGAATTTTGGCATGTGTTAGGATAGTTTTATAATATTATATTTACCCTTAATTACCCAATTTACCTTTAACTATGGTAAATAAAATTTACCGTAGTTACTATTCATAATTCCCAAAAATAAAAAGTAGCGTATTAACATAATTTGGACCCACTGATTCCAAATATGGAATCCATTTTTTTTAAATTCAATACACAGAAGTTGTAGAAATTAAATTAAAATTAATCCCGTTTTCGAATGAAAACGGGTTTTTGTTTAAAACATTGCAAAAGATTGAATTGATTTAACCTACGAATTCAATGTAAAATCAATGATAATGACATACATTATATTAAATTGTAAAAATATATTCTATTTATACTTTAAAACCATTCAATTTTATAATTTAACTATATAAATTATTACGATGAAAAAAGTTGTTTTTAATTAAAATATAGCGTGTTTTTACTATTCATTAAAATATGAAAGTTATTAGAAAAATATCAAAACTTTATCCAATGTAAATTTTTATATCCTAAATCAAAATAAGAAGTTTATTTTGTAAAATTGAACTTATAAAATTTCATAAACTAGGTTTAATGTGGGTTCGCCATTAAAAGGCTGCAAAACTGCATTTTTTAAAAAATACTTATTTTACCTAAAAAATCTATTTTGTTCTCATAACATGTTCTAGAAAATGTTTAAGATGAATAATAATGTAATAAAATTAAAAATTTTGTTAATACTATTCCTAACGGCTAGTCCATAATATTATAATAACAATATATCACTATTTAGTGAATCCCGGTATTGCGTACAACACACGCTATCGAGGAAGGTCGTGATTGCGTGTAATGCAATCCATGTCAGGATTGCGTGTAGTGAAAGACTCATTTGTTGTTTTTCATAACATATTCCAACCATATTTCATTTATACATTAAATAAATATATATATATATACATATATATATACACTCAATGTTGCGAACTTGAAATTGTGTGTAACCAGATCCAAGAATAGTGTTGTGTATACTGCAAGCTAATACGGTGTTGCGTATAGCGCAAGATAATCTTGGTTTAGCATACAACAAAAAGATATGAAATAAATTAAAATGAATATATCTTATAAAATCTTGGGTTGTTTCATATGATCTACCATCTCCACGATTGTAACGTACTTAGTTTTTCATAATAATAATTATTAATTATTTTTGAGGAAATATTGATGTAAAAATATGATGATTATTTCATTATTATTATTATTATTATATTGATAAAGCTAAATATTATTCACAATAAAGAGATCAAACATAATAATAAAAAAATCAGAAAATTTGGTAATTAACAATCAAAATAATAAAAATAAATAAATATTATCAATTAAAAGGTAATAAAATGATTTAAAAGTATAATATATAATATTTTTATTATTAATATGGTTATATAATAATTTAATGTCCTTTTTTAAAACATTATATATATGAATAAATCACATTCAACATAAAATGACTGTAAAAAAGTGATTTTGTGACACAATGTCAGTTCATGGGGGTAATATTATATTTAAATGTTTATATAATTGTAAAAATCATATAATCAAGAATTTTGATAATGTTAGGTTTTATTTTGACATATTTAATGTGGATTTATAATTTTTTACACATTATTTATTTGTTTCTTATTCTCACATTATAATTAAGATCTTTGTAAGGGTTTACATCATAGTATCCTTCTAATAGAGATTGTTTATTCTAGATATTTAGTGGAAGGTTATTATATAATAATTACCTAATAATTTTTTTTAATATTTTTCTACTGTAGTTATTCATGATATATTCAAGTAAAAGTACTTTATATAGCTCTTTGGTACATAACAGTTGTTATAATTTTTTTTAATAAACTCCGAATTCATTTCTCTCCTTGATCAGAAATATATTTCTCCCAATACCATGTTTTTTTGTGAAATTTTTTTTAATTATGTTTTATCCTTTTAAAATTTATTTTTTATTGTTATTTTCATACTATTTTAATTGTTATTATATTTATTCAATATTACCTTATGTATTTTTTAAATGAAATCCTCGATTGTATTTGATTGAAAATGGGAAAGAAACCAACCCATCATTTTCTTAATAAATCCCTTTCAAATCCCTCGAATAGAACAAATGGAATTTCAATTAATGAATTATATATCCTGTATAAAATTAACCATTGTCTAAAACATCATTTTTTGAATATTCCTTTTCAAATTAATGAATTCATTTTAATATAAAATGTATTAAAAGATAAATTCATGAATAATGATTTTGAAAATGTTATTGAAAATGAAAATTATATTATCATAAATAAATTTTTTAATTACCATTTTATAATATTTTCATTCGTCAATGAAAAAAATTTATTATTACTCCAAAAGGTATTTATTTTATTTATATTACTTATAATATGCATTCATATGGTTTATGATAATTTTGACTGTGTAATGTTTTGATGCTCACTTACATGATAGTTTTTTATAGTTACTAAATTTTTGTTTAATTATTCACTTTCACAAAGAAAATAAATTTTATCTGAATGTAAATATTATTTTATATAGATATTTTAATTTCATACACCTTATAAAATTTTTTTATATAAAATTTAATATGATAGTTATTTGATGAATTTGGAAAATATTGATAAATTTTTACACTATACTCTATAAAGATATTTCATAAGGAAGAATGTTTTTATAAAAAAATTAACATTAAAAATATAATGAATACTTTATAAATAGAACACATTGGTTTGGTACTAGTCAATTAATGGCCATAAATACATCAATAGTTTCATGAAACAAAATCAGTAAGACAAACCCTATATGTGTTTTCCAATTATATTTTATACTATCATGTGAAATTTTTTTATATTAGTCTATTCAAATCCTCATTGTGAATGGTCATGATTTTAACAGTATCATGTTCATAGGTAACCAAATGTCATATGATTTACAAATTTATCATTTAGAGTTTAGAAATTATTACCCATGTGACATTATCTATGATGTTAACTATAGATGTATTTCATGGTAAGACTATTGAATAAATGGTGTGAATTAAATTTAAATTATCATTCCGTATTGGTTTTGTGTTGTATTATCATGATTTTCATATTATTTAAATGAAATTTGTGTAGTTCTATTTAGTGTAATGAACCAAAGACCATTATATAGTATGTGGTTCCTTACATAGTTACATTGGTACTATCAACATGAGATCACATACCAAGGCAACGAAATGATTAGATGATTTTGAAAACCAAATACACTAAATAAATTTTATATTAAAACATTAAAATATCCTAAAAATTGAATATTTACTAGAAACTAACATAATGTAATTTATTATCCCTAAAATTCATTCATATTATAAGTCTTGGCATCTTGGAAAAAATAAAACATAAAAATGGGTTATTTAAGATTCTATATTTGTTTATTTAATCAATTGGATGGTTTCATGGGCATAGAATATTGGGAATTGTGAATAAATAAGAACACGATCTAATTATACATAATACTGATCATAATATGGGATGAATAAGAACGATTTAAATAATGCTATAAAAATAATCACATTTGAAAGAAACTTCAACATAGATATTATTCTAGTTCAAAATTTACACAATTTATCCATTACTTTTATAACAATTATGGAATTAATAATTCCAAAAAAATATAAAATATACTATTTAGTCATCATCAATGTAATTAGAAAATAAATTGTTAAGGCCTCAGCCTAATATTTATATAAAAAATAAATGTTGAAGTCCATAATAAATTCCATATTTTATATATCTCATGAGACCTACTAATTCATAATGTTGATATAGAGGGACCCAAATATCAACGAAAAGTCCAATTTATTAATCATTTGAATTGGTAGAAACATAGTGAAGATAAACATATGAAATTTAAATAGAATTTCCCAATCAAAAAACATATTCACTTACCATTATGAGTAATAGGTTGAATGTTATCAAGATAGCACATCTATATTAAAACTCATTATAACATATTTAATTAAACATGGGTGACAATATTATATAAGATCATTCTAAATTGATCCTATGATTCATCAGATGTGTTTAAAATAGGATAAATTATCAAATAAAATCATTGATTAATTATTGATTGGTTGAACATTTTTTTCATTGCAAAGAAGAATTGTTTTGGGAATATTATTTTTATTTGTTATATAATCACATTAATAACCTATATAAACAAAAAAATAAAATTTATGTATATTAAAATTCCATTTTAGACATAAATTATGTTCTACTAATGTAAATTAATTTAAAAAGTGTTTTAATGAAACAACAGAAACTGGAAACTTTAGTACAGTTGGAGAGAAATTATAGAGTCATTAAAGTGGAAAAAAGATTATTTTTTTGCAGAAAACCTAAATAATGGAAAAATAAAGACTTTTAGGAGATATATTCTGATTTTAGAAAATCATTTTTGGATTAAAATAGATTGTCGTGTGTATTTGAAAATGGTTAAGAAATTTCAATGTTCCTTTATATCAAGTTTTCATATCAAAATGAAACAAAGAGAGAACCATATAAAACATATATTTACACATAATATATTGGATAAATAAATATATATATGATTTTAGAAACATATAAAATAATTTATAAGAATTATATAAAAATAATGATTATTTATACTGTGGTAATGAGAGATAATATTCAACCCGAATGAAAAAATATGACTTGTGGAGAATCTCTTACCTTGTGTGAAAATGTGTTCTTCACTTGAACAGAATTTATTGTATAATGAAATTAGGTTTATTAAAAATTAAATTCATAAAATATTCAACATTTATTTTATATATTATAGTTTTATTATTTTAATTTATGTTTTTATTGGATTATATGATTCAATTTCTTTATTTGGGATTGTTCGTTACCTTGGTTTTCGAGATTGGTTAACTAGTATACATGTAACAAATATCATGTAAACTAGAGAAAATTATCAATAATTGAAACTATATGATATTAAACATAAAAATTTTATTTAATGGTCTTGTATATCATTTTTATAGATATTAGGATTATTTATTACCTAAAATAAAATTAAAACTATTTGGATTATTTTGGTGTTTTTATCACATAAAATTAATATTGTTATATAAATTAAAATTTTGTATGTATACTTGGTAAAGAAAAATAAATATGTTTTAATATACATATTATAATCTTTAACAACCATTTAAATTGTTTTTATGAACATTCTATAGGATGGAATTTAAAAAGAAAACCCATCATCCATGATGGTGGTAAATCGGTACCTCATGGATGATGTTGTCATTTTTAGAAAAATGGGGGAAGATAATTGAATTGATGATGGATATTCCATTATCATAATAAAACTCTAGTATATATTTTATGCTAGTTTTATCATGAATGTTTTTTTATAGACGATATGGAAATGATATGAAAATTAATGAAATTGATTGAAAATTAAAAGAATGAAAGGTGGTTCTACCACATGAATTTCGATCCTTTGGAACCTCAATAAAAAAATTGAAATTGAATTTCTGTGAGGCTAAAACTATTAACATGGAGAATAGTTTTGGGAGATGAATTGGGAATAAAATGAAAAACATGAAATTATTTTTTGTGTGAGGATATGAGGTTGTGAATGGTTGTATTTAAAGTAGATTAGGGGGAGTTTTTAGATTATTTTATTCAGTAATTAAATATTTTTTCCCAATACTCATAATACTTTTCATTTATGCTTCAATATATAAAAATATTTATTTTGAGTTCGATATTATTGGATTTAATAATCCACATATTAGCCATGATTCAATTATTCTTGTATTTATCTTATTTCGTAAATGGACATACTTAACTACTCACTAAAAATTCACCTATTTCAATAAAAACATAAAATTCCACATAACAATTTCACTATTTTTAGAATTAAAAATTCTACTCTATTATTTGAATAAAATTATATGAATATGAGAAATTTAATTTTTATTAAAAATTACCATTTACTCGGTAATAGAGTTATTTATATTTCAAAAGATATTAGGGGAATTTAAAAATCGAAATATGGTTTGATTAAGTATATTTATTATAATTAGATACCAAATTATTAATTTATTAAATTATTTAGAAAATATATTTTTTAAATCTAAATTTTAATAATAAAATGTTTTATAAATGTTTCCGATATATAAAAATATTAATACTTAATATATCCTTTTTTAAAATATCTACTTATTTTGTTATATTAATATATTATTATATTATTCATAAGATATCTTAATTTGATTTATATATTCAATGTTGTGGTTACTATTCTATTGGATAGATTACTATTCCTATGAGTTATGTTATTATTCCAGAAGTAATTTTTAATAGTATATTTGTGTTTTGAACTCAGTGTTCTGTGAGTTCTAAAAAATTGAAGATTTTATATTTTAATAGAGTCATTTCATTAAATCGTAGTAGTTAGATTCCCCAATACATTTATAAATTTGTCAGTGAAATCTCCATAATGTCACCTAATAAAAATATTTTTGTATGTCTTCATTATAATTACCTCTAGTCCACATGCCATCTCTTCAATATCATTATTTTTTCAAAGTATCCTTACCATCATGTTCATCTGATTCCTCAACAACAATTCATTATTTTCCATAACATGTAATGCCTTTTAAAATTATGATAAATTGTGTTCTATAACATTTCCTTCAGAAGTATTTGCTTGCATTTGGAATTGCATGTACTTCCTAAATAATGTGACCTGAAAAAAAATGTGTACATTAGAAAATCATGGTGGAATCACCAAACAATAAGACTTATATCTATTTCCCTCTATAATTTAATAAGTTCTAATGTATAAGGGGCTCATTTTTCATTTCATAGTGAACATTATAACACCCTCCCATGGAGAATACTTCATAAAGATATGATCATCCACTTAAAACACTATATATTTCATCCATTTTTCAACATATCTCTTTTTTCATACAATTATGTGCTTAGATATGGGTTATAATATTCACTACCTCTGCTATTATTTCCTCTAAAAGATCTTTCCAAACAATCATCCTTTCACAAATATCATCCTAAAATGACGCTAAACACTATGTATTCCCATATAATGATTCTTACGAAACTATTTGAATTCTAGAATAGAAACATTTATTGTGGGAAAAATCTAACAATGGTAGATATATATATCCTACATATCTTTAAGTTGAAGTGATAAGGAGGTCATCAAGACTTCTAATATTGGGATCATCCTTTCAGAATTCCCTTCTATTAGAGGGTGATAATAACTACGCAAATGATGCACAATATCTAATGGTTTTCTAATACATTTCCATAATTTCGATGTAAATTGTGAATCACAATCAAAAAAAATTAATGTGGTGTACCATGAACTATTACTAATTTATTAATATAAATACATGCTTGTCTCCCATGAAGAAAATCATCCCTTATTTCAAGGAAATGTGCATATTTGGTATGTTGATCCATAATTACCCATATTTAATCATATTTTTGGGGTCCTAGGTAATGTAGTAACAAACTATGTAATAAATTCATACCATTTCCATGAAGGATTAGGTATTGGTTTCATTAATCAACTTAGATGTTGTCTATTGTTCATCACTTGTTAATAAAGTAGATATCTTAACACATAGTCATAACTTTTCCAATTCATTTTATCACTTCAGAAATTTTCTTTCAAATATCAATACACATTAGTACTACCATGATTTAGTGAGAAATTTGAGTTGTGGGAATCTTCTAGTAATTCCCTTTTTAGCTCGGGTACAGATAAAACAAAATACCTCTACCCAAATTTCTAAATTCCTTATTCATATTCAATGTCCACAAATTTTCCCTCATTCAAATCTATAATAATATTTTGAAAATTATCATCATCTTATTGGGATCTTTTAATAATTTATAAAAATTTTGGTTTCAAAATATTTGAAAAAGTAGTGTTGTTTCAACTTCCTTGATAATTATGATATAAATATTTACTAGATCAATTTACATAAGAACCTTGCCCAAAATCATTTTGTTCAAAACTCAGTGATCGATTATGCTCAAATCATCAGATACGTTATTTTCTATCCCTAAGATGTATTTTATTGAGTGATCATATCCCATGAGTACCTTGATCTATTATATTTTTCTCATCATTAGCTCTATCTGTGATAATGTTTACTTCATGCTATTATGATCTGTATATATCTAACTCCATACATCTTAGAGATAGGGTATCCATATTTTTAGAGAAAATATCACATCAGATAACTCAACATCATGAGTTTGATAGCTCAATTCAATATTTTTAACCACCATTATGAATATGTAATAACTATATCAATATTTATAAGGACACAACCAAGTCCCTTCTTCAATGTGTCACTATTATTTACTGAGAAATAATTTTGTGATATACGAGTAAATATGGTTTAATTTTCTATTCATTTACCCAATTATTCAAAACATTCATCACGTTATTTGGACCATAAAATATTAACCCCTTTTATGCAATTTTGGTTAACGTGTAAGCTAATCATGATTAATTATGAACAAAATACTAATTATGACATGCTAATGCAATGAATCTATCTACCTCCGTTATGTTTTTTGTGTAGTCCATTCATAAAATTCCTCTACTTTTGAAGGATCAACCATGTTTCCAATTAAATAGACAACTCTTCCATGAAAGGAATCTATTTGAAGCTAGAAATTACACTTTCTGAACACCCCATTTAACAAATTTATTAAATATGTATTAAAAAAACTTCAAGTGGTTATCAATGTACTCATAGATTTTTTAATATATCAATATTTATTCAATAAATACAAAAATGTAGTAATAATGATTTTCTTTGAACAATCTGTTTATTAGATCAATAAAAATAGAGGGTTCTTTAGTCGGTCCAAATGGTATTACTGTAAACACGTTTTAGTTATACCTGCATTGAAATGTTTTCATGGTAATATCAACCTTTATCAAATTGAATTTATTCTATCCATAACAAAGTTCAATCATCGAAAAACATTTGGATCCATGACGATGATCAAAAAATCATCAATGACAGATAAACTTCACATGTTATTCATTTTAATAGAATTGATATTTATATAGTTAATTCACACCCTCATTGATCCATCTTTTTTCGTAAAAAATATAATTGTGGATCCACATAGAGAAATACTAGGGTGAATAAATTAATCATTACTCAAATCCTCTTATTGTATAATCTGATCCACTAATTTTATAATGTCCATTCTATAATGAGTAATTTATATTGTCCCTTCATCATGTATTAAATCAATGGAAAACACAATTTCTCCCGTTCGATGACGTCTATGTAAGTATTATGGAAATAAATCAATGTATTCATGTAAAAAATGTTTATTCCCACTCTGAATATTTAGATCATCACACATAGATAATGTTTTTCCTACTTCCACTTTAATTTCATTAAATAGAGATACTATCAGTGAATCCAGATATGAATCATATGATGTGGTTTCTTCCCTAAAGAAAAATGTTTATATGTCTTCCTAACCAATCAAAACCTCCTTATTCTATCAACAAAAAAATTTATAATATTTTAAAATCAAGTTCGTATCAATATTATAAAAAATATATCCTATGAATGACTAAAATTTTAGAAATAAAGGTACATTTATGTGTTATAATTGGGACTAACTGAGAAATATTTATTTCAAATAGACCACAATTATATTTTTTGACTAACAACTCATTTATTAAATTAAAAGGAAAATGCCTAATTCTATTGGAAAACTGGGATAATATAATTGAATTTGATGATAAAAAATAAAATAAATAATTTTTTTATGTCTTAGGAAATGATTAATGTACTTACTACCACATCATGAGGAAAAGAAAATTTTGTACTTCTTATTGCAAATGTATTTCCTCTCACTCATGGCCTTTAGTGAGTAAAATATCATTAATGATTTGAAAAATAAATTTCATAGTGTACAATATCTCTATAATTATTTCAATTTACACAATAATCTACACGTGTTCCCTTATATTCATAAGCATGATTACCTTTATTGTTCACTTTATCCATTCCTTCCTCTACCACCATTTTTCACTATTGTTTTCCCTTCATTTATTAATAATTAGAAAATGATTTCACTTTCTTGATAACATATTAGATTATATATTTGTCCGATGGTAATGGGGGGAGACCAATTCCCTTTAGAGGAATGGTTTTATCATGAAAAGGAATATATAAATCCTTCTATTTTGATTATGTACATAATCCATGTCATGCCTTTTTATAATTCTTAAATATATATTTATACAAAAAAACATTTAAATCATCGTTATGTCTTAGTCTCAAGAATTATATCTCATTATATTGTTTCTATTCATGAGGGGAATTTTTTTCGTGGAAAATATCCATAAATTCCTTCTATTATAGGTTTTCTATATCTTTTTCCTCTTTTGTGTATGGAATAAATGACCTCTATTGTTATTATTCTCCCAATATATGATAAAATATAATGACATCATACTATATTTCCTTACTTCATAATGCGAGATATTTATTCTCTATGGAACTTATATATTTATTGTCTACAAATCAATGTGTAATACCATTGAATAATAGAGGTTTTTACTACATCAATTTTTCTAACACTGTTACATCACATTTTGAATCAAGCTGCTCTATGCTAGTAAGGTTATTAATCATAACTAGATTTATTTTTCTCTATATAGTTATATGTTTCACAACTATAGGTCATACTCCCTCCATAACCTCATTATCATTCATATGGGGGAAATACCAACATAGAATACGAGCATTGATAAAATTTATATTTTTCACATTGGGTTACTTTTATTAAAAAAATCTTATAGTAAATTAGGTTATGAATCATAATGCCTTATTTTATAGAAAAATTCACATTCCATTCTTATTAGGTTATGAATCATAATGCATTATTTTTCACATTTCATTCTTATTGGGTTCCTCCCTAACCTCATTATCATTCACATTGCATTCCTATTAGGTTATGAAACATAATGCATTATTTTTTACATTGGGTACCTTTCATTGGGTTCCTTTCATTTTATTTTTCGTATAGTTGCATTATTTCATTTTATACTCCCTCCCTAACCTCACTATTTCACTGGGTTACATTTTTTTTCTACATTATTTCATTTTATATTTTTCTATTATTATTAATATGGGGACATTTATAATTTTATATCATTCATAATCTTTTAGGAAAAATATGAATTATCTTAATGATATCCCACATGTGTTTCAAATTAGGTGAATAGTGTGAATCGTTGTTATGTACTCGGTTATACAGATTCAGTTCTAATGCACCATGTGATAGTTTTTAACCCAATGTATTTTTATTTCTGAACAACATCCACTTGTTGTATCAAGAAATCGATTTACTTCATAAAAAACCCACATAATTTCTACCATTCAAAATTATATGATGTTCTTATATTGTTATCATCAAACTATATTAATGGGTTATGATCCCAAATATATGTTTTCTAAATCCAGTTTCCATGGATTCTATTAAAGATTCTTATATACCAACTCTAAGGACGCCGACCCAAGTCGTTCAAAGCTGGTGTCTTACTTAAATACATTGGTACCATGAATAAGAGATCACTTTCCAATGATAAATATATTACAGTATATTTCAAAACCTACATAGAACCATAATGGGTAATTTTCATTTTGAAAATAAATACAACATAGTAACAGTACAATAATCTATCATAATATCCTGGATTATTCTTATATGACATTTATAATATACATCTTTGCATATTTGAAAAAATAATGCATAATAAATTGGTGATATCACATGCTTAGTAAGTTTAATAAATAAAAAATAAACTATCTAAAACATAAATAAATAATCAGGGAGAATAACTAAAAACACATTCTAATAAAACATGATCATTGTCATAATATGATAGGAATACTGACTGGATAAATAATGCCACACAAATAATCACAATAGAATGAAACATCACCATGGATATTCAACTATCCAAATTGTCACATGGATGATCCATTAATCGTATAATAATGAGGGAAATCACAATTATAGATATCATAAACAAACCATTGAGGCCACATCCAATACATTTGAAAAAGAAATGGTTATGGGATCAGCCGAATCTATATATGCAAAAAATAAGAAAATTCCTTTGCAAAGTCCCAATATATTTTTTCTCATGATACCTACTAATGTATCTATTAGAAATAGAGGGCCCCAACCATCACATATTATTTCCAATTAATTTCACAAATAAATTGTTTAAATGATAAACAATATAAACATACATTGAAATAATTAATTTCACCTATTAGATAATGTAATCACTATCCATTATGATCAATATGGTGAATTTTATCAACATAGAACATCTATAATAACCCAAAAATTTATGAGATTTTTTTTATAATTACATGGAATTTTACGAGCCTGCAGTATCGGACGACGCCTGATTCCGAGGCCCGGTGTGCCCGTAATCAATTTATGAAGTTTTTTCGGGTACGTTAAGTAGACATACGTGCATGTTTTTCTATCATTTGAACTGGTGCTCAGAATTGAAATCTGGGGACACCGACGAACATGCAACATCAATATTCGTCTAAGAGGACCTTTACCACGGTTCTGTTTGGACGGGAGGAGCAGTTTTATTTTGGGGTTCCTTAATAATTTAAATAATTTTTTGTGTCACACAAATTATTTTTTGTGTTTTTATTTCATCCAAAGGGAAGTTGGAGGATGGTCCTACACCCCACATAACATCCCTTGTGAGGATCTAATTAAGGGAGGGGCCCACATGAGCCCCTAAACTTTCAAATCCTTCTTTAACTCCCTTAAACCCTCTTTTAACATATGGACTTCCAATTAAATGTGGAGCTTCTCCATATCCCTCCCATTAATGTTGCCAACACAAATGCCTTAATTAATTTGATTTGATTTTGAATTAATTTTAAATTTATGGAAATGATATATTATGAGAGATCCTTATTATTATATTGGTTGGATAATATTTGGTGTGGGGATTTTTGGGATAATTAATGAGTGGAGGAGGTTTGTTCATCCAACGAGGAACATGAAGAACACGAAGTACTTCATCCTTTCATCTTACTCTGCCTCAATGGAGAAGACATCATCCACGAGGAAAGTCGACTATGCTTCCTCCTCAGATTCACCCCGACGTCATCTTCAAATCCTCTTTCTGCGGCTCGACGATATGCAACGTCATTTTTTCAAGGTAGGGTTTTTGTATAATTCTATTTGAATAAATTAACTCATTCTTGTTGATTCCATTTGAATGTCTTCGGCCAACTGCTTCCGCTTAACACGGATGGCGCGGGCCGAATGAACACGGCCTGAAGACCCTCCGATGTTTCCAGATTTTATTCGCTATGGAGGTGATGTTTGAAGAGGCGGCGATGAGTGAAGGCGGCGGTTGGGCACCAGTGGCGTGCGGAAGAACTGGGGCCCACAACCATGGGCCGCTCAGAAGAAGAAGAACCTTCCGGCCATAGCCAGACGGGCTGGTGGAACAGTGGCACCCCATGGCGCAGCGCTATGGAGGACCGCGGCCTGTGCTCCACGGGCCACTTCAGCGGGCGAACCGGCCGGCTTGTCGGCCGGCCGGGTTGGAGGAGGTCGCAGTACCCGTAGGTGCCGCATAGGGGGAACAAAGGCCCACCCAAGCGGGCCACTCGTGCTGGTAAATCCAGCTTTCTTCGGCCATCCGGGAAGGAGGGCGGCGCTTCTCGACGCCGCAGGTCCAGGAAGTCACCCCCCCATCTCTGCGTCGCTCGGCCAGTTGGCCAAGCTGCGACAAACAGCTGGTTGGGCCGCACAAGCTGGGTCAGGCTGCCTGCCATGGGCCGGACCATGCCCCACCGGGCCGGGCCATGCATTATTAGGCTGGTCTGACCACTTAGCCGGGTCAGGCCCGCCTAGCCAGAACGGGCCGACCCTCCAGCCCACCAGGCTTGACGGATCGGGCCAATTACGCATAAATGAGAATTACATCATGATTGTGTGTCCTGTTGACGCGCCGTCTACGGCATTGGGACCCTTACGACGAGGAGGTCCTTTTACAATCCTCTAAGTGAGTTTTGGAAAATATTGAAAGACGTCTAGGTATGGAATGATCATAATTCCAATCGGGCCCCGGGAAAGGAAAATCCAATAACTCTTAGAACGGGTGTCCGATTGATGTGTCGTCTATCGCATTGGGTTTATTTTTAAGAGACTGAACTTTGGTATATAAAAACTCTGTAATTAATGATATTTTATCTATTGACATCTTTTCTCAAGGAGCGGACCCTCCCGGAATTGAGCGTGCTGTGTGCGGAAACCCTAGAGCTGGTTGCGACGACGACATCAACCGTACTGGAATCCTCCATGGGTTCGACAATGTCGGAAACAAGATAGTACCAGAATCCTTCCTAGGTTTGATAATGATGAGAATGGATTGAATCCTCCATGGGTTTTATAGGTAAATGACTGGACTAAATCCTCTATAGGTTCGACAGTGACAAGACTGGACTGAATCCTACGTTTGTTCGACAGTGACGACGACAACTGTACTGGAAGCCTATGTGGGTTTGGCAGCGATGACTATTTTACTTGTGTCCTAAGTGGGTCTGACAGTTTGACTTCTGTACTTGTATCCTGAGTGGGTATGACTTAGTAGCTGGTCTAGTATCCTGAGTGGGTCAGACGGCTTAGCTGTTCTAGTATCCTACGTGGGTCTGACATCTTAGATTAATCAGTGACTACATCTGATCATTTATATCACTATACGAAATATGTATAACTGTGTGACCTGAGTCATGACATTCAATCTTTATCATCGATGTGATTGAATTCTTTCTTGTGTGGATTGGGTTGTGCTTAGGCTCGAGAGTTGGAGCCGAACAGTGATTGATAACTTAGGTATATGTATGGACATATACCTATGTAGAGTAGGTTTATACATTATTATTGCATCTTTCTTCTGTGGTTTATCTTTTGTGGATTCTGGGAGACATTTGGGGGTCTCACGGTCCCTAATGAGTGTCGTATACTCACCCCTGCATGGGATATTCTTTCACAACGTTGTGTTGGAAGCAGATGATGGACAACCCTGATCGAGGAAGAGACTTATGGAGCTTGATGGCACCCGGAGGTGGACCACTTGGCAAGATGTACACGGAGCAGACGGTCGGACTTGAGCTACTAAGGAGGCCATCTGTACCCACACTTCAGGTGGTATTTCCGGTTGACAACTCATTGTTTGTTGTTTTATTTTCCTGTTGTTGTACTAGATTTTAGTAGTATTGTACTTAATATTGGGCTGGTATTTCCGGCCCCTTTCCTTTCAGCACAGAATTTAGCATTCAGTATTACTTAGTGAATACTTCTATTGTGTACTATATTGTGTGGTTTACTTTTATAAAGGAAATGTCTTCACTTTAAACGGGATTTACACCTTGGTGCTAGTCGCCATCCCCTGGCCTATGGAAGGCATACTTGGGGTAGTCACGGCACTGGCCCCGCGGACGGGTCGTGACAAATTGTTATTAGAGAAGTCAGTTCAACTACAGAACTCAGGACTCTAATCATTCTTTTCTATGAATTAATAGTGTTAATAGTATTGAGTGTGGTTTTTAGTCCAGGGAGTCCAGTGTTGGTGCAGTAGCCAACATATCCATTCACTAGGACACTGACCTCTTATTTCTGACCCAGTGCAAGAAAACACTGATTGGATGTGTGTTTCAAATAGTTTTCTTCGTGATTGCATTGTGTATGATCAGCAGGTATACTGTTTAAACCATGTTGCACCTATTACATTTCAGGATGGCCCCATGATGGCAGCCAGCTAGGGTTCCGAGTTACGTATGAGATGGTAGCCCACTGAGCGATGAGGCCTCAGTGTAGGGCCCCATCACAGCAGAGGAACCAGCGGTACCACCACCCACTGGGACACTGATACCACCATCCCCAGTAGCAGAGAGTGCAAGCCGTCAGACTGTGGTTTCCAAGTTCCATCCATAGAGGCCGCCTAGTTTCCTGGGAGAGACGGACCCCCAGGTAGCTGAGGATTTCCTAGAGGTTATCATTAGAGTTTCATATTGGTAGGGATCCAGCCGATCACATGGTGATCCTTACCGCGAGTCTCTTTCATGCAGCTACAGGCAGATGGTGGATCTCGATGCTTCAGGTGCATGACGAGGCATCACTACTCTGGACAGACTTCGAGAGCCTATTTTTGGGTAGAGTTTGTACCAGTCACCCTTCATGGGGTGCGGATTTAGGAGTTACTTCATCTGCAGCAGGGCAACATGATAGTATCTCAGTACTTAGTGAGGTTCACTGACCTCTCCCGCTACTCCACGGATATGGAATGAGACCCATCCTTCAGGGCCCAGACCTTCAAACAGGGACTCAGGAATGAGATCAAGGATTTGATGATCTCCCTCAGTATCTTGACGCAGGTGGGGGTGCTATAGAGAGCCCTTCTACTGGGGAGCATCCTCGCTGAGCAGTCTCCACTAGCGAGACCCACCACATGGAGACACATAGTGGAGTCTTCTGCTACCCACAATAGACAGATGTTTCATAGGTCTAAGTGGACTAGGCCATGTGGTGGGAAATCTCAGGATACAGGTTTGGTTGTGCGGGGCACACAAAACAGAACCTGCTATACAATGATAAGGCAGTGTTATGCATGTTGCGGTCAGGGTCAGATGGCTTGAGACTGCCTGACCTGCCCTACATATGAGCAGCATGCAGTAGAGAGATCTCCCAGGCAGAGGTAGATGTTCGACCGTGGAGGTCTGCCAGGAGCAGTTGGACGTGGCAGAGGAGCTGGTTGAGCAGCAAGTGGACAGGATCGGGACTAGCTCTAGACATGGAGGCCATTGTTTATGATTATTCAAGCTTCATTGTTGTTGTTGTTTTTGGATACTTTGTGTGTTGTTACCTTGAGCTGTAGTAATAATATACACTTATCCTTGTGATGTTTTATTCCATGTCCTTTTTGTGCGGTTGATACTGAGAAGTTCTAGTTAAAACTGTTGAATTGACCCTCACATTTGAGATTCCTACTAGAGGAGGCCCAGTGAACACACACTACTGCTGACTATATGAATCGACCCTTGGAGATGAGAGTAATGGTTGGATCTCTTGGTAGTAGGGTTGAGGCCTTACTACATCATCCATGTCCTGAAATAGTACCATTCATGTTAGGATTGACTGTTTTAGGAAAAGAACGTGGTTAATCCAGGGGATGAGACCAAATATATTTTTTCGGCAAAGGAGAAATCTTAGCAATTCTTGTAGGTCATAAGAGAAAAAGGGTGTAGTTGAGTTCATTACAAATGGATAGTCACACCCATAGTTCATTGAGCGAACGGTATACAGTTTACTCTAATCTCAAAAATCATAGGTGTGTCTTCTCGTAGAAGGACCTGAACATGAGACAGTGATGTTGGCATGAGTTCCTCCATGGCTATGACTTTGAGATAGACTATACTCCTGAGAAGGGGAACACTGTAGTAGTGTTCATTTCATGATGCCTCACAAGTTAGCATGTGAAGGCAGAGCACTAGGTACCAGCATGCCTGGTACAACCCTTAGTGGTCTGGGAGTGGAAGTGGGACGAAATATCGATGGATTTTGGGACGAGGCTTCCACATACATCCATTGGAAATGACTCTATCTAGGTGATCATAGACAGACTCACCAAGTCGGCCCGCTTCCTACCAATCAAAGAGCATGGCTCAATCTAGAGCTTGAGATGCCTCTACATTCAAGAGATCGTATAGATTCATGGTGTTCCATTTCTAATCGTCTCTGATCAAGATTCTTGTTTCACATCCTAGCATTGGAAGGGGTCACAAGAGGCTTTTGGGACGTAGCGATGTCTGACCACTGCCTTCCATCATCCGATGAACGACCAGAATAAGAGGAGAATTCAGACTCTCGAGGACATGCTCCGTGCATGTGTCCTTGACTTTGGTCGCAGGTGGGAGGATCACCACCACTTGGTGGAGTTTGGGTACAACAACAACTACCACTCCACCACCGGGATGGCCCCTTATGAGGCATTGTACGACCAACCTTGTTGATCAACTCTATGATGGACTGACCTAGGGGAGTCAACACATGTAGGACCAAAGATGGTTCAGGCTACGACAGAGAAAGTGCAGATCATATATGAGTGGATGAAGACTTCACAGAGCAGACAGAAGTCCTATGCTGGAAGGAGACGGAGACCACTGGAGTTTGATGATGGCGACCACGTTTTCCTATGGGTATTACCTCAATGTGGTCTATAGAGATTTGGACGGGGTGGAAAGTTATCTCTGCGCTTCATCGGGCCTTCCAGGTCCTCAGTAGAGTAGGTGAGGTGGCTTACCGCCTGGCCCTTCCACCTCAGTTTCACCGGGTGCATGACGTCTTCCACATATCTCAGTTGAGGAGATACGTGCACGACCCATCACACATCATCGACCATGGGGAGGTGTACATTGATGATGGGGTGACATGATCGGAGGTCCCAGTGGAGATCGAGGATCGACATGAGCGGGTCCTACGTGGATGGTCGATTTCTCTGGTGCGCGTTCGCTGGCAGCACAGGAACCTCCAGGAGAGCACATGGGAGAAGGAGGCTCATATGCGTGCTCAGTACCAACTTTTGTCTCCCTAGTGTATGATGTAGATTTATGGGGACGTAAATCCTTGAGGCTGGGGTAATGTAAAGACCCATAAATTTCAAGGTAGAGTTTTTGTCTTAATTCTTTGGAATTTTATGAGTCCGCAGTTTCTAACGGCGCCTGATTCCGAGTCCCGGTGTGCCCATAATCAATTTCTGAAGTTTTGTTCGGTAATGTTTAGTAAACATACGTGTGGGTTTTTCTATCTTTTGAACCAGTGCTCGGAATTGAAATCTGAGGACACCGATGAACTCGTAACATTGGTGTTCGTCTAAGGGGACCTTTACCGCACTTGCGTTTGGATGGGAGTGAAGTTTTATTTTGGGGTTCCTTAATAATTTAAATAATTTGTTGTGTTATAGAAATTATTTTATGTGGTGGTTATTTCATCCAAAGGGAACTTGCAGATGGGGCCCACACCCCACATAACTTCTCTTGGGAGTATCTAATTAAGGTTGGGGCCCACACGAGCCCATAACCTTTCAACTCCTTCTTTAACTCCCTTAAACCCTCTTTTAACCTATGGACTTCCACTAAAATGTGGACCCTCTCCATCCCCCTACCATTAATGTTGCCAACAGAAATGCCTTAAATAATTCAATTTTCATTTTGAATTAATTTTAAATTGATGGAAATTTTATATTATGGGAGAGACTTGTTATTATATTGGTAGGAAAATAATGGTGGGGGGAATTTTGGGAGAATTAAGGAGAGGATGAGGTTTGTTCATCCAGCGTGGAACGTGAAGAACATGAAGAACTACATCTTTTCTTCTTCCTTTGCATCAAAGGAAAAGACATCGCTCGTGAGGAACGTCGACTATGCTTCTTCCTCAGGTGCACCCCGATGTCGTCGTCGAATCCTCTTTCCCCTGCTCGATGATGTGCAACGTCATTTTTTTATGTAGTGGTTTTGTATAATTCTACGTGAATAAATTATCTCGTTCATGTTCAATCCATTGGATTGTCTTCGGCCAACTACTACTGCCTAACACAGAGGGTGTGGTCCAAACAAACACATCCCAAATACCCTCCAATGATTCCTGATTTCATTCACGATGGAGGTGGTGTTTGAAGAGGCGGAGATGAGTGAAGGCGGTGTAGGCGCGCCGACTTCGTGCAGAAGAACTGTGGCCCACAACCACGGGCTGCTCGGGCAAAGAAGAACCGGAAAGCCATAGCCGGCTGGGCAGGTGGAACTGTGGCGCCCCATGGCACAGTACTGTGGAGGACCATGGCCCAAGCTCCACGGGCCGCTTCGGCAGGCGAACCGGCTGGCTCGTGGCAGGCGAACCGGCCGGCTCGTCGGCCGGCCGGGTTGGACGAGGTTGTTGTACCCGCAGGTGCCGCGCTGGGGGAACAGAGGCCCGCCCAAGTGGGCTGCTCGCGCTGGAAAATCCATCCCGCTTCAGCTGGTCGGGCAGGAAGGTGGCGCCGCTCGGTGCCACCAGTTTTGGAAGCCCCCCCCCCCCACTCCACGTCACTTGACTAGTTGGCCGAGCCGCGTCCAACAGCTATCCGGGCCGCGACCCGCCGATCCGGGCCGCTTGCAACGGGCCGGACCATGCCCCACTAGGCTGGGCCATGCATTATCAGGCTGGGCCGACCCCTTAGCTAGCTCAGACCTGCCGATCCAGAATGTGCCAACCCGCCAGCCAACCGTGCTTGACGGACCAGGCCAGTTACGCTTAAATGCGAATAAGTTCACGACCGTGAGTCCGATCGACACATCGTCTGCAAAACTAGGAACCTGACGATGAGGAGGTCCTTTTGCGATAATCTAAGTGTGTTTTGGTCAAAATTCGCTGATTTCTGGTTTTGAACGATCGTAATTCGAACCGGGCCCCTGAAATGGAAAAACCAATAACTCTCAGACCGGGCGTCCGATTGACGAGCCGTCTGTTGCTTTGGGTTTCTTTTGACGGGACGGAACATCAGGGTATATCAACTATAGACCTCGTGGTTTTTGATGTATCATTCCCTTTTCTCGAGGAGTGGACCATCCTGGAATTGAGGGTGTTGTGTGAAGAAACCCAAGAGCTGGCAGTGACGATGATGACAACCATACTGGATTCTTCCGTGGGTTCGACGATGTCATCAACGAGACAGTACTAGAATCCTTTGTGGGTTAGATAGTGACGGGACTAGACTGAATCCTCCATGGGTTCAACAGTGACTAGACATTGCTGAATCCTCTATGGGTTCAACAGTGATGATACTAGACTTAATCCTCTGTGTGTTCGACACCGACGATGATAACTGTACTGGAATCCTCACTGGGTTTTATAGAGATGACTACTATACTTGTATCCTAAGTGGGTCTGAAAGTTTTACATTTGGTCTAGTATCCTGAGTCGGTCTGATAACTTAGATGGTCTATTATTCTACGTGGGTCTGACAGCTTAGATGAATCAGTGACTATATATGATCATTTCTATCGCTATACAAAAGATGTATACCTTTGTGAGCTGAGTCTAGTATTCTAAGTGGGTCGACAGTTTGAATTCGGGGGTCTTGGGGTCCCTACTGAGTATCATATACTCACTCCTAAATGGGCTATTCCCACATTATTTTGTGTTGGATAAAGACGATGGACAACACTTATTGAGGAAGAGACTTCTGGAGCTGAACGACAGCCGGAGGTGGAACACATGGCGAGACATACCCGGAGCGGATGGTCGGACCTGAGGTGCTATGGAGGACATCTATACCCACTCATGAAGTAGGATTTCTGGATGACGATTCAGTGGTTTTTGTTTTACTTTACTGTAGTTGTACTTGCTTTTTAGTTGTACTATATTTACTGTGGGGCTTGTATTTACGGTCCCTTTCCTTTCAGCATATACTTTTTTATTCATTATTACATAGTGATTACTTCTATTGTGTACTTTTTTTTGTTTTTTACTTTTATAAATGCAATGCGTTCCTTTTTAACAGTATTTACGCCTTGGTGCTAGTCGCTAGCCCATGGCCTATGGAAGGCGGCCTTGAGGTAGTCTTGGCATGGGCCCCGAGGACGTGTCGTCACAACATCCATGATAAAAATTGATCATATACCATTTAATAAAATATGGGATATGATATTATATATTGTGAGTATCAATTACAAATATTATTCAACAGAAGGTGTAGAAATATATGAAAACAATGTGATAAAATCATTGACGAATTCTTGTGGGAAATAAGATTTTTACTTTTTGAAGAATATTTCTTTCAAAAATTACATTTTATTTGTTATAAAATGAAATTGTAAACATGTATATTCCAGAATTGAAAAGTCAATTATAATAAAATTATTTAAGAAAAAAATGATTTACATCTAATGTAAAAACAGTTAAAGTGAATTTTTACGAAACATTAGAAATTGTTCACTTCAACACGGTCTAAGAGAAAATATGAAAGAGTCTTTAAACCAGTCAGATGATTAATAATTTTCATAAGACCAGAAATCAATAAATATAGTTTTTCATGATAAAAATTGTGATGTTAGAAAAATATATATTTATTTAAACTAAATTAGGGTACATATTTTTATATGGGTAAGAAATTGGAATGTTCACTTAAATTGGGTTTGCTTATCGAGAGGAATTGAAAACATGACATTATCAAACACGTATTTTCCAGCCATATAAAGGTGAAATAATCTAGATACAAAATTTTAGAACATATAAATCCAATATATAAGAATTATTTATGAAAAATATGAATTACATGGCTAAAGAGAGAGAATGTACGAAACGAATAAAAAATGGTGATTTGGAGAGAATCCTACACCTTTGGTATTTATGTGTTCAACATATGCACTTAATACACAGGGTTATGAAATTATATTCATTAATAATTTAATTAATAAATAGTTAGACATATTTTTGATTTATAAAAAATTTTGTATGTTGATTTGTGTTCTTTATTATGGGTTATAAGATTCAATTTTGTTGTTAGGGTGTGTTGCCTCTTTGGTTTGACTGATTGGTTCAATTGAATACAAGTTCGAAGGAACTAGTAAAATAATTATTATTATCAATAATTTAAATAATATGTTACTAATTAACATATATGGAATTTAGTGGACATATATATCATTCGTTCATGATATGAGGAAGATGGATTTTCGAAAAGATAATTAGAGCATTTTAGATTATTTTTGAATTTTTTGATCACCAAGAACTAATATTTTCATATTAATTAATATTTTGTATATATTTGGGTACTAGAAAACTAAATAAATTTAAATAAATAAATTTAAATAAATAAATATATATATATTTCTTTTTCAAATATATTAATGTTTTCAAGACCATTAATGAAAAAAAAATTGGAACATGATGACTCATCTTCCATGACGGGGGTAAATAGACACCTCACCTTCAATTTTTTCATTTTTTAAACAAAAAGGTGAAGAGAAAGTAATTTAGGTGGACATCCCATTATTATAATAAAATTATAGTATATAAAATATTATATAGTTATCATTCATGTTTTGATAGAGGGGTTAAGGAAATGAAAATAAACGAAAACGGATTAAAATAAAATTAAATGAACAAAAGGGCATTTTCTCTCTTAATATCACTCATTGTGAACCATGTTACAGTATACTAAAATGGTATTATGGTGAAAACATAAAGAAAAAATTTTCGGGGATATTTTTGATATATTAATTAGGCCAAAATGAACATGATTCTCCGCTTTAGATGTGTTAGTATAAGAGGTGTTGAGGATTGGTTTTTATTATGGAGGAGTGCGGTATTTTTGGATTATCTTATTCATTGTTTTATTAAACTACCTCAAGAATATGAACCATTTGGATCCCGATAACTTAACACATAAAAAAGAGAATAATAGTTTTATATTATTTATTTACATCTATTAGACCCCATCCATGACACAATAATTCGTGTATTTAGCTTATTCCATAAATTAGTGTATTTCTGTATTCATCATAAATTCATCTATTTCAGAAAATATAAAAAATTCAACCTATTCAATTATTGACACGTAGATTTCAAAAATATACTCAATTTTTAAATTACTATTCTAAATATGAGAAATTTAATTATAAATTAGAATCCTAATTTAATTGAAATTTATCATATTTAATATTATAACTAATTTTATGACATATTACCAAATTAACTATGGTCTCATAAATTTATTTTGCATAAATAGGAAAATATTATTTCAATTTATAAATCCTTTTATAAATATTTTTTATATATATCATTATATTATTTATAAAATTGTATATAAATAATTATGACTTATATAAACACCAATAATTTATTTACCATTTTGAAAATATTTATTTACTTGTTTCATGAAATAAATATACAAATATTTAGTTGATAGGATAATGTGTTTCTAATTATTACTCTAACAGTAATTTATCTTCTCTAATGGATGTATTATATTTCCTATGTTCCATAATTATATTTGAATAATAATTTTTAAAAGAATATTATTGTTATAACATTGTGTGGTGTGAATATTAAGCTATCAATGATATTCAATGTAAAAATACAAATACCATTATATAATAGGGTTTTACATTTACCATTCTATGTTGATTTGGATTAATTATTCATGATAGATCATCCTGTATATAAACTATAATATTCATTTGAGATCGAAATTATTTTTTCCTCTCCCAATGTTTTCATGAAGTTTACTATGGCTGATATGAAATGATATATGCAAGTAAAAAATTACTCTTGAAAAAATCACATTATAACTCATGTATTCAAATTTATTGTTTGACTAGTGTATGTATATTGTATACCAAGTCTACTAAATAATATTGTCCGTCGAAAATGTAATTTCTTTTATTTTATTACAATGTAATAATGTTAGATCTATCCAGGGGTTACTAGGGTTGGGGCCGCTAATGAATTTATTAAACCAAAAGACTGTTATTTGTTATTAATTATTTCTTCATTAAATTAAAAAATATTTCAAAATTTTTAATTTTAATCGAGTGATAATTCCATACAGTATAAAATATATTATATTGATTCATCATGGAATCATACTGGGATATATTCTTTAATCCTATATACAATCATTATGTCTTATATAGGACATGAAATGGATAATGACCCATATACCATTCTTACACATGTTGATGCCTTCTTCCTTATTGATGGTGTGGTGATTAAATGTTGATCATAAGTAATGATGAGTAGTTCTGTGTGGAAAGGTATAGGGTTCTCTTTTTCTCAATTCATGTATGATTATATATTTTTCACATTAACTATCACATACTTTATTTTAAATTTTTATATTTTATTTTCCATGTATTTGTTTACCGTCAATCATTATAGTGTTGTCTGAGTATTGGTTAATTTTCATTTCCTTATTAATTTTTTGGTTTAATTTTTGATTAGTATAATATTATTTATTTTTCAGTATTTATGATGTATCAATTTATTTTTTCTGATTCATATATTAGTTCCTATATATGGTCGTTGTCAAATTTAGTGTGAAACTATTCCAAACAGGTTTATCTAATACATAAAACTGTCACCACAAATTCATGATGATTGAGAATAACATTAGCCCATGTGGTAGGATTGGTTGAATAGAGTGGTAGTTCAATCTAGGTTGGTTCTTTATATATTTTCCCAAATAGGGAAATTACATCTACTTATGTAATTAATCCCAAACTAAATTTTCATATAGAATTTATTTCATCTCATATTATAGAATTGTGTCTACAAATGTTAAAAGATAATTAATAATTTGATCCATGACTTTACTGAGATATAGATTTTCAAATCCCTCTCATAGATGATAGTCATTTAATAATAAAATATATCATCCTGGAGATTTATCACTATAAAATAGAAATGATAATATGGTTTCCTCTTATTTATTTGAGTCAATGTTCCCAAATAATTCAATCTAATTAGATTAAATGTAATGAAATAATATATATATATATATATATATATATTACAATCCTCATATAATTCAGAACAATAATTTATGCATTTACTATAAAACTTGTGGAACTAAACCCTTACAATTCAAAGAAATCCCAATATATTTATTATAATTAATATTTAATGGATTCATTATTGGATATAAAACTCTTTAACTATGTAGAATATTAACTATTTATGTTTTTTACAAACACACACACACATATCCATTATAAGGTTGCCTTGGAAAATTTATATTTCTGTTCTGAACTACTCATTTCCTCCAATTAAAATTAAAGGTTAAAATATTTATTTCAGTGAATCGTTGAAGTGTTACCACTCTATATATAAAAAAATCTCAAGGGAAAATTCAACAATCCACTACATTCTTGTTAAAAATTAATTAAAAAATTATTTTCTATAAAACATCAATGATCAAGTAAAATAATTAATAAATTCAAAATCAACTAAGTAATATTTTCTCCTAATTAATAATTAATTAAATTATGTCAAAATTATTCACTAATACACATTGATTCATCACAATCATTATCTCTGAATTTTCTTACCTTATGTTCATTATGTATACATGAAATCATACACAATCAATTATTGAAACAATGAAAACATCTATTATGGAATATAAGATGTTAGGGATATAAGAATACACAAATTTATTTTATTTTAAATCAATGAATTCTTTTCCAATTATTTATTTTTTCTATAAATTATATACAGAACAAGTTATAAAAATTAAACAACACACTTAGTGTATAGAATTTATATTGATTAGAAATAAAAAATCTTTGAAATTTTTTTATATTCAGTTACTACCAAAGTAGTCTATTGAAATGTATTAATAATAAATTTATCATCTTTATTCCCTTGCAATTTTAGTTAGGGTGTGATGCGTCTTGATAACTATCATGTAACGTTTTATTATTTTCCTATTTAGAATAAAGGATTAGGCATCAACGTTAATGAACATCAATACACAATGGGAATTAAATATCAATATATTAAATTTTATTTCTCCCAAATATTTTGGTTTCAAATGTAAATAGTAGGGTCTCAAATTGAACAAAAAGTATTAATTCACTTCCATGTAGTAATAAGGTATAATTATACTGGTAAGGAAAATTATATATTTCTCATTTATTATCAAATAATTCTAATAAGAATATCTTCACATTTTTTCCAATCTATTCAGATTAAACAACTTCATATAATTTCCATATAGTCCAAGTTCCCTCTCTTCAATACCTAAATTTGTTATGTTCAGTATCAATAAGAATGTTGAATAATTATCCAAAAATGATTCCATTTGATGAAATTCCATTTCATATCTTTTATATAGTCTTGAAATACATCTATGGATCTTCGGGATTTAAATTTCATCCCTTCCAAGTGTTTATAATATACTTAGAAAATTCCAATCTATGTCCTATTTTATGCCTCATCATTATTATTTTTTTTATGTGATAAAATATTTCTATTATTTATTGGAAAAATATTACTGCCAAAGTAATCAAAACTAGTATTTTTTAAAATGATCACCACTATCACTGCATATTTATACATGCTCCTTATAAGAGAAAAATATGTCTTTCAACAAAAATTTTTACTTATAATGAACCCTTAATATTTTAAAATGTTGTTTACTGGACTCATTTTGATACATATTATTCAAAAAAACTAAAATGTATTCATTTATTTGACATTTTTAAATAAACCCATTGAATATATTCACCCATATAAAAAATAACATCCTCTTTCATTTTATATTATGGTTTCTCTTATATTCATTACATATTTCATATTAATTTTAATTTTTTAAAAGGCTCTAATGATTATCTATAATCATTAAACAATGTTTTAAAGTCAGACCAACTTTATAAAACTAATGAATTTGTTTTCAAATATCCCTATTTTCGACAACATAGAAATTAAGGAAAAATATATAAAATAAAAAAAATCATATTTGGAAATTATTTTTCATATTTATATATTCATCAAATTTGAACAAAAAAATTTATCCCAAAATTAGTATTTCAATTATTCATTGAATATTTTTTCACATTCTATAAAAATACATTTTATAAAACAAGTAGTGATAAGAGAATATATAGTCTATGAGTATTTTGGAATTCCTCTAAAATTGAATGTGAAAAATTAATCATTTGGGAAATAATAATTGTATAGGACAAAATTATTCTCCATTGAGTCAACGATTAGTAGAAAATTATAACCCCTTTGATTTTTTCACCCTAATTATCATTTATTTATAGTTTGAATTTTTTAACATGGAAAACCCATCACATCATCATTTTTTTGGATTATTTTTTACAGTAAATATTTTAGAGATGGGTGAATATTATCATCTATAAATTTTCTATAATGTAAATTTAAGCTTATGTTATCCATTTCATACACTAATCCGAATATATGATTCTATACAGTACATTTTTTAGAAAGAATACTTTATCTAAAATTTTGAAAAGTATATGAAACTTTTCATTATCTCATTTATCTATTAAATAAATCAACCTACTAAAAATTAATTAGAATCACAAATTATTTAAAATTAAAATTTATATTATGGTATAATGATAATTCGATAAAATAATCCCCCTTCGTTTAATCATTCATAAAAATATTATTATCCTTTGTTAATGTTGAATTTTACATCCTTCACCAATAATGATCACAATGGTCATAATATTTATGGTAAAACCTTGATGAATCTACTATAAAATACATAATTTTTAAGAAAAAATTTAATGGATCCTCTAATTTTGGTTAATTTAATGTTGAAATCAACATTATTTTTTCATTATCTATTAAATTTTCCTTCATTGACATTATATGTCCCGCCTAAGTATATTATATGATAAATAAATTGTAAGATCGTAAGAGTATCATTGATTAATATTATTAATAGAGTGTGGGGAATTATAGTTTTAAATTTTTAAACTAAGAAATGATAAATACCTCTTAATGTATTAATATTATTCTATGACTTCATTCTATAATCATAGTGACAAAATAATAATGGTAGATAATCAAATATATTCAATGTGTGTTTTTATCATATTCACAAATTAACTGATAAAACAAACAATAGAGAAAATGTAGTCTCAAAACTAACATTCAATTACATGAAAATTTTGATAGAATTTTAATAACAAGTAATAAAATAGATATTTAATGTATGAATAATATATAAGATATATTGAATTATTTAATTCTTCTTTACTTTGAGAGTAAGGTAGTCGGTAATCATGAATAAGGAAATCCACAGTTATATTCTTACTCAAATTTATTTTTTCCATGTCAGGAAATCCCCAGATACGAGGATCAAAATATGATATGTCTTTATATCTAAGGATTCCATTAATATTATGATCACTATCTGTATTCATATCCCTAAAATCCCTCAGTCTGATGCATATGATTCAGTATCTTCCAATCTAGAGAATCCTTAAATCACTACAACGATGAAACATGTCATCAAAAAAAATTCAAAAGGTATCAAATTGACATATATTCCTTAGAAATACAACAATCAAAAGTATTGAAGATACTTTGGAATGACATGTTCATGCAGAGATTACTTATGAAAAAATGATTTTTGAATGTGATAATCTCCCAACTCTTCAATTGACAATCTTTTTATAAGTGAGTCTATATTTATCATATTTTCATGTTATTTTTGAGTGACCAAAAATATCTAGCTCCTGACATCTCATAATGAAGTCATATAATTGAATATACTATGTCACTTTTTAGAACCATTAAAATAATAAAATTATTCCTTATGATCTAATCGAATAACATGTACTTATTTTTATAATCATTAGTCAGTCTGATGGAATTAAATGTCTATTTTTGATATGATTACCCAAATGAAATTTAGTCCAATACATATGTACCATGTTCAGTCCAATGGTGATTGGTTTTTTCAATTAATTATAACATGCAAAATTCTAACTATTATTTAGAAAAATGGTCATTCTGATGGATTGGACTCACATTTAATCTGATTTATCTTAATTAGTAATATAATGATTATATTTATAATAAATTATTAAATTTATATGTATTCTATAAATTAATTTTTTTCAACAAAAAATACCTAAAAATTGGTAAATTTATATTTATAAAACATAGTTATTGAAATGTGTTGGTGATATCCAAAACTAATGGAATATAAAAGTTATAAGTAAAACATGATATTTGACATAAATCAAACATTTCAAAGTTTATAAATAAATTTTTATATTCTCATCTTATAGGTCACACAGATAGTTTTATTAATTATTCTTCAAATAATATTGAAAAAACTGAACAACAATGGATGTGGAATTCAGTATCCCCTTTAAGAATGTTAGATTTTATAGGTGTCACATACCATTGTAATGTGAAATAATCACCACACATTTCCAAGAGTATGGTATTTTATGAAAATGTACCATGTGGAAATGTGATATTTTTATTTTATTAGTAATCATGATAAATTTAATGAGGAATGTGACATAATTATCCATTAATATAATAAAATTGTTTTCTAATACTTATTTTTTATATCATATAATCAATGAATGACATAGTGAAATTATATTCCCTTATTTTATTATTTTATTATTTAATCAATGCACACTCTCCATCATATTATTTTAATTATCAATACATGTTTATTGTTTTCATTTATAATCATTATCATCCCAACATTATTAAACACTGGAATAACCAGACTAACTTATTTACTATAGGATATTAGATATGTTATTCCAATATACAAGAGTTATATAATTATAACTATAAAAACTTTTTCATTTTATGAGTTAGTTTTACTGTATTAAATAAAAGGATATACCTCATATTCCATTAAAATTTTATATATGTTGATAAAAGGAATTATCTTATTACAATAAATTATTTTGAATAAAAGTGTTTTATATATTTCATTTATCCAAATAGAAGTATTTAGTCATATTCCACTTCAATGAATTTTAAAAATCACTGGAATTATTTTTTCATGAACATATATTAACATCGTTGTTTTAGTGGGAGATTATAATATTTTAGGGAATGTGGTTCTTGTATAAATGGGTATAATACTGTATTTCCTATTCCAAATTCCTCCATTGAGAACCAAAGACAATTTTCATATGAAATTGATTTAATTGTTAAATATTTCACTCCATATACCTCCTATTATGGATATGTTTCATCATGTATTTCATCTTCCCCCAACATATCTATATTTAAGTTAATATTTATGTGAGAATTAATATCATAATAAATTATAGCGATAAAGACATAATAAATTAATAGGTTTAGATGTTTGAAAAATTAAAAATAATGAATATTTTAATTTTATTATACTTATAATATCATCAATCCATGAAAAACATAAAAAAATAACTTCTTAATGATTATAATGGTAATAATGTATAAATAAAACATCTTTTCCATTATCTGTTTCAATATTCATATAATATTTATAATGTATCAACATACTAACGGTAAACAATGTATTCTCAATATGATTAGTGGGATAATTTGTAGATGTTTATAAATGATTTCAATCCATTATTGTTGGTTTAAGATATCCCATTTCAATTTCCATAGAAACATCCCCTGTAATGAGTTTAATACAATCCCACTCATCATCATCGAATGTAAAAGTTCCATTTTCCTAAATTATACAGTCTATGTTTTAGATCTCAAGAAAATTATTCTTGTGAGGTACCTATCATAGAATAAAAATATTACATTAATCATCCAATGGTAAAAGGAAAAATTAAATAAACCAATTCTTATTGTTAATTATGTTTTTGAAAATGATTAAGAATATGGAATCCTAATTAATGAAATAATAAATGGAAAATCCCATAGGATAATTTAAATTTTTTAATTTCCTAAATTATTTTCATTGTTTTCAATAAACTAAAAATATTTTTAATAAATATTCAAATGGGATTATATGTATGAATGATATATTTTCACTAAATTTAATATAATCCTTTAACAGTTACTTCTCATTAGGATATCTGGTTCCATAAATAAATTAACTATGATCACACATGAGCTCTTGTTTCTAGTCTACTTTATTATATTGATAGTGACCTAATTATTTTCTACAGATTAGATTTAATATTTCTCAATATTTTCCATATATTCTATATTCACTATATTCTTATTTGGTTATTAATTTCTGGGAATATTTCCGATGTATTTTTCACAATATTACATGGATATATTCAATTTTAACTCGCAATATTTTTCTACAAGCTACATAAATTTATTTTCTATATTATTAATACTTTAATGAGTGATTAAAAAGAGTTTTTCAACATTAGAAAAGTTATATAGATTGTTTATCAATTTTTTTTCTAACATCAATCAATTATTCAAAATATTATATAAAATATATATAATTCCCATTACTCGAATATCTTATTTTTCTAAAGTTGAATCTTATTAGAAAAAGGATCATAGTTGTTTCATTCTTTGATTTTGTGATGATGATATCCGTGGAATATATAAATTAATACATTAATGAAATTTCCTTTTTTTTCTTTTTAGCAATTATTTAATTGATTGATCTTTGGATAATTATATATTTTCTAACATGGAACATTTCCCATATACTATATTACAAAATCTTTCATATATTTAACCTCACCCCTTGATATGATTAATATTTCATATCATTAAAATATTCACGCAATGAATCAACAATGCCTTAATATGAATATTAACTAGGCCACATCATATCACCATTTATTATTTATTTTAAAAAAATTTAATTTAATTTATTGATTAGAAATATATTGAATGAAATTATAATTTATAGTAAATTTAAAGACAATTTCACTATTTAAAATACCTATCAATATTTTTCTCTTTGAATTCATATAAACCATGATAGATATCTGTTCCAAACCACTACTCATTTTATCTTTATAATTTCCACCTTCATCTAGTCTATGTGTATCCAATAAAATTAAATCCCTCAAATAAATACCTAAAAACAAGTGATGGAGGAAACTGGTGGTGAAAAAAATAACATTAATAATCTATAAATCATTCCCTATCATCCTGAATTGATTAAAATTATTTATTTACATAATTTTAAATCTATTTCCACTATTTTATTTTACACTTTGTAGGAATATATATTTTTAAAAATATTATAAATGATTACAAATGAGATGAATGAGTTATATTATATCTATAACACAAATTTCCTAACATGTTCATTAGAATAGTAAATATTTTTTTCAATTTATGATTATCATATGAATCCCTAAGAATATAAATAAATTCAACTATTATTACGAAATAGTTAATTTAGTCTACAGTAAACAATGAATTGCTCAATGAAATACTTGATGGTGCACTTTTATTACATTCTTTAATTCGACAACCTTTTATTGGGGGACAATATCATTTAAATGGATTCAGAAATAACCATAGTACATGAATATATACTATCATTAATGATATATTATCATATTTCTATATTTTTTATAAAAATAATTTGTACTAAATTTTATATTGAATCTTTAGTCGGTTATTCTCTTGAATGACTTTAGAGATATTAGGAAAACTAATATGAATGTATCTACTAATATCTAATATTAATGTGACAAAATATACCCCTAGAGATCTATTTTTTCACATTAATATAAAATTCTACTGAATTTTTTGATTATTGAAATCCTATGATGAATTCTAAATATGAATAAATAAATGTAATAAATTTTTTATTTTTTATTCTATATAATATTTATAGTGAATTCTAAAAGTCAATGATTACCAATATTTTTTCCTTTATAATTTCACTAAATGGTATTGGTGTAGTTGTGTAGTCTGAGGAGGATGAGGTTCGTACAAGATAATATGGTCATTGAATAATAATTATTGATAGTTTGTGGACATGTAAAAATGGTAAACATTGATGATAATAGAAAATTATTTTTTGTTATATATAAAATTATAAAGTGAGTGATGTTATATTATAAATATCAAAATATAACTCTAAATAATAGATCAGTAGGCTGATCTTGCATATGTTTTGGGAATTCTAGTTAAAATTATACCAAAAAATTAGATGTAGAAACATATGTGGGTGTCACTATCCCATCATATTATAGTCCCATTATTTATAGATTTTATTTATTGATATAAAAAATATAACCAATAGAAGAGAAGTTCTCTGTGTGTATTTCGATAATTTCGACGCACTATTTCATGTTGAATAAAAATTCTCATATTTCGGGAATGTCATTGAATGAAAAATTAAGATCTAATGGATAATTATTAAAATCAATATGATTATGATTTGATACATAAAGATTATTTCCTTAGAAGAACTGAGTGTCATGATGAGGATAATGAATCATCAGTCATGGATGATCATAATGAATATTTTCAAGCACATATTTAGTGGATAAGGGGTAGAAAAAATGAGTAGTTGGGGTGACAACCTAAGAAGGGGTGTAAGACTTCAGAATGTGACTGTGGAAAGATTTTTTCTCTTCAATGGAATTTTTTGTGTCACATTTTATAATTTTATCCCCATGATTTCAATTTTTTTAAAACTTATTTTTTCATATAAAATTTACCATGAAAATGGATTTTAATCTATGGCTTGCGATGTTCATGGATATATGAAATTTATTATAGGCGCAATTCCCATCAAGGATTCCTAATAATGAAAAACTGTTGTTGTTCATTTTTTCTAGTCTAAATTTTATTTATTCATAGTGTTTTACATTACATTCATAATTTAAATACTAAAGTAAATTTTTACCATTTAATATGGATGAACATCCACCTTTTATAGCTCCCTAAAAAAATTCCATGTTCCATATGTGATAAAATGAGAGAATAATTCAATTTAAAAAAAATATTTATTCAATTAATTATGTAATTCACTATAATTATAATTTTCATACTATTTTTTCCAAATTATGATATTTCATAGATTTATAAAAAACAAAAAATGTAGAATAATGTTTCTCCAATATTAATAATTCATAATCTAATCTTTCAATATAAATAAATGTCTTCAGAGTGTATGAATAATAAAACCATTTTTGTTATAAAAATAAATTTTTACATATTTAATCTCTATATCTTTATTATTTTTGTGAAAAAATCTGTATATTTTGATTTTTATTAGATAACTCTTTTCCCCTTGTAGCTCCATTATTATCTCCCTCCTTTGAGTATAAAATCCATAGTCATTTTCCATGTTCTCTTATTTTTTTCTTTTATATGAAATTTCATTTGAACAAATTTTAAAGGTTTAGAAAATTAATTTAAACAATTTTTAAATGATAATTATAATTACACATTCAATCAACATGTTACTAAGAGTACATACATGGCTCCCATCACATTTTTTTACAACCCTCTTCTTGGTTTCCCATCAATTGACATTGGTGTGTTATCATATTTTTTAATGAAATGGTTATGTCATTTAGCAAGGTTAATTTTTTTTACACATATGTTCATAGGAAAATCATACAAAACCATCATTTGAGTTCAATAATATTTATGGAATATATACATATAACATAAAAATGAATTCCCTAACATGGGGATAGATTCAAATAGTGATTAATAAATCTAACACATCACATTGGAGTCATGTTAGTGATTTGGATTCATCATTATTTTAGTTTTGTTCCCAAAAAAATAATTATTTTGTATCCTTTCATTCAATAAAAATATATAAATTGGGAATATTTAAAGGGAATTATTAGTTTACTACTGTCAAAATAGATTTCTGTAGCACTTCTCCTAACCAAATATATCATTTCATATAAATTAAATTCTCATGGTTTTGATAATATTAATGTAAACTAAGATAAAATGAAAGTATAATTTATATTATAGATCATTTCATTACATTCAATTCACGTGTTGCTAGAAAATAACAGTCAAAATCACAATCATCAATATTTCACATCAACATCAAATTATATCATCATGATAGAATATACATAATAAGAAAAATACTTTAATTGTCAAAACAATCAGATATAATATATACAATGATTTGAATATATACTTATATAAGAACTAACATTGACACTTCAATTTTATTATGATCTTATTAGGGGAATGAAATACTCAGACTTAGTTATTTTTAATTGCATCCTCATTTATAATGAAAGTATAGAAATCACCATCTCATTATTTTCATTAGTGTCATTATTTCATTAATAGTCGTGAAACATCCCTTTATCTAACATCATGTAATTTACCTACCATGATAATTCTTTTTATTACATGTATAATGTCACAATGAATATGGATTGATTGATTGAATTTATAACTAATATTATCGTGATGATATTCTTATTCACAAAATATAATATTTTTTCCCACAATAAAAAGGATATTTAATAAGAAAAACTCAGTAAAATATACTATAAATTCTAAAAGAAAAACAATAAAAATTTATTTAGACATATTAATCTCCACTATTAGTGGTTTCTCCTTTTGATTAGGAATAATTGTAATAAATTTTTTTAAGGGGATAAATAATTCAATAATAATGTGTTTTAAGGTAGTCGTGTTTTTCGTGTGGATTATTTTAATTCATTATATTAATGAATTGGATTTGTATTGATGCGTGAATTAAGATTAATTAGTCTTATATATAAATAGTTCTAACCAGATAACCATAACTATGGGTAATGTCTCCCTATTGTTTATGATATTTTTGGGAAATATTATATCATTTATTTATATTTTTTATGATTATATTTTTATGAGGATGTGAATAATGGGGTAATATAGAGTGATTTATTTATGGATAAGGGGGTATTATATTATATTATTATACACAACCATATTTTTGGTACGTCTCTATTAGGTATTAGGTTAGATGTGGTGACATAAATATATAAAAGCGGAGGCATTATCATGTTCAATTAGAATATGGGATTTAATTTTATAGTACATTATGTCCACTGAGTAAATAGTGATATTACACAAAGCACATTGTTGGTTGAAAAAAGATAATGTGGAAATTCTATGAGAAATGTTTTTAATATTAAAATTAAATTAATTTTTCCACTCGTTTAATTCAAAATAATTTTTTGAATTTCCTTGTTTTTTCATTATTTCGTCATTAGAAATTTTCGTTTAAATTCTCAATTCATAATCTAATAATTGATGAAAAATGATGATATAATATTGAAACATGATACAATTAACACTAATTATGTCTTGGTTATTTTTAGATGTTTTTGGTGTTTTTTGAAAAACCTTTTTCAAGTTAGTTGGATTTTTTATTGTTTTTTATTTAATTTTATTAATAATTTATCATTACCTCTATAGTAAATAATTTGAATAATATTTATTTGTATGACTACAATCTTACATATTATCCAATTATTTTTTTGTGATAAATCTTATTTTTACCCTTGTGTTGTGAAATTATATTACATTAAAGAAGGTTTAAATTTAACAACTAATGTGATTAAAATCATTGATTTAAATAAATTTTTATATTTATTAGATGATAAATAATACCATTTTTTTGGACGATTATATTGTGTATTTGATGGTGTTGAGCTTATTAAGGATTACAAAAGTTATCATTTATGGAGGCATTGGATATAATTTTTTAGTCTATTTTCGATAAATCGATGGTGACTACCATATTAGTTTTCACCGGGAACCTAATAAACAAATCAGTGGGGTTTTCCCTATAATAATTCCAATGTAAAGCCTATAGTACATCACTAGGTACATGGTGGAGTCTTTTTTATTTTTTTGGTGGGTATCTTTATCCATTCATAATATTTTATTTAATACAAATTAATATTTTCATTGAGCCTCAGACTCCATGTTTTGATGAAACCTATAGAAGAGATTTCATTTTGATATATACTTAATTCTATATCTCCACATTTAATTATCAAAACTAACGTTTTTCCTTCCCTAATTTCTTTTAAATAAATGTAAAATTTTGTTAGAAAATCTATGCTTTCATTATAAGTTTTTTATAGTAATGAAGATTAAAGTTTTTTAGTTATTTGTCAAATTATTCATGAAATAAAAAACATTTAATGGAAAATAAATATTAATTTTTTTTATTTTAATTAATATTTTAATATAATTTGAAAGGCGTTTGATTTTTTAGTATTACATTATTTTTTAATTAAAGTGATGAATTATTTGTATTAATTATTTGGAATTTTTTAATTAAATAATTTGATGAATTTTTGGACTTTAATGTATTGGTTTTCTATGGGTTTAATTATAATTTAATTATGAAAATTGATTAATTAAAAATGATTGATTATGGTATTTTTATTAATATTTATTTAGTCTTATTTAAGAAATCATTATAATGTTCAGAGATTATCAATGTTATAATATTTGGTCTCAACCATTCATGGGGATTAATGTTATTATTTGAATATTCATGAGACATGTTATCTAAATTAGTAATAAATAATTAGATTTTTATTGGAAATAATAATCGTTTTTAATAGATATATAGATATATGTTGTCAATGTATTACCTTGGGATTTAACAGTTGATTATTTATTGATATTTAATCATTTTTTCTTCCATAAAATTCATTATTATTTCTCATTTGGATGATTTTTTTAAAATAAGACATATAATAATATAATCATTGGATAGTGGTATGATTAAAAAATTTCATATTTTTTTAATGAATTTGTTTAATTTTTTTCAATCATAGTTATGAATTTATTTCGAATAATTTTATTTAACAATAGTTTACATAATAACTAGAAATATTAGAGATAGTAAATTTTTTATTTTTTATTCCTAACATCTTTACATTTATTTATAACGGTTTTACTCTGTTAATTCAATTAATAATTTTTAAAATTAAGAAAAAAAATTTATCATAAACATGAATTTTTTGCAGTTTTTCATTAGTTATGGATACGTATTAAAATTTAATTGTTAATGTTTTTATTTTTTATAAAAATTCTATTATTTTTTTAAGGAATTATAGAAGTGACATTGGGATCATGTTTCAATTTTTTGACATGAATATATTATGAAAATGTGTGACATATATTCATTTAACCTAATATTTTAGTAATAAAAAAATTTAAATGCAGACATTCATGATAAGTAACATTGAGTTATTTTAGTAAAATATGACATGAAGTTTAAAGTAAATATAGAATGGTTTTAAAATGAATTATAATAGTTTTAAATCTTGTGAATATATGTTATTTTATAATTAAAATCACTTCTCTTCAGAATAACATTAATTACTAATATGTTAATGAATAATAATTAACACTGGTTAGGTTCATCGGTGATATTGTAATGGATGTGTTATGTTTAGTGGAAAATATAAATATGGTTAATAAATATTTTTTATAAAAATTGAATGAATATTTATAAATAAATGTTGTATCAATTTTCGTAAACAATCATGAAATAAAATTTTCCACAAAAAAATTTTGAACTTGTGTTATTCTATTTATGTAACTTATAATAATTTAAAAAATTATTCATTAAAATTTTATATTAATTAATATCTTTTTTAATGAAATTATATTATTGAAAATTTTCTTTCTTAAATTTTTAAAAGGGTAAACTATAATTAATAATGACTGACATAGAAAAACATTTATTGTGATAAATAATTTTCTATATGTTCATATTTTTTAAAAATGATTTTCGATTGAAAAAGTTATATACACAACAAACGTTTAATTTTGTACACATATATCTTAACTATTCCTATGATATATCTTATAATATATTAGAGTTATAATAAATATGTGTTATTTTTGGAAATTTTTGATAAAGAATACTTTAAAATGATTGAAAAATAAATGTATTAATTTTTATCTATTTTATAATTAATTACTAATTAGGATTAAAATTAACAAGCCTTCGATTAATAGTCGTGAATATGTTTTTCTTTTATTTTCATCACATTAGTGTATTTAATGTAATTATAATTCTATTAATTATTTGATATCATTATTGATGTTATCATACTAAATTATTTTCAGTGTTGTAACATATTCGTGGATTAACATATCTGTTATGTCATGTCTATATATAACATTGTTTTGTATAATTTTTGATTATTCTATTGAATTGTAAATATGAGATTACATATTATTTTATTATGTTGATAATGTGGATGTTATAATTAGTGATATATAACATATTGGGGGTACTGCATTGTTATATCAAGCATGTTAAAAGGTGATACACTTATATTGTAATAATTGTTTCTGGATATTCTACAAGCTGAAGGATGGGTTATAAAAACCTAATGAGTTTATTGAGTTCTATGAATTATTATTTAATTTCAATATCATAATGGGATATACTACATGATTATAATAAATTAGTAAAAACCATATTCATTAACATGGATAGTGATACCAGTGGACTAATAGGATTATTTCTCATATTCAAATTATAATTTAGGTTTCATGTATTTTTGTACATGTATACACCCTCATTGTATACAGAGTAATTTTTTTTACTTCACATTGATATATATGGTATTATTTACTAATCAATAAAAGTATTTATTTATTTTTAATGAACCTAATTAGTTATATATATATTTATGTGTTCATTTATTTACAATTTTATTCACTCTGTGAGTTGAGACACCATTGATGGTTTCTTAGAGAGAACTTATAATTAGGCCCTAAATATTCACTCTAGTATATGTAAATTTTAAAATACATAATTTCTAGAATGATTAGGAATGTTAATTTATTTTTTATACCTATGGTTTTTATTTTAGTTATTATTATAAGAGAATATATTTTCTATACTCCGTTTTTGGGGATTAGAAGGGAATTTTTTGAAGGATTAATATCAACACATCACCAGTTATATGTTGATTGTTATTCTAATGTATATATTAATGTAATATTTTTTTCCTTTTGTGAAGTATTTATATTTATTGAGAATATTTTTTGTGTACACAGAATATATATTGATATAGAGTCATTTATATTATATTATATTATATTAATATATGAGGAATCAACAATTTTAAGGTTACTATATAGAGTTAATAGGTTTCATGTTTATATTTGGTAGCAACCATAATAAATATGATTTATTTTAGTCTTTATAAAAAAATCATGAAAAAAATTATTTAGTAAATGGGTAGATAATTCCTTAATAAAAAACATAAATATAAAACAAATTCCACCATTCCATATAGATTGAGAAATATTGTAGGGGCTTCTTGAAGAATGAAATAGGTACATTTTGAATATCCATGATTAGTTTATTATTAATTTAATGTGTGGTAATTGTGAATTTTTACATAAGATTACTAAATATAAATATATGTTTTATATTTTAATATATTTAGAAATATTAAATATAGAATATATTATTTTGATTCTTTATATGTTAAAATGAAGTTATAATTGATTCAAGAGTGATATATTTATAATTACTAATTATTTAATTGATATATTATTATTTAAATAATTGATAGTGAATTTAATTACACGTGAAAAAAGATTGTGAAATGAAATTTAAATGGGTTTTTTCGAGGTAAATAAATAAATTTTCGATTTATGTTATTTCATTATTGTGATTTATGTTGAATGTAGAATGAGTTATGTTTAAATTAATCCAAATTTTAATCTTGGATGAATTTTTATTTTTTGCATTTACAGATTACATTGTGATAAAAATGATTAAAATACATTTGTTTTATTTTAAGATGGATTTATAGAGTATTTTGATAAGATATGTAAGGATATATATTATAACATCCCATATCTGCCACTCCATGATCCTATACTAAAATCCATAATTTTATATTCCTGGCGACTATGATGAGAATTGTGACCCAGAATCATTCTATGAAAAAAATAAAAAATTAAAATGAAAACATGAATCACATACATTCAAGAGGACCTTTTAGAATTAGATATTATTGAATTAGGAAAAACTATCACATAATAAATTCATGAGATGTTAAATTTTTATTTCTCGATCTTAATCCATCCTTTCATTATCAATATAATATATCATCATTTTCCATATTAAATTCCTTCTATATATTAATTTTTTATAATTGTTCTTTAAAAATATTTTGAAAATAAATAAAAGAAGGGTGAGCTCAAATTATTACTATGGGTAAATAGTAGGATAGAAAATTGAATCACATCAATGAGCATAAGAGTGCATGAGGGTTTCATGGAACAATCACTGTGCATGATAGAATCATAAAATAACACACACCCATAAATACCTAGAACATATAATATGTAAAAATTTCAATGGAAATAGTCATCACACACAACAATCAAGGGCCATGTGATATGAATCTCGAGCATTAGAAACAATATAAAAACCATCAAGAATACAGAATCAAATAATGTTATATTGGTAAATCATTATAAATTTCATTTTTTGAATAGAATGAATATCTAGTTGACTTCTATACATTCTTCATTTACAAATGTAATAACAATTAAATCTGATTCCATTAACAATGCATTGGATCGAAATCGGGGACTCACCCTTTGTTAGTATATTATATAACCTTCCGTATTTCATTTATCATGGAACCTCCCATCATTGGTATATCATAAAACCACAATTAATTGATTTATCATGTAACCATCCATAAAATTTTCTTGCGTCGTTGCAAAATTTTCACAAATAAAATCATTCATAAATTCACTGTTGAAAACAAAAATCCCTTTAATAACATCAGTAACACATGGAAATGTAACATATTGTAACACCCTGAGATTTTATGAGATATATTACTTTTAATTTTTTCGATATATTTTTGTGTACGCTACTCCAAGATTAGCTTTCGCTATACGCAACACCTTATTAGTTTGCCGTATACACAACAATATTCTTGGCTCGTGTTACACACAATTTCATGTTATTTTGGTAAAAATTATTCAACATAACATTGAGTATAGATTTTGATCAATTTATAACTAAACTATATCTTCAATATGTTATATGAAAAACCAAAGGAATATTTCCCTAAACTCAACTCTGACATGTCTTGCATTACACGCAAGAGTGGTCTTCCTCTATAGCTTGTGTTGTACGCAATAACGAGTTTCACTAAACAATGATATATTATTATAATATTATGAACAATACTTTATGAATTGTATTAACCAAATTTTGAATATTATAATATTATAATTCATCTTACACATTTTCTTTAATGAGATATGAAAAGAAAATAAATTTTTTGATAAAAGAAGTATTTTAAAAAAATGTTGTTTTACCGCATATTGATGGTGCACCCATTTCAAATATAAATTTTGAAAAGTTAATAACTTCAATTTTATAAAATAAACTTCTTCTTTTGAATCAGGATATAAAAATTTACATTGGATAAAATTTTGATACTTTTTTGATAACTTTCATATTTTGATGAATAATAAAAATACAGTAAATTGTAATTAAAAACATATTTTTTCATCATGATAATTTATATTGTTAAATTATAATATTTAATGGTTTTAACATATAAATAAAAACTATTTTTACCATATAAAATAATTCAAGCCATTTCCAATAATTTAACATTGAATTCATTGGTAAAAACATTTCAATCATTGATAATGTTTTAACTTTTAGAACCTATTTTCTTAACAAAGGGATTAATTTAAAATTAATTATTTCTACTTCTGTGTATTGAATTTTCAAAAATGGATTCCATAATATTATTCAATGAATCCAAAATATGTTAATAGGTTACTTTTATTTTATTTTTTTGATATTATAAATAGTAACAATGGTAATTTTAATTTACTATACTTAAAGGTAAATCAGGTAATTAAGGGTAAAAATTAGATTATAAAATTACCCTAACACCTTCAAAAATTCTATTGGATGTATTAAATTTGACCAATATCGCCCTAGGGTTGGAATAGATTAATTTCATGGAATTTGACCATGAAATGTATATAATGATTATTAAAACCCAAGATAGTGACAACAAGTCACTCTCTTATATCTTATAAGTGTAATAATTTTAATTTAGTGATAAACTACATAAAACAACGAACCTGAATAGTCTACAGAAAGATAATAAAATTATCTATGTCCTGTGAATTTATTTAGTATTTTTACGGATTAAATAATAATAATTAATTATGACACAATAGTGATGTTGAAATTATTTTATCGATTGAAATATCACATAAATGTTTTCAAAAATATTAAAATAAATATTATATGAACTATTTAATGTGATACAAAAATTTTCTAGATAAATATGGAATGTAATTAATCTATTAAAGATTTTATTTCGATCATATCTTTGGTGTGGATTTTATTTAAACTCAAATACATTAATAGTGTTAAAATTGACACTATTGTTATATTATAAAAATAATATATTATAAAATTTTTTAAGAACAACTAGAATCTATAAAAATTATAAATTGAAATTTATATGGTGGAAAATGTCATAAATTATAAAATTATGGACAATTCATAACACATAAGTAATTATTTATCATAATGTAAAATTTAGAATATTATTACCACAAATAAAATTAAATATATTAAATAAGGATAAATCAAGTTGAAAAGGTTTAAAATAATTTCCCAACATGTATAAATATTATTGGTTGATGAGATGACAACCTTATATAATCTAAAATTCGTATTTGAGTAATTTTTGGATGTTTTTATGTTGGGGTTGAATTTATTATAAATTAATATATCTTATGAATCCAAAGGTGCCCCTCCCCTCCCTTATAAAAGGGCACATCCTCCCTCTCCTCCTCACACTATCTTGAGCCTTCATGCTAGGCCAAACCCTTCCAATTTATTTTCTCCACTTCCCTATAAACAAACTAGATGTCTTGGTCATCCTTACAGACCCACTTTAGTTCCCTAAGAGGAGGTTTAGTAGAGGCGCGTTGAAGAATAGGTAATATCTTTTACCGATTCATTAAAATTCATTTCTTCTTCTACTTCCTCTTAATTTATTGTTTAATAATAAATTAATAACAATAGTATCACTCATATACTGATATGTTATTATAAATATGAAACAACCCTATTTCACCTTCTATTCATCCCACAGAATATGAAATCACCGCGTGTGTGTACGTACGGAATACCGTCTCCACGCCGTGGTGTAATCTATTTTCGACCATCACCTTACATGGATGGGTATAATGGTGTATAGAATAACTATGTATTATCATTATAACATGATACTAATTATGAGATATTCTACCATCCTCTCTAATACCATTCAATAATTATGGAAACGATATCATCACTCGTGCGTACGTACGGATTACCGTCACCACGACACGATGAGATTCATTCTCCATGTTAACCATTCAAAAATGATTATAAAGTATATATATATTAAATAATAATGAAATATATGATATAATAATTCTACTGGATTTATATATATATATATATATATGTGTCATCTACTTACTTCCATTCAAGGAAATGAAAAAAGCGATAATGCGTACGTACGGTCTACCGTCTTCATCAGGGGTGTATTTCATTTCATTTATCTAGATATTATATATATATATATACTGAATATATATGATAGATAAATCATTTATTACATTCTGTAGGTAATTTAATCATGATATAAGTTATAATAATATCAAGAACAACATGTCCAAACACGTACGATAAATGAAACGATTTTACCAAAAACGCGACTTTAACATGGAAATGACAGATGAACAGGTAATATAAAGTCATAAGTGAATTATATATGATATAGTAAGTATTATTATGGTTCTGTAACATGTTAATAATATGTTTAAACCCACTATATAGGAGTCACAGAAACATATGGATGCAATTGGACATAAGGTATGGGAAAAATTTGAAATATCATTTTTATTCGGGATTGGTTATACGTAAATATTTATTGGGGTTATATTTTTCATCCATGTCAATAAAAATGTTTTCATAAAGTGTTTAATATTATTATTTGTATTTTTAAAGTCATTTTTCCCCTTTTTTAGTTTTAATTTGTGTTATGGAAAGAATCATTCTTTTGTTTACCATACGTGGTACTTTTCTGACTTTTCCGTTAAAAGTACGTGGAGAATGTTTTTTTTACTTATACGGCATGAATGGATTTTTACGGTTTCATATCACCTTTTCATCATCAAGAATACTCTACAAGATTTAATGAATATTTTCAAAAAAATCATTTCTTTTAAAATTTGGTGGCATTTTATGAAAAAAAATGATTTCGAAGTAGAAAGGATATTTTCCTCAATAATTAATTTCAAGTGTTTTGTCATAACTATTTTCCATCTAAGATGACATTATATAGCATGTTTATGTTTCATGTATAATGTATCAATTATTTAAATGGTTTTATTTTTATTATGATGAAATGATATACATTTTCATTATATGGATTATGCCACGATGAGATGATGTTTATGAAACCCATTTTATTTATTAGGTTATGATGAATGATTTAGTTTTATTTTGTGGCACATGAAAGAATGATTTATTTATGAGATGGTCGGGACCTATATCTACCTACAATGCATGGGTAATGATTTATATCTCATGAGATAGATATGGCTGGAATGAAAACTGAATTTGGTTTAGTAATACTGGGCTGGAACGACAAGTAAACCTGGTTCAGTAATGGACTTTGTCCACTATAATGGTCTTGGCAGCAATGCCTTGGATACTAAGAAAATCATAACATGTTATTAATGGATTCACAATTACATGTTTTATTCTGACTCTATTTTATCATTGTTAATGTTCTTTTATGTTCTATGCCTTATGCACTACCAAGATTCTTGTCATTACTCATGATATTTATGTTTTATGTTCATGTTGTTACGTTCAAATGTTTAAGGATTGATTTTTATTCTCCATGGTCACCCATACTGATCATTTTAGCACACCCTTTTTATGTTTTCTTTTCCCCAAGATATAAATAAATATTTAGGTAAAACAACCAAAGTGTAAGATCTTTATGAGAGATGTTGAAGATCTTTCAATATGATTAGAATATCATGTTTCGAGTTTCCAAAGACACTAAACTAATACGGTCTTTTGTCGTCTGTTTTCTTTCATGTATTAAGTATTCATAAAAATTAATGTAATGTCTATATACGTCATGAATTGGGTCTCTACAGTTGGTATCAGATAGAAGGTTTAGTTACCCTTTGGAAACTAGAATGCGAAAAAATTAGTGAAATCCCTAGAGACATTTCTAAGGTATGTTTAGGGATGTCCATAAGGTTCAGTATACATATAGGTTATAGTCCTAGAATTATGGTAAAAATCATATAATTAAACATAAGATGTTATATATATATGGTAATCCACCTTGATTATGTAGTTTTCCTAGAATTATTTTTGCCTCTCACACTATTCTTTTTGGGTTTTAGATGATAGCTGGAACTCGAAGGAATTGTGTTGATCAATGTAATAGACAATGCAATGATTGTCCTCCTGAACTATCCTATGTGATGGGATGTAGAGTGAATAATATTATTGCTATAACTACACAAGCTATGAATCATTATGGACTTCCAAAAGAGTAGAGAAAGGAACAATACTTTATTGAGTCCTTCGCGAGGCAACGCCCACCTTCTTTTAATGGGGATTCTTATCCACTTATTGCTGAGTAATGGATCAGTACCATTGAAACCTTAATTTCCATACATTACTATTTGGAGCATGAAAATTTTATTATAGATATTTAACATTTAGAAGGTGAACCAGACCAGTGGTGGAGTCTAATTAAGAATATGAGGCCCCATGATGAAATTGAATCCATGGAATGGGATGAGTTCAAGACTTGCAAGGTATCCATCTGGCTTTATCGTCCAACCAGAATGTAAAGTTGATCGATTATTCAGTGTATTAAAACCAAGTCATTGAAGGGTATTAGCTATAAGATTCTTAAGTATCTATGAAGAAATTGTGTGTTGTGCCATCAAGGTAGAACTGGAAGTTGGTGTTACATATCCATCTCATGGTTTTGACATGAAATTAAATATGGAGTTCTAGGAAAAATATCAAAACAATGGTTAAAATAAGATGAAAGTGTTTTATGCTCATAGTGTGGAATGAAGCACGGTATAGATTTTCTTAAGGGACTAAAACATGATTTATTTGTGGAATAGAAGGTCTTTGAGCATCTCAGTTTCGATGTAATGGAAAAAATTAGCTAATGATGTGAATAGAGAAAAGACTATAGAGAACACACCACCAAAACTTCAATGCTACTTGTGCAGGGAAAAGGGGCATTATGCAAACCAATTCCCTAATCCAAGGGTTAATGATGATTGACATCAACAAAAACTTAAGGAAAATGAAAAAGGAAAGTCACATGCAATAACTATTTGAGTTTTTGAGTATTACAACGATGCGGTGGAATGATTATGTGTTCATATAACGGGATTCAAAAATAATGTTGTGGAATATCAGTTATATTATTGTGGAATATTGGAATATCTATGTATTGGTTTACTATTGTTTTCAATAATTATATTGTACCGGTAACCATGAAATGTGATTGAAATATTTCCAAAAGAAGATGATAGTCGCATAATGAATGGATAAGGAGAAAATAATATGTTTGATATTATTAATGAGCTCATGACTTATATAAGGAAAAAAGTGACATCATGGTTTGAGTATAATGAATTTTTTGGATTTTTTTATATGGAAAGAGTTACCTTTTGACAGAATTTATGTTTTCAATAAGGTTATATGGTAATTAATGTAGCAAGAGAATACAAGATTAAGGTATTCACTTGTTTGGAATGCGATCAACAAGATATATCTTATGATATTTGGCAGATAAAAGATGGTATTAAAATGCATGGCAGATGGCATCTCTAGTAATATTTTTCTTTATACAATGACATTGGAAACAACTTTTTTGGATAAGAATAAATATTGGAATGGATTAAGTTAGACATCAGATATTATTTTTTAAGGATAGAACATTTTTATATTATTTCAGAAATTTATAATAGTATTGTTTTAGAAAAAGGACAACCCATAGGATGGGCGACAACACATCTTGTCGGACATGGCTACAGGAATTGATCCCACAACTGAAGTGTGATAGGCCGTTACCACCTACCACAAGCCTACAGAAAGTCCCTAGTTTGTTGAAATTTGTTTTATTTTATTACGTTGTATTATAGATGAAGTATAAGTCCATTTTTGGAACCATATGAAGTGCATTGTGTTGCATTTGTTGTCAATGAGGCATGAAGTTGTCTTGGAATGAATGGAAGTCAAGGAATGTCACGATGTGAATGACAAAGGTTGTGATGGTGTTGGTGGTGAAGGAGAATGGCCATGGAACATAGAGGAATGTCACTTAGGAGATTCACTAAGTGGCATTGGAGAATATGGTTGAAACATTCTCCATGTAAATCTGACGATTGTTGAGCTGTTCTTTAAGTTCCAAGAACTTGTATCAACTGGATACAATGTCACAACATGATTAGAAGACCATGCATTGTCTTCACAATGCATGAGGAGATGAAGAGAGCCATCCACAACTTGACAATGTGAATGTACTAATCCTTAGTGCATGACAATGTGAATGTGATCCAACTTGACCTCTAATTGGATCATTGAAGAACATTGAAGAATTATTTGATTCAGGAGCTTCGGTTGATGGAGAACCTTCAAAGAATTCACTCCTAAGTAATGAATATTTGTTTAAGAAGTATGGAGGAATTCTAAGAAGAAGAAGAATAGAGATGGGAAGAAGATGGCTTGGAATGTGGCATTTGGCATGAACTTATGGAAGAACATTGTATTTGACAAAGTATTATTCTTTACTTTGCCAAAAAATTGGGCCACCAAGGAGGCCAGCCGAGGGTCCTCACCCAAGGCACATGTGGGACTCAAGGTCACCACGCCCATGGGGAACCCTCAAGGCCAGGGCAGCATCCTTGAGGCAGGGGCGCACCCCAAGGACACCGCATGGGCGCCTGGGGCACGCCCGGAGGAGCGCAGGGGGCCGTGTATAAGCCCCTGAGGGCACGCGGTGGTGAAACCCGCGCGCCGGAGGAGCATAGTGGGCGCTAGAGCGCGCCCGCAGGAGCAGAGAGTGGGCGCAGAGCGCGCCCGCAGGGAGAACACGGTGCGGGGCGGCACCGTGGAGGGAGAGAATTCAACTGGCCGCTCATGGGAGCGCCAGGCTGATAAACCGCGGAAAAATCCCGCGGCGTTTCGATGTGGGACGCGCAAATTCCACCGGGAGCGAATCCCAGCCGCTCATCTGATCTCGCGGCCGATCCGAGCCGCTCATCTAATCCCGCGACGCCACGATCTGATCCAGCCGTCCGATGTCTTTCGATCACCTGATCCGACGGCTGCCGCTTCGTCCTCAACCTCGAGCCAGGCCGAAGCCTCCCCGCGACCGCCGCTGAACCAGGCGACTCCCGAGCACCTGTTTTTGAGATTCCGGCCACCTTTGAAGGATCTGAAGGCTCCATTGAGCTCGTCTCTCCACACCGAACCTAACCATGCTATAAAATAAGCATGCATGCAATGTTTGGGAGATTTCGAACGAGGCCGAGGCAAAACGAAGTTGCTGAGGCCATGAGGATTATTGTTTTGCATGTATTGGGTTTAAACCGAGGCTGTGCATGCGTTATGAATCGCATGCACGAGGAGAAACAGAAAGAAAAAGAACCCGCGTTGAAACAGACGAAAGAAAATAAAGATTTGAAAGATCTTTGAAGATCCGAAGATTTTGGGGATTTGTGATTTATCCCACGCGGAAGGCAGAGGCTCTCCTCGCCTATAAAGAGAGGCCGAGACCTCTGAATTGCTTGCTGATCCTTTGTTGAAGATCCGAAGTCCCGTGAGAGCACCGTTGCCTCGTGAAGAAGACCCTGCGCGCACCACTTGCGCGGCAGCAGCCCGAAGCCGTTCTTGGCTTCGTGTGTTCCTTTTGCGCATCCCTTGCGCGAAAGAAGTGAAGGGGAGACCCCTGCGCGCTAATCCTTGCGCGGCAGGAAGAACCCAGGGCCGCGGCACTCTGCGCGCCCACGGTTGAAGCCCGAGGTGCTTTGCACCCGAGGTCTTGCACGCCCCTGTGCCGTGCTCCTTGCGCGCTCGAAGGCTTTCACTCCCGTGGCTTGTGCCTTGCACGTGTGCGCCTTCTGGCTTAAGCCCACCACACCTTGCGCGGCTTCCCCTTGTACCAAGACACCTTGCGCGCCTCCTTTGAGATCAAGGCAGTATACCACACTCATTTTGTGTGTGTGTGTGAAGTGAAGGAGTTCGGGTTGTGTTTTACACACATTGTGTGTGCCAAAGAAGGCCGAAGCCTTGCGCGGCAGTGGAGAAGAGGAGAAGCACATGGGCAGTGTGTGTGCAAAGTGGACATGAACACACCTTGGCCGAGACTTGCACTCTGTGTGTGCATTTGAAGAAAAGGCAGTAGCCTTGTGTGTGTGCTAAGTGAACAAGAAGACCACAACTAAACCTAAGTTAGTGTGTGTCAAAGAAAGAAGAGGTCATAGCCAAGATTGTGTGTGCAAAGTGAAAATACACCCTACGGGCATTTTTGTGTGCAAGATAAAGTGAAAGGCCAAGTGTGTGCCAAGTGGTTAGCAGACCACACTCATTAAGTGTGTGTATAAAGTGAGCAAGAAGTTGGCCGAAGCCTAGGTGTGTGCACAAGAAGGGAAGAAGGCCATAGGCATTTGTGTGTTCAAAAGAACTAAAAGGCCGAACCTAGTGTGTGCACTAAAAGTGTAAACACCTAGAAGTAAAATAAGGAGTGACCCACACTAAAGTAGAACACACTCTAAGTGTGTAAACAAATTGGTTAAAGTGTGTGAAGGAGAAAGAAGGTGTGTGTGCTATATTTGATTACACCCTTTGTGGGTTTATTGCACCAAGAGAAAGAGGAGAGTGCATGCATGCATGCATGCACGTGCACACGTGAAGAAAGCCAAATCAGTGGTGTGCATCTGAGACTGGACCAGACCGAAGATAAAGATATTATTTGTCTGAGCATTCAGTAATTGGAGAGAATCCGGGGCATCCATAGAAGAAGGTGATAAAGCCCGAGCAAGATGAGAAGACCTGTTCACCACAAGTGATCAGAATAAGAGCAAGGCCAGCAGTCTTTATCCCAGACTGCTGAAGATACTTGAAGAAGCTTAAAGAGAAGAAGAGCTACTCGTGTGACTCGAGGAGCCAAGAGAAGACCCTGTGTGACTCAGGGAGGAGAAGTCTTCAGTGGGATTCTGGAGCAGGCCAGTGGGACTCTGGTAACACTGTGGGACGCAGTATAAAGACCCTCCTGTGGGACTCAGGAGAGATACAGTGGGACTCTGTATCGACCATTGTAATTCTAACAAGTTATAATGGGAGAATCCATGCTGAGAGAGCATGGCAAGGATGTAGGCCTTTGGTGCCGAACCTTGTAAATCCTTGTGTCCTGTGCCTTTTCATTACTGCATTATCCAGGAAAGGTTGAGAGATACAAGAAGAGTGGATCAAGGCTTTAACCAGCCATAGAGGTTTAATTGATTAAGAATCAATTAGTAAAAAGTTTTAAGGGATCACTGATTCACCCCCTCCCCCTCTCAGTGATTCACACTGATCTGGGCACTTCAATTGGTATCAGAGGGAGGTTACCTCTAAAAGATCCAAGGGAGTCTTTATGAAGTGCAGATTTGAGGAAACGAGCGACCAGCCTCAAATGGAGATATCTGCCAAGACTCAGAAAAATAGAATGAAGAAACAGGCCAAGAAGATGAAGAATGCCTGTCCTAGCTGTGATGAAGTTGAAACAATGAATGATCTTCAGAGTGCACTCAAATATCTTCAGAAGACAGTTCCCATGGAAGTGTCAAAGTGTATAGCTACATGCATCCATGATCTTCATGAAGAAAAATCACAGTTAGAAGAAGAAGCCAATGCTATGGAAGATCAGCTGGCTAAAAGGGTTGGCATTACCAACACTCTCAGAAAGCTGGTAAATGCCAAAGATGAAACAGTATCTCTTTGCAATGAAAGATATGAAGACACTTGTGAAGAATTGCAAAGAAGCCTTTCTGAGAAAGAAATCTTTAAAGTAATAATCAAAGATGTTGTCCATGCACTGGAAAAGAGGCACAAAGTGTCAATGGTTGTCAGAGATGCTCAACTAAAAGACAAAGTCAAAAGGGTAAAGGAGCTTGACAACTCATTGCTTGAAATGAAGCAGATGCATGAAGACCAGATAAAACAGCTAGAAGAGAAATGGGAAGGAAGGCTAAGAACAGTTGAGGATGAGAAGAACTCCCTCAACATGAAGTGTTTAGAATTAGAGGTGATATTGAAAAATCAGCAATCACCCAAAGCCAAAGCCTCCCAGTCAACTGAAAGGAGAAATGTTGCTACTCAAGTATGCTTTGAGAAGGATGATTCTAAGAGAAGGACATCCTCTAGTAAAAGTGCAACATCTTCTAAGAAGAAGGTACCATCCATACCATCTTGTACTGATGCTTCTAATAGTGTTTCTACTAAAAGTGCAGGATGGAAAAATAATTCCAAACAAGTATGGATGAAGAAAATGAAGAAGCAAAGCTCTCCTGAAGCAGCACAACAATTCAAGAAAAGTACCCTACAATCAGAAGGACTGAAGAGGTCAAGATTTGTGGGTCAATGCTGGTGTTGTAATAAGTATGGGCATTGTGCAAAGGATTGTTGGTACAATCCAATGAATGTCAAAGCACAGAGGAAGCCCATGCCTAGGGGGAGCAAGCCAGAAGGAAAGAAGCAACATCCACAGGTCCAGAGACATCTGTTTACTGCAAATAGATTTGGATTACTTGACAACATCTGGGATGATTGCAAAAGTGGTCAAATAGATACATGTCAATCTCCAACTGTATCCAGAGCTCAAAAGAAGAAAAGATCACTGAACCTGGCTAAGAGAGATTCCTTGGGAAGCAAGCAGAAGAAAGTGGAAGATGCTCCCAAGAAGAGTTTGAAGAATGAAGAGAAGTCCTTGGAATTCAAATCCAAGAAGGGTGATGCGTCCAGAAGGACCACCAAGAAATGCTTCTACTGTGGGAAGAAAGGTCATATCATGGATCTTTGTAAAGAAGCCATGAAATTCAATAGAGGCAGACTGAACTCAAACAGACAATCAATTCAGAAGAAGCAGAAGGGATTGGTTGAAAACAAGTTGCCTAAGAAAGGTAGCTTGACAGCATCAAAAGAACCATGTGGAACTTCCAGAACTGGGGCCACTCTTCCAAATGATATACTTGTCATATGGCCACATCAGTTGCAACTTGCCAGAGAACTACAAAGAGCTGAAGATGAAGCTCTGGCATTTGCTAAAGCAAAAGGGAAGAAAAAGATTTCACATGAAGATGGGTTGAGATCCACACCAGCACAATCATCACTGAAGATCAAATGTGCAAGTGTGAAGACTGGTGAAAATGGGACATCTCGGTTGAGAGAATCTTCTCAACCTTGTTGTTCACATTGATGAACCAAGGAGGTCCCATCTTATTTCCTTATACACTTGTATTTACATGTTCTAACATTGCAGGGAATTGAAGATGACGATCATTCTCATCTGGAGGATGGTTTGGACAGAATGGAGTGCACCCCTTGAGGGGGAGCAAATCTGAAGAAGATGATGTTCTAAAATTAATATCATCTTGAGAAAGTGAAGGTATTCCAATCATACTTTCATCCCTTGTTTCTTAATTGAGTTTATCTTGTCAATTAAGGGGGAGTATGGATTGAAGACAAATGGATGAAAGGGGGAGCTTTATCTTTGCACCTGAACTTTCTAATGAGTTTTGTGAAGCATGTGCAGGATTTAGCAAATTCATTGTTATATCTGAAAAATTTCAAGCCCCTAAGCATGATCTCACATGTGTAGAGAATTGTGAACAGCATTGAGTTCCTTTATTACATCACTCTTGTTTTCTACACCGGGTTAGCCCAAGTAGACTTAGAGTTGATTTACTAAAGGTTCTTTGCTAAAGAAGAACATGTGGCATCATCCCTCTCTCAGTGTTTTTCAAGAAAATACTTTTCAAAGGGAGGAAGAGATTTTTGAAAGAGAACCACACCACACCTTTGCATTTGATTGCCAATAAGGGGGAGAAATATTGGCACACATATTGACCCATTCATATGTGCTGAAAGAGTGTATTGACAACAAATACAAAGGGGGAGATTGAAGTGCATTGTGTTGCATTTGTTGTCAATGAGGCATGAAGTTGTCTTGGAATGAATGGAAGTCAAGGAATGTCACGATGTGAATGACAAAGGTTGTGATGGTGTTGGTGGTGAAGGAGAATGGCCATGGAACATAGAGGAATGTCACTTAGGAGATTCACTAAGTGGCATTGGAGAATATGGTTGAAACATTCTCCATGTAAATCTGTCGATTGTTGAGCTGTTCTTTAAGTTCCAAGAACTTGTATCAACTGGATACAATGTCACAACATGATTAGAAGACCATGCATTGTCTTCACAATGCATGAGGAGATGAAGAGAGCCATCCACAACTTGACAATGTGAATGTACTAATCCTTAGTGCATGAAAATGTGAATGTGATCCAACTTGACCTCTAATTGGATCATTGAAGAACATTGAAGAATTATTTGATTCAGGAGCTTCGGTTGATGGAGAACCTTCAAAGAATTCACTCCTAAGTAATGAATATTTGTTTAAGAAGTATGGAGGAATTCTAAGAAGAAGAAGAATAGAGATGGGAAGAAGATGGCTTGGAATGTGGCATTTGGCTTGAACTTATGGAAGAACTTTGTATTTGACAAAGTATTATTCTTTACTTTGCCAAAAAATTGGGCCACCAAGGAGGCCAGCCGAGGGTCATCACCAAAGGCACATGTGGGACTCAAGGTCACCACGCCCATGGGGAACCCTCAAGGCCAGGGCAGCATCCTTGAGGCAGGGGCGCACCCCAAGGACACCGCATGGGCGCCTGGGGCACGCCCGGAGGAGCGCAGGGGGCCGTGTATAAGCCCCCAAGGGCACGCGGTGGTGAAACCCGCGCGCCGGAGGAGCATAGTGGGCGCTAGAGCGCGCCCGCAGGAGCAGAGAGTGGGCGCAGAGCGCGCCCGCAGGGAGAACACGGTGCGGGGCGGCACCGTGGAGGGAGAGAATTCAACTGGCCGCTCATGGGAGCGCCAGGCTGATAAACCGCGGAAAAATCCCGCGGCGTTTCGATGTGGGACGCGCAAATTCCACCGGGAGCGAATCCCAGCCGCTCATCTGATCTCGCGGCCGATCCGAGCCGCTCATCTAATCCCGCGACGCCACGATCTGATCTAGCCGTCCGATGTCTTTCGATCACCTGATCCGACGGCTGCCGCTTCGTCCTCAACCTCGAGCCATGCTGAAGCCTCCCCGCGACCGCCGCTGAACCAGGCGACTCCCGAGCACCTGTTTTTGAGATTCCGGCCACCTTTGAAGGATCTGAAGGCTCCATTGAGCTCGTCTCTCCACACCGAACCTAACCATGCTATAAAATAAGCATGCATGCAATGTTTGGGAGATTTCGAACGAGGCCGAGGCAAAACGAAGTTGCCGAGGCCATGAGGATTATTGTTTTGCATGGATTGGGTTTAAACCGAGGCTGTGCATGCGTTATGAATCGCATGCATGAGGAGAAACAGAAAGAAAAAGAACCCGCGTTGAAACAGAGGAAAGAAAATAAAGATTTGAAAGATATTTGAAGATCCGAAGATTTCGGGGATTCGGGATTTATCCCACGCGGAAGGCAGAGGCTCTCCTCGCCTATAAAGAGAGGCCGAGACCTCTGAATTGCTTGCTGATCCTTTGTTGAAGATCCGGAGTCCCGTGAGAGCACCGTTGCCTCGCGAAGAAGACCATGCGCGCACCACTTGCGCGGCAGCAGCCCGAAGCCATTCTTGGCTTCGTGTGTTCCTTTTGTGCATCCCTTGCGCGAAAGAAGTGAAGGGGAGACCCCTGCGCGCTAATCCTTGCACGGCAGGAAGATCCCAGGGCCGCGACACTCTGCGCGCCCACGGTTGAAGCCCGAGGTGCTTTGCACCCGAGGTCTTGCACGCCCCTGTGCCGTGCTCCTTGCGCGCTCGAAGGCTTGCACTCCCGTGGCTTGTGCCTTGCATGTGTGCGCCTTGTGGCTTAAGCCCACCACACCTTGCGCGGCTGCCCCTTGTACCAAGACACCTTGCGCGCCTCCTTTGAGATCAAGGCAGTATACCACACTCATTTTGTGTGTGTGTGAAGTGAAGGAGTTCGGGTTGTGTTTTACACACATTGTGTGTGCCAAAGAAGGCCGAAGCCTTGCGCGGCAGTGGAGAAGAGGAGAAGCACATGGGCAGTGTGTGTGCAAAGTGGACATGAACACACCTTGGCCGAGACTTGCACTCTGTGTGTGCATTTGAAGAAAAGGCAGTAGCCTTGTGTGTGTGCTAAGTGAACAAGAAGACCACAACTAAACCTAAGTTAGTGTGTGTCAAAGAAAGAAGAGGTCATAGCCAAGATTGTGTGTGCAAAGTGCAAATACACCCTACGGGCATTTTTGTGTGCAAGATAAAGTGAAAGGCCAAGTGTGTGCCAAGTGGTTAGAAGACCACACTCATTAAGTGTGTGTATAAAGTGAGCAAGAAGTTGGCCGAAGCCTAGGTGTGTGCACAAGAAGGGAAGAAGGCCATAGGCATTTGTGTGTGCAAAAGAACTAAAAGGCCGAACCTAGTGTGTGCACTAAAAGTGTAAACACCTAGAAGTAAAATAAGGAGTGACCCACACTAAAGTAGAACACACTCTAAGTGTGTAAACAAATTGGTTAAAGTGTGTGAAGGAGAAAGAAGGTGTGTGTGCTATATTTGATTACACCCTTTGTGGGTTTATTGCACCAAGAGAAAGAGGAGAGTGCATGCATGCATGCATGCACGTGCACACGTGAAGAAAGCCAAATCAGTGGTGTGCATCTGAGACTGGACCAGACCGAAGATAAAGATATTATTTGTCTGAGCATTCAGTAATTGGAGAGAAGCCGGGGCATCCTTAGAAGAAGGTGATAAAGCCCGAGCAAGATGAGAAGACATGTTCACCACAAGTGATCAGAAGAAGAGCAAGGCCAGCAGTCTTTATCCCAGACTGCTGAAGATACTTGAAGAAGCTTAAAGAGAAGAAGAGCTACTCGTGTGACTCGAGGAGCCAGGAGAAGACCCTGTGGGAGTCAGGGAGGAGAAGTCTTCAGTGGGATTCTGGAGCAGGCCAGTGGGACTCTGGTAACACTGTGGGACGCAGTATAAAGACCCTCCTGTGGGACTCAGGAGAGATACAGTGGGACTCTGTATCGACCATTGTAATTCTAACATGTTATAATGGGAGAATCCATGCTGAGAGAGCATGGCAAGGATTTAGGCCTTTGGTGCCGAACCTTGTAAATCCTTGTGTCCTGTGCCTTTTCATTACTGCATTATCCGGGAAAGGTTGAGAGATACAAGAAGAGTGGATCGAGGCTTTAACCAGCCATAGAGGTTTAATTGATTAAGAATCAATTAGTAAAAAGTTTTAAGGGATCACTGATTCACCCCCTCCCCCTCTCAGTGATTCACACTGATCTGGGCACTTCACCATATATGATTAACCTCACCATAAACAGACATATGTATATTTAATATCTTAGTATAACCTTTTTTGTGATAGAGTCAGATGGATTGACCTATCATTATATCACATGATCTACTAATACTTCATGAATGACAAATTCAACTTCATATCTTTAAATAAGTGATCATGTAGAAATTTTTCATGGAATGACAAACGATGATTTTACACTGAAAACATGTTGGTATTTATCCTTATGAAAAAATTCATCAACAATAGGGAAATGATCATGAAAACCAAAAATATTTTCCTAGTACACTCATATATGATGAATCAGAATGTACTATAGATCATAAAAAATTTATGGCTTTGTGATGGTAGGATTTTTCATTGCAACGTCCTCTACCACTTTCATCGGAAGTTGATGGATATATTTCTCTTCCATAACCATGTTTTCACCTATAATTTTCTATGTGGAAAAACAGTGCTGAGTTACATTGGGTGACAATTATGATTCTATCATCACTATTTAAAATGACGCTTTATTATTCCTTTTTTTATGATGTGGGTTTCGATGAAAAAAACTATCAAGTAGTAAACCATTTATAACCCCGACGAATTTCGAGGGAGAAATTCATTTTAAGGGGGGTAGAATGTAACACCACAAGATTTTATGAGATATATTATTTTTAATTTCATTGATATCTTTTGGTGTATGCTACACCAAGATTATCTTGCGCTATACTCAACACCGTACCAGTTTCTAGTATATGCAATACTATTCTTGGCTCGTGTTACACACAATTTCATGTTCTTTTGGTAGAAATTATTCTACGCAACATTGAGTATGTATTTTGATCAATGTATAACTGAACTATATATTCAGTATGTTATACGCAAAACCAATGTAATCTTTTCCTACACACACCTCTGACTTGTCTTGCATTACACGCAAGAGCGACCTTCCTCGATAGCTTGCGTTGAACGCAATATCGAGTTTCACTAAACAATGATATATTATTATAATATAATGAACTAAAGGTTATGAATAGTAGTAACCAAATTTTGAATTTTATAACATTATAATTCATCTTACAAGTTTTTTAGAATGAGATATGAAAACAAATTCAATTTTTCAATAAAAGATGTATTTTTTTCAAAAAATGCTATTTTACCGCCTTTTGATGGTGCACCCATTTAAAATATAATTTTTTACAAGTTTATAAGTTCAAATTAACAAAGTAAATTTATTTATTTGAATTAGGATATAAAATTTTACATTGGATAAATTTTTAATACTTTGCTGATAACTTTCATATTTTGATGAATAGTAAAAATACGCTAAATGTTTATAAATTTCTTTTAACAAGATAGTTTATATAGGTAAATTATAATATTGAATGGTTTTAAAGTATAAATAGAAAATATTTTTACATTTTAATATAATTCATGTAATTTACATTAATTTTACATTTAATTCATAGGTTAAAACATTTCAAACATTGACAATGTTTTATCTTTTAAAACCAGTCTTCTTTACAACGGGATTAATTTTAAATTTATTACCGCGACTTCTATGTTTTGAATTTTGAAAAATAGATTCCATATTTGTATTCAGTGTGTCCAATTTATGTTAATATGTTACTTTTATTTGTTTGATATTATGAATGGTAACTACGGTAATTTTAATTTACTACAGATAAAGGTAAATCTTGTAATTAAGGGTAAAAATAAGATTATAAAACTACCCTAACACTTGTAAAAATTCTATTGGATGAATAAAAGTAGACCCAAATTACCTAATTGTAGGAATATATTAATTTCATGGACTTTTACCCTGAAAATTATATAATTATTGTTAAAACCAATGAATGTGATAACCTGTCACTCTCTTATATCTTATAAGTGTAATAATTTTAATTTAGTAATAAACATCATAAAACATCGAAAATGAATAGTCTAGAGAAATAGAATAGAATTATCTATATCATGTGAATTTATTTAGTATTTTTAAGGATGAAATAATTATCATTAATTTTTACATAATAGTGATGTTGAAATTATTTTATTGATTGAAATATAAAATAAATTGTTTTAAAAACATTAAAATAAATATTATATGAACTAATTAATCTGCTAAAAAAAATTTATAGATAAATATGATATGTTCTGAATCTATTAAATATTTTAGTTAGAACATATCTTCTGTGTGGATTTTATTTAAATTCAAATAAATGAATAGTGTCAAAATTGACACTATTGTTATTTTATGAAAATAAAAAATTATAATGTTTTTTAAAATCACCAAAATATTAAAAAAATTATAAATTTACATTCATATGGTCTAAAATATCATAAAGTATTCAATTATGAACAATTCAGAACACATATGTAATTATTTATTACAATTTAAAATTTAGAATATTATTACAGCAAATAAAATTTAACAGATTATATAAGGATTAATCAAGTTGATAAGGTTTAAAATAATTTCTCCACAGGTATAAATTTTATCGGTTGATTAGATTACAACCATATCTCATCTAGTCTTATTATTTGAGTAATTTTTTGATGTTTTAAGTATGGTATGAATTTATTATAAATTAATATTTCTTATGATTCCAAATGTGCCCCTATACTCCATTTTAAAAGGGCTCCTCCTCCCTCTACTTATAACATCATTTTGAGCCTTAAATATCAGCATACCCGGGCCAATTACTCTTATCCACTTCCCTAGAAAGATACTAGATATCATTGTCTTCTTCAAAGACCATATTTAGTACCTTAATAGGTGGTTTAGAAAAGGCGCGTCGAAGTTGAGGTAATATCATTTTGCGATTCTTTCAAATTCATTTCTTCTTCTAATTCAACTTATTCTGTTGTTTCATAATGAATTAATAACATCAGTATCAATAATTTACATATATTTTATTATAAATAGGAAAAAAACATATTTTACCTTCTATCGATTCTACGGAAAACGAAATCACCGCGCATGTGTACATACGGAATACAGTCCCCACGCCGTGGTGTAATGTGTTTTCCACCACCACCTTACTTGGATGGGTATAATTGTATAAAGAATAAATATATATTATTATTATAAAATGATAATAATTTTGAGATATTCTATCATCCTCTTCAATTCCATTCATTAATTATGTGATCCATATCATCGCTCGTGCGTACATACGGATTACCGTCTCCATGACACGATTAGAATCATTCTCCATGTTAACAATTAATGAATGATTATAAAGTATATATTTAATAAATAATTGTGAAATGTATGAAATAATAATGCTACTATATTTATTTATATATATATTACTTCAAGTTACTTCCATTCAATTTAATAATGAATGAAAACATCGTTCATGCGTACGTACGGTCTAACATCTCCAGGAACGTTGTATTTCATTTCATTTATCTATCTATTATACATATTTACTGAATATATATATTTATATAAATCATTTTATAAATTCTTTATTTAATTAAATTATTATATATGTAATAATAATATCAGTAACAACAAGTAAAAACATGTATGATAAATGAAACGATTTTACCCAAAACGTGGCTTTTACATGGAATTGACAAAGAACGGGTAATATAATGTGATAAGTGAATCATATATGATATCATAAATATTTTATGGGTATGTTACAAGTTAATTAAATTTTTAAACCTATATACAGGAGTCTCAGACACAAATAGAAAAAATTGGACATAAGGTAAGTGAAATTTTTGCAAACTCATTTTATCCGGGATTTCTTATACGTAAGTATCTACAGGGGTTATATTTTTCATCCATATCCATAAAAATTATTTCATCAAGTGTTTAATAATATTCCATATATGTGTAAAATTAATGTTTACCTCTTTCTGACTTTTACTTTGGGTTATTTAAGGAATCATTCTTTTGTTTACCATTCATGGTACTTTTTTGACTTTCCTGTTAAAAGTACGACGAGAATATTTTTTTCAACTTATACAACATGAATGGATTTTTTTTGGTTTCATATCACCATTTCATCATGAATCTTAATCTACAGTATTTCATTAATATTTTCAAAAAAACAATTTCTTTTAAATTTTTCATGGCATTTTGTGAAAAGAATATGATTTTAAAGAAGAAAGGATACCTTCCTCAAGAATTTATTTCAAGTGTTTTGTCAAAACTATTTTCCATCTTAGATGTCATTTTTTAGCATGTTTATGTTTCATGTATAATGTCTATATTATTTAAATGGTTTTATTTTTATTATGATGAAATGATATCCATTTGTTTTATATGAAATATGTCATGATGAGATGATGTTTATGAAACCAATTTTATTCATTGGGTTATGATGAATGATTTATATGTGGCACACCAATGAATTATTTCATTATGAGATGGGTGGGACCTATATATCCATCCAATTCATGGGTTAATGATTAATATCTCATGAGATAAACATGGCCGGAATGGAATGTTAATCTAGTTCAGTAATACAGTCCTGGAACGGCAAGTAAACCCAGTTCAGAAATAGACTTTGTCTACTATGATGATCTTGGCAGCAATGCCTTGGCTACTATGGAAATCTTAACATGTGCATAATGGTTTCCACAATTACATGTGTTATTCCCATGCTATTTTATCATGTTTAATGTTCTATTATTATCTATTCCTTATGCACTTCCAAGATTTATTACATTACTAATGATTTTGATGTTTTCAGTTCATGTTCTTACATTCAAATTTTTTGGGATTGTTTTATGTTCTCCATTTTTACCCTTACTAAAATTTGAGGTCAACATTTTTATGATTTCTTTTCCCAAGATATAAAAAAGGTTTTAGGGAAAAAAACCAAAGCAGAAGATCTTTATAAGAGATGTTGAAGATCTTTCACCATGATTAGAAAATTATGTTTCAAGTTTCCAAAGACACTAAACTAATACGGTCATTGGGCATCTATTTTATTCATGTATTAAGTATTCCGTAAAAGAAATGTAATGTCTATGTACATCGAGCATTGCATCTCTACACATGTTCTATGAAAATAATATTGAAACGTGATTAGCTAGTGTAAAATAAATGGGATCAACAAAAATCACTTTGAAACATGATTAAACCATTGAAATGAAAATTGATCCATAAAAAAATCATCAAAACATGAATAACCCATAGAATGAAAATTTCTTCCATAACAATATATTTGACACAAGATTAACCCATAAAAATGAAATGGGTTCTGTAGAAATCTATTTGAAATCTGAATAACCAATGGAAAAAAATTGGTTCCCCAAAAAAATATCATTGAAACTATATTATCACACAAAAATAATTGGTTATGATAGAAAATATAATTGAAACATTATTAATTAATCAAATATAAATGGTTTCAATAATATAATATTTGAATCATGATTATACTATGAAATTTATATGTGTTCAATCACAATTTGTTTCATACTTGATTAATCTAAAAAAATGAAATTTGTTCCATAAAAATATCTTTGATCATGATTAAACAACGTAAAGGTATTGAGTTTCATAAAAATCTCATTGAATCATAATTAAAATGAGTAATTAAAATGGGTTTTATTACAATATCGTTAAAAATGAATAAATAATTGACTCAATATTTATTAAATAATAATATATTTTAAACTTGAATAACACATGAAAATGAAATATGATTCAAAAATGATTTTTAGGGAATAAAAAACCCTTGTAAGAGAAATGGATTTCATAACAAAATATTTAAAATAGTAATAATCCATCCCATGAAATAATAATGATGGTATCAATAAATAATATCCCCATGGAATAATAAGTAACATCAATGTTTATTTTCTTTGATTAATGGAAATTCACTTAAAATATCATTAAAACATTCATGATGAAAGGAATTATTAAACATTCCAATGTGTCCAATACCACCTTTAAATAATGGAATTATAATCCCCCCTAATGGAAGAAAATTTAATGTGTAATGAATCGGACCCGGCCAGCCAATCGTACAGTGCCAAATGGGTCAGGTGTCACTGCCTTAGGCGAACCTCCCCTGAACTCCAGTGGCTGCCGACTAGCAGTGAGTGTCTGAATAGTTATAGGTGGGAGGCTATACCCTCTCAAGAGAATATAATTGTACTAGTCTGAGTATAAAGATAAAATATGTAGTGTAAATAAATTACTCAGCAAAATCAAACCAGACCTGCATAGCGGAAGCATTATAATATCAATAAACCAGGGGAAGCAATGTAGAAACAACAGAAGGAGAAATTAAACAAGACAACTTGCGAGTATTAAACAACTACTACCACTATAAAAAAACAAGGCTTGTATCCAAAACAAGACATACAACTCAATATCTAATGGTGCCAATGGCTAACCAACAGTTGCTACATAACAAGGTAATCATGCTGATAAGAAGAAAGAGAACTAAACAATGTAACTTCAGCAAGTCACAACCTCAAGTTCCAAACCCGTCTCCATGCCAACAACACTAAAGTCCAGCTCATGAGGTTGACCCTTTACCTGCACACAATTTCATAAAGTCTACACGCGTCCCAAAGGGCCCGTGTAGGGTGTGAGACTAATCTCTGTAGGATACCACCAAGTGTGCTTACCTAATAAATGTGTTTATGCAGACATGCTTATATAAGGAAAGCAGTAAATAGTACAATGCCCAAAAGTAAACACGAACTTCACTGGTACTCAGAAGCCACCAGGAAGTGTCACCTGCTTCGACCAACGCCAGAATCTATGGTCTATATCCCGACACCACGTGCCACCTGACACCATGTGTCTCAAGTACCCACGTCCTGGAGGTAGACCCAATGATCGTAACCCCACTCAGAATCTCAACCTACCCATGGCACAACATCCGGAGGAACAGAGATACATGTCCTCAAATAATAATAGGAGGGACAATGATATCTGCCCTCAAATCACGGCGAGCCTCTTCCCTCAACCCGACCGCCTCAATTATGTCTCTCGAAGGCTCATCACCTCCCATGTGGCTACCTATGGAAAGCACCCCCAAACAAAAAATACCTAACCGCATCTACCAGGGGCCTCTACCTAGCGAGTGGCCATACAACCTCATCTCGGAGTCTATCTATGTGAACACTACTCAAATGTACCTGGTGAGCAGTAATCACCTCAGTATGTCCCCAAGCCGCAATGCATCTAACACCTCGTGCCCCTGTGAACCTGTCTCTCAAGTCTGATGGAATCGCCATCCATGTTACCCGAGCCAAGATCAACCCGACTGTCCAACTGCCTCATCCGACGTCCATGACGCCCAATCCCGTGGTAGAAACCACCCAAAGTAACCAGAGCCAAAGCCCCAAATTGTGATCCCCATCACTCAACAATATATTCGGGCCACACCCAACACAACAAGTAGTTCAAAACTTGCAATATCACACATTGTATTTTCATACTTGGATGCCTCACTTTAAACAGGAAATTACTAAACAGTCAAATTGCACTAAATTATGTTAATTCATACCAGCACCTATGGTATAAAATGCATTAAAAAATTACTTAAATGCTATAACAAATCAAACTCAGTAGTTTAAATACTGGTCCAAAACATCCACATTTCAGCACCCCCGAAAGAATTTCACCAAACGAGCTATGACTTTTCACCCGACCTCGCTCAAGAACAACAGGGGTCAAGGAATACCCAGAGGCATCCCACAATGCAGATAAACTATTAAAGACAAATAAACAAGTGTTTTGCTCAATACCCAACGTTTCTCCCGAATGTCACTAACCCAAAATGTCTACGAAAACACGAAACAAGGTATGCACAAACCACCTCATACTCGTACGATGACACTCCATTGATATCAGGATCTAAATCGATCTAAATCACGGTATATATGTGTTTCCATCAAATTCCGGAAATTCCGTTTGAATGGAATCTGTGGAGAAATAGGTGATGGATCAAGGATGAAGAAGGGTGTGCGGGGTTAGCCTTTTCAATTCAGTCCTGCTTCCATCGACGGATCGAAGAATATAGGTCGTATGGAGGATCAAGGAGGATTTCTATTTTTCAGAGGTTTTTGGACGAAGGGTTCATCCAACGGGGATGAATAAGAGTTTTCTAGAAATAAGATGTGACAACGTCTCGGACGATAAAATAAAAATAAAAGTTCACGACATGTATTCTCAAAGTAAACGCCCTGTAGTTGGGTTTCCATACTCCAAATTTAGAGGAGTCCAGCACACGTATTGGACTAAGTACATGGTCAACACATGGCCTGGGACATGGCCACCACGTGGAACATGGTTACACAGCATGTCAAGGAAAACTACACGCCGTGTAGATGGAAATTTTCACCTGGGCAACACACGGTATGTACATTGCCTCAAACGGGTAAGGGTATACGACATGTCTATAAATACACGTAGTGTAGTAAGAATTTTCTACAAGGTCATCAAATGGCATGTACTCGGTGAGCACACGCTCGGTCACTCAGTTAACACATACATGGCGTGTAATTAAAGTACACGATGTGTAGTCTCGAAATTTCCAGAAACTGCCCATATTTTCCAAACTTCTCAAAAACCAGTCAAAAAGTTCAAAACGGTGTGGGATTTGACCTGCTCTAAAAACATGGGTTCTTACAAACTCCCCACCTTAACGTAGCTCATACCCGAGATACCGAACGAAACCAGGAGATGGCACCGAACACACCCATACCGGTTATACAACCCATACTACCCCGGTCTCAAGGCCCTGGCTAAATTCCAAAAGGGCTCCCTACCTTAGGAATTTCTTACTCGGTCTCAACCCGGACAAAGATCAAAGAAAATAAAATAAAAAAGCAAGTCCAAATGACCTATTTGCCAGACCCATGGTCCTCCCATGATGCATCTTCACCCCTGCACCTCCTCGGTGCTCACAGGTTCCTTCTGACACCCAATGTAACCCTCACCACATCAGTGTCCGCCTCCCTGAGGTCTTGCATCTAATAGATGCTAAAATCAAACCTGGTGCCATGCACCTCAAGTAACCCGCACCCATGATGCCCTGATTCCCACGTCACCTCAAGTGACCTGCATCCTTGATTCTCCTAATTCCATGCATCTCAAATATATAAATAAAATATATAACACATCTGATATGATGTCAGTCCCACTAACTAGCATCTAGCCCGTCCACAAGTATCCTGTGCAGCCCGTCCACTCAACCAGACATGCCTCAAGAGGACATGACAAAAGAATGTAAGGATTAATCATGGACACACCTGCGGTGTACCTACCACCGTCGTCGGATCACCAACCTGCTCAATCCCTGGCAGCTCCACAGTGTGCACCAGGCCCGAAGCACGACTTCCTGATGCTTGACCTCCATGCGATGGTGCTTTAGCCACTGACCAATGACCCCTCAGATGGATCCCACTATCCATGTCACGTCCTCCTCGTGCAGATGAACCTCGACTACCCTCTCCTGGTATCGAACCTGATCCGAACCCTAACACCACAGTCTGTTCCCATCCCTACCTGCCAGCTGTCTGAGAAGGATGCCTGCAAAACCTCTCATGATGCCCGACCTTTCCACACACCCAGCACTCCTTTGGGGGCCTATCTCACTGAGCCCAAACATGTCTCGGCTGCCCACACTAAAAGAAAACCACCATTGAACTGTCATGAGGTGGCCTAGCTGAGTTCTTGCCCTTCCCGCCCTACTAGAACTCATCTTTCCCCCGCTTCCTACCATCCAAACCATCACCTGAAGCTGTCACCCTACCAATCTGGGGCCTATCTCTCTGGTTTCCCTCTACTATAAGTTCTTGGTTCAACTCCTCGAAGAAGGAACCCAGCCTGAAGATGTTCACCTGGACCCGAATGGTGTGTCGTAACCCATCCTCGAAGCGCCTCACCCTAGATGCATTATCTCTCACCATACTAGGTACAAAATAAGATAACTCTGTGAAGGTAGCTGTGTAGTTCATGACAGGAATATCTCTCTCTTGAAGACACAAGAACTCCTGAGCTCTCTCTGCCATAAGTGTCTCTGGATAGAAGTGTTCATAGGACCTGTCCTCAAAGTCATTCTTAGAGAGTCCCTCGTGCCTAAAAGCTTGTACCTGTACATACCACCAATGCCTCGCCGGGCTCTCAGCATGTACGTCTCCATCTTGGCCCTCCACCCTGGAGGCGTCTCGTGCTAGTCTAATATCATCTGCATACTCTTTATCCAGTTCTCAGCCACCTGCGGACCACCCTCACCCTGAAAAATCAGTGGGTGTTGTGACTGGAACTCTCGCGTCAGATACGCCATAGAAGGCTTTATACCCTGCGCGCCTCTGTTAATCCCCTGTAGGACAAGTACCAGGCTCGCTTGGAGCTGCTCATCAAGCCATGACCCGAACGCTGCCAAACCTAGTTGCTGCCCTGCCTGCACTGGATCCGGAACCTGATCCTGTCTCTGAGCCTGTACATGCGGCTCATGATGTGCCTGCACCGGATTTTGAACCAGATCATGTGGTACTATATCATCTCCTACCTGTCACTCCATCGATTTGTAAAGGAGTAACCTGCCGAATACCATAAATGGTCAGACATCCCATATATATATTACAATATATTCTATGCAGATAAGGAAAGTAGTAAAGAGGCAGTGTATAACAACTACCCTTACTGTCCCCCATCGCAACACATGCCCTGGGCATCCCAACCTCACGGCCTCCTTACCGGCCCACAACAGATCCAAGAATCAATAGTACCTCAGGCCATGACCGTCCTAACAACCAACTTTTCCTCAAAACCGATGACTGAGTCGCCCAATCCTGACAGTTACACTGCCTCACCCATTGTATCTGCCTGCTCTCATAAGAGCCAGACCCAAAAATCCTACACATGAAATTCTACAAAATACAAAGCATGGTATACACATTGAAATAAACAATAAATTATATCTATAGTTTCACCTATTCACATTTCAGAGCATAAATATCATGGAAATTGATTTAATTCACATGGTATTATCACTTCACATGGCATACGTGCTGTTATGAAATTGAAATACCCTAAAATGTGCCTATCAAAATCCATTTAAACAATCCTTGCCATACCAGCCAAGGTTTTCATATCACAAACAATAACATCACACAACAAGTGAGCCACTGAGGTGGAAATCATATAAACCGTAATCTAAGAAAAAAAATAGAAATTTCCACCCTCGGAAACTCAATCCATCCCTCATACATGGGGCTGCAGGCACCCAAGCACGAGTTCAAAATCCAGTTCCAACAACAACCTATCTCTAGTCTACCATATGCCAAATAGTAAAACCAGTAGAAATAAAAAGTGAAGTCTCCAACTAATTAGTATCCAGAAAAACACTGCTACTAAATGCATGTAAAAAACGCCTCTGATACAACTTTGTAACGACTCGGACCCGACCATCCACCCGAACAGTGCCAAACGGATCGAGTGTCATTGCCTTAGGGCCACCTCCCCTGAATGCCAAATGCTTCCAACTAGCAGCGAGGGTCTGAATATGTATAGTGGGGAGGCTATACCCTCTCAGAGGAATAAAATGGTACTGGTCAGAGTATAAATCTAAAATATGCCGCGGAAATAAATGACTCGATAGACTCAAACCAGACCCGCATAGCGGATGGATAATAATATCAATAAACCAGTGGATATAATATAGAAACAACAATAGTAGAAAGTAAACAGAACAACATGCAAGAAATCAACAACAACTACTACTCTAAACAAACAAGGCTTTTATCAAAAAGAAGTCATACAACTCAATATCTAATGGCACTAATGGTTATAAACCAGTTGCTACATAACATGGTAAGTATGCTGATAAGAAGAAATAAAAATAAACAAAGTAACTCCAGAAAGACACGGCCTCAAGGTCCATACCAGTCTCCATGCCTACAACACTAATGTCCATCTCTTAAGGCTGACCCTTTACCTTCACGCAATTTCATAAAGTCTACACGCGTCCCAAAGGGACCGTGTATGGTGTGAGACTAGTCTCAGTAGGATACCACAAAGGGTGTGTACCTAATATAAGTGATTAGGAAGACATGAATATATAAGGAAATCATTAAACAATAAAATTCCCAAAAGTAAACAGAAACTTCACTGGTACACAGCAGCCTCCAGGAAGTGTCACTTGCTTCGGCCAACACCAGAATCTCTGGTCTGTAGCCCGACACCTCATGCCACCAAACATAATGTGTCTTAAGTACCAAAATCCCGGCGGCACGCCCAAAAATCATAACCCAGCTCGAAAGCTCAACCTTCCCACGACACAACATCCGGAAGAACAACGATACCTATCCTCAAATAATAAACAGAGGGACAGCGATGTCTGCCCTCAAATCACAGCGAGCCTCTGCCCCCAACCTGACCACCCCAAAGCTATCTCTTGAAGGCTCATCACCTTCCACGTGGATTTCTATGGAAAGCAACCCCAAAAAAAATACATAACCACATCTACTGGGGGCCTCTACTCTGGGAGTGGTCGTACCACATCATCTCGGAGTCTATCTATGTGCACACTACCCAAAAGTACCTAGTGAGTGGAAATCACCTCAGTTTGTCTCCAAGACATATCACATATGACACCTCATACCCATGTGAACCTATCGCTCATGTCTGATGGGCTCTCCATCCAAGTAACCCGGGCCAAGCCCAACCTGACAGTCCAACTCGCTCAATCGATGTCCATGACACCCAAACACGTGGTAGCAACCACCCAATGTAACTTGAGCCAAAGCCCCAACCTGTGATCCCCATCTCTCAAAAATATATCTTGGCCACTCCCAACACTACAAGCAGTTCAACACAGGGAATATCACACTTTTCATATTTGTACCTGGAAGCCTCACTTTAAACAAGAAATTACTAAACAGTCAAATTTCCCTAACTTCTGCTAATCCATACTAGCATATAAAGTCTTAAATTCTTTACAAAAATTACTAACATTCTTTAACAAAAAAAACTCAACAGTTTAATTCAACTACCTCAAAAGCAGTCTACATTCAGAAGTTTAAATACTTTTCTAAAACATCTGCATTTCGGAACCCCTGGCCGAATTGCCCAAAATGAGCTATGACCTCTCACCCGGCCTCACTCAAGAACAAAAATGCTCAAATAATACCCAATAGCATCCCTCAATGCAGATAAACTATTAAAGATAAGTAAACAATGGTTTCTCTCAACACCCAACTTTGCGCCCGAAGGTCGGAACCCCCAATAGTCTACGAAAACAAGAAAGGTGGTATGTACCACCCAACTCGTACTCGTACGATGACACTCCTTTGATATCAGGCTCTGAATCGGTCTAAATCAAGGTAGATCTGTGTTTCCATCAAATTCTGTAAATTCATTTTGGATGGTATCTGTGGAGAAACATGTGAGGGATCAAGGACGAAGAAGGGTGTGTGGGGTTAGCATTTCCGATGCGGTCCCACTGCCACCGACGAATCGAAGAATAGAGGTCGTATGGAGGATCTAGGAGGATTTCTGTTTTTTAGAGGTTTTCCAATGAAGGTTTCATCCAACGGGGAAGAAGAATTGTTTTATTGAAATAAGACACGATGTAATCTCGGACAATCAAATAAAAATACACAACGTGTATTTTCAACGTACACGTCGTGTAGTTGGGTTTCCGTACTCCGACTTAAGCGGAGTCCAGCACATGGTTTGGACTGAGAACATGGTCAACACAAAGAAAATGACTCATCAAATACATGGAACATGGTTACAGGGTGTGTCAAGGATGACTACACGCCGTGTAGATGGAAATTTGCACTTGGGAACCACACGACATGAACTTGGCCACGCACGGGTAAGGGTACACAACGTGTCTACAAATACACACCATGTAGTAAGAATTTTCCACATGGTCATCATATGGCATGTACTCGGTGAGCACATGGACGATCATTTAGTTAACACACACATGGCATGTACATAAGAAACACGGCATGTAGTTTAGAATTTTCCAGAAACTTCCCAGATTTCCCAGACTTCTCAGAAACTAGTCAAAAAGTTCAAACAGGGGTGAGATTTGACCCGCTCTAAAAACCCAGGTTCTTAAAAATGAATCAAAGAATATTGGGAGAAATAGTATATTAAGGATACATCATATCAATGGATAAGTATATAAACATTATAAAAGTTTCTATGCATATAACATAACACACTTCTCAATGAAGGAAAACTGTGTAAAATCCATTATCACTTTGGTAACATTGAAAACATAATAACTATTAAAGAGATATAATCAAATAGATACACGAGAACATGAAATTTATGAAGAATATACATGAAAATAATTTAGTGGAATAATATACACCACACAATAATCATAAGATGTGAATATGTAATGTATCTCACAGAAATAAAAGTGAGGTTAGAAATCCCCTTATAACTGTGGTAACATCTGAATCCGTAGCTGAAAAAGAAATAATCATAAAATAATACATTTAAATAACAAGGTTTTAAAATAATTCATGATATATTATATCAAAATGGGAAATAGATACACCTCATGATGTAATTAGGTAATGAATATAACATTTATATCATAAATGTAATAAAATAGATGAAGATATCTAACATTTTATTTGATTTGTCATTCATGTCCTTTATCATCCACAATGAAAAATTTATAAAAATTATTTAATTCCATAATAAACATTTCCATGTTTATTATTACATTCAAAACATTATAAATACATGTACTTAATCAATAATGTTTATTTTAGATGTTTTGACAAATTTGGATTATGTATCAAACCTAAAATTGATAATAAAAATATGGCCAGTGAGGTAATTATTTTAATATATCGGGAATAACTACCATGAAATGAATATAAAAAATCATTCAAAAAAATAAATCCAAAAAATTGTTTTTGAAAAATGAACAGACGTAAATATCATGGAGATTGTTAGTGGTACATTTGTATGGTTATCAATCCCATTTCTTAATGATCATTATGGAGTAAAGGTTAGTAACATTTATCTTTAAAGAATATCTGTTATAACAGAAATAACATTTAAATATATATATATATATATATATATATATATAAATTCATTTTGTTGTGTTGATGATAATGGAAGATTCACATTCCATATAAGAGGCAGTATTCTATACATCCTCGGATGGTTTTGTCGCTATTTCTGTATTTCAAGTTGAAAGAAAAAAATGATATGTTACATGTAAATATACATAATTATATAATAAAAAAATAAATATTTAATTTTGTTATCATATATGTTCTTTTAACATCTTCTTAAGATGGTCCATGTAAAGTTTGAAAGAATCACATCACCATTAGTAGACTGTAGTCCACACATCCGAAAATTTTGTTAATGTTTTCCTCATAGTAGAATGTATAATGGGAATGTTTATTTAATAATTAAATAAACATAAATACAAAATATATATATATATATATATATATAATATTTCTATATAATAAAAACAATTAATACATTATTATTATCAACCATTAAATATGGTAATGAAAGAGTGAAAGACCCTAGTTCACGACGCAGTAGTCAGTTGTATAGATGATCAATGATTGTGTATCACATTTGTTGGAAGTGTGTGAGATATCATATTGTATCAATTTTATAACAAAATATATTTATATTTAAGAAAATAATTTTTTATATAATCCTGATATATGAAAAACTCACGTGGTATATAAATTAATTAAATAAATGTTCTGGTTGAAGATTTTTTACCTCTGTTTCTTGTAACTCATTTTTGTTTTCAAAAAAAGTCATCATTGGTTTTTTTTTCATCCCAATTTGATAATTTCATGATTAGGATATAGATTCTAGAGATCTATTTATGCAGGGTTTGTTTGATTCACTTGTCTTTATAGGTGTGAATAAGTGTAAGGGGTGAGTTCCTTTTTGTAGTGGAGGTGAAGTAGATTTATTTTAAAATAAAAAGGAAAAAACTATTGAGAGTTCTGTCTTATACCATTCGCATCCTACAATAATAAGAAATACCAAAACAGAATAATATGGCCAAAATATGTTTTCGAAATATGTTTTCAACATTTTCATATTTTAGTTGGCCTTTATGCTAATGATTTAGTCCCATGTAATTATGAACTTGTTCTTAATCATTATAATCCATTTTAATTAGGTTCATTAATATTTGTGATAAAAAACAAATTTTACATTTCATGAAATTATAAATATTTATGGTTTCAAATATGGAATCCGTATTTACAAATTCCCTAAAGTGGATGATATTTATTTAAAATTAATCACACATATGGGAAAAGACAACAAGCTTTTTAAGAGACATGTACAATCATTTGAAATGTTTTTATATCTAAATTCTATGTTAAATTGATTCTAATGAATTGAATTAGATTTACAGAGGTAAAATTTTACTAATTATATTTATAAAATATTAATATACAATCTTAAAATATAAATAATATCAATGAAAAAAAATTTCAGTTAAATTTTGGTATTTTTCAATATTTATCCAAAACACATAACATCTCAAAAAAATCCCTAAATGTAAATTTTAATATTCATATTTCAAAAATGTGGTTCAAATATTAGATAAATATTATAAGTGTCAAGGTTTTTATTTAATTAAATCTCACTATAAAAATTCTAATCAAATGAATTAAAAACATTTCTTTTTATGCTTAAAAATGAATTCATTCTTATATATAACCTATTAAAATAATTAGTTGAATTAAAAAATTATTTATTCAAAATATATGACATAAAAATAATTAGAGTGTTTTTAAATAAAATTATTTAATATAATTTGTAAAATAAAAATTTTCATTCAATAAATGAAAATATGTTTTCCTAAAAACACATCCTTTATTTTCAATTGATTTTTATATTCATTTGTAATTAAATGGCATGCAATTAATTCCTTTTAAAATCTAAATTAAACTATAAATTTATAGTTTTTTAAATCCAATTCATTACCAGCATTCTAATGGATATATGATAACTATCAAGTTAAATAATTTTATATGCTTTTCTATTTAGACTCAACATTCTGTGAAACACAATTTATCAATGAAACACAATTTTATATGTAGTGAATGATACAAATGGTGTTTTGTATAACACTTGTTGAACATTTCAATTCATGTAACACAATATATCTATGAATTTAGATTAATTTTAATGTATTTGTTCTTTAAAAACATGGGATGTGACACATATAATGGTCATTTGATTAATTTTTTTATTTCATGGATATGGGTCGACAGCATGATATATGATTTTATCTACATGGGCTATTTCAACCAGTTGTGATGTTTTATAGATGATATGTGATTCCAGGATCTGTTTTATTCTCTAGATGATTTATTATCTTTTACTAGGTTTTTAATATAAATTAGATACAAATGTGACCAATATTATCATATGTTCATTCTAATTACTGTTGAATCAACTAAATCTCAAAAATGTGGGGTCTTAGTGAGAAACAAAAAATATATATATTTTATTATATTTATTTAATTACTAAAATTAACTACATATATAATATAAAAATTATTCGTGTATACTCATTTCATTCGATATGTATATGGTTGGTCGATGGCATCATATTGAGTTATAATCAAACTTTGGTAATATAAATAATTTATATAAAATGATGTTATGTCTCGTGGAGTAGGAATGTTAATATTATTTATTATACATAAATTATTAATTTATACTAATTGGAATATGTAGACTAGATGAATAGGGGAAATGATGACACATTTTTAGAGGGCTTATGTATTCAACATATTAATATAATTTAACTATGATTTTTATTGTTTATCTTGTGGAGTTAATTTATATACTTTTGAAGTATGACGACATTAAAATACAAGTTAATTTATTTTAATTAATATGATTCAATAGTTTATGTTTAAATATTATATATATATATATATAGTTTTTATTAAAATTATTTATCATTATTAATTTATTTGAGGGTAAATCGTCCCCAAGTGATTATAGAATACCCTCAATTCTTGTTTCCATACATAGGTGGAATAAGGAAATGTAATATTGCTTGTGTCATTTCACACAATTCACATAGGTATGATGAGTTAGAATGTTAAAAATGTTATATGAATAAATATTTATTTATATTATTTTAAAATTGTAGATATTTTTAAAAAAATTACAAGTTCTCCGGAATTTGTCGAAACTTTTTTACATGTTTTATATAATACATATGCATTGAAAGTTCGAGAAACAATTCTATATAAGAAATGAATTATGATATTTTTTATATTTATTAATTTATTATAAAAAGAAATAATATTATTAGATATGTTAATTTACAATAGAGTGAGGATTGAAGGAGATAATTGATTTTTGAATCTTCATTTAAAAATAGGATCATCAAATATGTGTTCCCTTAACAAAATAGGGATTAATTAAATATATATATATATATATATATTAATTTATTTAATTAGAAGACACTCTGAATTAATTTAACACGCTATTAAAAACATTCCATGTGGTGACAAAATTAACTAGAATCATTAATGTTATTTTATTTATTTAATTACATTAATTTTTTATTAATATTTATTTAAAGAATTATTTATATAAATTTATTTTTAATGGTGAATTAGATAATATGAATCCATTAAAATATCATGTAAATCCAAAATATGTAGAACATTGATGGTGACTACTTACAAAACTCTAGGATTCAGAGTGGTGTACTCCGTAGCATTATATTCAAAGTACAAATACTGTTCCTACATTAAAATATTAGCACCCACTATCCATTATGATTATTATTGGTCGTCAGTTAAAATATCAATGGAATGAGTGTTTTGGTAATATTTTTGAGATTATTGGGATTTATAATGATATGGTGTTGAATTCGGATATATTTTTCATTAAATGACTTTATTTATCATAGTGATTACTTTTGTTATAGGTCAATATGAATGATCGGATTCTATTGGATTGATTTAAAAAAATGCAGGAATAAATTTTTTTTAGTACTAAAAATAATGAAAAAAACATAGGAAGTCATGGAACTGAAGAAGATAGAGATAACAATTATGTAATATACAATCTTTTTTAATTATTTTCCCAGTTTTTCTAAATCCTTGGGTGGATATGTTGTTATAATGGATTAAGGGATTGAGATATGTCTTCTATCTATCTCTTTAATGTATAGTATACTTTTTTATCTAGCTACCAATATAATGTTATTAAATAGACTAGTTATTACAGAGATAAATTTTAGGTAATGAAATATATCTATTTTTCTTGTTATAAGGGTGTTTTGTGGGACTATATGTATTTCAAGGTGGAGTTACATTGTTTTATTTGTGGCAGGGAATAATTATGTTGTCAAAAAATGACTATTTTATAACCTCTATCATAATTAAAAACATTAAAAGAAATCTTTTAGTGTTTTCATATCTTGACCTCGATAACCTATCCAACAAGGATCATATCCAGAATACAAAGAACTCATTGGGTGTTCTTGATCTTGACGAGAAGATGAAAAGCACAAGGGTATTAAAAACAAAAAATTAAGAAAATGTGTTCTACCAACCTAAAACATGACCCATGTAATATAAATATATAAATATTAGAAAGAAATAGATGGAGATAAATAATATAAATATGTTATAAATCAATATGAAAAATGTATAAAAAAATAAATAATGGAATAAATTATAAAAGAATATATCCGAAAAAATGATGTCTAAAACCAACAACATTTACTCCATGTGATAAGTGGGTTTAATCTCACCATATATCTATTTTCTAACCACACCCATGTGACATGAACCACCCCGCATTACTATGGTGTGCGGCCATTTCCTATATAAAAATTCAATAAATTGTATACACACCTCTGAATGTGTGTACATGGTGAATGATAAATAGGTTACGTATGATCCCACCAAGGATATCAATATCTATTCAATAAAACAAAATCTTAATATTCAAAAGTTATAGAACATTGAATTGTAATCAGAAATCCATTGTATATTAATATAAAGGTAATCCTTTTTTCCATTTCACATATTTATTTGTCAAACTAGAATAAAAAATAATAATAATAATTACCCTCAAATCTTATCATGTTGGTATTTTAAATAATGAATTCTTCCAAAAAATTCTTGTACAATATCAAATAAAATTTGTAATCATATTCAAAGGATCACTACAATTTGTGATACTTATGTCACTCTTTCAATAAATATAACTAGTGTGTACTACAAGTCCTTTAAAACCATGCATCATGGACCACAGAATATAGAAGTACCCTTGAAACTGAGCTCACTTAATATTTCAGTATGGTCCTAGAGATAAATGTATCGAGATCAATCAATAAAACAACTCCCATGAATGTGAACTCTTGAATGATTTAAAAAGAAGAAATTCAATTAAAAAACATCAATCAATATAACCCAGACTTTTAAGTAATACATTAATATAATGAAATCCAATGGGATTAATCATTTTACTATATAATTTGTACTGACATTCATCCCATCAGAATAGGATTTAAAACCCAATTCCCAATTACATTCTTAATTAATTAGAAAAAAATCTTCCATTTTTTAAAATAGATGTAAAATCCATATTTTCCCTAAAAAAACATTTGTCACATATAGAAAAATAATTTAATATATGAATCCAGTTAATTTATAAAACCAATTCCAATCCAATAAAAATAAATTGTTTTTATTACATATTTTAGAGATAGAACAACATACCAAAAATATTATTATAAAACAACCGACTATTGGATCCACACAAAATTGTAGGAACATAGAACAATAAATATAATCCCCAGAATGAATTCCCAAATAACAAAACCAAATTATATAAGAAAATATATTGATGATTGTGATATGGAAAAATACTCCTCAAGGAACCCGCACACTACACCACATCAAACAGAGTGGGTGACCCCAAAGAGACTAATGCACAACAGATCTCTAAGGTGTCAAAGAGAAATAATCATATTATCAACTCATTCTACAAATGAGTCCTAAAACTATATAGATTATTGTAATAAGAGAAAAAAATAGATGAAATGTTTCTTCCTCATATAGAAAAAGAAAAAATATTTTAGTTATTATTGAACGAAAAGGAGAGATTCCAATAGATTGGAACTACATATAATGTTTAGTGTTACCCTAGGGGTTGAGATAAAGAGGACACAAATCATATTATGAAGGAGTTATGTGAAAAATATTTAAAAACTATTTCTAAAAAGTGGTATACTTCAGAAATCATTTCTTATGGTGTAAACTAGACATAATTAATGTGTGCTGAAAAACACAGAATCAGGTTATATTATCCAAAGTATACAATTTACATCATAAAATAGTTTAATGGTGTAATCTAATTTCTTCCAAAAAACATTTTCACAATATTTTCCAGGTGGGATATATATGTTGTAATTTAAAAATTTACAATATAAATTTTTTCCATTAGGATTTATCTATACTAGTATCAATAAAAACTCCGAAAATTACTCCAACTAATTATAAACACATGAAACATGATCAAAAAAATTAAATAGAGATTTTTTTAATCAAGGATGATATAATCTCCCCATAACTACATTTTCCATACCTATGTTTTCATACAGAATTTAGGTACACCTGAACAAAATTATCCACTCCTCCTAGAATAAGGATTATATTTGACAATAATTATGAGATTCATATTTAAATTTTAATAGAACTCTGAAATATAGTCACCTAACATTTTAATCTCACATCTATATTGATTATTTCTAATGGTTTATCCAATACATAGTCATATTGTTCTGAATTAATCATCACCCAACCATCAACATAGTAGTGGTTACGATGGGAATTCTTTATTTTAAGAAGTGGATAGAATCATAGATACCCAACAACTAATATGCAATATCCAACTAATAATAACACTACGCGAGAATCTAAGTGACCTCAAAAAATCTATTATATATCAAAGCTATTATTTACTTTTTTCCCAATATGAATGTTACCAAACTAAGAAAAAATTTTCAAGAAAACATAACTGCTTAAAAAACCTCTTGATGATGACATCGAGTATTTTCATAGGATTTTTGTGGTCTCTATAATATAAACTTGTGTTACAATATATCATGAATCTTCATTGATATATCCAAAATGAGTACATTCCTAATAAAATATGGATCTCACAAATCATCCCATCAAATGATGACCTATGAGAGTTAAAACAATAATCCTTAAAAGGATTCATTCTAATCGATTATTGGTTAATAATTTTATATATAGACTCAGAAGTTCCAAGATAGAGAATGCATGATCCACCAAAATTGACTATGAATTAATGGATAATATTCTCTAGTATCTGAATAAAATGATTTGTTTGACTACCTATCTATTGATAATAAGTAGTATTTAACCATACCAGAGTCCTTATTGAATCTTTGTTAGTATTATATAATATATAAGTAATTATTGAATCCCTTTCTAGGATAGTAGAAGTATAATCCCACACAATCTCCTACTATATTAAACATATATATTACCTTGATATTATAAAGTAGTGGTGACCCTAATCAAAATGAAATGTGATGCTTTTTTCAAATAACCAATCACCACCAATATAGAATTGTTCTAAAAAATGGTTCATAGTATTTGAAAACAACTTTTCATGGATAGGCCACAAAATTTTGTAAACAACACCCATTTGGATGTAGTAGAAAAGAATAATTCCGGAGATCTTCCAATATCTATTGGAAAGTGTAATTATGAGGACACTTCCGTAAACATTTCATAATCATGAAATAAACAAATAATTCACCTTTAGGATCTTTTCAGGTTTATTTTTTTAGAGAGATAGGTTGTAACATATACATAACAAATTTAATAATACTTGTAGACACAATTACACAGTTTCCATTTTTTCACAAAATAAAAACACTTAAAAAATAGTCTTGTATAGTTCCATGTTTTCGACAGCATGACATTTCCTTGATCCCATCTGTAGGAACCATGGTTTTGGTACTCTGAGAGTTTGAATAATTTTATTGATATCATTCTAGAGTAGGGAATTCAGACTGCGTGCAATTCTGAGGTTCAGTGTGCATGAAAATAATTATATAAAAATGTTATGTGTTTTTATATTACGCACGCATGGTTAACTAAGGAAAATTTTATATATCATATATTGTTGATTAGATAGGAAATTCGAGACCACGGTTGGGTCCGAAACGCGGTGTTTACCCTAGGCGCGACAAAATATAAGTCAGCACGGGACATTCAGACCCCTTCATCATTAGCGGTGTGTCAAATGGATAAATTAAATTACATTATTCATTTAATAGCTCAAAACTGAGTAACTCCTAAATAGTTCCTCGGATGATAATACTGAGGGAACCATTGAGTCTGGAGCGTTCCATTTACCCTAGGTGGGGTGTAAAAATTTCAGGCGCAGGCCTGCTGTGAGAGATGTCACCCAGGGGAAAAATGGTCATTTCGAAATGACCACTTAGTGATTTTTAGCACTAGAATTACATTTCAAATAACTTTCAAATGAAGACTAGGATTGGAAATCCAAGAGTTCTGATGAGTTCGAAATGGAGCGTTTTACCTAGTTGTCATATAAAATGAGAGGGAGCAGTGAATTCAGATTCTGTGCAAATTGGAGCCCTATAAATACAGTTAAGTGTTTAGGGTTGGGGAAAACCCCAAATTCACTCTATCTCTATCTAAATAAACACCCAAGCTCTCTCTCTAGTTGTTATTCGATGTTCTTCGGTGTTCTTCACTGTTCTTTACCAAATTAAGGAGCAGACTCCGGTAGATCGAAGCAGGATCGAGCGGACGTGTCCCCAACGGCGAACAGATCCAACGAGGTTAGACTTCTGCTAATTTTCCACACCTTCTTCAATTTTTGGTGTTTCTTTCAATTTCATAATTTTAATTTTCTATAATTCATGAATTGGGGCGATGGCCCAACGAACACAGCTATCATCTGATCCCAAATTTTGATCCTCATTCTTGGACGATCATCATCCAAAATTTTCGGATGCTCCAAATCGTGTTCGATCAATGATCGGGGGCAGGCGGTGCGAAGGTCTCATCCCAGGGATCCCGAACCCATGCTTGATTTTGAATTTGGGTTAATGGACCGGTGGTGGTGGTCATCGGAAGTATCAGCGTCAGAAAGGGTGGTGGCTGGTGCTCGGGGTGGCGTAGCGGTGGTTCGGGCGTCAGGTAGCAGGCACGGCTGGAAGCGCGTCACTCAGGTGAGGAGTGGTTCGGGTCTACGACATGGTGCGGCTGGGGCGAGGTAGGGCTTCGAAGGTGGTAGTATTGGGTGTCACTGGGGCGTGTTCGAGTGGGGAGAAGGCATCAACCGATGCGATGAGCTCAGTTGAGGCGGTGGCTAGGCGTGCGGCTCAGACGGAAGGCGAGGACAGAGGGGCGTTCGGTGGGTCCAGGCGATCGAGGCGCTGGCGTCAGGCAGAGCTGGAGGAGAGGCAGCCAGCGGGTCTTGGTAGTGTTATAGCACATCACCACAGGCGAGGGGTGGCCTTGACCCTATCAGTGTCGGAGAAGACCCCTGAGGTCAGCACCTCGAGGGTGCGCAGGAAGCAGGGACCCGCGATTCACAGGTCCTACGTGGTGATGCGACCAAGACCGGCCAAAAGGCCGGTCTGCATTAGTGCACCGGACCCGAGGCGGGACTGGTGGTTTGGGTCGGTCCGTGGACAATGTTTTGTGACTGGTTGGACTAGACACATGGCTGGGCAGCAGGCCGGCAGGGTGGACCGGCCCATTTTGGGCCCCCTTGCATTCGAGGGGCCGTATCTCCTAAATGGCGAGTCTGTTTGATGCGCCGTCTGTGGCTGCAGAATCTTGTTGGTGAGGATCTCTTTTTAATGTGGGTTTAGGGGTTTTTGGATTCTGTTCTGGAAGACTGGTGACACAATGATATTTAATTTTATAATAATAAATTATTAAATAAAGCCTCGATGGACGCACTTCATGATCCGGACGTCCGTTTGACGTGCAGTTAGAGGCACTGTGGTCCTGGAGTTGAGATGGAACTTTTGATGTTCATTCGGAAACCTTGTAGTTTTGTTTCGTTGCTCGGAGGCATGAAAAGCTTAACATGACTAATTAATTATTTAGTAAATTAATTAATTAATTGTTGCATCAGACCTAACTCCTGCTTGGGATGTCTGATTGATGCGCCGTTAGGGGCAACGTGACCCTAGTCCTCGTGAAGACTTTTTCAGATGCTTTTCAAAGTGCTCGTTTAGGGAAAAGGTGTGGGCCCATATGGCCGACATCGAACGTTTTACGTTGAAACACCACTTTTCATCTGACACCCATTTGGAGTTTATGATTACTCATTTCAGATTGTTTTTTCAAGGAGATTGCAATGGTGGAATTCGCCCGCCTAGATTCGGGCCCGAGGTGTGGGCCCCATGGGCACCATTTGCGTATAACGCGAGGAATTGCATCTTCTGCATTTGGAGTCTGTTTTAGGCATCATCAACGGCGTTGTGACCCCGACATCATGGAGAATTGACCAGGGTGTTTTCAGGCATTGAAATCGGAGTTTAGGCATGGGGCTCACATGCCGTCCTTAGAGCTGTGTGCAGCAAACTGCAACTTTTCCATCTGGCGTCCATATGGGGCGTATGAATAGTCGTTTCAGCATGTTTTTCTGAGGGCATCGTGAGGACTTAGTTCAAAAGACCTCTTTTGGGACAAAGGTGCAGGCCCCATGAGACGAAGTATGGGCATAAAGCGGTGTTGAATAAATTTTCCACCGGGAGCCCATTTCTAGCGAGTAAGTAGTCTATCTCGCATGTTTTTCCTTGAGGATTACAATGGTGTAATCTGTTATGGTGATCAGAGCTTCTTACATGATATAATTAAATGTGTAAATATTCTAGGGAGATGGTCAGAGGTTCTTTTGAAGCACTCTTAACCTATGCACGGTAGGGGTGCTAGTGACACCTAGTGATGCACGGGCGCTGAACCTCTACTCTGTGTTTTGTTCTGGAGTTCAGTGGTTGTGTGATACCGACCCCATGTTTTGTTGACCAGTGTTGTACCATCTAGTAAGGATGGCCAAAGTACTTTTAGGTTTACCCTCCAGCAGAGACTAGGAAGTGGGTTGCTCATCGACTTCTTCAGGTTTACTTTCCAACAGAGTTTGGGTAGTGGGTTGCTTATCGACTTGTTCCGGTTCTACTCTCCTGTAGGGATGGAAAGTGGGTTGCATGTCGACTTGTTCCGGGTCTACCCTACTGCAGGGTTGGGAAGTGGGTCGCCTTTTTACTTCTTCCAGGTCTACCCTCCAGAAGGGATGGGCAGTGGGTTTCATATCGACTTCTTAGGGTCTACCCTCTACCAGGGCTGGGCAGTGGGTCACCTATCAACTTATTCCGGGTCTACCCTCTAGTAGGGATAGGCAGTGGGTCGCCTGTAAACTTATTTCGGGTCTACCCTACAGCAGGTCTGGGCAATGGGTCTCCTGTCGACTTCTTAGGGTCTACCCTCCAGCAGAGCTGGGCAGTGGGTCGCATGTCGACTTATTCCGGGTCTACCCTCCAGCAGGGCTGGGTAGTGGGTCTCCTGTCGACTTATTCAAGGTCTACCCTCCAGCAGGGCTGGGAAGTGGGTTTCATGTCGACTTCTTAGGGTCTACCCTCTAGCAAAGCTGGGCAGTGGGTCGCCTATCGACTTATTCCATGTCTACCCTCCAGCAGGGCTGGGTAGTGGGTCGTCTGTCGACTTATTAGGGTCAACCCTCTAGCGGGGTTGGGAAGTGGGTCACCCATTATATTATCAAGGTTTACCCTCCATCCAGGTTGGGCAATGAGCCACCCATTGGCATTTCAGACTCAGGCCTTCTTATGAGGCTTGTCGGTTACTTTTCTCCGTTACTACCAGAGTAGGACCCTTGGTTGTACGGTTCAGTGATGTGACAGATTTGACATGACCTTAGGACATATGAGGGCGAGGGGTGCCTTTCGCACCGAGACGAATCCTTGCGACGTGACCTAAAGCCCATGCGGGGAAGACAATGCTAAAAAAATATGATAATATTGACGTTCAGTGATTGAGCCCCTTTGACTTGTACTTCCTAGTTTGACGTGCATGACATTTGGGATCAGTGTTGGATGTCCTTTGAACTGTTGCTGACTCTTCTTGGGCTGATCTTGGAGATAGAGATCCCCTAACACATTCATTCTCATTTCTCGTTGAGAATATATATAAACACCCTACTTTTTTCTCACTCATTGGGTTTGGTTACTCTCTATCTTGGAGGGGTGAAGACGCCCAGGGTATTCCACGTGCTTTCCATATCTAGTTCCACATGGATTGGATGAGTCTACTTCCTTTTGTTTGTTGGGTTGAGATGCACTCTCTCTTTTGTACTCTAGCACTGTTCTTTGTTCTGTCTACTACTCACCGTTTAGTACCACCATTGTTTCTCCCTTTAGCTTTCGGGGAATCCTACTGAGTATTAGTATACTCATCCCTGCTTGGGCTTTTACCGCACTTGGTGTGCCCTTTCAGATGACGAACAGGTTGGTCGAGACTTCGAAGGAGTGTAGAGGACAAATGAGCTTGGGCTGCGTTCAGTGGCTACAGCAGGACTTTCTGGGTCTGAGACTCACCAGTGGTTTACATTTTTTTTACATGTTGCCGGGTTGTGACACCTTTCTGGTTGGGCGCATATTTTTTCCCTTTTACTTTTCAGTTTACTTGTCATCAATTTTCATGTACTGGATATAGTTCTATGCATGTATGTTGGTTCCCCTTTTCAAGAGGTTGTTTCTTCCTTTCCTTTCTCTATACATTTTCATTGAGTTGGATGTGTGTGTGTGTACAGTTTCTTAGGAAAAGGCCTCTCCATGTTTATTTTGCCTTTTCCACTATTCTCCAGCCCCTGGCCTATAGAGGCGGGCTTGGGGTAGTTGCATCTTGAGCCCCAGTACGGTTTGGGTCATAACAAAGTGGTATCAGAGGGAGGTTCGTTCCTTGGGGCGATGTTCAGATGTCATTAAAAAGGAATTGGTTGAGTTTTGGGGCAATGGTGTCAAAATGTCTCGAGATCGGCTCTCAGGCTAGGGAGTCCAATGATGGTGCGACAGATGACATATCCATTCACGAGGACCCTGATAACCCACTTGTCTACTCGGAACACTAAGTCACTTGTTGTAGGGAATTTGATTCATGCATTATATAGGATTTAGTCCTTGACTGTCCGTCTTGAGTCAGATCACCATCATTGTTGATATATATATTCTCATTTGACCGCGGTGCTCCTTGATAAGGATCGGGATGTCTCCGTGGTGATATCTAGCCATGATAATAGCTCTTCTTCGTGACGACGATTCCGTGAGCGAAGAGGCCTCATTTCAAGATCCATCATAGAGTTACCCTTTCTCCAGGAGGAAAAGCAGTATCACCTCCACCTATGGAGTAGTAGATAGTACAGATAGTGAGGGCCGATGACGAGCGCATGTTGGACGTGCTACATGAGTTCCAGCGTCAGAGACCACTGAAGTTACTTGGCGTGCCATACCCTTAGACAGTGAAGGGTTGGCTAGAGTCGGTGGTCCACCTCTTCAGGCTTGTTCGGACACTGATAGGTTATATGGTTGATTTGGCAGCTAGTCTTTTTCTACCACACAGTTCGGCGTAGTAGAGAGAGGGTTAATTTGATGCACGATGAGTTGGTACTCTCATGGGATATCTCATAGCAGCTATTTCGTGATGAGTATTAACCCTCCTACTTAAATTTTTTTGTGGTTTCGGGAGTTGTTGGATCTTCAGCGGGGAGTGATGGTAGTGGATGGGTACACGACTGGGTTCACAAACATTACTTGGTACTCTTTAGACGTGGTCCATGATGGAAACTTCTTAGCACAAAAGTTTGAATGAGATCTCTGTAGAGAAGATTCGTGCCAACCTAGTGCCCTTGTGCATCCTCACCCATCTCAGGGTGCTTGAGCATGCACTGGTGGAAGAAAAATTTCTGGCAGAGGGACATCGATTAGCTGGGCCTCGATGATGGAGGTTTCCTCTTAATGAAACTCAGGCACATGGTCGGGAACAACATAGAGCACCGAGATATCCCAGGTAGGTCTAGTACTATGTTTGTGATGTGAGAGATCATTTGGGGTGAGACTACTCGACCCAATGTGATGATTCTTACAGAAAGATGGTAGATGCACCACCACACAGAGGTCGTGTCATGATAATAGAACTCCCAGGTGAAGACAGGGTGGTCCCCGGGGAGGTGGTGTTGGAAGAAATAAGAAATTACATTGGTTGGAAGAGGGCATTTTGATGTCCTTCCACCACCACTAGGCAGCCCATGTCAGGCTCAGGGAGCTGTAGGACGGGGTCGCGGACGGTTGTGTGCTATGGTTCTTTACAGTCCTGCAGCGTAAGATATGAAAAGAGATACGCCTGGTGACTTTTTCTACTTTTCTCAGTAGAACATGTTAGAAACTGTGTGAGGCACTCTTTCATCTAACTCCTTGCTCGAGGTATTACTGAGGGTGATGTGGGGTGTCAGTATACCCTCTGTTGTTGTTGGTGGTGGTAGTTTTTCCCTAAGAATGTGGAGACACTATCTTCGGGAAGAGTGCCCTATTTTTTGCTCAGACCACCAGTTTCTCAGGTTCATCTCCACACAAAGAGACTGGAACTAGAGACGACGATGCTAGCTAGAGTTTTTGTAGGAGGGTACAACTTGTCTGTAGTGGATGAAGCTGACTCCTTCATTGGTTGAGCATGTAATGGATTCCTGGTCGTGATGTATTGAATGTGATAACATGTGTGACTGGATATCCTTCGTTGTTTTAGTAGATGGGTATTCTAACGGAGGGAATCATGAGAACATGTTCATGTAACGATCTGCGATTTCAGTCGTGACGTGGAAAGTAGAGGTGCGGCCGGGAAAGACCACATAGATTCTTTGGGCCGTTCGGGAATCGTTAAAACGGTTGAGTGGTTTCATATCATCCTGCCATATCCTTCCAATATTTGCGGTGGTCGCACGATTTCTTCCTCGTGTCGCAGTTGATACGGAGCGTGCATATTCCTTCGCATGTCCTCGAGAGTAGAAGACCTTATAAAAACTATCCCTTTGGTTTGCGTGTTTTGTTAGCATGGTGATGTGCATGTTTTCTTGGGCACAGGAGAGAAAGGTGTCATCTCTGTATCTTGAGATCTTTTCCCTAGTTTTTCATTTCAGGGATGAAAAGCATGAAGAACGTAATTATGTTAGAACCCTAGTTTTGGGACTCTGAGACATTGAAATTTTTTCTTGATATCATTCCAGATAAGGGTGTTTAGACGACGTGCAATTTCGAAGTCCGGTTTGCCTGGAATTAATTATATAAAAATGTTAAGTGTTTTTATATTATGAACGTGAGTTTAACTATAGAAAATGTGATATCTGATAGATTGTAGATTGGATCAGAAATCTGAGACCATGGATGGGTCCGTAACGCGGTGTTTACCCTAGGAGTGACATTAAATAAGTCGGCATGGAAGGTTCTAACCCTCCTCTCATTAGCGGTATGTAAAATGCATAAATTAAATTAAATTTTTCATTTAATATGTAACTCCCCGACCCCAGTTACCTAGAGTCGGTTCATTATTGCGTAACATTGGCATGATCACAAAAGATCATGTCTCGAAAGACCGATTAGTTTAGTAGCCTTGGAAACACTAGATACATTCATAAGTCTTAAATTACTTCATAAAGTAAAACAAAACTAAAAAACATCATGTCTTCATATCCCCTCATACTATCCCCGTAGGTCATTCATAATACACTTCATCACATCCTGGAAAAATTAAAACATGGACAATGGAGAACTCAAATGCTCAGTAAGGATAACAATACAACATAAACATTTATAAATAAACATAAACATTAAGGCAATGTATAACTACAAAAAAAGCCTTTTAAACTTGAACTGCAGCATAATATGGAAAAAATAAAATGAAATAATTCCATTTACTTATTCACATGGATATTCTACTAGATGAATAATCACATGAATTATTAATAACCACTTTCATAATGAAGGAATGCATAATGCCAGACTATCAGAACCACGTATCCAAGGCCTCGTGCAAAGACTACAAATATGATTTTTTCAAGGCCTCGTGCAAAGACACTAATTTGTCTAATGAGACCTATCGATGCATCAAGGAGCAATAGAGGGCTCCACCCGTCACTTATTAAGTCCAATGCATTCCTTATATTAAAAGGTTAAAACATATCATAAACCATAACATAATCGTATCACATAAAACATGCATAATGGAATCATAACATTTCCACATTTCAATCACAGAATATCAATACAACACATTGATATAATAAAAACATTATCAAAACCATTTTCAATACCAAAATAAAATAAAATTAAAACATGGTATTTATTTTTCATTTAAAAAAATTATGGCTTGTAGAGGAAGCCGAAACTCAAATAATGGTCACGGCGGCGGAGAAGTCATTGTCGCCGTATACGTACGACAAGAAAAACCATCCTTTTTTTCATTTAGTAAAATGCCTCATATATAAATATTCCTTTTGAATAATCGTAAATGTCAAAGGGGTTTATACACCATATAAAAGAAATTTTTGTATAAAACAAAATATGCCTCAATGAATGGACAATGAGACGAAGTCCCTTACAAAGACCATTTTTTTAAATAAAATAGAACTATTATGTGTATTCACTATAATTACACTTAAATAAAGTACAAATACAAGATATGAAATAATGATATAATGACATAATTTGAAAGTAGGAGATTAACCCAAAGAACGGAAATTGGGTTAAGAAGTTCCCTAACCTCGTGTCTGACTTGACTCGGTCATTTTTTAATCTCCTGAATAATAGACTACATTTAATTTATACATTCTTAAAAAAAATTAAATTTAATTATTGCTTTTATATCTCTTATTACCATGTTATGAACATTATGTAATTATTTATGTTAATAACGGTCGCTTTGTCGATCTTTGGTACTTAAGTCAAAAATAAACTTCTTATAAATACAAGTTGTTCATGTGGTAAAATATCCATTATATCCCAAATTATATTAATTATTTAGATACCATATATATCATATATATCCAGTATATATATGCATTAATAATATTACATAACATTTAGAGATAAGAAATGAAATTCACCGTTCATGGAGACGGTATGTCGTACGTACGCATCAACGCTACTTTCATTTCTATTTCATATTTAAGGGAATTAAATCATAATTATATAAAGGTATACTATAATTCCAGTATAATATAATGTATAATACCATTTACTCCATCCTTTATCCATCCCACATATGGCATTAATGATTCAAATAACTTTGAGGGGGTGGTAGTCCGCACTTCCTAAAATGAAATTATCACATTTACCCATAATGGAAATCATAAAGGTATGCCATAAATGAAAAATACATAATCATCAGGAAAAAAACATAATATATATCATATATAAAAATAGTTTCATCATAATGGCCACCTTGATAGGTGTTAAAAGATGATTTAACAATCATCGTTTCGTGACGCGGTAATTTCCCACCCACAGAAACAGTATGTTCTTTAACCATTAGGCGAAAGTGTGTGTAAGTTTCAATAAAATAATTCCCATAACAACATAAAAGTATATTTAGGATACTGGTTTTGTTACAAAATAATGGAATAAAAATATTTTAGGGGGTTGGAGAAGAAAAATAAAACAAAATAACATAAGAGAAGATATTACCTTAAAATCGGGTAACTCGATTTGATTTGAGCCAAAGGCTTCCTTGGGATGACTTCTGCCCAATGTGAGGCTTCTAGGAGTAAGAGAGAGAATTTGGTAGAGTAGTTGGGAAGATTTTGGCCGAGCCAAATGGATTGAAGGTGTGAATAAGGTGGTAGAGGTGGGGGCCTTTTAAAAGAGGAGAGGAGAGACACTCATGGAAGGTCATGAAATGTTAACATTATTATGAAGTGATTTTCGGATTTCAAAGGTCCCACAATAATATATTTCAAGTATAAGGTGATAAGGGTTCTAAATATACCCATCCAATAGGTTTTAACCAAGTGTATGTCTTATATGTTTCATTATCTTTTCATTTTATTTAAATCGTTAATTAATGAGGTAATCGTTGCATCATCATAGTGTCATTAAAATTTTAATTTATTTAATATCTAAAAATTATAAAAAAATAACAATGATGTAGGAAATATTTTAATATTTACAATCAATATTTATATTCAAAAATGTAACTTATATAACCCCATGTAATAATTGTTTTTGTAAAACAACACATGTTTGTGACAATTTTATTTTTACTTTAAATAAAAAGTTATTAATGTCATTTTCGTACCCAAGTGGCTCCATGGGGTCCCCAAGTTGACACATGGATCTTATTGGTCAGCCATGACTCATCCAATAAGGGTAGGACAAGTGTAAAGGTATTTTTATATTTTTATAATATCATTTTTACCATAAATTTCACTAATTACCTTTAATCGCGATTAATAAAACTTAAAAGTTACTATTCACCAAAAAATTACTTTAATCCCATTAAACATAGTTTTTCTTATTAATGACAACCATGTATGTCAGTGTTTTGAAAATAAAATCACAGAAGTGGTAATGTTTCATTTACAAGAAAAATGAGTTTTTAAACTACCACTTAGTGGTTTCACTATTCATCAAAAATTGATGTTTTTCAGAAAAATAGAAAAAATTTACCCTAAGATATATTTCATATTCCTAATTCAAAAATGATGCCTATTTTAAAAAATTAAAAACATATAATTTGATTATGTTAAATTAACAATTAATTCCCACTGTCACGACAAATAGCGTGTTTTTAAGATGTCATATATATCAAAAGATTGACAATTGTTTATGTCCAATTTCAAAGTGAAATTAATTCTAATGTCCACCATTGGATAAAATGGTAAAAATATATTATAATTATAATTTAAAAAAACTCAATAGTATAATTTATCACTATAAATTATTTTGATTAAATACGTTGTTTTTAATTATTTTATCTATTCATAGAAAATTGGAAGTTCTTAGAAAATTACAAAAAATTCATCTTAGGATACTTTCGGTATTCCGAATACAAAAATGAAGTCCATTTTGAAATATAAAATTTACATAATATCAAAATGTCGGTATTACTATTCATAAATGCTACTTTGATTGGTTGTGGTGTGTTAGAATCTCGAACATGTATACAATGCAAGATATTGAATTACTGAAAGAGAAGCGTATTGTGGAAGCTTGGGGTGTTACATTCTCCCATCCTTAAATAAATTTCGTCCTCACAATTTGAAATTGTTCTTAGAAAATAAAATTTTGAAAATAGAAAATAGTTTTGTGGAAAACCGACATCAGAAATAAGGTTAATAAAAATATATCGTTAAAAGAAAGAAAGAGAAGTACAAAGGTCACCCGAGATAGCCCATACTAGATTCTATGAAAATATGGATATGGAATAAAAAAACCATCATGGTTGGATGGAGATTTATAGAAAATATGATTAGGAGAAAGTTAACCACAAGAAAATCACAAACATTTGATTGGTTATATGGCCATTGAATCCCTAGTTGGAAAAGTTAACCGACAACGTTTTTTTAAGTTACATTTCATAAAGTTGAAGAATTTATTTAAGAGATTTACTAAGAATGTAAGGAAATATACTTACGTGTCATGTAGACTTTCATTCTTTAATAAATTTTTACCATGAACCCATCTTTCACTCCAAATGGTAACAGAACTCAAAAATATTCTATTTATCTTAATTGTATAAGGATACAAATATTACCACATACCATTTAGATTAGGAAGACTATTTTGTAATAACTAAGGACTTCATGTAGGCTAGTGGTAGGTAATAAAGGTCTGTCGCACTATGGTTGTGGGTTCGATTCCTGCAGCTTTTTCCTACGCGACGGGTTATCCCCCGACCTGCAGGTTGTCCTTTTCCTAAAAGTATAGTATTATAATATTCCAAAAATAATCATCAGGAAAGGTTTTAACCTTAAAAAATACTATCCAAAGTTCAACTTAATCCACTCCAACCTTTATAGTTATCCAAAATACCTCTGTCCTGACTTTTTATAAAAGGTATCTAAATTCCAAAATCAATTGTATCATCAAATTCCTCAAAAAAAGTAAAGATTCTCTTATTGTCACATACAAAAATATGCTTACCTTCATCATATTAAATCATTAATGAAAACAAGAAGTACTGTAGTACAATCATTATATATATCACATTATTCTTATAACCAAAATATAATCCTCGAGTCCAAAAGCACCAATACATTAATTATTCCACTTCAACATTAGTAACAGCATAATATTGTCCTTGATCCCATGTCCTTTTCTGAGTTAAGTTTCTCTAATGCTTTGGACATTCATTTTCCTAATGCCCCATTTCCCTACAATTGTAGCATTCAACATTTACAACCTCTTTCTTTCCCTTGCAATCACGAGCCTGGTGTCCTTTTTATTAACATTTATAACAAACTCTCATTCCTTTTAGTCAAGTACTAGGGTGATTCTTCCCATAATTATCGCATAATGGAAAATCCGTCTTTCCCTTGTTACCTTTGTCTGTCTCTTGTTCCATCGTTCTCTTCTTCTCTTTCTTTACATTATTGTCATAAAACATAGAGAATTCCTTTTCTGTCTTGATAGAACACGAGACTATATCTTCGTACAACTAGAAGGTTTGTGAGACTAATACTCGAAAGAGAAATGGTTTTAACCCATCAAAAAAACAATCAATCTTACTTCTTGGGTTACATATATAATCTGGAGCATGCCATGCTATCCTTGTAAAGTTATCCTCATACATTGCGACATTCTCATCCACCTTCTGCCTCATACTCAGAAATTGCCTTTCCATATCAGCTCGATGGTCATGTGGAATGTATTTTTATAAGAAAATTTCCTTAAAATCCCTTCATTCCATAATTGATAATTCTTCATCTTCCTTTGTGTTTTGAATCAGCGACCACCATTGATCGACATCTCCAGTGAGGCGGTAAACTGCCATGACAACCTTCTCCCTTTCGCTACTCCCCAAGGCGTGGAATATTTTCCCTAACGAATTTATCCATTGATAAGCTACTATGGGATTGGTACTCCCATTGAATATTGGTGGTTGTTTCCTCATGAAGTGGTCTAACATTGATCCTCCACATTGCAGATCAGGGTTCTCCATACGAGTAAGGCTATTATTCATAACCTGAGTGAGTTGTCCCAGTATGGTGATAAGTTGATCAGCACAAGTTGTATCTCCAACTGCACTATAATTATCTTGAGCAGGAGGGAAATCCCTACATGGAGTTCATGCATTGATATGGTTTCCATTCCTTCCACTAGGCACCATTTCTAAACAATGGCATAAACTATATCAGTTTATGAATCAAAACACACAATTCCATACTTGTAAAACACTTAACATAGATTGAAAAATTTATGGATATAATCCATATTCATACAAAAACTTCTTTGAGGAAGTATATACTCAAAAACCCTTCATAATGGTTTGTAATGAAAATGAGAATTATCCTAAGCACATCCCCCAGGAGTGTCGAAAACAAGAGTGCATCAAGGCATGTTGTCGTGCACCAATTCTCGTTCGAGTCTAGCTCAAAGCAGTTTTTTCGTGTTTTACCCCTAGGTACATCTATGCCAGAGCCACCTCTACCTTCTCATATCCATACTAGGATTTATTTCTCTGAAAACTCACAAAATCTCTATAATACCAAAATTCTAGGAAGTTCTTCTATACTAATCCTCAAAGTCTATCTTTGGGCTATGTGCTCTAATCAGAGTTTATCTAAATCTAGCTTCCAAAGTCAGTACTAAACTGCCTCCGATACCAACTGTAACACCCCGAACCCAGTTACCCAGAGTTGGTGCATTATTGTGTAACATTGGCATGATCACAAAAGATCAATTCTCGAAAGACCAATTAGTTTAGTAGCCTTGGAAACACTAGATACATTCATAAGTCTTACATTACATCATAAAGTAAAAAAAACTAAAAAAATTCCAATCATCATATCCCCTCATACTATCCCTGTAGGTCATTCATAATATACTTCATCACATCTTGGAAAAATTAAAACATTGAAAGCTGTGAGCTCAGATTCCCAGTAAGGATAACAATACAGTGGAAACTTTCATAAATAAACATAAACATTTAAGGCAATGAATAACTAAAAAAATGCCTTTTAAACTTGAACTGCAGCATAATATGGAAAAAATAACCTGAAATAATACCATTTACATATTCACATGGATATTCTACTAGTTGAATAATCACATTAAAATATTAATTACCACTTTCATAATGATGGAATGCATAATGCCAGACTATCAGAACCACGTATCCAAGGCCTCGTGCCAAGACTATAAATAAGATTTTGTCAGGGCCTCGTGAGAAGACACTAATTTGTCTCATGAGACCTACCGATGCATCGAGGAGAAATAGCGGGCTCCACCCGTCACTTATTAAGTCAAATGAATTCCTTATATGAAAAGGTTAATGTAACACCCCAAGATTTCATAGTGTGTTATTTATTCAAAAATAATACAATCACTTGCACTACACGCAACACCGACTTCAATCATACCATGACGTACCAAACTAGTCGTTCAAAAGAGGTTATTCATAGTATTAACTAAATTTTAAACTTTATATAATCCTTATAATTTTAGAATCCATATTATGAGTTTCTTAGACATAATGTAAGAACAAATTAATTTTCAGTATTACACTTTTACCAACTTTTAATCGTGAACCATTTCTAAATACAATATTTTAAACATTTTGACTAAATGGGGACATCAAAAAAAATTAAAATGAAACATCCCAAGCTTCCACAGTACGCTTTCCTTTGAATAATACAGTAGCGTGTGTTGTACGCAACTTCGAGTTCTAACACACACCACAACCAATCAAACTAGCCGTTATGAATAGTAGTACCTACTTTTTGAAATTATATATATTTTATATTTCAAAATGGACTTAATTTTTGGATTTGGAGTATTGAATTTAGCTTAAGGTGAAATTTCGGTACTTTTCGGATAACTTTAATATTTTGATGAATAGTGAAAATTACTAAATTTTAATTAAAAACAACTTTTTTAATAAAAATAATTAATGGTGATAAATTATGAATTTGAGTGGTTTTAAAGTATAATTAGAATATATTTTTACCATTTTATCCAATGGTGTTCATTATAATTAATTTCACTTCGAAATTGGACCTAAACAATTGTCAATCTTTTGATATATATTGTTTCTTAAAAACACGCTATTTGTAGGGACAGCGGGAATTAATTATAAAATTAATTAATGCAACTTATATGTTTGGAATTTTTTAAAATCGATATCATTTTTTATTTTGGAATATCAATTATAGCTTAGGGTGAAATTTTGGCATTGTTCTGAAAAACTTCAATTTTTTATGAATAGTGAAACTACTAAGTGGTAGTTAAAAAAACTGAATTTTTCATAAAACAAACTTTTACCACTTTTGTGAATGGAATTTCGAAAATCCGAGAGACACGGTTAATATCAAGAGGTAAAATGTGCTTCAATGAGATGAAAATAATTTTTTGTGAATTGTAACTTTTTACTTTTATTTACCACGGTTAAAAGTAAATATGGAAATTGAGGGTAAAAATAATATTAATATTACCCTAACACATGTCCTAATTCTATTGGACAAGTGTATATAGACCAAAAACAACCTTAGGAATAAAATATTATCATTTAGGTCCACTTGAATTAGATTAGGACATTTATTATTATTTATTGCAAAGAAGAGTTAAAAGAGTTAAAATCAAAGTTTATTTACTAAAACATTTTTAATATAGGGTTATACATAAGATAAACTCGATTGTAAATATTCATTAGAAATATAATAAGATTTCATACAGAATTATATTTTATTTATAATTTTTAGACTTTAAATAATTTAATTTATTGATGACACAATGATGATGCAGTAATTACCATAATTGTGAACAACTAAAATAATTGATATTATAAATTCCCAAATAAATATAATATGAGACTTTTAATGAATTAAAATACTTTTATAGGCTAATATGACATGTTAGGATTGATTTAATTAACTTTGGTCGAATTAATAATTCATTTATGAGTTTTACAAAAATCAATTATTGAATAGTGTCAAAATTGACATAAAAGTGTTTTAAAAAACAATATTATATTATTAATTGATATTAAATTCCAAAAAATCTAAAGTTCTGCAAAGAGACTTATATCATTATAGGTTCATCATTAATGGACCACTTGGGCATCTCTTGGATGTATATAGTATGTTTATTAACTATATATTATAAAAATACAAAGTTACATGGTAAATGTCAAACTAATTAACTAAGAGTTAAAACTAAAAGATAAGGTTAATATAGTAACCCAAACCGGTCTAAATTCTATTGGTTGAATGTTTTTCGACCTATCCCTACCTTAAACTTTTAATAATAAACTTTTGTGCCATTAGAAACCGAATATTAATTTATTATAAATTAATATTTCTAGTTTTTCCAAAGGTGCCCCTCACCCCTCTTATAAAAGGGAACTCCTCCTTCTCATTTCTTCACACCTTCAAAGCCTTTTGGTTCGGCCAAAATCTTCCCAAATACTCTCCCAACTTCCCTCACTACAACCTAGAGGCCTTAGATTAATCAGAAAGCCAACCTATGGAGCCCTTTTGATCAAATCAAAAGGAAGAACCCGAAGAAGAGGTAATGTTTTCACCACCCCTTTTCAAGTTCCTTTCTTCTTCCACTTCTTCTTTCTTTGTTATTACCCTTATAAAATAATAAATCCAGTATCTTATATATACTGTGATGTTATTATAAATATGGTACAACCATATTCATTATTCTATCCACCCTTTGAATAACATGTCACCATACGTGCGTACGTACGGCTTACCGTCTCCACGTCATGGTGTAATTGTTATTCAATATATTATTATTTGGATGGGTATAATAATGATGTGTAACTCATGTAAATAATAAATATAACATGTTAATGATTATGTATATATATACCATCCATTTATATATTATTTTAATATCAAAAGAATTATATTGTCGCTCGTGCGTACGTACGGACTACCGCCTCCACGAACGCGATGAGATTCATTCTCCATCATATCCATTAAAGTATAATTATCATTTTATGATTTAAAAATGATGTTTAAGGACTTTATATCATTATGGATATGAATAAGATACAACCTATTCATAACAAACACGGCTTATGTAAAAAAACATATAAAAGAAAATGTGTAAGTTAACACCCGAAACGACGATAATTCTAAGATATTATTAACAAATCAATGTTAAAAGTTCATATATGATATCATATTAATATATATGATTATTGTATAATTTAATAACAATTATTTCACCATTATAATGGAGGTTAACCTACCCCAACCAAGAAAAAGTACAAGGTATGGGTTATTTCGCAATCTCTTCATTATCCGAGGTTGTTTATACGTAATAATCTACTGGGATCTCTTTATCATCCACATCCATGTTTCTTAAAAATGTATATCAAAACATTTTTACTATTTAAAATAATATGGGTTAAAGTCATTTATACCCTTTTTTGACTTTTTATAAGAGTTTTATAAAGGAATCTTTCCGTCGTTTTCCAAACAAGGTGCTTTTTAACCTTTTCGACAGAATTAAGGTAAGAATGTTTTTTTATCTTATACGGCGGGTGCGGCTATTTTCCACCATTATAAAATCGTCGAAGCTTCCCTTACAATATTATATGAATATTTTCAAAGAAAATGTTTTATTTCATAAATATAAGACTCTTAAATTATTTCAAAATAGAAAGAGATATTTCTCTAAAAAGAGTTTTGATTTCATCTATGTCAACATCCTTTGATGGATTTTACGCTTATTTGAAGTTGATTTATTATGATACAAAACTTCTATATTGTATTGAAGGTTTTGTGATATGTTTGACTATGGATGTGCTATTTTTTATACCATTCATAGTTTATAGTGAAAGTATTGACATTTTGAATGCTAGTTTTAATACTAATGTTTATGTTATGTTTAAACCTTTCCATATGGGAATGAATTGGACTTAATATGTGACGGGTGGAGCCTGCTATAGATCCTCGATGCATCGATTTGTCTCATGAGACAAACTAGTGTCTTGGAACAAGGCCTTGACAAAATATCATTTGTAGTCTTGGAACGAGGCCTTGGCTATGTGGTTATGATAGTCTGGCAATATGCATTCCATCATTATGAAAGTGGTTATTGATATTGCATGTGATTATTCGATTAGTATAATATCAATGTGAATAAGTAAATGGCATTATTTCATTTTACTTTTTCCATACTCTGTTGAAGTTCAAGTTTAAAAGGCTTTTGTTTTAGTTATAAATTGCCTTAAATGATTATTCTTATTTATAAAAGTTTCTGATATATTGTTATGCTTACTAGGCATTTGAGCTCACCCCTTTTCTATGTTTTATTTTTCCCAGGATGTGAAGAAGTAAGTTATGAATGACCTGTAGGGATTTTATGTGGGGATATGAGTGTGGAATATTGAGACTATGTTGTTGTTGTAGTTTTTCACTTTATGATGTAATGTAAAACTTTATGAATATATAGAGTGTTTCCAAGGATACTAAACCAATTGGTCTTTCAAGATTTGATCTTTCTTGTGATCATGCCAATGTTATGTAATAATGCACCGACTCTGGGTAACTGGGGTTGGGGTGTTAAAGTTGGTATCAGAGGGAGGTTTAGTACAAACCTTGGAAGCTATATTTTAACAAACTCTGATTAGAGCACATATATTTAAGATGGACATTGAGGATTAGTATAGAAGAACTTCCTAGAATTTTGGTATTTTAGAGATTTTGTGAGTTATCTGAGCAATACATCCCTATCTGGATACGAGCAGGTAGAGGCGGCTCTGGCACAGATGTACCTAGGGGTAAAACCTGAAAACACCACTTTGAGCTAGACTCGAACGGAAACTGGTGCACGAAAATGGGCCTTGCTACTCTCTTGGTTACGACACTCACGGGGGATATGCTTAGGATAATTCTCATTTTCTTTACCAACCATTATTAAGGGTTTATGAGTATATACTTCCTCAAAGGAGAAATTTTTATGATTATGGATTATATCCATAAACTATTTAATTTATGTTATGTGTTTTACTAGTTTGGTATTAAGTATTGGTATTCATAAACTAATCTATTGTATGTCATTGTTTAGAAATGGCGCCCAGTAGATGGAATGATAACTCCAGCAATGCACATAATCCAAAGTGAAAGAAGGATCATATCATTCATGGTCTTAAGCCAGAATTTATAAGAGAAATAGTCTCCCATGTATTATCATCATATGAAGAAATAATATCATGTGTTGATAAGATAAGTAAATATTTTACTGAGTCCTATTGCTTTGAGGGGAAGCAAGAGAAGAAAAGGATGGAAGAGAGAACGATGGATATAGGGAAGAGGGAAAATACGAATTTTTCCATATGTGATAACTGTGGGAAGAAACACCCTGGAACTTGTCTGAAAGGAATAGGAGTTTGTTATAAGTGTGGAGGAAAAGGGCACAAAGTACGTGACTGCAAGGGTAAGAAAATGGTTTCAAATGTACAATGCTTCATTTGCAAGGAGTTTGGACACTACGCGAACCTATGTCCCAGTAATCATCCTATACCACAAATGATGCTATTGGATAATAATCAATTTATGATACTACCACAGATGAAGAGGAATGATTAGAGTTCTTATGTTGATTATATCATTTGAGTGTTGTATCAACAATGTACTTGTTATAATAATTATTGAGTATATAAGGATTGTACTGCAATACTATTTCATTAAGGACTTGAGATTGTGTGGAACAAAGAAAAGTGACTCAATAGCAGGTTAAATTTTTGGAAAATATATGGTTGAGAGAAAGATAAACCATAATATGGTTCTGATACCGAGGTAGTGATTTTAGAATAATACATGATTGATTTGGATAAATTATATTGGATATTCTTGACTACCTTGAAGCTGTTTAATGATTTGTATATTCCATCATTATTTGGGTTTAAAACATTTTTGGATTGATGAAGTATATCCAGCATTCTATATGGAATAAGGGAGCATGAATGTAATCAATAAGTATTATGGTAATTCAGGATGTTTCAGTGTTTTAAAAGAATACATGATGAAGGTATTCATATACTATTACGTGGTAAAAAGGATCTACATTAAGTTTACCTTCCTTATAAATATTGGACTGTGAGTTTGGATAGAAGTATTTTGGATAAATTCCAGTTTGAGATTAATTTTTGATTGCCATAAAAGGACAACCCAGAGGTCGGGCGGCAACCTGTCGCGACCGGCAAGGCCGTGAGACTTGAACCCGCAACTGAATGGCGATAAGGGTGTATCACCTACCATTGGCCCACGAGATTTCCTGGATTAAATAATGTTGTTTTTTTAAAATATATGGTAGATAAATTATAAATTCGTTTATATTGGAACCCTGTACGAATAGTATAAATAGAATTTTTTTTACGAGTGAAAGATGAGTTTGTGGTTGAAATTTATTAATGGATAAAAATCTAATTATAAAGTAAGTATATCTCTTTATGATATTAACCAATATCATTAATAAATTCCACAACATTATGAAAAGGAACATAGAAAAAAAATGTTGTCCTAGATGGTACCTTAAATCATCACTAATTTATGGCTGTGGGATTGTTGGCATTTTCATAGCCATGTTCTCTACCACTCTCCATTAGATAATTGATGGTTATATTTCTCTTCCATATCCATATTTTCCTACATGGAACCCTAGTATGTGTTATTTTCTGTATTCTTCATACTTTCCACTCTTTATATTAAATAGAGGCCTCATTAATTCATTTTTCGATGTGGGATTTCAACTAAGATATTTTGAAACGTCAAAAATGTGTTATCCTAATACCTTATGTTTTGTTGAATCTATGGTATTTTAAATCATCGAAGATTGATGAATTTAAGGACCTAAATTTTAAAGTTTTTTGTGATTGATGACCTCAATCACTACCTATAAATATTTACATTTTTCCTCCAATTATATGTCTCTAATTGCCACCAATGTTCTCCTAATCGAGATCATAATTTGGTGGTGACCCTTTCATTTCTCTTTTCCTCATATTAAGACTAAATTTTAGTAACCCAATTTCGGATGTGGGTTTTCCCTCAAAGATATTTTTTATTTTCAAACTTTTATTTTCGAAGAACAATTTCAAATTGCGAGGATGCAATTTATTTATGGAGGGGAGAATGTAACACCCCACGATTTCATAGTGTGTTATTTTTTCAAAAATAATACAATAACTTGCACTACACGCAACACTGAGTTCAAGCACACCATGACTTTCCAAACAAGCCATTAAAAAGAGGTTATGAATAGTATTCACTAAATTTTAAACTTTATATAATCCTTATTATTTTAGAATCCATATTATGAGTTTCTTAGACATAATGTAAGAACAAATTCATTTTCAGTATTGCACTTTTACCAACTTTTAATAGTGAGCCCTTTTTAAATACAATATTTTAAACTTTTTGACTAAATGGGGACATCAAAAAATTTAAAATGAAACATCCCAAGCTTCCACGGTACGCTTTACTTTGAATAATACAGTAGTGTGTGTTGTACGAAACTTCGAGTTCTAACACACACCACAACCAATCAAACTAGCTGTTATGAATAGTAATACATACTTTTTGAAATTATATATATTTTATATTTCAAAATGGACTTCATTTTTGGATTCGGAGTATTGAATTTAGCCTAAGGTGAAATTTTGGTACATTTCGGATAACTTTAATATTTTGATGAATAGTGAAAATTACTAAATTTTAATTAAAAACAACTTTTTTAATCATAATAATTAATGGTGATAAATTATGAATTTGAGTGGTTTTAAAGTATAATAAGATTATATTTTTACCATTTGATCCAATGGTGTTCATTATAATTAATTTCACTTCGAAATTGGACCTAAACAGTTGTCAATCTTTTGATATATATTGTTTCTTAATAACACGCTATTTGTTGTGACATCGGGAATTAATTATAAAATTAATTAATGAAACTTATATGTTTGTAATTTTGTAAAATAGATATCATTTTTGATTTTGGAATATCAATTATAGCTTAGGGTGAAATTTTGGCATTATTCTGAAAAACTTCAATTTATGATTAATAGTGAAACTACTAAGTGGTAGTTAAAAAAACTGAATTTTTCATAAAACATAATTTTACCACTTATGTGAATGGAATTTCAAAAATCCGAGAGAAACGGTTAATATCAAGAAGTAAAATGTGGTTCAATGAGATGAAAATAATTTTTGGTGAAAAGTAACTTTTTACTTTTATTTACCACGATTAAAAGTAAATAGGAAAATTAAGGGTAAAAATGATATTAATATTTTCCTAACACATGTCCTAATTCTATTTGACAATTGAATCTCGACAAATAACAACATTAGGAATAAAATGTTATCATTTAGTTCCACTTGGATTAGATTAGGTTATTTAATATTATTTAATTCAAAGAAGAGTTAAAAGAGTTAAAATCAAAGATTATTTACTAAAACATTTTTAATATAGTGTTATACATAAGATAAATTCGATTGTAAATATTAATTAGAAAGCTAATAAGATTTCCTACGTAATTATATTTTATTTTTAATTTTTAGACTTTAATTAATTTAATTTATTAATGACACAATGATGATGCAGTAATTACCATAACTATGAAAAATTAAAATAATTGATATTATAAATTCCCAAATAAATATAATTTGAGACTTTTAATGCATTAAAATAATTTTATAGGATACTATTACATGTGAGGATTTATTTAATTAGATTTGGTAAAATTAATAATTATGTTATGAGTTTCACAAAAATCAATTATTGAATAGTGTCAGAATTGACATAAAAGAGGTTTTAAAACAAATATTATATTATTAATTGATATTAAATTCCTAAAAATCTAAGGATCAGCCAAGAGACTTATATCATGATATTTTCATTATTAATGGACCACTTGGGCATCTCTTGGATGTATATAGTATGTTTATTAACTATATATTATAAAAATACAAGGTGACATGGTAAATGTCAAACTAATTAACTAAGAGTTAAAACTAAAAGATAAGGTTAATATAGTAACCCAAACCTGACTAAATTATATTGGTTTAATGTTTTTAGACCTATACCAACCTTAAACTTTGAATAATCATCTTTTGATCCATTATAAACCGAATATGAATTTATTATAAATTAATATTTCTAGATTTTCCAAAGGTTCCCCTCACCCCTCTTATAAATGGGAACTCCTCCTTCTCATTTCTTCACACCATCAAAGGCTTTTCGTTCGGCCAAAATCTGCCCATATACTCTCCCAACTTCCCTCACTACATCCTAGAGGCATTAGTTTAATCATAAAGCCAACCTAAAGAGCCCTTTTGATCAAATCGAAAGGAAGAACCCGAAGAAGAGGTAATGTTTTCACCACCCCTTTTCAAGTTCCTTTCTTCTTCCACTTCTTCATTCTTTGTTATTAACATTCTAAAATAATAACTACAGTATCTTATATATACTGTGATGTTATTATGAATATGGTACAACCATATTCAGTATTCTATCCACCCTTGAAATAACATGTCACCATATGTGCGTACGTACAGCTTACCGTCTCCACGTCGTGGTGTAATTGTTATTCAATATATTATTATTTGGATGGGTATAATAATGATGTGTAACTCATTTAAATAATAAATATATCATTTTAATTATTCTGTATATATATACCATACATTTATATGTTATTTTAATATAAAAGAATGATATTGTCGCTCGTGCGTACGTACGGAGTACCGTCTCCACGAACGCGATGAGATTCATTCTCCATCGTATCCATTAAAGTATAATTATAATTTGATGATTTAAATATGATGTTTAAGGACTTGATATTATTCTGGATATGAATATGATACAACCTATTCATAACAAACATGGCTTATGTAACAAAACATATAAAAGATATTGATTAAGTTAACACCCGAAACGACGATAATTCTATGATATTATTAACAAATCAATGTTAAAACATCATATATGATATCATATTAATATATATTATTCTTGTATAATTTAATAACAATTATTTGACCATTATAAAGTAGGTTAACGTACCCCAACCAAGGAAAAGTACAAGGTAAGGGTTATTTCGCAATCTCTTCATTATTCGAGGTTGTTTATACGTAATAATCTACTGGGATCTCTTTATCATCCACATCCATGTTTCTTAAAAATGTATTTAAAAACATTTTTACTATTTAAAAGAATATGGGTTAAAGTCATTTTTACCCATTTTTTGACTTTTTATAAGAGTTTTATAAAGGAATCTTTCCGTCGTTTTCCAAACAAGGTGCTTTTTAACCTTTTCGACAGAATTAAGGTAAGAATGTTTTTTTTAACTTATATGGTGGGTGCGGCTATTTTACACCGTTATAAAATCGTCGAAGCTTCCCATACATGCTTATAAGAATATTTTCAAAGAAAATGTTTTATTTCATAAATATAAGACTCTTAAATGATTTCAAAATAGAAAGAGATATTTCTCTAAAAAGTGTTTTGATTTCATCTATGTCAACATCCTTTGATGGATTTTACACTTATTTGAAGTTGATTTATTATGATAAAAAACTTCTATATTGTATTGAAGGTTTTGTGATATGTTTGACTATTGATGTGCTATTTTTTATACCGTTCATAGTTTATGGTGAAAGTATTTTCATTTCGTATGCTAGTTTTAATACGAATGTTTATGTTATGTTTAACCTTTTCATATGGGAATGCATTGGACTTAATATGTGACGGGTGGAGCCCGCTATAGCTCCTCGATGCATCGGTAGGTCTCATGAGACAAACTAGGGACTTGCACAAGTCCTTGGAAAAATTGCATTTGTAGTCCTGGCATGAGGACTTGGCTATGTGGTTCTGATAGTCTGGCATTATGCATTCCATCATTAGGAAAGTGGTTATTGATATTGCATGTGATTATTTGATTAGTAGAATATCCATGTGAATAAGTAAATGGCATTATTTCATTTTACTTTTTCCATACTATGTTGAAGTTCTAGTTTAAAAGGATTTTGTTTTAGTTATACATTGCCTTAAATGTTTATTCTTATTTATGAAAGTTTCTCCTATATAGTTATCCTTACTGGGCATTTGAGCTCACCCCTTTTCTATGTTTTATTTTTCCCAGGATGTGAAGAAGTAAGTTATGAATAACCTGCAGGGATTTTATGTGGGGATATGAGTGTGGAATATGGATACTATGTTGTTGTAGTAGTTTTTCACTTTATGATGTAATGTAAAACTTTATGAATATATAGAGTGTTTCCAAGGCTACTAAACCAATCGGTCATTCGAGATTTGATCTTTCTTGTGATCATGCCAATGTTATGTAATATTGCACCGACTCTGGGTAACTGGGGTCTGGGCGTTACAGTTAAAACATATCATAAACCATAACATAATCGTATCACATAAAACATGCATAAAGGAAACATAACATTTCCACATTTCAATCACAAGATATCAATACAACACATTGATATAATTAAAACGTTATCAAAACCATTTTCAATACCAAAATAAAATAAAATTAAAACATGGTATTTATTTTTCATTTAAAAAAATTATGGCTTGTAAAGGAAGCCAAAACTCAAATAATGCTCATGGCGACAGAGAAGTCATTGTCGCCATATACGTACAAAAAAAAGAACATTCCTTTTTTTCGTTTAGTAAATCGCTTCGTATAAAAATATTCCTTTTGAATAAATGTAAATGTCAAAGGGGTTTATACCCCATATAAATGAAATTTGAGTATAAAACAAAATATTCCTCAATGAATGGAGATTGAGACGAAGTCCCTTACAAAGATCATTTTTTAAATAAAATAGATCTATTATGTGTATTCACTATAAGTACACATAAATAAAGTACAAATACACTATTGGACATAATAATATAATGACATAATTTTAATGTAGGAGATTAACCCAAAGAACAGAAATTGGGTTAAGAAGTTCCCTTACCTTGTGTCCGACTTGACTCGATCGTTCATTAATCTCTTGAATAATATACTAGAGTTAATTTATACTTGCTTAAGAACATTTTTAAATTTCATTATTCCTTTTATATATCTTATTACCATGTTATGAACATTATTTAATTATTTAAGTTAATAACAGTTATTTTGTTGATCTTTGGTACTTAAGTCAAAAATAAACTTCTTATAATTACAAGTTGTTCATGTGGTAAAATATAAATTATATAAAGAATTATTTTCATGATGTAGATATCATATATATAATATATATCTAGTATTTAAATGCATTTATAATATTACATAACATTTAGAGGTAAGAAATTAAATGCACCGTTCATGGAGATGGTAAGCCGTACGTACGCATGAACGCTACTTTAATTTATATTACGTATTTAATGGAATGAAATAATAATTATATGAAGGTATACTATAATTCCAGTATAATATAATTTATACTACCATTTAATCTATCCTTTATACATCTTACATATGGAATTAACCCTTCAAATCACTTTGAGGGTCGGTAGTCCGCACTTCCTAAAATGAAATTATCACGTTTTCCCATAATGGAAATCATAAAGGTATGCCATAAATTAAAAATACAGAATCATAAGGTAAACAAAAACATAATATATATATCATATATAAAAATAGAGTCATCGTAATGGACACTATGAGATGTGTTAAAAGAGGATTGAACAATCATCGTTTCGTGAGGCAGTAATTCGCCACCCACAGAAACAGTATGTTCTTTAACCATTAGACGAAGGTGCGTGTAAGTGTAAAGAAAATCCTGCTCATAAAAACATACAAGTATATTTAGGATACTAGGTTTTTTACAAAATAATGGAATGAAAATATTTTAGGGGGTTGTAGAATAAAAATAAAACAAAATAACACAAGAGAAGACATTACCTTAAAATCGGGTCACTCTTTTTGATTTGAGCCAAAGGCTTCCTTGGGAAGACATCTGCCCAAAGTGAGGCTGCTAGGAGTAAGAGAGGGAAGTTGGGAGAGTATTTGGGCAGAGTTTGGCTGAGACAAATGGCTTTAAGGTGTGAATAAGGTGGTATAGGTGGGGGCCTTTTATAAGAGGAGAGGAGGGGCACTCTTGGAAGGTCATGTAATGTTATATTATTATGAAGTGATTTTCGGATTTGAAAGGACCCAAAAAAATATATTTCGAGGATAAGGTGATAAGGGTTAAAACTATACCCATAATATAGGATTTAGACATGTTTATTTATTATATTTTAAATTATCTCTTCATTTTATTTGAATCGTTTATTAATGAGGAAATCACTGCATCATCATGGTGTCAGAAAAACATTAATTTATTTAATTTCTAAAATTTTAAAAAAAAATCCATGATGTAGGAAATATTTTTATATTTCCAATTAATATTTATAGTCAAAAAGTTAACTTATATAACCCCATGTAATAATTGTTTTTTTAAAACAACACATGTTTGTGACAATTTTATTTTTACATTAAATAAAAAGTTATTAATATCATTTTCTTACCCAAGTGGCTCCATGGGGTCCCCAATTTGACCCATGGATGTTCTTGGTCGTCCATGACTCATCAAATAAGGTTAGGACATGTGTAAAGGTATTTTCATATTTTTATAATATCATTTTTACCTTAAATTTCACTAATTACATTTAATCGCGTTTAATAAAACTTAAAATTTACTATTCACCAAAAAATTATTTTAATCGCATTGAACCGAATTTTTATTCCTAATGAAAACCATGTATTTCATATTTTTGAAAATCAAATCAAAGAATTGGTAATGTTTAATTTACACGAAAAATTAGTTTTTAAACTACCACTTAGTGGTTTCACTATTAATCAAAAATTGAAGTTTTTCAGAAAAATACCAAAAGTTCACCCTAAGCTATATTTGATATTCCTAATTCATAAATGATGTCTATTTTAAAAAATTCAAACATATATGTTGATTTAATTAATTTAATAATTTATTCCCGCTATCACAACAAATAGCATGTTTTTAAGATGCAATATACATCAAAAGATTGAACATTTTTTATGTCCAATTTCAAAGTTAAATTAATTATAATGACCACCATTGGATAAAATGGTAAAAATGTATTCTAATTATACTTTAAAACCACTCAATAGTATAATGTATCAATATAAATTATTTTGATTAAGAAAGTTGTTTTTAAGTGTTTTCTCTATTCATAGAAAATTGGATGTTCTAAGAAAATTACAAAAAAAATCAACCTAGGATAATTTCGATATTCGGAATACAAAAATGAAGTCCATTTTGAAATATAAAATTTATATAATTTCAAAAGGTGGGTATTACTATTCCTAACAGCTACTTTGATTGGTCGCGGTGTGTTAGAATCTCGAACATGCATACAATGCAAGCTATTGCATTATTGAAAGAGAAGCGTATCATGGAAGCCTGGGGTGTTACATAATAGCTCAAACCCGATTAACTCCTAAATTATTACTCGGATGGAAAAAATGAGGGCACTGTTGAGTCGGGAGCGTGCTGTTTACCCTAGGCATGGTGTAAAAGTTTCAGGTGCGGGCATACTGTAAGAGATGTCACCCAGGGAAAAAATGGTCACTTCGAAATGAGCACTTAGTGATTTTTATCTCTAGCGTTACATTTCGAATAACATTCAAACGATGCCTCGTAATGGTAATCCAAGACTTTCGTTGAATTCGAAATGGGGTGTTTTACCTAGTTAGAGTATAAAATGAGAGGTCGCTGTGAATTCAGATTCTGCGCTAATTGGAATCCTTATAAATAGAGTTAAGTGTTTAGGGTTAGGGGAAACCCCTATTTCATTCTATCTCTCTCTCTATAAACACACAAGCTCTATCTCTCTAGTCGTTCTTCACCATTCATCGGCATTGTTCGATGTTCTTCGCCGGATTAAGGAGCGGACTCCGGCGGATCGACACAGGATCGAGCGAACGCATCGCCAAAGACAAACGGTTCCAACGAGGTATGATTTCTGCTAAATTTCTGCACCTACATCAATTTCTATTGTTTATTTTAGTTTCATCATGTTAATTTTCTATAATTATTGAATTTGGTCGATGGTCGAACGAACACAACGATCATCCGATCCCCAATTTTGATCCTCGTTCTTGGTCGTTTTTCATCCAAAATTTTTGGACACACCAAATCGTGTCAGATCAATGATCAGTGGCTGGTGCTGAGAAGGTCTCAAACCAAGGATCCTGAACCCATTATTGGTTTTGAATTTGGGTCACCAGAGTGGTGGCGGCGGCTGTCGGAAGTGTCAACTCCGGCAAGGGTGGTGGCCGGAGCTCGAGGTGGCGCAGGGGGGGGGGGGGGTCGGACGTCAGGCAGCGGTCGTGACCGGAAGTGCGGCGCTCAGGAGAGGAGTGTTTTGGGGCTTCGGAGTAGTGTAGTTGGGATGAGGTCAGGCTTTGGATGTGGAATCATCATTTATAGTTGGGGGTTCGTCGAGTGGAGGAGCCGACTTCAGCTGGTGCGGCGAGCTCAGGCGAAGTGGCGGCTGGGTGTGCGGCTCGGCAGGATGGCGAGGCAAGAGGGGCTTTCGGTGGGTCCAGGCGGTCTGGGAGCTCGTGTCAGGAAGAGTCGATAGAGACGCAACCAGTGGGCCTCAGTGGTGTTGCAGCGGATCGCCGCAGGTGAAGGGCGACTGTGACCCTGTCGCAGTAGGAGAAGATCCCTCAGGTCAACGCCTCGGGGGTGCGGAGGAAGCATGGACCCGCGGTTCGCGGGTCCTCCGGGGCGATGCGACCAAGACCGGCCAAAAGGCCGGTCTGATTTAGTGAATCGGTGCTAGGGTGGGTCTGGTGGTTTAAGGAAGGCCTCGGCAAGTGGGCCGACGAGATGGACTGGGTCGGCCGGTCAGGACCGGCCCATTTTGGGCCCCCTTGCATTCGGGGGGCCGTATCTCCTAAACGGATCATCTGATTGACGAGCCGTCTTTGGCAGCAGAATCGTGTCGGCGAGGAACTCTTTATACATTGGGTTTCAGGGTTTTTGGATTCCGTTCCAGAAGATGGGTGACTCGAAGACGTTTTATTTGATAATAATAAATTATTAAATAACGTTGTGATGGACACACTTCATGAACCGGACGTCCATTTGACGTGATGTTAGAGGCACTGTGGTCCTATAGTTGAGATGGACCTTACGAAGTTTGTTCGGAACCTTTGTGGTTTGGTTTCGTTTCATTGAGGCATGAAACGCTTAATGTGAATAATTAATTAATTAGTAAATTAATTAATTAATTTTTGCGTCAGGCCTAACTCCTTCTTGGGATGTCTGATTGATGCCCCGTCAGTGGCAGCACAACCCTAGCCCTTGTGCAGGCTTTTTGAGATGCTTTTCAAAGTGCTCAGGTTGGAGACAAGGTGAGGGCACCAAAGGGCCCAGTTCAGACATTTTTTTTGGTGAAACACCACTTTTTCACCTGACCCATTTGGGGTGTTTGAGTACTCATTTCTGAGTGTTTTTTCTAGGACATTACAATGGTGGAATCCGCCCGCCTAAAATCGGACCAGTGTTCTGGGCCCCACGGTGCCCCATTTACATATAACGCGGGGAATTGCAGCTTCTGCATCAGGATTCTGTTTTAGGCGCCGTCAGTGGCATTGTGATCCCAGCATCGAGGTGAATTGACATGGGTGGTTTCAGGCTTTGAAACCGTAATTTATGTGTGGGCCCCATGTGCCGTCATTAGGGTTGTGTGTAGCATACGGCGACTTTTTCATCTGGCATCCGTCTGGGGTGTATGAATAGTAATTTAGGAATGTCTTTCTGAGGGCATCACGATTGTGCATTTCGCCCGACCTCTTTTGGGGATGAGGTGAGGGCCCCACGAGACACAGTATGGGCATAAAGCGGTGTTGAATAACTATTCCACCCAGAGTCCGTTTCCAGTGAGTAAGTAGTCTATCTCGCGTGTCTTTCCATGAGGATTACTACGGTGTAATATGTTCAGGCAAGCAAAGCCTGTTATGTGATCTTATTAAATGTGGAAATATGCAAGGGCAATGGTCGGAGGTTCCTTTGACACACTCTGAACCTACACGCGGTAGGGATTCTATTGACACCCAGTGATGGTGCGAGTACGGAACCTCTACTATGTGTTTTGTTCTGGAATTGGTTGGTTGCGCGATACCCACTCCATGTTCTGTTTACCAGTGTTGTACCATCTAGTAGGGATGGCTAGAGTAGTTTCAGGTTTACCCTCCATCAGAGAATGGCCAGTGGGTTGCTAATCGACTTCTTTGGGTTTACCCTCCAGCAAAGGTTGGGCAGTGGGTCACATGTCGACTTGTTCCGGTTCTACCCTCCAGCAGGAATGGGCAGTGGGTCGCCTATCGACTTTTTCTGGGTCTACCCTCCAGTAGGTTTGGGTAGTGGGTCTCATGTCGACTTCTTAGGGTCTACCCTCCAGTAAAGCTGGGAAGTGGGTCTCATGTCGACTTAATCTAGGTCTACCCTCCAGCATGGTTGGGCAGTGGGTCGCATGTCGACTTATTTCGGGTCTACCCTCTAGCAGGGTAGGGCAGTGGGTTCCCTATCGACTTCATAGGGTCTACCCTCCAACAGAGCTGGGCAATGGGTCACCTATCGACTTATTCCGGGTCTACCCTCCAGCAGGGCTGGGATGTGGGTCTCTTGCCGACTTATTCCGGGTCTACCCTCTAGCAGGGCTGGGTAGTGGGTCTCCTGTCGACTTCATAGGGTCTACCCTCCAGAAAGGCTGGGCAGTGGGTCACTTATCGACTTATTCTAGATCTACCCACCAGTATGGCTGGGCAGTGGGTCTCCTGTCATCTTATTAGGGTCTACCCTCCAGCAGGGTTGTGAAGTGGGTCACCCGATGTGTTATTATGGTTTACCCTCCAACTGGACTGGGCAGTGGATCACCTGTTGGCATTTTAGAATCAAGACTTATTATGAGGCTAGTCGGTTTCTTTTCTCCATGACTACTAGAGTGGGACACTTGGTTGCACGGTTTATTGATGTGACAGCTTTGATGTGACCATAGGACGTACGATGGAGAGGGGCACTTTTCCCACCGAGACGCATCCTTGCAATGCGACCTAAAAGTCGTGCGGGCAAGAGTGTTCCATACAATGTGGATAATATTGAGGTGCGGTTATTGATACCTTTTGAATTGTACCTACTAGGTCGACATGCATGACATTTGGGTTTAGTGTTGGATGTCCGCTGAAGTGTTGGTGACTTTTCTTGGGCTGAGCTTGGAGATACAGATCCCCTTACATACTCATTCGGGTTTGTCATTGAGAATTTTTATAAACACCCTACTGTTGTTATCACTCGTTGGGATCATTTACTCTCTTTATAGGAGGGGCGAAGATGCATGGGTTATTCCACGTGCTTTCCGTGTGAAGTTCCTCTTGGATTGGACGAGTCAACTTCCTTTCGTTTGTTGGGTTGAGTTGCACTATCTCTATTGTACTCTCGCACTGTTCTATGTTCTATCTACTAATCACCATTTATTACCACCTTTGTTGCTCCCTCAAGATTTTGGGGCATCCTACTGAGTATTTTTATACTCACCCATGCTTGGGCAATGCCCACACTTGGTGTGCCCTTGCAGACGACGAACAGGTCGATCGAGACTACGGAGGAGCGTAGAGGACATAGGAGCATGGGCTGCATTCAGTGGACATAGTATGAATTTCTGGGCGTGAGCCTCACTAGTGGTTTACCTTTGTTTTACCTGTTTCCGTGTTGTGGCACCATTCTGGTTGGGCAAGTGTTTTGCCTCTTTTACTGTTCAATTAACTTGTCAGCACTTTTCTTGTACTGGATAGAGGTCGATGCATGTATGGTGGTTCCCCTTTTGTAGCAGTTGTATCTTGATTTCCTTTCTCTGCACTTTTTCATTGAGTTGTTTGTGTGTGTGTGTACGGTTTCTTAGGCAAAGGCCTCCCCTAGTTTGTTATGCCTTCAGCGCTAGTTGCCATCCCCTGGCATATGGAGGCAGGCTTGGGGTAGTTGCGACTCGTGCCCTGGTGTGGGTCGTGTTGGGACACCATCCTTGACCCTATTCCACTTTATGTACAGTGATATTTTAAAAAAACATGGGATGTGCCTAAAAATCTCAATATGTGATACACAAAGAAGGAAAACTCTTAGTTTTCCAAAACAACATTTATACAATGAATAATTTTCCATAAGTAATACTTTTTAACTTTATGAAGTATTAAATACTCTTCATGGAATAAAAAATCATTTCTTTCTCTTTTTGAACCCAAAGATTACCATAAAACCAATATGAAGAACCCATGACATATAAGGTAACTTTGGGCATAAACATACATTAATGTAATAACCATACGGTCGACTTCCACACATATCACTAAAAGGAATAGCTATACGACCGACTTCCATACCCAATGCATTGGAGGTTATAACATAACCACCCGTCCTAGTTTATCCGGGCACCACCCTCATATGGATTATCACGTAACCACCCATCATATGTACAAGTAACATCATAACACATAAAATATTGAAAATATAATCATTTCACTAATAACATTTCATTTTAAATCACGATAAGTTATTTTAAGATATCAAACAATCATTCCATTTTCATAAACCATTTAAAAATTTATTTTTGATTCAATGTTTCCCATTCCCCTTTGAATATTTTAATGGAATTATATTTTTAAAACATTAATGTCCATAAAATAAATACTCAAAACCATTTTTGAAACATGAACATTAAATATAAATATTTAAAATGATAAATCATTAAAACATTTAAAATGATATTTTAGTTAAATAGTTTTTATCAAAATGAGAGACTCATGAATAAAAATAATTGAGGAAGAAAATCTAATCAGAACATTATAATATAATGATAATAAATGGGTTCGTGATATAATATGACAAAGGACCGTATATACACCATGTAAGGGTTAATTGGTGAAAAACAACATTGATGTCTAAATGGAAGAGTAAATTGAGATGAAATACCTTATAAAGACTGTATCCTAAAATTAAGGATTAATCAATCACATAATTATGTGTGAAAAACAACAATACACTGAACTTAAGTGGATATTATGTGTAAAACAATCAGAGTTCATTCACACATATTCATAGGATGGCATATTCAAAATGTAGTTGTTTAACGCAATGAATTTAAATTGGGTTAAGAAGTTCCCCTGTAAAAAATCAAAAGCCTAACGATGTCACTTTAAAATTCATAAAATCAATTGATTAGATAAAAAGAATATATAATCACTTGGACATAAAATCTACATCAATAAGGATATATATAAAAATATCCCAACATAATAAAATGAATATTATAAGACATAACAAAAAGATATCTTTTAAAAAGGGGAGGGTGAAAGGTTCCCATACTTAGTTGTTGACTTACAAAACATATGAAACATGAAAGAAGGATCATAAAATGAAGATGTAAAAACTCATAAATGAAATTATAATAAACAATGTGTTCAATATTGGTATGTACATACACCACACAAAAGGATATAGTGGCCAATATTTCATTAATCTCATGGGAAAAAGTGAGATGAAACCCTTTACCACGTTGCAAACAACTGAATCACATGACCAAAAGTTAATAACCAAAAAATGAATCACATAAAAACATGAATATAATGAATATAATGATAATATATATCAAATGGTAGTACACAATACACCACATGTAATGAATAAGTAGCGAACAATTGAAATCTCATGGAATTAAAAGTTAGATAAGAAATCCATTACCTCATTGTCCAACTGGACTTGTTCGTTCTTTAATCTCCTGAATAATAAAATATAGATAATTTATACTTGATTAAGAACAATTTTCATGTTTATTATTATTTTTATATAAATTATTCCCATCTAATAATCATTATGTAATCAATTAAATTCATAATGGTCGTTTTGTCGATATTTGGTACTTGAGTCAAAAAGGCATTTCATATAATTACAAATTGACCAAGTGGTAAACCATCCATTATCCCCATAATGATATTCAAGATATAGATTAAATATATATCATATATATCCAGTATATCTATGTATTTATAATAGTACATAACATTTGGAGATAAGAAATGAAATGCACAGTTCTTTGAGATGGTAAGTCGTACGTATGAATGAACACTACTTTCATTTCTATTTCGTATATTCATGGAATTAAAACATAACTATACATAGGTATATTTGATTTACAGTATAATATCATATATAATATCATTAAATCTATCCTATACATGTCCCATGAATGGAAATAATGAGTCATATCACTTTGAGGGGGCGGTAGTCCGCACTTCCTCAAATGAAATTACAACGTTTACCCATAATGAAAACCATAAAAGAATGCTATAAATGAAAAATATAGAAGCATAATTAAAACATATAATATATATCATATTTAAATTCTGTTCCATATTAATGGCTACCATGATAGATAGTATGAGATAATCGAAAAATCATCGTTTCGTGAGGTGTTATTTTTCCATCCACAGAAACAGTATGCTCTTAACCCATTTTATGGAGGTGTGTTTAATTGTAGTTGGAATCATTCTCATAAGAACATACTAGAATATTGAGTATACATCCTTTTGTTTGATCCAAAATAACTTCTTAATGTGACTTGTTCGTAAGTTAAGGATTCTAGGAAGAGGAGAGGTATCATGAGAGATTATTTGGTTGGTGGTTGGATGAGCCAAGGGGCTAGAGAGGTGTGAGGAAGGAGTAAGAAGTGAGGGCTTTTTATTAGTTAGAGGAGGGTCACTTTAGGAAAGTGTGAAAATAGTATTTTTTTATAATCCTATCTCTAGTTTCTAAACATCCAAAATTAATTTTGGTAGAAGCTAAGATGACTCATGGTCGAAATGAAATCATCCAATAAGAATTGGATAGGTTTGGGATATTATTTTAATATTTATTATCTTATTTATTTAAGTCATTTATTAATGAGGTAAGTACTGTATCATTATTGTTTCATAAATAAGTTAATTTATTAAATGTATAAAAAGTATAAAAAAAATTCTATGATGTAAGAAATATTATTATCATTGAAATGAATATTTATTCTAGAAATAATAACTTATATAAGACCATGTAAAAATTAATATACTAAAATATTTTTGTTTATGTCATTTTTTTCATTACTTTAAATTAATAAATCTAAAATGTCATTATCACTCTTGAGTGGCTCAATGGAGTCCCAAAATCGACCCAAAGATTCCCATGGTCGAAGATGAATAATCCAATAATGTTAAGAAAATTGTTAATATAATTTTTAATTATTATAATTTTTTTACAATGAATTACCCTATTTTATTTTAACGGTCGTAAATAAAATTAAAAAGTTACTTTTAAGAAAAAATATATTTTCATCTTATTGAACCACATTTTACTTACTAATAGCAACAATGTATGTTGGATTTTTGAAATTCAATTCATAGAAGTGGTAAAATTTCATTTAAATGAAAAATATTGTTTTTGAACTACCACTAAGTGGTTTCACAATTCATAAAAAATTTATGTTTCTTGGAAATACACCACAAATTCATCCTAAGTTATATTTGATATTCCAAATTAAAAAATGTTCTCTATTGTACAAATTCAAAACAAAAAAGTTTCATTTATTATTTTAAAATTAATTCCCGTTGTCAAAAGAAATAGCATGTCATTAAGAAACAATAACTATCAAAAGATTGACACATGTTTATGTCTAATTTCGAAGTGAAATTAATTAAAACGACCAACATTGGATCCAATGAAAAAATAATAATAAAATTAAAAATTAAAAACAATTAAAAAGATAATCTATCCATATAAATAAATTAGATTAAAAGGATGTTTTAAAATAAAAAATAGTATCTTCACTATACATAAAAAATATACCTGATCAAAAAAAATACCAAAAATTTACCCAAAGTAAACTTTGATATCCCGATTCAAAAAAAAATTATTCTGTCAAATAGATCATATAAAAGTGAAGAAAAATATATTCAAAGAGTTTCTTCCATTAAAAAGTGGTAAATATACCTTTTAAAAGAAGAATATATTATTTGTGCTTAAAATTCAATTCATTCACATATTAAACCACTAAATTTTATTGGATAAATATAAAAACAATTAACAAACATATATAATCATATTATAGTTAGTTCTATCCATTCATGCCAATATAACGGTCTTGTGTTAACTATATATAAAATAAAAATATTATTTTATTATAGTTTAATGTAAGATTTCAAATAAACTTGTTGTTGCGTATAGGGTACGCCATGAAACATAGCATCCACTTTAAAGTAAAATTAAAATTTAATCTAAAAAATATTAGTAAAAATAAAAATGTCATGTTCTTTATTTACCTAGGATGTATCATACTCCCCCCCTTTTGAAATTGAATCCTCACAATTTTAAAATAGGGCTTAGAAACGTCATTTAAGTCCCACATCAGAAAAAGAGACAATAAAACTATCACATTAAAAGAAAAAAAATGAAACACAATGTTTACCAGAGATAACTTGTACTAGGATTCCATGTTGGAAATAATTGATATGGAAGAGAAGTAAACCATCAATTTTGGATGGATATTGATTGAAATCATGATTAAGAGAAAATTGACCAACAGAAAATCACAAACTTGTGATGTGTAAAGAGATCTTTGATTACACCGTAGGAAATGTAAACTGACAATGTTTTATTTACATTTATCTTTATAATTTGAGATATTCCTTTACTACATAGAATAAGAACATAAGAAAATATACATAACTTCAAGGTTATTTTCAGTCTTCAATAGGTTTTTACCAAACACTAATCATTTCTCCCAAAAAAGAGCATTCAAAAGACCTAGTCACATCAAAAGCACAAGAATAAACTTATAGAGAATCATATAATCCACAAAAAAGTTATATATATTTCCCCTCCCTTTAGACATTAAATAAAATAAAAAATGGTTAGTATGAGATCATATAATCCCCAGAATGGATAATCCTTTATAAACGGAAATACTACTCTTAATCTCTAAAATTTAACAAAAAGTACCAAAAGTTCAATAAAGACTGTTGAATATACCATTGTCCATAAAATTTTTCAAAACAACCCAAACTAATATTGTTACCCAAAACTTGAAAGGATTTAGTCCCATAGTCTTCCAATGTAAATCTAAACATTTATCTCCAAAAAATGACTACTCATAATGTCTCATGTTAATGTGTAATTAACCAAATCACATATTCTCTATGATTGGTTAATCATTTCCATAAAAACCCCAAATTACCATATGTCCATAATAAAAACATAGACTCTCCTAAAATAAAATTCCACCATTACTAATAAAAATAAATGATAATTATTCCTCGAATAACATTTTCATATATCAAATATTAGGGTAAACCATACTATAAAAAGCCTACAAATATAATCTCATCATCATAAGAGCCTTAATTATTTTAAATATTTCATCAACTTAAAATCTACCATAACTCCGGATCCCTTATATGTTGACTTCTTACATATAAAAAATCACTTATGATCCATTAACTATTCCTTACCAATTTTTACTTAAATTACTATTTTTTACAAAAAAAATCATGAATTATATCCTAATGTTCAATAATGTCAAAACATATGTTAAGAAATAATCCATATCATTCATTGGTCATTTTAAGTTTCTTCATATTCAATTATAATGTCATTAGGTATTGGTAAACATATATTTGTATGATACTGGTGTTTCCATTCCCATAGCATATTTGGAGGACATCTCTTTGTATAATGACCATGCACGCCACATTTAAAAGATTCAATTGATCCCTCAGAAAGAACATCTTTCATGTTCCTAGAGTCAACTGGATGCTTCCTTTTTCCATTGTAGGATCTTGCTTTATGACCTTCATTCCCACATTGTAGCATCTTCTCATCCCATTGATGGATATTCCTAAGTGTTTCGTTCCTCATCCTTGACACATAGGTTTTTAAACATACATACCATTATGATTATTACCTGAACATACGTTGGGATTTGTTTCTCGCATATATGTTGCCTTATAAAAATCACCATAGTACAGTTTGTCAATCATGAATCCAGATAGTTGGTTGGGATGAACCACAAGAGTCCCCATTGCATCTATCATTTCATTTAGTTTCTCATTCAAAAAACCATCACAGTTTTTTTCACATCCACTATTACATTGGTGCCTGATAGATCCATCCATTAATTAAATTCCAAATGGTCAGTGTGAGTGTATCATCAAATAATATCTTATAATGAGGGTAAATACTAATATATACATATTCATGTTATCCACTCATTAAAAATAACTTCTAATCATTATAATATGTTAACCATTTTTTTTTTAGTAATGATTATATAACAACCTAACCTATATGGTTATCTAAACTGACCTCTGATACAAACTATAAGGATTCAACGATAAACATTTCATAATAGTGAATTAAATGAATAATTCACATTGAATATCCTTTCAGGTTTAGAGTTGAAGAGAGTTTATTTATAAAATATACATAAAAACTTGAATAATACATGTAGACACATATATTAAATATCCATTTTTTAAAAAAAATTAAAACCCTTAAAAAAGTGTCATGTCTAGTTCCATTTTTAGACAACATGACATTTCCGTGATGCCATCCTTGAACCTATTCCGCTTTATGTACTATGAAAAACATTTCAATAACATGGGATGAGAATGAAAATCTCAATAAGGGATACAAAAATGAGGAAAACATTTTTTTTTCAAAACAACAAGTAAACCATGAAATCATTATCATAAGTAATAAATTTCACCTTTATTAAGAAGTAAATACTATTCAGTGAATAAAAGATCATTTCGTACCCTATTGTAAACAAAATATTACCATAAATCCCATATAAAGAACACATAAAATATAAATGTTATGTGGGATATAAACATACATTAATGGAATAACCATACGTTAGACTTCCACACATATCACTAAATGGAATATCCATAAGAGAAACTTCCACACCCAATGTATCGGAGGATATAACGTAACCACCTGTCCTAATTTATCACGACACCACCCGTCATATGGGTTATCACGTAACCACAATTCATATGTCCAAGTACCATCATAACACATAAAATATTGCACATATAAACATTTCTCTAATAACATTTCATTTTAAATCACTAGAAGTAATTTCAGGATATTGAAATAATTATTCCATTTTCATAAACCATTTAAAAAGAAATTTTTTAATCAATATGTCCCGTAACACAATGATGTTTATAATGGAATTATAATTTTAAATAATTAACATACATATAAATAAATACTCAAACCCTTTTTTGAAACATGGACATTAATGAAAATTATTTAGAATAATTAATCATTAAAACATTTAATATTATATTTTAGTAAATGAGGTTTTAACAAAATGAGAGACTCTTGAATAAAAATAATTGAGGAATAAAATATATTCAGAACATATTAATATCATGAGAATAAAGGGATTCATGATATAATATGAAAAAGCATAGTATATACACTATATAAGATTTAATTGGTACATAATGAAAATAATGTCTTTATGGAAATGTAAATTGAGATGAAATCCCATAAAAAGACAGTATCCTTAAATAAATCAATCACATTATTATGTGTGAAAAATATAAAAACACACAATATAAGTGGATATTATGTTTAAATAAAATCAATGGACATTCACACATATTCATAAGACGACACATTCAGGATGTACATTTTAAAGCCAAAGAAATGAAATTGGGTTAAAAAGTTCCCATGAAAAAATTTGAAAGCCTAATGACATAAAATTAAAATTCAGAAAATGAGTTGATGAGATTAAAAAGTGTATCTCATCACTTGGTCATATAATTTACATCAATAATGATATATAATAACACATACCAACATAATACGATGTAAATTAATAGACATAACCAAAATTTTTCTTTTAAAAAGAGGAGGGTGAAAGGTTCCCTTAATGATTTGGTAATATAAAAAACATACACCACATGAAAGAAGGATCATACGATGAAGATGAAAATACTCATAAATGAATTTATATTACACAAACAGAACAATCATGGGATGTACATACACCACACAAAGGAATTAGTGGAATATATAGCATGAATATCATGGAATAAAATGTGAGATGAAATCCTTTACCAAGTTGTAATCAACTGAGAAGTATGAATAAAAGTTAATAACCACCAAATGAATCACAAAATACCATGAATATAATTAAAATAATGATAATATATATCGAATGGCAGTACACAATACACCAAATGCAATGAATAAGTGGCGAACAATGGAAATCTCACAGAATTAAAAGTGAGATAAGAAATCACTTTCCTCAATTTCTGAGTTGACTCGTTCGTTATTTAATATCTAGAATAATAAACTAAAGATAATTTCAACTTCATTAAGATGATTTTTCATATATATTATTATTTTTATTTTAATTATTACCATGTTATAAACATTATGTAATCATTTAAGATAATAATGGTGGTTTTGTCGATATTTGGTACTTGAGTCAAAAATGAACTTCTTATAATTACAAATTGTTCATGTAGTCAAACAACCATTATCTACAGAATGATATTCATGTTCTAGATATAATATATATCATATATATACAGTATATCTATGTATTTATAATAGTATACAAAATTTGGAGAAAAGAAAATAAATGCATTGTTCATGGAGACAGTAAGACGTACGTACACATGAATTATATTGTCATTTCTATTCTTTATTTTAATTGAATTAAATAATAATGATACATAATTATATCATGATTTTAGGATAATATCATATATAATATAATTAATTATATCATTTATACGTCCCACGTATGGCATGATTGAGTCATGTAACATTGAGGGGGTGGTAGTTCGTACTTCCTCAATTAATGTTTTTGCGTTTACCCATTATTGAAACCATAATGGTATGAAATCAATGAAAAAAATAGATTAATAAAGAAAAAATATAATATATATCATATTAAAATTCATTTACATCTTAATGGCCACCAAGATAGGCAGTAGGAGATAATCAAACAATCATCGATTTGTGAGGCGTTAGTTTACCATCTAGAGAAACAATATGTTTTTCACCCATAAGATGGAGGTGTGTTGTAAGTGTAGTTCAAATAAATCTCATAAAAACATTCTATTATATTTAGAATACTGGGTTTGTTATAAAATAAAGGAATAAAAATATATTAGGGGGTTGGAGAAGTAAAATAAAACAAAATAAAACTATATAATTTAAGAGAAACAATTACCTTTAATTAGGGTAACTTCCTATGGTTTGAAACTAAAGGACTTCTTAAAGTGCCTTATTCCTAAGGTAATAATTCTTAGAATAAGAGAGGGATATGGGAGATTATTTTTTCAGGGTTTGGATGATTCAAGGGGCTTTAGAGTTGTGAGGACTGAGTAAGAAGTGAGGGCCTTCTATAAGGGGGAGGAGGGGTTGTATAGAAAAGTTTGAAAATATTATTTTATTATAAACCTATCTTATGTTTCTAAAGATCAAAAAATCATTTAATTAGATGATTATATGAATAATGGTCTAAATAATATCATTCAATAATATTTATATAGGTTTTGGATATTATTTTAATATTAATAATCATATTTATTTAAGTCATTTTTTAATGAGGTAAATACTGCATCATTATTGTGTCATAAATAATTTAATATATTAGATGTTTCAAAATTATTAAAAAAATACTATGATGTGTGAAATATTATTATATTTCAAATGAATTTTTATAGTTGACAAGATAACTTATATTACACCATGTAAAAATTAATTTTCTAAAAGATTTTTTTTCATGTCATTTTTTCATTAAATTAATTAATCTAAAATGACATTATCACTCTGAAGTGGCAAAATGGGGTCCCATAATCGACCCAAGGATCACCATGGTTGGCCATGACTAATATAATATGGTCAGGACAAGTGTTAATGTAATTTTGTATTAATATAATAATCAATTTAATTTGAATTTACCTATTTATCTTTAACCGTTGTAAATAAAAGTCAAAAGTCACTGTTCATCAAAAATCATTTTCATCTTATTGAACAAAATTTTACTTATTAATAAGAACCATGTATATATTATTTTCAAAATTTAATTCACAGAAGCGGTAAAATTTCAATTAAATGAAAATGATAGTTTTGGAACTACCACTTAGTGGTTTCACTATTCATCAAGAATTGAAGTTTATCAGAAAAATACCAAAAATCCATCCTAAGATATATTGGATATTATGAACTAAAAAATGATTTAATTTTTACCAAATTAAAAACATATAAGTTTAATTAAATAATTTAAAATTAATTCCGATTGTCAAAACAAATAGCGTGTTTTTAAGAAACAACAACTATCAAAAGATCAACAGTTGTTTATATCTAATTTCAAAGTGAAATTAGTTCCAATGAACAAAATTGGATTAGATGGAAACAAATAATATAATTAAACATTAAAACCGATTAAAAATATAATCTAACCATATAAATAAATTAGATGAAAAGGCGTTTTTTATTTAAAACACAGTATTTTTAACTATTCATAAAAAATTAATCTTTATCATAAAAATAACAAAAATTTACCCAAAGTAAATTTTGATATTCGAATTATAAAAAAGTATTTAATTTTGTAAAATAGATCATATAAAAGTGACCATAAGTCGATTTAATGAGGGTTCCCCATTAAAAGGCGGTAAATCAACCTTTTAAAAAATATTAGATTATTTGTGCTTAAAATTCAATTCATTCACATTTTAATCAAATAACTTTTATTGGATAAATGTAAAAACATTTAACAAACATATTTAATCATATTTTATATATTTTATCCAATCTCGCCAATACAACATATATGCATTAACTACCATTTAAAATATTTTTATTATATTAACAGTGTGCAACTTAAGATTTCAAAGAAACTCGTTTTTGTGAATCAGGTACGCCATCAAACATAACATCCCATTTAAAGTAAAAATAATATTTAATACAAACAATATTAGTAAATATGAAAATTCTGTGTTCTTTATTTACATGGGATGTTAAGGTAAGAGTAGAAAAAAATCATCAATGTCGGGCTTTATGCCCCGCCACCAAATACATCACCTCATGTCATCATATATCTTTATCATTCCTGAGTGAAAAAATGAAATAGATATGGATGTAATGAAATTAAATATTCATCACAGATACGTGCATGAAAAATTGATCCCCAAAATGATGAATATCATCATAAGGGGGAGACCATCCTAAAACTGTCTCTCCAGTATTTGATGTTTCCCTTATACAACTTAATGCATCATCCTGCTACTAACTCCTGAGAATAAAATAATGGAGTCCTGAAAATAAATGAACACTTGTCTAAAATATTAATGAATCATATATTTGTTTGTGCATATGAGTCTTATTGAATAGTCATGTTAGTTTCCACATATCATTTGATTACAAAATATCAAGTGTTGGAGATTTCTAACGAAGAGTCCATTCATCAACATTCCCCTTCATCAATGTGAATGTGATCTTGAAGCCAAATTTTTGAATTTATTCCACTCCATATCAGGATATAATAATCATTTCCATATTTTAATTGACATAGATAAAAGACATATAATTATAATATGGTATGATGATCCCCGAAAAAATATTTTACCTCTATCATTTACGTTCATGAATAACAACGACAAACATTAAATCATGAGTGTGGTATTTTTTCTATAATGGACAATGTTGATGAGATCCATAGGGTACAACATTATCAATATACATAGTAAAATAATGCATACCAGCTCTATATGCATCATAGTTTACCACAAATTACATACACGGTTCATATATGGTACGAATATGAGCCGATGTCTGAATTCAATTCAATTAGTCAAAAAATATAACTTTATTCACCCCATGAAAACATCATCCTTTTATTGGTATGTATAGTTACAAGAGACGAAATCATATATATATATACTATAGGAAACATTGATAATATCATAGAATACCTATGATGATATAAATATCTAATAAATTTTATGGGTCCCGATGATAATATAACCATATCTTAAGAAGGATTGAAAAATATGAAATATTTAAAAATCTCATTACCTATGAAAATAATTTATTCGATCTAGAAGCTTCATTTTAAAACATTATCATAATGGTTGTGGCAGCTCAAGATCTCCAACAAACGATTCAGATGGTACTCATGATCATTAATGAAATGAGAATAAACTATGATATTGTTTGTAGTCGCAATGAAAAAACTATCAAGATGAAGATAGATTATAATATTGATCAAATATCTGAAAACAACAAAATAGTTTTTCAGGAAAAAAAGAATTAACTTATTTTCAAAATGGAAATTACATAACTTGAGGGACAACATCAGAATATCATACTCTTTATCCATGATAAATTTACTCAAGATTGATATTTAAAAACCACTTCACCCCCTATAACTAATCAAACAATTCATCCACAAGTGGAAGTGGGTACATGTTCTATATTTTCAACCTATTAAATTTGTTATATTCCTTGTGAAAATTATGTGATCTATCTTAATTTGTAGAAAATATCATGGGGATACCATGGTAAATCATATGTTTGAATAAATAACTTTCCAATAATATCATAATTCTTAACCTTGTGTTCCATCAGCTCAGCCAGTTACATATAATAATAAGCTATTTATATTAGAAATATACACAACATTTGATCAAGAATAAAAACTAACTCCCTCTATTGTAGAATATCATATAATCCATTTTTTAATACAATAATAAAATCTTTGGAAAACCTTGAAAAATTATCCAAATGATGAAACAACATCAGGATCATCTAAAAAGAAAAATTAAAAACTACGGAGCTCTGTGATGGGAGGTATAGTATAACAAAACCTCAGATCCCACAATCCCCAAACTATTGAAAAGCTCTAGTTGGATGTAAGAAAGGAAACAAACATTTGATAAAAATCTATCTCAATATGATGATAAAATTCCAATCAATGCAAATGGTTAGTTGAAATAGATTCATATCAAGAACCAAGAAAACAATTTACTAATATACATTAGCTATTAATATAGAAAAAGACATACATAGAAACCCCTAATCATTCCTTGTAGAAAGATGAATTTACAACTCTATAACAATGCTCATGGGATCTAGTTGATATTTTAGCACATAATAAAATGGAAACTATGGAGGAGTGTGAAGTAGTTGTATCAAATAATGCAGTTGAATTAGAATATTTAAAAATATGGTACCTATCACTATTTCCATACCCATACCCACCTCTATTAGTAACTCATCATCTATGTAATTTTTCATCAATTGTGTGTCCTATGTCTAGCGCCCAATGAATCGAGATGAATGTTAATAAACTAGAATGTCTTTGGAGTTGAATATACTGTACCATTATGTGTCTTATACATAGATTTGTAGAAACATTTAAAATTACTAAGGAAACAACATGCATTTTTAAATGACACGGTAATGGGAAAATTATGACTTTTGTTTCCATTCCATCCACATTAATTGTAAGTCATGGGAACAATAACAACTACTGATGATGGTGTATATGATTCCATATACTAAGAATCAACTCCAACACCCCTAGGATATTCATTACATTTATTATTATTTCCCAACATACCATTGAAAATACCACTAAGAGAAAGAATATTTCTAGAATATCTAACCTTACCTGACATATTAATATGTCCCATAATTTTATCATCTTATATATTAGTGTAGAAGGAGAGACACTCTATAAATAATAGTGATGTTATATATATATTCAAACAATTTAGGTATTTATGAACTTTTGACAGATCATTCATGACCACATCCAATAATAATGAACATTTTTTGAAAAATTGTTTGTGTTATTTAATAGGAAATAATTCCTATAATTCCAAGATAAAACATTCAAAGACTGTTCAATATCATATGAAACATGGAAGAACTATTATGAGAATTAATCCATGGAACACTTATAATTCAAGACATCATTTTGATTTTAAATTTCAATGGGATCCCAGCAGAAGTTGACATGACCTTCGAGAAAAAACATCATTCACTTAATCTAGATTACCTCATGAGAATCCCCAATGTAAATTTCCTAATAAATATATTGAATTTAATTGAACATCCCTTGAGGTTAAATCATTCCACTAAATGATTTGGTATTCTCATGTAAGAACTCCAAAACTAGATCATTGTGTATCTTAAATCATGGGAATTCCTCAATAGGATGGTTCAAAAGGCATGGTAAATTTTATTCCAAATCATGTATTTTACAAATGTTAAAATCGACATGAATTTTATACAAAGGGGGATTCCCTTGTGGAGAATATGTTTCACCCTCCCATGGACGTATCAACATACGAATTTGAGGCATGATACTACAAATTATAAATAGATTGAAGTGATTAGAAAATATATAAAATATATTTTCAAACTAAAAAATCATAAATGTAAATCGAGATCAATGACAAAAATAAAAAGATGAGACACACATCCAATAGTCCCATGGTAACAAGAGGCTCATCATGGAATGTGTTACCTAGTAACACCACACATGCTACCCCTCATGTCAGAAAAATTAGATCTCCCTTATACCAACATCCCAAGTCAAGGAAGACCCATGATCAGATAAGAACATGTTATATACCAACCAAGATAACCCATAATATAGGTTTCTGAAGTAGGTGGTTTAAATACCCAATTGGAATTCCAGATCCAAATGTTGTGGAAATGAGAATATAATAATCGAAAAATAGGATGGACGGATATTTCCCATCTTAAAAAAATATTGAATGCTAATATATACAATTTAATGAAATAAAGTATGAAAATCAAAGAAATATTACACAAAACTATGATCTAGCAGTATCAGTATAACATAGAAACGAAAAGGGAAACTCAAAAGTTATATGATTGAAAAAGTTAAACTAAAACCAATAACTACTACTCTATGTGATAAGTGGGAAACATACCACTATCTCACCACTAGATACCCATACCAAACTGATATGAATATCACTACCTCAGAGAAGTTCCATTCCATATTATGAATAAAAATACAATTCAATACAGATACACCAATGATGATGTATGCAGGTTTTGAAATATACAACATCACTATTTTTTCACACAAGTGTACCAAGTCATGTATGTATAGAAAAATCCCAATATGATAAAATTTCAAAACATTTCATGAAATTAAGTTAAATAATTTATGTAAAAAAGGTAAAAAAATTTCCCCCAATTATAATTTTCTAAAATAAAATTTAAAAAATAGATTAAAATCAAAATTTCTATAAAAATTTAACAATTTGTATTATAAAATCCATAATAATAAAATGAAAAATAGTACAATGTCAAAGTAAAATGGTCCAAATACACCTAGTGTCAATCATAATTAGGAATGGTATGTAAATCATTAGTGAATATGACTACTTCATAATAAAACCACAAGGAACACATGCATCAGGCTCGATGAAAAAATGTAACAGCCTATATAGTGAACCCTGCTACCTTGTCAAACTATTGTTATTGAAAAATTCATCTTGATCTAAATATAGAATAACACCATAGAACGTTACCCCCTAACATTTTATGATTATGATACCAAATACCAAATCTTCATCCAAAGAACCCAAGGCTCCCATGTTCTATATTCAATCAAATCATTTTTAATTTATTTCTCACCTCAAATAAGAATTTCAAAAAAACATTATATGATTAGACTATATTTCAAAAACGAGTTCATGTTTCATTAAAAAATTCTTTGAAAAATATCCCCCATTAGAGATTATGATCATAAATACACCTTCTATCAATATCCAATTGATAAAAACAAAACATTTGTTTAAAAAATCATATAAATATTTTTTAAAACCACATTTAAAACTAGAGTAAACAAAAACTCATATAACATAGTCTACTATCATAAATATCTACCTCAATCTCAGATTACAAACCACCCAAATTTGGATCTTCACACTCCATCGAAAATATGGAACAACAAATACATAATCTAAAATCATATCCATCATCTCAAAATAAAATTATATACAAATATTTTTATCATAGACGATATATCATAATATACCCCTTGGATCTCATACAGCACACCACAACAATGAAATCGGTCATCCCTAGTATGAGGATCATAAAACAAATCTAGATGGGATCATGAAATAATCCTTACAATATTTATTAATTAAAACAGCATAGCCTAACATCACATCAAAAACCATAAAAATATTAATTTAGATTAAAAATGTCACATACCTCGAGAGAAGAAATGAAAACATGGTGAATATTACTGTGTCAAATGGAATGTTCCCAGGATATAGAAAGATAAAAATCGCATTACGCTACTATAAGGTACAAGATAATGGGGATGAATGTTGATTGGAGAGTAAGTTAGATATAAAAAAAATCTAATTTTAATTATAGGTTTATTTTTTCAATTATATATTTACATAGTAAACTCCCAGTATTTTATGTATTCCAAAAAAACAAGAAATAGAGGTTTAATTATCTTGGGGAGCTATTTAAATCTTTAAAATATTTTATAGAGTAAATAGTTTTTTCCCTAAGTAGATTTAATAAATCTATTCATGTGTCTCATTTAGACAGTGAATTAAAATTTTCAACCATATATGTGATATGTAGTCTAAATCCATCCCGATTTATTTAGAAACTCTCTAAATTATTACCAAACCCTCAAACTAGATATAAAACTATATATATATTAAAAAGAGAGTACCAATTTAGGAATTATGTTAAAATATCTAAACAAAATATTATTTTATATTTGGGAAGGTATCTAGAAGAAGGTTTCCCAAGAAATAGTTAGTAACTCACTCTATAACCAATGATTTTTTATCCTTAATAGTGGTAGAATCTAATCAATGTAACAATAACACTATAAAAAATGAAATAGAATAACCACACAATTCTCTCACATGGTTATAAAGAATATCTAGTGGTTTCAACACAATGAAAAAATAAAAATCTAAACCAAAACACTCCTATTTCATAATAAGAGAGGGATAACTATGGTATATAATGAGAAACGAAATGTTGAAATCCTAATGGATACACCACAAATGAAATAGAAATTACATTTTATAATCAACCAGACAAATCCAAATAGTGACATAAAATGGTCCAACATACCATGGATCTATATTTACCTACATCTCAAGATGATGGTATCTAGAATGAAGTGGAGAATTCATAAAAACACATCCCCTAATGGAAAACACAAAATGAAGACTTTAAAAATATACAGACGATTTCTACCGAATCATATATGTAATTTAGAGTCGAACCATATCATAAATCCACAAAAATTTATCAAAAATGTACTTTTTCCGACAATAGAGGCCTCACCGAATTCCTCCCATTAATTTTTTGACATTCACATGTGATAATTCAAAGCATCAACGAGAGTTAATTTGATTAATTAATGGTGACTGTTGTTATACAAAAACGTGAACAATCCTAGATCATGGTGATCCACCAAAACCCTTGAAGAAATAATGGAGAATATCCTCCTGTATCTAGCTAACACAATCTGTATGAATATCCATCAGTGGATGATAATATTCACTCAACCAGACCTGAGTCCCCATCACCTTATATAGAATCTTCCTGAATCTAGATGTAATCATCAGATTCAGTTAATAGATAATGATATTAGAACACTATTTTGAATGAAAATATCTTAAGCATATAGAATATTTATATCGTCAATGTGATTAGTGTACATAATTATAATTAAATGAGAATATTTCATTAACTGATTAATCACCACCTAAAAGAACCCAATCCAGAGAGATTCCATGTTAATCCCACATCAAATACCACAGAATCCTCATCAATTTTCTAAAAAAACTATTATGAGGTTGGAAGAAACTAGATGTATTGATGTGATCTTAAATTTTCTATTGGACTGCATAAAAATGGGACACATAATCATTAGTGTTTTCATCAAACATAGATAAAGAAACATTATCTCATTGAATGAAACATAATCTTCAATCTAGGTTTAATAACCAATGAATAGTTCTTCCATTAATGGATAAATTAATTACTCCATATTGATATGATGACGAACTAATCCCAAAAAATGAAGAATGCCATCATATGGGGGATACCAATGAAAAATGATCTCTCTGTCATTTATGGATTCCTTGATTCCTATAAACTATTTATCATATTTTTGGAACTAAATAATAGACTCACAAGGAGGTGAAAATAATTAAACCCCTATCCAGACCATAACTCAATCATCTTTAAGAGAATCTAGATGTGTCATAGTGATGTTCCCCATCCAGTTATAATATTTATTATAATAAGAAACAGACTACTTCAGAGCATTCCAATTGAGAGAATTTTTAATGGAATTTTCCTCTATAGGGTGTAGGTGATGATTATGGTTATGTATAATTGTATTGTACCCACCATCTCCATATAATATTAAAACCCATATGGGAAATTATATAACATAAAAACTTATGGTCAGAAGTTACTCTGAACCACTAACCAAAAAATATATTTACTCATACAATTATGAACATGAATAACGACAATAAGTACTGAGTCATGAGTTGTTTAATTTTTCACGTCAACCCATTGATGAAGTGTTCCATATGTCGCAACATTATCTTCCTGAATAAGAGAATAAAATAGACCATAACAAGAAGTAATAAAGTATACCACATACTCCATAACATGTTCATGTATTTTGAAAATATAATCAAACATAACAATCCATTTCAATTAATCTACATAATCCTGAGATTCACCCCTTATTTGTTTGAGTGGTTGAGCGTGATGCCTTCTTTTATAAATCCTGAATGAAACACAAATAATACTAATAAGGTCCAAAAAATTAATGAACCTCCATGAAATTATGTAGTTTCTCACTTGTATAAATATATTTCATCATCTTATGAAATATCGATAACTCAAACTAGAAATATTATTCTCTTAGTTCATCAAATCATGGATCCAGAAAATACAATTAAAAATCATTCCATAATGTTGGCGGATCCATATGTTATCATGAACTAGATATAAAGGATTCTCACATTCATGATTCAATCCTGAATAAACAATGATATCATTAATGAACAAAATGAAAAAATATTTATAATATAGATGGAATTTTCTGTGAATCAATAGCATAAAATCTACTACATAATCAATTATAATAGTAATTAAATGATATTTCTAATGGAAAAAATCCATGATAATTTGTTCTTCAGATTATCGAACTCTAGAACCTAGAGCTGATGATGACATGACTAACGATGGATTTTGGATAACCACATCCCCCCTTTAACTGGTCAAACATGCCAAACACATCAGGAAAAGATTAATTATTCATAGCCATATCCTTTTTCATCTTTATAAATCCCCGGATAATATTTAGTGATCCATTTAGGAAAATAATATGAGGTTTTGAAATGATGAAACAATGGGAAAATAAATTCCCTCTCAAGTTGATCGATTAATTTATCCTAAATCTTTTTCAGCTTAGTATGAGACATATGAAAAGATGATATTAAGAGTGGTGGTGGTCCCATAGAAATATCAATCATAAAATCCATATTCATATCTAGGGGAAGAAAATATATGTTTTCTATTAAGGCATTAAGAATGAATCAAACAACCCTGGGAAGAACACCAAAAGAGGAAATATCACCAATTTCAACTGCAATAGAGGGAAAACACTCATAATCTTAGGTTGAGAGGCCCTGCATGAAAAAATTGGATCCCACTAAACATAATGTATATAAGATCTCCCACAAAACATATTGAATAAAAAACATTAATGATATTGATAAATATAATTATTATGAGAAAATAGAAACACTATCTTGATGATTATGTCCAAAAAACCAAAATGAAGAACCAACAAGTCCCAGACCATTACCATACCACCTATTTATTGAGAATATAACAGATATAAAAACCCATGATCATTCCTCAACCCAATAATATTCTTCGGCTGCATAAATGAGGTCATGAAATCATTTGGATGTTTGAAAACATCAATAATATGTGGGGATATAAAGGATGAATAGGTATTTGAATCATGTAATGAATTGTATATTTATTATTTAATGAAATGGTTGAATTATTTTTTGTTAGACACATATCAACTGTTATTTGAAATACATCTACTGTGTGATGGAGAATCACTCAAGAGACTTTGGGATGAATCCCTGAGATCTATAACACAACTGATTATGTCGTATTTTCCTATAGAGATGAATATACCTAGTCATAGAAAGGCATTGGAGTATCCAAGAAAAATTACAAAAGACAGACTATGTGAACACATGTATTGAAAATCCTCATGGCCATTGGAAAAGTATGTTTGGTGTTTCCTTCATGTGCCCAATGATAGTAAGTCAAAAGAATTCTACAAGCTGTTGTGGGTTGTATATAGGAGTCATGCTACTAATAACGACCCCCATCGTTACTTTAATTTTCATTCAACATTGTCTATATTCCCAACACACCACTAAATCTAAAACTATGATGAATATAAGTACTGATAGATCAAATGATTCACACCATTATATTATCCTCTATCATTTTCCTATTGATAATATTACAATAGGTGATAATAATCATATATATATATATATGATATTTGGTCAGAAACCCTATAGATATTTATACAATCACTTCTAATAATTCATGACATTATCAAAAGGAAGATGAATGAGCAATGAAAAATAGTTGGTGCACATGAACACCTAAAAATCTCCCTGCTGAAATTAGTCCACTTCTTTAGACTTTTCCATCATCAAATTAATTGGTATGAACTGTAAAATAAAGTAGGTCTTGTATCCTATCAAAAAGTAAACCAAATTTAAATATTCGTCAACCATGTAGTCCAATAAGTATCTATTGGGACCCTCGAGTGTGGAAGTCACACACTTAAACTTGATTGATTTTGTTATATCATGAAATTTTATGATTTTATCAATAATTCCTAGACTATAATTTCCTTCATGATGTTTATTTATACTTATATAGGATGGTGGACTCTAAAATTGGAACTCAAGAGATCTTTAACCTATTATCATATCTTTTAAATATAACTCAACAGGTTGGTCTTGAACATGGGGTACATTATGGCCTATTAAATGAGTTTTATAACTGAGAGCCTTAATAAATTTGAAATATAGATGGTTCACCCCTTGAATTGATATTAGTTCACCCTCATATAGATCTACTGAATGATGTATCATTGGAATGAAGCTATATACCCAAAATTGAATAAGTAATTCTAAATTATGATAAATACTAGTTAAAATATAAAATTAATTAGTATAAATTTTGGTCATTGATAAAATGAAATATAAGGGAAACCATTATAGTGTCCCATTTTAATTAGACTCTCATCATGGAGTGTGGTTTAAATGAAAACACCAAAACCTACCTATCTTGTACAAAAAACCATATCTTCTTTCATCCAACATCCATGAGTGAGAATAACTAACTTATGGCACAAAATTATCACATAATCACTCAGATATCTTTTACAAAAATGATTAAAACTTGAATTTTGAAATACCTTAAGGGCCATACCGATCCCCGTGGGCTAGAGAATATCACATGTGAAAGGAAACCATAAATTGAGTAAATTATTTTTACCAATGTGAAACAGTTTATATGTAATATATATACACTATAATAAATCTTCTGGATAAAACTAGAAAAATTATGAAATAAACCATAGAGCCAATCGTAGAAAAAAATTAAAATATAAATATAAAACTGAGAGGAATATTTTACAAAACCCATAATAAAAAACTACATCCAATTATAAAAACTCTATTAAAGAAAGTTGGAGGAATATAGTAATCCTACCACTAACTACCCATACTCAACTGACCTGAACCTCACCACCTCAATATGATGCCTTTAATTTTCCTACATGAATAAGTAATAAAGGGTCTACACATTTCTTAATGGGGTTTCATTTTGCATGCTAAAATGGATCTATAGGATATCAAGTAAGTGTTCCATACACTGTCTCTGTATAAGGATCACAATTTTAACAATTAAAAAACATGTTTGTATATGTTGTAAAATATTTTATTTCAAAATCAATGTAAAATAATTTAATATTTTCCATAGTTCGATGGAAAACTCGTTAAAATACTTTTAACGAGTAATTTCAAAAATAATTTATAAAGAAGGTATATAAAAACCATAATAGTGCGAATGGATGGTACTGTCTGTCAAAATCACAATTATAAGCATATTCCGTGGGTCACACATGTTCTAGCTATCTAGCTTACTTATACATCAATATGACTATTATAAACATCATGTCCCTATAACTCAGGCATCATTATCTAGGTAAAAGGAGACCACCATAGAAAATGAAAAGTCATAAAATTTTATTTATGTTATTGTACTATATGAATATCATTCTATGAATAAATTAACAACCTAGAAATTGAACTATGTAAAAATTTCATAAGATGATACAGAATACCAAACCATCATTTTATGAACCTACGGTTACCATGTGCTACATTTAATCAAATTATTTAAATATGATCACATAATTTAAAATACAATTTCAAATATACTTTACCTCGAAAAAAATATATATTAAATAATTGCTCACAATTAATTCCATAATTCCTTGAAGAATATATTCTATTTTACCAAAATTGAAGAAAAAACTAATTTCTCAAAAACCCATTTTACACAATCAGGTAAATAATTAGAAATATTGTGATAATTGTTTAAGAAAAATAAACTACAAAATATTATTGGCCAGGATTTCATAAGACTTATGATAGTGATATAACCAGCTACCCCAATCTATGATTTCTCACCACACATAATCTGAGCCACACATAATAAAAAAAACAAAACAACCAACAAGGGATACAGACATTATTCTCACATCTCAATGACTAATTACAAAAGAAACATGGTTAGTAGTGAGGAGAGATCAAAATATACAATTCCGGACATGCACAAGACACCAGAACCAACACATGTGATGAACTATTATGGATGATCTCATAATAGATATATAGGTGAATGAAAAACATCATTTTATGATCAACCAAATCCATTAATGGATCCATTTTTCACTACCACAACAAAAATAAGTGATCCATTGAAGATGAAGGGTCTATTACATTGAGAGAAGAAACCCAACCAATATGGAAATTATGGTTTCAAAATAATTTATCATAAGAGAATAGAATTGAAAATTTTTTTATTTCTGCTCTAGGGCTCGGGGGATGGAAGTGGTAAATAGATGGAAAAGGGATTTATGTGACCAGTGAATAAAACAAACAATTTATTCTGGTTTTATATTTTATATTATAGCTCTTGGAAGAAACTCATGTTGTTTTACATGTTCTAAAAAATTGAACATTATGAAAATTAATCATAAGTGATATATTTAAATAAAAAAAATAGTTTTATGTTATAGATTATTATACCCAATAAACCATTTTAATGGAATATTTCAAGAAGATTATTTAAAAAATAAATTATATGTCTACACTATAAATTTTCCTTATAGTCTTCATAATTTCCATTTTCTATATTATCTCCCTAAATGACTTCTAATCCCATGAAACCCACACAAAAATCATTTAATCATTTAAAAGTTTGTAGATTTTTAAATAGTATACTTCATGTTTGGTACGTTAATTCATTCCAACGATATATGAGTGATTGATTTATATTTTTTATTTATCATGATGAATATTGAGACATTCCAATTTTTTTATTTTTATATAGATAGGTTTAGGTTGAAATTGGTCATTGGCATAAGCATCTCATTGATGGTTGTATGTTCATCCAACTTATATTGATTCACTTGAATTAATATTCATTAACAATATTTCATTGAAATCTCAATCACATGAATAACATACCAATCCCTTTATAAATTTATTTGAAACACTATAAGGGTTTATGTTGTTTTCAAAATATTTAATATTCATCATTTAGATAAAAAAGTAAATATTTATGATATTTGGATTAGAATTGTAGTATTTCTATAGATCATGAAATATCTCTAGTTCTTATGTAATTTATTATCCAAATTAATATATTTAATATTATAAATAATTTAATTCATAAGGGATGTTACTTATAATTCATTCAATAATTATATTAATTAGCTAAAATGACGTGAATAATTAAAATTAAATGAAATATTTTAACGTGTGATAATCAATTTTTAGTGACTTTTAAAATGATAAAAAATATGATTATTTCAACACAAAATATGATATATCAATATGGTGGATGGTATGCTTTTTGACACTTGAAGATCCTGATGTGGTATTCAGTATTCAATAACATAGTTCACATGAAAACAATTTCACAACAAAAAAATGTCATGTTGGTTTTTGTAAAAAATTATATCAAATTGCAGTGTAGCCATTTGTTTGATGGATATATAATGTCTTATAATGATTAAATAATTTTTATGCATTTATTCTCTTATTGAGTTGCAAACAATATATATAGGATATGGGTTGAATTTCTATGATCTTCCACATTAAGATGAATCGTATTCTATGTAACAATGAATGTAATCATAGGACAAAATAATTTCATTTTATTTTAAAATTCATTACTAATAAATTATTGAGTTATAGTGACCATAATACTAGTAGGTAATTTTTCTGCCATAGTAAATAAGGATTTATTTCTAACAAAAATGGGTTTTTAATGCATTATATGGTTTTCAATAAAAAAATTCATTAAAAGTTTTTATAATTTTAAATTGGAAAAGACATGTTAATTTTTGAATTTATCATGGAAAAATTATCTAGGTATGAATTTTTCAATATGTGGTTACAAATTTATTTTTCAATGAATTGTTAAAAATATAATTTTTATATAAAATTATCATTTCTCATGTATTTATAATTTTAAATTTTATTTTGGTGTATTTATAAAAAAATCATTGTTTCATATTATTAAAAATTATACAATACTATTTATTGTGATTAATGTAATAATTTAATTTTCAATGTCATCATTTTAATACATAAAGAATAACTTTTCAAATAAATAATTGTCATCATATTTTGAGTGTTTATTTTTAAATAAAATTATACCACACCATTGAACTGAATTCAATAAAATGGATTATAAATTTCTATTTGTCATAAATAATATTATATGTTATAGTTAATATTTTTTTATAATTAATATTTAAAATAATAAAAATTAGATTAAATGATTAATGTTAAAACTGGTAAATAAGTTATTAATATTATGTGTTATTGGTTAAAAACACATATAATCTTTTTAGAAATCAATTTTATGGACATATTTTTTATGTACCGCTTCACATATCGATAAATTATTCATTTGGGATGAATATTTATAGCGTATGAAAATAATATATTTTGAAATATTTAGAAATTTCAAGTGTCTCTTCTCACCCTCTTATTAAAGGGTAGACATATCTTCATTTCAAAACACATTATGTTCCTCTTGGATCATATAATCCATCCGAAAATACCTTCTGTAAATCATCCCACACTTCCAAGTGCTCCTTTATATAACACCACTGGATTTTTTATGAAATATATTTTTTATGTAATTTGATTAATTTGATGTCTTTCATTACACACCACACCAACCTAGAATGTGTTACATGCAACACTGAGTTTCAACAAAAAATAATTTTATTTCATTAAATATTTAAAAATAATAATTTAAATATCGATAAACAATGGTGGGTATGAACACGATTAACTGAATTATGAAATATGGGATTGCACATGTATACATAATTCTTTTACCCATTAATTATAAATTATAAAAATAAAATAAAATAAAATAAATGATTTATAAAAAAAACCTATTTATATGGGCACAAGTGTGTTTTACACAAATATGTAATCAAATCACACATATTGGACTATATAAATGATATTCATATATATGTAATATTCAATATAATTTTAAAAAATCAACATATTTTTTCCAAAATATGATATACATTGAAATCCAATGTTACATTTAAAAGAAGAATTTTTCTAAAAAGGTTGTTTTAGAACAATTTGATAGAATTTATTTTTTTATTTTTTTTACACTTTAATAAATTTTATTTGCCAAAATGAAATTATTCTTTTGAACAAGAATATACAAATTCATGTTTGTTTATTATTGTTATTTTTCTGATACGTTTCGAGTTATGATGAATAATGGAAAATACTAAATTTAAAAGAAAACAACATTTTATCCTAAATAATTTATATTGTAAAATAAATTTTTTTTAATGTATTTTTAGAAAAAAATATATCAAATAACCTAATTTATGTGATTTTAATCAATTTCCCATTTATATTTTATATAAAAACTATCAAAATAATTGTACATTATTACTTTAAAATCATATTCATTAGTCTATTTTGTGGTATTAAGTTTTAATAAATATGTTAAAATTTTTTCATTTAAATTTTGAAAATTAGGCTACACATATAAATTTAGAATATAGAAATTTGATAAATATGTCACTTATATTTTTGGATTATATGAATATTTACATTAGTAATTTTTATTTCCACCATCATGGGTAAATTAGATAATTAAGGGTACAAATAATATTATAAATATTAGAAAATATCGTAAAACATTCCAAAATTTTATTGGATGATGATAATTATACTATTAAAATAGTTGGACCGAAATTGAATAACAAAATAGAAATATTTCATGAAAATGGTTACATTTTTATTGAAATCATAGTGATTGAAAAACCGTCAGTCTCTCACTTTTAATTTTTATAATATTTATAATACGTGGTAAAATACAATATATTATAGAAAATGAATATATTTATGAAAGGTGGTATATTAAAGGATAATTATAGAGGATCAAGGTGAGGAGAACTATGGAAACACTTGATCCGGAGAAGCAGATTCTGGTATAGAAAAAGATTGTCGAGAAAATGGAATTACAATTGATATGGTTAAAAATTGGTCTATGAGTATTAGTTATAGGGATTTTTTATGTATTTGTATTTAGTACTATGAAAATTTTTTGGAGCATGAAAATGGTCTAATGAAAGGATCTGAGAAATGTTTTTTGGAAGTTGTAGAGGCTATGGGAAGATAGATTTCTAGGATTTCAATTCAACCACGATAATAATCATCTAAAGTGTTGAATTGTGGTTGCTGTATTGATTAAGGATTCTATTGAATAATATTTGAGTCCTTTGATATTACTAATCATTTTTAATGTTTTGATTCCAAAAATGAAGTAACTAAGGAAATTAATTGAACTTAGTTGATTAATTGTAGATATCTGTGGATATGATGATAGGGGGATGACAGCTATGGGTTGTGGTTTTTATTATATTGTCCTCTCATAAAATATATGACAATGTGAGAATAGAGCATAATAAAAATATCTATGAAACATAGATTTCTCTTAATTCGTGAATGTGATCAAAACACCAATCCTATAAATGTTGATAATACTCATAGATTGGTTTGGATTCTTGTATTTTAATTGAATTGGATCTATTGGAAACCACTAATCCCTTAGGATATAGATTCCTTTGTTGGAAATCATATAAGATTTGATATGAAAACATATAGTCCATGTTTTAATCATTATGAAGGATCATTATTGAGGTTTATATGTGTACCACTCTTTCTAATGAGGTGTCTTTTAATAGTAGGGATGATCATCACAAATTTAGAAAACTTTTACGAAAGGAATCCAAAATTCAATGTGAAATATCTTATTTTTGGACTTTATGTTCTTTGTTAGAATGGAAATAATCTATGTAATTTTAGAAATATCAGTGGCCATGATGATTCCACCTACATGAGAAATAACGAGAAGTATTTAACACATCTATAGAATTCTATAGCTCTATATCCATGTCCATAAAATTGTAAAATTGTATATCCTTAATTTGTGATTGAAATTACGGATGATAATTTGAATGTGGTCATTGTACTCAGCTCTGTTCATATGAGTGTGACAAAGGAGATCAATGTGGGGATCCCCGATTTTGATGTTACAAGCGGATCCTCCATGTTTGGAAGTAAGGATAAATTTTTTAATTTTATCAATGATCTTGTGGGATTTTCCAATGAGATCCATGTTGGGATCCCCCTATATTGATGTTATATGTGGAACCATAGATAACAATAATACTCGAAATTAATTTTTTGTGGGTGGTAATGATATTAATCTGGTGAATATTGGTTATGATAATCCCCAATCTAATCATGGTAACATCATAGATGCTTCACGTGATTTGAAAATGAATGAACATTCATGTGAATCTCTAACTATGTCGTTTGATTATCATGTTTCCTCTTTGGAATTCAAGAAGGCTCTTGTATAGGTCATGGATTTTTCTCATTCTACAACTGAAGACAAACATGTCTATTTACCTGAGCAGGTTCCTACTACCCTATCTGGACTCCTTATAGATAGTTTGGCCATAGATTCTTAATCTAAATGGTTATTGGGTGGTGACAATGAGCATTCTATAGATAATCATCATTCTGATAATTCATTTTCACATTTTCCATTTTCTAAATCTACACGCTGGAAGCCCATTGAAATCATGGGTATGATTCTAGTTGAATCATCCAACCAGTTTAATACATTAAGTGTTGTTCATTTGCTAATGGTGACGATGAATCGCCCCCAATTGTTAAATACCTAACTGATATATATCCAACTAAAAATGTAGTAACAAATGGTGAGTATCATAAATAACCAATGATTATAGGTCAAGATTTGAAACACGATTAAGTGGAACATACAAATAGGATTTTCTCCCTTAACCAATGAATGTTATTTTCTATAATTTTCAAGGTCATGTGAATTCTCCCAAAGTCAATGCCCTTAGAAACATTATTATGACCCAAACACTTTTCTTATGGGACTTGATAAACCAATTTTTTTATCATTTGAATAAATTTAAATGGAGTTCTTTAGGATATTCCTTTTTTCCAATCGTCAACATGATGGTTCTATAGGGTTTGTGTGTGATCTATGCCTTGAGAGTGTTACTAATAATTCATGTTGTAATGATTTTTGGTCTGCTACAATTTTATATGATTTTAATGGAATTGTTCTAGTGCAGACCATTGTTTATGATTTCAACTTGTACACAAGATGATGGGGTCCTTGGGTATGTACATAAGTTATATCATAAAATATGTCACAGTTGGGACGTTCAGGTTGATTTTATTTCTATTTTGAGGCCATATGAAAAAACAAGCACCATCTTCTTGAGAATATCATCCAATGATTATTATTCATGTGTTAAAAAATGTTGATTTTTTTGATTTTCCCATGGATGGATATTATTATACATGGAGCATATATGTGATTATTTATGAGGAAGGCAAGTAAACTAGACATGTTGTGTGTGCGAGTTGATGAGAGGAAATTTTCAATTGATATACATTGTATCACTCTCCCAATGTTGATCTCTAACCACAAAAAACTATTTATTGATATAGGTTTAAATAAATCCTATTAATATTCATTACCTTTCATGTTAAATAATGTTTGGCTTGTAGTTTTTAGTTGTAGAAAAATTATTTTGGATACTTTGAAAGTTGTTTTCTGAGGCAACCCTTTAAAAATAATTTCTATAAGGATAAATAATGACAAAAAAGACATAAATGATGGATTTGAGAATATTTTTCAAAGATTAATATTGATATTAAGGAGATAAAATATCATATAATTCATGAACAAAAAATGTAATTTATATCAGGATATTCCCTATCAACAGAATATTGTATCCCCTCCTGTATTGATTTTCTAATGACCCTTAATGATAATCATTACCATAATCAATTCAATATCAGCTACTTAATGGTGTGGTATATAATTTCTAGATTGTTTCCTTGTATGAACATGGTGACAAATGAATGATGGAAACTCAATGCTCTTATAATTGCTGGTAATTTGTTTAACATGAAAGATGGGATCTTCAATTCTATGATATGTTATTTGGAAGATGATTACTCGAATAATGTCGAGGGAAGCAATCAAAAAATTATCAACTGTGTTGATCCTTCCATTGATGTTATTCAGAATATGATGATTTTTGGGGAGCCTAATTTATAAGAATTACCTGAAAAGCATTTCTCCATTAATATTGATAGTACTGCTGGTCCTGATGACTTATCCAAGAAATTTTTCATAATATATTGGGACATTTTTCATAATAAGGTTATTAGTGTAGTTAAGGAATTAGTTAGTTGTGAATGTATTCCATATGTTGTGAATTCCTATTTCATTTCATTGAATCCAAAAAAGGATAAATCTCAGGATATTAAATTCATCAGTCCTTTAAATATCAGGAATACTATTGTAATGACCTGAACCATGTAGGGGCATGATCCATGTCAACACAATTCATGACTTCTTTGTTCAGGGGGAGGCAAACAGCACCGAAGGAATAACAACTTGTGGAGTCCTTTTCCCATGTACCTATACATAGAAACACATAACCAACCTAATGCAAAAGTATGAACGAAAAATAAATCAAAAATATGAATCCTGCTATAAAAGTAATAAATACTTTCTTGGACCACCAAAAGTATGAATATAGTATATTAAAGAAGATAGAAAAAGAGGACACAAACATTCCAAACTGAAAAGGGTCCTAACTATAAGGAAAAACGTTAAATGTAATTCTAGATGGGAAGACATGTTCCTTTCAACCTATCCTTGACCATCACATAGGGTCTAAGATCATGAAACTTGATCTCTGTGATATCACGGTAAAACCTTTTTGGTATCCTCATAAATTACAATATGTTTGGGAAAATCGCATGTAGGGGTGAGTATAAACATACTCAATAGGATTCTCTGAAATGAAGGTGGATAGAAGGGAAAATACAAGTTCAATTGAAATAAATCAAAAGGAACATGGTAAAGAAAAAGAGTAGATCAACCCAATAAGGGAAGTGAAGTATGTTCATCCAGACAAGAGAAGCTAAATACGGTGGAAAGACAAACTTATCATCAATTCTTTTCTACCTCAAGTAGTAGAGTTATATCATCCTAATTTTAATTTATTATAACATAATTTTTTATTAATTTTTATAATAGGCATGTCATGTGTTTTTCTTCATATGTTTGTCCAGCTATTAAGAAATACTATTGTGAGAGTATGGTTGGTTCAAAATGCATGGTTTGTACAAAGTCATGATTGAATTTATAGAGGTTTCCATGGTTGTCATAATGTGTATTATATTTTTTTATATTTTTTTATTGCAATGGAACGGAACAATTTGTCAGTTTCAGGTTAATTCTGGCATGCAAGTTCTTTTCCCCCCTAAACATGATGTGAAAATTTCCATGTATGTGTATGTTGATTATGATATTCTATTATGGAATCCTAACATGGATGGAAGTTTCAATACCAGGGAATTCCATATATATCAATGTTGTGTCTCTATTAGTATAATAATATAGGTTTTAGTATTTAGGATGCCTTTTATTTCACATGACATCCTACTATTAATTTTGAAAATATGGATGAATATAATGACACTTGGAAGTAACAATCAGCCGAAAATAATTTACCATTCTCCTTCAATTTTTTTGTTTTAATGCTGAGGAATATATATTTGATTTGTTTTTATATTCTATTTGTCTTATAAGTTATGGAGATAAGTTCAAGATATTTTATAATGAAGATATTATTTTCATAACATCATGAAATTTCATTCCACTGTATGATTCTTGATTTTCTACGATATGATTCACTCGCCTTTAGTAGTCTTTTCTTCTTCTATTTATTCATTAATTTGGATATCATAGTATGAATTATTATTTAATAATCCTAAATCATTGCTATTTTTATGGTGTCTCTTCAATTAATAGATGCATAATTATATCACCCAAAATATGGACTTGGGAAATGAAAATGACATCATTGATCTAGTTATTTTGAGGTCATTTAATTTATATAGAAGTGTGAGGATCCCTTTAGCGTAAAAATCTATTAGAATGATACCCCAGATTACAAGGTAGTTAGACGTTAATGTTGATGGGGAGACGTTAGTTGAACCATGGCCCTTGGTTTGTCGTGTATATTTCATAACCAATAGGGTCTCATTAAAGGCTGATTCAATCATTTCATCTGCAATGGCCATAAAATTGATGTTGTGTTTTGGGTAATTATCAGGAAAATCTATTATGATTTCCACTTTGGTTGGTATAAGGTATGGTTTCATTCAAATTTAACCGCAGTTGTGGAAATTGTCAAAATTTGTTCTAGGAATGTCCCATTGAGGATGTTGAAGTCATTGATAGATTGTCATCAAGTTATATTCTCTATTACTATTATTTGTTCTCATGGATATAGGGGAAAAATCATGTGATTGATGAACATTCTAAGAAGGTATCTTGGAGGTCATTTAAAATTAGTCTTTTATGTTACCAGATATTTGTTTTGGTTTGGTTGAGGAAGACTCTCATAGAGGTTGGAATACCCACCTTTGTAAAATGACAGTGTAATGTTTCGTTTAGTGATTTTATCTTATAATGAAATTTCTTAGGAGTAATTTCACCATCCTCCTAAACATTTTAATATATTATTATAAAATTTAAAATATATTTCTACACCATGGTTTTTTTTATTTTCAATTAATATGTAATTTTCATAAAGAATTACAGAAATATAACTCAGTAATTATTCAGTTAATTAAATAGTAAACTAAATAATATTATAAATATTAAAATATGTTATTTGACATATTTAAAGTTAAAAATAGAATTTATAGATGCATATGAAATGTTATAGTTGTATTTAATGAATTGAATTGATGTTATCTTATTGTATTCAATTTTTATAGTAAATATTGTTAATAATGGAAAATTGACAATAATGATATTTTGTGAACACATTATTTTATTAAAATTGGGGAAAATATTATAAATAATTATTATGGACAATGGGAAAAAATTACAGTCCAAAATAAAATAAATAGACCATTGGTTGTTCAATTTCCACGATATAAGAATAATTACTCACCAATTAGAATTGAATTTTTTTCCATAGTTAAAATTAATATTTGTTAAATTAGGGTAAATAAAAATGATACGATTTAAATATTCATAAAATCATGTCTAAAATATATGGGATGATATTATTATCAACTCATTCTGCATTAGGATTATATTCCATCCCATTTGGATGTATTTTGAGTGTGATTTAATGTATAATTATTTAATCTTTTAAGAAATTCCATGATTGACCCAACCTTCTATTATAAAAGGTCACATATTATTCAGTTTTATTCACAAATTATAAAATATCTATATAAAATATCATCTATCAATTTTTATCCCTAATTTATCTTCCATGATTTTAGAGACATTATAGTTGGATGAAATCCGAACAATTAATCTCATAGTGAAAATAAAAACAAGATTCTAAAACATGATGTAATGTTGATCAACAATAATTTTATTCATTTCATCTATAAACACTTAAATTTTATTTATTTACTGTTTATATAATAAAATTACTAAAAAATTAATTATATATTTTTATTCAATGATATATACCTAAAAATAGAAACACATCCATGAAATTCTTAATGAACTTATTAATCATTGGCCTGACAATCTACCACCACACGAAACGATGTTGTTTGTTTTTCTTTTAACACCAATAATAGATGATAATTATGAAGAAAAAATGATTTTATATTATATATATGAAATATATGTTTTATTATTTCTTTTTTGATTAGTATCTAACTTATACAGTCATGATTACTAGTTTTTGTAAATATGATTACATCATTTGGGGACGTGTGGACTACTTCATTCTCAATGCGATGTGATTCGTTCACAATCTACATAAAAGGTGTTAATGATGGGTTAAAAAATAATATATATATATTATATAATAATTATTCTGAAATTATTATATATACATATATCTATACATTATTATGTGATTTTACTTTATTCATTCAATATGAAAGGGAAATGGAAATACATTTATGGTACGTATGTCCTACCGTCTCCAAGAACAATGTATTTAATTTTTTAATTCTATATTTATTAGATTATCATTAATAAATATATACTGAATATATATTATATTAATATCATTTTCAGAATTATGGTGATATTTAAAAAAAGATATCAGTATGAGGACCAAATATATATCAAATCATAACACATGTGAAAAATAAAAAAGATATTACCCAAAGCATAACATAAACATGGAATTGTTAATAAATGTGTAAAAAAGTGTCATAAACAAATCATATATCGTATTAGATATAAGAATATGTTTATTTAATATAATTATAATTAATTTATAATTATTATATACATTTTTATCATGCGTAAAATGAATGTCAAGACATTAGATAAACTGGATTTCTAATCTTACATTTCAATCAGTTGTGCTTATACCATATTCATTACATGATTATTTTGTGTGGGGTACATATTTAAAAATAATGTAATATCTTATATTTTTACCTATATTTTTATATATAAAAATATAAATTTTTGATATTTATTTCTTGGAGTTTGTGGGTCAAAAGATTCGAAATCGGTAAGGCAATTTTTTCGGAATTTTTTTTAATTGAAACACATGACATGTTTTGAACATGTATTATTTAATTCTCTTTATATACTACCATTTGACATTTTCTATCAGGAATAAACTTAATTTCATGATATTATATGTTTCATTTTATATCATTATCTCTCGAGTCATAAATCTATGTTCCTTCAAAAAAATAATTTCTAAAATGGTTTCAATAGTAATTTAAATGATCTATTATGCATTTTAAATGAAAATGATTTCAATTATTTTTTAAAATGGTTTTCAAATATTAATTTAGAATTTTCTAAAGTTTTGTTGAATGAAATATTTTTTACTAATTTTTTATTATTTAAAAAGTGTTATCCATAGTGGAGAGCATATTTGTTTTCCAGAATAATTTCAAATGATATTTCAACACCATTTTCGGTCGATGACAACATTATTTTATTTTACAATTGATATTTGTGGGGTTATGATTAAATGATTAGATAATTTTTATTTAAAATGGTATTTTATGTTTTTTATGAATTAATTATGTTCTCATGCAACACAAATGATTGGTTTTCATTATTTGTTTGGTCGGAAGTATATATCTCTCCAATGCATTAGGTAAAGATTTATATCTCAACAGTTAATGATAGGAAACATGTCGATAGACAAAATCTATTGTGGCAATAATGTAAAACCTGATACACTATGGGAATATGAAAAGACCTGATCCATGATTATAATATGGGGATACATGATCCCTTACAAGGAATGGACTTTGAGTGGGGATGGGTGAGTGTCCCGAATATTAGGTATAGTCCCCATAAAGTTCTTATATACGTTTTTCCAACGCACCATGAATTTTATTGAACGATATTACATGTTAATGGGTAATACACTATTCTATGTCTTATTTATGTATCAATATTTCATGGATTATGCTCTTGAATCCATCATGATTCATGTATTATGAATAACCTATATTTAATTACATGATTCAATATTATGATCTTTATAATAAATGGTTTTCTTCTCAATTCTAATGATACAATTTTCATACAGTTAATCTCATGATATTAATATATGTCTTCTATTTTTACCTTTGTATGAATATAAAATCACCCTCTCATATGTTTCTTTTTCTCATCTTATAATGAATGGTATAATGTAAGATTACATAAGGGGACGATATTTATGGGATATTTTGATTATATTTAACAAATTTTAGGAATGTGTTCAATGTTTCTAAATGAAATCAACTATAAAATCCATAGGAATTTGTTTTTTAAATGAAATGAATATAAATCTAGTAATATGTTATATCCTTGTATGAAAAGGTGGGGTTCTTATAGTTGGTATAAGAAAAAATGTTTAGTCATTCATTGGAAATAATGATATGAAAAAACTAGTGAGATACCTAGTGATATTTTGGATGGTATTTTCTGTTATGTTAATTGAGGTAAATTTTTGTAAATGGTATCTTCCTTGAATTTTGGTATTAATGATAAATAACCTTTGATTAATTATAAGGACTTATAGATTGAAATTAGATCATTAATATCCATATATTTTTTGGGTTTTAAACTATGATTCGTGATACTGAAATTATACTTTTGGAATAACTAGGGATATAGAACTGGAAAGAATCATGTTAACATTGAGTTTCATGATATTTCGGTGACTATGGACAACCAAATTGGATGATTACTAATTATAATTATATTATAATTATTCCTAATCAAAATTCAAAATATTTTATTAACATCATGAACATTTATGATATTATTTAAACATGGAATTAGAAGAAGATTGTATTTTATGAATGTTTATATTATTATTATCACACAGGAAAGAACATATTTCATCCTACATATCATGATGTTAGATTAATAGCCTAGATGAATAAATAAAATGGATGGGAAGATATTATCTACGTGGAAAAGATTTTTGAAGAATGAAAAATTGTCATGGAGTTAAATGTTTTATGTGTGGGGAAAATAGTCATTATCTAAATCAATTACCTATCCTAAGGATTATCTTTCCTAAAAAAGAAGGACTAATTCCATTCTTAAAATAAAAGAAAATTATTAAATTATTTACATATTTGGTTTCAAAAAGGTAATGCAGAATTAGTTTTATAGTATTATGGAATAATGGAAAAATGTAGGATTCACCCACTATAGTTATTATTTAAGGATATAAGAGAATATAATTAATTGTACTGGTAACCATGAAAATTAATTGACATGGAAAGGTGATTTTTTTTGGAAAACACATGATTAAGGGAATGATAATAATTAATATGATCACCATGTTGGGATAATGAAATTAAGAGATGATTTATTTTTGATAAAATAAATGGGATAGTACTTATGATCTCAGGGATGAAAAAATGAAAAAAAAAATTATGATATCATGGATTCAGTTAATCAAAATTTTGGTTTTGTGGTATTATTAATGACTTAATTATTTATCCATTTCATTTTTTATCAAATAATTTATGGTAATTTAGGTTATTACTATGTTTTAAAAAAACACATGATAATGGTCTTCAAATACTTGATTTTTGACAAATAAAATCTACCTTAAGTAGTTTTTGGGATTTATTATAATTTGACTTCTCAAAATTTAGTAACCTTCATTGAAATGTTTTTGATTTTAGTATTTTGGAATGTTCTTATGGGTAACCATTTAATAAACTGTTTAAGTTGGACATTGAATGCGGTTTCAGAGATTAATGTAATTTTATGTGTATTGGATAAACTAAGATAACTATTATTTTACTGATAAATATAAATGGAATGAACTATTATTCTATTTACGTATTTCATTGTCTTATATTTATTCAGTAATGAAAAATTCAATTTTTTATCATTGAATATGTGATGAATTGTAAATTCATCATGTTTTCTAAGATGAAGTAAGTATATATCATCATAGAAATTCATATACATTAGAGAAAATGGTATTGAAATAAAATGATGTATTGTTATTATCAATATTGATGATATAGATGAACATCATAAAGACTATTTGGGTTATGGATTTTTGATTGTTGAGTTTCTCATAACCTTGTTTTCTATCAAACATTATTAGTACAATATATTTATATTTTTCTACTATGCCGTTGTTTTCACATTTCGTGTATGTTTTGTCATTTTGAAAAGTTGAAATGTGTTACATTGGGTTACCATTAATTTCCCAGGGTTCTTATTTTGATTAATTTTAGTATTCATTTTTATGATTGGGGTTTCAATAAATGTAATATTCATGAATTCAACAATTAGATATCCCTAAAGAATATTGAGGGATATATTAATTTCATACGGGTGTAGAATGTACAACCCAAATAGTTTTTTTATAAAATGTAATTTTCATTAATAATTTGATTCCTTTTATTTCATCAGTTAAATGAAGAAACATCCATTCTTGCTTTACATGTAAAACTGAGTTGCTAAGAAACATAATTTTATTCTGTTTTTTTTAAAAGAGAAGAATAACATAATTATTAGAATGGGGGATGAGAATAGTATTAACTAAATTTTTAAATTTTTTATTACACATATATTTATAATTATTTTAACAATTAATTACAAAATATAAAAACAATTTTAGAATTAAAATATTTTTTTCCAAAAACTCTATTTAAGTGTTCCCAATATTTTTTTATAACAACAAATAAAAAATTGCTCTTATTTGATTATATTAATGATATATATATATATATAATATTGAATATAATATTTAAAATTGATCATAGGTTTTTTTATATATGATATAAGAACAAAAAACAATTTACACATAAAAGAACTAGTTTTCTAAAAAGGAAGTTTTGCAACCATATACAATAAAAATAGAGTTAAAAATAAATTTTGAAGTTTTTATAAATTATATATTAATAAATAAAAAAATTCAGCTCTATAATGATTAAAAAAATTATTTCCAACAAATATTTGACATTTTTTATATATTTTATGTTTTGATGAATAGATAAAAATACATAACTTTAATTAAAAACAAAAACTTCACCTAAATAAATTATATTTTTAAATTATTTATTACATATAATTTCATAATTTGTATACTATCAATTAAAATTTAGTCCATTTTTAATAAATTTCAATTTGAAATTTGATATAAAATTATTCGATACATTTAATCATTTTTAGTTTAAAAATCAGTTTTGTCCCATCTGCAGAATAATATTTTTATAAATTTTTGGAAATTCTAAGAACTTAATTTGTAAACATGGAATATTTATTGGGATTCATAAGTTAAAAATTAATTAAATAGGTTCCCTTTACCTTCTTACAATATGAATAGTAATATTTATTACCACTGTTAAGGGTAAATCTTGTAATTACGGATATGAAGAATATTATAAATATTAAAAACTATCCATACACATAAGAAATTGATATTGGATGAATTTAATTCTACCCTAAAAACATAAAAATATATATTTTATAATTTAATAGAAACATTCCAAGAAGTTGACCTAGATATTATTAAAATAAATGAGAGTGAAAAAATTTCACACTATTACTTTAAATAAGTATAATATTTATAATGTGTGGTTGAATAGATGATATGATTGAATATTTATATTAATATAAAATATAATTTTTTTTCAATATATATATATATATATTATTTTAAAATTTATGTTATGTACTTATTTTCATAACTAATTACACAACTATGATGCAATAAAACATTCAATTAAATAATATTAAAAAAATCAAAAGAAATTTTACATGACTAAATTAAGGTGATAAAAAAATTAAATTATTGAATATTACATTTAATGTGTGTATTAAATGAAATTTGATGAATTCAATATGTTGTATTTATTTTCCTAATGTTTATATATTGAATAGTGTCAACATTGAAAATTAATGATATTTTTTAGAAAACTATTTTATTTATTTAGTAAAAAGTTAACGAAAAATAGGATATAATATGGTCTAAAATATCATTATTTACAATTTATGGTTCAATTGACATATTATATGTAAAAATATAAATATTTTAATATTTAAAATATTATTACCATAGTAAAAATTTTCAAATGGTTAACTAAGGATTTAAAAAAATGATAATGTTTACATTTTCACAAAAACATGTATAAAATATAGTTTTATTGGATAAAACCATACCCACATTATATTAGAATTAATTTATATTTAGAGTTATTAGGATTGATATTTATTTGAATATAAATTAATCATATGCGAAATTAAAATAGTGCCCATCCATTCCCATATAAAAGGGCATGTCATCTTATTCTTTATTTAAAAATGACTTTAAAAAAATTTCAGCCAAAATTAGACCAAATTTAATTCCAAATTACATCCATTTATCTATGTATAATCACTTTTTTTAGAAATCCCACCAATGGAGTTTCTTTTCACAAATGAAAATGTAGATTCCCAAAATAAGAGGTCACCATCGTTAATGAACATTTTATTTATTTATTCCTCTAAAAAATTAATTTATATTTAATTCATGTTTATATTATAAAATAAAAATAATAATGTAATTTTATTTTTTATTTTAATTATTAAACCTAAACCACTCAAACATCCATCAATTTCTGTATCAAACATATCATTGAAGAGTATGGTGAACTACTGCCTCCTGAAATGATGTTGTTCATTTTTTATTTTCTATAATAATTGATATGAATAATGATGGATGAGTTGTTTTTATTGGATGTATGTTATGTTTATAATGTGTTTATTCATATGGAATTATTTTATAACATAACCCTTCATGCTTTCCTTTTTTTAGAATATGATAACTTTCTTTTTGAATCGGTGGATAACCACCTCCTCAAATAAATGTGATTCGTGCATACCATAAATGGAATGTAGTAAGTATTATTTTGTTAAACATGTATGATATACATGAAAAGATAATTAAAATATAATTATTATATATATATACTTTTTATTTTACTACTTTCATACAACAAGATTTGAAAATGGGAACAATATTCATGCATACATACGACATACCATCTCCATGAATGATGTTTTTCATTTTTAAATTAAATATATTATATATTCTTATTCGTAAATATATATTTAATTTAAATTATATTTTTTCCCATATATATTTCTTAATATAATTAAATTATGGTATACGTAAAGGTTCGATGATATTAAAAAATAAAAACCCATTCCAAATACAAATTTGATACTATCTGAAGCATAACATTAACCAGTAATTGTTGATAAGAATTTAATATAAAGACATAATAAATTAATATGTGGTATCAGAAATAATAATATATATATTTAATATAGTTATTATAAAATTTTATGTACTATATCAGATATAATTATGAGTACGATGAGAGTGAAGATATAAGGTTAGGGGATTTCTAGCCTCACATTTTCATCTCTGAGACTTATTCCACATCCACTACCTAATACATTTGTGTGGTGTATATACTTCCCATGAATGAAATCATTGATATTTGGGCTTTAATTTATGGGGATTTACATATCAATTTTCTGATCTCTCATTTATATGATTTATGGTTCACATTTAATGAAATTATAAATTTAAATTTGTATATGTTTTCCTTTTTTGAGACACAATATATTTTATACACGAATTTTATTTTAAGATGTATTCATAATTACATTTGACATGATTAATATTGAATAAAATAATTTTCAGGATATTATATTTTTCTAGTAATTTCAATATCTCTTGGATCATAAATCTATGTTCCTTCAAAAAAATGTTTTCTAAAAATCATTTAAAAGTAATTAATGATCTTCTATTAATTTCAAATAAAAATGATAACAATGACATTCAAAATGGTTTCATAGATTAATATATATGTTTTCATGGATATGTTCAATGAAAAATGTTTGAAAAATATATAATGATTTGAAAATCAATTTTCAATTCAGATAAGATATTTTCCTCAAGAATAATTTCAATTTATCATTAAAATCAATTTTTCATATATGGTAACATTATTTGATGATACTTTTTATTTTTTATGGATATTATTCATGTTTTAAATTATTATTGTTTATTTTTTTAGTTTATATATTTTATAAATTATTTATTTTCGTGTAGAACACATGTGTATTGTTTTCATTATTATAAAGTGGGACCTATAACTTCCACCAATGAATTGGGTAATGAATTATATCTCTTTCGATACTGATGGGAAACAAGCCAATGAACATGAACCGATATAAGAAAAGGGGAACTATCATACACTATGAGAATATTGGTAAACCCGATCCACTATAGGAATATAGGGGAAATGGTTTTATACAATGAATGAACTATGACATGGGAGGGTGGTGATTTCAGCCTAGTATGTTTATTCCATGTAATGTTCCATGATTAGTTTTTACAATGCACTATAAATTTAGTGTGTGATATTACATGATAATGTTCCTGCATTAATTCCATTTTTATTTATATGTCACTCTTTCATGGTTAACTATCTTGACTCTGTTATTATTAATTTCCTTGGAACATCTAATATTTAATTCCATGATTCGTGATTATGATATTCGATATTCAAGGTTTTATTATCAAATAGTATGCCCCTATTTTCATAAAATTATACTCTTAGTATGCTTTTGTAACTTCAATTTTCACTTCTATTAAGCATCAGAGAACCACCTTTCTTATGTTTCATTCTGTCCGACTATAGTTTTTTAATTATATAAACTAAATGATATATTCATTATAGAATATTTTGGTGATCTTTCACCAAATTAGAAGAATTTGTTCTATATTTCCAAATGAACTGAACTATTACGATACCCAAGCATTTGTTTCTGAAATGTAATGAATATTAATGTAAAATGATGTAATATAAATGTATGAAAAACATGAATCATTTTAGTTGATATTTTTTATTCCGACATAGGATGGAATTAGCTATAATCCTAAATTGGTTGTATGTAGATGATGTATAGTTCTAAGCTATAGTTTTTTTATTTTATATATATTTATACTTCCCTCCAGTCGTTATAAATAAATTATAATTTAATAAAACAATTATATAACATATATTGACAGGTTATTATGAAAATTTAATATCCAATATACACCTCTTACCTGTATAAAATTTAAATAGCACCATCATTTGTATATTGTTTAGAGTACAATATTTTGAACCTATGTAATTCATTTTCTATCACTGCCTCTATAGCATAGTTAAAATCAATTATATATATATATATTGTAATAATGAAATATTTGTCATTATTTAATTATATGAAATCATCTAATTTCATATCATTCAATCCAATGAAAAATGATAATAATTTTCATGCATACGTGTGGATTATAGCCTCCACGAATCAATGAAATTCATTTTTACAAACCAAATAACATAGATGACATATTTGTTTTTATATAATGGTATTATATTATATTTATGATATAATCATAATTTATGGAGGATATAATAGTATGCAATGTCTTCCCATCATGATCATTGAAACATAAAATTTTACTCATGCTTAAATACACACTATCCAATCCATCAATTTCATTGGAGTTCATTTTATATAATGGTAATTCATGGTTGGTATTAAAATTATATGATTAATTTTTATATAAATATAATTTTATATATTTATTTATTTTTAATATTGTTTAATAATGTTTTCTTTCACCATATTCAGCTTTCCGATTCAATTGTGGATATATTAGTGAAATATTGTCAAAACACATAATGTGTAATTATATTATTATGTAATTTTATTTAATAAGATAGTAAATAAAATTAAATGGAGAATAAAAAAATTCTTAAAAAAACAAAACAATGTATATAATGTTTAAATTTTGTATGACAATGAATATATTATTTGTTATAAAATATGTGTGGGATACATTCCCTTAAAAAAATTGTATTACCTATTTAAAGGATTTATATTCTAAATATTTTTTATCAATGTTGAAATTCTTAAAATTTTATTATATAGCAATTTATATATAAATAAATAATTTATTAAGGGAATTTAATGTCTCTTCATTTACTTCCATAATTTTTTTTGGAATGGAATGATTTCATGTATTTTATATTGATTAATTATACGATAAGGAAATAATTGATTTGTCTATTTTCATATATACAATGTAAAAAGTTTGTCCCATATTCATAATCATTATTTTATATATTAAATCCACTATATTCATTATTTTTTAAATCAAATAAATACTATCCTCTTATTTTTTTGGGGTTTTTCAAAAAATTGTTATAATACGAAATTGATATTTTGATATCCAGAAATGTAATTTCTTATGACTAAGAGGATTATTTATTTTAATAATGATGTATGAAATTAAATCCTATATATATTATTATTATATTTTGTTTCAATAAAATAATTAATGATGATGGATGAGCTTGATAAAGCTTATAATATAGGCCGATCTTCAAAGAGATCATAGTTATCAGTGAAACCAGTATTAATCTCTTATTCAATGGGTAAGGGGTCTTAGTTAGGTATTTTGGTTCCCCAAAAGAGATTCATATAATATGAAATGATGAATTGCAATTTTTAAGAGTGGTATAAAATTAGTTAACCACATTATGTATTTTTTTATGAATGATTTGAATTTTTTTTCTAGAAATATTATTATTTCACACTATATTCTAATGATCAGAGGTTCAAAATGAAATTTATGATATTTCCAAGGATCAAATGTATAACATTATTGAAAAACAAGTCAGGAATTTTTCATGATTTGAAGAAACTTATATGGGTATTATATTGAATTTATGATTTATTATAATATTTTTAATATAATATTTCATAATTATACTTTATTTGTTAAAAGTGATTTTTTTTTATTTTGATAAAAAAAAATTGTTATGATGAAATTAGAATTTATGGCTTTTATAGAATAATTGGAGTCATGATTTCTTTTTATGAGTCCTTTTCTATTATATTTTTCACCCCATATATTTATATGTTATTGAAAATATTTTTAGGATAATCATTTTCAATTATGAGGTAATGATTTGATTTTTTTTCTAGAAATATTATTATTTCACAATTTATTCTAATGATCAGAGGTTCAAAATGAAATATATGATATTTCCAAGGATCAAATGTATAACATTATTGAAAAAAAATTCAGGAATCTTTCATGATTTGAAGAAACTTATATGGGTATTATATTGAATTTATGATTTATTATCATATTTTTAATATAATATTTCATAATTGTACTTTATTTGTTAACAGTGATTTTTTTTATTTTGATCAAAAAATTTTGTTATGATGAAATTAGAATTTATGACTTTTATAGAATAATTGGAGTCATGATTTCTTTTTATGAGTCCTTTTTTATTATTTTTTTCACTCCATATATCTATATGTTATTGAAAATATTTCTTATAAGTCTGATAACAAAATTATATAAAAATAATAATCTTATAATATATTTTTTAATAAAATAAGAGGTATTTTTGTCCTATGAAATAATTTTATTTATATTCTAATACTAGTTCATTATAGTTATAATTATAATAAATATTCAAATTAAACCAGTGGTTATGATAATCGAATTAGGTACTATTTTTATATTATATTTTATAGTTATCATGATATATCATTATAGGATTACCATGGAGATTCATTAAAATATTTCTCTTCAAAATTGTTTTCCATAGTGGAAGCATGTTAGGTATTGAATTGAGGCCCCCCAAAAGACAATATCCATCCAAATTATCATTTAGGAATGGTTATAAATATTATAAAGTAGTTCCTTTATGTTTTGAATAATTTGAAACAGTATATAAATTGTAGGTCAAATAATGCTATAGATAAAGTGAATCTACTGTATAAGAACATTTCTATTTTAGAAAATTAAATGAGACTACAATATCATTAATCAGTAGATCATAGTACTCAGTGGTATCTAAAGGATGTAGTATATATTATGAAAATATTTTCAATTTCATGGTTTTGTTATAGAATAAAAAAGAAAAACTTAATATTTATCATCATTATTGTAAATATAATGAGTGGAGGTCAATAGTAATGAATATGGTGGAATGTTAAGATATTTACCTATTTGAGTGGGATACATTAATGTATATTTTCCATTGTTTTTTGAAATAAGAATGAAATTAAATTATTTGAATTGAGGAACAAGGTATAATATTTAGTGGTCATGATTAATGATAACCTCACATGATTGACAAGAAATGCACCAAATTTTATTTAGGTTCTAGATTGTAAAATTACTCATTTTTTCTTAAGATTGAACTAAATATACTAAATATAATTAGACTCTCGTGAATTTAATATTTATGATAATTTTTTCATACTATGATGATAATGTTGAAAAAGAGTATGTTCAGGGAAATATATTTCATGAAAATGAGGATAAAAAGCTGATTAGGTGGATGGAATATTGTAAGGACCCATTAAAGAAATATGATGGTAAGAAAATCTGGTTTTATGTTTTGGAAGTTGTGGAAAATCACCACATAGGGAATGTCCTATGAAATAAAAAAAGTTCATTTGAGGTTGTATGTTTAGACACATGGATCACAAGTTAAAAAAATACTTTTACTATTGTTAGAATTATTTTGATAATTAGATAGTAAATTGTTATAAATGTAATGAGATAAATAATGATTATAATTTTTACCAAAATAATAGATGATGTAATGAAAAGTGGAAATAATATGATAAGGAGTTTATAGTGATATCCATTACAAATTACTCGGATAGATGTTGGGCCATAAAAAAAAAATCTAGAAACATGTACATTACTTGTTTACTCAAATTATACTAAAGAAAATTTTAATTGAGAGCTAAAAAATCCTTAAATATAGAGAAACTTTTAGGTGAACTATACATTTTAACTCAAGAAGTGATATTCGAACATTTTCTAAAAATCTCTTGGGTGTAGTATTAAGGATGCAAAAATTTATAAATAGTTTTCTATTATCATATGAGAAATTGGATCCCCTATAAAATGTATTGAATATTCCATTGTATAATATTATGTTAATTTGGGTATAGATTATATTTCAGTTCTTCATGCTAATATATATTACTATAAAGGGGAATTTATTTCCAAAAAATGACTTTTAGATACTATTTAAGAACCAATTTATAAATTTTATATCATACCAAGAAGCTTAAAATGTTTTAAAATTTTTAAATGAAATATCTCTTGATTATAGTGTTAAAAATAAGAATAATATTCATAATAATGTTTTCCGTTATTAAAATAGTATCTCATTTATTTTCATGTTGTGTTAACTATTATTATAATAGATCTGTAATTTTAGTTTACTGATAAACTATTGTACATTGTAAAGATAATTATAAAAACCCCATATATAATGGATCAATTAAAATTTTTATTATCGAAAACTATAAAATTTGATACATAACAATTGATTTATTATTCCTTTAACCATATAATTGGATGATCCAGCAATATTTAATAAAAATAAAAAAAATCAGGATGATTATCATTGATTGTGGACAATTTAATAGAGAAACTATTATGGATATGTATAATATTCCTCATATTGAAGACTTGTTTGATCAACTCTAGGGAGACCCATAATTTTCAATGGTTGATCTCATGTTTTGGTATAATAAACTAATGATAAAGAAACATGATATCCCTACGATAGATGTTCTTACATGTTATGGGAATTAGGAGTTATTTTATATTATTCTTTGGTTATGAATGGTCATGTTATAATGATAGATCAAATGAATACGAATATCTATCTATATTTAGATTAATTTTTGTTTGTGTTTATTTATTCTATTTTAGTTTTTTAATATTTATTTTTTTTAAAAAAATAATGGGATTATTCTTGAAGCCATGTATGAATAAAAGTTATATGTAAAATTATCAAATTTAATTTTTTGTTTCAAATTATTTTATTACTTGTATATTTTGTAACCATCGATGGGGTAATGTTTGATCCCCCAAATAAGTGTACAATTAATGGATCAGACCATATATGTTGCTATGATTAATTGTTTTATTGGATTTCAAGGATGTTAGTGCCAGTCTATTAAAATGAATTCGTGATTATCTTTCACATTAACTAATTTAGAACAAGAAGATGTTAGGTTCATCTAGAAAATATAATCCATTGAATGTTTCCACAAAATATGTTGATGATTAGTAATGTTCTAGTTTTTTCCTTCGCATCCAAAAATGGTATCATTGTTATTTATATGGATGTTTCACTAAAGGGAATAGGTTTTTCTTTAATAAATAAATATCATGGAATTACTTATTAATCATGTCAGTTAAATCATCATGGGAAAAATTATCCTACACAAGGCCTTGATTTGGAAGATTTAGTGTTTACTTTAAATATTTAATGACATTATTTTTATAGAGTAATGTATTAAATATATACTAATACAAAAATCATGTGGTATATATTTATATATAAATAGTTAACATGATATATAGGTTATAGATTGAATTTATAATGAATTATAATATATAGTACTTTACCACCTATGTACATAAAATATAGTAGCTGATGATTTGAGATGGATATATAATTATACCTTATCACGAAACTTGTAAAAGTAGATTCTTTGAAAAATGATATTATTAATGTTGGATTATCCATTTCCCATAAGGGAACTACCCATTTTTTGATTCATGTGTGTGTAAAATCTTATTTTTTAGATAAGATTTAGTATACTCAAAACTAATAAAATTATTTACAAAAAATGATTGAATTGTTCAAGAAGGGTAGAATTTTAAAGATTTATTTTTAGAAAAAATGTTTTTTTTGATATTTATTAAAGATTTAATTGTTTTATTTCACCTCTATTAAAATAATTAACTAATGAATGTGAATAAACGTTCAATATTTTCAATTTATCCAGACATTATGAAAATTAATATAAATAATTACAACTATTTCAGTTTAGAATGACTGTTGAATAATTTTGTTAATATTAATTTGAAATGATTTAATTTTTAATATGATAATGTCGAATGATAGTTATTGAAGGGGATTCTTCATTCCCTTAATGTTATATAATGGAAGTAAGAGTGTTTATCCATTGGAAACATTGTGGGATTACCAATGATTTCACAAGGTAATAACATGATATTGGTAATTATAGGTAAATTAACTGAATATTCACATTTACATCAAATTAGAGATAATTTTACTTAGATTAACATTCTAAAATTGATGCCTAATAAATTATTTTATTTCATTGCGTCTATATTTATATATTATCTTATAATGATCCTAGATAAACCATTAATTTCTTGAAACAACATCAACTGAATTAATATTTATTTCAACCATTCATCCATAATCTACTAGAGAGTTAGAGTGGATAATTCAAAATTTGATATATATTAATAAGTATTTCTCAATTGATTATCATGAAATATGGGATAAATATCTCATATTTGTTGATTTTTCTTATAATAATTGTTTTCATTCTAGTATATATATGTATCATTTTTAGGCATTATATAGAAGACATTGATGGACACGAGCATGTTGGTATGATGTTTGAAAAATGAACATTTTTAGAAAATATTTGAAAGAAACAAATTTCTAGAAGGTTCAGATTACATGGTATGACATGAGTATGTATAAGAACAGAAAATAATGATATTATATTAACTGGAAGAAATATATTTAATTCAATATAGGTATTCTTGTTTCATTTAAGGTTTCTCCCTTGAAAAGAGTTATGTGTATGGTAAAAAAATAATTTAATGTCCATGGTTCATTAGACCTTAATAAATCATATGGACTATTCGATTAGTTACCAATTGATTTACAATGTCTCCGAATATATCTCAAGTAAAATACATATTTCATGTTTCAGTGTTATGAAAATATGTTCCAAATGCGTCTCATGTTATGATCCCCGTTGAAGTTTATTAGGATGAATATTTTTAATATGATGAATATCATATTACGTTTCAGGAATATATATATATATATATATATATATAATGTTTTATGGAATAATGTGATTCAAAATGTTATGGTTTTATTTTAACTCTTTTGATTTATGAAGCAGCATTATAATAAAACAAATTCTTTGAGAGAAATACATCCTTACCTATTCGAATAAGAAATAAAATTATGAGGTAACAATTTCTAAAATGCGGGATGGATGTAACCCCCTATGTAATGTGAATATAAATCATATTAATTTCACATCAATATTCATTACATATATTTCATAGATTTATATTAATTATAAGAATAATTGGTATCATTTAAATCAAAAGAAAAATATCCTTATTTCAATCCACATTGGGTTTTCATGAATTATATGGTATTATATAAAAAAATTATAAAACCTAATGAATATAAATTTTAAAAAATGAACCATTTTTTAATTCATAATGTACAAATTATCTTATAAATAATTATTGAATGTTTTTTGATATTTTTTATTCTTCATTAAAAAATCTAAAAATATTTAATTAAATTGATAATAAATATTGCCTAATTAATTATTTATAAACTAACCATATATTTTATATTTTATTATAAAATGTTATTAAATATTTTTTTAAATAACTTAATTAATTTTGTTGTAGTCAACATTAATAATTAATTTGGAACAAAATAAATTTCATACCTAAAAGTCCTTTTTCTGGAAAACAGTTTTTATCATGTTTTACATGATAACTTTTATATTAAATTCTACCAAACATATAAATCAAATTAGATAAAAGAGTTTATATATTTTTTATCTTTGTATTTAATCTTATGTTCTTAGTTCATCATAATTTTTGGTCATAATGAATTTTAAAATTAGAATATTGTTGTTACAATTGATACAGTTAAAAAAATTACCAATGATTAATGATAACTGATAAGGGTTAAGATGGTCTAGAAACATGTATATATACTTTTTTTTCAACATATTTTTCCCATATTATATCAAATTTTTAATAAGTTAAATTTAGATCCATTTTAAAAGATTAATACATTAGTATATATAATTTTGTTAAGAAAATTTATATTGTGTCTTTCCCTCGACATAAAAAATAACATCACCACATATATTTTATACATAAATAAATATCCATTTAGATTAGATAAAACCATCAAAGATATACCTTCCATACATTCTTACCCATGTAAAGAGTCATTTTTTTATCCTATAACTATCATAGGAAGAATATAGTTAAATAAATATATAGCTTGTCTGAAGATGATGTGTTTTTCTAAACCACGTGTTTTTATATTTTATGTTTTTATACCTCCATAATAGTTACATTATCAATATTGAAATAAATATAAAATAAATTACATATATAAATATGTTATTATGGTATTTTAATAACCTATTTCAATTCCATTCTTCCATAAATTGGAAATGAAACAATCAGTTTTGAGTATATTAGAATACACTCTCCTTAACAAATGTAATTCATTATCCTTCACATCATATCACAAATTAATATAATTATTTGTTTAGTATATATAATTATATTATATTTATTAAATTTTTATCATTCAATAATGAAAATATATCCTTTAATTTTTTACCATTTCATTTGTTGAAATATTAAAACATCGTTTGCGCCTATAAGTTGAAGATCTATTCCCAAAAGTGATGTGATTATCCTTTTATTACCACATCACATGGATTTGATATAAATGTTTATTTAAATAGATAATATTATTATTTTTATATTATAATCATTATTTAAATATATAATAATACTAACTTTATTTCCATCATGTTCGTTGAAAAATTGAAATTTTATTGATATGTTTGTATGTCTTACCTTTTCCAGGATTGTAGATTAATTCATTATTTATATCCACATTTCATTGAATGTTATACAATTATAAATTATTTATAAAAATTACAATTATGAAATTATTATTATTAATTTTATTATGGACTAAATTTATATTTTCCCATATATAACTTACCAATGTAATTTTTGACATTTGAGATGAATATCATCAAAACATCATGCATGCACATAATTGATTATGAAATTATATATAATTTATACCCCAAAAAATACAAATTAATAATATTTTATTTTATAGAATATGTAACTTGAAACCTTATGATTTGAACTTAATTCAATTAATAATTTATATAATGGAACACCCCAAAATTCGAAAACTAAAATAATGTGATTGAAATTGTATGTGGCATGGAACAACAATATTTTAAGATAATATAAAACCATGAGACAAAACAATATGTTTATTTGTAAATATACAAAAAATCTTTAATATATTACAATGCATGAAATAACTGGTTTAAATGAAACACAATACTCAATTAAGACATAATTTTATATTAAATAATATTTTTAACCTGGACATCATGATTTCATTTTTGAATATATTTAATTAAATTATGAAAAACACGTTTTTTAAAAATTATAATTTTTTTAATTTTTTTGCATATTTATGATGAATAAAATATGAATCCTTTTCAAGATGAATAATTCCTTTCTAAAAACATGTATTTTGTAAATGATGGTTTAATTTTTTTATGAAAATAAATTAAGATAAATATTTTAAAATTTTAGAAACATTATTTTAAAAAATAAAAAAAATATTTTAAATAATAATTCAAAAATTATGTTTAGTTAAATTTTTGGCATTTCTCTTAAATGTTTTATTATTCTATAAATAGTGAAATCAATGAAATTGATGAAAAAGTCAAATCAATATAATTTTTTAGAATGTATACATATATTTATAGTTGTTCCTAAAGTAAAATTTCATCAATTAAATTACAATTTAACTAAATTATTTCATTTTAATGACGATTATGTTGTATTTTTATAAAAAAACCCTTTCATAGTTATGAGAATTTTACCATTTTAAACGTTTTCATTCATTGTGTCTATGGTTATAATATTTAACATTAATATTCGTAATTTCTTAATTGAATAAGAAAATATATATTCCATCATTTTAATTTTAATAATATGTATTCTATAATAACATCAATTTGTTTTTACTATTTTGAATAGTAAAAGAAGAAAAAATAGATTTTCATTGTTATGGTAATAACTGATATATCGGGGGTTAAACTAAAATTTCATAGAAATTAATGAGATATAAGAAATTATAACATCGATTTTGTGGATTTATAGAGAAATTATCATATTTTAGGGTTTATAATAATCCATTTTGGGGGTTTTTGGCAAGATACAATGTTTTTTGAATTAAATATTTTCAGAAATCCCATGTTTGTCTTATCCCCCAATAATAAAAGGCCCCCACTCTCCCCCAATAATCAAACATAAAAAAATTGGATCAACGATGAACTAATAAAATCACATCCTTTCCCCTCATAGCATTCATGATCCATTGGTTTAATCTTGAATGCCACATTGTATGAATTTCCTTCAAACCGAATAACGTTTTTCGAATTATTTATAACATTAATAAATGAATATTTTTGTTTTTGTTTTGTATTCCTCGTCATTAAAATATTATATAATAATTAATATATAATAACATTATTAAATTCCATATAATTTTATTTTATTATTTTAAATAAATTATTAATATCAATCTTCCCTTTTTTCAAAATGAGAATCAATCCCGTCAATAGTTTGTACAGAAGACTACCTCGAGACAATCCAACACAATTCACTTTCATTTTGGCTAATCAATGATTGATAAAATGATGTATTTAACACATGTATTGTATATTTATTATATTATTATAATTATGAAATTATAATATCTCATATAACTTATTAATATTCAAGTCTTCTAAAATATGATGACGTCACTTCTGTAGATGACAGACTACAACCTCACTAAAATATTTGATTTTTTTTCACTTACACTATTAATTTAATGTAATAAGCATTAATTTAATGAATATGTTTGAAATATATGATGTGATATTAATTATTTATGATAAATATATCATAAACTTTTTTACCCTTTCACTCGATAAATGGAATGTTCTCATCGCTCGTGGGAGCCTATGATCTACCCTCTCCACAAAGCGATGTAATTCATTTCCCATGGCCCAGAATGAAGAATAATTATCAAAAAGTATATAATGAGAAAATGTGACATAAATAACATCCATATCAATCTAGATACTATGATTCTATGTCATGTTCAAAATAAATATAAAATTCATTAAAGTGTATGAATGGAAAATAATGAAATTAACACCAAAAAAATAAGAAAAATATAATATTATTAGAAAAAATTTTGTAAAATTTTATAAGATGATAATAAATGAAATAAAAATATTAATATTTTCTTATAAAATTAATAAATAAATGATTACAGTGGATGTTAAAGTATTTTTAGCTAGTATGAAGTGTGAGTTACATAAAATCATCTAAATATCCCTTTATTGAGTCATATAAAAGTTTTCTACACCAATTTTATTTTATATTTATCATACACAAACAATTTAAAATGTTATATATTTATTAATTATTAATTTATGATATTATTAATTTTAATTTCAAATATTTCATCAATGTGGATTTGAATTGAAATTTTTCAAGTGGTATAAAATTTCATAATTCAATTTGATTTCATTAGGTAATATTAATTCTTCATTATCTCTAATATTTTAAGATTATTTTTTTATTGAACATTTAAAAGAGTTACTAATATTTTTAAATATTTTATTTTTTTATATTTGATATACATAACCAATTCATTTATTAATTCCAACTTCAATATCCTGATCCAATAGTGGGTTTATTAGACAATCTCATTTTATTTGAGATTAATTTTTATTGAAATTAATTTTAATGAAATTATTTGATAATTGGACAATAAAAGAAATTAATTTAATTATAAAATATTATTTAATTAATTTTTCATGTAACACTACAATTTTCCAACTATTTTAGATTTCAAATGATGGATAAAATTTATATAATAAATTTGATGTCAATTTTTTCTTCTATCCAAAATTATAAATTTTCCAAATCGATGATTTCATAAAGGGATTAAAAATATTATTTAACATTATATATATGATATATAATATTAATTTTACCCATTATTTACTAATTATTTTTTTTGAAATGAATTTTGTTATTTTTTCTGAAATGGGACCTTTTTACTCTATTTTACAATCATTTGAAAATAATACATTTTAACGTATACAACAAGTAATCAATATACCATAACCAGGACCTCCCATATATTCAAAAATTCCATTAAATGTTAAAAAAATTAATTGAAATAGTTTTAATAATATTCAAGAAATTATAATTTTAAAAGTGATATTTTCAATGAGAAAATCATATTATACTCTATATGGTTTATAATGATCTTGGTATGGTATTTATATTCATCTATGAAAAAAACAATCATTAAATTATACTCCCCAAAAGATACATTTTATTGATTCGATCCTAATTAATTCCATGGATGGATTAAAATATTTGTGACCATGTAATGTATTGACATTCACTTTCTAGATTAATTTTTAATGTCATTAACATGTCCTCAAAATATAAACATTCATATGAAAAATGGAAATTTATTTGGCCCTAAATAAAAATATTTTTTGAGGGACATTTATATTTTCTAAACCATACATCAATTCTAAATATGTCATATAAATTGAATGTTATTTTATTTTCATTGGCAAATACTGATAAAGATATATTAATTACTCAGAATAGATATTTATTGATAACGAATAATTTTCATGAAAAAATAATTTATCGGAAATATATAGAATGATTTCTAAAAGTAGATATAGGTGGGTACTGGATAAAAATATCAAGTAAATGCATATGTATTCTAATTAGAAGAATCAGATTGATAGGCATTGTTAAATGAGTTAATTGATTATACCTTCAATTCAGTTTTGAACTATCTTGTGAATGATCATGATTGTCGATATACCATAAAACCTAACATCATGACGTCTAATAAATAAGATTTTCATTCAAGAAGAATTATGTTATTATTATACTTGGAATTTTTTTGGTATTATCTTTGGATTAATTTCATTCCCCATTTATTGTTTAAATTACACATGTTTTTAGATATTTACATTTTCTATATTTATTATCACTGATCTCATTATGATATTTATGTTATTTATTATATTAAACTTTTTAATGTTATTTACCATCCCATATTTAATATTCAAGTCAAATAATTTAAATGTAATGTGTGTTCAATTATTCACCATGCCATGTTGATTGTGCTTATTGATTCCTTAAATGTTTTATTCTATATATCCATTATTAATTATTTGAATTCTTGTTTATTTTTTATAATTACCATGAATTCCGAACGATTACTAAGAATGATATTAATGTATATTCTAGAATGAATAACTGTGATAATTAAAAAAATATGTAACTTATTTTTTTATATAACATTTCAAATAATATGTAGATTGTGTTTACAAAAACATCTAATCTATTCTATACATTAGGATAAAATTACTTATATTTTACAAAGATATAATAATGTAAGACAAAGACATTTCCTTATTATATTAAATTTTATTATATTTTTTATTAGAGGATGTCTAGATGAATCCTTGTGAACTAGATGTAGGAAAACATAGAATCTGGAAAATGAACCTATGGTATACACTGAGGAATGGTTTATAAGTGAATCCTATTATCTTGGAAATATAGAGATTCTACGTGATTTCAAGATGTGAAACTGTATTTAGAAACTATTTGTAGAATTTGTTATGTTATAGATAAAAATATAGTTAAAAACAAAAAAACAATTGTGTCAGTCTTGACTCATGTTGTTACCTAATACATGTTAATTTCTCTAATTGTGCATCCAATGTAATTGTTTATAGGGATATGCTTCAGATAATTCACATGTTATTTAGAAACCATTATGAAGGATTTGAATAGGTAAAGATTATGAATATCATAGTTTAAACATATGGTGTCTTATAATGAAATAAATGATTCATGATTTATAACTAAAATAAATTATTATACCGTTTTCCAAATTACATTTTTTATTTATCACACTACATTTTTTTGGATTTACGAAATGTATAGAACAGTACATAATATTTTCCATATTTAATAATATGGAAAATTTTGAGACAATGATAAATCAAATGGGGAATGGATGAATGAAATATTATCATGATTATTCCCAATCAGTTATCACAAATACGATTCACAACATATAACATAACCACCTCTATGACTCACCAAATAAGATAAGGGTAGAGTTATATAATACCTATAGTCGGGTATAAAATGGGGGAAAGAAGTATTAATATCCATCATTTCATAAATTTCTAAATAGAAACCTAGGAATGTGACTCAAATGTTTGAATTTTTTTTGGGAAATTAAAGGTATAAATTAATGGATTTATGATAAAAATAAATAGTTTGGTGGAAGGGAATAATTTATTTTAAAAGGACACATCTAAAGTTCATTGTGTTAGTTTTTTAAGAACCTAGGAATTATCCATGTCAATTACCCATTTAAGGGTTATCCTATAGACCATGTATTGATCTAATTTTGAAATAAAGCTGTTGAAGTATTTTTTTTATGGGTATTCATGAATAAAACTTTTGAATAATTTTTTCTAATGTTATATTGGTAATAAGAATCAATAATCATCTATATATTTTTTTTATTTTAGATGAATATATGACTTAAGTAATTATAAATTTATGTAATATATAATGGGGTTTTGATTTTAATAGTGATAAAAAATCTGTCATTATAATCTCGATATTTGAGAAAAACGGTTGGAATGTAACATGATTAAAGATAATTTTTAATACATTCATGGGAGAAACCACTAGTTTAATGTATGAAAATTTTATATAAGAAATATTTTTCTTATATTTAATGCGAATAATTATAATGTTATTATTAACCATTTAGTTTTTAATTATATTGTATTTGATGTAGTAATTATTTATTAATATTTTGATATATTATAGGATTTATATTAATATTTTTTTTATAAAAATGACAAACCACTATTGTAGTGAAATATCATCGCATTTGGTATGTCCAAATGGCTTAAACCCACAACTGAAGAATTATATGGGTTTTTCACCTATAGCTAGCCAATGTAAATTCCTCATTAATAGGTCTACATTTTTTTATAAATTATTTAATATGTAAATATTTTTGAAGAACCACTTGTGATACTATGAAGGATTAGATATACATGTATTATATTGGATAACTTACGCTAACCATATTGGTTGTGAGAAAATAGATAATGTTATAATGAATGTCATATATCACTATTTTATGGATGTTTTGATCCACTAAATATGATTTTACAATTCCTTCCCAATTAATAATAAATTTTTTAGATTCTACTATTGGAGTATGTAATGAATTGGATGTAACACCGTGAAAATATGAGGTAGGAACATTGTATTAGAAAAAGTGTATGATTGGAATCACCATACAGGTATAGATATATAATATTCCATGAATTATAAATATACATACAATTTAAAATAAATTAAATCTACAAGGAATCCTTGAATTCAAGTGATGGTAGTTTACATGTGACAAGTTCAACATTGTGTTTCATCAGTGGATATCATTACACATAAGGCCATGTTTCACCAAAAATTAATAAACTATTAAAACATTATTATTTGATAGACTATGACATATCATATTCATTAATATTTGAAGTTAAAAATACTATTAACTGACATAAAATAATAGTTTCTCCAAAAAATATAAAATTAATTCACTGGTATGAAATTAATTAAAAATTCTTAAAAGAGCCATTTTAATAAAAAGGAAATAGTTTTTTAAAACTCCATTTTTATGCTACCAAATATCTATTATATGAATTGATTATAATAAGTTTTGAGTCATATTAATGTAAAAGAATTATTATATATTCAATGATATATTTTCAATAGTCATCCATTATATTTGATAAGTATAGGATAGGTAGAAACCCAACATAACACAAATAGTAATAAATTTTTATTAAGGTAGTTTTGGTACCTATTAAAGGGTATCCTATTTTTAATAAAAATAATTGGAACATTTGTTGTTTATAAATTTCGGAAAAAAACATCATATTTGAAATATAAATATAAAATATTGGTAAGGCTGAATTTTTGGTAATTTTCTGTGCTGTTTTATTTTTAATAAATAATGAAATATACAGAATTTTAATTGAAAAAATCTATTTTCATCAAATTAATTTATGTGTTTAAAGAAAAATATAACTTTTTAATATTTTTTCGAATGATATTTTCTTCAATTATTCAAATTTAGTTCATTTAAAAAGATTTCACTTTGAAATTTACTTTAAAAACATTGCAACATTTCTAATGTTTATTCCTTAAATTATTGCATTTTAATTCCTGCTAAGGGATTAAATTTAAATTTATTACATCAAATTAAAAAAATGTAATTTTAATAAAATTATTCCATTTCTTGAATTAGAATAAATTTTAATGTCTATTAAGGTTAACTTATAATTTTACCAAAAATATTAGTAAATGTTGTTAAATAGAATTATATTGATGAAGGTGAAATTAAGCATAACATGAGGCTTTAAATTTAAATTAAGATCCAAAATGACATTTCCACTTCTAAAAACTCAATTAAATTGAATATTTTGAAAATTAACCTTCCATTATTGATTTTTTTTCGTTTTTGTTAATTTTGTTTTTAAATAAGTTGTGTAGTCATGACATATTTTCGAAAATGGAAAGTGAGTCATTTTCCTCCCCAATAAAAGGTCACCATGTCACGAACCTCTCCCCACAATGTATACCCCTCCTGAGCCGGCAATGTTAAAAGGAAGATAATGTCCCCCTGAGTCCTGCCTCCAGTAGGCCCCGGGTTGGCGACTAGCACCATGGGTATAATAAACAAAAAAATGGAAGGCATTACCCTCTTAGAGAACACATGCAAAAGAGAGAGGTAAGATATACACCAACCAACTCCAAATCAGAATAGAAATGTTAATGAAACCCATGTACATATATGAAATGCCATGAAAAAGTACAACAACTGAAAGGGAAAACTACAAGTACCCAAAAGAAAGTAAAACAGCAGTGACCACAATCCCGAACAGCTCCTCTAACCACAAGCTAGAATTAAACATCTTGATCTCCAACCTTCATCATGTGACCTGTAAATAGTTTATATATATACGTATTGTGAGTATAAAAGTATTCTAAGTAGGATCCTCCCCGAAGCCTCTCGTGAAAAAGTAAATAAAGAATGCTAAAGAAAATTGGACAACAAGTGAAACTAAGTCATCACCTAAATAGGTATACTATGGTCCCAAACTCACCATGGCTACTATCACCAATTAACGCATACAAGAATTTAGCATATAGAAAAGAATATCAAGGGTACCCTGCTACTACTTTCCCACTAGTTTTCCGCTTTAACCCAACGACATACGTCATGTGAATCTCTCTCCAAAGGCTTTCCCGAATACACCTGGGCTAAGCTCCAAAATCTGAACCATGTGCACCACAGAGGATTGCCCACAAACACCTGGGCTAAACACCACACAATCCTCACAAAAAATAGTAACCATGTAGTTTCTAGGAGCCACCACAACTTTCATAATGTGTATCATACGTCGAGTAGTATACCTCAAGCCATTACAACCCATACACTGAGTAAGGATCCTCAAGCCATCACCTCCTATACACGTTACACCTATAGTAGTCCATAGGATACTATATCAAGAATATATGTGGGTGAATAACCACAAGCCACTACATCCTTCTATACACATATATTGAGAAAAATAACCATTGTGCCTAATGAAACTTGTATCTACCATGAGAAGAGAGTGGGGTCAAAGGGGGTAGTCAGCCATTCACCCTCCCATCGGAATGTTGGGGAAAACACCCCCCAGGTCTCAGAATCCCTGAGGTTCCAATTTCCCTTACTGACAGGGTAGAGTAGTGTATAGAAACACAAAAAGGTCAGAATATATTATAACTCACAACCACACTATGGGCATAACCTAGTCATAGAAACAACTGTAGCTAACGTCTCTCTCGGATTCTGGGCTGCCACTTCTAAGACTAGGTATCCTATAAGCACACAACCATTTAAAGAGCCTTAATAGGTTATGTCATTCACTTTTTATTGCTTCCACTGTATGTTAATTAATTCTTCTAACATTAATTAACCATGACCAAAACAACATTAAATTCATCAACATCACTCCCAAGGTCAAGTGTTCCTTCAAAGTTACAACATCATCATTATATTCCATCTTCTCCATCCCTGTGGGTTAATGTCAATAATTCAAACATTCATTATAGAATTACATTCACATATTACAATGCATTCTAGAAATGCATCATATTCTACTAAATACAAGGGGGCTCAACACGGTGAGTAGATGTACTACCCGTCGAGTATTTTACGCCTATAGCAATAGCATAGACCCATTCTCCATGGATAGGCTAAACACGGAAAGCATATGGCATACCCCGCATGTCTTCACCCATTTCGGAAGAAGGGTAAGCCAGAACAGCTGTATAGATTAGTGGGGAAAAGGAAATCAGATAAACAACAAAAGAATCCATAGGGAACCAACAACCACATATATACCATTCCATCATCCCCAGTGTCTTCCCTGACACCACATGCATAAACTGATGCATCTCGCCACTCTAGGCATCATCTGCCGCCACAACCACAGGTCTTCCATTCCCCCAAATATCACAACACCCTCCCAGGGTAACATCACCACACAAGCAGCAAAAAAACAAGCTTCACATCAATTTGGTCTCTTGGACCTTTGACAAGGAATTCGGCCTTCAAACAATCACAAGCACCAACAGATTTCAGGTTTACAATCCAACTGAATTAAACACATCATCGGTCCCAATTTGATTAACACCAAGTTGGAACAACATCCACAACAACAACAACCAGATTCATTTACATGACTCTTTATCTTTACCCAATTAATTAACAATAAATTCTAGTATTACATTATTTATCAATTTCATCAAAAGGAAAATTTTAAAAATCAAGGCATATATATCACACTCTCTAGAAAATGATGAGTCAGGCCTTTATCACGGAACAAAGAAACAACATGTGATCAAACCAATTAATTTAATTCAGTTCATGTAATTAATTAGGTCAATTCCATTGTGATCCAAAGGAAACAAACATGATAACTCTATGATAGCACATAAACAATTTGAGAATCCATGAATCCCCTACCTCAAATGTTTTCGAGGAACCCCACAAAGGTCGATGAACGCCCAAGAAGAACGGGCCAAATTACCAAGGATCCTCCCTAGATATCTTCTCCTAACACAACCAAGACCAAATCTCATCATAATCGACATCCAACCACTTAGATCTACCCGTAACTAGAGTAGATCTAAGATTTCAAGAGAAGAAGAGGAGTAGATCTAGGTATATCTAAGAAACCAAACAAAAAGGATCACTTACCTCGAGAAACATGCTTCGATTCGTGAAGAGGACCCTCCATATCGCCACCAAAACACTTGGGAGAGGTTATTCCACCTCCAATGAATGGGTAATCCCATGTTATAGCTGCTTAGGGGATTAAATGAACCATTTAGAGGCCAAAGAGTTCAGATCAACAATTTTAGGATCTAACTTTAATTGCCATCACGGTTAGTCAGCACGGTTTAAAAAATCATGCGCTAACCATGTGTTCGCTTCTGCCTCGTCAAACACTCCCTGCAAGGTTAGTCTGTAGGGTTAGACAAACCGTGCACGAACCGTGCATTAGCCACTGCCTCCAAGACCAGCCTTGCACGGTTTGGCCACATAGTTTAGGCAAACCGCGCTCCAACTGTGCAAAAGCTACTACCCTTTATCTTTCATTAAAAGTTCACCCAAATTCACCCCAAGTCGCTCTGACCTCCCGGAACACCTCTAGCACCATATTTTCACAATGGAATGGACCGAAGGTCCGGTTCATTATATCAGATACCTCTAAAAACAGTCTCATCCTCGAGAATCCAAAACCCACCTAAAGATAAAACAAAACAGGGTCTGAACAACCACCCACCATGATACCTCTCAAAAGAGAGCAAGCCACCAAATCTAGAAAGGGATCCATCTTGTAACCATGAATGTTTCATAAACATGTCAGCTACAACGATACTTGGAAAGATTTAAACGTCAAACTACTCTGGGTTCTAAGCACGGATCTGTGACTCACGTTCCCAGGTACTCTTCTCCATGCCACCGTGTCACCACAAGACACGAACTAAGGGGATCGAACGACCGCGCAACACCTTATCCTTACGGTATTCAATCTCCACAGGTTTCGCCTCATATGTGGAATCATCATCAACATAGATCTATCACCAATCGATGATGTGGGAGTCATCGTGAAGTTAGAGATGTAGCTGTGATACATGGAAAACATCATGTATCTAACTCATCTGAGGGGGAAGTGCTGCTCAATATTCCACCACTACAACACGAGATAACACCTCGAAAGTCCCAACAATTTGGGGAGAAAGCATACATCCACGACCAAACCTTGGCTGCCCACGATGGGGAGTTTTCTTCAGAAACACATGATCCCCAACATTAAACTCTAAGGGTCTCCTTATTTGATAGACATATTATTTATGATGATCTTGCACTATTTTCATCCTCTCATGAATCACATAAACCATCTCTTATGTATTCTGCACTAGTTCTGGTCCGATAATTGCTGACACTCCGACCCCAGTCCAGCACAACGGAGAATGGCACGGCTGGCCATACAAGGCTTCGAAGGGAGCCATACCGATGGTGGAGTGGAATCTATTATTTTAGGTAAACAACACCAGGGGTAAATTCCTCATCCATGAACCTCCAAAATCAATAACACAGGAGCGCAACATGTCTTCAAGTGTCTAGATGGTTCGCTCCGTCTGACCATCTGTTTGAGGATTAAAAGTAGTGCTAAGGCATAGCTGAGAACCGAATGCATGTTGGAGGCCTCTCCTTACCCTGAAGGTAAAACAAGGACCTCGATCAGAAAAGATCATCCTTGGGACTCCATGAAGTCTCACCACCTCCCTTAGATACTACCTCAACAAAAATTCCACTGAGCTCGACTTCATGATCGCTATGAAGTGGTCCTATTTTTTTAAACGATCCACTACCACCCAAAATTTCGTCATGACCTCTCGTAGCTTGAGGTAAACCAGTAACAAAGTCCATTTAGATGTCCTCCCACTTCCACTGAGGAATCTCTAATGGAAAGAGAATACCTCTAGGAACTGTGTGTTCGGCCATTACCTTCTGCCAGACTAAACATTGAGACACAAACTCCGCAACTGCACGCTTCAGCCAAGGACACCAAAATATACTCCTCAAGGATTGGAAGATCTTTGTCACACCAGGATGCACCGCTAAAGGATAACCGTGGAATTCTCTAAGGACCATCTCACGCATATCCAAGGGATCAAAAATCCTTCCATGATATAACACTCTGTGTTGTTCATCCTCAGAACAACCATCGGGGGCCCCACCACAAACGACTCAGTCTCTCCATACCTCCACCTCAAGATCCCCCAACTGTTACTCTTCCACCTTCTGCACCAAGGATGACTGCACCATCATTCGAAAAAGATAGCCTCTACCCCCAACATCTCCCATATCAATTTGTAATGTTGACAGTTCTTCCATTACTCTCTTGGAATCACCAGATTCACACACAACATCACTACGTGTATTTCATCTCAGCGCATCAGCTAAAAAATTCCATTTTCTAGGTGTATATGATATTTCGATGTTTTATTCCTGTAAGAAATCTATCCACCGACGCTGTTGTAAGTTTAAGTCATGATGGGAGAAAACATACCTCAAACCCTTATGATCAGTGAAAACCACAAAGTGCTCACCAATGAGGTAATGTCTTCCTAACATCAAATCAAACACCACTGTTGTCAACTCAAGATCATGAGTCACATATTTGCATTCATGGTGGCGCAACTACCGAGACCCATAAGAAACAACTGCACTATGCTGCATGAGAACACAGCCTAACCCCAAATGTGATGCATCGCAAAAGACATCAAATTGAACTCCTTCAACTGGAAGACAAAGGACTGGAGAACTTACTAACTTCTCCTTTAGATACTCAAAAGATACCTGACACTGATCAGTCCATAAGAAATCATTATCTTTCCTGGTAAAAGCTGTCTGAGGGGTCGCAACCTGTGAGAATGTTTCTACAAATGTCATGTAGTAGCCTGGGAGACCAAGGAAACATTGAACCTCTAACACTGTCTTGGTATCTTCCAAAGACACAACTGCATTAATATTCAATGGATCCGCAGCTACTCCCTATTGGGACACAACATACCCCAAGAAACGGACTTCTCGAGCCCAAAACACACACTGTGACAACATCCCGAACAACTGATGTGGACGAAGAACTCCTGATACGGCTCGTATATGCTCTTCATGCTCCTCTTCAGATGTGGAGTACACAAGGATGTCGTCGATGAAAACCACCACAAAATTGTCCAGGAACTCATGGAACAAACCCATGAGCACAACTGGAGCATACGTCACACCAAATTAGATTACAACGAACTCATAATGCCCATAACGACAACAAAAAGTAGTCTTCGGGATATCCTTATCCTTCGCATGCATATGTTGATATCCTAACCACAAGTCGATCTTTGAGAACCAACTTGCACCCTTCAGTTGATCGAAAAAATCATCATTCTGTAGAGGAGGATAGTGATTTATTATTTGTACTTTGTTTAAGCGACAATAATCGACACACAACCACAAAATTCTGTTGGCCTTTTACACAAACAGAACTAGTCCACCACATGGGATCACACTTAGTCGAACAAAACGGACCTGCAACAGACCATCAAGCTATATTCGTAGCTCTCGTAACTCAGAAGGGGCCATCCTATATGGAGACATTGAGATAGGAGACGCTCCTAGCTGTAGCTTGATCCCAAGCACAATCTCTTGTCGAGGGGTTAATGCTACAACCTCTTCTAGAAAGACATAAGGGTCATCCTCTACAACCCTAGGAAACGCCAACTACCAAACCTCTGAAGAACTCAGCATCATCTCAGTTGTAATGGTCGATAAGGATGGGACGCACCTATGACCCATATAGGGATATTTCTTGTAAAGACCCGTAAAATTCAAGGAAAAGTTTTTCTTAATTTTCTTGGAAATTTTACAAGAATGCGGTTTCTAACGGCACTTGATTCCGAGGCCCGGTGTGCCCAGAATTTCTTTCCGAAGTTTAGCTCGGGTACGTTCATTGAAGGAACGAGCGGGTTTTTCTATCTTTTTAACAGGTGCTCGGAATCAAATTCTAAGGGCACCGATGGATCCGCAGTGCCAGAAATTTCTTAGGAATGCCTTCTTCCGGAGTTGCGTTTACACGAGAGAAGTTGATAAAAATTGTGGAAGTTAAAATAAAATTTTAACTACAATTTTTATTTCTATGTGGTTAATGCCTTGGGTGGAAGTTGGGGGAAACCACCCAACTTCCCATGGGAGGTTATGAGAGTGGTGGGGCCCACAGGATCCCCACCCCTTCATATTCCCTAACTCCTTTAACTCAAAATTAATTTTGATAACTTAATTTTATTAAATAGGTGAGTTTAATTTGAATGTTTAAAATTCAAATGCCTAAGTTATGTTAATAAAATAAGTAAGGGACTTATTTTATTTTTGTTGGGGTCTTGTTGCTTTGAGAGTTTTTGGGAGAAAAGCTACGGAGCTTGAGGAACTACTTCCTCTTCGACGAAGAACATGAAGAACACGAAGAACACCGGATTCCTCGGAGATCGACGATGCGACGCCGTCCCCGCAACGCGACTCACTTCTTCCACGACGTCTTCTTCCGCGACGTCATATTCCGCGATGATTATTTTTAAGACGAACCTCCGTTCAAGCTACGCTCGAGGTACGTGAATTATTATTTCATTGTTCGTGATTACTTCATCGTTGGCTTATCATCTATTTGGGGCTTCCTGTTATCCCATTAACGGGAGGAGGTCGGACCGCACGAACATAGCCGACTCTCCTCCCCTTTTTGGATGTTGATATTGATGTGGTACGAGCAAGGCAACGCAGTGCCAAAGCACGGCACGATAATTATTAAGGGAAGGTGGAAAAGCGCACTGCCATCGCACCACGCCGTTGAAGACGAACCAAAGACGTGGTGCCGTTGCGCCACGCTGGAGAACCAGAAAAGCACCACAGCTTGAGCGGGGCCGCGGTGGAGGGGTGCGGTGCCGTCCCGCCGGGCCACACGAACCAAGGTCGCGGCCGGTTCTGGGCCGCGGCGGAGTAGGGGAACCGGCAGCCAGTTCCGGGCCGCCGGCGTCGGAGTAGGGGGGCCAGCCTTGCCTGTCCCGTGGCGGAAACAGTCGGCCGGCCGGGGTGGGCCGGCCGAACATGGGAATAGCCGGGGGTTACAACCCCCGGCTGGCCTGCTGAGCGGCCCCATAATTGGGGGCCGCGGTTACAAAACAGGGGGCAGCCCCCCCCCCCCTCATCCGCTCGGCTAAACGGCCGAGCCCCTGGTCGGAGCCAGCGCGCCGGGCTGACTGCCCTGGCCGGTCTGCCGGACCAGGCCGCGCCCAGGCCAGGCTGACCTAGGGGGTACCGGGCCGGGTCGGACCGGGCCCGAACCCCCTACTATCAGACTTTTTCGGTCCGTTACCCATAACTTGGGCTACAAACCTCTGATCGACGCACCGTCAGTTGCGTAGCGATCCTTGGATCGAGACAGTCGTTTTGATTTATTACACATATGGTTTCGGAGTACTTTGGGTTCGGCTGGGTTGGTTCGTACACGAAACCAACCGGGGCCTCGGAGGGGAAACACTTATAACTTGAGCTCCGGACGTCTGATTGACATGCCATCGACTTTGTTGGATTCCTCTATGTGAGTCGTACCTTTTGGCTTACTCCGCTTGAGATTTGGACGCAGTTGGAGTATGGTCGGGTTGGTTTTTACTTAAAAACCAACCGGGCCCCTAGGACGAAAAAGCCAATAACTCTCAGACCGGGCATCCGATTGACGTGTCATGTGTGACGTTGAGTTCCTATTGACTATATGGAACATTTGGATTCATCAACTCCAGAGTATGTGTCAGTTGATGTATCAGCCCTTCGGCTCGTGGAGCGGACCCTCCCGAATGATCTTGCTGTGTGCGGAAACCCTAGAGCTGGCTGCGACTGTGACGACGATGACGACTGTGCAGAAATCCTCCGTGGATTCAACGATGACAACTACAGCACTCAACGATCCTACGTGGACCAGTGCTACTGACCCTGTGTGGGTCAGATCTTGTGTGGGTCAGCGCTCAGCGGTCCTGTGTGGGCCAGCACCTACAGATCATGTGTGGGTCCGATCCTGTGTGGGTCATTACGGGGGTTAGTTACCTATCGAACCTTTGTTGGTCATTGTGGGGGTTAGTTACCTATCGATCCTTTGTGGGTCATTGCAGGGGTTAGTACATATCGACCCTGTGTGGGTCCGACGGATTAGATGAATCAGTAGAAATATATGATCATCTCTATCGTCTTACAAAGAAGTATACCTGTGTGAGCTGAATCTTGACTTTCAATCCTTATCTTCGATAAGTTTGACTTGATATCCTGTGTGGATTATGTTTTTCATTCCGGTGTGGAATGGGTTGTGTTTTCCTGTGTGGACTGGGTTGTACTTGGGCTCGGATGTTGGAGCCGAATGAGAATTGATGACTTATGTATATGTATGGTCATATACCTAAGTGGTGACGGATGTTACTTCGTGATTGTATCTTCCTTTTTGGATTATCCTTTTTGGATTCTGGGAGACCATCGGGGGTCTCGGGGTCCCTAATGAGTAGCATATACTCACCCTGCACGGGCTATTCCCTCACTACGTTGTGTTGGTTTCAGACGACAGACAACACTAATCGTGGTTGAGGCTTGCAGAGCAGGATGGTACTTGGTGGTGGACCACTGGGCAGGATGTAGTCGGAGCGGACGGCTGGACCCGAGAAGCTGTGGAGGCTATCTGTACCCACCCTTTAGGTGGGAGTACCAGTGGATGGCTCGAGGCTGCGACTTTACTTTTCAGTTTTTGTACTCCCATTTTCATTTCTACATTACTTTCAGTTTGGGTTTGTATTCTGGCCAACATACTTTTCCGCACTCATTGTTGTACCCAGTTTTTACTTAGTGTTTACCTTTTCTTGCATGCTCTGTGGTGTCTATTTACTTTAAAAAGGAAATTCCTTCCCTTTTTTCCGATAATTACGCCTTGGTGCTTGTCGCCATCCTCTGGCCTATGGAAGGCGGGCTTGGGGTAGTCACGGCATGGGCCCCGAGGACGGGTCGTGAAAAATTGGTATCAGAGGAGTTCAGTTTTACCGCAGAACTCAGGACTCTGATCTTTTTCTATGTGAATAAATAGTGTTAAGAGTATTGAGTGTGGTTATCAGTCCAGGGAGTCTAGTGTTGGTGCGGTGGACGACGTATCCATACACCAGAACCCTGACTTCTGATTTCCGACTTAATACAAGAAAACATTGATTGCATTTGTGTTTCAAGTTTTCTTTGTAATTACTTTGTGTCAGCTCACCAGGTATACTATTTGACCGTGGCGCACCTGTTTCTTTTCAGGATGGCCCCACGATGGCAGTCAGCTAGGGTTCCAAGAGTTGTGCGTGACGACAACCCACCGAGCGATTAGGCCTCGGTACAAGGCCCTTTGACAGCAGAGACACTGGCGGAACCTCTACCGGCCGAGCCACCGATGATACCAGCCCAAGCCGTTGACGATGCACGTCACCCTAGTGCACTGCACGAGTTTCAGCGTCAGCTACCACCTAGGTTTCGCGGGGAGACAGACCCTCAGGCAGTCAAGGATTGGATGAAGGCTGTTGTATGGGTTTTCAGGATAGTGAGGACACCAGTGGACCTCATGTTGATCCTCGCAGCGAGCTTACTTCACGCGAGAGCAGGCAGATGGTGGAGCATGATTCTCCAGGTGCACGACGAGGCATCTCTTCTCTAGAAGGACATTGAGAGCCTCTTCCACTCGGAGTCGTCCCGGCCACCCTCCGTGCGGTGCACATCTAGGAGCTTCTTCAGCTGCGGTAGGGCATCTTGATGGTCGCCCAGTACTCGGAGAGATTTACCGATCTCTCATGCTACTCGACAGACATGGTACGGGACCCATTCTTCCGGGCCCGGACCATTGAGAAGGGATTTAGGCATGAGATCAGGGTATCACTAATCTCTCTCAACATTCCGACTCAGGTAGAAGACCTCAGGAAACTGTCTCAGCAGTGCGGGGCACACAGCATGCAGCCAGTATTTTGAGAGGTATACAGTGCTACACATGCGGTGGGCAGGGTCACATGGCTCGTGACTGCCTGACCCGCCACACAGAGGAGCAGCAGATGGTTGAGGGACCACCCAGGCAGAGGCAGAGGGTCGACCGTGGCGGTCTGAAGGGAGCAGGCGGACGAGTAAGAGGATCTAGCCGAGCAGCAGGTGGTGGGAGACGCTTTGAGACTCTACCACCACCACCACCAGGAGGTCCACCCCGACCACAGGGAGCTGGCGGGCAGAGGCAGGCACAGCTCCAGGCAGCGGAGGCCTATGACCACGACGCGCCTGAGATGATTTGAGGTACTATTTGTGGCTATTCCACCCTTTCTACAGTTTTTACAGACATAGGATCAAGTCATTCGTTAATTGCAGCTGCCCTTTTACGGAGCTCAGATATTCCGACAGAGCCGTTGGCTCGATCTTTACATCTATAGACTCCTACGGGAGTAGACTCGACGATTACGCACTGGTGCCGGTAGTGTGAACTAACTCTAGGAGGTGAGAGCTTCGGCTAAGATCTTCTTCTAGCAACATCGAGGCCTTACGACGTCATCTTGGGCATGGATTGGTTATCTACAGTCCATGTTCAGATCGACTGTAGTATGCGCAAGGTGCGATGTGTACACACCGACGGGAGAAGGTTCACCTTCACCGGTGAGAAGGGAGCCTTCGCAGGAAATGATGGACTCTCGCAGTGGAGAGGACATCCCATCACTCATCCGTTGGCTGGCCTCATACTAGGAGAAGTTTAAGTGAGGAGTCCTAGTTATCCTGCAGTGGTGGATCAGTATGCAGACGTTTTCCCCGACGACATTCCAGGACTACCTCCTCGCAGAGAGGTAGACTTTTATATTGATCTATACCCTGGGACAACCCCGATATCCACCCCAGCTTATTGGATGGCTCCCGCCGAGCTTCGAGAGCTACGGGTATAGTTTGAGGACTTGCAGGGCAAGGGATTCATCTGACCCAGTGTTTCACCCTGGGCTTCCCCGAATTTTTTTGCCAAGAAGGCGGACGTGAGTTTGCGACTTTGTGTCGACTATCGTCGCTTGAACCAGGTGACAGTAAGGAACAAGTATCTTCTGCCAAGGATTTATGACCTCTTCGATCCACTCAAGGGAGAACAGTGGTTCTCGAAGATAGAACTCAGGTCAGGATATCATTAGCTCAGAGTTTGGGATGCAGACGTGCAGAAGACGGCCTTCAGATGTCGGTATGGCCACTATAAGTTCTTGGTTATGCCATTCGGTTTAACCAATGCTCTAGTAGTGTTAATGGACCTCATGAACAGGATCTTTCATCCATACCTCGATCGATTTTTTGTGGTCCTCATCGACGACATTTTGATATACTCGATGACTGAGGAGGAGCATGCCTACCACTTGCGGGTTGTACTGGACACCCTCCGAGAGCACCAACGTTTTGGAAAGCACTCACAGTGTTAGTTCTGGATACATGAAGTCCACTTCTTGGGACACATCATCTCTGAGGCGGGAGTTTCGGTGGATCCTGTGAAGATCGAGGCAGTGCTAGCTTGGGAGCCACCCAGGAGCGTGATGGAGGTGCGGAGTTTCTTGGGACTAGCTGGATACTACCGATGATTTGTGCCAGACTTCTCCAGATTTGTGGCACAACACTCAGCCTTGATGAAGAAGGGGAAACCCTTTGTGTGGTCAGACAGTTTTCAGTAGAGCTTCCAGAAGCTGAGACAGAGATTGACCAGCGCGCCTATCTTGAGGCTACTTCAGGAGGGAGTTGGATATGTAGTTTACTATGATGCATCAGCGACCGGACTTGGATGTGTCCTGATGCAGGAGTGTGCCGTGATCACCTTTGGATCATATTATTTGAGGCAGCATGAGCAAAAATACGCTACCCATGACCTGGAGTTAGCAGCAGTGGTCTTCTCTATGAAGATGTGGCGACACTATCTGATGGGTGAGCGCTTTACAGTCTTTTCTGACCATAAGACTCTCAGGTACGTCTTCTTGCAGAAAGACTTGAACCTGAGACAGCATTGATGGCTCGAGTTCCTCTAGGACTATGACATTGAGATAGTCTATACTCCTGGAAAGGGAAACATAGTAGCCGATGCACTCAGCAGGAGGACGAGAATTCAGCTAGTTGGGGATGCGATAGAGAAGCTAGCCGCTTTGCAGATATCCTTCGTGGATAGAGATGGAACAACCTTCCTTCAGACACTCACAGTCACTCCTCCACTACTACAGTGGGTCAGAGAGGCACAGCTTGGGGACGCCGACTGTGAGACGCCGCATGCACAGATATCCTCCGGACATGCACCTGATGGATTCTCTGTGAGAGGAGAGCATAACGACCTTTTCAGAGGATGTACCTTGGTACCAGTTTCTTTACAGGAGGAGGTGCTGAGAGAGTTTCACACTTCTCCTTTGGAAGTTCATCCTGGAGTGGAGAAGATGTACCAGGATCTCAGATGATAGCACTGGTGGCCGGGCATGAAGAAGGTTGTGGCAGAGTTCATTTCTCGATGCCTCACCTACCAGTAGGTGAAGGAAAAGCACTAGGTACCAGTAGGCTGGGTACAGCCCTTGGAGGTATCGGAGTGGAAGTGGGACAGGATATCTATGGACTTCGTGACTGGACTTCAATGAACTTCCAGAGGTCACGACTCCATTTGGGTGATTGTCGACCGACACACCAAGTCGGCTCACTTTTTACCCATCAGAGAGCAGGGCTCAGTAGATAGCTTGGGATGTCTCTACATTAAGGAGATTGTACGGGTTCATGGTGTGCCATCATCTATCATCTGTTATCGAGATCCTTTCTTTACTTCCCGACTTTGGAAGGGGTTACAGGAGGTGTTTGGGACGCAGCTACGTCTGAGCACCGCCTTTCATCCTCAGACAGATGTTCAGACGGAGAGGACCATTCAGACTCTCAAGGAAATGCTCCGCAGATGTGTCCTCGACTTTGGTCGCAGTTGGGAGGACCACCTACCCTTGGTGGAGTTCGTGTACAATAACAGCTACCACTCCACCATCGGGATGGCACCATACGAGGCGTTGTACGGCCGAACTTGCAGATCACCGCTGTGCTGGACAGACCCTGGGGAGTCAGCACTTGTGGGACCAGAGATGGTCCAGGCCACGACAAAGAAGGTCCAGGTCATACAGGAGCGGATGAGGATAGCTCAGAGCCGACAAAAGTCTTATGCTGACAGGGGGCAGAGGCCACTAGAGTTCGAGGATGGTGACCACATCTTCTTGCAGGTCTCACCTCGACGTGGTATACGGAGATTTGGCCGAGGTGGAAAGTTGTCTCCACACTTCATCGGACCATTCCAGGTCCTCAGCAAGATTTGCGAGGTGCATTATCACCTGGCTCTACCACCTCAGTTTCACCGAGTGCATGACGTATTCCACGTATCTCAGCTGAGGAGATACGTGCACGACCCGACACTTATCATTTACCATGGGGAGCTGCACATTGATGATGGGGAGAATTTTGTAGAAGTCATAGTGGAGATCGAGGATCGACAGGAGTGGGTCCTACGTGGACGGTCGATTCCTCTACTGCGCATCAGATGGTAGCATGGGAACCTCCAAGAGAGCACTTGGGAGCGGGAGGCTCAGATGCGTTCCCAGTACCCACTTTTGTTTCCCTAGTTTTTGATGTACCTTTATGGGGACGTAAAGCCCTGAGGTGGGAGTAATGTAAAGACCTGAAAAATTCAAGGGAAATTTTTTCTTAATTTTTTTGGGAATATTACAAGAAGGCGGTTTCTTGACGGCACTTGATTCCGAGGCCCGGTGTGCCCCGAATTTCTATCCGATGTTCAGCTCGGGTATGTTGAGTGAACGAACGAGCGGGTTTTTCAATCTTTTGAACTGGTTCTCGTAATCGAATTCTGAGGGCACCGATGGATTCGCACAGCTGGTAATTTCATAGAAACACCTTCTCCTGGAGTTGAGTTTTCACGAGAGAAGTTGATAAAAATTGTGGAAGTTAAAATAAAAATTTAACTACAATTTTTATTTCCAAGTGGTTAAAGCTTTGGGTGGATGTTGGGGGAAACCACCCAACACCCCATGGGAGGTTATGAGAGTGGTGGGGCCCACACGAACCCCACCCCTTCATATTCCCTAACTACTTCAAATCACCATTAATTTTGATAACTTCATTTTATTAAATAGGTGAGTTTAATTTGAATGTTTAATATTCAAATTCTTAAGTTATGTTAATAAAACATGTAAGGGACTTATTTTATTTTTGTTGGGGTCTTGTTTCTTTGAGAGTTTTTGGGAGAAAAGATAAGGAGCTTGAAGAACTTATCCCTCATCAACGAAGAATGCGAAGAACACGAAGAATTCCAGATTCCTCGGAGATCGACGACGCGACGCCTTCCCCGCGACGCGACTATCTTCTTCCACGACGTCCTCTACCACGACGCTTATTTCCACGAAGAACCTCCGTTCAATCTACGATCGAGGTAGGGGAATTATTATTTCGTTGTTCCTGATTACTTCATCGTTGGCTTATCGTCTATTTGGGGCCACATGTTATCGCATTAACGGGAGGAGGTCGGACCACATGAACACGACCGACTCTCCTCCCCTTTTTGGTTGTTGATATTGATGTGGCACAAGCAAGGAAACGCAGTGCCAAAGCACCACGCGAGAATTATTAATGGAAGGTGGAGAAGCGCAGCGCCGTCACACCACGCTGTTGAAGACGAACCAAAGACGCGGCGCCGTCGCGCCACGCCGGAGAACCACAAAAGCACCGCTGTCGGAGCGGGGCCGCGGCGGAGGGGCGCGGCGCCGTCATGCCGCACCAGACGAACCAAGGTCGCGCCCGGTTCCAGGCCGTGGTGGAGCAGGGGAATTGGCAGCCGGTTCCGGGCCGGCGGCATCAGAGTAGGGGGACCGGCCTTGTCGGTCCTGTGGCGGCAACAGCCGGCCGGGCAGGGCCGGCCGGCCGGACAGGGGAATAGCCGTGGGTTACAACTCCCAGTTGGCCAGCTGAGCGGCCCCATAATTGGGGGTCGCGGTTACAAAACGGGGGGCAGGCGCCCCCCCCCCCCCCCTCATCCGCTCGGCCAAATGTACGAGCCCCTTGCTGGCGCCTGCACTTCGGGACGGCTGGCCTGGCCGGTCCGCCAGACCGGGCCGCCACGCCGGGCCGCGCCCAGGCTGGGCCTGGCCGTGCCAGCAGGGTCCGGCCGCGCCCAAGCTGGCCGGACCCAGACCAAGGTTGGGTCGACCCGATTCGGTCCGACCCAGGGGGTACCGGGCCGGGTCGGACCGGGCTGGAACCCCCTAATACCAGACTTTTTCGGTATGTTACCCATAACATGGGATACGAACCTCCGATCGACGCAATGTTAGTTGCGTACCGATCTTTGGATCAATAAGGTTGTTTTGGTTTATTACACTCATGGTTTCAGAGTACTTTGGGTTCGGCCGGGTTGGTTCGAACACGAAACCAACCGGGCCCTCGGAGCGGAAACGCTTATAACATGAGCTCTGGACATCTGATTGATGTGTCGTCGACTTTGTTGGATTCCTCTAACTGAGATGGACCTTTTGGCTTACTCCGATCGAGGTTTGGACACAGTTGGAATACGGTCGGGTTGGTTTTTACATAAAACCCAACCGGGACCCTGGGATGAAAAAGCCAATAACTCTGAGACCGGGCGTCCGATTGACACGCCGTCTATGACGTTGAGTTCTTGTTGAATATACAGAACTTTTGGAAACATCAACTCTAGACTATGTGTCAATTGATGTTTCAGACCTTAGGCTCGTGGAGCGGACCCTCCCGAACTAGCTTGCCATGTGTGGGAACTCTAGAGCTGGCTGCGACTATGACGGTGATGACGACTGTGCAGAAATCCTCCGTGGATTCAACGGCGACGGCTACAGTACTCAGCGATCCAACGCGGATCAGTGCTACCGATCTTGTGTGGGTCAGATCCTGTGTGGGTCAGCGCTCAGTGGTCCTGTGTGGGCCAGCGCCTATAGATCCTGTGTGGGTTCGATCATGTGTGGGTCATTGCGGGGTTAGTTACCTATCGATCCATTGTGGGTCCTTGAGGGGGTTAGTTACCTATCGATCCTTCGTGGGTCATTGCGGTGGTTAGTACTTATCGATCATGTGTGGGTCCGATGGATTAGATGAATCAGTGGAAATAACTGATCATCTCTATCTTCTTACAAAGAAGTATACCTGTGTGAGGTGAATCGTGACTTTCAATCCTTATCTTCGATAAGTTTGACTTGATATCCTGTGTGGATTACGTTTTTCTTTCCTGTGTGGAATGGGTTGTGTTTTCCTGTGTGGAAGGGGTTGTACTTGGGCTCAGATGTTGGAGCCGAACTAGAATTGATGACTTAGGTATATGTATGGGTGTATACCTAAGTGGTGACGGATGTTACTTCGTGATTGTATCTTATTTTGTGGATTATCCTTTGTGGATTCTGGGAGTCTTTCGGGGGTCTCGGGGTCCCTACTAAGTAGCTTATACTCACCCCTACATGGGCTATTCCCGCACTACATTGTGTTGGTTTCAGATGACGGACAGCGCTGATCGTGGTTGAGGCTTGCGGAGTAGGACAGAACCTGGAGGTGGACCACTGGGCGGGACGTTCTCGGAGCGGATGGTTGGACCCGAGGAGCTGTGGAGGCTATCTCTACCCACCCTTCAGGTGGGAGTAGCCGTGGACGGCTCGAGGCTAGGGCTTTACTTTTCAGTTGTTGTACTCTCTTTTTCAGTTGTTCTTTACTTTCAGTTTGGGTTCGTATTCTGGACCAATTACATTTCCGCACTAACTATTGTACCAAGCTTTTACTTAGTGTTCACTTCTTCTTACTTGCTCTGTGGTGTTTGTTTACATTACAAAGGAAATGCCTTCCCTTTTTACAATGAATTACGCCTTGGTTCTAGTCTCCAATCCCTGTCCTATGGAAGGTGTTCCTGGGGTAGTCACGGCACAGGCCCCGAGGACGGGTCGTGACATTGCTCACCAACAAACACCACTTTCTCTCCATCCACACCAAATAAAACAACCTTCTTCCTGATACAATCCACGTTATCTTGCACCAAATACAACCCATGCATGTTGAGGATGACATCATATAGTTGTATTCGTAATGATAGGAAATCTCTCAAAGAGCGGTGCTTCCCCAACCCTAACACACAATCTCTACATACTTCAAACAAGTCAGCTTGACCTCCAACTGGCATAGTCAATGCCAAGGGCACTGGAAGCCTCTCTACCTCAAGTCGCAAAGGATGGAAAAAGGTAGAAGATATGAAGGAGTGTGTTGCTCCGGAATCAAACAAGGAATACACCAAGGTACAAAACAAGGAAAGGGTTCCTCGAACGACATCTTGCTCATAAGGTGATGGAAATTCTAGAGCATGAAGCTGACCAAGAACTCCTCCACGACCTCTCTGACACTTATGACGACCACCACCACGGCCATGCTCTGATCTCTGAGGATGGGTAGCATCATGGGGCTGTCCTCTGCCTGCCCCATCTCCCCTATGGTGATCTAAAGCTGGTGCAACTAGATACTGATGCCTCGGTGGAAACTGCCTCAACGGAGGAACCTAGAGCATAACACCTGGTGCACGATGACCGCTCTTAATGGTATTTCACTCCCACTGCTGATGTCCATGACCACCACAAGAAAAACAATCTCATGATCCCTTGGCATATGCATGAGAGTTGTTGCATCTGGAGAAATGAGACATGAAGGGCTGGGACCTACCCCTGGCTGAACGGAAACTCTTCTTCCCTGAAAACTGGGAACCCCGGACCACAGCCTTGGTTCACGAGGGATCATGGTGATCCCCTTTTGGTGGTGGTCTGGTCCTGGTCAAAGTCATCTCAACAACCTCCACCCTCGCCAACACCTCGAGATATGTCTTCAGAATAAATGGGGTGACCTGGCGCTGGATCTCTGGAAGCAAAGCCTCCTCAAAAAGCCTCGACATGGCCTCCTCTTCTGGTAATAGGTCCGAAGCATATCATAAAAGGTTCCTGAAATGGATTCCAAACTCCTGAACACTGTAGCTCCCCATTCGAAGGGTAAGAAGCTCCTTACGACTGGATGCCTTTGCAGTCGAGGAAAGGAACATGACTCTGAACATGTCTGAGAACTCCTCCAATGATATCGATGACTCCTCGCGATCCTCGAGGAACAGGAACCACCACTGCCTTGCTTCTCCACACAGCATCGTCATAGTTAAGGTCACCTAGTGCTCCTTCCAAGCACGAATCGAACTGAAGCCTATCTCGACCTCCTCCAACCAGTCTTCCAGGACTGCATATGAAACAGAGCCCTTGTACATCTGTAGAGTCTAGCGCCGAAACTCTCAGAATGTCTTCCTCTAAGTGTCTTCTTCATCAACCTCTACCCCGCGACGACCCGCTGAAACAGACTCCTAGACATCTTCCATGAAAACCTGACAAGGACGTCGACCTAGAGCCATACCTGAAAAATAAAAAACACTTAGAGCTCTTAAACATGGAATGTGGAAGACTCAACATTAATTAATTAATCTTTTTCTTTTATTCATTTTTTCATAACCTTTCCCAAGTTCTACCAACTCAAAGACAGGAACAAAGAATAATGATGCATGATCCTTTCCTAGGTCTCTACCCTATAAATAGTATCACCTTGTTTAGTAGCCATTGTAAACTTAATTTAGGACATGGTTTTCTTGAATATTATTCTAATGAAATTAATATAAGATAATCCCTCAATGATTTTGGTGTTCGAGTTTCTATATAAAGTATTATATATAGTTTAGTAGACACCCTGGAGAACTATATTTAGGAAAACATAGATTACATAACAAATCCTAAGGTAGAATATGATTAAAATTATACGAGAAAATCCTAAAATTCTAGTAGTGTAATATCTCAGAAATTCCGTATAACTTTTTTAATTATATGGAATTATTTCGAAACCGCGAAATCGGACGGCGTGCGATTCAGAGGCCTGGAGTGGCCAGAGTGATCAATCGATGTTTTGTTAAGCTTTAATTAGTACGTGTAAGCAGGTTTCTTAAAAAAATGTGGAATAAATCCTAAACGGTTACTCAAATAAGAAATCCAAGGGAACCAGTGTGCTCAAGATGGTGGTTTTACCCTAGGTGCGATGTAGGTTATGTCGGCGCGGGCCCCCAGTGAGAAAACCCGAAAATTGCATAACCGTAAAAAAAATAACTAAATAGAGTTATTTTATTTTTTAAATGGTTATAAATCACAAACAGTAACTCGGATTGAAAATATGAGACCGCCACTGAACACATGAGGGTATGATTTCTTTAGGAATATACTAACATTGTCCGGTGCAAGAAAATAGTGAATGTTAGTTTTTGTCCATATATAAAAACATTATGTGATAAATATTTTATTGTAAAATTCATAACATTTATATGGTTACTCGGATTGGAATTATGAGAGTACCATTGCGTTTTTGGGGTGTGTATAACTTAGGAAGATCCTAGCCACTACCATCACGGGTCGAGGGTGACTATTATTAATTTTCTGAACATTTTATCGGGTATGTTTAGTAAACACGCTAGCGGCATTTCATAACTTTTGAACCGGTGCTCAGAATTGAAATCTGAAGATTCCGTTGAACTTGCTATGCCAATATTTTCTTAAAGAGTCCTCCACATTGACCACAATAAGCTAAGGGTGGATGTTACTTTTCTATAATTTTGTGGGAGAGTTAAAAGAATAAAAATAAAATAACAATATTTTATTTAATATTTATTATGAAACCATCCATTTGAATTCATAATGGTGGGGGCCATCGAATCCTCCATTTACTGAGGGAAACCAATTAAATCCTTTCATCATAATGTGCTAACCATAAAATAATTAATGATACAAATTCACTTGAATTAATAAGTTAATGTATCATGTTTGACACTACAAATTTGGATGAAGAAATCGTTGGAAAAGGAAAGGGGGGCATGGGAGAACCTTTGGAAAATATCCTCTAATGAAGATCAACCCATCAGATCAAGAACATTGACATTGGAGCATGGTTCGGAAGTGAGCCGTGGGAGATATGAATGTCCATGTCCCCTTCGTCCACTTCATATCCTTCCTCACGAAACCTCCAACGAGCATCAATGTAGGGGTTTTAATTTGAAGTATGGTTTTTTTATTCTTAATACTCTTGATTCATAATGACGATGGACAAACAAACATGGGAATCATTCGGCACTTATACCTTTACCCTTTTCATTCATTCTTCGCGCGTTATTCATGTGTTCTTCGATGCCGAATAATTAATAACGCTGGAAACACAAAGTTTTGTTCAGCATGACATATGGAACCAGAGCCCTCAACCTAATGATCACTAATATGTGGTCGTTAATTTTTTTTGGGATTAGAACAATGCTGCAATTACCCGCAAATGATGAAGGCATTCGGCATAACATCTGACCACTTAGAGATAGGGTAGCGCACATTCATGGCACCGGAAGAGCAGGAGGTCGCGACCCATCGGCCGCGGAGGAGTAGGATCACGTTCGGCATGTCGGACGACCACGTAGAGAAGTGGCGGTGCGCGTATGTGCTACCATAGCTAGATACTGTGACTTCATGGTCGCAGTGGAGGCCAAAGGGTGGCTGGCACTAGTATGGCTGTGGAGGACAGCAGTGCCATCACACATATGGGAGGAGGACCAGTCGAGGATCCAGCCGGCCATGGTAGACGGAGGAGGACCCGCTCTGGCGGGCCCCGCTTCCTAAAACAGAATGGTCCATCAGAACATTCGGGTGACCTGGGTGGTGCCTCCCCTTCTAGATATCAGCCAGGGCCGACCCCGCCACAGTGGTCTACCTGACTGTGATCTGCGTTGTGGGTCGCACTACTGTCAACCCCACTGTGGGAATTTCCAGCGGGCCGCACCGTGGGCTGCCCAGCCGGCCGGGTCGGGCCTTCCCCTTCGCCGGCCAGGCCGTACCAAGGCCCGGCGGGCCTGGCCCACTACAGACCTGGCCAACCAGGCCAGCCCCGGACTGGGTCACGTCGGCCCGTTTCTGACCGAAAATGGGCCCATATGGACCCATTTTCACATTTGTGTCCATATATTGAGAACCGAGCATCAGTTTGAAGAAACTTCTCCTGAACCAAAATCCTTGGATCGAGACAATAGTTTGGATAAACTACACTAGAGTTTTGGATAATTTTGGAGTTTGTTCGGGTAGGATCAACCCCCGAATCCAACCAGGCCCTCAGAGCGGAAGCATTAATAACTTTCAGACCGAGCATCCGATTGATGGGCCATCTGTTATATTGGGTCCCTTATGACATGAATGACCATTGAGATACTTCATTGTGGAAATTTTTGGTAGTTTGTGTATGACCGATGTCTTGAAGATTTGTTCTCCCAAACGTGCTTTTAGCGGGAATACAGTGGCTGGCATTGAGGAAGTGGATTGAGACAGATCATACAGAGGTTAGTACCATGCGATCTAGTGTGGGTCAGCCCCGATCTTGTGTGTGTCAGATCCTGTGTGAGTCAGCACTCCGTGATCCTATCTGGTTCAGTGCATACTGATCCTATGCAGGGCAGATCCTATGTTGGTCAGCACTCAGTGATCCTATGTGGGTCAGCGCATACCAATTCTGTGTGGGACTAAACCTATGTGTGTCATTGTAGGGATTAGTTCATATCGCCTTTGGGTGGGTTGGATCCTATGTGAGGCATTTTAGGGGCTATTACCTATCGATCCTGTGTGGGTCATACTGCGTATAATTAGGAGTAGTTCCTCTTGATAGAATAAGATGATCTAGCTTCGCAACTAATCATCTGTACTTATATACTTCACTGAAAACCTAGTTAGAGTCGTGAATCTGTTTTAACTAAGACTTTTAACTTCGTGGTACTATATTATTGGTGATAACTATGTTGTACTTTTCCCTTTTTGGAACTATATTTGTGGTGATACATGTGTGGTGCATTTACCTTCGTGGTACTATCTTTGTGGTGATACATGTGTGGTAATTTTACCATTGTGGTAATATCTGCGTGGTGATACCTATGTGTTACTTTTACCATCATGGTATTACCTCCATGGTGATACCTTTGGGGTACTTTTACCATCGTAGTGTAACCTTCGTTGTGATATCTGTGTGGTACTTTTACCTTCATGTTGTTTCATTTATGGTATTCTTCCCTCATGTATGAGATGTGTATATTTTGATAACTTTGGTGTATGAATGGGAATATACCAAAGTAGTGTTGATTTCATTGATGTTATTAATATTTTCACGACTCATTATATACTCCCTTTAATTATTTTATATGAAATGTGTATAATTTGTGTGAAATATTAATGTTTTAATACTAAGTATAATTTTTGTACATTTTAAGAAGTAGTCCAATTGAGTCGGTTTACTATTTTTTTATAAACCTCACCCTAATGATTCAAATTCTTTGGTTCTAGTTTTTTAATATTCCTTATTCAATTTCTCACATATCATTAGAAACATTCATGGGCAAATTCATCCATTTGAAGGCCAATATGGACTACACAAGATGACCTAACGAATTGGTGAAGAAACTAGACCACCCAAGATGATTGAGTTACTGGTCTCACTCCAGAAGCCCATATTTTGTGAAACTCCACCATGTTTTCTTGATTATCCAAAAGAATCATGGGTAAAAATTTCAGGTCACAACTCCAAGTACAAGTGTCCCAGATGAATATTTGATGTCCAGTGCAACATTCTGGAAGAAAAATAAAATTAGTACAGTATTGATGACATGTATCATAATGTAATCATCAAATCGAGCTGAGAATTTGCAGTGTGAAATAGGAGATATAGTTGGCCGACTTGGTTGAATAAATCATTTGGTTTTGAAGTCATATACCTATGAAAAAACCCTTCGAAATTTTGGACTTCAAACAGACATGATTGAAATCGACAGATTAAATTTTTTAAATTATCCGGCCATAACGTTGGATCCAGTCATCCAAATGCATCCAAATTTTGAGAGTAGTTAACCAAAATTGTTTTATACAACATTTAAGAATGAGAGTTTTCATGATTCGGTTGTCTGAAGAGCTAACATGGCGATGCAAGTGGAGGGACAGATTGGGAATGAAAACAATCCACTTCCTTGGGCTATAAATACATCCCACTCCTCTCTATGAAAGGGGTGGGAATTTCAGAAGAGAGAGCACATATTGGCATGACCAAAAACTTGACAAGGGCCTGGGAGTACCTTCTATACTCATGTTTTCACTTGAGATACCCTTCCTCATATCTTAGTTTCCTTTCACTTTTGTGTTGTTCTTCGTTTATAAACTGATAAGTTTGTGTTTTGTAATTATTTTTTAATGAAATTTCATCTTTAATATCTCTAATTCTTATCTAACTTATGTAGTTTAATATTAATGTTCTTAAAATAGTTTAAATACAGTTTATTCTCTTTCCCTTCTAGTGCAGCCTCATTCAATCGAATGTTCATTATTTTAATTCTCATCATTTTTCGTGTGTGTGTGTCCGGCGTACCACTCTTTTCTAATCCCTATCTTTTTATTCTCTTATTAATTCATCATCATAAATATATAAACCAGATTAATATTAATATTAATGGATGAGTCAATATATTAATTGGGTGAGTCAAAATTTAGGTATGTTAAGTGATTGAGAGTATTTGCACAATGAATATTCGTTAATTTAACATTGTGTATGTTGGACATAACATGTCATGGATTAATGACTTTTTTTGTTTAATGTTTGGTCACCATGGACTATTGGAACTATAAATACACTACCATCAACAAGATCTGATTGAGATTAGAACAATATGTTAAGTTAAGGCTTGGATTAAAGCCTCAGCACTTAGAAATTCCAATCAACAATATCTTATGAAGTGGGTGTTAAATTAATAGCAATATAAAGCAAAGGCCCAGGATATCACAAGATTAAATTCATGAAATTGAACTCACCCCATTATTTATCAAAATTTTAAATCAAACACCAATCATTAATCAATTCATTTAAGCTCTACAAATAAATACCCCAATCAGAATAAAATCAACTAAAAACAAACAACTGTTACAAAGTATCATCACAGAGGATTTGACCCGAGTACTGCAATACACATTAACAGAGTACCAGAACATTGACTGGTAGATAGGTGACAATCATCCGCGTGTTTCATTCTTGCATTGAGGTTTTTCTTTGAGGAACATTTCGAGACCTACAGGGTCTCATGGTCCCTAATAAGTATCTTTATACTCACCCATGGACGGGCTTTGCCCACAACATGTCATGAATTTTGATGACTACGTACAAAATAGATCGATGTTAAGGGATCCAAGACAGGACGCTACTCGGAGAAGGACCATTTTGGGTGACTTGACATTGGTATTACTGATCATGATATGTAACTACCTTTCAGGTAGGATATATGGTGGACTATCTAGGAGCTGTTTTTCAATTTTAAGTCGTATTTTTACTTTTGAGTTGTACTCGTACTTTTAGTAAGGGTTGTTTTTTGGCCCCTTTTCTTTGAGTACTCTTTTTAATACAACAGTTTACATAGTGGTTTATTCTTATTGTGTTCCACTCTTTTTTTATGTATTGGTACAATGGGAATTCCTTCCTGTTTTAGGGATATGTCTTTCCAGTGTTTGTCCCCAGCCACTGGCCTATCGAAGGCGGTCATGGGGTGGTCATGGAACGAGCCCCAGGGTATAGGTCATGGAAAAGTGGTATAATAATAGTTTGGTTCCACTGATGAACTAGGAATCTGATATTTTCTATGTGGAAATAGTGTTATGTGTTATGAGTGTGGTTTTCAGTTTTGGGAATCTAGTGTTGGTGTGGCAGCCAATGTATCCATACACCAAGACCCTGAATTCTGATTTCAGACCTAGCACATGAAAACACTGAATGTGTGTGTTTTTCAGATGTTTTTTCTTTTCATTTAATCGGAGTCATCTCACAAGTTATAACTTAATGGCCATGGAAAACCATATCCATATCAAGATGTTTCCACTTAGAAAACCATCTAGGATTCTTGAGACAGTATGCAACGATGGCCCACTGGGCGATGAGGCCTTGGTGTAGGGCCTTCTTACAGCGTTAACACCTTAGGGTGTTGTACCAGTGGCAACAATAACTATTGGGAATTCGTTGTCACCAGCCCACCATCAGAGGGTGAACATTGACTAAGCACGTTGCACAAGTTTCAGTGGCAGTGGCCTCCTTGGATCTGAGGTAGGACGAACCCTCATGCAGCTGAGGACTAGATCAAGGTTGTGGCTATAGTTTTCTGCCTTGTTGAGACACCAGTAGAGCATATGGTTATATTATCTTCTAGTCTTTTCTAGTGAGTGACCATGAAAAATATTCACATAGTGTTGAGGGATCAGTATGTGGAATGTTTCCTGAGATAGTACCTCTGGGTAGTGTGTAAGCTATACCACTACCTGTTGGACAATAGTTTCAACCGGCGGTACTGGTAGAGGAAACATTTAGGCTTAGTGCCGTAAATGGGATTCTGCATCAGACACCTATCAGGTTCCGGGGCGAGCCTGACACACAGGCAGATGAGGACATGCTTGAGGAGGTGACTGAGAGTTCTCTAGAAATTCTACAACATCGGTAGGACATCATGTTAGTATCTGAGTATTCGTCGAGGCGTATCGACCATTCTTGGTACTCAATGAATATGATATGATCAGTGCCTTGGGGCTCAGACTTCTGAGCGTGGTGTGTTTAAGGATGTCTGAGCCAATAATATTTGTGATGTCCCGGACCTCTCCAATCCATTACATTGTGAAAATTCGGTGCTAATGGTGTCATGAGAAATCAAATTGACATGGGGTGAATTTGGTTGAACCGTAATGAAAGATAAAGGGAAATATATTTCGCAAGCTTGGCGCACGGTTTGCCTAAACCGTGCAGCCAAACCGTTCCAGGTTGGCATTGGAGGCAGTGGCTAATGCATGGTTAGCACAGGGTTTTCCTAACCGTGTGGACTAACTGTGCGATGAGTGTTTGACGAGGCAGAAGCTAATGCAAGGTTAACGCACGGTATGTCAAGCCGTGTGGACTAATCGTGTGGTCACTTAATGTTAGATCCTAAAAGTGTGGATCTGACACTTTTTGCTTCTAAATGGTTCTATTAATCCCCTAATATGTCATAACTCAGGATTACCTTTCCTTGAAGGTAGGAGAACCTCTTCCAAGTGTTTTGGAGGTGATTCGAAGGCTAATCTTGGAGAATAGAAGCCGGTTTCTTGACGTATGTGATCGTTCTTCCTCATTCTTGTTTGGTTTCTTAGATATACTAAGATCTACTCCCCCTCTTCTCTTGGTTTCTTAGATCTATGACTGTTACGGGTTGACTTATGTGTGTGGAGTAAAATTTGATGAGCCTTGGTCTTTATTTTGCTGGGAGGAGAGATCTAAGGCGGGGTTTTAGAGAATCTACCCGGATTCCTTGAGTGTTCCTCGACGATTGTGGTTTTTTTCAAAAAACTGTTGAGGTAGGGGATTTGTGGATTCACTAATTGTTTATGTTCAATCATAGAGTTAGCATGACATATCCCTTTGGATCACAATGAAATTGACCTAATTATATACATGAACTGGATTAAAAGAATTGGTTTGATCACATGTTGTTTCTTTGTACCGTGATAACGGTTCACCTCTTGATTTTCTAGATAGTGTGATATCTATGACTTTCTTGTTAGCATGATGTTAATTAAGAAATTGATAAAGATTTTAAATTCGGAATTAATTGATAATTAATTGGGTAAAGATAAAGTGGAATGTTAATGAATCTAGTTGTTGTTTTTGTGGTTGTTGTTCCCATTTGATTTTAATAAAATTGATGCTGATGTATGTGTTTAATTCAGTTGGTTGGTAAACCTGAAATATGTTGGTGCTTGTAGTTTGAAGGTTGAATGACTTGTTAGAGGGCCAAGAGCCCAATTTGATGTGATGTTTACTTTACTACGGCTTGTGCTGTTATGTGATCCTAGATGGATGTTGTGATATGTGGGGGCAAAGAGTCTTGTTGGTTGTGGATGCAGATGATGCCTATAGGGGTGAGATGTGTCAGTTTATGCATGTGTGTGTCGAGGAGGATACAAGGGATGATGGAATGGGATGGATGTGATTGTTGGATGCTTGTTGGTTCTTTGGTTGTTTATCTGCTTTACTTTTCCCCACTTCTCAAGGCAACTGGTCTTGCTTACCCTTCTTCCGAAATAGGCGAAGACACTTGGGGTATTCCACAATCTTTCTGTTCTTAGCTATAAGGTAGAATGGGTCTACGGTCTTTCTATAAGAGGGAAAGACTCGACGTGTAGTAAATCTACTCACCGTGTTGAGCCCCCTTGTGTTTAGTAGCATAGAATGCATTTCTAGAATTTATGATAATATGGGATGTAATTTTGTAATGAATTTTTTAATAAATGATGTTAACCCATGGGGTTGGTGGTATTTGGAACTTAATGATAAGGTTGAGAACTTTTGAAGGGACAATGGAACTTTTGGATGTGGGGCAAATGGAACATACTGTGGTTTTGTTTAAGGTTAATTAATGTTTAAATAATTAATTAACGTACAGTGGAATTGATATAAAGAGAATGAAGTAATCTAATAAATCCCTTTAATTGGTTGTATGATTATAGGATACCTAGTATTAGAAGTGGAAGCCATGAGTCCAAGAGACGTTAGCAGCAGTTGTTTCTAAGACTAGGTAATTCCCATAGTGTTGTTGTGAGATATATAGTATATTCTGTACTTTTTGTTTTTCTATACGCTACTCCACCCTATCAGTAAGGTTAAATGAAACCCTATGGATTCTGAGCCCTGGGGGTGTTTTCCACAACATTTTGGTGAGAATATGAATGGATGACTACCCCCTTCGACCCCAATCTCTTCTCCTAGCAGTAACTTGTGTTGGAAGGCACATTAGTTAGTTTTCCCTGTATATGTTTGTAGAGGGTTGTAATGGATTGTGGTTATTCACGCACATATACTCTAGATATTATATCCTCCGGACTACTATTGGTGTAACGTGTATATGATTTGATGGCTTGAGGAACCTTACTCGGTGTATGGGTTGTAATGGCTCGGGGTATAATACCTGACGTATGATACACGTTACATGAGAAGTGGTGGCTCTAGGAAATTACTTGGTTACTTTTTCATATGAGGATGGTGTGGTGCTTCGCCCAGCTATCTACATGAAAGCCTTTGTGGTGCCCGAGGTGAAGATTGTGGAGCTTAGCCCATGTGTCTGCGGGCAAGTCGTTGGAGAAAGATGCACATGATGTATTTCATTGGGGAAAAGCAGAAAACCAGTGGGGAAGTGGTATCGGGGTACCCTTGATATTCATTATTATATGATATGTTATTGTATTCGTTACTTGGTGAGAGTAGCCATGGTGAAGTTGGGAACATAGTATACCTGTTTAGGTGACTAGTTAGTTTCACATGTTGTTCACTATGCTTTATCATGCTTTCTATACTTTTGCATGAAAGGCATTGGGGAGGATCCTACTAAGTATACTCTTATACTCACCCTACGAATATTTAAACTATTTTTCAGGTCACTTGGTTTAGATTGGATATCAAGCTAGTTATTAATTGCTAGTGGCCGGAGGATCTGTTCAGGCTTGTGGTTCCTATTGTTTTTACTTTCCTTTGGGTACCTGTTGTTTCCCCTTTTTGTTGTAGTACTTTTGCATGAAATTCCATTTGTGCACTTGGGTTTCTTTTATATTCCAGTTCTGAGTTGGAGTTGGTTGGTGTCTATCTTATCTCTCTCTTCCGAATTTGTTCCCTTAGAGGGTAATGCCTCCCATTTGTGTGTTACTATACCCTCGGTTCTAGTCGCCAACCCGGGGCCTACTAGAGGCGGGAATTGGGGGCCATTATCTCCCTTCTCACATTTCCGGCCCAGGAGGGGTACACATTGTGGGGAGGGGTCGTGATAGAGTGGTATCAACAGTCTGGTTAAGAGATAGGATGGAATTTGGAGTTAGGCACAGGTGAGGAAGCATGGGTTAGTAGGGAAATGGTGTCAGTCATGTATAGAAAGTGATGTAAACACTAGAGACCGGCTGAGACATAGGCGTTTAAGCCCCCCATATGATCTAATGCATGGAACTTTATGGTTATAATGGCTAATAAACAATGTGACACTTGTTTCAGGGTAGAGACCTAGGAAAGGATCTTGCACCATTCTTCATTGTGCCTGTGTTTGAATGGGAAGACCTTGGGATAGGTTAACCTAAAACAAATAAAAGAAAAAAAATTAATTAATTAATTTTGATTAATCCATATTCCAGGTTAATGAGCTCTATGTGTTTTTTATTTTGCAGGTATGGCTCCAGGTCGACGTCCTCATCAGGCTTGCACAAAAGATGTCCAGCAAGCTGTTCCAGCAGGTCACCGTAGGGTAAAGGTTAAAAAAGATGACACTTTTAGGAAGACACACAAAGAGTTCTAACACCAGGGTCTCTAGAAGTATGAGCGCTCTGTTTCAGATGCAGTCACAAAAGACTGGTTAGAAGTGGTCGAGATCAGTTTCAGTTTGATTCGTCCTCAGAATAAGCACTGTGTGTCCATGGTTGTTACGATGCTGTGTGGAGTAGCATGGAAGTGGTGGTTCTTATTCCTCGGGGATCATGAGGAGTCAGCGATCTCAAGGGAGGAGTTCCAAGATATGTTTAGAGTCGAGTTTCTTTCTTCGACTACGAAGGCGTCCAATCACCAGGAGCTTCTTACCCTTCGACATGGGAGCTCCAATGTTCGATAGTTTGGAATCTGTTTCAGGAACCTTTTCAGATATGCTTCAAACCTGTTACCAGATGAGGAGGCTAGGGCGAGGCATTTCGTGGAGGCCTCGCCTCCAGAGATCTAGCACCATGTCACCCCATTTATGATGATGACATATCATGAGGTGTTGGAGAGGTCAGAGGTTGTCTAGAGGAAATTGGTCAAGACCAGATCATCACAAGAGGGGAATTAGCATGATTCTTCACGAAGTAGAGATGTGGTCCGGGGTTCCCGTTTTCTAGGGCAGAAGAATTTTCGTTCATCCGGGGGAAGGTCCCATCCCTTCACATATCGTTTCTCTAGAGGCAGCAACTCGCATTCCTATTCCAAGTGATCATGGACTTGTTTTTCTTATGGTGGTCGTGGTCATCAGCAGTAGGAGTGACCAACCTTTTAGAGCAGCCATCGTGCACCAGGTGTTGGGCTCCAGGTTCCTCCATTGAGGTAGTTCCAGCCGAGGTAGCACCAGCCAGTTGCACCTGCTTTAGATCACAAGAGGAGAGATAGGGCATGAAGAGGAAACCCCCATGATGGTCCCTGTACTTAGAGAGCAGTGTGCGGCCGTGGTGGTGGTCGTCATCAGGGTCAGAGAGGCCATTGAGAAGGACACAGTCAGCTTCATGCTCTAGGGTTTCCAGCTCCAGGCGAGCCAGACGTCGTTCGAGGTACCCTTTACTTATTTTCTACATCTGTTTATGCCTTGTTTGATCCAGGTTCAACATATTCCTTCACATAACCTACCATTTCCATGCTTTGGGACTTGAGGTAGAGAGGCTTCCATTGCACTTGGCATTGACTACACCAGATGGAGGACGAGCAGACTTGTTTGATGTATGTAGACACTATGAGCTAGGGTTGGGGAAACACCGCTCATGGGGATATTTCCTATGTTTACGAATAAAACCATATGATGTCATCCCCATCATGGATTGGTTGTATTCGGTGTAGGCTATCGCGGATTGCTTCAGGAGGAAGTTCGTCTTAATAGGTGTAGATATAGAGAAAGTGGTGTTTTTTGGTGAGCGAGATCCTTGGATGGGTCAGAAGCACGTTCCACCCTTATTGTCCATGGTGGATGAGATGATGCTGAGTTCTTCAGAGGTTCAGCAGTTGGCGTTTCCAAGGGTCGTAGAGGAGTACCTTGATGTCTTTCCAGAAGAGGTAGTTGTATTACCCCCCCAACGAGAGATTGAGTTTGGGATAGAGTTACAGCCTATAGTGTATCCTATCTATATGTCTCCAAATAAGATGGCCCCTTCTGAGTTATGAGTGCTACGTATACAGCTTGATGGTCTGTTATAGTGTGGTTTTGTTCGACCAAGTGTTTCACCATGGGGTGCAATAGTTTTGTTCATTAAGACGGCCAATGGCAGTTTGCAGTTGTGTGTCAATTATCGTCGCTTAAAAAAAGTGACAATAAGAATCACTATCATCGTCCACCCATCAATGACTTATTCGATCAACTGAAGGGTCCAAGTTGGTTCTCAAAGATTGAATTGTGATCAAGATATCATCAGATGTTTGTGAAGGATGAGGTTATTCCAAAAACTGCATTCTGTTGTCGTCATGGGCATTATGAGTTCGTTGTAATTCCATTTGGCACGACTAATGCTCTAGTTGTGTTCATGGGGCTGATGAATGATGTTTTCTGTGAGTTCTTGGACATGTTCATGGTATTTTTCATCAATGACATCCTTGTGTACTCGAAATCTGAAGAGGAGCATGTGCAGCATCTACAAGCCATTTTGGGAGCTCTTCGTCGACATCAGCTGTCTGGGAAGTTGTCGATGTGTGAATTTTGGACTTGAGAAGTCAATTTCTTGGGGCATGTTGTGTCCCATAATAGATTAGCTGTTGATCCATCAAAGATAGAAGTAGTGTTGTCTTCGACATCCCCCATGAATGTTTACGAGGTGCGAAGTTTCCTTAGTCTCGCAGGATACTACAAGAGGTTCGTAGCCAATTTATCACGAGTTGCAACCCCTCTAACATCTTTGACCAGGAGGGATCATCCATTTGTATGGACTGATCAGTGTCAGGAAGATTTTGAGTATCTAATGGAGAAGTTATCAATTTATCCAGTCCATTGTCTTCCAGCTGAGGTAGTCCATTTTGATGTTTTCTATGATGCTTAAAATCTAGGGTTAGGCTATGTTCTCATGCAGTATAGGTCAATTTTTTCATATGGTTCTCAGAAGTTACTTCCCCATGAACACAACTATGACACTCATGATCTTGAGTTTGCAGTCGTGGTGTTTTCTCTGAAGTTGTGAAGACATTACCTCATTGGTGAGTGCTTTGTGGTTTTCACCGATCAGAAGATTTTAGGAATGTTTTCTCCCAGTGTGACTTGAACTTGAGACAGTGCTAGTGGATGATGTTCTTACTGTAATACGACTTCGACATATCATACACACCTGGAAAAGTTATTGTTATAGATGATGCACTGAGCCAAAAATCACGTAGTGATGCTGTGTGTAAATCCATTGATTCATGGAGAGTAATGGAAGAACTATCAGCAATACATCTTGATTAGGATAAGTTCAAGGTAGAGGTTTTCTTTTTCAGATGATGGTACAGTCATACCAGAGGAAGAATGTCGAAGAGTCCCAGTTGGGGGTTCAAGAGGTGGACGTTTGGAGAGACCGAGTTGTTTGTGGTGAGTCTCTTGATGGTTGGTCAGAGGACAAACATCAACAAGTTTTTTATCATGGAATTATTTTTCCCATGGCGATGCGCGAGATGGTCCTCAGGGAGTTCAATAGTTTTCCTTTAGCGTTGCATCCTGGCATGAAAAAGATGTACCGATCCCTGAAGATTTAGTTTTGGTGGCATGGGCTGAATCATGCGGTTGCAGAGTTTGTAACTCAATGTTTAGTCTGCCAGAAGGTGAAGGCTGAAAACCATGTTCCAGGTTGTCCTCTCCAGCCATTATAGATTCCTCAGTAAAAGTGGGATGACATCTCAATGGTCTTTGTTATAGGTTTACCTCAAGCTCCGGTAGGACATGATGCTATTTGGGAGGTAGTGGATCGTTTAACAAAATCACCCCTCTTCATAGCGATCAAGGATTTGAGATTAGTGGAAGTTTTGTCGAGGAATTATCTGGAGGCGGGGGTGAGACTTCATGGAGTCCCACAGACGATCATTTATGATCGAGACACTCATTTTACCTCCACAGTGTGGAGGAGTCTACAACATTATTTTGGTTCTCAACTATGCCTTAGCACTGATTTTCACCCTTAAATGGATGGACTTACATAGAAAAGTATCCAGACTCTGGAAGACATGTTACACTCCTGTGTTCTTGATTATGGAGGTTCATGGATGAGGCACTTACCCATGGTGGATTTCTCTTACAAGAATAGTCTTCACTCCACCATCGGTATGTCACCATTTGAAGCCTTGTATGGCCAGAATTTCCGTTCTCCATTGTGATGGACTGGGATTAGAGAGTGAGTAATTCTCGGACCAGAACTATTACAGAATACAACATAGATGGTTCAGGTGATTCGTAAGAGGCTTATGATAGCACCAGATCGTCAGAAATCGTATGTCGATCAAAGAAGGAGACCCTTAGATTTTAATTTTTTGGATCTTATGTTTTTGAAGGTGACTCCCTATCGTGGGCAGCAAAGGATTGTTCATGGAAGTATGATTTCTCCATGGTTTTTTGGTCCTTTCGAGGTGTTATCTCATCTTGGAGTTGTGGCGTATCGAGTATCACTTCCCCCTCATATGAGTTGGATACATGATGTTTTCCATGTATCAGAGCTCTATCGTTATCTTCATGATGGCTATCACGTCATCAATTGGGGGGAGATCGATGTCGATGATGATGAAAACATTGAGGAGTGACCTGTGGAGATCCAAGACTGCAAGGAGAAGGTGTTGTGTGGTCATTCTATTCCTTTAGTTCGTGTCTTATGGCGACACAAGGGGTTTGGAGGAGAGTACCTGGGAACGTGAGTCACAGATACGTGCTCAGTACCCATTGTTGTTTACTATTTAACTCTTTTCATGTATCATTGTAGCTGATGTGGTTATGAAACTTTCACGTTAATGGGATGGATCCCTTTGTTGCTTTTGTGGATTTCACTCTTTTGAGAGTTATCTCGAGGGGAGGTTGTTCAGACCCTATTTCGTTTTCTCTTTAGGTGGGTTTTTGATTATCAAGGAAGAGATTGATTTGATAGGTATCTAATGTAATGTCCCAGACCTCTCCAATCCATTACATTTTGAAAATGTGGTTCTAGAGGTGTCCCGGGAAATCAAGGTGACTTGGGGTGCATTTGGTTGAACCTTAAAAAAATCTAAAGGGCAATAGCTTTTGCACAGTTGGTGCACGGTTTGCCTAAAAAGTGCATCCAAATCATAAAAGGATGGCGTTGGAGGCAGTGGCTAATGCATGGTTATCACACGGTTGGTCTAACCGTGCTGACAGACGATGTGATGAGTGTTTGACAAGGTAGAATCTAACGCACAGTTTTCGCACGGTATGTAAAACTGTGCTGACTAACCGTGTGGGCACATAAATTTAGATCCTAAAATTTTGGATCTGACTCTTTTTTCCACTAAATTTTTTGTTTATTCCCCTAAGCGTCCATAACTCGAGATTACCCTTCAATGTAGGTAAGAGAACTTCTACCAAGAATTTTGGAGGCAATCAAGAGGCTTCTCTTGGCGAATCGAAGTCGGTTTCTTGAGGGATGTGATCGTTCTACCTCGTTCTTGTTTGGTTTGTTAGATCTACTTAGATATACTCCTCCTCTTCACTTGGTTTCTTAGATATTCACCCGTTAAGGGTAGATCTATGTGTGTGGATGTCAATATGATGAGATTTGGTCTTGATCATTCTAGGTGAAGAGATCTAAGGAGGGGTATTGGAGAATCGACCGAGATTCCTTGAGAGTTCCTTGACTGTTATGGTTTTCAGAAAAAAACCATTCAGGTAGTGGATTCGTGGATTCTCTAATTGTTTATGAACAATCGTAGAGTTATCTTTATTTATCCATTTGGATCACAATGAAATTGACCTAATTAAATACTTGAACCCGATTAAAATAATTGGTTTGATCACAGGTTTTTTCTTTGTACCATGATAATGGTTCGCCTCTTGATTTTATAGATAGTGTGATATCAATGCCTTCCTTATTAGTTTGTTTTTCTGGATTCAATTGATAAATAACGTAATGTTGGAATTACTTGATAATTAATTTTTTTAAAGATAATGAGGCATGTAAATGAATCTAGTTGTTGTTGGTGTGGTTTTTGTTCTAATTTGATATTAATCAAATTGATGCTGATGTACATGTCTAATTTAGTTGTTCGGTAAACCTGAAATCTGTTGGTTCATGTTGTATGAAGGCAGGATTCCATGTTAAAGGGCCAAGAGCCCAATTAGATGTGATGTTTACTTTCCTGCTACTTGTGCTATGATGTGATTCTGGATGGATGTTGTGATATGTGGGGGCACGGAAGCATGTTGTTTGTGGCAGAGGGTGACGTCTAGAGTGGTGAGATGCATCATTTTATGCATGTGGGTGTCGGGGAGGACACTAGGGATGATGAAATGGGATGGATGTGATTGTTGGATTCTTTTTGGTTCTTTGGTTATTTATCTGCATTATTTTTCCCCACTACTAAAGGCAGCTAGTCTTACTTACCCTTCCACCGAAATAGGCAAAGATACTAGGGTATTCCATGTGCTTTCTGGGTTTAGCTTCTCAAGGGATAATGGTTCTACACTCTTGCTATAGGTGGCAAAGACTCGATGCGTAGTACATCCACTCACAATGATGAGCCCCCATGTGTTTAGTAGCATAGAATGCTTTTCTAGAATTCCTGGGAAAATGGGAAGTAGTTATGTAATGAATGTTTGAATAAATGATGATAACCCATGGGTTTGGGGTTTGATGGAACTTAATGATGAGGTTCATAACCTTTTAAGGGAAAGTGGAATTTTTGGATGTGGTGCTAATGGAACTTAATGTGGTTTTGTTCATTGTTAATTATTGTTTAAAGAATTAATTAGAGTACAATGTAATTCATAAAAAAGAAATGAAGTAATCTTATATATCCCTTTAATTAGTTGTATGCTTATAGGATATCAAGTCTTAGTAGTGGCAGCCCGAAGTCCGAGAGATGTTAGCTGCAGTTGTGTCTAAGACTAGGTAATTCCCATAGCGTGGTTGTGAGATATATATTATATTCTGTACTTTTTCTGCTTCTATATGCTAATCCACCCTTTCACTAAGAGAAACTAACACCCTGGGGATTCTGAGCCCTAGGGGGGGGGGCTGTTTTCCCAATCATTCTTGTGGGAGGATGAATGGATGACTACCCCATTTGGCCCCTCTCTATTCTCTTGGAAGTTACTTCTACTATAAGACACATTGGTTAGTTTTCCCCATATTTGTGTGTAGAAGGCTGTAATGACCTGTGGTTATTAACGCACATATACTATGGATATAGTATCCTACGAACTACTCTAGGTGTAATGTGTTTATGTATTGATGTGTTGGTGATCCTTATGTGGCGTGTGAGCGGTAATGGGTTGAGGTATAATACCTGACATATGATACACGTTATGTGAGCTGTGGTGGATCCCGGAATCTACATGTTTACTTTTGGTTGTGAGGATTGTGTGGTGCTTCGCCCAGGTGTCTGTAGGCAAGCCTTTGTGGTGCATGAGGTGCAGATTTTAGAGCTTAGCCTAGGTGTCTACGAGAAAGCCTTTGGAGAGAGATGCAAAAGACGTATGTCATTGGGGTAAAGTGGAAAACCAGGGGGGAAGTAGTAGTGGGGTAACCTTGATATTATTTATTATATTATATATTCGTGTATGGGTTACTTGGTGAGAGTAGACATGGTGAGGTTGGGGTCTTAGTATACCTATTTAGGTGACGATTTAGTTTCACTTGTTTTTCACATTGCTTTATTATGCTTTCATTACTTTTGCACGAGAGGCATCGGGGAGGATCCTTCTGATTATACTGTTACACTCTCCCTATGTATACATAAAATATTTTTCAGGTCACATGGAGTAGGTTTAAGATAAAGTGGGTTATTTCTATATTGTGGCATGAGGATCTGTTCGGGATTGTGGTTGATGCTGTTTTTAATTTCCTTTGGCTACTTGTAGTTTCCCCTTTTTTTGTATTACTTTTTCCTGACATTCCATTTGTGCACATGGGATTCTTTTATATTCCAGTTATGAGTTAGAGTTGGTTTGTTTCTATCTTATCTGTCTATTCTTCATGTGTTTTTTAGAGGGTAATGCCTTCCATTTGTGTGTTACTATACTCTCGGTGCTTGTCACCAACCTGGGGCCTACTGGAGGCAGGACTCAGGGGTCATTATCTCCCTTCTCACATTGCTGGCCCAGGAGGGGTAAACTTTGTGGGGAGGGGTCATGATAAAATTTTTCTATGAATTCCTACCTATGATAGGGTTCTAGAGATATACTTTGCGGTTGAATGATATTTGGGTGTGCGGATACAACTAGTGAATGTTAGTAGTAGGAAAGTAGGAATCTGGTGCTAGTATCAAAGACTTGTGCATGTAAAAATGTTTTGGGAAGAAGAAGTGTTAGGGACAGATGAATCTCCATGGATGTAGATGTAAAAGCAGAGATTGGAGACCAGCATGATGTGGTGTACATATTGACGTGTTACAACAACACCCCTTTATGGTCTCGAGCAGGATCAGGGAGCTGGAGTACAAGAAATGGGAGTAGCTTCATATGGTCAAGGAGTGCGACCCAAGAGATCTATGAATGATTCAATGAATATTCTATCTCTACAATTAGTTTTAATATTAATAGACATACGTACCAATTGTTCTTTCCTTCCATGAATCTTGTCCAAAACATTGAGTTTCTAGATAAACTGTTGACTTGAACCTCACGTCTAGAGATACCTTTAAGAGGAGGATCGATAATCACACTTACACTAACTGTGTGATCTATACCTTGTGGTGAGAGTTTAGTTGGAACCTCTTTGTGGCAGCATCGAGGCCATATGACGTTAGTTTGGGTATGGAGTTGGAGATCCACAATTCATACTAAGATTAATTGTATTATGCAAAAATGTTGTGGTTTACCTACAATGTTGGAATTGGATATTCCTTTTATTGGTGAAAAAGGAATCCCATGAAGCACATGATAATTTCATGCATAAGAGGGTGAAGCAGATCACTCATGAGTCGGCCATACTTACCCTTGTGGCTGTAAGATCTTTGAGTTTTCAATTACAAACAAGATTGGAAGAGCATGGGGAAATGTTTTCAAAAAATGTTTCCATGATTACAACCTCTAAGGGAGAGGGACATCATGCTTTGGCTAACTACATCAATAGATTTGTACCCATCATCTTCATGGTAGCGGAACCATTGTTAGCTTTGACGAAAAAGGGGGTGCCTTTCCTGTGATTAGAGAAGTGTCGGCAGTGCTTTCAAGAGATGAAACTGAGACTGACATGTAGAACTATGATGCCCATGACATGGAGTTAGTAGCAATGGTCTTTGCTCTAATGATTTGGAGGCACTACATGAGGGGTGAACATTTTATAGTCCACTATAATCAAAAGATTCTCATGTATATTGTATCTCAGAAGGACTTAAACCTAAGACATCGAGGTTGGATAGAGTTCCTACAGGACTATGACATTGAGATAGTCTATACTCATAGAAAGGGAAACACAGTAGTAGATGCACTCAGCAGGAGGTTTGGTCTGCCGTTGCTGAGTGAGGTGAAAAAGATGCTCGCCGCATGGTAGATATACTTCGTTGTTAGAGATGGAGCATCATACCTCTAGTCTATGACAATTACACACCCCCACTTCTTCAGCAAGTCAGTGAGGTGCAGCTTGGGGACACTGACTATGAGCCTCAACGTGTTTAGATATCCTCAGGGTACGCACCTGATGGATTTTATGAAGGTGTGGAGCATGTAATCCTCTTTAGAGGATGTACCATGGAACCAGTTGCTCTATGGGAGTAGTTTTTCAGGGAGTTCCATAAAACCCTTCTGGTGGTACATTTTCGAGTTGAAAAGTTGCACCAGGACCTTCGATGTCAGTTCTGATAGCCCAGAATGAAGGAAGTAGTGGAAGAGTCTGTATCAAGATGCCTCACATTTTAGAAAATGAAAACTGCTCAGAGCCAACTGAAATCTTATGCCAAGAGGTGGAGGGAGACCATGTCTTCTTACGGGTCTCACCCTGATGAGGTTTGCGGAGATTTGTCCAGGGAGGCAAGTTATCTTTGAAGGTCATCGAAACCATCTAGATTCTCAGTAGAGTATGAGAGGTGGTGTGTTTTATATCTCTTTCCCTACAGATTCACCAAGGGCATAATGTTTTCCATGTGTCACAGCTGTGGAGATGCGTGCATGATCCATTTCACATTATCAACTAGGGAGAGATAAACGATGACGATGGGGTGTATTTTATAGAGATCCTGGTATAGTTTGAGGATCATCAAGATTGGGGCCTTCGTGGGTATTTTATCCCTTTAGTGTGCATTCATTGGTAGAACAATATTATCTAGGAGAGAATATGGGATTAGGAGGCTCAGATCATTGCTCAGAACCCCCATTTTTTTCGTAAGTCTGTGTAGTGGCTTTTAGGGACGTAAATCTCTAAGGTGGGGAGAATGTAATATCTCAGAAATTCCGTATAATTTTTTTAATTATATGTAATTATATTGAGACAATAAAATCTAGTGGCCGATGATTTCGAGGCCTAAAGTTCCTGGAATGATCCGTTGAGGTTTTGTTAAACATTAATTAACACGTGTAAGAAGTTTTCCTAAAATGTTGTGGTGTGGTAAATGTGAAATTACATCCAATGACCAAAAATGTATTAAAAGTTAAAAATATATTATAAATATACTTTGAAAACACTCAAATTAATAATTTATAACTATTAATTATTTCGATTAAAAATGTTGTTTTTAATTAAAATTTAGTAATTTTCACTATTCATCAAAATATGAATGTTATCCGTAAAGTACCAAAATTTCACGTTAAGATAATTTCAATATTACGAATCCAAAAATGAAGTCCATTTCGAAATATAAAATTTAAAAAATTTCAAAAAATAGGTTTTACTATTCATAACCGCTAGTTTGATTGGTTGTGGTGTGTTAGACTCTCGAAGTTGCGTACAATTCACGCCATTGCATTATTCAAAGGGAAACGTACCATGGAAGCTTGGGGTGTTACATTCTCCCCTCCTTCAATAAATTTCAGCCTCGAATTTTTTTTAAAATTGGGCTTCAGAATATAATTGAATGTCCTACATCGGAAAAAGAGTCAATAAAACTATCAATTTAAAAGAAAGGAAGAGAGGTATAAAGGTACCAAAGATAACCCATACTAGGATTCCATGTAAGAAAACATGGATATGGATGATAAAATAAGTGTTATGTTCTGATGGAGAGGGATAGAAAACATGATCAAGAGAAAGATAATAATAACAAAACCACAAACTTGTGATGGGACAAACGGTCATTAGTTTCCCAGTAGGAAAAGTTATCGGACAACATTTTTTTTAAGTTACATTACAAAAAATGAGGAATTCATTTATGAGATTGACTAAGAACATAAAGATATATACATAATATTTAAGTAAAGATTCATTCTTTAATAAATTCTACTACTAACTCATTTTTAAACGATGAGTATTCCAGAAGACATGGTCACACTAGAAGAGATACAATAAAATTCTTATAGAATCACATGATCCACAAAGAATAAACTATATATTTACCTTGTCTTTAGAGATTAATCAAAACAAAAACAGTTAGTATAAGATCTGATGATCCCTCAAAAGGTCATTCCATTAGAGAAAAAACAAAAATCTTAATTTCTAAAATTAAACAAACAATACCCAAAAGTTAAATAAATACCATTCAATAATCAATTATCCTTAAAATCCTTCAATATAATCCAAACTTATATTGAAACCCAAAACTTATAAGAATGTAGTCTTCCACGTTAAATTGTTTCTCTAAATGACATCAATTACTCTTAACGTCACATAATTAAAATTAATTAACATAATCACATATTATCTATTATAGGTTAATCATTTCAATAAATAACCCAAATCACTATAAATCCACAATAAGAACATAGATAAAAATCCACCATTACTGCTCAAATGAAATCCCATAATATTCAATTTTCCTTGGGCAAATAGTGTTCACAACAAAGCGATCAACTTCCAAAATAACATTTATCACTTAATCACCAAATCATTTTCCTATACTAAGGGTATTCATTTGATAAGACATAAGATCCCAAATCAAATTATTATTGATCAATAAAATCATTTAACTAAAAAATAATAGTCACACTAACCAAGGACTTCACGTAGTCTAGTAGTAGGAAATAAATACCAATCACACTTTGGTTTAGGGTTTGATTCCCACAGCTTTGTCCGACGTGACAGGTTGTCACACGGTCTGCGTGTTGTCCTTTTTCAAAAACTATATTTTATAACATTACCAAAATGAGATAAATTCCCCAAAATAATCATAACATAATTTAACCACAAATGTTATCTTTTACCTTTAATTTTCATCCCAAATTATAATTACTTGTAATTTCTTCAAACTCAATGATCATATAAAACCAAATGGTAATTTATAACTATATCCACAAGAGAAAAGATAATTCTTCCTCAAATATCATTCTCACATGGAAAACTATAGGGTTACAAATACAAGAGAAAATTATTCCAAATTAACCCATAAAAAAGGATCACTAATACTTTTTAAACATTTCTCCAACCATGTATTTCCACATAGCTTCTTCTTTGACAAAGAAAATATCCTATAGAACAGGGAATTCACTCGGGTAATGGCTAGGTCCCCTACATTTACAGCAAATGACTGTAAATAGATTCTTGGGACAATTTTTATCTGCTTCCATAGTACTCTTCATTTTTCTTCGTTAATCCTCCACATTATATCCTTCCTTCCTGCACGTAAAGCATTTCTTTGTCCCATTGAGACACATTCCTGGGTGTCTGCTTCCACATTTCCTGCATGATGGAAATTGAGGATTCCTTTCTCCATGGTCTCCACTGCTGGAGCTCTTATCATTCCTCACCGTTCTCTTCTTTGTTAAGTCCGGGAATTGTTTAGTATATATATTTTTGATCATATTTTTAGAAAATTGATTTGGAATGAAGACGATATCTTTTATGCCTATCAACATTCCATTTTGTTTCTCCTTGCCACCACTGTTCCCACCTTGTACATCATTCTTAAAGTCACTATGACTTCCTTGCAATCCAGCCATTGACTAAAACCAGAAAGCATTGTATGGGTAACAATAGTCATAAAATCATTTAGATATTAACATGTCACCATATTCTCAATTTGAAACACATTAGGATTAACCAAGGTCATTTACTCTCATCTTATATATAATACTTCAAATCTGTTTGTAAATAAAATGTAAATTATCCTAAACATATCCCCCGAGAGTGTCGTAACCAAGAGTGCAGCAGGGCCCGTTGTCATGCACCAGTTCGCGTTCGATTCTAGCTCAAAGCGGTGTTTTCATGTTTTACCCCTAGTTACATCTGTGCTAGAGCCGCCTCTACCTGCTCGTATCCATACAAGGATGTATTTCTTGGAAAACTCACAAAATCTCTACAATACAAAAATTCTATGAAGTTCTTCTATACTAATCCTCAATGTTCATCTTAGGTCTACGTGCTCTAATCAGAGTTTATCTAAATCTAGCTTCCAAGGTTTGTACTAACCTTTCTATGATAACAACTATAACACCCTGACCCTAGATACCCAGAGTCGGTGCATTATTACATAACATTGGCATGATCACAAGAAATATCACGTCTCAAAAGACCGATTAGTTTAGTAGCTTTGGAAACACTAGATATATTCACAAAGTTTACATTACATCAATAAGTGAAAAACAACAACAACATATTGTCTTCATATCCCCTCATAATATCCCTGTAGGTCATTCATAAAATACTTCTTCACATCCTAGGAAAAATAAAACATTGAAAGGGGTGAGCTCAGATGCTTAGTAAGGATAACAATATAGCAGAAACTTTCATAAAGAAACACAAAAATTTAAGGCAATGTATAACTAAAACAAAAGCCTTTTAAACTTGAACGTCAGCATAATATGGAAAGGATAAAATGAAATAATGCCATTTAATTATTCACATTTATATTATACTATTCCAATAATCACATGAAAATATTAATAACCACTTTCATAATGAAGGAATTCATAATGCTAGACTATCATAACCACGTAACCAAGGCCTTGTGCCAAGACTACAAATAAGATTTTGTCAAGGCCTCGTTCCAAGAAAAAATGTCAATACTTTATCCACAAACCATGAATGGTATAAAAATAGCACATCCACAATAAAAAATAATGCATTCTATACAATATGGATGATTTTATTGTATCATAATAACCTCAATCAAGAATGATGAAGGATATTGACATAGATGAAAATAATCATCAAAAAAATTAGAGTAAAATATCCCCCTTTTTCATGAAATCATTTAAAAGTCACACTATTTGTCAAGAATCCATTTAAAAAAGATTTTAGAATCAATGTGTCCCATACCACTTTGAAAATTTTAAAAGGAATTTTTATTTGAAAACATTAATGTCCATATAAATAAATCCTTAAAACCATTTTTAAAACATGGACATTAATGAGAAATATTTTGAATAATCAATCTTTAAAACATTTTAAAATATAATTTTAGTTAGAGTTCCTAACCAAAATAGAGACTTGAATACAAATAATTGAGGTAATCAAAACTTTGTAATATCATGAGAACAAATGGATTCATGATATACTATGTAAAAGTACATTATTTACACCACATAAAAGTGATTTGGTGTATAACAACAAAAAAGTCTCAATGGAATGTAAATTTAGATGAAATCTCTCATAAAGGCCGTATCCTTAGGTTAAGGATAAATCAACGACATAATTATGTGTGAAAAATATAAATACACTAAATATTATTGGATATTAAGTGTAAAAAAATCAAAGGACATTCACACATATTCTTGTAAAAACAACACAAATGAATTGGATGTTTATCTCAACAAATCGAGATTGAGTAAAAATTACTCTTATCAAGTTCATACCGATGACATGAGAATTTATCAATGGAGTGATTATGTGTATAAAAAGTATATCCATAGAAAGGGGAGTGGAAATTATGACATAATCAAATGAATAGTGATTCCACATATAATCTGGAGTAAAATAATCAATGAAGTATGCGTAAAGCCGAATGAGTGGAAATTGAAATTTAAAATTCCCTTATTGATTTGGTAATATATGAAACATGCACCCATAAAATAGGGATAATAAAATGATGATGTAAATATACATAAATTAAAGTATATTACACAATTAATACAATCATGGGAAGTACACACACCACATGCAATAAATAAGTGGTGAACAATGGAAATCTCACGAAATTAAAATTGAGATAAGTAACCCCTTACTTTGTACATTTTCCATGGTCGAGGGTAGGTTAACCTCTTGTATAATGGTGAAATAATTGTTATCAAATTATACAAGAATCATTTACATCAATATGATATCATATTTGATCATTTAACCTTGATTTGTTAATAATATTTTATTATTATCGTCATTTCGAGTGTTAACTTACTTGTTTTCTTTTATATGTTTTGTTACGTAAGACATGTTTGTCATGGATATGTTGTATCTTATTCATACCCAGAATGATATCAAGTACTTAAAAATTATTTTTAATCATCAAGTGAGAATAATACTTGAATGGATACGATGTAGAATGAATCTCATCGCGTTCGTGGAGACGGTAGTCCGTACGTACGCACGAGCGACAATATCATTATTTTGATGTTAAAATAATATATAATTGGATGCTATAATGCATCATAATATAATTATTTCCCACAATTAATAATTTCATTCATTAAAAATTCAGTTAATTTTAACATAGATATTTTCACAACTATATCATATCTAGATGATGTTTATTCGATGATTATTTATTAAATTGATACTATTTTTAGTTATTTACCTTACAATATTGATTATTCCATATACAGTTATGATAATACCTGGAATTTTTAAATTACCTGTCTCTTCATAAATTTTCATGGTCATATTGATTATTGTAGTAAAACATAGTAAATAGGTTTTGTGCTCTTTTATTTACATTGAATGTTTTTTATTCGTATTAACTAATGATATAATCTATTTCATTTAAAACATACTGACCATTTTAGATTAAATTATTTTCATTCCATTCCCATGAATCCTGAATGTTCACCAAGAATGATATACAATATAACATTACACCACTCACCCATTGTCTTATTAAGAGTTAATTGAGTTACTTGTTTATATGAATCCCCATGACACCAAAGTCTAGAAATAAATGCCAAGGGTCTCAATGATTTTTAGGGGATGATTTTCCATTTTAGTGATAAACATACACATCATAATAATATAATAAATAAACCTCTCTATAATTAATGAGTGAAAAAAAGAATCTCAAATCATAATACTAGCAACAAAAATAAAAAATTATATGTGATAACCAAGTGAAATATACAAGCTAATCAAGTGAAACAATACCAAATTGGGACCAAATATATCCAACCAGCAACACCCAAGACGATACATATTCTAAATCCCCATTATATACCCTTGTTATCATGGGGAATCACTAATGAATTTATATACTATTATTCTAAATGCTTATCTTTAGATATAATCTATAAATACATAATAATTACCAAGATGTTGGTGAGTCTAAAATTAATAGGGTGTCTCCAATGAATTCCTAACTCATTCCAGCTAGAAAAGAAAATTTTACCACAATTTAGTGAACTAAAAAATTGTGAAAACAATTTATATCATATTCAATGAAATTTATGGAAGATCGATAAAAAATATATTATAAATTTTTTAACTCATTTAGAATTCACATTCCATCATTCCAATCATCTATACATCCACACATTAATTCCAAGGTGACAGTTATATACCAATGAGCGGTGTCTCCTCGAACTACCTAGTTGTGATTACATAAATAATAATAGGTTCCCTAATAAAACATTCTCTCTTCTACATGGTTACCTCTAATATAAGTATACCCACACCAACCACATATTCTATAATGTATCCCCATAACTTTAACATTAATAATTTTTATTTATCAATAATTTTATTAAACAATTTCCATATATCAAATCAAAAGAAAAAAAATTTAAATTCGTCATTTTAATATTATTATCAAGGATAATTTTACAAAAAAACCTAAAAAATTTCAATAATTTTTCAAAACGATCAGTAAAGAGGTTTACAATAAGAATAAAAAAAATATTTCAAAATAATTTCATAAAGAACAATAATACAATATTATTATTAATTTTTTCATCAAGTGGAATCGAGGGTGAAGATACATACCACACAAACGTTGGATGAAATTAAGAACAAAACATTGATTCTCTAGATCTGATTACAGAGAACCACTGCATCCCCAAACCCTATAAGTACTCATCAAAATTAAATCATGACTCCATAAAATAAAAATGATCTATCCCTAGCTGAATGTATATATCGTTCAAATAGGGAATGTGATAAAAGGTATAAGAATAATGTAAAATAATGGATACATACAAAACAATCTATATATGAATATTGCTTTGAATCACATAAAATAATCTATTATATTGAATGGGATTACCTATTTAGCCATTGGAAGAATAGGATATTGTTATTTGTAAGTATTGGGAAATTGGATGGGTTACGAGGACTTAATACAAGATAGTCCCTAACTTTATGATCTAAAACTATATTCCAAAATTATTGGATTCATTGTTTAGAAAACTGAGATCCAACAATCTGGTATTACACCCAAATGAAAACCCCTCACACACTTGTCATGTATGATTAGAAAAATTATGTGAAAACCAAGAATTTACTCTCAATAAATACATGATTGTTTTCTTCTATGACAAATACAAGGTTTGGTAAACCTGTGATCTGATCATGTTGAGATACTATAACTTATAACACATGACACAATGACTCCTAGATGGGGTGCATAGTTTGTACTTACTTTTCTCAAATTGTTCACCATGAAATAATCACCCAAAAATTCCAAAGCTCCTCCAATACCCCTAATAAATAACTTGATAAAAATATATACTTATGATTTATAATTAATTTGATATGTACCTATCACCGAGGGAGATACATCCACCAAAAATTGTTCATTCCCTGAATTTAAATTTGAAAACCATAATATTTAGGAAGGTGTTGAGGCCACTACAGAACCATTTTCATTAAATTACCAACATTTTAACCGGAATCTGACCATGATTCCATTAATACTGCACTATACTAATTGTTTTCCATTGTAATACACCCCTTTATTATTTTAAAATCGTAACATCACATAAAGTGGTATATAATCCATAACAAGTTAAATTTTGTCCCGTCATATCAAATGGTCAATCTCATATTAGTATTTATTCAATTTAGTTACACAAAACACATTATTTATTGAACTAGACATTGGGAAAAATATAAATTACACTCCACCCCACAAATCATATCTCACAAGGGAATATGTATCAAGGAGACCACATTCCATTCTTACAAAAAATATATTCCCATGTAGTGTAGATATTCTAATGAATAGATGATCACCCACCCAAAATGGATATGGTCATTAATGATGATCCAAATAAGGTTTCTAATGACTTTGAACAATATCTATTATCTTCTTGATTAGATAAATATTCTCCATTATCCATGTAATAGGGAGTGCTCTAACTAGTGAATTATCACTTGCTTCGACCCAACAATTTTTAAAATCATATGAATTCCAGGACAATTCTTCAAAATAAATCATACGGACCATGTACTAATAATTATTCCTCACAAGAAACCCAATAAAGGTATATGATCCTCCTATGATCTCAAAAATACCATTATATATTCCAAAATAATTCCTCTAACGTTTGGATCAACCCTTCATATTTTTAATCATTTTGATGTTGATACTCCATTCTCATATTCAACTGAGTCCCAATAGATTACACTAAGGATTTCAAAAAATGAGATTTAATCCTAGGGTATCTGTCATTTTCCATTAATACTACAATTATATAAATCATTATGTTTCACATATTTTGATTTTGGAAAATTCCTCTATGAAATTTGATACTCGAATATAGATGAAATTATTTAACATTGTGAATGGATCCACTATCGACATTATTGAACCATTATTCCTAATAATTTTGGTAAAATAGTCTCAAAATTCACAACAAAATGATCCCATTTCGACATGAAATTTTTTAAATACTACAACATGCACAATTGATACTAGTGTTCTTCCATGACCTGGTGACATATGAGGCATCAATAATCATGCTCTAATGCATCTCATTTATTGCCATCACATAGAAATCATGATATCATCAATGGTAAACCAACCATAGAGTATTGATTTCAAAATAATAAATTAAAAAATTAATAATTTTCCCTATTTCACATGCTAAAACAAATTAGGAACAAATGATAATGGGAAAGAAATTTCATCATCATCATAATATGTGCAATTGATGTGAATGACTACTATGACGGAAAACATCTTCCAATAATCTAAATCATCATTTGACAAATAATTATATAAATTCTTTCTTAATGTATACAACACCAAATTTCTTTTCCCTAGTGTGTACATCAATCCCATTATGATCATTTTTAGGTATTCAATCCATTTTCTTATTCATATAATCATATAACTTTTTTAGATAGTTTTTTAAAATATCACATGTTCCCTAATAACCATAAATTTCAGATTAATAAATAATTAAGTGTTTTCCAAAATGAATTGATTAAAACATCTAATTCCAAATTCTATGTTAGGTATCCTATATCATGAAACCATAAATTTTATTGATTGATAATAAACATTATTATATCCCTGCATGAGAAAACATACCAACCCAGATCCTTATGCATCATAATAGAATATATAGTAATTCCATGAATCGAAAAAATTGTGGATAGTTTCATATGTTAGTCTAACATTATTTTCATGAAAGAATTTATAGAATTTTTCATTCTACAAAAAATTAACTCATTTTATAAATATGGTTTATTTTTTTTCCAAACATGGAAAATGACATACAACCCATATGTACTATCATTCTAAGCCATGATAACTACATTTCTCAAATACATTCGTCCTCAGTTTGAATTATAATAAAATATTATATCGATATTTGGATCTATAGATACTCATTATAAAGAAATTAAATTCCCATGAAAACATACCTCTTGTACCTAGAAATAAAACATTGATATTCTTGATGTAAAATAATGCTTTCGAAAGATAATAAACTCCATTAGAATTTTGTCCGATATTCCATCACGTTCCTTTAATTGAATAATTTTTAATCCAAGAACACCAAAGAAAATAAATCCAAATACCATTGATATATATGAATCCCAAATTCAATAATGAATTTAGTTTTTTTTCGAAATAATGAAAATAATAATTACAAACTCATAAAGGACATATATTTATTCAAAATTTGTCTACAAAATATGCTCCATCAGATCCCATAATTTTGATTATCTAGATCATAATTCATGTTTAGAAAACCACTACATACCCCTCATTTGATAAAACCGATTATCTATTATTAAAATGAGTTTTTGATTCATCAACAAAACATGGTTAATCTGATAATAATCTAAACCAATCAATTATTTACATTCGACAATATTCCAATTAATAATGGTTCTCCCCTAGATATTGTGTTGGCAAGATAATCCCATTACATTCCATCTCTTCAAATTTAAACTTCAACTCCTTCACATGTATTTGCTAAATCAAATAAAAATTAAGTAAAATCAAACTGGTTCCTGGTATTGGATCAATTGTAAACATCACCTCACCTTTTTAGGGAAACACATAGAAGTTGTTTCAAAATATATTGAGGAACATTTCCACAAAATTTAAAATAAAAATTCTATACAGTAATCCATAGATGTTATGGTAAGGACTACAAACTGAAAATACGAGTTTCCAACCACCCTTTCCAAGGGTGATACTCAACATGAATCCAATGCCCAATCTCATTAAATAGAATATTAAAAACATCGAGTGATTTGAAAATATTATTTTATGCATACAAATTCACCTGGGACACAATGTTTATCAACCAAAACATTACTAAAATCAATCCACATATATTCATCAATATCATAGAGTAATCTTATAGTAACCCATTCCAATTAATTGATATCTAAAATTATATAAATTTTAGGGATCAACTCTTTCATTGTTCCAATGGTGTTTTTTGTTTGATAACATAAGGAATTATCTCAGTATGTAACCTCATTAGATCTATGACACATAAAAATATATATGAGTGGGACAAGAAAATATCAAAAAAAAACTCATTATGGTATAATTAAATAGAATCATACCTCTCCCCATCTATGTTCCCAATTGGTTATCCTTGATCACTCTCTCATATCCATAAAATTGATTACTCACATAAATTTTCAATTTAACATATTAATATTACACTAGTTAAGGATTCATGGTAACACATGAGTAACCATGTCTTGCTCGGTGCTACGGACGATAACTATTCTACTACACTAATCCCATAGATGCATACAATATCATATATATATATATATATATGATATATTTCCAAAGAACATAACCATAGATATCCATGATAATAACACTGATGATGTCCCATATAGTTTCAATTGTGTTATGCTTTAGGTGGTGTGGTACAATCTCACATCATATGATCTTATTATCAACAATGAAAATAGATAGGCTTACTATTCAGTCATGGAAGAAGATTTTTTGACCCCATTGTATCATTCTAAGATATACCACCCAAATGAGAATATGATTCACTCTACCACCTATTTCTAATAATAGATTTCAAACAAGTTCTCAGAAAATTAAGAATTCTTTCACTGAACATTTTTCTGAGATTTCTCTTTATACTAATGATTATCTATAAATCACTACATTATAATTCATAATTCAATGATATAATATCATCGAAATATATTTTGATTTGAACCTCAAATCAAATATTCTACATTTGAGGATGCACCTATAGAAAAATTAGGTGAAATGTAGAAATTATTGACAAAATTTATCAATAAAATCTATTACATAAATTTTAACCTACTTAAATAGAAATAATTATATAATTCATTAAATTTTCATAATGTGAGGGTATAATTGTTTGTTGAAAAAATAAAAAACACACACCCATTCTAGGACACAGTTCTTTTTTTATGGAACTTCTAAATCCCACCATCGTCTGGGTAGTTCCTCAAAAATAAACAATTCTATCATCACATTCATATCATCTCATGTTCTAAAAGAATAAATATTTCAATTAGGTTTTTCAAGAACAATTATTTTTTTCCACATTCAATCACCTTAAATGATGGTTGTATTATTCATTTAGAACTGAACCAAATGATCAATGCTTCTTTTTTCATCCATTTATTCCAATATATGTGGCCTTCAGTGAATGGAAATGCTTTAGACAAACTGTTGGTTTAAATGTGTCACATATGAAACAAGAAGATCAAAAATCAGTTTAACATGGTTGTTATGGAACCTTATCACAACCATTCACTATAACCATAAGTATATCCTCTTTGTGCCATTCTTTAGAAAATTACTTCTTTATTTCTAACTACAATTCAAACAGGGTAAAAAATAACATTTTTAAACAATAAGCAGTTTTAATAATTTCTTAAATACAACATCAATCCTCTTCAAAATCACATCATTTAAAAAATAATTACTTTAAAAATATAATTACTTATTTAGATGTCCCTAAATTATTAATTAAAAAACGTACAATTTTAAATTAGTGATAATTCATACTACTGGTTTATTATGTGTAACTATCATCCGAAAAAACCACTTGGATGAGGTTAAAACCCACCTATAAGTGCCATAAAACACTCAAGTTACTAACTCCCTAGTAAATTGATGTTCAACATAGTAAGGATAAACATGATTTTTATTCTCCACCTTTCATGATTCAACAATGATATCGAATTGATACCATCCCATGAAATAGATGAACATATCAAGAATGATTCAATTTCTATCTCCAAGAAAGAACAGAAAAAATACCCAAAATTGAAAAAACTGATACCAGTCGAAGCATCCCACCCCTTACCCATTTGATTTGGAAGGTGATGTGGTGTTACCTCACATAATTAACATCCCCATGATATGAATGGATGGAAATAAACATCAATGTACTCAATGAACTTTTGGGATAATTTTACAATTTAATGGTAAATATCCAAACCATAAGCAATAATTGATACATCCATATATGTTGCATGAGTACATAAATACAACTCAAATAGTGACCAAGAAAAAAATTGTATCAAAATACACGAATATTCCATGTCACATAAACAAATAAATCAATAGAAAATGAAATCCAATGACACCAAAGATATTCCATAAACAACTTCAAGCCTACCCTATTCTCCAACATGACAAGATGGTATCCAGAGGTGTCACAAATTAATTGAGATATATTTCCACTACCTATTTCTCAATAGATGACATAAAAAATGCAATATTGTTCCCAATTAGAGGGTTAGTTAAAACACATCATGATTTCCCCAATAAATCCCATCTCACACCACTAAGACTAGAATTGGTAATAAAAACTTATAAAAAAGTTTAAATATAAAAAACAATTTAAGTTTAACAAAAAAATGTTTTACTTGAAGACAAAAAAAATCCATTAAAACATTTATCATCTCATTAGGATTACACATTCCTTGACTACACACATCCATGCATCCATACATGTTTTCCAAATTTATATGTTCAAACAAATGAGTAGCCTCTCGTCTATCTACCATGATTTCCTAAGGTAACCAATACTAGATTAATGAACCAGAAATGCCCCGTCCACAAAAACACATATAATGAAAATGAAACCACACCAACCATTTATTCTATAATCCATCACAAAAACCCTCAAATAAAAAATATATTTTCTTAAAACATTTTAATAACCATATTCCTTGTATCAAATCAAAACCATAATTTTGAAATTCCCCAATTAAAAATTTCATCACTGAGTATTTTCCCCAAAATCATCCAATGTTAAAAATACATCAAAATAATCAGAAAATAGGTTTCCAAAAAGAATAAATAAAGGATTCTATAATAATTTCAGAAACAATTATTTTATGATAAGTAATCATGTTCAATTCATGCTTAATATATATAAAAGGAACCTACATCAAAATCAATTTCGAAATCAAAGAATGGCCCGATAATTAACTATATATATTCATTAGCAATATTTCTATCACTATATTAATCAAGGTTATAAATTTATCTCAACAAGATATCATAATTGAAAAATAATCTATCTATATTAAATTATATATACATCTCTATGTGAGAGGGGGAAAAGAGATCAACGAATAATGACCATTAATAGTGAATTAACATTGAATTTGGATGTCCAACATGCATTGAATTGCATAAAACATACTCACAGGATGATGGGGATCAACATTCAATAATTAGTGTAAAAAAGAATTTATGATTTAGATATATTATAAAATAATAATGTGTCCCAAAATATAATATTGGTTCGACATGATTTAGCAGACTATTCACCAATCGTGCTGTCTTACTTCCATAAGAAAATAATTTTCACAATTAGACAAACCATGTTCTGATGATTTTATTACCCTATATCTATAAATTTAGTGTATCCCATTGAAATAAATATGGTTCTGATAAATATGTTTCAAACCATGAAGAGACATTTCCTCTCCTCCAATAATATACATGGTTTCTAATAAGGGGTGCATAATTTTTACTTATAATTCTAAAACCATGTTCCCCCAAAAAATTCAAAAACAATTAAAAACATCTCTAAACCGCCCTAAACAAAAACTGATTAATATAATTTTTGAAAATAAATAAATGGTTTATAAAAGAAAATATATAGTGATTCATGAAAGCATACACCTAGGTGAATGTTTATATTTTTGAAAAAAAAATTGCAACTTTTTATTAAAAATGTAATATGGGAATCATGTATGATTCCATTTTACCATGACTGATAATCAATTTAGTCATTCGGTATGTGATTCAACTTATCTTATTATAAATAAACAAATTATGTCACCTCCACTAGGTTATTAGTGTTAGGGTATTTACATAGAATATTTTAATAAATACCATTAAAGGAATAATAAACAAGAATAAGGTTCTTAAATTTGAAAAAATGTAAAAAAAATTATTATATATATTTATTGTATGTGGTGATTTATACTCATGGTAATGGAAACCATTCAATAAAATCTTCATTTTAAATTATTTAAACATTTATTTTCAAAATAATATTATTCAAATTTTATATTTCTAAATTCATTTTATTAAAGTTTTTTTAAATGGAAACCAATGAATAACGAAACACATTTTAAGTATCTTTTGAAATTCATTAAAAGAGATTAGATAGAAATATTTCAATTCATTTTAAATTTATGATTTCCATAAAAAATGAAAATGAATGTTTAATTTTAACAAATACAGCTTGAATATTTTTTCCCAAAATGATAATAATTGATTTTTGGTTTTAATTAATAACATTTTTTAATGTATTATTAAATGAAACCCCCTTATTTTATTCATTATTGATATTTTCAAACATATTTCTAAATTTAATTATCATTTCGATAAATATAATTGTTTTGTTAATGGTGAAGGGAATAATGTTTTTACTATGTTGATAAAAATTAAAGATATCATTTTTTAAAATAACTTCATTATTCTTTGGAATTATATTTGTATATGAGTGTTCTCTATGGAAATAATTATTATGGGAGACACATATAGAGATAATGACTATTGGTGATCCTAATATAGCTATCTAATACAATTGGTAATGTTATAGAGTTAACTTTATTAGATTCTCATATGAGATTACTAGAATTTACAAAGATGGTTAATCTATTTGTAATAGAGATATTAAGAGTTGTGTGGAAATTATATCCAAATTTACCAATATTAATAATATTTTTTGTACATAGATTATTATAGAAATAATATGTTTTCACAATGTATAAAATTTTTAGTTTTTATGGGTTGATTATTGTACTTTTTAAATGTGAAATTTATAACTTTTTCAGATCAATATATGAGTTTTTCAATTTTCCCTTGATTTTTTTATTTTACAGTTAATATTTTAATTGAATTTTTTTATAAAATTCATTGGGTAAAGAAGTTGATTTCTTGTGGAATAAGATGTTTATTTTGATGTCAATTTTTATTTTGAAAAAGTAATATTTTATAAGTGTTTGTGCCTAACGTGTTTCATTTTTTTGCCTCTTGCTGAGTTTGAGAGATCATACCACATTTTATGACTTTTATTATAGGATTTTAGGTATTGATAGTAAAAAGGATGTGGTAAAAAAGAATGTTGTGGTTATATCTCTTGAAAATAACACATTTGATATCATAATTTTTTTTATTGTTAAAAAAATATATTTTTGATATGATGTGTGATATTTATGTCATCACACTTATTTATTATTGGGTGGTAACATATTATTCTAAAAATGAAATCCTAAAAAATATTCTTGAAAGAAATAAAATGGTTTTCTTTCTACTAAATGACTTTGATGTGTTATTTAGAGATGAGGCCTTATAGTTTAGGGAATATAAATTTTGTTACCTTCATTATCAATTTGAAGTCATACTCATATATATTGTATGAACTAGACGGAGAATGATAGTTTATTAGTCACATGTAATATCATCATAAGGATTTAGAAAAATTAAAGGGCCATCTAGTGCTAAAATCCATTGGTATTACCTCTTCCTTCATAGGTGTGTAAAGGAAGGACATGGTGAATATTTAGATTTTTAGGAATTTATTAAAAGTATATTTGGTCATGATAAGATACATGGATGTAATCAAGTTGAATCATTTGTAATGCTATAATGTGTATATTTATTTTTGTTAATATACATGTGATAATTATTTAATTATAGGTTTCAAATAGAAAGACGGGTTATCAACTGTTTTTTTGGCTACAACAATCTACAATTTAATGTCGAAATATTGGTTATCGTGAATTGAATGGGATATTATAGGATTGATTTTTGAATTTTCAAACATTTAATATATCTAATTATAAGTAATAAGATGTAATCTTTAATTTTTTTTTAAATTTATTATTCCATTATTTATATGGAATTTGATAATTATAAGTTTTTTAAATTTATGTTGATAGTATACTATGTCAGGGATACTGTATGTTTGATTATGGATCACATGATTATTATATCAAAACATTTGACCACTACATGATAAAAAAATCATTAAAAGAATTTGGTATTTTATTCATTCATAAAAATGTGATTTTTTAAATTTTTTATTATTATTATATCAGATGAATCCATATGATTTGATTCCCAAGTAAATTATGTAATTTAATGGTAATTAAAAATATATTTTTGGAAATTCACATCATTTTGATAGTGGAGGTTGGGACAAGAGTATTACAATGGTATAATGGGATAACTTATAGGTGCACATTTTATATTATTACGTTTCATTGGATGACTCATTGAATTTTAATGACACTGATTATTACAATATATTATTATTTTCATATTACAATATTTGAGATGTTTTCTGATCATATGTCAGCTGAATTTATATTTGACATATTTATTAAAATTATTATATGTTTGATAGAGTCTTGAATATGTATTAATTGAAAAAAATTTAATTTTCAATTAATGATATACATGTCTTATAGAAATCACCGATCTTATAATAAATGGTGATAATAATCAATTATGCTTTTTTAAGTATCCCTGAGAATTTATATTAGTGTTACCACTGTTAAGAAATTTAATATTTTTAAATTAATGAATTTTATATCATTAGTTTATATGGACCTTTAATTTTTTAAAAATATTTAGTCGAGGGTTTTATAATTTTTTAACCTAATCAATTTTGAGAAATGTTAGATGTGTTTCATGTATTTTATTATTGAATTTATGATACTTATTAGTATCATGTTATTATATTTTTAATCGTAGATTTAGAACATGATTATTTTTTATTAAAATGAATAATGGTGATAAATGATTGAAATGATACAACTCTAATAGGGAGAAAAAATTATTAGATGGACAATTATAGAAGGATAACTAGTCTTATAAGGAGATATTGGAATGAGAAGTTAATTTTTAGCAAGAGTTGAATTATTTTTTTGATATATATTCATGTTCATTTTATTTGATAGAAAATATAAAATGAATATGGAATATCCTTTTAGTACATCCCAAACCTATGATTAAATGGAAGTTGTTAGCTGGGACACCAGGAGGGAAACCTTCGAATGTTCATTGGTAAAGATGATGGAAGGTTTTTATCATACACAACTTTAGAGTGGGGATTATCACCTATTCTAGAAATCTATTATTGGGTTAAGATATATTTAGGAATCATTCCCATATCCATGATTGAGATTTTTTACACCCATATTTATGATCCTATTGAAACCATATGTTTATAATATGTTTTTATATGTTAATTTTTTATATCACAATCTTGTTAGTCATTATTTCTCAACATAATATATATATATTGGTACTCTATATTTATTAACTATCCAATGTGGTTTTAGATATTGTACATTATCGGTCATTCCCATTGGATATGATTTTTTATGTATAATTGTGAGTGGAATCATATCCCATGTTGATTAATGATTTTAATTGAACACATTATTAATTTAATATTTATGTGTTAATGACTATTTCCATGATTTGTAATGTCATCAAAAATGGAGTCTAGGAAAAATGTTCTTATCAACGAATGGTCTGGGAATTATGCATGATCATAATTTTTTTGGATCATAATATTTCATTGTAATGTAAAAAAGGAATGTATTTACATGGGATCTAACCAAATATAATTAATCTAAACCTTAATTGATTTTGGAATGATATATGTGGATCTTACACATATGTTATCCTATGAGAAAATATCATTAATACGGGTCAGTTGATCGTATTATTTTTCAAAAGAAGTATTTAAAATCTAGATGTTTTCTGCAACCATGAGAAGTATTTCAACAAGTGGAATATAGGGGAACATGAAGATGAATCATGAATCAATATACATGGGATATATAAGTCATAGGAATACCACCTAATGATGAATTATTTTTCCCATTCATGTCCCATGGGATTCTTATTCTCGACACATAAGAAATATTTTGTTCTTTATCCAATGGAGACATTTTAGAATATTATTATTTCCACCTTATGGTTTTTTTAATGTTTATACCAAGCCAAAAATAGGTGTCCTATTTGTTCTAGTTATTAGGATTCAAATCATACATTGTTCAAGTAGAATAGTTTATTTTCATTTTATATCATTGATAATTGATTTTTAACTCCATGAAATTAGGATGTTGTTATGTAGTTTCATAACTTATAAAAGAGACATATGTGTTGTGAAATGTGAAATTGTAGATAATATAATGGATCATACAGTTGTGGATTCATTGATGTATCAGTGTTGGGTAGTTACCTAGTTACCATCATTATATGTTTAGGAATAAACCTATTAGAATGAGAAAATTAACATGGACCATTAATTATACTTTGGGTACCAATCATTCACCTGAGATGATATAGTTGTATTGGCCTGGACCCTCTAGGTCCATTATGATGCCAAATTTATAAGAGTTGGGGTGTCTAGGGAACCATCGGTGAGTCATGAGGATGCTGATGCCGGTGGAAAGGTGTCACCTTTCGGTGCCACCGACCGGCCTCACCGATCGTTTCCACACATCAGTCTCACTGATTAGTCTAACCTATTTGTCCAACTGATAGGGTTCAGTGATCAACATCACTAATCATCTTCACTAATCAGCCTCATCGATTATCTTCACTAATATGCCTCACTGTTCATCTTCATGAATCACCTTCAATGATCAGCTGAACTGATCAACTTCATGGATCATCTTCACTTATCATCTTCACCGATCAACTTCATAGATTAGATTCATTGATCATCTTAATAGATCATCTTCTCTAATTAGTTTTACTGAACACCTTCATGTATCAAGTTCACTAATACTCTTCATCAATCAACTTCATTGTTCAACTTCACCAACCAGTTTCATTGGTTTCATTAGATAATCAACTTCACCCTTGTCACCGATCAGTGTCTCACTGATCGGTCTCTCTGATCAGTTTCATTGATTCGCTTCACGGACCAAATTCTCCATTTAGTTTTAATACTCAGCTCCACTCGATTGGCTTCAGCCAATCAAATACACCGATTAGTTTCACTGATCAAATTCCCCTAATCGGCTTTACCTGATCAGCTTCACCCAATCATCTACACTAATCAAGTACATAGATCAGATTTTCCCGATCAGTTTCACCTGATCAACTTCACCTAATCTGTTCCTCTAATCGGTTAGACTAATCAGCTTCACCCGAGCTCCTTCACCCAATCAACTCCAATGATATGTTTCACTGATCCACTCCACGGATCTGCTTCACCCGATCAACTTCACTGATCAACATCACGGATCAACTCCACTTATGCGCTTCATAGATCAACTCCACCGATCAGCTTCACCTATTCTACTTCACCTGATTTTCATGACCCATCAGTTTCACAATCGTTCTCACTGATTGGTTCCAACATAGGGGTGCCATGTTTTTTGTCCCCAGCTTTCCAATAACGACTCTTTTTTTTTCTTATGCCCTTTAATTTTATAAAGTCCAATTTAAGCCCATAAATAATGTTTCAAATCCCCAATAAATTAGGGGACCCTTGACTTACCAAAATGTGTTACCTACCACAATCTTTTTCCGAATTTTATATCTTCTCATTTTTTCTAGTTTATCCTCTAATACGCACTTATCTCCAATAAATGGAAATATATTAACTCACAACTATTATCTCCACAGTCTACAAGGATTATTAATAAATCCCAATAAATTATAATGTGTGAATCCTCCCACCTATGTGGTTAAACTACATTCTTCTTTTTAAGAACTTTCATATTACACCACATGTATCTCTAGGATCAGACCTTTTATCACCAACGATCTTCTATATTCATGGTATCATTCATTTAATTTGTGTTTTTGAAGTCCCTCTCCTAGATATTAATCATTCTCGCATGATAGAGCCCTTCCTAATAACCCTTAGAGTCCTTTGAGTTCTTATTCTATAAGTCAGGCATCCCTGGTTCTTAGTGTGATGAGAAAAACTACAATCCAAGATAATATAGGTATGGTTTATTCCATCATTTCTCTTTATTTTGTATCATGAGGGGCGGTTTTAATGATGTTCAATGAGGATGAAGATTAAATTAACATTAATGAAAATAATAATTGATCCTTAAAAGAATGAAGGTGTAGGAATGGTGATGTTGTTGTTTAGTCATTCATTGGTTGTTATATTGTGAATTTAATGGTCCATTTTCCACTGAAAATCATGATCGTTTTTGGTCCATACGTTCACACTAATGATCCTCTATTTTTCTATTTAATCATGTGATCGATTGGTTATTACATTGGAACTGGTTAATCACATTAACTCGGTTTATTAAATGGATTCCGAATGAACATGAATCCTTGTGAGATCACCACAGTTAAAAACAGAAAGAATAAACATAATGAATGGTGTGGTGAAATATGTAAAATATATGTTCTCAATTCTGGTGACATGATTGGTGGCTATGATTGATGAAGTGTGGGGACACAGGGAAGAGAATGGAACATCTGGTTGAAGGGTTGTTGGATTTTGCATGTAAGGCTGTGGAACAGTAATTTGGGGATTGGTTTGGTTCCCGTACATTGAGGGATGTCACAGATCCCTTTTTTTGTTGGGACATTACAAGAGAACCAGGTGTGAATGCTTCAGAGCATGCTTGGCTTTTTTGTTTCCGTTGATGTTTTTGACTTGTGGCTATGCCTGATTAGATTCCTGGCAGTGAAGAACTATTTTAAATGAAAATAACATTAAAATGATAATGATAATGGGTTCAATGGGAGATTGTTTCCCAGAAATTGGTTGTGTTATGTTTGTGGTTGTTGTGTATTTGTGCATACAGGGATAACAACACGAGTGGTTGTGTTTGGGGTGTTTGTCTATTTCATAACCCATATGTTGGTATGAGTGTTTAATTTCCTATATATAAAATTCATAGTTTTTTGGATTCATATACTCACCCCATTCATGATGAGATCTTCGTCCGGAACACCACCATTTCATGGGGGAGGGTGTTCTCCCCAACACTATTAGGATTCGCTGGTTACTAGCTACATTCTTCTACTTCTCCCAGGTTTCCCAAGATTATTTTTGTAGGGTGTGAGGACCTAAGGTTCATTATGGCCTAAGACACATCGGGTAGGGTGTGTTGTGGTGGTTGGTCTAGGTGTGTGTGGGTAGGATTTTCTCCGAAGTGTCTTCGGGATGAATATTTTGTGTTTTTAGGTGTGGTAGTGGTTGTTTTATACCATGTGTCTTTGGGCATGGCAGTGGTTATTATGTCCCAGGTGTCTGTGGGCGTGGTTTTGTGTGTTTTTGGGGGACCAGTTGTCGATGGGTGGGGTGTGTAGTTGTGATGGCCCATAATGTAGTTGTTGGAAATGTAGTGGGACTACAGTGAGACATGTGGGGGGGGGTCTAATGCATATGATGCCCTAAATGACTGGTGGGAAAGCAGTGCAGGGTACCCAAATATTTGTGACCAATTACTGTTAAATTACATGATTATCGTTATTTAGGGAGTGTTCCTTGGATAGACTGGATGGATATATTCCTTAATGGGTGATTGGGTTATATATATTTATCACGGGGAATTATAAATCCACCCCACTTGTGTACATGAGATTTTTCTCCCTACTGAGTATACCTTTATAGTCACCCTAGGTATATAAAACTAAATTCATGATTCCAAGAAGAACTTTTGAATGTCCCAGAAATTACAATCTCGTTCTACCAGAGTTTATGTTCCTTCTTTTAATTCTATTGGTAATTTCATATTGAATATAATTGTATTTTTTTCAATTTACACTGAACATTCATGTAGGAAAAATGTTTGGCCTTACTCTTAGTTTTTATTTTGGAGTTGTTTGGTTTTTATATTTTTCTATAAAATGGTAATTACTTCTATATTATATTTGATTTTATAACCTTTGTGCTAGTCACCACTTTGGTACATATTGAAGGTGGGACTTATGGTGTCATTATCTCTTTTTCAAATTGCATAAAGAAGGGTCTGGAAGTTTGTTATCCCTTCCCTCATCTTGGTGATGGTGGGTCATGATTGAATGGTATCAAAGGGGGTGGTTGAGTGATAGGATATATTATGGGGTTAGTCATAGTGAGGATTGCATGGGATGGTAAGGAAACTGTCATTAGGAAATCATGGTTAATCAAATAGGCTATGGAAGACTGTCTAGGATACTAGATTTTAGCCCCCCCCCCCCCCCCCCCCCCGTGATCTGATGCATGGAATCTAGGGCTATAAAATTACTAGTTGAGGCAACACTAAATGTAGCATAGAGATTCTATGAAAGGTACATGCATCATGATGAATTTTCTTCTTTTGTGTCTTGGGGTTTTTGGGATTTTGAAATAAAAAAAATAAAATATTATAAGGAATTTTAAACACTTCTTGGGCTTAGGCATTTCTTGTTTATCTTTTAGCTATGGAACCCAGATAACGCCCACAATTAGTGTGGGAGATTGAGGCCCAAGAGGATGCATTGGTCGATCAATAGAGTATTGAACAAAGATGAAATATAAGAGAAGTGCCAAAATACTCTAAGTTACACCAAGTTGAAGACCCTCAGGATGTATAATGGATGTGTTTATGACTTGTATATAGATAGTTGGCATGAGAATATGGCGATCACATTTACCTTGATTAGTTCTCTGAGAGATTACATAGTTCTATTTGTAGTTAGTCAGACAAAAGGAGTAGTGTGTCAGTGGTGGACGCTCTACCTTAGAGATAGGATGGAGACTAAGGTTTGTGGGATGACATAGAGAAGGAGTTCCGGGAGGAATTCCATTCTTCTATGATAAATGCTGAGAAGAAGTACAAGTTACTCTCCCTCTAGAAAGGAGTATGTTAGTGAGGGGGTTGGCGATCAAGAACAAGGATCTCCTTCATTTTTCATCAGAACTTTTTCTGGATGAGCAGTCTTGTGTGAGAAGTTAAGAGGAGTCACTCCAACCATCTATTCAGTATATTGTTACTACCTTCACTATACTGACATTTTTGTAGTTCGAGAAGAAGGCTGATGTTGTGGAGAAGATGCACACGTTAGGAGGTGTTTTTTTAGAGTGGATCTTGTTTGGTTCATCAAATGAAAATGATGAAAGTACGTGGCCTCTAGAATTATGGTCTTCTAGGTGTCAGATAATGGGGAGCAGGCCTCACTAGTTCCCATTTCGATTTCACTATCCTCATCTTTTCTCTATGGGCCTAAGACTGTGATTTTTTATCGATGGTAGGTGTGGGAACCCTCAGAATGAATGAACAGAATGAGTTTAGTATTATAGGGTTATAACAGGCCTAGTTCCCAACTCAACATCACATGTAGCTAGGAAGACCCTTTCAGCAGTTGTAGCATGGACAGTGTGCTCCCACTCTTCTAAGGGAAGACAATGTCAGAGGAAGCCGACCACAGGGAAATCCTCAGGGAACTCAATCAGGGGGTGGTTGATAAGGCACCTGATAGCTGAGGGATGGAGGAGATGGGTGTGGTAAGTTTCATGCCACGGAGGTAGCAGTTCAATTTGGGACGTAGGTTATTCAAGGTGAGATCAACTTGTTTATAACTCTTGCATGTGCCTTGTTTGATTCATAATATTTTCACTCCTTTGTTACAAGCAGTCTAGCCCATTATTTGGGAATAGACATAGAGAGACTATCTTTTCCATGGTGCTGAGTATTCTATTTTGGGGTAAAAATAACCTATTTTATGTTTTTAGATCTTCCAGAATGATGTTGTTGTAATATCCGTTTAGTAGGGATCACCTTCTATAGAAAAAGTTTCCACATGATGTCATCCTAGGAAACAACTGCCTGTTTTTCATACATGTTGTTATCAACTACTTCCAGATAATGTTCACCGTTTGATATGTTAACAGACATCTTGTAGAAGACATTAGTGATTGGGGTTTCTAGGATTGATGTTGGCGAGTGGAGCCCCACCTATCTTTGTTAGTTGAGATGTTGGTGGAGTCAGCATACACAAAGATGGTGGAAGATCTAAGATTAGTAAGATAGTTCCTAGAAATTTTTACCAATTAGGATGTGACTCTACCCTCTTGATATGAAATTTTGTTTGGGATTGAATTACATCCTAGGGTATGTTCGATTTCGATGGATCCTTATCGGATGACGCCTTTTCCGATGTTTGAGTTGTGGATCCTGATTGGGGATCTGATGATGTTGGGTTTTTAATGACACAATGTGTCTGCATGTGGTGATATAGTCTTGGTTTCAAAGAAGGAAGATGGTTGTATTAGGTTGTTAATTGTATACCAGTGACTGAATCATGTAACAATCAAAAACCATTACCTTATCACATGGATAAATGATCTATTTGGCTAGTATAGGAGAGCAAGTTGGTTCTCTAAGAATGATCTGTGGTCTAGGTATCACCAGTTAAATGTGAAAGATGGTGATGTCCAAAATATTTCTTTCACATGTAGGTATGAGGACATAATGTTTTTAGTCATTCCATTCATTGTTACAAACGCACCTGCTATGTTCATGGGGATCATTACCTCTTTTTTCCATGAGTTTCAAAAACCATTTTTCATTGTGTTCATTGATGACATCCTCATCTACTCATGATCACGTGAGGAGAAAATTGATCACCTCAGGATGGTCTGGGATATCCTTCTACACTGCCATCTCAATTGGATGTTTTCCAAGTGATTGTTATTGACCTGATAAGTGCACATGGACATGTTGTGTCTCTGTAAGGGTAGCAGCAGATCAGTCAAAGGTTAAAGCAGCTGTTTCTTGGTATTCACCCAAGAACGTGATGCAGGTTCATATTTTCCTGGGTGTGGAAGCCAATTATTGGAGATTCATACATAAATTATCCCGAGTTACATCTCATTTGACAACAATTTCCATAATGGACCAGGCCATCATATTGATTGAGCAGTGCCTAGAAGATTTCAGATATCTGAATGAATGGTTGTTAAATTCTCCAGTGGTCATGTATTTCGGAGGAATGGGTGTTTTTGGAGTTGTTTTAATATTATTATGGACATGAATTGGGGTGTGTGTTCAGGGAAGAGTAGGGATAGATCTCATATGGCTCTTGGAAGATATGTATAAATTTTATTAACTATTCCACCCATGAACTGGATCTTCTAGTATTAGTAGTCAAATTGATGTTGTAGTGGAATTATCGCAATGAGGAACACTTTTTTGTCTTCACAAATAACAAGAATTTGAGGCATTTCATTGCCCACTGGGACATGAACATGTGGTAGTGATAGTGGGTGGATTTTCTCTGGGACCAGGACTACAAGAACTATAAAATTTAAGGTAAGGGTAATGTGGAATCCTATTGCTATAGTAGGATTTCATAGAAGGATGCTGTTTGAGAGTCAACAGATGCTTGGATGGCAACGAAGGAGTTGGATGGATTACACCTGGATACATGGGTGAATGGTGGTAGGGGATATGTTTTTCAAATGACTGTGCAATCCTAACTATTGTGGAAGGTAGATGATTCTATGTCGGGAGACATAGAGGGTGAAGTGATTCATGGTCGGGTTGACAAGGGTAATGCTCTGGATGGGTGGTCGGAGGATGGTAATAATCTAATTCTTTTACATGGTAAGTTGTTTGTCCTAGATATGATGTATGGGGGTAGTTCTTCTTGAGATCCCTAAATCACCCCTACATGTACACCTAGGGGTTTTCATGATGGAATGTGGTCAAAGGGAACTAATTTGATGGCATGGGATAAAATATGTAGTGGAAGAGTATGTGGAAAGGTGCCTACTGAGTCAGTATGTGAAGTATGAACACTACATACTTGGATGATTGTTGCATACTATAGACGTCCCCAAGTTGATGTTGGCTAACATATCTAGGGATTTCATCATAGGACTACCTATGGTTCAAGGATTTTGTGATGCTATCTGGGTAGTGGTAGACGAGTTGGAAAAATAATCTCACATCCTAGCAATCAAGGAGTCGAGTGCGGTGGATACCTTATCACAGAGAAAAATTGATGAGGTGTTGCGGTTGCATGGAGTACTAAGGTCCATTGTCTCGAATCGGGATGTACAATTTACCTCACAATCCTGGAGGGGTTTGTAGCATGCTTTTTGTACCTAGCAACGGATGAGCACCACTATCCACCCCCAGATAGATCGGCAGATAGAGGGGACCATCTATATGTTGAAGGATATGCTTCTAGCATGTGTTCTTGACATTGGGGGATCATTGGTAAAATGTTTTACCTTTGTAGAGTTTTCATACATTAGTTGGTATCAAAATACTATTGGCATGGTAAAATATGAAGATTGACTAGGTGGTTGTGTCATTTTCCCATGTGCTGGACCAAGGGTGGAGATATAGGTTTTCATGGCCTAGAGGAATTCCAGAGAACAACAGAGAAGGATTAGCCTGTGCGTCAGAGGATGAAGGCATCCCAGGACCGAAAGAAGTTCTCTGCCAACTATTGGGGGAGGCCATTAGAGGTCAAGGTTGGAGACCATGTGTTCTTGAAGGTTTACCCTTAATGTGGGAAGAGAATGTTGGGCATGGGGAGTAAGCTCTCTCCTAGGTTCATCAAACATTTCGATGTGCTATGGAGAGTTTGTAAGGTGGCATATCAGCTGGTGTTTCCACCTTAGTTGGAAAGTATCAATGATGTTTTCCAAGTCTCAGAGATTCTCCAATATCTACATGTGGACTCCTTTGTCATTGACATGGGATAGTTTGATATACGGGATGATGTTGTGTTCATGGAGTGACCAGTAATAATCGAGGATCGAATGGAGAAAGTGCTTCATGGATGGGCCATCCATTTGGTTACTATGATGTAGAGACATGTTGGACTCTAGAAGAGTACATTAGAGTGAGAAGCTCAGATGCATGTCCAGTAACTAGAGCTGTTTGGAGTTACTATTTCAAGACTTCCTTATTGATCATGTTTTAGTGACTTGCTATTTTATAATGTTAACATTGTTTCGTTATGAGATAAGTTGTTTCTATTACCTTATGTATGTGTATGAAAATTCCAAATGTGTGCGGAAGGGAGAACCTCATTCCTAATCAAGACGCATCATCACATATGTGATTGGACTCATGCTGGCGATTCAGTGTCACCCAAAGTGGATCGTATCTTAATATAGAGAGAGGAACTACCATAATCAGGTTTCAAGACAGTGTGATCGTTGGTGTTATTATGGTGGTTTGGGGGTGGTCTCTACCCAAGAGGAATCTTCTAATATGGGTGTTCGGACCCCTCACTGTTATTTGGGTTACTCTCAAATTCCTGACGAAGTCTATAGTTTTAGAGGTATCTTATGTAATGGCCTGGAACCTGCTGGTCAATTACATTGCCAAATTTCTATATATCTGGGTGTTCTTGGAACCATCAGTGAGTCGAAAGGATTTCAATGTTAGTGGAAACGCCTCACCGTGGTGTCACCTCTCAGTGCCACCGATCAGTCTCACTGATCAGTTCCACCAATCAATCTCAACAATCGGCGTCCCAAAGATCAGTCTCACCATTCCTTATGACCTATCTGTCTCACTAATCTACTTCACCGACCATCTTCAGTGATCAATATCACTGATCGTCTTCACAAATCAGCGTCACTGATCAGTTTCACCAATATACTTCAACAATTTTCTACACTAATCTCGTTCGAAGATTTGTTTCAATAATCCACATTACAAATCTGCCTCACTAATAAGATTCAGTGATTACCTTCATTGGTCCAAATCACAGATCGGCTTCACCAATCTACTTTAGTGGTCATCTTTAGGGATCATTTCATTATTCAACTTCACTATTGAGCTTCACTAATCAGCTTCACCGATCTCACCGATCAGTGTCTCACTGATCAATCTCACCAATCTGCTTCACTGATCATCATCACTCATCTACTTCACCGATCAGTTATATGAAACTGCTTCACCGATCACCTTCACCAATCAGCTTCACATATCAAATTCAATGACCAGCTTCTCCTGATCTACTTCCCCCGATCACATACACTAATCAATTTCACTTATTCGCTTCACCTGATCTGATGCATCTGATTAGCTTCACCTCATCAAATCAGCCCATCTATTTTACTTATCTACATTACCCGATCATCTTCACACGATCATATTCACCTGATCATCTCCACTGATCGGTTTTACTGAACAGCTTCACCTAATCATCTTTACCCAATCTGCATCACCTGATCAACTCCACCGACCTGTTTCATTGAGCAGCTTCACCAGTTCTGCTTCACCCGAATAGCTCCACCAATCTGTTTCACTGATCAGCTCCATATATCCTCTTCACCTAATCATCTCCACCAATTATCATCACTAATTAGCTCTACCGATCATCTTCACCCGAATATCTTCACCAAATCCACTCGACCGATAAATTCCACCATAGGGGTGTCAGGATATCACTCCCATGTTTTCCCATAAATCCTCTTTTAAGTCATATTAACCTTTTTAATGTGCATTAAGTCTATTTTGTGAACTTAAATGATGTTTTAAATACCCTAATAATGGGTGGCCCTTTGACATACCATAATATATGTCATGTCACACAATTTTTCTACATTGTACTACTTCCTTTGTTTTCCAGTTTCACCCCTAATACATGTTTCTCTCCGTTTAAAGGAAGTAAATTAAATCAAATTATTTATATCTACTATATTGTAGTATAATTATTAAATCCCAATAAATTATAGCATTGAAAACTGCCCATCCATGTGGTTAAACCATGATCTTATTTTTAATAACATTGAGGGGGCACTTCTCGTAACTCTAGGATCATGACGTTTATCACCAGAGTTCATCTTCTTATGTGGTCTCTTTCATTTTCATGGTTCGTTTGGTATCCCACTTCTAGATAATAATTGCGAACCTATGCTAGAGCCTTTCTTCTCACCCTTGGAGTCAATGGGGTTCTCCATATGCAAGTTGGACATCCATAATTCTTGGCATGAGGAGAAAAACCTTGATCCTTTATCATCCATGTAGGGGTTCTTCCATCGCCTCTTATTAATATGTATCATGCGGGGTGGGTATAATGATGTTCCCTGGAGACGTAGATGAAATTAAATTTATAGATTATAATAACTCAATGGTAAAATAATGAAGGGTGAAAATGGTATTGATTTTCTTTTTTTATACCTTTTTTGGTATGTTGTGAATTGTATGGGAATTTTCCACTAAAAAACATGGTCATTTGTGGTCCTTCCTTGTACACTAATTATCATCTATTTTTCTAGTTAATCTTGTGATTGATTGGTTGTAACATTGAAGATGATTAATCACATAAACCCAATTGATTATATGGACGCCCAATGAACATGAATACTTTTGTGATCACCCTCGTTAAAAAAATAGAAAGAAGGAACATAATGAATGGTGTGGTTAAATCTGAAAAACATCCTCGATCTATTTTTGTGTTATGTGTGGTGGATATATTTCATGATGTGTGGGCGACGTGGATGTGAATGGAACCTCTGGTTGAAGTGTTGTTGGTTTTTGAATTTGATGTAGTGTAGAGCCTTATATCGGTCCATGGATTGGTTCACTACATTAAGGGATCTCATGGATCTCTTTTGTGGTTTTGACTTTACATGAGAACCGGGAATGAGTTATTGAAATCTTTCATTTATTTTTTTATTTCAGTTGTTGTTTTGGGCTTATGTTAATGCCTAATTAGTAGTTGGGTAGTAAAGAATAGTTTTAAATAAAAATCTCTTTAACAATATATTGAGAAAGGGTACAATTAAGGATTGTTTTCTAGAAATGGGTTGAGCTTTGGTTGTGGCTATTGCATATTTTTTCATGTAGGGATAGAAGGGAGAGTGGTTTTTTATGGGACGTTTGTCTTTTTCAGAACCCTTAGGTTTGGATGGGGGTTTTGTTTTTAGTATATATAAATCTTAGTTATTTTATTTCATATACGCACCCTTCCCATGTTGAATACTTCGTTCTGAACACACCCATTTAATGTGAGAGGGTGTTTCTTCCAACATTCTTATGAGTGGCTGTTGATTATTCCTTTTTTGCTCTGTCTCCCTGGGTTTCCCAAGATTCTTCGGGATGCCTTGAACAGCCTAAGGTGTTTGAGTTGGTGGCCTAGAACCAACTAATTTTTACTTTATTCACTAATAAATACCTTATCACATCTTGATTTTTCTTCTACATGAAAATTCATGTGATAATGTCTTATGGATAGCTGTTGCATTAAAGGGTCATAGAGGATCCCTGCTATAATTAGAACCTGGAAGTGTCATAACACTGTTCTTCAATAGATGTTCTGTGTTTAGATGATGTTATTTAAGGGACCCAAATAATACAGGCCACTAGGGGTGAGGACTCATAAAACCATGAGGCACCTTCTCATTGTGTGTACCCTTTGTAATATTAAGGAGGATACTATGAGTACGAGACCCACCAGTAGGAAATCCACATTTCATAGTTTCATTGGATGTTCCTAAGTGCGGACAAGTTCATTTGCCATTAGACATTAAGATTATTATTAATGGGTATAACAACTCAAACCATTATATATATTGGTGAAAACTATGATAAAACACTGTTCTCAGTGAGGTAGGATACGTTGGGTGCATCATTAGTGATACATCATTAATAAATAATGCGTGAAAGGATTTTTCAATTCTATTCCATAATAGAAGAAGATATCTTAGGACCTTTGATGGAATTGATATTTCCTATATAAATCTGTACCCATTGTGAGGAATGGGAATGTTCAATTCTAGGAATTCAGATAAAGAATAATCGAGCACATGGGTTGATGGAACTAGCATGCAACACGATGGATTCTCGATATCGAGACAACGGGTTTATATTACACAGTAATCGTTCAAAGGAGGTGACCCATCATTTCAGCATTAACTTCATTCTCTATGGGTGCCTTGGCATGTTTCTAGATGCAAACATTGGACTTTTGGTAGGCTCTGACTAATGCCACTGAGAAAGAGGCCTTGAAGATCAAACACAATGTTTGTCCAAGTATTTTACTTAAATATTAATTTTACAATTTTAATAAATATTATTCCGTATTGTGGTTTAATAATTATTTAAGGATTCTTGATCACATTTTTTTGACAGTAGTTATTAAAGACAATATATTATTGGAGAAATAATATATTTATTATCAAGTAATGTAGTGATATTTATTTTAGAAATAAATAGCCATTATTAAAGGTCGAATAAATATTGTGTAATAAATAATGAAAAATGAAAAATCAAAAGTACACGTTTTGTATATTAGTTATACAGGCCGTGTATTTTTCTACTAATTTATGTGAAATAATAATATTTATTTAATTATATAATATTTGTTGTAATTTTTTGGGTGGACGTTAGGTAATAATAATAGTCAACTGTTATTATTAGACATGGGGTATTACAAAGAATTAAATGAAATGAATTAATGCTTTTGGGTAATTAATTTATTTTATTATTCTATGTGATTAAAATACACAATTATATATTTCTCATTAGCCTAGACATTTTTTGTTACTTTGTGCCTAACAGATCTAGAGAATGTTCCCAATATAATAGATAACATTTTTCTTCCCAGAACACTCTCAAGCTATGAGAGAGAGATCCACCTCCACCAGAGCAAGGAGATCGAAGGAGGACATCACAAGTGAAGGATCTTCCATGCTAGCACCCAAAGATCCCTTCAACAAAGTCCAGAGATAAGTGGAGCATATGTGGATCACCACTATAGGAATATTACAATTGGATTCTACGATGCAATTACAGATCCCAACAGATCTTGACCGGAAACATAAACAAAGAAAGAAATCCATCAATGTAATTCTTGTCAATTAATTAAATTAATTATAACAATCATATGATGATCATATCTATGGTTCCAGGACACCCCTATTTCCATTTTCGTTCTTTATTCTATTCCTATGATCTGTTGTTTTATTATCATGAAAAAACACAGATTGATCATTGTTAACGCTAAAATTTAAGGTGGGTACACACACTAATGTGCTTCTACTGCACCTATATCCTTCAAGTTGTATTATATAATTGTTATATCATTGATTATACTTATTTATTTTTTCATTGTTGGATTATACATTTAATAATTTAGTCTATTGTATTCAAGTTAATCGATATTTTAATCTGAATCTTGAGATCTGTTCATCCTCTCTCGTTTCATCTTCACCTTACAGAAATGAATTTTTCGTTTAATTTAGATAAAAATAAAATTGAGGATATCATACAGAGATGCCAAATTTTCCTGGCCATACTCTACCAGAATGCATGAACTGTATTCTGTAGAACACGTCGTGTAGTCTTTGTTCAAGGCATTGGACTGGTCCGCCAAATCATGCAGTGTGTTGGAGTATTTCTTATTCTTAAATGACACTGTTTGTTGACCGGGAACATGTGGGACACAGTTCTTAGATTACACGCCATGTGGTACACTTAACACGACGTGTAGACCTTTCGGGTTAGGGTTGGACTATGTACCCTGAACACGGATTACCCAGCTGGAAACCATGCAACACGGATACAACACATCGTGTGGCTCACTGAACACACTGTGTACTCATAAACAATTCTGAAGTACATCTATATGCCACTTCCTCAGGTGTGTACTTCAAATTGATGGTGAACAGAAGTACACATAGTGTAGTCGAAACTACACACTGTGTACTCATCCAAATTATTAATTTTTATTCATATGAATTATTTTATTATATAAACCCTTGAGACGTGTACCATAGTTCAACCATAAAGCTAATTCACAACATGTGGTGTGTGTTTTGTATATATGTGATTAATTTGACATATGTGTACGTTTCATTTCCAATAATTGGATATTTATGAACGAGAATTCACCGAGTTTCCTCCAAGATACATTTATGGTACAATGATTATTTTAACTAATTTTTTTTTGTTTAAAGTAATAATGGATGAGAATATCCAGAAAATTCAGAAAAAGGGCTTAAGATAATATTATTGATTAATTTAAGATAATTAATTGATTCGAGAGTGATTTTTCTTTAACAAGAATGATTAAAAAATTGAATGATAGTTTTATTTATGAATAAATACCATTGCATGCATGGATGATCATGAGCTTGACAAAGACCTTTGTATGTTAATGGTTTCTTATAATTTATTGATATAAAATAAATTTGTTGGCCTATGGGCCTTCTACTTATTAATATGTATGGAATGCATGCCCAAAATTTATTTTATGTAAAACCCCATTTTACCCCTCTCTTGTGTGTCAGATAAAAGCATATATATTGGATGGAGCATCTATGCTAATGGAGGCAGCTCATGTTTGGATCCATGGTGAAACCAATTCAAGGAGATACAAAGGTTGATAGGTGGAAAGTTGTAAACACGAACCCAAAAGATTCAAGGCGTTTCACCCCTAGGTCTTGGGGTAGTTTATAAAATGAAAGATATCCTAACCAATAGAACATGATCATGATCATACCATTTATTTTATTTCTATTAGTAGCATGGTTTATTTATTTTCGGTGTGTTGTCACAATCAAACAATTAATTAATTAGACAAGCATGCAAGACAAAACTAAAATAAGACTGGATTATGTGTACAATATTATCATTGACATAATTAGTCATATAATAATATCCCACTTAATATTAACATGCATGTAATCAAAGATAATAAAATGGAAGTTTACTTATAAGTATAAAATCCCTCATAGAAAATATTATGCCAGTATAGCTTTCCACAATCATGGGTAGAATCGAAGCATACATCAAATTGCATGACCAAACAGAGTTGGGGTGATTTCAATTATCGGGGAATTCTAATTCAAGGGTTTGGGGTAACATGAATTGGTTTTTATCGAGGGTTGACTACTATTGCAGGACTTGGTGTGACCAAGAGGCAAAGGTTGAGGAAATTCAAAATAAAAGGATTTTAGGATTGGGGAGTCCACTCAGCAGATCAAGATGATACGAGTTAATGTAGTAGGCATTTGTAATTCTTATTGGAAACCCATGAAGCTTCTTGACCAACCCTAGCTAGGGTAATGTGAAGGGAAATGTGGAACCATTCCACTAGAATATTCAGGCAAAAAAATACTCTGAATTCAATGGTGAGGGCTATTAGGTTTCGATAAAATAGTGGTAGACTAATAAATATTAATTAATTTATTTGACACAGTGTTATCATAATAAAGTACTGACCCTTTTCTAATCATAATTTTTAGAATGGAAAAAAATGACTTCAAACATATCATTGTGGACTATTCCCATGAATAAAATCTTCTCATCGACAATAATTTCCAACATCAGCAGAGGCGTTTATGCCTCTTCATTCTCTATGAGAGGGAATTGTATGTGTTGGAAGAGAATGTTCCAATTGTTATAGAGAAAGAGGCTAGTTACAAGGAGCTATCTCTCTATATGAAAAATATGGATGACACCACAGATTTCCAATGTTTCATGCTATCGGACATGTCTAATGAACTTTTAATGAAACATGAAAACATGGACACATATATCATGATGTATTAACATAAGGATATCTACCAAGAGAAGGCAATAGATGAGATATAAGAGATCTCCAACGCATTGGTTAAAACTATTCTTGGAGACTCTATGCCAGCTGGGCATCATGTCATCGTGCTTATTGGCTACATTGTCTACTTAGACATCTTAGGGATTATGGTCATGGATGAATTGAATATATATCACATCCTATCATCACTGCCCTAGACTTTCACTAGCATTACTTTTAACTATGACATGAGAAACAATGAGAAGAGTCAATCGAAACATCTGATCTTAATTCTCCTGGTATATAAGAACATGGGGCATGAAAAACAAGTACTTCTTATGGTGAATAAGATAATGAAGGACTAGGAAAAGGGGAAATTGACTTATAAATGGTTTGAATCCCCCCGAGCATCATCCCTAAACAAAGGGGAAGATCTAGAGGAAGGGCAAGGAATGATTGGTAGTATGTTTTTAATATAGAAAGCCCAACCCCTGGAGAAGGAATAACACCCAAAAGAATGGGGAAGCTAATGGTGTGTTTATTATCGAGTGTAATATCTCCATTTCTACACATTGGGTATTTGATACATCATGTGGGGATCAGATCTATATTCAAATGAAGCAACAAATTAGATTTAGAAAAATTTCTAGAGAAGAGGTGGATCTTACAAATTCGAATGGCGTGAGGATGTCTGCGTTGGAAATTGGTGATTACCACAACACATTCAAAACTGAGATGATTCTTGTTTTACATAACTTTTATTATGTGCCTAGTGTTACCAGAAACATAATTTCGTTATCATGTTAGGATATTGGTGGATTTATTTTCATGTTTTGAAATACAGGTTTCTTCTTTTATAAGAACAAAATATGTTATGGTATGGCGAATTAATGAGATTGGTAGTAGGTATTAAATTACGAAAACCAAGTGTTGGTAATTGTTTACTAAATAAAATCACATGAATCATACATCAACCAGTTGTGGAATAACTATATCAGTCTTGTAATTGAGATTTTCTTAACACAACTCTACCGAGATGTGTATTTAGATTCTACTGAGCTAAAACAACTTGACACCTGTCACACTCGACTACAAGGTAAAATGAACAAGCCTCCATTTGGTGGACATGGTGAGAGGGACATAAAACTTCTAGGATTGGTGCACACATATGTGTGTGGACCATTTCCAGTAAAATCTAGAAGTGGATATTATAACATATTTAATTTTTCTAATGATTTGAGTAGATATTGGTATGTCTACATAATTAAGTATAAGTAATAATACTAAAGGAAAATTATGGAATACAAGGATGAAGTAGAAATCATCTTGGTAAGATGATAAATAATATTCGATTAGATCTAGGTGGAGTATATATGAACAGATATTTCATCAATCTTCTATGGGAATCTGGGATTCTATATCTACTCACTCCGCCATATACACCATATTGGAATGGTGTTAGTGAATGTAGTAACCACACCTTGTTTGACATGGTTAGTTTGATGAAGAGTCTTATAGATTATCCATTATCCTTTTAAGGATATTCATTATAGATTGTATCATACACATTAATCCAAGTTCCAACTATGGTGGAAAATGGAATTCCCTTCGTGTAATGGAATGGAATGAAACACATTTTTTCACACACACATGTATGGGGATGTGAGTCTTTTTTTAAGGCCATCATAGGCAATAAACTAGCACCCCAGGGCATGGAGTGTATTTATATAGGATATCCGAAGGAAACAAAAGAATATTACCTATATTACCCTTCACACAAGAATGTTATTGTCACCAAAGAAGTTGTATTTCTTGAGAGGGAGCACATCCTCAAAACGGATAGTGGGACCAATATTGACTTTGATGAAGTTGATGCTCAAGATACCCAAGATTTGGTACATGAACTACCTCCAAAGGCCCCCATGGATGAAGATCTAGAAACATAAATTCTTCCTTGGAGCTCAAGAGAGGATAGATTACTGGAGAGATTTGGATTCCTTTTCACCGGGAATGGCGAATCATTGTTGTTGGACAATGATGAACCTCTCTCCTACAAGGAAGTTGTAGAAAGCTCCAAATATTTAATATGGCTATAAGATATGAATTATGATATGGATTCAATGTATCAGAACTACGTATGGGTTCTGTTCGATGATCCGGTTGATATAATGCCTATTGGATTTAAATGGGCATTCAATAAAAAACTAGTCATGGAAGGTCAACATAGCACCTATAAAGAAATCCTAGTGGCTAAAGTATTCAAACAGTGTTATGGAATTAACTATGATGATGATTTCTTTCCAGTTTGCATGTTTAAATACATAATAATCATACATTTTATAACATTTTACCAACACTTTGAGATTTGGAAAATGGACGTCATCATAGACATCCATAACGGGAACCTTCAAGAATATGTTTATATGAGACTACTAGAAGGGTTAGTGACACCATGTGAATCCAAACATGTTTTCAAGATGCAGAAATCCATTTATGGATTAATGAAAGAATCCAGATCAGAGAAAATTCAATTAAATGAATTCGTAAAGGAATTGGTGTTCATTAAGAACTAATGTGATCCATGTGTTTATAAATAGTCTAATGAGAATGTGGTAATCATCCTAGAAGTATATTTTGATGACATATTGCATACTTTCAATGATGTACCACTCCTATAGTTAGTTGGGGACTGGTTCAACAACAGTTCTTCCATGAAGGACTTGGGTTTAGCAGCCTATATTCAAGGAATCCAGATCATTCGTGATAGATACAAGAGGTGGTTTGGACTAAGTTAGGTTATACATATTGACCAAATAAAAAAGTGATTTATTATGGAAAAGACCTATGGGGGATTGGTTCTAGAGTCACATGGCCTGCATCTTTCTAAAAAAATCATCCTTAGAAAAAACAAGAGAATGTTATAATGAGTAAGATCCCATATGCTTCGTCTATAGGATCCATCATGTATTACATCTTCTATACCAAGAATGATGTTGCCTATGTACTGATCATTGTAGGATGATATCAAGAAGATATAGGAGAAAAACATTGGACTTTTATAAACACTATCCTAAAGTATATGAGAAGAAATAAGGATATGTTCTGTGTGTTTGGGGGAGACGAGGATCTTGTCATTAGACGGTATGCTAATTCTGGTTTTTAGACAGATCAGAACGATCTGAATTCATAATCTGGATATGTTTTCTGTCTTAATGGAGGAGTAGTGAGGTTGAAGAGTTCAATGAAACAAATTTTCACTGATTCTGCTGTGGAGTCCAGATAAATAGAATCTTCTAATACAACCAAAGATGACATATAGACTTGGAACAACTTCCATCAGCTTGATGTGGTGCCTAGAAGGAACGATCTTATTACATTATATTGTGATAATAATATAGGAGTGGATCTTTCAAGAGAACCCAGGTCACGTCAACAAACAAACCATATACTCTGGAAATATCAACTCATGGGGGATTTCTATCAAAGGGGTCATGTTTCAGTGAGAAGAGTGTCCCTGGATGAGAATTTGGATCCCATGAATAACAGACTATCTTTTTAGAAGAATGAATATCATGTGAGAGATAGTGGGTTAAATGTAGTTAGTAGATGGCTCTAGCCTAAGCAAGAGACTGTTGGAGTTTGTGGCCTAGAACCTACTGCACTGTACATTATTCATTAATAAATAACTGATCAAATCATGATTGTTATTCTGCATGACAATGCATGTGATAATTTCCTAATGATAGTTGTTGCATAAAAGCGTCATTGCAGATCCCTTTTATGATGAGAACCTAGATGTTCCATAACATTGTTCTTGAGTATATGTTCTATAGATGAATGATGTTATTTTAGGGACCCAAATAATACAGGACATTAGGTTTCAGGACTCTTAATACATTGAGGCACCTTCTCATGGTGTGCGCCCTTGGTAATATCTAGGAGGATATTATGAGAACAAGACCAGCTAGTAGGAAAGCCATATTTCATAGTGTCATTATATGCCTCTATCTACGGACATGTGTATGGGTTCATAGACTTTAGGATTATTATTAATGGGTATTAAAACTCATGCACTTCGGTGTACTGACAAAAACTGTGACGACACACTGTTCGCAGAGAGGTAGGTTATGTGGGGTGTGTCATGAGTGATAATGGTTTAATATATAATTCAAGAAAGGATTTGTACTTTTTGTTCTACAACGGAAGTAGATATATCTGGCCCTTTCATGGAAATGATAAAGCCTAAATAAATCAATTTCCATGGTGTGGAATGGGCATGTTCAATTGTCGAATGTCAAAGAAAGAATAATCGAGCACATTGGTTGGTGGCACTAGCACGCAACCGGTTTGATTCAAGGTATCGAGAAAAAAGGATTATATTACATGTTAAGCCTTTATAGGAGGTGAGACGTCATTGAAACATAAAATTATTTCTATATGGGATCCGTGGTGGGTTGTTAGATTCTAACCTTGTACATTAGGAAGGATCCACCTAATTCCACTGAGAAAGAGGCCCATAGGGTCACACACTATGTGTGCCCAAGTATCTCGGTTATATATATTTAAAAAGTTTAATAAAGATTATTCCCGATTGTGGTTTAATAATTATATGAGGATACCTGATCAGATTTATTTCAACAATATTTATTCTAGTGATTATAGTTTGGGAAAAATAATATATTTATTAGTGAGTAATGGAGAGATAATTATTTTGGAAATAAATAGCCATTATTCAAGTCCTAATAAATATGGTGGAGGAAATAAATAAAAATGGAAAAACAAAAGTACACTCCTAATATATAAATTATTCTTGTCCTGTAATTTTTAGGGAATTTATTAGAAATTATATTATTTATTTTATTAAATAATATTAGTTGTAATTCACTAGGAAGATGTCATGTAATAATAATAGTCAACTATTATTTTTAAAAATTTGGTATTACATAGAATTAAATGAAATGAATTAATTATTTTGGTTAATTAATTCATTTTATTATAATATGTGATTAATAATCCAAATAATATATTTCTCAATAGCCTAGGCATTTTAATTTGTGGTTGTGCATAACAGATCTAGAGAAATCTCTCAATCCAAGATAGAATATTCTTCATCAAATAACGCCCTCAAGCTACGTGAGATAGTTCGTCATCCACCATATCATAGAGATCAAAGGAGGACACCGAAAGAAAAGGATCTTTTTTGCTAGCACCTGAAGATCCCTTCGGCGACGTCTAGATATATGTGGAGCATGTGTGGATCACAACTAGAGGAATCCTACACTTGGATTCTATGATGCAATGATGGATCACAACAGATCATGACCACAATCTTCAATGAAGAAAGAATTCCAACAAGTTAATTCCTTTCAACTCATTAAATTAATTACAACGAACATAAAATGATCCAACCTATGTTTTCAAGAATCCACTATTTTCATTTTCATTCTACATTCTTTCTGACGATCCGACATTTTATTATAGTGAGAGATCATAGATTGATCATTGCTAACACTAAAATTAATGTTGGGTAACACCACCATTGTGCTTCCTCTATTCCCAGAAACTTAATATGGTTAAGATTGGACTAAGATAATTTGGGCAGGGTGTGTTGTGGTGGTTGACACAGGTGTGTGTGGGCTAGTTTGTTTCCCCTGTGTATTTAGGATGAGGCCCTTGTGTTTTCAGGTGTGGAAGTGGTTGTTCTGGCCCATGTGTCTTCAGGCGTGGCAATGGTTATTGTGTCCCAGGCATCTGCGGGTTTGGTTTTGAGTGGTTGTGACGGCCTAGGGGTCTATAGGTAGGGTGTATAGTTGGGATATCCTATAAGGTTGTTGTTGGGATGGAAGTGAGATTGTAGTGAGACTTTTGGTGGAAGTCTGATATATAGGATTTCCTAAATAACCAATGGGATAGCAGTGCGGGATACCCAAATATTGATGTTCTATTACTATTACTTTACATGATTTTCATTATTTTTTCAGTGTTCCTTGTTGAGGATGGGTGGATAGATTCCTTACAAGGTGATTTGATTATCCCTATTTCTCACATGAAATGATAATTCCTCCTCACTAATGCATGAGAGATTTTGATTTTCCCTTCTGAGTATACCTTTTTACTCACCGTACATATATAGAAAATCATGTAGGTTTCCAGGATGACATTGAGGAATGTGTCAGACCTTAATAGCTCGGGATTTAGGAGTCTTCATTTTTTTTTCATTATTTTGTCACATTCCATTGGATTTTTGTTGTTTTTTGAAGCACAATTCTATGAAAATTCATAATTGAATGGTTTTCTGGAATTACTCATACTTTCGGTTTTGGAGTTGTTTGGGTTTTACCTCTTATCTACCTATCTTTTTCTATAAAAGGGAATTCCTTCCACATTAAGTGTTATTTTATACCCTTTATGCTAGTACCCACTCTAATACCTATTAAAGGCGGGACTCAGGGGTCATTATCTATTCATTAACTTCATGAAGGAAGGGTCTGGATGTTTTTTGTTCCTTCTCTCATCTATGTGAAGGAAAATCATGATAATGGTTTTTTCATGGTATATCCTATTTGGGTTGTATTTGTTTTGGAAATTTTCACAATTATCCTCATTATTATAAATAAATATACGAGTGGAGTAATTAGTCATGAATACCCGATAGTCAATTCTAGTTAGGGATAATTTCATAGGATGCAAAATTTATCAATGTAGTAAATATTTTAGGTGGTTTATGTCAGTGTCCATTCATTAATCATGAGGATAACATGGTTCATGATACCATGGATGGAGATATTTGATAGGGAATTCTATAACATTGAAATAAATTTGTACACAGTAAAAAAAATATCATAATAAGGTCCTTCTACAATGTGAGGGCTATGTGTAGGTGCAACACCATAGTAAATATTCTTATGGTGTTTGACCATAGGGATGTATATGTGATAGTGCTTGAGCATAGTGGGGGAAAATGATTTTGAATCACCCAATCAATGGACAATATTTGGTTTTAAACTTAATGTTTTCTATATTCTTCACCCGGGTTATCACTATCAGAATGTGTGATACTTAGAGATACTATGGAAAAGTTGGATCCCTAGAGACACTAGGAAGTATTAGACACAGTATAGATAATATAGATAAGTGTGAACCGTAATTATTCCTTGTAAATGCTTTTTACATATTGGTAAATTAGATATTGTTTTCTCTCTAGGGAAAATAGTATGATGTGGGTTCCCAATAGATGAAATAAAAATGATTATTATTTAGTTATATTTGGTAGATGTTAGTTCCATAGTGATACTAGTGATAAAGGGGTGCCTTAGTGTGAAATGATTTACATAGATTCCTAGTGAAAAATAACAAATTTTTGTCATTTTATGAGAGTCATTGTCAAAAAAAATTGGATAATTCACATAAGTGATATGAATAAAAAACATAGAGGGTTTTATAAAAAATGTGATTAGTTTTTGGGGATACTATAAATCTTAACAGAATTTCAAAAATGAGGAGACCACGAAGAATATTTATATACATATTTTAGGACCATGGAAGGAGATGTGGAGGGTGGATTGATAACCTTATTGATAAAATTTTAAAATAATGTTGATTATAAATATTTGGGAACAAATTTGGTATAGGGAAGAAATAGTTGAACGGGTCGTAATGACCAGGATCGTAAATCAAATTTCATAAATGGGTTAGATGATTGTTTTTCATGAATGATCTTGGTGACAGGTACCTGAGATACAATGTCAGGACTATATGGCCCTGACAACCAGATTAATATTTTCCATGATAAGTAACAAAATTCAATTGCCCATAAATTTTATATGAATGTTCAATTTGGATATAATACAAGTAAAATATAATCTTGAGCATAAAATTATAAAAGTAGTTATAGTGATTAATAGGTATTATGTGGTTTAAGAAGAAAAATTAGATACACAATGATATTTAAATGTATTTTAATAATAATTAGACTCATTTTACTTAGAATGTTTCAAATCATGGGGTTACTTATAGTTGATGGTTTTATGCATTATTTTACTATATTAGGAAACATTTTTTTGTAATACATATATCATTGTGTGTGAGTAGGCATGAGGTGCATGGAGGTCCAATTTTCTTCTTCAATTGGGATGGGCATAATTTTATACTCTTTAAGGATTTTCCTTGTCATAGTGTGGATGATTTACGGATTTTGAAATAATTTTTTTTCACAAATTTATTATGTTATGAATTTAAGAATCCTATGGATAAGAATAATTATTGTGATATTTTTCATAATGAATTTAGGTTTTTCCAGTCATATTATATTATTAATTTTAATTGTTAATGTTAGGTGAATTTTATGAAAAACAATTCTATTTGGTAATAATATAATTTAATTTCATGAAGTATGAAGATACATTGCTCATTTATACAAATGTGAATGCTACTGAGTGCCCAATATAATTCTCTCGGGTATATAGTGAAAAAAAAATTTACATGACGTTCTTATATATAATACAACATAATATCTTGTGGTTTATCCTTGGAGAATAATTTTTCATATACCATGTTCTTAGTTGGATTAATTAATTTTTTAACAAGGATATTTTGATAAATTTTATAATTATTTTTTATCTTATTTCGTGATGATAATTGTAAAAATTTATTGTATTTCTCTTTTTCACTCCATATTTTCTATAATTCATAATAATCTCATTCATTATGGATCTATGACTCATTTTAGAAATTAAAATTCATTTTCAATTTCTATGGTAAGACATATTAATTCACATATTAAATAATATATATTTTTAGAATTAAAAAATAACTACCATATTTTTTAATTTAATGATTTCATTTTTTCTCATTTATCATGAATTAATATTTCTATAATAGTTGATGGATTTTTTTAATATTATTATAACTGATATCAAACCACTTTAGTGGTCTTGTTAAATTTGTTTCCTAAAATTTTTATGAGGTTATATTAAAATTGATATTTGAATTGTTAGTAATTTAATTTATATGTAATGCTCTGATTCATATATAATAAATATTATTTCTAAAAAATTTCGTTTTTAATGAATTTTTAGACTATAGATAATTTAATACCATCAATGGTATGTTTCTAGAAGTTATTTTCTAAAATTATTTTTCATTTTATAGATATATAATAATGGATGTGTCGATGTGATAGAATATTTGAGGGACAATGATCATGAAACATAAATGATTCCCCTTTTTTTTGGAAAATAATGGAATGTATGGATCATATAACGAGATGATATAATAAATTTATTAGTTCATATGAATATTATTTATATTGGAAGTAAGAGGTTACCATGTTAAACAGTGACACCCCTAAAATTATCCAATGTCAGATGAATTAATTGAATGGATATACCCACCAATAATGGTGGCACTACATTCATATGTTTTAAAAATCATGGAATTGAGTTATTAATGAGTATAAAATCAATTAGCATAATTTTAATTCGATATTTCAATCATATAATATCTGATAACTAAAACTTTCTATTAGTGTCCTCCTATTGATATTAGATTTACATATAATTCATTTAATAATTATGATCATTTCATTTATTATTTATTTAACATAATTTTTTGTTTTCCTTCATTTTATTTGAGTGTGTTAAGCGGGTAGAATATCTATGGTGATTTAATGTAAATCTTATTTTCTATTTATTTGTATATAGATGTCATAATTTTATTCTTGAATGTAATGTTTTGGATATCTATATCCTCCATTAAATTATATTTTATCAATTTTTTATGATATATGGAAGTGAACCAAAATATAGTATAAGAGATTGTGGTTTCAACAAGGATTAATAAAACACATGACAATAGACTCATGACTCATTTGTATCTGGATTTTTTTATTCTACTATTGTCATTTTTAGGATGCTATGATATTATTATAAGGAAGGGGACGTGATGATAAATTTTAGGTCCTGGACTATATCAATTATTGAATACAAATTTTGGAATATAATATTAAAAATTATCATGAGGTTCTAATTAATGGGGTTAATTTAGATAAAATGAAGAAAGAAAAATGTGAATTACTACAATGAAAGGAACCTGAATTGTTATATATTTTATTTTCAAAGATATTTCCTTGAATATCAGAGATGTGATAAACACAATGGAGATAATGATGGATATGGATGATTTTATGAGAACTAGAAAATATTAAACAAATAATCCATGATTCGTAGGTTAGTCATCATGACAATATGAGAAATAAGATGAAGGACTGATCCTGTGAGGGGATGTGAGTGGCCACATTTAAAATAAATAACCCATTTAAAGTAATACAATCCTTCCAAATCCTATCATAATATAGAAGGATAAATATTTTCACCTCATTGAAGTGGTTTGAATAAACTAGAAAATAGGTCAAAGGACAGAAACCAATAATGATCGATTGAGATTAGACCCATATGGTGGAATTGTGAAAAAATAGTGTATGTAATGAAATATTTTATGGATCAAAGGGTAAATTCACGTTTGAAATAATTGATAATTACAAAATCAATTAATTCATCATATAATGTGTATAATAGTTTTTATTGTGTGTAAATATTACATTTAAATATATAATCATTGATTTTTGGGCTTCGTTCATTTCCATTATGGGAAGGGTTTCATGATTAACCACATATCTAAAGTTTTAAATATAATCAAATTGGTAATGATAATATTTTGAGAGCATTAGGGGGGATTAATTTAATGCTCAAGTGGAAAATGAATGCTACACATGTTTATTGTAATGTCCTGGCCTGGCTCACCTCTTAACAAGGGGCAAGACTGGTCAGAACATAACATCAAGCACGTCTCCACATACGCCAAAGGCTGCCGACTAGTAACGAGGTTATGAGGATATAAAATGGGTAGACTATACCCCCATATATGATTTCAAGAAAAATAAAACACCATGAAATAGATAATAAATATAATCAAATGAAAAAAAAGAAACAGAAGGAAATATAAATTATTGAAAAATCAGTGGAAGATAATCATTAACATTTTAATAAAAGTAGCCAACACCGAATTATACAATATTGTAACGGATGTCAGGGTTCAGATATATATTGAATGAATTAAAAAATATAGCATGCTGGATATTATAGTGCAATAGTAAATAAAAGATAGTATTTCCACACGACGATGCCCAAGGAAATCTTAGGTTTCAGCTCACTCCCTTGCTCATAACTCTATGAATAACTATAAAAACATAATAAATAAATCATTATCTGTAGACATGAGAACAATAATTCTCTACTCGGGTACCCAATACAATGGCGGCTCTGGTAGGGCGTGAGATATAGATCACAATAGGCTGGGATGACTATTGCCTAGCCCATTCCAAACAATGCATTATAAATTAAAGTGTCACATATAAAATAAATTGTGGGTGATAATATGTTAACAATAACAACATGGTATGGGTTCCCAAATAGACTCCCTTCCCATACCACCTTCTTTGGAATAAGTTGAAATTTAGAAGATGTTACATGTGCAACCATAACCTTAAAATATGTAAATATGTTTAGAAAATAGATGGTAGAATAAAATGAGTCCTGCAAAAAGCTTGAGATTAGGCATGGGATTATTTTATGTATCCACGAGGTATGTCAACGAACCAAAAAAATATCATACCCCACAATGTAAATTAAATATTCCAAAATAAAAGGCTTCCATATACATTTATTTTGAATATGGTTATGTTTTATATTATGAAGTCTAAGATCGTCTAGAGGGTATCACTATAGTTCATCCTTTAATTAACCAACACCACTGAACACGTCCAATAAAATCTTACAAAAGACCATGTATCACTCGATGAATGCTTTTACCATGAGTTTGCCTCGGTCTTCCATAGTAGTGTTTGAGTATAACTCGAAGTTTGGAATTGACACATTGCAAACTGGTCCATCCTTGATGGGTGCTTTGGGATCTGGTATCACTCAAAAGTATTTAGTAAGCCCTGGGAAGCCTCATTCTAGAAAATCCAATGACACTGCCCCCCGTTGCATAGGGGTAACTATCCAGAAATGAAGAGCCCATGTGCGGGTCCTTAATAAGAAACACACATTCTTCCCACACCCTGAATTTAATAAAAATATCATAGCATAAAAAATCCGATGGTATGAGTTTATAATTTTAACTAAAATATTTTGTAAATAAATGCCATATATATCTAGATCATTCAAGGCAACCAGTTACATAGATATACATTATCAGTGGAAATAGTAGAACACACATTTCAAGGTTATAATGGGAAAACACTATATTAAATGAAACAATACTAAATCATTTGGCATAAAATCCCCAAAAATCCCATATATCATGGTACATAATTATCTTAAATAATTTTTCTAATTTAAAAATAATCATCATGCAACACATGAAATTAAATATTTTAATTATTTGGTGTTAATTAAAAATATAAAAAATATGTCGGCACAACCAAAGGGGTGTTCAGGAGGAAAAGATAACAACCCAAATGCATTTTTCCATAAGTTAATGCTGCAACATACATGATAAACTAACCAAATAATTACTGATAAGTCAAATAATTAATTTGTGCATATTCAAACATTTATTCTAAAATTAAATTCAATTAAATGATGGAAAATATTATCATATAATATATCAATCAATGCTCGGGGAGACACCAATAAAATATGAACAATAATCATTAAAGAAGTATTTAATTACAAAATTTTAGATTGGAGTTAGAACACCACAACATAGTGGTTTTCATACTAAACGTGACGTGTATTATCAAACATAAATTTATTAGATTAACTCATATCATCAGCTTCATCAAGGAAAAAAAATTATTCAAAATACCTTACTAAATTTATTTAAAACAGTGTGTTTTGTATTAAGTAATTATTTAAATTATTAGATTTAATGGGTGAGGAATGGGACCCTACATCAGGGTGGCCCCATTTTAATTATGCAGTGCTTTAATGTACTTGTCATCAACCAGTTGCAATTGGAAAAGATTCTCAAATACAGAACATTATATATATGTAAGTGTATATAGGTATGTTTATCTACATATATAGATATATACTCCCTTAAAAATTGATTAAAAATTCACCAAATTAATAATGGGAAGCCAAAACTTATGAAACATTGTCAACACACCAACCGATATAAACTAGGGACTCAGATAAAATATCAGACTCCAAAATACACGGTGAAAAACCAAATAATGGAATAATTCCTTACCCAAATAATGGGAGCGATCAATAAAAAACCTATCTACTTGACCATTATTGGAAGTATCATAGTAAGGTAGTTCCTATAAATCTATCGCATTCAGTATAATCAGAGAAATCCAAAAATCCGATTAAATGCAAACCTTGGCGTTTCAGACAAAACCAAAATTGGGTACATTAAACACGCTGAATCATCAAAGCGATGAAGGTGGGTATGTGTGGAGATCATTCATTGAAGATTTCGGTTAAATCCAAGAAGAAAATGGATGAATTAATACCAAATTGAGGTCCCAAATCAAGGGGGACAAGTGTTGTTGTAACGCCCCGACCCCTATTACCTAGAGTCGGTGCTTTATTATGTAACATTGTCATGATAAAAAAGAGCATGTCTCGAAAGACCGATTAGTTTAGTAGACTTGTAAATAGTAGATACTTCCATAAAATTTACATTACATCATAAAGTGAAAAACTACAATAACATGGTCTCTATAGTCCACACAAATATCCCCTTCTGACTATCCCTACAGGTCATTCATAAAATATTTCTTCACATCCTAGAAAATATTAAAACATTTTAAGGGGTGAGATCAGATGCTCCGTAAGGATAACAATATTGCAGAAACTTTCATAAATAAACATAAACATTTAATGCAATGTAAAACTAAAATAAAAGCATTTTAAACTTGAACTTCATCATAATATGGAAAAAATAAAATGAAATAATTCCATTTACTTATTCACATAGATATTCTACTAGTCGAATAATCACATGAAATATTAATAACCACTTTCATAATAATGGAATGATTAATGCCAGACTATAATAACCACATAGCCAAGGCCTCGTGCCAAGACTACAAATAAGATTTTGTCAAGGCCTCGTGCCAAGACACTAATTTGCCTCATGAGACCTACCGACTTCATTCGACTGTTTTTGTGGTTGTCAAGGCCTCGTGTCATGATATTTTCATATTTTCATAATATCATTTTTACCTTAAATTTTACTGAATAACTTTAGTCACGATTAATAAAACTTAAAAGTTACTATTCACCAAAAAATATTTTAATCCCATTTAACCACATTTTACTTCCTAATGAAAACCATGTATGTCGGATTTTTGAAATTCATTAAATATAAGTGGTAATGTTTCCTTTATAGAAAAAATTAGTTTTTAAACTACCACATACAGGTTTCACTATTCTTTAAAAAATGATGTTTTTCAGAAAAATACCAAAAATTCACCCTAAGATATATTTGATATTCCGAATTCAAAAATGATGCCTATTCTACAAAATTCAATCCATATAAGTTTCATTAATAAATTTTATAATTAATTCCCGTTGTCACAACAAATACTGTGTTTTTAATAAACAATATATATCAAAAGATTGACAATTTTTTATGTCCAACTTCAAAGTGAAATTAATTTAATGACCACCATTAGATAAAATGGTAAAAATATATTATAATTATACATTAAAACCACTCAATGGTATAATTTATCACTATAATGTATTTTTATTAAAAAAGATGATTTTATGTTTTTTTTTACTATTGATAGAAAATTGGAAGTTCTCAGAAAATTACAAAAATTCAACTTAGGATAATTTTGATATTCCGAATACAAAAATGACATCCATTTTTAATTATAATATTAATATAATTTCAAAAGGTGGTTATTAATATTCATAATGGCTACTTTTATTGGTCGCGGTGTGTTAGAATCTCGAACATGCGTACAATGCAAGCTATTGCATTATTGAAAGATAAGCGTATCATGAAAGCTTGGGGTGTTACATTCTCCCCTCCTTCAATAAATTTCATCCTCTCAATTTGAAAATGTTCTTCGAAAACAAAAGGTTGAAAATATAAAATACCTTTGTGGAAAACCCACATCAGAAATAGGGATAAAAAATATAACATTAAAAGAAAGAAAGAGAAGTACAAAGGTCACCCGAGATAGCCCATACTATGATTCTATGAAAATATGGATATGGAGGAAAAACATACCATCAAGGTCTGAAGGAGATTTGTAGAAAACAGGGTTAGGAGAAAGAAAATCACAAACCTGTGATGGGTTAAACGATCATTGATTCCCTAGTAAGAAAAGTTAACCGACATCGTTTTTTCATTAAGTTACCTTTTATAAAGTTGAGGAATTTATTTAGGTGATTTACTAAGAACGTAAGGGAATATACATACTTTTCATGTAGACTTTCATTCTTTAATAAATTTTTACCAAAAACCCATGTTTCACTGAAAAAGATAATAGATCTCAAAAATATTATATTTATCTTAATCGTAAAAGGTTCCAAATATTAACACATACCATTTATATTAGGAAAAATATTTTTTAATAAACAGGGACTTTCTGTAGGATACTGGTAGTTAATAAAGGCATGTCACACTATGGTTGTGGGTTCGATTCCTGCAGCATTGTCCGACGCGACGGTTTATCCCCCAACCTGTAGGTTGTCCATTTCCTAAAACTATAGTATTATAATATTCCAAAAATAATCTTCAGAAATGTTTTAACATTAAACAATACTATCCAAAGTTCAACTTAATCCATTCCAACGTTTATAGTTATCCAAAATACATATGTCCAGACTTTCTTTAAAAGTCATCTAAATTCCAAAATCAATTGTACCATCAGATTACTCAAACATAGTAAAGTTTCTCTTATTGTCACATACAAAAATATGATTACCTTCATCATATTAAAACCTTAATGAAAACAACAAGTACTACAGTACAATCCTTATATATATCACAATATTCTTATAACCAGAATATAATCCTTGAGTCTAAAACCACCAATACATTAAATATTCCACTTCATCTATAGTAACAGCATAAGATTGTCCTTGATCCCTTGGCCTTTTCTGAGGTAAGTTTCCCTGACGCTTAGGACCGTCATTTTCATAATGTCCCATCTCTCTACAATTATAACATTCCACATTGACAGCAACTCTCTTTCCCTTGCAATCATGAGCTTGGTGGCCTTTTTTTCCACACTTCTAACAGACTCCCATTCCCTTCAAGCAAGTAACGGGGTGTTTCTTCCCACATTTACTACAGGACTGATATTCAACATTTACCTTCTTCCCCTTATTTCCATTTCCAGATTGATCAAATGATCTCTTCTTCTCTTACTTTACTTTAAAGTCATAAGACTTAGAGAATTAATTTTCCGTCTTGATAGCACATGAGACAATATCTTCGTATGATGAGATGGTTTGTGAAACTAATGCTTGACGAAGAAATGGTTTTAACCCATCAAAGAAATGATGAATCTTACTTCTTGGGTTACGTATATAATCTGTAGCATTCCTCGCTAAACTTTTAATGTTACCCTCATTCTTGGAGACATTCGCATCCTCCTTCTGCCTCACACTCAGAAATTGCCTTTCCATATCTGCTCGATGGTCATGTGGAAAGTATTTTTCTAAGAAAATTTCTTTAAACTCCCTCTATTCCATACTTGATACTTATTCATCTTCCATTGTGTTTTGAATCTGCGACCACCATTGTTCGGCATCTCCTGTGAGGCGGTATACTACCATGGCAACCTTCTCCCTTTCACTACTCCCTAAGGCGTAGAATATTTTTTTTCTAAAAAGTTTATCCATTTCTCAGCTACTAATGGATTTGTACCCCCATTAAATGTTGGCAGTTGTTTCCTCATGAAGCGGTCTAACATTGATCCTCCACGTTGTGGATCAGGGTGCTCCATACGAGTAAGATTATTATTCATAACCTGAGTGAGTTGTCCCAGTATGGTGATAAGTTGATCTGCACCAGTTGTACCTCCTGCTCCACTAGAATTTTCTTGAGCAGGAGGGAAATCCCTACATGGAGTGTGTGCATTGATACGGTTTCTATTCCTCCCACAAGGCACCATTTCTAAATAGTGGCATAAACTAGATTAGATTATGAATAAAAATACATAATTAAAAACTTGAAAAACAATTAAAATAAATTGAACTATTTATGGATATAATCCATAATCATAAAGAAAATTCATTGAGGAAGTATATACTCATAAACCCTTCATAATGGTTTGTATAGAATATGTTAATTATCCTAAGAATATCCTCTAGGAGCGTCGTAACCAAGAGTGCATCAAGGACCGTTGTCGTGCACCAGTTCCCGATCGAGTCTAGCTCAAAGTGGAGTTTTTAGGTTTTACCCCTAGGTACATCTGTGCCAGAGCCGCCTCAACCTGATCGTATCCATACATGGATGTATTTCTCGGAAAACTCACAAAATCTCTATAATACTAAAATTCTATGATGTTCTTCTATACTAATCCTCAAAATTTATCTTATGTATATGTTCTCTAATCAGAGTTTTTCTAAATCTAGCTTCCAAGGTTAGTACTAAACTCCCTCTGATACCAACTGTAATGCCCCGAACCCAATTACCCAGAGTCAGTGCATTATTAGGTAACATTTGTATGATCACAAAAGATCAAGTCTCAAAAGGCCGATAAGTTTAGTAGCCTTGGAAACACTAGATACATTCATAAAAGTTACATTACATCATAAAGTTAAAAACTACAATAACATGGTCTCCATAGTCAACACACATATCCCCTTCTGACTATCCCTGAAGGTCATTTATAAAATACTTCTTCACATCATGGAAAATATTAAAACATTGAAAGGGGTGAGCTCAGATGCTCAGTAAGGATAACAATATTGCGGAAACATTCATAAATAAACATAAACATTTAAGGAAATGCATAACTAAAACAAAAGCCTTTTAAACATGAACTTCATCATAATATGGAATAAATAAAATGAAATAATTACATTTACATATTCACATGGATATTCTACTAGTCGAATAATCACATGAAATATTAATAACCACTTTTATAGTGATGGACTCTATAATGTCATACTATAATAACCACATAGCCAAGGCTTCGTTCCAAGACTACAAATAAGATTTTGTCAAAGCCTCGTGCCAAGACACTGATTTGTCTCATGAGACATACCGATTCATCAAGGAGCTATAGAGGGCTCCGCCCGTCACTTATTAAGTCAAATGCATTTCTTATATGACAAGGTTTAAACACATCATAAAGTATAACATAATCGTATCACATAAAACATGCAGAAAGGAAACATAGCATTTCCACATTTCAATCACAAGATATTAATACAACACATTGATATAATAAAAACATTATCAAAACCATTTTCAATACCAAAAAAAATTAAAACTTGGTATTTATTTTTCATTAAAAAAGTATTATGGCTTGTAGAGGAAGCCGAAACTCAAATAATGGTCACGGCGGTGGAGAAGTCGTTGTTTCAGTATACGTACGACAAGAAAAACATTTCTTTTCATTGTTTAGTAAAACACTTCATATAAAAAGATTCCTTTTGAATAATTGTAAAAGTAAAAGGGGTTTATACACCATATAAAATAAATTTGAGTATAAAACAGAATATGCCTCAATGAATGGAGATTGAGACGAAGTACCTTACAAAGAAATTTTTTTAAATAAAATATATTTATTATGTGTATTCACTATAATTACACATAAACAATGTACAAATACATGATAGGACATAATAATATAATGACATAATTTGAAAGTAGGAGATTAACCCAACGAACAGAAATTGGGTTAAAAAGTTCCTCTACCTCGTGTCCGACTTCACTCGAACATTCTTTAATCTCCTGAATAATAAACTATAGTTAATATATACTTTATTAAGAACCATTTAAAGTTCATTATCCCTTTTATATCACTTATTACAATGTTACAAAAATTATGTAGTCATTTAAGTTAATAATGGTCATTTTGTCGAATTTTGGTACTTGAGTCAACAACAAACTTCTGATAATTACAAGTTGTTTATGTATTAGAATATCTATTATCTCCAAAATTTTATTCATGATATAGATATCATATCATAATATATATCCAGTATATAAATTCATTCATAATATTACGTAACATTTAGAGGTAAGAAATGAAATGCACCGTTCATGGAGACGGTATGCCGTATGTAGGCATGAACGCTACTTTCATTTCTATTTCATATTTAATGGAATTAAGTCATAATGATATAAAGGTATATTATAAATACAGTATAATATTATATATAATATCATTTACTACATCCTTTATACATCCGACATATGACATAAACGATTCAAATCACTTTGAGGGGCGGTAGTCCGCACTTCCTAAAATGAAATTATCGCTTTTACCCATAATGAAAATCATAAAGGTATTCCATAAATGAGAAATACAGAAGCATAAGGAAAACATAAACATAATATATATCATATATAAATATAGTGACATCTTAATGACCACCATGAGAGGTGTTAAAAGAAGATTGAACAATCATCGTTTCGTGAGGCAGAAATTCGCCAACCACAGAAACAATATGTTCTTTAACCATTAGACGAAGATGATTGTAAGTGTAAATAAAATCCTTTCATAACAAAATCCTAGTATATTGAAACAATATATATCAAAATATTGAAAATTATAATGTTTTTAAGAAACAATATTTATCAAAAAGTGTGTTTTTAAGAAACAAAATGTTCTTTAATTCCCGATGTCACAACAAATAGTGTGTTTTAATGAAACAAATATATATCGAAAGATTGACTATTGTTTATGTCCAATTTCAAAGTGAAATTAATTTTAATAACCACCATTGTATAAAATGGTAAAAATATATTCTAATTATACATTAATACCACTCAATGGTATAATTTATCACTATAAATTATTTTGAGTAAAAAGGTTGTTTTTAAGTATTTTTTAACTATTAATAGAAAATTGGATGTTCTCAGAAAATTAAAAAAAATTAACTTAGGATAATTTCGATATTCTGAATACAAAAATGAAGTCTATTTTGAATTATTAAACTAATATAATTTCAAAACGTGGTTATTAATATTCATAACGACTACTTTGATTGGTCACGGTGTGTTAGAATCTCGAACTTGAATACAATGCATGCTATTGCATTATTGAAAGAGAAGCATATCGTGAAAGCTTGGGGTGTTACAGCTGTATAAGTTTTTCCTGGAATGATATGTGTGCTGCTGCAGGGGGTTTGTCCGAGGGTTGTGCTCTGCTAGGTTTCACCACAAGGTGGAGTTGATATAGAGGGGGCAGCCATGCCATAGAGGAGAAGGGACTCCACCTAATGGTTCTTATAGGAAGGCGGAGTAACAGGGGAACTAACGCCTCCTTGTCTATGGGGAGGGATAATGAGAATCCTGGCCCCCTTTTGAGATTTCTAAAAACATAAATAATTACATTATTTTTAATTCACTTATATAAATATAACTGAAATTTTCAATGGTTTTAAGTATAATAAATATTCATAATATGAATTTTCATAGCGCTCTGAAAATAATAATAATTTCATTATTTTTTTCATTCCTTCGATAAACCCAACACATGCATTAAAAACATATTCTTCATGAATTCCACATTTAAATTAACATTTCATGACTTGAAAGTAATAAAAACATTATTTCCAACAATAAATTAAATTCTCTAACATCTTAATTTGATTAATTAATTAATAATAAAAATAATATCCTTATATTATTGTCATTAAACATTTATTTACTTAATAAAAAATTAATAACACATTTTTTTAAAGCATGTAATAGTACAGCTTGACCTGCAAGGTTTGATTAACCGTGCATAGTCTATGCATTCACTAATAGATATATGTGGTATCCTGTATCGCTGACTCACATGGTTTGACTAATAGTACACAACCCGACATTGGCATTTTAAAATGGTCCTTCCACGAATCATTATTCTAATAGTAGTTCTTAAAATCCATGTATACATTAATTGCCAGAAATTTTAAATTCACCCACATTTTCATCAAGTTCAAAAACACGGGATGTTACATTTACAAAGTGTCTGATATATACAAGGTTTATAATAAATTTAATTTAATATGGTTTGGTAAGATATTGTATAAGTAAAAAAGTGGTTATAAAAAGGAGAATTAAATATTACATGGGGTTCCATGTTTATGGATTGTGTTCTAAAATATAGTCCAAAATATATTTTTGGGAGAGAATATAGAGAAAATTAATTTCAAATGAAATTTTTTAAATATCGTAATTGTTTAATTACTGTTATTGGAAACTTACTATAAAATAAATAAAATTTCAGGAAAATAATGGTACAATAATTCTTGATCATAATTTTTTTGAGATTTTCAAACTATGATATCAGATAATGGTGATGTTTTACATAAATGGAAGGAAAAAAAAATTAATAATTTGATGATTTTTTAACAATTTATTTCATGGGTTTCACATGTCCTATATAATGTAGGGTCATTGTACATTAGGAAATTTTTCAATGTTTCAATAAAAAAAATTGGGATTAACATCATAAAAAATATGATGTGTTTAGGTTGTTTGTTTGATTGAGGGACATGGGATAATATGAAATTGAAAAGAATATGTAACTCATATGTTCCATTATTGTAAAATAAGAAACATGTATTAGTTACAATAATTAATAAAATAAGTATAGAATCATGTTTAGTGACAATATACCAAGGACAAAATAGTATAATGGTGCATCAAAGTTTATGAATTAATGATTATATATATGAATGAATTATTATTGTTTATTCTAGTATTTATAGGGAAAAGTGGATGGACTAAGTCAACTGCACAAAAAACATTATTAACATAAGTCCATTCACAAGAATGGTGTAGGATATTCTAGGTAGGTTTTGGACTTATTAATAAGTGTATGTTACAATATTTATGATTTTTTGTTGATTATGATATGACCATGAAAATTCAATCAATTTAGAGATAATCAATTATAATACCCAAATTGTTTTATTTATGGGTTATGGTATATAAAATTTATATGTGACAATGTTTTTGATAATATCTTAAACTAATTAGGATTATGAAATCTATTTTTGATGACATTTCATATAGAAGGATCAGACCAATATGGAAAATGATGTTGAAAAAAATGAACCAACTATCCAAATCCTTAATGATCTGAATAGATGTTTTAGAATAAATTATGTTATAGAATTCATATGGATTAATAAAAGTATAATATATAAGGAAAATGATATAATTAAAATATATATTTTTGTGGAGACTTGGTTTAAAGTTATAGAAGTTGAAATTCTGAATTTTATGGATCCAAAAATACATTTTTCACATATTGAATTGTAATGAACTGCAAGATTATATGAACTTTATATAAATTAAAAACTGATGAAAATATTGGCATTAATGAAATATATTAGTGTCATAGAGAAAATATAAATCGTATATTCTTAGTTATTCAGCATGTTGGGTGTTTTCCCTACAATATTTGATAGATTTTTAGTTTTAAAATGAAAACTAATATCTAATAGAATATCAATCAGGTAAGATAAAAATGAAAAATGAATGGGTCTTCCATTTTATGGAAGCATATGACAGAAGAAAGTGGTATAAGGATAAGTTATTTGAGAAATGAATTTAACATGAATAACGTGTGTCATCATCCAAATATTTTCTTTTTTAATTAAACTTATTATTATCTATGTTGTAATATGTATTCTTACTTCTAAACGATTTTATCTGTAACATATGTTTGTGAAAAATCATATCTTCCTAGAAATTTAATGGATAAAATCTACATTATTGATATAGATTTATCAATGGGAAATTTGAGTAAGGGTTTGTTGTGTAATATAAAAATAATTACTTATAAAAATATTATGGTTAAAAGGAAATAGAAGATGAAGTTTGATTTTATTATAGAATATAAGGGGTTCATCAAAATAAACTCATATTAATATTTATACTTGAGTGAAATCGAGTGCTGTATATTTATCATCTAACTCTAATATATAAAAGACATACTTACGGAGGATAAAAATAATATAATCTTTTAGGATACAATGAATTAAATTTGTGATCATTTGATATTGAATATCACTATTTGTGTTTCAAAATTTTCTGAATGAAGATTGATATAGACATGCATGTCAAAAGTTATGTATTTCACAAATGTATTACATGAGAATGTAAATCAAATGATTACTAATTTCATGAGGTTACTATATTATAACCCCATAGGATGGAAACATCATTTTATGTAATATGAAAGAATTAATAAAAAAATATTAGACATGTATATAGAGAAACATACATTTCCATCAATATTAAGTACCATTATTTACACAATGGTATGTATATGGCTGAACATTAAATTTTCAAATTGAGGTTGATAGAGAATTTATGAATTTTTTTTGGAAATGTACATATAGAAGACATAGAGAATATTATTATTTATACCATATGTTCTTATTATATATATATATATATAAATTTAATTAAAAATACTACCTATTTTATATTTCCATGTAGATGAAAACCTTATCAGATGTAAAAACACTGAAAATATTCATAAATGTTTCATGTTTACTCTCAAAGAAACATCCAATAGATATATATTGATGATGAAGGTGTTTAGGGAAAAATCCACATCAATATTTATATATTTTTACATCACTGATGCTAGGAAATAATTTAAATATAAAATATTTTCATAGAGGATATAAAAATTTTATAGAAATTTTTTACTAATGAGTATTATATAGAGTGAAGTACATTTGGCTAAAAATATTATATTTAAATATTCTATGAGTCTTATCGAGCTGAAATTATATATAAATATTATGACCTCAGGGGTATAAGGTGACCAATAGGTGGTGGTGACACAAATTTTCCATAAAATATGGATGTATGGTTTTATGATTGAGTTACAATATCTGTGGGTTTTGTTGAATAAAAACCTCAATTGTGAACTTTTTTAGAATATGATGACTCTTTCCTGGAGAATGTTTTATGTACTGAAGGAAAAAAATTTATATATGTATTATTCGCTAAGGGATTTTAAAATAATGTAATATATATATATATATATATATACAAATTTGTGTGATCTTATCCACTGACCATCAGAATTCATACTAGTAGAATTTATAAAGTATATTTTTTTATAAATTATTAAAATAGATAATCCCAAGGAAACTGATGTATTAGAACATAGAATATTGTCATTACCAGAACCAAAAAACTAATTTAAAGCACCCCACACATGGAAAAAATTTATTATAAAACAAATATACATGAAAAATTATTAATATTGGTAATGAATAAAAGGATTAGATGATCTAAAAACTAGACCTACATCCAATGAAAGAATAATATTAGAATGTCTCATTAATCAAAGGTTACGTGATTATAATGAACATTTAATAATAATAAAATTCAATATCTAGTATCCATACACCATAAAATAATAATATCCAAAACATTTGGTTGTTTTCTCACCCACATATCATGGTTGAGTTGGTTAATTGGATACACTCAGTTTGATCTGTGTAAGGGTCCCACTATTTTCCATTGTAACCATTAATTTCGTGTATCATTCTATTCCATCCAATATTTTATTAAACCATAATACATGATTTATTACATAATGATAAAAGTAAAAAAATTAAAGATGACCATGATGAATTCTTTCTTTGGTACATTTGGTACATAGATCCTTAACAATAGACATTGGTATCACTCCCTATTTAAAAACATCGAAAAATGACCATATTCATCAGTACTTCTAAAACTGATTCTGATAACATATGAAGACACATAAGAATGGTTGGGTATATAAATATTTTTAACGTAATAAACAAAGAGTAATAAATGAAAACAAAGTAAAAAATGAGACAATAGGTATATCAATGAAACAAGAGAGGGTTAAGACTAATAATCTTGAATAATGAGGAAATATATAACATGATAAAAAAATGGAAACATTGAAATGTTGAAACAACATTAAAAATTACATCATAATAATGAAACAATGATAACTAACAATATATCATTTTATAATTTTTTAGGATAACATCACTTTTCTATATATGGAATCTTGTGTGAAAAAACAAACTAAATCATTGACATATATTTAATTCGGGGCACACTCATCACATTTGTAACATGTATATGCATATTTATTCCACAGAGATCATAAAACATATGTATTTCATTAATCAATTTGGTACAAAAAATAATGTAGTATGGGTTATATAAATTTATTTTCCTTATCAACAATAAATATTTTCATATTGGAGAATAAATTTGATTTTATATGGACAAAGCTAATCACTACACAAAGTTCTATAATGGGAAATCGTAAGATAAATCTTTTCAGTATAACATGGGTAGATGAAGATTCATGAAAGTGGAGAATGGTGGTGAAATGGGAATCACATCACTTAGAAATTATAAGGATTTTATGAGGGGTTTGAGGAACGATATACCAACGTGAACAATTAGAAATCAATCCGGTAATGTAAATATGGTCATTGCATATAGAGGGGACTGAGAGGATCCCTTACCTTTTTATGTTTCATCTAAATGAAAGTAATGATCCTTAAATTATAGTGGGTTTACCTTAAGAGATAGATATAGAAGTATGTGTATAGTAAATTCTATATCAAATAATTTTTAATGAATCATAACAAGATTTTCAGTGGTATTAGATACCTAATGGGAGTTAATTACATTTAATAATTTAAAAACATTGGTTTTGGACTATATATTATATACTAATCCAAACCACATACCAACCTTGGTATTTTAGTCCATGTCTTATTCCAAAGGGGATTTAGTTTATTTATTTTACGATTATAAGAACCAAAACCATTAATGTATTTCCATATGTGATATGGAATTGAGTCAAGCTTATAAAGAATTGATTTTAGAGATATAAAAAACCAGTTATATCAATAATAACAATTCTTTACCATTATAAAAAACACATTTTTGGTCATAAAAATATATTATAATTAATATCTAATAAAATTTATTTGGTAATAATATTTTATAAAAAAATATTTAATTCAAATATTATTGAATTTTAAATTTTATAGTCTATATTGAAAGCATATATTATCCATAAAATAAAATTATAGTCATGATTTATTCAACAACATTGTTTATTAAGATCATTAGTTAATAATTGTTCAATTAATGAAAAAAATAATATATTAATTTATTCAAAAAATTTAAACAATAAAAATTCATAGTATTATTGTCAAGACACATATCCCATCATTATTTAAGAAAATTTACAAAGGATAGTTTCATTCATGGTGAGATTTTCATGTAGTGGTTTTTCAAACATGGTTTGGGCCATGATCTTGATGAGATTGAACAAGTATAAAATATGGATTCTCTAATGATTTTGTATTTGAATCTAATCATGGGCACAATAATGGTAAAATCCTTGTGATTCTTCTTCGCTTGGAAGGTCTAGTAAATGGGATTCATAGGATATGAATGTACTGGTCGAGCCCATCATATCCTTTATTGGATTCCATTATACATTATTATACCCATTAATATACAAATATTAATATTAAATTTAAAATGTATATATTATCAACATTCATGATATATAATTCTCTTTTAAATATGGGAATATATAACTTACAATGCCCTAAAATATAAAAAATGAATGAATCTATTTTTTATAACAACATTACTTGATAATGACATAATTTACAAATAATGTAATATCATTTTATATGTTCAGGTTGTTACATTATCATCCCTATAGAAATATAGTGATTGATATTTTCATTTCATACACTAAAATAGATTAAGGTATGTTTTTCTCATTAACACTTTTAGATAGAATGTTGCATTTTTAAACAAGTGGTTCCACCACTAAAACTTTACTATTTTAGTAGTATTATTTTTTATAGAACATTGTCTCATTGATATATGATATTCACTAGATAAATATCGTATGAATATCCATTCTTTAATCGTACCACCTTAGGGATCAGTATGGGTGATGGATATGGTATGTATTTTTAGATCTAGGATACATGGAACACATCATATATATGAGTCAGGATATGTGCGAGTGCAAGTTGATGTGAAAATACCTTGAGGAGATAAATAACCTCAATGGTAATGTTGTATCTATGAATAAGATTTCCATTTTCCACCATCATGACATTATTTCATACTGAAATGCAATGACACACCACATTTATCACCTCAAACTCATGATTACATCGATTATTTGTTGTGTAAATTTTTTTGGAGACATTGAGAATCTTTCGTATGAAACAGGATGACTTTATACTAATCATTTATCTAATATATTAGATCATGTGTCACTACCATATATTCTCTAACTACATCCTAGTATGTCAATGTACAACACCTCTCCAAATACATAGACTAAGAAGGCTCCATTTGAATGCTATAATGAAAATTATTGTTATATGCGATTTACAGAAGGTGAAGTTGATGATAAAAACTATAATGGAAATCCATTAAACATGATGTCATCATATCGTCAATTGATTGAATGGTTATTTTATATCAACTAGATGTTTTATTGTTTTTTTAGAATTCATTATATATTTTGTATCCTAATACAGTTATAGGCGTGTCGAAAACCTCAAGTTATACCATGGATATCTATCAGATATAATAGAGATAGGATTCAAATATTGTTTAACCACTACCATTATAGATATTCGGATGAGTTGGACTAGAGAGAAATTTTCTATGACATTAATGAAATGTGAAGAATTTTTTATTTAACCAACTAAAAACATGATGGAGTTTTTTAAGGACTCATGGGGTGTTCTATGATGAAACCAATAGTTATATTTTCAAATATCAATAATGTTATGGAAAATGGTGGTTTTATTCCCTTAGTTTATTTTCATCCCACATTGAGATGTTGGCATACAATGCAATCATATTTAAACTCCTCAATCTCTCTCCAAATGTTATCCCCCACAAATTATAACATAAAATCCCTATAAATCATTTTGATTATTAGATGAATAGATAATGATGATCTATGATCATTATCTACAAGTTCACCATTCAGTTATTGTATTTATGGTAAAAATATGTGGGTTTCAAAACATATATCTCCCTTTTTAGAGAAGTTAAACACTAGGTATTCACTACCTTATTTAGTATAAAATCATTTTCTTTCTAGAAAACCTTGTTCATGTTGTTAATATATGGTTAAGTAGTTGCTTTGTAATGGTGGGATAATAATAATTTTATTTTAAGATTTCCATCCTTTAAATGTCCAAGATTATTTTTTCATTTGAAATCCTCATCATGGATATAGTTTCTAGATCCACTATTCTCAATGAATTATCATCTTTTCTCACAGTTCTAGGATGGAATTCCGTTTAAAAATCATAACTCTTGATAATCTATAACCACCATCAAGGTCCCTTATTGAGATCATTTTTTGAGATAATATATATTATTATTTTATGATACATTAATAAAAATCACACTAATCCTCATAGATATAATGTCTCTTTAACAACAATAAGAATATACCCAATTCCAATTTATGATCATGTGTTTGGTTATTCAGCACATGGAGCATTAACTGGATGAAAGAATATGCTACAACATTGTCTTATTGAATGATTAAATTACCGTAGTTACAATTTATATTTGTCATTTTTTATCACAAATACCTCCCTTCTAGTCAGTAATGTGATCCCAGGTATAGTTATTATCCTCTTCATGAAATCAATAATGACATATTCATATTCATCATTCTAGAAAATCATGACACCCTATTGAGTTAACTATACTACAGACCCTAAAAATAAGATATGTTTCTTATAAATTGATGATGGAACCAATCCAATCCATGTATAAACCATAAATACATCATGAGTGATGGTCTTTCCCATCCTTAAATTGTATCATTATTTCATAGATACACAATATCTCTTTATTTTTTATAACAATCCCCATGAATGTTATATTTTTCTTCCTAAACAAATCATAGATGTTTATTCCAAATAACACAAACATTTCAAATTATCCTCATGTACATTCATTAACAAGGAGTAGATAAGAATATCATCCAAAAATACTAACATAATATTTTATATAATCACTATAGACTATGTTTCTAAAATCGATGAATATATATGGGGCATTAGTATGTCAAATTCAATCACTGTGAACAAGTAAGACCCATACCATGTATGAAATATTTTCATGGGGATATCATTCTTCATAACCATTAAATGATATTAACTTGTTGAATATCCAAAATTTTGAAGTAAAGGGATCCACGAAGTTCAGAAAATAATTCCACATTCTGAAGAAATATAAACATGTTATTTATCATGATGATGTTTTTCTTAGGATAATTAATATATAGGTTCATCGATATATCCTTCTTTTTACTATTGATAACTGATGCACACTACTGTGAATAACTTGATCATATAAATCCATTATCCATATTCTATAGTATTTTTTTCATCTCCTCGTGTTTGAAAATGGACATTGTAAATGGTGTCTTGGATATTTGAAAATATTTTCAATGAGTTTGATTCTGAACTCATTCACACACCAAGTATGAAGAATAGAAATTATACAATAAAGATGAAAACTAATTCCTTTATAATTGGAATTTTAACATAATTATATTATATTTCTAAAAAAATATGATTGTATATTATTTCCTCCAAGGAAATAATTCTTCATTTGGTGGTAGAAAAGAATATTCATCACCATCCTTGAATTTGAATAGATTTGGAGGATGGTTCATGAGAAGAAGGGAGATTTCCATTTCATGGTAATTTATGTTGTCCCTTTATAAGTAAATCAAATCTATAGATAAAATTACGTAAAATTATATCATGGTTAGTATGGTTTCATTTTCAGGGAATATTAGCCCTTAAATTTTGTAAAAGTATGAGTCAAATGCTTGGGATGAAAAAATTTACCCCTTTCTATTATCACTAATAACATTATTTAAATGTTTCCTAGTGGTGTTTGTTTTGTTATAGTAAATATGTGTGACATTGAATAATTCATAAGATATATTAAAATATTACATTTTATATCCTCAAATAAATAATGTGCATACCTATTACAACGTTGTTGTTGGGATCCACATGTGTAGTTGCAATATCGTAGTCTCATTATTTCTCTCTAATCCTGGATGCATTTTTCCATTAGTTATCATCTAAATCATTAGAATTCAATATTGATAAATATAGTGTCCCTATTCATTATATATGAATATTTGAATGTCGGTCTAATTTTCAACTAGAGAATTCAATTATTCTTTCAAATTTGTGGGTTTCTTGTCCCCTTGATTTTATTACATCACATAGCCAGAAATAAATAGCATTTTATACATCTTTCCTCTAATTCCAAGAGCCAATTTAGATTCTATGATATCCATTTTTGATTTCATGGAACATTATAAAATTTCAACATATATATCAATGTCTCCAATAACCATATTTTTTATATATTTGGAATTATCCCACAAAATAAGTGGCCATATGTACTTTTATAGGAAATGATAAATACTCTGTTATATCATCCCGGTATTATAAATTTCTTCACCTATATCAAAATTGATTCATCATCCATTTTCATTAGGATAAATAAATCCATATAATTATATGTTATAGAGTGTGAGGAAAATATGAATCAAAAATATATCAATGATATTTTTTATACTCCATTGCTTTGATTTTCTCTATGGGATTCATATTTTATGACCAATGTCCACCATTATTATGATTCTCTATACACACGATAAATATCCCACATGGCTATCTATTTCCTAGATCATTGATGGTTAGAGATTATTTATTAATTGGATTTGATCCATTACACCATGACTAAGTGATAAGTGTATCCATTGAATATTGGTGGCCTTTTCACATATATTTCATAATTTAATCATTATATCTTTTATGGGATTCAGGAATTCCTCAGGACCCTTATTTAGGTTCAAAATTAGATTCAATTGACATATATTTTCATGAATCCTGAAATTTATGAATAAAATTAACAGCATTTTGAAATATATAATGATACCACTCATTTATATGAAAATAATTATTTCATTCAATTATGAACTCTATATTTAGTGATGTCATTTTATTCATCAAAAATTTGTTTTAATAAAAAATGTAATTTCCTGGTTTTTATATGTGAATATTATAATTTATATTTTGAAATAGTACAATAATTACTGAAAAAAACTATTTTAATTTTTGAATTTATTATGTAAACATTATCAAATGAGTTTTATAGGGGATTTTTTAAAAGAATGATTTTTCAATGAATAGTAATAAATCATGATTTTAATAAATATTGTTCTCATTTTGTGTATAGAAAATTTCAAATTATATTATATATTATCTAAAAAATTTAATTAATTAATTTTTATTTATAATAATCCATTTATGATTTTTCAAATTCATTATAGAGTTATATTTAATATAAACACGTATTATATTTTGAAAGTTTATTTTTCTAAAAACCAATATTTTGTTGCATTTTTCAATTAGTTCTTAAATATAATGGGTAAATTTCATTTATTTAATAATTAAAAATTAATATACATATTTTTTCCATAGTTTACATATTTCTTAAATAAATCCAGTTTATTTTTAGTCCAAATTACTAGTAATTATAGTAATTTTTGATACACTATTATGTATATATTATGTAATTAAGGATTAAAATTAAAATTTTATGGACATAAAAAAACCAAAACACATTCCAAGACCTTAATGGATGAGTCTATGTTATCCAAACATATCCTATATTTTTTATTTGGTTTTTTATTTCAATTTGTTTTTGGACGTGACATTTATAATATTTTATGTAAAAAGTCAAAAATATCACTATATTTTAATACCAATCTTATATATAACATGGAAAATATTAGTAGATATATTTAGAAATAATTAATATTTAGATATATAAATTATTATTATTCATCATTGAAATTTAATTATAATTTTTATTAAAAAAATAAATTCCTAAAATTCTTAAGTGACAATGATGCATTAATTATTCAAAATTTTGAAAAATCAATAAAATGATATTAAGAAAATCATGGGAAATTTAATTTGAGAAAATTAATGTTATAATAATGTATTATAGATGAAAATAAATATTATGGATTCAATAAAATTTCCATGTGAATTATTTCATGTAAGGATGATGTTATTAAAATTATAGTATTTAATAGTTCAAAAAATTTTCATTCCAAATATTTAATTATAATTAATATTTCATTAACTAATAAAAAATTATTAAGAATATTATATTCATAAAAGATAATATTATATTTAATATAATATCTATAATAGTCAATTTATGTGCAAGTTTTTGTTTTCTTAACTATCATTATCATAAAAAGGGAAAAACTCATGTTTTCATGGAATGTTTAAAAATAGTTTACAAGTGGTAAAAACCATATAAGAATAGTAAAAATGTGACCTAAAATATTCCATAATTAATAATATGATATTATTTAAAAACATAATTATTATATATTCTATATAAATAATTTTTGATCTATTTGTAAATAAATATTAATTTCGGTTAGTATAATTGTTTCTAAGAAATTCCAAGATTATCCCTCCGCTCTCTTTTAAAAGGTCACTTGAACCTATAATTTCTTCACACTTTAAGAAAATTTTTGTTTGGAACCTATGGGAAAAAATAAATTAAAAATAGCCCACCTCATATTCAAAAGTACATATTTTTTATATAATAAGAATCCTAATGGTTCTTGGTGATTAGAAAAAGGCTTTTTCAAACTAGAGGCATATATATTAACTAAGAATTTTAGTTTTATTTGTTCTTCCACATCAATAAAGCTTAATTAATCCATGAATAAAATAAATTAGAATTATCATAAATATACTAATATTTTATTAAATTGTTGTAATAAACTATATCTCTATCCTATTATCAAATGAAAAATGAATTGGTCTGTCATGAGTAACGCAGACTACCACCTCATGATCCAATGTGATTTTATTTCCATCTCAAACTCATGTTAATGTTTGTAATGATCCATTTAATTTAAACATATGATATTAAATAAATATTTATTATTAAAAAAATTAATATATCATATAACTTCATACATTATAATCTATTAATGTTGATAATTTCATTCACATATATAGTTGACTACTACCTCGTGAGACGATGTGATTCATTTTTTATTATTACCAAATCTCATGGATTATATATTTATAGTTATTAAAATAAATAATATGATATTGATCATATATTTATTTTTGGTATATGATAACATAGAACATATTTTCATAAAATTACATAAAATGGAATATGATTACATCGTTCAACCATACATGCAGACTACTACATCATATCAATGAAATATATTATTATAATAATAATAAATAATAAATACTAATTTTTCCATGATCATTTTGGTAAAATATAATTATAAATACCATATTTCTATGATGAATGTTGACATATGGTTACATTTCACATGTATATATACCACATACCGTCTCCATATTTATAACAAAATTCATTTTTATAACCATTATTCATGATAACGTTACAATGTATATATGATATATAAAAATTTTAATTATGAAATTATTTATATTCTATAAAAGATTAAATGATTGATTTTTAGGCTACAACCATCCTATAGAATTCATATTTGAATTATAACATGAATTTCATCAAAATATAAAAAGTAACATTAATTAATTGAGTAATTTTATATAAAATTTTATTAAATAATATTAATTAATAACTAACATCAAAAGGGTCCTAAATAAATATAAATTATCTATAGATAATTTTTTGGGTGATAAATTTAATCATGATAAAATATGATCAATGTAATGGACCTTAATATAAATATTTTCTTTTAATGTTTCTATTAAAACTTACATTTCATTTATATACATAAATTCTAAAGATTATAGAAAAGCATATTTTTTTTATAATCAGATGATCTCGTATTGTCATTTTTCTAGTGGTTTACATTTTAAAAAATTGATTGAAATGAATATTGATTTTCATTTCTTAAGCGAGGTTCTCTTAAACTTTTGGTTTAACCGTATAAAAGGTCTGTTTGTTTTATTATACTGATTGGATAGATTTTTCCATATATATGGCTAATATTTGAAATTTTACCCTTTAATTGTTTAAAGCGGTCTTTTTAATGATAATTTTTTATTTATATCTGGAAAATTTTTTCAAATGGGAAATGTTATTTATTTACAAATATTTTTTGACTGTTTTAATTACAAAAACTCTTCTCATGTTTTATGGTTCATGGGAATTTATTATGAGGATGGGATGTTAACTATAAACCATGTTCATTTGAGACTTTTATATATATCCAATATGTTCTGTAAAAGAAAAAATTCAGCTAATATGTTCTCTAGGAAGTGTTTACATTAATATATTATGATGTTTATTCCATGTATAAGCGTAAATATTATTTCAAGTTTAATTATTATGGAAAATCCAGGATTAACTGTGATGGTTATTCAACCTGGATATAATAATTATATGAATGGTGTGCCTCATGTTAGCTAAATAATTTATTTATTTTCTATGGGGTTTAAAAATATTCAATTTTAATAGGGTATGTTATTGATCTTATGTTCAAAGGAATTATTATATTAAATCCTTAGGGTGACGAGTACGACTTTCTAAAATTGGTTTCAAAACTATTAATTTTTTCAAATATTATTGCATGGTTAATATTTTATCATTTTATATTTCATATGAAATGTTTTATAGAAATATTTTGAGAAAGGGTATTATTTTTTGGGTAACAAAATGATTATTTTAATATGAAATATTTATTTTAGAAAGAAAATTATTTATATTTATTATTGGGCTAAAGATGTAATTTTTTATCATTTATGTACCTCACTGATGATTTTTAGATAATAAAATATTTTATTAAAAAATTGTAGGTTTCATAGAAGGATATGTTAGAAGAAAAAGTAAAGTAGAATGTTTGTGAATATTGTCAAAAAAGATATCATGATTCTTTTTAAAAGTTGTATATTGTGTGAAACATTGATGATGTGTAGAATTTTAAAACTAGATTTTTTATGTAAGATTTATGCCTTAAATTTCTAAAACTATAATGCAACAATATATTTGTAAAATTTATGTGATCATAATTTTAAAATCATTAGAATATGTAATGTTTATTTTATAGTTCATATATTTTGTATCAATGAATCGTATATATAACCTTAGAGGGTATGATATTATTAGATAAAATAATATTAAAACTTTAAGAGCATACTGGTTTTTAAGATAATTAGAATCAATGTTATTTTTGGTAAATAAAATTAACACGATTAAGAATATAATAGTGTTAACAATTATTATAAGATGGTTTATTTTGATTTTATTTTTATGATCACATGATGCCTTTTTTGTATAAAATGTTATCAGATCTCAAAGGGTCCAATGTATTTATAGAGGGTATGGATTATGTGGTGGTTGTATTAATGGTCTACCAAATATAATTGGATATGTTATAATAACTTTTGTGATTATTATTAATAATCTCTTATGAGTAATGATTTATAAAATGTACAGTGGATAGATTCCATATTTGTAATATATGAAACAAATTAATCCACAAGGATGTTTTGGTGACAATGATCATATATGTAAATGTATTGAACCTCATATGTTCCATTAATGTAGAATAAATCACTTGAAATATGTTTTCCATTAATGTAATGGTGGTTTATATTTCAAAAATAAGGTGATAAAAAATTATTCATCAAAGGAAAAAAGAAATCATTCAATTTAATGAATGTATAGAAAAAAGTTATTCTCAAGGTATAAATTGAATTTTCTTAAAACTGGGGAGAGTGATAATTATGAAAAAATATTTCATATGAGAAAAAATTAAGGATAGGATCATAAGCCCATAAAAATTATTTTTTTGCAATAACTAATTCCATTATTGTTGATTATAAGGATAGATAAAACTTCTAATTAAATGTATGACTTTTAACATCGAATATGATTCAATATCATTGAATCATTGGATGTGATTTACATTTTATTGTATGAAGAATGTATTAAATATTATGATAGAAAATCATGATTAATATGGTAAATTGAATGATTATTTTTTCATTGTATAGGGGTTCAATATGTATGATGTAGTTATATATTTAAGGTTAATGATATGATCAAAGACACAAACACCCCTTCATGATGTTTCTGGTGGTTGTAATATATTGATAGTACATAATTGTGTTTTTAAAAACCTTTTTGGTATATGTAACCATCACTAGTGCAGAAAACGTTTTTTACGTCACCATTTTTTACGTCGGTTATATAAAACCGACGTCATAATTTGTAAAACGAGGTTTGTTACGTCGGTTATTTACTAACCGACGTAAAAACCTATGTTTAGTACACCTTTAACGTCGGTTATTTTTATAACCGACGTTATTAATCGCGCGGCTTCGTTTTTTACGTCGGTTATACATTAACCGCCGTAAAAAACAAAAGCGGGGGGGCGTTTTTTACGTCGGTTATTCAATAACCGACGTAAAAAACGCGGTTTTTGAAGGCATTTTTACGTCGGTTATAAAATAACCAACGTAAAAAAAGAATCCGCAGATGTTTTTGACGTCGGTAATGGAATAGCCGACGTAATAAAACGCGGATTTTGAGCCCTTTATAACGTCGGTTATAAAAAAACCGACGTAAAAAAAGAATCGGAGGAAGGTTTTTACGTCGGTTATTGAATAACCGACGTTATAAATGTTTTTAAAAATATTATAACGTCGGTTATTGAATAACCGACGTGATAACTCATTTAAAAATTTACCCAGACCCGTGGATTGTCATTCGCGAGTTTACCTTCGACATTCGCGACTCGTCTCTCTCGCGCGTAAACCCGAATCGGCTCGTCCATTTCGTGGGTTTAGATTCGTTTTGAGATCATCGTTTCTCATATTTAATCTCCTCGGATCAATCATCTAAACTCGCAGCACTCAGGTAATCCTCCCACTCGTTCGTTTTTTTTCACGGATAGTATATATATATGTGTTGTGATTTTTTTGTTGAAACTAGCTAAGATTCTTCGATTGTGAACCCTTTTAACTCGTTTTGGCACCATAATCTTATTTATCATCCCTATATCTATTATTTCGACTTGCATTATTGACTAATTTTATGATTTCACTAATTTTTCATCATTTTCTATAAATCCCCGAGAGGGTTGGGGCGTGTCCAGGGGGGTTTACAAGGGGGTGGGTGGGTGTGGGGGGCTGTCCAAGGGTGTGGGTGGGTGTCGGGGGGTGTCCAGGGGGGTGTCCAAGGGGGGTAGGGGGTGGGGGTGGTGTTTAGGAGGGGTGGGGGGGCTGTCCAGAGGGTTGGGGGTGTCCAGGGGGGTGTCCAAGCAGGTCGGGGGTGGGGGGTTGTGTCCAGGAGGGGTGGGGGTGCTTTCTAGAGGGGTCGGGGGCTGTCCAGAGGGGTCGGGGGGTGTCCAGGATGGTGTCCAAGGGGATGGGTGGGTGTGGGGGGCGGTCCAAGGGGGTGGCGGCCTGTCCAGAGGGGTCGGTGGGGTGTCCAGGGGGGTGTCCAAGGGGTTGGATGGGTGTGGGGGGTTGTCCAAGTGGGTGGCGGCCTCTCCAGAGGGTATTTGGGGTTGTCTGGGTGGGTGGGGGGGCTGTCCAGAGGGTTGGGGGATGTCCAGGGGGGTAGGGGGTGGGGGTGGTGTTTAGGAGGGGTGGGGGGGTTGTCCAGAGGGTTGGGGGGTGTCCAGGGGGGTGTCCAAGCAGGTCGGGGGTGGGGGGTTGTGTCCAGGAGGGGTGGGGGTGCTTTCTAGAGGGGTCGGGGGCTGTCCAGAGGGGTCGGGGGGTGTCCAGGGTGGTGTCCAAGTGGATGGGTGGGTGTGGGGGGGCTGTCCAAGGGGGTGGCGGCCTGTCCAGAGGGTTCGGTGGGGTGTCCAGGGGGGTGTCCAAGGGTGTCGGTGGGTGTGGGGGGCTGTCCAAGTGGGTGGCGGCCTCTCCAGAGGGTATTTGGGGTTGTCCGGGTGGGTGGGGGGCTGTCCAGAGGGTTGGGGGATGTCCAGGGGGGTGTCCAAGGGGGTAGGGGTGGGGGGTGGTGTCCAGGAGGGGCGGGGGGCTGTCCAGAGGGGTCGGGGGGGTGTCCAGGGGGGTTTACAAGGGGGTGGGTGTGTGTGGGGGGTTGTCCAAGGGTGTGGGTGGGTGTTGGGGGGTGTCCAGGGGGGTGTCCAACGGGGTGGGTGGGTGTGGGGGGCTGTCCAAGGGTGTGGGTGGGTGTTGGGGGGTGTCCAGGGGGGTGTCCAACGGGGGTAGGGGGTGGGGGGGTGGTGTTTAGGAGGGGTGGGGGGGGGGCTGTCCAGAGGGTTGGGGGGTGTCCAGGGGGGTGTCCAAGCAGGTCGGGGGTGGGGGGTTGTGTCCAGGAGGGGTGGGGGTGCTTTCTAGAGGGGTCGGGGGCTGTCCAGAGGTGTCAGGGGGTGTCCAGGGTGGTGTCCAAGGGGATGGGTGGGTGTGGGGGGCTGTCCAAGGGGGTGGCGGCCTGTCCAGAGGGGTCGGTGGGGTGTCCAGGGGGGTGTCCAAGGGGTTGGATGGGTGTGGGGGGCTGTCCAAGTGGGTGGCGGCCTCTCCAGAGGGTATTTGGGGTTGTCCGGGTGGGTGGGGGGGGGGCTGTCCAAAGGGTTGGGGGATGTTTAGGGGGGTGTCCAAGGGGGTAGGGGGTGGGGGGTGGTGTCCAGTAGGGGCGGGGGGCTGTCCAGAGGGGTCGGGGGGTGTCCAGGGCGGTTTACCAGGGGGTGGGTGGGTGTGGGGGGTTGTCCAAGGGTGTGGGTGGGTGTTGGGGGGTGTCCAGGGGGTGTCCAAGGGGGTAGGGGGTGGGGGTGGTGTTTAGGAGGGGTGGGGGGCTGTCCAGAGGGTTGGGGGGTGTCCAGGGGGGTGTCCAAGCAGGTCGGGGGTGGGGGGTTGTGTCCAGGAGGGGTGGGGGTGCTTTCTAGAGGGGTCGGGGGCTGTCTAGAGGGGTCGGGGGGTGTCCAGGGTGGTGTCCAAGGGGATGAGTGGGTGTGGGGGGGCTGTCCAAGGGGGTGGCGGCCTGTCTAGAGGGGTCGGTGGGGTGTCCAGGGGGGTGTCTAAGGGGTTGGATGGGTGTGGGGGGCTGTCCAAGTGGGTGGCGGCCTCTCCAGAGGGTATTTGGGGTTGTCCGGGTGGGTGGGGGCTGTCCAGAGGGTTGGGGTATGTCCAGGGGGGTGTCCAAGGGGGTAGGGGGTGGGGGGTGGTGTCCAGGAGGGGCGGGGGGGCTGTCCAGAGGGGTCGGGGGGTGTCCAGGGGGGTTTACAAGGGGATGGGTGGGTGTGGGGGGCTGTCCAAGGGTGTGGGTGGGTGTTGGGGGGTGTCCAGGGGGGTGTCCAAGGGGGTAGGGGGTGGGGGTGGTGTCCAGGGGGGGTGTTATATCTTACTATATTTTGTTTAAAAAAAAATATTCAAGCATATTTTTTTAAATACACATCGATTTGTTTTATATTTCAAAATTGTTTACATTCAAATTACGATTTTTTTCATATAAACATATATTTGTCTTATCTAAAAAATATATATATTTTTGCTATTTGTTATAGGTAATAATGAGTCGAAGTTGGATTACGGCACATCGAATGAGCAATGAATATGAGGAAGGTGTTGATGCCTTTTGGGAATTTTCTAAACGAAATGTTCAAAGTAGTGACATTTTTTTCTGTCCATGCCTGAAATGTCTGAATATGAAGAAGTTGATAAGTAGAGAGATAAAAGATCATCTGATTTTTCATGGTTTCAATCTGAGTTACAACCCTTGGATTTGGCATGACGAAACTGGACAGAATGTCACTGATGATAATGAATCGCAAGATGGTAACTCCGATGGAATTGAAGAAATGATTCGCGATATTGTAGCAGAACAAATTGAGATAGAATTGACAGTTGCACGTCTATATGGTGATGCCGAAAAACCATTATATCCTGGTTGTACAGATTTTACGGTTTTGTCGGCGGTGTTAAGATTGATTAACCTGAAGGCGAAACATGGATGGAGTGACAGAAGTTTTACAGAGCTGCTACAATTGATGAAAGACATTCTTCCAAAAGATAACGATCTTCCCGATTCAAATTATAAGGCCAAAAAAATATTATGCCCGATGGGATTGGGATACAGGAAAATACATGCCTGTCCGAATGACAGCATTATATATAGGAAGGAATATGAATTTCTGAAAGAGTGTCCTAAATGTGGGACATCACGGTATAAGGTGAACGAAAAATCACAAGCTGATGTAGAGATTACAAAGCTCCCTTCAAAGGTATTTTGGTATCTTTCTATAATTCCTCGTTTCAAACGTTTATTTGCTAATTCACATGATGCAAAAAGGTTAAGATGGCATGCTGATGAGCGGGTATGTGATGGAAAAATACGTCATCCAGCTGATTGTCCACAATGGAAGAAAATTGATGCCCAGTACCCTATATTTGGAAATGAAATTAGAAATCTGAGACTAGGCTTGTGCACAGATGGAATGAATCCATACCGAACCCTCAGTAGCACACATAGTTCATGGCCTGTTTTATTGGTAATTTACAACCTCTCTCCTGAAGTTTGTATGAAGCGCAAATATTTCATGTTGAGTATCATGATCTCTGGTCCAAAGCAACCCGACAATGATATTGATGTATACTTGTCACCGCTGATTGATGATTTGAAACTGTTATGGGCTGATGGTATTAGGGTGTATGATTCTTATAAAATGGAATATTTTCAACTGCATGCAGTGCTTCTATTCACTATAAATGACTTCCCAGCATATGGAAATTTGTCTGGATACAGTGTTAAAGGGCATAAAGCATGTCCAATTTGCGAACAACAGACGTCATATTGTCAATTTCATCATGGGAGGAAAATAGTGTACATGGGTCATCGAAAGTTTTTGCCTATGGATCACCCTTATAGAAGACTAAAAAAGGCATTCAATGGATCACAAGAATTTGATACTGCTCCAAAACCTTTATCCCCAGATTTGTATTTTGAGGGGGTGAAAAACCATGATCTGACATTGGGAAAGACACAAAAATCTGGTAATGATAGACATATTTGGAAGAAAAGGTCAATATTTTTTGAGCTACCATATTGGAGGTATCATGAAGTCAAACATAATATTGATGTCATGCACGTGGAGAAGAATATCTATGATTCATTGATCGGAACATTGCTAGATATTAAAGGAAAGACAAAAGATGGGTTGAATGCAAGGTTAGACCTACTATCAATGGGAATACGTTTGGAGTTAGCTCCCACTCCTAAAGGAAGACGAACATTTCTTCCCCCGGCTTGTCATACATTATCGAAGAGGGAGAAAAGTAGCTTCTGTCAGTGTCTACATGATATCAAAGTGCCTGAAGGTTATTCTTCAAATGTAAAAATTTTTGTCTCATTGAAAGACTTGAAGTTGATAGGTATGAAATAACATGATTGTCACGTCATGATGCAACAAATTCTACCAGTTGCACTGCGTGGAATATTGCCCATCCGTGTCAGAAAGACTATAATGAGGTTGTGTTATTTTTTCAATTCAATTTGTAACAAGGCGATTGATGTGAATGCTTTGAACATTTTGGAAAAGGATGCAATTTTTATACTTTGTCATTTGGAAATGTATTTTCCTCCAACTTTTTTTGATATGATGGTGCATTTAATGATTCATCTGGTTCGAGAAATAATGCTTTGTGGACCTGTATATCTTCGTTGGATGTATCCTTTTGAAAGGTATATGAAAATATTAAAGGGATATGTTAAAAATCCATATCGACCTGAAGCCTCCATTATTGAAAAGTATATTTCTGAGGAGGTAGCAGATTTTTGTACAAGCTACTTGGCTACGGCGCAACACATAGGTTTGCCTCCATCTCGCCATGAACGGGTTAATAATGAGGGAAAGGGGATTCGTGGCTTGAAATTCAAATCACTGTCAGCTGAACATATGAAGAAGTTAGAATCATACATCTTGAATAACATAGCTGATGTTCAACCGTATATCACATTGCATATTAATGAGTTGAAACAATGTCATCCAAAGAAGAAAGAAATGTGGATTTTGAATGAGCACAACAAAACTTTTTTGCCATGGTTTAAAAAGACCTTTCTTGGTAGATCAGATGTATCAGAGACATTAAAATGGATAGTGGATGGTCCATCTTTAAATGTGATAACATGGTCCGCTTATGACATTAATGGCTATACATTTCATACGAAAGCTCAGGAAAACAGAAGTGCAGTTCAGAATAGTGGTGTATTGGTGTTTGCAGATGCAATGCATTTTTTGAGTGCTAAGGACAGAAACCCAATTTCGGCATCAAGTGCATATTATGGAGTGATTGAAGACATATGGGAGGCTGATTACTTTAAAATTAAAGTTCCTGTTTTTAACTGTAAATGGTTTATCGGTAACAACAGTGTCAGACACGATGAATTTGGAATGACACTTGTTAATCTGAATAGATTGGAAGACACAGGTGATTCTTTTATAATGGCAACACATGCCAAACAAATTTTCTATGTAGTAGATCAATCAGATATGCAGTGGGCTGTTGTTTTACAAGGGAAAAAACAATATGTTGGTGAGGATGAATTTGATGAAGATGCTGATTTATGTGAGATCCCTACTTCCATGGAAAGATTAACAGAACATAATGATGAGTATGTTGAAGACATGGTTTGTGCCATAAGGAACGATCACGACGAAGGAATTTGGGAAAACAATCCAACTGTACATTCCTAAAATTACAGGTAACACATGTTTATTTCTTGTTTACATTTAGTTTTTTCATATAATGTTAGATATTGTAAATTTTTTACTTATTAAAACATGTATCAAACCAAAATGATAAAACAATAAAAACCGTAAAGAGGAGAAGTCCTGGGCGCATCGGCTGGCCGGTGGTGGATCACCGGTTGGCCGGTGGTCCAGAGCAAAGCTCTGTCTGGTCCACCGGCAGGCCGGTGGTGAGCCAGCGGCCGGCCGGTGGTGATCCAGCGGCCGACCGGTGGTCCAGACAGAGAGGAAGGCTCTCTGTCTGGTCCACCGGCCGGCCGGTGGTGATCCAGCGGCCGGCCGGTGGCACCAGGCAGTGGGCAAGTCTACTGCCTGGGTCCTCCGGCTGGCCGGTTGGACTCAGTGAGTCCACTTTTCAGCTTTCTTGAGCCAACTCCTTGGCAAACTTTTGCCTGTGTTTACCATGTTTATCATTGTTTAACATGCTTACCATATTACCAATGTTTACTATTATGTAATTTAGTACAAATTTCTATTTTTTGATTAAGTAGTATTACAATATTTGAATTTGTATATTTGTGAACTAATGTTTGTTTTTTTTATTTGAAGGAAAATGACAGATCAATCAGTTGATCAGCCACATGATTCTGGAGATGAGCATATTGGTCATACATCTGGGGAGGAACATTCACATGCTCCTATTACGAAAAAGAGTTCAAAGGTTAGTAAGCTTGGGTGCACACGTTTACCAAAATTATCACTTGCCCATACGAAGGAGGAGAGGATAGTCGTGGAGTTTGATGATGATGATCTTCCTAGAGGTCCAAATGCTAAAGATTTTAAGGGTTTTGTAGCAACTCAGGCTAAGAGCAAAGTAAGCATTCTCTATGATGATTGGAGAAGTGAGGATAAGGAGATAATTTCTCAGCTGTGGGAGACCATTTTGGTAAGATCTTTTGCTATTGTTTGACTGTTCTTTAAATGTTTCTAGTATATATAATATTTTTAACCTCTTTTTTATCAGATGACATTTGATATTCCTGACACTGGAGGAGTCAGGAAGAAATGCTTATCGCTGGCTGCTAGGAGATGGAGGGATTTCAAATCAACCCTCTCATCTGATTTCATTTATGGTCATAGGAGTCGTGAGAGTCCATGTCGTATATATCCTTTTATAGACGAAGACACATGGAGACAATTTTTTGAAAGTAGAAGAAAAGAATCATTTTTGGTAAGGGCAATGTAAACTTTTATAAGATTTATTATATAAATGATCTTATTATTGTTTTGTTAATGATTACTTATTCTTAATTTACAGCAAACAAGGAAAGATCATCAAGAGATCCAATCTAAAAATGTATACCCTCATAGTTTATCTCGGGGAGGGTATGCATTATTGGAAGAACAAATGATGGCAGAAAAATTTCAACAACTAAGAGCTGAGTCATCAAGATCTGGAGAGGTGTCCCCTCCATCCCCACCATCTAGACATGAGAAATGGAAAAGAGCTCGGAAGGGCAAAAAAGGACAATATCTTTCGGAAGAATCGAGACTCGTAGTTGAGAGGATTGTAAGATAACTATTTTATTTATTTAAGTTTACTATTTTAGTCATATATTTCCAATCATTATAGAAATGTTCAATTAATTATTACAGGACTCTCTTGAGGAGAAGAGTTCACAGGGGACATTTACACCGTCTGGGAGGGAAGATATTTTATCTGTGGCATTGGGAAATCCCGAACATCCTGGCCGTGTAAGGGGATATCCAGCAGGTGTATCGGTAAGAAAAGTGTTGCCACGTTCCTCAACTTCTAACGTTGAGGGAGTTTATAAAAAAAGAATCCTTGGAGGCTGAAGTCTATAATATTAATGCGACAATGGAGGACAAGATTAGAGCATCGGTGCAGATTATGTTTGCAGACTTGCAAAGACAATTTCAGGGTGCAGCTCCCACTCCACCTCTCCCAGTAGCTCCCACTCCCCCACCTCAGCCTACGGACCCCATTTTTGATCCTCCTCCTCCGCCGCAGCTACCTACTTGTTGTGAGTTGTATGTTGATGATCCTCAACATCATATAGGTGCATATGAGATGGTATATTGTACAGGAGATACAATTCATCATCAACAGTTAGAGGTAGACAATCAGAGGGTCACTGTACAGGATATTATAGATAGATCTGCTCGGATACCATTACCTACAGATGAGGTGACGACAATTGGACATAGTATCGGCCATTTTTTACTTTGGCCATCCAGACTTCTTCGACTCATTACCATAGAGGTATGGATGTTATATCTTTTATTTTATATTTTTATTAATGTTTTATCATTTGAAAACTAATATATTTTTCAATTTATTTTTACAGGAATACTTCAAAGGTAAAGAAATACTGTATAGACAACAACAAAGACAGATAGCTATGACATCAGATGCAGATACTAGCAGTCTTGACAAATTGTCAAGATATTCAAATTTGTTGGCGGATCATTATGACTTTACAATGGAAGCTCATGTCTGTGGACGTGAACTAAGTGTGGGGATTAGGAAAACTGATATCATGGAGTTTGTCACTGGAGATAAGTTGGGCATCAACGTGGTGCAAATTTTTATCATGTAAGTCTTAACACCTTTTCCTTACATTATATTTATTAAAAATGTATACTTATGTCTGCTTTGTATTAGGTATCTGTATAAAATTTGTGAGAGGAATGAGCTGACAGATGTATATGGATTCGTGGACCCACAATTGATTTCCCCTGAAGCATGTGCATTGGATGAGGAACAAAGAATGCTTTATATTGCTGATAGATTTGAAAAGAATGTAATCACACAGTGTTGGATGATGCCTTTTTGTGAGAGGTATGAAACACATCCCTCTCAAAGAGTTAATTATCTTATAACATAAAAAACCACTAACGTTAAATTTCCTTTTATCAGGGATCATTGGATGTTAGGGGTTTTTTGCCCTAGGGAGAAAACACTTTATTGGATATGCTCTCTCCATGATGATGTGCGAGAAAGTATTAAGAATATATTGGAAACGTAAGTTTCAATTTCACAATAGTTTTATATATTATAATGAATTTTAAATTTACCCAATTCCTATTATTTTCTAACAGGGCATGGGTCCACTTTCGAAAAAGCGCAAAGAAAAGGAATTTCAAGATCAAATATGTACATGCGAAGGTAAATATCCATTTATAATTTGTACATTTTGATTTATTACATAAAAATAATATATTGAATTTACACTCATTCAAACAGAAATGTCATGAGCAACAAGGCATCATCGAATGCGGATATTACATGTTACGATTTATGTATGAAATAATAACAACTGGGACAGTTCTGAGTTTTGACCTTGTAAGATTTCCTCTTTCTCATAATATTTCAATTTGATTTATTCATTATACACGTTGACTACTATCCTTTTCCTTTGTAGCTTTTTGATGACCCTCAACCCTTTACTGCTGAAGATATCAAACACTTACAAGTGGAGTGGTCAAATTATTTTACAGGTTTGATTGACTTTTAGTTGTTTGTAATGTAAAATGTAATTTTGAATATTGTCAATGTAATTGTGTATTTCGTAGTCGTTTAGGTTGGATTTAGTTTTTTTTGAAGTTGAAAGTGTATGTTTTGAATGTTATAGAAGTGAATGTTTAATTTTTCTCTACTTCTTGTTTTGGTCTACTGTTGATGGTTTTTATGGTCTGGATTTTGGTATGGGGGGAGAGGTTCCAAGGGGGTGGGTGGGTGTTTGGGGGGTGTCCAAGGGATATGGGCGGGGTGTCCAAGGTGTGTTTGGGGATGTCCAAGGAGTCGGTTGGGTGTAAATGAGGGTGGGGGGGGGGGCTGTCCAAGGGGTGGGGGGTGTCCAAGTGGTGGGGGGTGTCCAAGGGATATATGAGGAGTGTCCAAGGGGTGTTTGGGGCTGTCCAAGGGGATGGGGGGGTTTCCAAGGAGTAGGGGGGGTTTCCAAGGGGTCGGGGGGGTGTCCAGGGGGTGGGGGGCTGTCCAAGGGGTGGGGGGGGGGGGTGTCCAAGGGGTGGGGGGGTGTCCAAGGGATATGGGAGGGGTGTCCAAGGGGTGTTTGGGGCTGTCCTAGTGTTCGGGGGGTGTAAATGAGGGTGGGGGGGGCTGTCGAAGGGGTGGGGGGTGTCCAAGGGGTGGGGGGTGTCCAAGGGATATGGGAGTGGTGTCCAAGGTGTCTGGGAGTTCTGTCCAAGGGGCCGGTTGGGTGTAAATGAGGGTGGGGGGCTGTCCAAGGGGTGGGGGTGTCCAAGGGGTGGGGGGTGTCCAAGGGGTGGGGGGTGTCCAAGTGATATGGGTGGGGTGTCCAAGGGGTGTTTGGGGCTGTCCAAGGGCTCGGGGGGGTGTCCAGGGGTCGGGGGGGGGGGGGTGTCCAAGGGGTCTGGGAGGGCTTTCAAGGTGTGGGGGGGGGGTGTCCAATGGGTGTTTGAGGCTGTACTAGGGGTCTTGGGGGTGTAAATGAGGGTGGGGGGCTGTCCAAGGGGTGGGGGGTGTCCAAGGGGGGGGGTGTCCAAGAGATATGGGAGGGGTGTACAATGGGTGTTTGAGGCTGTACTAGGGGTCGTGGGGGTGTAAATGAGGGTGGGGGGGTTGTCCAAGGGGTGGGGGGGTGTCCAAGGGTTGTGGTGGGGCTCCAATGTGGTGGTGGGGGGGGGCTGTCCAGGTTGTTAGGTGGGTATAGATGAGGGTGGGGTTCAGTTGGGGCTTGGGGGAGGGCTGGCATGGTTATTTTTGTTTGGTTTCTGGTTTCTTTTTGGTGAGATCAGTGCAATTATTTAAAAAAAATATCGCTTTCACGTAGGTTATTTTATAACCGACGTGGTAAATAAATCGGTAGGGGTTTATCACGTCGGTTTTTTCGAGAACCGACATGTTAAACCGTTCCCGGGCCTTTTATCACGTCGGTTCTTAATATAACCGACGTGATAAAAGGCCCGGGAATCGATTTACCACGTCGGTTATTGGATAACCGACGTGCTAAAACGTTTCGCAGGCCTTTTTATCACGTCGGTTATTTAAGAAACCGACGTGATAATAGGCCCGGGGAAGGGTTAATCACGTCGGTTATGTCATAACCGACGTGATAAATGATATCCCAGGCGTTTTATCACGTCGGTTAAGAAAATAACCGACGTGATAAACCCCCCCCCCCCCCCACGCATATTTATGACGTCGGTTATTAATGAACCGACGTGATAAACACCGTGATGTTAGGGATGTTACGACGGGTTTTAAATAACCAACGTAAAAAACGTTATTTATAACGTCGTCCGTATTAACGTCGCCTAAAAACCGACGTAAATAATGATTAATAACCGACGTAAAAAATGTTTTCTGCACTAGTGCATTATCTTTAACATTTGAAAAAAAAATTAATGATTTCTTATATTTTATGTTAGTGAAAATAAGTTTAACGATTTTGAAAACGGTTATGTTTAATATGATATTTGATGATTAATGTTATTCTATGAAATTTTATTATTATTTTTGGATCATTCTATGAGTAATATAGATATATTATTACTAATAGTGAATCCCATGGTTGGGTGACAACCCATCACATTTATAATGTTGACATTATATTAACCCACAACCGAATTGTTTCGAGGGTGAAACGACTGCCATATGAAAATATGATGTCCTAGTTAGTATGAATTAATTTTTAAACAAATAGTATAATAGGTAATGACAGATTTCATGAACACACAATTTATCATAACCATTGGATTTATGTGTTATTTGGGGATTATGGATTTTTGGGTGAAGATCACTAAAATTTTGGGGAACACTATTCTATATTATGGGATTTTAGATAATGATTCATGCTTTATATAAAATTCATATGTACAAGTGATATAACTGTATTTTATGGTGATTCATTTTGTTCAGGGAAATTGTTGTCAAATATAATATATTATATGCTTATGTGATATAATTTTTTTTATGAAACAATATGAGTGATTGATGTTATTTTAAGATGAATTTTCAAGTCATTTTTCAAATAATTTGGGATTAAACCATTCCAATCCCAATTTTCCAATCTAATTAAATAATTTTTATTAATTTTAAGGATTGTTATTAATCAACATATATATGTAAATATTTGTGTTTCCTTGTTGAGTACTATGTAATTTATATCATATTTCTTCATATGAATGATTATTGATTTTTGTAATTGTCCAACGATATGGAAACAATTTTGGTTGTGGTTAATGTCCCATGACATATTTAATAAGGGGTTATTTTTTATTGATTTGTGTGATATATTAGAAGTTTTTATTTGAGATATAAGAATGAAAAATTATGATTTAATACTTATATTTTTGAGAAAAATATTATATTAAAATTGATATTAATAAAAGGATGATAAAAAACATGGCAAAAAAGTAAACATGCATATGATTTTAGTATAAATGTTAAAGTAATTCCATAACATCATGAAATGGATCTCAGTGTCCTTTTAACCGTTCAGAAATTTTCATTTTAAGATGGTTAACTTTTTTATGATTATAATCTCTATCAATCCCTATTAGTATATAATAAATAGTTTACCCTTACTTCTCTATATTTTAAATTCTCACTAATTTTTTCTATTTTCAAACATAATATGTTTTTTTGAACAATGAAAATATTTTCAATTCCTAGTAATATTTTCCTAACGTGAAACCATATATGTGTTACCAATAGGACCATAAAATATATCATTTAATCTTCTAAATATGATGGTTTATTGATAATTTTTATTATATGGATTATCAAAAAAAATATTCTTAAAATTGAAAACCTTGTTCCCAAACTCTTGATAAAATAAAAAGGATGAAATTTCATAATGGGTTGGGGAATAATTTAATATACATTTTTTTCAAAATGAAATACTATCTTCGATGGAGTATAAGTTATGCTACACCAGGCATAAATAAATGACGAGTTATAAATATTTAAATCTATTCATTATAACCTAGGAATAAAATTAATTTTGATGAATTTAATTATCCATATTATGAAATATATAAATTTAGTACTCAATTATAAATCATTAATTATAATGACATGACATAAAAAATTAGTCAATCTAGTCAATTTAACCAGAAATCAATTATTATATCCACAATGATCTTTTCTAGTTTAGTGTTTTATATAATTTAGAAACAATTTATACATATCAACTAATAATCATACAATGTGTATAATACTAAACAAATATCCATTATTTAAAACTTTGAATTATTTAAATAAATATAAATTCATTATTTCATTAACAAAACATAGTGACATTAAACTTAAATACTTCTTTTACATTACTCATTCATTATACATATGAAAAAATATAAAGAAGACCTTACTTATCGATATAAAAATATGGGAATAAAATTTTAGTCCATGAGTACATATAAAAAAAATTAAATCATTTTCATTATATATACTTATCACCTATAAGGTACCATATACATACATTGTGAATTCGAGTGATTTTCAAAAATACAATAATTAAATAATTAATATCATTGAAGTAATATGAGGAATTAATTACATAATATTATAACCCTCATGGATTATATATGATTTTTAAATGTTGTGGATAAATTAAAATGTACCCATCACGATTTCTATATAATGTATCATCAATGGACAATTTATGTTGTAACCATTGATGTTACACTTGGAGAAACCATACCGTCAACCACTGACATAAAAATACCCAATGAATTGTTTTGTGATATATGTCCCACCAATAAAAATAATCAATTCCCAATAACTATAACATAGTCATAAAATTGAAATACATATATCATATAAATCATACAGTTTTAAAAATAAAAAAACAAATTAAAATAGTTTTCATTAATGAAATGTCTGATACAAATATTATATATTTGATGTGATAATTGATAAAAATAAATTAATATGTGAATAATATATTAATAATAATTATAACAAATAATATAATAAAAAATAATCTCACAATGAATCTTAATTCAACATATTAAATGAAGTAGAAGGTTAACAAAAATAATGAAAACTGAGTTAAGAAATCTCTTATATTTGGTTCATCTTTCTTAAAACATTTTAAAACCTCATGAATAATATTTTAAATAGTGTTGATATTATATAAAAGAACAATAATAATATTTATAATTACCAATATGTTATTCTTATAACATTACTCCATGCATTTAATAATAATATTTTGTAATATTAATTATTTTGTTTGAATTTATTACACGGTTTCCATTGATGGTTCATTATTGACATTATTGTCAAATTGAAGAAAAACACCAGAACTGGAATGATATGGTAATAATATCTTTACATAATATAAATTATTTTATACATAATTTTTTTAATGATATGAAAACAATTTATTAGATAAAACATTAATCTTAATTAATTCAATTGTTGGGTGATTTTTTGGAACATCGCAATATTAAACCATTTCATTTAATAAAACTTTTATATAAACAATATAGAATAATACATAAATTATTATATGTATAATAAACTATTATTTAATCATATTAATGTATTTATGTCTAGACTTGAAGGCAGTAATGGAAATTTTTAACACATCGTCCACGATGTCGGTAAATTGACACATCATGGATGATGTGTTTATTTTTATAATAAAAGTGTGAGAAGAATGATTATATTGATGTTTTCTTCAATAAAAATGATAAAATTATATTATATATATGATAATTGACTTGTAATGTAAATTTATAAAAATGAGGTGAAGAGATTACAATAAAAGAAAAATAATTGAATGTAAATTAAATGAAAATTAATGTGGATTTTATCACTTTCTTTATCCTCCATGAAAACTTATATATTTCCATTGGTTTTTCTAGTATGGTGATAATAGAAGGTCGTGGAAATGGGTAAAATTACTGGGATGGAAAATGGGCAGAAATTTATGAAGCTACAAGGATTTCAGGTTTGAGGAGAAGTGGTAGTGATTGGTGGTATTTATAGTGGAGGAGAGCAGTGTTTTCTCATTACTATATTCATTAGTTTATTAATTTGGCATAATAATATAAATATTTGGAGAATTATCATCAAATAAATTTAAATAATTAATTAAATTTCCTGATTTATGACTTACATCTACCTTAAATCATCTATGACTCACTAAATCATGTATTTAGCCTATATTGTCAATTATTATATTTCACTGTTTACCTGAAAATCAATTATTTTCGGAAAATCTAAAAAATTAACCCAAACCATTTATTGATTCATATAAATGAAAATAGAAATTGATTTTTTATAAAATAGTTATATAAAATTTTGAATTTTATTTTTTAATTAAATTCATAATTTATTTCAAAAATATGAGTTTTCAAATAAGAAATGATTTTAAATCAAATTAAAATTTTAATTAAAGTCTCATAAAATTATATTATTATCATAAGATAAAAAAATAATATTTTATGAATATATTTTATGAAAATATATATTATTTTGACTCATTATATTATTTTTATTATAATAATTAAATGTTAATTACTCACAAAAATACCGCCAATTACATTATAATTTAAGCAAAACTTATTTCCTTGCTCAATTATAAAAATTTATCATATTTTCACTGTTATTATGGGAATTTTTTTTATAATATATTAGCTGAGGTTACTATTGTATTTTCCACGTTACAAATACTTATTGTCAAGTTTATATTCCATTAGTTAGAATTCCCGTATTTCAATAAATTCCACTAATTTTATTATAAATTAATTATGAATTTAACTATTTATTACTATAATAAAAACAAATATTTTATAAGTACCTTATTTGTTACATTTTCCCAACAAACTGGAAATTTTCTCCTCATAATGTTTATTTACTTATTAAACATGTGAGGATACATTGGTCTCATAAAATTATTTGATTCCCATGTCACTTCATTAACCATGTAGTTTATTCGAAAAGCCATAACATTGTAAATTACACAATTCCACAATAATTATTATCTATGTTCAAGAATTTGAAATGGATTTTCGACATATTAAAAGTTCTCTTCCTACTGAATATCTTATGGGATCAAATCATGAGATTAATCTAGAATATACTTTCATAAAGTCATAAAATGAAATACAATGTCTATCCAAGATAAACTAGGAGAAAAACATAATCAGTTAGAGAGAATTTCAAATTTATCTGAGATTTTATAATATAAAATAAACCCTTAACTCATGATTCATTTCATACTAAAATTTATAACTCTTTCCTAAGAAGGTATTTTAATTAAAACATGATCAATTTCACAAAAATAAAATTCTTTCCTTATATTATTTATATAATGTTTCCACCTAATATGAGTATTAATTATGCGTTGTTATGTGTTGCATGATCATCTTCACTTTCTCAGCCATGTCCTCTATTAATTAAGGTCCTACCAAATTCCTTTACCTTGATTTATTTAATAATGTTGGTGTTTAAAACCTGTTTTTATATAATTCCTCTAATTTATCCATATGTATCCTAGACTGATAAATGTAAGTATTAGAACACTCAACTAAGAAAATATGGTGATCCCAACTACCCTGGCAATACATTGAACATGATAGAAGAAAGTAATTAAATGTATAAATTATTTTCTTTGTTTATCCATAATATTTAAGAAGAAAGGATGTTCCAAAAATTAATTATATTCCCAATGAATTCTGATGTCCTTTTCAAATGGTAGATGTGAGCCTAGGATCTTTTTCAGATACATTGGATAGAGGAACTCTATGTAACCTAGTAATCTCTTTGTGGTATAGTCTAGAAACAAGATCCAAATACATATTATATTGAATATGAAGTAAATGTGTGGATTTAGTGAGCATAACAATAATAACCCAAATTGAATTATGATCTCGAGATGTATATGGTAGTCCTACTATGAAGTCTAGGGATATATTTTTTATTTACCCACTATCAAAGTAAAAGGCTATAGAATCCCATTTATTATTTGTTTCTATATATTAAGCTCTAGACTTTTCAAACATTTCATGATAAAATTTAAAAATTCTATTATCATCCTATCAGACTATTAATACTCTCAAATATATATATATCTATCTTACTACAACAAGGAAGAAATCAAAATAGAGATTTATGATTTTCACAGAATAATTGATTCTTTGGGAGTGAATAACAGGGCACACATCATTCAAAATATTATTACACAGTCATTTTAATGTTATATTCTAGAAAAATACACCTTTTTACCAACTCTACACTTTTTTCAACTCAGGGTCTTCATTCTTTACATGATAAATTAGATTAAACATAGAAAAATGTACCGACACCTAAAAAATAGAGGAATTTCCAAAAATAATAGCATCCAATCCAAAATCCATCATATCATTAATCAATTGGTTATTTTAAAAATGTAACATGATTAATATAGATTGATTTTTTGACTCATTGAGTCATACATATTATTTTCATTTCAGAAATATTAAATGATCATGTAATATTATTACTTTATTATATAAATCAAATTTATTTTCACTATGTTCAACCATTTAAATAAATATGTACTTCAAGAGGTTATGGTTAGTATATAGTTAACATTTGGATCCGTATAAATGATTCCTCCAAATTACTAGAGTTAAATCCGAATATATTTATTTCAAATCATTAAGGGGATAATTTTACTCATTTTTTATGTTGACGTGATGTATAATAAATTACATGAGCATTCTACCTCATATAACAACAAAGTCCCTTCAATGAAGCATCACCCTATTAGAAAAAATAAAATTTTCTATAAAGAAAGCTTAAAACCAGGTTATTTACCTATATATTCACAAATTCCTTATTACTAATATCACATTTTTCTATCAAAATGAATTTACCATGTTTTCAAGTTATCTTATTTATTAGTCAAGAAATCATGTAGTGTTTTAAACAAGCCATCTTTAAAATCAAGCTAATCCAAGATATATATGAATATTTGTGACATTTTTTTGATCTTGGTCGTTAATTTACCCATTTTTTGGCTGTAATAATGTTATTTAATATTTATATAAAATGTACCCATGAGAATAAATTTATTTTAAAAAATAACATTTTATTACTTTTCTATATAACATTTATTCATTGAGTGTTTTTAACCCAATATATTAATGTTTTTCATGATTCTCATATTATTTTTAATAGAAAATAATATCATCAATAAAACCAACAAAAAACTTACCTAAATGTTCATATAAGATTATATATATTAAATCTAGGAATACAAAAGGGGAATTTATCCAACCAATGTGAATTATAATAGAATCATAATTCCCAAATGGGATTTCATCCTACTTCACATTCAATTGATGGTACCCAGATCTCAATTTAATCATTAAAAAATATAGATCTCCCTAGATATGATAAAAAAGTTCTCATTTGGAGAAAATAGATACTTATAAATAATAGTAATGTTATTTAATGCTCCATAATCCTTGTAAGGTATCATGGAAATATCATTTTTTAACAATCAAAAATAAGATCACAACCTGGTGATATTCTTTTACAAATAAATCCTTTATCATGAAACTTCTTCAACTACATTTTCAATTCTAGAAGATCCAATTTAGCCATTTATATGTGTTTTTAGTTTTTATCTTTACATTAGGAAAGATGTGAAAAGTAAATTCAAAATATCATCCATGTATTACATTAGGAAACTCATCAGAAAAAACATCCATGTATTAATTTTCCAATATAAAATCATTAATATGAACAGTTCTCTTTTTCAACAATATATAGGAGATGAAATTAATTTCCATACATTAAAATTTTATTCAATTCATGAAATGATCTCAATGGTATGGGTTTTTTATTATATAATAAATAGAAAACATTTTGAAAACAACTTATAATGTTATACAATCGATCTTAGAAGGGTAAATTGAAAAGAAATCCATATCTAGAATAACATCAATGTCTACTGTGTGTAAAACAAAAATCGTTTTATGTAATGTATTTACAGGGAAAACAATAGAAATATTCTTATAGTTAATTTTTATTATAATATTTCCCCATACTATTTTTACGATATGTTCTAATTTCTTTTCATGAGGTGATATTTCCAATTTAATTGAAAATTTTATAGAGATAATGATATGTGTACACAATATATAAAAAAACATTATAATCATTCTTGTGAAAAAAAAGTAACTAAAACTAATTCAATGGATTGTACGACATCTACTAATGTAGTTGAAAATGATTTCACTACAATATTCTACTTATAGTTCGAATTCATTCCTCAATTTAGATAGTTATTTGGTAAGATACATGAATAATTCCCAATCACACATAAATTAAATCAATTTATTATATTACTTTTATAATTAAAAAAACATCAGTAATATTTTTTCCATTTTAATCTCGGGCCATATTTATAATCATACCACAAAAAAACACATCCCATCATTGTTAAGGTATTCCCTTAGGTGCTTTTTACCATACATTCCAAAAAATAGATAATAAAATTTCCTACAATAAATTTTTTTTTTGATTCTTACACTTTTGATTCCGTATGGAAACTTTCATTTCCCTTTTCTAAAAGTAAACATGATGATTAGAAAAATAATTTATACCATCTCTACACATCGAATTGGATTTTAATAGCTTTAGATTTAATTTTAGGGTAGACCCCATCAGTATAGTAGCTTCAATCTAGAGTAAGAAAGTTTGAATTTACAATCATGATCCAAAATAATATTTGTAGAATAACTTTCTGGTCAGGTAAATCATTCATCGTACAAGGCCACTGAATCATACTAATTTTTTTTCAATTAAAGGAATTTATTTTCCATCCTACATCAAAAAACATTAGTAAAATATTTTTCACATAACGTTATCTTAAATTCATAATATTTTATGTCATGAACCTCCCTGCTATCCGAGATATTCATTAAAACTGAACACCACTACACATTTTCACGTTCAAATTGATAAAAAATACAATCGATTTGATTATCTAAAAACCCCATGACAATAAATATCATTTCAAGACAATTAATTCCCCCCTAGGTTACCACTACGTCATAAGATTCCATTATTATAGAAGAGTGATTACTCGTAAAATGGTCCAACATTATCATGTTCCATTTTGGTTGTTCAAGTTTTTATCATGCATGTATTCTACCACTTTTTATATTCAACATCAAATGAAATATTACTATCACAATATTATCAGATAAATTTTCCACTATTTTAGGTTGTAGATTCCTAAAGGTATCAAACACTCTGTGCCTTCCAAATTATGCTTCTTTACTTTTTCATTAGAAAAACATTCTGAAATGAAATATAATATTAGAATAAAATGATATTATTCAAATTCAATGTCAATCTGTTTATCCATAAGCTAAAAATTGTTTCTCGTATTCTTTTAATAACATCCTAACCACTAATTTTATCTAAATAGTTATATGATACCTATAATAATGACCCTATCATAATTATTACATAATATAGTTAATTCAACCAAAATCAATTATCACATTCCCAAATAACATTTATAGATTATTGTTTTTATATAAATAGTAAATAATTCATACATATCATCCCATAGAATACAAATTAGATACTACAAAAAACCCTTTTTCATAATTTAAATCATTATAAAACAAAATATGCTTTCTTATTTTAAATAAACATCATGACCCTAATCTTAAATCCTTTCATTAATTTTCACATTCCTAAAATCTATTAAATATTTTAAAATACATGGGTCGAATACAAAAATTTCATCAATTTTCAGAAAAATATGGAAATAAAACTTAATTCCATTAATACTTACAAAAATATGAAATGATTATCATCAGATATACCTATCACCCATAATGTCTCATATACATACATTGTGATAACTTGTGATTTCCATAAAACATAAAATACATAAATAATTACATAATTATAACATGGGTGAATTAATTACATGAGATTGTAACCCCTGTATCACCCATTTGATTTATTACCCTCAAATATAGCATATAATGTATCCATCTCATATCCCTTATAGTGTATCAATTGTAGTTACACTTTAAGTAAACATACATTAGTCCTCCAACATAAACATAACCAATTAATTGGTTGGAGATATATGTCCTAGAATTAATTATATACAATTCCCAAGAACTGGAACATATTCATAATACTTTAATTCATCTAGCATATTAATCATTATTTTTTTATAAAAATATAACAGAAATTATAATATGATTTATAAGGAAAAGACCCTTATAAATATCATATATTATAAGTGATAACTAACAAAAGGAATGATATTTGTGTATACACTATAAATTCACATAATAATAAATTATATAATCAAAAATAATTTCAAAAATAATCATAGTACAACATTATTTATGAAGTAGAAGGTTAACACAAATAATGGAAATTGGGTTTGGAATTTCCTTACCCCTGGCTTTCCTTACATCATACATGTTCAGACATACAACATAATGGTTTAAAGAGTGTTAAAAAAATATTACCAAACCATTTTCATAGTAATAATTAATCACATGATATTATTATAACATTATTATACCCATTTATTTATATTATTTATTTATTTTTATTGCTTTAGGAGCATTTAATTCATTTTTTCTATGGTTGGGTCATTATAGAATTTATTTTTCAATGGATGGAAAAATTTAGAAGCTAAAAGAGAAATTAGTAATATATTTTCACATAATTTAAAAGATTTCATATATCATTTTGTATTTTGATATGGAGATAAATCATTAGATAATACATTAATGAAATTTAATTAGTTTCTTTTACCCGTTTTAATGACCATGACACACATAAATCATTCAATTTAATATCATTTTTATATAATGGATAGAAATCATTAAATAACATATAATATTTAAAATAATATATTATTATATCATATTAATTGTTTTATTACCAACTTTGAGGGATGTTATGGATATTGAGAACATATTGTCCATAATGTTAGAAAACCGACACATTGTATGTGATATTATTATTTACAGAATAAATAGGATAGGAGAAAAATTTTGATGAATATTTCTTCCCTCGACGTGATAAAATTAATGTATATATAAGATAATTCAGTTTTCACGTGTCTTTGATATGGGGAGGTGATGCCAGTATATAAAAATTAAAATAATTGAAAAAATATAAAATTAAAGAGGATTTTACTTCTTGAATTCAACACCTTGAGAACCCCTGTAATTCCATTTATTTTTTACTTTTAGAGAATCAATTAAGTCATGGATATAAGGAATAGGGATGATAAGGTAATTGGGAAAACATTATGTAGGGTAAAAGTCTTTGAGGTGGAAGGATAATAGGTTATGTAGTGGTATTTATAGAGGAGGAGATGTGTGTTTTCTCATTACAATGTTCCTCGGTTTATTAATTTGCCTCCAAATAGTCAATATTTTGAGAAATATAATAAAATGTATTGAAATAAGGAAAGGGTGTATGATATTTTCATCTTACACTTTTCTTAAAACATATTTGACTCAACAAATGTCCTATTTAGCTTATATCATAAATTGCAGTATTTCAATATTCCCCAAAAATACATGTTTTTTTGAAAAAACAAAATATTCACTATTATAATTTTTCGACATGTAGAATTCAAAAATTAACTCTATTATTTGAAAATAAGTTTCTATAATTGATAAATTTCATTTTTTAATAAAATCATATATTACTCGAAAGATACCACTTTTAAACTATTAATTATTTTAGAGCATTTCCCGAAATTAATAAATGTCTCATAAAATAATATTACCATCATAAGAAAAATTGATAATAATTATTGAATATAATTTATTAAAATATGTCATCTATTAAATCTAACTATTAATTATAACATTGTAATTAAATATTTATGACTCCCGAAAATGCCATCACATAATTTATAATTTTTGAAAAAATTGTTTACTTTTCAATTATATAAATTTATCATATTTTCACATTCAATATGAATAACGTATATTTTTACCTTTTTATATGAGATTATTATTATATTGGATAGATTAAAATTCCTAATGGAAATGTAACTATTGCTAAGGGAAATTTTTTATTCTATCAGTTTAATTTTCATAATTATTATAAATTCCACATTTTTCATTATATATTTATAAAAAAATTTGTATTTGACTCAAAAAAATATGATATATTTACCTCAGTTGAAACATTTATTAATTATTTGTAAATCAGAACTCAATTTTTTGAAACCTCATTTTATTTTTGAAAATTAGTTTCATTATATTGATTTTAAGGCATTCCATGTGATAATGTTATAATTAATTTTTAAAAATATCAGACTCATTATAAAAAAATGATTTCGAATTTTTAAATAATAAAGTCAAAATTATATGAGAGGGAATTATTGATAATATATTGAAAATATTTTTTTAAATGAATTATCAATAATACAGATTATTAATAAATAATTTATATTCATTTTCAGTCCTACTAATTTAAAAATATATTTTAGAGAATTTTGAAATTTTAATTAGTTTATGTTTTATTAAAATATTTTAATGATGGACTTTAAGTGGATTTATTGTTTAACATAATATAAAAACTTTTTATAAGACAAAAGGTCATTTTTCTTAAAAACAATTTCAATTCATGTTTTTTTGGTATGGATTTCAATTTAATTCATTACTTTTTTAGTTTCTAATTTAGAAAAATAAAATAAACATTCATAATTATGTTTATTTTTTAAAATATTTTTGTTTTATTTGAAGTCCAAATTAATATAAATATTAATTATTTTTACATTATTCAACGGTTAATAAATTAATATATGATTTAAAATAAAATTATATGTATAATAAAATGTCCCCAAAACAAGCCTAATTTTTTATTTATGGAGTCTATTTAATCCATATTGGTCCAAAAAAAATTTATATGTACATTTTTTATATTTTTTGAAACTAAGACCATTAATATATTTTAAATAATGTAAATTTAAAAATTCACAGCATTGTTTTTAAAAATAATAAATTCTCTTATAATAAAAAATTATATTTATTCATTTATTAATATTATTTTGATATAGAAATGATTTATATTCATCATGGTAATGAAATATAAATTATTAATGAAGAATAAATTACCTTGAAGACTTACACAACGCAGATGTAGTATGAAATCTAATAATGGGAATATCAAATAAAGAATATTATAAATATTAAAAGGTATATTATATGGTATAATTAATTAGATCTAATAATATTTTATAAGAACATGTAATTATTGGGAAATCGTTATTTTTTGAATTATTATTGTTTTATAGATGTTTTTACAATCAATTTAATGAATATTTAAAAAATTTTACATTTCGGATAAATATAAATAAATTTTGTTTTCTTAAATTATATTAAAATCCTAAAAATTATATATTCAGAAAAATTATTTCAATATGATTGTTAATATCAAAATTACTCAATTATGGGATTATTGTTCTTATTTTATCATATCATTACTCTCTAAAATAAAAAAATGGATTGTTTACATGGTTAGTATTAATGGAAAAAATGGTTAAAACTAAATAATAAGTGTCAAAAATATACCTAGACACGTCCAAAAAATATTATATGGGAGATTTTTAATGAATCATTATCAAAATATTATTACTAAATCTATTAGGATATATGTTTCTTTTAATATGAGTATATACGAATTTAACATATCAATAAATTTGTAAAGTTCCCCTCCCCTCTATTTAAAAAAACGGACCATTTCAACAAATTTAGTCATAATTATAGCTACATTGGGTTCATATATATATATATATATATATATATAACATACCAACCCCTTTTATTTAGGCATTATACTAGGATGAATATCAATCATAGAGGTAATGAGGTGTTTAAAAATACACATTTTCCCATAATGATATACAATTATTATTAGTGTTTTTTATATTATTACTTCCAAATCAATTTTTTTTTTGCAAAAAATATATGTTTACAATATAAGTATCCAAAATAGCATGATATGTTAATATTTAATTTCCATAACTAATATCCATATTCTCTTCTATCATATAGGAAATGAATACATCATTCATGTTAACGATGGACTACTGCCTCCCAAACTGAATTGATTTGTATTTCATCACCAAAAATTACGGATTGTTTTAATGATGAATTTTATATTTATATATGATAATATAGAACAATATTTTATATTTCTAAAGAAATATATAATTTTATAACTTATATCATAATCAATTTAAAATTATAACGACAAGCGTATGTGTGGTGGTCTACTGCCTCACGAAGTGAAGCACTTCTTTTTTATTGTTAACAACTCTAATAGATGGTATATTTAAGGTTTTATAAAATAATAAGAAGACATTTATAATTTATTTATAAATATAGAATAATAATATAACATAGATCATTGAAACATTCCATACATTAAAAAATGATAACAACGTTCACAAGAATATGTTTATTACCACCTTCTTGGAGCGTTGTGATTCGTTTTTCTTCCCAAAATAACATTGATGACTTAAATATGTATAATTAACGAAACATTATAATATTTAAGATAATAATATCATTATGTAAGTATAAAATGATATATATAATCATTACATGTCAATCTTCTAAAAATAGAATCACTAATGATTTGTACAGACAACCTTCTATCCCCATGATTGTAACATAATAATTTTTTCATAACCCTTATTCATGGTTTTATATTAAATTATAAATTATATAAATTATATATAATCTAAATATGATAAAATGATGAAATGTTTTTCCATATTCATCATATCTATGTCATTTTTTACATATCAAATTAATATGGTCAAAATAACAAAAGTGAACATAATTAAAAGAGAAATTCTATAAAACATTTTTATTTAAAATAAAGGAATATTAAACATGATAATTATTATTAAGAATGTACAGATTATCCTATTTTATTATTCAAGATTACAAAAATGTATATTATGATTTAGACTCATGGTGAGTTTTTTTTTTGGAATTTTCTTTTAATTATTCTCATTAAAATACATTTTTTCTATATTCATGTTTTTTTAAAACTGTTTTAAAAATGTTGTAAAAAATATTTTAAAAATCATCATTTGATCATTTAAGGTAATTTTTACATAATTTTAAATATTTGGATGATTGTTTGAAAACAATTTAAAATGGTTTTTCTTAAAAGGGTATTTTATTTTTTTGTTTCAAAAATATTTAAGTAGTATTTTAATAACATATAAAAAAATAATTGTATAGACCCAGAAATTTCAAGGAAATTTTTTTCTTATTTTCATTGGAATTTTATGGGTATGAAGTTTTTGACAGCACCTAATTCTGAGGGCTGATGTGTTCGGAATCAATTTCTGATGTTTAGCTTAGGTACGTTCATTGATTGAACGAGCATGTTTTTCTTTATATTGTACCAGTTCTCAGAATTGAAATCTGAGGGCACTGATGAACTCGCAGCGACCGTAATTGCTTAAGGGGACCTTTACCGCAGTTGCGTTTTAAGTGGGTTGAGAAATTTTTATTTTGGAATCTAGAATAAAATAAATAAAATTGGTAGTGTACAATTTTATTTATATATATGGTAGTTTTATCCTACAAAGGTGAGTTGAGGGTGGAACCTAACTACCCTTGTGTGGATAAATGAGAGGTGGGCCCCACACGAGCCCCAAACCTTCATCTCCCTTAAAACCCTACTTAACCTTCCCTTACATTTATTTCCTTTCCAACTCCTCCATTAATTATGTGAACCCTTTCACCTTCCTCTCTCTCATTTAATACCCCAACACTACAAGTTAATTAATAACCCACAATTAATTAATTACATGTGTGTCATGAAATCAATTTGAATTAGTTGGTGTTGCATGGAACTTCGTTAAATGGGAGAAGTCTTTTGTAATATTTTCAATAGCAAATATTTCAGTGGGGTACCTCTGGAGGATTAGAAAGAGATGTGTTCTTCCTCTGACGATGAATGCGAAGTCACTGACGACATACCTTATCTTATTCTTCCTCTACATCAAGGGAGGAGACATTGCTGCAGGGAACGTCGCCAATGACGACGACACTTCTTCCGACGTCAACAGAATCGACACCTTTCTTCCGCGATGTATGACCACTGCGAAGTTTGTCTTCCACGGTTTGACGACGTGTGACGTCTATGTGAGGTAGGGGAATATTTTTTTTTCTCATTTAAGTGGTTTTATCTCACGAGCATTAGCATTAAATTATATGATGTTTGTATAATTTAATCTTGAATAAATTATACCCTTGTCGTAGTTGAAAGAATGTGTTTGATTATTACCAATTGATAATGCATAATACGGAGGCCGCGGTCCAAACAAACATGGAAAGATGACACTCCATTGTTTGTTCGTTTGTGTGAGGGATGAAGGCCGACAATGAAATGGGGATGCAACGGCAATTTGAAGCTGTCACAATGAAGATCATGTTCCGGGAGAGCCGCAAGTGTAGACGGTGGGGGAATCAGACCACGAGCATTTGATAATGGTTTTTAATGTGGGAGAGTCGGACCATGAGCATTATTACATATTTAGCGTCCTTAATAAGTTGTGATGTTTTTAAATTAGAAAATAAATATAGTATACCCTTCTTAAATATTTTGGTATTGAAATTGGTTTTGAATGTGGATTTAAAATTTCAATATCATTAAATTATTTCTTTTGATTTCAATTGAAAGTTTTGTTATTTTAATGTTGATATTTTAAATCTTTTATGTGTATTCATTATATAATATTATATGGACATTTGCAGGGTGGTTAAATTATAATACAAATGATGGGTGGTTACGTGATAAACCAAGGATGGTTTGTTACATTATAACCACCAATGCATTCGGTATGGAAGTCAGTCGTATGACTATTATATTTGTAAGAATGAATTGTGGGCGTCGACTGTATGGCAATTCCATTTAATTATGATTATGTCCTATGTTTAACATTTATATGTTATGTGATTTTCGATGGGTTTTATGCTAATATTTTGGTTTAAAAATGGTCATAAATGAACTTTTATTTAAACAATATTATTTATTACTTTGTATAGGAGAAAAGTACTACATATGATAATGTATTCATGGTTTCAATGTGATTTTGAAAAACTAACAGTTTTCCCTCTTTGTGTATCACTTACTAAGAGTTTTATGCTCATCTCTAGTGTTTGAATTGTTTCACAAGGCTAATAGTAGAATAAGTTCATGGATGGGATTACAGAAAATTGATGCTATTTAAAAAAATGAACTAAACATGTTTCTTTTCCTTTAAGAGTTTTTATTTTATGAAAAAAAAATTATACTGAGTAGAAGTGTCTTTTTGTAATATTATAGTTTTAATGTATAAGTTATGACTTAAATTTTTAAAGATTTAGACAAGAAAAGATCCTCAATGTGAATTATTAAATTAATTCAATATTAGGTATGGATTATGGATGAGGTCTTATAAATATGAAAATATAATATCTCTGATAATGATGTACATGATTCAAAATTACATTTAATTTATATATATTAGTTTTAAAACATTTAAAAGTTATTAACTCAACATTTAAATATTTTTTGATATAATTTTTGGGTGATAAATTTTATAGTGCAAAAATGAAGGATTTTTTTTATTTTAATCACTTTTTTATAAGGTTTTCTTTTATTGATAAGAATTAGATTTGGATGAAATTTAATTCAGGAAAAAGTTGTATTCTGATAGGATGATGTTAATGATTATATTTTGATAAAAATTGGATATATCCTTCTCCCATGAAATTAAATTTTCTTAATTTTTTAAAAATATATATTACACCAATATAAATATTTTCTCCATTGAATGTGTTATTCCAAAGGTGGGTGGGGATTCCTTATGTTATATCATGCTTTGGATGTGGAAATTTATTTCGTTTTGAACTATTAGAGATTTCAGATTATTCCCCGTGCAATCATATGTTGTGGATATATTATTTTTCTGATAATTATAATTTATTTGATATTGGATACCTATATAACACTAATTAACATCCCCATATCCAAAAAATATGTTCAAATATATAAAATTCACTATCACAGTTAATTAGTAAGAACAAAATTAAATAGTCTTTTATACATTATTAATCAATCTGTCTATTTATCAATTGATATTTTTGAAATAGTTTTCTTTAATTAAGATACATGAATAATTTTATTAAACATTTATTTATTTCCTTCCAATTAATTGAGTATGGGTAGGAAATAAACCTCCAAAATATGAATTAAACTGAAAAGAATATATTCTTTTATAATTAATCACTAAAAATTAATTTACCAATGATTTTACATACTATTTTGGATCAAATACTTTAATATTGGATATACTAAAGAGGGATAGTACATAAAAACTTATGATTCCCTTTCAAATAAGAAACACCATAGATAATCATCATCCATTAAAATGAAAAATAATTGAACATAAAAACATTCATAAATAATATCATTAATAGTGAAATAATCACTATTAATTTTGAATTTGAGGTGTGCTATTTTATGTGAAAATGAAATGAATGAATGATAACATTTTGTCTATATATTTTTAGAAAAATATTTTCATTACAAATATAATCATTGGAAATATGGTCATTTGAAATATGGGTGTTGAAAATATAGTCATTTCTGAATTTTAAATAGATATACATTAATATAATTGGTATTTTAATTTTTTTTAAAAATACAGATAATAAATATTTGAAATAATAAATATCAAAATAGAAAAATTTTATTAAATTATATTGTTATAAAAAATTATCTTGAAATAAAATTATTAGTGAATGATATTTGTGATATCAAATATAAATATTAAATAAAAAGACTACAAAATTTTAATGAACAATAGGTAAATAAATAATTTTAATTTTTTTAGGTTAAAATACTATAATATAAAAGGGATACTTTTCTAAGAAATTTTAAATCTTAATAAAATTAATAAACAATAAAAATTTATTTTGGAAACTTATTTTGAAAATATTAATTAAATAATAATAAATAGTAATTAAATAATTATTTCTATGTAAATAGTAATTATAAATTCATTTATTCCCAAAAAACATCTCTTATACATATAATTTTGATCCTTATGTTTGACTAAGTAATATTCAATTTTTATCATCACTATAAATAGAATATGATAAAATTATTTTCATACTAATGATCAACTCAATAAAATTTCATAATTTAATCAATTTTATTTTTAGGAATATAATAATGTTAGCTTGATTTATGTTAAGTACAACAATAATTATAAATGTTTTTATTAAAATAATTTTTTATTCAAAATTTGTAAACTTTTATGAAAATTAATTAAATTTACCACATTCAATAAATTATTATAAAATTAAAATAAATATATTAACAATAAATAATAGAAAACACCACTTAATGCATTAAAGAAATGTTTATTCAAAACAATTTTTTCAATATATTACATATGTAGAAAAAATATAAATTTTCCTATACATTGAAATTGATTTAGATTTAAATTTATAAAAATTAGGATTTAGAAATTCAAATTTTTTTACAAGTGAATATTTTATTATTTTTAATAATAAAATAATAAATATTATGCATTTTAAATGAAATAAAATTTGGGTAAGATATAATAACATATTGTGAGGTAGAAGACACGCGGTACTCGACAGGAGGAGTACCTCTATAGGCTATGATGGGGAGCACTACTGTGTGTGGTGGAAGACCAATGGCGGGGGTGCACAACTTTGTGAGGTGGCCGACCCGCAGTACTCAATAGGAGGAGTAAATCAGCAGTCTAAGGTTAGTGAGTGGCACCTCGGAGTTGTGACAAGCTACTGTACTCGACCGAGGAGGAGTTCTCTAGCATCTGTGTTTTCGTCACCGTGAATAAAAATCCTGGTTTGAGTTGAGTCAATGACCATTGTGTTTACCTCATGATTGATATGGGTTACTTGGAAACAGAGGTATATGTATGTTCATATACCCATGTAAAGGATATCTATTGAGATCTTTCTTTGTGGTTTATCCTTGTTGGATTTAGTGAAACCATGAGGGTCTCAGGGTCCCTACTGAGTATCGTTATACTCACCCATGCACGGGCTATGCCCACACCTCTTTGTGTTGGATGCGGATGATGGACAACACAGATTGTGGTTGAGGCCTATAGAGGTGGTCAGTACCAGAGGTGGACTTCACGACGAGATGGTACCTCGAGGTGACAGATGAATGTAGAGAGATGAGGTGGCCATCTGTACTTACCCTTCAGGTAGAAACTCCAGAGGATGATGCAAGAGCATCTTAACACCTTCCTGTTGTTTTGTCTTTTCCTTGTACTTTACTTTTGGGATTGTATTTCCGGCCCCCTATGTACTTTCATCACATTTTTTATACTGATTTACTTACTATTTTCTTATTCTTGTACTCTGGTTGTGGGAGTTTACATTTCATAAAGGCAATGCCTTCACTTTTTATTAGGATTTACTCCTTTGGTGAAAGTCGCCAGCCCCTGGCCTATCGAAGGTGGGATTGGGGTAGTCACGACACGAGCCCTGAGGATGGTTCGTGACATTAATTGGTTTTTTCTTATCATCATGACTAATATTGTCATTAAATTCTCTAGTACATGTTTGAATGCCTTATTAAATCAACTATTTTCATTTTAAATATAGCATGTTAAATCCAATAGGGAATTTTTATTCATTATAAATATTTAATGTGGGTAATGAAGAATATAAAAGTTTTGGTTGTTTATTTTTCATGGGAATTTTATATGAGTATAAATGGTTATATTATAATATATTGTTGAGTTTTACCATTATCAATCCAAATATTATTGTTCAATGGGGTGAAGATTAATAACTATGAATCTCATATGATGTCATGGGAATATACAGTGATATTTATTCCCTATATAATGTTGAGTTTTATTTTTTATGTAAGTATGATGGTTACACCATATATAAGCATTATGTATATCACATTTTTATATAATAATTATATAAAAATGATGACTCATGTTACCAATATAAATTAGATATTCTTTAAATGTGGGTTTTTCAGAATTTTACGTATTCACATGGTACGTTATCATGCTGGTGTTCAAATAAAAGTATATGTTACTTTATAAGGATAAAAAGTATATATTTGTTAAATTATATTCCAGAGTTTTGTTAATTTTAAATAAAATCCATTATTTTTTAATTCATCATTTAATATTTCTTATGAAATTCATTATAAATATCATTTTTTAGTGGATTTCATTTCTATTGTAGTAAAATTATTATTTTAACCTAATGGTTTTATTGAAAAATTCTGATTTTTTAAGTATTCAAAGAAAAAATTGTTTATTTCCATCATTTTATATCTCTTAATATGGTCTTTGTGCGTATTCAATTTTTTTAAAAAATATGATGGATTATGTTTGTATAATGTAAAGTAAGAAGTCATTTTATAAGTTCATGTTGATCTATAATTGAAATATGTTTTATTTTAAATGTGTTATATATTTTGAAAAATTGATATTAAGTTGAGGAATACCCCTTGTAATTTATGGTTTTTTATTTATGAGTTATGAACTAAAATTATAATTCTATAAACCTAAATGATCATTATAGAAAAATACTGATTTCTATATTATATTTACATGAATGTGTAATTTCAATGGATGGGTCCATATGTATTATATGAATACAAAAGTGTATTATAATATATTGTATTATATGTGATACAATAAGAATATTGTGTTATCAAAATTATATTTTCTATAATAATAAATAATAATGAATCATTAAATAACCTGATAAAATATCAATAATATAGGTATGTGATAAAAAAATAAAACGTGAAATCATAAGAATAGGTTAGGGATTAATTCGAATAAATCATAACATTGTGTGATTATGATAACATCCCATCCACCATATATTTAATCTCATTAGATAGGAACATTTCAATATGCATTATATGGACATATAATTTCGAGCCCACCCATTAGAATAATATCCTAAAGAGGCATAAGACTACCACAAAGATAATTCAATATATGAATGTATTTCATCAATTATAAACAATTTATTTCGGAATGTGGTCAATGTTAATTTTTTTTCAAAATCACCCAATTTTAAATATATATATAGGTGAAAAACTATTAGTTGAAATGGGATGGGTATTCACAAATTTTTTTTTGTCATGATAAATAAGATGTTAATGATTAAAATTAAAATGTGGGAACATGATGAAAAACACATGAGTAAAAAGAGAGAGAAATTTGAATGTCATAACATATTCATAGATTGGAAAAAATATGGATTTTTTAAAACAAATCCAAATGTGAATAATATGAATAAGATAAAAAATATCGAATAATTAGGAGATGGAGAGGATCACTTACATTGAGAATGTGATTGAAAAAGTATGGGAAGAAAATATTAAGAGCATGGGTCACCTTGGTTGTGCTATAAAGTAATAAGGGATGAGTAAATTCATCCTTCAAGGGTTTTATGTGAATAGAAATGGAATTTTGGATATTTTTATATAGGAAAATAGAGGATATTTCATTAATAAATTCCTACAATATGGGTTTTAATCTATTTAATATATTATTCCAAAATCATAAACCATCACATAGTTTTTGGACCTCTTATCTAAAAATGTTGGCTATATTTCATTATTATATTATGCAATGAATATTGATAATTAATATATATCCATTGTTTATGGGTATTTGGTTCTTGTTTATATTGAATTCATTTAAAAAAAGATAAAATATAATATATATTTTTGTGGATTCATTAGGCCTTTATAAAATTATTTTAATTAAATAACATACTTAATATATTATACGAAAAATATATATATTCTCTATTAGAACGTTAATGAAATATATTACACCACTTTTTTGGTAATTAAGATGTGATAATACAAAATATATATTTTTATTGAATTTTGTTTTTACCCCAACGTTTGACTATTTTTTAAAATAATGAAAATTTCACTATTTGATATTTTCATCCAAATTATTTCAAAATCAATATTTATTCTAATAAAAAAATCTATACAAATAAATAAAATTTAAATTTTAAAAAAAATATACAATTTAATAAAAAACATTTCATTTTGACAATATTTGTTTTTAAACCCCAAAAAATTACATTCTACTTCATAACATTATATTATAATTTATATTTTATTAATATAATTTAATAAAAATATTTTAATATGAAAAATATTTTTAAAAATTTATTTAATTCTAAAAAGGTGAATATTGATTGAAAATATATAATTTCAATAAATGAAATTCTATTTTTTCATGTTAAATTATTATTTTTATCAAAATTATTATTTAATGATTTATAATGGAATAATATAAAAGAAAAATATTATAATTTTTTATAAAAATAAATATATAAAATTTTATAGTGTTAGTTCTTAGATACGTAACATGTTATTACCCAAGTGACATACTTATGTATAATGTATTCAATGGTGATATTTTCGTGGGGTGGTTTGGAAAATGTTATTGTTGATGTGTTCTTTTTTTAAAAAAAATTGGGTTCTGGTCAAAAGACCAGAACATAGAGCATTATTCAAATAGAAAGAGGCACAAACAAGTTACAACAGACGAAAAGAGGGCAATTTTCTATAGTCCTTAATAAAAGAAGGAATCAACTCTGGCGGGAGTTCATTCTTCCAAGTGATCTCATGAGAGACTCCCATGTTGGCAAGCCCATCAGCGATCATATTATCCTCCCATTAGGTATGAGTGTCAATAAAGTTGAGGTCGTTGAGCGCAGCGAGGCAGTCCATACATCTGGGGGTGAGAGACCATGCAAGACGAACATCACCCTTCCAGATGGCTTGCACAATATTAGTGGAGTCTCTCTCGATCCAGATATTCTTCCAGTTGAAAATCTTTGTATAGGAGATTTCATGAATGGTAGCAAGCATTTCTGCCTCCAGCGCAGAAGCATTTCCACAGCTTCCAAAGAAACATCTGAGGATCCGGTCCTGATGGTCTCTGAAAATTCACCTGCATCCAGCAAGTCCAGGATTTCCCTTTGAAGCTTAGTCCACATTTACCTTAATCCATCCAGGAGTAGGTGCCTGCCATAAAACATCAATAGTGTAGCGTGGCTTCAGGAAGATACCTTTGACACCAATTCGGCGAAGGGTTTCAAAATCTATGACAGAATTGTCACAACATTTTTTTGGATCGTAGCCGCTTCCTTTATAGACAGCAGATTCCTCATTTTACCTGTATTAATATTAAAAGAGTTATTGTTGAAAAAAGAATCATTTCTACCATACCATAATATATGCAGAAGCTCCACAACAGTAATAAGAAAGAGATTCTTGATTTGGGGAGATCTTGGGAATTCCAATGTTCTTTTCAGTTGAGAGAAAATAAATGTATCTAAAAGCCATCTGCATCCAAAAAGGTCAAACATGTAATTCCAAATGGCCATAGTAGTATCACAAGATATAAAAAGACGATTGATGTCCTTGCAATTCTGATTGCATAATCTACATTTATAGAAAAGATTAGAGCCATAAAATTACAGGAAAACATCAGTTGGAATTTTTTGATTCACAATACGCCACATAAGAGTAAGAAGAGAAGGCGTGATCAAGGCTTTATTGAATTTGGACACCCAATTAAAATTTTCATCCTCATTAGGGAAGTGATAGCGATAAAATTTTGTAGATTCTAACAGGACATTATGAGAAGGTTCCCAAACAAGGAGATCCTCATTGAAAGTGAAATAATAATTATCCACAATCCCCTTGATAGGATTAGGAAGTTGAGAATCAGGGGAATTCATCATCTCCCTAATAGAGCAGTTCAAGGGATTAGGGGAAACGATATTAGGCATATCAGAAATGAGAGGGTAGCCAGTCCAGTTATCAAACCAGAAATTTAAAGAAGATTTCTTACTAACAAGCCATCTAGAATTTTCCAGGATAGAGTGAAAAGATGCTTTGATCGATGGCCAGATAGAAGAAGTCATGTAATTAGAAGAACCAGACTTAAGCTTATCAAGGAATCAGTTTTTGGGGAATCTCATGGGATGAAAGTTATTATTAATGAGGGACCATGTGAGTTTGGCCTGAAGGGCCTCATTAAAGATTTTATGATTCTTAATACCAATTCCTCCATTTTCAATAAGTTTATAGAAAGTGGCCCAAGAGACCGTTACAAATTTCCTTTCTAGAGTGCTTCCACTACATATGAAATTTCTTATAGATGTATTTAATCTTTTTATCGGCCCCAAAGGCCATTTGTAGACCATAATGGAGTAGACTAGCTTAGATACAATAGTGGATTTTACAATGCAAATTCATCCATCCATTGAAAGGGGTTTTCCTTTCTAGGAAGAAAATTGCTTTTGAATTTGATCAACGATGCTAAGAAAAAAACAAGCTTTGGGTCGACCCTAGAAAAGGGGAACATCATGATAAGTAAAAAGGGAGGGATCCTTCCTTAACCTCTAACACATTGATGATATGAGTTTTCTTATTAGAGGTGATGTTTTTACCAAAGTAAATGAAAGATTTTTTCCAGTTAATGCATTGGACAGAAACCTCCCCGTAGTGAGAAATGATGGGTTTACGGTTATTAACATTTTGTTTGTCTCCCTGTAGGAAGAAAATAATATCATCGGCATAGATCAGGTGAGAAGGAGCATAAAGATTTCTAGAAGTAATGATTGGTTTGATTCTGCCTCCCTCAACATTGAGGGAGAGCAGTCTACTAAGATAGTCTTCAACGATAGAAAAAATGATAGCTGAGAGTTGGTCTCCTTGTCTAGCACCCTTGGAGCATTTGAAATATCCCCTAGGTGATCCATTAATAAGAATAGAGATATTGGATGAGTTGAAGATGATTTTAATTTTATTGATAAAGGAATCATTGAATCCAAAACTCATGAGGAACTTAAAAATGAAGGTATAGTCAATCGTATCGAATGCCTTAGTGATGTCTAGCATAAGAGCAATATTCTCACCTCTAGTATTTCTGTTCAATAAATTAGTGGATTATGAGGCGAGGAAAATACAATGGTATTTAATTTTAAAATAATTTTACAAAATAATGTATTCAAAATTTGGAAAAATACATTCTATATTTGGAATCAGGAGGTAAAATTTTTGTAAATTGGTATCTTTTACTTTTAGACTTTATAAATAGCATGTTTAGTAAATATTTTATTTTCCATGGTTACAAGGTAGATCTGATAAATAAGGGTAACCATAATAATATTATTATAATATTAAATTACACTAAAAAACTTTCTAACTCTACTAGATGAGATATTTCTATCCATGGGCATCCTTGGGTAGATATTAGGACCCCATGGAATAAATTTTGTTTGAAAATGACATTTTATTACTTTTAATTTAATGTTAAGGAAAATAAAACATAAAAATGTATCTTATATTTAAACAATGTTTTGATATTGTTATATAAGTTATCATTTAGACTAGAAAAAGTAATTAGAAACCTAAATTTATTTACTAACATATAGTATTTTATTTATAATTATTATACATCATATAAATGAATATATTTAGGACACAATGATGATGTAGTGATTACATTATTAATGAATATAAAAAAAGAGATTATAATAATTAATATAAATTTATTTTGAAACATTTCATGCCATCAAGAAATTTTATGGATGAATATTACTTATTATATTTTAATTAATGAAGGACTTAATATTTAATAAAGTATTTAGAGATTTTTTAAAAGTCATGATATGAATATTATATAAATAGTCAAAATTGATTTTTTAAAACAAATAGTATATTTTTTAATGATCTAATAGACATAAAAATCTATGATCAGACCAAATGATAAATATAATGTTGAAAATTTCATTAATTAACCACTTGAGGTTATATTACCATTTTATTGTAACTATATTAACCATATAGTATTAATACCCAAGAAGACATTGTAAAAGTAAAATTAGTTAACTAATGGTTAAATCTAAAAGATAATGTTAATTTTATGACTTAAAATTTTATAAAACCCATTTTATGAGAGTAATTTTACCCATTTTATGAGAGTAATTTTACCCATACTCATATGATATTATAAATATATTACTTATGTGAAATTAGAATTCGAAAGTCAATTAATAATAAAATAATACTTTCAAACATTCCTAAAATGACTCTCCTCCCTCTTATAAAAAGACACCACCTCGAACCGTTAATCAAAATTCCCAATCCCCCTAGGATCATCCATAATATTACCAAATAATCTCTAAAAACCAAGCCCTTATTCTTATAATCCTTCATCTAATAAAAAAACAATTAAAATATCCAATTGGCTCAAATCATAAGAAGTTACCTGATTTGAGTTAACGTCTTCTCTCATGTTACATTCATTTATTTTTCCTTCTCCACTCCCTATGATTTTTATTTTCATTTTTCTTTAAAAAAACTAGTAACATAAAATGAATAGGTTGATTTTATAAGATGGATTTGAAATACACTTACACGTACCTCCGTCTAATGGTCATAGACCATGATGTTTATATGGATGACGAACTACTGCCTCACGAAACGATGATTGTTCCATCTTATCCTAAAACCTCTTATAGTTTCAATTGTGAATGAGCCATAATTATATAGGATATATATGATATTTATTTAATCTCTATGATTCATTAATTATCATTTAGTACATAACATTTTTCATTTTATGTGGTATAAATACAATAATTTAATTGGAGGAAGTGTGGAAAATGCCACTCAATGTGATATTACTCATTCATTCTATAAATGAAACATATAATGGATGAAATTAATGAAAATATGCAACCTATATAACATTGATATTATAATTTAATAAAAATATACCTATTTATTATTTAGTTTTCATTCCCTTAAATATGAAACAGAAATGAGTGTGGCGTTCATTCGTACGTAAAACGTACCATCTCCATGAATGGTGCATTTTATTTATTATATCTGAATGATATGGACTATAATAAATACCTAAATAATGTAAGTATAAGATATATATGATATCTAAATATTTAATTTCATTATGGAGATAATTGAAATTTTTACACATTGACAAATTATACCCCATCATTTTTTACTCAAGTTCCGAAAATCAAAAAAATGTATGATATGAACTCAAATTATTACATAATTGTTATAGAAAGGTAATAAGTGATATAAAAATAATAATATACATGAAATAGGTTCTGAATAAATTATAAATTTTCCTTGATTTATTATTCAGTAAATTATTGTTCAAATGAGTCCGGTTAGACACTAGTTAAGCGACTTCATCACAATCTCCTTTATTTGAAGAATATTTTGATTTTATACACTTCTCTCTTTTGTAAGGTTTATAAACCTCTTATGAATTTTAATTTATTTCAAATAGAATATCATTTTTAAGCTATTTAATAAACTAAAAATGAAATGTTTCCTTTTAATGTATGCATTAACAATGACCTTTCTGCCACTATGAGCATTATTTCATTTTTAGCTTCATTAACAAGTTGTGATGTTTTTAAATTGAAAATAAATATTGTATACCCTTTTTAAATATTTTGTAAATGGAAATGGTTCTGAATTGGGATTTACTATTTCAATATCATTAAATTATTTCTTTTGATTTCAATTGAAATTTTTGTTATTTAAATGTTGATATTTTTAATATTTTATATGTGATGATTATATAATTTTACATAGAAATTTGACGGGTTGGTACCTGATAAAACAAATGATGGGTGGTTCCATGATAATACAAGGACCGTTTGTTACATTATAGCCACCAATACATTGGGTATGAAAGTCAGTCGTATGACTCTTATATTTGTAAGAATAATTTGTGGGTGTCGAATGTATGGTTATTCTATTTAAGTATTATTATGTCCTATGTTTAACATTTATATGTTATGTGTTTTTCGATGGGTTTTATGGTAATCATTTGGTTAAAAAATGGTAAGAAATGATCTTTTCATTTAACAAGACTCTTTATTATTTTGTATAGGAGAAAATATTTACATATGATAAAGTATTTATGGTTTCCATGTTGATTTGAAAAAATAACTATTTTCCTTCTTTGTGTGGCCATTACTAAGACTTTTATGCTCATCTCTAGTGTTTGAATTGTGTCACAAGAATTATAGTCGAATAAGGTCATGAATGGGATTAAGGAAAATTCATGCTATTTAAAAAATTGAAATAAACATGTTTCTTTTCCATTAAGGGTATTTATTTTATGAAAAAAAATTATACTGAGTATAAGTGTCTATTTGTAATATTATAGTTGTTATGTGTAAGTTATGATTTAATTTTTTAAATATTTAGACAGGAAAAGATCTTCAATGTGAATTATTAAATTAATTCAATATTAGGTAAGGATTATGGATGGTGTCTTAAGAATATTAATATATAATATCTCGTGTAATAATGTACATGATTCAAAATTACATTTAATTTATATATATTAGTTTTAAAAAATGTAAAAGTTATTAATTCAACATTTAAATATTTTGTGATCTAATTATATTGTGATAAATTTTATAGTGAAAAAATGAAGATTTTTTTATTTTAAACACTTTATTATATGGTTTTATATTGATGATAAGAATTAGATTTGGATGAAATTTAATCCAGGAAATTTTTTTATTCTGATATGATGATGTTAATGATTATATTTTCATAAACATTGGATATATCCTTCTTCTATGAAATTAAATATACATAATTTTTTTAAAATATATATTACACCAATATTAATTTTTTATCCATTGAATATGTTATTCCATATGTGGGTGGGGATTCCATATGTTATTTAATGCTTTGGATGTGGAAATTTCTTTCGTGGTGATCTATTATAGATTTGAGATTATTCCCCGTTCTATCATATATTAAGGATATATTATTTTTCTAATAATTTTAATTTATTTGATATTAGATACATATATTACACTAATTTACATCCCCATATCCAAAAAATTTGTTCAAATATATAAAAGTCACTATCATAGTTAATTAGTATGAACAAAATTAAATAGTCTATTATACATTATTAATTTATCTATCTATTTAATAATTAATATTTTTGAAAGAGTATTATTTAATTAAGATACATGACAAATTTTATTAAAAAATTATTTATTTATTTCCAATGAATTGATTGTGGGTATTATATAAACCTCAAAAATATGAATTAAACTAAAATGAATTTATTCTGTCATAATGTATCATTAAAAAAAATAATGTATAAATGATTTTACATACTATTTTTAATCTAATACCTTAATATAGGATATACTAAAGAGGGATAATACATAAAAAATTATGGTACCCTTACAAATATGAAACACTATAGATAATCATCACCCATTAAAATGACAAATAATTCAACATAAAAACATTCATAAATAATATCACGAATAGAGAAAAAATCATTATTAATATTACATTTGAGGTGTGCTATTTTATGTGAAAATGAAATGAATGAATGATAACATTATATCTATATATTTTTAGAAAAATATGTTCATTACAAATGTAATCATTGGAAATAACGTCATTAGAAATATGGTTGTTGAAAATATAGTCATATATGAATTTTTAATAGATATACATTAATACAATTGGATTTTTTTTTAAAAAAATATAGATAATAAATATTTGAAATAATAAATATCAAAATAGAAATATTTTATTAAATTCTATTGTTATACCAAATTATCATAAAATATAATTATAACTGGATGATTTTTATGAAATCAAATATAAATTTTAAATAAAAAGACTACAAAATTTAAATGAACATAAGATAAATAAATAATTTTAATTTTTTTTTAAATACTTAAATATAATATGGATACTTTTCTATGAAATTTTCAATCTTAATAAAATTAATCAACATTAAAATTTTATTTTGAAAAAATTATATTGAAAATATTAATGAAATAATAATAAATAGTAATTAAATAATTATTTCTATGTAAATAGTAATTATAAATTCATTTGTTCCCAATACAACATTTCTTATAAATATAATTTTGATCCTTATGTTTGACTAAGTAATATTTAATTTTTATCATAACTATAAATGGAATATGATAAAATTATTTTCATACTAATGATTTACTCATTAAAATTTCAGAATTTAATCAATTTTATTTTTAGGCATATAATAATGTTACCATGTTTTATGTTAAGTACAACCATAATTATAAATGTTTTTTTATTAAATCTATTTTTTTATCAAAATTTTTAAATTTTTATTAAAATTAATTAAATTTTCCACATTAAATAAATGATTATAAAATTAAAATAATTATATTAACACTTATTTAAATTAATTAACAATAAATATTAAGAAAACCCACTTAATGAATTAAATAAATTTTTATGAATTTTTTTTTCTATATATTACATATATAAAATAAAATATCAATTTTCCTATACATTGAAATTGAATTAGATTTAAATTTATAAAAATTAGGATTTAGAAATTCAAATTTATTTACCAGAGCAAATATTATAATTTTTAGAAAAAAAATAATTAATATTAAAAATTTTAAAGGAAAATAAATTTGGGTAAAATAGAATAACATATTGTGGATATAATTTTAAAAAATTAATATGAAACAAACCCCTTATTTAATCCCCCTTTTATATGAGGGAACCTTAAATTCCTAATTTACATAAATTTGTTCAAGAAATGACTCAATTCTCTAAAGAGAGTATTACCGAGTTTCTTATTTTTATTCATTATCATTCTCATCATCTCTCATCAAAACATATAATTATATTATCATTATTATAAAATTTATATCATAATTATATTAATATTTTTTTATAATTATTTTTAATGAATTTTATATCCTCTTCCAAACAATTTTAGAATTGAAATTCCGGATCTTGCTACATGTGAACCACCATATTGAAGCGTAACATATTAATTTATCAAAAAACTCTGTACAATGATTGTAATGTTGGGAGTATTTAAGGAATAAATTTCATATTTATAAAATTAATATTATTTTGAAAAGAAGAATACAATTATCAATTTCGTAAACTATTAAAAAAATGAAAATGTAAACAATTCATATGTGTGAACTACTTCCTCTACGAATATCTTGTTATATTTTCCATTAATTATTTAAATACAATGTTCCAAAATGGTACATAAATATTATATATGGTATTTATTACATGATTTTATTTCTAAAAAGTTGATCCATTTTATACCATCCTCCTATTAAATTAAAAATGAAAAATTTGTTCACGTGTATGTGGGACCACAAACTCAAAAGAACAATCTAGATATATTTTTATTCTGAACCTACATAAATCGTATATAAATATTTACTTAATGAATAAAAATGATATTATTAAGGAACGTGTCTTACATTTTGTTATTTATATATAATATTTATATATAAGTCATTAATAAAAATACATCATTTAATTCAGTTAAATTTACCAAAAGTAGATCATCATTGATTTCACCCTTACAAATAATAACTTATAAATTAATTTAATGGAATTATTAAATTAAAAATGATAACAGAATTTATATTAATACACCAAAAATAATATCTTTTGGACAGAATTTTATAAATGAATTAGTTATGAAAAAATAATATGAATCTAATATAAAACAATCAAGGATAATAAAAATTTATGATGATGAAGGTAAAAAAATTAGCTGTTGAATATATAATGAAGGATTATATGTACTGATTAGAAAATCCTATATAAAATAATTATTTACTGAAATAATTTAGTAAAATTTTTTATATACTATACAAGATCCTACGTAAATTTCATGAAAGTAAATGATTTGTTAAATGCTAGTAAACTCAAATTCAATTAATTGACATATGATTTATATTATACTAAAATTTTCATTTATATGATGTATATAATTACATTTTATAACCCGAATATATTTTTTCATTATGATTAATGATATTTTTTAATCTTTCAATATCATGGTATTTTCATTCAAAATTTACTTAGTCGGGGTGTCAATATTTTCTATTATTGATTAATTTTTAATAAAAAAATCATACCTCTCTATCAATATATTTAATCTAGATAATTTCAACCATTATTTTTATGAAATAAAAATATCTATTAATTATTTTTACCCTTATATTTATCTTTTTGACTTATAAAATTGATTTTTCATTGCTTTTTTAATTATGTGCATTTAAATAATGACATTTTCATTCAAAACATACTTATTTCTGATGTGTTTTTATCTATTTTCGATTCAATTTTATTAAGAAAATCTCCCCACCAAATGAATTTTTCTCCATCAAATTTCATCCATTATTATTATGAAATCAATATATCTATTAATTATTGTTTTACCTTTGTATTTATCTTTAACACAATTCGAATGGATGTTGCATTACTCTTTTAATGATATTGGATTCAATAATGATATATCCAAAGGTTATTCATGTTATCATCTTTTTAATTCAACACCAAATTTTTTAACATATACTATTTTGATTTTTAAAATTTCATTTTCCATGATTTAAATTTGAAATAATGTTTGAAATATTTAACATTATTTCACCTATAAAAAATGATATCTACTGTGAATGGTTACTCAATTTAAAATTAACATTTAATTTCATTATAAAATCTGTGATGAAGTTTTATTTACACATTTTATGTTTTAATGCGTATTCTAATCACCTATGCCTATTTTATTTATGAATCACACTCTACAATTTTTCATGTTTGTTAAAATAAATTTCTTGTTTCTTTTATTGATAATATATTCACTAAAAAGGTTATAAAAATTAAAAAAATTCCTCTTCTTCTATCTCCATGTAAATGTTTAATGGTGTTATACTGTTTTTCCACTATGAACATCCTTTAAATTTTTTCATTATTATAATGGGTATGAAATAATAATACCATATAACTTATTCCTTTATATTTATTATGATCATGTTATTATATTTATTGTGTTCATATAGTATTCAAATAAAATATATTATTTATTCCAATATTGATGTTTACTCATTAGTAAGACATGTTTATTTTTAATTTTAATATTATTCATTTCCCTCATATAATGAATAAATTAGAGTAAATTAAATTGAAATTGAGTCTTAGATTAATATAACCCCTTGATAACTCAGTTGATAGCATGATTAGATTTTATATATTCTTGTAAATATTATACAATACATCAAATGATCCAAATAGTGGTTATATTATCAATTGAAATTGGTCAATGAAAACAGTTGATTTTGTATTGTAATAATAAAATCGAAGTATATTATAATTGTTAATACTTATTTTAATCTAAGAATGTATTCGAATTATGATTCATTTTAGGTAATGATTTTTGTATAGTAGGTATTAGGGTTGGATTTCATATTACATGTGTTTATGATTATATTTTTATTGATGGGATTTTTTATAGGATGCACCATACATATTCATGAGTTTGTTTTTGGGTTCTTATTACCTTAATCTATAACATTAAATAGTTTTAAAAATCTTATAGATGATATAAATATTAATTATATTAAATTTTAAAAATATATTTTTATAAGAGAATAATAGATAAAATTATTAGTTTCATAACAGTTATACATTAACATTATTCGACATGTTAATTTTGATAGACATGATATGTATAAATTCAGTCGCCAATATCATTAATACATATATGGATTCATGTGGTACCCATAATAAAATAGTGAAATCAGTAATAAATAATTATATAGAGGTTTTAAATTACTGAAATATTAATCAATATTCAAGACTCTTATCATTCATTGTGTAGTGACACTAATGTTTTGGTCCCCATGAAATAGTTATTGTATGGTGAGTAAAATATGGGTTACCCTAATAGTTTGGTGTCATTATATGATATAATTGTTAGGATCACATAGTTTGGTGATGAAAATTGTTATGTCGATTGACGAATGTAGTTGATATAATTTATTTATTATATATGTATGGTGTATTATACTACACTATATAGGAGTTATTTGTGATATTATTAACCAGGTTATTTGAAAAAATAGTTATTCAATCTGATAACTTTTAAAATTAGAACACATTTTTTTGAAATTGGGATCATGGAATACTAATAGATTTCTATTATGAAGTAATCATTTTAATCTGATTATATTCAATTAATTTTCTTATTAGATACTTTGTAAAACATGATAACCACTTTGTGAATAGCTAATTATATAAAATTGTAATGACACGAATCAAATTAATTATTTTATAAAAAAGTTATGGATTTTTATTATAAAATTATTTGTTTTAAATATTATATGGATAAATAATGACACACATAACTAAGATATATTTTTTAAATTCAATTATTTAAATTCTTATCCAAGGGTACAAAAACAAATTTTGATTTAAAAATTGTTACTAATTTTCATAATTTTTTTATGAAAATATTATTAATAAATGAAAAATAATTTTTCCTTTTGAAATTTAATAATTGTCCAAAATATTTAGAATATAATATATTATATACAGCTTCCAAATGTATTAATACTGAAATTAAATTAATGTTATTTTGTTATCTTAAAAAGAGAAATCTGAATATTATTATAATTTAGATGAGAGGTTTTTATAATAATACTATGATTATAATTATATATATATGAGTATTTTTTCACTTATAAGTTAATGGATAGTGGTTTATATATTCTAGATATTGGTAATATTGTATTTACCATTAAAAATAGTTAGGATATGAATGATTAAAAAACATATTTTGGAATATTAAACATAGAAATATAATTGATAACTACTTCAAGGTATGATATATATATTTACATCATTAAAATAATTTAATTATAGATAATTTAATCATGTTAATCTAGTTTATTTGGAAAAATTATCTATGCACCTTTTTTGGCGAATGATAAAAGTGTTAGTGGGTAATTAAACATAAAGGATACAAATTTATTTGGGATAATTTGTACACATAGATGTGGTGGTTATAATTATATTTTATCAATTATATATTCTACTACATTGTAATATTATTTTTTTATTATAGTAAAAATTTTCAAAACTATTGAAATATGAATAGTGTTAAATAAGGTTGTAAATAAATAATCATTATAGAAATATTACTATAATTTAATAAGATCGAGGTTGTGAATAATTATTTCAAGAGTAAATTATAAATTTCGGAATTTTTGGTTTCATTTCAAATAATACACATCATAATACTCATTAATGGATTATTATATTTAAATTTTGGAGTCATCTATAATTATATGAGGATGATTCAATGATTATAAAATATAAACTATGTATATCATTATAGTTTTATGAATGTAAAATGTCTACCTTCTGACTGAAAAACATTACTGAGATTTAATTTTCACTAGAACCAGAAGATATATAGATTTGATTAAATATCAACATATATTTATTGAGGATTTATGGTTTTGATGCTTATGTAATATTTAATGTTTCTAAAAAATATTTTATTTTGTTTTATAATAAGAAATTTGATGAGTTTTCTAGTAAATGATGAGTTATTTTTTTAATTAATAAGTCATATTTCTGGTCATATATTTAAAAAAATTATGTATATAATAAAATAATAATTGATTTTTGAGATAAATTTGATAATAGAAAATCATACAAATATATATGGGTAGTTTTTATGATGGAATATGTGTTTTTGTTACAAAAATAAGTCCAAAATAAATGAATTACAGATAAAAATTAATGATAATGTGGTTTGAGATTCATAATTATCCTTTTAGAAATTTTTTTCATTAAGGATATTTTTTTAATTTTCTATTTATATTAGAAATAGCTAGTGACATTCGAAAAGAAATTAAGATTTATGGTTTAATGAAATATTTATGTTGTATATGGAAAAAATTGGAATCTATGTACATGAATCAATTTATGAGAATTATAGAATCACTTAATGTTGTAATTAATTTAGGTTACATATTTATTTATTAATTGAATACTTTTATAAAATAATAAGTTTATATCTATAAATATTTCACCAGGGTAAAAGGTTGTTTGGGAATTCCTTGGGTTTTGTATAGTAAATCATTATTACTAGGGGTGATGAATAATTCTATCCAAATTCATAATTCTATAATATCAAATTATGGTTATTATAATAATAAAATATAAGTACTTTTTTTAATAAAATATATATTCAAGGATGTGTATACGACATCACATAATAGATATTATGATCAAAATTATCCTACTATGGTACAAAAGTAGAAATATCTTTCCTGTGAGTTGATGTATGTAATTTAGAGTTAGAATATATATTTTTGTGTTGTAATAAAATAATTTAGTTTTGTGAAACATATATAGAAATATTATATATATATATATATATATTATTAGATATGTTAAATCACTGAAGTATATGTGTTGTTGTATGTTGATTGTATATTTATTATAAAACATGAAATAATTATCTCAGAAACTATAAAAAATTATTTCTAAAATACCTTTCAATGACACAAATGTGTAATGTATTATATATATATATTACGTATTATATTATATATATATATATATATATATATATTATGTTTGTTGGTTTGATTCAGAACAAATATATTTGAAATTTGGTAATGAATATTATTTGATAGAATAACTCTACTCTAACCCATCTTCACCCCACCAAAAATGATAAAATGGTAGGGTGTACATCTATAAAAAACATAACATACTCTATGGTTTAGTAACATGAACCATAGGGGAACAAACATAACATGGAATGTATTTACCCTTTTAACCCTTAATAAAAATCATCACTATTACATTATAAACAAACAAATTAAATAAAGAAATTAAAATTGAAATTAATGAGACTATATTTGATATAACATTAGTTATGTATACAATGAGAAATTATCAATTCCATAATATTATATGAAAAATTTAATTCAATTAAAATTGAATTGACATGTCTGAAAATAAAAAATCAATACTGAACCTCAATGAATATATGTAATATCCTAAATAAAAACACCACCAAGGATTACTATATCATCAAATATTAAACACTAAAAAACATCCTTCAACAAAAACATGCACTCTTTCCATCTATCATAAGTCTAAAAAAGTAAAATTATAACATTATAAGTTCCCTAGGTGGTTTGATTGAAACACCCCAATTGGAAAACTTATGTTATGAGAAACACCAATGTTTTTCTTGTTAATATATAATAATGAAACCGTATAAAATCATAATATATAATATTGACATTAAAATTCAAACCTACATGTAGGTGTTATTGGTTATAATTCACTAAAGTATTTTCCTATCATCAATCCCTCAAAAAATTAATTAACATCATTCTTTCTCAATCCATATCTTCAATTACAATCAATCATAATACAAACTCATCATTATTAAATATAAACATGTATATAATTTGCATCACTACCTAACACAATAATATTATTAAGATAAACTTTTCAATGAAGGCCCCTTACACAATCCAATCCTTTTTCAGAAGAAATAATAAATGTTTAAGAATAAATACTTTACCGATTAATATTATGGATCAAAATTGTAGGATTTTATCACTAATTATGGTAATATATAATTTATTTGGATACCTAACTCCACCATTGTTCTAAATGATCCCCCTAATTGAATAAAATATGTCAACGGTATTTATAGCCTCATCATTCCTAATGGTAATCTATTCCCCATTGATGATAAAGTTGATTAGTAGGATACATCATCATGTCTCTTGAATGGGTTACCAACTTCTCATTTATGATAATATTTTTTGTTGGGATACCTATGCTAATTTATAATACAGATGTCCCACACCCCATCTTGGATGATTTTATAATAGGGGACTCCTAACATAATTTTCCTACCAAAATTCAAACACATGAAAATATATACACTCGGAAAGCTGTCAGGAACACACCAAGAAGAATTTTTGACATTAATATTCAATAAAAGATTACTTTTGAAATTGTATGAAACCATGAAGGATAAAAATGAATCCTATTATATATAACCCAACAAGGATATAGAGAATCAAATTATCATTAGTCTTATATAACCTAATATTAGAAGTTTAATGTCCATGACACTAGTAGCTAGTATTAGAGGGTTACATTATTTCACTGGCATAAGAAACAAGGAATGAAATCATGAAGGATGAATTTTTTAGAAGACATGGAATCAACGAATCATACATAAAATTCATATTAAATTTTAAAACAGAAAATATTAAATGATTTTTCTACATTGACTACATTATCCACCTTTGTATATCCCTTAAAAAAACAAAAAAAAAACATCTGATATCAGATGGAATTTAAAACAGAATAAATAGGTGATCTTATATACCAAGTAAACTACCCAAAAAATAGAATATATTGTAAATAAATAAGAATAATAAATATATAATCACAACAACTACAATAGATGGTATTTAAATAATAACATATGTATACATTGATAGGAAGAAATGATGATAAAAAACATCCATTTAAATAATAAGAAAATATTGAAGGGCTTCCATGTTTATTATTACAATTAAAGTAATCAAAATAGTACTATCAATTGAACTCATAATGGGAGATTACATAATTCTTGGAATCCAAAACCTATAATAATTACCTTTTTAAAGACAATTTAAATATGTCACGACCCGACCTCGAGGCCCGTGTCGCGACTACCCCAAGCCGGCCTTCCATAGGCTAGGGGCTGGTGATTAGCACCAAAGGCGTAAATCCAGAAAAAAGGGAAGGCAGTGCCATTATAAATTAAATAAACACCACATAGTATGCGTGTTGAGTAAATACTAAGTAAACTGAGTACAAAAGTAACTGCTGGAAGGTAAATGGACCAGAATACAAACCCAACTGAAAGTAAAGTACAACTGAAATGAAATTACAGCAACTGGAATGTAAAGCAGTGAGTCCGAGCTATCCTCTGGAAATCCCACCTGAAGGGTGGATAGAGATAGTATCCTATGATCCTCAGCTCTAGCCGTCCGCTCCGAGCTCGTCCGTCTAGTGATCCACATCTAGGTACCATCCAGCTACACGACCTCCAACCACAGTCAGCGATGTCTGTCATCTGCATCCAACACAACGTAGTGTGAGAATATCCCATGTAGGGGTGAGTACATGCTACTCAGTAGGGACCACGAGACCCCCGAAGGTCTCCCAGAATCCACGAAGGATATGCAACAATGGAAAGACACAATCAAGAATTAATAACCATATCTACTTACGTATATGCCCACACATATACCAAAGTCATCAATTCCAACTCGTCTCCAGCACACGAGCCCAAGTACAACCTAGTCCACATAGGAAAGCATGACCCATTCCACATAGGAATTCACAACCCAATCCACACAGGAATGCAAAACCCAATCCACACATGAAAGCACAACAGTCATATCGATGATATTGATTTTAAGTTAAAGATCAGGTCACACATTTACACATTTTTTAAGAAGATAGAGATGATCCGATGTATCCACGGATTCATCTAAGATGTTGGACTCACGTAGGATGCAAGACTAGCTAAGCAGTCGGACCCAAAAAGTGTTGGGGGAGAATCCCGAATCTGGGCTGAAAATTGCTTGCCAAAAAAATATCGGGAGAAACCCGAACCGATATGAGCAGAATCAACACGCATGTTTTTTTTAACATGGAAAAACCCTCCCATGCGGAAGATTAAAAAACCACGGGGAAATTCCCAAATATCCACTATGAATCAGAGAATACAAGAATCCATGTAATGTCTGAACTTGAATTACAAATAAGAGAGCGTGGAAAACCTGTGTGAAAACCGCACCCCGATACGCCTCCTCCATGTCTCTGATAAACATCCCACTGACGCCATGTATCGGAAGATCAATCTGTGACAAAATGTCACCCTTCTTTCGACGAAAGATCACTACCTCAGAGATCTTCACCCGAACATGTGTCAACCTCGCACCAGCTTGCGACACCCGAATGATCTAGCAATCATGATGTATTGCCGATCTTTAATCGGGACATGCCACCTGATAACCATCGTCAGGAAGACATTCGATAAGTGGTCATGATCATCAATTCCGCAGTTTCTGCTTTGCACCTGTCAAACGTCGATGCACTATCGTCATCTTGCCACAAGGGCCACCGCAAACGCGGCAACCCCTTCCCGGGTCTCTCTTGCCAGCTACATCTTGCTGGCACACCCTTTTCTCTTTCAAATATGTTTCTTGCATCCTCCTTATATAGACACCAAGTCCATAAAAATCAATTAATGAAGTCAACATCCATTATTCCATCCATTAATATAGACAATAAAATATCCATTAATGTTGTGAGAAAATCCTCAATTAATGGTGATATAAATCTCCCCATTAATAACTTTCCTCTCTCATCAGTAAATGTGATGAATCCCTCCATTAATGATTTTCCTCTCATCAATAAATGTGATGAATCTCAACAATACCCCCCTTCATCACATTAATGAATGAAACCATCCAACAAACCTTATTGGAAAGAAAATATTTGCAGGAATAAACTTATCCCCCTGCTCAACATCCCATGAGTGGATATGTGCATCACCTCTCTCAACCTGCTTTAATTTACAAAAATTATTCTGCTCCACGTACGCATCTTTGATCCTCTTCAAAGCTTCCAAAATCCTCACGTTAAACTACAAGCATGAACCAACCTCCTCTGATACCACTTGTTGGGGGAGAATCCCGAATCCGGGCCGAAAATTGATTGCCAAAAAAATATCATGAGAAACCTGAAGTGATATGAGAAGAATCAGCATGCATGTTTTTTTTAATGTGGAAAAACCCTCCCATGCGGAGGATTAAAAAACCACGGGGCAATTCCAAAATATCCACTATGAATCAGAGAATACAAGAATCCAAGTAATGCCCGAACATGAAATACAAATAAGAGAGCGTGGAAAACCTATGTGAAAACCACAGCCCAATACTCCTCCACCATGTATCTGATAAACATACCGCTGACGCCAAGTATCAGAAGATCAATCTGTGATAAAATTTCACCCTTCTGTCGACGAAACGTCACTACCTTGGAGATCGTCACCCGAACATGTGTCAACCTCGCACCAGCTTGCGACACCCGAATGATCTTGCCATCATGATGTACCGCCGATCTTTAATCGGGACACGCCGCCTAATCACCACCATCAGGAAGACTTTCGATACATGGTCACGATCATCAATTCCGCAGTCGCTGCTCTGCACCTGTCAAACGTTGACATGCCATCGTTATCATGCCACACGGGCCACCGCAAACGGGGCAACCCCTTCACGAGTCTCTCTTGCCAGCTACATCTTTCTAGCACACCATTTTCTCTTTCAAATATCTTTCTTCATACTCACTATATAGACACAAAGTCCATAATAATCAATTAATGCAGTAAACATTCATTATTCCATCCATTAATAAAGAGAATAAAATATCCATTAATGTTGTGAGAAAATTCTTCAATTAATGGTGATATAAATCTCCCCATTAATAAATTTCCTCTCTCATAAATAAATGTGATGAATCCCTCCATTAATGATTTTCCTCTCATCAATAAATGTGATTAATCTCAACACAAAGGATACAAGAACAACTACTCTGCCGGACCCACATAGGATACAAGTACAGAGTCAAACAATGCCAGACCGATATAGGATACAAGAACAGTAGTCAGGTAATATCGGACCCACATAGGATACAATAACATTAGTAATCTCCGTAGAACCAATGGAATATTTTAGTACAGTAGTCATCGCTACCAACCCCATGGAGGATCCCAGTACAGTCGTCATCATCATCGCAGTCGCTGCCATCTCTAGGGTTCCCGCACACAGCATGCACGATTCCGGGAGGGTCCGCTTCAAGATCCAAGTGGGGTCGATACATAAACTGACACAGAGTCTGGATTTGATGTATCCCAAAGTTACGTGTCGTCCAAAGGAACTCAACTCGATAGACAGCACGTCAATCGGACGCCCGATCTGAAAGTTATTTTCATTTTCGTCCCAGGGGCCCGGTAGGTTTTTAAGCAAAAACCAACCCGACCGTACTCCATCTGCATCCAAACCTCGATCGGAGATATCCTAAAGAACCGTCTCACTATGAGGAATCCAACAAAGTCGATGGAATGTCAATAAGACATCTGGAGCTCATGTTATAAGCATTTCCATTCCGAGGGCCCGATTGTTTTTGTGTTTGAACCAACCCGGCCGTACCCAAAGTTCCCCTAAACCCTGAGTTTAATATACCGAAACGACTTTATCGATCCAAGGATCTCTATGAAACTGATGGTGCTTCAATCAGAGGTTCATATCCCATGTTATAGGTGTTTGAACAGATCTACCTGGAAACCAGGGGTTTCGGGTGCGGTCCGACCCGGCCCAATACCCCTGGGATGGCCCAAACCGGGTCGATCCGACCTGAGTCCGGGTCTGGCCCATTAAGGCGCGGCCCGGTCCGGACGGCACGGCCCTACCCAGCCGGCGCGGCCCGGCACGACGCAGGGGTCGGACCTAGTGCGGGCGGTCTGGCGCGGTGCGGGCGGTCTGGCGCGGTGCGGGCGGTCCGACCTGGCGCGAGATGTTCGGTCCGATGTGGGCGCCCGTGTGCTGAGCAGACACAGAAGGGGGGGGGGGGGCGCTACCCCCCTTGTTTTGAAATGGTGACCCCCACATGGAGGGGGCCGCCCCTGTCTTCCATCAGGGGTTACAACCTCCAGACTTCCCAAACAGCCTTCCATTTTGGCCGGCCGGTGTGCCGCCACCAGCTGGTCCCTCCTCCTGGAGCTCCGGAGGCTGGCGGATCCGTCCTCCCTCCTCAGCACCGCCGTGGCCTTAGGACGTGGCCCTTTTCCAACTGGCGCCTCACCCCTCTACCGTAGCCCGGCTCCGGTCGCGGCCTCTTTCAGACTCAACGGCGCGGCACGACGAACCACGCTCCTTCGTCGCGGCCCGCACGTGTCGTGAATCCCTCATTCCTGTGCGGTGCGATGGCACCATGTCGCCTCTGTTCCATTCCACAATGAACCATAACAACAATGGCGAGGAGGGTCACCCGTGTTTGTGTGGTCCGACCTCCTCCCGTTAAACCGATAACAATCGGGCAAAAATGAGTAATAACAATGACAACTAAGGCGCAAATTTAATTGATGAAATTTGAACTTAACCCCTACCTCGAAGAAGATGTCGAATGATGATTGTCATGGGAAACGGCGTCGTGAGGTTAATCTCAGTATATTTTGACGGAGAACGTCCGAGGAGGAAGAGGTGTCTCCCTTCATTTGACACGGGGAGAAGATCTAAAGAGGGCGCGTCGTAGTTCTTCAGAAAAGGCCTCAAACACCAGTTGCAGAGAGGAGAAGAGACGACACATCGATCTCTCCTTGCGGTGACGGCGTTCTTCATAGAAGTCTTGGCGTTCTTCACAAAGAAGATGAAGTTCTTCAAGAACACACACAAGTACTCACTCCTCTATTATCCTCACACAACAACCATCCAAAATAAAATAAGGTTCATTCTTATTTTATTAACTCATTCCATGAATTCAAAAATTCAAACTCTTATCTCACATAATTGATCAAGTGTATTAGTATAATTAAAGAGGGGAGAGGGTAGAGTTACAGATTAAAATCAAGAGGGGGTTTAATGGGGTGTTAGGGAATTTGAAGGTTGTGGGGCTTATGTTGGACCCACCTCACTAATATCCAAACAAGAGGAGTTATGACATTCCATCACATGGAAGTTAAACCACATAGAAAAATAAAGTTGTGACAAAACTTTATTCACTTAACACAAAAAACACATTTTTAAACAACTCTTCCCGAACAAACATAACTCTAGAAAAGGTCTTCTTAAGAAAAAACCGGCGCTGCGGTTTGATTAGTGCCCTTGGATTTCGCTTCCAAGCACTGGTTCAAATGTTATAAAAACACGCTCGTCCGTTCACTGAACATACCCGAGCTATTCTTCAAACATTGATTCTGGGCACACAGGGCCTCAGAATCAGGTGCCTTCAGAAACTGTGTAATAATAAAATCCTAAAACAATTATGAAAACAAATTTCCTCGAAATTTATGGGACTTTACATTACTCCCACCTCAGGGTTTTACGCCCCTGTAAAGATACATCACAAACTACAGAAACAAATGAGGGTATTGAGCATGCAACTAAGCCTCCATCTCCCAAGCGCTCTCATGGAGGTTCCCCTGATGCACCTCATGCACACTAGAGGAATCGACCGACCACGTAGGACCCACTCCTGTCGATCCTCGATCTCCACCGGAACATCCGTAAAAGTCACCTCGTCATCAATTCCCAGCTCCCCAGGTCGATGATATGCGTCAGGTTGTTCACGTATCACCTCAGCTGAGATACGTGGAAGATGTCGTGCACCCGGTGTAACTGAGGTTGTAGAGGCAGGCGTTAGGACACCGCATCTATCCTACTGAGAACCTAGAATGGTCCGATGAAGCACGAAGATAACTTGCCGCCCCGGCCAAATCTCTGTATTCCACACCGAGGTGAGACCCGTAAGAAAATGTGGTCGCCATCATTGAACTCCAGTGGTCTCCGCCCCCTGTCAGCATAAGACTTCTATCGGCTATGAGATGTCCTCATTTTCTCTTGGATGACCTAGACCTTCTCTGTCATGGCCAGGACCATCTCTGGTCCCTCAAGTACTGACTCCCCAGGGTCTGTCCATCACAGAGGTGATCTGTAAGCTCGGTCGTACAATTCCTCGTATGGTGTCATCCTGATGGTGGAGTGGTAGTTTTTGTTTTACGAAAAATCCACCAATGGTAGGTGATCCTCCCATCTGTGACCAAAGTCGAGGACACATGCACGAATCATATACTCAAGGGTATGAATAGTACTTTCTGTCTGACCATCCGTCTGAGGGTGAAAAACGGTGCTCACATGTAGATGTGTCCCAAATTCCTCCTGTAACCCCTTCCAAAGCTATGAAGTAATGCGAGAATCTCAATCGGAGATAATAGATGATGGCCCACCATGAATTCGTACCATATCTTGGATGTAGAGACGTCCCAAGCTCTCCACTGAGCCCTGCTCTCTGATGGGTTGGAAATGGGCCGACTTGGTGAGTCAGTCGATGATCACCCAAATGGAGTCGTGTCCTCTGGAAGTACGTGGAATCCCAGTCATGAAATCCATAGATATCCCATCCCACTTCCACTTCGGGACCTCCAAGGGCTGTACCAAGCTAGCTGGTACCTGGTGCTCCACCTTCACCTGCTGGAAGGTAAGGCATCTAGAAACGAACTCTGCCACAACCTTCTTCATACCCGGCCACCAGTGCTGTCTTCTGAGATCCTAGTACATCTTTGGCACTCCTAGATGTACCACTAAAGGGGAAGTGAGAAACTCTATCAGAACCTCCTCCTTGTAATGCAGCAAGTACCATGGTATGTACTCTGAAAAGTATGACGTGCTCTCCTCCTATAGAGAATCCATTATGTGCTTGTCATGTGGAAGTTTGTGCACACCGTGTCTCACATTCAAATTCCCCACGATGTGACTCTTTGACCTGCTGAAGATATAGATGAGTGACTGTGAGTTACTGAATAATGTCTGCTCCATCTCTATCCACAAAGGATATCTGCAAAGAGGATAGATGCTATGTCGCCTCTCCATGTAGGTGAATTCTCGTCCTCCTACTAAGAGCATCAGCTACTACGTTCCCCATCCCAGGAGTATAGACTATCTCAAATTCATTGTCCTGGAAGAACTTGAGCCATCTTCACTCTCTCAGGTTCAGTTCCTTCTGCGAGAAGATTTACCTGAGACTCTGGTGGTCAGAAAATACTGTAAAACGCTTTCCCATCAGATAGTGTTGCCACATATTCAAGGTGCAGACCACTACTGCTAACTCCAGGCCGTGGGTAGCGTAATTCTTCTCGTGCTGCCTCAAATGTCGTGATCCATAAGCAATCACTGTCCCCTCCTGCGTAAGGACACACCTGGGTCTGGTCCCTGATGCATCACAATAGACTACGTACCCTACTCCCTCCTCTAGTAGCCTCAAGATGGGTGCACTGGTCAATCTCTGTCTCATCTCTGGGAAGCTCTGCTAAAATCTATCTGACCACACAAAGGGTTGCACCTTCTTCGTTAATGTTCTACAAAGCTACAAATATTTCTCATTTGCTGAAAAGATAATTCCAGTATCATTCCCGGGATGAACCATGTTCCTTGCATAATACAGTAAATACTGACATGAACCATTGTAATTCATGCCATGGATGACGTCGTATGGCCTCGACGCTACTACCAAGAGATACAACCATTACCCTCGCCTCCAGTAGGAATCTCATATTTGATGGTCAAGTCAACTGTTTTTTTAACCCGAACCTCTTAGTATTATCATACAAAACACATGAAAGAGAACTTCACTATTGAAAGTGTCTTTTATTACTGCAACTCAAATCACAAAGGCACAAATCAACAAAAACAATGATGTCAACGAAGCTAGAGGCATTATGGACAAAGGCCTCCATGCCTGGAGCTAGTACCGCTCTTGTCCACCCACTTCCGGAGCTCCGTGATCGTAAGCTTCTGCTACCTGAAGCTATGCTTTCCCCTACGGTCGGGGTGGACCTCCTGGTGGTGGTGGTGGTAGTGGAGCCTTGAAACGTCTCCCACCAACCACTACTCAGCCAGCTCCTCTACCTCATCCGCCTTCTCCCTGTAGACCGCCATGGTCAAACCTCTGCCTCTGCCTGGGTGGTCCCTCAACCGTCTACTGCTCCCCTGCATGGCGGGATCGGCAGTCACGAGCCATGTGGCCTTGCACGCCGCATGCAAAGAACTGTCTTCTCCTCAGAAGGCTGCATCTGCGTCGTGTGCCCAGCACCTCTAAGCCAGTATCCTGAGGTCGTCCGCCTGATGGTCTGGTCTGCTTGGACCCCTGTGAATTTCGTCAACTGCCTGCTGCAGAAGTCACCGCTACATGCCGCCCTACGGTAGGTCTCGTTGCTGGTGTAGGCTCAGCAAGAAATCTCTCCACAGGAAGAGCTCGCTCCAGTACTCTTACCTATGTCAGTATGATGAGGGAGATCATCGATGCCCTGATCTCATGCCTCAGTCCCTACTCGAAGGTATGACCCCAAAAGAATTGGTCTTGTACCATGTCTGTGGAATAGCGTGAGAGATCGGTAAATCTAGCCTAGTACTAGGATACAGTCATGATGCCATGTTGTAGTTGTAGTAGCTCATGGATGTGCACCGCATGAAGGGTGGATAGAACAAACTCTGAGCGGAAGAGGTTCTTGAAGTCTGTCCAAAGGAGAGATGCCTTGTCATGCACCTATAGCATCTGGATCCACCATCTACCTGCTGTCGCGTGGAGGAGACGTTCCGTAATGATCACCATGAGGCTAGCCGGTGTCCCTACTATCCTGAAATCTCGAACACCAGCCTCCATCCAATCCTCAGATGCCTGAGAGTCCGTCTCTCCGTGGAACCTGGGTGGTCTCTGATGCTTAAACTCTTGCAGCGCACTAAGGCGATGTGCACACTCAGCTTCTAGGGCTGGTGGCTCGGTGGGTAGAGGTACCGACGGTGCCTCCGCTGTAATGGGGCCCTACACTAAGGCATCATCGCTCAATGTGTTTCCATCTTGCACAAAACTCGGAACCCTAGCTGGCTGTCGTCGTGGGGCCATATTGAAGGGAAACAGGTGCGCCACGGTAAATACAGTATACCTGGTGAACTGACAAAAAGTAATCACAAGGAAAACTTTTGAAACACACATGTAATCAATGTTTTCGTGCACTGAGTCGGAAATCTTAAGTCCGGGTCCTAGTGTGTGGATACATCGGCCACCACACCAACATTGGCCTCACTGGACTGGTAACCACACTCAATACCCTTAACATTATTGCTTCACATAGAATAAATTTCAGAGTTTAGAGTTCTGCGGTAGAACCGAACTCCTCTAATACCAACTTGTCACAACCCGTCCTCGGGGCCCATGCCGTGACTACCCCAAGCCCGCCTTCCATAGGCCAGAGGTTGGAGACTAGCACAAAAGGTGTAAATCCCGAAAAAAGGGAAAGAATTTCCATTATAAAGTAAAGAAACACCACAGAGTACGCAAGCTGAGTAAACAATAAGTAAACTGAGTACAAAAGTAAGTGCTGGAAAATAAATGGACTAGAATACAAATCCAACTGAAAGTAAAGTACAACTGAAATGAATGTACAACAATTGGAAATTAAAGCAGCGAGTATGAGCCATCCTCTGGAAATCCCACCTGAAGGGTGGGTATAGATAGTCTCCTATGCTCCTCGGCTGCATCCGTCCGGTCCGAGCTCGTCCGTCCAGTGATACACCTCTAGGTACCGTCCATCTCCACGAGCTCCCACCTCAGTCAGCGTTGTCCGTCGTCTGCATCCAACACAACGTAGTGCGGGCAGATCCTGTGCAGGGGTGAGTACACACTACTCAGTAGGGACCCTGAGACCCCCGAAGGTCTCCCAGAATCCACGATGTATATACCACAAAGGAAAGATACAATCACGAAGTAACAACCAACACTACTTATGTATATTCCCATACATATACCTAAGTCATCAATTCAAACTCGGTTCTAGCACAGAAGCCCAAGTACAAACCCGTCCACACAAGAAAACATAACCCATTCCACATAAGAATTCACAACCCAATCCACACAGGAAAGCACAACCCAATCCGCACAGGAAAGAACAACACTCATATCAATGATATTTATTGTAAGATAAAGCTCAGATCACACAGGTACAAATTTCGTAAGATGATAGAGATGATCAGATGTAGCCACTGATTCATCTACGATGTCGGACCAACGTAGGATATGAGACCAGCTAAGCTGTCAGACCCACAAAAGATACAAGACCAGCTACTCTGTCGGAGCGACATAGGATACAAGTACAGAGTCAAATACTGCCGGACCCACATAGGATACAAGAACAGTAGTCAAGTACTACCGGACCGACGTAGGACACAAGAATAGTATTCATCGCCATTGAAACAATGGAGGATTTCAGTATGGTCATCATCGCTGAGAACCCACGGAGGATCCCAGTACGGTCATCATCGACGTCGCAGTCGCATCCAGCTCTAGGGATCCCGCACACAGAATGCTCGATTCCGGGAGGGTCAGCTCCCCGAGCCAAGGGGGGTCGATAAATCAACTGACACGGAGTCCGGAGTTTATGTATCCCAATGTTCTATCTTGTCAAAAGGAACACAACGCAACAGATGGCGCAGCAATCAGACACCTGGTCTGAGAGTTATTGGATTTTTCGTCCAAGGGGACCGGTTGGGTTTTAAGCTAAAACCCACCTGACCATACTCCAGCTGCATCCAAACCTCGGTAAGAGTAATCCAAAAAACCCATATCACTAAGATGAATCCAATAGAGTCGACGACACGTCAATCAGACGTCTAGAGCTCAAGTTATAAGCGTTTCGGTTTCGAAGGCCTGGTTGGTTTCGTGTTCGAACCAACCTGGCCATATCCAATGTTCTCTGAAACCCTGAGTGTAATATACTGAAATGACCATCTCGATCCAATGATCGCTACACAACTAACGGTGCATCGATTGGAGGTCCGTAGCCCATGTTATGGCCGTTTGAACGGATCTGTTCAGAAAGCAGGGGGTTTAGGCCCTGTCCGACCCAGCCTGATTCCCCTGGGTCAGCCCAACCTGAGTCGACCTGACCCGGTTCTGGGTCCGGCCCGGGGCTGGCGCCCGCGCGCTGAGCGGGCGCGGAAGGGGGGGGGGAACACTTCCCCCCTCTTTTTGAAACGGAGGCCCCCACGTGGAGCGTCCTGCCCCTGTCTGCCACCGGGGATTACAACCCCCTGACTTCCCGAACAGCCAGCCATGTTGGACGGCCGTTGTGCCATCACGGGACCAGCTTTTCCAGCCTCCTGGAGCGCCGGCAGCCGGCTGATCTGGCCACCCTCCTTAGCACCACAGCTGCCTTAGGCCGTGGCCCTTTTCTGACCACCACGGCGTGACGGTGCCGCGCCCCTCCGCCACGGCCCGGAACCGGCCACGACCTCTTTAGGCCTCAACGACGCGGCGCGACGCGACAGCGCCGAACTCCTTCATTGCGGCCCGCACCGGCTGCGAATCCCTCATTCCTGCGTGGTGCAGCGGCACCGCGTCACATCTGTTCCAATCCACAACGATGTACAACAACAATGGGGAGGAGGTTCGGCCGTGTTTTTGCGGTCTGACCTCCTCCTGTTAAACCGATAGCATGCGACCAAGAACGAGTAATCACAACGACAACTAATGCACAAATTTAATTGATTACATTTGAACTTATTCCCTACCTCGTAGAAGTTGTCGAACGATGATCGTCTCGTGAAACGACGTTGCGAGGTGAATCTCCGTATATGTTGATGGAGAAATTCTGAGGAGGATTAGGCGTCTCCCTTCGTTTGACGCAGGGAGAAGATCGAAAGAGGGTGTGTCGTCGTTCTTCAGAAAAGGCGTCACACACCGGCTGTGGAGAGGAGAAGAGACGACACATCGATCTCTCCTTGCGGTGACAGCGTTCTTCGTCGAAGTCTTGGCGTTCTTCACGTAGAAGATGATGTTCTTCAGGAAAACACACAAGAGCTCACTCCTCAATTATCCTCACATAATAACCAACCAATATATAATAAGGTTCATCCTTATTTTATTAACTCATGCCAGGAATCCAAAAATTCACACTCTTATCTCACTAATTGATTAAATGTATTGTCATAATTAAAAAGGGGAGAGGGGAGAGTTACAAATTAAAATCAAGATGGGGTTTAATGGGGAGTTAGGGAATTTGAAGGGGGTGGGGCTCATGTGGGCCTCACCTCACTAATATCCTAACAAGAGGAGTTATGATACTCAATTACATGGAAGTTAATCCACATAGAAAAATAAAGTTGTGACACAACTTTATTAACTTAACACTTAAACCACATTTTTAAACAACTCTTCCCGAGAAAACGCAACTCTAGAAAAGGTCTTCTTAAGAAATAACCAGCGATGCGGTTTAGTTGGTGCCCTCAGAATTCGATTCTGAGCACCGGTTAAAAAGATAGAAATACCCGCTCGTTCCTTCACTGAACTTATCCAAGCTAAATGTCGGAAATTGATTCCAAGCACATCGGGCCTCAGAATCAGGTGCCGTCAGAAACTGCATACCCGTAAAATTTCAAAGAATTTAACAAAAACAATTCCTTGATATTTACGGGTCTTTACATAATATGTGGGTAGAACCCCATCTAATTTAGCATATTGATTTGTGTTGTGACACCTATCAATGAATATATGTTTTAACCATAATCATTCACACATATCACATACTAATTTAAATTAATTAGTCATATGATTAGGATGACACAAAATCGAAATCATCATTATGAATAATAAAATTACATACTATATTTTTATAGTTACCCCAATCTAATAAAAATAATAACAATCCATCCATAGAAATAATTCTTATGGTAGTAAAATTATATATCCATATTTCATCCAATCACAAACCATCAATTAAAATACTATTTAAGATATAGATAAAACATATATGCATTTTATCAAAACTAAAATAAATTTTTTATTTTAGTTATTAATACAAATATAATAAAATTAATTTTAAATGATTTTTTTGAGAAAATAATATTCTATCATTGAAATTCCTTTAACGAAGAAAAAAAATAATATGAAAATTTCATTCCTTCCAAATAAAATTGAATATTTTTAAAATATGTCTTAAAATATTGACTACTCGTGAAAGAGGGAAATCTTATTTGTATATAAATTTTATGATAATGATTTCGTTCCGCATTTTTTTATTAAAGTAATTTTTTTTTTCAAAAATACAAGAAAATATCTTAATTTTTATGCCAATAAATGATGGGTAAATTTTCATTAATAAAATAAAATAATTTTTTTAATTTTTTAAAAAAAATTAAGGAACTTTTTTTAGATGAAAAATATTTTTGACCGAGGATAAATAATTATAGATTTTCTTAATAATATTTTCACAAAAATTTTAAGAACCAAAGAGTATAAAAAATAGTATTATTACTTGACAAAAAAATTTAATGACAATTGATATGAAAATATAATCTGTTTAAACCATAAATAATAAAAAATTCATCTATAGGATACTGAAACATAAATTTTACGAAATAATGATTTCATTTTGAAAACCCATACCACATTAGTAACATTTAATTAATAAGAACCCTGAAAGAAATAACTAAAATTAAATATTAAATACCTTAAAGATGAATAAATTCATTATATAACTTATTAAAAGGGGATGTATGTATAGTACACATAGAAATATCTATTGAATATAGTTTATTTCTCATGCATGTAAAAGTTAAATGAGGAAACCATACATTTGGTTCGACTTCTTTATATGGGACCAAAAATTCAATATAGTAAATACCAATTCATTATACATAAACTAAATAACAATAATCACATATATAATTACATATATGATTTTATTATAGTATTTTATGACTCTTTTAGTTGGAAGTCTTTGAAAAAATAATTGTTTCTGGTGGTAATTGTTAATTTGTTTTGTATGTTTTAGTTTATGAATATTGATACTTTTGTTTTGATCATTGCTAAATCATCTCCAGATGGTTAAATTGTTATAAATATCATATATATTAATTATTTATTTAATTTTCATAGTCTATTGTTATGGATGTACTCTATTGGGTATATACTAATTAAATATGTTTTTTATAATAATCTATGCAAATTATATATAGAAAATGGATTATGTTGTTAATATAGGAGGTCAGTATTATGTATTCTTGCATGCTATTTTAATTTTTTTATAATTGAGGTAATTAGAGGATAATAAATAATTATTAATCATTAAATAATAATAATAATTTCATATATATTTATAAATTTTCAAATTACTCATTATTACAATAAAAATAAAAATAAAATGGGAAACATTTCACATCACTATATGGATGATGTACTCCATAAGTAATCATGATTGACATTATTATTTTCAAATGGATTAGAATGTAAGAAGTTATTTTTGATATTATATTTAATAACAGATCTATTTTTTATAAACATCACATATAGTAATTAGAATTAACAATCAAATATTTCATTATATGTGTGTGTGGAAATGAATTACATTTCTTTGTAAGGATGTAGTCCATTATAAAAATGATGAATGTTGTCATATCCCCCACAGAATAAAATTTAAGAATGTATTTTGATTACATGGTTCATGAATTATAATATTATCATAAATATGATATGCATATGTTCCATCAATTAATATATCTTTCCATAAATGTTGTGTTTAAAAAGGGATTACATTGTTTCATGAGGCATTTATCCCCTATACAGGTGATCAGAAATTCATTCCACGTTGGATGGATGGAAAGATTGATCATAGTTATTATATTAACATAATAAATCCTTGGTATAATTGATATAATTCTTTTATTATATTAATATATTCTAATTATATTATATGTAGTTAGAAGAAGATATAAAATAAGAAAGCATGTTTAATAGAATAAAATCATTTTCAGGAAACCAGTTTAGATTTAACATTTTCACAATATATATTCAATTTATGATATAACTATGAAAACTAGAATAAGGATAATAATATATTTCAGATATTTTTTATGTATTGGCTCATATAATGGAGTTTGGATGTTTTAAATATATAAGAGAGAGTGTTGCCTTTTATATTCAGGGGAGACAATATACATGGAAATTCTTAAAGGAAATTTGATACCCAATTTATTCTCATTACAAATAAAAGAATGGGTAAAAAACATATATAATAGATTATAGGGTCTATATATGCCCATTAAATGGTTTGTGGTAATTTAATTTACCATTTTAACACTTTTCTGTTTAGAAAAACCCCTTGGTAAACCTAATTTAACCTTAACTCAACTAAATAATTTTTACATTTTTTTCTATTCATTATGATAAAAAAATTATATTGAAATTATCATATAATATAAATTATTATGACTCAAATTATTGATTCTATTTATTTCAAATTATATTTAGTGTAGGGGGATAATTCAATTAAAAATTAACATGTATACGTTTTGATAGATTTATCTTCCAAAGAGAAAATTAATATATGTATATCATGTTTTAATATAAAAATTCTGTATAAAATATATTAAATATAAATTAAATAGTAAAATTTAGTATTAATGATGTATTTTAACTTTATAACCAATTTAATATATAATTTATCTTTATAAATAATTTAAACAAAAAGTCACACTGTAATAAAAATAAGTATTTGTCAGTATTTGTTAAAAATAATTTAGGGCGATTATAATAAATCAACAAATGATAATAATGACCTTTAGATTTCAGAAGAATGTTTATTAGAAAAAATAATTTATTTTGATTATGTTTGAAATTAATTTTTAATTATTTGTGAAAATAATTACATAACAACATTATAAAAATTTAAAATTTTCATAAATAAATTATTCACCATTGAACTTATTTTTATATTATTTCTAATCATTTAAAAGTCATTGATTTTTTTTAATAAATGTGTATGCCATATAATTTTTATAACTTAATTACCACAATTCATGAACAACAATATAATGGCTAGTTTACGGAGGTAATGTTAAAATTATAATATTTTATGATAGTATCTTGTTTCATATAAACCCAATATTGTGTATTGTGTTTGATATAAATATTGTGGAATTTATTTTATGAAAATTATAACATAACGTATTGGAGTATTATATAGTCTTCTAATTTTGGAATTTTATGTCACATATATTATCAAATATAATTCTTCTCTTTTAAATTCTCAGGGAGTTAGGATATGTCCAAATTTAACCATGTTATTACCATTATAAAGTATATAATAGATAACACGGAATAGTTTATAATATGAAATATTGATTAAGTAAGTATAACAAGTAGAATATCAGAGGATCATAATTAATGGTCCATCTTAAATCATAATTGAAAATGGTAACTAAAAAACATGTCAATCACTTTCAGTTATGATCCTGTTATCCAACCATAATACCCAATGAACATGTACATAAATACTACGTATAATATACCATGTTTCATATAATACAAAACATATGTTATTGAAAATTATTAATAGGATGGTAATAATATTTTCAAACCATTTTTTATTCTAAATAATTAATCCTAGTCAACTGAAACATGAACATCTTAGTTAAAATAATCCTCACTCTGAGTTCATAACACCCAATGCATTTTATTGTCCTATGACTATAATTAATTATCATGAATAAATATCAAAAATTTTGTTAATGAAAAAACTCATCCCAATAAATTCTCATAACAACTTCCATGTTCTTGGATACAAAAAGGTACTTTTCATGTCTCTTATTCAATAATGATATCACTAGTCCAACTAGTACATTAATATATAATAATTAATTTTTGAAAAATGGTATCTTATGAGAAATAAAATACCCATCATAATGAACCACATTTCGGTATTGATTAGTATAATAACAATTATAATCTATAAAATTTATCATGATTATTATCCACCAATTACAGTATTAAAACTTTTAAAATGATGAAATCTCCCATTATGTTATTTTTAATTACCTAAAAATATTAAATCTTATGATCTATATAATAATTGAATAAAATTAATTTCAATATATTTAAAATAGGAAAAGGATGAAAATATATATTATATGAAATTTTTGAATATATGGATTCATGTTGTAGCGACATGGATTCTTCCAGGGATTATAATAGTCTACCAAATATGTCATGAATTATTAATCTTGATAGCCTAATCTTAATTTAATTATTAAATAATCAATTTTACATCATTGATTTTTTTATTAAAAAGTATATTTAAATAATACTATCGCATATAATGAAATATGACCTTGTAAAACAACTCATGTTCCCCATAATAATAATTAAATAAAATATGTGAATAAATGATTATAGGATTTTAATTGTGTTTATACAATAAAAATTTTCAAAGAAATGAAAATACATCGACTTGTTAAAACTTTTAAAAAAATATCAAGAATCATGTTGTAATTAGATTGTATGAATATAAAATCGATGTTTAAATTTTATTCCATATAAACACTAATTAGAAACATGGATTCATTAACATAATACAAAAAAATAGTTGTGGTGAATCCATATGATCTTGATCATCACTCCAATCAACGTTAGGTCTCTTGTCTATTATTCATGTAATATCGTCATGAATAAATAATAATTTATGTCACGTAATCACGATTAAATGTTATCATTTTATTTTCATCTTCTCTCACATTTCAATAGGAGTAAAAATGATCCTTTATAAGGTCAATAAGGGGGTTTTCACTCACTATTATATTATAACAATAAATATAAATAAAATTAATTTAGATATGTGGATAAATATATAAGTCTAATGAGATTAATCATCCAAATAATATTACATTTTTATCCATTAATGTCAGATTATAATCATAAAATGTATATTCACACATCAAATGTTAAACTATTTTGTATTATTCTATCATCCTCTATTCTAAAAACTACCTATAACAATAATAAAAGGATCAATTCATTAAATAAGACCATTTAATATATATGTAACACACTAATGGTGAATCCCATATGAAATTATTGAATCAATGTATCTATAAGTAATTTATTCAGAACCATAACACTGAATCCATATTTAAATATTCTTCAGAAATAAAAAAATCCAATAAAGTGTGAAATAACAAATATTAGAGAATATAATAACATATAATGTTATAAAAAACACAGTGATATATATATAAAAGGAAACAAATAACTCCATATTGGAATTCAATCCCAAATAAATTAAAATATAAATGAACATCAATTTTTCTATTGGATGTTGTGGATATTTTTTTCGAGATTAAATTATAATACCACGAAAAAATTAGAGAACATGAATTATATATTATAAATTTTATAATCCATTATAAAATACCTAACATTATATCAATTGACAAATAATGTATCTATAATTTTTATCAATATGCATGTTACCTCAGTGATTCCTTCCGTCAAAATTAAAATATTATATAACTTTTCAATGTTTTAATTTTTTCAAATATCTATGAATGATTATTAATCTTCCAACACTATATGATGTTTCTTAATAACATTTTTTTCCATATCCTTTCTTTCATCAATACATATCCCTAAATATCCCATTACAAAATCCAACTCTAATATGGTTAATTATTTCCTCTATATTATTTTCCTTAACTATGTAGTGATTAATCAATCTAATTCAATCATTATATTCTATTATTTTCAATCACATAATTTAATTAATTCATATTCTCTATAATTTTATACCTCAAATGGATTTAATTCATTAAAAAATTCTACAAATCCCCTAAACTCATCTTCCAAGAATTAGTTTTTTCAGTATTCACTTCTTTTATTAGATTCTCAAACACTTCAATTCCTTTCTATAATATAGTGTATTTATTACAATGATTAGATAATGTAAAATCATGATAATAATTTTACATATAATGATATTAATCATTATTTTTCTCATTTCCAATCAAAATGTATTTATATTTTATATGAGGATAAAAAATAAATATATTTTTTGAACTCCTGCAAGCACTAGATATAGATGTATTCGAAAATATCATTCATGAAATATAATTATCTAGATATTTCTCTCACAAAAACTATTTCATAAAACATGTATAATCTTATTAGACACAAACCACAAATGTAAATGTCATCAAAATATCCTACATTAAAAAATTCCTTATAATAGATGGTCTGGAATGAATTCATGTTGACAAATTCAATTTCAATAGATGTGTAATAAATGTTGAATTTATTTTTTATTGAAATTGGATAATATAAATACATGAAGAGTTCTAAAAAGAATATCCAAATCAAATTAAATGGAATGAAAAAGATTATTTCCATGAATCTAGTATCTCGTTCATCATCGTTACAAAAACACCATCAAAAATAAATTGTAATATTTAAAATAATGATGATATAAATGATATATAATGATAAAAAATGATGAATAAAAGAGTCTCAATTATAATTTTGAGATTATAATTATTTCAAAATAATCTGAATACATTTATCTTTGGTTTAGTGGTTGGATTACACACCAATAATCATGAACTAGAAGGTAGATGAAATTAAAGAAGAACAATTCAACGGAAAAAAACAACTCACTAACTCAGTGGTTCTAAATATGGTTAGACACCACCCTGCCTCCAAGGTTAGTCTACACCTAAAAAATAAAATTGATATTTAATTTTTTGATATTAAAAAGGATTAAAAAGAAAATACAAACTGTTGGAATAACATAATCACCACAAACACCATGTTTTTGGCATCCCAATTACGATTTTCTATTTCATCATGTTTTAAATCATTGATGGAAATCCATTAACATATGAGTTTATATAATAATAATAAAAACTAATACATCATGGTGGAATGGAACCCTCTATTTTATTAAATGAAAGAAAAATGAGTTCGGTTTCATGCATATCCACATTGATTTTTATTTTATTATATATTTTATCAATAAATCTAATTTGGTAGAGTCAACCCCCTTCATTATTCACCCACCTATAACTGAATGGATTTCACAAACAAAGATACTGTATTTGAATTTGTTATCTCTATATTCGTTGTCCCCAATCATTTAACATACCTATGAAGACTACCCATTAGATAATTCTCATTAATATGAGAAATATGATTCAAAATATTAGTTTATATATATAACCACATATATTGGAAAATATATTAAAATCAAAAAATATATATAATGAATATAAATTTAGCCAGTTTGCATCAGTTCCATGATCATAAATACAATCTTCATCCACAACCAAACTAATAATTTTATGATATAATTTAAACTAGAAAATAAAATTCAATATATTGATCCTTACATTGAATAGATATCATCATAAAAATATTACATTGTTTATTTATAATAGAGATAATAAAATATAAATTTTTCATTAATTATAGTTCTAATACCCTTGTTCTATCATCCCCCTTTACCTCTACCCTTACTCAGTGTTTCATTTTTTACTTATGTTTACCCCTTTATTCTCACACATGTAAGACGCTTATATCACAATGGTGGATTACATTCTTGATGCCCTGATGTTGTTGAGTCATGATTCACACATCGATATACTCATCTTGTTGTGACACAATAATTGTGTAATGATCCAATATTGTGGATGGATAAAAAATTCCGTACTTTATAACATCACTAATATTTCAATAAAAATATATTATTATATAATTATAAAATACATAAAATATAACTTCATAATAATAATTAAATATTCCTAAATAGATCGATCAATCGATATAAAAAATCCTACATATAGTGGGTATACCCGCACTCCCATGACCTTTCATAAAAAATTATGATTCATAATAATAATAAAACATTGTAAAATGATGATTGAGGAGTGAGACCAAATATTTATTGAATGAAATTATTATTTCTTAACCTAGTACAATTTCAAATCCAAAATTATATTATTTTTGTAATAAACAAAATATATGTCCATCATAAATGAAATCGTTGATCTGGTTTGTAAAATATTTTTTTTTTCTAAAATAACTATTAAATGAAATTCATGGCATATAATTAATTAAGAAATGATTCATTAAATAAAATCCTCATTATATCATTCAAAATTCAGAGGCAAGGTAATAAAAATATTAATGAATCCAACAGATATTTTTTTAATGATTCATGGTTGAAATAACTTTTTCCATATTATTTTAAAATTTAATAAATGATGTATTTTCCCATTAAATATCAAGTGAGTCCTATTTTATTTTTAGAAAAATGTTTTTTTTAAATATAGACCAAAATAATTCCACTGATTTTTTTTGACAAATTAAGGATAAAATATATGATTTTCATTTTTAAAGCATAGTCTCTACATTCTACCCTACATTAATAATTTTCTTCATGAACATTATAATATTACTAAGAGAAGATTAATCATGATCATTACAATATATTACAGACACCAAAAATTATTTTTAAAAATAAAAATTGGAAAATTTATTACTTAAATATAAATACATGAATATGATTAACAAATTTTTTTGGTACCCTTATTTCACTAACAACATAATTTTAATAAGAACTAATTTAAAAAATCAATGTCATGTCCATCCATGATTTAGATTTATTCACATATAAAATTTTATGACAAAACTATTACATTATTTAATGTAATTTACTATAATTGATGATACTTAATGGGCATATCATCTTACCGAAAATTGTTTTACCTGATATCTCCAATTATATTTTTCGAAGAGTTCGCATCAACAATCACATATTTTCAAACTACAACACAATTTCATAAAAAAATATCATAATTTCGTAAACAATTATAAATTAATGGAAGACATTATTAATTGAGTGACTAATTAAAAATATCAACATTCATATAAAAAGGATAGTAGAGTTTCAAACAAGGACAATGTTTAGTGTAAAATGATCACAAATATATTATTCTTAATCAAGAGATTAAATATGGACACTGAACAAAAGGTTCATTGAATAGTGTAACATTAAGTAATATAACCTAAATTATGTGAAGATAAATGATAACATCCTTTTATCTAAATATCTAAAAATAAATAATTAAAAAAGACCCTTCCTAGTGGATCAAGCCTTATGATTAAAATATCATTAGTTTACTTTATTTAGATGATGTTTGACATTATTTTTTACATTAATCTCACATAGGTTAGAGATCCTTTTTGTGTAGTGTTAGTGATGAATGTTTATAAAAGAAACTTAATTAATAAAACTTTTGAAAATTTCTCTATAAAATAATCCTTCTGGAAGTCCTTATGAAATTATAATAATTTATACATAACTTAGTAACCTATGGAAGGGAATTATATGAAATTTTTTAGATAAAATAACTTTCAATGGAAATCATATCAACTATTAATCAATGTTTAGGCTGTTATAATAAGACAAAATGAAATCATGTTGTGATTTAATATTAACAAAGAATTAATAATTAATAGTTCTCTATCAATCATGATGGCAGAATGTATAATCTAAAATATGTAGACATCTACCATAACAATAGAGGGTTTGATATGCATATAAATAAAGAACATGGAAATTAATTCAGAATATCATACAATCATAGTATTTGTGGAAAGATAATAAAAAATGAAATCATTAAATTAAATCAAGGGTCACCCCCAAGACCATCATAATAAAAAGGAAAAAGTATAACATAAGACATGATTCACTATGAATTTCCATTAAAATATAGGACAATGTCCCATGTTGCTTTAGGTTATCACCCTATTCCCTTGCATATAATCTCCTTAGATATAATGCATCACCCAACTCATTAATGTTATATAATGAACCCTACCAACAATCACTATGCATAACACAACAATATTACAAACTTGTATATACATCTAACATCAATTAACTTAAAATAAAGAACCCATGAGAAAAAATTGATTTAAATGTCCTTTTAAAATTGAATTTTAAGGACTTCATCCTAGATATGATAACCATTTCCAAGATAAAAATCATGTCCAATTATTCCATGTAGCCTTATAGGTATATATAATTCCACAAAGATAATAAAATATGCGTTATTTAATATTCATTGATATAGTATAAATGATATAATGAATTTTTTCATCTACCAAGATAAATGAATAAACATGTGGACAAAATAAATTGATTAACTAGAAAATTTTATTCATATAAGAACATTAATTGATTAAAATTTAATTTTTAAAATTTAGATTTTTAAATATATAGTATCACTATTGGAAGATCATTAGAGATATCACGTTGGAATATAAGAAACATCCATGGAATTTTGAGAACATTAAAATTAAATATTTTTTGAAACTATGTGTAAAATAGATTATACATAAATAATTAAAGACATTAAATGAATCAACATTTATAATTAAATGAGCAATGTAATTCTAAATTCACTTGGTATTAGGTAAATAAATAGATTTGGTAGAAATATACCCATTGGGTAAAAAATTATATGTAGTAGATATTAAATTATTTGAGAATATAGTATACAATATTGAAATAATATTACTCCATTTTTAATTTATAGATAGATTTAATCCATTATATCAGAATATGAATATAGAAAAAAAATGATTATGTAATAATTTTTTATTTTGAATTTTTATAAAAGAACTTTTATTGATAAAAAAATTGGTCGGAATAAATTTTTAAAAAAATTATTTTTGGAATGGTGTAGAGAGATAAAAACAAATTATTAGTGAAAAATTAAAATAATATTCTGGTGGATTCATAAAAAATCCCATATGGGTATTCAAATTTGAGGAAATAATTTTTTCGTAAAATAATTTTGGAAAATGGTCTATTATGGGGTGGGTGACCACTATATCAGAAATGGATATAGTTGGATAATGAAATTAATTTTGAAATCCATATTAAATTCCATAAATTATTTTATATATACAATTATATGATATATAATAATCTAATCCTATGTAAAATAGTTTTGATTGAGGCCTGTGATTAAAATTAAGGAAATTCAGATTATAAAATCATAAAGTATTAGTAGAAAATTAATCAAAGGATGATGACTGTAATCTTTTAAAATAAACATTTAGATTTAATTATTATGGTAAATTTATAGTAAAATAATCTAATGGTGTTGTATTTTAATAAAAAAATTAATAGGTTAAAGAATCATTATGTTTCAATGAATGGAAATTTAGACAATAAAACCCCATATAATTTATTAAAAAGTGAAAGTAAATGGTATAAAGATTGGTTCATGAAATATAAACATAAAAACCATTTAAAACATTTAATTTATTAAAATGTATTGAAATCTGGAAGAAATCACAAAATATAGTCGATAATTTGGCGAATTATGGGTTATGTGATTTAAGGAGTAAAATTTATAACCATAAACCCATACATTCTTCTAGATTTATTATGAATATAGAAATAATTAAAAACATAATCAAATTTTTTATTTAATAAAAAGATAAAATACATTTTATTATATGTATTTTTTTATATTTCACAATTATTATAAAGTTATATTTATTTAATATAAATCATTCCTTCTTTACATCAGTTACTTGAGGCCATTTAGTTAATTTTTAGGTCTCTCCAAATTTATTTAGAGATTTTTCATAATAATTTTAAATTATTTTCATAATGTCAAAAATATTAATAATGTTATATAAATAATTTTAAAAAATTTGAATATTTTTTAATCCAACCATTAATAGAGGTAATAAAAAATTAAACACATTTCTCTTGGAGGTGATATTTCACACGTACAGATAATTAATGTTTATATTGATCAAATAATGAGTTGAAAATATTATAAATGATAATTTAAAATTTTTAAATTTTATTTTTATTATTGATATCATACTTATTAATCCATTATAGCGTTATGATACACAACATATTTTGGAGTTGGAAAATGGACACATCTCATTATAGAGGTCGTGGTCTGCACAATGTACTAATTTTTTTCTCTTTTATTAGAGTTGATTAAATGTATCAACCCAAGATAATAAGTTATGTATACATTCAATTAAATCTATCCTCTTTGATAACTTTGATCACACACAAAATTTATCTTAAAAAACTTCAATATATTATTATTTTAACTCAGCCATTATCATCAAAACATTATAATGGAGCGAATGATTGAGATTGTGAAAATTAGGATATAACACTATACACATGTTCATAAAATGAATTAACTGGATACAAATAAATATTAAATTAGTCTAAAAACCAATTCCAATAAAATGATTTATTTTTATACAAAATTATTTCCCACTATGGAAATGATCTAAAATAAATTTTAGCTAATCACTAGTAAGAATATAAAATAATAAATTTTATATATTATATATTCAATAAAATGACTTTGAATTTATTTAATAAATATGATATGGTTAATGTAATAATTATTATAGCCTTAATCATAAAATATATATTTTTAAAAAAGAAAATTTATTCAAATTTGAACTGTGCGGTTGTTTTGAAAATAAATGATAACACTTTTATAAATTTTATTTGATAAAATATACTAAATTTTTTCGAATTTCATGATGAACATTGGAACATACTAAATTTTTATTGAAATTAAATTTTTCATATAGTTTATTTATATAGTGAAATCATGGTGTAAATTTTTTCTAAGAATAATTAGTTAAATTATACATCATTATATAAATTTAATGTCATCATAATCAATTTCAAAAAGATATTGGAAATAAAAATATTTCCAATATTTTACGTTTCTCACTTTAGAAATCATATTCCCTATTGCGTCTCTAATATTAATTTTAAATCCAATATAACCAATTCTATAAATTTAAATTATAAAAATAAAATATATATTTTGAAGAAGATGGTATAGATTATTTAGTTAGGTCATTTTAAATTTTACTCATAAAATGTTACCATATTAAAATGATCTTTTAACAATAGTATATGTAAAATAATAAGTCAAATTAATGTTATTGGTTACGTGTTTAAAATAACTAATAATTGAATATTAAATGGTAGGTTGATTTGATTCATGAACAAGAAAATCACATCAAAAATTAATTATATATCTAGTAAATTGGAATTTATTCCACCTCATTTTGTTGGCATTCGATATAAATCAATAATTATTTATTTACATAAAACCACCACTTTTTTAGTATAAATTATCACCATTAGGACCCCATATCTCCCCAAAGACATGAATCCCTTTAATTATCTTCTAAAACTTCTAATCATAAGTTTCCCCATGACCAGTTCTATTGGGATCACTAAGAGACCAAATCCAAGGTTCTCATAGGGTCCTTCAAGGAGGTGATATCCAACATGTAATTTTATCAAAGCACCTCTCTTATTATCATCCAATCCATTATATTCTACTCAACTTCATCATCCACAATTACATTATAAAAATATAATAATGTATATAAATAATTTTTATGTTTCTAATAGAGTATCCCATAAAAGTCATTTCTGATATGCTTTTATTCAACTAAATGAAACCATTATACAAATTATGTGTGTTAATGATCTTTGTGAATAATGATTTTTTATTTTTATTAAAACCTTCCCAGATTTATATAATTGTGTTCCTATAGAAAATAAAATGTTAATAGGTATATTTATACTATTTTATTGTAATTAATGTTTAATCATAAAAGTTAATACGAAGAAACTATTTTGTTTTGTTAAAAACACCCAAATAAACTGAACATTTATCATTTGAATTATAAAAAATAACGCATCATTCTACAGGAAAGAAAAAATAATTAAATGGGACCAATTAAAACTATTAATATTAATTTATACATTTCTATTACACTTATGGAGTTGCATATCCATTTTACAACAATGACTATAATGATAAAAAATGAGCTGATTATTAAACCTAGAAATGAACACACTCGAATGATTGAAAACAAATAAATATTATTAATTAATAGGTCATAAGATTCCATAATATAATCTAATAAGGTATTATAAATATAAATATTGTTCATTAATAAGTTAATAAAATAATTTATCTAATTATAAACTAGCATAACATATGAAAAAGTAATGGAAAACAATAGGTGAGGGTTTCTTGTCTCGCTTTTTTATTCTGTGAGATATATAACTTATTCACAAAATACAACTTGTATGTGGTGTATAAAATTCCATTTGATATATAATATCATAAATATCATTGTATTAGTTTTATTAAAATATCAATTTCATAATCAATACTTTTATAGGGAATACATTTCAAGTGATTACATTGTGGTAAGGGAATTCATAACCCAATTTCGATTCATTGGGGGTAACCATATACATAATTTAATTTGTCATGTAATGATTATGATTGATATGAATTTTTATTATAATATGTTTCATTTACACTTTTTATGTGGGTTTATATTGAATACAGATAATCAATTATTTTTTTCATCACTATTCAATGATATGATATTTATATGGATTTTATTTTTTAAAAAATTATCTTATTATCATTTTATCCAGAACAATATTTTTCATTAATGAATTATTTTTTATAAACTTCATTATAGAATTTAATTTCATATTTACTTAATGTTATTTAATTTTACTTTTACTATTGTTTTATTGTTGATATATTTTTTTAAATGATTCTTCTTATTGTTTTTAAGTGATGTTCTTGATGAATTTTTTTAAAAAAAATGAATGGACTGGTTTTCAAAAATACACGACATGTACATATTTTTCATCCATCATGAATATTTATTTAATTTAATCCTTCTTGGAAATTATAAAAATTTATTTTATTTTGAATTGTTAGCATTTATATTTCTGCGGCATTTTATAAAACAAATTCATAGAAAATATTTTCCTCATGAATTATTTCAAGTGATCATTAAAACATACATACCATATATGATAAAATTGTTCGATGTTACTTATGACTTAATAGTGATATGATTAGAGGACAATATACTTATTATTTATATGGTTGATTTATCTTTAGGACTGTGTGATGTTAATGAATCTTGTTTCATTCCATTGAGTGATGTTATGATAAATTTTATATGGAAATCATTTATTTACATGGGATCCAATGTAATTAGTGATATATATTCTTCTATAAACAATATGTAATATTTTCATTATATGATCGGGGGGACATAAATCTCCCTCAATGATATGGTTAATGATGAATCACTATTGACGTAAATATGTTATGTCAGAACCAGACATTATGTTTATAATTTTATATGTGGACATGGTTTTCATGTCCATATGATTATAAATTGACATAGATTTCAATTATTTATTTTTATTGCATGTATTATACTTTCATGTCCATATAATTTCTAGTGGACCCGGTTTTGTGTCCATAATATTATTCATGGACTTGGTTTGATGACAAAATGATTCAGTGAGGGCCTAATTTCATATCCATATCTTAATTAATGACCTTTGATCTATTTACACATGATATCCAATTTTTATAATTATGTGTATTCCTTAATTTCATGTTTCATGTAAATATTATGATCTTATGGATAATTGTAACGCCATAGAAATCTTGTCTATGAACATTGTATTTGGAACTACGTGTGATGCACAACACTAAGTGTTGAATGGAATATAAAATCCAAAGACATTAAAATATATTCAATATTTCATAATAAACTCCATATATTAAATATATTTCAATTAATAAAATACTATCTCATTGTGTGATACATGGAACAAAGACTTTCTATGATTGCTTGTGTTACACACAATACCGAGTTTTACAGAATTCTGTTAATAATATTATTTTATATAATACAAAATAAATTAGCGGTAAAATTTTTGGTTATGAATTGGAATAACTAAAATATGAAAATATAATGTATGAAAAAAAAATCCATTATAATCAATTTACTATAAAATAATATAAAAACTTATTGGATATAAATTAAATGTTTTTATAAAAAACTAGTTTTATGTGCCATAAGGAAATATTCCCAATAAATTAAATTAATTATTATTATTGAATAAATATAAGGAAATAATTTTTTATATATTAAATTATATATATATTATATTAATCTATTAGGATTGAAATCCATGGGATAAAAACAAATCTAATTTTATGTATAAAAATCCTTATTTATGAAAAGGTTATTTTTTCACCTTTTTATGATAGATTAAAATTAAAAATAAATTTAAAAACGTTAATATATTTTATATAATGATATCAATGTTTTTTAAAACACGAAAATTCTTAATTTTCTTATTATAAATTATTGATATTTTCTGAGATGTTTTATTTTTTATGAATAATGAAAAAATATATTATTTTAATTGAAAAATTAAATTTTATTTAAATAATTATTATGGATAAAGTACATTACATGTTATTTTAAAAGTTAAATAAAATCAATAATACATATATTAATTGGTTTAGGTGATTATAATATATTTCACAATTAAATTATATATAATTTCTTTTTAATATTTTGAAAATTGTGACTTAAAAACCCCCTTTATCATCTCACATGTGGTATTAATTATAAATGAATTTATTCTTATTTTTATTATTGAATTTTTAAAAATTAATAATATATCCATTATTATAATAATTTATAACTTATATTTAATTAAACAATGTTTTTTTCCAAAAATACCAGTGAAAAAAAATTAAAATTCATTACAGTTAGTAAGTGAAATAGTAGCCTAAAAACGATCTATGTGAGAAACTAAACGGAAAACATGAAATAGAATCATTTACAAAAAAATTATTTATATATTTATATAATATCATTTGATGGATGAAAATTATTATTATTGGATCCAAATTATGTGGGATTAATATTGATGTTATTCCCTCTAAAAAATATAAAAGAATGCAACTCCACCTCTACTAAAAAATAATCTCACCCCTATCAATTATTCAGACAAATCAAATCATTAGGTTTGTCAAAAAACTAATCCATTAATCTCAATAAAATACTTCACATTATCTTATAATCCATTCATGGGATTAAATCCAATTATAGAAGAATTTATTATAACCCTAAAGGTGTTACCTAAAAAGTGGTAAATTATTCAATGTGAAATTTTATTTTGTTTCTTTTTCCACATGTTCAATTATTATTATATATTTTTCTTTTCATAACCTATTTATACCCAATATAATGATATTTTTTATTTAAATTTTATGACCTAAACTCAAACACACATCCAACATATGGGATATGCTATTACTGTCCTTGTGTACGGAGGACTACTGCCTCGTGAAATTATGTTCTTAGTTATTCCATTACCCCTATTAATGGTTGGGAATATTGATGGATTTTTAGGTAACGTATGAAATATATTTTATTTTTAAGAAAATTATTCTCATAAATTTATTATATAACCCATATGTTCCTGATTTTCATTTGTGGGAATATGGTAACATTTTTTGTGGACGTGTTGACTAGCACCTCCTCAAAGAGCTGTGATTCGTCAAATCATTATATAAAATGAAATAAAAATGGATTTAATAAAAATATGTGTTATATATGACATAAATATTATAATTAAATTAAATTAAACATTTATATCATTTAATTTTATTATTTAAATATGATAATGAAATGAAAACAACATTCACGCATAAGAATGCCCTACCATCTTAAGGAATAATGTATCTCATTTCCGATATCATTGGAAAATGTATAAAAATAAATAAATATATATAATGAATATATATAAAATTTATTTCATTGTTTAAATTTTGGAGTTTAATAATTTGTTTTCTATGTAATAGGGAAAAAATAAAAAGTCAAAACATTCATGAAAACAAGGAAATTAACAATCAATATAATGAAAATGGAGAATGATTATTATCAAATGGTTAAGAAGATATTACAATAAGATCATATATGTTATTATATATATTATTATTTTTCAGAAATACTTTAATAAAATTAATACGACTATTATGAATGAGGTTAATGGACGTTCACCCAAAAATAAAACACAATGTATGTGATTTCATCTCAAATTCATTTTATTGAAGCATATTGTAATGTTATGAACATAGTATAATTTAATGTATTATATTATTCCATTTGACATGTAAAAATTTGAATAATTATTTCTTCATGTAATTTTATATTTCAATTTTTTTTAAAAAAAATAGTTCATAAAAATGTATTTTAATAAAAAATTTCCATGTTCTAATTAATTTCTTAACCGAAATCATTTTTATTGTGATATATTACATCCAAATTATCATGAATATGTTATTATTATGATTATTATCACTTTTAATATATATTTTTGTATTTATATTTGTATTATTAGGATTAAATTTGAAACACATTATCATTTGGATGATTTATTATCATTTCATTGTAATGGTCTTTGAAGGGATTATTTCAGAATATCATTTTAATCGAGATTTCTTATAATCAAAAATCCATTAAAGTAATTAATTTGATCATCATTCAAAATAAACTTTCATTTTATTCACCTCCAGTAAATCATAACTGTTTTCAATAAATATTACTATTTTCTCACTCCTTAGACCACAAAATATATTACAAAATGTTATTCAAATAAAATGACTTCATTTCCCTCCCCTGAGATACAATTTTTTTTTCTATCAAAAACATGTTTTATAAAAAAATTAACCTCTTAAATAATGTTATTAAATATATATTACACATTTTTAATTTTTCCAATATTTTTATTAGGATATTCTTTGTTCATCTTTATAGATAACTTGTACGAAATTTTTACTATAAAATTGAATATTCCTTTTACATTGAAATACATATATGAAATTACCATCCATAATTTCTTTGAACTATACAATGAAAATATTTAATGATTATTTTAATCCTTTTTTGTTTAATTATATTTTAATAGAAATAGTATTTTGTAAGAAATAAAAATGATAAGGCTATTTTACTCAAAAATATTTTAAATAAAATTTTATGATTTTTCGATTTGGTAATTATTAAATCTATTTATTCTTACTACACTTGGAATTTGATGTATTGATACCATCCATATAATTCATCAAGATGGTTAATGAATAATTTGATGAATGATAATATTAACATTCCCTACGTTGATTTTTTTATACCTCATGAAATATTCAATCCCACATGATAAAAAGACATTAAATTTCCAATATATATCCTAATTATTTTTAAGTGATATGATAATTTCATAAAATGTATACCATTTTTAGATAATTTTTTTGAATGGTATTTTATTAAATGGGGAAATATTAATATATCAATATCACAAACTCATTATGGATATTTGATAAGGCTCATTTTATTAAATTAATTCGATTATTCGATATATGATGAATTCATTGGAAATTTAAGAAAGGGGTTAGGGACATAATAATGAAATCCCCACTATGCATTAGTAGACTCATGAGATTAATCAATTTCAAATCCTCCTATATGGGGTTTTATCCAATATATTTTAATCATTATTTTGGATATATCTTGATGGTACAAGTGTCATGTGCCTGGGAAGAATGACATGTGATAATTAATAATTTCATTCATTTAGTATTTTGTTATAATTATTATACATTCTATTTTATCAATGATAAAATAAATGGATACATTTGATTCTATAACTTATGATATAGGGGAATATGTGTTCAATAATTTATCATCCCATATTAATTATGCATCATCGAGTTATTTAAATGGAATTTCATTTCAACTATATACCATGAAATATTTTTACATACTACCTCTTCGTTAATTAATTAAATAGAATATTAATTTGGTTCTTTTTTAGTATATGTATATTATTAACATTGATTTGTTATTGTATCCACTGTACATAAACCTTGTTATGAAATCCATATCAAACATTTTCGGTTTCCTCTCCTAATGAATTGATGATGTGTACAATGAATGATATGAAAGGATATTCTAAGTTGGAATAATGTTATCCTAAAAAATTAATTTTTAATTGGTCCATTAATTAATAATACATGATTGATGTATAAATCTAGTGTCGAAACACTAATAAACTTATCATTCCTCTTAGACGTTAGTCCACGTAATCATGCCAATGTCAGGGTTCTGGACACCAACTATAGGCTTATTATGGGTGGGTAACTATTTTTGGATTTAAATGATGTTAATGTTGAAACCAAGGGAATTATATTAGAGAATACATATATTATAGATTATAACCCTAACATACTATTTCATGAAATTTTTATAATAAAATCATCACGTTTCAGTGAGATAGATATTATGTGGTTTTCCAACAAATACATCACTATCTAGAAACTATATGTGGATATGGTTCAAGAATAGATTTACCTAGGGGTAATACATCCCTAAAGGGTATATTGTTCTTAATGTGTCTGTCTACAATTACACAACAATGAGACTTCTTATGAAACATGTTTTTCATTCTCAGTGGTATTCTTATGAAAACTCATATTTTCATTACACACGGTTTTGATGTAATTGATTATTTATTGACAAAAAATGAACAAGTTTGAATGTATGGTGTCCTAGATAAATAAAAATGTGTCATGAATTATCAATGAAAAATAATTATGTATGGCTTTTCAAATATGATAATGATTTCTTAGATGAATCTTTTTGGATTTTTAAATCGCTGTATCCCAAAACAAATCAAGTATACATTGAACATGAATGAAAATTTGGTGGAAATAAGAAATCAAATCAGATTATTATTGTTTTGAAATATATCATGTCAAGGCCTAAGCTATTTTTATGAAATTTGATTAAATACCTATACAATACCGAACCTCAAAACAAACTAGAGGAAACAATTATAGACTTTTCTAAGATCTCTAGTGTTAGAGACCATTCATAAAAGGGTTATATTTAGATTGAGAAATTAATTTGGATGGTAGAACCAAAGAAAGTGTCTCAATGGAAAATGGAAATAATGTTTTTAATAAATATCATGCCATAAATTAAATTATTTTTTAAAAAAATTAATATATTGATTGTATGAAATAAAATACTACCTAAGGATCCACTTATTTAATGTTTCCACTAATGTGGAAACTCGATACTCACTTGAGTCAAAGTCGTCTTATAGAGGGTAAATAGCAAACCAAGGAAGGGATTTTCTGGAAATAAATGGATGATGTGTAATAGTATTAGGGTCCTTTTGAAATCAATAGTTAAAATGATATTTAATGATTACATTTAAAATATAACCACCATATTCATTATTTAAATTAAAATAATATGGTCATATAATATTGTCAACATATATGTCGGCTGAAAACCCATAAAATTCAGCATGGTTTTAGGGGTAAACCCCAATACAAATGATGATAAGGGTTTTGATCTAACCATTATCCTGTATAATATCCCCATTAATATGTCATTAATTTTTAAGCATAAATATTAATTATAGTTCAAAAGGTATTACTTTGGTGGACTAATGATTAATTCATTATACATATGCATTTGAAAAATATTTGTTGAAGGATAAAAAAAATCAACCTTTCTATTATCATACAATATGATTAATTTGAAATTTTATGTCTTAGTAATAAAAAATATTCATTTTAGGATATCAGTATAATAGTTTAAGGGTTAAATTATATTTTATTTGAATCTCAACCAAAACATTAAATCTACCTTATGAAATTAAAATTTATCAATTATGAGTGTTCCCAAATATTATTGGTTCATAAATAACTTACTCAACATTGATAATATGATCAAAAAACCTAAAAATTATCTTAATACAATAATTTTTTTACCAATGGTCTTATACATCATCACTGTTTTAAGGGATTGAGGCCCAAAGCAATCAAATAACCATTCACATGTTTTTTGTAAAGACGTGAAATTTACATGTAAATAGTTTTTAATTAAATGGGAATTTTACGAGTCCACTAATTTTTTACAGTGCATGATTCGGAGGCCCAGAGTACCCAAAACCACTTTCAGATTTTTTCGGGTATGTTCATTAAACGTACGAGAATGTTTTTATAACATTTGAACCATTACTCAGATTTGAAATCTGAGGGCACCGTAGAACTCGCAACACCGATATTCACTTATAAAGTCTTTCAAATCGATGGCAGTTAGTCGAGATTAAGAGTTTGTTTTTGGGTTTTATTGAATGAATTAAATAAAAATAATAATTTGTAGATTTTTTTATTTTTTTGGTTAAAGCCTCCATGTGGAAGTTAGAGGTGGTGACCAGCAAACCTTATCCTCCCATGAGAGGTTATGGTGGTGGGACCCACCTGAACCTAACCTTATCTTCAGGTTAATCGAGATGGGGACCACCCATGATTTACACCCCCTTGAAACTCCCCATTAATGGGGAGAAAGCCTCAATTTTTTCATTAAGTGTATGGGAGCCTCTTGAACTCCCCTAACATATAAGGTGACTAATCCTTATCAATTAATTAATCTAGAAATTTTGAATTTGGTGCTAACAATTAAATAATAGAATAACTTAATATATTATTTTGGTTGGCATTTGTCTTTTCATGGAACTTGGGAGAAAAGAGAGAGCTTAGGGTGAAAAACTCTCACCAACGAAGAACGAAGAATGACATCGACTATAAAAAATGATCTACTTCAACCTTCATCCATGGAATCCTACTTACGTGGGACATCTTTGACTAACCATCCATCCTCATCGTCATCAACAAACTGCCGCACGATCTCGGTATTGGAAGTGTGCGGTAAACACGACGAATGACGACAACACCGTCTTCTTCCCCGCAACTCCATTGGAGAAAAATGATCAAAGGTAGGGGTTCGAGCATTGTTAATTGTTTCAAGTTCTTCATTTCCATTCAAGGATAACAAATTGATGTTGCATGCTATCACTCTAACACGGAGGGTGCGGGCCGAATGAACAGGGCCTGACCCCCTCCACCTTACATTGTGGATTTTGACACTAATCGCGGCCCGAGTCCGGGTTGAGCGATTTCCGTCAACGATGGTTGGGGATTGAAGGAGAAGTCAAAATTTATTCACAGAAAATTCCGGATCGAGAACCGGGCCATTGGAACTAGTCTGGTGACACGCTGATGGTTCACCGGTCGTGAGAATTGGCGAACATCACCGACGATGAAGGGAAAGGAGGTCGGCACTCCAGCCTGCTGCATGGATGGCGATGGCACATCTGCAATGCCAGAGGAGTAGGACACGGACGACGGGCCAGGGCAGTGTAGCACCAGATAGCGAAAGGCTTGCCGCGAGAAGAACTGGCGGCCCCAGTGGCCGGGTTGTCGGGGAAGGCACAGTGCAGCGCGCACTGCGCGGTGGACCAATGAGCCGCATCCTTGGCCGCAGTTGCATCAGATGGGCACCCGACTCATCTGGTCACCGGAGGAGGCATGGTGCAACCACGTCGTGTGGGATGTGGCAGGCCACTTGGCTAACCTGGAGGAGTGGGAACCGCCACGTGGGTCCCATGTGACATGGATCGGCGCCATGTGGCACCTGTTTTGAACCCCCTAAACAAATAAGCTATTCAAGATTCCAAGTGGGGAGACCTCCCTCCTAGACATGGCTAGGGTAGACCCCATAGACTACCATCCATGGGTGTCATGCGGGCTAGGCCCGGCGTGGGCCGGACAACGTGCGGGCCAAACCGTCGTGGGCCGGACCCAATGCGGGACGGACCCAACCCCGCTTAACATGTTTCCACTCTATTGCTCGTAACATGAGCTACGGGAACCCGATTGATGAACTAACTACGGTGACGAAAACACTGGACAGGGACTGTTCTTTTGGTATACCCACTCATGATTTGGTAAAAGTTGGTGTATGGCTAGTTTGGATCAATCATAAATCCAACCGGGACCACATAATGATAATTCCAATAACTCTCAAACCGGACGTCCGAATGACGCACCGTCTGTCGCGTTGGGTCTCATTTGGAAAGAAAGATATTTTAGATTCATCAACATGGGACTTTGTGGTAGTTGATGTATAGAAACTTGGCTTGAAGAGAGGACCCTCCCAGGATAAAGCAATCTTTGTGCAGAACCCTATGGCTGGATGCATTCTGAATACTATTCCTGGATCATACATGGGTTTGATAGCTCTGACTACTGTTCCTGGATCCTACGTGGGTTCAATATCTCTAACTACTATTCGTGGATCCTACATGTGTTTGATATCTTTGACTACTATTTCTGGATCCTACTTGGGTTAGATAGCTGTGACTATTATTCCTGGATTCAACGTGCGTTCGATAACTCTGACTACTATTCTTGGATCCTATGTGGGTTCAACAACTCTGACTAGTGTTCCTGGATCCAACATGGGTTTGACAGATCAGAATACTATTCCTAGATCCTACGTGGGTTCGATAGCTCTGACTACTATTCCTGGATCTTACGTCGGTTCAATAGCTCTGACTACTGTTCCAGGATCCTACGTGGGTTCGATAGCTATGACTATTGTTCATCGATCCTAGGTGGGTTCGACAGCTCTGACTACTCTTTCTAGATCCTACGTGGTTTCAATAGAATATATGATTTAGTGGCTACATCTAATCATCTATAACTCTCTATATAAGTTTTATACTTATGTGAGATGAGTCAACAACTTTTGTGTTTACCTCATGATTGAGATGGATTACTTGATAACAGATGTATATGTATGGTAATTTGCCTAAGTAGAGTTATCTGTTGATTTCATACATTGTTGTTTTTCTATGTTGGATTATGGGAGACCATGAGGGGATCTGGGTCTCTACTATGTATCATTATACTCACCCCTGCACGGGCTATGCCCGCACCTTGTTGTGTTGGGTTGAGGCGACAGCAAATGCTGACCGAGACTGAGAGTACTAGGACGGGATGGTACATGGAAGGGAACCATATGACGAGTTGGTACACAAATGAGACTGACGTATATGGAGTGCTGAAGAAGCTATTTGTACCTACCCTTCAGGTAGGAATTATAGAGGATGACCCAACAACTATTCGTCCTTTATTTAGTTGTACATGTATTTCATGTACCATATAATTTATAGTTGGGCTTGTACTTCTATCCCCTTTAATTTTCCGCAATCATTTGTTATACATATTACATAGTGTTTGGTATCCAATTGTGTTCTCTTTTGCGTGTGTTTACAAAATATAAATTCAATACCTTCCCTTATTTAGGGAATTACGCCATTGGTGCTAGTCTCCATCCCATGGCCTAAGGAAGGCGGGGTTGGGGTAGTCATGCCACGGGCCCCAGGGGACGAGTTGTGAAATTTATGTTCAATAACTGTAATCAATCATCATTATTATTTTTGTTTTTTTCATAAATATAAAACAACATTCCAATAATTTTCTATATAATAGAAGTCGTGTTATATTTTATCCCATGTGAGCATTATTTACTTCTCACCCAAAAATATTAAGAAAATAATTTATAAAATAATATAAAATGTGGGTTATTAAAAATGATAAATTTAAAATATCATTACATATATTAACATATAATTATTAAATTTAAAGGACTCAATTTAATTAAGATGAGCACAATTTAACAAACATATATTATAATGTAAGAACATTGTATTTTATATCATGTATGACACGCCACATAAAATGTATATGGAAATATACTATCCGGATACAATACAATATAATCACTAATTAAAAATAAATTCAATATGTTGTATATAACTCAAATCATGTGATAATGAGTTATATTTTGATACACATAACAATGACATTCTTCGATAGCTTTCATTACATGCATGACCATGTTTTACCAAATACTATTACATTTAATTTTTAATATAGTAAGATATTACATTGATGAAAAATTCGAGGTTATGAATAATATTAAAAAACCTATGGAAATATATTGGTTAGATAAATACAAATATTAATTATTTACTAATAAATAAATTATAAATGAATATAAAAACTAATTGATTATAATAAAAAATAATTTATAAAAGATATATTTATTCCCTCTAGGATATTTTATCATTATAACAAACATTAATTACAAATACATAATGATATTAATGAAATAGAAATTTTATATATTCAATAAATAATTTTAGAAATTAATATTACCTTTTTTATAGGAATATGATGAAAAAAAATCCAACTCTATGTATTAGAGATATATTTTTGAAATTGCTATTTTTAAGACTTTTAATACAATAGAAATATTGAAAATAAGTTTTTAAAATTTATATATTTAATATGATATAATAAAATTATTTTGTTAAATCATAATTTCAGACTTATATTTTTGAGATGTGTTGGTATTTATCTGAGATTATTCATTTTTTCTTAATTGTGAATAATTAAATATTTTAAATTGAAATATAATTTTTCATTTGAATAATATATATGTTAAAATATATTATAAATCTATTTTAAGGTTAAACTAGATAATCTATAAGTCTATTAATAAAATATATGCCATTAGAATAAATTTCACATATGACATTAATATAAAAATATTTCAATCTTTTTTACATTTTCACATTAAAAGAATAATTTATCATCATATATGTTGGATTAATTAAAAATTAATTTATACGACATATGTTATTTGATTTTTAAAAAATTTAATCTATATTGGGAAACATTATAATTTATAATTTATAATTTATAAAACATATTTTATGAAGAAAAATGTTAGTGAAAATAATTAAAATTAATAACATTGATTAAGAGAAAAACATGCTTAAGAAGAGACTAAACAATATTCATGATGAAAACATGACCACAAAACAAGTAAAAAACCTATTTTATATCATATAATATATATTAACACATTTTATTCAGTATTATAGAGCATTTATATAGGAAAATATTAGTGGAATTCCTACTTTCAAAAATTAAGAAGAATACCACTCCTCCACAATAAAAAGGCACTCACCCTCCCAATTATTCAAACACATAAAGAAACATGGATCATAAAAACCATCACCATAGAATATACCAAAATAAATCCCATCGTCTTATATGCCTCAAAATTTTCATAAATCTTTCCAAGGATATCTTTTGTTGTAAACCAAAAGAAGTTACCTGAGAAAGTTGTAATATTATTCAATGAGTAATATAGTTTTGATTAATATTCCATCCCTTATGTTATTATTATATAATGATGATTTCATAAAATCAGGATCATTAATATAATTATATTTTATCATTTTAATTGTATAGCTTACAATAACAAACAATTCGATTAAATGGGTTACACAATCATCAATCATATAAAAGTGGTCAACCGCCTCAAAAACTGATGTCGCTTGTACTACCATTACCACAATTCAAGGTTGGGTATAATGATGTATTTATAGTTAATATCTGATAAATATGATATTTATAAATTATTTAATCTTATTTAATTATTATATTCCAAATACCTCTATTCATTCCATTTTTTTTGGAAAGGGTAACATCGTTTGTGGATGTGTAGACTACTGACTTCTCAAAGCGATGTGATTTGTTCGAGATATACATGGAATCTGTTAAGGATAATCTGTGAAGGAATATTTAAAAGGAATTAAATAAATATGATAATATATCAATAATATATATATAAATATATATCATTGACATTTCGTTCTATTAATAATAATATAAAATTGACACAACATTAATCCTTATGTACAACATACCATCAACAGTAATAGTGTATTTCATTTTGGACCTCAAAAAATTATTGATTACAAAAAATACATATATAATGAATATATATTATATTTAAATATTTTTTTTAAAATTCTAGTGATTATTATTTATCTATCTTATTAATAGAAACAATTATTAAAAGTCAAAACACATATCAAAACAAGGAAATTTACTCCAAAAATAGTTAAAATAATTAATGAAAACATATAATAAATTATTATAAGAATATAATATGTCATATCATAAATTTTATTATAGTTATGGTTTGGGTGTTATTTAATAACATTCTTATAACCATATATCATTTTTTAATGGAAGTTCAGCTAAATGTAACGTCAAGGTAAGGGATTTTGATTCAATTTTGTTTCATTGATGCATATTGTAATGTTATGAACCTTGGTCCTATTACACGTTGTATATAATTCCAATTCCATTTTATATGTAATATCATGAATAATTTATTATTCATGGAATTATATAATTAAATATGAATTAATTCATTTATAAGTATTTTAATTAATAGTTAACAAATGGTAAAAAATTTCATAACCTGATTCTTTTTCATTGGGATATTACTTCTTTATTATAATTAGTATTTTAATATTGTCTTTTTAATAAATATTTACTATATATTATTTAATTTAAAATTTTCTTATGTGAATATACACATGATATATATTATCAATTCCTTTTTTAATTTTCAAATCAAGATTAATTTATTTTAATGGGTTTATTTCACAATATCATTATAATAGAGATTAAAAAATAATGATATTCAATTAATAGAATTCATATTATTATTTTGAAATAATTCTTTAATTTTATTCTTTTATGTTTATTAATGATCTTTTTAAATTAATAATAATAATTATCTACTATTTGGAAGTCAAAATGTTTATAAAATATTTTCTAGAATACCCAACCTCATTTACCCCTTCATTGAGAAATCTATTTCACAAAGAACCAGGTTTCTTAAAAAAAATTAACATTTGAATATAATTATTTTATAAAAAATAATTTTTTGTATCTTTTACAAAAACAATTAAATGTAATATTATATTATCTATCCAAAAAATTCATATTTATAACCTTTACCATACAAAATGTGTGTTATTTTTTTCTTCTACATCATGTGAAAAATAGCCCATTGTCATATCAATTAAGATACCACTATAATATTTTTAAAATATATTTATCCACAATGTTTTAAAGTTTAATTTTAATTAAACATGTAATTTCAAATAAAATCAATATAAAATGGATATCATTATAAAAAATGTCATAAAGTTATTTTTTTGATATTTCTATTCATAAATGATAGAAACCCTTAATCCTTACTCAACATGGGGTATGATGTATTAATAACAACTTTATTATTCCCCTATATTGTTTATGATTTATTTAACCATGGATGTTATTGACATTCACTACCTTGAATATTTTTTTAGTCCCCATGAAATATTCAAATACCTATTATCATTATAGATTTAATTTCCCCTAAATATCAATATTATTAATCCATAAAATATTTATGCTAAAAACTGTATGGAATTTCTACTTAATGTGTTTACTATAAAAGTTATTTGATTAATAGAATAAATAATGATATATATGTATCTCTTAATCAATAAAGATATTTGATAAGAAACATTGTGTTTCAATTAAATTGATTATTCGACATATGTGGAATTATTTCGATGTATAAGACATGGGTTGGGAAAAATTAATTGTTTCCCATCAATTAATCAACAATTTAATGGGAAAAATTAGTTGGTTATCCTAAGAAAAGTGGTTTTTACATAGTTGGTTTTAAACTGACATGAGGATATATATTGAGTTCAAAGGTATCTTGTGTATGGGAAACATTAAATCTAATAAAAAATATTTTACCATATTTAGTATTTTTTATCATTATCATACATGATATTTTCACAATGAAATAAAATACTGATTCATTTCATCATCTATTTATTTATTTAATAAAATTTATCTTATTTTATTTACCATTACATCATAATTATTTCTTTATAATGTAATTTAAATAAAAAGTCTGTTTATTTTTGTACTTGGATATACTTTTTACGCACTCTATATTTATTTATTTATTAAATGGAATGTGTGTTCCATTATTTACCCCTCCATATTCATTATTTTCATTAATTCATTATTTTTATGGTGTCCATCGCCAACATAATTTTTTTCATTTCCCTAGGAATACTGGATATTTACTAGGAACGATATACGGAAGTAAATTCAATGTGGGAATACATTTATTCTTAAAAAATTACATTGTAATTAGTGCATTAAACAATAATACAAGACTCATGAATTTTTCTTCTTTACTGATACTAATAAACTCTTTGGGGCTGTTGGATTTGATTCCATGTAATCATGCCGATGTAATTGTACAAGAGACATACTCAAAACATACATGGGTCAAGTTTCTAAAATAATGTTTTATGATTATTTAATGATTTCGGAATTAAAAAAATTTATAATTTATTCAATGACACGGTATTTGGATCTTTTATGTGAATGGTAAAATTTTCAGGTGTAATAATCATTTTCATAATACCCATTATTATATTTTAGGATTGAGATATCCCTCATAGATCAATTGATATAACTCTTTTCTTATATTTTTTCCCATCAAAAAAATAAACATATTATGTGTTATATGTAAAAAATATTTATAGTTAGGAGGAATAATATGGATAATATGTAGATGTTTTATGAAAGATATAATTTTGTTTATAAGATTACAACTAAACTAACCACATATGGTCATTATAGAGTTATGTTATGTTATATAATGAATATTAATAGATTTATATATAATATCAATATATGAACATTATATGTCATTATAACTATTATTAGAGAAAGTTTTAGATAATAATTGGACGTTAGGGTGATAGAAGGAAGTGTAAGGTCAACATGGATACGCATATATTAAGTTTTTTATCCAATTACTTTTTTAATGATATTGAATATCCAATAAATAATCATATTGTGTTATAGAATTATATTTCCTAGCAATTTCCTTTGATTATTTGGTTTTTGAATAATTATAAGTGTTGATAAAACTATGCATTTTGGGTTTTAAACAATTTGCGAAACCTAGAAGATTAATTTTAATGGTGAATATTATTGTCGATGGAATTATCTTCCTTTTATGATACCAAAATTTTGTGATTTGGTAGGTGAATGAAGACCATTATGCTTATTTTGAATTCTGATAACACGATCAATAATCTCAACTTCATTGTGTTTTCTAACATATACTATTTGAGAAATATTGAGAATCATGGAAACCACAGAGGAATGCATGTCCAATTTTCCTCTTGTAAGGAATTTTAGAAGAGATATCAAGGAGAATATTTAAATACAAGTAGAAGGTTGTGTTTGTTTGAATATGAAGTCCCAATGAATTTAATTTGAAGGAAATGTTAATGGTTTTGTTTATAACATGGAAAATGCTAATGGTATTCCTAAGGAATCATCAACTACTAAAAATTGTAATTGTGATTCATATAATAGAATTATGAAAATCGATTATGTATGTAGAATGATCAAGAAGAGAATAATCAAGGATCGATGACTACTATTCATTTTCATAATGGTGAATATACTAAGAAAGAAATATGATATGAAATAAGTCATAATGGATATAATGATGAATCGGGGTTAATAATTATAGTAGGATTTGGAATAATATTTTTTGGAATTTATCATCATAAATAATGTTTTATAAATAAATCTATGGAATTATTTAATAATTTAAAATATAAGTACTTTTTTCAACTACATTATTTCCATTAATATTTGAAAGTGTATTTTGAATGGTGCTGATAACCATGAAAAGTTATTGTAGTAGTAAGTGTTGGAATGAAAGATTTTCTATAGATAAAATAGAGGAAATTGTAATTTAATAATATTAAATTATACACAAAATACAATACCACATTATATAATAATTTCATGGACAAATAACCTTGGATGATTATATAAAAATCAGAAATAGAAACAATCTAATTATATTGTATTACACATTATTGGTCTCATAAAATTAATGATAAATTATATGTTTAGGAAGGTAATTATTACAAATAATTTTTTATTAAAATTATAGTGTATTTCTAGATCATGTATGAATTTGAAATAAATTTATTATAACGGTATGGGATACATACATGCTTAAAGAAATAAGTTTCTCATTAAATGTAGGAGTTAAGGTAGTCAGAAAACTGTTACTGAAAATATCTATTAATTTATACAAACATTAATGTATTTCTTTCCTTAATAATAATTATATCAATATGATGATCTATAGGTCTCTCATCCATTCCAATGGTTCCAATTGATATAATGACCAGTTTATAACATCCTTTCCCCAAAAGGCCTCAATTTGTCGATTTACCTCGGACTTCTACGCCACAGATGCCCTCGAAATGGTGATCGGTCCCCATCTTACTAGCCTCAAAAGCCCTCTATCAGATGGATAATATTAACCATCTTCCCAATCCAAGACTCTCAAAATCAATACCATTATCTGAAAAGTGATTAAAAAATAAAAATAGTTATAAAATAATTACCATCTTTATAATGATTCAATAGAACCTTAAACTCTCTATAGTATTTCAAAATATATGAGCTAGATGTTCACGTAGATTATATATAGAAAAAATGGGTTGTAAATCAATCAAATACAATCACTTTAAATGAACTTCTATTTATATTAAAGGATCTAATGGTCATATTTTATAATCTTTTAAAAGGAACATATATGTCTTACACATTATAGGATTTAAACAATTGAATATCATAAATTGTTTTTATCACCATTATGAAAATAATTTTGATTTCTTAAAATAGATATAATCCTTAAAAATATATCATAAAATTTTGTATTATCTAATTGACTTATTAATTACCAATACTATAAAATGAAAGACGTTGAGTCTGATGACTCTATACTATGATTAGTTTTATGTTTATGCAATTTTTCAGAAATATATAAGCCAAACCTGTGATAAAATAACTAGTCTATCTGATGTACCGAACAAACCTGCATCCCAATGTATCAGAACTAATAATAATAAATTTGTATTTGTTTTTATTGGAATTATTTCACTATTTGGAATAAAGTAATGTTTTCAAAAAAATTATTTTAGAACTATTAAGATAAAAAATGTTTGTAAATATTGTTTTAAAAAAGTGTCTATCAGTTCAAAAACAAAAATATTAAAAACAAAGTAATTATGTCTTTCGTCTCAAAAATCTCACCATAATTATAAATAAAAATAGTACCTAAATAATAATAAAAAATTACAAATAATTACAATCATATTTTCTATTAGGATCAAAAATGATTTTCTTCGAATAATAAAACCCGGTGAGTTTATAAAAAATTGACTAACTGATGGAAAAAATTAAATCATTAGGTACTACCCCTTAATAAAAAGTCTTTATTATGTATTTCTCAACCTTATAGAAAAATTCCCCTAAAAATATTTTCAAATTTCATAATAAAATTTTATATTTAATATTCTCCCATTAAATAACTTGTCCCATTTTATAAATAACTTAAACCATCATTAAATTTTAAAAATACTTTTCCCATTTTGTGATTTTTAAAATTATTTTGGAAAATAATATTACTAGAATTTTCATTAGTTTATATCATTGAAATAATTATTATTTTAAATAACTAATCACCAAATAATGAAATGAATAAAATTTATTCAATATTAATTAGAAAACATTCAAACACAATGTATTAATGAAAATTTATTCAAATTTTACTAGAATTCAAATGTTTGAAATTATACTTCATGAGTTCAAAATGATTTTCTTTCATTATTTCTTTATTGTATTCTTTAATATGGCCATCATGTTTTTGAAAATGTTATGAACTTTATAAATATTCATGATTGTTTCATACATCAATACATACTTCTAGACACGAGTCATCAAACATTTTACTTCATTAATAAGTGTTTTTTTTCTCCCTTCACATAGATCAATTAATATCCACATGATCCGAGCCTACTATTTTGTATCTTCAATGTGTGAAAATTTTCCTTCAAGGCATTTAGTAAATAATTTTGATCGTTATATTTATCTCAGAAATTCTCTAAAAATTTTACCTTATTGGATACATGTCATGATAATATGTTAATGGATTCTTCCATTTCTAAAGTAATTTTAACCATTTATATAATATGGTCATCATGATATCTAACACCAATAAATAAATAATTAGTAAAAATTACCATCTGATGGTAGGATATGTTTTGAGTCATATACTTTACTTAAATATTTTTTCAATTATGCCTCAATATGAATAACAATGTTAGTTTGAACATACAAGGACATAATTTTCTCATTAATTCTACTTGAAATCATATTTTCATATTTCCTTTATATTAGATGAAATATTAACGGTGTCACCAAATTTTCTCAATGATATGATATTATATTAAAACACTTTTTATAAAAATTTTCTGCTGAATATGATAATCCTCATGATTATTTTTTAGGATTCTATCTTGATGATTCAAGATCTAGTTTTGATATTTTCACATAAATAATTTTTCTATTCCTAAAATGTATTTTATCATATTTATCGTCTAAAATATCCACATTCTCACATGATCAATGATGTTCATAATCTATAGTTTTTTTTGTGGGCCTTCTTTGTTATATTTTAAAATAAACAAATATTCTTAATCAGATTATGATTTTTTATATTCTATCCCTTGAATGATATAATACATATCATACTATGAATGTAATAGTAATGACGATGATTCAAAATTTTCTAATCTATTGTTTGTTCCACTATATTGGTATTTAATAACAAAATTTTTCATCCTTTTTCATCAAATTTTTATTCATTTTCATGTTTTTTTGTACTCATCCTTATTCATTTTCTAAATCATAATTACCACATTAAATTTTGTCTTATTCTTCATCATATTGAACATCCTCATGTTCGTTCCATATTCATCTTGATATTATTTGTATTTTTTCCAACAAATTTAGAGACATATTTTTTTAGATTTCAATTATTTTCCTAATAACGATTCTTCAGTAGATATTTTCATTTTTTTCGCTTATCTACATCTACATGAATCACATCAATTAAAACACACATTGCATGAAACTAAAGTCTATCATCATGAATGATCCAATTTCTATGAAAACCCCATCACGTCTTAATTGATGGGAACAAAAATGCACCCCTTTTACACCATTCATCAATCATAAATATGTTTTCACTTCATCAAAGATTTTAATTTGTTTCTACTATTTTTATACATCCCCAAATAATCTTTAACATGAGTTTCTATGTCTAAGGCCTCTACTACATCAATGCCATCACATGGTCCCTATGGTTCTTTTATTCCTTTTGATACATAAAATATTTAAATTATTCATCCAAAATCATATTTTCATTATTTTTTTATCTGGTTGGTTTGATTAAAAATTTATATTCTTTTAATAATGTTATACTTTCATAGATGTTTGTTCTTCTCCCATAGAACCAGAATCCTTGTCACTAATTTTAGTTTACTAAAAATCATTGAAAATCAACATTCTTCAAATAGTTTATTCATCAATACAGGAAATTTTTTATTCCACTGGATAGGTTTCTTTCTCATATTCCAAAATATAGAAAATCTTCGTAAAAAGTTAATTAATGAACCATGTTGCCATATTAATATTCTATTTTATCACGGAATTCATGGTATATTCCTTCATAATGAAAACAAAATTTACTAGGTAAACATTCCTCCTATTAATTGTAGGAAAAAGAATATATATCATAAACCATAAGAGTGTACCTATCACCCATACTTGGTATGTGATAAACTTTAATCCATAAAACAAAAACCATTCCTTCTGGTCAATAATCCGAAACCTTCCCGACATTATCATAATTTTCGAACAATGAATCTTCTGCAATAGATTTTTCAAATTATCTATGTTTAACTAGTTAAATAACCATCTAATTTAACACCCAAAAAATATAATAAACATTTCTATAAAATAATAAAATTATTATAAAATAATTAAAAATTTAATTTTTCATTACTATGTTTGATATAAACACATAATATGCATATGAATGTCATATGGTTTCGGGTAATACAATTAAAAATCAGTGTTAGGGTTTTTTTTAAATGAAATCTCAACCATATGAAGAAATAATTATTTTTAGAATATAATCATACGTATCAATCAATATTCTTTCGATGATATTTTATATGAAAATTTGTACGTTGGAGAAATACTCTATAACATCCATAAAATTGAGACCTCTTACTCTTAAAGGAATTGTTAAAGAAAAATCAGACTATAAAATTTAAGGTGTGATGTTATTCAATATTCAACAAGATGAGAACTGATATGGGTCACATGATTTCCCATTATTAAATTGTAATGTATGGTGATAGTACATATTCCAAAACATTCATTAGATCAGATTGAGAAACCAAATATGATTGAAAAAATAAGATTTATCTAAAGAAGGATTTACCTGTATATTTGAACTCTTAATGTTTATAAGATAACATTTCAACAGGATATATAATATTCCAATTAGAATTATGTTTAGGTTTTAAAACATTACAATGTGTTGAGACTAAAATAATATCTAATATCAAACTTGTATAAAATTATGTAAATGACCAATAAAAAAACTAAAAGAAGAATATGTTTTGGATTAGAAATTTTCATTGGTATGAGTAATCTTTTATTTGTGGTTTTCGAAATTAAAAGAGATTATAATAGTATTTAAAAAAACTGTCTTGAATAATTTTTAACAACACTTCAATATGGAAAATTTTAAATCAGAATCCATTTGTATATAACAAAATAATACTCTCAAAAAATTTAAGAAATTGTGAATTTGGTGTTTTTATAATAAAGGATGATTTAAATAGATTTTTTAAATATGTGGATTTTAAAAATGAATTTATTAAAATTTAATATTTTTTAATAAAATAATATATTTTGATGAAAATTTCTTTAGATAATTAAATGATTTCTCAAAAAAAAGTTTTAGAAAAAAACATATGTACACTCCCAATGTAAATAAGTTCATTGATTTTACTAGATTTGTCAAAAATAATTAAATATAAATTGTCACAGAACATTGATCATTGGAAGATTCTGTTTATTTTATTCCTTTATATTATAAGTAAGTGGTTTTATAGGGATGTCATTTTTTTGTTGTTCTGTTTTTATGAATTGTAAAACAATATTTCCTTTATATGTGTACTCCCAAAGGAAATAGTGTGTTGTATGTATGTGAATAGAATGTGAGTGTTCTTTGTTTCTTCTTAGGGAAATGGATCATGTGTTTTAAAATAAAATAGTTTTTTAGTAGAACTCTTTTTACAATTAGTCTACTTGTTTTCCATCCACAACACATTATCATAGAATCTTCCAACTTCTATATATTTGTCATTAATAGAGAAACATTCTCTTGTGTTTTTTCATAAATGACTGAGAAAAAAAATATTATCTTATGAAATAAAATCTTATCGTTGTACATTTTCTATATATTATTTTTCCACTAGATATAAAAACTGTAAATGTTTTTGGTTGAATCATTTCTAGAAGAATAAAATAATCAATAATCTATAGTTCCATTATGTTAATGAAATAATCCTATGATAAAATTAATACGATGTTATATTTTATTTGATTGATTTATAAATAATACTAATTCTAAAAAAATTAACATAGATAACTAGATATTATGTATAGTATGATTACAATCATTCATTTAAAATTCTGTATGATTACGTGTTCCAATAATAATTATGATCTAAGTATTATAGGTTCTTATTATAGTACTATTAAATTTATTGTTATAATATACAAATTTTTTAAGATTAACTTTTATATATTAATGTTTAGATATAAATAATTATTATTTATTTGTGAAATTTAGATTCCTATAATTTTTAATAAATCCCCTATCATACTAATTTCAAAAACTAATTTTATAAGATCCACATAGGAATCTATAGATTATTTCTTATTTGAATCAATATAATATCACCAAAACAAATTTTTATAATCATAATTCATTTATTATATCCTTGTATATTTTTTTAACAACTCTAATAAAATATGGTTTTATAAAAAATACAGTTCACTTATCATACAATCCTCTATAGGATTCTATAAATACATAAAGTTATTCAGTAATTCTACAAACATGTTATGGATGATTAATATTTTATATACATTGTTATTGTTCAACATAAACAGCCTCTTGAACATATCCATTAATAAAAGGTAAATTCACATCAATTTGAAATAGTTTGAAATTAATGAATGTTTTCAATGATAGAAGTATTCAAAGAGTATAATGTCTTATAATGAGTTCATAGGCTTTATTGGATTTTATATTTTATTGTTAATTATAAACCAAAAAAAGTTTATTTTTATTTTGAACTATTAATACATTTTCAATTTTTTTTTAAAAAAACACATTTTCACGAATTGTAAAAGTTTCATGAGGTTATTCAACTAAATTCCATATATTATTCCATTTAAACTCATTGAGTTCACATTTTAATGGTTTCACATGATCCTTATAACATATTGTCTTATCATGTTTCATTAGATCAATTGTAATTTTATAAGAAATTTTTATCATACCATTATTATAAATATCATGAATTCTTGTATCAAAAGAATTATTCATATGAAATAATAGTTTTTATGGATTTACAAAAGTGTGTTAATCAGTAATGGGCTAAAAATTTTCTTTGGGTATAACATAAAAATATTATTCTAGAATATTTCCTTATGAAAATGATTTTAAATAATAGTTTTAAATTTATTTTATGAAATAACATTAGAGGATGTAGGTGGGTTTGAAAAAAATTGGATTAGTTTCATCAAATATAACATGGAATGTTTCCCCAAGAGTAATTTTTTTTATTAAAATTTAAAATGTCCTTACAATTTGTGGAAAAAAAGTAAAACAACCACTATAAAATTTAGATAAAATGTATGTAAATTATTTTTTATTCATGTTGTCCAAATTTCATCCAAATTCATTGAGTTCATAAAATTTTGGTTATCTTACCATCCACAACTCAAATAGAGTTATATTGTTAATGATCAAAATAAAGGAATATTTATATTATAATATTATTTTAACTACATTATCTATGAAATGTTTATAAACTGAGTATTAACTCTGCATGGCTCTACTAATGTCTTTAATAATTGTAATAACTCTTTCTACTACACTATTTTTCATTGGGGATCAAGGTGTAGTAAAGTTATGTCCAGTTCCATTATTAATAAATAAATATCAAAATCCAAAAAAAAATTCAAAGAATGATCACTATGAATAGTTTTCAATGAGTGTTTTTATTCAATTTTATCTTTGGGTAAACAAATTTTTAAGATAAAAAAAAGGCATCATATTTTTTATTAGATAATAGACCAATGGGTATATAAAATAATTATGAACTAAAACATATGCATAATATTTTTTGGAAAAATATCTAGTTAGTGTATGACTAAATAAGTATATGTAACCTAATTATAATGCATGAAAAAAATATACTTCACAATCAAATTTAAAATGTGACATATGTTGCCTACCATATTGACAATGATCATAAAATATTAAATAACTTAACATAAGTTCTTATTTATCCTTAACTAGACCATTCATATTCAAATGAAATAATTTTATATGGTTACATCATATTATCCTCATATTCCATTACCTAGATTTATATTTCATAAAACTATATCACGGTAGATATTGGCTCCAAAGTAATTATATGATTAATGTGTGAACATTTTCTAGTCGATTAGAATAAATAAAAAATTTATATTTTGAACTATGTATGGTTCATTTTTCATTCCTTATGTTTAAATTATAACCACTATAAAATAATTTTATTTTTCTTATAAGGTCATTTTTATATACCAAAAACAATTAAAATTAAATCTTTTACACGAATTACAACGTTAGATATTCTGATAATCTATTATTGAGCATTATATCTGAATGCGACATTTCCAATTTTCATATTTATAATATTATTAATGTAGTCTTTTCTTATAGTAATATTTAAAGAGAAACCAATATACATTTACTGAATGATTTTTTGTTGGTATTATCTATATTTCCCTTAAAACAATTATTTTTTTCTAAATTGAACTTTATTGGGTCTGGTATTATAAGAATATAGAATTATAGGTAGACACAATTTTCTAGCATTATTATTAAGATATAATTTAATTTCCTTAGAAAATTAATCACTATGAAAACTTATTTATTTAACTATATTTCAAAAGAATATATTTTTCTAGTGTCCAACACATTGACACTTGGTGATAAATGGATCACTTTTATAAACCCATGTTTTATTTTTTCAAAACTAGTTTCTTAGTAGTGAAACCCATTCGGAAATTATCCCATGGATGTATAATTTTTTGATCAATTTATAGAAATTTTCCTTACAAGTGCTAATAATTTTTTAATATTAAGCATAAAAGATATATTTTTCTAAAAATAAATTTTTCCTCCCTTGGGTGGTGCACATATTTTAGAAATAAATTTTTTCACATTAATTAATTTTTTTGGGAAAAAAACTCATATATTTAGATAAGAATAATTAAATTTACTTAGGATGAGTTTTTATTTTTTTTGGAATATGTTTTATTATTTTATTTATAGTTAATATTACTACATTATAACTAAAAAATGATTACTAATAAAATTTATTTATATTGATCAATTATAAATTTAAATATTTTAAAAAAATATTTATTTATAATATTCATAAATATCACATATTTATCTCATGGTACCAATTTCAAACTGATATTGGACATAAAAAATTTTCAATATTTTGTTTTCTTACAAATTAAAAAATGTGTCCATGTTACGTCTATGGGATTAATTGTAAATATATTTTTTTCAATTATTGGAATCAGTGATTTTAAAAATAATTACCTATTTTTAATCATAATAGTAATATTTTGAAATAAATTTATTTAAATTTGTTTCCATAAAACTTTACCATTCTAAAAATAATGATTTGACAGGGTATAGGTTAAATAATGAAACATGTTAATGTTATGAGATAAATTCTTAAAGTATATAAAAATACAATTTTAAATGCTTGAATTTTGTGTTTTGTGGCCATATAATATTATATTAAAATTAATTGACAATATATTAAGTCAGAATTAATTCCAAATCAATGATATTGGATTAAAATATAAATTAGCCCTTATTGAGTCACTTAAAACCACCCTAACTAATGTATCAATAACATCTATCAGCACCCCATTTCACATTAAAATATATGGACCTTTTGAAATATCATAAAAAAACTCTAATCTTAACTATAGATATATGAAAGTTCATCTGGTATAATAAAAGACCAAATCACGGGTCCTCGAGGGGGTTTTTAATGAGGTAATTTACAAAAGGTAAATTTCTAAAAGCACCACTCTTATACTTCTTTTACCTTCTATTTTCTCCTTACCTACGACATCAATAAAGTCATCAAAACTCCAGAATCATCTTTATATTATAATTTTATGTTATTAAAGTAATATTATATATCAATTACATTTTAAATCTCCAAATATTAAACTTAATGAAACAATTGTCCATATTATTTCAGTTAATAGTCTTTGTGAATAAGAATTTTCTGTTTTCTATTACTGGCTTCATGGATGGTAATAATATTACAATAGTAGCTAAATAATATTTTAATAGGTATATTATATACATATTCATGTTCCAGAAGTAATATATAATAATATATTAAATACAAAATACTATATGTCGGTGTTTGAAAAAACAAAAAATACAAACAATTAATTTATCATTAACATTTAATCAAACTATTTATCCTTATACAAGAAAGAATAAAATAAACATGGGATCATTTATACTTATATAATATAATTAATACTATTTCATTCCACATGTATATTTTTAATAAAATTTCATAATAACTTCTATATTTATACCTAGATGAACTCATAATCATAACATGAAACGAACACACATAAAACTATGAAATTAATGAATCATTATTAGTAAATGTGTCATAGAATTTTATATAATCAACAAATATGGTATTATAAATATTTCAATAGTTTAGGAATGTGTAAATAGAATTATTTAATACAATTTTAGTGTTGATAATAAAATCATGAATAAATATTAGAAGGAGGTAAGGGTTTCTTATCAAAAAATTTATTATACGAGATATACTCCTTATAAACCAAATATTTATTGTGTGTGGTTCAAATACATCCAATTATTAAATTTTATCATTTATCTATCTAAATTACTTTTGATCACTATTTTATTTTATAATAATTAATTTTCAATGTTATAACCCAATTTTTATGTTAATTATAACCTATTTTATAAAATTGTATGTGAATTATAACCACATTTACATCCATTGGGTTAACCTTCTACTTCATCAAGTATTCAATTCTTTTTATTTTGTTGATTACATTTCATTCACTTATGTTGAATATATACGCTTTTATGTTGATTTATTGTAATAAACCTACTAAGATAATTTTATTAATTCTCACAGCAATAATAAAATATTTATATATGTCATTAATAGAAAAAATATGTTTTAATGCTTCCCGTTGAATTATATTTTTTTTACATTCCAATGTTTTTTAATTATTTTTTCCAATTTTTTTATTTATATTTTTATTGTTTAAATATATTTGTATTCCTGTTTTATATTTTAAAAAATGGGATTGAAGGATACTTTTAATAATTTCTTAAGAGAGGTTATTTATGACGTTTCAAAAAAAAATAGTAAGAGAATTTTATTTATCTCATCTGACATGAGAGGATTTCACTTCCATCATGATACATTAATTCCATGAATCATCCATTAAAATCATAATGTGTTATTATAAAAAGAATAGTAAATGTTTTTAATATTTTTTAAAATAAAAAAAATTAAAACTACAAGTATATTTTCTTCAATAATGTTTTCATGTAATCATTAATATTTACATTCCATTTTAGATTTTATTATTTGATGTTATGTATAGTTTACTATTTATATTATTCCATTAAAGTATCCTCATTATTTTAATTTTTGTTTTATTTTTATGACTGAGTTAGGTTAATGAATCATGTTTCTTTCCAATGAGTTAGTTTTTGATTAAATTAAAACGAAACTCATTTCATTACATGGATTTTAATGTGAGGACTAATTTATATTCATGTCGAAAAATATGTTTTATCGTTATATTGTGACTTATTGTACCTATATCTTACATCACATCATTTATTAGTAATGCATTAATCTTAAGGTAAATATTTTATTTCATATATACATTTCAGGTTCACACTTTTACATGTGCAACTAGTTTTATATCAGTATGTTTTTGTGAAAATGTAGATTTGATTTAAAACAATTATGTTTAATCATGGTTATCATGTCCATGAGATTATGAATGGTCCTTATTTCTTGTTTATTTGATTATTCATGGAAATGGAGTTATATAGTTATGGTTTTCTAAAGGTATGGTTTCATTTCATAAATAAAAGTAGTGAACCCGTTTCTATAAATTAATGTTCACCGTGGTATAATTTTATGTTAATTACAATAGTTCTTGATTCATTTAAATATAACAAAATTATAGATACTATTAATTAATTGTTTTATGATTCATGTATTATGAATATCTATGATTTAGTCCACGACACGTTATTTGGATCTTTAGAATACAATGTATAATTTTAAAATGTAATGTCCATGTACTTATGCTGTTATCCCAATGTTATGATTGATATCGCCATTATTGGTCATTTTAGAACACCCATTATTATGTTTCATTTCACCAAAATAATACAAAATATATTAATTTTAGTATATAAAAATGATTATAGTTATGAATGATTAAGAAAGAAAAGATTTATATTTTTTATAAACACGTTTCCTATGATCCATGTTCCTAATGAATATAAATCCATGTGATCCATGCATGTTTTTATGCTATATAAAGAATATTCATCTATTTATTTGAAATATCTATGTATGAAATGTGTTGTTCATTATAATAAATATTAATTTTTACATTATTTAATGGATATATAATTATAAATTATACCTAAATAAATATATTTTCAAGGACATAATATATTTCAGATATAATGATGAAGGGGAGAAAGAAATGAGATGTTATTTTTTATGATGGAAATTGATGCACTATTAATGAAATCATTATTTGTGAATTTAATTAACTATATTTTTTAAAATATCTACTTATATATGATAAATTTATATCTATTGAAGTTAATTTAGGTAATATTTTATGGAAAATTCAATTAGGAAGTGTAAATACTGATGGTTTATGTGATCCCCCTTTGTAAGTGCTACAAATGACTCGTTTAGGAATACCAGTTACAAATCAATGAAACCAAAACACTGTTCAAAGGTTAATGAATCCAAAATTTATTAATAATGTATTTGGGATGCTATAGGGTCTATAAATAAAACTAATATACTCACCAAACCTCTTCAAAACATGTTTAAATTATTTTAACATTGGGTTTTCACATTTAAACTGTTAATTTTTTCCCTTTTTAACTAGTTTTTTACTAATTCATTTATATTATATTAATAATTATATGAAAACTCTATTAAAAAATATATATGTTTATTAGAAAATTAAATATTTATTTAACATAAATATATTATATATAACAAAAAAATACATCAAAAGCTAAATATATAATATATAAAAAACAATATTCGTAGAAAAATGAATTTAACAAATATATTCCCATTATTATTTTCTTTATACTGATTAATAATATAATTACTGTTAATATGTATATTTATTACTTCAAATATAATATTATATTCCATAAATAGATTAGATAAATTGAATTTAATAATTTAAAATGACACAATATTATAAAAAGAATCACTTAAAAAACGGTTTCACCGTTATCATGACAATGAAATTTAACCATACTATTATTATTATTATTCCTAATATTGAAATTTAAATTCTCATATAATATAGAAATATTTAAATAAAATGTTAAAAAATATATATATATTAAAAATTTGATATATATAAATATTTAAAATAGAAGTGAGAAAATTGTTTTTACAATGAAATATTCCATCAATATCAAAATTCTAAAAAAATGTTTTATATATAGAATATAATATTTTGGAATTCATTAAAATTCTTTTTCTATAAAAATTTCATATAATATGTGTTTATTAAATAATGATTTCACATTTGGTTTATGAACGTGACAGATTTTTAATAAAAATAAATATTTCTAAAATTCCACTAAAATATACTATTTATGAAAATATCTATAAAGTCATATTAACCTAATAGTAAAATGGTAAATAAAAAATTTTGTATGTTATGTAAAATTAATTTTCAGTAAATATATAATTTCAGTTAAAAAAATTATAATTTATAATGAAAAATATTTTATAGTAATATATACTTTTAAATTCTTTACCTATTACTATTCTTATTTTATTCCAATTACATATTATATATTTATAAGATATTATTAATATAGATATATATATTAATCATATAAAACATGAAAAATTTATATAATATATGTTATTTCATAAAATAATTTTCTTAATAATATTATATAATGAAGAGTACACCTAGACCCATTAGGTGATCATATTTGTTATATAACACCACTAAAAGTAATGATCTTTATTACTACATATATTTCATAACATGGTTACCACTATTTATAACCACCAGTTTAATCACTATATGGAAATAGTTATATAATTTGTGGGGATTTTTATTGGTTCGGTGTTGTGTGTAGAAGAGTCTATTAACATGATATATATTTAATGAATGTAAATTCAACAATATTAAGTTGTTATAGTATCCCACAATAAATAAATTACATTATCATAATTTTGAAACTCATTTTCTATGTTAAATATCCATATGTTGTCTTACATTTCTATATTCCATTAGTTTTTGTTGGAATTATTTAGAATAAGAATTTACACTAATCTGTATGCATCTTCACTACATCCCTTACTACATGTAATGAATCATCTTTTCCAATACTTAAATTTCACATTTTTAATTTTCCGAAATTGTTGAGATGCATGATATTGAATTCTCATTCTCTAACCATCATTATCTCCCATGTTCTGGAGGGGACTAAATCATTCTATTCTTTGCTACAATATAGCATTCATCCATGGTAGCACTATTATCCATGTTTCATGATAACTAGTTTTTCATAATAAATAAATTTATATATCATTCCCTCATTCTATTAGGATTTTCATTGAGAAAATCAACATGTTTTCCCTCACTCACAATGATAACACACTTGATTTTGATTCCCACCAGAAATGTAACTAAATGTGTTAAAAATTTGGACGAAAATTTTTCATCATACTTAGATTATCATAATCAATAATATAAAATAGATTCATTGTTAAAACCATTTAGAACAATATTCTTTTACATAAAAATATATTAGTCTTAGATTATCCTATAGTAATTTAAAATGGAGGATCCAATACTTCTAAATATTTTCATTAAAAGTTACATGAAAATAATTTCTTCATAATGGTTCTTAATGACTATATGTTATTCCAAATCATATCCTCTAGAAGATCCTATCTAGGTGTATAATAAAATTTCGTTTTCATTCATTAATTCATTGTTGATTTAATATAAAACACACAAACATTGTGCTTATAACCCGTATGAATAATTTTTCATTATATTATATCTACTATCCAATTTATATAATGAGTTGAAATTACATGGGAAATTATATAATCTATAATTTAATGAAAATGTAGGATGTTTTAAAATATTAATTCATATTTTAATGACACAGGTTTCCCTGGGCCATTTTTGTTGTTCAATCTAGTGGTCATAGTGTTCGTGGGGGGGTATTGGATTCTTTCTGAAGGAGTTTGAATAAAAAAACATGGTTCCACCAAATAGTTCCACTGAATTGGTGGCACCATTAAGGCCGCAGAATAATGGATGCACCATCACGGTGGAAATGTTACTATCACACCGTCATGGTCACACAATCACTACAGCACCATCACAATATCACAGTTCATAGTCAAACTGTTTACAACCACACCATTATGGTGACACCCATACAATGGTACTATTACGATCACACTGTCACAGTCACACTATTTATGGTGGAACCGTTATGGTGTCTCACCAAACAGTGTCACACCCCTTGCCCAAATTTCCATGTTTTCCCTGTATCACCCATGTAACATTTTTTTATCCATTTAAAGATAATATAACAATTCACATCCCTCCTCTAGTGTATCCCCACTATTTATGAGAGGTGTTATTAAATCTAAATTAATTATAATGTGTCAAACCTCCAATTCCTGTTTTCAAACAACAATCTGGCATTCATGTACATCGAAATGGTCTCCCTAATTTTAAGATCTAGCTTTTCATAATCCATGATCCCCACTTTCTTCTTACATAACATTTCTCTTGGGTCATCTACAGAATTCCACTTGAGACGAGTCATTCAACCATGATGGAGCCCTTCCTGCTCATCCTTCGTGGTGTTCTTCCTCTATATTATGTCATCCCCTATTCTTGGCGATTGAAGGAACATCAATATTTGATCATCCTAGTAGGGATTTAAATTTTTATTCATTAATTTTTCATCATGATCGGTGGGTATATTGAAGAATAATTATAAGTAACATTTGGATACTCCTAATGAAATGATATTTTATTAATGATTTAATATGGTCAAATGTTAATGCGTGAAAATTAAATAATTGATAGGGAGTGTTTTTTATTGGTATTCTAATTTATTTAGTTATCATTGATTGTATTATGACTATTGTGGTTTTATGTCTATTAAAAATCATGACTTTTGGTGGTCTTTTTTTATGCACTAAGGTGTTATGTTATGTTTTATTGATGTAAAGACGTAACATGAAATCAGATTAATCACATACACTCAATTAAATAATGGTATTTCCCATGATCAAACCTATTCTATGATATCCACGGTTATGTTAAGGTTGAATAAAATATTCGTTCTCATTAAAATTTGAATACATTTGGTTGGATGGTTGTGGTTATTTGTTGCGTGTTCTGGTGTGGGTTCTATGGGCTTGGTATGCGGGCCTGTACAAGGGGATGATTGGTTGTTTTATTCTGAAATAATGATTGATTTAAGAATAGATAAACTATTCGGAAGTATAATTTCAATTTTTTAATTTTGATTGTGGGGCGGCATTGGGCAGTGGGACAATTGGATGGCTGTGAATATATTTTGTATTGGGACTTCATCTGGGATTCATTCAGGTGACAGGGCTGTAGGGCTAGGTTGTGAGATAATTAATTGGTGGTATCTCATTAAATATTGATAATTTTTAGTAGTTTAATGGGGATGTGTGGAGGGAATCCAAGTCTATTTTTGTGGTTTTGTGCAGTGGGACAACAATTTTATTTTTGTGTTGTTATGCATTAGAACTACATGTCTAGTTTTTCACAATTGTGCAGTTGGAATAAAGGTCTTGTTTTTCATTACTGTGCATGGTTTATATTGATAGTTTCAAGGTAGTGTTGGAAAAAATTAATGTGAATCCCATTGAATAAAAAATTTGAAATTGATAAAAGGGGGTTGGGTTATTCTTGGCAGTGGTTGTTGTAGGGTAGTGAAAATACATGTAGGAGTGAGATCGATACTTCTGTGGGGTTGTGGTCTCTTATTGTGAAACCCATATGTTGGGATTGAGTGACTGAATACATATATATATATATATGTATGTATATATATATATTCATTCATTTTGATTTCTCTATGATCCCTACCCTTGTTGAGAACTGTGTGTTGAACACCACTATATCATGTTATAGGGTGTCTTTCCAAACATCCTATGGGGAGGATGGATGGCTGGTTATAGACATTCTTCCTCGAACACTCTTCGGGATCATGCTGCTAGGGAAAACCTGGGTATTAATTAATAGATTCTGTCTTACAAAATTAAATTATTATTCAGGAAAGGGGATGATTTTGATCAGGCACTTATGAGTTTGAAGTCCAGGGTTTCATTCCCAAGTGTCTTTGGGATGAGGCACATGTGTGTTTCGGTGGGCGGTGTGGTTGTTCTGGACCAGGTGTCTATGGGTGGGGTTGTGTGTGTTTTGAGGCCTACGTGGGTGTAGTCAGGTTACAGAAGGGGGACTGCATGTTGGAATAGTGACATCGTCAAGATGTTAGATTGTTTGGAATGAGAAGTTATCCAATGGGAAAGTAGAGAAAGGTTCGCAAATGTGTATTTCCTTATATTATTACATTACATGACATGTGTTACTTCAGTGACAGTGCATTGGTGTGTTTGGGATGGTTAGAATTCCTTAATAAGTGCATGAGTTTCTATTATTTCCTCATAGGGGTGTTAGTTTGTCTCCTAACTTTTGCATGAGTATCGTTAGTTTCCCTAATGAGTATAAATGTATGCTCAACCAACAAATATAAATCTATTTTCAGGTTTCTAGGAGGCCTTCTAGTACTGTACTGGACCCTACTAGCTCAGGAATTGGGAGAGTAGATGTTTTTTCCCATTTCCTTCTCATTGGTGAATTATTTTGGATTTTTGTAATACTTTATATCGGCATTACTTATGGACATGCATGTGGGAGTGAATTCTTGGATCTACTTTTACATTAATATTTTTTTGTTCCTATAATTTACCATATTATCTTTGAATCATGTTCTACAAAAATTTTAATGACTTCTCAATTATTTGAGATTTTATACCCATGGTGCTAGTCGCCACAAGAGGGCCTACTATATGTGGTACTTGGGGGGGCCATTATCTATCCTTACTCCTGAGGAAGGAAGGGCATAGAACTTTACCATCCCTTCCCTCATCATGAAGAAAGAAAGTCATGACGGAATTGTATCACAAGTGAGGTTGAGATATTGGATGTAGTTCCTAGTTAGGCACAGATAAAATTTCATGGGATTGTAGGGAAACAATGTTAGGTTAACATGGGGCATAAAATATGTTAGGTGACACAGGTTAGGACAGAAGACTTTAGCCCCCCCCCCCCATGATCTGATTCAAGGACCATATAGCTACTGAATGACCAGGTGAGGATAAACTAATTTTGGAAATAAACCCTAGGAATGGTATATTCATCATTATGACTTCTGTTCTGGGGTGTTTTGGTTGTTTATGGAATTAAAAAATAAAGAAAGAGTTCAAAAAAATAATTTATCCACACTACCCGGGCATAGGAGTTATTATATTATCATTTTCACTAATTTCAATCGGGCATCGTCCACTAGTGGTACAACATATTGAGGCACAACATCATGATTGGTGGGATTAGAGGAGTAATGATTGAGAGCAGGAGGTTGACTAGTGGTAGAAGATGCTTCGTTCCTTCATGAAACAGACAATGGGAATGTACAAGGGTAGCATCTCAGACTTAGAGAAGGTGATCTACCTTGAGGAGTAGGTGATTTCTTTCAGCTTTTACCTAGGCTCGGACAGATTACTGGGTCCCTCTAGTTGTGAGCCAGATGTGAGGAGTGGTGCATCATTGCTAGATTATTTACCTTTGGGAGAGGAAAAAACTAAGGTTTCGTGGGATGACATTGAGAAGGAGTTCTATGAGTTATTCCTTTTTTCTAAAGTGAAGGTTAAAATAATGTGGGAGCTAGTATACATCAATAAATGGAGTATTTCTGTGAGGTAGTAGGGTATAATGTTCAAGGACATGATTTTTATGCACCATGACTCTTCTTGGATGAGGATTCAAGAGAATGATTCTCAGAGGAGGCACTCTGGCCTTCACCTCAGTATATTGTTACACCCTATACTCTACCAACGTACATGGAGGTTCACAAGACGGACGACGTATTATTGAAGATTCACATGCTGGGAGTTGTGCCATGAGAAGGGTTCCAGCCGAGTTCTTATAAGTGGAAAGTAGTCCACAGTAGGTCCCTAGTATCGGGGCCTTCCATGATTTGGAAAGGTGGGAGTGGGTCTTAGCCGTTCCAATTCTAATCTATCAGTCCTCAACCATTCTCCACGGGCCTATGATCGAGGTGATTTGTTTGTAGTACCCATTGAAATATTCAAGAACCAATTCCATGCCTGAGTGCAGTATAGTGGGGGTGGGCAGGTTTATCAACCACCTCATTAACTGCATTTTCTATATGGGCCTTTCTAGTTGTAGGGGCAGTGAGCTGCCACTCTACCAAGGGAGGACAATTCAGGAGGAGGCTGACCTCAAGGTTCCACTCAGGGACCTAAACTAGGGCATGGTTGGGGAGGTTTTTGAAAGAAAAGGGATAGAGGGGTTTGGATTGGATAGTTTCACACTACAGAAGAATTAGTTCCATCAGGGATAGAGGTTGTTTGAGGTACAAAATTTTTGTTTAGTTCTTATTTAGTCCTATTGTTTGATTCAAGATCTTCACACTCCTATGTTAAACCCAATATATTCCATTCCTTGGGCATAGATTTAGATGTATTTTCCATGCCGGATGTGTTGAGTATCCTAGTTGGAGGTCAGGCCAGCCCATTTGGTGTTTTTTCCCTTGTAGACCGATGTCAGTCAAGTGGGATCTTTTTTTTCTATAGACACAACCATATGGTGTCATCCTTGGAATCGAATAGTTGTTTTCCATGAGCACAGTTATCAATTGCATCCGAATATTGGTTATGTTCTTACATATAGGCAAGAAACATCTAGCATTTGTTGGTGAGAAAAGTTTAGAGGAGTTCTTCTAGAATATGAAGCCTCTATATTCTTTTTTGGACAAGATTTCAGTGGAATTAGCCGAATAAGATAAGCAATAAGTTCTAGGGATTCATAGTGGGTTCATAGAAGTCTTACTTGAAGTTGTTCTGATACTACTCTCTGCATGTCAAGTTGATTTTAGGTTATATTTAAAAAATGATGTCCTTCCGATTTTGATGGCTCCCAATCAGATGGCGCCTTTTGAGTTGCGAGGGTAGTTGATTCTAGTTGATGAAGTGACAAAGAATGTTTTTATCCAACCACATTTGTCTCCATGGGGTGCCCCAATCTTGTTCATGAAGAAGTATCATGGTGGTCTCAGGATATGCATGGACCACTGTATACTGTGTAAAGTGATGGTTATGAACCATAACCCCCTCCTGTGGATCGACATACTTTTTGACCAGTTAAATAGAGAATATTTATTCTCTATGATCGACATGTGGTATATATATTACCAGTTATGGGTGAAGGAGGGTGACATCCTTAAAACTACAATAAGGTGAATATATGGGAACTTTGAGTTTGGGTTCATGCCATTTGGTATTATGAATACACCATTGGTGTTAATTAGACTCATGAACACTATTTCCAACAAATATCTAGACCATTTTTTGGTCGTGTTCATCAAAATAATCATGTTCCACTCATGATCAGAGGACGATCACTCTGGGAATTTAATAATAGTGTTGGAGGTCCTTCGATGCCACCATCTCTTTGAGAAGATTTCAATGTGCACATTCTGGACTCGACAGGTTCAATTTCTAAGCCACGTGGTTTCCTGGTGGTGAATAATGGTGGACCTATCTATTGTCTATGTTTTCATTTCTTGGGAAACAGTCAATAATGTGGAAGTGTATCGTAGTTTCCAAGGTCTGTGAAGTTACTATAGGAAGTTCTTTCCTAAATTCTCTCGAGTTGAAGTGTCATTGATGGCTTTGACTAGGAGAGAACAGACATTTGGGTGGGATGACCAATCTCAGGTGGATTTTATATACCTAAAGGGGATGTTGGGAAGTTACCCATTGATGATGTTTCCAGAGGAAGGGATAATGATTGAGGTGTTCTGATATTCTTATGATCTAGGATTGGGGTGTGTGTGGATGCAGTAGTGGGGATTGATCTCTTATGGGTCTATGAAGTTACATCCACTTGAACATAACTATTCCACCCATGAACTAGAACATGAACCGATCGTTTTTGCACTGATTTTTTTTGGAATTAACTTATCAAGGAATGATTCGTTGTCTTCATGGATCACATGTTCTTGAGATATGACTTCCCATAGTGTGCCCTGAACTAGCGGCAATGGAGTTGGATAGAGATTCTTACAGACTAATACTTTGAAATATATTATACATCAGTAAATGGGAACATGGTGGCTGATTCCATGAAAAATATGTCATAGAATGATATACTTCGGTAGTCCCCAGATGCTTGGGAGGAAATGGATGACTTGAATGCTTTACATTTGGGATTGAGAGTGGAGGATAGTAGATCATGTCTGTTTCAAGTGACAATGTAGCCTTCCTTGGTATGGAAAGTGGAGGAGTCTTAGTGGTGAGACTCAGATGCTGATGTGATGAGAGATCATGATAGGTAGGGTAATTCTCTAGAGGGATGGTCAGAGGATATATAGAGTCAAATTTTGTTCCATTGGATGTTATTTGTTCTAGTGGTTATGCAAGAGGGAGTTCTTATTGAGTTACATGAATCACATATGGAGATACATGTATGAGTCTCTAGGAAGTAATAAGGTTAGAGAAGTAAGTTTTGATCACTCTTAGTGAAGAGGGAAGTGGCAGAGTTTGTGGCACGGTGCCTCGTGTGTCAGCAGGTTCATGCTTTGAATCATGTTCTTGGAGGGCTGCTCCAGCCCTTGGACATTCCCGATTGGAGGTGGGATGACATCTCTATAGATTTCATAAACGGACTACCCATGGATAAGGGGTGTTTTGATTCCATCAAGGTAGTGTTGGATTGATTTGAGAAATCATCTCACTTCATAGCGGTTAATGATCATGCACATTGGATGCCTTAGCACAGAGGTACGTGGGTGATGTGGTACGGATTCAGGGAGTTATAGGATCAAATGTTTTGGATCAATATACATGATTTAACTCATGAATATGTAAGGGATTTAGTAATGGTTTTGAAACCCTGTTATTCCTTAGCACAACTTTCATCCCTCAGAAGGATTGGCCGATACAGAGGAAAATCCTGACGTTGGAGGACATGTTGTGGGAGTGTGTCTTGGACATTATAGGATTTTGGGTACGAAACCTTCCCCTGGTGTATTTTTCATACAATAATATCTTTTAGTATACCATTTGTGTGGCACCATTCAAAGACTTGTACGGATGACTATTTCTTTCACCACTGTGATGGGCAGGGGTTGGGGTGTCTGGCGTTCATGGGCAAGAAATGGTGGAGGGAATGTCAGAGAAGGTTAATCTTGTGCATAAAATAATGAATGCAGCTCAGGACCAGTTGAATTCATATTCTTATCATAGGTGGATACATGTTTTGTTTTTGTTTGGGGACCATGTCTTCATAATGGTACCCCCTTGGCATTTAAAGTGGCGGTTTGGAAGTGGGAGAAAGCATTATCGATGGATCATCAGACTTATGAAGATGTTAGGACGATTTGGCAATGTGGCATATCAGAATGTGTGGACACCTTGGTTGAAGGGGATCCACAACATCATTCATGTTTCTCAAATCTGTCAGTATCAACTCAATGACTCCCATATCATATACATGGGAGAGTTGGATATCAAGGATGATTCATCATTTGTGGAGGGACCCTTTAGAATCGAGGACAATAAGAAGAAGGTGATGCATGGATGGACCATTACCTGGGTTCGTGTGCTCTAGAGGCATGCTAACCATGAGGAGAGTACTTAGTAGACAGAGGAACAGATGAATTCCCGATACCCATAGGTGTTTTGAGTTCTTCCCATATGTTTAACTTTTTCCCTTGCATACGATGGATTCTTGAACTAGATTGATATGATATGGCCTATTTCATTTATACGTTTGAATGTGTGTGAAAATTCGCGGTGTGTGGTAAGGGGGAACCTAATCCCAAGACATTATTCATTCATGCAGATGTGATTTAACCTGTGAAGATGAGTTAGTTCCACCAAAAGAGGATAATATCATGACTGGGAGATATTTGAGGTAATGAACCGGGTTTCACCGAGCATTTAATTTTTAAAAATCAATTGTTTTTAGTGTTCATGGTGTGGGGGGTGGGAATGGATTATTTCTCTAGGAGTTTTCCCAAAAAACACAGTTCCACTGAAACTGTTGAACTGTCAAGGCCACACTATCACTCTCATACCATTTATGGTTTCACAATCAAGGATGCAACATTTATGGTCGCACCATTATAGTATCACCATTATGGTGGTAACATCACAGTCACACCATTAATGTGTCCCCCAAACGATGTCATTCCCCTTGACCAGTTTTTAGTGTTTCCCCAGTTTTGCCCCTATTATGTGGTTTCGTCTGTTTAAAGTAAATCTACCAAATAATAATCATCTTCTAGTCCCTCAATACAATTTTTTGATGGGAATTATTAAATATCATTTTATTTTATCTTGTGAAAACTCCCAACCATGTGGTCAAACAATAGTCTGACTATCATGTACATCGAAATGGTCTCCCTGATTTTAGGATCTGGCCTTTTCTTAAACATAGAACCCCTCATTCTTCTTTATTTTTGTTTCTCTGGGTGCTTCAAGATACTTCCTCCCAAGAAGAGTTACGCACACAAACTGGAGCCCTTCTAGCTCATCATTTATGGAATTCATCCTTTATTTCATGCCAACCCCTGTTATTTGCGCAAGATGGAACTTCGATAATTGATAATCCAAGTAGGGATTTTTTTATTCTCATTAATTATTCATCATACTGGGTAAGTATATTAATGGTTTCTTATATGGAATGTCAAAATACTATTCTTGAAACAAGAATTATTCCTGGATTTAATATGATCAAAAGATAACACACACAAATAAAATAATGTGTAAGGTGAGGTTTGAGGAGGTCGCATGTGTTATTTTTTTATATTTTATTCTCTTATGGCTGTTGTGGTTTTATTCCTTCTAAAAATCGTGATCGTTGGTGTCCTTTTATTTTGCACTGGTGGTGTTTTTTTTTTGAGGTTATGATTAACTAATGTAACAAGAAATCATATATGTTTTGTATTCTCAATTAAATAAATGGATTCTCCAGGATAAAACTTGTTTTGTGATCACCCTGGTTATATTAAAGTGGATATTAAATAACCCATATTAGTAAAATTTCAAAACATTTGGATTCATTGTTTCAGTTATGAGCGTTGTATTATGGCCTCGATTCTGTAGGCTAGGTATATGGGGTGGTATAGGGGGTTAGTTGGTGTCTCCGTCTGAGAAATTAATTAATTGAGGAATTATTAGACATGTAGTTTGTATATTTTTCTTTATAATGTTGTGACCATGGGGAGGAAATGTGAAATGGGACTACATGATAATTGTGAACTTGTTATTCAGTGGGACTGCATCTAGGATTTGTTCAGGAAGCAGAGCAGCAGGGTTGGGTTATGAGAGATGGAATGGGTGGTATTACATTGATGAATGATAGTTCACAGTAGTAGACAATGTATTTTGAGAGGTATAATAGGTCTAGTATTGTGCTGTTGTGATGTCGGATTGAAGTCTATTTTTGTGATTTTGTGCAGTGGGATTGCATTTATAAGGCCCCATCCTTAAACCTTACTTAATCTTGAGTTATTACAAGATTACACATTGAGGATCTTTTCAGGTTTAGTGTTTTAGAGAATTAGATCATGAAACTTTCATTACATTCCACATTTAAACAAAGTGGTTACATAAAAGACAGTATTCATTCTTCCCATGAACGGAAACATATTTAAAATAAAACACGGATTCTTTCTTGAGACATCCTTGACACTATCATCACATCATGTACCTTTCCCTTAACTTGTGAAAAACATTTCAAAAACATGGGATGAGCATAAAAAGCTCAGTAAGAGTTATAAAAATATGGAAAGGAAACATGAGTTCATATATGCATTAGAATGAAATCATACATTACCCATAAAACATAGGCATATCAAATCATGAATAAATCATATAAATCAAAAGACATAAAAGGTATCTTGAGGCATTCATATCATTATTACGTAGGGAGTAACCCTCTTGGTTATGTTTGGAATACCCACCATAGTATATTCCCTAAATATCCTCGGATAAACCTTAACGTTTCACTCTATCGCGTTACCCAATGCATTGGAGAGCTATATTGGGCTCACCCGCCCTTAGTTTATCACGGAACCACCCGTTTTCATAACAATTCCCAAGAACCATAACATAAACGTATCACATAAAACATGCATGAAGTAAAGAAAATATTTCCACATTTCAATCACAATATAACATTTTAGGATATTGAAATAATGAATCCATTAAAAAACCATTTTCAAAACCATTTAAAACATTTATTAAAGAGATTTTTGAATCAAAGTGTCCCATACCACCTTGAAGATTTTAAAATTTTAAACCATTAATATCCATATAACTAAATCCTTAAAACCTTTTTGAAAACATGGATATTAATATGAACAAATCGTTAAAACATTTAAAGCGATATTTTGGTTAAAGTGTTTTTACAAAAATTAGAGACACTTGAATACAATAATTGAGGAATAACATTTAATCAGAACATTATAATACCATGAGAATAAATGGATTCATGATATAATCTTCCAAAGGACAGTATATACACCATATAAGAGTTAATTTGTGCATAACAACAATGAAGTCTCAATAGAGATGTAAAATGTGATGAAATCCCTTATAAAGAAGGTATCCTTAAATTAACGATAAATCAATCTCAAAATTATGCGTGACAAATTTAAATACACCCAATACAATTGGATATTAAGTGTAAAAAAATAAAAGGTCATTCACACATATACAAAGGATGAAATATTCAACAACTACATGTTGAACCCAAAGAAATCGAAATTGGGTTAAAAATTTCCCTTGGTTAAATTCGACAGCCTAACGGCGTCACTTCAAAAATTCGGAAAATGAGTTGATGAGAGATAAAAAGGGAATATCATCACTTGAATATAAAATTTACATCAATCAGGATATATAATAACTTATCCCAACATAATATTATGTGAATTAAAATACATGGAAAATGAAGTCTTTTAAAAAGAGGAGGGTGAAAGGTTCCCTTACCGACTTGGGTAACTTTCGAAAAGTACACCCCATTGAAGAAGTGTCATACAATGAATATGTAAATACCCATTAATGGAATTATATTACAAATGGAGTGTAATAATGGGCAGTACACAAACAACTCAAAGGAAATTGTGTAAAATATAGCATAAATCTCATGGGAATAATAGTGAGATGAAAAATCTCTTACAAAAACTCGGTAGCCTAACGGCGCCTCTTAAAACTTCCAAAATGGATTGATGAGAGAGAATAGGGTCTCTTATCATATGTATATAAAAATTAAAATAAGAGTAATATAAAAGAACATCCCAATCACAAGAAATATGAGCATAATAGGAATGACATAAAAGAGTGTACTTAAAAAGAAAGAGAGGAGTAGGATCCCTTACCTCAGGTCCGACTTGACTCGATCGTTCTTTAATACACTGAATAAAAAACTTGAGTTAATTTATAATTCCTTAAGAACCATTTTCAAGATCATTATTCTTTTTATATCACTTATTACCATGTCATAAACATTATTTAATCATTTAAGTTAATAATATTTGTTTTTCCGATATTTGGTTCTTAAGTCGAAAGTGGACTTCTTACAATTACATGTTGTTCGTGTGGCCATCTGTTCATTATATCTAGAATTGTATTCATGATTTATATATCATATATATCATATATATCGAGTATATTAATGCATTTATAATATTACATAACATTTAGAGTTAAGAAATGAAATGCATCGTTCATAGAGACGGTAAGCCGTACGTACGCATGAACGCTACTTCCATTTCTATTTCATATTTAATGGAATTAAAACATAATGATACATAATAGTATTTTAATTACCGTATGGTATCATATATAATTTCATTAAATATATCCTTTATACGTACCACATATGGTATTAACGAATCAAATCACTTTGAGGGGGCGGTAGTCCACACTTCCTTAAATGAAGATATTGCGTTTACCCATAATGGAAACCATAAAGGTATGCCATAAATAAAAAATACAGAAGCTTAAGAAAAACATAAACATATTAGATATCATATATAAATATAGTTTCATCTTAATTTCCACCTTTGAAGGGGTTAGAAGAATGTTGAACATTCATCGTTTCGGGAGGGAGAAATCCGCCATCCACGGAAACAGAATGTTCTTTAACCATTAGATATAGGTTTGTGTAAGCGTAGATCGAATCCTTATTATAACAAAATCCTAGTATATTTATGATACTGTAGTTTTTACAAAAGTAAATAATAAAAAGATTTTAGGGGGTTGGGGAAGTAAAATAATACAAAAGGACTCAAGTGAAGACATTACCTTAAAATCAGGTAACTTGCTTTGATTTGAGCTCAAAGGCTTCCTTGGAAAGGATTCTGCCCAATGCGAGGCTTCAAAGAGTTATAGAGGGATGTATAGAGACATAATGGGCAGGGGTTGGCCGAGCCAAAGGCTTTGGAAGTGTGGGTAAGGAGGAGAGGTGGGGCACTCTTGGAAAGTAATGAAATGTTACTTTATTTTAGAATGAGTTTCGTATTTTAATGGTCCCACATTGATGTGTTTCGAGGATAAGGTGATAAGGGTTCTAAATCCACCCGTCCAATAAGTTTTGGACATGTGTAGGGCTTAGATTTTACATTATCTTTCCATTTTATTTAAATAGATAAATAACGAGGTCATCGATGCATCATTATGATGCCATATATAATTTAATTTATTTAATGTCTAAAAATTATAAAAAAAACTACTATGATGTATAAAATCTTTTTAGCTTTCCAGTGACTATTTATAGTCAAAAATATCATTTATTTAGACAAAATTAAAAATATTTTACTTAGGTGATACATTCTTTGTTACATTTAACATTCTTTAAAAATAAATAGATAAAAAGTCACTTTCTCACAAATGTGATTCCATGGGGCCCCCATGTTTGGCACAAGGCATCCCATGGTCGGCCATGAGACAACCATTAGCCTTATGACACATGTTGTGGTCATTTGTTATTATTATGATATTATCTTATTATCTTTAACTACCTGATTACTCATTAATCAAAATAAATAAAGATAATTACCGTCGTTACTATTCATAATGTCCAAAAACAAAAGAGTCTTAATTACATAATTTGGACCATATGATTCCAAATATTTAATTCATTTTACCAAATTCCAAACACATAAATTGAAATAATTACTTTTAAAAAAAACTTCCCGTTGTCAAAAAAATAGCGGGTTTTTTAGAAACAATATTAATGAAATGTTTGGCACTTGTTTATGCCCAATTCCAAAGTGAAATTAATCCCAATGACCATAATTGGATTAAATGGTAAAAATATATTCCAATTACACTTTAAAACAAATTAAAAAGTTACAATAACCATATAATTAAATTATATGAAAAAGCAGTTTTGATGTAAAATGCAGTATTTTTCACTATTCATTGAAAAATGAACATTGTCGGAAAAATACCAAAAATTAACCCAGGGTAAATTTCTATGTCCCAATCACAAATAATATGGTTATTTTGAAAAAATAGATCTTATTAAATTGTCAAAAGTTTGATTTAAAATTTTTTTTTTCCATCAAAAGGCAGTAAAATAATCTTTTAAAAATACTATTGTATTCAATGCTTAAGATTGGATTCATTTGTATTTTAAGCCTCTAAAATTTATTGGATCAAAGTAAAAACATTTAACCCAGATATATAATCGTAATTTAGTTATTTATATTCATTCCCGGAAATACAACGGCTATGTGTTAACTACTATTTAAAATAATATTATTTTATTATTAGAGTGCAACGTAAGATTTCATAGGAACTCGTTGTTGCGTATTGGGTAAGACATAGAGCATAGAGTTCCATTTAAATTAATATTGACATTTTTTCCACAAATAGGGATAAATATAAAAATGTCATATTCTTTATTTACCTGGGGTCTTACATCCTTCCCCCCTTTTGGAAATTGCGTTCTCGCAATTATAAAACTGGGCTTGGAAACATCATTGAAAATCCCACATCGGAACAAGAGTCGGTAAATCAATCACTTTAAAATAAAGAAAGAGAAGTATAGAGGTCACCCGAGTTAACCCATACTAGGATTCCATGTAGGAAAACGTGGACATGGAGGAGAAAACATAGGGTTATGTTCTGATGGAGAGTGATAGAAAACATGTTTAGGAGAAAGTTACCATAAGAAAATCACAAACTTGTGATGGGTTAAACGGTATTCAATTCCCCGGTAGGAAAAGTTAATAGGCAACATTTTTGTTTTAAGTTACTTTTTATTGAGAAATTTATTCATAAGGAAACATAATCACTTATCATGTTGACATTCAACTCTTATTAGATTCCTTACACAAACACATATTTTCTCCAAAAGACGAGTATTTAAGAAGACTTGTTCACATTAAGAGTACTATAATCAACTTCTAGAGAATAACCTAATCCACAAAAGAGAACTATATACTTCCCATATATTTAGACCTTACCCAAAACGAAAACCAAAAGTTCAGTACAAGAGAAGATAATCCAGAAAAGGATATCCCTTTATAAAAAGAAAATCTATTCTTAATCTCCAAAATTTGTCCAACAAAACCCAATGTTCAATTAGGACCATTCGATAAACAATTTGTCCATAAAATCCTTCAAAGTAAACCAAAATAAGATTGAAACCCAAAAATTTGAAGGTTTTAGTCCCATAGTCTTCCATGTTAAATCGTAACATTTATCTCCAAACAACATCAGTTTCTCTTAATGTCTCGTATTGAAAATTAATTAACCTAATAACATATCCTCCATGATAGGTTAATAAATTTCCATAGATAACCCAAAATCAACATACTCTTAATTCATAAAATCATATAACTAACAAGAATCAGTCAAACTAACCAGGGACTTCACGTAGTCCAGTGGTAGGCGATAAATACCAATCACACTTTGGTTGTGGGTTCGATTCCCATAGCTTTGTCCGACGCGACGGGTTGTCACACGGTCTGCATGTTGTCCTTTTTCCAAAACTATATAATTCTTAAAACATTCCCAAAAACGAGATAAAATCTTCAAAAATGATCATAACATATTTTAACCTCACGTTTATCTCATGCCTTTCATTTTCCATCATAACATATAATAACACATAATTACCTCCAAAGTAAGGATCATATAAACTCAAATGGTTACCTTTATAATTATTACCTGAACTTCCACATCGATTGGTCATCTCGTACATGATGAATTACAGATCATACCAAGGTTCAAGTGGTTGATCATGACTCCTTGCTAGTTGGTTTAGAACAACAACGATTTTCCTCATTGAATCCCTCATTTTATCCAGTCTCTTAATCAGAGAACCACCACAGTTTCCTTCATACCTATTGTCACTTTGGTGCCTTCTAGATCCATCCATTTACTAAAACCAAAAAGGTCAGTGTGAGTATATCATCAAAACCATCATATACTAATGAGGAAGATAAACACCAAGATATACTTACTCATTCACTTTATCTAAAACTAGGACTCTTTCTGAAATCCTATCCATTATGGTATTGTCACTTACGCTTAGAGAATACCCTAACCTCTAAAGTTATCTAAACCGACTGTTTATACCAACTATAAGGCCCCAGCCTTAAACATTAATTAATCTTGAGTTATTACAAGATTACACATTGAGGATCTTTTCAGGTTTAGAGTTTTAGAGAATTAGATCATGAAACATGCATTACATTCCACATTTAAACAAAGTGGTTACATAAAAGACAGTATTCATTATTCCCTTCAACGGAAACATATTTAAAATAAAACACGGATTCTTTATGGACACACCCTTGACACTATCATCACATCATGTACCTTTCCCTTGACCTGTGAAAAACATTTCAAAAACTTGGGATGAGGATAAAAATCTCAGTAAGAGTTATAAAAATATGGAAAGGAAACATGAGTTCATATATACATTATAATGAAATCATACTTTACCCATAAAACATAGGCATATCAAATCATGAATAAATCATAGAAATCATAAGACATATAAGGTATCTTGAGGCATTCATAACATTCTTACATAGGGAGTAACCCTCTTGGTTACGTTTGGAATACCCAACACAGTATATTCCCTAAATATCTTCGGTGAAACCTTAACGTTTCACTCCTTCGCGTTACCCAATGCACTGGAGAGCTATATCGGGCTCACCCGCCCTTAGTTTATCACGGAACCACCCGTTTTCATAACAATGCCCATGAACCATAACATAAACGTATCACATAAAACATGCATAAAGTAAAGATAATATTTTCTACATTTCAATCACAATATAACATTTTAGGATATTGAAATAATGAATCCATTAAAAAAACCATTTTCAAAACCATTTAAAACATTTAATAAAGAGATTTTTGAATCAAAGTGTCCCATACCACCTTGAAGAATTAACATTTTAAACCATTAATATCCATATAAATAAATCCTTAAAACCATTTTTAAAACATGGATATTAATAAGAAAAAATCATTAAAACATTTAAAGCGATATTTTGGTTAAAGGGTTTTTACCAAAATTAGAGACACTTGAATACAATAATTGAGGAATAACATTTAATCAGAACATTATAATACCATGAGAATAAATGGATTCATGATATAATATTCCAAAGGACACTATATAAACCATATAAGAGTGAATTGGTTCATAACAACATTGAAGTCTCAATAGAGATGTAAAATGTGATGAAATCCCTTATAAAGAAGGTATCCTTAAATTAAGGATAAATCAATATCAAAATTATGTGTGACAAATATAAATACACCCAATACAATTGGATATTATGTGTAAAACAATAAAAGGTCATTCACACATATTCAAAGGATGACATATTCAAAAACTACATGTTGAACCCAAAGAAATCGAAATTGGGTTAAAAATTTCCCTTGGTAAAATTTGAAAGCCTAAAGGCGTCACTTCAAAAAGTCAGAAAATGAGTTGATGAGAGATAAAAAGGGAATATCATCACATGTACATAAAATTTATATCAACCAGGATATATAAGAACATATCCCAACATAATAGTATGTGAATTAAAAGACATAACAAACGAATTCTTTTAAAAAGAGGAGGGTGGAAGGTTCCCTTACCGACTTGGGTAACTTTCGAAAAGTACACCCCATTGAAGAAGTGTCATACAATGAATATGTAAATACCAATAAATGGAATTATATTACAAAAGGAGTGTAATAATGGGCATTACATAAACCACTCAATGGAAATTGTGTAAAATGTAGCATAAATCTCAGGGGAATAAAAGTAAGATGAAAAATCTCTTACAAAAACTCGGCAGCCTAACGGCGCCACTTAAAACATCCAAAATGGATGGATGAGAGAGAATAGGGTCTCTTATCATATGTACATAAAAATTACAGTAAGAGTAATATAAAAGAACATCCCAATCACAAGAAATATGAGCGTAAAAGGAATGACATAAAATAGTGTACTTAAAAAGAAAAAGAGGAGTAGGATCCCTTACCTCGGGTCCGACTTGACTTGATCATTCTTTAATATCCTGATTAATAAACATGAGTTAATTTATGCTTCCTTAAGAACATTTTTCAAGATAATTATTACTTTTATATAAATTATTACCATGTCATAAACATTATTTAATCATTTAAGTTAATAATATTTGTTTTGTCGATATTTGGTTCTTAAGTCGAAAGTGGACTTCTTACAATTACATGTTGTTCGTGTGGCCAAATGTTCATTATATCCAGAATTTTATTCATGATGTAGATATAATATATATCATATAAATCCAGTATATTCATGAATTTATAATAGTACATAACATTAATAGTTAATATATGAAATGCACCGTTCATGGAGACGGTAAGCCGTACGTACGCATGAACGCTACTTCCATTTCTATTTCATATTTAATGGAATTAAAACATAATGATAAATAATAGTATTTTAATAACCGTATGGTATAATATATAATATCATTAAATATATCATTTATACGTACCACATATGGTATTAACGAATAAAATCACTTTGAGGGGGCGGTAGTCCGCACTTCCTTAAATGAAGATATCGCGTTTACCCATAATGGAAACCATAAAGGTATGCCATAAATGAAAAATACAGAAGCTTAGGTAAAACATAAACATATTAGATATCATATATAAATATAGTTTCATCTTAATGGCCACCTTTTAATATGTTAGAAGAATGTTGAACAATCATCGTTTCGGGAGGCAGAAATTCGCCATCCACGGAAACCGTATGTTCTTTAACCATTAGATGTAGGTGTGTGTAAGAGTAGCACGAATCCTTCTTATAACAACATCCTAGTATATTGAAGATACTGCATTTGTTACAAAATAAAATAATAAAAAGAGTTTAGGGGGTTGGATAAGTAAAATAAAACAAAAGGACTCAAGTGAAGACATTACCTTAAAATCGGGTAACTTCCTTTGATTTGAGATCAAAGGATTCCTTAGAAAGGATTCTGTCCAAAGTGAGGCTTCAAAGAGTTATATAGGGATGTGGAGAGACAAAATAGGCAGGGTTTAGCCGAGCCAAAGGATTTTTAAGTGTGGGTAAGGAGGTAGAGGTGGGGACCTTTTATTAGAGGAGAGGAGGGGCACTCTTGGAATGTAAAGAAATGTTACTTTATTTTAGATTAAGTTTCATATTTTAATGGTACCACATTGATGTGTTTCTAGGATAAGGTGATAAGGGTTCTAAATCCACATATCCAATAGGTTTTGGACATGTTTAGGTCTTAGATTTTACATTATCTTTCCATTTTATTTAAATCATTAAATAATGAGGTCATCGCTGCATCATTATGATGTCATAAATAATTTAATTTATTTAATGTCTAAAAATTATAAAAAAATACCATGATGTAGAAAATATTTTAAGATTTCAAATTACTATTTATAGTCCAAAATATCATTTATTTATACACAATTAAAAATATTTTACTTATGTGATACATTCTTTGTTACATTTAACATTCTTTAAAAATAAATAGATAAAAAGTCACTTTCTCACAAAGGTGATTCCATGGGGCCCCCAAGTTTGGAACAAGGCATCCCATGGTCGGCCATGAGACAAAAATTATCCTTAAGACACATTTTGTGGTCATTTTGTATTATTATGATATTATCTTATTATCTCTAACTACCCGATTACTCATTAATCAAAATAATTAATGATAATTACCGTAGTTACTATTCATAATGTCCAAAAACAAAAGAGTATTAATTACATAATTTGGACCTTCTGATTACAAATATGTAATTAATTTTACCAAATTCCAAACACATAAATTGCAATAATTAATTTTAAAAAAACTTCATGTTGTCAAAACAAATAGAGGGTTTTTTAGAAACAATATTTATGAAAAGTTTGGCACTTGTTTCTGCCCAATTCCAAAGTGAAATTAATCCCAATGACCATAATTGGATTAAATGGTAAAAATATATTCCAATTACACTTTAAACAGATTAAAAAGATAATATAACCATATAATTAAATTATATGAAAAAGCAGTTTTGATGTAAAATGCAGTATTTTTCACTATTCATTGAAAAATTAACATTGTCAGAAAAATACCAAAAATTAACGCAAGGTAAATTTCTATGTCCCAATCATAAATAATATGTTTATTTTGAAAAAATAGATCTTATCAAATTGTCAAAAGTTTGATTTAAAAAATGGTTTGCCATCAAAAGGTAGTAAAACAATCTTTTAAAAATACTAGTGTATTCAATGCTTAAGATTGGATTCATTTGTATTTTAAGCCTCTAAAATTTATTGGATAAAAGTAAAAACATTTACCCCACATATATAATCATAATTTAGTTTTTATATTCATTCTCGCCAATACAATGTCTATGTGTTACCTACTACTTCAAATAATAATATTTTATTATTAGAGAGCAACATAAGATTTAAAAGGAACTCGTTGTTGCGTATTTGGTAAGCCATCGAGCATAGCGTTCCATTTAAATTAATATTGACATTTTTCCACAAATAGGGATAAATATAAAAATGTCATATTCTTTATTTACCTGGGGTGTTACAGGATTTCTAGTTTTGTGTTGTTTTTTAGTGTGACAAAAACTCATGTTTTGTTCGTTTCAGGTCATGGGATATGGTTATGCTTGGTAGTGGTTGTTTTATAGTTGTGCATATAGGGGTAGAAACGAAAGTAGTACTGGTGTGGGTTTATTGTCTGTTTGTGTGAAACCCATTGGTTGGGGTTGAGGGTTTGATTAAAAATATATACATATTTTAGTTAATTGTGATATCTATAAAAACCCCAACCTCCTAGAGAAATTTGTTCTGAACACCTAAATTTCATGGGGGAGGGTGTCTTTCCAGCTTCCTGGTTGGAGGATGGATAGATGGTTACTGACATTCTTCCTCACATCTTCTTTGGAATCTTTCCGCGCATGCATATCTAGGCAGGCTGTAATGACTTGAGGATTACCATAGTCCCTGATTCTTTAGGAAATGGTTTTTTTGGATGAGGTTCCTAGGTTTTTGCAGGCTGGGATTGTATTACCATGTGTCTTCGGTATGTTGTCGTGGTGCCATCGGGTGGGCGGTGTGGTTGTTGTGGCCTAGGTGTTTATGGGTGTGTTGGTGGGCAGTTTGAGGACAATGTGGGTTCAAGAAGGTTATACTAGGGGTAATATGTTTGGAAAGAGTGGTAGCGTCAAGTTGTTAGATCATTATGATTGAACTCTTAATAAGTGGGAAAGTGGTGCAGGGTACCCAAATGTCGATGTTCTTATATTATTACATTACATTACCTGTGTTTGTTTGGTGAGTGTGTCTTGGGGAGATTGGATGGAAAGTATTCATTACTAGATAAACCAAGTTATACTACTCCTTAACAATGGAATTAGAATGTATCCTCACTTGTGCACAAGGAGCATTAGTTTCCCTACTGTGTATACTGGTATTCTAACCCTACATATATAATACATTCTTCAAGTTTCAATGAGGTCATTCAAAACCATGGAGGAACATTCTAACTCAGGCATCAGGATAGTTTCTGTCGATTCTTAGTTCCATTCCATTGGTAAATTATCTGGGAGTTTTATATAATTTCTATCAGCTTTACTTTTGATCATACACGTGGTTAGGGTTTCTTGTCATTACATTTAAATATAACATTTGGTGTTATGAGTATTTAAAATATTATCACCAGATATTTTTCAATAAAAAAGGTAATTAATTCCACATTATTGGATATTTTATTCCAATGGTGTTGGTCTTCACTCAATGGCCTATTGAAGGTAGAACATAGGGGTTATTGTATCTTCTTCATCCGGTGGAAGGAAGGGAAGTTCTATTTTTCATCCCTTACCTCGTCTTCAAGAAGGCCGGTCGTGAAATTGATCCATTAATTTTTTTTGGATTACCAATATTTTCATTTCATCATAATATCCAAAAATATCTATACTAATCCATAAAACAACATAAAAAATAATTTGATATAATCAATGATGACCCAAACTAATATATCAATATTTTATATTATTTCGATAATTTTAAGAGGATTGCCTCAATTAAGCATATAATACCTTAGAGAAACATTAGTTTTAGAATGTTTTATGACTTATTAAATAGAAATTTTACTTTTCAGAAAGAATTGAAAATTTATCTAAAATTAAACTCTTCTAAATTAAATTCTAAATTATTAATAATTTTCTACTATTATCAGAACTCAATGAATAGAAACAAAAGAATTTTGTGTGATCAATTTATCAATAATAAAAAAATTCAACATTTCCTAAATTATTAGATCATATAAATATGATATATTGGGAGTATATAAATAATTATGATTAAATTCACATAGAAAATAATAAGTTTTGTTTAATTATTTAATATACATGTAAAATATCAAAATAAAAAACTTTTACCCGGATATAATAGTGTGACTGGTTTTGATAAACAAAGAGAAATGAAGTAGTATCATATTATAATGGAATCCTAGATTATGTGTAAATAAAAAAACACATTACATCATAAAAAAGACAATAGTCAATACAAAGACCATTATGGTAATGTGTATAATGTTCCACTGTGGATTGGATTCACTCCGCCTTCCAACAATTGTAGTGGAAAAAGTCCCATATATTATGTGGTTAACTATCAATTTCCAAATATGCAATCTCTTAATATGTAAAGAATAACATAATTCATTATATATTTATAATACATTCATCTATCAAAACATATAATAATCACCATTATAATTTATACATTAAAATATATGAAACTCCAATTATCAAATCATAATGAATCTAAGGAAATAAAATCGGTCGCATATCTTCATTAAATAGATTAAATAGATTAAATATGGTTAAATATAGGAAAATTATAAACATATAGGGGATAAAATTGGTATCAATGTATTCCATGAATCCTTTGAGGTAAATACTTTTTTATCAAAATAATAAATTATATGGTATTACTAAAATATATATTGTGCATAGAGTGTAGTAAATATTACCCCCAATCAATAAATAAATCTATAATAATGTCAATGACAATAATAAATGAAAAAAATATAATAAATGGGAAATTTTTCTTGATGAAATATCATTATTATTATAGTTATAATTTTGGAAAGATAAAATCATTATTTTGGTATCATTAGAGATATCACATTAGGGAAAAAAAATTTCCCATTTATTATCACAATATTACTAGATAAGCTTTATAAAAACCATGGGGATAAATAATTTCATTAAGATAAAATGGAATCAAATATATATAATTTCATATTGATAATCATGGGAGGTGGAAAGATAAAATCACACAACAACATGTATTGAGATTCTTTTAATTTACGAAGATCGATTGAAAATTCCTTAAAACGATATTATTTTTAAAATTAAAAAATAAGGTCATTGAATATTAAAATAATATTTTCAATTTTTTAAATAAATTAATATTATATCAAAAAACTTTCAAGGTGAGTGAAAAAATATGAGTATGATAGAAATCTCCTTTTTATATATTTATAAAAACAGGTTTACTAACGAAATTTCATTTAAAAACATTTAAAAAATCATTATAATTGAAATATGGATAAAAATAAAAAATCACCTTGTATAACCAAATGGGAAAATATTATTTATGATTCATAAAAATACTATATAATTTTCATTATCATTTATAAAATAATATTATTATACAAATAAGATCATAAGTATGATATTTATAACTTGGGTGACTATTAAATCAGGGCGTTACATTGGTGGATCATGAAGATAAATTGAAAAATCATAAAAAATTATATAATGAAATAGTAAAATATTATTATTTAATAGATTATACACTACTCCAATGTACAAAACGAGGTGATTAAGGAATGTGTTATAATATTAGGAAATTGATATGATAAATCCCTACACCCTGAGTTTAAAAGTAATTGATAAATTATGAGTGATTGGTTTTATGTTGAAATATAAAATCAAATTATTATTATATATTTATAATTAAATAATAAAAATGTTCAATAGTAAAATAATAATAACAAAATTTTATAAAATACAAGTAGTCATGCCTGAAAAAAAGAAAATTGAAATGGATGAAACGTATATGGATATAGAAAAATTTTGAAGCCATTGATATATAGAATTTATAATTGAAATATAAATTTAATTACATTTCGCAACACATAAAATGATTTTAATTGAAGTATATGTTTCATAAATCATATAATTTTTTTTAAAAAAAATTGAATTGTGATATATATTTATTAAGGAGTAATAAATGACACCATAAAACCATACCTAATTCCAAATTCATTGCTAGAATGAACTTAAAATCATAAATAATCCTTTTATTCATATGAGATACCTTACTAGGAAACTGATTCAAATATATCAAATTTAATATGGACAATCTATAATCATCTTCTCTTTATTTATTTAAATATTTTTCTCCTTATATGATTTAATAGAGGTAGTTTGGTGAATTATTCCATTACTCTTTTTGAATGTGAGCATTGATAAAATTAAATAATAAAATATTCCATTCCCAATGACTCCAAAATATTGAAGTAAAGTATTTTGTGGTATTACCGTGTCTATAAATACCTATAAATTACCATTCAGTCATTTTCAATTATTTTTCATTTCCTTTATAATTATAATATTTTTAAATTTTGTATTTTCACCACTAATGAAAAATCATCAATTTCTTAACAGTCCCAAAAAATTCTTATAATGAAAATATTCATATTCTAATTGATGAATCATTAATTTTTTTTTTGAAAATTCAAAACTGAAAATTTGAAATTTTTATATTTAAATAAAATAACAAATACACTGAAAAACTAATTTTATTAGAAAAATAGTTATCAATGTTTTCATCATTACAATTTATTTTCTCTGTCAATTAAAAAATAGTACTCTTAATCTATTATTCATGTAAATATATATATATCATTGATATAAAAATATAATTTTGTATAATCAATTATGTATAATAATATAAGGAATATAAATATATAATTAAAAAATTGTTTTTTATTTTAAGATGAACTTTTTTTTCTAACCAAACTAAATGTTTTCCTTCATATTTCTACATCATGAGGTGATTAACTCAATTTATAACTTCCTACATAATGATTAAATTATAATTTCTATATAATAGAAAATTATTTTTCCTGCATTACAAATTCTTAAGAAAAAATATATTAACATAATATTATTTCAGTTACAATTTGTTTTTATTTTAAGTCATTACAATGAGGATGGAAAACATTCAATTAGTTTTTTGAATTTTAAAAAATATATAGTTGGTCTATTTTTAACACATATTGAATTCAACTAGTATCAATCCTATGATAATCCTGGGATTCTTCTAAATCATAATGAATCTCATAGTATAATAATCACCTAAAAACATGCAAGAAATTCAAATAACAATATTCTGACACCTTTCCATCAATTTAATAATTTCATATTCAACACTCATGGTACATCCTGATAAAATTGGGATACTACCAACTATATATTGTGAAACTCTTATAAAACATCTCTCCCATGATTAATCTAACATCATCAATCCATATCATGGTGAAAAAATATTATCCCCATATTTATGTTAAAACCATAGAATAAATAATTTGGAAATATTTCTTCACATGTTACATTCCCATCAATGACATCATCAAAATATATTAGTTTCGTTGATTATTTGTTAATGTTTCTTACATCAATTTATTTATATATTTGTAATAAATATATGTATTTCAATAATATAATTTATTTTTCCCATCATATATAAATTGTTTCAAAATTATAAATCTATTATAATTTTCCTCGTCATAAAACTTGATAATAATGCCAAAAATTCAAACATCTTAAGACAATTTATAATCCAAATCCAAATGTTTCCCCAGTAATCCCATATGAAATGATGATATTAGTTATCACGACACCATTATTTTCAAGAAAAATAAAAAATATCATTGTAAAAAATTTTGATCACATAATATAATCCCTTAATAAACGTCCATATAAAAATTATAGTTCATCCTTTATCAATACTACTGAAAATGCTATTATATAGTAGGTAATGTTTGTAACAAGTTTAACTATTAAATATCATGTTAGTAATTTTTTCAACACTACCCATCCTATGTAATTATTAGAACTACATTGCAGGGACCCATAAAAACATGTAAAATGAATAAATTTTTGGTTATTGCTAGTTGGAAATAATATTAATCAATAAAACCCAAAATAACATATGTCATTTCATGTATCTTTACCTATAACAAAAAAAATTCATATATTCAATATTGATTACAAAATTCTTTCAATACAAACATTGAATTTTAATTTACTATCATCAGTGTAAAATATATCATATAGATATATATATATATATATTTAAATATCAAATCCTTACGATATAAAACATAACACTCCATATGAAATTCAAATTATACTATAATATTATAGATTAATAATTATCAACAAACCACATTTTTATCTAATGGAATGATTTTATTAAGATCGGTCTTTATAATGCCTTGAATTAAATAGTGGATGAGAGTGGGTTTTTATTTTATTATATATTATATATTAATCATTATAAAAATTAATTAGAAAAAACTCTAAAATTAACATTCAGATAAAATACAAATATAATATAACTGTGAAATAAATTCTACATAAGGAATGATACATTATAAAATAATATCAAATATCAAACAAATATTCAATCATGGAAACCATTGTTAAACCACTATTTGATTCATTTAAAGAACTATAACTAAGTAAAATCCTTTATTTCATGAGGTGTAATGATGATATTTCTCACATTCATTTTCATCCATGAACAAAATATTGGTGAAATTAAATAGTTTTTTTATAAATTTCCTTTATTAGGATAAAATACATCTACTAACATCAATTCTAACTCCATCAAAAAATACTATTACCATTCCACCAAATATATTACTCTAATTACCAAAACTAAAAGAACATCTAATCAATATTAGATCTTTTAGCCTCTATAATAAAATTAATCCTTTTTATGGGAGATCATTTTATTTTTATATTGTTTAGTTTATACATAATTTAGTAATTATGATCATGGTCAACCACTACTGTCAATTTGGTAGGTGTAGACCTTATCATCAATGAGTTTAATATTTACCTAAAGTATTAATCTGATTAACATATCGCATTCATGACAGATTATTAATTATTTATCTATTTTCCTAAAAATAAAGTGGTAATTTTCAGATGATATTGTTATAATTACCCTACTTTCCACCCAATAATCGTTATTTTATTCCATGAAGACATAAAAATAAATCATTCATTTTCATATATATAATTCAACTCCTAACTTTATAGTATAATATATATATTTCTATAAGTACTATTAATAATAAAATAATAATCCAATCCTTTATACAATAATATTTTAATCACTACACCATATAACTGATTTCTTTATCTTGATAGTAACAAATATAATTGAAAACACTGGATAGTTTCCCCAACTGAAACCTAAAGTGTTCCTAACATGAAATTTCACTCTCAAGGAAACCCCACTCTGATAAATTTGAAACCCAAATTGGCCATTCATAGATAGCACATGGGTTTTAATAAACTATGTTTTTATCCCCCATTCCAATATATAGTAGGCCAAATCTTTAAGTAGTCCCAATATTGATTAAAATCAATGTTCATGAATTCTATTATGGAATCAAAAAACAAAAACCCTATAAATCTATTATAAATATTTATATAATATATAAATCCACATGAAAATAAATAATCAATATAAAAATACTAACATCTCATAATTTCTATATAAAATATCTTATAATTAATTTCATACAAAACTATGTAAAAATCAGTTCTACTGACATGCAATAGACCTTGCAAAAAATTGAAAAAAAAACATAAATGATGATATAACAATTCATCTATTTGGAATCCACCAATGAGGATATTGTGATTTACCATTATAAAACAAATCCACTAGATCAATAACACCATGTAGTCCATTGAAAAAAATTCAAAAATCATAGCGATAAGTTTATCACCATACAGTTACCCTTGATGCAGAGTGAACTACAACAATAAAAGACATCCCACGACATGAAGAACTCTAGATTTCATATCCTTAAATTATGATTAAAAAATACTATGAAATCAAAACATATATTGATAACCACACAATTGAAATATAAAAATGGTTAACACAGGTAAAAAAATTAGATAAAATACTATAATATCATTATTGAATTAATGGTATATGAAATGCCTCATGGTCATTAAAAAAGATCAATAGTAATATATAATATGTGAATTTTGACAAAGTTACCGATTATCATGCTCATTAAGAGTATTTCTCTATAAATAAGAAGGATTACGCACTAATGAAGGATCACACACATGACAACCTCTTATCTATGAGGAATATTCAATTGAATCAAAGCATGAATATACGCATATAGATAATAAAATAATTTTGTTTAACCACAATCCTAAAAATATTAGTCAGGGTTATTATCCCCAAATTTAGAGGCATATTATTCATTATTGAATGTGATTGATTATAGAGATATGATATCCAATAACATTGTATTGGTTTTTTTGCATCCATTAGCATTAGATTAAACTGAATGTATACCTCATGTTGTCTCTCATACTGTGTAATTATAACAAACTCATCCTATTATACATGTTATTAAATGATTTTAAGCATATCAATCCATAAATTAAAAATCAAGGATCATAATGTGTCATGTCTTTAGAGGGCTATGTAAATTATTATAAATGATGAAACTGAAATAATAAAAACATTATTTAAAATCTATAATGAGAACCTAACATTTTTTGATCTATAACATCTACATCAAATAACATGAGGAATACATAGAGAAATGAGATGAGATAAAAATCATAATAAGCAGACAAATATAGAAATAACGAATAACGATTGGATTAGAAGGCGTTATATATTAAGATAAAAAGATACAAAACATGAATAACAGAAATAATAATAACATGTAGATAATTATATCATTAAATAATGAAATCATAGGAATTTGGAGAAAATATAAAACATGAAATCATCAGGACTCAAGGCTAACTGCCATGACTGTTGCACATGGTGGATTGAATCCCTTAAAGGAATCATGTTTACTCTCTTTCCGAGCATATCATATCATGTGAATAAAAATTACTTAACGAATTGGATCATTATTTGGGAACACACAACATTACATGTTTATGTATATGTGTTCCACATGATGAATTAAATATAAGATCATGGGTTACACATGGAAAGAAATGTGTATCTTAGTCACATCATATATCATACAGAATACTGCTTTGATAAAAGCTTCAATGACTGGACTGATTTAATTCATACATAAAAATATTAAGTTAAAATATTATTATATAAGGATAAATTATGATCAACATTATTGAAAACATGTAAAAATAATTTTCAAATAATTTTATAAATGATCCTATTTAGTGTGGCTTAATGGATCATATTAAATAGTCCATCAATTTGGAAAATGTATATTTTTAACTAAAAATAAAAGACAATCATAGATAATTTTCAGGATACAAAATGGTTTTAGAAAAATTTAGGTGGATTAAAATAGATAAACAGTGTACATGATAATGGGTATGATAATGGGATGTTTCTTTATATCGGGAATTAATATAATTTTATATTTTTAATTTATAGTATTTTTATGAGTTATAAGATTCAATTTTGATGTTCAGAGGTGTTAATTTCCATGGTTTTTATGATTGGTTCACTTGTTTGAAAGATTGAAAGATAATTTAAATTGGGAATAGTTATCAGGATATTAAATTAAATTATATTAATGATAATAATATATACTTGAATGTTATTATATATAATGTTTTTAGATATGAGGATGATTCATCTAATAAAATTATACTGATAACAATTCAGATAATTTGGGAATTTTTTCGAACATCAGTAACTAGTTTTGTTTTATTAATTAATATAATGCATATATACCTATTATGGAACAATAAATAAGACTTAATATACAATTTAAAATATTATTTTAAAATTTTAATTTTTTATGGCTACTATTGAATGTGGTATTATAAATTAGAAAATCAACATCCACAAAGGTGGTGAATCGAAACCTCACAAATGATTTTTTCATTTTTAGAAAAGATGCAACGATAAAAGAATTAATGGTGGATAAATCCTTAAAATAAAAAACATTACATTATATAAAAAAATATATTTATCATGTTACATAGTAATGTGTGGGTGGGGGAGGATAAAATAACATAAGAAATTTTAATTGATATATAGGGAAGTTATTAAATCTTTAGTCTCAACTCTTTGAGAACATCCATAGGGGACTTGGAACTGGTAATTTTGTGGGACCAAGAAGACCAGAATGTCCGGAAGAGGATTGGGAGATGAATTGGTGAAATATTATCAATATAAACTTCCTATGAGGACTGAGATGAATTGTTGGGTAGGGGTACTTATTGTAGGAGGAAAGGGGTGTTTTTTATCATTTTATTCATTAGTTTTTTATTTTGGATTGAGAATTTATATAGTATTGACTATTGTGACTAAATATATTAACAATGGAATTTGAGTTTATGATAGTGGAAAAAAAATTCATCCATGACTCATACATGAAAAAAATCAAATATTGGGACAAAATGTTAATTTCCATTAATTAACTTATTTCACAAATCCCCAAATATTAAAATATTTAAAAAAATTAACCCTTGAAATGTTAATAATTTTAGAATTAAAAAATGTACATCATTTTATTAAAATAAGTTTCTAAATATGTGAAATTTATTTTTTTATTATTGTAATCATTATTTAATAAAAAATCATTTTAAAATTATAACTCATTTTATGAAACTTTTAAAATGAATTAATGTCTCCTAAAATAATATTATAATCAGAGAATTTATAAAAGTTAATTTATGATTATATTATTTGAAAATATATTTAATGTTAAAAAATTATATTAATTATAAAATTGAGAATAAAAATTTTCTCTTTACAAAAATACCAAAATTTTATATATCATTTTGAAAATAATTAATTATTTAGAAAAACAAATATATATATCTTATTTTTTATTATACAATAATAATATTATATTTTAAAAATCATAGTTGAGTTTTCAATTCATTTTTTAAAATTATCATTTCTAAAGGTCAAATTACAATCGCAATTTTCAGGTAACCATACCATCAGTATAATATTTTTAATTTCAAGAAATTCCCCTTATTTCACTCATTCTTTTTTTATATAGTTTTTATTGTTCTCTATTGTAATTTAATTGACTTATACAATATGAAATAATTATAAGTATGGATATTTCATTTATAATGTTCATTACCATTACATTCTTCCCCTTATGATATATCTATTTCGAAATTCCTTTTTAAAATCTCACATAAAAATAGAAGAAAAGGATTATGGTGATGTTTTTGCATTCCCATAAGTGTATAGGTAATGGTATTCTAATTCCCATAGACATATTATTTTCATCCTTAACATGTTGACCTACCAATAATATTTATTTATGTTCTACATTCTCCATTTTTTCCTACAAATAGTGATCTTAGAGATCCCAAAACATCGTTATGACCCCTATGCTAATAGAAATGAAAATTTATGTGTATCATTCGTAATATCATTATTTAAATCTATATTTTATGTTAAATATATCCATAACACAAATTTTATGACTCCATCGTCATAAAATTTTAACACGGAGGTTTTCCAATTCTGATATCTTCCAGCTATTTTTGAATTTTCTCATAACACTATAAGGAATCCTTTATTTTCACCAAAAGGTATGGTTGAAAAATAATTGGAGAAACGATTTATGATGTTCCTTCTATAAATATTTTTCATGTTTCTCCATTAATAATATAAGAATAATGGATCAATTTCAATTCTCAACATTGATTATGATAAGGAATCATTTCAACATAGATAATCTTCCACCTTATTTTCATTAATAAGAAGGTATGTGATTGAGAATTCATAATCCATGATGATCTATAACCAATTTTTTAGGTTCTTATTAGGCTCCATATATGTGACTATATATTTCATAAAAATATTATCTATATATATCTCATACTTCACCTCATAAAGATAATGCCACTAAAATTTCATTGAAAAGTTCATACCTTGCAACTCTAGAGCATGAATATGATATCTTTTCTCATGATTTTTCAATATCCATATGGAATAGGATATCAATTTATAATTTTTATTTTGTATAATCCATACACATTAATTGAATCATTATTTCAAACCTCAATGATTTATCATCTTTTCTAACGTTTTGAGTACCAATGTAGTTACAATACATTATTTCAACTCAATAATGTAGTCTTGAAATTAACTGGTCTAGAAAAACATTACTCCCCTCCATGTCAACTAGGATAATGTGCTTGAAAATCCCTAGAGGATCATTAAAAATCATAGGTAATACCATACTAGACCATGTGAGAATCATATCTATATTATGGATGTTTGATTAATACATTATTTAATTACCTTGGTCGTTGGAGTATATACAGATATTACTTATTTAGAGACAACATGACAAATGAATGATACTTACTCCCTCTAAAATAATAATTTATTGTACAATTTATAAATTTTCTACCCATACAAAATCATTATAATATCATTCAAATTCTCTTCATGCTCCTCTTTTTCTATCATGTATTGATTATGGTTACCTCAAAATTATCATGGTAAAATCTAAAGAATATATTCATTAAGTCAATGAAAATTATATAGTTTTAGATATTATGATATCAATCAATATGATATCATAGTATCAATACCTTTTTTAATATGTAGTATTGGAAATATCTTTATTTTTCCCCTTTACTTGGTGATATCCTAGCCAAAGGTCCACCATAAAAAATAAATATCCCTAAATAAAGGATTAATCATGTCATATATCCGTGGTAGGAAATACATGTTCATTATAATGATCTTTTTGAGATCACACAAACTAATTCATAGGGGAAATGATCAATCCTTCATCCTCGTGTAGGGGACTAACACACCCCTTATTGTTGCACTCTACCATATAAAACCCTTGTAATGATATTAATATAACTATTTCCTTTGTTCTTAAAACTCTATGGTGGATAATATATAAGGTATTTTTGAAATTAGAAGAGAATAGTTAATAATTTTAATTGAGAATTTGACATCTCAATTAGGAGGACGAACAGATAGTTTTTGGGGGATCACATCAGTGTGGTCTCTCACAGTGGGATTTTATTCCAGAAAATTTACCACTACATTCATATTCATCTCATTGAAATATTGTTATTAATAATGAAATAATTTCCAAAATTGAGGAGATTATTATAGTTTTGACCAATCATCATCATTACACCTATACGAAATTAGATCATGCATCAAGATGTGAATAGTTATCTCACATTCCCTAGAGTTAACGATGGATTTGTATTAAGATATGCAACCCATGAAAAATATAGCATCGTTTCTTACTAAATTAAGTATAAAGAAATTTTATAGGTCATTAACTCAAAAAACATTGACATGGTCTAAATTATAAACATTGGATGAAAAAATTTCTCTATTCATTATTCCCACATATAACTCATCCTCTATATTTTTCGGTTTTGTTTGAATAGTTAAAATAACCTTAGAAGTTATTAACTAATGAAAAGTACCAAAATCCAATAGTATATTTTCAATTATTGAATTAATAACCATTATTGTTGTCACCAAATCATTTTCGGACTCCACCATAGTTGTAGTGATTTCATATTCCCTTTCATGCTTCCATGGAGGTATTTGTTGATTTCCTCCAATAACCCTTGGATTGTGGTATTGGATCACATATTTAACATGATCCATGTTTTGAAACACTAAACTATATGATACGTTCTAATATGTTAATCCTTTTATTTCTCTAAATCATTATGCTTATTCATTTCTCTTTTGAATTTAATAGCCAGATTCCCCTCTATTCCACATTTGTAGCATATCCTAATTCCCCTTAAGATGATTATAGGATTATTATCCCCAAACATTTTACCTAAGAGATATTTGGTTTCTAATCCATCATGGTATTTTTTTGATCTTCCCATATGAAAACCAATCTGGCTTTTTTTCCAAGCCCACAAGACATCAGATATTCTCTGATCTCTATATCAACCGTAATTTCACCAGAAAAATATCTTCATTGATTTCAAAGACTGGAATCTCTATTTCATTTCATAAACTTATATATATCCCTATAATTTAAGGATACACCTTTCATTCAGATATCGTGTCAAATCTAGAGGCATATCATGAAAACCTTATATGTTTTTTTATATAGTCCCTAATAGAATCCTCTAACTTTTTCTTCAGAATGAGGAACATCCATTCTATATTAAAATTATTTGTTCGGGAGAAATATTATTCGAAATATATTCTCCTGAATGAATTCCATAATTTGAATAAATTTAATCCCTATAATTTTTGTTATTTTCAGTGCCCACCACTAAAAAACTTCTCCTTAAAAATTATAAACCTCCACCAAATTATTATATCTATCTAGGAACTGAAGGACTGAGAATATCTTCTCAATAGGGTTAATCAATTATTCTACGAGGAGTTTATCAGGCGTTCCAATAAAATTGGGAGGCCTTTTACTTATAAAAAATTCATCCTCACCATTCCTCCACATAATAGAAGGAGGTAGTTCCACACGATTCATGTTGTTATTCATAAATGAAACATATTGGGAAAGTATTATCATAATGTTTCTAACTCCCAATCCAATCATATTTGTAATTTCATTAGGAAAATCATTACATTGACAATCACATTGATTTTTGGAATGAAATATCATAATTTAATGATTAAACTAAGGAATTAATGTAAAAATATGGATGATTTATTACTTTTGTAATTATAAAAAAAATTAATGTAATGATGATAAAAGGAAAAACATTTAAATGAAAAACATATCCTTACAAGTGATTCCCAATGTTCAAATCTTCGTCATCCATTGTGATAAAATAATCCCCTGGTTTATCAATAATGTTTTAATGTCCTAATATCCAAAATTAACATGATCATTATCTAATAACAACAATAAACTCTGTATAATTTTACATGATTCATTATATGAATTTAAGAACAAAAATCCATAAAATAAAAACTAATGACCATAAGTTCTGTTATATATGGGGGAAAGTCACATAATTATAAAACCTAAAAATAAAATAAATACGTAATTTATTTAATCACCATAATGATCTTAGAACATCCATTTAGATATTATGAATGTATTGGAATACCTGGAGAATATATAGGCGAATGGTATGAGCTAAAAAACCCAATACGAGAATAAGAAAAGAAATAATTAATATCACACGAGTTATATGGAATAAAATAATGAACGAAAAACACATTGAACAAGAATAAATAGAAGAAGTAATAACATATAGAAATCTATTCCATGTAATCTTGGATTTAGAGGAATCTAGAAACAATATTCATCATGACATAATCACGAGTCAAGGATAACTGCAATGACTATTTCACATGGTGGTCAGTGTATTATAAAAGTGTTAGGTTTTATCACTATCCCAATAAGATGTATAAAAATATTAAACACTACCCAATGCATTAAGACTCTATATAGGTGAATCAATCATAATATTTTCATACGCATGTGTGCCACATATATAATAAAGCATACACATAAGGGTTACCCACGGAATGAAATTTGTATCATTACCATGTCAAGGAGCATAGAGAATCAGTGTATCATAAAAATGTGCATGAATGAATAGATTTACCTCTTACATGAAAAATAGTAATATAAAAAAATCATTAAATATTAACAATGGTGATCAAATAAATTGAAAACATGAAAAATAAGGGATTCATAGTATTTAATAATGTGTCGATTTATTTAGGTTTAATAAAAAATATTTATGAGTCCTTTAATTTGGAAAAGGTATAGTGGTTTACATAAAATCAGTGATGTAAAAGATAATTTTTAATGATTTAATGATTTTTTATTATAAATTATTTGTTTTAGAAAATAAGTTAAGTAGTGTTCATAAAAATGCATATGAAACTACGATGTTCCATTTAATCGGGATAGTATATTAGAAATAATTACAAAGTAAACATTATAAATCATGCATTTCACATTCAGTGAAATATGAATTTATATAGATACATATTTTTGGAAGAGTGAAATATAATTTTGGAATAATAAATTGATGAATTAAGAATTAATGTGTAGGAAAGAGTGATAATTTTTATCCTAATGGATAAAATAGAGGATTAGAGAGAATCCACTACCATATTTCTTAAAGTGTTATCCACTTGATCATAATGTTCAATATAATGAAATGGGATTAATTAATATTTTAATTAATGATATATTAAACATGTGATTGGTTTTTTATAATTTTACTATTTTCATTAATGTCTATATTCATGTTTTAGAATATTAAATTTTTCCAACCAGGAGTGATCGTTTCTTAGGCTTTCACGATTTTTTCACTTGTATATATTTATGAAAGGTCATGTAAAATCAGAATCGTGTTATATAATTGAAATTATATATTATTAAATAAATTATATAAGGTTTTATTGTATTATATATAATTTTATTCTATATATGAGGAATATTCCTTAGATAAAATGTTAATGATAATTGTTTTGATTATTTTGGGGTTGTTCAGTCATCGCATGCTAGTTTTGTTTTATTAGTCAATATTATCAATCTATGCTGGTTCCAAAATTATAAATATATTTTATTATACCTTTATAATATTTTTTACCATTAAATTGGTTTTATTACCATTCATTAGGGTGATATTAGAAATAAAAAAAATTCATCATTCATGATGGTTGTGACTCAACTCCCCACGGATGATGTGTTTATTTTTATGAAAAATGGGGATGCGAAGAGAATTAATGGTGGATCTAATATAGAAAAAATAAAATTAATGTATTCATATGACAACTGAGTTAAAAAATTTCTTTTGAAATTTGATGTGATGGAATGTTAAAAAAACAAAATACTTTGAAACCAAGAGAGGGATGGTTTAACCTCTTGAGTGTCGCATTCTTGTGAAACTCCTTAATGGACATTGAAATGTTCCTTTGGTGATACCAGAAAGTCATTATAATGGGGAATATTTTTTGAGAGTTATTTTGAATTATAGTATCAATAACCATGTTTTAGATGGTGTGTGAAGAATATATAGTAATGGGTGATTTTCCTAGAGGGAGTAGAGATTTTTTTACAATTAATTTATTCATGATTTTTTTTATTTTTTCTAGAATATAGATAGTATTGATTCTTTATGGTAAATAAAATTAATATATATTGTCTGATTGAGATAGTGTCCAGTTAAATCATCCCTAAATCAACAATGAATAAAAAATTCTTGTATAGCGATAAATTGTTAAATTCAATTGATTAATAAATTTCATTATTCAAAAATATCAACTAATTTAGAAAATTCCAAAAATTAATCTATATAAATTTTACAATGATTGGAATTAAAAAATAGATTTTTTTAATATGATAAAAAAATTTAATATTTGGGAAATATTTTTTTTAGTTAAAATAATCATTTATTCAAAAATTACCGACATTAAAATTATAACTGAATTTATGAAACTTATTAATAATTAATTATCCTATTATTAAATAATAATATAGTCATAAGACAAAAAAATTTAATATAATAATCTCTTTAGTGAAAATAAAATTTCCTTTAAAATTATATTAATTATAAAATTTTAATTAAATATTTACTTATTTTAAAAATACAAACCTTTAATTTATTATTTTTTTAGAAAATTATTCAAATATAACAAGATATTAAAACAAAATATTTTAATTTATAAAGGGAAAAATTATATTTACACTTTCATAAGTGAGGTTAAAATTTTACTGTTCTAATTACAATTCCTAATGGAAATATTACCTTTCCAACTATCATGTTTCTATTCCATCGGTATAGGTTATTTACTTTCTATAAATACATATTATTTCATTCAATCCTTTTTTATAAATATTTAAATCCAAAAAGGCATCAAAAGATATATTAATAATCATAATCATAATATAGAAACATCAATGAAATTTTGATTATTACTATGGGAAGTAATAAATACACATATCAATATTTTATCCAATCCGTTTTCAATTGGTTGTTTCATATGCATGTATTAAAGGAGAGATCCAATTTTTTCAACTTAGAATCATAAAAATGAAATATATAATATAAATATGGATAACCATGAACCCTAGGAAACTATGAACACAGGGAAGGTTGAAATGATTATTAAATATGTGAATAAGACTAAAATATAGTAACAATACCAAATAATTAAGAATTCGTGATGAAACTGGATGAATATTACAATTGAAATCAATGTGAGAGGGATGATGAAAAGGGGGAGGAGGCATGAGCCATTAAATTATTTAAATGTGAGATAAATGGGTTCAAATGGGTTAAAAAAAGTATGTATAAAATGCTAAAATTTTAAAAAAAAATTATTTTTAAATGTCCTAATTTTTTGGTATACATATAAAATAGTATTTAAAATAGATATAGAACCCATATTCAAAAATACCTGGTAATACCTTACATTTTAAGATAAAAATTAACTATTACTCCAAACCATGAGTCAAATCTATTCCTCTCACTATAATGGAATCTCCCTATGTACGACTAAGTTTCATTGATTCCCCTATCCATTAATTATTAATATTCATTCAATATAATAAATTTTACCAAACCCTATACCTACCATAGCCCTGGGATCACCTAATGTAACATTATAGAACATTTTTACTATTAAAAATGAGATTACATTGAAAAAAAATTCCCTACAACTTTTCGGCTAAATATTATTGATATTAATCAAAAAAAGAGTAAATTTTGATAAAAATAAATAAATATTAATTTTCCTTAATTTAAAAGACATAGTGGGTTAGAATAATATACTCATCATATAACATTTTTACCCTAGAAATAAAACCAGATAATATATATCCTTAGATTACATGAGTCTATTACTACCACAAATAAACATTCCTAGAACCATGTATAATGAGACCAACTCATATGTGGACATAACAACTAATGTATGTGAAAATATTTTAAAATAAAATATATACTGTTCGAGTTAACTATGTAGATTAGTTTTTTATTCATCAAAACAAGCATCACTAAAATCATATTTTCCCAATTAAACACATGGATAAGACAAAAATATATTTCTATAGTTGTGATACACGAATGATGTTCTGAATTTATTTTATATGAATTGAATATAATATATATATATATATGACCATAAAAATCCATTCAATGATCTAAGATGCGACAAATTACTTTAGTATTGTCATTCCTTCCCAATGATATTATCGATGACCATGTATGGTTTTAGTTTCCTGAACATATATTCAAAAACTGGGATCACCAAATAATGGATATAATGACTAAAAATAGATTTGTAGTGTATTTCAACTATCACTACATACTATAAGATAAATTGAATCTTTTATGTCCTCTCTGGAAAAATGATCAGCCCACTAGTGAGAGGTCACACACACCTCGATCCTACAAAGTAGAGGTTCACATAGAATACTCTATAATTCATTGAAATGATCCATCTAGATTGTGTATTTATAGATATTATTGTAGGAGAAATAAAAAAAATCCATATACGCATACTATGAGACTAAAATGATAAAGATTATAGAATAATGGTTTTTTTAGAAAGTCTACATTATCGATTAAAAATTTTCATCCTTTTGTAGATGGAGTTCAACAGTTAAAATCACATGGATTCATATGTTCTAATGAAGAACCAATGTAAATCAGTAGTTGAACCATGGATCTATATCCTAAATAATAGTTGGAGGTATATTATGATGATATGTTATTTCTTTCATGTATAATTTTCATGATTATCCACATTGTTGAAATAGTTTCCGTATATATCATGATCTAATTTACTCATCCAATCAATGAAATCCTAGAAAGAATTATTTCCTTGAATTTTGTGAGGTATCATAATGATTAATTCCATGTATATCTCATTCTATTTATATATGGGGAAATGAAATCGATAAACAAAAATTGATTATTTAAGAAGTTATAGTATATTATATTTTTCATGATAGCATATAGACATGAAATCTATAACGGAACATCTCCTAAAAATGCACTAGTAGGGAAAACACATTTCATAGTACATCACTTCCCACATAGATTGAGGAAAACGATCCATCCCCATGTCCTTCGGGGAAGGTGGTACAACATTTATATTATCAAAACACAATATATCATCTGGTGATTAGGATCATCCAGAAGTTCCCTCCCCCTATATAAATATTTCTTGATATTCTAGCACTTCACATCAATGAAATTCTCTATATTAATATTCTAAACGATATTAGGATTCCATTGAACATTTTTAAGAAAAAAGTTATACTTATATTCATGTACCACTAGCTATGTTTTTTATGATAACTCATCAAGATCAATTCATAAGTTGATTCTTTTGACTCTTGATTTAGAAAATTATAACAAAGAAATAAATAGTGATATTTATTTTCCAAGATGTATGGTTCAGATAAAGATAAAATGATACAATTTATTATATTTATCACATTGATAGACGTTCAAATACAATTGATAGAATATATAGACCCTGATTTTATTATTGCAATATATTTTTATTTTATCACTAATGAGATAGTGTTGTCGATATTTGGGGGCATGCATTATCACTACTATATTCAGGTCTTGATATATATAATTTACTGTGCATTTAAAAGATAATGTGAATAATATAATACCATATGATGACCATTTCTTGTATTGAAAACTAGTCCTAGTCTAGAAGAATTAAAATATAATATATATACCTTACCCACATACACAATAATTATTATTTTAGTAAAGGGACACTAAAATATAAACTCATAAAAATAGGTGTTATATTTTATGATTCATTAAAATGTCACACATTTTTTTAAGAGTGCCATAAGTGATGCTATAATAAATATGTACTTTTGGAATCACTGATAAAAACAACATTACAAAAATTATGGTACCATCTAAAGGACATTATTTGGGTCATCTGATGAAATAAAATCCTTCACATTTTGTGAAACAATCAAAGCACCATGTTCCAACACCACATGACCAATGAATAATAATTCCTAGATCTAGAAAATATAGAAATATAAATTTAGAATGTTGTGATGATATAAGAATGTCACCACATTAATCGTAAAATTATAAAAAAGCTAATATTTATTTTTTGAACAGTAAAGGTTTTCATTAATAAATAAATAATAATGGGGTCATGGTATGGATAAAAATTTTACTCTAAAAGTTCAATGAATTCTATACGATCATTATTATAGTAAAATGGAATCACAATGGACTATTTGTGTACATATTAACTTCAAAAAAGTATTACTGGTAATGTTAGACTTCCTCACCATTTGATTCTGGTACATTAATTGAATGATGATGTTTATGAACCACCTTTATGCATTAAATTGATGAATGTTTTCATAGAATTTAGGAAATGGGAATTTATTAATGATTGAATCATGATTAATCATCTAATATTTGATACATAGTCAAAATGTAAAATCTGTATTAAATAAATGAACATTCTTGTCCCATTGAGAGATAATAAGATGAATAATTCTATTGTATTCAAAATACTCTAGTCAATCATTAATATATGGTAATTCTATATAAAGGAGGAAATATTTTGGAAATAGAATCATTCATGTATCAAGATCTAGATCAATGAAAATCTTGAATTACCACATTGGTACAATCCCAAATAAGTTATTATATGACAGTTTAGAAAATTTCCTGGTTCTTTAGTGAATTATAGTTTTAGGATTTCCTTCACTGGTATAAACCAGCAGTGATAATACGTGACCTCTTATCCTTAAATCAATACGATGGTGAGGTTCATCTGACTATAACTTATGTCCCAATTTTATAATAATAAATTAGTGTTTCCCTTAAGAGGTGTGAAGTTTACCTATTCATTATAATAAAAAATAAATTCGTCCAATAAAGTAATTTAGTCTAATATGAGATTTATATTGAGATGGACCATATGGAGAATAAGTATATCTCATGCCATGACCATTTTAGATATGAAGATAATATACTATGGGAATTACAAACCATGATTCATCTTCATTACATATGATTTAGATATTTCAATAATCTTAGACATAAGATAAATTAGAATATTTCATAAAGCCATGATATGTGTGGAGATGAAAGAATGAAAGACAAATGTATCAAATAAATCATATTCCAAATAATATATAATATCAATCGAACACCAAATACTTAAAACCCCACATCATATTGTATTCCAAAAAAAATCATTACATGTATATTTCACACAATATATTGATCCTAAGGTCTACCATGAGTTAGATTCAATTTATTTAGTTGGATAACCCAATACAATGAACAACATATTTGTACATTCCAACGATATTGAGGTCATTTTACCATAAAGGCATCATTTTAGACTATGGATACTAAATGATATGATGATCCAACACCACTATTTTTCTATATATTAAACATGAAATACATTCAATGATGACCCATACTTCCCTAAGAATGAAATGCCTTATGGAAATCATGATATCAGTGTTTTAAATCTGAAATCATTCCACATGAATATAAGAAAAGTGGAAATCATTTTTCGGTAAAGTAAATGATCTATGTTGGGTCACATGAACCACTAATAACGCCACATTTAAATTCATCTCGAATCCTTTTGATTTCCTGAAACCTATATTCATATATACAAGTAATAGAATGGGTTTAAATAATCAATTAATTAACTTATTTTTTCTATTTACTCCATGAGGGATCAATCCATCACTTCCAAAGAGGTGGAATGATTCAACATAAATGCTGAATTAAAATTTATTGTTGAAGTATCATTTTAAATATTAATGCATTAAAATTATCATTAAAACCCATCTCAGATGTGATGTGAACATGAATAGAAAACTAGATAAGATAATTTATAAACATTCAATTTCATTACAAGAGCCATAAAAAATATTTAAAGATTAATACTTTTAGATTATCTAGAGGGAAATGATAGGTGATCTAGATCTAAATTTCCTTACAATATATGAAATCATGTCACTTTACAAGAATTACTGTGGTCCAATATTTCTATAAGCGTTCACCATGAAAAAATCATATAAATTTATTTTAAAATTTTCCACAAAAATATAAGAATACGAATACTCACATAATCATCATCAAACAACCCTCTGACTCTTTCAGTTTATGACTTCCCTCAATTGTTAAAAAATTCAAGGAATAAAATATTGAATAAATAAATATCATGATTTATACTCAGCCATTATTGTTTATCAGTAGTCAATACAGGGCCTATACAATTTTCCAAAGATAAAAATGTTCACTTGCTACATTCAATGAAATTTGTTTGAAAATGAGTATTATCTTGAAAATATTTATCTTTAGATAAATATAATGGATTTAATGGGAGATAATAAGGTGTTAGAATAGTACAAAAAATAAAATAAATATTGAAAAGGACCTTAATTTTTTTTTATAACATTAATAAAAATCAGAAATACAAAATAAATAATAATAGATAATGTTAAAAATCATTTAACTATTGTAAATAATAAAATTGGCTAAATTTTACACTTTTTAAGGATAGACCAAATGAATAAAAAATCTATGATTTTACCATGTTGGAGTAGTTGAATGGTTAGGGTTTATATCCAACTTCTGGCGACATTGTTTTAAAATCCATGTGATACTCATGCAAGTCGAACTATAATTCCCCCCAAAATGAGTTTCATGGTTACCACACATTATGTATCCTTGGGAAATTCGGAATTCACTCATATCCACCATTCTATGACCTAAAATTCTATAGTCCCAATATTATGTCAAAATTTATAAAAAATATTCTTATACAAACTAACCATGGTAACAACTATTTTGATATAATTACTGTTGTTAAAGAACTCCCTCACACCACCCCTCAAGCCTCAATGAACATAACCATTTCTATATTAACATACTTAATTATGTAACAAAAATCCATCTCTGGTACGAAACTTTATTGAAAAAACTCAATCTTCCAATGAACTATTACCCAACCCATCCTATAACTTATCATGATTAGTGTTTCGAATCCACAATGGTTGGAAAGGAGTTCCTCAAAATTACATAAGACGTATCAGGTATGGATTCACCCAATAAAACAATCTTTTAGTGGTTCATCACTAATACTCCATGTGGCCCACTGAAAATATGGGGGTGAAGAAAAAAATAAACGGATAGGGAGTAATGGATAAAACTAAACATGATCTTATATCAAATAGATATAATAATATACCATGTAATTAATATAGAACATAAAAAATCCATAAACATTAAAAGATTAATATACCTAGAATATATACTAATGATGATCCCAAAAAGATATAGAAAACAATAGATGGGAAGTTGACGAGGGGACAAAAGTTTTATAATTCTATAACATGTCAATATAAATGAATTCAAATTAACCTTTATAAATATCATTTTGATGCACCTGGTATCTCTCACCATGTCACTTCCACTATAACAAAAACCTGATAAAATGAACACACCCAACCTCTATGTAAACGATTTACATTATCTATGTTAGTTAAAACAAGTTGTATATTCATCTAAATTTTGATGTTTGGTGTATATGTAAAAAGATCATAAGGGTACCTCTATGTACTCCATGTGATACCATTATGAAATAAACCATAGTCCATTTTTTTTTAAATATTTAATACATAAGTAGTATTATATTTCAAAAAATAAAAAAAAATTCTTCCGTTTAAAAAAATTCCAATTTGAGTAATGAAATATAGTGACTAAAATAAAAATGTGGGATTATATTATCAATATTACATACCTTTGGATTCCATATGTAAATAATGAAATGTGACATGTTGACACATCACTGATATAATCCATAGCACACAAGATACATTAGGAATTTTCACATAATACCACATCATATGTCATAATTAGTTGGAATAAAAAATAGATATTTATATCAATAATCTATGGAATACGAAGTTATAGTATGAAACCATATTAGACAGAACTGATGAATTTGTTAGGAAGATCTATCCCCTAAACCAAGATGGATAAATTTCCTAATCACCCCTATATAACAAGAGAACCCCATAAGGTTATATGTTATTTAAAAAATCCTCCATTACCCATTTACAAATTAAGAATTAAATTTAATTGTAAAATATTTTAGTAAAGGTGAACAATCACCATAACACAAGAAAAATTCTTCTTTTAACATTAGGGGTTCCCATAATGAATTTTTAGAATTAATTAAAATAAAAAGATAAAAACATCCGTAAATTAAATATTATTATTTTATTGAAATATAACAGAAAAATGTCATTAAATTAATGATGAGAATATTATAATGTCATGAAACAACACAATTATTATCGATCTGGGACTCCCCTGGACTACCTATAATAGGCTAGGGGCTAGAGAGTAGCGCTGAGTACGCTATCACACATATGGTTGGAATTACCCTATCATACCTATACACATGCACCCACATATACCACTACAAACTAGTGCAGATATATATAAAACAAAAAATAAATCCATTTATACATCAATCCCATATCAGAGTACAACATATGTTAAAAAAATGGAAAATGTGGTTCCCACCAAAGAAACAACAAAAAACATCCAACTTGCTCAGATGTAGGGGATCTATGTCAGATTCACCCGTTGGAAATCTCCACAAAAAAGATCTGGAAAATAGTTCGATTGGCCTAGATCTATCGCTTCTGCATGCTCCAATGTCTTTTAGAGACTTTTTCGAAAAGCATGTTGTGTGTAACAGACTCAAGTCATTTTCAAGAAAAGATTGTGTAGTGATTACTATAAAGTTACGTAGCAGGGTCCCCAAATCCATGAAAAGAAAAGGATAAATTGAATGGAGACACTTTCTCATTGCAACTAGAGGGAAGAAAAATGATGGAGGAACGAAGTATCAAGACAATACATTGTAAAACATGACTATTCAACTAATACCATAGGGTACGACATCCATAATGGGACAACACTAGATGGAAAACCCAGAAAAAACACCAAATATACTCATCTAAGGAAACAAACCTAATGAGGTACCAAACTCATCACCAGTGTTAGGTTCTTACTTGAGGCTCTAAATATAACCACCAATAGAATACTCCAAGAGCCAAATCATACTGGGTGAAACTTGTTCGGGTGATTCCTCTCTATCCCTAAAAGGAAATAACGTCACAACCCAACCAACCCTCATGGTTTCTGTCCAAGACGACACTCTCAATATACAACACCACATAAAAATTCACCCATTACATAATCCAACCCCAACTCCTCAGGTTGGGGTTGACACCCAGGGACTGCTCGGGGACACTAAACCCTAAACGGAAACACCAAACATAGAAAGGTTGTATATCACAACAACGCTAATCTGGAACAACACTCTTAGTAGATAATCAATGCTTGTATAGTGTTGTTCACATAAATTCTGATAAATGTTTCAAGGAAAACATCATGATATATCTTATGAGAAATACATCTCGATACACATATTAGGAGTCTTTGACCAAGGCTCCTGGGGGGATCCTTATCATACTAGAAAACCATGGTAGACAGTCGAAGTACATGTAAATATTGGTCACAAAATTTCCAAGAAACCAATGTGGGAAATAGGATGGGACGTGAGGATCATGTCAGGCCTCTTTAGTCGATATGTGCTACATGTCTGATGTTTCCTCTGTTGAAGAAGAATAAGACAACTCACTCCATGAAACAATAATTCATCCACGCTACACATATGCGATGATGCGGAAGTGGGGACACATTCAGGTGAAGGGGATATGATACCAAAAACAAGCTTAATAGCTGATGAGGGGTCATATTCTAGTCAAGAGGAAATGTAACTAAAAACCATCATAGTTAAAGGATCATGGGGGCCCACTCAACCCTACCTATAAAGGTGTCACTGTACCATGTGACCCACACAAAATCCCTTTCACAACATATCTCCTATGTCATAATTCTCACCACCATTATGTTCAAGGAAAAAATGCACATAGGTTAGGGTACTTACTTCCCAAAATTGGATAACCATCAAAAATTCACATTTCTATAGAATTAACTTGAATGGGTCATTGTGGGCCACAAACCATAATCATGTAACACATCAATTGAATTAGGCTATTGGTATCCTCCTGAAATTACACAAGGGATCATCAACTCATTCTTCCAAAATGGACACCCGATGAAAATGAATCATTTCAATACATACCCCAAAGACCATGCCTCATGTTTCCCACAACACGATCATTTCAGAAAAGCTCGAAATTACTTTTGAATTATCAAAATTAAATCTAGGGTCTCAGCGTCACTGAAGGCATGTCAAACACACATTGGATGTAGGAGATGTGTCTGATCCAAGAAGCTAGAAATAATAATAGATATGTTATTATTATTATTATTATTATTATTAATGGAATATTCGTGCTACAATGTGTTTTTCTAATGAAAAAAGAGCCTCGCAGTTTCCTCAAAAGGTCCTCCCCAGTGAAACGGTCATCTTTCCCCTGGATGCAATCAAATAGGCCACGTAGATTGAAAATTACTTGGTTTTTAATAAACAAACCTCTAGCCTGACCTAGGCTAATCAGCCTAGACCGGCCCAGATCTGTCGGTCCATCTCTTAGCCACATGACCCCACTAGCTGTCTTCCCCACTTGTAATGCCCCCAAATTTATGTATAATTATTTTTAATATATATAAATATTTTGAGACCCTGAAATCAGAATTCATGTGATTACAACGCCCGAAGTGCCTGGAATAGTCCATCAAAAAAAATTTGAGCTTTAATTAATGTGTGTGATAAATTTTCCTAAAAAGTGGAATAACTCTTATATGGCATGACATATCATAAATCTGAGGACACCATTGCCTTCAAGATGCCATGTTTACCAAAGGCATGACTTATGTTTAATCCACATAGGCCTCCAGTGAGGAAAACCAACATTTGAATAACCTTAAATTAAAGTATTTTATTTTTCAAATGCTTATAACTCACGAATGGTGACTCGGATAAAAAATTTTATACCACCGCTGAACACATGAAGGTATTTTTTCCTTAGGAAATACTAATATTTTCCTGTACTTCCCACCAGTAGAAGTTATTTTTTGGCCATAACTAATATCATTATGCGAAAATTATTTTATTGTAATGTACATAACATTTAATGGTAACTCAGATTGAAAATATGTGTGTACTATTGAACTCGTTAGGGTGTCGTCCCCTTAAGTGCAACCTATCCTCGACCGGTGCTGGTTGAGGGTGACATTTAACAATTTTATGAACAATTTTAAAGGTATGGTCAGTAAACATGAGGGTGATGTTATCTATCATTTAAACCAATGCTCGAATAGAAAATCTAAATTAAACATTGAATACAAAGTGGAAAAGACTCTATTAAAGGAGTCTTAACTTAGACTATAGTAGGTCGGGTGAAAAAGTTAGTTTTTTAAACATTTAATGAAATAATAAAATAACATGGATTTTGTTATTTAATTCTATTTTTAGTGAGGCTCAGGCTGGAGTTTTGGCACAGGTTCACCAAGAAAGGAAACTCTGGGTAAGTGACGTGACGCCTTCCACCTATGGAGATTGAATCTCGGGAAGCAAAGAATCAGGAGAAATGGATGCCGACAGCTTCATCAAAGTGCAGATTCTCCTCCCACCACTACGACGACTCCAATGATTCTCGAGGTAGGGTTTTTTGATTTGGATAGTGTAGATTTCTTTCTTATTTTTTCTTGATTTTATACGAAGAACGCGGATTAACTGACCAATGATTTGATCTGCATATAGTTCATTAAACATGGGAGGTTGATGCGAGGTTACTTGTGGGTTTTTTTTTATAAATTATCAGATTCATTCAAACACCCCTGTTAAAATGAAAACACAGAGGGCGTCAGCGAGTTTAAACAAGGCACATACCCTCTGCCGATCTTGTTATTCTTTTGTTTCCCTTGAGTGGCAAGGAAATGTGACGAAAATGCAAGGATAGGGGTCAAACAGTGGTAGCAGTGACCTGAGAAGCTGGTTGGCATATAAAAAACCAATAACAAACAACCAGAGAATGTTTGGTGGCCCCTGGAAAGAACTATCAGCATGCCAAGCTGGTGCGCCTTACTGGCGGTGGCCACCGTAGGCCGGATAAGGCTTGAGGCAACCGAACACAGTTTGTGGGAAGGTGGAATGACGTTGTTCACCATGGTGGAAAGAGGTGGTTGGCCCGTGTTTTCCACTTGAATGAAGGGTGGGGCCCGATGGCACTGCTAGCTAATACAGTCGTGGTATGAGAGAGCGGTGTGGTCTCGCGAGGAGCCGCATCAGCTGGAGACCGTTCGGCCACCTGGACGACTGTTTCATGCAGTGGGGAATCTCCCCAATGGTAGGATGTAATGACCCTATATCTACGGGGCTAGCTGGAGAAATGTCTGCCTTTGGGTAGACCGTGCCAAATGGGAGCCGGCCGAACGGGCCGGGCCCATGTCCCAGCCGACCAGCACGGGTAGGCCGAACACCACCCTGGGTAACGGGCTATCCTCGGCTCGGGCAACGAACAATCCAGGAAAACCCCAACAGGATGGACTACTGAACTGGGACGATCTTTAATGAGACGGACTACGAACCATCCATGCTCTTCTGCTACTGTTGCTCGATCCATGAGGGAATGATGTCATGATCCGAGATCGATGTAATTCCTTTCAGGACATTCTTCGATGAATGTTGTAAACGTCAGGGGTCTTGGATAATCTTATGTTGTGAGACAAGGGATAGGATAAGTGTGAGGATTAAATTTTTAAATAAATTCATCACCCACAATTTAACACCCCTGCCACGATTCACCTTTTACCTGACTCCCAATAATGATAATAAATATATTGTTCCTTGGGTGAAACCATCATTTTGAACTCAATTGATGTATTATAAATTCTATCCAAGACACTGTTTAACAGTTATTTGATCCATCATCCGAAGAAAATTTTATTTAATTTATTTATAAAAATTCTCTATATAATTTTTTATATAGAATTCATTAATCCAAAAATCATAAAACCCTTATAGGGAAACTACATGCTCCAGATTTAACCATTCCCTCAAATTTCAAAATTGATCTACCCTTTAAGAGATAACATATTCACTACAAATCCATAGTATAAAAATAAATAATATTTTTATAAAATTAATTTTTTGGAACATCGTTCCTAGAATCACACTCTTCCTCTTCGCCTATCTCTGGAATTATTCATAGGAATAATCAATATCCTTAAGAAAAAAATAATGATTTGTAACATATAAAACCATGTTAGAATATAAATAGAAATAAATCATAAAAATCAGTGAATTACCATAAAAAAATGATCATAAATATATTTTTACATGTAGGAATCCCATCATTGTTCACTACAAAAAAATATAATTTTGAAACCATGAGATTTTTATGTTGTATAAATATTGGAAGGAAAAATACATCACATACTAAAAATTAAAAAAATCAATTTAGTTATTTTGTTTCGTACATATTGTTGAAAAAAATTGATATTGTTAGTTCAATATAAAACCCAAAATCATGAATTACATTAATAATGATAATAATGAACTCTAGAAAACCATGGATTGATGAAATTGTGAACTCTAAAGAAAATACGTGAATGTGACTAATGAACTGGATTATAAGATCATCAACTAGGTGAAAATGTAGATTTCTCAAAAAATATTAATATAGATTATTATTTATATGTGGTAAAATCTATTGGACAAAGGTTATCACATAAATCATTATAATCACATGAATGATATCATTATTTTTGTGGTTATTCACATTGGTTATTATAGTAATTGATGTGTAAGGTTTAATGATAAGAGTATTGAAATTTTATATCATAATAACCAATGTGAGAAACTATATAAATGATGTATTATAAAATAATATTATAATAACATGTTTGAAAAACTATGTTTTATCATCGCTTACGGTAATAAAAAGTGGTAAAAATTACTTAATGTATGAATTTAGACTCCTATATTTCATTCAATTGAACAAAAAAATAATAGGACCTAACATTGAAGACAAAAAAATTCCCTCCAACCATTTTAATCATATTAATTCAACATTTTGTGGGGTTCTATCATTGTATTTCGTCACTTTATTTCGTATATCACCCATGTCGAAATTTCATCTATTGATGATTGAGATTCAAGAGGTATTTTTCTTTTTCATTACATCAATTTCTATTATCATAATTATCGTTTATTTTTTCAAACATGATTCAACATTATTGTATTCCATCTGAGGAATATTTATTTCTATTTTATCCCATTTCTTTTTAAATATAATTTATACAAAAATATTTTTATAATTTATTATATTTTTATAATATATAATGTAAAAATTTACCTGTTATTGACATCTCTATAATTTTTCCCTATAATCTAAAGTCAGTTTATTATAGTTTTGAATCTTCTTACCTTATGTATAATATTTAATCTTAATTTTTTTCCTCTAACATTTTTTATAATTTATTTAATTTTTAAATTCAATTTTTTTACTAGTATGATAAATTATAAATTTATTTATTATGTTACAATATTTTATTTATACTATTAATTTTTATATTTTATAATTATTATTTTTTCATTAAATACTTTTAAATAAATGTTTTAGATTAATAATATGTGAATTAATGTTTAGTTCAACAACTATATTGCATTTATTAATTTGTTTTATTATTTTTTATTTTATAATATGTGTTTTTAGTAAATGTGTATATGTAATTTATTGGTTCAATATTATTGACTATATATATGAATATATATATAATTGAAATATATATGTTTTTAATTTAGTCATTCAAAATTTTTTATATTCACCCAATGCATTTTTTATTTATATTGTTCATTTTTCATATATTTTAATATATTAATATTTTAATTTTTAATTTTATACAATTATTGGATCATGAATGGATAATATCATAAATAATAACTGATAAAAACCTAAAATGGGCTTTATATTTCAATGAATTTACTAGAAAATAATGAAAATAGAAATATGAATTTATTTACATGCATGGTTTATTTGAATATGACAAAATTTGGTCATATGGAATTTTATGAACATATGACTTTCTAGGGTTGTATTGAAAGTTATAAAAAATTATAATAGAATTTTGAAATAGAAAATATATCAAGATATAATATTAATGAAATGTTTTACCCTGATAATATGATCATCTAGTATAATAACTTCTTGACGATGATGTTGAATCCATAAAATAAAATAATTTTTAAATTACTGTAAAATGATATTAAGAATGCACTGGAAATATCTAGAAGTTATCTGGTCAAACAAGATATTAGCAAGTATAATATATATTATGTTGTTGTAGTTATATATGTGGTGTTTTATAAAATTTATGGAATAGTTTTTATATTTAATAGTTTATGTTATTAATGGAATTGTAGTAGTGTAGAGTCCAAATGTTATAGATTAGTGGATCTTCCATTTTAGAGTTACTATGAAATGGATTGAAGGATGTGGTAATGTTTACTTGTAAGGGAAAAATTATAAAATGTTATGAGGGTAAATGTTCTATTTTTGTTTTTCAGAATTTATACGATCCCAACATTGACCTCAAGGTGGATTATGGATGTCATTCAGATTTTAGAAAAACATTAATGTGGAAAAATCCATTATAATGTTTTCGATGATTTTTAGGACTAATTTTGGAGTATCCTTATGTGTTGCTCATATCATATGTTATTGCTGAAATCTTATAAATATATGACACCAATCAAATATAGTATTATATCAGACCATCCACTTGAATATATAGAGACTATGGTGTTTCATAAATAGATTTTATATCCATAAAACTCTTGGTTTCATCCATGATGATGATGGATAAAATATTGATGTCTTTTGGTGAGTTTCAGTAATATTTTCTTGTTTTTGTCTGTTATTTTTGGGAGATTATCATATCTAAAACAGTTTCATTATCTCAAGATATGAAGAAGATATATATTATCATTTGTGATAATTTGGGGTTGGTTCGTATGAACCATTGTGTGTGGATGTGATCCAATTACAATTATAGTGTGACTCAGATATTGCTTCTTGATGGGATTCACAGTCTATCGCCATGAATATATGTGTAGGATGTTATATATAAATTATAGAGTTTGTATACCCTCATTTGAATTTTGTGATACTTATGTTGGTGTATTTTATTTTACAATGATTTACATTTAACAGATGTGTTTTTGTATCTCCAGAGTCAAAAATATGAGTTTTGTTTGCAAGATTATGATTATGAATATTATCATACCATGATTGAATTTTATAAATTTACATGTATATTACTGATTTTTCGAATGAATTAATATTATTTTTTCTACATTTATGACTATTTATAACTTGTGTGTAAATACATTTATTTTTAATTTTTTTTATTGTGTACCAATACTAGGTAGACCATTGTTATAATGTCTTCATTATTAAAATGACATAATGTAAATTGAACCACATATCGAAGGGAAAAATATTTTAGTAGGTTTGGTAAACTAGATATATACATGATTCCCACCATACATTTCAATAAAAAAATACCACATAAATTTTTTTAGAATAAAATTATTCCATATTCCATACCCTATTATATACATATTAGTATATTTATTGGATTCATGGGAAAGAAAAAAAATGGGTGATATTACATGATCAATAAGAGTTAGTTACACATGAAGCTATCATGAATCAATACAGATTGTCATGGAAATATAAAAAATTGAAAACTTATTCCATTTATATAATTTAACTATCTTAATAAATATTGAATGATAAATAACTAGACATAGATAATATTAAAATAACAGAAAAATCATATTACGAGAATTCATAATTCAAATTATATGATAAATAACTAATCAAAATGATATTTCATCAATAAATTGAGAATTATATAAATTCTGAGATAGTATAATAAAAAAGTGATAAAATGTATTCCCACTACCATAATTATTAATGATTAATATTGTTTTTAAAATATTTTATGTAGGATATCCTATAAATGATTATTCAACATCATTTTTCATAAAACTGATATATATAATCATTAAAAGAAAAACAATTACTCTGTAGATGTTGGTATATATAAAAAACTACCGTCGAACAAATAATTGCACATATATATTACAATGAAACATAAATTCATACTATTTCATTGATAGTACAACATTTTTTATGTAAAAACATTATAATTTATACTATTTTGAATGTGGTGTAATTTCATAAAACATTCAACACCATGTCATTTGAAAATAGTCCATGAAATTCAAACATAAAAATTTTCTTATGGATTTGAGCGTTGGTTTTTAATGACGATGGATTATTAATTTGTTTTTTAGTTGAAATTTTAACATTTGGTATTAATTATAAATTTAACATATATGATTCCATTTAATTTTATGAATAAAAAACTGACATAGAAAATTCAATATTTTTTTAAGAAATTTAATTGATTTAATTAGATTTTCACAGATCTAAAACCATAAAGAATATAAAATAGTTTAAATAAAACTATATATTAGTTTTCTATTTAAATTTTCTTAAATTACTAGATGTATTTCCCTTTTAATACTTTATAGACTTACAAGATCATTCATAATCCCATCCCAAGACCTCATTATAATAAATATAAAAGATAACATTAATGAATCCTATAAATTATATAATATCTTGCATGATCATGTAGTAGTGAAATTACATAAAACACATACTCCCAAATAATTCGTCAAACATATAAATATCTATCATCATTTACAATCATATACCAAAAATGATATTTGTAAAACTGCATGTCAATTATTATGAGGTTTTATGGATTTTGAGTGAAGACTCAATAGGGGCCATCGAGAGATCTGAACTATCACAAGATAATACTAAATTGATATAATTTGAAAGGGTCTATCAAATACATATAATATATAAAAAATTAAACTAATTAAATTTCACATATATATATACAAATAGAAATTCTTCCCAAAAAATTAAATTATTATAATTTAAAATCTATTTTATTTTTCATTATATATATTTTTAAACTCAACCAATTCAAAAAAAAAGTAATATTACTTCTAATAAATAATCTTTTTATTTAAACTACTTAATTCATTTTTATAGAAAAACTATTATAATAAATGAAATTTTTTATATTAAATTAAAAACTTTATATTAACAAAACTACTTATTATTTTGGTTTTAGAATGAATAAAAACAAATACTATATATATATATAAATTAACTCTAACAAAACATGACTATATACTCAGAAAACTATTTCATATATTAATATAAATTGATTACTTTTTGGATACTAGAATCCACATATTTATTATCTAAATTTTAAAAAAATTATTACCAATAAAAAATTTAGGATTTTCATAATAAAATTCCTGAATTTTATAATGAAATTTATCAATTGAGTTTTAAAATTATTGGACCTTAAATATTGATTGAAACCATACAACCTCCAACTGACTATAAATTTTATAAGGACCATTTTTTAATGATTAAAATTTATTTCAATTTATAAAAATCACACCGTAGAGAGATTCTATGATTAAAAAAAATAATCGTAAAAAAATATTAATATAAATAACATTTTTGACATTCATTTATCAATCATAGTTTTGATTTTAACTAGCATTGATATTAAAACCAAATAACTTCATTCAACACTTCTTTTTTGACGATGAAACAATCATTATGAAACTTTAACTAGAATATATAATCTAACACACATATATATGAGAAGTCAAATATATTATAAAATAAAAAATTTAATTACCAAAAATTTATAATAACAGAAATTATTTTTTTTATGTATGGATAATGATTAATTTTTAAACATCTTCTCTGACATAAACACATATATAAAATAATAATATTGAATAATGAACAAAAATAATAGAACAAACTTATTTTTATGGTTCAAAAATATTTACCTCCTCCACTTAATAATATAACATTATAAAAATTGAATCCCTATAAAATCTACCATAATATAACATAAAAATGATGAAAATTTCATTGAATTGAATTAATAGATATATACATTAAAATTATGAAACCATTAAAAATGATCTGAATATAAATTTTATTTTAAAAATTTATAATTGTTTTTATTTTATAAATTCATTAAACGATTCATACATTATAAGGTTTTAATTAATCGATCTTAATAATTTAATTGTAAAATAAGATACCTCTAAAAAGAAACAACATATTATATTTTTCTGAGAAATATATTTTTTAGTTACTAATATTTAAAACTTTAAATAAAAAATACATAACATATAATTTAAATGTTATGCATTTTAAAAAAAATTCAAAAAAATCGATTATGTGTTTTATCTCAATTTGTATATGCATAAAACACAATGGAAATATTCAACAATAATGAATGTTGTATGATTGAAACAAGAACATTTTGATATATTTCCTAAAATAATGAATATGATGAAACTTATCAAATTATTTGATCATTTTGGATTTCATTAGCTCAAACATTAATCATAAAACAAAATAACTATATTCCATCATTCCATGTTATAGATGATAATATTTTCATATGAAATTAAATAGATTATAAAAACCAAAACATATATATATTATAAAAAATAAAAATATTAACTAATAATAAATATAGATACCAATATTTAAACAAGTCTTAATGTATTTTGATTATTTATTTGGTAATTGGTAATTGTTAAAAAACTTCCATAACATATATTTTAATATATCAATTATCAAAACACGTACAACAAGAATACTTATGAATTCATAAAATATACAAAAGGATAAAACATACTTCATTAATAATTATATAAAATTATTAGGCATTCTACACAAAAAATATCATATAGGTAAGAATCATGTGGTAAAATGACACACAAATTAACAAATCAAAGTTGAAAAACGAATAAATAAATATCTATTAAAATTCATTTAAAACAAACATACCTAAAACATCAAAATCCTATAGAAAATTGAATATAAATACACTAGTGAAAAAAATTGTGTTTAATTAATCATTTTTAGTTTTTTAACTAATAGATAATACCGTAAATTTTAAATAAATATATAGCGTGAAGGTTTTTTATTATTCCATTTCCATTATATTATAGATAAAAAGAGAGTAAAAAGAAATACATTTTGGAAACATAATTCAGATATGGTCTATCCAAATACAATTTTTTTATGTTAATTAGAATAGTCATACCAAATATTTAAAATAATATTCATACATCAAAAATAGTTTTGAAACCAATTACAATAATGGTTATGTTATTCATTAAGATATGACTATGTATCATTAAAAATATACGTTAACAATGCTTTGATATGTTAAAAACCTCACTTCTTTCAAATAAAGTGAAAAATAATGAGTATCGCCTAAAATATCAAATCCAGTCATTGACCCCACTATGATTATCTCATACATGATTCATAATGGATAATTACCTCATTTTATCATTCCATTTTTATAATGACTTATGGTGTTTAAAAAATAAAGTGATTAATAAAACAAATACATTCGTATAACAAATACAAAATATTATCTGATATAAAATATATTTACTATTTCTTCTAAGTATTAACATATATTCATAACCTTTATCCTCATGTTATCATTGTTAATAATTTTTTGGGACCTAAATTTAAAGATATATCAACTAAAATCCCATGTATAAACAATAAAATTATTAATAAAATACTTATAAATAGAAAAAAAAAACTAAATTTTCTAACAAGTATCTGAATTTTTAATCCCACTCCAATAAATAAAACCCTAACATAATGTGCATTAATTTTTTTAGAATACACCTAACATCTAACTACATCTATAATATAAACTGTTCCCAAATAAATATATTATAATAAATATAAATTCATAATTAATATAGTTTTATTAATAATCATTTAATTGAATTATCCATACATAATGATTGTATTTTAAAATCTATCTGATACATATTCTACCAAAGTATCAATTTTAACATATTTCATAACTATTATAGGAATACTAGATCTATATTACTAGAAAACTGTTGCACTCTAAATAATAAGTCTTTACAAATACATAATCAAATAAGTTAAATAAAACTTCACTTGAAATAATCACGATTAAATGAAAAAAAAATTATAACATAAATTTACATACATTGAAAAAGACCAGAACATAGGAATACATATTTAATAAAAAGTAACTAGATCCATGCTACCATTTTTTAAGATTATACACGGAAAATCTCATCCACATATATCAAAAATGATTCGAAACTCGTAAATATTTTCCACAAAAGAATAAACATGGTATAAATTTTTTATCCCATTAGAAATGTCAAAAGTATATAATATTATTGGCGTCTAAACCATTTCTTTCTTTAGTACTAGTTTTTTAATACTCTAATAAAAAAATTAATTTATAAATAAATTTTATGTAATTTATATTTAAATAAAATAAATATTTTAAAAAATCACACATCATATGTCCTATAACGATTATTTATATCAATAAAAAATATATTCCAACTCATATAATATTGAACTCTAGTGTCCAACTATTCATTAAATGGTAGTAGACTGGTCAGATCAATAATATCATGTAGTAATATTTTTTCCTAACCAAACTATAAATTCTATTGACATTTTGAATACTCTAAAATATGTATGAATATGTTGGATACAATATGTGCTTGGTTATCTCTAGAATACAACATACAATATGCGGTTAAGTATGAATTTTATGGTGATGGATCTGATTAAGTAGGTAGGGTTGGATTGGAAAGCTGCATAGGCTTTGGAATTTCTGCATGCTATGCTAGATATGTTGGCTATGATTTCACACCAATATTTAAGACATATTGTGAAAAAATACTTTATTTTTATCATACATATAACATTTTATGCAATATAACTCAACATTTATGGAATCTATTTATGGGATTCTTAGTTTCAAATTTTGATTACAACAAAATGTCATAACACAAACTCCCGCCTCACATAATCTTACACGTTAGAGGTGTTACTTAATTCCTAAATAAGAAGCTAGGATATCCATAAATACCTCAGGGATAATATTCATTTTCAACAATTGATCATAATGTCCATTTTCAATTAAAAAATTAAAATGGTGAATTGGTGATGTTCAGAAAAAATAATACATTCATTAATGAAAAATAGAAATTAAATTTATACAATTTTTTCCACTACATAATTAGATTAATCTATAAGTATTTTATTTATTCTCACACTATTACATATATTAGAAAATAAATGGTATATGGATGATTGAACTGAACATATTGTTAACCACTAGTATATTTGTATCTTAATGCATTAAATTTTATAAAAAAAAATTTCCTACTCCAATAAATGAAATACTACATTTGAGAAAGAATAAGGGTATAAATTATGAAAATAGATATCATTAAACTAAATCAGGAAGGCTTGGTACATTGAAATAATATAATATCTAATTAGTTAATATATAAAATATTTTAATAATGGAAATAATTTTCATAAATTAAATGATTGTTCATGTCAGTTGGAGAAAAAAATTCAACGTAATTTTATGTTCAAACCCATTCATGATGCATATGATTTCATACTATAAAATCCCAATTTTTCTGTCATTACTGTTTCAATCAATCTATCAATCCATAGATATGGATTGTAATATTTTCTCCATTTCAAAGATTTCATCATAACCTAATTTAATCTATTATTAAATAAATTAAATATTTTTCATTGAAAATATTCTATATTCAAAAAATAATATAAAACTATATGTTGAGATATTTTACCATTACAGAAAACCATAATTTCTCCTTCCCCTTTATTTAGATAAAAATAAAATAATTATATAAAATTATAAACCTCCCATTGCTCTAAAATTCAATATAACTGGTAAACTATGTACCATTTGGTCCTGTTGGGTTATTTTTATCATCAAAATTTATTTGTATTCTCTATTATCTAGTAGAATGTTTCATCTTCTTTATCTATTTATTGCCCATTTTACTAATCCATGATTCAAATTCCTCTATTGAATAAGTATTGATCTACTCTGTATGAGGCATATCGGTAGTCCTACAATTATTTTTTATAAAGTAAATTTTTTCTTTAAATAAATAAAGATATACTGAAAATTAATTATTTTGAAAAAATACCTACACCATGATAAAGGTTCATCTTCTACTGTATTTTTCAATTAAATAGGAAAAGTAATGAAATATTATGTACAATGTTATTATTTGAAAAAACATAATATTTAAAATTAATTATTACAAAATAAATATGTTAGTTAAAATATATTGTCACACATGTGTATGTTTCAAATAATATTTATTTCATGATTCTTAAATGAAAACTTTTCAGGTTAAACTTTTAAATGAAAACATGAATTCATATATCATAGAATCATTAATAAATTGAAACATCACTATTTAAAAATAAATTATATTAAAAAAATTAGCCAATATATTATGATGTATATCAGTTTTTCCAAATATAAAAATTCCCAAAAAATAACTGATAAATTCAAGAAACGTGTTGACGATTTCATGTAATATTAAAAAATATAGAAAATAGGAATTGGATTTTATTTAAATGCATGGACTATTTGAATATCATTAAATTAGGGTATATATAAGTCAATAACCATATTTATTTAGATTTTTTATGTAGTAATTATTCAAAATTGACATGGAATGGTGAAATAGAAAATATATCATGATATAATATTAATGATATGTTCAACATGAGACATAGAAAACCTTGGTAATTAATTCGTGATGATGTGGATGAAACTGTTGAAAAAAATGTTAATTGTTTAAAAAATTGTAAAATGAAATTTAAAATGCACATGAAATGTCTTGAAGTTATGTGGTGGAATGTGATAATCTAGATTATATATTATTTTAGGATCTAGTGGTTATCAATAAATTTTTATTGGAAATGTGGAACAATTGTTGGATTTTGTGGTTCATGATAGCTTCACATATTTTTTGGTGTGGAGGCATGAAGTTGGATATTTTTGGTTCATCTGTTTTCAAATACACTATATCATGGAGTGGTGTTTATTTTAAGGTTTCCAAATGAGGGATTAAAATCTATTATGTTATCATGGCCATTGTTCCATTTTCATTTTTTTGAGTGTATTGGATCTTACAATTGACAATATGGTTTTTTATGGACGTGATTTTTACCAGGAACCAATATTCTGTGGCCAAATCCATTACACAATTGTGTTTTCTATTTTAAGAACAATTTTTTTGTTACAAATTCATAAGCCTGTATGATATGTTATTCGTGAATGAATATAAATACATGAAGGCACTTGAATCTACCATTATATCATACCATCATCTAGATTATATGTAGACACTTTGGTGTTTAAAATATTTCTTATATCCCTAAAACTCATGGCTACAACCATGATGATGGGGGACAAAATTTTTATGTCTCCGGTGAGTTTTCATAGTTTTTTTCTCTGTACTTTCTGTGTTGTTATAATATCTAAAACTATGTTGATATATCAATATATGAACCTGATATAGAAACACATTTATTATAATTTTGGATTTGTTCTTATGAATCTTTGTTTGCATTCTTGATCCTGTTTGTGTTATAATGTGAATGAAACATCACTTCAAGATGGGATTCATAGTCTATCATCATAAATACATGTGTAGGATGTTATATATTATTCAAGGGCCTAGTATAACATTTTTACACTTATGTAATACTTATATGGAATGTCATATTTTAAATTTCCAAATATTTATCTCAAGTTATTTTATATCATGGGAAACATTTATGCTATTTGATTCCATGAGTATGTATACGTATATTATTATATGATGTTTCCTTTTTATCACATTTATATGTAAATTACTATTAATTTTCATGAATAAATTCTCTATTCTACATATATTTCTATTAATATGTAATGTGTAAGTAACTTTATTTTATAATTATTTAATGGGTACTCAAAATCCAAGTGGAATATTATTTTAATATATACCCTACAGGGGGGTTTCTAGCATCATGAAATGTTTATGATGATATAAATTAATATATCATATTTTCATAAACACAATGAATAATAACCCATGGAAGATGAAGTAGCGGTTTGGTGGTTTTAGGACCTACTATAATGACCCTGTCCAATTATCCCGAAGCAAGTCTATTATATATTATATTATCAAAAGATATAACTAATTTCTTCCTGAAGGAAAAAATAATAATAGTATTGGTAAATTAAATAAATATATAATTCCCATATTATATTTTTATAAATAAAATTAATGCATATTTTCTTTTTAAAATAAAATTTTTCCCTATAGCATATCCACACATATCATTGTTAGTACAATCCATAGATTCATGGGAATGGAAAAAATATTGTTGATATCAGAAGATTAATAAGATTTTACTTTAGTTGAATATATCATGAATCAATAAACACAGTCATGAAAAGTAAACTAATTGATCACATATTCCATTTAAATAATTTGACTAGAATAATCATTTCTAAAAGAAGAATAACTATTAAAATATTCCATTTAAAAAACATCACCATCATTACAAGATAATTTACAATAAATATGGCTATCAAACTAACATAAAACACATGACATTTAGTAAATAAACTTTAAATTAAATAAATCCATTGATAATTTCATTCAGTTATGGGAATATATATATCCCCTCCATTATTTTGTTGTTTTTAACATCATTTTATAATATATTTTTATTTAGGAGAGGAAATAAATAATAGCTTCACCATATTTTAAAAAAAACAATCATATAAACATTAACAAATGACAACCTTAAAGGTCTTTCAATGTCATTTTATATTTAAAAGTGGACATTGAAAAAATCATTCCAAATACATTTTACTATGAAACCATTATGGAAACTAATTCATTGATTGTTCAACATTTTTTTTATATAACCCATATAAAATGATATTTTATTATATGTCAGTTTCTAAATAAAAAAATATTTAAAGATGAATAATTTTTTTAAAAGGAATACCGTTAATCTCATTTCCCATGTTTAAAAACATGTAAAAAATATATATAGTAATGAAAATGAAACTAACTACTATTTATTTTATAAAATAATTTATATATTGGATGAATTACCCCTGTACCTCTCTATAGAATCATAAATAATTTTTAATTCCAACCCATGACCTCAATATAAATAAAAATGTTGATAACATGAATGAATCTGATTAATATAATACCCATCCACATCATCAAAAATATGTGAATATACCTAAAACATTGATACCCAGAAACTTCATCAAACATTGAAATAGTTATTATCATTTACATTCATATAATAAATGATACATGTGAAACTCTATGTAATGTAATGTGAACCTGAAACGTGTTAGAGTGAAGGCTCAATAGTAACCATAGAGAGATGTCAACAATCAAAATTGAATACTAAATTGTATTCATCTGATAAAGCATATACTATTTGCAAAATATATAATATATTAAAATAAAAAATTACACTTATACAATAAAATAAAAATTTTAACATAACAAAATAAAAAATTATAATTGAAAATGTTTTTTTGTTATCTCAATAAATTCATTATAAACTCATTAAAATAAAAAAAATATTGACGATAATTATAAAATATAATCCATTAAATTAATCTAGTTAATTCAATGATGTCAAACACCGAGTATAATAAAACAATTAGATTAGAAAAAAAATTATTTAGAAATTTAATAATATATAAATACATTAAAACAGTAAATAAACACTCATAAAAAAACTATATAATGCTTAAAAGTACATAAAACAAAATTACATTTACAAATTTACATCTATTATTTTTTTTGAAAGATTAAATGTAAAAAAACTTCATATATAACCAAGCTAGTTAAACTACCAGAACAATGATTATATATTTTCCAAAGTAATTTCAAAATTCATTTGAGATTATATCTACTGGTATACTAGAATCCACATGTTTTTAATATTTAACAAATTTAATAATGGGGAAAATTATTGATTTTCAGCATGAAATTTATAAATTTTAAAAGAAAAACATTGATTCAGATATTCAATTTTTTCCATTAAATATTGATTTAAATTATGAAACATCTAATCATCTAAGGTATTCTAAATGATCCATTTTTATAATATAGAAAATTTGGTACTATTTAAAAAATTGACTTGTTAAAAAGTTTATAATATTAATGTTAATGAATCATAAATACAATATTAATATCACTAACAATTTAAACGTATGTTATATTTTCTGTTTTAATTATCACAAATATGGATTATTTTAAAAAAATGCATTTCAAGTTTCATTTTTGTAGATAAATTAGTTGTTATGAGGCTTTAATATGAATATATAAAGAAACTGAAAAATATATAATATCCAACATATATTATAAAATATAAATATATTTACAAATAATTACATTTAGTTGATTTTATTTTACTTATGTATCGACAAATTGAAAATTGTTAAACATTTCCCATTATATATATTTTAATATATCAATTATCATAACACATATAAAAAATTATAATAAAGAATAATTATCATAATAATGAATAACACATACTTATTTATTTGACTTATAAAATATTGATAATCATCACCCAACAAATTATCGTTAAATAAAGAACAACCCAATAAAATCTAACTAAATATACCAAAAAAATAACAACAAAATTATTTTATATTTAATAAAAGAGAAGAACTTGAGAAATTTGATCGTATTAAAATAAATAGAATATACCAACATTAAAATAATTATAATTACTCATTTTTTAAACATAAATTAAAAAATTCATATAATATAATATAATATTTTACCAATCCTAAATATAAATAAGAAAAAATTAATCCTATAAAATGAAAAAGAACATAAAAACGTTTATAAAAATCTATTTTTTATTTACTAAAATTTTAAACATTAAATAAATTTGAAGTGCATTGTGTTGCATTTGTTGTCAATGAGGCATGAAGTTGTCTTGAAATGAATGGATGTCAAGGAGTCAATATGTGAATGTCAATGGATGTGATGGTGATGGTGATGAAGGAGAATGGCCATGGTACCAAGATGCATGTCACTTGGGAGATTCACTAAGTGGCATAGGAGATGTGGTTGAAACATTCTCTAGTAAAATCAGACGATTGTTGAGCTGTTCTTAGAGTTCCAAGAACTTGTATCAAGATTATACAAAGTCACAACATGATTAGAAGACCATGAATTGTCACTACAATGCATGAGGAGTTGAAGAAGCAAGATGATCCATCCACAACCATTGAGTGGATGAAGTAGATTGAAAGAAGTCCATGCACTAACACTTAGTGCATGTGAATATGAAGAAGTTCCAATTGATCTCTGATTAGATCAATGAAGATTCATTGAAGAATTATATGTGATTCATGAGATTCAGTTAAAGAAGTCCCTCCTAAGTATTGAACACATGTGGAAGAGGAGATGAAGAAGATAATTGATGATGAACCGTATGGAATTCCATTCCTAAGTAATGAATATACGTTGAAGATAATGAAGGAATTTCAAATGAAGAAGAAGAGAGGAAGAAGGCTTGGAGTGGCTTGGCATTTGGCTTATACTCATGGAGGACTTTGTTTTTGACAAAGTCTTATTCTATACTTTTCCAAAAAATATGGCCAGCCCGTGAGCACCTTGTGGGTTCAACCCCAAGGCTCATGTGGGCCTAAGGCGCCACGCCCAAGGGGGAACCCGTGGGGCGAGCTCAGGGCGGCAGGGGCGCACCCGCATACACCACAGAGGCACTGGGGCACGCCCGGAGGAGCGCAGGGGGCCGTGTATAAGCCCCCCGAGGGCACGCGGTGGTGAAACCCGCGCGCCGGAGGAGCATAGTGGGCGCTAGGAGCGCGCCCGCAGGAGCAGAGAGTGGGCGCAGAGCGCGCCCGCAGGGAGAACACGGTGTGGGGCGGCACCGTGGAGGGAGAAGATTCAACTGGCGGGTTGAGGCAGCGCCAGGGTTATAAGCCGCGGCAAAATCCCGCGCCGTTTCGATGTGGGACGCGTATTTTTCACCGGGAGCAAATCTCCGCTGTCCGAGCAATCGCGCGCTCGATCTGGACCGCTCATCTGATCCGCCGCGCCCCCGATTTAATCCGGCCGTCCGATGTCTTTCGATCACCTGATCCGACGGCTCCTGGCTCATCTCCTTCGCCAAGGACACCCCGAAGCCACCCGCAGCCGCCGTCGAACCAGAGGCCACCCGAGCACCGATTTCGAGCTCCGGGCCACCATTTCCAACGCCGAAGGCTCCATTGAGTTCGTCTGGATGTACTGAACACAACCATGCGTAAAAATGGGAGTTCATGCAATGTATGGAGATTTTGGAGTTCGGCCGAAGGCAAACGAAGTGCCGAGGCCATGAGGATTATTGCTGTGCATGGTTTGTGCCAAAACAGAGGCCGTGCATGCGTTCTAAATCGCATGCACGAGGAGGAAAATAAGGAAAGAACCCGCGGTGGAAACTGAGGAGAAAAAAGAGATTTTACAGAAACTTGAGATCCGAAAATCTCGGTGGTTCAAGATTTTTCTCACGCGGATAAACCACCTCAGCCTCTGCCTATAAAAATGAGGTCGAGCCCTCTGTGCAGCTTGCTGAATTTTGGAGAAGTCCCGCGAGTGCCTTGCCTCGTGAAGAACAGCCTGCGCGCCCCCTGCGCGGCAGTGAAGCCCGGAGCCACCCCTTGGCTCCGTGAGATCCTTTTGCTCACTTCTTGTGCAAAAGAAGAAGGAGGAAGGGCAACGCGACCTTGCGCTCCCCCCTCTGTGCATCGCGCCCCCTTGCGCGGTTTGCACTTGCGCGCCCGCGGTGCCTTGCACCCGTGGCTTGCGCGGCCCTTGTGGCTTGAACCTTGCGCGGCAGGCAGTGTTGGAGTAGAGAAGGACACACCCCCTTGCGCGACTAGTTTGAGTTCGGGTGTGTGCAAGTGAAGGCCGAGACACTTGTGCTTGTGTGCCAAGTGAAGGAAGAATACCTACGGGTTGGTTGCATGCAAAAGAAAACAAAGAAGCCGTAGTCCTTGTGTTGGTATTCGGGTGTGTGAAAGAGGAGGCCGAGGCATGCCTTGTGTGTGCAAGTGGGTGAAGTGAAGACCACACATTTGTGTGTGTGTGCAAACTTGAAGAACCACCTACGGCCCAAGTGTGTGCAAGAATAAAGGAGTAGGCCAAGATCAAGTGTGTGCTAAAATAATATTATTTGTGTGTGCTAAGTGAGGAGGAAGAGCACACTTGACCGTGTGTGCATTTGAAGAGTCCGAGGGTTGTGACCTTGTGTGTGCACCAAGTGAAGACACATTTTTTGTATGCAAAATTGAAGAACAACCTACGGGTTAAGGGTGTGCAACAAGAAGAGGGAAGAGGCCAAAGTCAAGTGTGTGAAAAACAAAGAACAATTTATGTGTACATAAACAAGTGACAAAGAAGGCCGAACCTATGTGTGTGCACAAGAAGTGTGTGCTCACTTAGAATAAGAGGATAAGACCCACACAAAGTACAACACACTTTTAAGTGTGTAAACAAATAGAATTAAGTGTGTGAAGATTGTGAAGAAGGTGTGTGCTTAAAGTGACTACACCCTTTGTGGGTCTACTGCACCAAGAGGAAGAAAAGGAGAGTGCATGCATGCATGCATGCACGTGCACACGTGAACAGTGCTAAATCAGTGGTGTGCAACTGAGACTGGACCAGACCGAAGATAAAGATATTATTTGTCTGAGCATTCAGTAATTGGAGAGAAGCCGGGGCATCCTTAGAAGAAGGTGATAAAGCCCGAGCAAGATGAGAGGACCTGCTCACCACAAGTGATCAGAAGAAGAGCAAGGCCAGCAGCCTTTATCCCAAGCTGCTGAGGATACTTGAAGAACTTAAAGTGAAGAAGAGCTACTCGTGTGACTCGAGGAGCCAGGAGAAGACCCTGTGGGACTCAGGGAGAAGAAGTCTTCAGTGGGATTCTGGAGAAGGCCAGTGGGACTCTGGTAACACTGTGGGACGCAGTATAAAGACCCTCCTGTGGGACTCAGGAGAGATACAGTGAGACTCTGTATCGACCATTGTAATTTTAACAGGTTATAATGGAGAATCCATGCTGAGAGAGCATGGCAAGGATGTAGGCCTTTGGTGCCGAACCTTGTAAATCCTTGTGTCCTGTGCCTTTTCATTACTGCATTATCCGGGAAAGGTTTAGAGATACAAGAAGAGTGGATCGAGGATTTAACCAGCCATAGAGGTTTAATTGATTAAGAATCAATTAGTAAAAAGTTTTAAAGGATCACTGATTCACCCCCTCCCCCTCTCAGTGATTCACACTGATCTGGGCACTTCAATTGGTATCAGAGGCAGGTTACCTCTAAAAGATCCAAGAGAGTCTATATGGAGTGCAGATTTGAGGAAATGAAAGAACAGCCTCAAATGGAGATATCTGCCAAAACTAAGAAAAACAGAATGAAGAAACAGGCAAAGAAGATGAGGAAGAAGGTTGTTGCAATCAGATAAACTCCTTCTATGGAAAGAAATGTGAATGTCACATCAGATGACAATTCCTTTTATCATTCTTCTGATGAAGCCTGCTCTAGTTGTGATGAAGATGGAAGAAACAATGATCTTCCAAATGCAATCAAATATCTTCAGAAGAGAGTCCCCAAGGAAGTTGCAATGTGTATAGCTACAGGCCTCCTTGATCTTCAAGAAGAAAAATTACAGCTAGAAGATGAAGCCAATTCTCTGGAAGTCCAATTGGCTAAAAGGGTTGGCATAACCAACACTCTCAGAAGGATGGTGAATGCCAAAGATGAAACAGTTTCCCTTTGCAATGAAAGATATGAAGACACTGCTGAAGAATTGCAAAGAAGCCTTTCTGAGAAAGACATCTTTATGATAATGATCAAAGATGTTGTCCATGCACTGGAAAAGAGGCACAAAGTGTCAATGGTTGTCAGGGATGCTCAACTAGAAGACAAAGTCAAAAGGGTGAAGGAGCTTGACAACTCATTGCTTGAAATGAAGCAGATGCATGAAGACCAGATAAAACAGCTGGAAGAGAAATGGGAAGGAAGGCTGAGAACAGTTGAGGATGAGAAGAACTCCCTCAACATGAAGTGTTTAGAATTAGAGGTGATATTGAAAAATCAGCAATCACCCAAATCCAAAGCCTCCCAGTCAACTGAAAGGAGAAATGTTGCTACTCAAGTATGCTTTGAGAAGGATGATTCTAAGAGAAGGACATCCTCTAGTAAAAGTGCAACATCTTCTAAGAAGAAGGTACCATCCATACCATCTTGTACTGATGCTTCTAATAGTGTTTCTACTAAAAGTGCAGGATGGAAGAATAATTCCAAACAAATATGGATGAAGACAGTAAAGAAGCAGAGCTCTCCTGAAACAGCACAACAGGTCAAGAAAAGTACCCTAAAATCAGAAGGACTGAAGAAGTCAAGATTTGTGGGTTAATGTTGGTGTTGTAATAAGTATGGGCACTGTACAAAGGATTGTTGGTACAATCCACTAAATGTCAAAGCACAAAGGAAGCCCATGCCTAGGGGGAGCAAGCCAGAAGAAAAGAAGCAGCATCCACAGGTCCAGAGACATCTGTTTACTGCTAACAGATTTGGATTACTTGACAACATCTGGGATGGTTGCAAATGTGGTCAAAATGATACATGTCAATCTCCAACTGTATCCAAAGATGAAAAGAAGAGAAGATCACTGAACCTGGCTAAAATGGAATCCTTGGGAAGCAAGAAGAAGAAAGCTGAAAAAGCTTCCAAGAAGATGTTGAAAAAGGAAGAGAAGTCCTTGGAGTCTGAGTCCAAGAAGGGTGATGCATCCGGAAGGACCACCAAGAAATGCTTCTTCTGTGGAAAGAAAGGACACATCATGGACCTTTGTAAAGAAGCCATGAAACTAAATAGAAGCCAACTGAACTCCAAAAGACAATCAATCCAGAAGAAGAAGGGATTGATTGAAAATAAGTTGCCTAAGAAAGGTAGCTTAACAGCATCAAAAGAACCATGTGGAACTTCCAGAACTGGGGCCACCCTTCCAAATGATTTACTTGTCATATGGCCACATCAGTTGCAACTTGCCAAAGATCTGCAGAGAGCTGAAGATGAAGTTCTGGCAATTGCTAAAGCAAAAGGGAAGAAGAAGGTTTCACATGAAGATGTTTTGAGAACCACACCAGCACAATCATCAATGAAGATCAAATGTGCAAGTGTGAAGAATGGTGAAAATGGGACATCTCGGTTGAGAGAATCTTCTCAACCTTGTTGTTCACATTGATGAACCAAGGAGGTTCCATCTTATTCCCTTATACTATTGGTATTTACATGTGCTGACATTGCAGGGAATTGAAGATGATGATCATTCTCAGCTGGAGGATGGTTTGGACAGAATGGAGTGCACCCCTTGAGGGGGAGCCAATCTGGAGAAGATGGGATTCTGATATTTAATTCCATCTTGAGAAAAGTGAAGGTATTCCAATCATACTTTCATCCCTTGTTTCTTAATTGAGGCTATCTTGTCAATTAAGGGGGAGTATGGATTGAAGACAAATGGATGAAAGGGGGAGCATTATCATTGCACTGAACTTTCTAATGAGTTTTGTGAAGTGTGTGCAGGATTTAGCAATTCATTGAATATCTGAAAAATTTCAAGCCCCTTGAAGCATGATCTCACATGTTATAGTGAATGTGGACAGCATTGAGTTCCTTGGTCACATCACTCTTGTTTTCTACACCGGGTTAGCCCAAGTAGACTTAGAGCTGATTTACTAAAGGTTCATTGCTCAAGTGAACATGTGACATCATCCCTCTCTTAGTGCTTTTCAAGAAGATGCTATTCGAAGGGAGGAAGAGATATTTGTGAAAGAATACCACACCACACCTTTGCATTTGATTGCCAATAAGGGGGAGAAAATATTGGCACACATATTGACCCATTCATATGTGCTAAAGGAGTGTATTGACAACAAATAAAAAGGGGGAGATTGAAGTGCATTGTGTTGCATTTGTTGTCAATGAGGCATGAAGTTGTCTTGAAATGAATGGATGTCAAGGAGTCAAGATGTGAATGTCAAAGGATGTGATGGTGATGGTGATGAAGGAGAATGGCCATGGTACCAAGATGCATGTCACTTGGGAGATTCACTAAGTGGCATAGGAGATGTGGTTGAAACATTCTCTAGTAAAATCAGACGATTGTTGAGCTATTCTTAGAGTTCCAAGAACTTGTATCAAGATGATACAAAGTCACAACATGATTAGAAGACCATGCATTGTCACTACAATGCATGAGGAGTTGAAGAAGCAAGATGATCCATCCACAACCATTGAGTGGATGAAGTAGATTGAAAGAAGTCCATGCACTAACACTTAGTGCATGTGAATCTGAAGAAGTTCCAATTGATCTCTGATTAGATCAATAAAGATTCATTGAAGAATTATATGTGATTTATGAGATTCAGTTAAAGAAGTCCCTCCTAAGTATTGAACACATATGGAAGAGGAGATAAAGAAGATAATTGATGATGAACCGTTTGGAATTCCATTCCTAAGTAATGAATATACGTTGAAGATAATGGAGGAATTTCAAATGAAGAAGAAGAGAGGAAGAAGGCTTGGAGTGGCTTGGCAATTGGCTTATACTCATGGAGGACTTTGTTTTTGACAAAGTCTTATTCTATACTTTGCCAAAAAATATGGCCAGCCCGTGAGCACCTTGTGGGTTCAACCCCAAGGCTCATGTGGGCCTAAGGCGCCACGCCCAAGGGGGAACCCGTGGGGCGAGCTCAGGGCGGCAGGGGCGCACCCGCAGACACCACAGAGGCGCTGGGGCACTCCCGGAGGAGCGCAGGGGGCCGTGTATAAGCCCCCGAGGGCACGCGGTGGTGAAACCCGCGCGCCGGAGGAGCATAGTGGGCGCTAGGAGCGCGCCCGCAGGAGCAGAGAGTGGGCGCAGAGCGCGCCCGCAGGGAGAACACGGTGCGGGGCGGCACCGTGGAGGGAGAAGATTCAACTGGCGGGTTGAGGCAGCGCCAGGGTTATAAGCCGCGGCAAAATCCCGCGCCGTTTCGATGTGGGACGCGTATTTTTCACCGGGAGCAAATCTCCGCCGTCCGAGCAATCGCGCGCTCGATCTGGACCGCTCATCTGATCCGCCGCGCCCCCGATTTAATCCGGCCGTCCGATGTCTTTCGATCACCTGATCCGACGGCTCCCGGCTCATCTCCTTCGCCGAGGACACCCCGAAGCCACCCGCAGCCGCCGTCGAACCAGAGGCCACCCGAGCACAGATTTCGAGCTCCGGGCCACCATTTCCAACGCCGAAGGCTTTATTGAGTTCGTCTGGATGTACTGAACACAACCATGTGTAAAAATGGGAGTGCATGCAATGTATGGAGATTTTGGAGTTCGGCCGAAGGAAAACGAAGTGCCGAGGCCATGAGGATTATTGCTGTGCATGGTTTGTGCCAAAACAGAGGCCGTGCATGCGTTCTAAATCACATGCACGAGGAGGAAAATAAGGAAAGAACCCGCGGTGGAAACTGAGGAGAAAAACGAGATTTTACAGAAACTTGAGATCCGAAAATCTCGGTGGTTCAAGATTTTTCTCACGCGGATAAACCACCTCAGCCTCTGCCTATAAAAATGAGGCCGAGCCCTCTGTGCAGCTTGCTGAATTTTTGAGAAGTCCCGCGAGTGCCTTGCCTCGTGAAGAACAGCCTGCGCGCCCCCTGCGCGGTAGTGAAGCCCGGAGCCACCCCTTGGCTCCGTGAGATCCTTTTGCTCACTTCTTGTGCAAAAGAAGAAGGAGGAAGGGCAACGCGACCTTGCGAGCCCCCCTCTGTGCATCGCGCCCCCTTGCGCGGTTTGCACTTGCGCGCCCGCGGTGCCTTGCACCAGTGGCTTGCGCGGCCCTTGTGGCTTGAACCTTGCGCGGCAGGCAGTGTTGGAGTAGAGAAGGACACACCCCCTTGCGCGACTAGTTTGAGTTCGGGTGTGTGCAAGTGAAGGCCGAGACACTTGTGCTTGTGTGCCAAGTGAAGGAAGAATACCTACGGGTTGGTTGCATGCAAAAGAAAACAAAGAAGCCGTAGCCCTTGTGTTGGTATTCGGGTGTGTGAAAGAGGAGGCCGAGGCATGCCTTGTGTGTGCAAGTGGGTGAAGTGAAGACCACACATTTGTGTGTGTGTGCAAACTTGAAGAACCACCTACGGCCCAAGTGTGTGCAAGAATAAAGGAGTAGGCCAAGATCAAGTATGTGCTAAAAGAATATTATTTGTGTGTGCTAAGTGAGGAGGAAGAGCACACTTGACCGTGTGTGCATTTGAAGAGGCCGAGGGTTGTGACCTTGTGTGTACACCAAGTGAAGACACATTTTGTGTATGCAAAATTGAAGAACAACCTACGGGTTAAGGGTGTGCATCAAGAAGAGGGAAGAGGCCAAAGTCAAGTGTGTGCAAAACAAAGAACAATTTATGTGTACATAAACAAGTGACAAAGAAGGCCGAACCTATGTGTGTGCACAAGAAGTGTGTGCTCACTTAGAAGAAGAGGAGAAGACCCACACAAAGTACAACACACTTTTAAGTGTGTAAACAAATAGAATTAAGTGTGTGAAGATTGTGAAGAAGGTGTGTGCTTAAAGTGACTACACCCTTTGTGGGTCTACTGCACCAAGAGGAAGAAAAGGAGAGTGCATGCATGCATGCATGCACGTGCACACGTGAACAGTGCTAAATCAGTGGTGTGAAACTGAGACTGGACCAGACCGAAGATAAAGATATTATTTGTCTGAGCATTCAGTAATTGGAGAGAAGCCGGGGCATCCTTAGAAGAAGGTGATAAAGCCCGAGCAAGATGAGAGGACCTGCTCACCACAAGTGATCAGAAGAAGAGCAAGGCCAGCAGCCTTTATCCCAGGCTGCTGAGGATACTTGAAGAACTTAAAGTGAAGAAGAGCTACTCGTGTGACTCGAGGAGCCAGGAGAAGACCCTGTGGGACTCAGGGAGAAGAAGTCTTCAGTGGGATTCTGGAGCAGGCCAGTGGGACTCTGGTAACACTGTGGGACGCAGTATAAAGACCCTCCTATGGGACTCAGGAGAGATACATTGAGACTCTGTATCGACCATTGTAATTTTAACAGGTTATAATGGAGAATCCATGCTGAGAGAGCATGGCAAGGATGTAGGCCTTTGGTGCCGAACCTTGTACATCCTTGTGTCCTGTGCCTTTTCATTACTGCATTATCCGAGAAAGGTTGAGAGATACAAGAAGAGTGGATCGAGGCTTTAACCAGCCATAGAGGTTTAATTGATTAAGAATCAATTAGTAAAAAGTTTTAAAGGATCACTGATTCACCCCCTCCCCCTCTCAGTGATTCACACTGATCTGGGCACTTCAAAATTATATATACATTATTTTTTAATTCATATTTATGATTAAAATTTAAATTTTAAGAAAAATTCAACGATAGATTTTTATCTTCATCTGTAAATGAATCGACATCATTATAAATATGAAATAAAAATGAATATCATATGATTAAAAATAGGATAATTTGATATAAAACCTAAAATAATTAATACATCTAAAAATAACAAATTCAGTTGACATCTCAGTTTTCATTATCTCAAATGTGAATCACAAAAAAACAGTATTTTACCATTCAATTTTTTTGATTAAACCATTTCGATGAGTCATTATGAAGATAAAAATTACAATAAATTCTATATTTTTTTAAATAATATCTAATATGAAATATATATACAAATATTTAAATACATAGGATTTTTGTTGGCTATTCTATCATATGATGATCATTGAAGACCTTTTCCAATTACATTTTTTATTATATAAATTATGAAAACATGTATAACTTTAATTATTAGTAATTAAGAAAAAAATAAAAAAATATATTTAATATATCTTCTTTAAAAAATATCATATATATATATATATACTTGGACTAAAATAATAACATTATGAAAATAATAACACATGAAAATTAGACATAATATACAAACTAAAATTAGAAAATAATTTTTATAAGTAAATACTTCCTTAACATAAAATTAAATAGGATTTCCTGGAAAATATGAAACCTATTAAAAAATATAACAGACAATAACTAAGATGAAAATGAATTTATAATTACTCAATTTTTATAATTTAATTAAAAGATACAGACCTAACAATTTAATGACTTCTATATTGTGGATTATATTGTTTAAATCAATATACCTCTATATTATAGATAAAAACATTATAAAAATGAATACAATATAAAATCATAACTAATTAAATTACAATCAAAAACGTAATTTTTAATCTTTAATTAGAAGATATTTACAATATAATTAAAATATTAATCTTAATTTAGAAATACTTTTCTAATAAAAAATAAATATGTTTAATTTTTTCATTCTAATAAGACTCGTTATTATTAAAAATCTACACTAACAATGGATATTATACTATTAAAAATATAATATCTTTCAATAAATATTATAAATAATATTTATAATCATAACATATTTATTCATTGACCCAACAATGATTATATCATACATGTTTCTGGAAACATAATTACAACATTCTACCTTTCCTTTTTGATGAAGAAATTGTTGTTATAAAATAATAAAACGATAGTAAAAACATTCATATATATATAATAAAAAATAACTATTATTAATTATAAAATATATTTACCATTATATCCACATATTATATTGTCTTTGGATTCTTTGTTGACAAATTTATATTTGTTAAACTTTTTCCATGACCTTCATTTTCAAATATATCAACTAAAAAAACATGTACAAAAATTAAATTAAATATAATTAAATTATAAAAAATATTAATATTAAATTTCCATATTGGATTCTAAATTTTTAAAAAACCCTAAAATAATGCGAAAAACAGATTTAAGATGCATAAATTTTAAGAAAATTGGACAAATATCCAATGTCTTCTAAAATATAAACTGTTCATTTATAATGACAATATAAAAATCATAATCAATAATTGTAATATTTATATGTCCCATAATGTAATATAATAAATCATCACCCAATCATTTAATAGTATAATATCATAGATATATATACAACCCCGGAATGAATGTGGACATATTGCCCAATGAAATGAATTCTAGATCTGTATTACCATAAACACTAGTTTTCTCATTTTAAATCTGAATTGCCTTTAGATACATAATTTAAAATGTAATATAGTGGGTAACATGAATTCATAATCATTTCAGGAAATAATAATTGAAACAATAAATTAGTTATAGGGGAAAATATTATATCGTATGCACACTACTTTTATGAAAATTATCCAGATACATGATATCTTTTTTTAATATTCTAAATGGCTGGTATCATTAACATATACCAAACATCATCCCAAACCCATAAATATCATCCATTGAATATGAAACCTGGGATAATATTTTTTTTTATCAAATTAGAAATATAAAATTTTATTAATTTAATTGGTGTCTGAACCTTTTACTTATTTAATACTAATTTTCTTATTTTAGATGCTCTGATAATAAAAATTTGTGATGAAATTATATGTAATTTTTCTTTAAATGTAAAAAATATTTAAAAAATATCTGAAACATCATATTTTATATAATAATGATGTTTATTGAGTGTAATTTGTTTTAAAAATATTTCGATAATATCAAACACCGGTAACCTCTTTGATAGGAAATGTCAGTTATCTAGTTGGATAAATAATATCATGCACTGATATTCTTACCAGACCTAACATCATTATATATTTATTTAAATAATCCATAATTGTTTTTACATCTATTTATGATATAATATGTGAATTGGTATCTCTAAAATACAACTCAAAATATATTGTTGGTTCTAAATTTATTTGTGTAGGATCTATATAGGTAGGTTGTGTCGGATGGGCATCCTATGTAGCCTCTGCAGGTTCTGCAAGTTGTGCAAGCTACGCATGCTGTGATTAACTCACAAATATTTCAAGCATATCATTTACAACTGATTCGATCTAATCATCCAACTAATGTTCTTGTCTTTTTGTCTTAGAATTTAATTAATCTATTTATGGGACTCTTAATTTCATAATTTGATGACCAAAAACATTACCTACCCAAACACACACCTCACATCATATTACATTTTAAGGGTGTTCTAGCTTTCCTAAATTCGTATCTACGATGTCTATGAAACCCTAATTGAAAAATTAACATACAACTCTAGTTCTTGACAGTTATGTGGGACTGAAAAAGGAAAATGTTGTATCAGTGTTATCATGTTAAAAAATAAACAATTACATGGAAAACATTTATTTTTATACAATTTTATCAAGTACTTATTTTATTTAATCAGTAAAATTTATTCTTCTTCTTAATCATTCACATTTTATGAGTAATGTGGGATAGATTGCAACACGAATCAACTTATTCGTAACCACTTGTATATTGTTATCTTAATGAATCAATTATTTCCACATTAATTTTCCCCACCAATAAATGATACCCCAATGTGATAAAATACGTGTTTAAAAATTCTGAAACTGGATATATAGAGAGGATCATCTATAGACCTATTACCTAAAAATATAAAAATTAATTATTTGGTTATATAAAATAATTATCATTCCATAAATTTTTCATGATGATATTTGGTACGAATTTTATTCCATTTTTTTTAATATAAAACCTCATTAACAAGGAAAATGTATTCATTATATAATATCCCCATTTTATATTTTTTCTCAAATATATAATTCTTACCGCATCTAATGATTTTTGTAAACAATAATTTTATTTATTTAATAAATATAAAAATTTTAATTGGAATAAATTAAAATTTTCTCATTGAAAATATAGAATATTCTTAAAATAATATGAACATATATCAGTTTAGATATTTTAAAATTATGTCTTCCCACACATTCTCTTTCACCATTACTTTGATGGTCTTACAAACATTATATAAAAAGATACCCCTTCAACAACTCTTCATGGTGATATAAATTTTAAAATAGGTTTCATTTGGTCCAAATATGTTTTTATTAACATCAACATAAATTATTACTCTCTAGTATAATAAAAAATCTTCAAAATTAGTAAATTTATAATCCTCATTTTACCAACGCTAGATTTCAATTTCTCTACATATGAAGGTGAATAATCCTCCATAATTGGTGAATCGGTAGGGCTACAATTTTTTTTTCCAAATAAAATTTTTTCATTAAATTAAAATATTATTGAATATTTCATAATAGAAAATAATTCATTTTCCTTGATAAATTTTCCACTTCCTCTTTTTTGGATTTTGTAACAGGAAAATATAATGAAATTTTATGCGCCTAGATATAATAACAAAAATTAATATTTAAAAAAATTATTAGAAAAATAGGTAAGTTAAAATATTTTGTAACACGGGTGTACATCTAAAAAGAATTTAATTTACTGATTCATAATTAGAACATTATCATGTTAAACCATTTAATGTAAAAAGTAATTCAAAAATGATTGAATCGCTGATAAATTTGCATATAACATTTAAAAAATGTGATTATTATGATAAAACATTACCCAAATATTATGATTCATGTCATGTTTCACCATAAATAATGTTTAACCATGATATTTTAATATTAATTAAAGAATGAAAACGTATAAATTATCAAACACATATAAAAAAACTTCCAATAGATAATTAACAAATTATTTTTAATACGTAGTTTTCGAAAAATAAATAAAATATATATAATAACTAAAAAAATTAGGAGAGTAATTTAGTACATTTCTTTATCACTGCAATATTATAATTTCATATATGGAGAAATATTTCTACATTATATATTTTTTTATGATCCTGAAATAGCATAATATAAAATTATTCCTCATATAAATCCATAGTATCATTATCATCATAACCCAAATGAATTAACTTCCATTAACAAAAAACAGTTCATTAATCGTCTAATTGACCAATGACGTAAAATATTTGTCTTTAATGTGCCTCCTTGATATATGGTTCAACATTTTAACTAAATCGTTTCAAATAAACTACTCTAAATCCAAAATCAACATGTTTTGTACTAATAAAACTAACAATAAAGTAACAATTTAACCATGTAACTCATAATTTATTATATTAAATTTCATATATATTAATTATGAATAAAATATAAGTTATTGATAAAGAAATTTTGGTGTTACCCTTTTCACATGGAAAATGTAGAGCATTAGAACTGAACATAACCACAATATTTTGAACGGTGAAATTTCATCATGATTTTTTTCGTAAAATTTGTACCCATTAATTTCAAAATTTGACCATTTGATCTGTTTAAGAGATATCCCCACCCCGGAAAAATTTCAATTCTTCTATTGCATATATATCTATGATAACAATATCATTTTACCAAGAAACCAATTTCTTCTTATGCTAAATACTAATAAACTTTTCATTTCTTTTTTGATATAAAACCATTAATTCTATAATATGAGATGATATATATGATTTAACAACGTCTATTATTTTAAAATATTATTAATTTTCCTTCATCACTTCATCACATGGGCTAAAATTACCTTTGATCCTCAAATTACTCTACCTTTACTATGAACTATCATTTGTAATGATACAGCAATACAAATATGCAATGATTAATAAGAATAATCAATGTAAAACACAATCATCGATTATGATACATATTTAAGAACAATAAAAGACTCTAATATAGGAAATTTTTTTACATTTACCGTCAAACGTTTCATATATATTTCAAAAGGATATATTAATCAAAAATAAATGGACACACATATTCATATCTCAAAAACATGATGATTCGCTTGATGAACCATTATATCAAAACAAGTAGATGGAATTTACATTTCTAATGGTACTTGATTATAAGAAGCTTATATAATGATAAAATCAAAACAAATAGATGAATTTATTTTAAAAAAATGGATTTAAAGGTTATAACAAATCTTATGATAGTGTTTATGAATAGTATTACGAATATATCAAAAAATGAAACATGTATCATCTCATGCATCAATAAACAAAATCATGTTATTTCATACTTATTAATATACAACAATTAAATGAAACAACATTTTAATATTTTATGAATAGATAATGATTACATTGAAACCATGTAGACACTAAAAAATCAACCTCTCACACTTACATAATGTGTGAAAATATGGATGTAAATATGTTATGTTTCCAATCATAGTGGGGGGGAAATGTAGTTCCATAAATATCAATCCCAATTTTGTAAGAAATTCATAATTTGACTTCAATTTTATGTCTAATAAATTACGAATCATATTTTCACATATTTTTTTATCGATAGGATTAATATCAATGTAATTTTTATCTATTAAAATATCTAACAATGTAGTATGATAAAGGTAGAGTGTTTCTTCAATATATAATTTTAATTACTTAAACATCCTTTAATTCCATATGGTAAATCCAAATTTTCATGCCATCATACTATTAATAAAAATAAAATTGTCGGGGGGATGTTTATATTCCTATAATGATATAAATTTGGTTTTTAATATTTGATAAGGACAATAAATTTTAAAATATATCAGATTTCTCATGTACATAATATTTATTCAATTCGTCAATTCGAATATCAAATCCCTTCTCTAGAAAATGAAAATTATTTATTCCTCCTTAACATTGGATCTAAATATGATTCCATATATCGTAATGTCATTTATAGTTAACATTATATCGTCATGAAAAGGAAAATACTATTTATTGTATTCTCTCAAAACTATAACATATGTCACCCATAAAAGTATGATGTCCAAAATTATTGGTGAATGTTTCAGATAACTATAATTTTCATTCTGCTTTGGTTCATAAATAATTAATATAAAAAAACTATATTCATGCATATCTATGTGAAGAAGTCATAAATCACCAAAAAATACATTCCATGAAACCATGATGGCCTCTTTGACTCTGATATTGATTCAATCCATTTGTTCATAATACCATTTTCATATTAATGAAATCACATTAAAAATCAGGAAATTGTTTATATAATCTCTTAAACTATGGTGAATCAGGAGGGTGACATATATTACCATCAGAGACATTATAATCTATATTCCATCATATCATTTTTACATTAATTTAATTTCAAAATAGATTCTTTAAGTATGGAATTATTTGAGGGTACAAAATAGATTAATCAAGAGATTTTATTTGGGTACCTAAGAATGATTCAATGTTGAATTATTTGAATTATTGGGAGGTCTTATGAGATGAAATTATTAGAAAGTACTAAAATTTATTTTTCCTAAGTTAGATGTCCCAAATTTAGAATGAATCCATGTTTATTTATACATCCAACTTATTGAATGATGTCCCCTATCTTCAACATTTTAATAATTATTCGTATTATTTCTTATAATGGAGAAAATCATTGGTGATATAATTTATCTTATTATACATTAATACATTAGGGAATAATATTTTATGTTACTCATTATTGGAATATTAATGCATGTTGGCTTTTGGAAGAATATAATATTAATTATCATGAAACATATTTAAAAATTTATCACTCCACCCATTTCTTTCATTCATGTCATTTAATATGAAAACAACTAATAAAAATTTATATATAGAGAAAGCTAAGAATAAATGATTCTCATAATCTCTATACAAGAGTTTCATAGTTTTTTTTCAATGGTTTCAACACCTACATCTTTAATTAATTCTTCTACATGAACCACTATCACATTCAAATTATATTCATCAACATTAGATGAACAATTTCTCATTAAATCACCATTCTATATAAGAAATGTCAAATTATCAGTGAAACCAGAAAAATTTAGATTTTCAATGATTTCTAAGAGCATACGTTTTGTTTTTCCATACAAATCACATAAGTGAAAAATATTATATCTATGTTCATAATGATTTCACATAGAAAATTAAAACAAGTTGCCAATTATTTTTTCATATTCATTTGTGGTTCTTTGAAAATTTATACTATTATGATCCCTAAAATACCTAATATTACAATATAAATAATTAATATGTAAAAATATATAATTATTTAACTATTTATATGAAAAAATAAAATTTAAAAATTTAAAAACAAAATGATTTATCATCAAATTAAATATATATATGACTACTAAGAATCAAATTAACATTAAATCACTCCACAAAATAAATTTATTTATATAATTATATATATGTACTATGATTTATTATATTATTAATGTAATATTTATATTCTATTAAGTTTAAATATATTTTATTTAAACAACTATCACATAACACTACATAAGTTCTTCATAGATCCTTGTTAATAGTCATCAATATTCCACATAAGATAAACTATAATAAATGACATTGAATGTAAATTAATAATTTTCATTATCTATTGAAATGGTAAATGTTATAGGGTAAAAATTAGAGGTCAAATAAAGCATTGCATAAAATATGATGAAAATAGAAAGAACTCATGGGTTGAAATCCCCAAATACTATATAAAAATATTTTTTGCAAATCAATATTGAATTTATTTCAACTATAATATATTATCGAATCATTTAGAAAAAAGAACACCTCTAATAAATTAATAAAAAAATTTCCAACTTATAAGTTTCATAATAATATTCCAGAAAATAATTACCTCATCATATATTTGTTTTTGAAAATTCAATGGTGTGATTAAATTATGAAAATGACATTTAAAAATATTAATTAATATCCATAAATTTATTGATAACATATTATTTACATAGAACACAACTATTGATATGTGACTTGAATAAATCAGTAGCACAATATAGTGTTATTTTGAATAAATGTTAAGGTGGTTTTTATAATAAACCAATATTGATTTTAGTTGAAATTAATGAAATGATGTGATTTATTAAGTCATAAAATATATTTGAAATGTAATAATAATGTTTCATATATGAGTCTATATATAATTGATGTTAATCATAATATTCTAAAAAATATATAATTTGGACAGAATCAAAAATAAAAATAAATGTGCCTAAAATTTTCAACTAATATTCATATATTAAATCATTAAACAAACAATTTGATAATTCCATCAAATAAAAAAATTTATATAATTAAAAAAACATTACAAAAAAAATTAATTAATCAAAAAATAATGATAATAAAGAATATTTGATAAATCAAATACATTACTAGAAAATTAATTATTTTTTATAATTAAATATCTTATGAAGTCATTTGTCCAATATATATTTTTATCTATATTCAAAAACCGTTTTTTTCTAAAAACCAATCATTATTTTTAGAGTACAATTTTCTTTATTATAATTATTCAAGATTCATTAGTATAAAATTTTAATTTAATTCATCATGTTAATAAACATTAAAATTTTTAGATCTATTACTTATATATAAATGATAATAATTAACAATTATATATTTATCATTTTAAATTATTAATTATGTAGTGAATTTTAATTTTTTTAAATATGATTATGAAAAATGATTAATTTTTTTGATGTTTTATCTTATTATCATATTGATTTAATTAATTAAATATATTATTGTTACTTATTTATATTATGTTTTTTAAATTTTTTTATTTTTAATAAGAATTTAATTCTTTATCAAATAATATAATTTTAAAAAATAAATTTTAAATTTCCTTCTCTGTATAATTATATGTTTTAATGATCCCAATTGTTATAATAAAATTACTGAAATAACTTTATTATGATATATCAATACCAATTCATTGAAACATTCTTTTTCAATTCAGAATTTTATTATTTATAACAATATTTGTAATATAATTATTCATAGTCATTAAAATATTCATTAATTATGAATATTATTTGTAAAACTTAAAAGACATATAAAAAACATAATATTCTTTTTTGTATCTTGAATTATTATTAATTATAAAGTTTTGTAAAGATTAATTTTCAATTTATAATTAAATTTCATTTTTTTATTATTATTCTATGACTCTATTCTATGTTTCTTTAACATTGAATTTTTATATTTTTATTTATTTTATAATATGAAATAACTTTGATATGTCGTAAGAAATTAATATATTTATTGAATATATATATATATATTATTTATTTTTTAAATCATACGATATATATTTGTCTCAAACAAAAATAATTTTTGAATATTCAATTGAAATTCAAAAGTACTATTCATGAAAACACAATCCTAATAAAAATTCATATATTAGTTTTTTTATTAATATTATATTAACAATATGAAATGAAATCAAAATTATAAGATGAAAATAAATTAACTTCATAATAAAAAAATTATATAGGTTAGAGATTAATAATGAAAAATGGTTCCAAAATAAAAATATACTCACCTGAGGTTAGTGCCAGGGTGTATAGTTAAATATTGAATAATAATTTTTTCAAAAACAAGAAAAACAATAAAAACCTTCCACATATAGTTCTGGTTGACCAAAATACAGTTTACTAGAAATAAATTATTTCATGGATTCTGAACAAAGGATGCAAGATGATGCATTGAGGATCACTGATAATGAAATGAAAAATAATATATAAAAAAACCACCATCATAGATCATACTATGGTTGTTAGTTCAATGTTTGACCGAAATTGGGTTTGTGATAAATAAATCCTTCCTTAGATCATGATAATATAGACAAAAAGATGTTGAGGATCAACGATCTAGAATAGAATATTATAATGGATTATAATTGATTCAAACTGATGGTTAATATCATCGTGTGACTATGGGTGCCATCATTGATGAAGAGAATAATTATTTGGATAGAAAGAAATGAGGGGTTAAGACCATGATTGTTTTAAAGAGTTTGAATGTTATTTTGTTTTCAAAAAACCCAATGCAAAACATTTTCATGAACGTTGATATTATTTTTGAATAATTGGATTTTTAATGTTCTATAAAAAATAATTACAATCAGTTTTAGAAAAGATGTTAATAATTATACCTCATTAATTTTACTTTAAATTTCATTCAACAACAATTTTTATATGTTTTTATATAATATTTATCAACATTTTATAAGAAAAATACATTATAAACTTGATATTAAATCACGTATTATTCCTAGTGATTTTGAGAATGTCGTAAATAATAATAATTGAATTATTAAGGATGGAAAATATTAATCATTATAAATAATGTTCTTATGTACATGATACCTGTACTTTCAATACCATTCTAAATACAGTTTCAAATAATTAGATGAATCAATTATAATTTTATCCTGATGATTTTTCTTTATTGGACTACTGATTCATTTAGGTGGTACATAATTATTGTCACCACCCATTACTACATGTCCAAACCGTTCCTTATATTTTCGGTAATCTATTTCTCTCATTAACAATATGTCTAATCAACAAATATCCATATTGAGTAATGAACTTGGCTTTTTGAACATTTCACCAGTTAATAAAATAACTGCCAATAGAAACAACATATATATAAATGGGATATAGTATATATAATATAAATATCCCAAATTGTTAATATTGGTTTTTTGGTAATGATAATGTCCAACGATCATCGAAAAGAAAAAAAATCAATCAAATATTAATGAATATTAACTTTAATCAATAATCATAGTGTACATACTATCACTGTTAAAAATAATTATTATCTATGTAGTGGATGAACATATATATTATTAATAAAAAAAATCCCCAATAGATTATAATGGAATAATTGGGTTATGTCCTTGAATATTAGATATACCATTATAATATCATAAAAATTTGGGGGGATTATATGCATATCATTTTCAAAATAAATTTTTCAAAATAACACTATAGAAAAAAATTATTAGAATTATTATTGAAATTAAACATTGAAAATTAATTTTTTTTTCAAATTTATAATTCATAGCAGTAAAAAATTCTAGCCATGTTGTGTAGATTAAAATAATGACGTCATTCACATTGTTGGTAAAATCCAAATGGACCATGTCTTAAGAAATGAATTAATAGTCTATTCAATATTATTTTTATATAATACAAGGAATGAATTATTTATCAAATAATTTGGAATATGATTATATTATTTTTACATAATTTTTAGCAAAAATGTCTTTGGATGTTATATCATTTTCAACTGAAGAGATTAATAATTTTTATTTTTTCTAAATACTTTTTCTAAAAAGTTTTATCTACCACGGAGTAGGATATGGTTCTAATAAATAAAAAAAATATGGAATAACCAAATTAAATTTAAAAGAAATAATTTTATTATAATATTATAAAATAATTATATTCAATTGGAACTCAATTATAAACATTCTAAATTAAAATTTAATTGTGAAATTAATAATCCCATAGATCGTTTTTAATTGAAAATTAATCAATTAATTTACAATCTGTATAAAATGTAAATAAGGACAAAAGGTGTAAATAAATCATAATATAATAAAAATTATTTACACATATAATTTAATAATTCTAATTACAAAAAATATATAACATAATCCAATGAAAACAATTTGATTTGTGATATTCATTACCACTAATTAAATTTCATGTCAAATCCCTTTTGATGAAATAATTTTAATTAAATTGAAATAAACAATAATTATTATTGAATAACTATATTACATGTTAGAAATTTTGTATCTACATCATATATAATAATTTAGGTGTATGGTAATAAAATATTTCTCAATGTATAGAAATTGAGACAATTTTCATTAACTAAAATATTTCATTAGTTCAACAAGCAATAATTTCATGAATATTCCTGGATACATTGGTATAATAATAGCCAATCACAAAATGACATAGCCCAAATGGAATTATTGATCCCCGCATGTTAGTTACTATAAACAATCATCATACACAATAAGGTAAAGAACAAATTCTCCTAAAAACAACCAAGGAATCATATATGTATCAGCATTATCTAAGAGAAATCCAAAAGAAGATAGCAATAGATAAACAAGAAGGATTATAAAAACCCATATACGAAAAAATATAGTTCATAAAATTATTATTTCAAAACTCAAACATCCTGAAGGTATTAACACACTTATCCCAAATGCTCAACAACAACCACCTCCTTGCTTCTATGTTTCCCTTTACATGAACAAGGAAGAATAAAATATAAAAACTCCGGAAGGAAATGGTAAGTTATGAGAAAATGTCCCATAATTTACTCACTATGTTTTCCATAATAATATTCAATAGTAAATATATAATGACATGATTTCAATTTTAATCATAATTATAATACAAGTGAAATTAATTATTTAGATCAGAATATACTTTTCAATTCAAAATATTTAAAAATATCAAACCATGGATTCATAAAAAAATTTATAATATAGTGCTTATATAAAAGTACTCATTGGTAAAATACATCCAAAATCATTGTAATATATATAAGAAAAATAACTATGGTAATATTCCACGAGGAATGATAGTTTATTGGATCTGGGATCATTACACATCTCATATTGTGATCAAAGACATTTTCAAACACGCACCTCTGACATAAGAAAAATATTACCCATAAACATCCCAATGTGATATGGTTTTAAGATCGTTTTTTTAAAGAATAAATACATTATTAGGTCATTACTATCCCAACGTGTTGGTATCATATAACCCACATGCAACTGAGGATCGTATTTTTTGGGGGTTGTTTTTATTTGTTTTCATGATAGTTTTCATAGGTTTGTTTTTTTACTTCTTGTTATCTCAAATCATTTCTTATAGTTTTGATTCTATTAATGTTTTATTATATATCATGGTTGATGTTAAACTAGGATATTTCTCCTTGCTTTCCTCAGATGATTGGTTTTGATAATCTTGTTGAATCGAAGATAGCTTGGATGGGATGTAGAGGCTTGGTTCTTGCAAAGATTCTCCTGAAGTCAAAACAGAGAGATGTTTCTTTAGTGTCATGGTAGTGTCATGAATGAATAAATAGGTTTATCTCTTTTCATGTTCGATGGCACTAGGGAATCTTTGAGCTGGTGCAGGGTAAAATGAATGTGCTCTCCCTCAGGGCTCATTTTAACTATGCATTGTTTCTCCATGCGCTTGTGTGGATTTGATGGATGCAGCGGTGTGGTATTTTCTCCGGTGGAAATTATTTTTTGTTTTTGGTCTTTGAGGTTTTTGGTATTTTATGTTATGTATTTTTGTGCCTTGGGTATGTGTTTTTTTTTCTCCGCTTACACATTTTCTACCAAAGGGGATTTCTTTTTTATCTACATAATAAAGGGGATTGCCCAATAATTTCAAAAAAAATTGATAAAACCAATAATAGTTAATTATAATCTATATTTTAACCCAATTATCACATAATTCAATTTCAAAAACCCTTTTCACATTTTCCATTAAATTTATCCAAAACCCCAATTTCCAATTTCATTATAATTGGTGTGTTTTACCAAGATTTTTCATGAATCCGATTTAAAATTCGATATGAAATCAAATTGTGTTTTCATAATTTTATTTTGGTGTAATCTTAGTTATTCCATGAAATCAAGGATTTATTAAATTTTAAATCCATATGGAACTACATAACATTAATCATAGAATCATGTAACAAAACACATTCAAAGGGATTATCCAACAAGGAGAAATGGAAATATATATCATGGAATAAATATTATATAAATGAGAGAAAACAAATGTGTTTAGTTCCATCATAAACAAGGTTATCTATCAAACCGTATGTGGGAAATAATATGAGAGCGGTGGAGATGCAATAATAGAATAACACTTACTAGATATGGATTAAACTATTATTACAAAGCGTTGATAATCCTATGAAAGATTTTATAGGAGAAAAAATTGGTTCGTTAGAGACAAAAAAAACCTTTTCTTTCAATTAATCCCTATAATGTGTTGGGTGGGTGACGAAATAGTGGGTCAGAAAATTTATAATGAATTTTTAGAATTTGGATTCCAGCTCACATGTTTAGCTAGGAAGGGCCACTTGGTTTTCCAAATCATGATCCCTATCCATGTTCCCTTATGATGGGGTAAAAATTTTCTACATGTTTGGTAACCATATGGAAAACCATTGACTAACTATTAAAACCTCCATTGTTTGGGTTTTCATGGATTACAAAGGGTTGGTGCACAGTTTGGGAAAATCGAGAGCAACCCATGCATAGCGTAGAAATTTCGAAAAAATCCACATTTGACCCTAATAACCATATGATGGCTACAAACCAAAGAATATAAAAAAATTAAGATTGAGGAGTACCTAAAAAAATTAACAGGAAGTTTCATCCATGCCAACATTGAAAAAAAAATCCCTAAAAAGCCAGTTAAGAAGTGTCTATGTGATAAAAATGAGTCCACTGCATTCTCATCAATTAAACTCTCCCTAAAAATCCTCATAAGTATTAGAACTAAGATTACATGTCATTTGAAAAAAAGTTATAATCATACACAAACTATCAGGGTTTCAGAATCAGTTGTAATGATTTCATTCATTGACATGGTTAAATCAGGCTGAAAAATTAGATCACTGTACATCAAAACCTGATATTGAAAAAAATGTTATTCCATTATTAGGGATACATGGAACATATTATTTATTGATATCAACTCTAGATGAAGTAATATTTGTTAAGATACATTCTGTGTAATATGAAAATACTAAGAAGGTCGCACAAAACATGGATAAGGCATCACATGCCTCTCAATACATTACAGACCAAAATGAAGTGAATCATTCATGAACACAAGGCCATGAAGTGAAATATATAATTATCTGTAATGAAATTCAACATAATATTTCTTCTGGCTCACTCTGGTAAACATTCTCTAAAAAAACATTATATTGTTTACCATCTCTTATTCCATGCGTGTTACAAACAATAAAATTACAGAAATTTATGTCCAACACAACAATGATTTACATGGATGACTATACAAGCCCCTAAAGAATGAATTATGAACTTTGACTGGTAATGATATTTATATGAAAACACAGCCAGTCCTAAATGATCTTCCACATATCAATGAAAATCAATGTCATGTGAACTAGAAAATCATCAAGAGTCAATACAGCTCAATCACATTGGAATCTATACCTGGTTAATCTGTTGCATTCAAATGATCTTAATATCTAAGGGGGGCCTAGAGACCTCCTCAAAAAAAATATGTTAAATTGGGATCTCTATTTAATATTTTTCTAGATGGAACATCATTAAAATTGAAAATCTCACTCACAATGATATTTCCCCACTCCAAAACATTGGTTGTATTTGGAATGGCTACAATATGTGCTGATTAGGTTATCCAACCAATCACAACACATATCACATTATTCTTTTGTTGTTTATGTGAAATCATATCAAGAATGTCCAAAGAGATATAACACCACTTCCAAGTCAGCATTAGTAGTGGATGAATCAAGACCAAAGGTCTCTAATGAATGAACTTAACCAATTGAGAATTATAACAATTAGAGATAAATTCCACAATGTCTTCTTTCATACCTCACATTCCAAATATTTTATTCATAATGTAAAACATCATTATTGTTCCTGGTTTCAAATCCATCATGAATTTTTGGAAATCCCTATACATCATTTCTCATGAGTAAAATCACAAAAACCACATCCAAAAACAACTAATACACATCATAGAGAATATCCACTCAACAATAGTCTCCCCACTATAAATATAGTAACTAATTTGATAGAATTCATCATCATATTAATATTGCAGAAGATCCAACTCAATGAAAATTATAAGACTTCTAAAATATTGAAAAAAACACATAAAACACTATTTCCCAACTCCAATATTAAACTATGAAAAATAATACATCATATTACACATTGTAGAAGACTCTTTCACGACATGGATCAAATGTTTCTTGATTAACCAATATGTAATGACATTACCTTTTCCTAAGGTAATGTCAACTTAGAAATAAAAAAATAACATATATTCTTACAAACACATATTGTAATTATTCAAATATTTTTGAGAGAAGATATAATTCAGGATTTGGTGGTCAAAAAAAAGAGTTAACCATTCACTGAAAATATAATCTATCCAACTCTTATGATCATGAATTATAAAAATTAGTTCAAGGTCACAAGTCATAAAATTCTTTTCATGGGGAATATGTATCGATGATCAACAATCAACGATTTAATCACACTTTTTAATAACCCAATAAAAACCCAATCTAGATGCACCACATACCACATAGCCTTGAACCACCACTAGAGGAGTCATCATATACCACATAAGTTTATATGCTTTTCATATTAAAAAACTAACTATGATATTTCCCATCTGAAGAAAAAATTACTCCAATATAATTTTTTGTGGACATTAGAGATAAAAAATTAGGTGAATCATTTAAGAAATATTGATAATTTCTAAATAAACCAAATAATATATTAATCTCAAGACCATTCCAATGATGTACCCACGTCATAATAGATTACATCTTATTATGATCAATTATGATTCCATGTTCAATCACCGCTTTAATCAAGAACATCTCTTCCTAAATCCAGAGATCACATTTTTAGAAATGGGAATAATGTTAGTGATTTCTAAATAATTATATAATTTCTCTAAAATGAAATAAATGATCCTCCACTGACATTTACTAAATGCAGATGTAATCTAGAAAGACGTCCATGAAATTATCATTACCCCCATTAAATATATTTTTCATCCTTTTCCGAAATACAGTAGGAGAATTTTTCTGACCAAATGGCATAAAAAAGGTACTCATATTTTCAATACCTTCACTAGACGAAGGTTTTAAGAATAATTGATTTTTTATTATCAATTGTTAATAACCACATCGAAGAAAATTCATCAAAAAATAATTCTCCCCTTTCATTACTATAGCGGAGTTGGGTTTTCCGTAATCAACACATAGGCAAATTGACCCATCAAAAAATCAAGTCCAATATAACATATTCCTCCCTTGTTGACAGACAAGGTAATGTATATCCTTTCATTATAAGACCATCCAACCATTTTTTATACTGCTTAATTTTTGTAGGTAAAATAGGGAATGATGGAATAAAAAATGGTTGAGTACAAGACAGTTAATAAATAGAAAACTATACCTATAATACCCATAGGAAAGCAAAAAATTATGAATAAAAAATATCATCAACCGTGGAGAAAAATGGATGTGTATCATCAGTAAAACATTCCAAATAATTATAAAAAATGTACATATATTTTAATTTTCCCAAATAATGTTAAAAATATCCATCTCTACATGAAAATGGGTCTCATTCAACCTAATAGATACAACCCAAAAGATTTGGTGTCATAAAGGAGAACAATCAAAGATAAAAATATTAGGTATTTATTAGAAATTATCCAATCTATCCTAAAAATGTAATCTTGAGGATTCATTCTAAGAAACAAAAAAATCCAATGTGTAATAAATTTCCATATATGAGAAAACATAATATTGGTAATAAAGTCCCAGCTCTCACATTGTTCAAAAGAGTGAAATAATATCAGTATCATAATATAAATCATCTATAATATAATTTATAACATTCACAATAAGGATGGGAATGATACACTAATACGCACCTGTATCAAATAAATTAGTCTCAAAAGAGGAAGATATTGTGACTGTACCACTGAATGTCATTAGACCTATATCATCTTCCTACAAAGACTCTTCCACCACATGAGGAATATTTGTTTCAAATAAATGAGTCTATAAATATTATCTCTTGATGAATTTTATTTCACCATAGTAAACTAAAATTTTTATGATATTATTCCACTACATGGAGATGAATAGATATGAATGAACTTATAATTATGGCCCGAGAATCCACTGGAACAACATTTATTGGGTGTCATGGTTAAAACTTGTGTTGAGTGACCCTCTTCCACACACTATAGATGGTATAGAAGGAAACTTCTATCAATAACCTCCATGAGATTCATAACACAATATATTTCATTTAAAGGGTCTCACAAACCATCCACTATGTTAAAAAAGAATATCTGTCAAACCTGAACTACCATCCAAATCAAGTAAGACCATAAGTTCTTTATCGAATACATCATTATAAGAAGAGGGGTTTAGATGGAAATCCTTAGAAATAATAAAAAAAATTATGTCCAATTTTTAACCTTCTATTTTTCATCTTCACATTTGATAAAATATTGAGTAAAAATGCACATTATAGATGAATGGGTTCTCATATAACTTCATGGACCTATCATCATATATGAGTTTGCTAGTCACCATTTACATAGACATCCCCATAGACCGTATATAGAATGTTTCTTTAAAAAATCATTGAAGTAAATTCACAATAAAACCCCATTCTTCTTTTTCGTAACCATCATTTTCCACTATCTAATTTTAGTTTCATAATTCATTATGTTACCAAACATAAACGTAACAAAATTAGATGTTTTGAGGAATTCAATGAGATTCTATATCATTCACCACTAGTCCTCAGTCACTTGAGGGTCATTAGATCCTTGTAATGTTGGTTGTTTCTGATAATGGAAATCATGAGCATGATTATGAGATTCATCAATATGTGGTTACACAATTGGTGACTGAATTAAATTCATAGTGGGTTTATACAAAATAACATGGACAACATCTTCAACCACATTCCGGTTCACAACAGGATTTTTCAATGTGCTTCATCAAAATATTTCAACATTATCCTTTTTCTATGTCATCATGGAGGTTTGATACTACACCACATTAGAAATCAACATTGAAGTCAGCATAATATTAATTAGATACACACTGAAAACATAAAAACATAAAAATTTAATCCCCCAAGACAAATAATAATAATATTGTTATAAGGCCCCATGCCATAAAAACTTACATAATCATAATTTACGTTAAAAATTATCATTTTGGATATTTTTAGTTTTATAGTATTATATAATTAGTACATTATTAATATATATCATCCCATAATCATACAAGAGGATACTATGAAAATAATATCCATTTATTCCACCAAATTAGACCCTTTTATAAATAAAACATGATTTATTTTCCAAATAAAAATCTTCTAGACTACCCCTTTTCTTTTAATCATTCTTATATCTTTTGATAACAATTTAAAAACATAGGATGATAACAAAATGTCTGTAAGGGAAATAATAAAGGAATAAAACGTTAGTCCATGAATATTAATAAACACATTAAATCATAATAATCCTAAAAAAAATCATTGGAATCATAAATCATAATGTTATCTTATAGAGTCCATATCATACTTATATTATAGCTTTGATAGATACATATAAAGAAACCATCATGGATACATTTGGAATTCCTATCACACTATATTTTCTAAATATATATGTAGATTCCTTATCATATAAATATATCTGATTACACAATGCAATAGAGAGATATCTCGGGATCACTCACCTGTGTTTTATCAAGGATCCACCATGATACATAAGTAATTTTCTGTAGCCAAAACATAATCATAACACATCAATCAATGAATTTTAGAAAAAAAACATTTACACATTTCAATAAAATTATATAATTTCAAGATATTGATATAATCAATCAATTATCAAATACATTATCAATAACAGAATAGAGAAAATGAAAATATGGAATTTATAGTCATATTAAAAACAGTACATTTTGTAGAGTTATCCAAATACCAATTGATGGTCATGGAGGTGGAATGGTTTTTGTTACTGAATTAGTTAAAAACAAAAAATTCATTTTTTCATTTACTAAAATTATTCATTGAAAATTATTCCCATTTAAATTAATTGAATAAAATTTAAAGTAAAAGGGGTTGATTATACACAATATAAAAGACGTTGGTGTATATAATCAAAATGCGGCTCAATGAAAGGAGATTGATATGAAATCCATTACCTTGAGTATGACTCTTCACATACAAATTTTTTTATTCCTAAATAATTAAATAAGGTTAATTTGATATTTCTTGATAACATTTTCATGTTTATTATTCCTCTAATATAACTTATTAATATTTTATAAAAATTAAATTATTGTTATAGTAATTATCAGACATTTTGTCGATATTCGATACTTGTGTCGAAAATAAACATGGATTTGATGTCCATAGTCCATGCGGTCATAACTCTATCATCTCTAGAATATTATTCATGAAATAATTATCACTTTAAAAAATTAATCACACCTTTTAAATCAAACCAATAATTATGGTCATGAAAAATGACCAAAGTTTTATTAATGGAGACATTAGGCCATACATATCCCTGAGTTACTTTTTAATTTTCCATTGTTCATTAAGAAAATAAGGTAATTATTATTTTATCATCAAAAAATTATTATAATATTATTATCAACATTATAATATTTTAAATACACTTATATATGCCATAAATGACATAGGGTGAATAAAAATGATTTGTATCACTTCCTGGAGATGATAGTTTCCACGTACGCATGAACGTCATTATTGTTTTAATGAGATTGGAAGAGAATAATATAATTGGAATATAATTATATTAAAATGATAAATTTATCATGAATATCACATATTAATATTATTTCTATCATTATAAATGAACATTATTTATAATAATGGAAAGGGAACTAAATCTATATGTGGAGGTGATAATTCACACGTACACATGAACCATTAATTGTAGTCCCATTTGATGGAAGTGGAGATAAATTTAAGTTATGATATTAATATAATAATATATAATTATATTGAGGATACATGAGTTATTATTTCATCATTGTTGGATGATACTTGATTGAATTGGAAGAAGAAATGAAATTGAAATACATAATGAAAACAATACCTCCACTTCGGTTGATCACCATTGAAGAATAACTTAACACATAAAATAATGGTGTGATCCTTAAACTACATCCTAAAAACATGGTGATATATTATAGGAATGATTTCTATTAGAGATTTTTGGATCCAAATGGATTTGTAAATGAGATTATTAGAGAAGAGAGGGTGCCTTTAATATGATATGGTAGAGGCACCCTAGGAAACACTTACAATAATTTATTAATATAAATAAATTTTATAATTAAAATGATTCCAACATGAGATATGTTAAAGATAAGATGAGTATAGTTTGAAATTCTCATCCAATTAGTTTTAAAAATATATTGATTATATTTTAAAACTGACCTTTTCAATTGACACTTAATTATTCACTTTTAGTTTTAATTTTGGTAACAACATTATAAATGATAAGAGACATTAAATTTAACTTATATGGGGTAAATTTTCAATAAATGAACACATAATAAAATTTTAGACCTTTTCATAATAACTATGTAATTTTATATGATTTATAATTTTTTAAATTAAACAAATAAAATAGTATTTTTTTTAATTTATCGATTATATAAATTTTGAGACTATTAATTTTTTTGGATTTAAATAAATTCTAGATATAGAGATATATTATAAAAAATCCATTTAATAATCTTAAAAAATGTCATACACCCCAATAAAAATTATTTATGACACAAAATAAATCATATAATTTTTTTAATATTTATATGATCATTTGTTTGATTATGTCATTAATAATGAAATAAAAGCCTCATCATTGTGTCATACTTATATTTAATTATATAATGTCTAAAAATTATAAATAAAATATCATGTTGTAGGAAAAAAAATTAATTTATAATAAATATTTATAGTAGAATATATCACATATATAAATCCAGACTAAAACTGGTTTATTAAAAAGATATATGTTTATAATATATTTTATGTTAATTTAATTTAAAAGTTATAAGTGTCATTACCCCAAAAATATGGCATCCAATGGACAAATATCCATAAAATGGGAATTAATGGTCGACCACATCTCATAAAGTAGGATTAGGACAATTGTTAGGGTATTTGTTAGTGTTAGAATATTTTTTTACCCTTATTTTTCATATTTACCCTTTAACCAGGGTAAATAAAACTGATTGCCCATTTTACTATTATTCATGTCCAAAATTAAAAATGTAAGTATTTACATAATTTGATCAAAATAATTCAAAATATTGTAAAAAATGTTTTTATTCGAATCATAGAATATTCCATAATTAATTAGAAATTAATTTCCATTTTCAAAATGAGAAAACATGTTTTATAATAGTAAAAACAATCAAAACACTAACATGTGTTTATATCAAATTTCAATGTCAAATTACATAGAAAAAAATATATAGATAAAATTATAAAAAATAATTCAAAAAATCATTAACACTAATTAAAATTATAACCTAATTATGTAAATAATTTAGATGAAAATGTAGTTTGGAATGAACATGCGCTATTTTACACTATTTATTTAAATATGAATTTGATCAGAAAATTATAAAACTTTCATCCATGGTAATTTACGATACTCTAATTCCAAATAAGAAGATTATTTTTTCAAATATAATATATAAAAGTGACAAAAAATTAATTAAAATGTGTTCCCCATCAAAAGGTGATAAAACTAGCTTTAAAAAATATTTGTGTATTTTAAGCATAAAACTTGTTTTATTCTCATTTTAGTACTATAAAATTTCATAGATGAAATTAAAAACAAGTAATAAACCTGTTTAAAAATAATATTGATAGTTATGAGAAATCCATAAAATAACATATCTATGAGATTACTACCATTTTAAAAAACAATAGTAACAATGTAATATTTTTTGGTATAAATCTATTTTTTGTGAAATATAAGATTCTAGAGAAACCCGTTGTTTGATGTCATGTTTTCTATTAGAATCAGAGTCCCTATTATGTAAAATTATAATCTAAATCAAAAAAAATTGTACATTTGAAAATGTATTATTCTATAAATACCTGGGATGAGGCATCCTTACCACTATTTGGAAATTACATCCCCACGATTTTATTTAAATATTAATTATATGGGTGGTATTTCTCGCAGATAGAATTTTCAGATACCAATCATTCATATTCAACCTTATGTTTTATGAATAGAACATAAACCTAATGAATCACCTTTTTCCGTAGTACTTTCCCAAAATGGTCAATAATTTTGACTTTAGGTTCCCCAAAAGAATGATTTTATTCCAACTAAACTACTTCTAAACTCAAAAAAAGATATGGATCCAAAAAATACATTCTCAACATTAAAACATGAAAAAAACTATTTACCTAGAATAAAAATGGAGGTAAATACCCCATCTAGGCAATTGATCTGACTTTCTCCATGATTTCATTGGGTCCAATGCACTACGGACTCAGCTTTCACTTCTTTCCAAAACGCATCACAATTTTCTATTGTAAAACAATGATAAAGTCGTGATCATACACCTCAAAATAAAGATCATTCTTATGGTTATCCACATAAATTTTCTTCCTTCTTAGAGTTGTTCTCATGTATTTCTGGATCAGATAAACAGTTTCTTCTATCTCTTCTACAAATTTTGTTCCCATCGACTTCATTTAACCATACATCATCCCAAAAATCTAGATTTCGACACCATTTTCCAAATAACGACACAAATGGTTCCATCTGTATACTGGAATAAAAACTATAATTATAAGAAAACACATCCAAAGAAATATGTTGACCCCAAATTCCTGGTAAATCCATTGGACAAACACGTAGCATAGCCTCCAATGTCCAATTTTTTTATTATGACATCCCATATAAATGTTGATGAAAAAATGTACTGAAATTAAATTCAGAACCCAACAACATTTGATGGACTTTGGAAAAGATAAATGTGATGCACAGATCATTATCTAATTTGATATAGAGGGGAACCCCTGGTAAACTGACAATCTCTTTGTGATAGAACTGAAAATTTTGATCTAGAGACAAAGAATCTTGAATAGGAATAAATGGAGAAGGTTGATTCAATATATATACAATATCGCAAAATGCATTGTTACCTCGAGAATTATTTGGTAATACCACTTCGAAATACATGTACATATTCTTCCATTTCCACTCTGGTACAGGAAAAGCCTGATGCTTCCCTTTCGATAATTACCTTTCAGATTTAAACTGTTGAAAAGTAAAACACTTCTTAGTAATGTAAAAAATATATATTTGCATTCAATCCCACTAGTAAAACTCCTAATGATCTCTGAATATTTTATTAATACAAGTATGAACTGAAAATGGAGAAATTTGATCATCACGTAACAACTCTTTCTTTAACTGTGAATCACATGGCCCCCATAATATCCTTCAAATTCATAAAACACAATATTTTTCATTGTTAGATTCAGGTAACATAACCATATTAACCAACTCTACATTTTTTAAAATCACTATCCTTCATATGTACTTGGTTAATTCAATATAATGGAGACGATTTCATGAATCCTCAAACAAAATAGATGAATTTACTCCACCATCAACTTAATATACTATATTCCTCAAATCTATAATAAATGGTTCATTTTCTAAACAAGATATGGTTAATGTAGCATTACATTATTGATTCAAATCATATGTCACATTGTCTTCTTCTCCCATATGGTAATGAATCATAAAATCAAAATACATGATTAATTGTAGCCATAATCTTTGTCTCATGTTCAATTATTTCTGAGTAAATATATACTCAAACTTTTATGGTGAGTATATATTTGACAGTTTACTCCATACACTTGATGCCTCATAATTTTTAATGAAAAAATCAACAGTAGATAACTCAAAATAATGTTTAGGGAAATTTAACTTATGAGTTTCAACTAGAAAGAAGCATAAGCAATTACTTTATCATTTTGGATTAGGAAAAGACCAAATACGTTCAATGATGCTTCACTGTAGATAAACAATTCACCACTTCTGGAAGGTACTGTCAAAATAGAATCATACACCAATACTGTTTTCAATTTTGGAAAGAAATTCACCACATTTTTTCCCAGATGAACATAACACCTTCTCGAGTTAACATAGTCAGTGGGATAGATAATCGTGAATCATTCTTTATAGACCTCCAATAATAACCTTATAAACCAAGAAAACTATGAATCACGGTCATATTTATGGGTCATATCCATTTTTTAACAACTTTTGTATTAGCATGATAAACAATTATTCCATATATAGAAACAGTTTATCCATTGAATGAAATTTGTTGTATCCAAATTTCAAACATGGTAAATTTCCCATTTATTTTCATTTCCATTATGGTTTTCAAGACAACCCTTAAACGAGTTTCATTCTCCTCATTTATTTTAGAATATACCAAATTAAAATCAATAAATACAACAGAAATAATATTCAAGAACCCATTGAATATTATATTCATAAAATCCATGAATAGAATAGCTGTATTAGTAAACCTAAAAATAAAAAAAATTCCAATGACCATATCTAGTAAAAATAAAGGTTTCCAATTGTTTACATCAATTACAATAAACTGATGGTACCCTGACCTCAATTCAACCATATAAAAATATTAATCTCATGGGAGATAATAAAAAATCATCAATACAAAGAAAATGTTACTTATTCTTAATATTTATGCTATTCAGAGATCCTTAATCAATGTAATTCATCATAGACACAATATTCATTTTAACATACAAGATACGGGCACCATATAGTGATGCGCTAGGTCAAATAAATCATTTATCTAAAAACTCCTTATCATGACCCAACACTTCCAAGACATGGGAAGGGACTGAAAATAGCCATGTCCTTCCTTCATCAAGGTAAAAGAGAGATATGTCCCTCGAGTCCAACCTTTAGTAGGACCTAGAGTGGGTACCAGATCCAAATATATATAATTTCACATAAATGGATGGAATTTCAATTTTTTGGGAAAAATATCATTACATAAGATGGTAAATCTGAGAAAAACTAATACTAAAGGTAAATGTATATCCAATAATCCATTACCTCATGCATGTTCAAAAATAAAAATGACAAAAAGTAAGTAAAAACTCCCAAATAATATACCTATTAAAAATAAACAAAATGAGAACAAAAAATATCTTAACGCATGACCTAGTAATTTTCAGCACGGTCCTCAATGTACACCTAGAAACCAAAAAACAATTTAAGATATGTAGGGTGAGAAAAAATTTATACTCAATAGGGAAACAAAAGTTTCTCATGCACAAGTGAGGAGTTATTATAACGAACCATAATTTATATACATTGTTATTACATTAGAATTGAAGCATATTTATTACAACATATAACCAAACCATGGTAAGACTATATAGGTATAGTGTATTTAGAAACTGGGAAACACAAACAACTCGTTCACAAAGCTTCTACATTGTCTTCTGTTTATTTCATAATATCTAGAGTCCCTTTTGGCATATTCTACTTAATAACCTACTTCCTGACCTGGGGAAAAGAAAACATACAAGAGGGTGAGCTCAAATGCTCAGTAAAGGTAAAAAAATAAATATCAATAATATCATATTCATAAGAACAAAACATTATGAAAATATTAACCTGCAAAAGAGATCATAATATCATATCATGGGATAAATCATCCTGGATAAAGTCAATTATTGAACCCAGTTCACTCCTCGTTCCAGTCCTGTGTCACTGAACTAGACTAACTTTTCATTCCCACCATGTCTATCTCATGAGATATAAATGATTATCCAATGCATTGGAGGGAGATATAGGTCCCACCCATATCATAATGAAAGAATTCTTATGTGTTCCACAAAATCATAAATCATATATCATAGCATATCTCGTGTAATAAAAATGGGATTCTTAAATATCATGCCATCATAACATAAACCATATAAGATAAAAGGACATCATAAAAATAATTCCATCATAACATAGTCAATGTAAAATAGGGATGAAAACAGAACCCTATTTTATCTTATATGGAAAATAATTTTGATAAAACACTTGAACTCCATCCATGAGGAAAATAACCTTTCTAGTTCAAAAACATTTTTGCATTCTTAACAGGTAATGAAATTTTAACCTAAAAGAAGTTAACTAAAAATATTCTTGAAAAATTGTAAAGGAATATTCATGGAAATAATTTTCTATGAAATCATAAAAATCCATTCATTCCGTATAAGTTAAAAAACATTCTCTTCATACTTTGGCCCGAAAAGTCAAAAAGTACCTCATACTGAAAACGACAAATGATTCCTTTCAGATATTTTACTTAAAATTCAACAATATGTAAAATTTAATTTAATCAATTTTAGGAGGATAGTAATAATATTAAATATTGATGAAACATGGATGTGGATGATAAATATGCCCCAGTAAATTCTGAACTATAAACAGTCTCGGAATAAAAATTAGATTGTGAGTTTATCGCATACCTTAGGGCTGATATGCTTTATATGTATCTGAACCTCCTGTATAATTATTTAAAAAACATAATTGTCTTATTCCAGAATCATATTCATTGTTATGATATCATATATGGTCATATTTTTATCTTCTTATTAGTAATATTTCATTGCTACTTGTTATTCGGGTGTTTATTGCTTTATGTTCTTATGCATGTTTTGTCGAATAAATTCTTCTTTCTATTTTTAGGTTATAGTGAAATCATTTACATAATGGTATTTGAACAGTATATATCATAATTATTCATTAAATTTGTTTATATAATCACTGTTTAATGAAGATCATGTAGAACGAATCACATCGTGCCGTGGAGACGGTAATCCGTACTTACGCACGAGCGGCAATATCGTTCCCATGATTGTGGAAAGGTATTGAAGTGTATGGTGTATAATATTTTAGAATCAATATCATTTTAAATTAATCATATATAGTTATTTCTTCCATTTTTATACCCATCCATGTAAGGTGGTGGTGGAAAAACAGATTACACCACGGCGTGGAGATGGTATTCCGTACGTACGCACGCGCGGTGATTTGTTTTTCCATAGGATGGATCGAGGGTGAAATATTTTCGTTTCATATTTATAATAACATATCAGTATATGATTGGTACTGATGTAATTACTTTATTATGAAACAACAAAAGAAGATGAAGTAGAAGAAGATATGAATTTGAAAGAATCGGTAAAGGATATTACCTCTTCTTCGACACGCCTCTTTGAAACCTCCTATTAGGATACTAAAATTTGTATTTGAAGAAGACCAGGACCGCTAGATTTTTGATAGGTAATTTTAGAAGGGAAATGGGTATGAGTTGGGTGAGCTTGAAGGCTCAAAGTTGTGTAAAGAGGATAGGGATGAGGTTCCCTTTTATAAGGGAGGAGAGGGGCACCATTGGAAACATAATAAATATTAATTTATAATAAATCCAAAACCCACTTTAAAAACCCCAAAAAATGACTCCAATCTGAAGGTTAATTGATATATGGTAGTAATATCATCAACCAATATAATTTAGACATGATGTAAATTTATTTTAAACATAATCAACTTGATTTATTCTTATTTAATCTATTTAATTTTATTTGTGATAATAATATTGTAAATTTTAAATCATTATAAATAATTAATTATAGGTTGTTAATTTTCCATAATTAAATAAAGTACTACATTTTCGACCATAAAATTTTTAATTTATAATTTTTAATATTTTTGTGAGTTTTAAATCAGTTTATAATATGTAATTTTTATAAAATAACAATAGTGTCAAGTTTGACACAATTCGTTTATTTGAATTTAAATATAATATACAAAGAAGATATATTCAAAATAAAATATTTAATAGATTGCTAAAATTTCATTTTTATCTATAAAATTAGTGGAGCACATTAAATATTTCATATAATATTTATTTTAATACTTTTAAAATTATTAATTTGATATTTCAATCAATAAAATAATTTCAGCATCACTATTGTGTAATAATTAATGACAACTATTTACTCCCTAAAAATTTTAAATAAATTAATATGATGTAGATAATTTTATTATCTTTCTGATATCTATTTATATACGATGTTTTATGAAGTTTATCACTAAATTAAAATTATTACACTTATAAGATTATAGGGAGTGACATGTTGTCACTTTCTTTGGTTTTAATAATAATTATATTATTTCATGGTCAAAAGTCCATGAAATGAATATAGTTCGACCCTTAGGTTATATGTGGAGACTTTTATTCATCCAATAGTATTTTGGAAAGTTTTAGGGTTCTTTTATAATATTATTTTTACCCTTAATTGAATGGTTTACCTTTAACTACAGTAAAAAAATAACCACAGATACAATTCATAATATCAAAAAGAATAAAACTAACCTATTTACATAATATGTACCCACTGAATTTAAATATGGAAACCATTTTTTAAAATTAAAAACATAGAAGTTGTAGTAATAATTTTAAAATTAATTCAATTGTTAAGAAAACGATTTTTTAAAGTTAAAACACTTCCAAAGATTAAAATGTTTCTACCTATGAATTCTATGTAAAATTAATGGTAATGACATAAATTATATTAAATTGTAAAACAATATTCTATTTATACTTTAAAACCATTAAATATTCTAATTTTACCATATAAATTATTGCGATGAAAAAAGTTGTTTTTAATTAAAATATAGCGTGTTTTTACTATTCATTAAAATATAAAAGTATTCAGAATAATATGTAAAATTTATCCAAATTAAATTTTTATATTCTGGTTCTAAAGAAGAATGTTATTTTGTCCAATTGAACTTATAAACCTGTCATAAACTATATTTAATGTGGGTGCGCCATCAAAAGGCGACAAAACTGTAGTTTTTGAAAAATAATTATTTTACCCGAAAAATTTATTTTGTTCTCATACCATGTTCTAGAAGATGTGAAAGATGAATAATAATGTTATAAAATTAAAAATTTAGTTAATACTATTAATAACAGAATTTTTATATAATATTTTAATAACATATTTTTGTTTAGTGAAACTCGATATTGCGTACAACACACGCTATCGAGGATGGTTTCTTTTGCGCATAACACAAGCCATGATAGTATTGTTTGTTGTGAAATATTCCATTGATGTTGCGTATAACATAAGACATAAAAAAATATACTTCTCATAAAATATCAGGGTGTTACAATCTATCACCCTTAAAATAAATTTTGCCCTTGAAATTGGTCACTTCGTAGAAAACAGATGAGGATACCTCTCCCTCATCATATACTACAGCTCCCATGTAGCTTCTTCTAATTGGTGGTTCCTCCATAAAACTTTCACCAAGTGAGTGGTCTTTTTCTGTATAACTTTTCACTATGATCCGTAATCTATATCGGTTGTTCTTCATAAAAAAGATCTTTCTCCAGCGGTACAACTTCTGAGCTTAGTACATGTGAAGGATTGGTTATGTACTTTCTTAGGAGAGATACATGGAACACATCATGAACTTGAGAGAGATTAAATGGAAGTGAAAATATGTATGCTACCATCCCAACATGATCCAGTATTTTGAATGAACCGATATACCTAGGTCTCAACTTGCTTTATTTCCAAATCTAATTTCTCTCTTCCATGGAGATATTCGTATGAACACATTATCGCCCACTTCAAACTCTAGGTCTTTTTTTTCAGTTGTCAGCATAACTTTTTTGTCAACTCTGAGCTTCTCTTATGTGTTGTTGAATAGATCTGACCTTTTCTGCGATCTCATCAACAATATCAGGTCCTAATATCTTCCTTTCCCCAACTTCATCCCAGCATGTTGAAGGTCTGCATTTATTTACATAGAGATCTTTAAAAGGAGCCATCTGAATACCTGGAGTGAAAGCTATTATTATATGAAAATTACACCTATGGTAGGAGTTGATCCCAACCAACTTTGAAATTTATAGAGCAAGCTCTCAACATATCTTCTAGAGTTTGAATTTTCTTCTCAGACTGACCATCTGTCTGAGGATGATAAGCAGTGCTGAAACTAACCTCTTTATCTACATTATACTGAATACTTCGCCAGATCTTTGAGGTAAACATCATATCCTGATCAGATATAATTTAAAGTGGTACTCCATGAAATATTATCACTTCCTTTAAATATATCATGGAAAGATGATCCCGGGAGAAATCTTCTTTAATAGCAATGAAGTGTGCCGACTTCATAAGACGACCAACTATAACCCATATAGCATTATTTCCTTTGGATGTTTTAGGATGTCCAGTTACAAAGTCCATGGTGATGTTTTTCAATTTCCATTCTGGTATGGGTAATGGTTGTAACATCCCCTTAGACTTATGTCTCATAGCTTTAACATTTTGAAAAACAAAGCATCGAGAGACATATTCAGCAACATCTCTTTTTATGCAATCCCACCAGGTGTACACATTCAGGTCCCTATACATCTTCATGCTTCTATGATGAATAGAGAATGAAGAACTATGAGACTCATCCAGCAGCTCCTTCTTCAATTCTGTGATGGGAGGAACACAAACCCGATTCTTGAACCTTATTATCCAATCACAATCACGGTTTAATTCAGGAACATTTCTCACCTTCTTTTGTAACTCTACATCTTCATTCTGTGCCACTTCAATCCTCACATGAATAGATGGTTGAACATTCATTTGATAAAGATAATATATATCCCCGTTCATTATAAATCCAAGATCCATCCTTTGTAAATCCATAAATATTGGATCTTTGGTGATCCTCATCATGGATAAGCTAGAATGGTCTTGTCGGCATAATGCATCTGCCACCTTGTTTTCTTTCCCAGGGTGATAATTAATTGAGCAGTCGTAATCGTTAATTAACTCTAACCATATTCATTGGAGCATATTCAGCTTCTTTTCTGTGAAAATATACTTTAAACATTTATGATAGGTATAAATATCACAACTTTCACCATAAAGATAATGCCTCCATATTTTTAATGCAACGATTGTCGTGGCTCACTCCCAATCATGAGTTGGGTAATTTTGCTCATGGATTTTAAACTGTCATGAGGCATAAGCTATCCCCATATCATTTTCATGAAAACACACCCCAATCCCTTCTTGGATGCATCACTTTAGATCACAAAACTTTATCCACTACAAGTCAATGTGAGCACAGGTGCACTAGATAACCTTCTTTTTAACTCCATGATATTCTCTTCGCATTCCTCCATCCAAACAAACATAACTCCTTTTCTAGTCAACCTGGTGAGTGGATTAGATAAGCTTGAAAAATAATTCACAAAATGTCGATAATATCAAGACAAGCCAAGAGAACTTTGGATATCAGTAACTGTTATTGGTCTCGACCATCATTCGATAACCTCTATTTTTGCTGGATTCATAGATATCCCATCTTTTGAGATTATGTGACCCCAAAATGAAACTATTTGATGCCAAAATTCACACTAGGTAAATTTGGCATAAAGCTTCTCCTTTCTCAGGATCTTTAATACAATTCTCAAGTGATATTTATGTTCTTCCTTTCTCTTTGAATATACAAGAATATCATTTATAAAGTCTGCCACAAACGGATCAAGATAGTCTCTAAAGACTCTATTCATCAGATCGATGAAAATAGTAGGGGAATTAGTAATACCACATGGCATCACTATAAATTCATAGTTTCCATACCTTGTACCAAAATTCGTCATTGGTATATCCAATTTTTTGACCCTTAATTGATGATACCCTGAACAAAGTTCAATATTGGAAAAGTATTGAGCTCCCATTAGTTGGTCAAATAAGTCATCAATGCACGGAAGATTATATTTGTTCTTGATAGTGATCTTGTTACGTTATCTATAATCAATGTAGACTCTCATTGATCCATCTTTCTTCTTAACAAATAGAACTGGTTCTCCCCAAGGTGACGCACTAGGGTGTAAGAATCCTTATCAAGATTCTCTTGGTGTTTCTTCTTCAATTCAAGAAACTTAATTGGGGCCATTCTATAAGGTGTATTTGAAATAGGCATAGCACCAGGTATGAGTTCTATTGAAAACTCAACATCATGATTTGGTGGAAGACCTAGAAATTCCTCTGAAAAGACATCATTAAACTCCTGTACAATGGGTGTATTCTTAATTGTGAATTTCTCTCCAACTATTTGAGATAAATAACCTTAATTTAGTGGAATCAAGACCCATAAGACGGAAGAAATTTCAACTAGAAGGTCATGTTCATCCATGAATCAATAGATGATCATAGATTGATCTGGAATATGAAATGTGACTTCCCTTCTTTGGAAATTGGTATGAGATCCGTATAAAGAATTTCAATCCATGCCAAGAATCACATCAAATTCCACTATATGTAGGATCACAAGATTTGCAGGAAGCACTTTCCCACAAACATCAATCGGAGAAGAATTGTAAACTTAAGATGCGACCTTTGTGCCATTAGGGTTTGCCACAACTAACTAAACATCTAATTCTTGAGGTAATACAATGATACCCTTAGAAAATTCTTCAGAAATAAAATAGTCGGTGGATCCAGAATCAAATAAAACAGTTTCTACTTTAGATTGGATGGTATGTGTACCTTTCACTGCTTCGTTATCGTACTCAACATCGCCAATAGTAATTGTGTGCGACTTTCCTTTATTTTTCCCTTAAGAGTTTGTTGAAGTCGATCATCATCAACAAACCATGGATTTTGGAATTGATTTCCATAATTCCCCATCCCCTTGCACATGAGAACATTGAAGTGTTAGAGGTGTATTCTGTGTATCCCTTTCCTTGATAGCATCATTAGACATCTTCTCCACAATATTTAGACATTCAATTTCCCGATGACCTTCTTTTCCACACTTAAAATAATTTTCTTGTCCCTTTAAGAAAATACCCTCCTTGTTTCTTTCCACAATCTGAGAATAAAGTAAAACTCATCTTCTTTTTAGTGTGGTCTTTAGATTTTACTTCGAATTCCATTTTGCTCTTCTTATCAAACCCATTTGATTTATTGGTTACTCCAATATACATCTCAACCATGAGATCACATCGAACAATTTCCTCGTATCTATTGAAGTCCTTTATGGATAACACCCTTCGAAGACATGGTTTTACGCCATTGAAGAATCGATCAATTATACTCTTAGTTTGGATAATATTTCCGGAAGCGTACCTTGAATGTCTTGCTAAATTTTCACCATAGGGACTGACAAATTCTTCATTCTGTTCCTTCAGTTCAGGAAACACTTTCTCTATCTTTTTTCAAAGAATACGAGGGAAGTACTTATTGAAGAATAAGTTATCGAACTCTTCCCATTCCATGGACTCAATTTCATCACTTTGACTCGTATTATTGATAACATTTCACTATTGATCAGATTCACCTTCCAAATGATATACTGCTAAGATTACTTTATCATGCTCAGAACATTGAAGGACTAAAAATATCTTTTCAGTGGTACTGATCCCTTGTTCAGCCACTAATGGATCATAAGACCCACTGAATGAAGGTGGACACTGCCTCATGAAGGATTAAATAGAATTTTTCTCCTTCATTTTCTCATTTTTAAGTCCTTCATGATTCATAGATTGAGAATGTTGTGTGAGCATGGCTATAATATTTTGCATTCCGGCCCACATAATGTTTAGTTTCTTAGGCAGACAATCATTGCATTGTCCATCACATTTATCATAAACGTGGTTCCTTCGGGTTCCATACATTGACTAAATCCAAGAAGCATAGTGTGAGAAACAGTAATTACAATAGGAAAACCACATAATCAGTAATAAAATTTCACACTTTAGATCTTATCATAGGTTATTCATGGAAATTTCTAAAAAACTAAGATTATGTTCTATGATTAGACATCTCCTTAGGGTTCTTACAAAGGTTTTCACATCCTAGTTTCTGAAGGTTGACTATACCTTTCCTCTTATACCAACTATAATGACCCATACATTACATTCAATTTTATTACTTCAGAATTGAAGCATACTTATTACAACATATAAAAAAACAATGGTACGACTGTATAGGTATAGTGTCTTTAGAAACTGGGAAACATAAACAACTAGTTCACTAAGCATCTATAATGTCTCCCATTTATTTCATCATATCTAGAGTCCCTTTTGGCATATCCTACTTAATACCCTTCTTCCTCACCTGGGGAAAATAAAAAATACAAAAGGGTGAGCTCAAATACTATGTAAGGGCAAAAAAAAGAAATATAAATCATATCATATTCATAATAACATAACATTATGAAAATCATAACCTGTAAAAGAGATCATAACATCATATCATTGGATAAATCATAGTGGTGAAATGTAATCCCAATAATCATAACATAAAACATGAAACCTTGTGGAATACACAAATAATAATAGAAAATCATTTCATATTAGTCAGGACTCATTTCCAAGCCTATCATAGCATACAAATTCCATTACTGAACCGAGTTCACTTCTCGTTCCAGTCCTGTGTCACTGAACCATATTAACTTTCCGTTCCAGCCATGTCTGTCTCATGAGATAAAAATCTTTACCCAATTCAATCGAAGGAGATATAGGACCCACCCATCTCATAATGAAAACATTCTTATGTGTGCCACAAAATCATATATCATATATCATGGCATATCCCATGTAATAAAAATGGGATTTTTAAACATCATGCCATCATAACATAAACCATATTAGATAAATGGACTTCATAAAATTAATTCCATCATAACATAATCAATGTAAAAATAGGGATTTACACATAACCCTATTTTATCTTAGATAGAAAATAATTTTGATAAAACACTTGAACTCCAAACTTGAGGAAAACATCCATTCTACTTCAAAAACAATTTTCCTTTCTTAACAGGTCATGCAATTTTAAACTAAAAGAAGTTAATTAAAAATAAAATTGAAAACTTGTAAAGAAAGATTCATGGAAATAATGTTCTATGAAATCATAAAAATCTATTAATTCCATATAATTTAAAAAATACATTCTTCTGGTATATTGGCCACAAAAGTCAGAAATTACCTCGTACTGAAAAAGACAAAAGATTCCTTTCATATATTTTACTAAAAATTCACCAATAGGAAAAATTATATTTATTCATTTGTAGGAGGATATAAATAATATTAAATATTTAGGAAACATGGATGTGGATGATAAATATGCCCCAGTAAATTATGAAGTATAAACAGTCTCGTATAAAAATGAGATTGTGAGATTTTCCCTTACCTTAGGTTCGATATGCTTTGTATGTATCTGAACCTACTTTATAATTATTTAAAATTTTTCATTGACTTATTCCAGAATCATATTCATTGTTATGATATCATATATGTTCATATTCTTATCTTATAATTAGTAATATTTCGTTGCTAGTTGTTATTCGGGTGTTTATTGCTTTATGTTCTTATGCGTGTTTTGTCGAATAAATTCTTCTTCCTTTTTCTAGGTTATAGATACATCATTTTCATAATGGTATTTGAATAATATATATCATATTTATTTATTCAATTCGTTTATATAATCATGGATTAATGAAGATCTTGTAGAACGAATCACATCGAACCATGGAGATGGTAAGCCAAACGTACGCACGAGCGACGATATCGTTCCCATGATTTTAGAAATGTATTAAAGTGCATGGTGTATAATATTTTAGAATAAATATATATTTAAGATAATAATATATATTTATTTCTTCCATTATTATACCCATCCAAGTTAGGTGGTGGTGGAAAAACAGATTACACCACGGCTTAGAGATGGTATTCTGTAAGTACGCACGCGCGGTGATCTCATTTTATGTAGGATGGATCGAAGGTGAAATATGGTTGTTTTATATTTATAATAGAATATAAGTATACGAGTGATACTGATGTTATTACATTATTATGAAACTACAAATGAAGAGGAAGTAGAAGAAGAAATGAATTTGAAAGAATCAGTAAAGGATATTACCTCTTCTTCGACACGACTCTTTGAAACCTCCTCTTATGTTATTAAAATTGGTCTTTAAAGAAGACCAGGACCTCTAGAATGATTCTAGGGAAGTTGATAAGGGAAATTAGCATGGGTTGGCCAAGCTTGAAGGCTCAATGTATTGTAAAGAGGAGAAGGAGGAGGTGTCGTTTTATAAGGGATGACAGGGGCACCTTTGGAAACATAAGAAATATTAATTTATAATAAATCCAAAACCCACTTAAAAACCTCAAAAAACTGACTCAAATCAGAAAATTAAATGATATAGGGTTGTAATCTCATCAAAAAATAAAATATATACATGTTTAGAATTTATGTTAAACATTATCAACATGATTTATTCCCATTTAATCTATTTAATTTTATTTGTGGTAATAATATTCTAAATTTAAATCATTACAAATAATTACATAAATGTTTTTAATTGTCGATAATTGTATACTATACTATATTTTCGACCATATAAATTTTAATTTATAATTTATAAATATTTTTTTGATTTTTACACAATTTTATAATATGTTATTTTTATAAAATAACAATAGTGTCAATTTTGACCCTATTCATTTATTTGAATTTAAATAAAATATACATAGAAGATATGTTCGATCTAAAAGATTTAATAGATTCATAACATGTTATTTGTATCTATAAAATTAGTGGATCACATTAAATAGTTCTTATAATATTTATTTTAATACTTTTAAAAGCAGTTATTTGATATTTTAATTATCAAAATAATTTCAAATTCACTATTGTTTCATAATTTATGATAATTATTTAATCCCTAAAAATTATAAATAAATAAATATGATGTAGATAATTTTTTTATATTTCTTGTGTACTATTTGTATCTGATGTTTTATGTATTTTATCACTAAATTAATATTATTACACTTAGAAGATTTAAGAGAGTCATGTGCTGTCACTTTCTTTGGTTATAATAATAATTATATTATTTAATGGTCAAAAGTCCATTAAATGAATCTAGTCCAACCCTTAAGTGATATGGGTAGACTTTTATTTATCCAATAATATTTTTTAATGTGTTAGAGTAATTTTATAATCTTATTATTACCCTTAATTACCCGATTTCCCTTTAACTACAGTAAATAAAAATTACCGTAGTTACTATTCATAATATATAAAAAAATAAAAGTAACCTATTAAAATAATTTGGACCACTGAATTCAAATATGGAATACATTATTCAAAATTTAAAACATTGAAGTTGTAGTAAATAATTTAAAATTAATCTTGTTGTTAAGAAAACGAGTTTTAAAAGTTAAAAACATTTCCAAAGATTGAAATGTTTTAAGCTATGATTTCAATGTAAAATTAATTGTAACGACATACATTATATTAAATGGTAAGAATATATAATTTTTATACTATAAAACCAATCAATAATATAATTTATCCATATAAATTATTGCAATGAAAAAATGTGTTTTTAATTAAAATATACCGTGTTTTTACTATTCTATAAAATATAAAAGTTTTTAGAATAATATGAAAAATTTATCCAATGAAAATTTTTATATCCTGATTCTAAAAAAGAATTTTATTTTGTGAAATTGAACTTATAAACCTATCATAAACTAGATTTAATGTGTGTGCGCCATCATATGGCGACAAAACATCATTTTTTGAAAAATACTTATTTTACCCAAAAAATTTATTTCGTTCTCATACCATGTTCTAGAAAATGTGTAAGATGAATAATAATGTTATATAATTAAAAATTTAGTTAATACTATTCATAATGGCTAGTTTATATAATATCATAATAACATATTTTTTAGTGAAACTAAATATTGAGTACAACACACGCTATCGATGATGGTTTCTTTTGCGTATAACGCAATCCATGATAGTGTTGTGTGTAGTGAAAGTTTCCTTTGATGTTTCTAATAGCATAAGACATAAAAAAATATAATTATCATCAAATATCAGGGTGTTACAATTATACTAATTGAAAATGAGAAAAAAATAGAAACTCAAGCTCCTACAAAGGAATACTAGCTAGACCCACCTCACCAAGGCATAGTCACACATGTAATGCTAGAAAAAATAATGAAATAGTATTCTCACATTGATATTTGGGTACCCCCCCTCCCCTTTACTATTTAACTCCTCGTGCCTAGCTATCTAATGTCTTGATGCAGCCACTCTTCCCACACACGGTCCCACTACCAAATCTTGCCTGCACACACTTGGGCCTCAAACCGAACACTACCACACCGACAAAAACATGGTCCACAACAACCACCAACACACCTGATGTCTCCTGGGCCTCAACAGTAGCATATTATGACCCGAAGACACATTGACCTCATCCCGAAGATACATGGGAAAACAATCCCAGCCCACATACCCCTAGGCCCCTCGCTCAAATCAGACCCTTCCCCAATGATTCTTGGTCTGTGGTAAACCTCAGTCCATTACAGCCTATCCGGATATGACTGAGAGACATGTTCCGTAAGATGGTGTGATAAAGAAACTTAGTAACCAACCATCCATTCCCCCACTGGTATGTTAGGAAAGGCACCCTCCACCATTAATTAGAGTTGTCGGTACATGGTGCTCAATAAGGGGGGGGTGCATGTCTGAAAAATATGTAAATTAAATATATATATATATATATATATATATATTCGAACACTCATCCCCAACATACAATTTTCACAAAAATATATAAAAAGACAACACTAACACCAATTTTGCGGCTACTCCTACTTGCACAACCACATAAAAGCCACTTCCAAATCTCTACCCATCCCCCTTTTGTTCAATTTTTGATTAATTATTTTATAGGACATAGTTAAATTATTCTAACTCTATCGGGTAACTATAAATTTTAACCATTCTACAAAACCAATAAAACTAAAAAGCAATCCCACAACACAACCGCACCAAACAACATCACAAAACTAGACAAGAAGTTCCACTGAACATCCTCATTAAACTGTTATCTACTACCATTCATCTAATTAATACCACTAATTCCTTCTCTCACAAGCCAACCATGTAGCCCCGATGACCAATCAAATCCCCATTGCACTCCCTCTGCATAACATGACTATAACAACACCATAGTCCCACGGATCGACATCACTCCGTGACGACAAAACACATCATAAACGAATATTAGTTGTCTACAAGTTTATCCATTCCACAATTAATAAATATCTCAGTCTGAAACACCAAAATACCAAGGATAGTCCCACTGACTATAAGTTTATCCATTCCACAATCAATAAATCTCTCAAACTGGGATAACAACATTCCAAGAAAAGTCACACTACCTACAAATTTATCCAAAATATAATCAATAAATAACTCAAACTGAGACACCAATATTTCATGTGCCACCCCACATACCAAACCCACAGATCCAAGATAAAAACAAACCACACATAACCACAATTATCAAACCAAACATATTCAAATTTAATCATAAAGTGTTCTTTAACATCTACTTTAATGTAACTGGGGTGATCACAGAACATGTTTGTTCTTGTGGAATCCTTATATTTAAGTGATTGTACATGATTAATCATATTTAAGGATACATCCATTTTTCAATTCACAACAAAAATGATAGAGTATCACTGGTTCATAATGAAAGAAAACTAATGACTGTGACTTTCATAAGGCATATATAAATAAAATTCATTAAATGAATCAAATATAATAAATAAAACATTTGATCAGACATCAAACCACACCATGTCCATTATTTTACTTATCCGAGTTATCATATGACCATATTAAATCCATGTTTAATTCTCATTTCAGGACTGGTAATCAACCATTCCTTATAAAGAACTATTAATATAACCACCTCTCTTGATACAAAATTGAATAAAAGAAAAATAAAATCCATACTTGGATGATCAACAATAGAAGATCCTTATTGCACCCACAATAGTGGACAACACGTCCTACATGAGGAACTCCAGGGCTGGATGAGAAGGGATCCCGCACGGGCACACAACTCATCTCAAGAGAAGTCTCGAGGTGCACCAAGGTAAAATGAATCGAAGAAGGAGGAGAGGATCTCAACTTAAGAAGATTCCAGATCCAGTAATTTTGGTGACTATTTCGAAGTACATAAAAATCATATCGTGAATCAACCACATGGATTTGTGTATTCACACATCTGAATAAATTTTGATCTAATAATTCCCCTAAGAAGTGATGGAGATTAACCAATCGGTGGCTCTGAGATTATAGAAAGAAAATTAAATTGAGAAAAAAGATGTAACATGTGAAAAACATGGAAAACATGAAAAATTGTGCAATGTGGTGTGACATCATGTGGTGAGAAACCGTAATGGTACCAATGTAAATGGTGCGCCCGTGATGTACGCTCATAATGGTGTGACCATAATGGTGCCACCATAAAGGATTCACTATAACACCTGAGACTTTTATGAGAAATATTTTGTTTTTATGGTATATAAATCCTCAAAGGAATATTTAACTACACACAACACTATCTTGGCTAGCTTTACACGCACTCGCAACCTTCCTCGATAGCTTGCATCGTACGCAATACTGAGTTTCACTAAACAACGATATGCTATTAAAATATTATTAAAAGAAACTGTTATGAATAGTAATAACCACTTTTTGAAATTTTGTAAATTTTATTTTTCGAAATGGACTTGATTTTTGGATTCAGAATATCGAAATTAGCCTAGGGTGAAATTGTGGTATTTTTCTGGAAACATTCAATTTTTGATGAATAGTGAAAACCATGGGTTACTATTTAAAAACCTTCTTTTTATTTAAATACTTATTTATTTTATTTAAATTTATTTTAGGTCAAAATTGATACATAATACCTATATAATTTCAATGTAATTCATTGGAGTAATTTTATCATAATTTTAGATATATAAAAATTTTATTGGACTTTTCACCGTCTTTTACCCACCTCCAAGGAGAATTTTTAAATTTACATAAAAAATAATTTTACCACTTTTGTGAATGGAATTTCAAAAATCCGGATGAAATAGTTGATTTCAGTAAGTAAGATTTTGTTCAATGAGGTGAAAATAATTTTTGAAGAATAGTAACTTTTTACTTTTATTTACCACGGTTAAAAGTAAATAGAGTAATTAAGGGTAAAAATGATATTATTATTACCCTAACAAATGTCCTAATTCTATTGGATAAGTTTAATTATACCAAAAACAACCTTAGAAATAATATATGACCATTTAGGCCCACTTGGATTAGATTAGGACATTTATTATTAATTTATTTAAAGAAGGGTTAAAATAGTTAATATCAATGTTTAAAAAGTAAATAATTTTTAATATAGGGTTATTCATAAGATAAATTCGACTATAAATATTAAATAGAAAGATAAAAATATTTCATACATAATGGTATTTAATTTTTAATTTTTAGAAATTAAATAATTTAATTTATTTATGACACAAAGATGATGCAGTAATTATCTTATTAATGAAATATTTACATAATTGATGTTATAAATACCCGAATAAATATAATTTGAGAATTTTTATGAATTACACTAATTTTATAAATTAATATGACATGTTATTATTGATTTAATTAACTATTTTCGAACTAATCATTCTGTTGTGATTTTAACAAAAATCAATTACTAAATTGTGTAAAAATTGAAATAAAATAGTTTTTAAAACAAAAATTATATTATTGATTGTTATTTTATTCATAAAAATCTAAAGTTCGTCCAAAATACATATATCATGATATTAATATCATTAATGGACCACTTGGGTGTCTCTTGGATGTATATGGAAAGTTTATTAACTATATAAAATAAAAATACAAAGTGACATGGTAAATGTCAATCTAATTAACTAAGAGTTAAAACTAGAAGATAAGGTTAATATAATGACCTAAACTTATCTAAATTCTATTTTATGAGAGTACTTCGACCTATACCCACCTTATCTTCGAATTATATCAATTTGGAGCTATTAAAAACAGAATTTGACTTTATAATACAATAATATATTTCGTTATTCCAAAGGTACCCCTCTCCTCCCTTATAAAAGGGAACCTCCTCCCTCTCCTCCTCACACCAATTTGAGCTTTCCAACTCGGCCAACCCCTACCAATATCTTCTATCCACTTCCCTAGAAACATCCTAGAGGTCCTGGTCTTCTTCAAAGACCAATTTTAGTGCCCTAAAAGGAGGTCTCAAAGAAGCACTTCAAAGAAGAGGTAATGTCTGTTACCGATTCTTTCATCTTTATTTCTTCTTCCACTTCTTCTATTTTAGTTTTTTAATTATGAAGTAATAACATAAGTATCACTCATATACTGATATTTTATTATAAGTATGATACAACCCTATTTCACCATCTATCCATCCTACGGAAAATGAAATCACCGCGCGGGCGTACGTACGGAATACCGTCTCCACGCCGTGGTGTAATCTATTTTCCACCACCACCTTACTTGGATGGGTATAATGGTGTAAATAATAACTATATGTGATTATTTTAATGTGGTATTGATTCTGAAATAGTATACATACAGGCCAATACAATTCCATGATCATGGGAACGATATCATCGCTTGTGCATACGTACGGAATACCGTCGCCACGATGTGATGCGATTTGTTCTACATGATCTTCATTTCATAATTATTATATAAATGAATTTAATGAATTAATATTATATATATTACACTAATACCATCTTGGAAATGAGGTATCTATAACCTAAAGAGAAGAATAAGAAATTATTCGACAAAACACGCATAAGAACAAAAAGTAATAATCACCCGAATAATGAGTAGTTATGAAATATTACTAATAAGAAGATAAGAATATGACCATATATAATATCATAACAATAAGTATGATTATGGAATAAATAAATAACAATATTTAAATCATTATACAGTAGGTTCGGGCACTTAAGAAGCAAATCAGACCTAAGGTAAGGGAAAATATCACAATCTCATTTTTATCCGAGACTGTTTATACTTTTGTATTTAATATTGTGTATTTTATCATCCACATCCATGTTTCCTCAATATGTAATATTATTTCCACCCACCTACAATTGTTTAAATCCAATTTTACCCTTCGGTGAGTTTTAGTAAAAGATATGAAAGGAATCTTTTGTCATTTTTCATACGAGGTACTTTTTGAGTTTTCTGACAAATGTACGAGAAGAATTTTTTTTAACATATAAGGCATGAATGGATTTTTAAAACATTATTTCAAAGAAGCTTCCTTTAAAAGTATTCATGTTTATTTTTAATCAACTTCTTTTATTAAAAAATTGTATGACATGTTAAGAAAGGAAAATGTTTTTTAAGTAGAAAGGATATTTTCCTCAAGAATGGAGTTCAAGTGTTTTATAAAAATTATTTTCCATCTAAGATAATATAGGTTTCTATTACTATACCTATTATTAATTGATTTTATTATGTTTTTATTGAATTATTTTTATGAAATTATTTATCTTATATGAATTTTTTTATGATGTCATGATGTTAAAAATCCCATTTTTATTACATGGGTTATGCAAGGATGTATGATTTATGATTTTGTGGAACACATAAGAATGGTATCATTATGAGATGGTTGGGACCTATATCTCCCTCCAATTTATTGGGTAAAGATTTATATCTCATGAGATAGACATGGATGGAATGGCAGGTTAAACCGGTTCAGTGAAACAGGACTGAAACGAGGAGTGAACTCAGTTCAGAAATGGGCTTTGTCCGCTAAGATGGTCTTAGAAATGAGTCTTGACTACTAAGAAATGATTCTCTATGATTATGTGTGTATGCCATAGAGTTTCATGTTTTTAGTTATGATTATTGGGATTACATGTCACTACTGTGATTTATCCCATGTTATAAAATTATGATCTCTTTTACAGGTAAAGATTTCCAAAATGTTATGTTCTTATGAATATGATGTGATTGATATTTCTTTTGTTTACCCTTACTGAGCATTTGATATCACACTTTTGTATGTTTTCTTTCCCCAGGTCAGGAAGAAGAGTATTAAGTAAGATATTCCAAAAAGGAACAGTAGATATGATGAAATAAATGGGAGACAGTGTAGATGCTTTATAAACCAGTTGTTTATGATTCCCAGTTTCTAAAGAAACTATACCTATACGGTCCTTTCGTGGTTTTGTTATATGTTGTAATAAGTGTACTTCAATTTTGATGTATTAACAATGTATGTAAAGTATGGGTCGTTATAGTTGGTATCAAAGGAAATATATAGTCAACCTTTGGAAACTAGAATGTGAAATCCTTAGTAAGAACCCTAAGGATATGTCTAAAAATAGAACACAATCTTAGTGTTTTAGAAATGGCCATTAATAACCTATGATAATACCTTAAGTGTGAAATTTTATTCTTGATTTTGTGGTTTTACTATTATAATTAGTGTTGCTCACACTATTCTTCTTTGTTTTAGTCAATGGCTGGAACGCAAAGGAATCGTGTTAATGCGGAATGTGACGGGAAATGCCATGATTGTCCCCCTGAGCTACCAAACGTTATGGGAGATGGAATGAAAAATCTTGTAACCATGTTCACACAACTTTCTCAAGCTATGAATCATGCAGGACTTCCAAACGAGCAAAGTAAGGAGAAACATTTTATTGAATCCTTTATGAGGCAGCGTCCACCTTCATTCAGCGGGTCTACTGATCCATTAGTTGCTGAACAATGGATTAGTACTACTGAAAAGATATTTTCTGTTCTTAAATGTTATGAACATGATAAAGTCATCCTAGCAGTGTATCATTTGGAAGGAGATGCTGATCAATGGTGGAATCTTATTAATAATACGAGGAAAAGGGATGAAATTGAGTCCATGGAATTGGATGAGTTCAAGAAATTATTTTTCAATAAGTACTTCCCTCGTATTCACAAAACAAAGATGGAGAAAAAGTTTCTTGAAGTGAAGCAAAAGGATGATGAATCTGTTGGTACCTATGAAGCAAGTTTTACAAGACTTTCAAGGTACGCTTCTAGTATTATTATCCAACCTGAGAGTAATATCGAACGATTCTTTAGTGGCTTAAAACCAATTCTTCGAAGGGCCTTAGCCATAAGGGACTTTAATAGCTACGAGGAAATCGTCTGATGTGCTCTCAAAGTTGAGATGGTGATTGGAGAAACCCATCAGTCATATGGGCTTGATAAGAAGAGGAAATTGGAATTCAAAGGAAAATCAAAAGAGCACACTGAAATGAAGATGAGCTTTCCCTTATGCTCAAAGTGTGGAAAGAATCATGGAGGGAGTTGTCTTAAAGGGACATGTAAATGTTTCAAATGTGGAAAGGAAATTCATCGGGCATTTGAATGTCGCAATGATGGGAAGAATATGTCTAATGATGCAAACAAAGGAAGGGATACATAGAATGAACCTACTGCACTTCAATGTTTCAAGTGCAAGGAGATGGGGCATTATTCCAATCAATGCCCAAATCCAAGGGTTGATGATATTGATCGACGTCAACTAACTCTTAAGGATAAAGAAAAAGGAAAGTCACATGCAATTTCTATCAGATATGTGGAGTATGATAACAATGTGGTGAAAGTACACTTACCATCCACTCTAAATTAGAAAATGTTTTATTTGATTCTGGATCCACCCACTCTTTTATTTCTGAAGACTTTTCTAAGAGTATCATCGTATTACCTCAATAATAAGATGTTGAGTTAGCTGTGAAAACCTCTAATGGCACAACAGTCGCATTAAATGTTTATAATTATTCCCCGATTGAAGTTTGTGGGAAAGTGCTTCCTACAAATCTTGTGATCCTTCCTATAGTGGAATTTGATGTGATTCTTGGCTTGGATTGGATTTCTTTATATGGGGATCATATCAATTTCCAAAGAAGGGAAGTCACATTTCATATTCCAGATCAATCTATGATCGTCTATCGATGAAAGGATGAACATAACCTTCCAGTGTAAATTTCTTCCATCTTATGGGTCTTGATTCCACTAAATGAAGGTTATTTATTTCAAATGGCTGGAGAGAAACTAACGATTAAGAATATGCCTGTTGTACGAGAGTTTGATGATGTCTTTCTAGAGGAATTGCAAGGTCTTCCATCAAATCGTGAAGCTGAGTTTTCAATAGAACTAGTACTGGGTGCTTGGCCTATTTCAAAGACACCATATAGAATGGCCCCAATTGAGTTGCATGAATTGATGAAGAAACTCCAAGAGAATCTTGATAAGGGGTTTATACGCCCTAGTGCGTCACCTTGAGGAGCACCTGTTCTGTTTGTTAAGAAGAATGATGGATTAATGAGACTCTACATTGATTATAGAGACCTTAACAAGATCACTATCAAGAACAAATATCCTCTCCTGCACATTGATGACTTATTTGACCAACTATGAGGAGCTCAATACTTTTCCAAGATTGATCTTCATTCAGGGTATCATCAAATAAGGTTCAAAAGGGATAATATACCAAAGACGGCTTTTCGTACAAGGTATGGACACTATGAGTTTATAGTGATGCCGTTTGGTCTTACTAATTCCCCTGCTATCTTCATGGATCTAATGAATAGAGTCTTTAGAGACTATCTTGATCAGTTTGTGGTAGTCTTTATAGAAGATATTCTTGTATATTCAAAGAGCAAGGAAGAACATGAAGATCATTTGAGAATTATATTGAAGACCCTAAGAATGGAGAATCTTTATGCCAAATTTACCAACTGTGAATTTTGGCTTCAAAAAGTTTCATTTTTTGGGTCACATAATCTCAAAAGAGGGGATATCTGTGGATCCAACAAAAACAGAGGTTATCAAAAGATGGTCGAGTCCAACAACAGTAACTGAGATCCGATGTTTTCTTGGTTTGGATGGATATTATCGACGTTTTGTGAAATATTTTTCATGATTATCTAATCCACTCACCAGGTAGACTCAGAAAAGAGTGAAGTCTGTTTGGACGGAGGAATGTGAAGAGAATATCAAGGAGTTGAAAAGAAGGTTATCGAGTGCACCTGTGCTCACACTGCCTTGTAGTGGAGAATGGTTTGTGATCTACAATGATGTATCCAAGAAGGGATTGGGGTGTGTTCTTATGCAAGATGATATGGAAATAGCTTATGCCTCACGACAATTGAAAATACATGAGCAAAATTACCCAACTCATGATTCGGAGTTAGCTGCGGTAATATTTGCATTAATGATTTGGAGGAATTATCTTTATGGTGAAAGGTTTGATATTTATACTGATCATAAAAGTTTAATGTATATTTTTACACAAAAGGTGCTGAATATGCGCCAAAGAAGATGGTTGGATCTGATTAAGGATTACGACTGCTCAATTCATTACCACCCTGGGAAAGAAAACAAGGTGGCAGATGAATTAAGTCAACAAGACCATGCTAGCTTATCCATGATGAAGATCACAAAAGATCCAATATTTATGGATTTACAAAGGATGGATCTTGGAATTATAATGGAAGTGGAAAAATTGTATCTTTCTCAAATGAATGTTCAACCATCTATACTTGTGAAGATTAAAGAGGTGCAGAAAGAAGATGTTGAGTTACAAAAGAAGGCGTGAAATGTTACTGAATTCAACCTTGATTGTGTTGGGATAATAAAGTTCAGGAATCTGGTTTCTGTTCCTCCCATCCCATAATTAATGAAGGAGTTGATGGATGAAGCTCATAGTTCTTCATTCTCTATTCATCAGGGAAGCACGAAGATGTATAGGGATCTAAAAGAGTACTTCTGGTGGGATGGAATAAAAAGAGATGTTGTTGAATATGTCTCTCGATGCTTGGTTTGTCAGTAAGTTAAAGCTGAGAGACAAAATTCTAAGGGGATGTTACAACCATTATCCATACCTGAATGGAAATGGGAAAACATCACTATGGACATTGTCACCGGACTTCGTAAAACATCCAAAAGCATTAATGCTATCTGGGTCATAGTTGATCGTCTTACAAAGTCTGCACACGTCATTTCTATTAGAGAGGATTTCTCTCTAGATCAACTTTCCACGATATATGTAAAGGAAGTGGTAAGATTTCATGGAGTACCACTTTCTATTATATCTGATCGTGATCCGAGGATTACCTCAATGTTCTGGAGAAGTCTTCAGCATACTCTGGATACATAGTTGAGTTTTAGCACGACTTATCATCCTCAGACAGATGGTCAGTCTGAGAGGACAATTCAAACTATAGAAGATATGTTGAGAGCTTGCTCTATAGATTTCAAAGGTGGTTGGGATCAACACCAACCTTTGGTGGAATTTTCTTATAATAATAGCTTTCACTCCAGTGTTCAGATGGCTCCTTATGAAGCTCTCTATGGAAAGAAATGAATCACTCCAACTTGCTGGGATGAAGTTGGGGAAAGAAAGCTATTAGGACATGATCTCGCTGATGAAATGGAAGAAAAGGTCAGATCTATTAAACAACACATAAGAGCAGCTCAGAGTCGACAGAAAAGTTATGCCAACAACCAAAAGAAAGACATAGTGTTTGAAGTGGGTGATAAAGTGTTCTTACGAATATCTCCCTGGAAGAGGGTCATGAGATTTGGAAAGAAGGGGAAGTTAAACCCTAGATATATCGGTCCTTTCAAAATACTGGATTGTGTTGGAAAGGTAGCCTACCGATTGGCACTTCCATAGAATCTCTCTCAAGTTCCCGATGAGTTCCATGTATCTCTCCTGAGAATGTACATACCTGATCCTTCACATGTACTCAGCTCAGAAGTTGTACCACTGGAGCAAGATCTTTCTTATGAAGAACAGCCGACAGAGATTCTGTATCGTAGCCAAAAAGTCCTACGGAACAAGACCACTCTCTTGGTGAATGTTTTATGGAGGAACCACAAATTAGAAGAATCTGCATGGGAACTTGAGGATATGATGAGGGAGATGTATCCTCATCTATTTGTAATGAAGTGACGAATTTTGAGGGAGAAATTCATTTTAAGGTGGGTAGAATGTAACACCTGAGACTTTTATGAGAAATATTTTTTTATGTTATATAAATCCTCAAAAGAATCTTTTACTACACACAACACTAGTTTGGCTTGCTTTACACCCAATCACGACCTTCCTCGATAGCTTATATCGTACGCAATACCGAGTTCCACTAAACAACGGTATGCTATTAAAATATTATTAAAACAAGACTTTATGAATAGTAATAACCACTTTTTGAAATTTTGTAAATATTAATTTTCAAAATGGACTTCATTTTTTGATTCGGAATATCGAAATTAGCCTAGGGTGAAATTTTGGTATTTTTCTGGAAACATTCAATTTTTGATGAATAGTGAAAACACTCGGTTACTATTTAAAACATGACTTTTTATTTAAATTATTATTTATTTTATTTAAATTGATTTTAGGTCAAAAATGATACATAATACCTATATAAGTTCAATGTAATTTATTTGAGTAATTTTATAATAATTTTAAATATATAAATATTTTATTGAACATTTCACCGTCTTTTACCCATGTCCTAGGAGAATTTGCAAATTTACATAAAACTTAATTTACCGCTTTATTGAATGGAATTTCAAAAATCCGAGCGACACGGTTGATGTCAGTAACTAAAATGTGGTTCAATGAGATGAAAATAATTTTTTGTGAATAGCAACTTTTTACTTTTATTTACCACGGTTAAAAGTAAATTGAGTAATTAAGGGAAAAAATGAAATTATTATTACCCTAACACATGTCCTAATTCTATTGGATAATTTTAATTCGACCGAAAACAACCTTAGGAAAAAATATTACCATTTAGGCTCACTTGGATTAGATTAGGACATTTATTATTAATTTATTTAAAGAAGGGTTAAAATAGTTAAAATCAATGATTAATAAGTAAATAATTTTTAATATAGGGTAATACATAAGATAAATGAGATTATAAATATTAATTAGAAATATAAAAAGATTTCCTACATAATGGTATTCTATTTGTCATTTTTAGACATTAAATAATTTAATTTATTTATGACACAAAATGATTCAGTAATTATCTTATAAATTAAATATTGACATAATTGATGATATAAATACACAAATAAATGTAATTAGAGACTTTTTATGAATTCCACTAATTTTATAGGTTAATATGAAATGTTAGTATTGATTTAATTAACTTTTTGTGAACTAATAATTCTGTTATGTGTTTCAAAAAAATCAATTACTAAATAGTGGCAAAATTGGCATAAAATAGTTTTTTAAAAAAAAATTATATTTTGGATTGTTATTTTATTCATAAAAATCTAAGGATTGGCCAAGATACTTATATCATGATAGGTGTATCATTAATGGACCACTTGGGGGTCTCTTGTATTTATATGGTAATTTTCTTAACTATATAATATAAAAATACAAAGTTACATGGTAAATGTCAATCTTATTAACTAAGAGTTAAAACTAAAATATAATGTTAATATAATGACCTAAACTTGTCTCAATTCTATTGGATAAAAATATTTAGACCCATCCCCACCTTATATTTGAAATATCTCAATTTAAAGAAATTAAAAACCGAATTTGACTTTATAATAGAATAATATTTTTAGTTCTTCCAAAGGTGCCCCTCTCCTCCCTTATAAAAGGGCACCTCCTCCTTCTCCTCCTCACACAAATTTGAGCCTTAAAGCTCGGCCAACCCCGCCCAATTTATCCTCTCCCCTTCCCTAGAAACATTCTAGTGGTCCTGGTCTTCTTCAATGACCAATTTTAGTGCCCTAAAAGAAGGTCTCAAAGAAGCGCTTCAAAGAAGAGGTAGTGTACATTTCCGATTCTTTCATCTTTATTTTTTCTTCCACATATTCTTATTTAGTTGTATCATTATGAAGTAATAAAATCAGTATCACTAATATACTGATATTTTATTACAATTATTAGACAAACCTATTTCACCATCTATCCATCCTACGGAAAATGAAATCACCGCGCATGCGTACGTACGGAATACCGTCTCCACGCCGTGGTGTAATCTATTTTCCACCACCACCTTACCTGGATCGGTATAATGCTATAAATAATAACTATATGTTATTATTCTAAAGTGTTATTGATTCTGAAATAGTATACATACACTCCAATACAATTCCATGATCATGGGAACGATATCAACGCTCGTGCGTACGTACGGAATACCGTCTCCACGATGTGATGTGATTCGTTCTACATGATCTTCATTGCATAATGATTATATAAATGAATTTAATGAATGAATATGATATATTTTACACTAATAAAATTCTGAAAATGAGGTATCTATAACCTAAAGAGAAGAACAAGAATTTATTCAACAAAACACACATAAGAACAAAAAGTAATAAACACCCGAATAACAGGTAGTAATGAAATATTACTAATAAGAAGCTAATAATATGACCATATATGATATCATAACAATAAGTATGATTCTTGAATAAGTCAATAACATTATTTAAATCATTATACATGAGTTTCAGACACTTACAAAGAAAATCGGACCTAAGGTAAGGGAAAATATCACAAACTCATTTTTATCTGAGATTGTTTATATGTTAGTATTTATTGGGGTGTATTATAACATCCACATCCATGTTTCCTAATTATGTAATATTATTTCCATCCACCTAAAATTTTTTAAATCCAATTTTACCATTTGTTGAGTTTTAGTAAAAGATATGAAAGGAATCTTTTGTTGTTTTTCGTACGAGGTACTTTTTGACTTTTCCGACAAAAGTACGAGAAGAATGTTTTTTTAACGTATACGGCATGAATGTATAGTTAAAACATTATTTACAAGAAGATTCATTTAAAATTTTTTAAGTTTATTTTTAATCAACTTCATTTAGTTTAAAATTTAATGAGATGTTAAGAAAGGAAAATGTTTTTGAAGTAGAAAGGATATTTTCCTCAAGAATGGAGTTTAAGTGTTTTATCAAAATTATTTTCCATCTAAGATAATATAGGGTTCTGTTTCTATCCCTATTATTACAATTATGTGATTATGTTGTGATGGAATTATTTTTTTGAATTCCTTTATCTTATATGAATTGTTTTATGATGTTATGATGTTTAGGAATCCCATTTTTATTACATGGATTATGCAATGATGTATGATCTATGATTTTGTGGCACACCTAAGAATGGTATCATTATAAGATGGGTAGGACCTATATATACCTACAATTCATTGGGTAAATATTTATATCTCATGAGATAGAAATGGCTGGAAAGGCAGGTTAAACCGGTTCTGTGAAACAGGACTGAAACGAGGAGTGAACTCAGTTCAGAAATGGACTTTGTCCGCTAAGATGGTCTTGGCAATGAGTATTGACTACTAAGAAATTATTCTCTATGATTATGTGTGTATGCCAAAAAGTTTCGTGTTTTATGTTATGATTATTGGGATTACTTTCACTTCTATGATTTATCCCATGTTATGAAATTATGATCTCTTTTGCAGGTTAAGATTTCCAAAATGTTATGTTCTTATGAATATGATGTGATTGATATTTCTTTTGTTTACGCTTACAGAGAATTTGAGCTCACCCTTTTGTATGTTTTCTTTCCCCAGGTCAGGAAGAAGGGTATTAAGTAAGATATGACAAAAAGAGACTATAGATATAATGAAATAAATGGGAGACAGTGTAGATTTTTTATGAACCAGTTGTTTATGTTTCTCAGTTTCTAAAGGAACTATACCTATATGGTCCTTTAGTGGTTTTGTTATATGTTGTAACAAGTGTACTTCAATTTTGATGTATTAACAATGTATGTAAAGTATAGGTCATTATATTCACCGTGAAGGTTTCATTAGAATCGGTGGAACTGCATTTTTGGAAAACTCCAAGGGAAAACCACTTTGATTCTAATGAACAGAGTAACCACTATATTTTTCACATAGAAAAGGATTATTGAATTTTGATCATTATATAAAATTCCTCTCAAACTATTCTCATCCCTGAGAATCCAAAACAACAGATGATGGGTGAGAGTCCGAACAACCACATTTTAAAATACCTCTCAAGGATAAACCACCCTATGTTGAAAAATGGAGAGGAAACCTCAACATCCAAGAACACATATTTGAAATCTATCTCCTAAAAAAATTGGGAGACACTAAGGCTCCACTTTCCCAAGAAATCAAACAAACACCATGGGTCACACTATCTGGACAAATAGATTAGGGAGATCCTTCCCCTACTCAAGGTGATATAGTTTTTGGGCGGCACTGACTTTCCCACACAGGTTGAGTCACATCCACCATGATGTGTCTCGATTAGGATTCAAATCCTCACCCCACCATTGTTAAGACATTTACACACACAGAAACAAAATATGAAAGCAACTTATCATACATCAATTGAAGTAAAACATTACATCATAGGAAAGGATCAAAGATATCACAAGTAAAAAACTCATAAAAACTCTCGGTACTGGCCCGGAATATATTCCTCCAATTCCTAGGTACTCTCCTCAAGGCTACTATGATTCTATAGGACCCAAAAAAATGGAATATACCATCCATGAAGAAACATCTCCTTATAATCATTGATTCTAACTAGACACTCCACGAATTTTGCATCATCCACAACAACCAACTCAACCCAGTCGAGGATATGTGAGTCAACATGTAGATACGAAAGGAGTCGAGAGACAAGAATGAAAACGTGGATCCTTTCCTACCATTATAGATGCACCAGCTAATATTCCAACACATTGACTCGTCCCAACACCTCAAAGGGTCCGATGAACCATGGAGAAAACATACTCTACCTACCAACCCACTATTGTCAATTCAGAGAGGAGTCCCTTAAAAACACATGGTCTCCAACCTAGAACTCCAAGGGTCTCCTCTTATGTTCATCATGTGAATTTTTCCATTACGGAGCTTCCTTCTTCATTTCACACACATGTTGAACCACGATGTTTTGCATTACACCACCTCAGGGCCAAGACCACATGCCTCCCCACTATTTTTCTTGCACACGGGTGAATGACACAATCTTCTGTGCAAAGAATTTAATAGTTCCATGACATTAGTACACTGAAAGATATTATTTTAGGAATACTAAACTAGGAGAATGTTACATAACCAAGATCCTACAAAGTCCAAAAAAATTCTCACATCATAAATTTCCACATCTTGATGGTCTGCTATATCTGCCCATCCATCTGAGGGTGGAAAGTGGTGCTATGGAATAGCTAGGTTCCAAAACATATTGTAATCCCTTCTTGGAATGTGATGTGAAACATTTACCTAGATCCAAAAAGATGGATCATAGGACTCTGTGAATCCATACAACTTCACCCATGTAACTTTTTTCAAAGCCATCTACTGTGCCTGACTCCTTAATGGCCATGAAGTGAGCTGATTTCATCAATTAATCCACCACCACCTAGATGGCATCATAGCCTCCCACATCAATATATTTTCCTATGAATAAATCCATTATGAATTCCTCCCATTTCTACACAAAAAATCCTAAGGGATGCAACAAACCACTGAGAACACGGTGTTCATCCTTCACCTGCTGACACATGAGACACCTCACCACAAACTCCGCTACTACCCGCTTCACTCTGGGCCACCAAAACTAACATCGCAATGCTCAATATAGCTTGGAGACACGTGAATGTTCCACCAAGGGTATGTTATGGAGCTCACTAAGAACTCTGCCACACATGTCCACCAGGAAAAGCAGCTTCCATTTTAACAACATCAGATTATAAATATCCTATGTCCATCCCTCCAGAGGATAAACCTGGAAAACATGATCACACATCACATAATAATTTTAGTTTCCCAATTAAGACTCCTACACCTACCTTACTATGTAATATTTTCATCCAAGCATCTGCAGACTCTCAAAATACATTCTTCTATGACTTCCTGCTTAGGGTAAATCCACCACAATCCCCATTAATAAGATATAAGATATTTTAATGTTTTAGTCCTAAAGAAACTCCATAAACATCTGTTACACCAATTTCATGTCTCACTGGGAGAAGACATTCCTCTAGATATTTTGATCTGTGTAGTCCATAAAGCATTCCCATATGTGGTACTGCCTCCACAGCTTCAGCCTGAACAACACCGCTACATTTTCATGGCCTTGGGTGGCATAGTTGTTCTCATGAGTACATAACTTACTAGACCCATAAGAGATCACTCCTCATTTCTTCGTCATCACACACCCCAATCCTTGACTAGAAGCATCACATAACACATTGAATGTAATACCTTCCTCTAGAAACCATAGCATTGGAACACTGACCAGCTTCCCTTTCAAATAAGTGAAAACATTATTAAACAACTCAATCCATACAAAATATATATCCTTTCAAGTTAATTCCTTGATTGGATTCACAACTCGAGAGATGTTGGGTATGAACATTTTGTAGTAACCTGCCTATCCCAAGAAACTAGGATCCTCTTCCACATTCATTGGTTCATCCCTCAAAACAACCACTCCATCATTCGATTTGTGAACTTGTATTCCGTATTGGGACTCCCCATGTCCAGGGAAGTGAACCTCTCGTGTCTAGAACATGCACTTGGACTACTTCCCTATAGAGCCAGTGGTGTCGGGGGACCACCAAAACCGTCCTTAGATGATCAGGGTGACCCACCTTTGATCTTGAGTAGACCAGAATGTCATAGATGAACACGAAAATGAACCGCTCTAGAATCTCACGTAAACTAGAGTAAACGAGATCCATGAACACAACAGGTGTGTTTCTAATGCTGAATGACATGACCTCAAACTCATATTTCCCACACCTGTACCTAAATCCGTTATTTAGGATGTCACACTCCATCACCCTCACCTGGTGATATCAAGACTAAAGGTCAATCTTCAAAAACCAACCTCCTCCCTTCAACTGCACAAAATGTTCCTCGATCCTTTGGAGGGAGTAATAGTTCTTGACTTTTACTTGATTTATTCTCTCTTAGTATATACAAAACCAGATACCAACTTCTTCCTTCTTGGAAAAAAAATCCTAGAGGAACCCGTGGAGAATCACATGGTCGTATATTTTTCGTCTTCATCTAGACCTCAACCTAAATCCACAACTCCCGAAACTCAGAAGGTGTCATCCGATAGGGAGCCATAGAAATCATATAGGAACCATGTTGTAACTCTATCATGAACTCAAAATCACATCGAGCAGGTAGAGTCACAACCTCTTTGAGGAAGACTTCCAATATCTCATAGTAAATACCCGGAACATCCAACATCCTTGAGTTTTTTTATTCCACTAACAGATCAACTAATAAGTAAAAAAGGGGCTCCACACTCCATCTTCCCTTTTGGCATCTCTGCTCGCCAAACAACACTACATGTTGGATTCCCATATCAGAGAAAACAACCCTTTTCTAAAAGAAGTTGATAATAGTGTTCATGGAAAACAACCAATAGATGCATAAGATGACATCTAATGGGTGCATTTTTAGTAGAAGAATATCTCCAGCAGACTGATTTTTCCACTACCTCAGTCTACATCCTCAGAAAACATCAAACATGATTGCCTAAGAACCAACAAGAGTTCTCCACACAAGGGGAATTGAAAGTATCTCTACTAATAGAACAAAGGAATGAAATAGAATGGGTGACAAAAAGGAGTAAAATTATCTTATATCAAATGGGGCTAAATAAAGAGTAATAAATAGATTGATCATACATCAAATAACATAAAGGCCTGCTGGAAATGATGCATTAACCAGATGAAATTTCCCAAGACCAACTCCTATACCCCTCAGTTTTCATATACGTCCATGAACAGAACATAGTTAGGTGGATGAGGAGTTCCCTATGGTCGGCCTCCTCCGAAACTATTTTCCCTTTATTGAGTGTGAGCTCAATGCCCTTGTTTCTAGAAAGGTCTGGCTGGAAAATACTATTGTTAAGATGGTCGTTGAACCTAACCACCTCCACTGTACTGAAATCTGACAGGGAAATTATTCTAAAGATTCCCACAACTACCATAGATAACACATCTCAACACTTGGATCGTGAAGAAAAAGCTAGGATAGGAAGATCAAAATTGGAACTAACGAGGCCTACTCCTTACTGGATGAAACCTAGAAGGTTTGAACGCTGGAGGCCTATTGTTGATTACATTTCCCATTGACGAACTCGGTTAGGTCCCTTCTTGAAGCACACCTCAAATTTTTTGAATATTCATCACTAATTCATCCTTCTTCAGAAACCCCAAGTGCTTTAGTAGTGTGAATGGAGTAACAACATACTAAAGAGAAGGTCGGAGTGCATCCACCATTTTGTATGCCTGATAATCGTCTTCTACAATTATTTTAGGAGAAAAACAATGCAGTTACTTGAAATACATATCTCATTCCCTTACTGACATAATCCATTACTAGAAGGATAGAATCTCATGCCACTTTTCATCCTTCATCATCGAATAATGACTCTCTACCTTGTACTCTTTTTTAAATTATGTCCACAAAACCTCAGTTTTATTCTTCTTCTCAAGGTGAAGCTTCCACCCCTGGGGTGCTAATCCTTCGATCTAGCTCAAGGATAGGGGAACCCGGTACTCTATCAAAGCAATGATGGAGCTGAAATAGATCACCAGATCATCAATCCAGCTCTATGTGTCCATGTATAATATGTCTACCAAGTTATTTCTTAGGGTTTGATACTAGATGGCACTAAACATATTTTTTCACTAGTAATCCTCCTCATCTCGATCTTCCCTCCTCAGATCAGCAAGAAAAACCTACTGGGCCTCTATTTCTCGTACCACTTGTATTTGACACCCAATTGACAGCTAAAAAAAACAAGAGACTTCTATGACCGAGAAGTGTGGAAATTTTGTTATCATATATTAATCATTTTATTTATTTTAAATTCTCCAAAAACCCAAAACACATAAGAACACAAGTTGTTATGATGCATCTAACATTACTAGGTTCTCTACCCTACAGTTAGTGTATCCTCATTGGGATGTTATGTAGGTCAAGAGTCCTTGCATCACATCCTGGGGGCCCTAAAATCATGTGTCCTAGATGGTCTTCACTAACCTATTTAACACCCCATGATTGCCTAAAAATGTTTCCCTACCATTACATGAGATATTCACTATTCCTAACCCCTAACACCATCCTATATATCAATCCTCATCCTAGGATACCATTCTGTCATGACCCATCTTCTCGAAGATGAGGGATGGGATGACAAAGTGACTTACCCGTCCTTCCTTAAGGTGAAGCATAGTTAATGAACCCCCACGTCCTTCCTTTAGTATCCCCCAAAGTTATGACTAGCATTAAGGGTAGATACACTAAAATAATATGAAAGAATTTCCATTTTTTTGAAAAATATTATGAGTTAAGATGGTATATCCTAGGAACACCAACACTAAAGGTAACTTTAAAGCCAAGAATCCATTTCACAATAATGTTAAAAAATTGATACAATGTAAGAAAAAATCCCAAATAATATAACATGGAAAAGAAACTAAAGAGAAACATAATCTATCCCAATTCATGAGCTAGTAATGTCCCGCATGGTCCTCCATGTACTCATTGAAACCTAAAAATAGATTTACATATGTAGGGTGAGCATACACGTTTACTTAGTAGGGAAACTAATGATGCTCGTGCACACATGAGGGGACATAGTAATGCCCCTGTGAGAAAAAATAGAACCCCAAGCACGTACGAATTAATACTAACCAAACCAACCTACAAAATAACCACTCAACCAACTAATACTACAAAATTATGTAATAATATAAGATCATCAATATTTTGGTTCACCGCACACTCCTTTCCCACTAGTTAACTTCTCATTCCTAATGATCTGATATCTTGATGTTGTCATTATTCCCACACTCAATCCCACTGCCACAACCTACCTACGGAAATGTGGGACTAAAACCACACAGAGCCACGCCCATATACACATATTCCACAAAAACCTCCTCCATGCCCAATGACACATGTCCCTCAACAACCACACACCAAAAACCATGCCCAAGGACACATGGTCCACATCTAGAAGACACATGGGATGCAAAACCCGGCCTACAGACACCTAGGCCACTCATCCAAAAACATTCCTTAATTGAGGAATCTTGAACTATGTTAAGCCTCAAGACATTATAGTCTAGCATGATACGCTCGAGTGGTATGATCTAGATGAGGGTGCAAGGAATAAAATTCTTAACCAAAAAATCCATCCTCCTACCGGGATGTTGGGAAAGACACAATCTCCCATGAAACGGAGGTGTCAGCACATAGTCCTCTCCAATTGTGTGGTGTGTGTCAAAAACACAGGGATATACAATATATATATATATATATATTTAATCATTCACACATCCCCAACCTTTGGGTTTAACGCATAAAGGAAACAAGCACACACCTACACCGCTTTTTCTGCAACTCCTACATGGAAAACCACATAACTTCCACTTCCAAATTAACCACCATCTTTCTTTTTGTTCATGTTAAATTTATTTTTTTGTTGGATTCACATAAATATTTCCATTAATACTGGGATTCTAACAACTATAACCGTGATAAAAGTCCAACAAAACAAAACTATAGTCCCACTGCACAATAGCACAAAACAAAAAAAGTAGACTTGCAGTCCCACTTCTTCTCCCCATTAAAATAATATCTATTATCATTCTTAAATGTATAACCACCCATTACATATCGAACAATCCACCCCTACTTCCCCGCTACCTAAACAAATCCCCAATGTAGTCACACTACATAACAAGTGTAGCACCCCAAACATTTTATGGTATTTATATCTTAGTTACAATGTATTCATTAGATAGCATGTATTTCTTGAATCTCTAAGAATATAGGGTAAAAATATTGGTAAATTATTGTATATAGTCATAACTTATCCAATAAACATAAATTTTCCAATTCTTTTATTTGAAATTTAGAAATATGACATACACAGTTGTGTTCAGGATGATATTTAGAGTCTGGTTGAAATTATTTAATTTTTGAAGCATTGTAACCTACCCTTATGAATATTGACCTACCCGTATGAATAGTAACCTACCTTATGAATAGTAATACGACTCTTGTTAATGGTATCCATATCATTGAATGTATAAATAAATTGAGGCACCATTAAAATGAGGATGAATATTTTAAGTGTTTGTACTTTTCAATTAAATAATGATTTCAATTAAAAATAAAATTTATCACATATAGAAAATTATTTTCGAAAAATGGAGTTCATTTTTAGATTCTACAAGTCAAATAATGTTTAGGGTTAATTTTTGGGATTTTTTTGAAATACTAGAATTTTTTATGAATAGTAAAATACGATAAATGCTAAATATTTGATTTACTACATCATAGGTGATGAAAAAATGATGTAAGACAACTTGATTTGAAATAACATTAGATTATTAATATTTGGTACCACATGAATCAAGACTAATCATAGTCTTGAGCAATAATATTAAAATAATATTTAAAATAATGTAAAATCCATCCTCCCCTCCAAAATATAAACCACCCTCACCCTCTCTTCCTCCCACACCACTCAAGATTCATGCATAGAGTAATTTAAGCTAAAATATATCCCTAACTTCCTCCCCCACGTACATGATCTACTGATATCATCAAAAGGACCAAAACAAAGTCCTCAAGTATATTCTCAAGGGGGAGTACTCAAGAGGTGAACCTATCTTCTTTTTTCATTCAATTTCTTTTACAAAGATCCATTCTTTTTTACTCTCTTATCACATCACCTCTTCCAAATTCTATAATAATTCTAGTACCATACATGTATTAGTTTTTCATTATGATAATTTAATATTTCATCATCATATATCTTTTTCCCTTCCTTTTATACTATACTGAATTCACCGTCCTAGATGTGTTAATTTTTCACGCTCAAAGAAGACGTATTTTCAATTTTCATTACTATCTTCAAGAAATGCCTCGAATCCATTTTAAATGGTTGAACCCGATCATAATATATATATATTATATATATTAATGTTTTTTAATCCAAACACACTAATTATATGGAATAATAATACAAAATAAGTTCATTGTGCACAAAATCACCAAGACAAATTCAAGAATTTATCATTGATGCATCAAATGAGTCATCATCATGTCATATATAAAGAATCATTATAAGATAATATATATCTATTTATTTTCACACATAATATATATTAACAATTCTGGATGTTTACCACATTTCAATCAAATTTCCATTCATGAATACAAGTAAAAAGATTAAGAAACCCAAGGAAGAAAATGCTTCCTAAACTATAAAACTGAATCTCTTAATCCTATCAAAATTTCCATTAATGAAACTAATTAGGTTATAACATGACCATTACATGTTGATGATGTTCTGGAATAATTTATTAATGAATCTGAATTTGATTATTCAGGTCTTTAAGAACAATAAAGAACACCTTCAAGCGTTAGGTAAGGGATCCTTTCTCACACTTTCATTCCTGAATTCCCCCTATTTTGTGTCCATATTTTTTTAATTAAAAATTATAGGGTAGGTTTTCACAAATCCCCCATAATTACCTTATGATATATAAGTTAAGGGATACACTTTTACCCCTCTTTAATCCCTCACAAGAACACCGGTTACCATGCCAAAATGTTTGTAAGGGGTTTCTCATCTCAATTCCAATTCTGTGAGACTTCCATTATTCACCGCTTATTTATTGTATGTGGTGTATGAGTACATCCAATCTATATATTATATCATGATTATATTTATGTTCATGGTATTTCATGATTCAGTTGATGGCTATTAACTTTTGGTCATACGATTCAATTTAGTACAATGTGGTAAAGAACATTGTCTCATTTTCCATTTTGTTGTGACTTACTTTGTATTGTGAACCTAATAATTCATACGCAGTGCACCTACAACACATTTGAGATCACTTTTCATTGAAAATTACATTTCTATTATATATCATTATTCTGGTTAAATTTATATGATTATTATCTTAATTCGTATACACTTTGATATACGATGTTTATTTGGAATATTGTTTTAAAAATTGAAATCTGGATGAATCTATATTCCCTAATCTATATGGTTATTGAGAAGTCATATTTTAATTGAATTAAATCTATGTATAAAGAATTATTTTGACATGAAGTGATGGGTGTTGACCACTATAGCCCCTCAATGCATTGATAGGTCTAATGAGTCAATCAGTTGGCGAAAAACCCTTCGAGTATGTTTAAGAAATCATATGGGTTTCTACCCACATAACTAAACTGTTTTAACGGTATTATAGTATCATGTTCCAGATACATGACGTCCAACTAATAAGCCCTTTTTTTATTCTTTATCAGTTATAATTATCCATGATGTCTTCACTATGAAAAAATCTATGGATGCAGTTTCATTCTCTATTTATTAATGGCCTGAGTTTTTTATTAATTCACCATGCCAAATTGGAAATTCTATGTTGTTTATGATTCAGTTATTATTGATTAATTATTCCAGTATTTATAAAACTAACTGAGAATTTGATCTCACCCACTTTATTTGTTTACCTTAAAAAGATTATGAATATGATATCATTTATTGAGTTTCTGTGGATGTGGTTTTTAGATTTTATGTATTGTATTTTGTTACCATTCCCAATGTAATTTTACTAACATCTGTGTATATGGTTTCGTCAAGACTACTAAACTAGCCATTACATGAGGATTTCATTCCTTCTAACCATCCCAATGTAATAATTAATTCACTGGCTCTAGTCTAGAGGGTTCGAGGCATTATTGTTGGTATCCGATGAGGTTTAATAGAATACATGGAAACAAGATTAGAAAAATGTAGATTAGGGACCAAAGCCCTAAGGTAATATTTCAGGATAAACACATAATAAAATCTAGTTATTTTAGAAAGGAATATATTATAGAAATATTTCTAAAAAATACATCCATATCTAGATACATATAGGTAATGGTGGCTCTGGCATAGATGTACCTAGGAGTGAATGTTCTGAAAAGGAGTTTCAGAATGGACCCGGTGAATCCTGGTAAAGGATAATGGGCTTTGCAAAACTCTTTCTATTGAAACTACCAAGGGATATAGATAGGATAATTCACATTTTTTACAATCCATTATGGAGGATATTAATATAAATCATTCCTTATAGAAACCTTGTTTTTGAGATTATATATGCATATAATTTCAATCTACATTAATTGATTTTATATTTGAGATTAAAAAAATTAATATAGTGTATACCATTATTTAAAAATTATGCCCAATTGACGAAGGGTAATCAATACTCATAGACAATGTAGGGATTTCCCCACTGAGTAACTCAACACAGTCATTGTCGGATCAGATCTGATCATCACCATATTGTGAAAGCATACTCAGGTTGTGAAAAATAACCATGTTACACCTGTGTTGGGTCATTTCATGTGGTGGAAGACCACATCATTTACTGGGACTACTAATTTGATAGTATCTGAGCATTGGATCTAGAACCTTGAAATGATATTCATGGAATTAAGATAAAATTAAAATTAAATGGTAGTGGGGGAAATATATTTCCTCAAGGGTGACGCATTTCAATTGTGGCGTTTGATCTAGAATACCACGAAAGAAGAAAAAATAGAAGATATGGAATAGAGGACTTTTAAGGAAATATTCTTCCACAACGTTTTCCCTCATCATCAACGAACAAAATGAAAACGAAATTCCATAGCATAAGTAAAATGGAAGAATAATGTGTTTCAGTGTTTGAGGCTACCTTCAAACTGATAGACAGGTATTCCATAGATTATATATGTGACATAAAATACAAGATAGATCATTTCATTGAACGTCTTAATCCATGTCTTTGAATGGCACTGGTTTCTCAAAAAATGTAAACTTATGTTAAAATTTCATCAAGTGAAATAAAAATAAAGAACAAATTTACTAGATCAAATTTGTTCAAGGAAAACCAAGAAAATAATAGGTACTCTGTTAACCAAGGAAATGGTGAAGCACCAAAGATGTGAAAAGGAATGAAGTAGTTCCAATTGTTCAATAACTTGGGAAATAATCTTCTCAACAAATGTTAAAAAGGAATGGGAGCATGATATAAGTGTAGAGAAAAGAGTCATCGATCTAATGAATGAAATGTTAATAATCAAGTCAATGATATTCAATGCTAAAATTTTAGAGAGTTGTGACACTATGAAAATGAGTCTCATAAGTGCCAAAGAAACATTCCTTATAAAATTCCATGAAATAAAGGGAAAGCTAATGTTATTCCAACCATAGAGGATGATGTTTTTAATGATGTAGTGGTAGTTAAATTAATTGTTTCTTCAAACATAGACAACACTTTATTTGATTATCGATCATCAAATTTATTTATATATTCCCAGTATAACATGAAAATTAGACATGTACAATTTGATATTATAAAGAAGTTTTCAGTCAAAACCCCATGGGGATGTATGATTAAAACAAAGTCATGCCAATTAGTGCCCCTTTTGCAGATAAATTCTCTTTACTTTCTAACCTTATCAGCAAACAAATTACAGGCATTGATATAATTCTCGATATGAATTCCATACCAAATTAAGATGAAAATATTTATTACAAGAATAAAGAAGATTCTATTTATCAAAATGGTGTATAATACCTTAATAGTATAGAAGAAACATCTCTATCTTATTCTTTAATAGATCCACACCCAGTAGCCCTACTGAATGCAATTCATGGAGTGGTAGAGAACACAATATCTATGGGTGAGGAATGAAATTTTCAAATTGAAGATGTACATATAGTTTAAGATTAAATTGATGAATTTCAATAGGATTTACCTTAAAATCCTCATGAGCGGGAAGTTGAGTTCTCTATAGATTCAATTCCAGGTGAAATAATTATATCAAAGACACCCTATAGAATGGACCCTGTGCAGTTATTAGAGCTAAATAAAAATATTGGAATTGAGTGGAAAAGGATTTATTCAACCTAGTGTTTCAACATAAGGTGCCCTTGTCTTCTTTGTTAATAACAAAGACATATTCATGAGGCTATGCATTGATTATAGGGAAATAAATTCTCTTACAATAAAGATTAAGTAACCTCTACCATGAATTGATGATTTATTTTATCAACATCATGTGGAACAATACTTTTCAAAGATTGACCTTCGATCTAGATATCATAAGCTGCATGTTAGAAAGTAGGATATTTATAAGACAACATTTCGAACCTGGTATGGGAAGTACATGTTTATATTAGTGCCTATTTTTCTGACTATTGAACAATCGGTTTTGATGGAACTAATGTATAGGGTTTTCAAGGAACATAATTTTGAATTTTTTGTGGTATTTATCAATGATAACCTAGTATAGTCCAAATTCTATGAAGACTATGAGAATCACTTGAATATTATTCAGAAAACTATGAAAAGAAATGAATTATAAGGAATGTTTAGAATGTTTCAAATATGGATTCTATATGGTTATTTTCATGGCCATATGTTCTCTAAGGATGAAATCCTAGATTATCATGTGAAGACGAAGGAAATCAAATAGTGGCCCATGCCAATGAATATAACTGCGGTATGTAGTTTTATTGGATTTTAATGTTACTATCGTCATTTCGTCCAAAATTTCCTCCAACTGGATAACCCACTAACCAAGATCACACATAAAGGGGTTATGTTTGTTTGGAACAAAGAATGTACATATTTCATAGAATATTTGAAAATAAAATTGTCTTGTCCTCCAATTTGGACTCTTCCATCGAGAAATGATGGATTTGTGATGTACACTGATGCATCATAGAATGGATTTGGTTACATCCTTATTAAAAATAATAATGTTATTTATTATGCGTCATGGATGTTTATGAATCAAAAGAAAAATTACCCAATAGATGATTATGAGATAGAAGCTATAATATTTTCTCTAAAAATATGGAGACATTATCTCTATGGGAAAATTTGTGAGATATACACAGATCACAAGAGTTTGAAATAAAATTTTAAACAAAAGAAACTCAACATGAGGAAAAGGAGATCACTTCAGATACTCAATTATTATTATTTATCAATAGAATAACACCCAGAAAAGAAAATAATTTGGGATATGCATTAATCAGGAAATATTATAGACTTCAGACCCAAATAGGGATTTTAAAGAGATCCTATAATAATGGATATATTGAAAATGGATTTGGGAATTTCTACGTATTGGGAAACGTCTATCCTCTTTCATATATTTTCTAATCAATCATTACTAGAGAAGATATAATGAACTCAATCTAATGATGAGAATCTGCACAAGAATATTAGTGTTGTCAAGGATGGGATATTGGAAGACATCATTTATGAAGATAGTTGTTTGAAATTTGAAAAGAGATTCTATGTTCCATCAGTACCTTAGTTGAAAAGGGAACTATTAATCGATGATCATAGCTCCAATTTTTCTATCCACCAATTAGAATAAATATGTATAGAGATCTGATGGAATAATTTCTGTGGGACAATATGAAGCGAGATATTTCTAACTACATGTCATGTTTCCAAGTTTTTCCATAAGTGAAGGCAGTGAGACAACTTCCTAGAGGGTTGATGAAACCTCTACCTACATTTATGTGGAAGTGGGATGAGATTATGATGGATTTTTTCAAGGGACTACCGAGGAAACCTAGAATAAATGATTCCGTATGGGTAATTTTATATCGTCTCAAAAAAACCTCACATTTCTATACATTAAGAGAGGATTTACCGATTGAGCACTTGTCAAAACTTTATATTAATGATGTTGTATTACTACATGTTTCACCTCTTTCGATTGGGTCCGATCGAGACCCCCAGTTTAATCAAAATTATATAAATGTCTTCAGAGTGATTTGGATACTGAGCTTCAAATGAGTAGTGATTATCAACAAAAAACTAAAGGACAGTCTGAATCGAATATTCAAACACTAGGAGACATGTTGAGATCATGCAATATTTACTTTCAAGGTATGTGTGATCAATAATATCTTTTGGGTGAATTTTCCAACAATAACTGTTTCTTTTATAGTAATCAAATGGATCAATAAAATGAATTACATGGAAAGAGATATCAAACTCCAACTTGTTGGGACGATGTTGGTTAGATAAACCTTATAGGCCCATATCGTATTTAAGAGACCACTGAAATGGTAAAGGTAATTCTATACGGCCCCTGCCATAAAAATTACTTAATCTTGAGTTATTACATGATTGCACATTGAGGATCTTTTCAGGTTTAGAGTTTTAGAGAATTAGATCATAAATCATGATTTACATTCTAAATTTAATCAAAGTGGTTACATAAAACCTAGTATTCATTTTTTTCTCATCAACGGATACATATTTAAAACAAAACATGGTTTCTTTCATGACACTTCCTTGACCCTATCATCACATCATGTACCCTTCCCTTGACATGTGAAAAACATTTCAAAAACATGGGATGAAAATAAAAATCTCAGTAAGGGATATAAAAGTATGAAATGAAAACATTAGTCCATGTATGAAATAATACTTTACTCATAAAACATAATCATTTTAACATACCTCATCAAATCTTGAATAAATCATATAAATCATAAGACGTTAAGGTAACTTGAGTCATTCATAACATTCTTACGTAGGTAGTAACCCTCATAGTTACGTTTGGAATACCCATCACAGTATATTACATAAATATCTTCAGAGAAACCTTAACGTTTAACCCCTTCGTGTTACCCAATGCATTGGAGAGCGATATCAGGCTCACCTGCCATTAGTTTATCGCGGAACAACCTGTCTTTATAACAATGCCCAAGAATAATAACATAATTGTATAACATAAAACATGCATTAAGAAAACATAACATTTCCAATTTTCAATCACAAGATATCAATAAGAAAAATCGATATAAAAACATTATGAAAACCATTTTAAATAAAAAAATAAATGTAACGTTAATCATGGTGTTTATTTTTCATTTTAAAAAAAAGTTAGGGCTTGTAGAGGAAGCTGAAACTTAAATAATGGTCACGGTGGCGGAGAAGTTAGTGTCGCCGCATACGTACGACAAAAAAACATTCCCTTCTGTTGTTTGGTAAAAATTTATTATAAAAATGATTCCTTTTGAGTAAACTTAAAATTCAAAGGGGTTTATACACCGTATAAAAGAAAGTTGTGTATAAAACATAATATGCCTCAATGAAAGGAGATTGAGACGAAGTCCCTTACCTCGGGCCCGAATTGACTCGATCATTCTTTAACGTCCTGAATAATAAACATGAGTTAATTTATAATTGCATAAGAAACTTTTTCAAGTTCATTATTCATTTTATATCACTTATTACCATGTTATCATCACTATGTAATTATTTATGTTAATAATGGTCGTTTTGTCGATCATTTGTACTTGAGTCAAAAATAAACTTTTTATAATTACAAGTTGTTCATGTGGTAAAATATCCAGTATATCCAGAATTATATTAATGATGTTGATATCACATATATCATATATATCCAGTATATAAATTCATCTATAATATTACATAACATTTAGAGGAAATAAATTAAATGCACCTTTCATGGAGACGGTAAGCCGTACGTACGCATAAACGCTACTTCCATTTCTATTTAATATTTAATGGAATTAAAACATAATGATACATAATTTTATTATAAATTCTGTATGTTATCATATATAATATAATTAAATATATACTTTATACGTACCACATTTGGTATTAACGAATCAAATCACTTTGAGGGGGCAGTAGTACACACTTCCTAAAATGAAGATATCGCGTTTACCCATAATGGAAACCATAAAGGTATGCCATAAATGAAAAATACCTAAGATTAAGTAAAACATAAATATATTATATATCATATATAAATACAGTTACATCTTAATGGCCACCATTGAAGGTGTTAAAAGAATATTTAACAATAATCATTTCGTGAGGCAGAAATTCACCATCCAAAAAAACAGTATGTTCTTTAACCATTAGATATAGGTGTGTGTAAGTGTAGCTCGAATACATCTTATAAAAACATCCTAGTATATTTAATATACTGGTTTTTTTCAAATGAAATGAATAAAAAGAGGTTAGGGGGTTGGAGAAGCAAAATAAATCAAAAGAACATAGGTGATGAAATTACCTTAAAATCTGGTAACTCCCTTTGGTTTGAAACAAAAGGGTTTCTTGAAGAGCTTTCGGCCTAAGGTAAGGAATCTAGGATGAGGAGAGGGATGTGTATAGACAAAATGAGCATATCTTGGCCGAACCAAATGCTTTAGTGGTGTGGGTAAATAGGTAGAGGTGGGGGCCTTTTATAAGAGGATGGGAGGGGCACTCTTGGAAAGGTATAAAATGTTACTTTATCTTCACATGATTTTCGGATTTTAAAGGTCCCAAGTTGATTTATTTCGAGGATAAGGAGATAAGGGTTCGCAATATACTCATCCAATAGTTCTTTGACATGTTTAAGGCTTAAATATTACAATATGTTTCATTTTATTTAAATCGTTTATTAATGAGGTAATCGCTGCATCATCATGATGTCATAAATAAATTAATTTATTTAATGTCTATATATTAAAAAAAATACTATGATGTAGGAAATAATTTTATCATTCCAATTACTATATGTAGTCCAAGAGATAATTTATTTTGACAAAATTAAAAAAATTTACTCAGGTGATACATTCTTTGTTATATTTATTTTTTTTTAAAAATAAAAACATAAAATGTCATTATCACACAAAAGTGATTCTATGGGGTCCCCAAGGTTGGCACAAGGAATGCCATGGTAGTAAATGACACAAAAAGTAGTATTAGGACACATTTTGGTGTCATTTTTTATTATTATGATATTATTTTATCATCCTTAACTACCTGATAACTAATTAATAAAGATAATTAATGATAATTACCGTCGTTAATATTCACAAAGTCCAAAAACAAAAGAGTCTTAATTACCATATTTGGACCTTATGATTCCAAATATGGAATCCATTTTACAAAATTACAAACACATAAATTGAAATAATTAATTTAAAAATAATTCCCGTATTCAAAACAAATAGCGGGTTTTTTAGAAACAATATCTATGAAAGGTTTGGCACTTGTTTATGCCCAATTCCAAAGTGAAATTAATCCTAATTACCACTATTGGATTAAATGTTAAAAATATATTCTATTTACACTTTAAAATCAATTTAAAATATAATCTAACCATATAATTAAATTATATGATAACACAGTTTCGATGTAAAATGCAAGAAGTTTCACTATTCATTAAAAACGAACATTGTCAGAAAAAAACAAAAATATTATCCAATGTAAATTTCAATGTCCCAGTCATAAAGAATAAGTTTATTTTGAAAAATAGAGATTATAAAATTTTCAAATTATTGATTTAAAAATGGTTCTCCATCAAAAGGCAGGAAAACAATCTTTTAAAAATATTTGAGAATTCTATGATTAAGATTGGATTTATTCCAATTTTAAGCCTCTAAAACACTATCTAGTTCACAAATAGACATAAATAAGAATATATATTTATAATCACTTACATGGGATGTTTCATCCTTCCCCCGTTTGGAAAATTGAGTCCCCGCAATTTATTCACTTATCGAATAAGTGGGGGTATTTATCCCTCATTGAATTTTCAGATTCCCATGTTGCCTCTTCACTCATGAGGTTTTTCTACATAACCTTTACTTGATTAATCACCTTATTATGCAACACTTTCTCTATGTGGTCAATAATTTGAACCGGTTGTTCCTTATAAGATAGATTCTCTTCTAGCTGAACTACCTCTGGACTCAAACCATGAGATGGATCTGGCATGTACTTCTTTAATCTTGAAACATGGAAAACATTGTGTACCTGAGATAAACTCTGAGGTAAAGACACTCAGTGTTCAACTGATCCAACTCTCTCCAAAATTTCATATGGTCCAATGAACCTTGGACTCAGCTTTCCTTTCTTACCAAATCGCATCACACGTTTCCATGGTGAGACTTTGAGAAAAACATGATCACCTACCTCAAAAGAGTGATCCTTCCTCCTGTTGTCTGCATAACTCTTCTTCCTGCTCTGAGTTGTTCTCATGTGTCTCTATATCAGCTGAACTTTTTCTGCCAACTCATCTACCAATTCTAGTTCCATCAACTTCCTTTCACCCACTTCATCCCAGAATTCTGGAGTTCGACACCACATCACATATAATGCCTCAAATGCTTCCATCTGTATACTAGAATGAAAACTATTATTATAAGAAAACTCAAACAAAGAAAGATGTTGGTCCCATATTCCCTAATAATCCATCGAAAAAGCACGTAGCATATCCTCCAAAGTTTTAATTGTTCATTATGACTTCCCATATGATTGAGAATGAAAAGCTGTACTAAAATTTAATTCTGTACCCAACGACTTATGAAGGCCTTTCCAAAAGTTAGAAGTGAACCTGGGATCACGGTCAGATACAATGGAGAGAGGAACTCCATGTAACCTAACTCTCTCTTTATGACACAAACGAGAAAGTGGATCTAGGGAAAAAGTATCTTGTATAGCATGGAAATGAGCAGATTTAGTAAAGCGATCAACAATAACCCAGATTGCATTATTACCTCGAGCTGTCTTCGGCAATCCCACAACGAAGTCCATGGATATATTCTCCCATTTCCACTCTGGTACTGGTAGAGGCTGAAGCATCCCTTTCGGTAACTGCCGCTCTTCTTTAACATGTTGGCATTTCAAACAATTCACAGTAAAATTAGCAATATCCTTTTTCATTTCATCCCACCAGTAATACTCCCGAAGATCTCTATACATCTTATTATTTCCTGGATGAACTGAAAACGGAGAACTATGAGCTTCATATATCAAATATCCCTTCAAATTTGAATCACACGACACACACCATCTATTCCCAAATCTCAAAACACAATCATAATCAATATTCTATTTATGAAACTTATCATTCTAAACCATCTCTACCCTTTTCTGAAACTCACAGTCTTGCTTCTGTCCTTGCTTAATTCTGTCTAATAGAGAAGATTTCATTGATACCTGAAACAAAATAGAAAGACCTCCTGCACCAACGACTTCTATGCCAAATTTCATAAAATCCTTAACTAATGGATGACGATACAAATGAAACATTGTTAATAAAGCATTTCTTTTTCGACTCAAAGCATCAACCACTTTATTTGATTTTCCCGGATGGTAGTGAATTGTACAATCTTAATCTTCGATTAATTTTAGACATCTCCTCTATCTCATGTTCAATTATTTCTGAGTGAATATATACTTTAAACATTTTTGATCGGTATATATTTCACACTTTACTCCATACAAATGATGCTTCAAAATTTTTAAAGCGAAAACACCAACAGCTAATTCCAAATCACGTGTAGGGTAATTTACCTCATGAGTTTGCAGCTGTCCTGAACCATAAGCATTTACCTAATAATTCTGCATTAGGAAGCAACCAACACCTTTCAATGAAGCATCACTGTAGATAAAAAATTCACCATTCTTGAAAGGTAGTTCCAAAACGGGGCTTTCACCATTCTTATTTTCAATTCCTCAAAACAATCATCACATTCTTTTGTCCAGATAAACATAACACCCTTCCGAGTTAGCTTAGTCATTGGACTAGATACCTGTGAAAAATTTCTAACAAACCTTCGGTAATAGCCTGCCAAACCAAGGAAGCTACAAATCTTAGTTATATTTGTTGGTCTTGGCCATTCTTCATCAACTTTTGTTTTTGCAGCATCAATAGCTATCCCATATTTAGAAACAATGTGACCAATGAAAGAAATTTTTTGCAACCAAAACTCACAGTTGCTAAATTTCCCATACAATTTATTTTGTTTTAAGGTTTGAAAAATAACCCTTAAATGTCTTCCATTCTCATCTTTAATTTTAAAAAACACCAAAATATCATCAAAGAAAACAACCACAAACTTATCAAACAACTCATGGAAAATTCTATGTATAAGGCCCATGAATATTGCAGGTGCATTGGTTAGCCCAAAAGGCATCACTACAAATTCATTATGGCCATATCTTGTACAAAACACGGTCTTTGGAACATCTGCTTCCTTTACCTTCAACTGATGGTACCCCGATCTCATGTCAATCTTTTAAAAATATTGAGCTCCCTGCAGCTGATCAAACAAATCATCGATATGTGGAAAATGATATTTTTTTAACAGTGATGTTATTCAAGGCTCTATAATCAATTCAAAGTCTTATAGAACAATCTTTCTTTTTAACAAATAAAACAGGATCACCCCATGGTGATGTGGTAGGTCGAATGAAACCTTTCTCTAATAAATCTTGCAATTTGCCCTTCAACTCTAAAAGATCAATTTGAGCCATTCGATAAGGGGGTTTTGAAATTGGATTAACATCAGGAACTAAGTAAACAATAAACTCAACTTCCCGATCTAGTATTATTCTAGGCAACACATCAGGAAAAACATCAGGATACTCATTTACCACTGGTGCATCATTAATCTGAATAGTTCCCTTGTTTTCAACGATGTGTGCAAGGTAACATTCATTTCCATGTTTTACAAGTTTCTCGGCCTCTTGATATGTTATCAATAGTAAGGGTTCATTCTTGTACAAAATCTGAAAGTCTTTCTGAAAAGAAACTCCATTAGCTCTACAGTCAATCTTAGCATGGTAAATTGAGATCCAATCCATACCCAGGATAACATCAAACTCTACTAGAGATAAAACAATATGGTTTGCAAGAAGTTTCTTTCCACAGATAAGGATATGATGATTCATATAAATTCTTTTTCCCTAAACATTTCCCCCTAGTGTTTTTACCACAAGTTCAGGAGTCATTTCTTGAGATGGTATTCCCATTTTACTAGAAAAGTTTTCAGAGATAAAAGAATGTGCAGACCCTGAATCAAACAACACACTGGTATAATCTGAAAAAAAACAATGTACCTTATACAACTTCATTTGATGGCCTAAAATCTACTGAAGTAGTTACAAAGGATTTCACCACCCCTTTCTTCTTGTAGTCTAACTGCTTCCCATCACTCGAGCTCTTTGTCAGACACTCGTTTTCATAGTGACCAATCTCATTGCACTTAAAACATTTCACTAACTGTAAATCAAATTTGTTCTTACCATCACCATGATCATTCTTAGTGCAATCATGAGCCTTATATTCCATCTTACCACTTAGGTAGCACATTCCAGAACTCAGAAGACAGTCCCCAACATTCCATTTACCACATTTATCACAAACTGGAATGTTAGTTTTCTTACAGTCAGACCTTTTTGAAGAATTCTTTCCTTTCTCCTGCCACCTCGGTCTCTTATTCTGCTGGTTGTTATAGAACACTTGATCATTAGTATACTCCATTTCCACCTTCCCATCACATTGAACAAGATTTTCATAACTATTGAACTCGTGAGAATCTAAATCCCTTCGATATTTTGGATTTAATTCTGAGTAAAAACGATTGATTTTACTATCAAGGCCTCAGATAAAAATTAAAGCATACCTTGCCAATAGAGTGAACCTTTCTTTATAGGAAGCCATTAAGTCTTCCTATTCCCTCAATTCCAGGAATTGTTTTCCATCCTAAGTCAAACAGCCTTAGGAAAATACTTCTCAAGAAACATACTTATGAATTCATCACAGTCGAGAGCATCAATTTCATCAGCGTCCCTAATATTTTTAACAATCGACCACCACATGTCTGCTTCACCCTCCAAATGGTAAATAGCAAGACTAACTTTTTGATTCTCTGAACACCCCATGAAATCGAAAATCTTCACCAATTCTTTAATCCACCCTTCATCTAGCATTGGGTCAGATGATCCTTTGAATGATGGGGGATGTTGCCTCATCAAATGTTCCACCACTAACATGTTCCTCTGTGGTGTATCTGGCTAATCTCGTACATGGATACCACCAACATTTATCGCTTGAGTCAACTCCACCATTACTGCAACAAACTATTCAGTTCCAATTCCGACCATCTCAAGATGCAGATTTGGAAGGTCATTTCCTTAGATATTCCTTCCTTGAATTGCTTCCATGTTTCCTCTGCGGAAAACCATTCTGAAAAAACATGTCTTAGATGAAGCAACATGGCAATCTTCAAATGCTATGTCATTTCAATTTGACCATAAAAAAATATTTTTGGATAATAATTTAATTCAATTATAACTTTTAAAGTTATCTATGCCGACCTTTGATACCAACTATAAGGCCCCACCCTTTAGCATTACTTAATCTTGAGTTGTTACAAGATTACACATTGTGGATCTTTTCAGGTTTAGAGTTTTAGAGAATTAGATCATAAATCATGCATTACATTCCACATTTAAACAAAGTGGTTCCATAAAAGGTAGTTTTCATTTTTCCCATCAACTGAAACATATTTAAAACAAAACATGGTTTCTTTCATGACACTCTCTTGACCCTATCATTACATCATGTACTTTTCCCTTGACCTATGAAAAACATTTCAAAAACTTTTTATGAGCATAAAAATCTCAGTAAGGGATATAAAAGTACGAAATGAAAATATTAGTCCATGTATGAAATAAAACTTTACTCATAAAACATAACCATTTTAACATATCACATCAAATCATGAATAAATCATAGAAATCATAATATGTAAAGGTAACGTGAGTAATTCATAACATTCTTACGTAGGGAGTAACCCTCATGGATACGTTTGGAATAACCATCACAGTATATTCGCTAAATATCTTCGCAGAAACCTTAATGTTTAACCCCTTCACGTTACCCAATGCACTGGAGAGCTATATCGGGCTCACCCGCCCTTAGTTTATCACGGAATCACCTGTCTTCATAACAATGCCCAAGAACCATAACATAATTTTATAACATAAAACATGCATAAAGAAAACATAACATTTCCACTTTTCAATCACAAGATATCAATACAACACATCGATATAAAAACATTATGAAAACCATTTTCAATACCAAAATAAATGAAAAGTAAAACATGGTATTTATTTTTCATTTTTTTTAAAAAAAGTTATGGCTTGTAGAGGAAGCCGAAACTCAAATAACGGTCACGGCGGTAGAGAAGTCATTGTCACCACATACGTACGATAGAAAAAACATTCTCTTTTGTCATTCAATAAACACTTCATATAAAAAATATTTCTTTTGAGTAAACATAAATGTCAAATGGTTTTATACATCGTATAAAATAATGTTGTGTATAAAACATAATATGCCTCAATGAAAGAAGATTGAGACGAAGTCCCTTACCTCGGGTCCGACTTGACTCGATCATTCTTTAACGTTCTGAATAATAAACATGAGTTAATTTCTACTTGATTAAGAACCTTTTTCAAGTTAATTATTTCTTTTATATCACTTATTACTATGTTATGTTCACTATGTAATTATTTAAGTTAATAATTGTAGTTTTGTCAATCATTAGAACATGAGTCAAAAATAAACTCTTTATAATTACAAGTTGTTAATGTGGTAAAATATCCATTATATCCATAATTATATTCATGATGTAGATATCATATATATCATATATATCCAGTATATACATGAATTTATAATATTACATAACATTTACAGGTAAGAAATGAAATGCACCGTTCATGGAGACGGAAAGTCGTACATACGCATGAACGCTAGTTCCATTACTATTTCATATTTAATAGAATTAAAACATAATGATACATAATTTTATTATAACATCATTATTTTATAATATATAATATCATTAAATCTATCCTTTATACTTACCACATATGGTATTAAATAATCAAATCATATTGAGGGGGCGGTAGTCCGCACTTCCTAAAATGAAGATATCGCATTTACCCCTAATCGAAACCATAAAGGTATTCCATAAATGAAAAATACATAAGCTTAATTAAAAAATAAACATATTATATATAATATATAAATATAGTGACATCATAATGGCCACCTTTGAAGGTGTGAAAAGAATATTGAACAATCATCGTTTCGTGAGGCAGAAAGTCACCATCCACAGAAACAGTATGTACTTTAACCATTAGATGTAGGTGTGTGTAAGTGTAGCTCGAATACTTATTATAAAAAAATCCTAGTATATTTGAGATACTGTTTTTGTTTCAAAATAAATGATTAAAAAGAGTTTAGGGGGTTGGAGAAGCAAAATAAAACAAAATAACACAAGTGAAGAAATTACCTTAAAATCGGGTAACTCCCTTTGGTTTGAAACAAAAGGGTTTCTTGATGAGCTTACGACCTAAGGTAAGGCTTCTAAGATGAGGATAGGGATTTGGAGATACAAAATACATAGATCTTGGCCGAGCCAAAGGATTGAGAGTTGTGGGTAAGGAGGTAGAGGTGGGGCATTTTATAAGAGGAGAGGAGGGGCACTCTTGGAAAGGTATAAAATGTTACTTTATTTTCAAATGATTTTCGGATTTTAAAGATCCCACATTGATGTATTTCGAGGATAATGTGGTAATGGTTTGAAATATAATCATACAACAGGCCTTTTACAAGTGTAAGGCTTAGATTTTACATTATATTTTCCTTTTATTTAAATCATTCATTAATGAGGTAATCGCTGCATCATCATGATGTCATAAATAATTTGATTTATTTAATGTCTAAAAATTATAAAAAATATACTATGATGTAGGAAATATTTTTATATTTCCAATGAAATTTTATAGTCCTAGATATCAACTATGTAGACAAAATTAAAAATGTTTTACTCAGTTGATACATTCCTTGTTATATTTATTATCTTTAAAAAATAAAAAGATAAAAAGTCATTATCACACAAATGTGATTCCATGGGGTCCCCATGTTTGGCACAAGGAATCCCATGGTAGTCCATGACACAAAAAGTAGTATTAGGACACATTTTGGTGTAAGTTTTTATTATTATGACATTATCTTGTTATCCTTAACTACCCGATTACTAATTAATCAATATAATTAACGATAATTACCTTCATTACTATTCACAAAGTCCAAAAAAAGGAGTCCTAATTACCTAATTTGGACCCTTTGATTCCAAATATGGAATCTATTTTTCCAAATTACAAACACAGAAATTGCAATAATTAATTCAAAAATAATTCTCGTTGTCAAAACAAATAGCGGGTTTTTTAGAAACAATATCTATGAAAATTTTGGCATTTGTTTATGCCCAATTCCAAAGTAAAATTATTCATAATGACCAATATTGGATTAAATGGTAAAATTATATTATATTTAAACTTTAAAACTAATTAAAAAGATTATATAACCATATAATTAAATTATATGAAAAATTAGTTTTGATGTAAAATGCAGTATTTTTCACTATTCATTAAAAAATGAACATTGTCAGAAAAATACTAAAAAATTATCCAATGTAAATTTCAATATCCCAATCATAAATAATAAGGTTATTTTGACAAATAGAGATTATAAAATTTTCAAAATATTTATTTAAATATGGTTATCCATCAAAAGGCGGTAAAACAATATTTTAAAAATATTAGAGAACTCTATGCTTAAGATTGGATTTATTCCCATTTTAGGCCTCTAAAACACTTTATAATTCATAAATAGACATAGATAATAATATCTATTATTCATTACTTACTTGGGATGTTACAAATTCAATCCAATATTAAAGTATCACAAAGTATGAAAACAAGTTATGTTGAGAACCATATAAAGGATTTGTAATTACAAGTGGGAGATCATGTATTTCGGAAAGTATATCCATGTAAGGGTGACTTAAGGTTCGGTATGAAAGGGAAACTGTGCCCTAGGTAGATCAGACCATTTGAAATTTTGGAAAGAATCAGATTTATAGCTTACCATTTAGCAATGCCTCTATGTTTCTCCAATGTTAATGATGTGTTCCATGTGTCAATGTTAATGAAATACAAGCCTAACCCAACACATGTACTCACCTATGAAAAAATAGAACTTGAACCAGAATTTTTATATTATGAAGAGCCTTTCGAGATTCATGACACAAGGGAGAAGGTATTGAGACATCAGAAAACTCCTCTAGTAATGGTTCTTTGGAGAAATCATAATATGGTGGAAGCAATGTGGGAACTTGATGATGTTATGATGAAGAACCACCAATATATTTTTGAAGGTAGTTATAAATGAAAAATTTTGAGGATGAAATTTCTGAAAAAAGATATAATGTAACACCCCAAACATTTTATGGTATGTTTCTCTTCAATACAATTTATTCATTAGATAATCAATATTTCATGATTCACTAAACTACTATGGAAAAAAATGGTTATTTATAGGAGATAATAATAACGTATCCATTTAACATAAATCTTTCTGTTATGTGATTTGAATTGTGAAAATCTAACATTCAAGGTTGCGTTTAGGATGATATTTAGAGTCTATTAGAATAAAATTTATTTTCAGTGAATAACAACAATCCTTTATGGATAGTAACTTCTCCAAATGAATATTAACATTGTATTATGAATAATAATATGATTCTTATGAATCGTAACTATACCCAAGAATGTATAAATTAATTTAGGCACCATAAAAATGTAGATGGATATTTTATGTGTTTCAAATTTTTTATTAAAAATGAATCTAATTAAAAAAATAAATTTATCATATTTGGAAAATTATTTTTTAAAAATGATGTTCTTTTTGGATTCTACATATCGAAAAATGGTTAGGAAATTTTTTTGGGATATTTCTAAAATACTTTAATTTTTTAGGAATATTAAAATACGATAAATTAGTATAAATGCAAAATATTTGATTTACTGCATCATAGGTGATGCAAGACTAATTTAATCCCAATTTGTTTGAACTCACATGTCATTATTACTATTTGGGATCACATGAATCCTGGCTATTCATTGTCTTGAAAAATAAATACTAAAATAATGTAAAATCTCTCCACCCTCCAAACTATAAACCACCCCTCACCCCCACTTACTCCCACACCACTGAAGTATCAAACATCCCCTAAATTCTGAAAAAATAACCCCATAACCTCCTCCCCAACGTCCAAGACCTTATGGTCTCACCAAAGGGCCAAATACAAAGGCCTTAATGAGATTATTGAGGAGGGGTACTCAAGAGGTGAACCTCTATTCCATTTTCATTCAATTTCTTTTACAAGGTTACATTCTTGTGTTCTCTCATCTCACCTCACCTCATCCAAATTCCAGGATAGTTGTAGTGCCATTCTTGTAATGGATTATTTTTAGGATAATGTAATATTTCATCATCTTATCTCTTTTTCCCTTCCTTTTATACTATAAATGCATACACCGTATGAAATGTGATAATTTATCACACTCAAGGAAGAAAAATTTTAAATTTTCATTACTATCTTTAAAAATGGTCATGAAAAATATTTCAATGGTTGAAACAGGTCATAATATATGTGTTTTATCTTTAATGTTCTGGAATCCTTACACACTCATAATATATAATATAAATAAAACAAAGTTCATTGTTCCCAAAACCACCACGCCAAATTCATGGATTTATCAATAACTAAGATAATGATTCATCCTGATTTTATATGAACATAATCATTATAAGATCATTTATATATCATTAATTTCACTAATAATATATATTAAAAATTATTTTTGTTTAACAACATTCCATACGAACTTCCCTTCATGAATACAGTAAAACGAATCATGAAGATTATGGAAGAAAATGCTTCCAAAAAAATAAATTTGAATTTCATAAACCCATCAAAAAGTCCATTAATGAACCTAAAAATTTTATACAAAATACATTACATGTTTATGAGGTGTGGGAATTATTAAATGAATAATCTAAATTTTAATATATTTTTTCCTTACGAACAATCAGGAACACTTTTAGCATAATGTAATGGATTGTATCTCACACATTTATTCTAGAATTCCCCCTATTTTGTGTCCATAAATTTTCATTTTCTAATGATGGGGTATGTTTTTACTCCTCCTTAATAATTTTATTATGATATATAAATTATGTGATACTCTTTTACCTCTCTTTTACACCCTCCCAGGAACACATGTTACCATGAAAAAATGTTTGTAATGGGTTTCTCACCTCATATTCAATTCCATGAGATTTCTATTGTTCACTGCATATTTATTGTATGTGGTGTATGTGTACTGAATATGGATATATAATATCAAGATTATATTTATATTCAGGGTATCTAATGATTCAATTTATGGTTATTAACTTTTGGGCATATAATTTGATTGACTATAATGTGGTAAGAATCAATTTGTCATTTACCCTTTCATTATGACATACATTTGATTGTGAACATGATAAATCTTATGTGGTGTACCTAATTCCCATTTTATATCAAATTTATTTTTAAATTATGTTTCTATTTGATATCCATATTCTTGTTCATTGATCTGATTATTGTCTTAAGCTGTATAACCTTTCACATATGTTGTTTATTTTAAAAATTATTTTAACTATGGAAATATTGGTGAATCTATATTCTATACTCTATATGGATATTGAGAGAGAATATTATACTTTTATTCAATATAGGAATATAGAATGATTTGTACATTATGTGATGGGAGGTCCCAACTATATCCCCTCAATGCATCGACATGTCTCATGAGATGATCATTTGGTGGCCAAGCCTTTGAGTTTGATTCCTAAAATTAGACGGGTTTCTTCCAATAGAACTATATCGGTATAATGGTATTATGGTATCATGTTCCAGACACATGATGTACAATAAATAATTCTTGCCTTTATTCATTATCCATTATTAATATACAAGAGGCTTTCACAATGACAAAATATATGGATGCAGTTTCATTCTTAGTTTTTTAATGGATGTGTTTTTCATTTGTTCACCATGACATACTGATTATGCTAAGCGGTAAATGATTTAGTTATTATTGATTAATACTTTTGATATTTTTAAACCTTACTGAGCATTTGAACTCATCACTTAAAATTTATTACCTTCAATAGGTTATTAAGAGGAGATCAATTATTGATTTTCTGTGGATGCAGATTTTAGTTTTTATGTATTGTCTTTTGTTACCTTATCGAATGTAATTTCAGTTACATCAATGAATATAGATTCTTCAATACCACTAAGATGAATGTTCCTTTAGGATTTAATTAATTTTAACCATGATAATGTAATAATTAATTCACCAGCTCCGGTATAGAGGGGTATGGGCATTACAACAAGTCAGTAATGACAATGCAGTCCCACTCCTCGACGTCAAGCCGCAACCAGAACACTACATTAAAGATGTTCATCCACCTACATGTTCATCCATTCTTCAATCAATAAATATCTTAGATTGAGAAAAAATCATATCTTGAACTGCCCCACTAAATACATGTTTATCCATTATGCAATCAATAAATCTCTCGGAATGAGACACAAATATACCATTGACAGTACCACTATATACAAGTCTATCTATTTTTAAATAGATAAATATCCAGGACTAAGTCACCAAAATCCCCTATACATCCCCGCATACCAAAATCATATAACCCTGACCAAAACACACATCACATGACCAAAACCACCAAATAGAACATATTCAAATTTAACTAAAAATGGTTATTTAATTTCCACTTTAATGTAACCGGGGTGGTCGAAATATAAGTTTTATCCTGAGGAATCCATTTATTTATCATAGTGTACACGATTAATCAAATTTCTTGTTACTACAATTTTTCAAGTAACCACCCAAATTATATAGTATCACCACTGCAAAAGAAAATACATCCAAAAGATGTGATTTTCTGAATTCTTACAACCAAAAAAATCCATAAAATGAATCCAAAATAACAAATAAAATAGGATATAAAATATCAAGGAACACACTAACCATTATTTTACGTATTCATGTTATCTATTGATCATATTAAATCCTTATTTAATTATCATTTCAATAAGAGTATATATCTATTACTTATAAGGAAGAATTTATATTCACACCCTATATGAGAAAAAATTGATGAGAAGAAAAAGAAAAACACTACTTGGATGATCTATAATCGTTGCTCCTTCTTGCATCAAGAACAAAAAAAATATTTTCCATGCCCAAAAAACTCCATGAATGAGTTGAATGGTCTCCACCATGGGAACATGACTCGTCTCAGGATGATGTCTTGAGGAACAACAAGGGAAAACAAAATGATGAATGAAGAGAGGATCTCTTCTTAAGAAGGGTCAAAATCCTATAATTAGGGAGACCATTTCAATGTACATAAATGTGGGATCATGGCATGACCGTGTGGCGTGGTGGTCTCACACGTTTTCATTAATTGAGATTAAGTAATTCCCCTCAAAGATGGTTTAGATATTCTATAGAATGGCTGTGAGATGATATATTTTCAATAAATGGGGAAAAATTACATAACAGGGGTGATACTGGGATATCATACAAAAACTAGGCAAGGGGGTGAAACACTTTTTAGTGAGATATAGTTGTAGTTCCCCCGTAATCAACCGTAACAGTATGAATGGGAAGATTTCATATTAACTGGTGCCACCATTTCGGTGAAACCATTTGGTGGAACAATGTTTTTGCAAAACATATAGAGAAAGCCACATTGATCCCAAAAAACACTACAACAACTAAATTGGCTCACAAAGGGAAGGGTGGGAAAATCCATGTCATTAGGCTCCTATAATTTTTTTATTAACTCTAAATGTTAAATTATTCCCTTCAATAAGTGGTTTTTGAAATTGGATTTGCCTTATAAACCAAGTCAATAGTAAATTCAATTTTCTAATCAGTTATAAAATAAAGGAAATCGTTTGGGAAAACATCAAGATACTCATTTACCTCTAGAATATACATAATCTGAATGGATCCTTTGATTTCAACTACATGTGTAAGGTTACATTCAAATCCATCATTTACAAACACTCATCTTCTAGATATGTCATCAAGTTTAAGGTTTTATTCTTCTTCACAAACATAAAGTCTTTTTGAAAAGAAACATCATTAACTCTACCATGAATCTTTGACATGTTAATTGAAATCAAATAATTACCTAGAATAACTAAAAACACTACTAGAGAAAAAACAATATGGTTTGTAGGTAATTCTTTCCATATACATTTAAAAGAAGATTCTTAAATTATTTTTTCTCAACATTTTAACCAGGTGTTTTTACCATAAGTTCTAGATTCATTTCTTAAATTGATGTCCCAAATTACTAGTAATGTTTTCATAATTGAAATAATTTATAGAACCAAAATCAATCAATATATTGGAATAATAGGAAAATATATTCACTTAGTACCAATTTAATTGATGGCCCGTCATCTACTAAAGTAGTTGCAACGTATTTCACCACACAGTTGTGCTTGTAGTTTGGTTATATACTCTCATTCGAATTCATTATCGAATACACATTATCATAAAGACCAATTGAATTTTATTTAAAAAATTACCCTAATTATATATTAGATATTGATTTACCATTATCTTTTTCTATGTAGTTATGTGTCGTATTCCCCATTTTACCACAATAGAAGCTCATACTGCAATTGAAAAGCATTCCGAAATAGGCTTTTTGCATCAATTCCCACAAACATTAATTTTAATTATCACACCATTAGCCTTTTTTGATGAATTTTTACATTTGGTATGCCATGTTTTCCTCTTATTCAACTTATTTTCCAAGAAAACATGATCATTGGTAAATTCCATTTCCACCTTCATCACACATCAAAAAAGTTATTCATAAGTTTTTATCTCACGAGAAGCTATTCCCCTACGAGTATATGACATTAATCCTTAGGAAAATGAATCATTTCTTTTTTCAAGATCTCAAATGTAATTTTGGCAAAAAGATTCCAATTGAGTCAATTTTTATTTATAAGAATACACTGAGTCATCATACTGCCTTAATTCCAAGAACTTTTTTCTCATCCTATGTTGATCCACCTTAGGATAAAATTTCTCAGGAATCGTACATTTGAAGTCACCCTAATCAAGAGAATTAATCTCCTCACTATCAATAATCTTATTAACCATTGACCACAACTATTAATCTTTACCATCACAATGGTAAATAGCAATTCTAACCTTATAATTTTAGGAACACCCCTTGATACCAAAAATTATTTCTAGAGTTTTAATCCAATCTTCAGCTAGCATATTGTCACATGATCCTTGGAATGATGTAGGACGTTGCCTCATGAAATTATCAGCTTCCTACATGTTCCTCTGTGGATGATCTGGTTGATCTCATGTAGAGATATGAATACCATTTCTAACCCAAACTAATTGCTCAATCCTTGGAACAAAAAATTTAGTTCCAATTCTAACCATCTTGGGTTGTTTATTTGGAAGGTTTTATTCACATGGATGGGTCCTAGAACAGCTGTCATGTTTCTTCTACAGAAAACCATTCTATACATACATATCCTACACCATGAAACTTGCTAATCTTAAAATGATATATAATTTCATTTTTAAAATAATATAAAAATAATTAATGAATATTATGTTAAAAATTTTCTTTTTGGTAATGTTATCTAAACCAATCTTTGATGCCAACAATAAGGCTCTATGCCTTATATATTACACAATGTTGATTAAAGTCAATAATTAATAATTATGATCTTTTCATGTTTAATTTTTTATAGGGTTAGGCCATTATTAATACATAAAATCCCATAATCATAAAAGATGATACTATCATGAATATTTATATACATAGAAATCCTAAAAAACATTATAGGAATAAATTGTAAATAAAATTTTATTTCATGAGTATTTATATACCCATGAAATCATATGAATATTTATATACCCATGAAATTTGTAACAAAAAATGTTATTTCATGAATATTTATATACGCATTAAATCATAGGAATCCTAAAAAACATCATAGAAATAATTAATCATAAATATATCTTATGGCATCCATATCATACAAAAAATGATGCTTCAACAACTGCATTGGGAGTATCCTTTATGGGTACGTTTGGAATACCCATCATAGTTTATTAACTAAATATTTTAGGAGAAACATTATTATATAACTCAACATCATTACCCAATACAATGGAGAGCTATCCTGGGCTCACCCACCCATGGTTTATCACGAAACATCCAGTATACATACGAAATTCCCACCAAACATAACATGATCATATTACATAAAAAATGCATAATGGAAAAATAAAATTTCCACATTGAAATAAAAATATATCATTTAAAGATATTTATATAATAAACCATTTTCAATTCCAAAATACCCTAAAAGTAAATATGATATAAAATTTTATTTTTCAATCATTATGTCTAGTAGAGGAATCAAATTAATAAATAACAGTCATAGTGGGGGAATTGTAATTATCACCACATACGTAAAAAAAACATTCCTTTTTGTATTTAGTAAAACACATCATAGAAAAAGATTTTGTACGAAACCTGTTGAATGAAATTAAAATTTAAATGGGGTGATTATACACCATATAAAAGAAGGGTTTTATTATTATCATAATATGCCTCAATGATAAGGGATTCACATTAAATCACTTATATTGAGTCTGACTCATCACGTAAAATTGTAATATTCCTTAATAATAAGATTAGGATAATTTATAAATTCATGAGATCCTTTTTCAGGTTTATAATACCTTTTATATCAGTTATTACCATGTTAAAAAAATTACATAATTATGTAATTTCATATGATATTTTTTGTTGATATTCGATACTTGAGTCAAAAATGAACATGGTTTTGATGTTACTAGTACATGTGGTCAAATATCCATAATATCTAGAGTATATTCAATACATAATAGTAATTTCTTAAAAAATTTCAGGCATTTTATATCAAACTATTAATTATGTTTTTAAAAAATTATCAATGTTATATTAATGGAGATGGTATGTCGTAAGAACGCATGAGTAACGTTTTCATTTTTCATTGATCTTTAAGAAAATAAATTAATTATTGTTTTATATTTCTAGAATGATCGTAATATTATTAGAGTCATAAAAATAAATAAAATATTTATATACATATCATATAAGTGATGTGGTGAATGAAAATGATTCACATGGATTTGCGGAGGTAAATGTTCACCTGTACACCATGAAATCTTGTTGTTTTTAGTTGAATGGAAGGTAACAAAATAATTAAAATATTATTATTTTAAAATGATTAATAGGTCTCACATATAATATGTGAATTTTAATTTCATCATTATGACAAATCAAGATATACTGTAATGGAAAATGAACTAAATACGTTCATGGAAGTGAAAATTTACATGTACGCATGACCAATTAAGTCCATTAACATTTAATGGAATTTGAGATACATTTAGGTGATGAAATTAACATAATATCATTTTAGTATATTTTGGATATTGTAGATTTTATTTCATCATGGTTTTAGGATACTATAATGAAGTGTTAGAGGAAATAAAATTGAAATTCTTAAATAAATAGATACCTCTACTTCGGTTGACAACCATTGAAGTACACCATAACACCTCAGACTGGGTGTTCTGCCTAAAATACGGCCTCAAGAACTTATGGAGTGGTTCTAGAAATGGTTTTTTTGGATGATAATGGTAGATAAAAAAGAAATATGATGTAAGAGTATTCGAGTAGAGAGGGTTCATTTTTATAGGAGAGGGGAGGTGAACCTTTAGAAAATATTAAAATATTAAAATAATTTAACATAATGTTTCAATTAAAATGTATCAATCTTGATATTTTTCAATGAAAAAAGGGGGACATTCTGTATCCTCTCATCTACAAAATTTTATATAGGTATTTATTTTAATTCAATCATGATCTATTTAGTTTACCCTTAATTATGATCATTTGATTTTTATAATAAGATTGTAATTTCAACATATTTTTTGGATTTTCAAATAATTTAATGAATTAATATTTTTTTAAAAATCAATTATATCATTTTTTTCAATATTCATTTTATTGAATTTAAATAAAATCAAATAAGAGAAATAACATTGAAATAAATCATTTAATAGCCTTAAAAAAATTTATATTCACATATACAAATAGTTTATGAACAAATTTATGTCAAATAATTTTTATTTTAATATTTATAATATCATTTATTTGATTCCATCAATACTTATGAAATCACTGCATCATCAATGTGTCATAATTAAATTTAATTATATAATTTCTAAAAGATAGAAATAAAGTAACATGATGTAGAAAATCTTATTATATTTTTAATGAGAATGTATTGTCGACGATATAACTTATATAAAACCACACTAAAATTATTTTAGTCAGATGGTATATGTTTATAACATATTTTCATTTAATTTAAAACTTATAATTGTCATAATCAGACCCATGTGGCTTCTAAAAGCCATGTTTCCTTCACATGGGTTTCCTTTGACAGCTGAATATCATCCAATAAGATTATTACTACTTTTAGGTTATTTTTATATTATTGTAATTTTACTTTTACCCTTATTTACTTGATTTACCCTTTTACCGTGGTAAATGAAAATATTTACCAAAGATACTATTTATCTTGTCCAAAAATAAACCGTTCCTATTCACATAGTTTGGGAAATATAATTCAAAATATAGAATCCATTATTCATAGTTCTAAATACATCAGTTTAATTAATTAATTCAAAATTATTCCTTATTGTCAAAATGAGAAAAACATGTTTTTTAATTTTAAAAATCATCCAAATGATGACATGTGTTTATATCAAATTTCAATGTGAATTTAATTCCTAATAAAAAAATTAAATGATAAAAATATAATATAATTATAATTTTACACTAATTTTAAGGATAAAATATCTATATAAATAAATTACATGAATATGTAGTTTTGAATTAAAATGCAGTGTTTTTCACTAATAATTAAAATTTGAATTAATTATGAAAAATAACAAAATTTCACTAATATAAATTTGGATAACACTATTCCAATGAAGAATTTTATTTTACATAATAGAACATATAAAGGTGGGGAAATTATATTTAAAAATTATTACCCACTTAAAGATTGTAAAACAATATTTTTAAAATATTATAGTATTTTATGCTTAAAACATGATTTATTCTCATTTTAAGCCTCTAAAATTTATTAAATAAAATAAAATTCATTTAAAAACATGTGTAAACGTAATATAGTTAGTTATATTCATTTCCACCAATATAATGGATATAAGAGAACTACCACTTTAAAAAATAATATTAATAATTTATTATTTTTTGGTACAACTCAGTTTTCTGTGCAACGTATGATTTCGGAGAAACCGAATGTTGCGTGTCGGGTAAACTGTTAGAAAAATATCCCATTTTATTATAAAAATTAATATATAATTCATAAATATTAATTGATATGAAATATATTATTCTTGAAATACATTTGATGTTATAATTGATTTCCTAAAATACAAATCCAAATAATGAGAAAATTAGGACTACTCCTCAGGACACCTTTCCCAAACCACCTGTGGTAAAAAAAGCCTCATTATTAAGAGAGAAATCTCGGGATTCATTCACAAAATCCACCTATGTACAGAAGAGTTAAATAAAATTCATACTATCATCATGGTAATATTCTCAACCTGAACTGTTCATACAACATTGTCAGATACCCTCTCGAACATCCTAGAACCCTGATACCGTAGATAACACGGACATAACATGATGGGTGTCCAGAATAACAATGGGAAGGACACTATCACCATGAATCATGTTAGATAAGTTAAGGATTATATTTCATGAAAAACAATGGATTAAATAAACAAATATCAATATTTTTAATGGAAAATGACAAAGAATATAGTATGGGAAGAAAAATAATGTATATCAGAAAACATACATTACAACATCTTGTCGTCAATACAAATGAGAAAAAAATAAAACATCCCAAATGTGTCAATACACCCATCAAAAAGGGTTCATTTCTTCACTCACCTCCAAGAAGTAATTTTTCATTACATAAACTAGTAGAATGAAATATACAAATATACTAAATGAAAAGGAATGGTGTGACAAAAAATCACAGTAGTGTCTCACCATGTGTTACAAAATATGATTTCTTTATAAATTTAAAAAACGATGATTTATATTTTAATCAATGAATGAATGGATTAAAAATTTCATATTTAATGAAAATAATGATTTTTAGTTCCAAAGATGAGAACTTTTAAAACCCTGGCATAATAAACCTTTCCATAAAATGTTTTAAATAATGCATTATGTAAGAGTTAAGAAGTCTAAAAATCACTATCATATATATCAAATAATTCACAACCAGAGGAAATGTTATATGACATGAGGAATGAAATTTTCTGATTATATGATCATTAAACATATCATACCTTTCAGGACAGCAATCTGACCACACATCCCTCAGGCTCAGTCCGATAAGACTCATCAGATTCCCATTGGATATACGATCATTACAAAGTACATTATTGATAGTGTTGTAATGCGTCACTATGTTTCTTGAGAATTATAATATTATCATGATTATAAAAAAACAACCCACTAAATACCCATTATCAAATGTGTTCATCAATAAATCAATAATGGTGAATTCATTTAAAAATAGTTTAAAATATTGTGTACCAATTTCCAGTTTCAAGATTTAAAATTCAATTTAAAAACCATATCTTATGTTTCTAATCAATTCATTCCTTATCCATCATAAAACGAATCATAGGTTCTTATAAAATCACATTATTTCAATTTTTCAAATGTAGTTTTTAAAAAAAGAAAGTTATAATTTTCTTCAAATTCAAATCACAGAACATTTTCAAATAAAATGTATTTCTAGGTTATTTTCCACAAATACATGCCAATAATATTTCAAATATAAAATAATTATAAATTGGGTTTTCATTATCGTAATTGAAATTAATATAAATCATTTAAGAAAATACGGTTCTTTTTATATGTTAAATAATTATGGAACCACCAAACATTTATCTTGAAAACATAAAACACTATTCCAACATTATGATTATCAAATAAGGAGTGACAAAAAAATATGTCTATAAATCATTCACGTATTAAAGATAAAAAATAATGGATTTTAGATCCATAATTAACATTATGATCTAACATGCCTTATAAAGGAAATATGAAGATACTGGGAGAGAAGGAACATGGGAATATCAGTTACCCGAGACTAATCGAATGGGGATTTCCAATCATCGATCCACCTAGGAAGGGTATTGAAGGATTCAAAATAGGTTATTGACAACCTTAAGGGACTCGTATTTTGAGTATACCTGACTTAGGTTCTAGAGGGTGACAATATAGGGGATCATATAAATTTTAATTACTTTGTGGAAATAAAAATAACTGCTCACAAAGTTATATTGGCAGGGTAGTATGGTTATTAAAATTGGGCACCCCTCTGATGGGGTTCTTGCTCGCTATTGGGAGGGTGCATGATTATTCAAATGGTGCGCCCACTTTGGGAACACCCGCTATATGTTTTTAAACTATTCACCTTGGATGGGAAACCTATTTTAAAGAACTGCATGTCAACCATGCATAGTCTGTATATTTCATCAAAATAATCTTTTCACCTAAAAAAACCATGATGAGCCCCAACAAAGTAATTATCAAAATAGAGGGCCAGTTAGTACATTAATACAGTAACATGATGTTATATTAATCCTCATATATAATTGTTTTACAAATTTTAATAATTTAAACTAGAACCATGTAAATATTTATAATATCATATATCTTATTTTTATAAAATATTACCACATGTTTTCAAATAATATTTGATTTTTCTCATTGATTCATTTATTAAATACTATGTTTTATCAGGAATTTTTTTTGTTATGAAAGATCCATTTCATATGTATAGGATATATATATATATATAATATAGATAATTATATTGACATTATAAATGTCTTATGTACTTAATATACTTTTTAAAAATCATTATTTATTGTTTGACATTGAAATTGAGTCCCATCTCTTCGTGTAGATTTGAGGTCGTATATATTCACAAGTGATGATATTATTACATAAACATGTGGAAGGGAAAAAAAATTGGATAATATATTAATCATAAATAATAAATATGATCTCATATATAACATATATTAATTAAATTAATCTTATTACATGAATGGAGAGTGTAATTAACAAACAAATCACATTGCATTATGAGGAGATAATTAATCATGGTTACAACCAACATGATCATAATTTAATGATAACGGATTGTAAAATGATATAAGTTGTATTGTAATTAAATATTTTAAATAATATCATAAATATTTTATAAAATGTTATAATAAATCATTATATCTATATTTTAAAGGAGTTGATGGGGAACAAATTTAATCGATTCGTGAGGGGATAGTCCAACATACAAACAAACAATGATTTCATTTTCCATTATATGGATAAATAGATGGATAAATATTGTTCCATAATTCTAAAAATATATAATTACATGGGAGATAATTTTGTTATTATATTTCCAGTCTTAATAAAATATTGAAGGTTGAAAAGTAGAAAGTAACTGAAATATCATTATTAAGATATATAAATTCTCTAGTTGAAGCCTCCTTTGGGTCTCCTCTTAATGACCCTAAATAATGTATTATGGGATAAAAAATAGATATATAATTAACATAACGATTTTATGAATTTAATTTTTAGTGGTTTCCCATGAAAATAGTTTTCATAGGTTTCAATAATTGAAAGAACTATATTCCATTTTATAATTGGGGAAACGAAACCTTTTGAAAATTACATAGAAATTTTGAGAAAGAATACAAAATGATAAGTTCATTACAATTATAAAATCCAAAACTTGAAAATATATTTGATTTTGGGATATTTAAATTAGATAAATTTTATGAAATAAATATTTTTACAGGTTTTTATTTCATTTTAACCATTCTTATCATAGTTTAACCCCACAGAACACATTATAACATTTACCATATTAAAGTATTTTTACTATATTCAATTATTATTTTGGATAAATATTTATTTGACCTTATGAGATATTATAAATAAACTCATTCAAAATATTATATCAAATTATTAAATTTCAATTCAAAGAATGGTTAGAATTATATTAAAATTTTTACCCATTGACACAATGAAAAAGATGGAATCCAAATTTAAATTATCATATGTGTAGAAATTTTAAATATAATAATTCATAATGATATTTTTAGTAATGAATTAACTTATTAAAATTTTACTGATTTTATTAATTGAAAATTTCAAAAAATTTAAAATAATATTTATCCATGTAATGTTTTGATATAATAAGACAAGTATGAAAAAAATTAAATTTTGAATATTCATAGAATAATGAAACATTATGAAAAACCCTAAAAAAATTACCCAAAGTAATTTTTTCTTTAATTATGTCAAAAATTAAAATATTTTTAAAAAATGGTTTAAAATTGTTAAAAAGTAATTTTTTTTACATGTTCAAATCATGACAAAAACATCTTTTAGAAAAAATAATGTTTTTTTATCATTTTCATTCTTGTAAATTATTATTATTTAAAATATAAAAAATATATAACCATAATCTTCAAAAATATATTAACCAAGAAAATTTTATGCAATTTCTATAAATATATATTATATTACAGTTCATTTTGAATCATGGTTGCATGTTCCATAAGCCCACAAATAAATTAAATTTTATGAAATATATTTAATTTTTTTATGCTTGTTGATTCATTTCACATAAGATATGGAATAAAATTTTATTATTTTTTATTATTTTTTGATGTTACCTTCTCACCAGTATATTTATTTTTCTTGCTTTTAGTTTTTGATTTCACAAAAAAATAAATGTATTTTTGTTTGAAAATTCTATTCTTGAAAACCGAAACATAAAAAGTGATTATAAAACTGGAACTTAATAAGAGAAAAATGTAATAACAATTTTAATATTGAATAAAAAATATTATATTTATAATTATAAAAATATTAGTGACTTTGTAATGATTTTTATTTAATGAAAATAGTAAATAATTATAGATATTGATATTTTTCATTTATCATGAGTGTTGGAATAGCCAGTAGAACACTAAGGACCTAGAAATTATAAATCAATGATTATATAAAATTCAATTTGAGTCATTGGATATGATGGAAATAGTATAACATTTTATTTTAATATCAATTTCCACATTTTGAGAATTCTTTTAATATATATGAATTTATAGAAATATATTTACATGATAAATTATTATTTTTTAGGAAAAATTTCTTAATTTTATTATGCTTTGATAAATTTAATATTAGTATCATACTCCATGAAAATAATATCGAAAAATGATTTTTTATGCATGAAGAAAGAAAATTCAATTATAAAATAACATATAATCCATAAATTTGTGATATAATATTCCATAAATATCTAACAATTTCTTATAACCAATTTGATTTTAAGAATCTAATCAAAAAAATATATCTAATCTCCAATTGTAACACCAGTATTTCATCATTAATATTAGGTCAAAAGATATTATATGTAATAAATATTCCATATTAACAAGAACATCACATAGGCAAATGGGTGGCAATAAAACCCTATCACCGTACTATTTGGTTTATGTCTCTTAGCGTTATAGAATGCGATAGGTTGTCAACTAACATGATAGTTCTCAATTTTCTAAAACATTGTTATCATAATTCCTATAACGTTACCAAAATTGTTATGACCCATAATAATATCAAATTAAAAGATAATATAAACATTATTATTACCAAAATCATGAATATTATCTCTAATAAATTATGTGGGCATTCCTACACAAATAGAAAAATAATTTTACAAACTAATACTCATTATATTGATTAATGAATTATAAAAATATCTCTAGCCATTATAAAATATATTCACATAAAACCATAAATTTATTTTTAACACTTTGAACTTATGATCAAACAAAAAATCATATCCCATTATTTTATACATAACTTTAATGTATATGATGACATATATGATTTAAAAAATAAAAAACAACTACTAAGATGTTTTCTGGTTCCTATATCCACAAAAACATTTTTAAAAGTAAGTCTACAATATAATTCTCCAATCTAAAAAAATAAATATTTTGACTGTATTATTTTATTCTAGTACATTCATTAGTCTAGGGATTAACCATTAGATGTTTGTATTGAATCAGATAAAACCCTTGATCCCAAAATTTATGAAATTTAACTATAAATAGATGTTGGTGAGGATATTTATTTTCATTCATTGCACCATAAATTTTTCCCCAATAATTCTTCTTAATATGCCCCTATATTAAAAACAGTAAACATTATTTACAATTTATTGAGGCACTTTATTGGGTTTCTCTTTCCCTATTTGTAAGATGATGGGAATAAATCCTTATTTCCTCATTGGACTCCACCACTCTAGTTCTTAGTTAACTCAAGACTTCTATTATTTGGTCAGATTGATATATTGGTAATGTATAGGTTGTTAATCATATTTTGGGCGAATTTATTACAACCAATCATTATATCACTCAATCATTTCATCATCTTATTCAGTTTTTCATTTTTACCAAATATTCCTTTATATTCAATGTTATCTATATTACTTCGGGCTCTATCAATTATCTCCATAAAAAAAATAAATGAGTGAGAATCCATAATTATAGTTGAAAAACCACATAATCATTTATATAATTTAAAAATCATGATACCTTATCCTCAATGTAAAAATATGTAGGATTATCATTAGTTATTCATTATAAATATCTATTGTAATCCATTATTATTATTTTTAAACCAAATTTGAAATATCCATATCATATACCATGATAATGTCAACACAGGTTTGCAGCAAGGCCTATTACCATGCAGCAGATTATGATAGAGTCCTGACCAATAAAATATTTTTGGATTTATTATCCCAAGGATAAATTTTCCAAGTACAATGTACACTTATAGTATTTAAATTTTTTTATATATATATAAAAATCCACATAGTCTCTACATTAACCAAATATTATGTTGTTATTATATAAATATCTTCAAATACAATTATATTATTATAATCCCAAATCTATGTTTTCAATAAAAAATTTCAATTATTTTAGAAAAAAATTACTCTAATAGAATCTATATTTACCATTACCCCAGAATCCTATATTCATTGTGTAATTTATTACATTAGTATATGATATAGTGAATCAATCAATAGAAGTCAAAAACAAATTTGTAATCATTGTATACATGATACAATCATGATTCCAGAATAACATTTTTGTCCATAATTTTCTTTTCAGAATAACAATATTCCCTCTAGAATATCATTTTATATTATTATTTGTAAAACTCCACGATTCTTATTAAAATGGAAAAATAGTTTTGAGTCAATATACTCTATAATATTGAAGTATTTGAAATGAAATCATGATCCAATAATCAAAATATTAGAATTAAAAACATCTGAACATAGATTCGTTTTCAATAATAGTACCCGAATAATAAATATGAAATTTTAAATAATTAAACCTATATTATATTCGAATAACATAACTATCATAATGAGATGATGAATAATTATTATAAAAATTAATACTAAATGAAAACACAATACATCTAATCAATTAAGTGATAATGATATGCATTCGTAGATAATATCATTTTAAATATATCCTAGATAATGATAAATAAATTCTTAATCAATGTGATAATTAATTATTAGAAATAATGCACCTATCCACATGATACATCTACTATTAGTAAAATTCATAAGAAAATTCAATAATATATGTAAAAAATCGTTTTAACACTAGCTTACTAATTCAACATATGATACTACCGATTCACCATGAATCTATACTATTATTTTCCCCAGCCACTTGTTCATTACTAAATGATTTATCTTATATCGAATAACCTATATTATTCATGAATAATCATCTTTCATATAATATATCTCCTTTGATTTTTGAAGATTGATATATCAATGTTTCTCCAATCAAACATAAAAGTCAAATTAAAAAACATTTGTAGATATGAGATACAATTTAATAAATAATCATAATTTTTTTAAATAATATGAACATATATCTAAAATAATATGGACATTGATCCTAGTTTAGGTAGTAATTCAAGGGAATGATAATGATTACAAAAAATAATCTTGGATTTTAGTGTTAATATTATCATTGGTCAAAATAATCATGATTTATTTGGAGAAAAAATAATGAAGGTAAAAATAAAATATATCCCAGTGTATTATAGAAAAAATAAATTGTTTTTATCTAATGAATTGAAATACCATAAAAATATTTCTAAAGTCATTATTTAAGAAAATGACATTTTCATTATGAATATTACATTTTATGAAAAAAAAATCTAGTAAGAAATATTGAAGATGAGTTTATTTGAAAATGGAAATTTAAAATTAAAAAGGATGTTTTAAAACATTTGGTGGTCAATATGGAAACAAAACCTATACATTCCAATTATGTCAAAAAAATAATTCCACTACCATATTCAGTAAATTTCTAATGGTATATTATTTCATTGTCTTAAAATATACCGTTCAATAATTTTTTTAAACTAATGATATAAAAAAATTTATTAGAAGTGATCATGAAATGCTTAAAATTATTTCAGAAAACCTTTTTAAAAATCATGCTTTAGGAAAATTGTTGACTTCCAATTGAAAATGGAAACTAAAATGGATTTAAAAAATCATTTTCTTTTCCATTTTAATCACCAATGATTGTGAAAATGATTCTATTACATGAAAACGTCATGAAAAATCATAAGATAATTGTATTTATGGGTTAAATTATTGATTTATCATATCACATCCATTAATGTAATAAAAAGTATTAACAGTTCCAATTAAAATGATATTATTATATAAACCCTCATCAGGATCATGTTGACATGTGAATTAATCAATGATTCAATTATATGAATAAAATTTAAAAATATTAAAAAAGTGTTTAAAACCTATGGTAATCAAATGTGTTTATGAAAAAAAATGTTACATTCATTAAATAAGTAATATAACCCAAAATAATGAATATGATGTCTTAAATAAATTATCACATGGTAATATTCATGTCAAATCCCCTTAGATGAAATAATTCAAATTGAAACAGAATATAAAATTATTTATTACAGAATAATTATATTATAGGTCAAAGTTGTATTATGTACCACATATAAATGAAATTTGTTTAACAATAAAAATTTATTCCTCAATGAATGTATATTGATATGAATCCCATTAACACAGACATTCCATTTGTTAAAGGAGGTTTAAAATCCATTATAATGGTTTTATGATTTTATAAATGTATAATATAACTATATTCATATTTTTAAAATCATATATTAATCTACTATAAAAAATTACAACTTGTTTGATATAAAATTTTACTAATATCATTAGTTCGAGTGTTAATTTATTTTTACACCATCTGTTTTTTTAATTGAATGGTTTAGTTCAAAAAAATATGATTAAAATAAATCATATACAAAATTATATTATTGATATAAATTTCATATTGAAACATGTATAAATTATTACAATATTTCATGAAATTTGTACATGAAAAATGGAATTGATTATAGAGACGGTATTCCAGACATACATTTGAGGGAAAACATAATTCCAATAATTGGTGAATGGGTATGGAATTGGGTGATATATAAATGAAAATGAAAAAAATATAATCTCATATAAATAAAATTTATATTAAATTTATTATTATCATGTTCCATGTAAAGAGTATTTTAAAAAAGAATCACATCGCTAATGAGGTTGTAGTCTACGATACACAAGATAGACACTATTTTATTTTAATAATATTTGAATAAATGACGATATATTTCATAAATTAATTATACAAGTGGGAAAAGATCATAAATTTATTAGAAATTTATTAATTCTATTGTTATATATGTCATTATATGGTGTTAATGGAAAATGTTAGAGGCCATATTTTATTGATTTTATATTTTAATTTCAATTATTTAAGACCTAATAATTTATCAATTCGTGATTATTTACAACTATTTTGGATTTATGGAGTGTTTTAGATAAAATGTTGAAAATGGATAATTTAGGAAATTAAATAATTTTTTGTAACTCTCTTATTTTGAGAATAAAAAATAAAATTATTATCAAATTGATATTATTATTTTTTGATTATTCCAAAAATATATTGTATTCAACTTTTTCTTCTAGAATAAGAGATGATGAAAAAATTGGATTCCTAAAAAAAATCAATGATGTTGGAAAACCATCTGGACTTATAATGTGGACCGGCCTCAATAACTAAACCATCACTCAGGCTACACACCTTTTAATGAGGTGATTCCACTTAATTTTAAATGAAGTCTTATTTTATCATTTAAAAAATTAATATAATGTAGTTATGAAATCATTATGGTGGCCATTGAATAAAATACGTTGAAGGAAGTTTTCAACAATTCATAGCAAGAATAAAAAATACTCTTTATTAATCCATTAACATTTTCTAAACACATCCAATTAATTTAAAAATTTGAGGGATCATATAAAATTAAATTTGTAGCATTTTTTAGAAAGGGACCATTGGATGATTCGAACATATGGTGGAAAAATCCAAAGTCATCTTTTAGAGGATATATTTTCGAAGAAAAGTTATTTCACTTATTTTTTTCTTATTTTATAATTCTATTCATTATTTTTAACATATGTTTTATTTTAAATGTAATTTTAATTTAAATTATTTAAAATATAATTTAATAAATTTATGGTTTTTTATTTTTATGTCATCTTCCACACACTCCATTCTTTTCTGCTTTTCTTTTCATCTATTTCTTTCTCATTCCACATTGTTCTTCTCCGTTGTGAACTTTAATAATCATGATCATGAGTAACTATCCTGAGGATGTTATCAGGGCATCAATATAGTGTTGAACCCAATTCATTACACATTCATGTTTATTGTTTATTGTTTTCAATGATTTATCTCAGAGGGGATTTTAAGGGTTAAGGTTCCTTTGTGTCTTGAATTCCCCCACAAGGCATAGCTTTCTTTTCTGTAATATTATCCCATAATTGAGGCGGTAGATATCTTGTCTCTATATGATATTTAGTTGAATTAAATATTTAAAACCATTGTTAAAAAACAATATTCATGCATAAAATAGATCATTTTTTTTAAAATTGAAACTGACGATGAAGGTTCACTCACGGTGTTCTCCTATTTGGATCTATTTTCTGTTTAAAAGCATTCTTGCTGCATAAATTCTGTTTACATTACATATACATATAATTTTATTGATCAATATTTCCTAAATAATTCCAACCAAAATGATTATATTTTTTAGTTATATATTATATAAAATATAAATAGTGACAATGAAAATTTAGTGCTTTGTAAATTGCCTCTTTGAGACATAACTCAAGTGTTCAATAGATTAAATACATTGGTAAATAAAATACATACCGTGGAATTGGTCCAAATCATCACAGGACAATTTAGATCCATTTACATGGAGTAAAAATATATTCACATAAAATTTGTCATAGAAAAACAAAAAAATCATAAAATATCAAAATTAAAAAAAATGAATGGATTTATTTTTATTTTTTAAAAAAATTATTTCATTTAATCATATAACAATTAATCACAAGTGAAATTAAAAAATACACTATAATAAAGAGAAACTCTGATGGATGGATTATGACCCTATGATAATGGTCATGTAGAAGAAAACGTTTCAAAAGGCAAGTATAAAACCTCAAGATTTGATGATCCTAACAGATAAACTTCTGATTGACTTATAATGTTTTGAGGCATGATGGAATTTCAACTATTAATTTATATTTTTTCTATGGAAATTCAATATCATGATTCTGTACTTGAGGTGGAGGATCCAGAATACCTACCTCCATCCAGTGGTGATAAAGTCCAAGAGGCACATTCCATCGAATAAGAGATTTAAGTCAAGACTAAACAAGGAGACGATACATTCCTGATCCAAAACATCAATTAATTTTATTGGAACTACTTTGAGTATTACTCCCATCCATTTAGAAATATCCAAATCTGTTGATTTTTACAATGCCCAGGAAGATGATGAAGAAAATGAAATTTCCCCAATTGAGAGACACCTTTAGATCCATGAGCACATTGACTATTTACTAGATGGAGAACATGAATAGAACTATTGGGATCTTCCTGAAGAACAAGAGTTACACAATGCCAAAATCAAAATTGATGATATTTTAATTAATTATATACATTTAAATTTTTAATATGATAATTATTATTATTTTAATGTATCACATATTGAGATACCACTGGATTATGAAGAAGGCATTGTACATGTATCAAATAAACAGGATGAGGTTCCATGCATCATCCAACCCCCGCCATCCAAGAATTAACACATTGTGAGGATTTCAGATCTACTGATGTCTATTTATTGAATTTTCCTCTATAATAACAAGGATGTAGATTTGTGTAAAATAAACCTTTGAGATTTCAAGTCAATTAATTCCAAGACACCATCAGACATTGGATAATATATGGTACATCACTTTGGGGGTTGTAAAAATTCATGGCTAACTTATTGAATAATAGAAGGATAAAATATACCAAACCCTCTTTTTATTACTCATTTATGGATGATTTATTACATAAAAATTAAAAAAATACAACCTAGAATATAAAGAGGTATAGTGATTTTGGGGATTAGAATCATTACTTGACAAAATAAGACATAAAATACTACATCATTATTTAAAACATATTTTTCATGACCAAAACATTCATTCATTCTTATAATATAACGGGAAAACCTGAGGACATACATAAAAAAATGGTGCACTATAAAGACCAGTAAGGGACTAAACAAGGCATAAAATGAATAAAAAATATACAAGTTAGGAAATGGGCATATCAATGGAGACAAAAAAAAACCTGAACATAAATGATTGATAATGCATGATTAACGTAACATGTAAATGGGGAAACAACATACCACATGGTATTAGCAGGATCCAAGGCTCCTTGCACAGGGATTAGTAGAGTAAAACCACATTTCAATTGAATTATATTTCATAAACCCTCATTTTATATGGAGTATCATGATACAAAACATTACCGAATGCATTGGAGTGCTATTAGTGAGCATCGTTAATAAACATTACATTATAGATCATTTAACATCGATTCATTCAATCTCGTGAGTATTTAAATGATCACGGAATGTAGAGTAAATACATGTTTTTATTATTATATATATATATATATGAATAAATGTTTATACCCTTGATAGATAAATGCTTATGGAATTTACTACGTGATGATTTTGGCTTGAAAACTCGTAGTGCAATTTTGGTAGCACAACGACGTAATACAGAAATTCATAAGTTGGGTTGATAAGATAGAATGTAGTCCCCCACAATTCATACATGAAATAGAAATTATAAGGATCATGGAAAATAGTATCCCAACATACGAAATGAAATTTATATTCATAATATAGAAGAGATTCTAGAATGGAATAAGAAGATAGAAATCCATTATGCAATTTCAGCATGGTAATGGGTGTCCACAGAAGGCATTAATGGTAAAGAAAGTGGAATATTATCATTTAAAAATATGGATGGATGTATTTTGGTGGAGATAAATAATACCTCGATATTTTTTTAATATAAAATTATTAAATAAATAATGAAACTTGGAGAAAAATGAGAGAGGAATGAAACCATTACAAAAATTCGGTGTGGTAACATGGCACATAAGGGTTAATTAGAGGAATAAATTATTGTGAAAGAGGATCTAATCATTTATAAATATAATTGGATGTATGTAAGATATATAATAACATATCATATCATCGTAATAAATGATATTAAAATACATTACATGAAAAAATGCATGATATTTGAGGAGGGTGGAAGATCCCTTACTAGGATGTCAGATCACAAAGGCTTTGGACAGGATTCATTGGAGCTTGGGGCACCTTGAAAAGATTTTCTAGATTCAAGGACATATTAGGTATGTGATACAAGGATTTTAGTGAATATATATAAAAGATTATATGGATTCATTTTAAAAATCAGAGGGAATTCATTACTATTTAGGTTTTCGACACCACACACTAAACTATTAAAAACCACATACTGTACAATGGTTTCATTATAAGGATTCATTCAAAAAAAGTGTTATACTATATTTTTATAATTCCAATTGTCGAAAATATTAAAATATAAGGCTATCTTATGTGGAGGTGAGAAACACTATCAAGGAAATCATTTTAAAATCATAAAATATATTATACATTTTATATGATTCACTATGGAATTATAAAATACGTAAAAAAAATATAAATCACATTATTTTAATTGGAAAACATATATTTGGCAGAAAATACACCTTATAATATTTATAACATCATTCTCTGGTCATTATGATGTCATAAAACACATATTTTATTTATACGGTATATAATTTTTATCCAAAATATCGAATCTCTCAGAAAATTATGAAGAATTCGCCATTGGAAAATTTATACTTCCCAATTCCAAAAAAATATTAATTTTATGTCTTTAAAAATCTATATAAGTGAATTTTTATTTTAAAAATAAATACTAACATTAATTGAAAATTGATTGGTTTTGACCAAAATAGTTTTTAAAGGGTAATTAAACGTACGTTTTTCATCAAAAAATTATTTGATCATTTATAATTAATAAAAGTAATTTAATATCATTATTTTATTATAATATTATTTATATCATAAATAATTTTATTCATTAAAAATAGATTTCGTAATTGAATTTGAATATTAACAAAAAATATTATTTGTGCCTTACCGTATTAAAATATAATTTATTTTTTAAACTAATTTTATTATCAATTATAAAGTAAAAGAAAATATTAAGAATTTTAATTTAAATTAAATTTAAATATTCTTACTATTATGGTTACTTTGAATCTCTATTTTTAAAATTATATTTTTTACTGTTAATTATATTACTTTCCTTTTATAGTGATTTTTAAAATTTATTACAGTTACTAATTATATTTTTCAAAGGTTAATTACAATTTATTAGATATTATTAATTATAATGATTCAAAATATGGAATAAATTTTATGAAGATAAATTTAATAAAATATAAAACCTTAATGTATTATGGAAAACGATTTCCGAAATATATATTTTTAATGAAAATATGAGTTCACATTATCTCTATAACTACTCACAATAATTTTTTTATTTTAGATTCATAAATATATATATATGTAATATAAATATTTCATTCTATTAATTTATCATTAGGTGTAATTTTAATGAATTAAAAAATGGAGATAAATTTTTCATTTTAACCCAGTTTTCAGAAAACATGTAATTTTAATCTTTAAAAAACATATAATAAAAATTTGTATAAATATGACTTATATGTAATTAATTGAACTAAATAAAATTTAATAAAAATTATAATACCTTAAAATATAAACAAATCATTTATCGATAAAATTAAAATTTTACTTAAAACTATATTTTCACTATTCACAAAATGATCGATATTTCCCAAAAAATACCAAAATAATAACCTACATTAAATTTTATAATATGAGACAAAATTTATTTATCAAATCATATTTATATATATTCTAGAAAATAATTTTATTAAAAATTATTTTCAATAAAAAATAAATTTAGAACCATTAAATGTAATTTCAAAAATTTGATTGAACAATCAATATTAATTTATTAATATATTTATGACATAAAAAATTCATAAATTACATCATACTAATAATATTATATAATTTAATGTAATTTATGTAATCATAATATATAAATAATAATTTTTTTGGTTATGGTTAGTTTTCTTTATTGCATAGTCTATGGAAAATAATATTTTATTTTATAATCTCGGGTCGTTACCTTATTCTCCCATTTAATAAATTGTGTCCCCAAAATTTAAACATTAACTCATTCTTTCCTATATCAAAATATTTCCTAGAATAGTGGAAAAAATAAATTATCAGTATTCTTAAACTATTAAAAACTAAATGGTAATAAGATTACATTAAAGGGATAAATTGTAGATTATATTTATTTCTTTAATTTATGAATTTCTAGGATTCAATCTATGTTATCGACGATATATTTCCCAGTATATATAATTTGTGAAATATTTTTCGATCCCATAATAATGTTTCATACTATGATTATGAATTTAATAAAGAATATCACCTAGGAGTTTCAATCTAAGAGTGGAGTATGGCTTGTTGTTGTGCTCCAATTCCTGTTCATTTCTTCCTTAATGAGGTTTTTTTTCAAGTTTTACCTATAGATAAATAATTTCTAGATCAACCTATAGATTTTCGTATCCAATATGGGATGTATTTTATTTTTTAGCCACTTAATATATACTAAACAAATTAAGGATTCTTTTGTTATACATAGTCTTATCCATAAGACTTTGACTACTGTTTTCTAATCATAATCCAAAAAATAACAAAACATATCATCGGATACCAATTATAACTACTCATCTATTTATTACACATTTAATAATGATTTATAAAATAGACATGAACATTAGAAAACCCATAAGATAGATTGTTCTATTTTATTTTTTTCTTCAGAACATTACAGGACATATTAATACATAAAATACAACATCTTTATAGAAAAAATTTTTACATGACCACAACATTCTTTTATGCTTAGCATTGCATGGGATAAACTAAGAACATAGATAATAAAAGGGTGAGCTATAAATAAAAATAAGGAAGTAAACAAGGTATACCATGAAGAAAACAATACATGTTAGTAAATAAAAATATCTATGGAGGAAAATAGAAACATGAACATAAAGGAATCATACAACATGATTAACATTACATGGAAATTTCGGATACCACATAATACATGATATTAGCATGATCCATGGATCATTAAACTGGGATTAGAATTAATAGACCCTCTTAAACTATAATTATCATGATTAGTACCTCATTACACATGGTGATTCATGATACTAATCATTACCTAATGTGTTAGATCACTATTTGGGCCACCCTTCCTAAAAATTTCATTTCAGGAAGATGTGTTCCACATAGATCATATAACATGGAATTTTTCAACATCATAAGTTATTACATGCTAACAGAATGTGGAATACATTCATTTATGTTACATTAAACAACTATATGTGCATAATGTTGAATACCCTTGATAGATAAATGTGTATGGTATTTTTACTATGCGGTGATTTTGGCTTTGAAAACCACGATGAAAATTAGACTATATAACAACGTCATATAGAAATTAATTAGTTGATTTGTTGAGAGAAAAATGGGACACTTATAATTTATACATTAAATATTCAATAATTTTATCAAAGAACATAATATCCCAAAATATTAAATGGAATATATATGATTAATATGGAAGACTTTCTTGAATGAATATAAGAAGAGAGAAATACCTTATTGAATTTTGACATGGAATCGTGCGTACATGAAAAAAATTAATGGGTGTGAAATTGGTATCTCATAATTAATAAACAAGGAGGAAAGTATTAGGGAGGTTATAAATCATACCCAAAAAATTTTAATTGATAAAATATGGGTGTAACAATAGAATGGAAATTGGATAAGAATGAGATTGGAAGGATTACATTATGAAAATTTGGCGTGGTAACTGTTACACATAAGGGTTCCTAATTATAATAAATAATAGTGAAATGGGATCTCATAATTTATACATCAGTGGGGAAGTATGTAGATATTTTATATTATATCTCATCATAGTAATAAAAGAGATTAAAATACATAACATGAAATGAATGCCTGATAACAGAAATGGGTGGAATATTCATTGATTGGATATGTGATTTCAAAGGATTGGGAGAGGCATATTAGGAGATTTGGGTGCCTTGGGAGGATTATAGATATGGTATTACTATGTATGTATGTGATCCAAGTATTTTTAGTGAAGATCACAAGGATCTTGGGTGGGTTTATATAGGAAATTAGAGGGGGGTTGTTTATTATTTAGGATTTCAACACTCTAGAATAAAAATATTCAAAATCAAAAACCATACCACAAGTTTTTTCCATTGATTATGTCAATGTAGAGTGGTATACAATATTTTATAAGGCCACAATTATAAGATATTAAGATATTAGGCGTCACGATGTTAAGGTGAGTCACACTCTCAAGAAAATCATTTTAAAATAAAAAAAATACATTTTTCATGATTAACTACGTTTCTATAAATAATTAAAACAAATATAAAATACTATTATTTGAATTCGTAAACATATATTGGGAATATAATACCTATTATTGTATTTATTACTTCATTTTGGGTTCATTATGACGTCATAAAAAACATATTTTAATTATACTGAAACAAATTTTCACCCCAAAAATTGAATATCTCATAAAATTATGAAACATTTACCATTTGATAATTTCGATGACCTAATTCAATAAATAATATTAATTTAATATAAATAATCTACAAAATAATTGAATTTTCATTTAATAAATAATCGTATTTATTGGAAATATATGGGTTTTGATAAAATATTTTTTATTCCTTAGTAAAATAACTTTTGACATCATAAAAATTATATGATCATTTAAATTTAATAAAATTAATTTCGAAGTAATATTATATTATATTATTATTTATATCAATAATCCATCAATCCTTTAAAAATATATTTCTTATTTGAAAATCAATATTACAAAAAAATACTTTTTTTCCATACCATATCAATATATAATTCTACATCAAACTAAATACATAATAAATTATATATTATAAAAAATAATAAATGAATATATTAAGAATTTTATCTAAAATAAAATATAAATATTCATATAATTAAGGGTAATTTGATTCTATTTTTGTCAAATTATTTTTTTACTGTTATTTATAATATTCTTCTTTTATCCTCATAATTAACATTTAATATTGATATTAATATTATTTTTCAAATATTATGTTGAAACTATTTTCTAATATTAATCATTATAGTTCAAAATATTGAATAAATTTTATTAAAATAAAATTTCATCTAACATTAATTTTATTTTTTTAAATTGATGAATAAATATATATAATATAAATATATAATTTAGATTGTTTATCATTAAGGGATATTTTAATTAATATAAAATTTGAGATAAATTATTCATTTTAAATCTGTTTTCAGAAGAAGAAAAAGAAATTTTAATCCTAAAATTGAAATTATAATAAATTCCAATACAAATATCATTTACATGTACTTAAATAAATTAAAAAAAATTAAATAGTAATTATATTACCATGAAATAATATTAATTCATTAATTAAAAAATATGGAAATTTTACGTAACACTATATTTTCATTATAAAAAAATGTATATTTTTGAAAAAATACCAAATTATAACCCAATGTTACTTTTATTTAATGGAATAAATATTATTTCTATTTATAAATAATATTTTATATATGATTAGAAAATTATTTTAATAAAAATAATTTTTATTGAAAGAAAAATTACAAAATTAATATACATTACTATAATTTGATTGAATAATCATTAATCATTTATAAAAATATTAATTACGTATATAAATCATAAATTTTATAATATTAATCATCTCATAAAATTTAATGTAAAGGAAAAAATGGATTATAATTAAATAATCATCATTTTGTCTAGGTTAAGTTTTATATATTGCATAAGCTATCAAACATAATTTTCTGTTTCAAAAACTCAGGTCGTTTCATTAATCATTTAATGACTTTTTAGTACTTTAATTATGAATATTTTAATTTAGAATTACATTTCATTTTACGATTATATTATCAGTCATCCATGTACCTCTAATATATATTTAATCTTTATTGTCATGATCCATGGGCATAATTGAGTATCATAATTTTTTAGTTTCATGATGGAATAAGGAATCCTGAAATTACCACGGAGGAAATAGTACTAACAATAATGACAAATTAGAGTTCGGTATTAGTATTATTATTTTTAAACTCTTACATTAATGTATGGAATTATGATTTTATCTTAAAAAAATAAATTTCAATCCAAATATAAAATAATTATTTACTTTTATTATATATGTGTTGTGATTTTCAATTGATTCGATTGATTAAATGTTTTATATTTGAATGATAATAAAATTGAATGAGTATAATGGGTATTTCAATTATTAAAATGATCAATGGGTATTGAAATGTGGACTCCTAATTAATGGGAATAATTTTATTCATGTACATGAAATTTCATAAAAAATGTATTGTATTTTGGAAAATAATTTGAAATGATCTTTTATTTTTAGTTATGGATTGAACAATTTTCCTATGTAATATTCATATTCTCGAGAAAATTCTAGACTAATTACAACTTATTTATATTGAGCATATTTATTTATTAATCATAGTAAATTTCACCTATAAGAACATGTATTTAAAGATATCAATGTTGTGGTTCTGTAAAAACACATTTAAATTTGTTGAGGCATATTTGGAGAGACCACTTATCCATAAAAGTCAAAAATTACATCAATATTTCTTTATCCCATTGATACAATTAATTACCTTCATAGGGTTGACCAATGTATCAAGACTTTATTATCCACTCCTACCGTACCCTTAGTTTTTTCATAAGATTTTTATGTTTATGTTCGGGGGGAAGGTAATAATGGAGGAAGGTATTATATATATTATATAGAAGATGTGTGGGGTGCTATTTTGGGTATTGATAATGGTCATTTTATTCATTTATTGTACTCTTTAATTTTTTTACCATACTGAATCAGAAAATGGAAAATAAAATAAAAGAAAACCCCATTAATGGATTCCATCAATGAAAAAAACTATTATTTAAGGACAAAATATAATTTGTTTTGAAATAATATGGACTTGATGGTTTGGTTTGTGGGTTCCATCATTCTACATGTTTGTGTATAATTATGTTTAATAATTTAATTATTAGATCTAATTATTGAATTAATATTCTATTTTTTTTCTTGTGAAATCTTGAATTAGTTTAGAAATCAACATTCTCACTTCTCCTATAATCAATTTTAATGTTCACCTTGGTTGAGAGAGAGAAATATTCCATGATATGTTTATCTCATATTTCATTTCATCTATTATATATATCAACACCATAGTATGAAGAGCTAATATCTAGTAGATGTTAGTGAAAATATTAATTTAATGAACAAAATTGAGTTTGATTTTAGTTTATTGATGGACGATCACCCCACATGTGCACACTTACTCTTGAACATTACAAAATTATTAAAGCATATGAAATTATATGCGGAATGTATAGATTTTCCACATACCTCCCCCAGTAAAAACTTCAGAGTAGCCCCTAAATTATGATGGTATGAATTCATAGGTTAATGCTAAATAAATATAAAAACTATATGAAATTAAATGATTTTTATGAGAAAACAAGATGAATAAAAATAACAAACATGTGAAATAAAAAAATTAAAAATTAAATAATATTAAGAAGAAAATAGGGTGGATGGGCGGAAGAAGAAACAAAAGTAAAAACTATTTTGTAATTATATATTATTTAAAAGGGAATAATTTGAAATTTCATTTGAAATACAACTAAATTTAACGAAATAAAATAGAAAATAAATGAAGAAAATTTATGGTTTCATCATCTCCCCCTCTAGAATTTGTACTCCAAAATATGGCTCTTGTTTCATCAACCATATATGTCAAACAACCAAAGGTATGATGTCATAGGCTGTTCAAAATTTAATTCCAAGCCTCCCCACCAAATTTCAGATTAATTTCATATTTCAAGGTAATTTTGTTGAATAAATATTATTTTTTATGTTTTATAGATAAGATTTCTATAAATCATCCTTTAATTTATATCATTCAGTTGATACATATATGGATGAATAACGAAATATAATTATTTTTAATACATTTCCATGAGTACAAATTCATATCCAAGTGAAATCAGATAAATTTTAGGTGAGTATCCCATGTTATGCTTCATTTACTGATATGGGGTCCACAATATCCTCCTATATGGACTCCAAATGTCAACGATTTTTTAATCCCTCCATATGGTTGAATATTTTCCTTCCATTGAAGAAAATTTTTTATCCTAAGAATTTAGGAATCCTATAACAATAAAATCATATCAATTGGATCTATATTATCATTTTAATGATCAATATATTGAAGTTATCGATAACTATTTAATTTCTAGACTTAACTAATTTACTAATTTTATCCCAAAAACACTGCAAAATCGAAAACTTTTTTATATAAGCCAATTTTAGAAATTAATAGCATTTAAATATATTAGATATATATATATATATATTTCTTTTAATATATTATATATATTATGAAAAATTACATCATTTAATGAGGTGGTCTTACGTTATACTTGTGATCAATGATTTTGTTTCCCATCTCATCGAGGATGATATTGATAAATACTGTGATATTAACATTAAAAATCATAGTATATGTGATAAAACTAATTCCTTATATTTTGTGTTTTAATACATATTTTATTGTGAATAAATAAATAAATAAATAAACATATTGGTAATTAAAATTTTCTTTTCAAAGAGAAACCACAATTTGAACACCTCTAAAGGACCATACAATCGGTATTTTTTGATGAAAAATAGTTATACAATGTGTCTATGGATGTTGGGGATGATTGTTTAGATTTTGTATATAAAGGGATTGATAGGATTGGAGAACATATGGGAGTGAGAACCCATTTATTAGTGGGGAAAGGGAACCCACATAGAAATCACTATAAAATTACTTCGAAATGCAGAAAATGAATCCAAAATACTAAATTCATTTCCCTGAAAATATCTTCCAATAAAACTTATATTCCAATTAAGGATATATAATGTCAAAATATGGCCATAAAATATAATTTTTCTAATTTTTTCTATCATTTTAACTCAGATATTTATATATTAACCCCCAACCAAACCCATTTTAACCCCAAATAATCTCATTTAACTTTTTTCATAGTTATCTATGATAAAAAAAATTATAAATTATTATATATTTTAAGTTATTATAATATGAAATAATAAAAAAATTTCAAAATGTATTTCACAAATGTTGTAAAATTAAATTAAAAATTATACATTGGGACGTATCAAATGTGTGGGTTTCAAATGGAAAAATTATCATAAGTATAGAAGGATTTAATATCATAATTAAAAATATAATTGAATAAAATAAACTAAATTATATAAATTTATTTAAAACATAAATAATTAAAAATTAACACCGTTTTAAAAAATAAATTATCCTTTAAAATTATTTAAATGGAATTTTAGTTGTTTGAAGATCAACAATTTTCACTATTAATCTACAAATGAATAATTTTAGAAAAATGCTTTAAAAAATCACATATTTTTAATATTATTTGATTATTTGAAAAAATGTGCTCAAATTATCTTATAATATATCTAAAATTGTTTAAAATTAATTTTAAATTATGTGTACAATGTATGATAAATCATTTTTTCAAGAAAAATATAATTTTCAGAAAAAATTTCAATTAATTTTTAATGATTATTATTTTATATATAACTAAAATATTCCTATATTTTTCACAATTTATTTATTACCATTCAATCGATATTATTTACCTTAAATTTTATAATGGTATAATATATTATGGTCCAATTAAACTGAGGGATTATTTTCAAACATGCTATTGTGGGTTTTAGATATATAGAAATATATTTTTTGGGTTTTTATAATGGGTTTTTTATATAATCCAATGAATACAGTATTTTTATTTTCTAATTTCATGTAGATACAATTAACCCATGGATTATACAGGGTTTTATGGCCATAATCCATTACCCATTTTGGATATGGGATATGAGGGTATTATTCCCTTACCCATGATAGTGACATGATGTGTTGTCCGTATAGTCCGATATGACTCGATCCCTTGAGAGTGAAGGATATAAGTATTATAAATTGTTTGAAAATCCATTTTTACTCACTAAATTTATTAAATGTATCAGTCAACGCAGATCAAGAATTGTATAACTAGGGAACATTGTGGATTGAACACAACAGAAGTTCTCAGTATGTGGTTGTTTAATTAATATTTCTTATTTACATTCATAATAAAATTTTCTTTTTTCCTTTTAAAAAAATCATAAGGTTGAATTAGTGGTGTCCATTTTTGATTTATTACTAATTAAAATCATGAGACTCTAGAAGCATGTGATGAAATAAGGAGTAAGTATCCATGTATGGGAAAATGTTATATGACTGGTAGTTAAGTTCTAGAATATGAATTTGGTATTTGTATTGGCATTGAGATTGAGGGATTATCTTGTGTATGTTGTTTTCCTTGAACACATTACACATAAAACAATTATTGTATATATTAGAATAATAATATTTTATATATGATGTGGGTTATATTTTCAATAACATTATTCTTACCAATCATTTTTATTGTAAACTATGTTGTTATATTGGTTATGTTTCGGGGGTATGGGTATGATTAACAATGATGTAATATTCCTACTAAATCCATAGAAGCTCAAACCATGTCAAAAGAACTTTTATCTGGGGAGGTGTGTATGAGATCTTTTGGAATCTCTGTGTGGTCATTGTTTAGGAAGCATTGGATTTTTACTATAAAAATGAAACTAGATAAGATATTCAATTATTTTCATATTAAAAATACCTCGACATAGTAGAAAAGATAAGATATATGGAAAATGAGTACATGAGAATCCTTGTTTCTGTAAATCTCATGTCTAATGACCCTCTAAATTACCAATAATTTTATTTTTATTATATTTTTAGAATATATAGTTATTCCCTTGCATCATGTGTAGAATCATAGGATCACATGTAATATATATTTACATGTTGGGTTCAATATAGTTTTTCTTTAATTAAATTCCATGATTTGTGTTATAATTTCTTTAGATAACTATTTTCTCTAATGTAATCATGCATCTATTTATATATAACAAGTGAAACATGGGTATATTTTAATGTTATATATATTAGTATGAAAAATGTCTTTATAAAATGTACTAGGCTTTAGAATGTTCTTGATCATGGTTGGCTTTGGATTATGCGTGGGAATCTCTTAGTATATGTCTTTTTATTGACATCTATGAAGTATACAACATCAGTGCGTAAATTTTTATCTTATGTAGCATTATATGGATTAATAAAAATAATTGTTTGACATATGATAATAACAATAATAACAAAATATACATTAATTATTTCCTTACGGATGATTCTTTAGTTCGAGTACAAGATTTATAGGAGGATGCAATATTTTATTCTTGAAAATATGATCCAATCGTAAATTCATTGGGGACCCTCCATGATTTTTTATTTCATGATTTTTCCATCCAAAAGAGAATTATAGTGTACAATGGTTAAATAAATATATTACTTACAAATCAAGAATCGTTTTTTAATATTGGGAATTAGGATACCATATCATTCCAGGCTTAAGATAAAAATTATCGAGTAACTAGTCATCCTAGTTTACAAAGTGGAGTATCATCATTTTATGATAGTGAAAATTTGGTATTATGTACACACCAGGTGATGGACGAGTGCAATGGGACAAGAAGAGATACATGAGGGCCATTGATGGGATTCCATGAGAACCACATTTTTTTGGAATTATGTCATAACATGGTAAAACTATAATATTTAAATTATTTCATATATCTCAATAACGGATTCATAACAATATCATTTTTACATTACTAATTAAACTGAACTATATAGTTTTAATCCCCTCTATACTGGGGATAATGGGTTGGTGGCCATGAAATTTAAGATCCATCAATATATAGATATTATAAGGAGAGTTATTATACTTTACCATATGATTTACAAAGAGATTATATGAAAAGAATTAACTATTGATAAGGGCTTAGACAATGATTTTGTACATAGTTTTCATCCATCATTCAGTACATTTATGTATAGAACTCCTTCTATAAATTATAGTTTCTATTATGATTTTTGTAGGAGGATGATTGGATATTTTATTGGGGTAGGGGTAAATGTTGGATAAAGTAAGAATTCTTTATCAATCAAATGAGGATTTTCATAGTGTACTAACTGTAGGAAGGTTAGATATTACCTTTGGTCCTTCCTAGAATGATTGTAAAATTGTATTGGGTGTGTAATGATTTGGAATATTTTTCAATTCTACACTAGATCCATGAGGTCAATTTTTTATTAGGGTCGAATTACAAAAATTATCTATGACCTTGGGATATAGCGGTGGTCCTCAGTATCATGTTTTGAATCCTTAAACACCATTAACCCGAGAAAGTAATGTATGATAAAGAAAATGATGTGAAGCAAAGACCTGATATTATTATGTGATTTACCATATCCCAAAATACAATAGATAGGTACTATAACAGCCCAATTTTATATGATATATATTTTTGAAATTAATTTCATTTTAATCATAAGTTTTTATATACAAAACAACGTGTTTTAATGAATCGTGATATACTATAAATATAATAATTTCAACATGACAGTGATAACATAATAGTTAATTTTTTAATTATGAATATTATTAGCCACATAATTTAAATTATTATAATGTTTATATATAAAAATATTTATAACAATAACATAATTAATTTTAATGTTATTATATAGTATTGAAAAATCTGTTTTCCAAAAAAAATATTAATTTTTTTAAGAAAATAATAAATATAATTTGTTAATCATTTAAAAATTATATTTGATGAAATTTATTTATTTTACCAATTAATATGTTAATATATTCTATGGGTTAGATTATGTTAATTTTCTAGAATGATTAATTTTTTATTGAATACTGATGTAATTATTTTTTAAAAAAATTAATTTTTTATTTAAACATTTATAATGATCAATTTCAATTAAGAATGTTTTGTAAATAAATTATTGAAATGTTATTTATATTTAAAATTCTTAAATAAATTATAATAAATTAAAAAAATTATTTTAATATTGAGTCATTATAATTCTAAGAAAATTTACTATTTGAAAAAACTTATTTTTTATTTGCATATGCGAGCTACATTTTAAATTAATTTTCTAAAATTATGTTAGAGTAATTGTTACAAATGTTTACCATATTTTTAATCTCGATAGTTAATATTTTATTTAATCAAAAACACAATTTTTGGTCAAAATGATTAGTAAAAATAGTAAAAATAATTTCAATGTTGAATGATAATATAGGTTTATCGGGGGAAAAATTAAAAGGATATGGGATAAAATGACATTAATACTAGTCCAATTAAAATTTTATAGCCAATTTTTTTTCATAGGTCAAATATTATTTATAATGATCTATTTTTAATCCTTGAGACTATTTTGAAAAAAATGAACACAATTTCCATGTCGACATTACCAAGGGTGTCGTACCCCCCTCTTATATAAGGCCACCTCTTCATATTTAATCTTCAAACATCCAGAAAATATATTTTCATAAAAAATATAAGTAATTCAGATTATTAATTTCCAATCCACCTAATTTAAGCCTATTTTTTATTTTAAAATACACTTATGGAGGCCTTAGGTGTAACATAAAAGTGGTTCTATGAAAAAAGTGGTATAATTCAAAACAAAGTGTTTTAGATTAATTTCCACCACTATATAATTAAATTATTAATGAACAAGAGGATATAATAAAATTTCTAGCTAAATTATAATGAAATTTTACATTCTTGATCTAATTACATAAATCTCTCTTCTCTTCCATCAACTAGGATAAAAAATATTTGATTGTGTATAAGGTAGACTACTGTCTCGCGAACCAATGTAGATAGTTATCCCTCCGGGCATATAATTGGTTGATAGAATGTGGATTTAAAATATAAATATTATATATTTGAAATAATTATATTTCTCAAATTTTAATATCACTTATTTCTTCATAATTTTTATAATGTGGGAATATGATAACATTGTTCTTGTGTATGGGGGACTGCTTACTCATGAAGATATGTGATTCATTATTTGTATAAAAATAATATGTATTGATAAAAATAATGGATTAATTAAAATTTATTGTGTATATGAAATAAATATGACATTATATGGGCACTATATTTTTTAACATTCCTTCATTTCATCCATTTAAAAAATAAGAAATACAATAAAATAAAAAAATGACCTATCATCACCATGAATAGTTTAATTTTTATTCATTATGTAAAATTATATTATTTATCAATATACATATATAATGAAAATATATTATATTTATTTAATGGTTAAAATTAGTAATATGATGGACCCATGATCATTTTAAAATAAATATACAACATACCAAAACATTCATGATGAAATTATTTTTTTTCTTCAATCATGATTTTAGTTAGTATTTTTTATGAAATTTGAATTAAATGTTCATACCAAAATCATACATGGTATTATAAATATAAATGTTTTTATGTAATAGAATTATACAATAATTATATTTATTTTACGTGTGTGTGAAATGTGTGTGAAGAAAGTCAAGACGTAATACATGGGATTTATAGTCTCTCTTTAATTTCTGAATTATAATTAACATATTCACCACTAACTTATATTATTGGGTGAATATAATAAAAATTTGGGAGGTTATATCATGATTTTATTTATTATAATTTTTTTTAGATTCATATGATGATATTTTTTGGGACAAACAATTGAAAAGTTACCAAAATCAAAATAGATTTCTATCACAATACATTCATTATTTGTATAATTTATGATTATGTTTATTGAAATGTGATATATTGATTTTCCAATCCTGAAAAAAAATTAATTTGTGATTCATATTTAATTTTTCTAAATTAACATGTTTTCAATACATTACCCTTCCATATGTACTATTTATTCCATAAGAATAATTTTAGGAAAATTTGAATTTATTTCTCACTGTTTGTAAAAACACTTTTCATCAACGTCAATGTTATATAAAAAAGTATTATGAAAATTTTTCACTAATCAATTATTGGATTTTTAATTCACTATTACCGATTTCAGTCTTTATACAAAATTTATTAAAGGAAATCTTCATGGTGTTTTCAAAAAAGTTTTGTTTTATATTTTAACTAAAATTTGAACGGAATCATTATTTTGGAGAGTTTGAGATGAAATAATTTCCATACCTTATGAGAACTCAATTTTTAAAAGATTCAAATATAATTTTCAAATTTTATTTTCCTAAAAAATGATTTTTTTCAAATTTTTTATCTTTCAGTTTAAATAAAATGTTATTTTCAAAATGATATGTTTATTTTCAAAAATAAATGTTCCAAGTGATCATTTGAGATAATTTTCAATATATAATAATATAAATTGATTTTTATAAACAATTTTAAGAATACTATCAATTGGAAATTTAATTTTTATTTATTTTGATGGCTTATATCCACGACGACTGCATGTTTACGAAAAAAACATTTTCCACCGGCCATGTTAAGATATATTTATAATATGTTTATGATATTTATTTCATTTATATAATTTATATTACAATGAAATTTATATAAAATCCATTAACATTATATTATTAAAGTTTTGATTAAATGATTAGGAATCCCATTTTCACTCTATAGTTTAGGATATGGTGATTGATTTATGATATTGTCTAGAAAATATGTATGAGTTTCATTTTGTGATAGGCGGGACCTGTGTAATCCTCTAAAACATTGAATAATTTTTAATATCTATTGTGATAATTATAGGAAATTTGAATTTATCCCTGATACTTTATGGGGAATATATGATGAATCTTAATCCATTTTGAAATGGGAAACATGGGCTTATACTTGATCTAATATAAAATATGATGAAGTTAATGATTCTAGATCTAGTATGAAATTTGAAATACTTGTTCCTTAATGAATCCTTATGATTTTCAGATCCTGTATGTAAACATTTATTTTAATAATAGTTTCTATATATATGAGGGTGCCAAACTTTTATATCATATATTATGTTTAATGAATTATTTATAATGATTATTCACTCTTATTGTTCATGTATTTTGATATGAAAATGTTTTTTCCCGTGGATCATAATTATTTTCATTTATATATTTGGTATGAACATTTTATGTTTTATTTGTCATATTATAACCATTTTATAATCATATACTTTCATATAATCATCGATTTATAACTTTTAGGTTCACACTTTTTGAGCATCTTAGAACACCGTTTTCTAATTCATATTTTTTCATGGTTGTGAAAAATTCTTCATGTAGGGTATTTCTATGAGGAAAAATAAAGAGTAAAATAGTAATTGTATATTTTGAAGATCATATATGTAATAATTATATTTTGATCCTAGCCAAAAATAGTCTGAACTATTTAGATCCTTGGGAATGTATTTGTGAAATGTGATGATTGTTCATCTATATAGATGAAATACTTCGGTATGAAATGCCTAGGTCAATATAGTTGGTATTTGAGAGAAGTTTTCATAACCCTTTGGAACTAGGATTTTAAATAATTAGTGATAACCCTATTGATAAGTATATGAATAAATTAATTTATATTAAAATAAATTGTAGTTTTGGTGAAGGATAGAACAATGGTACATGAGAAATTGATTCATTATCTAGAAACTATTAATGGATATGGATCAATAATATTTGAACGTTGGTGTGATAGCATAAAAAAGGTTCTTTTATTTAGAATATATCCAATTCTTGTGTAGGTAAAAAGGCCTTTCAACACACCTGGTTCGACACACTTGGGGTATATGCATAGTAATCTCAGAAAAAGTTATGAATCATCCTGAAGGATTATGGTATATTATTTTCATGAATAAACAGAGTAAAAACTATGGAATCCTAAATTTATTAACAATTTTCATGCTTTTATATATTTTATAAATTATTTTTTTATAAATACATCGATTCTTACTATGATCATTATTTCACATTATATATTTTTTTGTTTTAGTCAATGGTGGGAACTTGATGGAAATGGGACGATGATGAATGTGATAGCCAATGTGTTTTGGAACTACCAATTTTTATGAGGGTTGATATGAATGATATTATGATTATTCTAAAAAAAATTCATGTTATATTTTTAAAAAGAAACACCTTAAACTCTAATTTGGCTCTCCAAACAATATAATCATATAGTATTGTGAGAGATAAGGTGGTGGTGAAAATAAAAAAAAATGATTTAGTGTAATATATGTCTTTAGTGTGGAATTAATCACAATACATAACGTATTAAAGGATTGGGAAGATTTTTTATGTGTGGGGGAAAATTTCATAGACTAAGAGATTGTGAAAGAAAAATTAAATTATTATTTAATACATTTTATGAGAATAATTGTTTGCCTACAGAATCATCACTGGTTTAATTTTTTAAATATATAATTTATTAGATTTTTGTAAATTTATTGAATATGGTAAATATCAAGAAGTATATCGGATGTATCTTATTTTTAAATGTTCTAATGTGGCAAAGAAATCATAAATTACATATAGAAGGAATGATATAATAATGAAAACTAACAATAGTCCTCTTTAATGGAAAAAAATGATAATGATTTATCTACCTATTTAGATGGTTGTATTCATAAATTTACTATATTTATTTTTTACCAATGGTATCTACGGTATACAAATCATGAAATGACGATGAGTTGTGTTTATTTTGATAAAAATATTTCTAAAATTTTGATAAACATAATAGTTATGGAATCCATCATGGTTTTATGAGTTAATATTGAATATAAGTTCAATGTCTTAGAAATACCTTTTTACATTCATTATGAATGTAATATTAATTGATTAATTAAATTTCTGGTGTTATTTTATAGAATAAGATACATGTAAAACTTATGTTCAACAAGAAGTATTATTATATTAGAATAATCTTATAATAAGTTTATAGGTATTGATAATCATCTTTATTTGAACTTTAAGTATTATGCTTATTTTAAAAAATGTTCAATATATTTCTAATTATTTGGTTATAATTATATTAATATTGATTAGTAAAATGAATTAATGTCACATACCACATGGTTGTAGGGTTTAAACCCATAACTGATGGAAAATAGAGGATAAATGCCTTCTACATGCCTATATAATGTCATGGGTAGTATAAATGATGTGATAGATAAAGTATCTGTTTAATTTTGGAATATTTTTTTATCATAGATAAATCCATTATATTTAAAATTGAAATGGTAATATATTATGACACATTGGAAAGGACGGTTCACAAGAAAAAAATTTCTAACTCATGATTTGGAGTCTGATTTGGATTTTTTTTAATTAATTATATAGAATAATTAATAGTATTTGAAAATCGATTTATAATTACAAATAAAAATTGAATAAATTATATATTCATAGAGAATGAGAGAAATATTCTATATAAATAATGGTCATAGATGATAAAATATTATGGCATATAAACACATTAACTCCATGTGAAATAAAATAAGGCGGTCGATGCATTCATTTCAATGGATAATGATAGATTATCAATAATGAGGATCTCTAAATAACAAATATTTATTAATCTCATATTATGAATCATAAAATTAATATTGAATGTGATAAATATTATTTTCCTCAAATAAGTGTTCAATATTCTATCAATGTGATGATTAAAAGGTACAAAAGGATGATATAAAGATGTAAATGAAGACCTGAATTGATCCAAAGTGTTACCATGATCTTATAGGAATTATATGTTTAAATAAACATGTTTGTATTACATTCATTGAAAAAAATAATTAAGTGAAATTAGAGGAAGAATATAGTTATTCAATTACAATTCATCTCAGAAGTACAATGATGTATAAAAATATGAATGAGTATTTCTAGTTGGATTTAATAAAGAGAGATATTGCATTGTTTGTTTCATGGTACATATAATTTTAGAAATTTATTTCTAATAGTCAGTGGTCTCAGGCGATGTTACTACATTCACGCCTAATATTTTTGAAATAGGAAAAAACATAATTTATTTTTTTATTTTCCACCACAAAATAACTAAATGGAATAATTATATATTCATTGTATCTGATATCCATAAAAATTTGGACTAATTTATCACTATCATAATAAATCACACATTAAAATAGTTTTCTATAAGATACACTAAGGACGTGGTAAATACAAATGGAGTACCATATTGAGTTGTATCGAAAAAATATTCAAAGTTTACCATGATGTTCGGTCAATTTCTTCATCATGATATTTAAATGGATTATTTTCTTAGAAGAATGTCTCATCATCATATATATATTTATATTTAGAATACCATTCCAACTATTGTGAATATATCGATAATTTTTATATAGATTTCATAGGTATTTGTGATCCACAACATCCTATAGTCATGTTTTCACCAAAAAATAGAATAGCCTCAAGTATTTAGATTGACTATTATGAATCCATCTATGGATATATATGCAGAACAAAAATGTACATGAATGGAGTTAGAAAATGAGATTTTTTGAGACCTTACCTTGTTTTATGAAATGAAAGATAATGATAGAACAATTGTGACACGCATATGGGAAAAACAAAATATATAGAAACATTATGCTGATAATCACTATTTTTATCTGGATTTTGATGTTGGTGATGTTTGTTTTCTATGAACCTCATCATTGAATAACATATAAATATTTTTAAATAAAGGAAAACAAATCCCTCTGAATATTGATCATGTTGAATATCCTAATCACTACGAGAAATAAGCTTATTGATTAGCACATACACCGAACCACTCTCTATTCCATGAGGTGTGGTATTAAACTTTCATGAAAAATATGTACATGATCTCCCATATGCACTGAACATATAGCCGATAAAATTATATCAGGATAATTATTATTATGAAAAACTAGTGGATATTTTCAATTATACAGGGATTGTGATATGAAATAAAACCACTCACATGGTCAATGTTTTTTGGGGAAACATCCACATTTTGAAATCTATATATGAACTAGGAGATGTAATCAGGAAGAATAATGCGTAGTTATTTTTCAATTATTTATTGAGTTTCAGGGTTGAAATTCATTTTATGTGGTTTATAATATAACACCATGATACTCAATGAAATATATTTTTTCAAATTAATTTATGTCCATTGATATCATGTGTAACACGCCACAACAAGTATTAACAAATCACGATATTTTATTAATAATATTATTTTTTCATGACACTAATAACCTAGAAATAGAAAACTAAGATGTGAATAAGAATAAATGTTTGTTTAAAAATACTTTCAAGTTATTTAGATAAATAATTTATTTTTTATATAAATAATTAGTTATAAAAAACGTTTTTTTGTCTTATCAAATATATTTTTCAAGATAAATTACGGATTTTTTTATAAAAAAATTAACGTTGATGATTTTTTTGAAATTGGACATCATTTTTTCAATCAATAGAAAAATATTGTTCATTTATTTGTTTAAAATTTATTTTAAATATTCATTTATGGCTGAATAGTGAAAAATACTAATTTCTATTGAAAATTAAATTTTCATTTTATGTAATTAAATGATTCATTTTCATAAAAAAGGTTTTAAATTACAAATTTTTTAATTTATATATTTATTGATTCAATTAATATCATAGTAATCAACTTTTTATTTTTAATTTTGATATTAAAATTTTATATACATAGGAAAATATTCTCTTTTTAGAAATGATATTTCATCACATCTTTTGTTTTAATTTTAAATTAAAAAATTAACACTTATATAAATGAAATTTAGAAAAAATGTAATAAAATTTATGAAATAGAATAATAAATATTATTTAATATGGAAAAATAAATATTTCTTAATAACTAATTGGAAAAAAGTAAAATGTATTTGGCATTGTTATGGTAGGAATAGGTTTACGAGATGATAAACTAAACTAATCATGTTTAAAATAGTCTATAAACTAGTAAAAATATCATTACATGGATATATTTAGATCTAATATTAACTAAGATTCAATGATTATCATTTTTTTATCCTTAATTCATATCTAAAATGTGGGTACACAATTTTCATTTCAAATATTCCAATCATATCCCCTCCCTCACATCAAAAAGGCCACCCACTCTCCAATCCTCTTAAAACATAGAAATATATTTATATTGGGCAATAAATGCATTACTACAATACATAGTTATATACCATATTCTTAGAGGACATGGTTTTATTATTATTCACTCAAATAACGGATTTAGTTGTAATCCACAAGGGTTTCTCAAAAGAATTGGTCTATTAATTAACCATCTCTTTTAATTTTATTTCATCCATTAACTCCATAAATTACACTTAAATTCTTGGGATATAATTAAATATTTATATTCCATGCAATAAATTATTTTTATGTTAATTTAATGAAATCAATCAATCTCGACAACTATCTTGTAGGAAATAGAATGTCTATCATGTGTAAATAGTGCTACAACCTTACGAATTGATGTAGTTCATTTTCCATCACCACCACTCATGACTATATATAATGATTTATTTTACATAATTTTTTATGTTTATAAATAAATTATACATGTTTAATTATAATAACAGATGTAATTTATTAATTTCCAGTCCATGGGAATATGAGAACGTCACTCGTGTTCATGATAGATTACCACCTCGTAATGTGATGTGATTAATTTTTCATTTAATCATTAGAAAGAAGGATATATGGATTTCTTAATGAACATATATGAACTATATTGAATGTAAATGATTTTAATAATGTAATGTCTTAATTTTATTTTGTTTATTTCATCCATCAAAAATATGGAAAGACTATTTATTTGTACGTACGACCTACTATATCCATGAATGGAGTAATTAATTTTACAACATTCACTAATTTATTAGGCTAAATTAATATATATTTAATACAAATAATATTTTTATCATGGTTAATGAAGCATACTATTATTTTATTACATATATAATACATATTTCTTATCAATATTCAACAAATCACAATAATAAATGCCGAAGAACCATAATATTTTATTTTCAATTGATACAATGTACACAATCATCTAATTTTTTGAAATAGATTATATATATTTCATTATGAAATTACCATTTAAAACTATTCACAAACACACCCGATTTAAATTTTTTTTCCAAAACTGGGGAAAGAAAATATAAGAAAGGTTGAGTTAATGTTCTCATTAATGGAAAAAATGGTGATAGATAATATCAACCACAAAATATGTGTGTGAGAACAGTATTATAACGTATGAAAACCATATCCTACGTATCAATGATCATAATATTAATTAATTGAATAAAAATTGATTGTTTCTAAGAAATTTATCATAATATAATAAAAGAAAAAAATATCTGATAGAATAGAATTTGAATAAAAAATACAATTTTTCATAAACATAACAAACTAAAATCATTTCCATAGTAATAAATTATCATTACCAAGACTTTCATAGTGGAATGGGTTCACTCACAAAACCATTATAGTGTCAATGGTTCACTACCCCAACTATCATAGAAGAGGAAGGCTAGTTCATATCTATGATCACTCCATATTCTAAACATATCTATCTCATGAGATATAAATCATTAACAAATGCATCAGAGGATGATATATGTCTCAGGCTTCACAAAATTATAATCCTACAAATTCGTGAAATAATTTCCTAAAATATTCTACGTTTCATAACCAATGAATGGATTTTGTTTTTATAACCTTTTCATTATATCCTAACTTGTAGTTGAGAGATAGGTTTCATGATTAGTTAATCATTTCATCCAAGAAGAAATTATGGAAGAAGAAGTGGTTCTCATAAGAATTATTTTATGTAATGAATCCTGAAATAAAAATATATTTTATACAAAACATGTTATCATAATGATAAACCATTCAGAAAATTAATAAGAATAGAATCCATGGATAAAATCCCAATTATAGAAAATTTAAAATCTAAGGATGTCATTAATGATATGAAAACTATTATGAAAACAACATTGAATATTTCATAAGTAATATATTTTTTTTTAAAAAAAATATCTCCATTTAAAACATATAAAATTTCTAAAATCTATGTTTTTGAAAATAACAAAAAAATGATATAATAGTTGTTTTAAAAACTATTAAAACATTTTATAAGGTTAAGATTTTCACGATACATCCATGGGACCCGTACCATGGCTACCCCAAGCCCGCCTTCTATAGGCCAGGGGCTGGCGACTAGCATCAAAGGGGTAAACCATGATATAAGGGAAGGAATTTCCCTTATATAAGAAAACAAACACCATAGAGTATGAAAGATGAAGTAATCACTAAGTAAACTGAGTACAAAAGTAAGTGCTAGAAAGTAAATGGGCCAGAATAAAAACCCAACTAAAAGTAATGTACAACTGACATGATAGTTCAGCAACTGAAAAGTAAAGCAACGAGTCTGATCCGTCCCTTGGAAATCCCACCAGAAGGGTTGGTACCGATAGTCTCCTCTGATCCTCGCCTCCAGCTGCCTGCTCGGTGTACGTCCCATCCAGTGATCCACCTCCAGGCACCGTCCAGCTCCACGAGCTCCCACCTCGATCAGCGCTGTCTGTCGTCTGCATCCAACACAACGTAGTGCGGGCATAGACTGTGTAGGGGTGAGTATACGCTACTCAGTAGGGACCCTGATACCCCCAATGGTCTCCCTAAATCCACTATGTATAATCCACAAAGTAAAGATACAATCACGAAGTAACAAACAACTCTACTTAGTTATATGACCATACATATACCTAAGTCATCAATTCCATCTCGGCTCCAACACATGATCCCTATTAGAACATAGTCCATACAGGAAAACATAACCAATTCTACATAGGAATTCACAACCCAATCAACACAGGTAAGCACAACCCAATCCACACAGGAAAGAAAAAAAATCATGTCGATGATAATGATTTTATGTAAAGACTCAACTCACACAGGTATACTTCTTCGTAAGGAGATAGAGATGATCAGATGTATCCACTAATTCATCTAAGCTTTCGGACCCACATAGGATACAAGACTAGCAAATATGTCGGACCCACAAAGGGTACAAGACCAGCTACTCTGTCGGACCCACATAAGATACAAGTACATAGTCGAATACTGCCGAACCCACATACAATAAGAGAACTATAGTCAATTACTGCCGGACCCACATAGGATACAAGAACATTAGTCAATGCCCTAGAACCCACGGAGGATTCTAGTACAGTTGTCGTCGTTGCCGAACCCACGGAGGATCCCAGTACAGTCGTCATCGTCGTCGTAATTGCAGCAAGCTATGGGGTTCCTGCACACAGCACACTTGTTTCCAGGAGGGTCCGCTCCACGAGCCAAGCGTTCGATACATCAACTGTCATGATGTTCAGAGTTTATGTATCGCAATGTTTCGTCTCTTCAAAAGGAACTCAACGCGACACACATCGCATCAATCGGACGCCCGGTCTGAGAGTTATTATCTTTTTCGCCCTAAGGGCCCGGTTGGTTTTTAAGATAAAACCAACTCGGCCATACTCCAGCTATGTCCAAACCTCAAGCGGATTAATCAAAAAGAGCAGCCACAATAAGAGGAATCCAACAAAGTTGACGGCACGTCAATCGGACATCCGGATCTCAAGTTATAAGTGTTTCTGCTCCGAGGGCCCGGTTGGTTTCGTGTTCGAACCAACCCGTCTATACCCATAGATCTCTGAAACCTTGATGGAAATATACTGAAAAGACCTTCTCAATCCAAGGATTTCTACACCCCTGATGGTGCATCGATCAGAGGTCCGTAGCCCATGTTATGGGTGTTTGAACGGGTCTTTCCGGAAATCAGGGAGTTCGGGCCCAGTCCGACCCTGCCTGATACCCCTGGGTCGGCCCGAACAGGGTCGACCCGATCTGAGTTCGGGTCCGGCCCGGCTGCCGCGGACATGCCTGGTGTGGGCGGCCCGGCCCGGTGTGGGCGGTCCGGCCCGGCGCGGGCAGTCCGGCCTAGTGCGGGCTGCGGCTCGGCTCGAGGCCGAGCTGGACGCGGAGGGGGGGGGGGGGGCTCTGCCCCCCTATTTTCCAGAAATGGCGGACCCTTATCCGGTCTGACCTAGGTGGATGTCGGGGGATTCAAACCCCCATCTTTCTTGGAAATGGACCTCCCTTACGGCCGGCCGGTTGTGAATCGTGGGACCCGCGGTGGGTCCCACCTCCTTGAACGCCGATGGCCGGCTTGCCCAGCTACCTCATGATGCTCCGCCGCGGGCGAGGGCCACAGCGCCTGTCCGACCGGCGTGGCGCGACGTCCCTCGCCCCTCCTCTGTGGCCCGCCCTGTCCGCGGCCCCTTGATGCTTTGACACGGCGCGGCGGCGCCGCACCCCTCCGCCACAGCTCGCACTTGGCTGCGGCTTCACCGGTGCGGCACGACGACACCGCCCCATCTTCCCCAACACGAACAACAAAGGTAAACAATAAGGGGAGGAGGTTCAGCTGTGTTTGTGCGGTCCAACCTCCTCCCATTGTGACGATAGCAGGCGTCCAAAGAACGAGTATACTCAACGACGAAAAAGTGCAAATTTAATTGATTTAAGTTGAATATAACCCATACCATGAAGAATTTCGTGGAAAATGGCGTCGTGGGGTGATGCTTTGTACACGTTGATGGAGATCGTCCAAGGAGGAAGTGGCGTCTCCCTTTCTTTGATGTGGAGAGAAGATGGAACAGCGTGTCGGTGTTTTTCGCAATCTTCATGGAGGAATTTGAAGTTCTCCAAAGTGTAGAACTCTCCCTCTCTCAATTCTCCAAACAACATAATAACCCCTCAAAATAAAATAAGCTACCCCTTATTTTATTATTACTTTGCCATACCATTCAAAATTCAAAAGTTGAATTCATTTCATTAATTAAATCTAGAATTGTTAAAATTAAATGGAGTTTTAAGTTGTCATTATAAATATGGAAGAGGTGATAGGGGAATTTGAAGGGGTGGGGTTCATGTGGGCCCCACCTCACTAAAATCCTATCAAGAGGAGTTATAATTTAGTGGGTCCCACCCCAACTCCCACACATGGGGTTTAACCACTTTTAAGTGAAATTTAATTTGTTACACAATTTTATTTCTCCTAATACTTAATCCACAATTTTTAACAACTCTTCCCGAGCAAACACAACTCCAGTAAGGTTCTTCTAAAGCAATTATCGGTGTTGCGATTTCATCAGTGCCCTCAGATTTCGATTCTGAGCATCGGTTCAAAAGATAGAAAAACCTGCTTGTTCGTTCACTGAACGTACCCGAGCTAAGCTTTAGTAATTGATTCCGGGAACACCGGGCCTCGGAATCAGGCGTCGTCGGAAACTGCGTACTTGTAAAATCCCAAAAAATTAAAAAAAATATCCTTGAAATTTACGGTTCATTACATTACTTCCACCTTAGGGATTTATGTCCCCGTAAAGATACATCACAAACTAGGGAAACAAATGAGGGTACTGAGAACACATCTGAGCCTCCCACTCCCATGTGCTCTCTTGGAGGTTCCCATGCTGCCACCTGATGCGCACTAGAGGGATCTACCGTCCATGTAGGACCCTCTCCTATCGATCATCGATCTCCACTGGGACCTCCACAAAATTCACACTGTCATCAATGTCTATCTCCCCATGGTCGATGATATGCGTCGGGTCGTGCACGTATCTCCTTAGCTGAGATACGTGGAAGACATCGTGCACCCGGTGAAACTGAGGCGGTAGAGCCATGCGATAATCTACCTCTCCTATCCTGCTAAGAACCTGGAATGGTCTGAAGAAGCATGGAGATAACATGCCGCCCCGGCCAAATCATTGTAATCCACGCTGAGGTGAGACCCATAAGAAAACGTGGTCACCATACTCAAACTCTAGTGGTCTCTGCCTCCTGTCAGCATAAGACATCTTTCAGCTCTGAGTTGTCCTCATTCGCTCCTAGATGACCTGGACCTTCCCTGTCGTGGCCTGGACCATCTCTGGTCCCACATGTGCTGACTCCCTAGGGTCTTTCGGACAAAGAGGTGATCTTCAAGGTCGGCTGCACAATGCCTCATATGGTTCCATCGCGATGGTGGAGTGGTAGATGTTGTTGTATGCAAACTATACTAAAGGAAGGTGATCCTCCCAACTGCCACCAAAGTCGAGGACACATGCACGGAGCATGTTCTCGAGAGTCTGAATGGTCCTCTCCATCTGATCATCCGTCTGAGGGTGAAAAGCAGTGCTCAGGCGTAGCTGCGTCCCAAAAGCCTCCAACAACCCCTTCCAAAGCTGGGAAGTAAAGTGAGCATCTTGATCATAGATGATAGATGACGGCACACCATTAATCCGTACGATCTCAGGAACATAGAGGCATCCCAAGATCTCCACTGAGCCCTGCTCTCTGATGGGTATGAAGTTGGATGAATTGGTGAGTCGGTCGACGATCACCCAAATGATGTCATGTCCTCTGGAAGTACGTGGAATTCCAGTCACAAAATCCATAGATATACCATCCCACATCCACTCCGGGACCTCAAAGGGTTGTACCAAGCCTGCTGGTACCCGGTTCTCCTCTTTTACCTGCTGACAGGTGAGGCATCGAGAAACGAACTCTGCCACAACCTTCTTCATACCCATCCACCAGTGCTGTCATCTAAGATCCTAGTACATCTTCACTACCCCTAGATGTACCACCAAAGGGGAAGTTTGAAACTCTCTCAGCACCTCCTCCTGCAATGCAGCTGGTACCATGGTATGTTCTCTGAAAAGGATGAAGTTCTCCCCTCCTATAGAAAAAACATCAACTGTATATCCTATGGAAATATGTGCACGTCGCGTCTAACAGTCAACGTCCCCATGTTGTGCCTCTCTAACCCGCTAAAGAAGTGGAGGTGTGACTATGAGTGACTGAAGGAAGGCTGCCTCGTCTCTATCCATGAAGGATATCTACAAAGTAGCTAACTGCTCTGTCTCCTCTCCAAGATCTTGAATGCCCGTCCTCCTTCTGTGTGCATCAGCTACTACGTTACCTTTCACAGGAGTATAGACTATCTCAACGTCATAGTCCTGGAGGAACTCGATCCATCGAAGATGTCTCAGGTTCAGGTCCTTCTATGAGTAGATGTACCTGAGACTCTGGTGGTCAGAGTAGACTGTAAAGCGCTTTCCCATCAGATAGTGTTCCCACATCTTCAAGGGGAAGACCACTGCTGCTAAATCCAGGTCATGGGTAGCGTAGTTCTGATCATGTTACCTCAACTGTCGTGATCCATAAGCGATCACTGCCCGCTCCTGCATCAGGACACACCCGAGTCCGGTCCCTGATGCATCGTAGTAGACTACGTACCCTACTCCCTCATTTGGTAGCCTCAAGATGGGTGCTCTATTCAATATCTGTCTCAGCTCCTGAAAGCTCTGATGACATTTATCTTGTAAGAACCCGGTTTATGCTGAGAAAGACTTTGGAATATTTTTGATAATATTCTGGAGCAGTTCCTTCAGACAGCGTGCGATTCCGAGCCCCGGAGTGGACGGAATAAAATTTTCAGTGCGTTCACACTGGAAACGCCAAATAAATGTGATAACTCCTAAAGGGAGTTCAGGATCAGAGGTACAAGTGTACGGATGGGTCCATAATGGGGTGTTTACCCTAGGAATGACATAAACCTTGTCGGTGCGGGACGTTTGGACCCCTCGCCCGCTTCTGGAACGATAAACGGATTAATTAATTAATTAATTAATTCGTTTAGTGTTGAAACTCCAGTATCATTTAAACGGTGGCTCGGATTGGGAAACTGAGGCCACCGTTGTGTTCGGAGTGTGCCTTTTACCATTAAAGGGGTATAAGTTTCGCGGGCGCGGGTCGTTTGTGAAAAATGGCCACAGGGGCGTTTTCGTAATTTAGCGGCTTCGAACGTAAAATTTTATTACATTTGAAAGGGGTCTCGGATTAAAATTCTGAGACCACCGTTGTTCTCTAGAGGTGGTTTTTACCCCATGGGAGGCTTAACCTCGACCCTGCTGAGGGTTCGGGTTCGGGCCGACGGGTGGGTGGTTAAGCGTTTCTATTTAAATGCTTAAGTCACCCCCTCCCTCTTCCTCTCCCTCACCTGGACAACAGCAAGGAGGAGCTCCTCCCTCTCCTCCTCCAGCTTCGGCAAAGCAGCTCCGGCAAGGTGCGGCACGTCGGCGGACTCCCCGTGAAGCTTTGGGCATCACCTAAGAGGTTGGGCATTTCTTTTGTTGCGTTTTTATTCCCGAACCTCCTTTGAATCCAAATTTTTTGCATCGAATACTTGTTGGATTTTCGAACAAACCACATAAATGCGTTGTAGAGTTTTTTCTCCTTCCATCGCTTGTTTCGGTTCATAAAACTGAGTTTCTAGGACCCCGCAATCATATGCCGAAGATTGCGGGTATAAGGATGTTTTCTTGTCGTTTTTGGGCGTTCCGGTGAGGTATCACGGCGGTCCGGCGAACCATCGTGATGGCGCGACATACCGGCGGTGGTCCCTACTTCAAGCGGTAGGCAGCGACGAGCTCCGGCTCCTGGCGACGACGGTGGGCGTGTCTCGGCAGCGGGGCAGCGCGACTGAGGCGGCTGCGGACGGTGGCTTCAGGCGGGCTCTCGGGCGGCGCCGGCGTAGTGCGAAGAGGGAGGGCCGCGGGGTGCATGACCCCGCGTGCGGCGACCGCGATCTGCGTAACGCGGGTCGCTACAGGAGAAGCAGACCGGCCATCAAGGTTGGTCGGTGGCGACAGGCCGCGAACAGCTGGCCGCGACGGCTTGAACCGGACCCGTGGCCGGGCCGCAGGCCGGCTGTGGGCGGACCGGCCGGTCCGGGCCGGTCCGGCCCAAGGGAGTGCCCCCTTTGAATTTCTGACTCCCGTAGCGTTTGCTACAGGGGTCCGTTTGGAGCTCTGTCAGTGGCAGCACAGACCTTGCGTCGAGGGGAATGTTTTGAGATGGTTTCGGGAATTTTTGATTCCTGAAACGATAGGCCTCGGAGGCGCGGCACGTCTTTAAGTGGACGAGTGTTTTTCCTGAGATCCTTGTTTTGGGCGGCACGGATGCATCCGACGTCAGTTATGAGCGCCGTCAGCGGCATTGTGACCCTGGCACTGAAGCGGAGGTTTCCAGGGTGGTTACGGGCGTTGAGGTCGAAGTTGAGGCGTGGGCCCCATGGCCTGTCTTTTGAGCTGCCTGTAGCTTTTAGCGACTTTTTCCTTGGTCGTCCGTTCGGGGCATCCGAGCAGTCGATGTTTGGTTTTTTTCCGAGGGCATCACGTTGGCGCAGTCTGCCCACTGTAATTCCACACGATGATGCGAGCACCGCGAGGGCCGTTTCAGGAGTTGATGGTGATTTCCAGCTCTATCACCGGACAACCGTTTTCGACAATTGAATAGTCCATTTCGTGTACTTTTTTGAGAGGATCACAACGGTGCGATCCAGTCGTTGAGTTTTGGGACCGGGATGCGGGTCCCACGTGGCACCGCTCGTGTGCGGTGCGCCGGGATGCATCGTTTTCTCCGGATATTCGTTGCACTCATGTGGGTAGCGCTTTTGACGTGTTTTCCCGAGGGGATCGCAATGGTGTGATGCGCCCGACAGTTTTCAGGGCCGAGGCTCAGGATCACGGGACGACATTCGGGCGTGAGGTGGTGTTGGTGACTTTTCCATCAGATATCCATTGGAGGCGAGTAAGTAGTCGATCTCTCGTGTTTTTTCGCGAGGATTACAACGGTGTGATCCATTTGGTTGTGCGGAGCTTCTTGTGCGATCTTATTGAATGTGGAGCATGAGAGGTTCTCTGGTGGCGGTTCGTACTACCTTGATTGTATCGGACCCTTGGCGTGTGATCGCGCACTCTTGGGAGAGTGATAAAAATGGTTCACGAGATGTGGTTGGCCGTTCCAGAGCCTTTGAGGTGGAGTTGTTACATCATGCCTTCACGTTGACGCTGGGTGTCATGTGCACGATAGCCTTTGGGATAGAATGAGGTATACTCTAGGAGTATATGAGAGCACATGGAGGTAAGTGTTGTTTTTTGTACCTGAGGATGTTTGTGCGCTCAGTTGGGGTTGATTTGGGGCCACACATCATGTGGGCCCCATGTGCGTGTCGTGTTCTGCTTTTCGTACATTGACCTCTCGTGATGTAGAGGGTCCCTTTGTGTGTTTTTTTGCCCAGCAGGGTGGAGTTTTTCCGCTGGCTCGGTGCTCGTTTGTTGACCAGCAGGGTTGAGTGGTCTCCCCCTAGTTTCTTTCTTGATGGATTGGCCGGTAGCGGTGCTAGTGACACCCAGTGATGGTGTAGGCACTAAAATTCTTTTGGGTGAGTTGTTCTGGAGTTGGGTGGTTGCGTGATACCCACTCTGTGTTTAGTTGGCCAGTGTTGTACCCTCCAGTGGATATGGCCAGATCAGTTCTGAGTTTTACCCTCCAGCGGGGCTGGGCAGTGGGTTACTCACCCGGCGCTCTTAAGGTCTACCCTCCAGCAGAGACTGGACAGTGGCTCACCCGACGCTCTTAGGGTCTACCATCCAGCAGAGACTGGGCAGTGGGTCACCCGACGCTCTTAAGGTCTACCCTCCAGCAGAGACTGGGCAGTGGGTCACCTGATGCACATAGGGTCTACCCTCCAGCAGAGACTGGACAGTGGGTCACCCGACGACCTCTTAGGGTCTACCATCCAACAGGGCTGGGCAGTGGGTCGCCCGTCGTCTAGTTCTAGGTCTACCCTCTAGCACGGCTGGGCAGTGGGTCTCATGTCGACTAATTCCAGGTCTTCCCTCCAGCGGGGCTGGGCAGTGGGTCGCCTGGTGATGTATTAAGGTCTACCCTCCACCAGGGTTGGGAAGTGGGTCGTTGGATGATGTGTTATGGTTTACCCTCCAGCAGGGCTGGGCAGTGGGTCTCCCAGTATCTTAATATGGTTTACCCTCCAGTGGGGCTGAGCAGTGGGTCGCTTGATGATGTGTTATGGTTTACCCTCTAGCTGGGCTGGGCAGTGGGTCACTCGATATGTGGTTATGATTTACCCTCCAGCAGGGCTAGGCAGTGGGACACCCGTTGATATTCTAGGCTCAGTCCTTTCTACTAGGCTAGCTTGTGGCTTTCCTCCGTGATTACCAGAGCGGGACCCCTGGTTACGGTTCAGTGTTGTGAATACCTTGACTTTGAAGATACCTCTCGACTGCGGGGCAATGACGAGTTGTGGTTGACGTTCCCCCAGAACTCTCAAGTACGAGGATCTTTTCCCCCACCAAGACGCGTCTTTCTGACGCGGCCTAAAACCGTGCGGGCGAGTCAGTGCCGCCCAAAGCGGATAGTGTCGAGGTGTGGTGATTGAGCCCCTTGGCTTGCGGTTCGGGGCAGACGTGCGGGATGCTGGGCATCGATGGTGTTACCTCTGGGACTGTTGGCGACTCATTTTATTGGGCTGAGCTACGGGACATAGACCCCCTTACGACGTTGTTCGGGTTTCTTGTTGAGCATACAGATATATATATACCTTGTTTCTGGTAGCCACTTCATGGGTTTGGTTACTCTCCTTCTAGGAGAGGCGAAGACGCGTGGGGTATGCCACGTGCTTTCTGTGTCTAGCTTCTCGTGGCCGGACGAGTCTACTCTCCTGCTATAGGTAGCGAAGACTTGACGGGAAGTTCAACTTCTCACCGTTTCCAGCTCCTTGTGTCTGGATGAGTCTACCTTCTTTCCTCCTGTTGGGTTTAGTTGTACTCTTTACTATACTCTCTGTTGTACTTCTGTTCTACTCCATGTTCTCTCTTCTGCACACCCTTCGGTACCTCCTTTGTTTCTCCCTCGAGCCTTCGGGGTATCCTACTGAGTATTTTGGTACTCACCCCTGCTTGGGATTTTCCCGCACTTGGTGTGCCCTTGCAGACGACGGATAGGTGGAGCGTGGCTTCAGTGGAGCGTAGGATCTTGGGAGCTTGGACCGCGTGCATTGGTCGTGGTTAGGTCCCAGGTGGGGGACCCCCTCCGACTGTTTCTATTTTGTTTACCTGTTGCCGGGTTGTGGCACTTTTATGGTTGGGTGCATGTTTTTCCCCTTTTCATTTCAGTTTGTACTTTTTACTGTTTAGAGGTCGATGCACATTTGTGGTATTTATATAGAAGTTGTTCTTTTTTCTCTGATTGTCTTTTCTTTTACTCTGCACTGTTGCATTGATTGTGCGGTGTGTGTGTGTGTGTACAGGTACTTAGGAAAAGGCCTCCCCGAGTTGTTGTGCCTTCGGCGCTAGTCGCCAGCCCCTGGCCTATGGAGGTGGGCTTGGGGTAGTTGCGGCTCGAGCACGGGTAGGGTCGGGTCGTGACATATCTGACCACATAAAGGTTTTTCCCTTCTTTTTCAAAGATGAAAGCGGTGCTACATCTCTGGATAAGTCTGGCACAAATCTCCAATAGTACCCAGCTAGACCTAGGAAACTCCGCACCTCCATCACGCTGCTAGGTGGCTCCCAAGCTAGCACTGCCTCGATCTTCGTAGGATCCACCGCAACTCCCACCATAGAGATGACATGCCCCAAAAAGTGGACTTCTAGAATCTAGAACTGACACTTCGAGAGCATACCATAAAGCTGGTACTCTCGGAGTGTATCCAATACAACCTGCAAGTGGTAGGCATGCTCCTCCTAAGTAGTCATGTAAATCAATAAATCGTCAATGAATACTACGACGAATCAATCATGGTAAGGCTAGAAGATCTTTTAAATGAGACTCATGAACACTGCTGGAGAATTGTTTACAACGAAAGGCATAAACAAGAACTCATAGTGGCCATACCGTCACCTGAAGGCCATCTTCTAAACATCCTCTACTCAAAATCTGAGCTGATGATAGCCTGACCCGAGGTCTATCATTGAGAACCACCGTTCTATTTTGAGGTGATTGAAGAATTTGTAAATCCTTGTAAGTGGATACTTGTTCTTCACGGTCATCTGATTCAGGCGATGGTAATCAAAACACATTCGCAAGCTCCCGTCCGCCATCTTGGCGAACAAAATCGGTGAATCCCACAGTGAAAAACACTGGGTCGAATGAATCCCTTTCCCTCCAAGTCCTCCAGCTGTACCTGTAGCTCTCGAAGCTCAGTTGGAGCCATCCGATATGCTGGAGTAGATATCGGGGTTGTCTTGGGGTATAATTTAATATTGAAGTCTACCTCTCTGCGAGGAGGTAGTCTTGGAACGTCGTCAAGAAAGACATCCGCACACTAATCCACCACTACAGAAAAACTAGGACTCTGCACGTCCACTACTCCTAGGATGAGGCTAGACAACTGATTAGTTATCGGTTGTCCTCTCCTCTGCGTGAGTCCATCCTGCGCTGCAAAGGCTCCCTTCTCTCCGGTGAAGGTGAACCTGGTTCCATCCGTGCGGACACACCACACCTTGCGCCTAATACAGTCCATCTGAGCAAGAACTGTAGATAATCAATCCATGACCAAGATGATGTCGTAAGGCCTTGACGCCGCTACAAGAAGATCCCAACTGAAGCTCTCTCCTCCTAGAGTAAGCTCACACTGCCGCCACCAATGCATAATCTTCGAGTCTGCTCCCGTAGGAGTCTCTAGCCGTAAGGATCAAGCCAACAACTCTGTCAGAATCTATGAGCTCCAAACAAGGGAAGCGAAAATGAAATAATGACTCACTCATGTATCTATAAGAATTGTAGCTAGGGAGGAGTAGACACAGATAGTACCTCAAATCATCTCTGGTGCACTGTGGACGTATTTCTCCACTGCCTGGAGTTGTGCCTGTCTCTTTCTGACAGCTCCATGTGGTCGGGGTGGACCTCATGGTTGTGGTGGTGGTGGTGGTAGAGCCTCAAAGCGTCGCCCACCACCTACTGCTTGGACAGCTCCTCTGCCTCGTCTGCCCACTCCCTGTGGACCGCCACGGTCGAACCTCTGCTTCTGCTTGGGTGGTCCCTAAACCCTTTATTAGTCCTCTTCATGGCGATTCGGGCAGTCATCAGCCATGTGGCCCTACCTGCCGCATGCATAGCACTGTCTTCTCCTCATAATGCAGGCTCTACACCGTGTTCCCCGAACCTCTGAGCCAGAAACCCAAGGTCGTCCGCCTGATGGTCTGGTCCTCTTGGAGCCATGTGACATCTGTCGACTTCCAGCTACAGAAGACTCCACTACATGCAGCCATGTGGTAGGTATCGCTTCTGGTGTAGGCTCAGCAAGAAATCTCTCCACAAGAAGGGATCGCTCTAGTACTCATGCTTATGACGGTATGCTGAGGGAGACCATCGTTGCCCTGATCTCATGCCTTAGTCCCTGCTCAAAGGTCCGAGCCCGGAAGAATGGGTCACGTACCATGTCCATGGAATAGAACGAACGATCGATAAATCTCACCGAGTACTGGGATACCATCATGCTACCCCACTGCAGTTGTATTAGCTCCTGAATGTGAACCACACGAAGGGTGGCTGGAACGAACTCTGAGCAGAAGAGGCTCTTGAAGTCTGACCAAAGAAGAGATGCCTCGTCGTGCACCTGGAGCCTCAGGCTCCACCATCTACCTATTACCGCGTGTCAGAGACTCGCTGTAAGGATCACTATGTGGTATGCTGGTGTCCCTACTAACCTGAAAACTCGAACAACAGCCTCTAGCCAATCCTCGGTTTCCTGAGGGTCCATCCCCATTGGATCCTAGGAGGTCTCTGACGTTTAAACTCGTGCAGTGCACTAAGGCGACATACACTCTCATCTGATGGGGCTGGTGGCATCAGTGGCTCTGCGGGTAGAGGTACCGTCGGTGCCTCCGCTGTAATGGGGACCTGCACCGAGGCCTCGTCACTCGGCGGGCTGTCGTCTCACAAAAAGCTCAGAACCCTAGCTGGTTAACGTCATGGGGCCATCCTGAAAAGAAATAGGTGCGCCACCATCAATACAGTATACCTAGTGAGCTGACACGAAGTAATCACAAATAAAACTTTTGGAACACACATGAAATCAATGTTTTTGTGCATTGAGTTAGAAATTAGAAGTCAGGGTCTTGGTGTATGGATACGTCGGTCGCTGCACCAACACTAGGCTCCCTGGACTGATAACTACACACAATACCCTTAACACTATTGTGTCACATAGAAGAAAGATCAGAGTCTTTAGTTCTGCGGTAGAACTGAACCCCTCTGATACCAATTTTTCATGACCCGTCCTCGGGACCCATGCCGTGACTACCCCACGCCCGCCTTCCATAGGCCAGGGGCTGGTGACTAGCACCAAAGGCATAAATCCAGATATTAGGGAAGGCATTGCCTTTATGTAAGAAAACAAACACCACAAAGTATGTAAGAAAAAGTAAACACTAAGTAAACAGATTACAAAAGTAAGTGATTGAAAGTAAATGGGCTAGAATATGAACCCAACTGAAAGTAATGTACAACTGAAATGAAAGTTCATCAATTAAAAAGTAAAGCAATGAGTCCAAGCATTCCTTTAAAAATCCCACCTGAAGGGTGGGTACAGATAGTCTCCTCTGCTCCTCGGCTCCAGTTGTCCGCTCCGTGTACGTCCCGTCCAGTGATCCTCCTCCAGGTACCGTCTTGCTCCACGAGCTCCCACCTCGATCAGCCCGTCTGTCGTCTATATCCAACACAATGTAGTGTGGTAATATCCCATGCAGGGGTGAGTATACGCTAATAATTATGGACCCTAAGACCCCTGAAGGTCTCCCAGAATCCACAAAGGATAATCCACAAAGGAATGACACAATCATGAAGTAACAACCAACTCTACTTAGGTATATTCCCATACATATACCTAAGTCATCAATTCCAGCTCGGATCCATCACATGAGCCCACGTACAACCCAGTCCATACCAGAAAACATAACCCATTCCACATAGGAAATCATAGACCAATCCACATAGGAAAGCACAAAAATCATACCAATGATAATGATTGTAAGTCAAGACTCCGCTCACATAGGTATAATTCTCCGTAAGGCGATATAGATGATCAGATGTATCCACTGATTCATCTAAGCTGTCGGACCCACATAGGATACAAGACCAGCTAAGCTGTCGGGCCCACAAAGGATACATGACCAGCTACTATGCCAGACCCACATAGGATACAAGTACAGAGTCAAATACTACCGGACCCACATAAGATACAAGAACAGTAGTAAATTACTGTCGGACCCACATAAGAGACAAGAACAGTAGTCATCGCCGTCGAACCCATGGAGGATTATAGTACGGTCGTTGTCGTTGCCGAATCCACGGAGGATCCCAGTACAGTCATCATCGTCGTCACAATCATAGCCAACTCTAGGGTCCCCACACACAACACGCTAATTTCTAGGAGGTTCCACTCCACGATCCAAGGGGTCGATACATAAACTATCACTAAGTCCATATTTTATGTATCTCAAAGTTACATATCGTCAAAAGGAACTCAATGCGACAGACGGCGCATCAATCGGACGCCCGGTCTGAGAGTTATTGGCTTTTTAGTCATAGGGGCCCAATTGGTTTTTAAGCTAAAACCAATCCTGTCGTACTCCAGCTACATCCAAACCTCGAGAAAGGTAATCCAAAAGAACCATCTCACTAAGAGCTATCCAACAAAGTCGATGACACGACAATCAGACGTCGAGAGCTCAAGTTATAAGTGTTTCCGCTCCGAGGGCCTGATTGTTTTCGTGTTCAAACCAACCCGGATATAACCAATGTTCTTCTAAACCTTATGTGTAATATAATTAAACGACCATCTCGATCCAAGTATCGCTATGAAACTGACGGTGCATCGATCGGAGGTCTGTAGCCCATGTTATGGGTGTTTGAACAGATATGTCCGAAAATCAGGGGGTTCGGGCCCGGTCCAACCCCACGAGATACCCCTAGGTCAGCCCGGCCCGGCACTGCACGAGCAGCCTGGCCCTGCGTGGGCGGTCCGAGCCGACGCGGGCGGTCTGTCCCGGCACGGGCGGTCCTGCTCGGCGCGGTCCGCGTCTCGGCTCGAGGCCGTGCTGGATGTGGAGGGGGGGGGGGTCACCCCCCTGTTTTCCCGAAACAGCGGACCCCTGTGGGGTCTGCCTTATGTGGTTGTTGGGGGTTTCAAACCCCCGGCTTTCTTGGAAATGGCCTACCATTACGGCCGGCCGGTTGTGCCACACGGGACCCGCATGGGGTCCCGCATCCTTGAACGCCGGCAGGCAGCTTGGCTGGCCACCTCCTGCTGCTCTGCCGCGGCTGAAGGTCGCGGCCCCTATCCGACCGTAACGGCCCCTTGATGCTCTGGCGCTGCGCAACAGCGCCGCGCCCCTCCACCACGACTCGCTCTTGGTCGCGGCCTCCTTCGGCTTCAGCCGCGTGGCACACAGACTCTACGCTCCTTCGTCGAGGCCCACTCCGGCCGCGGTTCTCTCATTCCCGCACGGTGGAATGGCACCACACCATCTTCTCCACCACAAAGAACAATGGTAAACAATAAGGGGAGGAGGTTAGGCCCTGTTTGTGCGGTCTGACCTCCTCCTGTTCTGATGATAGCAGGCAGCCGATGAACGTGTATACACAACGACGAACAAGCGCAAATTTAATTCATTAAATTTTAACTTAACCCCTACCTCGAAGAAGTTCGTGGAAAATGGCGTCGCGGGGTGACGCACCATATACGTCTATGGAGATCGTCAGAGGAGGAAGCGGCGTCTCCCTTTCTTTGATGTGGAGAAAAGATGGAATGGAGTGTCGATGTTCTTCGCGTTCTTCAAGGAGGAAGATGAAGTTCGTCAAAGTGTTGAACTCTCCCTCTCTCAATTCTCCACACAACACAACAACCCCTCAAAATAAAATAAGCTACACCTTATTTTATTTTTACTTTTCCAAACCTTTAAAAATTCAAATGTTTAATTAATTTCATTAATTGAATCAAGAGTTGTCAAAATTAAATGAAGTGTTAAGTTGGCATCATAAATTTGGAAGAGGAGTTAGGTGAATTTGAAGGGGTGGTGCTCGTATGGACCCCACCTCACTAAAATCCTTTCAAGAGGACTTAGAATTTTAGTGGATCCGACCCCAACTCCCACACATGGGGTTTAACAACTTATAAGTGAAATAAAATTTTTAAAAAAATTTTATTTATCCTTATACTTAATCCACAATTTTTAACAACTCTTCCCGAGAAATCAAAACTCTAGAAATTGTCTTATTAAGAAGTTACCGGCATTGTGGTTTCATCGGTGCCCTCGGGTTTCGATTCTGAGCACTGGTTCAAAAGTTAGAAAAACCAACACGTTAGTTCACTGAACGTACCTAAGCTAAACTTAGAAAATTGATTCCGGGCACACTAGGCCTCTGAATTAGGGGCCGTCAGAAACTACGTACTCGTAAAATCCCAAAGACGAACCCCCTAAAGAAAATATTTTCATGAAAAATACCAATGAATTCAAGCCATTCAAGAGAATCCATATCCTCATTATCCCTGATATTTTTCACCATCGACCACCATTGATCCGCTTCACCATCAATATATTAAACAGTGAGACTAACCATTTAATGTTTTTAACACCCCATAACATCGAAAATCTTCTCTAGTACTTTAATACACCCTTCTTCTATAATAGGGGTAGATGATCTGCTGAATTATGCTAGATGTTGCTTCATGAAATGATCATATACTGACATGTTCTTGTGTGGTTGATTTGGTTGGTCTCATGTATGTATACCACCACCATTTATAGTAAGACTAAACGGTTCCATCACTACAACAAACTATTTAGTTCTGATTCGGAACATATGAAGGTAGATCATTTGGATGTTTGTCTTCATCCTGATGTCATCCCAACAAATATTCCATGTTTCCTATGTGGAAAACCATTCTGAACAATGAAATATCTCAGAAAAAGCAACATAGAATCTTGTAAATGCTATATCATTACAATATTATCATAAATTAATTTATGGATATTAATTTTACAATACCCTATCACTTTAAGTTGTCTACATCGACCTATGATACCAACTATAAGGACCCTGCCTTAAAACATTACATAATCATTAATTAAATGAAAAATTCACATTGAGGTTTAGATAATTAGACCACAACTATTACATTACATCTCAAGAATTACAAATAAGACCATTATACATAGTTTCCATTTTTTCACAAAATGAAATATTAAAAAAATTCATGTCCAGTTCCATGTTTTGGATATCATGACTTTTCATTGATCAAATTCTTGACCCTATTCATCATTAGGTCCAGTGAAAAGTATTTCAAAACATGTGGTGAGAATAAATAAGATAAATAATGGTTATAAAACAAATAATGAAAACATTAGTTTATCATTTCATACAATACCTATGCTCTTTAACATACCTCATGAAATGAAAAGATTTATGAATAACACATTGAAATCCTAAATCATAAATGTATCTTATGGAATCTATATAATACTTACATTGTAGCTATCATAGCTGTATAGGGAGTTACATCCTGAATACCCAACACAGTATATTCCCTAAATCTCAAAGTAGAAACATTCATGTTTACCTCCATCATGTTAACCAATTTATTGGAGTGATATCTCGTGATCACACACCCTAAGTTTATCACAGAACCACCCTTATATGTAAACAAGGCCCAAGAACCATAAAAAAAATAATAACACCTAAAAAAATCATAATGGGAAGAAAAAATTTCCACATATCAATCACAATATATCATCTAAATATATTGACTTAACAAAACCATTATCAGAACAATTTTCAATACCCGACACAGTATATTCCCTAGGTTTGTCACCGCTTATGTTTATAAGAAACATTCTTTTTTTTCATTCAGTAAAACTCTTAGTAAAGAAAATTTTCCTTTTCAATTAAATAAAATGTAAAATTGTTTTATACACCATATAAAAGAATGTTTTGTATAAATCAAAATATGCCTCAATCAATGGAGATGTAGAAGAAGTCCCTTACATCGTGTCCGATTAGACCAGTTCATTATTTAAACTCTTAAATAATAATATAAAGTTTATTTTTACGTTCATAATGTCCTTTTTTATGTTTATTATTCCTTTTATATCAATTATTACCATTTTATAATCATTATGTAATTATTTATGTTAATAATTGTCATTTTGTCGATATTTGGTACATTAGTCAAAAATTGACTTCTTATCATTACAAATTGTTCGTGTGGTTAAATTTACATTATCTCCAGAATGATATATATGATGTAGATATCATATATATCATATATATCTAGTATATGTTTTTATTTATAATAGTACATAACATTTTGAGATAAGATATGAAATGCACCGTTCATGAAGACAGTAAGACGTACGTACTAATTAACACTACTTTCATTTCTATTTATTATTTTAATGGAATTAAAACATTATGATATAAGTGAATATTATAAATCCAGTACAATATTATATATAATAACATTAAATCCATTAATTTTGGATTAGTGGTAAGCTCCCCATTATTCTACATCAAAAATGGGGGTCCAAAACCCATTGGATGCAGGTACTGTAGCATACTGTAGCAGCGGCAACGGTGTAGCACTAGCGGGTACTATATTAGTGGAAGTTCACTATAGCGGTGGTAGGGACTGTAGTAGTGGCGGGTACATTACTGTAGCAGTGTTGGAATTTAATAGTACTATTCACAGAATGGACATTGGGCCCAAAAAATGGGCATACGGGCTATTTAATGGGCTAATAGCACACTAGGCCTTCGGGATTTGTAATGGGTCTCCCTTTACCAAGTTAAAAAGGTTATTGATTTTCTTTAATAATAAATTAGGCTTTGGAACCAACCTTTTAAAAAATTAACTCCTTCTATTATACATCCCACACACGGCACATGAGCCTCAGCCCAGTTGGTGAGGACTCGCTTGGTACATCCAAGAGACCCGAGATAAAATCTGGGTGAAGGCATATTTCCGGGGAACTGTAGTAGTACTGTAGTAGTACTTTAGAATTCACTATAGCAGGAACTTTTCGGTACTGTAGCAGCCAGAACTATTCATCCATATAGACTTTCGGGCCTCCAGTTTTGTCCACGGGTCCTGCAAGGCTTTCGTGCTACCCAAGGCCTATGGGTCTGTTGATTCTCAAGGCCTTAGAGCAACCTTAATGCCTTAGTTCCACCCCAAGGCCTTCGGGACATATGAATGTTGGCCCCAGACACAGTACAAAAAATGAGCAGCCCCAGAAGAGGATTCGGAGCAGGTGAACTCACCAGAGAAGAGCCTAATGGATTCTCAGAATCAGAGGGTATGTCTATGCCATCAGTACCAGCCTTTCCTTGCACGGGAAGACTAGCTAGATGATCATGCAAAGGTGGAGAGATACTATCAAGATGCAGATGGTAGGTAATGGAAGTTCCTTGTAGATATTCTCGTTGAATTCACTAAGACCTTCGGGTAATGTAATCTCCTAAGCCTACAAGCCAAATAATCTCTGAACCTACGGGATATGTAAGGGTTCCCCCTCATCTATTGAAAGGACAGTTATCAAATAATCAATAAAAATGAAGGCCTTCGGCCCATTCAAGCTGACACATGGCATTAACGAGTCATATCACATTGAGGGGGATGTAGTTTGCGCTTCCTAAAATGAAATTATTGTGTTTACCCATTATAGAAACCATAATGATATTCTATAAATGAAAAATACAGAAGCATAAAAAAATATAAATATAATATGTATCATATCCAAATAATGTACTATATTAATTTCCCCCAAGATATGCAGTATGAGATTATTGAACAATCATTGTTTCGTGAGGCGTTAGTTTTCCATCCACTGAAACAATATGTTTTTTACACATTACATGAAGGTATGTGTAAGTTTTGTTCGAATACTTCTCATAAAAACATGATAGTATACTGAGGATACTGGTGTGTTTATGAATTAATATAATAAAATGTGTTTAGGGGATTTGATAAGTAAAATAAAACCAAATAACTTAAGAGAAGATGTTACATTTAAATCGGGTAACTCCATTTGGTTTGAACCAAAAGTGTTTGTTGAAGTGCCTTATGACTATGTTAAGGCATCTAGAGGGAATATTGGGATCTTGAGAGATTATTTGGATAGGGAGGGACGAGCCAATGGGCTTGAGTTGTGTGAGGAATGGGTTAGAGGTAAGAGCTTTTTATAAGGGAGAGGAGGGCCTTTTTAGGAAAGTGTGCAAATATTATTTAATTATATAATTATTTTCTATTTCTAAAGGTCCAAAACAAATCAACGTGGTAGATAAGGTGACTAATTGTCGAAATAAAATCATCTAATAAGAACTGGACATGTTTTGAATATTGTTTTAATAATTATAATATCTTTTCTTTAAATCGTTTATTAATGAGGTAACACTACATCGTTATTTTTTCATAAATAAGTTTATTTATTTGATGTATATCAATTATAAAACAAATAACATGATGTATAAAATCTATTTATATTTCCAAATAATATTTATATTCAAAAAATATAACTTATATAACCAAAGGTAAAATTTAATTTAATAAAATATATTTGTATATGTCAATTTTTCCTTTACTTTATGTTAATTAAAATAAAGTGTCATTATCAATAATAAGTGTCTCAATGGGATAATAAAATAGACCCAATGATGCACATGGTTATTCATGACTCACTCAATAAGGTTAGAAGTAGTGTTATGGAAATTGTTTTAATATTATGATATTCTTTTTACCTTGAATTACTTTAGTTACCTATAACGGAGGTAAATAAAAGTCAAAAGTTACGATTCAGAATAATTATTTTAATATTTTTAAACCACGTTTTACTTACTCATACAAACCATATATGTCGTAATTTCAAAATTTTATTCCCAGAAGTGGTAAAATCTCATTTAAATTAAAAATATAGTTTTTAACTACTACTTTGTGGTTTCACTATTCATCAAAAATTGATGTTTTTCAAAAAAATACCAAAAACACAACCAAAGCTATATTTGATACTACGAATTCAAAAATTATATCTATTTTAACAAATTAAAAAAATAGATTTTGGATTAATGAATTTAAAATTAATTCCCATTGTCAAAACAAAAAGTGAGTTTTTTAAGAAATATTATCTATCAAAAGATTGACACTTGTTTTTGTCCAATTTCTAATTGAAATTAATTACAATGACAAAAATTAGATTTAGTGGTAAATATATAATCTAATTAAACTATAAACCTAATTAAATATATATTCTAACCATTTCAATTACATAGATTTTAAGGTCGTTTTGAATTAAGATACAATATTATTCACTATTCATCAAAAAATGAATTTTATCAGAAAAATACCAAAATTTACCCAATGTAAATTTTGATGTCCCGATATTTAAAAAGAAATTATTTTGTCAAATATAACATATAAAAGTGACCAAAAAATATTTAATGAGTGTTCTCCATCAAAAGGTGGTAGATTGTCCTTTTAATGAATATTAAAGTATTTGTGATTAATGTTGGATTCTTTCTTCTTTTATGCCACTAAATTTTTATTCGACAATTGGAAAAATATTTAGAAAACATGTATAATCATATTTATGTTAGTTATATTTAATATCGATGTTACAATGGCTGGGCGTTAACTACTATTTTATATAATATTATATTGTTAGTATGCAGCGTAAGATTTCAAAGAAACCCTTATTGCGTGTTGGGTACACCTCCAAACATAGAAACCCCTTTTAAAGTAAAATTAATTTTTAATACAAAAATATTAATATAAATGAAAATGTATTATTTCATTTTTTTACTAAGGATGTTTCAAAAAAGAAGTGTTATTTTCATTTTCCTTACAATTTTTTATCATTGATAATTTTTGGAAGATAAAGTAGTCATTAGACATGTAAAACCTCTAAAATAATATAGGAAGAGTAAAACTATTCTGTTTTAAAAATAAATACCATAAAATGTACATTGATGGATTATCATTTAAAATCAATTCCAATTTCAAATATATATTTAAGAAAAACCCACAAAACAATAGTAACATAACAATAAAAATATAGGGGTTGTCATGGAATGCAATATATTAATAAATTGAAATGGTAATTGATCCAGTAACATAAAAAATGAAGTAAAATATGGTGATCAAACCAAACACGTCTCTTAGAATTGAAAATATTTACCACTAACTTATAAAAACATTGAATTTTTTAATTGAAATCCATTATTAAAATAAATATATATATGGATATTTAATTCCTATTAATTAGATGAATTATTTAATAAAAAAAATTTAGGATGTCATTAAATATAATATTTTTCATGACACATAATATTAAATTACCTTATAAAATTAAATTTGATAGAAAAACCCCTTTCCATAGTTATTAAAACCAACTAAATAACATGAATAGACAAAATTAAAATAAATAAACATATTAATAACCAATTATCGAACCATATTCATTTTTATAACCTTTTCTAAAAAACATTTACACTTATTTTCGAACTATAGATAAGTTATTTATTGAATTTTTATGAAACTACTTTTTGTGTAATATTGATCATTTTGATATAGTTTCAGAGTAAATGTTTTTTATGCATCATTATCCCAAATATAATCATTATAGTATCATTAATGGGAAGTAAAAATAATGTTTTATGATCATTTATAGATTAATAATTTCAATCTATTAGTGTTTATGTATTGATTTATTTGAAAATATTTATAACAACCATGTTTAAATGTTTTTTAAAATTTAATATCTGAATCAAAATTAATGAATAAATAATTAATGTAAGCATTAAATAATAGAAATAAAATCCTTATATACTTATTTGTATCAAATTTCCACTATTAATATAGTTCTCATAGTCAAATGTAATATTCTTTTCATCATTGTTCAATTACATAGTTTGACTGACCGAACATTAACATACAACAATTAGTGGATGAGTATGGTTATTAAAGTAGTGTATTAGAGAATAATATAGTTATTAATAAATTATAATGAATATTTTTTAAAAAATATGTCTGAATAATATTTTTATCATGTTTAATAAATAATAATGTCGTTAGATGAAAAATGGGACACATTACCATATGGATGTAGTAGTATGAGCATCCACAAATGAGATTTTCATTTTCCATATTAAAAAGGAGGAAATTTAATTAATTGTTATTCTCATATAATAATAAAATTTTGTAGAAAATTGTACATGTATCAATATTTATTTGTGATGAAATTTTATTTGAGTAAGTATTGTTGACAATACAGTATGTTTGGGAAAAATTAGTACCAACATTTCATACAAGGGACTTCTCTTCAATGACCCCATGGAATAAAAGTAATATCCCAAATTAATAGGACCATTAGGTAATGGATGTTAAATTGAGTTCCATGGTAATGAATATGGTTTGATTTCAAATTGAAAATTTATATTTTTAGTCATTTTTAGGGGTCATGATGAGCCCCATTTATTATTGGTGAGAACAAATCTTTTGCAAATATGTTGACATAATATAAATAAGGAACACCTTTCAATTGTGTGAAATAATCATAAATGTAAAATAATTTAGATGGTATGAAATTTTTACAATAATACGCACATAAAATTAATTATAAACATGCTTTTAACATGATAAGACTTTTACACTTTTATGCAAATGTAATTAATTTTTTTTAACTATGTTAACTTCTTTTCCCAATTTAAAGAATTTTTATGAAAAAAAAATAAAATGGTAATTAGTAAATAATTAGTAAATAATGATTTATATTTTCAAACCCATTTTTTCTGGTTTAATTTCTATATGTTTAAAATATTAATATTATTATTAGTGCATGAAACTTTTTAAACCCTCTTTTTTAAAAAATATAAATTCAAATCCAAAAAATTTTCATACAAAAATATTATCAATTTCATTGAATTTCATGATATTAAATATATTATTATAAAAAACGTTGTTTTTTATTACAGAAAATAAAAAAATTCAACTTTTTACAAATTAATATTTAATTTAAATAAAACATAAAAAATATTTTCTTTTATTAGGAAATTTTACATATGTTAATAAAATGTTAAAATTAGGATTCATAAATTGATATGGTTTTTTAAAAATATATATATTTTACGGAGAATAAATTTTTATGCACTTAACAGTGGTTTGAATTCATTTATGAATATGTTATGTAATCATAAAGTGAAAAAATATGCAATTTTGGAAAATAAAGAATTTTCAACATTCCCCAAATGAACCCAATTTTGAAAGACATCAATAAAAATTTTCCAAATCTAAAAATTTTAATCAAAAATTAAAAGTTATTTATTTTGATATAATATAAAAATATATTTTTTTATAGTTTAGTATATTTATACATTATAATTAATGTGTTTAATTAGAAAAATAATTTTTTAAAATATTAATTATTCTATTCATTTATATTGCCAATGGTCAAATAAATTTGTTAACATATATGTTTTACATATCAACAATAAATTTTAAATTTTAAATTTTTATTTTCATAAAATAAAAAACATAAAAAATAAATTTTTATATTTAAACTAAATTTTAAAAATAAAATAATCATTTTAATTTTTAAAAACGAGGTTGTATATAAAAATTATTGTTATTTAAATTTAATAAATATTGAAAAATATATAATAAATGTCATATATAAGTTATTACATTAGTAATTACATGTTTATTTAAATATTAATTATAATTATTAAATGACATATGATCTTTGCGTAAGATTTAGGCATATTGTAAGCTCCATCGGCATTCTAGGGTGATGATTCGACAAGTATGGATATTATGTCATGTTCCATTATTTGGAACATATCTCTTAAAAAAATTATGATTGTAATTTTTTGAACTAAGCATAAAATTGGGAATGGATAATTCCATGTTGATATATATTCTGTTTGAGATTGATTAAATGATATTCATATAGGATACTTTAACTATGCGGTGTCATTTAATACATTTTACCTTATATATTTCACAATATGGTCACTTTATTTTATAAAAACTAATTTAATAGAGACATTTTAATGGTAAAATTATTTCTTCATATGTCCTAGTTTCACATAATATTAGTTCATTTATAGAGAATGAAGATAACATTATTTTTTAATGTAATTTACATTGTATGATCCCAATCATTTGTAGAGAAATATTGGCCATGCTTAAAGGTACTTTTAATAATTATTATGCACCTTTGGTGTGAGGAAAGACAAGTGGTGTGTTTGGGATATGTTTCTAACGATCATGGGAAGACTGGGGGCTCTGCACAGTTTTTTCATGGATTGGAGAAACCGTTCTCAAGCTAACCTGATAGACAGTGGAGTTTGGCACAGTTGGCAGACGTTTTTTTAACTCTGCTCCATTGATCCATGCGGGTAGTGGAAGACTGCACAGTTGGCATACGATATTCCCTAACATTGCGCCTCTACCTAAGAAACTATGCAAGAAAAATTGAATTTTTGAAAATCATTTTTAAAACCACCCAAAACACTTAGGAATCCAAATTTTCCAACATGGATCAGGGTTGAGAAATTCTAGGTGATCCCATATCCTTTGAAAGGGATACCAAGGTGATTCAAACACCATTTTTCTTGATCGGAAGTCCGGATTGAAAATCCTCTCTCTTCCTGGTAAGTGGATTTCATCTCGGTGGTTCCCATGTTCATTCCTCTATCATTCCTTGATCTTTTCATGGATTATAACCACTGTTTCCATGGATCCAAACATATGAGTTTAGATATAGATATATGATTGTGGATCTAGACCAATATTTTAAAGATCTTGATGCCTTTGATCATATTTTAGTTTTAGGGATTTATATTTTGATCTTAATCAATGATGTTGGGAAGCTCGGATTTTGGGGATTTCTAGTGAGATAACATCCTTTAATAAACTGAGGTTGGTGGTCTATAATGAACTCCCATATTCGTGATTTGAAATGAGTATGTGATTTCATGGATTTTTCGGCTTCCATGGATAATAAATTATTGTAAATTGGTGTAAATAGGAATGAGGAATTGACTTTTGATTGTCTTGGTGAATAAATGATAATTGAATGACAGATCAAATGAAGTGGGTTTCGCGGATAAATATTTTAGTGATTTTTTATGGGTTGAGATATTATAATTGAGATATTGAACTTTTTTTTAATATAATTTATTGGGGTAAATTAATTATGAAATGATGTTTTCAATTATAAGATAATTAATTGTGAGAATTAATTATGTTCCATGATGTTGATCGAAGATAATTAACTGTGAAATTTAATTATGAAAAGTAGATATTTTATATGGATAATATATTTTGAAAAATTAATTATCGAATTATTGTAGTTTTGAGTGATTAATTATAGGATGATTTTTTAAAAATATTTGTTCATAGATAATTTTTGTGTTAACTAATTCCAACTGAAATGTTTAATTTGTTGTTGGATAAGTAATTGAATGATGTATAAAATTACATTGAATTAATGAATTATAAAATGCATGATATGTTTGAGCTTCTAGACATGGAATTATAGTCCGATTAGATGTTGGGACATGGGCATGATGTTCCTCCCAAATAGTTATGAAATACTGAGTTTATGGGGTGCTTGGAATGACAACTTACATCGAATATGATATAGGGTGATAGGCATGGTGACCTACACTTATTGAGAATATGGGTACTAGGCTTGAAGACATACCCCAAATGATTTATAATAATAAATAATGATTCTAATATAAAACATGAAGTGAAATTTGGCCTAATGTGATAACTGAATAATTTTAAATTGCATTTCTTACATTAAAGAACTCCATGCACTATCTTTTGACTGTAAGTTTTGTAGACAACATTTGTGGTGGCCTACTAAGTTTTAACCAGACCCTATTAAGGACTCCAGATCGGAACCCGAGTATAATTTTTTGTTTCAGGACCGGATAAGGGAAAAGCCAAGGGATATGTTTTAGTTTGGGAAATAGGCATGGGTAAGGGAACCAGGCGTGGTTTGGGACCCTCATGGGAGACATTGTGTATTTGAATGTAGTTTCATTGTTGACAATTTCCCTCTACATTGTCATATATTGTTTTAATTTTCAATTGATTATTTTATTTTACATGTATTGGTTATTATATGACATTTATATTTTTTGGAAATTTATTTGATTCCAAACTTATTTATTGTTATTACCTTCTCTTTGTGTTTTATTATGATAAAAGATGGTATAGTCTCCCCATGACTGACTTACAAGCCACTCACTACTAGTTGGAACCCTCCAGCATATGGGGTGGGACCCATGTGGTCTTGTGGCCCACAGGATCAAGACACTGTTCAATGCCTCCCAAGTCAGGATGTCACAAAGTTGATTTAGATGAGTTTTCGTTACATTCTTTTTATTTTTTCTTACTATTTTATGGAAAAGCAGACATGATACTAAGAACATTCAAGGCTTCTTAATGAGATCGTGCATGGGTGTTTCAAACCCATGAACGGTGTAAAATCCTAGTACTCAGGGTGGAATTATTGTTATTATTGTTTGTTGTTATAGTAGGATATTATCTCAACTTATTTGATACACTTCTGGTGTGATGTGAGATTTAGTTTTAAAATTGTTGAATTTTTATTCGTGGCCTAAAGAGGCACATTATTTGAGTCATCATGCATCATTCCAGGAACTCACAATCTGGGTGACATACATCATTTTATGAATTCAACGTAAAATGGGTTATGGGTTACTTGTTAAACTTGAACTATTTATCCTTGTCGTGAGATTTAAATAATGATGAAAAAGGAGAATAAATGGGTGTCTAATGAGAATGGTGGTTGAAAAAATGAATATGATTATTTAATTAAATGCTGAATTAATTGATTTTAGATATGGTTATAAATTAATTGTTGTATTAATTGAAGAGAATGAATGTACACTTGTTAACCAAGACCTAGGAGTAGGATGTTTAATATTACTGATAAGGCATCGGTGTTGACCGTGTGGAGTGAATAAGGTGAAAGGACATGTTGAAACATGATGTGTTAGTTTCTACACTAAAATAAATTTCATAAGGATGCATTATGAGTCCTAAGAAGTGTGTTTGGATTGTTGATATATGACTCCCCCACCCTTGTTGAGGGAGATACCAAGGGGTATAGCCTAGAAAGAACTTCCAGAAAGGGATCATGAGGCACCAGTGGTGCAAGATGAGGTGGAAGGGGAACAGTTCCGAGAGAACATTTTTCATTTCATGCAGTTCATGGTTAAAGACCCACAGTCAGTTCAGAAAATCATGTCAGAGTTGGCTAGGGATTTTATGCTACATCACCCTCCTACTTTTACTTGAGAGGGTGGATCATTGTGAGTTGAAATTGGGATTGACTCCATAGAGTCGATATAAGACCATTTCATGACTCTTGTTGAACGGAGGGACAATTTGGATTTTTATATGAAACATGGTTCAATGAAATGCTTGTGTGAAATTTATGAATGATTTGGACAGGAATATGATATGTTTTCGAAGGAATTTCTAGGAAAGTTCATGAAACACTTATATCTAGAGACACTTTGATAATGGAAGGAATCAGAGTTTATGCATATTTACCAAGGAAGCTTGTTCATAATGGAGTGTGATGAACATTTCTCAGATTCACATCATTTTTCACCATATTTGGAGGCAGATGAGGCTTCTTTGGCTAAATGATTTACAGACAGTCCTGTGTGGGATATAATATCCCATGTAAATATCTTGAGGATGAAATAAATTCTCATGAGAGGTCAATAAGGCTCCCATTTTAGGGGGGATCCAGAAGGAGGATTCAGTACATGATAGGTATTTGTACCAAGATGATCAGTGAATGTGCCTTCCAAGAGTAGGAAGCACCATTATGAAAATCGTATTCAAGATAGTGTAATGTAAGGTGTATATTCAGGAGGAACAATTGCATAGGATTTAACTCATGTTTTTTTCCACCAGTGCAGTGGGAAGTGATAATATCATACACATTGTCCTCGACCTCAAGCGGAGTGTTGGTTATGTAAAAACATGGGGCTCCTTATGAAGTTCATTAGAAAAAAGATGTAGGCTGGTGCTGAGGGAGAAACTAATCAGAGTCAGAGTGTGGGAAGGGGTTAATCCACACTATATAGTTCTGGTAGCTGGATTTTTACTGGGAGAGGCGATAGAAGAAGTGCACATCATGTTTCAGTTTATCAGCACCCGTGTCAGTAGAGTGGTGCTACTCTAGGAGGAAAAATTACACAATAAGGATGAGGGGAATGAATGTTACATTCAGTGATGCCTACACATGTGTAGAGAAAGGTTTCTCCATCAATATTGAGAGTTTTTCTTATTTTTTCTACTAATTTATCTAGTTCTTGTTCGATAATGATGCCTCTCATTCCTTTGTATCTAAAAATCTTGTTAATGGAATAGTCCAGGTGGTGGAATTCGTAAGTCGAGTGGTGAATATCGATACACCATTTGTAACAGAGTCTATTGATTTGTGTTTATGAATAGGATTTTCTGTATTGATAAAAAAGAATCATTTTCGTTAGGATATATATATCCTTGATATAATAAGCATAGAACTGATTATGGGAATGGACTGGCAAGTTACAAACCGATCCTACATAGATTTTTACAAAATAAGAGTGACCTTTGAATCTCATGAGGGTTACTAGAATGTTTATCATGGAGAATAGGATATCATGTATAATGAACTAGTACAATTACTAATTAACTCGGATAGCTTACAACCCATGTTTGTAGTCATTTACAGGATTATGGGAGTGGTAGGGAATGCATCCTTCCACCAGTAGTAAAACTATTTCAGGGTGACATTCATAATGACTTTTTAGGGTTCCCACATGAGTGAAATGTGTGATTCACAATTGTGATCATGCTGGGGGATAATCCGATATCTCCTCCACCACACATAATGGCATCGACTGAGATTCAAGAGCTCAAAATTCTATTAGAGGAGTCTAAGGATAAAGGGTTTTTCCCTCCAAGTACGTCACCTTGGAGATAACCAATTGGGTTTATAAAACTTTTCAATGGGATTTTATGCCAGGGTATTCATTACAAGATGTTGAATAAAAAGACCGTGATGAACTGATATCCTCATTTTCATATCGATGATCTTTTTGAACATTTAATAGGGGTATGTGTGTTCTCAAATATCGATTTAAGATCATGGTATCATCATGAGAGGGTTCTGACCTCTGATATACCAAGAACTGATATTAGGAGCTGTTAGTCTATTCAAGAAATTTTTTATTCCATTTGGATTGACAAATGCTCCAGCAGTATTTATGGCCTTAATTAACATGATATTCCATCCGTACATATATCATATTGTGGTGTTGTTTTTATGACATCTTGGTGTAATCATAGACTCCTGATGATCATAACCAACCACATGACATCATCTTGGGAACAATGAGAGAGAATCAGATATATGCCATGTTTTTTAAAAGTCAGTATTGTATTAACATGTTACACTTTTTAGGGAAAATTATCTCGAAACAAGGGGTTGCATTGGAACTAGAAAAAATGCAAGCCTTGATTTTGTGGGATCAGCACAATAATGATTTTGATATTAAAATCTTTTTTGGATTATCTGGTCCTTACATGAGGTTCATCATATAATTTTTCCAACTAGAAAACCCACTTTATGGTATGAAGATCAAATGAATAATGATTTATTGGATATGATCTTTTGAGAATTATTTCCAGGAATTGAAGAAGCTATTGACATCAGCACCAATTTTTTTCTTACATACATTGGGTGAGGAGTACATAGTGTATTGTGATGCTTCTGGAATCAGACTAAAAGATATGTTGATGAAAGGGGATTGAGTAATTGCTTATGGGTCCCACCAGCTGAGGCCAAATAAAGAGAACTATCAAACTCTTAACCTCGAGTTGAAAGTACTGTTTTACGCTCATAAGTGTTGTAAAAATAATTTTTTTGTTAAAATTATAATTCTTTTATACATTAAACAATATTTATGTATATATTTTCATAGTGCAAAATGAATCTTATACAATGAATATGGGTAGAATATATGTGGTCATTCGATTTTTACTAGTCTATACACTCAGAAAGATGAATTCTGTGGATAATTCCATGAGCAGGAAAACAAAGATTCAGTTGGTAAATGATTCTAGTGTGGGGTGAAAGTTGTTGACATTGCTGGAGAAAATGAATGTGGTAGTTCAGGAGAGTCAGAAGACGGTGACTCTGGTTTCTATAGTTGTGGAGTATATACTCTTGAGAAGGATCAGAGAAAGTAAGTATGAGGATCTCAAGTGTTTATCCATTAGAAAAATTCTTTCAGCTTGGGAGACACCTTCAGGAAGATAATATATTAGGATGAGATCATATATGTGAAAAATCAGGTTGTTGTGACTATGATTATATGATTGAATCTCATGTAAGTATTTCATGCTCCATGGTGAATGGTAATTCTTGGGGTGAAAAAAATATATCATGACCTAAGAAGATAGTTTTTCTGGCCGAGAATGAAAAATAATATTGTAGGGTTTGTAACAAGTTTCTTCACCTGTTAGGAGGTGATGTCTCAACATCAAATACATGGTGGACTATTTCTACTGTTACCTATTCCAGAATAGAAGATGAATGACATGACTATGGGTTTCATGGTTGGACTTCCTAATACCCTTAGAATGAATGATTCTATGTGGGTCATTGATTATTTACTAATGAAGGTATCACATTTCATTCCTATCATGGAAACCATTGCAATAGTGATTTTGGGAGAACTGTACGTGAGAGATACAGTTCATCTTCATGGGGTCCGAAAAATGATAGTTTCATATCACAATTCGAGCATTACTTCATTCATCTAGATGGGCATAAAGAAGGCACTTGGTATACATTTTTTTATGTATGGAATTCCACTGACAAATAGATGGGTAGTCAGACTGTACTATACATTTTTTAGAGGATATTTTGAAAGCATGGGTTCATGACTTTGGTGGTTCTTAGGAGAAACACTTGGCTTTAGTAGACTTCTCCTATACCAATAGTTATCATGAAGCCATATAGATGGCACCATACGAGGCATGTTATGGTAGAACTTTTATATCACCACTTTATTGGTCAGAAGTGGTTGAGTTAGAATAATTGAGACCATGTTTTTTTAAGGATACATCAGAGAAGGTATAGTTGATTCAGAAATGTATGGGTACAACTCAGATTAAGAAGAAGTAATATGCTGATAAATAGAGTGGACCCCTAGAGATTACATAGGGTGATCAGTTATTCCATAGAGTTTCACCTAGATTGGGTTACCATAGGATATTGATGTGGGGAATGTTAATACAAATTTTTGAATGACTATTTGAGGTGCTGGAGAGAATTATTCTAGTGCCCTAACAATTATCCATTCCAATGAAATTCAGGGCTAAGCATGTGGTGTTAAATGATTCTAAACTATGGATGTTTGTACCCAATCCTTATAATGTGAATGATGTGGAAGAGGTTGATATTGAGATAGATTCATCCTTTGAGGAGAATCTGATACGTGTGTTGGGTCACAATGAGAATGTGTTATGGGAAAATATTGTCTCGTTAGAATATGTGATATGGAAACATGGGAATGTTCTAGAGGAAACATGGGAATGTGGAGAAGACATGACGACTAAATGTCCCAATATTTTTGGCTCAGAATCATAGAGAACATTAGGAGTGTTGCTTGAGGATGAGTTGTTATATGGTGGGGGAGATTGTATGACCTCGACTATTCTAGATCAATATCGGGAGAGATTTTTGGTACATTGTTGTTGTTATTAACTATCATTATATTGAGGTATGACCTAGGGTGTGTTTTTGTAATGTATTTATGGAAAATTTGAAGATATGGGGATATGCATGGGTTCCTCATGTTTTGGCCCAATAGTGCGCAGGATAACCATGCACCATTGATCCTTGCAAGCAGTGCAAGCCTGCAGTATTTTCCCACGGTATTCCCTAACTGTTCGCCTATACTATGGAAACCAAGTGGGTGGAATTTAATATCATGAAATTCCATTTTATAACAACTCGAACACCACAGGGAACAATTTTTTTATCCTTGACTCAGGTTTGAAAAATTCTAGGTGATCCTAGAGTTTTCTGGAGGGATTCTATGTCAATTAGAACATCGTTCTTCGTGATCGGATGCTCAGATTGAAGATCATATCTCATCCTAGTAATTGATTTCATCATGTTGCTTATCCTATTCATTCTTGTATCTATCTGTCACCTTTTTATTCATGATATCCACCTTTTTCATGGATTTAAACATATGTGTTTAAATCTAGATCTATTATTTTGGATCTAGATCATGATTTCTGTGATCTTTAGGCCTTTGATCATATCTTTGTCTTTGGGATATAGATTCGGATCTTGATCGATGATGTTGTTCCACTTCAATTAGAAGGATTTATATTAGGCTAACATCCTTCTATAAACCGAGCTATGTGGTCTAAATAGAATTCTCATAGTCTGAATATGATATGTGTATGTGAGTTTATGGATTTCTTAAATTCACTTCATAATTTATTTTCCTCAGTCGTTGTAATTTGGAATGATTAAATGTCTTCAGTTTTCCTTGGTGATTAATTTATAATTGAATCATAGAACAAACTAAGGGGTGTTTTCCAAATATATATTTAGGAGATTTGTTTTGGGATTAAATATTCTAATTATGAATTTTCAATCTCTGTGATAAGATAATTAGATTCGAGGAATTAATTATGAAATTATATTTGGCATTGTAAGATAATTAATTGAATTAAATAATTATGTTCCATGATGTTGTTAAAAGAAAATTAATACTGAAGATTAAATATGAAATGTAGAGATTTTATATGGATAATTAATTGTGAATAATTAATTATTGAATGAGAACTACGTTTATTGATTAATTAAATGATTATTTAATTATTGGGTTATGTGATTAGTATATTATTGAGTTAACTAACGGAATTTGAAATGTTTAACTAATAATAAGATTAGTAATGGATTGATGAGGAAAATTTTGAAGAATTAATAAACGATTAAATGGATGAGATTTTTGGGGTTCTATAAATGGTGTTCTATATTGGTTTGATGTTTAGACGTGGACATAGAGTTCCTCCAAAATAGTTATCAAATCATGAGATTATGGGGTTCTAGTCATGAAAACCTACAATGATGGAGATATGGAGTGATAGGCTTGGAGACCAACACATACTGTGATTTGGGGTGCTATGCATATAGATCAAACCCAAATAATTAATAATATTGAATGATGATTCAAATGTGAAATGTGAATTGAAACTAGGAATAATGTATTGATTTTGAATAAATAACAATGTGATAAATGTTTAATTATTGATTTTATTTCTTGAATCATAGAACTACATGCACTATCATTTCACTTCACTTGTTTGGGACAACGTTTGTGGTGGCCAACTGATTTCTACTCACACCCTATTCGGGTTGCTTTATCGGCACTCGAGATGACTTCTTGGATGTAGGACAGTGTGAGGGAAAGGTCCTGGGATATGTTATAGTTTGAGATTAGAGAATGGGAGAGGTAACCAGATGTGGTTTGGGACCCATGTTGGAGTCGTAGTGTCTCTAAATTAATTTTCAATGTAGACACATGATATATTCATTGTCATAGAATGTTTTAACTTTCGGTAGATTATTTTATTTCCATGTTTTGGTTATAATTTGATATGGATTCTTCCGGGTTATTTATATGCTTCCACACCTTTTTATTATTGTTTTAGTCGATTCATATATACGTGTATGTTTTTAAAATTAATTCTTACCAATAATAAAATGAATTTATAAAATTTAATTACATATTAAAAATCATCATAAATTATCTTATATAATAATTTCAAATTAATATTATAACAGTATGAATTGTAAAATGATTAAAAATTAATTATCACTGTTATGGTAAAAGATGACTTACCATGCGGTTAATCCAAAAAGCTAAGGGTGAAAAATCATAAATAGATATATAAAACCCATTGTCTATATAATTTACTATTTATTTTATTATTGGTATGAATTTACCATGGATTTTTTTATCCTTTTTTGGTTGAATAATGTTGAGAACGAAAATGAGAGGATTCATATACGGTTGATGTTAAGGATTTGTTGGAGTTTTTTAGTTTAAACCTGCAGTTTTAGCTATTTGTTGGGGAATTATATGTTGTATAATGGTCATACAGAAAATGCAATGGACATCAAGTTTATATTTTGAACTAGATTCAAAACATTATAATATAAAATACATTTTAAATATTACACATTGTGTAACAGAAAATGACATATATTTAATAAAAAATCAACAGGGTTTTGGCGTATATGAGAATTTTGGATTATATGACCTGCAAGGGGTTACTATAACACCCCGAGATTTTATGAAAAATATTCTTGTTAATTTAATTAATATCTTGTGTTGTAAGATACACCAAAAGTAGCTTGCACAACACACATCCCTGACTTGGCTTGCATTACATCCAATATCGACCTTCCATGATAGCGTGTGTTGTACGCAATACCGAGTTTCACTAAACAAAGATATGTTATATAAACTAGCTGTTATGAATATTAATACCCACTTTTTGAAATTTTATAAATTTTATCTTTCCAAATGGACTTCATTTTTGGATTCAGAATATTGAAATTAGCCTAGGGTGAATTTTTAGTATTTTTCTGAAAACTATTAATTTTTGATGATTAGTGAAAACAATTGGTTATTATTCAAAAACCGACTTTTTATATAAATAATACTTTACTTTATTTAAATGTATTTCATGTAAAAATTGATACATAATACCTATATAAGTTCAATTTAAGTCATTGGAGTCATTTTATAAAAATTTTAGATATATAAAAAATTTTGTTGAACTTTTAACTTTCTTTTACCCACCTCCTAGGAAAATTTGAAAATTCACATAATTTTTTTTACAGCTTCTGTGAGTGAAATTTCGAAAATCTGAGAGACACGGTTAATATCAAGGACTAAAATGTTGTTCAATGAGATGAAAATAATTTTTTGTGAATAGTAACCTTTTACTTATTTTTACCACGGTTAAAAGTAAATATGGTAATTAAGGGTAAAAATAATAATTTTATTACCCTAAAACATGTCCTATTTCTATTCGATAAGTGTAATTCGACCCAAAAAAACCTTCAGAATAAAATATAACCATTTAGGCCCACTTGGATTAGATTAGGATATTTATTATTAATTTATTTAAAGAAGGGTTAAAATAGCTAAAATCAAAGTTTAATAACTAAATCATTTTTAATATCAGATTATACATATGATAAATTGGACTATAAATATTCATTAGAAATATAAAAATATTTCCTACATAATAGTATTAAATTTATAATTTTTAGACATTAAATAATCTAATTTATTTATGACACAATGATGATGTAGTAATTATCTTATTAATGAAATATTGACATAATTGATGTTATAAATACCCAAATAAATGAAATTTGAGACTTTTTATGAATTAAACTAATTTTCTAGGTTAATATGACATGTTAGTATTGATTTAGTTTTATTTATTCAAAAGAATCATTCTGTTATGATTTTTTAATAAAACAATTACCAAATAGTGTAAAAAATGAACTAAAATAGTTTAAAAAAAATATTATATTATTAATTGTTATTTTATTCCTAAAAATATAAGGTTCAAAAAAATGACTTAGATAAGGTTATATATATTAATAATAAACAACTTGGGGTTAGTTTGATTTGTTATAGTAAGTTTATCAACCTTATAGTGTAAGAGAACAAGAAGACACGGTAAAAGAAAAATTATTTAACTTAAAAGTTAAATCTTAAAGATACGGTTAAAATAGAAACCTAAACTTTTCCAAATCCTATTGGCTGAGAGTATTTAGACCCATCCCCATCTTAGATTCGAAATAACTCAATTTGAAGCTATTAAAAACCGTATATGACTTTAAAATATAAGAATATTTTTAGTTATTCCAAAGGTGCCCTCTCCTCCCTTATTAAAGGGCACCTCCTCCCTCTCTTCCACACACCACATTGAGCCATCAAGCTCAGACAACACCTGCCAATTTATCTTCTCAACTTCCCTATAAACATCTTAGATGTTCTGGTCTTCTTCAAAGACCAATCTTAGTTCCCTAAGAGAAGGTTTCAAAAAGGCTTGTCGAAAGAAGAGGTAATATCTGTTACCGATTCTGTCAACTTTATTTATTCTTATACTTCTTCTTCATTAGTTGTTTAATTATGACGTAATAAAATCAGTATTAATAATATAATGATATGTTATTATAACTATGAAACAACCCAATTTCAGCATCTATCCATCCTATGGAAAACGAAATCACCACGCGTGCATACGTATGGAATACCGTCTCCACGCCGTGGTGTAATCTATTTTCCACCACCACCTTACTTGGATGGGTATAATGGTGTAAATAATAACCATATATGATTATTTTAAATTGATATTGATTCTAAAATAGTATACATACACTCCAATACAATTCCACAACCATGGGAATGATATCATCGCTCGTGCGTACGTACGGAATACCGTCTCCACAATGTGATGTGACTCGTTCTACATGATATCCATTGCATAATTATTATATAAATTAATTTAATGAATGAACATTATATATATTACACAAATAATATTCTTGAAATGAGTTATCTATAACCTAAAAAGAATAATAAGAATTTATTCGACAAAACAGGCATATGAACAAAAAGTAATAAACACCCGAATAACAAGTAGCAATGAAATATTACTAATAAGAAGTTAAGAATAGGACCGCATATGATATCATAAAAAGATGTATGATTCTGGAATAAGTCAATGACATTATTTAAATCATTATACAGGAGGTTCAGACACTTACGAAGCAAATCAGACCTAAGGTAAGGGAAAATCTCACAATCTCATTTTTATCCGAGATTGTTTATACTTCAGAATTTCCTAGGGAATATTTATCATCCAAATACATGTTTCCAAAATATTTAATATTATTTCCATATAGCTACAATTGTTTAAATCCAATTTTACCCATTGGTGAGTTTTTAGTAAAATATATGAAAGGAATCTTTCGTCGTTTTTAGTACGAGGTACTTTTTGACATTTCCTACCAAAGTATGAGAAGAATGTTTTCTAAACATATTCGGCATGGATGGATTCATAGAAAATTATTTCCATGAAGCATCATTTATAAGTTTTAATGTTTATTTTTAATCAACTTATTTTAGTTTAAAATTGTTTGACATGTTAGTAAAGGGAAAATGTTTTTGAATTAGAAAAGATATTTTACTCAAGAATGGAGTTCAAGTATTTTATCAAAATCATTTTCCATATAAGATAAAATAGGGTTCTATTTTTATCCCTATTTTAACATTGATTTGATTATGTTATGATGGAATTATTTTTATGATGTCTTTTTATCTTATATGGATTATGTTATGATGGCATGATGTTTGAGATTCCCATTTTTATTACATGTGTTATGCTATGACGTGTGATTTATGATTTTGTGGAACACATAACAATGGTTTCATTATGAGATGGGTGGGACCTATATCTCCCTTCAATGCATTGGGTAATGATTTATATCTCATGAGATAGACATGACTGGAATGGTAGGTTAAACCCGTTCAGTGAAACATGACTGAAACGAGGAGTGAACTCGGTTCAGAAATGGAATTTTTCCGCTAAGATAGTCTTGGAAAGGTGTCTTGAATACTGAGAAATTATTCCCTATGATTATGTGTGTATTACAAAAAGTTTCATTTTTTATGTTATGATTGTTGGGATTACATTTCACTACTATGATTTATCCAATGTTATGAAATTATGATCTCTTTTACAGGTTAAGATTCCCAAAGTAATATGTTCTTATGAATATGATGTGATTGATATTTCTTTTGTTTACCCTTAATGAGAATTTGAGCTCACCCATTTTATGTTTCATTTTACCTAGGATATAAAGAAAGGTTTTAGGTAAGAAAACAAAAGGCGGATATCTTTATGGAAAAAGTTGAAGATCTTTCACCACGATTAGATGATTAAATTCCGAGTATCCAAAGACACTAAACTATTACGGGCCTTCTGTGTCTGTGTTTGTTATGTATTAAGTATTCCGCAAAAGTAATGTAATGTCCATGTACGACAGGATTCGGGTCTCTACCGTTGGTATCAGAGGGAGGTTTAGTCAACCTTTGGAAACTAGGATGCAAGAACATTAGTGAGATCCCTAGAGATATTTCTAAGGTATGTCTAGGGATGTCTCTAAGGTTATGTATAAGTATAGGTTATAGTACCAGAATTACTCTAACAATATTATAATTAAACCTAAGATGTTAGATATTGAAGGTACTCCCCCTTTGTTATGTTGTTTTTTCTTGCATTATTTTTTCCTCTCGCACTATTCTTTTTAGGTTTTAGACGATGGTTGGAACCCAAAGGAACCGTGTTGATCATTGTAATGGAGAATGAAATGAGTGTCCTCCTGAACAAAAAAATGTTATGGTAGACGGAGTGAAATATCTTATTTCTATACTTACACAAGATATGAATCATTTTGGACATCCATATGAGCAGAGAAGGGAACAATATTCTATTGAGTCCTTTATGAGGCAACGTCCACCTTCTTTCAGTGGGTCTTCTGATCCACTTGTTGCTGAATAATGGATCAGTACCACTGAAAAGATATTTTCAGTTCTTCAATGTTCTGAACACGATAAAGTCATCTTAGCAGTATATCGTTTGGAAGGTGAAGCTGATCAATGATGGAATCTTATCAATAATACGAGGCCATGATATGAAATTGAGTCTATGGAATGGGACGAGTTCAAGAACTTATTTTTCAATAAGTACTTCCCTAATATTCTTCGTACAAAGATGGAGAAAAAGTTTCTTGAACTAAACAAAAGGATGATGAATTTGTTGGTATATAGGAAGCGAATTTTACAAGGCTTGCAAGGTATGCATCTGGCTTTATCATCCAACCTGAATGTAAAGTTGATCTATTCTTCAGTGGCTTAAAAATAAGTCTTCGAAGGGAATTAGCTATAATATACTTCATTAGCTATGAAGAAATTGTGCGTTGTGCTATCAAGGTAGAAATGGAAGTTGGTGTGACATATCCACCTCATAGTTTTGACAAGAAAAGAAAGATGGAGTTCACGGAGAAATCTCAGAATAATGGTGAAAATAAGATGAGTGTTTCCTTATTCTCAAAGTTTGGAAAGAAGCAAGATGGAGATTGTCTTAAAGGGAATATAAAATGTTTTAAGTGTGGAAAATAAGGTCATCGAGCATCTGAGTGTCTATGTAATGGAAAAAGGTTTGCTAATGATTTGAATAAAGAAAAGACTGTAGAGAACGCACCACCTACACTTCAATGCTTCATGTGCAATGAAATGGGGAATTATGCTAATAAATTCCTTAATACAAGGGTTAATGATGATCGACATGAGCAACCACTTAAGGCAAAGGACAAAGGGAAGTCACATTGGATCACTATTGGCGATGTTGAATTTGACAACGATGTGGTGGAATGATTAAGTGTTTATGTAATGGGATTCCAAAATAATGTTGTATATAGTATCGTGGAATATTGGAATATTTATGTATTGGACTATTGTGGTTTTCAATAATTTTATGGTACTGGTAACCATGGAAAGTGATTGAGATATTTTTGGAGAGAAGATGATATGCACATAATGAAGGGATAAGGAGAAAATGAAATGTATGACAGTATTCATGAGCTCATGATTGATATAAGTAAAATAATTATATCATGGTTTGAGTATACAGAATTTTGAGATTTTGGTATGTGGAAAGAGTTAACTTTTGACAGCACTCATGTTTTCACTAAGGTTCAATGTGTATTCATTTTTCAAGAGAATACATGATTAAGTCCTTCGAATGTTTGGAATGTGTCCAAAAGGACACATCTTATGTAATATGGGGATCAACGACGGTATTAACATGCTTGTTATATGAACTCTCTGGTAATCGTGTTCACTATAATATGAGATTGGACAACAGTATTTTGAATAAGACTAAAGATTGGAATGGATTATGTTAGACAAAAGTTAGTATTTTTTAAGGCAAGAAATTTTTTTATATTATTGATGGAAAGTTATAATAATGTAGTTTTAGAAAAAGGAAAACCTACAGGATGGGCAAAAACCTGTCGCATCGGACAAGGATGTGGTAATCAAACCCACAACTGAAGTGCGACAAGCCTTTATTGCCTACCACTGGCCTACAGGAAGTCCCTGTTTTGCAGAACCCAGTTTTATTATATTATGCAATATGATATATGAAGTATAAGTCCATTTTAGGAACCATATATGATTAATCTCACTATAGATGGACTTATGTATTTTTGATAAATTTTTCTAACCTTTTGTTTGAGACTGATGGAATGAACTATCATTCTATCACATGATCTACTAACACTTCATGAATGACAAATTCAACATCATTTCTTTAAGAGATGAAGTGGAAATTGTCCAAGGAATGACCAATGGTGAGATTTTACCAAAATCAAGAACGTATTTATTCTAATTCCAATTTCTTCAACTTTAGGGAAAAGATCTTGAAAACAAAAAATGTTGTCCTAGTGCCCTTATATCCAATGAATTGGATGGTACCTTAGATCAACACAAATTTATGGCTTTGTGATTGTTGGATTTTTCATAGCCATGTTATCTACCACTCTCCATCAGAACATGATGGTTAGATTTCTCTTCCATATCCATATTTTCACTTTTGTTCTCCTATGTGGAAACCCAGTGATTAGTAAATTTGGGTAACAGTTACGTTTCATACATTAGTTTTTGAATCCATGTTTTGGTATTCCTTTTTATGACGTGGGTTTCTATTAAAGAAACTTTGGAGTAGTAAACTGTTTATAACCCCGACGAATTTTGAGGGAAAAATTCATTTTAAGGCGGGTAGAATGTAACACCCCGAGATTTTATGAAAAATATTATTTTTATTTTAATTAATGTCTTGTGTTGTACGCTACACAAAAAGGAGCTTGAAAAAAATGCATCCCTGACTTGTCTTGCATTACATGCAGTCACGACCTTCCACGATAGCATGTGTTGTACGCAATACCGAGTTTCGCTAAACAGCGATATGTTATATAAACTAGCCGTTATGAATAGTAATACACACTTTTTGAAACTTTATAAATATAATATTTCAAAATGGTCGTCATTTTTGGATTCAGAATATCGAAACTAGCCTAGGGTAAATTTTTTGTTTTTTTCTGAAAACATTCAATTTTTGATAAATAGTGAAAACACAGGGTTACTATTCAAAAACTGACTTTTTATTTAAAAAATTATTTATTTTATTTAAATTTATTTTTGGTCAAAATTATTACATAATACCAATATATGTTCAATTTATGTCATTGGTGTAATTTTATAATAATTTTAGATATATAAAAATTTTATTCAACTTTTCACCGTCTTTTACCCACCTCTTAAGAAAATTTGAAAATTCACATAAAACGTAATTTTACCACTTCTGTGAGTGGAATTTCGAAAATCTGAGAGACACAGTTAATATCAAGGACTAAAATGTGGTTCAATGAGATGAAAATAATTTTTGGTGAATATTATCTATTTAAGTTTTTTACCACGGTTAAAAGTAAATAGGGTAATTAAGGGTAAAAATGATGTTATTATTACCCTAACACATGTCATAATTCTATTGGATAAGATTAATTCTACAAAAATAAACCCTAGTAATAAAATATTACCATTTTGGCCCACTTAGAGTAGATTAGGACATTTATAATTAATTTATTTAAAGAAGGGTTAAAATAGTTAAAATCAAAGATTAATAACTAAATCATTTTTAATATATGGTTATACATAGGATAAATTAGACTATAAATATTCATTATAAATCTAAAAAGATTTCATACATAATGGTATTTTATTTATAATTTTTAGACATTAAATAATTTAATTTATTTATAACACAATGATGATGCGGTAATTATCTTATTAATGAAATATTGACATAATTGATGTTATAAAAACCCAAATAAATGTAATTTGAGTCTTTTTATAAATTCCACTGATTTTATAGGTTAATATGACATGTTAGTACTATTTTAGTTAATTTTTTTCAAACTAATCATTGTTCTATGATTTTCACAAAAATCAGTTACCAAATAGTGTCAAAATTTACATAAAATAGTTTTTAAAACAAATATTATATTATTAATTGTTATTCTATTCCTAAAAATCTATGTCTCGGCCAAATAACTTATATAAGGTTATATATATTAGTAATAAACAACTTGGGGTTTGTTTGGCTTGTTATAGTAAGTTTATTAACCTTATAGTTTAAGAAAACAAGAAGACACGTTAAAAGAAAAATTATTTAACATAAAGTTAAATCTAAATGATAAGGTTAAAATAGAAACCTAAACATTTATAAATTCTATTGGATGAGAGGATTTAGACCCATCCCCACCTTAGCATAGAAAGAACTCAATTTGGAGCTATTAAAAACCGAATATGACTTTATAATAAAATAATATGTTTAGTTATTCCAAATGTTCCCCTTTCCACCCTTATAAAAGGGAACCTCGTCCCTCTGTTCCACACACCACATTGAGCCTTAATGCTCAGACAAACCCTTCCAATTTCTCTTATACACTTCCCTAGAAACATCCTAGAAGTTCTGGTCTTCTTCAAAGACCAATCTTAATGCCCTAAGAAGAGGTTTCAAAAAAGCGTGTCGAAAGAAGAGGTAATATCTGTTACCGATTCCTTCAACATTATTTATTATTATACTTCTTCTTCTTTAGTTGTTTAATTATGAAGTAATAACATCAGTATCACTAATATACTGATATGTTATTATAAGTAGGAAACAACCCTATTTCACCATCTATCCATCCTACGGAAAATGAAATCACCGCGCGTGCGTACGTACAGAATACCGTCTCCACGCCGTGGTGTAATCTATTTTCCACTACCACCTTACTTGGATGGGTATAATGGTGTAAATAATAACTATATATGAATATTTTAAAGTGATATTGATTATCAAGTAGTATATATAAACTCCAATACAATTCCACGATCATGGGAACGATATAATCGCTCGTGCGTACGTACGGAATACCGTCTCCACGATGTGATGCGACTCGTTCTACATGTTCTTCATTACATAATGATTATATAAATGAATTGAATGAATGAAAATGATATATATTACACTAATACAGTTCATTAAATGAGTTATCTATAACCTAAAAAGAAGAATAAAATTTTATTCGACAAAACACACATAAAAACAAAAAGTAATAAACACCTGAATAACAAGTAGCAATGAAATATTACTAATAAGAATCAAAGAATATGACCATATATGATATCATAAAAATAAGTATGATTTTTGAATAAGTGAATGACATTATTTAAATCATTATACATGAGTTTCAGAAACTTATGAAGCAAATCAGACCTAAGGTAAGGGAAAATATCACAATCTCATTTTTATCTGAGATTGTTTATACTTTAGAATTTACTAGGGAACATTTATCATCCAAATCCATGTTTCCTAAATATTTTATATTATTTTTATCCACCTACAATTTTTTAAATCCAATTTTACCCATTGGTGAGTTTTTAGAAAAAGATATGAAAGAGATATTTTGTCGTTTTTAGTACAAGGTACTTTTTGACTTTTCCGACCACTGTACGAGAAGAATGTTTTTTAACTTATACGACAAGAATGGATTCATAGAAAATTATTTCAATGAAGCTTAGTTTACATTTTTTCAATATTATTTTTAGTAAACTTCTTTTAGTTTAAAATTGTATGACATTTTTAGAAAGGAAAAATATTTTCGGAGTAGAAAGGATATTTTCCTCAAGAATGGAGTTCAAGTGTTTTATCAAAATTATTTTCCATCTAAGATAATATAGGGTTCTGTTTCTATCCCAATTTACATTTATTTTATTATGTTATGATGGAATTATTTTTATGATGTCTTTTTATCTTATATGGATTATGTTATGATGGCATGATGTTTAAGATACCCATTTTTATTACATGGGTTATTCTATGATGTATGATTTATGATTTTGTGGCACACATAAGAATGGTTTCATTATGAGATTGGTAGGACCTATATCTCCCTCCAATGCATTGGGTAAAGATTTATATCTCATGAGATAGACATGACTGGAACGGCAGGTTAAACCGGTTCAGTGAAACAGGACTAAAACGAGGAGTGAACTCGGTTCAGAAATGGTCTTTTTCCACTAAGATAGTCTTGGAAATGTTTCTTGACTACTAAGAAATAATTCTATATGATTATGTGTGTATGCCACAAAGTTTCATGTTTTAAGTTATGATTATTGGGATTACATTTCACCACTATGATTTATCCCATGTTATCAAATTATGATCTCTTTTGTAGGTTATGATTTCCAAGATAATATGTTCTTATGAATATGATGTGATTGATATTTCTTATGTTTACCCTTACTGATCATTTGAGCTCACCCTTTTTATGTTTTATTATCACCAGGATATAATAAAAGGTTTTAGGTAACAAAACAAAAAGGGATGATCTTTATGGGAAAAGTTGAAGATCTTTCACCACGATTAGAAGATTAAATTCCGAGTTTCCAAAGACACTAAACTATTAAGTTCTTTGAGTTTCTGTGTTTGTTATATATTAATTTTTCATCAAAAGAATGTAATTTCCATGTACGTCAGGCTTCGGGTCTCTACAGTTACACACCATGTAATATTACTGATTTAGAATATGAAGGTGTTTTATGGATGGTTTCTTATTTTATTCATTACATTCTTTCATTCTATTGTCTTAGAGGCTTACCTTAGTGATTTTGGGTAAATAATTCCAATAATTATCACTTCATTCTAAGATTGATCACCATTTTGGATGGATTCCTTCAATATGAGTATGTAAGAATTTTTTTTTGGATTGGATAGAAAATATTTAGTGATTAATTTATTTTAATTGTGATTTGATATTGTTTTTTATCGATCCCTTCCGGATTTAGGGAGTACATTGCCTTTCGATGTCCTTTCTCTTGGTTCTTGATCAATGTTTTTGGAGGGGGATAGGTTTATAACATGTTGAGGGAGGTTTTTCTATAAAATGGGTTAATTTGATTAAATTCACCATGTTCCCAAAAACATTCATTCATATTTTCATTTATTATAAGTGATATGTGGTTTCAAATGATTTCATGAAATATAAAATGTTCTAAAAATATTTATTTGAAAATTTATTTTCATGAATTGGAAGTTGGGATTAAATCACTAAAGAAACGTTTCTCAGTTTGGATATATTTTTTTCAATATTATGATCACAGTTTTGAATGGGATTTCTAATATTTCACATTATGTACCTTGGGTGTTTTGGGAAAGAGACATGTGTGGATTTATTGTGCATCATAACATTATGAGCAAACATTTTTTCGAAATCAACATGAATGAATATATAGCAGATAGATCAAACATTATACCTTCAATTCCTATTGATTGTCTATTACACATTTTCTCATATACTGGGGAAAAAGAGTGGTGAGTTTCTATTTATAGTAATTTATTAAAATATTTTTTCTTACATGGATAATTTTTCATAGGTGTTTATATATGAATGTATCCCATTACAACGAATGATATGTTATTTTATAGAAGTTTTTATCTTTTGATACAGGGATTTGATTTTCAATTTTACCACATCTAATTGTCATAATTTTGGTTTGAGAATATCAAAAAAAAATTGAAATGAAAATTATCAAAATGGAAAATTATTTCAAAATTGTTTGGTTTTATGAAAATATTTTTTAAAACTATTTTTATGAAATTTTTTTGAAATAAGACATTGTTTTTAAACTAATGTGGTATGTTAATGGACTTTAGTTCACACCCTACTCGTATATTTCGGGATTTTTTAGATTATTTACTATAGGATTCCAGTAAAGGTAAGTGTATGTTTTATCATGTTGATTGTTATTGGTGTTGAGGCCCTCTGTTTGGGATGGTTTGTAGGTAACTATAGGTCATGTGGATATTTTGAATACTATTGGTTTTATCATATTTTGGCTTGGATTTCTTGTATTTTAAGTATCTTGTTTTTAAATACATTTTCACTGAGATTTTGCCTTCTATTATATATATTCAAGATAGGGTTTTAATCCTTTTTTATGTATCTTACATAGTGGGCTGTTTTGGAATCTGTTCTAGTTTACCTAGGTTGGTTATTTGTACTTTTTTATGAAAATGGATGCTTAACCAGAAGTGTGTTAACAAAGACTATGTTTGGTTTTTTATTGGGTAGAATGGAGTTAAAACTATAATAATTCAAATAGAATGTGTGTAAAAGGGGCCTGAACAACTAAATTTTATTACCGAATACATGATACCATGGGTGGTCAAAGTCATAAACCAATTCTAAAAGATGTAGTTTGGGGCCATTTTAATGAACTATTTGGTATTCTAATTTCAATTAACATTTATTATTTTATGTAAGTTATTTCATCATTTTCTTAAATAATTAAATTTTTAAAACATTTTTATCAATTCGTAAATATGGTTCTATGGTTTATTAAATTTCTCATGACTAATTTGTTTTTTTATTTTTTCAGGCAAGTCCTCAAAAAAGATATCTTCCAAACCTGAGAGTGGAAGCTGCATGGATGGTTTAATAGTCAAACCCTCCAGTAGATAGTATATTGGTAGAAAATTTTATCTCAACTATTCTATCTCTAGGTGAAGTGGGTGTTAATAATTTTGGTCTCATGGTGGATCATGGTTCTAAAATGACTGCAAATATCCCCATGTATTGTTGAATACAAAGAACATTGGAATATGATAAGGGGATTGGGTGTATAGAGGAGATGTTAAACTTCGTGATGACCCATGTAGACTCTATTGTGGAATTCTCCATGCATATTCTCGAGGACCATGATGGAGATGGTGGGAATCTATTGTGAAAGTTATGTTGCACCTGGATCTTACCACATCTTCCATCATGATAATAATTAAATAGATATTTTATCATGAGGAATTTCATGTTGTGAATACTTTGGAGTTTTTGAATATCATATAGTGCGAGCAAACCATTCCTGAGTACTCTACATGTTTTCCTATGTTGGTGAATTTTGCAGTAGAGCTTGTAACTAATGAGTTTATGATGGTTAAATGGTTTGATTTAGGACATAGGCATGAAATTCGGTCAATGATTGTATTAATGTTACTTATGAACATTATGGAAGTGATTTAAATGGTAATTTTTGATGAGGTAGATATATGTGGATATATAGGTTTGTGAGGACATATTCTTATAATAGTGGTAACCCAGGGTATATCTTATGGAAAAAAATGGAAGCATAAGAGTGGTCAGTTTTTTTCATGGCTTGTTTTATTAATAGATATGGATAGTAATACATAATTTTCTTCAAGTTTATGATGCTTGGTCAGACAATTACGAACTATATAAATGATACTATGAATTTTTTTTCTTTTTTGGATGATGGGTCCATTTGAAAAGTTTAAATGAAAGGATGCTACATGGATGTAATGATGAATCCACATTCAATAAGGTTTTCCAAATTTATAATGATTCTCTTAAGGTTGGTGGGTATAATTCTTAGACATAGTTAGATGTTCTTGTGGCTATGACCAAATGATTTTATGAGACAGAGTATGATCTAGGATAATCTGACGTAGGTACATCTACTATTATATGTAAGATGTTTATTTTATAATTTATGGTACTATCATTATATTATATTGTTTTTATTTGTTATTTAATATCAGTAACGTTATTTTGTGTATTGGGGTTATTTTTAGAGATTATTGAATTAATTTTGTATCATTCCACATTTTTGCGAATGACGTATGAACAAGGTTTTAGTTTTTTTGTATTTCAGTGGATGATAATTAACTATAATGTGGTGTGGTAATTCATAGTGATTCATATCTACAACTAAAATATATATATAATCATGAATTTAAGAATTTGTTTTAAATTATAGATAGTATTATATTTGTTATTTTAGATGAAATCTACTGATGGGGACACTCACTTTTTTCAGGGTGACTATGAATCTAGCATGGGAAGTGACTGAACATTATTATTTGTCCTAGGGTAATCTCAACCTACTTTTCAATAAATTTTCCAGATACAGTTGAGACTTGTTTGGGGGGTTTTCATTCTTTTAGTTGTCCTTATGAAGCTCAAGGTAGTCTCTGATTAATGTTTTGGTTTACTATAACAAAGAGAGGTCATGTTTTCACTCGAACTTTTCCATGGTATGATGCCCATATATATTAAATGTTGTCATATGGAACTAGATAAGTCAGTGGAAGATAATTTTAATCTTGATGACCTAGAGGTTCAATGATTTTTTCATCCTATCATGTCTCCAGGAGAATATTATGTATTATATTCATAGAAGTTACAAAGAAACCTCATTCGTTTTATGGATTTCCAAAACATTTATTTATTGACTATTATGAAAAAATATTATTTTTATGGAATGATGATCTTTTTTACTAGCGTTGAGGGTCTATATTTTTTTCTACGATTGAACTTTAGTGAGAGTTCCACCGTTGGAATAACCTAAAAGATGATATACCTAAGAATTATTTTATGACTCGATACAGGGATTTCATGTTCATGGTTATTCCATTCATTCTCAATATTTATCATGATGTTATTATGGATTTGATAAACCATATATTTATTCTATTCATGGACTACATTTTTGTGTATGTTGATGATATTTTTCCATAATCCAAATCAGGTTAAAGAAACATATACCATTTGGATATTATTCTACAATTTTTGAAAGAACATCACGAGTATGGAATGATTTTTAAATCTGTATTTTTGAACAAGGAAATTATATTTATAATAAATAAGATATTTTAAAATATGTTAATGTGTATTTATGTACTACAAACAAAAGAATTTAATTTCTAGATATTAATTTTTTTGGATTAAGTGATGAATTATATATTTTTTTAATAATTACCAAAGGATGAAATTGGTCGTATGAAATTAAAAAGATGAAGATGGTATATATCATTATATTCATTGATACTAAAATAATTCATAAAATTTAGGAAATAAATATTGTAATAAAAATTGTACCCTATTACCAATTATCCTAAAGAATAAAATGGTTTTTTAAATCTTCATAGATTTATGGTTTTGAATCCCTTAACATTATAATGATGATTCACTTTCTTCTGATCAGTGACCTATATCATTATATATAATTATATATATTTTTATTTCATTTCTATATATTCACATGCGACCTATGTTCTCATACAATGATTCATAGTTTTTTATTATATATGATCATTTTACTTCCATTTCATTGTTTTTAATAAGATATTTTATTAAAAATTTCTAAAATGTGTTTTTTTAATTAATTTTCAAATGAAAAACTCGTGATTTCATTGTCTATGAATAAATTGAAAGCCATAAATTTATTTAAGGTTGGGAGATTGTAATGCCAACTTTTTTTTGAAAAATAACATCATATATTGAAACCCAAGTGATGCAAAACACATATTTTGGAAGCTAATATAACACCAAAATAATTTAAGATATATCCTTGAAAATAAATTTAATATATTTGATAACATGTGATGAACATAAAATTTGGATAAAAGAACAGAATACTATATTATAATATTATCATTTAAAATGTGACAATTTTCAGAGTCGTTAGTTTTATTCATGATTTGTTTTTGGTGATACATCTAGAGAGTAATAAATTATTTTCTTCTAGTGTAGGAGGGATTTTCATTCAAGTCCTAAATATATGAAGGATACTATGAATTATTATTTTTTTGGATGATGATTCTATATGAAATGTTTTTATGAAAGGATGTTTCTTGGATGTAATGATGAATCAATATTAAAAATGGGTTCTCACATTTATTCTGATTCTCCAAAGGGTGGTGGGTCTAATTCCCAAACAAAGTTAGATGCTCTTGTTGATATGACAAGATTATTTTATGATACAGAGTATGAACTAGAGGAATCTGACGTTGGGAAATCTACTATTATATGTACGATGTTTATTTCATCATTTATAGTAATATTATTATCTTATATAGTTTCTAATAATTATTTAACATCAAAGTGTTATTCTATGTAATGGGATTTGTTTAGAACATATTTAATTCTTATTGGATCGTTCAACAACTTTGGGAAAGACGTATGAAAAAGGTTTAAGATTTCATATGTTTCAAGTGATTTTAATTAAATATGATGTGGTGTGGTACATAATAGTTCTTCATATCGACATCTTAGACATAAATATCATCATGAATTTAAGGATTATTGTTAAGGTCAAGATATTATTTTATAACTTTTGGGATCAGTTCTAATATGATGATGGGGACACTCACTTTCCTCTGGATGACTATGACTCTAGATTAGGTAGGGATAGATCTTTATTTATTATTCCAGGGTAATATAATTATAGTTTTCAATGAATTTTTATGACACAGTTAATATTTGTTTGTTTATTTCAATATTGAAGTTGGGTGTATGAACCTTGAGAGAATATCCGATGAATGTTTTGGGTTACATCAAAAAAGGGAGGTAAAGTTTTCTATTGAACCTTTCCTTGGTAGTATGCCCATATATATTCTATCATGTCAAATGGAACTAGCTAAGTGGGTGGGAGATAATATCCATATTGAGGACCTAGAGGGATAATAATTTTTTTATCCTATCTTGTATCCATGAGAATATTATTTAAACTGTTCTTAAAAGGAATAATAGAACCTCATATGTTGTATTGATTAAAAAAAGATGAATTGGGTGACCTTTCAGAACAAATAACATTTTCTATGGACTGATTATCTCTTTGACTAGCTCTGAGGGTATATATTATTTTTCTACAATTGACCTTTTGTGAGGGTACCACCATTGTACTAACCTAAAAGTGTATGTACATAAGAAATATTTTATGAATCAAAATCGGGATTTCATGAACATGGTTATGCCATCCTGTCACATTAATGCTCTTACAAAGATTATGGATTTGATGAACCATATATTTCTTCAATTCATTGACTATTTTTTGTATGTTGACAATAATTTTCCATACTCAATGTTAGAGGAGGGGCGCATGGAACATTTGGATAATATTCTACAAATTTTGAAAGAATATCACAAGTATGGTATTATTTTGAAATATGTATTTTGGAACCAAGAAATTATTTTTTTGAGAAATGTGATATTTTATTGGGGCATATTAGTTTACACTAATGTGGAAAAGGAAATTATCTCATGGGAGTAGCGCACAAATGTGTTTATGATTCATGGATTTTATGTTCTTCTTGTATTCATTTTGGGATTTTTCAGGACTTCTCAATTCATGAAACATTTGTTTTCGATTGAACCTATAAGTGTGTAATGTATGAATGAAATGAAAAGACTTAAAGATCGTTTAAAATGATGAATGTTAGGTTGACATCAACAACATTATTTATTCATGAATAATAATTATTGTGTTAATATAGTTTCCGAAATACTTCTAGAATATTTTTGGAAAGTTTCTTGATGACCGGGTAACATGTGGCAGCTTAAGGATCTCAACAATCAAATCCTCAATAGAAGATATACAAAATCCATGATGTGTTTTCATTAGTAATACATTATCTCAAAACGTGGTTTTAGTATCCCATAGGTGATAGGTTCTTGGAATATTCTAATAACATGTTCCTTAAATATATTATTCCACCGAGTGATATGGATTTTCAATAGAGACACTTGGTAGATTGTCTATTCAATTTTTATTTTGAAATTGGTTATATCCTTGAATTGAAATTTCATTATCGTTGCATTGTGAAAAAATTGCATTCATAATATGTGAAAGAATCCATCAAGTATTGTACTCTAATGAGAATGTTTGTTAGTATGGGTTTTGAATCAAAAAGGGTTGGTGGGCAGTAATGTTTGTATTTGTTCGGGGATATCTCCTCATTTGATGAGATCATTCATCTTGAAAAGGATTCGAAAACGGTGTTCCAGTGTTTTTCTGAGAGTCTTTTTGATCGAGAGATATAATGTGAGTTTCATAAGTATCACATTCAATAATTGTTAATATGTAATAGGTTATATGTTTTATTTTATATATGGATGTAATTTACAGATAGTGGAAACAAGTCATGTTGGTTTGTACACCCTAGAATTAACATAATGTATCATGATTAGAGACATCGTTATCAGTGGAAACCGATGAGATGATCAATTAAATATTCAGTATTGTGGATCCTTACTTTTTATTAATGTATAGAAGAACAGTAGATAACTAGTGGTTTTATAGACCCTTACTCATTTTGTAGGTAAATGGATTGATATTTTAATATATTTCTTCAATGAATTTATTCATACAACAAGATGGAAGGTTTTGATTTGTGTGATAATTGATCTACTCACAAAATCAAATCATTTCCTATATATGTGAGAGAGGATGAATCCAACATAGCTTGGGGAATTTTTCATGTGTGATATTGTGAGAATATATGGGTTTCCCACTAATATTATTTTGGAAAGTGACATTATTTTCACATATATGATGTATAAAGCCTTGCAAGAGGTGATCTGTTCTTAGATTATTTTGATCAAGGATTTCCATCCCATAGATGGACCGATAGATAGATAGGACTATCTAGGTTTTGGATGATTTTCTCCGTGCTTGGGTGCATAATTTTGAAGGATTATGGAAAAATAATATTACATTCGTAAATTTTCTCTGAAATAATAGTTATCATATTTTGATAATGAAGGATCTATTCGAGTTATTATAAGGGTGGCCATGTTGTTCTCTCTTTGCTTTCCCACGTTGGGATTGCAGTCCTTTGCAGGACTAAGTGTTAATTCGAAGATGAGGTTGATAGTAAAATGGATCTATACAAGATTGAACACATCATAGAATCATCCAAAATATTAATAAACCATGTTAATCTGAAGCTATAGTTTGAGGTAGGTAATCGTATATTTCTTATAGATTAACCTCACATGGAATATCGCCAGTTGGCTATATAGGGTATGTTGGAACTTATGTGTGTGGGCCCCAAGGAGTTCATTGGACCACTATGGAGGTGTCATATCATTTTGACATTTATTTTTCTTATTAAATATATCAATGATGTGGTTCTTGTTTCATAGTTGATAAGGTATATACTGGATACTTCCAATGTGTTTAGATGTGAGGATATCAATCTTCAACATAACACAATATTAGTTGAGCAGAATGTTCATATTTTATATGGGTGTAATATGGTACTTCATTGTAAAATGATCCCCCTATTCTGGGTACTATATTATTGTGGACATGTTAGCTAAAAAATGAGGTAGCATGATTTGTCTATGAGGTTGTAGTGGCCTCATTTATTTATAATTCCAGATCATGAGCACCTACTAGGGATAAAAATATTTTATGTTGGGGAAACAATAACACCACATTACCTTTATTTTAAGTACAGTTCCAAATTTTATTTTCATTTCATTTTATATTGGATGAATAATTCCATGAAGTGTGAGGATGCCTATAATGGTGAAGTTATGGATTTTTTGGAGTATTTCAGTATAAACATGATGGGTTTTCTCTTAATTGGGATAATACACATTCTGTAATGATAGTAAACTACATCTATTTTGTAACACCCCACGATTTCATAGTATGTTATATCATTAAAGTAATTCAATAGCCTACACTACTCTCTACACTGAGTTTGAGTGCACCAAAACATACAAAACTAGACGATCAAATACCGGTTATGAATAGTATTAACTTCATTTTGAATATAAAATACTCTATATAATTTTTACATCCATATTATGTGTTTCTTAGAAATAATATTAAAAATACATTTTTTAGATAAAAAAAGTATTTAAAAAAATGCAATTTTACTGCCTTTTAATGGAGAAATTTTTTTAAAACCAATATTTGATTCTTTTATAAATTCAATTTAGTGCAATTAAATTCTTCTTTAGAAGCGGTACATAATAATATAGTTTGGATAGTTTTTTGTACTATTCTGATAACTTTCATATTTTGACGAATAGTGAAAAATATTATGTTTTAATTGAAAACGACTTTTTATATCAAAATTATTTTTAGTGGTAAATTATTCATTTGAATGATTTTTATGTATAAATAGATTATATTTTATCATTTAATACTATGTAGGTCATTATAATTAATTTCACATTTAAATTTGACATAAACACATGTCATTTTTTTGTTAGTTTGTACTTTTTAAAATCATTCTTTTTGGTTTTGAAAATGGTAATTAATTGTAAATTAATAAATTAAACATCAATGTTTTTAATTTGGTAAAATATCATTCATTTTTTAATTTGTAATATCAAAATCTTCATTGGGTGAATTTTTGATATTATTTTGAAAACATTCATGTTTTTATGAATAGTTAATAACACTGCGTTATTATTTAGAAATGATTTTTTATTTAAATAACTTTTTATTATATTTAAATTGATTTTATATAATAATAGATATATAATACCTATATACGTTCAATTTAATTCATTAGAGTCATTTTATAATAAAATTAGATTTATTAAATTTTGTTGAACATTTTAACCTCTTTTACACACCTTCTATGAGCATTTGCAGATTTTCATAAAACTAAATTTTACCACTTCTGTGAGTTGGATTTCAAAACTCCTAGGGACACAGTTTATATCAGTAAGTAAAATTTGGTTTAATATAATGAAAATAATTTTTTTAAACAATAACTTTTGACTTTTATTTAACATTGTTAATAGTCAATACAATAATTAAAGGTAAAATGATATTATAATTACCCTACCACATGTATTAATTATATTGGATATGTTTATTTATAACCAAAAAAACTTTGGAATAAAATATGATCCTTTCGGTCCACTTCGATTTGATTAGGACATTTATTATTATTTTATTGAAAGAAATGTTAAAAGTGTTAAATTCAATGTTTATTAACTAATCCATTTTTAATATAGTGTTACACATGATATAAATTAGACTATAAATATTAATTAGAATGTTAAAATGATTTCATACATTATGGTATTTTATTTATATGTTTTAAACATTATATGTTTTAATTTATTTATGACACAATGATGATGTAGTAATTACAATATTAATGAGAGAATCAAATAAATGGTATTATAAATATAAAAAAATATTATTTCAATGTTTTTATGAAATCATAAAATTTTCAAGGATAATATAACGTGATAGGGTGTTTTCAATGCATCTTAATCGATGTAAGAATGTTCTGATGACTTTTACAAAACTTATTACCAAAAAATGTAAAACTTGACATAAATTAATTTTTCAATCAAAAACTATATTATTGGATGATATAATATTCCTAAAAAAATAAGTATTGGCCAAAGGGCTTAAATAATATTATATATGTCATTAATGAACCACTTTATGTTCTTTTGAATGTTTATAGGATGTTTAATAACCATATATTGTAAGAATATATGAAGATATGGTAAAAGATAAAATATTTAACTATGAGTAAAATCTAAATGATATGGTTAATATGGTGTCATAAACCTATCAAAAACCTATTTTTAGAGGTTTTTGACCCATTACCACCTTATCCTAGAAATAAATCATTTTAGATCATTTGCAACAGAAAATTAATATATTATAAAATAATATTTCAATCTTTTTCAAAAGTGATGCTCAACTATATTATAAAAGGGAACTTCCCCTTCTCTCAAAATAACATGTCCAAACCCATTTGGCATAGCCAAACCTTTCCCAAATATCCTCCAAAATTTTCTAAAATAATCATATATTCCTTACATTGATCATAAAGGCAACTTAACGATCCCTTTTGATCAACTCAAAAGGAAACACCCAAAAAAGGGATAATAATTTCACCACCCTCATTCAAGTTATGTTCATCTTCCATTTCCTCATTCCTTGGGGTTTCCATAACAAAATAATAACTCCAGAAACTCCTACATACTATGATGTTATTATAAATATGGTAAAACCATATTCATTATTCTATCCATCCTCTAAATGACAAAGTCACCTTACGTGCGTGCATACGGCTTACCATCTCCATATCCTGGTTTAGTTTTTTATTCAAACACATCATTATTTGGATGAGTATAATAATGAATATAACTGCTTTAAATAACAAATATATAATTTTAATGATTCTGTATATATGATATAACATACAATAACATACGATTTCACCATTAATATAATGATATTGTGGCTGGTGCATACGTATGAATTATCGTCTCCACGACACGATGAGATTCATTCCCACGTTCACCATAAAATGATGATTATAGAAATACATATTATTAATAAGTATGTAATATATGACATAATAATAATACGATATATATATATATATATGTATGTAATTACATATATCTTATTCACCTAGTTTCGTTCAATACAATATGAAATCAGAAACTGTGTTTATGCGTACGTAGGGCCTACTGTCTCCATAAACGATGCCTTCCATTTCATATATCGATCCAATATAAATATTTATATTCTAAATATATGGGATATTTATAGCATGTTTTATATTCTGTAAGTATATAAATTATGTTCTAAATGTTATGATAAAAAATAACAAGGTAAAACATGTACGATAATGAAAGGAATTATTACCCAAAATGTAAATTTATCATGGAAATCATTATTAAATGGGTAGTAAAAATTCATAATTGAATCATCTATGATATAATAAATATGAACATGGTTATGGTATAATTTAATAACATACTATGTTCATTATACAAGAGTTTAATCGTACCCTCTCCTAAAGGAAAGTGCAGGTTAGGGTTAATTTTACAATCTATATATTATCCAAGGATGTTTTTAGGTAAGTAACAACTCGGACATATTTATTATCCATGTCCATGTTTCATAAAAGATTGTTCAAGGGGATTCATTTTAAGGTTATTTTTACTAAAACAAAATTTTATAATTTTTAATGATTTATTCCTCCAATACCTTTCTCATTAATTTCCAAGTTTTCAGAATGGTTTTAAGGATTTATTTATATAGACATGAATGTTTTTAAATGTTAATTAATTTCTAATGTTTCAAAGTGGTATAAGAAAACATGAATCAAAACTATATTTTATATGATTTCCTTTATAAATTATCTTACTTATAAATGGTTTCATTAAAAATGGATATTTATGTCAACGTTTTTTGCTGATCATTTTCAACTATGTCAACATCTTTTATGCAATATTATTATTAATCGAAGTTGATTTATTATTATAAAAATAATCTATGTTACATTAAATGTTTTGTGATATGTATTAATGTATATTTTTTATTCTATTCATGGATTATGGATAATGTATTGAAATTTCATATACTAGTTTTAATATGAATGTTTATATTATGTTTATACTTTTTCAAATGAGGAATGCATTGGACATAGTAAGTGACAGGTGGAGCCCGCTATATTTCCTCGATGCATCAGTATGTATAATGATACAAACTAGTGTCATGTAACAAGGCCTTGACATAATCTGAATTGTAGTCTTGTAACAAGGCCTTGACTATTTGGTTATGAAATCAGGCGTTATGCATTCTTTCATTTTGAAATTAGCGATTGATATTACATGTGAATATTCGACTTGTATAATGTCCATGTGAATAAGTAAATGGAATTATTTGATATATTTTTTCCATATTATGCTGAATTTTATGTTTAGAATTATTTTTTTAGTTTTATACATTTCCATAAATATTTATGCATATTTATTAATGTTTTTTCTATATTGTATTTTTACTGAGCATCTGAGTTCAGCCCTTTGTATGTTTTATTTTTTCTAGGAAGTGAAGAGGTATATTATGACTAACCTGCAGGGATAGTCTAAGGGATATGAATGTGGTCAATGGAGACATTTGTGTTGTTTTTTTTCATTTTATAATGTAATGTAACATTCATGTATGTAATCAACTTTCCAAGACTTCTAAAATGATCGGTCATTCGGGGACTTGATTCCTTGTAATCATGCTAATGTATTAAATTAATGCACTGAATCTAGGTAACTGGGGTTGGGGAATTACATAATGGAAGCTTGGTAGAACACTTGATATGGATACACATCATTATAGTTTTAAATCTGTATGTAAAGGGTTAATGTTGTGTAATGGAAAATATAGGATTTTCAAAATTAAGGAGACGAGTTTTCAGAATATATGAGGTTTGGGCATTAGACAAATTGTAAAAGGTTTACACACTATATAAAATAAACGATTAGGGATATTATGGTTCTTCAATGGTTGTTTTTATTTCATTTTTTAGGATTCCATTCTCTCAATATAGATGTTTTGTAAGGAGATTTTGGGTCATTACCTCCATTTTTGGTAGCTTAATTCACTAATTTATTACATTTATAGGGGGAATGCTTTCCCTCTGGGATTGTAATACTTTATGTTATCCATTAGCTTCAGTTAATAGTATGGTTTTTTTTTTTATTTTTTATTAAATAATATTTTCTATGCACCATTTTGGTTTTATGGCGTTCCTTTTTATTCGATGGTAATTATATGGGTCTCAAGTCACCTTTGTTGATGAAAAATATTATTTCTATACTGTTGAGGTTTGTTTTTCTATAAATTGGTGAATTTCATGAATTTTATTTCGTTAATGATTAATTAAATTACAGTATTGATTTATTATAAGGGATATGTGGTTTTAAATGACTTAATTTAAAAGAAAATTCTTTTAACAAGATTTTTATTTAAAAATTTATTTTGTATATTTGAAAATGTGGTTTCAAAATTTGAACCAAATTGTATTAGAGTTTCATTTTTTTGTTAAATACTGATATTGGTTTTGAAAATAACTTCTAATTTTTCACATTGGGAACATTGTGTGTGTTGAGAGGGAGACATCAGTAGCCTTTGTGTGTGTTTCACCACTTGGATGGGACTATTTGTGATATCAATTTGCTGAACTCTGTATTATTTGGATCTAATTGTATTACTATTTTTTATCTATAATGTCCAGTATTATGTTTTACATATTATTTGTACAAATAGTAGGTTTTTTCCATTTAATATTACTTATTAAATTATTTTTTATCATATATTTTTTCTCATCAATTTTAATAACATTTTGTATCACATATCTTGGAATGAAGTGTTTTTTCACGGATAAGTGTACATATTGAAGCATGTATATTATTTTCTGTATTATAACTACAACTTTTCATTTTTATTGTTTATAATACTAATATATTTTATGAAAAATGATCAGAGGAAATGAATAAATGTTTGAAAAATGATTTGTTTTACGAATTTTATTTTTAAAGTAATTTTCAAATAACATATACAATTTTGAAATTTATTATATTAGACCTCCAATTATAATTGTGGTGGTATCCTACAAGACATTAGATGAGAAGCTGAAAATTAATTATTCTTATTGATATGTTGTATTTTAGGATAATGATAATGGGAAGAGCATCGTGTAGCAGAATGATTCCCCTTGTTCTTGTTTCCTTTCGTTCAGGTTGGTATCGATGAATGTATTGGGAACAAAAATGTTAGAAATACTTTCTAATTAACCCAAATTTTGCTTCAATTTCATTTCCTATTAGTATCTCATTTGTTCACTATATTTTCTCTTGTTATTTATCATGTTTTTATTATAATTAATATTGGTTCATATTATCTTGTTTTACCAATATTATGTCACAGTCATTTTTGGATGGCTTGTTTTGTTGAGAAATTTTTGTTTGATACAATCTTGTTGGATTTAGACATTATCAAATCTTAAACTATAAAATGATACATTTTTTGGGATTTTTTATATGATTAAAGAATGGTTGAAATTTAATTTTCTAAAAAATTACTTTGTTCCCCTCTCCCAATTATAAAACTCCAACCACACTCCACCCATAGTTATACATAAAGAAGAATTGGGATTAGTAATGTCCGAACCAATAAACATCTTTAATACCCTCCTACCGTCCTAGAGAGAATGGACCAATACTTATAATGACCTTATAATTTCATTCATTTACATTTCATAATTTTTAGTAACACTGAATACATCACCAAAAATATATACCCTAGGATCATATAATTAGAGTTCCATTGCAAACATAGAAATTTAGAAAATTATACATTAGTGAGATACAATATCTCACACTAGGTTATTCATTACTATCACCGTTCATAGGCACATAAAAAATAATACATATCTTCATAATCTTGGAAGAGGTACATTAAAATGGGTGAGGTCAAAGGAACATTACCAGTCCAAACTGGAGATTTGTAAGCATAATAATCATCGTATTGTTATTCCAATGTGATCACAATATTTGAAAATTTAACCCTATAAATCAAATTTCATAAACATGAATCATAGAAATTGTTTTTTATTTTAGAAGGAAAAAATTATAATGAAATCAATAACATATTAAAATAAATCATTATATAGGAACATGAAATAGAACAATTGAAGTCATATGAACATGAAGTATCATTTTATATAAATCAAATATCATTTCCAATAACATTTTAGGGAACATCATGGGGACTTCACCTACTAGGAAGGACACACAACCATCCCAAATCAGAGTCATTTCATATTAAGGGATTGGGGTTTGTCATATTACCTTAATGGATATGTTTTCCCCATCATACCATAGTTGTTTGGTTTAACCATACCCCATAGTGGAATAAACCCATACACATGATCCACATAATTTCATAATTAGATATAAATCATTACCCATTGCATTGGTAGTACATATAGGTCCTACCCATCTCATTATAAAATCTTATATAGATGTATCATATGTTCTTAAAAATACATATCGTAACACATGAAAGGAAACGGGTGTCAAAATCATGTAATCATATCCTGACCTACAAATAAATAGGTAGGTTTTATAATCCTTTAATTAAATCATAACCCTGAAAAGAATCCAATTTCATAATAATATAACCAATAAATGAGAAACATGTTTCATAAACATCATGCCATAAAAAAATCATAGAAATAATTTGAATGGAACATTTGGACCATTTCCCTAGAATGGAATGAGTAACATAAACTAATTTCATAATCAATGAAAAATAATTTCTAAATATCCTTTTAAAACATATCATGTTGAAAATATCAATTTTTATTTGAAAAATTCTTATTAAAAACAGTGAAACCCATTTTCATTGAAAACAGGTTTGAAAAAAAAATTAAAGCATCATATATTTTTTGAAATAGTTTTCCCATTAAAATTTTGTTATAAAATATTACAAAAACAATTTAATATGTTTTTTAAAAAATGGTATTTGAATAAAATTTATTTTCTTCCAAAAAAAGAAATGTGTTTATATGTTTTTAATAACATCTCTTATTAATTTTAATTATAAAAGAGAGTTAAAATGTTAATAATACATCCCTAAATAAATAGTGTCAAAAGGAAAATACAATTCAGGACTCTTCATGAGGGATGGATGATAATATTTATTCAAATGAAGTATAATCTTAAATAACCAAGATAATAATTCCATGTTAATTTTATATTTCATTAAATATTTCTGTTGTCTTACATATATTTTTTCACATTTTAGACTGATAATTTTACATAGAACATGATTTAAATATTTGAATAATATAAAACCATAAATATGTATCAACAATAATAATTATATTTATAATTATAATTATTTATCAAATATAGAAATATTAAATGGGATAAACCATTCCTTAATATGGTTGGTCATACGAATGCATGATCTTTATTTTCATTTAATTATCATTTTGACATAAATTTAATATATGAAATATTTTTATATATATATAAAAATTAAATTAGAATTAATATGTAATTTATATCATATAAATTTACTATATCCATCCTTAATGAATACCATATATAGTGAGGATAAATCACCTCGCATTGAGGTTGTGATAGTCCACACATTCACAAATAAAGTTATCATATTTACAAAAAACGGAAATCCTAAAGTGATATTTTATATAATAATTTATGAAGAATATGTTTATCAAAAATATCAAAAAAATAATATAAAAATAGCTTTTCCAAAATAATTTTAAACCATTAGTTGTTGAAAATGAAAAATGTATCATCATTTTTTTTGTGAGGCGATAGATTTCCACAAACAATAACAACATGTTTGTTACCATGTAGATGGACGTGTGTGTATGTGTCAAGATAACCCTTGAAATAAATGCATCTTAATATATTTATGATACTGAGTTTATTATATAAAAATTAAATAAGAGTATTTTATTGGGAGGATAATGAAAATAAAACAATAAATCATGAGGAAGGATGTTTCCTTTTCTTTGGAGAAATCCTCTGGGTTTTCCCTAAAGGGCTTCCATGGTGGGATTTATTGAAAAAAGGAGGAATATAACATGATTGTATGGATTTTGGGAGGAGATTAGAGAATGTTTTTTCTAGTTAACAAGTAATCTTGGATATGAATAATTGAGAGGTGTGATCTCCTATTTATAGAAGAGTATTTAGATTCTTGTAAATTTATAAATGGAAACACTACTAATATGCCTCCCATTAATCACGTGCCTCCAATAATTGATCAAATTATAGGAAAAATGGAAATGTCTAGAAATATTTCTAGGATATGTATTTTGTAAATGATTCTACATCATTTTTATAATATGGATTAATGTTGAAGAATTGTGTATTCTTATTTATAACTTATTCAGTGTAATTTATTTTAAAATAAATCACTGAAATTTTACATCATAATATATTTTTACCATATAATACATTATAAACTATTGCAATTCCCTATATTTTATCTATTTTTTAATATTCTAAACCAAGAAGTGGAAATAAATAATTGAAAATTAATCTCGCATATATGTGATGACTATAGGTTTTAAAGAGAAAAAATTTAAAATATTGAAATCAGTTTATTTTTAATTTCAGTATGAAATTAATTACAATGAAAAATGTTGGTTTAATTGAAAAAAATAGATTACTGAAACTTTAAACCCAACCAAAAAAATTCATTATCCCTATAACATTTTTATATCAAACATCATTTTTAAATTAATATTTATTAACTTAAACTATTCATCCGAAAATGTTGTTTTTCAGAAAAAACTCTTAAATTATCCCTAAGATAATTTTAAAATTCTGAATTTAATAATGATGTTTATTCTCTCGAATTAAATTTCAATGTGTGGCTATTTTTTATTTTTTATTGTTCATAGATTGAAAATATTAATCAATTAATTTTAGAAATATTAACTACAATAATTTAATTTCATTAAAAAATCACATTTGTCATGATAAATATGTTTTATATATCTTAAAATATTATAAACAATATTTAAAATTTATTTGTTACAATTAATATTACTATTATTAATGACTACGTAATAATTATCTTGATTAAATAATTATTATAAAAAATATGTTTCATAGTTACTCAATGTTTCATGTAACGCAAGACAAGTCGGTGTCAAATATATAACTACTGTAAATTACAATAGTATATAAAACAATTACTCACATTAAAATCAAATGAAATAAAATAAAATGAAATTAATATATATAAATATGAAAAATGTCATAAAAAATATTGTGTTACATTCTATTCCTATTAAAATTATTCCCCCACTAAAAATGATCATTATAATGTTAGTCAATGGTGATAATTCATTATAAATAATTCATCATGTTTCCCTGAATGATCTAAAAACTGATGTTTTCTCAATATTAATTTGACCTAGTTAGTTGACTTTTTTCATTGAACATTGTCTATATGATCCATAATTTTTATTGGGTGTTCCTCATAAGAAAGAACACACTCAAATGGTGTTAGATTTTGGTTCAATATATGTGATGGGTTTGGTATGTACTTCCTCGGAAATAATACATGAAAAACATGATGGAATCGGTAGGGATTTGGGTGATGTTTTATGTGACAGAAGTCCATTTTGATATAATCATGATTCTAAAAGGGACATATATTATGAAACATAAGATTATCTTTCTTACCAAATAACTTATCCTTCATCCTAGGAGATATTTGTAGAAACATGTTCATATTAACATAAAACTCTAGATCATGAAATCTGTTATCAAAAAACATTTCTATTGAATTTAATTTTTATTGATATGTTGGTGAATTTTTCTCACATTCTATTTCATTTTTTCACATATCTTAGCTTCCAATAGTAATCATTCTCAAACACAAACCCATAATATTGATGCTTTACATTTCTCCCAAAATATGGATTCCTTCGGATCATTCTGAATACTTGAGTGAATGAAATTATTTGTGAATAATCGACTAGTGGGTGAGGAGGATCATAATCACCTTATAAATATAATTAAAAATATCACAACATTTTCTATATGGTTTTAATTGTTATATAAGAATGAAAAACCATATGAGGATGATAAAAGGTATTTAAAACCAAGTATATATTAGTTTCTTATTGAAAAAAATCACTAGAACATTGAGGTGAACCTCATATCCCAATCATAAACAATACATCATAGTACTCCACTCTTCATTAAATCTTACATTACTTATTTCCTAGCATTCTGATCTAGAGATAAGTCTTATCTTATATCAATAAAGGGTGTCAACATAGTATGTTGATCAAATACCACCCAAAATTCATTAAACAACATAGTAGTTTTTGGGATTCAATTATCAATATATGTATTCATGTTATCCCATTTCAATTATTGAAGGGGTAATTCATTCAACATCCCGTTTTAAATTTTCCTCTAACCATTACATTCAAGAGTACAAAGAAACAATATTCAAACTCCTCGATATACATATTAATGCTATATCACCATATGTATTACTTCCAATCACTATAAATATTTGTACATTAAGTATGAATATAATATGAAAAACTATTAGATTATTTTAATATCTCCTTCTAATCTTATAAGAAAGGAACATATACCTGAATAACCCAAAGACCTTCTTTTTCTTATTGATTTTTTGATATCCCCCTTTCAATGGATGAGGGGGAATCCTTATATGGCCTATAGGCATAGAGATTACTTGACCTGTAGGCCTTTGGAATTATATAGTCTATACATGGAACTCCTCCTCCCAGCTTCTTCCTCGTGATATGCGCTCTCCACCTTCTTCATGGTTGTTCAGATAGGCATCTCATGCAAGCACATGAACATTTCTAGCATTTTTTGCAGTTTCACATCTTCCTTCAATCACTCTTTCAATATTTACATTGATAGAAGGGTGAACAATAAACTTATTAGGACAAGAAATTTCCCCATCCATCATGATTTTAATATTTATCCATTCAAAATAATTATTGGATCTTTTTCTTTCCATATCCGTGATAATCTAGCATGATTCTGACAACTCAATGTATCAGCAACCTAGTTCTCTTTCCCAATGTGGTCACATATTGAGAAGTAAAAATCCATTATTAGAGCTAACCATATTATTTGCATAATTTTCAACTCCATCTAGGTGAATATATATTACATACATTTATTGTCAGTATATATATATATATGAAATTTCTTCCATAATCATAATGACTCTATATATTTTTTTTAAAAATAACACCATTAAATCTTATTCATTTGTTATGAAATTTTTCTCATAAAACATCATCTTTTTGGAAACATAGCGATTACCATGTTATTATGCATAATAACACATCCTAATCCCTTCATGGATACATCACTATAAATTAAAAACTTTTCACCAATATAGGGTTATGTAAGTAAAAGTGTGTTTACCTACTTTCTCTTTAGTTAAATTAAATTTTCATCATATTCATATTTCTAGGGGAGCATGGAACCCGTCTAAAATAACATGGTAAATAGATTATATATTAACGATAAATTATACAAAAACTATCAATAATATATATCAAAACCAAGAAATCAACATATTTCATTCAAGATGGATGGTGTAGGCTAGCAGTCAATAACCTTTGACTTTTATGGATTTAATGATATATCATCTATTGATATTATGTGAAAAAAAATTATACGTTTGTCATAAAAAATTAACACTTAGTCAATTTTTCATAAAACTTCTCAATCCTTAGGGTTTTTATTAAAATAATAAACTAGTCTACATTCTCTTACTTCCTCTTGGGATCGATAATAATATCATCTTTACATACTAGCACTAACTAATCGAGGTAGTCTCTAAAGACTCTAGTCATAAAATCTATGATGATAGCAGATTAATTTTTATGTTCGAAAGGCTTCAATATATATTAATAGTGATTATACATTGTGTGTAATTTATTACTTGGTATATCCACATTGATTACCCTCAATTTATAATATCAGAAATGGATGTTAATCATTTAAATTTATTGGGATCCACATTGGTTATCAAAAATCTCATTAATAATTGTAAGAAGATAAATTTTATTAATAATGATCTCAATAAACTACCATTTATCAATGAAGAGTGACATTGTTTCATATTTCTTTTTTAGAAATTTACCAAGTCCAATGGATGGGGGCACACTACGTCGAATGAATCCCATGTCAATGATTTCATTGAGTTTATTCTTTAATAACTCTAACTCCATAGGTTATAATTTATAGGGAGTCATTGAAATTTAAGTGGAACTAGGTATGAGTTCCATTGAAAACTAAACTCCATGTTTCGGGGGAAGGCTAAGGAATTATTATAGAATTAAAAACACAAATTCCAAAACAATACAAATACCATCCATGTCCATTTTAACCCCTCAATTCATGATAAAAATCTTCACTAAAATTGAATGAAGACACATATAGTGGATGTAATATGTATAGGGAGTTCACTCTAATCACTACACTGATGAATGATCATATGTTGGTTTGAAACTGAGAACATAACATATGTTCCTTCAAAATTTATTTAGACTTTATGAAGAGAATATCAATCCATGCATAAGATGAAATCTAATTACAAAAAATAGGGATTTAAATGTTTTCTAGGAAGCACATTCCCATAACATTCAATGATATAGGAATTATAGATATGAGATAAAATAATCCTAAAATTCGGGCATTTCAATTCTTATTGCATATCTAATCGATTTTGTGAAATCATAAATATTAAATAAAATTCCTCAAATATGAATGCATTTGTAGATCCGTAATAAAATAATACATTTATAGTTGTAGATTGGATTGTATGTTTACTGTTGACCACGTTTTTTCGCGCCCATCATCAGCATCATTGATTCCATGAGATTTAACATTTACAATTTATTTAGTGATTGTTGACATTAATCATTAATTGAAACCCTATGTGTTGGTCATTGGTTCTCATAATTCCCATCATCCATACAATTAAATCACTAAAGTGTTTGAGTTTAATTATGTTCAACTTTACCTTTATTTTCATCATCGACCAAATTCTTTACATCATTTTAGAAATCTTTTACTAACTGGTCTTATATTCCACACATAAAAAATTTATTAGACCCCATGTGAAATATCCTCCATGGCTTTATTCAGCACCTTTAACATTAAAAAATGTATCATATTCTTATTAATTTGGTTTATAGAATTTTCACTTTACTAAATAGTTTTATCATTGTTATAACAATGATATTGATCTATAAATATGACATCTAATTCAACATTTATGTATCAAAACACAATATCTTCATGGAAACTAATATATCTAATGAAAAACACACTTTTCAGACTATTAATTAAGATACTAAATAATCTATCTACAATACACTATTGTTGGATTGCAATAAAAGAAGTGTACCTCACAAGTGTTGTAATATAATACTCATAGTTATTGATGGAAGCCTCATCCTTTTACATCAAAACAATGAACTCCTTTACCATCATCAAATTAAAAACATGAGGAATGTACTTATTGAAAAATATGTTCTTGAAATTTTCACAGTCCATGGATTCCATTTCATATATCCTCATTGTAATCATGATTAGAGTTCACCACTAGTCCACTTCACCATTGAAATAAAAGACACTTATGATTACTTTCATAGGCTATGAACATTGGAGGTTGGAAAAAATCATTTTCTTGCTACCGATCCATTGTTCAGAAAAATATGACCATAATAACCATGTAAAGAATTTCTGTGATTCCTCAATAAGAGATCGATAAAATGGTGTCCCCTTTATTTCCATTTGGACGATCATCATGATTCATAGCTTGAGATATTTGGGTCATCATATAATTGGGATTTTTTATTCTATATCTTATAGAATTAGTTTTTTAGGGGGACAATTGGTTCATTGATAGTCGAATTCACCATTAACATGGTTTCCTTGTGTTACAATCAATAACTAAAAGAAAAATACATAGTGTAAAAAAAATTTAATATTGATTAACAACATAATCATCAATACCCAAACACAAGAAGTATAAATTATGAGACCTCCTGTAATCTAAATAACCTTAGTTATATATTATTAATATACAACTGATAAGAAAAACATTAGTGATGGTTTTTGATGATTTTTTGAATTCTCAAAACATATCTCCATGGAGTGTAAAATGTGGTGTCCAACACGATCGATTGTGGTTCATCCATTACAAATTGATTTTAGGTCAATAAGCTATTTTCAAGGCGGCTACCCATATATATATTAGTGATAGAACAACATTGAATTATGGTCTCTAGATCAGGATTCTTTTCTTGAAAAAAATTTGTCAATCCTTTACCAAACATCTAGGACCTTTTCTTATAATGTGGATCTTCCGTAGAAATATCTATATAATTGTCCTTAGGTGTTTCAAAAAGGTTTTATCAACCTATAATTTAATGGTAAACTAAAATATTTCTCTGATACCATCTATTTCAACCCACCATTTTCATACATTAACATTTCATAAATTTTTCAGAATATATAATACATTATAAAAACAGATTCCTAATTACTAAATTAGCGTAATGCCGTTGAAAAATGGAAATATAAACACTTATCCTTATGTAAGGTACATTATATACTTTTAGGTTCTTCATGACTAAAACCCATATTGTACACATAAAACATAATACATGTTGTCCTAATATGGGGAGTGGAATCATAGAAAGGTGTGACCCTAGAAGAAAATATAATAGTAAAAATGGGATGTATGTATGCCTAAAAGAGAGCGTAAGTGTATGAGAACATGATAATAACATTGGATTATCATACCATTTATATAAAAGAACATAATCATTAATCATTGTATAAATAATGGTATTTCATAAGTCCCGAATAAAAAGAATCTAAAGAACATAATCTATGATATTGTTACACAGGAATAAGACATGGAATTGTGAAACTAAACTCCCGGTTTAGGGGGAAGGCTAAAGAATTCTTATAGAATGAAAACCAAAAATTCCAAAACAATATAAATACCATCCATGTCCATTTTCAACCCCTTATTTCGTGATAAAAATCTTCACTAAAATTGAATGAAGACACATATACGGGATGTAATATCCATTGGATGTTCACTCTAATCACTACACTAATGAACGTTCATATGACAGTTTGAAACAGAAAACATAACATATGTTCCATAAAAATTTATTTTGACATTATGAAGACAATATCCATTCATGCATATGATGAAATCAAATTCCACAAAATATAGATTTAAAGGTTTTCTAGGAAGCACATTCCCATAACAATCAATGATAGACGAATCATTGATATGAGATTAAATCATCATACAATTTGGGCATTTCAATTGTTATTCCATATCTAATAGGTTAGGTGAAATCATAATTATTTAATAAATTTCCTCAAATATGAATGAGATGGTAGATCTATACTAAAATAAGACATTTATAGTTCTATTTTGGATTATATGTTTACCATTGAACACATTTTTTAACACCCATCACCAGCATCATTGATTCCATGAGATTTAACATTTACCCTTTTTTAAGAGGTTGTTGACGTTGATCATTAATTGAAACCCTAAGTGTTTTTCATTGGTTCTCATAATTCCCATCATCCATACAATTAATTAACTAAAGTGTTTAAGGTTAATTTTGTTCAACTTTACCTTTATTTTCATCATCGACCAACTTCTTCACATCATTTCGGAAATCCGTTACTGAATGGTATTGTATTCCACACATAAAAAATTTTTTAGACTCCATGTAAAATTTATTTCTTATATTAATTCAGCACCTATAACATTTAAAATGGATCATATTATTATCTATATGGTTCATGGAATTTCCTCTTAACTAAATAGTTTTATCATTGTTAAAACCATGAGATTGATCTACAACTCTGACCTCTATTTCAACTTTTATGTAACAAAACACAATATATTCAGGGAAACTAATAACTATAAAGAAAAAAATCCTTTTAAGACTTTTAATTAAGGAGTTGAATTATCTATCTACAATACACTATTTTTGGGTAGAAATTACAGAAGTGTACCTCACATGTATTGTAAAATAATCCTCATAGGTACTGATGGAATCCTCATCCTTTTTAATCCAAACAACGAACTCCTCTACCATCATCATATTAAAAACATGAGGAACGTACTTATTGAAAAATATGTTATTGAAATTTTCACAGTCCATGGATTCCATTTGATCTTTCTTCATCGTATTCATGATTAGAGTCCACCACTAGTCCACTTCACCATTGAAATAAAATACACTTATGATTTCTTTCATAGGTTATGAACATTGGAGGATGAAAAAAAACATTTTCTTACTACCAATCCATTATTCAGAAAAATATGTCCATAAGACCCATGTAAATAATGTGGGTGATTCATCATTAAGTGATCAATAAAATGGTGTCCCCTTCATTTCTATTTGGATGCTCATCATAATTCCTATATTGAGAAATTTTTTACATCATATAATTGGGATTTTTCATTCCATTTCCTATAGAATTAGTTTTTTTAAGAGGACAATTGTTTCATTGATAGTAGAATTCACCAATAACTTGGTTTAATTGTGTTACAATCAATAACTAAAAGAAAAATACACAGTGTAAAAAATATTTTAATATTGAGTAACAACATAATCAGGAAATCCCAATCACTAGAAGTCTAAATTATGAGAACTTCTGTAATCTAAATCACCATAGTTCTATCCTATATTATTCATATTCAACTAATAAGAAAATCATTAGTGGTGATTTATGATGAGTTTGTGAATTCTCAAACCATATCCCTAGGGAGTGTCAAATGAGGTGTCCAACATGATGCATTGTGGTCCATCAATTACAAATTGAGTATAGGTCAATAATGTATTTTCAAGGATGTTACCCATATATATATGAGTGACAGAACCACATATAATTAGGTTTTCTAGATCATGATTCTTTTCTTGAAAAAAAGCTATCTCTCTTTTACCAAACATCTAAGACCTTTTCTTATAATGTGGATCATCCTTAGCAATATCATTATAATTGTCCTTAGGGGTTTCAAAAAGGTTTTATCATCCTAGATTACAATGGTAAACTAAAATATTTCTCTAATACCATTTATATCAACCCTCCATTTTCATACATTACCATTTCATAAATTTTTTCGAATATATAATACATTACACAAACAGATGCCTAAAGACTAAATTAGTATAGTTCCTTTGAGAAAATGGAAATATAAACACTTATCCTTATGTATGGTAAATTATATTGTAGAAGGTTCTTCATGACTAAACCACATCTTATAAAATATAAAACATAATACATGTCGTCATAATTTGGGGAGTGGAATCATAAAAAAGTGTGACCCTAGAAGCTCAATAATAGTAAAAATGGGATATATGTATGCATAAAAGTGAGAATTAGTTTATGAGAACATGATAGTAACATTGGATGGTCATACATTTTAAATAAAATCTCATATACATTAATCATGGAATAAATAATGGTATTTCATAAGACCCGAATAATAAGAATATAAAGAACATAATCTATGATATTGTTACATAATAATAAGACATGGAATTGTGAGACTCACCTAAAAATTAATTATAATTATCTATAAACCAGGTCCCATTTACAAAAACATATTAGTACACTTCCTGGGGACTACACCAATTTGGAGGGAAACACCTCCATCTACTATCACAATCCTATTATTTTATGGGATTAGGTTTCCCAGTCTTCCTATAGTGGATCGGGTATCCCCATCATTATATTGAGGCTTGGTTTTCCACATCATACATAGTAAATTAAATCTATTGAAATTAATCAAATCATTATCTATTGAGTAGGAAATATTAAACCAATTTTTTTGATGGATAAATAGGTCCCACCCATGTAATAACGAACACATATATACATGTTCCCCAAAATTATAATTATTTATAACGTAACACATGATATGATATAGGTTTCATAAACTTGTAATCCTATCATATGGAATGGAAAATGATAATATTTTCATAAACATTTCCTAAAATCATAACCCATTAAAATGAGTGGGTTTCATAAGCATATAACTCATGAAATAGAAATGGATTTCATAAAAATGATTCTATAAAAACCTAAACCATTCTAAGAAAGAATATGAATAGAACATTTGAATCATTTTCCCAGAATTGAATGAGTTACACAAATAGATATCATCTTAGGTGGAAAAGAATTTCCTGAAATCCTTTAATTTATATTTTGGGGAAAGTATACATTATTCTATGGAAAATTTTTTAAAAATAAGAAACATTTTCCAAAACATTATTCCTTGATAATAACATTGAAAAAATATAAGTGAGACATTCATAAACATAAAATAATATTCTCGAACAATTTATATTATAATGAGAATAAAATATAATTTTAAAAATAGTATTCAATTTTTTCTAAAACAATGGATTATGAATAAAACAAATTTCTGATGGAAAGGATAAATGAGGTAACATTTTATGAAAGTACTTTTCATAATTAACATTATTAACAAAGAATGAAAATGGTACTAATAAACTAATTCATCATGAGTATCTTCTAGAGAATAAATATCCCGACTTTTCATTAGATAGTGGTCATAAGAGTTCAGAAATTAAATTATAATCATTTATTATTTAAATAATGGATGGGATTGATTTAAAAAACACTCTCCACTTGTTAATGTGGAATAATACTATCCGTTTAAGAAAATGAAAATACATGAAGCATAAAATGTAAATAAACTATAAAATTAATGATATATCATGTAAATTTTCTGTTTATACACATTTTAAAATAATTCAGGGGAATTAAAAAAATAAGTGCATCAACAAATATAGGAAAATTGAGGGAAAACTAACATAATGATCTGGTAAGATTTTACCAGTGAATCCCCATAAAACAGAGATAATAAAATGGATGTGAGAAAAAACCTTAAAATCAAAAATAATAATCATATAATTAATTCATAAGTAGTATATGACGCAACTAAAATAAAATAGTGGTTAATAAGGAATGAGTGTCACATAAATATAATTAAAATGATAAATCCATTACCATATGACTTGACTCTCCTCATACTAGTGAAAAAATCAAATTAAATAAATATTAGATTATTATATATCTATTATATAACACTATTTAATATATCTAATAATGCATATGTTTTTATGAATTTATAGTATATTTTTATAAATAAATCTTTATTAGCATCCCATTTTAGGATGTATCTGTGATGTTTTTCATATTTCTTTTGACTATTTAATATTGATAAACATACATAGATAATGAATTACTTATTTAAATAAATTTAAACATGAAATAAATATCATATATATTCAGTATTAAAATATTTATGATAATATATAAATAATAGAAATATTATATAGAATACATCAATCATAGTAATAGATTGTCATACGTACGCATGAACGATGCTTCAGTTTAATTATCCATTTGAAAAATATGTAAATGATATAAATTTATATATATATATTTATATATATTATAAATCCAATATAATTAATATTTCATATATATAATATACATTTATTCAACCAATCCTTACAACATTACATGTCGATTGGGAAATAATCACATCTATTAGAGGAGGAGGCAGTCCACACATCCATAAATGAAGTGGTGATATATATAAAATTTGATAGAAAGAATGTATGTTTATATAAAAATAACATAAGAATAAATCAACAAAAATATTATATAAATCACAAAAAATTCCCTCATAATGATCAACCATGTTATGTGATAATGGAAAAATGAACAACATTGTTTCGTCTGGCGGTAGTTTAATATACATAGGAATTTTAATATTGTTTCCCATAAGATTTAAGTGTTTATGTGTTAGTAAAAACCTCATAAAAAATACATATAAGTTTATTAAAATAATTATTTCATTTCATCATAATTTTATAATATTAATTTTGGGGTGTGTAATAAAAATAATAAACTGAAGATTAAGGGAGGATATTACCTCTTCGTTTTGTAACTCATGTTGTTTTTAACCAAATTTCGTCCATTGATGGATTTATACCCTAAGGGAGTCTAATAAGATGATTAGGGGTATATTGGGAGGTGATTTGTGCCAGTTTTTGATGTGGTAGTACTTTTTTATTGATTTGAATGTGGGAGGGTGAGTTACTTTTTATAGTGGAGGGGTAGTGGAATTCTTATAAATATAATAATATAAACCATATTGATAGTCATCCCATTAAATAAATTTATTGAAAAAGGTTTCACAATACGTAAATGTGAGTATTTATTTAAAAATATATAGACGATGTCTTTTGGTCAAGTGATTAGGTCATCTGGTCTCTTCAAAAAAATGATTAACTATGAATAAATATTGTTATTACATTAATCATTTTAATTATTTTTAATCACATTTAATAAAATATTTTGTGTTAACTAAGATTAAATTATGATAAATTATAAATTATTCTTATTCCTAATATGAGTTATATTATTCATTCCTAATATAAAAGAACTATCAGAAAATAATTTAATATTTATATTGTAGACATGTCAATACAAAGGGTTTATAATGGAAAATGTTTATTAGTGTACATTTTTTTTAAAACCAACAACACTTTGATATTGGTTACAATTACCTAAATATTATTAGTTGAAATAAAATTTTTTTTATGAAAAATTAAATAAAACATAAACTATATTATTACAGTAAACATTGTTTATAATAAAAAGAAGATTTGAACTCAAATTCTGTATTTCTAACTATTCATTACAAAATGTCCTTTTTTTAGAAAAAACCGAAAAATTCACATTAATATATTTTTGACATTGTGAATTAAAACATAAAGTTTATTTTATAATATTAAATTTATTTATTATGTCTAAATATAAGTTTATTAATTTTTCTATAAGGATATTATAAGAACATTATTTTAGGAAATGTTATTTAAATCATATAAAGAATATTTCTAAAATTGAGTTGATTATTATAATTATTTATTATGTATATGAAAAAATCATAAATAAATAAAATTATTAATATTAATGTTACAATTATTATCTTATTATATTTTAAATGTATTTTTTAAATAATTATGAGAATAAAATTATGATTGGTAGAAAATATGTGTTGTGTATAATGCAAGCCCTGTCGGTTTTGTGTGTAACACAAACATAACATAATATACATTATAATGAAATATTGACATAGATTATTGTGAAATTAAAAATATTAAATAAAAATAATATATTTTAATAAAAAAATCTAAAAATCAATTGATTTTACTATCCTAAATATATTCTATGAATAGTTATGGTGAAAACCAAATGATGTTACATAAAAATGATGTGACATTCTTAAACAAAATATTTTATTTTTTATTATTACATATCATTAAGATCTTATTAAGAATTTATTATATAATATCCTGAATTTTTTTCATATAATGAGATTATATTATCTTATTTTCATTACCTATGTTGATCCATTCTTCAATCAAATTGTATATGAAACCATCAATTATGTGTACGATAGACTACCACATTCTGAATTGAAGTAATTTGTTTTCCATCACCACTATTAAAGTATAGACAAAATGAAATGTTTAAAATATTTATATTATATTTATGATATACCTATATTTATGGAATTATAATATCACATGTACATTCTTACATTTCATTCAATTTTAAATAATATAACAACTCTTGTGTGTTTAGTGGACTAACGCAACACGTAGTGATGCCATTCATTTTTCACAAAAACATTACATGGAATGAAATAATTATAAATTTAATGTATATTTAATATATTTATGTGATTTTATTGACTACAGAGGATTAATATATTACCCACATCTTTATCAAATTACTCATTAATGGAATGATGCACGCACTTATGTGTACATAATACCTAACATCTCCATGAAGGGATATCATTATTTTTACTTGTGTGACCATAAAAATTGATTATATATATAATGAGTAAATATGATATTTATAACATTTATGTCATTATGTAGATGATGGATATATTTAATATACCCATGAAACTGAACTTTCATGATAAATCATGAATAATAAAAAAATGAAATTAATAGCTGATACAATAAAAATAATGATATTCTATTAAAATGAATGTGTTTAAATATTGTAAAAGAATAATATATGATATTGTAAATATTAATATGGTTATTGTGTTTATTTTTTACATACATAAAGTCACAATATAGGTTGTTAAACCAATTTCCAAGAAAAGGATGTTCGAGGAAAAGTACATTGTCTCAATTTCCTTTGATTGAGGCATGCTGTAATATTATGATCATACACTATTAAATAATATATGAACTACTCCATTTGATATGTAATTACATGATACCATAATAATTTGGGAAATTTTAATTTTAAATATTTATCACTTTATCCTAGGTAATTTGACTTGAAAATTATCATTTTGTAAAGAATTTCGATAATGAATTTCTTTTAATATTGCAATATTACATTTTCATTGACATTAATATTTCAAGATTATTTGTGTAATGAATTATTAATACTAGTAATATGATTTCAAATATTTAAATTTTTATTCATATTTGATTCCCTAAATCGAGATATTGGTCAATTATCAATTCAATAGAATTATTTAACTTTTAATTTCACAATGTCATTTCATTCATGATTGATTTTGCTTGAATTTCTATCTAGTGAAATGATTTTTTTACTAGATGATTAAAATCTATAATTTTCTTCTAATTTTTTTGTAAAGTATATTTCCAAATAATATTATCATTTTTTACAATCATTAGTCGTTAAATTTATTATGAAAATGTTTTTTATAAAATCCAAAATCAATTATATCTTCGGTCGAAATTATTTTTTCATCCAAATCCATGTTTTCATAAAATGTTTTCAGAAATATTTTCACATTCTCAATATTAATTTTTAATTTCCATTTTTCAATTTTTTTAGATTTTTTTAAAAATAATTGAAAGGAATTTTTTTTCTTATTCTGATCAAGGATATTTTTACCCATTTACAACTCTGTAAAAGAAGTGTTTCCATACATATAAATCATTAATTAAATTGATTGTTTAAAATATAGGGAATGAATTTTAAATAAGTAAATGTTTTAGGATTCATTATTGATATCCCAAGGATATATTAGTAGTTTCAAGATATTTATCAATTTGGTTGAATACATTAAATGGGTTTCTGGTGTATATATACAAATCTGTTTTTAAACTATATTTTAAATGGTCTCGACAGTAGATGTATCTTGATACCTAAGATCATGATTTAAAATAATTTATCATTTTATTCGTCATTAATTTAATTATCATTGTCCATTATCTTTTTTAAATTTATATTATATAGGAATGCATTTCATACTAAGTTCATTAACAAAATTTCTTGTGTTTTCAGTTATTTATTTTTCTATATTGATTATCATTATCCATTTATGACAGTCATATTATTAATTAGGTGTAATGTTTTTTAATGTACCTAGAAATGTTGATTATTCTTGAATTTTTTATTTGGATTTTTTTTCTCATTTATAATAACACATTGAAATCTAAAAAAAGAATATTTTCATTGATAGCATACACCACATGCAAAACATAAAATAGAAGAAAACAAAGCACCATAATTCATTGTGGTATAATTCATTAGGCATAAATTAAATATCAAAAATATATGGTGTTATACAAAATATTGAATAAGTCATTTATTACATAAACAATTCATTTTGTCTTGGGTGGCAGGAAACATAGTGTTTAATTGAAATTTTATAAACTATTAAAATATTTTAAATTTTTATTAAAATTATAAACTAGCCATACCCTAGAGGTAAGGGCTCTTTGTTGACATACAAGAGACCCAAGTTCCTAAACCAAGTAGAGGTGAATTTCTGGGGGTACTGTAGTAGTACTATAGAAGTTTCTATAATAGTTGTTGTAGTAGTTACTATATGTGTACTGTAGTAGGTACTGTATAAGTTGCTATTCTTTACTATTGCAGCCAAAACTATTCACCAGATTTGGGCCTTCGACCCACCAAAGGCCTTCGGTCCGTAGGGCCTTCGGGCCATTGACAGCATGGAGTAGACCAACTCAGAAAAAGAAATCCCCAGAACAAGATCAGATCATCAATAATTGCAGTAAACCAAGAAGAGCTAACTGGATTGGAAGAATGAGAGGGTACGACAACCGCTATCAGGACCCGGCACTGTGCAACTTAGTACATGGACATTCTAGAAGATCAGTAATGCAAGGTGCGGAGCTTGGATATCAATATTGTTGAAGTTGGGGAGGGGTAGTTCTAGTGGGTTGGGATTATGGGTCATATATTGGGCATGTTATGCCTATGGGCCTTCAGGCCATCTATTTCAAGTCAGGTGGGTATGTTTGCCTTAGGACTACAGGTTATGTATGAGTTCCCCTTCAACCCTTAAAATGCGGATTATATATAATAAAATAAAAAAAAATTCATTCAAAAAATTCAAAAAATTAATGAATATATAAATTTTAATGTCCTTTATTGGTTATCTATTGATTATAAATAATAATAAAAATCATTTGATGGAAAATAATTTCTTTTCTAGAAATTTTATTTTTTTGGAAAAGATGGATTACTTTCGCATTGGTCACCTAATTGAAAAATATTATTTACCAAATTAATAAAATAAATGGGAAAAAATAACATAATTTTTTGAATCATCATATCAAAATCATCTTAAGTGCTTTTTTGGCTTTTCCTGAATTGAGACATTTTTTAATGAATTCTGAAAATAATATATTTTAATTGATAACTACATTTTCATTCAAATTTTATATAATGTTTCTTTATATTTTTAATTGGATTTAATGTTCTATTTTTTAAATTATTTTTCAATTAATATATTTTTTAATCGAATATTAATTTTTTAATAAAAACATGGTTAAAAATTAAACATTTCTAATTTAAAAACAATATTTGTCATCGTGTGTTGCAGATTAATATTAAATTAAAATTTTCACTTATTTGAATTGAATTTGAAAAAAGTATTAAATGTTTTGTGTTAAAAAAAATTATAATTTCTAATCCATTATAAATTTTTTCAACAAAATGATTATTGAAAATTAGAAAAAATTAATTTTCATGGTTATGGTAAAAATGTTTTTAATATGGATTCAAACAAAAAGGTGAAAGTTAAAAATTCACCTACCAAGATATCATAAACTATTTATATTTTAATCTTCTTGCATCATATCTAAATGTTTTTATAATGGCCCATTTTAAATTGTTTTTAATGATAATAAAATTTTTTATGATTGAATCTTTTCAAAATATTATAATTGATCACTAACCTCACTTATAAAGTCCACCCATATCCTCTAATATGCACACATTCACACCCATTTGGTATGAATAATACAAACCAAATTCATATCCCAATTTCCCTAAATTCATCATAGATGAACATGTTTACTAAATTGACCATATTATGGATTTTTTGTGCAAACCTAAGGAGAAAACCAAAAAAATAGATAATGTTCTTAACCAAGAATTTTTATTTAATTGTTAAACCCACATATTTCAATTAATATTAAAATTTATTTCATAATAAAATAAATATATTACATAATGTATGTTTTTTATTTTGCGTTCATGACCTAAAACCATATTCACTTCCATAAAATGTCATATGATATCATCATTCATGTGTATAACATACTACAACCTCATGAATATATTCCATTCATTTTTTACATTTCCAGCTATAATAGTTGGTATAATGATTGATAGTAACTATTAATATGATATTTATTACAAAATTAGTCCTCTATTTTCATTATATTATATATACATTTTTTACATATCATTTCATAGATTGTTAAAAAATGTCATTTGTGTGTATAGTGGAATACGACCTCACGATGTGATGTAATAAATTTGACACAAACTATTTACAATGAATGTGATATGGATTATGCTAGTAATTATATGTCATATTAATGAAATAATTATGTTATTAATGTAATATTTATAATTTTTTAATGATAAATCATTACTTTGCAGCTTTATATATGCACTGGTGAAAAATGGAAATGTAACTCATGTGTATATACGTCCTACCATCTATGTGATCATAACGTGAAACATTTTTCATAAAAATATTTCATAAGATTATTTAAATTAATAATTGATATATAAATAATATAAATATTACAAAATTATTATACTTGAAAGTATATAACATTATAATATATACTAGAAATGAGTATTTTAGGAAAAACCACACATGGGAAAAAAGACAAGTAACACATGAAACAATTAAAAATAATCAGATATTATTAATAATCTAGAGATATTATATTATAAATATTTATATGGGTATATAAAAGGCTAATAATAATTTTAAAAACACTTAATGGGATTTTTAAGCATGTTTAACCTAAAGGAAGTGTAAGGTATACAATTTCAGCTTTACTCCATTTCACTGAGGAAGATTGTGATTCTATGGAACATGTTTCCCTTATATAGTGTAATTAAATCCCCATTAAATATAATATCATGAATTAAGATTACAAATTATTTAATATTTTAAATTTTAATTATTTCATCAAATAGTATCTGAATTGAAAAATACCATGTGGTAAAGAGTTTTGTAACCCAAATTAATTTTATTTCACTGTATTACATCTTCATTGTAATTTTTATTATTATATTAAGTGTATAGATAAAAATTTATTATCATATTATATATTTAGTTTTTTTATATTGATAATAATTTTTTTCACATATTGAATGATTGATTAATTATCACTTCAATGTCATGATATATTCATGGATTAACATCAGAGTCTATTTTTATTTGAGATTTTATATTCTTGAAATTACTTTTATGGAAGTTATTTAATAGTATATTAGTATAAATTTTCATTTTATTATACATTGGTTATCAATTAAATATAAAATTTACTGTACAATTTATTTTGTCTCTTGTGCTTATAATTGTTAACATAATTTTTTTTAAAAATAAAACTTCATTGATCTCTTTGGTCAGAGATACATTTTTTCAAAACCATATCATCTAAAAAAATTATAAAAATGTTTTCTAAACATTTTATATTATTTATTAAACAATTTTTTACCCAGTTTTAGTCATTAATATTTTAAAATGAATCTTCTTGTCATTTTCTAGAAAAATAAGCTTCCAATATTTTTATATTGCAATGATATTTTTTTAACATGCATAACATGTCCAAAATAACCCACCATCATGACCAACATTCATTTATAGATACCATTATAGGTATAAATAGTTATGTTTTAATGAAATAGTTTTTCTGAATATTCTAGAAATTATTTTTATTTAAATGTGATTTTTAAAGAAAATGATTTCAAAAATGTTTTATATTTTTTTAAAAAAAAATTAAAAATTAAATGGACTTTCTCACAATGTTATTTTTGATAATATTATATTCATAAAATAAAAGACCATTATATTTCATATACTCACTAGTAATATGTTTCATTGATACCATCTTTATTTTTTCTTTTGATGGTTTATTATTATTTTAACCAATTATTTAATTGACATTTAATTCCTTGTTTCGTTTTTTTATGTCATTAACTAACCGAGGAATTATTAAATTTCATGTGATAATTGAAAAATATATGCCCCATAAATAGCTGTATTAGATATCATGGAAATATTTATTACTTTATACTTTTATCATTTATACAAACTATTTTCAATATTGAATGTCATATTTTTGTCTAGGGAAAAATTGTTAAATTAGTATTCTCTACTAAATAAGAGTATTTGAATATAAGTATTATTCTTTATTAATTGAATAAAATATTTAAAATATGATGAATTAATTTGAAATATTAGATGCATGTGGTGCATGGTTAGTGTTATACCCTTGATGAGTCAATTGTATCAGAAGGTGAATATTTAAGAAAGCATTAAACATGGGTTTTACTATATTTTAATCTGTTTTGGGGAATGTACGAATGACAATATTATCTTATTTCTAAGATACATGACATTATATTATTAAATCAATCCTTCATACAGAATATAGTAATTATTATCCATGAAATTTTCATAGTGATATTATATATACAATCATTTCATTATGAGGTTAATGATTAAATGGATATTGTTTTATGTTATTTACCTTTCCTTATGTATTATGATTTATCCTCTTATTTAAATCGAATGCCTTATGATTTATTTTCATTACCATATTTATTATGATTATTCAATCATGAAATATTTTATTGTTCTAATTAATTATTATTTATTTGAGCCCACCCTTATTTTTTCCATTCCCCATCAACACATGAAGTTTAATATGATTTATTTTAAAGGATATTCTAGAGGGAATACTATTATTCTTGAACAAAAATTACTTATTAATTTATATTTTCCAATACATTGTATGACTTAGCTGTGTATGTAGTTTACCCCGACTACTAAAATATTCTTTACTTTGGTATGAAATTCATTAATAATTATTTAAATGTAATAATGTTGACACAAGCTCCCGTCTATTGGGGTCGAGATTTGCTATTGTTTTTTACATCCCTTATTCATTATGAATAATGATCCGTGAAAGCCCTTGGTGTAATTAACCCTTACTGATCATCTCAAATCACTCTATTTTTCATTAATTTCACAGGAATCAAGAATATATACTACGAATTATATGCAAGGATATACTATAAAGAATAATTTCATTATAAAAAATTAGATCCTTTCGATTTGAAATGTTATATGGGAATCATGTGTTTATAATTTTTACCAATACAACTAAACTCATTATTTATTTGGGAATTAATTCCATATATCTAATGCTAATGTAATAAAGAAACACAATAGTTCTAGGTTACTATAGTTATGGTCATTATAGATTATACGTATGTAATTTCTATTAAACTTACATCCATTGTATAAAGAAATTAATACATGCCTTTCAAATATTTTCTGATTTTTTCATAAGACACAACTGACACCCCTACATTGTTCATCCACAATTACAATTTACAATGAAGACTATTTTCATTAACATGGTGAAGTTACTTTTTTAGAAAAATATTGTTTAATATAATTCATTTTATTATATCTATATGATTATTCTTCTTGGTAATCATAACTGTAGGACAACACTAATCGGATTAACATATGAAATGATAAACTAAATAAGTCCCCTTTTGATTCTATGAATCCCAAAATATCAAATATATTATCCTAAATATTTATCTATGCATTACTTAAAACTAAAATTTAGGTTTCTCTATATTTGTCGGTACATTTTCCCATGAAATAGTCCATAGGTTCTATATAATTTAATGAAAAATATTTTTTATCCATTGCATTGATATCATAAATTTGTCCTTCATTATTTATGTTAATAAAAAATAATTTCTCCATTATGAATCTAACCATTTATGATGGATGTTATATAAATATATATTCCACTTTTTTCATTACAACTTAATTAACATTGTTACCACTATGAAGATTTACTATTCTATAAACATAGATTGGATGAGTTTTTTAGAAAATAAGTATAATAATCACGAAATATACCATTAAAATAAACCTAGTATAATAGTTTTCCCATATTTAAACTCACTAACATCTCTAAATTTAATTTCACATGAGTCTTTAATAAAATTCAATCACCTATAATTCTAAAATAAATTAATTTATATAGACAATAAGGAACCTAACATAACCATCTCATAATTAGCAGATTCTGAACATATATGAATATATTTAAAATTCCATGTTCTTTATGTTTACAGTTTTTGAGGATTAATATATATGTCAAATAATAATACAAAAATGCTTATTATCAATATTCATTTTAACACAAAAACACTTTTCCTAAAAATTATATATACTTGATTCAATAAATATCAGCTCAAAATGAATTTTTACTTCAATAGTGTACATAATGATCCAAAAAAAATTGACATGTCATGGGTCATCCCCTGGAGCCCGTGTCGTGACTACCCCAAGACCGCCTTCCATAGGCCAGGGGCTGGAGACTAAAACCAGAAGGCATATTCTCTATAACTGGGAGGGAATTTATTTTATAACATGTAAACTCATGTAAACATACACCCAACAAGATACTAACACAAGCATACTATATAACAAAATGAGTGTGGAATGTAAAAGAGGCCAGAAAACAAGACGAACTATAAAGATACAAGTACAACTGAAATAAAATACAACCGAAGAAAGAGAAAATACAACTACTGGATCGTCCTTCTTGGTACCTACCTGAAGGGTAGGTACATATCGCCTCCTCAGCACTCCACATCCCCCCGTCTCTTCTGTGTACCAACACTATATATGGTCCACCTCTGGGTACTGTCTTGTCCCGGTACCCTTGTCCGTAGTCAGTGTTGTCCATCCTCTATATCCTACACAATAAGGTATGAGCATATCCCGAGTAGGGTTGAGTATAACGATACATAGTAGGGACCCCGAGACCCTCAAGGTCTCTCAAAATCCACCAAGGATTAACCAAAAATTATGAAATAAATAGATATCACTACTTAGGTATATGCCCATACATATACCTAAGTTATCAATTCATTCATCTCAATCATGAGGAGATATAGACTTATAGACACAACTCACACCAGGTATATCATTAGGTATAGTAGTAGAGATGATTAAATGTAACTACTGAATTATCCTACTCCGTTAAGAGGATCTACTACTAAACTGCACATAATTGTTAATAGCTGACCCACACAGGATCCCTGGAGCTGACCCACATAGGATCAATAGCAGCTGACTCACACTGGATCACTAGGAGCTATCCCACATAGGATTTTTAGGAGTTGACCCACATTGGATCACTCGAGCTGACCCACATAGGATCGCTGGGAGCTAACCCACAGAGGATCGCTTAGAGTTGACTCACACAGGATCGCTAGAGCTGACCCACAATGGATTTCTCAGAGCAGACCCACCCAGGATCACTAGGATCTGACCCACAAACATTCACTAATAGGTGACCGATACAGGATCACTGGAGCTGACCCACACAGGATCGCTAGGAGCTAACACACATATAATCACTAGTGCTGACCTACATATTATTTCTAGGTGCTGACGCACAATGTATCGCTAGTATATATCCCAAAAAAGATTTCTATTAGCACTTTCTTCATTAAATATAGCTATTGGGTTTCCTCACTAGGCTTTCTCATCTCTGGAAAACCCAGTTGCTGTCTGTGACGAGAAGAGTTCTCCTAGCTATCCTGTGCGGGTCGGCTCCCAGCGATCATGTGTTGGTCAGCCTCCAACTATCCTGTGTGGGTCATCTCTAGCGATCCTATGTGGGTGAGCCCCTATAGATCCTATTTGGGTGAGCTCTTGCAATCCTGTGTGGGTCAGCTCATAGCGTTCGTGTGTGGGTTAGCTCCTTGTGATCCGATGTGGGTCTGCTCTGAGAGATGCTTTGTGGGTCAGCTCCCGTGATCCTATGTGGGTCAGCTCTTAGCGATCCTATGTGGATCATCTCCTAGTGATCATGTGTGGGTCAGTTCCAACAATCGTGTGTTGGTTAGCTCCTATAGATCTTCTGTGGGTCATCTCTTAGTGATCCTATGTGAGTCATCACCTAATGATCATATGTGGGTTAGCTCCAGTGATCCTACAGGGGTCAGCTCCAATCGATTCTGTGTAGGTTAGTACCAGAGCCTCTTAACAGAGTATGATTATTATTAGTTACATATAATCATCTCTACTGTTGTAACTAAAGATATACCTTGTGTGAGATGAGTCTATACCTCTGTGTTTCCGCATGATTGATATGGATTACTTGATAATATATGTATATATATGGGCATATACCTATGTAGGGTTATATGTTGATTTCATACTTCGGGGTTTATCCTTGGCGGATTTTGAGAGACCTTTAGGGTCTCTGGGTCCCAACTAAGTATCATTATACTCCCCCCTGCCTGGGATATGCCCGCACCATGTTGTGATGGATGCAGGCGACAAACAACGCTATCTGAGGATGAGGGTACCTAGACTGGATGGTACCTGGAGGTGGATCATACGGCATGTCAATACGCAGAGGATATGGGTGTATGTGGAGTGCTTAAGAGGTTATCTATACCTACCCTTTAGGTCGGAACCCCATAGGACGATCTAGTAGTTGTATTTTCCCTTTATTCAGTTGTATTTTATTTCATTTGTACTTGAATCTTTACCATTGGGATTGTATTGCAACCACATTTACTTTTAGCACTTTTTTAATATAGTTTTATTGTGTTCGTATCTTGTTGCGTGCTTGGTAACATGAGTTTACTGGTTATAAATGAAATGCCTTCCCAGTTCTAGGAAATACGCCTTTCAGTGCTAGTTGCCAGCTCGTGGGAGATGGATGGAGGACTTGGGGAGTCATGGTATGGGCCCCAAGGGATGGGTCATGACACAATTGGTATCATAGGTGGTATGCAGCCTTAAGTGCGGTGCCCTGCCTAGGTAGGGATGTAGATCCCACAAAAAGAACGTTGGGCTCTAAAGGGGGGGGGGGGTTATTGTAACACCAAAAAATTATAAAGGGAAAAATGGCTAAATTATATGATTCATGTCAACAAGGTGCACCTTCCTTTTCAAGAACCTACTTGATTAGAAATCCACTGTTAAGTGTGCTTGGCCAGGACAAGTGATCAGGATGGCCGACCTTCTTGGAAGTTTCCAAGGGCGTGTGTGAATGAAGAAAATGTACAATTGAAAGGACAAGTGATGTCATGTGGGGACTATAATTAGTTATATGACCCATGCGGGCACATGGGTGGTCCCCATAGTGGGGACCATGTGTCTGTGGGGAAACTGGTGGAACCTGGCACGTCGAGACCAGACAACCATGTTAAGGCGTGGTGTTTGTGTTGTCACCGGGGCCATGTTGTCAAACAAAATCACTTGTAAATTTTGAGTACAAAAATTAAGTATAATCAAGGGAATAAAAACGTAACAAACATATTAGTTCATGGAAATACATGACCATTCCAGAAGAAATACAATTTACAATACCCACAAGATTATGAAGTTATCTCAAACATTAAATTTGGTGAAATAAATGTGGTTTAATAACGTATATTCGTATGAAATAATGAATACAATGAAACAATCAAGATGTATTATTGTGAAATTATAATTATACATTACTATTCATTGGTGATCATCTATAATGGAATAACATAACTATATAATGCCAAAATTTCAACTCTTTATTATTATTCATTTTGTAATGAATTGTGGGGATACATCATAGTCTCACCAATCAGAATCTAAAATTTTTAAGAATTACATGATGCATTCACAAATAAAATATGGAATTTTAACCCATAAGAATAATAATCAATGTTATGTTATTAAAATAGAATGAATGATATATAATGTGTCATACAATTCAATATTGAATGCATGATGAAAATGTAGAATATAATATATAAAAATAAATATCCATAAGAAGATATCAAATAATATTCATATTTTAATTTATAGAGAGTTTTGAGGAAATGAAATATACAATAGAATAACTAATTCAATATAAATCCCCCACATCACACATGCTTCAATGTGAATTTTTTCAAAATAAAAAAATGTGGTAGAGGACATGGACTAGTTATGTTTACATCAAATTGGGTGTGAATAAATTGACCACTCTATTTATAAATTATATTTTTTAATAAAAAATGGTGAAAATGTTATTATTATTTAAATATATAGTAGAATATCATAGACTTGTCTAATTTATAAAAATATGATTATGGAGAGATGGAAGTCACTATTAATAAATTTTAGTTGAGAGGATTATTATTTATCATGTAAGACATTCACCTAAACTAGATTATCAACTAACATAAAAATGTATATACACCCTGTAACCTACCATTCTCTCTACAACTTCTTTAATCAATGAAAAGATATATGAAATCATCAAAAAATTATTTACTAATGAAAGGCCTATGGAATTCTAATGGTGAACACTAAAACTCTTTACAACGGTTATCCTCCAAGATCATATGGATTAGAATATCTTCACATGTATGGTTCATTAAGACCTATACACATGTCCTTCTTATATATGTAGATATAAAACATGGTCAACAACACATTATTTTAATGAAATAATTATCCAAAACACATATAATGTTCTTGAAATAGAGGCTTATTTTTAATATTCTCTATCCTATCTTCTTTACATCCTATAATTTATTTATATTCTAAAAATAATATATCAGGAAAAAAATATAGATTCATTATTTTAATCTCCCCAAATCATTATTAGTTGTGTTCTTATCATTTGTATATTTTTTCTGATTTTTTTAAACAAAAAAGTAATTATGGGATAATAATATTATTAAAACGTCACCGGTAAAACCCCCCAAATACATACGATTACTTCCTTTAGTTACATTTGAATATTAAAATCTCATAATCTCTAAAAAGCTTACTATATTTTAATTATATTATAGTATCATAGTACATAAATTCATTCATTATTTAGTGAATAGTTATATGATGTGGAACATCATTGTAACACCCCGAGCTTCCACGATACGCTTCTCTTTCAATAATGCAATAGCTTGCATTGTATGCAAGTTCGACATTCTAACACACCGCAACTAATCAAAATAGCCATTATGAATAGTAATACACACTTTTTGAAATTATATATATTTTATATTTCGAAATGGACTTCATTTTTGGATTTGGAATGTCAAAATTATCCTATGTATAATTTTTTGTAATTTTCTGAGAACTTCCAAATTTTTATGAATAGTGAAAAATACTTAAAAACAACTTTTTTAATCAAAATGATTTATAGTGATAAATTATACTATTGAGTGGTTTTAAAGTATAATTAGAATATATTTTTACCATTATATCCAATGGTGGTCATTAGAATTAATTTCACTTTGAAATTGGACATAAACAATTGTCAATCTTTTGATATATATTGTTTCTAAAAAACACGCTATTTGTTCGGACAGCGGGAATTAATTATAAAATTAATTAATGAAACATATATGTTTGGAAGTTTGTAAAATAGTCATCATTTTTGAATTCGGAATATCAATTATATCTTAGGGTGAAATTTTGACATTGTTCTGAAAAACTTAAATTTTTAATGAATTGTGAAACCACTAAGTGGTAGTTAAAAAACTGATTTTTTGTTTAAATGAAACATTACCACTTCTGTGATTTGACTTTTAAAAATAATAAATACATGTTTGTCATTAAGAAGTAAAATTTGGTTCAATGAGATTAAAATAATTTTTTGGTGAATAGTAACTTTTATGTTTAATTAATCGCGATTAAAGGTATTTAGTGTAATTTAAGGTAACGATAATGTTATAATAATAACAAATGACCTTTACACTTGTCCTACCCCTATTGGATGAGTCATGGACGACCAAGATAATCCCTGGGTCAACTTGGGGACCCCATGGAGCCACTTTGGTAGGAAATTGACATAAATTACTTTTATTTAAAGTTAAAATAAAGATGTCACAAACAAAAGTTGTTTTACTAAAACAATTTTTAAATGGGGTTATACAAGTCATATTTTTTTACTATAAATTTTAATTAGAAAGATAAATAGATTTAATACATCATGATTTTTTTTTATAATTTTTATACATTAAATAAAGTAAATTATTTATGACACCATGATGATGCAGCGATTACCACATTAATTAACGATTTTAATAAAATGAAAAGATAATGTAAAATCCAAGGCATTCACTTGTCCAAAACCTATTAGATGAGTAGATTTCTAACCCTTATCACCTTATCCTAGATTTATATAAGTGTGGGACCTTTAGAATCTGAAAAGCATTGTATAATAAAGTAACATTTCATTACTTTCCAAGAGTGCCCCTCCTCTCCACTTATAAAAGTCCCCATCCTCTAACACCTTATTCACACTTTCAAGCCATTTGGCTCGGCCAAACTCTGCCCAAATACTCTCCCAACTTCCCTAAATTACTCCTAGAAGCCTCAGTTTGGGAAGAAGTCTTCCCAAGGAATCCCTTGGCTCAAATAAATAGAGTTACCCAATTTTAATGTAATGTCTTCTCTTGTATTGTTTTATTTTATTTTTCTTCTCCAACCCCCTAAACTCTTTTTATTCATTTCTTTTGTAAAAACATCAGTATCCTAAATATACTAGGATGTTTTTATAAGAAGTATTTGAGCTACACTTACACACACCTACATCTAATGGTTAAAGAACATACTGTTTCTGTGGATGGCGAATTTATGCCCCACGAAACGATGATTGTTCAACACTCATATAACACCTTCAAAGGTGGCCATTAAGATGTCACTATATTTATATATATGATATATAATATGTTTATGTTTTACTTAAGCTTATTTATTTTTCATTTATGACTTACCTTTATGATTTCCATTATGGGTAAACGTGATATTTTCATTTTAGGAAGTGCGGACTACCGCCCCCTAAAAGTGATTTGAATCGTTAATACCATATGTGGGATGTATAAAGGATGGATTAAATTGTATTATAAACTATATTATACTGGAATTATATTATACCTTTATATAATTTTGATTTCATTCCATTAAATACGAAATATAAATGAAAGTAGCGTTCATGCGTACGTACGGCTTACCGTCTCCATGAACGGTGCATTTCATTTCTTACCTCTATACATTTTGGAATATTATAAATGTATGTATATACTGGATATATATGAGATATATGATATCTATATCATGAATATAATTCTGGATATAGTGGATATTTCACCACATGAACAACTTGTAATAATAAGAAGTTTAGTTTTGACTCAAGTACCAAAGATAGACAAAACGGTCGTTATTAACTTAAATAATTACATAATGTTCATAACAATGGTAATAAGTGATATTAAAGGAATGAAAAACTTGAAAAGTTTATTAAGAAACTATAAATTAACTCTAGTTTATTATTAAAGAGATTAAAGAACGATCGAGTCAAGTTGGACACGAGGTAAGGGAATTTCTTAACCAAATTTCCAATCTTTGGGTTAATATCCTACTTTCAAATAATGTCATGATATTATTATGTCCTATATTGTATTTTTACTTTATTTATGTGTAATTATAGTGAATACACATAATAGATCTGTTTTGTTTTTTAAAAAAAATGATCTTTGTGAGGGAATTTGTCTCAATCTCCTTTCATTGAGGCATATTTGTTTTTATACACAACTTTCCTTTATACGGTGTATAAACCCCTTTGACATTTACGTTTATTCAAAAGGAATCTTTTTATACGAAGTGTTTTACTAAACGAAAAAAAGGAATTTTTTTCTTGTCGTACGTATGTGGCGACAACGACTTCTTCGCTGCCATGTCCATTATTTGGGTTTCGGCTTCCTCTACAAGCCATAACTTTTTTAAAATGAAAAATAAATTCCATGTTTTAATTTTCTTTTATTTTGGTATTGAAAATTGTTTTGAAAGTGTTTTTATTATATCAATGTGTTATATTGATATCTTGTGATTGAAATGTGGAAATGTTATGTTTCCTTTATGCATATTTTATGTGATATGATTATATTATGGTTTATGATATGTTTAAACATGTTCATATGAGGAATGAATTGGACATAATAAGTGACAGGTGGAGCCCTCTATAGCTCCTCGATGAATATATTGGTCTCTTGAGACAAACTAGTGTCTTGGCACGAGGCCTTGACAAAAATTATTTGTAGTCTTGGCATGAGGCCTTGGCTACGTGGTTATGATAGTCTGGAATTATGCATTCCATAATTATGAAAGTGGTTATTGATATTTCATGTGATTATTCGACTAGTATAATATCCATGTGAGTAAGTAAATGGCATTATTTTATTTTACTTTTTCCATATTATGCTAAAGTTCACGTTTAAAAGGCTTTTGTTTTAGTTATACATTTCTTTAAATGTTAATGTTTATTTATGAATGCTTCCGCTATATTGTTATCCTTACTGAGCATCTGAGCTCACCCCTTTCAATGTTTTAATTTTTCCAAGATGTGAAGAAGTATATTATGAATGACCTGCAGGGATAATATAAGGGGATATGAAGAGAAGATGTTGTAGTTTTGTTTTACTTTATGATGTAATGTAAGACTTATGAATGTTTCTAGTGTTTCCAAGGCTACTAAACTAATCGGTCATTCGAGACATGATCTTTTGTGATCATGCCAATGGTACGAAATAATGCACCGACTCTGGGTAGCTGGGGTCGGGGCGTTACAGTTGGTATCAGAGGCAGTTTAGTACTAACCTTGGATGCTATATTTACATAAACTCTTATTTGAGCACCTAGCCCGACGATAGGCTTTGAGGATTAGTATAGAAGAACATCCTAGAATTTTGGTATTATAGAGATTTTGTGAGTTTTCCGAGAAATACATCCATGTCTGGATACGAGCAGGTAGAGGCGGCTCTGGCACAGATGTACCTAGGGGTAAAACCTGAAAACACCGCTTTGAGCTAGACTCGAACGGGAACTGGTGCACGACAACGGGCCTTGCTGCACACTTGGTTACGACACTCCCGGGGAAGGAATGTGAACTCTAGCAATACATATGATCCAAAGCGTAAGAAGGATCATATCTTTCATGGTATTAAGGCAACATTTAGAAGGGAATTAATCTCCCATGTGTTCTCAACATATGAAGAAATAGTATCATGTGTTAATAAGATAAGTAAATAATTCTATGAGTCTTATGGCTTTGAAGGGAAGAAAGAGATGAAAAGGTTGGAAGAGAGAATGATGGAAAAATAGACGTGGGAAATGAAGAATTTTCTAATATGTGATAACTGTGGGAAGAAACACCTTGGAACTTTCTTGAAGGGAATGAGAGTTTTTTATAAGTGTGGAGAAAAAGGACACCAAGTGCGTGACTGCAAGGGTAAGAAAAAGGTTTCAAATGTACAATGCTTCACCTACAAGGAGTGGGGACACTATGCAAACCAATGTCCAAATCATCAGAGTGTTCCCCAAATGATGTTATTGGATAATAATAAAGTTATGATACTACCAAAGATGAGGAGGAATGATTATAGTTCTTATGTTGTTATTAAAGAATTTTTTAATTTTAGTGTTGTATCAATGATATACGGGTTATAATAATTATGGAGTATATAAGGAATGAACTGCAGTACTATTTCATCAAGGACTTGAGATTGTGTGGAACCAAGAAAATTGATTCCACAGTAGGTTAATTTTTTGGAAAATATATGGTTGAGAGAAAGATAAACCATAATATGGTTCTGATACCGAGATAGTGATTTTGGAATAAGACATTATTGATTTGGATAAATTATATTGGATATTCTTAACTTCCTTGAAACTGATTGATGATTTGTATACATTTTTGGACAGGAAGAGTATATCTAGTATTCTATAAGGAATAAGGGATCATGTTAATTCAGGATGTTGCAGTGTTTTAAAAGAATACATTATGAAGGTGGTCACGTGTTGTTACACGGAAAAAAAGGGGATCTTCATTATGTTTACCTTCCTCATAAAATTTGGACTGTGAGTTGGATAGAAGTATTTTGGATAACTATAAAGGTTGGAATGGATTAAGTTGAACCTTGGATAGTAATGTTAAAGGTTTAAACCTTTCTGAATATTATTTTTGGAATATTATAATAGTCTTAGAAAAAGGACAACCTTCAGGTTGGGTGATAAACCATCTCTTTGGACAAAGCTGCAGGAATCGAACCCACAACCATATTGCGATAGGCCTTTATGACCTACCACTGGCCTACAGGAAGTCCCTGGTTATTACAAAATAGTTTTCGTAATCTAAATGGTATGTGTTAATATTTTGAACCTTGTACGATTAGGATAAATATAATATTTTTGAGTTCTATTATATTTTTGAGTGAAAGATATGTTTTTCGTAGAAATTAGTTGAAGGTTGAAACTCTACTTGTCAAGCATAAATATATATATATATACCTATACCTTATTCTATGAATAAATTAATTCTTAAACTTTAGTAAAGGGATATTAAAACAAAAAAATGTGTTATCCTAATACCATATGTCTTGTTGAACTGATGATATTTTAAATCAACATAGATTGAAGCCTTTAAGGCCCTCAATTTGACACTTGTTTTTGATTGATGACCTCAATCACTCCCTACAAATATTTACGTGTTTCCTCCAATTATTTGTCTCTAATTTCCACCAATGTTTTCCTAATCAAGATCATAATTGGGTGGTGACTTTTTCATTTCCCTTTCCCTCTTATTAAGGCTAAATTTTATTAACCTTATTTCCGATGTGGCTATTACACAAAGGTATTTTCTATTTTCAACATTTTATTTTCAAAGAAAAATTTCAAATTGCGAGAACACAATTTATTGAAGGAGGGGAGAATGTAACACCCCGAGCTTCCATGATACGCTTCTCTTTCAATATTGCAATAGCTTGCATTGTACGCAAGTTCGAGATTCTAACACACCTCGACTAATCAAAATAGACATTATGAATAGTAATACCCACTTTTTGAAATTATATATATTTTATATTTCGAAATAGACTTCATTTTTGGATTCGGAATGTCGAAATTAGCTTATGCCAAATTTTTTATAATTTTCTGAGAACTTCCAAATTTTTATGAATAGTAAAAAATACTTAGAAATAACTTTTTTAATCAAAATAATTTATAGTGATAAATTATACTATTTAGTGGTTTTAAAGTATAATTAGAATATATTTTTACCATTATATCCAATGGCGGTAATTAGAATTAATTTCACTTTGAAATTGGACATAAACAATTGTCAATCTTTTGATATATATTGTTTCTAAAAAACACGCTATTTGTTGTGATAGCGGGAATTAATTATAAAATTAATTAATGAAACATATATGTTTCGAAGTTTGTAAAAGAGAAATCATTTTTTAATTCAGAATATTAATTATATCTTAGGGTGAAATTTTGGCATTGTTCTGAAAAACTTCAATTTTTGGTGAATAGTGAAACCACTAAGTGGTAGTTAAAAAACTAATTTTTTGTTTAAATGAAACATTACAACTTCTGTGATTTGATTTTCAAAAATCCGACATACATGGTTGTCATTAGGAAGTAAAATTTGGTTCAATGGGATTAAAATAATTTTTTGGTGAATAGTAACTTTTAAGTTTAATTAATCGTTATTAAAGGTAATTACTGTAATTTAAGTTAAATATAATGTTATAATAATATGAAATGACCTTTACACTTGTCCTACCCCTATTTGATGAGTCATTGCCGACCAAGACAATCCATGGGTCAACTTGGGGACCACATGGAGCCACTTTGGTAGGAAAATGACGTAAATAAAATTTATTTAAAGTTAAAATAAAAATGTCACAAACATAAGTTGTTTTACTAAAACAATTTTTAAATGTTGTTATACAAGTCATATTTTGACTATAAATATTCATTAGAAAGATAAAAATATTTAATACATCATGATATTTTTTTATAATTTTTAGACGTTAAATAAATTAAATTATTTATGACACCATGATGATGCAGCGATTACCACATTAATTAACGATTTTAATAAAATGAAAAGATAATGTACAATCCAAGGCATAAACTTGTCCAAAACATATTGGATGAGTATATTTCAAACCCTTATCACCTTATCCTCGAATTATATAAGTGTGGGACCTTTAGAATCCGAAAAACATTGTATAATAAAGTAACATTTCATTACATTCCAAGATTGCCCCTCCTCTCCACTTATAAAAGGCCCCCACCTCTAACACGTTATTCACACCTTCTAGCCATTTGGCTTGGCCAACCTCTGCCCAAATACTCTCTCATCTTCCCTCAATTACTCCTAGAATCCCCACTTTGGGCAGAATTCTTCCCAAGGAAGGCTCTGGCTCAAATCAAAAGAGTTACCTGATTTTAAAGTAATGCCTTCTCTTGTGTTCTTTTATTTTATTTTTCTTCTCGAACCCCCTAAACTCTTTTTATTCATTTCTTTTGTAACAACACCAGTATCCTCAATATACTAGAATGTTGTTATAAGAAGTATTCTAGGTACACTTACACACACCTAAATCTAATGTTTAAAGAACATACTGTTTCTGTGGATGGAAAATTTCTGCCTCACGAAATGATGATTGTTCAACACTCATATAACACCTTCAAAGGTGGCCATTAAGATGTAAATATATTTATATATGACATATAATATGTTTATGGTTTACTTAAGATTCTTTATTTTTCATTTATGACCTACTTTTATGATTTCCATTATGGGTAAAAGCGATATTTTCATTTTAGGAAGTGCGGACTACTCCCCCTCAATGTGATTTGAGTCGTTAATACCATATGTGGGATGTATAAAGGATGGAATAAATGGTATTATACACTATATTATACTGTAATTATATTATACCTTTATACCATAATGATTTTATTCCACTAAATACGAAATAGAAATGAAAGTAGTGTTCATGCGTACGTACGGCTTACCATCTCCATGAACGGTGCATTTCATTTCTTACCTCTAAACGTTATGGAATATTATAAATGTATGTATATACTAGATATATATGAGATATATGATATCTATATCATGAATATAATTCTGTATATAATGTATATTTCACCACATGAACAACTTGTAATTATAAGAAGTTTATTTTTTACTCAAGTACCAAAGATCGACAAAATGACCATTATTAACATAAATAATTACATAATGTTCATAACATGGTAATAAGTGATATTAAAGGAATAATAAACTTGAAAATTTTATTAAGAAACTATAAATTAACTATAGTTTATTATTCAGGAGATTAAAGAACGATCGAGTCAAGTCAGACACGAGGTAAGGGAATTTCTTAACCCAATTTCCAATCTTTGGGTTAATATCCTACTTTCAAATTACGTCATGATATTATTATGTCCTATCTTGTATTTGTACCTTCTTTATGTGTAATTATAGTGAATACACATAATAGATCTATTTTATTTTAAAAAAATGATCTTTGTGAGGGACTTTGCCTCAATCTCCTTTCATTGAGACATATTTGGTTTTATACACAACTTTCCTTTATACGGTGTATAAACCCGTTTGACTTTTACGTTTATTCAAAAGGAATATTTTTATACGAAGTGTTTTACTAAACGACAAAAAGGAATGTTTTTCCTGTCATACATATGCGGCGACAATGAATTCTCCACCACCATGGCCATTATTTGGGTTTCGGCTTCCTCTACAAGCCATAACTTTTTTAAAATGAAAAATAAATTCCAAGTATAAATTTTATTTTATTTTTTGGTATTGAAAATGGTTTTGAAAGTGTTTTTATTATATCAATGTGTTGTATTGATATCTTGTGATTGAAATGTGGAAATTTTATGTTACCTTTATGCATATTTTATGTGATATGATTATGTTATGGTTTATGATATGTTTAAACCTGTTCATATGGGGAATGCATTGGACTTAATAAGTGACGGGTGGAGACCGCTATAGCTCCTCGATGCATCGGTAGGTCTCATGAGACAAACTAGTGTCTTGGCACGAGGCCTTAACAAAAAATTATTTGTAGTCTTGGCACAAGGCCTTGGCTACGTGGTTATGATAGTCTGGCATTATGCATTCCATCATTATGAAAGTGGTTATTTTTATTTCATGTGATTATTCGACTAGTAGAATATCTATGTGAGTAAGTAAATGGCATTATTTCATTTTACTTTTTCCATATTATGCTAAAGTTCATGTTTAAAAGGCTTTTGTTTTAGTTATACATTGCCTTAAATGTTAATGTTTATTTATGAAAGCTTCTGCTATATTGTTATCGTTACTGAACATCTAAGCTCACCCCTTTCAATGTTTTAATATTTCCAGGATGTGAATAAGTATATTATGAATGACCTACAGGGATAATATAAGGAGATATGAAGAGAAGATGTTGTAGTTTTGTTTTAATTTATGATGTAATGTAAGACTTATGAATGTATCTAGTGTTTCCAAGGCTACTAAACTAATCGTTATTTTGAGAGTTGATCTTTTGTGATCATGCCAATGCTACGAAATAATGCACTAACTCTGGGTAGCTGGGGTCGGGGCGTTACAATCATACTATGATATAGAAATCACATGTGTATAGAAAAATCACAAGAACCCTCAAAACACCCAGTTATTTTTACTATAGCATGAACCACATTATTTAACCTATTTTATAACTCTTCCACAATGAAAAATATATCCAATATTATTTATAAATTTCATATTGGAATCATTACCAATATGTATTCTCTAAATCCTCAGCCTAATCATCCAAATTTCACAAATACCCTTAAAGAGATTGATCCCTATGTAGAATATGGTTATATAATATACATTCAATTAATACATATAGAATAGTATATATTCAATAGATAACTAATGATTACCTAGAAGTATATATGTCATTATAAATAATTTTACGAAGTTATCATTGTAATGGTATAAAGATTATATAGTAAAAGATGATGTTTATACATCACATGCATTATATTTTTAAAATAACTATATAATAATTAAATATATTCTCACATTTATAAAATAAATTTTATGTTATCTTAACCAACTAAAAAACACCTAAAAAAATAATATTAATTTATCCTCTACCCTTAAACAATTTCCCGTTTCATAATTAATTTTTAAAAAATCATTTAAAAAATTATTCTTGATGTATTCCATAAAAATCCATCATGAATAAGCACATATATCCAAAAACACATATTAAAATATAGAAAATAAATTCAATAAAGAATATATAGAACACTAATCAGCACTCTTTGATTATAATTAATGAATATGTACACTTTTGTCAATATATGTGTTTATTTTCTGACCCTTATTGACAATAAATGTAGAGGGTAAATGAGTAGGTCTTCTTAATTTAACTTCGATAAAAAAACACTCATAAACTCATTAATATTTTACCATTTGATATATAAAATTAATATTGTTGAAAATTTATAGAATTGATATACCAACAGTTTCTAAATTTCTATAGTATATTTTTCCTCCAAACTCAGTACTGGAAGAATTATTTGTACATTTTCCTTATTTTCAGTCACATGTGAACAATAAATCATATAATATAATATAATTATATCTTAACATGACACTATTTTCATGACCAATTATTTCAGGAAAACATTGTTTTAATTTACTATAATCTTTATTGTAATTATTTCTTTTGGAGTTTGAAGCGTAATCATACAATTCATTATATCATGTCCAATATTTTCATATAATTTGAATAACTTATTTTGAATGTTCATGTAACCACTTTAGAAAATTACTCATTTATTTCATCATTTTCATTTATCATAACATCATTTTCTTTATTACCACTAATTTTATGTTTTTCCTCTATTTTTTTGTCCTTCAACAATTATTAGATAGAAAAATAATGAACTTATTTTGGTATGATCCATTTCTTCAGGATTTTCATTTATCATCTTTGTATATTTTAAAAAATATATATTATTTTTGAAATCATATGAAACCACATTGGGGAGTTTTTTCAGGAATAAACACCCATAGTGAACATAATATTTATATGTTAAAAAATATTATTTTGAACATTCATTTCAATATTTATATAGTTTTAAAACATTTGGGACACGGATTTTCATCTCCATTTAATGCATCCTTGAATTCCTACCGAATAACCAACTTTATTTCAACATTAATCTTACATGTGATATATTAGACTAAGAAGTAATATATTATTTTTCATACCTTCCACAACACCTTATATAACCTCTAAACATATTTTATTAATTTTGATATGAATTAAATCCATTATAACACTATTATTCATTCACTACACAACAATGTCACATTATACCAATTGGTCATTGTTTTTCATGATGTTCATCCTTCAACTATTGAGGTAGAGTATCAATAATTTTTTTATCCCCAAAAGGATCATAATAATTTATTTAACAGATAATATTAAAAATTATAGACTAATTAGAGAAATTTAATATTAAAATTTCACCTGACATCATTATCTCATTGTTTGAATGAGTTTTTGTAATTCACTGTTAACATATAATACCTTAAAAATTATTATATAAGTTCTATTAAGATATTTTGAATAATTATATATATACATTGTTTCTCACCCGGGTTTTTATAAATTATGTCCAATTTAACTTAAATATTAATGATAAACTTATCTGGTTCAACCTCTTTATTTGTGGTAATTAATGATCTCCTTTATATAGTCTACATACATTCTAGCCAACTCAACATATTTATAGTCAAAATTGTATTTATTCATTAGATACTTATTTTATTCTATCATATGTTGTGTAATCATATAAAAATAATATTCTAATTTTCAATTTCATTTACCACTCATGTTCTATCTTTTCCTATAGAACATAATAATTTTTTTAATAATTAAAATCCATTCAGAACAAGAGAACGTAATGTGAATTCATTATCTAAACTACTAAATGATTCACAAATACCATGTACAGATCATAATACACATTATTTTGTTTCCTGAATACTTTTATATTTTCTTAAGATTTATAATGAATTCTCATCATCATCATTTGATTTAGATTCTACAACCTTCTTTTTATTATATTTTTTTAATATGTCCAATATCAATAAAATTATAACATCAATGTAAAATCATACCTCTATATTCTAATTTTACCTTAATGAATATCATTAATAAAAGTGAAAATCATAGTGATGTATTATTCATCCCAATTATTATTTTGATCACTTGATTCATCAACAACAACTTTTTTGTAATTTTATATTTTTCTGTAATCAATGTTCACCTTATAATTTTCATTCTTTTGGAATGTTATAGCCTATATAGTATCATATAAAATGAGTATATTATATAAACTTTAAATTTTAGAACATTATTATGATCCAATTTTTATACATTTTGATAAAATTGGATATATATATTCCTCATTAGTTATCTTGGAAATTTTTTAGGTTTGTTGTTTCTCTCCAAACACATCAATATTTTGGTTTTTACAATTTACTCAGGTGGAACAACACTTAATATCATCATCATCATTGATTTTAAGGTCCTCGTACCTAATCTTGAAATGTTGAATAACAGATTAATTCATATTCATATTTCCCTCTAAACTACTATATTATTAGTCCCATATGATCTTTTCAAATAAAGTCCATCTACCATTGTGTGGATATTTTATAATAGGGAAATAAGGACTAATGATCAAAGAATAACATCTTACTCCAAATTTTTTTTTGTTATTTTGAGTCATATAATATACTATATAACTAGGTTGGAAGAACTCTATATTAGTATCCCAAAAATATAGGCCCATTGAAAGGTGGTAGGTTAGAATCATATTTCTCATATTGTGGTTGTTTATTTCGTAAAAGGTGGGTACAAATAGTTTAATTAATAAATTTCTATTCAATACCTCCATTAAAATTATTAAATTGAACTTTGGAGGGATCCTATATTCTTATATAAAAATAATAGATCCCAATTAAAAATTCGGAACCACAAAATTATTGTTTGAATTAGAGGTATACTCTTCTTATAACGATTACTTTTTTAGTAATCCTATTAGGGTTCTCAATATTCATAGCTGAACATCCCCACCTCACATAGTGAGGATATATAATATAAGTGATAGAAAGTGACCAACACACACAACATACATTTTTTTAATGAATGGTATACTCCTCCCATTATTGGTTACACCCGTCCCACCACCCGGCATAAATTATCCCCTGACATCAACAATCATCTATATCACAAATTCAGAGTTCTCTCTATAGATTCCATATCAAAAAATGAATTTTGTAAATATTTATTCTAGTGAAGTCCTGAATTTTTTATGGTGATTTTCCTCCATGAACATATTTTGTAGAAGATCGTAATGACTAGTTTTAATCAAGTCTTGTGCACATTGGGATTCTTCCACAATTATATATCGAAATATATTAATACTTCATATCATTTCTTGAATTATTTCACCTCACCAAATTTAATACTTCGGCTTTCTGGGAATCAATTCCACCAAAGAATCTTGAATTTGAACTCCATATCTCTCATTCAAAATGATGAGTATTATGATCGAATAATAATGTCAGATTGTGAATTCTTGAGAACTCGATAATCTCTATCGTCTTATTCAAACTTCTAAAATTTAATATTTATCAGTATTAGGATTATATACATTTCTATTATTCAGATATTTTGATCTTATAATCATTTTTTGGGCTCAAATTATTTTAATTCTTACAAAATACTATCATACGTGTATTCAAGGATATTCAAATATATTGGTCTCTTAAATGGAACATCTAATTGATCTTTGGAACTCTAATGTATATTGTAAAATTACTATTACCCTATATACACCATTAGATATATCACTATATCATGGTCATCATTATTTCTTATTTTTCATAGAACATAAATAATGACCAAAACACCCAATGATGTTTCACATAGAGTGTTGAAATCATTAACATTATAGTGTATTTTATTTATCATCATTATCATGACACATATCACATATAAAATTTTAAAACATTATGTTGACACATATAATGGTTACATAATGTGAATTTCATGTCCATATAGAGTGTGATGTTTACATTGTGATAGACTCATGTTTGAAAAGGAGTATTATTATATAATTTTGACTGTATTATGATTACAATGAAATATAGTGATTTCTATATAGTTGAACATCTTTTTTATTCCTCACATACATGATGATTACCCATCATATGAATACTGTTCCCAAAATTCTTAATATTATTCAAATCCATTCCTTTCTTCCACAAAAAAACACTAACACAATTCAATAATTTAGTACAAATTAATAAGTTATTCCCTAATTGACTTTTATATAATTTAAATTAGTCAAATGAAATTCATAACAAATCATAAGGATTTATTCCATTAAATTACACAAATAGTAAACCCTTCAATCATGAAAAAAATATTTATTTATTAAAAGAAAATACAATCAAACGCGTTTGGAAAAAAAATATGTTATAACATATTTTAAAATATAATATCAGTATATTAGTTAATATCATATAATAAATTGAATTTATTTATTACCAAATTCTATTTTTAATTTATAGTCTATTTCCATAGTATTCATGACTTTTGAAGTTTAATTGTTAGGGTATTTTTCATTTACAACCTTAAAAAATTAGGTTTCACTGCCACTTAAGAGTATAGAAATAAATATAAATGAATTTAATATTTTTATTATAATTGTATTGATGATATGTTTTACGTATTATTTTTAACCCCCCATCAAATTATTTTGATGAATTATTTTATTTTTTGAATGTTATTGTGGAAAGATGAAGTTAATGATATTTAGGTAAGATTATGATTAATATTTTTATTGGTGATCCAATTATATGTTCATCAAAATTTCAATGTAAATACATTGAAATTTTAAAATAAATACATAATTTGTTTATAATAAAGGTCATGAAAATCGTAAAAATAAATATGACTATAGATGTGTGTTCTACTTTCAAAATCGTCCACTAAAGGAAGGCGAAAAATATTCTCAGTAGATGGATATCTTTTTCCAATAATATTATGGAAAGAAAATTAGGAAAATCCATCTATATGGTAAAGGTAAAATAAATTGAAATATTTATATTTATAATAATAAGTATATTTTTTGATTTTCCACAAATTAATTTAAAGTATTAATAGGAACAGATTATGAATAAAAAATAGAATTCGAAAATATGTCATGTCGAAAGAATAAGTTTCTCAGATGTTGATATATGAAAAACAAAAAATTAGGGGATAGATTTGCGTGATATTCCATGGAAAAATTTACGTTCTATTTCACTCAATACATATACTACAAAAAATGTGGATATATATTAAAAGAATATTTTTTTCATATTAACAATGTATTGCTTGATATTGAAGATTTTGAAGAATATAATCATGAAATAAATATAGTGGCTCTTACATAGTACACCAAAATCAAAACCATCATAATGATCATATTTAATTAATCATTCATACAACAAGAAGATATGAAAGTAGATACAATTGAAATATTAAATATTATATTCATGAGAAACTGATTCTCATGCAAGGAGGAAATGAAGTTATAGTTAAAATTCATACAGAATTTTTCACTAGTAGTTGAGTATGTAGTAGGGAATACATATACTATTGAGGAAGTCAATAGTTTTTTTAGGATATCTATCAAAAAATATTCATTTAAAAATCCCTATATTCTGATAATATGACAAAAAAATGTTTCGTAATATGGATATTGAGATACCTAATTTTATTAGACTTCAAAAAGTTTTCTGGAACGAAAAGAATGGTATCACATAGTTTTTCATTAGATGATGTTTTTTAATGAATAAAAATGATTGAATGGTTATAATATACATAATATTCCCAAAAATAAATATTCATGTTTCTGAATTGGATTTTTTCATCGATCTCTATTTTCATGCATAAAATCTTATGTATAACCAATTGTGAAACTCATACACTCAACTATCAAATGTTCTCTATACATTTGGAGTTTTCTTCTACCACACTCTAACAGAATGTTCACTCCATTAAATCTAAAATAATGAAATTTATATTCTATACATGATGATGATTTCTAAAAAAATATATATGTGTACAATAAATAAAAGATTCATTATGTGTATCAAAATTGTTGGAAATACAAATGATGGTTGAACGATGAAAATATATGATGTAGTATACAATGTTTTTTGAACCATTGATTGTTTTTCTTGAAACAACCATGATTTTATAATAAAAATTAGAGTGTAAATGATTTTATACGTACTATTTAATAAAAAATAAAATCATGTCAAATTAGATTACTAAAAGAATGAAAATGGATATACTCTTTTTCGATAGAGATAAAATTTATAAGATCAAAATAGAACTACATGAAGATAATTATTTAAATCAAAAGGTAGAATATATACCAAGGTTTTTACTAGATAATAGAATATATACTGGTTAAATTCATGCCTGAAATTTGAGTTTTATAAATGTTAGATTCCATGGATGTGAAAAAAAATTGGGTTGATATTTTCAATAAGTGAAGTTGAGTGAATGAATCAATCATCAACCGGAATTAAAATACCAGAATATAGAATAAAGAAATAACTAGGAATTAATTTTTCAATGTGGTATCATTGAGTATTAGTATCATTTATAAATTTAAAACAAATTATTTATATTAAAAGGAATATTATGAACACAATAATTAGAAGACAAGTTGATAATTTGAGTATTGTGAAAAAGAAATGATATATTTCTAAAATATTAACCAATTTTTATAAATTCATTCAATGCAATTTTCATTATAAGTAAAAATTCTAATAATATATTTCAAATTATTTCTAATTAGAAAAAGAAATACGTGTATATATTGAATTGAGAATATATAAATAATTAGGTCATTACATATTACATATGGTTCTATTCAGTTATTTTTTTATTTATATAATGATGATCAATACATAGTTTGGTAACAATGTTAATGAATAAATCACATGAAAGGAATAAATGTAAAGAATAATTATGAAAATTCGATCTCATGAAAAAAATCACATGATAATAATTATAGTGATTTAAAACTACAATTTCAATGAATAAAATTTCATTATATTATGTTAATTATTATAGATGATTTCTTAGAGTTTTTAAAAATTTAGTTCATATAAAATTTGTAGTTATTATTTCAGAAAGTAATCTTTCAAATATATATTAAGTGAATTAATTATTTATCCTTTGAGTAAAGATATATTTTAATCACCATAATTAATAGGATAAGGTTCGTATAAAAATTGGTCATATATCAACTATATCCATATTATGATAATTAAATAGATTACTGATTTTTTGAGATATTTATTTATAAAAGAAAATAATGATACGTAGAAGATGGGAAGAGCATTCTATAAATATTAACTTAAGAAATTTTTTTGGAGAAAAAAATTTGTTATTGAAAAAATTTCAGATTACGAGTACATAAACATCTAAACATGATGAGAAGATACACTATATCCATGTGAATAAAAGTATAAATTTTTATGATTCAAAATTATCATCATCAGAAAAAAATAAATATGATGATCCAATAATCTAGTAAATGATTTTTTTAGTGAAATACATTTTCAAAATGGAAGAACAATATAAACTAAAAATAGATAGTATTGTTTACATTTTGGATACAAAGTGAGGTTTGTGGTCACTATGGTATAAATATGAAAAAACCCACACCACTTGTATTAATAATAATATACTAGTGTAAAATTTATAACTCTATGTGAGATGGAATGAAATTGTGTAGGTCATAAAATTTAATCCACACATTATAATTATCCCTTAGTTCTATTATTTACATTTATTGTCTACATTTCATATAAGTAAATTATTTTCAATAATTTATAATGATCTATATATCATAATCTATAAAAAACATTGATCGACACTATGGAAGAATTAAATTAAATTAAAACAAAAAATTTTAAAACTTGGTCCCCTTTAAGGCACCTCGAACCACATGTGGATTACATGATTTATTTGGACACTCTAGTGTAATCACAATATTAATATCCCTTTAATTTTATCAATATGTTTATTCATTGATTATTTTGAAAAATTTACACAAATTTATTATTTTTGGATGATGGAAAAAATAATTCTTTACCATCATAACGATTCCACAATGATTTCCACTCTGGAACTTCATAAAATTATGTCAGACATCATGATAATATATTATATATCTATTTGTTAAAAATATAATATTTTTTGTTAAAAACTAATTAATTTTTAGAACAAAATTTATCTAATGTAACATAATTCATTCTGTCAAAAATTGTGTTGGGTTGATTACCAATTACATAATGGTAAATGAATAAGATTTTTATGAAAATTCTTTTATATTTAATCCATCGGATTAAGATAGGTTAATATTTTATGAGTTATATATTATTGAATCTATTTATTAAATCTAAAATAGAGTTAATGACTACATAAATAAAGTCATGTGTGATAATTTCTCATATTTGAATTTACTTATCAGAGGATTATATTTTAAAAACGCATATCATGATGTTGAATATGATTAAATGGAAAAGGAAATGGGTAGAAAATTATTTATTCAATATACTTTTACAAAAAAATTTAAAGAAAAGGATAAATATGATTCTCTTTATGATGGAAAAACATTTTCTCTTAAATTAATATTTTTAAGGGAATATTGTGAAAATTTATTATTTAATACTATTTTTGAAGAACTACTCAATGTATCTTAATATAATGGTTAATTTAATAACTCTCATTTGGTGGTAAAAACTAGAAGAATGTAAGATGTGGAAAAATATATTTTAAATTAATAAAATATTTCGGAATAAAATATTTATATTTTAAAATATATGTGTTATTATAATATGAAATTAATTTATTATCTTAAAAAATCTGTATGTTTAATATGTAATGAGTTGAAATAAATTTTAGAATATGGGAAGTAATTAATGTAAAATATTATCAGGTCGTCAAAATAAAGGACTCTCTAAAAATTTGATGTTAGATTCCTACTTATTAGAAATATTAATTTAGCATTACGAAAAATGTGAAAACCATATATACTCTTTCATAAAAATATTTTATGTAATTGTAATCTCAAATTTCCTAAGAAATATTGTAACCCATTTGGATTCTTTTAGTATAAAAAGATAAAATAAATGTACTGGAAAATGGTGATCAAATATTTGGTGATTCCACCACATCCATGATGGTGGTATAAAATGATAATATAATACGTGGTAACCCATAATGAATCCCAATGAATTTTATAAATAGATAAACAATGTATGATTCTTACTCCATCAATAATTCTATAAAAATAATGATTCTGAGCATTATTTTATATTATAATAGATGTGAAATGTTTGTTTATGTGGATATCAGTAGTTTTCCTAGTATAATATTGTATGAATGACAATGAAGGAAAAAATTATTTGGATGAAAAATATATGGAAAATTGAATTCACATAAATAAACCCACCCCTAATTGTGAATGGAATAACTATTAACATCAAATAGATTTAAACATATTGAAATTTTATATTCATAGTAATTATGATATGGTCATTTTCATGATGAATACTAATTTATATCTACCATGTTCCTTCAAGTTACATACAATTTATGTATTCCATAAATTATGTTGAATCACTAATGGATGATAGATGGAAAATCATCCTTAGAGTGTAATGAAATGGATGTTACAAAGAATATATAACCAAAAAAAATCAATAACACACGAATAAAACATTTCTTCTTTTATAAAAGGAAAGTCTACACCATGGATAGTTTAAAAATATTTATAAATATTAACTGTAATGAAATTAATATAAAAACACATTATGAATCAATAATATAAATGAATACGATGATTTATGTCACGACCCAACTAAAGACATGGCTTGAGTTGGAACTACACCAAGCATGCCTCCATTGGTTAAGGGGTTAGAACAAGATCTAATGGGAAACAAAATTAAAGGTTTCTATTTCCTAGAAACATGTACACGTACACATTCACCCCACACCATTAATAGGTGAATAGGGAATGAAATAAAAGATTCAACACTGCTATTAATTGACCTATAATGAATGAACCAATAAATAGAATAATTTATTGTTGGGAAATATGAAAGAAAATGGTAAATGTACAAACCCAAACAAAAATATGTCCCAACATGAAAAACCAGTTTATAGTAATTTGATTGAGATCCCATATCTAATATCCTATGGTATGAACACCAAATCCAGTCCAATAAATCTATACCGCTATGCTTCTTTGAAGTCAAAATAGACATGTCCAGAATATGCAAAAGGCACATTATTTTTTGGGAAAATCCCATACTTGGGTGAGTATATTCACACAGAGTAGAATGCCTTGAAAAATTGAAGGGAAGTAGTAAGAGAGACAAATGATGAAGAATGTAGTAGATAGTACAATTTATGGTAAAAGAGTAAAACTCATCCCAAAAAAGGAGTGTAAGGTAACTCATCCAAGTGAAAGGATCTCGACATAGTGAAAAGATGAACTTCTTTACGATTCTTCACTACCTATAGTTGAACAGTAGACCCATCCAACCATATGAAATGTGATACGGAAACCCTATGGAATACCTTGAACATTTTCACATCTCCTATAAGGAGTGTAAAAATCCCTTGGAGTGGGTACTGAAATGGGTTTTATATATATATATATGATCATTCATAGAATCCCAAATGAAAGAGTAAGGGGATCTTCAACTCAGTGATACTCCTAAGTAGATGAGTAGAGAACAGTTCTAAAGTATTTCTAACAATAATTCTCATCACACCTTGCATCATTCTAGTACACAAATGTCTAATATAATCAATCACCACCCCTTGATACTAACCTATATTAGATGCACAAACTCACTATCCTGTTTTTTGGTCATGTGTGATGTACTTGTCTTAGTGGTGATGTCATCTAACATTCTCGTAATCCTAAGGTATGTCAAACCACACTTTTACAAAATTCCACATAGTCAAGGAGTCACTAGTTTGTGAAAGGATCTCATGCCCTGGTATGATAGGAATGTCCTTCTCTTGTAGTCCCTGTGGAATTCCACTTCCCATCCAAGCTGTAGGGTACCGCTTAGGAATTCTCCCATAGAACTCTACTACCATGTCCTACCAGAGGGTAAGACTTGTAAGTTATTGGGTAAATTCCACCACCCACACTAGATAGATGGTTATGCCCAGAATATGTATTTAGGGAATGTGATTGCCCAACCCAAATGGAGGGTAATCCCGGAATTCCATGATTCTCCTCTGCATAGTCCTACTAGATAGTAACTCAAAATGATCATCAGGGAAGGCCACTACATAGTCATATTTTATGTAATTCCTTGAACATCCATAGAGTAATGCCACCACCCAACCAAGCTATAGGGTAAGATCAATACTACTTTGGTGATTCTGTATGATCGATGTTTTTATTGGGTGTATCATATGTCTTTTCCTACCCAGAAAATTCATATAATATATTTAGTGTAACTTTCTAGGGATCCATATCATTATATAAAGAAAAAAACTCTATATATTCATCTCACAATCAAAAATACATGTTTAAATGATGGATGTTTTTTTAAATTATTTCTTACAGTAGCTCAAGATGTAAATGACTAGTGTGGAGGCCCACACTACCTGTGGTACCCCATCAACGCCTGGTCATGTCTCTACTCAGTACACATGTCCCATCCCTGTATGGGGTAAAAGTCACATTGGTGGGATACATAGTGTGTCTTAATAACCAGGGGAATGGGCCATGTCTGTTGGATATGTCTGTGTACTCATATCCCATATCAGTGTAAATTGATACACGGTATATTGGCCTACACAGAATAATACATGTCTAGCCAACCCGTGTTCATGTACTTTGTACATGGAGTGTCAATGGAAATGGAGGTGGAATACAATGCTCCTTCACAAAAGAATTCACTACATGAAATGTCATTAAATTACATGTTGTTCCGTCCATATTGGTTCCCAAACTCCAGTGATGTTGTTGGAAAAGTGTTACAATATGTGTGTTATTCCTACTACATGGCATGTACTCAAAAAAATCTAGAAACACAATGTCTCCCAATCCAGAATCCATGATTCAAATATGTTCAATGATCCATTTATACTAGATCGTTTTCATTAGATTATAATAGATCTAACTAAGATTCATGCTCACCTATCGTCATTCATCGAAAATTTCCCATCATTTTTCATGAGGATTTTTCTGAATATTTCACAAACCATCACACCTCTCAGTCTCAATGATCTAACATAAATCCTTCAAATTAATCTTTATTTGTTACAATGGTCCCAGACATATTATTTTCTCCATGAACACTATGATGACCTGTCCTCGGGGCCCATGCCGTGACTACCCCAAACCCGCCTTCCATAGGCCAGGGACTGGAGACTAGCACCAAAGGCATAAATCCTGATAACTGAGAAGAAATTTCCTTTATAAAAGTAAACAAAACATCCTAGAGTACAAGCAGAGGTAATACACTAAGTACAAAAGAATGTGCTGAAAAGTAAGTGGGCCAGAATACAAACCCATCTGAAAGTATAGCTAAAACTAAACGAAAGTACAACAGAAAAAGACAAACAGCTGGAAGAATGGAAGCATCTCCCTGGTCGTCCTCCTCGGATTATACCTTAAGGGTAGGTACAAATAGCGTAGCTCCTGGATCGTCCACCACGGATCCAACCCGAAGGGTAGGTATAGATAGCGTAGCTCTTGGGTCGTCCACCAAGGATCCTACCTGAAGGGTAGGTATAGATAGCCTTCACAATGCTCTCGCCCGTCAACCTCCTCCGAGTGTTGTCTCGTCGTGAAGTCCACCTTCGGATACCGTCCAGTCCTCGATCACTCGGCCTCTGTCGGCGTTGCCTGTCGTCTGCAACCAACACAATGAGGTGCGGGAATAGCCCGTGCAGGGGTGAGTATACGATACTCAGTAGGGACCCCGAGACCCTCAATGACTCACTAAATCCAACAATGATAACCACAAAGAAGGATGTCAACAGATAACCCTTACCTAGGTATAAGCCCATACTTATATCTAAGTTGTAAAGTAACCCATCATAATCATGAGGATACACAAAGGTTATGAAATCAACGGATAACCACTACCTAGGTATATGCCCATACATATACCTAAGTTATCAAGTGACCCATCTCAATCATGAGGTAAACACAATGGTCATAGACCTGGTTCAAACCAGGATTTTTATTATTGAAATCGTAATTGGTGAAGAGCCCCGTCTCTGGAGATTATAGTGATCCTATCACAACTCCGAGGTACTGCTCACTAACCTAGGACTGCTGAGGTACTCCTCCGGTCGAGTCCGCAGGTCAGCCACCCAAACACAGTATTGCTTCCCGCCGGGGTCTGCCACCCAAACACAGTAGTGAGTCTCCCCTAATAGCATGTAGAGGTACTCTCCAGGCGAGTACCACGGGTCTGCACCCAAACTCAGTAGTGCTCTGTCCGCCATGTGTCTACACCCAAAAAAAGTAGTGCTCCATCTACTGGGCTAGTCAACTCACTCCAAGTCAAGTCGGTCAAGCAGTCATCAGGTCTCAGTCGGCTACACGGTCTCCGTACTTTGTACGCTCATCTCCACGAGGGTCCGCTCCACGAGCTACTGGTCGATACTCCAAGTATCACAATGTATAATGAAGATGTATATTAAAGGGCCTCCTCGTCATAGGGGTCTCAACGCAACAGACGGCGTGTCAATCGGACGCCCGGTCTGTTCGTTATTAGCCTTTTAGTCCCGGGGGCCTGGTTGGTTTCGTGTGCGAACCAACCCGGCCGTATCTCAACTGTATCCCAAACTCTCATAGGGTAAACTCATAGGGAACGTTTCTCAACGTGATCACCAACGTCGCTGACGGTTCGTCGAACAAATGTCCGATCTGAAAGTTATCACCTTTTCCGTTCCAGGGGCCCAGTTGGATTTCGGGTACAATCCAACCCGGTCGTACTCCATCTGCATCCAAAACTCAGGATAAGTATACCAAAAGTTCCGTCTCATTAATAGGAATCCAACAAAGTCGACGGCACGTCAATCGGACGTCCGGAGCTCGAAATATAAGTGTTTCTGCTCCGAGGGCCCGGTTGGTTTCGTGATCGAACCAACCCGGCCGTACCCAAAACTCTCCGAAACCCTGAGTGTAATATACCAAAACTACCGTCTCGATCCAAGGATTGCGTCTCAACTGACGGTGCGTCGATCAGAGGTCAATAGCCCAGGTTATTGGCAAATGACTGAAAATAATCCGAAAATAGGGGTTTCGGGCCCGGTCCGACCCGGCCTGAGACCCCGTTAGTCGGCCTGAACCGGGTCGACCCGACCCGAATCCGTATCCGGCCCATTTTGGCGTGGCCCGGCCTGGACTGGGCGCGGCCCGGCCTTCCCTAGCGGGCGGTTGGCCTACCGCGCTGGCACGGCCCGCATGGCCTACTCGGCTGGCTGAGTTGAGCGGAACAGGGGGGCGCGCTGCCCCCTGATTGATGAACCCCCCCCCCCCAACGTGGGGTCCGCTCTCATTCCAGCCGGGGGTTACGAACCCCCGGTCTCCTCGACCGGCCGGCCGGGCCGGTCATGGTACTGCCGCGGGATTGCCGGGGTCCCGCCCCCTGCTCCGGCGCACCGGCGGCCGGTAGTCCGGCCGTCGCTCCCCGCCCCGACGCGGCCAAAGGCCGCTCCATTGGTTCGACCGGCAGGGCGCGCCGGCGTCACGCCCCTCCGTAGTGGCCCCGCTCTGGCCACGATGTCTTTAGAGTTTTCCGGCGTAGTGCGACGACACCGCGCCCCTTCGCCGCGGCCCAACTCCGGCCGCAGGTTCGTTTGTCCTCAACGGCGCGGCGCGACGACATAGCGCATCTTCGCCACATTTTTCCATGTTACCACACAGTTTTGTTGCACCGCACCGCCTTCTTTCGAACTGCCACAAACATAATCATCAAGGGGGAGGAGGGTCGGCCGTGTTCATGCGGTCTGATCTCCTCCCACTATTGAGATAACATGCATCCTATTTAGAAAACGATGAATGGAGACGATGTATTCACGAAGAAGAAATTAACCCCTACCTTGCAAAGATGTCGCACGTTGTCAAGACGCGGAATGAGGCAAGCGTCGGGATGATCGATCGTCACGGAAGATCGGTGCTGATTCTGTTGTCATCGTAGGAAGAGCCTCCGTCGATGGAGACATTCCCCATGGTGGTGTCTCCTCCGTTGACGCGGAGGAAGAGGAAGACAAGGCACGTCGTAGGTGTCTTCGCATTCTCCATAAGAGGCGTTCTTCATCTAAGAGGCATTCTTCGTCGGAGAGGCGTTCTTCATCGGAGAGTCGGTGTTCTTCAAAAACACAAGAGCTCTCCCTCAAAGTTTTCCCAACACAACAAATGCTCCCAAAATAAAATAATATCTCATGCTATTATTTTTATTCACACTACCAAGTCTCAAAATTCAAAATTCAAACCACTTAAATTAATGAAGAGAGTTTGGATGATTAAAGAGGAGAGAGGGGGAGGTGAGTGGTTTCACATTAAAGAGGAGTTTCAAGGGGTTATGAGGAATTTGGAATGGTGGGGGCTCGTGTGGGCCCCACTTCTCCTTTATTATTCCAAGGGGAGTTACCAAACCAACTTCCACACAAGGATAAATCTACTAAGAAAAAAAATAAAATTGGATTACAAATTATATATTATTCTTCACTTACCCCTCAAATTTTAAACAACTCCTCTGATAAAACGCTCCTTCGGAAAAGGTCTTCTTAAGCAATTACCGGTGCTATGGTTCCATTGGTGCCCTTGGATTTCGATTCCGAGCACCGGTTCAAAAGTTATAAAAACCCGCTCGTTCGTTCACTGAACGTACCCGGGCTAAACTTCGGAACTTGATTTTGGGCACACCGGGCCTCGGAATTAGGTGTCGTCAGAAGCCACAGTCTCTTAAAACTCCAAAGAAATTAAGAAAAATTTTCCTTGAAATTATCATTGTCTTTACATTACTCCCACCTCAGGGATTTACGTCCTCATAGGCTATAACACAACTAGGTGAACAAAAGTGGTACTGAGCACGCAACTGAGCCTCCCGCTCCCATGTGCTCTCATGGAGGTTCCCAAGCTGCCAGTGAAAGAGCACTTGAGGAATCGACCATTCACATAGGACCTGCTCTTGTCGATCCTCGATCTCCACTGGAACCTCTGTGCATGTCGCCCTATCATCGACTTCCAACTCCCTCTGTTCGATGATGTGTGAAGGACCATGCACGTATCTCCTCAACTAAGATAAGGGGATGACATCATGCACCTAGTGCAACTGAGGTAGAATGTTCAACCGGTAAACTACCTCACCTACCCTGCTGAGGACCTAGAAAGGTCTTTTGAACCTCAGAGATAACTTGCTGCCTCGGCCACATCTATGTACACCTCATCGAGGTGAGACCCGTTTAAGGACGTGATCACCATCCTCAAACTCTAAAGGCCTCCACTTCTTGATTAGAATTTAAACTCAAAACTCATGCTGCCACGATGGTAAGGTTGGTCAACCCAAGAGTGACCGACCAAACCCTCCTATGCATGATTTTATCCTGTGTTGCATGGGGTTTCCTTTTCGCTGACCAAGGAAAACCCATCCGAATGTTGTAGATAAACCACAACCTTTTTGCCTAATACAGTCAATCCGTGTATGAAATGTGGATCCAATCTATACTCAGACCAACATCGTAATGACTCGACGCTACCACCAAGAGATTCCAACCGAAACTCTCGTCTCGAGGGTCAGAACACACTGTCGGCGTAAGTGTGATTATCGAGTCTCCTCCCAAGGTATCTCCAGACGTGAGGGTCAAGTCTACAGCTTACCAGAAACTCTAGGTCTTGGACATGATTCGTGGAAGGAAGGAATGATTCATATCAACATCTGTTACTATGGCAGCTAGTAGTGGACACAGACTATCCCTTGAATCATTCTTAGAGCCATTGGGTCACACTCCTTGACCGCATGCAACTACTCTCTTCCCCTGCCCTCCAGCTCCCTGATCCTGGCGAGGACTACAAAGGCGGGTGATTGTAACATGTCAAAAAGTGCATCACCACCATGTTTCTCTCATATATCTGCTTCCATGTCTGTCACCTTGCGGATTCATGTGTCATTTTTTTTACTTCCTCTACTTGAATCATTTTTCACGCCCATGTCTCCGAGACTGGGGCCAGTTTCCTGCTTTCCCACTGATAACCTTCAATGTCTGCATCCATTCAGCAAAATAATTCTCAACCACAATGGGTCTTTTTAGCACCCTAGAATAAGTAGGAATGCATAGAAAAAAGTTTATGGCTCGTATGTTTGAGCCCTAAAGCACCGATAACATCGCATTCATCGAGTACCAGGAATGGTTTTGTACGCCCTGATGAATTCTCAGCTACCGAAATGTCATCCTGCTGAAGCTGTGTAAGCTCTAGAAAACTCTCATCCACCTCCTCTAGCTAGTCCTCAGCTGCCTGTGAGTCGGGTTCACCTCGGAACATGAGGGTATCTGATGTTGGAACACGTTTAAGGCACTAAGTATACATGCGTCACATACCGATATCACCGATTTTAACTGCTGACCAACATGTAGTGATGTATAGCTAACACACTACCCGAAGGCACTATCTCAGGCATTGGTCCACATATCGAAGCCTTGTCACTATGCAGACCATCCTTATGGTCATTAACTGGAAAACACTAGTAGCCAAGTCCACCATCCACTCTACTGATGGCTTAGCTAGGAGGAAAACTCTAGATATCACCTCCAGCAAGTGCTCTGTTGTCTGGGAATCTGCCTCGCCTCGTAACCTCGGAGGCCGCTGCTGCTGGAACTCGTGCAACGCGCTCTACCAGTGTGCACAATTCACTAGTATGGTCGGTGCCCTCTACTACCCAACAGGTGGTGGTGTTGCTGGTACACCACCCGAGGGTGCCAACATAGTAAAAAGGGCCCCACACCGGAGCCTTGTCGCTCGGTGGGCCGTCATCGAGTGCTCTCTCGGAACTCCAACAGACTGTCTGCATGGAGACACCCTAAACAGATGCGAGACGGTCAAAAATTTATACCTGGTGAGTTGACCTGGTTTGAGATAACTTAAAACTCTTGGAAACACACAAACAATTAGTGTTTTTGGTGTACAATGTCAGAAATCAGTAGTCAGGGTCCTGGTGTACGGATACGTCGGCCGCCGCACCAACACTGGACTCCCTGAACTGATGACCACACTCAGTACCCTTAACACTATTGCTTCACAGAAAGGGAATATCAGAGTATAAGTTCGGCGGTAGAACCAACTCCTCTGATACCAATTTGTCACGACCTGTCCTCAGGGCCCGTGTCGTGACTACCCCAAACCCGCCTTCCATAGGCCAGGGGATGGCGACTAGCACCAAAGGCGTAAATCACAATAAAAGATAATGCATTTCCTTTATAAAAGTAAAAAAACATTCCATAGTACAAGCGAAAGTAATACACTAAGTACAAAAGAAAGTGCTGAAAATTAAGTGTTCCAGAATACAAACCCAGATGAAAGAACAGCTACAACTGAAAGAAAGTACAACAGAAAAATACAAGCAACTGGAAGAATGGAATCAGCTCCTGGGTCATCCTCCTCGGATCCTACATGAAGGGTAGGTATAGATAGCACAAATCCTGGATCGTCCACCACGGATCCTACCTGAAGGGTATGTACATATAGCACAGCTCATGGGTCGTCCACCACGGATCCTACATGAAGGGTAGGTACATATAGCCTCCACAATTCTCTCGCCGATCAACCTCCTCCAAGTGTTGTATCGTCGTGAAGTCTGCCTCCGGATACCATCCAGTCCTCGAACACTCAGCCTCTCTCAGCGATGCCCGTCATCTGCAACCAACACAACGAGGTGCGGGCATAGCCAGTGCAGGGGTGAGTATACGATAATCAGTAGGGACCCTGAGACCCTCAAGGTCTCACTAAATCCAACAAGGATAACCATAAAAAAGGTTCTCAACAGATAACCCTTACTTAGGTATAAGCCCATACTTATACCTATGTTATCAAGTAACCCATCTCAATCATGAGGAAACACAAAGGTTATGAAATCAACGGATAACCACTACCTAGGTATATTCCCATACATATACCTAAGTTATCAAGTGACCCATCTCAATCATTAGGTAAACACAAAGGTCATAGACTCAGCTCAAACCCAAATTTTTATTATCGAAACTGTAACTGTTGAAGAGCCCCGTCTCTGGAGAGTACAGTGATCCTATCACGACTCCGAGGTACTGCTCACTAACCTAGGACTGCTGAGGTACTCCTCCTGTCGTGTACCGTGGGTCAGCCACCCAAACTCAGTAGTGCTTTCCGCCGGGGTCTGCCACCCAAACACAGTAGTGCACCCCCCGTAATAGCCTGTAGAGGAACTCTCTAGACAAGTATCACGGGTCTGCACCCAAACTCAGTAGTTCTCCATCCGCCATGGGTCTTCACCAAAATAAATTAGTGCTCCATCCACTGGGTTAGTCGACTCACTCCAAGTCGAGTCGGTCAAGTAGTCATCAAGTCTCATCCGGGTACACGGTCTCCGTACTCGGTACGCTCATCTCCAGGAGGGTCCGCTCCACGATCTACTGTTCGATACTCCATGTATCAGAAAGTCCCACGAAGACGTATCTCAAAGGACCGCCTCGTCATAAGGGTCTCAACACAACAGACGGCGCGTCAATCGGACGCCCGGTCTGTGAGTTATTAGACTTTTAGTCCAGGGGGGCCGATTGGTTTCGTGTGCGAACCAAAGCAGCCATATCTCAATTGTACCCCAAACTCTAATAGGGTATACTGATTGGGACCGTTTCTCAACGTGATCACGAACGATGCTGACGGTTCGTCAAACGGACGTCCGGTCTAAAAGTTATCAGCCTTTCCATTCCAGGGGCCCAGTTGGATTTCTGGTACAATCCAACCCGACCATACTCCAACTGCGTCCAAAACTCAGAAGAAGTATGCCAAAAGTTCCGTCCCATCAAAAGGAATCCAACAAAGTCGACGACACATCAATCGGACGTCCGGAGCTCGAGATATAAGTGATTCCGCTCCGAGGGCCCGGTTGGTTTTGTGATCGAACCAACCCAGCCGTACCCAAAATTCTCCAAAACCCTAAGTGTAATATACCGAAAAAAAACCGTCTCGATCCAAGGATCAGGTCGCAACTAACGGTGCGTTGATCGGAGGTCTGTATCCCATGTTATTAAAAATTGACTGAAAAAAGTCCGAAATAGGGGTGTCGGGCCCAGTCTGACCCAGCCCGAGACCCCTTGGGTTGGCCCGAACCAGGTCTACCCGACCCGAGTCCGGGTCTGGCCCATTTGGGCACAGAGCGGCCCGGCCTGGACGGTTGGCCCACTGCGTTGGCGCAGCCCGCGTGGCCTGCTCGGCTGGCCGAGCTGAGCGGAACTGGGGGGGGGGGGGGGGCGCTGCCCCCTGATTGATGAACCGTGCCCCCCACACGTGGGGGACGCTCTCCTTCTAGCCGGGGGTTACGAACCCCCTGTCTCCTCGATAGGCCGGCCCGGCCGGCTGGTCTTGCTGCTGCTGCGGGACCGCCGGGGTCCCACCCTACAGCTCCGGCGCGCCGACGACCGGTAGTCCGGCCGCCGCTCCCTGCCCCGCCGCGGCCAAAGGCCGCGCGCTTGGTTCGACCGCCGTGGCGCGACGACGCAGCGCCCCTCCTCCGTGGCCCCGGTCCGGCCGCGGTGTCTTCAGAGTTCCCCGGCGCGGCGCGCCGACGCCGCGCCCCGTCGCCGCGAACCGACTCCGGCCGCGGGTTCGTTTCTCCTCAACGGCACGGCGCGCCGGTGCCACACATCTTCTCAACATTTTCCCATGTTACCGTGCGGTGTCGTTGCAATGCGCCGCCTTCTTTCGAACATCCACTAACATAATCATCAAGCGGGAGGAGGGTTGGTCATGTTCGTTTGGTCCGACCTCCTCTCGTTATTGCGATAACAGGCGGCCTCTTTAGAAAACAATGAACGAAGACGACGTATTCACGAAGAAGAAATTATCCCCTACCTTGCAAAGACATCGCACGTCGTCGAGCCGCAGAAGGATGCAATCATCGCGATGATCGATCGTCGCAGAAGATTGGTGCTGATTCCGTTGTCATCGGAGGAAGAGCCGTCGTCGATGGCGACGTTCCCCGTGGTGGTGTCTCCTCCCTGGACGCGGAGGAAGAAGAAGAGAAGGCACATCGTCGGTGTCTTCAAATTCTCCGTCGGAGGCGTTCTTCGTCGAAGAGGCGTTCTTCGTCGGAGAGGTGTTCCTTGTCGGAGAGTCGGTGTTCATCAAAAACTCAAGAGCTCTCCCCCAATGTGTTCCCAACACACGAAATGCTCCCAAAATAAAATAATAGCTCATGCTATTATTTTTATTCACCCTATGAAGTCTCAAAATTCAAAACTCAAACCACTTAAATTAAGGAAGAGAGTTGGCATGATTAAAGAGGATAGAGGGGGAGGTGAGTGGTCTCACATTAAAGAGGAGTTTCATGGGGTTATGGGGAATGTGGAAAGGTGGGGGATCGTGTGGGCCCCAATTCTCCTTTATTCTCCCAAGGGGAGTTACCAACCCAACTTCCACACAAGGATAATTCTACTTAGAAGAAAAATAAAATTGTATTACAAATTTTATTTTATTCTTCACTTACACCTCAAATTTTAAACAAATCATCCGAGAAAACGCACCTTCGGAAAAGGTCTTCTTAAGAAACTATCGGTGCAATGGTTCCATCAGTGCCCTTGGATTTTGATTCCGAGCACTGGTTCAAAAGTTAGAAAAACCCACTCATTCGTTTATTGAACATACCCAAGCTAATCTTCGGAACTTGATTCCGGGCACACAGGGCCTCAGAATCATGTGCCGTCAGAAGCCGCAGTCTCGTAAAATTCCAAATAAATTATGAAAAAAATTTCCTTCAAATTTTAAGGGCCTTTACAAACACTCATTTATTCATCAATATTCCTTGAATTGGGGGTGCCAGATAGTGCTCAAGTCACTCGACAACTGTCGAGTTGAGAACTGTGGGTTTCCAATGGTGATAGAGAAAACAAACCGGTTAAAAAGAATCATAGAAAAAATGGTTTGAAATTTTTTGGTGACACATTCATGTCCAACTGATCAAGAACATCAAATTCATATTATGAAAAATAACTCATTAAAATGACTTTTAAAATTTTGTCTCCTTAAATGGATTTCAATAGGGGTACAGATCAAAGATAATTCTTGATCTGCTCAAATATTTATTCAGAGGGACAAAATACCATATGAAGATCCTTATCAGGATTGAAACAATCATTGTTGATGAAGAATGTGATTACCATTATATGTTGCATTCATCAAGCATCAAATCGTCACAATCTAAGGATTCATCATTTAATTATGGAATTATTTATAGGAGGGTGATTCTATCATCGGAGAATCATAAGAATTATGAGGCCGATAGAATCAAATTCTCACAAAAATACCTAATTTTTGGCATTAAATTTTGTAAATGGTAATTTAATCATTTATTTAATTAATAAATTAAAATTTGATAATCTCATCGGCAATAATCAAGAGGTTCAAAAAACATTCACTGAATTCTTTTATGTTGTGCATAAGGAATACCCCACATTCAATACCAAACGGTGGTCTTATATTTCTAATCCTATCAATGGATTAAATTTTATGCTATTTTCCTTAAGTACACATATGTGCACAAAATAATATATAAATAATATATCGGTAATATTATTTCTCGGAACATAGGGCCTCAAAATCTCATAAAATCTTAGTGTATTTCTTAATTAATATATTTGGAAATATTTTTATGTCTATCAAGCGAAAAAATAGATCATTACATATAATCGTCATTCCTTAATTCTATCCCAAAAATGAAAAATTATGAAAACCACTTGGCATGTTGAGCATGTATCTTTCTCTTCCAATCCTAGGAACTCTCCTATAGATTTCTGGGTAGCCACAAAACATGAACCATAGGGATGGTATGTCCTCGCAAGATCCACTCTTGTCGGCCCGTGATCACCACTAGGTGTTCTAAATTTGGATACATCCAAAATTTCATACTCACCCCATTCAATGACATGAATGGGTTTGTGAACCTATCTCTTTAGATATGTAAAATGTAAGTTGTCGTGCTCCCAATCTCCCTTTGGGGTTATGGGGAGGTGGTATGAAACGTCTCCATTCCTCTTCAAGATATCGAATAGCCCGATGTTCCATAGGTATAACACTACAACCCTGTTGAACATCAGCCTTCTTCATTTTGGAGAGACTCACTAGAAAACATATCCCTCTTTCTTGAACCCCAATAACCTATAATGGCTACATGTGTAGGTTTTATGTCTACTCTATGATGTCATCATCGATTCATAGATGAACTGAACCTTCTCTTCAGTCACCTTAACCCACTCTTGGACCATAACAAATAACTATTCAATATCCATCCATCACAAGGGTTACCTATTGTATCTCCCATACAGGGACTAAAAATGATTCATGTCAATGGTAGACTCATAAAAATTGTTTTACAAAATTTATACAATAGGTTGGTGATCCTCCTAGCTATAAAAAATCCACATGCATCCCTTAGTATATCGTCTAGTACCTGGATACTACACTCGTTCTACCCATCAATTTGGGGGTGAAAGGATTTATTCTTCTAAAACTGGGACCTGAATGCATACTCCAGGAAAGTCCACATTTGTGATGTAAATTGTGTAGCATAATCTGGTGAAATAATCAATGATACCACTTAATGGAGGTTGATCTCAAGTATATATAATGGTTACAAACAATCCCCAAACTCTTGTCTTTGATAGAATGTATAAGCTGCAACATTATCATTCTTTATACTACCACCCTAATGGTGTCATATCCCTTCACTATGCATATAGTCCATGTGATGATGTTCATGGTAATGTCATCCAATCTCTACTCTTGAATATGAAGAGTCTGTAATAAACACACTAAAATCATTACCAAAACATCACTTACATACATGTGAGGAATTGTGAGATGAATTTAGATATGCTTTGCATCATGTCATACAACCTAAATTACCAATAATGGTATATGTGTATCTTCTAAAGTCGTGATGTAATTATAAGGGGGAGTGAGGAACACCTACATCACCTCATCCTACATAGAGATTGGAAAAATTGACTAACTGTTGAAATAGATCACATGATTCCCTCCTAAATAATATTAATCATCTACATGACCTATGGATATCTGATCTCCAAGAGTATCACAGTCAATATTTCCAAACTGTGACTCATTCACATGATCAAGAGGAGATGGAGCCGATGACATCAAATGTAGAAACACTATACCCTTCTCCCTCAATAGGTTGAGCTGTTAGGAAGCTAAATGACAAAAAGCTTCATGTACATGGTGATCCTAAGAAATCCTGCTAAGGTATTATTCTATAATGTTTCCCTTTTTTGGGAATAGACTATCTCTATGTTATATTAATTTATGATGTCCAACCTCTGTCACTACCTAATGTTTATGTACCTTTCACTGATGTCATACCTAATACTCTGTTTGTCTAAGTAAATCACTATTCACTCTCCCTGATGGTATTTCATCCACATACTAATGGTGAATACCACCACTGCATGATCTTGGTCATGAGTCACATATTTTTGGTGATGTGGTCTCACCTTTCATGACATGTATGTGATGAATTCGTGTCATTTCATAATGAAACTATTGTGCCTAGCATGTGAGGCATATTAATACAGTACGAACTCAAAACCTTCCACTTGTAGCCTCAAAAATAGAATAGTCCTCATCATCTGCCAGAATAATTCAAAGGCCTTCTAGAACTACTTAGACCAGGTAAACAACTGCATCTTCCATTCCAGAGTGGTCGAAGGGGTTACGATCCTCATGAAGTTAGCCACAAATATCTAGTAGTGCCCCACTAAACCAATAATCCATCAAACCTCTAAAATATTATTAGGTTGTTCCATGAAAGCACTAATTTGATCTTTACTGGATAAATGGATAAAATGTTTTCATAAATCATAGTCACTAGAAATTGATCTCATATATGAAAGACTAGAACTATGAATTATTTCCATAATTCTTGTTCACTCTATGAATATAATTAACCATCCATAGTTTATTTGTATGCTCCTCCTCTATCACAACGTAGATAAGTATGTCATTGATGATGTCAACCATAATCAGTTATAAGAACAACATGATTATTGTGTCCATGAACAAAATATAAAATAGTGGGGGTATTTTTCATGCTAATGGACATAATAATGAACTTAAATTTCTATTGTGAAATCAAAAATACTGATTCCGAATATCATTCTCACAAACCCAAAAATACCTGTAGCCGACCTGAGGATCGATCTTGGAGAACCATATCTCACCTCCCTACTGATCAAAGAGTCATCAATCCAAGAAACTGGATAAGTTTTCTTAATTGTGACATCGTTAAGGTGAAAATAACTGATACATATCCATATTCATCTTGATTCCATTATTAAAAAATCAATGTTGCTATCTATAGTGAGATACTATAAATGATGAATCCTTTATCACAAAGGTCCTCAAACCGAAACCGTAGGTCATAGTGCCCAGCAGGATCCATCTGATATTCCACAAGAGATATTAGGGAAGTCCCTGGTTAAATGTCAATAAAAAACTACAACATCCACCTTAGTGGTACCCTAGGAACATATATGGGGAATAAATACAAAGAATACTCCACAACTCATGGAATACAAATTCTTAATGAGTCTTCTACACCATGGGTTATTATTTCTAACATATGGGTAATGGTATGTAGCCTCCTTCTCAAAGAACTTGAATACCCTTGTACGAGGCCTCTTTCAGCGAGATTAGAGAAGGTCTTCTTATAAACAAGATGAATTATGAATGGTCCATGGTGAAAGTAGATCTAGAATCTAACACTATAACGACAATACATGCCCATGATGACATCATAAGGATCCATAATGGTGAAAACTTGGTACGAATTGTATTTCTCTCAACAAAGAGATAACTCTCATTGTTGTTAGATGAAAGACATAGAGGAAGTGTTCTATATATAAAGCTCAGGACAATGCTATTATTCTAACACCTCTACTAGGATCTCCAAATATCGAACAAATAGTCAAGATATAGATGAATTATTGGATCCTCATTCTAGTAATACTAATGAAAGTGTATAATATACACATACCATACCATCGACTCTCTCATGTGCCACATGATCATAAACTTCCAAAGGCTATAGTTATCCACAGATCTAGCTTCCAGATCCCTTATCCTGAGGTGTTCCTCGTATTGGTGGTGGTGGAAGGACCTCATAGCATCGTTCCCCACCTACAACACATCGAACTCCTTTGTGATCACCTCCTCTATATGGACCAAACATCCCCTGCCCATGAGATCCCTGATCACAACGGTGTATCGTTAATGTCGGTCTATGAGATATCTTCCTTGAATGATCAGAACATATGATTTAGTAGTCCAATGAAATGTTACTTTTCTATCAAAATCATAGTACTGGACCTCCCCATGATTACCCAGTGCTCTGCACTACCCTTGCACTATACGACCACATCCCTTGGACTACACAGAGAGGGGTCTCCTATTTTGAGAACTATAGGTCCTTCATGCTACTATAAATGACTCAATCCAGTCACACCCACAACTAGAAATAGCTTTCTAGAGTTCCTATGTAAAAAAATATTCATCACAAGAACCAAATCCATCAGATATATACCAGAAGTCATCTCATGAGAGTTTTGAATCATTGTTCATCTGCATAAATATTAACCAGAATCATCTAGCTATACCATGTAGAATACTAGACGAAAAAGAAAATATATTATTTTTAATGTCTCAAAAATCATTATGATGTATACCACAAAATCTATCCAATCCTATACCATATAGGGATCTGCCTTGCCATGGAACCTTAGCGGTCACTGACACTGAAACTCTTGGAGTGCATTCAGCCTGCACACATCATCAACCTGTTCTATTGGGTCAATCATCCACTAAATAGGTGTAGTTGTTTCTCCCTTCCCACATGGAGAAGGGGACAACATGAATGAACATCATTGAGGACTCTTCACTCATAGGGTTGTCACCATGATCCAGAGCGGGTATCTTGGCTAGCTGTTGTCTCGGAGGCAACCCCGATGTTATTAAGGAGTACCATAGTCATGAGACTAAATGTATATATATATTGAAACAAATAGGGAGTTGGATAATGGATGACTACCAAAGACACAATACTAAATGAAAAATGTACTTTTTCCTCCTATAATATAATTTATTTGTTTGCCAAGTCGACAAGCTAGTAATCAGGGACCTGATGAATTTATACGTCATCCTCAAATAGTATCACTAGAATCCAAAGATTGAGAACCAAAATCAAGATACTATAAAAATGATTCCCAATTCCCATCCAATCAATTTTTTAGAATTCCCAAACCATGCCCTAAGTAATGAAACACATACGATACTAATTAGTCAAGATCTGACCTATGTTGGGGATTGAGAAACATTTACCCAATTTGGCCGCCATAAGACATGTGGTGGAGGCAAGAGTTTAAAGAACAGTAAAGTCATGGAGGAATTTTCCTTGATTCCTTTACACATGTACATAACCCACTAAATGAAAAATAGAAATGGAAATGGAATAAAAGATGGATTATTACTATAAATATACAAAAAACTCATGAACCACAAAATAGACTGAATTTGATTAATGTAACCTAAAAATAAAATTGATATTTATATTACCAGCTCAAAATATGTCCCAAACTAAAAAACTGGAAATGATTAATGAAATTGAGAGCCTAGATCATATATCCAATGCATTGACCACCATACGCAATCCGTGAAATTTATATCCCTAAGCTCTTATAAAGTCACATTCGACCTCTCATCCATATAAAAAACAAATGAAACATTTTTAGAAAAGCCCATGCAGGGGTGAGAATATACATACACATTAGAGAACCCTGAACTAGTGAAGTTAGAGCAGTAAGAGATACAACTGAACACTAAATCAGTAGATATATCAAAGTATGGTAAAATAGTACTACTCAACTCAATAAAATATTGAATGTTAACTCATCCAAACACAAGTTACAAGACATCTTGATAATATGAAATTCTCATCGAGTCTATGTTATCTATAATAGGAGAGTATAATGATCCATCCATGAAAATCTAGACACTAAAAACTGGGGGAATATCCTATGTGTGTTCAGCTCTGCTGGATGGAGAGTAACAATAACTAATGGAGTGGGTACTAAAACATGATTTATATATATTCCTAGTCGAGGTATCCCAAATATGAGAGCATGTGTATCACTATCTCATAACATATCCCAAGATGATGAGTATCCAATAGTTCCAATGTAATTAAAACTATGATTCCCAGCACATCATGAATCATCCCAGGATACAAAAGTATAAGGGGATCAGTCAACACACCTTGACAATATTATCTTTCGAAGACACTGACTCACCTGCATAGTATTTAGTCATGTCATAAGAACATGTGTCAGGGTGTAACATGAAATTCATTATTTTATGTCTAATGGTTAATAATATTGGATATTTCCACAATAACACATTTTGAGGGGTCACAAGTATTATTATTGAAATTAATTCCTTGGTATGACATGAGGGTCCTTCTCTGGTAGTCACCGAGTAACACCACTACACAGCCTATCTTGATGGGTTTTTCTCAGGAAGGATATCCGGGAATGTCACTACCCAATCGTCATATATGGTATGCTTGGTGAGTTTTCCGGGATATTCCACTGCCCATCCCGGATAGAGGTTATGCTTGTACAATCATGGAACTCCAAATCCCTATCATACTAGAGGGTAAATCAGATTGTTCATCAGGGATTGCAACAACCTAGTCATATTAGAGGGTATACCAGTAACATCCATCGAGGGACTCCACTACCCAGCTGAGCTATTGGGTATGCTCGGTAGTACTCAATTGATAATCTATGATCATTATAGTTATCAGGTATCTCCTCAACAAGTTATAACCTTTATAATTCAAATAGTATATCAAAATACACGTTTCAGAGATCTGCCATGTTCTATTCTAAAAAATTGTAACGATAGGCATGTTCCAGAAAAAATATGAGTTAAAAGGAAGGAGATATATACATTTGAAGATTTATCATAATATATCCAGAAGTAAATGAAATTTGAGGGGACCCACGTGGAATTTGTTCCCACATCAATGTTGATTCATACCTCTGGTATGTAAAAAAATCCTTTCTGTGTACGGGATATGCTATGTAGTGGGACTAAATGATTTTTCCCACCGATCCGAGGACATGGAAATTTATTATTGTTGTGTCCATATACATAGAACTCGGGTTCATGTGCATTGGTACAATGCATGTTATCACACAAGGAATATTTACCATGTTCCCAACCCATGTCTGTATAATTTTTACATGGAATACTACTAGTCAAGTAGGTGTACTACCCAACTCATTCAAACAAAAAGGAACTAGATGGGATTTGAAGGAATTACACATCATGCCATAATTATGGGTTCTCAAACCCTAACAACGCTGATGGAAGATGGATACATGACACATTTCATTTATAATACCTGGTGTCTAGACAGGAAATTTCTAAAAACCCTATGATTATTGATCAGGCCATCACGCCTTAATCATATTAAAACTACTATATATCATGGACAATTACCACTTGATTCTCAAAGATCATACTGATATGCATGCTCACTTGCATTTATTAATCAAAAAATATTCATATATCATCATAAGGATGAGGACAAATTTTCAACATGCCTCCACTTCTAAGAGATTCAATGATCTGCTGAAAAAAATATATTCATCATTCATTCAACTTGATGATTACAAATAAATTATATTGTGGAGAACCATCATTATTTTATCGATCATCAATGATTCAGGGCACCAAATTGATATCAAGTCACACAAAAAATGTTGACCTAAGAACTTTGGGGTTCTAAACCATAATTAAAATAAAGAATAGGGAAATAAATGTATAGAAATCGAGGTTTTAAGTTCATTTTCCATGTGTTCTCAGACAAATGATCTTGAAAGTCCAATCCATATTATAAAAAATAATTGATAAAAAAATATTTTCAATAAATATGATTATGATAAGGTTTTCTATAGGGGTGTCAATCATTGATTAATGTTAGATCTACTCAAACATTTAATCAAAGAGATGAAATATCAAATGAGACCTACGTGGGTTCGATTCATCGTCTTTGATGAAGAACATGATCTCCCAGATATGTGGCATGTGTCCTGCTTCAATTCACCTCAATCCAATGTTTCATTGTTCCTTGAAACAGAAGAATTATGAGGATAACCATCAAAAATTCCTAACAAAAATCCATATTGGATATTAATTTTATCAATTATAAATTATGAATTAATTTATTAAAAATTATATTTCATAAACTCACTGGCAATGAGGGGGGGTTGCAAACCTTCTTATTTGATTACTTGTATATCACGCCTTGGATAAAAGTAATGTTATGGACCTAACAGTGGACTCATACTTCAAATCCACTCATCCATTTTGAGTTATCATATTTTCATTAAATAAACACATTCCATCAATATAAAATATATTTTATAATTTTATAAAATTAATTCCAGAAACATCAGACCTTGGAATCACACACTACCTCAGTACCTAGATCAGGAAATTGATTTATAAATTTTTCCTATTCTTACAAGAAAATAACCAGGTCTATAAAATTTAAATGCGGGATAAAATATATGGTGAATAATTTGTGGTTGTATATATGATAATAATTAATTATAAAATACATAATATTAAGATACTATATAGATTGTGTAAGTTTTCTATACACACTATTAAAAAAGCATGACATGGTATTACAAACCAGAGAAGCTGGTGAGTAAATGGATACATTCTTTTGACAACAATTATAATTTATAAATTTAAAATCATAAGAATAAATTTTAAAATTTTAAAATTATTTCATTGAAATATGGCATGTACTTTTGGAAGATCCATATATGATAAATGAAAAGTAAATTTATATAAATGAATGTTCTATTTAATTAGTTTCGAATCAAACCATCACATATTAATTATTAAAATACAGATGAATTCCTTGTCACCTAGGAATCATGATGTTTTGATTGAAATGATAGGATCCATAAATTAAAATTAATCCAAAGTAATAGAATTTTTGAGGATTAAAATAATTTTTTTATGTTTCTCTAACTAATTGTCAATTTAATATCCACCTTATTCCCTCAAAAATTATCATCATATTCAATTGAAAATATGAAATAAATATGAATCAATTCATGGGAAATAATTCAAATGGTTTTTGATTGAATATACACATTATGTAGTAGTGAAGATGAATATTGTTTTTCTAGATATATTATAAGACGATTTGATGAAGGAAAAAATTTAAAAATAGAAATAACTAATGATCTAGAAGCTACAAATCCACTGAATTGAAGATCAATGTACCTTGAGAAGGAAACTATAAATAATTATAGTGATAGTGTTGATATTGAAAATAAAGAGATACTATGATCCAATTATTTTTTGGTAAGTTATATATTTCTCATATAATTACATCATAATTATATTATGATATTTTAATAAGTAATTTTTATATTTAAGGAAATTTTGTAAATAAATATTATAAAACGAGGAAATCCTATATTTTATGTGAAATGTTATTGATATTTCTATTGAGATTGTTATAGGGAAATATATATTTTAAAATATGTTGAAAATATCACAGGGTAAAATTTTGTGATGTTTTCACATTTAGTTGAAAATTTTATGAACATCTCATGTATCCATGTTAATGACACAATTTTTTGACAAAGATCATTTCCCTCATAAACAAAGAGTTATTTTATATATAGATTAATTATATAAAAAAATTATTCCAATCATAAATCGATAATTTTGAGGATATATTTTGTTTCAATAGATGATACGGGAAGATTTTGGAAAATATAAATCCCACACAATGTGTAAATTTGAATTTTTTTCAATAAGGTGGAGAATAAACAATTGACTAAAATAAAATGACTGTATTGACAATAAAAGTAAATTGGTTTATTAAAGACCCTATAAGATAAAGATGATGAATTATTTTATTTTTTAACCACATTTAACAATTGAAATCAATTTTATATAGAGTAGTGGGAATTGATGAATCATATTAGTTTTATAGATTTAAGGTGGCCAAATGTTGAAATTAAGCACAAAAGATGTTAAAATTAAATCCATATTATATTCATTAACATGTTTAGTAAAACAATGAGATGTTTTAGGACAATAGATTTATGTTATACTCTATGATATTTAACATAATGGATGACCAAATAAATTCAATTGAAAATAATAGATACATGTCATCAGTGGTAAGGAATGAATGTGGATTAAATGATACTAAAGGATAAATTATAAATAAGTAGATGTATATATATATAGAATATTTAATATTTATAATATGTATTGATGTTGAACATTATGGAATTAATGAAAGGTTCAAAACGATTAATAATATTCCATGAGATTTTTTGGATAAATATATAGTATAAATGTTTCATATGTTGATACATTTAATTAAACAACTATGAAACCAAAATTAATATGTTGAAATAATATTTTTCAGATATTAATAGTGACTTGGGAAAAGATTGAACTTTATATAGAAGAATAAATATATAAGTATTTGATGATTCTATCAATTTACATCCAATATAAGAAATATCAAAATGTTTTAAGTTATAAAATATGTAATATATATCCAAAAAAACATTTCTTATATATATATGATATCTAAGTTGTGGAATATTTGTTACATGACATAAATTTATACACCAAAATCATATTTTTTGAGTATGTTCGGAAACATATAAGTTTAATTAGCTAGTTTATAATATATATTCAATGTCTTCCAATTTTTTAATCATAACTATCATTGATATATGAAATATCAAATATAATACCATTACTTATATCATCAAAAACTAATCATAAGAAAGGGTGAGCATAGATGTTTAGTGAGGTTAATAAATAGGGATATAAATGCCTATATTTTCATAAAATTTCATTGTTAATATGAGACCTTACCATACATATGATAGAACATAATCATGAATCATAGAATAAATTAGATAATTTAATAATACATAAATATTAATGTAATTAAATATTAAAAAACACGAGATGATTAATTAAGTATAAGAAATGGATTTTTATAAATCAAATAATAAAGTAAAATAATTTCATTATTAGTGATGGAAATAATATAAGGCTAACCTAGGGGAGTGGATTCACTCACCAAATAATCAGAGTGATCGTGGTTAACTCACAGGATTATACTTTTGGAAATGTTCCTTCAATAAACTGGGTTTACTTACAATTCTAGCACTATTTTTCTCATGAGATATCAATATATTTGAAATTAATTGTATATAGATATAGGTCTCACCTGTAACATAATGAATTTCAAATTTATATTTTTAAAAATATCATCAACCATTCATTATATCAGAACCCATGAAATGAAATTGGTTTCATAAACATTCCACCATAAAATAAAGCATGGAATATGAATGTGACACATAATCAGCATGTCATCATAAACATAAACCATATCGAGAAATAATATGGATATAATCCCTGTCTCATCTTCCATGTAAATCATAATTAATATTATAGTTTATTGTTATAGATGAATGATAAAATCATTAAGTCATGATTGAGGATTATAACAATTTGTTTTTGAAATTACTTCCTAAAAATATAGAACATATCTGATGTGTAATCGATAAAATTTAATTTAAAAATTACCAAGGGAATGTGAAAAGGACACAAACAAAATATTGGGGTTACATGACTGTGGTAATTTTCATTCATGTTGAATAAGTTAAAAAAATCCTTCATTAATTTTGTTAGAAAACTCACAGAATACCTTATTTGGAATGTGAAAATAATATTACATTCAATTAATTTGGGAAAACATTAAACATTAGTAATATTTTATTTAAAATACAATGGAGATTATTAAAAACCTTCAATATAATATTTTTCGTAAATGGTGATGTAGAAAAAAAACTATTCACAGATCGAAGTTAGAAATGGAGACTATTTTTCATAAAAACATATTTTCGATCACATCAATATAAAACATGATAAAAATATAAATTAAAAAGTCTATTGTAAATAAATAAATATAGGAGAATAAAATTCATTAGTATATTGATAGTTTAACCTTAAGACAACATCAAGAGATCAAAATCATATATAATCCCAACAAAAAATGATAATGTAACATAAAACACATTACATAATGTCTGAAATCCTTAATAAATTTTTAAACATGCTATATATTAAATATCACTTTATTATAAATCTTATTTAAAAACCATAATAATATATATCAATCCATATACAAATCACCTTTAAACAATAATACTTTTTTACTAACAATTATATATTAAAAACAGTATTATAGATGATAATTACTCTGTTCATCATGTAAGTTTTTGTTTAATAGTTTCCCCACATATATTTTGATCATTGTTTTATAGTATTGAAAATTTTAAATATGGTATTATAATCCGAGATAAAATATATATATTCATTCAAAAAATAACGGTTATAAAAAATATATACATTATTTAGGGAGAAGGTAATCTGTACATATGCAAGAAGGGTGATTTAAATTTCAAATATATATCATCAATATTCAGTAAATGAATCATCACCAATATCCATCTAAAATTTAAATTAATACTAAGTCACATATCTTCCTAAAGGTGGACGTAAAAAAGTACTCATGAGAGATATTATCATTTCCAAAAGGATTGGATGGAATGAAGGAACATATTATATTATTTGTAAAAAAGTAAATATATTTAAGAAATATCATATATAAATAATAAACCCAATTTAATATCTTTCCATAAAATATGGCAACAAAAATTCAATTTTATCCCTATCAGGATACATTAAGTCATACGTACTCACACGCGATATTTTTAGTTCCCATTAGATGCGAATGAGGGGTTTTAATAGTGATTTCATAAGAAAAATATAATGTTATTTTATTAAAGGTAGTTATGTTTTTTAAAGAATTATATAACATATTCATATGACGAAAAAAAATATAATGGGATCAGTTAATGTGATTACCTCTTCTTTGAAATGAACCCTTTGGATATCGTCTAATGGGTTCTACAAATGGTCTATTTGAAAGAAAAACATTATGGATGTGTCTAGGGAAATCCAAAATATAAATTATTGGATATTTTTCTGGCTAAGAGGACCAATGTGGTATTAAGGTGAAAATGGTGCATGCCCTTTTATAATCGATGGGTGGGGAACACCTAGAATTTTATAATAATTAAAATAATATATATTAATTTTCATTTCATGTGGATCAAAATATAAATTATAATGATATAATACTGGTTTGTGTCAAAATTTATTCATATTATATAATTTCAAATAATTTTTATCACATTTACACCCTTATCAATTTTGTTAAAATCACTATTTAATCTTTTTTTAAAATTATTGTTAATCATATTTTTATACCAGTTAAGAATTAATATTTGTAATTTAAAATAAAAAATAACCCAAAAATGATCCAAAACTTATTTTTGAAAACATATACTATTCAGTTTGATTAATTTAATATTTCTATGAATTTTAAATAATTTTAAAAAAATAAAAATATAATTAATTTCATTTTTAACACAATCCCTTAAATTTAACATTAAATATATATAAATAAAAAAGTGAATGATAATAATATTTTATTATAACAACCAAATATTTCATTTAGATCTATAAAATATTCCATACACATTAACTAATTCAAAATATATAATTTTTTTAATTTATAAAAACATTTATTATAATATTTTATATTAATTTAAGAAATACTACCTCTATGATACATTAGAAATTATAGAAATTATATATCTTAAAAATTAAGAGAAAATTAAATTGATGAAAATTTCATTATTCTCAAAATATATAAATATATACATTCATGACATTATTTTTATCATTTGTCGAAACATTATAAATATTAAAAATATAGAGAGTTCCATTTTTCATCTTCATACAATTTAAATAGTATATAGGTCATTTTCATTAGAAAATGCCGATTAATATAATAATAGTCTAGAATAAGGTTATAAAGGTCTATTTACGACACTTCAATTAAATAATAGGATGACAAATTATTGTTTTATTACATGGTTTTAGTAAATATTATCCTGATTTACCCTTTACTGATGTGATAATATTTACCATGATTACTATTCACATTGACAAAAAAGTAGGTGGAAAGTTAAAAAAATTTATCATATTAATAAAAAATATTGAATTATTTTTATCAAATTGATTACCAAAAGTTTACTTTAATAAATATAATGTATATTAAAAAGATGATAAGAAAATCACTTTTTAGAAAAATGAAATTTATGGAATATAACTGGATTTATTACTTTCCAATACATAATAAAAATAATTATATGAATGATAAAACTGGTTATTGAATATATCAATTTCAGTAAATTATTTCATGAATACTGATAAATGTAAATGATTTCGATAAAAATACATTGTTCACACAAATAAAATTCAGAAAAAAATCTGTTTCTATTAGATTGATATTTATTTTTATTTTAAAATTAGTGATTAATAATTAATTTATTTTTTTCTTGTGTACACAAAAAATTTTAATATTTTTTTATTCTTATTAGTAACTCCCAATCCAATAGCTATGTGTAATTAATATTTTAATATTATAGTATGGTTATTCTAAATTCATGGAGGCGTGTAAGAAAAACTATGAAAGTAAATTTTTATAAAAATTATATTTCATAAAAAATTTGGATGCTATAAATTTTTATAATAATTTATTTGTTTAGATATAAGTGGGGAACATTATATTATTTTCATAATAAATATAATATCATGCATGGAGATATATAAGTGATGGTTTATATATTTTATGTACCAGTTATGAGCAATTGAGTACGTAGAAAGGATGATGTGTTCTCGAAATGTGTTGCATATTTGGTTGAGGATATGGTGGAAAATGCTAGGTCGTCACAATAAAAAATTTAAGAGAAGGAAAAAAATTAGTTCTTTCTTTATTGATATATTTTAATGTATTTCATGATCAGAAGATCTATAGATGATAAAAAACGATTATATTCCTTACCTTATTGGGAAAAAAATTACCTATGAAATTTGGCATATTTGTATGAATCACCTGAAAGGAGCATGGAAATTTGTATTCACCAAATTAAAAATGGAGGTTTTAATCGACCAATATTTCAATACTAGGTATCCTCTATATATCCATGATGCAACCTGAAATCTCATCTATCATGAAGGATCTGTATATTTGAAGTCATAGTTTTAGAGTATTCATGATTAGTGATTACTGTCACAACCATTTCCTCGGGGCCTGTTTTGTAACTATCCCAAGCCTACATTCCATTGGCCAGGGGCTGGTGAATAGAACCAAAGGTTTCTATTACAAATCTGGGAAGGTATCACCTTTATAACTGTAAAAAACACATCGTAGTACACAACCGGAAGCAAAACACTATCTAAAAACTGTATACTTAATGTGTGATAGAATGTAAAAGGGGTCGGAAATACAATCCCAACTGTAAAGTTCAAGTTCAACTGAAAAAGATACAAACAGATGAAAGGTAAAAAGTATATTATTTATCATCCTTCGGGGTTCTTACCTGAAGGGTAGGTACAGATGGCCACCTCAGCACTCCACGTCCATCCATCTGCTCTGTGTAACGATTCTCCGTAAGTTCCACCTCCGGGTACCGTCCAGTCCTGGCGTTCACGACCTCCATCAGTGATGTCCGTCATTCCCATCCAACACAATGAGATGTGGGCATAGCTCTTGTAGGGGTGAGTATAACGATACTAAGTAGGGCCCATGAGACCATCATGGTCTCACAAAATCCATCAAGGATAAACTATAAAGTATGAAATCCACGGATATCCATTTCTTAGGTATATTCCCATTCATATACCCGTGTTATCTAGTGACCCATCTAAATCAGGATAAAAACACAATAGTCAATGACACATCTCAAACCAGGATTTTTATTCACGATGTCGAAACCACGGATGCTGGAGAACTTATCCTCTATCGAGTACAGTGGGCATGCCGCTACAACCAAGCGCTTCCCACTAACCTTGGACTGCTGAGGTACTCCACCTGTCATGTCCAGTGGTTCCTCGGCGGTCACATAGAGGTGCCCCCCCATGGGTCTACCACTAAAACCAGGAACTCCACCTCACAGCCTACAAAGGTACTCCTTCTATCTAGTACAGTGGGTCTGCCACTACAACCAAGAGCTCCTCCGCTGTGGGTCTGCTACTACAACCAGGTGATCCCCACTAAGTCATCTGAATCACTGTGAGTCGATCGATCAGCAGACGTCCAGTCTCCGCAAGCTACTATGTGTGTTCAATATTCTATCTCGTTACTAGGAGGGTCCGCTCCAATATAAATAAGTCAATAGTCCATGTGTCTTGAAGTACCACATTAATGTATGTCGAAGGTCTGCCTCATCATAGGCGTCTCAATGCAACAGATAACGCGTCATTTGGACGACTGTTCTGTTAGTTGTTAGCCTTTTAGTATTGAGGGTCCAATTTGATTCATGTATGAACCAACCTTACCGTATCTCAACTATACCCTGAACTGCAGTGGGGTATTCTAAAAGGGATTGTCTCTCATCAAGATTACTAGTGTTGCTGAAGGTTTGTCAAAGGGACGTCCGGTGCCAAAGATATGGCCAATGTAAGCAAAGGGTCGGTAGTGGGCCCAGTTCTGGTCCGACCCAATCTGGGTTAACCCAGACAGATCTGATGGTTCTGACCCAGCCCGTTCGGAGGGTCAACCCGCTAAGTTAGGCCTTGTCTGATGGGCCCGGCCTCGTGAACTATGAGGGCTGTTTGGCCAGGATGCCACCATGCATGCGGCTCGCCCCGAAGGCTAGGGCCAGTTTGGCCAATCTCACGAGGAGGGCGTCCCGGGAGGTCGGCCGCTGGGTGTCCAGAGGTGGGTCGCACGGGGCGCGGGCATGCCGGTTAGACACCGGGCTGGTCATGGGTGCACCAGGAAGGGTGTGAGGGCACCAGGCTGAGCACCGGGGTGCCGAGTATGCCATGGTAGGGGGTCGCGGGGCGCCAGGAAGACAGCCGGGAGCGCGGGTAGGGGCCGGGGCAGCGTGCCGGGGTGCAGGTAGCTCGTTGGGGTGCCGGGTAGGCTGCAGAAGGGGGCCGCTGGCATGTGGGTCGGTCACCACTCAATAGGTGGTGTTCGGTTGGGTGCACTGGTGCGCCACAGTGGTGGGGTGGTTCATGAGGGACGCAGGTAGCCCGAACTTTGTCATCGCCGCCTTCGTCGCCTCGTTGCCTATTCGAAGAACACCACAAATAAAACGATGGAGGGTGTCGGGCCATGTGAGGTTGGCCCAAACCCTCCGCATTTATAGTGATATCAGTTGGTTCAACAAAGGAACGATGAACAACAATTTAATCACAAAACAGGTCAATGATTACATTGAAAAGAAGATGAGAAAAGAAAAGGTATACTTCATAAGGTAAACCCCCTACTTTTGGATTTCTCGCTCGATGCTCATCATTTGTTGACGGTGTAGCGAAAGGATGAAGGAGGAGACCATTGTTCATCGCATCTGTTACACGTCCTCAATTCCGAGATGCATTGGTTCATTGATGAAGTTGTGTAGGGTTGATCGGTAGGTGGTTGGGGATGAAGTCGAAGAAGAAATAGCATCGTCGGCATCCTTTTTGTTCTTTGCGTTCTTTGTTGGGAGCTTTTCCCCCTAGCATTCCTCTCAAAGCCTCCACCAAAAAGAAGATTATTCCAATGAAAATAATTGGAGGGTTTTCCTATTATTATGTTGGAACGTAATTCAAAATTGATGAATTAAATGAGTGGGGCACACCACATTAAATTTGTGATAGGTGTAACATTTCATTCGGTGGATTTCAAGAGGCTCTCCCTCATTAAAGAGGGAGAGATGGGTGGTTTTATCCTCCATCATTAATAGGGGTCAGGTGGTCCCCACCCTTATCATTTAATAGAGAGGTTATGGGTCTCGGGTGGTCCCCACATCGTAACCTCTCATAGGATCTTTTGCTCAGGTGGGCCCCACCATCATAACCTCTCCTAGGAGGTTAGGGTGTTGAAGTCCCACCATCAACTCCCTAGTGGAGGTTCCAACTACCCACACTCACATGGAGGCTCGAAAATAAAATAAAGTGTCACACATTTTTTTTATGAAACCCCCATAACTAACTTTTATCCTAAACTCACTACCATTGATGTGAATTTCTTCATAAGTGAATACTGGTGCTGTGAGTTCAATGGTGCCCTTGGATTTCTGTTCCGAGCACCAGTTCAAATGTTATAAAATCCTGCTTTTACGTTAAATAAACGTACCCGAACAAAACCTCGGAAATTGATTCCGGATATACCGGGACATAGAATGAAGCACCGTAAATATTTGCAGACTCGAAAAAATAACATGAATTTAAGAAAAAAAATTCAGGGAATTTCTAGGTCTTTATACTCTGACCAACTCAGAGATTTACGTCTTTGTAAGAAAAAACTCAAACTAAGGGAACAAATACAGGTACTGAGCACGCATCTGAGCCTACCTCTCCCATGTTCGCTCTTGGAGGTTCTCATGATGATAGAAAACGTGCACTAGTGGTATCGTCTATCCACCTAGGACCAGCTCCTATCAATCCTAAATCTCCACTAGAACCTCTATGAAAGTCGCCCCGTCATCGATGTCTAGCTCCCCGTAGTCAATGATGTGAAAAGGGTCATGCATGTATCTCCTCAGTTAAGATATGTGGAAGACTTCAAGAACCTTGTGCAACTGAGGTGGAAGAGATAAACGGTAATCCACCTTGCCATATATGCTAGGAAAACTCCACCAAAGGCAAGTGATCCTCCTAGCTGCAACCGAAGTTCAGGACACTTGTATATAGCATGTCCTCGAGGGTCTGGAAGGTCCTCTCGGTCTGACTATATTTTTTAGGATGGAAGGTGGTGCTCAGATGTAGCTCCATCCTGAAAGGATCCTGCGACCCCTTCCATATCCGAGAAGTAAACCGTGTGTCATGTTAGGAGACAATAGAATACGATAATCCATGTAAACGCACAATATCCTGCACATAGAGGCATCCCAAGCTCTCTACAGAGCCCTGCTCTCAAATCAGTAGGATGTGAGCCGACTTGGTGACTCGGTCGACTATCACCAAAATTGAGTTGTGACTCCTATATGTAAGTGGAATACCTATCATGAAATCCATGGATATACCATCCCACATCCACTATGGGACCTCTAAAGACTAAAACAAGACTGCTGGTACCTGATAATCTTCCTTCAATTGCTGACAGGCGAGGAACCAAGAGACTAACTCCTCTACTTCCTTCTTCATACCTGGCCACCAATGTTGTTGTTGAAGGTCCTTGTACATCTTCACCACTCTTGGATGTACCGCTAGAAGGGAAATGTTGAACTCACTCAACATATCCTTATAAAGTGCTACCGGTATAATGGTACATCCTCTGATGATGATGACATGCTCCCCACCTTCAAAAAATCCATCAGGTGCCTGCCCTGTGGATATCTGGGAACGTCGTGTCTCGTGCTCAGCATCCTCATGCTGCGCCTCCCTGACTCACTGAACAAGTGGAGAAGTGACTGTAAGAGACTGTAGATAGGCTACTCTATCCCTATCCACAATGGATATCTTAAAGGTAGCAAGATTCTCTATCGCCTTGCCTAGCAGCTGTATACCTGATCTCATACAGAGAGAATCTGCAACGACATTCCCCTTCCTAGGAGTATATACTATCTCAAAGTCATAGTCCTGGAGGAACTCAAGCCATCACCATGGTCTCGGGTTCTGGTCCTTCTGAGAGATGATATAGCCGAGACTCTTGTGATAAGTGTACACGGTAAAATGTTCGCCCAACAGATTGTGCCACCACATCTTCAAGGAGAAGAACATTGCTACTAACTCCAGGTCATGGGTAGCGTATTTCTTCTCATGCTGCCTTAGCTACCGAAAACCATATGCAATCACAGCTCGCTTTTTCATCATGACACAACCATGTCCAGTCCCTGTTGCATCACAGTAAACTATGTACCCTACTCCTTCCTCTGGAAGCCTCAGGATGGGGGGCACTAGTTAGCCTCTTCCTCAGCTCCTGAAAGCTCTGCTGGAATATCTCCGACCACAAAATGTTTTTCCCCTTATTTATCAAGTCTGGTTGGGATGATGCATCGCTAGAGATTTATGGAACGAATCATCGATAGTACCCAGCCAAATCTAGGAAACTTCGTACCTCCGTCACACTCCTCGGTGGCTCCCAAGAAAGTACCACCTAGATTTTCACTGGGTCCACTGCAACTCTAGCCACCGAGATGACATGCCCTAAGAACTAAACATCCGGAATCCAAAACTGGCACTTCAAGAGCTTACTATAAAGCTGGTGCTCTCAAAGTGTGTCCAGTACTACCCGTAATTGATAGGCATGCTTCTCTTCGGTAGACGATTTGATCAAAATGTCGTTGATGAAGACTACGACAAAGTGATTGAGGTGTGGTTGGAAGATCTTGTTCATGAGTCCCATGAACACTTTTGGAGCATTGGTTATGCCTAAGGGAATAACCAAGACCTCATATTGGCCGTACCGACACCTGAAGGTAATCTTATGCACATCCTAGTATCGAACTATGAGCTGGTGATAGCCTGATCTGAGGTCTATCTTCAAGAACCACCGTACTCCTTTCATTTAGTCAAAGAGGTCGTCAATCCTCAAGAGTGGGTAGATGTTCTTCATGGTAACCTGGTTCAGTAAACGGTAGTCGAACAGAGCCTCAAGCTCTCGTCCGCCTTCTTAGTGAATGGAATCCGAGCTGCCCAGGGAGAAACACTAGGCCAAATGAATCACTTCTCTTGTAAGTCGCCCAGCTATTCCCGCAGCTCATGAAGCCTAGCAGGAGCCATCCGAAAATCTGGAGTAGATATTGGTGCCTTCCCAGGGTACATGTCATTTTAGAAGTCCACCTCTCTGTGAGGATTTAGTCCTGGGACATATTCAGGGAAAACATCCGTGGACTGGTCCACCACTACATGGTATTTCAGACTCTCCCCATCAACTACTCCAAGGGTAAGGCAAGCCAACTGGTGAGTGATCGACTGCACCCTCCTCCATGTAAGTTTTTCCTGTACTATAAAGGATTCCTTATTTCATGTGAAGGTAGACCTGGTCCCATCAATGCAGACACACCTAAATTTTCCCCTAATACATTCGATCTAAGCATGGACTATAGATATCAAGTACATACCCAATATGATGTCGTAAGGCCTCAACACTGCTATGAGGAGATCTATGTCGAAGCTCTCACCTCCTAGAGTAAGCTCACACTACCGTCACTAGTGTGTGATCGTCGAGTCTACTCAAATAAGAGTCTCTATACATAATTATCGAGCTAAGAGCTCCGTCCGATTCTCTGAGCTCCGAACGAGGGTTTTGGCAATGAAAGAGTTACTAGCACCAATGTCTATAATAATTGCAGATAAGGTGGAATAAACACAGATCGTACCTGTAATCATATATAGAGTTTCGTGATCATTGGATTCAGCTTCCTGAAGATGAGATCTCCACTATATATGCACTCCGTGCAGTAGGGGTGGACCTCTTGGTGGTGGTGGCTGTAGCACCTCAAAACATCGTCCACCACCATATGCACATCTAGCTCCTCTGCAACATCTGCCTCCTCCATGTGGACTTCTTTGATCAAACCTCTGTCTCTGCCTGGTAGGTCCCTCAACTATCTTCTGATCATATGCGTGGCGGATCGTACTGTCACGAGCCATGTGACCCTCTCCACCGAATGAGTAACATTTCCCTCTCCTGGAAGGTCTGTATCCACCTGGGGTGTCGCGCACTTCTGATCCTAAGTCATGCGGTCGACCACGTATATGTCTAGTCCTCTTGGACCTCTGCATCATCTGTCTACTACCTGCTATAGAAGACTCTGTTGCATGACAACTATTGGTGAGTCTCACAGCTGTAGACTGCTCAATAAAAAAACTGTTCATTAGGAGGGCTCGCTCCAACACCCCTATCTACGTCGGGATGCTAAGTGAGATCATCATAGATCTAATATCTCTCCTGATCCCCTTCTTGAAGGTTCACGGCCTGATGAAAGGGTCTCACACCATATATGTGGAGTTGTGTGAGAGGTCGGTGAACCTCTCTGATTACTGCGCCACCATCATTCTACCCTATTGTAGATGCAGTAGCTCCTGTATTTGCACTGCCCAAATGGTGTCTAGTAGAAAATCTACCCAGAACAGGCTCTATATGGCTGACAAGAGTAGTGTTTTCTCGTCATTAATTGGAAGAATGAGGCTCCACCATCATCCTACTACTGCCTGAAGGAGGCTGGCAGCAAGGATCACCATGAACTCAGCTAGTGTCCCTGCTAGCCTGAAGACTCTCACCACAGACTCCAGCCAATCCTCAGCCTCCTCTGGGTTTGTCTTTCTCTCGAATCATGGTGGCCTCTGGCACTCGAACTCATGCAATGTGCTCATGTGGAGTGTGTTGTCTATTATTGGGGTTGGTGTCATCGGTGTCCCAAAGTTGAGTGGCACCACTGGTGCCCCCACCGGTGCCTCAACTAGAAGAGGGCCCTGCACTTAGGCCTCATTGCTCGGCAGACTGTTAGTGTGTACAACTCTCGAGGCTCTCGCTGGTCATCCGCGGGGAGGCATACTAAAAGAAAAAGATGTTACACGGTCAATATATTATACTTGGTGAGCTGAACTGTTGTGATAACTTAAGAAAAACTTTTGTAAACACACACACAATCAATGTTTTTATGCACTGAGTCAAAAATCAGAAGTCAGGGTCATGGTGTATGGATATGTCAGCCGCCCGCACCAACACTAGACTCCATGAACTGAAAACCACAATATTTACCCTTAATACTATTACTTCATAGAAAATAAATATCAGAGTCCTACGTTATATAGTAGAACAGATTCTTATGATACCAATTTGTCAGGACCTGTCCCACGGGCCCGTTTCGTAACTACCCCACGCCCGCCTTCCATAGGCCAACAGCTGGCGACTAACACGAAAAGTGTATATCCCTAAACTAGTTTGGAATTGACTCTATAACTTTAAACAAACACATTATAGTAATCAACAGGATGGAAAACACTATGTAAAAACTGTATTAAAAATGTGTGATGGATTGTAAAGGGGGCTGAAAATACATGCCCAACTGTAAATTACAAGGACAACTAAAAAAGGGAACAACAGCTAAACGGTAAATAGAAGCTCACGGATCATCCTCTAGGGTACCGACCTGAAGGGTAGTTATATATGGACACCTCAACACTCCATGTTAATCTGTCTGCTCTGTGTACTGACTCTTCAGAAGTTCCACCTCCAGGTTCTGTCTACTCCTAGGGCTCTCGGCCTCCACCAGCACTGTCCGTCGTCTGCATCCAACACAATGAGGTGCGGGCATAGCCCGTGCAGGGGTGAGTATAATGATACTCAGTAGGGACCCCAAGACCTTCATGTTCTCAAAAAAACAAACAAGGAGAAACCAAAAAGTATGAAATCAACGGATAAACATTAATTAGGTATATTCCCATACATATATCCTCATTATATAGTAACCCATCTCAATCAAGAGGAAAACAAAAAATTCAATGACACAACTCAAACCAGGATTTTTATTCATGATGTCGAAACCACGGCTGCTGGAGAACTCCTCCTCTATCCAGCACAGTGTGTCTGCCACTACAACCAAACGTTTCCCACTAACCTTGGACTGCTGAGGTACTCCACCTGTCGAGTATTGTGGGTCTTCCATGCTCACACAGAGGATATTTCCACCATGGGTCTACCGCTACAACCAAGCGCTCCCCCTCAAAGCCTATAGAGGTACTCCTTCTGGCGAGTACCTCGGGTCTGGTGATACAACCAAGCGTTCCTCTGCCGTGGGTCTGCTACTACAACCAAGCGCTCTCCAATGGGTCATCTGAATCACTCTGAGTTGATTAGTCAGTAGTCGTCAAGTCTCAGCCAGCTACTAGGTCTCTGCAATCTGCTCTCTCGTCGCTAGGAGGGTCCGCTCCATGAGCAACAAGTCGATACTCTAATTGTCGTGAAGTCCCATGTAGTAGTATCTCAAATGTATGCCTCGTCATAGGGGTCTCAACGTAATAGATGACGTGTCAATTGGACGCCCAGTCTGTATGTTATTATCCTTTTAGTCCCAAGGGCCATGTTGGATTCTTGTATAAACCAACCTGACCATATATCAACTATATCCCGAACTCCAATGGGGTATTATCAATGGGACTTTCTCTCATCAAGATTACCAGCGCTGTAGAATGGTAATTAAACAGATTTCCGGTGCCAAATATATGGCCATAGTAAGCAAATGGTTGGTAGTTGGCCCGGGTCTGGTCCGACCCAGTCTGGGTCAACCCGGATAGATCTGATGGGTCTAACCCATCCAGTTTGGCGGGTCCGCCCACTATGTTAGGCTTGGTCCGCAGGGCCTGGCCCATCAGACTATGAGGGCGGTTCAACCCAAATGACTCAATGGAGGCGGCACGACCCTAAGGTCGGGGCCATTTCGGCCAACCCCTTGAGGGGAGCGGCTCGGGTGGTCGGTAGTCAGGAGACCAGCAGAAGAACTCGCAGGGTGTGGGCACGCCGGATAGGCACTGGGAAGGCCACAGGAGCACCGGGTAGGGTGCTGTACGTGGGCCGTGGGGGTGCAGGGCAGGCCGCGGCAGGGGGCCTCGGGGGCGCCGGGCAGGCCGCGACAGGGGGCCGCGAGGGCACCAGGAAGGCGGCCGGGGGCATGGGATGCATGTCGGGGTAGTGCGGCGGGGCACGAGCAACACGCCAGGGCACCAGGTAGGCCACGACAATGGCCACAGCGGCACCGGGCATGCCACCGGGGGTGCGGGTAGTGCGCCCGGGCAGCGCGCTGGGGCACAGGCGGCGCGCCGGGGTGTCGCGCAAGACTCAACATGGGGTTTTAGGGGTGCCGGGCAGGCCGCCGGGGTGCCAGAAAGGCCATGGTAGGGGGCCTCGGGAAGGCGGTTCGGGCGCCGCACGACAGGCGGTGTAAGGCTGGGAGCATCGGTGCACCGTGGGGGCGGCGCGGTTCACGGAGGCCATGGGTAGTGCGGCCGTTTTCGTTGCTGCCTTCATCACCTCCTATATTCTTTGAAGAACACCACAAATAAATCAACGGAGGGTGTCGGGCCATACAAGGTTGGCCCGAACCCTCCACGTTTATGGTGATAGCAGTTGGTTCATCAAAGGTACAATGAACGACAATTTAATCACAATACATCGCAACGATTCCTTTCAAAAGAAGATGTGAAATGAAAAGGAATACTAATTAAGATAAACCTGCTACCTTTTGATTTGTCGCTCGACGCTTGTCCTTTGTTGATGGAGTCTCGATTGGATGATGGAGGAAACCGCCATTCGTCGTGTCTGCCACATGTCCTCAATTCCACGTTGCGTCAGTTTGTTGATGACATTGTAGAGGGTTGATAGGTGGGTGGCCGGGGAAGAAGTCGAAGAAGAAAGAGCATCGCCAACATCCATTGCGTTCTTCATTGGGATATTTTATCCCTAGATTTCCTCTCAAATCCTCCACCAAAAAGAAGATTATTCCAATGAAAATAATAGGAGGTTTTTCCTATTATTATGTTGGCATGTAATTGAAAATTGAATAATTAAATGAGTGTGCCCCACCTAATTAAATTCAAGAGAGGTGTCACATTAAATTTGGTGCATGGAAAGATGCTCTCCCTCATTAAAGAGGAAGAGGTGGGAGGTTTTATCCTCCATCATCAATAGGGGTCAGGTGGTCCCCATCCCTATCATTTAATAGATAGGTTATGGGTCTCGGGTGGTCCCCATGTCGTAACCTATCGCCAGAGTTTATTCTTGAGTGGGACCCAGCACCATACCCTCTCATGAGAGGTTGGGGAGTGGCGGTACCACCATAAACTCTCATGTGGATGTTTCAACTACCCGTACTCAAATGTAAGCTCAAAAATAAAATAATGTGTTACACTTTATTTTATTATTTTTTTAAGAAAACCCAAAAACATAATTTAATCCTCAACTCACTACCTTTGATGTAAATGGATTCTTAAGAGAATACTGGAGATGCAAGTTCAACAGTGACCTCAGATTTTATTTCTGAGCACCGGTTCAAATGTTATAAAATCCCACTCATACGTTAAATGAACGTACTCGAACAAAACTTAACATATTGATTCTGGACACACCGGGCCTCGGAATCATTCACTGTAAATTTTCACAGAATCATAAAAATCCCATGTATTTATGAAAAATATATCCATGTAATTTACAGATCATTACAATTACTTATGAAATTGAATATAAAATAATAATTTTCACCTACAATTTCAGATGATATTATTGGAATGATGATATTTTAATTAATTTAAATGGTTTCAATATGTCAATCAAAAATGACATCAAGATACGATTCAATATAATGATTCATTTTTTGAAATTATAATATCTTGATTGAGGAGCAATCATAATTTTTTATGTGATATTTCAATGTCTCTAGAAAAAAATTGATGGAGTGTAAAATTTTATTACCTAGAATGTTTATGTGAAATAAAGTCCACTAATATAAGTTTATAAAAATAACAATGATTAGTAATGTCATAAATAACATATAAAATACTTGATATATGGAAACAGAACATTTAGATGATTAGTTTTTATTGTATATAAAAATACATACCATGGGTATTTTCATATCATAAGAAAAGTCTATTATTATTTTCATTTATAGAATATTAGTTTAATGGATGCATGATATGTGAAATTGAAATCATATTGATGAGATATATGATTAGATAATGAAGTAAATTGAGTGTAATTATCATCTAATATAACTAATATACCAAAATATAAATTTGTGAATGAGGTGGGAAGGAATAATTATTAATAGAATCATAGTCAACTAAGAGGATTGAATATTTTAAGTTCAATTATATATATGGAATTGAAGAAAATCTGTGGAAGAATTGAGTGATTTATAGTACAATTGAACATTTAGTAGATATAATTATTGTATTATAGATGATTTAAAATGATATGTGTATTCTGGCTGAGTAATTATTATTAGAATAAAAAATTCAAGAAACATATATAAGTAGAGTCTAATTTAGATAAAGTAGAACTTAAATATGAATAATTTGGTGGTTGAAATAATGTATATATATATATGAGTTATTCTTTCATCCATATAATTTTTTATTATATTACATATTATCATCAATGATTGTGTACTCGACATGGTATAATTTATCACAAGTGGGTGGATTATATCTTGTAGAATTAAAAAAAGTGAAAATCATTTGAAAATATCTACAAGGAAACAATAATATTTATGTTGATATATAAATTAAATATCATAAAATCATGATATGAATTACACAATTCAAATAGAGTTTTGTCTATATTTTGAAAAGTATATTGATTCTATATTATGTGGAGATTTTACATGACATTATAATTTTCAATTAATTATTCATGGCATTGAAAATATATAATTGGATTTCAAAGATTTCAATGTCAGCAAATTTATCTAGGAATGTTTAATTTATAAAAAAGGATGACATTAATCATATATTTATATGTTGATTGATCTTTGAGATTACTAGTAATTGATATATATACTGTTAATAAAAAATAATATGAGTAATAATCTGGGCTAATGTTATAAGAATGTCTCAATTGGGTAGAATTTTGAGATCATCAAAAATTATGATTATATGAAAATATGATTTGACTAGATAATAATATTTTTAGTAATCAATGTTTAACTACCATATTCAAGAAGAATATTGATGAAATTTAAATCCAACAAAATAAAATTATCTTTGTGTTGAACACGGTAAATATAAATGTACTCTTGTTAAAGAATGATAATAATCAAATACTTCTTGAAACAATAGAAATAAGACAAATATTCAGAACATAGTATAATGTGATGTCGATAGACTATGTGAGTTATATTCACACTATGGATTTCTAATAAGAACCCCTTATTACACATTTATTTATGATAATATATTATTGAAAAAATTATGAATCAATGGGATTTAAATGATAAATAAAAGATTCTGAATTTTAAATTGAAAATTATAAAAATATATTTGTTAAAAAAATTAATTCAGTACCAGAATTTCATATTAGGTAATTTGGTTATGGTGAATTATAAACATCCATTAATCATAATAGATGATATATGTTTGATAATTATAAATGAATAAAGAAATTATTATTTAAATTTATTTTTTAAAATTTTTCATTACTAACTCATCACATACACTCAGAGTGGTTTAATGATCCACTAAGACTCTCATATTTATATTAATCTCACAATTTATAGTTTATTCATAAATTAGATTGTTTATAAATGTTATATTTATAATGATAAACATATATTTTAGTTGTTTTAAATTTTTTTATGGTGATGCAATGATTAGATGAACATACAGTTATATATATGTAAAATTATCCACCATGTGAATGATTTTACAATACAAATAAACGGTGTTCTTGAAAATTAATAATATAAATAAAATATTTTATAAAACAATTTTAGTTGATACATAATAGAACCAATATAATATTTGTGTAAATAAGTATGTATCCACCTATAAGAATAATTTTTTTTGATTTATTTCTGGTGAAATTTCATTTACCTTTTTATCTTAATTAGGTAACATCGAAAGGAAACTTGACTTGGGGAGACTTTTTCTAGAGTATAAGAAAAAATTGACCAAATGTGTAGTGTATGGATTTCATAGAATTTGTAGAAATCGAGCTGATGTCCAAGAGAAACTACTAGGTATTTGGTATTTTTAAAAAATTTCTTTAGGACAATTAATGAATTGTTTGGGTGGATGTGTAAGAAATCCATGCGAGGTCTCCCTTGAATAAGTTTGTAACAAATGGTTAGCGAATAGTTTTTCATCTATTAGTCTAAACCGTGAGTCATTCAGCAGTTAGATCCTAAAATTATAGATCTCACTCATGTTTACCTTTTCATTACACCCTTCTTCTCTTATGCATCCCTAACATTGTATTTTACTATCCTAAGGGTAAAAGAAGCTTCTCTCATCGACCCAGAGGAATTCCCAGTCCATTAGAACTCATTTATTTGAGATTTAATGCCCAAATCGATGATCCTCTCTTCACCCGGTATGTGGATCTCATTCCAATGCATTCCATGTACATTATCCCATATTTCGTTGTTATTTTGAGGGAAGATATCCTATGTTTATTTATATATTTCCATATTTGGTGAGATCTAGATCTATGATTATTATTTTGTACTTAACTGAATAAATCATTATATCTTGGTTTTGGTTTGGGGATCTAGATCCTGAACTCATATCTACGTCACGCACTACTCGGATTTTTGAGATATTCATTGAGGGAAAATCTATCAACGAATCAATGAAGGTGGTCTAAAATATAAGTCTAATATTCATGGATTTTATAGTTATATAAGAAATTATAGAATCGATAGCTTCTTTAGGAAATTTAATTTGTTAAATTGGGTTATTTTGTTTAACTAATGGATTTATCGAAGTATTGTTGAAATAAATGATTAGTTGATGAATTAATCATGAGACTAAGGGGTTGACCAATTCGATAAATAATTTGGGAAATTGATTATGTGATTTAGGGATTGTAATATATATAATTTATTGTGGGATCAATTATGATATATCTAATTCGTTATATTGAGATAATTTATTGTGATTTAATTATGTTATTTGAGATTATGATCTAGATAAGTAATTGTGTGATTAATTATGAATAGTTGAAATTTTGAATGAGATAAATAATTATTGAAAATTAATTATAGGATATGAATTGTGATATTGGTTAATTAATTATTGCAATAATTAATGGTATTTGGGTTTTTAGTTCTTTGTTGAGTTAACTAATGGTTTTGATGTATTGAATTAATTTTTGGTTTAGTAATGGAATTGATGTGTATAATTAATTATGAATTAATTATGTATGAATGAATGTAAAAATTTTCATTTTATTGAAGAGTATGAATTGAAACGTGGACATCTTACTAATGTGTTACAAGAATGGGAACATGGTAATTCTTTTGAGGATTGATTATGGTAACATGGTTTTCATACATAAGATTTTTGATAAAAAGAACATTTGAATTGTGTCTAAAATGAGAAATTAATTAATGGGTATACTCTAACTATTACTTATGGACCCAACAAGAATATTTCTAAATTCGGCATGAGTGAAATAAAGTAATGAGATATCATATCACCTATGAATACATATATCTTCAGAATAAAAAGGTATTTAGATATGATATTACCAGGGGAACACTCCATGCTCCTGCACGAGATGAATCAATTATTGGGTACAACTCTCCTTGGGAACCATGTAGTTAATGTAGTTAGATATGAATAAATGTATTGAAACACATTCTTTAAATACATTTATATAACTTAAAAAATGATGTATATTTATAAGAAAATATAACAAAACACTTACTAGACCCTATATGTATATTGTCTTTAGAAATTAGAAAACACAAATAATATGTTCATAAAACATCAACACTATCTCATGTTTATTTCATGATAACTAGAATCCTTTTATCATATCATACTTAATACCCTTCTTCATTACCTGGGGAAAAGAAACAAATGGATAGGTGAGCACAAATTCTCAATAAGGGTAAACAAAATAAATATCAATCATAATATATTCATAAGGACATAACATTTGAAAATCTTATCATGTATATAAATGATCACAATATCTTATCATGGTGTAATTCGTAAAAGATAAAGGTTAACCCATTAGTCATAACATAAGACATGAAATGTTTTTGAATAGACACATATTAATAGAAAATAATCTCATATTAGTAAAGCCTCATTTCCAAGACTATCATAGTGTTGAAAGTCCATAAATAAATATATTTCACTCCTTGTTCCTGCCCTATATTAGTGAACTCGATTCACTTAATGTTCCAGTCATGTCTATCTCATGATATTAAAAATCAATACGAATGCATTGGATGGAGATATAGGTCTAACCAATCAGATAATGAAACCATTCATACATTTACCACAAAAAAACACTACCCATAGCATAACCACTAATAAAAAATGGGTCTCTATACAACATTTCTGAATTGCATCATCCATTTAAAAGATCATTCCATCATTAACAAAAGAAATTAATATTAACAATAGGGAAGGAAACATAACTCTATTTAATATTTTCATCTTACATGGAATATAATTTTGATAAAACACTTGACCTTAATTATTGATTTAAATATCCTTTCATCTTCAAAAATGATTTCTTTTCTCAAAATGTTGGGTTATTTTAAAAGAAAAAAATTTACTGGTAAAAAAATTATAATAGTAAAGATAATTATTCATGGATAAATGATGTCATGAAACTGTAAAAAATCCATTCATGTCATATAAGTTAAATAAAAATTATTTTCCTACTTATTACAGAAATGCCAAAATGTACCTTATATCGATAACGAAAAATCATTCCATTCATATTGTTTATTAAATATTAAACAATGTGTAAAATTGACTGAAAAAAATATACAAGGATATAAATAATATTTAGAAATACATATTTAGGAATATTTTACATGGATAATAAATATATCCTAGTAAATACTTACGAATATTAAATCTCTGATTAAAACGAGATTTTCTAGACTTTCCCTTACCATAGGTCTGATATGCTGCATATGTATATGAATGTCCTATATAATGATTTAAATAATATTAATAATTTATTAAAGAATCATAATATTTTTCAAGATAATATTTATTATAAAATTTTCATCCGTTTGATAGTAACAGTTCATAATTACTCGTTATTCGTGTATTAACTGCTTTATCTTCTTATTTATGTTTTTTCAAAAAAGATCCACTTGCAAATTTTATGTAATAATTATATCATTAAATTATTGGTATTAGTAAAATATATATCATATTAATTAATTCAATTTATTTATAAAACCATGATTTAATAATGATTATGTAGAACGAGTCCCATTGCACCTTGGAGATCGTATGTCGAACAAGCACACAAGCGACGATATTGTTCTCATAATTGTAGAATGGTATTGAAGTGTATGGTGTAAGAAATTATAAAATGTGTATAATGTTATAATATTAATATATAATTATTATTTCCACTATTATACACATTCATGTATGGTGGTGGTGAAAAAAATATTACACCACGGTGAGGAGATTGTATGTCGTACGTACGAACACGCAATGTGTTTATTCATTGTAGGATTTATAGAAGGTGAAATATTGTTGTTTCATATTTATAACAACATAACATTATATGAGTGATAATGATGTTATTAATTTATAATGATACAACTATTGAAGATGAATTATTAATTTATTATAAATTCACATTTGAATAAAAATGGACTAAAACATATTTAATAAAAAGATAAGAAGACTTTGGTTTGAATACCCCACATCCAATAATTTTTATACTAGTTTAGAATATTGTTTATACTTATATTTCCTTTTTAACCCTTCTTTTCCATTTTTTAATCTTACCATGATATCGTGTTATTTTCACAGTGTCGGTTAATGTAATTACCATGTCATGTCAAAAGAACCACAAAAAGTTATTTATGACATATATGGACTTACATAAACTAATTGGAAAAATCATTGATTTTGGGAATTTAAAATCTGTTTATAAAATATTTTATGTTTTATGTTTTGAATTGTGTAAATTTTTTACATTATTTCTACTTGACAGTAAATAAAATCATAACAACTTGATTCCTTCGATCCAAAGGAATTATCATATAACTAATATGTCAATGTAATAAAAAAATTGTTAATCATATAAATATGATCATATTAAATTTATTTAAATATTTATAAATTCAATTATTTGATTCTTTCATTAGTGAGTCAATCACTACATCATAATTTTGTCACAAATAATTATATTTTTCTAATGTTTAAAAAAAATGTTGCAGGAAGTATTTTTAACATTTATAATCACTATATATAGACATTGATATCAGTTATATAACCTGATAATAAAATTGATTTAGTAATAGATATATGTTTATGTTATAACTATATTTTATTATATTAATTCTTATAAAATGTCATTATCACATCCATGTGAATCCACGGGCTCCCAAAATCAACCAAAGGATGCCCATGGTCGGAAATATCTCATCCAATAGTATTAAGACATGTGTTAAGGTAGTTTAATATTGAGAAAATTATAAAATATTAACATTATGATGAAATTGAAATTAATAAATAAATTTTAGTTTTAATTATATCAAAAAAAATTCTAGAACCTTCAGAAATTTTATTTTTCTAAAAAACATATTTTTATAGGAAAAATATAAAAAAATAATTTACAAAATAAATTATATATATATATATTAAGTTTGTTGAATCTTACTAATGAATTATTATGTCACATTAAAAAATAATTACTTTAATTTTTTAAGATAATTTATAGTATTACAAAATATTGTATTCATTACAATTCGTGAAAAATAATTATCTTCCTCAATGTTAAAAAATATCATCATAAGTTAATTTTGTAATGATGATTTGAAAAAATAATTTTACTTTAATGAAAAAAATTTTTATAATATATATATAAATTAATTAAAATATTTTCTCATAAAACTACATATAAATAATATTTGGAGAAACATAGTTTTAATATAATGCCTCGACCTTATGACATTATATAATCCTGATTTTTATTCATGAACATACTTTATTTCATATTGAGAATTTTTTCATGTTTAGTGTTTTATAGAATTTTGATATAAAACATACATAATATTACACATTAATATAGAGAATATATGAAAAATTATCTATCCATTTCATTCAAAATATAAAACATCTCAAATAAAACACAATTTCTTTGAAAAATATGCCAATCTATTAACATCACTTCCTTCATCGTCTTACACATCCTTATAACCTATGTAAATGATTGACAAACATGGGATCATTACAAAATGAACATAAATGTATATAAAAATAATAAAATAAAACAATTCTACATGAATACTTGTAAATAGATGAAATCATTTTCCAAAAGACATACCTGTCACCCATATATACTTACCTCAATAATCATGAACTTGTTCCATTATATAATTTAATTTAATGCATATAAGTTAATTAAAGATAATAAAATATGTTACAACATACAAATTAGATTCACATTCAACTTTTCAAACCGTATTATGACCAACTCTGAAGGATTTAGTGGAAATTTGAAACACATTGTTCACGATTTTGATTAATCGGGACATTATGGACGGTGTTTCAATATTTAGAATATGAGGGATATGAGAGGAATAAAGATGATAAATATTTTACATGAACATGATAGTATACATTATATATAAGATATTGTAGATTTCATACCTCCTAAATATGTGGAGGAGAAGAGAGTATAATATATGAAAATAATTGGAATGAAAACACTTGAAAATGAAGAGGATTCAAAGCTCTTGATCTATTCTCCTTGACATCCTTCTTAAGGCCCTTGGTTTTGGAATATTGGTGAGACCAGTAGGTCTTGGACACGGGGTAGATCCTTGAGAAGGCTATTTTGTAGAACATAGAAAATGCTCAAGGCGTCAAAGTTGTGTTAGGAATAGGAGGAAGAGTGTGGTATTTATAAAGGTGGGGAGGATGGATTTAACATTATTTTAATAATTTTTATAATGTTGAATTCTAGGACTATGAATATTCATGATTCATGTGACCCCAAATAGTAATAATTACATGTGAGTTCGAACCAGGTGGGCTTACTTTAGTGTTGCATCACCTATGATGTTGTAAAAAAAGTAATTATCATTTATCGTAATTTGTCATATTTTAATATTTATCAAAAATTCAATAATTTCAAAAAATCCATAAAATTAATCCTAGACATTTATATACCTTTAGAGTTCAAAAATTAGCTCCATTTTTTTAAAAAAAAATTCTAAAAATTATTAACTTAATTTGTAAAATAATTAATAATATATTCTAAAATGACTGTTTTTAAATCTATTACACATTATTTAACACCTTGAAAAATAAATCCAAATTTCATTATAATATAACCTTAATAAGATAAAATTATATTATTAATGTCTATTCATAAGGATCAAATTACTGTTCATATTACTATTCATTAGGGTATGTTAATATTCACTGAAAAAAAGTTGGTTTTATCAGAATCCAAATAACATACTGATCCAAAATGTTGATGACTATTTTTTTTAATCCAAATAATATAAAGGGAAACATTTTGTTTATTGTATATTTATATTTATCTACATAAAAAAATTTATAATGAATTTTTATTTATTATTAAAACCTTGGGGTGTTACACTGTCCCCAAATTCTATAAATTTTGTCTCTCTATTTTATTTTATTATTAAACAAGTAAGTGTACCTTTACCTAATAGTATTTTCAGATTCCCATATTGCTTAATCAACCATTGGTTTCTCCACAAAAAAAATTTCTGGTGGATCACATTATTCTGCTATTTTTGTTCCCTTCGGTCAATAATCTGAACTGGTTTCTATTCATAATAAAGGTTATTCTTCAGATGAACAACTTCAGTACTCAAGACAAAAGATGAATCTAGCACATAATTTCTACGCATTGAAACGTGAAAAAAATTATATAATTGAGATTAACATGGATGTCATGATTCTTGGTGGGTGATTGGTCCATCATTCTCTATAATTTCATAAATTCAAATTAATTGTGGAGTTAGCTTTAATATCTTACCAAAATACATAAAAATATTCAATGGTGAGATTCTAAGAAAAACATGACCTCATACTTCAAGATGAATGTTTTACCTCTTGTTGTCTACATAATATTTCTTCCAACACTGAACTGTCAACATTTGGTGATAGATTATATTCACATTATCAACAACATTCTTCATAAATACTGATTCTGATAACATTATTTCCGTAAATTCATCCCAAAAATTCTGTACTTCTACACCACCTCTCATATAATCAATCCAGTGGTTTAATCTATATACTATAATGAAAACAATTTTTATGAAAAAACTCAAATAATGAAAAATGTTGATCCCAAATTCCCTTGTAGTCCATTGAACATTCCGGAGGCATATACTACCATATCTAAATCCTTTGTTCTGACTACCCATCTGATTGAGTATGAAAAGATATACTGATATTTAATTTTGTGCCCAACAACTTCTAAAGTCCCTTCCAAAAGTTAGAAGTGATATTGAGATCCTTGTTAGATACAATGTAAAGTAGAACTCCTAGTAACCTGAAAATATCTTTGAGGTACAATTGAGAAAACTAATCCAAACACATTAAAACTCGAATAGGTAAAGAATTTGAATATTTATTTAGTCGGTCGACATTATCCCATATAGAATTGTTACCTCGATAAGTCTTCTCTAGTCCCACAACTATGTCAATAGATATATTCTCCCATATCCAATATGGCACTAGATAAGGTTGAAGCATCCCCTTCACCATATTTCACTCTTCTTTAAACACTTTACATGCCTAAAATTTAATCATAAATTCAGAAATATCCTTTTTCATTCAATCTGACCTATAATACTCTCAAAGGTCTTTGTAAATCTTTGTATAGCCAGGATGAACTAAAAATAGAGAACTATGAGACTCAAAAAACAATTATTTCATCAATTGGGAATCATTAGGAACACACAACCATTTAAAAAATCATTAAAAATAATCATTGTCAATGTTAAAAGTGGAAAAACCCCCATTTTAACCAATTATACCTTCTGCAATAGCACATGGTAATACTTTGTCTCTTGATTAGTTCTGTATAATAATGATGACTTCATTGAAACCTGAAAGAAAATAGAGTTATGTCATATATCAACAAAATCGAAGCCAAATAAAATCTAATCATTAATCAATGGATCATGTTCTAAATATATCATGGTTAGTGGTTGGTGATGTTTTTGACTCAAGGCATCATCCACATTATTTACTTTTCTCGGATGGTAATTGATCATGAAATCATAATACTTTATCATTTCAATACATCTTCTATACCTCATGTTTAATTCATTCTGAGTGAATATATATCTCATACTATTATGGTTAGTATATATTTTTTATTTGGATTCGTATAAATGATGCCTCCAAATATTCAATGAAAAAACAATAGTTTCTAATTCCAAATCATGTGTTGGATAATTTAACTCATGTGTTTTTAGTTGTCTTGATGCCTAAGAAAATACATGATCATTCCTCATAAAAAAACCAATTACCTTCAAGTATTCATTAATTTTCATGAAAAACTCACCATTTTAGTATAGAAGGCAAAAAAACTGGACTAGTTGAAAATTTCTTCTTTAGTTCCTGAAAACAAACACCCAATTATTATGTAGAAAAAATTCTTACACATTTTTCATTAAAATTTTTAGGTTTCTAGATAACCGTGCAATATTTTTAAAAAACAATTGGTAATAACCTGCTGATCCAATAAAACTATTAATCTCTATATCATTTTTTGTCGTTTCCATTTATCAACCACTTTTAGTTTTGTAGGATCAACTATTTTTCCATCCTTAATTACAATATTCCCATGAAAAGAAATATGTAGCAACCAAAAGTCACACATACTGAATTTTCCATATAGTTTCTTCTCCATTATGTTTTTCAAAACAAACCCTAATTTTTTTTCATGCTTATCTACGCTCTTATAAAAGACCAGAATGTCATCAATAAAAACAACCACAAACATATCTATGAACTCATGAAATATTCTACTCATAAGTTTCATGAATAAAATAGTTGCATTAGATAGAACAATTGGAATAACAAAAAAAATTAATGCCCATATAAAATAGAAATAGCTATTTTTAGTATGTAATCCTCATTCACCTTCACCTGATGGTATCCGACTCTCAAGTCAATCATGGAAATGTACTGAGCTCTATAGAGATGAAAAAAATCCATCAATATGAGGAAAATAATACTTTTTTTAGTATTGATGTTATTTAAGGATTTATAATCAATTAAAATTCTCATTGAACAATATTTTTTAATGAAAAAAAAACCAAAACACCCCATGGTGATGTTCTAGGATGAATGAAGCCTTTATCAAGAAACTCTTACAACTTACTTTTCAATTCAATAATATCCATTTAAGCCATTGGATATGGAGGTTTTTAAAATTTCATAGCATCTAGAACTATTTCAATTTGGAATTAGAATTCCCAATCATCTGTGAAACTAGGTACCTCATCAGGAAACAACATCGAGGTATTAATATGGGTTCGTTCTTGTATTCAATCTAAAACTCTTTCTAAAAAACAACCTCATTAGCTCTATAGTCAATCATAAAATGATAATAAGAAATATAATTGGCTCCAAAAATTACATCAAACTCAACTATGGGAAAATCAAAAATGTTTTTTGAAAACTTATTTCCATATACCATAATAGAAATATTATAACAATTATTCTTTTATATAATATTTCACCTAGGTATTTAACAAAAAGTTCTAGTTTCATTTGTTGAGGTTATATTTCAAATTTAACAAAACATTTTTCATAAATAATGGAATGCGTAGGCCTCGTATCGAATGAAATAATTTAGAAAAATTTGAGTAAACAAACAAGGTATCTGATACAACTTCATTGGTTTACCATATATATGTAGATATAGATTCAAAGGATCTCATTATACATTTTTTCTTATCGTTTGGCTTCTTTGAATCATTCAGATGTCACTTTGGGAATACAGTTTCATAATGACCTATCTCACCACATTTAAAACACATTACATTTTCCTTAACAGGATTAGTTTTACGATCATTTTTTATTACAATATCGGGCTTTTTTTTCAATATTACCAGATATAAAATACTTCTTAGTTTTTGTAATTCATTCCCGATGGTTATTTTAACCACACATTCCATGAACAGGAAACTGGAATGTATACTATTAGATTTAATTGGTTGATAATAACCCATCACATTCAATCTAGACTAATTTTTCTCCTTATTTTAAAATTCCTTTATATCAATATAAAAATATATCATTACCCTCTTAGCAGATTATAAAAGTTTCTCATCACTTTTAAGTTCCTGGGATTCTAATACCCTTTGATTCCATTTCATTAATCACAAGTAAATATTGTTGATTTTTTTTATATAGATCCAGAATAAGATTTTGATCATACCTTGCCAGTCGAGTGATGTTTTATCAAACATAGGGAAACATTATACCTCTTATTCTTCAATTAAATGAATTTATTCTCCATCCTATGTCGTACCACCAAAGGAAAATATTTTTTTCAGAAAAGTCTTTTAAATTCATCCCACTCTAATGCATAAATCTCCTCTATATCCCTGATATTTTTTACATTTAATCACCACTGATTAGCTTCACCTTCAAAACGATAAATGGAAGGACTTTCATTTTGATAATATAAACATCCTATAACATTGACTTTCATTTCAAGGGCATTAATACATCCTTCAGCCGCTACCGAGTTTTAAGATCCACTAATTGCTGGAGGGTGTTATCTCATAAAGTGTTCCACTATCATCCTATTCCATTGTGGTACCTATGGTTATTATCTAGCATTAATGACACAAACATTTATTGCCTCTGTTAGAAAATCCATTCCCATCACAAAACACATGTTTCCAATGCCAACCATTCTAGGATACCAATTCAAAAGGATATCATTCTATCAATGCTTCTCTTCTTTAGCTTTAATATTTATTCTGCGGAAAACCATTCTGATCATACACTTATTTGTCAAATAAATAGTTTAATGATTAAATTATATATAATTTAAAATTATCCATAGAGTAAAAATAATTTATTTTATTTAATTAACAACATCCTTACCACTAATGTTATCTAAACTATCCTCTAATACAAACAATAGGGTCTCAACCTTGTTATATTACATGATCTTGAATTTTAGTCAAGAACATATTACATTTCATATTGAGGATATTGTCATGTTTAGAGTTTTATAAAATTTGGATATAACACATACATAGAATTCCAAATTCTTATATAGAAGATACCACAAAAACATTATCCATTTCTTTGAAAAAATAAAAATTTGCATATAAAACTTGATTTCATTGAAAATACTCATAACTTGAATCTTGGATTCCTTCAGTGTCATACACATCCTTATAATTGTGAAAATAATATAAAAAAGTGACGATCATAAAAATATTGGAATGGTATATAAAAATACGAAAAAACACAATAGTACATGAATACTTTTAAAAACATGGAATCGTTTTCAAAAGGATATACTTGTCTCCCATGTATACATACCTCAATTATAATGAACTTGGTTCATTATATAATTATATTTCATTCATAGAAGCTCATTAAAAAACATAAGATCAGTTAAAAATAAACATTAAACTTTAATTCAACCATTAAATGGATTTTATTATCATATTTCAAGGATGTATTGAAAATTGGAAACACATCGTCCACTATTTTGGTAAATCGGCACATGAGGGACAATTTTTTTTATAAGATGGAGTGGATAAGAAGAAATATTATGAACTTTTTACCAAAACAGGATAACAAACCAAATATATAAAATTCTATAGATTTCATACGTCCATGATATGAGTACGGTAAGAGGGTATAATAAAAGAATGAAATAGGAATGAAAACACGTGAAAAAGGAAGAGGATTTTACCTATAGATCTCTTCACCATGAGATCCTCCTTAAGGCCTTTGGTTTTGACCTCTTGGTGAGACTTGTAGATCTTAGAAATGGGGAAGAGCCTTGAGAAAGTGATTTGGTAGAACATTTAAAATTATCAAATCTTGAGAGAGGTGTGAGGAAGAGGGGAATGAGGGCGTTATTAATAGTAGAGGAGATAGGGGATTTTACATTATTTTTAACAATATTGTAACATTTTTTTCATGCCAATGAATAGATATGATTCAAGTGACTCCAATTATTATTATTTGAAAGGGACTTCAAACCATGTGGGATTAAATTAGCCTTGCATCCCCTATAGAGCAATAAATCAAGAATTGAGCATTTATCATATTTTATCTTATTTTCCTATTCATCTAAATGAAAGAATATCAGAAAAATCCAAAAACATCACTGTATCCATATTTCGACTTGTAGAATTCAAAAATGAACTCTATTTTTGAAAATAATTTATCTAAATATTATAAATTTATTTTTTAAAGAAGATCACTAATTATTCAAAAATTACATTTGTAAATCATTAATTAATTTTTTATCACCTTGAAAAAATAATCAATATATCATTATCGTAATACATTAACAATATAAAATAATATTATGATTTACTATTCATAAGGGTTATATTACTGTAACACCCCATGCTTCCATAGTATGCTTCTCTTTTAATAATAGAGTAGCGTGTGTTGTACACAACTTCATGATTCTAACACGCCGCGACCAATTAATGTAGCCGTTATGAATAGTAATACACACTTTTGGAAATTTTATAATTTTTATCTTTCAAAATGGACTTCATTTTTGGATTCGGAATATCGAAATTATCCGAGGATGAAAGTTTTGTACTTTTTGGATAACTTTTATATTTTTATGAATAGTGAAAATTACTAAATTTTTATTAAAAACATATTTTTTAATAAAAATAATTAATAGTGATAAATTATAAATTTTAGTGGTTTTAATGTATATTTAGAATATATTTTTTCTATTTAATACAATTTTGTTCATTTGACATAATTTCACATTTAAACCGGACATAAACAAGTGTCAATCTTTTGATAGTTATTAGCTCTTAAAAACACGCTTTTTGTTTTGACAGCGGGAATTAATTTTAAATTAATTTATGCCACTTCTGTGTTTTGAATTAGGAAAAATGGACTCCATATTTAGAATTAGGATTTTTAAATGTTTTAAATATTTCACTTTTATTTTGAGACATTTTGAATAATTACTTCGGTAAATATTTTATTTACCGTGGTTAAAGGGTAAATCCCGTAAATCAGGGTAAAAATAATATTCTAATAATATTAAATTACCCTAAAACGTGTCTTAACCCTATTGGTTGATACATTTTATACCATGGTCATATTTAGGATGATTTTGGGACTCCATGGATCCACTTTTAAGTGATAATGACACTTTATATTAATTAAGTTAAAATAAATACAAAAATGACATAAGCTTATATCTTTTAGAAAAAATATTTTTACATAGGGTTATATATGGTATATTTTCTACTAAAAATATTAATTATAAAGATAAAAAGACTTCCTAAATTATGGTATTTTATTTATAATTTTTAGATATTAAATAATATAATTTATTTATTACACAATGATGATGCAGTAATTACCTTATTAGTGAAATATTATAATAATTGATATTATAAATACCCAAATAAATATAATTTGAGACTTTTAATGAATTTAACGAATTTTATAGGTTAATAAGACATGTGAGGATTGATTTAATTATATTTTTTATAAGTAATCATGATGTTATGTGTTTCAGAAAAATCAAATACCGAATAGTGACAAAATTGACATAAAAGTGTTTTTAAAACAAATATTATATTATTAATTGATATTAAATTCATCAAAATCTAATTATCTACCAAAGGACATGTATCATGATAGGTGTATAATTAATGGACCAATTGGGGGTCTCTTGGAGGTATATAGAAAGTTTATTAACTATATAATATAAAAATACAATGTGACATGGTAAGTGTCAAACTAATTAACCAAAAGTTAAAATTAGAAGATAAGGTTAATATAATGACCCAAACCTGTATAAAATCTATTGTTTGAAAGGCTTTCGACCCATACCCACCTTATTATTTGAATAATATACGTAGGATCCATTATAAACCGAATATGAACTTATTATAAAATAATACTTTATGTTTTTTCCTAAAGAGCCCCTCCTCCCCCTTATAAAAGGACACCACTTCTAACCAATTCTTCACACCATCAAAGCCATTTGGATCGGCCAAAACCTACCCAAATATTCTCTAAAAATCCCTAATTTAAACCTATAGTCCTTATTTTGATGAAAAATCCAACATAAGGAGCCCTTTTGATCAAATCAAAAGGAAGAACCCGAAGAAGAGGTAATGTTTTCACCACCTTTTTTCAAGTTCATTTCTTCTTAAACTTATTCTTTATTTGTTATTACCATTCTAAAATAATAACTCCAGTATATTATATATACTGTGATGTTATTATAAATATGGTACAATCATATTCAGTATTTTATCCATCCTTTGAATGACATGTCACCATACGTGTGTACGTACGGCTTACCGTCTCCACGTCGTGCTGTAATTATTATTCAAAACATTATTATATGGATGGGTATAATAATGATGTGTAATTCATGTAAATAATAAATATGACATGATTATTATTCTGAATATATGATATAACTTCCAATTATATATTATTTTAATATCAAAAGACTGATATTGTCGCTCGTGCGTACGCACGGACTACCGTCTCCACGAACGTGATGAGATTCATTCCCCATCGTATCCATGTAATTATAATTCCCATTTGATGATTAAAAATAATTTTTATGGACTTGATATCATTCTGGATATGAATAAGATACAACCTATTCATAAAAAACACGGCTTATGTCACAATATATATGAAGGAAAACGAATTCTTTAACACCTGAAACAATGATAATACTAAGATATTAATAACAGATCAATGTTAAAATATCATATATGATATCATATTAATGTATATGATTAATGTATAATTTAATAACAATTATTTCACCATTATACAGGAGGTTAACCTACCCTCAACCATGCAAAAGTACTAGGTAAGGGGTTTTCATCTCACTCCTCATTCTCGTGAGATTCATGCCATATTGCCACTATTATCTTTTCTGTGGTATATGTGCTGACCAAAAATGTATTATTTTTGTAATAAACATTAATTTATGTGTGTTATCATATTATTTATATGACACCTCTTTCATGGGGTGTATGTTTTGTATGATACCAAATTGGTAAGGGTTTATTTTATAATCTCTTCATTATCCGAGATTGTTTATACGTAATTATCTACTAGGACCTCATTATCATCCACATCCATGTCTCTTAAAAATTTATTTCAAATCAATCTTACTTTTTTATAGAATATGGTTTAAAGTCATTTATACCCTTGTTGACTTTTTATAATATTCTTATAAAGGAATCTTTTCGTCGTTTTCAGAACAAGGTGATTTTTAACATTTTCGACAAAATTAATGTAAGAATGTTTTTTTAAACTTATATGGTGGGTGCGGCTATTTTCTAACATTATAAACTCGTATAAGTTTCCATTAAAATCTTATGAGAGTATTTTGAATTTAAATGTTTTATATTATAATTAAGTTACTTTAAAATGCTTTAAAAGAAGAGATATTTCTCTCAAATATTTTTGATTTCAACTATGTCAACATACATTGATGGATTTTAAGCTTATTTGAAGTTGAGTTATTCTGATACCAATCATCCATATTGTATATAAGGTTTTGTGATATTTATAACTACAGATGAGGTATTTTTATTCCATTAATGGTTTATGATTAATGTTTTGGAATTTCGTATGCTAGTTTTAATACAAATATTTATGTTATATTTCATCCTTTTCTTAAGATGAATGTGTTGGACTAGTATGTTTCGGGTTGGGGACCGGTAAAAGTAATCCCTCAGGGTTGGGGACTGGATACAGCAGACCCTCCGGGTTGGTGTTCGTTTATTATAAGCACTTCGGGTTGGTGTACAGTAATTATAGGCACTCCGGGTTGGTGTTTGGTTATTAGAGGCACTCCGAGTTAGAGTCCAGTTACAGAGGCTCTCTAGGATGGAGCCTGGTTAAAGAGGCTCTCCGGGATGGGTTTCGGTTATAGATATCCCTTAGGTCTGTGCACGAGTCCTTGACACAAAAATTAAAGTTTTCCATTATGCATTCCTTCATTATGAAAGTGGTTATTTATATTGCATGTGATTATTCGACTAGTAGAATATCCATGTGAATAAGTAAATGGAATTATTTAATTTTATCTTTTCCATATTATGATGAAGTTAATGATTAAATGGCTTTTGATTTAATTATACATTTACTTGAATGTTTATGCTTATCTGTGAAAGCTTCTGCTATACTGTTACCTTTATGGAGCATCTGAGCTCACCCCTTTCAATGTTTTATTTTTATCCAGGATGTAAACAATTAAATTATGAATGACTTGGAGGGATAGTATGAGGGGATATGGAGACAAGGTTTTTTTGTAGTTTTTTTACATTACGTTGTAATGTAAGACTTATGAATGTATCTAGTGTTCCCAATGATACTAAACTAATCTCTCTTTAAATACTTGATCTTTCATGTGATCATGCAAATGTTATGTAATAATGCACCGACTTTGGATTATCAGGGTCAGGGCATTACAGTTGGTATCAGTTGAAGTTTAGTACAAACCTTGGAAGATAGATTTAGATAAAAACTGATTCGAGCTCATAGACCTAAGATGGACATTGAGGATTATTATAGAAGAAATTCCTATAATTTTTGTATTGTAGAGATTTTGTGAGTTTTTCGAGCAATAAATCCATGTCTGGATATGAAAAGGTAGAGGCGGCTCTGGAAAATATGTACCTAGGGGTAAAACCTAAAAACACTACTTTGAGATAGACTCGAACGGGAACTGGTGCACGACAACGGGTCTTGCTGCACTCTTGGTTACGACAATCCCTGGGGATATGCATAGGATAATTCTAATTTTCATTACAAACCATTATTAAGGGTTTATGAGTATATATTTCCTCAAAGAAAACATTTTTATGATTATGGATTATATCCTTAAATAGTTCAATTTATGTTAAGTGTTTCACAAGTATGGAATTATGTATTTTTATTCATAAACTGATCTAGTTTCTACCACTATTTAGAAATGGAACCTAGTGGAAGAAATGGAAAACATATCAATGCACACACTCCATGTAGGGATTTCCCGCCTGCTCAAGAAAATTATAGTGGAGACAGTGATGCAACTGGTGCTGATCAGCTTATCATAATACTAGGAAAACTCACTCAGGTTATGAATAATAACCTTACCTGTATGGAGAACCCTAATCCACAGCATGGAGGATCAATGTTATATTGCTTCATGAGGAAACAACCACCAATATTCAATGGGATTACAAATCCACTGGTAGCTGAGTAATTGATAAGTTCCCTAGAGAAAATATTTCAGGCTTTGTGGAGTAGTGAAAGGGAAAAGGTTATCATGTCAGTTTACCGCCTCACTGGAGATGTTGATCAATGGTGGTAATTGATTGAAAAATTTGAGGAATACGATGAAGTATAAAATATGGAATGGACGGATTTAAAAGATCTGTTTTTAGAAAAATACTTTCCTCGTGACCATCAAGAAGATATGGAAAGGAAATTTCTGAGTCTGAGTCAAACGGAGGATGAGAATGTTGCAAAGTATGAGGATAACTTTACATGGTTAGCAACGCATGCTAGAGATTATATATGTAAACCTAGAATTAAGATTTATCGTTTCTTTGATGGGTTAATACAATTTCTTCATGTAGAATTAGTCTCACAATATTTCTCAACATACGAAGATATAGTCTCATGTACTATCAAGACAGAAAATGAATTTTCTAAATCTTATGACAATAAAGTAAATCAACAGAAGAAGAGAACGATGGAGCAAGAGAAAGATAAAGGCAAAAATGGAAAGAATGATTTTCCATTATGTGAAAATTTTAGGAAGAAACACCCCGGTACTTGCCTAAAAGGAATTGATTTTGTTACAAATGTGGAGAAAAAGGTCACCAGACTCGTGATTGCAAGGAAAAGAAGGAGGCTGTCAATGTTGAATGCTACAATTTTAGAGAAATGGGGAATTTTGAAAATGAATTTCCTAAGCATCAGGGAAACATACCTCAGAAAAGACCAAGAGATCAAGTTCACACTTATGTTGTTACTATAGTTGAAGAGGAATAATTAATGTATTTGTGTTTTTGGACTCGAAGATTATATTCTGGTTATGAGAATAACATGATATATATAAGGATAGTACTGAAGTACTTCTTTTTTCATTAAGGGTTTAATATGACTAAGGCAATCGTATTTTATGTATGTGAAAATAAGAGAAAATTTACTCTGTTTAGAGAATCTGACGTTGCGATTGTTTTTGGAATTTAGATACCTTTTATAGAGACTCTGGCCAGAGGTACTTTGATAACTATAATGTTTTGGAATGGATTAATTTCAACTTTGGATAGTATTATTCAAGGATTAAACATTTTTATGATTATTTTTGGAATATTACGATAATATAGTTTTAGGAAAAGGACAACTTGTAGGTCGGGCGATAACCTATCGCGTCAGACAAAGCTGCAGGAATCGAACCGACAACCATGGTTCGAAAGGACTTTATTACCTACCACTAGCCTACAGGAAGTCCCTAGTTATTACAAAATATTTTTTTCATTATAATGGAATGTTTTAAAGATTGTAACCTTATACTATTAAGATAAATATAATATTTTTGAGTTCTTTTATCTTTTGGAGTGAAAGATGAGTTTGTGGTAGAAATTAGTTGAATTATAAAAACTCTAATTATCATGATGTATATATATATTTATCTTATTCTATGAAGAAATTAATTCTTGATATTTAGGGAAGGTATATTAAGACAAATAATGTTTTATCCTAAAACCTTAGGTTTTTTTGAACAGATTATATTTTAAATCATCATAGATTTATGGTTTTGAGGCCCTCAATTCTACACTTGTATGTGATTGATGACCTCAATCACTCCCTATAAATATTTATGTTTTTCTTCAAATTACGTGTCTATAATTTCCACTAATGTTCTCCTATTCGAAACACTAATTTGGTGGTGACATTATCATTTCTCTTTCCATCTTATTAAAACTAAATTTTATTAACCCAATATCTGATATGGGTTTTCCAAAAAGGTATTATCTATTTTCAACCTTTTATTTTCAAAGAACAATTTTCAATTGCGAGGACTCAATTATTTGAAGGAGTAGAGAATGTAACACCCCAAGCATCCATGGAACACATCTCTTTGAATAATACAATATCGTGTGTTGTACGGAACTTCGAGATTCTAACACGCCGCGTCCAATCAAGGTAGCCGTTATGAATAGTAATACCCACTTTTTAAAATTTTATTCATTTTATCTTTCAAAATAGACTTCATTTTCGGATTTTGAATTTCGAAATTATCCTAGGATGAAATGATTGTACTTTTTGGATAACTTTTATATTTTGATGAATAGTGAAAATTACTAAATATTTATTAAAAACAACTTTTTTAATAGAAGTAATTAATAGAGATAAATTATGAAGTTGAGTGGTTTTAAAGTATATTTAGAATATATTTTTACTATTTAATAAAATTTTGTTCATTGGAAAAAATTTCACATTTAAACCAGACATAAACAAGTGTCAATCTTTTGATAGTTATTATCTCTTAAAAACACGCTTTTTGTTTTGACAGCGGGAATTAATTTTAAATTAATTTCTGCCACTTCTCAGTTTTGAATTTGGAAAAATAGACTCCATATTTGGAATCAGGATGTCCAAATTGTGTAAGTAGGTAACTTTTATTTTTAGACATTTTGAATAATTACTTCGGTAAATATTTTATTTATCATGGTTAAAGGGTAAATCCGGTAAATAAGGGTAAAACAATAATATTATAATAATAATAAATTACCCTAAAACGTGTATTAATGATATTTTTGATATATTTCTGACCATGGGAATATTTGTGTTGATTTTTTGACCCCATGGATCCACTTGTATGTGATAATGAAACTTTATATTAATTAAGTTAAAGTAAATACAAATATGACATAAGCCTATATCTTTTAGAAAAAAAATTTTTTACATAGGTTTATATATGTTTTATTTTATACTATAAATATTCATTAGAAATATAAAAATATTTCTTAATTAATTATATTTTATTTTTAATTTTTATACATTAAATAATTTAATTTATTTATGACACAATGATGATGGAGTAATTACCTTATTAGTGAAATATTAAAATAATTGATATTATAAATACCCAAATAAATATAATTTGAGACTTCAAATAAATTTTACAAATTTTATTGGTTAATATGTCATTATAGTATTTATTTAATTAACTTTTTTCGAAGTAATAATTCTGTTATAATTTTCACAAATATTAAATACCAAATACTGTCAAAATAGACATAAAAGAGTTTTTAAAAAAAATATTATATTATTAATTGATATTAAATTCCTAAAAATATAAGGTTCAGGAAAATAACTAGTAACATTATAAGTGTATCATTAATGGACCACTTGGGGGGTCTCTTGGAGGTATATAATATGTGTATTAACTATATAATATAAAAATACAAATTGACATGGTAAGTGTCAAACTAATTAACAGGAGTTAAAACTAATAGATAAGGTCAATATAATGACCCAAAAATGTCTAAAATATATTGGATAAAAGGATTTCGACCCATACCAACCTTAGTCCTTGAATAATCAACTTTGGAGTCATTAGATACCGAATATGAATTTATTATAAAATAATACTTTAAGTTTTTGCTAAAGAGCCCGTCCTCCCCCTTATAAAAGAACACCACTTCTAACCAATTATTCACACCTTCAAAGCCATTTGGATCGGCCAACACCTGCCAAAATATTCTCTCAACATACATACCTTCAACCTAGAGGCCATATTTTGATCAGAAAGCCAACCTAAGGAGCACTTTTGATCAGATCAAAAGGAAGAACCCGAAGAGGTGGCAATGTTTTCACCACCCTTTTTCAAGTTACATTTTTCTTCAAATTCATCTTTATTTGTTATTTCCTTTATAAAATAATAAATACAGTATCTTCTATATACTATGATGTTATTATAAATTTGGTACAACCATATTCAGTATAAAATCCATCCTTTTAAGGACATGTCACAATATGTGCGTACGTACGACCTACCTTCTCCACATCGTAGTGTAATTGTTATTCAAAACATTATTATTTGAATGGGTATAATAATGATTTTTAATTCATGTAAATAATTAATATAACATGATAATGATTATGTATATATGATATAATTTCCAATTATAGATTATTTTAATATCAAAAGAGTGATATTGTCGCTCGTGCGTACGTACGGACTACCGTCTCCACGAACACGATGAGATTCATTCCCCATCGTATCCATGCAATTATAATTCCCATTTGATGATTAAAAATAATTTTTAAGGACTTTATATTATTCTGGATATGAATAAGATACAACCTATTCATAACAAACACAACTTATGTAAAAAAATATATAAAGGAAAATGAATTTGTTAACACCTGAAACGATAATAATACTAAGATATTATTAAAAAATAAATGATAAAAGATCATATATGATATCATATTAATGTATATGATTATTATATAATTTAATAACAATTATTCCACCATTATGAAGGAGGTTAACCAACCCTCAACCAAGGAAATGTACAAGGTAAGGGGTTTTCATCTCACTCCTTATTCTCGTGAGATTCATGCCATATTTCCACTATTACCTTTTGTGTGGTGAATGTGCTGCCCATAATTGAATTATTTGTGTAATATACTTTAATTTATGTGTATTTAAATATTAATTTTATGATACCTCTTTCATGGGGTTTATGTTTCGTAAGTTACCAAATTGGTAAGGGTTTATTTCATAATCCCTTCATTATCCGAGGTTGTTTATACGTAATTATCTATTGGGACCTCTTTATCATCCACATCCATGTTTCTTAAAAATGTATTTCAAATCATTCTTACTATTTTGCATAATATGGGTTAAATTCATTTATACCCATGTTGACTTTTTATAATATGTTTATATAGGAATCCTTCCATCGTTTTCAAAACAAGGTCCTTTTTAACTTTTTTCGACAAAATTAAGGTAAGAATGTTTTTTTATCTTATATGGCTGGTGTGGCTATTTTTTACCATTATAAACTTGTAGAAGCTTCCCTTAAAAGATTATAAGAATATTTTTAATTTAAATGTTTTATTTTATAATTATTTGACTTTTAAATTCTTTCAAAAAAAGAGATATTTCTGTCAAATAGTTTTTATTTCATCTATGTCAACATCCTTTGATGGATTTTAAGCTTATTTGAAGTTGATTTATTATGATACAAATCACCCATATTGTATATAAGGTTTTGTGATATGTTTAAACGTGGATGATTTATTTTTATGACATTAATGGTTTATGATAAAGGTTTTGGAATTTCATATGCTAGTTTTAATACGAATGTTTATGTTATATTCCATCCTCTTCTAAGGATTAATGTGTTGGACTAGTATGTTCCGGGTTGGGGACCGGTAAAAGTAGGCCCTCCGGGTTGGGGTCTGGTTACAGCAGACCCTCCGGGTTTGTGTCTGGTTATTATAGGCACTTCGTGCTGGTGTATGGTTATTAGAGGCACTCCAGGTTGGTGTCCGGTTATTAGAGGCACTCCGGGTTGGAGTCCGGTTACAAAGGATCTCCAGGAAGGAGTCTGGTTAAAGAGGCTTTACGGGTAGGGTTCCAGTTATAGTTATCCCTTAGGTCTTGGCATGAGGCCTTGAAAAAAAATTAAAGTTTGGTATTATGCATTCCTTCATTATGAATGTGGTTATTGCTATTTCATGTGATTATTCGACTAGTAGAATATCCATGTGAATAAGTAAATGGAATTATTTCATTTTATCTTTGTCATATTATGCTGAAGTTCATGTTTAAAATAATTTTGTTTTAGTTTTACATTTCCTTGAATGTTTATGATTATCTATGAAAGCTTCCACTATATTGTTATCCTTATTGAGGATCTGAGCTCACCCCTTTCAATGTTTTATTTTTCCCAGGATGTGAAGAAGTAATTTATGAATGACATGCAGGGATAATATAAGGGGATATGAAGACAATATGTTTTTGTTGTTTTTTTACTTTACTATGTAATGTAAGACTTATGAATGAATCTAGTATTTCTAAGGCTACAAAACTAATCTGTCTTTCGAGACTTGATCTTTCTTATGATCATGCTAATGTTATGTAATAATGAAACGACTCTGCATAACTAGGGTCGAGGCGTTATAATTACTATTCATATGGGTATGTTATTATTATCCAAAATAACCTCTTGGTTTTTTTAGACTCTAAATTACATAATTATCACAATGGTAGATGACAACCTTTTGAAATTAAAATCATAAAAGTGGAAAATTTTATTTTATTTACACTAATAACTATCTAATTAAAAAAATATCCATGATGTTCTATCTATTTTTTAAACTATTGGGTTTTATATTTCATATAAATAATTAATTTCCTAATAAATCTATTGAATAATTACAAATTTCTCATATATTAATTTTTATTAAGTAGGAAATTCATATTTACAAATTTATTTAATACTACTCGTACCCTCCAATTTAACTATTGAGTTATAATAATCAAATTTTTGATATTATTATTTCATTCTTATGTAATGCATGATGTCACGTGTAATGCATACTATCAAAGAAACTTGTTTTTATATGTAACACATTATAAATATTTCAATTATGTAAAATAAAATATTTCCAAAAAATTAAATTAATTTGAATTAAGTTCTTTCATAATATTTTTTGCTGTAACATTCTACCCCCTTAAAAAGAAATTTTCCCTCAAAATTCATTTGGTTGATCATTGGTTTAATATTAAAAAATTCATCCATAGAAATCATCATCATACAAAATAATAACAAATATTTAGTTAAACGGTGAATTTTGGAAATGGAATTGTTACCTAATGTAACTATTAGTAGGTTTCAAAAGAGGACAATATATATGGTAATTAAAATCATGGACATAAAAGAAAAAAAATAAATCTCACACACTACTGCACAATGATAGGGAACATTTATAACAATAATTTGGGTGATCTAGAGAAGGTAAATGACTATTAATCTAAAGATAAATGTATAATTAAAATGTTCATTGATATCATAAAATATGGTGTTGATTAGAAGACATTTTATATCAAGAATGTTTTCTTATTTGGATGATTTTCCAAGAGAATATATAGTTTCATTATTTCATTCCATTTCATAAGAACAATCTGATGCATTAGTTGTGTCTTGATTAACTAACAAATCCCCTCCTAATCATTGAAATGATGGAGAATTTTATATATATAAATCACCAATGGATCATAATATCCACATGTATAATGATAAGTCACTTCAAAAATCTTCAGTTTCAACATAAATAATTATTAACACATGTTATCCAATATAATATATATTTATATGGTGAATTAGTAAAATAATAATGAAATACAGTCCCATTATTAAACAAATACTAATCCATAAATAGATAAAGTATATGAACCTTCCAAAACATTAATATCCAATATTTTAGAGATAAGGTCCCTAAATTTAAAAAATGTAATTATATATAATCCCTCAAAAAATAGGAGTATACCTCAATTTTCACATACCTAAAATTTGAATACTATATTCATGTAATATCATGAATCATGTCAATTACCTAAATTACCACAATATTTTACTGAAAAAAATACATTCCTCTTCATTCCTTTGATAAAAATATATATTTAATATGTTACCTAATTTTGGAAAATTCAAAATCTATATAAATGGTAAAATAAACCATTTTTCTACATATCCTTTATCTCTCCCCATGTAAAAAAATAATATCCAGTTTTTTATTCATATTCTTCATATATTTTTCTAAAAAATCTAATTTTCATAACATCGTGAAAATATTAATGGTCACATTCCCATAATAATTTTTCTTCAATAAAATATAACCTTTCAACTAAAAATAATTTATAGACAGTCATAATCATTTAACTTGTTTTAGAAAATCCTTAATGGAAAATATATAGAAAAAATTATCATATATTTAATAGTTTGCGAATTCTAGTACATAAAAAAATTTATCATCTAACTTCCTTTAGAAACTGGTGACTAGAGTTTAACATCATTTTAATTAATACCACTTTCATTTAATAAATCATATGTTGTCTCATGATCATCAATATAAAAATTATTACCCATACATCCTCAATGGATCACTTTACAAGATTTCCCCTTCTGAAAACAATTTGAATAAAGATCATACTTTCGATATTTAAAACATTAACATTTTTTGCTACCTTAGGTAGACAATTATTCTCATCCATTTCATTAACCAGTATATTCATTTTTCTGTTGTTTTTGAACTCTTTTTTACCTTCATTTCCACACCCAAGACATATTCTCTTCCATATAAGACATTCCCTAGAGTATATATTTCAGAATTCATGCCATATAAAAAATAGAATAATCATTCCTCCATTTTTTACATTACCCGAACTCTTAGTGAACTCTTTCCTTCATTGCACTAGGGATTCTAAGAGTTTTTTTGTACAAATTATTAAACATGATACAAGAAATCTAATTATCCATTATCATGACATCCATCCCTATAGTATTCATCCCATATTTATTATCATTTTAAAATCATCCATCATAAACAAGGATAAATCAACTCCTTCATGTTCCTTCAATTCATTAAAATGGTATGGAAATATTTTATCAACCCTAATCATTGTGGAAAATCCCATAGTCTAAAAAACATTTAGGTGTTATAAATTATTATTCAATTTCATTATTCGATGAAAAAATATGTTAATTCTATCTCAATCAAATTAATCAAAATTTTAAACCTTCATGATGCTTTTAATGATTTTTTGTATTTCTAATGCATATATCATGTAATTGTTATGAAATTTGTGCAATAAGTAACATATTTAATATTTTAGTGATGATTGATTCTAGATAAATTATACATTTTTAATGTTATTATTCCAATGTAACATTGTTCTAGACCCACTGTAATGACTCGGATTATCCAGAATTTATTTTTATAAATTATTTGGAAAAATTCTAAGACTACGTGCTATGACGGCATGCAATATCGATTCTCTGTTTGTCCAGAACAGTTCATTGAAAATTATTATGTCTTTACTATCACACAAAAATGGGTTTTCTAAATATGTGGAATAACTCATAAATGGTTTCCCATATTAGAAATATGAGGGAACTATTGTTTTCAACGTAGTGACATTACCTTAGGTCAAGCATAAGATTAACCAGCATGGGCCAGTTGTAAAATATATTTTTTGGATGTAACCTTAAATAAAATAATTAAATAAAAATTATTTTATATTAAAATATTAATGACTCATGATCATATACTCGGATTGAAATTCCATGTCCACCGTTGAGATTGTAATGTGGTTTTTTCCCTAGGGTTGACTAAACAGAACTTGGCATGAGTTCTCTATAAAAAACCCCAAAAAGTATGTAATAATCAACAAATAATTTAATGATAAATTATTCTATTGATGAATAGACAATTTCCATTAAAAGAATATATATATAGAAATCCCATGGATAACTGTATAACCCTAGAAAATTCACCTATTTGTAGAGAGATCTTGGGGAAAGAATCCACTTATGAAAATGATGGCGGATCAGAGATTGGATCGTGGATAATAGCGCCAAAAGAGATAGAGGATATCATCAATAAATATGACACAACAATTCAACATCTACAATTGATCCAATATTGTGGTAGGTAATTTAATTTCATCTTTATTTTCATCCCTGTTCTTAGAATCAATAACAAATGTGGACAAACAAATAAATAGTTTGATCCATGGTTCAATAATTCTTATGAGATGATTAATTGTAAAAGGGATTATGGGGATATGAATCTATGTGAATATAATTGTATTCATTCATCATTATAATGGAAAATTGTCTATCTGAACATGAACAAAGGACAAGGATTATTACTCATGACATTCTTATTCTTTGACAGTCCCCCTTTCATAGCGTTTTCACTGCTGGACCCTCTTGGTCATGGTTCAAGTTTCTGTAAGGTTCCAAAGGTCATTTAACACACAGATTGGATGAATGTTATGAAATGGTAATATCGATGAATTATTTGACATGAGGATCGTTGGAATCCTTCAGTTTGAGAAACAGAGTACTGGAGGTGAATCAGATTCCTATGGAATGGGACATAGCTTTCATTCACTAGCATCCTGTAATCGGCGCTAGTGGAAGTTGAATGGGATAGAAAAAGGATTAGAAGTGTTTTCTCATAGGGAGAGGGAGAATATGTTTACTGTGTCTGGATTCTCTGACTAGTGGTTGTTGAAGGATGCCACATCGGTGATTTGGTGCATGGCTCATAGTTTCATTGAATGAAATTACGACCACGAGTTCCCAAGGCGTATGGAAGAGAAAGGCGAGTTATGTTTAAGGAACCTTGATTCTATTTTTCCTAGGTGAAATGGGGGAGCAACATGTTCTGGGCCGACCATGTGGACTAATGGGAGTGACCAGGGAAGGTCGGGTCTGGCGGAGTAAACAATCATGCATCGCGAGCCGTCTAGGGGAAACATGCCACTCCAATAGACCTGTGGGATAAAACTAGTAGCCAAGTGGGCATGACTGCTTTGGGGAAGTCCTAATTAGGCCAGGTTGGGTTGATCTGTACTAGGCCTAGGACATACATTTTCATAAAAAATAGTTTTATCTTTTAAAATTTATGTTTGTTTGATGAGCCATTGACATCATTGGAACCCTTATGGGGAGAAAGTACATTTGAGATAATCTATAAAAGTTTTTCCAGAATTTTGAATACTACATAATGTATTAAGGTGTAGGGTATCCCGGAATAATCACGCTATGAGTGGAATATTGTTGGAAGGTATGACATGGTGAATATGTGAATGGGGGTGCATGAAGCATCAAAGCATGGTGCTTCATCCATGCACTCTGCACCATAGACGCTCCATGCACCATCGATGTTCCATGCACCAATGATACTACATGATTCATCAACAATACATTTTTCATCGATGTTATATGTTCCATTCATGCTCCACATGTGATCAATGATCCATTGTCCATCAACTCTCCATGCCTCATTGAAACTACACGTTCCATTAAATCTGGTAGTTCTGTAGACAACGATTGATAATCAATATTTTCAAGCTATAGACTTATACTAGTGTGAGATTATAGAACTATTCGTATTGTTATACATCATGTATTTCATTATATCATGTCTTTTGTATTTATTTGTGGCATAATTCATATATTTCCTTGTGGAATTCTATGTTTATTTAATATGTAATACACCATGGATTCTTTTTGTGGGGTTCCTTAGTGGTGTTCTGTCTTGGTGTTCCTTCATGGGGTTCTTACTTTTTTTCATTCATGGTGTTCCTTCATGGTGTTCCTTTTTGATGTTTAATCATGGTGTTCCTTACTCATGTACCTTTGGGGTGTAACATCGTAGAGTTCTAGAGTTGGGTACATTTGTGGTGTTCTTACGTGGTGTTCCATAGTGGGGTACCTTCATGGAGAATCTTCACGGGGTTCTATAGTTGTTTTACTTAATTTTGTATCATACATGAGTAACGTTGTGGTGTTCCTTTGTTATGTTACTTCATTGAATTCATTTGTGGTGCTCTATAGTAGTTTACCTTCTTGGTGTTACACTGCGGTATGCCTTGGTCTTATTTCATCAGTTTAATTTTTCTTTTGTTGTCTTGAGGTGTACTGATATGTATTTTTTTACTCAACAGTGCTTGGAATTTTCATGCATGTATCATGTATTGTGTGATGATCGATGAATTCACTGAGTCCTAGGTGGATCAGGACTAGGTGTTTCTCATAAGGTCTTTCCAGTAAAGGTGTTCCCTTACAACTTCAAGAAGATTTCCAATACCTTGATGTTTAGGTGGTCTTTTCTGAATATGACTTCTAAGAACTTGTACATTCACCCTTTATAAACTCTTTCATTTGAAGGGATTCTATTCTAATAATTTTTAATTTCTAATTTCCTAATATCCTTTTTTTGGTATCATAATGGTATGCATGATTTCATGCATATTGATTTACAATTCTGAATTTTGGGCTTAGAGATGTGTGTGTCTGTGTAGGTACTTGGGAAAATGCCACCTAGTTTTTTGTATGTGTCTACTCAGCACTACTCACCATCTCCTAGCCTATTTGTGGTGGTATAGGGTTAATTAATACATGGTGGCCTCTTGTGTGGTTCATGATAGTGTGGTATCAGAGAAGATTATTTTACTCATGGACTGGGAGTCTGTGAGGAATGTTTAGGGCAATGTTATCTATTATTTTGAGTTTTGTTTTTAGGCCATGGAATCTATTTTTTTTAGAGGCCATGAAATTTGTACACCAATACTCAGGACACCTTTATTTTGATTTTATATATAAAAACACTAGTTATAGGGAAACAATTGTTACATGCATCATTTAGGATTTCCTTGTGTTCTTATTTCCTTGTTGAGTCTGCTCACCGGGTATACACTATTGACTTTGGTACATTTTATTGACCTTAATAGGTCTTCCCATAGACAGTCATCTAGGAATCTATTGCATGATCTAGAGGATTATTATCATAGTGATGAAAATTTAGTACAAGGTTTTTTATCAATGAGAGAACCTTTAGTTGGTGCACCAACCATACCACTACCTTTAGAGAATCACATGATACCAACTGTATCGGTAGAGGAGGAGCACATGTGGAGCATGCTTCATAAGATTTAGCAGTAGTAACGCCTCAATTTACAATTTCAACCCAACATTTAGGTGTATGATAAATGGATTGAGGTGGTAACATTCTTTTTCTACTTAGTCAACAAACTAGTAGATCAAATGGTGTTTTTGGAAGTGATCATACATCATGGCTCAGTAAGGAGATAATGTGATTTGGTTAACTGATCATACTACGAGGCTACTCTTCCAAGGATAGATTTTAAGAACCTTTTTATAGTGTATTTTTTACCTTATAAGTTAATTTACATGAATTTATAGAAGTTTGTAATGATCTGGAAGAATGACATGTCGATATCTGAGTATTCATCCAGGCATACTGACCTATCTAGATACTCAGTGGATATGATGCGTGACTGGTGCTTCTTGGAATCACCCTTCAGGAAAGTTGTTATTATAGAATTATGGGACATTGTTATGTCTTAGTTAGTTCTTAAATATTTTAAGGTTCTAGAAAAAACAATTGTGTTTGAGAAAACCTTGACTAGGAAAATTCATTCAGTATTTTTTAGTAGTGGGAAAGAAGGTTCAGATATATCTGCAGGGGGAAGATGTTGTGGATTAGATGGTGGAGAAATAGGATTAGGTAAACCTTTTAATACGTTACCACCACCACCCCATGGTGATCCCAACCAGGGTCAAGGTGGGGGAAGAAAGGGAAGTGGATATCCACATGTAGTCTAGGAATATGATCCTAGGGCTTTAGGAATGATTTGAGGTAAATTCTGTGTCTATTATACCATAGTTGACATATTGGTTGACATATGTTCTAATAGTTGTTTCTATCCATAATTATTTTTTGAGACTCATATTTTCTAGTAGAAGTATTGAATCGATCCTCATAATTGGAGACTCATACTATAAGTTACACACTGATCACACAGTTGTACTGATAGTTTGAACTGACTCTTATATGATAGAATGTTGAATTATTATCCCTTGAAGTGGAATTGAGGCCTTACAACAACATTCTTGATATGGACTAGTTACCCATTGTTCATGTAATGATTGATTGTATTAGGTGAATACTGTTGTGTGTCCACAATTGTGGAATTATGTTTTCCTTCATAGTGAAATGGAAACCATGGAAACACAGGTTGCAATCACACAAGGGAGGGTTCAATCTATTACTTATCAATTGGTTGACCTATCCCTCAGTGCAATGGATATCAAGAGTCAAAAATTTCTTAAGATAGTCGCGGAGTCATAGTGGATCCAACGAAGGTCGAGATAGAGTAGTTCGCTAAATTTATTCCAAGACAATGACTATCAAATGGTTCATAGTCAATGAATAGGGATCTTTGGAGAAAATATTTTCAGTAGGAGATACATTTCATAGTTACTTAATGAGCTTCCATAGATGTTGGACTCATTTAAAATTTTCTTTTGTGGATAGAGAAGGAAGAGCTTAACTCCATTGGATGGTTTTCACCCATTCACTTTTACATCAACTCACAAAGGCACGACATTGGAATGCTGACTATGCAAAAATACATACTCATATGTCAATAAGGAATGCCACTGATGGATATTTGAAAGGTGGGTAGGACGTCGTTCTTTTTAGGGTATTTACAATAGTACCAGTGATGTTGAGGGATGTTGTCTGAGGATGTTACACACATTACCCTTGTGAATTTCATTCCCCTTTTATCCATGATGGTTCATTGTGCGCAAAGACTGCCTGCCTTGTTTTAGTGTTGAGATCTTGGATTCTTTGCTTGTTTCATACTACTTGTGATGTGATATATGCATATAGTGGCTGATCATTGATGGTTGTTTCGATATTTGGGGTAGGAAGAAATGATTTTTGTGGTAGCAGCGGATTCCTAGAGTGGGATGATGGATCAGGATATGAATGTCGGTGTCGTGGAGGACACCAGTGAAATGGAATTGTTGAAACTATTCTTAACTATTTTTAATAAATGCTAGGTGATTGTTTGAATTAGTTTCACAGTGTATCATCTCAAGTTGTCAACCCCCTGTTCTTCGAATGTGTTGCTCCATTTCTTTGCTGGGGTTCCCATATGAAAGTGAGATGGATCTCAATGAAAATCATTACTTGATTACAACATACATATGAGGAAATGATTATAACTAGGAGATCATTAATCGACTCACCATGTTAGCCCAAAACCTAGATAGACAAGGGATATATTGGGATGTATTGGGATGCCACAACATGTAAGTGTAAGTTCGACTCTATGGAATTCCATCGATGATAGTTCTAGATCGTGACAATAACATTTCATCTTGGTTGAGGAGGCTGAGGATCGAGATGAGAGGATCCTTCATGAATGAGGGATTCATTTAGTATGTGACTGAAGATTTCATGAAAACAACTAGGAGAGCACATGTGAGTGGGATTATCATGTTTGTACATTGTAGCATATTCATTTGTGTAACGGTTGGTTTGGAATCTGGGAAAATAAATCCTTATGGTGGGTAGAATGTAATGAATTCAATTTTCATTAATATATTTTGAAAATTATTTGGAAAAATTATGAGACAGGGAACTGATACGGTGTGTGATTCTGAGGCCCACTGTGCATGGATTAATTTGTTGAAAAATAATATTTTATTAATAGAAAATGCACCTATTTTTCCTAAAAATGTAAAAAATATTATATGGGGACTGGGTAAAAAGTTAGAGGGCACCATTCTGTTAAGAGTATAATATTTACCATAGGGATGACATAAAATAAGTCAGCACATGCTGTCATCGATTGATAGTTTCTGGATGTAACCGTAAATAAAATAATTAAATAAGCATTATTTTATTTTCATATCCTAATTACTCATCAACGAAGACACAGATTGGAAGTCATAGAGCATCGTTGAGTTTGTAATTTGGTTTTTTATCTAAAAGAATAAAAATTATTTGGTCATCATGGATATTACATGAAAAAACATATAAAAACAATAATTAAATAATTTAAAGATACATTTTTTAACATCGATGATTTCTTTTAAATGAATCCATATTCATAAATATTAGGGATAGCCTCATTACTCTAGGAAAACTATAGAATCTCAAAGAATATATTGGATAATGAATCCTTTCAAGAGAATGATGACAGAACAATGATCGGATTATGGATCATCACCCCAATGGACAAGGAGGATGTATTTAATGTTGAAGACGCAACTCTTCCTCGTGAACGAATAATCCAAACAAGAGTTTGGGTGTTTAATCTCCTCATGATTTTATTCCTTTTGCATACATTTAAGGATGAATATTTTCCAACCAATGAACAGGTTGATCTATACGTCCATCGTTCTTGTGGGATGGTTAAATATTGTTGGGATTATGGGGAGATGTATCTCATTGATTATCATTGTATGAGTTCTTCATTATAATGGGAAAATATCTATAATGACATGAATAAAGGATGAGGCATTTTCCTTTGGGGTTTATTGTACTTTATCCCTCCCACAGTCTTGGTATTCTTCACCGCTAGACCCCTATGGTTTCTGTTTGAGTTTTATGGGAGGTTTTGAAGTGTGATCGTACCCCTAGATTGGGGGAATGATGAAGTGTAGTGCAGATTGATGAGGTATATGATCAAAGGATCACATAAGTGCCTTCGATTCCAGATACTATATACAAGAGCTGAATTGATGGCCTATCTGCACCAAAGACTTTCATTGGTGGTATCTAGCTATGATTGAATGTGGATCGATGGGGTCCGGATGGAGTAGGAGGTGGCCTCTACATAATACGGTTGACCGCGGTGACTAGGGGCCACGACAGGAGGTCGTGGCGAGGAGCTTAGATGTAACTCAGTGCCATATCAGAGGAACCCACTGAATGCAAGGCCACGGGGAATGCATGGGAAGTGAGTATGCCATGTGAAATGCATCTTGGAACCGCATTGAGTGAGAGACACGAGGGAGCCCCAAGGTCAAGGAAGACCATGTACATGAGGGGACACAACCAGGGTGGACAACATCAGACGATGTAAACCATCCCACTACATGGGTAAGATAGGGGAAGCCAGACTACTCTAAGAAGCCCAGTGGGTTGCACCCAACATTATGAGACCTGCAGGACGGACCAGATTGGTTTGGATTGGGTTTGGTCTGACCTAGACTAGTCCTAGGTCAGACCATTTTAGTAAAACAACTGTATCTATTAATCCATGTGTTCGTTTGATGTGAAATTTGCATAATTGGGAAAATTTAGATGAAAAATTACTTTTGAGATACTCTATGTGAGTTGTTGTGTAATTATTAATATGGCCTAATCACATGAGGATTTGGTTCTCCCAAATCTAGGGTTCTATAAGCCGAATCATATGTAAGGCTATGACATGGAGACTAGGTGACATGGGGGTTTCATGAAACATTTATGATTTGTGTTCCATTGGTTCTTAATGTGTCATCAACACTCCTTGTGTCATCAAAACAATGAGTTATACATACTACACATGATAATAATTCATTTCATTTTTTAGACTTACACATATATGATCTAAATATAGTATTCATTGTGGCATGCATCGTGTATTTCGGTGTGGAATACTTCTTGTATTTATCTCTGGAATACATCATGTATTTTTCTGTGGAATACTTCATGTATTTCTTATGGAAAACATTTTTTTTCCTTTCTGGTGTTCCTTATTGATGTACCTCCATGTTGATCCCTCATGGTGTTCCATATTGGTGTACCTTCAGGGATATCCCTTATGGTGTACCTTAGTGGCTCTCCTTCATGGTGTTCTTTAGTGGTGTACATGATGCTTCTCCTTCATGGTGTTCCTTAGTTGTTTACCTTCACGTTGTTCCTTCATGGTATTCCTTATTGGTGTATGTTTGGGGTGTTCCATTGTAGTGTACCAAAGTGGTGTTCCTTCGTGGTGTTCCTTCATGGTTTTCTGTTGTGGTTTTTGTTTATGGTGTTCTATAGTGGTGTAACATCATGGTGTTCCTTCATGGAATTCCTTTTTAGTATTTTTGTGGTATTTTTAATTTGTGGTTTTTGGGTTTCTTAATGAGTATTGTTTTATTCGCCCTTGCACTGTCTTTCCTAAACGTGTAATGACTTGTGAAAACAATTGACTCTTTGATAGAGTCCTAGGTGGAACAACACTGGGTGGTTCTACGAGGGACTAGATAGGCGATGTGTGTTCCTATACATTTAGGCAGATTTCCATTACATTTGTCCTTAGGTGGGGTTTTCTATGGATGAGTATCAATAACATTTCCATCCCCCCATGACAGACTCATTCTTTTGGTGGGATTATATTCTGACCCACTTTGTATTACTATTTTCAACTATCGTAATCATTTTTTGGTATCATAATGGTACAAAAATTGTTTTACATACTACTCTACATTTTAGAATTTTTGTCTTGTAGTTGTATGTGTGTGTGTACGTACTTAGGAAAATGCATCATGATTGTGGGATATGCTTACACAGTGCAAGATGCATACCACTAGCCTATCAGTTGTAGGAAATGGGTAGCCATGTCATGGTCCCTTATATGATGGGTCGGGATGACCACATCCATATATAGTATCATGAATGGGAGGTAATTTCATTGAAACCACTCACTATTTCCTTTACCAAATCTCCATGACAATTTCAAATACATTACAACATCATTATTCTTATCCTTGAACATGTAATTAATGATCCCACTCTGGTTTTCTAATCCATAATTCCAAATTATAACCAATCATATCATTTGATACAAACTATTTCTACCTAGTCTATTCATATCTTTATACTAAATCATTCTAGATGATTCTTAATTATAATAAAATAATCTTCTCATGAAAATTTTAGTTTAGTTTCTTTGGAATTATGGAAGAAAATATTTATAACTCACAAATGATCTTTAGTGTATATCATATTGATATTCCCATTTTATACATCTACATATAACAATTGATCATCACATTTTTAAGGGAATCATAAGAAATTTTAAGCTAAGATGCTGAGTATAGGAAGACAATCGAGATACGTATGTATAACATGAATGAATGGGTATATGAACATGAGATTATAAATGTATGATTATACCATGTTTATGAATGATAAAAATATTGAGTACGGGGAAAATTATTTGAATTTTTTATGACGTGAAACATAAGATTATTAAATAACATGATCTGTCATTTAATAACATTGGAATTGTACATATAATTGTGACTTATACATAATAATATAAAATCTTTACCTTAGTAGTGAATGCTCATTTCCAAAATTTATAAGGGAACACTATAGGAGGATAAACCTCATGGGTGTGAAACACCAATGTCATAAGTGGAATAGTATTACCCATAGTGGAATGAGTTCTCTTACCAATACTTCATATAAGTATAGGATCAATCATTGTACCTTCATAGCAGAAAAAATCTGTTACACAACCATGTTCACTCCATCCCTTATTCCTATCTATCTCATGGGATATAAAATGTTACCCAATTAATTGTAGGGTGAAATAGGAACCACCTCTCACATAATGTAAAAAATATTAATGCACATCACAACATCATACATAAATAACATGAAAACCCATTATATTAAATGGGTATTAAGGACATTTCATCGAATCATGATATATTGAAATGAAACATACTTCGTAATCATTTCATTATAGCAGAACACATGAAATGAAGAATGTTTCATTAGAATTCCCACAAGGTATTACCCATTGATGACAAATATATTTCCAAAAAACTATTTCATAAATAACATAAATCAATCCAAGACATAAGATGAACGGTATCCATGGACCCTTTCCAAAGTACAGTTAGGTAACATCAATGTATATAATACAATATTGGAAATAAATCTATCGATAAATTAATATATTTATTGATGAAGATAAATATTCATGGAAATTAATTTTCAAAAAAAACATACCTTTTGAAAATCCATTCCTTTGAAAATATCTTCAAAATCATATAAAAGCATCTTTGAAAATTAATAAACATATTTCATGGATAAAATACCAATTCCCCTTTTAAAACACATATTTAAGAATAAAAAAATTTGAAATTATTTTTCAATGAAAATTACCATGAAAAAAAATAATCTAATCTTGAAATCCAATAATGTTTATGATATTGAGATTTGTAATTCATTACATAAATTTTGGAACGAATATTCCTTTTATATATTGGGGAAAATAAAAATGGGTATTTTTTTGGAAAATAAATGAATATTTATTTCGTAATATTTTAGTAAAAATAAAAACATGGGTAAAAATGTATCTTAAATGTGATTTAACACTAAAATTAAATTTTTAAAACACTATAATTAAAAATAATATTTGAATAAAATTTATTTCTGACTGAAGAGAAAAATAAGTTATTATTTTTATAACATTATTTTCTCAACGATTTCATGTAAGGAAGATTGGGGAAATTTTAATATTCTATGAAAAAAATTAATTACAATAGAATAAGAAGATTAATGATGGTATTTTAGGTTAATAATATAATATATCAACATTTGAGAGTTTGTCACAAATAATCCTAATAAATGATGAGCATGTAATATAAACCATTTATACATTAGTAAATTTGAATCAGAATCGCCATGAATGTGTCAAATAAAATAGCGCGTTAAAATAAACTTATGAAAAAGAAATATTTGATATTACATTTTATATGGTATTTATATTCACCTCAAAAATAATATAGGTTCATAACATAATATCATCTTTAATGAAATTAAATTTGGGAAAACAATCCCTAATTGAATAGGTAAAATTTAACCATAAACACAAAAAAATAGATTTAACCAATTATATATTTAAATTAAATTAATTCTATGAAAAATAATAATAAAATTAATTCATGGTAATTATATAAAGAGAATAAATGCAAACTGTTATGGATATTACCTTTGTCACTAACAAAATAAAAGTGAGACGAAATTTCCTTAACATAATTATTGACTTCTGTTGTATACACTAACACATATGATATAATAAATATTTGTTTTTGTAGACCTATTAGTGAATTTATTAATATATAAAATTCCATATATTGTTTTATTTATGTATTTTATTAATATTTTATTACCAATTTCATGTTAAAGTCATGTTTTCTGTAATAAGAACATTGTTTTTTGAATATGTTTAGATTTTTTAAATTCAGTAATATTACATTGATACTGGGTTTATAATATATATAATTATAATCATTAAATAATTGTGGTATTTATACATCAATTATACATTTAATATCATTCCTGAATGTTGGTTTTTTGAAATGATTTATGTTACTATCATGGAGATGTTACACAATACCTATGAATGAGTAACAGTTCTATTTTTAAATAATCATTATGGAATGGAAGAAGGAAATATCCTATGATTCCATAATTTTAATAATATCATAAACATAATATTATTTATTTCAATATACTTTTATGTATCATCCATGATTTTTGGTGATGAAAATAGATTCTTATTTGTTTTTGGTGGTGGTATCCCACACTTACACGAATGGCATTATCATCATTCACTCTGAAAAAAGGTTAGTTTAAAATGATATATTGTATTTTTATAATGATAAATATTTTATTAATAAAATAACTATTTCATTTATATCATATATATTTATTCATGTTATCTTCCATGTAAAATTTTAGTTAAAGGGAATCACACCACTTCGTGAGGCGGTAATCATCCGTACACACAGGGAATGTAATCATATCTCCTATGATATGGAAAGTGAACATGAATATATTTTATAAATAAAAACGATATTAAAGATGTTATAAATAGAATATATATATTTTATATCTATAATCATACCATGCTGGGAGAGGAGATAATATGAAAAGAATCTCATTTATTTGTATGGAGGTACCCAACTAAACACACAAATGATGACACTGTAAAATATTTTTGGAATATTGATATGATTAAATTTAATTCAATAAAAATAAAAAATTCAAGGTATATTAAATAATCTTAAGTTATTTTCCGATAATTATATCAAAATAATTTAAGGCGGTAGTGTAAAAAATAAAATACAAATAGTAATTGATAAATGTTACCTATTATTTAGGTAACCTACATAAGTTATCACCGAAATCATTCCTAAGAAGGATTTATAAAAAATATGGCTTATATGATCTAGGAATGAAATTGGAATGATATTTTTCCAGGTATATCCCTATAAAAATAGTTTTATGGATCTAAGAGGGGTGGATATGTGGTGGCATTTTATAAGTGAAGAAGAGGACATACTTTTATTTTTTTAACTTAATTGTGTGACCCCAATTTTTCACATGTTACAAGGATCTAAAATGGACTATAAATAAAATTGGCTTCGTGGTATAAATATTTCTATAAAATTGTTTTTAGACTTATTTATATGTAATTTAAGGACTCATCTATTTTGTTTACCCCCTGGAAAATAAATTTTTACCTTTACCATTGTAATTAATATTAAATTTTTTAACTATTAATTATGTTAAAAATTATAATTATATTAATTATAGTATATAAATACTATTATTAAAATTATTTAATTCTTTTTTTTAAAATAATTTAACATTAGTTTCAATTTTTTTAATATTAATCACATAGAGCATTCGAGAAAGCAGGTTTTTACAAAAAAATGATAAAAAGATTTTATAATTTTTAATATCATTTAAAATATAATTTTTTTCAAATTACCTAAATTGAATAAATATATATATAGCTGAACTAATTAAATTTTGTTAATAAAATAAAATATAAATTAAATTGTTAAAAATTTTACCTAAAGTCAATTTTCAACTAAAATTCAATATTTTATTACAATTAATTATAATAAATAATTATGAGGATTAAATATAACTAAATAATACATATATTACATTGAATTATTTCCAAATATAATGAATATAAATTATTGTTTTTCAAATGTTAGTATATTTTACTATAAACTGACTAATCAATATTTTCCACAATGTCCCAAATTTACAACATAAGGTAATTTAGAAATAATTATTTAAAAATTGATGTTGATTATACTAAAATATTTTTCTAAAATATCTATAAAAATTATAATATTTTGTCATATAAATCCATACTACTCATTTTATATAAGTCATATTTTTTTTGAACATAATTACATTACTAAAAAATAGATTCTTATTTATTATGCTTTCAAAAAAAATTAAATTTAAAATTAGATGTATATTTCATAAACTGGTTTACACTATTCATAACAACCTATCAAATTTCATGATTATAATGGTCATATTTAGGATAATATTATTTCATGGTTCACTAATACTTCATGTCTCTTTTTATGAACTCTATCAAATAATCTTTTTATTTAGTATAACAAATGATAAATCGCGGTTTAAAATATAACGATATATATCTAAAAATAAGAAATATATTAAAAATATATTTCATAAAATGTAGTGATTTAACAAATTTTTTACTCATCCAAATTACACAAATGTGTCCCCAATTATTCCCATGTGACACACAACTAAATCATATCTCATCACATCATTATCACCATTTCTACCCCACAAGTGGAATATAAAAAATTATAAGCATGTTTTCTATAAAATAACACATTTATAAAAAATATCTATACAATATTTTGAAACATTATTTGTAACAGAATACATAAAATCATAAAAACATATTTTATATATAAATTCAATTTTAAAACTCTTTTTGAAATCCATTTGAAATAAAAATGTTTCATTACATTTTTTTGTAAAACATATTATTAGAGTAAAACTAGATTCATAATGAACTTCAATATTAAGCCAAATAATATACTCTAGTCATCCTAAAAACAATCAGGAAACAAAAATTTAAATTATAAGGCATTCCCCAATCAATAAAATTTAAAATTCTAAAAAGGTTTCATGGGTTAGATGAATTGTTTATAAAAAAGGGATTTAACCGTATAGAATGAAATCTAATTAAATTACCCAGTATAAAAGTAATTTTAATGGTTTTCACATACAATTCACAAACCATTTATTTGAATATCACATAGAATATACCACACACAATGTAATAATAAAAGAAATGGGTTTTAATATTAATTCATTAACTTTGGGAAACTTGTGTTTCCTTATCTTTTGTAGCATTCATATCTGTATGGTTTGGGATACAACACACTAACTGTTTATATTATATACAAATAATTATTCAACCCTACCCCACAACCTACATGGATTCAGACCACTCTTACCACTCACTCTACACCAAGTTCATATTTACAATTCAAATGATCTCATAACTATAAGTATCAAAAAATCAAAAAAATCATATATTTATTTTAAAAGACATGAAACTTTTTCTTCCATTGTTCATGGGTGGTCATAGAATGGGATTAGTACAATGTTATATTATTTCATATTTAAATTATATAATAGATCTATTTTTCTCTCTTAAAATTTAATTAATTGTTTATAAAATATATAATGTGATATTTTATAATTATAATTTAATATTCATTATAAATGGTTGAAACTCCATTAGTTGAACAATTTTTATTCACAATTATATTAATTACACATCTGGATTCACAAAGTGGGAAAAAGATTAATTTTCAATGAAGAGTGGTTTTTATACCATGATTAAGAAAATGTTCCAACATTAAAAATAAAATTCATAGATCAATATATGGTCATAAATTGTTCAGAGATTGAAAATATTATTGATTTTTTTCCATCATCCCACGAGAAAGTAAAATTATAATAATAATATCTAGAATAGACATGAGAATACATTCAATTCAGATTTATACATGTGGAATTTTCCAAATTTATAATTATTACAGTGTGTTGGATATGATTTATCAACATGGATTAAAATATAATATGTTCTTACTATAATGTAATTCAAGATAGTGATGTGGACTAACATTGTATGTGTGAATTAGAATGAAGGCCAACCTAGACTACGATAATCACATCACTGTATATATTTCATCTTAGTGTTGTGGATTTTGTACAAAACCTCATAATTTTATTCCCAATGAAAAATATAGTGTAATAAAAGTAGAATTATGGAATTATGTTTTAATGGATCTTCATCATTCATTCAGATACACTCTTTATCAACCACACATTTAATCTTTCAATTATAACATATGTGATTAATAACCAAAATGCTATATGTAAACTAAAAATATAGATATGAACACAAATAACTATAGATGCAGAAATTCAATGAATAAAGTCCACGTTTTATTATCCATGTTCATCCACAATACAATAATTTACTCTTGAGAAAATTTACAATAATATATATAATTTTAACGCACTTAGAAGGATCATGTGTTTAGTGGGTTTTCTAAAGACATCAAAGAATACTAATAGAAACTCATGACTCTTCACCTATATTTTTATCAATCCATGAAAGCTCTATATTTCACAATATGGATGATTTAAAATAATTTAGTTATGATAAATCTATGCGATAAATTTATGGAGTTTCATGTAGATATGTAATGAATGCACGATGGGAATATTTGTATAAATATGTCCTAACTAAATCTGCTTAAACAGTGAAAATTTTTATAAACTGAATATTATGTAATAAGGGGATATTTTTTTTTTGTAAGAGGATTGTAATGGGTTTTCGCAAAAAATATATATATATATGGTTCTATATTATTATATTATTTTACATGTTTTTATTTAAATCAATAATAAGAATATTGATTGATCACATAGATGATAAGTATTGGATGATTAAGGATGTATAAAAATGGAATTGGAAAAAAAATTATGAGTATTTATCCATTTATATAATATAATTTAATGATAATATAGTATCTCAAGAATCATCACTTAAGTGCAATCGATCAATCTCAATGATTTAATTTTTTGGTATTATGATTATGCTAAGATATATTAATAGAAGAGACAATGTGATGAATAGTTCACAAATATAAAAATTTATTAAATTAATTTAACACATTATATTAATTTATTTGTGTCTTAATTATTTCATAACATGAACACATAGTTCTTGAATATTTTGGATATATGATGTAGTGAAATGGAATGTTTAAATTATGCACTGAAGAGGGAGACATATGAAATCAATATTTTAATGCACCATAAGAACCAATGGAATAAATAAATAGATGACTATAAAACCACTACTCAATCAAGGTATATTATTTAGTCAACCTCATGTAGAATTGTAATTTTGATAAGGTTACTTCAGTTGCATCCAAAATTCACTCATGTAAAGTAATTTTTGTTAATGATTTGAAAATAAAAATTATGATCTAAAATTTAATTTTTTCAAATAATTATTTTTGGACACTTATCTTCCTCATTCCCCTCACATTCATTACATGATATTTATATTTTTAAAATGTTTTTATTTTTAATTAATGAAAATAAAAATCAAACATAAACTCTTTATAATGATCAATTTAGATACGTAATAAGAATTAATGTGTTTTTTACAAGGTTTCACTAATTATTTTACTTAGTACTCCAAATAAATATGATTAAATAAACTTTTATTCATAAAAAATATAATTGAAACAATAGAACTACATTGATTAAAAATACATGTTTTAAAATATTAAAAATGCTCGGTATGAACCAATGTTATTATTTTACAATGAAAATATAATTTCATATGACTAAGACATTATTGGGATTACCCCATGAAATATTGGGTCAATTAGAACACTATTATTTGATGAAACATTACCATGTAATTTTACATGTCACAATTAAAATTATTTAAATTAAATATTACTATGCAATTATCAATTTAAAATAAACCATAAAACTAGAAATATAATTAGAACATTATCCTCTAATGGTATTCAAGAACACTATGATTACATCATTGAATAAAAATATAATATTATCGCGATATGAATGGAAGGTTTAGTAACTTAATTCCATTTAGATAATTTTCACAGTGATAGTATTGAACAACATCACATTATATTCATAATTCCTATATCTAAACCAAATTTATTTTTATGAATAACAGATATAATTTATTCAAAATTACCTTAATTGATCAATGATAATCAATTCATCACCACTATTGATCATTTGTATTCATGAAAAAAATTTGTATCGCCCACTCACGTTCATTTAGTAAAATAAGACTATTTGTTTTCAGACATCATTTAAAAGTATCACCTCACAAATTTGAATTAGATTTATTTTAAATTATTATAGAGTTATTATCTTATAACCTCAATAAAAAATTAATATTGAACTCATATTCATGATATTGAGGTAATATATTAAGGATCACATTAAAAATTTACACTTGGATTATCCAAATGAACTCAACAACCTTTTTCTTCATTTACACAAATGCATACTCATCATAAATTTGGAAATTAGTTGAGATTAAAATTAATGTTAACATTGAATAAGATCAAACTCACACTTAATGGAGACAAGAGATTCAATAATTCCAAATAAAATAATATTTTATCATAATATCCATGGATTATTGTATTTATAAAATAAAATGATTTTCATTCTCTATAATCTAAATAAATATAAACTATTACATATTATATTATTTTTTATGTAAATTTATTATTCCCAAAAATCACCTAATAATGTAATTGATTTTAATTTCAATACCCAAGACGTGGATGTACTAATTTTTATTAATATCGATCACTATATATTTTATTTTTTATTTTTTCAACTTGGTTATGTCATATTATGGGTCACCATATATTTTATTTATGTTTTTACTAAAATGTAGTTAAAAATAATTTATGATATTATTCTAAAAATGTAATTTTATATTAATATATTAATGTTATGAATAATGATTATATTAATTTTTTAATATATAAATTCTTTATTTATTACAGACCAATTTCTATTGAGATTACTATCATTTCAATAAAAGGACCAAAACATTATTGGGTTAAACATGAATATTATTCTATAAAATAGGAATAATCCTCAATAATGATATACAAATAAAAAAATGAATCACATTGTGAATTAATTATGATTATGAAATAAATAAAAAATCAGTTTATTTCCTCAAATTTAAAAGACATTATTAGAATCTGTACATTAAAATAATATATATAATATCCACATATATTAAGTATGCGAATCGATTTGTATGAAATAATTTAAATAAAAAGTATTTTTCAGTACAATTTACCAACTCTGAAAATCAATATAGAGGAAAAATGTTATCCTTTTATGTGGAAAAAAATTAAATTTTAAATCCATGATATTGGTTTTTATAGAATCCTAAAATTAGATTACATAATTTTATTCATTTTGGGATGTGAATAAGAATAGTAATTTTAGTTATATTGTTTCATTGTATAGATTGATTGATAATATTTTTGATTTTCTAAATAAATATCAATTTGGATATTATATTTTATTTCTATAAAGATAATATGAAAATAATGTCATTTGATATTATAACAACCCGGGTAAATATAGAATATGACATTTTAATATTTTTAATATTTTGTAATTAAATATAAATTATATCTAAAGGTGATGATATGTTCTATGGGGTACCTCACATGAAACAATGGGTTTCTCTGAAATCTCATGTTGTACATAAGGTTGAGGCATTCTAAAAATAATAATATAATATTATTTTAAATGCTAGTTAACGCCTAGCAATTGTATTGCAGGAAAATAAAAAAACAAACTAAAATATGATTAACCATGTTTGTTAAATGTTTTTACATTTATTCAATAAATTTAGAAGCAAAAAATGAGAATGAATCAAATTTTAAGCATAGATACTCTTATATTTTCAAAAGGTAGTTTTACTACCATTTGTTGGAGAACCCTTTTGAAATCTAGTTTTTATCACTTTTATAGACTTAATTTCAAAAACTATACTTATTACTTAGATCCAGGACATAATAAATTACTTTTGGTAAATTTTTTGTATTTTTCTGATAATGTAAATTTTTTATTGAATGTGGAAAAAATATTGTATTTTATGTCAAACTACATTTTCATCCAATTTATTTATATGGTTAGATTATCTTTTTAATTGGTTTTAAATTGTAATAATATTTTTAACACCATTTAATCTAATTTTGGTCATTGGATGTAATTTATCTTTTTAATTATACAAAAAAACATTTGAATCTTTTGATAGTAATTATATCGTAAAAATACACTTTTTGGTTTTGACAACAAGAATTTAATTTAAATTTATTTCTGAAACATATAGGTTTTTAATTTTAAAAATTGGATTACATAATTGTAATCAAGAGGTATAAATTTTTTTAAATGTAGCATTTATTTTTAGACTTTATGAATGGTAACTACAGTGGTTATTTAATTTATAATTGTTAAAATTTATATCTGTTAAATATGGGTAAAAAATAATATTAAAATAATAATAATTTACCATAACACATGGCATAACACTATTTTAAGATATATTTTATAAAATGGGAATCCATGGGTCTTTTTTAGGACCTCATGGAGTAAATTATGTGTGAATATGACACTTCATTGATTTTTATTTAAATATAAGGAAAATATAACCTAAAAATGTCTCATTTTGTAAGACAATTTTTATATGGGGTTATATAAGATATAAATTTGACTATAAATATTAATTAGAAATATAAAAATATTTCATAAATCTTGTTATTTAATTTATAATTTTTATATTTTAAATAAATAAATTTATGTATGAAACAATGGTGATATAGGGATTACCTGATTAAAGAATGATTTAAAAAATGAGATTATAAATATTAAAATAATAATTATTAGAACTTTTCATGTCATCCAAGAATTTTATAGACGTTTATTACATGTTATAATGGATTTAGTTATGTTTATTCAGAATAATCAAATTGTAATGGATTTTTTTTAAATGTCAGGATATTAATAGTATTTAAATTGTCATAAATGAGTTTTTTAATATATAAATTTCATATTAAAAGATATAATTCTCCTAAAAATATATGATTTTGACAAATGACATATATGATATTTAAAATTTCATTAATGTTCCATTTTTGGGTCTGTTGGAATTTTATAGTAATTATGGTAACCATATATTATAAATATTAAAGAAGACATCGAAAATGATAAATAAGTTTACGATGTGTTAAAGCTAAATGGTGTATTTAATTTTTTTTACCTAAAGATGTCTAAACCCCATTTTCGGAGAGTATATAGACCCATCATCATCTGATATTCGAAATATATTCATTTTTTATTATAATTTGAAAATCAATTAACAAGAAAATAATACTTTTAAACATTCCTAAAGTGCCCCTCCTCTCTCTTATAAATGGACATCACCTCGATCCTTTACTCAAACCTCACAAGCCCCCCATGTCTCGTCCAAATTATGAACAAATAATCTAGAAAAATCCATCCCTTCCTCTTTAAATCCTTACATTGTGAAGAAGGAAATTAAATAAGATCTTTTAGCTTAAATATAAAGGAGTTACCCAATTTGAGGAAATGTCTTCTCTCAAGATTCATTCTTTTATTTTCCTTCTCAAACCCCCTAACCTATATTTATTCAATTAATTAATAACCAAAATAGTATATTAAATACACTAAGTTTTTTTTGAGATGTATTCGAACTAAACATACACACATCTAAGTCTAATGGGTATTGAACATACTCTTTTTATGGATGGTGAACTACTAACTCACGAAATGATGATTGTTCAATCTTTTCCTACCACCTTTTATGGTGGATATTACGAATTAAATATAATTATATATGATATGTATGATATTTCTTTTATCTCTATCATTTTTTAACTCTCATTTAGAACATATCATTGTGCATGTCATGTTTTATAAATACAATAATTTCATCTCAGGAAGTGCGGACTATTGTCCCCCCAAAGTGATATGACTCGTTCATGCTATACATGGAACATATAAAGGATTGAATTACTAAAATTTTATAACATATATAACATAGATATTTTAAATTATTTCTAATATACCAATTTATTATTTATTTCATTCGTTTAAATATGCAAAAGAAATGAAAGTATCGTTCATGCGTACGTAAGACTTACCATATCCATGAATAGTGCATTTCATTTATTATATATGAATGATATGGACTAATATAAAAACCTAAATACAAGATATATATGATATATATGATATCAAAATCCTGAATATCATTCTTTAGATAATTTCCTTGTGAATACATGGAAAATTTTTAATTATAACAATTTCATTTCTGACTCAAGTTCAGAACATCGACAAAATTTCTAGTATAAAATCAATTAATTAACTAACTGTTATAGAAAGGTAATAAGTGATATATAAGGAATAATAAATTTGAAAAACGTTCTTCATTGAGTATAAATTAACTTATTTTTATTTTTCTGGAAGAACAAGGAATATATGATACAAGTCGGACTCGAGATAAGGCCCTTCGTCTCAATCTTCTTCAAATGGAGCATGTTTTGATAATATACACATCATTCTGTTATACTATGAATAAAGAACCATATTACTTTTAATTTAATTAAAATAGAATCTTTTTTCTATGAATAATTTTACTAAACAAAAAAATGTTTTTAATTTATACGACGCCAATGACCTTTCCCCCGCCGCGAGCATTATTTGATATTTTGTTTCCTTAACGAGTCATGATGTTTTTAAATGGAAAATAAATACCATATAATGTATTTAAATTTTTTTTTGTTTAAATTTTTTTTATAGTGGATATTAATATTTCAATATATTGATTTTATTTCTTGGGATGAAAATTGATATTTTGTGACTATAATGTTGATGTTTTAAATATTTTATGTGTGATGATTATATAACAGTACTTGGACATTTGACCGATGGTTATGTGATAAACCAAATTATAGGCGGATCTATGATAACTCAAGGATGGTTGGTTATGTTATAACCTCCAATTCATTGGGTATATAAGTGGCGGTATAGATATTCCATTTAGTAATAATGATTTTTGGAAGTCTACCGTATGGTTATTCCATTTTAGTATGATTATGTCCCATTTTTACCTTATATATGTTATGTATCCCTTCTATGGGTTTTATGGTAGTATTTTGGTTAAAAATTGGTAATAAAAGAGGTTTTATTTAGTAAATAGTATTTAATACTTCATAATGGTGATGAGTATTACTTTATGATAATGTATTCATTGTTAACATGTTGTTTTGAAAAGTAACAATTTTCCTTCTTAATGTATCCCTTACTGAGAATTTTATGCTCATCCAATGTTATTGAAATGATTTTCACAGGACATAAAGTGGAATAATTTCAAGTATGTGATCAAAGAAGTATTGGGACATTAAAAACATGTAACTAGATATGTTTCATTATTTTTATTATTTTTATTTGGTGAAAAAATGGAAACTAAGTATAACTATCAACATTTAATATTCAGGTTGTGATGTATAATTTATGACTTAATTCCCAATAGATATAAACGGATAAAGATCATTAATGTTAATTATTAACATACTTTATGATTATGTAATGTTTAAGGGTGGGGCCTTATATTTGGTATCTATGGTCGGTTTAGATAACAATATGAGTTAGAATTTTTTAATAGAATATCCATAAATGATTTTTACATTATGGGAAAATTGAAATGATATATAATTCAAAGATTGAAATTTTTCTTCATCTAAGATATGTTTGTTCAGAATGGTTTTCTGTAGAGGAAACATGGAATCCATGCTGGGAAGGCATACATAAATGAATAAACTTCTAAATAATCATCATGATATAGTTTGAATCAGAATTGATTTTTTTGTAGTAATGGTTTAATTGACTCATGATATAAATGGTGGTGGTATGCATGCCTGTGTTCAACAAGATAAACCTTATAGGAGAATGTATATAGTGGAAGATTTCATGAGGCAACCCCCTCGTCATTAAAAGGATCATTTGACCCTGTTCGAGCTGATGTGTGGATCAATTCACTATAAAGGATTTTTGATGGAATGGGTTTTACAGACAATAAAATGGTTAGTCTTAGTGTTTATCATATTTATAGGAAAGTAGATCAGTGGTGTCCGATGGTTAAAAGTATCCAGGATAGTGAGGAGATTGATTCCCATTGTTTTGAAGAATTTAAAGGCTTGTTTCTTGGGAAATATTTTCATATACTAGATTATATCTGCATACAAATAAAATATTCATGGAATTAATGATGTAGGATAACATAGTGGCTGTATAAGGACCCGTCTTTAAAATAATACTTAATCTTAAATTAAATTAATAATTATCAATGATGTCCTTTTTAGGTTTATAGTTCGAGAGAATTGTGACATAACTATTACATTAACATCTCAAAAAATTAGGAAGTAGGCACTTATACCCAGTTTCCATTTTTTCATAAAATAAAAACTCTAAAAAAAGATTCATCTCTAGTTCCATGTTTTAGATAGCATGACTTTTCCATGATCCCGTCCATGCCCCTATTCATCATTAATTCCTATGAAAAACAATTAAAAACACGGTATGAGCGTAAAAAGTTCAATAAGTGTTATAAAATAAGAAAATATAACATTAACCCATCAATAAATACAAATCAATGAAACCATACTTTTCAATTATAACATACCTCATGAAATCATATGATTTATGAATAACTCACAAAAATCATAAATCATAAAGGAAACATGTGGAATCCATATCAAACATACATTGTATCATTCACAGCTACGTAGTGAGTTACATATGGAACACCCATCATAGTATATTCCCTAAATCTCTTAGGAGAAAAATTACTGTTTACCTATGTTATGTTACCCAATGCATTGAAGATCTCTCTCGGTCTCACCCGCCCGAGGTTAATCACAGAACCACCTGTATACGTAATAAATGCCCAAAAACCATATATTATTGACACAAAAAAACATAAAGGAAAGATAACATTTCTCAATTGTTAACACAATATTTTATTTCAGGATATTACATAATCAATTCATTTTCAAACCATTTTAAAAAAACCTTTAAAGAATTTAATAAATATATTTTTCAATCAATGTGTCACATACCCCTTTGATACTTTTAAATAAATTATCATTTGAAAAAATTAATGTCTATATAAGTAAATACTAAAAATATTTTGATAACATGGAAATTAATGAGAAATAATTTGAAAAAAACAAATTAAAATGTTTAAAATGATATTTTGGTCCTTTGGTCCTGCAAGGCTTTTGGGCCACCCAAGGCCTTTGGGCCACCTTAAGGCTTTAGGGCGACCCAATGGCCTTTAGGCCACATGAATGAAGGCCCCAGACAAAATACAAAAAAGGAGTATCCCCAGAAGAGGATTCAGAGCAGCTAACCTCCCCAGAGGAGAGCCAAATGAATTGTCAGATTGAGAGGGTATGACTATTCCATCGGTACCAGCCTATGCTTGCACGGGAAGCCTAGCCAGACGGTCATGCAAAGGTGAAGAGCTACTATCAATATGCAGATGTTGGGGATGGGATGTTCTTGTAGATAGTCTGGTTTAATTCCATAAGACCTTCAGGTTATGTAATCTCTTAAGCCAATAGGCCATGTAATCTCTGAGCCTACGGGCCTTGTAAGGGTTCCCCTCATCCCTTGATAGGGGGGTTATCAAAAATCAAAAAAAAATGATGGCCTTCGGGCCATTCAGGATAGGATATTATCAGAAGAATAATGATTTTCATGATATAATATTCCATAAGAGAGTATATACACCCTATATGAGTAAATTGGTGCATAACAACAATGAAATCTCAATGGAATATAAATTAGACGAAATACCTTATAAAAAATATATCATTATATTAAGGATAAATAAATTACACAATAATGTGAAAAAAATATAAATACACTAAACATTATTGGATATTCCACGTAAATATATCAGAGGACATTCACACATGATCGTTTTAAGACAAAACCAATTACTTGGATGTTTAACTCAATGAATGGAAATTGAGATAAAATTACTCTTATTAAGATCATATCGATGACATGGGAATTTATCAATGGAGTGATTATGTGTATCAAAGTATATCAACACAAATGGGATTGGAAAATAAATCATAAATAAAGAAATACTGATTCCACACGCAATCATAGCATGACATAATTAAGAATTAGAAGATTAACCCAAGGAATAGAATTTTTTTTAAAAAGTTCCCCTAACGATACAGTAACTTAAGAAAAATAGACCACATGAATAAAAAAAATTTAAATAAAGATGAAGATACCCATATATTGAAGTATATTACGAAAACAATATAATCATGGTTTGAAAATACACTTCACAAAAGAAAATAGTGGAAAATATATCATGAAACTCATTGAAATAAAAAGTTAAATAATAACCCCTTACCATGTTGAAATAAATAGAGTCTTATGACCAAAAGATAATAACCACAAAATAAATCATTTAATTATGTGAAAATAAATAGATTCATGATAATATATATCAAATGGTAGTACACAATACACCACATGCAATAAATAAGGGGTGAATAATGGAAATCTGACAGAATTAAATGTTAAATTAGAAACCCCTTACCTCATGTCTGAATTTTCCGAATCATTCTTTAATGGCTTGAATAATAAAATAATGTTAAGTTATACTTTATTAAGAACCTTTTCATGTATATTCTTTCGTTTGTATCATTTTTTCCACATTATAAATATTATTCAATCATTTATGTTAATAATGTCTGTTTGGTCGATATTTGGCACTTGAGTCAAAAATGGACCTCTTATAATTACACGTTGTTCATTAAGTCAAAATTCACTTAACTCCAGAATGATATTAATTATTTAAATATCATATATATCATATGGATCAAGTATATATATGTAATTATAATAGTACATAACATTTGTATATAATAAATTAAATGCACCATTCATGGAGATGGTAAGTCGTACGTACGCAAGAACGCTACATTCATTTCTATTTCATATTTTAGTGGAATGAAAACATAATGATACATAGGTTTATTATTATTCATGTAAAATATCATATATAATTTCAGTAACTTTATACTTTACATGTTCCACATATTACATGAATGAGTCATATCACTTTGATGGGGTGGTAGACCGCACTTCCTCAAATGAAATTATTGTATTTGAACATTATTAATCCCCAAAATTTTACAAACAATACACTATGTTCAGAAAATACAATTCAATAAGAAAAATTCTATAAATTTTTTCCATGTAACCCAAACTCTTTTTGTAACCCAAAACACCAAAGGATTTTACCACATAGCCTTCCACCATTTATCTTAAAAATTATCTCCAAATATAATTGACTACTCCTAAAGTCTCGTACTGAAGTGTAATTAACCATATCACATATTCTCTATGACAGGTTAATCATTTCTATAAATAACCCAAATCACAATATGTCCATAAAAAAATATATTCTTCCTAAATAAAATTCCACCATTAATAACAAAATGAAAAGAAAATTATTCCTTGAATAACATTTTAAGATATCAAATGTATGGGTTACACGTAATTTAAAAAGACTTCTAATGTAATCCCATTATCCAAAGAGCCTTAAATATTTTATGCATTTCATCATCTTAAAATCTATCATAACATTGGAATCCCTTATATGTAGAATTATTACCCATTCAATGTTCTTCATTATCCATTAACAATTATTTACAGGAATATTCTAAAATACTTCTTTCCTACAAAACATCATCAATCATATCGTATGATTCAATAATATCAAAAAAATATGTTAAGAAATAATCCATACATTTCATTGGTCATTTTCAGTTTCTTCATCCTCAATCGGAATGGAATTATGTTTTGGTAAATATATATTAATACGATCTTAGTGATCCCATTTTCCGAAATATCTCTGTAGGACATCAGTTTTTATAATTACCATGTAGAACACATTTATAATAATCAATTTATCACTTGGAAAGAATATATTTTCCTTTATTAGAGTCAAATGTATGCTTTTTTCAGGGTAGCTTCTGGCTTTATGACCTTCATTCCCACATCTATATAATCTTCTCGACCAATTGATGAATTTTCATAGGTGTGTCATTCCACATAATTTACACACAGGTTTTCTTAACATACTTACCATTATTATTATTACCTAAACATCACTAGGGATTTGTTTCTCACATATACAATGCCTTATTAAAACCACAAAGGTTCAGGTGGTCAACCATGACTCCAAATAGTTGGTTAAAAATAATGACAAGAGTTCTCATCGTAGCTCGCATTTCATTTAGTTTCTCATCATAGTTTTCTTCACATCCACTATTACTTTGGTTCCTACAAGATCCTTATAATTTCTAAAACCAAAAAGGTCTTTGTGAGTATATCAGTAAAATCATCATATATTATCTTATGGGGAGGTTAAATACTATGATAGTCATATTCGTGTTATCTTAAAGTCATTAAATTTTTTTAATATAACTATGGACCTTTCTAAAATGCTAACAATTATGGTTATGCCCCATCTTTTTAAATTACACACTAACCTCTAATGTTATCTAAACTGACCTCTAATACAAACTATAAGGACCCAGCCATAAAACATTACATAATCTTCAATTAAATTAATAATTACTATTTAGAATATTTTCAGCTTTTAATTTGTAGAGAATTAGGCCAAAACTATTACATTACAACCCACAAAATTACAAATTAGGAAAGTCTACTATGTGTCCATTTTTTCATAAAAAAGGGTCAAGTCTTGTTCCATGTTTTAGAGAGTATGACTTTTCCTTGATCACATCATTGACAATATTAATCTTTACATCTTATGAAAAACATTTAAAAACATGGGATGAGCATAATGAACTCAGTAAGGGTTATAAAATAATGATTTTAATCATTATCCCATCAATAAATACAAATCAATGAATCCATACATATCAATCATAACATACAACATGAAATCATAAGATTTATGAATAAAACGAAAAAATCAAAAATCAGAAAGGTATCTTCTGGCATCCAAATCAAACATACATTGTAGCCTTCGCAACTATTTAGGGAGTTGCATTTGGAATACCTATCACAGTATATTCACTAGATCTCTGAGGAGAAACATTAATGTTATCCTCTTTCACGGTACCCAGTACATTGGAGAGCTATCTCGGGCTCACCCACTCTAGGATAGTCACGGAACCCCCATTATACCTAAACAATTCCCAAGAAATGTATATTTATAAAACATTAAAAACCTAAAATAATGATAACATTTCCTCAATGTTATCACAATATATTATTTTATGATATTGACATAATAAAATCTTTATCAAACCATTTTCAAATACCATTTACAGCATTAAATAAAAAATTATTTTAATGAAAGTGTCACATAAAACATTGAAACATCTAAATGAATTTTCAATTGAAAACATTAATTTCCATATAAATAAATCCACAAAATCTGTTGGATAACATGGACATTAATGAAAAATATTTTGGAGAATAAATATTTAAAACATTTAAAATGATATTTTAGTTAAACAGTTTTAATCAAAATGAGAGACACTTGAATAAAAATAATTGGGGAATAACACTTATTCCTAACATTATAATATAGGGATAATAAAGTTATTCATGATATAATATTCCATAAGATAGTATATACACCATATATGAGTGAATTGGTGTATGAAAACAATGAAGTCTCAATAGAATGTAAATTGAGACGAAATCCCTTATAAAATGACATACTTATATTATGGGATAAATAAATTACATAATGTTGGTTGAAGTGGAGACTCAAGAGGGGGGTGAATTGAGTTCCAATTAAAATTTCTGTTTTAAAACTTTGAGTTAAAGACCCCCAAATAGAATACAGAATTAAACTGTAGTGATTTTATATCAATGTAAAGGTTCTGTTTGGTTCTCAAGGGATTGATTATTTCCCAGTTAATCACAACAGAAAGGTTGATTAACATTTGAAACAAACATACTGATTTACAACTAATATAAACACTTGTGAATTTAATTATCAAAGTAGCTTTAAAACAATTTTGGTTTTAAAGTATTAGCAGCGGAATAAAAACAAATAACTTTGAAAATGAATAAGCACAATAGTTTTAACCAAGATTTTCAGTCTAAAGATGAGACTTAGTCCTCTCAAAACTATATATAAAAGTGATCCACACCCTGGATCGGGGATAAACAACAGTATACAACTGTCCAGGTCCAATACCTCTACCACTGTTATTCGTGGGAAATAGAAACAACAGAAAACCAGCTGTCCAGGTCACACACGACCTCTACCACTATCTCAGTGGGAAATAGAAGATGTAAGAGAGTTGAGTGAGGATTTACAAATCCTCACAATTAATTCACAGGAGACAGTGTGTGTGTTAAATACAACAGATAACACACACTGCTCAATATGTAAAAAGATAAATCACAGAGCAAATATTTAGAGTTTAGAAATAGATCTAGAGATTGTCGTGCAGTTCTGGACTCCTTTGATTGATCAGAATTCGCTCTGAGTCCTCTTCTGGTTTTTGTCTGGAAAACAGAGTATCGTCTGTTTCTTTGACTTCCAGGTGTAGATACAGTCGATGAAGATCTTGTGTTCTGTTCACGTTCTCAACTCTTCACTTGTATGTAGTGATGAAATGAGTTCCTCGTGTAAGTTCATCCGTCTCTTTTCATTCACAATTCGTTGTTCTTCTATCACACCTTGTGTTATGTATGTCTCTGTGTATTAATCTATATGTGTCACTCTTTGCAGTCGCACATCCTTCCTTTATTTAAAGAACGTGCTCCGACAAAAGATGATTTACTTTTTGCAGGTACGAGGTACGGTTCCCTGACATCCAGCAGAGCATATTAAATAAATGTCAGTGTATTAAAATATACCTGATATGACCGTTGGTTAGATTAAACAAAGATAAAGAAATTAAAGTAGTGTCGGGTTCTGTCTTTGGAAAGGTAGCTCTTGATATCGGTAGACTTCTGTTACAGTAGGTGTCTGTATCGGTAGACTTCATTTGTAAAGGTAGACTTTGTTTCGGTAGCTGCAACTATAGACTTGATCACATCAGTAGTGGTATACTTGTAACGGTAGCTGTGGTTCTTCCTTGTATTGGTAGCGGTAAGTCTCTATCGGTAGACTTTGCATAATGGTGGACTTCAGCATATCGGTAGCTGTCAACTTTTCTGTAGCGGTAACTGTCGACTACATTGTATCGGTAACTCTAACAGTAGATTTGATGCAACGATGGACATTGGGTATCGGTAGCTGTACCGGTAGCTGTATCGGTAGCTGTATCGGTAGCTCTCTTATAGCAGTAGCTCCAACATATCATTAGACTTAACTGTATCGGTCACTGTGAGCTGTAACAGTTGCTAGCTTGTAACGGTATGTATTTGTTCTGACGGTAGCTTCTGTCTAACAGTTTCTCTACTATGTATCGGTAGCTAGTTTGTAACGGTAGCTGAAAACTGTTTGAGCATTCACTTCTCAGAAAGAGTTAAGTCATTGTAAACATATATCTGATAATTCAAAAGACCTAATTTAAGCATAACGAAAGCAACAACATATATTAAAGTATATTTGGAATGTATTAAGCTCAATCAAGATATAAAGAAAGAATGGTTGGGATTATCAAAACACGATAAAGCCACTTAATTCCAGAGGGTTCAAAAATCTCCCCCTTTTTTATAATCAAAACTTATGCCAAAATAAAGCAATATCAGAGGAAAGAAAAATATCAAAGTATGAATCAACAGTATAGTATTAGAGGAAAAATCTCAACAATTGATATATATAAAAAAATAAAATAGTATCAGAGGAAAAATATAAAAACATGAATATATCAAGAAATAATGTAGTATTAGAGGAAAACACAAACAAGATTCTTTAGTTTGAAAAGATTCGCATATTCCTCCCCCTATCAATTTAACTATAGGATTCTTCTCCCATGTAGTGATTTTCTCCCCCTTTGTCCCCTTAGGTGAACAACATTTTCTTCTCTCTCTATGGGTATAGGTTTCCAATAATGTCTCCCCCTTTGTGATTAACAAAAATGAGGGCATTGGAGAAAAGAGAAGGATTAGGAAAGAAAATATACATAGTAAAATAGACAGTGAAGAGAGGAATAAATTATTTGATTGATAAGAAAAAGATACACTGGGAAAATCAGAAAAGTACAAAAAATACAATGAATCCTATCAAAAGTGGAGCTAGAAGCACTCAATCATCCTCTTGAACAGGTGTCTTTCCCTTGGGATCAGCAGAGGGTCCAGAGGTAGAGTGAGTAGGCTTGGGAATTCCTAAAAGAACCACTGGTGGATCAGCAATGGATACATCACTAGTTCTGTAATCTATCTCTCTCTGTGGGATCAAAGGTGTCAAGCTCCTGATGGCTTGAACTGGAGTTAGTTGAGGAGTACTCCCAGAGGCAGATTGTGGAAGGGCAGGTGGTACAATAACTGGCCGAGCATCCACATGAAGGAAAGGCAGCAAGAGATTCCTGAAATCCATGATGATGCTTCTACCTCTCTCCATAGCAGATACAAAATCATCTCTGTTCTCAATAAATTTGTCCAAGGTAAGAGTAAGCTCCCTGAGCTTACTAACCTGTTCTCTGAAGGCTTGGGTAACTGGAGGTAGCTTCATATTCTCAATCAAAATCTTGAAATGGTTTTTCATTTGGTGCTTCGTATAAACCTTTTTAAAATAAGCATCCACCTTGTTTTTGATTTCCTCCTGTGAAGCATTAGCTGCCCGTAGGTGGTCACGAACAGAACTACTAATGTTCCTAGTGGTAGAAAGAATTTGAGTTTCTGATGCACCACCGGGACTGGACTTAGCCAATCCTTCCTGAATAATAGTGCGGATCTGGTCAAGGTTCATACTGGAGCTAGTTGAGGGATGAGGTTTCATTGAGAAGGCCACTGTCTCTTTGAAAGATTGTGTCAGACTACTAACTACCTTCTGAACAAGTTCATCCTGACTGTTCAGATTTTCTTTGACTGACTTCTAAAAGGCCTCAAAAACTTCCACAAATTGTTTGACCACTCCTTTGATATATCGAATGTCAGTGTGCACTTGGGTGTGAGAACTATTCAAAGAAGTCAATGAAGCAATTGATTGTCTAAGAGAAACTACAGCTCATGTCCAACTCTCAATCTGAGTGTGGCATACCTTAAGTTCATCCACCATTTCTTTCACAGGACTGGACACACTACATCCAATGGATAACTCAAGGGATTCCTCCACTCTTTCCATCTCTTCAACCATACTTTTCTTCGTATCTTCCACTGATTCTCTTATTGCTTCTTTCAATACATCTTTTAAGGACTCAAGGTCCTCCTTAGTTGCCACATTTTCAGCCATAGTGGGTAAGGTAACTGATTTCTTTTGGGGTTGGTGTTCCTCATTAGAATCTCCATAAGAAAGTCCAAGAATCATATACCCGGGATCTGATGTCCAACCTTCAATGTCATATAATACTAATACTGAGCCAAGATTCTCTCCCTCACTTGGAACATTCTCCCGAGGTATCTCTTCCAACTGTTCTTCTTGAGGTAATTCTGCAATTTCCTCTACAATTACAGAAGAATCAATAGCCATTTTTTCTGAGTCATTAATGACTCTCTCATTAACAGGTGCTGCTGGTATGTCTTCCTGATCAGCCACTGTCATGACTGTACTAACTATTAGAGGACTCATACTGAGTTCTTTTTCAACATTTTCCTCATCATCTTCACCATCAGCCTTCTTTTCTCCATTAACATTATGATCAGATTCGGTTGTCTCATCCTCCTCAGAGGTTTCCTTGACAACATACTGGCATGCTTCTTCTCCTTCTTCTGTAGTCTATGTATCATTGTCCTTCAAGACGGTTTCTCTCATTGGTAGTTATTTTGGAGGGCTAGCTGCTCCATAATAAATAACTTGATGCACAGGACTAGGGGGTAAGTCTGGGTCCCCTCCTTCCTCTACTGATGTCTCTTCCTCCTCAACTTCATCATTACTGTAGACCGGTTCTGGCTCATCTGGTCCAAGACCAGGATCTCTCACATCCTTTGGTCTAGACGGATGATCCACATGAGTGAACTTTCCATAAACTTTTCCATAATCCTTCACCCATGATTTCCTCCAAGGATTCCAGCTGACTTTCATGTATTTACAGACAGTTCTTGTAATATAGAAGTTAACTTTAACCACTACCAGCTCATCCTGATTTCCAGCTATCTCCTTCACTTTCAGCATCACAGAAATTAGCTTTGAGAAAAACAAGGCATTTGATTTTGACTTTGGTCTAGTCATCTCTTCCACTTGAACAATAATCAATCTACATAGATTGATTCTCACACTATGATTCAGTAAATATAACAGATATATGTCTTGGAATATCAAAGTGGCAAAGTCTCCTCTTCTCGGACTAACAACATGCTAAATAAATTTAAACAACAGCTTATCTTCTCCTACCATCTCTACAGCAATCGCCTTTCCTGGGGTCCCATCCCCTGTGAGTTCCAGCAAATAATCTTCATATTGAAACACATCCCTGGTCGAAGGAATAGACTTTGAGTAGAATGCATAATCTCCATCATGTGGAACTCTTAGTTTCTCATCCCATTCTCTTGAAGTAAAAGATACTTCCTGACCTATTACCACATAAATCATTCTTCTTTCTTCTTCAGACTTTTCAAAATGAATGAATTCGTAGAACTGTTTCACTAGTCCTGGATAATAAGGTCCGTTGTTGTTCGCGAAGCATTCTATCCAACCTTGTTCTTGTAAAACCTTAAGAACTAACGACTTGCTTTCCATCAGCCATTCTGCACACACCTCTTTTTCAACAACTATCTCACGCTTTGATAGGTGCGGGTTTTCTGGTCTTCACTGAGCTACACTTCCACTGCCACTTCCACTAGCATCAGTACGAGCTACTTTTTGTCTCTTCGCTGCCAGCGCTTCACTTCCATCAGTCATCTATGGTCTCTTGACGCAGGACATTACGGATTTGAGGCTAGGGTTCTGAAGGTTGGGAGGTTTAGGTTTAGGAGAAATCGAGCAGATATGTTCGCAGTGAGATTGACTGAGTCTAGTTCAAGTTTTAATATCATTTAGGATTCATAAATAACATAAATCATAAATAAAATAAACAACGGTTCGATGACTCGGCTTTACAGAATAATACAGCACGAAAATGTACCAGTAAAGTCTTCTAACGGTAAGGTCTCCCTAACGGTGAGGTCTCCCTAACGGTGAGGTCTCCCTAACGGCGAGGTTTCTATAACAGTGAGGATTCTATAATGGTGAGGATTCTATAACGGTGAGGATTCTATAACGGTGAGGATTATATAAGGGTGAGGATTCTATAATGGTGAGGATTCTATATCGGTGAGGATTCTATAATGGTGAGGATTCTATAACGGTGAGGATTCTATAACGGTGAGGATTCTATAACGGTGAGGATTCTATAACAGTGAGGATTCTATAATGGTGAGGATTCTATAACGGTGAGGATTATATAATGGTGAGGAATCTATAACGTTGGGGATTCTATAACTGTGAGGATTCTATAACGGTGAGGATTCTATAACCGTGAGGATTCTATAACGGTGAGGATTCTATAACGGTGAGGATTCTATAACGGTGAGGATTTTATAACATTGAGGATTCTATAACGGTTTCAAGGGTAAGTTATCACTCCTAATTCGTGTCTGATGAAACTTAATCTTTCTGAACTTAAAGGCTTAGTGAAAATATCAGCTAATTGAAGTTCAGTGCCTATAAACTCAAGTGTTATATCACCTCTTTGATAATGATCTCTTAAAAAGTGATGTCTAACATCAATATGATTAGTTATAGAGTGACACATAGGGTTCTTAGATATATTAATCACACTAGTGTTGTCACAGTTGATTGAAACATGTTTAAAGTCAAATCCATAATCTAGTAGTGTGTGTTTCATCCACAGAATCTGTGCACAACAACTACCAGTAGCTATATACTCTGCTTCAGCAGTAGACAATGCAACTGAGTTCTGTTTCTTACTACACCATGATACTAGGGATTTTCCAAGTAAGTGACATGTTCCAGATGTGCTCTTCCTATCTAACTTACAGCCAACAAAATCAGCATCTGAATAACTTGTTAAGTGAAATGATTGTCCTTTTGGATAAAAAAACCTAAATTTGCTGTATACATAAGATATTTAAAAATTCTTTTGACAGCAAGCAAGTGTGATTCTTTATGATTAGCTTGAAATCTAGCACACATACATACACTGAACATAATATCTGGTCGACTAGCAGTAAGATAAAGTAAACTCTCAATCATACCTCTGTAATAGGTTTGATCAACTGGTTTCCCAGTTTCATCAATATCCAATTTAGAGGTGGTACTCATAGGTATATCAATTTCCTTAATACTATCCAAACGTTTTAACAAATCCTTAGTATATTTACTTTGATTTAAAATAATACCATCCTTTGTTTGAAAAATTTGACATCCAAGAAAATAATTAAGCTCTCCCATTAAGATCATTTCAAACTCATTTTTCATAACTTCTGAAAAATCAGTACATAAAGAATTTTTAGAAGATCCAAAAATAATATCATCAACATTGATTTGTACTATGAATACATCTTTTGAAATTCTTTTTATAAAAAGATTGGGATCACCAATTCCTTTTGAAAATCCTTTTGAAATAAGAAAGTTTGAAAGTCTTTCATACCAAGCTCTTGAAGCTTGTTTTAAACCATATAAAGCATTAGAATGTTTAAAAACATGATTTTGAAAATGAGGATTTGAAAAACCAGGTGGTTGTTCTACAAAAAAATAATCAACAATAAAACCATTTAAAAAAGCACTTTTCACATCCATTTGAAATAACTTGAAATTCAGATGTGATGCATAAGAAAGTAAGATCCTAATAGCTTCTAATCTAGCTACAGGTGAAAAGGTTTCTTCATATTCAATCCCTTCTTCTTGATTGTAACCTTGTGCAACTATCATAGCTTTATTTCTAATGATGTTTCCAGATTCATCAACTTTGTTTCTAAACACCCATTTTGTGCCTATGGTGATAGTGTCCTTAGGTATTTCTACTAATTTCAAGACATTGTTTCTTTCAAATTGATTTAGTTCTTCTTGCATAGATATTACCCAAAATTCATCATTGATAGCATCATTGACATTTTTAGGTTCTAACTGTGAAAGAAAATCTTGATGTTCAATCTGATTTCTTAGAGAAGCTCTTGTCTGTGTTCCTCTATCTAGATTTCCTACAACAGCATCTAAAGGATGGTTCTTTAGAATCCTAGTTGGTCTTGAAAAGGTAGGGCTAGAGATTTCAGGTTCATCAACAGGTTGGGGTTCAATAGGAGCAGGTTCTGGGAAATTTCCAGAACTGGACGTTTTAACTATAGGTCCACTGTCTTTATCATTAAGGTTCAAAACAGAGAGATCATCTTCAATATTTTCAAGAGAGGTCTTAGATTCATGTGGATCTGTTTCATCAAATTTGATGTGAACATATTCTTCCACACTTTTGGTTCTCTTATTAAAAACTCTACAGTCTTTACTAGAAGTAGAGTAACCTAGGAAAATTCTTTCATCACTCTTGGATGCAAACTTTTCAAGATTATCTTTAGTATTAAGAATAAAGACATTGAAGCCAAAAACAATGAAGTAATTAACCTTAGGTTTCCTATGGTTCCACAACTCCTAAGGGGTCCTCTTAAGAACAGTTCTAATCAAGACTCTATTAATAACATAACAAGCTGTATTTACAGCTTTAGCCCAAAAGTAAACGGGTAGGTCATACTCATTAAGCATGGTTCTAGTAATTTCGTGTCGGGTTCTGTTCCTTCTTTCTACTACACCATTTTGATGAGGTGTCCTAGGGGCAGAGAAATTGTGACTATACCCATTGTGTGAGCAGTAAGATTCAAATTCATGATTCTCAAATTCACGGCCATGATCACTTCTCAGAGTTTTAATCATAAGTCCACTAAGGTTCTCTACAGACTTGGAATATTTAACAAAGTAAGAACATGCTTCACTTTTGTGAGCTAGAAAATATACCCAAGTATATCTATAATAGTCATCTTCAAGAACATAGACATAATGCTTCCCATTTAAACTAGAAACTCTAGAAGGTCCAAATAAATTCGTCTGAACCAACTCGAGAGGTTGAGAAGATGAAACTTCTTTCTTTGATTTAATAGAAACATTATGTTGCTTTCCCTTTTGACAAGGATTACAAACTTTGTCTGCTGGAAATTCATGTTTGGGTAGGTCACTAACTAAGTTCTTCCTAGAAATTTTTCTAAGTGAATTCACATTGTAGTGTCCTAATCTCATGTTCCAAAGCCAATACTCTTTATGAAAATCATTTAAACAAGTATTATTTTTCTTATCTAAAGAATTTAAATTAACAGCATAACATTTTCATTTCTCAAAGCAGCAAACACTAAAACATTTTTATAATTGAAAACATTTCAAGAATCGTTTTCAAATTTAACATAAAAACCATCATCACATAACTGATAAATACATTACAAATTGTATTTAAGGCCATCAACAAATAAAATTTTAGAAATCAATACTGAGTCAGTGTTACCAATTTGGCATAAGCCGATGATTTTTCCTTTTGAGTTATCACCAAAAGTGACAAAACCTCCATCAACTTTGAATAAGCTTTTAAAACATGAGATGTCTCCTGACATATGTCTTGAACATCCACTGTCCATGTACCAGGTCTTTTTATAGGATCACTTTAAGAAGGTTTCCTACAAAACAGATTTAAATAGGAAATGATTTTGGTACCCAAATTTTCTTAGGTCCAGACAGGTTATCCAAAAACACTTTAGGTACCCATATTTGTCTAATGGGTCTCATAGAATTTCTAGAATCAACAGATTTGGAATGATAAACCTTATTAGATCCATAACTATGAATATAACTCATTGAAGCATATGAAGTTCCAGAGCTAGCTACATTCTGTCCAGATTTAGGAATGAATCTAGTTTGGGTAATTTTCCTTTGTCCAGGTTGGTATCCTATACCAGTAGTGTATCTAGGTGCTATTTGATTACCTAGAATTTGAGTAAGAGTATCTTTACCATTGGTAAACTTCTCTAAGTATTTCTTGAGTTACTCATTAGATAATTTTAGTTCAGTATTATCTTTAAGAAACTGAGCATTTTTTTCTACTTCAATATCAAGATCAGATTTATGTTTAATAGTTAAAGCATACTATTTCTTTAAACCCTTGTATTTTTCTTTCATCTCATTACAGGTTTCTTCTAACATATCACAATATTCAAAAAGTTAAGATTTAGACATGTTATCACATTCAGAATCATCTCCAGAATAATATGAATTAGAAGCATGAGTTTCTGAAGTTACCTCTGAAGTGTTTGTCATAAAACACATGTTCGCCTTGTTTCTGTGTTCAGTTTTAGAAATTTCAGATTCACTAGAACTATCATCATAAGCACTCCAAGTAGCCTTCATGGAATTCTTATACTTGTTATCCTTGTATTCATACTTCTTCTGGTATTTCAGCTTTGAACAGTTTGCTTTTATGTGTCCTTTCCTTTTGCACTCATAACTGAAAACTTCATCTAATTTATCAGATCTCTTCCAATCCTTTTTCCAATGTCCCTTGTTGTCATACATACCTTTGTTGTTTGACTTTATGAAAAACTTCTTCTTCCTATAAAATTTCTTAAACCTTCTAGCAAGATGAGCCATCTCAGCATCACTGTCAGAATCACTCACACTGTCTTCACAGCTTGAACTTTCATTGATAGCTTGACGCTTTTCCTTATCCTTATTCTTTGAGGTTGTAGTTTTTAAGGCAACAGAATTCCTTATAGGTTCATCATCTTCTTCTTTGTTCACATTAAGTTCCTCTTCATACATCATCAGTTTGCCAATTAGTTCTTTGACTAGCAGTTCTCCAATGTCACACGATTCTCTAATTGAGACAGAAGTTCCCCTTCATCTTTCAGGTAGACATCTCAGAATTCTCATAATTTGTTCCTTTGTTGGAACACCCATTCCCAGAGAAGTCATTGTGTTGAAAATTTCTTTAAACCTGAGATACATATCAGAAATGGGTTCATCAGGCTTCATCTTAAAATTATCATACTTAATAGTATAAGTATTCAATCTCATCTCCTTAACATTAGTTGTTCCTTCATGAGAAACAACTAAGGTATTCCAAATTTCATAGGCAGTTTTACAGGAAGATATTCTATTAAATTCCTTATCTCCTATAGCACAGTACAAAGCATTCATAGCTTTAAAATTATTATTGTAGGATGTCTTAATAGCTTCATTCCATGTAGATGTAACAGTAGTTGGTATTTTGTATTCAGATTCTATAGCAGTCCAAATATCAAAACCCATGCTCTCTAAATTAAGTTTCATCTTTAGTTTCCACTGAGCATAATTGGTGCCATTGAAAAATGGTGGTCTATTGGTAGCAACACCTTCAACTCTATTGTCCATGACAACTAAATTAATGCAATGATTTTAAAGAGATAAAAATTTAGAAATAACAGAAAATTTAAGAACATTAAAATACAACTAAAATCACAGTTGAAAAGAAGAGTACTCTCAGAAAATATTTTAACAACCTCTGATGCCAAATGTTGGTCGGAGTGGACACTCAAGTGGGGGGTGAATTGAGTTCCAATTAAAATTTCTATTTTAAAACATTGAGTTAAAGACCCCCAAATAGAATACAGAATTAAACTGTAGTGAATTTATATCAAAGTAAAGGTTTTGTTGGGTTATCAAAGGATTGATTATTTCCAAGTTAATCACAACATAAAGGTTGATTAACTTTTGAAACCAACTTACTGATTTACATCTAATATAAACACTTGAAAATTTAATTATCAAAGTCGCTTTAAAACAATTTTTGTTTTAAAGTATTAGCAGCGGAATAAAAACAAATAACTTTGAAAGTGAATAAGCATAACAGTTTTAACCCAGAGGTTCAGTCTCAAGCTGAGACTTAGTCCTCTCAAAACTTTATATAAAAGTTATCCACGCCCTGGATCGGGGATAAACTACAGTATACAACTGTCCAGGTCCAAGACCTCAACGACTGTTATTTGTGCGAAACAGAAACAACAACAAACCAGCTGTCCAGGTCACACACGACCTCTACCACTATCTCAGTGGGAAATAGAAGATGTAAGAGAGTTGAGTGAGGATTTATAAATACTCACAGTTAATGCACAGGAGATAGTGTGTGTGTTAAATACAGCTGATAACACTCACTGCTCAATATGTAAAAAGATAAATCACAGTGTAAATATTTAGAGTTTAGAAATGGCTCTAGTGATTATTGTGAAATTCTGGACTCCTTTGATTGATCAGAATTCGCTCTAAGTCCCCTTCTGGTTTTTGTCTGGAAAACAGAGTATCGTCTATTTCCTTGACTTCCAGGTGTAGAGACAGTCAATGAAGCTCTTGTGTTTTGTTCACGTTCTCAGCTATTCACTTGTATGTAGTGATGAAATGAGTTCCTCGTGTATGTTCAGTCGTCTCTTTTCATTCACATTTCGTTGTTATTCCAGCACACCTTGTGTTCTGTATGTCTCTGTGTATTCATCTATATGTGTCACTCTTTGCAGTAGCACATCCTTCCTTTATTTAAAGCACGTGCTCCGGCAAAAGATGATTTACATTTTGCAGGTACGAGGTACGGTTCCCTGATATCTGACACCACATATTAAATAAATGTCAGTGTATTAAAATATACCTGATATGACTGTTGGTTAGATTAAACAAAGATAAATAAATTAAAGCAGTGTCGGGTTCTGTCTTTGGAACGGTAACTCTTGATATCGGTAGACTTGTGTTACGGTAGGTGTCTGTATCGGTAGACTTCATTTGTAACTGTAGACTTTGTTTCGGTAGCTGCAACTGTAGAATTGATCACATCAGTAGCAGTGGACTTGTAATGGTAGTTGTGGCTCTGCCTTGTATTGGTAGCGGTAAGTCTCTATCGGTAGACTTTGAATAACGGTGGACTTCAGCATATCGGTAGCTGTCAACTTTTCTGTAGCGGTAACTGTTGACTACATTGTATCGGTAGCTCTAACAGTAGTTTGATGTAGTGATGGACTTTGGGTATCGGTAGTTGTACCGGTAGCTGTATCGGTAGCTGTATCGGTAGCTCTCTTATAGCGGTAGCTCCAACATATCAGTAGACTTAACCATATTTGTCGTTGTGAGCTGTAACGGTTGCAAGATTGTAACGGTAGCTATTTGTTCTGACGGTAGCTACTGTCTAACAGTTGCTCTACTCTGTATCAGTAGCTAGTTTGTAACGGTAGCTGAAAACTGTTTGAGAATTCACTTAGAAGAAAGAGTTAAGTCATAGTAAACATATATCTGATAATTCAAAATACATAATTTAAGCATAATGAAAGCAAAAAACATATATTAACGTATATTTAAAATGTATTATTCTTAATCAAGATATAAAGAAAAAATTGTTGGGATTATCAAAACACAATAAAGCCACTTAATTCCAGAGGGTTCAACACATAATAACATGTATCTAATAAAAATACAATCAATATGATGGGATATTTAATGTAAATCATTTAGAGGACATTCAAAAATGTTCTTTTTATGAAATAAATCATTGAATTAAATGTTTAACTAATTGAATGGAAATTTAGTTAAAATTCCTCATATCATGTTCATATCTATTTCCTGAGAATTTATCAATTGAGTGATTATATGTATTAAAAGTATATCCAAAAAAGGGATAGGAAATTACATCCTAATAAATAAAAATTTATTCCACACATAATCATAGCATGAAATAATTAAAAATTTGATGATTAAGCAAATTTATGGAAATTCGGTTAAAAAGTTCCCTTACTGATTTGGTAACATACGAAACATACACCACATGAAAGAAGGATCATACAATGAAGATGTAAATACCCATATATTAAAGTATATAACACATAGAATACAATCATGGGTAGTACATACACCACAAAAAAGGAAATATCGGCAAATATAGCATGAATGTCACATGAATAAAAAATTAGATGAAAACCCCTTACCACATTGAAATCATTTGAGTCGTATGACCAAAAGATAATAACCACTGAATGAATGAACGAATACCAAGAATAAAAATATAATCATGATAATATATATCAAATGGATGTACACAATACACAACATCCAAAAAATAAGCGCAGAACAATGTAAATCTCACTGAATTAAAATTGATATAATAAACACCTTACCTCATTTTTGACTTGACCCGTTCATTCTTTAATCTCCTAAATAATAAAATAAAGTTAATTTATACCTTTTTAAGAACCTTTTAATGTTTATTATTACATTTATATCACTTATTACAATGTTATAATCATTATTCGATCATATAAGTTAATAATGGCCGTTTCGTCGATATTTGGTACTCGAGTCAAAAATGAACTACTTATAATTACAAGTTGTTCATGTTGTCCAAATTCAATTATCTACAGAATAATATTCATTATTTAGATGTCATATATATCATATATATCAAGTATATATATGTATCTATAATATTACATCAAATTTTTTAGATAAGAAATGAAATGAACCTTTCATGGAGACGTTAAGTCGTACGTATGCAGGAATGCTACTGTCATTTCTATTTTGTATTTCAATAGAAAGAAAAAGTAATGATAAATAGGTATACTGAAATTCCCATATAATATCACATATTATTTCATTAAATCCATCCTTTATATGTTCCACATATGGCTTGAACGAGTCATATCACGTTGATGGGGCGGTAGACTGCCCATCCTCAAAAGAAATTATCGTATTTACACAATATGGAAACAGTATATATATGATATAAATGAAATATACAGAAGTAAATAGACCATATAAATATAAATATATCACATGTAAATATCGTTCCATCATAATTACCACCATAATAGGTGATAAGTGAAGATTGAACAATCATCGTTTAGTGAGTTGTAGCTTGTCATCCACAGAAATTGTTTGTTCTTTACCCATTAAATGGAGGTGTGAGTAAATTTTTTTAGAATCCTTGTAATAAAAAAACCTAGTATATTGAGATACATTTGTTGTTATAAAATAATGAAATAAATAGTGTTTAGGGGTTTGGAGTAGTAAAATAAAAGAAAATAACATAAGAGAAGATGTTACCTTTAAATCAGCCAAATCCTATTGGATTGAACCAAAAGGATGTATTGAAGTGCCTTATGCCTAAGGGAAGGATTATAGGTGGAATAGAGGGATCTTGTGATCTTATGTGGGCAGAGGATGGATGAGACAAGGGGATTGATAGGTGGGAGTAATTGGATAGAGGTGAGGTCTTTTTATAAGGGGATGAGGATCTCTTTAGGAAAGATTGAAAACATTATTTTGTTATAAAATGATTTTTGGTTTCTAAAGGTCCGATACTTATTAAAATAAAATATAAGATGACTCTGGTTCAAAACAAAATCATCCAATAATAATTGGGCAGGTTTTGGATATTGATTTAATCATTATAGTCTTATTTATATAAATCATTCAATAATAAGGTAAACACTCCATCATTATTGTTTTATAAATAATTTTATTCATTTGATGTCTAAAAATAAAAAATAAAATACCATGATGTAGGAAATCATATTAGATTTCTAATTAATATTTATAGTCAAATATATAAATTATATAACCCCACATTAATATTGGTTTATCAAAACATTACATGTTTATGTTATTTTTATTTTCACGTTAAATAAGAAGTTATTAATGTCATTATCTTACCCAAATGGATATCAAAGCCAAAAGTCATACCCAATTATTTTCTTGGTTGGCCTTTATTCTTATAATAAGGTTTTGTGTAAGATCTCATGTTTTGAAGCGGGTTGAAATTACGAATATTCCTAAAATTATTTTTCGGTATATCAACGAGTTGTTCTTTTTAAATCGTGATATGGAATTTTATTTTTAGTGTTGGAACACAAAGAGATGTTGTTTTTAGAACAATTTTAGAGGTTTTGAGTTAAAGGGGAAGTCGTACGGGCGGAGCACAGTTTATCTAACTGTGTGGCCAAACCATGCGTAGTTGAGTTTTTAGGCAGTAGCTCATGCACGGTTGGAACACAGTAAGGTGAGACCATGTGATGAGTTCATGCGAGATGGGTGGCTGAGGCAGTAAATAATTCATAGTTAGCATACAGTTTTTCAAACCGTGTGAACTAACCATGCATGCACTCAAATGAGATCCTTAAATTGTAGATCCCACTCATTTTTTCCTTCAGATGGCTCATTTTTTCTCCTAAACAGACATAACTCGGGATTCGTCTTCCTTGATGGTAGGAGAACCTCTACCAAGTGTTTTGTAGGTGATCTGAAGGCTTCCCTTGTCGAATCAAAGATGGTTTCTTGATGTAAGTAAATTTTCTTCTTCGTTGTAGTTCGATTTCTTAGATCTAATTATATCTACATCTCTTCTTCCCATGGTTTAATAGATCTAAGCCAGTTATGGGTATATCTATGTGTTTGGATACCATGTTTGATGTGTCTTGGTCTTGGTCTTGCTAGAAGAAGTGATCTAAGGTGGATTTTTGAAGAATCAACCTGTTTCTCTTGAGGGTTCTTCGTTCGTTGTGGTTTCCGTTGAAACCCGTGGTAGGGTCCAGAATCATTAACTCTTTATTTAAGAATTATAGTTTCTTAATATAAATTGAGAATGTGAGTTCCCTTGATTATGATATGTCGATGCACGACACTTTTGATGTTATTAAATAATTAATCCCACATGAGATAAATGAAAACATGACCATGTGTTGATTTTAAGCGTGGGTTGTTATTTTAGTTAAAGTGATATGATTAAATAATTAAATGATTTTGAATGGGAAGAATGAGTAATAGGGTAATTAATGGTAGGATTAATTGTCAAGTCATGAGTGTGAATGAAATTGTGGTGTTTACTAATTGTTGGTAATAATGAATATTTGACTTATTTGGTATATAATTTGAAAACTGGTAATAATTAATGGAAGGATTAATTTTTACATATTAAATTGTAAATGGATAACTAATTTATTATTGGTAAAAGGAATGATATTTAATTAATTAAATATTGAATAAAATAAATTCTCATACATTAAATTATGATGTTGAATTGATTGTTTGTTACGATTGTTGGCCAGGATTACCTTTTGATGCGTATTAGTTTTCCATGCCTTAAGTTGTCTTGGATGGAGTTTTTTAGTGATATGATATGTTGTTTGAGATGGTCACTAAATATCTTGGCTTTGTTCAGTATGTTTTGAGATAATTATAGTGTGCTTTTAGATTGTTAATGTCTTAGACGAACCATCGTTGGAATGGACGGGTTCAGACTTGTTTAAGAATTTTGATAATGATGTGTTGAGTTAATTATTCAGTTGGATTTCTATGAAAAATTAATTGTTAATTAATTATTAATTAATGAGATGTTTAATGGTTAATTATTTGTTTACTTATCAGAATAGCAATTTGTGTTGCTAATTAATTGTTGAGTTAATTAAGAGATTTGTTTTGTGGTGTTTGACATTGTATTATACACCAATAATATATAAATATGTTTCATTGATGAATGGGTTTTGATACTGGGATTGATGCTCCAAATACACACAGGGTGTTAGACATGATGTTCTACACCAATGATAGATGTATATATAAGATTGATAATTGGGTTGTGATATAGAGACTGATGCTCCAAATACTCATGAGGTTCTAGATATGGCTTTCTACACCTAGGTTGCAAGTAAATATTATTTTATTGGTCAGGGAATGATGCTCCAAATACCCATGGGTTGTGAGACATGGACTGATGCACCGAATACTCACGAGGGTTCTAGATATGATGTTCTACACCCATTAAGGAACATTGGACTGTGGGTACAATTGTTCGTGCATGAAATGAGTTAATGGTTATTGAAGGCTGTTGTGACATGATGTTTTGTGAATTGATTATGAGAAAGGGTTCATTCATATTAATGAATTTGGTGAACCACTGTTAGTGGACGGTCCCAAGATTGAGTCACTATTTTTAGTGGATGAGATTAGATATAATATATGAATGATTAAATTGAATAACTTATGACACATTATACTATCCAATGAAAAATCATGGATTCAGTCTTTATGTTGATAACATATAAGCTCTTTAAGGACATTTTTGGTGAGTAACATATACGGGGGGTTTCTGGGGTAGGCTGAATCACATGTCTTTCATAATTTGTTTTGAGTATTTGATAAATAAAAAATTATTATGTAATGATTGTTGAGGATGCATGACAAATGAATAGTGCAGGTTCAGACACCAGCTGAGGGCTAAAGTACTTACTTCAGTATATAGTTACTTTTTACAACTTACATTATTTTATTCATGCCTTCAAGTGTTTTAAATTATATATTAAACTTCTGGATTTGGGGTAGACACCGGTGGTGCCGGCATACTGAGATTTATATCTCACACCCTACTCAAGTATCCATTGCACTGGGTACTCGAGTAGATTATATTTGGTTGCAGGGCTATGTTGTTTGCATTTAGATGGTTGATTGGAGTAGAGGACATAGAGGATGATCGGGATGCTCGAGGAGACCGCCCTTGGGGATTTGAGTCATTATTTTTTATTTATGTATTGGAATGTGAAGCATACAATTATGTTCAATGTATTATTTTTTGTATCATTATCATGTCATGCATGCATCTACTATAAAATTTGGCATTTTCCACTTTTATAAAATGAGTATTTTTTGTCTTCTACTGTTTGTAATTATGAGTTACTAATTCCGCTATTTTTTGTTATCTACACTGATTTACCACTTTGCAACTCTGATAAGAGGGTATAGTCTACCAACTGACTATCCTTTAAACACCACTGCAAGTCAGCGGCCTCTAGCGTACAGGGAGACGCGGTTGAGGTCATGTGACGACCGGTCCTACAACCAGTTTAGTGGTGAGTCGCATCGGGACGTTACAAAGTGGTATCATAAGGAGTTTTATTTCTTTTCCATTTTCTTACTTTTTTGGGGATGGTAGACATGAGACTAGTATAGTGTCTAAACTTGGCATAATAGTCGTTCTTGGTACTGATCACCTCATGTACGAGAAACGAATAGGTGGCCAGGGATGGGAATCAATGTTTGTAATATTAGAAGTAATAGTTAATATTATTTCACCATGAGTGACTGGTGTATTTTTCCATTGTTTATTGATTTTGAGAAATTTTAAAATAATAATTTTCTATGCCTGATATGGAAAGGAAGTTTCATACATGCATCATCATAAGAACTTATAGATTCACATGTCATTCATATAACATTCCATGTAGTTGCATTAGTAGCATGCATGCTAATTTGGATTGTGTTCCTTGGGTGCAATGCCATGTTTGATCTTTTTTAGCTTTCCACTCTAGATAGGATGTTTCAGTTATATATTTAACATGCTTGAATTATTATATTCCATACTACCTCAGTTATTAGCTTATTTGTTTTGTTGTTACTTACTTCCATGTTATATCATGTTGTTGTGTTACTGCTTATGCTACCATGTTTGAGATGATTTGATTTATGAAAGGGGTGATAAAGATAAAATTTTAAATAAATGTTTATTGTGTTAAATGGGAGCCAAAATCCATCGCTAAGGTGTATGGGCACCTTATCGATTGGTAGGGGGTCAACAATATAATTTGGACCTTTAGGTTGATCATGTTAATTTCTGAATTGACATTGGAATCTATTAATGAGATCCAATTTTCAATCCATGGAATGTATGGGTGCATCATGAATTGGGAAATGACGACTCATTTTAAATGAGATGTCATGATGCCTTGTGAAATTCTTATAAATGTAAAAGATGATTAATATTGATCTAAAATAAAAAATTCAGCTTCCAAAATGCAACTGGACCCAAGTAGGTCAGTTGGGGTGTGTTTTTATGAGATAACCCATTTGGGTGTTTGAAATTTTAATACCTATGTGTTTGCTATTCGGTTGATTTATAGAGAACCCATGTTTGTTAAAATGGGATCATCCTAGGTCGCCTTATCTTTTGTAAAGGAATTTATTTTGATTAGTTTCCTAAAATAATGGGCTATAAACTAATGTAAATGTTTTAAAAAGGGAGATTTATGAAACATGCCTTTTTTTAGGGGCGTTTTGAAAATGGTACTTTTATGTTTTGATTAAATATTTGAGGATTAATTATTAAAAGTGATTAAATATAAGAGGCCTGTAAATGGAACCTATTGTGGGGTCCACTTTTTAAAACCCTCTTGTAAAGGGTAGTTCAGAATTCTATTGAGTTGCCTTGGAACGGAAGCATGAGTACTTTATGTAGGCATTTTTCTTTTTAGAAATGGTCATATGTTCGGCTTTTGAGCCTAGTGACTTGTTTGAAGTGACCTGATTTAGGGATGACACTTTTTCTTCATTAGGGGTTATCATGTGGTCGGTAGCACCCTAAAAACATAAACACATTTCTAGAGCTTTGGATTTTCTCACACTTTTGTGGTTGTTGAGTGTTGTTGTCCCATGCCAGACATCTATTTTTCAATGAAACCTTGATCGAATGACTGGTGATGTGTTTCTTGACCTTGTTGTGGGCTTGAGCATCGAGTAATTCTCTTTGTCAGCTGCTTAAACGTCCCTCAGGAATGGTCAGCTGCATTGTTGGTCATTTAAACATATCTTTTTAGTAATGAATGACTTTTTATGGAATTGTCTAGGAAAATGGTTGTATGAGGAAAAATGACTCAGCAATAAGTATTTTATACTGTTGAGTACGGTCTCGTGTAAACTCCTTATAGAGTAACTTGAGAGTTAATGAAACAGTTTCATTTCAATACATGGTTTGATTTTCGAAAAACCTGATTGTTTGACATGCTGATCTTGTTGTAAATTTAGCGTGCTAGTGAGCGGCTGATCTTTTCATGAGATTTCATGGGAAATACTACGATTAGAATTGTCACATTGTTCGTGATGAATGGGTTTTCAGGTGATGCCGATATTTTAGAACAATTTTGTCCGGTAATGGTTTGACTAATCTTCTTCATGACCTTGGTTTTCTCTTAGTGCACCCTTATGGACACGACAAGCATGTCCACTATATTGAACTCGTCATGGAGACACTAAGGTAGAGTCGGTCTTGTGTCGTGCAATTGTTTAAATGATTTGGGCTTGATGAGTAGTTTCTATTTGGGTAGTATACAGTTTGTGTTGATTCTTTGAGTTACTTCCTTTTTCATGTATGGGAATGGTTGTTTTTTAAATAGCATTATAATGGTTTGACATGGAAAATTCACCAGATTTTGTGTAAGGACATCATTATACTGGCGGATGGTTTTGGAATAGTTTTAAAGTCACGTCGTTAGGTAAATGGTGATAGAGGATTTTGGGTCCGCGACATCTTTGAGGGAAGCACGACAAACATGTTCCGTTGTTTGATTGAGGATCAACCCTTTTATGTTGACAAGGTCCTTCTAATAATTATGAAGATCTGTTTCGATGAATAAGAATTATATTAATATTTGGATCTTGTGAAAAAGACTTATCCACTAGGTTTGGGAAGGGTTAAAGGTTTATTTGGCATTGGGAATGCAACATGTCACTTCTAACGAGATTAAATTACCATGGAAGGTCAGTGGTTTTACTAGTGGTTCCTGATGGCTTCATGAGGATGAGAAGTTTTTATTGTGGGTATAATGTATGATCCTGTGTTTTGAACTGGGTGAAAATTACGAATATTCCTAAAATTATTTTTCGGTTTATCAATGGTTCATTCTTTTTAAACTGAGCTCTGAAATTTTATTCCGTGTAACACCCGGAGATTTTATGAAAAATATTCTTTTAATTTCATTAATGTCTGGTGTTGTATGCTACACAAATATTGCCTTGCGCTATACGCAACACTGTATTAGCTTGCAGTATACGCAACACTATTCTTGGATCGTGTAACACACAATTTTGATAATAGTTATTCTACGCAACATTGAGTGTATATATATATCTATATATATATATATATTAAATGTATAAATGAAATGTGTTTGGATTCTGTTATACGAAACAATGATGGATTCTTGCACAACATGCAACCCTGACTTGGCTTGCATTACACACAATCGCGACCTTCCTCAATAGCGTGTGTTGTACGCAATACCGGGTTTTACTAAACAACGATATATTATTATAATATTATTATGAACTAGCTATTATGAAGAGTATTATCTAAATTTTGAATTTTATAACATTATTATTCATCTTACACATTTTCTAGAACATGGTATAAGAACAAAATAAATTTTTCGGGTAAAATAAGTATTTTTAAAAAAATGCAGTTTTGCCGCCTTTTGATGGTGCACCCACTTTAAATCTAGTATTTGACATGTTTATAAGTACAATTTGACAAAATAAAATTCTTATTTGGAATCAAAAATAAAAAATTAGTTTGGATAAATTTTTCATATTATTCTGGTAACTTTCATATTATGATAAATAGTAAAAACGTGTTATATTTTAATTAAAAACAACTTTTTTCATCGCAATAATTTATATGGTTAAATTATAATATTGAATGGTTTTGAAGTATAAATAGAATATTTTTTTACCATTTAATATAATGTATGTCATTAGCATTGATTTTACATTAAATTCGTAGGTTAAATCAATTTAATTTTTTTGCACTGTTTTAAAGAAAAACATGTTTTCATTCGACAACAAGATTAATTTTAATTTGATTTCTGCAACTTATTTGTATTGAATATGAAAAAATGGATTCCATATTTTGAATAATTGGGTCCAATTATGTTAATAGGATACTTTTTATTTTTGGAAATTATGAATAGTAACTACGGTAAATTTTATTTACCATAGTTAAAGGTAAATCGGCTAATTAAGGGTAAATATAATATTATAAAATTACCCTAACACGTGCCAAAATTCTATTTTATGGATAAAAGTAGACCCATATCACCTAAGGGTCGGATTATATTCATTTTATGAACTTTTGACTATGAAAATAATTTAATTATTATTAAAATCAAAGAAAGTGACAACATGTCACTCTCTTAAATCTTATAAGTATAATAATTTTAAGTTAGTGATAAACATCATAAAACGTCGAAAATGATTATTCTCCAGAAATATAATAATATTATATACATCATGATAATTTATTTAGAATTTTTAGGGATTAAATAATTGTTATTATGGTGATACATTAATGATGTAGAAATTATTTATTAAGTAAAAAATCACTAAGAAAGTTTCTATTGAAATAATAATACCCATTAAAAGGCCCACAAACCTGACCAAAACTTATTTTTAGTATATATATATACCATAATAATCAAATTACCTAATATATAACCGTTTAGAGTCTTATAAAAGTGATTATGACACTTAAATTATTTTATTTTAAGTGATGTCAAAGTTGTCATCTTCATAATTTAATAAATATAAAAATTTAAATATTGTGATTTTAAGATGATAAATTCGAGTAAAAGTATTATTGTCAAAGTTAATAGATTTATCTTCCTCATAGAATTTTATTTTTAATTTTTATGCAACAAATATTTATATTAAATAATTATACAAAAATGTTGTAGTAATTATTTTATTAAGAGATAAACCAAATAAATGGTTTTAAAAATAATAAAATAAATATTATATGAACTATTTAATCTGCTCCACTAATTTTCTAGATACATATGACCTTTTATGAATCTATTAATGAATATAGTTCGAACATATCTTCTGCATATATTTTATTTAAATTCAAATAAATGAATAGTTTCAAAATTGACACTATTGTTATTTTAGAAAAATAACATATTATAAAATTGTTTAAAAATCACAAAAATATATAAAAATTATAAATTTAAATTTATATGATCTAAAATGTTATAAAGTATCCAATTATTTAAAATTCACAACTAATAAGTAATTATTTGTTATAATTTAAAATTTAGAATCTTATTACCATAAATAAAATTTAATAGATTAAATAAGGATAAATCAAGGTGATATGTTTAATATAAATTCCCTACATGTATAAATATTATTCGTTGATGAGATTACAACCCTATATCATATAATATTTGAATATGAGTCATTTTTGGTGGTTTTTAAGTGGGGTTAGATTTATTATAATTTAATATTTTTAAGATTTCCAAAGGTGCCCCTCTCCTCCATTATAAAAGGGCACCTCCTCCCTCTCCTCCTCACACCAATTTGAGCCTTCAAGCTCGGCCAATACCTGCCCATTTCCCTTCTCAACTTCCCTATAAACATCCTAGAGGTCCTGGTCTTCTTGAAAGACCAATTTTAGTTCCCTAAGAGGAGGTTTCAAAGAGGTGTGTTGAAGAAGAGGTAATATTCGTTACCGATTCTTTCAAATTTATTTCTTCTTATACTTACTATTATTTAGTTGTTTAATTTTTAAGTAATAACATCAGTATAAATCATATACTGGTATGTTATTATAAATATGAAACAACCCTATTTCACCTTCAATCCATCCTACGGAAAACAAAATCACCGTGCGTGCCTACGTACGGAATACTATCTCCACGCCGTGGTGTAATCTGTTTTTCCACCAACACCTTACTTGGATGGGTATAATGGTGTAAATAATGACTATATATTATTAGTGTAAAGTTATAATAATTCTGAAATAGTATACATACACTCTAATACAATTCCATGGGAACGATATCATCGCTCGTGCGTACGTACGGATTACCGTCTCCACGACGCGATGAGATTCATTTTCCATTTTAACAATTCAATAATGATTATAATGTATATATAATAAGTAATAATGAAATATAAGACAAAATAATGCTGCTGTATTTATGTATATATATATTTATGTTATATACTTATTTCCTTTCAATTCAATAAGGAAATGAAAACAACTTCCATGCGTACGTACGGTCTACCGTCTCCATGAACGGTGTATTTCTTTCTATTTATCGATCTATTATAAATATGTATATTATGAATATATATGATATATAAATCATGTTTTAAATTTTTTATTTACGTAATCATGATCAAAGTAATCATAAGAATAATTACAAGTTAAAACACGAATAACAAATGAAAAGATTTTACCCAAAACACTGCTTTAACATGGAATTTACAAAAGTAAGGGTAATAAAAAGTCATAAGTGAAAAATATATGATATCATAATAATGAATATGATTATTTAATAAGTCAATGACATTATTTAAATCATTATATAGGAGGTTTTGATCCATACTAAGCATATCGGGCCTAAGTTAAGGGATAATTTCGCAAATCTCATTTTTATCCGAGATTGCTTATTCAGAAGTATTTACTGGGGTTATTGTTATCGATGTCCATGTTCCCTAAAAATTGTTTCATGTATGTTTAATTTCCTTTTAACCCATTTCTGACTTTTACTACATGGTATGTATGGAATCTTTCTTTTATGATGTACTTTTTGTCTTTTCCAACAAAAGTACGAGAAAAATGTTATTTTTAACTTATACAGCGTGAACGGATTTTTACGGTTTTATAAAGCCTTATATTCCTGAAGATTCCTCCAAAAGAATTCAGGACTACCTTCAAAAAAATACTTTTCATTTAAAATTAAATGGAATTTTGTGAAACAAAAATGATTTTTAAGAATAAAGGATATTTTCCTTAAGAATTCATTTCAAGTGTTTTATCAAAACCATTTTCCATCTAAGATGACATTACTTCATATGTGTATGTTTCATGTATAATGTCTCTATGATTTATATGGTTTCAATTTTCATATGATTAAATGATATCCATTTGTTTTATATGGATTATGTTATGATGGAATGATGTTTAAGAAACCCATTTTATTCGTTGGGTTATGATGAATGTTTTATGTTTATTTTGTGGCACAAGTAAGAATGATTTCATTATGAGATGAGTGGGATCTAGACCTCCCTCCAATGCTTTGAATAATGATTTATATCTCATAAGATAGATGTGGCTGGAATGGAAAGTTAAATCGGTTCAGTAATATAGGACTGGAACGAGGAGTGAACTCGATTCAGAAAGGGACTTTGTCCACTAAGATGGTCTTGGAACCAATGCCTTGGCTACTATAGAAGTCATATCATGTGCTTAATGGTTTCCACAATTACATGTTTTATTCCCATGCTAGTTTATCATTCTTAATGTTTCTTTATGATCTATGACTTACGTACTTCAATGTTTTATGTCATTGCTCAAGCTTTTGATGTTTAAACATTACATTCATGTTCTTAAGTTCAAATGTATATGGTATGTTTTATTTTATCCATTCTTACCCTTACTGAGCATTTGAGCTCACCCTTTTTATGTTTTCTTTTCCCTAGGATATAAATAAAGGTTTTAGGTAAGAAAAAAACGAGAAGATCTTTATGGGAGATGTTGAAGATCTTTCACCGCGATTAGAAGATTACGTTCCTAGTTTCCAAAGACACTAAACTATTTTGGTCCTTGTGTGTCTGTTTTTGTTATGTATTAAGTATTCCGAAAAATTAATGTAATGTTCATGTACCTCAAGATTCTGGTCTCTACTTTTGGTATCAGAGGAAAGGTTTATTCAACCTTTGGAAACTAGGATGCGAAAATGTTAGTGAGATCCCTAGAGATATTTCTATGGTATGTCTAGGGATGTCCCTAAGGATAAGTATACGTATAGGATATAGTCCTAGAACTGCTGTAACGATCTTAGAATTTAACCTAAGATGGTAGATATTGAGGGTGATCCTCCTTTACTATGTTGTTTTCCCAAGCATGATTTTTTCCTCTCACACTATTCTTTTTGGGTTTTCGAAAATGGCTCGAAACATGAAGATTCGTGATAATGGAGTATATGACGGACAATAGAATGATATTCTTCATGAGAAACCAAATGAAATGGGATATGGAAGTCCAAACATTGTTATTATGCCTAATCAGAAATCTCATAATATGATCAATAATCTCAACTTTGGTAAGTTTCCCGACTCAGATAAGAAGAGAAAGATGGAGTTTCATCATGATAATAGAGGAAATAAAGTTCAATTTCACTCATGTAAATCATGTGGGAAGAGGCATCGGGGAGATTGTTTCAAGGGAACTGGAAGATGCTTTGGGTGTGGAAAAGAAGGACACAAATCCAATCGGTGCAAAGGAAAAGGTTCAGTTAACACCATGGATGAGGATAATGGTATTTCTACGACATCAACAATGGTTAAATGTTTTAAATGTGGAATTTATGGGCATTATACAAACCAATTCCCTAAGGGAATGTCTCGTTAAGTGAATCATTAAGGCCCTATGGGTAGTATTTATTTTGATGATGATGAAGAGACTACAAATGATATGTGAGATGAAATATTTGTTGAAGCTCGGTCAATGGTTTAAGAAGGTAGTGGAATGATTACATGTTTTTCAAGTGTAATGTTGTATAAGTAATCTCATGGTACTACGGAATAAAGAGACATCTAAGGATTGTTACACTGTTGTCTTTCCTTGAGTTTTGAAAGTGTATGATTAATGGTACCAGTATCCATGAAAGGTTATTCAGATATTTTTGGAATGTAGATGATATGCGCATAATGAAGGGATTAGGAGAAAATTAAATGTTTGATAGTATTCATGAGCTCATGACTTATAAAAGGATAAGGTTATATCATGGTTTGAGTATATAGAATTGTTGGATTTTTTTATGTGGAAAGAGTTAACTTTTTACAGCATTTGTGTTTACACTAAGGTTTAATGGGTATTCATTTTTCAAGAGAATACATGATTAAGGTACTCACATGATTGTAATGTGACCAACAATATATATGGGGGATAAATGATGGTATTCACATGCTTGGTTGATGACATTTCAAGTAATCATTTTCTTTATACTATGAGCTTGGACTGAAGTATTTTAGATAAGCCTAAAGATTTTAATGGATTATGTTGGACATAAGTTAGTATTGTTTAAGGATAGAACTTTTTTTGATATTATTGGTGGGATGTTATAGTAATGTAGTTTTAGAAAAAGGGCAACCTGCAGGACGGGCGACAACCCATCGCGTCGGACAAGGCTGTGGGAATCAAACCCACAACCGAAGTGGGACTGGCCTTTATCGCCTACCACTGGCCTACAAGAAGTCCTTGTTTAGTAGAAACTAGTTTTATTATATTAAGCAGTATTATATATGAAGTATAAATCCATTTTAGAAACCATATATGATTAATCTCACTATAGATGAATTTATGTCTTCTTGATAACTTTTATAACCTTTTGATTGAGACGGATAGAATGACCCATAATTCTAGCACATGAGCTGCTAACACTTAACGAATGAAAAATTCAACTTCATTTCTTTAAGAGATGAAGTGGAAATTGTTCAAAGAACGAACAACGGTGAGACTGTACCAAAATCACGAAAGTATTTCTTCTATTTCCAATTTCATCAACTTTAGGGAAATGATCTTGAAAACCAAAAATGTTGTCCTAGTGCCCTTATATCTGATGAATCAGATGGTACCTTATATCATCTAAAATATATGGCTTTGAGATTGATGTATTTTTCATAGCCATGTTCTCTACCACTCTCCATCAGAACTGGATGGTTATATTTTTCTTCCATATCCATATTTTCACCTATGTTCTCCTACATGGAAACCCCGTGATGAGTTAATTTGGGTAAAAGTTACATTTCATACTTTAGTTTTTAAAGCCATTTATTTTTATTCCTTTTTACGATGTGGGTTTCTATTAAACAAACTTTCGAGTAGTAAACCATTTACAACCCCGAAGAATTTCGAGGGCGAAATTCATTTTAAGGGGGGTAGAATGTACCACCCCGAGATTTTATGAAAAATATTCTTTTAATTTCATTAATTTCTTGTGTTGTATGATACATCAATATTACCTTGCGCTATATGCAACACCTTATTAGCTTGCAGTATACGCAACACTATTCTTGGATCGTGTTACAAAATTTTTTGATAATAGTTGTTCTACGCAACATTGAGTATATATATATATATATTCAATGTATAAATGAAATATAGTTGGATTCTGTTATATGAAACAACGAAGGATTCATTCACAACACGCAACCCTGACTTGGCTTTCATTACACGCAATCGCGACCTTCCTCGATAGCATGTGTTGTACGCAATACCGGGTTTTACTAAACAACGATATATTATTATAATATTATTATGAACTAGCCGTTATGAATAGTATTAACTAAATTTTGAATTTTATAACATTATTATTCATCTTACACATTTTCTAGAACATGGTATAAGAATAAAATAAATTTTTCAGGTAAAATAAGTATTTTTCAAAAAATGCAGTTTTGTCGCCTTTTGATGGTGCACCCACTTTAAATCTTGTTTTTGACATGTTTATAAGTTCAATTTGAAAAAATAATATTCTTATTTGGAATCAAGAAATAAAATTTTACTTTGGATAAATTTTTCATATTATTCTGGTAACTTTCATATTTTGATGAATAGTAAAAACACGCTATATTTTCATTAAATACGACTTTTTTCATCGCAATAATTTATATGGTTAAATTATAATATTGAATGGTTTTAAAGTATAAATATAATATATTTTTACCATTTAATATAATTTATGTCATTATCATTGATTTTACATTAAATTCGTAGGTTAAATCAATTCAATTGTTTTGCAATGTTTTAAAGAAAACCCTATTTTCATTCGAGAACGGGATTAATTTTAATTTAATTTCTGCAACTTATTTGTATTGAATATGAAAAAATGGATTCCATATTTGGAATATTTGGGTCCAAATTATGTTAATAGGATACTTTTTATTTTTGGGAATTATGAATAGTAACTACTGTAAATTTTATCTACCATTGTTAAAGGTAAATCGGGTAATTAAGGGTAAATATAATATTATAAAATTACCCTAACACATGAAAAAATTCTATTGGATGGATAAAAGTAGACCCATATCACCTTTGGGCCTGATTAGATTCATTTTATGGAATTTTGACTATGTATATAATTTAATTATTGTTAAAACCAAAGAAAGTGACAACATGTCACTCTCTTAAATATTATAAGTATAATAATTTTAATTTAGTGATAAACATCATAAAACTTCAAAAACGAATAGTATCCAGAAATATAATAAAACTATCTATATCATGATAATTTATTTAGAATTTTTTGGGATTAAATAATTGTCATTAATGGTGATACATTAATGATGCATAAATTATTTATTAAGTGAAAATCAGTAATATAGTTTTTATTGAAATATGAATACCCATTAAAAGGCCCACAAACCTGACCAAAACTTATTGGAAGTATATATCTATACCATAATAATCCAATGACATAATATATAACCGTTTGGAGTCTTATAAAAGTGATTATGATACTTATATTATTTTATTTTAAATGATGCCAAAGTTGTCAACTTTATAATTTAATAAATATAACAATTTAAAAATTGTAATTTTAAGATGATAAATTCTAGTGAAAGTATTATTGTGAATGTTAATATAATTATCTTCATAATAGAATTTTATTTTTAATTTTTATGCAACAAATATTTATATTAAATAATCATACATAAATGTGGTAGTAATTATTTGATTAAGAGATAAACCAAAGAAATGGTTTCAAAAATAATAAAATAAATATTATATGAACTATTTAATGTGCTCCACTAATTTTCTAGATACATAGGACCTTTTATTAATCTATTAAAGATTTTATTTCGAAGATATATTCTTTATATATTTTATTTAAATTCAAATAAATGAATAGTTTCAAAATTGACACTATTGTTATTTTATAAAACTAACATATTATAAAATTGTTGAAAAATCACAAAAATATTTGAAAATTATAAATTTAAATTTATATGGTCTAAAATGTTATAAAGTATCCAATTATGGACAATTCACAACAAATAAGTAATTATTTGTTATAATTTAAAATTTATAATCTTATTACCATAAATAAAATTTAATAGATTAAATAAGGATAAATCAAGTTGATAACGTTTAAAATAAATTCCCTACCTGTATAAATTTTATTTTTTGATGATATTACAACCCTATATCATATAATATTCAAATATGAGACATTTGTGGAGGTTTTTAAGTGGGTTTAGATTTATTATAAATTAATATTTTTGAGATTTCCAAAGGTGCCCCTCTCCTCCCTTATAAAAGGGCACCTCCTCCCTCTCCTCCTAACACCAATTTTAGCCTTCATGCTCAGCCAATCCCTGCCCATTTCCCTTATCAACTTCCATAGAAACATCCTAGAGGTTCTGGTATTCTTAAAAGACGAATTTTAGTTCCATAAGCGGAGGTTTCAAATACGTGTGTCGAAGAAGAGGTAATATCTGTTACCGAATCTTTCAAATTTATGTCTTCTTCTACTTACTATTATTTAGTTGTTTAATTATTAAGTAAAAAAATAAGTATCACTCATATACTGGTATGTTATTATAAATATTAAACAACCCTATTTCACCTTGTATACATCCTACGGAAAAAAAATCACTGCGCGTGCGTACATACGGAATACCGTCTCCACGCCGTGGTATAATCAGTTTTTCCACCAACACCTTACTTGGATTGGTATAATGGTGTAAATAATGTATATATATGATTATTGTAATGTGATATTGATTCTGAAATAGTATACATACACTCCAATACAATTCCATTGGAAAGATATCATCTCTCGTGTGTACGTACGGATTACCGACTCCACGACGCGATGAGATTCATTTGCCATGTTAACAATTCAAGAATGATTATAAAGTATATATAATAAGTAGTAATGAAAATATTAAATAATAATTCTGATGGATTTATTTATATATATATGTATTTTATATACTTATTTCCATTCAATTCAATAAGGAAACGAAAACAGTGTTTATGCGTACGTACGGTCTACCGTCTCCATGAATGGTGTATTTCATTCCATTTATCGATCTATTATAAATATGTATATTATGAATACATATTATATATAAATAATTTCTTACATTTTTTATTTATGTAATCATGATCTACGTAATCAAATGAATAATTACAAGTTAAAACACGAACGACAAATGAAACAATTTTACACAAAACACTACTTTAACATGGAATTTACAAAAGTACGGGTAATACAAAGTCATAAGTGAAACATATATGACATATAACAATGAATATGATTATGTAATAAGTGAATGACATTATTTAAATAATTATACATGAGGTTTGGATCCATACAAAGCATATCGGACCTAAGGTAAGGGATACTTAAGCAAATCTCATTTTATCCGAGATTGTTATTCGTAAGTATTTACTACGGTTATAGTTATCCATGTCCATGTTTCCTAAAAATGGTTTCATGTATGTTTAATTTCTTTTTTACCCATTTTTGACTTTTACTACATGGTATGTATGGAATATTTCTTTTACGAGGTACTTTTTGACTTTTCCGACAAAAGTACGAGAAAAATGTTATTTTTAACTTATACGGCGTTAACGGATTTTTACGGTTTTATAAAGCCTTATTTTCATGAAGCTTCCTCCAAAAGATTTCCTGACTACTTTCAACAAAATACTTTTAATTTTAATTTGCATGTAATTTTGTGAAACGAAAATGATTTTGACGAATATAGGATATTTTCCTCCAGAATTCATTTCAAGTGTTTTATCACAACCATTTTCCATCTAAGATGACATTACTTCATATGTGTATGTTTCATGTATAATGTCTCTATGATTTACATGCTTTCACTTTTATTATGATGAAATGATATCCATTTGTTTTATATGGATTATGTTATGATGGAATGATGTTTAAGAAATCCATTTTATTCTTTGGGTTCTGATGAATGTTTTAAGATTATTTTGTTGAACAAGTAAGAATTATTTCATTATGAGATGGGTGGGACCTATATCTCCCTCCAATGCATTGGGTAAAGATTTATATCTCATTATATAGACATGGCTGGAACGGAAAGTTAAACCGCTTCAGTAATACAGGACTGGAACGAGGAGTGAACTCGATTCAGAAAGGGACTCTGTCCACTAAGATGGTCTTGGCAGCAATGCCTTGGCTACTATGGAAATAATATCATGTGATTAATGGTTGCCACAATTACATGTTTTATTCCCATTCTATTTTATCATTATTAAGGTTTCTTTATGATCTATGCCTTACATACTTCCATGTTTTATGTCATTGCTCAAGCTTTTGATGTTTAAACATTACGTTCATGTTTTTAAGTTCAAATGTATATGGTATGTTTTATTTTATCCATGCTTACCCTTACTGAGAATTTGAGCTCACCCTTTTTATGTTTTATTTTCCCCAGGATATAAAGAAATGTTTTAGGTAAGAAAAAAGGGGAAGATCATTATAGGAGATGTTGAAGATCTTTCACCATGATTAGAAGATTATGTTCCATGTTTTCAAAGGCACTAAACTATTACAGTCCTTGTGTGACTGTTTTTGTTACGTATTAAGTATTCCGCAAAAGTAATGTAATGTTCATGTACATCAAGATTCGGTTCTCTACATTACGAGTGTTGAAACACCTAAAGATGTCATTTTTCAAACATTGATTGGATTTTTGAGGTAAATGGGAAGTCACATAAGCGACACATGTTTTATCAAATTGTGCAGCCAAACTATGCGTAGTTGAGTTTTGAGGGAGTGGATCCCGCACAGTTGGTGCATTTTTAGGTGATACCGTGTGATGAGGTCGTGCGAGAATGGTGGGAGAGGTAGTAGATAATTCACAGTTAGCGCATGGTTTGTCAAACTGTGCGAACTAACCATGCGGGCACTTAAATGATATCCTTAAATTGTAGATCTCACTGGTTTTTTCCTTTAGAGGGCTCTTTTATCCTTCTAAGCGGCCAAAACCCTGGATTACTCTTCCTTGAAGGTAGGAGAACCTCTCCCAAGCGTTTTGAAGGCGATCTGAAGGCCTCTCTTGGCGATTCGAAGTCGGTTTCGTGAGGTTAGTATATGTTATTCTTTTTTCTTGTTCGCTTTCATAGATATACTTATATCTACATCTCCTCATCTCATTGTTTCGTAGATCTATGGCCATTATAGGTAGATCTAAGTGTGTGGATTCCATGTTTGATTATTATTGGTCTTGGTCTCTCTAGTATAAGTTATCTAAGGCGGGTTCTTGAAGAATCAAGCTGTTTCTCTTGAGGGTTCTTCGTTCGATGTGGTTTCCATCAAAACCCAAGGTAGGGTCCCAAATCATTAATAATTTATTTAAGAATTATAGATTCTTTAAATCAATTGAAAATGTGTTTTTCCTTGATTATGATATTTCGATGCATGACACTATTGTTGTTATTAAATAATTTCACCCACATGAGATAAATGAGGACTTTAACATGTGTTGATTTTAAACATGGGTTGTTATTTTAGTTAAACTGATATGATTAAACAGTTGAATGATTTGAAGGGGAAGAATGAGTACTAGGGTAATTAATTGTAGGATTAATTTTCAAGTCATGAGTTGGAATGAAATTGTGCCTTTTACTAATTGTAGGAAATATTGAATATTTGACATGTTTGGTTTATAATTTGGAAACTGGTAATAATTAATGGATGGATTAATTATTACATGTTAAATGTTAAATGGTTAACTGATTGATGATTGGTTAAAGGGATGTTATTTAATTAATTAATTATTTAAGTAATTAATATTTCATGAATTAAATTAAGATTGTGAATTGATTTTTTGTTCAGATTATTGGCCAGGAGTACATTTTGATGCGTATTAGTTTTCCATGATTTATTTTTTCTTGGATGGATTTGTTTAGAGATATGATATGTTGACTGAGATGGTCACTAAATATATTTTCTTTGTTCAGCATGTTTTGAGGTGATTATTGTGTGCTTGTATATTGTTAAAGTCCTGGGCGAACCATTGTTTGAATGGACAGTTTCAGACGTGTTAAAGAATTTGGATAATTAACTACTAAGTTAGTTATTCAGTTGTTTTGATAAGAATAATTAATTTTTAATTAACTTGTAATTAATGATATGTTGAATGGTTAATTATTTTATGAATTATCTAAATTTCGATTTGTGTTGTTAATTAATTTTTTAATTAATTAACGTATTTGTTTTGTGGTGTTAGACATTGTATTATACACCAATGATAAATATATATGTTTGATTAATGAATGGGTTGTGTTGACAGAGACTAATGCTTCAAATTCTCATATGGTGTTAGACATGATGTTCTCCACCAATTATAGATGTATATGTTAGATTGATTAATGGGTTGTGAGACTGGGACTGATGCTCCAAATACTCACGGGGTGCTAGACCTGATGTTCTACACCCTTATTGCAAGAAAATATTATTTTATGGGTCATTGGCTGATGCTCCAAATACCAATGGGTTGTGAGACATGTACTGATGCTCCAAATACTCATGAGGATTCTATACATGATGTTCCACACCCATTAATTAACATTGGACTGTGGGTCCAAATTTTTGAGCATGAAATGGGTTAATGGTTATTGATGGCTGTTGTGACATGATGTTTGTGAATTGATTATGAGGAAGGGTTTAGGAATATTAATGAATTGGGTGAACCACTATTAGTGGATGGTCCTAGGTTCGAATAACTATTTTTAATGGATGGGCGTAGAAATAATATATGAAAGATTAAATTGAATAAATTATGAGGCGTTATCCAATCCAAAACACATGTTGGATTCAGTATTTACATTGATTACAAAGATCATATTTAGAGACATATGTGGTGAGTGACTTATATAGGGGATGTCAGGTGTAGGCTAAATCTCAATACTTTCAATATAAGTTTTGAGTATTTGATAAATGAAAAATGATTATGTAATGATTGTTGAGAATGCATGACAAATGAATAGTGCAGGTTCAGACACCAGGTGAGGGTTGAAGCAAGAACATTAGTATATAGTTACTTTTTACTACTAACATTATTTTATGCATTCCTTCATCTGTGTTAAATTATTTATTAAATGTTTGGATTTTCTGAAGACACAGGTTGTCCTGACCTACTATGATTTATATCTCACACCCTACTCAGGCCACCATTGGACTGGGTACTTGAGTAGATTATATTTGGTTTCAGGAATATGTGGTTTGCATTTACTTGGGAGATAGGAATATAAGACCGACCAGATTCTTGGGATGATCGAGGAGACACCCTTGGGTATTTGAGTCATTGTTTTTTTATTTCTGTACTAGAATGTAAAGAATGCTGATTTGTTCATTGTTTTCTATTTTGTATGATTTACATGTAATGCATGCATCCGCTGTATAATTTTGCATTGGCCTCTTTTATAAAATGAGTATTGTTTTTCTGCCGTTATTTGTCATTATGAGTTACTGCTTCCGCAATTGTTTTTTATCTACACTGATATAACGTTTTTCATCTTTGATAAGAGGTTATAGTATCCCCATTGACTATCCTTAGACCCTCGCTGCTAGTTGGCAGCCTTTGGAATATGGGGATACACGCTTGAGGTCATGTGACAGCCGGTCCAACCACCGGTTTTGTGGTGATCCGAGATGGGACGTTACATTAAGATAAGTGTTAAGGTAATTTTATATTATCATAATATTATTTTTTCATTGAATTAAAATATTTTCCTTTAATCGTGGTAAAAATAAGACAAAAATTACAATTCACCAAAATTTATTTTCCTCATATTGAATAATTTTTTATTAACTGATAACAACTTTGTATGTCGTATATTCAAAATTCAATTCACCGAAGTGGTAAAAATATATTTAAATGAAAATGTTGGTTTTTTAACTACTACACAGTGTTTTCACTATTAATAAAAAATCGACGTTTTTACAAAAATTATCAAAAAATAAGCCTAATATATATTTGATAATCTGAATTCAAAATTGATTTATATTTTACCAAATTCAAAATAGGGAAGTTTCATCAAATAAATTAAATTTAATTATCACAATCATAACAAAAAGTGTGTTTTTATGAAATAATAACTTTCCAATTATTGAAAATATTTTATGTCAAATTTCAAAGTAAAATTACTTCCAATGAAAAAAATTGGATTAAATGGTAAAAATATAATATAATTACACATTACATCTATTAAAAAATATAATCTAAACTTAAAAGCAAATTAGATTAAAAGGCAGTTATGAATTAAAATACAGTATCTTCACTATTCATTAAAAACTGAACATTATTGGACAATTTGCAAAATTTCATCCTATGTATACATTGATTTTCCAATTCAAAAGTAGAATTTTATTTTTTCAAATATAACATATAAAAGTAAAAAAAACTAGATTTCAAAGGGATCACCATCAAATGGTGGTAAAACATCCTTTAAAAAAATATTAGAGTGTTTCATGCTTAATATTGGATTCATTCTCGTTTTAAGCCTCTAATATTTATTGGGTGATTGTAAAAACATTTAAGAAACCTATTTAATCATAATATTGAAGTATTATTCATTCCCGCCAATACAATGGCTATGAGTTAACTACCATTTAAAATAATAATATTATATTAATATGCTTTATTATAACTCAAATTTGTGTGCAATGTAAGTTTTCATGAAACATGTTGTTGTGTATCAGGTATGTCATAAATCCTAGCATCCCATTTAAAGTAAAATTAATATTTAATTCTCAGATTTTAAAAAATAAGAAAATTCTATATACTTTATTTACCGGGGATGTTACATCCTTCCCCATTTTGGGAATTGCATCCTCGTAATTTTAAAATTGGTCTTGGAAACCTCATTGAATGTCCCACATCAGAAAAAGTTTCTATAAAAATATCACATTAAAAAAAGTAAAAGAAAAAGGTCAACCAAGATATCCCATACTAGGATTATGTGTATGAAAACATTAATATAGAAGAGAGACAAACCAACATGGTTTCATAGAGAGTGGTAAAGAAAATGATTAGGAGGATGTTAACCACGAGAAAATCAAAATCTTTTGATTGGTTAAATGGTTATTGATTCCCCAATTGTAAAAGTTAAAGGAAAATGTTTTTTATGATACTTTTAATAAAGTTAATTAATTTATTTATGAGATTAACTAAATACATAAGGAAATATACATACTTGTCATGTCGACTTTCATCCTTTACTAAATTTCTACCACAAACACTTCATTTCTCCCAATGATGAGTATTCAAATTGACATTAAATTCACTAGAATAACCTTCTAGAGTATGATATAATTCACAAAATATGAAATATATATTTCCCATGTCATTAGACATCAACCAAAATCAAAACGTTTAGTACAAGAACAGATAATCCCCCAAAAAGGATAATACTTTTTAAAAGGAAAAAACTACACTTAATCCCCAAAATTTGAAAAAAATACCCTACTTTTAGCAAAGACCATTCAATAAACAAATTTACTTAAAATTTATCAATGTAACCCAAACTATGATTGTAACCAAAAACACAAAAGGATTTAATCACATAGTCTTCCACGGTTTATCTTAACATTTATCTCCAAACAAAATTGACAACTCATAAAGACTCCTATTGATGTGCAACTAACTAAATCACATATTCTCTATGATAGGTCAATCATTTCTATAAAAAACCCAAATCAATGTATTTCCATAATAAAAACATATATTCTTCGAGAATAAAATTCCACCATTACTCATCAAAAGTAAGGTTAATTATTCCTTGAATAACATTTTCTTATATCAAACATCATGGTTACACATACTATAAAAAGGCATCCAATGTAATCCCATCCTCAAAATATCCTCAATGCATTTAGGCATTTCACCATCTTAAAATCAACCTTAACTCTTCAATCCCTTATATATTGGATATTTACTCATTTAATATTCTCCATGATCCATTAACAATTCTTTACCAACTTATTATGAAATTAATCATTCCTACAAACAAAACCATGAATCATATCCTAAGATTTTATAATATCAAAACATATGCTATGAAATATTCTATAACGTTAATTAGTCATTGTAAGTTTCATCATCCTCATTCAGAATGAACGTTTCTTTTGGTAAACTTATATTTTTACAATCCCGGTGATCTCATTTCTGAAACTTCCTCATAGGACATCTTTCTGTATAATGACTATACACACCACATTTAAAACAGTTAATTTATCCCTCAAAAAGAACTTATTTCCCTTTCCTAAAGTCAACTGGATTCATCCTTTTTCCATGCTAGGTTCTTGCTTTACGACCTTCATTCATATATCTATAGAATCTTCTCGTCCCGTTGAAGCATTTTTTGGGGTGATTCTTTCCACATCCATGACACATAGGTTTTTTAACAAACATACCATTGTAATTATTACCTGAACTTCCGTAGGGATCTTTTTCTCGCATATATGATGCATTATAAAAATCACCAAGGATCAGGTGGTTAAACATTACTATAGATAGTTGGTTGAGGATAACCACAAGAGTTCTCATTACTTCTCCCATTTCATTCAGTTTCTCGTCATAGTTTTCTACACATCAACTGTTACTTTGGTGCCTACTAGATCTAGCCATTTACTAAAACCAAAATGATCAGTGTGAGTATATTAGTAAAATAATCTTATACTATCATATGAGGAGGGTAAATAATATGATAGACTTATTCATGTTATCTTGAACTCATTAAATTTATATAAAAAACTATTGATCTTTTTAATATGCTAACAATTATGGTTATGTCACTTTTGGTTAAATTACACCCTAACCTCTAAAGTTATCTAAACTGAACTCTGATACCAACTATAAGAACCCAACCACAAAAAATTACATAATCATAATTTAAATTAATAATTCAAATTGAGGATCTTTTCATGTTTAGATATTTATAGAATTGGGACATAACTATTACATAACAACTCAAAAAATAACAATGTAGACACTTCTACACTATTTGTATTTATACATAACATAAAATCTAAAAAAATCGTCATGTATAATTCCATATTTTAGAAAACATGAATTTTCCTTGATACATCCTTGACCCTATTCATCTTTAAGTCCTTTGAAAAACATTTCAAAACATGGGATGAGCATAAAACGTTCAACTTGTATTATAAAATAAAGAAAGGAAACATTAACCTGTCAATATATACAAATCAGTGAAGTCATACCTTTCAATCATAACATTCCTCATGAAATCATAAGATTTATGAATAACACACAAAAATAATAAATCATAAAGGTAACATGTGGAATCTATAACAATCTTGTAATGCCCCGACCCTAGTTACCCAGAGTCGGTGAATTATTGCGTAACATTGACATGATCACAAAAGATAAAGTCTCAAAAGACCGATTAGTTTAGTATCCTTGGAAACACTAGATACATCTATAAGTCTTACATTACATCATAAAGTAAAACCAAACTAAAAAATCATGTCTTCATATCCCCTCATACTATCCCTGCTGGTCATTCATAATATACTTCATCACATCCTAGAAAAATTAAAACATTGAAAGGGGTGAGCTCAGATGCTCAGTAAGGATAATAATACAGCATAAACTTTCATAAATAAAGATAAACACTTAAGGCAATGTATAACTAAAACAAAAGCCTTTTAAACTTTAACTTCTGCATAATATGGAAAAAATAAAATGAAATAATGTCATTTGCTTATTCACATGGATATTCTACTAGTCGAATAATCACATGAAATATTAATAACCACTTTCATAATGATAGAATGCATAATGCCAGACTATCATAACCACGTAGCCAAGGCCTCATGAGAAGACTACAAAAAATATTTTTTCAAGTCCTCGTGCCAATACACTAATTTTTCTCATGAGACCTACCGATGCATCGAGGAGCTATAGCGGGCTCCACCTGTCACTTATTAAGTCCAATGCATTCCTTATATGAAAGGGTTTAAACATATCATAAATCATAACATAATCGTATCACATAAAACATGCATAAAGGAAACATAACATTTCCAAATTTCAATTAAAAGATATCAAAACAACACATTGATATAATAAAAACATTATCAAAACAATTTTCAATACCAAAAAAAAAAGAAAATTTAAACTTGGTATTTATTTTTCATTTAAAAAAATTATGGCTTGTAGAGGAAGCCGAAACTCAAATAATAGTCAGGGCGGAGGAGAAGACTTTGTTGCCGTATACATACGACAAGAAAAACATTCCTTTATGCCATTTAGTAAAAATATTCGTATAAAAATATTCCTTTTGAATAAACGTAAAAGTCAAAGGGGTTTATACACCATATAAAAGAAATTTGAGTATAAAACACAATATGCCTCAATGAATGGAGATTGAGACGAAGTCCATTAAAAAGATCATTTTTTTAAATAAAATAGATCTATTATGTGTATTCATTATAATTACACATAAATAAAGTACAAATAAAATATAGGACATAATAATATAATGACATAATTTGAATGTAAGAGATTAACCCAAAGAACAGAAATTGGGTTAAGAGGTTTCCTTACCTCGTGTCTGACTTGACTCGATCGTTCTTTAATCTCCTAAATAATAAACAAGAGTTAATTTATAATTGCTTAAGAACCTTTTTTAATTTCATTATTCCTTTTATAGAACTTATTATCATGTTATGAACATTATGTAATTATTTAAGTTAATAATGGTCGTTTTGACGATCTTTGGTACTTAAGTCAAAATTAAACTTCTTATAATTACAAGTTGTTCATGTGGTAAAATATCTATTATATCCAGAATTATATTCATGATTTAGATATCATATATATCATATATATCCATTATATACATGCATTTATAATATTACATAACATTTAGAGGTAAGTAATGAAATGCACTGTTCCTGGAGACGGTAAGACGTACGTACGCATGAACGCTACTTTCATTTCTATTTCGTATTTAATGGAATGAAATCATTATTATATAAAGGTATACTATAATTACCGTATAATATAATGTATAATACCATTTAATCCATCCTTTATACATCCCACATATGGCATTAACGATTCAAATCACTTTGAGGGGGTGGTAGTCCGCACTTCCAAAAATGAAATTATCGTGTTTACCCATAATGGAAATCATAAAGGTATGCCATAAATGAAAAATACAGAATCATAAGGAAAAAAAAAACATAATATATATCATATATGAAAATAGTGTCATAATAATGGCCACCATGAGAGGTGTTAAATGAATATTGAACAATCATTGTTTCGTGAGGCAGTAATTCGCAACCCACAGAAACAGTATGTTGTTTAACCATTAGATGAAGGTGTGTGTAAGTGTAAATAAAATACATCTCAGAACAACATAAAAGTAAATTTAGGATATTAGTTTTGTTACAAAATAAAGGAATAAAAATATTTTATGGGGTTGGAGAAGCAAAATAAAACAAAATAACATAAGAGAGGACATACCTTAAAATCGGGTAAATCTTTTTGATTTGAGCCAAAGGATTCCTTGGGAAGACTTCTGCCCAAAGTGAGGCTTATAAGAGTAATAGAGGGATGTTGAGATATTATTTGGGCAGATTTTGGCCGATCCAAATAGATTGAAGGTGTTAATAAGGTGGTAGAGGTGGGGGCCTTCTATAAGAGGAGATGAGAGGCACTTTTGGAAGGTCATGAAATGTTAAATTATTATGAAGTGCTTTTCGGATTTTAAAGGTCCCAAAATTATATATTTCTAGGATAAGGTGATAAGGGTTATTAATATACACATCAAATAGGTTTTAGACAATATTAAGGCTTATATTTTACATTATCTATCCATTTTATTTAAATCGTTAATTAATGAGGTAATCGTTGCATCATCATGGTGTCATAACAATTTTAATTTATTTAATGTCTAAAAATTATAAAAAATTTACCATGATGTATGAAATCATTAAATCGTAAAATTGAATATTTATAGTCAAAAATTTAACTTATATAACCCCATGTAATAATTGTTTTAGTAAAACAACACATGTTTGTGACAATTTTATTTTTACTTTATATAAAAATTTATTAATGTCATTTTCTTACCCAAATGGCTCCATGGGATCCCCAAGATGACCCATGGATTTTATTGGTCGGCCATGACTCATCCAATAATGGTAGGACATGTTTAAAGTTATTTTAATATTTTTATAATATCATTTTTACATTAAATTTCACTAATTACCATTAATCGCGATTAATAAAACTTAAAAGTTACTATTCACAAAAAAAATATTTAAATCCCATTGAACCATATTTTTCATCCTAATGACAACCATGTATGTCAGATTTTTTAAAATCAAATCACAGAAGTGGTAATGATTCATTTACACGAAAAAGTAGTTTTTAAACTACTACTTAGTGGTTTCACTATTCATCAAAAATTGAAGTTTTTCAGAAAAATAAAAAAATTCACCCTAAGATATATTTGATATTCCTAATTAAAAAATGATTTCTATTTTAAAAAATTCAAAACATATAAGTTGATTTAATTAATTTAATAATTACTTCCCTCTATCACAACAAATAGCGTGTTTTTAAGATGCAATATATATCAGAAGATTGACAATTGATTATGTCCAATTTCAAAGTGAAATTAATTATAATGACCACCATTGGATAAAATGGTAAAAATATATTCTAATTATACTTTAAAACCACTCAGTAGGATAATTTATCACTATAAATTATTTTTACTTAAAAAGTTGTTTTTATGTATTTTCTCTATTCATAGAAAATTGGATGTTCTCAGAAAATTACAAAAAATTCAACTTAGGATAATTTCGATATTCCGAATACAAAAATGAAGACCATTTTGAAATATAAAATTTATATAATTTCAAAAGGTGGTTATTAATATTCATAATTTATACTTTGATTGGTTGCGGTGTGTTAGAATCTCGAACTTGCTTACAATGCAAGCTATTGCATTATTGAAAGAGAAGCGTATCTTGGAAGCTTTGGGTGTTACAAAACATAAATTGATTCTTTCATAGCTACATAATAATTTAAATTTGAATACTTGTCACAGAATATTCCATAAATACCATAGAAGAAACATTATGGTTTACCACTATCATGTTACCCAATGAATTGGATAGCTATCTCGGTCTCACCCGCCCTGGGTTTCTCATAGAAACACTTGTATACGTAAACAATACCCAAAAACTATATATTCATAACACATGAAACATAAATAATGAAAAGATAACATTTCAACATTTCTATCACAATATACTATTTCATGTTATTGACATAATCATTTATTTATCAAAATGTTTCCAAAACCATTTAAATCATTTAATAAAGATATTTTTGAATGAAAGTATCCCATACCACATTGAAAACATTAAAGGAATTATCATTGGAAAACATTAATATCCATATAAATAAATCCTAAAAATCTTTTTGAAAACATGGACATTATTGTTAATTTTTTACAAAAATACATCTCTACAACATTTAAAATGATATTTTAGTTAAATAGTTTTCAATAAAATAAGAGATGCTGGAATGCAAATAATTGTGGAATAACATTTAATCATAAAATTATAGTATCATTAGAATAAAGGGATTCATGGTATAATATACCAAATGATAGTATATACACCATATAAGAGTGAATTGGTGCATAACAACAATGACGTCTCAATGGAATGTAATTTGAGATGAAATCCCTTATAAAAAATATATCCATAGATTATGGATAAATAAATTACATCATAATATGTAAAAAATATAAATACACTCAATATGACTTTATATTCTGTGCAAATCAATCATAGTACATTCACGTATTTTTTTAAGACAAAACCAATGACTTGGATGATAAACTCAATGAATGGAAAATGAATTAAAATTACTCTTATCAAGTTTATATCAATGACTTGAGAATTTATAAATGGAGTGATTATGTGTATCAAAAGTATATTCACCCAAATTGGAGTATAAATTACAACATAAATAAATAAACAGTTATTCCACACGTAATCATAGCATGAGTTAATTATGAATTAGAATATTAACCCAAGGAATAGATTTTGGGTTACGATGATCCCTTAGGATTTGGTTACTTATGAAACATACACCACATGAAAGAAGAATAATACAATAAATATTTGAATACCCATAACATAAAATATATTACACATATAATAAAATAATTCGTAGTATATACACCACACAAAAATAAATAGTGTAAAAATATAATTAATCTCACGAGAATAAAAAGTGAGATGAAAACCCATTACAACGTTGAAATCAATCAAGTCGTATGGCCAAAAGTTACATAGAACCAAATGAATCACATAATACGATGAATATAAATTGAATCACGATAATATATATGAAATGGAAGTACACAATACACTATATTCCATAAAAAAGTGGTCAACAATGGAAATCTCACCAAATTGAGATTGAGATAAGAAACCTCTTACCTTGTGTCTGACTTGACCTATTCATTCGTTAATATCCTAGATAATAACATAAAGACAATTTCTACTATCTTAAGAACCTTTTTCAAGTTAATTATTTTTTATATCACTTATTACCATGTTATAAACATTATTCCATCATTTATTTTAATAATTATCATTTGCTCGATATTTGGTACTTGAGTCAAAAAATGAACTTCTTATAATTACATGTTGTTCATGTGGTCAAAATTAAATTATCTCTAGAATGATATTCATGAATTAGATATCATATATATCATATATATCCAGTATTTATATGTATTTATAGAAGTAAATAACATTTGGAGATAAGAAATAAAATTCACAGTTTATGGAGACGGTAATTCTTACGAACGCATTAACGCTACTTTCATTTCAATTTCATATTTTAATGGAATGAAAACATAATGATATATATGTATATTATAATTCCAAAATAATATCATATATAATTTCTGTAACTCCATCCTTTATGTGTTCCACATATGTCATAAACGAGTCATATCACATTGAGGGGGCGGTAGTTTGGACTTCCTCATTTGAAATTATCGTATTTACCCATTATGGAAACTATAAATATAAGTTATAACTGAAAAATAATGAAGTATAGAGATAATAAAAATATAATATATATAACATGTAAATACATTGTCGTCCTAATGACCACCATATGAGGGGAAAAGAGAAGATTGAACAATCATCGTTTCGTGAGGCATTAGTTTGTCGTCTAAAGAAATAATATGTTCTTTACCCATTAGATGGAGGTGTGTGTAAGTGTAGTTCAAATAATTATTATAAAAACTATCTATTTTATTGATGATAATATTTTTGTTATAATATAAAAAAAAATTATAGTGGTTGGAGAAAAAAATTTTAAGAAAAGAACATAAGAGAAGACATTATATTTAAATCACCTAACTCTGGTTTGTACAAAAATTCCCTATTAAAGTTCCTTATTTATAAAATAAGGCTTATATATGGAATAGAGCGATCATGATAGCTTATGTGGGAAGAGTTTTGTGGATCCAAGGTTCCTGAGAGGCTTGAGTAATGGGACAGAGTTGATGACTTTTTATAGGGGGGGAGGATCTCTATAGGAATGATTGAAAGTATTATCTTAAAATATAATGTTTTTCAGTTTCTAAATTTCCAAAATGTATTAAAGTAAATGATAAGATGACTATTGTTCGAAATATAATCATCCAATAATAATTGGAGTGGTTTTGAATATTGTTTAAATCATTATAATCTTATTTATATAAATAAATCATTAATGAGGAAAACTCTCCATTATTATTTTGTTATAAATAATTTTATTTATTTGATGTCTTAAAATTAAAAATAAAATACCATGATGTATGAATTTTTTTTTCTAATGACTATTTAAAGTCAAATATATCAATAATATACCCCAAAATAAAATTCTTTTTCAAAACAATACATGTTTATGATATTTTTTTTACATTAAATTAAAAGATATTAATTTTATAATCTTATCCAAATGGATTTCAAAAGACAAATGTATTACAAATGAAATTTCGTGGTCACCCATTATTCATTTAATAAATTTAGTACACGTGATACAATTATTTTATATTATTATAATATTGTTTACATTGATTTCACATATTTACCAATAATAATGGTAAATTCAACATAAAATATACTATTCACAAAAATATTTTTTCATCTTATCGAACAACAATTTACTTACTAATAACAACAATAAATTTTGGATTTTCAAAATTCTTATCAAATATGCATTAAAATTTTATCTAAATGAAAATGTCGTGTTTTTAACTACTACTCGGTGTATTCCAAATTCATAAAAAATTGTTGATTTTCAGAAAAATAAAAAAAACTAATCCTATGTTATATTTGATATTATGAATTAATAAAATATTTATATTTTACAAAATCCAAAACATAGAAGTTTTATTAATTAATTAAAAAATAATTCTCGCTATCAAAACAAAAAACTTTTCTTCAACAAATAATTACTATCAAAATATTGAAACTTGTTTATGTCCACATTCAAAGTGAAATTACTTTCAATGACCAATATTGGATTATATGGTAAAAATATAATCTAATTACACTTTAAGACCAATTATAAATATAATCTAACTATAAAAATAAATAATATTTAATTGAAGTTTTGAATTATAATTCAGTATTATCACAATTCATTAAAAATGAACATTATCAGAAAAATACCAAAATTTCATTCAATGTAAACATTGATTTCCTAATTCAAAAAAAAAAATTTATTTTGTATAATAGAACAAATAATAGTGAATAAATGATCTTTTAAATGGGTTCTCCATCAAAAGGTTGTGAAACGACTTTTTAATGAATATTAGAGTGTTTCAATCTTATTATTGGATTCATTCTCAATTTAAGACATTAAAATATATTAGGTAAATGAAAAACATTTAAGAAACATATTTTATCATAATATGGTTATTTTTTCATTCACATTAGTAAAATGGCTATTTTTTAACTACCATTTAAAATAATAACATTATATTACTGTTTTTTACTATTTTTTAATGTTGTGTGCAACATAAATTTTCAATGAAACTTGTTGTTGCCTATCAGATATTCCATCGAACATAGAGTACCATTAAGAGAAAAATTAATATTTAATTCAAATTTTTTTAAAAATATGAAAAATTTATATTCTTTATTTACCTAGGATGTTAAAGGCTACTTTGGAAGAAAAGTTCACTTGGTTGGAAAGGCATCCTCCAAATTTCATCTGAGATCGTGATAGTAAGATAAACCAATTTTACTCTGGACCGAAGTCTTAATATCATAGAGCATTGGCCTCGCATGAAATAAAAATCAATGACAAACATTTCATATGTGCCGATAAGGTAGAAATTGAGTTCTCTGATGATTAGGTGTTTCTAGAGAGAAAGCAACAGAATAGGTCCAATTGTCAGGAAAAGGGAATGAATCCTGGAGGTAAGAAAATTAAATTTCCATCTTATGATAAGTGTGGTAAAAAGAATCTTGGAGGATGTATCTCAAAATCTGTAAAGTGCATCTAGTGTGTTAAGACTAGTCATATTGCACATACCTGTACGGAAGATGATCAAATAGGGAATTAATGGTTAGAGGTAATTTTTTTTAGTTTAAATGAGTTTGGGCTTTATGACAAAGTGTGGTTTGATTCAGGATCTTCTGATCCTCTCATTTCTGAGAAATTGTCTACTAAATTGGGAATTCCATCACAAGATATGAATCCTGACCTTGTGATAAAAACAATTAGAGGAAATGTTGTGGAAAAAAGAAGTTATAAGAATCTTCCTATACATATTTGTGGAAGAAAATTACCTTCAATATGTGTTGGTTTTCCTTTAATAGAGTTTAGTGTTCCTTTTGGAATGGATTGGATTTCTATTTACCATGATAAGATTCACTGTGGGGATAATGTGGTTTTTTAGAGAGACTTTCAGTTTGTGTAGAAGAATGAACCTTTATATTTTCTAACATATCATGAAACTGAAAAAACTAGTGAAAGATGGAAATGAATGTTACCTTTTCTATATTTCTGAAAATAAAAGAACTATTCATATTAATAATTTTCCAGAATTAAATCAGTATCTTGATGTTTTATTCATAGGATTCCTGGTATTATACTAGATCTAAAACTTATATTTACTTTTTACTTGGATCATGATGCTAAAAAAATTTCAAAACACCTTATCTAATAGCTCAAATTGAACATTTAGATTTAAAGAATCAATTGTAGGAGTTATTAGATAAAGGTTTCATTTGACCTATCACATCACCATGGTGTCCTATACTCATGATTGTTAAAAAGAAATATGGTTCAACGATACTTTAGATTTATTATAGATCCTTGAATAATTTCACTATTATTAACAAGTATCCTTTGCCTCATATCGACAATTTATTTGATCAGCTATAGGGAGCTATGTATTTTTCAATGATTCACTCGAGATCAGGGTACCATCAGTTGAATCTTATGGAAGCAGACATTCCAAAGACCATGTTTCAAAAAATATATGTCCATAATGAATTTGATGTTATGCCTTTTGGGTTAGACAATACACTATATGTATTCGTGGATATTAGGAGTAGGATATTCTATGAGTTCTAGGATATGTTTGTGGTTGTGATTATTGATGAAATTTTGGTAAATTCCCAATGTAAAGAGGAATAAGAAAGAAATATATGGGATTTTATTCAAAACGTAAAAGAAAATAAATTGTGTAGGAAATTCAACAATTGTGGGCTTTGGTTAAAATAATATCCATGGCCACATTATTTAAAAAAATGGGATAACTGTTGATCATGTTAAAACAAAAGATGATGAAGAATGACCAAGACCCAATAATATAAATGAGATTAATCTTTTTCATGGTTTTGAAGGCTATTACAGAAGGATTTTACTGAATTTTACATGGTTATCTAGAATACTAACTTTGTTAACTATAAAAGATATTATGTTCGTCAAGACGAAATAATGTGATGATTGTTTTTAGGAATTGAAAAGAAGATTGGTGAATGCTTGAGTTTTGGAATTGCCATCTAGATGTGGTGATTTTGTTATCTACAATGATTTTTCATTGAATGTACTTGATTGTGTCTTAATGGAGAATGATCATGTAATTCCTTATGCTTCATGTGAGATGAAAACTCATGAGTAAAATTACCCTAACCATGGCTTGGAATTAGATGATGTTGTTTTTTAATTAAAACTTTGGAGGAATAATTTGAATTGATTAAAGTGTGAAATATATATTGACCACCCCTAATTGACGCATATATTCCTTCAGAAGGAATTAAACCTGAGTCAGAGGAGATGGATGGAATTAATCAAAGATTATTATTTCAATATTCATTACCATATATGAAAAGTAAATAATGTGGTCGATTCCTTGAGTCGAAAAAGAAATTCTGTATTAATCATGATACGTTTGGAACAAAATCATTTTATTTACAATTTAGTGAACATTTTCAAAGAAGATTTTGGTGTGGGGAATTCCCCTATTTTGTTTTAGGTGTGGGGGAAATCATCTATATGAAACAGAATTAAGCAAGCATAGAATGGAGAGAGTGAGTTGCAGAAAAATGTACAGTTGGTTTAGAAGGAAAAGTTATTTGAATTTAACATTGATAAATATTATTCACTAAGTATTGTAAAGATATTACTTTTGTCTTTTGATTGAAAGTTAAATAATGAGTTTTTATGTGATTCTCATAGTTATCCATCAATAGTTAATCCTTGAAGTACTAAGATGTATTGAGATCTTCGAGAGTATTACTGGTTGGATGCAATGAAAAGATTTATTGCTGACATTACTATGAAGTGTTTAAATTTTCAATAGTTTAAAAAAGAGTGGACATTACTGAAATGGATGCTTCCTTGTTTTCCAACTCCATAGTGAAAATTGGAAAAAATTTCCATGGATTTCACATTGGGATTACCAATTAATTGTGAAGGTAACAATGAAATCTAGTTTATTGATGATCAATTGACTAAATCTAATCATTTCCATCACATTATAGATACTTTGTCTCTAGAATAACTTTTCAATTATATATAATATAGATATTCAGTTTTCATGTAATTCCCCTCTCAATTATATCTTATCGTGATCCCTGGTTAACTTTTATTATATGGAATGGCCTTCAGATGTTGTTGGGTACTGAATTAAATTTTTGTATATCTTTTTATCATTAATCGTATGTGTAGTCAGAATGAACAATTCATGCATTAGAAGATTTTCTATGTGCTTCTTCAATGGATTACTAAGTAATTTTGGACCAACATATTTCATTGGTTGAGTTTTCTCATAATAACAGTTTTCACACTATCATACAGATGCAACCATTTGAGGCATTATATGGAAAGTGGTGTCAAAATCTTTATTTTCAGGATGAATTAGGTGAAAGGAAACTAATGGGACCAGAACTCATATAAGATATGGTAGAGAATGTTCAGCTGATACAGAAAGACAAAAGGACAGCTCAGAGAAGGAAGAAAAGTTGTATGAATAGTCAGAGGAAGGATCGTTCATTTAAGTTATGTGATCATCTCTTTCTGAATGTTTGTACAAGGAAAAGTGTGTTTCATGTTCGTAAGAAGGGATAGCTTAGTTAGGGGATTATTGGTCCTTATTAAATTCGGGATAAAGTTCGATCAATTTCCAACAGTGTGGATTTACCTTTATTTGTATACTAGGTACACAATGTTTTTCATGCTTCATTGTTGATAAAGTATATGCTGGATCCATATCATGTTTTGAGTCCATAAGTAGTTCAGTTCGATGAAAATCATTCTTAAGAGTAATAGCCAATATGGATATTTGACTTTTGAGGGAAAAAGTTGTGGAATAAGGTGATTAATTAGGTCAATGTTTTATGGAAAAATCATAATGTTGAAGAGGCTTCATGGGAATATGAAAACGATTTGAGGGATAAATAGCCCCTCTTATTTGATAAGAAAATGGTATTGCTAGGACACAATTCCCAAATGGGGGGAAGGAAGTAACATCCCAGGAAAATAAAGAATATGATATTTTCATATTTCTTAATATTTTTGAATTAAATAGTAATTTTACTTTAAAGGGGATTATATTTTTGATGGCATACCTTACATGAAATAATGGGTTTCACCAAAATCTCATGTTTTACACTAGGCTGAGTTATACTGAATAATAATAATATAATATTATTTTAAAGGGTAGTTAACACCTAGCCATTGAATTGGCATGAATGAACAGAACTAACTACAATTTGAATAATCATGTGTGTTAAATGGTTTTACATTTGTCCAATAAAAATTTGAGGATTAAAATGAGAATGAATCCAATTTTCAGCATTAGTATTATACTATTTTTACAATGTTGTTTTATCGCCCTTTTTTGGGGAACACTTTTTAAATCTAGGTTTTTTTTCAATTTTATATATTCCATTTGAAGAATGTTAAATTCTTATTTAGAAGTGGTACATCAAAATTTACTTTGTTTAAATGTTTTTTATTTTTTACATATGGTTCATTTTTAATGAATAGTGAAAAATACTTCATTTTTGGTCAAAAATTCATTTTCATTTGATTTATTTTTTTGGTTATATTATCTTATTAATAAGTTTTAATGTGTAATGAGATTATATTTTTACATTTTAATCCAATTTTGGTAATTTTAAATAATTTCACATTTTAATTAGATATAAACTCACGTCAATATTTTGATTGTTATTATTTCGTAAAAACATTCTTTTTGGTTTTGAAAACGGGAATTAATTTTAATTTAATTTCTGAAACATATTAGTTTTGAATTTGGAAAAATGGATTATATATTTGGAATAAAGTGGTCTAAATTTTGTAAATATTTATATTTTATTTGTATACTTTCTGAATTTTAACTTAAGTAAATAGTTAATTTACCATGGTTATAGAGTAAATTTTGTAAATAAGAGTAAAAAAATAATATTATGATAATATTAAATTACCCTAACACATTATTGAGCCTATTTGATGAGATATTTCCGACCAATGTAATATTTGGGTATATTTTATGACCAATAGAGCAACTAGTGTTCGAAAAATAAATTTAATTACTTTTAATTTAAAGTTATGTAAAATATAACCAATACATGTATCATTTAGAAACAAAATTAATACGTGGGTGTATAAGTTATCTATTCTACAATAAATAGTAATTAAAAATATAAATATTTTTCCTACATTATGGTACTTTAATTATAATATTTCATGATTCAATAAATAAATTTATTTATAACACAATTATGATGTAGTGAATACCTTATTAATGATTTATTTAAATAAATGAGATTATAAATATTAAAATAAATTTATATTTAAACTTTTTTACGTAAGTCAAAAATTTTCTGGGTGACTTTTTATTGTTATCTTTTAATTAATGATGTTATTTGGAATGAATATTGTAGTTATTAGTGTTTTTAAAACTTATGATATGAATAATATATAAATTGATGAAAATGAGTTTTTAAATACATTAATATTGTATTTAACAATATATTTGTCATAAAAATATATGATTTGGCCTACATAAATGTATAATGTTAAAAATGACATTAGTTATCCTTATTTTTGTCTAATGGAATTTTATTTTAACTATGGTAACTATATATTATGAATATAGAAGAAGACATTGTAAAAGTTAAATAAGTTTACTAAGGGTTAAAACTAAATGATAAGTTTAATTTTGTAATCTAAACTAGTCTGAAACCCATTTGATAAGTGGATTCATAAACATACTCATTAATTTTAAAAATATAACCCTTTGGTGTTTTTAGGATTCAAAATTCAATTATTTATAAAATAACACATTTAAACAATTCTAAAGTGACCCTATTACCTCTTATAAAAGGACACCAACTCAAACCCATACTCACACCTCTCAATCCCCATTGGCTTGTCCAACCTCTGTGTAAATAGTCTCCCAACATCCCTCCATTCATCCTAGAAAAAATTCAACTGGAATAATTAAATTAATGAATGTGTTCTAGCATAAATAAAAATTAGTTACCCGATTTGTGGTAATGTCTTCTCAAAATGATTATTTTTTTATTTTCCATCTCAAACCCCTTAAACTCTATTAATTAATTTATTTTATAAAAACTGTAGCATCTGAAATATACTAGGTTGTTTTTATGAGAAGTATTGAAGCATGAATTACAAATAACATCATCTAATGGGTATTGAAAATATTGTTTCTGTGGATAGAGAACTATTGTCTCATGAAACGATGATTGTTCAATATTTTCCTACCACTTTTTATGGTGGTTATTATGATAGAAATTTAATTATATATTATATAAATTATATTTATTTTATATATATAGTTCTCTAATTATAATTTATAACATTACATTTTTCTTTTCATGTTTATAATTAGGATAATTTCATTTGAGGAAGTGTAGAATACCAGCCCCTCGATGTGATTTGACTCGTTCATGCTATACATGGAACATATATATGGTGGAATTAATGAAATTATGTAACATATATAATATATATATTACACTGGAATTATTTTATACTAAAGTATCATTTATTTATCATCCCTTTAAATATTAAATAATTAAATTAGTGATTCATGTGTACGTACGACTTACCATCTTCTTGAACAGTGTATTTCATTTATTATATCCGAATGCTATGGACTATTCCAAATACATAAATACTGAATACCTTTGATAGTTATGATATCTAAATCATGAATATAAATCTGTAGATAATGTACGTTTAACCACATGGAAAATTTTTAATTATTACCTGTTCAATTTTTACTCTCGTTCTGATCATCGAAAAAATGTTTGATATGAACTCAAATAATTAACTAAATGTTATATCAAAGTAATAAGTGATATAAGAGGAATAATAATATTTAAAATGGTTTTGAATCAAGTATAAATTAACATATATTTATTATTCGTGATTAACAAGGAACATACGAGGCAAGTCAGACTTGGGGAAAGGGACTTCCCTTCAATCTCCTATCATTGAGGAATATTTTGATAATATACACTTTTTCTGTTGGAAAATGTACAATGAAACCCTTAAACTTTTAATTTCAATCAAAGGGAATATATTTTCTATGAATTGATTTACTAAATGACCAAAATAATGTTTTTTAACATATATAGTGACAATGACCATTGCTTCGATGCAAGCATTATTTGATATTTGGATTCCTTAACGAGTTCGGATGTTTTTAATGGAAATAAATATCATATTCCATTTTTAAATATATTTCAATTAAAAATGGTTTTGAAAATGGATATTACTATTTAAATATCTTGAAATTATTTATTATGATTGAAAATGAAATTTTATGATTGAAATGTTGATATTTTCAATCTTTTATATGTGTTGATTATATAATGGTACTTGTACATTTGACAGGTGGTTACGTGAAAACCCAAATGTATGCGGTCATGTGAAAAACTATGGATCGGTTCTTACATTATAACCTCAAATGAATTGGGTATAGAAGTTGGCCACATAGAAATTCTATTTGTGATAATTATTGGTGGTAGTCGACTGTATGGTTATTTCATTAAGTATGAATATGTCCGAAGATTACATTTTACATATTATGTGTTCTTTCTATGGGTTTTATGGTAATATTTTGGTTAAAAAAGGGTTTGAAATAATATTTTATTCGATGAAAAATATTAACTAATTCATAATGGTGACAATTATTACATTTTGATAAAGTATTCATGGTTTACATATTTTTTTGAAAACTAATAATTTTCATTCATTATATATCCCTTACTGAGATTTTTATGACTGTCACATGTTATTAAAATGTTTTTCTTCGGAAAAAATTTTAATTGGGACAAGGATGTGATCTAGGAAAAGAAATTCCATTTTAAACATGTAGCTAAACATGTTTTATTATTTTTAAGAGTTTTTATTTTTTTTAATTGGATACTAAGTAGATGTCTCTACATGTAATATTCAAGTTGTTATAAATATGTTTTGACCTAATTATATATTTCATTAAAAAATACAAGATCCTCAATGTAAATACTATCTAAATTCATGATTATATAATGTCTATGTTTGGGGCCTTATAGATGTAATGAAGAAAAAAAGTTTTCTATTATAATTTTTTTATTGAAAATCATAGAAAATAATTTTTTTATTATTTATCTCTCCCTTATCAATCTATAATATAATATATTTTATTTTAATTCATTCCATATGTTCAAATAGATGTTATTTTATAAAATTATTTTTAATACAATATTTATTTAATTAATGGTCATAATTATAAAAAATGTTTGTTTTTCAATTGATGGTCATTTTTAAAAAGATGAATTTCCTTTCAGGAATCATACATTCTGATGTAGGATATTACAAATTTATTAGCATAAGTGAATATAATATTACATTATTTAATTTTATTAAATTAATTTAATGGAATTAATTATGAAAATATTGAGTGATACAACATGAGTATTTGATAGGACATAATATTTGAATAAATAATTTTTTTCATTCAGCGCTTAATGTGAATGTGGTTCAGTAAATAGGCTTCTAAATTATTATTTTTTTCACTAGTGGAGGGCCATTGTGATTTTTTATATAAAAATACTTTAATATATATACAAATTAAAATATGTGGGAGGACCACACCATAGTAATAAATTTAAAAAAAATATGGTTTATAAGAATCAAAGAAGGAAATATTTTGTAGGTGATGAGTTTATCACCTAATAATTGTATTGAGAACATTTTCATTATTCATTGATCAATTCACGTAAAGTATAATTATAATAATATTGATAAAATAGGAATTATTTTAAAGTAAATTCTCTGCATATATTTTTATGGATGAAAATGGTTTTCAATTTATATTAGTAACACATAAATATATCATTAACATTTAACGATCTGTAATTTTTTATTAAATTTTAATTTCACATTTATAACACTGTTATCATTTCACTTAAATATTTTTTTAATTTAAATAAATATATAAGATTCGTTATAAATCATTTAAATTAGAACATTATCTAAAATGATTCAAAAAACATCAATACAAAAAAATTTATTTTGAAAATTAATTATTTTTTATTATTTTAATCTAAAAAATATTGTATTTTGAAATAATATTCTATTATTTATAACATATAAGTTTTCTTGATATAACCATATAATTCTGTTACATGAAGCTAATTATAATATTTATTATGATATGACTAAGATAGAATAGAACACCATTAAGGGTGGAGACAATTTTATAGTCGATAAAAAAATTACATTCAGACATTATTTAATATCACTTTTTAGTGTGTATAGATTTTGATGGTGAAGATGTAATGGTGGGAGAATGTGTGAGAAAGAGCCACCATGAAACAAGGGTGAATACTTTCCTCCCAAACAATTTTTTTCATGTGGATCATCCCATGTGTGCAATGGTCTTAATCACAACAATGATGTTTTTATTTTATTAAAAATAATATCCATGAGAGGATCATGGAGATGAAACCAAGAACCTCATATAAGAAATAGTTACAAGAAACATCATGTTGAACAATATTCACTACTCTGACATCAACATCCATTAAAATTTTGATTGGTTATGCACCATTGTATTTCTAATAAAATCTATTGTAATTACGCCATGCATTTAATGTTATAATGAATGGTATGGTAACTAAAAATATTATAAAATCTCAAGAAAAATAGTTCACGAAAGAAAAACATCTATTTTATTTTCAATCATGTATTTTTGTGTGACTGTTTCACACACGAAATGACTTCCATAATTGAGAGATAATGAAAATAAATAAATAATATGTTTGAGCACAATTTTGGATAGATTTATTGAATTTTATTATCAATTCCAAATCAACTCACACTATTAAAAAAAATGAAATTATATTCAGTTACTAAGTGGTTTTTAGAAACTTCAAGAATCATTTTATATTTGTTTTTAGAAACATCATGAAACATTTTGTTTCTATTTTTGTTGTTATTTATAATTTACATATTTTTTTTAAAAAAAATCATTTAAAATATTTTTAAAGAATTAATTTTTATTATATAATTGTTACAAATAATATATATATATATTGTTTGTTTCATTACAATTTATCATTTATATTTTACATTTTTTAATAGTTTTTATACATAGAAGAAAAATTTCTCTAATAATTATGATTCATTATAATACTCCCACTATTTATAACATAACTATGGATGTACTAACACATCGATCATCAATATTTACATATATTAATATGTTGTTAAATTTTATTTAACATATATCTGTAAATATTTTTTGACCATTACGCAACAACTTCCTAGAAGGCCACTCATATAAACATTACCCTCACTAATTCTCGATTAACACTCAATGTAATTACCACTCCTTCAAATGAATTTACCTATAAGAATATGTCGATAAATGTTATATAACCAATTAGAAAAATAATTTTAAAAAGTAAAAATGAATGAAATTAAAAATATACTATTAATTAAAATTGATTAAAAATTATTAATTAGAAATATTATCAATTTTCAAAAATATTTTATTAATTTACAACAAATTAATTTAATAATATAAATTATTAATATAAATTAATTAATAAAAATAATAAGCAATTAATATGAAAAAATCAACATTATATAAGTAATTCAAAATTTAAATAAAATATAATTAATAATTAATGAAGTACAATTAATAACTACTAATTAATAGTTACCTAATAAGAATTAATAAATTATTAATAATTATAAAAAATGAATAAAAAATAACTAAAATTATTTAATAAATGATAAATAAAAACAAATAAAAAAAAATCAAAACAATATTTTAGTAATTATTAAAAAATATTTATACATAAATATTAATTAATAACATTATTTTATCATTTAATTAATATAATAAATACTAAAAAATATAAATTCGTCCAATGATGATTATTATAAAATATATAAATAGTAAACAATAATTCATAATTAATAAGTAATAATGATTTTAATTAATTATATTTAACTTAATATTAAATATTAGAAATAATTATTTAATATTTAATTAATTATATTTAATTAATAGTAAATATAAATTAAAAATTCATTTATAGTAATTAATAATTAATTTGATATTAATTTTTTAATTAACGTAATATTATTAATATTTAGCAACGATTTTGACCTCCATTTTATGACAGTAGTTTTCTTAAATCTATTTTGAGTTCGAGATTTTTCTCAAAAAATGCCTCTAAAATTTAAAAAAATTCCTTTTTTTAGTGGGTTTCAAACCCAATAATAAAAACAACAAATAAATTATATTTTTGTAATGTTTTATTTCTTCAAATATCTATGGAAGACATGTTATGTAAGTAACAGGTACATCATGGCACAATTGATGTCACCCCAACCCATGTAGCATGTTGATGGGGTCTAAATTATTACAATTTCATAAGATAAATGAATTCTATACTATTGATCTTAAAATATTAGTACTCTTGTTAAACTATAAATATAAAATATTTCCAAATTATATATAAAAAAATTACAACATAATTTATTTTTACACTACGATTTTGCCTCTATGATATCCTATCATATCAATCATAGTAAACATCATGGATTCCTTGGAATGGAATCAAAATAAAAGTGATATCTGATTATTTGTAAGGGTTATGTACATTGGTAGCTATCATGAATCAATATGAATAATCCATATGGAAAATTAAATTTTTGAACACCCATTCCATTGAATAAATATACTAATAATGAAATCCATCGAGAGATAACAATATGGTGATTATATCATGGATAAATATATAATTAATAATCATTTTTTATGAAATATAGCATAAAACACATTCAAATTAATCAGTATCATGGTTATCATTACAAAATAATGAAATGCATCCAGAGATGATATCATAGTGAAAATATCTTGGATAATAATAACTGAATTATTAATGAAGGTATGGAATAATAATTTTAATATCATGTCTTTTGATCATTATAACAATAATGTCAAGATATATCCTCCAGACAGATTAAACCTGATCGTAAAAACCCGTTTAACTAATTCTAGAAAACTGATTAACATCATGGGATATGTCGAAGCGTCGAGGGGATATTTATGAAAAGGACCTACCCAGATCTGCATGTCCAAATCCAAACACTTATTATGAATAATCATTTTATTTCAAAAACAATATCCCTTAGCATAAAATATTTTAATTTAGAATAGAATAAAAATTTATCAATATTTTATAGCTAGTCATATATTGTCCAAAGTAGAAAAAGATAGGTATATATGAGATATGGTTTAAGAAATTAATGTATCCCTGATACAATTTATAGATATTTGGGAGAAATTTAATTTCGAATTATCAATGTAATGTAAGTAATTCGTCTGAATGATAATGACTACAATAATGAATTAAGGAAGTGAATGTTAATACTTTCACTTTTCAAAATGATCATAATCCATACATAAAAAGAACAAGGATACTATAAACCTAATATATACCAATTTGCGTAAAATTAATGTGTTTTTTATTGATAATAAAAATACCATAAAAATATTCTTTAAAAAATTCATAAGGAAAATAATATATTCACATCGAAAATAACAATTTAAAATTAAACCTTCCAAAATTAATTAGAAAATATTATTAATTGAAAATAAATTTTGAAAATTATTATTGATTCATTAAAACAATTTACTAGTCTTTAAATATAGAAATATTGTTCATTCCATTGAGGATATAACATAGATTCCGTTTATGCTTTCAATAAAATGTAAATTTGTATTAATTTCTAAATTACATGAATTTTCCTTAAAAATATATGGAAAAAATAAGTAAAATTATCCTTATAAAAGAAATTTTATAATATAAAATTCATTTTTGAAAAACTTATTATAAAACATTGTTTTATAAGATAATTTATTTTGGACCAATGAGAGAAATGAGGTTAGATTTTATTAATACATTTTCCCAATAATTTTAGTTACCACTATGTGATATATGGTAATATTACATGAAACAATTCATTGATTAAAAGAGAATTATAAACATAAATAAACTATTCAATAATTACAAAATAATTTCCGTCAACTAAAATTCAATCATAAACAATCATGATTAAAATGATATTCTGAAATAAACACCTATAATGATAATTAAATTGATGATATAATTAATCATTGAATCTATTATTTTAATAAAATATATTTCTACATGAAATAAATTGAAATAAATTTTTTTATAATCATAATTTATTAATAAAATAGTCATTGATAATTCATGATGATAAATAATTAATATAACCCAATGAACATATAATTAGTTATATAATTCATTACCACATAGTAAAATTTTTATAAAATAAAATTGGATTAAATAACTCAACATAAAATTTTTAATACAATGAATTATTAATTATTCATGATATCAAATGTTAAAGGGGTGTTATATATTCCATAAAAAAAAATTGGTATAGCATTTCTTTATGCATTAATTAAGGGAAATTGAGATGAAGTTTATTCAATCATTCTCTCTATTGGTCGATAATGGTATAAAAACCATTATAGTGGTTTAAAAACATTTATTATATTACAATATTACTAATTTCATGTTTATATTTTAATATATGATCATCTTGTAAAATTTAATCCCTCATTAAATTATAATCATTTATTATTTTCATTGTTTTGGTTGTTAATTGAGCTATTTTATTCTCTGCGTTTCATCATGAATGATCTAGTTCATGGACATATTAAAAATTTATATCATCTCTATAATATTAATAATTTAATAATTATAATATTTATACATCAATTGTTCATTTAGGGCCAATAAATAAAAATTTCTAGAAAATTGATGTATGTTACGATCATAGAGACGTTAGGTTATACATATGCAAGGGCAAGATTTCTATTTTTTAATTTTTGTCATGGAACTATGGAAAGTAATACTACATCATTATATATTGATCATGATACCATATTATTTATTTTAATAATCTTATTAAATCTCTTATGTGTTGTGGTAAGAATCATATATCCACAATGCATCGTGAAGGTGGTTGTCCACACGTATAGGAACATTTTCATCACCATTATGTGAGTTAAAAATTATGAATGAAAAATATATATTGTCATTTCAAATTTATATATATTATATGAACATAATAATTATTACTTTTTTATCACATATATTCATTATGCTTATCCTTATTACATTCTATTTAATGTCTTTGTGTAAAAGAAATTGCATCTCTTTGTGAGGTCGTTGTCTGTAGTACACTATCGTTGTTATCGTATACCCTTCAAAATGGAATATAAAAATTTTATATACGATATAATAAATCTATAGGTACAATTTTATCATGAATATAATAGATAATGTAAAACCCCATGTTTTAACGTACCTTTTTTCCTTGAATAAATTAAATTTTTGTTCCGACTTTACGAAGTACCAAGTCAAAAATTCCATTAACATGGAATCTACATGGATTACACTACCCCGAAGATTGACTCGTCATATGTTACATGAAAAACCTATTTCATATATGTTACACACAAATATGGCTTTGAAAATATTAAACACAACAATTTTTTGGTGTGCATTATGCTAAAAATTCATGCTTTGAGGAAACATCAATTTCCTAGTAATATTATTAAAATTAGATAATTATAACCTCTCTGTTAAAGTTAGTTATATTAATAGTAATAATTATTTTTAATTATTTTTTTAATTTATTTATAAATAAAACATCATGATAATGAAATATATAATTTTTGGTAAAGTCTTTATTTGTTTAAAAATACCATTTTCTAAAATGAACTATATTTAGTGTCCTTATATGAAAATAATAAATTTAAATATAGAAACATTTATAAACTTTATTTGATAAAATAAAATTTATTTTTTAATTGTGTGATTTTTCTAAGAAACATTATTCTAGAATGAATAGTGAAAAATATCATATATTTATTCAATACTGAATGTTTATATTATTTATTTATAAATTTTAATTTTATTTTAAATTTGTTACATTTTTTAGTAAAATAATATTTTTATCAATTAATATAATTTAGTTCATTGAGATCAATTTCACATTATACATGGTTATAAAAACAGTGCAACCTTTTGAATGTATTTAGAATAAAAACCTACAAAGTTAACCCAGCTAAGTGATAAATTTTAAATTAATTTCCACCAGTTATTTGATTATAACTAATAAAATCGATTCCATATATGGAATTAGAATAAATTATAATTTTTTAAAAAAAATCCAACTATGTTTTTCACCCCGAATATTTGTGAATGTGATTATAATTAATTACTATGATTAAGAGAACAATTACATTTACAATGTACTAAACCTAAAATTTAAGCCCCAAAACAACTAATAAACATTTCATAAAGCATTTTTAATACAATTATTCCCAAATTATCCTTCCATTATTGAGTTTTTTGGGGGTTTTATGGATTTTGTTTTTTTTATGTGGGTATAACTATTTTTTAAATGCAATGTATACATTCCCAACCCTATAAATGGCCACAAAAATTCCATCTTATTCACAAGACACTAACAACATATATTTGGCCATGATATGACCAATAAACTTTAAATAATTCTTATATTCCCCATATATACCTCCCATTAGGATTAAATGAATCCCAGGAGGTATTTTTTCATAAAATAGTAGGACTTTCCTGATTAAGATGTAATGTTTTCTCTCTAGATCCTTTCTTTTATTTTTTATCAACCCCTCCACTCTCTTTATCCCATTCTTGTATGACAACACAAGTATCTTCAATATACTTTTATGTTTTTATGGTATGGTCTCCACATACACATACACACACATCTATATAATGTTTAATAAACATAATATTTATGTGTACCGTGAACTACCACCACACTAAACAATGACCGTTAAATTTTCCACTACCACTACTCATGGGGGGAAATTATGATGGATAAAATATTAATATATTTCATATTATAAAATAATTATTTCATTGTGATTTTTTATTACTTTTTCAACCAATATCTTTTTAAATTTCAATTTGGTGTAACGATGATAATTTCGTTTCAATAAGTGTGGGCTACCACCCTCTAAAAGTGATTTTATTCATTCAAATTATACATGAAATTTATTAATTATGTGTATAGTGAGAATATATGATATATATGATAAACTAATTCTTTTTTAATAATGACATATATACAAATATTTCAACAAATTTAGTTTACCTTCATTCATTAAATTTAAAAAATGGAAACATCATTCATCCGTACATAAAAAACATACCATCTCTATGAACGGTGTGTTTGATTTTGTACTTATATTATATATAAATTAATATAATACACATTTATTGAATATATATGATATTTATATCCTATTTTTAATTATTGAATCACGATATAAGTAAATGTACGAAGGTTATAACAAATTAAGGCACATAGGAAGAACAAAAAAGATATTAGTCGACGTGAAACAATAACATAATATTGTTAACATGAGGGTAATATATGCCCATGATAAACCAAATATGGGTGGTTACATTATAACTTACAATGAATTGCGTATAGAATTTGGCCACATGTAAATTCTATTTGTGAGAATTATTGGTGGTAGTCGACTGTATGGTTATTTCAATAAATATGATTATGTCCCAAGATTACATTTTACATATTATGTGTGCTTTCTATGGGTTTTATGGTTATATTTTGGTTACAAAAGGGTTTGAAATAATATTTTACTCAGTGAATAATATCAACTAAAACATAAAGGTGAAAAGTATTACATTGTGATAAAGTATTCATGGTTTACATGTTGTTTTAAAAAATTACAATTCTCATTCATTATATACCCCTTACTGAGCTTTTTATGTCTGTCCCGAGTTATTAAAATGTTTTTATTATAAAAAAAATGTAATAGGGTCAAGGATGTGATCTAGAAAAAGAAATTCCATTTTAAACATGTAACTAAACGTGTTTTCTTATTTTTAAGAGTTTTTATTTTGTAAAAAAAATGGATACTGAGTAGATGTCTCTAAATATAATATTCAAGTTGTTATAAATATGTTATAACCTAATTATCTATTTCTTTAAAAAATACAAGATCCTCAATGTGAATATAATCTTAATTAATGATCATATAATGTTTAATATATGGCCCCGGCCTTAAACCTTACTTAATCTGGAATTAAATGACTAATTCACATAGAGGATATTTTCAGGTTTAGAGTTTTAGAGAATTAGGTCATAACAATTACACATCAAAAGATTACATAGTAGACACTTCTACTAAGTTTCCATAAAATAACTAAAAAAAACTCTTAAAAAAACATGTCTAGTTCCATGATTTAGATATCATGTCTTTCCATGAACCCATCCTTGAGCCTATTCATCTTTATGTCCCGTGGAAAACTTTTCAAAAACATGGGATGAGCATTAAAATCCCAGTAAAGGATACACAAAGAAGTAAAACTGTTAGTTTTTTCAAAAAATTTGTAAACCATGAATACTTTACCAAAGTAATACTTTTCACCTTTATGAAGTAGTAAAAACTATTCATGGAATAAAAGACAATTACTAACCCTTTTGTAACCAAAAGATTACCATAAAACCCATATAAAGAACACATAACATATAAAGGAAACTTGGGACATAAACATACTTAAATGGAATAACCATATGGTCTACTTCCACAAATACTTAATGGAATAGCCATACGACCAAATTTCATACCCAATGCATTAGAGGTTATAACGTAACCACCCGTCCTGGTATTCACGGCACCACCCGTCATATGGTTTATCACGTAACCACCTGTAAAATGTCCAAGTACCATCATTACACATAAAATATTGAAATTATAAACATTTTAATAACAACATTTCATTTTCAATCACAATAAGTTATTCTAAGATATTGAATTAATCAATCCATTTTCAAAACCCATTTAAAAGAGATTTTTTAATCAAAGTGTCCCTTACCACTTTGAAGATTTTAATGGAATTATAATTTTAAAACATTAATGTCCACATAAATAAATACTGAAAACCATTTTGAAAACATGGACATTTATGATAAATATTTAGAATAATGAATCATTAAAACATTTAAAACGATATTTTTGTTAAAGTTTTTTTTTTAAAAAATGAGAGACAGTTGATTAAAAATAATTGCGGAATAAAATTTAATCCGAGATTTATAATATCATGAGAATAAAGGGATTCAGGATATAATATGTCAAAGGGCAGTATACACACCATATAAGAGTGAATTGGTGCATAACAACAATGAAGTATCAATGGAAATGTAAATTGAGATGAAATCAATTATAAAGATGGTATCCTTAAATTTAGGATAAATATATCACATAATTATGTGTGAGAAATATAAATACACCCAATATAAGTGGATATTAAGTGTGAAACAATCATAGGTAATTCACACATAATCATGGAAAAACAAACTAATGATATAGGTATTTACCTTAATGAAATGAGATTGGGTTATTATTTCCCATACAAGTTCGTACGAATTTATCAATCAGATGATAGTGTGTATAAATAGTATATATACACAAAGGTTTCTGGAAATTACAACATAGAGATTCCACACATAATCTTGACATAATAAAATCAAGAAGTAGAGGTTTAACCCAAAGAATTGAAAGTGGGTTAAGAAGTTCCCTTATAGAAATCCGACAGCCTAACGACGTCACTTTAAAATTCAGAAAATGAGTTGATGAGAGAGAAAATGGTATCTCATCACATGGACATAAAATTTACATAAATAAGGATATATAAGAACATATCCCAATATAATAGTATGTGAATTAAAATACATAACATAAGTAGTCTTTTAAAAAGAGGAGGGTGAAAGGTCCCCTTACCGAGTTGGGTAACTTTTGAAACGTACACCCCATAGACGAAGGGTCATTAAATGAAGATTTAAATACCCATAAATGAAATTATATTACACAAATAGTATAATAATGGGCAGTACATACACCAATAAAATGAAATAGTGGCAAAGGTTGCATAAATGTCACAGGAATAAAAGTGAGATTAAAAATCCCTTACGAAAACTCGGCAGCCTAACGGCGCCACTTAAAACATCCAAAAATGGATTTATGAGATCAAATTGGGTCTCTAAAATTATGAACATAAAAATTACAGTATGAGTAATATAAAGGAACATCCCCAATCATAATAATGATGAGCTTAAAAAAATGACATAAAAGAGAGTACTTAAAAAGAAAGAGAGAGGTTGGATCCCTTACCTCGTGTCCGACATGACTCGATCGTTCTTTAATATCCTGAATAATAAAATTTGGAAAATTTATAATTTCATAAGGAAATCCTTTAAATATTATTATTCAGTTCATATCACATATTATAATGTTGTAATAATTGGTTAATAAAGTGAGTTCATATCAGATGTTTTTGTCGATGTTCGGTACATGAGTAAAAATTGAACTTGTTGGAAATGAGTTTTCCATGTAGTTATAGGTACATCATATCCAGAGTAGTATTGATGTTTTAAATATCATATATATCCAGTATATATTAATTTTATAGTATTCGAAAGAATTTGGAAAAAAAATTAAAAGCACTGTTCATGGAGACGGTAGCCCGTACGTACGCATGAACGGTACTTTCATTTTTTTCATATTAATGGAATTAAAAAAATGAGAGATATATATATTATAATTCCAGAATGATATCTATAATTTAGATGTAATATATTACATATATATCCATTATATATATGTTCTTATAATAGTACAAAACATTTGGAGGTACGAAATGAAATGTACCGTTCATGAAGACGGTAAGTCGTACGTACGCATGAACGCTACATTCATTTATTTTTTTTGTATTAAATGGAATGAAATAATAATTATATAAAGTTATATTATAATTCCATTAGTATATCATATTTAATTCCATTAATTCCATCCTTTATAAGTCCTCCATATGGCATTAACGAATCAAATCACTTTGAGGGGCGGTAGTCTGCACATCCTAAAATGAAGATATCTCGTTTACCCATAATTGAAACCATTAATGTATTCCATAAATGAAAAATACATAAGAATAAGGAAAACATAAACATATTATATATCATATATAAATATAGTGAAATCTTAATGGCCACCATTGAAGGTGTTAAAAGAATATTGAACAATCATCGTTTCGTGAGGCAGTAATTCGCCATCCACAGAAACAGTCTCTTCATTAACCATTAGACGGAGGTGTGTGAAAGTGTAGATATAATACTTCTTATAAAAACTTACTAGTATATTTTAGATACTGCTGTTGTTAAAAAAAGTAATAAAAATAGTTTAGGGGTTTGGAGAAGAAAAATAAGACAAAAGAACACAAGGGAAGACATTACCTTTAAATCGGGTAACTCTCTTTGATTTGAGCTCAAAGGCATCCTTGGAAAGTATTATGCCCAATGTGACACTTAAATGATGAAGAGAGGGGTATGGAGAGATGAAATGGTCATGGTTTGGCCGAGCCAAAGGCTTGAGATGATTGTGTAAGGTGGTAGAGGTGGGGGCCTTTTATAAGAGGAGAGGAGGGGTACTCTTGGAAAGTTATAAAATATTACTTTATTATAAACTTTTTTTCGGATTTAAAATGTCCAAAAAGGATATATTTCCAGGATAAGGTAATAAGGTTTCGATATACACCCATAGAATAGGTTTGTGAGAAGTGTAAGACTTATATTTCACCCTATCATATCATTTTATTTAAATCATTCATTTATGAGGTAATCACTGCATCATCACGGTGTCATAAATAAATTAATTTATATAATGTATAATAATTATAAAAAATATATCATGAATTATTAAATCTTCTTATCTTTCTAATTAATATTTATAGTCAAAATTATTACTTGTATAACCCCATTTAAAATTTTTTTTAGTAAAACAACTCACATTTGTGACATTTTTATTTTAACTTTAAATAAAAAGTTATTTATGTAATTTTCCTACCAAAGTGGCTCCATGTGGTCCCCAAGACGACCCATGTATTTTCCTGGACTTCCATTACACATCCAATGAGGGTAGGACAAGTGTCTAGGTCATTTCATATTTTTAAAACATTATTTTTACCATAAATTACACTAATTACCTTTAATCACGATTAATAAAACATAAAAGTTACTATTCCCAAAAAATTATTTTAATGTCATTGAACCACATTTTACTTCTTAATGAAAACATTGTATGTCGGATTTTTTAAAATAAAATCACAGAAGTGGAAAAGTTTAATTTAAACAAAATATCAGTTTCTTTAACTACCACTTAGTGGTTTCACTATTCATCTAATATGGAAGTTTTTCACAAAAATACAAAAATTTCCCCATAATCTATATTTGAGATTCTGAATTAAAAAATGATATCTATTTTAAAAAATTAAAAACATATAAGTTAAATTAATTAATTTAATAATTAATTCCCGCTGTCAGAGCAAATCGAGTGTTTTTATGAAACAATAAGTATCAAAAGATTGACACTAGTTTAAGTCCAATTTCAAGATGAAATTAATTCCAACGACCAATATTGGATTAAATGGTAAAAATATATTCTAATTTAAATTTAAAACCAATTCAAAAGATAATCTAATCATATAAATAAATTAGATTGAAAAGAGGTTTGGAATTAAAATAAAACATTTTTCACTACTCATTAAAAAATGAGCTTTATCGGAAAAATACCAAAAATTTACACAAAGTAAATTTTGATGTCCCGATTTTAATGAAGAATTTTCTTTTTTAAAATATAACACATAAAATTGTCAAAAAGGGGATTCAAAAGAGGTTTGACATCAAAAGGTGGTTAATCGGCCTTTTAAAAAATATTAGAATGTTTACGCTTAAAATTAGATTCATTCGAATTTTTAATCCTCTAACATTTATTGTAAAAAGTAAAAATATTTGACAAACATATATAATAAATTTTTAGTTAGTTATGTTCATTACTTCCATTACAATGTCTAGGCGTTAACTAAAATTTAAAATAATATTATTTTATTTTTAGAGTGCAACATAAGATTTCCAAGAAACTCGTTGTTGCGTATTGGGTACGCTATCGAGCATAACGTCCCATTTAAAGTTATATTAATATTTTATTCACAAATATGGATAAATGTGAAAATTTTATATTCTTTATTTACCTAGGGTGTTACATCCTTCCCCCCTTTTGAGAATTGTGTCCTCGCAATTTTAAAATTGGGCTTGGAAACTTCATTGAAAATCCCACATCGGAACAAGAGTCAGTAAAACAATCACTTTAAAATAAAGAAAGATAAGTACAAAGGTCACCAGAGTTAACTCATACTAGGATTCCATGTAGTAAAACATGGATATGGAGGAAAAAACAAAGGGTCATGTTCTGAGGGAGAGTGATAGTAAACATTTCTAGGAGAAAGTTAACCATAAGAAAATAACAAACTTGTGATGGGTTAAACGGTACTCGATTCCAAAATAGTAAAAGTTAACAGACAACATTTTTTTTAAGTTACTCTTCATTGAGGAATTTATTTTTGAGCTTAACTAAATCATAATGAAACATACTTGTCATGTAGACTGTCAACATTTACTAGATTCCTTAATCAAACTCATATTTTCTCCAAAAGACAAGTATTTAGGAAGACTTGTTCGCATTAAGAGTACTATAATCAACTTCTTGAGAATCGCCTAATCCACAAAAGAGAACTATATATTTCCCATGTCTTTAGATGAAATCCAAAACCAAAAATTGTTAGAAGAAGATCCACAATTGAATAATCCTATATAAAAAATAAAATATATTCTTAATCTCCAAAAATTTTCCAACAAACCCAATGTTCATCGAAGACCATTAGATAAAAAATTTGTCCATAAATTTCATCAAAGTAAACCAAACTAATATTGAAAACCAAATATTTGAAAGATTTAATGAAATAGTCTTCCAAGATACAAATTAACATTTATCTCCAAATAACATCAGTTTCTCTTAAAGTCTCATATTGAAAAGTAATTAACCTAATCACACATCCTCCATGATAGGTTAATAATTTCTATAGATAACCCAAAATAAACTTAATATTGATTCCTAAAATCATCTAAATAAAAAGAATTAGTCAAACTAACTAGGGACTTCATGGTGTTGAGTGGTAGGTGATAAATACCAGTCACACTTTGGTTGTGGGTACGATTCCCACAGCTTTGTCTGACACGACGCATTGTCACACGGTCTGCGTGTTGTCCTTTTTCCAAAACCACATAATTCTTAAAACATTCCCCAAAATGATATAAAATCTTCAAAAATAATAATAACATATTTTAACCTCATGTTTATCTCATGCCTTTCATTTTCCATCATAATAGATAATAACCCATAATTACCTCAAATGTAAGGATCATATAAACCCTAATGGTTACCTTTATAATTATTACCTGAAATTCCACATCGATTGGTCATCTCATACATGATGCATTATAGAACATACCAAGGTACAAGTGGTTTATTATGACTCATTGATAGTTGGTTTAGAACAACCACAAGTTTCCTCATTGAATACCCCATTTCATCCAGTCTCTTAATCACAGAACCACCATAGTTTCCTTCAAACCTATTGTCACTTTGGTTCCTGCTAGATCCATCCATTCATTAAAAACAGAAATGTCAGTGTGAGTATATCAACAAAACCATCATGTACTAATGAGGAAGATAAACGCTAAGATATACTTACTCATTCACTTTATCAAAACTAGGACTCTTTCTGAAATCCTAACCATTATGGTAATGTCACTTATGCTTAGAGAATACCCTAACTTCTAATGTTATCTAAACCGACCAATGATACCAACTATAAGGCCCCGGCCTTAAACCTTACTTAATCAAGAATTAAATGAATAATTTGAATAGATGATCTTTTTAGGTTTAGAGTTTTAGAAAATTAGGTCATAACTCTTACATCTCAATAGATTACATAGTAGACACTTCTACTAAGTTTCCATAAAATAATTAAAAAACTCTTAAAAAGAAACATGTCTAGTTCCATGTTTTAGATATCATGTCTTTCCTTGGACCCATCCTTGACCCTATTCAACTTTAAGTCATGTGGAAAATTTTTTAAAAATGTGGGATGAGCATAAAAATCCCAGTAAAGGATACAAAAAGAAGGAAAACTGTTAGTTTTTTCAAAACAATAGGTAAACCATGAATACTTTACCAAAGTAATACTTTTCACCTTTATGAAGTAGTAAAAACTATTCATTTAATAAAAGACCATTACTTACCCTTTTGTAACCAAAAGATTACCATAAAAACCATATAAATAACACATAACATATAAAGGTAACTTGGGACATAAACATAATTAAATGGAATAACCATACGGTCGACTTCCACGCATACTTAATGGAATAGCCATACAACCAACTTCCATACCCAATGCATTGGAGGTTATAACATAACCACCCATCCTGGTATTCACGGCACCACCCATCATATGGTTTATCACGTAACCACCCGTAAAATGTCCAAGTACCATCATTACACATAAAATATTGAAAATATAAACATTTTAATAACAACATTTCATTTGCAATCACAATAAGTAATTCCAAGATTCTGAATTAATCAATCCATTTTCAAAAACCATTCAAAAAAGAATTTTGAATCAAAGTGTCCCATACCACTTTGAATATTTTAATGGAATTATAATTTTAAAACATTAATGTCCATATAAATAAATACTGAAAACCATTTTGAAAACATGGACATTAATGATAAAGATTTAGAATAATGAATCTTTAAAACATTTAAAACTATATTTTTGATAAAGAGTTTTTAACAAAATGAGAGACACTTGAATAGAAATAATTTCAGAATAAAATTTAATCCGAGCATTATATTATCATGATAATAAAGGGATTCATGATATAATATGTCAAAGGGAATTATACACACCATATGAGAGTGAATTGGTGCATAACAACAATGAAGTCTCAATGGAAATGTAAATTGAGATGAAATCCATTATAAAGATGGTATCCTTAAATGAAGGATAAATCTATCACATAATTATGTGTGAAAAATATAAATACACCCAATATAAGTGGATATTAAGTGTGAAAAAATTAGAGGACATTCACACATAGTCATGGAAAAACAAAACCAATGACATAGGTATTTACCTCAATGAAATGAGATTGGGTTATTATTTCCCATAAAAGTTCGTAAGAATTTATCAATGAGATGATTATGTGTAGAAATAGTATATCTACACAATGGTTTGTGGAAATTACAAAATAGAGATTCCACACATAATCTTGGAATAATAAAATCAAGAAGTAGAGGGTTAACCCAAAGAATTGAAAGTGGGTTAAGAAGTTCCCTTATAGAAATCTGACGGCCTAACGGCGTCACTTTAAAATTCTGAAAAAAGATTTGATGAGAGAGAAAATGGTATCCCATCACTTGGACAGAAAATTTACATAAATAAGGATATATAAGAACAGATCCCAACATAATATTATGTGAATTAAAAGACATAACATAAGAAGTCTTTTAAAAAGAAGAGGGTGAAAGGTCCCCTTACCGAGTTGGGTATCTTTCGAAACGTACACCCCATGGAAGAAGGGTCATACAATGAAGATGTAAATACCCATAAATGATATTATATTACAAAAAGAGTATAATAATGGGCAGTACATACACCACTCAAATTAAATAGTTGCAAACGTAGCATAAATGTCACGGGAATAAAAGTGAGATGAAAATTCCCTTACGAAAACTCGGCAGCCTAACAGCGCCACTTAAAACATCCAAAAATGGATTTATGAGATCAAATAGGGTCTCTAATAATATGAACATAAAAAGTAATGTATGAGTAATATAAAAGAACATCCCCAAACATAAGAAAGATGAGCTTAAATGAAATGACATAAAATAGAGTACTTAAAATGAACGAGAGAGGTTGGATCCCTTACCTCGTGTCCGACATGACTCGATCTTTCTTTAATCTCCTGAATAATAAAATTTGGTCAATTTATAATTTATTAATGAACTCTTTTAAATATTATTATTATGTTCGTATCACATATTATAATTTTATAAGAATTGGTTAATAAAGTGAGTTCATATCAGACGTTTTTGTCGATGTTCAGTACATGATTAAAAATGGAACTTGTTGGAAAAGAATTTTCCATGTAGTTATAGGTACATCATATCCAGAATAGTATTGATGTTTTAATGATCATATATATCCAGTATATATTAATATTATACTATTCCATAGAATTTGGAAAAAAAATTAAAAGCACTGTTCATGGAGACGGTAGGCCGTACGTACGAATGAACGCTACTTTAATTTTTTGTCAAATTAATGGAATTAAAACAAAATGAGAGATATATATATTATAATTACAGAATGATATCTATAATTTATTTGTAATATATTACATATATATCCATTATATATATGTACTTATAACAGTACATAATATTTGGAGATAAGAAATGAAATGTACCGTTCATGGAGACGGTAAGTCGTACGTACGCATGAACGCTACTTTAATTTTTTTTGTATTCAATGGAAATAAATAATAATTATTTGAAGGTATATAATAATTCCAGTAGTATATCATATATCATACCATGAATTCCATCCTTTATACGTCCCCCATATGGAATTAACGAATCAAATCACTTTGAGGGGGCGGTAGTCCGCACTTCCTAAAATGAAGATATCACATTTACCCATAATGGAAACCATGAAGGTTTGCCATAAATGAAAAATACATATGCTTAAGGAAAAATTAAACATATTACATATCATATATAAATATAGTGACATCTTAATGGCCACCTTTGAAGGTGTTAAAATAATATTGAACAATCATCGTTTCGTGAGACAGTAATTCGCCATCCACAGAAACAGTTTGTTCTTTAACCATTAGACGAAGGTGTGGGAAAGTGTATATAGAATCCTTCTTATAACAACATCCTATTATATTTAAGATACTGGTGTTGTTAGAAAAAAAAGTAATAAAAAGATTTTAGGGGTTTGGAGAATCAAAATAAGACAAAAGAACACAAGGGAAGACATTATCTTTAAATCGGGTAACTCTCTTTGATTTGAGCTCAAAGGAATCCTTGGAAAGGATTATTTCCAATGTGAGGCTTCAATGATGAATATAAGTGTGTTTATAGATGAAATGTTCAGGGTTTTGGCGAGCCAAAGGCTTGAGAGGTGTGTTTAAGGTGGTATATGTGGGGGCCTTTTATAAGAGGAGAGGAGGGGCACTCTTAGAATGTTAAAAAATATTACTTTATTATAAAATGTTTTAAGGATTTAAATGGTCCCAAAAGGATATATTTCCAGGATAAGGTGATAAGTTTTATAAATAAACCCATACAATAGGTTTTTGAGAAGCATAAGACTTATATTTCACCCTGTCTTCTCATTTTATTTAAATTGTTTATTTATGAGGTAATCACTACATCATCACGGTGTCATAAATAAATTAATTTATTTAATGTCTAATAATTATAAAAAAATATAATGATGTAGGAAATATTTTTATATTTCTAATTAATATTTAGTGTCAAAATTATGACTTGTATAAACCCATTTAAATTTTTTTTTAGTAAAACAACTCATGTTTGTGACATTTTTATTTTAACTTTAAATAAAAAGTTATTTATGTCATTTTACTACCAAAGTTGCTCCATGGGGTCCCCAAGATGACCCATGGATTTTCTTGGACGGACATGACACATAAAATGAGGGTAGTACATGTGTATAGGTCATTTCATATTATTAAAACATTATTTTTACCTTAAATTACACTAATTACCTTTAATCGCGATTAATAAAACTTAAAAGTTACGATTCACCAAAAATTATTTTAATCTCGTTGAACAAAATTTTACTTCATAATGACAACCATGTATGTAGGATTTTTGAAAATCAAATCATAGAAGTGGCAACGTTTCCTTTAAACGAAAAATCAGTTTCTTTAACTACCACTTAGTGGTTTCACTATTCATCTAATATTGAAGTTTTTCAGAAAAATACCAAAAATTCCCCCTAATATATATTTGATATTCTGAATTCATAAATCATATCTATTTTACAAAATTCAAAACATATAAGTTACATTAATTAATTTAATAATTAATTCCTGCTGTTAGAGCAAATAGTGTGTTTTTATGAAACAATAAGTATCAAAAGATTAACACTAGTTTAAGTCCAATTTCAAGATGAAATTATTTCCAATGACCAATATTGGATTAAGTGGTAAAAATATATTCTAATTTCACTTTAAAACAAATTCAAAAGATAATAAAATCATATAAATAAATTATATTAAAAAGAGGTTTTGAAATAAAATACAACATTTTTCATTATTCATTAAAATATGAACATTATCGGAAAAATACAAAAAATTTACACAAAGTAAATTTTGATGTCCCGATTCTAAATAAGAATTTTATTTTGTCAAATATAACACATAAAATTGTCAAAAAAGTGGACTTAAAAGAGGTTCGTCATCAAAAGGCGGTTAATCGACCTTTTAAAGAATATTAGAATGTTTACGCTTAAAATTGGATTCATTCGAATTTTCAGTCCTCTAACATTTATTGTAAAAAGTAAATATATTTGACAAACATATATAATCATTTTGTAGTTAGTTATGTTCATTTCTGCCATTACAACGTCTAGGCGTTAACTACAATTTAAAATAATATTATTTTATTATTAGAGTGCAACATAAGATTTCCAAGAAACTCGTTGTTGTGTATTGGGTACGCCATCGAGAATAGCGTCCCATTTAAAGTTATATTAATATTTTATTCCCAAATATGGATAAATGTGAAAATTATATATTCTTTATTTACCTGGGGTGTTACATTCTTCCCCCCATTTGAGAATTGCATCCTCGAAATTTTAAAATTGGCTTGGAAACTTCATTCAAAATCCCACATCGAAACAAGAGTCAGTAAAACAATCTCTTTAAAATAAAGAAAGACAAGTATAAAGGCCACCCGAGTTAACTCATACTAGGATTCCATATAGGAAAACATGGATATGGAGGAAAAAACAAAGGGTGATGTTCTGAGGGAGAGTGATAGTAAACATTTCTAGGATAAAGTTAACCATAAGAAAATCACAAACTTGTGATGGGTTAAACGGTACTCGATTCCCCAATAGGAAATGTTAACAGACAACATTTTTGTTTTAATTTACTCTTCATTGAGGAATTCATTTTTGAGCTTAACTAAATCATAATGAAACAAACTTACATGTCACGTAGACTTTCAGCTTTTAGTAGATTCCTTAATCAAACTCATATTTTCTCCAAAAGACGAGTACTTAGGAAGACTTGTTCACATTAAGAGTACTATAAACAACTTCATGAGAATCAAATAATCCACAAAATAGAACTATATATTTCCCATGTCATTAGAAGAAATCCAAAACCAAAAATTGTTAGAACAATATCCACAAATGAATAATCCTTTATAAAAAAAAAGAAAATCTATTCTTAATCTCCAAAATTTGTCCAACAAACCCAATGTTCAATGAAGACCATTAGATAAAAACTTTTTCCATAAAATTCATCAAAGTAAACCAAACTATGATTTAAAACCAAATATTTGAAGGATTTAATGATATAGTCTTCAAAGATACAAATTAACATTTATCTCCAAATAACATCAGTTGCTCTTAAAGTCTCATATTGAAAAGTAATTAACCTAATCACCCATCCTCCATGATAGGTTAATAATTTCCATAGATAACCCAAAATAAACATACTCTTGATTTCTAATATCATCAAAATAAAAATAATTAGTCAAACTAACCAGGTATTTCACATTGTCCAGTGGTAGGAGATAAATACTGGTCGCACTTTGGTTGTGGTTTCGATTCCCACAGCTCTGTCCGACGTGACGGGTTGTCACACGGTCTGCGTGTTGTCCTTTTTCCAAAACTACATAATTCTTAAAACATTTCCCAAAATGAGATAAAATCTTCAAAAATAATCATAACATATTTCAACCTCAAGTTTATCTCATGCCTTTCATTTTCCATCATAACATATAATAACCCATAATTACCTCAAAAGTAAGGACAATATAAACCCTAATGGTTACCTTTATAACTATTACCTGAACTTCTACATCGATTGGTCATCTCGTACATGATGCATTACAGAACATACCATGGTACAAGTGGTTGATCATGACTCCTTGATAGTTGGTTTAGAACAACCATGAGTTTCCTCATTGAATCCCCCATTTCATCCAGTCTCTTAATCAGAGAACCACCATAGTTTCCTTCAAACCTATTGTCACTTTGGTGCCTGCTAGATCTATCCATTCACTAAAAACAGAAATGTCAGTGTTAGTATATCAACAAAACCATCGTGTACTAATGAGGAAGATAAACGCTAAGATATACTTACTCATTCGCTTTATCAAAACTAGGAATCTTTCTGAAATCCTAAACATTTTGGTAATGTCACTTATGCTTAGAGAATACCCTAACCTCTAAAGTTATCTAAACCGACCTCTGATACCAACTATAATGCCCCGGCCTTAAACCTTACATAATCATGAATTAAATGAATAATTCACGTAGAGGATCTTTTCAGGTTTAGATTCTTCGAGAATTAGGTCATAACTATTACATCTCAAAATATTACATAGTAGACACTTCTACTATGTTTCCATAAAATAATTAAAAAAAATTTTATAAAGAAACATGTCTAGTTCCATGTTTTATATAGCATGTCTTTCCTTGAACCCATCCTTGACCCTATTCATCTTTAATTCATGTGAAAAACATTTCAAAAACATGGGATGAGCAAAAAAATCCCATTAAAGGATACACAAAGAAGGAAAACTGTTATTTTATTCAAAACAATAGGTAAACCATGAATACTTTACCAAAGTAATAATTTTCACCTTTATGAAGTAGTAAAAACTATTCATTGAATAAAAGACCATTACTTACCCTTCTGTAATCAAAATATTACCATAAAACCCATACAAAGAACACATATCATATAAAGTTATCATGGGACATAAAAATACTTAAATGGAATAACCATATGGTCGACTTCCACACATACTTAATGGAATAGCCATACGGCCAACTTCCATACCCAATGCATTGGAGGTTATAACGTAACCACCCATCCTGGTATTCACTGCACCACCCGTCATATGGTTTATCACGTAACCACCCGTAAAATGTCCAAGTACCATCATTAAACATAAAATATTGAAAATATAACCATTTTAATAACAACATTTCATTTCCAATCACAATAAGTAATTCCAAGATATTGAATTAATCCATCCATTTTCAAAAACCATTTAAATTAGATTTTTGAATCAAAGTGTCCCATACCACATTTAATATTTTAATGGAATTATAATTTAAAAACATTAATGTCCATATAAATAAATACTGAAAACCATTTTGAAAACATGGACATTAATGATAAAGATTTAGAATAATGAAACTTTAAAACATTTAAAACGATATTTTTGTTAAAGAGTTTTTAACAAAATAAGAGACACTTGAATACAAATAATTGTGGAATAACATTTAATCCGAGCTTTATAATATCATGATAATAAATGGATTCATGATATAATATGTCAAAGGACAGAATACACACCATATAAGAGCGAATTGGTGCATAAAAACAATGAAGTCTCAATGGAAATGTAAATTGAGATGAAATCCATTATAAAGATGGTATCCTTAAATTAAGGATAAATATATCACATAATTATGTGTGAGAAATATAAATACACCAAATATAAGTGGATATTAAGTGTGAAAAAATCAAAGGTCATTCACACATAATCATGGAAAAACAAAACCAATGACATAGGTATTTACCTCAATGAAATGAGATTGGGTTCTTATTTCCCATACATGTTCGTAAGAAATTATCAATGAGATGATTATGTGTAGAAATAGTATATCTAAACAAAGGTTTTTGGAAATTAAAACATAGATATTCCACATATAATCTTGTCATAATAAAATCAACAATTATAGGTTTAACCCAATGAATTGAAAGTGGGTTAAGAAGTTCCCTTATAGAAATCCGATAGCCTAACGGCGTCACTTTAAAATTCAGAAAATGAGTTGATGAGAGAGAAAATGGAATCTAATCCCTTGGACATAAAATTTACATAAATAAGGATATAGAAGAACATATCCCAACATAATGTTATGTGAATTAAAAGACATAACATAAGAAGTCTTTTAAAAAGCGGAGGGTGAAAGGTCCCCTTACCGAGTTGGGTAACTTTCGAAACGTACACCCCATGGAAGAAGGGTCATAAAATGAAGATGTAAATACCCATAAATGAAATTATATTACACAAAGAGTATAATAATGGGTAGTACATACACAACTCAAATGAAATAGTGGCAAACATAGCATAAATGTCACGGGAATAAAAGTGAGATAAAAAATCCCTTACGAAAACTCAGCAGCCTAACAGCGCCACATAAAACATCCAAAAATTGATTTATGATATCAAATAGGGTATATCATAATATTAACATAAAAATTACAGTGTGTGTAATATAAAAAAAATTCCCAAACATAATAAAGATGAGCTTCAAATAAATAACATAAAAGAGAGTACTTAAAAAAGAAAGAGAGAGGTTCGATCCCTTACCTCGTGCCCGACATGACTCGATCGTTTTTTAATCTCCTGAATAATAAAATTTGGTCAATTTATAATTTCTTAAGGACCTACTTTAAATATTATTATTCAGTTCATCTAACATATTATAATGTTATAATAATTGTTTAATAAAGTGAGTTCATATCAGACGTTTTTGTCGATGTTCGGTACATGAGTAAAAATTGAACTTGTTGGAAAATAATTTTCCATGTAGTTATAGGTACATCATATCCAGAATAGTATTGATGTTTTAAATATCATATATATCCAGTATATATTAATTTTATACTATTCCATAGAATTTGGAAAAAAAATTAAAAGCACCCTTCATGGAGACGGTAAGCCGTACGTACGCATGAACGCTACTTTCATTTTTTGTCATATTAATGGAATTAGAACAAAATGAGAGATTTATATATTATAATTCCAGAATGATATCTATCATTTAGATGTAATATATTACATATATATCCATTATATATATGTACTTATAATAGTACATAACATTTGGACATAAGAAATGAAATGTACCGTTCATGGAGGCGGTAAGCCGTACGTACGCATGAATGCTACATTCATTTATTTTTTGTTTGTATTCAATGGAATGACATAATATTGATATAAAGGCATATTATAATTCCAGTAGGATATCATATGTAATACCATTAATTCCATCCTTTATACGTCCCCCATATGGCATTAACAAATCAAATCACTTTGAGGGGGCGGTAGTCCGCACATACTAAAATGAAGATATCACATTTACCAATAATGGAAACCATAAAGGTATGACATAAATGAAAAATACAGAAGCTTAGGTAAAACATAAACATATTATATATCATATATAAATATAGTGACATCTTAATGGCCACCTTTGAAGGTGTTAAAAGAACATTGAACAATCATCGTTTCGTGAGGCAGTAATTCGCCTTCCATAGAAAAAGACTGTTCTTTAACCATTAGACGAAGGTGTGTGAAAGTGTAGATAGAATCCTTCTTATAAAAACATCATAGTATATTTACGATACTGGTTTTGTTACAAAAAAAAGTAAAAAAAGATTTTAGGGGTTTAGAGAAGCAAAATAAGACAAAAGAACACAAGAGAAGACATTACCTTTAAATCGGGTAACTCTCTTTGATTAGAGCTCAAAGGAATACTTGGAAAGGATTACGCACAAAGTGAAGCTTCAATGATGAATAGAGGGGTGTGGAGAGATTAAATGGGCAGGGGTTGGCCGATCCAAAGGCTTGAGAGGTGTGTGTAAGGTGGTAGAGGTGGGGGCCTTTTATAAGAGGAGAGGAGGGGCACTCTTGGAATGTTATAAAATATTACATTATTAGGAAATATTTTTAGCTTTCTAATTAATATTTTTAGTCAAATTTATGACTTTTATAACACCATTTAAAAATTGTTTTAGTAAAACAACTCATGTTTGTGACATTTTTATTTTAACTTTAAATAAAAAGTTATTTATGTCATTTTCCTACCATAGTGGCTCCTTGGGGTCCCCAAGTTGACCCATGGATTGTATTGGTCGGCCATGACACATCCAATGATGGTAGGACATGTGTCTAGGTCATTTAATATTATTAAAACATTATTTTTACCTTAAATTACACTAATTACCTTTAATCGTGATTAATAAAACTTAAAAGTTACTATTCACCAAAAATAATTTTAACATTATTGAACCAGATTTTACTTCTTAATGACAACCATGTATGTCGGATTTTTGAAAATCAAATCACAGAAGTGGCAAAGTTTCATTTAAATGAAAAATCAGTTTTTTTAACTACCACTTAGTGGTTTCACTATTCATATAATATTGATGTTTTTCAGAAAAATACAAAACATTACCCCTAAGCTATATTTGATATTCCGAATTAAAAAATGATATGTATTTTACGAAATTGAAAACATATAAGTTACATTAATTAATTTAATAATTAATTCCCACTGTCAGAGCAAATAGCGTGTTTTTATGAAATAATAAGTATCAAAAGATTGACACTATTTTAAGCCCAATTTCAAGATGAAATTAATTCCAAAGATCAATATTGGATTAAATGGTAAAAATATATTCTAATTTCACATTAAAACCAATTCAAAAGATAATCTAATCATATAAATAAATTAGATTAAAAAGAGGTTATGAATTAAAATACAACATTTTTCACTATTCATTAAAAAATGAACTTTATCGGAAAAATACGAAAAATATACACAAAGTAAATTTTGATGTCCTGATTCTAAAGAAGAATTTTATTTTGTCAAATATAACACATAAAAGTTTCAAAAAATGGATTTAAAAGAGGTTCATCATCAAAAGGTGGTTAATTGACCTTTTAAAGAATATTAGAATGTTTACCTTTAAAATTGGATTCATTCGAATTTTTGATCCTCTAATAATTATTGTAAAAAGTAAAAAAATTTGACAAACATATATAATCATTTGGAAGTTAGTTATGTTCATTCCCTCCATTACAACGGCTAGGCGTTAACTACAATTTAAAATAATATTATTTTATTATTAGAGTGCAACGTAAGATTTCCAAGAAACTCGTTGTTGTGTATTGGGTACGCCATCGAGCATAGCGTCCCATTTAAATTTGTATTAATATTTTATTCACAAATATGGATAAATGTGAAAATGTAATATTCTTAATTTACCTGGGGTGTTACATCCTTCCCCCCTTTTGAGAAATGCGTCCTCGCAATTTCAAAATTGGGCTTGGAAACATCATTGAAAATCCCACATCGGAACAAGAGTCAGTAAAACAATCACTTTAAAATAAAGAAAGATAAGTACAAAGGCCACCCGAGTTAACTCATACTAGGATTCCATGTAGGAAAACATGGAGATGGAGGAAGAACAAAGGGTCATGTTCTGAGTTAGATTGATAGTAAACATGTCTAGGAGAAAGTTAACCATAAAAAATCACAAACTTGTGATGGGTTAAACAGTTCTCGATTCCCCAATATGAAAAGTTAACATACAAAAAATATGGTTCTAAGCTACTCTTCATTGAGGAATTTATTTTTGAGCTTAACAAAATCATAATGAAATATACTTACTTGTCACATAGACTTTCAACTTTTACTAGATTCCTTAATCAAATTCATATTTTCTCCAAAAGACGAGTATTTAGGAAGGCTTGTTCTCATTAAGAGTACTATAATCAACTTCTTGAGAATCACCTAATCCAAAAAAGAGAACTATATATTTCCCATGTCTTTAGACGAAATCCAAAACCAAAAATTGTTAGAACAATATCCACAAATGAATAATCCTTTATAAAAAATAAAATCTATTCTTAATCTCCAATATTTTTCCAACAACCCCAATGTTCAACGAAGACCATTAGATAAACAATTTATCCATAAAATTCTTCAAAGTAAACCAAACTAATTTTGAAACCCAAATATTTGAAGGATTTAAGGACATAGTCTTCCAAGATACAAATTAACATTTATCTCCAAATAACATCAGTTGCTCTTAAAGTCTCATATTTAAAAGTAATTAACCTAATCACACATCCTCCATGATAGGTTAATAATTTCCATAGATAACCCAAAATAAACATACTCTTGATTCCTAAAATAATCTATATAAAAATAATTAGTCAAACTAACCTGGGACTTCACTTTGTCCCGTGGTAGGCAATAAATACCAGTCGCACTTTGGTTGTGGGTTTGATTCCCATATCTTTTTCTGACGCGACGGGTTGTCACACGATCTGCATGTTGTCCTTTTTCCAAACAACATAATTCTTAAAACATTCCCCAAAATGAAATAAAATCTTCAAAAATAATCATAACATATTTTAACCTCAATTTTATCTCATGCCTTTCATTTTCCATCATAACATATAATAACCCATAATTACCTCAAAAGTAAGGATCATATAAACCCTAATGGTTACCTTTATAATTATTACCTGAACTTCCACATCAATTGGTCATCTCATACATGATTCATTATAGAACATACCAAAGTACAAGTGGTTGATCATAAATCCTTGATAGTTGGTTTAGAACAACCATGAGTTTCCTCATTGAATCCCATATTTCATCCAGTCTCTTAATCAGAGAACCACCACAGTTTCCTTCAAACCTATTGTCACTTTGGTGGCTACTAGATCCATCCATTCACTAAAAACAGAAATGTCAGTGTGATTATATCAACAAAACCATCATGTACTAATGAGGAAGATAAACGCTAAGATATACTTACTCATTCACTTTATCAAAACTACGACTCTTTCTGAAATCCTAACCATTATGGTAATGTCACTTATGCGTAAAGAATACCCCAACCTCTAAGGTTATCTAAACCGACCTATGATACCAACTATAAGGCCCCGACCTTAAACCTTAATTAATCATGAATAAAATGAATAATTCACATAGAGGATCTTTTCAGGTTTAGAGTTTTAGAGAATTAGGTCATAACTATTACATCTCAAAAGATTACAGAGTAGACACTTCTATTAAGTTTCCATAATATAATTAAAAAAACTCTTAAAAAGAAACATGTCTAGTTTCATGTTTTAGATAGCATGTCTTTCCTTGAACCCATCCTTGACCCTATTCATCTTTAATTCATGTGGAAAACATTTCAAAAACTTGGGATGAGCATACAAATCCCAGTAAAGGATACACAAAGAAGGAAAACTGTTAGTTTTTTTAAAACAATAGGTAAACCATGAATAATTTACCAAAGTAATACTTTTCACATTTATGAAGTAGTGAAAACTATTCATGGAATAAAATACCATTACTTACCCATTTGTAACCAAAAGATTACTATAATACCCATATAAAGAACACATAACATATAAAGGTAACTTGGGACATAAACATACTTAAATGGAATAACCATACTGTCAACTTCCACACATACTTAATGGAATAGCCATACGACCAACTTCCATACCCAATGCATTGGAGGTTATAATGTAACCACCCATCCTGGTATTCACGGAACCAACCGTCATATGGTTTATCATGTAACCACCCGTAAAATGTCCATGTACCATCATTACACATAAAATATTGAAAATATAAACATTTTAATGACAACATTTCATTTTCAATGACAATAATTAATTCCAAGATATTGGATTAATCAACCCATTTTCAAAAACCATTTAAAAGAGATTATTGAATCAATGTGTCCCATACCACATTGAATATTTTAATGGAATTATAATTTTAAAACATTAATGTCTATATAAATAAATACTGAAAACCCTTTTGAAAACATGGACATTAATGATAAAGATTTAGAATAACGAATCTTTAAAACATTTAAAATGATATTTTTGTTAAAGATTTTTAACAAAATGAGAGACACTTGAATACAAATAATTCTGGAATAACATTTAATTAGAGCTTTATAATGTCATGAGAATAAAGGGATTCATGATATAATATGTCAAAGGACAGTATACACACCATATAAGAGTGAATTGGTGTACAACAACAATGAAGTCTCAATGGAAATGTAAATTGAGATGAAATCCAATATAAAGATGGTATCATTAAATTAAGGATAAATCTATCACATAATTATGTGTGGGAAAAATAAATACACCCAATATAAGTGGATATTAAGTGTCAAATAATCATAGGTCATTCACACATAATCATGGAAAAACAAAACCAATGACATAGGTATTTACCTCAATGAAATGAGATTGGGTTATTATTTCCCATACAAGTTCGTAAGAATTTATCAACGAGATGATTATGTGTAGAAATAGTATATCTACACAAAGGTTTGTGGAAATTACATAATAGATATTCCACACATAATCTTGGCATAATAAAATCAAGAAGTAGAGGTTTACCCAAATAATTGAAAGTGGGTTAAGAAGTTCCCTTATAGAAATCCGACAGCCTACCGACATCACATTAAAATTCAGAAAATTAGTTGATGAGAGAGAAAATGGTATCTCATCACTTGGACATAAAATTTACATAAATAAGGATATATATAAGAACATATCCCAACATAATAGTATGTGAATTAAAAGACATAACATAATAAGTCTTTTAAAAATAGGAGGGTAAAAGGTCCCCTTACTGAGTTGGATAACTATCGAAACGTACACCCCATGGAAGAAGGTTAATACAATGAAGATGTAAATACCCATAAATGAACTTATATTACACAAAGAGTATAATAATGGGCAGTACATACACAACTCAAATGAAATAGTGGCAAACGTAGCATAAATGTCATGGGAATAAAAGTGAGATGAAAAATCCCTTACGAAAACTCGGCAGCCAAACGACGCCACTTAAAACATCCAGAAATGGATTTATGAGATCAAATAGGGTCTCTCATAATATTAGCATAAAAAGTAAATTATGAGTAATATAAAATAACATCCCCAAACATAATAAAGATGAGCTTAAAATAAATGACATAAAAGAGAGTACTTAAAAAGAAAGAGATAGGTTGGATCCCTTACCTTGTGTCTGAGATGACTCAATCGTTCTTTAATCTCCTGAATAATAAAATTTTGTCAATTTATAATTTATTAAGTAAATCCGTTAAATATTATTATTCAGTTCATATCACATATTATAATTTTATAATAATTGGTTAATAAAGTGAGTTCATATCAGATGTTTTTGTCGATGTTCGGTACATGAGTAAAAATTGAACTTGTTGGAAAAGAATTTTCCATGTAGTTATAGGTACATCATATCCAGAATAGTATTAATGTCTTAAATATCATATATGTCCATTATATATTAATTTTATACTATTCCATAGAATTTGGAAAAAAAATTAAAAGCACCGTTCATGGAGACGGTACGCCGTACGTATGCATGAACGGTACTTTCATTTTCTGTCATATTAATGGAATTAAAACAAAATGAGAGATATATATATTATAATTCCAGAATGATATCTATCATTTATATGTAATATATTACATATATATCCATTATATATATGTACTTATAATAGTACATAACATTTGGAGATAAGAAATGAAATGTACCATTCATGGAGAAGGTAAGCCGTACGTACGCATGAACGCTACTTTCATTTCCTTTTTTTGTATTAAATGGAATGAAATAATAATGATATAAAGGTATATTATAATTTCAATAGTATATCATATGTAATACCATTAATTCCATCCTTTATATTTCCCTCATATGGCATTAACGAATCAAATCACTTTGAGGGGGGCGGTAGTCCGCACTTCCTAAAATAAAGATATCGTGTTTACCCATAATGGAAACCGTAAAGGTATCCCATAAATGAAAAATACAGAAGCTTAAGGAAAACATAAACACATTATATATCATATATAAGTATAGTGACATCTTAATGGCCACCTTTGAAGGTGTTAAAAGAATATTGAACAATCATCATTTCGTGAGGCATTAATTCGCAATCCACAGAAACAGTCTGTTCTTTAACCATTAGACAAAGGTGTGTGAAAGTGTAGATATAATACATCTTTTAAAAATATCTTACTATATTTTATATACTGTTTTGCTTACAAAAAATGTAATAAAAACAGTTTAGGGGTTTGGAGAATCAAAATAAGACAAAAGAACACAAAGGAAGACATTACCTTTAAATCGGGTAACTCTCTTTGATTTGAGCTCAAAGGCATCCTTGGAAAGTATTATACCCAAATTGAGGCTTAAAAGATGAATAGAGGTATCTGGAGATATTAAATGGTCAGGGTTTGTCCGATCCAAAGGTTTGACAGGTGTGTGTAAGGTGGTAGAGGTGGGGGCTATTTATAATAGGAGTGGAGGGGCACTCTTGGAATGTTATAAAATATTACTTTATTATAAAATGTTTTTCGGATTTAAAAGGTCCTAAAAGGATATATTTCCATGATAAGGTTATAATGTTTCGAAATAAACCCATCCAATAGGTTTTTGACATGTTTATGACTTATATTTTACCATATCTTCTCATTTTATTAAAATCGTTCATTTATGAGGTAATAACTTCATCATCACGGTGTCATAAATAAATTAATTTATTTAATGTATAATAATTATAGAAAAAAGATCATGATGTAGGAAATCTTATTATCTTTCTAATAAATTTTTATATTCAAAATTATGACTTGTATAACCCCATTTAAAAATTGTTTTAGTAAAACAACTCATGTTGGTGACATTTTTATATTAACTTTAAATAAAAAGTTATTTATGTCATTTTCCTACCAAAGTGGCTCCATGGGGTCCCTAAGATGACCCATGGATTTTACTGGTCGGCCATGACACATCAAATGAGGGTAGGACATGTGTCTAGGTCATTTCATATTATTAAAACATTATTTTTACCTTAACTTACACTAATTACCTTTAATCGTGATTAATAAAACTTAAAAGTTACCATTCACCAAAAATTATTTTAATATCATTGAACCACATTTTACTTCTTAATGACAACCATGTATGTCGGATATTTGAAAATCAAATCACAGAAGTGGAAAAGTTTCATTTAAACGAAAAATCAGTTTCTTTAACTACCACATAGTGGTTTCACTATTCATCAAATATTGATGTTTTTTAGAAAAATACAAAAAATTCCCCCTAAGCTATATTTCATATTCCGAATTCAAAAATGATTTATATTTTAAAAAATTCAAAAAATATAAGTTACATTAATTAGTTTAATAATTAATTCCCGCAGTCAGAGAAAAATAGCGTGTTTTTATGAAACAATAAGTATCAAAAGATTGACACTAGTTTAAGTCCAATTTCAAGATGAAATTAATTCCAAAGACCAATATTGGATTAAATGTTAAAAATATATTCTAATTTCAATTTAAAACCAAATCAAAATATAATCTAATCATATAAATAAATTATATTAAAAAGTGTTTTTGAATAAAAATACAATATTTTTCACTATTCATTAAAAAATGAACTTTATCAGAAAAATACCAAAAATTTACACAAAGTAAATTTTGATGTCCCGATTCTAAAGAAGAATTTTATTTTGTCATATATAACACATAAAATTTTAAAAAGGTGGTTTTAAAAGAGGTTCGTCATCAAAAGGCGGTTAATCAACCTTTTAAAGAATATTAGAATGTTTACGCTTAAAATTGGATTCAATCGAATTTTTAATCCTTTAACAATTATTTTAAAAAGTAAAAATATTTGACAAACATATATAATCATTTTGTAGTTAGATATGTTCATTCCCGCCATTACAACGGCTAGGCATTAACTACAATTTAAAATAATATTATTTTATTATTAGAGTGCAACGTAAGATTTCCAAGAAACTCGTTGTTGCGTATTGGGTACGCCATCGAGCATAGCATCCCCATTAAAGTTATATTAATATTTTATTCAAAAATATAGATAAATGTGAAAATTTCATATTATTTATTTAGCTGGGGTGTTACATCCTTCCCCCATTTTGAGAATTGCGTCCTCCCAATTTTAAAATTGGGCTTGGAAACTTCATTGAAAATCCCACATTGGGACAACAGTCAGTAAAACAATCACATTAAAATAAAGAAAGACAAGTACAAAGGTCACCCGAGTTAACTCATACTAGGATTCAATTTAGGAAAACATGGATTTGGAGGAAAAAACAATGGGTCATGTTCTGAGGGAGAGTGATAGTAAACACGTCTAGGAGAAATTTAACCATAAGAAAATCACAATCATGAGATGGGTTAAACGCTACTCGATTCTCCAATAGTAAAAGTTAAAAGACAAAATTTTTGTTTTAAGTTACTCTTCATTGAGGAATTTATTTTTGAGCTTAATTAAATCATAATGAAACATAATTACTTGTCACGTAGACTTTCAACTTTTACTATATTCCTTAATCAAACTCATATTTTCGCCAAAAGACAAGTATTTAGGAAGGCTTGTTCGCATTAAGAGTACTATAATCAACTTCTTGAGAATCACCTAATCCAAAAAAGAGAACTATATATTTCCCATGTATTTAGACGAAATCCAAAACCAAAAATTGTTATAACAAGATCCACTAAGGAATAATCACTTATAAAAAAGAAAATCTATTCTTAATATCCAAAATTTGTCCAACAAACCGAATGTTCAACGAAGACCACTAGATAAACAATTTGTCCATAAAATTATTCAAAGTAAACCAAACTAAGATATAAACCCAAATATTTTAAGGATTTAATGACATCGTCTTCCAAGATACAAATTAACATTTATCTCCAAATAATATCAGTTGCTCTTAAAGCCTCATATTGAAAAGAAATTAACATAATCACATATCCTCCATGATAGTTTAATAATTTCTATAGATAACCCAAAATAAATATACTATTGATTCCTTAAATCATCTAAATAAAAATAATTAGTCAAACTAACCATGGAATTCACGTTGTCCAGTGGTAGGCGATGAATACCAGTCGCACTTTGGTTGTGGGTTCGATTCCCACAGCTTTGTCTGACGCGATGGGTTGTCACACAGTCTGCATGTTTTCCTTTTTCCAAAACTACATAATTCTTAAAACATTCCCCAAAATTATATAAAATCTTTAAATATAATAATCACATATTTTAACCTCAAGTTTATCTCATGCCTTTCATTTTCCATCATAACATATAATAACCCATAATTACCTCAAAAGTAAGGATCATATAAACCCTAGTGGTTACCTTTATAATTATTACCTGAACTTCCACATCGATTGGTCATCTCGTAAATGATGCATTACAGAACATACCAAGGTACAAGTGGTTGATCATGACTCCTTGATAGTTGGTTTAGAACAACCACGAGTTTCCTCATTGAATCCCTCATTTCATCCAGTCTCTTAATCAAAGAACCACCACAGTTTCCTTCAAACCTATTGTCACTTTGGTGCCTCCTAGATCCATCCATTCACTAAAAACAGAAATGTCAGTGTGAGTATATCAAAAAAATCATCATGTACTAATGAGGAAGATAAACGCTATGATATACTTTCTCATTCACTTTATCAAAACTAGGGATCTTTCTGAAATCCTAACCATTATGGTAATGTCACTTATGCTTAGAGAATACCCTAACCTCTAAAGTTATCTAAACCGACCTCTGATACCAACTATAAGGCCCCAGCCTTAAACCTTACTTAATCATGAATTAAATGAATAATTCACATATAGGATATTTTCAGGTTTATAGTTTTATAGAATTAGGTCATAACTATTACATCTAAAAAAGAATACATAGTAGAAACATCTACTATGTTTCCATAAAATAATTAAAAAAACTCTTAAAAAGAAACATGTCTAGTTCCATGCTTTAGATAGCATGTCTTTCCATGAACCCATCCTTGACCCTATTCATCTTTAAGTCCTGTGTAAAACATTTAAAAAACTTGGGATGAGCATAAAAAGTCTAGTAAAGGATACACAAAGAACGAAAACTGTTAGTTTTTTCAAAAAAATAGGTAAACCATGAATACTTTACCAAAGTAATACTTTTCACCTTTATGAAGTAGTAAAAACTATTCATGGAATAAAAGACCATTACTTACCTTTTTGTAACCAAAAGATTCACATAAAACCCGAATAAAGAACACATAACATATAAAGGTAGCTTGGGACATAAACATACTTAAATGGAATAACAATACGGTCGACTTCCATACATACATAATGGAATAGCCATTCGACCAACTTCCATACCCAATGCATTGGAGGTTATAACGTAACCACCCATCCTGGTATACACGACACCACCCGTTATATGGTTTATCATGTAACCACCCATAAAATGTCTAAGTACCATCATTACACATAAAATATTGAAAATATAAACATTTTAATAACAACATTTCATTTTCAATCACAATAAGTAATTCCAAGATATTGAATTAATCAATCCATTTTCAAAAACCATTTAAAAGTGAATTTTGAAACAAAGTGTCCCATACCACTTTGAATATTTTAATGGAATTATAATTTTAAAACATTAATGTCCATATAAATAAATACTGAAACCCATTTTGAAACCATGGACATTAATGATAACGATTTAGAATAATGAATCTTTAAAACATTTAAAACGATACTTTTGTTAAAGAGTTTTTAACAAAATGAGAGACACTTGAATAAAAATAATTGCGGAATAACATTTAATTTTATCTTTATAATATCATGATAATAAAGGGATTCATGATATAATATGTCAAAGGACAGTATACACACCATATAAGAGTGAATTGGTGCATAACAACAATGAAGTCTCAATGGAAATGTAAATTGAGATGAAATCCATTATAACGATGGTATCCGTAAATTGAAGATAAATCTATCACATAATTATGTGTGAGAAATATAAATAAACCCAATATAAGTGAATATTAAGTGTGAAACAATCATAGGTAATTCACACATAATCATGGGCAAACAAAACCAATGACATATGTATTTACCTCAATGAAATGAGATTGGGTTATTATTTCCCATACAAGTTCGTAAGAATTTATCAATGAGATGATTATGTGTAGAAATAGTATATCTACACAAAGGTTTGTGGAAATTACAACATAGAGATTCCACACATAATATTTTCATAATAAAATCATAATGTAGAGGTTTAACCTAAATAATTTAAAGTGGGTTAAGAAGTTCCATTATAGAAATCCAACAGCCTAACAGCGTCACTTTAAAATTCAGAAAATGAGTTGATGAGAGAGAAAATGGTATCTCATCACTTGGACATAAAATTTTCATAAATAAGTATATATAAGAACATATCCCAACATAATAGTATGTGAATTAAAATACATAACATAAGAAGTCTTTTAAAAAGAGGAGGGTGAATGGTCCCCTTACCGAGTTGGGTAACTTTCGAAACGTACAACACATGGAAGAAGGGTCAAACAATGAAGAGGTAAACACCCATAAATGAAATTATATTACACAAAGAGTATAATAATGGGCAGTACATAAACCAATAAAATGAAATAGTGGCAAACATAGCATAAATGTCACAGGAATAAAAGTGAGATGAAAAATCCATTACGAAAACTCGGCAGCCTAACGGCGCCACTTAAAACATCCAAAAATGGATTTATGAGATCAAATAGGGTCTCTCATAATATTAACATAAAAAGTACATTATGAGTAATATAAAATAACATCCCCAAACATAATAAAGATGAGCTTAAAATAAATGACATAAAAGAGAGTACTTAAAAAGAAAGAGATAGGTTGGATCCCTTACCTTGTGTCTGAGATGACTCGATCGTTCTTTAATCTCCTGAATAATAAAATTTTTTCAATTTGTAATTTATTAAGTAAATCCGTTAAATATTATTATTCAGTTCATATCACATATTATAATGTTATAATAATTGGTAAATAAAGTGAGTTCATATCAGATGTTTTTGTCGATGTTAGGTACATGAGTAAAAAATGACCTTTTTGGAAAAGAATTTTCCAGGTAGTTATAGGTACATCATATCCAGAATAGTATTGATGTTTTAAATATTATAAATATACAGTATATATTAATGTTATACTATTCCATAGAATTTGGATAAAAAATTAAAAGCACTGTTCATGGAGACGGTAGGCCGTACGTAGGCATGAACACTACTTTCATTTTTTGTCATATTAATGGAATTAAAACAAAATGTGGTATATATATATATATTAAATTCGAGAATGATATAAATCATTTAGATGTAATATATTACATAAATATCCATTATATATATGTACTTATAATATTATATAACATTTGGAGATAAGAAATGAAATGTTCCATTCATGGAGACGGTAAGCTGTATGTATGAATGAACGCTACTTTAATTTCTTTTTTTTTTCTATTCAATGGAAAGAAATAATAATGATATAAAGGTATATTATAATTCCAGTAGGATATCATATTTAATACCATTAATTCCATCCTTTATACTTCCCCATATGGCATTAACTAATCAAATCACTTTGAGGGGGCGATAGTCCACACTTCCTAAAATGATGATATCACATTTACCCATAATGGAAACCATAGAGGTATGCCATAAATGAAAAATAAAGAAGATTCACGAAAACATAAAAATATTATATATCATATATAAATATAGTGACATCTTAATGGCCACCTTTGAAGGTGTTAAAAGAATATTGAACAATCATCGTTTCGTGAGGTAGTAATTCGACATCCACAGAAACAGTCTGTTCTTTAACCATTAGACGAAAGTGTGTGAAAGTGTAGATAGAATACTTCTTATTAAAACATCCTAGTATATTTATGATAGTTTTTTTGTTACAAAAAAGTAATAAAAAGAGTTTATGGGTTTGTAGAAGCAAAATAAGACAAAAGAACACAAGGGAAGAAATTTCCTTTAAATCGGGTAACTCTCATTGATTTGAGCTCAAAGACATCCTTGAAAAGGATTATTCCCAAATTGAGGATTCAATGATGAATAGAGGGTTTTTTAGAGATGAAATGGGAAGGTTTTGGACGATCCAACAGCTTGAGAGGTGTGTGTAAGGTGGTAGAGGTGGGGGCCTTTTATAAGAGGAGAGGAGGGGCACTCTTGGAAAGTTATAAAATATTACATTACTATAAAATGTTTTTCGGAATTAAAAGGTCCCAAAAGGAGATATTTTGAGGATAAGGTGATAAGGTTTCTAAATACACCCATCCAATAGGCTTGTGACAAGTGTAGGACTTATATTTTACCCTATCTTCTCATTTTATTTAAATCATTCATTTATGAGGTAATAACTGCATCATCACGGTGTCATAAATAAAATAATTTATTTAATGTATAATAATTATAAAAAATTATAATGATGTAGGAAATATTTTTATATTTTTAATGAATATTTATAGTCAAAATTATGAGTTGTATAACCCCATTTAAAAATTGTTTTAGTAAAACAACTCATGTTTGTGACAGTTTTATTTTAACTTTAAATAAAAAGTTATTTATGTCATTTTCCTACCAATGTGGCTCCATGGGGTCCCCAAGTTGACCCATGGATTTTCTTGGTCGGACCTGACACATCCAATGAGGGTAGGACATGTTTCTAGGTCATTTCATATTATTAAAACATTATTTTTACCTTAAATTACACTAGTTACCTTTAATCGCGATTAATAAAACTTAAAAGTTACTATTTACCAAAAATTATTTTAATCTCATTGAACCAAATTTTACTTATTAATGACATCCATGTATGTAGGATTTTTGAAAATCAAATCACCAAAGTGGAAAAGTTTCATTTAAACGAAAAATCAGATTCTTTAACTACCACTTAGTGGTTACACTATTTATCTAATATTGAAGTTTTTCAGAAAAATACCAAAAATTTCGCCAAAGCTATATTTGATATTCTGAATTCAAAAATTATATATATTTTAAAAAATTCAAAACATATAAGTTACATTAATTAATTTAATAATTAATTCCCGCTGTCATAGCAAATAGCGTGTTTTTATGAAACAATAAGTATCAAAAGATTGACACTAATTTAAGTCCAATTTCATGATGAAATTAATTTCAACGACCAATATTGGATTAAATGGTAAAAATATATTCTAATTTAATTTTAAAACCAATTCAAAAGATAATATAATCATATAAATAAATTAGATTAAAAAGAGGTTTTGAATTAAAATACAACATTTTTCACTATTCATTAAAAATGAACTTTATCAGAAAAATACCAAAAATTAACACAAAGTAAATTTTGATGTCCCCATTCTAAAGAAGAATTTTATTTTGTCAAATATAACACATAAAATTTTCAAAAAGTGGATTTAAATGAGGTTTGTCATCAAAGGGCGGTTAATCGATCTTTTAAAGAATATTAGAATGTTTACGCTTAAAATTGGATTCATTCGAATTTTTAATCCTCTAAGTTTTATTGTAAAAAGTAAAAATATTTGACAAACAAATATAATCATTTTGTAGGTAGTTATGTTCATTCTCTCCATTACAACGGCTAGGCGTTAACTACAATTTAAAATAATATTTTTTTATTATTAGAGTGCAACGTAAGATTTCCAAGAAACTAGTTGTTGTGTATTTGGTACGCCATCGAGCATAGCGTACCCTTTAAATTTATATTAATATTTTATTCACAAATATGGATAAATGTGAAAATTTCATATTCTTTATTTACCAGGGGTGTTACATCCTTCCCCCCTTTTGAGAATTGTGTCCTCAAAATTTTAAAATTGGGCTTTGAAACATCATTGAAAATCCCATATTTGAACAATAGTCAGTAAAACAATCACTTTAAAATAAAGAAAGTGGAGTACAAAGGTCACCCGAGTTAACTCATACTAGGATTCCATGTAGGAAAACATGGATATGGAGGAAAAAACAAAGGGTCATGTTCTGAGGGAGAGTGATAGTAAACATGTCTAGGAGAAAGTTAACCATAAGAAAATCACAAACTTGTGACGGGTAAACGGTACTCAATTCCCCAATAGTAAAAGTTAACAGAAAACATTTTTGTTTTAAGTTACTCTTCATTGAGTAATTTATTTTTGAGCTTAACTAAATCATAATGAAACAAACTTACTTTTCACGTAGACTTTCAACATTTACTAGATTCCTTAATCAAACTCATATTTTCTCCAAAAGACGAGTATTTAGGAAGAATTGTTCGCATTAAGAGTATTATAATCAACTTCTTGAGAATCCCCTAATCCACAGAAGAGAATTATATATTTCCCATGTATTTAGACGAAATCCAAAACCAAAATTTGTTCGAGCAAGATCCACAAATGAATAATCCATTATAAAAAAGAAAATATATTCTTAATCTCTAAAATTTGTCCAAGAAACCCAATGTTCAACGAAGACCATTAGATAAACAATTTATACATAAAATTCTTCAAAGTAAACCAAACTAAGATTGAAACCCAAATATTTGAAGGATTTAATGACATAGTCTTCCAAGATACAAATTAACATTTATCTCCAAATAACATCAGTAGCTCTTGAAGTCTCATATTGAAAAGTAATTAACCTAATCACCCATCCTCCAGGATAGGTTAATAATTTCCATAGATAACCCAAAATAAACTTACTCTTGATTCCTAAAATCATCTAAATAAATATAATTAGTCAAAATAACTAGGGACTTCACGTTGTCCAGTGGTAGGCGATAAATACCAGTCTCACTTTGGTTGTGGATTCGATTCCCACAGCTTTGTCCGACGTGACGGGTTGTCACACGGTCTGCGTGTTGTCCTTTTTCCAAAACTACATAATTCTTCAAACATTCCCCAAAATGAGATAAAATCTTCAAAAATAATCATAACATATTTTAACCTCATGTTTATCTCATGCCTTTCATTTTCCATCATAAGATATAATAACACATAATTACCTCAAAAGTAAGGATCATATAAACCCTAATGGTTACCTTTATAATTATTACCTGAACTTCCACATCGATTGGTCATTTCGTACATGATGCATTACAGAACATACGAAGGTACAAGTGGTTGATCATGACTCCTTGATAGTTGGTTTAGAACAACCACGAGTTTCCTCATTGAATCCCCCATTTCATCCAGTCTCTTAATCAGAGAACCACCACAATTTCCTTCAAACCTATTGTCACTTTGGTGCCTGCTTTATCCATCCATTCACTAAAAATAGAAATGTCAATGTCATTATATCAACGAAACCATCATGTACTAATGAGGAAGATAAACGCTAAGATATGCTTACTCATTAACTTTATCAAAACTAGGACGCTTTCTGAAATCCTAACCATTATGGTAATGTCACTTATGCTTAAAGAATACCCTAACCTCTAAAGTTATCTAAACTGACCTCTGATACCAACTATAAGGCCTTGTCCTTAAACCTTACTTAATCATGAATTAAATAAATAATTCACGTAGAGGATCTTTTCAGGTTTAGAGTATTAGATAATTAGGTCATAAATATTACATCTCAAAAGATTACATAGTAGACACCTCTACTATGTTTCCATAATATAATTAAAAATAACTCTAAAAAAGAAACATGTCTAGTTCCATGTTTTAGAGAGCATGTCCTTCCTTGAACCCATCCTTGACCCTATTCATCTTTAAGTCCAATGGAAAACATTTCAAAAACATGGGATGAGCATAAAAAGACCAGTAAAGGATACACAAAGAAGGAAAACTATTAGTTTTTTCAAAACAATAGGTAAACCATGAATACTTTACCAAAGTAATACTTTTCATCTTTATGAAGTATTAAAAACTATTCATTGAATAAAAAACCATTACTTACTCTTTTGTAACCAAAAGATTACCATAAAACCCATATAATGAACACATAACATATAAAGGTAACTTGGGACATAAACATACTTAAATGGAATAACCATACGGTCGACTTCCACACATTCTTAATGGAATAGCCATAGGGCCAACTTCCATACCCAATGCATTGGAGGTTATAACGTAACCACCCATCCTGGTAGTCACGACACCACCCATCATATGGTTTATCATGTAACTACCCGTAAAATGTCCAAGTACCATCATTAAACATAAAATATTGAAAATATAAACATTTTAAAAACAACATTTCATTTGCAATCACAATAAGTAATTCCATGATATTGAATTAATCAATCCATTTTCAAAAACCATTTAAAAGAGATTTTTGAATCAAAGTGTCCCATACCACTTTGAAAATTTTAATGGAATTATAATTTTAAAACATTGATGTCTTTATAAATAAATACTGAAAACCATTTTGAAAACATGGACATTAATGATAATAATTTAGAATAATGAATCTTTAAAACTTTTAAAATGATATTTTTGTTAAAGAGTTTTTATCAAAATGAGAGACACTTGAATACAAATAATTATAGAATAACATTTAATTACGAGCATTATAATATCATGAGAATAAAGGGATTCATGATATAATATGTCAAAGGACAGTATACACACCATATAAGAGTGAATTGGTGCATAACAACAATGAAGTCTCAATGGAAATGTAAATTCAGATGAAATCCATTATAATGATGGTATCCTTAAATTAAGGATAAATCTATCACATAATTATCTATGAGAAATATAAATACACCCAATATAAGTGGATATTAAGTGTGAAACAATCAGAGGTCATTCACACATAATCATGGAAAAACAGAACCAATGACATAGGTATTTACCTCAATGAAATGAGATTGGGTTATTATTTCCCATACATGTTCGTAAGAATTTATCAATGAGATGATTATGTGTAGAAATAGTATATATACACAAAGGTTTGTTTAAATTAAAACATAGAGATTCCAGAAATAATCATGTCATAATAAAATCAAGATGTAGAGGTTCAACCCAAAGAATTGAAAGTGGGTTAAGAAGTTCCCTTATAGAAATCTGACAGCCTAACAGCGTCACATTAAAATTCAGAAAATCAGTTGATGAGAGAGAAAATGTTATCTCATCACTTGGACATAATATTTACATAAATAAGGATATATAAGAACATATCCCAACATAATAGTATATTAATTAAAAGACATAACATAATAAGTCTTTTAAAAAGATGAGGGTGAAAGGTCGCCTTACCGAGTTGGGTAACTTTAGAAACGTACACCCCATGGAAGAAGGGTCATACAATGAAGATGTAAATAACCATAAATGAAATTATATTACACAAAGAGTATAATAATGCACAGTACATACACAACTCAAATAAAATAGTGGCAAACGAACCACAAATGTCACGGGAATAAAAGTGAGAGAAAAATCCCTTACGAAAACTCGGCAGCCTAACGACGCCACTTAAAACATCCAAAAATGGATTTATGAGATCAAATAGGGTCTCTCATAATATGAACATAAAAATTACAGTATGAGTAATATAAAAGAACATCACCAAACATAAGAAAGATGAGATTAAAATAAATGACATAAAAGAGAGTACATAAAAACAAATAGAGAGGTTGGATCCCTTACCTCGTGTCCGACATGACTCGATCATTCTTTAATCTCCTGAATAATAAAATTTGGTCAATTTATAATTTCTTGAAGACCTCCTTTAAATATTATTATTCAGTTCATATCACATATTATAATGTTATAATAATTGGTTAATAAATTGAGTTCATCTGAGACGTTTTTGTCGATGTTCGGTACATGAGTAAATATTGAAATTGTTGGAAAAAAATTCTCCATGTAGTTATAGGTACATCATATCCAGAATATTATTTATGTTTTAAATAAAATATATATTCAGTATATATTAATTTTATACTATTCCATATAATTTGGAAAAAAAATTAAAAGCACAGTTCATGGAGACAGTAGGCCGGACGTACGCATGAACGGTACTTTCATTTTTTGTCATATTAATGGAATTAAAACAAAATGAGATATATATATATATTATAATTACAGAATTATATATAAGATTTTGAAGTAATATATTACATATATATCCATTATATATATGTACTTATAAAAGTACATAACATTTGGAGATAAGAAATGAAATGTACCGTTCATGGAGACGGTAAGCCGTACGTACGCATTAACGCTACTTTCATTTCTTTTTTTTTGTATTCAATGGAATGAAATAATAATTATATAAAGGTATATTATAATTATAGTAGGATATCATATGTAATACCATTAATTCCATCCTTTATACATCCCCCATATGACATTAACTAATCAAATCACTTTGAGGGGGAGGTAGTCTGCACTTCCTAAAATGAAGATATCGCATTTACCCATAATGGAAACCATAAAGATATACCATAAATGAAAAATACAGAAGATTAAGGAAAACATAAAAATATTATATATCATATATAAATATATTGACATCTTAATGGCTACCTTTTAAGGTGTTAAAAGAATATTGAACAATCATCGTTTCGTGAGGCAGCAATTCGCCGTCCACAGAAACAGTCTGTTCTTTAACCATTAGACGAAGGTGTGTGAAAGTGTAGATAGACAAATTATTATAACAACATCCTTTTATATTTAAGATACTGGTTTTTTTACACTAAAAAGTAATAAAAAGAGTTTAGGGGTTTGGAGAAGCGAAATAAGACAAAAGAACACAAGGGAAGACATTACCTTTAAATCGGGTAACTCTCTTTGATTTGAGCTCAAAGGCATTCTTGGAAAGGATTATGCCCAACATGAAGCTTAAATTATGAATATAGGGGTGTGGAGAGATTAAATGGTAAGGGTTTGGCCGAGACAAAGGCTTGAGAGGTGTGTGTAAGGTGGTAGAGGTGGGGGCCTTTTATAAGAGGAGAGGAGGGGCACTCTTGGAATGTTATAAACTATTACTTTATTAGAAAATGTTTTTCGGATTTAAAAGGTCCCAAAAGGATATATTTCGTGGATAAGGTGATAATATTTCGAAATACACCCATCCAATAGTGTTTTTGGCAATTGTAAGACTTATATTTCACCCTATCTTCTCATTTTATTTAAATCGTTCATTTATGTGGTAATCACTACATCATCACGGTGTCATAAATAAATTAATTTATTTAATATATAATAATTATAAAAAAACTATTATGATGTAGGAAATATTTTTATCTTTCTAATTAATATTTATAGTCAAAATTATGTCTTGTATAACCCCATTTAATTTTTTTTAGTAAAACAACTTATGTTTGTGACATTTTTATTTTAACTTTAAATAAACAGTTATTTATGTCATTTTCCTACCATTGTGGCTCCATGGGGTCCCCAAGTTGACCCACGGATTGTTTTGGTCTTCCATGACACATCCAATGAGGGTAGGACATGTGTCTAGGTCATTTCATATTATTACAACATTATTTTTACCTTAAATTACACTAATTACCTTTAATCGCGATTAATAAAACATAAAAGTTACTATCCACCAAAAATTATTTTAATCTCATTGAAGCACATTTTACTTATTAATTACTACCATGTATGTCGGATTTTTGAAAATCAAATCACAGAAGTGGCAAAGTTTCATTTAAACGAAAAATCTGTTTCTTTTACTACCACTTAGTGGTTTCAGTATTCATATAATATTGAAGTTTTTCAGAAAAATACCAAAAATTCCCCCTAAGATATATTTTATATTCCGAATTTAAAAATGATATCTATCTTACAAAATTCAAAACATATAAGTTACATTAATTAATTTTACAATTAATTCCCGCTGTGAGAGAAAATAGCGTGTTTTTATGAAACAATAAGTATCAAGAGATTGACACTAGTTCAAGTCCAATTTCAAGATGAAATTAATTCCAACGACCAATATTGGATTAAATGGTGAAAATATATTCTAATTTCACTTTAAAACCAATTCAAAAGATAATGTAATCATATAAATAAATTAGATTAAAAAGAGGTTTTGAATTAAAATACAGCATTTTTCACTATTCATTAAAAAATGAACTTTATCAGAAAAATACCAAAAATTTACACAAAGTAAATTTTGATGTCGCGATTCTAAAGAAGAATTTTATTTTGTCAAATATAAGACATAAAATTTTCAAAAAGTGTATTTAAAATATGTTCTTCATCAAAATGCGGTTAATCAACCTTTTAAAGAATATTAGAATGTTTACGCTTAAAATTAGATCCATTCGATTTTTTAATCCTCCAACATTTATTGTAAAAAGTAAAAATATTTGGCAAACATATATAATCATTTTGTAGTTAGTTATGTTCATTCCCGTCATTACAACGGTTATGCGTTAACTACAATTTAAAATAATATTATTTTATTGTTAGAGTGCAACGTAAGATTTCCAGGAAACTCGTTGTTGCGTATTGGGTACGCCATCGAGCATAGCATCCCCTTTAAATTTATATTAATATTTTATTCCCAAATATGGATAAATTTGAAAATTTCATATTCTTTATTTACCTGGGGTGTTACATTTAAGGTTGGGGCCTTATAGATATTATGAAGAAAAAAGATTTCTATTATTATTTTTTATATATTTAAAATCTTAGAAAATAATATTTTTAATATTTTTTTGCCCATTATCAATCTATAATATAATATATTATATTTTAATTAATTCCATAAGATCAAATAGATGTTATTTTATACAATTATTTTTAATACAATATTTATTTAATTAATGGTAATAATTATAAAAAATGTTTGTTTTTCAATTGATGGTCATTATTAAAAAAATGAATTTCCATTCATGTATCATATATTTTGATGAAGGATATTACAAATTCATTAAAATAAGTGAATATAATATTACATTATTTAATTTTATTAAATATATTTAATGGAATTAATTATGAAAATATTGAGTGATACAACATGAGTATTTGATAGGTCATAATATTTGAATAAATATTTTTTTAATTCAATGCTTAATGAGAATGTGGTTCGGTAAATAGGATTCTAAATTATTGTTTTGTTCACTAGTTTAGGGGAACTATGATTTTTTATATATAAATAATTTAATATATATACACATTAAAATATGTTGGAGGCCACACCATAGTAATAAATTTTAAAAAATATTGTTTATAGGAATCAAAGAAGGAAATATATTGTAGGTGATGAGTTTATCCCCTAATAATTGTATTGCGAACATTTTCATTATTCATTGATCAATTCACATAAAGGAAAATTATAATAATATTGATAAAATAGGAATTATTTTAAAGTAAATTCTCTGAAAATATTTTTTTGGAGGAAACTGGTTTTCAATTTATATTAGTAACAAATAAATATATAATTAACATTTAACGACATGTAATTATTTTTAAATTTTAATTTACATTTTATAACACCATTATCATTTCACTTAAATAATTTTATAATTTAAATAAATCTATAAGCTTCATTATAAATCATTTGAAGTAGAAATTTATCTAAAATGATTCACAAAACAACATTACAAAAAAAATATTTTGAAAATTAATTATTTTTTATTATTTTAATCTGAAAAATAATATATTTCAAAATAATATTCTATAATTTATAACATTTAATTTTCCCTGATATAACCATATAATTACATTACGTGAAGCTAACTATAACATTTATTATGATACGACTAAGAAAGAATAGACCACCTTTAAGATTGGAGACAAATGTATAGTCGATAAAAAAATTACATTCAGACATGATTTAATATCGCTTTTTAGTGTTTATAGATTTTGATGGTGAAGATGTAATGGTGGGAGAATGTGGGAGAAAGAACCACCACGACACAAGGGTGAATAATTGCCTCCCAATCAAATTTTTTCATGTGGATCATCTCATGTGTGCAATGGACCTAATCGCAACAATGATGTTTTTATTTTATTAAAAATAAAATCAATGAGAGGATCATGGAGATGAAACCAAGAACCTCATATAAGAAATAGTTAAAAGAATCATCATGTTGATCAATATGCACTACTCTGACATCAACATCCATTAAAATTTTGATTGGTTATACACCATTGTAGTTAAAATAAAATCAATGTTAATTACGCCATGCATTTCATGTTATAATGAATGGTATGGTAACTAAAAATATTATAAAATCTCAAGAAAAATAGTTCAAGAAAGAAAAACGTCTATTTTATTTTCAATCATGTGTTGTTGTGTGACTATTTCCCACACGAAATGATTTCTATAACTGAACGATAATGAAAATAAATAAATAATATGGCTGAGCACAATTATGGATAGATTTATGGAATTTTACTATCAATTCCAAATCAACTCAGAATATTAAAAAATGATATTAGATTCAGTTACTTAGTGGTTTTTACAAACATCGAGAATCATTTAAAATTTTCTTTTAGAAACATCATGAAACATTTTGTTCTTGTTTTTATGGTTATTTAAAATTTACATATTTTTTAAAAACAATATCATTTAAAATATTTTTAAAGAATTAATTTTTATTATATAATTGTTACAAATAATATATATATATATTTTATTTCATTACAATTTATCATTTATATTTTACATTTTTTAATATTTTTTATACATAAAAGAAAATTTTCTCTAATGATCATGATTCATTATAATACTCCCACTATTTCTCACATAACTGTGGATATACCAACCACTCGATCATCAATATTTACATATATTAATATGTTGTTAAATTTTATTTAACATATATCTGTAAATTGTTTTTGACCATTACACAACAAATTCCTAGGAGGCCACTCGTATAAACATTACCCTCACTAATTCTCGATTAACACTCAATGTAATTAACACTCCATCAAATGAATTTACCTATAACAATATGTCGATAAATGTTATATAACCTATTAGAAAAAATGATTTTAAAAATTAAAAATAGATGAAATTAAAAATATACATTTTATTAAAATTGATTAAAAATTATTAATTATAAATATTATCAATTTTAAAAAATATATTATTAATTTACTACAAATTAATTTAATAATATAAATTTTTAATATAAATAAATTAATAAAAATAATAAGCAATGAATATAAAAATATTAACATAATATAAGTAATTGAAAATTTAAATAAAATATAATTAATAATTAATGAAGTGCAATTAATTACTACTTTTTAATAGTTACCTAATAAGAATTAGTAAATAATTTCTAATTATAAATAATGAATAAAAAATAACTAAAATTATTTAATAAATTATAAATAAAAACTAATAAATAAAATGAAAACAATATTTTAGTAATTATTAAAAAATAATTATAAATAAATATTAATTAATAAAATTATTTTTTCATTTAATTAATATAATAAATATTAAAAAATATAAATTCTTCCAATAATGATTATTATAAAATATATAAATAGTAAATAATAATTCATAATTAATAAGTAATTATGATTTTAATTAATTATATTTAACTAAATATTAAATATTAGAAATAATTATTTAATATTTAATTAATTTTATTTAATTAATAGTAAATATAAATTTAAAATTCATTTATAGTAATTAATAATTAATTTGATATTAATTTTTTAATTAACGTAATATTATTAATATTTAGAAATGATTTTGACCTCCGTTTTATGACATTAGTTTTCTTAAATATATTTTGAGTTAGATATTTTTCTCAAAAATGCCTCTAAAATTTAAAAAAATCCCATTTTTACTGGTTTTCAAACCCCATAATAAAAACAACAAATAAATTATATTTTTCTAATGTTTTATTTCTTCAAATATCTATGGAAGACATGTTATGGAAGTACCAGGTACATCATGGCACAATTGATGTCACCTCGACCCATGTAACCATTTGATGGTGTCTACATTATTACAATTGAATATGATAAATGAATTCCATATTATTGGTCTTAAATGATTAGTACTCTTAGTGAACTATAAATACAGCATATTTCAAAAATATATATATAAAAAATTACACTATAATTTATTTTTACATTACGATTTTCCCTCTATGATATCTTATCATATCAATCAGAGTAAACTTCATGGATTCCTTGGGATGGAATCAAAGTAAAAGAGATATCCGATTATTTTTAAGGGTTATGTACATTAGTATCTATCATGAATCAATATGAATAATCCAAATAGAAAAGTAAATTTTTGAACACCCATTCCATTGAATAAATATAATAATAATGAAATGCATCGAGAGATAACATTATGGTGAATATATTAGGGATAAATACATAATTAATTATACTTTTTTTATGAAATATAACATAAAACACATTCTAATTTATCAATATCATGGTTATCATTACAAAATAATACAATGCATCCAGAGATGATATCGTAGTGAAAATATCTTGGATAATAATAACTCAATTATTAATGAAGGCAAGGAAATATAATTTTAATATCATGTCTTTTGATCATTATACCAATAATGTCAAGATATATCCTCAAGATAGATTAAAATTGATTGTAAAAACCCGTTTAACTAATTCTATCAAACTGATTAACATCATGAGATATGTCGATGCATCGAGGGGATATTTATAAAAAGGACCTACCCATATCTGCATGTCCAAGTCCAAACACTTATTATGAATAATCATTTTATTTCAAAAACAATATCCCTTAGCATCCAATATGTTAATTTAGAATAGAATATAAATTTATCAATATTTTATAGCTAGACTTATATTGTCTAAAGTAGAAGAAAATCGGTATATATGAGATATGGTTTAAGAAATTAATGTATCCCTGATACAATTTATATAAATTTGGGTGAAATTTTTTTTTGCATTATCATTGTAATGTAAGTAATCCATTTGAATGATAATGACTATAATAATGAATCAAGGAAGTGAATGTTAATACTTTCATTTTTCAAAATGATCATAATCCATCCATAAAAAGAATAAGGATACTATAAATCAAAAAATACCCATTTGAGTAAAATTAATGTGCTTTTTATTGATAATATAAATACAATAAAAATATCCTTTAAAAAATTCATAAGGAAAATAATATATTCACAACAAAAATAACCATTTAAAATTAAACCTTCCAAAAATGAAATAGAAAATATTATTAATTGAAAATAAATATTGAAAAATATTAATGATTCATTAATACAATTTACTAGTAATTAAATATAGAAATATTGTTCATTCCATTGAGGATATAACATAGATTCCTTTTATTCTTTCAATAAAATGTAAATTGGTAATAATTTCTAAATTACATGAATATTCCATAAAAAATATATGGGAAAAATAAGTAAAATTATCCTTATATAATAAATTTTATAATACAAAATTCATTTTTGAAAAACTTATTATAAAACATTATCTAATAAGAGTATTGATTTTGGACCATTGAGAGAAATGAGGTTAGATTTTATTAAAACATTTTCCCAATAATTTTAATTACCACTAAGTGATATATGGTAATATTACATGAAAAAAATTATGGATGAAAAGATAATTATAAACATAAATAATCGATTCAATAATTAAAAAATAATTTCCTTCAACTAAAATTCAATCATAAACAATCATGATTAAAATGATATTCTGAAATAAACACCTATAATGATAAATAATTTGATGATAGAATTTATCATTGAATCTGTTATTTTAATAAAATATAGTTCTACATGAAATAAATTGAAATAAAGTTTTTTGATAATCATAATTTATTAATTAAATAGTCATTGATAATTCATGAGGATAAATAATTAATATAACCCAATGAACATATATTTAGTTATATAATTCATTACCACATTGTAAAATTTGTATCAAATAAAATAGGATTAAATAACTCAACTTAAAATTTAAAATACAATGAATTATTAATTAATCATGATATAAAATCTTAAAGGCGCTCTATATATTCCATACAATAAAATTGGTATAACATTTAATTATGCTTCAATTAAGGGAAATTGAGATGAAGTGTATTATATCATTCTCCCTAATGGTCAATAATGGTTTAACAACCATTATAGTGGTTTAAAAACATTTATTATATTGCAATATTACTAAATTCATGTTTATATTATAATATATGATCATCTTGTAAAATTTAATCACTCGTTCAATTATAATCATTCATTCTTTTCATTGTTTTGGTTGTTAATTGTGCAATTTTATCCTCTGCGTTTTATCATGAATGATCTAGTTCATGGACATATTAAAAATTTATATCATCTCTATAATAGTAATCATTTAATAATTATAATATTGACACATCAATTGTTCATTTAGGGCCAATAAATAAACATTTCTGGAAAATTGATGAATGTTACGATCATAGAGACGTTAGGTTATACATATGCAAGGGAAAGATTTCTATTTTTTAATAGTTATCATGGAACTATATAAAGTAATACTACATCATTATATATTGATCATGATACCATATTATTTATTTGAATAATCTTATTAAATCTTCTATGTTTTGTTGTGAGAATCATATATCCACAATGCATCGTGAAGGTGGTTGTCCACACGTATAGGAACATTGTCATCACCATTATGTGAGTTAAAAATTATGAATGAAAAATATATATTGTCTTTTCAAATTTATATATATTATATGAACATAATAATTATTAGTTTTCTATCACATGTATTTATTATGTTTATCCTTATTACCTTCTATTTAATGTCTTAGTGTAAAAGAAATTACATCTCTTTGTGAGGTCGTTGTCTGTAGTACACTATCGTTGATATCGTATACCCTACAAAATTGAATATAAAAATTGTATATATGATATAATGAATCTATAGGTACAATTTTATCATAAATATAATATATATTGTAAAACCCCATGTTTTTACGTACCTTTTTTCCTTGAATAAATTAATTTTTTTTTCTGACTTTACGAAGAACCAAGTCAAAAATTCCATTCACATGGAATCTACTTGAATTACGTTACCCAGAAGATCGACTCGGCATATGTTACATGAAAAACCTAATTCATATATGTTACACACAAATATGACTTTAAAGATATTAAAAACAACAATTATTTGGTGTGCATTATGCTAAAAATTGATGCTTTGAGGAAACATCAATTTCCTATTAATATTATCAAAATTGGATAATAATAACCTCGCTATTAAGGATAGTTATATTAATAGTAATAAATATTTTTAAATTATTTTTTTAAATTTTTTTATTAATAAAACATCATGATAATGAAATATATAATTTTTGGTAAAGTCCTTATTTTTTTAAAAATAACATTTTCTAAAATGAACTATATTTAGTGTCCTTCTATGAAAATAATAAATTTAAATATAGAAACATTTATAAATTTAATTTGATAAAATAAAATTTATTTTTTAATTGTGTGATTATTCTAAGAAACATTATTCTAGAATGAATAGTGAAAAATATCATATATTTATTCAATACTTAATGTTCATATTATTTAATTATAAATTTAAATTATATTTTAAATTTGTTACATTTTTTTGTAAAATAATATTTTTATCAATTAATATATTTTAGTTCATTGAGTTGAATTTCACATTATACATGGTTATAGAAACATTGCAACCTTTTGAATGTATTTAGAATAAAAACCTATAAAGTTGACTGAGCTAAGTGATAAAATTAAATTAATTTCCACTAGGTATGTGATTATAACTATTAAAATCAATTCTATATATGGAATTAGAATAAATTATAATTTTCAAAAAAAATTCCCACTATGTTTTTGAACCCTAATATTTGTGAATGTGATTATAATTAATTACTATGATTAAGAGAACAATTACATTTACAATGTACTAAACCTAAAATTTAAGACCCAAAACGACTGATAAACATTTCATACAACATTTTTCAAACAATTATTCCCAAATTAACCTTCCATTATTTAGTTTTTTGGGTTTTATAGATTTTTTTTAAAAATAGTGGGTATAGCTATTTTTAAATGCAATGTGTACATTCCCAACCCTATAAATGGCCACAACAATTCCATCTATTGACAAGACACAAACAACATATATTTGGCCAAAATCGGACCAATAAACATTAAACAATACTTATATTCCCCCTATATGCCTCCCAGTAAGATTAAATGAATCCCAGGAAGCAGTTTTTCATAAAACAGTAGGACTTTCCTGATTAAGATGTAATGTTTTCTCTGTACATCCTTTCTTTTATTTTTTTTATCAAACCCTCCACTCTCTATATCCCATTATTTTATAACAACACAAGTATCTTCAATATACTATTATGTTTTTATGGTCTGGTCTCCACATACACATACACACACATCCATCTAATGTTTAATAAACATACTATTTATATGTACCGTGAACTACCACCACACTAAACAATGACCGTTAACTTTTCCACTACCACTACTCATGGGGGAAATTATGATGGAAAAAAATATTAATATATTTCATTTTATAAAATTATTATTTCTTTGTGATTTTTTATTACCTTTTCAACCAATATATTTTTTAATTTCAATTTGGTGTAACGATGATAATTACGTTTCAGTAAGTTAGGGAAACCACCCTCTAAAAGTGATTTTATTCATTCACATTATACATGAAATGCATTAATGATGTGTATAGTAAGAATATATGATATATATGATATAATAATTCTATTTTAATAATGATATTTATACAAATATTTCAACATATTTAGTTTACCTTCATTCATTAAATTTAAAAAATGGAAACACCATTCATCCGTACGTAAAAAATATACCATCTCTATGAACGATGTGTTTCATTTTGTACTTATGTTTTATATAAATTACTATAATACACATATATTGAATATATATGATATTTATATCCTATTTTTTATTCTTTAATCATGATACAAGTAAATGTACGAAGGATATAACAAATTAGGACACATAGGAAGAATAAAACAGATATTAGTCAACGTGAGACAATAACATTCTATTGTTAACATGAGGGTAATATATGCCCATGATAAACCATATATGGTATTATATATAATAATATTGGTTTTTATAATATTTATAATTCAATTATATTAATTATATTGTGGGTTTTAATGATTACGATGAGATTCTAGACACAATGTAAGGGGATTTCATTTAATTTTTTATTTATGTGAGATACATGCCATAAACATTAATCACTTAGTTTGTGTTTTTTATTTAATTCAAATTAATGTGTTCCATTTATATTTTACTATATTTATGAATATTTTCATATACATTTTATAATATTTCATTCACGGGGTTTATGTATCAAAAGATACCAAATCGGTAAAAATGTTTTGTCTCGATTTTCATTCATTGAGACTCACATTTTTTTAAAACCTAAACAATTATTAAATTTGTATATACATCCATATTGCATATCATATCATGAATATAAATATTTTACTGAAATTTTATGTTTCATGTAATTTATTTTTCTTACATTGTGAGTATGATCCAACATAACCAAGTGGTAAGTGTTTATTTAATTAATCAAATTACTTTTCGAGATTTCTAATGATTATGATTATTTTATTAAATCATAAGATACATCATTCCAGAACACACATGAGTTTATTTACCATATTTTTATCCATGATATATCTATGTAATAGTAAAAAAAATTCCACTATTTGGAACATTAGATAAGTAATAAATTTTTTAAAGAAAATTTGAATGTATTTATATCATCGTTCAGATATCTATTTTATTTCAAAAACAATGTATTAAAACAATTCCTTAAAAATGTTTTATAATGATCCATGAAAATAATTTTTAAGGAAAAAGTATTTCAAAAATGGTTCATTGTGACCAAAGATTCCATTATATGTTTTAAAGTGTTTTTTAAAGAAAAATTTTTTAAAAAGGATTTATGTTTTAAAAAGAGTTTTTTAAAGATAAAATAATATTTTACTGAAGAAATTTATTGAAATGTTTAATTGAAGTTATTTCCCATATAAGATGACATCTATTTGTGTTACTCATGCCATTATAGGGAAATTATTCGATTTTTATGTTCATATAATTTTTCTAAATGTATTTTGTTTTTATGGAATGATGTTTATAAAACCTATATCTTTTTCATTGGTTATATGTTGTTGAATCCAACTTCTTTTGATGTGTTCTGTTTATGATTAAATGATTATGAAATCAATATTTTTCCAAAACATATGATATTATTTCGTGTATATTATACCTATTTCGTTTCATTGGTTATTATAAGACATTTTATGATCTATTTTATCTTGTATGTATGTTTTCACTTGGAGATTTTTGGGACCTATTTCACTATCCATTGAATTTGGTAAAAATTTAAATCTCATGAGATATAGTATGATTATCATGGGTCTGAACCATGACTACTAAGATAGTCGTGGGGTGGAACCATGTCAACCCACATGGTATTTAGAAATAAATCATGCTACTAGGATGGCCATTCGAGTGAACCATGACAAAAAAATGGAACGAGGAGTGAACATATATTACTAAGATGGTCCTTGAAGTTATTCCTTGTCTTATATTGAAATCATATTATATTCATATTTATCTTCCATAATATCATTTTTTATTCCAATGTTTTCCTTCTATAGATTATATTCTTTATTTCTTTATGATTACAGACATATGAACTTCCATGTGTTTTTCTGTGATTCATTTATATGATCTTTGATATATAGGATATGATCTTTTTATTATTATTATCACATTATCGAAAACATTTTATCATGATTATGCTTACATATATGGCTTTTTAAACCTGGATGAGATTTTTTATCACCCATTTTTGTGTTTCCATCCATAGGCTATGAAGATGAGTATTATTTTTTATGTGTATAAGAAGGGTTATATTAAATAAAAAAATATTAGAGGATAATTTATCTCACATATGTATCATTATTTATGTGTCCATGATTCCAATCATTGTAAACAAGTACGATCTTTGGGTGTATGTTTCTATAATGATTTATGTATTCTGAAATGTTATTTAAGGTAATGTATTAAAACAGAGGGTTTATATAGTTTGTATTAGAGAAAAATATTAGCTAAACATTGTAAGAACGGATTAGAAAACCTAAGTATGAACCTTAAGGACATGTCTTTGGATAAATCTAAGGATATCCAAATATTATAGGAAAACTCCTTAATTTTTTTGTAAAGGATTGAGTGGGTATGGTTTTTAAAAATACATCAATGTTTAGATACTACAAGTGGATGTGGCTCTGAAATAGATTTATCTAGGGGTAAAAACCCAGAGAACATGTTCTTAGCCCGACTCAGTGTAACCTGGTATAGAATAACAGTCTTTTGCAGTACACCTTGTTTTACACTCCCAAGGGATATTATTTGGAAATATACAACCTCTTCATGTACAATTCTGAATGATTTAAAGATATTTTCCAATGAATAACATAGGATCAACCTAAGGAGTGGTATATTAAGTAAGGATTTATAATTGATAAATATTATAAGTTACTTGTCATGATTATGAGTATACTCAATATAATAATTGTTTCTTACTCTATAATTATGTTTTTAGTCAATGGATGGAAACTGATGTTACCATGTTAATGGTGATTTTGATGGAAAATGCAATGATTTTCATCCTGAGAAAATGAATACTAAGGGAGATGGAATGAAAACCCTCATTGTTATGCTCACATATATTTATCAATCATAAAATCATGGTGATGTTACAAATGAGAAAAGAAGAGAACAACATTCTGTTGAGTCTTTAATGAGGTAACATACTCGTTTTCTCAGTGGGTATTCAAATCAACATGTTGATGAACAATGGATTATTAGTAATGAAAAGATATTCTCTATTCTCTAGTGTTAAAATGTTGAGAAATTCATTATAGATGTATACCTATTATTAGGATAATCAGACAATGGATGTACTCAAATATAGAATATGATGCAATAAGATGATATTGAATCAATTGATGGTGATGAGTTCAAGGATTTTTTTCTATCAGTAATATCCTCATATTCTTCCTACCAAGTTGGAGAAATAGTTCATTTATTTGATGAAATTGGTTGAAAATACTGTTGGATACTAAAAGTCTGATTTCATAGGGCTTTTGGGGTAAACATCAATAATTATCAACCAACCTGAATATTATGTAGATATGTTATTCAGGGGCTTCACACCATGTCTCATAAGATAATTTTCCATAAGAGATATTATTATCTATGAAGAGATGGTTTCTTGTGAAATCATGTTGTAAATGGGGGTTGTATTCACGTATCAATCTATTTATTTTGAAAATAAATGGAATATGAAGTTTAATGGAAAATATAAATAGCATGAAGAGAATAAGATTATATTTCCATTATCCTCTATGTGTTGGTAGAATCATGGAGGAATTTACTTTATGGTGTTTAATAAATGTATTAGTGTGTAAGGGATGTGCCTCAAGATTTTTATTAATGATGTTATGGGAAAAAGTTAGCGATCATTGAGAATGGTGAAAACCCCATAGAACACACTTCCCATGATTCCCTGATACAAGGGTAATTAGAATGTGCATTATTCTAACCACTTCGCAAAACCCAATAGCTTGTGATGATGATCGAAGGCATCAACCTCTTAGGTTAAGGGATATGGGGAAATAAAATTCATTCATTATTTCTAATGTGGGGTGTGATAATGATGTAATGAATGGTACATTAGCATCTACTCTAGAACTAAAAATTTCATATTTAAAACTAGATCAACTCACTCATTCAAATCTAATGAATTTTCAAATGGTGTTAAGATTCCACAAAAATTTAGATGTTGAATAAGAATTGAAAACCACTAATGGTATGATGATTGAATTTCATGTCCTTGAATCCACTCCTATGGATGTTTTTGGGAATCTTATTCTTGAAAATATTATCATCCATCATTTAGTTTAACATTTTGTCATCTTGGGGATGGATTATATTTTTCTGAAAAAATCTCACATCATTTTTAATAAAAGGGAATTTATTTTTCATATTTCAATCCCTCTTATGAACATCCGTCAATGTGATGATAAGTGTAAACATCCTTTGGAGATTCCATCCATTTTATTGGAATTCATTCTAATTTAAAAAGGTTGAATATATAATTAGGTTAAAGATATAATGGACATCATTTATGTGGTTATTATTATAGAATTTATTGATGTTTTTCTGAAAGATTTTAATAGATTTCCATAGAAACGTGACATTGAGTTCACAATAGAACTAATACATGGTTCAACACCAATTTTTAAGACTCTTTATAAAATGGATCTGCTTGATTTTTAAGAATTGAAGATGAAACTCCATGAAAAAAATTATATGTGATTCACTCGGTCAAGTGTGACACCACGGCGAGCCCCGATTATTTTTTTGAAAAATAATGATGGATAAGTGTGACTCTACATTAATTATCTAGAGTACAACATGATCATAATAAATAATAAGTATCATCTTCCCTGTATCGATGAATTTTTTGATCCACTCCATAGAGCTCAATAAATTTCCAATATTGATGTTCATTCTAGATATCATTATTTTTTAGTAAAAAGGAGGTTATACCAAAGACAGAATTCCGTAAATGGTATGAAAAATATGAATATATAGTGAAGATTTGTTCTCTTAATAATTCCCCTACTATATTCGTGGATCTAATAAATATATTCTTTTGAGATAACCAAGATTAGTATGTGGTAGTATATTGAGATGATATGCTATATATTCAATGACATCCTTAGAGCATGATGATCACATGGGTATTGTACTAAAGACCCTATGGAAAGAGAAGCTATATGAAAAACATGTAAACTGTCAATATTGGAAAGATTTTTGTTTCAATTATGGTTCACATAATCTCATGAGATGGTATATAAGTAGACCCATTAAATATAGAGGCTATACAATGATTTCATAGACCAACCTCAATGACTAAGATCCATACCATTCCTAGTTTAGTTTGATAATATAAACTATTTTTTTGAGAATTTCCCATGACTATCTAATCTGTTGACTCAGTTAAATACGAAGAGTGTGATGTTTTCCTAGGCAAATAAATGTGATGAAAATTTCAAGAAACTGAAGAGATGGTTTGTCGGTGCACCTATGATTAAATTACTGTGTAGTTGTAAGGGGTTTGTAATATATAGTGATAAATCCATTAATGGATTAGGATATGTCCTTATGAAGAATAATATGGTTATCCCTTATACATTGCCGAAGTTGAAGACCCTGGAGAAAAAATACCCAACTCCTGATTAGGTGTTAAAAGATGTAATGTTTGAAATAATGATATGAATCCATTATCATTATGCAGAAAAGATTTACATATATACCAATCATAATATTTAGAAATATATATTCACACAGATGTAGTTGAACATACGCTAGTGAAGCTAATTGTAGTTGATAAATGATTTTGACTAATCAATCCATTACCACCCTAGGATTGTGAACATGGTGGTCGACACTTCGAGTTAGAATGAAGATGTAGTTTGGAAAGAAGAAAGTCAAGAATGTTCCTGATTTTGAACTTGATCATTATTGAATGATAATGACCTAAAACACAGAATTTGTTCCTTCCATTATATATTTTAAGAAATATCTATTTAATGAATCTCATAGTTCTCCATTTTATATTCATCCTAGAAGTACGAAGATGTATAATTTCGTAAAATATGACATGTGGTGGGATATCATGGAGATGGATATTTTCCATTTTGTAACTTAGTGCATGGTATGCCAACATAACAAGGATAAATTTAAATTGAAAAGGGTGATGTGTCATCCATTACCCATACTAGAATAGAAATGGGTGAACATCACTATGAATTTTTTCATTGGACAAACTAAAAACCTTAAAGGGTTTGATGATATATGGGTGATATTGAATAACTATACTATGTCAATAGACTTCATCGGTGCCAAAAAACAATTGTCTCTTTATTATAATTCTAGGATATACATTAAAGAAGTGTCTGTGTTTCATGGAGTACTAGATTCCATTATATAGGATTGTAATTTTTGGTTTACCTCAATGTTAGGGAAATGTATTTTGCAAGAACATGATACATAAATGAGTTTCAGCACTACCTATCATCATAAAAAATATGGCTCACCTTAACAAAAAATTTATACCCTATATTATATATTGAGATCTTGTTCTAATGATTTAAAAGGTATTTGGGATCAAGAAAATTGTAAGAACATGGATCTTATTTTAATTTTTGGATCTTTATTCAGGTTTTTTTTAGGAAAAAGGAAGGATTTCAACATTTTCTAAGTACACTCCGTGTACTATTATGTACATGTGGTGTACTCGGTTGCATCGAGTATATGTGCACTTGATATGAAATAGTTTAGTACATGGACGTGTGTACCGCCTAATGAAAGGGTAATATGAGGCATGTACACGACATATACACTAAATGAACACACCATGTGGTTTTCATTTTTATTTTATTAAACAGAAGGGGGTTCCATCTAACTGATTGAAAATCTTATTCTTCCCATTTTTCATACCGAAGAGATATGAGATAGCTGAGAACTTCGAACCCTTCTTTTCCTCCATCTGATCCCTGATCGAGATTCCCCTAGACGCATTGGATTCACACCGATGAGTTCTTTCTTTTCCAGGGGCCTCTCTTACGAATTTCTACTCTCTCGTTAGTTAATCATGGTTGAACGATTTTGAACATTTTGTAGATCTACAATGTTCTAGGCAGATTTAAGTTTCATCACTCAAGAGTGTTCATTATTCAACATCGAGGTAGGTTGTGTGTTAATTTTTTTTTGATTGACATCAGATTATATATGCTAAAAGTGTAAAATACCCATGTTTATCGTATAGAATGTTTTGGAATTTAACCTTGTTTAATTCTTGATTTGTTTTTCTTGATTAAGAATGTTTTAATTTTTAAGTAATAGGTTTTTTTCATTTTTTATGGTTGTGTATTCTGTGTTTGACTGATTATGGACAATTTATTTATAATTTCATATGAAACGTACATTTTATCATTTCCTAGTGTTGTTAGGACTGTTTTATAGTTTATATGGGTTGTATGTTTTTCAAATTGTGATTATTGACCAAAGGTATTTGACTATGATATATTCTCGATGTAAGGTCTTTTATGATTAATTGTGATTATCGTTGACTAGTGGCATTGAATGTGAGAGATTCCATGAGGTTATTCAACAGAGGGGTTACACCATGAGAGCTACCCAGAGGGTTATTATTAAACATATGTTGAAATATAGGGCATTGAATCTGAGAGAATCAAGAGGGTAATTATAATTTTTATTTCTATGCAGACCAAGTGGTACTGACTGTAAGAGCTACCGAGGTGTTCGTTTGTAATTGATTATTGTCATTTAGGACCAAAGGGGATACATAGTTACTTCTTTCTTAGAGGGTCATTATAATTTATTGAATTGATGATATGTTGATCCAGAGGGGTTAGACTGTAAGATGTTTCCCAGAAGGTTTCATAAAATGATTGATTGATTGTGACGATCTTGCCAAGACACATCACAAACATGGACTCGGTCATACAACATTGTTTAGATGGTATTTTGATACTTATGTTTATTATTGATATATAGGGTGATATATATCTTAGGCTAGATCCTGAGGTAACATTATTAAATGGTTTGAATAATTAATAAATTTAATAGAAATCTATATAATAGATTACATTGATTACTTCCTAGTTTATTACTTCATTTTTATTATTAAATACTATATATATATTCACTGACAGTGAGGCAAATATATTTTGGTGGTTTTCTACTGGGATTCGTCTCACAAATTGATTGGGTCAAGATTATTGAACCAAATAGATTTTATGGTTGCATGTATTGATTAAATAATGCATCCTTCTACATCATGTGTATGATTTCTGATGGAGCTAGAGAGCAAGAGAGAAAGATGAGGCCTGTGATGTGGCAAGAGTGTACTTATTTTCACTCTTACTTTGGTTTTGTACGGTGTTCCAACATTGTGACTTGTTTGGATACTTTCCTAGATATATGTGACATGCCTCATAAAAAATATTCTCCAAATGTTTATTTACAATCATTTTCCCATGTTTACTTTTTTTTTATGGTATTATCACTTCTTCTTCAATTTACTGTTGGTTTCTCCTATGTTTGTATGCCAATGTGGGCATAGTTTTCCCACTTTCACACCCATGGCCCTAGCATCTAGTCAAAAGCCTATGGAAAATGGAAAAATGTGCTCGAGGCCATGTGTCCAACTGGGTTTGGGGCACCTTTGGGTGGAACCTAGATCTGGGATTTTACAAAGTTGTATTTGAGGGGTTTCTTTTCTAATTTGTCTTACAATTTAGAGCATATTGAAATGAATACGATGGAATAATTTGTTGGTAATAAGATGACCCTAGTATTAGCTAATATATGTATAGGGAAAACCAATTTACCTCGATAATTTCAATTTTTATAGTTTTTAAATTCTTACTGGTTGATTTCATATCACTATTGGGTGATACACAAGTTTTTTTGTTGTTCATGTTGATATCATTGTGGTTCTATTTCTATTGCAACCCGATGAGATGGGAATATTCCATCTCATTCATCACATGGGAACATAATAGAGACCACATTCCATGCATTGATTTCACTCCATTTAATGTGAATTTCTAATTCCATGTTATAGGTATAGATGTGCTAGATATGCATGTTGTTGTGATAGATTCTATGATATAATTCCTTCTATCTTCATATGGTATTGGAATATGTAATGCATCATTCTTATGGGCACAAAACGTTGGTCACTAAGGAGTTATGGGCCCTCTTGGATCGGAATTTGGTGGATCATGTTTGAACTTCAATTGAATTTTGTCATGTTATGAGATTAATAAGATGGAAAACATTGATCCGTGGGATTATGGGCTCTCACGGGTCAGAATTTTCATTCCATAAACAAAATATTATGTTTTCTAGGGTTTTAGAAATGTTTTAGAGGACTAATGTCTGGAATCCTAGACCACAATGTGTGTGTTCTTATGAACACACACCATGGGTTCTTCTGTTCTAGATGAAAAAACATTTATTATGTACATGTTTCATACTGTATCTACACGCCATGTTGCATTTAACCATGTGACTGACTGTGTGAGCAGAGATACGAGGCTGTGAAACTTACGGTAGAATAGGCCATGTCTAGATTGTACATGCTATGTTTGGTCTACAATGCATCCGACCATGTGACCAACAACACATGTGGATGAAACATAGGTTGTACACACTATGTCCCATTCCTGCACTTCGTGTAAATTTGACAATGTCTCTGAATGTGTGACTAACGACATGGGTTCTTTGAACTGAACTGGTACACGCGTGTTTCTGGGGTGAACACACCATGTAGTGTTGCATCAGAGGAACCCATGTGGTTTAGAAATGTAATAAACATAGTCAGGAGAGAAAAATTAAGTACACATTATTTCATGATAAGAACACTCCATTCCTATTGGTGTTACATGATTAGTTTTGGAAGAGGTACACACCATGTGAAAAGCTTCCAAGATCATGTCGTGTATGGATTATACAAACCATGTAACCCTATTTTTTAAAACATGATTTTTTTCATTTCATATTACATTCATGAACATTTCTGTTTCATTCCTTGATAATCATAAATTAGGGTGTGCACATAACCTTGAAGATTCATGTCACCAAGACATCCTTTGATTGTGTGCCAGGTAAAGGGCGATGACCAGACCCCAGAAAGGATAGATCGGGGACTACCAGTAGATCCTCCAGTCATGCCCGTCTAAGCACTGGTTCATATACCGGACATAGGTGGTGATCCACAGTTTTGTGAATTCATTATCAGTATGTTACAAACATTCCAAGGAGTGTTGCATATTCTCTCGTTTTGGGAAGAGTGGACACAGGTTTGCCAACTGTAGCTTCCTCCCACATTTTCTGGCGATAGAGGACCACCAGCTATAGAGTCTTGGATAGATGTCATGCAATCTATCTTTGAGCTTATATATATGACTCCATAGAGGATGGTAGATAATTCTCTCAATGTGCTACATAACTTCTCCTAGAGATGGTGGGATGTTATCTCACATGTGGGACTTCATCGAGATATGGTTTGGGAAAAATTTCATAGGATTATCTCGGATTAATTCTACCCCGAGATGTTGAGGGCCGATTTATCCCTAGAGTTCACCCATTTAGAGCACGGTACTCTAACAGTGATGTATTACTCATGTACTTTTACAGAGCATCAGTGCTTCACACCTTTTTCTGGAGGTAATGAGTTTTATTTGTCTAGGAGAATTGATTTTTGTCTCTGGTATTACATCTGATCACTGGTGAGTGTATTTTTTTTGACATTAGTGAAATCTATAGTGAACCTGTCACTGATTACCAAGCGTAATATGAGGGAGTTGGGAGCTGTGAGCCAAGGCAGTTTGGCATTCCGGGCAGGTACTATCTCAACAGAAAATAGGAATAGCCTCAGGGAGCCTCTATGTGATGTTTCTTCAAGAGGCCAAGTTTTATGCTACCAGTATGGGATAAGTTGGAATATGAGACATCAGTACAAGATCCAGTGGGTATAGAGCATGAGGCAATATTGGTCTTCTTCAGCATTTTTACTCATTATTCTTACCAGAATATAGTGAGAGGGGTTCAGTTATGTCTCCATGTTCAGTAGAAATAACCACCCCTTTCTTATTAGTATGGGAACTGGAGTTCATCCACCTGTTCAGACAATGGAAGAGGTCATGGTCGTGGTAGCTAGTCGGAAGGATTTCAGCGACAGTAGGGTGGATCAGCCTAGGGTAGTCAGATAGTGTTTTAGGGCCATGGTGTAGTTCATAATTTTGAAATGGAGAAAACCTAGCTGGAGAAGGATCTCGTAACCTCTCTAGTTAGAGGTATGATTCTAGTTGTCTCAGTTTCAGATTCTATTCTTCTTAATACAAGGTCTTCCCATGGATTTATATTTGTTTCCATTGTGGAGAACCTTGATCAATATATGATTTATTTTGATGATGTTTATGACACTAGACACTTCGTTGCGGAATAGGGAAGATATTGTATGTCAGTGCAAGTAGATCCCTATTAAGGATGGTGGGTGTCACTTCTAATAGGGCCTTTATGTCTTATAGATGACATGATTTGATTTTATTCTCAGAATGGATTGGTTATTCTGTTTCTATTCCTTCGTTGAAATCTATCTCCACAAGGTTAGTTTTATATAACTAGATAGAAGGTATTTTTTACAAAATATTGAATGGGATGTCCATGCGAGCATAGCGAGACCCAAGAATGATAAGTTGGGAGGAATTACAACCCAGATTGCAAGATTATAACTGGATGACCTGGGGAAATAACATATTGACTTTCTTCTAGTAGTGGGTCATTTTATGGATGTATTTAAATTCTAATATTTGGTTAACTCTGGATTGAGATGTAGATTTCCATCTTAAGCTTGTTCAAGGAGCGGCACTGGATACCATTCCTCATTATTGGATGACTACACTTAGGTTAAATGAAATCAAGAAGCAGTTTGAGGCTTTGCAGGTGAATGGTTTCATCTGATCCAGTACTTATCCTTAGGGTTCATCAGTACTATTTGTAAAAATGGTGGGCGGCACCCTCAGACATTGCGTGGAATATCGGAAGCAAAACTAGTTTACAATTAAGAACTGATAACACATGAAGAGGAATGATGATCCCATTGATCAACTTTATGGAGCTCGGGTGTTTTTGAATATTGACGTGAGATCTGGTTGTTATCATTTTCACATTATATCAGACGATATACCTACTACAGCCTTTCGGAATAGGTATGGTCAATACGATTATGTGGTAATGTCGTTTGGTCTCACAAACAAACTATCAATTTTCATTGAACTGATGAACCAAGTGTTCCATCCATACACGGATTCTTTTTCGGTATCATTTGTTGAAAACATCTTGGTGTACACTCACACTCAACAAGACTAGGCCACACAATAGATCATTTTATGTACCCCAATAGAGCATCATTTTTATGCCAAGCTCTCAAAATGCCAATTTTGGATGGACTAGATTTACTTCTTAGGTCGTGTTATCTCATATACAATAATATCATTAGACCTAGAGAAAGTGAGAGCCAAATATTCCGTGGAGAAGACAAAGAACTTCTTTGAGGTATTTGTTTTCTGGGGCCGGCTGGTTACTACAGATGATTTATATGTGTCCTTTCACACATTGTAGTGCCAGACACTGGACTGACTAAGAATAGTGTGATTTACATGTGTTCATATTCCCATGATTCGTCTTTTCAGATGAAGAAAGAGATATTGACTTCAGCACTAGTTCTTGTTCATCCGGAGACGGGAAAGTGTCTGTAGGGACCCAAATCATGGCGTACATGAACATTAAATTACTTTTGTGGAATACTTAATACATAACAAAAACACACACACAAGGACCGTAATAGTTTAGTGTCTTTGGAAACTCGGAATATAATCTTCTAATCGTGGTGAAAGAACTTCAACATCTCCCATAAAGATCTTCTTTTTTTTAAACCTAAATCCATTCTTTATATCCTGGGGAAAAGAAAACATAAAAGGGTGATCTCAAATGCTCAGTAAGGGTAAACAAAAGAAATATCAATCACATCATATTCATAAGAACATATCTTTTGGAAATCTTAACCTGCAAAAGAGACCATAATTTCATAACATGGGATAAATCAAAGTAGTGAAATGTAATCCCAAAAATTATAACATAAAACATGAAACTTTGTGGAATACACACATAATCATAGAGAATCATTTCTTATTAGTCAAGACTCGTTGCCAAGACTATCTTAGTGGACAATGTCCCTTTCTGAACCGAGTTCACTCCTCGTTTCAGTCCTGTTTCACTGAACTGGTATAACCTACCATTCCAGCCATGTCTATCTCGTGAGATATAAAATCTTTACCCAATGCATTGGAGGGAGATATAGGTCCCACCCATCTCATAATGATACCATTCTTATGTGTGCCACAAAATCATAAATCATACATCATTGCATAACCCATGTAATAAAAATGGGATTCTTAAACATCATGAAATCATAAAACAATTCATATAAGATAAAGGAATTCATAAAAATAATTCCATCACAACATAACCAATCAATGTAATAATAGGGATAGAAGAAGAACCCTTTAGTATCTTAGATGGAAAATAATTTTGATAAAACACTTGAACTCCTTTCTTTAGGAAAATATCCTTTCTACTTCAAAAACATTTTTTATTTCTTAACATGTCATACAATTTTAAACTAAAAGAAGTTGATTAAAAAAAACTTTAAAACTTTTAAAGGAAGCTTCTTGGAAATAATTTTTTAAAAATACATTCATGCCGTATAAGTTAAAAAAACATTCTTCGTACTTTTGTCGGAAAAGTCAAAAAGTACCTCGTACGAAAAACGACAAAATATTCCTTTCATATCCCTTACTAAAAACTCACCGAAGGGTAAAATTGGATTTAAAAAATTGTAGGTGGATGGAAATAATATTAAATATTGAGGAAACATGGATTTGGATGATAAAATACACCCCTGTAAATACTAAATTATAAACAATCTCGGATAAAAATGAGATTGTGATATTTCCCTTACCTTAGGTCTGATTTTCATCGTAAGTGTCCGAAACTCCTATATAATGGTTTAAATAATGTCATTTAATTATTACAGAATCATATTCATTGTTATGATATCATATGTGGTTCACATATGACTTTATATTACCCGTTCTTTTGTAAATTCCATGTTAAAGAGCGTTTTGGATAAAATTGTTTCATTTGTCATCTGTGTTTTGACTTGTAATTATTCATATGATTACTTAGATCATGATTACTTAATTCCTGAATATAAAACATGATTTATATATAATATATATTCATAATATACATATATATAATAAATCAGTAAATGGAAAGAAATACACCGTTCATGGAGACGGTAGGCCGTACGTACGCATGAACGTTGTTTTCGTTTCTTTATTGAGTTGAATGGAATTAAGTAGATGACATACATATATATACACATAAATCCAATATCATTATTATGTCATACATTTCATGATTACTTATTATATGTACGTTATAATCATTCATGAATGGTTAATGTGGAGAATGAATCTCATCACGTCGTGGAGACGGTAGTCCGTACGTACGCACGAGCAATGATATCGTTCTCATGATCATGGGACTGTATTGGAGTGTATGTATACTACTTCAGAATCAATATAACTTTAAAATAATCATATATAGTTATTATTTACACCATTATACCCATCCAAGTAAGGTGGTGGTGGAAAATAGATTTCACCACAGCGTGGAGACCGTATTCCGTACGTACGCACGCGCGGTGATTTCGTTTCCCGTAGGATGGATGGATGATGAAATAGGGTTGTTTCATACTTATAATAACATATCATTTTATGAGTAATACTGATGTTATTACTTCATAATGAAACAACCTAATAAGAAGAATTGGAAGAAGAAATAAAGTTGAAATAATCAGTAACGGAAATTACCTCTTCTTTGAAGCGCCTCTTTGAGATCTTCTTTTAGGGCACTAAAATTGTTCTTTGAGGAAGACCAGAACCTCTAGGATTTTTCTAGGGATGTGGAGAAGCGAATGTTTCAGGGGATGGCCGAGCATGAAGGCTCAAAGTTGTGTGAGGAAGACAGGGAGGAGGTTCCCTTTTATAAGGGAGGAGAGGGGCTCCTTTGGAAAACTAAAAATATTATTCTATTATAAAGTCATATTCGGTTATAAATAGCTCCAAATTGATTTATTTAGAAGCTAAGGTGGGGATGGATCAAAATCCTATCATAAAATAGAATTTATACATGTTTAGGTTCCTATTTTAACCTTATCATTTAGATTTAACATTAAGATAAATAATTTTACTTTTACCGTGTCTTCTTGTGTTCTTACACTATAAGGTAAATAATATTACTATAACAAGCAAAAAGAACCCCAAGTTGTTTATTATTAATATATATAACCTTATATAAGTCATTTGGCCGAACCTTAGATTTTTAGGAATAAAATAACAATTAATAATATAATATTTGTTTTAAAGACTATTTTATGTCAATTTTGACACTATTTGGTAATTGATTTTTGTGAAACTCATAACAGAGTGATTAGTTAGAAAAACGTTAATTAAATCAATACTAACATGTCATATTAACCTAGAAAATTATTTCAATTCATAAAAAGTCTCAAATTATATTTATTTGTGTATTTATAATACCAATTACTCTAATTTTTCACTATTATGGTAATTACTGCATCATCATTGTGTCATAAATAAAATAGATTTTTTAATGTCTAAAAATTATTAATAAAATATCATTATTCAGGAAAGCTTATTATCTTTCTAACTAATATTTAAAATTCAATTTATCTTATGTATAACCCTATATTAAAAATGTTTTATTAAATAAACTTTGATTTTAACTCTTTTAACTCTTCTTTAAATTAAATAATAATAAATGTCCTAATCTAATCCAAGTGGGCCTAAATGGTCATATTTTATTCCTAAGGTTGTTTTTGGTCGAATTACACTTATACAATAGAATTAGGACATGTGTTAGTGTAATAATAATATCATTTTTACCCTTAATTACCATATTTACTTTTAACCGTGGTAAAAAAAGTAAAAAGTTACTATTCACCAAAAATTATTTTCATCTCATTGAACCACATTTTACTTACTAACATCAACCGTGACTCTCGGATTTTTGAAATTCCATTCACAGAAGCGGTAAAATTATGTTTTATGAAAAATTCATTTTTTTTACTTCCACTTAGTGGTTTCACAATTCATCAAAAAATTAAAGTTTCCAGAAAAATACCAAAAATTAGGACTAAGATATATTTGACATTATGAACTCACAAATGATGTCTATTTTACCAAATTCAAAACATATCAGTTACATTATCTAATTTAAAAATTAATTCCCGTCGTCAAAACAAGTGGCGTGTTTTTAAGAGATAATAACTATGAAAAGATTGACACTTGTTTATAACTGGTTTAAATGTGAAATTACATCCAATGACCTACATTGTATTAAATTGTAAAAATATATTCTAAATATACTTTAAAACCACTCAAATTAATAATTTATCCATATTAATTATTTCGATTAAAAAAGTTGTTTTTAATTAGAATTTAGTAATTTTCACTATTCATCAGAATATGAAAGTTATCCGAAAAGTACCAAAATTTCACCTTAGGCTAAATTCGATACTCCGAATCCAAAAATTAAGTCCATTTTGAGAGAAAAAATTTATAAAATTTTTAAAGGTGGTTATTACTATTCATAATGGCTAGTTTTAATAAAATTTTAATAGCATATCATTTTTTAGTGAAACTCGGTATTGCGTACTACACACGCTATCAAGGAAGGTCGCGATTGCGTGTAATGCAAGGCAAGTCAAGGATACGTGTTGAGAAATCTCCTTTTGGTGTAGCGTAAAACACAAGACATTAATGAAATTAAAAGGAATATTTTTCATAAAATCTCGTGTTGTTACATTCTACCCCCCTTAAAATGAATTTCACCCTCGAAATTCGTCGGTGTTATAAATGGATTACTACTCGAAAGTTTCTTTAACAGAAACCCACATCATAAAAAGGAATACCAAAACCAATCTTTAAATAAAATTATGAAACGTAACGGTTACCCAAATAAACTAATCACTGGGTTTCCACATAGGTGAAAATATGGATATGGAAGAGAAATTTAACCATCATGTTCTGATGGAGAGTGTTAGAGAACATGTCTATAGAAAAGGTACCAATCACAAAGCCATAAATTTGTGACGATCTAAGGTACCATCTGATTTATCAGATATAAGAGCACTAGGAAATCATTTTTGGTTTTCAAGATCGTTTCCCTAAAGTTGAAGAAATTGGAATTAGAAGAAATACTTTCGTGATTTTGGTATAGTCTCACTGTTGGTCGTTCTTTGAACAATTTCCACTTCATCTCTTAAAGAAATAAAGTTGAATTTGTCATTCGTGATGTGTTAGCAGATCATGTGATAGAATGGTGGGTCATTCCATCTGTCTCAAACAAAATGTTAGAAAAGTTATCAAAAAAATACATAAGTCCATCTATAGTGTGATTAATGATATATGGTTCCTAAAATTGACTTATACTTCATTTGTCATACTGCTTAATATAATAAAACTAGTTTCTACTAAACAGAGACTTTCTATAGGCCAGTGGTAGGTGATAAAGGCCAGTCGCACTTCGGTTGTGGGTTCGATTCCCACGGCCTTGTCCGACGCGATGGGCTGTCGCCCATCCTGCGGGTTGTCCTTTTTCTAAAACTATATAATATCAAAAGTTCTATCCTTAAATAATACTAACTTATATCCAAGATAATCCATTCCAATCTTTAGGCTTAACTAAAATACTTCAGTCCATGCTCATAATATAAAGAAAATGATTACTTGAAATTTCAGCAACCAAGAATGTGAATACCATCATTTATCCCCCATATATCTTGTTGGTCACATTCCAATCATGTGAATACCTTAATCATGTATTCTCTTGAAAAATGAATACCCATGAAACCTTAGTGAAAACATGAATGCTGTCAAAAGTTAACTCTTTCCACATACCAAAATCCAAAAATTCTATATACTCAATCCATTACATAACCTTCTCCTTATATCAGTCATGAGCTCATGAATACTATCAAACATTTAATTTTCTCTTTATCCCTTAATTATGCGCATATCATCTATATTCCAAAAATATCTGAATATCCTATAATGGATACTGGTACCATTAATCATACACTTTCAAAACTCAAGGAAATACAACAGTGCAACAATCCTTAGATGTCTCTTTTTTCCATAGTACCATGAGATTACTTATACAACATTACAGTTGATAAACATGTAATCATTCCCCTACCTTCTTAATACATTGAATGAGCTTCAAAAATTCTTTCAACTCACATATCATTTGTAGTCTCTTCATCATCATCAACATAAATACTACTCATACGGCCGTACTGATTCTCTTCATGAGACTTTCCCTTAGGGCATTGGTTTCCATAATGCCCGTACATTCCACATTTAAAACATTTAACCATTGTTGATGTCGTAGAAATACCATTATCCTCATCCATGGTGTTAACTGAACCTTTTCCTTTGCACTTACTGGCTTTGTGTCCTTCTTTTCCACACCCAAAGAATCTTCCAGTTCCCTTGAATCATTCTCCTCGATGCCTCTTCCCACATGATTTACATAGGGGAAATTGAACTTTCTTTCCTCTATGATCATCATGAAACTCCATATTTCTCTTATTATCCGAGTCAGTAAACTTACCAAATTTGAGTTTATTGATCATATTATGAGATTGCTGATTCGGCATAATAATGATGGTTGGACTTCCAAATCCCATTTCATTTGGTTTCTCATGAATAATATCATTGCATTGTCCATAATATCCTCCATTATCGTGAATCGTCTTGTTTCCAGCCATTTTCTAAAACCCAAAACGAATAGTGTTAGAGGCAAATATAATAGTAAAGGGGGAGTAACTTCAATATCTAACATCCTAGGTTAAATTCTAAGATCGTTACCATAGTTTTAGGACTATATCCTATACGTATACTTATCATTAGGGGCATCCCTAGACATACCTTAGAAATATCTCTAGGGATCTCACTAACATTTTCGCATCCTAGTTTCCAAAGGGAGACTAAACCTTTCCTCTGATACCAACTGTAGAGACCCAAATCTTGGCGTACATGAACATTACATCAATTTTTCGGAATACTTAATACATAACAAAAACACACACACATGGACCGTAATAGTTTAGTGTCTTTGGAAACTCGGAATATAATCTTCTAATCTTGGTGAATGTTCTTCAACATCTCCCATAAAGATCTTTTTTTTAACCTAAATCCTTTCTTTATATCCTGGGGAAAAGAAAAATAAAAGGGTGAGCTCAAATGCTCAGTAAGGGTAAACAAAATAAATATCAATAACATCATATTCATAAGAAAATATCTATTGGAAATCTAAACTTGCAAAAGAGATCATAATTTCATAACATGGGATAAATCATAGTAGTGAAATGTAATCCCAATAATCATAAATTAAAACCTGAAAATTTGTGGCAAACACACATAATCATAGAGAATCATTTTTTATTAGTCAAAACTCATTTCCAAGACTATCTTAGTGGACAAAGTCCCTTTCGGAACTGAGTTCACTCCTCGTTTCAGTCCTGTTTCACGGAACCGGTATAACCTACCGTTCCAGCCATGTCTATCTCATGAGATATAAAATCTTTACCCAATGCATTGGAGGGTGATATTGTTCCCACCCATCTCATAATTATACCATTCTTATGTGTGCCACAAAATCATAAATCATACATCATTACATAACCCATGTAATAAAAATGGGATTCTTAAACATCATGAAATCATAAAACAATTCATATAAGATAAAGGAATTCATAAAAATAATTCCATCACAACATAATCAAATCAATGTAATAATAGGGATAGAAACAGAACCCTTTATTATATTAGATGGAAAATAATTTTGATAAAACACTTGAACTCCATTCTTGAGGAAAATATCCTTTCTACTTCAAAAACATTTTTCCTTTCTTAACATGTCAAACAATTTTAAACTAAAAGAAGTTGATTAAAAATAAACTTGAAAACTTGTAAAGTAATCTTCATGGAAATAATGTTTTAAAAATCCATTCATGCTGTATAAATTAAAAAAACACATTCTTCGTAATTTTGTCGGAAAAGTCAAAAATTACCTCGTAGGAAAAACGAAAAAAGATTCTTTTCATATCCTTTAATAAAAACTCACCGAAGGGTAAAATTGGATTTAAAAAATTTTAGGTGGATGGAAATAATATTACATATTGAGGAAATAGGGATTTGGATGATAAAATACACCCCAGTAAATACTAAAGTATAATCAATCTCGGATAAAAATGAGATTGTGATATTTCTCTTACCTTAGGTCCGATTTGCTTCGTAAGTGTCCGAACCTCCTGTATAATGGTTTAAATAATGTCATTGACTTATTACAGAATCATATTCATTGTTATGATATCATATATGGTTCACTTATGACTTTATATTACCCGTTATTTTGTAAATTCCATATTAAAGAGCGTTTTGGGTAAAATTGTTTCATTTGTCATCCCTGTTTTGACTTGAAATTATTCATATGATTACTTAGATCATGATAAATTAACTCCATTATATAAAACATGATTTATGTATAATATATATTCAGAATATACATATATATAATAAATCAGTAAATGGAAAGAGATACACCGTTCATGGAGACGGTAGGTCGTACGTACGCATGAACGCTGTTTTCGTTTCCTTATTCGGTTGAATGGAATTAAGTAGATGAAATACATATATATAAAAATAAATACAGTATAATTATTATGTCATATATTTCATGAATACTTATTATATGTAATTTATAATCATTCATTAATGTTTAATGTCGAAAATGAATCTCATCGCGTCGTGGAGACGGTAGTCCGTACGTACGCAAGAGCGATGATATCGTTCTCATGATCGTGGGACTGTATTGGAGTGTATGTATACTACTTCAGAATCAATATAACTTTAAAATAATCATATATAGTTATTATTTACACCATTATACCCATCCAAGTAAGGTGGTGGTGGAAAATAGATTTAACCACGGCGTGGAGACGGTATTCCGTACGTACGCACGCGCAGTGATTTCATTTTCCGCAGGATGGATAGATGGTGAAATAGGGTTGATTAATAATTATAATAATATATCAGTATATGAGTCATACTTATGTTATTACTTCATATTGAAACAAACTAAGAAGAAGAAGTGGAAGAAGAAATAAAGTTGAAAGAATCGGTAACGGAAATTACCTCTTCTTTGAAGCGCCTCTTTGAGATCTCCTTTTAGGGCAATAAAATTGGTCTTTGAGGAATACCAAAACCTCTAGGATGTTTCTAGGGAAGTGGAGAAGATAATTTATAAGGGGTTGGCCGAGCTTGAAGGCTCAAAGTTGTGTGAGGAAGAGAGGGAGGAGGTTCCCTTTTATAAGGGAGGAGAGGGGCTCTTTTGAAAAACTAAAAATATTATTTTATTATAAAGTCATATTCGGTTTTAAATAGCTCCAAATTGATTTATTTCGAAAACAAGGTGGGGATGGATCCAAATACTCTCATACAATACAATTTATACAATTTTAGGTTCCTATTTTAACCTTATCATTTAGAATTAACATTAAGTTAAATAATTTTACTTTTACCGTGTCTTTTTGTGTTCTTACACTATAAGGTTAATAAACTTACTATAACAAAGAAAACGAACCCCAAGTTGTTTGTTATTAATATATATAACCTTATATAATTCATTTGGAATAACCTTACATTTTTAGGAATAAAATAACAGTTAATAATATAATATGTGTTTTAAAGACTATTTTATGTCAATTTTGACACTATTTGGTAATTGATTTTTGTGAAAATCATATAAGAATGATTAGTTCGAAAAAAGTTAATTCAATCCATACTAACATGTCATATTAACATATATAATTATTGGAATTCATAAAAAGTCTCATATTATATTTATTTGGGTATTTATAATATCAATTATTCTAATTTTTCACTATTATGGTAATTACTGCATCATCATTGTGTCATAAATAAATTAAATTATTTAATGTCTAAAAATTATAAATAAAATTTCATTATATAGGAAATCTTATTAGATTTCTAATTAATATTTACAATCTAATTTATCGTATGTATAATCTATATTAAAAATGTTTTAGTAAATAAACTTTGATTTTACCTTTTTTAATTCTTCTTTGAATTAAATAATAATAAATTTCCTAATCTAATCCAAGTGGGCCGAAATGGTCATCTTTTATTCCTAAGGTTGTTTTTGGTCGAATTACACTTATCCAATAGAATTAGGACATGTTTTAGTGTAATAATAATATCATTTTTACCCTTAATTACCCTATTTACTTTTAACCGTGGTAAAAAAAAGTTAAAAGTTACTATTCACAAAAAATTATTTTCATCTCATTGAACCAAATTTTACTTACTGACATCAACCGTGTCTCTCTGATTTTTGAAATTCCACTCACAGAAGCGGTAAAATTATGTTTTATGAAAAATTCATTTTTTTTACTACCACTTAGTGGTTTCAATATTCATCAAAAAATGAAAGTTTCCAGAATAATACCAAAAATTAGGCCTTAGATATATTTGATATTATGAACTAAAAAATGATTTCTATTTTACCAAATTCAAAACATATCAGTTACATTAACTAATTTAAAAATTAATTCCCGTCGTCAAAACAAATGGCGTGTTTTTAAAAGACAATAATTATCAAAAGATTGACACTTGTTTATAACTGGTTTAAATGTGAAATTACATCCAATAACCAAAATTGTATTAAAATGTAAAAATATATTCTAAATATACTTTAAAACCACTAAAATTAATAATTTATCACTATTAATTATTTCAATTAAAAAAGATGTTTTTAATTAAAATTTAGTAATTTTCACTATTTATCAGAATATGAAAGTTATCTGAAAAGTACAAAAATTTCACCTTAGGCAAAATTTGATACTCTGAATCCAAAAATGAAGTCCATTTTGAGAGGTAAAATTTATAAAATTTTAAAATGTGGTTATTACTATTCATAACGGCTAGTTTTAATAATATGTTAATATCATATCGTTGATTAGTGAAACTCAGTATTGTGTACTACACACACTATCGAGGAAGGTCGTGATTGCGTGTAATGCAAGGAAAGTCAAGGATGCGTGTTGAGAAAACTCCTTTTGGTGTAGCGTAAGGCACAAGACATTAATGAAATTAAAAAGAATATTTTTCATAAAATCTCGGGGTGTTACAGTGTCACACATCTATTGCAATGCATCTGTTATCGGGCTAGGAGTAGTTCTTATGCAATGGTAAGGAGTCGTTTCATATGTGTCTTGGATTCTGTGGCCACATGAGAGAAATAACCCAACGTATGATCTCAAGTTAGCTAGAGTTTTTCATTATTTATGTTGTTGGAGAAATTATATTTTGGGAGATTATTTTGTAGTTTTCAATGACCACAGAATTCTCCAGTATATCATTACTCATCGAGATCAAAATTGGAGACAACGAATGTGGTTGATTACCATCAGTATTTTGAATTTGTGATTGCCTATATGTTGGGCGAAGGAAACATAGTAGCAGATTGATTGACTATGAAGACATAGATAGAGACAATTTATGAGGCTAGTAGGGAGCGGAAGCATATGTCTCTGTTCTCTAAGATGCATTTGGAGGTGCACAATAGATAGGAGAATAGTTATTTTTCTTCAATTTCTATGACCTCTACTCTATTGGATTGAGTGAGAATGAGACAAATATCAGCTTCTGAATGCCTAGTCATGTGGGAGAGTGTGTTAGGCAATGCGAACTAATATTTATCCTTTTGTTTTTGTGTAAAATGGATTCCTCTATTTAATAACTAACCTATAGAAGTAAACTCATAAAATCCCCCATCATTATCTTGGAAATCATTTTAATATCAATAAAATTCTAATAATGAGTTATTTATAGAACAAAAGAAAAATTAAAAGTCCCATTAATATATCTCAAGATCCATTTGTAAGAGTTGGTGTCCTATAACCAACTAGTTTTTATTGATTACTTAGATATTTAATTTATTATTATATATTATTCATTATTCTGTGTGACTATGATGTAATAATGTATGAGTGTACTTGTTGCATTGATAAGGTCATGAAAGTTAGTCTCTATGAAAAGAACCTCGAAATTCTATAACAATATTCTTAAATATAGTTTTGTGGTTGGATGAAATACTATGATGAGACACATAGCATGCAGACCATCTTGTGCAAGTACTCATAAGCAGATGAGACTTCCTCTAATGAAGTTCACACTTAGTAATCTCCAAGATGCGAGATTATGAGAACATTCCCACTAGTACGAATTCTAAACGTTTTGTTGTCATTGGATATTTAAATCATTGTGTGTGTGTGTGTATTGAACCATAGACTTTAATATTATCATTAATACGTGTCAAGATATGCGGACATTGATTTATTGACGAAAATCGTCACACAGGAAGTTGGCAGGAAGTATGGTGCATTGGATGGATCACTATTGGCATGTTATTAATGGTTATGTTGTGTAAGAATTTTTCCCATCCATTTATAGAAGTTGATATCTCAGCCATTTGATTGAAATAGAAACGTCGCATGAAATTCCATTCCCACGGTGTAACGATGTGTTTTTATCAGGTAGTCAAAAAAACTACATATTGAGCATAAAAGTTGATGCCACAATAATTAGAATTTCTTGATGAGATATTGCTACAAAGGGTTTATATTTCACAATGAGCTTTTGTATATGGATGTCATTGTCGCAACTTAAAATTCCTTCTCTTGGATGCATTGACCCTTTTCAAGACAATACTCGGGAACATTATGGAAACGTGCCTAATGACAATGAAAAAGAATCTTTCAGGGTCACACACTAAGTGTTTTTGTTGGTCTATGATAAATTCTATTTGAATTTTATTATTGAAATAAATATTATTCTAAAGAACGTGGAATAATTTTATTCATGTTAAAATTATCACAGAAATTAAATAAAATACATTTATTTATTTTATTGAACATTTAATAAAAAAATTACCTGTTTTTAATAAAATATTTATTTAATAGAATAAATAATATTTCTATTTATCCATGTTTTCAATAAATTGATGTGGAGTTCGAGTGGACCAAGGTTAGTCTGGTATTAAAATAATTATTTTCAAGATGGTAAATAATTATTTAACTTGCTGGCCCATGTTAAAATAAAAATGACGAGCCTATTATTTTGTGATGCATAATTATATTTCATAATTACATTTTAAACATGTTGGAGCACCATGATTAATGATGTGATATTATTATTATGAGCATTGGTTTTCTCTATGTTCATGTATGTATTTAACTATTTCTATGAAATTAATTATTGCAACTGAAATTCCATCTATATAAATAGACAAGTAAGGAAAATGTTTTCATACACCACAGCACACAAATGAAGAATTGAGAATTGTTGAGCCCAACAATTTTTTTTATAGAATCCTCTCCTCTACTCTCCCATGAAATGTTGACATTATTCTATACCAAAGAAAAATAAATAAATAATGACCGATAGAGGATACTCGCTTCACCGGGCTAGCACCTGGAGAATGAGTCGTTTTGATCAGGGGCCAACAAAGCATGTATGGATCACCACTATAGGGATTCTAGTTTGGATCCGTACAAGTGCAATGAGATTATTTGGAAGGATCATTCTAGATGATCAACATCTGCAAAGAAGAAAATAACAAAGATCCAATTATAATTTTTGTTATGAAATAAATTAAATTTATTATAAACATGATGTCAATATCCTCTCTGAAGGTTTCAGGACTCTTTTTTAATTATTTAAATCATTGATTATATTTCATGGATACTGGCATTCATCGCTGTATTGATCCCTGAATAATCATAGATCATGGTAAAAATCAAAGTTCTATGCTGTCCCAACCACACTTTTGTTGCACCCAGAACCTTCAAGTGGTATCATAATGGTTACATCACAATTTATAATTATTTAAATATTTTGTTGATGAATTGTGCAATTAATAATTTAGTTTCTTCAATTCAAGATAATCGTTCTTCGAATTTGAATCTCAATATCAATTCATCCGCTTTTGTTTCTCGTTTACCTTATAGAAACTATCTTATCATTTTAGTTTGATTAAAATAAAATATAGAATTTCATCCAGAGGTGGCAAAGCATCCTGGACATACAACACCAAAACACACAGCACGTATTCAATAGAATACGCCATGTAGTCAAGATTCAATGGATCAGACCGGTCCGCCAAACCAGGTCACCTATTGGAGTCTTTCAAATACTTAAATGACTCTGTGTGTTGACCATGAACATGTGGCATATAGTTTCTAGACTACACATCATGTGGCCCAATGGACAAGGAATGTATTCTCTTCGGGTTATGGTTGGATTGGGTACCCTATACACGGCTAACCTGGATAGAGACTATTTAAAGAGGAACTACACAGCGTGTGGCCAACTGGACACGCTGTGTACTCCGAAGATTTCCGAAATACACTCACACACTATTTCCCCCAGTGTGTACATTGGATGGACAATGAAAAATAGTACACTCCTTATAGTTGGATCTACGCATCGTATACTTTTCCAAATTACAAATATTTATTAAAATTTATTTTTATATTATAGAAACCATTGAGACGTGTACCATATTGTGGGAGTAAAGGGGATTCACAACACATTGTAGGTGTCTTGTATATACGTGTTTAATTTAACATCTATGTAATGTTATTTTCTAATCATTGGGATTTTATTAATAAGAAATCACAGGGTTGCCTCGATGGTACATGTTACGTACCAAGATAATTTTAAATTAATTTTTTTGCATAATATTATGATGGATGGGAATCTCAAGGAAATTATGAAAAGGATTTATGATAAAAAGGATTGACTAAGTAAATATGATAATTAATTTATTCGATTATGAATTATCTTAAACAAGAACGATTAAAGAATTGAATGATAGTTTTATTTATGTGTAAATATCATTGCATGTATGTATGATCCTGAACTAGACCAAGACCTTTGTATGTGGATGGTTTCGTTTAATTTATTTATGAGGATTAAATTTGTTTTCCGGTGATCCTTCTCTTAATAAATATGCAGGGCCTGCATTCCCAAGTTTTATTTTACGTAAAACATTTTTTTACCACTCACCTGCATGCTGGTTAAAAAAGGAATATGTAATTGATGGAACACCCAAGCTAGTGGAGGCAGTTCAAGATTGATCTAAGATGAAACCAATCCCAGGAGATATAGAGGTAGGTTATGGGAAGCTGTAAACATGAACCCAAAAGTTTCACAGTGTTTCTCCCCTAGGACAGGGTTAGTTTATCAACCACTAGATAAACTAAACATTATAAAAGCTCATTATCATCCCATTTACAATATTTTATTTTTTTCATTTGCATGGTTTATCATTATGGATTTGCTATTATGATCACATAATTAATGATTTAAACAACCATGCAAGATGGAAGTAAAATAAACCAGATAAATGCGTAAATTTTATCAAGAAATGGTAAATCACTTATGTAAGTTCCACTAAATATTAAAAATAACGTGATAATAAAAAATTCATGCATAATAGATAAAAATCCCTCAAATACAATATTATGTCCGACCAAGCCTTATGTTACGTGATTAAGGGAAACACTCAAAAAACTATGTGTTTGACCAACCCTAGTTGTGACAATTACTTTTATACAGGAATCCCTTATGAATGGTTTTGGATTGACTTTACCATATCACATAAAGAGGAGTATCTCTAGCTAGAAATGGTGTAATATTTGAGGAAAGAGTTAAGGAAATCTAGAGTCCAGATTTATGGATTGGGGATTCCACTCAACAGATCAAGGAGCTGCAAGCCTGCAGTAGGCAAAGAACTGAATACCTAAATATCTGCTAATTGCATGACCATACCTTTTTGGGGGTTATGAAAAGAAAAATATAGATCCTTTCCACTAGAATATCATGGGAACTGGAATTTCCAAGTTCAATGGTGCTGGTCATTGGGACTTGATAATATATTTGGAGACTTAGTACAATTTATTATTTATTATAATATGTATTCAAGAAAGTACTTGTAACGCCCCGACCCCAGTTACCCAAAGTTGGTGCATTATTATGTAACATTGGCATGATCACAAAATATCAAGTCTCGAAATATCGATTAGATTAGTAGCCTTGGAAACACTAGATACATTCATAAAAGTTACATTACATCAGAAAGTGAAAACCTACAATAACATGGTCTCCATAGTCCACACTCATATCCTCTTCTGACTATCCCTGCAGGTCAGTCATAAAATACTTCTTCACATCCTAGAAAATATTAAAACATTTAAAGGGCTGAGCTCATATGCTCAGTAAGGATAAAAATATTGCAGAATCTTTCATAAATAAACATAAACATTTAATGCAATGTATAACTAAAACAAAATCCTTTTAAACATGAACTTCAGCATAATATGGAAAAAGTAAAATGAAATAATGCCATTTACTTATTCACATGGATATTCTAATAGTCGAATTATTACATGCAATATCAATAACCACTTTCATAAAGATGGAATGCATAATGCCAGACTATCATAACCACATAGCCAAGGCCTCGTGCCAAGACTAAAAATAAGATTTTGTCAAGGCCTCGTGCCAAGACACTATTTTGTCTCATGAGACCTACCGATGCATCGAGGATCTATAGCGGGCTCCACCTGTCAATTATTATGTCCAATGCATTCCTCATATAAACAAGTTTCAACATATCAAAAACCATAATATAATTGTATCACATAAAAAATACCTAAAGGAAACATAACATTTCCACATTTCCATCACAAGATATCAATACAACACATTGATAAAAAACACTTTCAACACAATTTTCAATACCAAAATAAATGAAAATTAAAACTTTGTATTTATTTACCATTTAAAAAAAATTATGGCTTGTAAAGGAAGCCGAAACTCAAATAATGGTCACGAAGGCGGAGAAGTCGTTGTATCCGCATATGTACGACAAAAAAACATTCCCTTTTTTCGTTTAATAAAATTCTTCGTATAAAAAATATTCCTTTTTAATAAACGTAAAATTCAAAGGGGTTTATACACCCTATAAAAGAAAGTTTTGTATAAAACAAAATATGCCTCAATGAAAGGAGATTGAGATGAAGTCCCTTACAAAGATCATTTTTTAAGTTAAATAGATCTATTTTGTTTATTCACTATATGTACACATAAATAAAGTAAAATTTTAAGATAGGACATAATAATATCATGACATAATTTTAAAGTAGGAGATTAACCCAAAGAACGGAAATTGGGTTAAGAAGTTCACTTACCTCGTGTCTGACTTCACTCGACCGTTCCTTAATCTCCTGAATAATAAACATGATTTAAACTATACTTGATTAAGAACCTTTTTCAAATTCATTATCCCTTTTATATCACCTATTACAATGTTATGAAAACTATGTAGTCATTTTGGTTAATAACGGTCGTTTTGTTGATCTTTGGTACTTGAGTCAAAAATAAACTTCTTATAATTACAAGTTGTTTATGTGGTAGAATATCCATTATCTCCAGAATTATATTCATGATTTAGATATCATATATATCATATATATCCAGTATATACATTCATTCATAATATTACGTAACATTTAGATGTAAGAAATGAAATGCACCGTTCATTAAGACGGTATGCCGTGCGTATGCATGAACGCTACCTTCATTTCTATTTTGTATTTAATGGAATGAGATCATATTGATATAAAGTTATATTATAATTTCATTATAATATCATATATAATATCATTTACTCCATCCTTTATATATCCCACATATGGCATTGACGATTCAAATCACTTTGAGGGGGCGGTAGTCCGCACTTCCTAAAATGAAATTATCGTGTTTACCAGTAATGGAAATCATAATGGTATGCCATAAATGAAAAATACAGAATCATAAGAAAAAAAAACATAATATATATCATTTATAAAAATAGTTTCATCATAATGGCTACCATGAGAGGTGTTAATAGAAGATTGAACAATCATCGTTTCGTGAGGCAGTAATTCGCCACCCACAGAAACAGTATGTTCATTAACCATTAGACGAAGGTGTGTGTAAGTGTAAATAAAATCCTTCTCATAAAACATACAAGTATACTTAGGATACTGTTTTGGTTACAAAATAATGGAATAAAAATATATTAGGGGTTTGAGAAGAAAAATAAAACACAATAACACAAGAGAATACATTACCTTAAAATCAGGTAACTCTTTTTGATTTTAGCCAAAGGCTTCCTTGGGAAGACTTCTGCCCAAAGTGAGGCTTCCAGGAGTAAGAGAGGGAAGTTGGGAGAGTATTTTGATAGAGTTCGGCTGATCCAAATGGATTGAAGGTGTGAATAAGGTGGTAGAGGTGGGTGCCTTTTATAAGAGGATAGGAGGGGCACTCTTGGAAGGTCATGAAATGTTACATTATTATGAAGTTCTTTTTGTATTTCAAAGGTCCCACAATGATATATTTCGAGTATAATGTGATAATTGTTCAAACTATACCCATAAAATAGGTTTCAGACAAGTGTAATTCTTATATTTTACATTATCTTTTCATTTTATTTAAATCATTAATTAATGAGGTAATCGCTGCATCATCATGGTGTCATAAAAAATATATTTTATTTAATATCTTAAAATTATATAAAAAATATCATGATGTAGGATATCTTTTTATCTTTCCAATGAATATTTATAGTCGAAAAGTTAACTTATATAACCTCATTTAATAATTGTTTTAGTAAAACAACACATGTTTGTAACAATTTTATTTTTAATTTAAATAAAAAGTTATTAATGTCATTTTCTTACCCAAGTGGCTCTATGGGGTCCCCATGTTGTCCCATGGATTGTCTTGGTCGGAAATTAATCATCCAATAAGGGTAGGACATGTTTAAAGGTAATTTCATATAATTATAACATTATTTTTACCTTAAATTACACTAATTACCTTTAATCGTGATTAATAAAACATAAAAGTTACTATTCACCAAAAAATTATTTTAATCCCATTGAACCACATTTTACATCTTAATTAAAACCATGTATGTCGGATTTTTGAAAATAAAATCACAGAAGTGGTAAAGTTTCATTTAAACGAAAAATCAGTTTTTTAACTACCACTTAGTGATTTCACTATTCATCAAAAATTGAAGTTTTTCAGAAAAATACCAAAAATTCAACCTAAGCCATATTTGATATTCCAAATTCAAAAATGTTGTCTATTTCAAAAAATTCAAAACTTATAAGTTTCATTAATTAATTTAATGATTAATTTCCATTGTCAAAACAAATATCGTGTTTTTAAGAAACAATAACAATCAAAAGATTGACTATTGTTTATGTCCAATTTCAAAGTGAAATTAACTCTAATGACCACCATTGGATGAAATGGTAAAAATATATTCTAATTATACTTTAATACCACTCAATTTTATAATTTTTCACTGTAAAATATTTTTATTAAAAAAATTGTTTTTAAGTATTTTTCACTATTCATCAAAAATTGGAAGTTCTCAGAAAAATACCAAAAATTTAACATAGGCTAATTTCGATATTCTGAATCCAAAAATGATGTCCATTTTCAAATATAAAATTTATATAATATCAAAAAGTGGGTATTAAAATTCATAACGGCTACTTTTATTGGTCGTGGTGTGTTAGAACTCGAGGTTGCTACAACACACGCTGCTCTATTATTCAAAGAGAAGCGTACCATGGAAGCTTGGGGTGTTACATTCTCCCCTCCTTCAATAAATTGTGCCCTCTCAATTTGAAATTTTTATTTGAATATAATAGGTTGAAAATAGAAAATACCTTTGTGAAAAACCCACATTAGAAAAATGGTTAAAAAAATATAACTTTAAAAGAAAGAAAGAGAAGTACAAAGGTCACCCGAAATATCCAATACTAGGATTCTCTGAAAACATGGATATAGAGGAAAAAAACCATCAAGATCTGATGTAGAGTTGTATAAAATAGGATTAGGAGAAAGTTTATCTACAATAAAATCACAAACATGTGATTGGTTAAACGATCATTGATTCCCTAGTAGGAAAAGTTAACCGAAAACATTTTTTTTAAGATACCGTTCATAAAGTTGAGGAATTTATTTAGGAGATTTACTAAGAACATAAGGAAATATACATATTTTTCATGTAGACTTTCATTCTTTAATAAATTTTCACCACAAACCCATCTTTTACTCAAAAAGATAATATAACTCAAAAATAATATATTTATCCTAATCATATACGGTTCCAAATATTAACACAGACCATTTAGATTAGGAAACTATTTTGTAATAACTAGGGACTTCTTGTAGGCTAGTGGTAGGTAATAAAGGCATGGCACAGTATGGTTGTGGGTTTGATTCCTACAGCTTTGTCCGACGCGACGGGTTATCCCCCGACCTGCAAGTTGTTCTTTTCCTAAAAGTATAGTATTATAATATTCCAAAAATAATCTTCAGAAATGTTTTAACCATAAACAATACTATCCAAAGTTCAACTTAATCCACTCCAACCTTTATATTTATCCAAAATACCTATGCCTAGAATTTTTCTAAAATGTCTCTAAATTCCACAATCAATTGTATCATCAGATTCCTCAAACAAAGTATAGTTTCTCTTATTGTCACATAGAAAAATATTATTACCTTCATCATATTAAAACCTTAATGAAAACATCAAGCACTGCAGTACAATCCTTATATATATCACATTATTCTTATAACCAAAATATAATCCTTCAGTCCAAAATCACCAATAAATTAATTATTCCACTTCAACTGTAGTAACATCATAAGATTTTTCTTGATCCCTTGGCCTTTTCTGAGGTAATTTTCCCTGACTCTTAGGACATTCATTTTCATAATTCCCCATTTCCCTACAATTGTAGCATTCAACATTGATAGCCTCTTTCTTTCCCTTTCAATCACGATCCTGGTGACATTTTTCTCCACATTAATAACAAACTCCCATTCCTTTTAGGCAAGTACCGGGGTGATTCTTCCCACAATTATCGCATAATGGAAAATTCTTCTTTTTTCCGTTTATCTGTATCTTGTTCCATCGTTCTCTTCGTCTCTTTCTTTACATTGTTGTCATAAGACTTAGAGAATTTCTTTTCTGTCTTGATAGAACACGAGACTATATCTTTGTACGATGTGAAGGTTTGTGAGAGTAATGCTAGACGGAGAAATGGTTTTATCCCATTAAAGAAAAGAACAATCTTACTTATTGGGATACGTATATAATCTGCAACATGCCTTGCTAACCTTGTAAAGTTAGCCTTATACTTTGCAACATTATAATCCTCTTTCTGCCTTAGACTCAGAAATTTCGTTTCCATATCTGCTCGATGGTCATGTGGAATGTATTTTCTAATAAAATTTTCTTAAACTACCTACATTCCATAATTGATACTTTTTCATCTTCCTTTGTGTTTTTAATCCGCAACCACCATTGATCGGCATCTCCAGTGAGGCAGTAAACTGTCATGACAACCTTCTCCCTTTCTCTACTCCCCAAGGCATGGAATATTTTCTCTAAGGAGTTTATCCATTGCTCATCTACAAATGGATTTTACCCCCATTAAATGTTGGAGGATGTTTTCTCATGAAGCGGTCTAACATTGATCCTCCACGTTGCAAATCAGGGTGCTCTATACGAGTAAGGTTATTATTCATAACCTGAGTGAGTTGTCCCAGTATGGTGAAAATTTGGTCAGCACTAGTTGTATCTCAAGCTCCACTATAATCATATTGAGCAGGAGAGCAATCCCTACATGTATTGCGTGAATTGATACGGTTTCCATTCCTCCCACTAGGCGCCATTTCTAAACAGTGGCATAAACTAGATTAATTTATGAATCAAAATACATAATTACAAACTTGAAATATACTTAACATAAATTGAACTTTTTACGGATATAATCCATAATCATAAAAATGTTTTCATTGAGGAAGAACATACTTATAACCCTTCATAGTGGTTTGTAAAGAAAATTATAATTATCCTATGCATATCCCCCGGGAGTGTCGTAACCAAGAGAGAAGCAATGCGCGTTGTCGTGCACCAGTTCCCATTCGAGTCTAGCTCAAAGCGGTGTTTTTGGGTTTTACCCCTAGGTACATCTGTGCCAGAGCCGCCTCTAGCTGCTCGTATCCAGACAGGGATGTATTGCTCAGAAAACTCACAAAATCTCTATAATTACAAAATTCAAGGAAGTTCTTCTATACTAATCCTCAAAGTCTATCATTGGTCTATGTGATCTAATTAGAGTTTATCTAAATCTAGCATCCAAGGTTATTACTAAACTGCCTCTGATACCAACTGTAACGCCCAGACCCCAGTTACCCAGTGTCGGTGCATTATTATGTAAAATTTCCATGATCACAAAAGATCAAGTCTCGAAATACTGATTAGTTTAGTAGCCTTGGAAATACAAGATACATTCATGAAAGTTACATTACATCATAAAGTGAAAAACTACAATAACATGGTCTCTATAGTACACACTCATTTCTCCTTCTAACTATCCCTACAGGTCATTCATAAAATACTTCTTCAAATCCGGGAAAATATTAAAACATTGAAAGGGGTGATCTCAGATGCTCAGTAAGGATACCAATATTGCGGAACCTTTAACAAATAAACATAAAAATTTATGTTAATGTATAACTAAAACAAAAGCCTTTTAAACCTGAACTTCAGCATAATATGGAAAAAGTAAAATGAAATAATGCCATTTACTTATTCAAATGGATATTCGACTTGTCAAATAATCTCATGCAATATCAATAAACACTTTTATAATGATGGATTTCATAATGCCAGACTATCATAACCACGTAGCCAAGGCCTCATGCTAGGAGTACAAATAATATTTTGTCAAGGCCTTGTGCCAAGGCACTGGTTTGTCTCATAAGACCTACCGATGCATCGAGGAGCTATAGCAGGCACCACCCATCACTTATTAATTCCAATGCATTCCTAATATGAACATGTTTAAACATATCATAAACCATAACTTAATCGTATCACAAAAAACATGCATAAAGGAAACATAACATTTCCCCAATTCAATCACAAGATATCAGTACAACACATTGATAACAAACACTTTCAAAACCATTTTCAATACCAAAATAAATGATAATTTAAACTTTGTATTTATTTCTCATTTAAAAAATGTTATGGCTTATAGAGGAAGCTGAAACTCAAATAATGGTCACGGCGGTGGAGAAGTCGTTGTCGCCGCATACGTATGACAAAAAAACATTCCCTTTTTTCTTTTATTAAAATGACTCATAAAAAAAGTATTCATTTTGAATAAACATAAAAGTCAATGGGGTTTATACACCGTATAAAAGAATGTTGTATATAAAACAAGATATGCCTCAATGAATTGAGATTGAGACGAAGTCCCTTATAAAGATCATTTTTTAAGTTAAATAGATCTATTATGTGTATTCAATATATGTACACATAAATAATGTACAAATACAATATAGGAAATAATAATATCATGACATAATTTGAAGGTAAGTGATTATCCCAAAGAACAGAAATTGGGTTAAGAAGTTCTCTTACCTCGTGTCCGACTTCACTCGACTGTTCTTTAATATCCTGAATAATAAACTAGAGTTAATCTCTACTTGCTTAAGAACCTTTTTCATGTTCATTATCCCTTTTATATCACTTATTACAATGTTACAAAAATTATGTCGTCATTTAAGTTAATAATGTTCATTTTGTCGATCTTTGGTACTTGAGTCAACAATAAACTTCTTATAATTACAAGTTTTTTATGTGGTAGAATATACATTATCTCCAAAATTATATTCATGATTTAGATATCATATATATCATATATATCCAGTATATACAATCATTCATAATATTACGTAACATTTAGAGGTAAGAAATGAAATGCACCGTTCATGGAGACGGTAAGCCGTAAGTACGCATGAACGCTACTTTCATTTCTATTTAGTATTTAATGGAATGAAATCATAATGATATAAAGGTATATTTTAATTCCATTATAATATCATATATAATATCATTTACTCCATCCTTTATACATCCCACATAGGGCATTAACGATTCAAATCACTTTAAGGGGGCGGTAGTCCGCATTTCCTAAAATGAAAATATCGCATTTAACCATAAAGGAAATCATAAAGGTATGCCATAAATGAAAAATACAGAATCATAAGGAAAAAAAAACATAATATATATCATATATAAAAATAGTTTCATCATAATGGACACCATGAGAGGAGTTAAAATAAGATTGAACAATCATCTTTTCATGAGGCAGTAATTCGCCACCCACCGAAACAGTATGTTCTTTTACAATTAGATGAAGGTGTGTGTAAGTGTAAATAAAATCTTTCTCATAACAACATACAAGTATATTTAGGATACTGGTTTGTTAAAAAATAAAGGAATAAAAATATTTTAGGGGGTTTGAGAATCAAAATAAAACAAAATAACACAAGAGAAGTCATTGCCTTAAAATCGGGTAACTTTTTTTGATTTGAGCCAAATGATTCCTTGGGATAACGCTTACCCAATGTGAGGATTCTAGAAGTAATAGAGGGAAGTTGGGAGAGTATTTGGGTAGAGTTTGGCTGAGCCAAATTAATTGAAGGTGTGAATAAGGTGGTAGAGGTGGGGGCCTTTTATATGAGGAGAGGAGGGGCACTCTTGGAAGGTTATGAAATGTTACATTATTATGAAGTGCGTTTTGGATTTCAAAGGTCCCAAAATGATATATATCAAGGATACGGTGATAAGAGTTCAAAATATACCCATAAAATTGGTATTAGACAACTTTAGGTCTTAGATTTTACATTATCTTTTCATTTTATATAAATCATTAATTAATAAGGTAATCGCTGCATCATCATGGTGCCATAAAAAATTTATTTTATTTAGTGTCCAAAAATTATATAAAAAATAACATGATGTAGGAAATCGTTTTAGATATCCAATGAATATATATAGCCGAAATGTTAACTGATATAACCCCATTTAATAATTGTTTTAGTAAAACAACACATATTTGTAGGAATTTTATTTTTACTTTAAATAAAAAGTTATTAATGTCATTTTCTTACCCATGTGGGTCCATGGGGTCCCCAAGTTGACCCATGGATTTTCTTGGTCAGACATGACTCATAAAATAAGGGTAGGACAATTTTAAAGGTAATTTCATATTATTATAACATTATTTTTACCTTAAATTACACTAATTACCTTTAATCACGATTAATAAAACATAAAAATTACTATCCACCAAAAAATTATTTTAATCCCATTGAACCACATTTTACATCCTAATGAAAACCATGTATGTCTGATTTTTGAAAATCAAATCACAAAAGTGGTAATGTTTAATTTTAATGAAAAATCAGTTTTTAACTACCACTTAGTGGTCACCCTATTCATCAAAAATTGTAGTTTTTCAGAAAAATACCAAAAATTCAACCTAAGCTATATTTGATATTCCAAATTCAAAAATGATGTCTATTTGAAAAAATTAAAAACTTATAAGTTGCATTAATTAATTTAATAATTAATTCTGGTTGTAAAAAAAATAATGTGTTTTTAAGAAACAATATCAACCAAAAGATTGACAATTGTTTATGTCCAATTTCAAAGTGAAATTAATTATAATGACCACCATTGGATAAAATGGTAAAAATATATTCTAATTACACTTTAAAACCACACAATTGTATAATTTATAAATATAAAATATTTTGATTAAAAAAAGTTGTTTTTAAGTATTTTTCACTATTCATCAAAAATTGGAAGTTCTCATAAAAATACCAAAAATTCAACATAGGCTAATTTCGATATTCCGAATCCAAAAATGAAGTCCATTTTTAAATATACAATTTATATAATTTTAAGAAGTGGGTATTACGCTTCATAATAGATACTTTTATTGGTCGCGGTGTGTTAGAACTCGAGGTTGCGTACAACACACGCTGCTCTATTATTGAAAGAGAAGCGTACCATGGAAGCTTGGGGTGCTACATTCTCCCCTCCTTCAATAAATTGCATCCTCGCAATTTGAAATTTTTCTTTGAATATAAAAGGTTGAAAATAGAGAATACCTTCGTGGAAAACCCACATCGGAAATAATATTAATAACAATATAACATTAAAAGAAAGAAAGAGAAGTACAAAGGTCACCTGAGATAGCCAATACTAGGATTAAATGAAAACATGGATATGAAGGAAAAACAAACCATTAAGATTTGATGCAGAGTTGTATAAAACAAGATTAGGAGAAAGTTTAACTACAAGAAAATCACAAACTTGTGATTGGTTTAACGATCATTGATTCCCCAGTAGGAAACGTTAACAGGCAACATTTTTGTTTTAAGTTATCTTTCATAAGGGTGAGGAATTTATTTAGGATATTTACTAAGAACATAAAGAAATATACATACTTGTCATGTAGACATTCATTCTTTAATAAATTTTCACCACAGACCCATATTTCACTCAAAAAGATAATGGAACTGAAAAATATTATATTTATCCTAATCTTATAAGGTTCCAAATGTTAACACATACCATTTATATTATGAAAACTATTTTTTAATAACCAGGGACTTCCTATAGGCTAGTGGTAGGTAATAAAGGCATGTCACACCATGATTGTGGGTTCGATTCCTGCAGCTTTGTCGGATGCGACGAATTATCCCAGACCTGGAGGTCATCGTTTTCCTAAAAGTATAGTATTATAATATTCCAAAAATAATCTTCAGAAATGTTTTAACCTTAAACAATACTATCCAATGTTCAACTTAATCCACTCCAACCATTAAAGTTATCTGAAATAACTCTTTACAGACTTTTTCTAAACGGTCTCTAAATTCCAAAATCAATTGTATCATCTGATTCCTCAAATAAAGTAATGATTCTCTTATTGTCACATACAAAAATATGATTACCTTCATAATATTAAATCCTTAATGAAAACAACAAGTACTGGAGCACAATCCTTATATATATCACATTATTCATATAACCTGAATATAATCCTTGAGTCCAAAAGCACCAATACATTAATTATTCCACTTCAACTGTAGTAACAGAATATGATTGTCCTTGATCCCTTAGCCTTTTCTGAGGTATGCTTCCCTGACGCTTAGGACATTCATTTTCATAATTCCCCATTTCCCTACAATTTTTGCATTCAACATTGAAAGCCTCTTTCTTTCCCTTTCAATCACAATCCTGGTGACCTTTTTCTCCACATTTATAACAAACTCCCATTCCTTTTAGGAATGTACTAGGGTGATTCTTCCCACAATTATCGCATAATGGAAAATAATTCTTTCCCTTTTTCCATTTACCTCTCTCTTGTTCCACCGTTCTATTCTACTCTTGCTTTACTTTGTTGCCATAAGACTTAGATAATTCCTTTTCTGTTTTGATAGAACATGAGACTATATCTTCATACGAAGAGATGGTTTGTGAGACTAATTCTGGATAGAGAAATGGTGTTAGCTCATCAAAGAAACGATCAATATTACTTCTTGGGTTATGTATATAATCTGCAGTATGCCACGCTAACCTTGTAAGGTTAGCCTCATACTTCGCGACATTCTCATCCTCCTTCTGCCTTAGACTCATAAATTGCCTTTCCATATATGCTCAATGGTCATGTGGATAGTATTTTTCTAAGAAAATTTCTTTAAACTCCTGCCATTCCATACTTGTTACTTTTTCATCTTCCTTTGTGTTTTGAATCAGCGACCACCATTGATTGGCATCTCCAATTAGGAGGTAAACTTCCCTGACAACCTTCTCCATTTTGCTACTACCCAAGGCGTGGAATATTTTCTCTAAGGATTTTATCCGTTGCTCAGCTACTAATGGATTTTTACCCACATTAAATGTTGGCGGTTGTTGCCTCATGAAGCGGTCTAACATTGATCCTCCACGTTGCGGATCAGGGTGCTCCATATGAGTAAGGTTATAATTCATAACCTGAGTGAGTTTTCCCAGTATGGTGATAAGTTGATCAGCACCAGTTGTATCTTCAGCTCCACTATAATTATCTTGACCAGGAGGGCAATACCTACATGGAGTGCGTGCATTGATACGGTTTCCATTACTCCCACTAGGCGCCATTTCTAAACAATAGCATAAACTATATTAGTTTATAAATCAAAATATATAATTAAAAACCTAAAAAACACTTAACATAAATTTAACTATTTATGGATATAATCCATAATCATAAAAATGATTTCATTGAGAAAGTATATACTCATAACACTTCATAGTGGTTTGTAATGAAAATGAGAATTATCCAAAGCATATCCCCTGGGAGTTTCGTAACCAAGAGAGAAGCAATTCCCATTATCATGCACCAGTTCCCGTTCGAGTCTAGATCAAAGCAGTGTTTTCGGGTTTTACCCCTAGGTACATATGTGCCAGATCCGCCTCTACCTACTCGTATCCATAGAGGGATGTATTGCTCAGAAAACTCAGAAAATCTCTATAATACCAATATTCTATGAAGTTATTCTATACTAATCCTCAAAGTCTCTCTTTGTTCAATGTGCTCTAATCATAGTTTATCTAAATCTAGCTTCCAAGGTTAGTACTAAACTGCCTCTGATACCAACTATAACGCCCCGACCCCAGTTACCCAGAGTTGGTGCATTATTACGTAACATTGGCATGATCACAAAAGATCAAGCCTCGAATGACCGATTAGTTTAGTAGCCTTGGAAATACTAGATATATTCATTAAAGTTACATTACATAATAAATTGAAAAACTACAATAACATGGTCTCCATAGTCCACACTCATATCCCCTTCTGACTATCCCTGTAGGTCATTCATAAAATACTTCTTCACATCCTGGAAAATATTAAAACATTGAAAGGGGTGATCTCAGATGCTCAGTAAGGATAACAATATTGTGGAAGCTTTCATAAATAAACATAAATCTTTAATGCAATGTATAACTAAAACAGAAGCCTTTTAAACGTCAACTTCAACGTAATATGGAAAAAGTAAAATGATATAATGCCATTTACTTATTCACATGGATATTCTACTAGTCGAATAATCACATGCAATATCAATAACCACTTTCATAATGATGGAATGAAAAATGCCAGACTATCATAACCATGTATTCGAGGCCTCGTGCAAATACTACAAATAAGATTTTGTCAAGGCCACGTTCCAAAACACTAGTTTGTCTCATTAGACCTACTGATGCATCGAGGAGCTATAGCGGGCTCCACCCATCACTTATTTTGTCCAATGCATTCCTAATATGAATAGGTTTAAACATATCATAAACCATAACTTAGTCATATCACATAAAACATACATAAAGGTAACATAACATTTCTGCATATCAATCACAAGATATCAATACAACACATTGATAAAAAAACATTGAAACCAATTTTCAATACCAAAATAAATGAAAACTATAACTTTGTATTTATTTTTCATTTAAAAAAAGTTATGGCTTGTAGAGGAAGCCGAAATTCAAATAATGGTCACATCGGCAGAGAAGTCGTTTTCGCCGCATATGTACGACAAAAAAACATTCCCTTTTGTCGTTTAGTAAAATGCTTCATATAAAAAATATTCCTTTTGAATAAATGTAAAAGTCAAAGGGGTTTATACACTGTATAAAAGAAAGTTGTGTATAAAACAAAATATGCCTCTATGAAAGGAGATTGAGACGAAGTCCCTTATAAAGATCAATTTTTAAGTTAAATAGATAAATTATGTGTATTCACTATAAGTACACATAAAGAAAGTACAAATACAATATAGGACATAATAATAGCATGTCATAATTTGAAAGAAGGAGATTAACCCAAAGAACGGAAATTAGGTTAAGAAGTTCCCTTACCTCGTGTCCGACTTCACTCGAACGTTCTTTAATATCCTGAATAATAAACTACAGTTAATCTCTACTTGAATAAACACCTTTTTCAAGTTCATTATCCCTTTTATATCACTTATTACAATGTTACGAAAATTATGTAGTCATTTAAGTTAATAACGTTTTTTGCCGATCTTTGGTACTTTAGTCAACAATAAACTTCTTATAATTACAATTTGTTTATGTGGTAGAATATCCATTATATCCAGATTTATATTCATGATTTATATATCATATATATCATATATATCCAGTAAATAAATTCATTCATAATATTACATATCATTTAGAGGTAAGAAATGAAATGCACCGTTCATGGAGACGGTAAGACGTACGTACGCATGAATGCTACTTTCATTTCAATTTCTATTTAATGGAATGAAATCATAATTATATAAAGGTATATTATAATTTCAGTATAATTTCATATATAATATCATTTACTACATCCTATATACATCCCACATATGGAATTAACGATTCAAATCACTTTGAGGGGGCGGTAGTCCGCACTTCCTAAAATGAAATTATCGTGTTTACCCATAATGGAAATCATACAGGTATTCCATAAATGAAAAATAAATAATCATAAGGGAAAAAAATCTATCATATATAAAAATAGTGTCATCATAATGGCCACCATTAGAGGTGTTAAAATAAGATTGAACAATCATCGTTTCGTGAGGCAGTAATTCGCCACACACAGAAACTGTATGTTCTTTAACGATTAGACGAAGGAGTGTGTAAGTGTAAATAAGATAATTCTCATAACAACATAACAGTATATTTAGGATACTGTTTTTGTTACAAAATAAAGAAATAAAAATGTTTTAGGGGGTTGGAGAAGCAAAATAAAACAAAATAACACAAGAAAATACATTACCTTAAAATCGGGTAACTCTTTTTGATTTGAGCCAAAGGCTTCCTTGGGAAGACTTCTGCCAAAAGGGAGGCTTCTAGGAGCAATAGGGGAAAGTTTTGAGATTATTTGGGTAGATTTTGGTCGATCCAAATGGCTTGAAGGTGTGAATAAGGAGGTAGAGGTGGAGGCCTTTTATAAGAGGAGAGGAGGGGAACTCTTGGAAGGTCCTGAAATGTTACATTATTATGAAGTTATTGTCGTATTTCAAAGGCCCCAAAATGATTTATTTCTATAATAAGGTGATAAGGGTTAGAAATATACCCATACAATATATTTATACAAGTGGATGTCTTAGATTTTACATTATCTTTTCATTTTATTTAAATCGTTAATTAATGAGGTAATCACTGTATCATCATGGTGTCATAAAAAAGATTATTTATTTAATGTGTAAAAATTATATAAAAATTATCATGATGTTTAAAATATTTTTATCTTTCAAATGAATATTTATAGTCTAAAATTTAACTTATATAACCCCATGTAATAATTGTTTTAGTAAAACAACACATGTTTGTAACAATTTTATTTTTACTTTAAATTAAATGTTATAAATGTCATTTTCTTACCCAAGTGGCTCCATGGGGTCCACAAGATGACCCATTGATTTTCATGGTCGTACATTACTAATCCAATAAGTTTAAGACAAGTGTAAAGGTAATTTCATATTATTATAACATTATTTTTTCCTTAAATTACACTAATTACCTTTAATCGCGATTAATAAAACATAAAAGTTACTATTAAACAAAAAATTGTTTTAATCACATTGAACCAAATTTTATGTCCTAATGAAAACCATGTATGTCGTATTTTTGAAAATCAAATCACAGAATTGGTAAATTTTCATTTAAACGAAAAAATAGTTTTTAACTACCACTTAATGGTTTCACTATTCATCAAAAATTTACGTTTTTCAGAAAAATACCAAAAATTCGACCTAAGGTATAATTGATTTTCCCAATTAAAAAATGATGTCTATTTCAAAATTCAAAACTTATAAGTTTCATTAATTAATTTAATAATTAATTCCTGTTGTCAAAACAAATAGAGTGTTTTTAAGAAACAATATCAATCAAAAGATTGACAATTGTTTATGTCCAATTTCAACGTGAAATTAATTCTAATGACCACCATTGGATAAAATGGTAAAAATATATTATAATATACTTTAAAACCACTAAATTTTATAATTTATCTCGATAAAATATTTTGATTAAAAAAGTTGTTTTTATGTATTTTTCACTATTCCTCAAAAATAGAAAGTTCTCAGAAAAATACCAAAAATTCAACATAGGCTAATTTCGATATTCCGAATCCAAAAATGAAGTCCATTTTGAAATATAAAATTTATATAATTTCAAAAAGTGGGTATTACTATTCATAACGACTACTTTTATTGGTTTCGGTGTGTTAGAACTCGAGGTTCCGTACAACACACGCTGCTCTATTATTCATAGAGAAGCGTACCATGGAAGCTTGGGGTGTTACATTCTCCCCTCCTCAAATAAATTGAGTCCTCTAAATTTGAAACTTTTCTTTGAATATAAAAGGTTAAAAATAGAAAATAGCTTTGTGGAAAACCTACATCGGAAATAAGGTTAATAAAAATATAACTTTAAAAGAAAGAAAGAGAAGTACAAAGGTCACCCGAGATAGCCAGAACTGGGATTCTATGAAAACATAGATATGGAGGAAAAAAACCATCATGGTCTAATTGAGATTTTTATAAAACAGGATTAGGAGAAATTTTAACTATAATAAAATCACAAACTTGTGATTGGTTTAACGATCATTGATTCCACAGTAGGAAAAGTTAACCGACAACATTTTTTTTATGTTATCTTTCATAAAGTTGAGGAATTTATTTAGGATATTTACTAAGAATGTACGAAAGTATACATACTTGTCATGTAGACATTAATTTTTTAATAAATTTTCACCACAAACTAATATTTCACTCAAAAAGATAATAGAACTCAAAAATATTATTTTTATCCTAATCTTATAAGGTTCCAAATATTAACACATACCATTTAGATTAGGAAAACTATTTTTTAATAACCAGGGACTTCCTGTAGGCTAGTGGTAGGTAATAGAATCCTGTCACACTATGATTGTGAGTTCGATTCCTGCAGCTTTGTCGGACGCGATGGGTTATCCCCCGACCTGTAGGTTGTCCTTTTCCTAAAAGTATAGTATTATAATATTCCAAAAATAATCTTCAGAAATGTTTTAACCGTAGAAAATATTATCCAAGGTTCAACTTAATCCACTCCAACCTTTATAGTCATCCAAAATACATATGTCCAGACTTTTTCTAAAAGGTCTCTAAATTCAAAAATCAATTGTATCATAGGATTCCTCAAACAAATTAAATTTTCTCTTATTGTCACATACAAAAATATGATTACCTTCATAATATTAAAACTTAATGAAAACAACAAGTACTATTGTATAATCCTTATATATATCACATTATTCTTATAACCAGAATATAATCCTTGAGTCCAAAATAACCAATACATTAATTATTCCACATCAATTGTAGTAACAACATAAGAATGTCCTTGATCCCTTGGCCTTTTCTGAGGTAAGTTTCCCTGAAGCTTAGGACATTAATTTTCATAATTCCCCATTTCCCTAAAATTGTAGCATTCAACATTGATAGCCTATTTCTTTCCCTTGCAATCACGAGCCTGGTGACCTTTTTCTCCTCATTTATAACAAACTCCCATTCCTTTTAGGCAATTACCGGGGTGATTCTTCCCACAATTATCGCATAATGGAAAATCCGTCTTTCCCTTTTTCCCTTATCTCTCTCTTGTTCCACCGTTATCTTATTCTCATTCATTACTTTGTTTTCATAAGACTTAGAAAATTCCATTTCTATCTTGATAGAACACGAGACTATATCTTCATACGAAGATAAGGTTTGTAAGACTAATTCTCAACGGAGAAATGGTTTTAGTCCATCAACGAAACGATCAATCTTACTTATTGGGTTATGTATATAATCTACAGCATGCCTCGGTAACCTTGTAATGTTAGCCTCCTACTTTGCGACATTCTCATCCTCCTTCTTACTTAGACTCAGAAAATGCTTTTTTATATCTACTCGATGGTCATGTGGAAATTATTTTTTTAAGAAAATTTCCTTAAACTCCCTCCATTCCATACATGATATTTTTTCATCTTTCTTTGTGTTTTATATCAGTGACCACCATTGATCGGCATCTCCAGTGAGGCGGTAAACTGCCATGACAACCTTCTCCCTTTCGCTACTCCCCAAGGCGTGGAATATTTTCTCTAAGAATTTTATCCATTGCTCAGCAACAAATGTATTTGTACCCCCATTAAATGTTTGTGGTAGTTGCCTCATGAAGCGGTCTAACATTGATCCTCCACGTTGTAGATCAGGGTGCTCCATACGAGTAAGGTTATTATTCATAACCTGAGTGAGTTGTCCCAGTATGGTGATAAGTTGATCAGCACCAGTTGTATCTCCAGCTCCACTATAATTATCTTGAGCATGAGAGAAATCCCTACATGGAGTGCATGCATTGAAACAGTTTCCATTCCTTCCACTAGGCGCCATTTCTAAACAATGGCATAAACTAGATTAGTTTATGAATCAAAATACATAATTACAAACTTGAAAAACACTTAACATAAATTGTACTATTTGAAGATATAATCCATAATCATAAAAATGTTTTCTTTGAGGTAGTATATACTAATAACCCTTCATAGTGGTTTGTAAAAAAATGAGAATTATCCTAAGCATATCCCCCAGGAGGGTCATAACCAAGAGAGCAGCAAGGCCTGTTGTCGTGCACCAGTTCCTGTTTGAGTCTAGCTCAAAGCGGTGTTTTCGGATTTTACCCCTAGGTACATCTGTGCCAGAGCTGCCTCTACCTGCTCGTATCCAAACAGGGTTGTATTTCTTGGAAAACTCACAAAATCTCTATAATACCAAAATTCTAGGAAATTATTCTATACTAATCCTCAAAATCTATCTTTGGGCAATGTTCTCTAATCAGATTTTATCTAAATCTAGCTTCCAAGGTTAGTACTATACTACCTCTAATACCAACTGTAACGCCCCGACCCCAGTTACCCAGAGTCGGTGCATTATAAAGTAACATTGACATGATCACAAAAGATCATTTCTCGAAAGACCGATTTGTTTAGTAGCCTTGGAAACACTAAATACATTCATGAAAGTTACATTACATCATAAAGTGAAATCTACAATCACATGGTCTATATAGTCCACACTCATATCCCCTTCTAACTATCCCTATAGGTCATTCATAAAATACTTCTTCACGTCCTGGAAAATATTAATACATTGAAAGGGGTGAGCTCAGATGCTCAGTAAGGATAACAATATTGCAGAAGCTTTCATAAATAAACATAAACATTTAATGCAATTTATAACTAAAACAAAATCCATTTAAACTTGAACTTCAGCGTAATATGGAAAAAGTAAAATGAAATAATGTCATTTACTTATTCACATGGATATTATAATAGTCGAATAATCACATGCAATAACAATAACCACTTTCATAATGATGGAATGCATAATGCCAGACTATCATAACCACATAGCCAAGGCCTCGTTCCAAGACTACAAATAATATTTTGACAAGGCCTCGTGCCAAGACACTAGTTTGTCTCATGAGACCTACTGATGCATCGAGGAGCTATAGCAGGATCCACCCATCACTTATTAAGTCCAATGCATTCCTAATATGAACATGTTTAAACATATCATAAACCCTAACTTAATCGTATCACATAAAACATGCATAAAGAAAAATAAAATTTCCACATTTCAATCACATGATATCAATACAACACATTGATAAAAAACACCTTTAAAACCATTTTCAATACCAAAATACATGAAAACTAATACTTTGTATATATTTTTCATTTAAAAAAAAGTTATGGCTTTTAGAGGAAGCCGAAACTCAAATAATGGTCACGGCGGCAGAGAAGTCATTGTTGCCGCATACGTACGACAAATAAAACATCCCCTTTTGTCATTTATTATAATTCTTCTTATAATAAAGATTCCTTTGGAATAAACGTAAAAGTCAATGGTGTTTATACACCGTATAAACTGAAGTTGTGTATAAAACAAAATATGCCTCAATGAAATGAGATTGAGACAAAGTAACTTACATAGATCATTTTTTAAGTTAAATAGATCTATTATGTGTATTCACTATAAGTAAACATAAGTTCATATACAATATAGGACATAATAATATCATGACATAATTTGAAAGTAGGAGATTAACCCAAAGAACGGAAATTGGGTTATGAAGTTCCCTTACCTCGTGTCAGACTTCACTCAGCCGTTCTTTAATCTCCTGAATAATAAACTAGAGTTAATCTATACATTCTTAAGAACCTTTTTCAAGTTCATTATCCCTTTTATATCACTTATTACCATTTTACGAAAATTATGTAGTCATTTAAGTAAATAACGGTCGTTTTATCGATCTTTGGTACTTTAGCCAATAATAAACTTCTTATAATTACACGTTGTTTATGTGGTAGAATATACATTATCTATAAAATTATATTCATGATTTAGATATCATATATATCATATATATCCAGTATATACATTCATTCATAATATTACGTAACATTTAGAGGTACGAAATGAAATGCACCGTTCATGGAGACGGTAATCCGTACGTACGCATGAACACTACTTTCATTTCTATTTCATATCTAATGGAATGAAATCATAATGATATAACTGTTTATTATAATTCCAGTATAACATCATATATAATATCATTTACTCCATCATTTATACATCCCACATATGGCATTAACGATTCAAATCACTTTGAGGGGGCGGTAGTCCGCACTTCCTAAAATGAAATTATCGCGTTTACCCATACTGGAAATCATAAAGGTATTCCATAAATTAAAAATACAGAATCATAAGGAAAAAATATATATCATATATAAAAATATTTTCATCATAATGGCCACCATAAGAGGTGTTAAAAGAATATTGAACAATCATCGTTTCGTGAGGCAGTAATTCGCCACCCACAGAAACATAATGTTCTTTAACCATTAGACGCAGGTGTGTGTAAGTGTAAATAAAATTTTTCTCATAACAACATAAAATTATATTTAGGATACTTGTTTTGTTACAAAATAAAAGAATACAAATATTTAATGGGGTTGGAGAAGAAAAATAAAACAAAATAACACAAGAGAAGACATTACCTTAAAATCGGGTAACTCTATTTTATTTGAGCCAAAGGCTTCCTTGAGAATACTTCCGCCCAAATTGAGGCTTATATGAGTAATATGGAGAAGTTGGGAGGGTATTGGGGAAGAGTTTGGCCGATCCAAATGGCTTGATCGTATGAATAAGGTGGTAGAGGTGGGGGCCTTTTATAAGAGGAGAGGAGTGGCACTCTTGGAAGGTCATGAAATGATACATTTTTAAGAAGTGATTTTCATATTTCAAAGGTCCCGAAAAAATATATTTCGACTATAAGGTGATAAGGGTTCGAAATATACCCATCCAATAGGTTTTAGAAAAGTGTAAGTCTTAGATTTTACATTATCTTTTCATTTTATTTAAATCGTTAATTAATGAGGTAATCACTGCATCATCATGGTGTCATAAAAATTTTAATTTCTATAATGTCTAAAAATTAGATAAAAAATAAAATGATGTAGGAAATAATTTTATCTTTCCAATGAATATTTATAGTCCAAAATTTAACTTATATAACCCATTGTAATAAATGTTTTAGTAAAACAACACATGTTTGTAAAAATTTTATTTTTACTTTAAATAAAAAGTTATTATTGTCATTTTCTTACCCAAGTGGCTCCATGGGGTCCCCAAGTTTACCCATTGATTTTCGTGGTCATCCATGACTCGTCCAGTAAGGGTAGGACAAGTGTACAGGTAATTTCATATTATTATAACATTATTTTTGCCTTAAATGACACTAATTACCTTTAATCGCGATTAATAAAACATAAAAGTTAATATTCACCAAAAAATTATTTTAATTCCATTGAACCACATTTTACATCCTAATGAAAACCATGTATGTCGGATTTTTGAAAATAAAATCCCAGAAGTGGTAACATTTCATTTAAACAAAAAATCAGTTTTTTAACTACCACTTAGTGGTTTGACTATTCATCAAAAATTGAAGTTTTTCAGAAAAATACCAAAAATTCGACCTAACCTATATTTGATATTCCGAATTCAAAAATGATGTATATTTACAAAAATTAAAAACTTATATGTTTCATTAATTAATTTAATAATTAATTCACGTTGTCAAAACAAATAGCGTGTTTTTAAGAAACAATATCAATCAAATGATTGACAATTGTTTATGTCCAATTTCAAAGTGAAATTAATTCCAGTGACCACCATTGGATAAAATGGTAAAAATATATTCTAATTATACTTTAAAACCACTCAATTTTATAATTTATCACTATATGATATTTTGAATAAAGAAGTTGTTTTTAAGTATTTTTCACTATTCATCAAAAATTGGAAGTTCTCAGAAAAATACAAAAAATTCAACATAGGCTAATTTCGATATTCCGAATCCAAAAATGAAGTCCATTTTGAAATATAAAATTTATATAATTTCAAAAGGTGGGTATTACTAGTCATAACAGCTACTTTTATTGGTCACGGTGTGTTAGAACTCGAGGTTGTGTACAACACATGATGCTCTGTTATTCAACGAGAAGCTTACTATGGAATCTTGGGGTGTTACAGTACTAATGATATGATCTTTTACTTGTAAAATAAAAAATACAAACTCATCAAACACACAATAAATGTGATAAATTTTGAATAAAGACAACATCCTCACCAGTAGTATCTTGCAGGAATGGTTTGGATGCCTTCAAGTTATACTACGCATTGAATGGATGTCTTACATGCTGGAGTCAACATTACTTGATCTTTCTTCCACTGAGGCGAGTGATGAGGATTTCCAAGTCTATAAGAAACATATGAATGATGCAGTCAAAATTCAATGTTTTATATTATCATCAATGTCTAGTGGGATCATGAAGTCTCCTGAAAACATGAATTCTTATAGCATGATCGAGAACCTCCATGGTCTAAATTATGATAGAGAAATACGGGGAAGGTTTGAGATCTCTATGGAAATGTTTCATAGGAATCATGGAGAAGGTTCTGCATTCGAGCCTCATTTATTCAAGCACATTGGCTACATTGAGAAACTAGAGGTTATTGTGCTTTAACTCCCAAATAACTGGACGCTAATCTCATCCTCACATCACTCTTTTGAGCTTCTCAAACATTGTTTTCAATTTCAATATGAACAACATTGAGAAGTCTCTATCTGATCATCATATCTTCATTCGCCAAGTGGGCAAAGATATGATGCTCAAAAATCCATCTATCCTTATGGTAAATAATAGGAAAGGGATGGTGAAGAGATTCAAGACCAATGATTCATCATGAACTTCCATGTAATGGAATATCAAAGGGAATGAAAGGTGACAATATGTTGTTTGTTTCTCATGTGGCTTGAAGGGCCACTGGAAGAAGAACTACACCTAGCTTATGAAGGAAGGTGAAGATTTAGGTGAATTTGTTATCGAATGCTATATATTTGTTTTTACAAATTGTGTATTATATACATCCTGTGTGGATCACTTATATATCCAAATATAGAAACCAAGTATATTCATGAAGGATGATATAAGGGTATGTAGATTTACGAGCAGCCAACAGAGCAAGACTTGCTGCTGTAGCTGTTGGGGACTACCACCTCACGTTGCCAATTGGGATGATCATGGTGTTAAAGGGTTGTTTTTATGTTCCTTCTGTAACAAATAATAATAATTTATCTATCCATACATGATATAGATGTATTTTTTTCATGTTTGGAAATGAATTTTTCTTCTTTTAGAAAAAAAGAATTTGGTTTGGTAGGGAACATTTACACAACAATCATTATGTTTCAGATTATAGAAACCACGTTTTGGAAATCGATCACAAAGATACTTCACATGACTAATACCACACCCAAATTTGGCATCACTGGCTTGGTCATGTAAATGAGAAAATCTTGAAAAAGTTACATCAAGATGGATATATAGAATCATTTTATGTAAAACCACATGGCGTATGTCGTGCATGTTTACCAAGTGAAATGACCAAATCCACTTTTGGTGGGAAATGTGAATGGGAAAACGAGATACTTGAATTGGTTTATAACAATGTCTGTGGACCATTTCTAATTGAAGTAAGGGGTGGGTACTCATACTTCATATGTTTTAGTAATGATTTTAGTAGATATGAATATATCTACTTATTGAGGTATAAGTCAGATTCCAATGATATGTTCAAGGAATACTAGAATGTAGTTGAGAACAATAATAGTAAGAAGATTAAGAAACTATACTCAGACCAAGGTGGGTAATATCTTAATCAGAACCCCATTGATTACTAACGATAGTTTAAGAATCTATCCCAACTCAATCCTCCTTACACACCTCAATGGAATGGTTTAATCAAAATGTGGAACCAACTAAACAGCTGTCCACACACATCGTTAAATGGTACTCATGGTTTTGGGTTATGCATTACAAACAGCGGTGTAGATACTAATACAAGTACCAACTAAATCAATAAATGGTATTCTATAAGAGTTCGGGAGTGGAAGAAAATCCATGTTATCAAATTTAGAAATGTGGGGTAGTGAAGCGTTTTTTATGGCCTCTTCAGGTAGCAAACTTGTACCATGAGGCACAAAGTGTGTCTTTATAAGATACCACATGGAAACAGGGGGATATTACATATACCACCCCTCATACAAAAATCTTACAGTGGAATGACAAACCAAATTCTTTGAGGGGGAGCAAGTCTCCAAAAGTGATAGTGGGAGAAAGATAGAAATCGATGAAGTCGAGGGTCAAGATACAAAAGAGCTTGTATAAGAACAGATTCCACAAAGCCCCGATGAAGAAGAATATATTGCAGAGACATAAGTACTACGTAGGAGTACAAGAGAGGTTAGAGAACTCAAATAGTACTATTTTCTTGTTATCGAGGATGGTTACTCATTATTATTTGATAATAATGATCTTTTAACCTACAAGGAAGTAGTAAGTAGCACAGACGTAGCCAAGTGGAAAGAAGCAGTGAATTCTAAAGTGTATTCCATGTACAAAAACCAAATATGGATTTTTGTCGATTCTCCAGTTGATGTAAAGAATGTTTGTTGAAAATGATAATTCTAGAAGAAACGTGACATTAATATATAAGTCAATACCTATAAGGAACAGAAGGTTGCAAAAGGATTTAAATAGTATCAAGGTATTAACTACGATGAAACCTTCTCATGAGGTGCATTGATTAAATCCATTAGAATTATAATTCCCATTACGACATACCATGACTATGAGATATGGAAAATTGATGTCAAAACATCATTCCATAATGGGAACCTTTATGAAGATTTCTACATGTCACAACCTGAAGGGTTTATGACACCTAAGGATTCCAATAAGGTATTCTAGTTGCAAAATTCCATTTATTGATTAAAGCAAGTATCCTGGTCATGGAACATTTGTTTTGATGAAGCCACAATCTAATTTTGTTTTATCATGGTTGAATTTGAGAATTATTTCTACAAACAGTATAGTGGGAGTGAATTCATTTTTGTAATAGGATATGTTGATGACATATTACTTATTGGAAACGAGATTACACTCTTATAGTCTGTTATGGCATGGCTGAATCAATTGTCCTCCATGAAGGACTTGGGTGAGACAACGTATATTCTTGGGACCAAGATCCATCATGATATATCAAAGATATTTCAAGGAATAATTCAATGTACATACATTGATATAATAAGGAAGAAATTCAGTATGGAACAATCCAAGAGGGAATTATCACCAGCGTCAAATGGTATTCATCTGTCCTAGAAAAGGTGTCCTCAGACTCATGGGGAAAGAAAGATAATTCCAAGTACTCCAAACACATTAGTGATTGGGACAGTCATGTATTCCATGAAATGTATTAGGCTGAATGTTTCCAACACATTAAGTGCTATAGGCAGATACCAAATGACCCATGTGACCACCATTGGATGGCAGTCAAGACCATCTTAATGTATCTGAGGTGAATTAATGATATGTTCCTGGTTTATGGAGGACATGAGGAACTAGTCATAAGAGGATATACAAATCCATGTTTTGAGACAGATGAAGATGAAAAGAAGTCACAAACGGGATACATCATCACATTGAATGGAGATGTAGTGAGTTGGAATATCTCACAGTAGAGTGCAGTCACAGATTTTAAAGTATATTTCGAGTATATCACAGCTTATGAGGCTTCTAAAAAATTAGTTTGGATGTGTAGCTTCATCCAGGATAAAGAAGTGATACCTAGAAGTAAAGTTCCAATCACACTATACTATGATAATATTGTAGTGGTGGATCTAGAAAAGGAGCAAAGGTCACATCCCCGGACGAAGAACATAATTCGGAAGTATCATCTCTTGGGATATTTTTCATCAGGAGGTGATGTTTCAGTGAGAATTATTTCAACGAAAGACAATGTGGAAGACCCCTTGACTAAATCCTTGACTCACCAAAAAAATAATCATTATGTGAAGTCTAGGAGACTGAAAGTCTTAGGTAGTTTGTTCTAGTCCTAATGGGAGTTTTTCAGAGTTTGTGTCTTAGAACCAATAGGAATTACATTGATTACATGGATATTTAATGTATTATTACATATTTTCATTGTTCTGTATGTCAATGATCTAATAATGTCCTAGAGTATTTGATGCAAAGATATGGTCATGACAATTCCTTGATTCGACGAGAACCTTAAAATGCTATAACAATATTCTTAAATATAATTCATCAGCTGGATGACATACTATGATGGGACACATAGCATGAATAACGTCTAGTGCGAGTACTAATAAGAAGATGAGACTTCCTCTCAAGAAGTTCACACTTGGTAATCTCCCTGAAAGGTGAATATAATACCAGACCCACTAGTAGGAATCCTTCATGTTTTAGTATCATCAGATATTTCTATCTGTAAGCATGTGTATTGATCCTTAGGCATTAATATTATCATTAATACATTTCACGACTCTCATACTTTGATTTACTGACGAAAACTATCACTGAAGTGGTTGGAAAGAAGTAGGGTATATTGGGTGTGTCATAAGGGGCATGTTATTAATCGATAAGTCGAGGAAGGATTTGTCCCTTCCATTTATGGAAGGTGTTATCTCAGACCTTTAATTGAAAAAGAAATTTCATGCGAAAATCCATAGGCATGGTGTAATGATGATTTTATTTATTGTAGTCAAAGAAAGACATATCAAGCATAAAAGTTGATGTCACTATCAGGAAAGTTGCAAGATGAGATATCCTATAAAAGAGATTATATTACATAGTGAGTGTTCATATGTGGATGTCTTTTGTGCAACTTTACATTATTTCTCTTAGGTGTCTTGGCCCATTTCTATACTGTACTCTTGGACTGTAGGCAAGCCCACCTAATTCCAACGAGAAGGAATCCTAGAGGGTCACACACTAAGTGTTTTTGGTGGTATCGGTTAAATTCAATTTGAATTTATCTAATCAAATAAATATTATTATCACGAAAATGGAATAATTTTATTCATGTTAAAATGTTTTCATTAATTAATTAATATATATTTAGTTATTTTATTTAAAATTTAATAAATATTTATTTACAAGTTTATAAATAAAATATCTATTTAAGAGAATAATTTATTTATTTATTTATTCGGGTGTTCAATAAACGGAAGTGGAGTTCTAGTGGACCAAGGTCAGTCCGGTAATAAAATAACTATTTTCAAGATGGTTAATAAAAATTTAACTTGTTGGAATAAGTAAAAATAATCATTACGTTGCTATTATTTTCTAACGTGAAATTTTATTTTATAATTCCGTTTTTTGATAGTTGGTGCACCATAAATAACGAATCAGTATTATTATTATCAGCATGGTTTTTCTCGAAGTTCATTAATGTATTTAATTGTTGTAATGAAATTAAATATTGTAACTGAAATTCCATGTATATAAATTGACAAGTAAGGCCTATTGTGCCATACAGCACACCACACGCTTGGTGAATTGAGAATTGTTGAGACAATCAATTTCTCTCTCGAATCATCTTATCTTCCCTCTCAATAACTAGAGACGTTCTTCAAGACCAATGATCAAGCGATCCAGAATGAACAAAACAAGATACTTGCTACTCCACACTATCTCCTGAAGAAAGACCCATGTCGATTGGAGGTCATCAGAGCTTCTGTGGATCAACGCTATAGGGATTGTAGTATAAATCCTTAAAAGCGTAACGAGATAATTTCGAAGAGACATTATGGATGATCAACATCATCAATGAAGAAAATACCAAAGATCCAAGTATTATTTTCTTTATGAACTTAATTACATTAATTATATAGAAGATGTGGTCGTTCCTCTCTAAAGGATTCAGGCCACATTCTTTTTTATCCAACTCTTTGATTATATTCTTTGGAGATAGGCGTTCATCATTGTATTGATCTAGGGATAATTAATGTTCATGGAAAAAATGAATGTTGGGTGCCATCCCAACCACGATTCTACTACACCCATAACCTTTAAATTTTTCTGATAAAAGATATAAAACCTTATGACATCATTGTAATCATCCACATTGTGTTATTAAAAATATAATTCCTATTATGGACATTCTTAATTCTAGATAGATATCATTTTCCTTTGAATCTAAATTTCACCCACCATCAACCCTTTCTCATCAATGGAAAACCATTCCCGATAAGCAAAAGGATTCAAGGACTATCTTAATTCTGATTCTAAAAAATTCATTAATTACGAAGGAGAATAATTATTTTTGGTGGAAATATAATATCTTAAATATATTTTACATATAAAAACTATATTCAATCCATCGGATCAATTAATACATCTCAATTTTTATCCTAAATTTTATATTATAGACCTCATATCATTCTTCAATTTCATCAACATAAATTATTCACTAGTTAAATATAATCATAGTGGGGTAAACATCATCATCACCTTCCACATAGATTTTAGAATCCATTTTTTTGAATTTTAGGATAGTTATTCTTTTGTAAATCTTTTATTAAATTTCATGGGGTTGAAATTTTATCAACACAATTGATTTCATAACATTAAAACTCATAAACTATTTCCATCAAAGGAATACCAATCCTATAGTTCGATGTGTCCCACTTCCTCATGTCTACAGTGAAGAAACATTGACATTAAGTACACTTTAGAAACCATATAATTAAAATGTGACCATATCATATTAAAAAAAATATCATTTAAATCCTTGTGACTATGGTAATTGGATCACTTAAAATAATAGTCAGAATTTGTGAGTAACCTAGGAAAAAAAGACTATCATTATTTTTTCGACTTCTCAAATCACATTTATTTTATTTACAGAAATAATTCCTTCCATGATATATTTCTTATATATAGTATTGGTATCAGAAAAAAAAATTCATTCATATCAATTTAATTCATCTCTTCAATCAATATTATTATTATCCAATACTGATATTTTAGAGTTTCATCCAATATATTATTTATATCAATCCAAATATGTCATGTAAGATTGAAATTCCACAAAATACTTATTCATAATGAACCACTTAAACATCCACCTATAATTTTATTCATATACATTAATCCATGGTGTAGAGAATATAGTTTTATATTAAACTTTTACTTCTCAATCATCAGATAATTCATATTTTTCATGAATGTTTTGAAAATCTACTGATATGTCTAGAATTGTCACATATAGTATAACATTTACTCCCACAACTTAATTAACATAATTATTAATTAAACATTATTTTTTGTATTAATTTAATTTTATTACACAATTAAAAAAAATATTATCTTTTTCACTTCCAAAAATCATGTAGTAACACTGGTAAATTCCTGATATCTTTATATTTCAATGAAGTATTATTTCTTCATCTCTCTCATAAAAATTCCCAAAATGATTAACAATGTTGTCAGTAAAAAACTGATTCATAATTTCATCATGATATAGAAGCACGGAATATTTATACATGAATCATATAAGATATTTATTGAATTTAGTTGATATAATAACTGATTAAAAATTTCAAATACTATTTTGTAAGTTAAAATTAAAATAATAATAGTGTTAAATGCTCCAATAAAATGTTTTCCCCCGTTTTGACAAACAACTTGTTGTTTCACACCATGTAATTTTTCATGTTGTTTTTATACAACACTATATCCATGCCTTTTGTATGCTTCATGATATATTCCTAAATGTTGTTAAATTTCAATTCAAACCAATTATCAGATGGAAATATTTTGATAGTGCCTCACAAGTGATTTTCAAAAAAAATGAAAATGTTCATCAACCTTTTATGATAATTTCATTTTAATGAAATAAATTAAAAATAAGTAATATTAGTGAAAGGATCATTGAATTTAATGAAATATATATATATATATGATATTTTAATTCTCTCTCCTTGGTCGACCAAAATCCTTGTTCACCCAATATTGGTATACATTTGTATTTATCTCTACTTCATCATTTCATTTAGTATGTAGATTGATAGATTCCTCTATATTTCGTATTTTAATAATATATCCTTGTTTTATGGACTAAAATGAAAATTTATATAATAAAATATTCGATTTTTATGATTTTTTCTCTAAAAAAAGTACCTTGGGCACTGAAAATTTCATGAAGATTACAAAAGTTTCAGTATCCCTTCATTATAATTTTTCATCCATTAGATTTTAATGACGCATTCATACTATAAAAATTCCACCACATTCCTATTATAAGAAATAAGAGAACCAATAAACATATTCTTTTCTTCTAAAGAACATAAAATATTTCTTTGGATTTATTCTTTAAAATTTTATTGAATCTATATATTTCCACATTGAGTGATACATAATTATATAAAGTAATAGACCCTATATCTTATAATTGATTCAATTCAAGAGATTGTTATTTTTATTCATGTGTAATAAACAAACAAAATCATGTAATTATGGGTTCTCTGTTTTTTCATCTCCATTAGCAACCTCATCATCCATTAATCATTCTAATTAATCCTCTTAATAGATTTTACATTCTTCTTTTTTCTCAATTACATAAATACATTTATATAAAAACTTTAGGTTGTGTTTTTAGGACAGTAATACCTCATCATTTTTCATCAAGATAAATAATAATTTATTCTATGGTGCATTCTGTTTTGGATTCTTATTGGATAAACATTGAGAACATAAAAATTAATAATCCTTAATCAATATCCTCTCGATAACTGGTGAAGAGAAAATTGTATTATGAAAAATATTGGTTATGACAATATACTCCACATGTCCAAAAATTTCCTTCATATAAAAAATATTTAGAATAAAATTTATATTCATCAAAATATTATATTTAGTTTATATATGATATCAAATAAAATTCTTCTTACCATTATTCTCATGTATAAGATATTTTTCATTTAAAAAATATTTTACTTTTTGATTAGCTAATGTATTTGTATTTTCCAATGTTTCATTTATTTATTAATTCTTGTTAAAACTACAAAATTTAGCATGGTGTTTGCCTCCTTCATCAATAATGTAAAAAAATAAATTCTTCATTTTTTTCCTAATACAAAACTTTTTACTTCATTATTGAGTACCCGTACTAATGGATAGTGACACCACGGTAGAATAATAAATGTTTCTTGGTATAAATTACAACATTCTAAAAAATCAGAAATATTTCATCAATTTCATTGAATGAATTATGAATGATATGGCGAGTTCACCTCGTTGAATTTTTTTTTCTAACATCGAATTGAGATATTTTAATTTTTCGTAATTATAGATGGGACTCTTTTTAGTCAAATCAAACATTATATTCTTCTATTCTATGAAACAAATGAAATATATCTTAATTTATGTGAATTACACTTGCATCATGATAAATTCATTAGATTCGGATAAATAAATTAATTTATTGAATTAATAATTATCAGATTTCAATTCTTTATTTTACTTAATAGATTCTTATTTTCATGAAATCATAACAAAATATACAATCTTAATAAAAAATTATTTTATTCTTCATCATTACTGATTTCATTCCCTTTAGAAAGACATTTTTCTTTTTCATTCAATGGATAATTTAGATCAAATAAGTTCCGCATGAATTTCATTTTTTATTCATCCTTTAAGTATTATTTATCTCTTTGTCCTTAAAAATTACAATTTACATCATTTCGTTTTGTATAAATTTATTTCAAATTATTGTGATAGAATTTCATTTTACATTAATACACATTTCACTATTGAATACATTTTCCACCTTGTTTTTTATTCCTGATGTTTATTATGATTTATCATCATCATATTATTATTGTTTATTAACAACGAATCTAATTGAAAAGTTTCCAATATTTACACAATTAAAAAAATTCAATGGTATTTTACCTTTATATTTAAATTTCACACATTTGATGACTTTTGATAATAATGATATATTGTAATTTTACTACATTACACCATCCTCAAAAATTATTATCCTAATATTGATACAATTTGGGGTCATGGTAAATATTACATTAGTGTAGTTAAAATACACCTCATTCTTGCATTTTTTATTTTTTTATATGGTCAAACCTCTCCAAATTTTATAAGTAAGGAAAAAATTGTATAGTTAATCTATAGAGAACTCATCTAAATTTTGATCATCAAAAAGGGAAATTTATATATTTTTTTTATTAAAGATGATTCTCATTCCATACGAATATAATATTTTTCTGAATATAAATTTTGTGCTGAGTCATATACGTAAAAATAAATTTTCCTGATCTATTATTTTGATGAATTACAACATCCTATTACATATAAGTACTTATTTACATAAACTTTTTCACTATATTTTCTATATCAACATACAATAAAATTCATCATCTTCTACGGTTACCATTATGATAAACATAGACTCTTTATCATTGTGAAAAATTAATAAATTTTATCAATAAATAGATTGTATTTTTTGTTTTTTTAAAATTGTAATGAGATATATCTATTGAGTTTCTTGGATTGATGTCTATATTTGGATTCCAATCATCATGTAATGATTCTCAGAAGACAACATGAGATCATTATGTTCCATGTTATCTTATTTTATAGAGTTATTTTGATTATTTTGTTTTCTATGTGTATTTTAAAAAAATTGGTTCTATTTTAATAAATGTAAAATCTAAATGAAATATTTTTGTATTCATTTAATTCCACAATTCTTTATTGATGTGATTCGGGTGATATGGATCGATCATTCTTATGAATTTGGTGTTTTAGTGTATCAATAATTTTTATACAAATTAGGTTATTAATTTGATTTATTATATTTTTATAGTAGATTATTGAAATTTCACTACACAAGTTTATGTAAATAAAATTCCTAAGGGAGTTTTGTAATTTATTCCATTTAAAGATAATATACTATATGATCCAACCACTAAGGTATTATCTTATTTCTTATTTTGATGTGAATACTCTATAAGAAGAAACATCAAGAGTACATACCCCATGAGGAGAAAAATATTTGATGTAGGAACGTTGATAGATGGATGAATATACTAATGTAAAAACCATTGATGTATGTTGGAGGAATTCATGGGAATATAGATATTTTTAAATATTAATAAATATCAGACTATTGGGGAACATCTATATTTTGTTTTCAAGACTTGTTCTATTGGATGAAGTGGCACTGTGAACCTCGTATTGAATTGTTGAAGTAATTTTCTATATGTGTTAATTCATAATATTGAACAACCATGAAAATATGAGGTTGAAAAATCATATTGAATTGTGAAATTGGTATTTATGGAGTTTTAATACCTAAATGATGATTTTGGATATCTGAGTTATCGTTATCAATGATATGTTTACAAGAAAAATAATTGTGAAATGTAACGAAGAAGATTGGTTAAAAACCCAAAAATTGATTTGTGGATACACAATAAGAAAATATTTCATTTCCGAAATGTGATTTTGTGATAAATTTAATAGAAGACTATAACAATAGTTAAACCATAAATTTATCACAAGAATTTTATACCCATATGTAAACTATAAAAAATTATGTGATAATCTATAAGATAATTTCAATGTGAAGGTATGACCATCAGGAGATTATCATTGATGAAAGAAGAAAATAATATGATAATAAAGATGAAGAACAATGAATAATTAACAACTCTATATGATTTATTTTTGTGGAATATTAGTTGAACATAAATTTTTTATGATATTTATACCAAAAATAAGTAAAAGGAATAAATTTAATAATCTATAAAATATAAAATACAAAATATGGGGTCATCATAAAATATAACTGTCAAAATAGGTTTGGAATCATGAATAACTAATCTTCTTGTAATTATATGGAATATGAATCTCTAAACCTCACCGATTGGATTAAAATCATATATCTAAAAAACCATAGGTGATCCTAGATATGTTTATTGGATCATTATTTTTATAAAAATAAGAAATAATAAATTATAGTGTTGAAGACTCTAAAAGATAGTAAATATGAAAAAATTTGTGAATTTTCCTGCATTATGGTCCATAATAATATGGAAGACCATCTCTATATGCTGATGAAGATATTTATGGTGTCTAACTCATGATATTAAAATGTTATTATTTCAAATTTAATTCCATGTTTTCTCCAATATTGCTAATGAAATCATTAATATATAATTTTAGAACCATTTATGTAGTATTATGAAAAATTAAAAGGAGACATTTGTGGTTTATAAGATAATAAATTTAGTGAATGTGTCCATCTAAGCACATATGTGGGATGATCATAAGGGATACAAGTTTTTGAAGTCTAATTTTTTTTTATGTAGTGATGGTTCTCTATGAATACAAAAGGATTGAAGGAGGAATGGTAGATGAATATAATGGATTGACTTATAGATTAATTGTTTGTTGAGATTTATGATATATCATGTGATGAACTTGTATCTTATTATAATTTTTATTGAGGAATTTCCCAATTGTGGAATATGTATCCCTTGTATCTAGGAACTAATCCTCCAACATCATTTGATTAAAATGGAATATATACTATTAACTTGAAGTGGTTATTATAATTTATAGAATACCTTTATGGTGTTTTAAACATTCAATCCATCACATTGGAAAAATTTTCTATTTGAATACATTTAAATTTTTCTATTTTGCTTAATTAGGCTTGATAAATTTCAGTGTTTAAATATATGAGTATTTTATAATTTTTTTCATGTTTCATTATTTATAGGTTTATATTCTATATTTATGAAATTTTTTATTTATAAATGTCTCTTTCAATTAACACCTCATCCAATAAAATATTCTATAGTTGGAATGTAAAATTGGTATCTGAACTAGTATAAATGTTTTCCTTACAATAAATATATGTTATAGGAAGTAATTTCTTTCCCAATTGTATTATTACCATTTATTACACTAGATTATTTGAGTATGATTCGTACGTAGATTATTGATAGCGCTAAATGTGAATGATGGTGAAATTTGAGAAATATGATTGTTATAAAACGCTATATGGGATCAATGTCCTATTATAACATGAAATTATTTGATTCAAATAAGGGATTTAATATTTTAAAATAGAGAATAATTTACAGTATCTTGTGAACTATAGTTCCTGAAAAGTTTAATGTTTTTTCAACGATGATGAATATTAGATATCATGTTTTTTAAGATTGATTATTAATGGAATTTGGATAAAGCTTTAGAATACTCATTTAAAAACTTCTATTATAATGGAAACTATAAGGGTGATGCTTCATGATAAAATTAATGAATTTTATTTTCTATTTGGGGAATTAGTGGAGAAAATTTAAAAACACATTATTATAGCTATAAATTGATTAAAATATCATGGTAAGACAAAGGAAAAATATAAAAAAATAGTTAGAAAGTTATTGATATTATAAAAAATAAATTGAGGCCAGAAATAGTAAATATAAATGAATGAAAACACTCTATAAAATAATGATTGGATATCATAGTAAGATCTCTTCTATAGTTAGTGAATATGTTAAAAACAGATGATAAGAAAAAGAAATATAAGAATATGTTTTTTTCTCTAATTCATATAGTTCATTTACTTTCACAAGTAATATAAATAATTATACTATATCCATGAGGAAATCATAATGTGGAATTATGGTGTTAGTGATTGGAACATTGTTTTGGTGACTTTTTATAACTAGTAGAGCATATAAACCTGATTATTAGAAAGATGAACTTATGGAATGATCGTAAAAATGATACGGTTGAAATAAATAAAAATAAATAGATAAGGGAATGATATTAGGTTGTTACTTGTTATGAATGTATGAAACGGGTCATAGTAAAATGGTTATTCCTAAATTGAAATGTAATGATATTGAATTCATGGGATTTTAATAACTGAAATGAATAAATGTGTTAGAGGCACGTGACATGTGATGCATTAGTGAAGCATCATTTAACATAAAGAGTTCATATGAAATTATTAATAATGAAAATTGATTTATTAATTATTGAGATTCTTATTTTCCTAGACAAGAATAACGATTCACTGATAAATTAGTAGTTTAATTTCCTATAAATTTACAATAAAATATTCTATACCTTTAAATTTTTGTGAAAATGGTTCTAATCTATTATGTGAAGGGGTGATTTAATTTTTTACTAGGTTTTATAAAATATATATGGGGATAATAAATGAATATCTGTAAAATAAATAAAATCATTCTAATTCATGTGACATAATTTCTAAACATACAGTTGAGCTTTATGTTAAGTGTATTTATATTCCAAATAGTAATGATTGAAATGTAATTATAAATCTTAATATTGATGCTAATTTTCAACATAATATACATTTTACATTTTCCTACATTGTATTGAAATTTAATAAGATTCATTGATATTAGAAACCAATATAATGACCCAGCCTTAAATGTTTCATAATCATGAATGAAGTCAATAATTTTACATTCCTTCACAATGGAGATCTTTTATGGTTTAGAGATTTAGAGAATTATTCCATAAATTTTACATAACAACATAACTACTATGATGTTGAAATTTTTAATGAATATCCATATATTTCATAATCTAAAACATTTTAAATTGAAAATTGATTTCATTTCCTTGACGAAATTATTCATAACATTAATGTTGACATCCTCCAATCTCTTCCAAATCGTTATACCCTATGAAAAACATTCTAAAAACATGGGATGATCACAATAGGATTAGTATGAGGAACTAAATAAAGAATGAAACTATTAGTCAATGAATATTATAAACTCATGAAAACATATTCACAAAATAAAACATTTCATCATTAAAACCTAAACCCTTTAACTTACCTCCTTATATTGTAAGATTCCTTTAAAATTTATGGAAATTATAAATCATAAAGGTAAATTTTTGAATTTATAATATTCTTAAATTGTTTCATTCATGACAACATAAGGGGTAACCTTATTTGGAAACATTTAGAATACACATGACAATATATTCCTTAAATCTCTTCTGAATAATAATATCGATTAATCCTTTCTCATTACCCAATGAATTGGGGAGCTATCATTGGGTCACCCTTCATTAGATTATTATAAAACTTCATATATACATAATAATTTATGGAGAAACAAAACATAATAACAACACATGAATCATTAATGTAAGAACAATAACATATCCACTTCCAAATCACATTTCATTTTAACAATTTTTCACCCTCATACATTAAATATAAAATATTTGAAAATTACATTTAAAACATGTAAATTAAACAAAAAAACATTGAGGAGACATATAATTATGAAATTTGGTTCATTATGTTTATGTCAAAAAAATGGTCCATGTTACTGACATAATCAACCCATTTTTAAAACACAATTATATATTTTGAAGATAAAATTTTAGAATCAACATTTTCCTTATTAAATTTAAAAAATTTAAAGGAATGTACATATAAAAAAAATTAATTTACACATATATAAATACTGAAAACAATTTTGATAAAATTGAAATTAATGAAAATGGTTTATAAGAATAAATTGTAAAAATGTTTGAAATGATGATTTATTTATAATGTATAATTCAACTAGAGAATCACATGAATAAAAATAAGTAAAAAAATTAAAAAAAACCTTTAACATCTTGAGAATATATTAATTCATGATATGACATGTATAAATGGTTTTACATACACATTATTATATAATAAATGTTTATAACATCAAGATATGACTCACTGAAATGAGATTGAGACAAAGTCCCTTACCCTAAGTTCTATTCTCCTAGTTTGTTAATTATCTTCCTGAATAATATTCATAGGTTATTTTATAGTTTCATTAGAACCATTTTCATGTTTATTATTCATTTTATAAAACCTATTTCCAATTTATAACAATTATATAATTATTTATGTTACTATCCTAGGTATTGTCGATATTGGTAACTTGAGTTGAAAATGAACATTGTATGACTTCAAAAGTCTATGTAGTCATAATTCCAGCTTATCATAAAAATATTTATGACATAAAAATCTTATTTATAAAGCAATTACTAATTTAAATCAAATCATTAATTATGATCATGAAAAATGTATAGTTTTATAATCCTGGAGACATTAGGTTGTAAATACAATTGAGTATCATTTTCATTTTTGAATGATCCTTATGAAAACAATTTCATTGTAGTTTTATATTTTAACTGTGATAATAATATCATTAATATAATTTTATTAATTTAGATATGATTATATAAATTTTTCAAACTAGCGATGTAATGAATAAAATTGAAATGTATCTCTTAGTGGAGGTGATAGTTCAATAGTTCACATAAACGACGTTATCATTTTTATGTGCATGGGATGTAAGAATGTAATTTATATATTACTATATTATAATGATTAATATGGAATTAATATCACATATGGAAATTAATTATATCATTATAAAAATTCATGAGATGTGTTTATTGGAAATGAATTAAATCGGTTCGTGGAGGCGATTGTTCACACGTACACACAAATGATTAATTCATTTACCATCTTATGGAAGTGGAAAAGTATTCAGGTGATGATATTAACATTACAACATCTCATTATTTTGAAGATAAAGAATTTTTATTTCATAATGGTTGTAGAATATTTGAAGAATGTTGAAAATTTAATAAATTAAAAGCTCTTAAATAAAAATGATTTTTCTTCCTCAGTTGATCATATTTGATGAACACATTAACACCAAAATGACGGGATTTCTACCTAAAATTAGCCCTAGAAATTTGGGAAGTGATTTCTAGGAATCATTTATGGATTTTCGTGGATGATCCAAAACTACCTTGAGGTGTATGTATTAGAGAAGAAGAGTAGCATGTTATAGGAGAGTAGAAGGGTACTCTTTGAATTATCAAAATTATTAAATTTATATAAAATCATTTTCTTTTCAAAATGGGTGAGAATTGATTGATATTTATGTTATGATAAATTTGGTATTAGATTTAATTATCTAATGAAAATTATACTATTTGGATTATTTTTTTATTCTATATCTATTTGTTTTAACAAATTGTATCTCTTTGTATTTAATTAAGTAATTGACACATTGAGTGTTTAAATAATTACCATAACATGAAAAACATCCAATTAATGAGGAATAAATAAAAGTAAGAGAAATAACTCAATTATTTTGTCAAATAAAGTTTTTTATAAATTTAATAACATTTAATAAAATATTTTATTTTAAAAAATATAAATTATGTTAATTTTGACAAATTTCATTACATTCCATTTTAATAAATAATAATAAAAATATTCCTTTAAAACTACCACGATAACATATCAGTAACATGTCAAAGTAATCCAAAAAATCGTTTATGACATCAAATATTTCAAATTATATTTATTTTAATATTATTAATATCATTTATTTAATTCTTCTTTTAATAGATTTATCACCACGACATCATTACGTTATAATTATTTTAAAATTCTCACTTTCTAAAAATTATAAATAAATTACCATCATGTAGTAATTGTTTTTGATTTATAAGAGTTATTTATACTCAATTATATCACTTATATAAATACATAATGAAATTTTTTTACTATTTAAAAATATGACAATGATATATTTACAATATTAAAAAATAAAATATGAATAAATATGATTTCCATACCCAAGTGGCTTAATAATTATATAATTTCGGCATATATATTATTTTGGTGGATAAAAACTCATCCAATTAAATTTTCACATGTGTTAGGGAGCATTTATAATATTATAATATTATTTATTCCTTTACTAACCCAATTTACACTTAACAGTGTTAAAAAAATTAAAAAAATTATATTCACTAAAAAAATAATTTTCTACCATTAGACCATAATATCCATAATGATTACAACTATTTATTTTCATTTTTGAAAATTTAATTCATTGAAGTGGTTAAATTATGTTAAACACTAATCTCTTATATGCGGTGAGAAGACGGGTAAAACTGACTTTCAAAATATCAATGAGTTTTTATATCTAATTTCAATTTTAAGTTTATTCAAATTATCGACATTAAATTAATAAATATTTTACTGATCTATTACAACATTAAAAAAAATTTAATGTTTAAAAAATTTTTAAATGAAGAAATCAGATTTTAACTATAATTTAGTATTTTTCAATATTCATCAAAACATGAATCCATTGTGAAAAAAAATCAACCGAAGTAATTGTTTTCCCCGCTTCTCCATAAGTGATTTATTTTGTAAAATATAGCTTATAAAATTTTCCAAACAATAATTAAATTGGGTTAGCCCTAAAAATGGTGGAAAAAACCCTTTTTAAAAATTTGACCTTGTATGCAAAAAATTGAATATATCTTATATCGTCTCTAGAGAAAAAATCAGATGAATTTTACAATTTTTATTTGATTTTTATTTCCTTAATATAATACAACAGGAGTTATATTAGTTTTTATAAACCTAATTATTCCTAGTAAAATATTTGTTTCATATAGATAAATTCTTTATATTAATTTTTTATTAGTTTAATTGCTAGTTAAATTGGAAACCAATGAATCATTATATAAAATTTGGTAAAGAATATTTTCATAATTAAGTTAAAATTGATCATTCTTGTCATTCTAATGTCTGGGAAATAACATCTACAAAACCTAATAACATTATAATATATTGTTTTTTCATAATAACTTAGTCTTCAGTGAAACATAAGATTTTAAAAAAATTTCACTATTGTGTGTCATGTATGATATCAAACATTGAATCCCTATAAGTTAAAATTACTATATTGGACAAAAGTATTAATAAATATGAAAATGTATTATTCTATGATATCATGGGATGTCACATATTTCACCCCATTTAAAAATTGCATTCTCCCAATTTAAAAGTATGGCTCTGTAACTAAGGTTTCACTCTTCAAAAATCACATCCTTGAAGTCCCCCATCAGAAAAAGAGTCAAAAATACGTCCACATTAAAAGAAATAATGTGATGTAAATAGGTCACTAAGGATAAAAAATACTAGGGTTCCATGTTGGAAATCATTGATATGGATATGAAAACTAACTATCCTATTCTGACGGAGAGTGATAGAAAACACAGTTAATATAAAGATAAAAATTGAAATACCATAAATTTGTGATTGGTAAAATGGTCATTGATTTCTAAACAAGAAAAATAATCAAATATCATTTTTATGATCCTTTTCTTAGATTTGATGAATTATTTTACTATATGGAAAGAGAACATTGGAAACCTACTTATTTAAGAAATATAGATTCATCTGTTAGTCAAATTCCACCAAAAAATAAAATTGTTCTTCAATGACAACAATTCAAGAAGAGTTTTTCTCATAAACCACTAGAATCAACATTGATAGAATATAAGATTAAAAAATGATTTACTATCTATTTATCAAATCATAAAACATTAAATAAAACAAATAAATTTAAGATAAGATAATAATAAAAAGGAATAAAACATTATATGATAAAAAACAACCTCATTATCCAAAAATAAGTATTGATTCCCAGTGTTCAATATAGATCATTAGATAAATAACTATCCATAAAATTCATCAAAATAATCCATCAATGAATAAAACCCAAAATTTATATGGATTTCATCATATTGTCTACAAAGATAAATTTAATATTTATCTGCAAATAACATCAACCACTCTTACTGTCTCATACAAAAACGTAATTAATGTAATAAAATATTCAACATTATAGGATAATCATTTACATTAATAACCTAATTCCCAATATTTCCATAATTAAAATCATAGATTTTCTCAAAATACATTTAATTCATTACTCCTCAACTAATATCACATAGTATTCTATTTAGCATAATCATGTAAAGTTTCCTAAATAGTGAATGTCTTACAAAATAACATTTATCACATTATCCGCAAATTTTCTTCAAATACCAATTATATAAATTTTAAAAAACCAAATTTCCCACAATCAACGTATTCTCATTCCATCAACTCCTTTAACTAAAAATAAAAAATCATACTGACTAGGGACTTCTCGTATTCAATTCATAGGTGACAAGGCCATTTCAACCTTTGGTGCTGGGTTTGATTCATACATACTTTTCTGACGTGATAGGTTTATCACAAATCTTGTGGGTTTTACCTTTTGAAAAACTATATAATTTTTATAACATTACCAAAATCAGATAAAATCATAAAAAATCATAACATGTTTTAACCTCAACTGTTGTCTTAGACCTCCCATTTTCTTCTACAATCATAGTTACCTCAATATCTTAATTTTTTAATTCCATCATATATTGGAATTTTTTATTTCACATCAATATAATTTAATAAAACTATTCACAAAATAAATCACATCGTACCTTGATAATGGTATCAACCAACATTAATCATCAATTTGTTCTTTTTGATAGAATTTCCATGCACTACAATAGTGATTTATAGATTCTTTATAATCACTTTCTTCATTTTTCCAAATAATCCTATTACATCTTGGGTTTTTTGGGTGTTCATAGTGAAATATTTTTGGAAAGAATTATTTAATGACATATAACATCAAAAAAACATATAAGAATGTATTTTAAAAAAACATGGATTGATTTTTTTTGATATTTTAATCAATTATCCATTTATAATACCATACGTTTATAATGATTGATGGTATTATAATGAAAATATAAATAAGTTATAGAAGGTTCTTGTTCTTCAATAGGTTTTTCAAAATCATAATATGCTTCAAAATCATGTGATGATGTAAAATATCAGAAAATTCATTGATAATATTTATCTTTTTTCAATATTTGAGAATATTGAGATTATAGGATTCAATTAAAAGAAACCAATGATCCTTGACTGTATCGAGGTATAGAGAACGTTTTTTATATCTCATATAGCTATTTTCAAGAAGGTTTTATTTTAGAAAAAGAATCATAATCATCAAGACATTACTAAGTAATAATAATTTCTAGAAAATCATCAGGAAGAAATTGGATTATTGTTTTATATCCCCCTATATCCATTTTAAACATAAATTACATGATCTAAGAAAATGAAAAAATAATGAGTTTACTAAATTTATATAAATAGAATCATAACATTAATATAACCAGAACGCTTAATCCCCAAAGTTGTCTAAACCTTTCATTTGATACCAATTATAAGGACAAGGCCTTAAACAGTACAGAATCTTGAGTGAAGTAAATAATTTTATATTCATTCCAATTGAGTATATTTTCTAGATTATAGTATTACATAATTATTCCATACCTTTTACATACCTGCCAAAATATTATAAATTAGATAGGTCAACTCAATATCCATTGGTCTCAAAATATAAATCATTTTTAAATAAAATTTGATATTTTTTCTTGATAAAAATAATCATAACATTCATCTAGACAAACTTATTACACATAAACTTCCTTATACCCTTTAAAACCATTTAAAAAACATGCAATGGGCATAGAAATCTCATTAATTGTACTAAAATTGGGAAAGAAGCCATTATTTCATTAATATTTTAATCTTATGAAAACATTTTCAAAAAATAATAATTTTCAAACATAAGAAAACTCATATCATTCCTCATGAAGTAATACTGTTCCTATAAAACTCATATAAATCAGAAATCATAAATGTAAAAATTCGAATCCATATAATGTTGAAATTTTATTTTCATAGTTACATTGGGGGGAAAAAATTCTTGGTTGCGTTTGGAATACTCATCATATTATATTCCATAAATTTCTTAGGATAAAACATATAGTTTAGGTATGTTTCATTACCAAATTAATTTGAGATGCATCATGGTGTCACCTTCCCTTAGATTATCCAAGTACCATCTGTATTCATAAGAAATTCCCAACTACCAAAACATAATCACAATACATGAATCACACATGAATGATTAATAACATATCCACATTAAAATCTGATTTTATTTTTACAAAGTCTTAAAAAGCTAAACAAAAACACATTATTTGAAAATAATATGGTTAAAATATAAATTAAACATCCGAACATTAAAGGGAAATAATGTTAAGAAATTCAATTCATGGTAGATTTGTTAAAAATCATCCCAAGTTATTAAAATATTCAATCCATTTTTAAAACACAATTAATAAATTTAAAAATATTATTTATGAATCCAAGTGTACCATAGAACATTAAAACTTTTGGAACGAATTAACATTCTAGATAATCCATGTCCATATAAGAAAATCATTAAAAATATTTTGAAAACAAAGAAATTAACTAGAATGATATAGAAGAATAAATCATTAAAACATTTAAAATGATGTTTTTTTAAAGAGTCCCCTTCCACTTGAGAATATTATTTAAAAAATAAATAAATAATAACATTTTTAAACATTAAATGTCATGATAATACATTAATTAACGATATTATCTACCAAAGGGTTTTATATACAAGTTATAGGGGTAATAAAGGTTCATATCCTCATGGTATGCCTCAATGAATGGAGATTGAGATGAACTCCCTTATCTTGAGTCCAATTCACCATGTATGTTGTTTATCATATTGAAAAATAATAAATTGATAATTAAAACATGATTAAAAATGTTTTTAATATTTTTTATTCATTTTTTATCACTGATTACTAGTTTATAAAAAATACATAATTATTTATGTAAAAGTTGGACATTTGGTTGATATTTTGCAGTTTAGTAGAATACGAACTTGGTATGATGTGAATAGTCCTTGTGGTCAATAATTCATCATATCCAAAATAATATTACTAGCATAAAGATAAATTTAATATATTAATTTATATTTTTAAATTAAACCATTAATTATGAATATGACATATAAACAACATTATAATCATAGAGATGGTATGTCCTATGTACGCATGATTTACGTGTTCGTTTTTAAATGATTATTCTGGATTGAAATTAATTTTTTTTCCATATTTATCATAATATTTTTGACATAATATTATATATATATATATATACTTATATATTTAATGAATGGGATGTAATGAAAAAATAAAAAACACATCTCTTTGTGGTGCTGATAGTTCACACTTACGAACGAATGAAGTTATAATTTTTTTGTGCATGGAATGTATGAATTTTATTGATATGTTTTTATATTGTAATGAGTAATATTTCATTAATATCGATTATAATTAATCCTATCATTATAATCATTCATGAGAGGTAGTTATGTAAAAAGGATTAAATCAGCTCATGGAGGTGATAGTTCATACGTATGCACAAACAAATAATTCCTTTTCTATTTGATGGAAGATGATTTGTATTTAGCAGATGAAATTAACATAATAAAATATATCTATATTGATGATAATATATTTTTTTATCTCTTCATGGTTGTACATTTTTTTATGAAGGTGGAAGTATATATAAAATAGAAACACTTAAATAAAAAATGATACCTATAATTTAGTTGAGCACCTTGGATGAACAACATCGAACCTCTAAAGAGGGTTTCCTTTCAAAACCAATGCCTCATGAATGTGGGTGTGTTTTCAAGGATGAGTTTTGTAAATGTATCCTCTAATCCAAATGCAATTTTTAATGTATGTAATAGATGAGGAGAGTACCTTTTATAATATAGGGTAGGGGCACTCTTAGAATTATAAAATGTATTAAGTTAATATAATCTCAGTTTCTATTCAAAATGCCTCAAAATTTATTTAGTTCGGATATAGGATGAATATGGATCAAAATATAATCATCTAATGAATATTATAAAAGTGTGAATATTTTTTTATTCCTTATAATATGTTTTAACACATTTTAACTCTTACAATGTTATCATGTATTGTAAACTTTTAGAGATAAAATCATTACCTTAAAATTCAAAAAGACCAGTGAATGAGTCATTAATGAAAATAGGGGACTTAAATCCAATATTCTTATTTGGATTGTATTTTCAGAAATTTTATAACATCTAATATGATATTTTATATTCTAAAATATGAATTATGTCAATTTTAACACGATTCATTACATGACTTCTTATAAAATCATAACAACATTATCCCTTTTAAAGAAATAAATTAACACTATTATAAAATGTTAAATTTATCCAAAAAACTCTTGTATGAAATAAATTATATCAAATTATATATATTTTTTAAAATTATTAATACTATTGATTTGATTCATCCTTTAATGAATCTACAAATTCATAGTCAGTGTGTCAAAATTAAATTAAATTATTTATATCATAAATATTATAAATAAATAACTATAACATGGGTCATATTTTTATATTTAATATATCTATTTATAGTTGAATATATGACTTAAATAACCCCATATTAAAATTTATTTACTTATTAAAAATATTATTATTACATTCATACATGACTAAAAATAAAATATAAAAATTGTAATTTCTTAACCAAGTGGATTAAAAAAGTTTTAATGTCTTCTTAAGGATGATTGTTTTGGAAACCCATTCATCTATATTAAATATGGAATGATTTGGTGTCATTTTATAATATTATTTTTACCATTAATTACCATATTTACCATTTACTGTGGTAAATAGAATTAAAATGGTACTATTCATGAAAAAAAATATTTTTGTCCCAATATACCAAATATTTCTTACTGATTTCATCCATGTATGTCCATTTTTTATAATTCAATTCAATAAAGTGGTTAAAATAGGTTTAACACAAATCATATACATATTTCAAGAGGATGGGTAAAAGATACGTTCAAAATATCAATACGTTTTTATATCTAATTTCAATTTAAAAAATTATTCCAATGAAACGGCTTGTATTAAAACAAGTTTTATTGATCTATAAGGAGTTTAATAATTATATTAATGTATAATTATTATTGAAAGAAATTTTGTTTTTAACTACAATGCAGTATTTTAAAATATTCATCCAAAAATAATACTTTCTATAAAAAATATCAAAAAAACAAGCAATGTATATTTTTATGTCCCACATCCAAATAAAAGAAATTATAGAAGCCATATATAAGGATGAAAAACTAGATTTCAAATGTGTTCTCCATCAATAGGTAGAAAAATGCATTTTTTTAAAAAATACTCCTTTTATGCATAAAATTAAATTTCTTCTTATATCATATAAAAACAAATAAGATGAATATTAGACAATATATTGAATTTATATAACATTAATATAACCCACAAATAAATTTATTTGATTATTTTATAAATAGACTTATTTTCAATAAAATCATTTTTTCATAGAAATACAACTTTTAAATTCAATTGGTTTTAGTCTCATTTCTAGTTAATTTGGAAGAAAATGAATCATTTTATAAAAATATGAATAAAATATCATAATTCAGTTTTCATTGTTCATTATTAATGTTCAAAAAACGGGGAATTAATTTCAACATAATATAAGAATATTATTTTATATTATTTTATATTGTATAACTCAGTCTAACAAGAAACGTAAGATTTCAGAGAAACCAGTTGTTGTGTGTCAAGTATCTATCAAACATATCATCCCTTTAAGGTAAAATTAATATCTAATATATAAAGATTAATAAATATAAAACATTATTACTCTATAATTACCTGCAATGTTGAAAAAAGTAGATCATATTTTCTATTTTGTTTTACTTCTTGAAATTAAGTTTCCTTACTTAACTATTTCATATAAAATATTGAACCCATTTTCAATAAGTCTCAATTTGAAGCATAGTGTAAACAATTATGTTCCCATAATAAGGTTATTCTATTTTAAATATTTAAGGCTTATATATGAGGATCATTAATTTTTCAACACCTAAATTTTATACCAATATTCTGTCAAAATGCGCTTTTTCTTAAAACATATATATAATTCAACAAGTTAGTGTACAATGATTTTATCCCTTTTTAATTTAGGGGAGATGGATGACAATGACTGGATAAAATACTTGTATCATTTTAATAATATTTTCATGGAATGTAATTTGTGACTTTATTTTCTTTTGGATGATATAAAAAAGTGTATGGTAGTGCTGTTAAAATTTAATGTAAAGTATGGGGTAAGAATAAAGGTATTTTAGAGGAATATTTCATGGAATGGTTTAAATTTATTTTTTTATTTATGTTTTAAGGATAAAAAATACCATTAGTTATATATGAAAATTATTTGATGATGGTCACCATATGTTCATTGGAAATTAAAGATGAGCCTTCAAGAATTTATAAGGAGTTCACATCTTATTTACTAATAATCAAGATAAAATCCATGTTATTCACCAATAAGTCAATACTAGTGGGAATATTCCATTTCATAGTGTTACTATGCAGTAGTCTTATATTTTTTATACAATTTTATGATATTAAAATTATTGGACGTTATCTATTTTTTATATTAGAGGAATAGTAATGTAATTTCCTAGAATTTATGTATAATTTTTTATTTATATGTTATTATTTTGAGAGCATGAAATTTGACGACGCGTGATTCCAAGGCCCTGAGTGCCTAGAATGATTTGTCGATGTTTTGTTAAAAATTAAATAGTGTGAGTAAGAAGTTTTCTATAAAATGTGGAATAACTATGAAATGGTTTTTCGAATCATAAATCTGAGGGCACCGTTGCGCTTAGGAATGAGGGTTTACCCTCGAAAGGACTTAGGTTTAGTTGGAGTAGGCCTCCTGTGGGAAAACCCAAAAATTTCATAACGGTAAATAAAATAATTAAATAAATTATTTCTTTTAAAAATACTTATTAAACACAAACGGTAACTTGTATTTATGATCAGAAACCACTGTAGAACTTGTGAGGGTATGTCTTCTTATGGAAGATACTAACAATTTCTGGTGCGGGCCACCATTGAAAGTTAGTTTTTGGCTATAAATAAAATAATTAAGTGAAAATTATATTATTATAAAATCCAGAACTTATAAATGGTAACTAAGATTGAAAAAATGAGAGTATGGTTGGGTTCCATGGGGTGTGTTTAACTTAGGCTGAGCCTAACCTCAACTGATGTGGTTCGACTGTAACTGTTATTAATTTTATGAACTTATTTTTTCAGGTATGTTTAGTAAACACGTGAGTGGGGTTTTCTGACTATTGACCATGTGATCAGATTAAAAAACTGAGGGCACTGTTGAATCTTTAGCACCATGATTCACTTAAGGGAGGCATTACATTGACAAATGTTGGTCCAAAGAAGAAGTAATTTTTTGTGACTTTTAAAAGGAAATGGAATAAAATAATCTCACTATTTTATTTCCTTTCCACCAATTTACATGTGGTGGTTTGGGACCAGCGTAGAGTCAAGACATTAAGTAGAATGAACTTTCCAATACTGATAAACAACATCATTGGAATTTAGGAATTTTCTATTTAAATAAACATTCATAATTTCCATGATCATTACTTATCCTCCCCATCTTCTATTTATATGGATCTTGTCAAGAGGAATTTTCACGGATTCACCAATAGACGAAGCAATGGTAATGTTCCACAACCCCCAACTATTGGAGGATGGAGCTGGTTCCAGTGGGTGGTGACGAGCGACCCCGAACCACGAACTGAAGAATGATGATCGAGCGACGTCGTTGGAGGATTGTTGGGGGATGACGAACGCCGACACTTCCTCAAACGTGGACACTCTCCAATGAACATGAGGTAGGGGGTTTATTTGTTTATTCAATAAATTGATTTTCACATCCACGTTAATCAATAACATGAAGAACGAGGGTCAACCGACTAACGGGTTGACCCACGAATCATTAATCTTTGCGGGAGGTCGTTGTGGGGAATCTTGTGCGGTTATCTGGTTGTTTGATTAAATTTTTTTTAAAACCATAACCCCTCTCGTGTTACGAGATGATGCGGTGGGCGTAAGACTAACGAACTCACCCCGAACCATCAGCTATATTTGTTACATCCTTGTGCATCCATGGAATACTGATAGCATGATGATAACGATCGACTATGTGGTGGATAACGCATCATCGCAGGACGCAAGAAGAGGATACGGAAAAAAGTTGTGGCGATCGTCAGAGCGGACGACACCATCTGGCCTCAGATGAGGAATGAATCATCGTTACACACCGCTGATGAATAAGGAGGGTTGTGGCTCATCAACCACGGCGACCGGAGGAGAGGTTGGTTGGCCCACTGGCCAACCGCGATGGAGCCGGCAGAGAAGAGGTGGGGCACGACCCCAGCGATGCACCCATGTGGCAGCAAGGTCGGGGCCTATGTAGGATATGGTGGGAGTAATGGGGTGACGGATCTACCATTGGCTGGAGGATGGGGCGTGTGCCAGCATCATGCCCGGTGGAAAAGTCATGCTCCATCTGTTGCAGCACGGAGAACCCGCAGCACCCCGTGGTGCCACATTGGGGTCATCCCCCATGGGATGACCCACTGACGTGGCTTCGCATCATGACAGAACTACCCGGACGCACAGCCCAGTGGGCCAACCCACGGCCCAGTGGCTTGACCTGTACTCCATCTGGGTCTGGTCAGGCCCAGCAGGATGGGCTGACCTGAGTCAGGTCATAACCGAGTCGGGCTGGTCCGACCGAGGTAGACCATACCCAGACTCTGTAATGCCCATGAACACAAAAAGGGACATATCTTGAGAACCGATCATCTATTTGATTAACCGTCTACGAAATTGGGATCATTAGAGTGAGGTGGCCCTTTTGAAATACTCCATGAGACTTTTGGAGAATCATAGTGTACTTATAGATAGGATCACACTCGAATACACCCATTCCCTCAACACTGAAATTCCCATAACGCATAGACCGAGTGTCCGATTGATGCGCCGTCTATTGCATTGGATCCCTTATGAGACCTGAAGACAGCTTGATGATTTCTAAGGTGGGAAGAATCTCTATGTGACCCTACATTCCTATAGTGGGAAGCGGCTCTATGTTACCTAGAATGCCCACGATACCCATCAGGGATGAGTTCCACAACAGTTCAGGGTTAGTGGGAAGAGGCTCTGTGTGACCCAGCATGCCCATTGTACTCAATAGAGGAGGATTTCTCCAGCAGGTGAATAGTTTTATGTTTCTGATAAACGATTCTATGGTTACTACCATAGAATATATGTCGTGGTGAATTCCATTGATATAATGATGCAGCGAGTGGCTTGAGAATCATTTCATCTATTAAGACTACGTTTGGAACCCAGTGGTTGGATGAGGCCTGAAGTCTGCATGACAATTGGCCAAGTGGGAAGCAGCTCTTTGTGACCCAGTAGGCCCATGGTGGGTAGCGGCTCTATGTGAACTGGTAGACACATGGTGCTTGACAGGAGGAGTATCTCAGTTTGGCCAAGGTGTGAAGCAGCTCTGTGTGATCCAGCATACCCATGGTGGGAAGCGGCTCAGTGTGACCCCATATGCCCATAGTACTCCTGAGGGATGGGTACCATAATAGTTACCGATTAGTGGGAAGCAGCTCTGTGTGACCGGGTATTGCCGATGTACTCGATAGTGGAGGATTTATACAAAAGCTGAGGATATTGATGATGTGATAACACTTCTAACCGTAGAATAAATCTTAGTGTGAGATGTCTTTACTTTGTTCTTGTGACCGAGGTTATGCTATGCGGTACTTTACATGTGTGGTACTTTACCATCGTGGTGTTACACTATGGTTTTTCATTGTGTAATTATAGGAGACCTTCGGGGTCATAGGGTCCCTATTGAGTATCGTTATACTCACCTTTGCACAGGCTTCACCCGAACATTATTGTGTCTTGTGCAGACGATAAGCAGCTGAGATGAGGTTTGAGGGAGCCTGGACCTGGGGGTACATAGAGGAGGCGGACAAATGTGGAGTGATGAGAAGGTGATCTGTACCTACCCTTTAGGTAGGATCCGTGGTGGACCGTTTGGTGTGACGCGACGTAGGGAATACTATTCGTGATCTGTACCTACCCTTCAGGTAAGATCATTGGTGGATGATCCAGGAGATGTGTTTCACCTTTCAGCTGTTTTGTACTTTTTAGTTGTACTTGTACAATTTTGGTGGGGTTTGTATTCCTGATCATTTTCTTTTAGTGTAATGTCTCAGATTTTCCGTTTAAAAAAAATATTATATAGAATTATTTTGATACCAGGCGTGAAGACGGCACATCATTCCGAGGTCCAGTGAGCCCGGAATGGTGGTTTGAATTTTTTTTAGTTAAGTGAGTCGGAACTTGTGTGTGGTTGTGGCAGTTTCCCAATGGATGCCCATGTAATGTCTCAGATTTTATTTTAAAAAAAATATTATATAGAATTATTTCGAGACTGGGCGTGAAGACGACACATCATTCCGAGGTCCAGTGAGCCCGGAATGGTGGTTTGAACTTCTTTTTAGTTAAGTGAGTTGGAACTTGTGCGCGGTTGTGGCAGTTTCCCAACGGATGCCCAGATTAAAAATCTGAGTGCACCGTTGCATCCGGGATGACAACTTTACCTATGAATGAGGCTAACCTCAACCGGCGCGGGTCGAGGGAAAATTTTAATTTTCTGATGTTTTAGGTAAAATAAAATAAAATAAAATAACCAGTTTATTTTATTTCATTTAAGGAAACATCTGCTACAACATGGTGATGGCGCAACTATTTCCTAAACTAATGATGCATCATAATAACTTCAAAATGGAAATTAAATGTCATTACTGATGTCACATAATTAAATGAAATCATGTTTCCCTTTTTAATGGGTTAAGAAATTGTTGATCGTTGGCAATGTTTGAGAGGAATCTCTGCCAAATTCGCAAGGCGTTAGAGAGAATTTTTGGCAACGCATGATGACAGATCAAGATCGAGGATCATTGCACCGATGTTGAAGGATCTCGATGACAATGGCAGTGCGACACCTTCCTCAACGATCGATCCTTTCTAAAGGTATGGGTTTTTTATTTCAATTTCTTTTCCCCATTTTAGAGTTTAAACGACGAACGCGGATCAACCAAGAACAAGTTGATCCATGGATTCATAAGTTCTTATGGGAGGGTTTTCTTTGAATATTTTTGGGGGAAATAATCCATGATTTTTATTCATGTTGATCTCTTCTCCATTTTAAGCCTATTAACAGGAGTGGATCAACATCGCGACGAACGACGGCGGAGGTTCATTCCTCATTTTGTTATTTGGTTTTCTTCCTCCTTTTTCCCCGTGCTTTCTTTGCGTTCTTCATGGGGCGACGAAAAACGAATATTTGCACATCCGTTCTGTGACACAACGATCCCAAAATGAAGTTTTGACACCGCAACGACCTTGTGGAGGTGCAACGACAATGGAGGACGACGAATCAGACCGGATAGGAAAGAGAATTCTTTGAGCGTTCTTCATGCGGGAAGATCAGAACAAATTTTCGGAGCCGATCGGAGGCCCGAAAGTGACGGAAGCGGCTTCTTGGGGTCGGGCGACCATAACCTGGAAGTTTTGTGGCGATCGGATGGCCGGATTGATGATCGGAGCAGCACGGGAGGCACGCTGGCGAAGAGCGCCGTTTCTGGAAATTTCCAGAATACACGGCATGTACTTCCGAAGAACACGCCGTGTAGTTATGACGGTGGTGGATAGGGTTTTGGGGTATGAGAAGGATCACATGGCATGTGATCTCAGTCACAAGGCGTGTTGGACCTTCCATGAAGCTCGGCATGTAATTTGGGTAGTACACGGACACGGGATGGTCTACATGGCTTTAGGCAGCACGGCGTGTATAGATTGACAAAGGTGGCTACGCGGAGCTCGGCGTGTATCCCAGGGATACAAGGACATGGGATGGAGTACACGATCATATACTCCATCTCCCGGCCAGGCGAGGTAAACAGCGCGGGTCTCCCCGTGTGCGGATCGCACGGGTTGGAGTACACGGGTTGGTGACTGTGTACGGGCTCATGGCCATAGTACACAGAGCCAACCCCAGTTACCCAGACATGGCATGTACTCCATACTACACGTCGTGTACAATGTTTTTCTACATGACTAGCCTCACGACACGGGTCGTTGTACACGTGCAGTACCCGGGGTCGGACAACACGGTTTGTATCATTTCTAAACGCCATGTACATTTTGGAGAACGACTTGGTCCTTTTGTTCACCGTGCCTTGAACATCATTCATTTAGGTTAGTGACCCTTCTTCTTGTTCCCCTGAAGGTCAGACATCATTCCCTCACGCAGGATTATGATTCATTCTAGCAGGACTTTTCTTTGATAGATTCAGGCATCCATCCGAGAGGCTCGGATTGAGATCCTCTATCCTTTCCATACCCTAGGTAGAGTCAGGCATCGGCGTGACCAACTATACTGGGTGTTGATCCTCTACCTAGTAAATGAATTCCGGATGAGTCATGGTATCTGCTATAGCCCTTGTAGTGATCCTCATCTGTGTATTTAAATCATTCCCACTCAAGAGTGTCTCTCCCGTAATGGGTGTAGCTATCTCTCGTGACGGTTCCCAACAAACAAAACATCCCAGACAGACATCATCAGAACTATAAGACTTGTGGAGTGTGTTCTCCCGAAATGAGCGCATCACGGAATCTTAGAACGGAATACCATGTGGGGGTATGTGGTTGCGTCACTTGTCTCGAGACCACAGGTCTGGGTTTTGATTATATCTAGTTTGTTTTATATGTTCTATAAACATATACTGTGCATAGTTGACTGTAATTTTACTTTTTATTGCTTTGTGGTTTTCGGGTTCCTCTACTGAGTACTGTTATACTCACCCATGCACGAGCTTTTCCTGCACGTCTGGTGTCTTGTGCAGACGAGCAGCCTTTTGACAGAGTCCAGGGCGGACCAGGACAGGACCGAGCTTTCTGAGGTCCCTGCAAGCCGAGGCATTCCTATGGCTACCAGCGGCTGTCCCAGTACCTCTGTGCTTACAAGTTGGACATTGCAGTTTTTCAGACTCTTGCTTTTGGTGGGCTTGTATTCTGGCCTAGTTTACTTTTGCAGGACTCTACCTTTCGTCATACTCTGTTGGTTGTGTTTATTTGTATTCATGAATTTTTGTTCCTTAGTGTTTTACATTTCAGAATTTGTGGGCTTGGAGATGTGTGTGTGTGTGTACAGGTACTTAGGCAATGCCTCCCATGTTAGTGGCATGCCTACTCGGTGCTAGTCACCAGCCCCTGGCCTATTGGAGGCGGGCTTGGGGAGTCACGGCGCGGGCCCCACTGGGACGGGTCGTGATAGAGTGGTATCAGAGGTGGTCGTTTTTACCTTAGGACAAAGAGTCTGTGAGTTTGTTTGGGGAAAAATTGTTGAGTGTTTCGGGTTCGGCTTTCAGGCCAGAGACTCTAGTGTTGGTGTGGCGGCTGACGTTTCCATACAACAGGACACTGATAACCTGCTTTTCGACCCGGTTCACAAAACCACTGGTTGCGGGGAAATAAAAAGATACATGCATCATATAGGAATGGGTTGTGTCTTCCATATCCTTGGTGTCATCTATCCAGATATTCTCATTGACCGTGACACATCTTGTTTCTTTACAGGATGCCTCCGCGATGTGAACCCGCTAGGATTTAGCAAAACGATCACAATGATGACCCCCTCAGTGACGAGGCTTCGAGACGAGGACTAGCCCCCAGGTGTTTCCACCAGGTGGTGCACCTGATATACCACCAGTGGAGCAGCCAGTGGTACCTACAGTACCGACCGGCGAGGAGCGTAGGCTTAGCGCACTCCACGATTTTCAGAGACAGAGACCTCTCAGGTTTCGAGGCGAGCCCATCCCTCAGGCGACTGAGGACTGGCGTGAGGCAGTGACCAGAGTTTTCCGTCTAGTGAGGACACCGATAGACCAGATGGTGGTCCTAGGAGCGAGCCTTCTTCAGGGTTCGGCAGGACGACGGTGGAGTCTGACCACGCAGACTCACGACAAGGATAGTCTTTTGTGGGCAGTTTTTGAGTGACTCTTCAGGGAAGAGTTATCTCCAGTTACTCTGAGATCCGTGTGCATCCAGGAGCTTCTTCAGCTCTAGCTGGGTAGTATGATGGTGGCTGACTATTCATCGAGGTTCACCAACCTCACCTGGTACTCGATGGATATGGTCAGGGATTAGTACTTCAGAGCTCAGACCTTCGAGCGATGTCTACGACATGACATCTGAGCTAGTGTCATTACTCTATGCATTTATTCTTATGCTGGAGTGCTCAAGCGAGCCTTGGTGATCGAGGGATTTTTGGCAGAGCAGAGATAAACACTGGCAGTCAGTAGGAGGCAGAAAGGTGAAGAGACACCGGCAGCAGGGAGCTGACGTCAGGCATAGGGATCTGGACATGGGAGACATCATAGGAGGACCCAGGAGAGGGGATCGACAGTCCATGGCTCTCAGGCTGGATCCAGTCATCCTTGGGAGAAGCAATGATATGCATGCGACGATAGGGGGCATCTCACTAGAGATTTCCCGACACGTCGAGCTGCTGACAGGGAAGTGGTGGATCGACCACCGAGGCAGAGTACGAGAACGTATTAGGAAGATTCGATAGGTGGAAGACGTGGTAGAGGAGAAGGGAGAGCTGTAGGTGGTGGCAGACGTTTCGGCTTACTTCCACCACCACCCTTAGGAGGTCCGCACCAGGCACGGGGAGCTGGGGGACAGGGACGGGGACAGCTGCATGACTCGAGTCATACGACCCAGGGGCTCCAGGTATGATTCGAGGTACGATCTTTGTCTTTTCTACCTTAGAATCCACACTCATAGACACAGGTTCCCTTCACTCCCTTATAGCAACATGTCTTGTACAAAACCTCGAGATTCCGGTAGAAATGTTGACTCGATCCTTATGCTTGGAGGCACCTATGGGCAGAGACTCAACGATCACACACCTTTACAGATAGTGTGATCATACCCTTGGAGGCAAGAGTTTCGGTTAAAACCTCTTGGTGGTAGAGTCAAGGCCTTACGACATCATTCTTGGTATGGATTGGATATCTTCGATCCATGCCCAAATTGACTGTTTTAGTCGAAGAGTGCGGTGTGTCCGTCGTGATGGAACAAGGTTTTCCTTTGTCAGAGAAAAGAAAACGCTGGCAGCACAAAATGAGCTCATGCATAGGATGGGGCAGCCGATCAATCATGAGTTGGCTAGCCTTACCCTCAGAGTAGTAGATGTTGTGAGCTCTCAGTTCCCAGCAGTGGTGGAGGAGGTTGAGGACATATTTCTGGAAGATGTTCCAGGGTTACCTCCCCACAGGGAAATTAACTTCTGCATCGACTTACACCCCAGGACGACACTGATTTCCTCATCAGCTTATTGGATGGCTCCCGCGGAGCTTTGCGAGCTAAGGGTGAATTTGGAGAATTTCCAGAGCAAGGGTTTCGTAAGACCCAACGTCTCACCCTGGGCAGCTACAATGTTTTTTTCCATGAAGGCAGACGGGAGTCTATGTTTGTGCGTGGATTATCGGCGCCTAAACCAAGTGACAGTGAAGAACAAGTATCCCCTGTCGAGAATTGATGACCTCTTTGATCAGCTAAGAGGGGAACAGTGGTTCTCGATGGTTGATCTTCGATCATGTTATCACCAGCTACGAGTGCGGGATGAGGATATACTGAAGACGGCTTTCAGATATCGCTACTGACACTATGAGTACTTGGTGATTCCCTTTGGCGTGATGAACTCCCCCGCATTCTTCATGGGGTTAATGAACCGGATCTTCCATCCGTACTTGGACCAGTTCGTAGTAGTCTTCATCAACGACATCCTTTTGTACTCGGCGTCAGAGGAGGAGCACGCGAGACACCTGCGGATGGTTCTAGACGTACTTCGGGAGCACCAGCTTTATGGGAAGCTCTCAAAGTGTCAGTTATGGATTTGGGAGGTCCACATTCTGGGACATGTCATCTCAGTATATGGAGTATCTATGGACCCAGCCAAGGTGGAGGCTGTGTTATCATGGGAGCCACCTCGAAGCGTGACAGAGGTGCAAAGCTTCCTTAGGTTGGAAGGATATTACTGGAGATTCATCCACGATTTCTCCCGGATATCAGCACCGATGAAGGCCTTGACCAGGAAGGGGAAACCCTTCGTGTGGACAGAAAAGTGCCAGTAGGCTTTTGAGCAGCTAAGACAGAGTTTGACGAGTACCCCAGTCTTTAGATTGCCGGAGGAGGGTGTAGAGTATATAGTTTTTTGTGACGCATCAGGGACTGGGCTCGGCTGTGTCCTGATACAGCAGCATGCGTTGATTGCATATGGTTCGTGCCATCTTAGGCCGCATGAGCAGAACTATGTGACCCATGATCTCGAGTTAGAAGCGGTAGTCTCCACATTGATGATGTGGTGACACTATCTTATGGGAGAGCAATTCATTGTCTACTCTGACCACAAGAGCCTCAAGTACATCTTCTCACAGAAGGATCTGAATCTGAGGCAGAGGCATTGGATAGAGTTCCTCCAGGACTATTATTTCGAGATCATCTATACTCCTGGGAAGGGGAACAAGGTGGCGGATGCTCTTAGCAGAAGTTCGAGCTCACAGATGTTGAGTGAGTAGACACAACAATTATCCGCATTACAGTTATCCTTCGTGGATGGAGAGGATAAGGCTTACCTAAAGTCAATGGTTGTCACACCTCCACTCTTACAGCGAGTTAGGGAGGCACAACTTGAGGATGTCGACTGTGTGACCTTACATGCTCAGTTATCCACAGGACATGCTCATGATGGATATTCACAAGGTGGGGTGCACGTACTTATTTTTAGAGGATGCATTGTTGTACCAGTGGAATTGTAGGAGGAGGTCCTAAGGGGGTTCCATACATCCCCTTTGGCAGTACATCTTGGAGTGGAAAAGATGTACCAGGACCTTCGACGCTAGTTCTGGTGGTCATGCATGAATAAGGCAGTGGCATAGTTCATTTCTCGATGCCTCACATGTTAGCAGGTGAAGGCTGAGTACCAAGTTCCAGCAGGGTTAGCTCACCACCTGGAAGTTCCAGAGTGGAAGTGGGATGGAATATCGATGGACTTTGTGATGGGATTACTGCGAATGTCCAAGGGGCACGATTCAATCTGGGTGATCGTTGACCGACTCACTAAGTCATCCCACTTCCTAGCTATCAGGGAGCAGAGTTCCGTATAGATCTTGGGACGCCTCTACGTACAAGAGATAGTTCGACTTCATGGCGTCCCCTTGACTATAGTCTCAGACCGGGACGCCCGCTTCACATCCCGGTTGTGGAAGGGATTACAGGAGGTTTTTGGGACTCAGCTGCGCTTGAGAAAAACGTTTCATCCCCAGACAGATGGTAAGACGGAGAGGACCATTCAAGATCTAGAGGATATGTTGCGGCCCTGTATCTTGGACTTTGGTCACTGCTAGGAGGACCACCTTCCACTGGTGGAGTTTTCGTACAACAATAGCTACCACTCCACCATCGGTATGGCACCGTTTGAGGCCTTGTACAGGAGACCCTTCCGGTCACCTCTTTGCTGGACCAACCCCGGAGAGTCAGCACTCATGGGTCCAGAGTTAGTGCGAGCTACTATAGAGAAGGTGCAGATAATCCGGGAGCGGATGAAGACTGTACAGAGCCGGTAGATATCTTATGCTGACAGGCGATGGAGACCTCTGGAGTTCAAAGAGAGAGACCACGTCATCCTTCAGGTCTCACCTCGATGAGGGTTGCGGAGATTTGGACGAGGCGTCAAGCTATCTACGAGGTTCATCGAACCTTTCTAGATCCTGGGCAGAGTTAGCGAGGTGGCGTACCACCTAGCTCTACCGCCACAGTTGCATCGGGTACATGATGTCTTCCATGTGTCGCAGTTGAGGAGGTGCGTGCATGACCCATTCCACGTCATTGACTAGGGCGAGCTGGACATTGAGGATGGAGTGACCTTTGCTGTGTACCCGGTGGAGATCAAGGATCGGAAAGACAGGATCATTCGTGGGCGATTGATTCCCTTAGTGCGCGTCTGGTGGCAGCATGGGAATCTTCAGGAGAGCACGTGGGAGCAGGAGGCCCAGATCCATGCCCAGCACCCTCATCTTTTTGAGTTGCCTTTGTTTTGGCTTTTCAGGGATGTAAAGCCCCAAGGTGGGAAGAATGTAATGTCTCAGATTTTCCGTTTTTTTGAATATTATATGGAATTATTTTGAGACCGAGCGTGAAGACGGAACATCATTTTGAGGTCCAGTGAGCCCAAAATGGTGGTTTTGACTTTTTTTAGTTAAGTGAGTCAGCACTTGTGTGCGATTGTGGCAGTTTCCCAATGGATGCCCTGATTAAAAATCTGAGCCCATCGTTGCGTCGGGGACGACGACTTTACCTATGAATGAGGCTAACCTCGACCGGCATGGGCCGAGGGAAAAAGTTAATTTTCTGACGTTTTAAGTAAAATAAAATAAATTAAATTAACTAGTTTATATTATTTCATTTAAGGAAACATCCGCTGCAGCGTGGCGACTACACAACTGTTTCCAAATTAATGATGTGTCATAATAACTTCAAAATGGAAAGTCAACGTCATTAATGCTGCCACGTAATTAAATGACAACATGTTTCCCTTTTTAATGGGTTAAGAAATTGTTCAACGTTGGCAACGTTTGAGAGGAATCTCTGCCGAATCTGCAAGGCGTTAGAGAGAAATCACGATGACGAATGATGACAAATCGATATCCAGGATCGTTGCGCCGACGTTGAAGGATCTCGACGACAATGGCAGCGTGACACCATCATCAATGATTGATTCTTTCAAAAGGTAGGGGTATGTTATTTCAATTTCTTTTCCCCGTTTTAGAGTTTAAACGATGAACACGGATCAACCATAAACAAGTTGATCCGTGGATTCGTACGTTCATGCGGGAGGGTTTTCTCTGGAATGATTTTGGGGGAAATAATCCATGTTTTTTATTCATGTTGATATTTGATCCTCTGTAAGCCTATTAACGGGAGTGGAGAAACGCCGTGACGAACGACGGTGGAGGTTCGTTCCTCATTTTGTTATTTGGTTTTCTTCCTCATTTTTTCCCGCACGTTCTTCGCGTTCTTCGTGGGGCGACGAAAAACATATCGTTGCGCATCCATTATTCAACGCAAAAATCTCAAAACGAAGGTTCGACACTGCAATGACCTTGTGGAGGTGCAGCAATGATGGAAAATGACAAATCAGATAGGATCGGAAAGAGCCTTCTTCGAGCGTTCTTCATGCGGGAAGATCAGAACATGTTTTCGGAGCCGATCGGAGGCCCGAAAGTGACGGAAGCGGCTTCGTGGGGTCGGGATGAATAGAACCTGGAAGTTTTGTGGTGATCGGATGGCTAGATTGATTATCGGAGCAGCACGGGAGGCGCGCTGGCAAAGAGCGCCATTTTTGGAAATTTCTTGAATACATGGCGTGTACTTCCGAAGAACACGCCGTGTAGTTATGATGGTGCCGGCTAGGGTTTTGGGGTCAAAGAAGGATCACACGGCGTGTGACCCTAGTCACACGGTGTGTTAGACCTTCCCCGAAGCTCGACATGTACTTTGGGTAGTACACGGACACGATATGGTCTACACGGCTTCACGTGGAATGGCGTCTACAGCTCAGCAAAGGCGGCTACGCGGAGCTCGGCGTGTATCCCAGGGATACACGGACATGAGATGGAGTACACGACCATGTACTCCATCACCCAACCTGGCGAGGTAAACAATGCTGGTCACCCCGTGTGCGGATCACACGGGTTGGAGTACACGAGTTGGTGACCGTGTACGGGCTCATGGCCAGAGTACCCGGAGCCAACCCCAGTTACCCAGACACGGCATGTACTCCGTACTACATGCCATGTTCTACGTTTTTCTACACGACCAGCCTCACGACACGGGCCGTTGTACACGGGCCGTACCCGGGGTCAGACAACACGGCGTGTATCATTTCTACACGTCGTGTACTTTTTGGAGAACGACTTGGTCCTTCTGTTCACCGTTCCTTGAACATCTTTCATTTGGGTTAGTGCCCCTTCTTCTTGTTCCCCTGAAGGCCAAGCATCATTATCTCACACAGGATTATGATCCCTTCAGCATGACTTTTCTATGATAGAGTCATCCGTCCATCAGAGAGGCCCAGATTGAGATCCTCTATCCATTCCAGACCCTAGGTAGAGTCAGGCATCGGTGTGACCAACTTTACCGGGCATTGATCCTCTACCTAGAAGGTGAATACTAGATGAGTCATGGTATCCTACATGGCCCTGGTAGTGATCCTCATATGTGTATCGAAATATTTCCCACTCAAGAGTGTGTCTCCCGTAATGAGTGTAGCTATCTCTGGTGACAGTTCCCGACGAACAGCACTTCCCGGACGGATGTCATCAGAGCTATAAGACTCGTGGAATGTGTTCTACTGGAACGAGCGCATAACATAATCTTAGAACGGAATCCCTTGTGGGGGTATGTGGTTGCGTGACTTGTCTCTAGACCACGGGTCTAGGATTTGAGTATATATGGTTTGTTTAATATGTTCTGTAAACATATACTGTGCATAGATGAATGTACCTTTACTTAGTATTTCTTTGTGGTTTTCGGGGTCCTCTAATGAGTATTGTTATACTCACCCCTACACGGGTTTTTCCCGCACGTCTGGTGTCTTGTGCAGACGAGCAGCCTTTTGACAGAGTCCAGGGCGGACCAGGATAAGACCGAGCTTTCTGAGTTCCCTACAGGCCAAGGCGTTCCTACGGCTATGAGCGGCAGTCCTAGTACCTTTGTGCTTACAGGTTGGACTTTGATGTTTTTCAGACTCTTGCTTTTGGTGGGCTTGTATTCTGGCCAATTTTACTTTTACAGTACTCTACCTTTATTCGTACTCTGTTGGTTGGGTTTAGTTGTATGCATGCATTTTTGTTCCTTAGTGTTTTACATTTCAGCATTTGTCGGCTTGGAGATGTGTGTGTGTGTAGAGGTACTTAGCAAATGCCTCCCATGATAGTGACATGACTACTCGGTGCTAGTCACCAGCCCCTGGCCTATTGGAGGCGGGCTTGGGGAGTCATGGCGCGGGTCCCATTGGGATGGTTCGTGACATTTAGACCTCTTTTACAACAATAGTTACCTCCTAGTTGGTCCTTGTTGTGTTCTCGGACCAAGTGTTTGTACAGGTTTAAAGGAAATTCCTTCCCGTTTTAGGGAATATGCGTGCTGGTGCTAGTCGTCTGCCCCTAGCCTATTGAGGGTGGGCATAGGGTGGTCACGACATGGGCCCCAGGGGATGGGTCCTGACCATAAATGGTTCTTTAAAAACATAACTCCAATTCTTCTAGATTTTATGAAAAATACTAGTAATAAAATAATAAAATAATGAATTTAAATATTTTGGTTCTATCTCAAAATTTAAACCATCATAGATATTGAACATTAATCTTTTCAAAGTTATGTATGTTTATTGAAATGAAAGAAAACACTATGACAACACATTTTTTCAAAAAAAAATTAAGAGACTAAACAAATGGCCAACTCTACCCAAAAAATATATCCATTCCCACCAATAATATAGAAGATCAAATTTAGGCTTTATGAATCTACCAAAATATTCCATGTCAGAAATATAAGATATATTTCTTTGGGAGGTAGACCTTAAAAGGATATTTGGACATCCATAAACACTTGATCATATATCTTCAAATGTCATTCAACTATCCTTGACGTCACTCGTGAAATATCACACTGATGTAGACCCACCATCACAATAATGATCTCATCACTGATGGCCTCAATGAACATCAATTAAATTAACATTGTTGTGACAGTACTAGAAATAATGCGAGAAAATCCCACTAAAAATATATGATAACACATCTCAAAATATATCATTGTTCATCATCATTATCAACAATTATAAATCATTAAATTTTTTAAAAATTACTCTAAAATTAATTCAAAACTTTTCATATGTGGTGTCATTAAAAAAAATATAATGGTAACTAATTAATATAAAAATATCGATTAATTATTCAAATTAGAAAATTATTAGGAGATGATAAATTATTAAATTATTACGCCCCAATTTATTAAAAGGGGGAAGTACTATAATTATTTTCATGAATGAAAAAAATCTCAACGTTGTTTAATATTCATTGAAAATTCCATTAATCTAAAAATAAAAAATATACATCTCATATGTTTTAAATTTTTTATAGATATTAATTGATGGAAATTTATGTGATATAAATCATAATATAGTAAAATTATTTACATAACATATAATATTTCTTATATAGTAAACATTAATTATAAATAATGGGTATTTTTTAAAAAAATTATGTGAGGATAATGTCTTAAACATATAAAAAATAACCAAAAAGTTTTAGGAAAATTTGTAATGTAATCCATATTTGCAAATTAGTTATCATTATTTCAATGAGAAAAAGTTAATATTATTGGGGGGGGGGTATTTAATAATTTCTTATGAATTGAATGTACAATTACATAGTATTAATTGATTTCATAATTTCACAATTAAATAATGACTTAAATTAATATGTGAATGGCACAATTATATAATGATATTATTAAAATATAAAAATATTCCATAATTATGATAGGCCAATTTATTTAAAGTAAACGGTCTGTTAAACATATACGGTAAATTTAAATGGTCATGATTAATAAAGAACATGAAATTCAAATATTCCCAATGTTATACAGAAGGGGAAAAATATACATTGTTTTAAAATCCTAATGGTTTGTATATTAATTATATCTATTTTAGTTATACCAAAAATGATGAATGACGAAATAGATATGAAATTAAAATATATAAGAATTAATATAATTCACTAATGGAATATTATACTATAGATTAGAATAAGGTTCCAAATCAATATTTATTATTTAATGGATATCACAACTCATTGAGGGTGAAAATGTTGCTTTCTTTTTCCAATTATCTTATATTTTCATAAAATTTTCATGATTAGTTTCTAAATGAGATAACATTTAGATGGAATTTAAATAAACAACTCTAGATTCACTTGTTTATATAATTTATATAAATTTAAATCTTAAATAAAATTTCGGATGATGATGTCATCCAAAGGTGAGAATGGTGAAGAGTTTCTATGTTTATTGATTACCCAATTCCTATATAGAGTCATTATATATGATAATATAGTCGTGGATTTTTACCTGCAATGAAAATGATAAAAATATCATTATTACACTCACCTAATACCATTTAATTGTTTTTTCGCGTCAACCAGTATGCATGAAATTTTTAAAGGACCCATGTTGTGTAATCATTGTGGTTTTATCTAGAAAAACATCTACCTTTCCTTTCTAGATATCAAAATTGATATACACACGTGCGCTTAATTAATTCCAAAAACATTTATAATAGATATATTATATATATAATTTTTTCTATTTGTTTTATATTTAATGATAATTAATTTTTTTGAAACTAATTTATTTTGTTATGGTAATGGGATTGTATCTTATATTCAAGGTTATTTTCAATTAAATGATTATTTTTCCTAAAAATTTTACAGATAGAGTATTGTATATTCTTATATAACAAAAAATTTATTGAAAACCATTATTTCAATTATTTATTGATTATATAGTTTCTTGAGTCAATTATTCTATTAATATAGATTTGTTGAAAATATATACAGTCATGTTCTTCAAAAAAAAATTCTATTTTTCAAGAATCAGGTAACAAGGGATAAATTTTGATATATACACCAATTATTTATTATGATATTTTATTGGTTTATTCATTCATGTGATATGAAGAAAAAATTATATACATTATGAATAATTACAAATTGGTTGAAGAATTAATTTTTTAATTCACTTCAAGTTGAATAAATACAGTTGTTGAAAATATGTATCAAAAAAATAAATCCTTTTTAATGATTTCATTTTATTTTTTTATCACTTTGTGCGATATTAATCAAGGTGTCACAACTTTTTATAAATATGGAAGTATTATTAATTTCTTTTGTTATATATTAATTATAATAATACATGATAACCTTTCAAAATAAAATTCATAAAAAGTTCATGTTGAAATGAATTTCACCACAAGTATGATGTTTGATTGGAAATTCATTCATTACTATAAAAATAACTTTGGAATCTTTACTAGTTTTACTAGGCTTTAAGAATGTGTTTTAAGTGAAACTATTTTTAATGATTTTAGGCGACTAAAATAAAACATGTGACATGATGAAAATGAAATATTATATGAATAAGGAATTCATATATCTGTTGTTTATAAAAGAATCACTATATAAATGCTATGTATTATCATCCATTAATCTAGAACATTAATATACATAATATACATTTATAAATATGAAATATGAATCCATTATTTAAATATAATAATGAATTTATTTTGTATGATTTATAATAATTAGAAACAAATTCATATTATCTTATATTGGTTTCTCTATTTTTTTCATTTAGTCATATGAAAATCTTTAATATCAAATAGGATAATATTATCATATTATAGATGTTGTGAGAACTTCATAGGTAGAAATAATTTTTACAATACATTATTTTATAAAAAAAATTAAATTAATATAATCAATGACATAGGATTTCTTTTACTAAGGTATAAGGTGACAATGTTCATGACTATAATTCCATTAAATCATATAACTCACTTTCATAGGAAGATATAATAACATTTTTTAATGAATGTATGAACAAAAATACTATTTTATATAATAAATATCATAATTTTTATATTTTTTATTTCTAAAATATGAGTAACCAAAAAAATTTCACCCCTAATGTGATAATTATTTAAGACTGTTTTTCTTTATTAGAATTATTAAAATTATTTTTTAATTAAAAAAGTATTTCTAGATGAATTTGAACAATATTTGACATATAAAATATGATAAATCGTATTAGAATAATTTTTTCATGTATTTAATGCATCTTTTGACAATTAATATCTTAATATATTTTAGAAATCTGTTTAATAATCTCCATATAGAGAATTATTATAGTTTAACAAGGATAAGTTAATAATTTAAAATAAACATCAATAAATATTATAGAAACTCTTATAATTTTATGGAGAATTCATCCCATTATATATGGGTTATAATAAAAATAAACACAATAAATTAGAAACAATATTTTCAATATAATCTCGTAAACAATGAATAATATCAATAGTTTATTTGGAAAAGATGTTTCAAAATATATACTAGAATATTCCTTTCATAATGAATAGAAATATCACTTTATTATAACTTTTTATTATAAAAAATTATGAATACTCGGGTATATTTTAATAATCATTCATCATCATAAAAAATAAACACAATATGTTATAATATATGGGATTATACTTTTATATATTTCATCTATTCTTAATAATTGAATAATGGTAGAAAAAAATTTATTTATCTACACTATTATAGATTAAAATCCGACTATATATAAAATTGTTTATCATTTATATAATATAGTTGGGATAAACTCTAAATTCACATTATAGGTTGTAAATTTACATTTCATGCAGTTGTTTCTTATTACCATTAAATTATATTCACATTGTTTATGCTGCTATAAAAAAAATGATTTACTCCATAATTTAACATATGTGTACAAACTATAATGTAGTTGTCCTACAATATAAAAAGTTTGCTGTGTGATATGATTAAAATGATTAGGTTAAAATATATATTATAAGGGCTTTGAGAAAATATTATTTTGGTACCTATTATTATAACTAAAACCTAAATCAGTTAGTCAATATGATAAAAGTAAATGGATGTAACATTAAATAAAACAGTTAAAAATCCTTATGTTGTCCCCTTTCATAAAATATTTGATTTATTTTAATTTCATTATTTTTTTAATTTTACATATATATTATATAACTACAAACTCATTAATAATTTTAATGGAATAATTTATCATAAAATAACCAATTTATAAATATAATAAATTTAATAATGTGTCTTAAGAATTATAATGCCAGTTAGGATTTATTGTATTTACTTTTTATTATAATGTATAGAATTTTATATTTATTAATTCACTTTTAATTATATAATATATTAGTGAATTTACATGCCATTAAATGTATAAGTGAACAATTTGATTTAGGTATATTCAATAAACTATGAAATATTGGATATCATTCAGACAAAAATATTTCTTGACCAGAGTGTCTAAAGATAAAAAATTATATAAAATATAATTCAATGTATTTTGGAATTTCAAAATATATTTTAATGTGAATAATCAATTAATATGTTAAATTTTATCTAGATTTATTTAAATAAATTTCTTATTTTAAATAAAAATTCAATTACAATTTTATAAAAAAAAGTATTTTTCTTACTAACTGAAAAAATTAGCCATGAATTTCAATTCAACTCAATATTTTCTCCATTGTATAAATATTTTACAAACTAAGAAACACAGAGTAGCATATTATAAATAATAATATTCGTGAGTCATTGATGATCAATCCTTTCATTTGGTTTATCACATGATTTCTAATATTTCTTATAATGTTTCCAAGCATATAGGGAATATTCAACATTAAATTATGATTGATAAAGGTATTAGAATTATACATCAACATTGACATTATAGTACATCAATTATTGAGTAATGAAATAAATTTGAAAAATACACACTTGATAAAAGAATATGTTCTCCCTATTATATCACTAAAAAGTGACCAAGCAGTAATAATAATAATAATTTTCATAAAAAAGTGTATAAGAGTTCAAAAAATTATTTGTATTTCATCTAGATAATATGATGAGAGAATTAAAACCAATAGTAAGAGAGATATTTCCTTGATTATAAGAAAATATGTTATATATTAAATAAGAAGATATATAAATAAAAGGAAGTAAAAAAACATGTAAACGGTACAATTAGAAACATTATATTTGATAAAACCTTAATGACGATTGTTTAGATTAATTTGGTGGGTTTCTTACCATTGCGAATTATATCATTTTATTTAATATCATGTATATATATTAGTTCCCAAATATTAAATAAGTTATAATATACATATTAAAATAATATTTAACCATAATAATATTTTTATGACTAGAATTTAAGGGGATAATGAAAAATAAAAACTCATCATCCATGAAGGTGGTGAATTGTCAAGTCAAGAATGATGTTTTCATTTTTTTAGAATAATAGGAGACGAGAAAAGGTTTGATGATGGATATACCATTAATGAAATAAAATTATAGTATATTTATAGTATTATATTTATCATGTCACATTGGATATGGAATTTGAGGTTAATACATAAGAAATAAATAATTTAAAAGTTAAAGAAGGAGGATTTTACCTTTTGAATATTTTCTCCTTAATAACCACCTTAATGCAGTTGGAATTCATATTTTTGTGATACCAATAGTTTTTGGACATGGGGAAGTGACCTATTAAGTAAATTCGGATGATTTTATTAAATAAAAAGGGTTTTGTATATGTTAGGAGAAGGCGTGGTGGCAACAGTATTTATTAGGGAGGAGAGGAGTGTTTTTTGTTTATTTTATTCATTTTTTTATTATGTTGTTCGACGAATTTAAATAGTATAGATTATTTTTAATATATATAGTAAGCTTTTTATGGTATATCTATGTATTTGGTTCTCAAATAATACATGAGATTAGAATTCATTATTTGGGATATAATTTTATATACTGTAAACTACCATTTTTCACATTTCACCAAAATTTCAATAATTTTATAAATAAAACCCAAATATTAAGTTTATCCATTTATCAATGGGTATATTTTAAAAATGGTCTCCATTTTATTAAAATAAATATCAAGATATGATGAATTCTATTTTTAATTAAATTCAGCATTTATTTGGAAAATACAAATTTTAAATTTATAACTTATTTTATGAAATTTTGGTAAATTAATTATGGTCCAATAAAATAATATTGTTATTATGATAAAAAGTATTAATTTATGAATTTATTTAATGAAAATAATTTTTTGGAACCAATATATTAATTAAAAAATGAAAATAAACAATTACTTTTCACATAAATACCAACACATTATTTCCTATTTTAGAAAAATTCATTTACTTATTCTACGATATAAATATATCAAATTTTTGTTTATTTTATTACTAAATTTTATTTATACGTTCATATGTTAGGTTATTATTATAATGGATAAATTACTATTCTTAACAGTCACATTACTATTCAAAAGGTCATTTTACTATTTGATTGTTATAGATTCCTTAATTTACATAAATAACACTAATATCATTATTCATTTATAATGAATTTTAACTTCTTAATTATATTTCTAAAAAAAACTTCTCTATAAGTACCTTGGTTGTTAAATTTTACCCAAGAAAATTCTTATGGGTAAGGTGTGAAGTGTTGTTCCTTTCATGGGATTGTTTTGATAACATATATCTTCTGTTTATTTCCACTGACATGAACTTCTCATACAAATGATACCACACAAATAACAATTTTTAATGTGATTATTTTTCTTATTCTAGAGAAAACCCTTGTGATTCTACCACATTACTAACATTTTATAATTTTTTTTGTAAATAATATTCTTTATATTTTAGGGTATGGTTTCATTCTTAAATACTAATTTACTCTTCTCATTTCGATTAATATTCCGTTATTCCAAGGGTCACATTATAATTTCTATACCATTGATTTTAATAATATCCAATTGTAACGTAATATTCTAATATACTACTATGTCCTATAATTCATTAATAACAACAGACAAAATATTTATAATCTTTTTCAGTTCTTTTGATATATTGGTTATAAAGATTATAGTATTTTTCCTTTGTTTTATAATTGTTATTGAAATAAATTTTATTAAGTAATGTGATCCATGATACATATACATTATTACTACATTATTAATATTTATCTATATCCCATTCTTAATTATGTAAGTATTAATACATCAATATCTTTTATTTTTTGTACATCTTTTTGGTAATAAACATGTTTATTTATTTCAATAATTTCTAAGGTTTTACATTCCCCACAATATAAAAATTCCATCCATGAAATATTAAATTAATTCATCATAAAATGTGTACAATCCTCTATCATCACATCCTCTTGTTCTCATATTTCCTATTATAGTTAGAGACTCCTTATATTAATTTTCACATGTTGTGTAGTCTGATTTTCTATCCCTTGCTCTCTCATTTAATTAAAATGAATCATCTCATTATTGAATACTAATTCATACTCTAGCTAATCATGATCGACCTTCTCAACATGTTATATATCGATAATATATTCCCTAATATATGCGACGTGGAATATTTCATGCAATTGGGAATGGATTGGTGGAATGGCTAATTGATTTACCATAGCTCATATCCACTCAAATTTTCAAAAAACACAATGTACATTGTACTTATTCATTTTCCAAATCATATAACCCACTTCCATGGATATATATGTATACGGTCATGATATCCTACATGGAATTTAGGATTGTTCCCTCAGAGGCCAATATAAATTTTCTATATATTTTTTCCACCTTGATATACTTTTGGATGGATTATACCTTTTCTAATATCACCTTCAAAATTACAAACCCAATATATTCATTTCTCTAACATCATCCCTACATGTTAGTGTTTGAAATCATACCCCATAAAAGGTTACATGTGGTTCCATATATAATCTAGATTGGTAACTAATATTTCATAAAACACCCATAGTGGTAAATTTTAATCTCAATAACCTTAGATTTTAGGTGTACATAAAATTAGAATATAATCCAATGCATAGACAATTATTTCAAACATTCAACATCATTGAGGATGATAGGATGTTCTGTTATTAAATACTATATTTAAATCCTCTATAGACTACTTTATAATTTTATCATAAAATAATGATTTGGATTAGATACTTTATCTAATGGGGTACCATAGAGCCTCAAACATTATTTATATATAAACTACCAGAAGAATCAAGAAATTAATCTTCTTATGGTTCTTGATTATTGTATAACATTATAAGACAATATTTAATGAACCATATCATGTTATTCCCATTATATATATTATGATGTTCAGTGATAAAATCCACAATAACATTATCTCAATTCAATTCTAGTATAGGTAAATATTAGATAACATCTTTATGATTTTTTCTATTAGTTAATAATCATTTGAATACGAAGCATATTATAGGTTAATTTCAATTCTAGTTATTCTTATTATAACATTAGAAATGACTTCTTATATCCTTATAAATCTTAGAGATATACATTTGTAAATAAAAATTTTATCATTGAGATTCATCCAAAAAATCATTCTTTACCTATGGTATTGGTTTAACACATAGATTTTTACCAAACCATAAAACTTCATCTTCCCTAATGTTAGATTCTAGTAAATTCAATTTGATCATTTTTTTATAATATATTGTAAGGATTAATCATCATGTTGAGACTTATTAATCCTTTCCAATACTGTAGGTTTCGTATCTAACTGGAATAACAATGATGTTTCCCATTCCATAATAACACCCAAGTCAATTCTGACAAAATCCTTGTCACATTGGTCATTCTATACTCTCATCTGGGATAATATTAGATTTTACTTTCCACTTAAAATATCTAAATCATTATTATCTTTCCTAGGATGATAATGTATATCAAAAAAATAATCCATGAGATGTTTCAACCATATCATTTTTCAAATATTAAGATATTTCTTATTTAATATATATTTTAAACAATAATGTTTGTTTTATATATCACATTTCCCACGATATGGATACTTTTTGTATATCTTCAGGGAAAAAATACCTTCTACCAACACTATATCATAATTTTGATAATTAATAACATCAGGGTTCAATAGTTGAGTAACATATGCCACCAATATAGAAATATTCAATAAATAATATACAAGACTTTTCCTTGAAAAATTAATAATAATAATAATAATAATCCCTTATTTTAAAAATGATAGAGTTGATATGGAAGAATTTATCAATATTATTATTATTTCGTCATATAAATTTATGTATTTGTTGTTTCATTTGAATTTATTTCTTTTAGATGTTAATTTGGTTAACAGATTAGCTAATCAAGAAATTTTGTCAATAAACCTCCTATTGTTTCTAGATAATCTAATGATGCTATATATGTATTTATATTTATAGGTATTGTCTAATGACCCGAAAATTTCACGGAAAATTTTTTCTTAAATACTTTGAAATTTTACCAGTCTGCGGTTTCTAACGGCACTTGATTCCAAGGCCCGATGTGCCCATAATCAATTTTTGAAGTTTTGTTCGGGTACGTTCAGTAAACGTACATGAAGGTTTTTCTATCTTTTGAACCGGTGCTCGGAATTAAAATCCGAGGACACTGATGAACTCACAACACCGATATTTGCTTAAGGGGACCTTTACAATTGTCGCGTTTTCTGCGGGATGAAAGTTAATTTTTTGGGTTTAATAAAAAAAGTTAAATAAAATTGTTGTAAACAATTTTATTTATCGTGGGTAGCTAAATACTACTTGGGGAAGATATTTGCAGGTCCCACACCCACATAACCTCCCATGAGAGGATATTTTGGAGGTGGGGCGCACATGAGCCTTAACCTTTCACCTCACCTCAACTCCTCGTTAATATCCCCTTCAATTAATTTGATAACTCCCCCTTAATGGTGTAATCTCTTCACCTCCCCTATCACCCATTAATTTGTGACAACTATTTTAATTAATGACTTCATTAATTAATTAATCTATTTCTGAATCAGTTTGAATTGGTTGTCAAATATTTTTAAAACAGGGGAAATCCTCATTTTAGTATTTGTTGCACAAATATTTTGGTGGAACCATTGGACTTAGAAGAGAGCATCTTTCTTCCATGAAGAATGACACCATATTCAAATAAGAACGCCGATTCCATGAATGAAAAATATGTTCCTTCCTTTCTCTTCTCTACAACAAGTGACGAGACACTGCTTCCACCTCGGACGCACCCCGACGTCGTCTACAAATCCTCTTTCCGTGACTCTGCTCTTGAAATCGAGGTAGAGGTTTCGTATAATTTATATGTGAATAAAATATCTTGATTGTTTGGTTTTCTTTGAAATAACCTCGGACATTTTTTACCACCTAACGTGGAGGGTGCGGGCCGAATGAACATGGCCTGACGTCCCTCCGTTGTTCTTGATTTTTAATTTGTAACGGGAAGCGTAAACGATCGAAGGCGGCGGCCGCGTGTGGAAGAATCGTGGCTTGAAACTGCGGGCCACTCGGCCGAAGAAGAACCCGCCGACTGAAGCCGTCTGGGCCGAAGGATGTCTGCGATGCAACAAGGGAAGCCGCACTACAGAGGACAGAGACTCGCGCTCCGCGGGCCGCTTCGGCGGCGAACTGGCCGGCTGATCAACAGGACGAGTGAAGGAGATGTAGTACCCGAAGGTGCCGCGTAGTAGGAAAATGGCCCGCCAAAGTGGGCCACTTGCACCGGGAAGGCCGGCCAGCTTCAGCAGGCATGATGGGAGGACGGCGTCGATCAACGCCCCCAGTTCGGGAAAGCAGGGCCCCCCTAGATCGCTCTGCCCCTCTGGGCCGAGCCGCGGCCAGTCGGGTCGCGGCCAGCCGGGCCTGGCCACACTAAGTTGGGCCGGGCTGCATGATTCACCAGGCCAGTCTAACCCTCTACTAGGTCGGACCCGCCAAAATCGGGTTGACCTGACCCGCCAGCCCACTGGGCTTAACGGGTTGGGCCCGTTTTTACTTAAAGGTTAATAACTTGAAGACCACACGTCTGATCGACTCGCCGTCCACGACACCGGGAACCTCATGATGTGGCGGTCCTTTTCCAATACTCTATGTGAGTTGTGGACATATTTTAAAAATGGATGGGTTTGGAATGAGCGTATTTCCAACCGGGCCCCCGAAGCAAAAATACTAATAACTCTTAGACTGGGCGTTTGATTGACACACCGTCTGTCCCATTGGGTTCCTTTTGACAAGGCGCAACATCAGGATACGTCAAATCTGGACTTCGGGACATTTGATGTATCGAACTATTGGCTCGAGGAGAAGACCCTCCCGTAATCGAGCGTACTATGTGCGAGAACCCTAGAGTTGGTTGCGACAGCGACGACTACCTTACTAGAATCCTCTGTGGGTTCGTCGACGACAACTACAGTACTGGAATCCTCCGTGGGTTTGGTGATGACGACTACCGTACTGTAATCCTCTGTGGGTTTAACTGTGATGATTACGGTTCTTGTACCCTACGTGGGTCTGACATTTTGGATTTTGTTCTAGTATCCTATGTGGGTTCAACATAGTATCTAGTCTAGAATCCTACATGGGTCCGACAGCTTAGCTGGTCTAGTATCCTACGTGGGTCCGATAGCTTACTTGAATCAGTGACTGCATCTGATTATCTTTATCACTTTATGAAAGATGTATACTTGTGTGAGCTGAGTCTTGACTTTCAATCATTACCATCAGTGTGATTGACTTATTTCCTATGTGGACTGGGTTGTGCTTGGGCTCGAGAGATAGTGTCGAACAGGAATTGATGAATTAGGTATATGTATGAGCATATACCTAAGTAGAGTTGGTTGATACTTAATGTTTGTATCTTTTCTTTGTGGTTTATCCTTTGTGGATTCTGGGAGACCTACAGGGGTCTCGGGGTCCCTATTTAGTATCATTATACTCACCCCAGCACGGGCAATGCCCGCACCACGTTGTGTTGGATACAGACGACGGACAACGCTGATCATGGTAGAGGCTTGTAAAGCTGGATAGTACCCTGAGGTGGACCACTTGGCGAGATGTACATGGAGTGGATGGATGGATCCATGGTGCTGAGGAGACCATCTGTAACCCCCTCCCCTTCAGGTGGGATTCCCTAAGGATGACTTGGTGGTTTTTGTTATACTTTTTTACTAGCATTTCAGTTGTACTGTACTTTTCACTTGGGTTTGTATTCTGGCCCATTTTCCTTTCAACAATTAATTTTGTATTCAGTATTAATTGGTTCTTATTTATTTTGCATACTCTGTTGTGTTGTTAATATATAAAGGCAATTCCTTCACTTTTTATCGGGATTTATTCCCTTGGTGCTAGTCACAATCCCCTGGCCAATGGATGGTGGGCTTGGGGTAGTCACAGCACGAGCCCCGAGGATGGGTCGTGAGAAATTGGTATCAGAGGAGTCGGCTATACCACTGAACTCAGGACTCTGATCATTCCATTCTATGAATCAATAAATATAAGAGTATTGAGTGTGGTTTTCAGTCCAGGAAGTCCAATGTTGGTGCGGAGGCCGACGTATCCATACACCAAGACCATGACCCCTGATTTCCGACTCAGTGCAGGAAAACACTGATTGCTTGTGTGTTTCAAAAGTTTTCTTTGTTATTACTTTGTGCCAGCTCCTAATGAATATTGTTTTGACCTTGGAACACCTGTTTGTTTTCATGATGTCCCCACGAAGGAAGCCATCTTGGGTTCAGAGTTGTGTATTAGCTGACAGCCAACCGAGCGACGAGGCCTCAGTGCAGGGCCCCATCCCAGTAGAGCCACCATCAGTACTACTACCCGCTGAGCCACGGATACTATCAGCCCCAACAGAATAGAGTGCATTCCACCTGAGTGTGTTGCATGAGTTTTAGTGACCGAGGCCGCCCAGGTTCCACGGAGAGAGATACCCTCAGGCAACCGAGGATTCGCTGGAGGCTATCGTCCGACTCTTCATATTGGTAGAGAAACCAGTCGACCTTATGGTGATCATTGCCGCGAGTCTCCTGCATGCAGCATCAAATAGGTGGTGGTGCTTGATTTTCCAGGTGCATGATGAGGCATCTCTACTTTGGACAGACTTAGAGATTCTCTACCGCTCGAATTTTGTTCCGCCACCCTTCATGCGGTGCAGATTCTGGAGTTTCTTCATTTGAGGAAGGGAATCATGATAGTAGCTCAGTACTCAGTGAGGTTTACTGACCTCTCAAAATACTCCATGAACATGGTACATGACCCATTCTTCAGGGCCCAGACCCTTGATCAGGGACTCAGACATGAGATCAGGGCATCGATGATCTCCCTCAGCATTCCGATGCAGGCGAGATTGCTGGAGAAAGCCCTCCTTGTGAAGATCTTCCTCGGTGAGCTGACACCAGCAGCGAGACCGACCGCAAGGAAACACGTTGCACAGTCTTCTACATCCGGCAGTAGATAGATGTCACAGAGGTCGAAGCAGACCAGGCCATCAGGCGAGCGACCCTAGGATACAGGTTTGGTTGTGTCGGGCACCCAAAACAGAGCCATCTATACAAGGAGCAGGCAGTGCTATGCATGCGGTGGGTAGGGTAACATGGCTTGAGACTGCCCGACCCGCTGTGCAGATGAGTAGCAGACAGTGGAGGGACCTCCCAGGCAGAGGCCGAGGTTCGACTGTGGCGGTCCACAGGGATCAGACAGATGAGGTAGAGGAGTTGGCCGAGCAGCAGGTGGTGGACGACTTTTTAATGCTCTACCACCAAAACCACCAGGAGATCCACACCTACCACAGGGAGCTGGCAGACAGAGGTAGGATCAGCTCCAGGGAGTTGAGGATAATGACCACGACGCACCTGAGATGATTCGAGGTACTTTCTTTGTCTACTCCACCCTTGTTGTTGTACTTATAGACACAAGGGTGAGTCATTATTTTATTTCCACTACCTTTTCGGAACTCGGAGATTAGGACAGAGCCGGTGGCTAGATCATTATGGATAGAGACTCCTATGGGAGTAGACATGACAATTATGCACTGGTGTCGACTATGTGAGCTTACTCTAGGAGGCAAGAGCTTCCGCTGGGATCTTCTTATAGCAGCGTCGAGGCCTTACGACGTCATCTTGGGTATGGACTAGTTATCTACAGTCTATGCTCAGATTGACTATATTAGATTCAAAGTGCAGTGTGTCCACACAGATGGGAGCGGGTTCACCATCACTGATGAGAAGGGAGCCTTTGCTGCGCCGGATTGACTTAGGCAGAGGATAGGGAATCCGATCACACATCAGTTGGCTAGTCTCATCCTTGGAGTAGTTAGTGTGCGGAGTCTGAGTTTTCTTGAAGTGGTGGATCAGTATGCGATCATTTTTCCTAATGACGATCCAGGACTACCTCCCCGTAGAGAGGTAGACTTCTACATTGACCTGTACCCAGAGACAGCACTGATATCTACTCCAGCATATCGAATGGGTCCCGCCAAGCTTAGTGAGCTGTGGGTACAGCTGGAGGACTTTCATGGGAAAGGATTTTTCCGACCCAGTCTTTCACCCTTGGCTTCTCTGATTTTGTTCACCAAGAGGGAGGATGGGAGCTTATGACTATGCATCGATCACCATCTCCTGAATCTGGTGACCGCGAAGAACAAGTACCCACTCCAGAGGATTGACGACCTCTTTGATCAGCTCAAGGGAGCACGATGGTTCTCGAAGATAGACCTCGGGTCAGGCTATCATCAGCTTAGAGTTCGAGACGAGTATGTTCAGAAGACGGCTTTCAGGTGTCGGTATGGCCACTACCAGTTCTTGGATATGCCCTTCGGCGTAACCAATGCACCAGCAGTGTTCATGAGTCTCATGAATAGGATATTCTAGCCTTACCTCGATCGTTTTTACGTAGTCTTCATCAAAGACATACTGATTTACTCGACTACTGAGGAGGACAAAACCTACCACTTGCGGGTTGTACGGGATACACTCCGAGAGCACCATCTTTATGGTAAGCTCTCGAAGTGCCAGTTTTGGATTCGAGAGGTTCACATTCTAGGACACGTCATCTCGGAGGTAGGTGTTGTAGTGGATCCATTGAAGATCAAGGATGTGCTTTCTTAGGAGAAACCCAGCAGCGTGACAGAGGTGTGGAGTTTCCTAGGTCTATCTGGGTACTATTGGAGTTTTGTGCCAGACTTCTCCAGAGTTCCAGCACCACATTTATCCTTGACGAAGAAGGGGAAACCCTTCATGTGGTCAGATAGATGTCAGCAGAGCTTTCAATAGATGAGATATAGATTGACCAGTGCACCCATCTTGAGTCTACTAGAGGAGGGAATAGGGTACGTAGTTTACTGCGATGCATCAGGTACTGGACTCAGGTGTGTCCTGATGCAGGAGCAAGCAGTTATCGCCAATGGTTCGCGGCATTTGAGAGAACACGAGCAGAACTAAGCTACCCATGAACTGGTTTTATCATTAGTGGTCTTCTCCTTGAAGATGTGGCAGCACTATCTGATGGGAAAGCGCATTACAATCTAATCTGATCACCAGAGTCTCAGGTACATCTTTTCGCAGAAGGACCTGAACCTGAGACAACGAAGATGGCTCATGTTCATCCAGGACTATGAATTTGAGATAGTCTATAATCTTGGGATGGTGAACGTTGTAGCTGATTCTCTCAGCAAGAGCTTGGACATTCAGCTACTAGGAGAGGCGATGGAGCAGCCTGCCGCGTTGCATATATCCTTTATGGATAGATTTAAAGAAACCTTTCTATAGTGACTCGCAGTCACTCCTCCACTCCATCAGTAAGTCAGAGAGTCATAATGTGGGAGCGTTGACTGTAAGACATGATGTGCTCAGATATCCACAAGGTAGGCACCTGGAGAATTTTATGAAGGAGGGGAGCACATCATCCTCTTTAGGGGACATACTATGGTACCAATTTCACTGGAGGATGAAGTGATGAGAATGTTTCACACTTCCCCTCTAGCGGTACATCCATAAGTGTCGAAGATGTACCAGGACGTCAGAAGTCAGCACTGGTGGTTTGGTATGAAGAAGGATATAGTAGAGTTCATTTCACGATGCCTCACATGTCAGCAAGTGAAGGCGGAGAACCGGGTTCTAGAATGCTTGGTACAACCCTTAGAGGTCCCAGAGTAGAAGTGGGACATGATATCCATGGTTATATGGACGGGGTTTCCACATACATCTAGAGTACATGACTCTATCTGGGTGATCGTACACCGACTCACTAGGTCGTCCCACTTCTTACCGATTAGAGAGCAGGGCTTAGTAGAGAGCTTGGGACGCCTCTACATTCAAGAGACCGTATGGCATCACGGTGCGCCATCGTCTATCGTCTCTGATTGGGATGCTTGATTCACTTCTCGGGAGCTTAAGGGGTTACATGAGGCCTTTTGGACACAACATCACTTGAGCACTGCCTCCCATCCTCAGACGGACGGTCAGACTGAAAGGACCATTCAGTCTCTCGACAACATGCTTCGTGCAAGTTTCCTCAACTTTGGTCACATCTGGGAGGAAAACTTACCCTTGGTGGTGTTTGAGTATAACAAGATCTAACACTCCACCATCGGGATGGCACCATACGAAGAACTGTGCAACCGACCTTGTAGATCACCTCTGTGCTAGATTGACCTTTGGGAGTCTTCACTCGTAGAAACAGAGATGGTTCAAGCTACGACAGAGAAGTTGCAGATCATCCAGGAGCGAATGAAGACTGTATAGAGTAGACAGAAGTCCTATGTTAATAGGAGACGAAGACCACTGGAGTTCGAGGATGGTGACCACATCTCCCTTCGGGTCTCACCTCAACGATGTCTATAGAGATTTGGCTGGGGGACAAGTTATATCTGCATTTCATTAAACATTTCCAGGTCCTCAGTAGATTAGGAAAGGTGGCTTACCACCTGGCCCTTCCACCTCAGTTGCACCGGGATCATTACGTCTTCCACATATCTCAGCTGAGGAGATACGAGCACGACTGGATGCACATCATCGATCACGGTGAGCTGGACATTGATGACGGGGTAACGTTCATGGAGTTCCCGGTGGAGATCACAGATCGATAGGAGTGGGTCCTACATGGATGGTCGATTCCTCCGGTACGCATTCGCTGGCAGCACGGGAAACTCCAGGAGAGCAATTTGGAGCGAGAATCTCATATGCGTGTTCAGTAACCCCATCGGTTTCCCTTGTGTGTGTTGTATCTTCATGGGGATGTAAATCCCTGAGGTGGGAGTAATTTAAAGACCCGTAAATTTCAAGGAAGATCTTTTCTTTAATACTTTAGAATTTTACGAGTCTCTTCTTTCTTACGACAATTGATTCGGAGGCCCGGTGTTTCCGAAATCAATTTGTGAAGTTTTGTTTTGGGTACATTCAGTAAGCGTACGTGCGGGTTTTACTATCTTTTGAACTGGTGCATGGAATTGAAATCTGAGGACACCGATGAACTCGCAGTACCAGTATTCGCTTAAGGAGACCTTTACCGCAGTTGTGTTTTATGCGGTTTGAAAGTTAATTTTTGGGGTTTAATAAAAAAAAGTAAATAAACTTTTTGTGAACAATTCTATTTATCTTGGGTAGTTAAATCCTACATGGGAAAGTTAGTGGTGGGGCCCACACCCAAATAACGTTCCATGAGAGGATATTTGTGAGGTTGAGCCCACACGAGCCTTAACCTTTCACCTTGCCTCAACTCCCCCATTAATCTCCCCTTTAATTAATTTGACTACTCCCCCTTGATGGTGTAATCTCTTCACCTCCACTCTCACCCATTAATTTGTGCCAACTCTTTTAATTAAAGACATCTTTAATTAGTTAATCTAGTTTTTAATTAATTTGAATTGGTTGGAAAAACTTTTTAAAATAGGGGAAAGCCTAATTTTAATATTTTCATGGAAAATATTTTGGAGGAAGATTTGGAATTAGAAGAGTGCTTCATTCTTCCCCGAAGAATGACACCCTCTTCTACTAAGAACGCTGATTCCACAAAGGACGATGATGTTCCTTCCTTTCTCTTCTCTACTACAAGTGTGGAGATGCCGCTCCACCTCGGATAATCCCCGATGTCGTCTACAAATCCTCTTCCGCGTCTCCGCTCTTGAAACTGAGGTAGGGGTTTCATATAATTTATAAGTGAATAAATTATCTCGATTGTTTTGTTTTCATTGGAATAACCTCGGACAATTGTTACCGCCTAATGCAGAGGGCTCAGGCTGAACGAGCACGGCCCGACATCCCTCTGTTGTTCTTATTTTTTAATTCACAACAGGAAGCAGTGATGATCGAAGGCGGAGACCGCATGTGGAAGAATCACGGCCCGCAACTGCGGGCTTTTTGTCCAAAGAAGAAACGGCAGGCTAAAGTCGGTCGGTCCGAAGGAAGACAGCAGTGCCATAAGGGGCACAACGCTATGGAGGACCGCGGCCCCCGCTCCGCGGGCCGCTTTGGCAGTGAACCGGCTGGCTCGTCGGTCGGCTAGGTGAAGAAGCCGGGACACCCGAAGGTACTGCGCAACAGGAGCACGACCCACTGTAGTGGGCCACTTGCGCTGGGAAGGCCGGTAGGTTGGGAGGGAGGCGCCGCCGGTTTGGAAAAGCGCCCCCCCAGACCACATGGCCCCTCCGGGCCAGGCCGCACCACACCACGTTATACTGGGTCGGGCCGTGCGATTCACTAGGTTGGACCTTCCAAAACTTGGTTGACCCGACCCGCCAGGCCACAGGGCTTAACGGGCCGGGCCCGTTTTCACTTAATGGTGAATAACATGAAGAACACACGTCTAATCGACGCGTCATCAGTGGCACTGGGACCCTCGTGATGTGGAGGTCCTTTTGTGATACACTATGTGAGTTTTGGAGAACTTTGGAAAATGACCGGGTTTGGAACGAGCGTATTTCCAACCGGGCCCTCAGAGAAAAAAGCATAATAACCCTCAGACCGGGCATCCGATTGACACGCCTTCTGTCGCGTTGGGTTTATTTTGACGAGGTAGAATGTCCGGATACATCAACTCTAGACTTCATGAAAGTTGATGTATCGAACCCTTGGCTCGAGAAGCGGACCCTCCTGGAATCAAGCGTGATGTGTGTGGGAACCCTAGAGCTAGCTGCGACTGCGACGACTACCGTACTATAATCCTCTGTGGGTTCGACGACGATGATTACTATTCATGTATCCTATGTGGGTCTGACAGTTTGGCTTCTGTTCTATTATACTACGAGGTTCTGACAGAGTTGCTGGTCTAGAATCTTGCGTGGGTCCGACAACATAGCTGGTCTAGTATCCTACGTGGGTCCGAAAGCTTAGATGAATCAGTGACTACATCTGATCATCTTTATCACTTTATGAAATATGTATAACTATGTGAGTTGAGTCTTGACTTTCAATAATTACCATCGGTGTGATTTACTTCTTTCCTGTGTGGACTGGGTTGTGCTTGGGCTTGAGAGTTGGAGCCGAACTGAAATTCATGACTTAGGTATATGTATGGTCATATACCTAAGTAGAGTTGGTTGATACTTCGTGTTCGTATCGTTTCTTTGTGGTTTATCATTCTTGGATTCTGGGAGACCTACGGGGGTCTCGAGGTCCCTACATAGTATCATTATACTCACCCTCGCACGTGCAATGCCCACACAACATTGTGTTGGATGCATACGACAGACATCACTGATCGTGGTAGATGTTTTAGAGCTGGGTAGTATCTAGAGGTGGACCACTTGGAAAGACATACACAGAGAGGACAGACGGATCTGAGGTGCTGAGTAGCCTATCTGTACCCACCCTTCAGGTGGAATTTCCGAAGGACGACTCGGTGGTTATTGTTTTACTTTTGTACAAGCTTTTCAGTTGTACTGTACTTTTCAGTTGGGTTTGTATTCTGGCCCATTTTTCATTCAGCACTTACTTTTTTATTTAGTATTACTTTGTGCTTAATTCTTTTGCATACTCTGTTGTGCTGTTACATTAAAAGGGAAATGCCTTCTCTTTTTATCGGGATTTACACTTTTGGTGCTAGTCGCCAGCACCTGGCCTGTGGAAGGCGGGATTGGGGTAGTCACAAAATGGGCCCCGAGATTGGGTCGTGACATATTGACATCTCTATTTAGACATTTTTTGAAGGGTGAATAGGTATACCAACCACTGAAATATTATTTCCAATGAATTAAACCTTTTAGAAATAAAAAATTACATTTAATTAATTTCCCATATAACTCACTTTTCATCAGAACCTCAAGACCATTGTTCAAATTAGTTAAATGACCCTCGTAAATTATATATTATATAATAATATCATAAATAAAAACCAATAAATACATAACAAATAATAATTTAATATTATATTCATAAAACCCTTAAAAAATATAATGTAAATTTATTAACATAAAGGAATTATTGTGAACTCATAATGAGAATATATTGTTTGAAAATTTTTCTTTAGTACATCATTCTTATTACCTTTTAATTGATGATAATTTAAATGATGATTAATCTTCAAGAAGTATTAATCCCCCATGAAAATGTCCAAAATTTTCACAAATATGAGTAAATTGATATTTAATTTCAATAATACTTTTATTTATTTCCATGTCATCTTTGAAAAATCTGATTGAACCATCCTTCTTTTTCAGAAACAAAATAGGACATCCTCCTGGTGAAAAACATGGATGAATGAAACAATTATCACTACTGTAATGTAATTGAATTTTTATCCTAACCAAATCAAATTGAAATGTCTTATATTGTGTCTTAAATATTGATTTTATACTTCAAAAATAATGTAAATTATGAATTAAACTTCTCAATCATGGGTAAATAAAGGTAATTAACATGAAACACATAGGTATATTCATTAATAATGGTAAAAATTTATATTCTCATGAAATTATTATCGTTAATATATTTTATACTACTAATTTTATCCATATGGATTTCCATATATTGGTATAATAGAGGTGGTTCCTAGGTGATGAAATATCCCCTATTAAATATAAGTAAATTCATACGCACATTAAAAATATTTTCATCTTTATTTCTATGAAAAATCTTACATTATAATACAATATCCAATTAATCTACAAAATGACATCAAAATACACTATTGATATGATACATAAAATTTTAAATATAAAAACCATATGAATTTTAATTTTAGGTGATTGGTACATCAATTTTATAAACAATATTCAACTTGGTTTTCTAATCAATAAATAAATAAATATAATATCAATGTCTGATAAATTATTCTTTTAAAAAATTAATAATATAAATGTTCACATAGATTTATAATCAAAAAAATTATTATCAAAATTTCACAATATAGTAAAAGTATGTGATTTCACATTATTCAGATCCTTACTAGCAGTCATTGATATTGATAAATTTTATCCTTGATCCACAATCATCTTTTCAGGTATATTTACATAACTCATGAGAAAATGATTAACATAAATTCACATATTATTACAGTAGAAAACGGTAACAATGATTTCTTCATTTATGTGTTTTTACTTGTAATCTTAATTATTATTTTTTACACATTTCAAGGAAACTCAAAATCACTTTAACCATGAACTGGAATATTTCCTCCTACATTTATTATAAATGAGGAACTCTATTCTTCTATTCCTTTTATTTTCATTGGTTCTTTATATATATGTATTATTTATCCTTTTATTCATTGATTTCAGTTTATAGATGAATGATTTCAAAAAATTCCTCTTAATATTGATATAAATTTTTACTAACACATCATATGCTGAAAAAGTATGAGAGACTAAAGTTATTTAAATAATTTTATTTAAAACAAAGAATAAAATTTCAATTTTATTATTTGGGTTATTTTGATAATCCGTAATATATCATTCTAAACTTTTTATTTTAGCCACTTCTGGAGCCTCTATATATTCTGTAACTTATAGAAAATTAATGAATTTCCTTTCCATCAAAACATTTTTCTCCTCAGAAAATAATTTTTCTAAAATATTCTCCTTAAATGAATTCCATGCAATGTTTTTTATCTCCTACCCTTTAAAATTATTAATCTGTGACAGCCATTATCCATCATCTATCCATATAATATATATAATAATGATAAAATTTTCATTCCCAATATATTTCAGTTATATAAATACATTCTCTAGGGACTGTATGTCATGCTCTACCACCACTGTATTAGTGGACCCACTAAATGATGGAGGTTTTGTCCATCGTAAAATGATCTATGGTTCTTAATCCTGATTGAGGAAAAAAAATTACTCAATATGTGAAGGGATATTTTTTAAAAAATAACTTAAATTTCTTTAAATAGTAATAATTTATTCATATAGAACATTAACTCCATTATCCTATTTTTAAAAAAATTTCAACATTTTCAGGGATTATTACCATGGTGTAAAATTCATTATTTTGGTGATATTATCAAAAAAAATTATAAAAAAAATATTATAAATAATTATTGTTTAAAAAATGAAATATATATCATGTTTTCATAAAATGGGGTTTTATGCAAGTGTACCTATCAAATCATTTCTATTGAAATTTTTATAGGTAAAACAAATTTTATTTTTTCTTTTCAATTTAGTTGGTATAGTTTCTACTAATATTTTCTTTGACATGGGATATAATTACTCTAGACCCATTCACCCAATTTAGGTGGGTTAATTATTGTATAATAATAACATTACATGATTTTAAAAACCTATGATCATGTTTTAGTAGTCCTTATGGGGCTAGATAAAAAACATACAATATTACTCCATTTAAAAGAAAAGAATTATTCCTTGATGATATTTATATACCCTTTCATATGTAATATTCCTATTAATTACCTCTGGAAAAGGGAATCAAAAGAAAAGGATAATCTAAAAATTTTGAAAATGGATAGAATACAGTATAAACCCAACATGGAAGAAAATCAGTATAAACAATATAATGTGAATAGATAAAAACAATTATGCCATCTTAGTTAATAAATAAGTATAACATAATCCATGGATGATAAAAGAAATAAATAATCAAAAAATATCAAAAAATGATCACATATTGATAAAAGTTATGGGATTTCATAATGTCAATGTATACAAACATATTGTTACAAACATATTCAAAGGTATTGTACATATTGGGTAATGGAGCTCATATTTCCATATCTTAGTTTCCTCGGGATTATTACCAAATAACTAAATGGATATAAAATTCTAGGACCCAACATTCACATAATATTTATATGAATTCATCCATATAATCCAATACTATAGGAAATAAATGACATATTTTTCAATAATGAACAAGTTAATCATACATACAATAACTTCTAGTTGAATATTTTCTTAAAGGATTCAATCATATTGAAAAAATTATTATCAAAAAATATAATAGCTTTCCCTAGTCATTATATTAATAATAATATTGATGTTAAATCACTTGAATCATATATATTATCACTTTTTATTATTTAATTTAAAATATGAACCTTTATCAAAGGGAGAACATAATATTATAGTTATAGAGGACTTATAAGGATTATAATGATTATTGTATTTGAACAATTGAATAAATGTATTAGAAATTGTAATCCACTAATCAATTTATGGATAAATCATCTCTAAATTTAGGATTATTTATTTACACATACATAATTAACATTAAATATATTGTTCTTTTATGGAGAAATATATTGTTTTATATTATTTTAGGATAAAGGTAAACTTGTGTAAAAAATCATTGTTATTCTATATAGGTCCAGATAAAGGATCCACCAACTACTTAACTATCATCCTTCCATAGATAACTTCCCCTTCATATAAATAATTATTCCATTGTATCATAATACAAGTAATATATTGGTGGTTTTTTATCATTGGATAATATATAATTTCATTCTACATAGGAAAATTAAAAATTTCAATTGCTTATAAGTATAGTATAATGTGATTAAAATGGGTTCTCACAAGTATATAATATCAAGGTCATATTAATTCTAGTGATTTCAAAATAATATTTGAATGAAAAGGCGGAAATTTAAATGGTTACAATAATTGAAATGTAAACATGAATTGAATAGTAGATATAAAAGGACATTTACATATCTTGATCTTCTTAACATAGAGCCAACCAATAGAACCAACTAAACACTTCAATATTGAATAGACAGATATGTTATTGGATTCATGAAATGTATATGAAGAGAAAATAATATCTTGGGGAGAAGAGAAATGAAAATAGTGGGTGGGTATTTATAGCTATGGTTAGTTGAATCTATGATGCCCCGAAAAACATAAGTAAGAAACTTGTATTCGATAGCATGTATGACATGTGTAACTAAGCATGTAAGGTAACATAATATTCAATTACATTATAATATATTTACTATTTAAAAAAATTATTTTTACTCAAATTCAATCACCACCAAGTTGGATTGCATTACACGCAAGATAGACCTTCCTTTATACCTTTCATTGCATACAAAAGTGACCTTCTTCGATTGATTTCTCAATACGCAATATCGAGACTTGGTGAGAAAAAATCTATTATTAAATCATTATTATTTGATTCCATAATTTATAACCTAGATGTTATATTAGTGGTTATGTATATTATTAAATTACATATGAAAATATATAGTTTATAATAACATATTTTTAATTAATTGGTTTAAAATTAATTATAAATGAATTTAAGAACAAATTGAATATAAAAAAATTTATAGAAAACTATTTTACTGATTAGAATGTTTTTCTACAAAAATATATTAAATTAATTAAAATTAGTCTGTGATATTAATGTTACAAATATGTTACATATTCAATCAATTATTTTTTAAATAAATCCTACAGAGTTGGTAAGCATAAGATGAAAGAAAATCCAATATTTCAGATAAAACCCAATATTTTTATGAAGGCATTTTTACCACCTTTTAATGGTGAACCTATTATAATTCTTAATTATGAATCGTTTATGAATTTAAATAGTTAAAATACACTTTTTTAATACATAATTTAATAATTATATTTGGATAATTTTTTGCGATTTTTCTAAGAAACTTCATTATTAGTGAAATGTAAACAATATTGTCTCTTAGTTAAAAACATTCTTTGTGATTAATTTGATTTTTAATTTCAAAATAAATTATCAATTAGTATTAAAATAATAGTACATAATATATAAATATATTAATACAATTTATTTCATTAATATAAATTTTCCTCTTTAAATTTAATATGAAAACATATCAAACTTTTGAACAGATTTCTACAAAAACCTATTAATCCATCTATCTAAGAGATTTTCATTAATACTACATAATTCCACTTCTGTAATATGAATGTTGAATATAATAAATACCTAATTTTAACAAATATATTATTAATTTCTCTAAAAATCTCATGTTAATTTTATTAAAATGTTTAGTGAAAGTGAATAAAATTAATTTCAGTGATTAAGGTGTAATTATCCATAAAATGGAAAAAAAGCATACTTTTAAGGGACCAAATGGCCGATCAACTTATTCAACGGTAATTTTATAGAAATATTTTGGCCAATAAAGTTAAATGTATGTGTTTTTAATGTTTGAAATGGATTTTTTAGGTAATAACAAGTGTATACCTATATTATTTTCAAGAATACCATGTTAGTCCTTTTCCTTTCCTATAAAAGACATCCACCTCTACCTATTACTCGAACCTCTAGGGCATCTTAGGTACGGCCATGATCTTACCAAATGGACTCCCAGAATCCCTCCCCTCGACCTAGTATCCTTCCCTTAGGAATAATACGTTCATTGGATGCCTTTTGGTTTTAAGAAAAAAAAGTTACCCGACAAAACGGTAATGTCTCATCTTAATCACTCCTGTTTTAATTCCATTATCCAACCCCCAAAATATCCTTATTTTGTTATTATATAACAAAAAATGTTTCCTAAATATAATATTTCGTTGTTATTATGTTATTTCAACCTACACTTACATATACCACCATCTAATGGGTATCGAACATAATGTTTCTATAGACGGCGAACTACAACCTCACAAAACGATGATTGTTCATTCTTCCACTACTTCCTTTAATGGAGGCCATTATGATGTAAAATATATTTATATATATTATATATGATATTAATTTGGTATTTATACTTATTTAATCCTTTTATTAAACCTACCTTAATTACATTCCATTTTACGCAATACGATAACATCATTTTGTGAACCATGGACTACGACCCCCTTAATCTGTTGTAATTCGTTCCAACTAAACATGGAACATATAGAGGATAGTTTTAATTAAAAATATAACACATGAAAAAAATATTATATTCATGAAAAATTTAATTTATCAATATATATATATCGGTTTTTTATTACCCTTTCATACACTTTAATTGATATATCATCATTCGTGTATGTATGCACAACCGCCATCTCAATATGATGGGTTTCCATTTACATCATATAATTATATATAAAAGTATATTTTATTAAATAATATTTTATTTATTATATAATTATCATTATGTAAATATTTTTGTTACTTATCTTCTTTCCACAATGATCATTTAAACATGAGAATGTTACTCAAGCATACGTACGACCTACCATCTATATGATGGTAACATTGAATCATTTTTATAACCATATTTAATTATTGAGTTTAAAATTATAATTGATGTATGTATATGATCATTATGTCATTTTTATTATTCTTGAGATTTTATATAAAGACACCTTTGACAATAGTTTACCAATGAATGTTGTTTTTGACAAATAAGATGAATTCGGTCAAAACACTCGATATAAAGTTAATTGATTATGTAGTTGTAAACAACATGGTAATAAGTTAGATAAAAGAAATTATAAACATAAAAAAATTTCTTAATAATGTATAATAGTCACATAAAATTATTTTATAGGATGATAAAGGATGTTCACCAGAAATGTAACACGTGGAAAGGGATTATTGTCTCATTTTCATTCTGTGAGGCATAATTTATTATTATGCACCAAAACTCTTATATATATATATTGTACAAACTGGAACATTGAAATATAATATCATAAACCCAATTATAATCATGGTATTTATATTTTCATTTGATGGTAATAACTTTTTAGTATTTCGAATCGTATATAATGGATTTTATCTAAATTTCATTTTGTTTTCTCACATTCTACTATTATGCACCTAGATTATTTTATAGGGTGTATATATATTAATTGATATTTTATATCATGAATCTAATCCAAATAATGATATTAATACTTTCATTCAATTTTTCTTCTTTATGGGGTTATGATTTAAAGTGTTTCAGTGTGTAATGGGACACTTTGGGATGTTTAAAGATTACTTTCCTCAAGAAAAATTCTAACGATCTTTCAATGGAATTTCCATTGGATGAAATTACATAACCATTTTTTCAAAAAACCTATTCAATGTAATATGGTTATTAATGAAAATTTTAATGTATTAGTATTATTTTTTCTATGTTTGATAGTGAGTTTTTCTAAAAAATGCTTTTATGAAAACTGACATTATTTCACTCTTTAGCCGGAGAACATGTTTTCTTCAAAAAATAATGATTTATAAAAATGTTTTAAAAAATGATTTTAAAATGATTTGGAAAAAAACATTTACCATTTTTTTATTTTACAAATAACTTTGAATGAATCTTCCTTTCTCTTTCCAAATAAGGCTTTTTCTTACCATTTTTCATACTATAGGAATATTATTTTTACGTCGTACGACATATATGTAATTATTCATCGACATTTCATTAATGCCTGCATTTTATGTTCAAAAGGTTGACTTTTAAATAAATTGTTGTTAAATGTAATTTTTAAATAAATTTATATACATAATGTTTTTTAAAAAGCAAAGGATATTTTCCTCAAGAATATTTTTAATGGATATTCATTTATTTCATTAGCAAAAAAACCCTTTATTTTACTCTACATTGAGGTATTTTTTATTGATACCACCCTTAAAATTCCTATGGATTTTTTATGATTTATTTGGAGAAGGATAATAATCACATTCACTTCCTTGATTTATTTGATAGTTTTCTTAAAATATTCAATCTCTCATGATAATCAAACATTGAGTTCCCCTTAAATTAACGATTCCATTTACCAGGGATATTATTATTTCCTAAACTATAAACCTACATACATACGGTGTATACTTTAATAGTTTTTTGATTATTTGTAAAAATATTGGTAAATATGAATTATCTATTTAGTAAGGATATTTGATAAAGATTATTTTTTATTATTTAAATCGATTACTCAATGTATAGAATGCTCTAGACATGCAGTGATGGGTGGAGCCTTGACCATATATAGATCCTCATTGAATTGATAGGTTCTCATTTGACAAACCAGTTGTGCAAATTAAAAAGAGGCTAGAACTATATTTTTAAACATTCCAAAGGATATATCAAGATATTTATAGGTCCTCATATTCCATAGACATGATTCCAATTGATAAATCATTACAACCATATTAGATTTAGTTATTACTAAACCATGAGATTCTATGTCGACATATATATGTATATATTTCATTTTCTATTCATTGAATAAATAACAAGTGTTTCAATTACAAACCATTCAATATTTATTTTCCAAATCATGTTATTTGAATGGAATGTGTTTCTAGTTATTAACTTTCTATATTACTTATGTATTTTCCATAATTGTATTAATAACATAGCATGTGTGTTTAGTTGTTTACCTTTCCATATTGACTATTATAATTGATTAATTTTTTTATTTTTCTATATGTGTTCATTACTAAGCATTTGAGATCACCCTTATTATTTTTCATTTCCCAGGAATCCAAGATGCTTACTATGAACGAAATTATTGAATATACTAAATGGATTAGAGTTATCATCGAAGCTGTTTATTTCTTTAGAAGAGAAAAATATGATGCAATAACTACAAAAAAATTTCATATACAAATATAAAATTAATGTATGATAATATGTATGTTTTTAAAAGTGATAAATTCAATAAAAATATTAAATTTTATTGATATTGATTTCAAAAACCGAAAATTATTTTTTTCAATAGATATATCTATTGGTATTGACTGCTTAACACTAAATTTTTTTTTTCCAAAACTTACATCTATTTCATTATATTACTAATACCAACAATTTTGTACTAACACATGAATATATTATAAATAATTAGTATTACTAAAAAATATTTTATTATCATTACAATATATTACAATGAACAATCCATTGATAATAAAAAATTATGAGTAATCAAATTTTTAATATATATTATTATTTTTATTGTAACGCCCTGACCCCAGTTACCCAGAGTCGGTGCATTATTACATAACATTGGCATGATCACAAGAAAGATCAAATCTCGAAAGACCGATTGGTTTAGTAGCCTTGGAAACACTAGATATATTCATAAAGTTTTACATTATATCATGAATTGAAAAACTACTACCACAACATATTGTCTCCATAATCCACACTATTATCCCCCCATAATATCTCTGCAGGTCATTCATAATTTACTTCTTCACTTCCTGGGAAAAATAAAACATAGAAAATGGGTGTGCACAAATGCCCAATAAGGATGACAATATAGCGGAAACTTTCAAAAATAAGCATAATCATTTAAGGAAATGTATAACTAAAACAAAATCCTTTTAAACTTGATCTTCAACATAGTATGACAAAAGAAAAATGAAATAATGCCATTTACTTATTCACATGGATATTCTACTAATCGAATAATCACATGCAATATCAATAACCACTTTCATAATGATGGAATGCATAATGCCATACTATCATAACCACATAGCCAAGGCCTCGTGCCAAGACTACAAATAAGATTTTGTCAAGGGCTTATGCCAAGACACTAGTTTGTCTCATGAGACCTACCGATGCATCGAGGAGCTATAGCGGGCTCCACCCGTTACATATTAAGTCCAATGCATTCCCATATGAAAAGGTTTAAGCATAACATACACATTCGTATTAAAACTAGCATACGAAATGTCAATACTTTCACCATAAACTATGAATGGTATAAAAATACCACATCCACAGTAAAACATATCACAAAACATTCAATACAATATAGACGTTTTGTATCTTAATAAATCAACTTCCAATAAGAGTAAAATCCATCAAAGGATGTTGACATAGATGAAATCAAAACTCTTTTTAGAGAAATATCTCTTTCTATTTTGAAATCATTTAAGAGTATTATATTTATGAAATAAAACATTTTCTTTGAAAATATTCTTATAATCTTTTACGTGAAGCTTAGACGATTTTATAATGGTGGAAAATAGCCGCACCCGCCGTATAAGTTAAAAAAACATTCTTACCTTAATTCTGTCGAAAAGGTTAAACAGCACCTTGTTTGGAAAACGACGGAAATATTCCTTTATAAAACTCTTATAAAAAGTCAAAAAAGGGTATAAATGACTTTAACCCATAATATTTTAAATAGTAGAAATGTTTTGAAATAAATTTTTAAGAAACATGGATGTGGATGATAAAGAGATCCCAGTAGATTATTACGTATAAACAACCTCGGATAATGAAGAGATTGCGAAATAACCCTTACCTTGTACTTTTGCTTGGTTGGGGTAGGTTAACCTCCTGTATAATGGTGAAATAATTGTTATTAAATTATACAATAATCATATATATTAATATGATATCATATATGATCTTTTAACATTGATTTGTTAATAATATCTTAGAATTATCGTCGTTTCGGGTGTTAACTTACTCATTTTCTTTTATATGTTTTGTTACATAAGTCGTGTTTGTTATGAAAAGGTTGTATCTTATTCATATCCAGAATGATATCAAGTCCTTGAACATCATTTTTAAATAATAAAATGATAATTATACTTTAATGGATACGATGGAGAATGAATCTCATTGCGTTCGTGGAGACCGTAGTCCGTACATACGCACGAGCGACAATATCATTTTTTTGATATTAAAATAATATATAAATGGATGGTATATATATACATAATCATTAAAATTTTATATTTATTATTTAAATGAGTTACACATCATTATTATACCCATCCAAATAATAATATATTGAATAACAATTACACCACGACATGGAGACGGTAAGCCGTACGTACGCACGTATGGTGACATGTTATTCAAAGGGTGGATAGAATACTGAATATGGTTGTACCATATTTATAATAACATAAAATTATATATAAGATACTAGATTTAATATTTTAGAATGGTAATAACAAAGAAAGAAGAGGTGGAAGAAGAAAGGAACTTGAAAAGGGGTGGTGAAAACATTACCTCTTCTTCGGGTTCTTCCTTTTGATTTGATCAAAAGGTCTTTTTAGGTTGGCTTTCTGATTAATATAAGGCCTCTTGGTTGTAGTGAGGGAAGTTGGGAGAGTATTCGGGCAGATTTTGGCCAAATCCAAAGGCTTTTAAGGTGTGAAGAAATGAGAAGGAGGAGTTCCCTTTTATAAGAGGGGTGAGAGGCACCCTTGGAAAAGCTAGAAATATTAATTTATAATAAATTCATATTCGGTTTATAATGGCTCCAAAGTTTATTATTCAAAGGTTAAGGTAGGTATAGGTCTAAAAACATTAAACCAATAGAATTTAGACAGGTTTGGGTTACTATATTAACCTTATCTTTTAGTTTTAACTCTTAGTTAATTAGTTTGACATTTACCATGTCACTTTGTATTTTTATAATATATAGTTAATAAACATACTATATACATCCAAGAGACCCCCAAGTGGTCCATTAATGATGAAACAATCATGATATAAGTCTCCTGGCCGAACCTTATATTTTTAAGAATTTAATATCAATTAATAATATAATATTTGTTTTAAAAACTCTTTTATCTCAATTTTGACACTATTAAATAATTGATTTTTGTGAAACTCATAACAGAATGATTACATCGACAAAAGTTAATTAAATCAATAATAACATGTCATATTAGACTATAAAATTAGTTTAATTCATTAAAAGTCTCAAATTATATTTATTTGGGAATTTATAATATAAATTATTTTAATTTTTAACAGTTATGGTAATTACTGTATCATCATTGTGTCATAAATAAATTAACATATTTAAAGTATAAAAATTATAAATAAAATATAATTATGTAGTAAATCTTATTATATTTCTAATTAATATTTAAAATCTATTTTATCTTATGTATAACCCTATATTAAAAAATATTTAGTAAATAAACTTTGATTTTAACTCTTTTAACTCTTCTTTGAATTAAATAATAATAAATGTCCTAATCTAATCCAAGTGGACCTAAATGATAATATTTTATTCATAAGGTAGTTTTTGGTCGAGATACACTTGTCCAATAGAATTATGACATGTTTTAGGGTAATATTAATATCATTTTTACCCTTAATTTCCCTATTTACTTTTAACCGTGCTAAATAAAAGTAAAAAGTTACTATTCACCAAAAATTATTTTCATCTCATTGAACCACATTTTACTTCTTTGTATTAACCGTGTCTCTCGGATTTTATAAATTCCATTCACAGAAGCGGTAAAATTATGCTTTATGAAAAATTCAGTTTTTTTAACTACCACTTAGTAGTTTCACTATTCATCAAAAGTTGAAGTTTTTCAGAACAATGCCAAAATTTCACCCTAAGCTATAATTGATATTCCAGAATCAAAAATGATATCTATTTTACAAAATTCCAAACATATAAGTTGAATTAATTAATTTTATAATTAATTCCCGTTGTCACAACAAATAGCGTGTTTTTAAGAAACAATATATATCAAAAGATTGACAATTGTTTAGGTCCAATTTCGAAGTGAAATTAATTATAATGAACACCATTGGATAAATTTTTAAAAATATATTATAATTATATTTTAAAACAACTAAAAATCATAATTTATCACCATTAATTATTTTGATTAAAAAAGTTGTTTTTAATTAAAATTTAGTAATTTTCCCTATTCATCAAAATATTAAAGTTATCCTAAAAGTACCAAAATTTCACCGTAGGCTAAATTCAATACATCGAATCCAAAAATGATGTCCATTTTGAAATATAAAATATATATAATTACAAAAAGTAGTTATTACTATTCATAACGGCTAGTTTGATTGGTTGTGTTGTGTGTTAGAACTCGAAGTTGCGTACAACACACGCTACTGTTTTATTCAAAGGAAATCGTACCGTGGAAGCTTGGGATGTTTCAATTTAAATTTTTTGATGTCCCCATTTAGTCAAAAAGTTTAAAATATTGTATTTAAAAAGGGGTCACTATTAAAAGTTGGTAAAAGTGCAATACTGAAAATGAATTTGTTCTTACATTATGTCTAAGAAACTCATAATATGGATTCTAAAATTATAAGGATTATATAAAGTTTAAAATTTAGTTACTATTATTCATAACCACTTTTGAACGGCTTGTTTGGTAATTCATGGTTTTCTTGAACTCGATGTTGCGTGTAGTGCAAGTTATTGTATTATTTTTGAAGAAATAACACACTATGAAATCTTGGGGTGTTACATTCTCCCCTCCTTCAATAAATTGCGTCCTCGCAATTTGAAATTGTTCTTCGAAAATAAAAGGTTGAAAATAAAAAATATCTTTGTGGGAAAACCCACATCGGAAATTGGGTTACTAAAATTTAGTCTTAATATGAGGAAATGAGAAATGAAAGGGTCACCACCAAATTATGTTCTCGATTAGGAGAACATTGGTAGAAATTAGAGACATATAATTGGAGGAAAAACGTAAATATTTATATGTAGTGATTGAGGTCATCAATTACAATCAAGTTTAAAATTGAGGTCCTTAAATTCATCAATCTTCGATGATTTAAAATACCATCGATTCAACAAAACATAAGGTATTAGGATAACACATTTTTGACGTTTCAAAATATCTTAGTTGAAATCCCACATCGAAAAATGAATTAATGAGGCCTCTATTTAAAATAAAGAGTGGAAAGTATGAAGATTACCGAAAATAACACATACTAGGGTTCCATGTAAGAAAAATATGGATATAGAAGAGAAATATAACCATCAATTATCTGATGGAGAGTGGTAGAGAACATGGCTATGAAAAGGCCAACAATCCCAAAGCCATAAATTAGTGATGATTTAAGGTACCATATAGGACAACATTTTTGTTCTAAGTTCCTTCTCTTAATGTTGAGGAATTTATTTATGAGATTGGATAAGATCATAAGGAGATATACTTACTTTATAATTAGAGTTTTATCCATTAATAAATTTATACCACAAACTCATCTTTCACTCGTAAAAAAAATTCTATTTATACTATTCGTACAGGGTTCCAAAATAAATAAATTCATAATTCATCTACTAGATCTTTTAAAAAAACTACATTATTTAATCTAGGACATCTCGTGGGACAGTGTTAGGTGATACACCCTTGTCGCCTTTCGGTTGCGGGTTCATGTCTCGCGGCCTTGCTGGTCGCGACGGGTTTCCGCCTGACCTCTGGGTTGTCCTTTTATGGAAATCAAAAATTAATCTCAAACTAGAATTTATCCAAAATAATTCTATCCAAACTCTCAGCCCAATATTTATAAGGAAGTTAAAATTAATGTAGATCCTTTTTAGCCCGTAATAGTATATGAATACCTTCATCATGTATTCTTTTAAAACACTGAAACATCCTGAATTACCATAATACTTATTGATTACATTCATCCTCCATTATTCCATATAGAATGCTGGATATACATCATCAATACAAAAATGTTTTAAACCCCAATAATGATGGAATATACAAATCATTAAACATCTTCAAGGTAGTCAAGAATATCCAATATAATTTATCCAAATCAATCATGTATTGTTCTAAAATCACTACCTCGGTATCAGAACCATATTATGGTTTATCTTTCTCTCAACCATATATTTTCCCAAAATTTAACCTGCTATTGAGTCACTTTTCTTTGTTCCACACAATCTCAAGTCCTTAATGAAATAGTACTGTAGTACAATCCTTATATACTCCATAAATATTATAACAAGTACATTGTTGATACAACACTCAAATGACATAATCAACATAATAACTCCAATCATTCCTCTTTATTTGTGGTAGTATCATAACTTGATTATTATCCAATAGCATCATTTGCGGCATAGTCTGATGACTGGGACATAGGTTTGCGTAGTGTCCAAACTCCTTTCAAATGAAGCATTGTACATTTGAAACCATTTTCTTACCCTTGCAGTAACGTACTTTGTGCCCTTTTCCTCCACACTTATAAAAAACTCCCATTCCTTTCAGACAAGTTCCAGGGTGTTTCTTCCCACAATTATCACATATGGGAAAATTCTTATTTTCCCTTTTCCCTTTATCCATCGTTCTCTCTTACATCCTTTTCTTATCTTGCTTCCCTTCAAAGCCATAAGACTCAGTAAAATCTTTACTTATGTTATCAACACATGATATTATTTATTCATATGATGATAATACATGGGAGACTATTTCTCTTATAAATTCTGGCTTAAGACCATGAAAGATATGATCCTTCTTTCTCTTTGGATCATGTGCATTGCTGGAGTTCTCATTCCTTCTACTGGGCGCCATTTCTAAACAATGGCATACACTAGATTAGTTTATGAATAACAATACCTAATCCCAGACTTGTAATACACATAAAATAAATTAAATAGTTTATGGATATAATCCATAATCATAAAAATTTATCCTTTGAAGAAGTAAATCCACATAAACCCATCATAATGGTTTGTAAAGAAAATGAGAATTATCCTAAGCATATCCCCCAGGAGTGTCGTAACCAAGAGTGCAGCAAGGCCCGTTGTCGTGAACCAGTTCCCATTCGAGTCTAGCTCAAAGCGGTGTTTTCAGGTTTTACCCCTAGGTACATCTGTGCCAGAGCCGCCTCTACCTGCTCGTATCCAGACATTGATGTATTGCTCAGAAAACTCACAAAATCTCTAGAATACCAAAATTCTATGAAGTTTTTCTATACTAATCCTCAAATTCCATCTTAAATCTATGTTCTCTAATCAGATTTTATCTAAATCTAGCTTCCAAGGTTTGTACTAAACTTCCTCTAATACCAACTGTAATGCCCCGACCCCAGTTACCCAGAGTCGGTGCATTATTACATAACATTGGCTGATCACAAGAAAGATCAAATCTTGAAAGACCGAATGGTGTAGTAGCCTTGGAAACACTAGATATATTCATAAAGTTTTACATTACAACATGAATTGAAAAACTACTAAAACAACATATTGTCTCTATAATCCACACTATTATCCCCCCATAATATCCCTACAGGTCATTCATAATTTACTTCTTCACTTCCTGGGTTAAATAAAACATAGAAAAGGGGTGAGCTCAAATTCCCAGTAAGGATAACAATATAGCGGAAACTTTCAAAAATAAGCATAAACATTTAAGGAAATTTATAACTAAAACAAAAGCCTTTTAAACTTGAACTTCAACATGGTATGACAAAAGAAAAATGAAATAATTCCATTTACTTATTCACATGGATATTCTACTAATCAAATAAACACATGCAATATCAATAACCCCTTTCATAATGATGGAATGCATAATGCCAGACTATCATAACCTCATAGCCAAGGACTCGTGCCAAGACTACAAATAAGATTTTTTCAAGGCCTTGTGCCAAGACACTAGTTTGTCTCATGAGACCTACCGATGCATCGAGGAGCTATAGCGGGCTCCACCCGTCACATATTAAGTCCAATGCATTCCCATATGAAAAGGTTTAAACATAACATACACATTCGTATTAAAACTAGCATACGAAATGTCAATACATTCACCATAAACTATGAATGGTATAAAAATAGCACATCCACAGTCAAACATATCACAAAACCTTCTATACAATATAGAAGTTCTGTATCATAATAAATCAACTTCAAATAAGAGTAAAATCCATCAAAGGATGTTGATATAGATGTAATCAAAACTCTTTTTAGATAAATATCTCTTTCTATTTTGAAATCATTTAAGAGTCTTATATTTATGAAATAAAACATTTTCTTCGAAAATATTCTTATAAGCTTGTAAGGGAAGCTTCGACGATTTTATAACGGTGGAAAATATCCGCACCCGCCAAATAAGTTAAAAAACATTCTTACCTTAATTCTGTCGAAAAGGTTAAAAAGCACCTTATTTGGAAAACGACGGAAAGATTCCTTTATAAAACTCTTATAAAAAGTCAAAAAAGGGTATAAATGACTTTAACCCATTTTTTTTTAAATAGTAAATATGTTTTGAAATACATTTTTAAGAAACATGGATGTGGATGATAAAGAGATCCCAGTAGATTATTACGTATAAACAACCTCGGATAATGAAGAGATTGCGAAATAACCCTTACCTTGTACTTTTCCTTGGTTGGGGTAGGTTAACCTCCTGTATAATGGTGAAATAATTGTTATTAAATTATACAAGAATCATATATATTAATATGATATCATATATGATCTTTTAACATTGATTTGTTAATAATATCTTAGAATTATCATCGTTTCGGGTGTTAACTTACTCATTTTCTTTTATATGTTTTGTTACATAAGCCGTGTTTGTTATGAATAGGTTGTATCTTATTCATATCCATAATTATATCAAGTCCTTAAACATCATTTTTAAATCATCAAATGATAATTATACTTTAATGGATACGATGGAGAATGAATCTCATCGCGTTCGTAGATACGGTAGTCCGTACGTACGCACGAGCGACAGTATCATTCTTTTGATATTAAAATAATATATAAATGGAATTTATATATATAAATAATCATTAACATGTTATATTTATTATTTACATGAGTTGAACATCATTATTATACCCATCCAAATAATAATATATTGAATAACAATTACACCACGACGTGGAGATGGTAAGCCGTACGTACGCACGTATTGTGACATGTTATTCAGAGGGTGGATAGAATACTGAATATGGTTGTACCATATTTATAATAAAATCACAATATATATAAGATACTGGAGTTATTATTTTATAATGGTAATAACAAAGAAAGAAGAAGTGGAAGAAGAAAGGAACTTGAAAAGGGGTGGTGAAAACATTACCTCTTCTTCGGGTTCTTCCTTTTGATTTGATCAAAAGGGCTCCTTATGTTGGCTTTCTGATTAAACTAAGGACTATAGGATGTAGTGAGGGAAGTTGGGAGAGTATTTGGGAAGATTTTTTCCGAACCAAAAAGGTTTTATGGTGTGAAGAAATGAGAAGGAGGAGTGCCCTTTTATAAGAGGGGCGAGGGGCACCTTTGGAAAAGCTAGAAATATTAATTTATAATAAATTAATATTCGGTTTATAATGGCTCCAAACTTTATTATTAAAAGGTTAAGGTAGGGATAGGTTGAAAAACATTCAACCAATAGAATTTATACAGGTTTGGGGTACTATATTAACCTTATCTTTTAGTTTTAACTCTTAGTTTATTAGTTAGACATTTACCATGTCACTTTGTATTTTTATAATATATAGTTAATAAACATACTATATACATTCAAGAGACCCCCAAGTGGTCCATTAATGATGAAAATATCCTGATATAAGTCTCTTGGCCGATCCTTAGATTTTTAGGAATTTAATATCAATTAATAACATAATATTTGTTTTAAAAACGATTTTATGTCAATTTTGACACTATTCAATAATTGATTTTTGTGAAACTCATAAAAGAATGATTACTTAGACCAAAGTTAGATAAATCAATCCTAACATGTCTTTTTAGCCTATAAAATTATTTTAATTCATTAAAAGTCTCAAATTATATTTATTTGGGAATTTATAATATCAATTATTTTAATTTTTCACAATTATGGTTATTACTGCATCATCATTGTGTCATAAATAAATTAAATTATTTAAAGTCTAAAAATTATAAATAAAATATAATTATGTAGTAAATAGTATTATCTTTCTAATGAATATTTACAATCGAATTTATCATATGTATAACCCTATGTTAACAATGTTTTAGTAAATAAACTTCTGATTTTAACTCTTTTAACTCTTCTTTGAATTAAATAATAATAAATGTCCTAATCTAATCCAAGTGGACCTAAATGATAATATTTTATTCCTAAGGTTGTTTTTGGTCGAGATACACTTTTCCAATAGAATTAGGACATGTGTTAGGGTAATATTAATATCATTTTACCCTTAATTTCCCTATTTACTTTTAACAGTGGTAAATAAAAGTAAAAAGTTATTATTCACCAAATATTATTTTCATCTCATTGAACCACATTTTACTTCTTGATATTAACCGTGTATCTCGGATTTTTGAAATTCCATTCACAGAAGCGGTAAAATTATGTTTTATGAAAGAATCAGTTTTTTTAACTACCACTTAGTAGTTTCACTATTCATCAAAAATTGACGTTTTTCAGAACAATGCCAAAATTTCACCCTAAGCTATCATTGATATTCCAAAATCAAAAATGATATCTATTTTACAAAATTCCAAACATATAAGTTGCATTAATTAATTTTATAATTAATTCCCGTTGTCACAACAAATAGCGTGTTTTTAAAAAACAATATATATCAAAAGATTGACAATTGTTTAGGTCCAATTTCGAAGTGAAATTAATTATAATGAACACCATTGGATAAAATTGTAAAAATATATTCTAATAATACTTTAAAACCACTCAAATTCATAATTTATCGCCATTAATTATTTTGATTAAAAAAGTTGTTTTTAATTAAAATTTAGTAATTTTCACTATTCATCAAAATATTAAAGTTATCCGAAAAGTACCAAAATTTCACCTTAGGCTAAATTCAATACTCCGAATCCAAAAATGAAGTCCATTTTGAAATATAAAATATATATAATTTCAAAAAGTAGGTATTACTATTCATAACAGCTAGTTTGATTGGTTGTGGTGTGTGTTAGAACTCGAAGTTGCGTACAACACACGCTACTGTTTTATTCAAAGGAAATTGTACCGTGGAAGCTTGGGATGTTTCATTTTAAATTTTTTGATGTCCCCATTTAGTCAAAAAGTTTAAAATATTGTATTTAAAAAGGGTTCACTATTAAAAGTTGGTAAAAGTGCAATACTAAAAATGAATTTGTTCTTACATTATGTCTAAGAAACTCATAATATGGATTCTAAAATTATAAGGATTATATAAAGTTTAAAATTTAGTTAATACTATTCATAACCCCTTTTTAACGGCTTGTTTGGTAAGTCATGGTGTGCTTGAACTCGGTGTTGCGTGTAGTGCATGTTATTGTATTATTTTTGAAGAAATAACACACTATGAAATCTTGGGGTGTTACATTTATGACCAATGAAAATATTCACTTTTATAACTTATATTAAAAATATCACCTTAATAATGCTTATATTTTCCAATGTCTTTCATTTAACATATATTTAAATCCTTCTATATAAAATTTATATCACCATGATATTTCAATTTGATAAACATAATAAATAGAAACATGGTTTATGATTAAAAAATATACAAAATTAAAATATAATTAATTAAAAATTGATATTCATATATTGAAAATTAATTTTATATTATAAAACAAAACTATTATTTTTAAAAAAAATACTATATTAATTATATAATAATAAATTAAATAAATGGTAATGGGTATTTAAATATTGAAATATTTTATATAATATTTTTTTTTTATTTTTTTTTTGTTTTCTAAATTTAATAATTTTTCAAGGTATATATATATTTTTTTATATTATTAATTTAGCATATTAAATGTAAATTTATCTTTTTATTCTCCAATGTGTTTACAAACATTTTACATACACACCCAGATGCTTCCCCAAATCGGTTAGGTCTAGATTACTTCTCCAACTCTAATCTGTCAGCTTCTGTAACACCCTGATATTTTATGAAAAAAATATTCTTTTTAATTTCATTAATGTCTTGTGTTGTACGCTACACCAAAAGGATCTTGCACAACACGTATCCTTGACTTTCCTTTCATTACACGCAATCGCGACCTTCCTTGATAGCGTGTGTAGTACGCAATACCGAGTTTCACTAAACAACGATATGCTATTAAAATATTATTAAAACTAACCATTATGAATAGTAATAACCACTTTTTGAAATTTTTTAAATTATATTTTTCAAAATGGACTTCATTTTTGGATTCGGAATATCGAAATTATCTTATGGTGAAATTTTGGTGATTTTCGGATAACTTTCATATTTTGATGAATAGTGAAAATTACTAAATTTTAATTAAAAACAACTTTTTCAATCGAAATAATTAATAGTGATAAATTATTAATTTTATTGGTTTTAAAGTATATTTAGAATATATTTTTACAATTTAATACAATGTTGTTCGTTGGATGTAATTTCACATTTAAACCAGTTATAAACAAGTGTCAATATTTTGATAGTTATCATCTCTTAAAAACACGCCTTTTGTTTTGACGACGGGAATTAATTTTTAAATTAATTAATACAACTGATATGTTTTGAATTTGGTAAAATAGATATCATTTTTGAGTTCATAATATCAAATATAGCTTAGGCCTAATTTTTGGTATTTTTCTGAAAACTTTCAATTTTTGATGAATAGTGAAACCACTAAGTGGTAGTTAAAAAAACTGATTTTTTCATAAAACTTAATTTTACCGCTTCTATGAGTGGAATTTCAAAAATCCGAGAGACACGGTTGATGTCAGCAAGTAAAATGTGGTTCAATGAGATGAAAATAATTTTTGGTGAATAGTAACTTTTTACTTTTATTTACCACGGTTAAAAGTAAATAGGGTAATTAAGGATAAAAATGATATTATTATTACCCTAACACATTTCTTAATTCTATTGGACAAGTGTAATTCGACCAAAAACAAACTTAGGAATAAAATATGACCATTTAGGCCCACTTGGATTAGATTAGGACATTTATTATTAATTTATTTAAAGAAGGGTTAAAAGAGTTAAAATCAAAGTTTGTTTACTAAAACATTTTTAATATGGGGTTATACATAAGATATATTCAACTATAAATATTCATTATAAAGATAAAAAGATTTCCTACATAATGGTATTTTATTTGTAATTTTTAGACATTATATAATTTAATTTATTTATGACACAACGATGATGCAGTAATTATTTTATTAATGAAATATTGACATAATTGATGTTATAAATACCCAAATAAATCTAATTTGAGACTTTTTATGAAGTCAACTAATTTTATAGGTTAATATGACATGTTAGTATTGATTTAATTAACTTTTTTAGAACTTATCATTCTGTTATAATTTTCACAAAAAATAAATTACTAAATACTGTCAAAATTGACATAAAATAGTTTTTAAAACAAATATTATATTATTAATTGTTATTTTATTCTTAAAAATCTAAGGTTCGGCAAAATGACTTATATAAGGTTATATATATTAATTATAAACAACTTGGGGTTCTTTTGGATTCTTATAGTAAGTTTATTAACCTTATAGTATAAGAACACAAGAAGATAGGGTAAAAGTACAATTATTTAACTTAATGTTAAATCTAAATGATAAGGTTAAAATAGGAACCTAAACTTGTCTAAATTCTATTGGATGAGAGTATTTCGACCCATCCCCACCTTAGCCTCTAAATAAATCAATTTGGATCTATTTAAAACCGAACTTGACTTTATAATAAAATAATATTTTTAGTTATTCCAAAGGTGCCCCTCTCCTCACTTATAAAAGGGAACCTCCTCCCTCTCTTCCACACATAACTTTGAGCCTTCATGCTCGGCCAACCCCTGCCAAAATCTCTTCTCCACTTCCCTAGAAACATCCTAGAGGTTCTTGTTTTCCTCAAAGACCAATTTTAGTTCCCTAAGTGGAGGTCTCAAAGAGGCGCTTCAAAGAAGAGGTAATTTCCGTTACCAATTCTTTCACCTTTATTTCTTCTTCCACTTCCTCTTCTTAGGTTGTTTCATTATGAAGTAATAACAGAAGTATCACTCATATACTGATATGTTATTATAATTATGAAACAATCCTATTTCACCATCTATCCATCCTAGGGAAAACGAAATCACCGCGCGTGCGTACGTACGGAATACCGTCTCCACGCCGTGGTGAAATCTATTTTCCACCACCACCTTACTTGTATTGGTATAATGGTGTAAATAATAACTATATATGATTATTATAAAGTGATATTGATACTGGAATAGTATACATACACTACAACACAATTTCACGATCATGAGAACGATATCATCGCTCGTGCGTACGTACTGACTACCGTCTCCACGACGCGATAAGATTCATTCTCCACATTAACCATTCATGAATGATTATAAAGTATATATAATGAATAATAATGAAATATATGACATTTTAAATCTACTGGATTTATGTATATTTATATATATATATGTCATTTACTTACTTCCATTCAAGACAATAAGGAAAGGAAAACAGCGTTCATGCGTACGTACGGACTACCGTCTCCATGAACGGTGTGTTTCATTTCATTTATCTATCAATTATATATATATATATATACTGAATATATATGATATATAAATCATGTTTTATATTATGGAAGTAAGTAAATCATGATATAAGTAATAATAATGTCAAGAACAACAAGTCCAAACACCTACGATAAATGAAACGATTTTACCCAAAACGGTTCTTTAACATGGAATTTACAAAATAACGGGTAATATAAAGTCATAAGTGAACAATATATGATATCATAACAATAAATATGATTCTGTAATAAGTTAATGACATTATTTAAATCATTATACAGGAGTTTCGGACACTTACGAAGCAAAACAGACCTAAGGTAAGGGAAATATCACAATCTCATTTTTATCCGAGATTGTTTATACTTTAGTATTTACTAAGGTGTATTTTATCATCCTCATCCATGTTTCCTGAATATGTAATATTATTTCCATCCACCTATAATTTTTTTAAATTCAATTTTACCCTTCGGTGAGTTTTTAGTAAAAGATATGAAATGAATCTTTTGTCATTTTTCGTACGAGGTAATTTTTGACCTTTCCGACAAAAGTACGAAAAGAATGTTTTTTTAACTTATACGACATGAATGGATTTTTAAAACATTACTTCCATGAAGCTTAATTTACAAGTTTTCAAGTTTATTTTTAATCAACTTCTTTTAGTTTAAAATTGTATGACATGTTAAAAAGGAAAAGTGTTTTTGAAGTAGAAAGGATATTTTCCTCAAGAATGGAGTTCAAGTGTTTTATCAAAATTATTTTCCATCTAAGATAATAAAGGATTATGTTTCTATCCCTATTATTAAATTGATTTGATTATGTTATGATGGAATTATTTTTATGAATTCCTTTATCTTATATGAATTGTTTTATGATGTCATGATGTTTAAGATTCTCAATTTTATTACATGGGTTATGCAATGATGTATGATTTATGATTTTGTGGAACACATAAGAATGGTATCATTATGAGATGGGTGGGACCTATATCTCCCTCCAATGAATTGGGTAAAAATTTTATATCTCATGAGATAGACATGGCTGGAACGGTAGGTTATACCGGTTCAGTGAAACAGGACTGAAACGAGGGTGACTCGGTTCAGAAAGGGACTTTGTCCACTAAGATAGTTTTGGCAATGAGTCTGGACTAACAAGAAATGATTCTCTATGATTATGTGTGTATGACACAAAGTTTCATGTTTTAAGTTATGATTATTGGGATTACATTTCACTACTATGATTTATCCCATGTTATGAAATTATGATCTCTTTTGCAGGTTAAGATTTCCAAAAGATATGTTCTTATGAATAAGATGTGATTGATATTTATTTTGTTTACCCTTACTGAGCATTTGAGCTCACCCTTTAATGTTTTCTTTTCTCCAAGATATAAAGAAAGGTTTTGGGTAAAAAAAAGGGAAGATATTTATGGGAAATGTTGAAGATCTTTCACCACGTTTAGAAGATTATATTCCGAGTTTCCAAAGACACTAAACTATTACGGTCCTTGTGTGTGTGTTTTTGTTATGTACTAAGTATTCCGCAAAAGTAATGTAATATCAATGTACGTCAAGATTCAGGTCTCTAAATTTGGTATCAGAGGAAAGGTTTAGTCAACCTTTGGAAACTAGGATGCGAAAACGTTAGTGAGATCCCTAGAGACATTTCTAAGGTATGTTTAGGGATGTCCCTAAGGATAAGTATACGAATAGGATATAGTCCTAGAACTATGGTAACGATATTAGATTAAACCAAAGATGTTAGATATTGAAGTTACACCCCCTTTATTATGATTTTTTCCTCTCACACTATTCTTTTTGGGTTTTAGAAAATGGCTGGAAATAAGAAGATTCACGATAATGGAGGATATGATGGACAATGGAATGATATTCTTCATGAGCAACCAAATGAAATGGGATTTGGAAGTCCAAACATCATTATTATGCCGAATCAGGAATCTCATAATATGATCAATAAAGTAAAATTTGGTAAGTATCCTGACTCAGCTAATAAGAGAAAGATGGAGTTTCATGATGATCATAGATGAAAGAAAGTTCAATTTCCCCTATGAAAATCATGTGGGAAGAGGAATCAAGGAGAATGTTTCAAAGGAACTGGAAGATGCTTTGGGTGTGGAAAAGAAGGACACAAATCCAGTAAGTGCAAAGGAAATGGTTCAGTTAACACCATGGACAAGGATAATGGTATTGCTACGACATCAACAATGATTAGATGTTTTAAATGTGGAATGTACAGGAATTATGAAAACCAATTCCCTAATGGAAAATCTCATGAAGAGAATCAACATGGTCATATGGGTAGTATTTATGTGGATGATGATGAGGAGACTACAAATGATATATGAGCTGAAAGAAGTGTTAAAGCTCATTCGGTTGTTTTAGAAGATAGTGGAATGATTGTATGTTTATCGAGAGTTATGTTGTATAGTTAATGGTACTATGGAATAAAGAATCCTCTACGGATTGTTACACTATTGTTTTCCAAAAAGTATTTGAAAGTATATGTTGAATGGTACCAGTAACCATGGAATGTTATTCAGATATTTTTGTAAATTAGATGATATGCGCATAGTGAAAGAATAAGAAGATAATGAGATGTTTGATTGTATTCATGAGCTCATGATTGATATAAGGACTAAGTGATGTCATGGTTTGAGTATATAGAATTTTGAGGATTTTGGTATGTGAAAAGTGTTAACTTTTAACTGCATTCATGTTTTCACTATGGTTCAATGGGTATTCAAGAGAATACATTATTAAGGCCTTTGAATGTTTGAAATTTGACCAACAAGACATATCTTATGATGTATGGGGATCAAAGATGGTATTAGATCTCTGGTAATCGTTTGCACTATATTATGAGAGTGGACTACAGTATTATAGATAAGCCTAAAGATTGGAATGGATTATATTGGAAATAAGTTAGTATTGTTTAAGGATAAAAGTTTTTTTTGATATTATTGATGGGATGTTATAGTAATATAGTTTTAGAAAAAGGACAACCTGCAGAACGGGCGATAGCCCATCGCTTTGGACAAAGCTGTGGGAATCGAACCCACAACCGAAGTGCGACTGGCCTTTATCGCCTACCACTGGCCTACAGGAAGTCCATGTTTAGTATAAACTAGTTTTATTTTATTAAGCGGTATGATATATGAAGTATAAGTTCATTTTTGGAACCTTATACGATTAACCATAAGATGGACTTATAACTTTTGCTAACCTTTTGTTTGAAAGAGATGGAATGACCCATCATTCTATCACATGATCTGCTAACACATCACGAATGACAAATTCAACTTCATTTCTTTAAGTGATGAAGTGGAAATTGTCCAAAGAACGATAAAAGGTGAGACTATACCAAAATCACGAAAGTATTTCTTCTAATTCCAATTTCATCAACTTTAGGGAAATGATCTTGAAAACCAAAAATGTTGTCCTAGTGCTCTTATATCTGATTAATCAGATGGTACCTTAGATCGTCACAAATTTATGGATTTTTTATTGTTGGATTTTCCATAGCAATGTTCTCTACCACTCTCCATCAGAACATGATGGTTAGATTTCTCTTCCATATCCATATTTTCACCTATGTGGAAACCCAATGATTAGTTTATTTGGGTAACCGTTAAGTTTCATACTTTTGTTTTTAAAGATTAGTTTTGTTATTCCTTTTTACGATGTGGGTTTCTATCATAGAAATTTTCGAATAGTAAACCATTTATAACCACGACGAATTTCGAGGGTGAAATTCATTTTAAGGGGGGTAGAATGTAACACCCCGAGATTTTATGAAAAATATTCTTTTTAATTTCATTAATGTCTTGTGTTGTAAGTTACACCAAAAGGAGGTTTCACAACACATATCCTTGACTTTCCTTTCATTACACACAATCGCGACCTTCCTTGATAGCGTGTGTAGTACGCAATACCAAGTTTCACTAAACAACGATATGATATTAAAATATTATTAAAACTAGCTGTTATGAATAGTAATAACCACTTTTTGAAATTTTGTAAATTTTATTTTTCAAAATGGACTTTATTTTTGGATTCGGAATATCGAAATTAGCTTAGGGTAAAATTTTGGTGATTTTCGGATAACTTTCATATTTTGATGAATAGTGAAAATTACTAAATTTTAATTAAAAACAACTTTTTCAATCAAAATAATTAATAGTGATAAATTATTAATTTTAGTGGTTTTAAAGTATATTTAGAATATATTTTTACAATTTAATACAATGTTGGTCATTGGATGTAATTTCACATTTAAACCAGTTATAAACAAGTGTCAATATTTTGATAGTTATTATCTCTTAAAAACACGCCTTTTGTTTTGACGACGGAAATTAATTTTTAAATTAATTAATGCAACTGATATGTTTTGAATTTGGTAAAATAGAAATCATTTTTGAGTTCATAATATCAAATATAGCTTAGTCCTAATTTTTGGTATTTTTCTGAAAACGTTCAATTTTTGATGAATAGTGAAACCACTAAGTGGTAGTTAAAAAAACTGAATTTTTCATAAAACATAATTTTACCACTTCTGTGAGTGGAATTTAAAAAATCTGAGAGACACGGTTGATGTCAGTAAGTAAAATGTGCTTCAATGAGATGAAAATAATTTTTGGTGAATAGTAACTTTTTACTTTTATTTACCACGGTTAAAAGTAAATAGGGTAATTAAGGGTAAAAATGATATTATTTTTACCCTAACACATGTCCTAATACTATTGGACAAGTGTAATTCGACCAAAAACAAACATAGGAATAAAATATGACCATTTAGGCCCACTTGGATTAGATTAGGACATTTCTTATTAATTTATTTAAAGAAGGGTTAAAAGAGTTAAAATCAATGTTTGTTTAGTAAAACATTTTTAATATGGGGTTATACATAAGATAAATTCGACTATAAATATTCATTATAAATCTAAAACAATTTCCTACATAATGGTATTTTATTTTTAAATTTTAGACATTAAATAATTTAATTTATTTATGACACAACGATGATGCAGTAATTATTTTATTAATGAAATATTGACATAATTGATGTTATAAATACCCAAATAAATATAATTTGAGACTTTTTATGAATTCCACTAATTCTATAGGTTAATATGACATGTTATTATTGATTTAATTAACTTTTTTCGAACTTATCATTCTGTTATGATTTTCACAAAAATAAATTACTAAATAGTGTCAAAATTGACATAAAATAGTTTTTAAAAAAAATATTATATTATTAATTGTAATTTTATTCTTAAAAATCTAAGGATCGGCCAAAGGACTTAGATAAGGTTATAGATATTAATAATAAACATCTTGGGGTTCGTTTGGCTTCTTATAGTAAGTTTATTAACCTTATAGTATAAGAACACAAGAAGACACGATAAAAGTAAAATTATTTAACTTAATGTTAAATCTAAATGATAAGGTTAAAATAGGAACCTAAACTTGCCAAAATTCTATTAGATGAGATAATTTCGACCCATACCCACCTTATCCTCTAAATAAATCAATTTGGAGCTATTTAAAACCGAACTTGACTTTATAATAAAATAATATTTTTAGTTATTCCAAAGGTGCCCCTCTCCTCCCTTATAAATGGGAACCTCCTCCCTCTCTTCCTAACACAACATTGAGCCTTCAAGCTCGGACAACCCCTGCCAAAATATTTTCTCCACTTCCCTAGAAACATTATAGAGGTTCTGGTCTTCCTCAAAGACCAATTTTAGTTCCCTAAGAGGAGGTCTCGAAGATGCGCTTCAAAGAAGAGGTAATTTCTGTTACCAATTCTTTCACCTTTATTTCTTCATCCACTTCCTCTTCTTAGGTTGTTTCATTATGAAGTAATAACATCAGTATCACTCATATACTGATATGTTATTATAAGTATGAAACAATCCTATTTCACCATCTATCCATCCTACGGAAAACAAAATCACCGCGCGTGCGTACGTACGGAATACCGTCTCCACGCCGTGGTGAAATCTATTTTCCACCACCACCTTAATTGGATTGGTATAATGGTGTAAATAATAACTATATATGATTATTATAAAGTGATATTGATACTGGAATAGTATACATACACTTAAACACAAGTTCACGATCATGATAACGATATCATCACTCGTGCGTACGTACGGACTACCATCTCCACGACGCGATGAGATTCATTCTCCACATTAACCATTCATGAATGATTATAAAGTATATATAATGAATAATAATGAAATATATGACATGTTAAATCTACTGGATTTATGTATGTATATATATATATATGTCATCTACTTACTTCCATTCAAGACAATAAGGAAAGGAAAACAGCGTTCATGCGTACGTACGGACTACCGTCTCCATGAACGGTGTGTTTCAATTCATTTATCTATCTATTATATATATATATACTGAATATATATGATATATAAATCATGTTTTATATTATGGAAGTAATTAAATCATGATATAAGAAATAATAATGTCAAGAACAAAAAGTCCAAACACCTACGATAAATGAAACGATTTTACCCAAAACGGTCCTTTAACATGGAATTTACAAAAGAACGGGTAATATAAAGTCATAAGTGAACCATATATGATATCATAACAATGAATATGATTCTGTAATAAGTTAATGACATTATTTAAATCATTATATATGAGGTTCGGACACTTACGAAGCAAAACGGACCTAAGGTAAAGGAAATATCACAATCTCATTTTTATCCGAGATTGTTTATACTTTAGTATTTACTGGGGTGTATTTTATCATCCACATCCATGTTTCCTGAATATGTAACATTATTTCCATCCACCTAAAATTTTTTTAAATCCAATTTTACCCATCGGTGAGTTTTTAGTAAAATATATGAAAGGAATCTTTTGTCGTTTTTCGTACGAGGTAATTTTTGACTTTTCCGAAAAAAGTACGAAAAGAATGTTTTTTTAACTTATACGGCATGAATGTATTTTTAAAACATTACTTTCAAGAAGCTTCATTTACAAGTTTTCAAGTTTATTTTTAATCAACTTCTCTTAGTTTAAAATTGTATTACATGTTAAGAAAGGAAAAGTGTTTTTGAAGTAGAAAAGATATTTTTCTCAAGAATGGAGTTCAAGTGTTTTATCAAAATTATTATCCATCTAAGAAAATAAAGGTTATGTTTCTATCCCTATTATTACATTGATTTAATTATGTTATGATGGAATTATTTTTATGAATTCCTTTATCTTATATGAATTGTTTTATGATGTCATGATGTTTAAGATTCTCATTTTTATTACATGGGTTATGCAATGATGTATGATTTATGATTTTGTGGCACACATAAGAATGGTATCATTATGAGATGGGTGGGACCTATATCTCCCTCCAATTCATTGGGTAAAGATTTTATATCTCATGAGATAGACATGGCTGTAACGGTAGGTTATACCGGTTCAGTGAAACAGGACTGAAACGAGGGTGAATCGGTTCAGAAAGGGACTTTGTCCACTAAGATAGTCTTGGAAATGAGTCTGGACTAACAAGAAATGATTCTCTATGATTATGTGTGTATTCCACAAAGTTTCATGTTTTAGGTTATGATTATTGGTATGACATTTCACTACTATGATTTATCCCATTTTATGAAATTATGATCTCTTTTGCAGGTTAAGATTTCCACAATATATGTTCTTATGAATATGATGTGATTGATATTTATTTTTTTTACCCTTACTAAGCATTTGAGCTCACCCTTTTATGTTTTCTTTTCCCCAGGATATAAAGAAAGGTTTTGGGTAAAAAAAGGGAAGATCTTTATGGGAAATGTTGAAGATCTTTCACCACGTTTAGAAGATTATATTCCGAGTTTCCAAAGACACTAAACTATTACGGTCCTTGTGCGTGTGTTTTTGTTATGTACTAAGTATTCCGCAAAAGTAATGTAATGTCAGTTTACGTCAAGCTTTGGGTCTCTACAGCTTCAATCCCCGAAGCTTCCTCAGATTCTCAGCTTTGATGAACGCCTTTGAGGATGGATCTTCCTCGACCACATTCGGAGTCCTAGTTTCTAAAGGACCATTGAACATCATTGAGTTATCTAAAGAAGAATGCAAGATTAATTGATCCCTGATGTGAGATTTCATAGAGAAATTAGAGGAAATGTCGGATACAACTTCGGAGAATCATAATGTTGTTCGGTGGATTCCTATGAGGGGATGGTGTTGGAAAGTGAGGTTCATCTAGTGATGATGAAGGTAACTCTGTTTAGTCAATCATGGTGAATTCTAGAGCATGCGATCATGAAGAAGAATGGGAATGATCTAATGGGGGAGAGGAGAATAATTCCTTTGATGAGATTTTTCAAAAGATGAAGAAGTTGACTGTGAAAGAGTTGAGGGGGGTGCTGAAATATTCAGGGAATCACACAACGTTTGTGTATAACAGTGAGGATGATATTGGAGAAGGAGTGGTGGGGGAAGGGGAAGAAAGATGACTGGGTCACACCGCAATGTTCATCTATATACTTCAACCCCCCCCCCCCCCGACGCACAAGAAATCTACTACATTCCCCCTTCATGAGGGAGGATGTTCCCATGCCACAATCCATTTTGGCAGCTTTAAGGTACCATAAAAAGATAAACTCTCTAATTTTTAGTTCTTGGAAGGAGCCAACCCCCTACCTAGGATTTTGAGTTACTTCCCTTTGATACTTGGGCTTAAAAGGATTTTTATGTCATCTAAAACAATCTCTCCCATGACATGGAACAATCATGAGTATGTTAATGATGGTAAGGTATGGCACCCAACATATTTGTATTTTAGGAAAATTTGATGATAAGCATCCTGAGTTTGTATGTGATCTAATAAATGTTATGTTAAGCTTGGAAAGTGATGAGTTTAATCCATTTGGTTTCATCTCATTACGTTAGGAGGTAAAGTTGTAGGGTGATACCCTAAATGTTTCGTTTTTTTATGATTTTTCCAATAAATATCTCTATTTCAATGGACATATTTGTCTTATTTAATTGTAATTTACTAACTGTTAAAGAAAAAATAAATGACTATTATAATGGTTGATATTTTCTGCATTTCAAGGAATATATTGTTCTTGTAAGGAGATTTTATTATGATATTTCATTTATATTTTTTGTAATTCAATATATATAATATTCATAATGCATGATGCTATATTGTGTCTATATTTTAATTTTTTCTATATTTCAATGCATATAAGAATATTGTTTTGATGTTTTTTTTTGTTTTTTTTTCATTCATCATGCATCTGTGCTTTTATGTGATCCCTTCAAAACATTGATCATTTTATATAATCTAAACAATGAATCTAAAATTCCATTGATTTGGGAATAAAAATAGATTAGGAAAAATAAGATAAAACTCATTCCATCTGGGAATGTGGTTGTAAATGGAATTTCAGTTGTTTATTTTTATTATTGATTATTAAATGTGTTTTTTCATAGGTATTTATTGATCTTTAAGAAAATTAGTTTATATGTTTTTAAGTGATTTTTTCTAGGGATTGGTGCTTCAGAGGAGGGTTTTTGTTGATTTATACTACAATCTAGAGTGCCTGAGGAATCCTATTCGAGAGCTCACTGCTTGTGCCCAATCCCTTCATGTTCCAACATAAATTAGCATCATCAAATCATCTCTTTCTATGTTTAATCATATCATTGGCATGATTCAATGGCATAAAATGTTCTAAAATGGATAATGAGATTCAATGAGATCTATTATGTCTTTTATGGATCCTTTTTACACCCCATTGGATCAAGATAAGAAAATGATCATTAATGGGATAGATGTGGTAGGTATATGTTAAGGGCGGGGAGATAATTTTAGGATACATAATACTATTGTTTCTTGTATCAATAATCTAATTCTTACAATTTATCATAGGAAATAATGTGTATAATGTGTATAATTACTATGATGAACATGTAACATTTTTGAAGTGTAGAAGAGTTATGAAATAATCCTCATGCAGTAGATAAAATACTCCGGAAAGATTGTTCCCCTCCTCGCCCAATGACATATGCCACTCGGTTGATTTTCAGGTATCCCTACTCTAATAAATGCAATTAATGGAACATCTTGTGTCATTTCCTTCAACATTCAACCTATCTAGGTGAAAAAAATTTCCCAGATAAAAAAAATGAACATATTTCTATTTAAACCTATTTTACTCTAATGTTGATGAACAAATAATGATCTTTTAGTAAAACATTCATTACCGACCTTCAAGTCATCAATACATGAATTCTTTTGTAATGTTAGAAAATGAGAAGCCTATATGATATTAGATTCTTGATCCACAGTCTACTTATCACCAACATTGAGGTTTCAAAGAGAATCTGTATATTCAGGAGTAATATTAAGAGGATCGACTACCCCTCCATTATCAATAACCATCTCATTCTAATGAGTGGTATTCAAAATATTATATGGATTCTACCAAATATTTGTGTCCATACTGACTTCATTTTTGGGGTAGATTCAAAGAGACCCTGATATAATTTACTCCCTCTAAGAACTAGCTGTATAAAAATATAAGGTAAATAAATGATAATTTAGATAAAATCATATTTCAAGGGAGAAATAGTGCATACCAAGAGGAAAAACCTAGATATGATTAATTGTTAGAAGATCCTAAAATATATGGATGGCCTAATCTTTATTTTCTTATATCCATAATAGATAACTACTTAGGCATGACTAGGATAGAGTCGTTATTCAAAACCAACTTAGATTCTATGATGTACACCCCATTTGATATTTCATTCAAACTTGTAAATATTATCCCCAATGTATGTGCTTTTAACAATAGAGAGATACTCTGAATATCATGAATGTTTGAGAATCAGGTACATGCAATACAGTATAAGGAGTGTTTAATTATGAGCGATTGTGAATGAGAATTTATATCCATGCAAGTAGAGATGATTTCAAATAAAAATAATTATTAAGATAAAGAGATATGTGCACCAAAGTTATTTAGTAAATAGTATTAAAAATAGTGAATGGGAATATATGAAATGTTAGACACATACATTTTCAATTTAAATCATTTTCATAACTTATTACAGAATATATAACCAATAAATTGTAGTACAGTTCGTTTAAACACTTTTTGACCAACCTATGAATATTATTTACAAAACAACAATTGAAATATTCTATGTCTATTATATAAAATGTACATTTTGTTTATTGAACCTTTTTTATTACATTTGTAATGTCAAAAAAATAGACATGATAATAATGAGTATGTTGAATAATGTTATACTATTTATCGACATACTAAAGTGGGTTTCATTGTATTCTGTATTACACTTGTAAGATCCTTAATAGCTTATTACGGGATCTATTAAGTTTTTTGTAAGATCTAGTATTTATTTTACACAACCCTTAAAACAATTACTGTTGTATACATGACCCAAAAATGCGGTTCATTGATACAACAATTAGGATTTCTTTAATTTGATACATATTATCAGAACAGGTTACCTAGGATCCAGGGGGATGTAAAAGATCCCAAGATGCATGATATTTATGATCCAATCCATTTTAATGTCACCCACTCCAGTATCCATTTCAAATAAAACTATCCCATAAAAATAGTGAACATGCTATGAACAAAATTCTCATGTGTATTTAGTCACTGCAGTGGATTTCATTGTACACTAAATAGCACCTGTAGTGAGGTGAATTGTATTCAATTTTACTTCACATATTTATGAAATGTTTCATTTAAGTGTATTACATATACTTTTTTTGATAGTAAGTACGTCTTGCGCAGATTACTATAGATGTCATTTGATAATATGTACGTCCTTCTGTATATACACCGCAAACTTCAGTTATTTTTTTAATGTTTTGAAAAGTATGTATCAATGATTTTTATCATTGTTTTGTAAATAATATACACTGTAATAAAATTCATTGAGTATATAATATACTATAGGTTATGTAAATGACTTAAATGGAAACACTATGTATCAAACAAATTTATACAATCAGTTTGTATAAGTAAGTACAACGTTATTGTTTATGGTCTGCATTCCATTACCATTACTCATAATGCTTAATCATTTAAGACCAATATATTATCTTTGTGGGTCTATTCATACACCATTAATCGACTCATGAGTATGTAAGCAGTATTATTTTTACATATTATTCATAATTTAGTGTAGTCTTAAGTAATAAAAGGTTTATAGTATGGTATATAATTTTTTATGGTTACTCCACTATTCACCATTAAATTTATAATGGTTGGTCTATTTAATTTATTTCTAACTCCAAATACTATTGAAATGTTATTCAAATTTTAGTACACCATTGTTATTTTTTCAAAGAAAATTCATCTTGTACACTTTCTTTCTATAATGTGTGACATATAAATAACCAACAAACCCAAAATAGAAAAATTACTAGAACCATTGAATGAAAAATCGTTTTTACATGGGATAATATTAATAATATATAATATGTGAGAACAATATTATTCTGGTTGTTCTGGTCTCTAGTTATATAACTTTATGGTTTTTGTTTTCACTAGTTAGATAATCCTCTTGTTGTCACTAGATGATATATTTATATCATGCATTATTATTTTTATATCATGGGTTTAAATGAAAACTATTTTCTAATTTTTTTGGATTGTGTAATAAGTACGTTGCTCGTGATGGTGCATGTCTCATGTGTATAGGTGATACATGTTATTTGAGTTGGGATCAGTGATGCTTCAAGCATAAAAGGGTAGTATACTTCAATAAAATAGATGATGAAGTTGTGCATGTTCAGATTCAATACATTGAATAATACCTCATGCGAAGTAATGAGAATTCCATGACATCAATGTTTGATGTTTGTGAGAAATATACTGAAGAGTTAGTTTTTTTGGGGGGGGGTGTTCTATAGGTTGATGGATCGTGCATTTTTTTATTCATTTTTGAAATAAATTTCATTATTAATATAAATAATTTTTTTCTATTTTTGAGGATTTTTTTTAAAAAAAAATTTTGCTTAACAATTAAATCAGATGAATTATATGTGATAAATTAAAAAATATAATATAAAATTTTACTAGCTATAAGAATTTATAATCATTATTCAAATGTAATGTATAAATATATATTATATATTGGTAATATTATTACCAAAAAAAATTGTCAATAAAATCTATTGCTAGACACTTTAACCCACATATATATTATCTGTTGATATTATTATAATTGTAATATAACTTTTTTATCAGTCGCAAAAAATGTTTAATGATATTTTAGTGACAGAGACATATGTGTTGGAAAAATGTTTAACCAATATAAAATGGACTTCTACTAACAATTATGTCCCTATTAGAGAAGGTTAAATATTTTTTTCTGAATTAGTGAATCCATTTGTTATATAATTATTTTATATATATATGGATTTCCAAGACTACTAAATTGATCGGTCATTCAGTGCTTAATTCCTTGTAATCAATTCAATGTAATTGATAGCAGACACCAACTCCGAGAATCTGAGGTCTAGTTTACTACATAATCCCCTAAAATAAGGCATTAAATATACATTCCTCTTATGTTATATTCTTCAATGCATTATATAGTGACTAATTACCACCCCTACTGGTGTTTTATAATTAGTAGATCCAAAATTAGTCAAATATCACTATATTGGACAAGTTAATACATGTATACATATATCTGATGACATATTTACCATATTTGACCGTTTTTACTATAATTTAATACTTTCCCACACATTTAAAAATTTAAACACATTGTTAATTTCAATATCATGATACCAAATATGTACTCAATTTTATCTAATTATTACAAAAATGCTTTGAATGTAAATATGAAATAAGGATGAATCATTTGATAAAAACGGGGTATCAATGTAAGCTCCATTGTGTTACTAAATTATATTACACATTAATAACTTCTAACCCCAATATACATAAACCATATTGCACTATCATAATAACTAAGGGTCATATGTGAAATGGTGGTACAATCATGGGGTAGTCTGGACAACAATAATCTAGTTTTCATTTCACATAACATGAACATAATATATATATATATATATATATGATTACATTGAGAATGAAATTATAAATTTTCTACTATGGATTGTTCTAGGGAAAACACTTCGGAAAATTCCTCCTTCACAAGCTCTTCTAATATCAATTTATAAGGTCTGTTCCTACCAGTAAAAGACATGGTATATCTATTCCATAAAAACTTATTCTTATCATTTCCATTCAAATGGATTAATTTGAATGGTTACTTCATAATTGATATATCACCAATAGTTTCCTACTTCCAAAAAATTAATACACAACAAAACACCAAATATTATATTTCTTTTTTATTTCACAAAATATATCAATTTCATTCATTGTATTTTTTTATTTTTTTTTGTTATATCAATGATGTTTATTGAATAAAGGAGAAATGGTATATGTTAATTATATTCTCAATATTTATTTCTATATATTTGATATAACTTTCTTTATTAGTCCATTTATTTTATTTTTACTCCATAGATTTATAATTATATATGGTTATTTGTTACAAGAATTTATTTGTAATAATAATATGTGTTCTTAGTGATGTCATTCGATTCAACGAAATTGTTGGTAGTGTTTATGTATCTTAGGAACTAAAATTTTCATACCTTCTAAGACACCTTAGTTGTTTCTTAATGATGATATACTATTCTATAATTGAAAATTAGAGTATACTTTAGAGGACATTGAGATCGGATTGAGTTCACTTCAAGGACATCGCATATATGTCAATCTCTCAAAGTGTCACTTCTAAACTATAGAGCTATTGTTTCTACGAAATGTTCTGTTTGATGTGGGTATTTATGTTGATTTGAAAAAATAGAGACTATTATATATTTATATTCACCATATAATGTGTTAGTGATCTATATTTTCATTGGATTGGTAGGGTATTTGTTAGGATTCATTTCAGATTTTTTTCCATGTAGTACTTACTATAGGACTAACCAATAGACGAGTGATATTAAAGTAGACTAATTAATAATAATATGTATTTTCGGTCAAGAAATTAATGCATACATTGAATATGATTATAATTCTTCCAAACATAAAAAAATATTACATCATGTACCATTCTGCCTTCTGGGTTGGTATGAAATTGTATTTAAATTGGAGGAAAAAATAGTTATTTATGTGGCTTGTCATCTATTAACCCATGTGTGAAAATAACTTTCCCATTATCTATGGATACTTATTATTCAATATGATCTAATTTCTTTGTTCCACTATCACTTAATATCAAATTTTAGTTAACATGATTTAATGAGAATTAGATACATCTTATATTATTAGGACATAAATGTTCAGTAGAAATATTAATTTTATTAACCTGAGATGTTTGATTTTGAGATGTTTTATAAATTGAAAATTGGGAAAAATCTTAGAATATGATATCATAATTTTTAAATAAGATTGTATCAGTAGAGAATATTATAAGGAATGTAATTTGATTATTTTTTTCACAAAAAGGTGATTGGATATGAGAAAGCGGGAGGATGCCCTTAATTTCTCTCTATTTTCAATTTTTTTCCTCAGTAGTAGATAGATTGAATGATACCATAGAATCTTACCTATATTTTTTGCAATGATGGAATATATTATTGATGTATAGATTAGAATAAGGTGGGCCAATGATGAGGATATAATTTTGTATATCCATGGTATGGTGGACTTTATTACTTTCAGGGGTCTCCACTACTGGAAATGGGAGTTTTCCCAATAGTTGTTTACCAACAGTTCAAAGAAACCGTTGGTATATTCTGTCTTTTCCAACGGTTTATATAAACTGTTGGGAAATACCTATTAGGAGAGACTTTTCCCAACGGTTTTGTGAAACCATTGGGAAAAGTGGAAAAAATTCAGTCTTTCCCAACGGATTCATAAAACCGTTTGGAAAAGGTGGAAAGAACATATTTTTCCCAACGGTTTTATGAAACCGTTGGGAAAGACTGGTTTTTCCCAACAGTTTTTATGAACGGTTGGGAAAAAACCCCCCAAATACCCCAATGCTAGAAGCGGCCTCCCCACGATTCAGAACCAGATCCAGAGCCTTCCGCTCATCTCGAGAAGCTCCTCCAGAAGCGATTCCTCGGCAGAATCACATCCCAATCCCCACATCTTCTATCGGATCACCAGCCACCGAGTTAGGTTCCTATATTTTTGTTCCACCTGTTATAAAGAATATACTTCTACGAATGATTTCCTAATTCCCAAATTTTAGGGTTTCCATAAAAATTTATGATTGTTCCACAAATTGTGTAGTCAAATACCTATATCGGTGTATGTCCAATTAATGTTTTCATTACACATTTCCATTTATAAGGGAACAGTGTCTCTTTATTGTGTTCTAATTTTGAAGATTCATAGTATTGGTTGTGCGGTGGTTTTGGTTGTGCGGTGGTTTGTGATGTGAAATATTTTTGTTGTGATATGTGGTTGTTTTGGTGAGATGGTTGGTCGATGTAACATGGCGTCGATGGTTATTGTGAGATGGTGAGTTATTGTGTGGTGGTTTTATTAGTCTCCTAGTTATCTATGGAATAAATTATGCTGTTAAAACCAAAAAACAAGATATTAAATAAATGAGATGGAATAGAAATGGATGTGTGGTAAATGGATTTAATTCATTTAACATTAAATGAATGGACACTTTAAGTGTGAATGAAGTGGCTTATAAATGAAAGTGAGAAATGTTATGCATTTTGTGTGGTGGTGGTGTGGTTTATGTGTTTTATGGTAGTAGTGAAGTGTGTGATTATGTAGTTAATGTTAACCCATAGGTTGAGTATTTTGTGTTGTCTATATATCATGTATTTTTATGTTATTTCTACACATTCCCAACCAGAGTTGGATAAACTTACCAACGATCAGAGGTTTTGGGTTATGGGTATTTTTACTAATATCTAGGATGGTGGTTATATGGTTAGATAGCTACCATGTCTTCCCTACTCTTCCTTCAAAAGTGATTGACCTTGTGTTTTTAGGAAAGATGCGATGTGATTGTCCATGTGTCTTCAGGTGATATGTACAATGATTTCCCTAGTGTTTTCTGGTGAGGTGTGATGTGATAAGGCTATAATAAGATGTGGCATGTGGTTGGGGTCATGTAGGGTAAGAGGATGGCGCATATTTGATGTTATTCATGTTCATGATACCCTACTAATATGGTTATGGGATGAGGCATGCTGTGATGTGATATAATACATTAATTTCTTGTTGGTTTTACATTTTTTCAATAAAACATTTGTATGTTTTTTTCACATGTGTAGTTGATACCTTGACTATTTTCTTCCTTTATCATTTACTTAAATGTATTTTCTATTAAAGTTCAATCCTATTGAATTGTTTATGACAAAATGACTATATAAATTATTTTTACAGAATAAACAGAAGTTGGATGTATGAAACCGATCGGATCTCAAGCGATTTTCAAAACAATTTGGAGAGCTTTATAGATTTTTCATTTCACATTGCTTCAGATAGTGTTCGCATACACTTCCCATGTTTCAATTGTGTTGGTAGACCTTGGTTGAGCCGTGAAGAAGTCAGCTACCACATAACCAAAAATGGTTTTCCAGAAAACTACTTTGGGTGATATCACAATGGGGAGAAAATGAAATCTCAAATTGGTGATGATCGAAATGAAAGGACTGGAATGGAGAATTTTTTAGATGATCGGTTTCCGTTTATTCATCATCATGAAAAAGAAAGGATTTCGACTCAAGAAGACATCGATATGAGGACAGCTGATGCATCATGTGAAAATGATGATATTGATAGGGTGAAAAAATTGAATGATGCTTCCACGACTCCAGTATATCGACAATGCGATAAAATGAAAAGGCTGGAATTTTTAATCCGATTGTTTCATGGGAAAACTATGTATGGAATTTCTAATACAGCAATCGATTACATTCTTACCCTCTTGAAGGATTTACTTCCCGATGATGCAGATATTCCCTCAAACCACTATATGGCATGGAAGTCAGTTGAGGAACTTGAATTTTCATGAAACAAAATTCATGCTTGCCCGAAAGATTGCAGTTTATTCTGGGAGGAAACCGCGGAACGAAATGATTGTATAAAATGTGGCACATCCCGCTGGAAGACAAAATCTGATGGAACACCATCCCGCGTTCCACAAAAAGAAATGTGGAACTTTCCATTGAGCCCTAGACTTCAGAATATTTTTATGTATGATGACATATCAATAAAAATGAGATGGCATGATACCAAGAGAAAGAAGACTAATGATGGGTTGGTTCATCCGGCAGATGGATTTGCTTGGCAGAGAATTGATGCTCGACATCCTGATTTTGCAGCTGACATGTGTAATGTGAGGCTGGGTCTTTCATGCGACAGTTTTAATCCATTTGGGCAGATGCTTACTTCACACAGCACATGTCTAGTTTTTATACACATTTATAATCTTCCCCCATGGTTGTGTATGAAAAAAACTCTCACTTTCATGAGTATACTCATATCTGGTCCTTCTGATCCCGGCATTGATATTGATGTATACATGAAACCTTTAAAAAAAGAGTTGAAACATCTTTGGGTTGTGGGTGTGTGCACATACGATGCATGTTCGAAAGACATATTTCATATGTGTGATGCGCTTATGTGGACGATCAATGATTTTCCAGATTATGCAATGATGTCTGGATGAAGCACGAAGGGAAAACTGTCATGTCCAGTTTGTATGAAGAATACACGATCTAGAAGACTGAAACATCGCTGTAGTTTCAGTTTTATGGGACATCAACGATTCTTGCCAAAGGATCATCCATATAGAATGAATCATCAATGATTTGATAATACCATAGAGACCGATGATCCACCTCAACATATGTCTGGAACTGACGTGCTTAATGAATTGAAAGATTTCAGTTTTTCATTCGGGAAGGGTCAAATGAAATCTGGAAAGAGAATGAATGTTCCCACTGAAACCTGTTACAATTGGAGGAAGAATAGTATCTTTTATTATTTGCCATATTGGTCAACCAATTTGTTACGTCATTGCTTAGACGTAATGCATATTGAAAAGAATAAATGAGAAATGTTACTTTCAGTTATTCTAAATGTCAAGGGGAAGAAAAAAGATGATTTACGATCTCGGCGTGACTTGGTGGATTGGGGCATTAGACCAGAATTGCATCATGTACGTATCAGTGAAAATAAATGGCAACTTCCATGTGATTCTTATGTGATGACAACTGCGAAAAAAAACAATTTCTGGAAGTATTAGAGACTATTAGAGTTCTTGATGGCTATTCAACTAACATTTCTAAACAGGTCAACAGAAGAGAGTTGAAGCTAAAATCTTTGAAGACTCGTGATTATCACGTTCTACTGCATGAGGTGCTTCCAATAGCAATCCGTCATCTTTTTTCAAATAATGTACATGTGGTTGTTATTCAGTTGTGCCATTTTTTTAGATATCTTTGTGCTAAAAAGTTGTCCAAGTATTTCTTGCAAAAAATGTTGACAGATGCCCCATTAATTTTGTGTGAGTTGGAGAAAATATTTCCTCCATCATTTTTCACATGCATGATGCATCTGACTATCCATATTCCCACTGAAATACTTCTCGGAGGACCTGTTTCTTTTCGTTGGATGTATCCAACTGAGAGAAATATGTTCACATTAAAGTCTTATGTCCGAAATAGAAATCATCCCGAAGGTTCTATCGTGAACGGTTACTTGGCTCAAGAATGTATGGATTTCTACTCGATGTATTTGTCTGATCTTACTACAAGATTAAACAGACCAATGAGAAATAAAGAAGAACAGTATGAGAAAATTGAACCCAGTTTTCCATCACTTCCTCAAACAGGAGGAATTCCTGGATCATATACATTGAATACATTAAGCCATGAAGAGCGGGAGATGGCACATCGCATAGTTTTGTTCAACTATGATTTGTTCAATGACTATATCAGGTAACTAAATTGATTATGTATATCTTACATATATATCTGTTAAACTATTAATATTTTTTATCTACAGGGAACATAAAACAATGATAAATTGGAAGCATCATTCTTTATCTTTGAGAAGGATAGAGACTTTTCATAGAAAATATTTTTCTGCTTGGTTAAAATTGAAGGTATAAAAAAATTAATGTTTAAAATAATTATATCAATATTTAATTAACTTTAATAGTCATTTATATTGTAGGTATTGAGTTTGTATGCTGACTCTGTCTCTGAGTATATAAGATCTTTGGCCTTTGGTCCTAATACTGTGGTTCGTGATTGTAAATCAATTGTTATCAATGGGTACAAATTTATTGTCACTGAACGAGCAAAAAAAATGAGAACACAACATGATGGTGTTATGGTTACTGCCACAACAGATTGTTATGCCAGTGCATCAGATAGAATACCGTGATTTGAAAATTCGGGTTATTATGGAGATTTTGAGAAAATAATAATATTGGATTATTACTCTCATGGACGAGTCACAATGATGAAATGCCATTGGTTTTATTCGATGAAAAGACATGGAACATTTATTGATGATTGTGGATTTAGAGTAATTAAAATGACTCGCACTCTTGCTACCAAAAAACCATATGTGCTGATATCAATGGCTAAACAAGTTTTTTATGTCAAAGACCAACTTCGACCTGAATTTGGTGTCATACTTGAAGTAATTCCAAGACATATTTTTGATGATGGTGATGATGGAATTGACACTATCCCTAGTGCCATTGGAACCAATCCATTTATTTCTTTTGATGACTCAAATAGCTCAATTGTCAGATTTGATTGTGAACCTGAAGTTGTGGTTGAAAATATATAGAATCATTCATCCATGTTCTCAATTATTTTGGTTTACCTCGAGTTGGGTTGTTAAGGTTGGTAATATTCAAATTGATTTAGTATTGATCAAAAATATGTTTTAGCTGACATGACCGTTATGTAAATTTTCAATGTTTATTGGTTGCAGTTTTATGTGAATTTCATTTTCTAATTTGGAATTGAACTGTATTCAAACATATTCAAACATATTTCTAACTTGGGGAACATTACAACTTGTATGATTTATTAAATCCATTCAAGATCTTCTAAAACAATTGATAGCTGACTTGACCGTTATGTGAATTTTCAATGTTTATTGGTTGCAGTTTTATTTGAATTGCATTTTCTAATTTGTAATTGAACTGTATTCAAACATAGTCAAGCAATATTTCTAACTTGGTGAACATTACAACTTGTATGATTTATTAAATCCATTCAAGCTCTTCTAAAACAATTCATAGCTTAATTGACCATTATGTGAATTTTCAATGTTTATTGGTTGCAATTTTATTTGAATTGCATTTTTTGGGTTACACATTAGTTTTCTTTTTCTAATTAATTACATATTTATTTTCAAAAGCAGGAAATGAAGCCAATTGAAGAGAGACGAAGGAAAAAAATGATGGAGAACAATCATCGAATGACGGAGATGGGTGTTCCACCATTAGTGCCAACAGTGAGTACTTTATTTCAAATTGATATATTTAAAGAATATATAATGTCATGTGAATAATTTTTTTGTAACCATTTTTGTAGGATCCACCTATACGTCGGCAGTTATTCGACGAGGATCCTAGTACTGGTCCTAGTACTCAGGCTGGTGGTACGAGGAGGGTTCGTACCAGAGGTGCATGAGCAGCTGCGCGTACCCGACTAGACCCCGCCCCTCCCACTGGCATGTCATCCTTCCCACATTCTGATCCCGATGTGTCATTAGAGACACACGGGATATTTAGGCCTCCCATGTTTTCGCTACCTTCTGTATCTTCTGGCCCATAATTTTCACATCCCATGATGATTCCCACTCCTCAGTCAGCATCCGGTCAGACAGCTGTCCCATATTCTTTTCCTTCTACATTTGTCTCTACGAGCTTCTATATTCCATCTTCTTCGACTCCTGTTCCACCACAGGGTGTTCCATCAGTTTCTGTAGATCCAGCGGCACTCAGCGATCAGACCGGCATAGGTATATTTATATAACCCTAACAAATTTTTATAGAAATATTTATTTTCATTATAACATGTTCTGATAATATATTTGATTTTCTTTCATGACAGATGCATCTACGGATAGGAGGCGTGGGCGAGGGCATACACACATGCATTCGGTGTGGAACCGCCGCACACAGGTTATGGTAGATTATAATAAAGACAACCAAATGGTTGAGAAAACAGGGCAGCAAGTCGGAGTTTTTTGGCGACGCTTGCCAAATACTCTGACATCATTCCCGTCAGCCCGCTATCATGGAGACATTTTCTGCATGAGGTCAAGGATAGAGCATGGGCAGAGATATGGGTAAAAAAATATGTTCTATTTAATACCATGAATTATTTTTGTATTTATATGAATTAATATTTTGATTTCAGCTTCGATTTAATTTTCCCGATGGTGAGGGTGCACGATCGGAATGTCTAAAGGATTTAAGCGAGAATTGGAGAGCCTAGAAGCATGATTTGTATATGGGATGGCGTGGTAGATTTGGCACTGAGTTAGAGGCGGTACCAGTTGTGGATGATTGTCCTATAGAGCAGTATCATCAGATGATTACTCATTGGATGAGTACCCAGTTAAAGGTATTAATAACAATTGAGGTATTTAAATAATAAATTTCATGTTTTTCATTAATAATATCTGTTGAATTTTTTAATTTTATTTAGGAATCATCTAGAAAAAAAAAACATTGAGGCAAAAAAATACCTCCATAGACTGGGACGCACTACGATGCCTGGTCATGAGAGGATGCAGGTATAACAATTGTTTATAAGTTTTCTTTACAACTTACACTTTCTTTTCTTTCTTCAATTATTTAATAGTTTTCTAAATTTTTCATATAACTTTAGTGTTCAATGTCATTGTAGAGGCAAATACAAAATATTAAAGGACGCATGCCTCGAGCAAAACTGTTTTGCTCGAGTAGACGAAAAATGATGGAAGTGCCGTCAACAAAGAGACTCAGCAGCAGATTGTAAGTTTTAATCTATTGAATTTATTTTTTAATATCTATTTTGTAACTTAATGATATATTTATATTTGTAACAGGCTGCTTTAGAGGCCCTCGATGCCCAAGAACCAGACAATTTTGGGCCAACAGATCACTTATATCTGGTGTTGGGAGACGAGCATTCTGGCAGAGTACGATGCCGACCTAGGATAGCCCCGACGAGGTATTGTCCCTCCTCAGGTATGAGTTGTAGTACTACCAAGCTGCAGAAAGTTAGGGCACATGCAGAACAGGCTGAAAAAAGGGCCATAGAGACGGCAGAACAGTCTGCTAGGGCAGACAATGCGTTTATGAAATTTATTGAAGTTCTACGTCCTACACTTCCAGAAGAGGCCAGCCCAGCTTTTGATGACTTTATGTCGTCGATACATTCTATATATGGTGCACCAGGTGGTAGTTCTAGTAGTGGTCAGGATGATGTACAGCTTGACGATGATGATGGCGAGGATTCCGATGCGGAAGAGGAGGGAGAGGAGGAGGGCGAGGTGGGTGGCGAGGGCGAGGAGGAGGGCGAGGACGAGGAGGAGGGCGAGGGCGAGGACGATGATGGGGACGAGGACGAGGGTGATGATGATGATAGTGATGATGGTGATGGTGATGTGGGACAAGTTGATCCATTACGTTTTTGACTGATATTACTGAGATTTGATATTTAATCTATTCTAGTTTTTGGTTTTATCTAGACTCGTAGTATTGTATTGGAGTTGAGTTATTTTTATATATTATCTGTTTTTATGGATGTTGTTGTCTTTTAGTGGTTGTCTTTTTGGGAACACCCCTCTTTCTTGGACCCTGGAAAATCCCCCACCCTCCTCCCTGGACCCCGGACAGCCCCGCCGGACAGCCCCCCGGACAGCCCCCCACCCTCTTCCTTGGACCCCAGAAAACCCCTCGAACAGCCCCAGACAGCCCACCAAACAGTCCCCCAGACAGCCCCCCCCCCCCACCCTCCTCCCTGGACCCCAGACAGCCCCCCGAACAGCCCCCCAGACAGCCCCCGGATAGCCACCCAGACAGCCCCCCCACCCTCCTCCTTGGACCCCGGACAACCCCCCAAACACCCCCCGCACAGCCCCCCGCACAGCCCCCCACCCTCCTCCCTGGACCCCAGACAGCCCCCCAGACAGCCCCCCACCCTCTTCCATGGAACCCAAAGTGTCTGTCTTTTGCTTAAAATGGACAACAAATTAAGAACATACCGAAAACCGACCAAACGCATTCGGTTTCCATTAAAACATTAGGAGAACGATCCATGGGTCATATGTGACGTGTACGAGTCAACCCCGCCTCAATCCAAGGAGCGGTGTGGCTTCCACCACTCAAAGTGTATATCTTCTATTTCAAAAGGACGTCATTTGAAGTGAAATACATCAACTGGCATACAGAAAACCGACCAAAAGCATTAATATTGTGTCGATACTTTAGAACAATGATCCATGGGTCATATGTGACATGTACGAGTCAACCCCGCCTCAATCCGAGGCGCGGTGTGGCCACCACCACTCAAAGTGTTTGTCTTTTTCTTAAAATGGACAACAATTTAAGTACATACGGAAAAATGATCAAACGCATTCGGAATCCATTGAAACTTTAGGAGAATGATCCATGGGTCATATCTGACATGTACGAGTCAACCCCGGCTCAATTCGAGGTGTGGTGTGGCCGCCACCACTCAAAGTGTCTGTCTTCTATTTCAAAAGGACGTCATTTGAAGTGAAATACATCAAATGGCATACAGAAAACTGACCAAACGCATTTGGATTGTATCGATACTTTAGCACAACGATCCAGGGGTCATATGTGACGTGTACAAGTCAACCCCGCCTCAATCTGAGGCGCGCTGTGGCCGCCACCTCTCAAAGTGTCTGTATTTTTCTTAAAATGTACAACAATTTAAGTACATATGGAAAACTGACCAAACGCATTTGGTTTCCATTGAAACTTTAGGAGAACGATCCATGGGTCATATGTGACTTGTATGAGTCAATCATGCCTCTATCCGAGAAGTAGTGTGGCCGCCACCACTCAAAGTGTCTATCTTCTATTTCAAAAGGACGCCATTTGAAGTGAAATACATCAACTGGCATACAGCAAACCAACCAAATGCATTCGGATTGTGTCGATACATTATCACAATGATCCATGGGTCATATGTGATGTGTACGAGTCAACCCCGCCTCAATCCGAGATGTGGTGTGGCCACCACTCAAAGTGTCTGTCTTTGGCTTAAAATGGACAACAATATATGTACATACAGAAAACCGACCAAACGCATTCGGTTTCCATTGAAACTTTAGGAGAACGATCCATGGGTCATTTGTGACGTGTACAAGTCAACCCCACCTCAATCCGAGGCGCGGTGTGGCCTCCACCACTCAATGTATTTGTCTTCTCTTTCAAAAAGACGTCATTTGAAGTGAAATTCATCAACTGGCATACGGAAAACCGACCAAACGCATTCGGATTGTGTCGATACATTAGTACAACGATCCATGGGTAATATGTGACATGTACGAGTCAACCCCTCCTCAATCCGAGGCACGGTGTGGCTGCCACCACTCAAAGTTTCTGTCTTTTGCTTAAAATGGACAACAATTTAAGTACCTATGGAAAACCGATCAAACGCATTCAGATTCCATTGAAACTTAAGGAGAACGATCCATCGGTCATATGTGACGTGTACAAGTCAACCCCGCCTCAATCCGAGGCGCGGTGTGGCCGCCACCACTCAAAGTGTCTATCTTCTGTTTTAAAAGGGCGTCATTTGAAGTGAAATACATCAACTGGCATATGGAAAAGCAAACAAATGCATTCGGATTGTGTCGATACATTAGCACAACGATCCATGGGTCATATGTGACATGTACGAGTCAACCCCGCCTCAATCCGAGGCACGGTGTGGCAGCCACCACTCAAAGTGTCTGTCTTTTTCTTAAAATGGACAACAATTTAAGTACATACTGAAAACCGACCAAACGCATTCTGATTCGATTGAAACTTTAGGAGAACGATCCATGGGTCATATGTGACATGTATGAGTCAACCCCGCCTCAATCCGAGGCGCGGTGTGGCCACCACCACTCAAAGTTTCTATCTTCTGTTTCAAAAGGACGTCATTTGAAGTGAAATACATCAACTGGCATACGGAAAACTGACCAAACGTATTCGGATTGTGTCGATAATTTAGCACAACGATCCATGGGTCATATGTGACGTGTACGAGTCATCCCCGGCTCAATCCGAGCCGTGGTGTGGCCGCCACCACTCAAAGTGTCTGTCTTTTGCTTAAAATGGACAACAATTTAAGTACATTCGGAAAACCGACCAAACGCATTCGGATTACATTTAAACTTTAGGAGAACGATCCATGGGTCATATGTGACGAGTACGAGTCAAACCTGCCTCAATCCGAGGCACGGTGTGGCCGCCACCACTCAAAGTGTCTACCTTCTGTTTCAAAAGGACGTCATTTGAAGTGAAATACATCAACTCTGCATACGGAAAACCAACCAAACGTATTCGTATTGTGTCGATACATTAGCACAACGATCCATGGGTCATATGTGATGTGTAAGAGTCAGCCCTGCCTCAATCCAAGGCACGGTGTGGCCGGCACCACTAAAAGTGTCTGTCTTTTGCTTAAAATGGACAACAATTTAAGTACATACAGAAAACTGACCAAACGCATTCGGATTGTGTTGATACTTTAGCACAACGATCCATGGGTCATATGTGACGTGTACAAGTCAACCCCGCCTCAATACGAGGTTCAGTGTGGCCGGTACCACTCAATGTGTCTGTCTTTTGTTTCAAAAGTACGTCATTTTAATTGAAATACATTAACTGGCATACGGAAAACCGACCAAACACATTCGGATTGTGTCGATACATTAGCACAACGATTCATGGGTCATATGTGGCGTGTACGAGAAAACCCCGCCTCAATCCGAGGCGCGGTGTGGCCGCCACCACTCAAAGTGTATGTCTTCTGTTTCAAAAGGACGTCATTTGAAGTGAAAAACATCAACTGTCATACGGAAAACCGGCCAAACACATTCGGATTGTGACGATACTTTAGAAAAACGATCCATGGGTCATATGTGACGTGTACGAGTCAACACCACCACAATCCAAGGCGCGGTGTGGCCGCCACCACTCAATGTGTTTGTCTTTTGCTTAAAATGGAAAACAATTTAAGTACATACGGAAAACCGACCAAACTTATTCGGTTTCCATTGAAACATTAGGAGAACAATCCATGGGTCATATGTGACGTGTATGAGTCAACGCCGCCTCAATCCGAGGTGCGGTGTGGCCGGCACCACTCAAAGTGTCTGCCTTTTGTTTCAAAAGTACGTCATTTTAATTGAAAAACATCAACTGACATACGGAAAACCTACCAAATGCATTCGTATTGTATCGATACATTAGCACAACGATACATGGGTCATATGTGACATGTACAAGTCAACTCCGCCTCAATACGAGGCACGATGTGGTCGTTAGCTCTCCAGGTGTATGTATTATGTTTAAAATGGACATTATTTCAAGTAAAAATGTATGGTATACAAAAAACCAATCAAATTATGAATTGACTTCCGGATTCCACATATAATTGTCGTCTAAATTATAATTACGTTATGAATTCTAATTTAATTATGGATGTGTATATTTCCACCATTATATGTTAAATGTGTATGAATTTGTTCTCTATATGTAATTGTTAGTTGGTTATTGCAGGTAAAATAATTGTATATGTATGTGTTAGTTTATTTCAGGTACAATAATTGGATTGAAAATGAGAGGGAACCACAAAATGAGACCTTGTGAAATTGGATATCTGCTGGGAAATTGAAGAGCTGTTGTGCTGGGAAATTGCAGAGCTGCTGGGCAATTTTCCCAGCAGAGGCTATGCCAATGGTTTTGAACCATTGGCATAGAATGTGTAGGCCTTGTTTTACCAACGGTTCTAACCCATTGGGAAAGAAAATACATTGGGTTTTCCCAACGGTTCTTAGAACCGTTGGAAAAAACATGATAAATTTGTGCATTATTTCCCAACGATTTTCAATAACCATTAGGATAGGGTAATTTTTCAGCACCCTATCCCAACGGTTCACTATAACCCATTGGGAAAAACTTTTCCCAAAGGCTTAATTCCCTACGGGTTTTAGAACCGTTGTTATAACATATACCAACGGTTCTTCAGCCTTTCCCAACGGTTCTAAACCATTGGGAAATCCTGTATTTCCAGTAGTGCTCCCTCACCTCCCAATAATTTATAAACCCTGGACTAATGAAGTTGTACCACAATATCAGTATCTGATTTTGTTAGCCCAAAATGGATGGGTACATTTTATTAATGTTGTTAATTGACTTACCAACCATATGGTGAATGAAGAGCACAAATAGCTAGGAATATTACATAAACCACATCCAATCCCCATTTAAAATAATTATCATAGGAATATGGAATGTTTCACTTAGCTTCTAAGGGTATTGATAGGTTTTGATGTGTTATGGTTCATAGCAGGATTTTTGAAATTGGAATATATTTTATTACCTATTTAAGAGACCATGAATTTCGATGTCTATGGAATGTTTTTGATGAGGAAGATATGACACCATCCCAACAGACCAAGAAGTATTGATCTATATTGTGAAGGCTATTTCACAACAATATTCTAGATAGGGTGATAAAATTATGGGGGAAATCTATAGAATATGACAAAAAAATATCTTGTATAGATAGTTGGGTAGTCTGAGAGGACAACATATATAATTGAGGATTGAATAAAATTTTCATGCAAAACATCATTGAAGAAATGGATAACCTTCTTGATTAAATAGATATTATATGATACGTTAGCTATTGAGATTTGAATCTAATATGATTAGTCTTTATTCTCACCCATGAATTAGTTAGAGGTGGGAATTTTAGTGATAATTGAGGTGATATTGTTAGAATAATCCATGAATACAATACAATTTATCCAGTAGACTTTCAACACTGTTAAGATTAGGAAGCACTCATATGATGACTAATGAATGGTAACCACGGAGATCATCATGTGAAATTTGGAATTCTAATGAGTATCACCTTAGTTTGTTCATCATTAGTTTATGATGAAATGAAATATTTTTTAATGGGTTTTCATTCTGTTGAAGATATTGAATTAGATATGTACCTTATCTTATCATTAGGTCTTCCTATGATACATAAATCTATGCATGATATGATTAACATGTTGCTTCTCTAAAATATTAATTTCCCATAATTGAATAATTAATTTTGAATATATCTATTAATATGTTGAAAAGTATTTTAAAGAGATACTATTAAAAATCATGGGTAGGGTGAATTGGTTTTTGTGGGTAATATAGTGATTCCAATATCCATGCAGTGGTAGCATGGGAATATTCAAGAGAAGACCAGATAGTATGAGATTGAAATGAGATCATTGTGGATGATATTTTATAGATATGAATTTCAAATACCCTTTTTAAGTATACAAATCCATTGGGGTAGAATTTATAATTATCCCTGAATTTTTAGTTATAATTACGTATCATTTTAGAATCAACTTTATTTTAAATTTATCATTTTTAATGTTCTTGAAATGTGTTAGATTATAAAAATGATTGTAAGAAGTGTAAATTGGTCCCTATTACTATAATAATGAACAAGATCCCAGGGGGTACCTAGTGCATTAAACTAGGTCCCTATCCAAGGGAATTTTTTCTACGTACCACCACCATACTAATATTTGAGTTGTTTTAAGTGGCCAGAAGGGTAATAGGTACTTGGTATAGGAAGACAGAGTAATGGGTGGTCCACGTATTTGGAAACAATTAAGTAAAATTCCATCATTTCACTTAAAAATATTCATTAAAATCTTTTTTTTTCACCCAAACCCAAACATTACTGGAACTACATTAAGATACCCTTTTTAGTTCATCGAGGTCTACCCACCCCATTTATTTCTCCTTTTATGTTCCATCAAATTCAATTATCCTCCTTTAGTAACCCTAACACCATCAAAGAGATATTTATGATGAATATTATTATTTCATCCAAACCTATAGTAAATACCTAATATCAAGGGTTTCATTCAGGTAATTGTGATGTAGTTAATTAATCTAAAATTATGAGATGACTCTTAGTGGGTAAACTTTTAGATGAGAGAGGTGAGATGTCCTTATCAAGTTTTAGTATTTATATGGGATGAAATAAACCGTCATGAATGCTTGTATGTGTGTTTTTTGTGATTTTTTTGTTCGTTATACTGAAACTTTATATGCATAAGATGCATATAGAACAAGGATATGTTGGTTCTAATGTATCCCTTATATGGTACCTAACTATATGTTAGTTCTAACATAGTCTGGTGTACATGAAATGAAATCAAAAACTATGTTTCACTGAACATACTATGTGTTAAATACATATATCGTCAACTTCACTCCTATAGGGTTTTTTTGTAAAAACCCAACGGTTAGTTCATTAATGGATTGAATATTAATTGAAAGATTTCATTAGATTCTCCAATGGGATGTAACATTGGGGTTCTACGACTTGTCACCCTATACATTTGACTTGTCTCACACTAAAAAATAAATTAATAGATTACATGATGTATGTATAATGTGATTTGATACCTATTATTATGATAATAATATATTTCATGAAAGTCTTTCTAATGTTCTCTTTCTTCCCAAAACATCATTCATCATGAGAAAAAAATATTCCAACATCCCTCTTGGTTAATAAGAATCCTCCTTGTACAATCACTAATCTAAATATCAGTGTTCCCCTATAGATATTGGAATTGTATTTTTTTCAAATTTATTGAACTACATCAAATGTAAATTGATGATTAAAATATGGATTACTATGTAATGTAGGGACTCCTTTGTACATATTTTTTCATACATGTTGAAACGTAGAAGATATATCAATTTTTCATGGGTTTTATTCACCTATCAATGTCATTTGTTGATTACAAAAAACCCATCATTAGTATATGAACCAACTTCTTTGGTAGATAAATATTCTTTTATGGATTAAATAATAAATTATTTTACACAACGTAACTATTTTTTTCCTGTAACATCCCTAGATCTATGGAAAAAAATTATTTCAAATTAATTTAATTGATTTAATACACTGTGTTACATGGAATAAAAATTTAATCATTCATTGTACACAACAAAAATCATATCTTGTGTCATACAAATCATAGATTTTCCTTGACATCTAATGTTACAAGAAAGGTCGAGTTTTATTAGATAATATTGTACTATTAATATTACTATTTAACATGATAATTATCACATAGATGTTGTGATAGTCAAAATTATTTAGAGTAACTAAATTATGTAATTATAGTCTTGAAATGTTTATAAAATTAATTCATTGTTTACCAATTAATTATAAATTAAAATAACGACCAATTGAATATACATGATTTTTTATGAATAACAATTTTTTTTACCAGAATGGAATTAACATTATAAATTATAATAATCACTATTATTTCAATATCCAAATAAAATTTATATGTTATATATTTAATGAATTTTTTTTATTGCATCATATTATTTTAATTGGCATGAGATTAAAATAAATATATTTTTACACATAAAAACTATATTTTCCTAAATAACAGTTTTCCTCCCTTTTAATGGTGAACTTGACATAAAATTAATTTTTTTCAATTTTATAAATTTTATTTTACAAAATAAAGACATTTTTCATATCGGGGTATCAAAATTTACATTGGGTGATGTTTTGTTATTTTTATGAGAACATTCATATTTCGATGAATAGTTATTAATAATGAATTTTATTCAGAAATTTATTTTATAACAATTTTAATTATATATTTTAATTATATTTTTATTTTTTAAGAATAATTATTTAAATTTTACATAAGTCAATCCAATTTGGATCATTTGAATGAAACTAAAATTTATATTGCATAAAAAAACATGTCATCATTTTGATCATTTCTCATTAGTGACTCCTCAAAGTGATGTGATACGCTCACACATTACATGAAATATATTGAGGATAGGTGTAATAGAAATATGTGATACAAATAACATATATTTTATATTAATTTCATAATTAAATTTTTTTAACATAATATATCATTTTCACAATAACTTATTGATGAACTGAATATGGGATATTGTTGTTCATAGGCATGTTAACTACCACATCCCCGATGTGTTGAGATTACTCATACATAACAATAATTATATATATATATATATATGACTAAATATTATGGTATTAATTATATATTGAGTATTATTTAAATATTTAATTTCACTTTCCTTCTGCTTACAATGATCATTGGAAAATGGGAACATTACCCATCTATATGTATGGTTGACTATCCCCATGATTGTAACATTGGTTCATTTTTCATAACAATCTACCCTGATTTGTTTGAAATTTATAATAGATTTATAAATATGATAGTTACTTAATTGTAATTAGTCTAGATTTTTTTTAAATTACCACCTTGACCATAGTCAACCAACCTTATTTGTTTTGACACATAAACAAAATATGGTGGAAACACTCGATGTAAACTTTTTTGACTAAGTAGTTGTATAGAATATTGTAATAAGTAAAATAAATATAATAGTAAACCTGGAAACATTTCTCAAAAAAGTAAATAATTAACATAATTTTATTATTTGGGAATAAAAAACACATGTGACCAGTAGAATATAAGGTAAGGGATTTCGTCTCAATCTCTTTTTCTTAGGAAATTTTTTGATGTTATACACCCACAATATTTTATAAGGTGTATATAGCTCCAAGTTTGAAATATCATATCATGAATTTAATTATTCACATATTATTTAATTTTTCTACATATTATTCATTCATTGGTCTTCTAATTTAAATGATCAATGTTGTATTGGACAATATGAATGTTTAAATATTTAATTTTAAAATATTTTTTACCATGTAAATATTCTTGTATTATTTTACATCGTTATTTACATTCATATAAAATGACTATAAAAGAAATTATATTCCTATTTTTAAATTTCATTCAAATGTTATTTAATGGAATATTTTTCTATGTTTTATATGAATCATTTTTAAAAATGACATAAGGAATGTTCTATTATTAACGTGCATGGTAAAAATGACATTCTGCCACCATGTATATTATTTAATTTTTTATTCATATTTAATATTTCAAGATTCCATAAATGATACTCTATATTTTTCATTTTAGTTATTTTAGTACATAAAATGGTGTTTCAAAGAAAATGGTGTCCTGGTTTTGAAAATTGGTTTTTAATAGAAACTGGTATTTTTATCGGAAAGTTTTTTTATATGATTTTAAAATATTTCTTCGAAGGTTTTTATGATGAATTTGTTTTGTTCATGAGATTTTACATCAGAATTAAATGAAATGGGTGGTCCTGATATAGATTATACAATGTTTTTGGACCCATTATAGCACATGGGTGAGTCCAGTACAACTTATATGAATGGTTGAGCCCCATCACAGCTCGTGGGAATTTTGTGACCTTAATGTGGATTATATGAAAGGTTTAGTGCCATCATATATCATGGGTGATCATGATATAGATTATAAGAGGTGTGCTCCCCATTATAGACCTCCAATTAATTGGGTAATTATTATATTTTATTTTGTCTATATGGATATTCAAATTATAAGGGCTTTGAAAAGATTTTATTAAAGTGATGCTTCAAGTTACCGAAAGAGGTTTTATTTTTTTGGTATTGGTTTTAATGATTTTCTTTTGAGAAAGATGAGAATTTTTTTATTATGATATTTTATATCATATTTTCATAGTTATTATAAGATAATGGTATATGATATATGAATTTTCATGTGTTCAATGTACTTACTGTCTTCCTTCTTTATGTATCCCTTATTGAAATTTTTATACCATCACACATTTTAATTGATTTTATCTGGACATATGTATGGGTAACATAAATAAATTATTCAAGACGAATGTCATGGTTATTTTAAATGAATATAAATCATATTAATTTTTAAATGATTTATGTTACGGTTGAAATATATATTAATTGGAAGAATTCAATTTTTATTTAATGGTCTTGTTATGTTTGATTTAAGGCCTAATTCTGTAAACTCTAAAAATGAAATGATACTAAAAATTAAAGAATGTAAAATTCATTACATAAACTCAAGATTATGTAATGATTATGGCCAAGCGTTAAATTGTTTATTAAAAGAAATGTTTAGATATAATTATTGGTTTTTATAGTGATAATATAATTATATATTAATTTTTTAAATTATGGTTATGTTAAAATGATATAGCATTAAGAGATCACTATGTTTAATCGTCTAAATTAATTTGTTTGAATGGTTTTTTAAAATATTAGACAAGAAAGTAATAGTGGGAAGTAATCAAGATGGTAATATTTTTCAGGATCAATATTCCATGATTTTTGGAATTGGAACTGAGTAGTTTTTGTAATGATGGGTTAGTAGAAACAAGAAACAATAGAGTTGGTATCCATGATTGATAGAAAACTAATCTACAATGAAGGAACATGATGATAATAGATCGTTTTATGAGATAGTACCGAACATTATTCAATAGAAAATCTGACCCAGGGGTAGTCGAATGATGGATCAATTCCCAGGAGAATATATTTTTTGTCTTGTGATGTCTGAAACGTGAAATGGTAACTCTTTCTATTTATCATTTTGAATGTTAAGTTGGTAGATGGTGGTCCTTCGTTAAAAATAATATAGAGAAAATTATATTTATTCTAAGAAATGGGAAACAATTATGTATATTTCCCATGAGAAATATTTCCCAATGGTTGTTCTATTGAGGATAGAGAAACAAATCATGGAGATCAGAAAACAGATAAAGATTTGGTGGCTACATATGAAGAAAACATATCAATATTAGACATGTATGAGACACAAATTAATCAAAACATTTATAGTAAAATTAATATATTTTAAACAGGATTGAAATAATGTCTATGGAGATATTTTTACTCTCATGAATTTAAAAGTGATGAGAAATTTGTGCATTGTATTGATAAAATTGAGATAGAGTTTGGGAAAACATATGTGTCATGATATTACAAGAGAAATAAATGATCAATGTGGTAGTAAATGGAGAATATACCATCTAATAATTCTGGAGTAATTTCTAATACATGTTCCATGTGAGAAAATTTACATTTTTGGGAATGTATGTTAGGATATATAGATTGTTTCCATTGTGGAAATTTTGTCCACAATGATCATGAGTGCAAGAAAAAGTGTTCTAAACCATACAAAAATGAGATAATTGATATAAAATCAATAGTAAGATGATTTAGAAACATAAAGATGGGTAATTATGCTAAATTGGTTTTGAAGTGACTTATTCAGGGTGGAAATCAACATGACTATTAGAAGAATGTTATGGTAAAATAATTTTCTACTTTTACTATTAATATTGATAAATCTAGTGTAGTGGATATTGCTCAAGGGCGGCCGGTGTTTTTCCAAGGGTTATCACAATCTTAATTCCTTAATCACCACAGTAAAATATGTTTAATAATGGAAATACATAGGTTTACATTTATTTTGTTTTTATAGATGTTTTAGGTATATTTTTAAATTTTACTCATGGAAGAATACCATTAATTGTGTGGACATATGTTTAATGGTATTGGTGACCATTATGGTTATAAATATATGTAATTAATTCTTTGATTCATTGGGTATTTCTATTTGACATTAGAGATTAATTTATTATCTTATCAAATAATTTTTTTAATTATATTACTATGTGATAACCAATATTTTTATTAATATGTAATGATATGAGGAATATCATGTTACACTTTTCAGGATTATGTGATCTATTAGAATTTGGTTCTAGTTTATCAAGAATGGTAAGTCATCTTTTATAATCATTATTTCAAGAAATAGATTATTATATGGTGTAAATTGGTTAATGTTTGAATTTTTCTCATCAAATAAGTATATTCCCTTACACTATTATTATAGATGGTGAAGGATTTCTTTAACTCTAAGAAAAGATCTTAAAACAAAATTATTATCCAAGTAACTTCAATTATGATGAACTGATTGATAGTCCAATCATCACAGATATTTCAGTCCCTTATCTTTTCATTGATCATTCACATATTTGTGATCAATAACCTCAATCACTCTCTGCAATTATATACGCTTTTACTCTTTTCCAACCTATATTCTCCCAATGTGGAAGCCTACAAATGTGTGAAGTCATGTAACTTTTATGTTACCCACATTCCATTGTTAATGTATTTTTTCTTTATCTCATTTTCATGGTGTGGGTCACAATAAATTTTAACAGTTTCATATCAAATTGGATCTTTGAGGGAAAAAATTCAATTTCAGGAGGTAAAATGTAACTTCTCAATATTTTGTGAAATAAAGACATACAAATTATTTAAATTATTTTATATATTAAATTAAATGTAATAAATTGCTTTTTGTTAATTATATGCAACACCATGTTTATCTTGTGTTTCATGCAACATCATGTTTCTCCAATAACCTTTTTTACATACAAGGCATAGTCTTACGAGACAATAATATATTATACATATTATTATTTCATATGATAGTTGAAACCTAGCTATTGGAATTGGGAAAATGATTATGATTAACCAAATTATGATATTACTGTTTACAAGTGTTTTTATATTGAATTATTTGGTTACAAATTTATTAGAAATGAAAATAAACACTAATTAACTATAAAGGATAAATTTTTATAAATAACTATTTTTATGACAAGAATAGAATTTTATCATAATAAAAAAATTAAACAATATTAAAGAAATGTTTTAAATAAAGGTATATTTTATATAATAAAACAAATATTTTTAAATAAATCCGATAGATTTTGTTGGAATATGATAATAATAAATTGTATTTTTAACATAAAATGAATTTTTCTAAAAAATATTTTTAATGCATTTTATTGTCGCACTTTCATTAATTTTAAAATTTTCAGTATTTTTAAATGTAATTAGAAAAAATAAACCTATTTTTTAAAATTTTCCATCATAATATATGTTGTGTTATCAGATTGTATTTTTCGGAGAACATTAATATTTAGATGAATAGTGAATAATATTGTATGTTAATTGAAAACTTATTTTTAATATAAATTAATTATATAAATGAATTATATTTTAAATTGTTTTTCTTGTAAAATAGGTTAAATTATATATCAGTATATCTAATTAAGGTCATTTAAGTGTTTCCTAATTGATATTAGATATATAAACATGTAAAGCTTTTCATTTTTTCCCTTTAAAAACTCGTTGTCTCGTACTGTCTGTAGGATTAATGTTAAATTCAATCCATCCACTATTATATTGAACTTTGTTAAAATGGATTATAGATTTGGAATTAGAATAATTTATAATGTCTAGTATATTCAAAATACTTTTTACCAAAAAATATTAACGAATGTAATTAAATTTAATTATAGTTATTAAAGTAAAAATGTATATTATTAGTGGCTAAACATCAATCTTAAGGGGAAAAAATAATCAATAAACTTGTTAAAAACACATTTTATGTACATTTATAGAATTTATAACCCTTTTTTGTGTAATTTGGATTATTATTGGTGGAAAATTATGAAAGGTTTACCTCCCAACAATGTTTACATTTCTATTTTTACAAGAATGCCACTCCCCTAATATAAAAAGGCACTCTACCTCCCCACTTCATGAAACCTCTCAATCCATTTCTCTCATACCAAATATAAATATATAATAACCCAAAAAATATACTATCATCTTATAATACTCACTTTATGTAGAATTAAAACCATGTAAGTCATTTGGGGTACGCCAAAATGAGATACCCAAAGAAGCGGTAGCATTCTTTAATGAGAACTTTTATTTTATTTCGACATACACCCCATAAATTATAATTATTCTTTGATTACATAATAAAATAATTATAAAAATAATGTATTATTTTTTTTATTATGGGTTATTCCTACACCAATACACACTACCATCAAATGTGTAATTAAATCATCGTTCATGTGTACGGCAGAGTACCACCTCACAAAATAGTGACGTTAATTTTTTACATTACAACCTATCATGGTTGGGAATTATTATGTACATACTATATTATATATGCTATTGTTGATATTTATAATTTCGTCATACTTATTTACCTTTTATATAACACATTACACCATGCATTGCATTTTTTGGGAATACGATAACATCATTTTTGGACATGTCGACTACTACCTCCTCCAAGCGATGTGATATGTTAACACATTACATGGAATGTATTAAGGATGGCATTAAAAAAATATTTTATGTTAATGAGTTTAATTTTATATTCAATAAAATAATTACCTTTCTGTAAATATAATTGTCTTTTCTTATTACCATTTCACACACAACAAATGTGGTAACATTGTTTTTAGATGTATGGAGTACTACCTCCTAAAAGTGATGGTATTCCTTTTAGATCACAATAAATATATATATTATTATATATGATAAAATATATTTTTATTAATTATATAATGATCATTATATAATTAAAAATGATACTTATCTTCTTTCTACATTGAGCATTGAAAAATGTGGATGTTACTCATGTGTATATATGGCATACCCTCTCCATGATTGTAACATTGGATGATTTCTCATAACCATATTTATTGATTAGTTTTATAACAATAATTGATATATAAATATAATTTTTATTTAATGATTATTATTTTTTGAGTTGTTTTTTTAATGACCACCTTGACCATAGTGAATGAACCTTAGTTGTTTTGACACATAAACCAAATATGGTCAAAAGAATGGAAGTAAAAAAATTTCATTAAATTGTTGTATACAAAATTATAATAAGTGAGATATAATTAATAATAAAAATTATAATGGTTATCATAAATTTAAATAATTAAAATAAGTTCATTATTCTTAAATATAAAGACATGTGTGACAAGTGAGACTAAAGGTATGGAATTTCATCTCAATCTAATTTCATTAAGGAATATTTTGATGTTATACACCCACCTTATTTTATGAGGTGTATATAAAACCCATTTTACATATAGTATCATGAATTAATTATTATAATGTTATTTAATCTTTTGTTAAATTTTATTCCTTCATGGTACTTATGATTTAAATGTTCAAAGTCATATGGTATACTTTAAATTTTTAAGGATTTAACTTCAAACCCTGTTTATCTATGTAAATATTTTTTATATTAATCTACTTATTTATCTTTAAGGATATAAAGTTAATATTAAGGGAAATTTATTTTTATTTTTAATTTCATTTTTTTATGTGAACCTTTTTATGTATTTTATACATAAAATTTTAACAGATTGTTGAAGGAATGTTTCATTCTTAACATACATTTTGACAATGAATTTTTAACCACTATGGGAATTGCTTTATTTTTGGAATCCTTTACAGTATTTAATGTATCCTTAAATTAAAAACCATAATTTTTTATTTCGGTATTTAAATTTTTTTTCACTTAAATGTTAGTTTTGATATTGAAAATGGGTTTCTAAGGGATAATGTAATTGTTATCTCAAAGTGTTATTAATATTAGATTACAACAGTTTTTCGATGTATATTATAACGAATGTGTTTAACTAAAGATATGGTACATGGAAATTACAAGAAATGGGTGATATAGATATATATTAAATTAAGGATATATCCTGATTTTAGCTCATGGTTTAGCCCGATGTAGTTTATATGGAGGGTTGAGCACTAGTATAGCTTGTGATAAATGAGTGACCATGATGTCTCTTATATGAATGGATGAGCCAAATCAGAGCTCACATATGAGCCCGATATAGTTTATATGAAGGATGATAACAATTATATACATCCAATTCATTTAGTATTTATTATATTTTTGGTTCTACATATGGTAATTCCAATTAAAAGGGTTTTCAAACGGTTTTATGAATGTGTTGCTTATACTTAGCAATAGAGTTTTTTATTTAGTTCCAAGAGTTTTAATGGGTTTCTTTGAAAATTATTTACATTTTTCATAGGAAAGTGTTTTATTTAATATTCTCATTAAACACTTAATATAATGGTAAAGGTTATATGATTTTTTATGTGTACATTGGACTCCCGATTTTCTTTACTTTTGTGTGAATTAATAAGATGTTGGTGTCATCCCACATTTTTAATTGATTTTATCAGCGAATAAGAATGGTTAAGGGAAAATAAAAAATCAAGATGAAATTCATGGAGATTTTACAATATAATAAATCATCATTTATTTTTAAATAAAAAATATTATGGGAAAAATTTAAACTGATATGATGATTCAAAAGTAAATTTTTTTGTTATATATGAGTTATAGCCAAATTACATAAAACTCTAAACTTGAAAAGATCAGAAAGTTGAAATAAATTATAATTTTTTACATAAACTCTTGATTATATAATTATTAGTTTTGGGGCCCTATATTTCCCACAAAAAATTATGTCATATGATAATACAATGTTTTATACTTGACCATGATAGTACATTAATCTTATTACATGATATTAAATGAGTCCATTAAGCTAATATTTGTGATAATGTATCCATCACTATGACTTGACATGATACTAGGTAGTTAATGTAACTTAGAGTTGAATGCACAATATTTGTTATAGGATAACACATCCCGCATCGAGTTCCATTGAAATGAAATTATTTTTCCCCTATTTAACATTATTATGAGTTTCAAAATACTTTATGGTACCCAATATACATTGCATTGAGTTTTAATATAATGTGGGAAGAGTGTTTTGAAATTATATTGAGGGAAAATGTAATTTCCGGTGTTTCATGCATCATAAAATTTAAATTCCAAAAAGTTATCTTGTATAGAATAAGTCCAACATAAGAATTTGAATCAAATCCTTGTGTCTTAATTTTTATGTGTGATCTATCAGCTCTCATTAAATTCCCATGCACTCACTATTTTTTAAGGCCATTTTCCCTTATTTAATCCTATATTATGGATTTTTCATAGCATCTACCCACACCTCCACTTTCATTCATGGGTAGTATGCCTTTATTCTTGGAATTATCTTGAGGGATAATATAATTATAAGATTTAATGTAAAATAAATAAATAATTTTTTATATTTCCTTGAATATGATTAATGTTTATAAATAATATATATATGATAAATGTTATGATTTATATGATGATATGAAAAAATTTTAAATTTAATGTTAATATTTCATATTTTTATCTCATTTTCAGTTAAAATAAATAAAATATATTCATACTTATCAAACTCAATTATTAATTACATTTACTAAATTTTTTATTCCATTTTAATATTGTGTATGTAAAATTTATGTGACATATTTTTTTATGAGATAGATCCAATCACTAAATTCTAGGTTTGAATCTCTAGTATTTTGATTTCATCTCCCTGGACCATGGTTCATTTATAGAGTTATGAGTTTTGAAATATTGGTTTAATATAATTTGTGTGTTTTAGGTTAATGTTTTTTCATGGAATGAATTATCTATTGAGTAATGTTCTATACGGAGAGAGACTTGAGGATAGACTACCCACAAGAAAAGTGGCACATTCCTTATTATATAAAGGTGATTGAATAGATGTTTGTAACTCTATACTTACTCATATAGATATTATCAATATCAAATAACTATATTCCTTAAAAAGAAATTTTTGTGTACCTTGTGAATTTTTTTATTTAGATATATATCAATATGTTTATATTGTTTTTTAGGCCAGTAACAGAATCTTCTAGGTTGTGTAAAGAGGCACAATTTAATGTGATGTGAACAAGTTAGCTTTTTTGGTTTAAATATGGATTAAAAATAATAATAAGAAGAAGCATGAATTCAAGAAGAGATAAAATTAGAGAAGATAAAAATTGTAGGTAATGAAATAGTAGTGAATTTTTTATACATATGATTTTAATTAAATTAATGAAAAATTTAATGAAAAATCCCTCCATTAGTATGTTTGATATTTTAAAGATCATGATCATTCAATATGGGTGACCATAATAGTTAGTTACCCATGAATTATCTTGTATATGGAAATAAACTAGTAAGGTGGCCCTAATAGTTAGGTGATGATTCTTGGTGTTTTCTAGGGGTTACACTATTTGTAAAACCCAAATAGTTAGGATATCAGTGGAATATATTTGAGTGAATCCATATAATGGATTTGGATAAATAGTTTATCAACTATCCATGAATAATATAGGATGTTATTAAAAATTTATTATCAAACAGTTATAGTCATTTTATATTTATATTTTCAAATTAGGGTGTGTTATAGTAAAATATAGACATTTGATAACCAAATGTATATGATGTATGGGGTTATCAATTTTAATAATAGTAATTTCATTAAAATACCTTGATAAAAATATATAATAAAGTATACTCGCATGTAGATATGCATGTGTTAAAGGTTATAACATACTTCGTAATAGTCATTTTTCATAGCACTCATGGTATAACATGTAGAATTGTTTGATAATTGTATCTATGGTCAATAAGTGAAAATCCTATGATTTTTTAGAAATATATTTATCTTTTGTAAATATTATTGTTGAAATTCATTTTCTTCATGTGAAAATGAGTTACTGCATTATTAAAAGAAGGTTGAGTAACTATATTAAAACATAAATGATTATTTTATGTTACTAAATGATTCAATAATTGACATTATTGAATGTTATTAGGGTTCATGATGAGGTTATTCATAATGTTTTATTCAATGAAAATATATACAAACTCTTTATTTGAAGGAGATTATTTAATTCTAACTAAATGATATTTCATTTGTCTACTAGATGGATCCTTTTTAATCAATAGGGTGGTTAATCTTGCAAAATATATGTTAATAGTATTTTTTTAAAAAATAGAGGAAACTTGTAATATCTCTAGATGGAGAATTGTGAATCATGCCAGATAGAGAATTTTAATGATCATAGTACTAATAAATATGACTTCATCAAACTGAGATGTTTGGGTGGAATAAGGTTTAAATCAAATAAGTATATAATAAGAACATCATTAGATAGATGAAATCTATATAGAACATTGAATAGAGATGTCTTGAGAAAAATAATTGATGATATGTGAATATTTTCAACTAAATAAATATGTAGTCATCAGATAGGGAAACATTCATGTTTGTAAACACCATACATGATTTCATTGAACTGAGGCTTCCAGAAATGGGGGATTTGGACATGAGATCAATAGATTGATTATTTTTTAGGGATATTTCTAGATTGAAGGGATTCTAAAAAATTAGAACTTTATGGAGAATAATTAGATTAAGGAGTTATTATAAGGAACAAGATGGAGAAGTTATTACATTGTATCATAAATATCATCCTCTCAATTCGTACACTCTAAAAATTGTGATGTTGTTGAGTTGTACTTACAACGATATAAAATTATGATTATATTTTAAGAATATTTGGAGAGTTCATTTACACCATGATCTATATAATCTTTGACTAATTTTATTGACTTCGTGTTTATAGAACCCCAGCAAGGTTGCCACATAACAGCTGATCTGGCCCGGAAGGCCATTGTCCCTTAAGCATGTCTCCCCATATAAAAAAGGATTATTACTTATAGGGATGGTCTATTTAGATTATTTTGGGTATACTACACCCTCTGGTGATGATAATAATAATTTTCATTTAATATTATTAGTATTGATGCACAATAAACTCAACATAAGAAATGGATAAAATAAGGAAAATAACCTGACAAAGGAATATATCCAGATGAATTCCATTAAAATTAAACATATTAGATAGTCATACAAAAAATAGACATGCGGGGTTATCTATAGCTGATCCTATTAGGAAATAATCAAAAGGCCAAAAATATCTCATAGTCTTTGCAAAATTCCTTTGTGATCAATCTTCTATCCATCTCATGCACTTGTGTATCTCTGATCAGTACAGTCAAGGGAATTATCACAATCCCTGACCAAATTTCTAAACCATAATTTATACATGCATCCAGAGGGGAATTTGTACTATGTGACTATGAACTCTATAGGCCACCACTAACTAGTTCCTATCAAACATCCAAATTTATACAAGTTTATACATACATAAAAATATTGAAATTATACCCATGAAAAAAATTATATAACTTGCACACTCATGATCAATAACCGGGAGGAAGAATTTACCTGATTAAAACAATTATAAAGTGGATTGATGTTTTAATGGTAAGTCATATTAGGGGAACCACAATATATAATCCACATAAAATTCACCTAAAACCTCATTCCATCAAATAACATATTTTCCACATATTGATTTATATCGTTGTTCTATCGGTGGGCCCAAAAAGTGTATCCCATGTCCCTCAAACTTCCACTTGAACATTCGTGGCCAGCTCGACAGCCTGAAGTCCCAATGCATGAACAGATAATTCCACCCATCATCATGCCCAATTGGCCATAAATGTGACAAATATCCTTTTCACCCATATGATTGTCTCATTCACCATCTACTGTGTATTTTTATACTGAGAAACTCTTCCATAAATTATTTTCAACACCATCCCCTATGCTACTAAATCTATACCTACCTTCACCCATAACGAGTTGTAAACAATACCTTAACTGAGCCCTCATTTGTCTTTGAATGACTCCAAGTATGGTTTTGGTCAATCATGGTAAGTGAAAATCACCAACTATTCCTAATTGATACCAACTGACATCATTGTCACAACATTTATACCACATCACTCATCAGTGGCATAGTCATCACCATCGACCTCATCCTATCAATAACATTACCTCAAATTTGATTCTCATCACCATCCCATATCTCTTCATCTATCCAATCAACATAATGAATAGTATCATCCTAGTTTCAATGATCAACATCACCCCAATTAGTTTAGTTCATTATCAACATCTTCCCACTGAACTCATTCAGTCATAAAAAAAATATAAATAATGAAATTAAAACACCTACCATATCCCTCATGCTAGAATAAAATCCATAAGCCTAAATTAAAAAAATTAATGTGGTAATATCATACCCATTGGAATCTCAAAACATCACTTAAATAATTTATATTCGAGAATAAATTTATTAAGGTTTTCACCCTAAAAACCAAAACATGTGAATTTAATTACACATCCAATAGAGATAATATATTTAATAATAAATCAATGAACCCCCTACCCAAAGGTTTTAGGTTCTCACCCATAAAATAGTATCCACCAAATCATTCTAAAATGATAGAAATTGTGATTTTATACAAACACCCTATAAATTTTGAAAATGAGATTGAATAGAATTTTTATTCAAAACTAAAACGTAAAACAATATAAGACAAAAGAGAAATCAAGGAAATAACCCCTTGAATTCAATGCAATGTAAGGTTTCCAAATCAAATATCATTACAGGTATGAGGAAAAATCTAGTGGAGGAGAAATGAGATGCTCCAAAGATGGAGGTAGACAGAATAATGATAGGGGAAATGGGAGAAGGATAAAATATAATGGAGGTGGGTTCAATAAATTAAATCCACTTAATGAACCGCACAGTTAGGCTTAATGGTTTTGGTAATTGTGTTACAACATTTAATTTCCACTATCCAAAGGGAACCCCTTTTAAATTGTATCACACAGTTTGGCCAAACTATGAAGCATTTGTGCAAACTCACTATATAAGTGCTTCTACAGGTGAAGGCTAGGATGTATAATATTTCAAATCGTACACACCTCATGTGAACCCTTTGGAATTTATTATAGGTTTCTCACATTACTTTCTAGTGACCTTTAATATCCATTGTATATTTAAATTGAACCACAATGTTTTAATCGGACAATTTGAACGAATCATGTGCCAACAATTCACCCAATGTTGTGTCTCCCAAATATTGGTTCTTGAATCCTACCACTATCAAAACCAAACCAGACATATATGAAAATTAAATTTTCTTAAATCCCAATATAAAATAATTTTCTAATGTGTTTAACTCTAAAAACTATTATCTAAATCCTAATTTCATATATTGCATGTCTACCATACTTAAGCTTCATATTTACCGGATAACTATAACATGTTCCAAAATAGGGGATGTTATAGTCTCCCCGCTATATAGTAGATCATCATAGAGATATTGTTTCACACATAGAAACTGTACAAAATGGTCTCCTCCCATTAACATTAACCCCAATAACCCACATTATGTAGTTAGAAGTCAATTTCTCTCATGGTTCCCCCCATAGATATTAACCACTTGATATATACCCTATCCAAAATGACATGGTGATAGTTCCTCAGAAACCCCACTAGACATACACATCCCCATATGATATATTTCCATTCCTTTACCTTATAAAAGGCTCAATTCATACCAATTTAATACATGAAACCCATAACATTTTTCATCATAGCAGATTCCCTAGATTCATGCAGCACACTAATTCTCAAAACTAATCCCATATAATATATATATATATGCATGGGAAGGAAAATCTTTATTACTATGATCCCCATAAAAAGCATGTATTATTCTGGATACCTACAAACTAACCAGTTCCATGTTAGTATAATTACAACATGTGATCATTATGCACCAAAATTAGCCATACTAAAAACATATTGATTATGCATATAATTACAAAATAATTCAAAACATTTTTGTCTCTGTGCCCACATATGGCTCAGAGAGAACAATATTATGCACTTGGCATAATGGCCAAAATTCCAAGGCATGGCCTCCCTATAGAGTTGCACTAGTTATTGATCACTGACCCCACAATTGGGTATCTATCTCTAATATGACTTATAAATGATATAAAATCCTTTCTACAAGATACATGTATGATTTTTTGTCCTACCTAAGATCCCAATGTTTGACCTATTCCCTAACTCCCAGTTTCCAAAAATGGAATTTAAGAGAAACTCTCTAAGTCCCCCATCCATCTGCATTCCTTATATTGATTTGGTGGTCACTCAAAATGGATTCAAACATGCCATAACTTCCCACACTAGAAGTGTACTATTGATAACCCCTTCTATAGTGGTATACACAGGTCTCTGCAATTAATTTTCTACAAATACTCCTTACGTACCTAGTTTTGGCTAGCCAAAGAACCACTTCCAGCCACCCCTAGGGTCATCACCCGACTTGAATATGTATGGTCTTTCATTTTTTCATCAGTTATCAATGTATGATTCACTAACTCCAAGAACAATTTCCACCTACATATACTTAACCATACCCTAATGTTCTACATCAAATCAAACATTTGTCCATATAACCCCAAAAATATAATCATCTACCGTATAAGAACAAAATCAGGATAAGTCTATTAAACACGCCGCATAGTCTATAACGGATTTTTGCTTATACTACCTTTTAATGAAATCATTGGATTAATATTATATCAACATATCCCACATAAAATGATCAAATAATCTAGTTTTCAAAAACATCCATGCAGGTCCATCATTTATTCCATCATATACCTATATATCCCACTAGTAATTTTATTTCCTTTGAAAATATATGTTTTTAGATACACCCTGACAATTAGTGGTGTCCCATGATTTCTAAAATTCATCTTTATAGACTCAATCAAGTTCTTTGATGACTATGGTCCTCCCTTACCATAAAATAATGGTGGTGCTAAGACTGGAACTACCACTTTGGATAAATCATTGATGGCTCAGCTGTGTGATCTTCCCTATAAATACTTTTAATGACTTTCCCCATACTCCCCATTAGCTACTCATCTAGTTGTATCCCAAAATCATCAATCTGTTATTGCTATATTGTTGGCCACATCGACTCTACCAGTGGCTCATGATCAACTCAGCCCTCCAAGGCCTCATCCCAAGCCTTATGGGAAGAATCCCATACATTTTCTTGTGGTTCCACTTCTCCACCTACATAACACTCCAATAGAGGCACTCCAGGTGGCATCATGTTCAAGGAAAAATACATTGGACAATAATTGTAATGGTAGTTTATATATCACAAATAGAGAAATATGTAATAGGTAGTGCGTCTCATAACCCATAAATATCTCTGATTTATCACATCCCATATAATACTACCAAATGAACCCCAATCTGCCTATATTAGAGTTAGGGATCACTTATCATGAATATTATAAATCAAAAACCTATGGTGGATGAGTACAATTCCATGAAGAATCAATGTAGGAAAACACACTAAATATTTTTTTGAAATTTTATAAAACTCACCCCATTTCTCTTTTTTTACCATATCAGATTTAGTCACCCATTAATCACACACATAGTATCACATATAATCATGTATGGAACTATATACATTTGATGGTTGAATAGAATACCAACAAAACGATATATAGGAAAACACTATGTATATTTTCTTTTATTGATTAAATAGCCAAACACCCTTTCACATGTTCTAGGATCCATAGAACTATCCCAATCATATAAAAATATAATACCAGCCTACGTGTTTACCGTGGTGAATAAATGATCATCCATATCAAAACTACGCCAAGAGTCAAAATCTCATAAAATAATAACATCGGACCCAATTGTACCACTCAAGTGTAATATTAATATACTATAATATCATAAAGGATAAAAAAAATTCAAATCCCAATAAACGTAGACTATCCTCCATGTAAAGGGATAAAAACACCCGAGCATGACCACTTTACCCATTTCTAACTAGTCCCTAGTATTTGGTCAACCATATCCAATGAAATAACAAAAAAATGAAAACATTAAAAACATTTGTATCCATCCAAATATGGTTACCATTTTATACCAATGTAATGTAGTACTATAGGAAAACACCAACAACAAAGCTATACTAATACCTTTTTTAGTGCCTGACCTTGTTTCCACATAAACAGTTCTCTCAGTTGGAGGGCCAATAGGTATTAGGCAAGCCAACATATAAAAAAATGTTTCAAACTAGTAGAAAAGTTTTATTTAAAAGATGGTGATGAGACTATACCCTTGGGTGAGGATAAAAATAATGGAAAAATAATACCGGAACTATGGAATAATAAATAAACTAATCAAAAGAAATGGAAGTAACATATGAAATATCAACCTAAAAAATATTAATAAATATATGCCTGATAAAATATTTAAGTCACTAAGTCATGTAAAATAGACATGTAGGATCACATGTGGCAGATCATATAAGGACATACAAAAAATCACAAAAAAAATATCTAGCATGATGAAAAGAACCAATTTGGTCCATCTTACATCTATCATATGCACTTGTTCATCTCTGAACACTATGGTCCATAACATGATCCTAGTCCCAGTCTTGATCTCAAAACATGATGTTCTAAATGCATCCTAAGGGGCATGTTTAAGGTGTGAGTATGGACCGATTATTACTACATCAATAAGTTCCAATAAAACCCAAAAATATAAAAAAAATATGTATTAATAAATAACTAGCAACAAAACTCATGCATAAATTACATAGCACGCTTACTCATTTCCATATACGAACCTCATCGCTCATCTATGGAATGGCCATCACCATTCCCTTAAACCTGATGATAATATCCCCTCAAATTCTGTTGTCATCATTATCTCATTTCTATTTTTCCACACCCTCAGTATAAAGATCCTCTGGATCTCTTCCCCAATGATCAACCTCACCACATGTAATCTGTGACATTCCTAATATGTTACCATGATCCAAATATATAATAAAAAAACAACTATAATAAAATTAAAGAAACTATAATATCATTATCCACTAACTAAAAGCTGATGTTCTTACATACAATGTTTATATAGGTGAGAGAATTCCCATTAGCATCTTTCTAGATCAGTTATAATATTTAAAAATAACAATTAATTCCTTAAGGGTTTCACCCATAAATAAACACATATGTATTTAGGAACATGTCCAACAATACATGTTAATTAAATGAGAGATATAAAAATAACCTACCAATATCTCATAGTCTATCACACATGAGATATTTTCCTCTAATTAGATTGGAAATGAGAAAAATAATTTTTTTATACATAAAACCCAAAAAAGGGAAAAATATCACTTGGAATTATAATTCCATATGGTGAGGTAAAAGAGTAAAAGACAAGTGGAATCAATATATTACTAAAATGCATCGAATGAACCTTGTGCTATCCATCTTAGAGATCAAATGATGTGAGGATGAAAAATCCTAAAAGAGGGAGAATATAGTAATGATGATTCTAATGAAACCCCTCAAAAGAAGACGTTTGGTAAAACATTTAAGTAATTTATGTATTCCACCAAAAATAAGAAACATATCACCATATAAAGGTAAAGATAATTATATACAACATATGGTAAAATCATAATTTATAGAATGCTTGGATAATAACACAATAAATATGAAATAAGTCCATATATTAAATAAGGAAGGTGATAATAATAATGAAGTAAAAAAATAATTTCTCAAAATGTATGTTGAGTACATAGATGAACTAAAACAAATCATGATTAAAGTTGTGAAATAATTCAAAATGCTGATAATTAGGATGAGGAACATTCTAGAATTGCCTATGAGCTACATAATACACAATCAATATGTATTGATGATGAAAATAAACTGAATCAAATGGTTGATAATTTCACTAAATCCTTAGATGTAATGTTTAAAAATTATCATGATTTGTAAAAGAACTCATTAAAAAATTGAAATCAAAATTCACTAAACATACATGTTCATTTTATTTTTATAAACATTCAAATTTGAGAACCAAAAATGGTAGTTCTTTGGTTGAGAATTAATGTGATAAATCCATCACATCAATTAAAGTAAAAATTACTTTAAGAAAAATGGGTCCACATTCCATGATAAATTAGATGTTGTAACATACGTTGAGTCTCCTTTAACATATCCCATGGGAAAACTATATTAAAAATGAATATTGAGATATAATGGATATTGTTGGTGTTGTGAAATTTTTGGACACAAATTATTTAATTATTGTTGAAATGTGTCTCTCCATGGGAGGTTAAATAACTAAAGTGGGTAACAATGGAACAAAAGGAAGAAACTACTTGAGGATAAATGGATATAAAAAATCAAAAGAGTTGGAACTTGAAAACTCATTATGGAAAATTAATTTGATATCATAGAGGAATTTTACATACGGTGTGACCTACTTGGTCACATTTCTAAAGACTATCAGAGAACACATACAAAGAAAGTTACTATTATTTTAAAATAATGGTATCTGTGAAATGAAGATTAAAGAAGAATATTTTATTATTGAGGTTTCTCTAAATGCATGAAAATAAAATAATCCGTGGATTCACAACAATGTGTTTTCCCCAAAATTCATAGGTTATGTGAAAATACTGAAACACATTGAAGAACCTGGGGTGGAGAGATCACTTTCAGGAATGATAGTTCATTAAATATAAGATTAATTAGACATGGTGAAATTGAATATCATAGGATAAAGTCAAAGTATGTTCTATTTGATAGAGTAATTAAACAGAACTTGATAGGTTTTAGAGGAATACATTTTGATAGGAAAGAATTTATTTTAATAAATGATTCTGGTATTGTGTGATGTTTGAAATATGGAAATGTTTTAACCAAGGGATGGAGAACCAGTAGACATCTCTTCCAGACTTGTGTTCCTAAAAATTCCTACCATTTGTGTAATAATGTTGAAAATAGACTGTGGCTTTGGACACATTATCTTATATTCCAAAAATAATCATGTGAATAATTTTAAAGAAATAAATTATTTGTTATTTAATCTATCTGAAGAGGAAAGATGATCTTACTTTTAAAAAACATTCCAATTTTTTTTATTTATAAAAGTCATATGAATGTTTAAATATAGTCCACCTGAACTCTTGAACATGTACATTATGACTTTTTTGGTTCGATGACATACCACTAAATTGAAATAAAACTTTAAATTTCATTTTCAATTATTATTTAACTCATATTTCTAGTATAATTTTCATAAACCGTCAATAGGAGGCTATAAAGTTCTTAAAAAAATTTAAAAGTAAAGTTGAGAATTAGATGAGTGTATCTATGTTAATATTGAGAATGTATATAAGAAAGGTGTATTGAAGAATCTCTTTCAGGTCCTACCAGATGAAACATGGAATTAAACCCCAATATGGTGCTCACTACCCTCTATTGCATAATGTCTTCATGGAAAGGAAAAAATGTAAATTCTTGTTTATATGGGAAGAAGCATTATCTCTGAATTTAAACATTAAAAATATCATTAGTAGAGGAGAAGTAAGTACATATGAACATGTTCAAAAAATATTTTTTCTTCAACTTAATGAATAAATTACTCAACAGGATATGTCGTATAAAAAAATACTATAATGAAATACTTAATGGTTTCTAGAAAACCATTCATCATGAATATAATGAATATAGATTTATGGAAGTTGGAGGATAAAGGAGAAGAAAGTTATTTTAGTGGATATTTATCCAAAAAATAAGATATAAATTATTGAATAATAAAATATAAAATTTATTGATTCTGTTGATATAAAATTTATTGAAAACAAGTCCACTATAATGAAATTTTTTGAAGATTATGTGGTTGGGGTAATAAAAGACAATATGATGACTTCCATATAAGTTAAAAAAGAACATGATTGCATGAATAATCATATATAGGTTTATCCTGATCAATCCAACAATAAAGAATATATGATATGAAGAAAATCTCAATAAATCAAAACATCACAAAAACAAATTAAATCTGATAATAACATCAAAAATCAGGAAGGTCTTGTTTAGACAAGATATTAATTGAGGAATGAAAATAAAACATCACTTATCTCACCTCTCTAACAACATTATATTTCAAATATTCTCCACCATTAATAATGGTTAAATGTGATGAATGATGTGTCTCGTTAAATTGAGATAAATAACTAATGGGATATTGTTCCTTGGCCAAAATGGAAGAATGTAATAGGAACAAAATTGGGTGTACAGAAATAAACATAGCCTATAGGGATAAATTTCAAGCAATAAATCTCATATTTACCACAATTGTTATTCACAATAAGAACGAGTTTATTTTGAAAAAAAACCTATTTCCAAGACTTAAAAATATATGAATGTTTTCATACACAAGTAGATTATAAATTCTACATGATTATTGTTATTTTAGAATTCATAATGGATGAATTTAAGAATAATTTTACATTATAAATCATTGTGGGTTTATAGATGATAAAAAGGAAACTGTGGTCTCAAAAATGAATAAATAATTATATGTATTTTAACAGCCCCATCATTACTGTTATTAAATACTTGAACATTTATCTAAAGAAGGTGGAAATTTTCATAGGAATTTTTAATATAAACATATATGTAAAGGATATGAGTACATGTCATCTAATATTAATTGTTTATGTTGATGATATTTTTATGGTAATACGGATAAATATTGTTAATAGTTTCATAAATATATGTTAATTAATGTTGTGATATCAATTTTTGTAGAGTTGAATTTCATTATAAGACTAATGTTTCATAAAAAATGTAGATACATCTTTATTTCATAAGAAATGTATTCTGAATATTTAACAGTATGTTTGGAATGGTAGATAAAAATAAATTATAGGCAGTACTTTTGTTTGTATAAATATCAATGAAGACTATGTAATACAATGTTTTAATCAGAGTTACATTCCTAATTTAATTGTAATTTTACTCTATCTTATATTATATTGGACAGATATTATATATATAAGCATTGTGAACTAGGTATCCAATATATCCTAAAGAATCCCATATGATTTCTTCAAAGATTAATTTGATATCTATCAAGGGAAAATTTATTTATGCATTAATGTATAATAATAGTATATGTTGGACTTACATGTGTTAGTGGATGTTGATGTAGATAATGATTTTGATGACCAATGATCAACATCTAGAGGGTTATTTTTCTTGGGAATAATTACAATTGATGGAATAGTAAAGAAAAAAACTCAGTAACACTAAGTATAGTGGAATTCAAATAATTTTCCACAACCAATGAATGTAATGAAATGATATATATGAAAATTAGATTTGAAATTTCTGGGGAGGGGAATGTAAAGAATCTATAGAATATTTTTTTGGTACTAAAAGTGTAATTGATCTATCTAAAAATTTAGTGCAACAATTTAGATCTAAGAACATTGATATTAAATATCAATTAATCGTGGAGAATGATTCTATTATCGGTGTAATAGTTCATCACATTTCAATAAAATATTAAATTATTTATGTTTTTAGAGAATAAATTACATTTTAATGATGTCAAAAATTAAGGAGGAATCTAAATATTCATACTCAACCATTAACATAAGAAATTTCTTAAGGAAACCACATTTTTATTTGGATTTGGTTGTCAAATGGGAAGATGAAGTATAACTATGTACTTTATCATTTATGAATGTGAGTCTTGTTTTTTCATATAATGTGGTTAAGGATTTTTTAAATCTAGTTTAGGGGTTACCATAATCATGTATTGGAAATTAATTCTCAATAAGGGATAAAATTCTTTCAAAATAATAATTTATTTGGTAGTGTGGTGTCAGTAAACCACTCAATATTAATGTTTTTTGTTTGATTAAAATTGATAAATGAATTATTGATATTGTTTCTAAAAAATTAAAAGGGAGGGATTAAAGATTCATTATTTTATTTTGTAATGTTGTTGTATTTTTTTCAATATTTATTCAACTATTTTTTCATGTTTCATTTTAAAAATAGTTGTTTCGCTATTAGAATAAGGCTGAGTTAATATTTTTAAAGTCACACATTAATATGTTAATTCAAAAATGTTCTAACATCATGATTACTAAAATTTATCATAGTAGATGTTGAGTACATTCATAATGATTTGAGTTAGATTATGGATGTAGAAATTAAAGTTATAAATTGATGAAAGGGTTATTAGAATATTGTATCACATGAATTGTAATGTAAGTGGACCAATGAGTACTGAATAAAGTAATAGTTTTTGGTAGTTCATTAGCTAAAATGATGAATTTAGTAAGTATTGGTATGTATTTCTTATGAGTCATAAGTATAAAACTGTTTAATTTTTAAATGGGTTCTAGAATAATTTAAAAAAATTAACTAGGAAAATTCATAAATATTCGTTCTTTGAATTAGGGTGTTGAATACTTGATATAGAAAATCCTTGATTAATTTAGATATTATGGAATAATTTGACAATTAAACCCCCGTATAACAAGAAATGAAATGGTAATTCTGACATGAGGAATCATTCCATGTTAGACATGGTACAATTAATGATGACCTTGTATGACCTTCTGATTGAATTTTATGGTTATGATCTACAGTTTTTTTCATTTCTATGAGACTATGTTCCTTCTAAAGTAGTCGTAGAGACACTATATAATATATAGACTATTAATCATGACATTAAGTATTTTATAAATATTTAGGGACGTGATGTGTTTGTATGATGCTTGTATTCTAATAATATTGAAACCATATTTGAGAAATGAATATATTTTCTATCAAAAAGAAACTACAGGATATTGTTTTTATAGAACAACAAACCATAATGTGTGTACGGCCTAAAATGGTTTTTTTATTGAAAAGGGACACATTGGTTGATGAGTTTCTAGGATAAAATTTTAGATAAAACAACTGAAAAAATCATCCAATAGATTTTTTCCTATGAGGGAGATTTATTTGGTCCCAAATTGAGTTATAGAAGAAGAACAAACTCAAATAAACAAAATACCACAATGTTCTGGTGGGATTTATCAACATTTCTTGAGATGTGTATCTCTCATATAAAATGTGGTTGAGGTATTGTTTTTAGGAAATGAACATACCACCATTTAGGATCACAGAGAATGTTTTGATTCTAACAAATGTTTAAAATCCATGAAACCAGAAATGGGATCAAATTATGATAAAAAATTTCCGATGATAATGGATTAACCAATATGAGTGATAACCATTGGGTTTGGGTAGTTTTTTATGAAAATTGTCATGGTATTTAGGTTTCTATATATAAATAATTTTGGTTCAAAAAAATTTAATATAAAATTTCATGATATTGAATATGATGAATAAATATCACATGTTGGGCTGATAAATTTAATACAGATATTTCTCAACAATATAGAATACATTGATTATGAGATATGTAAAATTAATTTTAAGTTTATTTTTTTTAATTTGAGTTTAGTTGATGATATGTAAATGATATAGCCCTAATAGTTTAATGTTCCAAACGATATTTTTAATTTAAAAAATATATCTCAATCGACTTATTGGTTAAAAATTCAAAAAGCTAGAAAATATTGTTTAATGATGGCATTACATAGTTTTTTATTTCATTCAAAATGGATAATTACTTGATATATGGGTTTATTATTATGTATATTGTATTTTTTCATGTGAAATACCTCACATCACAATGATTTTTATTCTGTACTATTTTATTTTGGAATAAGTAATTTAGTGTTTCAATTGGTTGCAAGATGAAATTTAATGTTTTAGTGGCCAATTTTGGAGGATAACTCTTAGAACACACAGTTAATAGTGACCATGTACTTTCCATTTTGATGAATAGTTCATTAGGATAGAGATTTTTTTCACGGATTCTATAGAGTTATTCAAAACATATAACGAAAACCCAAAACTATAGAGGTTTTTGGTTGTGTTTGACGTAAGGCACACTATTTTTTGAAACACTGTGGCACCCAAGGAGAAACATTGCAAACTTTTTTCCTTAGGAAACAAATATAAATGGAATTTAAATCAATGTTGGGATACCATGGGGGTTCCAAGATCTTAAGTAGTTTACTATGTACAGTTGGTTTATCATTGGGAAAACTATATGAAAAAACCATCTATCCTCTCCATGTATTTAATAAAATTTATAATTTCAAATTTTTTCCGCATTGATTTTATGTATTTTTCTCCCCTCCTCTCCCCTATACACATCAATAGACACTTTATATCGATGTAAGGGCACCATTATCTTCCCCCTCTTGATTTATTTACCTTCGTATGGTGTTTCTATAGTAGATCCAAGGCATTTCTTATTTATTTATCTATTATTCCCTTTACCCTCTCATCTCTCTTTGTTTTGGTTTTCCCCATTTACCCTTGATCTCCTAATCTTGGTTTTCTAGTTCTGAGAGCATCTAGTATTGTGGTTCTTGGATTATAGTATATTTAAAAATAGTATCTAAACCCATGGCTGTGGTTTCTATTGATGGTGACACATTTTTAAATGTTTTGGCACGGTTCTCATATCATTGAGGTATGTGATTCTATGAAATGGTTTCTTTCTATGAAAGGATGTGGAATTTTTTATTTTTATTTTCTTTTCTATGATATTATAAATATATGTGACAACTATTTTATATGTTGAAACCAAATCATTGGGTCTTATACTATAAAAATTATTATTCATGTGAATTTCATTTGAAATTATGATAAGGCTTTTTGAAAAGCTATTGATGTTCCACATTGAGTTTTGATAGAGGTTTTTTTTCAAATAGTGAACAATTTTTTTTAAATGGAATTTGGTTTTAATGCGAGGTGTTGAACTAATTGTGACTTGTAAAAAGATTCATTAGTGAATTTAAAATGATTATTTGAATATTTTAGTGGCTTTTCATTGTAATAATGTTTAGATGGATTGCTATAAAATTGTTTAATAGAAATGGATTTCTTATCTCCTAGTTTTTTTCAAAGATAATGAATCCTCTATAGGGTGTTTTGAAATGTTTTGAATGTATGGGGTTTTCCATTTTTTTAAATGGTAAATGGAATAGTTTTTTGTAAAATATGAATGGTCTGGAAATACTAATTCTTGATTTAATATTAAAGGACTAGTTGTAACATTTTTTATAATTGGTGTTGTAAATTAAATTATTTTATTTCACTTGACTTGTTACCCATTTTATGGGTTCTAGAACACCATGTGATGTTTGTTTTCTCCCCTTGTAAGGAAATTTGATTTTTTATTCTATGGTTTATCTTATATATCAGGATTTTCATCACTAGGTGTTTGGTGTGAGGGCAGATATATTTGTGGATTTGTATTAAACTTGGATTTTTTCACTACACCTCACATTCTCTATTGGTCATGGGTAACAAGATACTAAGTGTAAGATATAATTTATTCATCTAGTTGGTTCAAACACTACTAGTTTCTCATCATTCATATTATCCACAAGGGTTACGTTGGGGTTTTCATCACAATGAGTCATGTGTGGGATAAATGGATGACTTTTGGTTTGAACATTAGTATATGCAGGTGGACGGTTCATCAGTAGATATAATGTTATATGGTAAGATTCATTTCATATAAGGGATTTAATATAGACCCCAAGACACGTTTTATTTAATGGTGAGTTATTACTAAATGGAGTCTAATCTAGTGCTCAGTTGTATCATTTCCCCTAGTATCTTTATTGTTGAAACTTTTCATTATTATATTGTTATATTCCTTCTGCCTTATGTGGTTTCTAATTTTTTATACATGATTATGTGTGTTGGATAATTTTCTTTGGAAGATGAGTTTTCAATGATATTATAAAAAAACATTTTTTGAAATTAAAAAACTCTTGTGTGTGTGTGTTTTAAGAAGTATTTCAAAAAGGTTGTTATGGTTTGAGGATAGTGTGGTCTGATGATATTTCTTATAGTAATCTTTTGATTTAAATAAAACAAATGATTCATTTTAATAAGTTGGTTGGGCGAGTGGTTTTGAAATGGATTAGGATGGTGGATATTCATTCAAACTGTATGTGTTGAGTTATGGAAATAAAAGGGAAATGTTATGAAAAGTGAATATGGATATGTTTTTTCCATGATATAAATGTGAAAATACTTTTTTGGATAATATTTTAAAACTAAAACTGATGAATTTCATTTTGAGACACGTTTCATAGATTCAGTGTTTTGAGATGACCTACTAGGATTTTTTAATCACATATATAAATCTAAGGTTTTAGGTTCTTAGTTGGATTAGTTTTTTTGAATGTGGTTGGTGTGGGGTTATTTGGGGTGTGGTGTGTAACCAGAGTTTACATGTAACTAGTTATTGGCCACCTTGAGTTTGGATTGTAGTTTATTTCTTTTCCTAAGAATCCTATATGTTTTTTTTCTATTTGTCGGTTCCTCCTTCATATGGATGTTTTATAAAAATATTCTAATTGGTTGGATCATGGTATTTAGTTATGAACTATTTGATTTTTTGATTTTTTTCACTTTTATTTATTCATTCTGCTGTATTTATCACTAATTTAGGTGAAATCGTTCAAAAAATGGACTCTTGTGGATCTCATGTACAAGTTTGTAGCCCTTATGGGGTCAGGATGTCCCTTAATTTTTTTTATTGAGAATTGGATTCATTTTCATATAGGATTCGCATCTCAGTCATGTTTATTATACTTATGGTTTTGTAGGGTTTTGATATACTGCTTATCAAAAATTAAATACCTACTCTTAAATCTAAAAAGAATTGGTTAGTTATATTATTCTAAACAGATGACATGGTTGAAGTAGTCTATATACTATGCATTAATATCTATTCAGATATGTTTAAGAGGGAAGATGGACTTAGTCGATATACTTGCAGTGGTAAAGTGAAAACGTGGTTAAGCATGGATAACACTGAGAAGGGGTCATTTCTAAATTTTCATGGTAAAATCTTATGATGATTTAGAATAAATCTGGTTACTTAGAAAATAATTATATAATTATTTTGGCATCCACCGTAGGATCATTCATATATGTAATGATATATATTTGAACTACAATTGCATATGCTCAACAAAAAATAATAGATACAAATCCAATCCCACTGAGAGTCCATGGGTTTTTCTGATTAGTATTTTTTTGTAATTGATAATTTATAAGGATATATTTTTCATATTTAATGTATATAATGAGCACTTTGAAAAGGGTTATCCAGATTCAATATTCTAATCTAAAAAAATATATGGCATATCAATGGACTTTCAAGCTTTTCCTAAATTAAGTGGATATGAGTTGGAAGAGTTCCAACAAAATCAATCATATAAGACTCAATAACAGAGGTGGAGTACATCAATTAATCATATGATTTGAAAGATGTTGTTTGGATGAAGAATTTAATCTTTAATTTACTAGTTTGGATCCAATGAGAAATTAAGAATTATTATAATAATAATATAGCCATTTCTCACGATGTGGAACCCTGGTATCCGCAAAGGACAAAACACAACCATCGGAAATTCAATCTCATATGAGAGATCATTTTGAGGGGTACTGTTATAATCTTATAGATGGATAGAAAAAATAATGTACCTAATCCATTAATTAAACTTTCATTATAGAAAATTATTGATTGAGAAGTGACAATATAGACAACATATAAATGTTACATAACTTTCATAATTTTATCATTCCTCCTCAAAAGTAATCTCACAGTCTAAGAACCCAAATGTCTAATGTATTTAGAGGTAGTCTATATAAATATTTCATTCTGCATTATTACTTAGAAATATTATATAAAGATATCTACATGATACTTTCTTCTATATATAGTCATATATATAATTCTTTTACAAATAGAACACAAAATAAGGGGTGAGCTAAAATTCTTAATAAGGGAATCATAGCAAGGAGTCATAATGGGATAGATCATAAATTTTTTAGAAAACATGAGACAAGGGAGAAATATATGATTAAAAATATTGTGTAATTATAAGAGATAATCATAGGTAATGATAGAATATCATAGATCATGGAATGTGATTAATTCACCATCATAGAACCCTAAAATATATACCTCGCATTGGAAAAATGGGAAAATAATCATAATCCATGGAAACATAACATCTAAAAGTGGAATAAAAATAAATGTGGAAGGGTCTTAATCATAGTTAATTATAACGTTTCATTCAAACCCAATCATTCTCACCCATTAAATTGTGAACAAACCAAATCTTTTCCATGCCTTATTTTTAGAGCTAACCCAATCATGATTGTGAATTAAATTAATATTTAATAAAACATAAAACATTAACCAATGAATTGGTGGAAAATATAGGAAAACACTAGTTTATTAATTTAATTCAATACGAACTCATACCACAAGAACAAAAGAGAATTTATCATTACTTCATAACCTAATTAACACATGGATAAAATTTGGGTTTCCAAAAAAAATCCTTGAAAATTATCATAATAAACCCATATAAATATTATGTATAGTATCGTAAGATATTATCCACAGTGAAGAATAAAAAACATCAAATCATGTTGAAATAGAAAAACGTTTTTTTATAAAACCATAAAAACAATTAAATATTATGAAGAAATATCCTTTCTTTTTGTAACATTTAAAAACAGAATATTCAATGAACTATAGGAATTTTATTTTATTTGAGAAAAAATGGGATATTATAAAGGAATATTGATAATAAAGAAAGTATACATTTTTAGGATAATTTGTTCGAGTGGTACAGATAACAAATATAGTATTTAAAACATTTGTAATGAAATTCAAAAAGGCCTCACCCAAAAAAAATTTAAATTATTAATTTTTATGGATTTTTAAAATGGAAAATATATTTTAGAATGATTGTAATTACTAATTTAACTATTGTAAATAATATTATTCAATCAATACATATAATATATATATATAGGTTAAAAATATTAAGGTAGAATAATTCTAAACATATAATGTAATGATTTTAAAATAAAACCTATTGAAAGATCGAACATTAAAAGTAACATAAAAATCAATGTGTATGAATTAATCCATGTCATATTTTGTCAAAGTGGTTATGAAAAAACAATATAAATAAATATAGGTAAGTAATTGAAATGATACCTCAAAAGGGGACATTTTTTATTAGAAACCCTTACCATGTATATTTAATTGTATGGTGTATGTTTATAATGAAAATCACTGAGATTTTATATATATTTTTATTTAAAAAAATCTAATATCCTTCATAGATTGTGTTACAAACAACACATAGTCCAAATTAACCACAATTTATTATAAATTTATTTTATATCCATTTGATTGGAGGTTAAGATTTAGAAAAACTAAATAATGAAAAAATTATTGTTTACACATTCTTAAATGCATTCATTAGTTATCATTTTGTTATAAATAAAATAAAAATAGATTTTTTTCAGAAATTTTGTTTATATGCACAATGCATTTTTTGTCTCAATAAATTACATTGATCACTATTTTTGGATGATTTTAATGAAACATATATATTTTATTATAGAGTCCCAAGAATAACATAAAAGTATATTACTCCATTTTAGGAGAATGTTCATCATAATACAATGTTTCATGCCTATTGGACATAGTAGTTTAGTATCCTTAGAATCAAGGAACACATTCTTCGAGTTTGGAAAAATATCTTTAACATGTCTATTAAAGATCTTGTTCTTTATTACTCCAACATAAAACAATTCTTCATAACCAAGGGAAAGGAAACATAACAAATTGGTTATAATGGATTCCCAGTAAGGAGAAATAATGATTATATGAAATCATAACATGAACATAAGGGTATGGTAACATTATAATAACATTTGGGGATCAAACCCTTCATATAAAATATCATAAACCTGATACATGGTATAAATAGTGGAAATTAATAGGAAATTATTCCTAAAGAAATCAAGAGCATGAATCATGAAATCATAACATAGAAATAAGAAATGAAATTTTTTTCTACACATCAGCTTATAACATTTTGAGTCTGTATAAGTAGAAATAAGTTAAGTTAATAAGTTTGGGACCTGAAATTGGGCCCTCACATAATATTATGAACAAGAACACAGGTACATGCATAACATTTTGAACATGAAACAATATTTAGGAATAAAATTATAAACATGAAATTGAGATCATGCATAAACAAATGGACCTGAAACTGGGTCCACACATAACATTGTGTACATGAAACTAGGATAACACATAACATTGTGAACATTCAATTAGGATCACGCATAAATTTATGTACATGGAACCCGATCAATTTATAAAATTTTGAACATGTAATAGGGTTCATGAATAACATTTTGAAAATTTAATCTTATTTATGCATACCTTTTTGAACCCATAATAAGGTTCACTCATAGCATCGTGAACATGTAATCAGGTTTACTCTTAAACTTATAGACATGAATCCAGGTCCATAAATAACATATATAGTCATGAGTCATATATTGTCACCCAATGAATTGGATGGAGATTTAGATCCCACCCATCACAAAATTAAATCATACATACATGTTGCACAAGATAAGTAATACATCCCTCATGTCATGATCCATAAAAAGAAATGGGTTTCATAAAAAAAACTCATAACCCAAGAAATGAAATGGGTATCAAAAACATCTCATCAAATAATTACCTATGAAAAATAGATAGGTCTCATAATCATTTCATCAAATCATATCCCATGAAAATAAGTCAGCTTCAAATGTGTTTTATTATTTTTTAACTCATGGAGGAGAGACGGTTTTCTTAAACAACATATCACAAACCATTCAAAGAAATAATAACAATGGTTTCCTTGGATCATACCCAATTTCAATATAAAACATTATCAAAGGATTTCAACATATATAGGGATGGATTGTTAAATATCACATTAAGAATCATTTAAGAAATATAATCATTCTATGAATATCACTCTTGAAAACATAAATCATTTTCAATATCATTTTCATTGAGAAAAAACACTTTAAAACATGCTAAGTAAGAATTAAAAATAATTTAAATCCTTTAACGAGAAAATATGAATTCCTTCTAAAAATTATTTTTAAATCATAAATTTTATTGAAAACCTTCCACTTATAAAATGTCCTTGAAATTATATAACTAAATCATTAAAAATGATGTAATTTTTTTTTAAAATATCAATCATTTAAGAAAACCATATTCATTTAAAATATCTTTAAAATAACAAATTTATTTAATATTATGATTAAAATTTTATTTAAAAATATCCTTTTAAGTCTACAATTTATGCTTCAAGGAAATGATGGTCGTGATGGTGGAAATTTGTACATGACAAACATTTCTTTCACTCCTTAAAAGTTTATAAAAGTTTGTTGATTGGAAAATGACAATAAAGTTCCTTCTAAATAGATTTTTAAATGTAAAACATGTACACAAATGTATTTTAATCATAATCATATATTATTATGACATTATTTACATTTTAAAAAAATGGTTTTGGAAGAATATATATTTTTTACTGAAAGGAGAAACAATGGTGGTTTTTCATAAAAAATGTTTTCATGATCATCTTATACAACAAAGAGTATGAAAAGGGTACAATAACTTGGATATATCATGAATAATCCTAGGGTATGAAAGTAATTTTTATTTACAAATACATGGATTATACAATTTCATTGATAGATGAATAATCATAAAAAATGTTGGTTAATGAAGAGATTGTAGAAAAAAATAGATACCACTATAGTAACACTGAATAATTTATATATATATATATATATGAATAATAGCATTAAATTAAGTTTAAAATATAATTAAACTAATTAATTCAGGATTTAAAACTTCAATGGGTGATATATACACTTTTAGGATAATATAGGTCCATAACATGTCATGTTTCTTAAATAGGGAAAATTGAGACAAAATTGCATTACATATTTGGTATCATTTTAACATAAAAACCATGGAATAAATATAATAAATTGTTTATATAAATATGCATTAATTTAATTATAATTATCATATAATACATTCATTGTCATCATATACACTAAACAAAAGAAACGAGTGGTGAACAGGGCACGTATCTCACAAATGTTAAAAGTGAGATTAGAAAACCCTTACCTTACATATTTAATTTTATTGTAAATATTCTTGCCGCATAAATAATAAATATAATTTCATTACTAATATTACACATTACCATATTATTATATCTAATACCATGGATTACTTTTTAGGTATTTATATTACCCATTTAATAACAACTCATTGCTAATGATTCATTATGGGTAATATCTGATTTGTTTTTTGTGTATATTTTGGCTTCTTATTCTTGATTATATAACATAGATCATGATTTAATTATTTAAAAAATTTAATAATTAAATAAATATAATATATATTTATTATATAAATATTTTTAAAAATTGATAAAATTTTTATTTATGAAATAGAAAACACAATTCTTGGGGATGTTCGGTCGCACGTACGCATGAATGTTGTTTCCATTTAAATATGGTGTTAAAAGAAAGAAAGTAAATTAAATATATGTATATATATATAATTATAGAAGAATAATTATTTCATATATATCATATAATTTCACTCATCCTATCCTTAATAAATATCATGTAAAATGTCGATGAATCACATCGATTTGATGAGGTGGTAGTCCGCACATCCACAAACAAAGCTCTCACATTTTCACAAAATGGGAAGCATGAAAGTATTTTATATATAATAATTATAGAATTATAAATAGAACATATATATTATATAAATAATATAATAATAGACATTCTATCATAATTTCCTACCATGAGAGGTGGTAGTGAAAAAAAACAGACAACATTGTTTCGTGACACGTTAGTTCGTTGTACACAAGAACACTATTTTTGTTTCCCATTTGATGGATTTGTGTGAAGATATAGTTATAAACATTATAAATAAAACATATATTTATATATTGAATAATTTTTTAATTATTAAATCAGGTAATATGTTTTTTTAGTGGATGGAGAATAAAAATAATAACAAAAAACCTGACGAAGGATGTAACATCTTCTTTGGGTAACTCTTTTTGGTTTGAACGAAAGGGCTTCCATGGATAAATTTGTTTCCCAATGGTGGGATTATAGGATTAAGGTATAGGGTTTGGGGTCTTATTTGAGTATATATTTAGTGATGCAGCGGTCATGATAGGTGTGAATGATTGGGAGGGATGAAATTGGGTTCACGCATAAAGTAAAGGATATTCAACTAGGTCTTTGATTAACTTTTTGAACATGCAATAAAGTTCATGCATAACATTGTGAACATGGAATTGGGTTGATACATAAAATTTTTTACAATAAACTAGCTCCATGAAAATAATTTCGAGCATGTTATCAGGTTTACAAATAACATTTTGAACATGTAATCAGGTTATTCACATTGGGAACACATAATATAGTTTATACATAACATTGTGAACATATAATATGGTTCACACATAAACTTATGGAAACACAACCAATTTAATTCATAACATATATACTCATGATTCATTCATTATTACCTAGTTAATTATAGGGAGATATAAGTCCCACCCATCAAATACTAAAATCATACATACACGTGCCACATAATAAATAATATTTTCATCATATCATAACCCTTCAAAGGATATGGGTTTCATAAAAATATTATCATAACCTAATAAATGAAATGGTTTTAATAGTAATTTCAACATTAAATTATATATGGAAAGTAGATTGGTCTCATAATCATTTCATAAAGGAAATCCTCATGAAAGAAGCAGGTTTCAAAAGTTTTTTACAATGTTAAAACCCATGTAAGTGATACATGTTTCTTAAACAACATTTAATAAACCATTCAAATAAAGAAAAACAAAGGTGTTTTTGACCATATCCCTAATAAATAATTTAATATATCAAATTATGTAATCATTTGTGGAGAAGTAATTTGAAATATCACATGATGCATATATTAATGAAAATAACCTATATATGAATATCACTCTTTAAAAAATAAATCATTTTCAAAAACATCTTCTTTGAGAATAAACACATGAAATCATGTATTTTAATGTTTAAAAAAATATGAAAACATTTCATGAGAAAATATTCTTTCCAAATAACAATAATTTTAAAATCATAAGGCATTTTGAAACCCTTCCTCTTTAAAAATAATCATAAATACATATAAAAGAAGTTATGAAAATCATTAAATACACTTTTTAAACATAATGATTTTTTGAAAACATTTTTTATTATAAATCCACATTTTAAAATGTATTTCCCAAATATTAAGAAAAAAATTCCCTAATAATTACCTTGTAAACTTATAAATGAAGATGAATGGAAATTATGGTCCTAATAGATGGTATGTTCGTACATGTTGAAAATTCCTTTTCCACTTTAAAATGATTAGAAAAGTTCCATGATTAGAAAATTACAAGAATTTTCCATTTAAATTTTTTTAAAGAGGTAATAAATGGGTAAAAATTTCTTGTAAACATAATTGGGTAATAGTAATATGATTATGAAAACGTTTTTATAAAACATGGCTTTAAAATAATACATATTTTTTACTGAATGGAGAAACAATGTCAGGTTTTTATAATAATATTTTATTGATTATATTATTTAAAAAATAGTATAAAATGGTATAATTAATTTTATATAACATGAAAAGATATAATATATTAAAATTCATGATAGTTGATAAGAGATGGATTATAATATTTCATAAATTGCATCATAATCATAAACAATATCGATAAACAATGAGAATATGCTAATAAATTGTTACCACATTGGTAACTCTGAATCATAATCCTATGTAATGATTAAGAGTAAATGAAGCTAATAATATCACTAAAATACGTATATTCATGTTATAATATGTACATTGGTGATATATAAACCATTTATAATCATATAGGTGCATAATAAGGCATGAGTCTCAAAGAAAGAAAACCGAGATAAAATAACTATACTGATTTGGTATCTTTTGAGCATAATCCCCATAAAATAGAAATAATAAAATGGATTTTTAAATAATAATTAATTTAATTATATGTTTTATATAATACATACATGGGTAGTATGTACACCACAAAAACTAAATGAGTGCTGAACATTGAATATATCTCATGAATATAAAAAGTGATATGAGAAACCCCCTTCCACTCATTATGAAATTATTCATACACATTCAATACTCATATATAATAAATATATGTTTATTATAAATCTACCACATAACAATATTATTATAACTAATAACACATTAGATTTTTTATGACTTCTTGTTACCCGTTTATTAACAAATTCTTGTTAATGTTATGTTTCGGGTAATACATGCTATCATTTTCTTATATATTTTGGCTTTTTATTATTGATAATCTTATATAGATCCTTATATACTTATTTTATGAATTTAAAACATTCCATAAATATAATATATAGTAATTACATATGTATATAATAAACTATACAATATATATATGTGAAACAGAATACAACGTTCATGGAGTTAGTGGGAAATACGTACCCATGAATGTTTTTTCTGTTTTAATGTCGTATTGAAGGAAATAATGTGAAGGAAAATTTGCTATATATATGTATATATATAATATAATTAAATTATTATAATTATTTTATATAAATCAAATAATTTCACAAAACCCATCCTTAATAAATTTCATGTAATGTGTGAACGAATCATATCGCTTTGAGGAAGCGGTAAGCCACAAAAAAAGTTATCATATTTACAAAAAATCAAAATCAGAAAGGTATTTATTATATAATAAGTCCATAAGAGATAAATATAATATATATATAATATTAAATCTTATTTTACATCATAATTCACAACCATTAGAGGTGGAAAAGGTTAAATGAACATAATCATTTCGTGAGGTGGTAGTTCGATGTGTAATAGAATAGTAAGTTTGTTACCCATTTGAAAAATGTGTTTTAGGAGTAGGTATAACCATTAGAATAAAAAAAATTAGTATGTTGAGTATAGTGAGGTTATTATTTAATCATTTAATAATAATATTTTAGGGGTGTAAAATTAAAATAAAACCAATGATCCCGAGGAAGGATGTCACCTCTTCATTGGGTAACTCCTCTTGGTTTTCATGGAATGGCATCCCTGGATGTATTTATTAACAAAGGGAGGATTATATTATGATTCGAGGTATTTTGGTATAATATTTGAGAATAATTTTTTCCATGATAGGACTTGAGAGGTGTAACTAATAGGGGGTGAGTTTCACTTTTTTGTGGAGGAAGAGTGGCTTTCTTGTAAATTTCTTAGAAGTGAATACTTCTAACATTTTTCCATTATCATGTGGATTCGATAATGGCACGAATTAAATAATAGAGAGGATATAATAGAAATATGAAAATAAAAGGGGTTTTGAAAAAGTATTTGGTTATTTTGAGCATTAATATTAATGCTTATTAATTTGTTAAGCTACTTTTTCTCTTAATTGTTGTAGTTATTTTTAATCACTTTCAATAATATTTTTAGTCAAAAAATAATTTCACATTATTATAAATTAAAAAAATTCGGATTGAAAATATATATTTTATTTTTTTATATTCCAATCATATAATTTGTTGAAATTATTTTAAAATTAATCTTTTAGATAGGACAACAATACGGGTTTTTAAATAGAAAATGTACTAAATTTTGAATGGTTTATATATCCAATTTTAATTTGAAGTTGGGTATAATAAAAATTGTTATATTAGGTGACATATAATTGATATAATTATATATCAAAGCAAAACTGGATTATAATTTAACTTGATTAAAAAATTAGATAAAAATGTAGTATTGAATTAACATTCAGCATTTTCACTATTCATCAACAAGTGAAACATCACAAAATATATCAAAAATCCAGCCAAAGTAAATTTTCACATTCCAATTTAAATAATTATTATTTTTAAAAATAAATATAATAATAGTTTTAAAAGTAATATTTAAAATGGGTTCTCTTTTAAAAGGTAGAAAAATTCTCTTTTAGAAAAATTCATTTTTTATTTATAAAATTCGACTTATTTTTATCTTATACCTATCAAATATATTGGATGAGTATAAAAAATAAATATTTAATATATAATATAAAAATATTATTGAAAAAATTAAAAAAATTTGATTAATTTTTTGAGATTAAATTATGTTAGTACATAGAAAAATAGTTTTTCAACAAAAGTAATTTCTTTATTTTCACATAGTTTATACATTATCCTTTACAAATTTGTATCCAAATGATTAATTTTATAAATAAAATTAACAATATTTTCATAATTAAATTATTCATATTCATAGAATCTATTTCATGGTCTTGTTGGTAGATATAGTAATATTTTTATAATCATATTAATAATATATTGTAGTTTGGTAGAAACTCAGCCTTCAAAGTAATTCAAGCTATCAAAGGAACTCATCATTGTGTGTAATATAATCCAAGCATAGTGTTGTGTGTACCGTAAGATAATAATTTTTTATACTGAAAGATTAACCTATTGTATCATATAAAACAATCCAAATATAGTGCTTTTATAAATAAAATACATTCAGTGTTGTTTGAAATGAAATATATCAAAAGAGACTAAATTAATTCAGGAAAAAAATTCCAAAAAATATAGGGGTTTCATATATATACTCGATAATATTAATTACCACTTATCAAATATTTTTTCATTGATGGAGACATGAATATATAACTATGTTTATATTTAAAATGTATTTTTCTAATGAAATATTTCATCCCATTTTGTGTACATTTTTTAAAAAATTATTAATTTCATAAAAATAAATTGAATATTGAATATTGAATAATGGATTCTATATTTGGAATATGTATGATCAGAAAAGATAAATAGGACCCTTTTATTTTTATTCACAATGCATAGTAACCATTGTAAATTTATGTCACCTCTGTATGGGTAAAATGGGTAAAATAGGGATACAACATCAGAAAAGGGCCTATAAATTTCCCTAAAACATTCCTTTATCTTATTGTATGGATGGAATTAATCCACATACATCCATTTATGAAACATATGGTAACTTGGTACCATGTTTCTTTTATTATTACTTTCACATTATATTATGAAAGCTATAAATACAAAATGACACTCTCTTGAATTAAATAACTCAAATATTTTATCCTAACGGTAAAATGAGGTTATATTTAGTTATAAAGGTTAATTTCAAATTTAAATTATTATTATTAGTAATTGTATTTTAATTTATATTTTTAGTGAGTGAATAATTAACCTAAATGTGTATGCATAACCAATATAATATTTATAAAATTAATAGAAAAATTAAATAAGTGATCTAAAAATGTTAAATGTATTACAATTTGGTTACTTTATTTATTATAATGAATTTTTCAGTACAATATTAGATATTGGGTAATTTTGAATGTATTATATTAAAAATTATCCCTTTTAACGATGTCTTCAGTGAAAACTTCAATGAAAAGTTTCAAAATGCCTTAATGGTATTTTATGAAAATAATATTTTATTAATTTATTTAAAAATAATATAAATTTTGAAGTGGATTGGGTGAAAAATATGTGGTATAAAAATTAATATTTGAACCATTTATGATCCAATTAATAAATTATAAGTAAAATTATAATCCATTAATATTAAAAAATGAATTACCACGTTTAAGGATATAATAGTTCAACAAAGGGGTTTAACCAAAAGATATGGTTTAAAACACCATGTGAACATTTAAATTTTTTTATGGTAGTTTTACCTAACTCTACCATATATTATAATATCTATCCATTTGGAACCATTTTTTTAGATAATAAATTTATAATATTTTATTTTATTTTAGGAAATTCCAAGGGTTCCCCACCCCTCAATTATTTAAGGCCACCAATACATTCTCTTATTCAAAAAAATTGATAAATATATCTCTACCAAAAAATAATTATCTTCTAAGAATACAGATACACAAATTTTAGTTTATCCCAATCATAAAATACAATCTCAATTTTCCTTAATATGGGATCCAATGGATGCTTACCGAAGATGTGGTAATCATCTTACCCGACCTCTTTCAATTTGATTCATGTTTTAACTCTTATTAATCTATTGTATTCCACAAAAAATATTATATTATGAACAAAAAATATTATAAAATATTATTATGATTACCAAAAAACATTTTTTTTCTATTGCCATCAAATGGGAAGTGAAATTATCAATTCTGTGTTTGTATGGATTACCATCACCACGTAATGATAAAATTCATTTTCTATCATAATATTTCATGGATGGATTTTGGGACTGGATTAGAGTATATAAATTATTATTATGAAATAATAAATCTCATTATTTATAATATTAAATATATTTCCTTATCTTCCAACTATTTTTAGAACGATAATGTTGCTCTTGCCTACGTGTAGACTACCACTGCCACGAAGCAATGTGAATCATTTTTTATTTTGTTTAAAATTTGAATGTAATAAGGATATATTTAATGAATATTTATGATACATATATTTGTTATAATAATTATTATTTAAAAGAGAATTATTAACGTCATTTAACTTATAGATCCAAGGAAAAGTGAAAACATCATTTGGACATACATTCGGTCTACCATCCCCATGAATGGCACGATTCATTTTTCTATCTCTAACATTTATAGATGACTATAAATGTTCATATAGTGAAAATAAATTATACTTTTTCCTGAATTAAATTATTTACATGATTCAACCATGAAAATATTAGAAGGACTAGGACTGTCGAACCAAAACAATTCTTGTAAAATTATGTAGTTATCACCCATAATAGTGAATTTAATAAACAAGTGTTAATAAACTGGTGGTATGATGTAGGTATTATATAATATATGGTCTAATATATTTTATTTTTATTATAGAATACATTTATGATAAATATATATTCATCATACAAGATTTTTTGACACATATGTAGAAATAAAAGGCTTGAGATAAGGGATTTATGTTTTAATTCTATTTTAATCAACATTTTTTATGCTTGATTTTTCATTGATGAAATCAAGTTATAATTATATGATAAACCTCTATATTTTTATTATCAATTGATTAATTTTAGAGAATAAATGTTTTCAACTAATTTTCCTTAATTTATGTACTCAATAGGTTTAAAAAAACAATCGAAAACTGACTATATTTTACTTTTTAGTCAAAAATAATTTTTCTTACATGTCAACATTTTCTCTAAAATACATTAAATTTTTTGAACTATTATCTTAAAATTTTTTAAATTAATATTTAAAAAACATTGACTTTATATAATAAAATTTAAATGGAATATTCCGATAAATTTTAGAATACGGTGTTATTTGAAGTTTTTATAAAAAATATTAGAAGGGCTGTTTTATTTTAATGTATAAAACATTAAGGGAATTTCTGAATGTCATGACTACATTGTTATTTAAATATTTCATTACATGTTTACATTGTTATTTTAAATTAATCTTTTTATATAATATATTTTATATTTATTTAGATTTTAAATAATAAATTTAAAAATTAAACTAGTATTTTCCTCAAGAAATATTCATTTTATTATATTAATGGAATTTTCCTATATGATAACCTCCTTTGTTATTAATTATGTTTTAGTGAGGATATAATCCAATGATACCATGAATTTTTATTCTATATATTTATTATTATAACGATTATGGGATGATTATGAATCTCATATTTTCCATGGGTTATCCTATTATGAATTTATGAAATATTTATGAAACTAAGTTTCTTTTCATGGGTTATGATATTGTGATATTATGAATGTATTATGTTAAAATGGAACACATATTTATGGTTTTTATTGAGTAATAGGTGGACAAAAATTATATATACCTCCATTTCATTAGGAAGTTTTTTATATCTCATGATATATTTATGGGATAAAAATTGATTTGGTTTATCCCCTTTGAGAAACAAGTTAATAGTCTTGATAGACTATTGAATAAAAGTAGATGCGGTCGATCCACTTTGGGAAACAGGTAGGGATTTCTAATATACATTTAGAAGAAGGTTATTAGGGATAATCCACTATGATTTTTTGTATCTATAATTTTCCTTCACATATGAAATGGTATTTATGATTATGATTGAGCAACACATTTTTGACATAAACGTTTGGTTCTTGATTGAATTATGATATTTTATCACACTTATGATTCGTGTCTTTTGAATGGATGTTGTTTTATTATAGAAATTAGGTTTATAATCTATAATATATAGGCTATGAAATTTGAATGTTATATTGGTGATCAAATACCATTATTATTATATTATTCTTTTATATGATCAATGACTAATAGGTACCATGGTTACCCTTAATGATCATTTATGCTCTTCATTTCTTATGTTTCTTTTCCTTGGGATATGAAGAAATATTTATGTACATTATATCTATAAATATTAGTTTGTGGGAATATCTTAATAAGACATATTAATGATCATTCATGAAATAATAATAATTTGTATCCATTATACAAATACAATAAACCATTACAATCCTTAGGTGATTATTTTTGAAAAGTAGTGAATATTCATTAAAAAGATATAATATTTATGTTTGAAAAGTATTGCTCTCTAAGACAGGCCTCTTAAATAACTGAATTAATTTAATTAATTATGCATTAAAATAATTTTCAGGTGACTTTTAATTTTTTTTATTTCCATATAATGTTCTATTTAATTCATTTATTGTATATTTTATTCTCTCCATGGACACTTAAGGTTGTTCATTCAATTCCACCAAAACTATTACAGTATGTTGACCGTGATCAAAGGACTTGAAAAATAGTTTAATAATATATTTATATATTTATATATTTACATTCCCTTTATCTATGTTGTAGTATATAATTAATATAGTTCATTATATTGTTGATAATTGATTCATATTAATAAAAGTGTCCAGGTATGCTCATTTTAAGTGGTTAATTTTTAGGATGTCCATTTTTTCAATATTTTTATAAGAATGACCTCCTAAAATTTCCAATATCATATCCATATTATAAATATAATATATATTAATTAAATGTTTTTTGGAACCATTCATGTTTAAAGGTAATGAAAAATTAATTATGTCATTTCATGGAGACAAAAGCTCACACATAACAATGGAAACATTTTCATTTTTTAAGAAATGTGAGGAAAATAGATAATAATTTTTCAAACAATATTATAATAATTAAGTATGATAGGGAAAATATAATCATTATAATTGGATGGTTATATAATATTTTAATATGGTGGAAGATAATATAAAACTAGTAATAAATTGGTTAAAATGATTACACCTTCCTTATATATCCTTCTTTAGTCATATCCTTAAGACATTATATATTATTATTTTAGTGATACAATAACCTATAAGATGTTAGAAAGGGAGTTAAATAGTGACTTTTTTAGGTATTGGTTATGCTAATATTCTCAAAGCATGCGCAGGTGTGGGGTGGTAAAGGGCTCCTTTTATATATGAAAGGCATGACACACTTGTAAATACCCGTTTTCATAATGTATAATAAATCTCATAATCAAGTAATATGGATCCATATTAGATTAATTCTTAATATGGGAAATGGAATGTCATGAATCCACTTATATAATAAAATTGGGATATTTTATTATAATTGTGGACTAATTCCTTAGTTGAATAATGTTTTTATCCTCTTTAAACTTTATAATGGTCAATAATTATTTCCATGGTAGTTTATTTTAATGAAAAAATTGAAATTATCATTATTAAAAAAATTTAATATGTCGTTTCCATGTAAAAAAATTATTATAATCAAATTTTGATGTTATAAAAATTAACTTTAATATATAACACATAACCCGAAAAACCCAATTTTTTAAAAAACATTATATTTAAAAATAAAAGTAATTTACTCTTATTCCCTGTATAGTAAAAATAATTAAACATTATTTAATTGAATTTACGTAATATATTCCCAATAACTGTATTTTAAATTATACATATATACTAATTAATTTAACTTATTAACATAAAAATACATTTCACACATAAACATGGTTTCTTAAAAAATTACCATATTTACCTTTAAAAGATTTTGTCATCATCTATAACAAACTGATAAAAAATTTGTAATTTATTATTAATTTTATTTCATGTATGAGAAAATAAATTTTAATAAATTTTATACTTTTTAAAATAAAAATTTATTTTTTAAAAAAATATAATATTATATAAATAAAACGTTTTTAAAAAATAGTTTTTGTTTTACCATGTTTAATTAAATTCAAAAATAAATATTTACTTTATTTATTTTTATTTTTTTTAAATTTTCATCATTTTATTTTCATAAATACTTTATATCCATATCATTATTTGAATGTAAATACATTAATATAAATTCATATTTAATAAAAATATCATATATATGAAACTAATAAATAATAATGAAAATTTTTATGCTAATAATTACATGTCTATATATCATAATTAGTAATCAAAATGACCACTTATGACCCCTTTATAAGATATAAGTGTAAGATAAGCAGTGCAAGAAGTTGCATGATATGGTTTATCTAGGGTGAATCACATAGTGCCTTATATGAAATTGAACTTCATCTGTTTATGACTTCTCTCAAGTGGTTCTTACTGATGTTCAACATGGGATTGGCCCTTGAAAAACCATAGTGATGTTATATACATTATTTTCATGGATAAATGAGATTCTAAAGAAAGACATATACCGTTTGATTTTATATCTTCACCATAATATATAATTCTAATTATTCAATTACATCTATTTTATATCATTAATTTAATGGTCATTTATAACAATCATATTTTATTATTTTATCTTATTAATATATGATGGTCCATTTTAGAACCTCACTGCCTGTGAATCAATCCTTCAATCAAACAATAATTATTTTTTAATAAATATATACTAAATTCATGGGATGGTAAGTTATAAACCATAAAAATAATTTTTTCCTCATAATATTTTATATTTTCATATTAGATAAATAGATATTTTTTGAATAACATTGAAATATATATCACCAGAAATTCAAATATTTATTTCAATCTATGATGCCTCATAATAGACATGATCAATAAAATACAATTATATAATGCTTTAAAATGATTCCAAATTCTTATATCTCCTTTATCCATTCATAATATTTATATCATGATTTCATTTTATGTTGATAAAAATTATATTTTTAAAAAATCCTCCGGCTTGATAATTTATTTTTAAAAAAACTTTTCAATTGTTTTTCATAAAACATTGGGATATTATTTTAGATTAATTTGATTAAATAAGGTTTGGTGCTTATGATATTTAAAATTTTCAAACAATAAGAGATGAAATATGTTTATTTAAGGTTACCATATATTTAAAATGAATAGAAGACTTCATATAAAAACTCGGGGCTCCTAATACATGGAAATTACATCTTTTTAGATGAATATTCATTTCATTATAGAAACACATTCCTTAGGACTGTAATAGTTTATTGCCTTTGTAAAATTCTAAACCATTAATATAAATTGGTTGATGAAATTAAACAACTGCAATAGTGTAATAATACTTTGGTACTCCTACATAAAATTTTTCTTCACAGCCTAGGGAAAGGAAATGTTGGAAAGGGTGGGCTCCAATATATAATAATGGTAAATAAAGGATATATGTAATCATAACATGAACATAAGGGTATAAAAAATGTGAATAAAAATAGAAGATCATACCCTTCATTCCAAATATCATAATATTGAGTCATGACATAAAAATTGGCACTTTATAAGAAACAAATCATAAGATAATCAATATACATGAGTCATGAGATCATAATAGTTTCATAAGACCTAGACATGTAGAATACACACTAGATTATAACATCTTGATCATTTAAAAAAAATAGGGTTTCTTATTAATTAATGTACAAAAAATCAATTCTTCACATAAATGTATGGACATGAAACCAAGTAAAGTTATAACATTATTAAAATGTAATCATGTTCTCCCATTAAATTGTGTACATGTAATTATCTTCGCGTATAACATCATAGTAGTCATGGATCATTTCCAATGATATCTTAGTGGATTGCGTTAACTCCCCAGATCTTCTTAGTAGTCCAAGTTCACTCCTAAAACCATATTAGTTGTTAAGGTTCACTCCCATGTTCATTTAATAGACAAAATCCCCTACAAGACTAGTTTCACTCCCCATTCTAGCCATGTCAATCTCATGATATATAAATCATTATCCAATGCATTGGGGGAGAAAAATTTCCCACTCATCCCATAATGAAATCAAACCTACATGATTCATAGATTCATTAAAATTCATCACACAATAAACCATAAAATTAAATGGGTATTAAATGCATTTCATCATATCATAACCCCTGAAAAGAATTTTGATTTATGAGAGTTTTATAATGGTCTAAACTATGTAAGAGAAAAGAGGGTCATAAACATCATGTAATCAAAACATAAACCCTTAAAAGAAAAAATGTGAATGGAATTCTGGGAAAATATCCCCAATAATGAATAGGTATCACCAACATATGTCGTATTATATAGAAAATAATTTTTGAAATATATTTTTGAAACATTTCTTCCAGAAAATACACTATTCATGTTGAAAACGCTTTAAAAATGTTAATAAATTTCTAAAACATTTTTCCAATGAAATCAACATTAAAAAATTTTAATTTTCAAAAAATTTTGAAAAAAATATTCTAAAAAAATAATCATTTTAACATGAAAAGTACTATTCAAAAAAATGGTGGTCATGATGGTGGAAAAATTCGTACACGTCAAACATTCCTTCTACACCGTAAAAAGTTTAGAAATGTTACATGATCAGAAAAAAAAGAATATTAATTTATAAACCATTTTTTAAAAGGTAAACCACGGGTGAAATTTTATTTTAAAAATAAAAGAAAATATGATATTATTTTTTAAAACATTTTTTGAAAACATGGTTTTGATAGAAAATATATTTCTGACCGAAGAGAAAAATAAAGCCTAATTTTCCAATGAAATGTTTCAATATTATCTTATTTACCAAAGAGTGTAATTATGGATATATTAAAATAATATCTTATGAATTACTTTATAAGAATAAAATTAATAATATATATTGATATATGGGTCTTTATTTTTCATCAATTGAAGCGTAATCGTAAACAATCATGATAAATAATGAGATTGTAGCAATAAACTCTTCAAATTTTGGGAACATTATATCATAATAAACATGACATATTAACATTAAATAAGTCTTAAAATATAATTAAACATTTTAATTTATTATATATCTTGTAAAAGGGTTATTATATACTCCTCGTTGAAGAATATATTCATAAAAAAACATATATATCAATGAACAAATATTAAGACAATTATTAACATTCCACTATGGTAAACTTTTAACCATAAACCCCAGAAAAAATAGATCCTAAAATGTATATTTAAATCCAAATATTTATAATAAGAAGAATCATATTGTAAATACATGGTCATTATGTGCACCACATACAATAAATAGATAGTGAACATGGTTTGTGTCTCATGGAAAATAAAAGTGAGACAAAAATCCATTATTACTATTTTAACTTTTGAATAATGATATTTATTAAATAATAACCTCAATTAAATTTTTAATATTTAGAAATAAATTTATTTCAAGACATAATGTTCCATAGGGTAGTATATACCACAAAAAATAAACGATTGTTGAATACAGAATAAGTCTCCCAGAAATAAAAGCTACACCAGAAATCCCCTTACCTAAAGTCTTGACTTCCTTTGTATATGTTCAAAATTCATGTATAATAAATATAATTATATTATAAATATATTATTAAACCATATTCGTGTGTATTTATTATATAATATTTTGTTTTCTTATGAACATTTTATTACCAGTTGATTAACAATTCCCTGTTAAAGTTATGGTTCGGGTAATGACCACTATGTTTTTTGTATTAGTTTTAATTTGTTAATTTTCCTATTAAATTTATCATGATTTAATCATATTAGTAATTATAAACATGATATAAATATCTTATATATTCAATACATTTTTATTTATAATGAATCAAAAAAGTTAGAGGTTTAAAATAAAATACAACGTACGTGGAGATAGTATGATGTACATACATATGTATGTTGTTTCTATTTTCATGTCTAATTGATTGAAGTAAAGGTATATGAGATTTTACTAGTCCAAATAAATTTTAATTTTAATTATTTAACATATTTTAATTAAATGTGACCATAATACATTCCATGTAAATATATAATTAATCCTATCACTTTCATAAGGCGGTATTCAAGACATCCACAGATGTTGTTATCGTATTCTCAAAAAAATGAAAGCACAATGTAGGGTTTATATAATAAATCTAGTAGCATAAATTAATAATAAATATCATACATAAAATAAAAAAATATTTTTTACATCATTCTACCCAACCCATATAAGTTGTATTGAAAGAACGAATGACTCCGGTTCCTGAGGGGCTAGGAAGTCGTACACATAAACAATTATTGTGTATCTCATTTGATAAATTTTTCTAATGTTTTTGGTCATAACCTTAACATAAATAAATATAAATGTATTTTAGATACCTATGTAATTATATATTCAAGCTATAAAATGAAATTAAGGGGTTTGTGAAATAAAGGAAAAGTGTACTCATTGATGAATGCTGGCTCTTCTTGGGGTAACTCTTTTTGGATTGCACTGAAGTACTTCCATGTATTAATTTATGAAAAATATTTAGGATTACAGGATGATTCTTTGGAATTTGGGAATATATTTTGATAGATATTATCTGAAAAAAATGTTTGTATAAGAGTGAAGAGTGGGGGAGAGTTGATGTCCTTTTATAAGTGGGGAAAGGCTACACATGGAATTTTTGAATAGAAGTTATGTGAGCCCATGAGATATACTAAAAATATGATTTCACAATACAAAAAAATGATATACCTAAATTTTAATGGAATAAATAAGTCTATAATTTGGATTTGGAATATTTTTGGGACATTTCTACAACTTATTTTTAATGTTTAGTTCCTTATTAAACTCTATTTTCTCATAATCATCGTGATTAATAATATTATTTGTTAAGAATAATTTTTATAAAAAATTATAATTTCATTATTATAAATTATAATTTATTCTATTATAAATATGTAATCCATTTTTACATTGTAAATTCATATATGTGGAAGAAATTAATTTAATATTAATCCGGTAGTTGTAGAGAATAAACTAGTTTTTAAAGTGATAAATGTTAAATAGTTTGAAATGTTTTTATATAAAACGTCAATGTCTCGACCCGTCCCCCAGGGCCTGTGTCGTGACTACCCCAATCCCGCCTTCCATAGGCCCAGGGCTAGCGACTAGAACCAAAGGTGTAAATCCCTATGATAGGAAGGCATTGCCTTTATAAAGTGTAGACACACACAACAGAGTATGAGTTGGAAGTAAAACACTGAGAAAAAATCTATAAAAAGGAGTGTTGAAAAGTAAAAAGGGTCCAGAAATACAAGCCCAACAAAAATGTACAAGTACAACTGAAAAAAGATGGAAAACAGCTCCTGGATCGTCCACAATGTATCCTACCTGAAGGGTATGTACAAATAGACTCCTAAGCACTCCATGTCAATCAGTCTCTTTTGGGTGCCGACTCATCGTGAAATCCACCTTTGGGTACCGTCCACTCTTGTTACGCAGATCCTCAGTCAGTGTTGTCCGTCGTTTGCAACCCACACAACGAGGTGTGGGAAAAGCCCGTGCAGGGGTGAGTATAACGATACTCAGTAGTGACCTCAAAACCCTCAAGGTCTCACAAAATCCAACAAACATAAACCACAATGTTTGAAATCAACAGATAACCCCACATAGGTATATGACCATTTATATACCTATGTTATCAAGTAATCCATCTCAATCATGAGGTAAACACAAAAGTTAATAACTCAACTCAACGAGGATTTTTTTCTTTGGATAATATCAATCTCAATCCTTAGCTTCTGGAGAAATCCTCCTCTATCGAGTACAGTGGGCCTGCCGCGTCACACAGAGGCGGTTCCTACTAAATTGGACTGCTGAGGTACTCCTCTTATTGAGTACCTTTGATCTGTTGCGCTCACAAAGGAGAACTCCCCACCATGGGTCTGTTGCGCTAAAATAGAGGTGCTCCACCTCGAATACTGATGAGGTACTCCACGTGTTGAGTACCATGGGTCTGTCATGCTCACATAGAGGCACTCCCCACCATGGTTCTGCTGCGACCCCAAGGTGGTCCCCACTGGGCTAGTCAAATCACTCTGTGACGAATCAGTCAGCAGTCGTCAAGTCTCAGCCATCTACTAGGTTCTTGAACAATTTCCTACTCATCTCTAGATGATCTGCTCCACAAGTTACCCATCGATACTCCAACTCTCACAAAGTATCACTTGGAAGTATCTCAAAGGTTTTCCACGTCATAGAGGTCTCAACGCAACAGACGGTGCATCAATCGGATGCCCGGTCTAGGAGTTATTAGCTTTTTAGTCCCGGGGTTTGGGTGGATTCGTGTACGATCCGACCTGACCGAAACTAAACTAAACCCATAAATCCAATGGGGTATACTCAAAGGGACTGTCGCGCTCCATGAAAGCCAGCACCACTGACGTTTCATCAAACGGATATCGGGTGCCAAAGATATGGCCAAAGGAAGTAAAGGGGGTCAGTAATGGGCCTAGGCCCGGTCCGAACTGATCACACCAACTCGGCCCAACCTAGACTGGGCCGACCTGGTCTAGGTCAACCTAGTCATACCCTCTTGGTCTGACCTAGCCTTGTTGTGTGGGTCAGCTCGCTTGGTTTGTCCTGGTCCGCTGGGCCCGGCCCAGCGGACTGCGTGGGTGGTTCGGCCAGGAGGCCAGGGCCGGTTCGGCCAGCGCCGTGAGGGGCGCGGCTCAGCTGCTCGGCCTGGGAGGTCGTTAGGGTGCCAGAAGGGTTCTGGGAGGCCTCATAGGGAAGGGACAGGTCGGCGGGGCACCGAGAAGGGCACAGTTAGGCTTGTAGAGCACAAGCAGCATACGGGCAGGCGGTGGGGTGCGGGTAGGCCGGTGGGGCACACAGTGAGTGTGCGGGCAGGCCGGCGGGGCACGCGGGCAGTACGCGGGTAGGTTGGCGGGGCGCGCGGGTAGGCTGGAATGACATTGGGCATCACACTGGCAGGACGGTAGGGCTCGCGGGCACTGCACGGGTGGTCCGGTGGGGCACGCGGGCCGGTGTCCGGAGGTGGTAGGGCAGGCCGGTTCGGCGCGGCTCGGGCAAGCGCCAGCGAGCGGTGTTCGGCCAGGAACACCGGTGCACCGTGGGGGCGGCGCGGTTTATGGAGTTCCTGGGAAGCGTGGCCTTGGTCATTGGCACCTCCGTCGCCTCGTTGCCTCTTCTTCTCCATGATGAAAGAAACTTCACAAAGTGATCGGTGGAGGGAGTCAGGCCGTGTTAGTTTGGCCCGCACCATCCGCATTTAGGGATGATAACAATTGCTTCAACAAAGAGGAAGAAAGTTGAACATAAATTTTTTACAATTCATCACATCGATTCTTTTTAAACGAAGATGAGAAAAATTAAATGAATAATACTCAAAGTAAACCCCCTACATTTGATCGTTTCTTGATGATGAAGTCACAGGAAGAAGATGATGTTTTCGTCATTCTCCGTGTTCGCCACACACTTTCAATCCAAGCTCGTGCTTCGGTTTGTTGTCAATGATAAGGAGGGAAGATCGATCAAATATGTCCCTCATCAAAGGCGGTTCCGAAGAAGAAATTCTAGGAAGATCATTTTTTTCGATTGTGTTATTTGATGGAAGCGTTCTTCGTTGGGAGCCTTCTCCCAATATTTCTCTAAAGTTCCTCCATTCTCTCCAATCCACCCAAAATGAAAATCATAGTCAAATAAGAGATTAGGATCAATTATGTTCATTGGAATAAATTCAAATTGAGTGATTTAATTAAATGAGACGACTCGTTTAATTAATGGGGTGGAGTTGGAATAACAATTCAATTTTGAGAAATAAATTAAGTGGCTCCACCTAATTAATGCATGAGAGTTTTCAAAGATTAATTAAGGGATGTAAAGTGGATCTCTCTCATTAATGAGGGATAGTTGAGAGGTCATAATGTCCTCTCTCAATAGGGGGTAAAGCCCCATGTGGACCCCACATCATAACCTCTCGCGGGAGGTTATGTTCAGGTGGGCCCCAACACCATAACCTTTTATGGGAGGTTAAGGTGCGGTGGTCCCATCTCCAACTGCTAAGAGTAGGTTTCAACTACTAGTCACCCACATGGTATCTCAAAAAAATAAAGTGTTAGCTTACTTTATTTTATTATTTTTTTTAGAAAATCGAAAAACTAACTTCAATTCTCAACCTACAGCCGTCGAGGATGAATTATTCTTAAGCGAAAACCGGTGTAGCGGGTTCAAAGGTGCCTTCGGATTTTTTCCACATACTGGTTCAAAAGTTGTAAAATCCCACTCATATGTTTACTGAACGTACCCGAACAAAACTTTAGAAATTGATTCCGGACACACCGGGCCTCTAAATCATGCGCCGTAAATTTTCGCAGACTCATAAAATTACGATGTATTTACGAAAAAAACTTTACACAGAAATTTAGGGTCTTCACATTCTCTCGACCTCAGGGCTTTACATCCCTGTAAGCTACAACTTGAACTAAGGGAACAAAAGGGGGTACTGAGCATGCATCTGAGCCTCCCACTCCCATGTGATCTCTTGGAGGTTCTTGTGCTACCAGCGAACACACACTAGAAGTATCGACCATCCATGTAGGACCCGCTCCTCTTGATCCTCAATCTCTACTGGAACCTCCGTGAAAGTCTCCCCTTCATCGACATCCAGCTCAACATGGTTGATGATGTGGGAAGGGTCAGTCATGTATCTCCACAACTGAGATACGTGTAAGACATTATTCACCTAGTGAAACTTATGTGGAAGAGCCAAGTGGTAAGACACCTCACCTACTATGTTGAGGACATGGAAAGGTTCGACTAATCTTAGAGATAGCATGCCTCCTTGACCAAATATCCATAGAACTCGTCGATGTGAGACCCGTAGGAATACATGGTCACCATCCTCGAACTGCAGAGGCCTCCGTCTAATGTCATTATAGGACTTATGTCTGCTATGTGCTGCCTTCATCCGCTCCTGGATGATTTCAACCTTCTCCGTGGTAGCTCGTACCATCTTTGGTCCCACTAGTGCTAACTCCCCTAGGTATGTCCAGCACAAAGGTGAATTGCAAAGTCTCTGATATAACGCCTCAAAAGGTGTCATCAATATGATGGAGGGATAGTTGTTGCTATAGGATAACTCCCACAAATGTAAGTGATCCTCCCAACTGAGACTGAAGTCGAGGACACATGCGCAGAGCATGTCCTCGATAGTCTGAATGGTCTGCTTAGTCTTACCATATGTTTGAAGATGGAGGGTGGTTCTCAGACGAAGTTGTGTCCCAAAAGCCTCCTGGAACCCCATCCATAGCCGATAAGTAAACCGTGCATCATGATCGGAGACTGTAGAGACCCAGAGATTGACGTACATGAACATTACATTACTTTTGCGGAATACTTAATACATAACAAAAACCAAAACTCAAGGACGGTAATAGTTTAGTGTCTTTGGAAACTCGAAACACAATCTTCTAATCGTGGTGTAAGATCTTCAACTTCTCCCATAAATATCTTCCCCTTTTGTTTTCATACCTAAAAACATTCTTTATATCCTGGGAAAAGAAAACTTAAAAAGGGTGAGCTCAAATGACCAGTAAGGGTAAACATAGTGAACATAAAACAATCCATAAACATTTGAATGCAAAAACTTGAACATAAAATCTAAACATCAAAATCTTGAGTAAAGACATAAATCATGGAATTACGTAAGGCATATATCATAAAGGAACCTCAATCATGATAAAATAGAAATGGAATAAAACATGTAATTGTAGAAAACCATTAATCCCAACATATGATTTCCATATTAGCTAAGGCATTGCTTCCAAGACCATCATAGTGGACAATGTCCCTTACTAAATCGAGTTCACTCCTCATTCCAGTCCTGTATCACTGAACCAGATTAACATGTCATTCCAGCCATGTCTATCTCATTATATATAAATCTTTACCCAATGAATTGAATATAGATATGGGTCCCACACATCTTATAATGAAATATTTCTTATGTGTGCCACAACATAAACATAAATCATTCATCATAACCCAAAGAATAAAATGGGTTGCATAAACATCATCCCATCATAACATAATCCATATAAAACAAATGGATATCATTTCATCATACGAAAATTGAAACCATGTAAATCATAGGGACATTATACTTGAAACATACACATATGAAATAATGTCATCTTATATGGAAAATGGTGTTGACAAATCACTTGAATGTAATTCTTGAGGAAAATATCCTTTCTTCTTTGAAATAATTTTCTTTTCAAAAAATGCAATGTAATTTTAAAAGAAAATGGTTTTGTTTCATATATTCATGAAATATTATAGAGGAATCATTATGTAAATACGGCGTTATGAAATATTAAAAATCCGTTCACGCCGTATAAGAAAAAAAAAATTCTCCTCATACTTTTAATGGAAAAGTCAAAAAGTTCCACGAATGGTAAACAAATGAAAAATTTATTCCATAACAAAAAGTAAAAGTCAAGGAGGGGTAAACATGACTTTAAAAATACATGTAAAAATATTAAACACCTTATTAAAAACATTTTTATGGACATGGATAAAAAATATAACGCCAGTAAATACTTTCGTATATGAAATCTCAGATTAAAATGAGATTGAAAAATTATCCCATACCATTTGTCTGATATGCTTCGTATGTATCCGAACCTCCTGTATAATGATTTAAATAATGTCATTGACTTATTAATGAATCATATTCATTGTTATGATATCATATATGGTTCACTTATGACTTTATGTTACCCGTTCTTTTGTAAATTTCATGTTAAAGCAGCGTTTTGGGTAGAATCGTTTCATTTATCGTACATGTTTCAACATGTTTTTCTTGATATTATTACTTATATCCTGGTATACATAATTCCAGAATGTAAAAAAATATTTATATATAATATATATTCAGAATATAAATATATATGATAGATCGATAAATGGAATGAAATACCCTGTTCATGGAGACGGTAGGTCGTACGTACGCATGAACATTGTTTTCATTTCCTTATTGAATTAAATGGAATTAAGTAAATGAAACATATATGTACATAAATCCAGTATCATTATTTTTTAATATCTTTCATGATTATTTATTATATATACTTTACAATCATACTTGAATGGTGAATCATGGAAAATGAATCTCATCGCGTTCGTGGAGATGGTAGTCCGTACGTACGCACAAGCGATGATATCATTTCCATGATCGTGGAATTGTATTAAAGTGTATGAATAATATTTCAGAATAAATATAACTTTAAAATAATAATATATAGTTATTTATTTACACCATTATACCCATCCAAGTATGGTGGTGGTGGAAAACAGATTACACCGCAGCGTGGAGACGTTATTCCGTATGTACGCACGAGGAGTGATTTCGTTTTCCTTAGTATGGATAGAAGATGAAATAGGGTTATTTCATATTTTTAATAACATATCATTATTTGAGTGATAATGATGTTATTAATTTATGATTAAACCAATAAAGAAGAAGTAGTATAAGAAGAAATAAATTGGAAAGAATCGGTAAAGGATATTACCTCTTATTTGACGCGCCTCATCCTAACCTCATCTTAAGGCACTAGAGTTGATATCTTGAGGAGACTAGAACCTCTATAATGTTTCAAGGAAAGTTGAGAAGGAAAATGTTCAGGGTTTGGCCGAGCTTGAAGGATCAAAATTGTGTAAAGAGAAGAGGTATGAGGTTTCCTTTTATAAGGGAGGAGTGGGGAAACTTTGGAAACCTCAAAAATATTAATTAATAATAAATTCAAACCCCACATACAAACATCCAAAATGACTCAAATCCGAACATAGATGAGATAGGGTTGTAATATCATCAACCAATAAAATTTATGCATGTTGGTAATTTATTTTAATCATTATCAACATGATTTATCCTTATTTAATCTATTTAATTTTATTGGTTATAAGATTCTAAATTTTAAATTATTATAAATAATTACTTATGTGTTGTGAATTGTTTTTTATTGGATTATTTATGAAATTTTAGACCATATATTTTTTAATTTATAATTTTTAAATATTTTTGTGATTTTTAATCAATTTTATATTATGTTATTTTTATATAATAACAACAGTGTCAATTTTGACACTATTCATTTATTTGAATTTAAATAAAATCCACACAGAAGAAATGTTCAAAATAAAAGATTTAATAGATTCATAAAATGTCATATTTTTCTATAAAATTAGTTGAGCAGATTAAATAGGTCATATATTATTTATTTTAATATTTTTAAAACCATTTATTTGATATTTCAATCAATAAAATAATTTCAACATCACCATTGTGTCACATTTAATGATAATTATTTAATCCCTAAAAATTCAAAATAAATTCACATGATGTAGATAATGTTATTATATTTCTAGAGACAATTCATTTTCAAAGTTTGATGAAGTTTATCACTTAATTAATATTTTTATACTTATAAGATTTAAGAGAGAGACATGTTGTCACTTTCTTTGGTTTTAATAATAATTAAATTATTTTAATTGTCACAAGTTCCTAAAATGAATATATTCCGACCATTAGGTGATATGGGTCTACTTTTAGTCATCCAATAGAATTTGGTAGGTGTTAGGGTAATTTTATAATCTTATTTTTACCCTTAATTTCCAGATTTACCTTTAACTACAGTAAATAAAAATTAATCGTAGTTACTATTCATAATATAAAAAAAATAAAAGTAACCTATTAACATATTTGGACCCACTAAATTCAAATATGGAATCTATTTTTCAAAATTCAAAGCACAGAAGTTGTTGTACTTAATTTTAAATTAATCTCGTTGTTAAGAGAACGAGTTTTAAAAGTTAAAACATTACCAATGATTTAAATGTTTTTACCTATGAATTCAATATAAAAATAAAGGTAATAACATATATTATATAAAATGGTAAAAATATATTCTATTTATACTTTAAAACCATTCAATATTATAATTTAACCATATAAATTATTGCGATGAAAAAAGTTGTTTTTAATTAAAATATTGCGTGTTTTTACTATTCATTAAAATGTGAATGTTATCAGAATAATATGAAAAATTTATACAAAGTAAAATTTTATATCCTTATTCTAAATAAGAATTTTATTTTATCAAATTGAACTTATAAACATGTCAAAAAATAAATTTAATGTGGGTGTTCCATCAAAAGGCGGCAAAAATGCTTATTTTAAAAAATACTTATTTTACCCGAGAATTTTATTTTGTTCTAATACCATGTTATATAAAATGTGTAAGATGAATTATAATGTCATAAAATTCAAAATGTAGATATTAATATTCATAACGGCTAGTTCATAATAATATTATAACAATATATTGTTGTTTAGTGGAACCTGATATTGTGTGCTACACACGCTATCAAAGAAGGTCGTGATTGTGTGTAATGCAATCCAAGTCAAGGTTGCGTGTAGAGAAAGCTCCCTTTGTTGTTGCATATAACATAATCAAAACTTATTCCATTTATACATTAAAAAAAAATCTATACATAATGTTGTATAGAATAATTTCTACAAAACAAACTTAAAATTGTGTGTAACAGGAGCCAAGAATAGTGTTGCATATACTGCAAGAAAATACCGTGTTGCCTATAGCACAAGATAATTTCGGTGTAGCATACAACATAAGACATCAATGAAATTATAAAGAATAATTCTCATGAAATCTCGGGTTGTTTCATTCTACCCCACTTAAAATGAATTTCGCTCTCGAAATTCATCGGGGTTATAAATGGTTTATTACTTGAAAGTATCTTTCATAGAAACCAACATCGTAAAAAGAAATACTAAAACATAATTTTAAAAAATGAACGTTAGAAACAAAAGGGATACAAAAATTAACTCATCACTTGGGTTCCCACATAGGAGAACAAAGGTGAAAATATGGATATGGAAGAGAAATCTAACCGTCAAGTTTTGATGGAGAGTGGTAGAGAACATGGCTATGAAAAATCCAACAGTCATATAGCCATAAAATTGTGATGATATATGGTACCATCTAATTCAATAGATATGAGGGCACTAGGACAACATTTTTGGTTTTGAAGATCAATTCCCTAATGTTAAAAAAAATTTGAATTAAAATAAATACTTACTTTATTTTGGTTCAATCTCACTGTTGTTTGTGCCTTAATAAATTTCCACATCATCTCTTAAAGAAATGAAGTTGAATTTGTCTTCCGTGAAGTGTTAGCAGATCATGTTATAGAATGACAATTCATTCCATCTGTCTCAAACACAAGGTTAGAAAAAGTTGTATACATAACTGAATCGTATGGTGAGATTAATCATATATTGTTCCAAAATGGACTTATAAATCATCTATCAAACAGTTTAATAAAATTAAACTAGTTTCTACTAACCAGGTAATTCCTGTAGGCTAGTGGTAGGTGATAAAGGCATGTCGCACTTCGGTTGTGGGTTTGATTCCTGCAACCTTGTCCGACGCGACGGGTTTTCACCCGTATTATGGGTTGTCCTTTTTCTAAACTATACTATTATAACATAACAAACAGTTCTAGCCTTAATAAATATGATCTGATGTCGAGCATAATCTATTTTAATCTTTAGGTTTATCCAAAATACTTCTGTCTAATCACATTGTATAAATACAACGATTACTATAAAGGTCATCTACCATGCATTGAATACAATCATTTATATTTCATATATCATAATATATATATATATATATCTTGTTGGTAACATTCCAAACATGTGAATTCCTTAATCATGTATTCTCTTGAAAAATGAATACCCATTAAACCTTAGTGAAAAAATGAATGTTGTCAAAAGTTAACACTTTCCACATACCAAAATCCCAAAAAATTGTATACTCAAATCATGATATCACATTGACTTATACCAGTCATGATCTCATTAATACTATCAAAGATCTCATTATCTTCATATCCTTTCATTATGCACATATCATCTACCTTCCAGATATATTTGAATAACCTTTCATGGCTACCGGTACTATTCATCACATGCTTTCGAAAACTCAAGGGAAGACAACAATGTAATAATCATTAGATTTTTCATTATTCCATTGTACCATACATTATTCTTGATAAACAAACAATCATTCCACTACCTTCTTAAACCATTGACTGAGATTCATCATTTCTGTCTTCTCGTATATCATTTGTAGTCTCTTTTTCATCATCAGAATAAATAATACCCATATGACCATGTTGATTCTCTTCATGAAATTTACCCTTAGATCACTTGATTGCATAATGCACGTACATTCTACATTTAAAACATTTAACTGTTGTTGATGTCATAGAAATGCCATTATCCTTGTCCATCGTGTTAATTGAACCTTTTCCTTCACAATTACTGGCCTTGTGTCCTTCTTTTCTACACCCAAAGCATCTTCCAGTTCTTTTGAAACATTCTCACCGATTCCTCTTACCATATGATTTACATGATGGAAATTGAACTTTCTTTCCTCTATGATCTTCATGAAACTCCATCTTTCTCATATTAGCTGAGTAAGGAAACTACCAATGTTGAGATTATTGATCATATTCTGAGATTGATGATTAGGCATAATAACGATTTCTGGACTTCCAAATCCCATTTCATTTGGTTTCTCATGAAGAATATCATTCCATTATCCATAATATCCTCCATTATCATGAATCTTCCTATTTCCAGCCATTTTCTAAAACCCAAAAATAATAGTGTGATAGGCAAAAATCATACAAGGAAAACAACATAATCAAGGGGAGTACATTCAATCTCTAACATCATAGGTTTAATCATAGGTTATTCACGATCGTTATCATAATTCTAGGATGGTAACCTATACTTATACATAACCTTATGAAAAACCGTATACATACCTTAGAAATATCTCTAGAGATCTCACTAAAGTTTTCGGATCCTAGTTTCCAAAGGTTAACTAAATCATTCCTCTGATACCAACTGTAGAGACCCAATGCTTGACGTACATGGACATTACATTACTTTTGTGGAATACTTAATACATAACCAAATCCAACACTCAAGGACTGTAATAGTTTAGTGTCTTTTGAAACTCAGAACACAATATTCTAATCATGGTAAAAGATATTCAATATCTCCCATAAAGATATTTCTCTTTTGTTTTATTACCTAAAACCTTTCTATATATCCTGTGGAAAAGAAAACATAAAAATGGTGAGCTCAAATGCTCAGTAAGGGTAAACATAAAGAACATAAAACAATCCATAAACATTTTAATTCAAAAACTTGATTATAAAATCTTAACATCAAAATCTTGATAAAAGACACAAATCATTGAAGAATGTAAGGCATATATCATAAAGGAACCTCAATCATGATAAAATATAATGGGAATAAAACATGTAATTGTGGAAAACCATTAATCACATGATATGATTTCCATAGTATCCAAGGCATTGCTGGCAAGACCATCTTAGTGGACAAAGTCCCTTACTGAATCGAGTTCACTCCTCGTTCCAGTCCTCTATCACTGAACCGGATTAACATGTCATTCCATCCATTTCTATCTCATGAGATTTAAATATTTACCCAATGAATTGGAGATAGATATATGTCCCACCCATCTCATAATGAAATCATTCTTACGTGTGACACAATATAAACATAAATCATTCATCATAACCCAAATAATAAAAGGGGTTTCATAAAAATCATCCCATCATAACATAATACATATGAAACAAATGGATATCATTTAATCATACAAAAATTGAAACCATGTAAATCATAGAGACATTTTACATGAAACATACATATATTAAATAATGTCATCTTATATGGAAATTGGTTTTGATAAAATACTTGAAATGAATTCTTGGGGAAAATATCATTTCTTTTTCAAAATCATTTTATTTTCACAAAAAGCAATCCAATTTTTAAAGAAAAGGATTTTGTTGAAAATAGTGATGAAATATTGTAGAGGAATCTTTATGTAAATAAGGCGATATAAAATCATAAAAATATGTTCACGTGATATATGTTAAAAAAACATTCTCCTTGTATTTTTAATAGAAAATTCAAAAAGTACCACGTAAGGTAAACAAAAGAATGATTCCTTCCATAACACAAATTAAAAGTCAAAGAGGGGTAAAAATGACGTTAAAAATCCATATAGGAATATTAAACACCATATTTAAACATTTTTATGGACATGGATGAAAAATATAACCCCAGTAAATTCTTACGTATATGCAATCTCGGATAAAAATGAGATTGCAAAATTATCCACTACATTATGTCCGATATGATTCTCATGTATCCGAACATACTGTATAATGATTTAAATAATGTCATTGAATTATTACATAATCATATTCATTGTTATGATATCATATATGGTTCAATTATGACTTTATATTACCCGTTCTTTTTTAAATTCCATGTTAAAGAAGCATTTTGGGTAAAATCGTTTCATTTATCATATGTGTTTCGACAAGTTGTTCTTGATAATATTACTTATATCATGATTTAATTAATTACAGAATGTAAAAAATGATTTATATATAATATATATTCATCATATAAATATATATGATAGATCGATAAATGGAATGAAATACACAGCTCATGGAGACGGTAGTCCTACATACGCATGAACGCTGTTTTCATTTCCATATTGATTTAAATGAAATTAGGTAAATGAAACAAATATGTACATAAATACAGTATCATTATTATATAAGATCTTTCATGATTATTTGTAATATATACTTTATAATCATTTTTGAATGGTCAATCAATGAAAATTAATCTTATCGTGTTCGTGGAGACGGTAGTCCGTGCGTACGCACGGGTGATGATATCATTCCCAAGATCATGGAATTGTATTTAAGTTTATGTATAATATTTCAGAATAAATATCACTTTAAAATAATCATATATAGTTATTTATTTATACCATTATACCCATCCATGTATGGTAGTGGTGGAAAACAGATTACACCACGGCGTGGAGACGGTATTCCGTACATACACACACGCGGTGATTTCATTTTACGTAGTATGGATAGAAGAATAAATAGGGTTATTTCATATTTATAATAAATATAATTATATGATTGATACTGATGTTATTAATTTATGCTGAAATAAATAAATAAGAAGATGGATATGAATAAATAAATTGGGAAGAATCGGTAAAGGATATTACCTCTTCTTTGACGCGCTTCTTATTAACCTCCTCTTACGGAACTAGAGTTTGTATTTTGAGGAGACCGGAACCTATATAATGTTTCTAGGGAAGTTTATAAGGGAAATGGTCAGGGTTTGGCTGATCATGAAGGCTCAAAATTGCGTAAAGAGAAGATGGAGGAGGTGCCCTTTTATAAGGGAGGAGAGGGGCACCTTTGGAAACCTCAAAAATATTAATTTATAATAGATTCAAACCCCACATAAAAACTTTCAAAATGAATCAAATCAGATCATAGATGAGATAGTGTTGTAATCTCAACAAAAAATAAAATTTAGACATGTTGGCAATTTATTTTAAACATTATCAACTTTATTTATTCTGATTTAATCTATTTAATTTTATTTGTGGTTATAAGATTCTAAATTTTAAATTGTTATTAATAATTACTTATGTGTTGTGAATTGTCTATAATTGAATTATTTATGACATTTTCGACCATATAAATTTTAATTTATAATTGTTAAATATTTTAGTGATTTTTAAACAATTTATATATTATGTTATTTTTATAAAATAAAAAGTGTCAATTTGGCACTATTCATTTAATTGAATTTAAATAAAATCCACACCGAAGATATGTTAGAAAAAAAAGCATTAATAGATTCATAACATGAAATATTTATCTATAAAATTATTAGATCACATTAAATAGTTCATATAGTATTTATTTTAATACTTTTAATACCATTTATTTGATATTTCAATCAATAAAATAATTTCAACATCACTATTGTGACACTTTTAATAATATTTATTTAATACCTAAAAATTCTAAATAAGTTTACATGATGTTGATAATTTTATTATATTTCTATAGACTATTCATGTTATAAGTTTCATGATGTTTATCACTAAATTAAAATTATTATACTTATAAGATTAAAGAGATTGACATGTTGTCACATTTTTTGGTTTTAATAATAATTAAATTGTTTTCATGCTCAAAAGTCCATAAAATGAATCTATTCTGAACTTTAGGTGATATGGGTCGACTTTTTGTCATTAAATAGAATTTGGGCAGTTCTTAGGGTAATTTTATAATCTTATTTTTACCCTTAATTAACTGATTTAACTTTAACTACCGTAAATAAAAATTACCGTACTTACTATTCATAATATCAAAAAAGTAAAAGTAACCTATTTACATAATTTTGACACACTGAATTCAAATATGGATTCAATTTTTCAAAATTAATAACACAGAAGTTGCAGTAATTAATTTAAAATTAATCCCGTTGTTAAGAAAACAGTTTTTAAACGTTAAAACATTTCCAAAGATTGAAATGTTTTTACCTATGAATTAAATGTATAATTAATGGTAATGACATAAATTATATTAAATGGTAAAAATATATTATATTTATTATTTAGAACAATTAAATATTATAATTTAACAATATAAATTAATGCGATGAATAAAGTTGTTTTTAATTAAAATATAGCGTGTTTTTACTATTCATTAAAATATGAAAGTTATTAGAATAATATGAAAATTTTACCAAAGTAATTTTTAATATTATGATTCAAATGAAGAATTTTATTTTTTTCAAATTGAATTTATAAACTTGTAAAAAATTAAATTTAATGTGGGTGCGCCATTAAAAGGCAGCAAAACTGCATTTTTCGAAAAAAAACTTATTTTACCCGAAAAATTTATTTTGTTCTCATACCATGTTATATAAAATGTGTAAGATGAAATATAATGTAATAAAATTCAAAATTTAGATACTAATATTCATAAAAGATAGTTCATAATTATTTTATAATAATATATCGTTGTTTAGTGAAACCCGGTATTGCGTACTACAAACGCTATCGAGGAAGGTCGTGATTGCGTGTAATGAAAGCCATGTCAAGATTGTGTGTAGTGAAAGCTCCCTTTTTTGTTGCATATAACATAATCAAAACTTATTTCATTTATACATCAAACCAAATATATACATAATGTTTCGTAGAATAATTCCTACAAAACGAACTTGAAATTGTTTGTAACACGAGCCAAGAATAGTGTTGTGCATACTGTAAGCTAATACGGTGTTGCGTATAGTACACGATATTTTTGGTCTAGCATAAAACACAAGATATAAATGAAATTAAAAATAATAATTCTAATTAAATCTCAGGTTTTTATAGAGACAATCTTCGTAGGTATACCATGTAGTCGCACAATCGTTTTCACATAGAGGCATCCCATTATCTCTACTGACCCCTGCTCTTTGATCGATAGGAAGTGGGCCGACATGGTGAGTCGATCAATGATCACCCAAATCGAGTGGTGACCCCAGGATGTACATGGAAGTCCTATCACGAAGTCTATGGATATCCCATCCCACTTCCACTTTGGAACCTATAATGGCTGAACCAGGACTGCCGGTACCTAGTGCTCTTACTTCACTTACTGATGAGTAAGGCATCGAGAGTCAAACTCTGCTACTGCCATCTTCATACCTACTCAGCAGTGCTATCGTCGAAGGTCCCAATACAACTTATCCACTCCTGGATATATCGCTAGAGGGGATGTGTGGAACTCCCTCAACACTTCCTCCTGAAGTGACACTGGTACCATTGTACATCCTATGAAGAGAATGACATTCCCCCCACCTTCAGAAAATTCATCAGGTGCATGTCCTATGGATATCTGAGCACATCAAGTCTCGTAGTCAGCGTCCTCATGTTGTACCTCCCTAACTCATTGTAGAAGTGGGGGAGTGACTGTAATAGACTGTAGAAAGGCTTATCCGTCTCTATCCACAATGGATATATGTAAGGCAGCCAGCTGCTCTGTCGTCGTTCCTAGAAGCTATATACCAGATCTTATGCTGAGTGAATCTTTTGTAACATTCCCCTTCCAAATAGTATAGACTATCTCGAGTTCATAGTCCTAGAGGAACTCAAGCCATCTCCAATATCTCAGGTTCAGGTCCTTCTGAGAGAAGATATACCTGAGACTCTTGTGATCATAGTACATGAAAAAATGATCTTCCATCAGATAGTTTCGCCACATCTTCAAGGCGAAGACCACTGATGCTAACTCTTGGTCATGGGTAGCCTAGTTCTGCTCATACTGTCTCAGTAGCCGAGAACCATATGTGATCCCTACTCGCTCATGCATCAGGACACACCTGATTTCGGTCCCTGATGTGTCATAGTAGACTATATACCCTATGACTTCCTCTAGAAGCCTTAAGATGGGGGGCACTAGTCAGCCTCTGTCTCAGCTCTTGAAAGCTATGATTCCATCTCTCCGACCACACTTTGGGTTTACCCTTCTTCATCCAGGCTGATTGTGGTGAATCAACTCTGTAAAAGCCTTGCACAAACCTCCGATAGTACCCAGCCAAACCCAGGAAACAATGTACCTCCATCACACTCCTTGGTGGATCCCAAGAATGTACTTCCTCAGTCTTCGCTGGATCCACTGCAACTCCAGCCTCAGAGATGACATGTACCAAAAAGTGAACCTCTCATATCCAGAACTAGAACTTTTAGAGCTTACTAAAATGTTGGTGCTCTCAGAGTGTGTCCAGTACTGCCCACAAATGGTAGGCATGCTCCTCCTCAGTAGACAAATAGATCAGAATGTCATCAATGAAGACTATGACAAAGCGATCGAGGTATGGATGGAAGATCATGTTCATGAGTCCCATGAACATTACTGGAGTGTTGGTTACACTGAAAGTCATATCCAAGAACTCTTAGTGGTAGTACCGACATCTGAAGGTCGTCTTCTGCACATCCTCGTCTCTAACTCAGAGCTGGTGATAGCCTGATCTGAGGTCAATCTTTGAGATCCATCGTGTTACCTTCAGCTGATCAAAGAGGTCATCAATACTCGAGAGTGGGTGCCTGTTCTTCACAGTCACCTTGTTCAGGAAACGGTAGTCGACAAAAAGCCTCCCGATCCCATCCGCCTTCTTGGTGAATAGAATCGGGGCTACCCAGGTAGAGACAATGAGCTGGATGAATCCCCTCCCCTATAGGTCCTCCAGTTGTACCCGCAGCTCACGAAGCTCAGTGCCAGCCATCTGATATGCTGTTGTAGATATCAGTGTCGTCCTGGGGTACATGTCAATGTAGAAGTCCACCTATCTGTGAGGAGGAAGTCCTAGAACATCGTCAGGGAAAAAATCCACATATTGGTCCACCACTACAGGATAGCTCAGACACTCCACATCAACTCCTCCGAGGGTAAGACAGACCAACTGATGATTGATCAGCTACACCATCCTCTGAGTAAGTTCGTATTGTGCTGAAAAGGCTTCATTCTCGCCGGTGAAGGTGAACCTTGTCCCATCTATTTGGACACGCTGCACTTTGTGCATAATAAATTCAATCTGAGCATGGACTGTAGGAAACCAGTCCATACCAAAGATGTTGTCGTAAGGCCTCGACGCCGCTATGAGGAGATCCTAGCAGAATCTCTCACCTCCTAGAGTAAGCTCACACTGCCGGCACCAGTGTGTAATCATCGATTCTGATCCCGTAGGAGTCTCTAACCATAAGGATCGAGCCAATGGCTCCATCAGAATCTTCGAGCTCCGAACGAGGGTAGTGGAAATGATCGAGTGACTGTCACCTATGTCTATAAGAACTACGGATATAGTGGATTATACAAAGATCATACCTCAAATCATCTATAGAGTGTCGTGATCGTAGGCCTCAGCTGCCTGGAACTGAGCTCTCCTCTGTCCACCTGCTCTCTGAGGTCTTTTGGGACCTCATAGTGGTGGTGGTGGTGGTAACACCTCGAAACATCATCCAACGCCACATGCACTAGAGGATCCTCTTCCACTGCCTGATCCTTATGGAATGCCTTGATCGAACCTCTGCCTCTTCCTGGGAGGTCCCTCAACTATCTGCGGATCATCTGAATGACGGGTTGGGCAGTCACGAGCCGTGTGACCATGCCCGCCACATGAGTAACATTGTCTGCTCCTGGCAAGCGTGTATCTACACCGGGTGCCCCATACAACTGATCATGAGTCATGCTGTCGTCCACCTGTGGGTATGGTCCCCTTGGACCTCTGTGTCATCTTTCTACTGCCATCTTTAGAAGACTTCGTTGCATGTCGACTTGTGGTGGGTCTCACTACTGGAGGCTGCTCAGCAAGGAAACTCTCCACTAAGAGGGATCTCTCCAACACCCCCGCCTGCGTTGGGATGTTGAGTGAGATCACTGAAGCTATGATCTCTCTCTTGAGTCCCTGCTCGATGGTATGGGCCCTGAAGAATGGGTCCCGCACCATATCTGTGGACTAGCCTAAGAGGTCAGTGAACCTCGCTGAGTACTGAGCTACTATCATGATACCATATTATAGATGCAGTAGCTCTTGTATCTGCACCGCACGAAGGGTGGATGGGAAAAACTCTCCCTAAATTAAGCTCTTGAAGTCTATCTATAGTAGCATCATCTCGTCATGAACATGGAGCATCAGGCTCCACCATCTACCTAATACTGCCTGAAGGAAACTCGCGACAAGGATTACAGTAAGGTCTGCTGGTGTCCCTACCATTCTGAAGACTCTCACCACAGCCTCCTGCCTATCCTCAGTTGGATGTGGGTCTGTCTTCCCCCTGAACCTGGGGGGCTTATAGCACTGGAACTTGTGAAACCCGCTCAAGTGGCATGCATCGTCTGCTGCTGGGGCTGGTGGCATCGGTGGCCCAACAGGTAGTGGTACCACTACTGCCTCCGCTGGTAAAGTTCCCTCTACTAAGGCTCGTCATTCGGTGGGCTACCTGTGAATATGACTCTCAGGGCTCTAGCTAGTCGTCTGCGGGGAGGCATCCTGAAAGAAACAGATGCGACACGGTCAAAGGTTATACCTGGTGAGCTAACCGGGTAGAGTTGACTTAAAGAAAAAAATTATAAAACACACACTCAATTAGTTTTTTCGTGCTCTGAGTATAAAATACGTAGTCAAGGTCCTATTGTATGGATACATCGGACTCCACACCAACACTGGACTCCCTGAACTTATAACCACACTCAGTACCCTTAACACTATTGCTTCACAGAAAATAAAGAATTGAGTCCTATGTTTTGTGGTAGAACCGACTCCTTTGATACCAATTTGTCACGACCCCTCCCCCGGGTCCTGTGACGTGACTTCCCCAAGCCCTCCTTCCATAGGCCAAGGGATGGTGACTAGAACCAAAGGCATAAATCCCAATGCGGGGAAGGAATTTCCTTTATAATTTAAAAAGACACACAAAAGAGTACGAGATGGAAGTAAAACACTAAGTAAAACTATATACAAAAGAGTGATAAAATGTATAACAGGGCCGGAAATACAATCCCCACAAGAAAGTAAAATTACAACTGAAAAAAATATGGAAAGCATCTCCTGGATCATCTAACATGGATCCTACCTAAAGGGTAGGTACAAATAGCCTCCTCATCACTGCATGCCCGTCAGTCTCCTCCGTGTGCCGACTGGTCGTGAGTTCCACCTTCGGGTATCGTCTGTTGGAAATGAACGACTGATCAACACGAAAAAACACAAGTGAGGATAGAAAGAAGATTGAAGGAAAATAATTGAACACAAATGATGTTTTCTGCACCACCAATTGGAATGCCTTTCTAAAGAGGTTTTTATTTCTTTATATAGACACAAAAAACAGGATGTATTTACAACGTAATTAAAAACATGTGGCGGCTGTAATGAGGTCAACCCGCATTGACTCATCAATGAGGGGGAGAAAAATAAAACTGGAGAAATAAATTCAAAATTAAATTAGTCAACAATCACCCCTAATTTATATTGCGTTCTCTGGATCTCAACGATGCCGATCTTTGCACTCAACTTCTGAACCTGGCACGCCCAAGTGACTTCGTGATAATGTCTGCAGGCTGCTATTCCTTCCTCGAAACCTTCTCCTTGCTCGTGGCCGGCTTCTCTGCAATGAATGTGGTATGTAGGTGGACGGGTTTGGCTCGTCGGCCGTAATGAAGTGTAGCTCACTAGGGTCGAGCTTGCGTCATGCAATCCCATGCGGTGTTGTCGGACCGAAAATGTTGTTGATGGTGCAAAGTCGAAGTGGGGCGCCGTCGTGCTTAAAATTTAGTGCTTCTTCCAGATTGGATGGCAGTGAAGAGAACTCCACTGTGGTTGACGCCACGGGTATCACCTTAACCACATCTGGTTTTGCATCTTCTACTGAGTTCGCAGTAATGGATTTGAGTGATGAGCTCTGGTCTCCAACAGTGTTGTCGGCCTTCGCATTCCTTGGTCTACATGACTTTGTGTGTTCGATGGTGAATGGCTCCTCACCACTCCACACAGCTTGTTCACCATAAGCACTCCAATCCCACTATTTTTCCTTGTCAAAGGTGACATCACACGTTACATTCACGTGCTTGTGGACAGGGTCATACACTCGAAATGACTTGGACCTGAACTCGTACCCAACAAAGATCATCGACGTAATCTGTTGATCCAGCTTCTTCAGGTGAGGCTTCATGTTCTTAACATGCGCGATGCATCCAAAGGTGCGTCGAAAGTGCATCGCCGGTCATTTTCCATGCCTGGCCTCATACAGTGTCATTCCGTCAAGGCTGTGAGTCGACGCTCGGTTAAGGATGAATATGGAAGTGGAGATAGCCTTACCCCAGAACATCCTGGGAAGACCCTTAGCCTTCAGCATGATTTGAGCCATAGACAGCATGGTTTGGTTGTGTTTTTCAACAACCACAACATGTTGTTGTGAAAAGGGAACCTCGAGTTGTCGTTGTACTCCATGATCAGTACAGTATTCACCAAATTCTACTGAGGTAAAATCATCACCACGATTAGTGTGGAAAACCTTTAGCTCGCACTCTGTCTCCACATCCAATGTGGCTTGAAAGCGTCTCATTGATGATGGAGCCTGGTCTTTTCTTGCAAGAAGATTGAACCACATGTAGCGGCTCATGTAATCCACGAGTAACATAAAGTAGTAGTTCCCTCTTGGTGTTGGTGGCGTGATCGGCCCGCAAATGTTACCATGGGCAAGGTCAAGGACTTGTTCTGCACGATGCTTCACTTGCTCGGGGAAAGACGCTTGTTGCTACTTCCCAGTGAGGCAGTTGTCGCAGACTTGATCTATTTGATAAATCTGTGGAAGCCCTCGCACCATATCATGTTGAGCGATCTTGGGCATAGAATGGGAGATCAGGTGGTCGTACCACTCATGCCATCGCCATGCCACCTCTGACCCCCTTGTTGACAAGAATGTAGGTTGTGAAATGCTGTGTGTGAGCTTTTATAGCCGGTCGGGGAAGCACTGCGCCCTAGCCAGCAGGTGTCCTTGCTTTTCCCGAATCTTCATGATGCCTCCCTCGATCAGTACCTGACAACCATTCTCATCGAGTTGTCTGATCCTGATGATGTTGGCGGTGAGGCACGGGATGAAGTACACCCTCATTAGTGCGTGGCGCTCACCAGTTTTACAAGTGAATAAGATTGTCTCGCACCCCTCAATATTGACGACAGATCTGACACCAAACATCACGGTGCCGCGGACCCAGAGTCAAGCCTAGAGAAGGCAGTGCGAGAACTAGTCATGTGGTTTGTGGCACCGGTGTCGAGGTACCACAGGCCATCGTCGCACGCCTCCCTTTGATCATGTTGTGCAAAGACCTTCACCTCGACCACTCGGAGATGACTACAATGTGGCCATGGGGAATTTGAAGTGGAAGATTGTTGTGGTGGTGAATCAGGCATCGTAGTGCACGCCCTTACCATAAAGTGTGTTGGATCATCGTCGTCTGCATGGGTTAGATGAGCCTTAACATGTCTCATCTTGCTGCGACAATCTTTGGCCTAATGACCCATTTTTCTGCAATAGAGACATTGGTCTCTTGAGGTGTCATTACCATCATTGGATCCCCTATCATCCCTTCGCGGTTGTCGGTGAAGCCAGTTTCCAGTCTTGGAGTCGTTGAGGGGTCCATCCCTCACTTTCCGTTCATTCATCCATGCATCCCACTCCTCCTTGGTGAGGACCAAATTCCCTCCATAATCGGTGGTGGGTGCTAGGTCAAAACGGTCATCCGCCGCTTTGAGTCTCCCTGTTACCTCCTTCATAGAGAGTATAGAGATATCGAGAAGCATCTCAATTGAAAGGGAAATTTGGGAGAACCTGGAGGGGACAACACAGAAATACTTATCAATGACCTTGTCTTGAGGCTCGAGGTATCCATGGATCGTGAGTTGGTTCACCATCCCGGTGAGCTGAATTGCGATGTCGTCCATGGATTTACCGTTGTGAAAAACAATACCTTCATATTCTTTGAGGAGATTTTGAGCATTGAACTTGCGAACGCGATCAATGCTGATGTGCATGGTCTTCACGGTGTCCCACACTTCCTTGGCAGTTGCCTTTACGGTGAGTATGGAGATCATCTTCGGAGGGACAGTGCAGAGGATGGCCTCCAACGCCATCCTATCTTCCTGGAGTTCCGCACCGCCAGTGTTGAGGGCATCCCAAAGACCGCGTGCTTGAAGTATGACCTTCCTCATCAAGGACCAGTAATTGTTGTTTGTCTTTGTGAGGATCAGATACATCACCAATCCCCCTATCTCCTTCACCAGTCGATGTACCACCAGAGGGCCGCTGGCGCTGTCAACGGGGGGTATGGGACGTGCTGATGATGTCTGGGAGAGTCGGGGTGATGACTGCTTGGAGTTCGGTATTGAGGATTAAGACACCCTCTATCTGATAGAAAATGTTAAGAGTGCCCGACTAACCAACAGAAAAAAACACAAGCGAAGATGGAAAGAAGATTGAAGGAAAATACTTGAAAACAAATGATGTTTTGTGCACCACTAATTGGAATGCCTTTCTGAAGAGGTTTTTATTACTTTATATAGACACAAAAAAAGGATGTATTTACAACGTAATTAAAAACATGTGCCAGCCTTAATGAGGTCAACCCGCGTTGACTCATCAATGAGGGGGAGAAAAATAAAACCGGTTAAATAAATTCCAAATAAAATTAGTCAACATCGTCCAGTCCTGCTACTCTGATCCTCAGTCAGTGTTGTCCGTCGTCTGCAACCAACACAACCAAGTGTGGGTATATCCCCTGTAGAGGTGAGTATAACGATACTCAGTAAAGACCTAGAGACCCTCACGGTATCACAAAATCCAACAAGGATAAACCACAAATTATGAAATCAACAGATAACCCCACATAGGTATATGACCTTACATATAACAAAGTTATAAAAAATTCCATCTCAATCTTGTGGTAAAAACAAATGTTACTGACTCTACTCAACAAGGATTTTATTCTAGGGGTAGTATCAATCTGAACCCTCAGCTGCTGGAGAACTTCTCCTCTATCGAGTACAGTGGGAATGCCACATCACATAGAGGCACTTCCCACTAACTTGGACTGTGGATGTACTCCTCCTATTGAGTATCGTGGATCTCCCGTTCTCACATAGAGGTGCTCCCCACTGTAGGTCTGCTGCGCTCACACAGAGGTGGTTCCCCTCCTAGCCTACTGAGGTACTCTAGGTGTTGAGTACTGTGGGTCTTCCGTGATAACACAGAGGTGCTCCACACCGTGGGTTTGTCACGACACCAAGGTGCTCCCCAATGGGCTAGTCGAATCACTCCGAGTCAAATCGATCAGCAGTCGTCAAGTCTCATCGAGCTACTAGGTTCCCGCATAAATGCCTACTTGTATCTAGAATATCCACTCCACAATAAACTATTAGATACTCCTACTGTCACGAAGTCCCATGTAAAAGTATCTCAAAGGCCACCCATTTCATAGAGGTCTCAACACAATAGACAGTGCGTTAATCAGATTCTCGGTCTGTGAGTTTTAGCCTTTTAGTATTGGGGGCCCAGATGGATTCATTTATGATCAAATGTAACAGGAACTCAACTAAACCCCAAACTGTAGTGGGTTATACTCAAAGGGACTTTTGCACTCTATGAAATCTAACGCCACTAATGATACGTCAAACGGACGTCTGATGCCAAAGATATGGCCAAAATAATTAATGGGGTCAGTAATGGGGCTAGGCCCGGTCAGTCTGACTCGGCCCCACCCAGACTGCGCCAACTAGGTCTGGGTCGACCCGGTCAGACCTGCCGAGACTGACCCGGCTCGTTGGGCGGGTCATCCCCATAGGTTAGGATTGGAGTCCAGGGCTGGTTCGGCCAACACTGTGAGGGGCGCGGCTCGGCTCGGTAGGTCGGAAGGGAGCCGGTAGGGCATCAGGAGGCCATTCGGGGTGCAGCCAGGCCGGTGGGGCACTGGGCAGGGAGAGTACAGGCCGCGCTGGGTGCGGGCATCACACAGGCCGACTAAAATATTGTGCGAGGAGCGTGCGGTCAGGCCAGCGGAAGGGTCGAGCAGCACATGGGTTGGCTAGTGGGGCGCGGGAGCAGTGCCTAGGCAGGCCGGCGGGGTGCCAGGCAGCTCGTAGGTAGGCCGGAGGGGCACACAGGATGGCAGTCGGTGGAAGCTGGGGAGGTCGCTTCGGCACGGTTCAGGCCGGCGCAGGCCGGTGGTGTTCGGCCGAGAACACCGGTGCACAACGGGGGCGGTGCGGTTCACGGATATTGTGGATAGCGTGACCTTTGTCATCGGCGCCTTCGTCGCATCGTTGTCGCTTTGTCACCATGCCAAAAGAAACTTCACAAAGGGATCGACGGAGGGAGTCGAGCCATGTTAATTTGGCCCGCACCCTCTATGTTTAGGGATGATAACAATTGGTTCAACAAAGAGGAAAAAAGTTGAACATCAATTATATACAATGCATCGCATCAATTCCTTTTAAACAAAGGTGATAAAAAGGAATGGAATAATACTCAATGTAAACCCCCTACATTTGATTGTTGGTCGACGATGAAGTCGCGGGAAGAAGATGATGTTGTCTTCATTTGTCGCGGCAGCCATGCACTTCTAATCCATGCTCATGCGTCGGTTCATAGAAGATGATGAGGAGGGAAGATCAGTCGAATATGTCCTGCGTTGAAGGGGGATCCAAGGAAGAATGTTGAGGAAGATCGTTCCTTGTTTTTGAAGGTTTTCTTAGTTGGAAGCGTTCTTCATTGGGATCCTTCTTCCAATATTTCCCCCAAGTTCCTCCTTTCTCTCTAATCCACTCAAAATAAAAGTCATAGCCAAATAAAAGATTAGGATCTATTGTGATCATTGGCGTAAATTCAAATTGAGTGATTTAATTAAATGAGATGACTCATTTCATTAATGGGGTGGAGTTGACATAATAAATCAATTTGGAGAATTAAATTAAGTGGCTCCACCAAATTAATGCATGAGAGTTATGACAGATTAATTAAGGGAGGTCAAGTGGCTCTCCATCATTAATGAGGGAAAGTAGAGAGGTTTTATCCTCCTTCGTCAATAGGGGTTTAAGCCCCGTTTGGACCCCATGTCGTAACCTCCCATAGGAGGTTATGTTCGAGTGGGCCCCACCCCCATAACCACAAATGGGAGGTTAAGTGTGGTTTTCCCACCTCCAACTCCCAAGAGGAGGTTTTAACTACCATTCACCCACATGACAGCTCAATAAAATAAATTGTTACCTGACTTTATTTTATAATTTTTTTAATAAAATGCAAAAACTGACATCAATTCTGGACTAACTGTCGTAGAGGTGAAAGTCTTCTTAAGAAAAACCCGCGTTGTGAGTTCAACGGTGGCCACGGATTTCAGTTCTGAGAACTGGTTCTAATGTTATAAAATCCCACTCGTATGTTTACTGAACGTAACTAAAAAAACTTCAGAAATTGATTCCGGTCACACCCGGCCTCGGAATCATGCGCCGTAAATTTTCACGGACTTGTAAAATTCCCATGAATTTAAGAAAGAAAATCTCCACCGAAATTCCAGGTCTTTACCTTTAATGTGAATTTTATTCCGATCAACTAAATTGGATTAATATATTTATAATAGATATAAATGTAATTTTAAAAAATAAAAAAAATTAATCAATATAAATAAATTAAACAAAAAACTGGTTTTCAATTAAAATCAGTATTTTTCACCATTCATCAAAAAATGAAACTTTTGAAAAAAAACCAAAAAATAATCCTCTGCTAGTTATGATGTTAATAATTTATAAATGAAGTCTATTTTTTCAATTAATTTTTTTAATGTTTCAGAACATAGTTTAATTATATGTGCACCATTAAATGGAGGTAAAACTGCCTTTAACAAAAATACAACTTTTAGGACTACAATTGTATTTATTCTTCTCACTTTCCTGGATAATAATTTATATGAATATCAAATATTTGATTATATGTATAATATATATATTTAATTAAAACTATTCATAAAAATTTTTTTCTTAATTTATTGAGATAAAACAAGTTTGTGCATAAACGTATAGTTTTTTAGAAAAGGAATTCCATTATTTTCAAATAGTTCTTAAATTAATTTATAATTAATTTGTTACAAAATAATTGATTTTATAAACAAGAATATACCATATTTTCCTAATTTAGTTAATCCTTTTCATACCCTCCATTTCAATGGATAGGTGGTAACTATATTAATATTTTTAAAATAATATTAATAGTATTTTTTTAGTTTGGTAAAACTATGTATTGTGTGTGACACAAGCTATCAAAGGGACTTGGTATTACGTGTACATTAAGATAAACTTGTTGTTGTATGAACCACAATCCAAAATTTTTGTATCATGAAATTCAATCAATAAATAATTTTAATTTATCCAAAAAATATTAATTTATAATAATTCAGGCTGTTATATTTCACCCCACTATAAAATAAAATTTTCCCTTGAAGTTGGTCGAGGTCATCAATGTTTTAGTACATGAAAGTTTTAGTCAAAGAAAAACACTACATAAAAATGAATACAAAAACATCATTTAAAAATAGCAATGTCGAAGACATAATGACAATCCAAAGTAACTCATAACTAGGAGTCCACAAAGGAGAAAATAGGATAAATGTGAAGTCATGGACATATAAGAGAAATCCAACACACAAATGTTGTTGAAGAATGATAGAGAACATTGATCAAAGGAAAATGGTGATATAAAGAATGTTAATGATCATAAATCCCTGAACCATGGATGTATGAAAATTTTTTATTGATATCCGCAAAAACAATGATAACAAGAAATTATTTTATTTTACTATCATTTTTCTAATGTTTATTAATTTTTACAAAAAGAAATACTTACTTGATTTCATTAAATTCTATAAGAATAGTCTCACCCATTAGTTGGTCCATGATTAATTTAAATTTAATCTATTATTTCAAGAAAATAAGGTGATTTTTTATGCCTGAATCACTAACAGTTCTTGAGGTCCATAAATAGACTGATAATTCATTCTATCCAAACAATGTTATCATCACAGAAAAAACGTTGGCATATGTCATCCATTATACTTAAATTTTCATATTATAAACCAATAATTTTGAAAACCTAATTATATTTTCAACATAAATATATTCATAACTAGAAAATATTTCAGCCCATCCAAAAATTTAAAACCAAATCTTGAGAATGAAGGTGACTAAATTTTCCAAAAATCAAATTAACATTATTCCACTGTATATCATAAATTTTTTGTTGATTTAAACATACGAAACATGTGAATACCTTCATCATGTAATCTCTTGAAACAAAATAATATCTTGAATTACCATTAAAATATTGAAAATATACATGCTTCTTCAATCCTTATATAGAATGTAGAATTTTGGATACCTTCCATAAATCAACTAGTTTTGTAAAATTCATTTTTTATAATGTAAAAAACTTTGTCCCAAAATAATTTATCAGTAATGAGGACATTAATACTTTCCAATTCATATTATCTGAAACAATCATCTATTTATACCCACATCAATACCTCATTATCTGGACCATCTATAGGGTTGCATTTCTCAAAATCACGTATTTTCGATTAATATTAAAATTCCATGAAATTACTTTTCTAGGTCATCTACATATTTTAAAATATTCATTCAAATCCTTAATGAAAAACTTATACGGAACAACCACTACATATTTCATAATTCATGAATCCCAATACATCAAATTAAATACTTCTTTCTTAATTTATTAACTAGGATTCATCATATTTTTCCTCAAAACCTATTTCCATCCATATGTCATTCGTAGTCTCTTTATTATAAAATGTAAGACCATTACATGTAAAAGATTTCGGATTCTCTTCATGGAAATTCCACTCTAGACATAAATTTTCATTATTCCCATACATTCCATAATTAAATAATTCAACAAATAATTATACTATAGGGAGTCTGTTATTGTCATCAATTGCATTAAATGAAATTTTAATTTTTTTATTTTCATTTAATTGGATTGTGTCCTTATTTTACACAGTCAAAACATATTCATTTTCCTCTAAGATATAAACTTTGTAATTTTGATCCACATTTTCGAAAAAAATAGAATCTTCTTTCTTCCATGGTCTCCATTTCCTGGACTCTATGTAAACTCTTTCCTTCTATTCTTTCGTAAGTCTATGAGTTGGTTGTGGTACACAACGATAATCAAGGTCCATAAAAACTAATTAGGCATAGTCACAATATCCTTTTCTCCAATAATCATCCCAATTATATTATCATTAATAAATCATCCATCACATTCAATATGAACCCAATTCCTTCAAGTTATCTCCATTGAATAAAACTAGAATGTTTAGTGTGAGCAAGTCTAATGGTAGTGTGAAACCACATAATCATAAAAATAACTTTGAGGATTCCGAAATCATGACAACAACTTTTTAATTTGTAACAGAATAAGTTTTTCCTAGGTCATTAAAATTAATTGTCTTTTAAAATAATTCTACGTGGTTCCTAAATAATTTATTGAATTTCTAAACAATATTCCTCTGTAGTGTCAAACTAGGTGTGCAGCAATGCTCATTTTCATGCATTAGTTACCGATCGATTCCCACTCAATAATGTGTTTTCATGGTTGTTACCCATTTTTAATCTATTCTAGTGCCACATCCTCTTTTAGTATCTAGATAGGTATTTAATTTATTGAAACCACTCTCGAATTCCTTTACCAAAATTCCATGAAATTTTCCGAATCTATGAATCATCTTTAATCTTATCCTTAGAGGCATCCCTATAGATATCCTTAAAAATATCCCTCTGTATCTCAATAATGTTTTCTCGTTCTAGATTCCAATGGTTAAATTAAACATTTATTTGATACCAACTATTGTGATCCACAGATTTTAAAACATGGAGATTACATATTTTTATATGAATATTCATTATAATGTTCAATCACATTCCTAAGGACTGTAATAGTTAAGTGCCTTTGCAAATATGAAACACGATCTTATAATTTGGTGAATGATATTCTCCATCTCCCAGGAAAATATCCACCTTTAGTACTCCTACTTTTAACTATTCTTCATAACCAATAGAAAGTAAACATATAAAAGGGTGAGATTAGATGATCATTAAGGGTAAATAAAGGTGATATATAATAATAACATGGACATAATTCTAATTGAATATGAGAATAACATTGGATGATAATTACTTTCATATCAATGATCATAATCTTAAGTCATGAAAAAAATATTGGAATTTCATAACACATGATTCATAAGTTAATTAAATAACACGAGTCATGAGAGAATAACATTTGTATAAGACATAGATTTGTGGAATGAAAATATGATTTTGACATTGTGAGCATGTGTAAATAGAAACAGGATCACATATTAAGTTAAGGATATGAAATTAGGTCCTGAAATAAACTTATTTACATGAATCACAGTCCGTGAATAACATTATGATCATGTAATTAGGTTCAGACATGACATTTTGAACATATAATCAGGTTAATTCATAACATCATTATTATCAAGGATCACATCCAATGCTATCTTAATGGAATGGGTTCACTTACCAAACAATATTAAATGTCAAGGATAACTCCCAACATCATATTAGTAGTCAATGTTAACACCCAATACCATCTTACCAGATTGATTCCTTTTCTAAACTGTGTTCAATCCCCATTATATCCATGTCCATTCAGAAGATAAAACTCTATACCCAATGCATTGGAGGGAGATATATTTCCCACCCATCACAAAGTTAAATCATATATTCATGTTCCACATGATCATAAAAAATCATCATATCATAATCCCTGAACTAAAATGGGTATCACAGACAATTAATCATAACATAACTCACGAAGAAAAGTAGGTTTTGTGAGGGTATTATCATGTTATAACCAATTGAAGGGAAATGGGTGTCATAAACATTGTTCCATGATAACATTAACCATTAAAATAAATTATATGAATGTATTTCTTTGATATAATCCCCAATAAGTAATATGTAACACCAACAGATTTCATCTTGGATGGAAAATAATATTGAATGATCTTTTAATAAAATTCATTAGGAGAATATCCTTTGTGCTTTGAAAACGATTTGTAACACATGAAATGTTTTGGAAAACATGTTTATTTGAAAAAACATTTAAAAAATAATTTATATAATATTAGGAAAAACTTTAACTAAATACAATCATGTAAACATGAAAATTAATCTTCAATTAAAAGGCTTTCAGGATAGCAGATAAACTCGTACATGTGGAACATTTCTTATGCACCGTGAATTCTTTTGAAAAGTGACTCTATAATTAAATTAAAAGAGGTTTACTAATAAATACACATGTAAAATGGTAAAACGTGGTAAAATTTTCATTTAAAAATCTTAAGGGAATGTTCTAATGAAATTTAAAAAAAATTGAAAGCATGGTTTTGAGGGAAAACAAATCTCTATTTGAAGAGAGAAATAAAGTCCGATTTTATTATGAACATTTTATTAATTAAATTAAGTTCAAAAGAGTGAGAAAATTGTACCATTACATTTACCTATATTTAATAATTATAAAATAATGAAATTCATGTGAGTTATTGAGAGATGGATCATAATATTTAATTAATGAAAATATAATCATAAACAACCTTGATAAATGACGATATTATTTAAATAAATTCTAACCAATTTGGTAACATTCAATAATATTATACATGAGATAATATCATGACATAAATCAAAAAACAAATATTAGATTCATGGTATAACATGTCAAAGGGGTGGTATATATGCCTTTTAAAAGAATATTGGTGAATAACACAACATGTGTCTCAATTGAGGAAAATCAAGAAAATTTTCTTTACATATGTGGCGATGTTTTAATCATAAAACCTAATAAACAGATATCATAAAATGGATATTTTAATCCCAATAACTCTCAATATAAGAATTATAAACTATATCCATGGGTATTATACACATCCCATACATGAAATATGTGGTGAAGATGGATTATGTCTTCTAGAAAATAAAAGTGAGGTCGAAATACCTTACTACATGACTAACCTTTGAATCATGAAATATTTGAAAAAATAAAATCTCATAAAAAATTAATATCATTAAATTAATTATACTAATTTTTTAAATTTTCATATCAAATTATAGACCAAACCAAAATAATGACTGATTCATATGGAATAAGTCTCATAGAAATAAAAAAGAGATTAGAAATCCCATAACCATAAGCCATAAATTCCATCAAATATATTAAAAACACCTAAAAAATATAATTTGAGTATAAATATCTGAATTAATCATATTTATATATATATATCATATCATATATGGTTTTTATATGACCTTTTTATTAGTTTTTTTTAACAATTCGATGTTAATGATATGTTTTGACTAGTAATGGATTTGTTTTTCATGTACGTTTTAATTTATTATTCTTCATTACATTTTACATTTTTTATGATTTATTCATATACGAAATGATAACCATGATATAAATATCATATATATAAATTTTATCTGTATTTATATTTCTTCATAGAAGATGGAGGTAGAAAATAAAATACAATTTTCATGGATACAATAGGTCGTACGTATGCATGGCCAATAAATCTATTTTCTTGTCATGTTGATAGAAAAAAAATTTGATATATTATAATTATGAAATAATTATAATTTAATATCTATTAAATATTTCAATTAAATTCATCCATAACTCATTCCATATAAATCGTTAATGAATCAGATCACATTGAGGAGACGATAGTCCACATGTCCACAAATATTGTTATCATATTCCCACTAAATGGAAATAATGAAGGTATGTGTTATATAATAATTAAATGAGTATAAATGAATCATAAATATCCTAAAAAGTATATAAAAATAATAATTATTCTCAACCATGATAGGGGGTAATGGAAAACCTGATGGCATCAGATCGTAATGTAGTAGTCATTCATACACACGAACGATGATTGTGTAACACATTTGATTCAAGTTTGATATGTTTTAGGTCACCATAATAACATCAAAACATATCATAATATTTATTATTCTATGTATATAATATATTAATGAAGTATAAGGAAATATTATTATTTCAAAAAGAATTAAAACAAAAGTACTCATTGATGATCATTACTTATTCTTCGGGATTTTCATATTTATTTACAATAAAGGACTTCCTAGTATGGATTTATACCAAAAATATGGATTTCATACTGAGTGTGAGAGTTTGGGATGTTATTTATAAATTATATTTATAAGCCTAATGGATTTAAATGTGGTAAGAGAAACATGTATGGTGTTGTCCTTTTATAAGTGGGGAAAATTAAACACGTGGCGTTTTTTAAAATATTCTTCATGAAACCATGTTTTTACCGAACAAGAGGCTTCCATAACAAAAAAAAATTAATTTTAGTATTTTTATTGGTCTAAATATGGTCATAAAATTTTATTTGGACAAATTTTATGTAATTTTTTTTACCTTTTTTTAATATTTAGTCCTTGAGTAAACTCATTTTTCTCTTAAACACTTTGATTAATTTTCACAATTTTAACTAATTATTTCAGTAAAAATTTAAGTTATAATTATATGAATTTAAAAATAAATCTGATTCCAAACATTGAATCCATTTCTCAAATTAAAATTACTATATTTGGATTTAATTGATATAAAATTAATCTTGCAGATGGGGTGAAACAACCAGGTTTTAAATTGAAAAATGATCAAAAGATTGAACTTTTTTATATCTTATTTCAATAAAAAAATTATTCTAATGACACAAATTTGATTAATCGATATATTTTTTATCTAAATATACTTTATAAATTTTTTTTAATTAACTATATAAGTAAATAAAACAAAAAAAATAAGTTTTCAATTAACTTTCTATATTTTTAATTATTCATAAAAAATAAAACTTCTCAAAAAGAAACATAAAGTAACCCTAATCTATTTTTTAAATTATTAATTAATAAAATAAGGTTTATTTTGTCAAATAAAATTTATAAAAGTTTCAAAATTTATCCTTCAAACAAGTCCATTATTAAAAGGTAGTAAAACTTCATTTAAAAAAACCTTTTTTATAACTATGATTGGATTTATTGTTATCTATTATCTAGAAAAACCATAATATTAATATTAAATATTTTATTGCATATATAATATAAACATTTTATATAAATAACTCATAAAATGTTTTTTTTATATTGAGATCAAACATGTTTGTACAAAGAAAAAATAGTTTATCAAAAATAGAATATCCTTATTTTAAAGTAGTTCCTACTATCATTTATCTTTAATTGGATCCCAAAGAATTTATTTTATATACATTAATAAATAATATTTTCATAATTTAGTAAATATTTATCCTACTCCCCATTTCAATATATAGGTGGTTTCTTTAAATATATTTTAATATTTTTATTCTTATTATTTTGTATATTGGTAAAACTAGGTCTTTCAAGTAATGTAATATATCAAAGTGAGTCGATATTACATGTACCAAATGTTAAAATTAGTTTTGAGTGAACCCCAAACCTAAATTGGTATAGAGTGAAATTTAATCCATTAAATAATTTTAATTTATTTTAAAAAGTAATAATTCATAAAAACATAGTGTATTATGCTATAAGGAATTTTTTGTACTATTCCATTGTAAAAATATAATCTAAGGCCCAAATGGTATTATTAAAAATGATAGTGAAAGGATTTGTGGGTGTTGAAAATATTGTTGAATGCTTTGCATAATTCTAAATTATATAGAGGTATAAATGAGAATTGGAATATATTGTAATGTATTTTTCATGTAAATTAAATATTGGAAAAGGTTTCCAAATAAATTAAGATAAAATTTTCTATGATTATTTCAATAAATTTCTACACAAGGGAAAGAAGGGTTTTGTGTGACTTATTAACATCGATCTCATTGGTGAATTTGACTCTATTCAATAATTTGTTTTGAGTTTATATATAATAGAAATGAATATAAATTATCAAATACAGAAGAAATTATCTATTTTATTATTTATATAAGCATATTAAATGATATATTATTATAATGGTATATAAATATCTAAATGTATACAATAAAATTTTATACAGTTGAGCCATAACTTCAACCTACGATATATTAGGTTTAACCTATGATATATGTTGCAATATTGTATTTGGTTAAAAACCATCTTATAAAAAATGTATTCAAATCCTTTATAATGGTTCATAAAGATCATGTGAATTAACAAAATAATATCATCTGAGGTTGTAAATCTATATGTGATGATAGGCCCTCTTATTTCGCATCGCCTGATGTCCGACTTAATACCCAAATAACATTTTTCAAATTTAGTACCTCGAGGTGCTTTTTTTCAGATCATGTATGAACTTATTTTTAAAAATGATGATGTGTTATTTCTAAGAAGCTACAAACCCTATGATTTACTGATGATTTAGGAAATTTACTATATTTAGACTTATATATGGGTTTTTTACTAATGATTTCTAAAACTTATCCCAAAAAATATCTTAACCATTATTTAATACCAACTAAGACAACCAAATATTAAAAATAGACAAATATTAAATTATTTTTATAATTTAATAATTAAATCTCTATAGTATTCTCAAAATATCATAATTTAATGCTTTTTAATATTTATTGATATGCTAAATAAAGATATTATTAAACATTAAGAATTTAAAAATCTCAGAAAAAACACTACATGAAACAAGATTCTACACATAGTTCTATATGTAGTTCCATGAAAATGGGAAAAAATAAACTGAAATGATATGTAAGTGAAACTTATATATGATATGTGATGAGTTAGATCATAAAATACAGAGAAAACATTAATCATGGGACAAAAAATAGATATAAAGTAACTTTTAATCATTAATGATAATCAAAATATATGATAGAACACCATAGATCATGGAATGAGATAAGAAAACTTTCATTGAAGAATAAAAAATATATCAAGTCATGTTAACATGATTAAATTTTTATAAAAATGTAAAATTAATATATTAAAGTAGAGTGACATATAAAACTACTATAATGATTATAATAAGTAATCATAACTTTAAGTGTTAAACCAATCATTCCCATAATGTAAATTCTTAACAAAAACAACAAAGTTCAATACATTTTTTGTATAAAACCCCAATCATTCCCAAAATTATTAACAAAAAAATAATATTAAAGGCATATTTTGTATGAAAGCCCATTAATTCCCAATAATTAAATCATTAACTCAAGGGAAATAAAATTTTATCCAATTAATTTGAGGTCTACATAGGACCCCACTCATAACAATAAGTTATAACATATTTTTTTTATCCCATATGAATAACATATCATTCATCATTCCTTCATATCATAATTAACCAGTGGAAAATAAAATGGTCTTCATGAAAATTTTCATAATATATAATCATAAAAAATCCAAATAAATAAATTGTATGGTATTATAAGATAATATCATTATCCAATCACAATAATCATTAGCTGATGTTAACATAGATGAATAATATCTTATAAAAGAGTTAAATGTATTCATTTAAAAACAATAAAAACATCATTTTCTTATAATGAAATTTCAAGGAAAACATAGAAAAATTGGAATTCGATTTTATTTTAGAAATTGTGTAAAAACATTTATGAATCAAGATTAAAAATATAGTTCATAGTTGTGTGAAAATGTAGTCAATTGGTAACCATTATAAAAACTCTCCGTTTTAGTTTTGTAAATAATGTCAAAAATGACTCAAACAAAAAATAAATTAACAATATTTTTATTTTATAATTTATAGAAAAATAAAATTTATTAAAAATTTACCTTTAACAGTTATTTATTCATATATAATAAAATCATTGAATCGAAAAAAAGAATGTACATATTTATGAAAATAAATTGGGTAAAAGACTTCAAAACTACAAAATAAATGATTTTAGAATAAAAAATCTTGAAATAAATTACTTGGTAAGGAACATAAAATTACATTTTTATAAATATATTCAAGATAAATAATTTTAGAAAGGTAATATATCAACCATATAAATCAATATAGGTGATTAATTTAAATAATATCTCTAAGAAGGAAATTTTATACCATAAACCCTTACATCATGTCTAGAATCGCTCGGTCCATCCATATAACAATAGGAATAACCAAACTGAGTTTAATAAATAATTTCTTCAAAAAAAAATTCTGCTATATTTAATTTTTAAGGTAATTTTAGTGTTATATTTCATTAATTTATTGTATGGTTTTTTACCTCATCATTAACATGGGGTAGTTTAGTCAATTCCAACAAAACTACATTGGTATGTTGACCATGGTAAATGATGAAATTGAATATTTTCATCATATCCAAAATTATATAAATATATATTTTTTATAATTATAGTATAAAAAAGTTTATAAAATTAAATATGTTTGTTAAAATTTAATTAATTTAAGAAACGTGTCTCAACACACTTGTTTTAAGTGGATATATGTTCTAATGGAAATTTATTATTAGTATAATTAATAAAATATACATATTATATTTATAGAATAATTTTAAATTTATAATTATTATATTGATTCATTTATTACATTATGATAACCATCCACGTATAGTGGTGTTGAAACAGAAAATGTTCCATTTTATAAAGGGGTAATCCACACATAACATGTGTGATGTTTTGATTTTAAACTAAATTTGAAAATGTTGATAATGGGTATTCCATCACCATAATGAAATTTCAGTATACTAATGATACATATTTCATTATTTTATGATGTTTATAAAATATTTGGAGATGGTGGAAGAAAATATACTATGACTTTGAACCCTAGGATTTAGTATATGTAGATGTCTTTTATCGGATAGGTCAATGTGTTTTTTATGGGGTTGTCTGACATTAATTATTTGAGTGCCTTGTGGTCTATACTATTCCCTATCATCATCCCAATCCTTTTACACATATTGTTACATTATTTTTAACATAAATATCCAATAAACATAACCTAGTGATCTTGCGTCCTAGTATCCTTTGGATACTATATTCAAAATTGATCAAAAAACAAGCTTATTTTATTCCCCATATAATGATTATAATTCCTTTTGACCTCCAAAAACTAAATTGGATAACCTAGGGAAATACATAAAATAATGTGGTGACCTATAAATCCTGATAAGGGAATAAACATGGGAGAGATTCATGGCATTTGTGCGAGGAGTAACATGATATCATAAAAGAGAAGTATCATGATTATTCATATAGAATAATTACATAATGAAACATAGAATCAAGGAAAATGAGAATGTGTAAAAAACATAAAATATGATATAATGACTAATGCATGCCTTTCTTAGGGTGTGGAAAAAAATTATTTCCAACGTTAGAATGTAGTAATGTGGTTGACCTAGGATTTATTCAGAAGAGGAATGCACACAAAATAATATGTCACATTTAAACGAAGGTAAAAATGGAGTGTTTGGTAAAAAAATTATTGAATGGAAATTAAAATTGAAATTATTGAAAAACTATGATATTAAAATGGGTGATTAGGTCAGGTCTGGTTTCCCAATTGTAATGTTATCTTTGTTCAATTTAATTGAAACCCCTTCTTCTTAGTTGTTTAACGTGAGTCTTTATACTCGTTTCCTCTCACTTCCATGTAGAAATTATGATGTTGAGAGAAAAAATTAAAAGATCTCAGTTTGGTCAACTCTTCTTCCATGTGAAAAATATTTTTATTGAATATTCTCAATTGACATGGGAAATTCCTGATCGGGTCTTGTTTATCCCAAATAATCAAGACCACTCACTACACCTTTTACAAGTACTGCCGATTGTTGGGTACTTCACCACTAATCCTTGGTCTATTCCATCATTTATAAACCAGAAATTAGTGGTGGAAAATAATGATTATTTTTTCACAGAAAAAATAAATAAAGAAACTCATATTCATGAACGATCAAACTTGATAATAAAATCAGCTATATGAAATTGAAAACAACTCTGATGAATAATAAACATTCATTCAATTACGTCCAAGAACTCAAGTATAACAAAAGTGAAAACCAACCCTTCCCCAGTCACCCAAAATGTTTAACCCACCATGGTAATGGTAATAGAGATGAATGAGGAAGAATAAATAATTTCAAAACTATAGAATAGGATTGAAATAAAAGAGAATGCTGAAAAGTTCTCCATCTTGGTGTCCTCGAAAGAATGGGATGGAATGATATGCTTTGAGATAGAGGAGGTCCCCTCGTTTTATGGCCAGAATCTTCCCCCAAAGGATTTTGGGTTTTACCCCCAATAAATGACATCTAATGCATTTCACCCTTCTTGAATGTTGTTCAAAAGTATATTTGGTGTTTCCCCTCAAAGTCGCAGGGTATTTGGACAATTATTTCAAGAGCAATGCGTGTTTTACTTTGACCATTTATTCTATCTAGTTAAACTCTCCAAATCAGAAACCTCCAGATTAGGATTCTTTAATGACCCCTGAAATGACCAATTCACGCGTCCTCACCATCATAAAAAATGTTCCAAAATGTCTTCCACGTCCACCCACTAGATTTCACAGTAATTAGTCCCACCATTAATGACTTATGGACCCCACACAAAAAATAGATAGATATGTGAACCATTTTGATGGTCCAATGTTTGATCTTATTTTGAGCATCCATAAGGCCAATTCAGATTTTGGTCAAAAAAAGATTAAATGAATCTCTCTATTTGTTAAATCTGGAAAAGAAAGAATTTTTCAATTTCGATTATTGATGAAAATGTTATGGCCAAAATACAAAAAATAATTTAAAATAGTTAAAAATATGAAATGTTTTATTTTTACTATTCAACTCAAAATATCACCAATATCATAAAAATGTAGCAATTTTTCTTAAAGTTACACTTTTTAGGTTTTAAAACAATGAAATTCAATGTAAATTTATTTGAAAATATTTTCTCTATCAATTCCCCCACACATAGAACATGTACTCTTGGACAAATGAACTTCAAAATCAAATCAAATGAAATCCAAAACACATACTAATGAGATCTACCAAATCCATAATTTGAAACAAAATGATATCATGCCTCATCAAAAAAAAATTTCAAATTCTCCATTTTGGATTTTGTTAAATATATTTCCACTTAATTTCTTATCCCATGCACGAAAAACACCTAACTCGCATTAATTTTTTTCTCACCTTATGAATGTAAATGTTCAACAAGGCATTTCACATCCAAACTCAAAAAAGAGTCACCATAGGCTTGATGAATTCCAACTTCTCCACCAGATGTGAGTTAAGGACATGTGTTTCTCCTGACGACTATTCGGGTTTTTTCTGTGGCTTTTGGTTGGTATGACTTAGATGTTAATAATTATGAGGCCAAAAAATGATTTCATGGTTCTTTTTAAATAAAATTTGATATATTCTAATTTTCACTCAAACATGGTATCCTTCTCTTCCCCTTTGTAGAAAATAGTCTCCATCATCATGATAACTCACGGAAGGTTCACGCCATTTATCATTTCACCAGAAAAAATTTCTTCTCAAACATATTATTTTTTCATAAAGATCTTGATTGGCCTATATTTCTTTCTACATTGGAAGCTCCAGAAAGGCATTGTTTCATTTATCATGAAAGCTCCTGAAATGCACCGATTTTTACAAAATGAAATCCTAAATATAATCATTATCTCTTCAAAATTTTATTTTCCACCCCTAATATCACCAAATGAGGTAGTACACCACAATATATATTTTCCCACACTTAATTTCAACTGGATCATGCAATTTTACTTCAACATCAGGTTGGATAGGGAAAATTTTCATGTAATGTGGCTAACCTAATAGGTTGTTCATAGATTGAATGGGGTTACAAGAATTAATGTATGAGATAGGTCATAATAAAAATGATTATTTTGAAAAGGGGTCTTCAAACCAAATAAATGCTTTATTCATTTAATACACAAGTACCTCAAACACTCAAGTTTTGACAGGAATAAATCATATTCTAATTAAAGAATGCATGGTCTGGTTCTCTCAAGAAATGTGGGGAATATAATAATACAAAAAAATGGTACATAATCCTCCCAAGAATGTGATTTTCAAAATAAAGATTGTGAGATGTAGCATGTGATTTAAAAATCAGAGTACTTTTCATGAAATTCAAAAAGATTTGAACTTGAAAAAAAGTCATTTCAACATTCATCTGAGCTCAGTATCATTGAATAAATTGGGTCACTCATTTACATGGGTTAAAAAATTAAAATTATAATAATTTTCTCTCAAATGTTTTGATAACACACAACATTTTAAAAATAAACAAACAAATATCCAGAAAACTGTTTTTTTTATAAAAACAGTAAACCAAAAAAGAAATGAAAATCATAAAATGAAAAGGTATTATTCCGCACACATCAATGATGTTGTGTCCTCACTACATTCAAATAGATTTATAATGTAAGAATATTTTAAAATGAATCGGAGAAAGAAAGAATGTGTAAATGAGAGATATGCCCTCATGGATTTAATTGGAAAACAGGTTGGAGGGGAGTGATCTTTTCCATTGGCACTGATGGTTGGGTCCCAAAACATTTCATCAACCTATGTCTATTCACATTGAATGGATCCATATCTCCATACTTAATAATATAGACAACACCAAAAGGATTTACATGAGAAACTATAAATAGACCTTACCATTTGGAAAAAAGTTTACCTGGCATCATCTTGAGTGTTGAGTTAAATAACAACACTTTGTCTCTGGAATAAAAGTCTTTCAGCTGGATCATCTTTTCATGGGGAACTCAAGTTCATTCCTTGAAAATATTGTAATTTTCAAATGATTCCCTTATTATATCCTTCAACTCCTATAACTTAAATCTTATTTCCTTCCCAGCACTTTCGAGGTATGAATTCATTTTCCTCATAGCCCAATAAACCTTATGCTCCAATTCCATAGGTAGGTGCCAAATTTTCCCACAAATCATCCTATACGAACTCATTCCAATTGGGGTTTTATAGGTTGTCATGTAAGCCCGTAAGGTATCTTACAACCATTAGCTCCAATAATTCTTGTTTGGATTAACAACCTTTTCTAAAATTCACTTGATTTCCCAGTTGGAAACATCATCTTGAACATTAGTCTTTGAATGATAGGGTGTTTATATTTTATGATGCACCCCAAACTTATGCAGAAAAGTTTCCATTATCCAATTGCATGAGAAAGTACCCTGATCTCTGATGATTTGTCGGGGAACTCCAAACATACAAAATATGTTCTCACTGAAAAAATCAAAAAAACATTAGCATCATCAATCCTAGTGGATTTTGATTCCACCCATTTGAAAACATAATCAACTGCAAGTAAGATATAAGAACTTCCAAATTACATTGGGAAAGGTCCCATAAAATATATTCCCCAAACATCAAAAATGTCACAAAAATTAAGTGGCATTTGAGGCATTTCTTGTATGTTGGTCAGAGTAGATACTTAAGAGGGGGTGAATTGACTTCCTATTAAAATATATGTTAACAACATTATGATTAATATCCCCCAATTAGAAACAACCCAATCATTTAAGGAAGTTGAGATGTAAGTATTTAATTTCTCAAAAAAATTAATTGTGGTTGATTTGTCCTCAATTGAATCAATATAAACACTAATTCAATTTTTGAAACAGGTTTACTAAATTAAGCACATATACACACTAACCAAAACTAACTATCAGAGTGAATGTAAAGACAGTTTTATGTCTTTAGTAAAATTTTAAACATCCGATAAAATAAAAAAAAATCTATGAGGATTATCACAATAAGATAAATCAAAGTATCAGTCTCAATCCAAGACTTAGTACTCTCTACATGGTGATCACATTTCACTAAGTAGTTTATATTGATAAACTTGATACACAACCGGTATCGGGGTTTACAATAGCTTTTACAAACTGTCTAGGTTCTACAACCTCAACAAAGATTTTTTGTTGGAAGACAAGAAACCAAGAAACACAATGCATCTTCCAAATTTATGTGTGGGGAAGAAAGGGTGAGAGAGTATTGAGTTAGGATTTTTAGTATCCTCTAGTTAAAGCACCGGAGACAGTGTGTGTGTAAAAAACACACACTACTCAGAAATGTAAAACAAAGAACACAGTAGAGCCAGAGAAATTATGATGGAGTTTAGAATGCTCTGTGTGTTTTAAGATCAGCTCTGGACTTCTTGGAGTTGAGGAAATTAAGGTTTTGTTCTTCTCTACAAGATGTCTCCCAAAACAGGGTGTCACAACTTCTAGGTACTAGCTTCCAGGTACTCAGATGTTCAACTTCTTGGTATAAGGGAGTTGACGAAGCACCGTAGGATATCCCTCAGTATGTTCTTCAAAAAGATCTTCATGAAGATTTTGGATATTTAGTATATGCACTGGATAGTTTTTCATCCTGTTCTTCATTAATGTTTTTATCTTCTAGACATGTTGTATCCTCTTTTTTTCTATGTGCTTCTATATATATATATATATATATATATATATATATATCTTCCTGGGTATTCTTCTTTCATGTTTGAGGTCCAAAAATAGGAGTAGGTATATCATGTTCAATCCTTTTCATACTCTGTACTGTCAAGATATGGTATTTGGATATGTCTGTAATAATCATTAATTAAGTCATAAGAATTAATGACAGCATAATATGACCGTTATGGATATATTAAGAAAATGGATAAAGTATAAAATTTGTTATTAGTAGACTGGTAACAGCTCCCGGTCAATCATTAGCATCTTCAGCATTAGGCTTAATCAGCAACAGACATCCAACAATAGGCGTATCCAACGGTAGAGTTTTCTAGTGGTATACTTTTACAACTGTAGACTTCACAAACTATAGACTTCACTAAATATTGACTTGTCCAGCTATAGAATTTTCCAATAGTAGACTTCACCAACTGTAGACTTCAGTAACGGTATACTTGTCCAGTGGTAGACATACCCAACGGTATACTTGTCCAACAGTAGACTTTTCCAACAGTAGACATTTCCTTTAGTAGACTTGTCCAACATTATACATGTCTAATAGTTGAATTTTCCAACTGTAGACTTCGGTAAGTATTCCAACACTAGGATTTACAACAGCAACCTTGTACTGGTGACTTCCAACAGTAACTTTACAACTTTAGCTCTTATAACGGTAACCTTCATCAGTAAGGTCTTCAATGGTGACCTTTTCACCAATGACATCAAGCGGTCAGGTTCAGATCTATGTTTTTTAATTGTGACCGTGATAGTGGCCCAAGGAAAGAAAAAAAATAGTGACCTCTTACCAGTAACCTTCTACAGTGACCTTTGACATAAAAACATTTAAGCGGTAAACTGGTTCTAGTAAATACATGAGATTAAAATAGATTGAAATAAATGGTCAAAAAACTGACCCATTATAGAATTAAACATGATTTGGGATTATCTAAATAGTTGAGTCCAACAATCTCCCCCTTTTTGATAATCACAAATTATTCCATTAAACATTAGAAAAATTGTATGATTATCCACGTTAACTTAATAGAATAAACAGGTGTTACAGATAAGCCCATTACACATCTATCACACATGGATATGAAATAGATTTTGGTGTATGTTCTCCCCCTTTGTTGTTAGAAAAAATAAATACAATAAAAAACAATAGAGAATATTTATATTAATGAAATACCATCACATGATTCAAAGAGTAGTAAAAAATCCCTATCTAAAGATACAACCACCCTCAATCCACATCAAAAATGTCCATTGGAGCTTTGGATTTAGAAGCTGAGGATGCAGGATATGAAGGTGGAGGCTTAGGCCGAGGGATAGTAGTTATCAAGGTTGGTGGAGCTACAAAAGAAGCATCAGTAGACCTGTAGTGAATATATCTTTATGGAATTGTAGGGGTCAACCTTCTGATGGATTGAGCAGGAGACATCATAGGAACAACACTGGCAGATTCTGAGGCACCAGAGGTAGAGGGAAAGTCTGGATGGACAATGATGGTTGTAAAGTAAACATGTAGGAAAGGTAACATAATATTCCTGAATTCCATGATGATACTACCTCCTCTTTCCATAGACTAAATGAAATAATACTTATTCTCACAAAATTTCTCCAAAGAAGGAGTCATCTCTCGAAGCTTTCCCACTTGATCCTTAAATGCCTGAGTGACAGGTTGAATCCTCAAGTGATGCAATAGAAAATTGAAGTGACCATCCATTTGATGCTTAGTGTATACCCTATGGTAATATAATTCAACATGATCCTTGATGGCCTTCTGATCTTGAGCAGCTTCTCTTAAATAATCTCCCACAAGATTATGAATTTCTCTGGTAATGGAAATTACTAGAGAGTCTGATGTACTAGTACCAGAGATCTTTTCCACCTATTCTCTATCAATGGATTAGAAAACATCAAAGTCAATTAGATGAGAGGTGGAAGAATATGAAGACTCCCCTAGAGTTTCTAGAGTGAAATACATAGTCTCTATAACTGATTTGGTTAGCCCAATAATCAGATTCTTACATCATCATCTTGACCATTCACATGCGTTTCCATGTACTTCTTAAAGTCCTCAAAGACAGCAACCATCTGCTACAATAAACCTTTGATATATTGAATTTCCTTTTCCACATGAGCCCTTGAGGTCATAAGAGAATTCATGCTCACCACTGATTGCATCAGAAGCTCCACAAACTCTGACAGTTCACTCATTTGACTCTGATACAACTTTACTTTCTGAGCAGATTAGATTGAATGCTGGATTGAATTTTGGCTAAATCAGATGTTAAATTCTCCTGAGCTAGAGCAATAGCATTATCCATACCAGAGGAACTATACTTATACATTCTATTGTGGTCGGATACCAAGTATTCACAGTCTGGATTTACAGAATATTCTTGAGAGAAATATTTTTCCGGACGAACTAAAATGAGGTTTGTCACTGAAGGTCTTCTGTTGGGCCTTTTATCTTCTGGGTCATCATAATCGTGTCCCAAAAATAGAAACCAAGGGTCCTGAAACCACCCCTCAATGACATAAAGAACACATAATGACCCCTTTGTAGAAGGATTATCCCCCTCAATTAGAGATACCTATTGGGAAACTATTTCAGCTTCTTATAGCCTTGCAACCTCCAAAGCTATTGAAACATGATCAACTGACTCACCAGTAGAGTGAGACACTTGTTCTACTGAGTCAACAACAATTTCCATAGAAAGGGAAGTAGGTATACCTTCTTCTTGTTGTTCACTAATATCCCTTTCATTGACTCCTATAAGAGGACTCAAACTGAGATCCTCTCCTTCACGATACTTATCAGCAGAAGCCACATGTTCCTCATGGTCAGAATGACAAGATTCCGCAACATCTTCCTCTTATGAGGTATCTCTAACAGTGATATGAGCCTCATCAAACTCTTCTTAACTGGTTTCTTCTACCTCATTGTCACTTTGGATAGATTCTCTTCTTGGTAACTCTCTTGGAGGACTGGTCTCTCGAGAAGCTATCACTCCAACTAATGGACTGGCGGGTAAATCAGGGTCACTCCTATCATCTATAGTAGTACCCTCTTTCTCAATTTCCATAGTCTCCTCTACTTACTCATCATAATATAAAAGTTCTACCTCATCAGGCTTCAGAACTAGATCCCTCAGATCCTTTGGGCTAGAAGGATAATTTATAGGGTCAAACTTCTCATAAAGCTTCCCTTCATCATTTACCCATTACCTTCTAAGGGATTCAAGCTGATCTTCATGAACATGCAGACAATATTAGAGAAAATAAATTATTCTTGGAAAAAATTGTTTCCTCTTTCTCTCATTCAATTCCCTTAACCATTATCATCACAGAAATTAGTTTGGAATGAAATAGGGCATTTGATTTAGAACTTGACTTAGTCATGCCTTCCAACTGAGCCATCAACAACGTACACATGTTGATCTTATGACCAGGCTTCATCAAATAAAATATGAAAATGTCCTGATACTTCAACACAATGAAGTCCCATATCCTGGTACTTATCACATGTTGGATAAACTTGAAGAGAATTCTATCCTCCCCATTTATTTCACCAGCAATCAACTTCCTTGAGGTCCCATTTCCTATCAAATCTTCCAAAGCTTTCATATATCCAAAAATCTCACAGTCTAGAGGAATCACACCATATTAAGAAATCAAATATACCCTAATGAGGTACCCTTAAACATTCATCAAACTCATCATATGAAAAGCATACCTCGATGTCATGTACTCTAGATAGCATTTGGTTCTCTTCATTAGACTACTCAAATCTCAGAAACTCATAAAATTATTTGACTAACTTCAGATAACAAGGCCCATTGTTGTTTTTGAAACACTCCACCCGGCCTTGAATTTCTAGAACATCCATCACCAAATTTTTTCTCGAAAGAAACCATTCATCGCACAATTCCTTTTTAGGTACGATCTCCCTCTTTGTTAGATATGGATTAACCAAATTTTTTGCAGTACTACTTCCACCACTAGGCTTTACTTGAGATCTCCTGGGGTTTGATTCATCTTCATCACCCACCATCGGTCGCTTGAATCTATCATTTGAGGTTTGAGGAGGATTTATAATTCAGTTGAAACATAGAGTTTATGGAATTTGGGAGTGGGGGTTTGAGAATGAAGAAGAGAGTGGATCGAAATGTTTTTGTGATCTAATTTTATCATTTAGGGATTGAAAAAAAAACAAATCAGGAAAAAAAATACTAATAAAATAGTTCAGATTCCCATAAAAAATGCAATGTAACTGTAAAGTCCAATATAGAGGTACCCAACTGTGAGGTTCTAATCGTGAGGTGCAATGGTGAGGCTCTAACAGTGAGGTGCAACAGTGAGGTTCTAACATTGAGGTGCAATGGTGAGGTTCTAATAGTGAGGTTCAATAGTGAGGTTCTAACAATGAGTTTCTAATAGTGAGGTGCAATGGTGAGGTTCTAACAGTGAGGTGAAATAGCGAGGTTTCAGTAGTGAGGTTCAATAGTGAGGTTCTAACGGTGATGTTCTAACAGTGAGGTTCTAATAGTGAGGTGCAACAGTGAGGTTCTAATAGTGAGGTGCAACAGTGAGGTTCTAATAGTGAGGTGCAATGGTGAGGTTCTAACAGTGAGGTTCAACAGTGAGGTTCTAACATTTTATCATACCTAACTCATGTTTGATGTAATTTAAACTCTCAAAATTCAAAGTTTTTGCGAATATATCCTCCAATTGTTGTTATGTGCCAATGAATTCAAGAGTGATATCACCTCTTTGATAATGATATCTCAAGAAGTGATGTCTTACATCAATATGCATTGTCTTAGCATGAAATAATAGATTTTTAGAAATGTTATTAGCACTTGTGTTGACATAGTTTATAGATACATGTTTGAATTGATGTCCATAGTCTTGTAATGTGTGTTTCATACACCGAATTTGAGCACAACAACTACCATCATCTATATATTCTTCTTTGGCAGTAGATAATGTAACATAATTCTGTTTCTTACAACAACATGACATTAGTGACTTGACTAAAATGTTACATGTTCCGTAGGCGCTTTTCTATCTAACTTACAACCAGCAATGATAGAATCTTAATAACTTATTAAATCAAATGGTTGTCCTCTTGGAGAAAATATTCCTAAGTTGGGGGTACATTTGAGATATTTCAAAATCCGTTAAACAACAGTTAAATGAGATTCTTTGGGATTTTCTTGAAAACAAGAACACATGCAGACACTAAACATAATATCATGTCTACTATCTATAAGGTAGAGCAGACTCCCTATCATACCTCTATATTTGGTTTGATCTACTAGTTCACCAGTTTTATCAGCATCCAACTTACAAGTGGTGCTCATAGGTGTATCACTACCTTTAATACTGTCCAATCCAAAACGTTTTAGAAGATCCTTAATGTATTTATTTTGATTTAAAACAATTCCAATTTTTTGAAAAATATGAAATCTAATAAAACATTTATGTTCCCCCATTAAACACATTTCAAATTCATTTTTCATTATGTTTGAAAAATCAGTACATAAAGAATTTTTAGAAGACCCAAAAATTATATCATCTACAAATATTTGTACTATTAAAACAACTTTGAAATCCTTTTAATAAACAAAGTAGGATCTTCCATTCCTTTAGTAAATCCTTTTGAAATAAGAGTGAAACTAAGTCTATCATACCAAGATCTTAGAGCTTGCATTAAACCATATAAATATTTAGATTGATTGAAAACATGGTTTAAAAAATGCGAACTTGTAAAACTATGGGGTTGTTCAACAAACATATCTTCAACTATATACCCATTTAGAAAAGCACATTTAATATCTATTTGATAAAGGTCAAAATTCAGATGAGATTCATAAGCAAGTAGTATCCTAATGGATTCAAACCCAGAAATAGGTGAAAAGGTCCCCTCATTGTCTATTCCTTCTTATTAACTATATCATTTTAAAACTAACCTAGATTTGTTTCTAACTATATTTCTAGACTCGTCAACTTTGTTCCTAAATACACATTTTGTGCCTATTGTCAAAGTATCCTTAGGTCTTTCAACTAGTTCCCAGACATTATTTATTTCAAATTGATTAAAATATTCTTGCATATCCATCTCCCAAAATTCATCATTGGTAGCAACATTAATATTTTTGGGATCAATTTTTGAATGAAAATTAGGATGTTCAACCTGGTTTTTCAAAGAAGCTCTAGTTTGTGTTCCTCTATTTAAATCACCTACTAAAGCATCTAATGAATGATTCCTGGGAGTTCTAATACATCTATAAAGAGTTGATCTATACTCTTCATGGGTGTTTACAGGTTGAGACTCAACAGATGCAAATTCAGGTGGATTCCTATAACTAGTTACTTTTAAAGGAGGTTCACTATCATTATCATTAAAGTCCAGAATTGACATATCTTCCTCAAGGTGTTCAAGAGAGGTTTTGGGTTCATGTGGACCAGTCTCATCAAATCTTACATGAACTAATTCTTCCACAAATTTGGTTCTTTTATTAAATACCCTATAAGATTTACTTGAGATTTAGAAACTAAGGATAATTCCATCATTACTTTCGGAGGCAAACTTGTCCAGATTGTCCTTAATGTTAAGGATAAAGACTTTGCAACAAAAAACACTAAAGTAATTAAACATAGGCTTCCTATTATTCAAAATCTCATAAGAGTTATTCATAAGAACAGGTATAATTAATTCTCTATTAGTGGTATAACAAACTGTATTAATCGCTTTAGCCCAAAAATAAACTGGTTGATCATATTCACTAAGCATAGTTTAGGCAATCTCTTGAAGGATCATATTTTTCCTTTCCATGACTCAATTATGTTGAGGTGTTCTTGGAGAAAAGAAATTATGAGTATATCCATTATGTGAGCAATAAGATTCAAACTCCTAATTTTCAAACTCATGGCCATGATCACTTCTCAAGTTCTTAATTCTAAGACCACTAATATTTTCTACAAACTTGGAGTATTTGATAAAATAAGAACATGCTTCACTTTTGTGACCTAGATTGTATACCCTAGAGTAACTAGAAAAATAATCTAAAAGAACATAAAAATAGTGCATCCCATTTAAATTTGAAACACTTGATGGTCCAAACAAGTACATGTAAACCAACTCAAGTGGTTGAGAAGTAGAAACTTCTTTCTATGGTTTGAAAGAAACTTTGTGTTGTTTTCCTTTTTGACAAAGATTACAAACATTGTTTTGAGAGAATTCCAATTTATGTAAGTCTCTAACTAAAGATTTCATAGTCAGTTTCTGATGTGAGTGAACATTTTAGTGTCTTAATCGTTTGTTCCATAACTAGGATTCCTTATGAAATGTATTTAAAGAAGAAACATTTTTCTTTTCCAATGAATGTAAATTAACAGCACATACACTCTCATTTCTAAGAGTAGTGAATACTAAATCATTTCTAGAATTAAAAACATTGCATGCATAATTTTTAAATTTAACATTGAATCCATCATCACACAACTGAGAGATACTATGTAAATTGTACATTAATCCATCAACAAAAAGTACTTTGGAAATTAATATTGTATTAAGGTTACCAATCTGGCCTAAGGTGACGATTTTTCCCTTTGCATTGTCACCAAAATGTATTTGTCAACCATCAAATTTGATTAGGCTCTTGAAGAAATAATAATATCCTGTCATATGTCTTGAACATCCATTGTCTATGTACTATAAGGTCTTTAAGGAACTCTTTAGGCAACTTCCCTGAAAAACAATTTAGACATCTGGTAACTTTGGTAGCTATATTTTCTTGGGTCCAGAGAGGTTAGAAAGTAAAACATTGGGAACCCATATTTGCTTTATAGGTTTCCTAACATCCACATACATTTTCGGAGGCATAAATACTTTTTTAGGTCCGTTTGAAAATTGTCTCTCAAAAGATGGTCTAGAACTGGAACTAGCAGTCAACTGTCCAAATGTTGGAACAAATTTGGTTTTGCTAATTTTTCTCTATCCTGGTGGATATCCTAGAAAAATTGTACATTTTGGGAAAATCTGTTTTCTTAGCAACTGAGTCAAGGTATCACTACCTTAATTAAACTTCTCAAGATCTATATTTAATTGGTCATTTTATAATTTAAGTTAAGTGTTTTCTTTTCACAGTTGGGAGAATTTTTGTTTTTCACTATCCAAATTTGACTTATAATTTTTATTTAAACCATGTTGTCTCATTAATGATTTATATTTTTCCTTGAGCTCATTAAAGGTATCCTCAAGCATTTCAAAGTATTAAAATAGTTCATACTTAGTAATATCTTTATCATTATATGATTCACTCTTATTCCCATAATAATAGACATTATGTAAAGAAGAATTAAGTGTTACCTCAGATGTTTCTGTCATAAAGCATAAATTACCATGATTGTTCTGTTCACTATCAGAAGAATCAGATCCACTAGAGTTTCCTTCTGAAGCACTATAGGTGGATTTCATATCATTTTTAAATTTTTTTACCTTGCCTTCATATTTATCCCTAAATTTCATCTTGGGGAAGTCTACCTTCACATTACCTTTTCATTTTCACTCATATAGTATTTTTTCATTTGAGTTGTCAGTACACTTTCTGTATTTCTTCCATTTTCCTTTATTATCTTACATTAACTTGTAGTTTTACTTATTAAACAATTTCTTATTTTGGTAGAATGTTTTGATCCTTCTAGCAAGATGTGTCATCTCCTCATCACGGTCTGAATCTAACTCTTCACTAGTGGAATTCTCTACAAGATCTTGAACCATTTCTTTATCTTTGTTCATTGATGTTGAAGTCTTGAATGCTATTGACTTCTTCTTTAGTTCCTCATATACTTCTTGATTCCCCTTAAGATGTTCTTCATACATCATATGTGTTCCAATTATCTCTTTCACTGGCAGTTTGCCTATGTCCCAAGATTCTTGGAGAGAAACAAATGTTCCTCTCCATCTGTCAGGTAAAAATCAAAGTAGTCTCATGATTTGGTCCTTGGTGTCCACTAGATTCCTAAGAAGACTTGTGGTGTTAACTATTTCAATGAAAATGAGATACATTTCAGAGATAGGTTCATCATGCTTCATTTTAAAATTATCATATTTAATAATGTATGTGTTTAATCTCGTTTCTTTACCATTAGTTTTTCCCTCATGAGAGACATAAAATGTATCCCAAATTTCATATGCAGTTTTGCAAGAAGATATTCTATGGAATTCGTCATCACCTAGAGAATAGTACAAGGCATTCATTTCATTACAGTTATTATTATATGTGGATTTAGTAATTTGTGACCATGTGTCCCTTATAGTAGTAGTAAATGCATGTTGTTCTACAATAGTGTCCCAGATTTGAGGTCCCATGATCTGTAGATACATTTTCATTTTTAATTTCCACTAAGCATAGTTATTACCATTAAATAAAGGTGTCATGTTTGGAACAACACCCTCAACTCTAGATTCCATAGTTACTTAGAATTTAAAGAACTGAAAATATAGATATGACAAGAAATTTATGATATTTATGATACAAATAAAATCACAGTTGAAAATAATTTGAACACATGAAAATAAAAAGTCCTTTGAATCCAAATGTTGGTCACATTGGATACATAAGAAGGGGTTAAATTAGTTGTAATTAAAATTTCTGTTAAAAACATTATGATTAAAATCCCCCAATTTAGAACAGCCCAGTCAATTATGAAAGTAGAAATATAAGTATTTAATTGCTCAACAAGTTTCTCTAAGGTTTATTAGTACTCAATTGAGTCAATGTAAACACTAATTCAAATTTTGAAATAGGTTTAATAAATTAAGAACATTTACCACTAACCAAAACTAACTATCATAGTGAATCTAAAAGTAGTTTTATGTCTTTAAAAAAATATAACAATGGATAAAATAAAACAGATTATATGAGGATTATAAAAACAAGAAAAACAATAGTTTTAGTCTCAAGATGAGACTTAATCCTCTCCACTTGGTGATGACCTGTCACCAAGCAGTCTATATAGATAAGCTTGATACACAACCTGTATTGGGGTTTACAACAAGTTTTATAAACTGTCCAGGTTCTACATCCACTACCACATTTATGCATGGGAAAATAAGAAACCAAGCCACACAAGGGTTCTTCCACAGTTATGCGTGGGAAAACAAGTGTGAGAGAGTTTTTAGTGAAGAATTTCTGTATCCTCCTGTTAAATCACAGGAGATAGTGTGTGTTTGTGTGCAACAAACACACACTACTCAAAAATGTAAAATAAGGAACACAGTAGAGAAAGACAAATAAGGATGGATTTTAGAATGCTCTATGTGTTTGAAGATCAGCTCTGGACTTCTTGGAGTTGAGAAAATGAAGGTTTTGTTCTTCTCTACATGTTGTCTCCAAAAACAGAGTGTCTCAACATCTACGTAATAGCTTCTAGGTACTGAGATGTTTAACTTCGTGGTATAATGGAGTTGACAAAGCACAACAGGATAGCCTTGAGTATGTTCTTCAAAACGATCATCGTGATGCTTTTGGATTTTCAGTATACGCACTGTAGTGTTCTTCTTCCAGTTCTTCAGTAAGGTATTTATCTTCTAGACATGTTGCATCATCTTTAGTTGTTCTTCTCTATGCTTATATATATATATATATATATATATATATTTCTTCATTGGTCTACTTTTTTCATATTTGAGGTCTGACAATAGGAGTAGGTATATCATGTGAAATATTTCTCGTATCTCATTATGTCATGATATGGTCTCTTGATATGTCTAAAAAAATAATTTTATTAAGTCAGAAGAATTAACATTATCACAATATGAGCATAATGAATAAATTAAGAAAATGGATAATGTATATAATATGTTATCAGTAGACTGGTAACAGTATTCTGTCAATCGGTAGCATCTTCAGCAGCAGGCTTAATCAGCAGCAGACTTCCAACAGTAGGTGTATCCAGCTATAAGATTCGCCAGCAGTAGGTTTGTCTAACTGTAGAATTCAATAAAGTTAGATATGTCCAGCGGTAGACTTTTCCAACTATAGACATCACCAACTATAGAAATCACTAATGGTAGACTTGTCCTGTAGTAGAATTTTCCAATTGTAGACTTCAGCAACTCTAGATTTCACTAATGGTAGACTTGTCCAGCGGTAGACTTATCCAACTGTAGAATTGAAAAAAAACAGACTTTTCCAATAGTAGACTTGTCTAACAGTAGAATTTTATAATAAAAGACTTGTCCAACAGTAGAGTTTAGAAAGTATTCCAACAATAGGATTAATAGTAGTGACCTTGTACTGGTGACTTCCATCAGTAACTTTATAACTATAGCTATTATAATGGTAACATTCATCAGTAATGTCTTCAACATTGAAATTTTCACCAATGACTTCAAGCTGTAAGGTTTAGTAGTAGATTTGTCAAAGGTGACCGTGACAGTGGCGCAATGAAAGAAAAAAACAGTGAACTCTTACCAGTAACCTTCAGCAGTGACCTTTGACATAAAAGGTTTTATGTTGTATACTGATTCCAATAATGTCATGAGATTAAAATAGATTGAAATAAATTGTCAAAAAACTAACCCATTATAGAATTAAACATGATTTTGGATTATCAAAATAGGTGATTCCAACATTGTCTCTATTTAATATTTCATGAAAATTGACATTTTTTACAATTTTTGAAAAATTAATGAGCATCGTAAAAAATGGTGGTTCTATATATTCAATATTATAAAACCTTCCATGTTATTCTTTGAAGTCCAAAGTGTCATCCACAGGCTAAAGTGTGAAAAAAATCAAAGGCAAATTTAGCTTCACTTTCAGGTAAACATATTTTTATTATGTGATCATTGCAAATCTTCCAAAGGAATGGATCATACCAAATGTAATAACTAGATTCAACTTTCAGTTTTTGAATTTGGTGAGAATAGAAATGAGATAGGACCGGAGATGTTACCATAAAATTGACCATGTCAGCATACCAAGGTACTTCTCTTTCAATCAAGTATAACTGCTCTCCTGGAATTTGATCATTCAGTTGGTCTCTCTCTGGAATTTCAATTTTATCGGTATTTGGAATTGTACTTAAGTGATCTTCCAAATGGTTCTCATTTCCCTTCATATACATGATTTCTATATTGAACTCCTGCAACAGTATCATGCATCTCACTATCCTTGATTTATCATCAACTTTATTCATCAAGTTCCTCTGAGGATCATGATTAGCAAACACACTGATTTTAGTTCCAAGAAGATATGATCTAAATATTTTTAAAGCAAAACAAACTATAAAGAACACTTTTTGTGGTCGAGTAATTTAATTTGGCCACATCTAAGGCTCTCGAGGCATATGAAATGACTTTTGGTCTGCCCTCAATTAGCTGAGAAGGGACTACTCCAACAGATTGGTTGGAGGCATCACAAGGTTGCTCGAATGGTTCTTCCCAATTTGGTTGTTGCAACACGGGTGTCGAAATCAAACTCGTGTTCAACTCATCAAAGGATACCCTACATGCACCATTGAACTCAAAATCATCATCTTTCAAAAGTAATCTGGAGAGGCGGAGATAAATCTTACTAAAATATTTGATAAAACTCCAGTAGAATCTTGCATGTCCTGAAAATAATCTAACATGTTTCACACATGTAGGGTATGGCGATGAACTTATCACATCAATTTTTGATTTATCCACTTCAATGACATTTTGTGAAAGGACATTTCCAAGTAATATTTCTCTTTTACCCATGAAATTACACCTTTAAAAATTTGAAACAAATTTTTTTTCAATGTTGTTTTTCAAAACGTTTTCCAGGTTTTTAAAACAATGATCAAAAGTATATCAAAAAACTGTGAAATCGTCGAAGAAAACTTCCAAAAAAATTTCAATGTGATAGGAAAATATAAAAAACATGAACCTCTAAAACGTACCTGGAGAATTAAATAATCCAAATGGAATTTTATTATATGAAAATGTTCCAAAGGTTCATGTAAATGTTATCTTCTATTGGTCCTCAAGAGAAATTGGTACCTGGTAGTAACCTGAAAATCCCTCCAAAAAAGCAATAATTAGTTCTCCTTGCCAATCTTTCTAACATCTGGTCAATGAAGGGGATGGGGAAATGATCATTCCGAGTGACCTATATCAATTTCCTAAAATCAATGCATACTCTTCTGCTGTTTTGAATTCTCATAGGGATTAACTCATTCTTTTCATTACTTATAGTGGTCAGTCCAGTTTTTTTAGGAACGACATGAATAGGGCTAACCCACTGTGAATCTAAAATGGGATATATGATCCCAGATTCCAATAGCTTCTCGATATCCTTCTTCACAACCTCCGTCAAGGTGGGATTTAGCCTCCTTTTGGGTCGTCTAAAAGTTTTGGAATCTCCCTCTAGAAATTTTTTTCTGAGCATATTTGTGTGTTTATTCATAGAATATCACCTATGCTCCACCCTATTACCATTACATTATCTTTCAAAAGCTCAATTAAATATTTTTTGTGGGTTTTAGACAAATTATTTGGAATTATCACAGGTAATTTCTCTCCTTCCATAATGTAACACCCTGATATTTTATGAGAAGTATATTTTTTTATGTCTTATGTTATACGCAACATCAAAAGAATCTTTCACTACACACGACAATATCTTGTCTTGCGTTATACGCAAAAGCAACCTTCCTCGATAGCGTATGTTGTAATCAATATCGAGTTTCACTAAATAAAAATAGGTTATTAAAATATTATATAAACTAGTTTTTATGAATAGTATTAACTACATTTTAAATTTTATAACATTATTATTTATCATACACATTTTCTAGAACATGATATGAGAAAAAAATAAATTTTTCCGGTAAAATAAGTATTTTTCAAAAAAATCACTTTTGTCGCCTTTTGATGGTGCACCCACATTAAATCAAGTTTTTGACAGTTTTATAAGTTCATTTTGTCAAAATAAAATTCTTATTTAGAATCAGGATAAAAAAATTTACTTTGGATAAATTTTTCATATTATTCTAATAACTTTTATATTTTAATTAATAGTAAAACACAATATATTTTAATTAAAAATATCTTTTTTAATGCAATAATATATATTGTTAAATTAGAATATTGAATGGTTTTAAAGTATAAATATAATATATTTTTACCATTTAATATAATTTATATCATTACCATTATTTTTACATTGAATTCATAGGTAAAAACATTTCAATTTTTGGCAACGTTTTAACTTTTAGAACCCGTTTTCTTAACAACGGGATTACTTTTAAATTAATTACTGGAACTTCTATGTTTTGAATTTTGAAAAATTAATTCCATATTTGAATTTAGTGGGTCCAAATTATGTTAATAGGTTACTTTTAATTTTTTTTGATATTATGAACAGTAACTATGGTAATTTTTATTTACTGAAGTTAAAGATAAATCGGGTAATTAAGGGTAAAAATAAGATTATAAAATTACCCTAACACTTGCCAAAATATTATTGGATGAATAAAATTCTACCCATATCACCTAATGGTCAGACTAGATTCAATTCATGGAATTTTGACCATGAAATAATTTAATTATTATTAAAACAAAAGAAAGTGACAACATGTCACTCTTAAATATTATAGGTGTAATAAAATTCATTTGGTGATAAAATTCATAAAAAATCAGATATAAATAGTCCCTAGAAATCTAATAAAATTATATACATTATATGCATTTATTTATAATTTTTAGGGATTAAATAATTATCATTAATTATGACACAATAGTGATGTTAAAATTATTTTATTGATTAAAATATCAAATAAATGATTTTAAAAGTAATAAAATAAATATTATAATAACTATTTAATGTTATCCACTAATTTTATAGAAAAAAATTACATGTTATTAATCTATTAAATCTTTTATTTTGAACATATCTTCTATGTATATTTTATTTAAATTCAAATAAATGAATAGTGTCAAAATCGACACTATTGTTATTTTAAAAAAATTACATATTATAAAATTGTTTAAAAATCACTAAAATATTTAAATATTATAAATTAAAATTTATATTTTCCAAAATGTAGTAAAATATACAATTATGGAAAATTCACAACATTTAAGTAATTATTAGTAATGATTTATAATTTAGAATATTATTACCACAAATAAAATTAAATTGATTAAATATGGATAAATCAAGTTGATAATGTTTAAAATAAATTCACAACATGTCTAAATATTATCAGTTGATGATATTACAACCCTATATAATCTAATCTACTGATTTGATTCATTTTTTGAGGTTTTTATATGGGGTTTGTATATATTATAAATTAATATTTCTTATGTTTTCAAAGGTGCCCCTCTCCTACCTTATACAAGGGAACCTCCTCCCTCTCCCATTTACACAACTTTGAGCCTTCATTCTCGGCCAACCCCTGCCCATTTACCTTCTCTACTTCCCTAGAAACATACTAGAGGTCTTGGTCTTCTTCAAAGACTAATTTTAGTATCCTAAGGGGAGGTTTCAAAGAGGCGTGTCGAAGAAGAGGTAATATCCTTTACCGATTCTTTGAAATTCATTTCTTCTCCTACTTCTTCTTAGTTTGTTGATTCATAATAAAGTAATAACATAAGTATCACTCATATACTGATATGTTATTATAAATATAAAACAACCATATTTCACCTTTGATCCATCCAACGGAATACGAAATCATCGGGCGTGTGTACGTAGAGAATATCGTCTCCACGCCGTGGTGTAATCTGTTTTTCCACCACCTCCTTACATGGATGGGTATAAGAATGGATTAAATAACAATATATTATTATTTTAAAGTGATATTGATTCTAAAATATTATACACCCTAAACTTCAATACATTTCCACAGTCATGGGAACGATATCGTCGCTCGTGCGTACGTACTGCTTACCGTCTCCACGGTGCGATATGATTCGTTCTACATGATCTCCATTAAACCATGTTTATATAAACGAATTGAATAAATAAATATGATATATATTATACAAATACCGTTCTGTAAATGATGTATCTATAACCTAAAAATAGGAAGCATAATTTATTCACCAAAAAATGCATAAGAACATAAAGAAATAAACACCCTGAGAACACAGAGCAATGAAATATTATTAATAAGAAGATAAGAATATGACCATATATTCCTTCATAACAATGAATATGATTCTGGAATAAGTCAATGACATTTTTTAAATCATTATACAGGTGGTTCAGATACGAACAAATCATATCGGACCTAAGGTTAGGGAAAATCTCACAATCTCATTTTTATCCGAGACAGTTTTTACTTCAAAATTTACTTGGGTATATTTATCATCCACATCCATGTTTCATAAATATGTTATATTATTTCTATACTCCTAAAATTTATTAAATCCTATTTTACCTATAGGTGAATTTTTAGTAAAATTTATGAAAGGAATCTTTTTTCTTTTTCAGTACGAGGTACTTTTTTGGCATTTCCAGCCAAAGTATGAGAAGAATGTTTTTTTAACATATACGGCATGAATGGATTTTTATTATTTCATAGAACATAATTTCCAGGAAGCTTCCTTTACATGTTTTCATGTTTATTTTTAATTAACTTATATTATTTTAAAATTTCATGCCCTGTTAAGAAAGGAATATGTTTTTGAAATAGAAAGAATATTTTACTCAAGAATGGAGTTCAAGTGTTTTATCAAAATTATTTTCGATATATGATTTATGGTATTGTGGAACATATAATAATGGTTTAATTATGAGATGTGTGGGACCTATATCTCCCTCCAATGCATTGGGTAAAGATTTATATCTCATGAGATAGACATGGCTGGAACGGCAAGTTAATCTTGTTCACTGACATGGGACTGGAACGAGGAGTGAGCTCGGTTCAGTAATGGACTTTGTCTGCTATGATAGTCTTGGAAATGAGTCTTGAATAATATGAAATGATTTTCTATGATTATGTATGTATGCCACAAAGTTTCATGTTTTAAGTTATGATTATTGGGATTACATTTCACTACTGAGATTTATCCCATGATATGATATTATGATCTCTTTTGCAGGTTATGATTTTCATAATGTTATGTTTTTATTAATATGATATGATTGATATTTCTTTTGTTTACACTTACTGAGCATTTGAGATCACCATTTTTTATGTTTTATTTTCCCCAGGTCAAGAAGAAGGGTATTATGTAGGATATGCCAAAAGGGACTCTAGATATCATGAAATAAACTGAAGACAATGTAGATGCTTTGTGAACTAGTTATTTATGTTTCCTAGTTTTTAAAGACACTATACCAATACGGTTATACCATGGTTTTGTTATATGTTGTAATAAGTATGCATCAATTCTGAAGTAATAACAATGTATGTAAATTATGGGTCGTTATAGTTGGTATCAGAGGGAAGGTGTAGTCAACCTTTGGAAACTAGGATGTGAAACCCATAGTAAGAACCCCAAAGAGATGTCTAAGCATATAACATAATCAGACTGTTTTATAAATGACCATGATTAACCTGTGATGAGACCGAAAGTGTGAAATTTTATTATTTATTATGTGGGTTTCCTATTATAATTAGTGTTTCTCACACGATGCTTCTTGGTTTTAGTCAATGGCTGGAACCCGAAGGAACTGTGTTAATGCTGAATGCGACGGACAATGCAATTATTGTCCACCTGAGAAACCAAATGTTATGGGAGCTGGATTGAAAAATCTTGTATCCATGATCACACAACATTCTCAAGATATGAATCATGATGGACGTCCAAACGAGAAAATGAAGGAGAAACATTTTATTGAATCCATCATGAGGTAGTGTCCACAATCATTCAGCGGGTCTTCTGATCCATTAGTGGATGAACAAAGGATCAGTACCACTGAAAAGATATTTTCAGTCCTTCAATGTTCTGATCATCATAATGTCATCTTGGAAGTATATTTTTTTGAAGGTGAAGTTGATCAATGGTGTAATCATATCAAGAATAAGAGGCAAAGAGATGAAATTGAGTCCATGGAATGGGATGAGTTCAATAACTTATTCTTCAATAAGTACTTCCCTCGTATTATTTGAACAAAGATGGAGAAAGTGTTTCTTGAACTGAAGCAAAAGGATGACGAATCTGTTGGTACCTACGAAGAAAATTTTACAAGACTTGCAAGGTATGCTTCCAGAATTATTATCCAACCTGAGAGTAAAATCGATCGATTCTTTAGTGGCTTAAAACCAAGTCTTCGAATGGCATTATCCATAAGGGACTTCAATAGATATGAGGAAATTGTTAGATGTTCTCTCAAGGTTAATATGGAGATTGGAGTAACCCATCAGTCATATGGGTTTGATAAGACGAGGAAAATGTAATTCAAAGGAAAATCTAAAGACCACACTGAAAAGAATGTGAGTTTTCCTTTATGCTCAAATTTATGAAAGAAACATGGAGGGAATTGTCTTAATGGGACAAGAAAAATGTTTTAAGTGTGGAAAAGAAGGTCATCAGGAAATTTAATGTTGAAAAATGGGAAGAAGATGTCTATGGATGTGAACAAAGAAAGAGATAAACAGAATACACCTCCAACACTTTAATTTTTCAAGTGCAATGAGATGGGGAATTATGCCAATCAATGCCCAAATCCAAGGGTTGTTGATGATGATAGACTTCAACAAACTCTTAAGGCCAAAGACAAAGGAAATTCACATACAATTACTATCGGTAATGTGGAGTATGATAACGAAGTGGTGAAAGGTACACTTATCATCCACTCTAATGTAGAAAATGTATTATTTGATTCTAGATCCATGAAATATTTTATTTATGAAGAATTTTCTAAGTTTATCACCGTATTACCTCAACAATTAGATGATGAGATAGTTGTGACAACTCATAATGGCACAACGGTCACATCAAAAGTTTACAATTATTCTCCAATTGAAGTTTGTGGGAAAGTGCTTACGGTAAATCTTGTGATCCTTCCTATAGTGTAATTTGATGTGATTCTTTGAATGGATTGGATTTCTTTATATGGATCCCATATAAATTTCCAAATAAGGGAAGCCGCATTTCATATTCCAGATCAATCTATGATCATATATCGATGCAAGGATGAAAATGACCTTCCAATGGATATTTCTTGCATCTTATGGGTCTTGATTCCACTAAATGAAGGTTATTTATCTTAAATGTTCATTGAGAAACTCACTATTAAGAATACACCCATTGTACGGGAGATTGATGAAGTCATTCCAGAGGAATTTCCTGGTCTTCCACCAAATCGTGAAGTTTAGTTTTCAATAGAACTCATATCGGGTGCTATGCCTATTTCAAAGACACCTTGTAGAATGGCCCCAGTTGAGTAGTAGAAATTGAAGAATAAAATCCAAGAGAATATTGATAAGGTATTCATATGCCCTAGTGTGTCACCTTGGGGAGCACCTGTTCTATTTGTTAAGAAGAATGATGGATCAATGAGACTATTCATTGTTTATTGAGAACATAAGAAGATCGCTATCAAGAAAAAATATCCTCTCCCGCGCATTGATGACTTATTTGACCAACTACGCGGAGCTCGATACTTTTCCAAGATTGATCTTCGTTTAGCGTATCCTCAATTAAGGGTCAAAGAAGAGGATATACCAAAGACGGATTTAGGTACAATGTATGGTCACTATGAATTTATAGAGATGCCATTTGGTTTTACTAATGCCCTTTCTATCTTCATGGATCTAATGAATAGTGTCTTTAGAGTCTATTTTGATCAGTTTGTGGTAGTCTTTATAGACGATATTATTGTCTATACAAAGAGCAAGGAAGAACATGATGATCACATGAGAATTGTATTAAAGGCCTTGAGATACGAGATGCTTTATGGAAAATTTTCTAGGTGTGAATTTTGGCTTCAAAAAGTTTCATTTTTGGGTCACATAATCTCAAAAGAGGGGAAATCTGTGGATCCAGCAAAAACAGAGGTTATCGAAAGATGATCAAGACCAACAAAAGTAACTTATATCTGATTTTTTCTTGGCTTTGATGGATATTATCGACGTTTTGTGAAATATTTTTCAAGGTTATCTACTCCACTCACCAGGTTGACTCGAAAAGGAGTTATGTTCATTTGGACGGAGGAGTGTGAAGAGAATTTCGAGGAGTTAAAAAGGAGGTTATCCAGTGCACCTGTCGTCACACTTCCTAGTAGAGGAGAAAGGATTGTGATCTATAGTGATGCATCCACAAAGGGATTGGGGTGTGTTCTCATGAAAAATGGTATGGTGATAGCGTATTCCTCATGACAGTTGAAAATTCATGAGAAAAAGTAACCAACTCATGATTTGGAGTTAGCCGTTGTAATATTTGAATTAAAAATATAGAGCAATTATCTTTATGGTGAGAGTTGTGATATTTATACTGATCATAAAATTTTAATGTATATTTTCACACAAAAGAAGTTGAATATGCTCCAAAAAAGATGGTTGGAGTTAATTAAGGATTATGACTGCTCAATTCATTATCACCATTGGAAAGGAAACAAGGTGGCAGATGCATTAAGTCGACATGAACATGCTAGCTTATCCATGATGAGGATCACAAAAGATCCAATATTTGTGGGTTTAGAGAGGATGGATCATGGAATTATAATGAAAGTGGAGATATCTTATCTTTGTCAAATGAATGTTCAACCATCTATTCATGTGAGGATTAAAGAGGCATAGAAATAAGATGTAGAGTTAAAAAAGAAGTTGAGAAATGTTTCTAAATTCAACCTTGACTGTGATGGGATAATATGGTTCAGGAATCGGGTTTGTGTTCCTCTCATCCCAGAATTAAAGAAGGAGCAACTGCATGAGGCTCATTGTTCTTCAATATCTATTCATCCAGGAATCACGAAGATATATAGGGAACTGAAAGAGTACTTCTGGTGGGATGGCACGAAAAGAGATGTTGCTGAACATGTCTCTTGATTCTTGGTTTGTCAACATGTTAAAGCTGAGAGACAGGAGTCTAAGGGGATGTTAAACCATTACCCATACAAGAATGAAAATGGGAAAAAATCACCATGGACTTTTTCACTGGACTTTCTAAAACATCCAAAGGGAATAATGCTATCTAGGTTATAGATGATCGTCTTACGAAGTTGGCACACTTCATTTCTATTAGAGAAGATTCCTCTCTGGATCAGCTTGCAATGATATATGTAAAGGAAGTGGTAATATTTCTTGGAGTAATAATTTCTATTATATCTGATTGGGATCTGGGGTTTACCTCAATGTTCTTGAGAAGTCTTCAAAATACTCTAGGTACAGAGTTGAGTTTCACCACGGCTTATCATCCTCATACAGATGGTCAATCTGAGAGGAAAATTCAAACTCCAGAGGACATGTTGAGATCTTGCTCTGTGGATTTCAAAGGTGGTTGGGATCAACACCTACCTTTGGAGGAATTTTCTAATAATAATAGCTTTCACTCCAGTATTCAGATGGCTACTTATGAAGCTCACTATGGAATGAAATGCAGAACTCCAACTTGCTAGGATGAAGTTGGGGAAATGAAACTATTGGGACCTGATCTTGTTGATGAGATGGCAGAAAAGGTCAGATCTATTCAACCACACATAAGCGCAGTTCAGAGTCAACAAAAATGTTATGCCGACAACAAAATAAAAGACCTAGAGTTTGAAGTGGGTGATAAAGTGTTCTTACAAATAACTCCTTGGAAGAGAGTAATGAGATTTGGAAAGAATAGCATGCTGAGCCCTAGGTATATTGGTCCTTTTGAAATAATGGATCGTGTTGGGAAAGCAGCATACCGATTGGTGCTTCTACCTAATCTCATTCAAGTTCATGATGTTTTCTATGTAACACTCTTGAGAAATAACATACCAGATCCTTCACATTTACAAAGCTCATAAGTTGTACCACTTGAGCTAGATCTTTCTTATGAAGAACAACCGATAGAGATTCTAGATCATAGAAAAAAGTTCTACGGAACAATACCACTCACTAGGTGAAAGTTTAATAGAGGAACCACCAATTATAATAAGCGACATGGGATCTTGAGGATATTATGAGGGAGAGGTATCCTCATCTGTTTGCTACGAAGTGACGAATTTCGAGGGTGAAGTTCATTTTAAGGGGGGTAGAATGTAACCCCCTGATAATTTATGAGAAGTATATTTTTATATGTCTTATGTTATATGAAAAATAAAAGGAATATTTCACTGCACACAACACTAGACTGGCTTGGGTCATACGCAAAATAAACCTTCCTTGATAGCGTGTGTTGTACGCATTATCGAGTTTCACTAAACTAAAATATGTTATTAAAATATTATATAAACTAGCTGTTATGAATAGTATTAACTACATTTTGAATTTTAAAACATTATTATTCATCTTACACATTTTTTAGAACATGTTATGAGAACAAAATAGAATTTTCGGGTAAAATAAGTATTTTAAATAAATGTTGTTTTGCCGCCTTGATGGAACATCCAAATTAAAACTAGTTTTTGACAGGTTTATAAGTTCAATTTGAAAAAATAAAATTCTTGTTTAGAATAAGAATATAAAAATTTAATTTGGATAAATTTTTTATATTATTCTGATAATTTATATATTTTAATGAATAATAAAAACACGCTATATTTTAATTAAAAAAAACATTATTCATCGTAATAATTTATATGGTTAAATTAAAATATTGAATGGTTTTAAAGTATAAATACAATATGTTTTTACCATTTAATATAATTTATGTCATTACCATTAATTTCACATTGAATTCATAGGTAAAAACATTTCAATCTTTGCCAATGTTTTAACTTTTAAAGCCCATTTTTTTAACAACTGGATTAATTTAAAATTAATTATTGCAACTTCTATGATTTTATTTTTGAAAAATGGATTCCATATTTGAATTTGGTGGGTCCAAATTATGTTAATTGGTTACTTTTTTTATATAATGAATAGTAACTACGGAAATTTTTATTTACTGCAGTTAAAGGTAAATCGGGTAATTAAGGGTAAAAATATGATTATAAAATTTTCCTAACACTTTCCAAAATCCTATTGGATGAATAAAAGTCTTCCCATATCACCTAAGGGTCTTAATAGATTCATTTTATGGACTTTTGACCATGAAATAATATAATTATTATTAAAACCAAAGAAAGTGACAACATGTCAATCTCTTAAATCTTATAAGTGTAATAATTTTAATTTAGTGATAAACTTCGTAAAACAAAGAATATAAATATTACCCCGAAATATAATAAAATTATCTCCATCATATTTATTTATTTATAATTTTTAGGGATTAAATAATTATCATTAATTATGAAACAATAGTGATGTTGAAATTATTTTATTGATTGAAATATCAAATAAAAGATTTTAAAAGTATTAAAATAAATATTTTATGAACTATTTAATGTGCTCCAATGATTTTAAAGATGAAAATGACATGTTATGAATCTATTAAATATTTTAGTTCGAACATATCTTCTATGTATATTTTATTTAAATTCAAATAAATGAATAGTGTCAAAATGGACACTATTGTTATTTTATAAAAATTACATATTATAAAATTGTTTAAAAATCACAAAAATATTTAAAAATTATAAATTAAAATTTATATGGTCTAAAATTTAGTACAATATACAATTATGCACAATTCACAACATATAAGTAATTATTTATAATGATTTAAAATTTAGAATATTATTACCACAAATAAAATTAAATAGATTAAATAAGGATAAATCAAGTTGATAATGTATAAAATAAATTCACAACATGTCGAAATTTTATTTTTTGATGATATTAAAACCATATCTCATCTTATATTTATTTTTGAGTCATTTTTGAAGGTTTTTAAGTGGTTTTTGAATTTATTATAAATTAATATTTCTTATGTTTCCAAAGGTGCCCCTCTCCTCCCTTATAAAAGGGCACATCCTCCCTCTCCACTTTACACGACATTGAGCCTTCAATCTCATCCATCCCCTAAACATTTACCTTCTAAAATTCCCTAGAAACATACTAGAGGTCCTGGTCTTCTTCAAAGACCAATTTAATTTCCTAAGAGGAGGATTCAAAGAGGCGTGTCGAAGAAGAGGTAATATCCTTGACCGATTCTATCAAATTCATTTCTTCTTCCACTTTCTATTCTTTTGTTATTTCATAATGAAGTAATAACATCAGTATCAATCATATACTGATATGTTATTATATATATGAAACAACCATATTTCTCCATCGATCCATCCTACGGAAAATGAAATCACCGCGCGTGCGTACGTACGGAATACCGTCTACACGCCGTGGTGTAATCCATTTTTCCACCACCAACATACTTGGATGGGTATAATAATGGAAGAATTAAGTATATATGATTATTTTAAAGTGATATTTATTCTAAAATATTATACGCCATACACTTCAATACATTTCCACAATCATGGGAACGATATCATCGCTCGTGCGTACGTACGGCTTACCGTCTCCACGATGTGACATGAGTCGTTCTACATTATCTTTATTAAACAATGATTATATAAAAGAATTGAATGAATAAATATGATATATATTATAAAAAGACCATTCTGTAAATGATGTATCTATAACCTTAAAATAGTAAGCAGAATTTATTCGACAAAACACGCATAAGAACATAAAGCAATAAACACCCGAATAACAAGTAGTAATGAAATATTACTAATAAGAAGATAAGAATATGACCATATATTATATCATAAAAATTAATATGATTTTGTAATAAGTAAATTACATTGTTTAAATCATTATACAGGAGGTTTGGATATGTACAAAGCATATCAGACCTAAGGTAATAGAAAATCTCATGATCTCATTTTTATCTGAGACTGTTTATACTTCAGAATTTACTAGGGAAAATTTTTCATCCACATCCATGTTTCCTCAATATGTAATATTATTTCTATCATAAAACAATTGATAAAATCTAATTTTAGCTATTGGTGAATTTTTCGTAAAATATATGAAAGGAATCTTTTTTCGTTTTCAGTACAAGGTACTTTTTTACTTTTCCGGCCAAAGTATGAGAAGAATGTTTTTTAACTTATACAGAGTGAATGGATTTTTATGATTTCATAGAACATTATTTCCATGAAAATTACTTTAAAAGTTTTCAAGTTTATTTTTAATTAACTTCTTTTAGTTTAAAATTGCATAACCTGTTAAGAAAGGAAAAATGTTTTTGAAGTAGAAATGATATTTTCCTCAAGAATGGAGTTCAAGTGTTTTATCAAAATTATTTTCCATCTAAGATAAAATAGAATTATATTTATATCCCTATTTTTACATTGATTATGTTATGATGGAATAAATTTTATGAATTCCTTTTATCTTATATGGTTTATGTTATGATGGCATGATGTTTAAGAGTCCAATTTTTATTACAAGGGATATGCTATGATATATGATTTATAATATTGTGGAACACATAAGAATGGTTTCATTATGAGATTGGTGGGACCTATATCTCCCTCCAATTCATTGGGTAAAGATTTATATCTCATGAGATAGACATGTCTGGAACAGAAAGTTAATCTGGTTCAGTGACACAGAACTGGAACGAGGAGTGAACTCGGTTCAGTAATGGACTTTGTCCGCTATGAAAGTCTTGCTAATGAGTCTTGACTAATATGAAATAATTTTCTAGGATTATGTGTGTATGACAAAAAGTTTCATGTTTTATGTTATGATTATTGGTATTACATTTCACTACTATGATTTATCCCATGATATGATATTATGATCTCTTTTATAGGTTATGATTTTCACAATGTTATGTTCTTATAAATATGATATGATTGATATTTATTTTGATTACCCTTACTAAGCATTTGAGCTCACCCTTTTTTATGTTATCTTTTACACTGGTCAGGAAGAAGGGTATTATGTAGGATATGACAAAAGGTACTCTAGATATGATGAAATAAATGAGAGACAATGTAGATGCTTTGTGAACCAGTTGTTTATGTTTCCCAGTTTCTAAAGACACTATACATTTACAGTCCTACCATGGTTTTGTTATATGTTGTAATTAGTATGATTCCATTCTGAAGTAATAACAATTTATGTAAATTATGGGTCGTTATACATAATGTACACAAATTTAAAATCACTGGGGAGTGGTTTTAATTCATGTTCAGGGGGATTCTCAAGGGGTGAAATTAAGCTGACATTCCCCACTTCCAAAGGGTGGACCTTCTGTACATAGGAAACAATATCATATTCTTCATCAATCAACAAATCATCAAATAAATCATATTTTACCTATTCTTCCAACATTAAATAATAATCTCTAGTGTTTTGGGGATTCCCATGTTCGTTAATGGAAAACTTCTCTCATACTTCTTTGAACTCATGGCGCATACCTAATTCATCAGTGGGTTCAGTACTAACTTCATGGGAGAGTGAAAAGTTGGAGTGATCACTTGATGGGTACCTCATGCATTCAAAAATGTTTATGTGGACAGTGCTATCTCCAAATTACATGGTGAGTGTACCTTAATGCAAATTGATGATAGTTTTAGTTGTCTTTAAGAAAAGTCTCCTCAAAATGATCGGTGAGTGTGACGAGCTCCTATCTTCTTCCAAATTAAGCATGTAGAAGTATGTTGGGAATAATAGATCTTTGACTTTCATGAAGATATTATCTAGAACTCTTTCTAGGAAACCTGTGGATATCTTTGCAAGTTGGACCACCAATTATGTGGGTTTTAAGTCTCTCATATGAAAAAAAGTGTATAAAGAGTGGGGAAATACAATAATTAAAGAATCTAGATCACCCAACGAATTAGATAAATTTAATGAACCAGTGGTTCATGTAATGTAAAATGTCCATGTATCTTGATATATGGTTGGAATCTATGGTGTGATACGGGTTAAAACACTTGTCCCCAAGTTGATTCATTCATTCCCATGGAGTCTTCTCTTTTTTGGTGCAGATATCTTTTCGAAACATTCATACCTTCAACTTTGTTGGAAAGATTCAAGCAGGGGGATATTTATTTCCACTTTCTGAAAACTGTCTATAATTTTATTTGAAGTGTTTCTTCATGAAATTTCTTTTATTTGATAATCCTTGTTAGAAATAGTGGGGGTATGTCTTTATTCTCCCTTTGTTTCATTTTAATTGGAGTTTCTTGTCTCATATTTCATGGCCTATCCTTCTCCTTCTCCTCTTCATTTTCTTTTTCTTGGTTCATTTTCATGTGATTTTCTGAATATAAAACACCATTCTCTTTCGAAATAGGTACTATTGTTCTAGGTTCAAGTTTGGATGGAGGTGGGATTTATTTTCCATATCTTGTTATGATTGAATTGAAATTTTCATTAGGATTTAGAACCAATTGGGGTGGAATTATCCTTGGATTCTTCAACATTATTTCGACAAGGCTTTCCAATGTGTCATCCATCTTATCAACCATATCTTCTAGGCCCTCCTATTTGGATTTTAGCTATTCCACAGAAGGTTGTGTGCTGGTGTATGGTTGTTAATATGTCTTTCTTTGGAATGGTGGTGGCTAAAAGGATTGTTATTGTTGTAATGTTTGTTTATAGGATTTTTGGAATGGAGGGGGGTTCTGGTATTTCTACTACAACTAAGGAGGTTGACTGGGGTGTTGGTTATGATTAAATGATATCATCTGGATTTTTTGGTTCCCATATCTTTGTTGTTATAGGGGTTGATAAAATAGATTTTGTTGTAATAATCTTGGTTTAAAGGTCACAGTGCAGTATTTTTTCCCCTATATCTCAGGGAAATGGTTAGTATAATGAGTTGAAGAATAACATAAACCACATACCAGAGCTATATCTTGTTTTCCATTTGATTTATTTTCAGCCTTTTGATAGACTAACCTTGAAAGGCCATCAACATTGGTTTCAATAAATGAAAATGAATAAGTTGTTTTTACCTCATGTATACCCTGTTTCTCATTCCTCTTATTCCAAATTCTTTTGAGTATTGAGAAATCTATTCAATTATTACTCTGATGTTTGAATGTGACTTTTCCATTAGGTATACCCAAGATGAGGCATCAAGAATATTTCAAGCATTATCTTGGGGGAATTTGGAACATAGATTCTTGAAATGCTCCCAGTACTCGTATAGGGTTTCTCCAGTTTATAGTTGTATAATTTAAATCTCTTTCTTAATAGAAGTGCTCCTAGATATGGGAATGAATATTTTCTTGAAATGAGTTTTTGGTCTTCCCAATCACTGATCTCCCTTGGATTTAGATTTTACTACCATTATTTATCTTCTCCTTCAATTGAGAAGGATAATTCCCTCTACTGAAATTAGTCGTATGGTGCTCCTCTTGGCCTGATGCTTGAGCAACTATATCTGAATTCTTACATGTGCCAATTTGGATAATATCTTTTAAGAACATGAAACATTGGAAGCACCAGAATCAAATTTACATGTAATTAACATTCATTTGTTTTAGTGGATGGAATGATTTGGTCATTTTGAAAGGCTAATTAAGGTTCACATAGATTGCATAGGGCTGGGTTGGGATTTCCCGCCATGATTTCTGGTTTACAGTGAACACCAAGAGATTCACTTGAATCTGAGAGATCCTTTTCATAAAATAACTCTAGTGGGTTTCCTTTTATTAGTTGGGTTAATATTCTTTCAATTTCAGGATCAAATTAGTTTTATTGTTCTTTTGAGTTGTGGGTATTTCAATTTTGAAAATCTCTTTTTTTATTGTTGCACTTCCTTCCCAGAAACGACACCAAGTTTGACGCATAAATGTCGTATGGAATAGAAAACCACTAATTTTCTAATTAAAAATACAGTAATTTGGATGACTTGGTATGCCCCTCTATGATAAGTGCACACAAAATAATGTGTCACTATTTAATGAGGGTAAAAATTGTTTGTTTGATAAGAAAATGATTGAATGAAAATTCTAATTCAAATGATTTAAAAATTATGATATTAAAAGGGGTGATTAGGTCGGGGTTTTTTCCCTAATTGTAATTCTATCCCTGTTAAATTTATTTCAAACCTCTTCTTTTTAGATGATTAATGTGAATTTCCACAATTGTTTTTTCTCACTTCCTCGGTGAATTTGTGATGGTGAGAGAAAAACTTACCAAGAACCTAGGTTGGTCAACTGTCATTCCATGTGAAAAATAGTTATACTGAATATCCTCAATTAAATGGGAAATACCCGATTGGGTCTTGTTTATCCCTAGAAAATCAATAACATTCCCTACACCTTTTACAAGTACTGACGATCATTGAGTACTTCACCACTAATCCCAAGTCTATTCCATCATATATAAACCAGAAAATAGTGGAGGAAGATAATGATTATTTTTTCAAGGAAAAAATCACTAATGGAATAGAAATTCAATAATGGTTGCACTTGATAATAAAATTATCTATATGAAATTGAAAACAACATTGATGAAGAAAGAAATTTCATTCAATTACGTCTATGTACTCAAGCATTACAAAATAGAAAACCAATCTTTCCCCAATTACTAATTTTTTTTAAGTCACTATGGTATGGGAAATCCAGATGAATGGGGAATAAGAAGGAATTAAAAAAACTATGGAAAAGAAATGAAATTAAAGAGAAATAAGAAAAGTTCTCCTTCTTTGTGTCTTCGAAGGAATGAGATGGAATGAGATGATTTGAGAGGGAGAAGCTCCCCTTCTTTTATAGCCAGAATATGTCCCCCAAAATATTACATGTTGTTGACAAATTAAATGAAATCATTACACATTTCACCCTTCTTGAATATTGTTCATAATTAACTTGGTCATTTCCTCTTAAATGGTCATAATATTTGGATAAGTATTCTGATAGTTATGCCCATTTTACTCTGACCATTTATTCAGTCTATTCAGACTCTCCAAATCACAAACCATCGAATTAAGATGAATTAATGCCCCCAAAAAAGCCAATTAACACAACCTCACCTTCATGAGATATGTTCCAAAATGTCTGGCGTGTCCACCCACCAAATGTCACAGCAATTGGTCCTACCATGAATGGGTTATAGACCCCACACCAAAAAATAGACAGAAATGTAAACAGTTCTCATGGTCCAACGTTTGATCTTTTTTTGAGCTTCCGTATTAACCGATTTAGCTCTTGGTCAAAATTGATATAATGAATACATGGGTGTGTAAAATCTAGAAAAGAAATAATTTTTCATTTTGGATTGGTGTAAAAAATGTTATGGCCAAAGTACATAAATAATTAAAAATAGTTAGAAATCTGAAATAGACCATTTTTATTATTCTCCTCAAAATATCACCAATATCATAAAAATTCTGCAAATAATCTTGAAGTAACACTTTGTTTGGATTATAATATTGAAATATGATGTAAATATAATTGAAAATATTTTCTCTATCAATGAAATTCATGGATAACTACTAAGACTACATCAAATGGTGGACACAGTCTCATCATGGGTTCGGTTTACTCCCTAATCCCATACATGATGTCTCAGGACACAAAAACATTATGTAGTACATTAGATAACTACATAGGTGTAACAATCATAACATTTACATGAATATTTTTTATATAATGGGAAATTAATCATATGGCATAAATATAATAATTACCCATCAATTGAAATGTGTTTCTTAATCATTTCACTGGTCAAAATCGAAGGATATTTCTAATATAAGGCATTGATAAGATATGTGAGGATTTTTATAACCCATAAAATGGAAGGAGAAAAACTATGTATATATAGGATATATATATATATATATAAATCAGAATCATTCACTGATATAAAATATATAGATAAATTATGTTTGAGAAAGATAGGTCGTACCCAAAGAAAAAAGTTGTTTCCGAGAGATCGAAAACCTTATGTTACAGAAAAATTTTTCACTTTCACTAAATAGAATGTATTATAAAATTATATTCCTTAATTACATAATTAATAAATTTTTCTATATAAATTTTATTTGTTATAATTTCATTATATTTTGGTATAACAATTTAAATAAGATATAATTTTTAATTATGTTTTTCTGAGGGCATTTGTTTCATGGTTTCAATGTTTGTTCATTTGTGAAAAATAATTAAACATCAATTATAATGGAAAAAAAATCAATAACTAAAATAATATTGTATTAATGTAATTGAAAAATAAATAAATATCCCAAAGATTCATTTGTTTCTCATCATATGGATGATCCATTTACTAAAACATTTTTATTATATACATAGTTCATTTCGATAGCTTTATTGATCGTGACGAAAGTATTTCCATCAATTTAATATTATGGACATATATTTATTACATAATATGAAAAATATATAATATAAATATTTATTACATTTTAAATAACAATATATGTATTCAAAACTTCCATGAGGAAGTAATGGAAATAAAAAACTCATTCTCCAACAAGGTAGTGAGCCGACATAGTACATATGATGTTTTTACATTTAGACTAAACTGAATATGGAATGATATGGGTGATATATATTACATATAAAACATAAAATGGCATAATATATATGATATTGGAGTTATTATTCTATGTTCATTGGATTTTTTGTAGGATGAGGAGGATGAAAGATGTAGAAAACTCGGTTGAGGGTATTACCTTCTTCTTTTGATGTATCCTCTTTGGATTCCACTACAGAAACCTTGGATTGGACTTCGTATAAGACTAGTTCAACTAATACAAGGGGTAGATAAATTGGAATGGAATTTGGTATAAATTTGTAGGATACATGGTTTAGAATTTGTGAGGAGAAGGCTTGGTTAGAGGTGGTTTTTATAAGGGGAAAAGTGGGGGAATATTATATACATTAGTTTGTTATTGTGAATCAACACTATAAATAGAACTGATTATTATGACTATATAAAGTAAATGGATCACTTTATTTCAAAAAAAAGGGTCCTTACAACATCCATGACCCAAAATATAATTTATTTAGCTTATAATGTAAAATATTATATCTTACCATATTTCACTATTAACAAAAAAATTCAATATTATTAAATAAACAAATAAAATTTTATTTCCATTTTTTATTCTAAATATTCAAAAAAGCAAATCTATCTTATGAAAACAATTTTATAAATATTTGAAATTTAGTTTTAAAAAAATACTCATTTATTTGAAAAATATCAATTATAATATTCTGATCAACATCCTGGCCCTTTGAAATATAATTTAGCTCTCATTAAATTATATTATCATTATAATATGACATAATTTTATGTTATAAACCCATTTTATTAAAATAATATTTATTTTAAATCTATATATTATTTAAAAAAAATCAAAACTAAACATATATGTTTACACCAATACAAAAACATATCAAATAATTTTTAAAACATTTATTTACTTATATTGTGGTATAAATATATATTATTTTAATATTATTTGATACATAAATATTATTTTTTAATTCCATAGGGAGGGTACTATCTTAATTTATAAGGTACAAATCCCATAGGTTATATTACTATTCCATTGGGTATGTTATTATTCAAATAGTCAGATTACTATTCACATAGATATATTTGTAACTATCATACATGGTCCCTAATTCCTATAAGAAACCCATATTTAATTTATTTTTGATTAAATTCCATTTTCTCAAAAGACTATTTATATTTTTATTTCCAATATTAATATTGCATTATTAATATCCTGGTACATTTCTACAGAGTTTTCAATGAGTATAATTATTCCGGGGATCAATAGGGTCCAAATTTAAGAATTATTGTTATCTTACTTTTTTTATTTGTTGTCCCATTATAGTAATTTCAATTCATTTGTGCTTATTAATTCTATAAATATATTATTAAAATTGTTATAATGAAAAAATTTAGTTCTCCCATGTTGTTCTGGTGCATTATATAGTTTTATATTACTAAATATGACACAATTATTTATTAAAAATTTCAATTATATTGATTCAATTATGGGTAGTTACGTCTTACCCCATCATGAAATATTACCATTAAAATTTCATTTTACATACTAACGTGAAATCATATGTGGGTACATCTTCTTTCTCGCTTCAACTGATTTTCATTTTGGCTCTTCATATTTATCGTTTCAGAAAAGTAATTGAACTGGGTGAGTTGTATTATTACATAGAACATTATATCTACATTCTAAAATCAACACCATATGATACTCATAAATGAAGTCATTTGTTAACATTACTTACTCTAAATTAAACACATGTTAGATCTAGTATATACTTCATCAAGAGGTATATGGGAAATATGTCCTATACTAGAGAATGGGTTGGTGGGCATGTTTGTCTATTGGACATAGCTCTGATGCGATCATGAATTCAAAAGGGGGTGATGTGCCCCAGAAATATTTATTCCTTCATCCCAAATCATTCGATTCTATTAAATTAATATATATTAAATAATACTTCATATCCAACCTCAAACTCTAGGTCTCATCAACAACTATCATCATATCTCTTTTATCGACATTGAGAAGATCTAATGTTATTTTTAAGGGTATTGACCATTTCAAACAATTGAGGCCCAACACCTTTTCATCAAAAACTTTATTTAAAAACAGATTTGTTATACATCTATTTCTATAAAGGGCTTCATATGGATCAGTTTGGATTATTCAGTGGAAACTATTATTATAAAATAACATGAATAAATAAATATCATGATACCATCCTCCTTTAAATTCCATAATGTATGATTTCAACATGTTTTAATTAGTCTAGATATTCTACTCAGATTGGACTTCAATTTGGGGTTGATAATCCATACTGATGTTTTACTTGTTATTTAGAGAATAATGGAGACTCTTCCAAAACATAGAGGTAAATTTTTAATCTCGATCTGATAAAATCAATAATAGTTTTCCATGCACTCATTCCACTTCTCTGATGTATATCCAAGATATTTGATCTAGTGAGATGTCCTTTTGAATTTTACTATAGATATCAGTTTTTATATGATTACCCACCACAACCCATATATCATTATTTTCTATATATGTCTTTATAATAATATTGTAAAATTTTGTGGTTATTTTTTCCCATTTCCATGTAGTTACGGGAAATGGTTTCACCATCCTATTTAATTTTATAATTTCATCCTTCACAGATTGACATACTAAGAATTTAAATATATATACATTTATATATATATATATATATATATATATTCCATGATTTCATTATTTATATTATCCCTCAAATATCTCTCTCGGAGATCTCAATAAATCTTCATGCTCCTTGTGTGGTTGGAGACAGTTAAGCTCTATAAATTATTCAAAAAATATGTTATCTTAGGATTTGATGTCACACATATTCATGACCAAGATCTTACAAATAATTCTTCATAAATTTTGAAATATAATGATTTATTTTTTCTTAATCCTTCAAAAAAAAGTATATCCAAGTCATATCTATGATAATAATTTATCTTCCCTAAAATAGAAAGTTGTATAAAAATTTTATTAAATAAAGATCATGTTTATCCCTTTATGATCACAATGTTCATAATTTATGTGTCTAAGAAGAGATAAAAAATCTCAATTCTAATAATATTTAAGGTTTTTAGATCATTTTAACTTAGAGAATCATCTACTTTGTTTTCCTAGTATGTTTTTAGATTAAACATTCATAGTCCTTAATCAGCTCTAACAAAAATTATAGGGGCATAAAAATATCCTTAATTTTGAATATATATTTGATGCTCTTCTAATATGTATATATTTCAAGATTCTCCTCATAAATATAATGACACTATATTTTCAACATGAAGATCACTAAGACGAACCCTAAATCATGTGTTGGGTTGTTTTAAACATGAACATTAAACAAACTTTACGAACAAGCACTCACATTATAATTTTTCGTCACTAGAATATATAATTACTTTATTGAATCATTTATATTTACCATGAAGCTTTCCCCACTTGAGGGAAGCAACATGAATGGTATAGTGAAAACACTATTTTTCAATTCCTTGTCAATATCTTTAAATCCATCAATCTAGAGAAACATTACCTAATAAGTCATGTATAGATATAATCACATTAAATACCATATTTTATTGAATTATACTATTTCCTAAAATTCAACTTTCTAAAAAATGTTCCAAAAAATCACCCTAACCATTTTTTAATTTTGATATTCAGAAAACTGAAATTCATGTTATGAAGATATTTTTCTAAATATGACAAATTTGATTTTGTAATAAATTCCACATTTAGTTGAAAATAATAATTTTAATGTTATGATAAACTTCTTGACCCTTTTAAAAGTTAATTAATGGCTCATAATATTATATTATCATTATAATACAACTTAATATTAATTTATAAATCCATTTTATGATAGTAACCTTTCATTTAAATAATTATATTTTCAATAAAAATAAAAATAAAACATATATGTTTTATAAATGTATGAGAACATATTTTATCATTTTATAAACAATTATTTACATTTATTAGAGTATAAATATATTAAATTTTAATTGTATACGATACATAAATACTATGATACACATACATAGGTGAGGAAACTATATTAACAACCCGATTTATGTTCCTAACGATTATGGTACTATTTAAAATGAATGATTATTATTCCAATGGTTAGAGTTTTAATGGTTTTACAGGTTCCCCTCTTTCTATAAATACACCATATTTTAATCATTCATCATTATAATCCGTATTCATTAATGGTTATTTATATTTTTATTTTTTAAATTAAAATTATATTATTGACATTATTCAATATTTCTATAGTGTTGTTCGAGATTGAGATTATTTTGTGTGATCGAGCATATCATGATTTTTAACTTATTATCTTACTTTATTTTTCTCATTGTAATTCATTCAGTTCATAATGAAATATTTATTCTATAAATTTAATTTTAATATTATTATAGTCATTTTATTCGTTTATAATGAGTTTTTTATTTATAAAATATCATATTAATAAATATGAAATAATAATATATTCATAATTGAAATTACACTAATGAAAATCTGGTTCATTACAATGGTGTTATGATTTTTGATAGTATCCATGAATGATCAGGTGAGTTATATTTGAATGTGTATGAGTGAATATGTTCTCATTATGTAACATATTTCATTTTCTAATCAAATTTTTAAATGATCCTTGAAATTTCAATTTGAATGTTTTCTACCAAATAATATTCTACCTATATTTCTATTAAAATTAATTAAATAAATTAAAAATGTATTGATTTGATAAATGATTTTATTTGAAATTGAATGATTCCATAAATAAGGAATGATATTATTGTTTTACATAAAGGTGTGCGTGTTTTTGAAAACTAATATTCATGATTTTAAGGATTAAATGATTTGAAAATTTTATTTCATATTGTTATTTTTTTTATGCATGAAATTAGGGTTTTTTATGGCTATTTATTTTGCGATGGAGTGATTGATGTTGCTCCCTTTTGACCTTTGTTGTGCTTTGGCCTTTTTTGGATTTATATTTCGGAGTTATCTCACATGGTTTTCGGGTCTGATATATTTCCCCAATTATGGTAGTGATGGTGTTGTGGTGGAATTATTCATTCAAATGTGGTAACTGTATGGTAGATGGTTTACCATGAGTGTAGTAATAATTGGGGATTGGAAGGTGGGTTCTATGAGTGGTCGAATTATGCTTTATTTAATAGAATATTTTCTATGGTTGTGTCGACCATGTTGGAGAGGTATCTCACTTGTTATGTCTTGGAGGTTATTTCCCTAGGTTGAAATACTATAGAGGCGATGTATTTCATATTATAATATTTGGGTTTTCATTATTTAAGAAACATTGGATCATTGGTAATAGTGTTTCCTCTATTTGATAGGTATCTCAAAGTGGAATGTATATGATGGTGATTTCTATTTACATCTTGTCGTGATTTTAATTCTTGAAGATTAGAATCATTTGAGATTTATCTAATGTAATATCATGGACCTTTCACGCCCATGACATTGTGCTTTTTGGGTGTTTGAGGTTTATGGTGGGGGATTTTGGTAGTAAAGGTGGTGTTTAATGTAAAATTTCAGCTCGATGTTTGTTTTGAGGCATGGTAAGATGTTATAAATTTTTATATGACAATTTAAGGTATATAGGTGGAGTGGTTGGCTTGGTTTTAGATTTGAGTCATAAGGTTTTGAGTTGGGGGGTTCTTCTATATTGAGGATCATTTTATCGTGATCATTTGGGTGTGATATATCAATGGTTTATGGTTAATTGGGAAAAATGGGATGTATAGTTTGTTTTAAGTTCATTATAACTATGGGGTGCACTCCATGATAGGATACTTTGGTCATTCTACTATTTAGGGCGTCATTGTTCAAATAGTTAACTTGCTCTGTCATTGTTGGGTTTTAGGGATTGTATTTTTTAGTTTATATTTTTTAATTGGATTAGGCCCTTCCATTGGGATTATAAAAATTTTAGGTTGACCAGGTTTCATATAGGGGATATACAACATTATCTCTAGGTATTATCATTATCAAGATCTATTTAATTGTATCTGATCATGTTTTGTAGTTATATTATGAGAATCATGATTGTTTTGTAATGGCATATACCCTTGTGTTGTGGTATTTTTCATTATTGGTATAAATTTGGCTACTAGTGTATCTTTTATTATTTTTTCATTTCATTCTATTATATCTTCAAATATCTTTATGTTGTATGGAAGTCTTTTAGTGACTTTTTAGGAAATTGATCTTCATCTTTCGGAGGTCAATTCATGATAGTCTGAGGTCAGTTCATCTACTCGATTTCTATTTTTTCTTCCAAATTATTACATTATAAATTCTTAGTTATAGTGTTGGTTTTATTATTAGGATTTTATGTATTGTATTCTGATGGTAAATTTTTTGTATCAGAGTTGTTTAATGTTCCCTTATCTTGTTGTGGTCTTCTCATATTCTATCCAATTATTCAATAGATTGTGACGCACTGGTTGTGGTAGAGGATTCAATAAGACTATTATTTTATTGTTAAATTATGGATGTTTTAGGTTTGTTGTTTAATTATTTTTATAGTATGAGTTTTCTTAATTATTTTGTTTTACTATATTAATAGAAATTGATTTTAATTTTGTGTTTGGAATGTGTTTATCTATTTACATTATATTCCCATGTTATTGATTGATGATTGTTTCTGTTACTGAAAATCATTATTTTCGAGTATGATTTTTTAATATAATTTTGAAAACATTTCTGAAATCACCTTTCATAAAAGTTTCATAATTTAAATATTTTAAATAAATTGGTTCAGTGAAATATAAAATTGAAGTGATATTACATGGGAAAATAAGGGGAATCATGGTAGTTTCTGATGCTATAAATTGTTTGTTTTGTATAACATGCATGATCGTTTTGATGTTTATATTGGATATTATAATGTTATGTGAGAAATTGAATTGGTTTTTTCATTATAAGGTGTTGGTATGTGGGGATATGATTGATTAATATTAGTTAGGATGTGGGGTTGTGGTTAAGTATCATGTATTGGCAATGGGGATATGATTTACTGGCATCAATTGGGATGATTTTGTAGTGGTTTGAACGTCTTGTTTTCTTGGGCAGTATGAGACCAGTTGGAGTCGAGATTTTTAGTGTTTCTTGGTCTTTCAAGTGATTGTTTTCTAGTTTCATGGTTTCAATATAATTTGATATTGGTAATGAAATTGTAAATGGGCATTGTGTGGAACTTAATACATCAAGGGTTGTGTATGGAATGATATAAAATGAAAAAATATATCTAAATGGATGTAATAAAATGTGGATAATTATAGAAAATGTGTTTGCATAAAATATTTAATTTAATGAAATAATAAATTTATTTTGGTTTTAAAACTGTAAATGTAGATGTGGTTTGATGGTATGAATAATTTGGAAAATATGGATGCCTATGTGGTTTTATATGAGAAATGGAAACGGATTAGGTTGTTTAATAATTCATGTAATGTGAGGTGTGTGAAAAAGGTCATTAATGGAAGGTGGTGTATTTTCAGTGGACTTTGTGGGATTTATTATGGCTATTTGTGTGAAGATTCTTTGTTTGGATTGTGAATGCTGGTTTCTGTTTGTATTTTCTTCTTATTTCATATGCAACCCACCCATGCTTGATAAACTAACCAATTCCAAAATATTTTGGGTTCCATGTTTTTTCCTTGACATCTATGTCTGTGAGGGAGTGGATGACTAGGTACTGAATCTTCTATTATTTGTCTTTCAGACAATGTATTTTTTTGATGATGGTACCTGGTGTGGGTTATGCTTCCTACGAGGAAGGATTTAAGTATATGATGTTTATCATTAGGGGGTGTATGTGACAAAAAAATGGGTAAGTGGTTTCAAGTTTCCATTTTTCTATATTCTTCTAAATATTTCACTTCTCTAGGATATGATATTTTGTGAGTTCTCCATGTTGATGTTGGGTTTTAGTAGACATGAATGTATCTTTATGGTTATATGGTATGTTCACTGATGTATTTGTATGCTTATTCCATGTTTTCAAGACTGATACTGGGAAGGATATTATTGATTGTACATGTTATGGTAACCCATATATATATATATTACACATTTCTCAGTGCTATTTAGTGAACGAGAAGGAGAATAATATTTTAGTGCTTGGGATTCACTATGTAGTTTCTTCGTTATAAATTTTTTTTGGTATTTTTTTAAAATAATTTTAATATATATAGAACTATATGAATTTATGGAATATTGGTTTAGTTTATATTATGGTATTCATTGGTGATTTCCTATATACAATCCTATGATATTTAAGGGTAACAACTCCAATAGGGTGGTTTATACCCTTAGAGCTAGTTTCCACCCCAAGACCTACTAGAGGAAGTCATAGGGGTAACTCTAAACATTGTTATTAGTCTAAGAGTGGTTCCTAATGGGGGCGGGTCATGATTTATAATCTTGTAAAACCGACCATAATCTGATTAATTTACCAAGTAAATAATTCCTAGTTTGTAGCACATAAAAAACCCCAAACATATACTTATTGTTTTCTAATAGTATATAAACCTTTGTCAGGTGTAAGCCTAAATCATGTCATCATTAATAATATAATACATTGGATCCATTGGTTTGGTTTGTGTATGTAAAGTTCACCCACATATGATTCCCATATCATTCTCATAACGAAATATTCACCACTGAAACCTTCCTTAAAAGATAATATTCCCTATGAACCATCCATCCTCAACATGTCATATTCCTAGTGTAAACCATATATTTTTAAATTGCATTACCAATATTTATGATGAACAAAACGGTTTTTACAATGAAAAATCCCCAATAAATATCCTATTGTTTCATGTTTTGTGACATATAATTACTCATCATGTGGCGTCAAACTATATGGTGTGGTCATGTCACACGGTCGTATTCTATGAAACTCAAACTACATGGGCTTCGATTCCTATTAATTAAGAAATTCATGACTCCTCTATATGGTTTAAAACTAACATCCATTAACATATCTTCATTATTCCTCATCCCCTATGAACAATACAATTTCAATTCATCGGGCCATATTCCCCATGGTCTATATAATCCTTCTCAAAGGGACATGTTACTTATAATACAACATCCCCAAAATGGACATACCCCCTATAGGATATCCTCTAAAGGGTTTTATTCCCTACCAGACACTTTCCTCAAAAGTCCATATTCCCAATGATAAAAATCCAGAAAGGTACATCGTTTTATAAGTCCAAACCAACCATTATTTGGCATCATTTTTCCTAATATTCCTCCTAAAATTAAATTGAACATCAAGGTATATTTATTTTCACGAAAACCTAAAGTATATCACATGTCCAAATAAGGGAAATTGAAATATAATCATAATGATTAAATGTAATATAACCAACTAAAAAGTAAAAAAAAACCTAGAGAATGTCAAATCAAAAATAAAGGTCCACATTGATTCACAATTTTTATCCATTTTTCCCACGGTGGTAACCAGTCCCACATAGTGATTTAGGTAACATTAAAAAACATATTTTAAATTTATAATAGAGTACAAATGTAAATAAAAAAATGGTATCCCTAAATGGTGGGATGAGCCTGACCATCCATCCATTATACTAAGGCATGTAAGAAGTTTCACAAGTAAATACCATGTGGATATCTACCTTTGTAAAGATGATTTGGTTGGCTTATAATGAGAATAAATTGATTTTTCACCAGAAATAAGATGATTGACATAAAATCTTTATCTGTTTAACAAAAAAAATATGTGAGGAACATTCATGCAATAAAAACGACATTCTCATTGGTAGTAGTTATTTATTTAGATAATGTGTGTCTTTCATAAATTTTGTCGATGGTGTATGAAAAATAACAAAATCAATAATTTTGGTTGTCATTGGAATCAAAGATAGTATAATGTATCAAATAATTATAATAGATATTGAAATGGTAACTTTCTCTACTAGATTTGAATCGTATTATCACTACCATCATGGCCAAATTATTTAGAAACAAATGAGATTCTTGGGAGAAAAGGAACATTAAATATCATGCTAGTAGGTTTAGAAGCATTTTAAGCCTATATCCTTGTATGATAGTAAATGATTCTTTTTATATTGAATGATAGACAACCAATTATAAAAATTTATAGATTATATATTTCAATGTTCGTTGTCTATCTATAGTATGATCACATGATGGATTGTTTTACCACATAACATTCTTTGATGCTATCAAAATGAAATTGTGGGTATACATTCTAAATCAAAATATAATCCTATTTGAACATTCATCATATGAAAATCACAAGTCAAATTTATTAATTTGGTTAAAGGAATGTTATTCAAAAATAAACGAATAGAAACATTTATATATATTGGGATTGAATGGGATCTATATATTTCGTGAGAGTTAATAGTTACATAAGATGTGAATATGATCAAAATAGATTAGGTGGGGATATGAAAAACTTACTTGAAATAAAATATCTTATCTTCCTTTAATGAAATCACATTACATGACCACAATAATTCACTATGGGTTACCCAAACCATCAAGTGTTCATGAATTATCTTGTCTGAGTGTATTAGATAATAGGAAACACTAATTACTAGGTACCTATATTTGATATGATCATTGAGATATATTTAATTAAATTAACTTAACCATTTGATCGCATGGGAGTCAGTGAGTAGAGATTTAATAGAATGAATTGGGTAAACAATTATTCAATGAACAATACCAGATTCATACATGATATTATTGATATGATTGTCTATTAAATATAGTAATATAATATTTTGAGATTATATTGGTCAATTCATGATGAAATATGGGTCTTGGACCACTATTAAATATTATGTAATTGGTCATCATTTTTTGTGGAAATATATCAAAAAAACCTAATATTCAAATGATATATGTCATATTATCGATTATTGAATGAAAAAAATGTTTAATTTAGAGGTTTATTATAGTTAACGTGTATATTTTAATTGATTAGAAGTGAAATTTTGATATTTTTTAATATGGAGAATAATTTAGAAGATAATGATTGTAAATGTATAGAAATCAATTTCTCAAATTCTTCCTCATTGATATTGTGTATTGGGTGTGCATTACACATTTGTTTTTATATAAACATTGGCCTATAAGTATAAGATAATTGATTAAATAATGTGTATATATTTATGTTAGGAATTTTTTAAGGGTTTCTTAATTGGATTTAAGAGCTTATAATATAATTATATATAGTGTATTAATTATATTAGTAGACAACTATCACTATGTTCCTTCTATAAATATAAATTTAATTTTTTATCTTAATTAAGAAATGTAGGTATTTTTTGATCAATATTAAGAAATAATTGTCTTATTAGCATGAATAAAATATTTTATGGTATCGGGAATATGATGAACGGTATATACATTTTGGATGTGGATAATTTGGTCTATAAACTTCAAGATAAGATGGAGATGTTAATTTTAACAAAAACTATCCATGGAATCATTGCCTTTGGAAAATAAATGATAAAAATCATATAGAGGATCCATAGAAATAATTTTTCAGATTTGTTTTATTATAATGAATTCATAAATATGACTTCTCTTGGTTTTTAAAAATGATCAAATAACCTTTTATTCGAAAATTTGATATCCCAACTGGAATATTAGATGTAATAAATAGTGATGTATGTATACAAATCAGTACAAAAATTTGTTGTGGGTATATGTACTTGTTTGTATGTAGTTTTACTGAATGATTCATATCATACCCAATATTATTATCTCATAGTTAAAATTATTATCTTGGGATAAATATAAATTTATTCTTTAACATTTCTTTAGGAAATAAATTTAATATTTCTAAAATTTCATTATTCAAATTTGATTATTTTTTATTTAAATTTTGTCATTTATTTTTTAGGAATTTGAAATATATTTCTTGAATTTTTTTCATTTACTAACTATTTTAGCTATAGCAGAATATTTCCTACTAAGGGTGAATTTTTCTATTGATTATAATACTTATTTTAGTAGTAATTTAAAATTTACCATAGATTAGGATAATGGTTGCAATATAAACTGAATATGTATTCTAGTCAAATAATAGACCTTTTTATTTGGTTTGTATCATTTTTGATATGAAATAATGGAATACACATATGAATAGATGATATTTTAATTATGAATTGTATGAGTAAACACATTCCCCTGTATATTTGTAATTCATATTTTTAGGGGTAATATGAGAATAAAAAAGTTCATCTATAAATTAATAATATAGAATTCATGTATGAAATTGATTATGTAATTAAGGATCAACTAATAATAAATAACTTTTTTGTATACATAATTGGGAATTCAAGATAAATACCTTGGAAATATTTTGGTCAAAATCCAATTTGTGTGAAAATATCCATGATTTTGAATATCAAAAGGAAATTATGTTATGTATGAATAAATTAGATTTAAATTCAATCATGTAAGATTAATCATGGTCAATGAAGAAATTTTATCTAGATGGATGGAATAATATTCAATATGAAACAATTAAGGTTAATGAGTTAAAAAAGTGGATTTCTAAAGAATAAAAATTTTGGGATTAGTGAGAGGTTAAACATACTATATTTGAATGTAAAATAAATATTCAAAATACATCTATAATATTACTAATAGTAATTATTTCCATATGAGTGTTCTCAGATACAGGGGATTGATAAAGATACTATAGTTAAGATAATGTGAATCTAAAGCCTAATTAGGTTGGTGAAACATGGATTAATGTTTCTACTATTCAATGAAATTCTTTTTTTTATTTTAAATAAGAGGTTGAGTTTTGTTATATAATAATTTGATGATTACAAAAATTTTGGGGAATGTAGGTTAGGTCAAACATTGTTTTCCTTTATTTCTCTATCTATATAAACATGTGGATAATTTAGTGACACTGGAATGTTTTTTTCCTCATCTATTGTGTTGTGATTTCCCCCAATTTTAACATGGTTATAGAGAGATAATTCGTTTTCCTTGTATGTGAGATTTAAAAAATATAAATCATCGATTTTTATTCAATTATTTAATTATTCCATTAATTCATCCTATAATTTCTTTTTCAATTATATAGTTTATTATATGATACTTATTGACATTATCTACCATTTAAATTAATCTCTTATTGTTCATTTATTTCCATTCCCTTCATCATTATTGATTATCAAAAGTTGGAGATAGACTATGATGTTGATAAATGTTCATATGGTTCTAAATTCATAATTTAAAGAGGATTATCGTACATGTTTGATTTTTCAGTGCCTAAATTTCAATGTTTGAATATGATAAATCTGAGTTGAATGATTTTTAACTTCACTTTAAATGTAATTAATTAAAAAATAAAAATTTCATTATAATAGTGATAGGTAGACACATTAAACTCTATTTTACAATAGTATTATTACAAATTTTAAAGGTATTTCTAGTACATTTCAGGTTTCTATATTCCACGTATATATTTTAATTATCATCCAAAATTATTTAATTCTTCAGTATTATTAAAATAAATATAAAATATGTGAAAAATAAAAGCATTATCTCCTAGTGGCCTCTTAGTGAGAATGACCATATTTCATGCATTATACAATATTTTCATAGGAAAAAACGATACTAAAATGAACATTATGATATATTTCTCTTATAAATTTGGAATCATTTTCCGGGATGAAATAAACTAAATTCACTGATTTATCTTTTTTTCTAAAATATTATAAATTATTAAAATATTTAAAAATTGATATTAATTGTAAGTTTAAATATATGTATTTATATGAATTAGTTTCACTTTTTTTGATGGACATTAAGATTCTCAATAATTAAATTTGAAAGCATCATTATTTTATTGATTTTATGATTGATACTAAAGAAATATTGAAAGCATAAATCAATAATCATTTAGTTTTCTAACTATGATAATTATATAGTTACATTACTACATTTAAAAATGATTTGATAGAGATAACAATTATACCTTCAAAAATAGTGTAAACTCCATGGAACTAAAAAAATAATGAATTAATAGAAGTTAGGGTATTACATGAATCTTCCCACTGCATTAGCTATCCATTTTTATCCCAACGCTATTGAAAAAGTAATATTTAATCTCCAAAACACTAAAAGTAGAATAAAATTATTTAAAATATTATTTGATAAAACATTATAAACATAAAATGATAAAATAAGAATCTTGTTTAGATAATATAGATTCAATGTTGTTGAGCTCTACCTTGAGTGATGAAAAAGAAGACAAAACAAAAAATAATACGAAACAAGTTGATGTAATGAAAGAGGGTGATAAATAATTTCACACTATATTGCATGAATATGTTTGTAAAAAGATTAATTTTGATGAACATTATAGTATTTTGGACAAAACTGAAGAAAAAAAACATTGGTTCTAACTTATAAAATTATTGAATTCTATAACCCCTCAAAGTGAAAAAGAGGGGAAATACCCATACAGAATATGCCAATATCTATAAGTCTAGAATAAGTAAAATTATATATTATAGGTGGAGTTGAAATAATATGAAAAATGTTTCATTTATATTATGTGAAATATTTGTGTAATTGGAATAACTTTATTTTGGAAATTTTTATCTAATAAACTCTATCATCCATCAATGTGGGGATAAACAATTACAATTGTTTAGTTGAGATGTATTCAAACCCAACACACATTTGGGGGGGGGTTATCACATGAATTCCTTACTTTTATGCTTTATTTATATTTTATATTTCAATTACTTATGTTTTTTTAATTATATCTCCGAATTTTCATTATTTAAAATAATGATTAAATAATATATAAAAGAAATTAAACATAAAAATATTGTTTACAACTTGAATAAATAATTTTTTTTGTATTTTTTATTGATTTTTTGATGATGGTTTATTTGGTTTACATTGAAGAAAATTTTAACACATTACATATTTTTATATTGAAATTCCTTTTTATTTTCACCAAACCACAAGTACTCATCTTGTTTAAAGTTATTTGAAGTGTTGGTGGAGACCTGAGATGAAATTTTTGGGTGTTGGAAAAGGATTTTAAACATATATCTCCATGTTAGAAGGCATAAAGTCTATGGTGGTCTAGTATTATGTACATGGTGGGAATATGTAAGGGGTGATTCTGTGAGAGTCATCGGGTGGTCATTTCCACCGGAATGGTTACTCGGGGGATATATGGAAGGTACTGGTAGGTGCGTGCTTCTATTTTTGAATAAAAAAATTTAATTAACGATTAAAAATTATAAAACATAGGTAACCCCACATCCCTTGTTTTATCCAATTACATGCCCCTCTCCCATCCTTCTCATTATCTCCCTCCAAATAACACTTTATAATTATAATAATATTATGTTATGATTGGTTTTTTTTCATGCAACAAAAAATGGGAATGATATAATTTATAATAAAAAATGAACTTTGTAACATAGAATTTTAATGACAAGAAATAATTATAGGAAAATATATTGTGAAATTAATAAAAAAAATTAGAGTAAACTACATGATGTATTTAAATTTTTTTGAGGTTCATTTTTTCAACCATGGAAAGGAGGTAACATCACAAGGGTTTAAAATAGAGCATGCCAAATCTAAACTCCTAAAAGTCCTTCATGATAAATATTTTAGTGGCATAAGTTCATTAAAATGGAAATAAATTTATTTCAATGTAATCCAAATTGTTTCCCTTAAAAAACTCTATTAGTTTCATAATCTGTAGGTTTTACATAAAATTTGGAGGGGTTATTTAAATAAATGTTGGGATGATATAAACATATATTAATCAAGAGAATAAATTATATATATACCACATTAATCATTATATATTTCTTATTAAAATTTTTTTACATCTCTCATACAAGAAAAATAAATTATCTCTATATAACCATGTTAAATTTAGGAGAAATTACAACAAAATAAATGAGGAAAAAACATTCCACTGTTACTATATTATCCATATGTTTATATAGAGAGATAAATAAAGGAAAACAATGTATGACCTTACCTAAATTCCCAAAAAGGTAGGAATCATCAAATACTTGTATAAAATAACTCAACATATTATTTAATATAAAATAACACAATTTCATTGAATAGTAGAAACATTAATCCACAGTTCACCAACCTAATTAGGCTTTAGATTCAAATTATATTAACTATAGTATCTTTATCAATCCCCTATATCTGAGAACAATCATATGAAATTTATTACTATTAGTAATATTGTAGATGTGTTTTAAATATTTATTTTATATTCATATATGCTATGTTCAACTTCCCACTAATCCTAAACTTTTTATTCTTTATAAATCCACTTTTTTGAACTCATCAACCTTAATTTTTTCATATTGAATATTATTCCATCCAGCTAGATAAAATTTTTACATAGACCATGATTAATCTTACATGATCAGTTTTAAATCTAATTTATTCATATATATCACATGAATCCTTATAATAGTGATAGGTAGACACATTAAAATCTATTGTAAAGTAGTATTATTGCAAATTTTTAAGGTATTTCTAGTACATTCCATGTTTCTATATTCCATATATATTTTTTATTATCATCCTATATAATTTAATTTTTCATTATTATTGAAATAAATATAAAACAAGTGAAAAATAAAAGCATTATATCCTAGTGGCCTCTTAGTGAGAATGTCTATATGTCATGCATTATACAATATTTTCATAGGAAAAAACTATACTAAACTGAACATTATGATAGATTACTCTTTTATATTTGGAATCATTTTCCAGGACGAACTAAACAAAATTCACTGATTTACCTTTTTTTTAAAATGTTAAAAATTATTAAAAAAATATAAAAATATATATTGATTGAAAGATTAAATATATCTATTTATATGAATTAGTGGAACATTTTTTCATCGACATTAAGATTCTTAATAATTAAATTTGAAAGTATCATTATTTTATTGATTTAATGATTGATACTAAAGAAATATTGAAATCATAAATCATTAATCCTTTCGTTTTCGAACTAAGATAATTCTATAGTTATTTTCCTACATTTAAAAATGATTTGATAGAGAGAAAAATTATACCTTCAAAAATAGTGTAAACTACATGGAACTAAAAAATGATGAAGTTATAGAAGTTGAGGTATTACATGAATCTTCCCACTACCACAGCTATCCATTTTCATCCCAATGCTAATGAAAATGTAATATTTAATCTCCCAAACACTAAAGGGAGTTGAAAATTATTTAAAATATTATTTGATAAAACATTATAAACATAAAATGATAAAATTAGAATCTTGTATATATTGTATAAATTCAACGTTGTTAAGATCCACATTGGGTGAAGATAATGATGTCCAAGCAACAAATAATATGGAAGTATTTGATGTAATGAAGGAGGGTGATAAAGAATTTCACACCAGTTTACATGAATATGTTTGTAAAAAGACTAAATTTAATGAACAAAATATTATTTTTGACAAAACCAAAGAAAAAAACCATTGGTTATAATTTAAAAAATTATTAAATTCTATAACCCTCAAAGATAAAAAGAGGGGAACTACCCATACATAATATGCCAATATCCATAATTATCGCATAAATATAATTATATATTATCGGTGGAGTTGAAATAATATGAACATTGTGTCATTTATATTATGTGAAATATTCATGTAATTGGAATGACTTTATTTTGGAAGTTTTTATCTAATAAACTTCATCCTCCATCAAAGTGGGGATAAACCATTACAATTTTTTTGTTGAGAAGTATGCAAACCCAACACACATTGGGGGGTTATCCAATTAATTCCTTAATTTTATACATTATTTATATTTTATAATTCAATTACTTATGTTTTTTAATTAAATCTACAATTTATCATTATTTTGAATAATTATTAAATAATATTTAAAAGAAATTAAACAAAAAAAATTCCCAACTGGAATAAATAATTTTATTAATTTTTTTTTGTTTTTTTATTATGATATTTTTTTTGATTACTTTGAAGAACATTTTAACACATTACATATTTTGATATAGTAATTATTTTTTTAACCAATCCACAAGTAATTATCTTGTTTTGAATTATTAGAAGTGTTTGTGGTGACCTGAGATGAACTTTTTTGGTGTTGGACAAGGATTTTAAACATCTACCTCTAGGTTAGAAGGCATAGAGAATGTGGTGGTATATTATCATGTACATGGTGGGACTAGGTAAGAGGAGATTATGTTAGAGTCATTTGGTGGTTGTTGCGACCAGAATGGTTACTCGGGGGATAAATGGAATGTACTGGTAGGTGCATGTTTCTTTTTTTAAAAATAATATAAATTTCATTAAAGGTAAAAAATTATAAAACATAGGTAACACCACACCCCTTGTTTTATCCAATTACATACCCCTCTCCCATCCTTCTCATTATCTCCCTCTATATAACACTTTATAATTAAAATACGATAATGTTATGATTGTTTTTTTACATGCAAACAAAAAATGAGAATGATGTTATTTATAAGAGAAATGAATGTTGTAATATATAATTTTAATGACAAGAAATAATTATAAAAAATATGTTGTAAAATTAATAACAAAATTAGAATAAACTACATGATGTATTAAATTTTTTTATGAGGTTCATTTATTCAAGAATGGAAGGGAGGTAACATCACAAGGGTCTACACTAGGCCATACCTAATCTGAACTCCAACAAGTCCTTCTTGATAAATATTTTTTGTTGTATAAGTTCATTAAAATGGAAATAAATTTATTTCTATGTAATCCAAATTATTTCCCTTAAAAAATTTATTAATGCCCATATCCTTAGGTTTTACATATAATTTTGAGGGTTTTTGTCAATAAAAGTTTGGGATGATATAAAAATATATTAATTAAGAGAATGAATTATAAATATATATAAGATGAATCATTATAAATTTCTTATTTTAACATCAAAAATGGATAAAAATATTTTTAATAAAACTGTTTTTAATTAAAGTAGCAAAGTAGCTAATAAAATAAATTTATGATTATAAATGCCATGTATTATTCAAAATACATTTTAATATAAGAAAATAAATATATTATGGCTATATTATGATTGAAATAAAATATATTTCTGAAATAAAAAACATATTAATAATAATTTCACTAGAAATTTATAGAAAATAGTATTAATAATTATTATTAATATATTAAAACTCACCATCCTAACAATTTATTTCTATATATAATATTTTCTAATTTAGAAGATAATTTTCACGTGTTAATACATTTATTTATATTAAATGGTATCCAAATACTAAATCATTCCATAAAAATTTCTTAAGGTGGGTGATCTTATATTTTTAGCAAAAATATAATTACCATTATTTGTATTTAATCATGATTAAAGAGTAAAAAATAAGGCAATCTACCGTGGCACAAATTTTACTAAAACAACATGAAAATTATGTATTATAAAATATCTTTTTTATGTAGTAAATAAAATTAATCATCACTCAAAAACATTTTTTCATCTATCACACCTATGTCCTGGGTGATTACATTATTAACCATCACCTTATGTTAGTTGACGAGTAAATTTCCAACTTTTTCACATATAAAAGTATCTCACTTGAAGACACACTTTTTCATTAAAATACCTGGGAACATATGCCCATTATACATATATTAGATAAATATTCCATGTTTAGTAGAGCATGGTTATAAGAATGTTTTCATGTCCTCCATTCCTAAGTGGTCCTTCAATAGAATATTCAAGACCTCAACTTGATAATTATCCACTCTCGAACATTTTCATCTCTATATTTCTCATCCACCCCTCCTAATAAACTATTTAAACACGAAAAATATAATTAAATATGTATCATTATTATAATAAAAAGTTATTATGTGGTTTTAAATACCATTACTTATATCACTATAATCCTTGGAGAAATAAGAATTTTACTAATGTTATGTGTGGACTACAGCATCCACAAATGATGTCTTTCATATTTCATTATTCCTTTTAAATTAATGTTATAAAATTATATTTAATGAATAAATATGATATTTATTACATGATAAATATTATAAAAATATAAATTTAGAATTCTATTAATATCTTACCAATTTATAATATACCAATTTTTCATTAAAAATTGTTGAAAAAACCCTATCACTAATTTCATTTGGATAAATCACAACTAAAACCCTTGTGGAATGAAATTAGAAAATTGTAAATCATTATGAAAATTCAATTATATACATTAAATAATTTTTTAATGTTTAAAATTTTATCAAATTATAGCTATCAACATCGACATAACAAAATTTGAGTGATGAAATCAAAATTACTTTCATTTCGTAAAGAATATAAAGAGAACTAACTAAATGTTTTATAATGAATAACTCTAAATAAATATCATAAAAATTAATTTAATTCAATGAGTATAGAAAATAATAAATTAACATCATTATTTTTATAAAAAATGGGAGTTTGGAGTTCCTCCATCTAAGAAATAATCTTAGGTAAAAGTTGTTTGGAATCATACTCCTATTTATTAAGTTATAATTTTCTCCCCTGAATATGTTATTTTATTTTAACAATATTTTTCAATTGATATATTTATGAATGTTAATTTATTTTTTTTCTAGGTAAAAATAAATTTTTACATTTAATTTTCTTCTTTTTCGGAATTACTTACCAAAATAAATTCAATGTTGTGGAGAATAATTATCGTCATCATCAATATGCTCTTTGTCTTCTATATTCATAATCCTTCATGATACAATTTTTTTTTTCATTTTTAGTATGACACCCAAAAATATATTATCTCATTTTATGTTCATTTTTTCCTTAAAAATGTTCAAAAGGATGTTTTATTTGTGTTTTTATGATGTGGGGTTAAATATAGGTATTTTCAAATATAAAGTGGTTTTTATTTTCATGATCATTTATTTTAAGTGTCCCCATATATTACTTCTAGATATCCTCTCTACTGTTTTCAACTTACTATTTATTGGAATTCATTTATTAATATTTTATAATAAAATACTTCACTCCTGCCTCTAAAAATGTTTTCTTAAAGTGAATCATAAATTCTAGTAATTATGAAAATGTTTAAAACTATTTCATAAAAATTATTATGAAATTTCACTTATAATATAATATTTTTATCTAAAAGTTCTATCTCATATGGGGGGATGTTTCATGAATCACCCTATAAGTTTTCATATGAATTACTCATTTTTACTGATTGAGTTTTGTTATCAATCAATCTCAATCTTGTGGACATTTTATGTGATACAATTTATAAATGTTATGAAATCTATTTTCATTAAATGGGTTCATTAGGATATGATATGCAATTGATTTCAAATATGACACACATATATATAGCTTTTTTTTCAGGTTTCTAAATATCCCTATAATTCATTGGTTAAAATTTTATAACACATGAGATAATGATATGTGGCCAGGAATGGATTTTCTCACAACATAAAGGATGATAATTAATGGGATTGTTCACTAATTAATTGATGGGTATGGTATTTCACACAATATTTTGATTTTATGTTCTTATATTAGTTCCACAATTTCCAATTTCAGCACATTTCCATATGATTATAAATTTTTATGATAATATTATAATAAATTGATCATGTTCATTGTCCCGTGTTTCTACACTCTTATGTCATTGTATATATTTCATTATTGGAGATTATATATTCTTATAACATGACATATGAGAAACTCATATTAATATATAAAAATTTAGCCATATATTTCATCCATACCCATTTTTCTAATATGATTTTGTTTTAACTATTTATGACTCATTGAAAATTCTTCCCCTTACTAACCATTTTAGATCATCCAATCTTGTGTGTCTCATTTAACCTTGAAATTATATGCATGATTATAAATAAAATTTATAATTATATTGAAATATTGTTAGTTATGTTTAACAAATTACATAATACAATATATTTATATAGTTAATCTCTACATACGTTAATGATTTACAATCTAGGGATGCCTGAGTATTTTTTAGATGTAATGTTCAAGTTATGGAATTAATATCAATTATATGAATGATTAGGTTGTTTCATCTCAATTATTATCAATGCTAGTATATGATGAATGTTTTTTATTATCCCAGGAGTGTGGGTGTAGGACATCTCAGTTGGTATTAAGAAATTTCAAAGTTATATTAGGTTATTGGTATGAAAAAACAATACTAAATAAACACTTTGGATAATTTTATATATAAAAAAACATTCTAGAATTTGGGTAAAGTATACTGTGTATAGGTTATTAAAAATAAAACCCCTTTTTTGGATATAAATAAGTTGCTGTAGGCTTTATCCTAAATTCATATAGGTATAATAATCCAAAAAAGAGTTCTTGGGTATTAACTATATTTTTACACAGTGCATTACTAATGGTCATAACTACACACCTACTTTGAAACTCTTTCGGGATATGATTTCATGATTTCCAAGAACTTTATAACTGATTCTGAAATATTTAAATGGATTTTAATTATGTAATATATAGATTGTTAGGTAAGAGAACCTAATAGAAAAATGACTATGTATAGTTGAGATTTGAAACCTAGAGATTCATAATATAGATTATGCATGTCATTTATGAGTTAATTATTCTATGGTTATATTTTTTCCTTCATATATTTATTAATTTAATTATTATCTTACCTAACATTTATAATTTTTAAAAGTAATCCCTTGTGGCTAGAGGAACCGAGTAAAAAATGGATGTGATAGAAAATGGGGAGATTTTCACCAATCGAAACCTAACGAGAAATGGATGGAGTACGAAATATCTTGAAGTTTCTCACTCAACTATCCCAAGATAAGAAAAATAATTAAATCCTTGGTGAAATCCTAAACGCATAAAGTATGTAGGAAAATTCTATCATGTCTTTCATGAAGAAATGGTCACCCGGCATTAGTGGGTCATCAAATCCAATAATTATCATGAAATGTATCAACAAAGAAAGAAGATATATCCCATCCCACACTGATCTAACCATGAAAAGTTCATTTTAGTTTTTTCTATTTGAAAGGTGAGTTTGTCCAATGGTAGAATCTCATTATTAATGAAACAAAGAAGATTGAAATTTAACTTTATAGAATTGGATTAAGTCAAGAAAATATTTTTTACTAAATATTTATCTTGAACCCATCAGATAAAAAGATAGATTGTTCCTAGAGATATAATAAATATAGGATTAATCAGTGTGAAACTATGAAGAAAAATTCTTGATAATCAAGAGGCCCTCCCCATTTTTATTTTAGATCCCAATTATAAGATTAGATGAATTTTTAGTTTCCTAAAACAATTTCATCAAAAGGCATTAGATATAAGTAAATTTTAGTAGCTATAAAGAAACTATTCTATGTTAGTTTAAGATAGGAATTGAACTAGGGGACTCTTAGTATTACATATGTTATAAAATAAATTTTTACCTAAATGTAAACTCAATTTAAAAATAACATCAGGAAATGAAATTACAAACATTTCCATGCCAACAATTTTGGAGGAATAACCCATGAAATTTCCTCAATGGTTTAGGGAAATGTTTTACATTTATTTCAATTTTAGAAAGATATAGTAATACAATAATGAAACAAGGGTCCAAAATTATTATATACCCATAAAATAATTCATCAAATGAAAGGAGGTTCTAAATTATGAAAATAAATTCCAAACTACAGGGTTAAATATGATAATAGGTATATGCAACCTCTTTGATGAATTGAAAAAGTACCTATGAAATCAAAACTACTAATGTGGACCATGATAACTATTTTTTATGTTAGTCTTATTCTCGAATCTATATGTATGAATGTATTTATTTAATTATGGTTATTTTTATTAATTTATATCATACTAGATTTCTATGAATGATGGTCCCCAAAATCCAACTCTAGATATTTTGTTATTAGTGAGGACACCTAGTGGTCTATTGATTGTATATGAGGTATATAAATCTTCTTTGATTATGGAATGAGTGAATTCACTTCTTAATTCTATATTTATTTTTCTTTTAGAATAATTACATATGATAATGGGAATGTATTGGATCTATTTCTATAAATATCATGTTTATTGTTTAGTACTTGTAAATCTCATTTCATATCCCTATTCATCCTATTACATAATCTAAATGAATGTTTGATGATAAGATCTTTCTGGAAGAAAACCCTGTAATTTGGGTTGTGGTGACTAGTAACAATGGGTAATTGACTCAAAAATTAGGGAATAACTCATCATTATAGACATGAATAATATATAAGAGTATATTAATATAATTCATATTGAATCACATAGACATACCCAAAAATATTATGTGGAGTTTTAAAATTTATCCATACATGGTATTATGCCTATATTAAAGAGTGATTATAAAATTTACATCATTTAATTAGAAGAACTGTGTAAACAATGTCTATAAAATATGAATAAACATTTTATACACCGAAGTTCTTCACCATGGACTTCACTACTTCTCTTTATCATCATAAACTATTGATCAATACATTTTTCAATAGATTACCATTATCTTAATAAGATCATAATAAAAAAAAGTATTCTATACCAAATATTGGTGATTTTTTTATTAAATTGGAGGATATGAATACTCCTAAAAGTTGGATATTTGAACAGTATTTCATAAACTATAGGTAAATAGGGAACATATACTCAACATAGTTTTTCTCAAAAGGTATTGACATTATTAATTCATTGTGATCCCATTTTTATTCCCAACTTCCACTAATTGATTTTGTTTTTTGTAAATAGAATAATTATATATTACCTTGAAATATTTATATTAGTGTTTATTAATTATATTCACATATATTTTTAGAGAATGGTATAAAATTAAGAATATTTTTTAATTCGGCTAATAACCCTATGAATGGATAAATTATATTCCATGTTCAGTAGGTGAAGGTTTTGACAAAAAAAATTTATTTCTTATGACATGTGATAACTAGTGATGGTACATATATGGATTCATCAAATAAAATGGTGTTTAACGAATATTTAAGACCAAAAACAATGGTATAGATAAAATGTTTTATTGGATTCAGAAGAGACTATTATTGGTTTATGAGAAAATTATTTCTACTGTCTAATCCCCTAACTAAGATAACATAAAAGGTATTGAAGCACCATGAAAATAAAAAAGAATGAGTTGAATGATATAGGTACCTTAATAAGATAGTGGTTAGTGAAACTGTACTTAAATTACTATAGTAACTCAGTCTATACATACATAAATATTAAATCATATTAGATGAATATTAATTATATATCATTATAATCTACTCTAGACCATATAGGTTTTGTGTATTTGGAAACATTGATACATAAATAATAGTACATAAAAAATCTACCTCAATTCCAATTATGTTTTCCAAAATTAGCACCATTCTGAGGCATAACATACTTAAAACATTTCTTTGCATCTTTGGGAAAGGGAACATAATAAAGGGTGACCTATGATGCTCAATAAGTGTAAATATAAGAGATATCAATCAATTATCATAAGATTTCATAATATAATTATATGGTTATGAGAACAAGATCATAATATACAATAATCTTACATATTGAGTGAAATTTAATTAATAATAAATCAATAAAAATGGAATTTTCACAATAATAGACATAGTTCATAACCATGTGGAATCATCAATAATCAATCATGAACCATGGGAACTTATCATAAGCATGAGACGTATGTTTATTCCTTCAAAATAAGAATATAAAATGAATCCCTTATCCATATATCCAATGTCACGACCCGTCCTCGGGACTATCCCGGGGTACAGGTCAATATAAAAGTCTACCTCTCTGCGAGGAGGTAACCCTGGAACGTCGTCGGGAAAAATGACCGCAAACTGATCCACCACTGCAGGAAAACCAGGACTCCGCACGTCAACTTATCCTAGGATGAGGCTAGCCAACTGATGAGTGACGGGCTGTCCTCTCCTCCGTGGAAGTCAATCCTGTGCTGTAAAGGCTCCCTTCTCTCCGGTGAAGGTGAACCTGCTCCCGTCGGTGCGTACACATCACACCTTGCGCCTAAAACAGTCAATCTGTTCATGGACCATAGGTAACCAATCCATGCCCAAGATGACTTCATAAGGCCTCGACGCTGCTACAAGAAGATCTCAGCCGAAGCTCTCACCTCCTAGAGTAAGCTCACACTGCCGGCACCAGTGCGTAATCGTCGAGTCTGCTCCCGTAGGAGTCTCTAGCCGTAAGGATCGAGCCAATGGCTCTGTCGGAATCTCCGAGCTCCGAACAAGGCCAGCGGCTATGAAGGAGTGACTCGCTCCTGTGTTTATAAGTACTGCAGCAATGGTGGAATTGACACAGATAGTACCTCGAATCATCTCTAGCGCGTTGTGGTCGTAGGCCTCCGCTGCCTGGATGTGTGCCTGTGATTGACCAGCGCCCCTATCTTGAGGTTGCCTGAGGAGGTAGTAGGGTACGCAGTCTACTGCGATGCATCAGGGACCGGACTTGGATGTGTCATGATGCAGGAGAGAGCAGTGATCGCCTATGGATCACGTCAGTTGAGGCCGCATGAGCAGAACTACTCTACCCATGACCTGGAGTTAGCAGCAGTGGTCTTCGCTCTGAAGACATGGGGACACTATCTGATGGGCGAGAGCTTTATAGTCTTTTCTTACCACCAGAGACTCAGGTACATCTTCTCGCAGAAGTACTTGAACCTGAGATAGCGGCGATGGCTCGAGTTCCTCCAGGACTATGACTTTGAGATAGTCTATACACCTGGGAAGGGGAACGTAGTAGCTGATGCCCTCAGTATGAGGAAGAGCATTCAGCTACTTGAGGAGGCGACTGAGCAGCTAGCCTCTTTGCAGATATCCTTCATGGATAAAGATGGAGCAGCCTTCCTTCAGTCTCTCACAGTCACTCCTCCACTTCTGTAGTGGGTCAGAGAGGCACAGCGTGGAGACACTGACTGTGAGATGCGGCGTGCACAGATATCCTCAGGATAGGCACCTGATGGTTTTTCCTTTGGAGCAGAGCACGACATTCTTTCCAGAGGACGTACCTTGGTACCAGTCGCTTTACGAGAAGAGGTGTTGATAGAGTTTCACACTTCTCATTTGGCGGTACATCCAGGAGTGGCGATGATGTACCAGGATCTTAGACGACAGCACTGGTGGCCGGGCATGAAGAAGGTTGTGGCAGAGTTTGTTTCTCAATGCCTCACCTTCCAGCAGGTGAAGGATAAGCATCAGGTACCAGCAGGCTTGGTACAGCCCTTGGAGGTTCCGGAGTGGAAGTGGGACGGCATATCTATGGACTTCGTGACTGGAATTCCACGCACTTCTAGAGGTCATGACTCCATCTGGGTCATTGTCGACCGACTCACCAAGTCAGATCACTTCTTACCCCTCAGAGAGCAGGGCTCAGTGGATGATTGGGATGCCTTTACGTTTAGGAGATTGTGCGGCTTCACGGTGTGACATCATCTATCGTCTCCGATCGAGATGCTCACTTTACTTCCCGACATTGAAAGGGGTTGGAGGATGCGTTCGGGACGCAGTTACGTTTGAGCACCACCTTCCACCCTCAGACGGATGGTCAGATGGAGAGGACCATTCAGACTCTCGAGGACATGCTCCGCACATGTATCCTCGACTTTGGTCGTAGCTGGGAGGACCACCTACCCTTGGTGGAGTTTGCGTACAACAACAGCTACCACTCCACCATCGGGATGGCACCGTACGAGGCGTTGTACGACCGACCTTGTAGATCTTCTTTGTGCTAGACAGACCCTGGGGAGTCAGCACATGTGGGACCAGAGATGGTCCAGGCCACGATAGAGAAGGTCTAGGTCATCCAGGAGCGGATGAGGATAGCTCAGAGCCGGCAGAAGTCATACGCTGACAGGAGGCGGAGGCCACTAGAGTTCGAGGATGGCGACCACATCTTCTTGCGTGTCTCACCTCGACTTGGTTTACGGAGATTTGGACGAGGCAGAAAGTTATCCCCACGCTTCATCGGACCCTTCCAGGTCCTCAGCAGGATTGGAGAGGTGGTTTATCGCCTGTCTCTACCACCTCAGTTGCACAGAGTGCACGACGTCTTCCACATATCTCAGCTGAGGAGATACGTCCACGACCCGTCGCACATCATTAACCATGGAGAGATTGACGTTGTCGATGGGGAGACATTTATGGAGGTCCTGGTGGAGATCGAGGATCGAAAAGAGCGGGTCCTACGTGGGCGGTTGATTCCTCTAGTGTGCATCAGATGGCAGCACGGGAACCTCCAGGAGAGCACTTGGGAGCGGGAGGCTCAGATGCGTGCTCAGTACCCTCATTTGTTTCCCTAATTTTTGATGTATCTTTACGGGGACGTAAAGCCCTGAGGTGGGAGTAATGTAAAGACCAGTAAAATTCAAGGGAAATTTTTTCCTAATTTTCTTTGGATTTTTACTAGAGCGCGGTTTCTAACGGCACCTGATTCCGAGGCCCGGTGTGCCCGGAATCATTTTCCGAAGTGTGGCTCGGGTACGTTCAGTGAACGAACGAGCGGGAATTTATAACTTTTAAACCGGTGCTCAGAATTGAATTCCGAGGGCACCGATGAACTCGCAACGCCAATATTCGCTTAAGGAGACCTTTTCTGAGGTTGCGTTTTATGCAGGATGAAAGTTAGTTTTGGGGGAAATTAGAAGAAGTTAAATAAATTGTGGAACACAATTTATTTTTAACTTTGTTAGTTATTTCCTCCCAAAGGGAGTTAGGGGTGGGACCCACATCCACTTAACCTCCCTTGAGAGGATTAAGTGTGGTGGGGCCCACACGAGCCCTAACTCTTCAACTTCCCTTAAACTCCCCAATAACTCCACTCTAATTTATTTGACAACTTGTGTTATTAATTAAGATGAGTTACTTAATTTCAAACCTTTGAAATTCAAAGAGGTTAGGATGTGTAAATAAAATAAGGCTTAGACTTATTTTATTTTGGTTAGGATATTTTGGCATACTCCGCCCGAGGTTTGGACACAGGTGGAGTACGGTCGGGTTGGTTTTGCCTTAAAAACCAACCGGGCCCCTGGGACGAAAAAGCCAATAACTCTCAGACCGGGCGTCTGATTGACGCGCCGTCTGTTGCGTTGAGTTCCTGTTGACGATACGGAACTTTGGATACATCAACTCTGGACTTTGTGACAGTTGATGTATCAGCCTCTCGGCTCGTGGAGCGGACCCTCCCGAACGAGCTTGCTGTGTGCGGGAACCCTAGAGCTGGCTGCGACTGCTACTCTGACGGCGATGACGACTGTGCAGAGGTCCTTAGTGGATTCGACGACGACGACTACAACACTCAGCGATCCTGTGTGGATCGGTGCAACCGATCCTGTGTGGGTCCGATCTTGTGTGGGTCAGCGCTCAGCGGTCCAGTGTGAACCAGCGCCTACAGATCCTGTGTGGGTCTGGTCCTGTGTGGGTCTTTGCGGGGGTTAGTACCTATCAATACTTTGTGGGTCCGACGACTTAGATGGATTAGTGATCATCTCTATCATCTTCAAAGATGTATACCTGTGTGAGCTGAATCCTGTTGCTTTTCTGTGTGGATTGTGTTTTTCTTTCCTGTGTGGATTGTTTTGTGCTATCCTGTGTGGATTACGTTTTGCTTTCTTGTGTGGAATGGGTTTTACTTGGGCTTGGAGGTTAGAGCGTATTGGGATTGATGACTTAGGTATATGTATGGGCATATACCTAAGCAATGTCGGTTGTTACTTCGTGATTGTATGGTTCCTTTTTGGTTTATCCGTTGTGGATTTTGGGAGACCTTCGGGGGTCTCGGGGTCCCTACTGAGTATCTTTTACTCACCCCTACACGGGCTATGCCCGCACTACGTTGTGTTGGTTGCAGACGACGGACAGCGTTGATCGTGGTTGAGGCTTGCGGAGTAGGGCGGTACCTGGAGGTGGACCACTGAGCGGGACGTGCTCGGAGCGGACGGAGGGACCCGAGGTTCAGAGGAGCTATCTGTACCCACCCTTCTAGTGGGATTTCCAGTGGACAGCTCGGCGTAGCAGCTTTTACTTTTTAGTTGTTTTTTTCCCTTTCGAGTTGTACTTTACTTTCAGTTTGGGTTTGTATACCGGCCCACTTACTTTTCCGCACTTATAGTTGTACTCTGTTTTCACTTAGTGTTTACTTTTCTACTTGCTTACTCTGTGGTGCTTGTTTACTTTACAAAGGGAATGCCTTCCCTTTTTCCGGGATTTACGCCTTGGTGCTAGTCACTAGCCCCTGGCCTATAGAAGGCGGGCTTGGGGTAGTCACGGCACGGGCCCCGAGGATGGGTCGTGACAAATTGGTATCAGAGGATGGCGACCACGTCTTCTTGCGTGTCACACCTCGACGTGGTTTACGGAGATTTGGCCGAGGCGGCAAGTTATCCCCGCGCTTCATCGGACCCTTCCAGGTCCTCAGTAGGATTGGCGAGGTGGCTTATCGCCTGGCTCTACCACCTCAGTTGCACCGAGTGCATGACGTCTTCCACGTATCTCAGCTGAGGAGATACGTCCACGACCCGACGCACATCATTGACCATGGGGAGCTTGATGTTGTCGATGGGGCAACTTTTACGGAGGTCCCAGTGGAGATTGAGGATTGACAGGAGCGGGTCCTACGTGCACGGTCGATTCCTCTAGTGCGAATCAGATAGCAGCACGGGAACCTCCTGGAGAGCACTTGGGAGCGGGAGTCTCAGATGCGTGCTCAGTACCCTCAAAAAATTTCTCTTTAATTTTACGGGTCTTTACATTACACCCACCTCAGGGCTTTACGTACCCCTAAAGATACATCAAAAATTAGGGTAACAAATGAGGGTACTGAGCATGCATCTGAGCCTCCCGCTCCCAAGTGCTCTCCTGGAGGTTCCCGTGCTGCCATCTGATGCGCACTAGAGGAATCGACCGTCCACGTAGGACCCGCTCCTGTCGATCCTCGATCTCCACCGGGACCTCCGTAAAAGTCACCCAATCGACAACGTCAACCTCCCCATGTTCAATGATGTGCGTCGGGTCATGGACGTATCTCCTCAGCTGAGATACGTGGAAGACGTCATGCACTCGGTGCAACCGAGGTGGTAGAGCCAGGCTATAAGCCACCTCGCCAATCCTGCTGAGGACCTGGAAGGGTCCGATGAAGCGCGGGGATAACTTGCAGTCTCGGCCAAATCTCCATAAACCATGTCGAGGTGAGACACGCAAGAAGACGTGGTCACCATCCTCTGATACCAATTTGTCACGACCCGTCCTCGGGGCCCGTGTCGTGACTACCCCAAACCCGCCTTCCATAGGCCAGGGGCTGGCAACTAGCACCAAGGCGTAAATCCCGGAAAAAGGGAAGGCATTACCTTTGTAAAGTAAACAAGCACCACAGAGTAAGAAAGCAGAAAAGTAAACACTAAGTGAAAACAGAGTACAACTATAAGTGCGGAAAAGTACGTGGGCCAGTATGCAAACCCAAACTGAAAGTAAAGTACAACTCGAAAGGGAAAACAACAACTGAAAAGTAAAAGCTGCTATGCCGAGCTGTCCACTGGAAATCCCACCTGAAAGGTGGGTACAGATAGCTCCTCTGCACGTCGGGTCCCGCCGTCCACTCCGAGCACGTCCCGCTTAGTGGTCCACCTCCAGGTACCGCCCTCCTCCGCAAGCCTCAACCATGATCAACGCTGTCCGTCGTCTGCAACCAACACAATGTAGTGCGGGCATAGCCCGTGCAGGGGTGAGTATAAGCTACTCAGTAGGGACCCCGAGACCCCTGAAGGTCTCCCAAAATCCACAAAGGATAAACCACAAAGGAATGATACAATCACGAAGTACCAACCGACATTGCTTAGGTATATGCCCATACATATACCTAAGTCATCAATCCCAATATGCTCCAACCTCCGAGCCCAAGTACAACCCAGTCCACACAGGAAAGCAAAATGTAATCCACACAGGATAGAACAAAACAATCCACACAGGAAAGCAAAACACAATCCACCCATGAATGAAATAGGATTCAGTTGACACAGGTATACATCTTCGAAGATGATATAGATGATCATTGATCCATCTAAGTCGTCAAACCCACAAAGGATTGATAGGTACTAACCCCCGCAAAAACCCACACAGGATCGGACCCACACAGGATCTGTAGGCGCTGGTTCACACAGGACCGCTGAGCGCTGACCCACACAGGATCGGACCCACACAGGATCGGTAGCACTGATCCACACAGGATCGCTGAGTGCTGTAGTCGTCGTCGAATCCACTAAGGATCTCTGCACAGTCGTCGTCGCAGTCACAGTAGTAGTCGCAGCCAGCTCTAGGGTTCCCGCACACAGCAAGCTCGTTCGGGAGGATCCGCTCCACGAGCCGAGAGGCTGATACATCAACTATCACAACGTCCAGAGTTGATGTATCCAAAAGTTCTGTATCGTCAACAGGAACTCAACGCAACAGAAGGCACATCAATCGGACGCCCGGTCTGAGAGTTATTGGCTTTTTCGTCCTAGGGGCCCGGTTGGTTTTTAAGGCAAAACCAACCCGACCGTACTCCACCTGCGTCCAAACCTCGGGTGGAGTATTCCAAAAGATCCTTCTCACTAAGAGTAACTCAAAAAAGCTGACGGCACATCAATCGGACGTTCGTAGCTCAAGATATGAGTATTTCCGCTCCGAGGGCCCGGTTGGTTTCGTGTACGAACCCACCCGGACGAACTCAAAGTATTCCGAAACATCGTGTGCGATATACTGAAACGAACGTCTCGATCCAAGGATCACATCTCCACTAACGGCGCGTCGTTTGGAGGTCTGTAGCCCGAGTTATGGGCATTTGAACCCAAACAGTTCGGTATCGAGGGTTTTGGGCCCGGGCTGACCCGGCCCAAGACCCCCCAGTTGGCCCGAACCGGGTCGACCCGCCCCGGACAGGGTCCGCCCGGTCCGCCCCGGCCCGGGGCGGCCCGGCCCGGCCCGGCCGACCGGCCCAGCGCCGGTCCGGCTCAGCGCAGCGCACCCAGCGCCCTGCGAGCTCGGCCTTCGCCCGAGTTGTTAGAAAAACGGGGGGCGCCTGCCCCCCTTCTGTAACCCCCCCCCCCCCCCCCCCTCAATATTGGGGGGCCGTTCAAGCTAGCCGGGGTAATTTAATTCCCCCGGCTTTCCCCATTTCCGGCCGGCTCCTCCTCAACGGGACCGGCAGTGGCCGGTCCGTTTCTGGCTCCGACACTGGCAGCCCGGCTGGCCACCGGTCACCATGTTCCGCCGCGGCCCGGAACCGGCCGCAGCCCTTGTCGACCGGCGCGGTGCGACGGCACCGCGCCCCTCCGCCGCGGCCCCGCTCCGGCCGCGGCGCCTTCGACTTCCCTCGACGCGGCGTGACGGTGTCACGTTCTTGTTCGACTTCTCGGCGTGGCACGACAGCGTCGCGTAATACTTTGCCGAGCGATTATCGCGTGGTGCGACGACAGCACGCCATCCCGTTTCATTCACAAAGAAACAATCATGAACATAGGAGGGGGTTAGGCCATGTTTGTGCGGTCCGGCCCCCTCTCGTTAAACGATAACATTTTAGTCGATTAACCACAAAGTTCGATATGCTAGAATCATGAACGGAAATAATTTAATAAAACAACAATAATCCCCTACCTCGGTTTCAAGAGCAGAGCACGTCAACAAGCCGCGGAAGACAAGCGTCGCGGAGGTCGGGCGTCGCGGGAATCGTACGTCGATTCCGTTGACGTCGAGGTGCGTCCGAAGAGGTAACGTCTCTGGAGAAGCTTTGTAAGCTGACGGAGAAAGCCCGAGGAGGAAGCAGCGTCTCCTTTCGTTGACACGGGAAGAAGATCAAAAGAAGTGGCGTCGTCGATCTTCGGAAACACACCGGCTGTGAAGAAGAAAAGAGACGACACGTCTTTCTCTTCTTATGGTGATGACGTTCTTCGTCGGAGCCAAAGTGTTCTTCACGTTCTTCGTCAAGGTTGAAGAAGATGAAGAATGCTACCCAATCCTCTCAAGGTGGAAAAATATCCTAACCAAAATAAAATAAGTCTAAGCCTTATTTTATTTACACATCCTAACCTCTTTGAATTTCAAAGGTTTGAAATTAAGTAACTCATCTTAATTAATAACACAAGTTTTCAAATTAATTAGAGTGGAGTAATTGGGGAGTTGAAGGGAAGTTGAAGAGTTAGGGATCATGTGGGCCCCACCACACTTAATCCTCTCAAGGGAGGTTATGTGGATGTCGGTCCCACCCCTAACTCCCTTTGGGAGGAAATAACCAACAAAGTTAAAAATAAATTGTGTTCCACAATTTATTTAACTTCTTCTAATTTCCCCAAAACTAACTTTCATCCCGCATAAAACGCAACCTCGGAAAAGGTCTCCTTAAGCGAATATCGGCACTGCGAGTTCATCGGTGCCCTCAGAATTCAATTCCGAGCACCGGTTCAAAAGTTAGAAATTCCCGCTCGTTGGTGCACTGAACGTACCCGAGCCAAACTTCGGAAAATGATTCCGGGCACACCGGGCCTCGGAATCAGGTGCCGTCAGAAACTGCGCTCTAGTAAAAATCCAAAGAAAATTAAGAAAAAATTTCCCTTTAATTTTACGGGTCTTTACATCCACACCAAGTCTATCATTGTGTAAAAAGTCCCATAATGGAAATTTAAACCTATTAATTTCTAATATTCTCTTATGAGTAACTTCTATCTAGTTTACTTCTATTTCGTTTAAGATACTATTATATTTTTCTTGTATTAGGAGTTTCATAACTCCATCATCATTACCAAATGCATTGGATGTCTATAACATACACAACCATCCTCGTGACCTATATTGGTATCATCTATCAGATGATGATAACCTATATGTATGAGTGCCATATGTTCACAAAACATTCATTATTTCATCATATCAGGGACCATGGAATGAAAATAGTTTTCATCAAATTTTCATAATAATAATAATAAACAATTTAGAGAAATTTTTAATATTGTATCTTTAGATAATATCCCAATTAAATCATATTAAATGTCAAAGGGTGATGTTTAATATAAAAATAGCTTTAAATGGTCACTAGAAAATTCCTTGAGGAAAATACCCTTTTCATTTCAAAATGACATATTTAAAATCTAAATAATTACAAAATATTTTTTTCTTTAAAATTAACCACAGAAATATATAATTGATGAATCAAATAAAATAGTGTTCATGAAAATGGGAACGTTTATTCCTCTAATGTACTTAAAAATAAAAATTCCTTTCATAAAAAAGTCAAAATATCAAATTTTGAAGAAGGAAAAGAAGATTATTTTTATAAAAAAATTATAAATTATAACATAAGTAAAATTTATTTTAATAAATATTTTTAGATTATATAAAAAATTGAATACATTTTAATGAAAATATGAAAATTAAAATGTGATTTCCTAACTGAAGAGAGAGAAATAATGATGGTATTCCTAAAAAATATTCATTCAGTATCTTGAGTCCTTCAAGAGACGATAATGAAAGGAAAAAATGTAATATAAAAAAATTAATATATGATAATAAAAAAAATATTTGGGACATATAGATCATATAATTTCAGTATCGTAAATTTAATCATAAACAATCCAAAATATAAAGAGATTGTAACAAAAAAACACTTTCTTCAAAATTGTCTTGCTTAATAACCACTACAACCTCTAATATAATGATTTTCAATTAATGATAATTTAACAATAAAATTAATATTGATTCTTATAATTCCATAAATGGTTTACTTTTAATATATTATCAGTTTTTGAGTGAAAATATTTCATTACAATCATCATTTAAGGTGTTTATTACATCATTTTTTGTGTTTATTATTATTTTGAACTTATATTCATCACACATTGATCTTGTTTAATTCATCTAAAGAATGATAATAATGATATAAATATCATATAAAATTTTTATATGCTTATTTATAACCATTCATATAGTGTGTTGATAAAAAATGAATTACATGACTGTGTGGAGACAACACTCTGTACATATGCATGGGTGATGTTTCTGTTTTTCGATGGATGGAATAAAATAAAGGTAAAATATAATTCATCATTCCAAAGTAAATATTGTATCATAAATATCATATATATATATATATATATTAAATATATGATTATAATGATGCATGAAATATGGTGATGGTAAATGACTCGTATCACTACATGGAGGTGGTAATCCACACATATGAATGAGAGATACTTTCATCTCCCATTTGATGTATAAGATGTGATAAATGGTTGTGAAAACCTCATAATAACTCATATATATATTTATTATACTTAATTAATCATGTTTTGATGGATAAAATATGTTTATAAGAAGTGGAATATGAAATAAAATTGAAAAAACGTTGTTATGATTTATACCTTATGATGATCCTGACATGTATACCCTCTCAAACTCATACTTGACCTGAATTGGAACATAACCAAAGGGTTTTCCCGAACCTCGTGGGCTGGTTACTAGAATCCAGGCATCGGTAAAAACAGACGGAACAATTTATCCCTAACCTGAAGTAGATTACTTGAATATATATATAATGAAATAGTGGAAGAAAATATAAATATATATTTCAGATCAGATACGGAATAAAGAAAGTGATACAACTAAATGGTAGTAAAATAATATCAAAGAGACAATTCAAGCTAACATGGTTGAAAAAGAAAAAAATAACCACTCCACCAAGCTTCATGTGATATCATGGGAAAACTCCCACCATCTCACCACTATTTATTCAAACCCAGCTAATAGAAAACCATGATGCCTCACTACGAAGCCTTTCATTTCCCTAAATAAAAATGCATAACAAGGTATATGAACCGCTGAAGAGGTGTGTAGGGTGTGAGGTAACATGCTCAGTGGGATCCCACACTATTGTTCCAAAAAAAGTCCCAATACAATAATCCATCCATGATAAAATTCATAAAAAAACACACCTGATATATTGTTTATGAGTTTTATATCAAGAGCAAGGAAAAACTATTTAATATCTCATTTTACCACATTTCACAATAAATTGGGTAAATTAGTTTCATATAAATTCATATAAATATTTCCATTTATGTATATCAAATCAAACCAAACATGTATCTTATATAATATCCAATCCATGACAGAACATCAAAAACATTTGATGCCAAAGGTAGATAAGAATCCAAATCAAATCACACGAAACAGCATGCCAAGGATCACTATATGTAGGTCTAGCTGGGAAACTTGGACCAAAATATATAAAATCTTGTTGATCAAGTCTCTAGACATAGGCATCATTAAACCCCCCCCCCCCCCCCCCCAAATAGTGTATCAGACCATCTACTACACCTTCCACCAATATACCCATGGTTTCCAATGTTATCTATCATCCTAACCGTTTTAACAAACCATTTAATCAATGCATTCACTAAAAAATTTCCCAAAGCTATTTCATAGTATATTGAAACCCCTTTTCATTTACACAAAACAAAGTAAAAACCATCATTTACCAAAAACCCTTTTCCGCACACACAAAACTATGATTTCAATTCATTTATAAATCTATTAATGCTATTTGGAGCTATTAATTCCATCAAACATAGGTAAGAGATAGAATCACCTGCCATAAACTCGGGGTTTCACATGCCCACAAAGTGATCCTCCAACAAGAAGAACACAAAAATGACATCATAGGCCCCAAAATCAATCAACGGATATCTTAGAATTGATTCAACAAAAAAAATAGTTGTGGAATGAAAGATCAAGGAATACCTGGAAGAACACACACCTACCACCTCTGAAACAATAAATGAATGGCCCTTAGGGGAAGATCACAGAATATATCTAGAAGAAAACAAGATTATTATCGGAATATATCAAAGAAACCAATATCACAATGAAATAGTGATACCACGATCAAAGTAAAAGATTAAGAATAAATATTATCTTACCCATAGAGACATTTTGTACATCCTTAATGATCAAAAACTAAAAAAATTAATTCAAAAGGAGTTGAGTTTAAAAAATTCCCCTAATAGCCTCTAGGTTCACATAGAGGAGGGATTAAATTAATTAAATAACAAATTCTCCATGTACCAGCCTAAAATTACAACACATCATCATTTTATTGTGTGTAATCCCATTATAAATCATGTAAACTAAAAATCTCAATTACGGATAAATAACTAATAAGCTTTTTATTAAAACTCTATTTTTTACCCTTATACATCATGTAACTTTTACACGACGAGTAATCAATTCATGTTTTTGTACCTAGTTAATGAAATATACATGGAATATATTAAAAATTAATCCCAAATACATAGTATGTATTTATCCTACTGGATATGAAAACTAACCTTTTCAGCGGAAAACTCCAAAACCTCTTTTGGAACTTTTTGAATTCATGAAGAACATGAAAATCCATTACATGTTTATACACAAACTCAATTAATTTAATTAAATATACATCCCTGATCATTAGGTAATTTTTTATAATAAAATTTCTTCTATCCTTAAGAGTCCCAAGACATATCCAAATAAATAGTGAAAACAACAAAAATAATGGAAATGTCTGATAATGAGTAATGGGATGTAAATAATTCCAAACCATAACACTTCTCGTCCCCAGGAAGTCACCTAGAAGAATGAAGTTTGGTAAATAGGTGTGTCCATTGATCCTTCATTAATAACTCTCACTCCTAAGTATCATGATAATCTAACTCAGGCTGTCATAACACTCTTCTCGATGTAATCGATTTCCAAAACAAGACCTTCACTTATTATTTAAGTATCACACCTAGATACTCCACTATTGAAACATATAGATCTACCTTAATATCTTCCAAACTCAAAACATTAGTTGGATCATAATGAAATTTTCATATATATGATATATAGAAAAATCATAAATTCCAATCAACTAAACCAGAAATTCCAAATTAGAAGAAACCTACCCAAGCTGCTCATTGATCTCAAATGGTGCAACATATCTTGGAACCAACTTTCCCTATTTTGCAAGATATGGTGACATAATTGAAGGGAAACATTTAGGAACACCTACTCACCAACAGAATAATCCAAAGGACGACACCACATGTCCATGTAAGACCTATGTCAACATTAAGCTATACCTATATGCTAAAATATATCTGAAATCCTTGAAAACATTTCTTGAAGAGGATTCGGCACCACCAAAGAAGATTCTCCCACTACATCAAAATGATGATTTCACATGCATGGGAAACCATACAAAACTTTAAAGAGAACCCTTATGATCAATGAATCTTAAATATTATTATGAGAAAATTTAATTAATCCCATATAGATATACCAAGATCCATGAAAAAAATGACAACGGACCAAAGGAAGTCTATCGAAATATGAATAGGATGCTCTATATGACCATATATTTGTGGATGGTATGTTTTACTCAACCTGACATGAGTCCCCATCACCTCTTTGAGGCTAATTTTAACCTTAGGTAAACCTATGTCTCCAATCTGGTGCAATGGTAGATGGATCCCCATGTAACCTCAAAATATCGTTCACATTTAGCTTACCCAAGTCATCATCTTTTGTGGAGTTTCTAGCAAAAATGAAATGATTATACCTTTTCAACTAATCAACCACCATCCAGATTTCATTCCTACCTCAGGGAGTTTGTGGAAATTCAACAACAAAATTAATGGACACATCATCCCATTTCGAAACCAACCCCAGAATAATTTGAAGAAAACTATAAGGTTTCTGATACTCTACCATTATCTATAGGGTGGTGTTATAGTGGGAAACAAAATCAGCAGTGTCATGCTTCCTATCCAACCACCATAATTACCATTTAATTTCATAACACATCTTCGTAGTCCCTGGATTAACCTGCCTTGAAAAACTACGTTAATTTAACAAAACAATGTTATTCACATATGTTGGGATGATATATAGATCCCCAAAATGGATAATACAATATAAATAGATACACTAAGAATACCAGCTCTCCCAATCATATTGGGTTTTTGGAATACTATTGAACTCAACATCATGCTACTGAACCTATATAATAGAATCAAGGAGAGATGGTGATAACTAAACCCCACTCAAAACCATATGATAACATCCTTATAAATGTCTAGATGTGCATAATAAAAAGTTCACATAAGGTTCCACTCTTCCATAAATTCTACAAAATCTTGTAATGGTATATTTTTAAAAAGAGAACCTCCCAAAACATTCCCCTTGTATGGGGTATAAGAAATATTGAAGTAAAATTATACAGATAGTCCACTCATCATATCTTTCATAGATTCATGTATTTCTCGGAAATGATACAGATCAAAATCATTTGGTCATAATATAATGTGAACCACTCCCAAAAAAGATTGTCTCATCGACACATAAGTTCATTCAAATCTATAGAACTCTTAAATCATGAATCGGGTTATTCTTCTCATGAGTCAGAGGATGAATATATTTTTAAGCTACCATATGATCATAGAATTCAACGTAGTTCCATAATATTTAAGAAAAACAACATTCCACTTATCAGGATTATGTAAGATCAAAATTAGACTTGATTCCGGAATTCATTTCACCTCATCAAAATATGACTAATAAATTGCATCCCATTTAAATTTTACCCCTTTACAAGTATTTTAATTCTAATTTGATACAGACATTGATAAATCCTTGATGATCCATTGATGATATCTAGAAAGACAAAGGAAGATCCAAATCTAAAATACATTTTGTGGATTTCCCAAGAAAAAAAGCATTTATCTTCATTGGAACAAATTATATTTCATGTTTAGAAATAATGTTCCCCAATTATTTCACATTTTATATCTATGAACAATATTTTGAGAGTTTCCCATAGAAATAGTGACTCTTTGAGATTTCCAAACCCAAACTCAAATGGATCCCCTACTCAGATCTCGAATAAATAAAAATATCATCCCTGAACACAACTAAAATAGTGTAGATATAATGATGTAATATTTCATTCATTGAATCCATAAAATATTTAGGAGAATTAGTCAAACCAAACTACATCAATAGATATTCAGAATGTACATACCTCTGTCTCAAATTTGTATTCGTCATAGAAATCTCCCAAACTCTAAGATGATGATAACCCAACAAAAAATTTGAATATTGAAAACCACTCCCCCACATTAACAGATCAAAAAAAATCATCCACATGGGTAAAAGGATACTTATTCTTAACCATTACCATCTTCACCTTTTGATAGTCCACACACATTTGAAATGAATCATCTACCTACATAGAAAAAGACCACTATGGCTACATAGGGAAAACAGAATGGAAAACAAAACCCTTTTACAGCAGATCATCCAAATAAATTTTGATCTCTATCATCTCCAATGGTTCCATATGATAAGAAGGTATCAATATCATTTATGTTTTAAGAACTATGCCAATTGTAAAATCTACATCACTCTATGGTGGAATCCCATAGAATCTGTATTTATAATAAATAGGATAATCAAAATAAATAGTGGTAAGATCAAAAATAAAAGAATCCTGGTCAGGATAAACATCTATAGAAGACAAAAAACTCATGATCTCCTAGTGGGAGGGTCCTTCTTGACCAGACCATGGAACTCACTCTCCTAGAAACACCCATTACATCCCATTGACCATAATAAATGACCCACACTGATGATAAAAATCAACCACATATCAATGAGTAGAATACCAATCCATCCCAATGACGACATCAAACAAATCTAGATTGAGAAAAAAGAAATTTTAGACTAAATTTGCATCGACTGTTAATAGCTCAAAATAAGGGCACTAAAAATCATACTCTTTCCTCTTTATAAGGTGTGTTTCTATCTCTAAAAAAAGGACATTAGCTTTGTTTTAATCATATAAAAAATTTCCTGATATAAATTATTGGGGACAAACAATATAAAATAAAACAATCCCTATGAATGATGCAATAAATACAATACCTGTCATTGTTGGTGGAAAAACATCTCCCTTCATAAAAAAAATCATCTACTATGTAGAAGTACATGACTCATGAGGTCTATGGTGGGAGCCTTGTATTTTATTGAACATATAAATTTGTTGCAGTAGACTTTCGAGCTGACGATTCCGGACAATATCGAGGTGTATACATAGTCGAACATAAATTTTTTAGATGACCAAAACATACACAACCATTCCACATATTTTTAGGAGAAAATTATTAATGTTGATTTTGTGTGAACTTGAAAATCTAATATAAATTTTGTGCACACTACCAGCTATAACTGATGGTACCGAGGAGGCCTACCATGGAGAACCACCACCACCACTCCTATGATGAGCATGAACTTTCTCTTTTTGTCAGGTGCACCTAGAAGCCGCCAATAGTTGTAAAAGAAGGTGAAGAATATAAAACATTTCTTTTCATATTTATCTATATCATCACATCCCTTTCTAATGTATCTACATAGGTCAAAATCATCAGCATAAATACCAATCATTTTTTATCTAATCGTCAACCATACAGACACTTATATTCTTTCTGTGGGTCATTATTTACAACCGTTGGTTCAAAACAAACCATCTTAGAAAACATATTGTAGTACTCTGATACCGAATTCTTACCTACTACAAATTTTAGGATTCTATAGGCTTCTCCAATTTTTGTGACTCTAGAAAATCATTTGGAATAAGGGAGTATTAAACCCTTTCCATTCATACCCCACATGAATATCTACCCATACCATGGAATCCATCCAATAATTATTGTGGTCCTAAATTCTAAACACATCACACATTACCATGATACTCTCAAGTTTATCTAAGAATTAAAAGATCCCATCAATCTTGTCAAGATAATCCTATTACTCTTAACATTCATTAGTACCCTTAAATGATAGGTGCTTCTCATGTAAGAACTCACATGATTGATCCCAATCTCCTATAGCTTTTGGTTGTTCCTCAATTACCACATTCTAGACTTTTGGTACATTATCGTCGATAGAATTAACTACCCAAATGATAGCCCTAATAGAATTTTGATCCATATGGGATTACTATGATGATTATTAGAAATACCCTTTTCTAGAACACATTGAATACATCTTAAAGCCATATTTCTCCTCTACAAAAGATAATAACTAATTTTATAAAAGATTAATATTAGTCCAAACCCATATACAATAAGAAAAAACTAAGATTAAGCTCAATAACTCCAAATTGGAGACACACATCCCAACATACCCTAGTAACTTGAGTGTCATTAAAGTAATAGAAATCCAAGAACTCACCACATCCTACCTCTCATGTTCAGTCTACCATATCTCCATTCTACATAACATATAAAGATTAAGACTCTAGACAAATGAAATCCTATAATACTAAACTTTGATGAACCTAACCAATTATACCACTCAAACTGGTACCTGACCCAAATTTTGACATACCTAAAGTGCATTCACATTCCCTACAGGCATGTGACTAACTCTCGGGCATCGTCAAAAAATATAGGGAACAGTATTTCCCCAACCGGAAGAAGACGCCATGACATATATATATATATATATATGTATATAAGTTGTGGAATAAACGTTAATTTATGTGTCATAATATATATAGAATAAAAAATTGATAAAAATTAACGATTTAAGAACAATCTCCAATATACATTTCTAACCATAAATGATGAAAAACTGTCACAATTTGATAGCATGGGAAAACTCCAACCATCACACCATCAGATACACAAACCCTTTTTGTAATTGGTTATTAACATATTTTCATCTATTTTTTGTTTTCATATATAACTATTACATAACATTTATCTAAATTCAACGTAGTTTACAAATAATATTTCTCATTAACAATGTTTTTTTACTTTATATTCTTTATATTGTTTCGTTGTTATTGTAATAAAAAATTATCTTTCTTCACAAGCCTCTTATGTCAAACCCTCAACTAAATATTGGGTGACTTAGAGGTCAACCCCCATGGAAGGTCAATCCCATAAGGCCCACATAGAAGATAGATTGAAAATAGTGCACACATTTCTTATGTAGGTCCCATGTATAGTATAAGGCTCGTGTTTCAAACATGCATTGTATGGGTATAGTTCACCCACTAGGTCTAATGTCTCGTGTGTGTTTTGTTATATTATGATCGAATACCAATGTTCTTTGTTTGAAATATAGGTTCTTCACAAAATCTTCAAATATATAGTGACCCTATCTATTCATACATTATCATTTCATCGTTTTTGAAGAATAATTATTCCATTAAAAAAACATAGACCCAAATACCGTATTAGTTTAGTGCATTCGGAAACATGGATACTTAAAAACTAGAAAATAATACATATACATTATCTCCCATTAGGTTCATCTTGTCATTCACCATTCCGAGACACATAAAAAATAATAAATATCATCATAACCTGGGGAGATAAAACATAAAAATTAGTGAGATCATATACTAAGTATGTGTAAACAAGGGAAATATGTAAGCATTAACATGATAATAAGGTTATGAAAAAATTATTATTACATTTGATGACAATATCCTACATATAAAAGGTCATAAACCTGAATCATGGAAAAAATATTGGTAGTTTATAAGACATGCAACAACGGTAAATCCATAACATAATCCATGAAATCATAATATTGGAACAAGACATGGAATTTTGGAATTCATATGATCATTAAATATAATTACATATAAGTCAGGTCTCATTTACAAAAACATATCAGGGAACTTAATGGGGACTACACGTTATTAGTGGGGCACAACACCATCCCCAAATGTTATTGGTTCCTTGTGTGGTATTAGGTTTCACCATCTTCCATAGTGAATTAACCCCATAGACTTGAATCCCATCGGTATATCATGAAAAATAAATCCATAACTAATTAATTGGTGGGAGATATTGTTTCCACAAATACCATGACGAAATCATACATACAAGTTCCATAAGATCATAAATAGTCATGTCATAACTCATTAAATGAAATTTATTTCATAAACATGTAATAATAACATATCCTTTGTAAAAATAGAAAGGTTTCATAATCATTCCACAAAATCATAATTCCTGAAAATAAGTGTCTTTCATAAGAATGTAACTTATGAAAGAGAAATAGGTTTCATAAATATATTAAATCAAGGTTTAAGCAATTCCTTGAAATAAAATTAATGGAACTTTGGAATCATTTCCCAAGAAAGTTATTAGTAACATCAACGGATGTCATCGTAGATGGAAAATAATTTGGAATGATCCTTTAAAAATATTTTTGATTAAAAAACCTTTCTCCTTTGAGAAATTATTTTTAAAACTAAAATAAATAAAAATGTTTTTCATTTAAAATTATATTAAAATATCATTTTGAAAACATTTTTAATAACATAATTGAAAACATGGTTTTTGAATAAAATAAATTTCCACCCAAAAAGGGTATTATTGTGATATTTTCTTAAAAACCATTTATCAATTATCTTAAGTACCAAAGAGTAAAAAATGGTACTAATATATTAATACGTCATAAATATATATAAGTGAATAAAATAAATTTCTTTTCTTGATAGATTGATCATAATATTTCATCAATTTATGAATAATAATAAATAATCTCGACTAACGATGTGATAGTTTCAATAAATGTTTCCCCTTGGTAATGATGATTCATACTCCCCATGTGAGAAATTAAAATTAGATGAATCGTAAAACAAAAATAAAATAATCATATTAATTATATGATATTTAAAATGGATGTATATAAATCTAAAAAACAATTTAGGTGAATAATAAAACATGTGTCTCGAAGAAGGAGAATTAAGACAAAACTACCTTAATGATTTGAAAACTATTAAAGTGTACAACCCATGAAATGTAGCTCAAAATTTTTTTTTGTAAATAAAAATAAATTTAAATGTAATAATCGTATAATACATTCACTTTCATTCTATACACCACACAAAATAAATGGGTGGTGAAAAATTCACATGTCTCAGAGAAATAAATGTGAGAGGATAAAGACCTTACCTTATGACTTTTATATCAATGTACTCACAGAAACATAATTTATAATGATTATATGTTTATTTTAAATTTATTTAATACAATATTCTTATATATAATAACATATATTATTTCTCTATGACTCTATATTACCAATTTACTAACAATTCCATGTCAATGTTATGTTTTTGGTAATAGCCATGTTGTTTTTCATATATTTTTTGACTTGTTATTGTTGAAAATATTCCATATTGCATGATTTATTATTTCAAAAAAATAAAAAAGTATATGAGTAGAATATATATTCAGAATATAAATATTCGTAATAATCTATGAACACTATAAATATGAAATGGAATACAAAGTTCATGGAGATGGTATGATGAACTTATGCAGGAACAATGTTTCTATTTAAATATCATTTTGAAAGAAAGTATTTTAATGGAATATATGTTTAAATATATATAATAATTATAGTGTTATTTTTATATCATATATAACATATATGTTTACCAAACCCATCCATAATACATTCCATGTAGAGTGTTAATGAATCTCATTGCTTTGAGGAGATTGGAGGTACACTTCAACAAATGAAGACATCGTATCTACACTAAATAGATTCGATAAAGGTATATTTTATATAATTATTATAGAAGAATTAATAAATCTTAAATATAATATATATCATATAACAACAAACTTTACATCATAATTCCTTTCTATTATAGGTGGTAAAGGAAAAATGAACAACATCGTTTTGTATGGCGGTAGTTCATCATACACAAGAACACTATGTTTGTTTCCCATTAGATGGATGTGTGTGAAAATTTAGGTCTAAAATATATAATTACAAAGTATAAGTATATTTAGGATACTAATTATATTATATAACAATGGAATAGTTATATTTTTTGTGTTTAGAATGAAAATAATACAAAGGATCTTAAGGGAGGATGTCACCTCTTATTTAGATAACTCCCCTTGGTTTTCACCAAATTCCATCATTAGATGTATTCATTACCAAAGATAGTATTCTAGGAAGAAGAAATGGATGTTTTTAGGTTATATGGGTAGGTTTTTTTAAAATAAAATAGGTCTTTAGAGGTTGGAAGAAGTGGGAGGGGAGTGTTCCTTGTTGTAGTGGAGGAGGAGTGGCATTCTTGTAAATATACAAAGGTAAACATTATTGAGAGGACCCCTTACATCAACTACCTCAATTAAATTTTAAAATTTTAAGAATGAGGGTCCATGTTCTAAATATTTCACGAATATGGATTTTAGACACATTTCTAGGTCATTTTACCACTTACGATTAATGTCTATCCATTATGTAATCTTGTTTTTACGTTAATCATTATAATTAATATTAATTACTTTCAAAAATATTTTTGGATAGAAAATAAAATGATCTAATTATAAATTATAAATTATTCAAATTCCAAATATGGAATCCATTTTTTATAAATTTTATCATTGTAGTTTCAAAAATTTATTTAAAATTAATCTCTCCATTGTTTCACAACAACAGGTTTTTAAGCAAAAATGTTTAAAAGTTCCAAATGATTTTATATCCAATTTCATTGTAAAATTTGTATAAATGAAAAAAATTTAATTAATTGACACAAAATGTTTCTCATGAAACTTAAAAACTAATTCATAATGTAATTTAATGTAATATAGTACTTAGATGAAAAAAGATGTTTTAAATTTAATTTCAGTATTTTATACTATTCATCCAAAAATGATATTTTAAAAAAACCTAAAAAATAACACAAAGATAATTTTGAAAGTTTGAATTAAAAATGAGGTATATTTTATCAAATTCAATTTTTAAAAGTTTGTACAAATAATTTTTTTATTTTTCATAGAATAACATAAAAATATATTCCTTGAAGAATATAGTATTTTCTATCATATAATGACTTTACTAAACAAATATGTGTCTTATTATAAATATTTTTTTGTAATTTATAATAATTATAATTAATATTTACAAATTAGTTATTTCTATTGATATTAATACATTTAACTGTAATTTTATAACTTCTCATGTAAATAATTATTATAATATATTTGGTTTCTTATAATCATAATGTTATGTGTAACGTAAGACCAGTCGGTGTTTCTTATAGTGTAATATAAACATAGTGTAGCATATAATGAAATTTTCACATGGATTTATGTTATATTAAAAAATTCATATGAAATAAATTTTTTCAATGTAGAAATGGTCATAAATCTCGGGGGATTAGTCTGTTTTGTAGAACTTTATCTACATGATATAGAATTCCAACTCGTTATTCCTCATAAAAAAGATCTTACTCAATAAATTGGACCTCAATGTTTTTTACAAGTTTAGGGAAAGGTATGTACATTCTTAGGGAAGATATGTGTAACACAGCATGAACTCAATAGATAATTGGAGTAAGATCTAAGTGATAGCCTACTGTCCGGATAAGGTGAAGAATCTCAAAGTGACTAATATACATAGTTCTTAGTTTCCTTTTATTTTTGAATCTCATAACCTTTTTCAACGGATAGAATCATAGAAACACCCTCTCATCAACTTAAAATTCTATATCACACTTTTTGTTACTCACATAACTTTTAGGTTGGCTTTGAGATGTCAAGATGTGATATATAATGGTTCTAACCTTATCTTCCATTTCATCAAATATATCATGTCCAAATAGATTTCATTATCCAACTTAATCCAAACACATTGGATCTCAACGTTCCTTCCCATATATGGATTAATATTTATCCATCATAATGCTTTATGGAAAGATATTCTGGTAAGAAAACTCAACTAGAGGAACTCGTTTACCCCAACCACCTTTGAAATCAAACGAAATTGATCTCAACATATCCTCTAGGGTTTGAATTGTTCTATCAGACTAATCATCTATCTAATGATGATAATTAGTGATGAAACTCAATTATATATCCTGTTATTACTGAATAATTCATCAAAACAATAAGGTTATCCTCAAATCCTTATGAGATACAACAGAGTGTGGTACTCCATGAAATCTTACCACTTCCTTAATGTATACCCTATCAATGTGATCTACAGAGATGTATGTTATAATAGCATTGATGTGTGATGACTTAGTCAAGTGATCGACTACCACCCATACACCATTAAATCCTTTAAAGTTTTTAGGTAGTCCAATGAAAAAATCCATTGTCATGTTCTACCATTTCCATTCTAGTATTGGTAATGGATGCAACATCCACTTAAATTTTGGAATTTCAACCTTAAATATCTATCATTCTAATAGAGATGAAAACTCTATTATATCCATCTTAATTCCATCCCACATGAATTATCCATTTTAATCTTTATGCATCATCATACTTCTTGGATTAATAGATAATGAAGAACTATGATCTTTCTCTAATAGCTACTTCTTCAAATTTGTTATAGACTGAACACATACAAAACCACTAAACCTTATCGATCCGTCCTGGTCAAGGTTAATGTCAATAGAATCTCATACAATCTTTTTCAGCTATACATCTTCCTTTTTTGCATATTTCATATTTACAAGGACAGATATATGAACATTTAATTGATGAGAATAATATTTTTTCCACTCCTTCATGATTTCCAGATTGATCCTTTTTATATCCATAAATATTGGATCTTTTTCTTTCCTTATCATGGATAAGCTAACACGGTCTTTTAGAAACAAATAATCATCCACCTTTTTCTATTTCCTAGAGTGGTGATGTATTTACCATTCATAATCCTTTATCAGTTCTAACCATCTTCTAAGTGGAATGTTCAACACCTTCTGTGCAAAGATATGTTTCAATATTTTATGATCAGTTTATATATTAAACGTTTTTCCATGAAGATAATGCTTACATATTTTTAATGAAAATAATACCAAAAAAATATAAATCTTGGGTTGGGTAATTATTATCATAAATATTCAGTAATCACAGGGCATAATCAATAACCATATCATTATTCATAATAACAGATCACAACCCTTTCATGGATGTGTCACTATAGATTAAAAACCCTTCTCCACTATAGAGTAATGTATGAACATGTGCACTGACCAACCTTCTCTTTAGTTCTCATTTATCTGTATAAAGAAATTTGGAACCCTTTTGAGTTAACAAGGTCATAGGATTACATATTCATGATAAATTATCTAAAACATCTCTATAATATCTAACTAATCCTCGAAAACTAAGAATCTTAGTCACCGTGGTTGGTCCAGGCTACCATTCAATAGTCTTCATCACTTATCGATCTATTGTTATACCTTCTCATGAGATTATGTGACCCAAAATTTAAACCTTTTTCTTCCAAAATTCACACCTGGAAAATTTATTCATACATTTTTTCTTGCCCTAGGTTCTTCAGTAAAATTATCAAGTGCCCTTTATACGCATCATTTCTCTTTAAATAGATAAGAAAACCTTCTATAAAGACTCCAAAAACTGATCAAGGTAATATATAAAGAATCTATTCATAAAATCCATTAATATAGAAATGGAATTAGTAAGAATGGATGCCATCAGTATATATTCGTAGTGTTCATGCCATGTACATATTTTATTCTTGTGTATATAATACATTTTTACCCTCAATTGATGATAACTAGAAAGAATTGCAATCTTTTAAAATTATTGATCTCTGCCCAGTTGATCAAAAAAGACATAAATATGAGGAAGAGGAGAATTTTTCTCGATCGTGATCTTATTGAAATCTCAATAATCAATGAAGATTCACATATATCCAAATTTATTTTTCATCAAGTGAATAGATAATCCCCAAGGTGAGACACTTGGATGAATGAATCCCTTATAAAGGTTTTCTTGGAGTGGCTTATTCAATTAATATAACTCCATCGAGGCTACTATAGATAGTCTTTGAAATTGGTGTGGAACCAGGTATGAGTTCTATAGAGAACTCAAATTCACGTTTTGGTGGAAGTCTATGAAACCTTTTTTGGAAATACATCTAAAAATTCACAAAATATTGGAATATCATCCATGTCGATTTTATCCACAACCATTAGTGATAAATAGCTCTTTTGAATGGTAAATAATACCCATACACTAGATATAATATCCATAGAGAGTTTATACATATCATATCATTGATAAAAGATCGAATGTTGTTATGAAACATCAAACATGACTTCCCTTCCCTGACAATTGATGTGGGATTTGTGAAGATAAATCTAATCCATGCCCAAGGTAACATTAAATTCAACCAAAAAGAGAATTATATTATTTGAAAGAATCACATTCCCATAAACTTAAAATGGAGGGGAATCATAAAATTTAGATTCAATCTTTATATCATTATAGATTATCACTTCTAATTCCTTATAAAATCATTGGGATAGAATTTTAGTACACTGAAAGAATTCTCTAGATATGAATGTGTTGGTAGATCTAGAATCATATTAGACCTTAGTAGTTATAGATTGGATTTTATTTTAACCTTTCACCATGTTGTAATCATAAACCTCAATAAAAATAGTATTCATATGAGATTTCAATTTACCCCTAGTGTAAGATTTTGTTAACGCTGATCATTGTCACCAAACCTCAAGTGTGGGAACTGGTTATCATAATTCCCAACATCGTTACACATGAATAACGAAAGTATGAGTGGTTCATTCTATGAATCTTTCCCTCCATTTGAATCATTTTTTAACTTATTACCATTATCTAGACAATAAATTAACAGATGACCTTGCATTCCTCACATAAAACATTTATTATACCCCATAATACAATTCCTCCCATGCTTCATTCCACACCTAGTGTGTAAAGTATGAATCATTATCTTATATCCATGGTTTTTGGATTTTCCTTTAAACTACATCTTCCTCTTCTTGTTAAAACCATGAGATTGATGTGTACATTGAATATCTTGTAAAATTACCCTCATATGTACTGATGGGTTTATCATCCTATTTCTTAAAATCAAGAAACTATCTTCCATATTTATATGAAGAATAAGATGAAATTTCTTGTTAATGAATATTCCCTTGAACATGTACCATTCCATGGATTAAATATTATCATTCTACCTTACATTCATGGTTAGAGTCCACAACTAGTCCTCTTCAACTTCTATATGATAGATATCCATGATAAATTTCTCATTTTTTAAACACTGGATGATGGAAAACATATTTCAGTTGTATTGATCCATTATTTAGAAACAAGATTATCAAAAGACCTTCTTAAATAAGGTGGGTGTTACCTCATGAAGAATGCAACAAAATTTTATTCCTTCCATTTAAAATTTGAAACTCTATCATGATTCATAGATTGAGAAATTTGGATCACATATCGATGATAATTTTAAGTACATCATTGATAGTGTTTTTTTCCAATATAATAATCATTTCATTGTCCAACGGAATCACCATTAATGTGGTTCCTTCACATTCTGGAAATTTACTTTAATAAAAAAACAATATAGTGTGTAACCACATAATCTTGAGAAAACAATATGATGATATCTAAATTACAACACCTTTTTTAATCGATTACACCCTAAGTTTATGAATGGTTATGAATATTAAACTCATATTTAAATTCTTTATGATTGTTCATTAAGAGTGTGTAAATTCTATAAGAATATCCCTTATGAGTTTCAAAGTATGTGTGTAAGAAGGTATGTTGATGTGCACCAGTTCCATGTCATGTTTATCTCAATAAGGTATTTTCGGGGAAGTTTCCCCTATGTAAATTTCTACCAGAGCCACATTGTAACACCACAAACTTCCATGGTACGCTTCTCTTTGAATAATACAGTAGTGTGTGTTGTACGCAACTTTGAGATTCTAACACGCCGCGGCCAATCAAAGTAGCTATTATGAATAGTAATACCCACTTTTTGAAATTTAATACATTTTATCTTTCAAAATGGACTTCATTTTTGTATTCGGAATATCGAAATTATCCTAGGATTAAATTTTGGTAATTTTTGGATAACTTTTATATTTTGATGACTAGTGAAAATTAATAAATTTTTATTAAAAAAAACTTTTTTAATCGAAATAATTAATAGTGATAAATTATGAATTTTAATCATTTTAAAGTATAGTTAGAATATATTTTTACCATTTAATACAATTTTGGTCATTGGACATAATTTCACATTTAAACCAGACATAAACAAGTGTCAGTCTTTTGATAGTTATTATCTCTAAAAAAACACGCTTTTTGTTTTGACAGCGGGAATAAATATTAAATTGATTTCTGCCACTTTTGTGTTTTGAATTTGGAAAAATGGACTACATATTTGGAATCAGGATTTCAAAATTGTGTAAATAGGTAACTTTTATTTTTAGACATTTTGAATAATTACATCGGTAAATATTTTATTTACCATGGTTAAAGGGTAAATCCGGTAAATAAGGGTAAAAAAATAATATTATAATAATAATAAATTACCCTAAAACGTGTCTTAACCCTATTGGTTGATACATGTCCGACCATGGTCATATTTGGGTCTATTTTGGGACCCCATTGATCCACTTGTATGTGATAATGACACTTTATATTAATTAAGTTAAAGTAAATACAAAAAAGACATAAGCCTATATCTTTTAGCAGAATAATTTTTACATAGGGTTATATATGTTATATATTCTATTATAAAAATTCATTATAAATACGAAAATATTTCCTATATAATTTTATTTTATTTATAATTTTTATACATTATATAATTTAATTTATTTATGACACAATGATGATGTAGTAATTACCTTATTAGTGAAATATTAAAATAATTGATATTATAAATACCCAAATAAATATAATTTGAGACTTTTAATTAATGTAACTAATTTTATAGGTTAATATGACATGTTAGTATTGATTTAATCAATTTTTTTCGAAGTAATCATGCTGTTATGATTTTCAAAAAAATCAAATACCAAATAGTGTCAAAATTGACATAAAAGAGTTTTTTTAAAACAAATATTATATTATTAATTGATATTAAATTCCTAAAAATCTAAGGTTCAGCCAAAGGACTTGTATCATGAAATTTGTATCATTAATTGACCACTTTGGGGTCCCTTGGAGGTATATAGTAAGTTTATTAACTATATAATATAAAAATACAAAGTTACATGGTAAGTGTCAAACTAATTAACCAAGAGTTAAAACTAAAACATAAGGTTAATATAATGACCCAAAACAATCTAAAATATATTGTTTGAAAGAATGTAGACTCCTACCCACCTTAAGATTCTTATAATCTACTATGTAGCCATTATAAACCTAATATGAATTTATTATCAAATAATACATTAAGTTTTTCCTAAAGAGCCCCTCCTCCCCCTTATAAAAGGACACCACTTCTAACCAATTATCCACACCTTCAAAGCCATTTGTCTCGGCCAAAACCTGCCCAAATATTCTCTTAAATTTCCACCCTTAAACCTAGAGGCCTTATTTTGATCAGAAATCTGACCTAAGGAGCCCTTTTAATCAAATCAAAAGGAAGAACCCGAAGAAGAGGTAATGTTTTCACCACCCTTTTTCAGGTTCCTTTCTTCTTCAACTTATTTTTTCTTTGTTATTTCATTTATAAAATAATAACTCCAGTATCTTCTATATACTTTTTGTTATTATAAATATGGTACAACCATATTCAGTATTTTATCCATCCTTTAAATGACATGTCACCATACGTGCGTACGTACGGATTACCATCTTCACATCGTGGTGTAATTGTTATTGAAAACATTATTATTTGTATGGGTAGAATAATGATGTTTAATTCTTCTAAATAGTAAATATAACATGATAATGATTCTGTATATATGATATAATTTCCAATTATATATTATTCTAATATAAAAAGAGTGATATTGTCGCCCGTGCGTACGTACGAACAACCGTCTCTACGAACGCGATGAGATTCATTCCCCATCGTATCCATGCAATTATAATTATCATTTGATGATTAAAAATAATTTTTAAGGACTTGATATAATTCTGGATATGAATAAGATAAAACCTATTCATCACAAACACATCTTATGTAACAAAATATATAAAGGAAAACGAATTCGTTAACACCTGAAACAATGATAATACTAAGATATTATTAACAAATCAATGTTAAAAGATCATATATGATATCATATTAATGTATATGATCATTGTATAATTTAATAAAAATTATTTCACCATTATGAAAGAGGTTAACCTACCCACAACCAAGGAAAAGTACAAGGTAAGGGGTTTTCATCTCACTCCTTATTCTCGTGAGATTCATGCCATATTGCCACTATTTCCTTGTGTGTGGTGTATGTGATGCCCGTAATTGTATTATTTGTGTAATAATCTTTAATTTATGTGTATTTATATATTCAATGTACGATTCCTCTTTCATGGGGTGTATTTTTCATAAGTTACCAAATTGGTAAGGGTTTATTTCATAATCCCTTCATTATCCGAGGTTGTTTATAGGTAATTATCTACTGGGACCTCTTTATCATCCACATCCATGTTTCTTAAAAATGTATTTCAAATCATTCTTAATATTTTACAGAATATGGGTTAAAGTAATTTATACCCTTGTTGACTTTTTATAATATGTTTATAAAGGAATATTTCCGTCGTTTTCAAAACAATGTCGTTTGTAACCTTTTCGACAAAATTAAGGTAAGAATGTTTTTTAAACTTATATGGCGGGTGCGGCTATTTTCTACCGTTATAAAAACGTCGAAGATTCCCTTAAAATATTATAAGAATATTTTTAATATAAATGTTTTATTTTCATGACCCGTCCTTAGGGCTCGTGTCGTGACTACCCCAAACCCGCCTTCCATAGGCCAGGGGCTGGCGACTAGCACCAATGCGTAAATCCCGGAGAAAGGGAAGGCATTGCCTTTGAAAAGTAAACAAGCACCACAGAGTAAGCAAGCGGAAAGTTAAACACTAAGAAAAAACTGAAACAAGCTGTGCTAATAGTAAAAGGGGCCAGAAATACAAGCCCAACTGTAAAGTACAACTGAAAGGGGAAAACAGCAACTGAAAAGAAAAGTCGCAGCGTCGAGCCGTCCTCTGGAGGTCCCACCAGAGGGGTGGGTACAGATAGACACCACTGCTCCTCGGGTCCACCTGACCGCTCCGAGTATGTCCCGCCCAGTGGTCCACCTCCAGGTACCGTCCTACTCCGCAAGCCTCCACCACGATCAGCGCTGTCTGTCGTCTGCATCCAACACAACGAAGTGCGGGCATAGCCCGTGCAGGGGTGAGTATAACGATACTCAGTGGGGACCCCGAGACCCTCAAGGTGTCACTAAAACCAACAAGGATAACCACAATGAAGATCTCAACAGATAACCTCTAATTAGGTATATGCCCATACATATACCTAAGTTACCATGTAACCCATCTCAATCATGAGGAAACACAAAGATCAAAGACTCAACTCAAACCAGAATTTTCATTATCGAAACCGCAACTGCCGAAGAACCTCGTCTTTAGAGTGTACAATGCTCCTGTCACGACTCTGAGGTACTGCTCACTGACCTAAGACTCCTGTAGTACTCCACCTATCGAGTACTGCGGGCCAGCTGCTACAACCAAGCGCTCCCCCGTGCCACTACAACCAAGCGATCTCCCGTGCCGCTACAACCAAGCGCTCCTTCGTCGTGGGTCTGCCGCTACAACCAAGCACTCCCATGTGCCGCTACAACCAAGCGCACCTCTTTCGTGGGTCTGCCGCTACAACCAAGCGCTTCCCTGTGCCGCTACAACCAAGCGCACCTCTGTTGTGAGTTTGCCGCTACAACCAAGCGCTCCCCTATGCCGCTACAACCAAGCACACCTCTGTCGTGGGTCTGCCGCTACAACCAAGCGCTCCCCACTGGGCTTTCTGTAACACACCGAGTCGTTCGATCAGCAGTCGTCAGGTCTCAGTCGGCAACATGGTCTCCGTATTCCGCACGCTCGTCTCCGGGAGGGTCCGCTCCACGAGCTGCTCGTCGTTTCTACAAGTATCTCAATGTTTGATGAAGATGTATCTCAAAGTACTGCCTCGTCATAGGGGTCTCAACGCAACAGACGGCGCGTCAATCGGACGCCCGGTCTTTGAGTTACTAGCCCTTCCGTCCTAGGGGCCTGGTTGGTTTTGTGAGCGAACACACCCGGCCGTATCTCAACTATACCCCGAAACTCGGGCGAAGTACGCCAAATGTTCTGTCTCATCAAGAGGAATTCAACGAAATAGACGGCGCGTCAATCAGATGCTTGGTCTGTGAGTTATTGGCCTTTTCGTTCTAGGGGTCCGGTTGGTTTTGTGAGCGAACCAACCCGACCGCACTCCAACGGCATCCAAACCTTGATCGGAGTAAGATAAAAGATCCGTCTCACTTAGGGGAAATCAAAAAAGTCGACGGAACATCATTCGGACGTCCTGAACTCATGTTACGAGCGTTTCCGCTCTGAGGGCCCGGTTGGTTTCGTGTACAAACCAACCCGGCCAAACCCAAAGTTCTCCGAATCCTTGAGTGTAATATACCGAACCGACCGTCTCGATCCAAGGATCGTGTTTCCCCTGACGGAGAGTCGTTTGGAGGCTCGTAGCTCAGGTTACAGGCTTTTGACCGAAAGTGGTCCGAAAACAGGGGTCTGGGCCCGGGGCGACCCGGCCCGACCCCCCCTGGGTCGGCCGAACCGGGTCGACCCGACCCGGCTCAGTCCGGATCGGTCTGGCTCGGTCCGGCCCGACCGGCCGGCCACGGCTCAGCCAGCATGGCCGAGCCGAATCGCGGGCGGGGTGCGCGGCTCCCCCGCCCTTCGCCGCTAATTGAGGCCGGCGTTTTGCCGGCCGCCTCCCTTCCGGCGGCACGCCGCCGCCGCCGGTCGCCGGCGCCGCCGCTCCGGTGAGGCGCGCCGCTGCCGCCTTCCGCGGACCACCGGACACGCTCTGGTGGTCCGTTCCTTCTGACGTCTTCGCCTATGGTCCCCCCGGGACCCCACCTTCACTGTGAAGGGACTCAAACGCCCAAACAGCCTGCTTCGTCATCGCCCATCAATCCGGATGTCAAAACGAAATGCGCCATCTTCGTGGTTCTCCGGCGCGCGTTCTGGCGCCGTGCCCCTTCGCCGTGGCTCCGCTTCGGCTGCGGCGCCTTCGACTTCCTTCGACGCGGCGCGACGGCGTTGCGTTCTTGTTCGACTTCTCGGCGTGGCGCGACGGCGTCGCGTAATACTTGTCGAGCGACTCTCGCGTGGTGTGATGGCACCACGCCACCTCGTTCCATTCACAAAGAGACAAATGAACATAGGAGGGGGTTAGGCCGTGATTGTGTGGTCCGCCCCCCCCCCCCCTCTGGTTAAACGATAACAAATAGTCGATTAACCACGAAATTCGACAGGCTAGAATCAATAACGTAAATAATTTAATAAAATAACAATAATCCCCTACCTCAGTTCTGGAATGGAGTTCGTCAACTACCCGCGGAAGACGAGCGTCGCGGAGGTCGGGCATCGCGGGGAAAGAACGTTGACGTCGCGAAGCGAGGATTCGAAGTTCTATGACTGTGATTTCGTCGCGGAAGAGACGACGTGGAAGAATAACGTCGCGTTGTGGATATGGCGTCGCGGAAGAACCGTGTTCTTCGGCGGAGAAGTTCTTCGTTGAAGAACGGTGTTCTTTGCGTTCTTCGTCGAGGTTGAAGAAGATGAAGAAGAGGAAGAAGATGCTTCCCAACTCTCTCAAGGTGACAAAACTCTAACCAAAAAAATAAAATAAGACACTTTCTTATTTTATTAACACATAAACACATTTGAATTTCAAGAGTTTGAGATTCAATAAGCACACACCACTCACCTCATTAAACTCATTACATTTAAGTCATAGGTTATAACATAAGTTAACATAATTTAAGTGGGAGTTGAGGGGGGTTTTAGAGGATATAAAGAGGTGGGGTTCGTGTGGGCCCCAACACCCTCATAACCTCTTAAGGGAGGTTCGGTGGTTACCCAACTTCCATCAAGAGTTAACACTTAGATTAAAATAATAAAAATTGTAGTGTAATTATAAAATAAACTTCCACAATTTTTATTATCAACACTTGTGTAAACGCAACTCCGGAACAAGAGTTCCTAAGAAATTACCGGCGCTGCGGTTCCATCGGTGCCCTCGGAATTTGATTCCGGGCACTGGTTCAAAAGTTGGAAAAACCCGCTCGTTCGTTCACTGAACGTACCTGAGCCAAACTTCCGGAATTGATTCCGGGCACACCGGGCCTCGGAATCAGGCGCCGTCAGAAACTGCATTCTTGTAAAATTCCAAATGTAATTAAGAAAAAAATTTCCTTGAAATTTCCAGGTCTTTACATTACTCCAACCTCAGGGATTTACATACCCGTAAAGCTTCAACACAAACTAGGGTCACAAAAGCGGTACAAAGCACGCATCTTGAGCCTTCCGCTCCCATGTGCTTACCTGGAAGTTCCCTTACTGTCAAAGTAAGTGCACTCGATGAATCGATCGTCCTCGTAGGATCTGCTCCTGTTGATCCTCGATCCCCACTGGACCTCCGTGCATGTTTCCCTATCATCGACGTCAAGCTCTCCATGGACAATGATGTGCTTCGGGTCATGCACGTATCTCCTCAGCTGAGATACGTGGAAGACGTCGTTCACCCGGTGCAACTGAGGTGGTAGAGCCAGGCGATAAGTCACCTCTCCAATCCTGCTGAGGACCTGGAAGGGTACGATGAAGCGCGGAGATAACTTTCCGCCTCGGCCAAATCTCCGTATACCACGTCGAGGTGAGACCCGCAAGAAGACGTGGTCGCCATCCTCGAACTCTAGTGGCCTCCGCCTCCTGTCAGCATATGACTTCTGTCGGCTCTGAGCTGTCCTCATCCGCTCCTGAATGACCTGGACCTTCTCTATCGTGGCCTAGACCACCTCTGGTCCCATAAGAGCTGCTATGATTTCTTCCTTGTCGATAAGAGAAATCAGGTCTCATCCCCTGGATAAACCCTGTTCTTTTCCCTAATATAGTCAATCCCGACATGGATGATACTAATCCATACCAAGGATGACGTCGTAATGCCTCGAAGCTACTACCAAGATATCCAACCGTTACTCTCGGCTCCAAGGGTTGAGTCACACTATCGGCATCAGTGTGTGGTGACTCGGTCTCCTCCAGTAGATGTCTCACAAGTGAGGGTCAAGTCAACAGTCTAAACTGGAACCTCATAGTAATAATACAAGAGAGGACAGGGAAGTAAATGCCACAAGAAAAGGTGTCTTTTACTACTGCAACTCAAGTAAAAAGACACAAAGCATTCACAAACATACATCAACAAAACTAGAAGCAACATGAACAAAAGTATCCAGGTCTGGAGCTAGTCCCACTCCTGTCCATCTGCTCCCGGAGCTCCATGATCGTAGGCCTCAGCTGCCTGAAACTGAGCCCTCCCATGTCCTCCTGTCCCCTGCGGTCGGGGTGGACCTCCTGGTGGTGGTGGTGGAAATACCCTGAAGCGTCTTCCACCTCCCCTGCCATGGCCGCCTGCTCCTTGCGGCCCGCCCTGATCGAACCTCTACCTCTGCCTGGGGGGCCCTTCGTCCATCTGCTAGACATCCGTATGGCGGGTCGGACAGTCACGAGCCATGTGACCAATCCCGCCGCAGGAGTAACACTTCCCTCTCATGGAAAGTCGTTGTCCACCCCGAGTGCCTTGCACAAACGATCCAGAGTCATGCTGTCGACCACCTATAGGTCTAGTCCTCTTGGACCCCTGGGTCACCTGTCTACTTCCCGCTGCAGAAGACTCTGCCGCATGCCGGAAAGTGGTGGGTCCTGCTACTGGAGACTCCTCAGTAAGAAAACTCTCCACTAAGAGGGCTCGCTCCAACACCCCTGCCTGAGTCGGAATGTTGAGGGAGATCACAGAAGCTCTAATATCATGCCTCAGTCCCTGCTCGAAGGTCCGGGCCCGGAAGAACGGGTCTCGTACCATGTCTGTGGAGTAGCGCGAGAGATCAGTAAATCTCGCTGAGTACTGGGCCACTGTCATGATGCCCTGCCGCATCTGTAGTATCTCCTGGATGCATACCGCTGGGAGGGTGGCTGGGACAAACTCTGAGCGGAAGAGGCTCTCGAAGTCCATCCAGAGAAGAGATGCCTCATCGTGCACCTGGAGCATCAATCTCCACCATCGACCCGCTGCTGCATGCAGTAGGCTCGCCGCGAGGATCACCATGAGGTCTGATGGTGTCCTCACTAGCCTGAAAACTCATACGACCGCCTCCAGCCAGTCCTCGGCTGCCAGGGGGTCCGTCTCCCCGCGGAACATGGGCGGTCGTTGGCGCTGGAACTCATGCAGTGCACTAAGGTGACGTGCATCGTCAGCGGCTGGGGCTGGTAGCATCGGTGGCTTGGTGGGTATAGGTACCGCCGGTGCCTCAGATGTCAAAGGGCCATGTACCGAGTCCTCGACGCTCGGTGGGCTCTCGCCACGCACATCGCTCGGAACCCTAGCTGGCTGCCGTCATGGGGCCATCTTGAAAAGGAAACAGGTGTGCCACGGTCAGAACAGTATACCTGGTGAGCTTACATAAAGTAATCACAATGAAAACTTGAAACACACATGCAATCAATGATTTCATGCATTAAGTCGGAAATCAGAAGTCAGGGTCCTGGTGTACGGATACGTCAGCCGCCGCACCAACACTGGACTCCCTGGACTGATAACCATACTCAATACGCTAAACACTATTGCTTCACATAGAAAAGATCAGAGTTTGAGGAGAACCGAACTCCTCTGATACCAATTTGTCACGACCCGTCCTCGGGGCCCGTGTCGTGACTACCCCAAGCCTGCCTTCCATAGGCCAGGGGCTGGCGACTAGCACCAAGGCGTAAATCCCGGAAAAAGGGAAGGCATTACCTTTGAAAAGTAAACAAGCACCACAGAGTAAGCAAGAGGAAAGGTAAACACTAAGCAAAAACTGTAACAAGCTTTGCTAATAGTAAAAGGGGCCGGAAATACAAGCCCAACTGTAAAGTACGACTGAAAGGGGAAAACAAAAACTGAAAAGAAAAGCCGTAGCGTCGAGCCGTCCTCTGGAATTCCCACCAGAGGGGTGGGTATAGATAGCCACCACTGCTCCTTGGGTCCACCTGACCGCTCCGAGTATGTCCCGCCCAGTGATCCACCTCCAGGTACCTTCCTGCTCCGCAAGCCTCCACCACGATCAGCGCTGTCTGTTGTCTGCATCCAACACAACGAAGTGCGGGCATAGCCCGTGAAGGGGTGAGTATAACGATACTCCGTGGGGACCCCGAGACCCTCAAGGTCTCACTAAAACCAACAAGGATAACCACAAAGAAGATCTCAACAGATAACCTCTACTTAGGTATATTCCCATACATATACCTATGTTACCAAGCAACCCATCTCAATCATGAGGAAACACAAAGATCAAAGACTCAGCTCAAACCAGGATTTTCATTATCAAAACTGAAACTGCCGAAGAACCTCATCTCTAGAGTGTACAGTGGTCCTGTCATGACTCCGAGGTACTGCTCACTGACCTAAGACTGTTGTAGTACTCCACCTATCGAGTACTGCGGGCCAGCTGCTACAACCAAGCGCTCCCCCGTGCCGCTACAACCATGCGCTCTCCCGTGCTGCTACAACCAAGCCTCCTTCGTCGTGGGTCTACCGCTACAACCAAGAGCTCCCCTGTGCCGCTACAACCAAGCGCACCTCTGTCGTGGGTCTGCCGCTACAACCAAGCGCTTCCCTATGCCGCTACAACCAAGCGCACCTCTGTCGTGGGTTTTTCGCTACAACCATGCGCTCCCCTGTGCCTCTACCACCAAGCGCACCTCTGTCGTGGGTCTTCCGCTACAACCAAGCTCTCCCCACTGGGCTTTCTGTAACACACCGAGTCGTTCAATCAGCAGTCATCAGGTCTCAGTCGGCTACATGGTCTCTGTATTCCGCACACTCGTCTCCGGGAGGTTCCGCTCCACGAGCTGCTCGTCGTTTCTACAAGTATCTCAATGTCCGATTAAGATGTATCTCAAAGGACTGCCTCATCATAGGGGTATCAACGCAACATACGGCGCGTCAATCGGACGCCCGGTCTGTGAGTTACTAGCCCTTCCGTCCTAGGGGCCTGGTTGGTTTTGTGAGCGAACACACCCGGCCGTATCTCAACTATACCCCGAAACTCGGGCGAAGTACGCCAAATGTTCTGTCTCATCAAGAGGAATTCAACGAAACAGACGGCGCGTCAATCAGACGCTTGGTCTGTGAGTTATTGGCCTTTTCGTTCTAGGGGTCCGGTTGGTTTTGTGAGCGAACCAACCCGACCGCACTCCAACGGCATCCAAACCTTGATCGGAGTAAGATAAAAGATCCGTCTCACTTAGAGGAAATCAACAAAGTCGAAGGAACATCATTCGGACGTCCGGAACTCATGTTACGAGCATTTCCGCTCCGAGGGCCCGGTTGGTTTCGTGTACGAACCAACCCGACCGAACCCAAAGTTCTCTGAAACCTTGAGTGTAATATACTGAAACGACCGTCTCGATCCAAGGATCATGTTTCCGCTGACGGAGAGTCGTTTGGAGGCATGTATCTCATGTTACGGGCTTTTGACCGAAAGTGGTCCGAAAACGGGGGTCTGGGCCCGGGGCGACTCGGCCCGACCCCCCTGGGTCGGTCGAACCGGGTCGACCCGACCCGGGTCCGACCCTACTGGGCCCGGCCCGGCCCGGCCGGCCGGCCGCGGCTCGGCCAACGTGGCCGGGCCGAATCGCGGGCGGGGTGCGCGGCTCCCCCGCCCTTCGCCGCTAATTGGGGCCGGAGGTTTGTCGGCCGCCTCCCTTCCGGCGGCGCGCCTCCGCCGCCTTCCGCGGACCACCGGACACGCTCCGGCGGTCCGTTCCTTCTACCGTCTTCGCCTATGGTCCACCTGGGACCCCACCTTCACTGCGAAGGGACCCAAACACCCAAACATCCTGTTTCGTCGTCGCCCGTCAATCCGCATGTCAAAACGAAACGCGCCGTCTTCGTGGTTCTCCGGCGTGGCATGCTGGCGCCGCGACCCTTCTCCGTGGCTCCGCTCCGGCCGCAGCACCTTCGACTTCCTTCGACGCGGCGCGACGGAGTCGCGTTCTTGTTCAACTTCTCGGTGTGGTGCGATGGTGTCGGGTAATACTTGCCGAGCGATTCTCGCGTGGTGCGACGGCACCACGCCATCCCGTTCCATTCACAAAGTGACAAATGAACATATGAGGGGGTTAGGACGTGTTTGTGCGGTCCGACCCCACTCTCGTTAAACGATAACAAATAGTCGATTAACCACAAAATTCGATAGGCTAGAATCAAGAACGGAAATAATTGAATAAAATAACAATAATCCCCTACCTCGGTTCAGGAACGGAGTTCGTCAATGACCCGCGGAAGACGAGCGTCGCGGAGGTCGGGCGTCGCGGGGAAAGAACATCGACGCCGCGAAGCGAGGATTCGAAGTTCATTGATGGTGATTTTGTCGTGGAAATCCATCGCGGAAGAGACGACGCAGAAGAAGAACGTCGCGTCGCGGAAGAACCGTGTTCTTCGGCGGAGAAGTTCTTCGTTGAAGAACGGTGTTCTTCGCGTTCTTCGTCGAGGTTGAAGAAGATGAAGAAGAAGAAGAAGATGCTTCCCAACTCTCTCAAGGTGACAAAACACTAACCAAAAAAATAAAATAAGACTCTTTCTAATTTTATTAACACATCAACACATTTGAATTTCAAGAGTTTGAAATTCAATAACCACACACAACTCACCTCATTAAACTCATTACATGTAATTCATAGGTTATAACTTAAGTTAACATAATTTAAGTGGGAGTTGAGGGGGGTTTTAGAGGATATGAAGAGGTGGGGTTCGTGTGGGCCCCAACACCCTCATAACCTCCCAAGGGAGGTTGGGTGGTTACCCAACTTCCATCAAGAGCTAACACTTAGAGTAAAATAATAAAAATTGTAGTGTAATTATAAAATAAACTTCCACAATTTTTATTATCAACACTTGTGTAAACGCAACTCTGGAACCGGAGTTCCTAAGTAATTAACGGCGATGCGGTTCCATCGGTGCCCTTAAAATTCGATTCTGGGCAACGGTTCAAAAGTTAGAAAAACTCGCTCGTTCGTTCATTGAACGTACCCGAGCCAAACTTTGGAAATTGATTCCGGGCACACCGGGCCTCGGAATCAGGCGCCGTTAGAAACTGAGTTCTTGTAAAATTCCAAAGAAAATTAAGAAAAAAATTTCCTTGAAATTTCTGGGTCTTTAAATTTATTTTATAATTATGTGACTTTTAAATGCTTTCAAAAAAAGAGATATTTCTCTCAAATTGTTATGATTTCATCTATGTCAATATCCTTTGATGGATTTTCAGCTTATTTGAATTTGAGTTATTATGATACAAATCATCCATTTTGTATATAAGGTTTTCTGATACGTTTAACTATGGATTAGTTATTTTTATGCCATTAATGGTTTATGATTAATGTTTTGGAATTTCGTATGATAGTTTTAATATGAATGTTTATGTTATATTTCATCCTCTTCGTAATATTAATGTGTTGGACTAGTATGTTCTAGGTTGGGGACCGGTAAAAGTAAGCCCTCTGGGTTGGGGTCCGGTTACATCAGACCCCATGGGTTGGTGTCCGGTTATTAGAGGCACTTCGGGTTGGTGTCCGGTTATTAGAGGAACTCCGGGTTGGTGAACGGTTGTTAGAGGCACTTCGGGTTGGAGTCTGGTTATAGAGGCTCTCCGGGATGGAGTCCAGTTACAAAGGCTCTCCGGGTTGGGTTCCAGTTATAGTTATCCCTTAGGTCTTGGAACGAGGCCTTGATACAGAAATTAAAGTTCGGCAATATGCATTCCTTCATTATGAAAGAGGTTATTGATATTGCATGTAATTATTCGACTAGTAGAATATCCATGTGAATAAGTAAATGACATTATTTCATTTTATCTTTGCCATATTATGCTGAAGTTCAAGTTTAAAAGGCTTCTTTTTTAGTTATACATTTCTTTGAATGATTATGCTTGTCTATGAATGCTTCCGCTATATTGTTATCCTTACTGATCATCTGAGCTCACCCCTTTCAATGTTTTATTTTTTCCACTATGTGAAGAAGTAATTTATGAATGACCTACAGGGATAGTATGAGGGGATATGAAGACAAGATGTTGTTGTAGTTTCTTTTACTTTATGATGTAATGTAAGACTTATTAATGTATCTAGTGTTTCCAAGGATACTAAACTAATCGGTCTTTCGAGACATGATCTTTCTTGTCATCATGCCAATGTTATGTAACAATGCACTGACTCTAGATAACTGGGGTCGGAGTGTTACAGTTGGTATTAGAGGATGTTTAGTACAAAACATGGAAGGAAGATTTAGATAAACTCTGATTAGAGAACATAGACCTAAGATAGACTTTGAGGATTAGTACAGAAGAACATCCTAGAATTTTGGTATTATAGAGATTCTGTGAGTTTTCCGAGAAATACATCCCTTTCTGGATACGAGTAGGTAGAGGCAGCTCTGACATAGATATACCTAGGGGTAAAACCCGAAAACACTGCTTTGAGCTAGACTCAAACGGGAACTTGTGCACGACAATGGGCCTTGCTGCACTCTTGCTTACGACACTCCTGGGGGATATGCTTAGGATAATTCTCATTTTCTTTACAAACCATTATGAAGGGTGTATGAGTATATATTTACTCAAAGAAAACATTTTTATGACTATGGATTATATCCATAAATAGTTCAATTTTTGTTAACTGTTTTACAAGTATGGAATTATGTATTTTGATTCATAAACTGATCTATTTTATGCCACTGTTTAGAAATGGCGCCTAGTGGAAGAAATGAAAACCGTATCAATGAACACACTCCATGTAGGGATTTCCCACATTCTCAAGATAATTATAGTGGAGATGGTGATGAAACTGGTGTTTATCAGTTTATCACCATACTCAGACAACTCACTCATGTTATAAATAATAACCTTACCCGTATGAAGCACCCTGATCCACAGCATGGAGGATCAATGTTAGATCGCTTCATGAGGCAACAAACACCAACATTCAATGAGATTACAAATCCATTGGTAGATGAGCAATGCATAAGTTCCCTAGAGAAAATATTTCAGGCTTTGGGGAGTAGTGAAAGGGAAAAAGTTATCATGGCAATTTATCGCCTCAATAGAGATGCTGATCAATGATGGTAATTGATTCAAAACACGAAGGAAGGTGATGAAGTATCGAATATGGAATGTTGGGAGTTCAAAGATCTATTTTTAGAAAAATACTTTCCTCATGACCATCAAGCAGATATGGAAAGAAAATTTCTGAGTCTAAGACAAAAGGAGGATGAGAATGTCACAAAGTATGAGGCTAACTTTACAAGGATAACAAGGTATGTTGTAGATTATATACGTAACCCAAGAATTAATATTGATCATTTATTTGAGGGGTTAAAACCATTTCTTCATCCAGCATTAGTCTCACAATATTTCTCAACGTACAAAGATATAGTCTCATGTGCTATCAAGACAGAAAAAGAATTCACTAAATCTTATGATAATAAAGTAAAGAAAGAGAAGAAGAGAATGATGGAGAAAGAGAAATATAAAGGGAAAACGGGAAAGAAGGATTTTCCATTATGTGAAAATTGTGGGAAGAAACACCCCAGTACTTGCCTAAAAGGAATGGGAGTTTGTTACAAATGTGGAGAAAAAGGTCACCAGACTCGTGATTGCAAGGGAAAGAAAGAGGCTGTCAATGTTGAAAGCTACAATTGTAAGGAATTGGGGAATTATGTGAATGAATGTTCTAAGCGTCAGGTAAACTTACCTCAGAAAAGGCCAAGGGATCATGTCCAAGCTTATGCTGTTACTATAGTTGAAGAGGAATAATTAATGTATTTGTGTTTTTCGACTCGAGGATTATATTTTGGTTATGAGAATAATGTGATATATATAAGGATTGTACTGCAGTACTTGTTGTTTTCATTAAGGGTTTAATATGACTAAGGTAATCATATTTTCATTATGTGCCAATAAGATAAACTTTACTCTATTTGAAGAATCTTATGTTGGAATTGATTTTGGAATTTAGATACCTTTTATAGAGAATCTGGACAGAAGTAGTTTGGATAACTATAATGTTTTGGAATGAATTAAGTTGAACTTTGGAAGTATTATTCAAGGTTAAAACATTTCTTATGATTATTTTTGGAATATTATGATACTATAGTTTTAGGAAAATTAAAACATGTTGGTGGGGCGATAACCCGTCGCATCGGACAAAGCTGTAGGAATCGAACCGACAACCATAGTGCGCCAGGCCTTTATTTCCTTCCACTATCCAACAGGAAGTCCCTGGTTATTAAAAAATAATTTATTCATCATAATGGTATGTGTTAATGATTGTAACCTTATACTATTAAGATAAATATAATATTTTTGAGTTCTATTATCTTTTGGATTGAAAGATTAGTTTGTCGTAGAAAATAGTTGAAGGATGAAAACTCTACGTGTCAAGATGTATATACATATATATATTTATCTTATTCTATGAAGAAATTAATACTTGAACACAGGGAAGAGATATTAAGACCAAAAATTTGTTATCCTAATACCTTATGTTTTGTTGAACTGATGATATTTTAAATCATCATAGATTGATGGATTTGAGAGCCTCAATTATACACTTGTTTGTGATTGATGACCACAATAACTCCGTATAAATATTAACATTTTTCCTCTAATTACATGTCTATAATTTCCTCCAATTTTCTCTAATTCAAAACCCTAATTTGGTAGTGACATTCTCATTAACCTTTCCATCTTATTAAAACTAGATTTTATTAACCTTATTTCCGATATGGGTTTTCCACAATGGTATTCTCTATTTTCAACCTTTTATTTTCAAAGAACAATTTCCAATTGCAAGGACAAAATTATTTGAAGGAGGGTATAATGTAACATCCCAAGTTTCTAAGGTACACTTCTCGTTGAATAATACAGTAGTGTGTGTTGTACGCAACATCGAGATTCTAACACGCCGCGACCAATCGAAGTAGCCGTTATGAATAGTAAACACACTTTTTGAAATTTGATAAATTTTATCCTTCAAAATGGACTTCATTTTTGGATTTGGCATATCGAAATTATCCTAGTATGGAATTTTGGTACTTTTTGGATAACTTTTATATTTTGATGAATAGTGAAAATTACTAAATTTTTTTAAAAAACAATTTTTTAAATCAAAATAATTAATAGTGATAAATTATGAATTTGAGTGGTTTTAAAGTATATTTAGAATATATTTTTACCATTTAATACAATTTTGGTCATTGGACATAATTTCACATTTAAACCGGACATAAAAAAGTGTCAATCTTTTGATAGTTATTATCTCTTAAAAACATGCTTTTTGTTTTGACAGTGGGTATTAATTTTAAATTAATTTCTGCCACTTCTATGTTTTGAATTTGAAAAAATGGTCTCCATATTTGGAATCAGGATTTCCAAATTATGTAAATAGGTAACTTTTATTTTTATACATTTTGAATAATTATTTCGGTAAATATTTTATTTACCATGGTTAAAGGGTAAATCCGGTAAATAAGGATAAACAAATAATATTATAATAATAATAAATTACTCTAAAACGTGTCTTAACCCTATTGGTTGATACATGTCCGACCATGGGAATTTTTGGGTCGATATTGGTACCCCATGGATCCACTTGTAAGTGATAATGACACTTTATATTAATTAAGTTAAAGTAAATACAAAAATGACATAAGCCTATATCTTTTAACAAAACAATTTTTACATAGTGTTATATATTTTATATTTTCTACTATAAATATTCATTATAAAGACACAAATATTTCCTATATAATGGTATTTTATTTATAATTTTTAGACAATAAATAATTTAGTTTATTTGTGACACAATGATGATGTAGAAATTACATTATTAGTTAAATATTAAAATAATTGATATTATAAATACTAAAATAAATATAATTTTAGACTTTTAATGAATTTCACGAATTTTATAGGTTAATATGACATGGAAGGATTGATTTAAATAAAGTTTTTTGAATTAATCATGCTGTTTTGATTTTCAAAAAAATCAAATACCAAATAGTTTCAAAATTGATATAAAATAGTTTTTTAAAACAAATATTATATTATTAATTGATATTAAATTCCAAAAAGTCTAAGGTTCTGCCAAAAGACTTGTATCATGATATGTGTATCATTAATGGACCACATGGAGTTTCTATTGGAGTTATATAGTATATTTATTAACAATATAATATAAAAATAAAAATTGACATGGTAAGTGTCAAACTAATTAACCAAGAGTTAAAACTAAAATATAAGGTTAATATAATGACCCAAACCTGTCTAAAATCAATTGTTTGAAAGTATTTAGACCCATCCCCACATTACCCTTTGAATAATCTACTTTGGAACCATTAGAAACCGAAAATGAATTTATTATAAAATAATATTTTATGTTTTTTCTAAAGAGCCCCTCCTACCCCTTATAAAAGGGCACCACTTCTAACCAATTATTCACATCTTCAAAGCCATTTGGATCGGCCAAACCCTACCCAAATATTCTCTCAACTTCCATAAATGCAACCTATAGGCCTTAGTTTGATAATAATGCCAACCTAAGGAGCCCTTTTGATCAAATCAAAAGGAAGAACCCGAAGAAGAGGTAATGTTTTCACCACCCTATTTCAAGTTCCTTTCTTTTTCAACTTCTTCTTTCTTTGTTATTTCCTTTATAAAATAATAAATCCAGTATGTTTTATATACTTTTTTGTTATTATAAATATGGTACAACCATATTCAGTATTTTATCCATCCTTTGAATGACATGTCACCATACGTGCATACGTACGGCTTACCGTCTCCACATCATGGTGTAATTGTTATTCAAAACATTATTATTTGGATGGGTATAATAAGGATGTGTAATTCATGTAAATAATGAATATAACATGATAATGAATCTTTATATATGAAATAATTTCCAATTATAGATTATTTTAATATCAAAAGAGTGATATTGTCGCCCGTGCGTACGTACGGACTACTGTCTCGACGAACGCGATGAGATTCATTCCCCATCGTATAAATGTAATTATAATTGTCATTTGATGATTAAAAATAATGTTTATGGAATTGATATCATTCTGTATATGAATAATATGCAACATATTCATAACAAACACGACTTATGTAACAACATATATAAAGGAAAACGAATTCGTTAACAACTGAAACGATGATAATACTAAGATATTTTTAACAAATCAATGTTAAAAGATCATATATGATATCATATTAATGAATATTATTCTTTTATAATTTGATAACAACTATTTCTCCATTATACAGGAGTTTAACCTACCCTCAACCAAGGAAAAGTACAAGGTAATGGGTTTTCATCTCACTCCTTATTCTCGTGAGATTCATGCCATATTGCCACTATTACCTTTTGTGTGGTGTATGTTCTGCCCATAATTGTATTATTTGTGTAATACACTTTACTTTATGTTTATTTACATATTCATTGTATGATACCTCTTTCATGGGGTGTATGTTTCGTAAGTTACCAAATTGGTAAGGGTTTATTCCATAATCCCTTCATTATCAGAGGTTGTTTGTACATAATTGTCTATTGGGACCTCTTTATCATCCACATACATATTTTTTAAAAATGTATTTCAAATCATTCTTACTATTTTACAGAATATGGGTTAAAGTCATTTATACCCTTGTTGAATTTTTATAATATGTTTATAAAGGAATCATTCCGTCGTTTTCAAAACAAGGTACTTTTTAACCTTTTTGACAAAATTAAGGTAAGAATGTTTTTTTAACTTATACGGGGGGTGTGGATTTTTTCTACCGTTATAAACTCGTTGAAGCTTACCTTATAAGATTATAAGAATATTTTTAATGTAAATGTTTTATTTTATAATAATGTGACTTTTAAATACCTTAAAAAAGCAATATTTATCTCAAATCGTTTTGATTTCATCTATGTCAACATCCTTTGATGGATTTTAAGCTTATTTAAAGTTGAGTTATTATGATAGAAATCATCTATATTGTATATAAGGTTTTGTGATATGTTTAACTATGGATGAGTTATTTTCATGCCATTAATGTTTTATGATTAATGTTTTGGCATTTCGTATGCTAGTTTTAATATGAATGTTTATGTTATATTTCATCCTATTCATAAGATCAATGTGTTGGACTAGTATGTTCCGGGGTGGGGACCGGTAAAAGTAAGCCCTCCGGGTTGGGGTCCGGTTACAGCAGACCCTCGGGGTTGGTTTCTGGTTATTAGAGGCACTCCAGGTTGGTGTCCGGTTATTAGAGGCACTCCGGGTCGGTGTCCGGTTATTAGAGGCACTCCTGGTTGGAGTCCGGTTACAGGGGCTCTCTGGGATGGAGTCCGGTTACAGAGGCTCTCTGGGTTGGGTTCCGGTTATAGTTATCCCTTAGGTCTTGGCACAAGGCCTTGACACAAAAATTAATGTTCGACATTATGAATTCCTTCATTATGAATGTGGTTATTGATATTGAATGTGATTATTCGACTAGTTGAATATCTATGTGAATAAGTAGATGGAATTATTTCATTTTATCATTTCCATATTATGCTGAAGTTCATGTTTAAAAGGATTTTGTTTTAGTTATACTTTTCCTTGAATGTTTATGCTTATCTATGAAAGCTTCCGCTATATTATTATCCTTACTGAGCATATGAGGTCACCCCTTTCAATGTTTTATTTTTCCAAGGATGTGAATAAGTAATTTATGAATGAACTACAGGGATAGTATGAGGGGATATGAAGACAAGATGTTGTTGTAGTTTTTTTTACTTTATGATGTAATGTAAGACTTATGAATGTATCTAGTGTTTCCAAGCCTACTAAACTAATCGATCTTTCGAGACTTGATCTTTCTTGTGATCATGCCTATGTTATGTAATAATGCACCGACTCTTGATAACTGGGTTCAGGGCGATACAGTTGGTATCAGAGGAAATTTAGTACAAACCATAGAAGCTAGATTTAGATAAACTCTGATTAGAGTACATAGAAATAAGATGGACTTTGAGTATTAGTATATAAGAACTTCCTAGAATTTTTGTATTGTAGAGATTTTGTGAGTTTTCCGAGCAATACATCCCTGTATGGATACGAGCAGGTAGAGGCGACTCTGGAAGAGATGTACCTAGGGGTAAAACCCGAAAACACCACTTTGTTCTAGACTCGAATGGGAACTGGTGCACGACAATGGGCCTTGTTGCACTCTTGGTTATGACACTCCCAGGAGATATTCTTAGGATAATTCTCATTTTATTAAAAAACCATTATGAAGGGTTTATGAGTATAAATTTTCTCAAAGAAAACATTTTTATGATTTTGGATTATATCCATAAATAGTTCAATTTATGTTAAGTGTTTTACAAGTATGGAATTCTGTATTTTGATTCATAAACTGGTCTAGTTTATGTCACTGTTTAGAAATGGCGCCTAGTGGAAGAAATGGATACTGTATCAATGCACGAACTCCATGTAGGGATTTCCTGCCTGCTCAAGATAATTATATTGGAGCTGGTGATGCAACTGGTGCTGATCCGCTTATCACCATACTGGGACAACTCACTCAGGTAATGTATAATAACCTTACCCGTATGGAGCACCATAATCCATAGCGTGGAGGATCAATGTTAGATCTCTTCATGAGGAAACAACCACCAGCATTCAATGGGAGTACAAATCCATTGGTATCTGAGCAATGGATAAGTTTCCTAGACAAAATATTTCATGCTTTGGGGAGTAGTGAAAGGGAAAAGTTATCATGGCAGTTTACCGCATCACTGAAGATGCTGATAAATGGTGGTCATTGATTCAAAACACGAAGGATGATGATGAAGTATCAAATATGGAATGGAAGGAGTTCAATGATCTGTTTTTAGAAAAATACTTTCCTCGTGACCATCGAGAAGATATGAAAAGGAAATTTCTGAGTCTAAGACAAAAGGAGGATGAGAATGTCACAAAGTATGAGGATATCTTTACAAGGTTAGCATGGTATGCGGGATATTATATATGTAACCCCAGAAATAATATTGATCATTTCTTTAATGGGTTAAAACCATTTCTTCGTCGAGAATTAGTCTTACAATATTTATCAACGTACGAATATATAGTCTCATGTGCTATCAAGACAGAAAAAGAATTATCTAAATCTTATGGAAATAAAGTAAAGAAAGAGAAGAAGAGAACGATGGAGCAACAGAACGATAAAGGGAAAAAGGTAAAGAAGGATTTTCAATTATGTGAAAATTGTGGGAAGAAACACCCTTTTACTTTCATAAAAGGAATGGGAGTTTGTTACAAATGTGGAGGAAAAGGTCCCTAGACTCGTGATTGTAAGGGAAAGAAAGAGGCTGTCAATGTTGAATGCTATAATTGTAGAGAAATGGGGAATTATGTGAATGAATGTCCTATGCGTCAGGGAAACTTACCTCAAAAAAGGCCAAGGGGTCAAGGCCAAGCTTATGTTGTTACTACAGTTGAAGAATAATAATTAATGTATTTGTGTTTTTGGACTCGAGGATTATATTCTGGTTATGAGAATAACATGATACATATAAGGAATGTATTGCAGTACTTGTTGTTTTCATTAAGGGTTTAATATGACTAAGGTAATCATATTTTCAGAATGTGACAATAAAAGAAACTTTACTCTATTTGGAGAATCTGATGTTGCGATTTATTTTGGAATTTAGATAACTTTTATAGAGAGTATGGACAGAGGTATTTTGGATAACTACAATGTTTTAGAATGGATTAAGTTGACCTTTGGATAGTATAATTCAAGGTTAAAACATTTATTATGATTATTTTTGGAATATTATGATACTGTAGTTTTAGGAAAAGGACAACCTGTAGGTTTGTCAATAACCCGTCGCGTCGGACAAAGCTGCAGGAATCGAACTGACAACCATAGTGCGACAAGCCATTATTACCTACCACTATCCTACAGGAAGTCCCTGGTTATTACAAAATATTTTTTTCATTATGATGGTATGTGTTAATGATTGGAACCTTATACTATTAGGATAAATATAATATTTTTGAGTTATATTATCTTTTGGAGTGGAAGATGATTTTCTGGTAGAAATTAGTTGAAGGATGAAAACTCTTCTTGTCAAGATGTATACATATATATATTTATCTTATTCTGTGAAGAAATCAATTCTTGAACTTTAGGTAAGGGATATTAAAACCAAAAATGTGTTATCCTAATACGTTATGATTTGTTTAACTGATGATATTTTAAATCATCATAGATTGATGGCTTTGAGGCCCTCAATTCTACACTTGTTTTTTATTGATGACCTCAATAACCCCCTATAAATATTTACGTTTTCCTTCTAATTACGTGTCTATAATTTCCACCAATGTTCTCCTATTTAAATCCCTAATATGGTGGGGACATTCTAATTTCCCTTTCCCTCTTATTAAAACTAATTTTTTTTAACCCTATTTTTGATATGGGTTTTCCACAAAGGTATTCCCTATTTTCAACCTTTTATTATCAAAGAACAATTTCTAATTGTGAGGAAGCAATTATTTGAAGGATGGAAGAATGTAACATCTAAAGCTTCCATGGTACGCTTCTCTTTGAATATTACCATAGTGTGTGTTGTATGCAACTTCGAGATTCTAACACGCCGCGACCAATCAAAGTAGTCGTTATGAATAGTAATACCAACTCTTTGAAATTTTATACATTTTTTCTTTGAAAATGGACTTCATTTTTGGATTTGGAATGTTGAAATTATCCTAGGATGAATTTTTGATACTTTTTGGATAACTTTTATATTTTGATGAATAGTGAAGATTACTAAATTTTTATTGGAAACAACTTTTTTAATCGAAATAATTATTAGTAATAAATTATGAATTTGAGTGGTTTTAAAGTATATTAAGAATATATTTTTATCTTTTAATACAATTTTGTTCATTGGACATAATTTCACAATTAAACCGGACATAAACAAGTGTCAATCTTTTGATAGTTATTATCTCTTAAAAAACACGCTTTTTGTTTTGACAGCAGTAATTAATTTTAAATTAATTTCTGCCACTTCTGTGTTTTGAATTTGGAAAAATGGACTCCATATTTGGAATCAGGATGTCCAAATTATTTAAATAGGTAACTTTTTTTTAGACATTTTGAATAATTACTTCGGTAAATATTTTATTTCTCATGGTTAAAGGGTAAATCCGTTAAATAATGGTAAAATAATAATATTATAATAATAATAAATTATCCTAAAACGTGTCCTAAATCTATTGGTTGATACATATCCGACCATGGGCATCTTTGGGTCGATTTTGGGACCCCATGGATCCACTTGTATGTGATAATGACACTTTATATTTATTAAGTTAAAGTAAATACAAAAATGACATAAGCCGATATCTTTTAGCAAAATAATTTTTACATAGGGTTATATATGTTATATTTTATACTATAAATATTAATTAGAAATCTAAAAAGATATCATACATAATTGTATTTTATTAATAATTTCTATACATTAAATAATTTAATTTATTCACGACACAATGATGATGCAGTAATTACCATATTATTGAAATATTAAAATAATTGATAATATAAATACCCAAATAAATATAATTTGAGACTTTTAATTAATTTCATGGATTTTATAAGTTAATATGACATGTTAGGATTTATTTAATTAACATTGTTAGAAATAATAATGTTGTTATAAGTTTCACAAAAATCAAATACCAAATAGTGTCAAAATTGACATAAAAGAGTTTTTTAAAAAAATATTATATTAATAATTAATATTAAATTCTTAAAAAATTAAGGTTCGGCCAAAGGACTTGTATCATGATAGGTGTATCATTAATGGACCACATGGGAGTCTATTTTAGGTATATAGTTTGTTTATTAACAATATAATATAAAAATACAAAGTGACATGGTAAGTGTCAAACTAATTAGCCAAGAGTTAAAACTAAAAGATAAGGATAATATATTGACACAAACCTGTCTAAAATATATTGGTTGAAAGGATTTCGACGCATCCCCACCTTAGGCTTTGAATAAACTACTTTGGAGCCATTAGAAACTGAATATGCATTTATTATAAAATAATACTTTAAGTTTTTATAAAAGAGCCCCTCCCCCCCTTATAAAATGACACCACTTCTAACCAATTATTCACACTTTAAAATCCATTTGGCTCTGCCAAAACCTACCCAAATATTCTCAAAACTTCCCTCCCTTCAACCTAGAGGCCTTATTTTGATCAAAAATCCAATCTAAGGAGCCTTTTTGATCAAATCATAAGGAATAACCCAAAGAAGAGGTAATGTTTTCACCACCCTTTTTCAAGTTCCTTTCGTCTTCAACTTCTTCTTTCTTTGTTATTTCCTTTCAAAAATAATAACACCAGTATCTTATATATAATGTGATGTAATTATAAATATGGTGCAACCATATTCAGTATTTTATCCATCCTTTGAATGACATGTGAGCATATGTAGAGGCCCGAAGCTTGACGTACATGGACATTACATTACTTTTGCGGAATACTTATTACATATAAAAAAAAGACACACAAGGACAATAATATTTTAGTGTCTTTGGAAACTCGGAAGAAAATATTCTAATCGTGGTGAAATATCTTCAACATCTCCCAATAAAGATATTCCCCTTTTTGCTTACCTAAAACCTTTCTTTATATCCTGGGGAAAAGAAAACATAAAAGGGGTGAGCTCAAATGCCCAGTAATGGAAACCATAGAGAACATAAAACAATCAATAAACATTTGAATTCAAAAACATGAACATAAAATCTAAACATCAAAATCTTGACCAAAGACATGAATCATGGAAGTACGTAAGACATATATCATAAGGGAACATCAATCATGATAAAATAGCATGGGAATAAAACATGTAATTGTGGAAACCATTAATCACATGATATGATTTTCATAGTAGCCAAGGCATTGCTGCCAAGACCATCTTAGTGGACAAAGTCCATTTCTGAATCGAGTTCACTCCTCGTTCCAGTCCTGTATTACTGAACAGGTTTAACTTTCCGTTCTAGCCATGTAAATCTCAGGAGATATAAATCTTTACCCAATACATTGGAGGGAGATATAGGTCCCACCCATCTCATAATGAAATCATTCTTACTTGTTCCACAAAATTAACATACATCATTCATAATAACCCAAAGAATAAAATGATTTTCATAAAATCATCCCATCATCCCATAATCCATATAAAAGAAATGGATATCATTTCATAGTAAGAAAAGTGAACCCATTTAAATCATAGAGACATGATACTTGAATCATACACATATGAAATAATGTCATCTTAGATGAAATTTTTTTTTTGATAAAACACTTGAAATGAATTCTTGAGGAAAATATCCTTTCTTATTCAAAATCATTGTTCTTTCACAAAACGTCATGAAATTTTAAAAGAAAAGAATTTTTTTTGAAAATATCCATGAAATATTTTAGAGTAAGCTTCATTAAAATAAGGCTTTATAAAACCGTAAAAATCCTTTCATGCCGTATAAGTTAAAAAAACATTCTTCCCATACTTTTGCCGAAAAATCAAAAAGTACCTCGTAAAAGAAAGATTCCATACATACCATGTAGTAAAAGTCAAAAATGGGAAAAAAGGAATTTAAACATACATGAAAACACTTTTATAAAACATGGACATGGATGATAGAAATAACCCCAATAAATACTTACGAATAAGCAATCTTGGATAAAAATGAGATTTGCAAAATTATCCCTTACCTTAGGTCCGATATGCTTCGTATGGTTCCGAACCTCCTGTATAATGATTTAAATAATGTCACTGAATTATTACATAATCATACTCATTGTTATTATATCATATATGTTTCACTTATGACTTTATATTACCATTTCTTTTGTAAATTCCATTTAAAGTAGCGTTTTTGGTAAAATCATTTCATTTATCATATGTGTTTCAACTTGTCGTTTCTTGATATTGTTACTTATATAATTATTTAAATAATTAAAAAATATAAAACAAGATTTAAATATAATATATATTCATCATATACATAAATATTATAGATCGATAAAATGAATGAAATACACCGTTCATGGAGACGGTAGGCCATACGTACACATGAACGCTGTTTTCGTTTCCTTATTGAATTGAATGAAACTAAATAGATGAAATACATATATATATATACATAAATCCAGTTGAATTATTATTTCATATATTTCATTATTATTCATTATATAAACATTATGATCATTCATGTATGGTTAATCATGGAGAATGAATCTCATCACGTCGTGGAGACGGTAGTCCGTACGTACGCACGAGCGATGATATCATTCGCATAATTATAGAATTGAAGTGGATGGTATAATATATCAGAATCAGTATGATGTTTAATAACCATATATAGTTATTATTTACACCATTATACCCATCCATGTAAGGTGTTGGTGGAAAAACAGATTACACAACGGCGTGGAGACGGTATTCCGTACTTACGCACGCACGGTGATTTTGTTTTCCATAGGATGGATAGAAGGTGAAATAGGGTTGTTTAATATTTATAATAACATATCAGTATATGAGTGATACTTATGTTATTACTTCATAATGAAACAACTAAATAAGAAGAAGTTGAAGAAGAAAGAAAATTCAAAGAATGGGTAACGGATATTACCTCTTCTCTGACACGCCTCTTTGAATCCTCCTCTTAGGGTACTAAAATTGGTCTTTGAAGAAGAAAAAGACCTCTAAGATGTTTCTAGGGAAGTTGATAAGGGAAATGGGAAGGTTTTTGCCGAGCATAGAGGCTCAAATTGGTGTTAGGAAGAGAGGGAGGAGGTTCCCTTTTATAAGGGAGGAGAGGGGCACCTTTGGAAATCTTAAAAATATTAATTTATAATAAATCTAACCCCACTTAAAAACATCCAAAAATGACTCATATTAGAATATTAGATGAGATAGGGTTGTAATCTCATCATCCAATAAAATTTAGACATGTTAGGAATTTATTTTAAACATTATCAACTTGATTTATCCTTATTTAATTAATTTCATTTTATTTGTGGTAATAACATTCTAAATTTTAAATTATAACAAATAATTAATTATCTGTTTTTAATTTTCCATAATTGGATACTTTATAAAATTTTATACCATATAAATTTAAATTTATAATTTGTAAATATTTTTGTGATTTTTAAACAATTTTATAATATGTTATTTTTATAAAATAACAATAGTGTCAATTTTGACACTATTCATTTATTTGAATTTAAATAAAATATATACAGAAGATATGTTCAAAATAAAATCATTAATAGATTAATAGAAGGTCATATGTATCTATAAAATTAGTGGAGAACTTTAAATAGTTCATATAATATTTATTTTATTATTTTTCACACCATTTATTTAGTTTATCTCTTAATAAAATAATTACTACATCATTTTTGTATAATTATTTAATATACTTATTTGCTTCATAAAAATTAAAAATAAAATCCTATGATAAATATAAATATATTAAATTTCACAATAATACTTTTAATCGAATTTATCATCTTAAAATAACAATATTTAAATTGTTATATTTATTAAATTATGAAGGTGACAACTTTGGCCTCATTTAAAATAAAATAATATAAGTGTCATAAATGCCTTAATAAGGATCCAAATGGTCACAAATTCGGCCAGTGGATGACTAGGGTTTATATATATACTAATGAAAAGTTGTTTACAGATTTTTGGGCCTTTTGATATGTATTGCAATTTGAATAAAAACAATATTATTGATTTCTCACTAGATAAACAATTTTTGCATCACTATTGTGTCAAAATTAATGATAATTATTTATTCCCTAAAACTTATATATAAATTCATATGATGTAGATAATTTCATTAGAGTTATGGAGAATATTCATGTTAGAGGTTTCATGAAGTTTATAACTAAATTAAAATTAATATACTTATAAGATTTAAGAGAGTGACATGTTGTCACTTTCTTTGGTTTTAATAATAATTAATTTATTTTCATGGTCAAAAGTCCATAAAATGAATCTAATCCGACCCTTAGGTGATATGGGTATAATTTTAGAGATCAAATAAAATTTTGGCATGAGTTAGGGTAATTTTATAATATTATATTTACCCTTAATTACACGATTTACCTTTAACTATGGTAAATAAAATTTACCTTATTTACTATTCATAATTTCCTAATATTAAAAGTAGCTTATTAACATAATTTGGATGCAATGATTCCAAAAATGGAATCCATTCTTCCAAATTCAATACAAAAAAGTTGCAGAAATTAAATTAAAACTAATCCCGTTGTCGAAAGAAAATGGGTTCTTCTATAAAACATTGCAAAAGATTGAACTGATTTAACCTACGAATTTAGGGTAAAATCAATGATAATGACATACATTATATTAAATGGTAAAAATATATTCTATTTATACTTTAAAACAATTCAATATTATAATTTAACCACATAAGTTATTACGATGAAAAATGTTGTTTTTAACTAAAATATAGCGTGTTTTTACTATTCATTAAAATATGAAAGTTATCAGAATAATAAGAAAAAATTATCCACGGTAAAATTTTATATCCTGATTCCAAATAATATTTTTATTTTATAAAATTGAACTTATAATCATTTCAAAAACTAGATTTAAAGTGGGTGCGCCATCAAAAGGCGGTAAAACTGCATTTTTTTTAAAATACTTATTTTACCTGAAAAATTTATTTTGTTCTTATACCATGTTCTAAAAAATGTGTAAGATTAATAATAATGTTATAAAATTCAAAATGTAGTTAATACTATTCATAACAGCTAGTTTATAATAATATTATAACCATATATCGTTGTTTAGTGAAACCGGGTATTGCGTACAACACACGCTATCGAAGAAGGTCGTGATTGTGTGTAATGAAAGCCAAGTCAGGGTTGCATATAGTGAAAGACTATGTTGTTGTTGCGTATAACAAAATATAACCAGATTTCATTTATAAATTTAATATATATATATATACACTCAATGTTGCGTAGAATAACTAATATCAAACAAACTTGAAATTGTGTGTAACATGATCCAAGATTAGTGTTGTGTATACTGCAAGCTAATACTGTGTTGTGTATAGCGAAGGATAATCATAGTGTATCGTACAACAGAAGATATGAATTAAATTAAAAGGAATGTATCTTATAAAATATCGGGTTGTTACATTCTACCCCCCTTAAAATGAATTTCTCCCTCGAAATTCGTCAGGGTTATAAATCGTTTACTATTTATAGAAACCCACATTGTAAAAAGAAATACTAAAACTTAATTTTAAAAACTAATGTATGAAACGTAATGAATACCCAATGTAACTCATCACTGGGTTTCCATATAGGGGAACATAGGTGAAAATATGGATATGGACGAAAAATCTAACCATCATGTTCTGATGGAGAGTGGTAGAGAACATGGATATGAAAAAGCCATCAATCACAAAGCCATAAATTTGTGATGATATAAGGTACCATCTGATTCATCGGATATAAGAGCACTAGGACAACATTTTTAGTTTTCAATATCATTTCCCAAAAGTTGAAAATTTTGAATTAGAAGAAATACTTGCTTGATTTTGGTACAATATCATTGTTTTTCGTGCTTTGAACAATTTCCACTTCACCTCTTAAAGAAATGAAGTTGAATTTCTTATTCGTGATGTGTTAACAGGTCATGTGATAGAATGATGGGTCATTCCATCTGTTTCAAACAAATGGTTTGCAAAAGTTATCAAATATACATAAGTCCATCTATGGTGAGGTTAATCATATACGATTCCAAAAATTAACTTAACTTTATATATCATACCGCTTAATAAAATAAAACTAGTTTCTACTAACCACAGCCTTCCTGTAGTCCATTAGTATGCGATAAAGGCCAGTCGCACTTCAGTTGTGGGTTCGATTCCCACAGCCTTGTCCGACGCGATGGTCTATCGCCCATCCTACAGGTTGTCCTTTTTCTAAAACTACATTACAATAACATCCCATCAATAATATCAAAAAAAAGTTCTATCCTTAAACAATACTAACTTATGTTTAACATAATCCATTCCAATTGTTAAGCTTATCTAAAATACATCGGTCCAAGCTCATAGTATAAAGAAAATGATTACTTGAAATGTCACATAACAATCACGTGAATTCCATCATTTATCCACCATATATCATTTGTTGGTCAAATTACAAAAATGTGAATACCTTAATCATGTATTCTCTTGAAAAATGAATTCCCATTGAACATTAGTGAAAACATGAATGCAGTTAAAAGTTAACACTTTACACATACCAAAATCCTCAAAACACAATATACTCAAACCATGATATCACTTAGTCCTTATATCAGTCGTGATCTCATGAATACAATCAAACATCTCATTATCTTCTTATCCTTTCATTATGCGCATATCATCTACTTTCCAAAAATATCTGAATATCCTTTCATGGTTACCGGTACCATTCAACATATAATTTCAAATACTTTAGGAAAAACAATAGTGTAACAATACTTAGATGATTATTTATTCCATAGTACCATACATTATTCTTTATAAACATACAATCATTCCACTAACTTCTTAAACCACTGATTGAGCTTCATCATTTCTTTCATCTCATATTTCATTTGTAGTCTCTTCATCATCATCCACATAAATACTACTCATATGACCATGCTGATTCTCTTCATGAGATTTTCCCTTAGGGCATTGTTTTGCATAATGCCCATACATTACACATTTAAAACATCTAATCATTGTTGATGTTGTAGAAATACCAGTATCCTTGTCCATGCTGTTAACTGAACATTTTCCTTTGCACTTACTGGATTTGTGTCCTTCTTTTCCACACCCAAATCATCTTTCAATTCCTTTGAAACAATCTCCCTGATTCCTCTTCCCACATGATTTACATGAGGGAAATTGAACTTTCTTTCCTCTATGATCATCATGAAACTGCATCTTTTTCTTATAAGTCGAGTCAGGAAACTTACCAAATTTGAGTTTATTGATCATATTATGAGATTGCTGATTTGGAATAATAATAATGTTTGGGATTCCAAATCTAGTTTCATTTGGTTGCTCATGAAGAATATCATTCCACTGTCTGTTATATCCTCCATTATCATGAATCTTCCTGTTTACAGCCATTTTCTAAAACCCAAAAAGAATAGTGTGAGAGGCAAAAATCATGCTAGGGAAAATAACATAGTAAAGGGGGATTACCCTCAATATCTAACATCTTAGGTTTAATTCTATGATCGTTACCGTAGTTCTAGGAATATATCCTATACATATACTTATCCTTAAGGATATCCCTAGACATACATTAGAAATAAATCTAGGGATCTCACCAATGTTTTCACATCCTAGTTTCCAAAGGTTGACTAAACCTTTCCTCTGATACCAACTGTAGAGGCCCGAAGCTTGACGTACATGGAAATTACATTACTTTTGCGGAATACTTATTACATAACAAAAACAAACACACAAGGACCGTAATATTTTACTGTCTTTGGAAATTTGGAATAAAATCTTCTAATCGTGGTGAAAGATCTTCAAAATCTCCCAATAAAGATATTCCCATTTTTTTACTTACCTAAAACCTTTATTTATATCCTGGGGAAAAGAAAACATAAAAGGGGTGATCTCAAATGCGTAGTAAGGGTAATCATAGAGAACATAAAACAATCCATAAACATTTGAATGAAAAAACGTGAACATAAAATCTATACATCCAAATCTTGAGCAAAAACATGAATCTTGGAATTACGTAAGGCATATATCATAAGGGAACTTCAATCATGATAAAATAGAGTGGGAATAAATCATGTAATTGTGGAAACCATTAAGAACATTATATGATTTCCATAGTATCCAAGGCATTGCTGCCAAGACCATCTTAGTGGACAAAGTCCATTTCTGAATCGAGATCACTCCTTGTTCCAGTCCTGTATTACTGAACCGGTTAAACTTGTCATTCCAGCCAGGTCTATTCTCATGAGATATAAATCATTACCCAATAAATTGGAGGGATATATAGGTTCCACCCATCTCATAATTAAATCATTCTTACTTGTGCCACAAAATAAACATACATCATTCATAATAACCCAACGAATAAAATGGGTTTCATAAACATCATCCCATCATCACATAATCCATATAAAAGAAATGGATATCATTTCACAATAAGAAAATTGAAACCATGTAAATCATAGAGACATGATACTTGAATCATACACATATGAAATAATGTCATCTTAGATGAAAAAATGGTTTTGATAAAACACTTGAAATGAATTCTTGAAAAAATATCCTTTCTTCTTCAAAATCATTTTATTTTCACAAAATGTCATTCAATTTTAAAAGAAAATAATTTTTTGAAAATAGTCATGAAATCTTTTGGAGGAATATTCATGAAAATAAGGCTTCATAAAATCGTAAAAATCCTTTCATGTCGTATAAGTTAAAAAAACATTCTTCTCGTACTTTTTCCGGAAAAGTCAAAAAGTACCTCGTAAAAGAAGATTCCATACATACCATGTACTAAAAGTCATAAATGGGTAAAAAGGACTTTAAACATACATGAAAACACTTTTATAAAACATGTACATGGATGATAGAAATAACCCTAGTAAATACTTACGAATTAGCAATCTCGAATAAAAATGAGATTTGCAAAATTATCCCTTACCTTAGGTCAGATATGCTTTGTATGGTTCCAAACCTCCTATATAATGATTTAAATAATGTCATTGAATTATTACATAATAATATTCATTGTTATTATATCATATATGTTTCACTTATGACTTTATATTACCCGTTATTTTGTAAATTCCATGTTAAATTAGCGTTTTGGGTAAAATCATTTCATTTATCGTATGTGTTTCGACTTATCGTTTCTTGATATTATTACTTATATCTTGATTTACATAATTAAAAAATATAAAAAATGATTTATATATAATATATATTCATCAAATTCATATATATTATAGATCGATAAAAGGAATGAAATACACCGTTCATGGAGGCGGTAGGTCTTACGTACGCATGAACGCTGTTTTCGTTTCCTTATTGAATTGAATGAAACTAAATACATGAAATACATATATATATATATACATAAATCCATTAGAATGATTATTTCAAATATTTCATTATTATTCATTATATAAAATTTATGATCATTCATGTATGGTTAATCATGGAGAATGAATCTCATCGCGTCGTGGAGATGGTAGTCTGTACGTACGCACGAGCGATGACATCGTTCCCATAATTATAGAATTGGAGTGGATGGTATAATATATCATAATTATTATGATGTTATAATAACCATATCTAGTTATTCTTTACACCATTATACCTATCCATGTAAGGTGTTGGTGGAAAAACAGATTACGCCACGGCGTGGAGACGGTATTCCGTACGTACGCACGCGCGGTGATTTTGTTTTCCGTAGGATGGATAGAAGGTGAAATAGGGTTGTTTATTATTTATAATAACATATCAGTATATTATGGATACTTATGTTATTACTTAATAATTAAACAACTAAATAAGAAGAAGTTTAAGAAGAAATAAAATTCAAAGAATCAGTAATAGATATTACCTCTTCTTTGACACGCCTCTTTGAATCCTCCTCTTAGGGTACTAAAATTGGTCTTTTAAGAAGACTAGGACCTCTAGGATGTTTCTAGGGAAGTTGATAAGGGAAATGTGCAGGGTTTGGCCGAGCTTAAAGGCTCAAATTGTTGTGAGGAAGAGAGGGAGGAGGTTCCCTTTTATAAGGGAGGAGAGGGGCACCTTTGGAAATCTATAAAATATTAATTTATAATAAATTTAACCCCACATAAAAACATCCAAAAATGACTCATATTCAAATATTAGCTGATATAGGGTTTTAATATCAACAACCAATAAAATTTATACTTGTTAGAAATTTAGTTTAAACATTATCAACTTGATTTATCCTTATTTAATCAATTTAATTTTCTTTATGGTAATAATATTGTAAATTTTAAATTATAACAAATAATTACTTATTTGTTGTGAATTTTCAATAATTGGATACTTTATAAAATTTTATACTATATAAATTTAAATTTATAATTTTTAATTAATTTTGTGATTTTTAAACAATTTTATAATATGTTATGTTTATAAAATAACAATAGTGTCAATTTTGACACTATTCATTTATTTGAATTTTAATAAAATATATACAGAAGATATGTTCGAACTAAAATATTTAATAGATTCATAAAAGGTAATATGTATCTATAAAATTAGTGGATCACATTAAATAGTTCATATAATATTATTTTATTATTTTTAATACCATTTATTTTTTTATCTCTTAATAAAATACTTACTACATCATTTTTGGATAATTATTTAATATACTTATTTTTTGCATAAAAATTAAAAATAAAATCCTATGATGAAGATAAATCTATTAACTTTCAGAATAATACTTTTACTCGAATTTATCATCGTAAAATCACAATATTTAAATTGTTATATTTATTAAATTATGAAGGTGACAACTTTGGCATCATTTAAAATAAAATAATATAAGTGTCATAATCTCCTTAATAATGCTCCAAATGGTCAAAAATTCTGCCAGTGGATGATTACGGTTTATATAAATACTAATAATAAGTTTTTTGCAGATTTTTGGGCTTTTTGATATGTATTACTATTTCAATAAAAACTAAATTATTGATTTCTCACTAGATAAACAATTTTTGCATCACTATTGTGTCAAACTTAATGACAATTATTTAATCTCTTAAAATTATAAATAAATTCATATGATGTAGATAATTTCATTATATTTCTTGAGACTATTCATTTTTGATGTTTCATGAAGTTTATCACTAAATTAAAATTAATATACTTAAAAGATTTAAGAGAGTGACAAGTTGTCACTTTCTTTGGTTTTAATAATAAATAAATTATTTTCATGGTCAAAAGTCCATAAAACGAATCTAATCCAACCCTTAGGTGATATGGGTCTTATTTTAGTGATCCAATAGAATTTTGTCATGTGTTAGGGTAATTTTATAATATTATATTTACCCTTAATTACCTGATTTACCTTTAACTATGGTAAATAAAATTTACCGTACTTACTATTCATATTTACCTAAAATAAAAAGTAGCTTATTAACATAATTTTTACCCACTGATTTCAAATATGGAATCCATTTTTCCAAATTCAGTACACAAAAGTTGCAGAAATAAGATTAAAATTAATCCTGTTGTCGAAAGAAAACAGGTTTTTCTATAAAACATTGCAAAAGATTCAATTGATTTAACCTACGAATTCAAGGAAAAATCTATGATAATGACATACATTAAATTAAACGGTAAAAATATATTCTATTTATACTTTAAAACCATTCAATATTATAATTTAACCACATAATTTATTACGATGAAAAAAGTAGTTTTTAACTAAAATATAGCGTGTTTTTACTATTCATTAAAATATGAAAGTTATCAGAATAATATGAAATTTTTATACAAGGTAAAATTTTATATCCTGATTCCAAAGAATAATTTTATTTTATAAAATTCAACTTATAAACAATTCAAAAACTAGATTTAAAGTGGGTGCGCCATCAAAAGGTGGCAAAACTGCATTTTTTGGAAAATACTTATTTTACCCGAAAAATTTATTTTGTTCTTATACCATGTTCTAGAAAATGTGTAAGATGAATAATAATGTTATAAAATTCAAAATTTAGTTAATACAATTCATAACGGATAGTTTATAATAATATTATAACCATATATCATTGTTTAGTGAACCCCGGTATTGCGTACAACACACGCTATCGAAGAAGGTCGTGATTGTGTGTAATGAAAGTCAAGTCAGGGTTGCGTATAGTGAAAGACTTCTTTATTGTTGCGTATAACAAAATACAACCACATTTCATTTATATATTTAATATATATATATATATACACTCAATGTTGCATAGAATAACTAATATCAAACAAACTTGAAATTGTGTGTAACATGATCCAAGATTAGTGTTGTGTATACTGCAAGCTAATACTGTGTTGCGTATAGAGTAGGATAATCTTGGTGTATCGTACAATAAAAGATATGAATGAAATTAAAAAGAATGTATCTTATAAAATCTCGGGTTGTTACACCATACGTGCGTATGTACGGCTTACCGTCTCCACGTCGTGGTGTAATTGTTATTCAAAACATTATTATTTGGATGGGTATAATATTGATATTTAATTCATGTAAATAATAAATATAACATGATAATGATTCTGTATATATGATATAATTTCCAATTATATATTATTTTAATATCAAAAGAGTGATATTGTCGCTCGTGCGTACGTACGGACTACCATCTCCACGAACGCGATGAGATTCATTCCCCATCGTATCCATAAAATTATAATTCTCATTTAATGATTAAAAATAATGTTTAAGGACATGATATCATTCAGGATATGAATAAGATACAACATATTCATAACAAACACGGCTTATGTAAAAAAATATATAAAGTAAAATGAATTTGTTAACACCTGAAATGATGATAATACTATGATATTATTAACAAAACAATGTTAAAAGATCATATATGATATCATATTAATTTATATGATTCTTTTATAATTTAATAACAATTATTTCCCCATTATACAAGAGGTTAACCTACCCTCAACCAAGGAAAGGTACAAGGTATGGGGTTTTCATCTCACTCCCTATTCTCGTGAGATTCATGCCATATTGCCACTATTACCTTTTGTGTGGTGTATGTGCTTCCCATTATTGTATTATTTGTGTAATACACTTTAATTTATGTGTATTTACATATTCATTGTATGATACCTCTTTCATGGGGTGTATGTTTCGTAAGTTACAAAATTGGTAAGGGTTTATTTCATAATCCCTTCATTATCCGAGGTTCTTTATACGTAATTTACTACTGAGACCTCTTTATCATCCACATAAATGTTTCATAAAAATGTATTTTAAATCATTCTTACTATTTTAAAGAATATGGGTTAATGTCATTTATACCCTTTTTGACTTTTTATAATATGTTTATAAAGGAATCTTTCTGTCATTTTCAAAACAAGGTCCTTTTTAACAATTTCGACAAAATTAAGGTAATTTTTTTTTAACTTATACGGCGGGTGCGACTATTTTCTACCGTTATGAACGCGTCGATGATTCCCTTAAAATCTTATAAGAATATTTTGAATATAAATGTTTTATTTTATAATTATGTGACTTTTAAATCCTTTCAAAAAAGAGATATTTCTCTCAAATAGTTTGTATTTCATCTATGTCAACATCCTTTGATAGATTTTAAGGTTATTTGAAGTTGAGTTATTATGATACAAATCATCCAAATTGTATATAAGGTTTTTTGATATGTTTAAAAATGGATGAGTTATTTTTATGCTATTAATGGTTTGTAATTAATGTTTTTGAATTTCGTATGCTAGTTTTAGTACAAATGTTTATGTCATATTTCATCCTCTTCTTAAGATGAATGTGTTGGACTAGTATGTTCAGAGTTGGGGACCGGTAAAAGTAAGCCCTCCTGGTTGGGGTCCAGTTATAGCAGACCCTCTGGGTTGGTGTCCGGTTATTAGAGGCACTCCGGGTTGGTGTCCGGTTATTAGAGGCACTCTGGGTTGGTGTCCGGTTATTAGAGGCACTCTGGGTTGGAGTTCCGTTACAGAGGCTCTCTGGGATAGAGTCCGGTTACAGAGGCTCTTCGGATTGGGTTCTGTTTATAGGTATCCCTTAGGTCTTTGCACGAGGCCTTGACACAGAAATTAAAGTTCATCATTATGCATTCTTTTATTATGAAAGTGGTTATTGATATTGCATATGATTATTCGACTAGTAGAATATCCATGTGAATAAGTAAATGGCATTATTTCATTTTATCTTTTCCATATTATACTGAAGTTCATGTTTATAAGGATTTTGTTTTAGTTATACATTTCCTTGAATGTTTATTCTTATCTATGAAAGCTTCTGCTATATTGTTATCTTTACTGAGCATCTGAGCTCACCCCTTTCAATGTTTTATTTTTTCTAGGATGTGAAGAAGTAATTTCTGAATGTCCTAGAGGGATAGTATTAGGGGATACGAAGACAAGATGTTGTTGTAATGTTTTTCTTACTTTACAATGTAATGTAAGACTTATGAATGTATCTAGTGTTTCCAAGGCTACTAAACTAATTGGTCTTTCGTGGATTGATCTTTCTTGTGATCATGCCAATGTTATGTAATAATGCACTGACTCTAGATAACTAGGGTCGGGGCGTTACACACATCCACTTGTAGTATACCAAAAGGGATGTATTGACATGAAACCACATTCTCCATAACCAATATTCTATATAATTTTCCTATAATTTTTATCATCTATAGACTTCTCCTATACATGACCTTAGATTTCTCACTATGGTTTTCTCAACATTGTTCCCATATGCCAACAAAATTTTTTCTCTAAATCCAACTATATAGACTCACTCTTTTCATACGTTTAAATTTAATTTTTTTTCAAAATACTTGATACATCACCCAAAAAGATTCCCTAAGACTGTATTAGTTTATTTACGTTGGAAACATGTATACTTAAACACCTGTACAAAATTGAGCTACATTATCTCCCACTATGTTCTTTATGACTCGAACCATTATTTGAAAAATCAAACATAATTCATATCTTCAAAACCATGGGAGATGAAATATAAAAAAGGGATGAACTCACAGGCTCAGTAAGGGTAAACAAGGGAGATATGTAATTAGAATCATGATAACAAGGGTATTAGAACATGAACATAACATTGGATGATCATACCTTTCACATCAATGATAATAAAAATGAATCATTGCATAAATATTAGAAGTTTATAAGACATGAATCATATAAAAATCAACTACATACTATATAAAATAAAATCATAGTAATAAGACATGGAATTGTGGATGTCAAATGAACATGTATTATCATTAGAAATAATTAATGTCACTTTCCCAAAAATATTTCATGGAACTTCATGGGGAATACACAAACTAGGTGGTACATTCCACCATCACCCTTCACGGTCCTTTCTTTGTAGGGGATCAGGTTTCCACATCATCCCATAGTGGATCCATTTTCCATATCTTCCCACAGTTGGTTGAGTTTCCCCATCTTCTATAGTTTATTAATCTCATCAACATGAATCCCTTAATTATCTCAAGATATTTAAATCATTATCCAATTCATTGAAATTGGATTCATGAACATGTAATAAGATCATAAATAGTTATATCATAACCCATTAAATGAAATGTGAATAATGAACATGTAATCAAATCATAACCTATGGTGAAATATATTTGTTTTGATAATTATTTCATCAATTCATAAACCATGAATAGAAAAGCGTTTCATAAGAATATAAAATGTGAAATAAAAATGGGTTTCACAAAAATCTTTCCATTAGAACATAAACCATTTAGAGAAATAATATCAATGAAATCATTGGATCATTTCCCAAAAAAGGAATTAGTAACATCAATATATTTCCTCTAAGATGGAAAATAATTTTTAATATATATGCAATTATTTTTTTAAGAAAATAACCTTCCATCTTTGTAAAGGAATTTTTAAAAAATGATTCTCCTTTGAAAACAATTTTCATTGAAAATATTTTTGAAAACTTATTAATTAAACATTAAAAACAATAAAATATATTTAAAATCCAGTTTCATTTAAAATTAATGTAAAATATTATTTTACAATATTTTTTAAAACATTTTGGAAAACATGGTTCTTGAATAAAATAGGTTTCTGACTGAAAACAGAAATGATGTCAAATTATATTAAAATCCATTTCATTATTATCATCTATAAAAATGATTGTAAATTGGTAAAGATACATGTATAAATCATGATTATTCATATTATAATAAAATTAATTTGTTTTTTGTATATTTATTATAATATTTCATTACTAGAAGAAAAATAAAAAATAATCCCGAAAAACAATGAGATTGTTTCCAAAAACTCTTACTAGTTGGTGAATTTGAATTATAATGCCCATGTAAGAAAATGAAATTAAAGGAAGAATAAAATATTATTAAAATAATAATATTAATGATATAACATTTAAATGACCTTATATACACCTCTGATAATAATATAGGTTCATAAAAACATTTGTCTCAAAGATGAAAAATTGAGACAAAACTACCTTAATGATATGGAAACATTTTAACATTAAAACCCAATGAAATAGAGATCATAAAATGGAAATGTAAATAAATATTAATTTAAACATAAAATTAATATGATTCATTCATAATTAATATATAAACCACACAAAATAAATGATTTTTAAATAAGGCATAAGTCTCACCTAAATAAAATTGAGACAACATATCCCTTACCATATGTCTTGACTCTTATTTTACTCATAAAAAATCTTTTATAAATAATATATGTTTGTTATGAGTTCATTATAAAACCATATTATTATATTTAATACCATATATGATTTTTTATGACTTTATATTGCTCATTTAATAAAAATTTCATGGTAACATTACATTTCAGGTCATATCTGTATTCATTTTCATATTTGTGTTGACTTGTGATTCCTGATACTCTTACTTAAATCATGATTTAATTATTTATAGAACCTAAAATATGATATAAATATAATATATATTCATTATTTTATATATTTATCATAATATATGAACAATATATATTTAATGGAATACAACGTTCACTAAGATAATAGGTCATATGTACGCATGAAAATTGTTTCCGTTTAATTATCATTTTGAAAAAAAGTAATTAAATTACATATATATATATATTAATTATAGTGTAATTATTATTTCATATAGAATATAAAATTTTAATAATCTTTCAATTATTACATTCAATATAGAGTGTGAAATAATTACATTAATTATGGATGTGGTAGTCCAAACATTGTCAAATGATGTTATAGAATTACAAAAATTCGAATGCATCAGGATATGATTTACATAATAATTAAATAAAAATAAATAAAAAATAAATTTCATAAATATCATATAAAAATAGAGTTTCTATCAGAATTCTCCACCATGAGTGGGGGTATTGGAAAAAATGCACAATGAGGTTTCGTGAGTCGACAATTCACCGTACACAAAAATAGTAAGTATTTTACCCATTAGCTGCAGGTGTGTGTAAGTGTAATTCAAAACCATATAATAAAAATATATTAGTATATTATGGTCAATTAGGTTATTATATAATCATGTAATATAGAAATTTTAGGCGTGTATGTAGAAAATAAATCGATGGATCCTGAGGAAGGAAGTTTCCTCTTCTTTTGAGTAACTTCTCCTGGATTGCACCAAATGGATTCCTTGGATTGATTTATGAAAATATATATTCTTATAGGATTAAGGGAGGTATTTTTGGAGGATAATTTGATATTATTTGTTTTATCCACAAGGTATTTATAGATGTGATTATGTGGGAGTGGTGATTGCCTTTTTATAGTTGAGGAGGGGTGGAATTCTTGTAAATATAAAAGGTAAACACTATTGAGAGGTATCCCTTACATTATGTGCCTAAAAAAAATTTTAAAATTTGTTCAGAGAAGGACATGGTCATAATATGTCAAGAAAATAGATTTTTTTACTTTTCTCTAGGTTATTTTTTCATAATAGGATATAATTTTAACCATTAATTAATCATGTTTTTACCTCAATCACTGTAATTAATTTTAATTATTTTCATTCATATTTTTGGTAAAATATATAGACATTATTTAAATTATAAATTATTCTGATTGTAAATATGGAATCCTTTTTATATATTATAATCACTTATGTGGATGAAATTTATTTAAAAATAAACTCAAAGACGTGTTCTGAGATAGGGTTTTTAAGAGAAAATGTTTAAATGTTTGAAATGATTATATATCCAATTTCAATTTGAAATTGGATGAAAAATGATATATTTAATTAATTTAAATATAATTTATCTTTTGAAACATTAAAAATCCTTTAAAATATAATTTGATGCTAAAAATTATTTAGATGAAAAATAATGTTTGAATTAAAATTTAGTATTGTTTACTATTCATCCAAAAATGGTATTTCAGAAAAAACACTAACATTATCCCTAAGATAATCAAAAAATTATGAATTATTAAATTGTTTTTATTCTATCATATTCAATTTCTATAATGTTATAAAAATATTTTTATTACTTTTTATAGAAGGACATAATAAATAAATTCATTTGAAAAAAATAGTATTTTCAATCATATAAAGGATTTTACAAAAATTAGATGTCTTATTATCAATATTTTTTATTTGTATAAAACAATTATAAATAGTGATTAAATAGTAGTTATTACTATTGATATTGAAAAGTTTAAATTCTAGTTTAAAACTATCTCATTTAAGTAATTATTATAATAAAATGTTGTTTTGTAGAAACTCATTATTTCATGTAATACTATCCAAGTCGGTGTTGCGTGTGGTGCAAGAATAACATAGATTAGAGTGTACTGAAATTTTGACTTACATTAATTTTATATGTAAATAATCAAAAAATTAATTTATTTAAAGAAGAATTGGTCATAAAAACATCAGTTGTTACGAAATCTACGTGTGACATGAAATAAAAACCTAGTTCTAATTGTGGTCACTGGTTCTGTTTTTATTGTCCACATGATCTCTCATCATTTCCCTAAATTCATTCATTATTTTATACCAAGACTTATATTTTTTAACCCCCTTATTCTATTCATTATTCATAAATTTAGTCTTACACTTCAATTGTATGACTATCAATAGCACTTAGACAACTTTTATAGTGTCTCTGACAGTCATGACCCATTTCCCAACAATTTTAGTTTTATTTCATTTGGAATAGGATAATAATTTAGGATATTCATTCTTTTTTCAATAGGGATCATCTAATATTATTCATAATTCCATCATGATTGTTGAGTGTTATTTACATGCATTGATACATCTTATATTGGTCTCTGGGACAAAGTTCATCTATTGGTTACTCATCGAATCATCATTGGATACCAATAGTGAGTCACAAGTCATAATTGGAATCCAACAGTGATTCATGAGTCACCATTGGAAAACAATGATCAGTCATAGTCCTAGAGACCTTCTTCTTTATTAGTTTTATTTTTTTATATTCACTATATGCTTTTTCATCATATTGTACAGGGACTCTATAAGTGATTCCTCAACGCTCTACCTAGAGTTTTTTCCCCTTTTATTGAGTGCAGTGATCCTTTTATTTATGATTAAGTTGATTTATTTTATTTTTTCCTTTTATCAAAGGTTTTTAATTCTATTTATGCATAAATTTATCCGGGTAGTTTATTTCGTTCGGTGCTTCGAAGCTTAGTAGTAGCTTCCTTTTCATTCATTCAGATTTCTTTTATTATTTCATGCATCATTAAAAAATAAGAGTTTTTTGTCTTTAAATGTAATTAATTTTAGTGGTTTGGAATTTTTTTCAATGAGACACCATTTGAAACAACCAACATTGGTACATAATCCACTGTTGGCATCATTAAATATTGATTCATGAGTCCCCATTGGATTTCCAACAGAATAAAAAACTTTATTATAGTTCTTAAACCCATTGGTTTTGTTAAAGCGTGGAATAAATTTTTTGTTGATTATTTTTATTTTTCCATGATATTTTTCATGGTAGCTCGTAATATATTTATCCACCATTGGAAATTTCTAACTATGGGTCAAGAGACATCACTCTCTATTTCAGTGGTTGGTCATGACCCAAAATTTGTAAAAAATTGTTTCTAAATTTTTTTTCTACATTTAAATTAATGTTGTTAAAATAATGTTTTTTCTTAATTTTTTTTATTTTATATTGAAATATAAATAAAAAATGTGAAAATATTAATTTTAATGTTATCTTATATACACAGATTAATATAGAACTGTTACTCATATGATGCTCTATTTGTAGAACGTTATTTTTTCTATTCATTCTATAATAATATATTTTTATTTCATTTGTTTTACAATTTTTAAATGTTAATAATTCTTTAATTTAAAATATTAAATGTTTTATTTTAATATTTCAGGAACAATTTCTAATCCAAAATTTGATTTGTTTTTAATGCAACTTTAATAGATAATTTTAACAGACATATTATTATATTTTTATATAATAACATGTTTCATGAAAATGTTGGACATTGATTTTCTCTAATGTTATCTTTATTTAATGATATGGGAGATCATTTCATGGATTAAAAAATTTACAATTAGGGTTATTTATTTTCATTATAATATGATGATACAATTATTACTGCTCTGAATAGATAAAAAAACTTTTATGAATTTTATTTTTTTATTATGACCACTAGAATCTTTAGTTTATTCATCTTCCACCACTAATGCGATCGAAGCACTCGAGTTATATCGAATTTCAACATTAACATCTGAGGTATTATTTTATTTTTTCTGATTATTTTGTTGTTGTAAGTCTTCCTAACATATATTTTTCCTCAACATTTTTTGGTTAATATTTTTCCTTCTAAAAGTTGACATTGTTTTATTACTCCAATATAAAAGTAGGGTCCTGTCATTCCGCCCATATATAGGAAACGAAGGGTTATTCCTCCCAGAAAAAAGGATGGTTGGTTGTGAATCCATAAAATGGAAGGGGTTATACCACCATCATGAAAAAATTATATTTAATTTTTATATACTCAGGTTATCAATCCAATTAAAATGTTAGGATCTAGGGAATACATGTATCCTCAATGTGTATAGGATATTTATTAGAGGACTATGATCTTGTGGATCTGAACCAATATAAAAAAGTCATGTGTTAACTTCTTTATTTCCATAGCAACCTTTAATCATGTTCTAACACTTATAAAATTGTATTTGTTTTCTAAAAAACCAAAATATACTATTCCACCCCCCATAACTAATTCCACACCAAGGTACCTTACATTTGGCATCACATCATGGTTCTTTTTTATGGATTTGGTAATTATTGATTCATTATCTGATTATGAACTAACCATTATACTAGACATAAAATTATCAATAAATGATCCAGTGTTGTGTTATGAAATATCTAGATTTAGAGATGGTGAATCCCAATATCCTTCCTAACTTCACTGGAAGTGAATGTGATTACTATAATTAAAGAATCAGGGTATTTCATAAAAATATTAGACCTGATTATTATCCAAAAATGTCAAAACCACATTAACAACGTGATATTGATTTTGAAACTCTCAATAGTATTGATAATAAAAATTGTGTTTTAATTTAAAAGGTTATTAAATATTTATATTGATATCTATATAGAAATAATTATAGTCATATTTATTTCTATAAAAATACTTTGATATCCATTGGAAAATAAAATCCAGTCATCAAGGAACATAGAATTTGTAAATAACATATATAGGTAAACATATAGATGAGTTTCAAGAATTCATAATGACAAAAAAAGAAATAATAAATGAGATGGGTAATAGACACACCAAAATATTCAATAGTAGGATTTCACCCGGAGAGACTATGAAGAATGAATCTATCATTAGAATATTACTTAGATATTTAGCCATTATATGGAATTCAAAGAAAAATTCGATTAAAGATTGTTAGGTTCTTTCTGAATCTAGTATGGTTGATTTGATATGATCACATCCTCAATAAGAACTAGAAATGAATAATTTAAGTGATGATGAATATGATAAAATGAATTGTATATAATTTAAATCAAATGTAAATGATGATTCAAATTTTTATGATTATGAGTTATCACAAAGTGAAAATCATGAAATTGCTAATTCCTCAAAAGATGTTTGCAGGTAAATGAACGGTAGTACATGATTTAAGAAGATATTATAAAATGGATGAAATTAATGATAGTAAATAAGGTAAAATCATTAAATATTATGTTTTTGAATTATTATGATATGAGTGTAGAAAAGGTGGTATATAAAATCAAACTTTCCAAAATAAAAACAAGATGGAAAGGATGACGAATATTTGAAGATGAAAATAAAGGAATATCGTGTAGGATGAAGTTGTATAAAATAGTGATAATCAAGTATTTATAGTTCCTAAAGAGAAAAAGAATCTATTATTCTCTGTTTTTTTGTTACTAATATAAATGAGGTACATTGTAATTATAATTATAGTTCTATTTTTCAATCTAACCTTGAAAATGAATTTAAATTACTAATTTTTCAAAATGAAAATTTTCAAACTAATATTTTTAGAATGACTGAACAATATGGGGAACTACAAAAAAAAGATTACAGATGAAAATAAAATAACTGAATGACTCAGTTTTAAGAAATATAGATGAGATATATTTTTTAGATTCGTGACATTTAAAAGTTAAATATGAGATTATTAAAAAATGGTATTTCATGTCAAAAAACTGATGACAATAATGATAGAAGATTTTAAATAGTTTATAATGAATTAAATAATGTTGAAAATGAAGGTAATCAAGTTAAACTTGAAAATGGGAATTTAAAAAATTATGGATTATATTCAAATATGAAAATATTTGATGACTTAGAATTTCTTCAGAACAAAAATGAAGACATTAAGAAAGAAAATTCGAGATTAAAGGAAAACATATCATGTTTTTTAAGGCCGATACAAATTTTATAAGATAATGGCTATGAAAAAAACAAAATATGATAAAATAAGTATTTGAAATAATAATAACGTTCTTAATATGTCAAAAAAATATTTTTTTAAAGGAACAAATGGTAATATATTAATTGTTACTAACTATGTTTGGAAAATGAAAAGGTAATTATGGAAACAGATGTGTCTTTAATGATTACTCAATATTTAGGATGTACTAAGACTTTCATTTATGAAAATATGCCTTCCAGGTTACCCTAAAATAAGTGTCTCAAATTTTATTGGGTTCCTAAATCATTTTACACTAATATAGTTTTACCCAACTTTTTTGTGTACCAAAACAACTATCTCATCGATTTGTTTTTAGGAATCCTTCCTTAAGTGTTCTAATGTCACATGGTATATGAATAACATGAATAAATGATATTATAATATAATTTTTTATTTTTTCATAGAAGATATCTACTATATTTTTTATAATATTTTTATTTTGGATGCATGGAATGTGCTTTAAATTCATTATATTTTTTCTTATAGTAAGTATAATTGATGTATTTTACATAATTAAAACATCAGTTCTAAATATCTGAACTATATATTGACTTTTCAATGAATTTTTTTTAAATGTATTGTATTATATTTATTTAATGATTAATTAATTTATTTGGAGTTATCCCTTATTGTTAATTGAAATAATATACTTTTTTATGTTCTAAATAAGCGTTTAAAAAATTATCTTATACAAATTTATATTTTCCTAGTCTATTTGAAGTAATTTTTTCAGCAACAAATCTTGAGAATTATTTTAATCTATTCCAAATATCGTATTCCTTTTATAATTTTTTGTTAATTATATGTTGATATATTTTGGAAATCATTTAATTATTTAAAAAATAAATTTATTAAAAAAATTATTTAATTTTGAAAATAACATTTCATTTTTTATATGTTTTTAAATCTAATTTTCGGGGGTTAAACATAGGGAGAGTTTGTTTTTTAAACCCTAAAAAATGTTCATTTCATTATGAAGAATTGTTTTTAATCTATTTTGTTCAGGAAAATATTTTTATTTGTTAATTGAATATAATACCTTTTTTTCAATTTGTTAGTGATTTGACATAACATGCAATAAGCTTATATTTTTGTGTTTTCTGTAAATGTCATGTAATTAAATGATGTTTCTACTCTGATTAAATGATAATTAGTTTATACTGTTAAAATATATTGTTAAACAACATCACTTTCTTAATTATTTATTTCAGGTAAATAATGGTGATATATGTTTTGAATATGTTCTATCTAATAAATAATTGGTTGTTATCCTCATAGAACCCATGCATTCATTTAATTTAGAACGTCGAATTTTAAATTGGGTATGCTGGAAAATTAACTTTTTCATACTATATTTTTTGGATAAATCTATAAAATAATTTTACTTGCTTTTTGAATCTCATTTTAATTTCGTACTCTTATTAAATTATAATTAGATCATTTTGGTTAAATATAAATTATTAAAATATTATTGTCTCAATTCTTCTTTATGTGAGTACAATATATTTTTTAGTACAATGATAATATTTTACTTTTTTACTCTTATAGTAATTATTTTAAAGGAGTTAATATTTGAAAATACTACTATACATTTTGATAAATTTAAAAATGGAGGAGACTATTTTTTAATATATAATAAATGGTTTTAAATTTTTTTTAAAAAAATTAATAAATATGATGTTTTTGGTAATTACAAAATTGACGCGATTGATTGTAATTTTGTATTAACGTGTTCTCATCTCTTTATTATTTTGATAAATTACACTTACATCACATTTAATTATATTCAAGATAGTTTATAAATTGTATTTAACATTATTCATAATTGTCTTAAATTTTATTATTTATCTTATTTTTATTATTATTATAAAAAATTGCTTCCTCCATGAGCTGCTTATGTCAAACCATCAACCACGTTTTAGTGGGACCCAGATGTCAAACCCATTTGGAGGTCCAGCCGTCGTGGCTCGCCCAGAGGTTGGTCTGAGCATAGTGCATGATATTTGAGTGCTGGTCCCATGTATACTATAAGGCCCGCGTTCTGGACCCATATTGTTTGGGCATATGTTTCTCATTGGGGTCACAGGCCCATGTGTGTTTTATTTTATTCTGATTGATTATCAGGGTGCCTTATATGATATAATGATGATTCACTGCCTTTATAGATTGAATGGGGACACTAGTTAAAAACATAGTTTAAATCTTGGGTATTGGTTTTGTTTTATCTCATCCATCTAATATCTAATCTTTTTTCCTTCTTGTTTCATTCAGTTCTCCTATGAATTATATTTTTGAAGACCCATGCACTGTTCATCATTCATTAATTATGTCCTCTCCTTCGCCTGTCTAACAATTGATAGTACTCTGGCAGACTTCACAATGAATTTGGAAGTCATACCCGAGTTCCCCCCTGATTTAGATTTCTTTCATTTGCTATAGGTTAGTATGTTTTATCTTCATTTTCTTTTCAAAATTGTTCATCTCATCTCTTAGGTGTTCATTCCTGTCTATTCAGTTTCATTCTTGTAGGAAACAATATGAGATTATGTTCACCTCTGGTTCGAAGTTCCTCTGTTGATTACTCATCGAATCATAGTTTGATAACAACGTTGAGTCAAAAGCCACCATTTGAAACCAACGAAGAGTCTCGAGTCCCCATTGGAAACCAACAGTGATTCACGATTCATTGTTGGAACCCAACAATGGGTCAGTGACCTATAACTGGTTTTTCCGTCGTGTGTCTTATAACTCACCATTTTACTTCACTGTTGCGTTAATCATTACCCACATATTTATTTTTTGTACAATAAAGAGTCTCCTTGGGAACTTTTTCTTCTTTGGTTTTATTTTGTTTCTATTGACTATGTTTTCCTCTTCTAGTTATACATGGACTCGGAAGGAGCTTCAACAATGCTATAATACGTGCTTTTTCATCTTTCATTGAGTGCAATAATACTTTTCCTTATGATTGATGTTATTTATTATTATTTCTATATTTTTATCAAATGTTTTTAATTCTATTTATCTACAGGTTCTTCGAGGTGGTTGATTTCATCACGGGCTTTGAAGATTGACAAAAGCATCCTTTTTTTCAATATTTTTGTTTTTATTATATCATGAATCTCGCAACAAATTTTTTTTATCTCTTCAAAAGTACATACTTTCAGTAGTTTGAAATTAATTTTCAATGACCCACTGTTGGACACTTCCCATGGTAGGACATGAAACACCATTGGCATCATGAAATAGTGATTCGCGACTTACCATTGGATTTCTAATGGGAAAAAATTTTTTACATTTCCTAATTCTTTTGTTTTACTCTAGCATGGAGAAATTTTTCTTTTGGTTCATTCTTTTTTTTCTTCGTATCTGTAATAGTATCACATAATCAACTTTTCCACCATTGGACATTTCTTTAAAATTTCGTGTGAATAGTATAAATTATTATTAATTAATAGTTATTATATTAATTAGTAATAATTATTATTAAATCGTAATAATTAGTATTAAATTATAATAATTAGTACCAAATTATAATAATTAGTATTAAATTAAAACAACTAATATTAAATTGAAATGAATTATAAGAAATTGAAATATTTTGAAATAAAATGTAATTTTTAGTAATAAATTTTAATATTTATTAATAAAGTGTAATATTTAGTAACAAATTGTTATATTTTGTAATAAATTATAATAATTAGCAATAAATTGCCATATTTTGTAATAAATTGCAATAGTTTGTAATAAATTGCAATAATTAGTATCAAATTGCACCACATAGTAATAAATTGCAACAATTATTAATAAATTTCAACAATTATTAATAATTAGTACAAAATATTAATAATTTGTAGCAAATTGAAGTAATTAGTAGTAAATTGTAATAATTAGTAATAAATTGCTATAATTAATAATAAACTGGAATAATTAGTAATAAATTCAAATAATTTGTAATGAATTGCAATAATTAGTAATAAATTGCAACAGTTATAAATAAATTGCAATAATTAGTAATAAAATGGAATAATTAGTAATAAATTCGAATAATTAGAAAAAATTGTAATAATTTGTAATAGATTTTAATAATTTATTAATAATTTGAAAAAATTAGTAATAACTGGCAAGAATTAATAATAATTACTATGAAATTTTTATAATTAGTAATAACTTATAATAATTTGTAATAAATTTTAATATTAGTAACAAATTCTAATAATTAGTAATAAAATACAACAATTTGTAATAAATTCTTATAATTGGAATTAAATTTTAATAATTTGTAACAAATTGGAAGAAGTTATAATAAATTGGAATAATTGGTAATAAATTACAATACTTAGTAATAATTAGTAATAAATTATAATAATTAGTAATAAATTTTAATAATTATTAATAAATTATAATATATAGTTTTAAATTATAATAATTAGTAATAAAGTATAATAATTAGTAATAAATTGAAATAATTAGTAATAAATTGAGATAATTTTTAATAAATTGTAATAATTAGTAATAAATTGTAACAATTACTAGTAAATTAAATTAATTGGTAATAAATTATATTAATTTGTAAAAAATTATAATAATTATTAATAATTAGTATTAATTTGAATTAAATTCTAATAATTAGTAATAAATTCTAATAATTAGGAATTAATTCAAATAATTCGTAATAAATTTAAAATAATTATTAATAAATTATAATAATTTTGTAATAATTAGTAATAATTGATAATAAATTTTAATAATTAGTTATAAATTAGAATAATTATTAATAAATTGAAATATTTGGTAATAAATTGTAGCGATTAGTAATAAATTACAACAATTATTAACAATTAGTAATAAATTCTAACAATTAGTAATAAAGTGTAATAATTACTAATAAATTGTAATAATTAGTATTATTTAGTAATAATTTGTAATAAATTCGATTAATTAGTCATAATTTCGAATTATTATAAATTAGTTTCCTCAATTAGAAATAAATTCCAACAATTAGTAATAATTAGCAATAAATTCTATGAATTAGTAATAATTAGAAATAAATTCTAATAATTAGTAATAAATTCTAATAATTAGTAATAAATTGAAATAATTAGGAATAAATTATAATAATTAGTAAAAAAATTAATAATTAGTAATAAATTTCAATGATTTGTAATAAACTGTACTAAGTAAAAATAAATAGTAATTTATTCAAATAATTAGTAATAAATTATAAAAATTAGTAACAAATTGTAATAATTAATAATTAATTGTAATAATTAGATAAAATTTTTAATAATTATTAATAAATTGTAGGAATCCGTAATAAATTATAATAATTGGTTATAATTTGTAAAATATTATAATAATTAGTAATAAATTCTAATATTTAGTAACAAATTTTAATTATTTCTAATAATTACCAGTAATTAGTTTTAAGCTATAATAATTAGTATTATATAGTATTATATAGTATTAAATAGTAATAATTAGTAATAAATTGCAATAGTAAGTAATAAATTTAAATAATTAGTAAAAATTGAAATAATTAGTAATTAATTAGAACAATTAGTAATAATTAGTAATAAATACTAATAATTTATAAAAAATGTAATGATGAGTAATAAATTACAATAAATTGTAATAAATTTGAATAATAAGTAATAGATTGCAATAATTAGTAATAATTGAAAACAATTACTAATAAACTGCAACAATTAGAAATAATTAGAAATAAATTCTAGTAATTAGTTATAATTAATAATAATCTCTAATAATAAGTAATAATTTGTAATAAAATCTACTAATGAGTAATAATTTGTAATAAATTCATATAAACTGTAATAAATTATAATAATTACTAATAAATTATAATAAATAGTAATAAATTCTAATAATTACTAATGAATTCTAAGAATTAGTAATAAATTACAACAATTAGTAAAATATTGAAATAATTGGTAATAAATTGCACCAATTAGTACTAATTAATAATAAATTCAAATAATTTGAAATAAATTCCAATAATTTTTAACAAATTGCAAGTGTTATTAATATATAGTTATAAATTTTAATAATTAGTAATAATTTGAAATAAATTATAATAATTTGTAATAAATTCTACGAATTAGTATGAATTTCTAATAAATTCTAATAATTATTACTAAATTCCAATAATTATTAAAAAATTCTAATAATTATTAATAAATTGTAATAATTAGTAATAATTTTCATTAGATAAAAATAATTAGCAAGAAATTTTAATAAGTTGAAACAAATTGTATTAAATTGTCACATTTCTAGAATATTGGAGGATCCTTTTGCCTGATGCCTTTTATCCTTATAATTTTCTCCCAGTAAAATCACAAAGAAAAATCTACCAAAAATTATTAAAAACCATATTCGTATGCATAATAATGAAGAGTAGTGTAGTGAGGACTTCATTCTCTCTATTCTCATGCATATGAAAATGGATATCTATACATTAGAATATATTTTTCAAACTAATTTCAGTGAAAGAATGTTTCAAGGAGATGATCCGTTGGGAAAAAGAGACTTTTTTGCCCGACGACTCATCTCCACCGCCTCTGATTGATATCACTATGAAAAATCGGCTCAGACATATTGATATCTATTTCAATATGCATGATGATGGAGGGAATGGATTCCCCACTATATTTCCCTCCTTATTCATGCATAATTAAATGGATATTCGTTAGCCTGGGCAGGTTTGTCATTGTGATTTCAGTTAGAGATAGTGGAGATGAGTCATCAGGAAAAAGAGCTACTGCCAATCCACTAGAAATTGTGTCCTTGGAAATTAACAATTATTAGTACAAATTAGATGTAATTAATAATAATTAGTGGTAATTTTTTTAAATTAGTATAAGTAAGTATATATTAGTATAAATGATTTAAAAATACTATAAATAAGTATTAAATAATAGAAATTATTAATGTTTTATAGAAAAGGATTTTAATTATCTTCCCTTCTTTGGATAATATTTTTTTAGATCAAAATATACAAAAAAATAATTATTTTACATTTTTAGAGAAATATGGAACAATGAAGTAAACAAAAATAATTATTAAATGATCACGCTTGAAAAAATCATAGAATAATCCAAATGATTCTTTTTTAAATACTGTATATACTGAGGGTGTGAAATATTTTTTGTCGTTTTTATCATCAAAACCAAAATTTGTTTCAGGAGGGGAAATTAAGTGTCCTTTTTAAAAAAATGTTCTGTGAGGGAATTTGACACATTTGATAACATTGGGAGTCATTTATTTAATCGTGTTTTCAACCAGATTATGTTTGTTGGTATCAACATAGTGAATGAAGTTCCTGAAAAGATACTAATAATTTGGTTCCAGATGCAGCAAAATTTCTAAATTTAGTAGTTGATGTGGCAGGTCTATCTTTTCAACAAGCTGAAACATAGGATGAAATTAATTTAACACTTGAGTTGGAAACATCTTGTTTTTATGATTTAATGAGGTTTTTTGGGGACACCTTATATCATGGTTGTGAGATAAGAAAATTTAAAGCATTTACTAAACATATGTCTATTAAATCATACAATGGAATGTCAAATAGATATTTTTATCACATATTATCATTGGTAAAAACAATGATTCTGGGAAGAAATGTGTTGACTACAATTTTATATGAGAGCAAGATGTAGGTTTTAAATCAAGGAATTAGTTATTATAAAATTCATGCATGCTAAAATTATTGCATCCTATGTTATGGTGAAAATGAGTTGTTTTACAGTTGTCCAACATCTGGAAAATCGAGGTATAAAGAGGCTCAACAACAGATTTTTGGATTTATTCTGGTAAAAAAATTGAGATATTTCCAACTTAAACCTAGATTGAAACATTTATTTATGTCTCAGAAAACATCAACATTGATGTCATGGCACAAAACCATCATTTTACATCTTTGGATGTTGATGAAGGAACCATATATCTTTTTGAACTTATTAATTCTAGGACATACCAAAAAAATATTGATGTTTATTTTAAACAGTTTATTGTTTTGATAAATTCACAATGGACTAATGGTGTCAATGCATTTGATGTTGCTGCGAAAAGAAATTCATACTGAAAGACGCATTGATGTGGACAATTAGTGACTTCCAATCATATGGAATGTTATTTTGATGCAGTATACATGGTCTAAATTCATGTCCATACTATATGAGAGAAATTAAATCCATGACTATCATTATTGGAAAAAACAATTGTTTTTTAGACTGTCATAATAGATTATTTCAAATTGATCATGCTTTTTGGATGAACCAATATCATTTCTAAAAAGGAACAATTGAAAGATATGGACTTCCAACAATGATCTCAGGTAAAAAGTTAAAATAAATTGTCTCTTCTTTACCTCCCTTCACATTTGGACCAACAATAGACCAATATAAAATAGATGGCTTTGGGAAAAACACCATTTGATAAAATTGATCATATTTTGGGATCTTCCGAATTGTTCTGATTTGTTGGAACGTCACAGTACATGCATATTGGGAAAAACTATTTTTGATAATTTATTTCACATAGTTTTTGATACACCCGTTAATACGAAAGATAATTGAAAGACACAATTAGATCTTGCCCCAATTTGTAAGTGACCAGAACATCAACTATTTGAAAATGTCAGATCATAGATTTTATTTAACCCAAACGCATCTTATACACTCTGCAAATAAAATCAATTATTATATTGTCTTTGGATTTTTGGTTAGAGACTTCCATATGGTTATGTGTCCAATTTGGGAACATCTGTTGGAAATAGTCATATTAACAGATTAAAAGTCATGAATATCATGTTATAATTGAATTATATTTGTTGATTTGATTAAGAGGATTTTTGAATTCTATTATTTGGGATGAACTAACATATATATCATAATTTTTACGAGAATTTTTTTGTGGTGAAAAGTGACTATGATGCAATAAGAAGACCATAAGAAGATGTTGTTTTAATTTTATGTAAACCAGAAAAAATATTCATGCCATATTTTTTTGAATCAATTGAATATTTGTTATTAAATTTTCTACATAAAGCAACATGTGGATGTCTAGTTCAGTTCTGATGGATTTACCTATTCGAGAGATGTATAAAAAAATTTAATAAAAAAGTACATAAAAAACATCGGTTGAAGGTTTAATTTTAGAATATTATTTTCAAGAGGACATTTCTTTTTTATACTCTTATTACTTTTAATATAAATATACCTGAAAAACCTATGGGATTTAAAAAGGCAAATGATAATGATGAAATGGTAAATCAATTATTAGTTTTCAATCATCAGGAACATGGTTTCGGTAGAGTTCATGAACGATGTCTTTCAGATGATAAACATCAATGATATCGTACATATATTCTTCTAAACTATGAAGAAATTGCATCATTTTTATAGTGAGTTATCATATCACTTATTCTATAATTTTTTTATTGTAATTTAATCATATTTTATTTTTAGGATATATGATAATCATATTAGGAAACAACTTTCAAAAATTAAAGCAGCTGCTCTTGAAAAAAGTAAAAAAAAAACTTTTCCTTGTGGTTTCAAAAAAAGGTAACATAAATTATTATTTTTAACATATAAAATCAATTTATTATCTTTTATATTGATAATTTTATTTAAAAAAACGTGTATCTCAAAATGTTAATAAAATTGAAAATTGATTGCATGTACTATGTAACCCACCATCAAAAATAGAAAATTCTTAAAATTCATATTTGGTGAATGGATTTTGAGTTTATGAACATGTATATACAGAAACAAAAAACAATGAACAGTGGTGTGTTCTGAAAAGGATTTCATAATAGATAATTTGAAGTTGAAATTTATGTCATGTAGGATGAAATTATTGAAAAGTGTTATCTAGAAAATCATTACATAATGATGTATAAATGTAAGTGGTTTGATTATGAGAGAGGATTGTGTGTTCATCCAACCCAAGGAATCAATGATATTAAAAAACAAAAGAATTCATGCATTAAATGACCCATTTTTATTGTCACATCAGGCACATCAAATTTATTATTCAAAATACTGTGTTACTTCAAGAGAGATGATCGATTGGTGTAGCATAATAAAAACAGTATCTCGGGAAAATTAGTTTACTCAATATGAATGTGGTTAAATTGAAGTAAAAGGAATTGAAATATTTCAAGAGACTACTCCAAATCCCTCATTTTCACAAAGAGACAAATATTGTCGATCATTCCTCATAGTTAATGGTCAATGGTGGAGATGATGTAAATGGTGTTACAAATAAATTTGAATTAAAAAGAGATGATGAAACTGAATATCATAGAAAAATTGATGATGTAGAGGAGGAATATGAAGACATTGACATCATAAGATATGAATTTGAATATGAAGATGAACATTTATATAGTTAAATACTTGTTATAATCAAATATTATATATATCTCTATATAATAATTATTTTCAATAGTTTCCTAACAATATCCATTTCATGTTTCAGATTAATGATAATATTTATCATCTGTTGTAGGAAGCTAATCTACCTTTACATGAGTAGGATGAAGGTTCATTTGTCCCTCAAACTACTTGCGATTTAGTGGGGATTCAGAGGGGGTGTGGTCTTGTATGATTGATGATTCCTCACCATATCCTTGTTCAACATACATGACTTTTCTTCAATCCATTAATGTAGAGGTATGATTATCTAGGTATTTTAGTTATTTTTTTTAAAAAATCATTTATATACTAATTATTTGATTATTTGTTCTTTTTTCATTTATTTATTCATATATCTACTGGGAATGAGATTTCTATATAGCCCAATTATTTTTCTAAACCATGGGACGCATGGGACTAGATTCCTGTTGATGTGCAGCACAACATGTTCAAAAAATTCGATGGTACTTAAATAAATAATATATATTATCAAATTAATTTAATTAATAAGATGATATTATAAAATATTTTTACTACTTATGTTATCTTATCGATGAAATCATGTGTGATGCTATCTAGAAGACATGGTAGGGGACTATGTGTTAGGTTTGTAGTTAGTTTTTTCACAAGTTGAGATGGAACGCAATGGAGAAAATAGTAGGGGTAAAGTTTGATGAGTTTTCTCATTCCCACTGACCTAATTACATTTCATCTCAGGTTTTGGATGGATTATGTCCACACTGGCTTAGTGGTCGATTTCAGGGGAGATCATTAGTAGGCCAAAAAAATTGAGGGATATATGAGGTAACACATCGAGCTGGTAGTCGTATATTTAGAATTCATAGGGATCATATGGAATGTGTTTTTTTTAATATTTTATATAAATTCAAACATAAATGGTTTATTTTATATTAATATAAAAAGTCAAATAGTCCGATATTTTGGATTTCGATGTTTATATGAGGATGTATAGTGATCCGACCACTAGAGAGATTAGAGGTTCTTCCTAGCGTCAGATTGTGGTCAGTATATTTTCTTTTTGACATATGAAATTAACTACTATTAATATTTCAACTATTTTAATTTTAAATTGAAATTGAAGGAGTCATATGAGGTCATGAAATCTCATAAACTGACTAAGAGTCAGGCTGAGAATGATACTCAGACTAGTGCCCAACAATTTGATGCGACAACATATATGCAGGTGACCAAGTATTCCTTTGAGAAAGGCCATGTTGTTTGCATAAACTCTAAATTGACGCATGTGGATTATTATTGAACTGCTGCGTTGACATCATTTAGCTTGGGTGGATCCCATGAATATTCATCGTCATATACATCACTGTATTAGGAGTAGATGAAAACTGAGAGTGAGCTTATTGAGAGTATTCATAGAGAGCTAGAGAATATGCATCAATGGTAGTAGCAGTAGCAGGAAGAGCTCCAACGACAGTAGGAAGAGCTCCTACTATAGCAGCAGTAGTAGGAGATGTAGGAGGAGATGGGTCGATGGCGGCACCAACAAGAGAAGAAGAATTTAGAGTACATGCAATGTCTAACTCATGGTTTAGGGATAGTGTTCCCTCCACTATCTTCTACATAAAACCCTCCCCTTGATCGATATATTTATTCTTTATGATCAAACATTTGAATGTAAATTTTATTTATAATTTTAACCATATACAATTTTACATGGTGCATTTTTTGTATTGTTGCGATTATTACATTTTTTATATTGTTATGAATTTTAAATTTTTGTTTATTTATTATTATTATTATTATATTATTAATTTTATTATTTATTATTTGTTTACTTTTTTATTATTTTATTATTTTTTGTTATTTTATTTTTATTATTTTTTATATTTTTTTGTGAATATTTATGTTTTCAATATTTTCTAATTTTTTATTATACTAATATTATTAATATTCATTAATATAAATATAAATATTATGATTATATTATCAATATTATATTTATTATCATTATATGAATATTATTTAATTGTTTTATAATTTATTTTATTTAACTAATATTAATATTATTTTTTTCATTAATATTAATATTAATTTATCATTATTATTAGTTTTTTTTTATTTTTTTTACACTTTTTGCAATGGGGCCAATCACAAAAAGTATTTGTGATAGCCTTCCACAATTTTTTTTAAAAAACTAGGCAACTGTTTTTACGATGGGGCATCATTATATGGTATTTAAAAACCATGAAGAAGCTATTTGCGATGGATCTGCATCCCATCAAAAAAAGATTCTTTTTGTGACATCCATTTCTACATTAGGGAATATGTGATGGGGCCCCATCACAAAATGGCATTTGCGATGGGATCCTGTCACAAATTCTCCATCATAAATTCCCCAATTTAGAAGTTGTTTATAATATTAAGTTTTTTATTTTAATATTTTAGCTATAATTACAAATCTATATTGTGTTTTGTTTTCATCACTTCTTTAACAGATTACGGAAACATCTATATTATAATATTTTTATACAATAACTTGTATCATTTAGATATTGGATATGTATATTCTCTTATAGGTTCTTTATTTAATGATCCAGGAGATCTCCTCAAGGATTAATACATGTTCCATTATATATGATTTATTTTCAGAAGAATGCAACGATACAATTTTTTCTTCTTCGAATAGATCCAGAAACATCTACATATTATGTTATTCTATTGTAATCATAGAGAATCTTTATTTCTTTAATATTCCACCACTGAACTGATCAATTCACTCAAGCTTCACCAAATCATTACATCATTTTTTCAGATGATGTTTTATTTGTTTCTCTTATTTCCCTATAGTAATTATTCATGCCATCAATTTTTCCGCTAGAGTGTTTGTTAAATCTTTTCCCATCGAAAAAATTTCATTTGGTTATTCCTCCCAAATAAAATGAAGGATGGTTTATTCCTCCTATCTAAATGGATGGTCGGGTAGTTCCTCCAAGGTAAAATGAAGGTTTGTTGTGACTCCTTCAAATGTCATGGTTTATACCACCAGGTGTGAAAAAGGTATGTTTAATTTGTATGTAATTGGGTAATCACTCAAATTCAAAAGTAATGATCTAATGAATGCTAGTATCCTCAAAGTGTAAAGGATATTGATGAGAGTATTATGACCTTGGTGATCTAAACCTCTATAAAAACTTCACATGTAATCTATTTTATTACTGCAAGATCTTTTATCACTATTCTAAATCTAATAAATAAATATTGTTAACTTATAAATAAAAAAAGACTATTCACACCCCCTCCCTCTAATCACTACATCCATACAAATGGACCTTACAAAACAATTTTATTGAAATCCACACCAACTCACAGTGGCGCCCTAACTTTCCCTACAACGAAAGACATAACAAGGTCTATACACCGCCAAGGGGGTGTCCTTGGTATGAGCTAACATTCTTGATAGGATACCACATAGGTATTCCATATAATGTATCTGTAAAATAATAAAAGCACCCACAACTTTTTGGAAAACAAGTCATGATATAAAATTTATAATTTTTATACAAAAGAATGCAAAGACAATTTAATTTCCCCACATTTCCATTTTTATATTAAAGCGAGTATACCAATTTCAAATAATTTCATTTACATATATCAAAGTAGATATATAAAATCCTACCAAAGAGTATATCATATTTCATTAAATATGCATGTAAGTACAACTAAAATTATATAACCTAAAATAATCCATGTAGACAAATCAAAGTATAGTTAACACCATTCCAGGGGGCACTATATGTCTGGCTATCTAAGACACTCTTATGTAAATACAAATGATCTTGTTCATCACATATATACACATAGGAATGAAATTTAAAGTGCATATAAAGACCTCAAACAGTGAACACCCCCCCCCCCCATATGTCTAAAAATTCCTTATAAAAATAGGCCTAGGGAGTATAAGAACACCCCATAAGCAAACACATCGACAATGGATGAGGCCTATTACTACACCTTCCACATATGTACCCAGGGCTTTCAATGTTCTGTGTTTTCTAAACCATTTCATCAAAACATTTCATCAAAACTTCATTTGAAAATGATTTTATAAAAATCTTTCACAATGATATGAAAGATACCCTTTATTTACCCAAAACCAGTGGAAATCTATTTTTTATCAAAAACCATTTTCCAAAAACAAAAAACAGTCATGCCAATTTATTTATAAATATATTTATAAAAATATGAAAAATTAATTTCATAAATCATATGTTGGATACAAAACCACCTACCCCAAATATAGGGTTGCACACCCCCACAAAACGATATACCAACAAGAAGAACACAACAACGAAATAAAAGGCTCTAGAATTGATCCACACATCTTTTAGAATTAATTCAATTACAAAATGGATGGAGGAAAGGGTATATCATGACAAATATTGATGAAATCACACCCATTTCACAACAAAAAAAGGGATGTTCCATGGATGAAGATCACACAACATATCCAGAAGAAAAAAATATAATTATCATCACAGATCAACAAATCCAATAGATAATCACTTTGGCTATATCATGATCAAATAAAATGATAAAAATGAAGGATTATCTTATATGTAATCACACTATGCACATAACAGATGATCAAACACTGAACGAATCAATCCAAAATCAGTAGAGGGTCACAAAATCCCCCCTTGGGACCTCTAGGTCAATAGGGAGAAGTTTTGTTGTGAATTAAATAAAAAATAAATTGTGGAGCACTCTAAAATCCAAACTTGTGATTATTACATATCATTCAATGCGATTAGATGTTGTGTAAACCATGAAGCTCAAGTACACTAATAACCTGTATCCTTTAATAAAACCCCCTATTTTTAGAATTACATTGTTTGTATCTTTTCAAACATGTGTAATCCTTTGACTCTTTGTACTGAGTTCAGGGATTCTTCCAGGAAGTCATTACATAGCATGTAATCCCAATACAGAGTGTTAATTATTCCTCCAGACACTAAAAACTCCAATTTTCCATAGAAAACTCCAAAACCACTTTTAGAATTTTTTTTGAACATTGGGAGAACCCAAAAATACCTTACATTCTTATATCTAGAATGTATTGATTTATATAAACATACATCCTTTAACATTAGGTCACATTATCCAACAAATACTCTTCATCCTCGGGATTCCCTTGACATACCCATACAAAGTGGAAAATAAATAACGATAAGGTAAATACCATAACGAAATTAACTATATAGTACATACCTCTTATTGGATAGAACATAATTATTTAACTCCATAATCCTTGAAGGGTTTTTTAGGGTAATAATATGATCTTTATGGTGAAGGGAAGTAGTATAGGAAGATTTTTTAGTAATAATTGGCCAAGATCATAGGATTAAATTGTGTGAATAAGGGATGAAAATATGTGTCATTTTATAAGGATGAAATATCTAAGGCTAATAAAATTTTATAGTTGTTGGTGTTATTTCTACCATTATCTCTTGGTTTAAGCCTCGGTACACAAAATTTAACTATATCCATGGTTAATAAATTTTACTCTTCTGGTTATTCACTTAATCAAAAAAATAAGTCAACCCTATTACATTATATTATTTATGATGATTATAAATATGTAATATATATTACTAGATTCAATTTATATAAGGGTAAGAAATCAATTTTAACTATTCTATCAAAATACAATTAAAAAATTTAAAAACATTCACTTTTGGTGATAACAATTAATATATTTCTATTTCATTCCTTGAAATGCCATCAAATAACTATTTATATATGTTATTAAATGAAAAATATGTTCATTTAATTAAAACAATTAAATAAGAGAAATTTATTTAATTTATTTATAAAAAAACACTTTCTATTTATAAAAATAGTTTTTAGAAAATAAAATGTTCTTAATCCCAAATGAACTTATACCAAAATCAGGTGTTTTGATGATTCCTATAAAATTAATTTTAATATTAATAATAAACTTATTATTATGTTAATTAAACATAAAAATAAAAACATAATGGTGATTTTACTTTAAAATAAATGGAATTTTCATAAAAAATTTTACTTTCTTTTGTCCACTAAAAAAAATCACTTTAGGAAAAAAAATAATAAACACTAATATAATATTAAAATGTGGATTTGAAAAATGAAATTAATTTTATAAAATAATTTTTCTAAAAGTTCTATAAACTAAATATAATTTTTGTACAAATAATTTAATAGAAAATCATGAACAAAACAAATTTTAGAAGTGTAAAATGGCTTTACTAAAATTCAATACTTATTTATTATGCATTAAGTGAAACATATTCATCAAAAAAATCATTATATTTATTTTTTATAATTATGTTATCATAAAAAAATATCTAATAATTTAATATCTAGGTCATGAATGTTCACATTATCATGGATTATTTAGACTTGGGGGTTGTGTGCAAGGAAATCAATCAAAATCAACCTATTTTTTTAAGGTAACACAAATAAAATATTTCAGTTTTACATTCCTCCACCAGTGAAAATAATTTATCACAAAAACGTTTGTGAGTTTGTTACCAAAAAATGAGTATATATCAATTTCATCACACCCTTGGGTTCCCATGTAGCTTCCATTAATTTCTACATCTAACAAAAAATATATAATAGGTAAATATTATTTTTTTCATAGAATATTATCTATTTTTTCTGAGATTTTAATTTTTTTATTTTTCATAGTAAATATCATTCTCTATTGGTACAACCTCAAAATTCAAAAAATGTGAATTATTGGGTTTGTACTTCCTTAGGAGAGATACATAGAACACATTATGAACTTGATATAGGTTTGTGTGGAGTTCCAATTGATAATTAGTAATCTACATAACACCCAAATATTTTATGATATGTTTCTCTTACAGTACAATTAATTTCTTAAAAATTATGTGATGCATATGACCATATGTCTTGTTGAACCGCAATATGGTATACCACTACGACCATGCCATTAAATTGATGAAGTGAATAAAAATATTTTTTTAAAAAAAATTGTGTATAAATTTCTTTATAAAGTTAATATATTGAAAAATAATTAATCAAATTTTAGTAATTTGGGATATTATTTAAAAACAAATTTTTCTCTTAAAAATGCGTTTTATTACATTTTATGAGAAAATATTATATTTTTTTTTCTATTATAGAATTTATATTTTAAAAAATTAACTTCTTTTTTGAAATCATCATGTAATGATTATCTTATAGTGATTTTTTGATAATTTTTGCAAAATATTATTTTTTACGTGTGTTGTGAAAATTTCCGTTTTTATTGAAAACAATCCTTTAGTTTAAAGAATTTAAAAAGTTAAATTTTGTTAATTTTTTTTAATTGTAAAATAAGGTCATTTATATTCTTATTAATTCAATTAAGGTCATTGTAATTAATTTTATGATATATATTTTTGTATAAAATGTTTATTGATTAGAAAACATTTTTTTGGAAAACTATATTTAATCATGCAATGTGGGTTTAACTTTAAATTAAGTTGTATCACATATGTGAATTTGATTTGATAAAATAGATTCCATATTTGGAATAATCTTTTCAATAAAATTTATAAATTCCACTTTTACTTTTTTCATTATGAAAAGTAACATTGGAAAATTATATATTGCATCTGTAAGGTAAAATGCGTAAAATAGGGTTAAAATTTTGATAGAATGATTCAAAATTTCTCTATAAAATTCCATTATCCTATTAGATGAGTTTAAATAGAAAATTTTCATCCATTTTATAAAAATATTCCATCATGGGGCCATTTTTTATTTGATTACAATGTTTTTATTAATTTTAGAAATGAATAAACACCAAATGTCACTCTCTTGACTTTTATAGGTCCAAAAGTTTTACATATAAGAAAAAATTGGATAACTATTGTCATAAAAGTTTAGTTGATATATTAATTAATTTTTTATCATGGTAATTTATATTTACTTTTTAGTGATTTAATAATTACCTTAAAATCTTACGCAACACCGACATAGTATTTATTTAATTAATAGAAAAAAAATTACTATTTTTTTAATTAAATTAAATCAAATTGGATTAATTATTTTGTTAATTATTTTTGGAAAAATATAAAATATTAATAAGTTTTGGAAGGGTTATATTATAATTCCATAATATGCTAATGACTTTGATGTTTATGTAAATAAAAGGTTTAAAAAATAATATTAATGATATTATATAATAAATAATATATTATTAAATTATTTAAAATTCATTAAGATACCGTACTAGTATATGTTAATGGGGTTTTTTTAAAATATAATCCCTTATAAATTTGTGGATGAATTTTCATATTATGTTAACATTATTCAACCATCAAGATTAAATAATCTTAATATTATGATAATTGTAAAAAATAGATAACAAGGGGTTAAAACAGAGTGATAAGGGTGAAAACATTACCAGAAAATGTCAAAATTTTATATTATGAAATTACACAAACATAACCACATCCTTTATATGAAATGTTTAAATTTTTATTCACTCTATAATAATTTCTTAATTAATTTAATACTTTATATAATTCTAAGAGTACTTCTCCCCTCACTTAAAAAAGGTCACCTCTTCACCTCTCACCCACACACACTTTTATCTTTATTTCTCAAACAATAATGACAATAATACAAAACCAAATTACTTATAAACCTATTAGATCATTTTTTATTTCCAAAATATCATCCTTTCTTGAATTTATGTGTATGAGAAAAGGGGTTTCTCAATAACTAGGTATAACTTTTAAACAAGTATTTTCAATTTTATGTCTCCTTGTTCCACCAACAAATAATTAGTATAAATTCAGAAATAATTGCTTAATTATATTAAATACACGTAATCTTATTATTATTATATTAAAACCATTATCATCCTTCTTTTCATTCTACCAAAACTAAAAACATCACTTGTTAGTATGTACGACTTAGAATCTCCACATAGCGGTGTAATTCGTTTTTCATCTCCACCTTACTTTTACGATTATAATGATAAATTTAATTATATATGTATATATATAATTTATGATATTAATATTATTTTTCATAATTTAAAATATAATTTTTGTTTCCTTCATTCTATCCTTTGATGAATGGATATGACGTTCATTTTTATGCACAACCTACTATCTTCGTGAATGGTGTATTTCATTTTTCAATCCCAAACATTTATTTATGAATATAAATATATAAATATATATATATATATATGATTATATATTATATTTATATCATTAGTAAAATTATGGAGATGTTTTGAACATAATAAAATTACAAGTATTTGAACAGTGGAATGGAAACTTCTATGAAATATTTAAACTAGCAACCCCTAGAAACAATACTTTTAATATAAAATTGTTAATAAATGGGTGTTTTAATGTTATAATAGGAACATATATGATATTATAAGTATTTAATTTATTCTCTAAAATAATTATGATATATTTCAATTTTTTATTTTCTAGTTCAGAGGTCATTCTAATCATGTGGAACTTTCAGTAATGGATTTTTGTTACAATCTCATTATTTGTCGAGATTGTTTATGATTAAGTTTCTAATGGTGAAATTGTTTCTCCTATCTCTCAAGAACACCATGAAATTTATTATGTTATTTTTATTAATGGAGATTAATTTTTTTCGCTGTAATTATCCACTCTATATGTACTCATGAAAAAAAATGTATTTATTAAGGAAAAATAACTTTATTTCACTCTTCGATCGAAGTTTATTTCTTCCATATCCTGGTGTTTTGAAAAATTTAAATATTTTTTTAATATTAACTAATGATTTTTCAAATTAATTTTTACCAATTAATTTTTTACAATTTGGTCTTAAAGTAATATTCAATAAATTTTCTAAACAAGGTACTTTCCACTTTTTATAGTAAATACTAACAGAATATTTGTTTTTCTGTAAACAACAAGAAAAAAATTCCAATTAATCTTAATCACTAAATGTTTTGAGGATTAATTTAGAATTTTGAAAGTTATTTTCCAAATAAATATTTTTATTTAATATTGGTGTATTCTTTTTATTTTTAAAATTGTATTTCAATGTGAAAAGGCTATTTTCCTGAACATATATTCCCGGTGAACTTTTAAATGAATGTTTCATCTAATATGACATATTTTGATGTCACATAAACATTAATATGTTTATGAAATATTTATTAAAATATTATTATTTATATATATGTTTTATGATTATTATAACAATATGATTTTAAAAAAATTTATTTTCAATGGGTTATATTACGATAAAATATTGAAATGGTTATAAAACCCATTTCCATTCCATGTTTCAAGATATTATGAATCCTTTAGGATAGTATAGAAAAAAATATTAGTATCATTATGTGATGGATGGTCTTGAAATTATGTATCCCTCTAATTCATGGGTAAATATGGATTTATAATGAGATAATAGGGACTTGAATGGGGAGTGAACATAGTTTTGTAAGAGATTTTTTCCAATACAGTTGTCTTAGGAGTGAACATTCACTATGGATATGATAGATTGGGAAGTGAAAACAATCCACTATGATAATCTTGCAGGGTTTAACTAACCAAATAAATCATATTCTATGTATATGAGTGTGCTAAAAACTTATGTCTTATGACAATTTTATACTCTTATAGCTCTTGTTATGTGATGACATTATGATTAATTTTTATTTATAAAACACCAGGATTTATACAATGATTCAATAATATGATATATTATATATATTTTATGGATTTAAAATGTTATTATCAGGTTCTAGTTATAGATATGAAAACATTTTTCATATATTATTACATGATTTTAAGCTTTATTATCCATGAAATACAAACAAAGGATAGAAAAATCATGTGTATTTAGAAGATTATGTAAATAATTTTAAAATGTGAAACATGAATAAAATATATCTTTATTAATATCTATAATGAGATCATAATTACATTTTATCTCTTATAACAACATAGGATAACTCAAAGAATACATAGACACAAATGTTGATCTAAAAATCTAAGTAAAGGAATATACATGACAATGAAGCATCAAACATGATTTATATGTCATAATGTGATAACACAAAAGGAGTGGGTCATGAATAAACATGAAGAGTCATAACATATAGAACATGGAATAATATGATCATGTTAATATAGGAAATAATCATCAACATATTTCATGACATAAACATAAGTCACCGATAATTTCCATGACAATATCACATGGTGACTGAGCCTCATAATATATAAGTTTTACTACCTAATCTCATATATAACGTATCATGGGACTAAAACATTACCCAATGAATTTGATAAATATATGGGTGCACCCATAATAACATGTACATGAATATATGTTCCATGTGAAAAATAAACAATAAGTAATAAACATTATGGTTACCCATGGAACGAACTGGGTTTCATAATCATGTTATAAGGCGTACAAAAAGGGTGTATAAAAATGGTACTATTAAGGAATGGATTTGAATCCTTATTGAATGTTATTAAATGAATGGTATGAATATAATATTAATAAATATTCCCAACTAAAGTGAAAATATTAGAAAGGTTGGTTAGGTAACATTAGAATTGCACCACTTCAATTCAGTTTTAAAGATAACAATGTTGAGTCAGTGTATTGACTTAGGATTGGACATGATGAAAATATGAATATTTTGGAAAATATATCTGGAGCTAGTTTCTAAGTTGATAGAGGAATATGGGGCCCTGGTAGCCTTGGTACAGTGATATTAAAAATATTGAATATAATTTTATCATGCATGAATTGTTTCTATTAAAACATAAATAACTCTTCTTTGGAGTCTCTGATCAGATTTATGAGATCGTGGTTGAGTCTAGAACATCGTGTTTACCCTAGCCATAAACTAAGGTCATATGCATCAAGAGTTTGGATTGGGGGAAGTCTTTGGTGATGTGGTGTTAATAGGGGAATTAAGAGGTTTATTTTTATTAAACCAATGTACCCCATTCCCATGATTTGGATGGAAGAAACATAAGGAGACACTCCTTATCCTCTTACCTTATCCCCTTTGGAAATGAATTATTTTTTGACTAAATTGAATCCATAAGGTTTCATTGATCTCAATTTCAGAAGAATGTCTTCAAAAAAATGAGGACCTGAATGATCCAATCATCGTTCTTGATCCAATGCTTCGGTGTTTCTCTAATAAGGTTGGTGGATTTGAGTTTTGGTCCTGATCCCCCTTCATTTTGAATTATTCTAAGGTTTTAGTGACCTATTGAAATTTTTTTATCCCTATTTGGTTGATAATTGGGTTTTGGGTTGAATCGGGTTGAAATAGAGGATTTTTCATATGGTATCCCACCTTTTTATTACATTACATTTCATTACATTTTACAAACAGAGAATCATTAAAGTCTAGTGTCTTGGAAATAAGTACGTAATACATGAAAACACTTAACATTCTATTAATACAACTAAAAGGATTATTTAAATTTTAATACTAAATTCACTTATATCATCTCATAACATGGGCACATATATTAAAGGAAAGGGTGATTGTAATGCCCAGTAAGGGAAAACAGGGAAAACAGTTTTCATGTGAACTTGAGAGAATGCAATAAGAACATCAGAGAATATCATAAAGGCCTGAGAAAGAGGCATATAATGATAATAATAACATGAATAATAACCTAAAATGGGTCTATAACATTTATTATAGACATTCATAATCATATTACCAAGTTCCATCCCCAATGGTTTATAATGATTACCGCGGTTATTCACCAGGGAATCATAAAACATTGTATTTCTAGAGATTAAATTTTTTACCCAATGAGTTGGATCACTGTCAGGTTTCACCCTTAATATATATTTATTTTCATGTTATCCACATATATCATAAAAAACCTTTCATAAACATCCGTTAGATAATGAAATAAATGGGTTTCATATCAAAATAATGTTGTTTTAAAAAGTGCTAAAAACTACTTTTTTTCATTTCAATCCTAGAAAAAAGAAAGTGGGATTCATGTATGTTAATCCCAAAATTAAAATATATCATTTACATAAATTTTAATTCCCTTGGAGAATATATAGTATTTGGTATTCATAAAATAAAATAAACTAATTTCTTCATAAATAGAGATAAATTCCAAGATGAAAATATTGCAGCATAACTGGTATGAAACATGGTTTTAGAAAAATTAAATAGAGAGGTAAAAATGGGATAACATTAATAAAATACAAATAATATAGTATCATAATATTACAAAATGTAAAGAAGAAAATGATATGGGAATTTATAATACATAGAACATAAAAAATGAACATGAAAGGAAATGTGATGTTCAGATTTCCCTTACCTTGAATGGTGAGTCCTAAAAATCAATGGTCGGTACCTTGCATGCTTCAGGACATATTGGGAGGACACATTGGGTGTTAAAACTATCCAATTATCATGTATATATTATTTTTAATGAAATATATTAGAGTAATGTGTTGGTATTTATAGTAACATATAGGGAGTTTTTTTTATTATTTTCTAAAGACACCTCATCTGTAGTAAATGAAACATCATGGGATTTTCCATTGTATTTTCCATTGTTTTGGGACAATTGAAAAACCTAATACAATATTAAAATTCAATTTAGTCGACCAGAATTTTAAACTACATGTTACATCATTATGATGTCATTAAACACACTGAAAACTCAAAAAAACTGTATTTTTACTATTCACCAAAAAACAAAACATTTTATAAAAATCTCATAATTTCACCCTATCCTAATATAGATGTTATGAATTAAAAAATGAACTCAATTATGTGAAAATAATTTTCAATATATGAGAAATTTAATTTGTATGTAAAATCACTCTTCACTCAAAAAATACTAATACCTAAATAATAATTCTAAAACAATTATTTACTTATTCTATTATATCACATTAACTTTCAAGATTACTAAATTATATTTATACTTCATTTACTGAGGTTACTATTTCATTGGTCATGTTACTATTCATAAGGGTAATATAACAATTCATAAGTTACTATTCAAAAATATTATTTGATCTTATCATACTATAAATTTCTTACTGCTCACAACCATGTATGTTTGTTTTCTAAAAATAATTTCACAATATCAAATATTTAAGCTTACAAACTATTTTAAATTACTATATTTTAATTTTCTTCAATAATATGAAACTTCATATAAAAATACTAAATTTTTTTGATAGATTAATTTTTACATTTTAAATTCATAAATGATGTTTATTTTACCATAATCAGAAATTAAAATTTCATTTATAAAAATGGATTACAATAAGTAACTAAGGCCTAATTACATAACATATTCTAACTCCTACATATGACCTAAGGGTAAGGTGTGAAATTGTGGTAGACTTTTGGGGAGACTTGGATAACATCACACGAGTGTTGATTTCTATCAACTTGAACATCTCCTGTAGGAAATTTCATTCCAAATTAACATGGTCATGCACAGATTTGGATTGGTATAGAGTAAATCCTAGTTACACTATCTCCTTACTAAGCTTTGGAAAATGGTCTTCATATGGCACGGTACTATTTTTATAGGCCATCAACTTTTATCTCTGCATTAAATTTCCATTATAAATTCGTTTTTTAAAATATAATGATAACATTCAAAAAAATATTATTATTTCCAACGGTCATATTAACCAATGGTTATATAACGGTCGAAACCCGATATTAAAATTAAAATTTACATACATCATTATTAAAGAGATGTTGTTTTGTGGTGAAAAATAATATAACACACAGACTCATGAAAAAAAATTATTCAAATGTCCTAGTCGTTGCATCATTCCCCCCTTAAGAAATGTTATCACCAAAATTTTAACTCATACTCTCTGAAGTGAAAAGGTGTGGGTACTTATCCTCATTGTTTCTTCAAGTTCCAATGTGGTTTCTTCATATTTTTGGTTCCTCTGTAACACTTTAACAACGTATATATTATGGTTACGTAGAACCTTGTCTCTATGATCCAAGATCTCAACTGGATGCTCCTTATAAAAGAGGTCATGCTTTAGTTATATCACATCAGAACTATGTATACATGAAGTGTCTGGTATGTACTTCTGCAATAGGGACACAAGGAATACATCATGAACATTAGCTAGATTGGGGGTAAATCCTATTCAATAAGCCATTACTCCTATGATATCAATCATTTCATAGGCACCAATGTACCTAGGGATGAAATTTCATTTCTTTACAGTCCTCATGACTCTTTTCCAAGATGAAATTATACAGAATACATTGTCGCCAAAATAAAACTCCAAGTCCCTTCAATGATTTTCGGCATATCTATTTTACCAACTCTTAGAATCCGTAATGTTATATTGGATGGAATGAACTTTTTATATTGTTTCTTTTATAATATGAGGCCCAAAAACAATTTTCTCCCCAACATAATCCAAACAAGTAAGAGTTAAACATAGATTCCCATATAGAGAATTATATGGCAGCACTTGAATGCTCTAATGGAAGCTGTTGTTGCACGTTAACTGAACTAATTGTAGATGTTGATATCATCCACATTTAAAATCCATTGAGCATGTTATCAACATTTCCCCGAGTGTTTGAATAGTTTTTTGAGATTGGACATTAGTCTGGGGGTGATATGCCATACTAAAATTCAATTAGGTACACAATGCATGTTGAAGACTTCCCCAAAACATTTATGTGAAACTCATATCACAATTAGAAATGATAGACAGGGGTACCCCATGTAGCCTTACCAGTTCTCTCACGTAAATCATGTAATTTTGATGAAGAGAGAAATCTTCCCGAATAGAGATAAAATGGGATATCGTGGTGATACGGTTCACTATAACCCATATAACATTGTTTTCTTTAGAAGTTCATAGGAGTCAAGTGACAAAGTCAATAGTGATATTATCCCAATTCCATGCTAGTATAGGTAGGGGTTGTAATACCACTTTAGAAATTTTTTGCTCTGCCATCACATGATACACACCAAGCATCATGTAATGTTGTTGGTAATATCACTTTTCATGTTATACCACCAACAATGATCATTAAGGGCCCTGTAAATTTTAATGCTTCCATGATATATAGAGAATTTACAGCTATTAGATTCATCGACCAACTCATTCTTCATTACAATAATAGATGTAAAACATTTTCTTGTAGTAAATTTTAGTACACTTTCTGGATCAATATAGATATCCGGAAAATTCACACCATTTATAGCCTCAAATTTTTTTTGTAAAAAATGATCTTCTTTCTGAAATTTTTTGATGTTATCCATTAAGGATGGTTGTGAAATCATTTCGTATATGGTTAATGATATACCTTACCTTGTGATTCCCATCTCCAGTCTTTCTAGGTCTTTGATCAAAGTAACTTTGTGAATCCATATTGTTTATAGCATAGTAGTGTCTTCCCTTCTTAATAAATCATCCAATTTGTTTTCTCTTCCAGGATGATAATTAATTGAACAATCATAGACATTAAGATGTTACAACCATCTCCAATGTCTCATGTTCAATTCAATTTGTGTGAAAATATACTTCAAAATTTTATGGTCAATGTATATGTCACATTTGTTTCCATAAAGACTCTACAACCATATCTTCAAAGGAAAAAAAGAGAGCTCTAGATCATCCATATGATAGTTCTTCTCATGAGGCTTCAATTTTCGAGACATATAAGCAATGCATTTTTTATTTTTCATGATGGCACACCCTATACCTTTTCAGATATGTGTCTCTAAAAATAATGAATCCTTCTCTGATAGAGGCTAGAGTTAGCACTGGTGCAGTAAGAAATCTCTTCATTAGCTCTTGGAAATATTCCTCACACTCCCTTGTCTAGATGATCTTGAGGCATTTTTAAGTTAAAAAAGTTAGTGGATTAGAAATTCACGAAACGTTTTCCACCAAAATCCAATAATATATAACTAACCCAAGTAAACTACGACTCTCAATTTCCATTGTAGGATGTTCCACTCCTCTATAACCTTTTTCTTTATAGGTTAAAATGATATTCCTCATAGGTAACAATGTGCCCCCAGAAATTAAATTATCTAAACCAAAATTCACATTTGATGATCCTTCCAAAAATAAATTCCTTATATATAGTTTGAAAATAACCCTTAGATGATCCTCACGACATTAAGAATAAATCATAATATCATCAATAAAAATTACCACAAAATTATCAAGGTAGTCCTTAATGACTCAATTTATAAAATCCATAAATGTAGTAGGTTTATTTGTCAATATGAAGGGAAAAAAACATGTAATGTACATATTGTGATTGGATGGTGTTTTTTGGATTATATTCTTTCTTTACTCTCAATTTATGATAACTAGGTCGAAGATCAATCATGGAGAAGAATTGAGCACCATGAAGCTGGTCAAATAACAGATAAATTCTTGGAAGAGAGTATTTGTTCTTCACTATGACCCTGTTTAGTTCCCTATAATCATTGAATAGCCTCATTGATCAATTAGTCATCTTTACAATGAAAAAAGGTGCTCCCCAAGGAGTCAAAAATGGTCAGATAAAACCCATTATTAATATTCATGCAGTTGTTTCCTTAATTCCTCCAGCTCCACATTTTCTATCTTATATGTGGTCTTTTTTGTCTGAACAGATTCAAGTATGAGTTAAATGGATAACTCTACCTCTCTTTCTGAGGGAGGACCAAGTGAATCCTCAACAAATACATCAATGTATTACTGGATGATGAGGACATTTTATTTCTTTATACTCTCATTTATTTCTTCATATTCAGTGATAAACTCTATAATGAATGATATAGGAGGTGCTTCTAGGAAAAGATCTGGTAGAAAAATCTCTCCTTGGAAGATAACTATATGATTTCCATTCAAGAATACTGATATTTCCAAGCTTTTGAATTTGATTTTAGCATTATAATTTGAGATCCAGTCCGTCCCTAGTATAATGAAAAATTCCTAAATCAGAAAAACTACTTGATTTTCAATAATATTGTTCTCACTACAGTAAATACTAGAGTTTCTAAAAACATTTGATTGTTAGAAAATCCCTCCATGATTTATACAGATAACATTATTTTTAGCAATTCAAGGATTTATTCAACATTGTTTTCTATCTTTGAGGAAATAATGGAATTCGTAAAACCATAATCAAATAATTTACTTTCTATATTTTATAGAACAAAAAAATAACATTCCACCACATCATTTGGGGCTTAAACTTGGGCTATTGTGATATTAGAACCACTATCTCTCTCCCTTAGCATTTACTAAGGCTGATGGTGATTCCCCTCTATTGCCCTTGGATTTAGACCATGATTGGAAAAGTGTGTTAGCTTTCAACACATGGAGAATTGAATTCCATGTAAGGACTTCAACATCTTAACATTGTTTTAATTGATTGAAAGTTCAGGATTCACCTCAATATGAAAATTCTATGTGATTTCGCCTTCTCTTCAAAACATGTGACATTTCACGCTCTCGAGTAAGCAGTTCCCCAAATTCTTCCTCCAACAATTATTACCCATGGGAAGTTGAACTTTCATTCCACTTATTCCCTGATTAAAGATCCCCACATGGATGAACTCCATTCAACTCTTATTTTCATTGTAATTGTGAGATTTCTACATCTCACCAAACTTCAGTTCAACTTTCATAGCACTACGCACAATCTCTTCATAGCTATCAAAGTCACGATTAGTTAGATTCTTCCTCATATAGGGTCTTAGTACCCCTAAGAATTTATCAAACATCCCATTAGGATTCATGAAAAATATTGAGGTTTAAGGATAATGTCTTGTGATGTTCATCTGGTGGCTTCCCATAGATTCATTCTCCTTTTTCTTCAGCTTATGAAATTCCTTCTCTATTTTTGTTCTTATCAAACAAGGTAAATACTTATTGAAGTAGATACCTCTGAACTCATCACACTCCATATCCTTAATATTCCCTCTTGGTGTCATGTTTTTAATCATATCCCACCCAAAATTATCTTCTACCTGTATGTGGTAAATAGCCAAGGTAACCTTATCTTAGTCATAACAAGGCAGTGTAGAAATTATATTTTTTATAGAGCTTATCCACTATTCAGAAATCAATGGGACGGTAGATCCACTAAACTTTGGTGTTCGTTGACAAATAAAGGACTCTGCATAAATTTGTTCCCATTATGGTGAAACTAGTCTATCATATTGATTTAGGTTATTCCTATAACCTAAGTTAGCTGATTCATCGTTCTCTTGAAACATTCCATTCTGGCTTCCATCGGAGTGTCATCTGTAGATGGTTCGTTGTTCTCAACATTTTCATGGTTCTTTATATTTCCCACAATTTTCTAAAAGAATAAAATTTTAGTGAGACACTTATTCCATTTATTAATCTTTTAAGGTTAAAGGATTTTTATGTCTTAAAATATCATGATTAAGCATATTATTCTTTAACAACAATTACATTTCTCTATAAATAATTCTCATTTATAAAAAGATTGTTATTAACCAAACATATCCCCTAGGAGTGTCAAACCAGGAGTGTAGAAAGTCATGTTATCGTGCAACAATTACCATTAAAATGTAGCTCAATGTGGTGTTTTTCAGTTTTACCCCAAGATACATCTGTTCCCGAGCTACACCCACTTGTTCGTATCTAGAAAGGGATTTCATTGTTTGGAAACCACTTACATAATATTTCACAAAATTACTAGGGTTTTTTCATATATTTAAAATTCTCCATATTATTCTTCCTAATTTTTTTAAAATACTAATTTCACATATAATTAAACTATCCATTGAAACCAACTATGGCATACTGCCTTTTTATTACATAAATTTTCATTACATTTTAGAAACTGGGGATTTTTAATGTCTAGTTCCTTGTAAATAAGGCACATAAAACATGAAAACAAATAAAATTATTTTAAACCACGGGAAAGGATAAATTAAATTTTTATCCTATGTTCATTTACTACATATCATAACCATGGGACATACCTGAAAAGGAAGGTTGAGCATAAGGCCCATTAATAGAAAATAGGGAAAAAGTTTACATGTGAGCTTAAGAAAATACAAAAAAACACGATGAAATCTAATAAAGGCATGAGAAATATAAATATAATGATAATAAAAAACATTAATATTATCATTAATATTTGGCTACAACATTTCTCTCATACATTCATAAGCATATCACCAAGGTCCATCCCCAAGGTGTCATAAAAATTACCAAGGTTATTCACCAAGGTATCCATAACCCTTTCATCTCCAGAGATTAATTTCGTTTCCCAATGCATTGAAGTGATATCAGTACTCACCCTTAATATGTCTTTATTTTTATGTGATCCACATAGATAATAATAAAAAATTTCATAAACACCCCATAGATAATAAAATAAATGGGTTTCATATCAAAATAATGGTGTTTTAAACAGTGCTTAAAAACAAGTTCCCTTTTCATTTTAATCCCATAAAAAAATTTAGTTTCATATATGTTAATCCCAGAATAAAAATATATCATTTTTACATCCATGTGAATACCACTTGAGAATATAGTGGTTTGGGTATTAACAAATGAAAATAAAATAATTTCTGGATAAAAAGAAAGAAATTTTAAGATGAAAATATGGCAGTATAACGGGTATGAAACATGGTTTTACAAGAAAAAAATATAGACGGGACAAGGGTATCCCATTAATAAAAGAATAATAATATAGGGATAGAACAAAATTGATTAAAAAATTATATGGAAATTTTAAAGACATATAATATAAAAAGATAACATTAGATAAAAAGTGAAGCTGATATTTCCCTTACATTGAATAGTGACTCCTAAAACACAAATTTCAGGACCATGGGGGATTGAGGACACTTTAAGAGAAATCTTTTGGGGTTAATAATATAATATCTTTGAGGATATGTAATTTTTAATGTAATATAATGGTGGAATGAGCAGGTACTTATAGTAAAAGAGAGGGTGTTTTTTATTTATTTTTGAAGACATCTCATTAGTGGTATTTGAAAAACTATGGTCTTTCCCATTGAATTTTCCCATGGTTTTGGCCACATGGGACACCTCAAATCATATTTAAATTCACATGAGTTGACCATAATTTTAAATTACATATTACATCATTATGATAGAATTAATCACACTGAAAACTCAAAAACTCTATTTTTACTATTCACCAAAGTTTTTTTATAAAAAACTCATAAATTCACCCTAACCTAATATTGATGAAATAAATTAAAAAATTTAATATAATTTATGAAAATAATTTTCTCAATATGAGAAATTTAATTTTTAATTAAAATCACTATTTACTCGAAAAATACTTATACTTAACTAATTACTTCTAAAATTGTTATTTACTTATACTATTAAATACCGTTACAATTCCAGATGCATAAATTATATATATACTTTCTTCGGTGAGATACCTATTTCATTGGTCATATTACTATTCATAAGGGGTAATATTACTGTTCATAATCTACTATTCCCCAAAAATTATGTTGAACTTATCAAAACCTAATTGTCATACTAGTAACAACCGTGTATGTACATTTTACGAAAATCATTTCACAGTATCAATAATTTAATGTAAATATTTTATTTTAAAATACTTTTTTTCTTCAATATACTTCAATAATATGAAACTTCTTAGAAAAATACTCACAAATAATCCAAGATTATTTTTTTCATTAGAAATTCCAAAATGATTATTATTTTACCATAATAAGACATAAATATTTTATTTAAACAAATGGATTACAAACATTAACTAAGGCCACATTACATAACCCATTATAACACACATATATTCCCTAAGGGTAAGGTGTTAAATGGTGATTGATTCTTGGGAAGGCTCATATATCATCTCCCACGTGGTGATTTCTATCAGCATGAACTTCTAAAATAGGCGATTTCGTTCGAGCATAACATGTTAACGCTCGGCTTGGGCTTGGTCTAGAGAAAATCTAGTGATGCTGCCTCCTTCCCAATCTCCAAAAAATGGGATTCTATGGCACAATTCTACTGGTATAGGCCATTGTTCATTCTTTCTTCATTAATATTCCTTTATAAATTCTATTTATAAATAATAAATATAATGTTAAAAAAATATTATTGTTTCAAATGGTCATATTAACCAACAGTCATATTACAGTCGAAACCTGATGGTCACAATAAATTATAATTACTTCATTATTAATGAGATATAGTTTTTTTGTGTAATATAATTTAACACAAATTTTTAGGAATCAAAATATTATTCAAAATTCAGGTCGTTACATTGGAGGAGATTTCTAACTGGAATCATTGTCTACACAGTATGTAGTTCAGTGAAAAACACCATGTTTCTCTTCATGTTTGGGGAAGATGAGATTATCGGACTACACGCCGTGTATAGGGCTAAAACATCATTTAGTGCCCATAACCGTGTGACGATGAGACATGGCATGAAATATGCATGTTAAAACACATGGTTGTGTATTAACCCATGGCCATGATACGTAGACAAGGGGTTCGGTACATGGACATGGGAAAAATAGACGGGCAGGTGGTTGTTTATATGAACACACATGCAGTATTGGATACACAGCGTTTGAGAAACATGGTTAGCCATTACGTGGGGAAAATATAAATGGGAAGGTGCTCAGGCGGGATCACACATTTTGTGTGCCCCGGTGCATGTTGTGTACTAATATGAGATCTTCAGGGGATATTCTGTTGTTTGTGTGTTCTTCTCTAGGAATAATATTCAAACTTATGATTAGTCTATCCTATGATTTTTTCTGGGTAGGATGTGAAGGTGGCTTCCGTTACAGATTATGATATATGAGGTATTATGAATCTAGGAAGATGATTACGGAGTGGTACTGAGTTGATGTTGGATATCAGTGTGATTCATGTATAGAGATGCTAGGACTTTTTCTCCCTTAATGAACTAGGTCGCAAATTTTCCCTTAACTCTCTAATTTTGTAGATACATGACTCCCAATGTCATTCAATAGGTTAATTTCATTTGGTTAGTTTCCTCCAGGGGTGTTACTCTGTTGATGGACTAGGGTGCGGGTTTCCCCTCGATAATTGTGAAGGTAGAGTAGGTACTACCGTGTTGCACTAGGGAGAGGTTCCTCTATCCATGGAGTCAGTACTCCCTTGTTGGATTTGAGTGAGGTTCCCCCATATATAACACGTTGATAGAGTGGGTACTCCTCTACCAAGTAGGGTGTAGGTCCTCTATTATAGTAGTAGGTACTCCCCCATCATTCAAGGGCATGGGTTCTCCATACATGTTGTTCCAATGTAATCGGAACTCCCATCTCGTTTGAGGGAGTGGGTCCTCTAGACTATGTTTGAAACTCCCATGTCATGTCTAGGTGTAGATCCCTTATATTTAACGAGATGGAATAGTTTATACTCCCCTATCCTACCAGGGTGCAGGTCCTCTAGCCACTAAGTGGTACTACCCTACCATGTTAGGTTGTGTTCCATATATTTACGAAGAGGTTCTCCCCAATCGTATCAGTGTATGATTCCTTCATGAGTAGTACTCCCTTCTTGGATAAGTGGGTAGGTCCTCACATAAATAGCAGTAATCCCCCATATCCAAGTACCAGTGGGTGGTGGGTCCTCTGTTGGGTTTGGATCTCACTCGGTTGTGTGTTACAGTTATGAGGACCAGGCCCATCCACTATATTTGAATGATACCTAGATAAGGGTTAGTGAAACCTCGGTGGACTGATGTACAAGCCACTCCTTACAAGTGAGACAATGGTTTTCAGGTTAGTTATGAGTAGGAATCCCTCGACTTTGGGGATGTGGAGAGTTGTGAGTCCCTCTATTCACTCTTGTTTGAGAGGATGCATGTGGTGGATAGTTTAGAACAGTGTTCACAAAACTATCTTTAGTGATGAGGGGTTCCCTTATTCACATGGGTTGCTTTATCTTACACTACATGCAAGTTAATGATGAAATGAACTCTTTTTTTATAAACTATAGTCGGACTATGTATGATGTTATCGATGGTTCATGTTCTATAAGACGTACCATATGGAATGTTTGTGTTGTTCCCAATTGAGTGAATATCTTGGACGGGCTCCATCTATAATGGATTAGCTCTTGGAGTGTGTTCTCCTAGTTTTATGTTAGGGTTAGATCCTAGAAAGATAATATTATTACTGGTTTTGTGTTTAGGACCTCATGAGACATTGTTTCTGAGGCGAGTATATCTGGGTGATTTTTAGGTGATTTTTGGGAGTCCTTATAGTGTTTTCACATGTTGGGGTTGACACCATGTGTAGACCAATAAGACATTTCATTTATACCCAAGGATAGATTGATGTGGACTTTCCCTCTCAACTAGGTTTTCCACTAGTATGGTCAAGAAGACAGTTTACTTTCAGTTTCTCCATTTTTTGGAGGGATTTTGTGGTTTCTACTAAGTATTTTTATACGCACCCCTACAAGATATTCTCCCACACATGTTATGTGTCTTGTTCAGAACACAACCCTTTATATGGATTCCACATAGAACCCATGAATGTGTATCTTATTTTTCTTGAAAGACCATGGTTTTTTCTCGATCTTAGTCGAGGAACATTCCACTAGTTTTTGTTGACAGTTATCTCTTCCATCTGAGTAGGTTGGATGCTTTTATTGTATTCTTTATTGGACGTTATTTTTCTTATTTTTTACTTTTAGTACTTTTTTGTAATCATGTTGTGGTATATAGATGTATGCATACATTGGTTTCCCTTATTTTTTACATTTCATCATTTTGTGATCTTGAAGATGTGTGTGTGTGTGTGTGTGTGTGAATGTATTTAGTCAATGCCTCCCATGTTTGTGATGCGCCTTCTCGTTACAAGTCACAAACAATTGGACTATTGGAAGAGGGCTTTCGGAGTTGCGGCTCGGGCCCCTTCGGGTCAGGTCATGAGAGAGTTTTATCAAAGATATTCTCTTTGAACATGGTATTTATAGATTCTATATCAAGATTCCTCTGTGAAGATAGTCAGACAAGATTCTACCATGAGAAAGAAATGAAAATCTACCCCTTGATGAGGCTTTAGTATGGGGAACTAATTTTGTGGTGTTGCCATAGGGTGGTCTACTAGTGGATCTACCACTAGTTGAGCAGAAGGTTTTACCGAAAATTTATGCTAAGGATGTGTGTAGGATGAGTGAACTACATGACTTCCTGATGAAGAAACCTTTGATGTAATAGGTTGAATCATACCCCCCATGCAGTAGATAACTGGATCGAGGATGTCACATGAGTTTTCCACTTAGTGAGGATAACTCCTGATCATATGGTGGTCCTAGTAGTGATCTTTCTGTAGGGTTCATATAGACTATGTTGTAGTTTGGGGATATAGAATCATGATGAGGCAATACTCAGTTAGGATGAGTTTGAGTGAATCCTTAGGGTTGATTTTTACCCATTCATGTTGAGATTACTATGTATCCAGGAGCTTCTTTAGCTTCATCAAGGTATCTTGATAGTAGAAGATTTTTTGGAGAGGTTTAAAGTCATGTTTTTGTACTCCATGGATATGGTTTAGGACCTATTATTCATAGCTTGGGCCATTGAGTAGGGATTTCATTGAGATGTCAGGGCATATGTGATTACGCTATGCATTCCCACACATACAGGTGTGTTTGAGAGAGCTATGGTGGTGGAAGGATTCTTGTTAGAGGAACAGGTGAATGTGACCCATAATAGTGGTCATAAGGCTGAGGAATCTAGTAGAGAGCGAAGATGAAAGGTGTCAGGATCATGGCGTCGAAGGCATACCAATGCCTAGACACAAACACATGGGTCTCTATTGCAGGAGTATCACCGAGGATGAGATCAGCCATAAAATATTTGGTGTTACAGCTACAATGGTCAGGGACATCTCATTATATATTTTTTAACCCATTGTGATATTGAGAGGGATCCAGCTAGTGATCCTCCTTATAAGAGAATGAATTTGGATCATTGAGTTCTACAAGGTGGTGGATGAGGAAGATGATCTGGTAGAGCAGAAAGAGGTGGAAGGGAGTCTGAGGTATTTACACCACCACCCCTAGGTGGTTCATGTAAGGGTCAAGGAGCTGGAGGACATGGGAATGGACAACTGCAGGTCATGGAGGCATTTGATCTGGATTCCCCAAGGATGAAAGAATTATGCCATGTGTCCTTTCCAGATTATGCAGTTTCAATTGTTAGACACTATTGTGGGTATTCATTTCATTCTTCTAATGCTCGAGGATTAACCACGGTGACATGGGGCATCAATAGAACTCTATGTTGGTAGTTGAAACAGAGGGCCTAGTAATACCCATTGTGTGTTTGGGAGCCCTTTTTTTATTTTTAGTTACCTCATGTGTTTGGTGTCTGATTTTTACACAACAAGGTTGAGGAGGATGTGGTGCAGTTTGAGGCAGCTTTGAAATAATGAGGAAGGGGGATGCTTTCCACACCATGACACAATTTTGGGATGTAATCAAAACTGTGAGGGTGAGTCAGTGCTGCCCAAAGTGGGTAGCATTGAGGTGAAGTGGATGATATCCTCACAATTCCATGTTCAATATGATTGTATGTGATGAAATGTTAGAGAAGGTCTCAGCCCTGCCAGTAGAGTTTTTCCTACTCGAACCCATTTAAACATGGCTTCCCTAGAAGAGAGAGAGACTTTCTTAGAATCATTCCATAGTGGTAGAGTTAGACCAGATGATGTATCCATAGTATTTATTGGTTTCCTACCATCCATAGTCAGCTAGGATTCTACTAGTAAGTGTGGTAGTGTTTCTGTTTTGGTGATCTGGGATTTAGGTGGAGGTGTTTAGATGAAGGGTTTGGTAAGACCTGGTGTTTACTCTTGGGTATCAATGTTTTGTTTGGGAATACCATCACATTCTAAGAATGGACCCTAAAACATTCTTGAGGAGACTATTGTACATACCATACAAGGGTAGATATTTACTGTAGGGTTCTGTAAGTATCAACATCAGGATAGAGAGGTGGTGTGTAACACCCCGAGCTTCCATGATACGCTTCTCATTTAATAATGCAATAGCTTGCACGGTACGCAAGTTCGAGTTCTAACACACCGCGACTAATCAAAGTAGCAGTTATGAATAGTAATAACCACTTTTTAAAATTATAGAAATTTTATATTTCAAAATGGACTTCATTTTTTTATTCGTAATATTGAAATTATCCTAAGTTTAATTTTTTTTAACTTTCTGAGAACTTCCAATTTTTTATGAATAGTGAAAAATACTTAAAAACAACTTTTATAATAAAAGTATTTTATAGTGATAAATTATAGTATTTAGTGGTTTTAAAGTATAATTAGAATATATTTTTACCATTTTATCCAATGGTGGTCATTAGAATTAATTTAACATTGAAGTTGGACATAAACAATTGCCAATCATTTGATATAAATTGTTTCTTAAAAACACGCTATTTGTTGTGACAGAGGGAATTATTTATAAAATTAATTAATGCAACATATATGTTTGAAATTTTGTAAAAAAGACATCATTTTTGAATTCGGAATATCAATTATATCTTAGGGTGAAATTTTGGCATTGTTCTGAAAAACTTCAATTTTTGATGAATAGTTAAACCACTAAGTGGAAGTTAAATAACTGATTTTTCGTTTAAATGAAATTTTACCACTTCTGTGTTTTGAATTTCAAAAATCCGACATACATGGTTGTCATTAAGAAGTAAAATGTGGTTCAATGAGATTAAAATAATTTTTTGTGAATAGTAATTTTTATGTTCTTAATCGCGATTAGAGGTAATTAGTGTAGTTTATGGTAAAAATAATGTTTTAATAATATGAGATGAGCATGACACATGTCCTACCCTCATTGGATGTGTCATGTCCGACCAAGAAAATCCATGGGTCAACTTGGGGACCCCATGGATCCACTTTAGTTGGAAAATGACATAAATACCTTTTATTTAATGTTAAAGTAAAAAATGACACAAACATGAAATGTTTTACTAAAACAATTTTTAAATGGGGTTATACAAGTCATATTTTTGACTATAAATATTAATTGGAAAGCTAAAAATATTTCCTACATCATTGTAATTTTTTTATAATTTTTAGACACAAAATAAATTAAATTATTTATGACACCATGATGATGCAGTGATTACCTCATTAATTAACGATTTAAATAAAATGAAAAGATAATGTAAACTTCAAGGCATAAACTTGTCAAAAACCTATTTGATGAGTATATTTCGAACCCTTATCACCTTATCCTCGATTTATATAAGTTTGGGACCTTTAGAATCCGAAAATCATTGTATAATAATGTAAAATTTCCTTACTTTCCAAGAGTACCCCTCCTCTCCACTTATAAAAGGCCCCCACCTCTACCACCTCATTCACACTTTCAAGCCATTTGGATCGGCCAACCTCTGCCCAAATACTCTCCCAACTTCCCCCTATTACTCCTAGAAGCCTCACTTTGTTCAGAAATCTTCCCAAGGAAGCCTTTGGCTCAAATCAAAAAGAGTTACCCGATTTTGAGGTAATGTATTCTCTAATGTTGTTTTGTATTATTTTTCTTCTCCAACCCCCTAAACTATTTTTATTAATTTCTTTTGTAACAACACCAGTATCCATAATATAATAGGATGTTGTTATAAAAAGGATACGATCTAAACTGACACACACCTAGATCTAATGGTTAAAGAACATACAGTTTCTGTGGATGGCGAATTTCTGCCTCACGAAACGATGATTGTTCAACAGTCATATAACACCTTCAAAGGTGGCCATTAAGATGTCAATATATTTATATGTGATATATAATATGTTTATGTTTTAATTATGCTTCTGTATTTCTCATTTATGGCATACTTTATGATTTCCATTATGGGTAAAACGTGATAATTTCATTTTAGGAAGTGCGGACTACCGCCCCCTCAAAGTGATTTGAATCGTTAATGCCATATGTGGGATGTATAAAGGATGGAGTAAATGGTATTATAAAATATATTATACTGGAATTATATTATACATTTATATCATTATGATTTCATTCCATTAAATACGAAATAGAAATGAAAGTAGTGTTCATGCGTACGTACGGCTTACCGTCTCCATGAACGGTGCATTTCATTTCTTACCTCTAAATGTTACGTAATATTATAAATGAATGTATATACTGGATATATATGATATATATGAAATATAAATCATGAATATAATTCTGGAGATAATGGATATTCTACCACATAAACAACTTGTGATTATAAGAAGTTTATTGTTGACTCAAGTACCAAAGATCGACAAAATGACCGTTATTAACTTAAATAATTACATAATGATCATATCATTGTAATAAGTGATATAAAAAGGATAATGAAATTGAAAATTTTTCATAATATGGTATATATTAACTCTACTTTATTATTCAGGAGGTTAAAGAACGTTTGAGTCAAGTCAGACACGAGGTAAGGGAACTTCTTAACCAAATTTCTATTCTTTGGGTTAATCTCCTACTTTCAAATTATGACATGATATTATTATGTCCTATCTTGTATTTTTACATTATTTATGTGTACATATAGTTAATACAAATTATAGATGTACTTTATTTAAAAAAATGATCTTTTTAAGGATTTCGTCTCAATCCCCTTTCATTGAGGCATATTTGGTTTTATACACAACTTTCTTTTATACGGTGTATAAACCCCTTTGACTTTTATGTTTATTCAAAAGGATTCTTTTTTATACGAAGCGTTTTGCTAAACGACAAAAGGGAATGTTTTTCTTTCCGTACTTATGCGGCGACAACGACTTCTCCGCCGCCGTGGCCATTATTTGAGTTTCGGCTTCCTCTACAAGCCATCATTTTTTTAATGAAAAATAAATAAAAAGTTTTAACTTTCTTTTATTTTGGTATTGAAAATGGTTTTGAAAGTGTGTTTATTATATCAATGTGGGGTATTGATATCTTGTGATTGAAATGTGGAAATGTTATGTTTCCTTTATGCATGTTTTATGAGATACGATTATGTTATAGTTAATGATATGTTTAAACCTATTCATATGAGGAATGTATTGGACTTAATATGTGATGGGTGGAGCATGCTATAGATCCTCGATGCATCGGTAGGTCTCATGAGACAACTAGACGTGGAATTGGCCGAGGACCTTTCCCAATTTGATTTATAGTTTTGGCCGAGGCCTTAATCATTTTAGACGTCTTGGCCGAGGCCTTGACAAAATGTTTCAGAATGTCTGGAATTATACATTCCCTCATTATGAAAGTGGTTATTGATATTGTATGTGATTATTCGACCAGTAGAATATCCATGTGAATAAGTTAATGGAATTATCTCATTTTACTTTTGCCATATTATGTTGAAGTTCATGTTTAAAAGGATTTTGTTTTATTTATACATTGAATTAATTGTTAATGTTTATTTATGAAAGCTTTTGCAATATTGTTATCCTTACAGAGCATCTGAGCTCACCCCTTTCAATGTTTTAATATTTTCCAGGATGTGAAGAAGTATTTTATGAATGACCTGCAGGGATAGTCAGAAGAGGATATGAGTGTGGACTATGAAGAATTTGTTATTAGTTTTCCACTTTATGATGTAATGTAACATTTATGAATGTATCTAGTGTTTCCAAGGCTAATAAACTAATTGGTCTTTCGAGACTTGATCTTTGGTGATCATGCCAATGTTACGAAGTAATGCACTGACTCTGGGTAACTGGGGTCCGGGCGTTACAGTTGGTATTAGAGGCAGTTTAGTACTAACCTTGGAAGCTAGATTTAGATAAACTTTGATTAGAGAACATAGCCCAAAGATAGACTTTGATGATTAGTATAGAAGAACTTCCTAGAATTTTGTTATTGTAGAGATTTTGTGAGTTTTCCGAGCAATACATCCCTATCTGGATACGAGAAGTTAGAGGCGGCTTTGGAACAGATGTACCTAGGGGTAAAACCCGAAAACACCGCTTTGATCTAGACTCGAACGGGAACTGGTGCACGACAATGGGCCTTGCTGCACTCTTGGTTACGACACTCCCGGGGGATATGCTTAGGATAATTCTCGTTTTCTTTACAAACCACTATGAACGGTTATGAGTATATACTTCCTCAAAGAAAACCTTTTTATGATTATGGATTATATCCATAAGTTGTTCAATTTATGTTAAGTATTTTATAAGTATGGAATTATTTATTTTGATTCATAAACTAATCTAGTTTATGCCATTATTTAGAAATGGCACCTAGTGGAAGGAATGGAAACCGTATCAATGCACGCACTCCGTGTAGGGATTTCCCTCCTGCTCAAGATAATTATTGTGGATCTGGAGATACAATTGGTGATTATCAACTTATTACCATACTGGGACAACTCACTCAAGTTATGAATAATAACCTTACTCGTATGGATCACCCTAATCCGCAACATTGAGGATCAATGTTAGACCGCTTCATGAGGAAACAACCACCAACATTTAATGGGGGTAAAAATCCATTAGTAGCTGAGGAATGGATAAACTCCTTAGGGAAAATATTCCATGCCTTGGGGAGTAGCGAAAGGGAGAAGGTTGTCATGGCAGTTTACAGCCTCACTGAAGATGCCGATCAGTGGTGGTCGCTGATTCAAAACACAAAGGAAGATGTTGACGTATCAAATATGGAATGGAGGGTGTTCAAAGAGCTTTTCCTAGAAAAATACTATCCTCGTGACCATCGAGCAGATATGGAAAGGCGATTTCTGATTCTGAGGAAGAAGGAGGATGAGAATGTCGCAAAGTATGAGGCTAACTTTACAATGTTAGCGAGGCATGCTGCCGATTATATACGTAACCCAAGGAGGAATATTGATCGTTTCTTTTATGGGTTAAAACCATTTCTCCATCGAGCTTTAGTATCACAATCCTTCTCATCATACGAAGATATTGTCTCGTGTGCTATCAAGACAGAAAAGGAATTCTCTAAGTCTTATGACAACAAAGTAAAGCAAGATAGGAAGAGAACGGTGGAACAAGAGACAGATAAAGGGGAAAAGGGAAAGAAGGATTTTCCATTATGTGATAATTGTGGGAAGAATCACCCTGGTACTTGCCTAAAAGGAATGGGAGTTTGTTATAAATGTGGAGAAAAAGGTCACCAGGCACGTGATTGCAAGAGAAAGAAAGAGGCTATCAATGTTGAATGCTACAATTGTAGGGAAATGGGGCATTATGAAAATGAATGTCCTAAGCATCAGGGAAACATACCTCAGAAAAGGCCAAGGGATCAAGGAAAATCTTATGATGATACTACAGTTGAAGCAGAATAATTAATGTATTGGTGCTTTTGGACTCATGGATTATATTCTGGTTATAAGAATAATGTGATATATTATATAAGGATTTTACTTTAGTACTTTTTGATTTCAGTAAGGTTTTAATATGATGAAGGTAATTATATTTTTAGTATGTGACAATAAGAGAAACATTAATTTGTTTGGGGAATCTGATAAATTGATTTTGGAATTAAGAGACCTTTTAGAGAAAGTCTGGAAAGAGGTATTTTGGATAACTATAAAGGTTGGAGTGGATTAAGATGATCTTTGGATAATACTGTTTAAGATTAAAAAATTTATGAAGATTATTTTTGGAATATTATAATACTATAGTTTTAGGAAAAGGACAACCTACAGGGTGGGGCATAACCCGTCGCGTCGGACAAAGCTGCAGGAATCGAACCCACAATCATAGTGCGACAGGCCTTTATTTCCTACCACTAGCCTACAGGAAGCCCCTGGTTATTACAAAATAATTTTACTAATCTAAATGGTATGTGTTAACATTTGGAACCTTATATAATTTGGATAAGCATAATATTTTTGAGTTCTATTATCTTTTTGAGTGAAAGATGAGTTGAAGGTTGAAACTCTAATTGTCAAGCATAAATATATATATACCTATCTCTTATTCAATGAATGAATTAATTCTTAAACTTTAGTAAGGGGATATTAAAACAAAAAAATGTGTAATCCTAATACCTTATGTCTTGTTGAACTGATGATATTTTAAATCAACATAGATTGAAGGCATTGAGGCCCTTAATTTGACAGTTGATTGTGATTGATGACCTCAATCACTCCCTACAAATATTTACGTTTTTCCTCCAATTATATGTCCTTAATTGCCACCAATGTTCTTCTAATCGAGATCATAATTGCGTGGTGACTTTTTCATTTCCCTTTCCCTCTTATTAAGGCTAAATTTTATTAATCTTATTTCCGATGTGGGTTTTCCACAAAGGTATTTTCTATTTTCAAACTTTTATTTTAAATGAAAAATTTCAAATTCCGAGGACGCAATTTATTGAAGGAGGGGAGAATGTAACACCCCGAGCTTCCATGATACGCTTCTCATTTAATAATGCAATAGATTGCATGGTACGCAAGTTTGAGTTCTAACACACCGCGACTAATCAAAGTAGCCGTTATGAATAGTAATAACCACTTTCTAAAATTATAGAAATTTTATATTTCAAAATGGACTTCATTTTTGTATTCGTAATATTGAAATTATCCTAAGTTTAATTTTTTGTAAATTTCTGAGAACTTCCAATTTTTTATGAATAGTGAAAAATACTTAAAAACAACTTTTTTAATCAAAGTATTTTATAGTGATAAATTATAGTATTGAGTGGTTTTAAAGTATAATTAGAATATATTTTTACCATTTTATCCAATGGTGGTCATTAGAATTAATTTAACATTGAAGTTGGACATAAACAATTGCCAATCTTTTGATATAAATTGATTCTTAAAAACACGCTATTTGTTGTGAAAGCGGGAATTAATTATAAAATTAATTAATGCAACTTATATGTTTGAAATTTTGTAAAATAGACATCATTTTTGAATTCGGAATATCAATTATATCTTAGGGTGAAATTTTGGCATTGTTCTGAAAAACATCAATTTTTGATGAATAGTGAAACCACTAAGTGGAAGTTAAATAACTGATTTTTCATTTAAATGAAATTTTACCACTTCTGTGTTTTGAACTTCAAAAATATGACATACATGGTTGTCATTAAGAATTTAAATGTTGTTCAATGATATTAAAATAATTTTTGGTGAATAGTAATTTTTAAGTTCTTAATCGCGATTAGAGGTAATTAGTGTAGTTTAAGGTAAAAATAATGTTTTAATAATATGAGATGAGCATGACACATGTCCTACCCTCATTTTATGTGTCATGGCCGACCAATAAAATCCATGGGTCAACTTGGGGACCCCATGGAGCCACTTTAGTTGGAAAATGACAAAAATACCTTTTATTTAATGTTAAAGTAAAAAATGACACAAACATGAAATGTTTTACTAAAACAATTTTTAAATGGGGTTATACAAGTCATATTTTTGACTATAAATAGTCATTGGAAAGATAAAAAGATATCCTACATCATAGTATTTTTTTTATAATTTTTAGACATTATATAATTTAAATTATTTATGACACCATGATGATGCAGTGATTACCTCATTAATTAAGGATTTAAATAAAATGAAAAGATAATGTAAAATCCAAGACTTACACTTGTCAAAAACCTATTGGATGAGTAGATTTCGAACTCTTATCACCTTATCCTCGAATTATATAAGTTTGGGACCTTTATAATCCGAAAAGCATTGTATAATAATGGAAACTTTCATTACTTTCCAAGAGTGCCCCTCCTCTCCACTTATAAAAGGCCCCCACCTCTACCACCTAATTCACACTTTCAATCCATTTGGCTCGGCCAAACTCTGCCCAAATACTCTCAAAAATTCCCCCTATTACTCCTAGAAGCCTCACTTTGGGCATAACGCTTCCCAAGGAAGCCTTTGTCTCAAATCAAAAAGAGTTACCCGATTTTGAGGTAATGTCTTTTCTAATGTTGTTTTGTTTTATTTTTCTTCTCCAACCCCCTAAACTCTTTTTATTCATTTCATTTGTAACAAAACCAGTATCCTAAATTTACTAGGATGTTGTTATAAGAAGGATTCAAGCTACACTTACACACACCTATATCTAATGGTTAAAAAACATACAGTTTCTGTGGATGGCGAATTTCTGGCTCACGAAACGATGATTGTTCAACACTCATATAACACCTTCAAAGGTGGCCATTAATATGTAACTATATTTATATATGATATATAATATGTTTATGTTTTACTTATGCTTCTGTATTTCTCATTTATGGCATACTTTATGATTTCCATTATGGGTAAAACGCGATAATTTCATTTTAGGAAGTGCGGACTACCGCCCCCTCAAAGTGATTTGAATCGTTAATGCCATATGTGGAATGTATAAAGGATGGAGTAAATAGTATTATACACTATATTATACTGGAATTATATTATACATTTATATCATTATGATTTCATTCCATTAAATACGAAATAGAAATGAAAGTAGCCTTCATGCGTACGTACGACTTACCGTCTCCATGAACTGTGCATTTCATTTCTTACCTCTATATGTTATGTAATATTATAAATGAATGTATATACTGGATATATATGATATATATGACATCTAAATCATGAATATAATTCTGGAGATAATGGATATTCTACCACATAAACAACTTGTGATTATAAGAAGTTTATTGTTGACTCAAGTACCAAAGATTGACAAAACGACCGTTATTAACTTTAATAATTACATAATGATCATATCATTGTAACAAGTGATATAAAAAGGATAATGAAATTGAAAATGGTTCTTAATAAGGTATATATTAACTCTAGTTTATTATTCAGGAATTTAATGAACGGTTGAGTCAAGTCAGACACGAGGTAAGGGAACTTCTTAACCCAATTTCTATTCTTTGGGTTAATCTCCTACTTTCAAATTATGTCATGATATTATTATGTCCTATCTTTTATTTTTACATTATTTATCTGTACTTATACTTTATACACATTATAGATGTACTTTATTTAAAAAAATGATCTTTTTAAGGACTTCGTCTCAATCCCCTTTCATTTAGGCATATTTGGTTTTATACCCAACTTTCTTTTATACGGTGTATAAACCCCTTTGACTTTTACGTTTATTCAAAAGGAATCTTTTTTATACGAAGCATTTTTCTAAACAACAAAAGGGAATGTTCTTCTTTTCGTACTTATGTGGCGACAACGACTTCTCCGCCGCCGTGACCATTATTTGAGTTTCGGCTTCCTCTACAAGCCATCATTTTTTTTAATGAAAAATAAATACAATGTTTTAACTTTCTTTTATTTTGGTATTGAAAATGGTTTTGAATGCGTTTTTATTATATCAATGTGTTGTATTGATATCTTGTGATTGAAATGTGGAAATGTTATGTTTCTTTGATGCATGTTTTATGAGATACGATTATTTTATGGTTTATGATATGTTTAAACCTATTCATATGAGGAATGTATTGGACTTAATAAGTGACGGGTGGAGCCCGCTATAGCTCCTCGATGCATCGGTAGGTCTCATGAGACAACTATACATGGAATTGGCCGAGGCCCTTTCCCAATTTTATTTATGGTTTTGGCCGAGGCCTTAATCATTTTAGACGTCTTGGTCGAGGCCTTGACAAAATGTTTCAGAATGTCTGGCATTATACATTCCCTCATTATGAAAGTGGTTATTGATATTGCATGTGATTATTCGACTAGTAGAATATCCATGTGAATAAGTAAATGGCATTATCTAATTTTACTTTTGCCATATTATGTTAAAGTTCATGTTTAAAAGGCTTTTGTTTTATTTATACATTTCCTTAATTGTTAATGTTTATTTATGAAAGCTTCCGCAATATTGTTATCCTTACCGAGCATCTGAGATCACCCCTTTCAATGTTTTAATATTTTCCAGGTTGTGAAGAAGTATTTTATGAATGACCTGCAGGGATAGTCAGAAGAGGATATGAGTGTGGACTATGAAGACTTTGTTATTAGTTTTTCACTTTATGATGTAATGTAACATTTATGAATGTATCTAGTGTTTTCAAGGATACTAAACTAATCGGTATTTCGAGACTTGATCTTTTGTGATCATGCCAATGTTACGAAGTAATGCACCGACTCTGGGTAGGTGGGGTCAGGGTGTTACATGGTGTACCACTAAACCCTATGATTATAGATGTACCATAGTGCATGTTGTTTTCCCACCTATCATAACTTAGGATACATGTTCACTTTTTTAATGATGTTGTCCTGGTAGAACGTGGACATAAGAGTGGTATGATATTGTTGGTTCCTCCGTGTGGGTGCCAATAAGATGAATAGGAACCCTTATTGAGCTTCATGGTGTGGAAGTCCAGTGTGGTGCTCAGTTTCACCCCATGTACATAGTATTTTGATTATTGGGGATGAAAAGCCCTAACGTGGGTATAATGTAATGACTCGGGTTCTGACATGAAGGACTTCATAATATTTCAGAGAATATTTCCAAAGTTAAGTGATGAGTCAGCATAGAAATATTTGGCCTGGGGAGCCTCGGTGCGACTATATTAAAAATAATAAATTAATTTCTATAGCATTTCTTATGTTTTTCTTGAAATGTAATTAACTCCTTTTTAGTGTCTCAGATCATATTTTGGAGATTGTGGTTGATTCTAGAAGGTCATCCTTACCCCAGGCGCGAGCTAAGGTCGTTTTCACTAAGAGTTGTGATCGGGGGATGTTTTGGGGGGCATGGTGTTAAAAGGGGAATTAATTGGTTTGATTTTATTAAACCTAAATAAATCATCCCCAAATTTTTCACACATGACATAAGAGGAGTGAATCCTCATCCCCTATTCTTCTATAATTTATATATGAATGAAACTTCTGCCGAATTGAAGCCACGATGTCTTATTGATCTCTTTTTCATACGAAAATAGACACCATATCGAGAACCAGAATTATCAGGGAATTATTATTGATCAAAATATTTGTATTTTTGAAAATCAAGTATGAGTATTTTAGTTTTTCCCTATTCCCCTTTTGTTTGGAATTATTATAAGTTTAGAGATCCCTATTGTAATTGTTGTTGATCCCTGCTTGGTAGATCAATGGGTTTTGGTTTGAATTGTGGTGAATCAAAGGGGTTTTCTAGTGATTAACAACAAGAATAACCATCTACATGGTTTATATTTTAGTGACACCTACCATGTATCTCAACCTATTTGGGGAATATGAGATTCTAGGACTACACATCGTGTATAGGGGTTACACGCTGTGTAGTGCCATAAACCATGTGACCATGGGACATGGCTTCAGATATCCATTTGAAAAGAACTGTTCATTTACTAACATACTATTAAGATAATCAGACATGAGGTCTATTCAAGGACATAGGAAAACTACATATGTAGGAGGAAATATATCTAAACACACAATGTAGTGTGGGATCCATGATATGTGGAGGAAACAGTTAGTCGGTCCGTGTAGAAGAGGGACATGACTAGGGGAAGAGAGATGAGGGAAAAGGAGTGTACCTCATATACACATCGTGTACCCCTACATGGGTTGGCACTCATGTGGAAAATATACATGATCAAGTTCCTACGAAACCGTACATTCTGGATGTGCCTTGGTGCACACTGTGTACTACTAGGAGATCCTTTGGGGATCTTCCACCTTCTATATCTTCATATCTAGGGCTCTGATTTAGAATTGTGAGTAATATATTATGATTGTTTTCCACGTATTATGTCATGGTGGCCTCTATTACATCTTAATAGAATTGAGGTGACATGAATCAAGAAATATCCATTTGGAGTGGTATTGAGCTGTTGATGGAGATCAGTGTGGTTCCTATAGAGAGACACTAGGACTGTTACTCCCTGGATGTAATAGGGTGTGGGTTTTCTTTTACCTCTATGATTTATAATATATGTGACTCCCCACATCATGGGAATAGGATCATTACCTTTGTGTAGTTTTCTCTAAGGGTGTTACTCCCCTGGTGTAAAAGGGTGTGGGTTTCTCCATGAAATTAGTGTATGTAGAGTTGGTACTCCCCTATTGGACTAAGGAGCGAGTCATCTATCTGTGGAGTCATTACTCACCTTTTGGGCCAGTGTGTGGGTCCTCCATATATGACATATGGACATAGTGGGTAATCACTTACTTGGTAGGGATCATGTCCTCTATTATAGGAGTCGGTACTCCCCTTCCATTTCAGGGCCCAGGTCCTCCATACTTGTTGTTTTAGGAGAGACTGTACTCTAATGTCGTGTCATGGAGTGGATCTTCTTGATTGGGGTTGGCACTCCCTTGATGTGTCAGGACATAGTTCCCCTGTAGTGAATGAGTAGGTAGAGCTAGTACTCACCTATCCAACTAGGGTGTGGGTCCTCTATCCAAATAGTGGCACTCCCCTATTGGGTTAGGGTGTATGTCCTCGAATTACGATGTCGTAATCTTCTATCATATCTAGGTGAGGTTCCCTCATGAATAATACTCCCATGTTTGATCTGGGCATGGGTCTTGACATACAAAGTAGTACTCCCTCATCTCTGAGTAGCAGTGGGTAGAAGTCCCTTTGTTGATATTGGAGCTCCCTCGGTTGTGGGATACTGTTATGAGGAGTGTTCCCATACACTAGATATGAATGATATATAGGTAGGGGTTAGTTCCCCCTCTATGTATTGAGGTGTGGGAAACTTTTTAAAAGAGTGAAATAAGGATTTCTTGTTAGTTGGGAGGAGCACTCCATCATCTATTGGGTATTGGAGAGGCGTTATCCCCTCTATTCTCTCTTTTTAGAGAGGATGCACGTGGTGCATTGTCTGGAGCAGTGTTCCCTCAACTGTTTGTTGTGGTGATGGGTAGGCCTCTTCACATGAGATTCATTTGCTTGTACTAGGTTTGATTTAATGATGTTAGGACCTCTAGTGATAGGAACTAGAGTTAGACCTAGTAAAATGTTCCAATGGAAAACGTTCTCTTTGGCATACCATTATGAATGGTAGAGTTGTTCCTGATGGATTTCATCTCTTAGACAGGTTCCATATGGGATGTATAATCTCTCTGACTACATTCTCTTGGCTTTATGTTACTATCAGATCATATAAATATAATCTTATATCTACTTTTGAGGTTAGGACCTCATGATAATTAGTGTCTGAGATGAGTATATTTGGGTGATTTTTGGGAATCATGTGGTGCTTCCACTTGTCAGGGTTGACACCCTGGGTAGACTGAGATGACTTGTTGTGTACAACTAAGGATTCTTATAGATGGATTTTCTCTCTCAATTGGGTTTCCCTCTAGCTAGGTCGAGTGGAACATTTCCTTTCAGTTTCTACCATTCTCTTTTGTTTTTTGTGGAACCAACTTAGTATTTTTGTACTCACCCCTGCCGGGTTTTTTCATTCACATTTTTGTGTCTTGTGTAGACCATATGACTTTCTAGGGAGTCCATGGTAGACTGAATGAAGGCTTATCATGGTGAGATAGACAGACTAAGGTTTTTACTAGAGTATCGATGAGGATATTTCCAACAATTTCAGTTGACAGTGATCCCCTATTTCTAAGAAGGTTGGATTCTATTACAGTTTTCTTTGGTGGGAATTTCTTTTCCTTTTTTTCTCTTTTAGTACTTTTGTTGTACTATGGTTTTAGGGTGTAGATGTATTCATTCATTAGTTACCTTTTATACCTTTTCATTATTTTGTGTGCTAGGAGATGTGTGTGGGCATGTGTGTCATTACATTGAAAATGCCACACACATTAGTGGTATTCATTCTCGGTGCTAGTCAGGACCCCCTAGCCTATTGTAGGCGGGCTTAGAGAGTTGTGGAAGGAGCCCTTTCGGGTTGGTTCATGATAATCCTTAAGGAGGATAAAGGCATAATTATTTATATAATACTAAAAATGAACTAGAAAAGGTTTTTATGATAAATTCAGTGATTTTATAAAAATACATGGGTCCTCAAATATTTTATGGAGTATACTTCAATATGGGTATCAAAAATTCCCTTGAATTAGGTTTTCTAAAAGAGTGAAATTGAGAAGGGATCTTTCTAAAGCATATAACTCCCCCTTAAAAATATGAATAGGAAAAAATAAATATATGTAGTACCTATAAAAATAATATAGGTTAATTATATATGAATAATGGAGATATATATGTTTTCAAGGATCTAGAAAGAGTAACCCAATGTAAATATGGAGGTTCGAAGAGATCCCTTGACATATGTTTGAATGACTTATGCAGTTGCACATAATGCCCTAAACAATAAAAATTGATTAATTAATTAAATAATTTATAACTGAATAATCATTTATTTTATTTATTATAACTATATTATGTTCATTTATGGTCAATTTGATAAGTTAAAAGGCTCACTGTTTTCAATCTAGGAGTGTTTATTTCAAGCTTTCTTGGATGGTTCATGTGTATATAATTATGGAAGTTATTTTAAAATTGAAATGATATTGGAGAAGTGAAATAAAATAGTATTAATGCAGTTATATAAGTATAAATTGTCTCTTGTGTCATTTTTTCGGACATGAGGTTGATTTATTTGATAGAACATTAATGTTAAATGTTAAGATTATTTTTTCAGTTCTTATTATCATCACAAATTAGTTTAATTTTATTTAATATTGTATCCATTTATTAGTTCTAGAACATTAAATTAGTTTTAATACACATATTTTAATATTATTTATCTATAATAACTGTTTTATGAACATCCTTAATGATAGTGAGGCAAAAAATAATACACATTATCCATTGAGACGGTTAAATGCCTTCATTTGGACAATGTGTTCCTTTCATTGAATAGGGGGAGATGAGAAAAATGGCGGGATAAAAAATATTCCATTTGAGATATAAATTTAGATTATATAATTGAAATTGGAGATAATATTATTTAATGGATGAAAATGGTGAGGAGAAGTTAGAAGAAGTAAAGAAATTAAAATTTATGGTTTGAGAATGTTACGTCTTCAATATCACCGCTTTAAAAGATCCATTGAAAAACATGGAATTTTTATTTGGTTGATACCAACAGCACTTGGAGATGATATGAGTGGGAAATATAGTGTTTTCACAAATTTTGGTTATATTAAATCCTTGGAATGTGTGAGTAGAAGGGGTGATGAGTTGTGGTAATTATAAGTGGAAGAGAAGGGTTGTGTTGAGTTTCTCAAAATATTAAAATATAATAAGCCTATTTTAGAGAAAAATGATTCTAAATGGACTTTAAATTCATAGGGTATGAAATTTTGAAACATATATTATCCCATTAGTGTTTAATTAATATTTTTATTATTTTTAATTAATTTTACTAAACTATTGTATTCATGAAATATAATTATTGTCTAATTTGATATAATTCATTACTTTTACTATAAAAACAACAATAAAATTAGTCAAATTCAAACCAACAATTTTATTATGACCTAAAAATGTCATGATAATTTATATAATTCATGGATCATCTTAAATATCCCAAATTAAATTTATTTTCATATTTTTAATATCATTTATTTTTTTAGTTTTCATTTATTTAATAATTATATCATCATTATTTTATAAGAATTTAAGGGAATTGTTTATCAACAAAAATTTAATTATAAATTTCCATTATGTAGACAATCATTTTAAAGGTAAAAATACTATTTATGGTCTGACATATCTTCTGTATAGCGACCTATTAAAAAAATCATACTTATTAAAAATAATAGTCTATCATCTTTGACATTCATTAAATAAAATACTATAAGGGTCATAATGTAAACCAAGTGTTTCCCAAAGATCATAAATTTGACACAATGCTTTTGATGGTAAAATAATACATATATCATAAAATTGGGAATAGTTTTAGGGTAATTATAAAGTCCTCATCATAGTATTTTTATTCTTCATTACCCGATTTAAATGTTACCATAGCTAAAATATTTAATAAGGATACCATGTATATTGATGAAAAATTAAAGGATTATCCAAAATAAATTTGGACACGATAATAATAAATATAGAATATATTTTTTAAAATTTATATCATAGAATTTATAAAATTTAATATAAATTTAAACGATTAATATGCAACGAAAAAACTTTTCCCAGAAAAATGCCAATTTCAAATATACTCTGTTTTTATACTAAATTCATGTATTAAATAAATATAAAACTATAATTGAATTATATTAAATCATATTTAAATAGATAAATTAAAAATAAATCTAAAAAATAATTTTACATTATAAAATCATTAAAAATAAAATAGAGTTTTCAACAAAAAATAAAATTTTCCACTATTTGTTGAAACATAAATATTTTTAGAAAGCTCTCAAATAATAATCCAAAGATAAGTTTTTTTATTTTTCATTCAATAGTGAAATTTATTTTTTCAAATAATTTTTCTAAAATATTAAAAATTATTTACATTTTATTATCATATAATGAAATAAATTTTTTTTCAATAAAATATAATTTTGAATAATAAAACAAAATAAATAAAAATTAAGTTTTATTTATAAAGTATTTATAAATAAATATTTCTCATAATATGTTTATTCTTATTCATACCCACCAATTCAATTTCTAGGTTGTAACATTATTGTTGAAATAAGAATATTTTAATAGTATATCATGGTTTTTTAAATTCGGTGATGCATGAAACACAGGCTACAAATGAAATAGAATTATTTAAAGAGAAATATTTCATAAAAATACCAAGGTATTAAATTCTTCCCCCTTAGTAAATTTATCCCCCAAGATTTCAATATAAAAAAATATGGTGAAAATGGGTGTGGTTACTTCTGTTTTAGCACTTCCTATAGTTCCTAGGTTTCCTATTCATATTTATGGTTCCTCCATATTACTTTAACTAGGTGAGTGGTATTTTTTTGAATATTTCATTACATCTGTGACCCAATATCTTCACTATATTCTCCTCATAATAAATATCATTTTTGAGTTTTACCACCTCTGAATTCAGTACATCTGAGAGATCTAGTATGTACTTCTTCATGAGGGGTACATGGACTACATCATGTCCTTAAGAAAAGGTTAGTGGAAGTGCTAGTTAATATTCCACACTTGTGATTTGATCAAGAATATAAAGGGGACCAATATACCTGGGATTTAGATTTCCCTTTTTCCAAATCACATTACTCTATTCCTTGGAGATTTTTGGAGGAATACCATATATATATCCTTAAATTATAAGTAATTTCGATGATTGTCTGCATAGCACTTTTGTCGACATTGGGAAGCCCTGATGTTTTGATGAATGTTCTTCACCTTTTCAACCATTTCCTCAACTATTTTATGTTCTTATAGCTTAGGGTCTAAAATTTCATCCTCGTATAAAGGTGTTCTACACCTATACTCATAAAGGGATTGATATGTATCCATTTGGTTTCCTATGTTAAAACTTTTGTGGTAAGAGAACTCATCCAGTAGAAGATGTTGATTCCATCTTCCATTGAAGTTCATTGAGAATTATATCAATGTAGAATCCAATGACTTAATGGTCTTATGAAACTGGAAATTAATTTTAGGATGATAATCTATACATATGTTCATCTCAATGTTTATAGCATGTTGGATAATTTTCTAGAACATTATAGTAAATCTCAAATATTGATCATATACAATTGTTAATTATACTCCATAAATCCTCACCACTTTTAGTATGTATATACATTAAATTTCATCAAGTGATAAGTCCTCTTGAATTTCTATAATGCGAGTTTTCCTAATAAGATGATCCTTAACAACTAATATAGAATTATTTTCTATCGAGGTATTTAGAATTATTATGAAAACGTCCATAGTGATGTCCTCACATTTTCATGCTATCAAAGATAATTATTGAATCATACCCATATAATTTTTCCATTCATCCTCCACTTTCTGACATTCCAGAAACATTGATGGATATTCAGTGATCCCTACCTTCATATTTCCCCACCAATAGTTCCCTCGGAGATATAGATATATTTTTTATCTCTTGGTGGATGCAGACAGAATAGATATGTGCATCATTAAAAATCTACCACTTTATCTCATAATTTTAATGTACACACATTCAAGACCCAAGTCGTAGGACTCTATTATCATTAATATTGACCAATGTGTATTTCCCATTTATGTTTATTTCCACCTTCTTCTGAATTTCCGCATCATTTCTTTGATTATCATTTATCTTCTATGTAAGGGATGGTTGAGCCATAATTTGAGAAATAAATAATTTTGTTACTTACCTTATGATTCTAATGTAAATCCTTTTTATGTGTATAAATTTTGAATCATTATTAATGATCACAATTGAAAAAACTCCATAATAAATTATACTTATAGGATCTTCAACATTGTTTCATTTTCTAAGTGGGAAGTGGATTGATTAGTCATGATTATTTATAAGAAAAAACCACATTCCCTAATGAATATTATGATCTTTCTTTATAAATATCAATTTGTGTCTCTTTTAATCATTATATATCTCAAATTTCTCCTCATAAAGATAATTTTATAATATTTTCAAAGTGAAGATCATAGCATCCAACTCCAGATCATGTGTGGGATATTTATTTTTCATAAAAATTCATCTTCCATGAAATTTACTATATTATATAATAATTTTTCATCATTACACATCCTAATACCTTCTTTTATACATCGATATACACCATGAAGAGTTCATCACCTATGGGTAGTGTAAATATTATTATAGTGGTAGGCCTATTTTTGACTCTGTAAAGATGTATTTTCATTCACTATCCCAAAAAATATTTATGTTCTTCCATGTCATCATGGTTAGTGGGTTTTACGATTTTGAGGTGTTCCTCATAAATCATTGGTAATTACAATATAGACCGATAAAATAATAGATCTCTGTTATAGATGGTGTCCTATTCTATTCCGAAATTCCCTTTTTCTTAGAAGGGTCCATATATATCCCTTGGTTGTGATAACATGCCGCAATAATGATACATAATCTATATAGAAATTGCATTTACTATACATTGAATATAGTTTATTCCTTCACAATGACTTTAGAACTATATTCAACTGTTACTCCAGCTCTTCCATTCTCTTAGAGTATATCAAAATACCATCTATAGTGACTACCAAAAAACATTCAATGTAATATCAGAACACTATATTCATTATGTCTAAAAATATTTTGGGAGCATTAGTTATCCATATAAGAATTAATATGAACATGTAGTGTCCATATATTTTTTGAAATGTGATCTTGGGAATACCTTCCTTCTTCACTATTAATTGGTGATATCCCAAATAAAGGACCACCTTAGAGAAATACTTACCATCATGTTGTTGATTTAATGTGTCATCAATCCACAGAAGGGGATAATTCTCCATTATTGTGATTTTGTAGAGATCGTGATAATCAATTCATAAGCCTAGTGATCCATGATTCTTCTTGATGAAGAGGAATGATTCACCACAGGGTGAAAATCATTGTCCAAATTCTCTTGTAACTTCTTCATCAGTTCTTGAGAATCAATAGTTACCATCTTATAATGACAATTTAATATGTATAATGATCGCGTTAAAATATAAATTTAGAAAATAACCTATCGGTCAGGTGGAATAATGGGAAATTATTTTGGGTAACCATAAGTTTAGTCCCTCACAATGGACATGTCTTCAAGCATAATCATAACCTTTTCAACAACCATTTGATATACATATGATTTCTCCAATAGATATAACATCCACAGATGAGTTAAAGATTCTAAGGGATATTAATCATCCTCCTAGCTCTTATAGAGAATTAGAGGATGCCTTTGGATGGGATGAGTGATGTCCCTTCTCATGAAATTTGACATTTAATTTGTTTAAAGATATCCAATCCAAGCCTAATATGAAATCAAACTCCCCCAAATTATGTAGGACGAGATTTTTTAGGATTTTTAATAAAACAACTTAGGGGATTTCAATTTATTAGATGAAATTATTTCCCCATTTATTGTTCTCATTGATAAACAAACATCAATATTTTTTATGTGGTTTTTGATTTGTTCTTCATGTCAATCATTATATAATGGAATATATAAAATGAGAATCAAACAGTGTATTTCCAACTCATGAATGAATAAAAAGTGTACCTATAATCACATCATTGATTGGATATACCTCAGTAGTAGTGATATATATTCCCTTCATCACTTCCTAAGAGGTTTTTGTTTTTGATTGTCTTTAAAATCCCATGGATTATGGTATTGGATTTCATAATACTCATGTTCTATGTAATTGAAACTCTGCACTAAATGTTATGTGTTGATCTAAACCAAACATTCTTTATTCAAATTATTGGGATTATTCACATCACTATTGTAATGATTATCCTGATCCCCCTGTCATACACATTTAAAGCATCTTCTAATTCCTTTAAGTAGTTCCCAAGATTCTTCATCCACAACTTTTAATATTTTGGGGGTTTGATATTCCTTTCTCCATTGACATTATCTATTTTACTCTCATATATAATTCCATATTCCTCCTAATATCTCCATTACTATGATACTAATGAGATTTTCCAATATCCATATCAGCCTTAAGGGTACAAAAAACAAACTTGTCATAGTTTTCAAAGTCTTGAATCACCAAAATGTTTCAAATATTCAGCTTTAATCCACTAATGAAGTTATCCATCTTGTTTTTTTTGTTCATGAATAATCATAAGGAATATGATGCAAGCCTTGTAATTTTTTCCTCATATTATTTAATAGAATCATATTCTTTTTTATTCAGTCCAAGGAACCTTATTTCTATCTCATGATAGATAGTTAATAGAAAATATTTATTGAAATATTTTTTTTTCAATCCTTCCCAATCCATGGAATCAATTTCCTCATTAGACATAATGTCCATAATCATTCTTCACCACTAATCATCTTTCCCATCAAAATGATAGGCCTCTATTATGAATCTCTATTCTTATATGCATTGGTGGATAGTGAATATCTTTTCCATAGAGTGTATCCATTTTTCCACAATGGGAAGATTAAGAGATACACTAATTATATGATGAATTCCTCATTAATTATTTGACAGAAACTTTATCCTTCTAAGAAGAAGGATGGTATACCAAAAAATTAATGATAAAATTTATAACTTGAAAAAATTGAGATAGTACTATAATAATGTTTAGATCTCCCATTCCTAGCAGGTTTTTCATCCTAGTAGGGAAATCATAAAATTTACTATTGTATTGGTTGTTGTCAAGGGTTATCTAATTTATTCCCATAACTAGAAAATAGAAATAAAATTAGTGGGATTTAATACATATAAAATGGGAATATAAAAACGGAAACTATGAACATAGAAGGATAAAATTATAAATGAAAATTACATTTGGACTTGTTGTCCCCTCTATTTAAATCTAGTTTATCTAAAGTAATACAATTATCCTTTGGTATCTTAAAAAAATTCTAGTTATAATACAAAAAAAATAACTACAGTAGGATTTGATATCAACTATATTAACCCAAAACTTTGACACATAGTATTACTTGAATTTATTCCTAATTATCCATTAAATATAAAAAAAGATCAAAAAGTATAGTGTGTATGGAATGTTTTGCACATAATTAGAAAAAATGATACCAGAATAAAAAATTCACTTTATTTGACTTCGTAATGAGATCTAAACTCTCATTAAGCTCATCCAACTACATAGGATAACCTGGGAAATAAATAGACAAAAGAGATGATAAAAAATCATAGTAAGGGAATAAACAATGGAATGAATCATAGCACATGACTTTCAAGGTATAACCTGATAATATAAAAAGAATATATCACGAATAATCATATATAAGCATAACTTTTTAAACACTGTATGAAATGATCATGGTATAATATAAAACGTTTTGCAACATATCACATGAAATAAACATGAGTCAATGCTAAATGTCAAGACTATATCACATGGTGGAAAGTGTCCCTTAATTGCTCAGGTTTAGTGTCAAATCCTATAAATAAAAAAATTGATAAAAAAACATTATCCAATGAATTTTGTTTCTATCATTGACTTTCAATCATAATATGTACATGAATATGTGTTCCATATAAGGAATCCAACATATGGAATAAACATAAGGGTTTCCCATGGGAAGAAATGAGTTTCGTAATCATATCATAAGGCATAACCAAAGGGTGTATCATAATGGTATACATGGAAGAAATGATTTAAATATTTCTTGTACATTCATAAAGATATTTAAGAATAAATCATGAATAAATAATTCGAACTAAAGTGAAAACATTATAAATATTTTTCATATAACTTTAGAGTTCTTCCACTTAAGCGTGGTTTTAAGGAAAAGAATAAATCATATTTAATAAGGATAAAAGAGTATTTAATTCCATAAAACAAAAAATGATCTAAATTATTTTTTTCAGGAAAAAATACGTTATTTTAGTGAAATAATGGTGGGTTAAAAACTTTTATTGATTGTCAAGATAATGGATAAGAAATAGAGATTTATCCCTTAGTTGGGTTTCCATATAATACGGAATTTATAAGGGAACCTTATAAAACAAGTTATTACCAATCAATGAAAGATGAAATAAGATAAATAAATATTTTTGGTAAATTTACATTTAATATAGGATAAATATATAAGAATATAAGAGGAAAATTGAGGCAACGTGAAAAAAAGTGTAATCCAAAAAATATATATGGATGTACGAAGACATCTCTTACCATATGTTTGTATGAGTTATGAAATTTCACATAACATGAAAAATAATAAAATTATATCCATTAATTAGTTTATTTATAACCCATTAAAAATTAATTTATATTAATTATAATTTATTTAAGTTAATTTATGGAAATTTAATTGAGTTTTAAAATTCAATTTCATCATTCTGGGAGTGTTTGTTTCATGGTTTCATAGTCATTCCAGTTGTGTATAATTATAGAAGTTCTTTTTGAATATGAATACTATTAAATAAGTGAACTGAAATGGTGTAATGATACTTATATAAGTTTAAATGGACCCATGTATCATTTTTTTACATTCGTATGATTCATTTGATGAAAAATTAATGATAAATGTTTAGTTTATTTTTCCCATTTTTTCAGAACAACATGCATTGATTTCATTTTATGTAATATAATATCCATATATTATATACATAATGTGAACAAAGTTATAATAAACATATTTCAATCTTATTTAACCATAATAATATTTTTATGACCATCCTTGAAGATGTTAATGGGAAATTAAAACTCATTATCCACATATATGATTAACCATTATAATTTGGATAAGGGTTACCGTTTGTTGAGTAAGAGAATATTATAAAAAAGAATAGATATAAAATATTAAATTATCAATTTAACATTAAAATATATACATAGTACTATATTAATTATTCTATAATTGATGAAGGAGGTGGGGATAAGGTAGTAGAAGAGAAGAAATTAAAGTAGGTTGTTTGAGAATGCTACCTCGTAAATATCACATCTTTGAAGGACCCCTTAAAGAAACATGGAATTGAAATTTTAGTGATACCATCCGAATATTGATTGGGGGAGAGTGGGATGGAGATTTTTAGGAATAAATTTTAAATTATCAACTCTTGGAAGGTGAGAGGGGAATTTGTGATGAGGGGATATGTTTAGAAGGGGTGGAGAGGGTTGTTTTTGTAATTTCACAAAATATTAATATATAATAAGTCTATTTAATAGAAAAATGTTTATATATGTAATTTACGTTCATAGGTTGTGATATTTTTTACAACATATTACATTATTAGTGATTATATAATATTTTTTTATTTTTAAATAATCGATTAAAATATTATATTCATGAGATATCATTGTTCACAAATTTGATACTATTCATTTCTTTTAATATAAAACATCAAAATAACGAGTCAAATTTAAAATATAATATTTTATTATATCTAAAAAAATTCATGATCATATATATAATTCATGTATCATCTTAAATATCTCAAATTATATTTGTTTTAATATTTTTAATATCATTTATTTTATTTTTCTAATAATTTAATAATTACATCATCATTGTTATGTTATCATTTAAGGTAAATATTACTAAACTCAAAATTAAAACATAATTAACATGATTTCTATAAATAATTATATCTTATAATAATCTATATTTCGAAACTTATTTTCTAAATAAACAGAGAATAAAAATGTTATACTTATTAAAAACAATAGTGTGACATCTTTGACTTTTCATTAAATAAAATACTTTGAGGGTCATAATGTTAAAAATGGGGCATAAAAAGCTAATAAATTAAACCCATGGATTATTATGTTTGAAAATACACACATTATAAAATTTGGAAAATTTTTAGGATAGTTTTATTCACTTTATCATATTATTTTTACACTTAATTACTTGATTTACCCATTACCATAATAATTTTTTTTATTAATGTAGTTTTTCATATTAACCAAAAATAAAATGTGTATAGATACTAAATTTGGTCCAAAAAATTAAAAATATGAAATCCATTTTTAAAAGTTCATACCACATATTTTTTAGACTTTAATTTAAATTTAAACTGACAAAATGAGACCAAAACTAGTTTTTAGGGAAAATTCTATTTCTAAATACCTTATTTTTTTACAAGAAATTCATGTATTCAATACATTTAAGACCCATAATTGTATTATTTCAAATCAAAATGAAATAAATCTTGAAAAAAACTAATGCATAAAATAATTTACCCTTTTAAAAACATTAAAAAAATATATAGTTTTCATTAAAAAAATAATATTTTTCACAATTCTGTGAAAAATCTATATTTTCATAAATTTCTAAAAAAAGTCATCCTACGATAATTATGAAATTATTATTTCAAAAAACTAGTTTATTTAACCAAATAAATTTTTGTATAGTTTATAAACTAGATATATATATATATATTCTCATAGAAATAATAAAAATCAATTTTTAAGAAAATATATTTTTGAATAATAAAAAAACATTACTAAAAATTAAGTGTTAATTTCATATGTATAAATAAATTATTATATTTCATAATATGATTATTCCAATTAATACCGAAAAAAATATCTATGTTATATGTTCTTCTTAAAATAATCATATTTTAATAGTATATCATGCTTTTTTTAAATTGGTGTTTCATGCAACAAAAGCTATCAAAGAAAACAAATTATTTCGAGAAAAATGTTTCGTAAAAATATCAGTGAGATACACTCATACCCATATTCACATGTGATTTGTAATTGATCATTTATATATCCCTTCTTTACCCTTACTAAGTATCATATCTCACCCTCATGTTTTCCTTCCCCATGATATAATGAATGATTTTAAGTATAATATGTCTAAAAATGGTGATACTGTGTAGAACTAACTGAGAGATGATGTAGATCACTAATATGAAGATTTTTATCAATCCATATTTCCATGTAAAATAGAAATATAATATTATGGAGTTTTTTTAATGATGGGTGTGGAATATTCATCTATAAATATGTAATATTAATGTATGAAAAGCATGGGTTGTTATACTGTGTATAAAATAAAGGATTAGTTATATATTTAAATAATGATGATAAAACATTACTCAGAACCATTTGGATAATACTATGTATATGAGAACCTCCCATTTTTTAGTAATGAAAATATTGTGTTTTTCAAAAATAAACATCATCGTCTAGATACTATATGTGTGTGTGGTTTTGACCTAGATGCATATATGGGTAACAACCCTGGCCACAGTTGGTTGAGTATATCTCAACCATCATTTTGGTGTAGTGTGATTATGTCCTTAGTTTTCACCAATTTCGAAACATCATGTGGATATTATTCGTTAACATCATATTTAATTTATGAAACACTTTTAGCTATTTGAATAGATAATTTCTATGAATAATCAAGGATAAATCTAATGTTTCATATATTAAAAATAAGTTTAAAATATTAAAAAAACCTATGATTTAATTTTCATGATTGATCACTCTAGTCAATAATGTCTAATGCACATTCTATATTTTTTAGAACTGTGTTAAAGATATAATTATAAAGTGGAGGTACATACAGGTATAATGAAATTTTTAAGTATCTTATTTGACCTTAGCTATATGAATTCACTGATATCATGAAAATTATTTAGGAAAGTTAATTAATATCCTCAATGATGATATGTTGAATTAGTAGGGAACACTAATAATGTTACAATGATCTTATCCCAAGTCAATGATTATCATCTAATTGAATTTTGTGTGAATTTATTTTCTATAAATCTCATTATTCTCCCTCATTTGAATTTGAGGAAATTTTGGGAATACCTAGGATTTCAATATATAAATCCCAAATCAGTAATTGATGAAGGGAAGTTAGGTTTGATATTATAAACCAACCTATGATGATATTTTATTGTCATGATTAATATTAAATTCCAATGGTAATTACATCTATTAAATGGATCTTGATTCTTATTCAAAAGTTTGGTTTATCTCAAATGGTTTGGGAGAGAGTAAACATCAAATATATTCTATTTATACTAGAGCTTGTTGATGTTTTTCTATAATGGTTTCCAAGACTTCCTCAGAATTGTGAATTTCATTTTTCAATAGAAATCATACATTTCACTACACATATTTATAATACCAAATATAGAATGTCCCTTATTCTGGTATATAAATTATAGAATAAAATAAATGAGAAGCTTTATAGGGATAAATTTGGACAAGTGTTACACGATGGGCTACACCTGTTCATTTTTTGTGAAGAAATTTGGAACAACATGAACATTCACATATTATCGAGGGAATAAAAGATCATAGTCAAGAATAAGTATCATATTTATAATATTTATGGTTTTTTTGATCAATTATGAGGTCTCTATATATTTACAATATTGATATTCGATTTGGATAGTGAATGTTAAGGGTAAAATGAGATGGAATTCGCATGAAATCCTGTCATATGAGGTATGGAAAAGAAAAATTTATAATAATTCAATTTAGTCAAAATAATGACCCCACTATGAATAGTTTCTTAAGGTACTACATTGATTTTTTGGTTGTAGTCTTCATTTAGGACATTCTTTTATATTCCTATAGTAAAGAGGTGTATGACAATCACATCAAAATTGTACTTAAGACCCTAGGAAAGTAGAAGTTTTATGAAAATGTTACCAATTGTGAATTTTATCTATAGATAGGTTCAATTATGTGTTATATAATCACAATCATGGTTATATCGGTTGATGAATAAAAGATATATGTCATTAAAAAATTTCTTATAACAACCACTATGACAGAGATCTTTCAATTTCTTGGTTTGCTTAGATATTATCAATTCATTTTGTAAAATTTAACATGGATATATATTCCACACACCAAGTTAACTCATAAGGGATCATGTTCCATTTCATAGATGAATGTGAGGAAAAATTCAAGGAACACAATAGAAGGGTGGTTAGTGCACCTATTCTTACACTACCCTATAGGGGAGAAGTGTTTGTGATCTATAGTGAATCATCGAAAAAGGTAATGCACTGATTCCTTAAACAAATAATATTGTGATTATCTATTACTCATGAAAATTGAAGGATGTTGAGAAAAATTACAAAACTCACGATTTGGGGTTAGTTGTGCAAAATTTGAAATTATAATATAAAGGTATTATCTTTATAGAGAAATGTGTGACATATATATATATATATATGAAATTACTGTTTAATTTATGTATTCACTCAAAAATATTTTAATATTCACTATAAAAGAATGTTAGAGTTTATTAATGATTATTATGTTTTAATACATTATAACCATGGTAATGACAACATGGTGGAAATTGATATGAGTTGAAATAATCATGCATTATTATCTATTATGAGCATAAAAAGATAAAGTCATTCCAGTGATTCAGATGATGTATCTAGAAATCATGATGGAAATAGAGAAATTATATCTTGCTCAAATGAGTGTTTAACTATCTTCCCATGTCAGTATTAAAGAGTCATAGAAAGAAGATGTAGAGCTGGAAACTAAGTTCATAAATTTTATTGATTGAAAACTAGTTTTTGATGAAATGATAAGGGTCATGAATCAGGTATGTGTTCAATTGATTCCATATTTAAAAAACTACCATTTTGATGATGAAAATAGTTTATCATTATTTATTAATCCTAGATGTATGAAGATGTATATAGATATGAATGAGTATTTATAGTGGTAAATAATTAATAGATATATTATAGAGTATGTATCTAGGTTATTTTTATGTTATTAAGTAAAGTATGGAAGAAAATATTCAAAGGTGATATTATAACCATTACTCATAACAGAATAGAAATGATAATACATCTCGATGGATTTTTTTGTTGTAAATCCCCCAAAAAAATAAAGTCCATAAGGTTATTATTGTTTTTATTGAAAACCTTATGAAGTTAACATGTTATATTATTATCAATGAATATTACTATCTTTATAAGCAATTCAGAATATATATTACGAAAGTAGAATGGTTTCGTAGAGTACACCATTTTGTTGTATTTATCTAGGATTCAAGGATTACATCGATATTATGGGGGAAGTATTTAAAAAGCATTGGATTTTATTTTATATTCTATATAATTCTCAAATATATGGTTAGTATAAGAGAACTATTTAAACCTTACAGGCCATAGTGAGGTCTTTTCATATGGATTTAAAAGTTTGTTGGTATCAACACCTTCCTCTAGTTAGGTTTTATTATAGTAATAGTTTTCACTCATTCATTTAGATGACTCCATATAAATCCCTCGATGAAAATAAGTTTCAAAATATAGTGTTCTAGGATGAAGTTAAAGAAATACAACTATTTTGAACTGATCTCGATAATGAAATATCTGAGAATGTTAAACTCATTCAGTATCACATAATGGCATCTCAACGATAGCATAAATGTTTTTTTTGATAATCTTTCGTAAAATTTTGAATTAATTTTTAGTGAGAAATACTCATATGATATTTTATATAGAAAAAGGTTATGATATTCAAAAGTAAGTGAAGGTTGAGCCTTATGTATAATGGCCCCTTCGATATTCTTGATAAAGTATAGACTATATCTTATTTCATTGCGCTTCCAATGAACCTATTTCAAGTTATTGATGAATTCCATGTATCTCTCATGCGGATTGCATAAATGATCCTTCACATGTACTGAAATTAGAGGTTCTAAAACTAGAGCGTGATCTTTCCTTTGAAGAAAATTTTGTATAAATCATAGATCATAGAGATAATGTTCCATGGAACAAGTCTACTCATCAAGTTAATGTTCTTTTGAGGAATCAAAAATTTATAGAATCTATATAAGAACCCTAAAATATGATAATATATGGATATCCTCATCTTTTGTAATCAACTAAAGCATTTTTGATGGAAAAATTCATTTTTATGATTTTATATTGTAACATGTTTATATTTTAGGATATATTTGTCTTAAAATAAATTTGATATCTTTGATATCTTATGATTAACAAAACCCAGAGTCTAAATAAACCATAATCTAACGTATTTTTAAAAATATCCACTAAATTTGTTGAGTGAATTAGAATTATAATATTATTAAAACTATTGATATTGGATTTAGATAAATAAAATATATTGATCAATAAGTACTGATTTTTAGTAAATTCATTATATTCTTTAAAAATATATATTTCCCCCAAAAATTATTTTATTTATTTTTGTGAATAAATAATATAAATATTTTCTATAACTTTTTGAAAATTTATTTTGAAAAGTGAACTTCCTTATGAAAATAATCTTTTCATAATATTTTTTGGTGAATTTTTAATAATTTTTTAAAATATTTTGTTTTTTGAAGAATATTGAAAAATACTAATTTTTTATTTAAAACCCTATTTTAATTTAAATAAATAAAAAAGATACAACCAATATAAAATGGTTAAAATGTGGAGTTAGTACATTTTTATTATTAATATTTCAATTAATTATGTTTAAATAAATATTATGAAAATTTTCATATAGAAACGTTTATACTGTAGAGAATATTCTTATCCTAAAAAAATGATTTTTATCGCATTCTATAGGTTTAATAACAGAAAAATTATGCCACATCATTTCATTAAATTTGATAAAATAGATACAGTTTTGATAATAGTAATATCCAAAATTTTAAAATATTTCACTTACATTTGTTTTCCAATATAAATAGTGACCTTGGTGAATATTTGTCAAATATGTGAGGATAAAATGTGTGAAATACGGTTAAAACATAAAAATAAGACTTTAAAAAATATCTTACACATTCTTGTATACAATTATTTTATTTTAGTTTGACTACTTCCTTCCATTTTTAAAAATTAGGAAACTTGTATCCTGTTTTCTTTTATTACGACCTTTATAACATTTTATGAAAACAATAAATTTAACATGTCACTCTCTTGAATTTCAAATGACTAAAATTTTTACATAAGGATAATATGAAGATATGTTAGGTTATAAATCCTTATTTTTTATATAAATTATTTTTTATATTCATTTTAATTTCTTATTAAATATTAGTGATTCAATTATTACAAAAAATGATTAGGCAATGAGGACACAATATTTATACAATTAATAGAAAAATTGAAAAAAGTGCATTAAAGTATTAAAAGCCATACAATTTTGTATAATTCTTGTGTTACATGAAATATTTAGATAAATAAAACATATTGGGGATGTTTTATTGGTTTTTATGCAAATTCAATAACTATATTTATGAATTTAAAGTCAATGTAAATGAATAGTTCCAAAATGAAATTATCGATATTATATAATAATAAAATTGTAAAATGATTTAAAATTCTTAATAATATTATATTCTGAATATTTAATAGGATATGGTTTCAAATATCATTCATTTTCAATTTATGGCTCACCTGTACTTTTGTGTTTCCACTCTTGATTCTTAATGAGTGAAAGACCATGATATTTCAGTAATTAAGAAAACAGTTGAAGGGGTTAAAAAAAGTTGAAGGAGTAAAAACATCACCTATAATTGTTCATATTTTATTGGATTTGTGGATTTCTAATTATCCTCATCTAACCTGAAAATCATTTTTGAGTCACATAATTTTAATAATTAATTTTAATTAATTTAATTATTTAATTATTTCTAATTGTTCCCCTCCACTCACATATTAAAAGGGAACCACCTATCCTCTTTTCATACCACCTTTTGATCCATATAGCCCAAAACAATCACTACCATAATACCTTATTATAATTATTTTCAACATTTTATAGGTTTTGGAATTTTCTAAAATACCATCCCTTTAAGGCTTAAGGTGTATGCCAAAGGTGGGTTCTCAATGAAGAGGTATTACTCTTAGTCTATCGTTTTCAATTTTATTTCTTCTAATTAATCTTATATAACCATGGAATAAATTCTTAAATAATTAATTCAATATCATAAATATAGTTAATTATTATTATGTTGGAACAACCATTATCATTCACATCCTGGCCTTTATTTTTCATATACGTAATTATATTATTATTCTATAAACATCGAGTTCATGTTTAGGTTGAGTTCCTGATGTATGTTTTTTAGTTTTGGGGGTATCTTCATTTTTTTCAATCTGAGTGGTTATTCTGCATGGTTTTGGGGAAATTGTTTGTATATCGGGATGAAAAGGGTGTTTTCATTTTATTTTTTTCTTAGTTGGTTTTTATTACATGGTGAGTGCATCATTTGGCCTAATCCATTGAATGAAAAGAAGTAATTGTGTGTCCTTCTTGGGGTGTTTAATATATAGGTATATATTGCATAATGTTATGGGAAACTATTCATAAACCATATGAACAACTATATAATTTTTTTAGAGAAGGTTTTCAAAGTTGTTCCACAGTTTCTTATATCCTATGGATAGCCTATGCGAGGGTGATGTCTTTCTAGTAGGGTGTGCATCATTGTCAGACAATTTGGTAAATTGTGATGCCTAATCATGTGTATTTCCTAGGTTCATAAAAACATTAATTTATTTTTTTACCTCTTATTATTTAATGAAATTCAACCCCACTCCCCTCTTGTTTAATTTTTTTAATGAACAGGGCTCACACACCCCTCATTCATTCTCTATCTAATTAGATTAATTATCCACTATAAAAATTGGTAACTTTTTCTTTTTTTCCCTGATTTAATATTAATATCCTCTGCTTATATTTTTCTATGTTCTTTATTTGTTGGGGTTTGTCTTGGAAAACCCTATAGTACATATGATGATAATTTCTTGTGTTACAATTCTGTTAATGATGTGTGGTATTTTGCATGCCCCTTGATCTTCCCCCTTTCAGAGTTTCATCTCATTCCCATGCCATTGAGGTAGGTATTTCTATCTATATCCTTTATCAAGGACGTATTTAAAGGATTGAGCATTATAATATTTGTTTCGAATTGTGTTCTTTATCATATGATTCGTTGATATGATTTATTCTGAATTTTGATGTTATTAATTTGATAAAAATTGGTATTTAAAATGATTTATATAGTCATTCCTATATGTATACATATAGTGTATTTTAAATAATTCCATGTGGATTTAAAAATAAATTGGGATATTTTTTAATTTAATTTGATCTTTTTTTATCTTTGAAAAATTTAGTGATGTTCATGTAATGGTTTTTTGTTATCTTTTGGTGATTCTTTGGGGTCTTGGTGCTTCTGTGTGATCCTTTATACTTTAGTGTGACAATATTTATTTTTCTAGATTAAAAAAATTGCCATTATTATTATTTTCCACAGATATTATATTAAGTATGAGACTATATATTTGTTGATGGAATGAACATATATATGTTAAAATAAAAATAAATAGTAACTCCATATAGATTCCCATCTCGATAAGTACTGTTTTCAAAAAATACTCATATCCCATCTCATATCCCTTCTATACTTCCTTCTGCATGGATTTAACTAAAAATAATATTTCTTATAAATGGTTATGGGTATCCTAATTGCCTATAATGTGATTTTCAAATATTTTCTCTACAGATTGGCCAGTTTGGATCCTTCAAGTATGATTTGGTAACCATTGGATATGAAAGGCCACTTTAAAATCATTTAATAAATAATAATATTTTCCATTGTTTTTTAGGATGGATTTATAATAAATGTCATATTATTTGGAAAATGTTATGGATTATAAATCTTAAGGCTCGGTTGTCATTTTGAGATGTTGTTGGATGTTTTATTTGAACAATTATGATGTGTAATCAAAGTTTTCACTTGTGAATGGATTTCTGTGTGATAGGAACCCCTATGGTTTTCTTCCTTATGATAGGGTCTTTTCATATATGATCTTCGAAAGTGTGAAGGGAATACATAGCAGCATTAATGTTTTATTCATAATTCCAGGTGTGTGATGACCTCTTGAATTTCCCTTTATATTATTATCATGGGATTACAAGAAATATTCTAGAGTTTAAAGTGACTATTTTAATTTATATCCATATTATATTAACTATATCCCCATAGGGAGTGTGATAGGCCTTGTGGGATATGCCACTAGTGAGGCTAGTTTGAGTAGCGAGGATGGTGATTGGCTATGGATTGCATCTTATGTCGACAAATGGTTCTATGATGAGTTCTTAAACAGTCTCCTCTAGAAATGTTTTATACATGACCTAGATTAAAAATCTATATGGTCCTTTTTTTGTTTTATTTTACATTCCTTATTTTCTTACTAATTATTTCTTACAACATTATTATGTACTTTATTTATGGATGTGTTTTATATACCCTATAATTTTTACTCAGTTAATATTTTTACATTCTCTTATTCCTTGCATGGGTTTGGTTTCATAATTGGATATAGGTTTTCAAAATATTTTTTAAAAGGAAATATTTTTTGGATATTTAGATGATAAAAAAATTATTTTCCAAATTTTATTTAAAAATGGTGTTTAAGGACTCTTTTATGATTGAAAATGAATATATTTTATGGTTCTTATCTACTGAGATATTTTATGATCACACACAACTTGTGTCACTTTTTTTGGTAGACCCAATATTTTTTTGAGGATTATGTTCTAGATCAGGTTCTTATTCACTTTCACCATATTGTGGTTTAGTCTTATGGATGGTGGTTACCAAAAGGTCACATGTTGATATGTCTAGTTTCATTATTTTCAGATACCACTTATTAATTTCATCATTTTTGGTCATTCTATTTTATATTGTTTAATCTAATTAATTATCCCCAAAGATTCATATTTGATTCCTAGATGCCTGTCATTAGCCTGTGGGGATTGGGGATTCCCTTTGCAACTTATCGATAGCCAGCTAGGATGACTAGTTTAGAGTTGAACCGGGATAGTTCATAAACAATTTGTATCATTTCATCCCTTGTTACTTGGAGTGTCGGTAATAATGGAGATAACACTATCAAAACATGGGAGGTAGGTATGGGGAGAGCATTGTAAACACTTACTAACCCTGAACCTTCTGTAACTAGGGATTGTTAGGGCATGAGTCTTTCATTTTCATTTTGAATTTATGTTGTTGATGAATGTTCAGTTTTATGAGTTTGGGATTTTTGGGGAATTATAATTGAAGTGATATGGTTCCATGTAGTGACCTTACATGGAATATCGAACCATGTGGAGCCTTAGTGCATAGTGAAAATGCTTCCAATATCTAGTTCCTGGATGGTTCAAGGAGGGTTCATGGTATGATATACTATGATATTAGGTTAATCATTACCACAAGTTCCATATTTTAGGTATTTTGTGTTAGTGATGCATTATCTTGATATTGGTCGGTGTGTGTTGAATTTGAATGAAAATATTTTTGACCATGGTTTTTGGTGTAGTAAAGAGGATTTAAAAAAGAAATTTTCTAGTTCTCATGGTTTCATTTTAAAAGTGGGATTTTGTGTTTGAATATGTTATAGAAATAGGTTTTTTTATTTTGAATATGGCCATGTAAAAAAGTGGTTTTTTTTAATTTGGAAAAGAAATGATTATTTTTTAAATAGGATTTTTGTGTGATGTTTTGGTTTATGATTATGTTATTTTTATAGGTAGTTTTTTTCAAAATAAAAATTTGGATTAATGTATATTTAATTTTTTATTTTTTTATTGTATAGATAATTCCACCCAAAATGGTCCCAACGGTTTTCTGGGAGTCTCTTCTTATCATTATCCCAACACATACTCTAGTGGAATAGTGGATTCAAGATATTCTCGAATTTTTCATGTATTTTTTTGTGATCGAGGTATGATAGAGGCTTTAAAATGGCTTTAGGAATTTGAATGTATTTTTGGGCCATTGGAAACTCTCAAGTATAAGAGGGTTTTTGCTTTTCTGGGGTTGTCTGAGGGATAGAGTTTGTATCAGTGGGAGGAGATAATCGCATAAATGTTGTAAGTTGGTATTTCATGAGATGTTTCTAATACATCTTTTTCTAATTGATTATACCTGGGGAGGTGAAGTAGAATAAATTTTAATATCTCTTGGTTCGTTACAAAGTTCAAAAGATGATGAAGTCCCATGTTGACCATTTCAATGAAATTTTTTATTTTTACCTTGTGATAGAATCAAAGAATCCATTGAAGGATCCCCTATTAATCGGGGGTTTTATCCAGATATTAAGGATGACATACTCTCAACTGGGGAATTTCTATTATAGAAACTAGTGGATGATTCTTTTTTATCCAAACTTATTCATCGAGGAAAATCACAATGATGTGTTAATATGGTTTCTCGTGTGTCTCATTAAGGTTCCCCATTGAGTGGGAAGTGTGAATCAAAGGTACCGATTTTCGAGGAGTATCATTTTTCAGTTATTTCTTTCCATTAATTAGACTATCCACTCATGTGATTCCAATGTTGTTGGTTTGGGAGTTTGAATCCATCATGTGATTCCAATGTTGTTAGTCAGGGTCTTTCATCTTATGACTGCGAGGAAACATATTCTTCAAGACATTAGGACTCTAGCTATAGGCCATGAAGTAATGGTTTTCACATAGTCATGAATTACTAAATGTGTGGGTTTTTGGACCAGCATTTGCCTCTAAAGTCAGAATGGGGACATCTTACATTGTCTTTTTGGATTTATTTTTGTTTATTAGAAGATTATTCTGGTTTAGAATATTTTTTATGGATCATTCATGAATCTTATATAGTCACTCGTTTTTGATGTGGAAATATTTATTGTTAACCTTCATTATGATCAATTTTCGTATTAGGTGGAGCTAGTTTTGGAGTTGTTTCTTTTATATTGAAATGAAGAATCATGGTTTGTTTTGATTTTTTGGATGAAATAATTTTTTTATATTCTCCATCAAGTTGGGGATTTGGTGTCATATTTGTTGTGTTTGTGGGTTTTTTAAAATGGTGGTGTGACCTGTAACAGTAAATTTTTTGTGGATTTTTCATAATCTACTCCAGTGTGACTAGTGTAGTGGAATTTTCATACCATAATTCGTGGTTTCAATGGGATTTTGATAGTTTTAGTCTTTTTTTGTGTGTTTCTATTCATAGGATAAATTTATGGGTTGAATTCCCAATGTGTTGTTCCTCAGTGGAACATGGTGAATTTTAGGTGGTAAAATGTTTTTTTGGTGTGGATAATTTTCACACAACGACATACTTTTTTTATTTCATTATTTTCTTATTTTATAAACTTTTTTTCAATGTTAGTTTTGAGTAACATGTTTTGGTTTTTGATTTTTCAGGGATTTAGACTATTTTTGGAACTATACACTGTTAGGGTGCACAGTTTGTGGGGAAACCGTGCAGTTTTTTTTATGAAATCAGTTTTTTTAGTTCATTGTTTGTTATATAGTTTGTCTTGAATTGTCTATAAATGGTTTGTCCCAAACCAATTGTGGTAAATATGTATTTTTTTGACCTTCTAGGGGTGTTTAACACCTGGCACATAGCTTTTACACTGTTAGAGGAAATATTTTGGAATGTGTGGGAGTAGATCTTCTATTTTATATACATGGTTTTAATATTTTAGGCATCATTTCTCAAATTATGTCTCCTTCTAATATGACAGTGGTTTTTTTCAAGTCAGGTGTTCATGGTTGGTCCACGGTTTTCTAGAAAATGTGGGTGAACCATGTGACATACCCAGGTTCCTATGAACATGAATTTTCATTTACCCACTATTATACATTAACACCATTAAACCCTACATACCTCTTATTCAGTTTTCACACATAAAGGGAGGTCATGAACACCTCTCCCATGCTCTTCCTCCTTGGATTTAAGATCCTCCATTAATCATGGTACGTTTCTCTTAGTGGTTTTCTTTATTCCCACCAATTCACCTCCCGTTCTATTGTTTCATTATTATTCTGTTATTTTGGTTTGTCATGGACTAACCCTATAGGATATACAATGATTGTTTCATATGAGTTTGTTTTGTTTTGGGTGTGCATTTTAGTTCTTTTCCCTCAATCTTCCCTCTTCCGTATTTTCAACTCATTCACACTTCTTTGAGGTAGTTGTTTCCATCCATTTACATTTTGATGTAGGACCTTTTTTACACAAGCTTTCCTAAATTGGTTTCAAATTGTGTTCTGTGTGCTTTTAATTTATTATTATGATTTATTTTTCCTTTCCATGTAAGTAATTCAATGAAAATGATTTTTAATGTATTTTCTTATTTATGCATAGATGTGTATGTATATATGTTGTTACAAATTAAAATTAAAGTGGAGTTAAAAATGGGTTGTGGTGTTTTAAAACCTTTTGTGGTCTTGTTAGGACCTAGGTGAAATTATGTTATATGTATATTCTTGTGTTCTGATGTATTTTGGTGCTTCTTCATTGGTTTTGGCATATGTTTGAACCCATATTCTTTAGTTTAACATTATATATGATTTATTGATTAGAGTCCTAGATGATTTTTTGGGTTTCCAAATATTATTTAGTGATAATTGGAATGTCTACATATACATGTTGTTAACTTTCATTTAAATGGTAATTCCATACACATGTCCATCTCGATAACCCAAATTTTAAAAATTACTCACATTTAATCTCCTACTCCTTCCACCCTTCCATCCATGTCGATTTCTCTAAAAATCATAATGGTATCTAAATGGTTTTGGTTTCCAAATAACATAAAATCTGTTTTTAAAATGTGTTTTGTAAAACATGGTCCATTTGGATCCTTGAAGTATTATTTGGTAACCACATGATTTTAACATCTTGTTGGGTATCTTTCAAGAGTTAATATTGATTCCACTTGGTTTTTTAGAATGTTATGGAAATAAATGTGTTTTCTTTGGAATGGTTTTAGATTTTATATATAAAGGATCGGTTGGAAATTTTAGTTATTATTGAAATTATATTTGAACTCTTATGATGTGTAGGATGATTTGGAGCTTCTGAATGTTTTTCTATGCGACGGTCACCCCTATGGTTTTCCCCCTTATGAGAGGATTTTTTTCATAGATGGTGTGAGAGAGTGGTAAAGGAATACACACTGGAATCAGTGGGTTATGATTAATTCCAAACATGTAATTACCTCCCAATATTCCCTTTATAATATTATCTTGGGATTAATACTTGTCATCTAGAGGGTCAAATGACTATATTTATCTAATAAGTATAATAAATACTAGATCCACTTAGAGAGTGTGATGGGCCATATGGTTTATGCCACTAGTGAGGCTAATAAGTGTAGCTAGTTTGGAGATAGGATATGGATTTCATAATATGTTGATAAATGTGTCCGAACTACGAATATTATTGGGCCACCTCTAAAGACATTTAATAAATTCCTATTATTACATATCTATATGTTCCTTTTTTATGTTATTTACATTATTTCTCTACTTACAGATGCCTATATACACCTATACTAATTTTTTGTTTATGTATTTGTTTAATGTACCCTTCTAGTTGTACTGAGTTCATTTTTTACTTTTTATTAATTTTTACTCGGGTTTTGTTTCCTAGTTTCCTTTTAGTTTTTAAACTAAGTCTTAAAATTTAAAATAATTTTTATCATTTAAATGATAAAAATCATATTTAAAAAATTATTTCAAACTACAATGTATGTAATATTTTTTGAAATGACATGTATGGTTTATATGGTTCTTATCTACTCATATATTATATTCTCAAGCCCTTCTTGTGTCACTCATCATCGGTAAACATGATTTGTTATGAAGGTTCCATTTCTATCTCAAGTTCTTGTTTAGATTATCCCTAGTGAAGGTCAATATTATGGATGCTGGTGACCAAGGTGTCAGGAGGTGGTATGTTTTATTATTTTCATTCATCTACTAATGTCTGATTTAATCTTGTTGATCATGTTAATTATTTTTTATTTTATGATCAATATTTTCCCAAGAGATTCATCTGTGATGCGAGGATGATTTTCATCTACCTAGGGGGATTGGGGACGCCCATCAGGACTTGTTTCCAAAAATATCAGGTTACTGGTTTGAGGTAAAAACAAGAAATTTTGTGAAATTATCCACTTTCCTTCAATCCTTTACATAGAAAAAATATCACTCTGGTGTACACATGTCTTACCATCTCTATGTAGCGGTGTAATTTTATTTTTATCGCAGCATTACATGGATGATCATAATGATGACTTTAAAAAATAAATATTTTTTATATGATATTAATATGATTTTTGATATTTTAATTATTATTTACCTTTCTTTCATTCCATCCATTGAATAATGGAAACGACAATAATATGCACGTGATGTCTATTATCTCCATTAATTGTGTAAATTATTTATCTATCTCTAATTGTAATGGATTAATCTAAATATCAAATATATTATAGATAAATATGATATTTTTTTATTTTAGTTAAAATTTTAGAGATGTTGGAAGCATGACCAATGTATAAGGATCAGAACAATAGAACTAAAAATTCCATGAAAATTAAAACAATTAACACATATAAATGATGACTTTGATAATTAATTATTATTAAATGGCTATTGAACAGTTATATGTGGATCATATATTATATAATTAGTTTTTAAATTATTCTTTTATATAATTATAAATAATTTAATCTTTTTATATCTTAGGATATATAACTTTTGATGTTATTGAAATTCTAGGTAAGGGGTTTATATTACAATCTCATTGTCTATTAGGATTGTTTATGATGAAGTTTTTTATGATAAAATTTTATGAATTATCTATCAATAATCCCATTTTTTATTCTTCTATGGTTATTTATATATAAATAATTTTCTCATATTATTTTCCATTTGTTATGAACTTAAGAGACCAAAAGAATATTTTTAAGGAAAACAAACTATATTTCTCACTTCAGTTGAACATCCCTTTTCTCCTGTATCCCAGATTTAAAAAAATTTACAGAATTATATTAATATTATATTATAATTTTTTATAAAAAAATTACCATTGATTAAAATAGTATAAAAAAATATTAAAATTAATCTTCTTTTAATTTTTTAATGTGTTACTTTTACTTTTTTACCAAAAATGTGAAAGGAATATTTGTTTTAGCACCCAAAACATGAAAAGAATATCCCTTCGTCATGACTGCTCAATGAATTTAGGATTCCATTAAATGATTCCATGGTTGTTTAAAATAATTTTTTTCTTTATTACTTCAGTTATTTTAAGACATTAAATAATTTATTTTAAAGTAAAATTTGTATTTTCTTGAAGAAACATTCCATGTGATCTTTTAATGAAATTTTTTTCTTAGGTTTCATCATCTGATGTTAATTAACTTTTAATGAGGATAAAATCCAACGATACAATCCTTAGTATTCTTATAAGGGGTATATAATTATTATAACATGATTTTTATGGAACCTATTTATTTTATATGGGTTATTCTATGATGAAATGTATAAACTTTTATGAAAATGTTTTCTTTCTACTACTTATGATATGATGAATTAGTTATGATCATTAGAAAAAATATAGATAATTTTTAGTATGTGATATGTGGTAATATAGTTATATATCCCTCTAATGCATTGGGTAAGTATGTATATCACATTATATTATAACGTTTGGAATGGGGAGTGAACCTCATTCATTAAGATACTTTGTCAACTACGATAGTCTCGGGAGTCAACGATGAATAATGATATAATGGAATATGGAGTGAACCTAGTCCACTATTATAGTCTTAGAAATGTTCATTGACTAAAAAATTATTTTCTATTCTTAATTGTGTTCCAAAAACTTATGTCTTATGAAAATTTTATTCTCTCATGAATCATGTTCATTGATTTATTTTATGATTCACATCTTATAAATATCCAATATTTATTCCATGATTCAAGAATATAATATATGATATGTTGGGTATGGTTTTCAAATGTAAATCCCTTGTCCTCATACCATAATTCTCATGTTATTTTTATGTTGTCTTGGATGTATCCATTTTTTAACCTAATGGAGTATTCGGTCTCATCATTTCTTTTGATTTACATCCTCATGATATAAACAATATATTTATGTATGATATGTCTAAGTAGGGTTTATGTTTTGAAGAAATAACATTGATACGGTGTAGAACTCTTATGAACAAGTCATTTATGTATCCTTATTACCTAATACACTAAACCTATAAAATTATGTCATGGATTTTAATGTCCAAAATTGATTATTCTTCAATTGGGATTTAATATTTTTGTATGTAATAATGGGTTATTAGAGTCTATATACTCTAAAGAATATTGAAATAAATAATATACCAAAGGAAAAAAATTCCCATATTTTTTATTTCCCATGAAAATATTCTATAAATAAATTTGAAAGAATACCTTCTCACCAACAAAGAATTATAAATCTCACTAATTAATGTTTGTATAACTCTTATGTGGAATCTGAGCTACCTTAATGTCATGTTTAATTTTACTAACCATCTCTACAATTTCCTCAATTGGACCGATTCTCAATATCTCTCATTAGTCATCTTCATCCTAGCATACCAAATTAATTCACTTCTTTCAATAGTGTTACTCTTAAGGATCCTCATAAATTCTCATGTGAAAGCTATTGTTGTGAAAAATATAACTAGATGATTTTTTTTTCAAAACACCATTGTAATATAGAGAAAAATATCTAAACATATCCTAAATGTTGTTAATTTTACATTTAGACTGTCCTTCTATATAATTATGAGATGCAATACTGAAACACAACTCTTTATCTAGATCTAGATGAATACTTCTCCAAATCATCGATGTAAACCGCATATCTCAATCTGATATAATATAATGTTTTAATCTATTAATCCATACCACATACTTGATATATAACATAAAAATATGATCTAGGATGAAATCATATATGGTAGAAATAAAGTTTATTGAATTTTTAAGGCATTCAGCTTTTACACAGATATCATTGTTTACATTAAATAGTTTTGGATGTCAGGTGAAAAAAAATACTTGCTGATATTTTCCAATATCCATTGTGGTATTCGTAATGATTATAACATCACTTTATAATTCTATCCCTTAGACTTATGTTGGTAACATACCATCCACTAAGACACATAAACATTAATGTCTTCATTCATATTTTTCATCATAAATACTATTTTAGATCTATATACATATTCATCCTTCTAGGTTGAATAGATAATGATGAGCTATGAACTTCTTGCAATATATATTTCATAAATTATAGTAGTTATAGGACTAATACTTGTTTCCTAGAAAATATCATTTCCTCGCATTAAATTTTTAAATCAAAGAACATTTTTCACCTTCTTTTTTTATAGAACATCATCCATTTCTCCATTTTAATCATTACATTGATATATGGTTTAACAATAATCTTAGAAATATTTAATTTCTCACTTTATTTAAATATTTTAGGGTCCTTATATTTAAATTAAATAAATATAGGATCATTTTTTATCCTCATCATAGATAATCTAGCATGATCATTTCATCTCAAAGAATCTTCCACCTCTTCACTGTCATATGGTTGAAATGTATAGAGAGTTCATAATCATTAATTAACTCGATCCACAATCTTTGGTTCAAATTCAACTCTTTTTGGGAGAATATATAATTTAAATTTTTATGACTAGTATATATTTCACACTTTTCTCTGTAAATATAATACCTCCGAATCATTAATTCTAATATTATCACTTTCAACTCCAAATAATGAGTAATTTTATTTTTATAATAAACCTTCAATTATCATTTGTGGGATATGATATCATCATATCATTATTTATAACAATTCATCTTGATCCCTTATTTTATGAATCATTATAAATCACAAACCCTTCTCCATTATAGGGTATTTTGACCACAGGTTCACTAAAACATATTCTCTTTAGTTAATTGAATGTTTCTGAAAATTCATCAATCTAAAGGAACGTCAGTCCATTATAAGGTAACATAGTGAGTGGATTACACAGTCATGAGAAATACATAAAAAATAGTTGATAATATCCATACAATATAACATACTACATATGTATGTCATAATAGTTGGCCAAGGAAAATGATAAAAAACAATCATATTTTATTGATCCACCAATACAACCTTTCTTGATATTATATGATCTAAAATGAATCTTTTTCTATAAAAAATTCACAATTGGAAAATTTTTCATAAAGATTATACTTCAATGGGGTATTTAGTATAATCCTTAAGTGATATTCATGGTCTTCCATGTTCATGAAATATATTAGAATAGTTTCATGAAAAACTACATAAAAAATAAAGGTAATCTAGAAATTATCTATTCATTTACCCCATAATGATTGTAGGGGAATTATCAAGGCCAGCTATAATCAATATAAATTCACTGTGTAATACATTGAATGGAAGGTTGTATTGGGCATGTCTACAATTTTGAAAATATATTAATGGTATCCAAATCCTAGATCAGTCATTAAAAATTATTAATCATTCATAATTAGTTGAAAAAATAATCAATATGAGCAATAGGGTAGTAATTCTTGATCGTGATCATGTTATGTTAATTATAATCAATGGATAGTTTCATTGATTCATCTTTATTCTTAAAAAAAGAAATGGAGCACATCAAGATGATATAGTTGGATAAATGAATAATTTTTCAAGATTATCTTGGAGTTGTATCTTGAATTATTATAACTCAATTGATACTATTATATATGTATTCTTTAAAATAATATTGTCCTTGGTTATAAGATATAAGGAAAAATCCTATTCAAGTTTCAGAGGAAGAATAAGAATATCTTTCAAAAATGAATAAAATAACTCTCAAATAATTGGAATATATTTTATATTGAGTTTCTCCCCCACTATATCAGATAAACACCTTCATTAAATATGAACCAGGACCCATGATATAGATTAAATTTCTATTAGAAGTTCATATTTATCCTCACACTGATATATGGTCATATGTTGTCTCTGAATATCAAATATGACTTCACCTCACCAGAAATTGATATTTGATATAAAAAAAATCTAATCCACCCCTAGAATCATATAATATTTATTTATTGGATGAAAACAATTATAGGGAACACGTTCCCACAAACCTAAATCGGATAAAAATGAAACAATTTGGATGTCATCATTAAACCATTACGTGTTCTTACTAATAATTTAATATCTAATAATTGAGGATATGAATTGACATTACTTTATAATTTTACTAGTATAAAATAATCCAAATAACTATGCTCAAATATGGTAGGTCAATATTTTAGCATTCATATAGCCACATCATCTTTATCCATATATCACCAATCCCATACTAACACCAAAATGGTTAGTATGCCCATAATGTATTTTTCATCAGAGTGATCAATCAAGAAAAATCATTTATAAGAAGTCTAAATCGTGACACCTTTTTGAATCTATTAAACATTAAGTTAAACCTTGCTATCCATTGTCATTATCAATTCCTATCCTTCATAATTCCTCTTAGTGAAAAAGTGAATCAACCTAATCATATCCCCATAGAGTCTCTTGATAGGTGTACAGTCTTACGTCCACTCATTTTTCACTAATGATGATTAAGTTGTAACTCAATCATTTCCAATCATAGGTTCAACCCCTAGGTGAATCTATGCTATATCCACTTCCACTTACTAGTATAGTGATAGGGGTATGTTTTTAAGGTAAACCACACTACTTTATCTATATTAACATAGGATGTTCTCACATTAATAGGATTATTCTAAGGGTCTTCCCATAATTTTTCTCATTCATGTATCCAAAAGTAACAATACCTTACTATGATATCAACTATATAAACCCAAAATTTACAAATATAAATATTAAATATTTTCATATGAATATACATTACATATCATTATAATATATTCCAAATAGAAATGTATTAGTGTCTTTTAAAACTTGGATACACAAAAAACCAATACAAATAATATATAAATCATTTCCCATTAGGTTATTCACATCTAGGACTTTTATTAGACATAAGATACTTTAAAACAATATTCATGACCTTTGGAAAGGAAATATAGAAAAGGGTGAGCTCGGATTCATAGTAACTGTAAAAAAAAGTGATATCAATGAATTTTTATAAGTGATAAAAATATAAGAATTTGGATACGATAACATTTTTATAAGCTACAATAATCCTACCCAATATGTCAATGTCTATTAATCATAAATCATATAATAAGGCTCTGTTATAACAATTTCCATTAGTCATAAGTGTTTGGAATCATCATTAATCAATCATGGGTCATGATAACTTATAATAAGCACAATAGATAAGTTTGTGGAATTAAAAATTATAATATAAAATCACATCCTTAGTTTTGGTTTTCTCATAAGACTATAATTTTGGAAAACATTGCATAAGTTAAATGTATACCTGGTCATTTTTAACATTTTCATTAGAGTAAAGTTTTTCTTATTAACTTTTTTGTCTCTTAAATGTTTATTAAATCCATCATATCTTTATATATAAAAAAATTAATCATTACCCAATGCTTTGGAGGGTTATAACTAACCCACCTATTATCATGAGCTATATTGGGCTCACCCATCAAGTAATCGTAATCCATAATTATGAGTACAACAATATCATAAAACAGTCATCATATCATAAAATAACTGCTAATGGAAACAATAAAGGTTTCATAAACATTTAACCTTTATAACCATGAACAATGAAAATAAATAATTATTATAGTTACATTGGATCATATCCCCCGTAAAGTATAATGAATTTCAAATGATGTTATTATAGATGAAAATACCATTAAAATATCACTGTAAAATTTCTTGAGGAAAAGAACTTTTTCATTTAGAAATAAATCTTTTAAAAATAGAAATTAGAAAATATTTTGGATAAAATTTTATTTGAAAATAAACTTTGAAACTTTTAAAGGAGGATTCAAAGAAAAGGTAAGACATCATGACAGGAAAATTTGTTAATTTTATGTAAGTAAAAAAACAAGGATTTGTTTCACAAACCATCAAAAATACCTAACTCTGAAAATAAAAAAAAATACATTTAAATTTTTTTTACGAAATAAAAAAAATGGTTAAAATGAATTTAATAAGACATTACATAATATTTATAACACTCTTGAAATTTCATTTAATTAAAATATAGACATTGAGTAAAAGATTCTTGACTAATGAGTGAAATAATGAATGTTTTCCGTGAAAACATTCTTACGGTCGATTGTGTGCTTAAAAAGAGGAAAATAAAAATAAACTATAATATATTTAAATAAATATTAGATAATAATATTCATAATATTTTTGAGAGATAGATTATATAATTTCATCATCAAAAATTTATGCATAATTAAACCTAGTAAAAATGAGATGGTAATATTAAATCCTTACTTCATGTATGTCATTGTTAGTAAGTGATCGAACATTCTATATGAAAATTATGAATTTGTTATAATAATTAAAATGAAGAATATTTAAACATATAATACCTTACATGGTCTAATTATTACATATTATAATCTACTTATTAATAATCTTTCATTATCATCATCATTTAAGGTGTTAACTACTTAATTTTTCATATATGTTTTTATTTGGAAGTTATGGTGCATAAACATTGATCATGGTTTAGTCATCTATAGAATTTTATTAATTAAATTAATTTCACATATATTCATTATATATATATTTATAACCATTCATATAATGTAGTTATGAAAAAATAATTACATCAACATGTGGACATGGTAATTTGTATGTACGCATGAGTAATGTTTCCATTTTTAAGTGGGTGGAATTAAAAATGGTAAATAATAAATGAAATTTATAGAATATTTACTATATTATAAATTATATATATATATATATATATTAAATCTATCATAATAACCAAAAATTAAATATGGTTTTATAAAATGAATTTTTTTCTACATGGAGGAGGTAGTCCACATATACGCATGAGTAATACTTTCATTTCCAATTTGTTAGAGAATAGGTGGGAAATGTTTTTGAAATAATTTAAATATAAACTATGTATATTTATGATACATTATTCATCCTATTATTAGTGAAATAATTTTTTTATAATAAGTTTATAAAGAAATAAAATTGAAATATATTGGTTAAGATTTGTACAACTTCTTATAGAGACCTCCTTTGAGTTACACCTCAAGAAATGAAAGATTTATATTAGAAGAACAAAATAAACTATATAATAAAGGAAATGAATATAGAATTAATTTTAATAATTTATTGGAAATGATTTATATCTAAAATTGTGAGAAAAATGGAGGACTATAGCTTCCATTTTATATGTGAGGATAGGGACATAAATAGAATTTCAAAAAAAATTCAATGATATAAGGTTACTTTCTTGTTCAAGTGATTCTAAATAAATATATTTTTAGGGAAGTATAATATAATGATTAAATATAATCACATAATAAGATTTATAAATTTTTTCTTCATTTTCTACCCTTATCTCTTGGTTTACCCCCCCCCCCAGTAAAATAGCTTTAAACATTACCTTGGTAACAATGCTTTACTATTATTATATTTTCACTACAACCAAAAAAATATACTATTAAATTATATTAATTATTATGATTTAAAATATTATATCTATTTTACTATATTGAATTTCTATAATTGTATGAATTTAATTTAAAATAAAAATGAAAAATTCTATAATAACTCATTTTACAAAAATACATATTTATGAAAAACCAATAATTTACATCCATTCCATTCCATATAAAAATTATTAATTGAATTTTAAAATATATTAATGAATATATAATCTATAAATTTCATCTAAATCATTAAAAATGTAGATTAATTTATTATACTAACATAAATACACATTGCATGTATAAAAATAGTTTTCAAAAAAATTTGTTTTTAACCCCAAAAATGAACTTATTAATGAAATAATGTATAATGTTGATTAGTATTTACTTAATTATATTTTTTATAATTAAATTATAATTATGTTAAATTATGTTAACATTCTGAAAAAATTCTACGTTGACTTGAAAAAAACATAGATTTTAGAACAATCATTACTACTATTCAAGAAAATTTAAATATTTTTAGAAAAAATTACTAAAAATTGACCATATGGTAATATTGAAATGATTATTTAGAAAACAATGTTAACATATTTAAATAAAATTTATAAAGTTTATATATATATATTATAATATTTATTAAAAAATTCAACAATTTTTTTCAGAAGCCTTATGTTTATACCATCAAATTTCATTAAAGAAAATTGAGTACTTATTTATTACGAATTAATAAATAAATTTTAATTATGTAAAACCTCTATAAATATTTGTAAAAATGATGTTATTATTATTGACACAGTATAATTTAATATCTATATTATAGATTATTAGGTTATCAAAGTTCATTTGGACTGAGGGTTGTGTGTAAGGCAAGCTCTATTATATTTCAAGTTAATTCGATGGAAATAGATATAAAACTATAGTGTGTTACAATTACTATTAATTTAATAAGGGTATTTAATATATATTGAACTTCATTAATGATTTTGATATTTTTATTATGTATAAGGATAATGAGATAGCTTACGTTTTACATAAATTAAAGAATCATGGGAAAAATTACCTAGAACATGATTTAGAGCTGTTGGCAGTAGTCATTAAATTGAAAATTTGGAAGTCTCATCTCTCTAGTGTAATGTGTGATATTTATAATAATCACAAGAGATTAACATATATATTCTCATAAAATTATATGACCATCTATTGAAGGATATTGTCAGAAATTATCAATGTTTATGAATTATCATTACATTACCACCCTAAGAACGCAAAAGGCTGCATATTCTCTAGTAAAAATATTCATGGTACAATGTCTTATATATGAATTTAAGGGAAAATAATTTTTATGGAAATTAAAATTATGGATATGGAAATAATAAATAATGGGATAAAGTTACACCATTTCAAAATGAATTATCAACCATCCATATTTTCAATGATCTATGGGGATGATAAATATTATATTGAGAAATATAATAAGATTGAATATATTACAAAATTAAATATTGTGAATATTTTTTTAGGATATTTTGTACCCGAATATATTTCCCATCCAAACCGAAACTAAAAAAGGATCTTTTGGGTGATGCACATATCCCATCCTTCTCTATTCATCCAATAAGAACAAAGACATATATAATTCTTAAGAAGTAATTTTTGTTACTTAACATAGATAGATATATTGTATATATTTTTTCTCTATGCCTTGTATTCTCTAAAATAAATACTAAAAATCAAAAAATCTAAAGAGATGATACAACCATTACCTATAACCGTATCGAAACGGGATAAAATGACCAAATATTTCATCACTAATACGTGTTTGGAATTATCATTAATCAATCATGAGACCTGATAACTTATAATAAGCACAATAGAAAAGTTTGTCGCATTAAAAATAATCATAGAAAATCACATCCTTATTTTTGGTTCACTCAAAAAAATATCATTTTGGAAGACATTCCATATGTTAAATGTATACCTAGTCATTTATTACATTTTATTTGGAGTAAATTTTTTCTTATTAACATAGTTGTCTCTTACATGTTTGTTAAATCCTTCTTATATTTATATTTAATAATAAATTCATCCTTACCCAATGATTTGGAGGGTTATAACTAACCCACCCATTATCATGAACTATATTGGGGTCACCAATCAAGTAATCATAATCCATAATTATGAGTACAACAATATCATAAAACAGTCATCATATCATAAAATTACTGCTCATAGAAAGATAATAGTTTTCATAAACATTTCATGTCACGAACCAACCCGGGTCGACCCTGAACCGGTCACCCGAGCCAGTCCGCGACATGGCCCGAGAGGCGTTCCCGATCCTCCCGGGCTGGCGACAAGCGCCAGGGCATCATTAGAGATTGTGGGAACGATTTCGCCCAATATAAATAAATAAGACAGCGAAAGTAATACAGAGCAGCGCCGAAAATATAAACCAGATAAAGTGACTAAACAGGAACAAACAAGAAACAAACTAACCAAACACGACGTGCGAACAAACTCCGTGCGACCTCGCGGGTCGCTCTCCAACTCAACGATCAAGCGTCGCCCTAGGCGAGCGCACTCAAGCTATAGCCTGCACAAACACTAAAAACAGAAAACAACTATAGGCGTGAGTATTAAAACTCAGTAGGCTAGCCCGATATCTATTCCCAATGCACTACCATTAAAATAAAAGAAACATAATTTCAAGTTTGAACTACAATCTATAAAAGTATGTTTTTAATAATATTCTACTTAAAAACAAAGTACGAACCATTGCCCTTAGCCATTTCGAAATTCGAGTTCATTTCATTAGTGCCAATGACATTTCAGAAAAAGGGAAAATGATGTTTAAATTTTCAAATTTGTACAAAAGGGATTAAAACACTTCCATTTAAAAACAATTTTTAGAAACCTATTAAAAAGGAATTTATCAGTTTCCAAGGAAAACAATACACCAGAATGCACAAAGTAAAACATACAGCAAGGGCAATGTAAGTATACACGTGAGCATCATAATCATTACTGCAAGCTACAAAAGCTGAATAGACATGGGTGAACCTAGGAGATCGAGAATAAACCAGAAGACACCAATACATGATAAATCATCCTTATTGACATGTCACGATGAAATCAAAACGCACAAAACTCTCGACCATCCACTCACAGGCAGGTCGAGGGCAAATCCCATAGTAATAAACCCAATATATCCACCTACTATGGGCCACTGGTCAGTGCCATAACCTACCAGTGCAGCAATCGTTCTTAGAATATTCTCTCAATATGCCAGATTCGCATGTCTCAAGTGTTTAATAAAAAAGGGGGTGAGCCAACCGATGCCAACCGAGCATCCAATCAGATATATCTATATATAAAGAACAACAGGCATTCCCCGAGCCACTCCATGGGACAACCTCCTGCCTTTTTCCACTCAAGTACCCGGGAGCCTCTAAGCGCGGCCTCCCAAACAATCAATCGCAACCAAGGCATGAGAGTCGTCCTAAGAGGGTTTATTATAAAAACATTTCCATCGCTTTCCATAATGTGCCAAACGGGCATTTAATACAGTTCACAATTACTACCAAAACCAGTTTAAAACTATTTGAAGAATCCACAAATCACTACTTCACAGGTTGCCAGTGTTTTTATAAACCAAACCAAACCATTTTCTTTTACAAATAAACTTTAAGAGCCAACCGGGCAATTTCTCAAACGAACCAAAGTATTTGTTCATGCTTCAAAAGAAATCATTTCTCATTAAACCATAAATCCATTATATATTCCATGAATTATGTTTAAAATCCAAACGGGAATTCTGTCATTATTGGGTGCCCGCCCGTCAAAAGGATGTTCCATGTATCGTGTATAAAATAAACGGCTCCTTTTAACATTAAATAACCATTTAAAAATTAACCATCTTATATTAAAATTTAATTATCGTATATTATCTCATATTTATTACAATTAATAAAATATTGATTTTGAACAATTAGGGTGCGCAAACAGCATGAAATAATATAACTTAAATTTTAAAAGCAGTGCAAAGGGGACCTACCTCAAAATCAAGCGCGTCGACACAACAACCTCGGATCCAAGGCGCGATGACACGACGTGTGTCCGAAACCACGTGACAAGGTCTAACACTCTGCATAGTCAGTACCAAGGACTCAGACACATCCAAAAACTCACCAGAGCATGCCAAACCAAGCGTCGGAAAGAAACGCTCACCTCGGAACTGAAGCGCGACGACGACGGAACCTTAGAAACAAGGCGCGGCGATGGCGCTCCCTCAGAAACGCCCTGCGCGGGTCCCAAAAATCATAAACCAACAAATAAAAATCCACCATCAATTAAAACTCATGAACCAAACAGAGTACGATGATGAAGATAATTATAATAATAATAATATTAGTAATAATAAGAATAGTATGAATAATAGTAATAATAAAATAATAATAATAATAATAAATAATAATAATAATAATAATAAATAATAATAATAATAATAGTAATAATTTTAATAATAATAATGACAATAATAATATGAATGATAAGAACAATAATAATAATACGAATAATAATTATAATAATGATAATAGTAACAATAAAAATTAATAATAATAACATTAATAATAATAATAATAATAGTGACAACAAAATAATAATAATTATTATAATAAGAATAAAAGTAATAATAACAAAATAATGGTAATAATAATAATAGTAATAATAATAGCAACCATAATAAGAATATTAAGAATAATTATACTAATAATAAAAGTAAAAATAACCATAATAATATTGATAATGACAATACTAATAATAAAAGTAAAAATTAAAATTAAAACTAAACAAACATTACCAGGGGAAGAGAGCTGGCCGGGAGGGGAGGCGCGCGGCGGACAGGAGGAAGGAGAAAGAAAAAGAAGAAAAAGAAGAAGAGGAAGAAGGAGAGAAGAAGAAGAAGAAGGGAAGGAGAAGAAGATAAGAAGAGGAGGAGAAGAAGAGAGGAATAAAAGAAAGAAGGAGGGGGGCGCGGGTCTGGAGGCAGGTGCGCCAGCAGGGAGGAGGCGCTGCACCAGGAGGAGTGTGGTCGGGCCACGCTGCAAGAGGTGGTGCCGGCTGGAGGCGGGACGCAAGGGAGGAGTCACTACTGAGTGCGAGAACGAGGAAGGTGGGGCTGGTTTTTGAGGAGGCTGAGCGGGCTGCTACATGCGGGAGGAGGAGAGGTCTGGTCGGAGGCGCGGCGGAAGCTTGCCAGGCGCCGGAAGAAGGCCGGCAGGGGGCTCGCGCGGGCTGGCTGGGTGCGTGGGTGCTGTGTCGCGCCGGGCCGAGGGGATGCTGCAATGAGGGAGGACACCGAGTAGGGGGGGTCCGGAGGAGGCAAGTCGCCGGGTAGCAGGGGCGGACAGAGAGGATGCAACGGGGAGAAGAAGAAGAAAGAGAAATGGTAAATAAAAGGGAGAGGGAGAGAGATGGGGGGTGGCGGCCGAGAGAGAAGAGAGTAGTAAAAAAAAGAAGCAGCCTGCTAGGGTTAGAGGAAAAAAAGGGGGAAAGAAAAATAGAGAAAAGAAAAGAGATTAAAAAAAAGAAATAAATAAATGAAACAAAATAGTGATAATAATAAAAGAATGATAATAATAAAAATAATAATAACTTTAATCTCTAATAACAATAATTTCATTTCATAATAATTATTTTATTTTAATAGCGCAACTGCGCGGTCCGCACATGCCTCTAACGACTGTAAGCGAACTAAGCGTGAGCTTTTGTCTGATCCAGAAGTTGTCAGACCGGTGTCCAGGCTGTCCGCACAGTCTCTGCCAAGCATGTAGTGCATGCGCACTAGTCTAAAACTCACCCCAACTCTCGAAAAGAGAAAATAAATAAATAAATAACCATAATAATTAATAACATCTTTATTAAGATCAATTATAATAATAATTATAATTATAATAATAATCATGATGATAAAAATACAAATGATAAAAATACTCATTTCGTCTTAAATAATAAAAACAACTATGAACTGATAACAATAGACGTGCGCGTTAAATATAAAGACTCTATTTAAAATTTCCAAAGACAACGGGATGCGAAAATACACAGGGCAAGGACGAGCGGGGTTTCCAGAACAGGCTCCGCTCACGCGCCCAACGACGTCGCGTCAAAAAGTGCACTTTTTAACAAAAACTCAAAAACCTGGTCCGATACTGAACACGAACCGCAGCAATATAATTTAAAGTCAAAGAAATCATAAAATAAAAATAACCGCACGGTCGGGGTGTGACAATTCTCCCCACCATAACGCTTTCCGCCCCCGGAAAGCCACCACACCAACCAGTCGATCGATCAACACCTAAGGATTTCACAGAACACGATCCAACCTCTTATCTCAAGGATGTCACAACGACTACCAACGGGACTGAACCTCATTGCCCAAAGTAAATCACCAACAGAGAGAGGCCCGAACGGACTCCCCACAATAAGAACTCCAGTAGAATTCAAAAACTATTTAAGAGAAAACCCAACGAGACTCATGGTGTGTCTCCCCACCATAAAAGACCGACCTCTTAACGGCCAACCAGAAAACTAATTTGGACCTGCATCAAGCCTTACCAAAGCTAGAAAGAGCACCATAAGAACATTTTAAACACTTACTCTCGTCCGAAAGGGGTAGAAGCTTAAATGGAGACTTTGCGCAACTAAAACCCTAACCCCATGGGCGGGGAGGGTGGGCCCAAGGATAAAATCACTAAAACTACGACGTACGAATACTCACGACCCATCACTTCGGGATGGACACGAACCAGGGCCGCAACTGGTTTACATCAGGGGCCCACGCAAGGTCACTGATCAGCAACTTACATCCAATAGGCACAATTCCCGACATTACACGAGGGATAAGTCCATCATGCGCTTTGCGACAAGAGAGAACTACAACGACAGTGAGACCAGAGAAACAACACCAAAACTATCTCAGCACGACGATAGAGGCGCGACTTTCACCGGACTCTTTAAAATTTCCCCCGGGGGTTCCTGACTACGCGCCGGCTTCACTCCGAGACCTTTTGGCTAGAGCTCTGATGGATGAAGCATCTCCTGCCTCGCAGTCAGGTTCTGATAATCCCAATGAGATACATACATCTTTTGATCTGACAGATTGAAGGACAAGATTTTAAAATTAAAACACTCCAGCATTGAAAGGCGAAGTTCATCAAAAGACCCACGACATTCCCATACATTTCAAACCCAAAACAACACTCATACATAGGCCACGATAATAGATCACTTACACTAAAAGGAAACTTACACCGGAAACTTTGAACAAAGACCCAACAACACACTACTTCTGAGAACTTCCTCTGCGACGCTTCCTTGCAACGCCCCGACAAAATCATCGCAAGTGACCCAGGCGTCCACACGCCTGGCAGGGCTTCGGAGTGCTTGGGCACGATGACTTCTTGTGACCCCGCTTGCCACACTGATAACACACAATAATCTCTCGCTCCGAAGAGGTCGATGAAAGATCTCGAGGCCTCTTGATTCCACGACCTGATCCATCCACTTCCATTTGCTTACTCATCTCCTTTCCAGAACCTTCACCAGTGCTCATAGGGATCGAAGGAGGGAGGACTACTTCGAGCACTCCTGCCATCGCGGCTTCGATACGAAAAGCTTGTCTCGCCACATCGACAAAAGAAGTCAGGTTGGACTCTGAAACTTTCGACTGTAAATCAGGGCGGAGACCCGCCTCGAAGCGTCGAGCCTTCACGGGGTCATTTGTGGCATACTCTGAATCATAAGGTACTAGCTCCACAAAGCGATGAAAATATTCTAACACGGATCCCTCGCCCTGCTGCAGACAACACATTTCCATCCCCTTCCTCACCCTATCTTCCTCATAGAAATACTGGCGAATGAACGAGGCCTTGAAAAACTCCCAAGTAACCTCTTGACGGGGCTTGTCCCGAGACACTGACTTCCACCACATCCACGGTGAACCTTCAAGCATGAAGGTCGCAAACATGACCTTCAACGACTCGGGCAACTCAATGAGGCTAAAGTCCCTTTCAATCTTCCGCATCCACTCCTCTGCCACAGAAGTTTCTTCTTGACCATAAAAGAGAGGTGGATCGAGCTTCCGAAACTCAAGCATAAAATCCTTAGGTTGATCAACCGTACTACGATCACCCATCGAAGCTTCAAAGGGATAACCGCTGGACAAGGAAAAGTCAAAACCCCAATCAAGGCCAAATCAATGAATGAATAACAACCTCAAAATCAAACACTGCATAGGTGACAAGCTCAAAATCCGAGAAAACAAGTTATCATAACATAAAAAATTTTCTCTTTGAAAACATCTTTAATTTAGAACAAGCTTAGTGGGTTAAACCTTCGCCATTGGTATTCTTTAGAGCCTCACTCACATGCATGTATCCGTGCCACCCAGGGAATCCATCCACCATACCAGAAATCCATCCACATTTCCAACATACCAAAATGCATGTGAGTACTCATCGGAACACCAAGGCCAAAACAGAGCAACTTCATTTTCCAAAAACAATTTATTCATACCACTTCTTTTAAAACAATCCACAAATTAAACATGTCATTTCAAACAACACTTTTTTTTTCGAAACCAACTTTTCTGATTCAAACCACTTTCAGAAATCAAGGGGGAACCCAATACAACTCAAACAGGGGACTAGTGTCAGTGGGTGGCTTGACCATATGGTTGGCGGCCATATGCCAAACACGTCACTAACACAGAGAGCCTTCTTGGACCATGCCCCTAGCTCTGCATGGCTTGCCAGGTCGTGCGGGTTAGGAGGACTAGTGGCCCAACTCCCTTTGTCGTACCCCAATCGCAAAACATTTCCATAAAAACCCAAACAAACCAATTAAACTGGACTTCCCATGGAAACATGAGGATCGGTACGGGAAAGAGTTCGCGACGCTCTTCTCGTACCTACCCCTCATGTCCCGACAATCCTACTCCATCTACCTTGACATCCCAAATAACAAAGGGCGCTCTGAAAAGTGAGGTCTGCTAAGAGCAAACCTCCTCTGATACCATTTTTTCATGAACCAACCCGGGTCGACCCTGAACCGGTCACCCTAGCCGGTCCGCGACATGGCCCGAGAGGCGTTCCCGATCCTCCCGGGCTGGCGACAAGCGCCAGGGCATCATTAGAGATTGTGGGAACGATTTCGCCCAATATAAATAAATAAGACAGCGAAAGTAATACAGAGCAGCGCAGAAAATATAAACCAGATAAAGTGACTAAACAGGAACAAACAAGAAACAAACTAACCAAACACGACGTGCGAACAAACTCCGTGCGACCTCGCGGGTCGCTCTCCAACTCAACGATCAAGCGTCGCCCTAGGCGAGCGCACTCAAGCTATAGCCTGCACAAACACTAAAAACAGAAAACAACTATAGGCGTGAGTATTAAAACTCAGTAGGCTAGCCCGATATCTATTCCCAATGCACTACCTTTAAAATAAAAGAAACATCATTTCAAGTTTGAACTACAATCTATAAAAGTATGTTTTTAATAATATTCTACTTAAAAACAAAGTACGAACCATTGCCCTTAGCCATTTCGAAATTCGAGTTCATTTCATTAGTGCCAATGACATTTCAGAAAAAGGGAAAATGATGTTTAAATTTTCAAATTTGTACAAAAGGGATTAAAACACTTCCATTTGAAAACAATTTTTAGAAACCTATTAAAAAGGAATTTATCAGTTTCCAAGGAAAACAATACACCAGAATGCACAAAGTAAAACATACAGCAAGGGCAATGTAAGTATACACGTGAGCATCATAATCATTACTGCAAGCTACAAAAGCTGAATAGACATGGGTGAACCTAGGAGATCGAGAATAAACCAGAAGACACCAATACATGAGAAATCATCCCTATTGACATGTCACGATGAAATCAAAACGCACAAAACGCTCGACCATCCACTCACAGGCAGGTCGAGGGCAAATCCCATAGTAATAAACCCAATATATCCACCTACTATGGGCCACTGGTCAGTGCCATAACCTACCAGTGCAGCAATCGTTCTTAGAATATTCTCTCAATATGCCAGATTCCCATGTCTCAAGTGTTTAATAAAAAAGGGGGTGATCCAACCGATGCCAACCGAGCATCCAATCAGATATATCTATATATAAAGAACAACAGGCATTCCCCGAGCCACTCCATGGGACAACCTCCTGCCTTTTTCCACTCAAGTACTCGGGAGCCTCTAAGCGCGGCCTCCCAAACAATCAATCGCAACCAAGGCATGAGATTCGTCCTAAGAGGGTTTTTTATAAAAACATTTCCATCGCTTTCCATAAAGTGCCAAACGGGCATTTAATACAGTTCACAATTACTACCAAAACCAGTTTAAAACTATTTGAAGAATCCACAAAACACTACTTCACAGGTTTCCAGTGTTTTTATAAACCAATCCAAACCATTTTCTTTTCCAAATAAACTTTAAGAGCCAACCGGGCAATTTCTCAAACGAACCAAAGTATTTGTTCATGCTTCAAAAGAAATCATTTCTCATTAAACCATAAATCCATTTTATATTCCATGAATTATGTTTAAAATCCAAACGGGCATTCTTTCATTATTGGGTGTCCGCCCGTCAAAAGGATGTTCCATGTGTCGTGTATAAAATAAACGGCTCCTTTTAACATTAAATAACCATTTAAAAATTAACCATCTTATATTAAAATTTAATTATCGTATATTATCTCATATTTATTACAATTAATAAAATATTGATTTTGAACAATTAGGGTGCGCAAACAGCATGAAATAATATAACTTAAATTTTAAAAGCAGTGCAAAGGGGACCTACCTCAAAATCAAGCGCGTCGACACAACAACCTCGGATCCAAGGCGCGATGACACGACGTGTGTCCAAAACCACGTGACAAGGTCTAACACTCTGCATAGTCAGTACCAAGGACTCAGACACATCCAAAAACTCACCAGAGCATGCAAAACCAAGCGTCGGAAAGAAACGCTCACCTCGGAACTGAAGCGCGACGACGACGGAACCTTAGAAACAAGGCGCGGCGATGGCGCTCCCTCAGAAACACCCTGCGCGGGTCCCAAAAATCATAAACCAACAAATAAAAATCCACCATCAATTAAAACTCATGAACCAAACAGAGTACGATGATGAAGATAATTATAATAATAATAATATTAGTAATAATAAGAATAGTATGAATAATAGTAATAATAAAATAATAATAATAATAATAATAAATAATAATAATAATAATAATAAATAATAATAATAATAATAGTAATAATTTTAATAATAATAATGACAATAATAATATGAATGATAAGAACAATAATAATAATACGAATAATAATTATAATAATGATAATAGTAACAATAAAAATTAATAATAATAACATTAATAATAATAATAATAATAGTGACAACAAAATAATAATAATTATTATAATAAGAATAAAAGTAATAATAACAAAATAATGGTAATAATAATAATAGTAATAATAATAGCAACCATAATAAGAATATTAAGAATAATTATACTAATAATAAAAGTAAAAATAACAATAATAATATTGATAATAACAATACTAATAATAAAAGTAAAAATTAAAACTAAAACTAAACAAACATTACCAGGGGAAGAGAGCTGGCCGGGAGGGGAGGCGCGCAGCGGACAGGAGGAAGGAGAAAGAAAAAGAAGAAAAAGAAGAAGAGGAAGAAGGAGAGAAGAAGAAGAAGAAGGGAAGGAGAAGAAGAGAAGAAGAGGAGGAGAAGAAGAGAGGAAGAAAAGAAAGAAGGAGGGGGGGCGCGGGTCTGGAGGCAGGTGCGCCGGCAGGGAGGAGGCGCTGCACCAGGAGGAGTGCGGTCGGGCCACGCTGCAAGAGGAGGTGCCGGCTGGATGTGGGACGCAAGGGAGGAGTCGCTACTGAGTGCGAGAACGAGGAAGGTGGCGCTGGTTTTTGAGGAGGCTGAGCGGGCTGCTACATGCGGGAGGAGGAGAGGTCTGGTCGGAGGCGCGGCGGAATCTTGCCGGGCGCCGGAAGAAGGCCGGCAGGGGGCTCGCGCGGGCTGGCTGGGTGTGTGGGTGTTGTGTCGCGCCGGGCCGAGGGGATGCTGCAACGAGGGAGGACACCGAGTAGGGGGGGTCCGCTGGAGGCAAGTCGTCGGGTAGCAGGGGCGGACAGAGAGGATGCAACGGGGAGAATAAGAAGAAAGAGAAATGGAAAATAAAAGGGAGAGGGAGAGAGATGGGGGGTGGCGGCCGAGATAGAAGAGAGTAGTAAAAAAAAGAAGCAGCCTGCTAGGGTTAGAGGAAAAAAAGGGGGAAAGAAAAATAGAGAAAAGAAAAGAGATTAAAAAAAAGAAATAAATAAATGAAACAAAATAGTGATAATAATAAAAGAATGATAATAATAAAAATAATAATAACTTTAATCTCTAATAACAATAATTTCATTTCATAATAATTATTTTATTTGAATAGCGCAACTGCGCGGTCCGCACATGCCTCTAACGACTGTGCGCGAACTAAGCATGAGCTTTTGTCTGATCCAGAAGTTGTCAGACCGGTGTCCAGGCTGTCCGCACAGTCTCTGCCAAGCATGTAGTGCATGCGCACTAGTCTAAAACTCACCCCAACTCTCGAAAAGAGAAAATAAATAAATAAATAACCATAATAATTAATAACATCTTTATTAAGATCAATTATAATAATAATAATAATAATAATAATCATGATGATAAAAATACAAATGACAAAAATACTCATTTCGTCTTAAATAATAAAAACAACTATGAACTGATAACAATAGACGTGCGCGTTAAATATAAAGACTCTATTTAAAATTTCCAAAGACAACGGGATGCGAAAATACACCGGGCAAGGACGAGCGGGGTTTCCAGAACAGGCTCCGCTCACGCGCCCAACGACGTCGCGTCAAAAAGTGCACTTTTTAACAAAAACTCAAAAACCTGGTCCGATACTAAACACGAACCGCAGCAATATAATTTAAAGTCAAAGAAATCATAAAATAAAAATAACCGCACGGTTGGGGTGTGACATTTCACCTTCATAGTAATGAACTATGAAAATAAATAATAATCATAGTTACATTGGATCATATCCCCAGTAATGTATAATAAATTTCAAATAATGTTATTGCAGATGAAAATACTATTAAAATATCATGGGAAAATTCTTGAGGAAAAGAAATTTTTCATTTAGAATTAAATCTTTTAAAATATATAAATTTCAAAAATATTATGGATATATTTTTATTTGAAAATAATCTTTGAAACTTGTAAAGGAGTATTCAAATAAAAGGTCATTCATCATGACAGAAAAATTTGTTAATTTTATGTAAGTAAAAAAACAAGGATTTGTTTCACAAACCATAAAAAATACTTAACTCTGAAAATAAAAAAAATACATTTAATTTTTTTTAAGAAAGTAAAAAATGGTTAAAATTAATTTAATACAACATCAGAGAATATTTATAACATTCTTGAAATTTCATTTAACTAAAATATAGACACTAAGTAAATGATTCTCGATTGATGAGTGAAATAATGTACGTTTTTCGTGAAAACATTTGTACGGTCGATTGAGTGCTCAAATAGTGGAAAATAAAATTAAAATATAATATATTTAAATAAATATTAGATAATAAAATTCATAATATTTTTGGGATAGAGATTATATTATTTCATCATCACAAATTTAAGGATAAATAATCCTAATAAAAATGAGACTATAATTTGAAATCCTTACATCATGTATGTCATTTTTAGTAAGTACTCGAACATACACTGTAAAAAATTTCAATTTGTTATAATATTTAAAATGAAGAATACTAAAACATATAATACCTTATTTGGTCTACTTATTAAATATTATCATCTATTCATTAATAATCTTGGATTATCATCATCATTAAGGTGTTAACAACTTCATTGTTCATATATGTTTTTGTTTGGAAGTTATGGTACTTGAACATTGATCATGGTTCAGTCATCTATAGAATTGTATTCATTAAATTAATTTCACATATATTGATTATATACATATTTATAATCATTCCTATAATTTAGTGATGAAAAATTAATTGCATCAACATGTGGACATGGTAATCCGTACGTACGCATAAGTAATGTTTCCATTTTTAAATAGATGGAATTAAAAATGGTAAATAATAAATAAAATTTATATAATTATTACTATATTATAAATAATATATATAAATATATTAAATCTATCATAATAACTAACCATGAAATATGGTCATGTAAAATGAATTTTTTTGCTACATGGATACGGTAGTTCACATATACGCATGAGTAATACTTTCATCCCCAATTTGATAGAGAATAGGTGGGAAATGTTTTTGAAATCATTAAAATATAAACTATGTGTATTTATTATACATTATTCATCCTTTTATTAGTGACATAAAATTTTTTATAATAATTTTAAGAAGGAATAAAATTGAAATATATTGGCTAGGATTTGTATAACTTCTTTTAGAGACCTCCTTTGAGTTAAACCTCTTGAAATGAAGGATTTGTATTAGAAGAACAAAATAAAATCTATAATAAATGAATTCAATATATATTTAATTTTAATAATTTATTTTCAATGATTTATTTTTAAAATTTTGTGATAAAGGGTGGACAATAGGTTCCCTTTTATATGTGAGGATAGGGACACAGATAGAATTTCATAAAATATTTCAATGATATAAGGTTACATTCTTGTTCAAGCGATTCTAAATATAAAATATTTTTAGGGAAGTACAATATAATGATAAAATATAGTCACCTAATAAGAGTTATATAGTTTTTTTCATTTTTTACCCTTATATCTTTTTTTACCCCCCAGTAAACTAGCTTTAAACATTACCATGGTAACAATGCCGTACTATTTGTATTATTCACTATAACAAAAAAAATAACCAATTAAATTATATTAATTAATCTGATTTAAAATATTATATCTATTTTACTTGATTCAATTTATATAAGTGTAAGAATTTAATTTAAAATAAGCATGAAAAATTCTATAATAACTCATTTTAAAAAAATCCATATTTATGAAAAACCCTAATTTACATCCATTCCATTCCATTTATAAGTAATTAATTGATTTTTAAAATATCTTAATGAATATATAATCTATAAATTTCAATAAAATCATTAAAAATAGAGATTAATTTTTTATACTAATATAAATACACATTGCGTGTATAAAAATAGTTTTCAGAAAAATGTATTTGTAATCCAAAAATTGAACTTATTAATGAAATAATGTATAATATTGATTACTATTTAATTAATTATTTTTTTATAATTAATTATTTTTTTATAATTAAATTATAATTATGATAAATTAATTTAACATTCTGAAAAAAATACTACATTTACTTGAAAAAAATATAGATTTTAGAATAATCATTATTACTATTCATGAAAAATTAAATATTTTTAGAAATATTTACTAAAAATTGGCCCTGAGGTAATATTGAAATGATTATTTAAAATAATATGTTAATATATTTAAGTAAAATATATAAAATTTATATATATTTATTATAATATTCATTAAAAAATTCAACATTTTTTTTTTCAAAAGCCTTATTTATATTGCATCAAATTGCATTAATGAAAATTGAGTACTTATTTATTACGAATTAATCAATACATTTTATTTATTTAAAACCTCTATAAATATTTGTAAAAATGTGGTTTTTATTATTAACATAGTATAATATAACATCTATATTATAGATTATTATGTTATCATAGTTCATTCGGACTGAGGGTTTTGTGTAAGGCAAGCTATAGAATACTTCAAGTTTATTCGAAGGAAATACATGTAAAAGTATGGTGTGTTGCAATTACTATTAATTTAATAAGGGTATATAATATATATTTATTCTTCATTAATGATTTTGTGATTTTTTATTATGTATAAGGATAAGTAGATAGCTTATGTTTTACATAAATTAAAGACTCATGGGAAAAATTACCTAGAACATGATTTGGAGTTGTTGGCAGTAGCCTTTAAATTGAAAATTTGGAAGTCTCATCTCTCTAGTGTAACCTGTGAGATTTATAGTATTCATAAGAGATTGACGTATATATTCTCATAAAATTATATGATCATGTACTAAAGGATATTGTTTGAAATTATCAATGTATATGAATTATCATTACATTTCCACCCTAAGAACGCAAAAGGCTACATATTCTCTAGTAAAAATATTCATGCGACAATGTCCTATATATGAATTTAAGGGAAGATAATTTTTATGGAAATTAAAATTACGGATATGGAAATAATATATTATGGGATAAAGTCTCACCATTTCAAAATAAATTATCAACCATCCATATTTTCAATGATCTAGGAGGATGATAAATATCACATTGAGCAATATAATAAGATCGGATATATTACAAAATTAAATCTTGATGAAGGTTTCTTTAGGATATTTTGTACCTGAATATATTTTCCAACTAAACCTAAACTAAAAAAGGGTCGTTTCAGTGATGTACAAATCTTATCCTTCCTTATTCATCCAATAAGAACATAGACGTATATAGATCTTAAGAAGTAATTTTTGTTGCATATCATAAATAGGTATACTGTATAGATTTTTTCAATATGCTTGGTATTCTCTAAAATAAATACTAAACATCAAAAAATAAAAATAGATGACACAACCATTACCTATAACAGTATTTAAATGGGATAAATTTACCAAATATTTCATCACTAATCTCCCTAACACTTATAAAGGGTATAATTATATGTGGGAGTTGGTGGAATGATAGACAATACACTTTAAAGTTATTTTAGAATCCTACTCACTCAATAAATTTTCTATTATATAAATAAAGAAAGTTAAAAAAGTAATTTATGAAATACCACTTCTAATTTTAACTTTTTGATAGCTATGAGTAACAAAAAATGAACGATTTTTTAATTGGAATTGGATATAGGGTTGAGATTCAGTTAAACTTGTCATAAACAAAATCATGAACAATCTAAAGCAACAAGTCCTTCATGGGAAGATATGTTGACATCTTGTTCTAGGAATTTCAAAAAAATTCAGATCAAAATCTTCCTTTAGTCATGTTCAAAAAGAATGATAGTTTCAAATATAGTATCTAAATGAGAAAATATATAGTGCACTATGTGGGATAATATATAAGACTCTAATATGTTTCGATGAAGATTGATAAAGGAATTAGGTAGAACCTAATCTTAAATGTGAAATAATGGAAAGGTCCAAAACATTTATGGACATATAAACACATAGAAAAGTCATTACAATATATCTTTTTATTTTCATTGATGTGCTATGAAGTTTAAAGTTGGGGAAAATGTATTCCTTTGGATATATCCTTGTAATATGGTTATGATATTTTGGAGGAAATGGACGTTGAGCCCAAGATACATAGATCTCATAGAGATGCTTGATTATATTGGGGTTATAACTTATCACTTATCAATTCCTCCACACATATCATAGGTATATTATGTGTTCCTTGCCTCTATTTTTATGAAGTAAATTATAGATCTATTACATGTAATTAAATTGTAATTTTTAATCTAGGAAAATGATATCTCTTATGAAGAACAACCTAAGGAGATCTTGTATCAAATAGATAAGGTTATACATAACAACAAAACCTACATGTTCAAAGTTCCATGTAAAAGAAATAAGTTTGAGGAAGATATGTGGAAACCTAAATTTGTAATGAGACATAAGTACCATTATTTTTCATACCATTAATCAAATTTCTAAGAAAATATACTTTAAAGGGGAAGAAATTAACACCCAAAAATTTATAATACATTAAATTAATGATATCTTATTTTATATAAAACACTAAAAGAAAATGAATTGTTTTATAACAAAAAATGATTGATTTAACATTTATTTTGAATTATATGGTGTAAATAGAATTACCTATATTATGAAATCAATACATAAAATATTTGTAATTATTTAGGTAGTAAAATTCCTACTTATGAGGCTCATTTTTCTGAGTTGGGAAGGGTGGTAGCTTCACTAGGGTTTTCCCAAGCCCATTCCCAAGTCAAAATCCAAGAAGTTTAGATTGATAGAAATTTTGATGGAATGAGTTAAATCTCATGGAAATCAGTATAATATCCATATATTTTAATCTCCACTACCACCAACTAGTTCTGATTATCTTATCCTTTACTCTTACATTGAGATTTAGATGTGTTATGTAAGTATAAGTTCTAATAATATGAAAATGTAATTTTAAATGAAATAATATATATGTATCCATTTTTTATTTATAAAAATTTCATTTATAATTTCAAATAAATATTATTTATGTTTATAATACAAATATATTTTATTAGTGTTTCCAAATAACTAATAAAATCAATTTTTGCATAAAATTATGTACCGTGTTTATATGATTTTCACTTTATTTTAAGAAAATAAATATATTATGGTCAATTAATGATATTAATGAAATTTATAGTCTATATTAGTAATATATGGACACTTATTTAACTATTAATTGACATTAAATAATTATCATAAAAGTTAATATTTAAAAATTCGTTATTCTATTAAAAGTGATTTCCTATATATATTATTTTTTTAATTTAGAACATAATTACCTTATATTTTAAAAATTAAATTGAGTTAAATGGAATCCAAATTCCACAGGATGTTGATTTTTTTTTAATTTGAGTCATATTATTTTTTAGTAAAAATATAATTACATTAGAAAAAATTCAATCAAGGTTAATGGGTAAAAATGAGGTGATCTACCATGCCTCGAAAATTACTACATAAAAATGACACTTACAAATTATAAAATAGAATTTTTATATATGAAATTCAATCCCACATATCTTAAAAAAATGATATTCATCAAAATCATATAACACCCATGTGATTCCATCTTCAACCTTCACCTAAATTTAGTTTCCAAGGAAATGTATCTCTTTTTCACGTATAAAATGAGTTTACTTCCACCCACTTCAAGGACAAATTTTTCTTTATAATTACCATAAATATATACCCATTTTAAATACCATGTATCCTTATCCAATTTCTAGAATCCCCTGGTTACAAGAATGTGTCTCAAGCCCGTTATTTCCAAGTGGTCCTTCAATAGAAGATTCAAGACCTCATTGTGAGTGATATCCACTCCTTAACCTTTTCTTCTTTGTCTATCTCATCCATGCCTCATACAATCCAATTAAAAACTTAATAATATTTTGAAATCATAAGACTTGTTATACAAAAATATTATTATTTTAATGGAACATCCATTATCTATCACCCTCACATCTCTGAGAAAATAAAACATCTCTCGTGTTATATATGGGTTACCGCCTTATTGAACAATATATTTCATTTTTCATTACCGACTTACATGGATTTTTTTATGGAATTATTAAATAAATATAAAATTTTATTATTGATATATTTTTATTCTAGTAAGATAATGTGGGGATTATATTTAAATCGTACTCATTATTAATATACCAACTTTTGTTTGTTAAAAATTACAGAGATAATATCATCAACGATTTCATATTCAGGAATCATATCTAAAAAGTAATTTAATAAAATTAGAAAATTATATATCATTGTGGAATGTATATTTTTTTATAATAAATAATCTATGAATGGTGAACATGAAATCAAAGTATGGGGACCGACATAAAAATTATAAAACATGTGTGGTGCAACCAAAATCAATAGCATTTTAAGATGAAAATAAACAATAAAAAACTAAAACATTTATGATGAATGGTTGAAATTAAAAAGAATAAAATATAATATATTTCAGAAATGTTATTAAATAAGTAATTAGTGTGATGATTTTTATCATATATGATTTTAGGAAACATCCGACAAAGTGGGGGTCAAAGGCAAGGGTAATTTTGACTCAACTTCATTTTCCATCAATATTAGTTTTAAACTTTAAATATATTAATATAAAATTATAATATTGTTAAATATATTTATTTCATATACCAAATTCCACTTTTCCTTCTAAAAACATACATTCTTTATTTAATTTTTCTTCTTTGATGTATTTTTATCTAAAAAAATAAAACATTTTTAAAAGTAACTCACAACCTCAAAAGTATGTTTATTCTCTTATATGTCCATATTATTTCAAACAAAAAATGGTTTGCATAAAAATTTTGATAGACAAATATTTCTCATCACAAGTTATTTTAATTTTTCATCTTACTCCTTTTCAAAAGGAATCATTACTATTGTTTTTATAATACGGGTTTCTATAAAAGTAATATAAAATATTAAATTATTTTTTTCATAATATTATATGTTATCATGCACTCAACATTTACTCAGTATATCCATTATTTATTAATTAACACTGCAATTATCTAGATTTATTTATAAAAAATGATTATAAAATTCATCATCTCAAGTGCCTAGAAATCCATCTTATAAAAATTACTTGTATCATAATCTCATTATGAAAATGTTATGAAGTGTTTTATAGAAAAAAAATTTGTTTAATTTATATTTTTCTATTAACCACAGGTAGATCTACATCCTATGGAGTGATGTGTCATGAATCTCAAACTAAATTCACATTTTAAATAAAAAAAATTTCCATTGATGTTTGTTATCAATCGATATAATTCTTGAGGTCATTTAATTTGAGGCCATTTGGGATTGTTACAAAACCCACATTTTTTCCATTGGTTATTTTTCAAAGGATATGTGTTTTAATTCATATTGTATTTATATATGTATTTGAATTTTGGGTTCATATATATCCTATTAATGAATTGGATAATGTTTTATATCGCATGAGATAATGAAGCATGGATATGATTTGGTTTTATCACAACATATAGAGTGATTTTTTTTTGGTTTTCATATAATTTGATGATTTCATGTGCTTATTTTCATACCAATGTTCCTTATTATGGAAAATTTCCACGACACTCGTATTTTTTATGCCTATATTATACTCAATGGTTCATATTTATTAACTCACACTATGTACTCTTATGCCACGGTATATGTTTGATTATTTGAGATTACATGTTCTTTAACTATGACTTATGGAAAAATATTATTATTCCATGTTATTTTAATTATATATTTCTACTATTCTCATGTTTTTTCATGTTATTATCTTAAAAGAATTTATGATTCATTGATAATTTACCCCCTTACTGAGTGTTTTGAATCACCAATTATTATATTTATGATTTCCTCATGAAATTAAATATAAAGTTATGTTTATAAGAAATTATTATGAAAATAGGTTGTGAGATATGTTGAACATTTTATATGAAATAATATTTTTATATAGCTAGTCTCCAAAGTCACTATCCCTTTTTATTTTTGGGATGTGAGAGTATCTATGTGATGTAATGATAAAATTATGGAATTATCATAAAATATATGAAGGGTTTTCTTGAGTAATCTCACCTAGTATCATTGATTGTATATAAAGTATGTGTTTCCTGTATCAGACCTGAGAGTCAAGGTTTATTATGTCACACTCTAAGTTCTAGAGTCCTTTAATTCATTTATAAATCATAGATTCGAACATTTAATTAGATCCGTATGGGTTATACTCACATTTCTTATTTATATAATTCATAGTCTAATTTTCTTTTCTATTATTATCAATTCTAAATACCTATTTTTGATAAATTTTCATGTTTCGGTTTTTCTATCAATTGAGGTCAAATGATATAGCTATATAGTAATATCTTAACCTTTATCGATGGTTATTTATATTTTTACAAGTCTCATGTGACATTATATTATTAAAACCATTCTAGTTTGACCCTAAAATTAATTAGAATAGTATTATTATTTCTTTTGGAATGGGAAAAGACTATTTTGGATTTTATGGGTCATTTTGAAAATTGTAATTCCTATGTTATGGACATCGAAGGTTTTGTTTGAAAAAATGTTTAATGGGAAATTATAGTAGGAACATTTAGTGGTGTCTTTTGATATGTTGTAACCAAGTGGACCATGTGTATGCAATAAAAAATACATCTTGGTAGAACAAATTAAAATTATGCAAGGATAACATGGTGGTAGTAATGAATGAAACAAAATTTTGGAAATAGGTTTTTCTTTTTAGACACCAATAGAATTACAACAATATTTTTGATTTGGAAGAGTTTTAAATCCATGTTTAACCTTTTCATATGTGTTTTTTTATTTGATTATTATTAATAATTTATTTATATTTTAACAACAGATTACATCATGTGATTTTTACATTTAGTGTGCTAAATGATTATGATTTTTGAATAGGTTGCGTGTATTTAAAAATTTGGTATACATTTAATGTGAGTTAATTTGTAATGCCAATAAGAAATGTGGTAATAGCATTGTTGGGTGTAATTCCAACTAATATTATATAGGAAAATTTTTGTGTATTATTGACTAAAGAGTGTCAATTATTTAGTAGTTAAGTGTAATGATTACTAAAACATTAAGGTGATATTGCGGAAACAATTTTGGGTGTAATCACAAAATTGAATATTCTTGTGGTTTGGGTTGAGTATAATTCTAACCATGAACATTCTAAAGATTCTTGTTGGCTGTAATTACAACCCATATTATAAATAAGAGAAGTTTGGGTGTAATGACTACAATGCATGTATTTATTGTGTGGATTAAATTTATTTCTTACCACGGACATGCATGTGATACATGTTGGGTGTAATGTTAATCATTTTCATACCTATAATATGGGATGGGTTTACTACTTTATAAAGATGATTCTATGAGATGATCTTGGTGTAATACTAAACATGCCATACTTGGTTTCATAGTTGAGTGTACTTATAATTGGTGTTCATGGGATTGTGAGATGATATTATTAGTATACATCATAGAGACACGGGGTATTATTACATGGAATGTTTAGACTCAAATCTGGCACTAAAGAATAAGGTATTGTTGATATCAGATGTCACGATAAAAAAATAATACGAAAGATTTTAATTATTATTGTTCTAATGATATTATTTTTATTTCGCCTCATCGTGCACATATATATATTGGATATGAGTAAAGGAATCATTTGTGGTGACTTAATATTTTTTACTCATACCCTGGATGGTCTCCCCATAAATTCAGTAGATTTTACATTTCATGAACCAACTAAGAGAAAGGGTTACACTGATATGTATAGATGAGCTAGGGAATCATGGTTGGAGTCAATAGATGGGATTGGACTGAGGCACAATTCTTGTTTTGTGGATATACGACTTTTGATGTTTTCTAGGACATGTTATATATGATTAAACGATGGAAGATATTTCTTATAAATAATGAATATTATTGAATTAAAATAGATTATTTTGTTATGTATAGTTTTATATCATTTACTTATGGCTGACACTTAGTTGTGTTATCTATCTTTATGGATCTATTATAAAATGATGATGGTTGATTATTATTTTTTCCACTATTATTTATTGATATCTGTTCAAGAGGATATAGTATCCACAAGATCAACTATTATTATATTGGTAAGATTATATATTGGTATATATTCTATAATTATTTATGGTTATCTATAATAGAGGTTATAGTCATACCACAATCACTTATATACAGTCACTGCTAGTCGTTATCCATTAGAATACGGGGAGGAACAACTGATGTATGTAGCACACCAGTTTAGTCATTAAAGAATTTAACCAAAGATATGATGTTATAAAGTGTTATTTTTTCCTATTTTTCATTTCATATTAATATTTGGGTTAGGTAGACAGAAGAATGTATATTTATAAATTTTAATGAACATGTTCCAGAGAGTAACTATCCAATATATATGAAAATTACAAGCTAGAAAGGATGGGACTATTAATAATGGTTTTTTATGATATGATTTAATCATTTTATAGTATATAATGTGTTATTTATAGTTATTTATTTTACACTTCACTCATAATGGGGATAGGATCTGCGTTCATGAATCATTTTTGGAATGTAGTGTTCACATGAAATGGCTGTGCCTTCTAATGATTGAGAACCATGATTAGGATAGAGGGTGCATTTATTTATAGTGTTGGAATAGAATTATATATTTTCAACCTATAAAAAATGATTATATAATTATAATAATCCCCAAAATATTTATTATTATGTCATTATTAGACAATGATCAATTATTTGGATCCAATATTCATTCTTGAGCCTCTAAGGGGGTAGGTTATGCTAGAGAGAACACCTTAATTATGAGACCATTATGAGGTGAGGTGAATATAAAGAGTAGAAACACGTTATTCCAATTAATTAATTAATATAACTATGATATATAAAATTTTAATTTATATTTTGGTTGATTCAAGTGTTCTTCATTTCAGTGACATAAGACAACGATGACATCTATGAGAGTGATTAGAGGGCACAGATACACATGCCACATCATTAGTTCTCTAAGAATCCCCTCTCTCCCCAATACTGATTAACAAAGAGTAGCTCTGGTAGATTATGATACATGTTTTAATACCTATTTATAGAGAGGCTACTTGGGACATGTATTCAATGTTTGACTAGATAGAGAAGTTTCAAAGTATCATTCACCCCTCTTTATGGGTGAGAGTGGACCACCATCTACTGAGATATGTGTGGAATTTATACATTCTATCTTTAACTATGTTAAGAAAACCCTTAATATGGGGGTGTAGTTTGAGACCTATATGATTCGAGGAACAACCAAACTCATGTCGGATTTACTAATATAGGTGGGAAAACATTTGGCTATTCTTGGAAGCATTTCCATGACTAGTTTTCTCAAAAAATTCTTTTTAAAGATTTAGAGGAAGGAGAAGGATTATGAGTTCTGGTATCTTACTTGGAGATAAATGTCATTCATGCATTATCAATAATGTTTCATAGATCTTCTAGTTTTCTCACTAATGTTGGTTAGTGATGAGGTAGCTAAGGTTAGGTGTTTTGAGTATGGGATGAGGTATATAGTTCGGGTTCATGATAATTATATATATATTTTATATATATTTTTTGAATCAAACCCCAATAACTAAGAGGTACCTAAATGAGGGAAAAGGTTATTGGTAGATGGACTCTTTAATAGGGACTTGGAATAGGTCTTTGGGTATCATGAAGAAAATATTTTATGGATATAATGATTGTATCTATTGAAAGAAATCTATTGAAAGAATATCCAAATAAGTGATTCACCTATTCTACCTTATATAAAAGGTTTGGTGGAGTGATATGAATTAGTGGGAATGTTCATGTATGATATTTTCCCCACAAAGAACCTATAGGGGGTTGATTATTTGGAAATATGTGTTAAATGTAATTTGTTTTATGTTTGATCCATATTTTATTGTTGGAATGTACTCTGACCTGATGCAGGGATCTGGGGATGATCCAAGATTGCCATAACAGAATGGTATCTAAGGTTCATTTAGAAATTTAGGATGTCCAAGATAAATTTGTCCCCAATGATAGAGTAAATATAATCCTAAATATAAAACCACTAATGAAATTCACGTTACATGGGTCCAAGGCCAATGTTTAGGCCAATTGCATGTTATTTAACCTATTTTTTTTATCATGATGTCAGGCCATTAAAAGTTTGAGGTTGGGTTTTAGTATCATCCATGCTTACTTTTTTTATTTGATATGTTTTCATTGAAAACATTTGTATCTACCCATTTTCATGAAAATTAGGGTCCAATATTGTGTAAATATATGTCATTATGTCTTTTAATATTCTCTTAGGGGAGAAATCAATGGATATTTAGAGGTGTACATATTGTGGTATTGTGATAATTTGAAATAGGATTCTTCAAGATTTTTTTTGGAGATGTGCATTTTTTATGTGATCCTTAGGATAGATTAGATTAATATTTATCAAAAAAAATTACTATTATCATCAGTGGATATAAATCTCATATTTTTATCATGATTTTTATACCTTGGTTGAGGAGTAATATTTATAATCAAGTCGTTTTTGATATTGAAATCATTAAATTGGGACCATTTCATCTGAGTTGCCTAGTGTTATTCTAGAAATTGAGGAGAAGTGTTCGTTTTCCTTTCCTCTTATTGTTGACCACATATGTATTTATTTGGACCAACTAGGTTATGTTTCAGGAAATGGGTGGTGAATAATAGTGCAACGAATAAAAACAACTTCCCACTTAGATTCTGTTTCATTGTAAAAAAGCAGTCCTCTCACATTCCAATAGTAATGTATACGCTGAAATGAAAGCATGCACAAGGCAAAATAATTATACTTGGTTTACACACACTAGGTTATGTATAAAGTGAGTACATAAACAATGTTTCTATTTACCAAATCCACTAATGTCAATTTATGGTTGAAGGATTGATGAGGCATTGTAATCCCTCCTGGTTTACAACCTTTCACACATTAAAAACTCACTACTCTCTCAAATGAAGTGTGAACCGTTATACTTTAGAGGATTATATTGATGATCTAAAACAAATCATAATATTATAACACATTAGTGTTCCATGAAGCACCATTTTCACCCAATATATAAAATAAACATTATCAAATAACATTACCTTTTGGATACCCACTTCATGAACAATTATATTTGTCCATGATCTGATCTAAACCATTTGTGAGATATTTTTCACCTTGTATCATGGGTAAATTGAAAACTAACCTTACCATAAAAATGTATGATTCCTCATGAACATCTAATCCTTTCCAATAATTATTTTCTCACAAAAAAACCTCCTCCGCAAACTGAGATTAGATCATGAATTTACTTCTTCACGAATGGGACCGCTTCACAAACTAATTTCAGAATTAGTAAAATTCATCCAACGATGATTCTCTCGGATAAGTTTATCTCTTGTTAATAAACTTATTATTGTTCCATTATATATGTAAAAAACCAATAACAATCACTATTCAAAATTATGATTGAATCCTTTATGAGATTTTCGTCATCATGAACTTCACTCACAATATAGTTTATATATCATGTAATACCACTTTTAGTTCCCTTTATCTCACTTCCTTCGATGGAAACTGGCGAGCTTCCTTTGTGGTTGCCTCTAAACCATCGCCTTTATATGAAAATGAAAAACTCCATCATAGACTTTCTTTGTGGTCTAAATGACTTTTAGTGTAATACCTCAAGGCTTCACATACTTGTTAGGTTATTCACATTATAAAGATTATATATAGTCATGTTACTTTTTACAAATAATATTCATGAAATAATTTAGGTAATGTGTGGTCCCCAAGTTTTTCTATACCATAGTCCTTACTTTTCTATAAAAAACCATATTTTGAGGCCCAAAAAAATTTAAAAAAACTATGAAAACATGTCACTATCACAAAACCTTTCATCTGCTACAACCATGATGGAATGTTGTCAATTGGATATTTCAGCAAACACAAACAACCTGAAAATAGTGAAAATAAGCATTGAGCTATTTATCCACAACAATATCCCACTTCATATTCGTTAACTAATATTAAGAAATACAGATTTTGATACAACTTTACGAATATTTATTTTCAATATTTTGACAAAACATTGTGCTCTTCTATCTTCTACCAATAAACACTTATTTCCAATCCACATAGTGACCCAACATTTACTAAAAACACACTATAAACCTACATGAGATAGTCATTGTGTGAGAAAAAAGAGTACCTTCCAATTTTTATTAATAAACCACTTCACTAAAAAAAAGGATACTGATTTCATAATAAACCCCTTATTTCATGATATATAATTGTTTATTGAACATATTAAGTGTTTCGAAATTTAAAACTCCTCCTACTTATATATTCCTCATATTATCTTCTCCCCTATAAGCTTCTTCCCTTCCTTGATCAAGTCATTTTATACTCATTTTTTGATGAACCCAATGGTTTTATTTTATTATTTCAACATAGTAAAGAACACATATCAGCACATAAGGAATAAAAAACTACACCTCAGGTAGAGGTGTCCTACATCCACACCCATTCATGTGTGGGGAGTCTACAGAACTCTAAGATCCATGTAATTTCATTCAAAGGAATATTTGGGTAACTCGATCATTAAAATGTATAAATATTGATGTTCTATATGCACATACTCCCACATCACAAGCCCATATTCCAACTAGTCCTTAATAAAATGAAAATTTATTTCAATATTATTTTTCCATGAATGGGGGATTGTGTTTTGGATATGATTTATAGAACTTGAATTATCACAATGTATTCTAAATATAGATGTCACTTCAACTCCCATAAATTCATGTTATTGGTTCATCCATAATAAATGTTTGAAATCTTGAGTAAGCATAAAATAATTATCCTATCTTGTACTCAAAAAAATTAAATCAATTTTTTTCTTATCCAAGAAACAGAAAATCCCTTTAGATAGCATGAACCACCTGATGTTTATTTTTTATCTTCTGTAAAATCATCCTATCAAAATCTATGTAACCTAATAACTCTTATTGATATTTTTTGTAATATTTTGAAGTGAAATACAAAATTCCCTTAATAAAATGAAGTTTTATTTCTAGTATAAGTTAGTGAATTTCTTGGAGATTTATTTAATATTGTGCTTCCTAGAATTATAATATTCGGTAATGTTTCTATTAAGTACAATATAATACCAATGATATACCTATATTTTATGACATTAACCACTTTGCCTTCATCACGTTGTGGTAGTTTCATCTGGGTATCCAATAAGGTTTTTATTTCCCTAAAATTATCCATTTTAAATATTATCAAAACCTCCTTGGAATATTCTTATTGATAAATAAATGTTTCATTTATTCATTTCATCACCTCTAAACCAATTAAAAATATTAGTTCACCAATAATTAACACTTCAAACTCACTTTTCAAGAAATCTAAAAAAATATTGCATTTTGCATCATCTAATCTACCAAATATTATTTCATTGATGTTCACTAGAACCGTATTATTTCTATTATTTTCATTATTAATATATATATATTATTTAACCCAACTATACTAAAATCCGAGATACTTCAAAAACTGATCAATTCTTTAATACCATAATCTTTGTTCTTGTTTCAACCCATATAGCAACGTTCTCAACTGAAAATAAATTTCTCTTATATTCATGAATGAGAAAACCATCTGGATGCTCGATATATACATTACCTTTTAGAAAAACTATCAGAAACAATTACATGGAGACTATATGGAATACATTGAACAATCATTGCATTATTATGGATAAGAATATGTGAATAGTCTCAAACCATGAAAAAGGTGAAAATTTCACATCAGTATCAATTACCATGATCTAGAAATATCCCTTTCATACTATTCATGCATTGTTTCGAATTACCAATCCTTATTAATTAAATTTCATTCTAAACACCCATTTGGTCCAGATAAAAATATTATCAAGTGAGATCGAAACAATCCCACATGTCGTATTATTTCAATATGATCAAGCCCTTTATTAATAGCCCAAACCTGGTTCTCATGTCTAGATATTATATAATCAAAGGCTCTATATGATATACATATGATTCCTTTTTAAAATTCATCATTACTCGTGTTTGAACCGGTTATTCTTAAATATAAATGATGTTTCACCTATCTGTTTTAACATGAATCTTTGGATCCCATATAGATATACATTTGACTTAATTCTGGACATCATTAGTATATTCTCCTAAATCAGTATTTTCTAATTCTACTCACCCTATGTTTCCTTCCACCTCATCACTCTCATCAATAAATTGTTTAAAATTTTTCTGAGGATTTTGTTCATTTTCTACAATAGTGAATTTTTTTCATTAAACTGCATTTCTAAGCCTCTTGTTGACATTTTTTTAAGTTTTTCTTTTTCATGAGTACCTAAGGAATATACCCTCATCCCAAAAGACAAAAAATTTCCATGTTTTTCCATATTGGGAGGGAAACACATATGTCCAAAAATTCTAATAAATTTTAATGTTGGAATCCTTCAATAATATAACTCATACAAGGTCTTTTCATATTATCCACAAAAAAAATACCCGATTTGATTTTCTAGAATATTGTGTATATTTTTTCCTTCTAGATTTTCACTAGTAGGTCCTTTTCATAAAGCATTATTCTAGCCCCATTGTTTATTATCTTATTTATCATCTCAACTAGTCCATTTTATTGATGAGTTCATGCTACTAAATCATGGTTCCTTATATAATGTTTCTAATTATAATTCATCACATTGATATTTATAAATTCTAAATCATAATTAGTTTGTAACTATAGAATAATTTTTCCAAGAATCCTTTCAGATTCCCTTTGATATCATGGTATATAACAAAAAACCTCAGACATGAGGAAAATGAAAAATATATGTTCTATCCTACTAAAATCATCAACGAAAAGATCATGATACATATTTCTATTAATGGATATTAGGGAGATAGGTACATATATATATATATTAAAGAACTATTTTGGTCATTTTTTCATTTACCGTGTTTTTCATTCTAATAAAATTCACTTTTTGAAAAGAATCAAACATGATAGTATGATAAAATGATAACATATAGGATCTCATGTTTCTTCACATTTGACCAGATATTATATAGTTTCTAGTAATAGATGTCCAATCCATTTATTCCACAAGCTTTTTTCTTACTCTTTATAAAGAAAATAGATATCCTCTTCTCCACATTCAAGGTAAAGTCTCCCCATCATATAAGTTCCCTATACAATGACCATATCACCTTTTTTTGTGATGTAACACAACATCTTAGAAATATTTATAGCACGACCCACATCACCTAATTAACTGAATCATAGAAATGTGTGTATGATAATTTTGAAAACCATGACATCAGCACATCTCATATCATTTCCCCCAAATTTGTCTTTTCTTGATCCAATAATGTAACACCCCAAGCTTTTACAGTACGCTTCTTTTTGGATAATGTGATAGCATGTGTTGTACGCAACACCGGGTTCTAACACACCATAACCAATCACACTAGCAGTTATGAATAGTAATACCTACTTTTTGAAATTTTATAAATTCTATATCTCAAAATGGACTTCATTTTTGGATTCAGAATATCGAAATTATCCTAGGGTGAAATTTTGTTACTTTTCGGATAACTTTCATATTTTGATGAATAGTGAAAATTACTAAATTTTAATTAAAAACATCTTTTTTAATAAAAATAATTAGTATTGATAAATTATTGATTTGAGTAGTTTTAAAGTATATTTATAATATATTTTTACAATTTAATTCAATGTTTGTCATTGGACATAATTTCACAATTAAACAAGACATAAACAAGTGCCAATCTTTTGATAGTTATTATCTCTTAAAAACACGCTTTTTGTTTTAACAACGGCAATTAATTTTAAATTAATTTCTACCACTTCTGTGTTTTGAATTTGGAAAAATGGATTCCATATTTGGAATCAGGATGTTCAAATTTTCTAAATAGGTAACTTTTATTTTTAGACATTTTGGATAATTACTTCGGTAAATATTTTATTTACCATGGTTAAAGGGTAAATCCGGTAAACAAGGGTTACAAATTATATTATAATAATACTAAATTACCCTAAAACATGTCTTAACACTATTTTATGATACATGGCCTACCATGGGCATCATTGGGTCAATTTTGGGACCCCATGGATCCACTTGTAAGTGATAGGGACACTTTATTTTAATTAAGTTAAAATGAATACAAAAATGACACAAGCATATATCTTTTAGAAAAACAATTGTAACATAGGGTTATATGTGTTTTATTTTAGGATATCAATATTAAATAGAAAGATAAAACGATTTCCTACATAATTATATTTTATTTATAATTTTTAGACATTAAATAATTTAATTTATTTATGACACAATGGTGATGCAGTAATTACCATAATAGTGAAAAATTAAAATAATTTATATTATCAATACCCAAATAAATATAATTTTAGACTTTTATTGAATTAAAATAATTTTATAAGTTAATATGACATATTAGGATTGATTTAAATAACTTTTTTCGAAGTAATCATTCTGTTATGTGTTTCACCAAAATCAACTATTGAATAGTGTCAAAATTGACATAAAAGAGTTGTTAAAACAAATATTATATTATTAACTGATATTAAATTCCTAAAAATCTAATTTTAGGACATAAGACTTATATCATGATAGGTGTATCATTAATGAACCAATTTGGTGTCGCTTGGATGTATATGGTATGTTTATTAACCATATAATATAAAAATACAAAGGGACATTGTAAAAGTGAAACTAATTAACTAAGAGATAATACTTAAAGATAAGGTTAATATAATGACCCAAACCTCTCTAAATTATATTGGTTGAGTGGTTTTTGACCCATACCCACCTTAACCTTTAAATAATAAACTTTGGCGCCATTAAAAACCGAATATGAATTTATTATAAATTAATATTTCTAGCTTTTCCAAAGGTGCCCCTCACCCCTCTTATAAAAGGGCACTCCTCCTTCTCATTTCTTCACACCATCAAAACCTTTTGGTTCGGCCAAACCCTGCCCAAATACGCTCCCAACTTTCCTCAATACAACCTAGAGGCCATAGTTTGATCAGAAAGCAAACCTAAGGATCCATTTTGATCAAATCAAAAGGAAGAACCCGAAGAAGAGGTAATGATTTCACCACCCTTTTCCAAGTTCCTTTCTTATTCCTTTGTTATTACCATTATAAAATAATAACTCCAGTATCATATATATAATGTGATGTTATTATAAATATGGTACAACCATATTCATTATTCTATCCACCCTTTGAATAACATGTCACCATACGTGCGTACGTACGGCTTACCGTCTCCACGTCGTGGTGTAATTGTTATTCAAATATATTATTATTTTGGATGGGTATAATAATGATGTGTTACTCATGTAAATAATAAATATAACCTGATAATTATTCTTTATATATTATATACCATCCAATTATATATTATTTTAATATCAAAAGAATGATATTGTCGCTCGTGCGTATGTACGGACTACCGTCTCCACGAACACGATGAGATTCATTCTCCATTGTATCCATTCAAGTATAATTCTCATTTGATGATTAAAAATAATATTTAAGGACTTGATATCATTCTGGATATGAATAATTTACATCCCATTAATAACAACTATGGCTCACATATTAAAGAATATAAAGTAAAATGAACCCATTAACACTCGAAATGACGATAATTCTAAGATATTATTAACAAATCAATGTTAAAAGATCATATATGATATCATATTAATGAATATGATTCTTGTATAATTAAATAAAAGTTACTTCACCACATACAAGATGTTAACCTACTGTCGACCAAGGAAAAAGTACAATTTAAGGGGTTTCTTATCTCACTTTTAATTCCGTGAGAATTCCATTGTTCACCACTTAATTATTGCATGTGGTGTATGTGTACTGCCCATGATTGTATTCATTGTGTAATATACTTTAATTTATTGGTATTTACATCATCATTTTATGATCGTTATTTCATGGGTGTATGTTTCGTATGTTACCAAATCGATAAGGGAATTCGAAATTTCAATTCCCATTTATTCGGCTTTACGCAAACTTCATTGATTATATTACTCCGAGATTATGTGTGGAATAACAATTAATTTTCTTATGTCATAATTTCCACTCCCCTTTTCTGTGTATATAATTTCGATACACATAATCACTCCATTGATAATTTCTCAAGTCATCGATATGAATTTGATAAGAGTAATTTTAACTCATTTTCCATTTGTTGAGTTAAACATCCAATTCATTGGTGTTGTTTTTACAAGATTATGTGTGAATGTTATTTGATTGTTTTACACTGAATATGAAATAATATTTAGTGTATTTATATTTTTCACACATAACTATGTCATTGGTTTATCCTTAATCTAAGGATACAGCCTTTATGAGAGATTTCATCTCAATTTACATTCCATTGAGACTTCTTTGTTGTTATACACCAAATCACTTTTATGTGGTTTATATAATGTATATTGACATAGTATATCATAAATTCCTTTATTCTCATGATATTACAATGTTTTGATTACCTCAATTATTTTTATTCAAGTGTCTCTCTTTTGGTTATAAACTCTAACTAAAATGCCATTTTTAAATGTTTTAAAGACTTATTATTCTAAATATTTCTCATTAATGTCCATGTTTTAAAAATGGTTTTAAGGATTTATTTATATGGACATTAAATTTTTAAAATTAAAACTCCTTTTCAAATTTTCAAAGTGGTATGGGATACTTTGATTCAAAAATCTATTTTTAAATGGCTTCTTGACAAATAGTGTGACTTTTAAATGATTTCAAGAAAAAGGGGGATATTTCTCTCAAATAGTTTTGATGATTATTTTCATTTATGTCAACATCCTTCATTATTCATGATTGGGGTTAATGTGATATAATACAATCTTCCATATTGTAGCAAATGAGTTATGTTTGACTGTTTATGTTCTATTTTTATACCATTCATGATTTGTGGTTAAAGTATTGACATTTCGTATGCTAGTTTTAATACGAATGTTTATGTTATGTTTAAACTTGTTCATATGAGGAATGAATTGGACTTAATAAGTGACGGGTGGAGCCCGCTATAGCTCCTCGATGAATCGGTAGGTCTCATGAGACAAACTAGTGTCTTGGCACAAGGCGTTGGAAAAATCTTATTTGTAGTCTTCGCACGAGGCCTTGGCTATGTGGTTATGATAGTCTGGCATTATGCATTCCATCATTATGAAAGTGGTTATTGATATTTCATGTAATTGTTCGACTAGTAGAATATCAATGTGAATAAGTAAATGGAATTATTTAATTTTATCTTTTCCATATTATGTTGAAGTTCAAGTTTAAAAGTCTTTTGTTTTAATTATAAATTGTCTTAAGTGTTTATGCTTATCTATGAAAGCTTCTGCAATAATGTCATCCTTACTGATCATCTGAGCTCACCCCTTTCAATGTTTTATTTTTCCCAGGATTATGAAGAAGTAATTTATTAATGACCTACAGGGATAGTATGAGGGGATATGAAGACAAGATGTTTTTTTATGTAATGTAAAAATTTATGATTTTATCTAGTGTTTCCAAGGCAACTAAACTAATCCGTCTTTCGAGACTTGATCTTTCTTGTGATCATGCCAATGTTATGTAATAATTCACCGACTCTGGGTAACTGGGGTCGGGGCGTTACAGTTGGTATTAGAGGAAGTTTAGTACAAACCTTGGAAGATAGATTTAAATAAACTCTGATTGGAGCACATAGACCTAAGATGAACATTAAGGATTAGTATAGAATAACTTCCTAGAATTTTGGTATTGTAGAGATTTTGTGAGTTTTCCGAGCAATACATCCCTGTCTGGATACGAGCAGGTAGAGGCGGCTCTGGCACAGATGTACCTAGTGGTAAAACCCGAAAACACCGCTTTGATCTAGACTCAAACGGGAACTGCTGTACGACAACGGGCCTTGCTGCACTCTTGGTTACGACACTCCTGGGGGATATGCTTAGGATAATTTACATTTTCATTACAAACCGATTTAAAGTAATATATATATAAGATGAGAGTAAATGACCTTGGTTAATCCTAATGTGTTTCAAATTGAGAATATGGTGACATGTTAATCTCTAAATGATTTTTATGACTACTGTTACTCACATAATTATTTCTGGTTTTAGTCAATGGCTAGATTCCAAGGAAGTCATATTGACCTTAAGAATGATGTATAAGGTGGGAACGGTGGTGGCAATGAGCAACAAAATGGAATGTTGATAGGCATAAAAGTTATTGTCTTTATGCCAAATCAGTTTTCCAAAAATATGATCAACAAAATATATATTAACCAACTCCCGGACTCAACAAGGAAGAGAAAGGTGATGAATGATAAGAGCTCCTGTAGTGGAGACCATGGAGAAAAGAACCCTCAATTTCCATCATGCAAGAAATGTGGTAGGAGACACCCGGGAAAGTGTCTCAATGGGACCAAGAAATGCTTTACATGTGGGATGGAAGGACATAAAGTGAAGAATTGCCGAAGCAAAACGAAGAGTACTGTGGAAGAAGATAAAAATGGTCCCAAGAATCCATTTACATTCATTTTCCGTAAATGTAGGGGACTTGGCCATTACCCCAGTGAATGTTCTATTCTATAGGATATTTTCTTGGTCAGAGAAGAAGCTATGTGGAAATAAATGGTTGGATAAATGTTTAAAAATTATTAGTGATCCTTGTTGATGGGTTTACATTGGAATAATTTTCTCTTTTGTTTATAACCCCGCAGTTTCCCATGTGAGAATGATATTTGAGGAAGAATTATCTCTTCTCTTGTGGATATAGGTATAAATAGCCATTTGGTTTTATATGATCATTGGGGTTTGAGAGAATTATAAGTTATTATATTTTGGGATGAAAATGAAAGGTATGATATAACATTTGTGGTTAAATTATGTTATGGTATTTTGAGGAATTTATCTCATTTTGGTAATATTATAAAATATAGTTTTAGAAAAAGGACAACACGCAGACCGCGTGACAACCCGTCACGTCGGACAAAGCTGTGGGAATCGAACTCTCAACCAAAGTGCGATTGGGATTTATTGCCTACCACTGGACTACGTGAAGTCCTTGGATAGTGTGAATAATTAATTTTAGTTAAATGATTTTATTGATCAATAATAAGTTAATTTGGGTTCTTATGTCTTATCAAATGAATACCCTTGGTATAGGAAAATGATTTGGTGATTAAGTGATAAATGTTATTTTGGAAGATGTTTGCTTTATTGGGAACACTATATGCCCAAGGAAAATGGAATACTATGGGGTTTCATTTTTGGAGTAATGTAATATTTTTATCTACGTTTTTATTGTGGATTTATAGTGATTTGGGTTTTTTATGGAAATGATTAACCTATAATAGAGAATATGTTATGAGGTTAATTACTTTTAAGTATGTGAATTTAAGAGTATTTGATGTCATTTGGTGATACAATTTAACATGGGAGACTACATAATCAAATTATTCTATGTTTTGGGTTTCAATATTAGTTTGGATTATATTGAAGGATTTTAAGGATAATTGATTATTGAATGGTATTTATTTAACTTTGGTGTATTTTTGGTTTAATTTTAGAAATTAAGATTAGTGTTTATTTCACTCAAGGAATATCCTTATGGGGGATCATTAGATCATGTACTAACCATTTTGGTTTGGATTAATCCCTAAAGACAATGTAAATATATAGTTCATCCTGCATGGACCATGTGATTCTATAGAAGTTTATTCTAGCTCTTCTAGTGTGACCAAGTCTTCTTGAATACTCATCATTTAAAAAATGAGTTAGTGGTGGAAATTTATTAAAGAATGAAACTCTACTTAAAATGTAAGTATATATCTTTATATTCTTAGTCAATATCATAAATAAATTCCTCATCCTTATGTAATGTAACTTAAAACAAAAAAAATGTTGTCCGTTTAATTTCCTACTTGGAGACTAATGGTCGTTTGTCCCAACACAAGTTTGTGGTTTTCTTATTGTTAACTTTCTCCTGATCATGATTTCTATCCCTCTCCATCAGAACATGACACATAGTTTATCATCCATATCTATGTTTTCCTACATGGAATCCGAGTATGGGTTATCATGGTTGACCTTTATACCTCTCTTTATTTCTTTTAACTGATAGTTTTATTGACTCTTTTTCCGATGTGGGACTTTCCATTATATTCCCAAGCACAATTTTAAAAATTGCGAGGATGCAATTTATTGAAGGAGGAAAGAATGTAACACCCCAAGGTTCTACTGTACGTTTCTTTTTGAATAATGTGATAGCGTGTATTGTACACAACACCGAGTTCTAACACACCATAACCAATCACACTAGTTGTTATGAATAGTAATACCTATTTTTTGAAATTTTATAAATTCTATCTCTCCAAATGGACTTCATTTTTGGATTCGGAATATCGAAATTATCCTAGGTTGAAATTTTTATACTTTTCGGATAACTTTCATATTTTGATGAATAGTGAAAATTACTAAATTTTAATTAAAAACAACTTTTTAAATCAAAATAATTACTATTGATAAATTATGAATTTGAGTAGTTTTAAAGGATATTTAGAATATATTTTTAACATTTAATTCAATGTTTGTCATTGGACATAATTTCACAATTAAACCAGACATAAACAATTGCCAATCTTTTGATTGTTATTATCTCTTAAAAACACGCTTTTTGTTTTAACAACGTGAATTAATTTTAAATTAATTTCTGCCACTTCTGTGTTTTGAATTTGGAAAAATGGATTCCATATTTTTAATCAGGATTTTTAAATTGTGTAAATAGGTAACTTTTATTTTTAAACATTTTGGATAATTACTTCGGTAAATATTTTATTTACCATGGTTAAAGGGTAAATCCGGTAAACAAGGGTTAAAGAAATAATATTATAATAATACTAAATCACAATAAAACGTGTCTTAACCCTATTGGTTGATACATTGTCGACCATGGGAATATTTGGGTCGATTTTGGGACCCCATGGATCCACTTGTAAGTGATAGGGACACTTTATTTTAATTAAGTTAAAATTAATACAAAAATGACACAAGCATATATCTTTTATCAAAACAATTGTTACATAGGGTTATATATGTTTTATTTTAGACTATAAATATTCAATATAAATATAAAACGATTTCCTACATAATCGTATTCTATTTATAATTTTTATACATTATATAAGTTAATTTATTTATGACACAATGGTGATGTAGAAATTACCATATTAGTGAAAAATTAAAATAATTGATATTATAAATACCCAAATAAATATAATATGAGACTTTTATTGAATTAAACTAATTTTATAAGTTAATATGACATATTAGGATTGATTTAATTAACTTTTTTCCAATTAATCATTCTGTTATGTTTTTCACAAAAAATCAACAATTGAATAGTGTCAAAATTGACATAAAAGAGTTTTTAAAACAAATTTTATATTATTAATTGATATTAAATTACTAAAAATCTAAGGTTCGGCCAAGAGACTTATATCATGATAGGTGTATCATTAATGAACCACTTGGGGTTCTCTTGATTGTAGATGGTATGTTTATTAACCATATAATATAAAAATACAAAGAGACATTGTAAAAGTGAAACTAATTAACTAAGAGTTAATACTTAAAGATAAGGTTAATATAATGACCCAAACCTGTCTAAATTCTATTGTTTGAGTGTTTTTTGACCAACCCCACCTTAACCTTTAAATAATAAACTTTAGAGCCATTAGAAACCGAATATGAATTTATTATAAATTAATATTTCTAGCTTTTCCAAAGGTGCCCCTCACCCCTCTTATAAAAGGGCACTCATCCTTCTCATATCTTCACACCTTCAAAGCCGTTTGGTTCGACCAAACCCTACCCAAATACTCTCCCAACTTCCCTCAATACAACCTAGAGGCCTTAGTTTGATCAGAAATCCAACCTAAGGAGCCCTTTTGATCAAATCAAAAGGAAGAACCCGAAGAAGAGGTAATGATTTCACCACCCTTTTCCAAGTTCCTTTCTTCTTCCACTTCTTCTTCCTTTGTTATTACCATTCTAAAATAATAAATCCAGTATCATATATATACTGTGATGTTATTATAAATATGTTACAACCATGTTCAGTATTCTATCCACCCTTTGAATAACATGTCACCATACGTGTGTACGTACGGCTTACTGTCTCCACGTCGTGCTGTAATTGTTATTCAAATATATTATTATTTTGGATGGGTATAATAATGATGTGTAACTCATGTAAATAATAAATATAACATGATAATGATTCTTTATATATTATATACCATCCAATTATATATTATTTTAATATCAAAAGAATGATATTGTCGCTCGTGCGTACGTACGGACTACCGTCTCCACGAACGCGATGGGATTCATTCTCCATCGTATCCATTCATGTATAATTCTCATTTGATGATTAAAAATAATATTTAAGGACATGATATCATTCTGGATATGAATAATATATATCCCATTAATAACAACTATAGCTCACATAATAAAGAATATAAAGTAAAATGAACCCATTAACACCCGAAATGACGATAATTCTAAGATATTATTAACAAATCAATGTTAAAAGATCATATATGATATCATATTAATGCATATGATTATTTTATAATTAAATAACAATTATTTCACCATTATACCGGATGTTAACCTACCGTCGACCAAGGAAAAAGTACAAAGTAAGGGGTTTCTTATCTCACTTTTAATTCCGTGAGAATTCCATTGTTCACCACTTAATTATTGCATGTGGTGTATGTGTACTGCCCATGATTGTATTCATTGTGTAATATAATTTAATTTATGGGTATTTACATCATCATTTTATGATCCTTATTTTATGGGTTTATGTTTCGTACGTTACCTAATCGATAAGGGAATTCGAAATTTCAATTCCCATTTATTCAACTTTACGCAAACTTCACTGATTATTTTTCTCCGAGATTATGTGTGGAATAACTATTCATTTGCTTATGTCATAATTTCCACTCCCCTTTTCTGTGGATATACTTTTGATACACATAATCACTCCATTGATAATTTCTCAAGTCATCGATATGAATTTGATAGGAGTAATTTTAACTCATTCTCCATTTGTTGAGTTAAACATCCAATTCATTGGTGTTGTTTTTACAAGATTATGTGTGAATGTTCTTTGATTGTTTTAAACTGAATATCCAATCATATTTAATGTATTTATATTTGTCACACATAACTATGTCATTGATTTAACCTTAATCTAAGGATACAGCCTTTATTAGAGATTTCATCTCAATTTACATTCCATTGAGACTTGTTTGTTGTTATACATCCAATCACTTTTATGTGGTGTATATAATGTACTTTGACATAGTATATCATAAATTCCTTTATTCTCATGATATTACAATTTTTTGATTACCTCAATTATTTGTATTCAAGTGGCTCTCTTTTGGTTAGAAACTCTAACTAAAATATAATTTTTAAATGTTTTAAAGACTTATTATTCTAAATCTTGCTCATTAATGTCCATGTTTTAAAAATGGTTTTAAGGATTTATTTATATGGACATTAAAGTTTTAAAATTAAAACTCCTTTTAAAAGATTCAAAGTGGTATGGGACACTTTGATTCAAAAATCTATTTTTAAATGGCTTCTTGACAAATAGTGTGACTTTTAAATGATTTCAAGAAAAAGGGGGATATTTCTCTCAAATAGTTTTGATGATTATTTTCATCTATGACAACATCCTTCATTATTCGTGATTGAGGTTAATGTGATACAATACAATCTTCTATATTGTATCGTATGAGTTATGTTTGACTGTGGATGTGCAATTTTTATAACATTCATGGTTTGTGTTTAAAGTATTGACATTTCGTATGCTAGTTTTAATACGAATGTTTATGTTATGTTTAAACTTATTCGTATGAGGAATGCATTGGACTTAATAAGTGAATGGTGGAGCCCGCTATAGCTCCTCGATGCATCGGTAGGTCTCATGAGACAAACTAGTGTCCTTCACAAGGCCTTGGAAAAATCTTATTTGTAGTCTTGGCACGAGGCCTTGGCTATGTGGTTATGATACTCTGGCATTATGTATTCCATCATTATGAAAGTGGTTATTGATATTGCATGTGATTGTTCGACTAGTAGAATATCCATGTGAATAAGTAAATGGCATTATTTAATTTTATCTTTTCCATATTATGCTGAAGTTCAAGTTTAAAAGGCTTTTGTTTTAAATATAAATTGCCTTAAGTGATTATGCTTATCTATGAAAGCTTCTGCTATAATGTTATCCTTACTGAGAATCTGAGCTCACCCCTTTCAATGTTTTATTTTTCCCAGAATTATGAAGAAGTAATTTATGAATGACCTGTAGGGATAGTATGAGGGGATATGAAGACACGATGTTTTTTTATGTAATGTAAAACTTTATGATTGTATCTAGTGTTTCAAAGGCTACTAAACTAATCGGTCTTTCTAGACTTGATCTTTCTTGTGATCATGCCAATGTTATGTAATAATGCACCGACTCTGGGTAACTGGGGTCGGGGCGTTACAAATAATTTTCAATATTTTATCATTAAAAATTTTAAAACACTGTCTTTGTCGTATTTGATTCATTTAACTAGATACTTATTTCCAATAATATGGGATGTGCATCTACTATCAAGGATCCATGAACCAGTATGATATGATGGTTTAAGGAAAATATATAAAACCAATGCCTACTCAACTCATTTCATTTTGATCCACATCATATACTTCATACCTATCATGGAATGACAATCTAGATCTTCCTTAGCGTAGGATGGTACAACATCATTTTTTAGAACTTTAAATAGATTTGCCATTATAAGATAATTCTTTTATTCCTTCATCTACTACTTAAAACCACTTTTGGAATACATCATCACATTCCTTTGTACTGTTGATGATCAATAACTGGCCATGTGTCTGAATCCTCTACACCAAAAATAGTTACCATTAAAATCATTCAGGAAATATTGAACACTATATGGAGTCCATTTTTTCTATTATTCCCTTTAGTACCTATGGGATATAAAACCTACATTTTGGAAATGTCCCATCTTCCCATAGGAATAACACCTGATACATACAAAATTTCTATGAGTTATTTTTGTTGGATCAGAAGCTCCATGGGTTCTCAAAACATTCGGATTCTGATTTGTACCCAAATCAATTTTCAACCATGTAGTGTGAGATTGTGGCCTAACATATGTATTCATAGGTCTCTATTTGCAACCAAGCCCCATACTAGGATATTCCATTGGACAAGACTTTTGCTATGTTTTTGGGTCTCAATGCTCCAATTCCATAATCTCTTTTTCCTGATTGGTCAAATTTTCCATTATTATATATGGATTCAATAGTCTCTCCTAATAATATAATTTTCTTCGTAGGTTGAAAAATTATTCATCATGTTATTCAATAAGGTTGAATATATCTTTTTTGTTGTTTAAACCATCAATCATAATTTTTTATTAATCAACATTGAGCATGTACTCAATGATCTTTTCTGAGTTCTCTGGTATAGAAAACATAATCATTTCAAATTATTACATAATCTAAAATTTCTCTTCTTCCTCTCTATACAGATTTCACTTTTTATCATGAACCACTCTATTTTATTCCTTCTTGTTGGCTCTCCAAGCGTCTATCCCCTTAAGAGTATCTTTTTATTTATCATGTAGATAAACCCTTTCTTTAAAATACCCTTTATCATTATTTCTTTCCTACCTTGTTTGGGATTTTACTACCACTACCAATGTAGAATTTGTTCACTGATCCTTTCATTCATCCGTCTCTTCGACCTTATATTCTTTAAAGATTTCATTTTCTTGGGTAAATATGTTCTTATTCTTGATGAAATTATTATTCAAATTTTTCTTATCTTTTACACATGCTGAAGACTTTTTCATGGGAACTTAGACTTCATATTCATCATTATCTTGTAATTTATTAGGGCATCATGCCATAAGATATCCATATTTCCTCATCAAAATCATGGTAGTGGTAGTTTCTCCCAGAAATTGCATTTTCTTCTTCATTGATTTGAGTAATGGAACTACCAGACGTCATATGTCTCTTCATATCCCTATACATCCACTATATAGAGATTATTCATATCCATGAACTGCACCTCTTTAGATTTCCCCTTTCCCACAGACTCATTTTCATCATTTTATCATTTCATATGATATAAGAGTTCTATATAATCTATATGATGTTAACACTTTTGGATCTTTATCATCCAATATAGAGAATTAATGATTGAATCAATGTGGATGTCTTGAAAATACGAATTTAATGATATTTACATCAATATGAATTTTTCTAAGGCTATGCATGTATTCTATGAAATGATTCACCCTATCAATGAAAACATATACAGACTCATTAGGGTGTATTCTAAATTCATCATATTTTTTCCACTGAACATTTAATTTTTCTTCTATAACCACTGAATCACTTTAATATATATTTAATTTCTTTTCCCACATGGAATATGTTGGCATATAGTACATAATTTTTTTTATAAAGTGTGAGATAAATATCCTCCTAGTTAATTGATTCCTTTTTAATTAGAATCTAATTCTCTTAATTATTGTTCTGATAAAATTCCACTATCCAAACTAACATAAATACAATCACATACAGTGGTAAAGACATACAACCCAAATGATTTTAGGTAGTGATATATTTGATTCCTCTATAATTGAAAATTGTTTCCGATGAAAATTGGAATCACTTTTTGAATAATAAACTCCATTGATCTCACTAAGAGAGAAAATTTGGTTTTAACCTTTCCCTTCGATAACAATTGTTTTCTCAACTATGTTAAGAACCCTGAGAGGGGGTGAATTGTGGTATGATAAATTTAAAAACATCCCATTTAGAGGTTCTTTCTTTTTATGAAAAAACAATACTCACTCTTTACCGTAGAAATATATGAGCTGAAATGGAGAAATTCACAAGACACAACAATATTACTTGTGAAGGACCCCAAAACACCCTCAGTGGGGTGGGGTGTATTCTTTTGTCAAAATTTTCATCTAAAGAGATGGATCTTGTTCCCACAAAGGAAGGAAAATTTCAAACATATCTATTTGTAATGTGAAGTAATTTAAACAATCACACATATAAGGACAATGCATCAGTATTACATGGTTCACTGCTAAGGGCTAGACCAAGGAGCATACACCGATAGATTTTTGGTCATACCAAAATCAACTATTCATCAGTAGTTTTGAAATAAAAGAGTTTGTACATTGTCACTATATTTTAGTCACACATACTTTACAATATTTTTGGGATAACACAATACATCCCTTAGAAAACATCTATCAACTCCCCTAGCTCACTTCTTTGATAGAAGTCTAATATATTTTATTGACACGAAGGTTGCTTCATAGGATTAGAATTAATGTATTTTCCCCAATATAGCACAAGACTATATATACACCATAGTCCCAAGATGAAGTTATTTTTATACACTTTTCACTTAATCCATATGTTCAATACTACAATTTGTGAATGTCCTTCATGATTCCCACAACCTTCATGAAGAAAGATTCATTTTCGGAATAAACTGTCTTTGCGAAGCTCACAGATCCTTCACAGAATACCACATTATCAAGAAACAACCATTAATTTGAATCACTAGAATCATTCAAAAAATAAGTATTATTTTCCTGATTCTTTAACATTCATAGAAATCTTGATTCACAAATCTCCCCTATCTTTACAAAATTAGAACAATTCCATATTTTCCATGAATAATTTTCTGTGAAATATATTGAGGGTAACATTATATTTATAGGCTCTTCCATTAATAATGATCCACAACCTCGATCTCATTTTCCCAATCATTCAAAAATATCTTCTTGTTGAGGTTTCTTTTATGATTCTCTATTGATATTGGACATACTTTAGGAGATCACTATCTACACATCACACATTGGAGATGTACCAATTCAAGTAATTGCGAAGATCAACCTCTCAAATCGTGATGTGAAATATGTTTGGGTTCCTCAATATAGTATTTGTGAAACCCATTACTTTATAATATTTATGATGATTTCATTCCATAAAACAATCATTCGTTATGCTCTCCCGTTCTCCATATTTTGACCCCATGAATTTGGAAAAAACTGGGAAACTAGGCCACCTTCAATATAGTTTTCAGCATATACAATAATATATCATTCCTTGAAAACTCCCTAATATTAAATGTAAAAATAATAACAATAAACACAAACCAAAATCTATTTCTAACAAATAATTTGACTGTTGTAACATGTTTTGGATTATAATCACTATCCCCTACTTTACAACCGGCCTTAATCTGAAATCACACTACTCTCTCAACTAAAGTGTGTATGGATCCTTTAGAATATTAATTAGTTGATCTGAAACACTGTAGAATAATTTAAGAAATGAGTGTTCCATGAATATATGGTCTCACATAATATATGAAATACACTATATTACATGGTGATTTAATTGTGGAGATATATTTCCCAAACTATTTTTTTCATATGTGAACTAAGTTACACCATTTGAAAAATCTTCTGAAATGTGTAGAATGGGTGCACTGTGAACTGAATTTACTTCACAAATGTATGATTCCTCATGAACCACAAAACCATTGTGATAAATAGTCTCCCAAAAACCAACATCCTCTAAAAACTTATCATTCTTCACAGACTGCCTCCATCAAAAACCGAATTGTTTCATGATCTACTTTTTATCTAAGATGAATTCACCCAGTGATGATTCTCTCTAATCTGTTTCAATATCCATATTCAATTGATTAGGGGACCATGTTGTATATAAATAAACAAAAAAAAACATTATAACCACATTTACTGTTAACTAATTTGAGAAGAAGTCTTCATCATAATCTACACTCTCTATGTTGTTCTCATTGAACATAATTCCCATTACTGCGACCTTTAAATCACCTCCTAAAACATAAAAATTATTTCCTTATATTATGGTGGAATATAACACACTTACTTCATCTAAAAATAAAAAAGATACTTTGAATACATCATTTATGGTCTAAATTCCTTTTCATATTTTACCTCACAACTTCACACACATTCTATGTGGTTCGCAAAAAAAGAATATAAGCGGTCATATTGCCTCTACTAAAGAACAACATTGAAATCCTTTAGTTTCAATTTGGTCCAACAAGTTTTATATAAAATAATCCTTCCCATTCCATAAATCATATCTAATTTTTTTGGCCCAAATCTATGGAAAACACTCAGAAACTAATCCACCTTCAAGACACCATATTTCATTAACAACTATGCTAAAAGGTTGTCAACCGACATTTTAAATAAACATAAAAAATGAATAAAAATCATAAAAAGGAAAATTGATGTATTTTTTACCAACATATTTATTGAATAATTCATATGGACACCATCAGATATATAGTTTTATTTTTTGATCAATATTGTACCAGGTATGGAGAATATTTCATTCCTCCGTATAAGATGACTCCTATAAGGATTATGAATCTGAAAGTGTGACTACAAGAATATGAGGTGAAGGGGTTTATTTATCCAAGCCTATCCCATTAGGTTTCTACAATGTTATTTTCTCTGAATGTGTATGGTTCCTTGTGATAGTGTGTTGACTACCAAAGGATTAACCGTGTATTTTTCAAGAATCAATATAGTCTTGTAATTATAAATCAATTGTTTGACTAGTTAATGGGGGATAAGGGGTTCTCCCATGTCAAACTGAGGTCATGATATCAATAGTTATGTGTGAGTCTATATAATGTTTCTTGTTATACTTTCTGATGCATCTTGGGCCAATATGAGTATCTTGGGATATTCTACAAGTTTGGGAACACACCAAAAGTGATTAGATCCATGATAAACAGTTCTTTCACCCATATCTAGACCCATTTTGGTTGTTTTCATTGATGATATTCATGTAATCTCTTATTTTTCAGAGGAACATTCTCATCATTTCAAGATCGTACTGAGGAAATTGACTGAGTATTGTAATTATGATAATCATTCATTGTTTTTGTTCTATATTAGTAATAATGGCTTCTTAGGGAACATGATATAAGAAGATATAATTTTACGGGATATTAAGAAGAATATTACATGTTTTATTGATAGTGATCTAAGAAGAACTTTGGTATTAATATATTCTAGAAATTGATGAGATATTATTGTTAATTTATTCAGAAATTATCTTTATTTGAAGCATCGATAACAGCCCTAACCACGAAAGGGGTGATGTTCAAGTGGTATGGCCCTCGTAATATGAATTTTTTTAGATAAATGGTAGGTTTACATATGCATGAATTAATAACTTACCTAGACTAGGTAAGGAGTATACAATATATTGTGTTGCATCATGGGTTTGTTTGAGAGTTTTCACGATATGGTATGGGTGCGTAGTTCCATATAGGTTTTTTAATTTAAATTTTTCATTAATAGAATTATTTATTTCATGATATATAGAATGTTTCAGTAGTGGATGTGATGAGATATTTTCATCACTATTTCCTAGTATAGAGGATCATATTTTATACAAACCACAAATGGTTGAGGTATATATTTTCAAAACATTTCCATAATCTTCAAAAGAGACGGTGGTTCGAGTATCAATAATTTTTCGACATCAGGATGAAATACACCCCCAAGAAATTATATTTCTATATTTACCTATGTTTTAGGATCCATTAATTTTTTCCCTATTAACTATAAATAATTTTTCTCTATTATTTCAAATTAATTAATAATTGATTATATATTGGGTCATACATGATACAAACCAAGATAATGACACTTCGTTAAATTATATTGGAACATTACAATGAAGGTAAATGAAACCATGTATCGCATATAATGGATTATTACACATCATGGATATTTTCATCCCTTAAAACTGAATAAATTAAAAGAAGATAATAAATTAAAAAGAATAATATCTTTAGAACTTGAAAATTCCCTCAGCCACTAATGAATTTATGAATAATCATTTATATAATAAAAAACTACAATGAAAAAAATACCATGATATGAGAAATCATTTTGTGAGATCTAAATTGGAAACTGTGGATATGATAATTGTTACATAAGAATTAAAAATACAATGAATGATTTTAGTATGTTTAAATATAGAAATGAAATCTAACCAATATAAATACGATCATTGAAAAAATGGTCACTACAAATATGGTTGTTGTTTAAATTTCTATAGGGAATGAATGTTTCAAATGGGCATGTGGAAGTTATGTATTATTATTAATGAGTTTAAATAATATATTATATAATTAATTATAATAAAACTAAAATATAATATATAATTAAAATATTTTATTTTCATGTGCTAAAATATTATTATTAAAGAATTATTTCACAAAATTAAAAGTTATATTTTTGTATCAATATAATGATGAAATTAAGTGATTATAATATAAATAGTTAATATCAATTATATTCTGGTAATGAACATTTGATGCTTAAAAATGTAATTTTCTTAAAAATTGTTTTTCCATGTGTTGTGTATGTTTTCATATACTAGATATATTATGATAAAATTATGATAATGTACATTATTGATATATATTAACACAAATTTATTTAGTAAAATATGTGAAATAATATAAGAACCATAAAAGTTATACCAACACATTTTTATATAAAAGAAGCATTCTTTATACTTTTATCATAATTTAAAAGGAAAATATATAAATTTTAAGATTTGAATTTGATAAAATTAAAATTATTTTTTAATTCCATTGATAAAATTATCCTCTTATTAGTTCTTTGGATTTTACTGAAGTAATTTTTTTCGATGAATGGTGAAACATGTCGATTTTACAAAAACCACCATTTTTTTGACATTGCAATGACACAAGGTATAATGACCCGAAATTTTTAATGATACTTGTTTCCTAAATTTGTGTATTTTTTCATTTTATACTCCACAAAAATATGTCCTTTAATCAATGAAGATATATCGTTGGGTTTGAACAGTTATATGAATGTCGGTTAATATGAAAATTGGAAAATAAACTCTTAACATTATAATTATTGTTTATAAATACAAGTGATCTTGGTTAATTAATACAGAATGAAGAGTTGATGGCCTCATCCACTAGACTCGGGTTGTACGAAGCACATCTGTCGGAGCATGGGAAAGAGGTAGTGTCTCTCATCTTTGCTATGGACCAAGCCAATTTTGAGCTTCAACATATGAATCTTGAATGGAATTGCCTAAGGGAGAAGTTCAAGCTGATAGAAATCACCCCTTGGGAAATGTTGTTAGAGTCACCCCACGATTCTATCACCATATCACACCTTGCAGTTAGGTCCTATGCAGGTGTTATAAAGGGCTATGTAAGGAGACCATAGTTAGGTTATGTAATCTTTTTGTATGAATAAAATTGGTATTTCTTATTATGTTAAAATTGTGAATTCAAAATGTTCGGATAAATATAGGATGATGTTCCATATTATTGATGAATTTTGGAAAAAGGGGTATTTTAAAATATTTTTTGTAAACATTAATTAACATTAAATGATTTTTACAAAATGGTATTCTACAATTGTGACCAGAAAAAATTTAGATTCTAATAATATCAACTAAATTATTGGTGAATTGTAAAGTATGAATAGTAATATACCCTTATGAATAGTAATGAATTGTAAATCTGCCAAAAAAATAGAAACCTCACCCATTTCTTTATAAATATAATTTAGACATCTTAAATGTGAAAAAATGAACATAATATATGTATTGGTATTTTTGTATGTCATAAATATTTTAATTCTATTTTATAATTAATTTCATTATTTAAAATCAAAATGGATTTTCATAAAATTTAATTATAAATTTATACTTTATTGTCTTATGGTTATACAATATTTTTTTGGCGCCTTGATTACTTTTTCAAGGAGTTAAAAATTAAGTTATAGTTTTTGAGTTTCTTTTTTGAATAAATAATAATTTTATTTAAAAATTAAATTAACAATATTTAGAAAGTTATTTTCATAAAATGGAGTTCATTATTGAATTTAGAGCATCGATATTCGGTTATGGTTAATTTTTTTAATTTTTCTGAAATAGTTGAATTTTCAGTGAATATTAAAAATACAGTTTTGAGATTCTGGTGTTCAATGATGTGGATGTAATAATGATGTAATAAATAATTTATACTTTTTAGCAGTAATATATCTTAAGAGGTGTCACAAGTGTCCAATACCGTGGGCAAACACCATGGGAAAGCCCATGGTATTGCAAATATCATCGATGAGGTGTCCCTTGGAAATTAATTAAATTTTCCCTCGATTTTCCTATAAATACCAAGCCATTTCCACATTTAATTCATTCCAAAATCCTCCTAAATGAATATAGAGTAGTTATAACTCCCATTTAGTCCTCCCAAGGTTCCCTCAAGGCCCCCAATGTCCCAAACATTGAGCTTTCGAAGATACTCTTCGAGGTAAGGGAACCTTTCACCCTCATCTTTTTTATCATTATTTCCTTTATGTTATGTCTTCTAGTTTACATATTCGTAGGTGGGGGTATGTTCTTATATATTCCTATTACTTTCCATGTCTTCTCCAAATTTTGAGAGACCCTTTCCTCTCTCATCAATTTATTTTATGAATTTTTAAGCGATGTCGTTAGGCTGCCAATTTTTTCTTAAAAGAAATAACATCTTCTCTTTTCTTCCATGTATCTTTTCCATGTGGTATGTCATTAAAATATCCATACCATGATCTTATTATGTACCCATACTATATTATGAATTATTTATTAGTGCTTTCCCTTTGTCCCTCTTTCTTTTTAATGTTATCTAAAATGATGTTATGTAGCCGTTATGCTGTAGAAATTTCATCTCAAAATCTCTCTTTTTTTCTCAATAAATTATCTTGTATTATTTATGTGGATAACCAAATCTATTTTCATTTACAAGGGTATTAATAAATACATAAAATTTATCTATTTGATTCTATAATTGACATACATATAACCCTCACTCCTTTTCTATGGGGTATAAATGACACAATGATCTTATTTTTAAGTTCTTTTTAAAGGACATGATTTTGACATGAAACCCATTTCTTTGATTCAATTTTTGTTATTTATGAAATGTTTTATTATGATCTATGTGGATCACATGAAAATAGTGACATATTAATGGTTCACCCTAATAGCGCTCCAATGCATTGGGTAAAGAATTAATCTCTAGAGATGACAAGTTTCATGATACATTAGTGACTAAACATGGTAATGTTTTTTTGACTACTTGAGAATGAACCTTGGTTATATGTTCATGAATATCTGAATGAAATGTTTTAATCACATATTCAAGATTTGATTCATGTTATTTTTATTATGATAAGCATCTTTTTTCATTTATCATGTTTTGTGGTTTTCCTCAAGTTCTTATTGTTATCACAAGTAAACTGATTTCCTTGATTTCCTTACTAGCCTTTATGCTCACCCTTTCCTTCGATGTATGTATCCAGGTTATGAGATGAAGAAATTATACATATAATGAACTTATGATGAAGCCTTACAATTGGATTAGATGAATTTTTTATGTTGTTCTCCTATTTTATGTTCTGGATATCCAAGACAGTAGACTTTAAAGATCCTATGTTTTTAAATTGTAATGAAAAGATATGTAATATAATGGAGGAATTTCATAGTTGGTATCAAAGGAATGTTTAGTTATTTATGGAATTTAGGCTATGAAAAATTAGGGAGAATCTTATAGAAAATTTTAAATATAATAAAACACCCTAGTATTTTGGTGAGTATTGAGTAAGTGGTTTACCAAGAAAATACATCCCTGTCTAGAAATGAGCAGGTAGAGGAGGCTCTGGAACAAATGTACCAAGGAGTGAAAACTCTGATAAAGAGTTTCAGGCTAGACCCAGGGTATCCTGGTACAAGACAATGGGCCTTGCTTCACTCTTGTTTACGACACTCCTGGGGGATATGTTTGGTTAACCATAAGCATTTTATGAATCATTATGAAGGATTTATAGAGAAATTTAATTGTTTAAAGCATGAATTTTTAAGACATAAAATCCTTTATGGTTAAAAGATTCGTAAATAAAATAAGTTTCTCACTAAGGTTTTATTATTTTAGAAAATGGTAGGCAAGAGGAGGAAATATGAAAATGGTGACCACAATGGACCATGCACTGATGGTCGTCTAATGGAAGCTGTAAGGCAATCATTCTAACGAATGACGAACCAACTAAATCAAGTTATGGGAAATAACTTGAATCAAGATGAGAGACCAATCTCACTGCAAAGGGAACAAATTTCTATTGCATCCTTTATGCGTCAACGAACACCAACCTTTAGCAGATCTACCGAAACAATGATTTATGAATAGTGGATCAGCTCTATCGAGAAGATCTTTTCAATGCTCTACTGTTTAGAGAAAGTGATGATCACCCTGGATGTCTATCACTTAGTGGGAGAAGCTGATAAGTAGTGGGAACCGATTAAAATTGTGAAGAAAATAGTTGAGGTTGAATCTAAGGAGTGGGAAGAGTTAAGAGAGATCTTCTTCCGAAATTATTTCCCTCGATCAATGAGAACAAGAATGGATAAAGTGTTTCTTTAGCTGAAGTAGAATGAGAATGAATCATTGGGAAGCTATGAGATGAAATTCACAAGGATTTCATGTTACAACTCTATCAATTTCACGGATCCAAGTGGTATGTTTGATAGATTATTTGGTGGGATGAAACCTCATCTGCAGAAGAATCTAGCCTACTGAGATTATGATAACTATGAGGAGCTCGTGCGAAGTGTGATGAATATTGAACTAGAATCTGGTGACATTCAATGGTCTCATAAATCCAATGAAAAGAAAAGATCTATGGAGCCAAGCATAGGGAGGAGATTTTATTAGGAAAGAGGAGGAAATAAATTGAAATTTCCCACATATAATAAATGTGGGAAGAAGCATTTGGGTAATTTACTACTCAGGAGTAATAAATGCTACAATTGTGTAAGAGATATCCATTTCACACAGAATTTTTATACTAAGGTGAAGCCACAACTTCCCAATACCAATAACAAAGGGATGGTGGCACAGACCCTACCTTATGTCCAATGCGATATGTTGGGGCAACTTTGGAACTTTTCCAATCACTGTACAAATTTAAGGGTACTGGAGGGGAATCCCCATCAACCTCAGCATAGAACAAGGGAGTAAGGTCTTTCTTTTTCAATCACTTCGGCTGAAGTAGAAGCACCAAGTGATGTGGTGGGTGGTACTATTGTTTATCACTCAAAGCTAGAAAGTACTTTTTTTATTCTGGTTCTACACATTACTTTATTTCTTCCAAGTTTGCATAGAATTTAGAATCCACCCCCGATTTTCTAAAAGTAGAGTTATAAGTCTAGTCTTCGGGTGGGGTTATCCAAGAAAGGTCAGTGTTTAGAAACTCTAGTATTTTATTTTGTGAGAACAATTTTATCAAAAATCAAGTAGTCATTCCCATGCTGGAATTCGACTTTATACTAGGGATGGACAAGCTCTCAAAGTATAATGCTAAGATCAAAGCAAGAAGCAAGGAAATATCAATAGTCATGAATGGTAAACCTATAGTTATCTTCCTAGGAAAGATATCTCAACCTGATGTTTGTCTAGAAGAACCTCGTATATCATTTTTTTAAGGATATGATCGGTGAGGAAGAAGAATGAAATAAGAGTTTGAGGATCGAAAATGTTCCCATCCTCCGGGTATATGTTGACCTATTTCCTAAGATGTTACCCAGACCTCCCCCAGAAAAAGAGGTAGAGTTCTCCATTGAACTCGTACCTGGGTCTCATCTGATATCTAAGGCCCCCTATAGGATGTAAAATGTGGAGCTAGAAGAAAAAAAGAAACAACTCCAAGGTATTTTGGAGAAGGGGTTTATCCAACCGAGTGTGTCTCCTAAGGGGGAACTTGTTCTCTTTGTGAAGAAGAAGGATGGATCGATGCGACTATGAATTAATTATAGAGAACTGAACAAGATCACAGTGAAAAACAAATACCCTCTTCCAAAAATTTATGACTTATTTAACCAACTTCATGGGGCTCAATTTTCTCTATGGTTGATCTTCGATTTGGTTATCATCAATCGAGTGTGAAGAAAGAACATATTCCAAAAACTACCTTCAGATCAAGATATGGACATTATGAGTTTGTTGTTATACCCTTAGGACTAAATAATGCACATGAAATTTTTATTGATTTTATGAACAGAGTCTTTAAGGAATACCTTGAAAACTTTTTGGTAGTTTTTATTGATGATATTATGATATATTTCAAAAGTCACGGGGAGAATGAGTATCATATAAGGGGTCTTTTTCAAACTCTTCAGAAGGAAAGGATTTTTTGAATTTTCTGCAAATTTTAATTATGGTTGCCACAAGTTTCTTTCAAGGGGTCACATTGTTACCAATAAAGGATTTATAGTTGACCCTACAAAGAAAAACGTTTTAGAGGAGTGGCATCAACCAAAAACAATAACTGAGAATCGTAGTTTCCTTGGTTTAGAGAGATATTACAGGATGTTTGTAATGAAAATTTGATGAATTTCTAATCCACTAACCAAGTTAACTTGAAAAGGGGTCAAGTTCATCTTGATAATGAAGTGTGAGGAATGTTTCCAAGATATGAAGATTAGATTGGTTACTGTTCCCATGTTAACTCTACCCTCAATTAAAGAATGATTTGTTATTTTTAGTGATGCATCACTGAAAGGGCATGGGTTTTTCCTCATGAAAACTGAAAAATCCATTTCTTATGAATCTTGAAAGTTGAGGACCAATGATCAGAACTATCCTACACATGATCTGGAGCTAGCTTCGGTCATTTTTTCTATGAAAATATGGAGGCACTATCTTTATGGGTAGAAATTTGATATATACATAGACGATCAAATGTTTGAAGTATATTTTCACACAAAAGGAATTGAACACGAGGCAGAAGAGATTGTTGTAACTTCTCAAATACTATGATTATTCAATTCATTCTCATCTTGGAAAAGAAAACAAAGATGATGATTCATTAATCATGAAAGACCCAGTTGTTCTTTCCATGCTGAGGATTCAAATAGATCCTTTGATCAATGACCTAGAAAAGTTGCACAGGGTAATTATAAGGGAAGAGACATCATCAACACAAACCCAAATGATCTACCAACCATCATTACTAGAGAAGATCAAGAAATCTCATACAGAAGATCCTTTATTACAGATGAAGTTTGAGGATGGGATGTTTCTTTTGTTAAATATTGATCAAGAAGGGGTACTAAAATTTCATACAAGACTATGTGTTCCATCTATTCTAGAAATAAAGAAGGAACTGATGGATAACACTCATAGATCTACTTTCTCTATACATCCTAGAAGAACAAAAATGTATAGGGACCTTCGTGATCATTATTGGTGGGATAATATGTAAAGGGAGATTTCTGACTACACTTCAAGGTGCCTGGTTGGTTTGCATGTAAAGGCAAAGTGACAACTTTCTAAAGGGGAATTGCAACCACTACCCATACTAACATGGAAGTTGGACAATATAACTATGCACTTCGTTACTAGTCTCCCGAGAACATCTAAGGGAAACAATGTGATGTGGGTTATTATAGTTCATCTCACTGAGACTGACCATTTTATATCCATTTGGGAAGATTTCTCTCTTGATCAACTTTCCATGATTTACGTGAAGGAAGTGGTAAGGCTCCATGGAGTTATAAATTCTGTTGGATCTGATCATGATCCAAGGTTCAAGTCATAATTCTGGAGAAGTCTTCAACATGTTCTCAAAACTGAATAGAATTTCAGTATGGCATATCACCACAAACTGATGGTAAGTCTAAAAGGACTATTCAAACACTCGAGGATATACTGAGAGTATGCTCAATGGAATTTAAAGGTGGATGCAATCATCATCTCTTTTTAGTTGATTTCTCTTACAACAACAGCTTCCACTCGAGCATTCAAATGTCACCCTATGAAGCTCTATATGGTATGCTGTGTGGAACTCCTACTTTTTGGCATGAAGATAGTGAGAGAAAGCGTCTTGGGCATGATCTTGTTGTTGAGACGATTGAAAATTTCTATTCCATCCAACAACACATTAAGGCTTCTCAGAGTCGGAAAAAGTGTTATTCCATCAACTGTCAAAGGGACTTGGAGTTTAATGTTGGTGATAAAGTCTTTCTTTGAATATCACCATGGAAGAGAGTCTTCGGGTTTGGGAAAAATGGGGAGCTCATCCCTACATACATTGTCCCATATTAAATCCTACATTGAGTAAGAGCCGTGGCCTATCGGATTGCACTTACTCCAAATCTAGCACTAGTTCATGATGTCTTCCACGTATCCCTCTTGAATAAGTAGATACCTAACCCATCACATGTACTAAATCCATAGGTGGTACAACTGGAACATGACCTCTCTTATGAGGAAGAACTGGTGGAGATCTTGGACCATAGAGACAAGGTTCTACGCAACAACACTACCCACCTAGTTAAGGTGTGGTGGAGGAACCACAAATGTGAAGAATCCACATGGGAACCAGAGGAGTCTATGAGGTTGGAGTACCCACACCTTTTCTCTTCTGAGGGTTTGAGTTAAAATTTCAGGGACGAAATTTCTTAAGGGGGGAAGAATGTGATGACCCGAACTTTTTAAAAATATTTGTTTCCTAAATTTGTGTGTTATTTCATTTTATACTCCACAAAACTATATCCTTTAATTAATGAAGTGATATCGTTGGGTTTCGACTGTTATATGATCATTGGTCAATATGACCATTGGAAAATAAACTCTAAACATTATAATTATTTTTTTATAAATACAAGTCATCTTTGATAATTAATATAGAAAGAAGAGTCGATGGCCTCATCTAGTAGACTTAGGCCATACAAAGCCCATCTGTCAGAGCTTGGGAATCAGGTAGCATCTATGGGATTCACTTTGGACCAAGCCCAAGATGAGTTTCAACATTTGATACTTGAATGAAATCTCCTATGGGAAAAGTTCAAGCTGATAGAAATCACCCCTAAGGCAATGTTTTCCAAGGCGCCCCAAGATTTGTCACCATAGCACACCTTACACTTAGGTCATATGCAGGTGTTATAAGGGGCTATATAACGAGACCTTAGTTATGTTGTGTAATAAATTTATATAAATAAATTTTTTATTTATTTTTATGTTAACATTGTGAATATAAAATGTCTTGATAAATGTCGGATGAAGTTCCATATTATTGATACAATTGGGAAAACGGGGTATTTTAAAAAAAATTGTTAACATTAAATAATTAATAATGTTCAAAGATTTTTTGAAAATGGTCTTCAACAATTGTGACCTAAAAGAAATTTAGTGTTTAATAAGATCAACATAATTTTTGGTTAATAGTAAAGTATGAATAGTAATATACCCTTATGAATATTAATGAATAGTAATGAATGGTAAATCGGCAAAAAAATGAATCTTCACCCATGAATGTATAAATATAATTACGACATCATAAAAGTGAAAAAATGGTAATAATATAAGTATTGGGTTTTTATATGTCATAAAAATTTTAATTACAATTTTATAATTAATTTAATAATTTAAAATAAAACTATATTTTAATAAAATGTAATCATAACTTTTTATATTGTTGTCTTATGGTTATACGATAATTTTATGGGGCCATGATTACTTTTTCAAGGTGTTACAAAATACGTTATAGTTTTAGAGTTGTTTTTGTGAATAAATAATAATTTTATTTAGAAATTAAATTAAAAATATATAGAAAATAATTTTCATAAAATGAAGTTCATTTTTGAATTCGGAGCATCGATATTAGGTTAGGGAGAATTTTTTGGATTTTTTTTAAATTTGTTGAATTTTCAATAAATTGTAAAATTACAGTTTTGAGTGTCTGGTGTTTAATTAAATCATTAATTATGTAGTCATGATGTAATAAATATGGTTATCATGTGAATAGTAATATATGTTATGAGTTTTCCCATGTGGCCAATACCAGGGGCAAGCCGATGGTTGTGCAAATACCCCCGATGAGGTGTCCTTGGGAAATTAATTAAATATCTCCTCACTTATCATATAAATACCACGCAATTCTCTAATTAATTTCATTCAAAAATCATACTCAACAAATATCTAGTATTTATACCTCCCAATGAGTCCTCCCATGGTTCACTCAATCCCCCCAAGGTCCCAACCATTTAGCATTCGAAGATAATCTTCAAGGTAAGGGAACCTTTCACCCTCCTCTTTTAAGTCATGATTTCCTTTATGTCATGTCATCTAGTTTCCATCTTCTTATGTGGGGGTATGTTCTTATATATTCCTATTACATTCCATTTCATTTCCAGATTTTTATAGACGCATTCGTCTCTCATCAATTTATTTTATGAATTTTTATGCAATGTTGTTCGGCTGCCGAATTTTTCGTAAAAGAAATAACATCTTCTCTTTTCATTCATGTTCCCTTATCATGTGGTATGTCATTAAAATATCAATTACATGATCTTATTATGTACCCATACTATATTATGAATTATTTATTAGTGGTTGACCATTGTCCCCTCTATTTTTAATGTTTTCTAAAATGTTATTATGTAGTCGTTATGCTGCAAAAAGTTCATCTCAAAATCACTATCTTTTTTTCAAGAAATTATCTTGTATTATTTATGTGGATACCCAAATCTATTTTCATTTCCAAGGATATTAATTAATACATAAAATTTATTAATTTATTTCTATAATTGAAATAATTATAACCCTCACTCCCTTTTCATGGATTATAAATGTCATAATGATCTTATTTTTAAGTGATTTTTAAACGTCCCGATTTTGACCTGAAACCCATTTCTTTGATTCTATTTGGGTTATTTATCAAATTATTTATTATGATCTATGTGGAACACATGAAAAAAATACATATTAATGGTGCTCTCTGATAGCGCTCCAATGCATTGGGTAAATAATTAATCCCTAGGGATGACAAGTTTCGCGATACCTTGTTTAATAACCTTTGAAATGTTTTTATGACACCTTGGGAATGAACCTTGGTGATATGTTCATGAATGTATGAATGAAATGTTGTACCCACATATTCATGTTGTGATTCATGTTCTTTTTATTATGATATGCATCTTTTTATGTTGATCATGTCCTGTGGTTTTCATCATGTTCTTATTGATATCACAAGTAAACTGATTCCCTTGATTTCCTTATAGGGATTTCTAATCACCCTTTACGTTGATGTATGTCTCCAGTTTGGATCATGACATGATTCCCATGATTTCCTTACATGGATTTTTACTCCCTTATTCATCCACCATTAGGAAGCGATGTGATTCGTTTTTTCAATATCATTTTACTTGGATGGTAGTTAAGACATATTTCCAAAATATATAAAATATAAAATATATAATTATGAGACTATAAATTTTAATTATTATTTAACTTTCTTTCATTTCATCTGTCAAAATTTGAAGAATGGTATCATTCAAAGATATTGCATGCCATCTCCATGAATGTTGAAAATAATTTTTGTTATTTCTACTGTTATGGATGTATATAAATTATTATATAATGAGTATATATGATATTTAAATCATATTTAACATTATTTATATTACTTAACCATGGCCAAAGTACATGTACCAAAACTACTAAATCAAATTATACATGAAAAACGATACATATATCACTAAAAATAAGGATTTTAATATAGAACTATTAATAAATGTACGATAAAGAGTCAAAGTAAATCATATACAATATGATATATCAGATTATTTATATTTAATAGATTTATAAAAAAAGATATTTATTTTACAATAATATTGGACATGTATGAAAGGAATTGGACCCGGGGAAATTGATTTTTTTCACTAATATTTTTTTGAGTCACATGTCATATTCACCAACTGTTTCTTTTTTGTCCTATATATAATTCCATTGAATATAAGTTATTATTATTATTATGAATTTTATGGGTATTTACATATCCAAATAAGTTTCTTTATTACATGGGGATTATAATTAAAATGTTTCCTAAGTGGTAAGGGTTTTATTTTTTAATCTTGTTATTCATCAGGATTGATTATGATTTGTTTCCGACAATGAATTATAATGATCTTTCTCTCAAGAAACTCATTAATTTTTTATCCTCTAGTTTTTTGGTGAAAATAAAATTTTTCCCTTTCATTTTACTAACCTTATGTACTCAATAGAAAAAAATATGTTTTTAAGGAAAATATACTTTATTTTTCTCTTTGGTCAAAATAACATTTTCATTTCATATCCATGTTTTCTAAAAATGTTTTAAATAATTTTTTCCCTATTCTACTATTATTTTCTTAATTAATTATTACCCATATTTTAGTTTTTTATAAAAGGTTAAAAATTAATATTCTTGTCCATTTCTGAGTGAGACACTATTTGTCTTTTTTCAAAATATGTGAAAGGAATGTTTTCTTTCAACTTATTTGGAATGAATGGTATATCCCACTATTAGGGTTACTAAATTCATTGGAGATCCATTTATATGTGTTTGAGGTTCTATCAAAGAAAATATTTATCTAAAATATTTTGAAATTTTTTATTTTTTATGTCTGTTATTTCATTAGGAAAGGGTATTTTCATCATGAAATAATCCATGTAATCATTTAAAGGAATATTTCCCTTATAATAAAATCATTTGATGTAGCTTATCATTTTCTCAGAATATGACCTAATGATACCATCATTATATATTATCTATATTTTTTATTATTATTATCAAAAAACTTTATGATAACCATATAATTTTTAGGGGGTATGTCATGATTAAATTTTCATTAAATATATTTCTTTTACCATGGTAATTCCATGATGAAATATTATTTTAATAAATTTATTTTCATGGGTTATGATATGATGAATATTTTATAATCTCATTGCACACATCTATAGGATTTTAATTATTCTATTTTTGGGAAATGAATTTTAAAGACCATTAATGAATTAGGTAATGATGTATATATCATTAGATAAACAATATTGGAATGTGGACTGAACCTAATTTTGTAAGGAACTCTTTCCACTATAACAGTCTTCTGAGTGAACCATGACTACTACAATATTTTATGGGGTGAACCTAATCCACTGTGATTTTCATAAGAGTGAACCTTGACTAATATGATCATTTTGGGTGTAAAACTCATCCAATAAGATTATCATGGATGGTAATCCTTGAAAAAATAATGAATTTTATTTCAATTATATTGTATATGCCACAAATGCTTGTATTATGCCAATGTTATGCTCTTATGGATCATGTTATTTGATTCCTTTATGATTTTTGTCTTATAAAATATCATTCCATTTTTCATGACTAAAGATTATGACCTATGATATTCATGTAATGGTTTTTTAAATGTTATTATCATGTTCCCATTCCCTTATGCTCGTGAAATATTGATATCTCCCTTTTTCACTCATACTGATAATCTGAGCACACCCTTTCTATTGATTCCTTTCTGTTGGTTATAAAAAAATTTATAAAGTATTATATTTATAATAAGGGTTATAGATATGAAGAACATTTTTTGAGATGATATAGTTCACTTACAAACATGTTGTTTTTTATCCATGTTTCCAAATCCACTAAGCATTTATGGTCCTCACACGTGTATTTATTAAATCAATATAATATTAATCTATTAATATGTAATATCTATGATTGAAAAGTATTGGTCAATGTTGTTGTAATCGTAGGAAAAGTTTAGTTAAAATTTAGAATATAGGATGAGAAATATTTAGTGATAACCTAGGGGATAATTCTACATCTAAAATAACATCATAATATATTAAAAATGTTCTTGAATGAAATATGTTAAATTTAAGGTCTAATTGAATAAGAATTCATGATTTAGAAATTTTATAAAGGTTTTTTCTTGATTATATGGTTCTCCATTATGATTATTATTACACTATAATGACCCATACTTTACATACATTGTTAATACTTAAAAAATTAAGTACATTTATTACAACACATAACAAACCCATGAAAGGGCCGCATAGGTATAGTGTCTTTAGAAACTTGGAAACATAAAAAATTGGTTCATAAAGCATCTACATTTTCTCCGATTTATTTCATCATATCTAGAGTCCCTTTTGGCATATCCTACATAATAACCTTCTTCCTGACCTGGGGAAAGAAAACATACAAAAGGGTGATCTCAAATGCTCAGTAAGGGTAAACAAAAGAAATATCAATCAGATCATATTCATAAGAATAAAACATTTTGGAAATATTAACCTGCAAAAGAAATCATAATTTCATAACATTGGATAAATCATAGTAGTAATATATAATCCTAATAATCATAAAATAAAACATGAAACTTTGTGGCATACATACATAATCATAGAGAATCATTTCTTAGTAGTCAAGACTCATTTTCAAGACTATCTTTACAGACAAAGTCCATTTCTGAACCGAGTTCACTCCTCGTTTTAGTCCTGTTTCACTGAACCGGATTAACCGGCCGTTCCGGACATATCTATATCATGAGATATAAATATTTACCCAATGCATTGGAGGTATATATAGGTCCCATCCATATCATAATGAAACCATTCTTATGTGTGCCACAAAATCATAAATCATACATCATAGCATAACCCTTGTAATAAAAATGGGATTCTTAAACATCATTCCATCATAACATAATCCATATAAGATAAAAAGACATTATAAAAATAATTCCATCATAACATAATCAAAACAATGTATAAATATGGATAGAAACATAACCCTATATTATCTTATATGGAAATTAATTTTTATAAAACACTTGAACTCCATTCTTGAGGAAAATATCCTTTCTACTTCAAAAAAAATTTCCTTTCTTAACATGTTATATAATTTTAAAATAATATAAGTTGATTAAAAATAAACTTCAAAACATTTAAAGGAAGATTCATGGAAATAATGTTCTAAAAATCCATTAATGTCGTATAAGTTAAAAAAACATTCTTCTCGTACTTTGGCAGGAAAAGTCCAAAAGTACCTCGTACGAAAAACGACAAAAGATTACTTTCATGTATTTTACTAAAAACTAACTGAAGGGTAAAATTGGATTTAAACAATTGTCTGTGGATGGAAATAATATTACATATTGAGGAAACATGGATGTGGATGATAAATATTCCACAGTAAATTCTAAAGTATAAACAATCTCGGATAAAAATGAGATTGTAAGATTTTCCCGTACCTTAGGTCCAATTTGTTTCGTATGTGTCCAAACCTCCTGTATATTGATTTAAGTAATGTCATTTACTTATTCCAGAATCATATTTATTGTCATGATATCATATATGGTCATATTCTTAGCTTCTTATTAGTAATATTTCATTGCTACTTGTTATTCGGGTGTTTATTACTTTTTGTTCTTATGCATGTTTTGTCGAATAAATTCTTATTCTTTTTGTTAGGTTATAGATAACACATTTACAGAATCATATTAGTGTAATATATATCATAATTATTCATTTAAATCATTTATATAATCATTATGAAATGAAGATCATGTAGAACGAGTCGCATCACATCGTGGAGATGGTATTCCGTACGTACGCACGGGCAATTATATCGTTCCCATGATCGTGGAATTGTATTAAAGTGTATTTATACTATTTCAGAATCAATATCAAATTACAATAATCATATATATTTATTATTTACACCATTATACCCATCCAATTAAGGTGGTGGTAGAAAATAGTTTACACCAATGTGTGGAGACTGTATTCCGTACATACGCACGCGCGGTGATTTCGTTTTCCGTAGGATGGATAGATGGTGAAATAGGGTTGTTTAATACTTATAATAACATATCATTATATGAGTGATACTGATTTTATTACTTCATAATGAAACAACTAAAGAAGAATCACTATAAGAAGAAGTAAAGTTGAAAGAATCGGTAACAGACATTACCTCTTCTTTGAAGCGCCTCTTCTTAACCTCCTCTTAGGGAACTAAAGGTTGTCTTTGAAGAAGACCAGGACCTCTTGGATGTTTCTTGGGAAGTGGAGAAGATAAATTTTCAGGGGTTGGACGAGCATGAAGGATAAAAGTTGTGTGAGGAAGAGAGGGATGAGGTGCCCTTTTATAATGGAGGAGAGGGGAACCTTTGGAAAAACTAACAATATTATTTTATTATAAAGTCATATTCGGTTTTTAATATCTCAAAATTGATTTATTTCGAAGCTAAGGTAGGTATGGGTCGAAATACTCTCATCCAATATAATTTAGACAAGTTTAGGTTTCTATTTTAACCTTATCATTTAGATTTAACTTTAAGTTAAATAATTTTACTTTTATAGTGTCTTCTTTTTTTCTTACACTATAAGGGTAATAAACTTACTATAACAAGGAAAAATAACCCCAAGTTGTTTATTATTAATATATATAACCTTATATATGTAACTTTTCCTAACCATAGATTTTTAGGAGTAAAATAACAATTAATAATATAATATTTGTTTTAAAATCTATTTTATGTCAATTTTGACACTATTTGGTAATTGATTTTTGTGAAACTAATAACAGAATTATTAGTTCTAAAAAATTTAATTAAATCAATATTAACATGTCATATTAACCTAGAATTTTATTTTAATTCATAAAAAGTCTCAAATTACATTTATTTGGGTATTTATAACATCAATTATGTTAATATTTCATTAATAATATAATTAGTGCATCATCATTCTGTAATAAATAAATTGAATTATTTAATGTCTAAAAATTATAAATAAAATACCATTATGTAGGAAATTTTTTTATATTTTTAATCTATATTTATAGTCGAATTTATCTTATGTATAACCCTATAAACTTTGATTTTAACTGTTTTAACTATTCATTAATTAAAATAATAATAAATGTCCTAATATAATCCATGTGGACCTAAATGGTCATATTTTATTCCTATGGTTGTTTTTGTTCGAATTACACTTATCCAATAGAATTATGACATCTGTTAGGGTAAAATAATATCATTTTTACCCTTAATTACCCTATTTACTTTTAACCGTGGTAAAAAAAAGAAAAAAGTTACTATTCACCAAAAATTATTCTCATCTCATTGAACCGCATTTTAGTTCTTGATATTAACCATGTCTCTCATATTTTTGAAATTCCACTCACAGAAGTGGTAAAATGAAGTTTTATGTAAATTTGTAAATTCTCCTAGGAGGTGGGTAAAAGACGGTGAAAAGTTCAATAAACTTTTTATATATCTAGAATTATTATAAAATGACTCTAACGAATTACATTGAAATTATATAGGTATTATGTATCAATTTTGACCTAAAATAAATTTAAATAAAATAAATAATTATTTAAATAAAAATTTGGTTTTTAAATAGTAACCTAGTGTTTTCACTATTCATAAAAAATTGAAGGTTTTCAGAAAAATACCAAAATTTCACCCTAGGATAATTTTGATTTTCCGAATCCAAAAATGAAGTCCATTTTGAAAGATTAAATTTATAAAATTCCAAAAAGTGGTTATTACTATTCATAACGGCTAGTTTATTAATATTTTAATAGCATATCATTTTTTAGTGAAACTCGGTATTGCGTACAATGCATGCTATCGAGGAAGGTCCTGATTGCGTGTAAAGAATGCCAAGATAGTGTTGTGTGTAGTGAAAATTTCCTTTGATGATTTATATAACATAAAAACAAAACATTTCTCATAAAAATCTCAGGTCTTACATTCTACCCCCCTTAAAATAAATTTTGCCCTCGAAATTCGTCACTTCGTAACAAACAGATGAGGATACCTCTCCCTCATCATATCCTCAAGCTCCCATGTAGCTTCTTCTAATTGGTGGTTCCTCCATAAAATTGTCACCAAGCGAGTGGTCTTGTTCCGTAGTACTTTTTCGCTACGATCCATATTCCTTATCGGTTGTTCTTAATAAGAAAGATCTTGCTCCAGTAGTACAACTCCTAAGCTGAGTACATGTGAAGGATCAGGTATGTACTTTCTCGGGAGAGGTACATGGAACACATCGTGAACTTGAGATAGATTCGGTGGAAGAGAAAATTGGTAACCTACCTTCCCAACACGATCCAGTATTTCGAAAGGACCGATATACCTAGGGATCAGCTTTCCCTTCTTTCCAAATCCCATTCCTCTCTTCCAAGGAGATATTTCTGAGAACACTTTATCACCAACTTCATATGCTAGGTCTTTTCTTCGGTTGTCGGCCTAACCTTTTTGTCAACTCTGAGCTTCTCTTATGTGTTTTGTATAGATCTTTCCTTTTCTGCCATCTCATCAACAAGATTACGTCCTAATACCTTTCTTTCCCCAACTTCATCCCAGCAAGTTGGAGTCCTGCATTTAATTCCATAGAGAGAATCATAAGGAGCCACCTGAATACTGGAATGAAAGCTATTATTATAAGAAAATTCCACCAATGGTAGGTGTTGATCCCAACCACCTTTGAAATCCATAGAGAAAGCTCTCAATATATCTTCTAGAGTTTGAATTGTCCTCTCAGACTGACCGTCTGTCTGAGGATGATATGAAGTGCTGAAACTCAACTATGTATCCAGAGTATGCTAAAGACTTCGCCAGGACTTTGAGGTAAACCTCGCATCCCAATCAGATATAATGGAAAGTTGTACTCCATGCAATCTTACCACTTCCTTTACATATATCCTGGCAAGCTGATCCAGAGAAAAATCCTTTCTAATAGAAATGAAGTGTGCATACTTTGTAAGATGATCAAAAATGAAACAGATAGAATTATTTCCATTGGATGTTTTAGGAATTCCAGTGACAAAGTCCATAGTGATGCCTTCCCATTTCCATTCGGGTATGGGTAATGGTTGTATCATCCCCTTAGACTTCTGTCTCTCAGCTTTAACTTGCTGACAAACCAAGCATCAAGAGACATATTCAGCAACATCTATTTTCATGCCATCCCACCAGAAGTACTCTTTCCAGTCCCTATACATCTTTGTGATTCCTAGATGAATATAGAATGAAGAACTCTGAGCCTCATCCAGCATCTCCTTCTTTAATTCTGGGATGGGAGGAACACAAACCCGATTTCTAAAATTTATTATCCCATCACAATCAAGGTTGAATTCAGAAACATTTATCACCTTCTTTTGTAACTCTATATCTTCTTTCTGTACCTCTTTAAAATTCACATGTATAGATGGTTGAACATTCATTTGGGAACGATACGAGTTTTCCCCTTCCATTATAATTCCAAGATCCATCCTTCGTAAATCCATAAATATTGGATCTTTTGTGATCCTCATCATGGATAAGCTAGCATGGTCTTGTCGACTTAATGCATCTTCCACCCTTTTTTCTTTCCCAAGGTGGTAATGAATTGAGCATTCGTAATCCTTAATCAGCTCCAACCATCTTCTTTGGTACATATTCAGCTCCTTCTGTGTGAAAATATACTTTAAACTTTTATGATTAGTATAAATATCACACCATTCTCCAAAAATATAACGCCTCCAAATCATTAATGTAATGATTACCGAAACTTACTCCAAATCAGGAGTTGGGTAATTTTTCTCATGGATTTTCAACTATCGTGAGGAATAATCTATCACCATATCATTTTTCATAAGAACACACGCCAACCCATTCTTGTATGCATCACTGTAGATCACAAACCTTTCTCCACTACAAGGATGTGTGAGTACATGTGCACTGGATAAACTTCTTTTCAACTCCTTGAAATTCACTTCACATTCATGCGTCCACACTAACTTAACTTCTTTTCGAGTCAACCTGGTGAGTGGATTAGATAATCGTGAAAAATATTTCACAAAACATCAATAATATCCAGCCAAACTAAAAAAACATCAGATCTCAGTTACTGTTGTTGGTCTCGACCATCTTTCGATAACCTCTGTTTTTACAGGATCCACAGATATCCCCTCTTTTAAGATTATGTGAGCCAAAAATGCAAATTTTTTAAGACGAAATTCACACTTGGTAAATTTGGCATAAAGATTCTCCTTTCTCAGGGTCCTCAATACAATTCTCAAGTGACCTTCATGTTCTTCCTTTCTCTCTGAATAGACAAGAATATCGTCTATAAATACTACCACAAACTGATCAATATAGTCTCTAAAGACTCTATTCATTAGATACATGAAGATAGCAGGGGCATTAGTAAGACCAAATGCCATCACTATAAATTTATAGTGTCCATACCTTGTACAGAAAGCCTTCATTGGTATATCCTCCCTTTTGACCCTTAATTGATGATACCTTGAACGAAGATCAATCTTGGAAAAGTATTAATCTCCGTGTAGTTGGTCAAATAAGTCATCAATGCGTGGGAGAGGATATTTGTTCTTGATAGTGATCTTGTTAAGCTCTCGATAATCAATGCAGAGTCTCATTGATCCATCATTCTTCTTAACAAACAGAACAGGTGCTCTCCAAGGTGACGCACTAGGGCGTATGAACCCCTTATCAAGATTCTCTTGGAGTTGCCTCTTCAATTCCTGCAACTCAAGTGGGGCCATTCTATAAGGTGTATTTGAAATAGGTAAAGCACCCGGTACGAGTTCTATTGAAAACTCAACTTCACGATTTGGTGGAAGACCAGGAAATTCCTCTAGAAAGACATCATCAAACTCCCATAAAATGGGCATATTCTTAATTGTGAGTTTCTCTCCAACCATTTGAGATAAATAACCTTCATTTAGTGGAATTGAGACCCATAAGATGGAAGAAATTTCCACTGGAAGGTTATTTTCATCCTTGCATCGATACACGATCATAGATTGATCTGGAATATGAAATGTGACTTACCTTATTTAGAAATTGATATGAGCTCCATATAAAGAAAGCCAATACATGCCAAGAATCACATCAAATTCTACTATAGGAAGGATCACAAGATTTGCAGGAATCACATTCCCACAAACTTCAATCGGAGAAGAATTATAAACTGTTGGTGCGACTGTTGTGCCATTAGGGGTTCTCACAGCTAACTCAACATCTAATTGATGAGGTAATACGGTGATACCCTTAGAAAATTCTTCATAAATAAAAGAGTGGGTGGATCCAGAATCGAATAAAACATTTGCTACTTTAGAGTGGATGGTAAGTGTATCATTCACCACTTCGTTCTCATACTCCACATCGCTGACAGAAATTGCATGTGACTTTCCTTTGTCTTTAGCCTTAAGAGTTTGTTGATGTCGATCATCATAAACAAACCTTTGATTAGGGAATTGATTGGCATAATGACCCATTTCCTTGCACTTGTAACATTGAAGTGTAGGACTTGCACTCTGTGTAGACTATTCTTTGTTCGCATAACTAGACATCTTCTACCCATCATTGCGGCATTAAAATGCCCGATGACCTTCCTTTCCACATTTTAAACATTTACATGTACCTTTAAGACAACTCCCTCCATGTTTCTTTCCACACATTGAGCATAAGGGAAAACTCATCTTATTTTCAGTGTGCTCTTTAAATTTTCCTTTGAATTCCATTTTCCACTTCTTATCAAACCCATATGACTGATGGGTTACTCCAATCTCAATCTCAACCTTGATAGATCATTGAACGATTTCCTCGTAGCTATTGAAGTCCCTTATGGCTAACGCCCTTCGAAGACAAGGTTTTAAGCCACTAAATAATAGATCGATCTTACTCTCAGGTTGGATAATAATCCCAGAAGCATACCTTGCAAGTCCAGTAAAATTTTATTCGTAGGTACCAATAGATTCATCATTCTTTTTCTCTAGTTCAAGAAACTCCTTCTCTATATTTGTTCAAAGAATACGAGGGAAGTACTTATTGAAAAATAAGTTCTTGGACTCGTCCCATTCCGTGGACTCAATTTCTTCTCTTTGCATCGTATTCTTGATAAGATTCCACCATTGATCAGCTTCACCTTCCAAACAATATACTGTTAAGAGAACATTATCATGTTCAAAACATTGAAGAACTAAAAATATCTTTTCAGAAGTACTGATCCATTGTTCAGCAACTAAGGGATCAGTAGACCCGCTGAATGAAGGAGGATGGTGCCTCATGAAGGATTCAATAGAATATTGCTCCTTCCTTTGCTCGTTTGGAATTCCTGCATGATTCATATCTTGAGAAAGTTTTGTGAGCATGGCTACAAGATTTTGCATTCCAGATCCCATAACGTTTGATTTCTCAAGGGGACAATCATTTCATTGCCCGTCGCATTCCGCATTAACACGGTTCCTTTGGGTTCCAACCATTGACAAAAACCAAGAAGAATAGTGTGAGAAACACTAATTATAATAGGAAAACCACATAATCAAGAATAAAATTTTACACTTAAGGTCTTATCATAGGTTATTCATGGACATTTCTAAAACACTAAGATTGTGTTCTATGCATAGAATTATCCTTAGGGTTCTTACTAAGGATTTCACATCGTAGTTTCCAAAGATTGACTATACCTTTCCTATGATACCAACTATAAAGACTCATACTTTACATACATTGTTAATACATAAAAATTGAAGTACACTTATTACAACATATAACCAAACCATGAAAGGACCGTATAGGTATAGTGTCTTTAGAATCTGGGAAACATAAAAAACTGGTTCATAAATCATCTACATTGTATCCCATATATTTCATCATATCTAGAGTCCCTTTTGGCATATCCTACTTAATAACCTTCTTCCTGACCCGGGGAAAGAAAACATACAAAAGGGTGAGCTCAAATGCTCAGTAAGGGTAAACAAAATAAATATCAATCACATCGTATTCATAAGAACACAACATTTTGGAAATCTTAACCTGCAAAAGAAATCATAATTTCATAACATGGGATAAATCATAGTAGTGAAATATAATCTCAATAATCATAACTTAAAACATTAAACTTTGTTTCATACACACATAATCATAGAGAATCATTTCTTAGTAGTCAAGAATCATTTGCAAAACAATCTTAGCGGACAATGTCCATTTCTAAACCGAGTTCACTCCTCGTTTCAGTCCTGTTTCACTGAATCGAATTAACCTAACATTCCAGCCATGTCTATATCATGAGATATAAATCTTTACCCAATGGATTGAAGGGAGATATAGGTCCCACCCATCTCATACTAAAACTATTCTTATTTTTGCAACAAAATCAAAAATCAAACATCATAGCATAACCCATGTAATAAAAATGGGATTCGTAAACATCATGGCATCATAAAATAATCCAAATAAGATAAAAAGACATCATAAAAATAATTCCTTCATAACATAATCAAAATAATGTAAAAATATGGATAGAAACAGAACCCTATATTATATTAGAAGGAAAATAGTTTTTATCAAACACTTGAACTCCATTCTTGAGGAAAATATCCTTTCTACTTCAAAAACATTTTCCTTTCTTAACATGTCATATAATTTTAAACTAAAAGAAGTTGATTAAAAATAAACTTGAAAACTTGTAAAGGAATCTTCATGGAAATATTGTTCTAAAAATCCATTAATTTCGTATAAGTTAAAAAAACATTATTCTCGTACTTTGTCCGGAAAAGTCAAAAAGTACCTCGTACGAAAAATGACAAAAGATTACTTCCATATATTTTACTAAAAACTAACCGAAGGGTAAAATTAGATTTAAAAAATAGTATGTGGATGGAAATAATATTACATATTGAGGAAACATGTATGTGGATGATAAATATTCCCCATTAAATTCTGAAGTATAAACAATCCCCGATAAAAATGAGATTGCAAGATTTTCCCTTACCATAGGTCCGATTTGCTTCGTAAGTGTCCAACACTCTTGTATAATGATTTACATAATTTCATTGACTTATTCTAGATTCATACATATTGTTATGATATCATATATTATCATATTCTTAGCTTCCTATTAGTAATACTTCATTGCTACTTGTTATTCGGGTGATTATTACATTTTTTTCTTATGCGTGTTTTGTCGAATAAATTCATTTTATTTTTTTAGGTTATAGATACCAATTTTACAGAATATTATTAGTGTAATATATATCATATTTATTCATTCAATTCATTTATATAATCATTATTCAATTAAGATCATATAGAACGAGTCGCATCACATCGTGGAGACGGTATTCCGTACGTACGCACGAGCGATGATATCGTTCCCATGGTCATGGAATTGTATTGGAGTGTATGTATACTATTTCAGAATCAATATCACTTTAAAATAATCATATATAGTTTTTATTTACACCAGTATACCCATCCAAGTAAGGTGGTGGTGGAAAATAGATTACACCACGGTGTGGAGACGGTATTCGTACGTACGCACGCGCGGTGATTTTGTTTTCTGTAGGATGGATATATGGTGAAATATGGTTGTTTGATACTTATAATAACATATCAGTATATGAGTGATACAGATTTTATTACTTCATAATGAAACAACTAAAGAATAAGTAGTAGAAGAAGAAATAATGTTGAAAGAATCGGTAACAGACAATACTTCTTCTTTGAAGCGCCTCTTCTTAACCTCTTATTAGGGAACTAAATATGGTCTTTAAAGAAGACCAGGACCTCTAAGATGTTTCTAGGGAAGTGGAAAAGAGAACTTGGTAGGGTTTGGCTGAGCTTGAAGGCTCAAAGTGGTGTGAGGAAGAGAGGAAGGAAGTGCCCTTTTATAAGGGAGGAGAGGGGCACCTTTGGAAAAACTAAAAATATTATTTTATTATAAAGACATATTCGGTTTTTAATTGCTCTAAATTGATTAATGTAGAAGCTAAGGTGGGTATGGGTTGAAATCCTCTCATCCAATATAATTTAGACTATTTTAGGTTTCTATTTTAACCTCATCATTTAGATTTAACTTTAAGTTAAATAATTTTACTTTTACCGTGTTTTCTTGTTTTCTTACACTATAAGGTTAATAAACATACTATAACAAGACAAAGGAACCCCAAGTTGTTTATTATTAATATATATAACCTTATCTAAGTCATATTTCCGAAACATAGATTTTTAGGAATAAAATAACAATTAATAATATAATATTTGTTTTAAAAACTATTTTATGTCAATTTTGAAAATATTTGGTAATTGGTTTTTGTGAAACTAATACCAGAATGATTAGTTCAAAAAATGTTAATTAAATAAATACTAACATGTCATATTAACCTAGAATATTATTGTAATTCATAAAAAGTCACAAATTACGTTTATTTTGGTATTTATAACATCAATTATGTTAATATTTTATTAATAATACAATTAATGCAACATCATTGTGTCATAAATAAATTAAATAATTTATGTCTAAAAATTATAAATAAAATACCTATATGTAGGAAATATTTTTATCTTTCTAATGAATATTTATAGTCGAATTTATCTTATGTATAACCCTATAAACATTGATTTTAACTATTTTAACTATTCTTTAAATAAAATAATAATAAATGTCCTAATCTAATCCCAGTGGACCTAAATGGTCATATTTTATTCTTAAGGTGGTTTTTGGTCGAATTACACTTATCCAATAGAATTAGGACATGTGTTAGGATAATAATAATATCATTTGTTCCCTTAATTACACTATTTACTTTTAAATGTGGTAATAAAAAGTAAAAAGTTACTATTCACCAAAAATAATTTTAATCTCATTAAACAAGATTTTAGTTCTTGATATTACTCGTGTCTCTCAGAATTTCTAAATTCCACTCACAGAAGCGGTAAAATTAAGTTTTATGTAAATTTAAAAATTCTCCTAGGAGGTGGGTAAAAGACGGTGAAAAGTTCAATAAAATTGTAATATATCTAGATTTATTATAAATTGACACCAATGAATTAATTTGAACTTATATAGGTATTATGTATCAATTTTGACCTAAAATAAATTCAAATAAAATAAATAATTATTTAAATAAAAATTCTGTTTTTAAATAGTAACCTAGTGTTTTCACTATTCATCAAAAATTGAAAGTGTTCAGAAAAATACCAAAATTTCACCCTAGGCTAATTTCAATATTCCAATTCCACAAATGAAGTCAATTTTGAAAGATAAAATTTATAAAATTTCAAAAATTGGGTATTGCTATTCATAACAGCTAGTTTCGATAATATATTAATATCATTTCGTTGTTTAGTGAAACTCGGTATCGTGTACAACGCAAGCTATCGAGGAAGGTCCCGATTGCGTGTAAAGCAAGCCAAGCTATTGTTGTGTGTTGTGAAAAATTCCTTTGATGATTTATATAACATAAAAACAAAATATTTCTCATAAAAATCATGGGTGTTACATACACACACTACGAATTTGGTTTTAGTCAATATTAGGAACCCAAATCGATCTTATTAAATATGAATGAGACATAGAATTCAAGGATTTTTATCATGAGTATGAAAATGTAATGGGAACTAGAATAAAAATTTATTTGTTATGATCAAGAAAAAATTTTAAAACTATGAAATATGTTGACCTTCCATATGAGAAAATGATAGAACAATTTTTTAGCCCTTCCTGAAGAAACACCCACCTTATTTTATTGTGTATTCTAATCGAAAAGATTCTGAGCGACAGATATATACAATTGAAAAGATATTTTCCATTATCTAGTATTCATAGTGTGAAAAATTCATTTCGTTTGTCTATTTTAAGGAAGGGAAATCAAATCAATTGTAGAATCCTGTCATTAATAAGTGGAAATAGAAATAAATTGGCTTCATATAGTGGTAAGAGTTTAATATCTTGTACTATAATATTTAAAATACATTTTCTTATTTGTAAAAAATGGAGAATTAATCCCTTGAGCTAAAGTATAATGATGATGAATCTATTGGTACTAATAAAGAATATTTTACAAAACTTCTGAGGTACGCTTCTGGAATTATCATCCAACTTAAAAGTATGGTTACCTGATTCTTTAGTGGATTAAAACTAATTCTCTAAACCATGTTATCCATTAGAGTCATTAATCTCTATGAATAAATAATTATATGCATTTTTATGTACGAAATGAATATTTTAGATACAAATCCATATAATAATTGTGATCAGAAAATAAAGAGGGGATTCAATGGAAATTATCAAAAATCATGGGAAGAAGATGATGATAATGCCTTTATACATGAACTATGGAAGGAATCATGGTGGAAATTAACATAAATGTATTGGAAAATACTTTAATAATGGAAAGGATTCTCATACGAAAGTAAAATGAAGAATTGATATGAATTGACCACTCAATGAAATGAATAACGATAGATAACCGTAGAATTCACCACCCACCCATCAGTGTCTAAAATTAATGTATTATGGGTAAAAAACTAAATATTTCTCACTCTAAATGTTTAATGATGATGATTGATGTTAGTAACAAATTTAACATGCAGAAAAAGTTAAATCTCATTTGATCATTATTGGTGTTGTGTAGTATGATAATTAATTTGGGAAAGAAACCTTAACATCCACTATAGTATTTAAAATGTCATATTTAACTCTTGTTATACCAACTCTTTTATATATAATGATATTTATAAGGGGATAAATATTCCAACACAATGATTATATGTTTAATTAGTATTGAAAAAACTAGTGGTACATTTATCACATCTCAAGTCCATTATTTAACTATGGTTAATGTTTGTGGGAATGTGCATCCATCAAATCATTTAATTCCCCCTCTAGTTGAATTTTATGTTTTTTAAGAATAAATCTTATTTTGTTACCTAAATCTAGCATCAATTTCCATGTAAGGGAAGTCACGTTTTATATTTTGAATGAAATTGTGAATTTCAATCATTGTGATGATAAAATTGATCTTCTGATGGAAATCACATTCAGTGTATGGGTCTTTAATCTTATTCAAAATGGGTGTTTATCTCAGAAGGTTGGGCAAAAAATTATCATCTAGGATATGGCTACAATATGTCAATTTATTGATATACTTCCATAATAATTGTTTATTCCTCCACTAAATCATGATGTTTACTTATCAACAGAACTCATTCCTTGTTTCACACTTATTTCATAGAATCCATATAAAATAGACCCGATTGAGTTTTGATAATTAATAAAGAATCTATGTGAGAATATTGATAGGGGATTTATTCATCCAAGTGCATTAGCTTGGGGTGGAACAATTCGTTTTTAAGAAGAAATTTAGATCAGCTAGACTCTTTATTTATTATAGTGTACATAACAAGATCAAAATAATGAAAAACTATCCACTATACTATATTAATGAATTTTTATATCATATTTACATAGCTAAATACATTTCTAATATTGAACTTCATTTTGGTTATCACCAATTGAGATTAAATAAATAATATATTCATAGGAAGAAATTGAGTACAATTAATGGAAACTGTAAGTTATTAGTGATTCCATTTTTTATTACTAATTCCTCTACTATATTTATAGTTTTAATGATTAGAGTATTTTGAGATTACATTGATCATTTTGTATTAGCCTTTACATATTATATTCGAATATATTCAAAGAAAAATAAATATCAGGAATATCAATTTAGAATTATGATGAGGACCCTGAGAGAGGAGAATCCTTATAAAAAATTTACCATTTGTGCATTTTGGCATAAAAATATTTCATTCTTATGTATTATAATCGCAATTGAGGGTGTATAAGTGGAACCATAAATGGAGGATGTTATTAATCATTGGACCAAACCAACCACTTTTACATAGATCCATTGTTTTCTTTGCTTGGTATGATATGATTAGTTTTCTAGGAATAATTTCTATCAATTATCTAATCCAATCACCATGTTAACGTTGAAGGTATCCATGTTCCTTGGAAATTATTTATGTGAATAAAAATTTATAGACATAACGATAAGGTTAGTTAGCGAACCAGTGCAGAAATTACCCTAAAGTGAAGAAGTTCTGTAAATCTATATTGCTACAGCGAAGAAGGGTTGGGATGAATTCTCATTAAAAATGATATGGAGATAGATTATGCCACAATCCAGTTGAAATTTCTTGAGAAAATTATCCCAAATCATAGTTTATAGATATCCATGGAAATTTCTTCATTAATGATACGGTGGAATTATCTTTATAGAGGAAAGTGTGATATATATATTGATCGTAAATGTTTAAATTATATTTTCACATATAAGGAGTTGAATTTATGTTAGAGAAGATGATTGGAGTTGATTAATGATTTGGACTTCTCAATACATTACCACCCAAGGATAGAAAAAAAGGTGGATGATTCTCTAAATTGAAATGATCCTGCTATATTTTCTATGATGAGGATAAAAAAGATCCAATATTTTTATATATTAAAAATATAAATCTTTAAATCCTGAAGGAAGAGGATAAATATTATCCTTATCAAATAAGTGTTCTAGCTTCTATCAAAGTGAAGATTAATGAGGTGTAGATGAAAGATGTATATCTATATAAAATGGTGAGATATGTTACTAATTTTAACATCGATTCTAATGGAATGATAATGTTTAAGAGCCATGTATGTGTTCCATATATAAAAGATTCAAATAAAGAGCTATTGCATGAGGATCATAGTTCATCATTATCTATTTATCTTAGAATAACGACTGTGTATAGATATTTGAAATTGTATTTATAGTAGAAATTTGTGAAGAGATTAATAGAAGATTATATATCTCAATGCTTAGTATTCCAAAAATATAAGGTTTATATCATATGTATAAGGGGATATTACAACCATTACAAATATCATAATTGAAATGGGAATATATCATCATAGATATTTTCATTAGACTCCCCAAAAATTTTAAAGGACACAATGATTCATCGGTCAATATATATTGTCTAAAAAATTAAATACACTTCATTAACATCATATAATAATTTTAACTTTATTATCAAACTATAATTTATATTAATGAAGTGGTAAGGTTTCATGGAGTTTCACTTTATGTTGTATCTAATTACAATCCATGTTTTACCTCAAAGTTCAATTAAAGCCTTCAATGGTCTTTGCATATCGAGTTTAGTTTTCTGTATGGCATGTCATCCTAAGAAATATTTTCATTTTGAATCAACCATTAAAACCTTAAAGAATGTGTTGAGATATTGTTATAGTGATTTTAAATATAGTTGGGATCAACACCTTCCTATGGATAAGTTTTCTTTTCACAATTTCTTCCACTCATAAATTCAAATCTCTCCTTATAAATCCTGATATGTGAAGTAGTATAAAACTCAACCTGCTTGGATGAAACTGGGAAAAGAAAAATATTAAGTATTAATCTGGTTATGTAAATGATAAATAAAGCTATTTCCCTTTAATAACTCATTAAGAAACCTTATAATCGATATAACAACTATGTTAATAATCATCAATGAGATTTCAATTTTGAATTTATGAGAATGTGTTTCTATAAATTTATATATGGAAGAAGGTTTGGAGACTTGTAAATAATGTAAATTTGAGACTGAAGTATATTGGAACATTCAATATTCTTTATTGAGTATGGATGGAAGCTTATTACTTGGTGCTTCCACCATACCTCTCTCAAGTTCATGATGTGTTCTATGTATCTCTAATGAGGAATTACATACCTGATCCATCACATGTGCTAAACTTAGAGGTCATACCACAAGAGAATGATCTTACTTATAAAAAACAACCATTCGTAATCTTGGATAATTGTGATAAAGTTGAACTAAACATGTGTACTCACCTAGTGAGAGATCTCTTAATAAACCATGTATATGAAAAGGTAATATCGGAACCTGGGGATGTGATAAAATAGATATTTCCTATTTTTTGTATTAGAGTGGTAAATTTTGAGTGTGAAATCATTTTTAAGGGTGTATAATGTAACACCCTAACTTTTTAAGTCATATTTTTTTCAAATAAATTTATTTTCATTGATATATTGTGTTACACACACCAACGAGTTTAAATGAAGAACAAAATATTTTTTAAATATCATTATTTTATGTGACAGATATCATATAGCCTTTTGGTTGTCATGTATCAATATGACTAACTAATATATAAAAAATGTGGTTAATAAATTTATAACATTAATTCATTAGTTATAAATTGATTTGAAATGAGAATAAAAAAACATTTAAGGGAAAAAATAAATTTTTTCAGAAAGAACTATTTCAATATGCACAATGTAATTTTTGTTCTTAATAAATTAAATTAATCACTATTTGTCAATTATTTTAATAAGACATATGTATTATAAAATTAATCAATTTTTATTATTTATTTAATAATTTTTTCAAAGAAATGGTTAAGAATAAACCAATTTGTACGCTTCAAAATGTGTTTTTCTAAAAAGTGGTTTTCATTTTGATTTGCATCATTATTTTTAAAATTATTTTCTCCCATTTATAATTATAACCATATCAAATTAGGCACAAAAATTATTTTTTAATGGATACATGTCCATGAAAATGAATTATATAATATTTGAATAAAAGAAAGTTACAAAATGTCACTCATAGTTTTAAATATTTCTTACATATCCACATAGTGGGAAATCAAATTTATTAAAAATATATAAATACCTTTATTGATCCTAATGAAATTATTTTCATGATGTAAATTTACATAATATTTTTATAAAATATATAAGTACCATAAATTCTTTTGCAACTACAATACCGAATTTATTGGATTATTAGGAAAATAAAATATATGATTTTAAAAATATTTAATGTTTTATAAATTGAGTAATTTATAGTGTTCCAGGAATTTTATTGATTAATATAAAATTTTAATGTTCGGTTAAATGATTATATAATAATTGGATATTTTTATGTATTTTATTTCGAATTAAATTAATAGTATCAATATTTATATTAATGATATTTTATAAAATTAATATTTTATTAAACCATTTAAAACATAAAAATATATTAAAAGGTGTCAATTAGGATAATAAATGGTTATATTCATGATTTTCCAATTTAGGATTAATTATTTATATTATTAGTATAATTATATCCCATTGAGAGAGAAAAAGTCATTAAATTGTTAATGTCAAAATACGTTAACTAAGAGGTTAAACTCAAAGATTGATTTTAAAATACCACATAAACCAGTAAAAATATTATTTATTTCCAATATTTCAACCCAATAATATCATATATTCTAATTATTATAATTTTGGATTCATTTGGACGCGTTAAATAGTTTATTATATTTTAATCTTTTATGAAATCCCAAAAACTCCCCTCCACTTAGTTATAAAATATCACTGGTCATTTCCCTTCTTCACACCACTTTGCTCCTTCTATCCTGACCAAAACCTACTAAAACTCATTATAAACATCATTAGGCACATTCTATATGATATTATCTTCCCAAAAGTCCGATCGTATGATGCTTAAGAGGATATTTAAAGGGATACATTCAAATACGAGGTAATCACCTTAACAAATTACATTCTTTTTACATCTTATTTAACTAATATAAATCAATCTTACTAACCAAAAAATAATAAATTCAACATCCTAAATGTACAAAAATGTTATTAGGATTATAAAATTTCCATTATACACCATCTTTCCCATCAAATGGGATGTGAATGTATCGTTCGTGCATATGTATGGGTTACCGCCTTCACATGGAGATACAATTCATTTTCCACCACCATATTTCATGGACGGTTATTATAAAAGGTTTAAAGTCTAAATATAGTATTTATGATATAATTATAATTTTATAATCAAAATATCATATCAGTCTTCTTATACATTTTCTACTCCTTGGACAGTGGCTTACAAAATCCGAAAGTGCGAACATCTCATTGATAGTAGGATTCGGATCACTCACACGTGGAGAGAGGGGAACAAGGTTGCAGATTACTTGGCATTCATGGGTGTCCCGAGTTCAAAAGAGATTTACCTCCTCAATGTAGCCAGTCTTAAAGAGGAATAGATTAATCTCATATGAGGTGATTCCCTTGGACTCAATTACTTCAGGCCACCCTAATCTGGGGATGCTCTCTTTCTCCCCCTCCCTCTCCCTCTCTCTCTCCATCCTCTCCCCTCTTGTTTCTCATTTGGTTTTCTTTCTGGTCCTCCTTTTGAATAAATATAATGATAATGTCGGTCGTGGTTATGTGTGGACAACCACATCCATGAATTAATATGAATCGTTTGTTCATTTCAATTTTACTTGTATAGTTATAAAGATATATTTATTTAATATGTATGATATGTTTTATATAATAATTATTATATAAAGGTTAATTATTATTTACCTTTATTTTATGTTAACCATCGAAAAGAGAAGATAGTTAACTTTTGTATGTACAACATATTGTCTCTATGAACGGTATAATTCATTTTTCAATCTATAATTATATAGATTACTGTTAATAAGAATATAATAAATATATAATATATTATTATTATGATAAAAATATTTATATGATAGATCCATGGTCAAAGTACATGTTCCAAAACTACTAAACAAAAATGACATGTCAATGAAGAAAATTTGACCTAAAATAATGATTTTAATAATGAATTATTAAAAAAAGGGGGATACAGAGACCTTGGTAAATTATATATGGTATTATATATATATATCTGATTAGGGTTTTAAAATTGATATATTGTAAACATATATTTATTATAATGTAGATTCAAGAACATATAAAAGAATTTGGACCATAGGTAGTGGATTTTATGATTCTTATTAATAATTTTATGGGGATCTACATATCCATATAAGGTTATTTAATTCATGGGTATGACTATTAAATTACTACCAAATAGATAACAGTTTTATATTAAAATCTCATTGTTTTTTATGATTTTTTAGGATTATGTTTCCAAATTTTTATAATTATGATTTATCTCTAAAGAAAATAAATACTATTCTTATAATATGGTTATTTATTTAAAATATATGTTTTCATTTAATTTTTCTCACATTAATAAATAAACCGGTTGAAAATATGTTTTCAATGAAAATAAACTATATTTCTCTCTTTGTCGAAAAACCTTATTTATCCATGCCCATGTTTTCTAAAACTATTTCAATGAAGTAAATTATTATTATCATATGATTTTTTAGATTTATTATTCTCCTTATTTAAATTTTTAAATAGTGGTTTAAAATGAATGATGTTTCCTTTTCCCAAATGATATACTCTTTGAATTTTTTTTAAAAAAATTAAAGTAATGTTTTTTAACATATACAGTATGAAAATAATTCAATACCATCTGGGCAACAGAATGATTTGAAGCTCACAGTATGGTCTTTAATGTTTATTTTTAGATAAATTTTTTTTCTTCAATCTTATAGATATTTTTTTGTTTTATATATGTGATTTAAAACAAAAAAGTTTATTTTCCTCATGAAATGCTACATGTAATCATTCAAATATGATATTTCCTTTGTGATTGCATCCTTTGAATTTTTTTTACATTACTGGGGATTTGATCCAATGATAACATACTTATTATTTATATCTATGGTTTATAGTTCAACTGAAAATATTTTTAAGAAAACTGTTTCTTTTTAATGGTTCACTCCTTTATGAAATTTTTATGAAACATGTTTCTTTTCCTTAGGTTATGCCTTGATGAAATGTTTATGAAATATGTTTCTTTTCAAGGGTTATGATATAAAGACGTTTTTTATATTATGATGGAAATATATATGATTTTTGTATGGTGATGGGTGGGTGAAGGATTATATTTCTCTCCAATTCATTGGGTAATTATTGATATCTCGTGAGATAAAAAGGACAGTGATGGGGTGTCAACCTAGTTTGATAAAGGACTTTGTCTATTATAATAATCTTACAAGTGAACCATGACTACAAAGATGGATTGAGGAGTCATCCAAATCCACTATGATAGTCTTAGGAGTAAAATAAGAATAATATAATTTTTTTGGGGAGTGAACCCAATCCACTATAGTAGTTTTGGAAGAGAAACCTTAGCTATTAAGGAAATAGATTTCTATTATTATATGTATGCCAAAAACTCAAATCTTACTCAAATATTATGCACTCATTTATTATGTTCATTGAATAATGTATAAATCATGTCTTATAAATAACACATCCTTATTCCATGAATTAATATAATGACCTATGATATGTAGGATATTTTTTTTTCTCAAATATTTTTCTAATGTTCTCATAAACATATACTCATGTATTGTTAATATTTCCCTAGTTAACTCGTATTAGGAATATGACCTTTACCTTACTTATGTTTCCTTTATCACATTTATGAAGAAATATATTTAGAATGCTATATTTAAAAATGATTCTAGTTATGAAGAACATAGTGAGAGATAATGCATTTCAGTTATGAACATGTTGATTATGAATCCATGTTTTGAAAAAAAATATTAAACCTTCACGATCCTCAAGACATTATTTGTGAATTGAAATGAATATTCATTTATTAAGATGTAATATCGACATAAGAAATTATCGGTCACTATCGTTATCCTCAAATATTTCTTCCATATTTTATATATATATTCCATAAATAAATATTAAGTCTATGTTACCCTTATTTTGAGAATAATACATAGTTTATGTCCCTTTACAATTATATCTTTTATCTAAATATGATTTAAGGGAACTTTTTTATATCTTATTTAATGGAAAGTGAGATCGCCATAAAATATTGTTAACCATTAATGGTTTCTAATAACCCTGGTTTTTTTATGGGGAACCTTCCCGGTTTAATGTTTGGTTATAATAAAATAAAAATACTTTTCTTATCTGAAAATATCTTTTTCTCATTCTGAAAAGCACCACATATAATGTTCATTTCCTTATTAAATGTTTTTGATACTTCTCATCAATTTTCATACATTAAAACTAAATTTTCAATACATATGTTCCTTTAATAGAATATGAACATCCAAAATTATTTAATTAATTTTTCTCTCGGTAATCCAAAAAATATATCTATCAGTAATGTGTTTGTAAAATGTTATGACACCCACTTCATTCGCAATAATTTTATAATGTTTGTTATTTATATATGGATTATTTATTTTATATAGAATACTTATGTATGTAAATATTATTATATTAATTATGTGATGGGTAGTCCGGGAATTATATACCCTCCAATAAATTTGGTAATGATTTACATCTCATGAGATAATATGAAAGGGAATGGGGAGTGAACCAAATCCACCATGGAACTTGTTTCACTACATTTATATGAATGGTGACTCAACCCAATCTATCATGAGACAATATCCATAACAACACTATAGGAAGTGAGCCTCAAATTATTCTTATAATTTCTTGTTTTATGGTTTCTATATATATTTATGACACCATGATATTAGAATTTTATTTTCTTATGCCTTGTTTCTATGCTTATCTGGCATTATGATGTTGTGGTCCATTTTTATTTATTAAAGGTCACATTTCCATACACCTTGATTTATGAAAGAATCTCAATGTCTCATATTCATTTTAATAATAAATTTCTCTCTGTTAATTTCTTCTCATATGGTTATGATCTAAACCTTGATTACATATTGAAAAAAAATTCATAATTAGTGTTAATGATCAAACCTTTTTTATGATTCTATTAATTCGGTTATAAAGATAATTACAAACTATGAGAAGTATATAAGGTTATCTAGAATATTTTTGATATATGGAAATAATGACAAGTTTATAAAATATTTTTTCTCAGTTACTAGTCCTCAAAGGAACAAAATCAAATGGTTCCCTAAGCTATGTGATATTTTTTGAGATATAAAGTTTTACTTTTGGTAATTATGTAATATAGAGATATATTCATAGTGGAACTTTATAGTTGATATCAAATTAGGTTTTTACATTTTTTTTAGTATTATTATAGTTAATTTTTGGGTTAAGATTAGATAACATTAGTGAAAACCCTAGTGTTAAGTCTAAGGTATAAGTCTAAATATTGGATAACAGCCTGATATATTGGTAATGTTTTCAGTATGTAATTTTTCATAGTATTGTAATCCATTTATGGAAAATATAAATTGGATTTAATTATCGCATAGATGATCCTATAGTTAATCACCTTGAAATTTTTTGTTGAATATTGACTCGATCTTCACTTGGTTAAAATATATGGGCCTAAGAAGGCACGCCTTATTAGAAAATCTCGGGGGGTATGCTTTGGATAGTTATATTCTCCTTATGATCCATTATCAAGGATTTATTATGTTAATTAATTAGTTTAATTAATATCAGAGGTATAAAACCCAATGTTTATATAATATATTTCTTTTAGAATAAATTTAAATTCGTCAATAGCTTGCAATACATGCAACAACAATTTTAAATAGAACATTTTTTAGTCAAACTTTTCCAAATCAAATTAAAATTAAATTTTGAATATTTTATAAAATTTATTCAAAAAATAAAACATAATTTTTAAAATCATCACATAAAAATCATCTAAGGGTTCATTTTTTCTATTATTTTTCATTTTTCAATGAATAATCAAAATAATGAATTTTAAATAAAAAATTTCTCTTCATCTAAATAATTTATAAATTAAAATTACATATTTAATTTATTTTATAGAAAAATTATTACAATTATATGTCAATTATTAAATGTTATTTCATTTGAATCATTTTCCTATTGAATATTTTTATAACAACATTGTAAAATTTTGAAAATTTTTACTTTAAAACCCTTCTTTTTCTTTCATTCAAAGGGACTAAATTTAACATCATTTAGACCTATTATGTGAACTAAATTAAGAAAAATGGATTAAATATTTGCAATAATTTTAATTTTAATTATAAAATAAGTTCAAATTAAATTTTGACCATAATTATTGGTGACAAAAATTAAAATTATTTATAGGAATTCTGGTAAAAATGGGTTTTTCGAAGGATGAAACGTAATACGTAAGGGGTAAAATGACTTACCAACTTGTTAAACACCTATTAGATGGACATATTTCGACCCTTTTAATATAGGATCTAATATTATGAGTTTTTGGGACACATCCCATGAAACTGACCGATATAATATGTTCGGTAAAGAAAAAGACAAAAAGAAATTGTCATTGCCATTAATATCTATAAAGCATAGGGATAGGGAAAAAATCATAAGTTTAGTCATAAATATTATTTTTTCATATATTTTTTTTATCAGTTTAATTGATTTTAATATTATAGGGATTAAATAATTACTTCAAATTATTAATAAATACCAACGTATGAATTATTTAGTTAATAATAAATTAAAATAAATGATATTAAAATATTAAAATAGAAGAAAATTGAATCTATAATTATGTTACACTAATTTTTAAATTATTATTTCATGATACAATGGTTTAAACAAATATATTTTAAATCTATGATTTTCTTCATATATTTAAATTCAAATTAAATGAAAATTGTCAAAATTTTCATTAAAGTTATTTTATAATAAATGATATGTTATTAAATGATTTAATATTATAAAGATATTACAGTATACCATGTTATTTTTAGATTTTTTTTCTATATATGTTATGTTAAATTAATTAAATAGTTATTATTTTATAATGACTATATTGATCGCTAAATAGTAAAAAATCTATTAGCGTTGTTAATATTAAAACGTTATTTTGGCATATTATAGTCGTCTGGGTTAATATTAATTTTCAACACACATATGATGTTTATTTTATAAATTTTATTTAAGGATTATAATTATTGGGTACAAATTAATTAAATAGGCCCAATGTATTAGTATAATATAAGATATTAACAAGGTTAAAAATATTAGTTACCCTGGTAAAAACCCTAAAAGGGTAAAATTCTGTAAAACAGTAGTAAGTAATAAAAGTGTTTCTTTTGTATTGTAATGGAATTTATTGACCAAATAATCCATTAACTCCATTATTAATCTATTTTGGTGTCACCTGATGTAGAGTGACCTCCCAATAGTGAATATATTTTATTATTTACAAAAAAACTACCCCCTTATCTTTTATAGAAGGGAACTCACTCCCCTCGCTTACTCACACATATCAAGATATTTTTCAAGAAAATTACATAAAAAACATTTAAAAATATTTCTACTCTCAACCTAGAAGAATTATATTTCTCATATATCCATCCTATGAAGGTTTTTGGGAAAACATCATGAGGATACCTAAAGAAGGTTCAATGCTCTTCAACGAAGATTTTTTTTATTTCATTTTCCACCCCATTCAATTCTTAATAAACCATTTTGATATAATTTCCATTGTATATTAAATATAATTGGATGTTATTATATTAATTTTAGTATTTAAAACCTTCTCCATATCCATCTAATGGGTTTGGAAATCATCATTCATTCATATGGCTGACTACCACCTCGTGAACTAATGTCATTCATTTTTTCATTACCACATTCCACAGTTGCGTATAATGATTGATATAGATTATATATATGATATATATAACATAATTATACATATTTATTAATTATTTTTTGAATATATTTTTTCATTCAATTCTATATGTGATGTGATAACATCACTTGTATATACATTGAACTATCACCTCAATAAGCGATGTAATTCATTTTTCACTAAAAATTTGCATGGAAGGTAATAAAAATACATTTCTGGGTTATATGTGATATAAATTTAATAATTATTAAAATTCATTAAATATTTACCATTATGAAATTATTATATATCTTTTTCATTCTTACATTCAAAAATGATAATGATTCTCATGTATGTGTGGACTTCCCCCTTTACGAAGCGATCTGACTCTTGTTTCATTACAACACCACATGGATGATATATATTAGTAAATATAAATATATAGTGTTGTATATATTATATTATAATTATTATTTTTAGATAATATATTACTTAACTTATTACCAAAATTGATCATCAAAAAATGCAAATGTTAGTCATGCATACATATAGCCCACCATCTTCAAGGTCGTAACATACTTCATTTATCAAATCCAGCTTTCATGATTGGGATTAAAAGTATAATTTATTTTTAAATATCATTATTATTTAATTTTTATTATTCTATATATAAATGAACTATATAATATATGTATGAACAGAAACTTTCATATTAAAGCACACATGAGAGAACAAGGGAATTTACACTGAAAACAATTAAAATAATGAAATATTATTAACGAACATGTGAAAAGATCTTATAAAAGGATCATATATGATATTAAAATAATTATTATGGTAATTTAAATAGTAAATTAATTTTTTAAAACCACTATAAATTATTATAAATAATTTTCAACCAAAACAATGCTTGAGGTATGGGATTTCATCTCAATTTACATAACATCGAGAATTATTATTTTTTATGCACCAAATCACTTTTATATTTCATATATACTACCCATTTGACATTCGATATCATGATTCACTCATACTTCATTTTTTTTAAGCTTAACTTCGAATCATTTCATTCAAATGGATTTGAATTTAATATAACCAAGTGGTAAAAGGTTATTATACTATCCTACTTACTTTTGTGGTTGTTACCTTTATCTTGAAACATTCACTTTCTTGTAATAATTATCATTTCAAATTAAATTTCTCATAAATATAAATATTTTTACATGAACGATATGATTATTTCCTAAACAATATTTCATTTTACCATATGGTGTTTATTTTTAAATTTTTTTGGTTAACTGGGGAAATATTGATAAACCTACTTCTTTCACTCAATATGGATACATGATGATAAGTCAAATTGTTCACAAATTAAATATATTATTCAATATATAATTAATACTTTTGATATAAAGATATGTATTCATCCTAATTATAGATATCCCTCAATACATTGAAAAGTTTCATGATACAAATTAGTTGACTAAACCTTATGTGTTTGTAATAAGTTGTTTTAAACTCTCTTTTGTATGTTCTTGATAGTAGAGATATTGTAGTATAAATAATATTTAATTATACATAGTATTTTTAAATAGTATTTTGAAATGTATTGATGGTATTGGTATCATGTCCCTAATAAATTACTTCTAATAGTTAATCATTTCCTTCTTAGAATGTTCTGTTATTACTATCCATGAAATTTTTATAATTATAATATCTCTGGATGCATTTCATTTTCAATTTAGTGAAAGAATTACACGGGTTTTCAATTATTTATCATTTTATATTATTTATGAATTATCTATTCACGAAATCATGTTATTTAAATATAATGTGTTTTTAGTTATTTAACTTTCCATTTTATTATTCTTTACGGATTCATAATAAATTTCATTGTACTTAACACTTAGTGAGAATTTTATCCCACACATATTTTTCATCATTTCCCAAGAATCAATGAAGTTTACTAAAAATGATATCCATGGATAATATATAGTTAATAATGTTATTATTGAATAAAAAATTGTAATTTTGATTTTCAAATGTAATATAATAATCATTTAAGTATCTAGTTTACCAAAACTATTAAACTATTCATTCCATCAAGATGTTATTCATTATATCTTATACCAATGTAATAAAGAAGACACTGGGTCTAAGATAATGGGGTTGGGTTTGATAATGTTTTTATTATTGGGTGTTTAGTATAATCCTTAGGAACTAGAATTAGGAAAATATATTTTATGGATTATCACCCAATGATATTATTTTAAGATGAGTATAGAATAAATTTTTAATGTTCTGGTAAGTTAGATATTATGTTTAATTTTCTATAATTAAATCCTTATATAGATACTAAAAGTGGAAATAGTTCTAGAATAGATGTACAAAGGGGTTATAACTCTGAAAATAGTGAATTGGGCTTGACCCAATTGTCAACTAGTTCATGAAATCATTCCTTACTATGCACCTTGTTTGATAATCCCTAGGGATATACTTAGGATAGTTCACATTTTATTGAAAAATAATTATAAGGGATTTAAATATAATTATATCCCTAAAGTAAAAAATTTTATGACTCATAAATGATTTAATTTATTCTATATGCTATACCATATTTTGAATTATACATTATTATTTAAAATTCATAATTATATGAGCTAATACAATATATTCCATTGTTTAGAAATAGAAACTAGAAGGAAGAAGGATGTGAATAATAATGGATAATTTAGGGATTTACCTTTTGACAAATCTAATATTTCTAGTATTATAGTTGAGATAATAATGGCTATATTAGGTTAGCAAAATCAAGTTATAAAAAATAACATTTCCCAAAGAGAGAAACATGTTCCAAAGTGATATTATCCTATATTACATCTCTTTATGTGATAACATCCCCCATAATTAGGAGGTAATAATAATCCAATATAATACGATCAATTGATTAAGTCTCTAGTGAATATATTTATGCCTTTAGATGAAGTGAAAGGGAAAGGGTTACACTTGCAATGTATTGTCTCGAATGTGATGTTTTTCAAATAGTTTTCATTTATCTAGATTACTTTTTAGGAATAGGAAATAGATGTTAGTGAATCGAGAGGGTTTAAGTAAATATAATTTGAAAAATATTTACCTCGTGTGTAAAAATCCGAAAGGAAAATAAATTTAGTTAGCTTAAAGAAAACTAATAGAGAAACGATGTAGAGACTAATAATACCTTTAAAAAGTTTATCTGTGCATTGAATTAATTACATATGCAACACATAGTGAAGATTTACCATTTCTTTGAATGGTGTATGCCAATTCTCTAAATGGAACCATTCTCTAAATATTTTTTCCATATGATAATTATTTTTATATTCTATAAATATTAAGAAATAATTATAAAATTATTTTAGCCATAAAGTCATTCCTTGGATGATTAGGATGTGCAGAAAAAATGGATAAGGGGGAGAAGAGAAATAAGAATTTTTTTTGAATGTGATAATTGTGGAAATAAGCATTGTGGTACTAAATTGAAGTGAATTATAGTTTTTTATAAGTGTGGATAAAAAGGAAACCATTATCATTATTTCAAGGAAAATAATGAAATTTTAGTGTAAAAAGATTTAACTATAATGAGATAGGGAGCTACGTAAATAAATATCCACAAAATCAAGGAAATATACCTCAGAAGAAGCTTTGTGATGAAGCTCGTACTTATGCAATTGATATAACCTATGTTTAATTATTAATTTTATTATATATTTGGTTCAAATAAATATGATTCAAATGTTTTTTATTGATTATATTATTGTTATAAGAATCATGAAATTTATAATGAATGTACACTAGTGTTTTTTCATAAAGGAATTAAAAGAATGTGTTGAATGGTACCAAGAAAAGTGATTCAGTGGAAAGTTGATATTCTTAGAAAACACATCATTAAAGGATTATTGTAACACCCCATGATTTTATAAAAATAAATAGAAATTCATGGAACTTTTTTTTAAACATATATTTTTAATTAGCCTATGAAACATAACTTTTCTACTTCTATGTTCTGAATTTCAATAAACCGTCTTCTACATTTGTGTTTAGTATGTTATTTGGAGTCTATTGGAACCAACTTGTTTTTTTAGTGAATAGTAACAAACCCATAAGAATAGTAATATTACCCTAATGAATAGTAAATTTTATTTTTATTTTATTTTATTAATGCTTTTAGATTATAGTATCTTGGTTATGTTTTCTTTGTGGTATAGAAGTAGTTACAGAATTAGAATTGTTAATTTTTGAATTCAGTATGATTTTATTTAAAAATTAAATTAATAATATTTAGAAAATTATTTTTAAAAAATGGACTTCATTTTTGAAATCTACACGTCGATAAATGCTTATGGTGTATTTTGGAAATTATATTGAAATAGTTGATCTTTCTATGAATCGTAAAAAAATACAGTTTTTAGTTTCGGTGTATTAATGAAATCATTAATTATATAATGATTATTTCATAAATCTGGTCGACTTTTGTATAGTTAAATATTATGTGAGGTGTTCCAAGTGGAATATACCATGGGAAAATACCATGGGAAAGCACATGGTTTTTTAAATACCACTCATGAGGTGTCCCTTGAAAATTATTATAATAATCCCTCAATTTTACGATAAATACCAACTCTTCCCTTCATTTAATTCATTCCCCATTCTCCCTCAACGAATTTATGGACTCATTAAATTCATAGTATTCCTACCAAGGTTTCCTCAGGCCACCAAGGTCCCAACCTTCATGTTCTAAGGGTTACTCTACAAGGTAAGAAAATTCTCAATTTCATTCTTTTTTCCTTTCAAATTATTTTTCATGTGGCATAATTTTCAAGTTTCTTTACAATGTACTTATTTACATCATATTCATGATCTTCTCTAAATTATGATTTATTTCTAGATGGTTTACCCTTGTCCCCTCTCTTTTTAATATTTTCTAACACCATGATGTGTAGCCGTTAGGCTGCCGAAATTTTGTAAGAGATTTCTCCCTTTTTCTTTTATTTAGAGTTCCTTCCTTCTTATTTCTTAAAATCTCCTTACCCTAGAGGCATGAAATTTCCAAAAAAAATGTATAATATGTATTTTATCATGATTATGAAATATTACTCATCATTATTCATCTCATATTTCATTTATTTGAAGAATAAAAAACATTGTCTGTTTGTGTCGAATTATCGACATCGTGGATGATGTGATTTCAATTTCCATTAATTGTTTCAAGTCTGGTCATGAAACCATTTATATGGATGAAAAAGGTTATATTATATGTTTTATTAATCACCCATGGTTATGGAATTTTTTATAATCATGGTTATAATTTATAAGACAAAACGATATTGTTATTATCAAAGAACCACTAAAAGGATCTAAACGAACATCATTAATGTTCTAACTTACGAATCATCCTCATTTAATAATTCAAAATGATAAATTTAATAATTTATGTTACTGTTTTTATGAAAATACTACTCCATTCCAATTCTGGATTTTCACTTCCAATCGACAAGAATGTTCACCATGAACCAATCATATAAATCATGTAATGAATTCAAACAAAAACAGTGCAAGGAGAAAAATACTAACAATTAAGGGTGAAAATATGTTATGAAATAATCATATAAGATGTTATAAACATGAAAATGTTTATGTAAAATATTAATAACACTCTTTTAACCATTATACAGGAGGATTAAACAAGTTGGAAGTAAGACAAACCCGAGGAAAGTGAATTCTTAACTAGATTTCCATTCTTTGGGTTAACCTTATACTTCATCATTTAGGTTCTATTTGAATTTTTTGTGTGATGGTTTATGTTTATATTATGTTTTATTATGTGTATTTATAGTATATATACATACTCCATCCACTATTTTAAGTCTCTCTTCAATTGTATGGTATTTATAAGGGGATATTCTTTAAAAATCCTCTTTTAAAATTCAGTTTTACAAAATTCCAAAGTAATGTTTTTATGGGATTATTCATGTTGTATGATGAAGGTTGGGACCTATATCTCCCTTCAATGCATTGGGTATGATTAATTTTTAGGTAATACATATGGTTACTCCAAGTATAACTGCGATGGTTACACAAAGTAAGGTAGTCGCGAGGGTTACAAATTATAAGGTGTCCAAGAATTGTTACAAGATTATGTAAGTAATGCCCTAAGATACCTTTATGATTTTATATTTGTGTTTCGTGTTTTTTGTGGATTTTGTTACAAAAAGCATCTATATGTGGGTTATAAGCATGTCTTCTGAAATTTTTTTCATATGTTACGAGTATTCATGGACTAATATGCTCGTTCCTTCATTTTTCATCCCTTAGTGAGATTTTGGGCTCATCCCATGTTTTGAAATGATTTTTCACAGGTTAATGGATGTGTAATATAAGGAAGGAAGACACGTTAAATGTTGAATAATTTTCAAGGAGTCTTGTTTTACATTTTAATGTTTTATATTTAGAAAAAAATGTAAACTTTTTTTATGGTATCCACTATGTAAAAATGTGTTATGTTATGAATGTTTTGTCCTAATTCTATAAAGATCTAAACTTGAAAAGATATTCAATGTAAAAAGGAATTTTTTTTCCTGACTAAATCAAGATTATGTATGTAATAATGTCAGGTCCTTATAGTTGGTATCAGAGGATGGTTTAGATAAATTTAGAGGTTAGGGTGATGTTAATAGAATACCAAAAATTATTTTCACTCTATGTTTAATTTGTTGTAGCCTTTAAAGATTACAATGTTGCTTCATCTAAGATATGTTTGTTTATAATTTTTGTATGCAGAAGGAATAGGGATGTTGAAGAGGAGAGGAACCGATAGAATGACATCCTTCGGGAACTACAACCCAGAATGGTAGGGATTGGAACCAAGAAGTTTGTGACTATAATGGCTCATCTAACATAGGAAATAAATGGTGGTGGCATCCATGAAATAGGACCAATAGAGGTACCACAACAGAACAAGACAATAGTGGACCATTTTATGAGACAACATCCTCTTGCATTCAATGGATCTTCTGACCCAGTAGCAGTTGAAGGATGGATCAATTCTCTTGAAAATATATTCTATGTTATGGGATGTTCAGACAATCAAAAGTTAAGTCTTTCCATTTATCATTTTGAAGGAGAAGTTGTTATGTGGTGGTAAATGGTAAGGAATATCAGGGGTAGAGAGGATTTTTATGCCTTAGAGTGGGATTAATTTAAAAGCCTTATCCTTGAAAAATATTTTCCTAAGGTGGTGCAACATAGAATGGAGAAGCAATTCCATTAATTGAAACAGAAGGAGGAAGATTCAGTGGATGTCTATGAAGCAAACTTCACCCTACTGGTGAGCTCTGCACCAAATCTTATTTTGGATCCTGATAACAAAATCAGCCTCTTTTACTCAAGACTGATGCCAAGGTATCGAAGGGTGTTGGCCTCCCATTAATTCAAAAGTTATGAGAAACTTGTCCGATGTGCTGAGAGGGTAGAGATGGATTTTTCTGATGATCTGTGCAGTTTGGAAACAAAGAGAAGAAGAGGTACAGTTGGCAAGCAATGGGTAAGAACCAACAAAAGAAATCTGATGGTAAGAAAATACATTTTATAGTGTGTGAAATGTGTGTCAAGAAACACCCAGGGGAATGTCTTATCAAAACTGGAAAGTGTTCTAAATGTGGTAAGTTTGGACATATAGCCCAAGATTGCAATGGAAATGATCCTAATAATAATCCTGATAAGAAAATTTTAATGTGTTTTAAATGTGGTGAGATGGGTCACTATGTAAACATCTACCCAAAGAGAGATCTGAATGATGCAAAGAAGCCATAATAAAAGCAGAAAGGTTATGTGAGATCCTTTGCGACTATGTCAGCAGATGTTGGGCCATCCAATGAAGTTGTATCAGGTACTTTTTTTGTTCACTCAGATTTTGCAAAAGTTTTGTTTGATACGGGGTCTACACATTCCTTTATCTCTGAGAAAGTTTCTGGTAAATTGGAAATATCACCTCAATAAATGAGACCTGAACTTGTTGTTAAAACACCAGGGGGAAGTGTCATTGAAAAGAGGAATTATAAAAATCTTTCTATTGTGGTCTGTGTAAAGAAATTACCAAAAAACCTTGTTGGTTTACCCATATTTGAGTTTTATTTTATTCTTGTGATGGACTGGCTTTCTGATTATCATGCTAAGATTGACTGTAGAGCAAAAGAAGTTTTTTTTCAGAAAGAGTTTCAGTTCTTATACAAGAATTAACCCATATAATTGATAGCATATCAGGAAGCTGAAAAACTATTGAAAGATGGATATGAATTTTATATTTCCCATATTGTTGAAAACAAGGGAACTATTCAAATTAATGATCTTTCAGTGGTAAATGAATACCTTGATGTTTTTCCTATTGAGTTACTCGGTGTCATACCTAATAGAGAATTTGAATTCGCAATTGACTTAGTTCCAGATGCTAAGAAAATTTCAAAACCCCCATATCATATGGAACTAATTGAACTTGTTGAAATGAAAAATGAGTGGCAGGATTTTCTTGACAAAGGCTTCATTCGTCCTAGCACTTCACCATGGGGAGCCCCTATTTTGCTTGTTAAAAAGGAAGATGGTTCCATGGGACTTTGCATTGATTATAGAGCTTTGAATAACATCACTGTTAAAAACAAGTATCCTTTGCCTCATATTTATGACTTGTTTGATCATCTATAGGGAGCTCAGTACTTTTCCAAGATTGACTTGAGAACCGGATACCATCAGCTGAAGGTGAAGGAAGATGACATCCCGAAAATAGCCTTTCGTACTAGATATGGGCATTATGAATTTCTTGATATGCTGTTTGGATTAACTAATGAACCTATTGTATTCATGAATCTTATGAATAGATTATTTCATGATTCCGTGGATTAGTTTGTTCTTGTATTTGTTGATGACATTCTGGGGTTTTCTAAAAATAAAGAGGAGCATGAAAAACATCTAAGGGTTATTTTAAAAACATTGAAAGAAATGAAACTATATGGAATATTCAGAAAGTGAGATTTTTGGTTACAACAGATTTCTTTTCTGGGGAACATTGTAAATAAGGATGTAATAATAGTTGATCCTGCCAAAACAAAAGTAGTTGATGAATGGACAGGACCCACAAATGTTACAGAGATTTGTAGTTTTCTGGGCTTAGCAAGTTATTACCGACGGTTTGTTGAGAACATTGCATGGTTATCTAGCCCGATAACTAAGTTAACACAGAAAGGGGTTAAATTTTTTTGGACATAGGAATGTGATTTTTTTCAAGAACTGAATAAGAGATTGATGAATGCTCTATTTTTTGCCTTACCTTCCTGGGATGGTGAGTTTTTCATCTACAGTGACGCTTCTTTGAAGGGACATGGTTGTGTTTTGATGCAGAATGATCAGGTAATTGCCTATGCTTCGATACAACTTAAACCTCATGAGCTAAATTATCCCACACATGATTTGGAATTGGCAGCTGTGGTTATTTCTTTGAAAATATGGAGGCATCATCTATACGGAACCAAATTCTAAATATATACTGACCATAAACCCCTAAAGTATATATTCACTCAGAAGGAATTAAACATGAGGCAGAGAAGATGGCTAGAACTAATAATGGATTATGACTCACGATCAATTACCATCCTGGAAAAGCAAAGAAAGTAGCAGATGCCTTAAGTTAGAAACATCATGCATCATTAACCATGCTACATTTGGAACATGATCCCTTGATTACTGATTTGGTGAATTTCGGCTTAGAAGTTATTGGTGAAGGGAATACATCTGTTGTGTTTCAGGTTTCAGTGCAGTCTTCACTGTTAGACAGAATTAATCATGCAAAAAGGGAAGACTGTGAGCTACAAAAAAAGGTAGAATTAGTTAAAATGGGTAAGTTTCCAGAATTTATTCTTCATAAAGATTGTGTTTTAATATTTGGAAAAAGGTTGTGTGTGCCTAGTGATTCTCAGTTGAAGAAATATTTGTTTTTCGAATCTCATAGTTCTCCATTTTTTGTTCATCCTGGCAGTACTACAATGTACAGAGACCTTCGATTGTATTATAGGTGGGATATAATGAAAAGGGATATTGTTGATTTTACCATGAAATGTTTGACGTGTCAACAGGTTGAAGCAGAGCGGCAGTTACCGAAGGGGATGCTTCAGCCTTTTCCAGTGCCAGAGTTAAAATGGGAGAATGTATCCATGGACTTTGTGGTGGGATTACCAAGGACTTCTCGAGGTAAAAATGTGATTTGGGTTATTTTTGATCGGCTAAAAAACTCTACAAATTTTCTTTCTATTAGAGATATAATGACATTGGATCACCTTTCTTGATTGTACCTCAAAGAGATTTTCTGGTTACATGGAGTTCCTCTTTCCATTTCGTCTGACCAAGATCCCAGGTTCACTTTTAACTTTTGGAAGGGTCTTCAGAAGTCATTGGTCACAGCGTTAAATTTTTTTACATCTTTTCATCCTCAGTCAGATGGGTAGTCATGACGAACAATTCAAACATTTGAGGATATTCTTCGAGCTTGTTCAATAGAATATCAGGGAATATGGGATCAGAATCTTTCTTTAGTTGAGTTTTCTTATAATAATCGTTTTCATTCAAGTATTCAGATGGCACATTTTGAGTCCTTGTATGGAAAGCGGTGTCCGACTCCATTGTTTTGGGATGAAGTTGGTGAAAGAAAGTTGATGGGGCCAGAATTAGTTGAATAAGTGGCTGAGAATGTAAGGATGATCCAGCAGCACATGAGGACAGCTCAGAGAAGGATGAAAAGTTATGCGGATAACAGAAGGAAAGACTTCTCTTTTGAGGTAGGTGACTATGTTTTCCTTAAAGTCTCTCCTTGGAAACGTGTGATGCGTTTCGGTAAAAAATGAAAGCTATGTCCATGGATCATCGGTCCTGTTGAAATCTTGGAGAATGTTGGATCAGTTTCATACCACGTAGCTTTTCCCATTAGTTTGTTTCAGGTACACAATGTTTTTTATGTTTCGATGTTGAGAATGTATGTGCCGGATTCATCACATATCTTGAGCCCAGAAGTAGTTCAGGTAGAAGAGAACCTTTCTTATGAAGAGAAACTGGTTCAGATTCTTGATCGAAGAGAACAGGTATTGTGGAATAAGTTAATCCACCAGGTAAAGGTTTTTTTGAGAAACCACATGGTAGAAAAATCTACATGGGATTCTGAAAATGCTATGAGGGAAAAATACCCTCAGTTGTTAAATAAGTCAATAAAATTTCGAGGACACAATTTCAAGAAGGTGGGGATAATGTAACAGCCCATGTTTTTATAAAAATAAATATAAATTCATGGAACTTTGTTTTAAATAGATATTTTTAATTAGCTTTTAAAACATATCTTTTATACTTCTATGTTCTGAATTTCAAGAAACTGTCATCTACATTTGTGTTCAGTATGTTATTTGAAGTCTATTGGAACCAACTAGTTTTTAGTGAATAGAAACATACCCTTATGAATAGTAATATGAATAGTGATATGACCCTAATTAATAGTAAATTTTATTATTATTTTATTTTATTAAAGCTTTAAGATAATAGCATCTTGGTTATGTTTTCTTTATGGTATAAAAGTAGTTACAGAATTAGAATTGTTAATTTTTGTATTAAATATGATTTTATTTAAATATTTGATTATTAATATTTATAAAACTATTCTCAATAATGGACTTCATTTTTTTAATTGACACGTCAGTAAATGGTTATGGTCAATTTTGGGAATTTTTCAGAGATAGTTGATTTTTTGGTGAATAGTAAAAAAATAATGTTTTTTGTTTCGGTGTATTAATGACATCATTAATTATATAATGATGATGTTATAAATCTGGTAGACTTGTGTATAGTTAAATAATATGTGATTTTTCCCAAGTGTCTTATACCATGGGAAAATACCATGGGAAAGCCCATGGTTTTGTAAATACCACTCATGAGGTGTCCCTTGAAAATTATTAAAATAATCCCTCACTTTTCCTATAAATACCAACTCTTCCATTAATTTAATTCATTCCAAATTCACCATCAACAAATATATGGCCTCCTTACCTTCATAGTAGTCCTCCCAATGTTTCCTCAAGCCCCCAAGGTCCCAACCTTCACGTTCTAAGGGTTACTCCACAAGGTAAGAAAATTCTCGATTTCTTTCTTTTTTTCTTTCAAAATTTATTTATGTGGTATAATTTTCATGTTTCAATACCATGTTCTTATTTACTTCTTATTATTTATCTTCTCTATATTATGATTCATTTTTGGATGGGTCACCCTTGCCCCCTCTTATAGTAATATTATCTAAAATCATGTTGTGTAGCCGTTAGGTTGCCGAATTTTTGTAAGATATTTCTCACTTTTTCTTTTATTTTGAGTTCCATCCATTTTATTTCTTCATATCTCCTTAACCAAGAGGCATAAAATATTATTAAATCATGTATAATCTTTATTTAATCATTGTTATGAAAAATTACTCATCATTATTCTTCTCCTCTACCAATTATTATAAGAATAAAAAACATTCTCTGTTTGTGTCGAATTATCGACATCGTGGGCGATGTGATTTCAATTTCCATTAATTCTTTCAAGTATGGTAATGAAACCATTTATATGATTGAAAAAAGTTATAATATATGTTTTATGACTCACCCATGGTTCTGTAATTCTTTTTTACTCATGGTTATAATTTATAAGACAAAACAAGATGGTTATTATCAAAGTACCACTAAGAGGATCTAAACGAACATCATTTATGTTCTAACTTATGAATCATCCTCATGTAAGATTTTAAAATGATAAATGGAATAATTTATGTTACTGGTTATATGAATATACTACTCCACTCCAATTCTGGAGTTTCACTTCCAATCGACAATAATGTCCACCGGGAATCAATCATATAAATCATGTAAAGAATTCAACCAAAAACAGTGCAAGGGAAAAAATAGTAACAATTAAGGGTAAAAAGATGTTATGAAATAATAATATAAGATGTTAGAAACATGAAAATGTTTCTGTAAAATATTAATAACATTCTTTTAACCATTATACAAGAGATTTAAACATGTTTTAAGAAAGACAAACCTGAGGTAAGGGCATTCCTAACCCGATTTCCATTCTTTGGGTTAAACTTCTACTTCATCATTTATGTGCTATTTGAATTTTTTGTGTGATGGGTTATGTTTATATTATGTTATATTATGTTTATTTACAGTATATATACCAACTCCATCCACTCTATTAATTATCTCTTCAATTGGATGATATTTATAAGGGGCTTTTCTTTAAAAATCCTCTTTTAAAATTCGGTTTTACGAAATTACAAAGTAAAGTTTTTATGGAATTATTAATGTTTTATGATGAAAGGTGGGACATATATCTTCCTATAATTCATTGGGTATGATTAAGTTTGAGTTTGGCCATATGGTTACTCCAAGTGTAACTGTGATGGTTACACAATGTAAGGTAGTCGTGAGGGTTACAAATTATAAGGTAGACAAGAATGGTTTCAAGATTTTGTAAGTAATTCCACAAGATACCTTTATGATTTTATAATTATTTTCTCGTGTTTTCTATGGATTTTGTTACAAAAAGTAAGTATATATGGGTGATATGAATGTCTTCTGAAAACGTTTTCATACATTACGAGTATTCATGGACTAATGTGCTCTTTCCTTCATTTTTCATCCCTTACTGATCTTTTGTGCTCATCCCAAGTTTTTAAATGATTCTTCACAGCTTAATGGATGTGTAATAAAAGGAAGGAAGACATGCTAAATGTTGAATAATTTTCAAGGAGTATTGTTTTAATTTTTAATGTTTTATATTTTGAAAAAAAATGGAAACTGTTTTTATGGTATCCACTCTATAACAATGTGTAATGTTATGAATGTTTTGTCCTTATTCTCTAAAGATCTAAACATGAACAGGTCATCAATGTAAAATGAAGTTTTTTCTTAACTAAATTCAAGATTATGTATGTAATAAGGTCGAGTCCTTATAAATATAACCCTTAATATATCCCTAATTTGTGTGTAATGATATTCGTACAAAGAGGTGATTTATATGGATAATGTAAATTGGATAGTACTCACTACCTTGGAACTAATTAGTCATTTTTTGAAAAATTTATTTATTCTATCATTCATATAGTTTATATAATTTTTAGATTTAAGAAATATATCAAATAATATATGTTTTACTTAAGGAGTAAGGAATCATTTAGGTTTCAATACGCTTTTATAGTAATTATTTTTATTATGATGTTTCAAAAAAATACCTAATGAAGGTATTCACATGTTTGGTATGTGATTGTTAACTACTACTTCATGTTGTTTTTTGGGATTAACTATAAAATTATTCTAAAAATTTAGTGACATTATTTTTAATGTTTTGGATCTTGCTATTTTATATGGGTCATTTGGGTAACCATTTATGAATTTTGTTTAGTTGAACATTGGATGACATTTTAGATATTAATGTATTACTTCACCATATAGAGATTTATACATATTGGATTTAATTTTATAACCATATTGGTTTTTGTAAATAAATAGAGATATTTGGAATGAATTATCATTCTATTATGTGTGTTAAAAGTTTTTAAAAGTTAATTTTAGTACTTCCGGAAAAATATCATTTTTGGAAATTCAATTCTTTCTGTAAGATTTAAAGTGTAAATTAATCGAAGCATAGACAAAAGATGAAATTATGCCGATGAAATTAATTAATTAAATTTCATTATAATCATAGATATTTAAATAATTCCTCAACTCTAGGAAAATGATCTTGAATCAAAAAAATATTCCCATTATCATCATTTTTTATGATATCAATAAACTTTTCACACCTTTTCTTTATGGATTTGTGGTTGACATCTTCCTCTTAACCATGTTCTATATCACAGTCTATCAGTATATTGGTGTTATTTTTATTTTATATATCCATGTGTTAAATTCCCACCTATTTCTTACTATTGAAAAACATTTTTTGTGTTATTCCATATGAACTTTTTTACTTCCATTTCTATCTTATTAAGGGGATATTTTATCAACCCTTTTTACTATGTGGGTTTTCTAAGAGTGGTATATCCAAATGAAAAAACGTTGATTACTGAGATCATGCACAAATTGGGAGGTATAAATTTATTCAGGTATTGGAAAATATAACTCCCCAATATATTAACATATATTTCCTTTTGAATAAATTTCATTTTGTTAATACCTTATGATGAATGCTACCTCGGGGTTAAATAAAACAAGATTTAGTCATGCTTCGTGTGGTCAACATAAAATTAATTTTTGGAAGTTTTATAAAATTTATTTGAAAAAATAAAAACCATTGTTTAAATAATCGGACAAATATTATATTATGATTAGATTTTTGTAGTTTTCTAGAATGTTTCATTTTTTGATGAATAGTGAACAACAATAAGTTTTAATTGAAAACTATCTTTTTGATTAAATTATTTATAAAGTCATATTATAAAATTAATTGTTTATAAAATATAATTACTTTAGTTATCTATCAATTAGAAGAATTTAGGTCATTACAGTAATTTTTATATTGAATTTTTTTTTAAAAACATTGTAAACATTTGAACATTATCACTTTAGAAACATATTTTTCATCACATCTATAGGGTTAAATTTAAATTAAATTCTGACACATAGGTGACTTGAATTTTTAAAAATGGAAACCATATTTTTAATCAACATAATTTTTACTATCTAATGATTTAATCATAAATTTCTACCCTAATAATTACTGAAAATAATTTAATTAATTACCATCATTAAGGTAAAAAGACATTACCTAGGGTTAAACATAATAGATAATAGGTAAAATGACCTACAAACGTTTCCAAAACAAAATTGAAAGATATATATCAACCATTATCACCTTAGGATCTTTTTTAATGAGTTTTTGGGGCAATATTCTATTAAAGTAACCAATATAAAATATTACGTAAAGAAAAATGCAAAAAAGAACCTTCCATGCCTTTAATATCTATACAGATTTGGATAGGTAAAAAGAATCATATGATCTTTTATATGTAATACATTGAAATATAAATTATTTTTTATTATGAAAATTTATTTTAATTTTTTAGAGATAATATAACTACTTTAAATGCTTAAAAAAATTAATGCATGAATTATTTGGTTAATAATTAAATATGATAAAATTACAAAAAAAATATTATATTCTTCAAAGTTATTTTTAAATGAAAAAAAATTAAAATATGTTCCATTAATGGTTTAATTATTTTCTTATAATGACTATAGTGGCTGCTAAATAGTAAAACCTATGTTGGAATTATTGAGGTTAAATCAGTATTTTGGCACGTTACATACACTTCTTTTAAAATCAATTTTCAACACATGTTGGATATTTATTTAATAAATTGGAATTAATTTTAATATTTTGTTTGAAAAAAATATTTAACAAAGATTATTTTATTTTATACTTAAAATATAAATTAACTATGTTTAAAAATTAAGTAGTCTTGGTAAAAAAACTAAAAGGGTAAAATTGAATAGACATTAACACTAAAGAATAACAGGATAAAAATTGTGTTTCTTTCAGGAGGTGGAGGAATTTCCCACAAAATCATCCCTATGACACATTATAAATCTTATTTGTAGTATATTTGGTAATATTTTCCTCCTAGAAGTGAATACCTTTTAGTATTTACAAAAAATCCACCCCTCCTCAATTATACAGAGACACTCACACCCCTCACTTACTCAAACCTCTCAAGAACATGGCTCAAAAGACAATAAAGATATCACATTCTTATATATTTTAATTCTATAATCCCTTTTCAGACATAAATACATCCTAGTATGGTTTTTTGCAAACCAAAGTAGGATACTGGGGGAAGAGGTAATGTTCTATAATGAGCATTTTTATTTTTTATTCTTTTTCTACACCATTTTATTATTATTAAATCATGATGGCATAAAATCATGCACATAATACATATAAATAAATTTTTACATAATAAAATAATTATATATAACTATATCCACATACATAAAATGGGTTACGAAATCATCCTTCGTGTGTACGGTGGACTACCGTCTCACGAACCGTTGTCATTCGTTTTTTCATTAACAGCACTCATGGTTGGGTATAATGATGGATGTAAAGTATATATACATTATATATAATGTAATTATACCTATTTAGTAATTATTTAATATATACATTTTAACATTCCATTATTTAGTGGATATGATATTGTCGCTCGTGTGTACATCGGACTACCACCTCACGAAGCGATGTGATTCAATTTTCACTTATTCTTTACAAGGAAGGTAATAACGATAGTTTCACATATTTTATGTTATATAAATGATGTAATTATGATATTCATGACATATTTAACATTATTAAAAGATAATATATCATTTTCATTCTTACATAGGGAAATTATAGTGCCACTCATGTACTTTTAGACTACCGCATTCACAAAGAAATGTGAATTCATTTTCATCACCACGCCACATGGATGATATATATATTTTTATGTATATTTAAATAAATAACTTGTTATATATGATATTATTATATTTATAAAAATATTAAAAAAATACTATTATACTTTCTTTACATGATGATCATTTAAAAATGGAAACGTAACTCTTGTGTTAGTACGACCTACCATCTCCACGATCGAACGTACTTCACTTCTAAAAACCACCATTAATTATTTTTATTAAAATAATAATTGAAGTATAAATTTTATATTTATTTAATTATTATTATTTTGGAGATGAGGAAACAATACAATATGCATAGTAACTGAATCATTCATAACAAAGCATGAATGGGAAAACAAGCAAGTTAACACAAAAAACAATTAAAAGAATGAATGAATAATAATGAACGGGTTATAAGATGTTTTAAAAGAATTGTATATAAAGTTATAAATATAAATATTTTTATATAATAAGTTAATACATGTTTCAAACCAATATAAATGAGGATAAATTATCTTCAACCTAAATGATGTGTGAGGCAAGGTATTTTTTCTCATTTTACATTCCATTGAGTATTGTTTTCTATTATGCACCAAATCAACTATATGTGGTGTATATATTTCACCTTTGACATGTAATATTATGAATAATTAATAATTCATGGTATTCTAAGTTTAACTTTTAATAATTTCCTCCAAGGGGATTTTATTTGAAAATCTTTAAGTGGAAAAAGTTATTATACAATTTCCAATTATTTTTTAATTATTATCTTTCTCTTGAAACAATTAATTTCTTGTAGTAATTTTCATTAGAAAAAAAAATTCTCTTAAATATACATATTTTTAATGATATATCTGAGTATTCCCAAAACCATATTCCATTTTTACATATGTTTTTACTTTTAATGTTATTTTATTAACAACATCTATATTTCTAAACCCATATAAGTTACTTAATATATATATATTTGATGATAAAGCACATTGTACATGAATTAAATAGATTATTCAATATAAATATGGATTTCTATAGACATGAAAAAAAATGGTTGCGGATGATTATGGATAACCCCTTGATGAAACGACCGGTTTCATGAGAAAATTCATTTTCCCAGACCCTATGCATTTATAACCAATACGTCTGAACTGTCTTGTGAAAGATCTTGATAGTATAGATATATTTTTCCAAACCAGATCAGTTCATACCATATAGTATTAAATTTTCATTTGAATGTTCATGATCAAATTGATATCATTTTCTTGAGACATTATCTCCAATAATTATTCATTTCATACATTATGAATTCAGTTATTATTATCCCTGATATTTTTATATTTACATTACCTCTTGATGAATTTCACTCACTATTTATTGATTAAATAGAATGTATTTTTAGTTATGTTTCTTTCCATATTTATTGTTAATTATCCATTCACACATTCAAGTCGTTTAAATTGAATGTGTATTCGGTTATTTACTATTCCATAATGATTATTATATATTCATTCATGATTCATTGCATTTTAATTATCCCATAGAGAATATTTAATCTCCCACTTATTTTTTATCATTTCATAGGATTATTTGAAGTGTAATAAGATTGATATTTAAGGATATGATAGAGGGAATAATTTTATTATTGAAAAAAATATTATGTTGTAATTTATATTTCCAAATGTAATATGAGAATCATTTATGTATCTAGTTTACCAATACTACTAAACTATTCATCCCATCGAGATGTGATTACTTATAACTTATGACAATCTAATAAAGTAGACACCAACTCTAAGATAATATGTTTGAAGATGCTATAATAGATCTCAATCTAAAGAATCCCAGAATCAAGGGGGAGTGATTTAGGTTGAATTGAACGATAATGTAATGGTTTTAAAGAGTAAAACATTTCAAGGATGAGTTTTTTATTTGTTCATTTGTGATAGTTATGTTATGACATTAATTATTAATCTCTAATATTATCCTATTTTGGTTATAGTATTGTATAAGTCCCAACAAAACTGATTTAATAATTGAAATTATGGTACAATGGAGTTTTTTCCAATGATAAACCTAATAGGGATAAAAGATTGTATGATAAACCTTGTTACTATGACAAACTATATATTAAGAACTATGATTAACAACCTTAACTTGGTTGAGATTTTAAACACACAAAATAATATAAGGGTGGAGTCTAGCATAGGTTTAGTTGATGAAGATGATGAGGGAAATAAAATTAAATAACCTTCAATTAAGAAATATGGGAAGATGAATCATTTAATAATTTCTCAATGTAAATAGAGGATACTTGAATTGTTGTAATGGAAAGACTCATGAAATAAGTGGGTGAGAAAAAAGAATATTTCAATTAATATAGTGATGAAAATTCATGTTCTTCCTAAGGATTCAATAACAATTCGATGATTTATATTTGAAGGATTTAGTAATAAGGAAAATAATTACACTAATCCAAGGAATTAATATGGAAATCAATAACAACAACCTCCTACAACATAGGAAAAGGAAAATCCTTTACAATACCTATTATTTGGGTGGATTGTGATAATTAAGTTGTGATAGGTATACATATTCATAATTCTATATTTTTGGATGTATTATTTCATGTATGATTTCACAAACTGTTGGATATTGAAATAAAACTCATAGTGATATCATTATTGAATCCAAGGTCTCTGAATAATCTTTATGGTTTGTTAGATAATAATTCATGAAAGTCTTATTAAACATCCATTAGATAAATTTAATCTGATTTTATGAATTGTTTTTTTATCTACATCGAAGAAAAAACTATTTATTAAAATATGTATATCACAATACTTGTATATAAAGAATAGTTTATCAATGAAAGGAAGATTAATAATAAATTCAAATCTCAAAAGGTTAGAGAATAACTCATTATTAAGAATAAGCCTATTCTGAATAAAATGATATGTTCTCTACGTATGTATGGTAAATATTTCTTTAGAAATTATACCTTCAGTCATGAATATCTTTTATAAATCCATATAGTTTTTTATTAGTTTTTTATAATTAAAATTGTGAGTAAGTCATATATTTGTTGTGGGAATTTAACGTCTCTTGTTTTATGATCCATTAAATTTTTCCACATAATAATAAATATTTTTTCTCTTTTATTTCAAACTAATTTAACATCCTTATATATGGGGTCATAAAAGATATGCACTAAGCTAACGACACTTTATTCGATTATAGTGGAACATTATAAGAAATAAAAATGAAACCATGTATCACATGTAGTGTATTATTACACATCAACTGAAGAAAAAAATTAAAATGAGGTAATAAATTGAAAAGACAAATATATTTAGAACTAAAATCTCCCCGTGAACACTTTTTCCTCTTATAATCACCATTATGAAAACAAAACCTCTAATGTGAAATAATTCCATGAAATGAAAATGCATGTTGTGAGATCTAAAATGAAAAATATGGAAATGAGATGTGCGACTTAATATGTGAGTATATAATAAATTATTTTTAGTTATACTTTTTATAGAAATTGAATTTGACCATTATAAATATTATCATTTTATATGTGGTTATTGTAGAAATTTACATTGGATAAACATGTTTCAAATGGGAATACTAGAGTTATTTATTATTACCAATGATTTTAAATAATATATTTTAAATTAATAATATTGAAACAAAAATAAAGCATCTAATTAAAATAATTTATTTTTATATGCTAATGTATTATTAATAAATAATGATTTGATAAAATTCAATAAAATATTTTAATATCAGTAAATTGATAAAATTAAATGACAAGGATATGAGTAATTAATTATAATTATATTTAGATTAAAAACATTTTGTGCTTAAAATGTATTTTTCTAAAAGATAGTTCTTTATGTGCAATGAATTTTTTACTAGTATAAATATATTATGGTTTAAAATGATAAATTACGTCATATATAAATATTAATATTAATTATATTACTAAATTCATTAAAATATAATTAAAAACACATAAATTTTAAAAACAAATTTTTTCTATAAAAATAAATTTTCATTATATTGTGTATCATAATATAAAAGAAAAGATTAGGCATTTTAATATTTTAATTTGATAATCATAATTTATTTTTTAATTAAAACTATCAAAATTATCCAACGATTAATTTTGGGATTTTTTAAAGTAATTGAATTCTTGTTGAATTGTGTGAAAAACCAATTGAAAGAAAATGGTAATATTTTTGACATTATCATAATAAATGGGTTACTTAAATGTATTTTGAAACCATTTTAATATAAAATATATATTTATAAAGTAAATTTTTTTCATTTAAAATTGATTTTTATTTTTAAAACTCATTCTTTCAATTTTAAAAACAAAAGTAATATTTTATTCTAAAATTTGTTTTATTTTATTATATTGAAAAGTATATTTGGTCACCAATAAGGATTAAATATAAAATAAATATTTTATATTTTATATTAAATTTTCATATTATGTTGTTAATTTAAGTTTTTGGCCTAAAAAATTGATTATTTGGATTAATGTTAGAGGAAGTTTTAATGGTGAAAGTGTTATTTTCAAATAGTTGTTTTATTGATGTTGTATAATTTTTATCTGATAGATTATTTTTATATAAATTATATAATTAATATGATATTTCTTTACAAAAATATTTAAATATATTATCATTTGTTTAATTGGTGATTAATGTTATATAAGATTCGGACCATTTAGGGGTCAAAAAGTAATTTTTCAACCACAAATTTTTTTCAACCACAAATGTTTTTCAATATATTATTTTTTAAAATTTAAAAGATAATTTAATTTAATTTTTAAATTTCTTTTTGTTAAAAAGATGTTACTTTTTTCTCTTCAAACAAAAATTTGGTAAGAAATGTTATCTTACATTTTTAATAATACCTAAATCACTTAGTCAAAAACTGGTTGGTAAGGTGAAAAAATGTAAAATGTAACAATGGAATAATATATGACTCATAAATGTTTAAAACATGTGGTAAAATTGGCGGTGGATTATTTGGGAACTTATATAACCCCAAAATCAATTATTTCTCACTTTTTAAACAATTTAACATTGAATAGATTCATTCCTTTATTGAAAAATCATGGGTCTTCACAAAAGCGACATTTTCTTCACTTATAAATGGGGATCAATTCCACCCTATTAAAGTCACATATTCCCTTATAAATTAATATAAACCCAACTCAATTATTATCACCATGATGTATCATTTACATATGTAGTCCCATTGTCTCTATAACTTATCCTAATCCCTTCATTTTTCTGAAGACTTTCAAGAGAAAGTTCTTGCTCTCCTAGTGAGTAATTCCATAGTCTTCCACTTCCCCCTAAAATATTCTATATCCATTAAAGTATGATAAAAAAGTAATATTAATATGATTAATTTTTTAGACTGATGTAATATTACTCTTCTACCTCAAAACCATTTGAAAATTTACACATCTTCGTGTGTTTGTGTGTACTAACAGCTCTATGAAGGATTGGTTATATTTTCTATAAAATAATTTCACATCGAGTCCTAAATATTATATTAATGATAAATATAATAATTATAAAATTATGATTGTTTTATTCTTATACCCTCCATCCCATTTTATGTAAATACAATATGTTATTTATGTACATGTGGATTATCACCTCCACGGAATGGTGCATTTTATTTTTCAATTACTACCTAATATGAATGACATAAAAATTGTTTCTAATATATAAAAATTGTTTTTTTGAAAATTTTAATATACTTTAATGGTAATATTTGACAATATACATGTTATATTAATAATAAACTATTACATTAGATGTAACTGCATTAAATAAACATCACAACGAAACTATCTTGATTTGAGTCCATTTTCAAGACCCAATAAACATTATAATTTTTTAATCAAATTTATATATTAAAAAATTAACTTATAAATTTATTGATATTATAATACATTTCACAATAACTTTATCAATGATCAACATAGAAAAATACAAACTATGAAATTAACAAAGCAACATAAAAAATTGGCATAAACGAAAATGGTATAGTAAATTAATAACATTTGTTAATATCTAGACCTTATCATATAATATATATAAGGATATTAATAATTTTTTTAATAAAATTAATTTTATTATTTATGTATATATGTGCACACACATAATGAAAAACAACACGAGGTAAACGATCATCTGAACCACCCTTGTTACATTTAAGATATATGTTCTATTTTATATAAATTTTACTAAATATTTTTCTAATGTATTTATTCTATATTAAATATAAATATTCCTTACATATATATCAATTTCATTACACCGTTATATTATTTATGATTCATTTTTTATATTCCCTTTGAAATCCCCACTTTTAAATAAACCTCACTCAAAGGGACATTATTATTTGTTATTCATTACATCTGTCACCAACATAAAATGTTTTTAACCATTAATATATTTAGAACTAAAAGCTCCCCGTGAACACTTTTTCCTCTTATAATCACCATTATGAAAACAAAACCACTAATGTGAAAAAATTCCATGAAATTACAATGCATGTAGTGAGATCTAAAATGAAAAATATGGAAATGGGAAGTGTGACTTAATATGTGAGTATATAATAAATTATTTTATAGAAATTGAATTTGACCATTATAAATATTATCATTGTATATGTGGTCATTGTAGAAATTTCCATTGGATAAACATGTTTCAAATGGGAATACTATAGTTATTTATTATTACCAATGATTTTAAATAATATATTTTAAATTAATAATATTGAAACAAAAATAAAGCGTCTAATTAAAATAATTTATTTTTATATGCTAATGTATTATTAATAAATAATTATTTGATAAAATTCAATAAAATATTTTAATATCAGTAAATTGATAAAATTAAATGACAAGTATATGAGTAATTAATTATTATTATATTTAGATAAAAATCATTTTGTGCTGAAAATGTATTTTTCTAAAAGATATTTCTTTATGTGCAATGAATTTTTTACTAGTATAAATATATTATGGTTTAAAATGATAAATTACGTCATATATAAATATTAATATTAATAATATTACTAAATTTATTAAAATATAATTAAAAACACATAATTTTTTTTAAAAAAAAATTCTATAAAAATAAATTTTTATTATATTGTGTATCTTAATATAAAAGAAAAGTTTAGACATTTTAATATTTTAATTTGATAATAATAATTTATTTTTTAATTAAAACAATCAAAATTATCCTATGATTAATTTTGGGATTTTTTAAAGTAATCGAATTCTTGTTGAATTTTGTAAAAAAACAGTTGAAAGAAAATGGTTATATTTTTGACATTATCATAATAAATGGATTTCTTAAATGTATTTTGAAACCATTTTAATATAAAATATATATTTATAAAGTAAATTTTTTCATTTAAAAATGATTTTTATTTTTAAAACTCATTCTTTCAATTTTAAAAACAAAAGTAATATTTTATTCTAAAATTTGTTTTATTTTATTATATTGAAAAGTAGATTTGGTCACCTATAAAGATTTAATATAAAACAAATATTTTATATCTTATATCAAATTTTCATATTATGTTGTTAATTTAATTTTTTGGCCTAAAAAATTGATTATTTGGATTAATGTTAGAGAAAGTTATAATAGTGAAAGTGTTATTTTCAAATAGTTGTTTTATTGATGTTTTATAATTTTTATCTGATAGATTATTTTTATATAAATTATATAATTAATATGATATTTATTTACACAAATATATAAATATATTATCATTTGGTTAATTGGTGATTAATGTTTTATAAGATTCGAACAATTTAGGGGTCAAAAATTATTTTTCAACCAAAATTTTTTTTCAACCAAAAATGTTTTTCAATATATTATTTTTTAAAATTTAAAAGATAATTTAATTTAATTTATAAATTTCGTTTTGTTAAAAAGATGTTAATTTTTTTCCTTCACACAAAAAATTTGTAAGAAGTGTTATCTTACATTTTTACTAATACCTAAATCTCTTAGTCAAAAACTGGTTGGTAAGGTAAAAAAATGTAAAATGTAACAATGGAATAATATATGACTCAAAAATGTTTAAAACATGTGGTAAAATTGGTGGTGGATTATTTGGGAACTTATATAACCCCAAAATCAATTATTTCTCACTTTTGAAACCATTTAACATTGAATAGATTCATTCCTTTATTGAAAAATCATGGGTCTTCACAAAAGCGACATTTTCTACACTTATAAATGGGGATCAATTACACCCTATTAAAGTCACATGTTCCCTTATAAATTAATATAAACCCAACTCAATAATTATCACCATGAAGTATCTTTCACATCTGTAATCCCATGGTCCTTATAACTTATCCTAATCCCTTCATTTTTCTGAAGACTTTCAAGAGAAAGTTCATGCTCTCCTAGTGAGTAATTCCATAGTCTTCCACTTCCCCCTAAAATATTCTATATCCATTAAAGTCTGATAAAAAAGTAATATTAATATGATTAATTTTTTAGACTAATGTAATATTACTCTTCTACTTCAAAACCATTTGAAAATTTACACATCTTCATGTGTTTGTGTATACTAACAGCTCTATGAAGGATTGGTTCTATTTTTTGTAAAATAATTTCAAATCGAGTCCTAAATATTATATTAATGATAAATATAATAATTATAAAATTATGATTGTTTTATTCTTATACCCTCCATCCCATTTTATGTAAATACAATATGTTATTTCTGTACATGTGGATTATCACCTCCACGGAATGGTACATTTTATTTTTCAATTACTACCTAATATGAATGACATCAAAATTGTTTCTAATATATAAAAATTGTTTTTTTGAAAATTTTAATATACTTTAATGGTAATATTTGACAGTATACATGTTATATTAATAATAAACTATTACATTAGATGTAACTGCATTAAATAAACATCACAATGAAACTATCTTGATTTGAGTACATTTTCAAGACCCAATAAACATTATAATTTTTTAATCAAATTTATATATTAAAAAATTAACTTATAAAATTATTGATATTATAATCCATTTCAAAATAACTTTTTCAATGATCAACATAGAAAAATACAAACTAAGAAATTAACAAAGCAACATAAAAATTTGACATAAACGAAAATTGTATAGTAAATTAATAACATTTGTTAATATCTAGACCTTATCATATAATATATATAAGGATATTAATAATATTTTTAATAAAATTAAATTTATTATTTATGAATATAGGCGCACACACATAATGAAAAACAACGCGAGGTAAACGATCATCTGAACCACCCTTGTTACATTTAAGATATATGTTCTACTTTTTTATAAATTTTACTAAATATTATTTCAATATATTTATTATATATTAAATATAAATATTCCTTACATATATATCAATTTCATTATACCGTTATATTATTTATGATTCATTTTTTATATTCCCTTTGAAATCCCCACTTTTAAATAAACCTCACTCAAAGGGACATTATTATTTGTTATTCATTACATCTGTCACCAACATAAAATGTATTTAACCATTAATATATTCTAACAAAACCTAATTATTTTATATAGAACACTACAAGTTCACTTCTTTTTTAATGGAAATTAATAATCCCTTCACTTCTTTAAAATATCCTTTTCTTATTTGGAAAATAATCACCTATGGAGATCATTTTTATTCTTACTTCTCCTCGATCCTTCTCATACATTTTCAAACATCAAAAATCCAGCTTCAAGAAATATATTTCTTTATTAAAATATGAAATTTCAAGATGATTTAATTTTTTATTTTCTGGGTAGTCCATATAATATAGCCATCAGTTATTCTTTTAGACAATATTATGAAACCCACATCTTTATCATGGGTTTTATCATGATTATGATTTATTTTTTGTTTCTTTTCATCATGTGAAATTGTATGCATTTAAAGATTAGGATTTTCATTATGTGATTAAAAGTAATAGAATTATATATCCCTTAAATGCATTGGGTAATGATTTACATCTCATGAGATAATATGGAATATAACGCAGAGTGAACCAAACCAACAATGGGAATCTGTTCATTATGTTAATAGGAATGGGGAGTAAAACTATGAACCCATGGGACTATTTCTGATATGATTTTCTTAGAAGTGAACTTTGACTCATATTTATGATGTATTTTTTTTACCATGTATTTATGATACTATGATCATATGATATAACTTCAATATATAATTTTTATATGCTTATCTATCACTCTTAGTTAATGTTATATGTTTGATCTTATGAGGTTACATGTCCTTCCTTCATGATTTATGGACAACTCTCATTATTCGATGTTATTTTTAAAAATAAAATTTTCTCTACTTATATTTTCTAATATACTTATGATCTAACCCTTGATGAAGTTTTGATAATTTTTCCTTAAAAAGTGTTTGAGGTCACCCATTTTTTATATTTCCCATACCTAAGTTATAAACATAAATATAACTTACAAGACATATAAAAGGAGGCCTAGAAGAGTTTAATTATAGATAAATGTTCATAAGTTATTAAAATATTTTTTCTATGTAACTTATCTTTAAAGACAATATACCAAATCATTCTTCAAATTCTATGTGATTTTTATGAGATTTAATTTATAACTTGTGGTAATGATATAAATTAAACATAGTTTCATCTTCATTTATTAAAATATTAGAGCTAATGTTTTGATTGGGAAAACAAGGGATTTTATTTTTAAAATCCTATTAGAAATTTGTAATAGATAATAATATTCAGAAAGATATATCTCTATGTTCAAGAGTATTAGGGCATAGTGACCCTTATATCTTTGACTATCACCACATCACTTTTCCAAATGGTTAACATTAGTAAGTTGTCTAAATATATTTACTAATTTATATGGGATGATATATATGGTGGGTATAAATCACCAGTTTATCCATAAGATGATGATTGAATATTATGTATTTGAGGTCTGTTTATAGTACCAATAATTATTCATGAGGAGTTCATGAGGGATTCACACACATAATTAAGTGATACAATGAAATTTTCATATCACTAGGGTATATTAAATTGATTTTTTATTTTGGATTATTTTGTAAAAAATGGTTTCCCTATAACGACCCAGTATTTTTAAATGATATTTTTTTCTTGATAAAATCCATGTTATATTATATTATACAAAATAAAACCATATATTTTTATTAATTTTCAATACTTTATTTACCTAGGTATCTGATTAAAATTCCAGACATTAAAACTAGACAAAAAATATAAAATAGAGAAACCAAAATGGGAAAATTTGGATTTATCCAATCCATTAGAATTATAACCCCCATGACCAACACTAGAAAAAAATATAAAAACACTGGTAAATCAATTAACATCTAATAAATTTAAGATATATAACCATGAGATGAATTTTATAGAATATGGAATGAAATAATGAAACAGAATTTGTTGAGTATAAATGTAAATGTGAAAATTGTAATTTGACCATTGAGAGAAATACTCATTGGTAATAATTATGACATTAAAATTATTGTTTATAAGTAGTAATGGAAATGGATAATTAATGAACAGAGAAGAAGGGATGGACTCAACTCGTAGAGTCATGCAATATGAAGCTCATTTTTTTGAACATTGGAGGGATGTAACATTGCTTGGGTTCTCTATTGACCAAACACAAGCTTAGCTTCATAAAGTGAAGCTAGAATAAAATCACTTATGATATTGGTTCAAGATGGTGAAAATTACTACTCAGTCGTTGTTAGTCAAGCCACCACATTAATCTATCACCATATTTCACCTAAAAAATAGGTCATTCGCATGTTATTTTAGGGATTATGTGTCCATGACATAGTTACATAATGTGTAACTCCTTTATATAAATAAAATTTTAATTCCAACAATTCCAATTTATGAATAATTTTTGTTAATTAAATATAAGTTTAATTGATTTTGAATTGATAAATTGATTTTTCATTCTCAAATTATACTTTTTCGAAATGCTATAAATTATTATTATAAAGTATGTTATTCCGAATAATAATCATTTTAAGTAAATAGTCTCTTAAAAGTACTCTTATTTAAATTTAATTCATAAAATATATTTAATATGTCATATAAAAATTTTAATTTTTGTAAATTTTATTATGCCTTATATCCTACTATTCTATTAATAAATTAGGATTTTTATTTTTAAAATTAAAATTATAATATATTAATAATTATTATGAAAAAATAATAAAATGTATTTTAAATCATTAAATAGATATTATTTTAGGATGAATTTATGTTACTTTTCCAAAAAATATGTTTTTCATGAATAATAAAAATATTTTTTTTGGGTTTTTAGAATTTTTAATGTCTTCATAATTATTCCATAGTGATAAAATAATTAAATAACCACAATAAAATAAATGAAATATTTTATTTTATTAATAAGAATTATTTTAATGGATTTTAGTCAGTTTCCAAATACTATAAGTGTATTCCCAAAGTCTAAAATGGAAACCTTGAATTTAAAAACATTAATTTGGGGAAAATATATTTTACATAACAAAAGAACTATTAAAAATTATTTACAGATTTTTTGGATTAAAATAACATAAACTTTGACCAAATTTTCCAAAACCATGGGATAAAACCACACGTAGGCCAGTTTTTTTCATTTTCCATAACCAATATTTTCAGGTTCCATATTTGGAATTTATTAAAAAAATCCTCCACTTTTTCTATAAATACCCACCCATTTATCCTCTCCCATTCCCTCCAAATCCATCCTCCAAGAATTTCTGGTGATTTATTCTCCCAAAAAATCCCATATAGATTCCCTCAAGCCCTCAGGGTCACAATCCTCAAGATCTAAAAGTAACTCTTCAATGTAAGGGAATTTTCCTTCTTTTCTCCTCAATTCGAGAACCACTTTTTTTATATGTCTTCTAAATGTTTTTTTTCATTCATTTATTACCCTTTTGATCGTTCCCTTAGTAAAAAATAATTTTTTATCAATTTTCCTTCTTTTCTGTTCAATTTGAGAACCAATTTTTTTATATGTCTTCTAAATGTTTTGTTTTCATTCATTTATTACCCTTTTGATCGTTCCCTTAGTAAAAAATAATTTTTTATCAATTTTATACCCTAGTCCCCTCTCATTTAACCTTTTCATCGAACCACGTTATATACACATCATGCTTCGAAATATACTTCTCAGAACTTCACTATTATCATTTAGAAATTTTCTTTTATTTTCTTTTATTGGATACCCAAGTCTATTTATTTTCTATGAGTATTCACCTATATTTAAGAATTATTTATTTGATTTTGGTAGATAAAAATAAAAAAACTCACATTCCCTTTTCACGTGATAAAAATGACATTGTGATGTTATATGTAAGAACTTTTGTACGCCATGATTTTGATAAAAGACATGTTTTTTATTCTTCATGTTTAATTAATGAAGTGATTGATTATGATATTTTTTTCCTAGGTAAATTAATACATATAATTATTCTTCCCTGATAGTGGTCCAATGCTTTAGGTAAATAATTTAATATCTATAGATGACATGTTTTATGGTACCATGGTCAATAACCTTGGTAATTTTTATCTATGAAACGTTGTGTAAAAGCATTGTTGATATTATTTTTAATGATTCGTTTCAATTTTCTTGACAAATTTCCATGTTATAATTCATGTTATTTTTATTATGATATATCTTGTGTTAACTTTCTCATTCCATAATGATATTCCTTATGTTTTTATTGATATTCCACACGATCACATATAACCTATTTCACTTGATTATTCCCTTACTAGACCTCATGCTCACCAATTTCCTTTGATGTATTCCCTATAATATGATATGCATTAAATATACAGAGGATTAACCAATGAATATGTCTTAATGTTTATTTAGAATAACTTTTTAGGTTTTCATATATTCTGTAACATATTTCCAAGAAACAAAATTCTAAAAGATCATATGTCGGTACCATATATTAGAAAGATAATTATTAAAAGGTAGTATTCTATAGTTGTTATCAAATTTAGAATTTGTTATTTTTGGGAATTATAAACATAAATCCTTAGAATCATCCCTATATAATGGTTTAAATATAGAAAAACATCCTTGAATTTTGGTGAAGTATTATGTAAGATGTTTTTGAGAAATAAATACCTAACTTGATATGAGAAAGTGGATGTGGCATTGTCATATATGTATCTAGGGGTTGCACCAAAAAACATGGCATTGAGATAGGCTCAATTGGGAACTGGTCTATGATAATGGGCATTTTTCACTCTTGGTTTCTCACTATTGTTTTCTTCCTTTATAAAAATGGTGGAAAATAGTAGGAACCGCTTAAATGAAGAGTATAATGGTCGATTCATTAATTTCCCTCTTATGTAATTCAGAATGGAAAACTTCAGGAAGATGATGAATAAACTATATTAAGTTGTGAATAACTAGTTGAATCATCTTTAGTGGCCACATTAATTTGGACAGAGATAAAATGTCATTGAGTACTTCATGCTGCAATGATCACCTTCTTTTAGTAGATCTATTGATTCATTGAATGATGAAAAATGGATTAACTCTATTGAAAATATATTTTCCCTGCTGTGTTATTAAGAGAAATAGATTGTATCCCAGTTAGTATACCACTTATAAGGAGAATCTAATTCGTGATGGAAACTAATTAAAAACATGATCCTCAGAAGGGGGATTGATTCTATGAAGTGGTAAGAGTTTAGTGGAATAATTTTCAAAAAATATTCTTCCCATTTTATAAAAGAAATGGATAAGGAATTCTTTGAGATGAAGTAGAAGGAAAATGAATCAATGGGGTGCTTTGTGATGAAATTCATAAGACAGTCTTGAAACACAACTAGATTTTTTATGAATCTTAATAGAATGGTTGATAGGTTCTTTGGTGGACTGAGACCACATCTACCGAGGAATTCGGAAAATAGAGACTATGAAATCAATGTGTAGATTGTACAGAGTTCTATAAAGGTTGAATTGCAGTTTGTAGAAATGATTGTCTTACACAGGTGTAATGAAAATAAGATATCTATAGATCCAAACATAGAGAGGAACTTTTTTCATGGAAGAGGAGGTAATCAAGTGAAACTTTCCACATGAAACACATGTGGGAAGATGTAATCAATGAAATAATTTATCTGTAGTGGAAAATGTAAAAATTGTGAATGAGATGTCTAGGTATCTCGGAACGATCATGGTGAGGTGAAGCCTCAACGTCTCCAAACAATTGACAAAATGGAATATAGTGCGAGCCTAGACTGAAGTGAAATTCATCAAGAGTGGAATGCTTTGTAACATTATCAATCGATGTCAATATTAGAATATGATAGAGGGGAATCATCATCAACCTTATAATAGGAAAATGGACAAATTTCAGGCTTTTATATAATAATAACTAAATTAGAGGCTCCAAATGATGTGGTGGATGGTACTCTCATTATTCTCTCCAAGCTAGAAAGTACATTGTTTGATTCTAGGTCTACGAATTCCTTTATTTCTACCATTTTTTAAATAACTTAGAATCATTCTCTGGGATTATAGAAGTATATTTATCATTCAATACATATTGTGGGATTATCCGACCATCAACAGTGTATACAAACTCTTGTATTGACTTTAGCGAGCATGATCACATCATAAATCTAGTAGTCAATCCCATTATGGAATTTTTCATTATACTAGGTATGGAATAGATATCATTGAATAAATTTAAGATCAACTATAGAAGAGAGGAAATATTAGTAGTACTGAATGGAAAACCCATGGTTATTTTCAATGGAGAAATATCAAGGATAGAACATTATATAGAATCACCTCCCTTATCCTTCTTTGTAGAGATAATCGGTTAAGAGGATAAAGTAAACAAAAGTATGCGAATAGAAATGCCCCCTTCATTTATGAATACACTGACATATTTCATTAGTAGATTCATGGACCTCCCCATGAATTATACATAGAGTTCTACATTGAAATCATACCTAAATCCAAGATGATATCAAAGACCCTATATAGATTGGAAAATTTAGATCTAGGTGAATTAAAGAAACAAATTCAAGATCTTTTGGATAAGGTATTTATTCAGCCTTTTTTCTCTCTTCATGGAGAACAGATTATCTTTGTGAAGAAAAATATTGGATTAATGTGGATATTAATTTATTGTAGAGTACATAATCAGATTGTAGGGAGTAATAACTACCATCCCCAAGGATAGTTGAATTTTTTGGTCAAATTCATGGGATCAATTATTCTCTATGACTGATCTTTGATCTGTTTATCATAAATTGAGGGTGAAGAAAGAAGGTATTCCAAACATTTAATTTTTATCAATATATAGGAATTACGGGTTTGTAGTAATTCCCTTTATCTTGACTAATAATCCTTAAATATTTATATATTTGATTAATAGAGTCTTTAAGGATTATATTGATAAATTTTAATAATTTTTTATTGATGATATTCTAATATATTAAAAAATTCATGAGGAGAATGAGTATTGTGTAAATGTTATATTAAAAACCTTCAAGAAGGATTTTATATTTCGAAAATTTTGAAAAATTTAATTTTTGTTACAATAAGTAGACTTCTTCAAGAATATTAAAACCAATTTAGATATCATATTTGACCCTTCCATGTAAAAGGTTGAAAAGGAGTGGAATCATCCTAAAAAATAGATTTATTTTCATAGTTTCTTTGGTTTGGGAGGATATAATAGGAGGTTTGTTGGAAACCATTCATGACTTTCTAATCCACTAACCAAGTTAACATGAAAATGAGCTAAGTTAATCTGGACAAAGTACTATGAATAATGATTCCAATATCCAAATAAGAGATTGGTTAGCAAACCTATGTTATCTCTACCCTCTATTAGAGAGAATGATTTTTTATTTATATTGATGAATATCTGAATGGGTTTGGGCACATACTCATGCAAAATTAAAATGTTATTACTTATGAATCTCATCAGTTAAACACTCGGGAGTTGAATTATCCTACACATGAACTGGAGATATTTGTTGTTATTTTTTCTATAAAATATGAAGGAATTATCCTTATGGGAAGAAATGTGATATATAAAAAGACAAATAAAATATTTAAGTGTCTATTCACACAAATGGAACTAAACATAAGACAAAGAAGATGGTTAGAAATTCATGAATACTATGACTTTCAATTCATTCTCACATTGGAAAAGAAAATAAGGTTCCTAATGCATTAAGTAAGAAATAACCTATTATGATAGAAATAATTATGATTCACAGAGAACCATTGATCATTGATCTATTAAGTTTATACATGGGAATCATGAGGGAAGGTACATCATCAATCATATCCCAAAAGATTTCTCAACCTTCATAAATGGAGAAGATCTAGAACACTCAAAAAGAAAAACATTTTAAAAAAAATAAGATTTAGAATGTGATGAATGGATTGTTTCCTGAGTTCAATATTGATCAACAAAGTGTACTAATTTTTTTTTACAACGTATTTGTTCTTTATATCCAATAGATAAAGAAGTATCTAATGGATGTAGCTCTTAGAATTGCATTCTCTATACATCTTGGAATCACTAAAATTTATCGGGACCATCTTGATCATGAATCATGGAATAATATGAAAAGTGAGATTTATGAATACACACTAAGGTACATGATATTTCAGAAAGTAAAGGAAGGTTGGAAACTTCTTAAAGGGGTATTGCATCCACTATCAATAACCACATGGAAGTGGGACAATATCACTATGTACTTCATCGCTGGTATCCCAAGAACATCCAAAGGAAACAATTTGATATGGGATTTAGTTTACTGAATCCCTAACAATAACCATTTTATTTCTACTCTGGAAGATTTCTCTATTGACCAAATTGACATGATATATGTAAAGGATGTGGTAAGGATACATTGTTTTTCACTTTTAATCATTTCTGATCATGATCAATGGTTCACATCAAAATATGATATAAATATTCAAACATCTCTAAATACTGAACTGATTTTTTGTGCATTCTATCTCCCCCATATTGATTTTAATTCAAAATGGACTATTTAGAAACCTGAGAACATACTGAGAACATTCTCAATGTAATTTATTGGTGGACTTGATCAATGACTCCCATTAGTTGAGTTCTCATAAAACTATATCCTCTGCTCAACTATTAAAATGGAACCATATAGAGCTCTATATGGGAAGCGACCTAAAACTTTTATATGTTGGGATGAAGTTGGTGAGATAATGTTGGTTTGTCCATATTGTGTTCAATAGATGATATAAAAGGTTCATTCCATCAAGAAACAAATTAATTCTTCTCAAAGTCAGTAGAAGATCTATGCTAATAACCATCGAAGGGTCTTTGAGTTGGAGGTTAGTAAAAATTTTATCCTTTGAATATTATAACGGAAGAGAATAATTTGGTTTAGAAATAAATGGAATATTAAAACAAGTTATATTAAGAGACCCAGTTTTTGCCCTGTAAGACTTTGGACTATTTCTACATATATTTTCTGAGCTAGGAGCTGAGACGGCATGCGATTCCGGGGTCCGGTATGCCCGGAATAAATTTTATAAATATATTAAGTTTTTTTATGATATCCATGTGGAGGGGTTGTGTTTACTTTTAAACTGTAGCTTGAATCCAAAATCTGAGGGCGCGGTTTTGTCCGAAGGATGTAGTTTACCCTTGGCAGGGTGTAAAAGTTGCGGGTGCGGGCCTGCTGTTAGAGATGATACCCCGGGGAAAAATCATCATTTTGAAATAATGACTTTGTGATTTTTATCACTGATTTTATTTTCAAATAACTTTAGAAAAAATCCTTGGAATGGAAATCTGATACTTCTTATGAGTTTGAAATGGGGTGTTTTTCAGAGGCATGATATAAAATAAGCGGGCGCGGAGGTTTCGGAATCCGTTCCTGTCAGTAGAGTGTTAGAGAGTTTATAAATTCACATAAGTGGTGGATTTAAGGGAAAGACATAAATTTTCCTCTCTATCTCTCTCTATCTCTCTCTCTCTATATATATATATATATCTTATTCTTCTGCATTCTTCTTCGTTCATCACCGAATTGAGGAGTGACAACCGCGGGAACCTTGGAGGATCGAGGCAGGAGCGTCGTGGAAATGCCGCCAACGATGCATAGCCGATTCGAGGTAGGATTTCTGATTAATTTTCACTCCTTCGTCAATTTCCTAAGTTTTTTCCAATTTCTTCATTTAAATTCTATAATTTTAAAATTGGTGTGATGAACGAATGAACACGGCCAACACCCGAGCCCCGTTTTTAAGTCTTGTTCTTGGGTGTTCTTCATCCCAATTTTAAGACGCGCCAAAAACGTGACGGATTGACGAGCAAGGGACGCCGCTGTGAAGATCAAACCCTGAGGATTTCGATACTGATTTTGGATAATTTTCCTAACCATCGGAGGGGTCGGTGGGACCGGTTGATGGTCCAGCTCTGGAAAGGGTGGTGGCCGGAGGTCGGATGTCAGGCAGCAGGTGTGGATGAGACGGAGGTGTTCGGCCGGTGAGGACAGTGGTGTCGGTGGTGGCTAGAGCAAGGGACCCGGGTGCATCCGGTGAGGTGTGGTGGCGTCTGATAGAGAAGTCAAGTAGGGCGGCCGGTGTGAAGAAGCATCGGGTGCGGCGTGGCGGAGTTGCGAGCCCACACGGCGGAGAAGGGAGCCCCAGGTGGGCGTAGCTTCAGGTGGTGGGGTCGTAGCGGTGCACTCTACAGGAGGGCAGCGACAGTGTGGGGGTATCGCCATTGGGCTATTGTGCTTGGGAGGAGCCCCGAGGCGTTGACCTCGGGGTGGGGGTGGAGGTGGCGCTGCAGACAAGGACCGGAAAAGCGTGGTTTCTAGTGGAGCGGCGCAAGGACAAGACCATCCATGTGGTCGGTCTGCTTGAAAGAACTGGACCGAAGGGGTCTGGTGGATTACGGATGGTCCGCGGCCAGTGGGCCACGGCGAGCTGGACCGGACCGGAAGCTAGAATGCGGGCCGGCGTTCTGGACCGAGTCGGTTGGTCTGTACCGGCTCAATTTTTTGGCCCCCTTCATTAAAGGGGGAATATCTCCTAAACATCACATCTGTTTGATGTGTCGTCAATGGCTGCCGGTTCGTGTCAGCTAGACGATCCTTTTTTAATTGGGTTTTGTTGTTTTTGAGTTCTGCACCCAAGGGTGGGTGTCCTGAAATGCTTTAATAATATTAAATTATTATTAATGTTTACAACGAACGTATTCCAATCCGGATGTCTGTTCGATGCGCCGTCAGAGGCCCTGTGGCTCTAGAGTTGAGATGGTCCTTCCAAAGTTGGTTCGTAACCATTTCAGTTTGTTTTCATTTCTTGGTGGCATGAAATGATTCATGAGAATAATTAATTATTTATTTAATTAATTAATTATTCTCATATCGAACCTAACTTTTTCTTGGGATGTCCGATTGATGTGCCGTCAATGGTAGCATGACCCAATTCCTCGTGAGAACTTTTGGAGATGCATTCTGATGTTTTCAGATTGGAGACAAAGTGCCGGCCCCACAGGGCCTGGTTCACACGTTTTATGGTGAAACACCTATTTTTCACCCGACATCCGTTTGGGGTGTTTGAGTACTCGCTTTTTAGTGTTCTTCCGAGGGGATTGCGATGGTGCAATCTGCCTGCCAAAATTCCAGCCTGACACGTGGGCCCCACGAGAAAGCTTTTGTATGTATGTTGCATTTTTACGGCTTATGATTCATAAGTCCGTTCTGGGGAAATTAATGGCCTACACCTCATGGTTATCTACAAGTAATGTAGTGTTACGATCTATGTGACATGTTTCAGGGTGGAGGTGTGGGCCCTATAGGGCCACATTTGCATAACGCGGGGAGTTGCAGCTTCCGCAACCAAAGTCCGTTTTAGGCACCGTCAGTGGAGTTATGACCCTAGAATCGAGAGGATGTTGACCTGGGTGGTTTCAGGCATTGAAGCCAGAGTTGAGGCATGGGCCCCACCATCCATCTTTTAAGCTGTGTGCAGCGTACTGCGACATTTTCATTAGGCGTCAGTTTGGGGCATATGAATAGTCATTTTAGTGTGCTTTTTCAAGAGCATCATGACGGTGCAGTTCTCCCGAACTTTTGTTGAGACCAAGTGGTGGGAACCACGAGACGTTTTATGGGCGTAAAGCAATGTTGAATAACGTTTCCATCGAGAACCTGTTTCCAGCGAGTAAATAGTCTATCTCACATGTTTTTCCACGAGGAATTCCACGGTGCAATCTGTTTGGGAGTACAGAGCCTCTTTTTAGATCTCATTAAATGTGGAAACATGAAAGGGCATTGGTTGAAGGTTACTTTAATTCACTCCTAACCTACATACGGTAGCATTGTTAGTGAAACCCGGTGATGGCACGGGCAGTGTGAAGTTATCGTACATGTTTCTGGTTTACCCTCCATCAGGGCTGGGTAGTGGGTTACCTGTTGACCTTAGGGTTTACCCTCCTACGGGGATCAGTAGTGGGTTACCCATTGACCTTAGGGTTCACCCTCCTGTGGGGCTGGGTAGTGGGTTACCTGATTACCTTAGGGTTTACCCTCCAGTGGGGCTGGGTAGTGAGTTACCCATTGACCTTAGGGTTTACCCTCCAGCGGGGCTGGGTATTGGGTTACTTGTTGACCAGTTGGGGTTTGCGCTCTTGTAGGGATGGGCAGTGGGTTACCCATTGACTTTAGGGTTTACCCTCCAGCGGGGGTGGGCAGTTGGATACCTGTTGACCTTGGGGTTTACCCTCTAGTGGGGCTAGGCAGTGGGTTACCCAGTGACCTCTTGGGGATTACCCTCTAGCTGGGTTGGGCAGTGGGTTACCCGACGACTTCATTGAGACTCATACCTTTCTTTGAGGATAGTCAGTGACTTTTCTCCATGATTACCGGAGCAGGACCCTTGGTTGTACATTTTTGTGATGAGGCATCTTTGGCGTGCAGGACTATTGGGCATCAGTGATGGATATCCTTTGAACTATTGGAGACTTTTCTTGGGCTGAGCATGGAGATATATATTCCACTACCCACTCGTTCGGGTTTCTTGTTGAGCATATATATACACCCTACTTTTTCCCAACCCCATGGGTAAAGTTACTCTCCTTCTAGGAGGGGAGAATATAGGTAGGGTATGCCACGTGCTTTCCGTGTCTAGCTCCTCTTAGTTGGGCAAGCCTTCTTCCTTTCTCTTATCGGGTTGAGCTTCACTCTCTCTTTTGTACTCTTACACTATTCCTTTTTTTTCTAATGCTCACTATTTTAGTATCTTCTTTATTGCTCCCTCGAGCTTTCAGGGCATCCTAATTATTACCTTTATGCCCACCCCTGCTTGGGCTTTGCCTGCACTTGGTGTTCCCTTGCAGATGACGAACAGCTCGATCGAGACTACGAAGGAGTGTAAAGGAAAAAGGATCTTGGGCTACGTTCAGTGGTCGTAGGAGGATTTTCAGGTGTGAGGCTCACCAGCTATTTACTTTCGCTTACCTGTTGCCGGGTTGTGGAACCTTTCTAGTTAGGCTTGTGTTTATCCCTTTTACTGTTGAGTTTACTTGTCAGTACTTTTCAGAACTATACATGTTCTATTTAAAAGTGGATGCATGATTTTGGTTGGGTTATAGTTGTTTTTCCTTTGGTTTTCTATTTTACTCTGCCCTTCTCCATCGAGTGGGCTATGTGTGTGAGTACAGGTACTTAGGCGAAGGCCTCCTCAAGATTGTTACGCCTTCGGCACTTTTCTCTAACCCCTGGTCTATGGAGGTGGGCCTGGGGTCATTACGGCTTGAGACCGATAGGGTTGGGTCATGAAAACGTGGTATCAAAGTATGGTTCATTCCCTTGGGCATTGTTCGGGCGTCCCTAAAAAGGAATTGGTTGAGTTTTGGGGAAATAGTGTCAACGTGTCTCGAGAGCGTCACTTAGGCCATAGAGTCCAGTGATGGTGTGGCGGCTGACGTTTCCATTCACAAGGACCCTGATAACACGCTTCTTGACTCGGCACACTAAGACAATTGTTGGAGGGAATTTGGTTCGTGCATCATATAGGATTGAGTATTTTACTTTCCTTTTTTAGTCAGCTCCCCATCGTTGTTGGTATATATATGCTCATTTGACCGCAGTACACCTTGATCGGATTCAGGATGTCTCTGTGATGTTATCTAGCTAGGAAACAAGCTCTGGTTCATGAGGACGACTCAGTGAGTGACGAGGCCTCAGTTCAAGATCCATCATACGATTACCCTTTCTCCAGGAGGACAGACAGCAGCACCTCCACCTATGGAGTAGCAGATAGTACCGGTAGCAAAGGCCAATGATGAGCATAGACTAGGCATGCTATGTGGGTTCTAGTATCAGAGACCACTGAGATTCTGCAGTGACCCATACCCTCAGACAGTGAAGTGTTGGCTAGATTCGGTCGTCTGCCTCTTCAAGCATGTTCAGACACTGACAGGATAGATGGTGGCTTTCACAACCAGTCTTTTTTCCACCAAGTAGTTTGGAATTAGTAGATCCATGGTTACTCAGATGCACGATGAGTCGGTACTCTCGGGGGATGACATCTAGCAGCTGTTTCATGAGGAGTACTACCCCTCCTACATACGCTTTCTACGGTTTTAGGAGTTTTTGGTGCTTCAGCGGGGAGTGATGGCAGTGGCTATGTACGGGACTGGGTTTGCAGACATTACTCAGCACTCTTTGGATGTGGTCCATGACGACAAATTCCGATAATAGAAGATTGAGTGAGGTATTTTTAGAGAAGATCCATGCCTGAATAGTGCCCTTGTGCATCCTCACCCATCTCACGGTGCTTGAGCAAGCACTGGTGACATAGAAAGTTCTGTCATAGGGATGTCAATTGGCAGGGCCTCAATGATGGGGGTCTCCCTTGATGAGACTTAGGCACATGGTCGGGGACATCACAGAGAACTAAGACGTCCGAGAGAGGGATAGGGCTATGGTTTTGATGTGCGGGGTCACGTGGCATTAGACTATTAGACCAAATGTGCTAAGTCTTCCAGATAGTTGGTAGATGAACCACAATGACAGAGGCAGTGTCATGATCAGAGAACACCTAGGTGAGGACAGGGTGGTCCTTAGGGAGGCAGTGTTGGAAGAAAAGTAGGATGAACTATGGTTGGTGGATGACGTTTTGAGGTCCTTCCACCACCACTAGGCAGCCCATGTCAGGCCTAGGGAGCAGACGGACGGGTCCGCGGGCGGATGTGTGCTATGGATGTCTATAATTCTACAACGCATGAGATGATAAGAGGTATACTCTGTGTTTTTTTCTTCTTTTCTATGTAGGACTTGTTTGATGCTATGTGAGGTACTCTTTTCATTTATCTTCTTGTTCTAGGGGTTACTGAGAGTGACGCAGGGCGTCGGTGTAACCCTGTGTTGGTGTTGTCCGACGTAGCTTTGAATGCACAGGAAAGAGGGGTTCCTACCCCACTAAGATATGGTTTTGTGATGAGATCAAAACCATGAGGGATAGTCAGCACCACCCAAAGAAGATATTATTCATATGTGGTGGATGAGTCCCTCTGACATGTTCATTAATGGTGGGGTTGTGATTCGGAGTGTCGGAGCAGGTTCTAGTTTTTCCACTGGGGCTTTTCTATTTGACCTCCCATTTCATGAGGTGCCACTAGTGGGTTTATAAGAGTGCCTTTTTTGGGGATTACTCTCTTTCAAAGAGGGGAAATGAAATGTGGGTATTCCATGTGCTTTCCATGTCTAGACTTTTGAGGTTGGATGATTTTTCTCACCTTCCCTATTCGTTGGTACCTTGCGTTCTCAATCTCAATCTTGATACTGCTATCAAGTACAGATCGAGGTGATGGACACCCTATAAGAAGAGATATGCATTTCAAAATGTGGTGATGGTAGTGGTAGTCTTTTCCCTGAGAATGTGGAGAATCTATCTTCTAGAAGAGTGCTTTGTGGTTTTCTCAGACCACCTGTTTCTTAGGTGCATCCTCACCCAGAGAGACTTGAACCTGAGGAAACAGTGCTGGTTGAAATTTCTGCTAGACTATGACTTCAAGGTAGTCTATATTCCGGGAAAATGACAGTGTTGTAGCAGGTTCCCTTGGCATAAATTCCCAAACTCTCTAGGTGAGAGAAGTTTCGTAGTAAGTAGCTTCCCTACAACTAACCTTGGTGGAGAAGGAGGGTGCAGTTTTTTTGAAGTCAATGGTATTGACTCATCCACTTTTGAGATTTTAAGAGAGTCTCGGTTGTGATGCACCCACTATGAAAACTTGTGTGAACATTTATCCATGGGTGTTTCACCATATGGGTATTCTGAAGTAAGGAATCGTGAAACCATGTTCCAGGAAAAAATCGTGATTTTGATCACAATGTGGAAAGTAGAGGTTCGGATGGGGAAGTCCGCTGAGTTTCTTTGGGCAGATCAGGAATTGTTCAAGAGATGGCGAGGTTCCCTACTGTCTTTCCCTACACTCCAAATATTAGTAGAGGGCACACAACATCTTCCACATGTCACATCTAATGAGGTACGTGCGTGTTCCTACTCATTTCATCAAAATTAGTAGACCTTATGAGTACGAACCATCTCTTTGGTTCACGGGTTGTGCCAGCATAGAGTTGTGCAAGTATTCGTGAAGTGGGAGATCTAGGTGTGAGCTCTGTATCCTAAGTTTTTTTTCCTAGTTTTACTCTTATGGGACGAAAATCATGAAGGAGGGAATGATTTGGAGACCCTTTCTTCCCTGTCAGACTTTGGAGTATTTCTACATATATTTCTAGAGGTAGGAGTTTAGATGGCGTGCGATTCCGAGTCCCGGTGTTCCCGGAATAAATTTTATAAAAATATTAATTTTTCTATATTATTCACGTGGTGGGGTTGTGTTTCCACCTAAACGGTAGCTCGGATTAGAAATCCAAGGGTGCAGTTGCATCTGAAGCATTCCTTTTACCCTAGGCGGGGTGTAAAAGTTGTGGGCGCGAGCCTGCTGTAAGTGATGTCACCCAGGGGAAAAATCGCCATTTTGAAATAATGACTTAGTGATTTTTATCACTGACCTTCCTTTCAAATAACATTCGAACAAAGCCTCAAAATTGAAATATGAGACTTTCGTTGAGTCTGAAATGGGGTGTTTTGCCTATGGGTGATATAAAATTAGCGGCACAGAGGTTTCGAAATTTGCACCCATCGACAGAGTGTCAGAGAGTTTTTAAATTCACTTAAGTGGTGGATTTAAGGGAAAGCCATAAAATTTCGTCTCTCTCTCTCTCTCTCTCGTTCTTTAGCGTTCTTTTCCGTTCTTCGATGAATTGAGGAGTGACCACCGCTGGAACCCTTGCGGATCAAAGCAAAAGCGTCGTGGACATGCCGCCAATGACGCAAGACCGATTCGAGGTAGGATTTCTGATTAATTTTCGCACCTTCGCCAATTTCTTGAGTTTTTTCCAATTTCATCATTTAAATTTTATTATTTTAGAATTGGGGTGATGTATGAATGAACACGGCCAACGCCTGAGCCATGTTTTTAATTCTCGTTCTTGGGCGTTCTTCGTCCCAATTTTTGGACGCGCCAAAACCATGACGGATCGATGAGCAAGGGGAGGATCTGTGATGATATGGCCCCATGATTTCAGAACCATTTTTGGATAATTTTCCCAAACACCAGAGTGGTTGGGTGGACCGGTTGAAGGTTCGGCTCCGGCAAGGGCGGTGGCCGGAGGTCGGACATTAGGCAGCGGGTGGGGTCGAGCCGGAGGCATTCGGCGGTGAGGACGGCGGTGTCGGCGGTGGCCGGAGCAGGGAACCCAGGTGTGGCTGATGAGGTGTGGTGGCGTCCGGTGGAGGAGTCGAGCAGGGCATCTGGTGTGTGGCGGCGGCGGGCAAGGCGGGGCGGAGCGGCGAGCCCAGGCTGCGGATCAGGGAGCCCCAAGCGGCCACGACATCTCGTGGCGGTGTCATGGCGATGTGCTCAGTAGGAGGGAAGCAACGACGTGGGACGTCACCTTTGGGCTGTCGTGCTCGGGAGGGGCCCCAAGGCAATGAGCTCGGGGGGGGGGGGGGGGCGCCACAGACAAGGACCTTCAAATCACGGGCCCTGATCATGCGGTACGCGGACAAGACCAGCCATGTGGCCGGTCTGCTTAGAAAACCCGGACCAGAGGGCTCCAGTGGTTTGTGGATGGGCCGCGGCCAGCAGGCCGTGGTGAGCTAGACCAGACTCACGGATGGGTCGTGGGCCGATGGTCTGGACTAGGCCGGCTGGTCTAGACCAACCCATTTTTTTGGGCCCCCTTCATTCATGGGGGCATATCACCGAAATGGAGTGTCCGTTTGATGCACCGTCAGCAGCTGCGGGTTAGTGTCATTGAGGCGAAACTTTTTTAATTGGTTTTCGTGATTTTTGAGTTCTGCGCTCGAGGGCAGGTGTCACAAAATGCTCTAATAATATTAAATTATTTTTAACGTTTACAATAGACGTATTCGCAAGCCAGATGTCCATTTGACACGCTGTTAGAGGATCTGTTGCTCTGGAGATGAGACGGTCCTTCAAAAGTTGGTTCCGAACCCTTGCGGTTTGGTTTCGTTGCTCGGTGGCACGAAACGCTTAGTACGAATAATTAATTAATTAATTAATTATTCTTGCATCGGACCTTAATCCTGCTTGGGATGTCTGATTGACACGCCATCAGCGGCAGCATGACCCCAGTCCTTGTGCGGACTTTTTGAGACGCTTTCCAAAGCGTTTGGGTTAGAGATAAGGTGTAGGCCCAACAGGGCCTGGTTCACAAGTTTTACGGTGAAACTCCACTTTTTCGCATGACATCCATTTAGGGGTTTTGAGTACTCATTTCTGAGTGTTCTTCCGAGGGGATTGCGACAGCGCAATCCGCGCGCCCAAATTTGGCCCCGAGGCGGGGGCCCCACGAGATGCCTTTCAGACGTATGCTGCATTTTTATGACTTATGCTTCATAATTCCGTTCCGGTCAGATGAATAGCCTACAGCTCATGGTTATCTTCAAGAAACATAGTTGTACGATCTGTGTGACTTGTTTCGGGGTCCAGGTGTTGGCCCCACAGGGCCCCATTTGCATAACGTCAGGAGTTGCAGCTTATGCATCTGGAGTCCATTTTAGGCGCCATCAATAGTGTTGTGACCCTTGAATCGAGACGAAGTTAACCTCAGTGGTTTCAGGCATTGAAGTTGGAGTTGAGGCGTGGGCCCCACGGGCCATCTTCTAAGATGTGTGCAGCGTACTATGACTTTTTCCTCAGGAATCCATTTGGGGTGTAGGAATAATCGTTTTGGCATGTTTTTTTGAGAGCTTCGTGATGGCGCAGTTCACCCAACCTTTTTTCAGGACCGAGGTGCTGGCCCCACGAGATGTCGTATGGGCGTAAAGCGGTGTTGAATAACTTTTCCATCGGGAGCCCATTTCTCGTGAGTAAATTGTCTATCTCGCCTTTTTTCTGTGAGGATTACCACGATGTAATCTGTTTGGTAGTACGGATCCTCTTTCGATATCTCATTAAAAGTGGAAACATGAAAGGGCATTGGTCAGGGGTTCCTTTGATGCACTCCGAACATTAGCATGATAGCGGTGTTAGTGACACCCGACGATGGAACGGGCAGTACAGAGTTATCAGACCAGATCCAAGTTTACCCTCCAGTGGGGCAGGGTAGTGGGTTACTCGTTGACCTTAGGGTTTACCCTCCATCGAGGCTAGGTAGTCGGTTACCCATTCACCTTAGGTTTTACCCACTAGTGGGGCTGGGTAGTGGGTTACCCCTTGACCTTAGGGTTTACCCTCCAGTGGGGCTGGGTAGTGGGTTACCCATTGACCTTAGGGTTTACCCTCCAATGGGGCAAGGTAGTGGGATGCCCATTGACTTCATAGAGATTACCCTCCAGCGGGGTTGGGCAGTGGGTTACCCATTGACTCTAGGGTTTACCCTCCAGTGGGGCTGGGCAGTGGGTTACACGTTGCAAATAGGGTTTACCCTTTTGTGGGGCTGGGCAGTGGGTTACCTGACGACCACATGGGGATTACCATCCATCTGGGCTAGGTAGTGGGTTACCCGATGACTTCTTTTAGACTCATCCCTTTCTATGAGGCTAGTCAGTGACTTATCTCCGGGATTACTGAAGCGGGACCCTTGGTTGTACGGTTCAGTGATGAGGCATCTTTGGCATGTGGGACTGTTGGGAATCAGTGATGGATATCCTTTGAACTATTGGCGACTTTTCTTGGGCTCTTCTTGGAGGTAGATATCCCCTTACACACTCGTTTAGGTTTCCTGTTGAGCATATATATACACCCTACTTTTGTTCCCACTTTATGGGTTATGTTACTCTTCTTCTCGAAGGGGTGATGAAGTGTGGTGTATGCCACGTGCTTTCCGTGTCTAGCTCTTCTTGGTTAGATTAGCCTTCTTCTTTTCTCTGGTCGGGTTGAGCTGCACTCTCTCTTTTGTACTCTTACATTGTTCAAGTTCTATCTACTGCTCACCGTTTTAGTATCTCCTTTGTTTCTCCCTCGAGCTTTTGGGGCATCCTACTGAGTATCTTTATAATCACCCCTACTTGGGCTTTGCTCGCACTCAGTGTTCCCTTGCAGATGATGGAAAGGTCGATCAAGACTAGGGAGGAGCGTAGAGGACATACAAACTTAGGATGCGTTCAGTGGTTGTAGGAGGATTTTTAGGTGAGATACTCACCAGCTGTTTAGTTTCGTTTACCTATTGCCGGGTTGTGGAACCATTCTAGTTGGGCGCATGTTTTTTCCTTTTACTGTTCAGTTTACTTGTCAGTACTTTTCAGCACTGTACATTTTCTATTTAGAAGTTGATGCATGACTATGGTTTCATTATAGTTGTTTGTCATTTGTTTTTTTTACTCTCCACTTCTGCATCAAGTGGGATGCGTGTGTGAGTACAGGTACTTAGGCGAAGGCCTCCCCAATATCATTATGCCTTTGGCGCTTTTCGCCAGCCCCTGGCCTATGGAGGTGGGCCTGGGGTAGTTGTGGCTCGAGACCAGTAGGGTCGGGTCGTGACAGTACACTGGCCCCAGTGATATCCTTGAACACATATGATAATTAGCCTATAAGATACCACTTCTGGTAATTTTAGCTTGTACCCATGATGTATTAAATGTATCTCTCTTGAAGAAGTGCCTACCATATCCCTCACAAGTATTTAATTTGGAGGTGGGAAACTATAGTGTTATCAATATTATTAGGAGAAGCCAATAGAGATCATGGACTATAGAGACAATGATCAACACAATGAAAAAAACACACCTTTTCAATGTGTTATAAAGAAAACCTATGTTTCAAGAGATGAAATGGAAACCAAAGGAAACAATGATGTATAATTACCCTCTATTTAATTCAGCCATAAATATGAGTTTTACTTTAGGGTAGAAATTTCTAAATGGGGGAAGAATGTAATCACCTAAACTTTTAAAAAGATAGGTTTTTCCTGAGTACATGTCTTTTAAATAATATTATACACAAAAAACATATATAATTTATAATTTTAAATTCATTATGCATATAAGAAATCAACTAAAATTCCAAACAATACAATTGGATAAGAAAAACATAAAATAAAAAAATGAAAAATAGGAAATATGGATAGCTCCAATCTATTAGAATCATCAAACCCATAGTCAACACTACCGAAAATAAAACAGAATATTAGTAAATCAATCAATAACTATGAAAATGAAAATATATAACCATTTGAGGAATTTTAGTGAATATTGATTGAAATTATGAAGTGGTATTTATAGAGTGTAAATGGGAATTTGACTATTTTAATTTTACCATTGTGGACTATACCCATTGGTAATAATTCTAACATTATAATTATTGTTAATAAGTAGTAATTATAAAAAGGATAATTAATTCAAAAACGATATGTGATGGACTCAAACTGTATATTCAAGCCTTATAAAGCCCATGTTTTTGATTTTGGGAGGGAGGGAGCATCACTAGGATTCACCCTTGATCAAACATAAGGTGAGCTTCAACAAGTCAAGCTAGAATGAAATCTCCAACAGGATAAGTTCAAGTTAGAGGAAATTGCCACTTAGTTGATGTTAGTAGAGTCATACCATGAATTTATCATCATCACACACCTTACCCTTAGGTCATACATGAATTTTAAATTGGGTACATGTCCACGCCTTATTTACTTAACGATTTATTACTTTCTATAAATAAATATTTTATTCCATAAATTCCATTTTGAAATATTTTTCTTAATAAAATATATTTGTAAAATTGACTTTTGAGACATAAATTGTACTTTTTAAAAAATATATAATTTTTTATAATAAAACTTTATATTACAAATAATATTTTTATTAACTAAATATTTTTTTAAAATCACATTTATTTAAATAAAAATATTAAAATAATTTTATGATGTCCAAGGAAATTTTTATGTGTCAGAAATTTGTAAGTATCATAAATTTGATTATGCCTTACAACATGTTGTTTTTTAATAAATATGGATTTTAATATTTAAAATTAATAAATATCATATTTCGATAATTATCATGATAAAATAAACATAATATTCGAAATTTTCTTTTCGAAATTATCTTAGAGTAAATTTATGATCATTTTTTAAAATGCTTTATTTTTTCCATGAAAACTAAAAATAAATTTTAAGGCTTTTTATATGTTTATTAATTAATAATTATTTCATAATTGTTTAATAATTAATTAACTATAATACACATAAAAAATGTCATATTATTAATATAATGTATTTTAATATATTTTATTCAATTTTAGAAACCTATAAGTGACTTTCGAAATTCTAAAATTGAATCTATGACTTCAAAAACATTACTTTGTAGAAACATTTCTTTTACATAAAAAAGAAGATATAAAAAATTATGATCAGTTATTTTGTGTTCAAATATCTTCTAATGGGACCGAAATGTAAAAAACCTTGGGAAAAGACATTGGGTAATCGAATGCTATTTCATTTTCCACAACAAGGATTTCTAGGGTCTACATTTGGAAATTATTAAACAAATCCTCCAATTTTTCAATAAATACCCACCCATATCACCTCTCAACTTCACTCAAATTCCATCACCAATGAGTATTTTTTTACTTTTCCTCCCAATGAGTCCCTCGAAGGTTCCCTCAATCCCCCAATGTCATAATGCACATGATTTTGGAGTAACGCTTAATGTTAAGAGAATTATGCTTCTTTTCTCTACAGTTCATGACCCTGTTTTTTCAAATATATTCTATATAATATGGTTACTCTCTTTTATTAACCTTTTTATCATAACATTATGAAAATGTTATTTTGTGTCAACGTGATACACATCCCCATCTTATTTTACCCTTTTCTAAATCCACTTTTTATACTCATCGGGCTCTCGAATTTACTACTAAAAATGTCTCTATACTCCTTAAGAAATTATCTTTTATTTTATTCTTTTGGATACCCAAACAATTTTATTTTCAATTGGAATTCAACAGATGTAAAAATTATTTATTGTATTTAGAGATATACATATATTAAACCCACATTTCATTTTTATAGGATAAAAATGTTATAATGATCATATATTTAAGAAATATTGTATGACATGATTTTGAAATAAAACTCTTTCATTATTCTCCATAGGATTTTAGTGTAATTATTGAGTATGATATATTTTTCTAAAATTAATTTATACAGATGAATTATTTAACCAAATAGAGCTTCGATGCATTGGGTAAATAATTTCATCTCTAGCGATGACATTTTTTCAATACCTTGGTGAATAACCATTTAATGTTTCAATTATGACAACGTGGTGACAAACCATGGTGATATTATTATGAATGTAATGTTTAAATTTTTTATCCAAATTTCTAAGTAATGATTCATGTTATTTTTATTATGATATGCATCATTTTACCTTACTAATACCATAATTATATACCTCATGTTCTAATTGTTATTACTCATGGTCATATGTGAACTTTATCTCTTTCTTATTCACTTTATGGCCCTCATACTCTCCCCTTTCCTTTGATGTATATCCCAATGATATGAGATGCATTAAACTTAAATAGAAATAACCCATGAAGATTTTTTCAAGTATACATAGAATAATATTTATTTTTTTCATAAATTATATACCTTATTTAATGGAAACTAAAAATTATAAGATACTTTGTTTGTACCATGTAACGAAAAGTTATATAATAAAATGGTGACATTCCATATTCCCACATGATTTTAAAGTGTCCAAGTAGTCTTGGGGAGATACAATTCTATACAACTGTAGGTGGTATCATGATGGAGGCTTCCACAACAAAATAATATCATCTTCATTTGTGAAATTGTGTGATGGTGGTGCACCACACTAATAACTGAGATTAATGCACCAAAATTGGACCCAAGTAGTGGTGCCTCAGTTCTAAAGGTTGACACCTCCTGGAAAAAGTGTCACATCATTACATCCCTTGGGTAAACTATTTGTTTTTTGAAATTTCATAATTGTCTTTTGTGATTTTACCCACTTATTACCTTATTTATTACCCATTCACATGTCTATGGCCTTCCTACAATGGATCTCTCATCACCCTTAATACCTTGATGATTTATCTTACCTATAGGGGTTATACAAGGTAAAACTATGATTTCTTGTGTATTTATCCTCCTATCATTCTTTTCCCCCTTATCCACTCTTATTCATTCTTAATAGTGGTCAGGGAGACCAAAGGTTTCTTATTTAATGAATTTTCATGGTGTTTGAATTATTTTGGGATTTTTATTATAATTTTAGTGTTCCAACACCCCCCTTCTTGGAAGGTGACGCCTCTTGTAAGGGGAATAATATATTTTTGTTAGGTGATTCATTACATCCCATTTTTTTGAAATAATTAGTGATTACCTTTATCAAATTATATATTATTGATTATAAAATATATATTGAAGTGATTGTGATTTCCATGTGTTGATTTTCTAGGTCTTTTCATCAAACCTCCTCAAGATTCAAGGTTATTTTCCACTATTAAAAAGGTAATTTCTTCCCTAGTGAGATTCTTATACTATATGTGTTTGATAATATTACTGGAGTGGGTTTTCAACGACATATTTTAAATATAATTTTTACACTATAATAAAATTATTCTATACCCACGCATCTATATCAAAGGTATATAAAACTATGGGTATATGAACATTATTTTGACTTATTCCCATATTTCTATTAAAACTGTTGGTTTTCTGGCCCTAGTTTTATGATTTTATTGGGCTCCCCTCCTGATTTTTCATTCCATCCCCACATCACCCCTGATCTCTAGCCTCTCTAACCTCTCCTCCCTTCCCTAACCATGACCTCTAACCATCCCCTCCACCTCCTGGTGACACCTCCCTCCCTCTGCATCCTTGCCAATGCCTCCATGTTAGCAGCCGCCTCAACCTCCCAGCCTCCATCTCCACTTATCAGCCCCCAGCTCTGCCTCCTTTCCCTCACCTCTGCCTACCATCCCTCAACTCTCCCTCCAAATAGCCTACGCCTCCCGACCTAAAAAGGTATTCATATTCTCCTCACCTCTTCATTTTTTCATTTTTTTAATACATATTAATAAATTAATTATTTTTAGGTGAATCCCACCTCAGCATGGTGGAATGAATCTTGGATCAAGGGGAAAATATATTTTCTTGTATAAAGGTGGATATTGTGGGTATCTTGAAAAACTTTTTTTGGCTTTTCCAGGAAGGTGACCAAGGTATTTTGTGTATAAGGATTTTTAAGATTTTATTGTAAAATTTTGGGGTACTATTTTGTAGTTATTTGGTACTTTATTCTTGTGGAATTTTGGGTTAGTTTTTTGGAAATTGATTACATTGGTTTCTCTTAGGTTTTAGTTATTCATTCATTGTAGTTATTATATAATTCAATTTATTTAGTGATCAAATTTGGATTTTTAATTATTAGGAGATTGTTGAAGGTTGTTTGGAGTATAAAAGATCACATATGGTCCTGGTATGTGGTCTTGAAATTTTTAATGAAAAATTCATAGGACACATTATGACTCACTCAGATTAGGTAGGTGATTGTTTCATATTGGTCATATATATTGAAAATGGTAAGCCAATGATATAATATATATGTCAATGGGTGATGTTTAATTATTAAAAACCTCGACAGTGATTGATATTCATTTGCAGTAATTTATAATATATTAGATGTTCTCTAAAATAGAGTGTTGTGTGTGACATAATTATAATGATTTGAAGTATCTTTTTAGTTTTCAAGGAATTTTTGTGACATTCTATAATTGATTTTGAATTTTTTAACAAAAAATTTTATTTTAAATAGAAACTTATAAAATTTCATATTTTTTGAATAAGAACATATTATAATTTTGTTTTTCAAAAATTGTCTTTGAACTGAAAGGTTTAGAAATAATATATAGATTTTATGGGATAATTGTATTATGAAAATTAGGTTTCAATTAATTTGGAATCCTGTTCAAAATGGTTATGCAAAATCATTTAGGTTAAAAAGATGAGAGAGAATTAAGATTATGGGATTTTTTTATGATAATGGAATATTTAAATAAATAATATTGAAATTTGACTAATAAAATGAAAAGGTTTTTTCTAAAATGTTATTTTCCCTGATTTTATTGAAGGATTGTGTGGGGTTATGCTAATAATTAGATGATGTTTAATATCTTTTTAAAAGAGCTAAATGATAATTGATAATTTTTTTCATATATTGTCTACTATAATTGACAACTTGTAGTTGATTCATAGTTTTAAATCTATACATCTGTGTACAATATTAATTTAGTCATTCCTTTTATGAATTCAATGGATACATGAAAATTAATGATATTATGAAAAATTTATATTTAAAACTTCTATTAGGTTATGTATTTCAATGACTTTGATATTTTATCTCAAATGTTCATTTTATGCAAGTGTTCATCTTTATTACAACAGATTATTTTAGAATATTTTTTCCTTTTAAAAACGAAATGCATTAGATGTATTTTAATGGAAATATCAACAATAACATGTGAATACTTCATTATTTTTATAATAGAATCAACTTCCCTCATTTAAGTATGACTAAACTATAATTCAATGAACCACAAGTAACTTCATGTTGAGATAGTGATTTGGTGGCAATGTAGTGGGGGTATCAATTGAGTGAAATCATTTTAATTAAATAAAAAATATTAATGGTTTTGGTTGTAACCTTATTTATTGGTTTTTGAAAAATAAAATGGGTTCTATTAGCATTAATGTGAGTGATGTTTTATTTTAAAACCTTATTTTCTAATTGGATCATTTTAAAAACACTTTCCCAGTTAAACTCATTCCTTAAGATATTTTTTCAATATGTTTTTTAAATGAACTCACTCATATTCCCTTTTTATATTTTATTTTTTGTCTTCTAATCCAATGTATTATAAAATATAGGTTTTACCACTTTATTAAAATAATGATTGAGGAAGTCGGTTTCAAAACATTCATTTATGTCATGGGAACTTATAACATAAAAAATAATTTACTTACTAGTTCTATAGGAGATATGTTTTTCCTTAAAGATGATGTCTTAAATTAATGAAGTGGTTATTATAATTATATTAGTTTAGATTAAAAAATTTTGACCAACCCATTTCAACAAAATAACACCTTACAACCATGTACTTTTGATTATTATCCATGTTTTGAGACTTTATACCAAATAGTACAGTTGGTCTCTAGTTTATGCCCCATTTGTGTTGTCTATACAATGTGTGATATTAGAGCTTTGTTTGACATCTCCCTAGAATATCTTAATTATTTATAATGGCATACCCATTCTTCATTTGGATTGATATTATCATGATTGATTTTAGTATTAATATATTTTATTTATTGATAGTTTAATATATTTTTCATGCTTACTCATCATGGATATTATTATTATACTTTCTTGCTGTTATAAATGTTCATAGCAAGCATGTTAGATATGAGTTATTTTTATTGAATGTTTATTTACATTAGCATGGACTGAGTCTACTATTTTCCCATATGATATGTTTACATATTTGACATATAACATTTATATTATTATATTATGAATCATTTTTATTCTTTTATATAGATCACATTTTGTGGGATTTTCATTAGATTGATTCTTGATGTTTAGGGATCTTGGGTATGACTGGCCTTTATAACTAAATTTATCCATGTAGAATGAAAAACCAAATTATACAAAACTTGTACCTCTCCAAATATAATTTACATGCATAAACCCATGCTAACACGACATGAACTGAGTAGAACCAATCTTTATTGAATTGAATCTAAATTGAATCAATGAAAACAGACCATAATAAATATAATAAAACCAATGGAAAAATATAATAAAACGTTTTTATAAAAAACATTCACAAACTAAATGAACATTAATCAAATAAATTTAAATCAGATCAAACAAAATAGATCTGAATGATCAAAATCTAGAAAATATAAAGAAATAGAATAAATTTGAATGAAACTAAAATAGAACAAGTCAAACTTATCTACCTTGAACTAATATGATATTACAAATGATGAATCAAATTGGACCAAATATAATGAATTTGAACCAATAAGACTGCAACTAACATGAATTAAACCAAACTTATATGAACCAAATGTAATAAAATTAAGGTCTTTAGAACCCAAACGAATGAAATTTTCCCTAAAAATATAAATAATAAAATATAAAATAAATCTAATGAAAATCTACCAAACAAAATATATCCAAGCAGATTGTTTACCATTTATAGGATGAGTAATTATTAATTAAATGGACTCTACTATATAATAATATCATTTTGAAATTTAGATTTTTTCCCCATGCTTGCAGGAATATGATTGGACCCAATGGGTGCTTTGGTTCTTATATGTTGGGTAGTGACTTGTTTAATCACAGGAGACAGGTATATTATAGTTCATTTTTCATTTTATTTTCTTTATCACATCAACGATTGATGCCTTTACTACTTTCTATAGATGGAGGGTGCTTATATTCTGTTAAGGGGGGAAGAATGGAACTATAAGAGGCTATGATGCATTATTTACATGGGAGGGAGATTAGGGTAGTTGTGGGATTAATAGTGTTTCATTTTTTCTTAATTAACTTTTTTTCATCTATTTATTTTTATTTCCTGCGGCATGGATGTTTGACATAAAAATGGTTCATCCCAAAATTTTAATTATTTTCGATGATTTTAAATAATTATTCATGAGAGAATCTTTTCCTAAGTTGTGATTTTCAAACTGAATCTCATGAGAAATTCCAAAAGAAAATATACCCCAAATGATTAAACCATATACCAAATTCATGGGTAGGGGATAAATATAAACAATACATCAAAAAACCAAATAAAGAACAATTTAATTTTATACTATATCTTTTTGAGGGAGGGGATCATATCAAACAACATGTGACACAGTTCCTTATGTGGTCATGTCCCTAAAACCCCACCATGTCGTCCCTTCACAGGGGAAAACACATATTCTTTACTAAGACAATCAGTGTTTTATAAAATACACATTTTGAGAACCAATGAACCATTAAACTTTAGCCTCCTTTCATCCAAAACGAAATGGAAATCATTTCACAATTCATACCATAGGTCCTTAAATGACATGGTTACTTTAAAATGCCTCCAAAACTGATTTCATGTCTAACACCACTGATTTTAAAACTAAAACACATGAGGATTTTACTTGGTTCACTCGCAATGGCAACACCGAGTATTTTTTAAATTGGTCAAAATAATTTATACTCAGTTGAAATTGATATAAGTTTTGATAATGATTACTTCATACTAAGATTCACTATTATTATAAGGATTATGGATTTTCTACCCATCACCCAAGTGGAATTATATCTTCTTCTCTTTCATGAACTACTATAGAGAAAGTTTTTATTACTGTATACACTTGAGGGTATCTTAAAAAAATTATTGACAAGATGGTCTCTTTTGTATCTGAATAAGTTACTAATTCTCCTTACATCCTTGATTCGCGAATATATTCTCTATTATGCTTCATATTGTTTTCCTTCCAAACTTATAAAGTTTGATGTGAATTTTTTTTGTAAAGAGTTAATTCCATAACATATAATGATATATGAGAATGAAATCTTGATATAAGGGACTTTAATTTATATTTAAATGAATTAAATGGCAACAATACCTCTTTCAGATTTAGATTATTCAATACTATAAGAATCATTTTTTACTATATTTCTTAAAAAATCATATGGTTTAATATCACTTCGTCATCTTTAAGCCTCTTCCTCTAATGAAATAGTTATAGAAGTAGAACACATATATCCTTCTTGGATCTCTTATCCTATTTTTAAACATGATATGAATTATTTCTATATTTTTCATATCTCTAAAACTGATATGAAAATATTTACTCCTAATCCTTAACTCCAAAACTATTCTGTGAGGTTTTATTATTCTGTACAAAACTCTAACCCTTTCATCAATGGTTGGGATCAATATTCCATCCTCTAATCCTATGAGATTAAGTCATGTGTCCTAGTCATTAATAGTTTCCAAAACACATCTATTTATATGGATTCAAACCCCTGAATCTAAATCGAATTCTTCATCTCTTTAAATTCAATACAAATCCTCATGATATTCTTGAAAATGACTCCTCATGGCATTCAATTCCTCATGGTAGTGTGATCCACTTTTAATTTATTCATACTTCATAAAGATAACATCTATTGTGACATATAATTTGATTCAATATAAAATCCACAAAATCTTGATGAATCATATTTAAAATGAAATGAAAACTATAGCATGATCCTCTCAAATATTCAAAAAATACAGCACTATTATGGTCTGGTCATCCAGTTATGATTTTCCTTCATATTTTAGTATTCTATAGGTTTTCAATCCATGGTGAAAAAATTCCAATCCTCATAATGCAACCAGAATGTCGAGGTGTGACCATTTCATACTCTTCTCCAAATCTCACTTGGCTTCGACATGACATTTTAATTGTAGTGTGATCCAATATATATTCATATTCCAAAACTGCACCCTTTTCTCATGGATCAATTTTTTATCATGGATCAACCACAAAACCCTCACTTAACCAACTATATTATCTCATTGAGATCCCATTATGATGTAATGATATCAGTTATGGTGGGGCACTCAAGTAGTTATTATTACACACCCTTGAGTTATTTTTATGAATGATAGATTTGTTTTAGGTTTATAATTGAAAAACCTTGATTTACACTTATAAAATACACGTGTAATATAATCTCTTCCTTAATGGTTCATCCAATCATACATCACTATATATTTTTTATACCTACAATAGGTTTTAACATTGTCTCTTCCTTCAGGGAGAAACACCCATCTAACTCTAGATTTATTTATTCATATATAGTTATCACTATAGTGTCCCGTATACTCTTAGAGCATGACCTCTCAATAAGTAATATTATGTATCATAATATTTTTCTTACATGAAATCTAGTCCAGTGTGATAGACATTTTTTTGGAATTATAATCTCTACCCTCATGGAATATCCATTAGTATTTTCTAGATAAGACAATGTTTTCTCATACTTCTTCCACTATAATATTATGGTGTTCCATAAATTCCATATTGAGTATCACACTCAAAATATTTAATACCACTCCAATTCTTATCTAGTAAAGAAATATCCCTCTAATATCACAAATGATTCCACATTGAAATTATATTTTTTTCATCCATCCTCACCTGTACTTTCATGATCATCCTCAGGGTCTAATTTCATTTATATTATTGTTTTTCATTCTCCAAAAAATTTGGTTCCCATTTATAATATTCAAATCCATTTTTTTCAAATATCAGTAAGTCATCAATTTCTTCTCAAACATCAACTATGTCAACAGAAAATCCAAATCGCTAGTCATTTTTGACAATTCCACCATGATACTCTTCACTTATTTTCAAAATAAATAAAATAAATTCTTAATAAATAAATAACAAAACATTTTGATTTTAACGTACCCTCTAATTGTATTTTTTTAAAATTATACTTTAAATTATACTCCATCATAGTGTATACATTTATTGTTCATTATGCTTACTCCACTTCTCTCAATAAAATGAAAAGTGTATCTTTATTTAGGTTTCCCTCTTCATTACCTCCCTTTATCAGTGAACAATATAAGGGTAGGTTTATCAACTCTAATCCCCATTTGTTAAGGAAAAAAATATATTTTATTTTTATGTATGTGTACTTCATATTCATATTTAAACCATCCCACTTATTGGGAATATCTAAAATATTGGATTTAAATAAACTAATCCCCCATTTGATATGTCATCCAAAGCTCCATTATTTTCAAATACAATCACCACTTTCCAAATTTAGAAGATTATTACTCTCCCTTGGGAATAAACTCGACCATATAACTTTGAATTCCACTTATTAAGATCCACAAGTCTAGGATCTTTAACCACTTTTAGGTTATCTTCAACAAATTTGGTCACTTTCAACAACTTTTTTATACCTCTTGGTAGTTAAAGCTTGTTTCTCTATTCATGATTTGTAACATTTCCAACACATGGGGATTTTTCCATCTTCTTATCAATTTATGTTTACTTACATATACATATCAAGGTGAGTCTACATTAATCCAAACCTTTTCAACCCTCTCTCTTTGTTATTTTTATGTTTTGTTTTCTATCAACCACAAAAAAAAACAAATTTTATTTGGATGAGGATAATTCAACTATAAAATTTTTCCATGGAAATTTATCCTCATCTATCTTGATGTTGTAATAGAACTCTTTCACAATTCTCCCAAACCTCATCTACACAAATAGAACTAGATACGGTAATGGTATTCTTTTGTATTTTTCTTTCTAATTCCTCTAAACTGAAAATGTTAGTAATACTCGGTGATCCTTCATCCTTCCCTCATGAATCTATATATATGATTTCGTTCACAATGTTTTTAGAATTAATTCATGGGGACTGTGAAGGGGGATGGAAGGGGATGTGAAGGGGGTTACAAGGGAGAAATAAAGGGGAGTTTGAACGGAGTTGGAGGGGGTAGTATTGATGCCATGTAGGTTGGATATGAAGGGGATATTAAGGAGCCTACAAGGGGCTGTGAAAAGGGAATGGGACCTATACCGATAGGTTGGATAGCCATGGTTATATATTCTTGTTGTTTTATATTATACAGATATACCCATGGTTCTCCAAACTGTGGGTATAGCCTTATACCCATGGTTTAAAAAATATTGTGGGTATGCCATAATATCTATGACATATAACCATAGCTTGATAAAAACGATGGGTTTTGGTCTATACCAATGCCTTAGTATCCCATGGTTCATGAAATTATGGGTATAGCCTATAGCCACGGGTTTAGGGGTCATAAACATGTTTTCTAGCTGTGTCTATAAGTTAGTTTTCCAATAGTGTTAGATAAATAATTCTTTGGTTTTAATGTTTTTTTGTTCAGTTTTAATGACATGGAACTTTTTCAATAAGTTTCTTTTAATAATCAATGAATTTATAAATTTTTCTGTAGTTTTTCATGAAATCATAAATTTATAATATGTAAAGGTCCCTTGGGTTTTTCTTAAGAATAAAGGCTCATTTTTCATTTATATGTGTAAAGGACCATTTGGAAAATAAATTTAATGAATTTATTTCTTCCTTCTTACCTTGTTGGGATGGTCCTTGGCTATTGATTTTTTTCAATGTTATTATATTACTTGGAATATAAATCTATGATAAATTATTATTATAAAAGGGGTTTTTTCGTTAAAGGGTTCTTATAGGTGAGGTGTGAGTTTTTTCCTTGATTATTATAGCATCATCTAGTGATATATTTGAATATGTATATTCCATTGATTTTACACCTTTGTTTGATATAATAGGATAACTTTTGTGGTTATGGGGGTGTTTGGGGAACATTTATACACTAGTTGGGATAATGCACTAAATAGTATCCCTAGTGTAGGATTTTTCACTTCATAATGATTATGGAATCTATGGGGAAATATAAAAGAGAAATTAGAATTTGAGTGTAGATTTTGAAAATCATATTGATAAATGGTGTTTCTCAATTTCTATTAGTCTAAAAATATATCCTTATCTCCTTAAATATTTGACATGTTGATTTTTATTCCTATTTTATATGAAATTATTATATATATGATTTTAATAGCTACTAGTTAATGTTTCTGTTGATTTTTTTAAATTGATTCAATGTTCTAATTTATCTTTTCAAAATTTTTTAATATAGATAAATGAATATGGATTAAATTCATAAAATTATTCCCTTTAAAATGGGTTTTTTATTATGTATGGAACCCATCTTTCATTTTTTTCTAACATTTTAAATTAAAGGTTTTATTTATGAATGATTATGGTTCCATCCCTCACGGTCTAAAAAATTATTTTCATTTTAAATAGAAATTTTGTTAAGGGTTTTCTAAAATGAAAGGAATAATTTGGTATATATTATATTTAAAACTACAGTAAATGGATTTAATTTCAAAATGACATGAGAATGTTTACATGTTGTGATAGAATTAGGCTTGTATATCACACCCTATATAAACATCATATGTCTATATATAGTCTTCTATTTTTTATATAATATTTATAGGTACTAGGATCAAGGAATTAAATTTTTTATAGGTTTGGACTTGATGTAGATAACATGGGAATTGTGTTCTCCTTATATATAGTGGATGGTGGTTTTCTTCCATTTTTTATGATTCTGTTTTGAATTTTCATATCATCTTATGAAGTTAAACATTGGATTATTCTCTCTTATTCCAAATTTTTTTCCTTGTATTATTGTATATGGTTGGCACATAAGTGTATATTTAGGTTATGATAGTCGGGTAGTTCAATGTTATACTATTATTAAATGTTTGATGATTATATATTTTAAAATTTTCTTATGCATTGTGCACGGTATAACGTCATCAAGAATTTTCATGATAAAATTATAAGAATAAGTCCCCATTTTTTATATTTTATCATGGAAACTATTCCTCTAATTGAGTAATTTTGACGCACTAGAACTAGTGTATAGCCCATGGATATCTATAAAACACTTCATGACCTTTTCCGTTACAATTCAAGTACTAATCCCATGTATCTCAGGATAATTTATTACAAAATGGTATCAAAGAGCTCGAGTCTGTTAATTATTTGGGATGTCTTGGTATATATGAAATAGTAATTTATGATCTTATGCGGTTGATGTGAGATATTTTATATCCAACTCTTTCTCATATTTATCATTGAGCTACCATGGGTAGATGGGATATGTGATTTGAGAATGAGCCCTAAATTTAACTTGTTCTTGATTCATTTTATTCCAAACCAATAATGTTTTTTTCATACTAGTTAGATTGGTGGTATTTTGTGTAACTTTTGGATTTGAGAGAAATATTTTGGATCCTTGATTAACATGGTTGAGATGCATTTATTATTAAACAATTCGATGATCATTCATATTGATCCATGAATTCATTGTGATCTATTATCAGTTCCCCTATGTTATGTTTTCTTATCATCCATATATCATGAAATTGCCTTACAAATTATTTTTGGATTGTTTGTGGTGAATAGGGATGAACATTATGATTCTCTTGGTTCTTGGTGAGTAAAATTTACCATTTAATTATTCATCTTCCCCTTTAGGAATAATATTTGTAAGGATTAATATTATTCTACATCGTAGTATAATATAATTTAAAAAAATGACTTTGGGATGATTTTAAAATGCTGAAATTTAGGGATCTCAATGATGTTTTAAAGGACCTTCATGGTATTTTTAAAATGAAATTATAGTATTTAAATCTGATTATTTTATTTTAATTAAAATTTCCTGGATGGATTCACACACATATGTGTGTAAATGATGTGATTAGTTGAATTCACCAATGTGGTAATGGCCTTTCAATGAATCATGTTAAGGGGGAGGTTGAGCTTAAAATTTTCCATTTATCATGGAACTGTTGTGGAATAATGATGGTTTTGGGATATTATTATATATTTAATGTTATTTTATCCTTTATTATCAAGAAACTAATAGAATTCAGTTTTAAGCTGTGATCTGGAATTTATTATGTGTTTACTTGATGCTATTAAAAAATAATATTTAAAAGTTTATTATCAAATGTTTTGGTCTTGAAAGAATATGTTATTACTAAGCATAGTTTTTTTATTAGAGTGTTATTTCCCTTTATTCTATTAATTTTTTTCCTTTATTTATTTCAATAATTATTTGGTCTTATTTTACATTTTTATTTTTGTTTTCATATTCTTGTATCTGGGGCCATATAATGATTTTTTTTTTATTTTTGAAACTATATATTTCTCCCACCAATGAAAGTGAGGAAGAATTCTTTTGAGGTAGTAATGAATGAATCTGTGATATTTGAACCACTAGTTGATCCATGTTTGGTTTTTTTTATTGTTAAAAATGATTATGTTATAGAGAATGTGGTGATTTCAAGTTTTCCCTTAGGTGAGATATTGGTCCCAAGCATTTAATGACCAAACTCTTCCTATATTACAAGGTGACCAAATTTCCTAATATTTTGAGACATGTTTGGAGAATATTTTAAAAAAATTCTATGTTATTGATCTCCCAGAGTATTTTAGTGTTATATCCATAATGATTTTCATTGAAAGTTTCTGTTTTAAATGGTGGAATTGTATCTTTTAGGACAAGACATGGAAGGATCAGTTGTGGAACAACATCAGAGAAATATTCATTCAATAGTTTTACCCTGAATCCATGAAAATGATGATGTTTATATAGTTCTATTTTAGCACAAATAGTGATCATTAGATTTATAATACATTGTGTGTTTCTTTATATTGGTGTCATGTCTACTTGAAATAGTATCAAGTGACATTTTGGGGGTCATTGATATGGGAAGGGTCTTTATTTTAGTATCCATCTAAAGTTTAATTTTTTTGATCAACCATATAGTGTTTAAATAGTATCTTGGCCCTAGATATATAGGCCCTTATATGTATATTCATATGTGAAGAATTAGTTCCCTTTTAACGTAAGAGTGGTCAGGAAGGCTTGATTAGTGAAAGGATGAAGCATGTTAGGTCTGATTAGGCTAGTAGGGTACATATAAAAATATCATCTATAATTAAATGTTCACCAACCCTCAGTATCCAAACCCTAGTGTAAAGTTAGTGTAGAAATTCACACTATAAGAACCACACATTTTTGGAAGATCCAAATACTTATCGTTGTAGTGGTGAGTTAGAACATCCATAATGATTTTGTTTGGGTTTTGGAAGAAGTGTGAGAATGTTTTAGTATGATTAGTCAATTTGAAATTGTGTTTTCTATTTTATATTCATTTTTTAGGTTACTTCCCTTGTTTATTTCATTGTGATATATTTTCTTGTGACTTATGTCTACTATGGATTAAATTTATTGTGTGTTATAGTTTTTATATATTTCTATAAATAGTGTAATAACTTATGGTTTTGATGTTTTTTTGAGTGGTGCTGCTTGTGACTGTGCCTTATGATTTATTTTGGTATTTTATTTTTAGAACCCTTAATCTAGTGTAAAATTTAAATATTATCAAAAGACACCCCCAATTATTGGTCTCTTCACTTGGTAGTAAATTTGTATGTTATTTCACTATTATTTTCCCCTACCCAACATTTCAAATTATTGGTTGAGATTTTATGAAGTATATATCTAGGGTTTTTTATTATTGGTTATTAGTTCATGAAGAGTGTTATTTTGTTAAAATCATATGTATTGTGTAATGAACCTCGTTTTGGTGTCAATTACTTTGTGAAAATCCCATGTTGGGGTTTCTGGTCTGGGAATCTCGGTGAAGTTTGGAAATGGTAGGCCTACCGGTAGCCTTAGCCTACCGGTAGCTGGCCTACCGGTAGATCGGTCTACCGGTAGCCACAACCTAACTATAGCTCTGTCTACCGCAGCTCGGTCTACCGGTAGCTGCAGCTACCAGTAGCTCTGTTTACCGGTAGCTCAGTCTACCTGTAGTTGTAGCTACCGGTAGCTCTGAATTCTGGTAGCTCAGTCTACCGGTTTCTCTAGCCTACCGATAGCTTGGCTACCGGTGGCTCTCACCTACCCCCATGTGGTCTTTCCAGTAGCGCTCCTTTTGCGCGAATTTGGGTTTTAAACCCTATTTTGACCCCTTTAAGTGTGTTTTAAAGCCCAGTAATACCCATAAATGTTATAATTAAATATTTAATGAATTAACCTGGTGTGTGCGTCGGTTTAAACCACCAGACCCTTTAATAACACGTGGGGCCGCATGGTCAACCCACGACCCCCCGCTCCTTACTCGGTTCCACGTTATTATCTCAACCGTATGCGGTCCTTATAACTAAAGGGTTCCCCGTGGGTTTCTTCTTTTCCCTATCACCCTCTACGAGGAGTACCCTTCGTTTAGACGAGCCAATTTTCGTTCAGACGAGCCAATTTTCATTCAGGCGAGCCGTATCGCTATCTGTGAAGTTCCAATCTCGTCCTTAGCATCGATCATTGATCAACAAGTAGGGAATTTCTCCTTCGTCTCTCCCTTTTTGTGTATCATGCAAGGTGGGCATGCTTTTGATTCTGTAGAATTGGATGGAACAAACCATAATGAAATAGTTAACCAATTCTAAATAATGAAGGGGAAGGGGTGTGATCTATGATGCTTTGATTTATGATCTTCCATGATTTATGATTCCTAGATTGTGTGGGCTTACGCCTTCTGAAAATCATGGTCGTTGGTGGTCATTCTATGTGCATTAATGAACCCCTGGTGATGTTTTAATCAGCTTGCTTTGTAGTTGTGAACTCCCGGTGTGAAAAGTAAATTGGTTAATCATGTATATTCGGCTAAATAACTTGAGTCACCAGGATCAATCCTTCTGTGATAACCCCGGTTAAAGTACACGAAAATTGAAATCATGGAGTGTGTTAAATCTTATAAATCTAAAATTACCAGCATGGCGCTGGTTTCTATTGATGGTAGTGGGTTGGTTATATCCTTTCATGGGCTGATTGCTAGGTGATGTGGGTGGGGATGCGATCCCCTATGTTATGCTTCCAGTGGTTGTGAATTTTAAGACCAGGTGGTTACTTGGTTATATCACGAATTTGGGTGGGATCCTCTGTTGTTGAGAAACCTTTTGTCTCTTGGACGTTGGACATGGGACTGTATCTTGGGGGTATCTTTGGTCGTTGTGTTTTTACCAGAGAACCAGGTGTGGATGTTGTAGTTAATACTTGACTGTTTGCTTTCCTTGGATTGTTCTTATGTTTTCTAGTTTCCCAAGTAGGTGCAGAACTTAATTAAACATCATTACTGAACATGAAAACGAATGGGACAAATGGGTTTTGTTGGAGAGAGTTGTGACTCCGACATGAGTGCTGTTTGTGTTCTTTAGTCTGGCTGAAGAATAACATAAACTTGGGAGAGTTCTTGTTACCTATATATATACTTGTAATTTTGTGTTTCTTATTCGTGCCCCACCCAAGTTGAGAACTTAGTGTCGAACACCACCATTTCATGGGGTAGGGTGTTTTCCCAACACTGTTATTAGTGGCTGGTTATTAGCTCCATTTCTGATCCCTTTCTCGGATAGCCCAAGTATCTTCGGGCAGGTTGTGATGGCCTGAGGTCCATTATTAACCCAAGAAACCTCGGGTGGGGTACTGTGGTGGTTATGGACCAGGTGTGTGCGGGCAGGTAATTTCCCAAGTATCTTCGGGATGAGGCCTAGGTGTCTTCGGGTGTGGCAGTGGATCTTGTATCCAAGGTGTCTTCGGGCATGGTGGTGGTTCTTCTCTCCTAGGTGTTTGCAGGCGTGGTTAAGTGTGACAGTTGTGGCCCAGGTGTGTGGGGGCGGGGTTTGGATGTGGGACTGTGTGAGGTTGTGGCCCAGGTGTGTGCGGGCGGGGTGTGGCAGTGGGACTGCGGTGAGAATGGCGGGATTCGTTCGATGTGTAGGATGTCTTCAATAACTAGTGGGAAAGTGGCGTGGGGTACCCAAACATCAATGTGCTATTATTATATATTTTACTTGAGTTGTGTTATTTGGGGATTGTTCCTTGGTGAGGCTTGGGTGGATAATATACCTTGTTAGGTGTTTGGATTACTCTTTTCTCATGGGACTTTAGTACGTTTTCCCACTTGTGCATGAGAGTCTTTGGTATCCCTACTGAGTATACTTGTATGCTCACCCTACTGATATAAAACTGCTTTCAGGTTTCCAGGAGGACTTCAGGGATCGCGCGGGACCATACTAGCTCGGACCATTGGGGCAGTTGCAGTTGCTATTTTTCTTTATTTGGTACATTACCTTTGTAGTCACTTGTACCTTGTGGGTTTTACTTTTGGAACATGCATATGGGAATGGTTTACTTTTGGCTTTACTTTTCTCTTAGTTTTTGTGTTGTTGGGTTTTCATCATCTTATCTCCCGATCCTATAAAACAAAAAGGGTAATTCCTTCCATTTAGTGTGTGTTTTTATACCCTTGGGGATAGTCGCCACTCCGGGACCTATTGGGGGAGGGTTTCGGGGGTCATTATCTCTCCTTCAACTTAAAGAAGGAAGGGCCTGGCAATTTGCTGACCCTTCCCTCTTTTTTGTGAAGGCGGGTCATGACAGAATGATATCAGAGGTATGGTTGAGATATAGGATGGAGTCTATAGTTAGGCACAGTGAGGATTGCATGGGATGGTAGGGAAACAGTGTTGGGTGACCTTAGTGTGTGAATTAGGCCAGGGAAGACCGTCTAGGACACGGGATTTTAGGTCCCCCCCCCCACCCCGTGATCCAACGCAAGGACTTTTTACCTACCGAACGACCAAGTGAGGTCACACTGATTGCAGGTTAGAGACCCTAGGAAATGTACATGAATCATAATGACTTGTGTTCTCATGTTTCTGGGGTGTTTTGGGAATTAAGAATAAATAAAAAGTTTAATATGTTTTAAGAAATATTCTGCACTACTTGGGCTTAGGCATTCCTTGTTTACCTTGCAGTTATGGCACCTGGAAGGCGACCATGTGCGGTACCAGAGATAGAGGCCCTGAAGACTACCTTGGCCGATCGGCAGAGAGCTGATCGAGAGGAGGAGGACGACCAGTGGTAGAAGACACCTCGGGCCTTCCAGCGATAGACCCTCGAGAAGTATGAGGGCATCACCTCTGATATGAAGACGGAGGGCTGGCTAGAGGAACTAGTGATAGCCTTCAGCTTGATCCGGGATCCGACCGAGTACTGGGTTCCTCTGGATATCATACTGATATGGGGATCGGCGCATCAGTGGTGGCCACTTTACCTGGGGGAGAGGAGAGAGGCCGAGGTGGCATGGGCTGATTTCGAGAGGGGGTTCCGGGAAGAATTCCTCTCTTCGACGATGAAGGCGGAAAAGAGACAGGAGCTAATATTCCTCCAATAGTGGAGTATGTTAGTGAGGGAGTTAGCAATCAAGTTCAAGGACCTCCTACGTTTTTCTCTGGACCACTTTCCTGACAAGGAGTCTCGGGCAAGACGTTTAGAGGAGGCGCTCCGACCCTCCCTCCAGTATGCTGTTACACCCTTTACCTTGTTGACGTACTTGGAGGTCCAGAAGAAGGCCGAAGTGGTGGAGAGGATGCACACTCTAAGAGGTGTGTCATGAGAGGGGATCTAGCTGGGAACATTGAATGGGAAGGCCGTCAGCACCCGGCCTCCAGTGTCAAGACCCTCCAGGTTCTGACCAATAGGGAGCCGGCCGTAGCAGTTTCAGTTTCGATCCCCTAGTCCTCGCCCTTTTCCTTCGGGCCCGGGACCGCGGTGCTTCGTCTGTGGGAGCCATGGACATCTCTAGAGTCAGTTCCTGGACCGGGTATAGTACAATGGCGGTGGAAAACCCCAGCACCCACCCTAGCAGCAGCTTCCAACCAGGCCTTTCCAGCAGCAGCAGCAGGGATAGCGAGCTCCCGGTCCTCCGAGGGCAGACGTGGGAGGAGGAGGCCGACCTCAGGGTGCTCCTCAGGGACCTCGACCGGGGCGTCGTCGGGGAGATGGACGCCAACCGAGGGGAAGATGAGCTGGGCATGGACAGTTACACGCCATGGAGGCAGCAGTTCCAGCAGAAACAAAGGTTTTTCGAGGTACGATCAGTTTGTTCAGTACCCTTTCTTATGCCTTGTTCAATACTGGAGCTTCACACTCTTTTGTTGCACCCAGTCTAGCCCATGACTTGGGTCTAGATGCTGAGAGACTTCTAGTTCCCCCAGTGTTGAGCACACCAGTCGGAGGTCAGACCGACTTGTTATTTGTTTGTTTGGGATGCAGACTAATGGTAGGGCCACATCAGTCGGCCAGGGATCTTCTTCTGCTACAGATACATCAATATGTTTTCATCCTAGGCATCAACTGGCTATTCTCTGTGTGTGCCGTCATCGACTGCTTCTGAGGAAGGGTTGTTTTCTCAGACATGGGCGGCTGGCGTGTTACCTTCACCGGAGAGCGGAGCAGTCAGAAGGGCAGCAGGCGAGAGGAACCCCTCCTCTCCTTGTTATTCGAGCTGTCAATGGAGTCAGTAGATGCTGAGATGGTGGAGGTTCCAGAGATCATCCGTGAGTTTATGGACATCTTTCCTTAGGAGGTGAAGACTCTACCCCCTCGACGTGATATCGAGTTCAGGATAGACCTACAGCCCGGCGCTCGTCGGATCTCGATGGCTCCTTACCGTATGGAACCTTCGGAGCTACGGGAGTTGCGGATTCAGATTGACGATCTGATGAAGAGGGGTTATGTTCAACCGAGTGCATCACAGTGGGGTGCTCCAGTCTTGTTCACAAAGAAGGCAGATGGTTGTCTCAGGTTGTGAATAGACTACAGGAGGCTGAATTAGGTGACGATCAAGAATCGCTACCCTCATCTGAGGATAGATGATCTTTTCGACCTGTTGAAAGGGGCATGGTGGTTCTCGAAGATCTACCTGCGGTATGGGTATCACCAGTTGAGGGTAAAAGAGAGTGAAATCCTGAATATGGCCTTCAGGTGCAGATGTGGACACTTTGAGTTCGTAGTCATGCCTTTCGGTGTTACGAACGCCACAGCTGTGTTCATTGGGCTTATAAACTCCATCTTCCGGGAGTACCTGGATCGGTTTGTGGTTGTGTTCATCGATGATATCTTGATCTATTTAGGGTCATAGGAGGATCACTCGGAGCACCTTAGGATGGTTTTGGAGGTCCTCTGAAAACACTAGCTCTATGGGAAGTTGTCAAAATGCAAAATCTGGACACGAGAAGTGCACTTCCTCGGGAACGTGGTCTCCGAGCGGGGGGTAGCAGCGGACCCATCAAAGTTTGAGGCAGTTGTTTCTTGAGAAGCACCCAAGAATGTAGCATAGGTTCGTAGTTTCCTTGGGTTGGCAGCACTACCTCATTGGAGAACGCTTCATGGTCTTCACAGATCACAAAAGTTTGAGGTATATCTTCTCCTAGCAGGACCTATACTTGCGGCAGCAGAGATGGGTTGAGTTCCTCCAGGATTACAACTTTGAGATCTCTTATACTGAGGGAAAGGGCAATGTAGTGGCTAATGCCTTGAGCAGGAGGACGCAGAAGGATGTGGTCCTAGAGTCGACAGATCCCTGGAAGGCGATGGAGGATTTGGCTTCCTTACACTGGGATGCGAGGATGGATGGTGGTAGAGGTTTCCTGTATCAGATGGCAGTGCAGTATTCTCTGTTGCAGTAAGAGGAGGAGTCTCAGTGGAGAGACCCAGAGTGCGAAGTGATGTGTGACCGAGTTGACCAGGGCAATGCTCCAGAAGGATAGATAGAGGATGGCCAAAACCGGATGCTTTTCTATGGAAGGTTGTTTGTTCTAGAAGCTATGTGCAGTAAGGTTCCTAGTGAGTTCCACAAATCACCCCTTGCTGTGCACCCTGGAGTTTCCAAGATGTACCAGGGACTGACGAGACAGTTCTGGTGGCCCGGAGTGAAGCGAGCAGTGGCAGAGTTTGTGGCCAAGTTCTTAGTGTGTCAGAAAATGAAGGCTGAACACCGAGTTCCAGGTGGCCTACTGCAGTCTCTAGATGTCCCCGAGTTGATGTGGGACAACATCTCGATGGATTTCATCACGGGACTACCCAAGGTCCAAGGGGGATACGACACTATCTGGGTGGTAGTGGACCGATTGATGAAATCGGATCACTTTCTGTCAATCAGGGAGTCGAGTGCAGTGGATGATTTGGCACGAAAGTACGTGGATTAGGTGGTGCAATTACATGGAGTTCCGAGGTCTATAGTCTCGGAGAGGGATGTACGGTTTACCTCGCGAGTATGGAGAGGATTGCAGCATGCCTTTGGCACCCAGCTGCGCCTTAGCACTACTTTCCATCCCTAGACAGATGGACAGGCAGATTGCACCATCCAGACCTTCGAGGATATGCTGCGAGCATGTGTTCTGAACTCAAGAGGATCATGGGTGCGATACTTGCCTCTGGTAGATTTTGCCTACAATAATAGCTATCACACTACCATTGGTATGGCCGCATTTGAAGGCTTGTACGGGAGGCCATTCCGTTCACCTGTGTGTTGGACCGAAGTAGGAGAGGAAGGCATCATTGGCCCGGAGGTGGTGCAGAGTACGACAGAGAAGGTTCAGCTCATACGGGAAAGGATGAAGGTTGCCGAGGACCAACAGAAGTCGTATGCTGATACCAGGAGGATGACCTTGGAGTTTGAGGTTGGAGACCACATGTTCTTAAAGGTCTCCCCTCAGCGTGGACAACGGAGGTTCGGCAAGGGGAGTAAGCTTTCTCCCAAGTCCATCGGGCCCTTCGAAGTGTTGCGGCGGGTCGGCGAAGTGGTTTATCAGCTAGCGTTACCACCGTCGCTACTGAGGATACATGATGTCTTCCATGTGTCCCAGCTCCGTCGATATCTGCATGACGATTCACACATCCTCGGCTGCGGAGAGCTGGAGATCGAGGATGACGTGACTTTTGTGGAGAGACTAATGATGATCGAGGATCGCAAAGAGAAGGTGCTTCGTGCGCGAACCATTCCCTTGGTTCGTGTTTTATGGAGACATGGTGGGATTGAGGAGAGTACATGGGAGAGGGAAGCACAGATGCATGCCCAGTACCCAGAGTTGTCTTGAGTTTTGTACTGTTCGGTTTATAACTGTTGTGGTGGAACGTTTTACCTTGTTGGATATGAAATACTAGTTTTCTTTCCTCTGAATGTGTGTGAAGAGACCTGGGTATGGGAGGGGAGGATAAGTACCTTAATCAAGACACATTAAGGTGGATGCGATTAAACACGTGCAGGTGATTCATTGTCACCCAAAGCGGATAGTATCTTGACATGGGGACAAGACTCCCCAACCCACATGGATGGGCAGTTTGACATGGTATGTTGCTTGTTTCTTAGTTAACGATGAGGTTCACTCGTGATAATAATCTTTAGAGGCAGTTGTTCTAACTTTATCTCTTTCCTTCTGGGTTGTTTTGATTCTCGAGGACGAGAATCGTTTAAGAGGTATCTGATGTAATGTCCCGGGTTTTGGGGTCCATTACTTTGTGAAAATCCCATGTTGGGTTTTCTGGTCTGGGAATCACGGTGAAGTTTGGCAACGGTAGGCCTACCGGTAGCCTTAACCTATCGGTAGCAGGCCTACCTATAGCTCGGTCTACCGGTAGCCGCAGCCTACCGGTAGCTTAGTCTACCGGTAGCTACAGCTACTGGTAGCCGCAGCCTACGAGTAGCTCTTTCTACCGGTAGCTGTAGATACCGGTAGCTGCAGCTACTGGTAGCTCGGTCTACCAGTCGCTCCAGCCTACCGGTAGCTCTCAGCTACCACTAGCTCTCGCCTACCCCCATGGGGTCTTTCTAGTAGCGCTCCTTTTGCGCAAATTTGGGTTTTAAACCCTATTTTGACCCCTTTAAGCGTGTTTTAAAGCCCGGTAACGCCCATAAATTTTATAATTAAATATTTAATAAATTAACCTGGTGTGTACATCGGTTTAAACTACCTGACCCTTTAATAATGTGTGGGGCCGCGTGGTCAACCCACGACCTGCCGCTCCTTACACGGTTCCAAGTTATTATCTCAACCGTCTGCAGCCCTTATAACTAAAGGGTTCCCCATGGGTTTCTTCTTTTCCCGATCACCCTCTGCGAGGAGTACCCTTCGTTCAGAGGAGCCAATTTTCATTCAGACGAGCCAATTTTCGTTCAGGCAAGCCGCATTGCTATCCGTGAAGCTCCACTCCCCTCCTTAGCATTGATCGTTGATCAACAAGTAGGGAATTTCTCCTTTGTCTCTCTCTTTTTGTGTGTCATGCGGGGTGGGCATTCTTTTGATTCTGTAGAATTGGATGGACCTAACCTTAATTAAATAGTAAACCGATTCTAATGAATGAAGGGTAAGGGGTGTGATCGATGATGCTTTGATTTATGATCTTCCTTTATTTATGATTCCTGGATTGCGCGGGCTTACGCCTTCTGAAAATCATGGTCCTTGGTGGTCTTTCTATGTGAATTAATGAACCCCTGGTGATATTTTAATGAGATTTCTTTGTAGTTGTGAACTCCTGCTGTGAAAAGTAAATTGGTTAATCACATATATCCAGATAAATAAATTGAGGCACCAGGATCAATCATTCTATGATAACCCTGGATAAAGCACACGGAAATTGAATTCATGGAGTTTGTTAGATCTTATAAATCTAAAATTATCGGCATGACCCTGCTTTGTGTTGATGGTAGTGGGTTGGTTATATCTGTTCACCGGCCGATTGCTGGGTGATGTGGGTGGGGATAGGATCCCCTGTGTTATGATTTTATTGGTTGTGAATTTTAAGACCAGGTGGTTACTTGGTTATATCATGAATTGGGGTGGGATCCTCTGTTGTTGAGAAACCTTTTGGCTCTTGGACATTGAACATGGAACTGTATCTTGGGGTTTTCTTTGGTCGTTGTGGTTTTACCAGAGAACCATGTGTGGATGTTGTAGTTAATGCTTGACTGTTTTCATTACTTGGATTGTTCTTATGTTTTCTAGTTTCCCAAGTAGGTGGATAACATATTTAAACATCATTACTGAACATGAAAATGAATGGGGCAAATGGGTTTTGTTGGAGAGAGTTGTGACTCAAACTTGAGTGCTATTTGTGTTCATTAGGCTGGCTGAAGAAAAACCTAAACTTGGGAGAGTGCTTTTTACCTATATATAAACTTTTAGTTTTTTGTTTCTTATTCGCGCCCCACCCAAGTTGAGCACTTAGTGCTGAACAGCCCCATTTCATGGGGGGGGGGTGTTTTTCCCAACACTGTTATTAGTGGCTGGTTATTAGCACATTTTCTGCTCCCTTTCCCAGATATCCCAAGTATCTTTGGGCAGGCTCTGATGGCCCGAGGTCCATTATTATCCCAAGAACCTTCGGGCGGGGTAGTGTGGTGGTTATGGACCAGGTGTGTGCGGGCAGGGAGTTTCCCAAGTATCTTCGGGATGAGGCCCAGGTGTCTTTAGGCGTGGTAGTGGATCTTCTAGACCAGGTCTCTTCGGGCATGGCAGTGGTTGTTCTATCCTAGGTGTTTACATGCATGGTTACATGTGACAGTTGTGACCCAAGTGTGTGTGGGTAGGGTTTGGCAGTAAGACTGCGTGAGGTTGTGGCCCACGTGTGTGCGGGCGGGGTGTGGCAGTGGGACTGGGGTGAGAATGGAATGATTGGTTCGATGCGTAGGATGTCATCAATAACCAGTGGGAAAGTTGCGCGGGGTACCCAAACATCTATGTGCTCTTATTATATATATTACTTGACTTGCGTTTTTTGGGGAGTGTTCCTTGGTGAGGCTTGGGTGGATAATTTACCTTGTTAGGTGTTTGGTTTACTCTTTTCTCACGGGACTTTAGTACGTTCCCCCACTTGTGCATGAGAGTCTTTAGTTTCCCTACTGAGTATACTTGTATGCTCACCCTATGTATATAAAACTTCTTTTAGGTTTCTAGGAGGACTTTGGGGATTGCGCAGGACCATACTAGCTCTGACCTTTGGGGCAGTTGCAGTTGTTGTTTTTCTATCTTTGGTACATTACCTTTGTAGTCACTTGTACCTTATGGGTTTTACTTTTGGAACATGCATATGGGAATGGTTTACTTTGGCTTTACTTTTCTCTTAGTTTTGGTGTTGATGGGTTTTCATCATCTTATCTCTCGATCCTATAAAACAATAATGGTAATGCCTTCCATTTAGTGTGTGTTTTTATACCCTTGGTGCTAGTCACCACTTCGGGACCTATTGATGGCGGGTTTCGGGGGTCATTATCTCTCCTTCAATAAAAAGAAGGAAGGGCCTGGAAATTTTCTGACCCCTCCCTCCTTTTATTGAACGTGGGTCATGACATATTGGTTTAATATTTAGACTCGTATCTTGAATAATCAATTTATATGACATTTGGGGTTAAATAGTGGCTTTGTGGGGAAAATTGTGACACGAAAATGTCACTATATTATATTATATTGTGTATAATTTTTCTTTATATTAAAAAAATTGAAGTTATATCATCACATTAGGGTATTTATAAATTCATGAGAATATTTTGTTTCAGACAATAGTAGGTCGTATAGTGATGGGGTTTATCACACCATGATCATTCCTTTGTCCTTACTGAAATTTTATGTTATAGGTCCATCATATTTTAACAAGGGAATTCCATGAAGTCATAATACCCAAAGAAGTGGTGGAATAGTTCTACAAGTATTTTCTACTTTGTGAATTTGGAATAATAGTCATGACCTTGTACAATCTAAATATAATCACATTTTGATGAAAGTTTCATGCTAAAATTTTCCCTAAGAAAACACTTAATTTAATAAAATTCCATTTTTTTACCATATGTGATTTTAATCCCTTCATCCTAACTTTATTTCCTATTCATAGGACAGACGCCTACTATAAATGGATCTCTCTTCCCCTAGCTCCCTTGGTGGTTTCTACATACTAAGTTTTTTTATGGTAATATTTTTATTTCTTGTGACATTCTCTTCTTATCTTCCTCTTCACCCTTATATGGTCTTGTTATTACCCTATAATGGTCGTGGAGACTTTAGGTTTCTTGTTTCCATGTTTTAACCAGGGTTTTCTCTTTTTTGGTTTTGTATTTTTATTTTAGGGATTCAAATTCAATATTCAAGAAAGGTGACACCACATTTAAATGAAATCGTCAATGTTTTATACATAAAACATTATATTTCCTTTTGAATATGTTAAAATTTGTATTTTCCCTTATCAAATAATTATTTGGTGATTAAAATTGTATATAGAATTTACTATGATTTCGATTTGTGGATTTTTCATTGTTTATCTAAAACATCACATGGAATCAAGGTTGTTCCACTCTTAAAATGTGAACTTATACTCTAGTGATATTGTTTCACTCTAAGTGTTCAATGAAATTCCTAGAGTGGTTTTTCATTCTCATATTTAAAATATCATCCCAATATAACTTTTTCCTGAGTTTTAAAGTTTTTATGATCAGTATTGATGTCTTATCCCTAGTTAAATAATTTCTTTTCATAATCAATGTATAAAATAAATATTTTTCATATAATTTCATAATAAAGGAAATTTATATTATATAAAGTACCATTTGGTTTTTATAATTTTTATTGTAATTATTGGGTTTTCTTATGTGTAAATTTCTATTTTTTAAATGAAGTGAATGATTTTAATTCTTGATTATACCCTCATTAAAATGCCCATTGGTTATTGTTTATTTGTGAAACGTTATAATATGTCTTGTGATTTGAATTCTAGTTGGATTTTTTATTATTATATAATGGATTATTTATTTGAAGGGTTTTTGAAGGTTATATGTCATATTATGCCATGATTACTATGGATTTATCCTGATGTAAATTTTTAAATGTATATTTCCATTATTTTCTACCTCTGTTTAATATAATATAAACTTTTAGGTGGTCAATAGGAATATCGAGGGATATTACTACACCAGTTGATATTATGCAATGAATAGTTTTCCTAATGTAGGACAACGCTCCAAATAAGAGTTTTGGCTACATTTGATGTTTAGGATATAGAAAAAATTGTGTGAGTGTATATTTTGATCTTTTACTAACCATATGATGTTTTATGGTTTAGATTAGTCCTGGAACATCTACTAGGTACCATAGGTGTTTCCTATGATTATGTTTTAGTCAGTTTTATGTTATTATTATAGGTGAGTTTTCCTTTTCTTCTTTTTGGTATTTTCATTTTTTGAGTTATTTGTTTCCAGGTTCTTATTTATCTTTTAGAATTGGTTTTTTTCATAAATATAAAAAAACATGGATAAAATTTGTAAAATTATTCTATTTAAAATGAGAATTTTTATTGCTAAAGTATGCAAAGAACATCCCTATGAAAGTGTTTTAGAATTTCAAATTAATGGTTTTCTTTGTGAATGATTACATTTACATCCCTTATGGTCTCTAAAGTATTTTTTATTTTAACAATTGAGAATCATGTTTTATTATTTTTCTAAAATCGAATGGAATACATTAGTATAATTTATATTTAGTATACATATATTTATATTCAATAGAAATTTTGAATGATTACTAGGTTGGATCTTATTATACTTGAAAGTCACACATTATAGACACACTATGTGTTATTATTCATTCTTTCACTTTTTTATAAATTCATTATAGGTTCTTCGATCTCGGTAGTGACTGGGATATTGGTTTGGGATTGATGGAGGTGGAAAGTGATGTGTGTTTTATTTTTGTATGTTGGATGGTAGTTTTCATTAATTTTTTGTTTATATTCTAGTTATATTTCTTTAATATCATCATGTGAAGTTCCACATTGCACTCTACCTTCTTATGTCATCTGTTTTTCAATTATAACATTTTCTATATTTTTTATTTTTGTTTATTTTTTATTTATGTTTAGTGTGGATTTCTATTTTCTTCTATTCTTACATGTTTAGTGGTTATATATTTTAAAAACTACTTATGAATTTTTTGAGGAATTCCACCATCTTTAATAACCATTTCAATAATAAATGAAGAGTTCCCCATATTTTAAATATTTCATCTAGAAAAACCATTCCATTGTTAAGTATCTTTGTTTCCTCAACACGAGTTTCCAGCTCATGGAAACTGGGAATGTTCTTTTTCTCATTTCGTAGGATAAATTGCATATTGGTTCTAGGTATACTAGGTTTTTCCACTGTAACTATACAATGGGGGTTACAAAGTTGTACCATAAAATTTATAGGTAATATTGGTGGCCCATGTTGAAGAAGTGCATCATATAGTTTTTCACTGGATACTCCAATAGTTAGTGGGTGAACGTCAAGCATCAGTGACTTGTAGTTTATCTTCATTAATTGACCATTTTTAAGTGATAATGTGATGATGTGATGATTTATTTAGTGATGATGTTGTGATTGTCACCCAAAGGTATATATTTTTTATGGGTTATCATTGATAAATTGACAATGGTTGAGTAATTTTACTAATCAAAGACTCTTAAATAGTTGATGATAAGGGAAATATGTAATCCTATGTGATAGTGCTTCCTTATGTGGTTCCCAAAGTCTTTTATAAAATTCAGACACCGGGTTCATATTTCACCTCTACCAGGGTCTACATAAGGTGTTTGATAAGTAGGTGAATTTGAGCATTTCCTATCATCCTTAGATAGGAATATAGTCTAAGTGTACCATTAGTGTATTAAAAATATTCCCCAAACATATATATTTGACATCAGGATATCATGGGAGAGTCACATTACACATATATAGTTCACATATAACAATAGTTATTATGAAACTATTCAGATGGTAATTTTTAAGGCATGTATGGTTGGTCGTGATTATTACCTTGCTTCTAGATTGATACAGGGTAATTACATATTTTGAGGCCTTGTATGGTAAAAAATAATTTATTTTATAATTAACTAAACATGAATATAATAGGTACCACTCATAGTAGGAAGTGAAATTATTCCAACAAAAAGTAATTCTCTGAAATTTAAAGTGGAAGAAATGGTATTGTTTAGAGTATATCATTTATAAGTATATAGGTGGATATTGAGAATCAATCCCTGCAATTCAGAAAAAAATTTGATCAGTAACTACAATAACATTAATTGAAAAAAATACTCTAAAAAGGTGGCTCTGAACATCAATGTACTTGACCTAATAAAACTGACCTCACCCTAATAACAACAATAAGATTGACTTACTCAAACCCTCTCACTCAAAACTAATAAAAACAATCAATTAAAGAATGAAAATATATAATGTAATGAAAAACAAATTTACATTGTTTTTACTTTCATCAAACGTAAATAGGGAGAAGGATCAAAAACAGTAATTACACTAGAAGTAAAAAAATTAAATCATTTTGACTTTGTCGACATATAGATCACTAACTAATGTAATTGCATGACACCTTAGCATATGGTCCATCCCCCAATCATAGTGGCTCTCATCTTGATTTGAACCATGTTGAAGGCACCGAGTCAATTACTTGAGTAGAGGAGTTGGATTTGCAAGGCTCGATGATAAATCAGAGATTTAAGAGGTTGAATGTAATAATGGGTGCCCATATCACTTCATTAATGTCCCAATGGATATATCCTTACATGTAATGAGAATAGGGGCCTATTATTTCACTAATGTAGGCCCAAATATTGTGTTTAAATATTTAATCATAGGGTTTTACAAATTTGGAAGCCTTTCCCACGTGGAGGATTCTAAAAATGGCATATTTGGACACCATAGTCAAATCTGGTGGGCTATTTGCTCAAGGTCAAATCCATTGGGCTATATTTGGAAAATTGTGTTCCAAATTTCAAAAAATTCATTGGGAGAATTTATCTTTTTTAATTTAATGGATCAAAGTAGTTTAGCATTTATGACTTTAGGTTATTAGACCCTTCACTATTGTATAACCCCGTTGTCTATAAATAGCGACTTCCCGTGGTACTTGTACGACATTAAAAATTTAATTGAGAGCTTATTATTTGTTTCTCTCTATCGTGTGTGAATTTTCATGGTTTTCCCCTTTCTCTTTTTTATTCTTTTCTTTTCAATCTACAAGTTAAATTGGCGATCCTAGATCACAAAGCCCCAAATATTGTGCCTCAATTGAATTGTGTTGTTGTGCGGATTAGATATTGCATCCCTCCCTTGAGTGTGGTGTCAAAGTATTAGGCCATGAACCTTAAAGAATCGATTGACTACTTGCATCTTCTATATATACACATCATACACCACTTGTCCATGAACCACATCCTTCTTATGCCTCCCTATGCCGTGAAGATCAGGCCACCACATGCATCTCAAATCAGTTGGTATTAGAGCTCTAGTTGACACGGTTGTCATCTATCACCATTTTCTATATTATATGTCCACTACAATTCTCAAATTTTTTAGTATCCACCCATTCAAAAAAAAACAAAAAAAACCATTTCATTGAAGGCCTCTAGATTTAGCCTATATTATGCAAGATTTAATTATTTTAACTTTGAGCCAATTATTCATTTATCTTATTTTTCGCATTTAATTTTATATATGTGATTTGTATCCAAAATAAAAAAAATCTATCAACTAACCTTTTTTTCATTTCAAAAATTAGCACATCCTTTTGTTGAGAGATTTAAAAAATTATTTTACTCTCTGATCTTCATCTTCTGCTATAAAATTCCATGTACAACACTATTTGGGAATATCTGATAAAAAATACTAAAACTGATGATACAATTATCTCTTCATTTCTTTTATCTCTACATTATTAGCACTTTCCATTTCCATACATCACTTTCTCCTTTATTTTTCTTCATCTCCATGTCAATTTTGACTCCTTTTGTAATTAATTTTTTTCTTATCTTGCACAATTGGTCGAAACCCGCATACCACAACTTTCTACCCTTTTCATCCCTTTTACCCATTTTCTACCCTTTTTTAACACTTTACCATTTACCACTCAAGAGAGTTGTGTTAAACTAGCCCCTAAAAGAATCTTGATTGGGGAAGGATTGGTGGAAACTGATCGCCCTAAACATGTATTATATTTTATAAGAGATAGGGATTTAAATTGGGAATATAGAGTTGAGAGAAATAAGAAAAAAATACTTATGAGTGTGTATGCTTGTGTGTATGAGTATATATTTATTACGTGTGAAAGTTTGTATGCTTTTGTGTGTGAGTGTGTATTTCTTACATGTGTAAGTGTGCATACATGTGTGTGTGAGTGTGTACATGTTGTGTGTGTGAGTGTGTACCTCTTATGTGTGTGTGTGTGTGTGTTAATTTGCATGAGTGTGTGTGTATAAATGTGTGAGTTTCACCTTGTCTGTGTTTGTGTTTTTGTAATATATCATGGTCGATGATCAGGGGTAGAAAATTTCTCATGCTACTGATAATGGAAGCAAGAGTAGGTCTCCAACTCCGGAAGCTTCACAACCCCAAATTCAATCTTTGGCGATCCATTTATAAAATATTCTTGATTGGAAGTTTTTGGTGGTACATGAGAGTATTGACAACATTGAGAATCAATCAAGTCCAAGGATGATCCATGATAACAAACAATGCGCTTCAGCACCACGTCACCACCACATCATGGAGGAGATGGTAAACGTTGATGATGATATTAATGATGTCCCACAAAGGGGGATGTTGTACCAGCAACATAGAGGAGTCCAAAAGAGAAAACATGATGATGACCTACTTGGCGGGATCAAGGTGAAGGTCCCTTCGTTTCATGGGGAAAGTGATCTAGAAGCATACATGGAGTGGGAAATGTGTTTCGAGTAGGTGTTTTCATGTTATACATATTCGGAGGATAAAAAGGTAAAAATTACAGCCCTTGAATTCATTGATGATCATTAATAAATTGGGATCATGTTAAAAAGGAAAGAGCCCGATATAGAGTGAATTCTATCCAATCTATGGATGTCATGAAGTTTTCCATGAGGAAGTTGTTTGTTCCCACTCCCATAGAGATATCCATAATAATATTCAATGTGCCACCCACATGAGTATGAGTGTAGAAGATTAATATAAAGATATGAACATTTCTATGATTTGAGAAAACATTGAAGAGGATCCAAAGGTAACCATGGCATGGTTTTTATATGGGCTCAATCAGGAGATTTCTGATCAAGTGGAGATGTACAACCATGTCTAGATACAAGATATGATCCACAAAGCCACCAAAATCAAGAAAAAAATACATAGGAGGTGAAACATGATGCAACTCACTATCCCTTTAACGCCATGGAGAAATCAGAGGATGGAGATTGGGGAACCATCATAGACAAAAGAGGAGATTGATCGAAAAAGTGGCAAGGTAATTCTTCCACCTAAGAAAGCTAATTTTGAGGGTAACCAAACTAGGAATCATAATATTCATTGTTAAAAATATAAAGGAAGGGGTCACATTCCGAGTGAATTCCCAACCAGCACATCATGACCATTAACAAGTATTGAGAATGAGAGACCAATGGAGAGAGCTCAGAAGAAAGGGATGATGAATCTCCAGAAATTAATATCAGAGAATTTGTGGAAGAAAATGAGATTCATTTCACTAATAGAGTTTTTAGTACACAAATAACCATTAGAGAGAAGGAGCAGTGAGAGAACCTTTTCCATTAATAATGAAATATAAATGGGAAGATATGTAGTGTTATTATTTATGGGGGAAGATGTAGTAATGTGGAGAGAACTGAGGTGGTGGAGAAGTACGGACTCCCAACATTAAGGCATCAAAATTTGTTCCAACTTCAGTGGTTGAATTATTACAGTGAGATGATGGTCATAAATATGGTGAAGGTATTGTTCACCGTCAGTATGTATAGAGATGAGGTTTTGGGTGATTTTTCTCCTATGAAGGCTTTCCATTTGTTTTTTGAATGACTGTGGTAGTAAGATATTCATATTACTCATGTTGGCTTCTTAAATCATCACATTTTTGTACACTGAGGGAAAACTATAACCCTTAACATAATTCCCCATAAATTTTTTTTTAAATCAAATTTTGAGAGATAAAAAAAGCGACGAGGAAAAAATGATAGAAAATAAAAAAGGAGAGAATGGGGGGTAATAGAAAATGAGAGAAGAAAAGATATATAGATTAAAGAAAATTATAGAGGGGAAAATATTTGTGAAGAGGGAAAAGTGTAATTTTAGAAAAAATGGGTGAGGTTAAAGAAGATTTTTTTTCTCGGCACAATATCTTAGTACTTATGTACAAACAGGTGATGTTTAGCACTAAAGGCTTAACATCTCCATTGCCACATGTTGTTGAGTCTTTATTGTTTGAATTTGAAGATGTGTTTCCCAAAGAGGTGCCACCTAGTTTTCCACCCATTAGAGGTATTGTGCATCAAATTAACCTCATACCTAGAGCATCACTACTGATCCACCATATATATATCACCAACATGGAAGATACAAAAATAACATAAAGGGAAAATTCAAGAGCAATTGGATTCGAGATATGTCAGAGAGATACTTAATCTTTGTGTGGTACGGGTGCTTCAAGTACCAAAGAAAGATGTAATGCGGAGAATGTGTATTGACTCTAGATCCATCAAAAACATCATAGTTAGGTATTTTCATCCTATCCCTATATTATATGATATACTATATGAATTAAATTGTTCAACTATTTTCTCATAAATTGATTTAGGAAGTGGTTACCATCAAATTTGTATGAAATTAGGATATGAGTGTAAAATTGCATTTATGACAAAACATGGACTTAATGAATGGTTTATCATGCCCTTTGGTCTCACCAACACACCTAGCACATTTATGAGGTTAATGAATCATGTTTTACGTGCATATATTGGAAATTTTGTGGTAGTTTACTTTTTTGATATTTTTTTATAATAGGATATTTCATGAACATGTTGATCACTTAAGAAAAGTACTAGAGGTGTTAAATAAGGAAACACCGTCTGGAAAGATAAATAAGTGTGAATTATATCTCGATAGGATAGTTTTCCTTGGATTTTTTGTGAGTATTAATGGAGTTGAAGTTGACACTAATAAGATCAAAGAAATAAATGAAGGTAAACTCCAACCTCCATTGGAAAGGTAAGAATATTTCAAGTGCCTACTAGTTTTTACAAGATATTTGTGAAGGACTTCATCACATTAGAAGCATTGTTTAATGAGTTGACGAAGATGAAGGATCGATTCAAATGGGGGATAACTCAAGAGATGGTGTTCAATGAAAATAATTAGAGACTCACCCACACACATATAAATTCACTTCTAGAATATGGTATGACTTTGAAATTGAGTGTGATGCAAGAATACGAGTCATAGGAGGAGTAATTATCAAAAAAGATAAGCCTATTTATTTCTTTAGTTAGAAGTTAAATGGACCAATCCTAAACTATGATATATATGATAAAGATTTGTATGATTTTTTTAACGTTCTTGAAACATGGAAATATTGTCTTTGGACTCAATAATTGGTGATCTATTCTGATCATGAGGCTCTTAAATACCATAAGATCCAACATTAACTCAATAAGAGATATTCTAGAATGTTGTAATTCATTGAATCATTTACATATGTCATTAATCATAAAAAAAGTAAAGAAAATAATTTGGGTGATGCAATTTTACGTAGATATTCTCTTTTATCCTTATTGGATTAAAAAATCCTTCATTTTTAATTCATTAAGGATTCATAAGACACTGATGGTGATTTTATAAAACATTATGAAAATTGTAAACCTGGATTTTTTGGGGAAAAGTTCTATTTACATGATGGATTCTAATTTTGGATTTATAATCTTTTCATTCAAAATTTCTCTACCAGTTTACTATTACTGAAGGTCTCACATTCAGGGGGGATAATGGGGCATCTTGGTGTTTCAAAAACTCTAAGTTATTTTAATGGGTGTTTATATTAGCCTACGATATTTAGAGATGTTGAGAAATTTGTTGGAAATTGCATTGTCTACCCTAAATCCAAATCAAAACTGAACCCAAAATGACTATATCTTCCTCTCCCAATCCCCAATACCCATTTGGAGGACATATCAATGGAATATATTTTGGATTTACCACATACCAATAAGGGGAGAGATTCCATTTTTTTGGTTGATCGGTTTTCAAAAATGGTACATTTTATTCCTTGTTACAAAACACATGATGCCACAAACATTGTGACACTTTTCATTCAAAATCTATTCAAAATATATGGAATTATAATGATGATTGTGTCTGATTAAGACCTAGAATTACTCAGTTTCTTTTGAAAGACATTTTGGAAAAACTAGGAATGAAGTAACAAGTTTCCACTACTTTTCATCCACAAACTGATGTACAAACAAGGGTGGTGAATTGAACACTATCATCCCTTCTTCGAACAATTGTCAAGAAGAACTTCAAGAATTTGAAAGAGTGTTTTCCGTATTTGGAATTCTTATATAACAGGTCCATTCAATCCACAACTCAATTTTATCCAATTAAAATTGTTTTTCATCATTAACCCCCTGACCCTATTGATCTAGTTCCTTAGCCTTTACTGTAAAAAACTTATTTGTATGTAAAAGGGCGTATAGGATTCATCAATAAAATCTGTGAAAAGGTAAGGATAAATATCGAGCGGATGACCTAAAAATAAGGTGATCATGTAAAAAAGGGTTACAAGCAAATATTGTTTTAGCCCGGGGACTTAGTCTGGGTTCATTTGCATAATTAAACAATTCATACCAAGAGGAAATTAAAACTCATGCTTCGAGAAGATGGACCATTCAGAGTGCTCGAGAATATTAAAAATAAATATTACAAGCTGGCTATGTTAGGTGAGTATGGTGTAAGTGACACTTTCAATGTTTTTAATCTTTCTCCTCTATTGTGTCATGAGGATGAATAGTCGATGGAAAATCATTTTCAAGAAGGGAATATGATGTGAACCATGAAAGAGGCAGCGAGTCGTTTACCCGAGTGGATGAGTTGGATTTTCATGTCTTGATGATTTGTGGTAGATTAAAGTTGTTTAATTCAATAATGGGTGCCCATATCACATGATTAAAGGACCAAAAAATCTTTACTTACAAGGATGGAGGAAATGGGCCTATTGTCTCACTTATTCAATCCCAAACATGATGTTTAAAGATTGACACTTGTGGTTGTATGAATTTAAAATCATTTCCCACATGGAGGATTCATGAAATGGAATATATGGGCACCAAAGCAAAATATGTTGGCCTATGCACTCAAATTTAAATATGGTGGGCTATAGATGGAAAGTTGTGTACCACTTTTAAAAAAAGTCTTTGGTATACTTTATCTTTTCTTTTTTAAGGGATCAGAGTAGTTTGGCCTTTATGACTTTAGGATAATAGACCCTTGACTATTGTACAACCCCTTTTCCATTAAATAGCCACACCCATGGCAATTGTATGTAATTCCATATTTAATTGAGATCTTATGATTTGTTTCTATCTATTGTATGATTATTGTCCTATTTTTACCCTTTCCCGTACCCATTCTTTCCTTGTCAATCTATAAGTCAGATTGGTGATCCAAGATCACAAAACCCCCAATTACATGCATCATCCCAAGTGTGTTGTTGTGTGGATTAGTTATCACATCCCTCCCTTGTGTGTGTTGTCTAAGTATTAGTTCGCGCTCCTTATAGCATTGAATGAATACATACTTCCACTTTCCATACCCATTATCCACCACTTATCCCAGAACCACATCTTTTATCGACCTCCCTACACCATGAGCATCGGGCCACCCCGTGCATCTCACACCACATCTAGTAATCTAGTTTTAATATCCTTGTACATTATTTAGGATCCATACATTGTACTGAATGACTATTGATTAATGATAACATTCCCATGGTATTACTGCCAATCATAGGTAGATACACAATACACTATTCCATCGATACATGTTTTTCACAACCATACTTGTGTGATACAAATGACTAACATGCTCATATTATATTGATATGACTCATGTTCTCCCTTAAAAATCTGATGACATCAAAACATTACCACAATAATGCTTCCATCGAAAATTCACATATTCTAACCACATCACATCCAATTCTACAAGACTTGTTTATGCTACTCAAAAAATATAGAAGGGTCCAAAATATTTTCTCCATCTTATAAATTAATCCATAACTGGAAGAGGCTTTAAAATCCCAAATATAAACCCTACATGAATAATCCTTTAGGTAATTCCCTAAAATACTCAATCACTTTAGATCATGAAAATGTTCCACTTTGGTTACATTAAATGAATCTCCATCTCTTCATTCATTCAAGACTAAATGGGGAGAAATACTACCTCAGACTCTCTTAGAAAAAGGCTTGGTTCATGTATCCTTTTTTACATATCATTCATAACTCCAACTCTAAATCCTCTTTAATTTTCATGTCAAAATGGTAATTTTGGTCAATGTGTTTTTTCCTCCCATAGAACACCATATTTATATAAAAATTTACTAGAATTTGAATATAACATAATGAATTCAATACTCCTAGATACAACAATGTTATTTAATTGAAATCCTCATTCATTTCATTTCTTTATTTTTTTATACTCCATACACTAATTTTAAGTGGATATTTGAATCAGCAGTTTTAATATAAAAATTCAACTAATCACAATTTTAGTGAATGTAAAAAATATCTATTTTTTTCTCTTCTATTAGCTTGAGTCAGCCACAAATTTTTCATCAACATACCATTACAATGGATCATCTTCTCTAAAATAAAGATAAATATTTTTCCTTCTTTTGAGGTATTAGATTAGACACTTAATAGCTTCCTAATGATATTTCCCTTAATTAACCATATAATGGAAAACCACTCTTATTGCATGATAAATTTCTATCCAAGTGAAAACTATTTCATACAAGATACTTCCTTTTAGGGATTCATATTGTACACCTTCCATTTGTGTCACTACATCCTATTTTAGTTTGACTTTTTGTTTTGAAATTTTAAATTGACCATCATTAGGTGTTGAAAATGAATAATATCATCTCATTTGAAACAATTAAATAATCACCTGGATGTATCCTTTCTATGAAAGAACCAAATATTTAGTCTTTTGTCTCGATCAATCATCATTTATGAAATTTTATTTTTATCAATGAGATCATTCATTTAAAAATTTCCAGAAAAGTCATTCTTTATCCATTCAATCCATCTAGTTGACAGACCCACTAAAATAACATCATCAATGTATAGGAAAAAGTGATGAATTCCCTATCACTATACTCCATTTAGTAATATCAATGTTTTTAGATTCTACACCACAAAACAATCTCCAACTTGTAGGATTCAAACATATGGATCCATTTCATTCATTATTATTTCAGACCATATAGGTTTTTCTTGTGTTTTGAAACTAATTCATTATTCCCCAAATCCAAAAAAATAATAGGTTTCTTCATATAGTTATTCTTATCTAGATAACTCTAAATAAAATTCATGTTTTCAAACTTTTATCTATATGTAATCATTTGGAACAAACCACGATTAGCGTGATTTGAATGATAAAATTCTTTACTACTAGAGAAAAATATTTAATATAAATTAAGTCCCTCCTTCAACTAAGTCATCTTGACCACCAGTCATGAATTATACCTTCTACGTCAATAATATTCTTCTTTTAGCCAAAAAGCACAATTTTTTTCTAAGTTCCCTCTTATTGTGTGATACATATAATAGCTAAAAAGTGTTTTTCACATGATGTGAATCTAACTCTTCCTTCATATTGAAATATCACTTATAAAAATATAAGTAGTTTTCCAATTATTATGATTATTCTTATTCTTCCACATTCAATAAAGTAGTAAATTTATGTCATCTCCATACCATTTTTCTAATCATAGACCCATGGTTGACCAATATAGCTCTAAATGAAAATCTAATATATCAGGAACCGAGACCTCTAAAACCCTCGACCAAGATTCACTGGTTCCCAATCTTTTATGTATAAATTTCTTTTGTTTAATTATTGAACTCGGTATATTTCCCTCTAAAATTTACCCATAAATCTGTGATCTTTTGGTAGATTAATATACATCTAATTTTAATATAATTTTTTCTCCTATTAGATAATATAAATTAACTTGTATTGATGATTATTCTATACTTTCAACATTCTTCTATACAAATTTTATATCCTTCCAAAGTACTTTCCCATTAAAGAGAATATTTTTAAATTTGAAAAAATTTCTCTTCTTACCATCCTAAAATACATATCCAATGTTTTAATATCTATTTACTAGTTCGAAACATGATGTATACTTTTCTTTAGGTTTGTCTCTATCTTTTTCATCCACATAAACATAGGATAACATTTTGAAGGCTTTAAGTCGTTCTAACTATAGTGATTCACCAATCCACAATGCATCCAAACACATTCAAACCATTGGTTGTGAAGGGATACAATAAATTAGATACACTTTTGTATTCACCACTTCTACCTAAAAAACATTGTCCATTCCAATGTTTAGTGACACACTCCCTTCTCAGTCAATAAAAGTTTAATTCATTCTCTTAACTATGAAATTTTGTTTAGGAAATATCGGTGAAAAACAATTATAAAACCTAATCTGGTAAAATCTCTACCATTTTATAACCTCCATGTCATTAAATTAATTCTGGTTTCCCTTTCAGCCATAGGTTTCCACAAAAAACACTAAAAACTAAAAAAATATATTTTTTAGGATATATACCCAAAATTACATCATTGAATCGTCAATAAATTCCATAAAAAATTATATCTTCCCTGATATTTTATTGGTGAACATATGCTACCATGTATATTTAAAACCTATATCTTTAGACACATTATTCCTCTTTCAACCAAATTGAATGACACATTCGGTGGCTTTTCAATTTTAAAAATTTCACAATTTATAAAGTCTAAATGTTCGAAATTCAACATGAATATTTCCACTCAAACATTCATATTGTTTTAATTTATTTTCCCTTGTTTATAGTTCCAAAAATATTAACTTCCATTTATAGATACTATTTCAAGTGATTCCACCTCTACCCATTTTGTCAGATAAAGTGTTCCATCATTTTATACTATAGTTATAAAAAGAAAACACAAAGTGATTTTCCTTTCCATTTGAATTTTTTTCCCTATAACCATATTCATCCAACTACCCTACTAAAATAAAATTCTTATATATAATTATAATATATGTATCTTAGTTATACTCAATGAAATTACCATTCATCAACTGGATTTTCACATCTCTCATACATAAAATTTAACGAGTTTCATCATCTAGTAAATCCACTCTTATAAATATTTAAAACAAAAAATGAATCCCTTTCCAAAAGTGGAGTGGAAAGGTTCTCTAAAATTTATGATCAATGATTTCAAAAGAGTATTGAAACTCAAAATTAAATTGGCACTACTCTCAACATCTAGAATCATGGATTTCAAATCATTTTGAGTTGTTTGTCTGTAATTTCCTTTAAGCTCATAGTAATATTTCTTTAAATGAACCCTCTTACCACATTTCCAACATTCAATCCCTAGTCTAATTGATTTACCTCTACTCCTCTATCATGAATTTCATTCTTGAAAAATTTGACTTATTCAATTAGGTGAGTTCCCTATTAAATCAAAATTTAATGAATCACTTGAAAACTAAGGAATCAATATCCTATAGATCACTTCATTAAGAAAAATGTTCTATACATCTTCAAATATCTACTCTGTTTGTTCACAATAGTTTATAATTTTTGTTAACATTTCATCCCATGACTGCGGAAAAATTTTACAAACACAGTATACACCAAACATCATCCATGATAGTCACCTTCAAAAACTCATGTTAGTTCTTTATCATATTGAAATAATTCTCATAATTCACTATAGAGGTCCATTATGATAGCCTCTTATTGAATAGTCATATCTTCAAGAACACATTTTTGAGTGTTTTAATGTTATAATATATATCATCTAGTACATATATAAATTTTTTTTAGTCTTTTTATTTGGGATATTGAAGGAAACATTTGGTTCTAATGACATCCTCATCAAATATGTTTCCTTTTTGTCCAACCTTTCACAGCCTCCAATCTCTATCATATTCAAATTAACACTATTAGAATTAACTTCATTGTATTTATGAATTAATTATTACTAAAAATAAATCCCATAAAATCCAAAATATATAAAATTCAATATATTAATCCATACCCTTCTACAATCTCTTTCAGTCCTTCTGATGATAGTAATTCCCACTAAAATTAAAATCGGTATTTGAAGGACAGAATATTATATGATTTTTAGTTGAGTGACCTATTTAAACACAAAGAAACTATGATAATCTCTACTCTGATACAAATTTTTTAGAATACTACCTCAAAATTAAACCACCAGAGGTTCAGTTATAGGAATTATAATGTCAGGAATTAGCCTTGAAAAAGACTATACAAATTTATGTACCATAACTACGAATAGTGATACCACCCTAATCATAGCACAGATTTAAACATACTCAACCCTTCCCACTCACAACTCAAAAAAACATTCAATATAATAAAAAGAAAAAATAAAATTTGAACGCGATAGGTTTTACGAGGTTTGGAATTTCATCCTGCATTCACAGGAAAAAGCGTCATGATATTTGATTTCATTAGAAGAATAATGTTATAATAACTATTTCTTAAAAACCAAATAGATAAAAAAAGTCATGTAATCAAAATACGCCTAATGATGCTTTCCATCCCACCTTTTATATTGGTTCTTATCCATTTAGTTGATTTCACTGAACATCTACATTCTCGGGGACATTTACATTGCACTAAATGATTGAAAATCCCCTATATCATTCCAATATTCCAACTTTAATGATTAGTAAATTGAAATTGTACCATCAATTCAATAATTCTTCACAAAATCAATGTTTGTTGATAAAAATGAATAAAATATTCTTATTTTAGTGATCTGACTCATGTATATCATTGATCATCTAGTGATCAAACTTTATCAACACATGCTTGCATCCATGATTAATTTAATCTTCTAAACACTGAATTCTTACTAACCTTGATCAAATAAGGCCAAATAGTTTACCATAGTTTCTCTTTTTGAAAAAATCAATCATAAATTTAAATAGGATTCAAAAATACAAACAACGTATACAATGTTAGGGGAAGTTGGCACAAAACTATGTGACGTCATTAAAGGTTGTTGAGAATATAAGCAAAGTGGAATACCTATTTGCACTTCCTCAAAGATATAATTATATATAATATGTATTGCATGTGTCCAGTCTTATAAGATACAATTCGGACCCATCACACATGATCATCGTCTATGGTGTAGATCTTGATTGAGATGCATCATTTGGGAAACAATAAGTATGTATAGATAGACATAGATTTAATATCCTCTTTAAGAAGATATACCTCATATAAATGGGTTATGGAATCACGATTATATACAGGAGGATAATTTTTAATGGGATGATAATAAATGAGTGTAGTGCTTGGAGTTGTTAACTGATTATGTTTAATTATTCCACACAAGGATGAGATAATAGTGATCCAAAATTCACATACATAATATTACATCTTAATAGATGAATATGCATTACATTACAATATAATCTAGACCAAAATTGATCAATTAGAGTTTTTATAGTCTTAGATAAATAAACAACTTGTTAATAAGTGTGTTGTATCATCTCCCACTAAGTTCTTCATATCAATAACCCTAATTAGACATATAATACAAAATAACTTTATTCATACCTTTGAGAAGGTTAAAATAAGATAGGGGGATCTTAGATGCTTTGTAAGGGTTATAAAGGTAGATATTGACATAATGAGAGTATGTTTATGATAACAAGATGATAACATATATAAAATATACTCTATATATCATAGATTATTAACATGATTCATGGAAAAATAATTATTGTTCAAAAGATATTAATCATAATAGAATCAATGAACAAGATCCCTGAGAACACAACATTTTCAAAATGTAATGATTTTTGGTATACACAGAATCACATAAAATCATTTCTATTATAGTCATGGATCATTTCCAAAACTATAATATTGGAATGGTTTTACTCCCCAAACCATCATAGTAGTCAAGTTTCACTCCCAAAACTATCATAGTGGAAAAAGTACCTTATTTAACTAGGTTCACTACTCATTCAGGTCATTTTTATTTCATAAGACAACAATATTTACACAATACATTGGATGGTGATATTGGTCCCACCAATCACAAAATGAAATTCATATATATGTGTTCTATAAGATCATAAAACATTCATCATATCAGGATCCATGAAAATTAATTTGTTACCTAAACATTTCATCATATTATATCTTATGAAAAAAAATTCATATCCATTTCACCATTTCATCACAGCATAACTAGTGGAAACAAAATTAGGTTTCATAATCATTTTATCATGGTATAACCCATGGAAGAGAAATGGGTTTCACAAAATTATTTTCATCATAAAAATGAAAAATTAATATAAGGAACAATAATGGAATACATGTATCATATCCACATTGAATCTTAATTAAAATAAAAGTTTTTCATCTTATGTGGAAAATTATTTTGAAATATCACTTGGAACATTTCTAGAGGAAAATAGTTGTTCCACTTTGAAAATAACCTTTTGAAACCAAAAAATCATACAAAAATTCAAAATATTTTTCATTGAAAATAAATTTGGAATCATATAAATGATTATTTAATTCATCGATTGGTCATGCTGGTGGAAAATTCAACTCATGTTTTACCTATTTGAAATAAATATTCCAATCACATTTTTTTTAAACGTCAAAATCTCCTCATTCAAAAAAAATGACCAGAAGATTCCTCTTAAACCATTTTTTATAGAGTAAAAAAATGTTATAAAATAAATTAAAAGATATTTTAGAGTAGTAAAAATTTAACAACAATTATAGAAACATGGATGTGGAAGAAAAAGGATTTTCGACCAAAGAGAGAAGTAATTCAAGTACTTCATTAAAAATAATCTTCTTCTTTCATGAGTTCTTAAAGGAAGGGAAATGAAAATAAAACATTGTATTTCAAGAAACAACTAAATTATAATAAAATAATTGAGTTCCTTCGGAGATAAGTCATAATATATCAAAATCAGAAGCGTAAACATGAGAAATCCCAATAAAAGATGAGATTGTATCAAAAATCCTTACCACATTGGTACCTTTTGAATAATATGTCCAATGATAGAATAAAATTAACTGAAACATAAAATATCATGATAATAAATTAATTAATTATTTTACTTGTAAAATGGTCTGTATATACACCTTATAAAATAATATTGGTTCATAACATAGCGCCTGTCCCAATGAAGAAAATTTGAAACAAAAATCTCTTACCACTTCGGTAACTTTTGAATCATAAGCCACATTAAAAAATTACATTACATTAAGCATAAAACATCCTTAAAATAAACAAATTCATGATATTACATATCAATGTTCCTGTATATACACCTCAAAAAATATGATTTATGCACAACATGATGTATGCCCCAAAGAAGACAAATTAAGATAAAAAATATTACCTTAAGACTCAAATCCCTTTATACATGTTCGAAACACCAATGTAATAAATATAGGTTTATTATATATCTATAATATAACCTTAATAGTATTTATTGTACCATATATAATTTATATATGACATTTTTTACCCATTTATTAACCACTCCTTGTTCGAATCAAGATTCAGGTAATAACAATATTCTTTTTTATATATGTTTCTGTTTGGTGTTTTTGGTTTTTTCATTTTGATCATGGTTTTATACTATATAGAATTTTACCAAGATATATATATCATATATATTCATTATATATTTATTTATTGTATTAAATTTAATATATATATATATATAGTGAATTACACCGTTCTTAGAGACGGTAGGCCATATCTATGCATGGGCGTTGTTTCCATTTTCTCAATGGATGAATATAAGGGAAGCTAAATCAAATATTATATTTATTGAAAAAATTTGATGAACCATATATAAAATATATTAATTAAATTTATCCTTTTTACCATGCATGTAAAACTTTATAGAAAAATGAATGACATCACTTCTTAAGGCAGTAGTCTAACGTACACACAAGTGATGTTATCGTAATCCCACGGAATGAAAAGTTAGAAGGTATATATGATACTATAATTATATAAGTATAATTATATCATTAGTATAATATATAATCATTAAATCCATCATTATATCTACACGTGAGAGGTGGTAGTGGAAAAAAATAAAATTAGTTTGTGAGGTGATAGTCCCTTGTACAAAAGATCGACGGTTTCGTTTCAAATTTATTAGAAGAGGATATATATTTAGGTCATTAAATTAGCATAATAAAATTTAATTATGGGGTAGATAATTTTTTTATTATATTATCATACTAGGATAATATTTTAAGTATGTGTAATAATAAATAAATTAAAATCATATGTTTTATAATTTTACCTCCTCTTTGGAGAACCTCTTTAGGTTTATACCTATAGCCTTAAAATGAGGGTTTCAAAATCAAAATAATTACATTAGGGTATGGAGAGATAATTGAGTATGATATATTGGTAGGTACTTTCATAAAAAATGGTTTTGTAATTTGGATGAGGATAGGATAGGGGTGACCGTTTATAAGTGGGGGAGTAGATGTACTTTTAATTTTTTTTATAAATAAAGTGTTCCCACATTTTTTACATTAATAAAGGAAAAAAAATTGTTCATTATATAACATTATAAGATAAATGGTATAAATATTTCCATAAAATTTATGTTGGACAAGTTTATAATCCTTTTTACAACTTCTATTTTATTTTTACCCTTGTTAAACCTGTTTTAATCATGACCATGGTATTTAATTTTTACTACTTTTATTATTCATTTTGGTAAAATTTTAAGGTTAAATTATAATATAAAATTTAATTTAATTTTCCCAAATATATAATATAATTTTAAAATTTAAATTATTAAAATTTTCAAATTTTAATTTTAAATTTAACCTGTAGACGTGATGAAAACGCAGTTTTCCAAAGAGAAATGATTCAAAAGTTGAAAAAATATTTACATAAAATTTAAATATGAAATTCATTACAGTGACATAAATTGTATTAATTAAAATTTAATTGAGATAATTTTACTTTAAATCAATCTTAAATAAGAATTTACCATTATAAAACAAATGAAAACAAAATTTTTAATAAAAACTAGTATTTTTTCCCATTCACCCAAAAATTAATAATTTTAGAAAATTACCAAAACATAAATCTTATATAATTTTCAGTTGTAGTTTTTAAAAATAATGTTTATTTTTTAAAATAAATTTTTTAAAATTGGAACATTTTATTTTTTTTAATTTTTTGAAAAACGCAATAATAACATTTTATATAAAATGGTATTTTCGAAACATCTATAGAATTTACTAAAAAACAATTTATTTTTTATAAATACCCTCCCTTTATATAAAACCATTATAATTAATATTTAAAAATTTATTATTCTTATTCGTACTACCTGGTTTAATGGCTATATTATGATGATCTTATTTAAATAATAATATTAATAATATATAATGGTTCTTTAAAAACACAGTGTTGTGTGTTACACAAGCTATTGAATAAATTTAATTTATACAAAAATATATTTCACAAAAAATTAGGGTGTTAGGTTTTCCCCTATTAAAATAAATTTCTCCCTAAAAAACATCACTCTGATAAAAACAAATGAGGATACTTTTACCTTGTCATATCATCATGTTCCCGCATAGCTTCTCCAAGATTGGGTTTTCCCCACAAAACATTGACTAGGTGAGTGGTATTGTTTCACTGAATATTCTCCCTAAAATTCGTAATATCTATTGGTATTTTCTCATTATAAAAATAATGTTCTCTTGGTATGATCATTCAGTTCAGAAATGTGAGGGATCAGGTGTGTACTTCCTTAGTATAGGTACATGGAACGCATCATGGACTTGGGAGTAGTTTGGTGGAAGTTTCAATTGATAAGTTAACATACAGATACGATGAAGAATCTCAAAGAGACCCATATATCAAGCTCTTACTTTTTTTATCGTAAATCTCAAAACCGTGTTCCATGGAGAAATTATTAGAAACACCTTTTCACCAATATCAAGTTCCAGATCATGCCGACAATTTTCAAAATAACTATTCTGCAAACTTTGTATCAAATTTATATGATTTTGAATGTATATAACCATATATACCACTTCTTAATCTATCTATGGTCCCAATACCAATATTTCTCTGGCATAGTCACATTCCATTGTAGCTCAAAACATATTTCCATAGAGGGAATCATAAGTATCCATTTGAATTCATTATTGAAAACAATTGTTGTATGAAAATGTGACTAGAGGATGGTGTTAATCCCTAAAACCATTTAAATCCATATAACAACATCTCAAAATATCCTCTATGGTTTTAATAGTTATATATAACTAATTAACTATATTTGGATGATAAATATTACAGAAACTCAACTCTATGTCAAGAGAGTGCTAAATACTTCTCTAGGACATCGAGGTAAACCTAAAATCCTAATCAAATACAATTGAATGTGGTATACCATGAAACCTTACAACTTCATTAATTTATAATCTTGAAAGATGTAATAGGGAGAAATATTATCTAATATTGTTGAATTTTGATGAATCTTTATGTATATAGACTACAAATAATATAGTATTATTCTTTTAGATGATTTTTGAGTCCAATGACAAAATCCATGGTGACGTTTTCCCATTTCCATTATGGTATGGGTAGTAGTTGTAACATCCCTATGGAATTATTTCACTTATACATAACTTTCTAACATACCAAGAATTTATATACAAACATTAATATATATCCCTTCATTCCAAACCATTAAAAAATAATCTTTCAAATCACTATACATCTTTTTACTTCTAGGATGAATAAGGAATGAAGAACTATAAACTTCTCTAAAAGGCCTTTCTTAAAATCTTGTATGGATTGAATGTATACAAGGTTATTGAACCTTATCATTCCAATATGATGAAGTATAAACTCATGAACATTTATTTCCTTCCATTTCATCTCCATATCATCCATCTATACAACTTTTATCATCACATGGATAGATGGTTGAACACTTATTTGAGAAATATAATATTTCTCCCCTTCTATCAGGATTTCAATATTTATCCCTTACTAATCCATAAATACTGGATCATTTCATATCTTAATAAAAAAGAATATAGTATTATCATGTTTATTAAAATAATAATAAACCTTATTCAATTTCCAAGTGTGGTAATGTATTGAGAAATCATAATCTTTAATGAGCTCAAACCATCTTCTCTGACCCATATTTAACTTCTTCTGTGTGAATATATACTCCAAATTTTTTTGATAGATTTATATATCTCACTTTTATCCATTAAGATAATACCCTCATATCTTTAATGAAAAATTTGCTAAATCTAACTCTAAATCATGAGTTGGTCAATTTTTCTCATGAACCTTCAATTTTCATGTGGCATAATATTTAAACAAGACATTCTACCAATGAATTCATCTCAATGCCTTCTTGGATTCATCACTATATATTTTAAACCATTATATACTAAAGGGTAATGTAAGAACATGTTATATTACTAATATACAATTCATTTCCTTGAAATATTCATCACATTCATCTGTTTAGAAGAAACTTTTCCCACATCCCGGTTAACTTGGTGAGTAGATTTGATAGTAATAAGAAATTGTCCAATAATCTTCGACAACAACCATCCAGACTAAGAAAAATATGGATCTCAGTCATCATGTTTGGTCTAGGATAATGTTTAATAGCCTCCATCTTTAATGAATCTACTTATATACCCTCTCGTGAGGTTTTATGAACCAAAATTGAAATATTTTATAGAACAAATTCACACTTTTTAAATTTTTTAAACATTATTTCCTTCCATAGAGAATTTACTACAATTCTGAATTGATATTCACTCTCTTCCTTTCTCTTTAAATAGATGATAACATCAACTATAAGTACTACAAAAAATAGATCAATGTATTCTCTAAATACTCTAATCATTCAACCCATGAATATATTGGGTGAATTAGTAAGACCAAATAGAATCTCCATAAACTCATAGTATCCATAACTTGTATGAAATGTTTTTATCAATATATCCTCATTATTGACCCTTAATTAATGATATTATAAATGAAGTTCAGTATTTGGAAAATCATCATATCCATGAATTTGATCCAATAGGTCATCAATATGGGGAAGATGATATTGGTTCTTGGTCATGATCTCGTTCAAATCTGGATAATCAATAAAGAGCCTCATCGATCTATCTTTCCTTTTAACAAATAGAAAACGGTTCACCCAAAGATGACACACTATGATAAATGATTTTTTTTCAAGGTTTTTTGGGGTTTCTTCTTCAATTCCGATAACTCAATCTGGGTCATTTTAAGGGCATCCAAAATTGATTAATAGTAGATGTAAGGGAATATAATTTTGATCCACCCCACCACCGCTAATAATACATGTGTTTTAAATATTTTATTCCCTTAACCTCTTAGGATACATACTTTGACTGTTATTTTTACCATGATAACTATTTTTTTACATATGTAATTTTTCCAATAATTCTAAAAATAAAGTGATACTTAATCAATAATTTGTACCCACGGATTCTAAATACGATATTAAATATATCAAATAGAAATCTTATGTGTGTCTATAAGTTAACTTTTATAGAAATGTAATGTGAAAAATCTATTTTAAACAAAAACATAGTAATTTATTTTTAATATTTTTTCAAAATGTAATGAAAAATATTATGTTTAACTTATCACATAACATTAATCATTCTAATTAAAAAAATATTTGATCCATTTTATCATATTAAAATTCTATAAGTGGTAGAATTTAATTTAAAATTAAACCCGCATATGCAATGAAAAATGATTTTCCAAGGAAAAGCAATTATTAAGTATAAAAAGTTATTATATCAAAAAATAAATGTAAAATTCATTTAAATTAAATAAAATGGATTACTAAAAATATTATTGAACATTGTTTTCATTTATAACCATATAAAACAAATTCTTACATTGTAAATACAATAAAAGAAAATGTAATTTTTAATAAAATTCAATATTTTTTGTATTTCTCAATAAAATTATTTTCAGAAATTACCGAAAAAATTCCTTCAATAATACATTTCTCACATTTTGATTTTAAAAATTAATTTCATTTTTTAATGTAAATTTTCAAAAATTGAAAACAAATTAAAATTACTTCCCAAAACGGGATGAATATGATTTTTAAAAAATAATGTTTTTATGAAAAAAATGGATTAATTATTATCTGATGCCTAGAAAAAATATTAGATTAATTAAAAAACCATTTTATTGAATATATAATATAAAAAATTTATTAAATTGATTGAAAAATATATAATTATTTAATTTATTAGTATAAAAATGTGTTCTGTGCATAAAATAGTTTTTTTTTAAATATTTCTTATACCTTCAAATGATTTTTTATCTTCATTTATTATCAATTGATAAAAAATAGATTAAATTTATAAATTCATAAACCATATAATTTTCATAATTTATCTATTACTATTCATACCCATCAATTTTACATCTTGGTTATAATGATATACTATATTATGGTTCATTTAGACTCGGGGTTACGTGTGTCGCAAGCTATGAGTGAAATTAAATTTAGTTAAAACAATTTATAAAATCTTAAGGTGACACATTATACCCCCTTAAAAATAAAATTTTCATAAAAATTACCTCATTCTGATGAAAATAAATTATGACAATTCTTCCTCATCACATTCTCGATTTCCCAAAAATCTTATTTATATTTCTGATTCCTCTAGAGAACTATAACTGGATGAGTAGCCTTGTTCTGTAGCACTTTATCGGTACAATATATGATATCTACTAGTTTTTCATCATAGGAAATATCATTCACTATTGGAATGACCTCATATTTCATCATATGTGGAGGATTAGGTATGAACTTCCTCATGAGAGATATATGGAACACATTAAGAACCTAAGAGAGTTGTAGTGTAATTACCAAGAGATAAGCTATCACCCCTACTCAATTAAGAATATCATTGGGGTCAATATACCGAGGTATTAGATTTTCATTATTCTTAAATATCATAACCTTTTTCCTTTAATAGATTCATTTAAACAATTTTCCACAAAAATTGAAATCCATATCTCATTAATGATTATCTGTATAACATTTCAATTAACTTGGAGCTACCAGGACATGTAATTGAATGATTGTTACTTTATTTATCATTTCTTGGGCTATCTCATGCTGCAATTTTTTTCGTTCCCCAAATTCATCCCAATGTGTTGTAGTTCTATATTTATTTCTATATCAGGATTCATAAGGATCCATTGAGTGTGAAATTGAATGTTATTATTTTACAAAAACTTGACCAGAGGATGGAATTGTTTCCAAACACCTTTAAAATCCATAGATCCAGATCTCAAAATAATCTATAGGGTTTGAATGGTTATATTAGATTGTCCATCTTTATAAGGGTGATAAGAAGTGCTCAGTCTTAACTATATATTGAGATCCTACTAAACACTCCTCCATAACATCGAGGTAATGCTCGGATCTCAGTCATATACAATATAATGTGTCAATCCGTGAGACCATACCACATCCTTATAATATGTCCTAGAAAAATGATCTAGAGTGAAATGTTATCTGATATAAATGATGTGTACTAAAATTATATAGTGATCATTTCACGATTCATGTTGTGATAGTGTGAGTAAAATAGGGGAAATTTGAATTTCCAATCTCATGTGGTTTTCAAGGAGAAAATTGTAATTTATCCTATCTTAAGATCTTGGATAATTTTTTTGACCACTCTATTAGTCTTATAATAAGATTTTTATCCAAGTAAAAGAGTTTGGTTTAATTCAAATCCATTCCAATTTTGGCGGAATATTTATTATTTATTTAATTAAATATTATTTATTCATGCATATTTGTTTGGTGATATCTTATATTCAGGGATTTGGAAAGGAATTATTACATTACGATAGAGTTTGGAATGGGTGGATTTTCATAGTAATGTAAAAACATTACATCATTTGTCAGGGAAAGTTTGGGCTCCCATTTCTTCACATTATTCTCTTTCTTTTTCATTTTCTTCCTTTTTCTTTCATTCCACCTTTTTCTTCTATTTTCTCTTTTTACACATTTTTCTTCATGCATACTCCCCTCCCATGGGTCATTTATTATAAAAATAGAGGATAAGAAGAGAGGGTAGAGAGGTAGAGAGAGAGGGAGAAGGAGGTCCCACCACAGATCATGGATCAATCTGAATCATCATGTTGTAGTTGTGAGTTATGAATTAGACAAAATATTCAATGGTTTCCACTCATATTTAGTAAGTCTTATGTTTTTCACCATAAATCCCAATATTGTAGCCATTTATAATTCTTTGTATTATTTTTTTTTGGGGTTCCTTGAGACCCGTAAACGGTCAATCTAGTGGTTATGGGAGCCATTTGGGAGTTTTATAAGGGCCAAAGTGATTTCTGTTTGAGAAATCCCAATCACATGGAAAATGGTTTGATGAATACTCATTTTTTGTTCTTCCTATTTTGTGACTATAACATTTTAGAATTAAACTCCATGTACCTCAATTATATTCCAATTAGTAGTTATTTTAAATGTAACTGGCCATGTGTCCTTGTACATTGGCCAAAAGAGTTTGAGGAACTACATGTTGTGTTTCATGGGAACACATCATGTAGTGGGACTTGGCCATATAGCTAGGTACTTAGTAAGAAAACTACTGTAAGGGGTACATGGTCATGTGATAGTACACCTGAAGAACCCATGTATCCCCTAGACTTGTAATAGTATAGGGTACAGACCCCATGTGAGTTGTGATTGTGTATTAGTACATAGATAGATTTCATGTCTTCTCTGTCCATGTATAGGTACATGGTCAATTGAAAAATTGGGAATACACTACTTGTACTCATAAGTTCACACAATGTACTTATTCTAGTAAGGGGTTTTGGGTGTCCTCATGCCCCAAAGAGAGAATTAGTCTTATGAGTAGTCCATTCCAAGTGTTTTTTAACATAAATTATGATAGTTTAATCAATTTGGTGTTTAGGGTCCATCTTGATGGTGTTTTTTACTTATAGAGTTTAGGGGAGGATTTATTTTAGGTTACTAATATTGAATTCTTCCTTGGTATGGGTTGCACGTTTTGAGGTCCACGTGAGGTTATGAGATTATCGATCACATTGGATTGAGGATTCCAGGTGAGGATTCTTTAGGTTCTATAGAAATCTTCTAGGAGGTAGATTGATTTTATTTTTGGATAGTATTTTTAGTTTTCTTGTTGGATGTTTGGATCTATTTTCTAAAGGTCGGGACTAGTATGAACATTTGGAATGGGTTGAAATTTTGGGATGATGGGTATGGCTAGGTGCTGAAGAGTAGACATTGAGATAGGTATGAGGGGCATATTAAAGGATTTTCCTTGGGGGAGATTTTTTATTTTAGGTTTCACTTTAGGGGGTGGTGTGGCTTGAGGGATCCCAATTGGGTGGTGAGGATGGAGGTTTCCCATACGTGATGGTGTTATTTAGGCTTTGATTTTTTATACTGGTTTTGGTATCTATTTTGGGTCTTGGAATTAGTGTTGGTTTTCCTATATCAACCTCGTGAATGGTATCCTACCTAATATGATGGTTTTGGGAGTAGGGAGGGTTCCAGTGTTTGTTGTAATGTTAGGTGGTTCATGCTTGTATCATCAATTATGTTTGGAAAGTTCATGTGTTAGTTGAACTCGGTGATTTTTACTTTGGATTGAAGGATTTAGGATGTTTTTATTTAGTACATGATGAGAGATGAAGCTGTTGGGATATTACTAGAATGGGAATTGGACTCTAAATTGACTTGATTTCTCTCCTCTATTAGCTAGATAATGTGAGTTGAGGATAGGTAGATAATGGATGATCTATAGGAGTGATTTTACTTTATATTAGCTTCAAACCCTAGCTATGGTTAGTTGTAATATGAGGCTATTACACTCCATGTCATGGTTTATATGATTTTGTGGCCAAATAAGGTCTCCTAGTGATTCGCTGACATATTCATTGTTCTTTAGTCAGATTAATTAGACTTTTGGGACATGGTAGTATACTCTAAAGGTCAACAAATATTCCCTACCACTAGGTTAGATCATTCTATTAGAGTCTTAATGCCTAGTTGATCTTCTTCACTATTTTAGACCCTCAGGTTAGACATTCTATCGTCTTTTTGTGGTGGGCTTCAGATCTCCATCTTAATCAAGAAGGCATGATTAAGGTGGTGGTTGTGTGAAACATGATTCATAATTCCCCTGGATGGGACCCGAACAAGGATAGATTAACCTTGAGTGGTATTCTCAAACCTAGGATTTTTGGTTTCCTATTTTTATCACTTTTGTTTTCTTCTTTTCTATGCATGTAGTCATGTTTGGATACGCTGAACATGATGTGTGTTTCATGCACATATTATGATGGTAGATGTTTGGGAAATAGTTGGGTGTGTCCTAATGAAATGTGTCTCTCACCCCTATATATTCACCTTGGTGTACTTATAACATGTATTTCTACTTTTGGTTCAAGCATTAGATTGTGTTGATTAGAAAGAGGTCAAGTGCTACATGATCAAACAAATCTACTTGTGTGGAGTCTGAGATTCATGCTGGAGCTGTTCAACCATCATGGATATTGGGTATGTTGTTTATCTCATAATTGAAGCAGTGCATTGTGTATTTATTATATTTTATTTTATTTTTCATCAGGTCGGACCCATGGATAAACAAATTTTTATGCTTTTCTAGAGTCTATATAATACATTAAATTTTTCATAGAATGTTTCTATTTTAGTTATTAATTTATTATAATCCCTCTAATGTTCATGGATTTCTATACATTTTGTTTATTTATATTGTTATTTCACTCTAATCTGAGGGATAATTCTCCTCGATATATCCTTTTAGGCCCTCGATGTTAGTCGTCAACCATTGGAGAACAAGGACATTCACATTGTCATTATTGGAAGACACATCAAGAGATAGGATGGGATGACCTTGGATGATTCATGTTGAAATTATATCAGATCATTCTTCTCATTTTCCATAATAATTTTGATGCCTCTGAATAGGATGTCAAAGAATTTGTTTTAGATTTTAATGGATATTAAGTTGGTTCATCATAAACACTTATTGTAGTTTTAATTCCATGCTTCAAGTTTTATGGGACTTTTTTCTTCGTTTTCATTGTTATAGATGTGTGATTTTTACATCGAGTGATGAAATTTTGATTGTGGAATTTATATTTTATAGTTATTGGATATTTTCTTGGTGGAAGGAGGCATGTGATCATGAATCATGATAGTCATGTTGGATTCTTAGGGAATTTTTCTAACTATGTATGTTTTAATTGATGATGGAGGTTCAACTTTTTACAGTGTCAACAAGTTTCCACACAATGTTTCCTCATATAATTACTTGGTGTCATTCTAATCAAATGAACCGAGGTTATTTTCCTTCTGATGAAAGGTCATGTGGATCTTTTGGGGAATTCATTTTTTAGATAAATTTATTGTCCCTTCATTGAGGGATGCATGAGAACCCTTGGGGTCGATGTGGGATTTGGGATGCCCTATTGGTGGTCATTATCTCAACGAAAAAATGATGACTAATAGATACATGGATCAGGATTCATATACCCTATGGTTGTGGTGGTCTTGTGAATTAATGTGGTGAGGAAAAGTCTGCCTTAGGTTTATATACTAGCTCACAGGGTGTACTTGTGTTTTCTTAGTTGGTTTGGTCGAGTGGAAAAAATTCATGGGATTTATAGAAATATTTTTTTTTATTTGGGTATCATAGTGATAGTTTTGTTGGGATTTCATGGTTTTGGATTGATTCGTGTGTTTATGGGTCTCATGTGGTAGATCTTTTAATGTGTTATATGCCTTGTTTTTTAAGAAGAGTATCAAGGCTACTCCGGTTTTTTGGAACTAACCTATGTGAGGGGTCTGGTAAATGGGTTTAAGTGCATTATTCTATGGTTATTAGGTTGTGTCATCTTTGATAATTATATTATGTGAGAAATATTTTAGATAATCACACTACCTTAAGGTGGAGATTGGTGGTTAGTGTGGCTTTTGGGTAAGAACCCTTGTTAAGTGAAGGTATATGCACAGAAGTTTGTCTTAGATTTTATAGGTTGATGAAGTTTTAATTTGAGGAGTGGTGTGACGGAATCCTAAGAGTGATTAGTGAACAATAGGGGAGTAGTGGTTGTTTCTTTTTTTTAAAAATGGTTTTTCATTATTGGGGATATCATTCTTGGTGAGTTGGTAATTGGAGGCGATTAGAGTTTGGAGTCAGTGCTCTAATGTGAGTAGGTTGGCCTTGTCAATCTATTTTATTCGGTAGTTCATAGACTATGAGCCAATATTTTTGGTGTTTGATTATGAGGTGATGATATGGATACTTCTATTTTAGGGAGCATCAGATTGGTTGTGGTAGAATTTCAATCATTCTAGGAGTGTCTTGGGCATTGTGAGACTAGTCGGTAGACGGTCATGGATGTGTTATAAGAGTTGGTGTTCAAGGTCAATTATGACAACTGAATAACCATGGAGGCTTCTCAGGCATAGGAATCATTTATTGTGGGGTTATTTTCATGAAATATTTCATGGAGACACTCTATCCATGCATGTTCATTCAGTGATATAGTCTATTTATCCATGCATTTTCATTCAGTGATATAGTCTATTTGAGGGTTCATATTTGAATTATGACATTTTGGTTGAGTCTAGGTTGGGGTTTTTCCAAGGTGAGGATTAACCTTATTCCAGGCATTAGGGCCGAGTCATGCTCCCTTCTCTTCTCTTTCTTCATTCTCTTCTTATCTTTTATTTTTAATTCTTTTATCCTTTTTCATAACTTTTCACTTTGCCCGATTTTTCTTTAAGAGTATAAAACACCCATGGGGTATTTATTATATTAAGGTTTGACAGGTAGATAGGGGATACAATGGTAGACATATGAAGAAGATGGTGCCTCCTCAAAACTTTGGTTGTGTTGGATCACTGTACGGTAGCTGTGTGTCATGGAATCGAATAATGCTTCAGCAGTTTCCACCTAAAAATACGCTCTTTTTAGTTTTTCTTAGTAAATCCATTTATTTTTGCTGTATTTTAGTTCTTATCTTGTTTATGTGTTGTTGGGGAACCATAGAGAGTCAATTTTGGTGGTTTTGGGAGTAATCATGGGTTTCAAAGGTTTTGAATGGATTTTTGTTTGGGAAATTCCTATCACATTTTGTGTATTTTGATAAAAAATAATCATTTTTTCTTCCTATTTAGGGAAGATGATATTTTATAAGTACACACCATGATGTAGTTCTTGGCCAAGTACCTATCCAACTTTTCATGTACATGGTTAGTTAATGTTTTGGGATATTCATATCATGTGCCAGTAGTATACACTGTGTAGTGGGACATGTCATGTAGTCGGATGCTTGGGAAGACACTCTATGTGAGGGGTACATTGTCCTATTTTAGTACATGGGAAAACCCATGTACTCCCTAGAAATTTAATTATACAAGGGCAAAGCCCATGTGAGCCATGGTCATCTACTAGTACATAGGTAGACCTTGGGTGTGCTCTCGGCGTGTATAAATACATGGATATGTTTACATTTGGGTTTACACACAATATACTCAGAAGTAAACATCATGTATATCTTCCATAAAGTGGTTTTGGGTGGCTTCATTCCCCCAGAGTCAAAATTGGACTAGTGAGTACTCCATTCTGATTATTCTTTCTCATATATCGTGATGGTTGAATCCTTTCTACATTTAATCTTGGTATATATTATTTTTGTGAATAATATAGCTTGGAGGGAGTATTTGTTTGAATTTGGTCATCAAGAATACTTATAGGGGTTTGGTTTTGAATTGTGTTGTTCTGGAAAGGATCTTCACTTTTTGATCACCACATCAAGTGGATTATAGATGATGTTGCTTGAGTTTTTTTGGACAGATTTTGAGAGGCAGGATCAAGTGTCTTCTTTGACAGTACTATTAGTTTTGTATCTTGGTGTTTGGATCCAGACACCAGATATCAGTATTGGTAGGAGACTTTAGGATGGGTCAACATCATGGGATATTGGGTACAATTGGATTCCATTTATAATAGATTGATATTATTCTAAGAGACCTGTATTAGGATTGATTGTGAGGGTGTGGTATTGTATGATGCTTCCCTTCTGGGTGTGTAATGGCTTGAGGGTTCCCTTTTATGGGGTATGAATTGGGGTTTTTTCTTGGAAGGTGATCTTCATGATATGATATGTGAGACCAGTTGTGGTTTCATTTGTCAGGATTTGATAGAGGTTTGGTTTTGTTAGAGGAGCATCATGTATTTTTTTTATCCATGTTAGGGTTTTCAAGAACACGGATGGTGCATATTCTTATTGTCATGTGATGGGGTTGGTGTCTATATATGTATTTCTGATTAGTGGGTCCTGGTTTTATCCCACCCTATTGTTTGATCTTGTGGTCTTGGAGGTTTGAGGTTTTTGTTGTTCAGGACGGGATGAAAGATCATACCACTATGATATTAATAGATTGTGCATTTTCCATGAGATTAACTCGTTTTCTATCCTTTGTGGGATGTTTTGAATGAAAAATGGATAGGAATATAATATATGATTCGAATGAGTGTGACCTTCTTATTATAGATTTTTTCTCGAAATATGGTTTTAGGTATGGGGAGGATATTACACTCTTTTTACTAGTTAATTTGATTTTAGGGCCTAATCAGGTAGCCCAAAGATGCACTGACAAGTTTATTATCACTCATTTGGTTATAGAGGAATTTTGAGTGATGTCTTATACTCCTAATTTCTATAGTGATTCATTATCCCCAGTTCAGATAATTCCATTGGAGACTTAGAGAACAATAGATTCAAATTATTATTTTAGATTACTGGGATGATATCCAATGGTATGGAATTAATTCATGTCCTTATGGTGGATTTTTTATCTCCTTCTTGATCAATTGGACATGCTTTATATGGTGGATATTTGATCCATGTTTCATAATTCCTCTAGTTGGGGAATGTTCAATGGTATATTTTCCTTGAGTGTCATGATAGAACTCATGGTTTTCAATTTTATTTTTTATCCCTTATTTTATTTTCTATATTTTGTTTTATTATGTTTTTAGGATGATTCATTGAGGCTATAAGTGATGGGTGTTTAATATAAATTTTGATACAGTAGATGTTAGGACTACTGTTGGGGGTGGCCTAATTTTTTTTGTTTCTCACCCCCTGTATGTACGCCTCGGTGCACATGTTGACCTTATGTCTTATTTTTGGTTGAGAAGAGAATGTAGTGTATCAGCTGAATTCCTTGTGCTTCATGATTGAGATGTTCTAATCATTTGGATTCTGAGGTTCATGTTGGTGGTGTTCAACAAAAATGGAGGTTGGGTATGTGGTTTGGCTTGAATAAGAAATAGATACTTCTTTATTAATTTTATTTTATTTTATTTTTCATGTGATCGGCCTAGTAGGAGGGTAGGGTTGAATGATAAATTTGAGTTTGTGTACTATAATACAACTATCATATCATGTTTATGTTTTATTTATTTATTTATTATGTTCACTAAAATGTTCATGAATGTGTATGTGTTTAGATTATTTCTACTATTATTGGACTCTGATAAAATTGAAGAGTCTTCTCACTATATCCTTTCAGTCCATTTCCATTAATCGAAGGCCTCTAGCTTTCTAATATGTGTTCTTGAGGCATTACTACGAGTCATATTGGTTAATATGTAAGTTAGGCCTTGGATAATTCTTGAAAAAATAGTATCAGAGAATAATTTTTATTTTAATTACAATTTTGTAATCTAGAATATAGACGATCTATGAATGTTTCAGATATTGAGATGGATATCGGGATGGTGTTTCATGAAATCATGTTTCAATTGGAAGTCTAGGTATCCATGGTTTTGGTATTTTTTTGGTATTTAATATTATATTTGTTTGGTTTTCACCAAGATTTATGCACTTGTGTATGTGGATTTCATGGTTTATGAGTTGATAGATATTGTCCATAAGGAAAGAGGCCCATATTCATACATCATTATAGGTGTGTAGGATCCCCATTACATTTACTCACTATGCATTTTTTTCTAATGATGGATGTTCAGTTGTTTAAAGTCTCAACAACTGATCATACAATGATTCCCTATATAATTACTTGGTGGAAATTATACTTCAATGAACAATGATTACTTTCCTTTTGATAAATTTTCATTTAGATCCTTGGTAGATCTCATCTCCAGTGATTGAGATACAATCCATTTTTCAAGAGATGTATGGGAACCCTTGGGTGTTGGTGTGGGCTTTGAGATTCCCTATTTGTGGTGGTTGTCTCAATGAAGGAAAGGATTCTCAATATATGGTTGGATCATGCTCTATTTATGTAACACCCTAAGATTTTATAGTATGTCTCTTCTTAAATAAATTCATTTTCTTCAATAGATTTCATTGAACGCAACACCGATTTCGAGTGCGCTATGACCTATCAAACTAGAAATTTTAAAAAGCGATTATGAAAAGTATTAACCACATTATAAAATTTATACGTTTTATTTTTCAGAATATATTTCATTTTTTAATTTGGAATATCAAAATTATCATAGCATAAATTTTTGATATGATTCTGAAAAGGTTCAATTTTTATGAATAGTAAAAACACTACATTGTTTTTAGAAACTAACTTTTTCGTTTAAATAATTATTTTAAATTAAATTTATTTAAAAGTAAAAATAGATAAATAATATTTATATTTACCAAATTTAGTTCATTGGAATAATTTTATAATATAATTATATATAATTTTTTTTGAACTTTTGAACATCTATTTTACCCATCTTCTAGCCATATCTACTAGATTATCATTAAACTTAACTTTACTACATTTGTGAATTTAATTTTGAAAAATTAATATAAATATATTTATTTAATATTATATTTTTGATGTAATAATTTCAAATTAATTTTTATTGTAATAATAACTTTTAAAAAAATTATTTATTTACCACAGTTAAGGGTTAATTAGGTAATTAATGGTAAAAAAAATTATAAAATATTATCATAAATTTACCCTTAAATTTGTCCTAATTTTATCGGATAAGTATTTTTAGACCAAAATGAACCTTAGTTATAAAATATTATTCTTTTATGCCGGTTTGGTTAGATTAGGAAATTTATTATATTTTCATTTAAAGAAGTGTTCAAAATGTGATATTCATATTTTAATAGCTATATCATTTTTAATATGAGGATATATAAGTAATATGGTCAAACATAAAAAATCAGTAGGAATATAAAATGTTTATCTACATCATGGAAATTTATTTATCATTCTAGAAAATCTATAATTAAGTTAAATGGTGACACAACTATGAAGAAATAATTGATTTATTAAATAAAGAATCAAATAAATGGTATTAATAATATTAAAATAAATATCATTTGAACTATTTTATGTGATCGATGAATTTATTTGAATTAATATCACATGTTAGGAATGAGATAATGTATTTTATTTTAATTAATCAAAATTATATGATTTTATAAAAAGTTAAATAATAAATAGTGTAAAAATTTAATTAATGATATTTTAAAATAAATAATATTTTTGAAAATTATATAAAATTTATAAAAATAAATATTTCTACAAAATTACTCTGATAATGTTAAATATGTCATAAATGATCCAATTGGTGTTCTTTTATTGCTTTATTTTAATTATATTAACCCTATAGTGTAAAAAGACACGTTGTCACGGTAAATGTTAAATTGGTTAACTAATGGTTAAAGCTAGTAGATATGGTTGATTTTGTGACCTAAACATGCATTAAATTTATTTTTTTAGGTTATTTAGACCTATAATCATCTTAAATTATAAATAAATCACATTGGAGCTATTAAAAATAGAAAATTAATTTATATTAAATTAATTGTTTTGGAGTTTCCAAAAGTTCCCCTCCCCTCTCTCATAAAATGACACCTCTCCTAATATTTTTTCCACAACTCTAAAGTTCATTATATTTTCCAAACCCTGGCCATTTCTCCTTAAAAATTCCACCACTTCATAATATTTTCCATAGTCTCTCTAGAAATCCAACCTAAGCAATATTTTTTTGCAAATCGAAAGGACACAATCGAAGAAGTTGTAATTGTTTTGCCAACTATTTCAATGTTTTTTTCTTGTTACATTTCCTTTTAATAAGTTGTTTCTATACTAAAGTAATAAATCCATCATCTTATATATAATGAGATGTTTTTATAATTATGGGAACATCATATTCCTCCTCTTACACATCCTATGAAAAACAATTTCACCATGTGTGTGTTCGTACAGCTTACCATCTCCACACTGTGGTGTAAACTGTTTTTCATCTATACACTATTTAGATGTGTATAATGATGAATATAATAGATTTAAATAAAAATTATTAAATGATAATGATTCTTTATAACTAATTTTTAATCCAATTATATACCAATTAACCATTAAGGGAATGATATCGTCACATGAGCGTACTTACCACCTATCGTCTCCACAGCGTGATGAGATACATTCCTCACGTTAACCATTCAAGAATTATTATAAAAATATATAATGAAAAATTATGAAATATATGGAATAATAATTCTATTTTAATAATATCTATATATATATATATATGTCATTTACTTTCTTCAATTCAATATGATAAGAAAACAGAAACAACTTCAGGCATTAGTATGATGTACCATCTACATGAATGTTGTATTCCATTCCATATATCTATCTATTATATATATATTTATATACTGAATAAATATGACATATAAATCATGTTTTAAATTATAATCGTTAGTGAATCATGATTTTTTTAATACCATCAAGAATAACAAGTCAAAACACAAACGATAAAAAAATGTAATTACTACCTAAAATGTTGCTTTAACTTGGAAATTTTTAATAAATAGGTTATATAAAGACATAAATGAATCATATATGATATAATAACTATTATAATATTTATAGTATAAGTTAATAATATGTTTAAAACCATTATAAAGGATTTTCAGACATGTATATAGAGTATCAGACCTAATGTAAGGGAATTTTATCTCACTTTTAATTTTCATGACATATATTCATGTTCACCGCATATTTCTTATGTGTGGTGTATGTACTAAACATATTATATTTCATATTGTTAATAAATTTATCTTAAATGTATTTAAAGATTCATTTTAATATATGAGGATTATTATTTAAATGGTCAAAGTGGTATGGGATGCTTCGAATGATTAAATAATTTATCTTTTCTCTACTTAAATATTCTTGATCTTATTCTACATACCAAATTATATACACATAAAAAGATAATAAAGATTTTCTTTTATTTTTATGTTCATTAAAAGGTTTTCTATATGAATCTTATAAGTTTTTATATAATGGAATATTTAACTAAAACATCGTTTTAAATTTTTTTAAGATTTATTCTTCTAAATATTTCTCATTCATGTCAATGTTTTCAAAATGGGTTTTATTGACATGCATTTTTTAAAATTTGAATTTTATAATTTATATAAAATGTTAGAAAGTGGTATAGGACAATTTGATTCAAAAATATATACAACATTTGTTTTATGTGAAACTTTTAAATAAATGATTTCAAAGTAAAAGGGTATTTTTATCAAAATATTTCTAATGATTTTATTATTTTATTTTAATCTATGTAAAAATATTTTGTTGAATTCTTATGTTTTATTTATGGTTATCTCTTATTATAAAATCAACCTTATTTATTGAAGTTTATATGATTTTTTTGACAATAGAGATGCTATTTCGATACCATTCATTGTTTATGATTAAATTATAAACATTTTTGTATGATAGTTTTAATATGAATGTTTATGTTTGTTATGTGTTACCACTTTCATAAGAAGAATTTATTGGACTTAGTATGTTATGGGAAGATCCCACTATATCCCCTCGATGAACCATAAGGTCTCATGAGAAACACTAGTTTAGGGGTTTACCTTTTTATGTATGGTCTTGGAACAAGGCCTTGATGGTGTGTTTACAATGTTCGAAATTATGCATTCCCTTATTATGAGGTTTTTTATTGATATTAAATGTGATCATTTATCTAGTAAAATATCCATGTGAATGTTTAAATCACATTATTTTGATTTATTAATTCCATATTATGTTTATGTTTATGTTTAAAAGGGTTGTTTTTCTATTTTATACAACTATTTAAAAGATTATGTTTATTTATGAAAGCATGTGTTCTATTTTTAACCGTTACTTAACATCTGAGATCACCCATTTCTTATATTTTATTTTCCTATGATTCAAAGAGGTGTTTCATGATTTATATATAGGGTTAATCTAGGAGAGTAATGAAATTCTCAAAAAATAATCTCTGTTTTATATTATGTTTTGAATTATATTTTAAAGTTCATGTATGTAATCTATTTTTCATGATTGCTAAACTTATCGGTCCAAAAATATTAGATTCCTGGTAATCATGTCACTATATTAAAATAATGCACAGTCTCTGGGCTTCTAGGGTCGAGGTGTTACAGTTGGTATAAAAGGAATTTTTTCAACAACCTTGGAATTTTGATTTAGAAATCATGGATTAGGGAACATAACTCTAAGAAATAAATTTAGGATAAGTATAGAAGAACATCCGATAATTTTGGTAAAATATTTATTATTTGAGTCTTCCATTAAATACATCCATGTTTGGATACTACATGTGGATTTGGTTCTGGCATAGATGTACCTATAATAAATAGCTTTGACAAGGTGTTCTGTTCCTAACTCATGGTAACTTGGTACACGAAAACGGGCCCTACTACGCACCTGGATTGACACTCCCCAGCGATATTCTTAGGATAATCCCCGAATTCCTTATAAACCATTATAATGGGTTTATAAGTAAATGTATCCCCAAATAAACAATGTATATTATTATGAGATTAGATATGCATAATTTTTTCAATTTATATTATATATTTTGTATGCACTACAATTCAAAAACTAACCTAGTGAATATGGTTGTTTAGAAATTGATCCTAGTTGAAGAAATTAAAATCTTATCAATGCACATAATCAATGAAGATATTTTACTCATATGTTACATAATGATGTTAGAGTAGGAGCTGCAACTATTTATAAACAACATATAACTTTATGGGGATAGCCGACTCAGATTCAGAATATTAAACTTACCTGAATGGAGTAGCTTGATCCACAACATAGAGGATAAAAGTTAACCGCTTCATGAGAAAAAATCCTCCAACATTTAATGGGATAAAAAATACATTTTTATCTAAGAAATTGATATATTCTTTTGAGAATATATTTCTTGGTTTGGGAAGAAAATAATGGGATAAGGTTTTCAGGGTAATTTATCATCTCTCGGGAGATGTAGATCAATGGTGGTCACTGATTCAAAACACAAAAGAGGAGGAAAATATTCATTTATGGAATGGAATTATTTTATGGAAATTTTCTTGGAAAAATATTACCCTCGAGAAAAGAGAGCATATATGGAGATAAATTTCATTAATATAAGACAATAGGAGGATGCGAATGTTGGTAAATATTAATCCAACATCATAAAATTATCAAGGCATGTTGTGAACAACAAATTTAACACAAGGAATAATATTGATCATTTAATTGATGGGTTAAATCCATTTCATTTAAAGGCATTTATTTCCCAAAATTTCTCACATTCAAAATATAGTCTCATGTGCTATCAAGATAGAGAATGAATTTTCTAATTCTTATCAGTTTAAGGGAATGTAAGAGAAGATGGGAACAGTCGAGAAAAAGGTAAATAAAGGGAAAAGTGAAAGAAATATTTTACCATATGTGACAATTTAGGGAAGAAAAACTATTATAATTTCTTGAATAGAATGATATTTTGTTAAAATATTATAGAAGAAGGTCACTAGGTTCATGATTGTAAGGAAAATAAAGAATATATAAATTTGTAATGGTACAATTGTAAAGATATAGGACATTATGAAAATTATTTCCCCAACAATAATAGAAATATAGATCAAAATGAGCTAAGGGATCGATGTAAAGCTTTTGTTGTTGCTATAGTTAAAGTTGAATAATTAATGTATTTTTGTTTTTAGATTCAAGAATTATGTTCTAATGTTCTTGTCATATGAATTATTGAAATTCATAAAGATTGTAATGCAGTGCTTTTTTATTAAGGATTTGAAAACATAAACATTTTTTAAGATGTTAAAATTTTAGATATGTGACAATAATATCTACATTACCTTATTTGGGTAATTTGATGTTAATATTGGTTTTGGAAAGTTAGAGAACCTATTAGAAAGATAATTTTCACCGTAGTATTTTGAATGAGTCTAAATGTTGGAATATATTATGTTGAACATTTGATATTATTTTTGAGGGTAAAAAATTTCTTTAATATGGTTATTTTTTGAATTTTATAATAATATAGTTTTAGAAAAAGGGAATCTTACAGGTCGGGCAATAACCTATCATGTCCGGAAAGGCCGCAAGACTTGAACTCATAACTGATGGGCAACAAAGGTTAATCACCTTCCACTGGCCTACATGCTATCTGGTTAGTATAAAATAGTTTCATGTACTTATATTTTAAGAAATATGAAGTATAAGATCATTTTTTGAACCTTATATAAATATGGTGAGTCAAATATTTTTTAATTATATTTTCTATTAGAGAGAAAAATATTTTTGGGAAGAAATTAATTAAAGGATGTAACTATACATTCCAAGTAACTACATTTACATATGTTCTTAGTCTATGATGTAATTTAATTCTTCAAATATATGGAAAAGCTTATTAAACCAACAATTTTTTTATAGTACTTTCTTTTGCGATAAACCAAATGTTCCCTTGAAACGTTGCAGATATATAACTTTGTGACTGTTAACATTCTCATAATCATGTTCTATATCACTATTCATCAAAAATTCTTGGTTTCATTTTATATCCTGTCTATTTTTTCCTGCATGGAACCCTATTATGTGTTATCTCTAGTGACCTTAGTATATCCCATTAATTGTTTTAAAATAGATTTCTCATTAATCCTTTTTCTAATGTGGTGTTTTAGTAAATATATTTTGTAAATTCAACCAACATGTTTTCAATCCTATGTTCAAATTGTGAAGACACAATTTATTGAAGCAGGGTATAATCTTACACCCTGTTATTTTATATTATGTCCCTTCTTAAATAATTCCATTTTCTTTAATAGTATTCATTGCACGTAACACAGAGTTCGAGTGCACTACGACCTATGAAACTTCCCATTTTAAAAAGAGATTATGGATTTTATTGAAAAAATTCTGATGTTTAAGATTTTTATTCTTCAAAATAGGCTTTATTTTTGAATTTGTAATATAAAAATTACCATAGAGTGAATTTTGGTATTTATATGAAAAGGTTTCAATTTTGTTGAATAGTAGAAAATACTGCATTGTCGTTAAAAACCAAAATTTTCATTTATATAATTATTTTACATTAAAATTTTTTTAATGTCATAATATCTAAATAATAAATTTATTATCCCAATTTAGGTTATTGGAATCATTTTTATAATATAATTAGTTATCAAAATCTATTGATCTTTTCAATGTCTCTTTTACCCACCTTCTAACCCCATCTACGAGAATAGTATTAAACATAATTTTACTACTTTTATGAAAGTAATTTCCAAAATCAGAAATTTATTTTTGTAATTAGTATGAAATTTTTTATCTAATGTGGTCATGCTAATTTTTTTAATAGTAAATTTAGTAAATTTATATTTATTTATCACGGTTATGGGTAAATCTGGAAACTAAAGGTAAAAAGATAATATAGTATAATTATACAATTACATTAAAACATGTCCTATTTTGATTTTATAAGTTCTTTCATATCCAAATAATCCTTAGGTATAAAATATAATCCTTTTTAATCCACTTTTTTTATATTACGACATTTATTATTTTTTATTTAAAGAAGAGTAAAAAAGGCTATGTTTATATTTTAATAACTATTTGACTTTTAATATGGAGCTATATAACTGATATAATAAACTATAATTATTAATTATAAAGATGATATTTTTATTTACATCATGGTAACTTATTTATAATTTCAAAAATATATAATTAAATTAAATGGTGACATAATAATGATGCATTAATTGATTTATTAAAGGAAGAATCAAATAAATGATATTAATAATATTAAATTAAATATAATTTGAAATATTTGATGCCATAACAGAATTTTTGGGATTACTATGACATTTCATGGATTATTTAATGTAGTTTTTTATAAGTAATCATGTTTTTATGGTATTATAAAAAGTCAAATATTATATAGTGTTAAAATTAAAATAAAAGAGATTATAAAATAAATATTATTTTATTAAATGATATAAAATTAATAAATATATTAATATAATGATAATTGTTTATATAATGTTAAATATGTTATAAATAATCCTTTTTTTGCATTTTATAGTAACTATATTATCCCCATAGTTTAAAAATAGAAGTTGTCACGGTAAGAGTAAAATTTTTTAACAAAGGGTTAAAGATAGAAGATAAGGTTAATTTTGTGGCATAAACTTGTATAATATTTATTGGATGAGGTTATTTAGATCCATACTCATATTATAATATAAATAACTCTCTTTGTTGCTGTTTGGAATAAAAAAAATTGTATTAAATTAATAATTTTAGAGATTACAAAAGTTTCCCTCCCCTATCATATAAAAGGGAACCTCTCCTCTTTTATTCACACCTCTGAAGCCCATTATCTTTAAAAATACCTACCCATTTATCCTGAAAACATCTATAATTTCATCATAGAGGCCATAATTTTGGTAGAAGACCAACCTAATGATCCCTTTTGTGAAAATCAAAAGGATACACTCAAAGAAGAGGTAATTGTTCTACCAACTCTTGTAATGTTCTTTTCTTCTTCAACATAGATTTCCTTGGTTTTTTACATACTAAAGTAATAACTCTTTCATATAATATATTATGATATGTTTTTGTTGTTATGGTACAAACATATTTTTCCTTTTATCTATCCCATTAAAAACAATATCACCATGCTTGCGTACGTACAGCTTACAGTCTCCATGCCATGGTGTAAAATATTCTTCTTCTATATATTATTTAGATGTGTATAATGATGAATATAAAGGAATTTAATAATAAATATTAAGTGATAATTATTCTGTATAATTAATAAACCGTCCAATTCCATACTAATTAATAATTAAGGGAACGATATTGTTCCTCATGCCTACGCAGGGCGTACCTTCTCCATGACGTGATGAGATTCCTTCTCCACGTTAACCACTCAAAAATGATTATAAAGATATATAATGAAAAATTATGAAATTTATTACATGAAAATTCTACTGTAATAATATATATATATATATATATATATATATATATATATAATTTACTTGATTTCATTCAATACGATGAGAAAACAGAAACAACGTCCATGCATATGTACGACCTTCTGTCTCCATGAATAGTGTATTCCATTCCATAAAACTATCTATTATATATATTTATATACTTAATATATATGATATATTAATAATTTTTTAGATTATGGAAGTAAGTGAACCATGATCTAAGTAATACAATCAAGAATGAAAAGTCCAAACATGTATGATAAACAAAGCGATTATTACCAAAAATGATTCTTTAACAAGGAAATTATTAACGAACACGTTCTTGGAAGATACAAATAAATAATATATGATATCTTAAATATTATTATTATTTTGGTATAAGTTAATAATTTTTTTAAAACTATTACACAATAGTTTCGAACATGTACATATATTATTGAACCTGAGGTAAGGGAATTTTTCTATCACTTTTAATTTTCTTGAGATATAAGCCATGATCACTACCTATTTATTATGGGTGGTGTATGTACAACACCTATTATATTTCATATCGTGAGTACAATTATCTTAATTTTATTTTAATTATCATTTTAATATATTGGGCTTATTATTTAAATGTCCAAAGTGGTATAGGATACTTTTAATCTTTAAAGAATTAATCATTTCTCCATTTCAATCATCTTGATCAAACTCTACATAAAGATTTTTTTTATATAAAAGGATAATAATGGAAATTTTGTGTCTATATTTATGGTCATTTTAAATTTTTTAAAATCAATATTTTAAGGTTTTATGTAAGGGAATATTAAACTAAAACATCATTTTAAATTTTTTTATAATTTATTCTTCTAAATCTTTCTCAATCATTTCCATGTTTTCGAAATGGGTTTGATATACATTAAAATTTTATAATGTTGATTTTATAATTTCTTTAAAAAATTTAAATGTTGTATTGGACACATTGATTCAAAAATATATAAAATGTTCTCTTTTATGTGAAAATATTAAATAAATGTTTTCAATGTAAAAGGGTACTTTATCAAGATATTTATAATGATTTTACGATAGTATTTTCATCTATGTCAACAAGAATTGTTTTAATCATATGTTATATTAAGTTTAATCTCTTATTATACAATCTACCTTATTTATTAAAGGGTTTGTGATTAGTTTGAATCTATATGTGTTATTTTGATATCATTCATGGTTTATGGTTAATGTATTAACATTTCATATTCAATTGTTAATATCAATGTTTATGTTGGTTATACTTTAACACTTTCATAAGAAGAGTTCATTGGACTTAGTACGTGATGGGTGTCCTATTATAGCCCCTCGATGCATCGGTAGGTCTCATGAGACAAACTAGTTTCATTTTTAAACTATTTTTTATGTGGTATTTTCATAAGGCCTTGATTATGTGGTTATGATATTTGGAATTATGTATTCCCTCATTATGAAACTTTTTATTGATATTACATTTGATTATTAAATTATTATAATATCCATGAGGTTGTTAAAATGGAATTATTTTGATTTATTCTTCCCATATTATGTTCAGTTTTATGTTTAATGTGATTTTTTCAGTTTTATACCTTTTTCTAAAAGTTTGTGCTTATTTATGAAAGCTCCTAATATATTTTTTTCCCTATATTAGCATTTCAGGTCACCCCTTTCTTATGTTTTAATTTCCCAAGATTTCAACCAGTGTCGAATGATTGATATGGAGGGTTATTCTAGGAGAATAATGGAATTATCAAAGAATTATCTATATTTTATATTATGTTTTGAATTATAATATAAAGTCCATGTATGTAAACTATTTTTTAAGACACCTAAATTGGTCGTTCCTTCAGGATTTTGTTACTTGTAATCATTCCAATTCATTAAAATAATACACCAGCTCTGGGATTTTGGGTTCAAGGTGTCACTTGATTCCCTATAGTTATAATGGGCCTGAGAATTTATGTCTTGAGGATGAGGTTTCCTTGGTCTTGTGCATAAAATCACTAGGTGTTCTCATTGTATCTTAGCTATTTTGTTTGACATGAAGGTTTGGTTGGATGGTTGGCCCTGCTATTTCTAGTTGTTCTTTGGGAAGTGATGTGAGGGTTTGGTTGGGTTCTTAGGGTTTTGTATTGAAACCCACATAGAGAGTGGTCATGTGGTGGATCTTAGCATGAGGGAGATGCCTTGTTTTTTAAGAGTAGTGATGATGGTGAATTGGTTTGTTGGAATTGGCCTACATTAAAATCATGGTATATAGGCTTAGGTTAATTTTCCTCAGCTTATTAGTCTATTTCTAATATGTTCATGAGAGACTTTGAGAGGGTTTTTGGAGAATCACTCTATCGTAATGTGTAGAGTTGTGGTTAATATGGATTCTAGGGAAAATAATTTTTAAGGAAAGGTATGTGTTTACTAGTTTTTTGTAATTCCACTTAGTTTGTGTGGTTGTATTCAAGGAATAGAGTAAGTTAGACCTTTTGGTGGAGAGTTCACCCTTGGTTGTTAGTGGTTGTGGTTCTCATTTTAAAAGGGTTTCTAATTGTTGTGGATTCGATTCCTAGTGAGCGAGGAATGGGAAGTTGTTAGTGTTTATAGTTTCTTCTCTATTGTGAGAGAATATTCCACATCCAACAATTTTTTTGTAGTTAATGGAGTGTGGTCTGTGGATTTTGGGGTTTGGATGAGGGGAGATTATAAGGATACTTATAAATGTGGTGTGAGATTGATTTTTATTGAATTTCTCTCATGTTGGGAGTGTATAGGGATCTATGAGATCGTTCGGTGGATGGTTTTGATTCTGTTGGAAGAGCCAGATTTTAGGGGGATGCTTGATAGTTGTTTAAAACTGTGGATTCATACGGGTGAGAATCATTTATTATTGGGATATTTTCACAAACTGCATCATTTTTATATGATAAAAATTAAGAGAAATTTTAATATTTACTCTTGAGTGATTTTTTAGGTTAAAAATATTAATTTTACTTTTCATGATATCACATATACTTTTTATAACCACCATACTTTCCAAAGAATATGGTTTTTTACCATATTATTGGTGTTTTATTTAATTTAGATCCCTTCATATTATGGAGGTATATTTATGTTTTTATTAATTAAATATTATATATTTTCACATCTATATTTAGTGATATCTTCTTTTTAGATTGTTGAATTGGGATTTCAACTTCATAGAGGAGATTAGGATGGGCGGTTTTTCCTAGGAGAGGAATAACCTTGCATCGGGCATTGGGGCTGAGCTAGGATCCCTTTTCACCTCTTTCTTATTTTTATTTTTATTTTTCCCTTTTTCTTTCTTTTCACTTTTTTCATCTATTTTATCATTTTCCCTATTTTTCATCATTTTTACACCCAACCCTTTGGATATTCATTTAAGAATGGGAATATTGGGAGAGAATGGATAGTGAGAGATAAAGAAAGAGAATGAGGTCACAACATGGAGCTTGGGTCACACCAGATCATTGTGAAATAGTTTGTTGTTCTGAATCGAACGAAATATATAATTGTTTCCACCCATAGGTAATCCCATTTTATTTTTTTCATTATATATCTTCCTAAATTATTTTTTTAGGGTTTATTTTTTCGGGTTTTCAAGGACCAATAAATGATTGATCTAGTCATTTCAGGTGCTTATTCTGGGTTTCTATTAGATTAGAGGGATTTGTATTACAGAAATCCTACACGTAATGTAGGTTTTTTGATTCACACACATATTTTGTTCATAATTTGTTGTAATGGTGATAGATTACAAGTATATGTTATGTAACTCAAGAATATACCATGTATTAGTTCATTCTATATACCTGACCATATTGCCACATACATGGGATGTTAAAGTTTTAGGAAGTGGAAGTCACGTACCCCAGGTATACGATATGTGGTGGTAATTGTCCATGTGGCCGGGTGCTTGGGAAGACACTTCATGTGAGGGGTACATGGCAGTGTAGTAGTACACGGGAAGAACCCCAAAACTCTCTATCCATGTCATTGTACAATGAAAGTCCCCATGTGAGTAGTGGTTGTATACTAGTACATAGGCACATAGCAACTATGCTATTATTGTGTAGAACACCATGGAGAGTTGTATATTTGGAAGTACATTTTGTGTACATAAAACTACAAATTGTGTGCCCCATAGTTATAATTATGCTTGTGAGTAATCCATTCTAATAATTTTTCCATTTAGATCTTGATACTGAAATACTTTTAGTATTTAGAGGTCATCTGGATGGTGTTTTATACTAATTGGGTTTGAAGGGGGGATAACTTTGAGGTTGTTGATCCAAAATACTTCCAAGGATTGGGTCATGAGTTTTGAGGTCCATGGGAGTTTTTTTTTCTTATCGATCACTTTGGATTGAGGATGCTATGTGAGGTTTCATGAGGTTATGGGGACAAATTCCATGAGGTGGTATTTAGTGTCTTCTTAGATAGGATTCTTTATCCTATTTCAGGAGGTTTGGATCTATTCACCTAAGGTGGGAACTACTAGGAGACTTCAATATGGGTTGATGTAGTGGGATGTCGTGTGCAGATTTTTTCCATTTAGTATATCTTTTAGATTTGACAGACATATTTGAGGATTTCCCTTGCGGTGTGGTGTTTTTTATTTTTCCCTTATGGGTGTGGCAAGGAATGAGATTTCCCTTCTGAGCGTTGTGTCTTGAGGTTTCCCTCCTATGTAGGTGATCATTGGTTGTGAGATATGAGACAGGTTGTGTTTTCTTCTAGGGGTCTTCGCCCTTGGTTTGATTTTATAAGAGGATCCCATTGTAGGTTCTCCTCTCTTATATATGTTTTTGGGGTCTATGGAGGGTACCCATGCTTGTTAGACAATGAGGTGGTTGGTGTTGATCTCAAAAAATTAGTTTTCTGGGTCCTAGTGTTAACTTACCATGGTGATTGAGATTTTTGGATTGTTGGTTTGATGTTATTATTATTCAGAATGTGATGAGAGATTAGACCCTTAGGATATTACATATATGGGTGTTGGTCATGATATTGATCAGGTTGTTCCCCATTATTTGCTGGTTAAAATGAGGTTGGGATATGAAGCTAATGAATAATCTGGATTAGTGCATCCACCCTAATTTAGATTTTCTCCTGGTCTAGAGTATGTGGTATGGGGAGGCTATTACATCCATAGCCCAATTTATATGATTTTAGGTCCTAATGAGGCATTCCAAATATTTTCTCACAAGTTTTTTATTTCCCAATTGGTTCTCTAAGACTTCAAGGACATTGTAATATACTCTAGCGGTCAACAGGGAGTCCCTGCATCGAGTTTGGAACATTACATTGGATTCCTAGAAACTGTTTAATGAGATTCATTATTTTATATTCTTAGTTTGTGATCATGTGGTCAAGCGATCATGCATATCCTTGAAGTGTACTTTGTAGCTCTTTCTTGTTCTGTAGTAACTACTTCATGTTGTGGTTATGCAAGACAAGTTTTTCAATTCCTCTAGCTTGGGTGAGAGAAAGGGTTGATTTACCTTGGATGTTAAGATAGAGCCCATGGTCTTTATCTTTTCATATACTTTTTTTGTTAATTTTATGCCTATTTTTATACATATATTATCATTCACTTAGTTTGTATATGATGGGTGTTTCATGCACATGTTATGAAATAAGATTTTAGGACCACCGTTGGGGGGTGACCTACTGATATTTGTTTCTTACCAGCTACATGTGCACCTTAGTTTACATTTAGACCATACATCTACATTCAAGTTGAGTACTGGATGTGGTGGATCAGGTGGAGTCCCATTGTTTCATAACATAGTAGGTAATATCATGTTGAGTTTGAGGTTCATGATAGAGATCATTAATTGTTATAGAGAATGGGTATTTTATTTGGATTAGATTTTTTTATAGCCATGTGTATTTATTTTCATTTATTTTACTCAGTATGGGGTCAAAAAAAATGGATGAATAGTGTTGTATTTGTTTCTTAAGTCTGTATGCTGCATTCTATTAATCATATAACGTTTCACTTTTTGTTTTTTATTTATTATCTACATTATGTAAGTCAAGGAATTGTATATGTTTAGTTTATTTTCTTTGTTATTTCACTATGATATATGGACAGAGTCTCCTAACTGCATCCTTTTATACCCTCACCACTACTCGGTAGCCTCTGGTGTATGAAGAGGTGCACTTGAGGCCTTACAGTGATCCATATTGAGTTATGGGTCAGGTCAACCAAGACTAATTCATCAAAGATCGAATACAACCCAAATAACATTACACTCTTTAGATGTTTGGTAGGTTTAATGACAAAATCCTTTCCAATGTTGTCACATTTCAATTCTGGTGTAGGTGGTTCTTTTAACATACACATTTTCTTTTTTATATTATCCATAAATTGCTGATACTATGTACTAAGAAACAAACTCTGCAATTTCACTCTTCATGTCGTCCAATAAAAAATAAACTTTCAAATGTATGTGTATATTCATACATCTGGGATAAGTTAATGTGGGAGAACTAGGAGCCTCCTCTAATAGATCCTTAATATATGGTATGTATGGAACACACTAATGGTTCTTGATCCTTACAATTTCATTATAATCAACATTAAACTCAATAAAATTTTCCACCTTCTTCTATAGATCTACATATTATTTATATGCATCTTTAATATTAACATAGATAGATCATCAAACAATTATTTGAGAAAGATTAAATTTCCCCCCTTCCTTTAAAATTTCATAATCCATCCCTATAAAATACATGAATATTGGGTATTTTTTTAACATCATCAAAAATAAGAAAGCATGATCTGTTTGACTCAAAGCACATGTCATCTTATTTACTTTCCTACGGTGGTAATGTATTGAACCATCATACTCATTAATCAATTCCAACCACAATATTTGGCACATATTCAACTATATTTTTGTGAAAATGGAATTTAATCTTTTATTATTTGTATATATATCACCACTATTAATAAATATATTATCTCTAACCCTTTGATACATAAATTACCATAGATAACTCCAAATAATGTGTTTGATATTTTTTTCTCATGAACATTAAATTTTCATGAGACATAAGCCATAAACATTTCATTGTTCAAGAAAAATGATCATAATACCTTATTCGATTCTTCACTATAGTTTAGAAACCCTTTCCCACAACAAGATAATGTAATCATATGTGGAATGAATAACCTCACTTCAATTCAATGAAATTTTCTTCACATTTATTTACCCTAATGAAATTGGATCCCTTCTAAGTTAAATTGCTGAGTTAATTAAATATTCATGATAAATTAACCACAATCTATTGATAATATCAAACCAACCAATGAAAATATCATATCTTAATCGTGGTAGTTTTCTGGGCCAATGTTCAATAACATAAATCATTGATTGATCCAAGTATATACACTCTTTTAAGATTATATAACCCAAAAATGAAACATTTTGTAGCCAAAATTCACACTTGGAAAATATTTCATATATCTTTTCCTACCTCGGGGTCCTTAGAAAAATTCTCAAGTGATATTCATTCTCATCCTTGATCATTATCTATAAAAAAAATCATCTATAAAAACTACCAAAAACATATCCAGGTAATATCTAAAGAATCTACTCATTAATTCCAAGAATATGGTGGGGAATTTGTAAGATCAAATGAAATCACTAGATATTCATAGTGTCCATACCTTATACAGAATGATGACAACTGTATATCCTCCTTCTTGACCCTTAAGTTATGATATCTGCAATGAAAATCTATCTGGGAAAAGTATTGAGTTCCATGCAGTTGATTCAATAAGTGTTTAATATGTGGTAGAGGATACTTAATCATGATAGTGATCTTATTAAGTTCTAAATAATAAATGTAGAGTTGCATTGATCCATCTTTATTATTAGAAACAATAATTGGTGCACCTCAAGCTGACACACTTGACTAAATTAATTCCTTGTCAATATTATCCTATAGTTTCTCCTTTAACTCCTACAACTCAATCAGGTCCATTCCACATGGACTTTTTGAAATAGGTGAGGCTCTAGGTATGAGTTCTATTGAGAACACAACTTTACAATTTCTTGTAAGGGATTGTAAATCTTCCATAAATACCTTAAAAACTCATAAAAATATGAATATCTTTGATGTTGATTTTCATCCCAAACAATTGAGATAAACACCTCTTTTGAATCAAGATCAATACCCATATATTGGATGTGATTTCCATCATAATTTTATATTTATCGTCATTCTAATGAAAAATCATGTGTTTTTTTGGAATATCAAATGTGAATTCCCTATCATGATTATTTATTTTATATTTATATATATTAATCAATTTTATAACTAAGAAAACATAAAATTCAACCAAAGTGATAATAACAAGATTTACACGAATAAAATTCTTACAAAATTCAACAAGAGAATAATCATAGAAATGATATATTATCACTAAACCATTTTGGGTTTTCATAGATAATTTAAAATATAATCATTTGGGTGTAATTTTGATACCCTTAGTAAATTATTAATATATAATAGATTGGGTAGATCTAATGTAAAATAACACATTAATAATTTTAGAGTAGATGGTAGGTGAACCTTTCACCACATCATTATGGTACCCATCATAAAAAAATGTGATCTCATGAGATTTGACCATTTCTATACAATTAGGTTACAAACATAGATCATCATAATTAACCTTTGAAATTGAGAACTGGTTAACATAATTCACATACTTATTACATTTGAGAAACTAGAGTGTGTATGGTGAATTTTTGGGTGATTTCCTTATATTCTCATCACTGGATAACTTTTTCTTGTACCATCAACAATAATCCAATTGATGAAGTTTTGTTTCATGAATAATACATTTACTAATCCCATTATGATATTTACCTACATTTTTTCTTCCACACATTGACCGTGATGGAAATCTGATCTTATTCTCTCCATGGTTTTTAAGGTTTTCTTTAAATTCCATCTTACGTTTCTCATCAAAACATTGAGATTGAAGGGTTAATCCAATATCTATTTCCACCATGATAGAACATTGAATTATTTATTCAATGGTATTGAAGTATCTTATCTCTAAAACCCTTATAATACATGGTTTAAAGAAATTTATGAGTAGATAATCCTTAAATTTAGATTATATGGTAACACATAAAGAATCCCTCGCATGGCTTGTAAAATTTTTCTCATAGGTTCCAATGGACTTATCATACTTCTAGATTAGATCATGGAATTTCTCCTCCATTTTCATAAAAATAATATCAGGAAATTACTTTTTGAAAAAAAATCTTAAACTAGTCCAAATTTATGGGGTCTATTTCTTCTTATGGTCTCATATACATTATAAAAGCCCTCCATTTATCTTTTTTTTCCTTCGAAATTATAGAAAACCAAAATGATGTTTTCATGGATCGAACACTATGGAATAGAAAATATCATTTAAATTGAACTAAACAATTGATCAAAAATAATTGAATTAGTGGAAACCAATAAAAAAGGTGGAAATTTTATTATGAAGGACTCAAGGAAACAATGTTCCCTATTTTTATTGTTTATAACTTCAGTATGATTCATAGACTCCGAATGTTTTCTGAGAATAACAATGATATTTTTCATTCTTGCTCACATAAAATGTGGTTTCTTATAAGGAAATTCATTTCCTTGTTCATCACATTTAGTGTTAATGTTTTTCCTTTGGGATCCAATCAATGATTAATATGAAGAGAAATTTTTTGATCAACAATAATCTTAGTATGGAAACTACATAATCAAAAAAACATAAATTTTATTATTTCTAAATAATGACACCCACTTTATAATTTGTCACACCTTAGTTTAACCTAGGTCATCGAAGATCATCATCTACTAGAATCCTTCATGATGTTTTATAAATAAAATGTGAATTAACCTAAGAATATTCTTTGAGAGAGTGAAACTAAATGTGAAACAAGGCCCATAGTCATGCACTTGGTGATGAACGACTTAAGGCCAATGTTCCATTTTCAAAGTTATTACACCTAGGTTAACTTATTCTAGGTCTACATTCACTTCTAGTATTTGAAGTAGGATGTAATTTTTTTTAAATACTCACTCATTATTCACCCTAACATGTGATATTTTTGTACATATAATTATCCTATGGGTTCTCAATAATTTTTTCTCATACGATTTTTCAAAGATTAACTAAGACTGGATCAGATACCAAATATAGAAACCTACATTTTTTATAGGTAGATATTGCATGATGTGAGATGAATATTCATTACATAACATAAAAATCCAATCCCAAATCATATAGGCCAAGTATCTTTATAAACATAGAAATATAGTCAAATATTTCATAAGAGAACTAAATCATCTCCTAGAAAGTTCTTCATAACTTGAACCCTTATAAGACATATCATTCATAATACCATTATTCCTAACTAGGGGAATTGAGACATAAGAAATGGTCGAATCATATGCTATGTAAGAGTAAACAAGAGATATATCAGAATAACATTTTCATAATGGTTTCAGAACATGATAATAACATTTGAAAACTATAACCTTCATATCATATATCATAAACATGAGTCACGAAATAAATTTTTAATGATCACAAAACATGAATCCAAAAATATCCAATGAATAGAGGCCATGTGGGCATAAAATTTTCATAATACATGGATTTATCACATATAAAAAAAATAATAGAAAATATTATTCCAAGGAAACCCACCAAGAAATTTATAACATGTTAGGCCTTGGATAAAAACCCATGTACATGCTTCTATCTTGGGATAACCTCTATTGTACCCTTTTTTGGGATTGAGATTTCCACCTATGAACCATCAATTTTTGAACTTTGGATAACCTTTAGTGTACCATATTAAGGTCATGTGATAACCACTCATCTACCATCTTTTTTCGAGCTTCGGATAACCTCCCATGTACCTTATGAACTCATAGAACATTAATCATTACCCAATGAATTGGAGGGCCATATAAATCAAGTTCCACCCACCACATAATGAAAATAATACATACTTCTTCTACAAAAAAATTACATAAAAATATTTTAAAATGTATATAAGAGGGGTGAATTATTGTTCATAAATTTTTAAATAAATAAAAAATCCACTTGTGAATACAACGATCGGACTCAGACATCATTCGATTACTAGAGTGTTACAATTGTAATTGAATATTTTCCAATTGAATCCATAATATTTATCGGTATCATGGTTAAAATAACAATATAGCTTTTTTATAAAGATAAGTATTAAGAATAAATTTTTAATACATGCACAGCAGAAAAATAAAACTGTTAAAAACAACTAATAAAACCCCATAATGTAGTAAGAATGACTTACAATATTATAAAAAAATTTACCCTTTAATATTAAGAGTTAATGTAGTTGAAAAATACTAACTAAAGATATCAACAGTTATATACCAACTATAAGGTCTTTCTTTCCTTTCTAGGAAATCCCTCGATCCAATGGATCCATATCATCAATGTCTCATGATACCACAGAATTTATTGATATGATGATTAGATTGAGATCTATCATTAATGACTAGGAATGAATTTGGTAGGATAATCAGTCTCTGTCTTCCTAACCCTAGAATCCTTGATTCTAATGGCTCAAATTATACTATTTTGTCCTATCCCTAGAAGTATTTAATCAACACGACGATCATTTTCATTGATTGAAAAATATAAATATTTCTAATGGAATTACAATCCTTACATGGATTCTTTATAACTTTCAACGCTCTATGCTATTACAATGACTTAGAATGATATGCTATCATAGAACATACTTTAGAAAATTTTAGTTGCAATATATTCATCTCCTAACTCTTAAAATGAACTTCTATTTGTAGGAAAATCTCTAATACCATATTTATTAGTAGGTTGAAATGACCTCGTATTGCATACACATTGACATCCTAGTTCTTGAACTTGACAACTATGATTTAAATAAATTTATGAAACCATTTTTTTATGACCATTATAATTAAATTTTGTATCCTATCTAATGTAAATAAAATCTATATACATAAATTATAAACTTTTAGATTTCTCGATAGACTTCCTTATTGATTTTCTATTTCATAAACTGAAAGAGTTTCAATCTGATGTGTAAGTACCTAGGTCAGTTTGATGGTCAATACTCTTCTCAGTCAGATTGAAAAGGCATAAGTCTAACAACTTTTTATAAAAAAAGTTTACTATAATTTATCATATTTAAATTAAATCATATGTATCATAATGAATAATTAAATATTAAATTCATTATATATTGAAACTATTTTTATGTTGGGTATAATTTAATGTTTTCAAGAAAAACATATGAAATAATTTGGGTACAAAAATCTAGTAAACATGGTATTTTAATAGATTTAGTGATTTATAAAACTAATGGAATGGAAAATTATAAAGAATAATTTCAAAAAAATAATATCACCCTTTTTAATTGTACAAAAAACAATACCAAAATGAAAATAATAACTTGAAAAACGTAAAACCCTTAATTCTTTTAAGATCTTCAGTGATATAATTTATATCATAACTCTCCCTATGTTTATTACGTCATTATAATTTTATGAAAAGTATTAATTCAAATTCTCCCCCTTATGATAATATCACCCCAATAGAATAATATCTTCAAGGCATCTCCAAAACATAATACCTTTAAACGTCTCCCTATTTTAAAAAACATACACTCCCCCAAAAACACTTTCAAAAACCTAAAAATTCTACCACATTGTGATTTTCAAAAAAGGATGTCGAAATTATGTCACATAAAATGATTTAAAGAGATAACATATGAAAAAAATAAGGGAAAATAAATAATCATCTAAGAAATAAATGAAATAACATATATCCAGTAGTAATTAGAATACATTCAGACAAAATATATTTTGATGAAAAAGTCATAAACATGAAATAATTCATTCTAAATGCTTAAAAAATTACATCAAGAGTTAAAAATAAAAAATATTAATCTTTCTTCATAAATATTTTAATAATTTACTACATATTCTTGAGCTTTTCATGATCTTTATAGGCCTCTACCCCGATTTATGGAGCTTCAAAATATGGTCTCCTATCACAACTTTGTTAATAACTTCTGATTTATTCATTTCCACTTCCTTATAAATCATCTTATTTTCCTTCATGATATGGAAAACATAATCCTGAAATGTTAAGTGTTAGATATTCTCTAACTCTATTTTATGAACTTCTTTTATTAACATTCATTTCCTCAGTTCGTTCATCAGTTGTATATCTGAACTATTCCAAAAAAACATTACCTAGTTAGAAACTTGTGTAGATATATTTTCAAAATATTTTCATATTTTTGAAGAAAGTCGATTTACATAAAAAATTGATCATCATGACCTATGAGTTTAATATAAACTTGATTAGACCAATTAACCATTTTTTTGTATGAGATTTTCTAAGTCTTTCATTTTATTAAAAGGTTTTCAAATCTTACTCAATCCAAATAATTGGTTCCATTAAAACATATAGAGACTCAGATTTCTCATTATGGCTATTATAAATCAAATTACACCTTACCTAAATGTTATGTGGATAAGGAATGGAATCACTTAACCTTCTCATTGTGGCATAGGTATAATAGAATCTTTTTTGAGAAAATGTATATTTTGAGTCTAATAACCCTGAAGAAAATTTATGTGGTTTTTTTTCTGGAGAATTTGGCATCGGATTTGTATTTCTCCTAAAAATTTCCTTCTCCTTCCTTATTAAAAATTTCATATTTAGATACTTTTACAACATCCAGTTCTTCCTTATCTGATTCATCTTTTTCATAAAAGTTTCATTGTTATAATTCGTATTCTTATTTATATTTTGATAATTGTAATCCTCCCTCTTTGGATACAAATTTTCATCCTCCGAAGCATATATTTTTTGACCATTATCTAATTCTAAGGTTAATGGACTTGATTATGATGATGATTCAGCTATTTTTTTCCTTTTTATGTTCATTGATCTCTGTACGTTCTTCATTAAATAATTTTTCATCATCATCCTCTTATTCTTTTACATATTATTCTTTTAATTTTTCTTTTTCCTATTATTCATTATTTTCTTATTCATTATACTCTTCCTAAATATATTTCTAAAACTACCTCACTGTCATGAGAACACTTTTTCCAACCTTCCTTTCAACTGATTATTTTTTTGGGACTAGATCTATAATTTGTTAAAAAACCTATTCCCATTTTCACTTCTCTTTAACTAAAGGAAGTACTAGTTGAATAACTAAGGGTTAAACAAAAACAATACTAGAATCTAGAATCATCTCATAATTATGAGGAATATTCCTCAGCTAAAGAGGTATCTTTTCCACAGATAATGGATATAAGTATAATAGTGGAATCTTAGAAGCCCTTTCAATATCTTTAGATAAAATTTTCATCTCCTTTTATTCTTCTATAGTATTCTTATATTTATTCTTCTTTTCTATCTTTTTCAACTAATATTTATTAATAATATTCAAGGCTCAAGAATCATCCATATGGAGCCCAAATTCTGGAGTTTCAAGTTTCTTTTCTTCCTTTTGATCCATAAATTATTTTAATTCGTTATCATTTAAATTATTTTCCTTATTTTTCTTATTTATTAGGGAGGATTCATCCTTTATTTTCCATTAATAAACTTCTTTTTCCAATTACATTTTATTATATTTTGAAGGACCTACATCGAACACAGTCATTTCTACTCTATAAACACACTTCTTTGACTTTGAATCGAATAAAAACTTTATTATTGATATTTTTTCTTCTCTATTAAACAAAATAATTTCCCTCATTACATATGTTTTATTTTAATCCCTGATATTTTATATACATTTATCTACCATATTATTTATAAAATAAGGTAACATTATGATCTTCAACTTTATCAAGTCATTCTTGATTACTTCCAGCATAATGAAGAAAAACATAACCATGTTAACATGCCTCATATTAGTAAAATAATCCAAAAAGAAATTTAAAACCATTAGGGTGTCTCTATCACCTTTTCTTGGTATTAGGTATTCCTACATCCATAAATAAATGAGTATTGTCTCTGGTGGTAAGAGGGAAATGATTTATATTTTCACATATAATGGAAACAAAGATACTTCAAACATGGATTTCTCAAAATTTTCCAATCCTAAAAGGTAATTTATGTGTGTTTGGTTAGATTCTCCTTCAAAAGGAACACCAAAAAAATATTCGAGTCATTTTTATGAAAGATTATATTTCATAGAAAACATAATAAAAGACACTTAATCATTAAAATATTTTTATCGAATCTATTCTCAAGAATTATATTATCTAGTTATCTTCGGATAATGTAAATTGAAGTCCTAGTTGGGTTTTTCAACATAAACATTTTCCCATCCCAAAAAATAAATAATCTTTTTTGGAATAGAATCATAATACTAGGCTCATTCTACAATATGTTCCCTAAAAAATTGTATGCTTCAGAAATATAATTATTTGATTATAATACTAAGGCAGGTGCCGATTGTCAAACTAATGGAAAATTATCATAACGATAACTAAATATATTGTATAGATTCAGTAGTCAATCTTCTAGAAACTAATGTGGGAAATCATTTGTCCCACCATTATTTAGGTGTGAAAAAATAGTTCGCATTATATAAGAATTAATTGATATTATTTAAATTCATTAACTAATCTAATGGCCAATATTTAAATGATGAAAAAGTTTATATAAATATTTGGACTCATAAAACATTAATTAAAATGTTTATTTGAGTGAATCTCATTTTAATTGTATAAAACATAAATGTTTGAAAAAAAAACGTACTAATTATTAAAATAATCATAAAAATAAAAAATATAATCTAAATTAATGAATATGTTAAAAATGGAAACAATAATATATTTCAGAGTATAAAAGTTTCCTCAGCATGAGTAAACATTTTTCTTGGTTTTTGTAACATGAAATAATTAATATAGCTTTATAACTAAAATATTTTTATGGGAAAAATATTAAATATTTTGAGTTTAGAATTTTTTTAGTTCAAATTTTTTTTATAACAAAAGATTTGTTTGAAAATTTTTCTAAAAAATTATGAGTTCTGAAAAATTGATAATAAATTTTGATTCTTGAAAATTATAAACATAAAAAAAAATTTAAAATGTAAAATTTTGGAAGAAAATGAATGTTTAGAAAATTTAATGTTTTTTGTAAACTAAAAATTTGATGAAATATTACAATTTTATAAAAACATATGTACTTCCCCAATAAAGATGAGTTAATTAATGAAAGTATATTAGTAAAAAAAGATATATATATGATTAATATCTTAAAATTGATCATTCAAAGCATATGATTAATGTATTTATATCTATCAAAACAAATGGGTTTTGTAAAAACATAATCATGTTATTCTTAAGTTATGATAAATTGTAAGAAAATATCTCTTTTAAGTGAGTGATCTTGATAAAAATGGTTTCTTATATCTATGTGCATAGAACATGAGTCGTGTTATAAGATTTTACTTCAAGAAATGGAAATTTTTTATCACCAAAAAATTCATTTTTAGTAAAAATCATGTCATAGTCTGTGAGTGTGTGTTCCATCCACAACACTTGAACACAACGACATCCATTTTCCACATAGTCATCTTTAGCAGTGGAAAGTACTACTGAGTGTTGTTTATTACATGTAGAATAAAATAATTCTTCTAAAATGGAATAACAAGTTCTAGATGTAATTTTAATTTCCATTATACATCCACCAGATTCAGCATCCAGAAAAATATAATTCAAAATCATTTATAGAATAATAAATTATGCATAAATCTATAGTTCCCTTAAGGTAACAAAAGATTCATTTAATTGATTTAAGATGGGATTATTTTACATTGGCTTGATATATAGACAATATTAATTAAAATAACATTAAATCTAGATGACTAGGTGTTTGGAAAAGTAAATATTCAATCATACTTCCAAACAGATTTTGATCAAATAGTTTCTTAGATTCATAAAGACCTAATGTATTGGAGGTAATGATATGAGTAAAAATGCTTTTTTTTTGTTTTCCTATGGGAATTTATTATAAATATATTCTATATATTAATGTTTACATATAAATTTTCCTCATAGTTTTTGTGAAACATGAAACCCTTGAATGTATGTTCACTCAACCAACATACTCATTTCAAACTCAGACTTCATAAGATCGACAAAGGAATATATTAAATATCATTGAGTTTCACCAATTATAATCACATAAATCCGTATTTGTAAAATATTAACATTTTTATAAACATATTTTATAAAAATTATTGGATCTGAAGCTCCCTTAACAATTTTTTTTTGTAATAGAGAACTATTTAACCTATAATTCCAAGATCTTGGTGCTTTTTAAGTCCATAATGCTCTTTTATTTTAAAAAAAATGTTTTTGAAGTATTTTTCTGAAAATAATTGGTTGATAAACATAAACATCCTTTTGAACCTATCCATTAACAAAATAACACTTCATATTCATTTTAAGTAGTTTGAAATTTAAGAATGCTTAATAATCAAGAGGAATTGGAATAACTTCAAGTCTAGTTATCAGATAATAAGTTTCTTCATAGTAAATTTATTCTTGTTGATTATAACCCTTAGAAACAAGTCTAATTTTATTTCTAACTATTATTCCATTTTCATAAAATTTATTCTAGAAAATCCAATTTACTCCAATTATGGAAGTTTATTATGTTTGATCAACCAAATTCCAAACTTTATTCCTTTCAAAATAATTAATCTTGTCTTACATATATTTTATCCAATCCTAATCAAATAAAGCCTTGTCAATATTATTAGTTTCAAATTGATATAAAATCTATAGGCGTTCAATTTCATTTCTCAAAAAGTTTATTGTTCTAATTGGTTAATGTACATCACAACTGATATTAACACTAGGATGATTTCAAAGGAACAACTGATTTCATGGATTTCTAAAACACTATTCTTAAATAATAGTTGGAATATATTCTTGAGGTATAACTTAAGAAACACATTCTTTAGTTTTTTTACCAAGAGAAGAAATTTCTAACACATGTGGAATATATATTTTATAAATAATATCTAATGATGTAATTTGGGGTTTCTTGAAAACAAGGGGATCAGTTTCATAAACAGAACATGTAATATTTCCTTAACAGTAATTGTATTCTTATTAAAAACTCTATAGAACTTACTAGTAGTGGAATAAAATAATAATATTCCTTTATCATATTTTGAATAATTTTTTTGTAAATTTTGTTTAGTGTTCTAGATAAATACATTGCATCCAAAAAAATTTATGTTGGAAGGTTTTTGTTTTCTTCCTGTCCATAACTCATGATAAGTTTTATTAATAAAAGTTCTAATTAAAACATGATTTATATTATAAGATTCAATATTAACTACTTCAGCCCAAAAAAATGTATATCAACTCAGTATTCACTCAACATGGTTCTAGTAATATCCTAAATAACTCTACTTCTTCTATCGATTACACCATTTTTCAATGGAGTTATTGGTGCTAAAAAGTTATGTATAATACCATTTTTACTAAAAAATGTTTCAAAATAAAAATTTATAAATTTAGTACCACGATCACTATGAATAGTTATTTAGGATAGTTTTTTATCATTTTTAGCACTGGATAAATATGTTTCAAAACAATTGAAGGATTTAGATTCTCTTGTAAGAAACTAGACCAATGTGTATATAGTATGATCATCAACTTTGACATATACAAATTATATTCAAAAAATACTTCCATTTTTGTAGGACCAAGTAAGTACATGTGAACAAACTATAAATCATCATAAGTTAAGGTTTCACTAATAGATTTAAAAAATGAATTCCTTTTCTTACCATATAGAAAATTATCATAGATTTTACCAGTATCAATCCTAAGTTATTTTATATACCCCACTAGAAATTTCTTAGAAAGATTATCTATAGTTCTAAAATTGATGTGTCCTAGTCCTCTATGACATTACCAAAAGTGATATTCCATTTTAAAATGGAATGATATGTATTGTATCCTAAGTTTTTCTATGTTTAAGGTGAAAACATTGTCATATCGATTGGAATAAAAAAATTCATATTTGGAACTATGTACAATACATTTATCATTCTGAGAGGTCAAAAGATAACCCTAATTTCATAATTTCCTTATTATTATAAGGTTTTCCTTAAGTCATAAAAATTAAAACATTTTAAATTATTGTTTTTCTGTGAATAAAAATTTTACCCATACAAATGATTTCTCTTTGATCATTATCTCTAAAAGTAACCTCTCCCCCTTTCATATTGATAATAATCATAAATAAATATATTTTTTCTGTCATGTTTCTAGAGAAACTAATATCCATGTAAAAAACTGTCTTATTATTAGTAATATCAGTATGTTTCATAAAAAAATAAACTAGTTCTTTATAACCGAAACTATCTTGGGTCTTGTATTATTAGAAAATATTATTTTAGGTAGCCACATTTTTTCACCATTACTTAATTGAAAAAAATTAATTTTCATAGAAATGTAGGGTTTATTAAAACCTAAATATTGAACTTTATTAAGAGAAAATTTATTTTTTTACTGTCCCCCACTTTGGAATTTTTGACAAAATGGAGCACTTTTTGAAATAAAATAGTTATTACTAAAAACAGATTTATTGGTAGTAAAACCCATTCTGTTATTATCATTATGACATCTAATTAGTCAATAAATATTATAACTGTTTTCTTTCCATAAGTAAACGTAAGTAATAGTACTATCAAGAAATAATTTCTTTTACTTAGTTTCTCAACTAATGTTTTGTTCTCATAAGTAATAGTATTAGAACTATGTTTTTAAAAACTCATTTTGTAAAAAATATTCATTGAAATATATTTTTCAACAACTTTTAAAAAGTTTTATTTTTAAACACTAGAATTATCTAGATCATTAGAAAGATATTTTAATTATTTAGTTAAAATATAAATGCATGAATCATCCTTTATAATTTTAGTTTTGGTATTATTGCATTTTTTACAAACAATAAAATTTTAATTTTCATGAAATTTGAAAAATCTAGATACATATTCCTAAATAGGTGAAGTATTAGCCTCTTTAGTTGAGAAATATTATTTAGTGGAATATATAGAATTGTTATCACTATTAAAATCAGTATAATTTTTATTGAATATAATATTAGTAAGGGATTTATATGTTTATACTTTTTCCACAAAACATTAACTTATAATTTGTTTTTCAAAAAAAAGATCAATATTCCTCTATTTCAAAAATATTATTGTCCTAAGAATTTTCTAAATATATATATCCTATATTTACACTCTAAGTGTTAGAAGATTTCAAAATTTTCTTTCTCTTAGACTTATAATAGTACTTTCCATTTCAGTCTGAATTTCCTTCCTTCTTAAATTTCCTTTTCATCTTAGGATAATCCGGTTAAACATATCAATCCTTATTATATTCATAACATGTAACCTCATTATAATCTTTCTATTCATTCTTAACCTTATGACCATTTTTATCCAAAATAAAATAAATCCCATGAATTTATTCATTCTTATAGAAAGATTAACTAACTCATTTCTAGTCATCTCTAAAGAACTTAAGTCTGATTCAATAATCACCTTGTATTTATTTGAAGGCATCATAACATTCTCAGTGGACTGAAATTTAGTAGGGATGGAATATGAATTTGTAGAATCTACACCCTCATTCTTATTTTTAAATTTCCTAGGATCTCTCTGAAGACTTTTTCCATATTGAATGTGAGTTCCAATAAAATCATTATTCCTAAGAATAATAATCTTCCTTGTATCATTCGATGCAGTTCTTTTGAATTCACCCTCATTTGGTAAAAACTCTATTAACTTCTCAAATAATTTACTATATGTCAAATCCTTTTAACAAAGAGAATGAAATTTGTTGAAAATAGTAATTAATATTTTATGTACATTTCATACTGCTTTTGAAGGTAGAAAATCAATAGATTGATATTCTTCTCTAATTATTTCTCTTCTAGTTTCAAAAACATTATAATTTACAAAATGAGTGACTTCAAAATTTTTCCATCTACTATTATTATCTTCACATGAATATATCTGACTAAAAATATTCTTAATCATAAAACCTAATTTATATTTCCTTACTCTATAATTTAGTTAATATTCTAGTTTTTATTGCAGATTTTATGTAGTAACTTCTTTCTTGGGTATTTTGTAATCACAAGTAAGTATTCAAAAATTATCAACTCCCGTATTGAGAACAACGGTTTTCATCCTATCTATTTGATACACATATTAATTAACATAAAAATTATTGGTTAACTAAAATTGATATTTTTAAGTGTTCCAACATTAAGACCTTCAATATTAAAAAAATAAGAAATCTTTTTCGACCAACGTGATAGTTTAAGCATGGTTTATAACAAAACATAGTAAAAACATGCAGTTGATATAAGAATTAAAAAGTTAGTAATTAAATTATGTAGAAACTTCTTAGAAACTAGTTGTAATATCAAAAGATTTTACAATATATAGAAGTGGTAGTGAATTATAGTTTCAGAAATTTAAACTAAATACAAACAAAATCCTATTTTTTATGAAATAATATGACTCATGCTTCATTCGATTATCAGAGTCTTTCAATCGTAATCTTCTATTTTCCAGTTAAATTAGTACTGTCAATCGGTATCATAGTTAGACAGATAAAATAATTTGTTTAGAAATATAATTAATAAGGATATCATTATAATACATGCACAATGGAAAAGTAAAACCTGTAAAAATAAGTAACTAAAAATCAAAAATTATAAAGAATGACATTAAAACATATAAAAGTTTTTAATATTTAACTTTAAGATTCAAGGTAGTAATAAAATATAGACTAATGATATCTTTAGTTATATACCAACTATAAGGGATATATTTACTTACCTGGGAAGCCCTTAATCTGATAGATGTGTATCAGATCTCTCTACCAATCCCCATGAATCCCTATATACAATGATCGGATTAAACTCTCTCTTTCTTGACCAAGAAATGGAACGATATAATGATTATTCTCTATATTTCATGTCCTATAATCCCTGGATATTATAGATCAGATTAACCATTATCTTCTTATCCCCCACAATACCTCGATCAATACCATGTCCAGTTTCAAAAATTAAAAACGCAAAATAGTTCTAACTAAATTAATATACTTAAAATGATTCCATATAACTTTAAACTGTATAAAGTATTGCAATGACTAAGAATGATAATTTTATGAGGAAAAAGTATTAAAAAATTAGGTGGTGGATGAATCAAATCTTCACTCTCCAAATTTCATTCTATATATACGAAAATATCCAACAATCATACTTCTACATTATTTAAAACAACCTCATACCAAACACACTTTGATTGCATGGTTCATGAACTTGACAGCTATTATTTAATTGAATCTTTAATGTCGTTTGGTTTAGTAGCATTACAGTACTATTTTATATTCTATATGATAGAATCTAATCTATATACTATGATTATAAACATTTGGATAGTCAGATAGACTTCCTTATTTCATGTCAACCAGGTAAACTGAATGAGTGTTAGTCTGATGTAATAGTAACAAGGTCATTCCAATGGTTAATACCATTATATGTCAGATATAAAAGACATAAGTCTATCCAATGGTCAAATAAACTGTCAGTACAATTAATCATATTTACATTCCTTCTGATAGATCATAATGAATAAAGAAGGTTTGAATTAATTATATATTATAAGTATTTCCATTTACAGTATAATGTAATTTTTTCTTGTGTATGGTATAATGTATTACTTTTTTCATTAACTTTTTCACAATGGTTTTTATATTTTTGAACACGTCACAATCCTTATGAGCCTCTACCACCAATATCTTGAGCATCACAATCTGATATTCTATCATAGCTTTCTTAGAAAATTCTTATTTATGAATCTCAGAGTCCTAAGAAATATTCTTATTTACCTCCTTGAAAAAGAAAAGCTCATCCTCACACATTCAAAATGTCGATTCTCAAACACTATATTCTAAAATTTTTGATTAAAAACATTCACATCCTTAGTCTGTTCATTAGTTGTATTTGTGAACTCTTCTACAAACATTACATTGTCTGAAACATCTATAGATAGATTTTTAAAATATTTATCCATTACAAAAATAATGTTTTTTACTTCAAAAAATAGATCTTCATGATATATGAGTTCACTCTCCACTGTGTTATACCACCTAGCCATCTGATTTTATAATCTTTTTTTATTCTTTTATTATTCATAGAAGGTTATAAAATTTCCTTCAATTTGAAGAACAGATTATGTTAAAACTTTTAGAGACTTTTATTTCTCATTGAAGCTATTCTATGTCAATTTACACCCTTTCAAAATGTTAGGTAGATATGTATTAGAATCAAATAACCTTCTCAAAGTTTGATTTATAAATTAGAAATATTTTTTAGAAATTATAGCTTCTAAGTATGATGACCCTGAATAATATTTTTGTAGGTTTTTTTATAGAGGATTCATCATTAGGTTTTTTTTTATCTTGAGCAATATATTTTCCTTTCTTAGAAAAAATTCCATCTTCAAATAATTTTACAATGTCTAGTATTTCCTTATCAAATTCCATTTTTTCAGAAAAAATTGGCATGGGATTGTTTGTCTTCTTCTTTAGCTTCTCATGATGATTTTACGTCCACTTTATAGGAAGTATTTTCTTCCTATAAACCTTCTAATTTTTCATCTATATCTAATTTTCATGGTAATAGTGTTTTTAATATAACTAACTCTTATATATATGAACAATTTTTTTGAACTTATATGGAAATGATTCTTTTTCATGGATTGATTCTGTAGATTGTTCAATAATTGGTTTCTATTTTCCCTTATATTCCAATCAGGGAATTACTGGTGGAATAAATAAGGTTTCAACAAACTAAACACCAGAATCTGGAATGATCTTATCATTATTAGTAATATTCCCAGTCTGAATAGGTTACTTCACCACTGATAATGGAGAAAATCATAACACTAGAATCTCATAATCATATTCAATAAATTTTAATATAATTTACATCACCTCTTCTTCTGCGATCCCCTAATCGTGTTTATTATTATTTCCTTACACTTTCTACTAATCTTCAGTATGAATCATGATTTCTAAGGCCTTATCCTTATCAAGAAAAAATTTAGGAGCTCTAGGTTTATTTATTTCTATCTGATCCATAAATTTTTTCATTTTGATATCCCTGAATTTATTTTCATTTCGATGCATATTTGGAGGGGATTATTTTCCATTTATTTTCCCTTTCTCAATATATTTTTTTATCTATTTATTTATATTTTACAGAACCATCATTGGACATAGTCCTTTATTCCCCATAAAAAAACTTATTTTTAGTTCGAATCAAATATAAAATTCATTATTGAGATTGTTTCTTTTCCAAAAAATGAAATATTGTCTCTCATTTGAAAAGTTTTATTTTCATCCTTTGAGTGTCCCATACATTTCACAAGAAAATTATTTATGAAATAATGTAAAATTATGATCTTTTACTTTATCAAGACACTCTTGATTGCTTCCACCATGATTAAGACGAACATAACCAGGTTAACTTGCATCTATTTATTCAAAAAAATTAAACATAAATATCTAAAACATTTATGGTGTCTTTATCACCCTTTGTGAGTATTTGGTATCCTTACATCCAAAAAATAATGATTTTGGATTCTAGTGATAAGTGGTAAACCTTTATTACATTATAATAGGTTGGAAAAATATATACTCCATCCTCATATTTCTCAATATTTCTAATCCTATTAGGTAATTAATGTGATGGTAGATAAGATTCACCATCAGAAAGAAAACATAAAAAATCTTCTACTAATTTGTATGTAATATTATTTATCTGAGAAAACATAGTAAAACACACTTCATCCCCACCAAATTTTTATATAATCTCTACCTAGGTGTAAAATTGTCTGATTATTTAAGGATAATATAAATCAATTTCGTTATCAAGTTCAAAAACAATTTTTTTTACGATCCCTTAAAATAAATAATAATTTTATCAAATTAATGATAATGTTTATACCATTATTTTTTAAAAAGATATTATTTGAAAACATTTTTTCTCACAAAATCTTCTGAACTGACCATCATACTGAGGATGGTGTTAGTTTTCAAATGGATGAAAATGATCAAAATGTGCCCAAAATAGAGTCGTGAGATTTGGGTGTGAATTTCCCGAAAAACAATGGGGGCATGGGGTGTTTCACATTTATATATGTTTAAAAGATGATGGTTTTCATTCCCAAACAATTAACTGATGATATTGTATTTATTTAACTTATCCAATGGTCAAGATTTAACTAAAAAATGAATTTATAGATAATTATGAACTCTTAAGGTTTTAAATAAACATTTTAGCAGAGTGTCTCTCATTCTGGTTGAAGAAACATTATGATTTTGAAAACAAAACAATTCATTAAAAATTAAAGGAATAAGTACAATAAAAATTATAAACTAAAAAAATGAATAAGGGAAAAAAATAAAAGAAGAATACCATTAAGATATAAATGTTTTATCAGTATGGGAAATATTTTATTACTGTTTTTTTTATAAATTGAGTTCAATTGGTTTAAAAAACATTGTCTGGAAAACATTATAACCATATTTTAGTCTGGAAAATTTTTTTTTCAAAAATAATTTTTATCAAAAAAATTCCACAAAAAAATCTATAATATATCGAGCATGGGATATTTTATAATTTATATTGATTCCTAAGAATTATAAAGTAAAAAATTTTAGAAAACTGAAAATTTTGGAAACAAATATAATATTATAAAATTAAAAGCTTTAAGAAAAATAAAAGCATTAAGAAAACTAAAAATATATATATAAACCCATCATATAGTCCCCTAATGAAGTGGATTTCATTGATGTATGTATATTGGTGAAAAGTAATTTGATATGAATAATCAATTGAAATTTAACATTCACAGATTCTGTTTAATGTATTAAAATCTATCAAAACTAAGAGATTTTGTAAAAATATAAGCAAGTTGTTCTAGAATTTTGTTAAATTATAAAATTATATCCTATTTAAGTGATTGATTCCCAAGGAAATGGTTTCTTATATCTATGTTCTTAGAACATTAGAGATATAATGCGTTTTTACATAAAGAAGTTACACTTGTGTTATCACACATAATTTGAGTATGAGTAAAACTCATTCAATTGTCAATGAGAGTGGGTTGAATCCACTACATTTGGGAACAACAACTTCTAGATACCACATATTTGGATACATTATTGGAAAGTGCTACTGAGTTTTGTTTCTTACTTGACCATGAAACTACTGCTTCTCTTTACAAATGAAATGTTCCAAATGTACATTTAAATCAAGTCTATATCCAAAAAATTCATTATCCAAAAAACATTTTATTTTTAAATCATTTCCATAAATATTTAATGAGCCTAAATCTATAGTACCCTTAAGGTAAAGAAATATTTATTTAATAGATTTTATATGTGATGGTTTTTTATTTTCCTAATATATATCACAAAAGAATACTGAACATATTAAATATAAATTTCTAGATATTATATAATGTAAACCTAAAATCATACCTCTTAATGTATCTTGATCAATTGGTTTCCCATCATCATCAAGATCTTACATATTAGAGGTATCGATAAGGTTACTTATACTTTTAGTATTGTTATACCCAAATTCCTTAAGAACTTATTTTATATATTTTTTGAGATATAAAATTTCCTTCTAATATTTTTGAAATTTCAAATCTTAAAATGTATGGTAACTCACCCATCATACTCGTTTCAAACTCAAACTTCATAAGATCAGAAAAGGAATCTATTATTGATTTTTGAGCTAAACCAAATGTAATGTCATCAACATATATTTGTAAAATAATAATTCTTCTATTAATTTATTTTATAATAATAGTTGGATCTAAAACTCCTTTAAAAAAATTGATTAGTATCAAAAAAAGAAGTTAACCCACCATACCAGGCTTTGGGGGATTATTTATGTCCATAATGTTTTTTGGTATATTTATATACATGTTTTGGATTTTTTTCAATTTTAAAACTTGGTGGTTGTTCAATAAAAAAAATTCATAAACATAACCATTAAGGAAAGAACACCTCATCGTTTTTAAATAGTTTGAAATTTAAGAATGATGCATAATCTAGAAGTATTTGAATAACATCAAGTCTTAATATTAAAGAATAAATTTATACATATAATATTTTTTCTTGGTGATTATAACCCTTAGAAAAAAGTCTATATTTATTTCTACATATTATTCCTTTCTCATTACATTTATTTCTAAAAACACATTTGACTCTAATTATAGAAGTTTCTTTAGTTCTTTAATCCAAATTCCAAACGTTATTCAATTAAACTGATTGAGATCATCTTTCATAGCTATTATTCATTCATCAACATTTAATGCCTCATACATTTTATTGGGATCAAATTGAGATAAAAAATGATAGATTTTCAAATTCATTTCTCAAATAATATCTAGTTCTAACTGTTTGATCTACACAACCAATGATATTATCACAAGGATAATTCCTAAGAAAAAAACTAATTTCCTATATTTATAAAACTCTATTGAAAAATAGTGTGTATAAAATCATCTTGAGGTATAACTTCAAAAATATATTCATCGGTTGTTTTCTCATTGGTAGGACTTTCTAACATAGGTTGAAAATAAATTTAAAAAATAACATATAATTTTGTAGGTTGGGGTTGTTTGTAAAAAATGGATTATTTTCATCAAAAATACCATGTATTGTTTCCTCAACAGTATAAGAGTTTTTATTAAGAACACTATAATCCTCAATAAAATAGGCATAAACTAAAAATATTACTTCATTAGATTTTGGAAAACTTTATCTAAATTATCTTTAGTATTTAGGATGAATACATTTCATCCAAAATCATTGAATTAGGCAATTTTCTGTTTTATTTCTATCCATAACTCATTAGGTTTATTCAATAAAATATCCAATTAAAACTCAAATTATAGTATAACATAAAATACAACTACTTAAGCCTAAAAAAATTTGCAACTGTGTATTCTCCCAACATGGTTCTAGAATTATATTGAAGAACTCCATTTCTTCTATCAACGGCACCATTTTTTTATAGATTTTATGATTCTTAAAAGTTATGTATAATACCTTTGTAACTACAAAAAATATCAAAATCAAAATTTATAAATTATCCTCAATGATAAATGAAGATAGTTTTCAAGGATCAGTGTTCCTTATTTTTCACACATGCAAAAATTTTTGAAAAATTCTTTGGAAATTCATGTTAGAAAATAGGCACATCTGTATGTACTGTAATTATAAACTAATACATATACAAATTTTTTTCCACCTCTTATTCCTATTTTTATAAGAAAAAAAATTTCCATGTTCACTAACTATAAATAATCATATATTGAGACTTCACTAATATGTATAACACATGACTTCTGTTTGATACCATATCGACAAGGATCACACTCTTTAGAAGTATCAATCCTAGGTTTGGGTAGATCCTTCACTAGTCTATTATTATAAGTTTTAGCTAACATTCTAAGATTATAATATCATATTCATATATTTCATAACCCAGAGTGATCTTATATTGCAATATGAAAAAGGTTATCTTGGATCCTAAGAGTAATTTAGTTTATGTTGTAAAAAATATCATGACTAAATGAAGAAATAATAAAATCATCCTTCGAACTATGTACTTTACATTTATCATTCCTGTTGGACACATTATAAACCATATCACTTAATTATATTATTCTTATAAGGTTGTATTAAGTCCAAAAACAAATAAAACATTTGAAATTAAAGGTTTTCCGATAATAACAATGTTACCTATACTAGTCATTTCTACTTGAGAATTATCTATAATTGTTACTTTTCCACCTTTCATCTTGATAATATTCCTAAAAAATTATTTTTTTTTCAAGTCATGTGACTGGAGAAACTACAATCAGTATACCAATTGTTTTTATTGATGGGGCTCTCTCTATTTTCCTGAAAACAAAAATAAATATTTATTTTGAATAATGAACTTCTTGGGTTTATTTTTATCCGTAAATAGTATTTTAGGTAACCACATTTTTCAAAATTACTTCATTGAGAAAATGTTATTTCCATAGAAAATCAGGCTTTGTAAAAACCTAAATATTTAACATTATTAAGAATACATCTATTTTTCAAATGTCTACCACTTTTGAATATTTTGAATCATGGATCCCTTTTTGAATAAAATATGTATTTATGAAAACATTTTTAGTATTGGTAAAACACATGCTGGTATTGTCACTACCAAGTCTCATTTTTCTATACATATTAACAAAAAATTTCATTCACAGAATTAAACATAGATAATAGTTTTCTCAATGCAGAAATTTTGGAATCTAGTTTCACAATGAACATTTTATCCTCATATGCAATAGTATAAGAACTAAGTATTAAAAAATCATTTTTGTAAATTATTTTTTTCATAAATATATTTTTCAATATCATTTGAAATAATATCTTCTTCAAAACTAGAATTATCAAGATAATAATAAATATCTAATACTTCTTTAGTTAAAATTTAAATTATTCAATTATCCTTTATAAGTTCAGTTTTGGAATTATAAAGTTTTTTAAAAACATTAAAATTTTCATTTTAATGAAATTTGGAAAACCAAGATACCTCTGGATAACTCGGTATATTATTATCCTAATCATTTAAGAAATATTATTTATCAAAATATTTAGAATTTTTCACTTCAATAAAATCCAAAAAAATCATTTAAACTAATATTATTAAGTGATTCAACTATATTTACCTTTATTCACAATACATTTATTTACCATAGGTAATTTAGTAAAAATACCAATGTTCCTCTATATATAACTATTATTTTCATGAGAATTTTCTAATTATCTATCTCTACACATTCAATCCAAGTGGCATAATATTTAAAAAAATTCTTACTATTAGAAATATAATAATTATTTTTTTTATTTCTAAATTTATTTCCTTCTTATCATTATTTTCTATCATATGATAATCGGGTCGAATATATCCAACTTCCTTACATTTATATAAATAAAATCATTAGAATCTTTCTTATTATGATTGTCCTTATAAAATTTTTTAATCTATACCAAAAATATTAATTAACCATGATTTTATTCATTCTTATAGCAATATTTTCTAACTCATTTATAGTTTTCTATGAATAACTTCATTACAATTCAATAAATAACTTTTTTCATTTAATACTTTATATCTTTCTCAGAGGAATAAACTTTAGTATGAACAGCATAATGAGTTTTAAATGACACACCACCATTTGCATTTTTCAATTTCTGAAGATCTCTCTTTATTATTCCTTTATATTCTATGAGATTTCCAATAAGATAATAATTTATAAGATTATTAATCTTCTATGTATCATCCAATGGTTTTATTTTTTATTCACAGTCAATTGGTATGATCTATATTATCTTCTCAATAAAGATAATATCTTTTATATCCTTTTCACCATAGGAATGAAAACTAAAGAAAATTGTCCTAAATCTTGGATTCCTTTTTTATATAGATTCACCAGGTAGAAAAACAAAATCTCAATTGTCTTCTCTTATCATTTACCATCTAGTTTCAAAAAAAATAGAAAATACAAAATGAGTGACTTATAAGTTCTTCCATATTATAATATCATCTTCTCATGAAGATATACGATTATAAATATTATTAATTATAGAATATAATAGATTATTCCTTACTCTATGATTTATTTTATATTCAAATTTTTCATGATGATAAAAATTAGTGGTTACATTCTCAATTATTTTTTAATCTTTAATAATAATTAAAAAATTATCAACTCTAGTATTGATTAAATATGTTTTCATATTATATCTATACTACTCATAATCATTACCATAAAAAAATTGGATTACTGGGATTGATATTTTCATGTGTTTCGATATAAATACATGCCATATTTAAAAAACGGTAGAAACTTATTTTCCATAAAAATGTTAATTTAAACAATGTTTTCAAAAAATAGTAACACCATGAAGTTTATACAGAAGTAATAACTCAGAAAGAAAAAGCATTAAAACCTACTATGATACCAATTTCTGTATTGAGAGAGTTTATAATGGCTATAAAAGGGGGTGAATTTTATTTTAGAAAATTTAAAGTGAGTAAAAATAAAATCCACTTATGTATAAAATGATCAAACTAATAATTTTTCCAATTATCAGAGTGTTAAAATCCTAATCAGCTATTTTCTGATTAAATTAGTATTTTTTATTGGTATCACAATTAAACTGATAAAATAGTTTTTATAGAAATATGTGTATTAATACTGACATTCTAATACATGCACAGTGGAAAATACAACTTGTAAAAATGAGTAATAAAAAGTCATAAAGTGGTATAAATGACTTACAAGCTCATAAATGTTTTTAATCTTTTACCATAATGGTTAAGGTAGTCCGAAAATACTAAATAAATATTTCCATGGTTAAATACCTATTATAATGTATGTTTTACCTTCCATGTAAGCCCCTTAATCTGATGTATCACTATCAGCTCTATCTTCCAATCATGTGGAATCCCTTGATACAATGATCGTATTTAGCATAGAATTTGTTAACCAAGAATGACCTTGATATGATGATCAGTCTTTGTCTACCAATCCCAATAATCCCTCAATATGATGGATCATATTCACATATTTCTTCGAATCCCCAAAATACCTCCATCAGTACCATGATTGTTTATAGTGATTAAAAAATCAAAACAGTTCTAAAGGAACTACAATCCTTAAAAGGGTTTTGTAGAACTTATAGCTCTCTATAGTATTACAATGACTAGAAAAAATATGTTTGTATATATAAATGTTTATAATATTTGAGTTTAGAATTAATCATCTCATTAATCTTAAAATTACCATAAATTTCTAAGAAAATACCCAATGGTTATATTTTTGAGTAAGCTACAATGGCCTCTGATAGCTTTCACATTAACAGTCTGGCTCTTGAACTAGATAACTAATTTATAACTAATTGTATGATGGAATTTGGTTTACCACCATTAGAATGCTATTTTTTATTCGATCTGATATAAAAAAATCTATATACTCCGATTGTAAACTTTTGTATAGTCTCATGGACTTCCATATTTGTTGTCAATTTCATAAACTAAATGAGTTTCAGTCTAATGTGTCCATACCAAGTTTAGTCTGATGGTCAAGATAATTTTTATTCAAATATAAAAGACATAATTATAATCACTGGTCAGAAAAAATGATAGTTTGATTTATTAGACACACATTCAGTCAGGTAGACTGAAATGTATAATGAAATTTTATATTTGTTTTATATTTGACCAATTTCTATATATGGTATAAAGTAATTTTTTATAAAAAAACATACTAAAACAATTGGGAAATTAAAAGTCATTAAACATTATTTTAAGTAAAAAATTATTTCCAAAACTAAAGGAATGAAAAAGTAAAAAAGAAGACTTTAAACTCAACAAAATCATCCATCTTATCATATCACATGAAAAGGAAACTAGTTTCATAAAAAAATCATTAGAGTATTACCTGAGGGAATTAATTGGGTTTCATAACCATGTATCATAATGGTCATAAACCTTTTAGAGAAAGGATAACAATAGTATAATCAGATTATATACCCATAAAATTATAAATAATATTTTATTTTATTATCATTAATGAATATAAATTCCATAAAAATGATCATTAAAACAGTTTTGAAGAAAATAACTTTTTAATTTTGAAATCAAATTATTAAAATCTAAAATTATCCCAAATATTAAATTAAAAATTTTCATTGAAAATTACATCATAAAAAATATAATGTAATCTTCAAATCATTGGGCATTGCTAACATTGGAAAATTTATTACAAGTCATATAAGTTAAAAGGAAATGATCAATTCAATATTTTGAAAAAAAATATAACTTTATTAAAAAAATGATAATAAGGTTAATTTTAAATAATTTTTTAGAGTTCAAAACATGTTTAAAATGATTGTAAACAAATTTTATAGAATATTAAAATTTTAAATGAAATCATTTTTAGAAAACATGTACAGGGAAGAGAATTTTTTTTAGAAGAGATAAATAAAGTTGGTTTTCCCTAAAAACATTATTATAGACTCTTCAGTATATGGAGAGATAAAAATGGAATAAAACATGTAATTTATATAAATAAACTAAGGATAATAACATTCATTATTTTCTTTAGAGTTAGATCATATGATTTTATCATCAAAAACTGAATCATAGAAAGTCCTGAAAAATAATGATATAAAACCCTTAACACTTTTATAACTTTTGAATCATTACTCCAACGAAAAATAATAAAGTTATATGTATATTTATATCCTCATAAATATCATAATAATAGTAATAATGAACAATCATGGGCATTTTATACACCATGTGGTGAATATGACATGTGCCTCACATAAATAAAGGGGAGATGAAAATCCATTATCTCAAGTCTCAACTTCATTCGAGTTTGGTAAAATATATTTTATTGTAAATGTAGGTTGATTATAATTATATTATAGAGCCATTATCATATATATCTTAATATAAATTATTATTTATGATCCTTTTCAATATTTTATTAATAATTCTTTATTAAAAATAATGTTCCTTGTTATAACTGCTTCATTTTCCATGTGTGCTTGGTTTCTATATTTTTGGATCCCCATGCATTGATCACAGTTCCATGATATTATTTTTTTTAATAATGATATAAATACAATATATATTAATTAAATACATATTTATATTCATCCACATATTTTATATATATAAAATTTAATTACAATTTTCTTGGAGACGTATGGCGTACGTGCGCATGAACATTGTTGTGGTTTCAGAACAGATGGAATAAAATAAAGGTAAATATGAATTAAAATTTTGAGTATAATTTTTATATCACATTTATATTATGTATTCATTATATCCATACTTATTACCATCAATTAAAAAATAAAAATAAAAATGTATCACATCATTTTGTGGAGGAATTTTATACGTAATCATGATCAACGTTATAATTTTCCAATGGATTAGAAGATAAGAAGGTAGATGTGATATTATAATTATAAAGGTTTATTTATTTCATAAATATCACAAATAAATATATATAAATTAAATGCATCATTATATCCATCCTTTATCGATGGTGATGTAAAATGAATTACATCAATTCCTGAGGTGGTGGTCTCTCATACCCAGGATTAAAGGTTTAATTTCCCATTTGGGGGAAGATAATAATGATATAGTTTATGATATTAACATTATAAAATAAAATTGTACTTAATATAAAAAATTTATCATTTAATAATAGTTTTAGAATATTTCATGGAGGTGGAAGAATAATTTATGTAAAAAATTTCAGTTAACCATCATACCTCTCCTTTGACCAAACTCTCTATGTTTGAACTAAAATCCATCCTAAAATGGATTTATAAATAAAAAAGGCATATGTGACGTTTTAATTGATGTAATTAAGGTATTTTTGTAGGTATTGAATTAATAAAAATTCTTTTTAAGTGTGAATAAAAGAGGATAGGATGTGTCTTTTCATAATCTAAGAAGGAGTGGCATTTTTCTAAATACCCAGAACTATTCAATAATAGGACGTCACTCAAAATATTGCTTGAAGATTTTATAAATAATGTTTTATATGTAATATAAATTATATAAACACCTCAAATAATAAAAATACTCTTGTATTAATCATAAAATTCCATAAATCTGTATGGTTGCTTACTTTCCCCATTTCAGTTTTCATGATGGTAAATAGTTGTTTTACCTAGGTAATTAATCATTTAAGACTAAAAATGAAATGATCCTTATTATATAATTTTACCCAATTATTATAAATATTAAATCCAATTTATCAGATATAAATCATACAGTTGTGAAAATTTATTTTAACACAATAGCCTGTAACTCATAAAACCTCGTTTTAACTTTCACCATGGTAATTACATTTAATTGTTTTTACCATTCAATATTGAAAAAAATTAACTTGAATTTATTACATAATAATAATAAATTGTATTCAACCTATTAAATCTATCTTATCAAACTCAACTTGTATATGTTCTAGAATTTAATTTACAATTAAACTCGCATAGGTGACGAAGAAGTATTTTTCCAATGAAAAAGGTTTTGCAAGTATAAAATGTATTTATAAAAATATAAGAATGAAATTTACTCTAATTAACTAAATAGGATTAATAATAATATAATTTAAATATTTTTACGTTTTAAACCATTTAAACCAAAATTTATCTTTGTAAATTCTTGGATCGAAAATTTGATTTTTATAAAAAAAAAGTAATATTTTCACTCTTCATTGAAAAATCAATCTATTTAGAAAATTTTCAAAAATTCACTATAAGATAATTCAGAAATATTGATACCAAATTTTTAGTTTATTTTTTATAATTAATTTTTTAAAATTGGAAAAACTTAATTTTAGAATAAATGCCCAAAATGGGGTGAAACAACTTCTTTGAAAAAAAAAAGGAAACAATCTGTAATAATTATTATCCCATTCCTAGAAAAAGTATTTGAAGAATGATAAAAATTGATTGAGTATATTATATATAAATTTTATTAAAATCATTAAAAAATATGAAATAATTTAAATTATTAGGATAGAGTAACATTGTGTGCATAAGAACATTTTTTCTGAAAAATATTTCTTTTATATTAAAATAATATTTTTATCTTTAATTATTATTAATTAATATACAAAGATTTATTTTATACTTTTTTTAACCATTTAATTTGCATAATTTATTTTGAATTATTAATAACCACTAATTTAATAGATATTTTATAATCGTATATTATATTAGGGTTTATTTAAACTCAGGGTTTCATGTATCACAATATATCAAATAAATTAAACTTATTAGAAATTAAATTTATTAAATATCAGTGTGTTATAGTGTTACTAAACTATAAATGAAAGGAAATTATAGTTTCAACTATTAGTTTTGTCTTTGTCTATGTTTTGACCTAGTGAACCATGTATTATTTCCCTAGCATCATTTTAGTTGATTAAAATTATAATGATGAAAGGCTTACATAGCGGTAGCCTTGGATGAAATAAAAATTTTGAAATAGGTTGTGTGAGTGGTAATCCATTATAATGTTGAGAATATATTAGTGTTGGGTGATTTTCATACCCATGTTTAGCCTTATTATGTGTGTAAGCTTTTTTATTGTTATTTTATGAAGTGATTTTATCATGTGACTATTATACTATTAGTGTTAAATGGTTTTGAAATTAGATAAGGTTGGGAGTATTTACAAAATGATTATATATTTAATAATAGTTTGGGTGTAATGATAAATAGAAATATGGTTGAGTTTCGGTTAGGTGTAATACCATCCGAGAGTATATGAAGTAAATATTTGGGTGTACCACCAATTTGGGAGTTTCACTTGGTGAGTAATTTTGTGTAATTCCAACTTGAACATTATGGGTGTTTTTGGGGACAATGTTAGGTTTAATACCAATCATTATTACTCATGTTGTATATGTTTGGTGTATTTTAAACTATTGATGTTCTATAAAGGTTAGTTCGGTGTAATTCCAACCATGAATCCATTTGGGAGTCAATTGGGTGTAATTTTGAACATGGTTGGGTTTGTGATACTGGTTCACATCAACTCTAAATATGATAAAACTTGTGGTATGGGTATGATAAAAATATATCCATGGATATAATAGTTATACGAGTTGGGTTTACTGATAATTAGGGATTCTTCAATGAGATGAGTTAGTTATACTTCCAACCATGCTACACTTGGTCTCATAGTTTCATGTACATCCAACTACTATGTTTGTCCATGTGAGATGAAATTATGGTTAGACATCTTTCACACCCTTCATATTTTTATTTGAAATGTTTATAATTGACTCAATAACTATTTAAAACACCGATGTTTTATATGAGATATCATGATTGAACATGAGGATATAATGGGTATTTCTTTTTATTATTATTTTATGGTTATTATTATCATTATACATAATCATGTACTTATATAGACAAGATGTAAGTATGAAAATTGATGGTGGGAATGTACTAAATTGTACTAGCACTGTACACAAGCACCCCGGTACCAAACAAGACTTCATGTTTCATAAATTATATAAGGTAAAGGGACCTTATATTGTATATAAATAAGCTAGTGGAACATTATTAGGTTTATAAGATGGTGTGGGGATAGGAATCAAGACTATTTTCATGGATATATCTAATTTTGGTTTTTTTATAATGTTGTATATGATATACCCATGGGAGATCATTCTCATACTAGTATCAATTTTGTGACATTACATTAGAAATTGTTTTAGGATTTGTGAGATTTCATTTACTTATAGTTAAAATCTTGTATTGATTCCTACTTTTATATTATTTTTATACTATGATGGATGTTGATTTTTATGTATTCTAATATAATTTATGGTTTTTTATTCTAGAGGTCATAGTCTCCCCATGATAACCAATACACTTTCACTGCTAATCAACATCCTCTGGTGTATCAGGGAGCTTTCCTAAGGTACGTAATGCTCTGATTAAATCATGGTGTTAGTGAATCGATCTTGGGAAATTTCAATTAAAAAATAGGATAGATGTTGTGTACAAAAGAGATGATCAATTATGGAATCAATATTATTTCCAATTTTAGATAAGAGAACATTATATATTTTTTACACCTTACATTGTATTTTTTTACATCATACATCATAATTATCCTAATTTGTGCATTAAGTTGAACTAATATATATGTTTAGTTTATATTGAGGAAAGTATAAAATTTAAGTGAGAGGGAAGGGATAAACTATTTTTTAGGATATTTTTTTTATTTTTTATGTATTTATAATTTTATGAGTATTGAGATTAATTAAAACATTAAATGTATCTATTTTGTGATCTATTATGGGAAAAATTGTGAATTCAATGTGAAAGTTCAAGTGATTGCTAATATGATTAAATTCATAGATTATTTATTTGAATATTCAATGGGTTTTAAATCAAAATTAAATTCCTTGGTATAAAAACTTTTTAACATTAAAATCACTTATGTGATAGGTTTCTATATCTATTTTACATATTTTTACTAGATTCTCATTTTATTGAGGAAAATTCCTACATTTTGTAAAAAATATAACTTTTTACAAATTCATGTCAATGAATTTAGGATACTAGAGTTTCTAAAATGATAGAGGCCATAATTATAATAAATTATCCCCTTAATATATACTATTCTGATTCCACATAACTTTTGACCATCTTTGAAGCCTTGTAGGCGAGGAATACCCTTATATGATCCATATACCAAGCCAAAATCTTAGTTGGACTTTATCTTGAGTTAAATTATTTTATACATTTGAGGGAGGAAATCATTTTTCATGGTCCTTTGGATAAAGTGTATTAGGAGGATTGTTTTTTGTAATAAATTTTAATATGGGGTAGTGTATGTCTCACTATTGATTCAAATTATTTGGTCCCTCAAAATTTAGAAAATAGTTTTCAAATAAATGAAAAGGAAAATAATAAATAAAATTTATGGAGATTAACTTATTATGATATAATAATATTAGTGTATTAACTTCCATTAAAATAATATAAGTGAGAAATTTATTATATATGTATATAGTATAACGATAAGTACTATAAGTTTACAAAACATACAAAAAAATCACATCTAAGAAAATACTTGTATAATTACTCCTTATATGTGAGAGAAAAATATCCAAGGATGTGGGTATGAGAATTCATGGGTGGATCAAATGATTTAAATTAATTTGGAAAATAAAAATTGAGAAAAACGATCAATATAGTGTATGGAATGATGAATTATCCATTAGAATAATTTTATATTTAGAACTCATTCTTTATATATTTTAAATATGGATTTAGTGTATCTTTTTCATGAGATTGAAAAATATATCTATGTGGTTTGATGATGTGTATATCTATTAAAAATTCTATCTAATAATCAATATTTGTATCTCTTATTTCATGTTATTATCATATTCTAAATATATTTAAATTGTTTCTTATATTTTTAGAAATTAAATGGAATTATTATATAAATTAATTATATTAATATATTTAATTTCCATATAGAATTATTTTTATTAATTTCAGGGTCTTCATAATTTATTTTGATAATTTTTTAGACGAAGTGTTATATAGGATGTGTAAGAATATTTCACACTAAAGAAATATTTTTATATGTGTTGTATGATTTATCATTGAATTTACAAAATATTAACTAAATAAGTTGTCAACTCATGTATGATTAACTAAAGAATTAATTTTTTAACATAAGAGATATTATTTAGGATATTTCACTACTGAAATTAATTCAATACAACTATATATGAATAAATAATATTCTTAATAAACAATCTAAGAGTAAACATGTAGGCCTATATGTGAGTAATTCATATTTTTTTGGGGCTGCATAGGAAAAAAATAGTCATTCCATCAAAGAATGTAGATATTTCCTGAATGAAATGGTTGGAAAATTTTTTGATCATATAAAAACAATTTGTTTAGGTACAAATATTTTATAAATCTACCTCGATACCTAGGAAATTATTAGGATAACTTAAGTGTTGGGTAAGAGTATTTAGATGTATAAATAGAAAAATACATCCATGTTATGTAAGATTAAATCAGTTAGTAATCATGTTATATAATATTAAAAAATGGTTGTATAAAAAATCATTATGATAAATAGAATAAGATTAAATAGGAAAACTTGAGGATAATGAGTTCAATTGGATTGGGATTTCTTGAAAAATTTACTGATGATCAATTAATTGATGAACTATCATTCCTCTAGAATATATAAAGCATTATAATATGTCCAGATTCTAGATAATATGGAATCACATGTTCTAATGAGTGCTAAATTATAGGGGAATTTTAATGGTAGTGGTGTTAATATATGGTTAAGTTGAATACAACATGAATTGGTGACAAATGTAATGAATCCATTACTAATCAAGGAAATATAAAATGTTTGGTTTCCATTAAATAGGAGATCGAGTTCCACTATTAAAGGATTTCTTTATTCCCTTTTTTCTAGGATGATAGGATAAATAATACTTTTTCTATAATTTTATCCCATTTAAAAGAATTATTTCATGTAAAAGATAATTTTTATGCTTTAGTTATCTCCCATGATTATCTATATTCATGATTTTCCAGGGTTATAAATATTTGATTCTTGTTTCTACTCCAAAAGAGGTAAACTGTCAAAATTCATCAGTTCTAATCATTTATTTTAATATAGATTCATTATAATACTTCGTTGACAATTATAGTGCTTATAATCTGTGATTGTTTTTTATTTTATCTATCATAAAAATTCTTCTATTCTTGTTCATATATTTTAATTATTTTAATAATCATAGGTTATAATTCTTTGGACAAGGACTATGAACTTTATGTATGGTGATTTCAATGAAAATACAACATTGTAATATTGTTACCATTCATGTTTGAGGTTTTTATATAAGATTTTATATCTTTCAATCGGAATTTTTAGAGGTAAGTTATGATGAACTTCTCAATGAATGAGATTAATTATAACAATCATTGTTTCAATAGAACAGTTATGGGTATGCACAGTAAACTCTCATAGAAAGTAGTAATCTTACACATTTTTGTTTTATTTTAATTCTATTCTAAATACTTATATTCTATATATGTATTTTACTGATAATCCCAATAAATTTTAATATGTTATTATTATTTTAATAAATAAAAATTAAGTCAAAAATAAAAAATGAATATATATTTTGGTCTTTCTAGTGATAATGGCCTTATGTTATTAATTATATGGAATTTTGTAATAAAAATAAAAAATATATTATGTAGATTTCCTCAAAATGTCCTCTAATTGGTACTTCATAACAATTATTGAATAATTTAGTGGGAAGGGTTATGTATTTCTTATGAGACACATTTTTAGAACCTCTAAAATGTTTAAATATTTAAAATATGAAGTAAAAAATCAATTAAGATGATTATTAAGATTATTTGATAAAATAGGGGAAATGAATACTTGATATAGATATTTACTCATCATATAAGATATTATTTTGTTTCCATGGAATGTATATTTGATCAATGGCCTAATTTTAGGACACTAAGTTACCTATGGAACACCTCCCTATACACCATAGATTATCGACTAATGGTAAAATTTTATGACCAAAAGAGGGGAGACAATACTCTTATTGTCATCACAAACTATATCAAATAACTAAATAAGTGGATATAACATCCGAGTATTTTTATTGGTTTCATGGGAAAATTTTAGGATAAATAATATATAAATGATCATATATTATAATATAATGAACCCAAGTGTGGTATGAATACATACCAAAAAAGGATCACCCACCAAGTGCATTTTATACCAAAAAAGGTAAAATACTAAAATATATCAAATGAAATCACCATAAAATCTCAATTCCCTCCTTGATCACAACCCCTAAAACTCTATTGAGCTAATTCATTTACAAATTCTATAAAATATATCACCTAAAAGAGAAACATGAAGATCTACATGCACATTATTGTTGCTGTGTAGGGTTTAGGAAATAATTACTATTAGGGAGCCACCAATGAATTTCCTCATATATATGATAATCTATAGTTTATTTCTTCATGGAAAATCAATAAAAATAAAATAAAAATATACATCAGGTCATAATGTACTAACGAGGACACCACAACACTTAGCCTCACTTTCTTCTGATGATTCAAGAAGGAAGAGTAACCTGGTACTATGGATCCTTCCGAGACAACATGTAAGGGTTTATAAGGAAGGTAATTCATAGAATCAATACCATCTAAATCATCCAATACCTTATAAATTTGATAATATTCCATAATAAACTCTAATACCAACACCTTATCACTCGTGGTGGGTTCTCATGACCACATCTGAGTCCTACACCCAATTACTTAGGGTGATGAGTACCCATACCCTATCACTCACGGTCAGATCTCATAATAATATCTTGTAATGGTAACTTATCACTTAGTGAAACCTATGTAAATACCCTATCACTCAGGTTTAGCCTTTATAATCATGTCTTGAAGCAACACCCTCTCACTTAGGGTGAGACCCCTTTTCATGTTTCATCAATAGTGGGATGAATATCATCAAGACACAAAACAAAATGATGGAAACATCATCCTTGGCCCCTCTCTTGAATATGCACTAATACATACCTTGAATATTACTATAAGATATCCCATATCATAGGAAATCATTAACACCCTTGATATATCTCACTGTACTCCTCTGTTTGCATAACCCATCACTAAGAACCACCTCATTACGACCTCCAATGCCAAACATCCATTAATAATAAACAATTCCAAAATCATCAGTCAAAATTATCCATGCTAGAATACCACAACCCTCTTAAGAAAAACTCTACACTATAGACTATGAGGATTCCACATCATAAATCCTTACTTATAATACAATCTCACAAAATAAGAACCTAAGGTGTAACTTATCCTGGGATCATTAATCAACACTTCCACTAATTTACACCCACATGGGAACTCATGAGTTACATAACATATACACAATAGATTTTTTTTTATTATTTAAAAAACCACTTTTTGGAAAAGTGGGAACCAACATGAGGTACCATAAAACCCCAGGTAACCAAAAGCCATTACACAACACGTTCAAAATTCAGAAAATCAACCAACTGCCAAAAACCACCAATCCCAAAACCACGATGGCAGATACAAATTTCAAATTTCAAATTTCAAAAAAAAAACCATCAAAATGAGAAACTACCTCAACTCACTTCCAACCAATCATCGTCTCGTAACTGCTATAATCACATTTCTGACGTCGCTTCACCGTCGTCACCACCATCATCACACACCATGTTTGATCATCGTCTTCATCAACACTTCAAGAAAGAAACTCCAACGTTGTCACAACCCTTCATCGAACACCAGAATCTAGAGACTCATTCCCTAAAAAACCAATGATACCTAAACACCACCTCTCAAAGATCCAATGAACCATCGCCCTTGACCGACCTGAAGAGGATAAATGAAAATTGGGTCTAGGGAAGGGTTAAAGAAGAATAAGATTCTGGGGGAACAAGAATTTTTCCAAGAACAAAACTAGAAGATCACATTGAACAACATCATTCCAAACATTCTAGAAAATACAGTATAATCATCAAACTGAACAACTGCCAATATTAGACACCACCAATTTCATCTACCTTTGTCTGCAATAAACGAACCACCACTATCAGTAATGACCCCATTATCACTGGAAACACCATAAAACTCAAATTCACCTGGCACAACTTCAAACAAAGAACCAATAAAAACTTCAGAAAAACTAATCTACCATTTCCAAACCATCACGGTCACCAAGTGGGAACCGCCTGCAGGAGCCCCAAAGAAGGAAACGAAGACAAAAATCCAATAATCAAAGAAATTTTTGTTGAATGCAATGAACCTTCCACACATCCTCCAGGGAAGCTTGATGAATCATCCGACCACCAAAAGGAAATAGAGAATGATACAGCTCCTTTTACGGTTGGAAGTACTGCCACAAGATCCGTAAGGGGCCCCTGGGAATAGGATCTAGAACAATCAAGACATAGGACTTCCACCTGAGGCTTGAACTCTGAATCAATCAAAACAGAGGAACCCAAAAGCGGGTGATGCGACGACCGACAAACCCACCCATCTAGAAAATGATGGGGAACATAGGCAGCCGAAAAAAAAGAGACGCAGATGGAGGTAAAGTGGTGAACAAATATGGAAAATTGGTATACTGATCCAAAAAAGTAGGTAGACAGAAACGAGGAAAAATAGGATGAGGATCAGCCAAAAATCAAGGCGAGTAAGTGAGGAAACCCTTAGAGCTGCCAAAACCGAGACGAGGAAGCGGGGAAACCCTACGAGCTTAGAGGGTATCCCAGAAAGTGGGGAGACATTACTTAACTTATACTATCCTATGTTGTAACCCTTATGGTCAGATATGAACTAGGACAATCATTCACCATACCCAAGATAATAAGGAAATCCAAACATATCCCACACATCCATACACCCATTTTTCATTCAATCACTAGAACTCATCAATCATACTCTAAATTGACCAAACATGAAAACATCTTTAAATCTCAGGTCTTGGGGTACCAGATTCTCTCAAAAAGAAAGTTCTCAGCACATAAAATTTCTAACACAATCACAATTATCCTCTCATAGGATTTTTAAAATCCATAGATCATATAGGGACCCTTCCCATATATTTTCCAGGGATTTATTATCAAAATATCTACCTAAGGACCTTATCACATGTGAAACTATAACCCTATAATAAAATATCATTATTGGACCTTTTATTCCAATTACATGATTCTTAATTACTATTGAGTCTACTGGATCTAAAAATAGATCATATCCGATTGAAACATATTCATGGAGCCACTCTAAAATCACAAAACCATATGTAACACACTTATTTCTAATAAAGTAGGATCTAATATAACATATTTCACATGTTATACCCAAACCCTTTTTATAAATCTCATAACTAGAACCTTTAGCATGCAAATAGACATAACATAAAAACATACAACATATATTGAAATGTAAAAAGAACCAATTACCTTTGAAAAAAGTTACCATCCTTAAGCTTCAAAATTTTAAGCCTTATCTTATCCTATAAAAATATAGCTTCCATCCTCAGGTGCCCCCACAAAAGTTTCCCTAGACAGTTGGCCACATGACCTCAAGCACATCAACCTTAATTCCAAAGGCTGTTGACTAGAAGTGAGGGCATGAGGTGTGTCCATGGGGAGACTATGACCTCATAGGATCTTGTATAACACAGCAATAAAAAATATAAAACAAGTTGAGAAATCATATAGATAAAATGATAATGAATGAATTATGTGAATGAGTTATAAAATAAAAGTATTCAGTAGAAAAATAATTGTCAATATTATATAAAAAATGATAAGGATGTCATTTACTAAATCTATAAAAAAGTGAGAATATAGGTGACCATGGATACAATCATATAATGTATTCTATCCAAAACTACAAAAGACCAAAAACTACTACACATCATCTCGACCATAGGCTCAGTCCTCTTCCACCAAAGCTTCATCCTATGCTATAAGAAAATCATGTACCAGAAGAATTCTATATCCTTCTATCTCTACCTAATATAGTGTCTAGACTATTACATGTCACGCTATAAATGAAAGATAGTGTTCCTGATAAATTAAATGATAGAGCAATAAAAAAAATAAACAACTATATCTTACTTTGGGTTCCTAAATGGACACTTGTCCCAAACAGCCTACTTCATCCTTTGTCGGAAGTTTGAAATGTATACTACTTATAAGAAGAATATAAATATGGGGGACCAATGACAACACAAAAACCCAGGAAGAGCATACCCCCAATCATGTTATTAATCTTGGGTTATAAATCCCATTTCATCATATATGTATGGTACAAAGAAAACAAATGTCATAAGTGCATAATCATGATCATATAGTCATAATGGAAGCATATAATTTGATTCAATAATCAAAAGGACAATGAAATCAAATCATTCTATTAAATGTAGAGGTGTAATCTTGTTCCCATCCAAGGAGATATAAAAATATCCCAAGTATTTCGATGGGAACATCCGATATTAGCCAATAACCCCGAGACCATCCTAGGAGACCCCTAAAATATCCCAGGTATCGCTATGAGGGATGGAAACTTTTGAGTTCATCTCAGGTATCTCACAAGGGGACCGAGTATCACCCAAGGCATGGTGTATCCTTCTTTCCAAAAGGTTTGTCCAAAAATTTTCCCCTAGGGAATCGATATCACTCAAGAGTAAATAAAAAATCCTAGGAATCCCTCTAGTAGCAATCCAATGCTTCTCCCCCATCACGTCGAGTCGTATTTGATAAGTGCACTAAGATTACATCTATGGATCCTTAATACAGAACCCACATTATCTTATAAGTTGTAACAAGATCCATATCAAACAAGGCATGTATATAAAAAAACATTTATGATTTCAACCCAAAAAATGGCCATCTCAATACCATATGCTTCCCATTTAACTAAGCAATGTAATTCAAGCCAAAAAATAATTTCAAATTTCATATAACAATGCAAATTGGAATTTAAATAAGAGTAATAAAGGTATGAGGCATAATCTATGAGGAATAAGATTTATTCAATCGCATATTCTCACATGCAATTCAATTAAAAAAGCTAACAAGCTTACCAAGGCCTTTCATACAGTTAAAGACACTAAACAAGGGCATAATCATAAATCAACTTTCATAATATAATACGTATTAGCAAGGTATATGGATTCAACTTGCCTCTTTCCAATTTATCATCAATGGAATTTCATATTCTCAAGCTATCAAGCTTTAAAAATTATTAAATTCCATTTAAACCTTTTTGATGGATCATGTATGGAGCACTAAAAAAGGAATAGGAATTTGGAATTATATAATGTGAGAAATGGAACAAGATAATAATCATAAGTATTTAATCAACTTGAATACTCATTTAATATAAGGAATTAAAATATAGAACATGGGATAAGAATTTCCTTTAGAGTACACTACTTCTAAGAAATTTATATTGCAATAAGTATAATATTTTAGCATAAGTCATAAGGATTTCATTATAAGGAAAGGTACCCAAGTAATTTGAAATGAGAAACTTAGCATTTATGGACTATTGCATTCGAATAGTTATCAAGTATGCCATGCGTATAAGGCACTACACATGGGCCAATAAATTATAATCAAGCATAAGCATTGTCAAGAGGGACCTAATTCATGGTTCATTTCTCATTCTATACTCATTAATAAATTTTATGAATTAACAAGGTTTCATTCACACCCAATAGAAATTTTAGAGATTTTGGATAATGTAAAATTAGGCCATATAGGTTAGCTCATTCAAAGGAGTGGTTGAATCCAATGACACCCTAGACATGGGTTTGTCCATATGGTGTAGTCATAATGGTCATGAAAAAACAAGGCAATCATTTTAATATGTGATAATAATCCATGCTATGAGGTTCATAAGGGCGGCACAATGGTGTGATTTCTAAAAAGAAAAAAACAAAAATAAAGAAGAATAGGAACCACACCTTGGGGTCGTAATACTACACACATTTAGAAACAAGTCCTGATTCAACCTAGAAAAGGGAAAATCAAGTGATTTAATGAAACCTGAAAAATAGGAATAAAATCGTTTAGAAGGAAATATCACAATAATAAGGAGAGTAACAAATAAATTGAGTAGTGTGGGAGGAAGAGTATACCAAGAGGAGTTTGTAGTATCTAAAGATAATGGAAACGTATCACAATCAAGGTATATAGACCAAACTTTAAAGGAGGGAGGAGGAAGGCCTCTATGTTCCTAAAGGACATCAAAAACCCAAGTGGAATGAGGGTTATTGAGAAAATAGGTTATTAAAAATTCTTCATTAAAGTGTACCATATAGTAGGGGGTCACACGGTATGGTAGCATGTTTTCCAAACTGTGTGGAAGGTTCTACTTCAAGTGGAATTATTGCATGAGCTACCATAATGTTTGACTTACTATATGTAGACTTTGCAGTAGCTCATTATCAAGGTTCTAAAAATGATTTCATGGTTTCGCACCAGGTACCACAAAGTTTCCAACAAATTGTGTAGCATTTAGGTGGTCAGTGCCTTCTACCAAAGAGATTAGGGAAACTATTCAAGCTGAGAAGCACGGTTTCCTCTAACCATGCAGCCCATTCTTTCTCCCCCATTTTAGGGGATCTAGGATTAAAACCATCTCTAGACACACCATAGACCACCATTTTAAGATAAGGAATTGATATTAGGGTATTTTTAAGTAATTTAAACTAAAAATTAAATGTTGTATACAATTGAGTAATTATAGGATTTTAAAAACACTTTTTTTTAAAACTCTTCCCCATGTTTCCCTATTGAGGGAGGTACGACGTCATCTGAGAAAGGTTTCATCCATTTTGCATGTGCCTCAGCCTGCCATTGTTACATCTCTTCGTAAACATGTATGTTCTACCATAGCACTCAGATTAAATAAACTAACCTTCTTCAGAGAGTCTTCGTGTAACGATCAAAGATATGAATTGGATGCTCCTTGATGGACTAATCCACCTCCATCTCAATATTTTCAAGATCATAATAATGATACCATTGTGGATAATACTTATGAATCTATTATACTAGGAAGAATTCATGAATGGAACAATAAAACTGAGAAAATAAGAACCTATAATATACTAGCCCAACTCACTCCACTATCTTGAAAGGAATGACATATCTCAGAGATAACTTTCCTTGTATCCTAATTCGGTTATGTCCCAAATGAGGTGACACATGCATAAATACCTAATAACCCACTTCAAACTCTTGAGGTATGTGGTGACAATTGAAATAATACTTATTCCTCAAATGAAAAGTATAAATACGCTTTTTAATTAACTGGATAGGCTCTAAAGTCACTTGAGAAAGATGAGGACCCAATGTAGATGGCTCACCTACATCTAGCCAGCATAGAGGTGAACAACGTTGTCTATCATTGATATCCTCATACGAATCCATCAAAATTATTTTTTAGAATGATTTTATTATAGGATAAATCAATAAGAAGTATATGATTCTCCATAGAAACTCCAAAATCTAGGATATAGGCCCTAAGAATATCCTTTAAAACCTGAATCATCTCCTCTGACTTCCCATCAATCTGAGGGTGATATGCAGTACTCAGGAGTACCTATGAACCCATTTCCTTCTGCAACCCTTACTAGAACAATGAGGTGAACTGGGAATCTAATTCTAAAATGACAGAATGGGGATCAACATTAATTCAAACTATATTTTGGATATCAATTCTACCTAACTCATCAACAAAGTATCTCTCTCGGGTCAGCAAGAAGTGGGAGACTATGGTCCACCTATCGACGAACACCCATACCACATCACTACCTCGAGGAGATCTCTAAAATCCTATCAAAAATTCCATGGTGACATAATTCTATTTCCACTAAGGAATGGATAGAGGTTGTATATGTCCATCAGGTTGTTGGTTCCCTACCTTCACCTACTAATAGTTGGAGCACCTAGTGATAAAACCTATTATCTTCTTCTTCATAACTATCCACCAATACTACTGAGGAATATCCTGATATATCTTGTCAAGTATAGGATGAACTTCCCAAAACATTGGAATGAGATTCCCTCGTTATCTATTCCCATATATCTGAAGTCACCCAAACACTCCCAAGGGAGATCAGGGTCTCACTGCTATCAGCAACCCAACATGGAGGTGGGTTCCCTCCAGTGATTCTCTTCCTTAGAAAATGTCCCTCAAAATATGATAAATATATCTTCTAATCCCATTAAAAAAGTGAATATATCACTTCCAGAACTGTTAAACTTGGTTTTTGTGCTTATCATGAACTGTCATATGAAACTCATAAAACATATCCATTATCTGCCACTCACTAATTTCCATTTGACAACATATATCTAAGTCTTGAATCTCAATGAATCATCCAATACATTTCCCTCACCATGGGTATATTAGTTCTCAAAATCAAGAGACTTTAAGTAATCCATTCACCTACACTACCTAAAATTCAAGTACAACTGAGTGGAGATGTACTTTAAGCTTTTATGATCCGTGTAAATAAAAAACCTCTCACTCAAATGATAATGCATCCAATAGCGATGAGAATGCATCACAGACACTAGCAGTAGATCATAATTTGTATAGTTCCTCTCATGTTGCCTCAACTGGTGAGATGTATACATAATGACTTAATCACCTTGCGTCATAATTTTACCCAGAATGATCCATAAATCATCCCAATATACTATATAACTTCTTCCCGGCTTAAGAAAAATCAGAATCAATGATAAATTGAGTCTTCATTTTGAATCATAAAAAACATTCTCATAATATTCCCTCTATTGGAACTAAACACCCTTCTTAGTTAGGGTTGTATGAATCACTGATAAGTGGTAGAAGTCCTGTATAAAATTCATATAATATCCATAAATCCCTATGAAGATGTGTATATAAAACACATTCTTGGGATGCTCCCCGGAAACCGTGGAACTCCCCTTCTATGGGTCCACAGAAACATCGGCATGTTATATGATACGACCTAAGAAGTGAGCCTTACTAGTTCAGAAGTGGCATTTTTTGAGGTTCACATATAGTTGGTGATCTCTCTGTGTACTTAGCATAATCTCAAGATGGGTTACATGGGAATTTATCTTAGGTGAGTACACCAAGATGTTGTCTATGAATACTACAATGAAGGAATCAAAATACAAGTGGAAAAATTATTCCTCAAATCCATAAAGATTTTTGGTTCGGTTATCAGACCAAGTGGAATAACTGTGTGCTCTTACAAGAAATACCTTCTATGGAATGTTTTCCATGGTACATCAGTTGATCTCACACAAACCTGCTGGTAACCTGACCTCAAATAGATCTTAGAGAAAACTATTTCCCCTCAGATCCAATCAAAGTGGTTTTCAGTATGAGGCGATGGATAATGGTTCTCTACTATAAGCAGATTCAATAATCTATAATCCACACACAATCAAAGGTTACCATCTACCTTATATTCAAAAAAATATGGGTGAACCCCATGGTGATGTACTATTTCTGATAAAACTGTTAGCCTCAAGATATTCAAGCTTCTATTTTAGTTGTTGGATCTCTGTAGGTTTTATTCTATATAGAGGAATGGAAACTATTGTTGTTCCTAGAACTAACTCAATGGTGAACTCAACCTATCTCTCTAGAGGTAAGATGGATAAATCATTGGGGAATTACTACCTAAAAAATCCACAATAGTTGTGAATTCCATGATATACATTCCCTAATCACTCATAAATAGACTTGTTAACTGATTTATCACAAATCCAAGACCATCCCACTTGGATCCTACTCAATCTTCCTAGATATCCTACCTTCCCTTGTTCATATACTCGTTGCCATCATATAATGTAAAAGACACTCAAAGGTCATAATAATCAAATTGGGAATAATAATTCACAAGATAGTCTATACCAAGAATGACATCACATCCGGTCATCTCAGGGATAAAGAAATTCTTAAAGAAATGATTCCAACCTATCTCAGCGGGTCACTCCTAAAACTGAATTTTTCAATTTTTTCTAACCCCTAGAATGGTGTTGATTGGAATAACACATCTAAAGTAAATAATATAAAGACCAAGGATTTCTACACATGTAGTAGATATGAAAGAGTTTGATGCACCTATATTGAAATGGGATGAAACTAAAGTAGAGTTTACGAGGATAGTACCTCTAATCATAAAAGGATCTTGATTTTTCTCCTCTAGCGATGGATTCACTGTAGACATATAACATGAACCACGACCCCAATATATAGACTTAGTATCCTGAGTAGATCCACTCTTCTGTCGCTGATTATCTAAAGCCTGACTGCCTCGTCCATGGCCACAACTGCCTTGAACAGATCACCTAGTAAAATATCAAATTTCATCTTGATGTGGTATTATAGATCCTTTTCCTGATATAGGTGGTTGAAAAAAACCCTCCCAATGGATTTTGGAGGAAAATACTGACAGAAGTGTTGTACAAGACCTATCATGTTTCAATATCAGTATTCCATCTGGTTCCTAGTTCACTAATGCTATTTATTGAATATCCTACCAAAATGGTGACATACTATAGAACTTTTAATACATGTCACATAACTAGAACAGTCCCCATATGCACCCTCAAATCGGTTATTTTTGCTGCATGAAGACCATCACTCTATCACAGAACTGAACTGACCTAGCTCACATGACTAGCTTCTCTAAGATTATGCTCTATGATCAAGGCCTGGTTCACTATCACTATTATTGTAGTCAAAAAAAATATTTTCACCTATGATTGGTCATATTATCCAATCATGTCTTAATAATACCTCATATTAGTCAATTCATCACCCATTAGAGATGTAGATAAATGAGGAATATTTGTGAAAAAAGAATAATATTCCATAACAATCATATATCCCTGCTGAAGATTCAAGACCTCCCTGGATCAATCCTCTCTCATGGTATATGTAATGAAATGGTCAATTAAATCCATCTAGAATTTATCCTACTATGTGTCTTGGTAATTCCCTAACTCAGATAGGACATCCCAAAAACTCTTAGCGGAGTCATCAAGTATTTAGTTATAAAGATTGACTGTCCGCTCTTGGTGAATCTCAAGATGGTTTAAGATTGTTATCAAAGATTTTATCCTTGAATCTATAGCATGAGGATCGCCACCCTCTAAGAATGTGGGGGTATGTTGCTGCTGGAAGTCATGTGTATGATCTTTATAGTCGGGGAAGGCCATGGATCACCTTGAATAGTCTATATAAACCTTATAAAATTATCCCAGAACTGAGAATTGGTGCCCAGTGGAAGATAAGAAGGAAGTGCCTTAGGTTTCATTATGGGAGGTATCATGAATGGCTCATGGCCCACCACCTCTAGATTGTTCACATCACTGCTCAGTTAGTGTACATTACAAAGACATAATAGTGTCATAACTCTACAATTTCCAAACACACACCTCATACAAGTCTTATAAAAGATCTCATATGCAAGTAAGAAAAGAAGAATAAGAAGGGAAGGTCATAATCCTCTTTCTTTATAGATCAGTAAATAAGTTAAGTGATAAATTGAAAGGTCCATGGCCTACCTCTGAGCATAACACAACTAACAACCTAGTCCAAGAGCTATGTCTAGATAAAAATAAAGGACCTTAGAAGGATCATAAGAACTCATCCAACAACCATGTGTTCAAAATAATATCAAGGTCACTTATTTTCATATAAAGAATCCATTTCATTTTAACAGGTGGATTTTATTTCAAATTTAAGGATTTATTTATGATATTGTTTGGATGAGTTAGGGGGATCACCCACTTGATTCATAAGGTCCCATAAACTTTATGAGTTGAAAGTGGTGTCTACTTAACCCCACCCATAACATATCTCTCTAATTAAAAAAGAAAATTTCAATATTAATAAGTAAAAAATAACTCATCCAAATTTATAATAGTAAAAACTAAAATATATAACAACTAATTACAAATTAAAACACATTAAAACATGTATATGTACACTAAAATTAGATGTGGAATGGAAATATGCAAGGTGATTCATTCCCTATGGTTCCTATTATGATGCATGTAATGAAGCAAAATCATTTAATTGGTCCTAAAATAATATAAACAATCATTTTAATCATACAAATTTCAGTAACATTACAAATCATGAGTGTCACCCAATGGTGAAGTCGTATCAACCAAAAATGGCATAATCCATAATAATATTTCCCATCCCAGAAAATTTGGGTTTCCCCTGTACATGTGTAAGATACATCCAAGAATATATTTATTTTCAAATTATTATATTATAGTCTCATATATAATCCCAAGCCATAAGAAAGAAATAAAAAGGCACTACGATGCCACTTTGTAGTGTCTTGTCCCAGGTACCACTCAAAAGTGCCCCGAGACAGTTGGCCACATGTCCTCATGCACATCTCCCAAAATGCCAGAGGCTGCTGACAAGTATTGAGGGCCTTAGGTGTGTCTATTGAGATATTATTCCATCATAGGATTTTATATAATATAGTAGTAGAAAATATATTACAAGTTGGGGAAGCATATAGATAATAAGATAATAGCTGAAGTAAAAGAACAAGTCATGCAATAAAAGTAAATAGCTGGAAACTAAATATTGATATTGTTTAAAAAATTGATGATGATTTCATGTCCAAAATCTAAAAAAAATGTGAGAATTTTGGAGAATAGGGGTACAATCAATCACTTCATGCCATCAAAAACTAAAAAAGACCAAAAACTACTACATAGCATCTCAAGAAAATTCTCTGTCTAATGCCCCAAAAGATTCATCATATGTAGTAATAAAATCAAGAATCAGAAGAATACCACTTCGATTTAGTTGTACTTATAATCAAAAAGTCTACTTGGGTTCCAAACAGTTCCGGAGTAGGGTTTAAGATATGATTATTAGTTGGCTGGCACCCACGGTGTTTAGGCCTTCCCATTTCATGTTGTAAATGAGAGATAGTGTGATTGATAAATTAAATGGAAGAGCGGAAAATAAATAAACAAATTCATATCGTTTAGGGTTCCAAAACATAAACTTACCCTATACCACCTACTTTTTCCTATGATAGATGTCTGTAATTTATACATTTACATGGTATAATATTAATAAGGGTGCCAATAACAACACAGTAATCCAAGGAATAACCCCAATCTTATGATTTAGCTTGGTCTATAAATCCCATGTAATTATCTATGTAGGCTGGAAAGAATAATAAAATTCCTAATTTCAAAATCATACTCATATAGTCATAAAGGATGCATCTCATATGATTCCACAACCAAACGGAAAATGAAATTCAAATATTCTGTTAAATTTAGAGGTGGAGTTACATGTCCCTCCAATGTGATCTAAGAGAATTCCATGTATCATAGTTAGAACATCTGATATAATCCAATACCATTGATCCTATCTAAGTTGACCATTTCAGTGTCCCCCAAGTATTTATATGAGGTATGGTAACTTATGATTTCATCCTAGTTATCTCACAAGGGGACCAAGTATCATCCATGGCATGGTGCATCCATATTTCCAAAAGGTATTTCAATGGTTACTCCCCTAGAGAACAGGTATCACTCAGAAGTATATCTAACAGCTTGAGAATCCCTCACATAGCAAGCCAAAGCATCTCCCCTAGCATGATGTGTCATAACACGTAAGAATAAGGAGCATCCATATGTGGATCCTTAATATGGAACCTGAATTCTATCATGTCTCGTAACGAGATCCATATCATAGAAGTCAGGTCTATCAAGAATTTCATTAATGATTACAAACAAAAAAAATCATCATCTTAATTCCACATGCTTTATATTTAACCAAACTATGAAATTCAAGCAAAAAAACAATGGATTATTTCATGTATTAGGGAAAATTTTAATTTAAATAATAGAAAGCATCTTATTAGTCTTAAGCTATATGGAATATGATTTATAGAATTTCATTTCATCACATGAAATTCAATAACACAGGCTAACAACATTACCAAAGCCTTTAATATATTTTATTCCACTAGATAATGGCATAAGCATAAAGAAACTTTCAAAATAAAATAAATATAAGAAAGGAATATGGAATAAACATTCCTCTTACAAATATTTCATCAATGACATTTTGTAACCTCAAGTTATAAATCATGACCAAGTTCCAACTTCCATTCAAACCATTTAAATGGATCATGAATAGAGAACCAAACAAGGCATAAACATTTGGCATTATATAAGGTGGGAAATTTCATAAGATTATAATCATATGCATTTAAACAACTTACATAAGAGTTTAACATAAGGATTTAACATAGAGCACATGGAATAAGTATGGCCATTTGAGTACAATACTACTAAGAAGGTAACATTGCATGAAGAATATTCTTTTAGCATAAGGCATAATGATTTCATTATAAGGCATGGTACTCATATATAATTAAATGAGAAACTTAGCATGTAAGGAATATAGAATTCTCATAAACATAAAGTATGATAAGGGTATAAGGAACTCCTCATGGAAAAATAATTTATAATCTTGATTAGTCATTTTCAAGAGGAACCCAGTTCATGGTTCAATTCTCATTGTAAGATCATTGATCAATTTATGGAATTACCAAGGTTCTACACACACAAAATGGTAATTTTTTATATAATTTATACGGTAAAATTAGATCATTTAGGTTGGAATTCCAAAAGAGGTGGCTGAATCCAAGGCAAACACGCTAAACATGGGCTCCATAGCATATAGTCTCAATGGTCATAGAAAAAATCCAATCATTTTAGTATGTTATAACAAGACTTTCCAGAAGGTTCTGATGGGTTGTACAATGATGTGATGTCTTAAAAACAAAATGTTGATAAATATAAACTGAACCCTAGATCATGGTCATAGAACTATACACATCTGAAAATAATGTGTGATTCATCCTAGAATGAGAAAAATTCAGATATTTTTCAAAATCCCCAAAATAGGGATAATAGTCATCGTATAGAAATAGAGCAATGAGAAGGGGAGAAACCAAGATATCAAATAGTGTGGAAGGAAAAATATATCGAGAGGATATTATAGCATCTAATGGAGAAGGAAATAGATCACTAGAAAGAGAGATATACCAAAACACCAAGCAGGGAGGAGGAAGGCCTTTGTGCACCTGGAGGACAAAAAAACCCAAGTGGAATGAGGGGGGAGAGAAAATAATGTTTTAAAAAATTTGATTATTTTTTCCCTCACAGCAAGGGGTCACACGGTTTAGCTCCATAGCTTTCCAAACCATGCGCCAACTGTGCAGTAGGTTTTGCTTCAAGGGTCTCACCAGATGGGCTACCATGTAGTTTGACTAATTATGCGTAGACTGTGCAGTACCTCACAGTCCAGGTTCTCTAAATAGTTGCATGGTCATATTCCTAAAACCTCATAGTTGTCTACTAACCGAGAATCATTTAGGTGGAAACTGCTTGTTAGTGCACGGTTTTGGAATACCACAAGGGATGTGTGGCATGGTTTCCTCTAATTGGGCCGCCAAGTCTACCTCCCCCATTTATGGGGCTCTGAGCTTCAAATGACCCTCATACAAGATTGATACCTCCATTTTAATATTAGGAATTTATTTTTTTGATGATTTAAGGAATTAAAACCAATAATTAAATTTTATGTACCTTTGGATAATGATGAGGCATTAACAAATTTCTTTATCAATCACCTAAGCTTTTATCCCATACTAGAACCCCTCATTAATTAGTTATAATTAATTATCCAAATTAATCAAAAGGGGTGTTATCTAAAATATATCACTGAACAGCCTCTTATGGATTAAACCTTGAGAAATGGAACACCAAAGACTCATAGAATTCCACTTCTACCCCTCTGAGAAAATTCTCCACCATTAGACACCCAAGCAGAAACTAATTAAAACCAAATCGGTGAAATCACATAGGAAAGTCACCATGAAATTTGACTATATTGAAACAGTGACTAATGGGTGGAATCCCCATTTATTTTCATCCTCAATTCATCACAACAAAAATCCCCAACATATTGGGATGACTCCAAAATTTTATAGTAGAATCAATTATATGACCCTAAAAATATCAAAATCTTAGGAGAGGAAAAAAAGTAGATTGATAGGGAGAGTTGGAGGAGAGTTCATATATCCAACACACTAAAATAATCCATTATTGGCCAATTAATAAATGTTATACTAAGGGGATAAATGGGTGAGATCCAAGGGAATAACTATTGGCTAAATTGTCTCTCCCAAAACCCTAATCTGGTAATGAATAAAATGGGTTGACCCTAAAATTATGGGTCTACTCCTAGTTTAAAAACCCAAAAAACCCACAAGGTGCACAATCAGTTAGCACCAGGTACCTTGTAGTCTGTCTCCATGTACCTGATCCCTCATCGGCCACCGGGGGTGAGCACACCAATTGATCAATGGGGAATCTAGGGGTTTTGTACAACTCAATTGGACAACATGTTCCTAATATAGGTCCACTGGGCACATGGTGACTTCTTACTGATAATTTCATCATCAGGTCTACCCAAGGCCTACTCTATTCAATCATTAGAACGTTATACCCCCATATATTTATATAAATACACATTAGGGATGTATTAAAACATTTAATTTAAATATATAACCCAATTCTCAAAAAACCCCTTACTTTAGGAATAACAAATCAAATTCAACATAAATTCACCAAACTATGATGACTTGGGTCTTTAAAAACCCATTCTATTAGGGATTATTTTCCTTAAAAATAATCTGATAAAATAAATTGAAAGTCATATAACCTATTAGAATCTAACAACATAAATTTTTTATATTTCTAAACATGATAAATTCATAAGGTACATGAATTGATCCAATAATATTGCCTCTATACTGAACTCCAGGTCCAAACTCAAAAATGCAGCATCCATTTTTAAAATATCACACCTAATTCTAAAACCGAAATTCCATACCAAATCATATAAAAAATTAATAATTAACTTACCCGTTACAAATTTTATGCAAAACTATCACTTTCCCACCAATATCTATACTCTTTTACTTTCACATGGTTCCTTCACTGAGGTGAAATCATAATACATGAGAGGCTTATCCATCACATTCGCCAAACCATTCAAGTCAATAGTTACTAAATTCTATGATTGAAATAAAATTCTTTGTTCAATCCAAAAATATGGTACCCCTCCCCTTAGGGATATACATAAATCATCCAACTACAATCCAATAACATAAAAAAAATATTATGTTCAAATTTATGTTGGATTCAATATCACCAATGGACTACACCAAAAGAAACCCATTGGTAAATCCCCTCAAAAAAATTTCTTATATAACTGGTGAACCTAAAATTTTTATGCTCACAGTACATCACATCATGGTGATCAATTATCATGAGTATATTTCAATAACTCCATTTAATTATGACTCTTTATCCATACTCAGGTATTCTATAGACTTCAATCCCCCTCAATATCTTCTACCTACCAAAACACTGACATTATACAAGATCAAAATTTGAAATTATAATATAAAATGAAAAATATTCCCACTAGACCAAACTAGATTAACTTGATGACACATTCTCATGATCCTTAAAATCCGATAAAAATTTGGTATAATGTATTTCCCCCACTATTACTCTTCCCAACCTCAACATCTCCTTTTATCTAAAATAATCCATGTATTCTTCTCAAATTATTTCCTCACTTCACCTTATAATTATCCTATGTGATTATCATTCTTATTGCAAAAATAATTTTCTCATATAGGGATTAATCCTACCAAACTATCATACACATCCCACAACCCTACAAGAATTCTATTTGGAGGTTTCAAATCACAGAACCTGTAAATATCCAAAACCCAATAGCCCAAATTCGGTTGTTAATTTTTTTTTACATTCGCATTAGATATAAGAAGTTTCATTCTAAATTACATAATAATATAGTAGTCTTAAAAGAATAGTTATATAATTGAGGATTTTCAAATAATTAAATACAGTATAGTGAATGTTTCCTTAAACATATTGGAAAAATATTTCTACGTATCCAAAGAAGAGGGAAAAGTAAGAGGGATCTAAGATGCTCTGTAATAATTGCCTAAATAACAAGCTATCATGAATAAATAAATCATAATTCATAAGGAATAATCAATATGGAAAGTTAAATATTTGAAAAAACATGTCAATAATTAAATAACTTGACTATCATGACTATATGAGAAATATCAATATAGAACATTAAATAACTTAATACACATTCCATTTAACCAATAAATTGAACACAAAAGGAATCCATGGATAATATAAATGAAATAATCTCATGGATAATAATAACTAAATTCAAAGTTAAGGAAATTATAAAAAATGGACATCATGGTCTCAGAAATCATGAAATCTATATCATGAAGACCTTCTATAAGAATGTTTAAAACTTTGGGTAAGCAACCATTTAGTTCTAGCTTACTGATTTCTATCATGAGATAATATTTACATTGAGGGGCTATATAATTTTGAGCCCCATCAATCACTTCATGTCCAATGAATTCATAATATATTAAATGATCAATTTAATCCAAAAATAATATGTCTTATCAATAAATGTTTATATTGAATAAATACTATGGAATATCAATATTTCCCCAGTAAGTCATATAACATTCAAAGTAAAACACCATATCTATATATTTTTTATTTTTTATGTAAAAATATTATTCATGGTAAATAATATGGATATCTAGGGTAAATTCAATATCCAATGGTCTTAATATATTTAATATTTTAAGGGAAATTCATTTATTATTAAAATTTATCAATAAAGATAATTTCAAAATTTTCCTGGTTCAAACTGATAACAAACCACTCAGAGAAAAAATAAATATGCTATCATTAAAACATATCGCTAGTGGAGTATATGTAAAATATAGAGTTTTTTCATTGATGATTCGAAATACTGTAAAAAGGTATTTGAAAACATTCTTTAGGAAAGTACCCTTTTCAATTTAAAAATGACTTTTAAACACTATGAATTTCTAGAATATTAAGAAATAAATTTCTTTTAAAATTACCTTTGAAACATGTAATCAAAGCTTCAAATAAATGAGTGGTAATAATGGCAGAAAGGTTCTGTTCATTCTTAGTATGTTAAGAACCAAGATTCCTTTCACATTTTTGCAAGAAAAGTAAAAACTACCCTATTTATAAAACAACATGAAGATTAATTTTGATAAAATTTTGTAAAATACAATCATCGGTAAAAATTAATTTGAATAATAATAGTAGAAATTTTTGGGAAAAAATTAGAAATTACAGATTCGAAAGAAAGTGGGGTTTTTAATTAAGAGGGAAATAAAGCTATATTTTATTAAAAATATTTTATAAATAATTTAAAGTACCAATTATAGTAAATTGTACTATTAATTTAAAATAATAATTAATAACTATAGTATAAGTAAATTAAATCAACTAATTAGATGATGATCAAATAATTTATTTCCATTTAATTTCAAGTATTAACATTCCCGATTAAAATGATGTTGAAGCATTAACCCTTATCTCTTTGGTAACATTTAAAACATACCCCCTAATAAAAGAGATAACATCAAATTAAATTTAAATATAATTAATATTAATATATCCATGATAAAACATATCAAATGGTTATTAGAGAAACCCCATAAAATAAGATAGGTTTATAACATAACATATGTCTGAAAGAACACAATTGGAGATGAGAAACTATATAATGATCATAACATTGAAATGATAATTAATCTATGAATAAATTATGTGTATAAAATGTAAAAAAACATAATATAGTATAAATTCATTACAAAAATAATATTATGATATCAATGATAATGAATAATTAGTATAACCAAATGAAATTAAATTAAGTTAGTAAATTCTTTACTACTTGGTAATTTTCATCTCAAATCCACTTGAGAGAAATACATATAATTTAAAAATAAAATACAATGAATTATTATGAAATCATGAAATTAAATGTAAATGGGTATGTATATACAGTATGTAAGACAAAATAGGGGCATAACATTGCAATACACCTCAATAAAAGGAAATTGGGACAAAATTCGATGCCTCACACTTCTTTTTGGTTGAACACCCCTTAAACACCTGTAAAGTGGTTTTAAGAAAGTAATTAATTTATAAAGTTACCACATTCATTTTTATAATATCATATATGGTCCTCAAATAACATATTACCACCGGTTCATTAATAATCATTTATTATTTTTGTTGTTTAGGGTGTTAATTGCCGTATTTTAAAATGTGTGTTTTTTCATGAAAGTTACGGTTATTGGGTATAGGATATAATACCATATTCTAAAGAATAATATTAATTTTAGAAATATAATATTTAATTTTTGGAATCATTTTTGAAAATAATTTTTGTAATTTCAACATGGAAAACAAATCACATTGCTTTATAGAAATGAAAGGTTGTATGTTTGCACAAGCAATGATATCATTTCATTAATTAATAAATGAGTAAGGAATTTGATGATTTTTAAAATACCTATAATTAATATCATGTAATATATATCATAGATAATACTTATTTTTACCATTATTACTATCCATGTGAGTGAATGATGTAAAAAATAAATTGGTTCATGGGAAGGTGGTCTACAATATGTGCTAGTGATGACTGTGTTTCCCATTTGAGGGAAGAGGATGTAAATATTTATTATTCTATAAATATAATAGCATATTAATATATATATACATATATATATATATATATTATAATTGTTTTATTATATTGTAATTGTTAATACAAAATTCATGGTGGGAAAAGACGAATTAAAAAGAATGAGCTTAGTGAAGATAATTACCTTCTATTTGAATAACATCCTTTGGATAACTTATTAAGGACCCTAGGGTTAATATTTTGGGAATACTAGAGCCTAAAGAATTTGTATATATTTTATGAAGATGTATTTTTTTGTTCGGTTTGACATAAACGACTTGATTGGTGTAATGAAGTTAGAGGAGGGGTGCCCCTTTAAAATTGAGGAGGATGACGTGCAGGGAGTTTTTTGAAAGAATAAATCATAGCTATGTTTAACACATTCCAAAAGGCTCAAAAATGAATCAATATTTACCATAATATGTTATAATATCTAAATAGGGACATAAAATGTTTTTAGATAAGTTTTTAGGTCATTTTTACCCTTATCATCTTAGTTTAACCCCTGGTAAACCCATTTGCTTCTTAACTGTGGTAAAATATTTTTACTTTTTGCAATATTATTTATGAATAGAAATGAATTTTAAATTATTATATAATATAAATTATCCTTATTTCATATATTTAATCTTTTTTTCCTACCTCCATTAAAATAGGTAGTATAATTTAATTTACGAAAACCCATAGAACTATAGAAAACTGGTTTTCAAGAAATGCATTTTTCAATCATCGGATGATCTAATATTAATTATATGACTAGTAATCAACATGACATGGATAAAAATTAATATTTATAGATATTTAATATATAAATTTTTTTAAAATTATTCATCATTATATACTATTTTAATCAACTAAGATGGAAGAACATTATATATTTATAAATAGTTTTCTGAAAAAATGTGTTATTATGCCAAAATATAATCATAGATTACAATCTATTTTAATTATGATTCAAATTTAATTAATTATTTTAAATATATTTAAATTATTCTTGTGTTATATTTAATCAAAATTCAAATAATATTATGACTTTAAAATTAAATATTTTAATTAAAGAGATCAGAGTGTTTGAAAAATCAGTATATTTTACTATTAACTGAAAAATCACTCTTTTCAGAAAAATATCAAAATTTCAACCTAAGATAATTTTTATATAGTTATTTAAAAATTTATATTATTTTTATATAATAAAATTTCTCAAATTTTAATAAATTAACTTAAATTCCAATACATAAAAATCAAAATAAAACTTATTTTGAAAAATAAAATCACATTACTAAATATTTTACTGATTATTTACTAATTATTTAAAAATAAATTTTTATTTATTAGGACCAATATATATATGTATATATATATATATATTGAACAATAAATTTAGATTTTTTATACCCACTAATTCAACAGTTTAGTTATAATGGACATATTCAAATAATATATTTTTTGGGTCATTTAATCATAGTATTGCATTTCGTATACACTATTGAACACCATGTTCTTAATTTAAAATATAGGGGTTTCAGGTACAAAAATATATCAAAGTGATTAAATTTATTTAAAATAAATACTATTCAAAATCAAAAGGTATTACATATCTAATGCTATCCACTACACCGCTCTCTCATCACAAACAAACTATCTAGATTCTCAATGATTTCAACTTACTCACTTCTAGGTTAGTTTAGAAAGGTACTATCCATTGGATAAGTTTCTTTACCTACACTTCCTGAATTATAAGAAACATATAATCAGACATTGTTTACTAATTCCAGGCTAAACACATGATGACCATACATCAATGACCCAAATATCTCACCACCAAGCCTCATATATTTTCACAACTCAAACCATAATATCAGCCTCATCCCATATTGAGGATCAACTCTATCATCCAAGATAAAACAAAATTTAATAACTATAATCTACCCAGTATATAATTTTAACACATTCCTCACAAAACAGTTTCCAAGATTTCAACACTAACAAACAAAAGGTAACGTCTTTCCAAAAAAAACACTCAAAAACAACTCACTCAAGTGTTTATAAAGTACCCAAGACATCTACCCCTTACTTATTAACTTGATTCACACCATCTAATGTACCTCAAATTAAAATTAATACCCACTCCCCATACCATAAGAAACTTAAGAATCATATTACATCAAAAATAGAACAAATCAAAATGTAACAACCTGGGAATTTTATGAAATATTTCTCTCTATGTAATTTAATTTCTTTGATAGCTTTACTTACATATAACACTGAGTTAAACGAAAGGTTATGTACAATTATTTAAAATTAAACTAAAATCTTAGTTTTTATGTTGGAATGTATGAATATGAATAAATAAATTATTGAATGTTTTATTGTTATATATGTATAAAATTAAATCATTGATAATTAATTGATTATAAATTAAATTAAAAATATTAATAGGAAAAAAATTATGAAAAATTGCCTTTATGCGTGTAATGTATTCTTATCTTAATAAGTTATGTTAGTCACTATTGGTGGATGATTTAATTGAAATTTATATTTTATTTACATGGTAAAAATCAATAAGAATTAAAAAAATATTTTTGTAATTAAAGGATTAGAATAAATCCAATCGTATACATAAAAATGTTTCTTTTATAAAAACAGTTTGTGTTGAATTTTGTGAACATACATTAAAATTAATTACTTCCATTGATATATATTTATTTATAATAAATTAATTAAATATTTATAATAATTAGTTCTAAAAAGGAAAACTAACGCTATTTATTTTCGATCAATATAAATTGTAACCGTGGCACAATTTATTCCCTTGGTAAAGGTTAAATCAATTTAATATTTGTCAAAAGTAATTTATAAGGCCCTAATTTTTCATCATAATTTTTATTTTATGAATTTATTCTAACCCGTATTGCATATTGATAAAAATTTATTTTTTAATGGATACATTTCAATGAAAATTACTTATATTTTATTAAAATAAATTGAAGTTTCTAAAAGTCACTATCTTTGTTTTTAATATTCAATTTGTGTTCACATAGGGAGAAAAATAATTTATCAATGAATATTATAAAAACATTTTGTACAAAGAAATTATATTCTTTGTGGGGATTTATTCTATAATTTTTAGACATTATATAATTAACTTAAATTCTTACTCAATGACAAAACAATATTAATTCAATTAATGGAAAAAAATAAATGAAATAAAAAATATTAAAAGTGGTATAATTTGAGTAATATATAGTATTAAATTAATTTTATAGGTAAATGTGCTATATTTTTGTTGTTTTATAATTTTATATTCAAATTAAAACTTTTTATTTATGTCTTTAAAATTAAATTAAAATAATAGTGTCAAAATAGAAAATAATGATATTTCATCAAAATAATATTTTTTAAAATTATGTAAAAGCATAAAAATATTGAAATAAGAAAATTTCATCGCTATATAGTCTAAAATTTCATAACATTTCCATTTATGGTCATATTTTTATCATATATGTTAAAATTTGACCATTTAATATTAAAAAATATGTTGTCTTAGCTAAAATTATTATAGGTTAACTAAGGGTTAATTAAAATGATAATGTTTAAAATTTACAAAAAAAAATTTCTAAATTCAATTAGTTTATAGTATTATATCTGTATCCTACCTAATCTTAAAAATCATTCCCATTTTTAATAATTAGAAATGTTAATTAATTTAATATCATTTAATCTTTTTTAAAATTCTAAATGTGCCACTCACATCAATTATAAAAGAGAACCTCCTCCCTCACTTATTCTCACCACTTTGAGCCTTCTACATTGTCAAAAATCTGTAAATTTCTCTTTTTAACTTCCATATACACATTATAGAGGTTTTTAAAATTCCAAAATACCAAAAAATGATCCCTTTAGAGGGGATGTAAAGGAGTTGTTCCAAAGAAGAGGTAATAGCCCTTACCGATCACTTTCATTATACTCTTATTTAATACCTCTAAATATATTGTATTTATCATGAAATAAAAACTAATTTTACTATATAATATATTATGTTGATTTTATTATTAAAAAATATATTATAGGCGCTCTTTCCTATTAAAAGAGAAGTGAAAGTATTACTCGTACATACACATGGCTTAACATCTCCACGTAGTGATACAATTCATTTTTCATATCCATATTTTATGAATGGTTATTATGATGGGTTTAATATTCATTATTTTATTTTTGAAATAATTATTCTTCTTGAATTATAACATCACATCTACCTACCTACCATTCAATCCTTAGGGAAATGACAATGTCTTTCATGAGTACGTGTGGACAACAACCTTCACGAACCGATGTGATTCATTTTTCCATTATATTTTACTTTGACAGTAATGGGAAGAATTTTATGAGTATATATGATATATATATGATATAATAATGATACTATAATTGTTAATTAATATTTACCATTATCTCATTCCATCGTTCATAAAATGAAAATAGTGTTCACGCGTACGTATGACCTATCATCTCCATGAATGGTGTAATTCATTTTTCTATCTATAAATTTTATGTATGAATGTAAATATGTATATAATGAATATATATATTAAATTTATATCATTATTTACATCTTTTATTTAATTGAACCAAGATAAATATACAAGGACTGAAACTGCTTAATTGAAATACTCATGATAAACGAAACAATTCACACCCAAAAATAACGATTTTAATAAGAAATTATTTATAAAATGAGGTTTTTAAATGTTATGAAGGGATCGTATATGATATTATAAGTATGATAATTACTCTATTATATAATTATAATAAATTTAAAATTTATTATATATTAATTTATATTTCATTTGTATCAATATGAATAATATGTAAGGGTTTTAATTCCAAATCACATCAATATTCCAAATAGTTTTAATTTAAGTCTCTATGAGGGAATATTTTTCCCATATCCATACTTTCTAAAAATGTTTTAAATAAGGTTTTAAATATTCAAATATGATTTTTTAAATTCATTTTTAACCATGTTTTATTTTTTAAAAATACATTTGAAAATGAAGACTTTTTTCATTTTCCAAATGAGATACTTTGTGACTTTTATGAAAAAAAATGGATGGAAAGTTTTTTTACTTATAATACATGAGATTATTTTCCAGATATCAAGTATGATTTTTATTTGAAGTTTAAATTAATATTTTAAAATTTTATATTCAAGGAAATGCATTCCTTTATAATTTTAAATCATTTTTCAAAAAAATGATTTCCAAATGAAAAGGTTATTTTCCTCAATAATTATTCCATGTAATATTTAAAAAACATTTATCATCTAATATTTAATCATTCAATGTTACTTTTACTTTACTGGTATATGATCCAAGGATTTCACCCTAATTATTTATTTGGATAGTTTATGATTGTGATGAAAAGATGAAATTTTCAGGAAGCCCATTTATTTTTTAGGGGTTAGGCTATAATGAACTTTTTATGAATCCCATTTATTTCCATGGGTTCTGATATGATAAATATTTTATGATTTTTTTCACACATGTATTTTTTCCATTATTTTATAGGTGTGACCTATATCCCCACCACCAATTCATCAGATAAAGACTTATATCTCATGAGATAAAAATGACTAGAATAGGCAATGAACCCAGTTTAGTAAGGACCTATGTACACTATGATAGTATTACAAGTGATTCATGAGTACTATAATTGATTGTGGAGTGAACTAATTCCACTATTATGTTCTTTTAAATGAACCTTCACTACTAAGTAAATTGTTTTCTATGTTTATGTATACACCACATCCCTATGTCTTGTAATTACATTAAGATTTCATGGTCATGTTCTTTTATTCCCTTATGATTCATGTCATATGAAACACAAATATTTATACCATGAATAAATATTATTATTTTAGATTTGAAGGGTATTGTTTTCAAATGTTAATATCATGATATTATTACCTTGGGGTCATTTATTCTTATGTGATCATTGATATTTTTTTACCCTTAATGAGATTTTGTGCTCACTCTTTTCTTTTGTTTCTTTTCCACTAGTTATGAAGAAAAGAATTAAGTATTATATATCTAAAATGGGTACTAATAATTAATAAATAACTATTATTTGATTTATATTTTATGAAATAATTGTTCATGTTTACATGTTTCCAATGAAACTAGAACCAAACAATTCTAACATGGATCAAAATGTTATTTAATTAATATTCATATATTTAGATGTAATTTTTATATATGAAAAGTATTGGTCATCATAGTTCTTATCATAGAAATATTTATTTATCCTTTATAAACTAGGATAATAAAAATTTAGTAATAACCCTAACGATAAGTCTTAGTATAAGATAAAATCCTAATGTTTTATTATTGTTCATGAATGACATAGGTAAAACCTAATGTTTCGTAGAAGATGGTTTCATTATTTAGACATCATATAAATTATTTTTCATGATTATGTGGTTTCCCACCACGATTATTGTTTATTGAACTATATTTTTTAGATTTATTCAATAGCTCGAACCAGAAGAAAAGTTACTAATGCTGAACAGGAAAGATAATGAAATGATTGTCCTCATTATAAATTAAATATTTTAGGATATGGATTGAAAAATATCATTGTTATTATCACACAACATTATCAAGATAGGAATCATACTGAGCTTAAAAATGAAAAATTAGGGAAAATGTTATGCTTTTTCTTTCATAATAAATATCCACCTTCTTTAAGTGGGTCTATTAATCCACTAGTCCCTGAGTAATGCATTAGTACCACCAAAATGATATTTTTTTTCTCCGGTGTTCAGAACATTAAAATGTTATTTCAGATTTTAATCATTTATAAGGTGAATCATATCAATGGTGCACTCATATCAATAACATGAGGTAAAAAGATGAAATTGATAGCATTTATTGAGATTAATTTAAACAATTTTTTTATCTAGTAAATTTCTCATATTCATCATATTAAAATAGAGAAAGAATTACTTGATTCGAAATATAAGGATGATGAATACATTGGTTCTTATGAGTAATCCTTTACAATACATTAAAGGTATGGTTCTAGTATTGTCATATAACTTAAAATCAAGGTTTATTTATTCTTTTGTGGCATAAAACCAAGTCTATAAAGGTCATTATCCATGATAGACTTCAACATATCGGAATAAATTGTTTGATGTTCTATCAAGTTGTAAATAGTGATTGGAGTTACCAATCAATCTCATGGTTTTGTTGAATAAATAAAAATTGTATTAAAACTAGATACTAAAAACCATTGGGAAAACATGATTATTCTTCCTTCGTGATCGATGTGTAGAAATAAACATGGGAGAAAATATCTTAATGGAAATCATAAATGTTTCATGTGTGGAAAGGAATTTCATTGACAAATTCAATGCATAAATGATGGGGGGAACTTATCTACTCATTGTAATAGAGAGAAATATTCATTGAATTTACCACCCACACTCCAGGGTTTTGAATACAATGACTATGTCCATTATCCTATCTAGTTTCAAAATTCAATGCTTAATGATGATTATTTACATAAAAACCTATTTAACCTAGATAAAAATAAAGAAATGTCATGTTATCACTAATTTTGATGAGGGGTATGATAATGATGTGGTGAAAATTAAACATATCATCCACTCTAGAAATTATAATTAATTATTTGATTTTTTATATACCCAATATTTTATATATAATTATTTTTCTATGCGTATCACAATACTACCTCAAAAATTTGAAGTTTATTTAGTATTAAAAACCGATAATGGTACAATTATGGAATCCCAAGTCTAGGATTCTTATCTGAATGATGTTTGGGGGAATTTGTTTCCTAATAATATTTTAATTAATAATCTATTTTAATTATATGTAATTTTTGAAATGATTATATTTCCTTAAATAATTCCCACATCAATTATCAATTCAGAAAAGTTACATTTTATATTCTAAACCAATCTATAATCACTTATAAATGTGATGATAATGATAAAAGGTTTATAGAAATTACATTTAATGTATATGTTATTATTCCTATTTGAAAGGGGTGTTTAACTCAGATGGTTGGGGAGAAAATAACATTGAATTTATGCCTATTGTGCGAGAGTTTTTTGATGTGTTTCTGGAATATTTTCTTGTCCTTCCATTGAATCGTGATTTTTTTGAATGGAACACATAAATTGTGATACACCTATTTATAAGACTCCATATACAATAACCCTCATTAAGTTTCAAGAACATAAGAAGAAAATCCAGAAGAGTCAAAAAATTGGATTCATTTTCCCATGTGTATCACCTTGGGGTGAACCTAGAGTATTTTTTTTTAGATGAACCATGGATCAATGTGACTCTGCATTAATTATCAAGAATATAACAAGATCACTATCTATAGAAAGTATCATCAACACTATATTTAGGAATTGATAGATTAATTTATAGGTTCTCAATACTTTTCTAGGAATCATCTTCATTATAGATATCATCAATTAAGGTTCAAGATGGATGATATAGCCTATAAATATTTACATACAAGGTATAGACATTATTAATTTATAATAATTCTATTTGGTCTTACAAATTCCTCTATTATCTTTATAGATTTAATGAATTCTACCTTTGGAGATTACCTTGATCAATTTGGGGTAGTATTTAGATATGATATTCTTATATATTCAAATAGAAATGTATATAATGAACTTCACATGAGTATTGTATTGAAGACCCTGAGTAAAGAGAATCTTTATGAAAAATTAACAAGTGTAAATTTTGGCTTCATAATAGGTCATTATTAGGTTAGATAATCTCATGCAAGGGTATATCAGTTATAAGGCCCCAGCATTAAACCTTACTTAATATTGAATTAAATTAATAATTAACATTGAGGATCTTTTCAGGTTTAGAGTTTTAGAGAATTAGAACATAACTATTACATCTCAAAAGATTTACAAAGTAGACACTTCTACCAAGTTTCCATTGAATAAAAAAACTCTTAAAAAGAACCATGTATAGTTCCATGTTTTATATAGCATGAAATTCCCTTGATCCCATCATTGACCCTATTCCACATTAAGTCCTGTGAAAAACATTTCAAAAAAACTTGGGGTGAGTATACAAATCTCATTAAGGGATACACAAAGAATGAAACTGTTAGTTTTTCAAACATCATGTAAACCACGTAAACTTTATCAAAGTAATACCCTCACCTTCATGAATTAGTAAAAACTCTTCACTGAATAAAATATAATTACTTACCCTTTTGTAACCAAAGGATTACCATAAAACCCATATAAATAACACATAACATATAAAGGTAACTTGGGACATAAACATACTTAAGTGGAATAACCATACGGTCGACTTCCACACATATCACTTAATGGAATAGCCATACGGCCAACTTCCATACATACTTAATGGAATATCCATAAGGCCGAATTCCATACCCAATGCATTGGAGTTTATAACGTAACCTCCCTTCCTGGTATTCACGGCACCACCCGTCATATGGTTTATCACGTAACCACCCGTAAAATGTCCAAGTAGCAATATAAAATCATAAAACATAAAACCAATATAAAGGAATGATAACATTTCCACATTTCAATCACAATATATCATTTAAATATATTGACATAATAGAATCCTCTATCAAAACCATTTTCAATACAAAAATACATAAAAGAGTATATGGTATTTATTTTATTTTAAAAACATTACGGCTTGTTGAGGAAGCCAAAGACCAAATAATACTCGCGGCGACGGAAAAGGTCATTGTCACCGCGTACGTTAAAAAAACATTCCTTTTTGTCGTTTAGTAAAACGCTTCGTAGAAAAAGATTCCATTTGTATAAAAGTAAAATTCAAAGGGGTTTATACACCGTATAAAAGAAAGTTCTGTATGAAACGAAATATGCCTCAACGAAAGGAGATTGAGACGAAGTCCCTTACCTCGGGTCCGACTTGACTCGATCATTCTTTAACGTCCTGAATAAGAAACTTGGGTTAATTTATATTTTATTAAGAACCTTTTTCAATTTCATTATTCCTTTTATATCACTTATTTCCATGTTATAAACATTATGTAACCATTTAAGATAATAATGTTTGTTTTGTCGATATTTGGTTCTTAAGTCGAAAGTGGACTTCTTACAGTTACATGTTGTTCGTGTGGTCAAAGGTTCATTATATCCAGAATGATATTCATGATTTGGATATCATATATATCATATATATCTAGTATATACATGTATTTATAATATCACATACTCATTTAGAGGTAATAAATGAAATGCACCGTTCATGGAGACGGTAAGTCGTACGTACGCATGAACGCTACTTTCATTTCCTTGTTATATTAATGGAATTAAAACTAAATGAGAGGTATGTATATTTTAATTCCAGATCTATATTAATAATTTAGATGTATCATTCATCATATATATCCATTATATACATTTACTTTTAGTATTACATTACATTTGGGGATAAGAAATGAAATGCACCGTTCATGGAGACGGTAAGCCGTACGTACGCATGAATGCTACTTTCATTTCTATCTCATACTTTAATATAAAGAAATAATAATGATATAGAGGTATATTATAATTACATTATAACATCATATATAATAACTTTAAATCCATCCTTTATACGTCCCACATATGGCATTAACAAATCAAATCACTTTGAGGGGGCGGTAGTCCGCACTTCCTTAAATGAAGATATCGCGTTTACCCATAATGGAAACCATAAAGGTATGTCCAAAATGAAAAATACAGAAGATTAAGGAAAAAATAAACATATTATATATCATATATAAATATAGTGTCATCTTAATGGCCACCTTTGAAGGTGTTAAAAGAATGTTGAACAATCATCATTTCGGGAGGCCGAAATTCGCCATCCACAGAAACAGTATGTTCTTTAACCATTAGATGTAGGTGTGTGTAAGTGAAGCTCGAATAATTCTTATAAAAACATCCTAGTATATTTATTATAATAGATTTTTTACAAAAAAATTAATAAAAAGATTTTAGGGGGTTGGAGAAGCAAAATAAAACAAAAGGACTCAAGTGAAGACATTACCTTAAAATCGAGTAACTCCCTTTGGTTTGATCTCAATGGATTCCTTGGGAAGACTTCTGCCCAAATTGAGGCTTTAAGGAATACTAGAGGGAAGTGGAGAGACAAAATGGGTAGGGTTTGGCCGAGCCAAAGGCTTTGGGAGTGTGGGTAAGGAGGTAGAGGTGGGGGCCTTTTATAAGAGGAGAGGAGGGGCACTCTTGGAAAGTAAAGATAAGTTACTTTATTTTAAAAAGCGTTTCGGATTAAAAAGGTCCCACATTGATATCATTATAGTGTATGGTGATAAGGGTTCGAAATCCACCGATCCAATATGTTTTGGACATTTTTAGGTCTTAGATTTTACATTATCTTTACATTTTATTTAAATCCTTTATTAATGAGGTAATCGCTGCATCATCATGATGTCATTAATAATTTAATAAATTTAATGTCTAAAAATTATAAAACAAATATAATGATGTAGGAAGTCTTTTTATCTTTCTAATAAATATTTATAGTCAAAAATCTGACTTGTATAACCCCATGAAAAAATTATTTTAGTAAAAAAACTCATGTTTGTGTCATTTTTATTTTAACATTTAATAAAAAGTTATTTATGTCATTTCCCAACCAAAGTGGCTTCATGGGGTCCCCAAGTTGACCCATGGATTTTATTGGTCGTTCATGACACATCAAATAAGGGTATGACATGTGTCTAGGAATTTTCATTTTATTAAAACATTATTTTTACCTTAAACTACACTAATTACCTCTAATCGTGATTAAAAACTTAATAAGTTACTATTCACCAAAAAATTATTTTAATCCCATTGAACCACTTTTTACTTCTTAATTACAACCATATATGTTGGATTTTTTAAATTCAAAACACAGAGGTGGTAAAATTTCATTTAAACGAAAAATCAGTTTTTTAAGTACCACTTAGTGGTTTCACTATTCATCAAAAATTGAAGTTTTTCAGAAAAATACCAAAACTTCACCCTAAGCTATATTTGATATTCCGAATTCAAAAATTAATTCCATTTTACAAAATTCAAAACATATAAGTTGCATTAATTAATTTAATAATTAATTCCCGCTGTCAGAGCAAATAGCGTGTTTTTATGAAACAATAAGTATTAAAAGATTGACACTAGTTTAAGTCCGATTTCAAAGAGAAATTAATTCCAATGACCACTATTGGATTTAATGGTAAAAATATTTTCTAATTTAACTTTAAAAACAATTAAAAAGATAATCTAATCATATAAATAAATTAGATTAAAAATAGTTTTGAATTAAAATACAACATTTTACACTATTCATTAAAAAAAATGAACATTATCGGAAAGATACCAAAAATTTACACAAAGTAAATTTTGATGTCCCGATTCTAAAGAAGAGTTTTATTTGGTCCACTAGAATGTACAAAAGTGAACAAAACTGTATTTAATGACGGTTCTCCATCAAAAGGCAATAAGTGAACCTTTAGTGAAAATTAGGGTATAAATTCCTTAAATTGAATTCTTTCCGTATTTAAGCCTTTATCTTTTATTGGATAAATGTAAAAACATTTAAAAAAACATATATAATCATATTTTAGTTATTTCTATCCATTCCCGCCAATACAAAGACTACATGTTAACTACCATTTAAAATAATATTATTATATTACTAGTGTGCAACATAAGTTTTCAAAGGAACTCATCGTTGCGTATCGGGTACGCTATCGAACATAGCAACCCCTTTTAATTAAAATTAATATTTAATTCGTAAATATTAATAAATATGAAAATTATTTATTCTTTATTTACCTGGGATGTTACATCAGTAGACTCTTTAAAAATAGAAGTTATTGAACATTGGCCCAGACCAACCACTGTGACTGATATCTATAGTTTTATTTGTTTGGGTGGATATTATAAATTCTTTGCAGAGAATTTTTCATAGATATCAAATCCACTCACCAAGATAACTCAGAAGGGAGCCAAGATTGTTTGTATAGATTAATATGAGGAATGTTATAAGAATCTAAAGGGAAGGTTATTCAGTGCACCTATGATTACATTTCATTATAGTGTATATGGTTTTATTATCTATAGTGATGTATCTAAGAAGCAATTAGGATTATTCCTCATACATAACTGCATGGTTATAGATTATGCTTCATGAAAATCAAAGATCCATGAGATAAATTACCCAACTCATGATTTAGATTTATCTATAGTAATTTTTTTTAAAAATATTTGGATTAATTTTCTATATAGAGAAATTTCTGACATATATACTAATAATATAATTTATATTTATATTTCTACTCAAAAAGAGATGAAAATGTGCTAAAGAATATGGTTGGAGCTGATTAATGATTATAAATCTTCAATAAATTACCACCCTAGGAAAGTGAACACGGTGGTAGATTCTCTTACATGAAAGTATCATTCTAGATTATATATGATGAAGATCACGAAATATTGAACATTTCTAGACTTTCAAAGTACAGATCTCTAAATCTTGAAGTAAGGGTAGAAATATTGTCTTTCTCAAATGATTGTTCAGTCATCTCTCTATGTGAATATTAAAGAGGTACGTAGTGAAGATGTAGAGCTATAAAATGTTTGAGAAATTTTCTAGAGTTAAACCTTCATTGATATGGAATAGTAAGTTTTAGGAACTCTGTATTTGTCACATTGGTACCAGATTTGAAGAATGAGATGATGGATAAAGCTCATAGTTCTTCATTATCTATTCATCCTAGAAGTAATAATATGTATAACGATTTGAAATTGTTTTTCATATGGGATATAATAATGAGAGATAATACAGATTATATTTATGAATTCATGTAATGTTAGTAAGTTAAGGATGATAGATATAAGTCTAAGGAGATGTTAAAACCACTAACCATAGAGTAAAGGAAATTGGAAAACATCATTGTAGATTTTTTCATATAACTTCCCAAAACATATAAAGGGGATAATTCTATCTGGGTTTTTGTTGATCACCTTATGAATTCATCACACTTCCTTTCCATCAAAGAATATTTCACTCCTGATCAACATACTCGATTATACATTAATGAAGTCGTAATATTTTGGGGTATACCACAATCAATTTTCTCTAATCAAGATATGAGGTTTACATTGATGTTTTAGAGAATTATTCAGTGGGATTTAGATATAGAGTTAACTTTCACCATTTTTTATCATCCTCAAATAGATATTTATTCTGAGAGGACTATTCAAACTCTAGATTACATGTTGAGATCTTTCTCTATGGATTTCAATGGTGGATGGAATCAACATCTTCCTGTGATGTAATTTTTTTACAACACTAGCTTTCACTCCAACATTTAAATAGATCATTATGGAACCTTAAATCATAAGATACAATGACCTAGCCCATAGAGGAAAACCTAGTTGGTGTAAAACTGAACTTTTACAACCTCAATCCCTCCAACAATAGGCCAGGGGCTGGAAACCGACACCAAGTAGGAATATCACACATATGGGAGGCCATAGCCTGTAGTACCTATATGCATGAAAACAGATACATCTCTAGGAAACAATACGGTAATAATAATAAAACTAAAACAAAAAATTCTTTCATACATCAATCCCACAAAAAAATATATTGAATGTAGGGAAATCAAGAAAGGGAAGATAAAATCCCACTAAAAACTAAAGATGCATCCAACTTTCTCATAAAAAGATTCCTTCTATCAAATGAAACCACTCGTACAGACCTTGGTTTACCTAGATATATATGCTTTAATTGCTTTGGGTACTAATAGGAATCTGTCGCAAGGCCTATCATCGGTGTAAGACATGACATGTGTGGGTAGAGACCATGTATGTGTGGGTATAAAAATACCAAATATTCACACCAAAAACCCAAAATAAAAGGGATAAACTAAAAGGAAACAATCTTATTGAACCTAGAATAGAGGATATCCCATGCGAGAGAGTATAGGAAACTCTATCTCGACTATTCCATAGCTATACATGACCACTTATCTCATCCTTATTTGGTGTTTCAATCATAAATCACTATAAGGTATCCCAGAATAACCCATATATACGCGTCCCATAATCTATGTCTCATGGTCTCCCCATACATCTTTCATAGGATTCCACCTGAGGACTATGGTATCACTCATCTAGGAGAACTCACTCCAAGATCCCAACCATCCCATATAACACAAATCTGAAAAATCACACTCATTGGGTATAATTAAGTTGATTTCGCATCCCCGCCAACAATGATGAGATGCATCTGAGGGAATGTGCTCATTGGGTCTCACCTTGAAGATATTCACACCAGAACCATGTAGATCATAATACCTAGATAGGGGATTCCTCTCATTCTTGATGAGGGACTCCACTAATTCTACTGGAAACATAGAAGATAACATCACTCATATCGGGGATCATTATTTAAACTATTGTAGGACACCACCAACCCAATCTGGAAACATTGGAGATCATAACTCTTAAATAAAAGATCACACCCAGCACAGCTTGGGGACACTAAAAACCTATCAAGAATTATAAACATGATACACAAATATGGGATTATACCTAGGACCATTGGGAGATACTTTAAACCTATATCTAGATCTAACCACCATGTAGTGGCTAGCATAGATGGAGATATCACAAAACCTACTAAAAACACCTACTATTTAGGGATCATATACATGAAGAGTGCATGAACCCTACTAGGATAACATTCTAGATAAGAGAACTATACCCAATGTATGAATTTCATGATGATACCCTGAACCCCAACTAAGGAAGGTGATATGATGGTGGATCCATCCCTTGCCTCCAAGAGGGATACAAAATCTCTATCTAAACTCATCTTGAATAGAGAGTTACTGCCCTATACTGAGGAAATAATGACACACTATACAATTATAGTAATAGAAAAAGGAAAATCCCTCAATAGATACTAGTATCTACATTGCTAATAAAATTGACCCATACAAATCCCTTTCTGTCGCATCTCTAATTCCAAAACCACGCCCTCCATCACATCCAATGTAGAAAACCACTTAGGATAGCCTACTTGTGGACCTATATATAAGTTCTTAGGACATGGATATGTGAGGGAGAAGTATCTAAGGGTATTACATAGTGTGTACCTATAATACATATTGTGTACCCATGTCACAACATTTGTGACCTTTCCCAAACCATTATGTGCGTCCTCATCCACACATGACCTGGTTAGCCATGTCATCAGACACAGCTTATACCCTTGGTATACAACATTTTCCTCTTCGATCAACCAAATATGGTTTCCTTTTCTGTGCCCATGTAACTGAACTCATGCATGTTTACTCTGGATATGTACCTCTGCATGGCCATGTCTCTCAACACGACATCCTTGTCTATGTACCCAGCCTTACAACTTAATCTCACCACACTAACTGTACCCCTAATACATTGAGTATAGTTTTTAAGACATATTCTTCTCCTAAATACAATAACTCATAGTATGTGATGCTACACTACACACCATGTGATCTAGAGTCGCCTTTGAGCCACCAAAAACTCCCTGATTTCCCCCGAAACCCATTGTTCTACCCCTAGGGGATCTCTAGTAGTCGTAATAGAGTTCAGAAACCTTAAAAAATCAAATTGGATCAATACATAAATCTCATAAATATTCCTACTTGTGTAAAAGGACTAATATTCAGTTACCAAAACGATGGTTGGAATGTTCTACCCCTCGAACTGGTGACGATCGGTGTCAAAAATGGGGTTCAGTAGCACCTCCTCACCTCAGTTCGGCCTATGGTCATACATCACATAAGGTGTATAATCCCCATCCTATCCATGCATGATAACTAAAGGGGGAGGGATTTATTAGTTTATTTATTTTTAAATAAAATAATATATATTTGTTCTTGTAGAGTATCGCCCTAAACCGGGCACCTGATGCCAACAAAAATTATGATGTGCCTAAGGTAATACCCACATTATGAACTCAACCATTGTCTCGTAATTTTGATTTGAGGCTCCAATTAGGATTTATTCCACTTACACTAAAAACTGTTTATGTCTGATAAAATATATTTATAAATTTTAATATCACAGGAATGTGGATCTTTGGGCCCTAGAATCACCTACCAATTCAACTCCTAACCAAAAAATACTCCTATAAATATTCCAATTTTAAAGAAAAAACCACAGTCGCTCCATAAGTAGTGAAAAAATCTAACATGTTAGAATAGAGTTGGATAAATAAATCTATTGAGACTTGATCTAACTAATTAAATGGTAAATATGGTTAGATCTATTCAACAGCACATAAGACAAACTCATATCTGATAAAAAAAGCTATACTGACATTTTTTTAAAATATATAGAGATTGAAGTTGGTTATAATGAATTAATATGAATATTTCCTTATAATAGGGTTAATATATTTGTAAATATGGGTTATCAATGACCTAGGTATATTTTTACATTTTAAATTCATGGTCTATTAGTATTGTTTCTTATTAATTGGCACTTCCACAAAATCTCTTTCAAGTTTATGATATGTACCATGTATCTACCCTATTGAAGTACATAACTAATTATAAAAATGTACTAAATGTAGTGGTCATAACACTATAAAAATATCTTTCTTACAAAGAAAAATTGGTAGACAATCTAGATCAAAGAGATAATTTTCTATGAAAGATGACCACTCACTAGATTAATGTTTTGTTGCGCCCCCACCAATTTTAAGAAGCTATATCAGAACTTATGAATGTGATAGTGAAAAAATATCCTTACATTTTTTGTGTCATAATGATGAAATTAAAGGGTGGAATTAATTTTCAAGGGGGTATAATTTTACAACCCATGATTTGTATGAAATATTTCTATTTAAATAATTTATTTTATTTGATATCATGTGTAATACACAACATCGATTCTAAACAAACCATTATATACTATTATAGAAAATGGAAGTTATCTCCTAGTCATTGGATTGGAAGGTATGAATATTATTGACTAAATTATGAAAAATTTGTTATTATATATCTTTATAATTATTTTATTTATTATCAGCTTCTTTTAAATGAAAATAAAAATTATCTGATTGAAAAAGAAATATTTTTTTCTAAAAAACAATGATTATGCGCGCAATGTATTTATATATTAATAATTTAAATTAATCGCTATTTTGAATAGTTTTAACTAAGTTTATATATTATTTAATATATATGATTTTTTAAACATTAAATAAATGTTTTTCTAAGCATCGGAAAAAGAATAAATCTAAATTTATGGTTAAAAATTTTTTCTCTGTAAAAAGAAGTTTTTGTTGTATTTTAGGCACTTATATTAAAATTAATTTCTTCAATTTATAGTTATTGAATTTATGAAATGAAATAAAAATTTATATTGTGGATTTTTAAATTTGGTAAGTTGGCCCCTTTTATTTTTGATTAATAAGAATGGTACCATGGTAAAATTTATCACCTTAGTAAAAGGTAAATCGAGTTACTCTAAGATAAAAATATTTTCTAAGGATATAATTTTTATCCTAATTCCTTATATATTAATTGAATTAAAAAATTAATACCTTAATATCTAAATTTATTTTTTTAATAAATACTTTTCCATGAAAATGACTAATATATTATTTAAAATAAGGAAAGTTACTAAAATTCAGTATTTGTTTAATATTATTTATGTGTTCAGATAGGAAAGAAAATTAGTTATGAATGAATATTAATAGTAAATATCAGAGTAATGAAACTATATTAATGATGTAAATTTCTTTTTAATTTTTATTTATTGTATAAGCACATTAAATTCTTACACAACGAAAAACTGTATTTATTCAATTGATTGATAAATAAAATAAATGATATTATAAAAATTAAAAGTGGAATAATTTTTTAATTTCTATATGTACATGAATTTAATATGTTCATATGAAATATTCGTTTTGTTTAAAAATATTATATTCTAATTAAAAGTATTTATTTATGTCATTAAAGTCAAATTAAAATTCTAGTGTCAAAATTAAAAATAATGATATTTTATCACAATAACATATTATTAAATTATTTAAAAATCTTAAAGATATTTAAATAAGAAAATTTCGTTATTATATGGTATAAAATTTGATAAATTTCTCATTTAAGGTCAAATTTACACATAATATGTAAAAATTATGACCATCCATTTTAAAATAGTTTCTACTGTAGTAAAAATTAAAATAGGTTAACTAAGAGTTATTATAAATGATAATGTTTAAAATTTACTTCAAATCATGTATAAATTATATTTTTAATGGGATTAAAACTATATCCTACCCTAGATTCTAATTCATATCCATTTATACTCATTTTTTTATAATTAGTTTATTATTATTTAATCTTTTAGAAAATTCCAAAAGTGCCCCTCACCTCAATTACAAAAGGTAACATCCTCCCTCACTTATTCACAGCACTTTGAGCATTCCATCCTGACCTAAGTCTTCCAATATATATTCTAAAATTTTTTAGTCACATTTTGGAGTTGATTTTATTCCAAAAAGACCAAACCTAATTCCCTTTATAGGATATCTAAAGGATTCACTCCAGAGAAGAAGTAATCTCTCTTGCTGGTCACATTCATTTATATACTTCTCTACCTACTATAAATATATTGTATTTATCATAACATAATAAATTAATAATATTAAATTTTATTAAAATTAAATATTATTATTAAAACATAATTATACACCCTCTTTTTCATCAAATGATAAGTTAATGTATCACTCATGTGTACATACGGCTTACCATCTCCTTGTAACAATACAATTATTTTTTCATCACACTATTTTATGGATGGGTATTATGGTGGGTTTTTTTTATATATGATGTTTATGAAATAATTATAATTTTTTAATTATAATACCACATCTAACTACTTACCATATACTCCTTGATGAAATTATAATTTTGTTCGTACGTATGTGTGGACTACCACCACCACGAAGCAATGTGATTCGTTTTTCATTTATATTTTACATGGATATTAATAAAGAACAATTTTAGGAATATATGTAATATATATTCTATAATAATGACCCTAGATATGTGAATTTATATTTATCATTTTTTATTTCCATCCACTAAAAAATGTAAATAACATTCATGTGTATGTACGACCTACCACCTCCATGAAAAATGTAATTCATTTTTATATCACTAACTTTTATGGATGAAAATACATGTGTATATAATGAATATATATGATATTTATATCATTATTTGTATTATTTATGTTATTTAACCAAGATAAATGTAAAAGGATTGGAACTACTGAAATAAAATACCCATGAGAAATGATACGATTCACACTAAAAAATGACGATTTTAATAAAGATTTATTGATAAAAGGGGGTATTGAAATGTTATAAAGGGATAATATATGATATTATAAGTATAATAATTACTCTTTTATAGAATTATTTTAAATTTAAATTTATTATATAGTATGTTAGAGTTTATTTTAAGGAAGTTGAACTAAATGTATGGGTTTTAATTCACAATCTCATATATATTTGGGAATGTTTATGGTTAGATCTATTCATTGTAAATTTTTATTCTATTTAATGGTTTTCTAAAAATGATTTATAAAAGTTTATTTCTACCCTAAAATTATTTTTTTATTTTATTTTTACAAATCATTTATGTTTTACAAAATATTTATAAAGTAATCTTTTTATTATTTTCTAAATGAGGTGCTTTGTGAATTATCTAATAAAAGTATGGAAGGTATGTTTTTTAAATTATATGAAATGAATGGATTTTCCCAAAATCATAAATGTATTTTTATTTGAAGATTTGATTACAATTTTAAATGGTTTTTTTAAATTAAAATTCATTCATCCATAATTTTGCAGTTTTTAAAAAAAATTATTTCAAAATCAAAAGGTTACTTACCTGAAGAATTATTCCAAGTGATATTTTGAAAAACATTTTCCATCTAATATGACATAATTTGATGTTACTAATTATTTACTTGGATATTATTCAATGATAACATCCTTTTTATTTCTCTGTATCGATTATGTTTATGATTAAAAGATGAAATGTTCATGAAACCCATTTATTTTTCATGGGTTATGCTATGCTGAAATTTTTATGAAACCCATTTCTATTCTGGGATTCTAATATAGTTTATTTTTTTGGTAATTTGGTACACATATGTATTATTTTCATTATTTTATGGGTGGGACATATATCCCTCTCCAATGTATTGGCTAAATATTGATATCTTATGGGATGTATACGACTAGAATGGGTAGTGAACCAAGTTTAGTAAGGGACTTTATCCATTATGATAGTCTTGGGAGTGATCCTTGACTTATATGATATATTGGGCAGTGAAACCATTCACCTATTATAGGCCTGAAAATGAACCTTGACTGCTAAGGAAATTATTTTCTATTATTAATTTTTTATCTAAGTCTTATCTATTATGCCTATGTTAAGATATCATGGTTCTTGTTATTTAATTCCAATGTGATTCAAGCCTTATGAACTTCCAAGATTTGTGAAATAAATTATGATTATGATCTTTGATATTCATTTTGTGGTTTTAAAAATTTAAACAATGTTCTTATACCCTTATTTTTATGATATGTTTATATGATCATTGATATCTTCCTTATTTACCCTTACTGAGCATCTAAGCTCACCCTCTTCTTATGATTACATTCCCCAAGTTGTCAATAAAGTTATTAAGTATGATATATCTAATATTGGTTATAATTTTGAAGAAATAATTGGGATGAAATGAAGAAATTTTATAAACCAGTTATTGTTCTATCCATGTCTCCAAAGATACTTGAACTAAACGATTCTGGGAAGGATTGAAATTTTGTATAATTAATGTACATCTATTTAAATATAATATAAATGTAAGAAAATTATAGTTTTATAATACCAAAACATTCAACTAATATTCCTAACTACTATAATTCCATTAAACCTCTATTTAATCACTTTAGGGAGATTCATACCACCATCCTGAGAAAAACCACATGACACGTCACCCCACTCAGGGGTTCAAATCCCTCAAAAAACCTCACATTAATACTAAACACACCCAAGATAACCAACCAAAATCCCAAAATAAGGTACAAAATACCCAGAAAAAATACTATATATTTATCATCCACCAACTGTATAACATCAAGAAAAAAATATCAAAAAAATATCACATAAAAACCCCAATTATGGTTTAAATTAATTAAGTGCCCGCAAATTGTTTATTTAATTAAGCACTGAATAAGTTAATTTTGATGTTTTAGTAATCTATGAAAATTTTCCCAAGATGGTTTCAAAACATTTAATCAGAAAAATTCATAAATATTTATATATTCCTAAAATCATTTTACATTCATAATAAGTCATGAACATTTCCTGATAAAAAAAATGTGACTAATATAATACATGAATTCATAAAATATTTCTACCCTAGGACAGAGAAAATTCATATACAAAAAGCTCATACCAAAACATAATATTTGTGTAAAAACCTCAATTAGAACAAAAGAAGTAATTAAAACAATCACAAACCCCTATTAACTTGGGAGTCCACCAAATAGGTGTTCGTGAAATACTTGATCGGTGAACATCCCAAGTTCTAAAACTCTTTGGTTTTCTTTACAAGGTCAAAAATACTATCATAGCCAAAAAAATACTCTGATACCATTTATTAATGGCTTAGCCTGGGTAATTAACCACAAACCAAAGACAAGTGTACTATTTTCCCTTAGGCTTGACTCTCCATATATCGAAGGTTTTTCGATGAGGAACTTGATTCTATAAACAATTTTGAGGAGACTAAACTCTTGTAATAGTCACATAAACTATCAAATAAATACCATAATCATATATAATATCAAAGTAAGAATTGAGTTTTACATTTGAAATTAAACCATAAAAATATATATAAATAAGAACATGTTATAACAGAAAAAACCCATGTTAGGAAAATGTGTATATAACAGAAGGATTTCCTACTAGGCTAGTCAAATACCAAAAATAACAAAAATTCTAAAACATAGATGGTGACATCACCAAACAAACCTAAGTCCCTCCTCAGACTAGTCTCCTAATACATTACCAAGCTACTTTGGCTAGAACATCTGTATGACATATCCCCGAAATGTGAAACATAAAGATTTGTACATTCACCGTGGTGAACATGAAGTGTGTGAGAAATACATCTTAATAGAGAACCACCAATGGGGTTCCTCAGATATACCATAATATTTTTTTTGTGTTTTCATGGAAAATAAATAGAAATCAAATAAGTTTATATTTTATTTCATCGTTTTCTAACCAGGCCACCATGACACCAAACCACACTAACATTGGATAATATTGGAAGGAAAATTCACTTGGTCCTTCTCAGATTGAAAAAATGGGGTATTGAGGAAGACCTAACACAACCAAACTCCTATATAAATCAATCAATAACCTATCACTCAGGGAAAGATCCATAGTCAACTCTAGTATCAACACCATATCAATCTCGTTTGGTTCATGTGACCACATCCTAGTCCAACACCCAATCACTCAAGGACACTAGTACCTTCACCATATCACTCAGTATCATGTCTCATAACAATATCCTATAATAATACTCTATCACTCTGGATGACCTCTGCTGGCACACTATCACTAGAGGATCAGAGTGAGGTGACAAATCTCTTGAAAAACAAAATCAGATCCAAGAATTGTTGAATGGTGAAGAATGATGGTGGATCACAGGTCGACGATGACTTGGATCATCATACAACACCTACAACAGATTTGAATCTTTGTAGGTATTTCTTTGTGCTTGAATTACTCATTCATTATTCTAAAACAATGAATGTGGATCAACCCACAAATAAGTTGATCTTCGAATCGGGTGTTCTGGCGGGAGGGTGATTTCTTTGGGGTTTTTCATGGGTATTGTTGATATCTTGATATAACTGTTATCCCGAACCTCTCATGTTTCAAACTTCTAACACAAAGGGTGTGGGTTGACACAAACAAGGCTCGGGCCCCACAACCTTTTGTTTTATTCATGGACAAATTCTCAAAATGGTGGTAAGGTGAGTTTGAGGTCGTCGTAGTGAAGGTGGGAGCCTGATGGTCCAGTATGTGTAGACGGTTTGAGAAATTGACCACCAAAAAACCTTGAGTATCCCATATAAGGAACTGTCAGTGCACCGGCGCTGACCATCGTGAGTGGAAAGAGGCGGCACTCCCGTCGGTGCACCGTGATGGCGTGGATGTGCAACACTGACTGTCACTGCATGAACGGGTGGCATGTGTCTGAGCCACTTGGGTGAGCTGGAAGCATGTGGTCGAAGACCGCGTGTGGGAGTCAGGCATTCCGGACTATCCGGCCGCATGGCGTAAACCGTGTTCACTTGACCATGGAGGAGGAAACCTCCCCGCTTCGACCGCTGGGTAAAAGGGGAGATGAATGTAAGAACCCATATCTTCATTTTAGGTTTGGATCCTGATTTTGGGTTCTTTTTAAAGGGAAATGAAGAAAGGGGATATTTTCTAAGTACACTTCGTAAACTCCTAAGTACTTGTTGTGTACCCGGTTATCACTGGTGGCCATGTAATGGATGAGTACATGGTTGTGTAGGTGACCGGGAAGACCACCTAAAGTGGGAGCCAGTTGAGGATAATACATGACATGCACATTAAATTAACAAGCCATGTACTTTTTTTGATAAATGAGAGTGGGGTCACGTCTCATCTCCAGAATGCCCTTCTCCTACTCGTGTTTCGTACTGGGAGAGTGAAGAATGGATGATAAACTTTTAGCGCCTCCTATTCCTCCATATGAGCTCCAAATGAGATGTCACTGGGTGCATTAGATTCCCACTAGTGATTTATCTCTTTCCCTAGATCCCTTCTTCTTGATTTCTCGCCTCTAATGAGTTATCAAGGTTTGATCGTTTTTACCCTTTTCATAGATCAATATCATTCTAGGCCAATTCAAGGTCATATGTTCAAGATTGTTCAGCATAAAACATAGAGGTACGTGGTGTGTGTCTTTCTTTGATTGTCTTTTGATTATATATGATTAAAGTTCCAAATACCCAGGTTTAGGGTAATGCGTGTTTTGGAATTTTACCCTTTTTATTACCTGTTATAACTTGGTAGATTGATAATTGGATAACTGCTTGTGCATAAGGTTTTATACCTTGTTATGGGACACCACATTGTTTTTTCCCTTGTTTTTTTGATTGTGGTCGTTTGGTATAGAATTCCTGGAAATATTACTTTTTTCCATTCCTCATGTTGTTAGGATGGAGTTACCTTTTAATTGAGATGCATGTGTTTCACATTTTGAAAGTATGGCCAAGGGGATTTGACTGTGAGAGCTTCATGTGGTAGGTCCATTTATGAATGAATTTTTGTTATTTTGACCTAGAGGTTTTGACTGTGAGAGCTGTCAGGTTCTCATTGAACATAGGGGGTAGACCATGAGAGCTACCCATAAGCTTGTTATTAATAAAATATTGGACCACGGGGAATTCACTATAAGAGCATCCATGGAGTCATTATATTTTATTTTTTCTATGTAGATTAAGGGGGTATTGACTATGGTAGATACCCAAGAGGTGCTGATCTAGAGGGGTTAGACTATGAGAACTTTCCCAAAGGTTTACTTTGGAATAATTGAATGATTATGACGAGTTTTTTAAGCGAAAGCACGAGTTTGGACTTGGTCTTACTTGATTGTTAGATGGTCTTTTGAGACGCCTTTTTCTATATTTTATAGGGAATATATAGCTTTGGATATGTCCCAAGGTTACATTATTCAATTGTTTTTATGATTAATAAATTTAAATGAATGTAATTGGAAACTGTATGATTGATAACTTTTGAGTACTTCCAAGTTTATTTCTTCATTTTCTATATTTCTTGCAACATATAATCCCTGATTGTTAGGAATAGATCATTTGGTGGTTACCTATTCGGATTCATCTCACACTCTATTTGGGTCATTCTTTTGGACGCAAATATATTATATGGTTTCATTTATAGATAAGGGCAAGCACCCTTGTTCATCGGGTACTTGATTGTTGTTAGAGATGGAGAGCATGGGACTAAGCTAAGGATTGTGATTCAGTGGATTTTACATTTTTCTATACATTGGATTCAAGAATGTATTTCCAGAATTTTGACTTGTTTGGATTCTTTCCTAGATACATATGACATGTAACATTTGTTTATATTTGCTGCAGTTTTTTATGCTATATGTCTTCAATTTTTTACTTTTAGTGTATGGGATTATTACTTCCACTATTCTTTACTGTTTTTTCCACTGTGTTACTCTCCCAATGAGGGCATAGTTTCCCCTCTATGATAGTCAAGGCCCTCACTTCTAGTTGGCATCCTTTCGCATTCGGGGAAATGTACTTGAGGTCGTGTGACCAATCGAGTATGGGGAAACATTGGGCGGCACAAGAAACCAGGATGTTAAAAAGTGGTATCATATGAGTTTCTTTTCTTCTTTGCCTTACTATTTTGAGCCTATATATAGGGATAGGAAGGAATTCGTTATTGGTAATAAGTTGTGCTCTAGAGTAGCTTACCCGTGTATAGGGAAAAGACAAGTTACCTTGAATATTGAAATTTTTTGTGTTTTTTAATTGTTGCGATTGATTTGATTTCACCATTGGGTGATTCACATGTTTTGTATTGTTATGATTTATATCATTTTGGTTCTATTTATATTTCAAATTGATGAGATGAGTGTATTCCCTCTCATGCATCATATAGGCCCTTGATAGATATCACATTTCATGCATTCTTGTCATGCCATTTAGGGTGCACTACTGATATCATATTGTTGTGATAGATGGTGTTCTAGATATGCATGCTATTTTGATATATTCCTTGATATAATACCTTCTGTTTGATAGGGTATTGCTAATATGTAAAGTTTCATTTGTATGGATGCCAAATATTTGTCCCTTAGGTGTTATGGGCCCTCTTGGATTGGAATTTTGTAGATCATGTTTGAACATTAATTGAATTTTGTCATGTTATGATATGAAAATACGGATTCCAAACATTCATTATTGGGATTATGGGCTCTCACGGGTCTGAATTTTTCATGCCTATGACAAAATTTTATATATTTGAGGGTTTTAGAGACGTTTTAGAGGCTTACTGTCCAGAAACCCAGCCAAAATGGTGCGTGGTGTTATGAACACATGCCATGTGTTCATCTGTTCTGAAAAAAAAACTTATCTTAAGTACACTATGTGTACTATATGTACATGATATATAGCCTTAAACCATGTGACTGACTATGCGAGCATAGAAATGGGGTTGGGAAACTTTTGGTAGAACACGCCATGCCTGGATTGTACACACTATGTTGTAAGAACCGTGTATCTAGTCGTGTGACCAACGACACAGATAGATGAAGCTTAATTTGTACATGTCGTGTTCCATTTATGCACATCATGTAAAGTCGACCATGTATCCTACCATGTGACTAATGGAACGGGTAGTTATAACTTAAGTAGATCACATCGTGTCTAGTGTGAACGTACCGTGTAGTGTCACCTAGGGGAGAACCATATAGTTCTAGTCATGTAGAAGAACTTGGGTAGGAGGGAATAATCAAGTGCATGTCATTTCCTAGGAGTAAAACACTATGTGTATGGGATTTTTATGACCACGTTTGGTAGAGGTACACTTTATTTTAATGGCTTAAGCGAACACATCGTGTATGGTTTATACATGACGTGTACCCCTATTTTGAAAAACAAGAATATTTTCCTTCTCCTGTTCTGTTATTTTAGTTATGATTTATTGTCCTTGATAATCCTGAACTGAGGTGTGCTCTTAACCATGAATATTCATTCTTCCATGACATCCTCCAGTTGTACGCCAAGTATAGGGAGATGACTATACACCAAAAAGGATGGATTAGGGATTACCAGTAGATCCTCCCATTGGGTTCATCTTGGAAGAAGTTGTTATACCGGATGTAGGTGCTGATGAATAGTTATGTGAAGGCTTTGGAGGATGTAACAGACCTTTTTGGGAGCACTGCATACTGCCCCGTCTATGTCAGAGTATATGCGGGTGTTCCAGCAGTAGCATCCTCCCTCATTCTATGGGTATGGAGGACCTCAGATGACAGAGTCATGGTTGGAAGCCATGATTTCTATATTTTAGCATATTTAGATTCCTGCAAAAAGGAGGGTGAATTTCGTGATGTAAATGCTACGTGATTCCGCCATGATATGGTGGAATGTTATCTCACATGAAATATGTCATCGGTATATGGATTGGGAAGAGCTTCATAGGACCTTTTATGATTACTTATATCCTAATACATTGATCACATAACGATCCTAAGATTTCATGCAATTGGGGAAGGGATCTCTTTCATTGATGGATTACTCATCTCATTTTATAGAGCTTTAGTGATTCACACCTGTTTTGAGAGGTGATGATTTATCTTTGTCTAAGTGATTTGAGGATGGTCACATATATGACATTTGATTGCAGTTGAATGTTTTCATACTGACTTTTGTGACATCTATAGTGATCCAGGCATTGATTACTAAGTGTAATCTGAGGGAGTTGGGACCTGTGAACTAGGTTGATTCAACATCCAGGGATGGTACTCCTTTGACAGATAGTAGGAAGTTCCACGGTGAGCTTTCACATGATGTTTCTTCAGGTAGAGAGGTGGTATTCTACCTCTGTAGAAAGAGTGGTCACACAAGACCATATTGCCTGAAATACCCATTCATGTGCTGATCTTGTGGAAAGATGGGCCATCTTTAGTGTTTTTTCCAAGTGTTCTCACCAATAGCGTGTGATAGAGGTTCTGTTATGACTGCACATTCAAGAGAAAGATAACCAATTTCTCATCAGTCATGGAACTAGATTTCATCATGACATTTAGGCCAAGAAGGTAGTTGTGGTCGTCGTAATCAGGCTACAGGTTCTTATCCATAGTATGGTGGATCATCTCAGGGTAGTCATGCAGGATTACAGGGCTACGATACAGGTCAAAATTTTGGAGGGGACATGACCTAATAGCTGCAGGATCCTGGACCCTCTATGATTAGAGGTATGATTTTAGTTGGCTCAGTTTCATCTTCTGCTTCTTTTTATATAGGGGTTTCCATAGTTTTATATATATTGTCATTTTGGAGATACTAGGGAACTGTATCTTTACTTCTGAAGATGTTATGACGCTAGACATTCCATAGGGGATTAAGACGGCTAGTGTACATCAATGCAAGGAGTTACCTCTTGAGGTTGGTGGGTGTCACTTATTATGGGACCTCTATGTCTTAAAGATGAAAAGCTTCGATTTCATTCTCAAAATGGATTGGTTAGTCTCTTTGAGGCCTTTTTTGACTGCTATTGTCACAGGGTAAGTTTACGTCACTAGAGGGTGGGTCTTTTCTACACAATGGTGAATGGGATGTCTAGGAAATCAGAGCGTGAACCTAGCATCATGGGTTCGGAGGAATGATATCCTAGATTTCTAGTTTATAACTAGATGACCAGTTGACATTATAGATGGAATTTCCTCCAGCGGTGGATCGTTTTGGAGATGAATTTCCATATGACTTTTCAGTGTTACCTCCAGAGGTAGAGGTATATTTCTATATTCATCTTGTTCTAAGAGTGGAACTGGAGTCCATTCATCCTTATAGGATGGCTACACCAGAGTTAAAGGAGCACCATAAGAAATTAGAGGAGTTATAGGCAAAGGGTTTCATCCAACCCAGTACTTCTCCTTGGGTTTTTCATTCCTTTTTGTGAAGAAGGCGGATGGTGCCCTCATACATTTCATGGATTATCTTAAGTTGAACCAATTCACTATCAAGAACTAATATTCCTTGATGAGTATTTATGATCTCTTTGATCATATTCAAGGAGAACGGGTGTTCTCGAAGATTTACTTGAGATCCGGTTATCATCATTTTCACGTTAGACAATCATATATACCTCTTAAAGCCTTTCAGAGTAGGTATGGTCTATAAAAATATTTGGTTATGTCATTTGGTCTCATGAACGCACCATCAATTTTCATGGAACTTATGAACTGAGTGTTCCATCCTTATATGGACTTGTTTCTTGTATTCTTTGTGGAAAATATGTTGGTGTACTCTCAAACTCAACACTACTATGCCATCCATCTTGATATCATTTTATGTACAATGAGAGAGCATCATTTATATGTGAAGCTCTCAAAATTACAAATTTGGATGGACTAGGTTCACTTCATGGGTCATGTTAACTCAGAGAAAGGAGTATTAGTAGACCTAGAGAAAGTGAGAGTTGAAGTTTCCTAGGAGATTTTGAAGAATGAATTTGAGGTTAGGAGTTTTCTAGGGCTAGCTAGTTACTGCAGGCTCTTTATGCAGGACGTTTCATGCTTAGCAGCACCACTGAGGGGCCTGACTATGAAGGGTGAGAAGTTCTTCTGGAAAGAATCCTATGATTCATCCTTTCATGAGTTGAAAGGGAGATTAACTTCCGCACCAATACTAGTTTTTCTAGAGCTGGGAAAGAGTTAAAAAGTATATTGTGATGCATCAGGTATTGATTTGGGATAATTGCTTATGTAGGGAGAAGTAGTTGTTGTGTATGGGTCTTGGTAGTTGAGGCCACATGAGAAGAACTACCTGATGCATGATCTCAAGTTAGTTTTAGTTGTGCATGCTTTACGATGTTGGAGACACTATCTTTAGGGATAGTATTTTTTTGATTAAATTGACCACAAAAGTCTCAAGTATATATTTACTCAGTGAGATCTGAATTTCAGACAGTGAAGGTGGGTAGATTACCTTCAGTCTTTTGATATTGAGCTGGCCTATATGCCAAGGAAATGGAACACGGTGGCTAATGCGTTGAGTAGGAGGACTCAAATATATGCAGTTCAAAAGTCCAGTAGTGAGTGGTAGCTTATGGAACTATTCTCTGAGATGCATTAGGAGGTGCATGACAGATAGGGGAATACATTTCTTTCTTCTATAGCCGTTACCTATACTCTACTGGACCGAGTACGAATGAGGTAGATATTAGATTCTAAAGGCATAGTTCTAAGGGAGAGTGTTTCATGAAAGGACCCTACTCATGGGTGGACCATAGGCAATGACTAGGTTTTGCATTTTCAGGGGTTTGTATGGGTTTCAACATGCATATGTGAGGATTTGATGTGGGATTTTCATTCCTCAGTTTGGCAGTTCATCCTGGTGTCACCAAGATGTATCGAGATCTACAATGTCAGTATTTGTGGCAAGTTATGAAGAGGAATGTTGGTGGTTCTGTTATGATATGTTCTACCTATAATTAGGTGAAGGAAAGGCATTTGCAACTGGAAGGTCTTTTATAGTAGTTACCCATTACCTAGTGGAAGTGGAATGATGTTGAGATGGATTTTTTGATGGGTTTAAGGAGGTCACCTTGAAGAAATGTTGTGATTTGGGTTTTTGTGGACAAACTCATGAAGTATTCACATTTCATGGTGATCAAGGAGAACTTTATAGTTGATGATATTGGAAAGTTGTACATCATAGAGATTATACCTTTTCTTGGGGTTTCACACTCTATCGTTTTAGACAGGGATGCTCGGTTTACTTCTTGTTTTTGGAAGGGACTATAGAGGGATTTTGGTACACAAGTTCTACTGATTACAACATACCATCCCAAGATAGATGGCCAGTCCAAGCACATGATTCAGGTTTTTGAGAACATGCTTCAAGCATGCATCCTAGATTTCAGGGGGTCTTGGGAGAGATACATACCCCTAGTGGAGTTTTCCTACAATAACAGTTTCTAAGTGATGATTTAGATGGAACCTTATGAGGCATTATATGGTAGGCTCTGTCAATCACCCCTATATTCGATAGAGGCAAGAGAGGCAGCTATGTTGGGACCTTGTCTGGTCCCGGACACCACTGAGCAGGTGGAGCAGAGTCAGAAGAGGATGGATACTGCACAGTCTCACCATAAATCTTATGCTACTCGATGGAGATGACCTATGAAGTTCAATGTCAGAGATCAGGTTTTCTTACGTGTCACACGAAACATGAGGATTTAGAGATAGGGGAATATTTCACCGAGATGTGTCGCACCATTTGAGGTTTTGGTGAGAGTCAGGTCGATTGCCTATCAGTTTCGATTACCTCAGAGGTTCCAGGCTATGAATTATGTCTTCCTTGTTTCTCAGCTTCAGTGTTATATTTCGGAACTGTCTCATGTTTTTATAACCTGAAGAGGTTGAGTTGGAGTTGGATTCATCCTTTAAGGAGAACCCTATTCATATTGTGGATCATAACACGAAGCTTCTCCATGGCTAGTTTTTTCTTATGTTATGGGTGCCATCAAAGTACAGGAAAGTACAAGACGAGACTTGGGAGAGGGAGGCTAACATACGATCACAGTGGCCATTTTTGTTTTAAGTCTCTTCTTCACCACCCTTATAAGGTAAATTCAGGGATGAATTTTTTTATGGGGGGAAGTTTGTAAAGACCCATATCTTCATTTCAGGTATGGATCTAGATTTTTGGTAAATTTTTGAAGAAATTTGAAATGTTATAAGTACATGCCTTGTACCAGGATTTCGTGGCTAGTTGTGTACTGTTCATGTAACAGCAGAGTACATGGCTGTGTAAGTGACCTGGTAGACCACCTAAAGTGGAATTAATTTGAGGCTAATACACGACATGTACATTAAATGAAAACACCATGTACTTCTCTTTTTATTTGATAAATCATATAGGAGTCATGTATCATCTCCAGAACTCTCTTCTTCTCCCCGTGTTTCATATAGGAGAGTCAAGAACGGACAAGAAACATCAAGATCCTCTTGTTCCTCCATCCGAGCTCCGATTGAGATGTATCTTGGTGCGTTAGATTCCCACCAGTGAGTTATATCTTTCTCTAGAGCCATTATTCTTGATTTATCCTCTCTTATGAGTTATCAAGGGTTGATTATTTGTACCCTTTTCATAGATCTATGTTGTTCTAGGCCGATTCAAGGGCCAACATTCTAGATTTTTCATAGTGCAACATCGAGGTAGGTGGTTTGTTCCTTTATTTGATTATCTTTGGATGATATATTCTTAAAGTGCCAAATACCCATGTTTGGTGTATTTAATGTCTTTGAATTTGACCCTATATATTACCTGTTATGACTTGGTATATTGATACTAGGTCCATTTCTTGTTCATGAGGTTGTATACCTTGTTATGGGACACCCCATGTGTGTGTTCCCTTGATTGTTTGATTATGGTCATTTGGTCTAGAATGCATGTTAGGTTTTCTTTGTTTTCCATGCCTTGTGTTGTTAGGATGGAGTTACTATTTAATTGAGACGCACGTGTTTCACATTGTGAATGTATGGCCAAGTGGAATTGACTATGAGAGCTTCCTGAGGTTGGTTCATTTATGTATGAATTTTTGTTATGTTTACCCAAAGGTATTGATTATGAGAGCTATCAGGTGATCATTGACCAGAGGGGTTAGACCATGAGAACTACCTAGAGGGTCATTATTAAATAAATATTAGACTATATGGAATTGACTGTGAGAGCTTCCAGGGGGTCATTATATTTTATTGTTATTATCCAGACCAAGGGGTATTGACCGTGAGAGCTACCCAGGATGTCGTTTGTAAATGATTCGTGCCATGTGGGACCAAAGGTGTTAGAGTATGTTATCTTTCTTAGAGGGTCACTATTTATTGAATTGAGTATGTGTTGAACCATAGGGGTTAGACTATGAGAAAATTTCTAAAGGGTTGCTTTTGAATATTTTAAATATTGTGATGAGCCATCCAATCCAAAGAAAAATATTGGACTCTATTTTACTTGAGTGTTAGATGGTATTTTGAGACATGTTTTTGTTATATTATACAGGGGATACAGATCTTGTTCTAGATCCTGAGGTTACATTATTTAACAGTTTTAATAATTAATAAATGTTAATGAATGTAATTTGAAACTGTAGGATTGTTTACTTTTGAGTACTTCCTAGTTTATTGCTTCATTTTTCATATTGACTGCAATATATATTCACTGATAGTTTGGCACAAATATTTTAGTGGTTGCCTATTGGGATTCATCTCACACCCTATTGGGGTCATTCTTTTGGACCCAAACAGATCATATGGTTGCAGGTATAGATAAGGGAAAGCACCCTTCTTCATTTGATACTTGATTGTTGTTGGAGCTGGAGAGCATGGGACCATGTTGAGGCTTGTGATGATATTTAGTTTAATTTTTTATATAATTTGGTTGCATCATTGTGACTTCTTTGGATTATTTTAGAGAAAAACCTGACATAAATCATTTATTTATATATTTTCTAGTTTTTTATGTTATCAGTCTTCCTTTATTTACTTCTGTTGTATGGTATTACTGGTTCTACTACTGTTTACTATATTTTTTTCATTGCGCTATTTTTCCAATGAGGTCATAGTTTCCCCACTATCACACCTAAGGCCCTCTCTTCTAGTCGGCAGCCTTTGGGGTTCAGGGAAATGTGCTTGAGGACATGTGACCAACTAGGTATGGGGCACCTTTGGATGAAACCCCGAACAAGGATGTTACACCGGACGCAGCTTCCATCTATATCTGGTTCAGGCAACAAACTATTCCCCCTCTAGAAGACCAAAATGGCCTGTGGGCCGAACCCAAAACCCAATGATCCCATTAACCAATAGACCATACCCAGGTCAGGTCGGGTCCAGGTCAGGTTGATGGACCCGAGTTGGGTTGGTCGACCCTAGGATGGGTTAGACTGGACCTGGACCCAACATGCCCCTTTATGGAACAACATCAATAACTTGTAGACCAGATGTCTGATTTATGCATCGTCTATGGAATGAGAAACATTGAAATGAGTCATTTTTTATGAGATAATCTATATGTGTTTTGGTATAAGTTGGCATATGGCCAGGTTGGATCAGACTCAAATCCAACTAGGCCCTTTTTACAAAAATGCCAATATCTTACAGACCGAGCATCTGTTCGACGTGCCATCAATTGAGCTGGGGCCCTTATAATGAGATGGTATTTTGAGTTACTCTATGTGGTAATTCTAGGAGGTTGAGGTATGAATGATGGATGGAGCAGCAGATCCTCCTGGAATCAAGCGTACTAAGTGCGGGAATCTAGTGGCTGGTTGTGACGTGAATAATGAGACTGGCTCTTCATGGATCTACAGTAGAGAGGCCCTTCATAGATCAGAATAAGGGTGAAACTTTATGGATCAGTTATAGGTATACCCTTCATGAATCAGAATGAGATAAAACCTTCATGGATCAGCAGTAGTGCGACCCTTTGTGGATCAGAATGAGAGTGACCCTTCGTCGATCAGCATGGGAGAGACCCTTCGTGGATCAGCAGCAGAGAAACCCTTCATCGATTAGTAGTAGAGAAAGCCTTTTTGGATCAACAACATATCCTCTTAATAGAATAATATTATTTTGATTTACAACTAATCATCTTTACTTATGTACTTAAGTTACATATGGTGTGAGTTGTGTCTTTTTCTTTGTGCTTTAATTTGAGATTTTTCCTTATGGTATTTTACATTGTGAATTTCTGTGAGACCCGGGTTGGCCTCAGGGTCCCTAATGAGTATTGTAATACTCACCCACGCATGGGATTCACCAACACCTATTGAGTCTTATACAGACAACAGAGAGTATTGACTATGACTTTGGGGTTCTAGGGCTAGACGGTGCTCAGAGGTGGATCTATAGACATGGTGTGATGTAGTGAAATCTGACAGTGATTTTTACCTACCCTTTAGGTTGGATCCTTGGAAGATGACCTCTGGAGATTGTACTTCCTTTTGTGTGCTTTTATTTCAGTTGGGCTTGTATTCTGGCCCCTTTTACTTTCTGTATTACTTGTACTTTTTGTTGGTTCCAGTTTCAGTTTTCTTTTAACAGTATGGGTTGTGAATGTGTGTACAATTTGAAAGGAAATTCCTTCCCATTTTGGGGTATTGGTTTTGGGAGCTATTCTTCATCCCCTACCCTATGGAAGGCGGGCTTGGGGTAGTCACGGCATGGTCCCTAGGGTACGGGTCATGACACTTTATCTTTGGAAGAGAGAAATATCTCATTATAAGGGGTTACATTGATGATGAATTATAAACTAAAAGAGATTATATGATGTCTCAATCTTGTTTTGGTTTTTTCATAATGATGATGTTAACAACTAGAAGGGATCAAATGATCCACCATAGGAAACTCAGTAATAGGTGTCGAGTACATCGATACTTCTGATTTTTTGATGGAAACTACTTGCATTAATAATTTCGTCAATAAACATGGTATACTTCCAATTATTTTAGGATTAATTAATATTTTCTATGACAAAATTTGAGTTACTTTTAATTATAGGAAACCTTATCCATGAAAAATGACTAAGCAGATCATTTGTAGCTACTATCTCATTTGATAAATCATCGAGGGGTCATATAAAGATCTTTTATGTTTAAATAGAGGAGAATTTTTTAAATTCATTGAAAAATCAATTAATATAAAAAAATGTGGGTTTTTAGTGTATATAGTTAATACATGCATGAGAGACTGGATGTAATGGTTGTTTTCAATGTAAATATATCATGGTTTTATAATAGATTTAATCTATTTTTATCAATAATTCATGAATTCTACATATATTACATGAATAGTAGAATGATAAAACCCTTCAATGTATGAGTTTTAGTTATACCTAATCAATGATCATCGATAATAATTATTGATTCTGATGATATGATAAAATTTGAATGAGAATAATCTTATATAAGATACTGTATAAACTCATGACATCATAAGTATTGCCTTATTATCTAGAGAGACCCACCTAGTATATCATATGGAATGTCATAAAATCATTTATATGCATAGGGGTATATACTTTATATGAATTATCATTACTAGAGTTTGATAAGATACTTATCAGGTTAGCCTTCATAATTCAATATGTTTCATACATCAACCTCAAGGTTGAACTGATCAGGGAGGTTAGCTATGATGTTGATCATGTCCTCAATTGAGTTTAACCAGTATTATATGTGTATTGTTATATGAAAATGTGACATGTGATACCTTTATTGAATTAGACTAAGGAAATTAATAGTCATGATTAGTTATGTGACATGTTATATTCTTTAATATTTTCATAAATTTTATTTAATTTATTCATTCAATATTATCAATATATTTTATATTGTTGATAATTTATAATTTATTTTATACTAGATTGACATCTTCCATGTCTAGTAGTTGACTCAATATATTTGAAAAAAGTTATCATATAAACATGTATGTAACATATATAGATACTTCTTATGGTACACATATTCATATAAATATATGAGTATATTTGATATAGATCAAATTAGAAACCTTTTTATCTTGTGTAGAAATAATTTTCAAGTACAATTTTATATTTTCATTCAATTATGGATTTTTTAATTCATAATATTTTTCAATGACACAAAGTCGCATAAGGTCACACAGTGGTCTGTGAAATAAGGTTTAATTTCTGGAAAAAAATAATTTGAAAGAGTTTATATAAGAATAATATCCAGAGTAGTTTTTAAATATTCACAAATAGTTGTAATTTTCTTCATAAAGTCTAGGAGGATTTAATTTAAGTGATTTGATTTTTGATATATTCAATAAAGCATAAACCAATAAATTGTGAGAGTCACAATGTTGTGGTTTGTGTTACTAAATGGTTTGTGATACTACCTCATGGTGTTTAAGATTAATGTTATAATATGTCAATTGACCAGTATTCCTAAATTTTTTATCATATATTATTTAAAGTTGTCATTTAAAATGTAATGATGTTTAGAATCATTATTTATTGTTAATGGAATTTAAAAATCAAATAAATAAATGAGGAGTCATTTTAGTCATTATAATTAATATAAATCAAATCTCTTAAACATAATATTACATCATTTGTAACATAAATATACATAATAAAATCCCTAAATCTGGAGGTCTAGTGTATTTGGGAAATTAGAAACATTATATAAAACTTTTTAAACAAATAAAAAATCTATTATTTCCATATTCATAACATTCTCCAAGATCTCATTATGCTCCTATAACTGGATGGGAAATATTAAGGATATATATAAAAATTGGGTCATTCATAATTCTTATTAAGGGCCTCAAAAAGACAATAATGTAGTGATATATCTTAAGAATAAAAAAATAATGGCATGAAATAATAAAATAAATGGTTTATAAACCATCACATGGAAGTATGATAGAAGTGATAAAATATCATATGTACATGGAACTCATGAGAATCATAAAGTACGGCACAAAAAAAGAATTTCATCATTAACACGGATTAATTATCACCACTAATACATTAAAAAATTATATAAAAGGATAACTATATCATTCCCATGTATAAAATAGGAGAAAAATCTAACCAAATTTTTCCAATGTATAACATTGTGGTAAAAATGACCCCATCATACCCACACAAAATGATTTCATAACATATAAAGTATTACTCAATCAATTGGGGGATTCATAAATTTGAACCCACACATCATCAAAATATTTCATGCATATATGTTCCACATATAAAAGAAACATATATAATGAATAAATATGAAATAAACCCATGAGAAATAAATGTGTCACAAAATAAATCTTTACACGTGTAACCATTGAGGTATCATGATGAATCATAAGAAAAAAAATGATAAAGGAATCATGAACATTAATTATTAGAAAATTTACCATGATTCTTAAAAATATATCTAAAATTAAAGGAAAGAGCGTAAGAAAAAAAGGAATAATATTTAATGAAATTAAATTCTGTTATCAAAATTTTAAAAAATATGAAAAATATTTAAAGGGGATTAAATATTAGAGATTCCCAAAAAATGGAATTAAAAAATAAATTTTATTTAAAACAAGGATGGTTTCTTGAAATACTAGAAAAAAAATAATCTTTATAATATTAGAACATGAGAAGGAATAAGAAATGAAATTTTTTACCTTTTTCGGGTTTAATTTAAAGAAAATGTTTAAAATGGAACTTCGATAGACATGCATGTCCCCATAAAATATATAGATAATGGGATAGTATTCATAAAATAGAAATATATAAACCACATAAAAATAATATAAATGAATTGTTGAAAGAGGAAGGCAGATATGGAGATAGTGATAGAGAACAGAATCATGGAAATGAGAAAGATATGGGAATAACCCTTACCTCAGGTTTCAGGTTTCATTAGACGGTCCACTGACCACTTCAATATTCAAGATAATTTTATTAAATAATTAAAATAGGAAATGATTAATATTAATTTCTTCACTATTATTGTTACACCCCATGAGTTCATAGTACATTATCTCATTAATCAAGTTTAATAGCTTATATTTTATCTAACACTGACTTGGCTTGCGTTATACGCAAGATTGAGTTTCTGCGAAATGACACATTAGTATTATAATTATTTAAATGTTATATTTATTTATCAATTAAATATTGTAATATGAATAGTAAAAAATAAATTTTAAATGTTATTTATATTTTTTTACAGAAATAAAACAAATTTATAATGAAATGTATAGGTTTTGTAAAAATAGTTATATATTTTTAAAAAACTATTTTCATTAAGGTACTACTTTTTATGTCTTTTTGTGAACAATAATAAAATTTATTTTATAAAATCCTAAAAAATTAATTTTTTAAAATAGCCTTCATTTTTGAATTCGTAATATCAAAATTAGCTTCGGGTGATTTTTTGGTATTTTTATGAAAACATTCAAATTTTGATGAATCGTAAAAATACTACATTGTACATAAAAACTAACTTTTTCATTTAAATAATTATTATTTTTCTTAATGTAAAATTAGATACATAAAACATATATTATTCCAATTTAATTCATTTGAGTCATTTTATTATATGATTAGATATATAAAATTTTATTGAAATTTTTTATGTCTTTTACCCACTATTTAGGAACATTTGGAAATTTTCATAAAACGTAATTTTACCACTTCTCTGAATTGAATTTTTAAAATCTGACAGACATTTTTTTCATCAGTAAGAAAAATTTGGTTCAATAGGATGAATTTTTTTCGGTGAATAATAACTTTTGAATTTTATTTACCACGGTTAAAAGTAAATCGTGTAATTAAATGTATAATTAATATAATGACTACCCCAACACATGTCCTAATTCTATTGGATAAGGTTTTTTAGACCAAAATAAACGTTAGGAAAAAATAAAAACCTGTTTATACATTTTGGTTAGATTGGGACTTTTATTATATTTTATTTAAATAAGTGTCAAAAGTTTTAAATTACAGTTTTAATAAATAAAACATTTTTAATATAGGGTTATATATAAGATACATTTGACTATAAATATTAATTAGAAATATAAATATATTTAATACATCATAGTATTTTATTTATAATATTTAGACATTAAATAATTAAATTTATTAATTACACAATGATGATGTAGTAATTACCTTATTAATGAAAGATTAAAATAATTGATATTATAAATATTAAAATAAATATCAATTGACAAATTGGATGACATCCACTAATTTTATAGGTGAATATAACCTCTTAGGGTTGATTCTATATATTTTTTTAGAAGTAATCATATCTTTATGACTTTTAGAAAAACCAAATACTAAATAGTGTCAAAATTGACATAAATGAGTTTTTAAAACAAATATTAATTTATTAAATGATCTAATATTCCTAAAAATATAATATTTGACAAAATGACATAGATAATTTATATATTTTATTAATTAAACACTTTAGGTTCTCATGTCATTTTATATTAACTATATTGACCATGTAGTTTAAAAATACAAGTAGACATAGTAAAAGTTAAACTCTTTAACTACGGGTTAAGTCAAAAGGATACGGTTAATATGGTGACATAGAAATGTTTAAAACCTATTGGCTGAGATTATTTCGACCCATACCCACCTTATCCTCTAAATAAATCCATTTATAGATATTATAATACGAAAATAATTTCATAATAAATTAATATTTCATGCTTTTCCTAAAGTGCCTCTCACCTCTCCTATAAAAGGGTACTCCCCCTTCTCATAAATTCACACCTCCAAAGCCATTTGGCTTGGCCAAAACCTGAAAAAATATCTTCACAACTACCCTAAATTTATAATAGAGGACTTACTTTGATCATAAATCCAACCTAAGGAGTCCTTTTTTTCAAATCAAAAGGAAGTGCCCAAAAAGAGGTAATTATTTCATCAACTCTTTCAAACTTTTGTTCTTCTTCTACATATTCTTTATTTGTCGTTTCCATACTAAAAAATTAAATCTAGGACCTTATACATAATTATAAGTTATTATAAATATGGTAAAACAATAATCATTATTCTATCTATCCTATGAATGACAAAGTCACCATACGTGTGTACGTACGGCTTACCATCTCCACACTGTGGTGTAGTTTGTTATTCAACGCTTCATTATTTGTATGGGTATAATAATGAGTATAACTTATGTAAATAATAAATATAACATGGTAATGATTCTTTATATATAATATATCATTAAATTACATATGATTTCACCATCAATATAGTGATATTGTAACTCATGCATACGTACGGCATACCGTCTCCACGACGCGATGAGATTCATTTCCACATTCACCATTAAAGGATGATTATAAAAATATATATTATTGATATTTATGTAATATGTGACATAATAATTCTACTAAAAATATATGTGTGTGTATTTACATATATTTCATTCACTTACATCCATTCAATACGATATGAAAACGGAGAGAGCGTTCTTGTGTACGTACGACATACCATCTCCATGAACAATGTATTAAATTTTATATATCTATCAATTATATATATTTATATTATAGATATATGATATATAAATCATATTATACAATAATTAAGTAATTAAATTATTATCTAAGTAATATAATCAAGAATAAAAAATCAAAACACGTATGATAAAAGAAGTGATATTGCCCAAAATGTTGAATTAACTTGGAATTATTAAGAAATGGGAAATATTAAGTCATAAAAGAATAATATATGATATCCTAAATATTATTATGAACTTGATATATGTTAATAAGGTGTTTGAAAACATTATATAGGAGTTTTAGACATGTACGAAGAGTATCAGACCTATGGTAAATGTTAATTCCTCAATCTCATTATTATCTGAGATTGTTTATGTGTAAGTTTTTATTAGGAAATATTTACCATCCATTTCCATGTCTCATAAAAGAGTTATCCAAATGATTATTTTTATGGAATATTTAACAAAAACATCATTTTAAATTTTTTAAATATTTCTTCTTCTAAATATTACTTTATTAATATCCATGTTTTCAATATTGTCTTAATGATTTATTTATATCGACATGAATTTTTTAAAATTTTAATTCCTTTAAAATTTTTCAAATATATAAGGGAGACTTTGATAAAAAAATATCTTTTAAATTCCTTCCTTTATAAATTGTGTGGCTTTTAAATGATTTCCTAAAAAAGGGACATTTCTCTTTACTGATCATCTTCAACTTCGTCAACATCCTTTACTAGATATTATTCTTGATTGAGGTTGATTTATTATAATACAATATTATATATTTTATTGAATGATTTATGATATGGTTGACTATGGATGTATGATTTTTATACCATTTATGGGTTACATTTGAAGAATGAAAATTTTGTATAATTGTTTTAATACGAATGTCTATGTTATGTTTTAGCCTTTTCATATGAGAAATGCATTGGACTTAGTAAGTGACGGGCATGGCCTGCTATATCCCCTCGATGCATTGGTAAGTCTCATGAGAAAAACTGGTGTCTTGGTACAAGTCCTTGAAAGAATATTTGTGAATGGTCCTGGCACAGGGTCTTGACATTTTAGTTATTATGTCTGAAATTATGCATTCTTTTATTATAAGATAGGTTATTACATGTGATTATTTGACTAGTAGAATATCGATGTGCATGTTTATATGGTAAAGTATGATTTATTTTTGTCATATAGTGGTCAATTTTATGTTTTAAAAGGATTTTTTTATTATACATCATTCCTTAAAATTTATAGCTTCTGCTGAATTATTTACCCTTACTGAGAATCTGAGCTCACCCCTTTCTTATATTTTATTTTACAAGGATGACAAGAATTGTATTGTGATTGATATATGGGGTTAATATAAGGGAATAATAGAGTTCTAAAATTAATATTTATGTTGTGTTTTATAGTGTAATGTGTCATTCATGTATGTAATCTATTTTCCAAGACTGTTAAACTGGTCAGTCCTTCAGGACATGATTCCTTCTAATCATGCAAATGTATTAAAAAAATGCACCAGCTCCGGGCCTCTAGGTTTGAGGGGTTACAGTTGGTATTAGAGTAATTTTGGAAACAAACATGGAAGTAGATTTCGAAAACAAAGATTAGGGATCGTAACTCTATGATATACTTTGAGGATTAGTGTAGAAGAAAATACTAGAATTTTGGTAATATATAGATTATGTGGGTACTCCAAGAAATACATCCTTGTCTGGATACTAAAAGTGGATGTGGTTCTAGAACGGTTGTACCTCGGGGTGGAAACTATGATAAGGTGTAATGAGCCTAACTTAGGGTAACCTAGTACATGACAACGGGCCTTACTGCGTACCTAGTTTAACTCTCCCAGGGGATATTCATATGAAACATTACATTTTCATTAAAAACCATTATGAAGTAATTATGATTAAATATGACTGTCAATAATCCATATTTATGATTCTAAGATTAGATATGCATAAATTTTTTAATTAATGTTTACTTTTTCACTAGTTTAGAATCATGAATTATGATTCATAACCTTATCCAGTGTATGACATTGTATTGAAATGGCGCCTAGTAGAAGGAATGACTACCCCACCAATGTACATGTTCCACAGAGTAAAAAGGATCTTATATTTCATGATCTTATTCCAAAATTTCAAAGTGAAATATCCTCCCATGTACTCTCATCATATTAGGAAATAATATCATGTGTTTTTAATATAAGTAATGGATTCTGTGGGTCCAATGGCTTTGACGAGAGGCCGGAGAAAAAAAAAGGATGGAAGAGAGAAAGATGGATAAAGGGATGAAAGGAAAGAAGGATTTCCCCATATGTGATAACTAAATAAAGAATCACCCTAGGAAGTGTTTGAAAGGACTGGGTGTTTTTTTATAAGTGTGGAGAAAAGGGTCATCATGAAAAATAATTTAAAGGGAAAAAAGAAAAAGACTAATATTCAGTGTTTCAATTGTAGTGAAATAGATCATTATGCAAATAAATGTCCTAAGAATCATGGAAATTTTTCTCAAAAGAATAAAAATGATCAAGGTCAAACATAAGTTGTTACTACAGTCGATGTGGAATAATTAATGTATGAGTGTTTTTGGATTGAAGAATTATGTTATTTGAGTGTTGTATCAATGATATAATGGTTATATGAATTATGAAAATAAATAAGAATTGTACTGTAGTACTATTTCATTGAGGATTTAAGATTGTATGGAACAAAGAAAAGTTGCTCAATAGTAGGTTAAAAATTTTGGAAAATACATGGATGAGGGAAAGATAATCCTTAATATAGTCCTAATATGTAGGTAGTGATTTTATAATAAGAGATGATTGATTTTGATATATTTTATTGTATATTCTTGAATACCTTGGAAATAATTAATTGTTTGTTTATTCAATCATTTTGGGAGTTTAGAACATTTTAGGATTTAAGGAGAATATCTCGTATTCTATAAGGAATAATGGAGAATGAATGTATTCAATAAGGTTTTCTGGTTATTTAGGGTGTTACCATGTTTTAAGAGAATAAATGGTGAAGGTATTCACATGTTATTATGTGGAAAAAATAGATCTTAATTATTTTTACCTCCCATATAAATTTTTGGACTTTCATTTTGGACATAAGTATTTTCGATAAGTCTAAACGTTTGAATAGAGTAAGTTGAAAACTTGATATTTTATTTGAGGTTAAAGTATAATTTATGGGATACTTTGAAATAACCTTTTAGATTTCAATAAAAATATAGAGGATTATGGAAATACATTTGGACCTTATAATTTATCAAATGTGCTTCAGGTGTAAAAACCATTTTTCAACATTTATTTCTTAGTGCAAGAGATGAAGTGTTTATAGAATGAAGCACAACCAAATGATGTGATTATGATTATGACAAGTATGTTTTCTTAAGTTCGTACCTTGATAGTAAATTAATCTATCATCTTCAAAATAAGTATCTAAAAATTGTGTTATCCTAATATCTTATGATTTTTTGAACCAATGATACTTTAAATCATCTACATTTATGGCTTTGAGGCCCTCAATTTTCCCTTTATTGTTCACTTGTTTGGGATTTATGACCTCAGTCACTCCCTATAAATATTTAAATTTTTCCTCCAATTATGTGCCTATAATTTCCACCAATGTTCTCTTATTAGAAATCTTAATTAGGTGGTGAAATTTTTATTTCCCTTTCCCTTTTATTAAGAATAAATTTTCTAAACCCTATTTTCGATGTGGGTTTTCCACAAAGGTATTTTCTATTTTCAACATTTTATTTTCGAAGAACAATTTCAAATTGAAAGGATTCAATTTATTGAAGGAGGGGAGAATTTAACACCCCAAGATTTCATAGTACGTTATATCTTTAATGTAGTTTAATATCTTATATTTCACCTAACATTGACTTGGCTTGTGTTATACGCAAGATTGAGTTTATGTGAAACAACACATTAGTATTATAATTATTTAAATGATATATATATTTATCAATTAAATATTGTAATATGAATAGTAAATAATAAATTTTAAATTTTATTTATAATGTTTTCACGTAAATAAAACATATTTATAATGAAATGTACAAGTTTTTCTAAAATAGGTATATATTTAGAAAAACAATTTTCTTAAAAGTAATATTTTTTATGTATTTTTTTGAATAATAATAAATTTAATTTTAGAAACACCTAATAATTGAATTTGGTAAAATAGACTTCAAATTTGAATTTGGAATGTCAAAATTAGCTTAGAGTGATTTTTTGGTATTTTTCTCAAAACATTCAATTTTTGATGAATAGTGAAAAATGTTGCATCATGCATAAAAATCAACTTTTCATTTAAATAATTATTATTTATCATAAATTCAAAACTGGTATATAATACATATATTATTCCATTATTAGTTATTTGATTCATTTTATAATATGTTTATATAAATATAATGTTGTTGAACTTTTTATCAGCTTTTACCCACCTTCTATGCACATTTTCAAATTTGAAAAAAATATAATTTTACAGCTTTTGTGAATTGAATTTTAAAAATCTGACAGAAACAATTGTCTTCATTAAGTAATACTTGGTTCAATATGATGAAAACAAATTGGGGAATAGTGACCTTTGAATTTTATTTACCACAGTTAAAATTAAATAGGGTAATTAAAGGTGAAAATAATATTATAATTACACCAATACATGTTCTAATTCTATTGGATGTGTTTTATTCGACAAAAATCTACCTTAGGAAAAAACTAATATCCTTTTTGATCCATTTGGGTTAGATAAGGACTTTTATTATATTTTATTTAAAGAATATTTAAAAGTGTTAAATTCAAATTTTAATAACTAAACTATTTTTAATATAGGTTAAAACATAAGATAAATTCGAATAAAAATATTTATTAGTAATTTAAAAATATTTCCTATATCATAGTATTTTATTTATAATTTTTATAAATTAAATAATTAAATTTATTTATGAAACAATGATGATGGAATAATTACCTTATTAATGAAAGATTAAAATAATTGATATTATAAATATTAAAATAAAAGTAAATTGAAACTTTTTATGCCATCCACAAATTTTATAGAAGAATATGACATGTTAGGGTTGATTAAATGTATTTTTTCAAATTAATCAATTTTTTATGACTTTCACGAAAACCAAATAAAAATAATGTCAAAATTGACATAAAGGCGTTTTTAAAATGAATAATATTTTATTAATTGATATAATATTCCTAAAAATTAAGATTCATCCAAATTTCATATATAATGTTATATATGTCATTAATGAACCACTTGAGATTTTTTCCCTTTTATAGTAAGTATATAGGTGATGTAGTATAACAATACAAGAAGACATGGTAAAAGTTAAACTATTTAACTAAAGGTTAAGTCTAAAAGATACGGTTAATATGGTGAACAACACATATCTAAAACATATTGGATGAGAGTATTTAGAACCATCCCCACCTTAGCCTCTAAATAAATCCATTTTTAGTTATTTGAAAACGAAAATAATTTTGTAATAAATTAATATTTCAATCTTTTCCTAAACTGTCCCTCACCTCTCTTATAAAATGGTACTACCACTTCTCTTAAATTCACACCTCCAAATCCATTTGTCTCGCCCAAAACATACCCAAATATCCTCTCAAATACCCTCAATGCATCCTAGAGGCCTTAATTTTATCAAAAAGACAATGTAATAAGCCATTTTTTCAAATCAAAAGGAATCACCCAAAGAAGAGGTAATTATTTCATCACCTCTTTTAAAGTTCTTATTTTATTCTACTTCCTGTTTCTTTGTTGTTTTTATAATAAAATAATAACTCTAGTACCTTCTATATACATAATTTTTGTGATAAATATGGTACAACCATATTCATTATTTCATCTATCCTATGAATTACAAAGTCACCATACGTGTGTACGTACGACTTACCGTCTCCACGTTGTGGTGTAATTTGTTATTAAACACTTCGTTATTTATATGGGTATAATAATGAGTATAATTGATGTAAATAATAAAAATAAAAATTTAATTATTCTGTATATATATTATACTATCCAACTACATATGATTTTACCATCAATAGAGAGATATTGTCGCTCATGCATACGTACGGCTTCCCGTCTCCACTACACGATTAGATTCATTTCCAGGTTCACCATTAAAAGATGATTACAAAAATATATATTGTTAACAAGTATGTGATATATTATATAATAATGCTTCTGAATATATATATATATATATATATATATATATATATATATATTTCATTCACTCACTTCCATTCAATATGATATGAAAACGGAAACAATGTTTATGCGTACGTACGGCCTACCATCTCCATAAATGGTGTATTCTGTTTTATATATCTATCTATTATATATATTTATATTATGAATATATATGATATATAAATCATATTATATATTATTGATGTTAGTAAATCATGATCTAAGTAATATGATCAAGAATAAAAAGTCAAAACACGTACGATAAACAAAGTGATATTACCCGAAATGCTGCATTAACTTGGAATTGTTAATAAATGGGTAATATAAAGTCATAAAAGAATCATTCATGATATAATAAATATTATTATGATTGTTAGGTAAGTTAATAATTTGTCTTAAAACATTATATATGAGTTTAGGACACGTTTGAAGTATATCAGACCTAAGGGATGGGTTAATTCCTCAATCTCATGATTTTCTGAGATTGTTTATGTGTAAGTATTTACTGGGACATATTTATCATCCATGTCCATTTTAATAAAAATTATTTCAAATGGTTTATTTTAAGGTAATATTTAAATAAAACATAATTTTAAATGTTTTACATATATAATCTTCTAAATCCTTCTTATATATCCATGTTTTCATTATAGTCTTAAGGATTTATTTATATAGAGATGAATGTTTTAAAAAGTTAATTCCTTTCAAAATATTTAAAGTGGTATGGAAAAGTTTCATTAAAAATATATTTTAAATGTATTCCATTATAAATTGTTTGTCCTTTAAATTATTTCATGAGAAAGGGATATTTCTCTCAAAGAGTTTTACTGGTCATTTTCAATTATGTCAACATCCTTTACTTCATATTATTCTTAATTAAGGTAGAATTATTACAATACAATATTCTATATTTTATTGAATGTGTTACGATATGTTTGACTATGGATGTTCTATTTTAATTCCATTTATGGGTTACGGTTAAAGTGTTGACATTTCATATACTAGTTTTAATACTAATGTTTATTTTATGTTTCACCCTTTTTATATAAGGAATGCATTGGACTTAATAAGTGACGTTCGAGGCCCACTATAGCACATTGATGCATTAGTATGTCACATCAGACAAAATAGTGTTTGGAATAAGGCCTTGGAAAAATATTTTTGAATGGTCTTGGCACAAGGCCTTAATTTAGTAGTTATTATGTCTGGCATTATGCATTCCCTCGTTATGAGATAGGTTATTACATGTGATTATTTGACTAGTAGAATATCCATGTGAATGTTTAAATGGAAATGTTTGATTTATTTTTGTCATATTATGTCCAGTTTTATGTTTTAAAAGGATTCTTTTTTTATTATAAATATTTCCTTAAAAGTTTATAGATTTCGCAGAATTATTTACCCTTACTGAGCATCTAAGCTCACCCCTTTCTTATGTTTTATTTTCCCAGGATTCCAAGAAGTATATTATGAATGGTATGTAAGGTTAATCTAGATGAATAATGGTGTTATATAAAGAATATTAATGTTGTGATTCATACTGTAATGTATCGTTGATGTAAATAATCTATTTTCCAAGACTGCTAAAGTGATCGGTCCTTTGGGACTTGATTCCTTAATCATGCCAATGTTTTAAAATAATGCATAAGCTCTAGGTTTCTAGGGTTGGTGTGTTAAGATTATCCATTTATCATCATGGTTTACTTATTTAGTAAATTAACATTGTTTATGCCTAATATTTGGCGGTTTTTCAATTTCTACTTCAAAACTACATTGAAATAGTGGTAATAGTATATGACCATTGTAAAATGGTTCAAAAATCTCAAAGAGTTTCAAGTTATATTTTTCATGATAATAAAAAATTAATTGATTTAAATTGTTCCCTAAATAGTGAAAATTCATAAAATCTACCTTCGTATGCTTGTTATTTATGGTTAAAATGACAATGATTTTTTAATTTTAATATTTCTTTTATCATGATTAATTTATCATTATTGAATCCAATAAATGAAATTATTTTATTATTAATTTTATATTCAATCATGAAATAATTTTTTAAGAATAAACCTGAAACGAATAATTGAAAAATAAAACACCATCTTTACTTAGGTAGTGTAAAGACACCACAGGTGAATAGTATTTTTTAAAAGAGGTTAGGAAAAGGAGAAATATAATTATTATTTGAGTTTTAGAAAAGAATTAAACTATTACTAAACTATAGTTTTATGGGTATTTTAATTGACAACCAATATTATATATGGGTTAAAAAACAATTGAAAATATAATGCATGAGTTTTGATACCTTTACTATGATCTTGGAGTTGCCTCTAATAGAATAAGTATAAAACCATCAAAGGATGATATTTTTTAAATACTAGAGACTTAGAAACATGGATGTAGGATATTATAAATAGATTAATATAGATCTTTTTCAATTTAAAGAGTTGTGTAAGTGTGGTGGAAGAGGTTGAGGGTAGGTGTTTATATAGAAATGGGGAAGAGTATCTTTCAATAAAATATTGATTAATTTATTATTTGGTCCCAATTACATGAATAATTTTTATTATTATGAATTTTAATCAAAAATAAAAACAATAATAATCAAAAAAAATCTATTTAAACACAATTTAAGTGGATTTAATTTAAATAACCAAACTTCTTATATATAAATATTATTTATTTTTGGTGAAATTTGAATTCATTACATAAACACCAATATGATGATCATAAAGGTATAGTGTCTTTGGAAACATTGAAAAACAAACAACTGGTTCATAAGAGTTATGAATCATCTCCTACTTAGTTCATCATAACATGAACCCTTCATATATATATCACATGTAATACTTATAATCATATCATTGGAAAATAAACATAATAAAGGGTGTTATTAGATGCTCAGTAAGGGTAAACAATAGAAATTCATAAACATAACATGAACATAAGGGTACGAGAATGTGACAATAACATATGAAAACCAAACTGTTCATATCAATGATCAAAAATTTTAGTCATGGAATACATATTGAAATATCATAAAACATGGATCATAAGGAAATAAAATAACTTGATCTATGAGTGCATAATATTGACATAAGAAATGGAATTATGGAATACATGTAAGCATATAAAATGATTTTATTATTATCATTTAAAAAACTATCATATTGGATTGGGTTCACTCCAAAAAACATCATAGTATTCAAGTTTCACTCCCAAGACTATCATAGTGGATATATTCCATTAATGACCTTGGTTTACCCCCATTCTAGTCCTGTTTATCTCATGAGATGTCAATAATTACCTAATGCATTGGAGAGACATATAGGTCCCACCAATCTTTTTTCATAATGTAACCATCGTCCTTGGTTATAGTGTAACCACTATCCTTGCTTATAACATTACCAATATCTTATAATGAATATCATATGTATGTATTTCACAAGATCATAAAACATTCATCATATTATAACACATGAAAAGAAATGTGTTTCATAAACAACTCATCACAACATAACCTTTATAAAAGAAATAGGTTTCATAATCATTTCATCATTTCATAAAAGCATAACCCATCGAAAAAAAAGTGTGGTTCCTAATCATTTTATCAATGTATAACTCATGTAAGACTAATGGGTTTTGTAAAAATCTTATCATCATCAAAAAAACAATCCATATATTGAATAAGAATGGTATAATTGGATCAAATCTTTTGTAAAGCCTAAGTAGTATCAAAGTATATCACCGTAGATGAAAATTATTTTGATAGATCATTTCGAACATTTCATGAGGACAATAAATCTTATTGTAAAATCACTTTTCAAATCTAAAAAATCATAAAATATTTTGGAAACCGTTTTATTTGAAAATATCTTTTGAAACTTATAAAGGAATCCTTTAAATAATTTAAAAAACTTCTGGGGAAAATAAATTTTCTATGAAAATTATTTTTTAAAACTAAAAAATCATAAATTATTTTGGAAAAAAATTTCTTTAAAAATATACATGATAACATGTAGAGGAATCATTTATAATTATTTAAAAAATTTGTTCAGGAAAGTAATGTTTCCCCTTTAAAAAAACATTTCAAAATATAAACCATTTTTAAAATAATTTTTAAAATAACCTTGAAAACTTATGTAAGAATATTCAAAAATATAATGGTTCTGATGGTGGTAAATTATTTTTCATTCCACACACATTTTAACAAATATTACTTTCACATTTTCAGTAAAATCCAAATTGACATTGTTTGTAAAATGAAGAACCTTTGTGGTAAATTATTTTTACAATGTTTTTCTTATTTTGGACAACTAACCTTTTTTAATAAGAATGTTTTTGTTATTCCATAATTAGATTCATCCCATTATAATGATATTTGTAATAAATTTGAAGGTGTTTGAACATTCAAACCCAAATATAAAGGGAAAGAAAAGTTTTTTTAGAATGTTATTTTTTGAACTCGGGTTTCTAGAATTAGTAGCACCGGAAGAAGAAGTAATCCAAAAGATAAATTCTTTGATCGGATTATTTATCATAATTAGACCCATCACCGTGAATATTCATCCGACATATTATTGGTTATAATGTCATATGATTGTGTTTGAATAATTAATAATATTGCTCAAGGGGTTTGTTAAAGAAAGTGATGTTAGGATTTAGAGAGTTCTCATATTTCAAATAAAAATTAGATAATGCTTTACTAATCACGGAGTTCTCCAAAATCATTAAAACTATCATGATAATATATTTTGAATAAATAGATTAATCATAATGATTAAATTTTTTCCAGTGATCAAAACAATGTTTTCATCAAATCCAGAAGTATCAAACATAGAAGATCAAATCTAGATGTCAGAAGGTGTAAATCTTATGAAGTTTGAAAAATTTTGAAGTTGCTAAGTTGATTTACCATTGAATACTTTCCATCGTTAAGGAAAAATCATCATAATTCAATTTTGATCATAATGTTAATTCTATTATAATGATAATTCCATAGTTATGAGGATTCCATCAGACTGACTATAAGAAGAAAGACAATCAAATCTTAATGGGTTGTCAAAATAAAGGTAGATTGTAATGAGCTGAGAAAAAAAGATAGATTTTAATGAGATGAGAAATAAATTATAACCATAATGAGATGAAAAATAAAGTAAGATCATAATCTAATGAGAAAGAAACAGATCATAATGAGCTGAGAAATAATCATATTGCAATGTGATGAGAAATAAATAGATCGTAATGAGATGATAAAGAAAGTGATTGTAATGATATGATTATAAAGAAGACTCAAAAAGAAGATTCCATAAGTTTTATGATGAGTTGAAGAGGTCAAACATGAAATTCTATTTTTACTAAATATTGAATAAATATAATAATGTTTAAAGAATTCAAATAATAAATTTAAATAAAGTTTTTTTAGTGTTTTTAAATTTGAGGAAGTGGGTTATGTTTTAAAGATTCCCAATTTTGTTTTTCTAAGTCACCTATAAATAGTTTCTTACATCATTTATTCATTGTAAATTTTTTCATAAGTGTAAAATGAAGAGAACTAAAAAATAAACTAACATTTTTTTTCTGTTGAGAGGTCTCATGAGAAGGATTAGATAGCTGAAAATTTGTTTACCATATTAAGAATGATCATATTGAAAATATTAGATTGATTCAATTAGACTTAAGAATATCATCTTGATTTTGGTACTAAGTGGAGTTAGAGATTCATATTTTTAGAAAGGGAGAATCATGTTGATTTTATGGAACAGATTTCACCTGACCAAGCCTCATTGGATTCAGAAAATTAGATCAATCCAAATTGTAATGAGGATTCAGAGTGATCAATTATAGAACAGTTTCAACAAAGTCTTTATTCTTTTCTTTGGATCAATTATTTTATAATAAAACAATGTAATTTGATGGGATTCATTATAATATTTCCTATCAAGTTATACAATGTGTCTAACGATAGTTGGTACAAGTTGAATTAACTTATTATTAATAGTGAATTTCCATAGAATAGTGGGAGTGAATGTGGAAAGGATATATGTCCTCACATTAAGGTCTAACCATTTAAAAATTGTATGGTTTATTTGATTTCCTAATTTTTCAAGCATAACGTTTAAAAAAATATGATATGGAAAAAAAATATTAATAGGTTTCAAGGGTTATGTTTTGAAAAAGTATTGAAACATAGAAAAAGTAAAACAATGGACTCAACCCCCCTGTGAATTGTTATTAGGTATATTGAAACATTAGTTTGTATCAGATTCAATGGTTACATTTTTTAATCCTTATCAAGGAAAATATCAATTATTTCAATAGTATACTAATTACAACAATTGATGGAAAAAAAATATTATGGATGGAAAAATAGGATGATTCCTTACATCTAATATCTTGTCCTGGAAGTTTTTGATACTAATACTATTAGTTCTCCACCTATTTAGAAATATTATCCTATAAAGATTACTGATAAGAGAAATATATAACTTAATGGAAATGATATAAATTAAAACCTTGTATACTTATTAAAGAATTTTTATTATAATTTGATGGGTCTTAGTACTTCAAAAAGTATGTGGGACAAGATCGAATGTATTTTTGAATGGAATACTAATGTTAAGGAAGAAAAGATACAAATAGAGAATAGTAATTATGATGGCATCATAATGAGATATGAAGAAACTATTGATGAATACTTCACCAGAGTAAATGAAATTGGTTGTAGAATCAAATGATTCAGAGATTCCATAGAAGATTATAAAATTGTGAAGAAACTTATACTAAATTTCCAAGACATGTTTGATTGTAAAATTACCATTTTAGAAGATAAGGATTATTTATCTCTTGATGAATTGAAAAAATTTCTTATTGTTTATTAAATGAGGAAATCTCTAATGTTTAAAAAAAGATAAAAGATGAAATTAATTTTAAATCTATGAGAAAGATAAAAAAATGCAAGATGTTGAAGATTTTTATCCTTGTGAGTATTTAGATAAGAAAAATGATGAGTTTAACGATATGATTGTGTCTATTATCTCTAAAAACTATTAGAGGAGAACAGAACAATATGGAGGTAAAATTCCTCTCATGCTTTTTGAGTGTGATAGAATTGGAGACTTTGTTATGAATTTCCCTAAGAATAAATTTTGGGAATATCAAGATGATTCTGATTAAAAACCTCAGTGTTATAAGTGAAAAAAAATTATAAATAATAAAATTCATCCATCAAATTTAATAACAAGTTTAATTGAAAAAAATAAGTATTTTGAGTAAAAAGTATGAATTGAACTGAACTGAAAGCAATTCTTTTGAAGAGTCAAGTTCTGAAAATTTCATAACCTTCATTACAACAGTTTTGAAAACAAATCATTGCATAGATACTGAAGAATGTAGTGAAAAATATTATAGAAAGTATAATCATAGAATGTAATTTTTTACATGTATTAAAAAAACACTCATGAAATAAATTAGAGTAATGAAGAAATATTTTAAAGAAGTTGTTGAAGGAAGAAAAGATTCCATCAAGAAGGAGTAATAAGACATCGAGGAGATATTAAGTTACAAACATAGAATTGTTGAATAGGGAATGATGCTTGAAGATCTTAATAATAAGTTAGAAGCTAAAGAAGAATAAGTTAACAAGTTATATTAGAAACTTATAGAGTCCAAAAGTACCTTGAGAAATCTGAATAAAAATTTCAAAAAATCTTCTCAAGTAAAAGATGAGACTTCCAAAGTAGTTGAGAAGGCTCAATACAGGAATCAGTTTAAATATTCACTCACCAAAATTAAGGTTTCATATGATTTTTTTTATTTTTTCGGTTTTGTAAAAGGTGTTTGGAAAGAATGTGTGGAGAAATGATGTGAGAAACCTATCAAATATACAAAAGTTGAAAACTCACACAAAATAAATGATGGCCCACATCCTCTGTATGTTAGAGATAAACAATGTTACCAACCTCAAAAGTATCTATAAACAAATAACATTCTTGAATAAAAAATAAATCGTTGATGGATATTGCTGAGGTTGTGAAATTTATGGGACCAGATCATATAATTTGTGGAAAAACTTATCTTTATATGGAAGATGGTTTAGCAAATTGTACAAAGTAGTGAAAGTAAATGGAGTAACATTCCTAACTTATAAAAAGTTGAAAATGTATTCTCATGATGTTAGAAACATTACAAAGAAATCAATTTGAATGTGTGGAAGAAGTTTTCTAAAGACGTGATCAGGTTGTTCATCATGTTAAAATATGTATGAACATCCTTATAGAACAATTTTCATATCATAGAAAATAAAAGGTAGCTGGGAAGAATAACTTTAAGGTAAGAACTTTTTTTGTTCAGACAAATTTTAAATCAAGTAAAAGAAACAAACCATAGATTCTTGATAGTTTTCATTCTTTACATATGAAAGGTGGTATAAAAAACATGAAACATTTTGAAATTCATGATTGAGGAATTGTTACCTTTGGTAATGATAGTTCTCTAAAAATCAAAGGAATTAGAATTGTTGTATTAACAAGGAAAAGTTTACATCTAAATAATTTTTAATTGTTGACGGGTAAAGACAAAAATTACATAGTGTAAGTCGACTTTGTGATGATGGAAAACAAGTTATTTTTTGAAAATATTCTGGTGAAATAAAAATTGTAAAAGATGAAAAAGTTATTACAAAAGGAGAAAGAAAAAGTGGGAATCTATTCTAAATATGAGAATTTAATAACAACAGTTACTTGAGTATGGAAGATGAAAAAAATTGGGTCATTGAAGACCAGGTCACCTTGGAAAGAAAATAATGGAAAAACATTATAAATTTTATTCCTTTTCAATCTTTCTAAAATTGAAAAGAACAGAACAAGATGTTTGTGTAACTTGTAAAAAATTTAATATGACTAAAAAAGTTATAAAAGAGTTTAGATTCAATATATTGGACCCCCTGATATTATTCATTCTAATTTTTTTGGGTTGATAAAAATCAATCAAAAATGTAGATTTACACTTTATCACTTTTATTGATGATTTCACTCATATAAAAAACATCATGTTTATGAACCACAAGTCATAGGATATTTAAATGTTTATATTATTCAGAAAATATTTTTATAAAGAAATGGGGGTTTCCATTAAAATATTGAGAATTGATAATGGTAATGAATACATAATAAGTACATTTGAAATGTATATGAGAAATCATGGTATAAAACCTCAATATAATTCTCCCTATACTCCACAAAAAAATGGTGTATAAGAAAGAAATAAAAGATGTTTTCTGGAAATGGGAAGAAGTATGTTAGTAGAATACAATCATTCAAAATTATATTAGATAAAAGCTATTAGTACTACTGTACATGTTTAAAATAGATTCCTTTTGAGAATAGAAACCAACGTGACCCCTTATAAAAAAGTTTATACAGAAAAATATTCATTTAAATACATCAACATTTTCAGAAGTCCATAATTACTTAAAATAAAAAATACAGATCTTGTAATGTTTGATGGAAAATCTAAGGAACTTTTATGGGTTATTCACCAAATAGAAGAAGTAACATATGTTGGAACCAACATTTACCAGAGTATGCGGACTAATAATTTACAGAAGTTATTAAAAACCAAAATTCCTTAACTAAAGTTTTTTAGAATTAAGAGGACAAACTATAGATTTTCAAAAATATTTAATTTAAGTTAAACTATCCTTATCACGATTAAAAAGGATTGCGTGAGGTTGAATGATCAGTTGGAAAAAAACTATCAAACTTTCTACCTTACAAAAACATATTGAATCTAAAAATGTTAATGGGAATCAGAAGGCTCTTGTTCAGAAAAAATAAGAAGTTGACATAAGAAAATCAGACTTCACCTATCTCATAATTTGTACCTAAATCAATTTAAGTGGCTATTAAACACAAATAATGGGTGGATTCAATGAATGAAAATTTTGATTGGATTGAGAAAAATTAAATATGGGAACTTTTTCTAAAGATTGAAAATAAAAATGTTATCCAAATAAAGTGGGATTATATAAACAAATTGAATCTACATGGAGTTGTTTCAGGAAACAAACAATGAATTTTTTGCAAAGGATATGAACATGTGGAATGTGTGGATTTTGATTACACATTCTCCCCCAATGAAAGGATATAAACTAATCAAATTTTTCTTGTAGTGGTTGCTAATTGGGATTATAAAGTTTATCATATGGATGTAATGTTAACTTTATTAAATGGTGAGATTGAAGAAGAATTTTACATTTAATAAATTTGTGAGTTTCTACTTGATGAGGATGAAAAAAATCTTGTTACTTGAAGAAATATTTTTAGGGGTTGAAACAAGATCTAGGTTCATGGTATTCGAAGGTGGGGAATTGTTTGATAATATTGAACTTTTCTAAAGGAAAAGTTGATAGCAACTTATATGTAAAATATTTTGACTTTGTAACTCTAATTTTAATTGTTTATGTACATGAAATAATTTTTTATGGTGAGGAAGAAAAGTTTTTTAATAGTTTTCTGAAGAAATGAAGAAGAATTTTGAAATTTCTATGTTATGAGAATTAACTTTTCCAATGGATTAAAATTTCTGCAAATAGAAAATTACATTTTCTTATCTCCGGAAAATTATTCTAGGGTGTTGTTAATGATTTTTGGGATGATATAATCCAAGGAATATTCTACTCCAATTTTAGTTTGCATGATGTTGAGTAAAGATGAATCTGGAATAAGTGTAAATCAAAAAGACATTTGGAAGTTCATGGGAATACTTCTTTACCTTATAGCCTCAATTTCTGATATTATTTATTTTGTGACTTTGTGTTATATGTATCAAATTAATCTAATAGAATCACATATATTGGAAGAAAAAAAGGATTCTGATATATGTTAAAGACAAATATTCACATGGGTTGTTATATGAAAGAAATTGTGAGATAATGTTTCATGGTTATACAGATTACTATGAGGTTGGAGATTGTCATGATAGAAAATCAACCTCAGGAAAAATATTTCCCTCTGGGTGAATTTTGTTTCAATTTCCATAGTGAGAAACAAATTTTTGTAACTTTAAACATAGCTAAATATGAATATGTTTTGGCTAATTAGTATTTTACTCAAGTTTTGAGGATGTAAGTTCTATCGGAAGACTTGAAAGTGAATTTTTCTAAACCATTGAAGATAATTTGTGATAATAAAACTGCAATTGATCTTTATAAAAACCATATCCAACATTCAAGATAAAAACACATAGATATATAGTTTTAATTAATTAAAGATAATTTTTATACTAAATATGATTTTATGGAATACATTTCAAAAAAGTGTCATATTTTTTATATATTTACAAAAGAAATGATGAAATAATGGTTTTTGGAATTGAGGCGGTAACTTCATGTTCATCCTTCTCCCATGACATACTAAACCTCATAAGGAATTACCCACACTATGATTTTTATTATGTTGAAAAATGGGGTGAAAAAGTAACAAATTTTTACTTTGTAAGAATTTTTTACATATATTTTTTGAATGAATCTGAAGGTGTAGTTACCAAAAAATGTATGAGAGAAGAAGAAAAGTGAGAGAAAATTAAATGTGAGTAATTCATTATCTTGACATGGATACATTATTTTTTTCACTAAGGGATTTAATCCCTTCAAAAAAAATTATGTTATCCAATAGTGTGGTATCAGGTTACTCTCTTTTGAGAAAGGATGTGTTTTGATAAAAGTAAAATAAATAGATTTTTTAAAAAAACATGAGTTAGGAAAAATTTGTGAGAGTTGGAAAAATTGTTTACAAGGTTTTTCAACAAATACAAAGGTGGATGTTCAAGAATCTTTTTGATAAATTGTTTAAAAATTGTTTTTTTACTTTTTGAAATCAAAATTCTTTGTATAAAAATGATTTTTTAATTTAGGAACCAGATCCAGTCCATCATATTGAGATTTTTATGAAAGTTGAATGTTTTGTGATGTTCAAACCCAAACATAAATGTGGAGATAAGTTTTTTTCTCTAAGAATTTTTTTTTGACTCAAATTATTATAATGGGAAGAACCATAAAAAGAAGAAATTGGGAAGATAGTGTTTTTAATCATATGATTTATTAGATTCAAAACAATCACCATGATAATTCATTGGATTCATAATTGGTTATAAAGTCATACTTTTTTGTTTGAAGAAGTTTTAATATTGTTGAAGAGGTTTATTGAAGAAAGTGAATTCCGGATTTAGAAAGTTCTCAGCCTATCTAATCAAAATTGGACAATTATTTTTTTGTCACAGTGTTCTCAAAAATCAGGAAAACTATCATAATAAAATATTTTGAGGAATTGGAGTAATTGTAATGATTGAATCGATTCCAATGATCAAAACAATGTTTTCATCAGATCCAAAAGTTAGAATGTGTGAAGATGATTATTTTTGAATAAGTTAATAGTTTCTTAGTGGATTAATCGTTGAATAATTTCAATCACTGTGGTGAAAACATTGTAATAGGATTATCATCATAATGGGAATTATATCGTAACGAGAATTCCATCATTAGGAGGATTACTTCAGATTGACTATGAAAGAGAAATTCATTCAAATTTTAATGAGCTGATAAAGAAAGCCAAATCTTAATGAGTTGAGAAATAAAGATATATTTTAGTGATCTATAAAATAAATATATATATCTTAATTAGCTGAGAAATAAAGATAGATCATAATGAGCTGAGAATGAAAGGCCACTCTAAATGAGATGATAAAGAAATAGTTCGTAATGAGCAAAGAAAGAAACAAATTATAATGAGATGAGAAAGAAACTGATCGTAATGGCATGAGAAAAAAATGTATCATAATGAGCTGGTAATAAAGAAGACATAAAAAGAAGATTCCAGAAATTTTATGAATAGTTGAAGTGGTAAAACTTGAAAAAGAATTATTCAAAAATCTAGGAGAAATATGATCGGGATTGATGAAGTCAAAGAAGAATATTAAATGCATGGGTTTTATAGAGTTTTGAAATTTAAGGAAGGACTAAAAGTTTTCATGCTTCCCACTTTTGTTTTTAGGAGTCACCTATAAATAGTTTCTCAGATCATTCATTAATTGAAACTTTTTTACATAAGAAAAAATGGTAGATCTCTAGATATATCAATTAAAAGTTATTTCCACAAAGAGATTTCATGAGGAGGATCGAAGATCTGAATGTGTGTTTACTAGATTGAGCATGACTATATTAAGAAGACTGGATTGATTTAATCATGCTAAAGAAGTTCGTACTAAGTTTATTAATAAATAGAGTTTTAGAAAAAGATTTTGAGAAAGGGATAATCATATTTATTTGATCGGACTGAGTTCATCAGACCCTGTCAGACAAAATTAAGAAAATCATATCAATCCAAATCGGACAGAGGTTTCAGATAAAGAAAATGTGAAGTAGATTACAAAGTCTTTATTCTTTTTTTTGGATCAATTTTTTTATAAGAAAATATTTTAAACTGATTGGAGTTCATCTTTATTATTGAGATATGTAATGTGTATAATGGGAGTTGGCACAAAGTTTTTTAACTTCTTCTTAATAGTAAATTTTTATAAACCCATAAATGTGGCTTTGGAAAGGAGTAGTTTCTCACAATGAGGTCGAACCACGTAAATCTTGTGTGATTTACTTTCATTCCAACTTTTTCATGCCAAATTGTTTACAAAAGATGATAAGTAAATAAATCTTAACATGTTTTAGGGGTATTTTTTAGAAATGTATTGAAACTTATAAAAATTAAAACAACATATTCAACCCCCCCCCCCCCCCCTTCAGTTGTTATTCCATCCTATAGAAATTCGGAAAACAACATGAATATTCCTTTACAAAAATTATGAAAAAAATAAAAAATTTATAAAAATTTATTTAATAAATTATTTTAATAATTTTAATAACATTCTTAGAAAACATGGTTTTATAAGAAAAAATTGTTTTTGATTTAAGAGAGAAATAAGGATAATTTTTTATTGAAAACATTATTTTGAACTCTTGATTACATTAAGAGAGGAAAATAAAGGAAAAATATGTATTCTCTTGAAATAACCAAAGGAAAACAAATTTATTGAGTTTGTTGAGAGAAATATCATAACATTTAATAAATTCAGGCATAGTCATAAACAATTCAGTTAAATGATGAGATTTTAATATAAAATATTACCACGTTTGAAATTTGAATCGTAATCCCCTTGAAATAATAACATTAAATGAACCGTATAATTTCATTAAAATATGTATATTTATTATATAAAACATTAAATGGGAATTATATAAACCTTTTGGAAGAAGATAGGTTCACAATATTATGTATGTCTCAATGAAAGAAATTTGAGACAAAAAATCACTTACTACTTTAAGTAACATTTAAACCTTATGTACCTTTAAATAGATATCCCAAAATGGATATGTAAATACCCAAAAAAATAAGGATATTAATAAAAAAAATAAATTCATTCTCATTATATAAATCACATAAAAAACATATAGTGAATATAGAACGTATCTCACTGAAAAATAAAGTGAAATAGGAATCCATTACTATAAGTTGCGACTTCCATCGTACACATTCTTACCTCCTACGTAATAAATATACGTTTATTATAAATGTATTATGAAACAATGAATATATATATATATCATACCATATATTATTTACTTATGAACTTCTATTACCTATTTATTAACAATTCCATGTTAAAATCATGTTTTAGGTAATAACTGTATTTTCAGGTATGTTTTGATTTTTTTTACCCAATTACAATAATCATGGATAAATCATCTCCAAAATTTTAAAAATGATATAAATATAATGTATATTCATTATATATTTATTTATAGTGATACATAAAATTTATACATAGAAGATGAAATACAAAGTTCATGGAGATGGTAGGACGTACGTAGGCGTGAAGGTCATTTCCATTTTCAAGAAAAAAAGAGAGAATTAAATTTAAATAATATATTGTTATTAAAAATATTTTTTATTTAATATATGAATCAAATTTTCTCATTAAACTCATCCTTATTACATTCCATGTAAAGTTTGAATGATCCACATCGCTTTATGAGGTGGTAGTCCTCCGTACACACGAACGATGTTATCGTATTCTTATGAAATGAAATGTATGAAGTATCATGTGTTATCATGATTCCAAAAACATAATAATATCACAGATATCATATATAAACAACAAATCTATTATTAAATCAATCTGTGATAGGTGGTGATAGAAAACAAATAACATTAGTTCACAATCCGATAGTCTGTCGTAAACACGAATTAGAATTTCAAAACCCATTTTATGGAAGGGGGGGATTTAGGTTCTTCCATTAACATAAAAAATATAATTATATTTAAGAAAATTATTATATTATATAAGCGTTTTTTAATAATAATTTAAGTATTTTTAGTATGTGATAAAATAAAACACATGGTTGGGGATGTTTCCTCATCTTTGGACAACTTCCTTTGGTTTTCACCAAAAGGATTATAATGTTGGAATTATGAAAAAAAATAAGGTTCTAAAATGAAAGGATGGGAGTAAGGAAGTGGTTTGGTTAGGTATTGTATGAATCAAATGGTTTTGGATGTGTTAAGATGACAGGATATGGGGTGTCCATTAATAAGTGATGTGAGTGGCATACATGTAAATTTTGAAAAGAAAATGGTGTAACCATGTTTTTAACATACCACAAGACTCCAAAATAGAGAATTATCGGACATAGAAAATTCAATTTATAAATATTTACATACAATGGATTTTGCATAAGTTTTTCATCATTTTTAACCCTAATCTTTTTACTTTAACCCCTAGTAAACCCATTTTTACCTTAACCGCAGTAAACAATTTTTACTATTTTTAAAACAATTATGGTCAAAAATTAATTTGAATTTATTAAATAATGTAAATTATTCTTATTAAGAATATGGAATCCATTTTCTCATATTACATTAACATAATTATCAAAAATTAATTTAAAATTAATCTTGGAGATGTGATGAGAAAGTCGTTTTCCAAAGAGAAAATGTTTAAAAGATAAAATATATTTTATATAAAAATTAAATATTAATTTTATTCCAATGAATTAAATTAGAATAATATATATATAATTGATCTAATTTTATTTTTAATAACAAATAAAATTCATTTTAATTTTTTTAAATTATAAAAAACAAATGATATTTCATAATAAAAACCAATATTTTCACTATTCATCAAAAAAATTATCAGTTCAGAAAATTATCAATAATTTACTCCAAGATATTTTTTACATACTAATTTTAAAAGACTTTTTATTAAATAAATTTCATGAATGTTTCTAAAAAATTAAAAAAACTGTGTTGAAGGTGATAAATCTTCTTTTTAGTGAAAATAATTAAATTTTAAGAGAAAAATTGGATTAATTTTTATCCCTTCTTCAGAAACCACATAATTTGATTTTTTAACATTTAATTGAATAATATATATATATATATATATTACATTACAATAATTTACAAAGAGTAATTAATTTAATGTATTGCTAGAAAATGTTTTTTTCTATAAAAAAAATTTCTGTAAAAATAGTATTTCTAGAAAATATATCATTTATTTTCAAATAGATTGTATTTTAATTTATAATTAATTGGACACAAAAGAATTTATTTAATATATATTTTTAGACCATATATATTTATAATTTTGTTAATTATATTCATACCCACAATTCCAATGCCAACATGATAACTATCATATTAAATAATAATATTTTAATAGTATGTCAAATTCATTTGAAACTCTCTTTTTCTTGTATGACAAGTGAAACACCATCTTTCTTATAATTAAAGATAAAATAATTGTTTTGTGTAACAAAATATATCAAAAATATTAAACTTATTTTACAAAAAAATATATCAAAAAATCTTGGATTGTTACATTCTACCCCTTTAAATAAATTGTGTCCTTTAAATTTTAACTAGTGATCAGTAAACAAGGGTTTAAAATTTGAAAATACCATTGTGGTAAACCCACATCATAAAAGGGGTTAAAAAACTTCCTCACAAAAATATATAAAAGCGTGTGTCAAATTCATCTAGAATAACAAAAAATAGGTTTCCAAATAGAATAACATAAGTGGGAGGTGAATATTTAGACCCAGAATAAAAGCATAAAGTCTAAATAATGATAGAGAGTGAAATATATCATTGATAATAAGAAATTTAATGATCATGTGAAAATCAACAACCATAAAACCATAAATAAAATAGGTGTGTTAGAGGACATTGATATCCTAATAAATGATAGTAACACGGAAAAATTTTATTTAAATATTCTTTTCATAATGTTGGGAATTTTCAAGTGAAATTATAGATACTTAATTTAATTCCTTTTCATAAGAAAAATAGCATCCTTTTGTTGTGCTTAGATCAATTTACACTTCATCTTTTACTTAAATAAATGAAGATTTATGTCTAAAGCATTAGTGGATCAAAAATCCATAAAAGAATTATAATTCATTACTTCTTTATCTAGTTGTTATCAATAACAGTACTGTTATCACAATTTATCCAATAACAAGTAAAATGCAACATAATCCATTTCAAGAATAGTTAAATTTAAGGCTCATCCATGTCTGTCTGAAATCAAAATCAAAAAATTTATAAATAAGGCCACCAAATATCTTATATCAAATTTTCATTAATCCCATAAAAACGTGAAGTGGTTATTAACATATCATACAAAATATGTGAATACATTGGTCGTACATTCTCCAAAAACATGGTAATATCAGGAATTTCCATAAAACCGTAATGAAACCATAACTAATTTAATAAATCAACTCTTGCCTAATAACTTAAATATAATCACATTTATTGAATATATTCCACAAAACAAAAAAATGTTGTAAACTACATTAATGATAACATAAAACACTTTGTAATCTTCTCATTAATCATTCCAAAGGTAATCAATACTATCCAATTTAATTTAACCATATCAATCAACTCTTTATCTAACTTAAATTCCATTTTCCCAACATTAGGAACATATTGATGGTTATCTTCCCTTAACTGAAATATAACCTTACCAATAAATAATTTTTCTATTTCATCTGTACAATTTAAAATATTATTGTAACTCCTTAAAAAAAATTATTGTGAAACAAACCACTGATGTTTCATGATTATAATAAAAAAACAACATTGGTAAAAATATAATTCCTTGAGTTCCAATAAATACACACATAAATCACTCCACATTATTCATACACCATTAACAAAGGCTCATCATCTTATTCCTTAAAACTTCTATCTTTTCATACGTAATTTTTTGTCTCTACATCATCAACAAAATACCATTACTCATATAACATTTATGATTCGCCTAATGGGATATCCTATTAGGAAATTGATTTTACTAATGCTCATAATCTCCACATTTGAAACATTTGACCATCTAGGAAATCTTAGGGAGACCATTATTATCATCGATTGCAGTAACCAAACTTTTCATTTTTTTTCTCTAAAATTAATTTCTTTTCTCCATTATTTTCCACATTCAAAAAATATTCATGTTCATCTAAGACATTAACATGGGTGCTTCTTCAAACATTCGTAATATAAAAGAAATTGAATCTTATTTCATTCATAGTCTCCACCACCAAAACTATCAATTAACTCTATTATTATATTTTTTGGTGAGTCGAGGTGTTAGATAAGGTGTCAGTTGTTAATAGAATATCATGATAATTGACTAGGAATAATCTTAATATCCTTTCACTCCAGTCACCATCCCATTTGGTTGCTTATGAAAACATTTTATATTATAACCAACATTAATCCAGTACCTTTTTCTTCTCACCATTTATTAAAACTACAAAACATTGGTCCTTGGTAAATATAAACAACTGGTTCAAACACATGAGAATAGGTGTTTGATAATGTGAGAATAATATATGAAAAATATACCCTTAATATAAATGTTCAAAAACATGAGTCATAAGGTAAATATTGGTAGTTCATAGGACATGAACCATGAAGAAATAAAATAACATGATCCATGAGATCATAATAATGACATATGAAATTGAATTGTGTCATGCACATAAGAATTTAAAATAATTTCCTCATTAGTCAAGGACCATTTAAAAATCTATCATAGTGGAATGGGTTCACTCCCGAAGCCATCATAGTAGTCAAGGTTCACTCCTCATACTATCATAGTGGACATAGTCCCTTACTTAATTGAGTTCACTCCCCATTCTAGTCACATTTAACTCATGAAATGTCTATCATTACCCAATGTATTTGAGGGAGATATAGGCCTCCCCAGTCTTTTTTATAATTTAACCACCATCATTGGTTATAACATAACTATTATCCTTGGTTATAATGTAACAACCATCACATAATGAAAATCATACATATGTACGCCACAAGATCATAAAACATTAATCACATCAGAGACCACGAAATGAAATGGGTTTCATAAATATTTTATCATAACATAACCAATATAAAATAAAAATTCCTCATAATCATTTCATTATTTCATCAAATCATAACCTATGAATAAATAAATGGTTTTCATAATTATTTTATCTTGGTATAAAAGGTGGAAGAGAAACGAGATTCATAAACATCATTTTATAATAAATAGAAACCATATAGAGAAAGAATAAGAATGGTATTATTATATCATATCCCAAGTAAATCATATGTAGAATCAAATTATTTCATCATTGACGGAAAATGATTTTGATAGATCACATAGAACGTTTCTTGTGGAAAACCACTTTTCATTTAAAATCACTTTTTAAAATTAAAAATTCCTAAAATATTTTGGAAATTATTTCCATTGAAAATATTCTTAAGAACTTACAAATGGATAATTAAAAATAATTAAATCATTTCATGAGTGAAATAACTTTTATTTTAAAAAAACCTTTTAAAACTAAAAATTCATAAATTATTTTTTAAATCCTTTTCTATGAAAATAACCTTGAAAACATATAGAGGATTATTAAAAAATCATTTAAAACATTTCTTGATGAAAATATCCTTTCCATTTTGAAAAATAATTTTTAAAACATAGTAAATTTTGAATATAAATTTCATTGAAAATAAACATGAAACATTATAAAATTATATTCAATGAAAAAATAGTCATTATTGTAAGAAATTTTATTCATTCTATACATGTGAAAATAAAGAATCCTTTCAAATTTTTGATAAAAGAAAAATGTAGATTGTGTGGAAAAAGACAAGAAGATTCATTTAAAAAAAAGTAAAAAAATTAAACTTTGGAAAAAATTTCTTTAGTTAATATTTTTTAATTATTTTATAAACATTTTTTATCTCATTTTAAAAATGGTTTTAAAAAGAAAAATGGTTTTTGACTGAAGAGATAAATAAAGATAATTTTTCTTAGAAACATTATTTTGAACTCTTGGGTAAATAAAAAGGGGAAAATTAAGGGGAAAATGTATTATCATGAAATAGCCTATTAAAAATAAAATTTATAGGTTTTATTTAAATAGATCATAATATTTAATCATTGAAAGCATAATCATAAACAATCTCGATAAACAATGAGATTGTAACATAAAAATAATACCACTTTGGTAACTTTGAATCATAATACCCATGAAATAATAAAATTAAATGAAAATTATAATATCATTAAAATAATTATATTCATGATATAACCTTTCAACGTGGCATTATATAAACCTAATATAAGAAGATAGGTTCATAACATAACTTATGTCCCAATGAGAGAAATTTGAGACAAGGTAATCCCTTACTGTTTTGGTAACTTTTGAACTATAACCCCCATGAAAGAGTGATCCCAGAATGGATATGTAAACATAAAAAAATTTAAGGATAACCATAATTAAAAAATCATGGGTATTGTATAAACTACATAAAAGAGACACATGGTGAATAGGGCATGTGTCTCACATAAAAATAAAATATAGATGGAAATCTAATTCCATAAGTCTTAAATACATTCGTACATGTTTAAACCTCCTCTATAAAAAAATATAATTTTATTATAAATATATTATGGAAAATATATATATATATATAAGAACATATATGATTTACATGTGACCTTTTATGACCAGTTTATGAACAATTCCATGTTAAAGTCGCGTTTTGGGCAATAACTTCCTTATTTTTCATGTATATTTTGATCTATAATTCATGATCTTTTACTTTGATCATTATTAAATAATATCCATTATATTTACCATGATAAAAATATCTTATGTATTTATTAAAAAACTATTAGTATTATATAATAAAATCTAGAGTTAGAAAATGAAATACACCATTTATAGAGACGGTAGGTGGTACGTATGCATGAACGTTTTTCTTTTTTTACCAATGGAAATAAAGAAAAAAATTTAAAAAATATATAACCATTATATAATATTTTTTATTTCATATATATCACATATTTTCATTAAACCCATCTTTATTACCTTACATGTATTTTAGGAATGAATCTCATCACTTTGCAAGGGGTAATCTGTCGTACACATGAACGACATTATCGTATTCCCAGCAAATTGAATGTAAGGAGGCACATATGAAATCATGATTCAAGAAGAATGATAATATCATAAATATAATATATAAACAAAAATACATCATTATACCCATCTATTATAGGTCATGATTGAAAATTAATAAAATCGGTTCGCAAGACGGTAGTCCAACCTGCACACGAATAATGATTTATATAACAGTTTACGGAAGAGAAGAAGTATTTGGGATATTTAATTTAAAAAATAATATACAATTATATGTAATATAATTAGGATATTATATCATCATGTTTTAATAATAATTTAAGGAGGTCTATGAAGAAATAAAATAAAACACTCGGTTACGTATGTTTCCTCTTCGTTGGACAACTTCTTTTGGTTTTTGCCAAATGGATATTTAAGTTATATTTATAAACTAAATTAGGATTATAGGAATAAATGAGTAGAAAAATTAAGTTATTTTTGTAGATATTTTCCATAGAAAATGGTTTTGAAGGTGAGAAGAGGATAGGAGAGGGGTGGTCTTTTATAAGTGAGCTGAGTGGCACACTTTTAATTTTTTAAATGAAAAATATGTAACCAGATTTTGTATAGGGAACATGGCACAAAAATATTAAATTATAAAAACTAAAGATATAAGGTCCAAATATGTCTACAAAATTTATTTTTTGAAATGTTTGGGGTTTTTTTAACCCTTATCTTTTTATTTTATCCCTCAGTAAACCCATTTTTACCTTATCCACAATAAATAATTTTATTATTTTTACTATTCATTATGGTCAAAAATTAATTAAACCATATTAGAGAATATAAATTATTATTATTCAAATGTTGAAATATATTTCTCCTCATTCCATTCAAATAAATGCAAGAATTTAATTTAAAATTAATTTCACTGGCGTGATAAAAAAGTGGTTTTCCAAAGAGAAAATGTTGAAAATTTTAAAATGATTTTATATAAAAAATCTAAATAAAAATTGATTATAATGAACTAAATTAGAATAATAGATATATAATTTAACTAATTTTAATTTTAAAATTATATTAAAATAATTTTTATGTTTTTAAAATATTTATAATAAAAGAAAATTCTTAATAAAACCCAGTATTTTCATTATTCATTAAAAAAATCATATTTTCCTAAAATTATCAAAAATTCACACTATGATTTTTTTGAAAATTTTCATATAAAATGATATTTATAGTTTAAAATAAATTATATAAAATTATATAAAATTATAAAAATTAATTTTCAAATAAGTGCGCAAAAGGAGACAAAACTACATTTTAATTTAAAATACTATTTATAAGTGATAAAAAATTGTTGAAAATAAATTTAATTAAAATAATACAAAAAATGGATTTTTTTAAATTTATTGAGGTAAAATTAATTTGTTCTCATAAAAATATTTTTTCAGAAAAGGATTCTTTTATTTTCAATTTTTTTCATTTTGAATTAGTTTGTCACCAACGAATTCATTTTATATACATGTGAAGAAAATATATTTTTATAATGTATATAATCGTTTTAATACCCTCAATTTCAATGGAAACGTGATAACCATCATATTAAATAATAATATATTAATAGTGGGTCAAGTTTCATTTGTAATCGGTGTTGCCTGTACCACTAGTTACACTTAGCGTTTCATGTAATGAAAGAAATACTCATTGTTGCGTCTAATTCAATATATTGAAAATATTAAATTTATTTAAAGAAAAATATTTCACAACATCTCATGGGGTTACAATTAAAACCATTAATTTGTATCAAATCCACTTCAATTATGTTTATATTGAATTCATAGATGGAAGAAGAATATAGAAAATGTTCTTTTTTAAGGCCAAAACAAGTGTTAAAATAATTAATCATGTTTGATGAATTTTTCAGAACCATGATGTGTTTTATGAATAAAATGGGCATGGTTTTATAGAAATATTAATCATATTCCATGGTTTATGAAAAATAGGTGTGGAAATAATTTCATAAAAAATAAGACATCATAATATAATAATATTATGATGTTGTTAACCAGAAAAATAATCATAGTTAATATTGAATTATGATTTACCTAATAAAACTGATATGTATCTTGCAAAAACTACATCATCATTTTGAATTTTTCACTTTTGAAGAATATATCCAAAATTTCTTCACTAAGTGAAAAATGTCACAGATTCACTTGACTGGAGTTGTTATTCAAGTGAAACCACATCATGGTTTATAATAAAAATGGATTTTGTCTTTATATTTTTGAAAAAAAAATCTCGAAAGGAATCACTAATTTATGATTGAAATTATTTTAGCTTTTGTAATTTACTTTTGAAGTGAATTTACATAAACAATTTACAATAACCATGTCCCAATACCCTGAACAGTTTCAAGTTGGGTTTCCACAACACCTCAGATATACCTCCTTATCAATATGGGGTGAAATAAACATTTAGAAATTAATAACATTCATTTTTGGGATTTTTTTCTTCCTATGAACTTTTAATTAAAGATCATTGTGTCCATGCCGAGATTTGTATGCCCAAATAACCCCTAAGAACTCTATAAATATATTAAGGAGACAATAATTTAAAATGGGCCAAATCATAACATAAAAATGCATGAAGTGATATGTATATGCATCAACATGAAACAAATAGGTTTAAACATCCAAAATTCACCCCATGATAAGGTCCAAAAAAAATTCTATACACATGAAAAATAGGTAAGTGGGACATATCCTCAAGGCCCAAAATACTACTCACAGCTATATTTCCCATATGAGTGTACCCTATAGAAAACCCTATCACTATCTCCTTGATCACCCTCCAAATGTTTTAAACGGTTGTCACCTATGATCAAAGACTCCATACCAAAATAGACCCCGTAAGTGGTTTCATTACCTTCACTTGAATCTAGATCCAAAGTATCTACACATATCCCAAACAAGGAACATTTAGGGTATGAGTAAAAATAAACTTAGTGGGTAGTCACCACACCACCTATAATATTTTATAACAAGATAGAGTTTATACATGAATATTCTAAACCTAATGAATATAAAAAACAAGTCCTTGTATTGGGAGATTCCATACTTTTTATACCAACTAGGAGGCTCGAATCAGAGTTGGAGATGAGTGGTACTATGAAATATTACATTCATTCCCACTAGAATATAATAAATTAGCCTGATTTAAATAAATGTTGCATATAAGTGTTAGGTATTAATTTATACTCGAGTAATAGAAATATTACAACCCATCCCATTAGGAATGGTAAAAGGAATATAAAAGATTTGGGTTAACATGAGACGATCCCATCTTGTTAACCCATCTGTTAAACCAAGGTGTTCCTAACCAACTTTCATTCCAACCCATATTACCCCTTTCATTCTCACTTTTCAAATGAATGGTAAAAATTATACATAATAAAGTTACTAAATATTGATCTATTCTCCAAAATTTATAGTGTGTTAAAAAAATATGGTAACTAGCAACCATGTTTGGATATAATATAATTTTAAGTTCATTCCCATTATAGGTAAAAACTTGTAACTTCTTTGGAAGAAAATATAAATGGATAATTGCAATATAAAATGACGGAAATTTTTCATAAACATCTAATGATAAAAAAAAATTAAAAGTGTAATGATCCCATTTAAATTATCTATAACATTTGAAATTCACTTCACTTGTTGAATAATTAATATAAAAATCGGAAATCCAATGGAATATCACCTCATTATGTTAATATGGAAAAACATTTTGTAAAAATTATTAAGATGCTTAATGTACTTATAATATTGGGAACAAAAACTCTTATTAATCTCATAAATATTATTTATTATGTTTTCACTTTTCCCAAAATATTTTATAACCCAAATATCTAAGATTATAAGAGGGAGAATGGTTTCAATTAATTATTAATTTGAAAACAGCCTCCTTAGAGTCTAGGAAAAATGCTTAAGCCACCAATTATATTTTTAGACCAATCTAATATAAGTAAAAAATATCATATTAGGTGAATCATCAAAAAATTAATGAAATAAAGGAGGAAAAATAAGGTATTACCTAAATATCATCAAGTATAACCTTTCATATCAATCATACTGAAAAAAGATTGAAGAGATAAGGTGGTTTCACATGCCGTAAGAATTTAGAGAATAATATTACACCTGCTACTTTGAAAATAGTGAGAATGAAAGCCTTAGAGGCAAACCCAAGACCTTACCTCATTGAATAGAATCTCCCATAACCAATACATCCTCCTAGATTCAAGTATTAAATAACGGAATGTTGATATTTGAGGAAATGTAATGAGTGGATCAATAGAGCTGAAATGAGGGTAAAAGAATGATAAATTTATAGAAAACAATTTAGAGGTTTAATTTAGGTTTAAAAAATTTAAATTATTTTTATTAATGGTATTTTTTAAGATTCTACAAGATAAAATATATAAAACACTAGATGCATGTTGCCCAAAAGAATATGGATCATTCTTCTAAGGGCCCTACCAGGTGCCCGATTTTGGGCCACCATATATCTGATGGTCCTCTAACCCTATAATGACTTCTTCTTCCCCATTTAATTTTCTCTAAGCACTCTTACTCCCTTTCATTTTCTCTTTAAACCAATAATAAAATTTAAATGAGACTTTAAAAATAAAATTATGATGATTTAGCTACTTAGAAATGTTAAGGGCTTAACAACTACCCCACCATTGTGATTATCATCCTTATGAAGATTTAATTATCTTTTTTTAAAAAAATCATCCATTGGATTCTCATTTTATATTAACAATCCCAAGTGTCATATTGTAGTTTCCCATACTTAAATTTCACCTAAACTAATGGAATTATCTTACCCTCTAACACCTTATGACTTTGATCAATGATAAATGTTGGATGCATCATGTATGATGTATTATCCTTAAGTTCAATTCCATCAAACCAAATAACATTTTAAAGACCAATAATTTACTTCCTTGGTTGGGATACAAGGTAAATTTTATGAATGGAATTTAATCTTAGATGAAGAGAAATCTTATACCCCACTTATCTAACTTGGTCAAGTATCTCAAAATACCCAGCATACCAGGGAGTTAATTTTCCTTCTTTTCTCATAACATGATGACCCAGTATTAGATATACCTGAATAAAAACATGGTATCTCATTTTGAATTATAGATATCATATTTCTTATTGGTATAATAATTTTTTGTCTTTGATTAGTTATAAGATGATTAATTATTAATTTCACCAATTAATTCATCTCTTAAACAAAATCAGGCACCAACGTAGATAAATCACCTTTCAATTCATCATAGAGTAGAATTTCATGGACTTCTATATAATGATTCATAGAAATACATTAAGATATATTAATGGTTACTATAATTTTAGGAGAATTAAACTATAAAGTGTTGATACATCCATGAGTTACAAAACTCAAGATTGGAGGCCCAAAGCATATCCTAAAAAATATGAATTGTATGTTTAGAATATAAATTACCCAATGGGAGGAAATAAATGATAATTTTCACCTAAGAACAGGATGATTACTAAATACCTTAATAGAATTAGTATTTTAATCTTGGATCCCAATCTGTGATCGTACTCATATGAACCTAATGAAAATTAATCATCTCTCTGGATTATAACTCCCTTAATTCCTATAATGATGAAACCCCATGATAATTAAGGAATGGGTTTTCTTAATTAGTCAATCAAATATTACCCACACTATATCTCAACCTTTAGTGTATTTATGAAGTAAAGTTACAAATTCCTTCCTGATCTCATCCCATTTCCATACCAGTAGGTAATAGGGGTTGAAGGCTACCTTCGATCTTATATTATTCTACTTTGTCCACATGACATGTTATACATATAGAAATGAATCCCAAAATTTCTTATTTAAACCAAAATTCCATAATTAATTATAGATTTCATGACACATTTCAGTAATTACATGGTGAAAAATCCACCTATAAGCATGAAATTCCTTCATAACCACACCCTTTAAGGTACTGGGCACTAAAAGCCTCATGTTAAAAAACATGAAGGATGAGGAATCGGGATACCAACCATATGAGATTTAACCACCATTTATTCCTTATAAAATAATTATTCGATCCAAATTAGATTACTATGAGTCTTTGAAACATTTCATAATGGATGTGATGAGATCGATGTGTCATAGGTTTTCTCCCTTATGATAATCAACTACATCCAGGTGGAGTTAAGCCATAAGGGATATCATTCTCCACTCCCATTTTTGTTCATGTACCTATTTAGGGTGAATATTATATATAAGAGCATTAGTAATTTCATTTACCGTTACATGAATATACTATAGGTCAATGTTAAAGAACTGGTGATATTCAACCCAGTATTTCTACCTATGATTTAGATCCCATTAGTAAAAAATGTAATTGGGGATCTTATGGTTGGTGAAAAAAATGATCTCACTAAAATTATAGTTCCTCTAGTACATTAGTGCATGAAAAATAGAATCTAACTCTAGATCATGGTTAGGGTATTTTTATTCATGAGTGTGAAACTTCAAAGAACAATATGCTATGAATCAATGATCCAAAACCAGAATACATCCAAGGACAATAGAAAATGCATCATTATACACCTATAACCCCTCACTAAGATGAAGTAGTATCAGCACAGGATTTTTGGTAAGCCTATTCATTAACTCTTTTAAATCTCTCATTTATTATTATTGTAATGAAAATGTGTCCCTGTAATGTTTAATGTTGTCATGGTGGTAACAATCATGGAAAAGTCACTGATGAATCATAAAAAATATACCATAAACCCAAGAAAGATTCATATCTTGAACAAATTAGTGGGTCTCTTATAGAATATCATAGAATCTACCTCCTCAAGGTCTATAGAAATGAAATCTTATTATATCATCTATTTGAAAAACATGAATTCCATGATCTAGAAGGAACACTTTGACATATTTTCATAAATTAGATATTATTATAGGGTATCTAAGACTATAAAAAGATGACACTCATGATATTACTGAGAACATGAGTATAATTACATATCAACCATAATGATGAAAAAAAGGTTCCTTGAAAAGAATATAATACTTGATTTATAAAATAAATAAATATGGTAGGGAAATTTATCAACCATAAAAGGCATGAATATATACTTAAAATTGTTATAACATCATAAAAAATGCATCTTTGGGATATCCTAAAGCCTTTACAAAAGACAATTATAGAATTATTTAAGATTAATCAAGGAAAACAACATCACCCCCCATTATTTAGTTAAATAAATCATTGATACTGGGAAAGGGGTATCAATTCTTAATCATCAACTAATTTTTATTCCGATTATCTATATATAGGTGTATAATCACATCATTATTTTTTAACAACGAATCATAGAACACCATAGAGATGTGAACATCTTGATAAAACTTTTATCTATGAGATATTCTAACTAAATTTTCAACTCACATAAATAATTTGGGGTCATATTGTATGGTAGGAAGGAATTTCATCTTAGTTCTATGTAGTAGATCAATAGTGAATTACCCATATTTTTTTAGAGGAAAGACTAAAAAAATTTCACGATAAAAATTCGGATAGTGATCTTTAATAGAATGAAAAATTTGACACTTATTATATTCCACTGCTATAAGAATGAGGTTTATTATATAGATTGTAATAGAACTAATATATTTATGGTTAGTTCATTCTTGAAAAAGTTTATATTATCACATATAATAGAGAACATATAAATCATAAATTTATAATAATAATTATACCCTTCTATGATAATACTCAATTGAATCCTAGAGTTGGTGTTAAGCCTAAAGGGGACTTGTAGTAAGAAATACCCTCATAAGGGGTCAGTCATTGTATGTAATGCTTAACAAATTTTTAAAAAACAATCATTTCATGTCACACTAACCCAACTAATATTGACCATTGGCATTAAGTGTCACTTGTTTTTCTCTTTTCATTGGACGTTGATCTAATTACAAACACTTGGCCAGCCCTTTTTCTAGTTATTCAATTGATTGTTTGACCCTCTCTTGGAATTCAAGTAGAAAGTAAATAGGATGCATCAATTTTTCTTTTTCACCCTCACTGGGTCACTCTAAGGAGCATGAATTGATAATGATTTGATGAACCAAATCCACTAGACACAATAATCCTTGAAAGGTTTTATGATAGGTTAATACTTCTTAGGAACACTTCCCTTATAAGGTTTAGGGTTAGATCACTACCTATTAAGATGTATTTTTATCCTCCTCTTCCTTCGTGAAAAAATTTAGGGTAGGAAATAATGAGTTCACTACTCATTCTTCCTTCTTTTCTCACCACTTTGGGGAAATAACACCACAAATTTTATAGAAATTTAGGTTTATTCAGCCATCAACAATTGAATTGGATTTCATCCTGTTGAGTGAAAGTATTTGTTGTTTAATATCATTGTTTCCCCTTCACAAAACTATTGTAGACTCCCACATTGTAGCCTCTTCTTATTTTTAGATTAAGCCTATAACTTATATTATTTATTATAATATAGTAATTACTTCCTCTTAAAAAAAATTTAACGAAGAAATTCCTTTTCACTTACAATTTACATGTAATAATATTTTCTTCAAACACATAGAATATTCATACTAAAATTTTTCTTTCTTCAAGTGTGTCTTATAATTAATATAGTGCCTATTATTCTCTTATCATTGATGTATCATGGAATTTATATTAGATTATTCATCTCTCATCTTCTTCCTCCATTCTTCAATTCATTTTTTGAAGATAGACAATCTCCTATGAGATATGATTTTTTCTTCCTCGGTCCTATTGCAAATATTCCAACGTAGAGTGATTTTATATTTTATAAAAATTGAAACGTGAAAATAATTTTATACAGTTCCATACTAGAACTGTCCAATTTTAAAATATATTTTTATATTTGCACATGGTAGAAAAACATGAATTTAAAATACATGAGATTATTGAATGTTGAATTATCTATGTCACAAAGTTTAATTTTTTCCTTGGCGTGTACTGTGGGAATCTTATAGATCCAAAAATTACATAATTTACCGTAAATAAAGAATCATTAAATACCCATAAGGAATAAATAAAATAAATACTTCAAATTCATGCAATAATGAATCCTTGTTTATATATCTCCTTCACTTTCATCATGAAACACTTCTTTTAGCATGAATATATTTCATCTTATTCACTACATCACATCCATAACTTACCTCTGTATTTTAGGCTTGGATCATGGATCCCATTTGAAGTTCATTGATGTTGAAATCATTCATAAAAACTTCCTACATTATCAGATGTAATTTCACAATTTGTTGGCATTCCCAAAAAAACATGAAGAATCCCCTACATCACTGAGAAATCTCATATGTCGGGCCATTTAGTTTTGTGGATCACCAACTCCAAAATTACATACATGAAAACCCATATCTCGTGGATCACATAGATAAAAACCTCTATGTTTATGAATCCCTTACCTAGATATAAATTTCATAAGTAAATCCCAACATAGCCAAATAAGCGTATATAAAATTACACATGTGGGAAACACGTTTTTGAATCACTTATATTGGGTAAATGGGTACACAGTAATTTTTTATGGTACCCTATGTCCCTTATGTATATCATTTACATATCTACATTCAGATACATGGTAAATTCCCTTGAATTTTAAATTCACCTACATGAGTAATTATCCATTCTTCACCATTTTTTTTGGATTTATACTACTCTTCCAAATATTATCCAAACTACCTCCAACATTTATTTCCTTGTATCTTTCCCTTTATAGGGGATTCCATGAGCTTTTAAAAATATTATCACATGGATTTTATCATACATATGATCATAGTTATACTATAAAAATCTCTATACACCAAGAATCACCTCAGACATTTTCCAAGAATAACAGAAACTCTATCACTTGTTAATAGATCAAATATGTATATCCATAAGATCAATTTTCTAAAAACTTTAATATTTACATTGTACACCTCGTTAAAAATTCCAACTCACTTAGGGGTATCCAATAGTCTCTCCACATTTTTTAAAAATCAACTTGAGTTGACTGCTCACCTATTGTCAAAAAATACAACAGAACCTAAGGGACATCCAATAATCTCCCACATTGCATTTTTAACAAGAATAACTTTTGAAAATATATTCACCATTGTCAATTAAATAAAAATGTACCAACTATGAGGTTATTTGGTCCATTATTTTTCTCTCACATAGAGTGTGATTGAATATGATCCTCTTCATGAATTGATTTCTTCATTTTTAGCTCATGCTACCCCATTGAATATTTTCTACAAAATTCAGATAGAGGTAGATTGATTTATACCTTTTTAAATAATTTTTCTTCCTCAATATTTTTCTACCACATAGTGTGTTGGAAGAAACTCCAACATAACTTCGATGTCCCTTTATCCAAGAGGGGATTCCTCAAGGTCTTAAATTTCCAGTATCATCAATAGGTAAGGATTATTTTATTCTTATTGTGTATATATTTTTTAGGACACTTCATCATTTGGATCATTCAACCAATTTTATATAAATTTATTTTTTTGGACTCCCCAATAATAGAATTTTATTTTCTTACATAGCTTCAATTGACTAAAAATATCAGTGAGTGAATTTTCCACAAAAGATATATGGTATCAAAAAAATCCCATAATCTGATCAACATAAGATGGATGTGGTAAAAAATATATTTTTTAAATAAAATTTTTCTTCCATGTCACTCATTATTCAGATAAAAATTATAGCATATTTATCTGTTACATTCCCATAAACAACAACCTATGTTCTTTATCACAATTTTACACCAAATAGTTGGCCTTTAAAATTTAAAACACATTTAATATGAGTCAAACCTTATGGAAGATCAATTGGTATGAATTTTTAAAATTAAAATAATGATACAACATAAACTTCAAGACTATCGCTCTTTATAGGCTTCATCCTAAATTAAATTAGGATTAACCTCCTTGAATGATCATCTTCAAAATTCCTAGGAATTCATCTTTTACCTCTTGACACTAATAGTTGATATTTTCATTATAATAGGTGTTCCTCTTTGTATGAAAAAACATATCAAGGTTAGAATACTTTTTATCTTATAAACTATAGATATATAATACTAAAAATTATAAAAAACACAAATAAGAATTAAAAATATTAATGTTGTTGTTGACTTTAATTTTATCCTCTTCATTTTAGCGGTCTATAATCAATCATTTAAGGAATTGATACCAATATAATTCACTAATTTTGTGCCTTATTCCATATTTATTCTTATATATTGTTGTGGTGCCTCTATTAGCATCATTTTAGGATTACTTATGAACTAAACTATTATATTCTATAGAGAATATTTTCATTTCTGGATTTGTATTTTTCATTGAATAAGAAATTTATACGTGATTTTATTACCTGAAAATATATTCTTCATTATTTATTGATTTCTTATGTTCAACGTTGAATTCCTTATTCAGGTCATGTAAAAATATAGGCTTGGAATAATCTTGACTTACACTTTTTTATTGCAATTACCAGTTTCAGTCATATTTCATTTTAGACTCCATTTAATGTTATTTTAAATAACACTTACCCAATGGTTCATTTATCCCACATATGACAACACCATTTTCACAAAGATATAATAATTTAAATTCATGTGCATATGGGTGCCTTTAAATACCTCAAACAAAATAATAGAGATTTCCATATTGGACCAGACCTTTACATTGAAACTTCCCTTCTCCATTTCTCAGATTTGTGTATAGGAATTACATCACTACATCAACTTCTTAATATTCTATGTCATTATCTATAGTGATATTGTTCTTCCTTTCCATGAAATTCCTCTATATTTTGGGAGAAATATCACTTGTTCACTTTTCCACTTTTCATGTCGGACCACTACTTTCATCGCATTTTTTATTTATCCATTAGAGAATACATCCAGCAAACTTAATCTCGTGACTTTTAGTGGATATTTTGAGTCAAAATAGGCCTTAATACTATTTATCTTACTTGATAATCATGAGAACCATATTTTATTTCTTATTTCTTTGTGGATTCTTATTTTTCTATTATTCCACCTTCCTCAGAGATGGAAAAAGTTTTTTCTTCTTCCTCCATAATTTTTTTTCTCTCTTTTCTGGTGGACTTCTATAAGAATACTGATTTTGGTGTTTTAGTAACCCTTTGTTGACTTCTATTTATATTCTCTAAATCCTTGAATGTGTTTTAAATCATTGGATACTTCTTTTTTAATTAATACGCTTCCTAGTATGTCATAATTGCAGAGTGTCTCTAAATAAAATTTTTCATTCCATGCATTCTTCCCACTGAAATTCATTTCTATATAAATATTGTAAAAAAAGATATATTGGTTTTAATTAAATTTCCACCTCAATATATCTTCTATTCATGATTACATTGAGGAAATTCATTTCGTCACACTGTTGGGTTATTTTTCTTCAATAAACATACTCATAATGTGTTCAAATTACCTATAAAATCACTAGTTTATTTCTATCTTATTCTATACCTAATTTCTTCTAAATTTTTCAAAAACCTTTGGGTTATTATAAAATTATAGTATTGTTTTATTTCTATATTTCAATTCTGGATTTCTTCTTCTATATCTAGATTTAAAATCATGATTCCTTATTTCTTCACTTAATAGAGATTCTATGGAGAGAAACACTACCTTATTCTTTCCATTTATTAAAATAATATTTATTTTCATCTCCTTCATCTTTTTCTATCTCTCTATCAATATTTTATCCATCTCATTCAAACTTGTGGTAGAATTTATCCCTAATTTAATTCATTCCTCAAGCAATTTTTTTAGAGAAATTTTACTTTCCTTCCATTCCTTCTCTATAGCCTTTTCCATTATGGTTTCATGGAAAATATAATAAATAATGTCACTTTGTTCCCATTTCTATAATAAAATTCATCATCATTTCTTCTCTATATCGAGTATTCTTATTCTTATTTCCCTTGGACATAAGGAAATTTTAATCTGCAATGTATTTTTTTCCAAATGAATCATCCAAATTCATCCACAATACTTTATAGAATATTTAATTAAAAATCATTTTGTACCCTTCATCCTTAAGGGAATTATTTAATTCCATTAGTACTATGGCGTAAATATTAATATCTATATTATATGTATTAAAGATAACTCTATGTTAGTCCATAAGAACCATTTCTACAAGAAAAAAACTATTGAGTAACTTCAAGTTAATCTTCTATGAATTCCATGAACTCCTTTTAAAAATTTATAAAAAAATCATTAAAGAAGAGTTACATCGCTATTGATACCATTTTTCTTCAAAAACATTAGACAAGTTGGGGCAGTGAAAAATAAAATAAAATAATCATATCCTATGATACCAATTATTAGTCCCAAAAGGGTCCTAGAGTGAGATATACCCAAAAAGGGGGGGAATTAGTGTACGAAATGATTAACCAATTTGAACACCTTTTCATTTTAAGTCACACTACCCTAACGGATCTTGACAAATCAACCTTGAGAGTAACTTGTTTTTACCTATTCTTTGAGAACTGATATAATTATAAGAATATGACCATCCCTTTTACTAGAAATTAATTAGATTCTTTGACCCTCTTATGGTGTTCATGAAAAAAGTAAATTGGACACCGAAATTTTTACTCGGTTCACCATCATTGGACTACTCCAAGGAGCATGGAATCAATAATGTATCAATTCCCAAAATACACTAACTTCACTGATCTATGGAAGGGTTTGGGCTAGGTCATTCATTCCAATGTTCATTACCCTTACAAGTTTTTTGGTTGGATTACTACCACCTAAGGATTACTACCTGTGAAGATGCACTTCTATCATCATCCAAATTTGCACACTGTTTTGTGGTATAACTTCATGATCGCATTGCTCCTTCTAATATTTCACATAGTTCAAGATATTAACACCACATATTTTATCAAATTTTAAGTCTGTTTAACCAAAAACCCTTTTTTTGGGTTTCATTCACAAATGTGAATGGATTCCCTATTGAATATCCTTGGTGATCCTTCACAATTATTCTATGAATTCCCTATTCATAGGAACTTATTATTTATAAATTAAACCTAAAACATCTTTTCCTCACTACACTACAGTGATTCATTCCTTTTCACCATGATGTAATGCATTAACACCTTCTCTTCTATCTTCAATGTGTAGGAATATTTTCTTCAAACACACAACATGGTAGAACTCCTATTCAACTTCATTTAGGTGTGTCGATGGATACTCATAGCACCTTTTCTACTCTTATCATATATGTATAGAATAATTTATTATAGATTGATCATATTTCTTCGTCTTCTTCTTTTCTATTATTCTATTTTTATAAGATATAATATCTCCACTACGGTCTCATTTTTCAATCATTGATCCTTTTGTAAATTATTTCAATGTGGAATTATTTTCCTTTTTTCAAAAATTGAAACCTATAAAAGATTATATACAACACCATACTTGAAATCCCCTTTTTTAAAATATCATCAAATCATTCCACAAGTTAAAAATGTGAATTTAAAATACATGCAACATTCAACTGTTTCATCCTTCACATTTATACTTTCAATTTTTCCTTGGTGTGTATCAATGGAAACTTCTATACCAACCAAATTATTTATTTATTTTAAGTATCATATAATAAAAATAACATATTGAATGATTAAAGAAGTTCCTAAAGTATCATGGAGGAAGTCTACTTCTTGGTTGTATATTCCTCATTTGCGATGTGAAACACTCTATACATTATGAATATATATCATTTAATTCACTACATCACACCTAAAACATCCTACTTAATTATAATCTTAGATCTTGGATCCCATTTTATGATCTATGGTGATGGAAGCATTCATGAATTGTTCCTATATATCATGTTTTAATTTTATAGTTAGAAGAGCTTCATAGAAAAATACACAGGAAGAATACCGAACATTCCATAGAAATATAAAACATATGGCCATTAGTTTACATGGATTACCAACTCTAAAATTAAATATGTGAACATTCAATGTGGGGGATCACATAGCCAAAATCTATTATATTGATGAATCTATTAAATTTCCATCTATTTTAAACATGTATTTCTACATAGCCAAATATACATATGTAAAACAATATATGTGGGGGAATGTGTGAGTGAATCCCAATCACTGAGGAAATAAGTTCACATAAATTCTTTAAGTGATTCAAGGTCCCTTATTTATATCATTTATATAGCCAAATTCAAAAATATAGTGAATTCCCTTATGTGGTAAATTCAGATACATTTGTACTTATCCATTTTTCACAATTTTTTTGGATTTATAATGTTCTCTTAGATTTGGGAAAAACTACATATAACCTCAATTTCAATGGATTTTTTACTTCATGGGGGATACCATGAACTTTGGTAACTATTATAACATGGCTGTCTTCAAATATATAATCATAGTTCCCCCATACCAAGATCCATACACTAAAAATCACCTCAGTCATCTTTAATATGATACCATCTTGTATTGTATAGCCATCCATCAAACCAAGGTGTTCATAATCATAGTTTATTCTAACCCTTATTACCCATTTAATTCTTGAATTTCAACAAAAACATAACAATTATACACAATCAAGTTAATAAATATAAATTCATGATAACAAAATTTATAACATGTTAAAATGGAATTTGGAATATAGTATCCTAAAAAAAATTATGACTAAAATATCATTCCATATCTATTCCCATCATAGGTAAAAAATTCAGCATGATCAGAAAGTAATTATTAAGGAATTACTACACTTTGAAAAGTCTGAAATTTTTTATAAAAAGTTAAGGAAAATATCAATTATAAGGGTAAGGATCACATTTAACATGTCTCAAATAATTAAAATTCACTTTAAATATTGAGTAATTGACCTATAAATAGTTCAACCAATTGAATATCACATGATAATTTCAATATAAATAAAATTAAGTAAAAATTAACAGTAAATTTAATGTTTTTGTAATTTGTGTAATGAAAGATTTTATTAAGGTCAAATATGTAGTTTATTATGTTTTCACTCTACCAAAAACTGTTACTAATATAGATCCATCGAACGAATTAAGTACCACTGAGAGGGGGTGTGAATTAGTGGTACACTCATTTGACAAATTATTTTATAATTGAATTCAACCACCTGAACTTGTTAAGTTTCTTGATCCACTGAATATTTTCACTAAATATTACCTCATTTTCAATAATAATAATGGAGATAGAAACACCTAGAAGACATAATTTCTTATTGGCACTAAAAAGAAGACTTAACCTTTGTGGAAGCCTTGATACGCTATAGGATAATATAGTATCTTCTACCATGATATCATTGGATATTAATTCCTTGTGTACCTCCTCATGAGCATTAGAATTTATAGTCTTGATCTACATATATATTTTGTGCAGTCTGGATTCTTTTATGTAATTGAATTCCTAGCCACAAAAGCTTCTTCCTCATTTAAGGACTCCTGGCTACAAAATACTTCTCTATTTAATACAATAATGAAATAATATCACAAATGATATTGTAGTGTTATATATTTCTCATCACCTACATGTACATGTTTATACATAATAATGTGGTGCATGGGGTCCAAATTTATTGCATGTTTAAATTATTTTTTTGAATCATCATTTAAATGTATTTATAAATTAAATTATATTTTCATCTTTAAAATATAAATACCCACTAATACTTAAGTATGCATGATTATCATTTAAATATACCCCGGTGAATTTGGGTAATATTATACACTTTATCTGAACTGAAATGCCCAAATGTCTCTTTTAATTTAATGTGGCTGAGTGATAACATGCAGACACCTCTTCATGCATGCATCTCAAAGAGGATTAGATAACCTCATTTCTTATAACATAGAAATAGTGACCACTCGTGGATCTATAAATTTCATGCATACAGACAAAAATCTTATTCAAATAGCCAATGGTTGTAGGCTCTCTTTTTCTTCATGATGTAAATAAATAAATATTCTCATAATGTATTAGGTTTATCATTCTTTCACATGGTTAAAAAATACCACTACATATTTAAATTACCAAAGGATCAAGTCTTCTAAGTTTTTTACTATGTGTAATAACCATATTAAAAGAACTAAATAAATCAGTTGTTTCTTCTTTATGTTCACACCCAAATATCACATTGAATTCTCCATGATGGATATCTACCATGTAGATAACAAATAACTAAAAATAAATTTTTATTTATACTTATTTATTCTTTCATGCATGTAATATAAAGTTGCATGCCTGACTATTTTTATATAACCTATACATTAATTAAAGTATTTGTCTTGTACAGCCAGTTAACTTCATATGGTGATATAATAGCTCATGTTCATTCTATTTATACATTTTTATGCATGAATATTATTTGATAGATGTATACCATACCTTCATAGATCATATTATTTCAATGAAACCTTCATTTATGTTGAAGAGGCCTCAGTTTTATCTTCAAATATTAAAACATGCAAATAAAATACACTAAATAGAAACCATCGAATGTGGTACGAGAAAGAAGATCCCATGAGCGATCAAATAGATCAAATCAGTGTGATTGAATGGTCTATGAAATTTCTATGTGTTTTAAGTAGATGAATGGTACTGCTACTTCCACTATCCCACATCTACTTCTCCATATGTTTGGGATGCAGTTTATTACTCAACGCGAGTTGAATGCTCACCATGAAAGCGATGAGGGATCAACACCTATACACATTACACACACTATCCATGGGATTTGGACTTGCGAGATTCTTTAAAACCCATGAAACTTATTGGAACACTTTTTTCATGCCTTATACATTTGCATACCCGCACTATGGGGGTGATATGCCTCTTCCACCCACGAGCTGGCCCGAGCTAGTTCCCTTGGGTGTGGTTAACCATGTCCTACATATTCCATTGGTTAATCTAGCCTAGTAATGATTTTTAGTTGGATATGTTGTTAATAAAATTATTATTCATACTTAGAAGAAATAATTTAAGTGTCAAACAAATTCCAAAGCCATCCATAATAAAAAAACTAAGGCAAATCAAAAAAAACATCATGAAATCTACCTCTTATTTTTTCAGGCAATATTCTTTTAAACTCTTATTCTTGAAAACTAACATTTTTATATTCTTAAATATTCCTCAGAAATTTTGTTAACATTTCAAAAAACTCCATAGCATATGTATTTTCTATTTACGATTAGTAAAATCAATTTTCATGTTTACAAAATGGATATTTTCTTACCCGTGACATCTAATGCCATTAAATGCATCGATAAAAATTCTCTAAGAATCACAACTTCATTCACCAAAACATATAGAGAATTTCTAAATCATAACATCTAATTCCAATAAATGAATCCAAAAAAATCTCCCAGAATCACCATTTCATCCACCAACACATATTGACTTATTGATAGAAAATGGAACCCAATGTCAAAAATAACCCCCTTTTTATTTCTATTTTTAATATCAACACATATCATTAAATTAAATACATGTTGAAAATATTTACCCCTTAGTAAAAATAAAATGAAAAGGATAAGTGGGGTGTCTTCTCATATCACATTTTTTTAAAAAACATGATCTTATCCATTGTTTGAAACATTATTGTTCACTTTTAAGAGAGGGATGATCTCACTTGGTTCTGTTTGCAAGGGGAATTTAGTTAATAAACTCTATGATTTTTTTTTCTAACTCGATATAGAAAAAATAGAGATAGAACCATGGTTTTATATGTTTTCCAAAAAATACCATTCATGTTAAATAATGATTATAATTTCTCAATTCTCTTATAGAGTTTGGAAATAATCAAATTTATCAAGGGAATGGTAAATCCTACACACACATCAACAAACACGTTAGAAAGGTTCAAGTGAAAAAGATATTTCTCCCCCATTGAATTATTTTTCATCAACCAAAAACTCTCCCTTAATAGATCTATTTAATAGAATTAAGAATGATGGATAAAAGTATGATTGGTGTAACTCTTCTCCCAATTTTATAAATATGTTTAAAAGTTATACATTACCTATATAGTGAAGATTTAACAGCTTTACCTCACAAAAGTTATCAATCAATAGATGCGACCATCTCCTTCAGTTCCCTGTATGTTTATAAAAAAACATTCATATATAATGGAATAGTGAGGTACATGTTTGTTTCTTATTTTGAATAGAAATTTTAAGATTGTTTTATCAATAATGTTTCTCTACTTTATCCAGTCATCATGCTTCCACATCTAATTTTGAAATCTGATTAATCCTTTTGTAGCACAAATATTATAACACCTCTCATTTCATTTTGTGATGTTATTATTTTCTTATCATCCATCAAATCATAATCATCTTCCAATGAAATATTCATTCTCTTCAAGGACACTTATTATGTTGGTAATGTGCTCAAACATCGTCTTTTATTGTGTGAAACATTATTACGCCTCTCACATAGATCTTATTCAATGCAGAAGTTAGGCTTTCATGATGACCACTCATGAAGTTCTTCTTCTTTATGTGAAATATTTATTTTACAATTAGAATTAGATTTTACATGCGCTTCTTATAAAATTAAGTATTTCATAAAATTAGTTGCAAAAACACAAATATGTATTTGGGAATATTAATAGCTTGTTTGGAGTTTCCACATAACTTTATATGAGAAAATTTATTTAAATATTTCTTATGATATATAGCACTTTTATATATCTTATTGTACTATATTTTTTTATCATTCTTTCATATTGTGTCTAGGGTTTACTTTTTTTTAAACTTCTGGGCAATATTCTGATTTTATAAATAATTAATGTTTTCTACCCAAGGTTTTAAATATTTTATTAGGTGATATTATCTTGCCATTATTTCTTGATACATGTTGATATATATTTATACTCTATGGATTTAGATCCTTGGTATAATTGAATAATAACCTTGTACTGTTTTAATATTGTGCATGGATGCCCGATGCAATGATGGTGGCTCTGGGTGTTGGTTATGGTGACTATATAGGCAAGGATTATTGAGGCTAAAATGGTGGCATGGTGTGCTGGTGATGATGATTATGGTGGTACAAGGTTATTTTTATGAAGATAATTATTTTTTCATGGGATTTTAGATGTGTTATTATGTGTATTGGTGTTAGGGATGGCATTGAAATGTATAGAAAAGGTTGAATTTAGTCCAATTAATTGTTTTTGTGATGAAATAATAAATTAATTCACGATAATGAACCCTTGTGATTAATGGTTGATATCTGATTGATATTTGTATTTCCATTTTCCAACTATATGTAATAGTTTTATGATATGAAATGTGAGTGTATATTTTATTTGGTATCTTGGGATGATACATAGAGTACATGAATGTTTCTAAAATGATAAATGAATTAATTAAAGAACAAGGTTAGTTCATGATGCTTACATTATGATGATGGAATGCAAGAGGATACAAGAGAAGAGTTAGCATCAGAACTTGTATTAGAATATAAAATTATTAATCTCGACAAGAAAATAAAATTATATTATATAATCAATAATTCATTAATAAATGTTGTTTTAGATAATTATATACTTTTGATACTTAGAATTTAGCAGTGGTAGTTGGGAGTTCAACATGATGTTAGAAAATGATGATTCTAATGTTAGGTAGTTGACCAATGTTTAGTTTTGAGCCTCATAGATATCATATATGTTCTGTTATTTAATATTCTACCCCACCCATGTTGGTAGGGAGACTAACACATAGATGACTCTAGAGGGTATGTTCTCCCAACATCTAGGATAATAAGGAATAGATACCTAACTACCCTCTCTAACCCTAATATATTCTCCTAGTAGTATTATGTATTTGTGTTAATGGTATTTATCATTCGTAGTATATGTTTATGGAGGGATATAATGGATTTTTTTTATTTAAAATAAATATATTGTTTGATATAGTATCCTAGTGGTTATTATAAGTATGTTGTGTTTGGTATGAGATGGCTTGATATATGATACACTTTGTACGGGATGTTTTGGATCTCATAAACTAATTTATTACTATATAGAGATGTGGTTGGGATGATGGGACGATATGATATGTGGGTTCCATGATTTATTACCCATGTTTCTTTAAGATATCTTACTTTATCCAAAGTGTCTTTGGTATGGATTTTGGAGAGATATGGCACAAAACATGCGACATTAGGGTAGAGTGGAAAACCAGTGGGGAAGTGCTATCGAGGTACCTTAATTTGATATTTTTTATATATTATATGAATAATTTTATGTGACACATGTTGAGTAATCCATGTTGATTATAAGAAAAAGAATAGAAAACTTGTTTAAGTGATGCATTTGTTTTATTTGTTTACTCACTGGGAATTAGTATGGATATTTTACATTTTTGTCAGAGGGAGGATCCTACAAAATCTACATGGTAAGATCATCCTATATTAATATATATATTGTTTTTTATGTCAAAAAAGGTCAGTTTGTGATCAAGCTAGGCATTTCTACTTAGAGGAGTTTTTCAGGATCTGTTAAATCATTGTGGTCATAGCTGAGGTTTTTTACTGATGTATTTTGTTTTTTTAATTATCTTTCATTACATTAGTATCATGTATTGATATTTATTCTCCTTTTTTATATAAATGTGTTTTTTGTGGTTTTTCTCATCTTATCTCTTAATTTTCAAATCGCATATGGTAATTCCTACCATCTGTGTGTTTTTTATACCCTCGATATTATTTTCCTACCCATAGCTTATTTAAGGTTGAATTAAAGAGTTATTATTTATCTCCTTTCATTGTTGGCCCAGGAGGGGTGACTTTGGGGAGAGGTTTTCATTATTTAGTGGTATCAATGTTGATGGATGACTAATAGGATGGATTTTAGAGTTAGGAACTATTGAGGATTCCTAAGATTGTAGTTAAAAATTTTAGCTAGGAATAGTACATTCAATAAAAAAGTGATATCTCCTTGGATATGGGATTTTATCCACACATTTAATCTAATGAAAAGGCCTTTATGTTTACTAGATATTCTAAGAAAAGGGATACCTATTTTTTGTTGGAGACCTAGGATAGGATCATGAATCATGCTTGTATGTCCTAATTTTTGAATGGGGTAGAAAATGGTAGAGTACTAAAAATGAGGTAATTAATCATCCTTTAATAATATATATCCTAGAATAGGAGTCCATATTATTTTTTATTTTAAAGGAGTGGATCCAGGTTGATTTTTTCATCAGGTTTATGCCAAATGTTCAACAAGATGTGTCAGAAAATTACTACAGAGTTAAGGATAATAATGAAAATTCATAGAGGAGGACACATTGAGTGTACCTGTTCTAGAGTTTTAAAAAGATTTAGGGTTCTATTTTAGGTAATGGAAAAATGTTTTATTGGAGAATTAGGTGATATCCATTGTTTTAATCATGCTTGAGAAAGAAATGGGTTTGTTTTAATATAATGATGTTATGTGATTCATCTCAACAGTAGTGTTTTTTGTTCCTCGGGGGTTGAGAAGATTTGGCTATTTTGTGGGGAATGTTATGAGGATTGTTTCATGATGGATTTTCTTTCTTCATCCCCAATAGTGGTGCCTTCTTGGTAGGTAATGTTTCCCTATATTGTTGTATTTCTCTTTTCAACTCGTATTATGTGATAAGACTTTTGAATTCCTGTTTGAGCTTAAAACCCTTTAATTTTTGTCCTTTTAAAGTGAATGACTTATCTTATCATCATTATTTGATTATTATCCCTTCAAAATGAGTGTAGGGATACCTATTTGTTCATTTGATATAACCCACCTAGTAAATCCTTGATTCATGATCCCTTTCAATGTTTTGTTGTTTTTAGTTTCAAACCTACACATAAATGCCTTTATAGATGGTAAGTGTAACCCATAACTCAATCCTAATGTTGAGATGGAGATGTGTTTTAGTGAAGGATTTTCTCTAACATTATTCATATCATTATATTACTCTCTCCTTGTGTCCTTTTTTGGTATAGGGGAGGGGTTTTTATTACCATGTCCATCCTATATACAATTCTTGGGCTCGGTGTGGTGTGGATTGGGTACAAGAAAATAGGTTATTATATATATTCATTATTTAGATCAATATATTCTTCCCTAATTCTAGGTTATATGGACCCTAGTTCAGTGAAAATTAATATTTTATGTTTTCATATAATTTTTTTTATTCTTGTATTAATTACTATTCCTATTTTGAATTAGATTCTTGTATGACATGGGTTGTACTAATGGATTTTTCTATGATGTGACTATGTACTGGTGTGATTACATCTCTCCAAAGTATTTTTATCATACTATTTATATATTTTATGGAATTTATCATATGAAGAGATGGTATACATTACATATCACAAATCATTATATTATGACACATTTTAAAACCATGTATGTTAGTTAGTAACACGCAAATAGGAGAATATCATGGTATGGTGGATGGGTTCCTTTAATTTCTATACTTTTGGATACTCTATTTGATTTTGTTTCATGTAATGATTGAAAATTTTTATGTAACATTTATATGAAAATATTTAACGTAATGGAATTTAATTGTGTAAAATTGTAAAGAGGATGTTAGCATACTACTTGAAAATAATGTTTTCCAAAAAAACATAGAAAGTTTTAAATCGAGATAAAGTGGATACTTAAAAACCTCATGCTTTTTTTTAAATTAATTTCATATGTTAAATATATTTTCTCCATGTTTTTTAATTTTTTTATACTAATTTAAATTTTATAAATGGCATGGTAGAGTTATGTGAGTTGAATTAAAATAAATTGTTGAAATCATGTCATTTTCCTATGTATGTGAACTATCATGGGACTCATGTTAAATATGTTTTTTTTTTGGAAAAGGAAGTTATAATTTGAGTATGTCAAACATGGATATTTTATTCATTATGTATAACAATATTTAATTATTCCCTCTTTGAAATATTTATTTTCTGACAACACGTTTTCTTAAATAAAAAAATTGTAATACTTCCATGAAACTTGTATTTATTTTAGAAGGAGTTTTGAAATTTTATTGAAAACATTTTCTAAAAGAATATTCCGATAAATACCTTTTTATGAGAAATATTTAAAGTGTTTTTATTTGAATATTTCTTAGCCTTCAAGATTATAAACACAATAAACTTGGTGAAATGTTTTTTCATTTGCATATTTGTGAAATTTAAAAAAATTTAATGTCAAATGTTTTTTTACAAGTCTAGAAAGTAAGGAATACTTTTAAAAACATTTTTTTGTTTTGAAATCCCTAACAACCATGATTTAATTAAATTTTTTATGTAGTATATATAAATTTATTGACAAATTATTTTAAAATCATGATAATATACACTTTATCATGAAATTTAAAGAATGATATATCTCTAATGTTAGGGACAAAATGTACTAGAATGATAAATGGAAATAGTTCATGTATAGATTTTCCTTTGAATTAATAACTAAGTGAAGTTTTTTAAAAGTTGGTGATAAAGGTGTTTTCTCTCAAATGAAGTTATGTGACCTTTTTTAATAAATTTGATGTGTTTTTAATATGTTCCTTGTAAAGTGTTCTTTTAATATTATATTTTTTCAGTTAAATATGAATTTCTTATTGGTATTGTCTGGATATCTTTTTTTTATTTTAAGTGATTATGTGACCTTGCTTTGGAATGAGATTCACTTATATATGCTCAATATTCTAGTTTTTTTAATGATTTATCTTTTTACAATAATTATTTTACCTCGTGTTGATATATGAGATGAAATTTCCTCATGATGGAATGTTTTATTAATGTATTTTCTTCTGTTTAAAAGGTATCTCTCTTGGGAGATTTTTTTAAAAAAAAATTTCAGCAATACACTTTTTTCTTCTACTGTTTGATGTGTTCCCAAATAGTGAGATCCTTTAGAGGTATCTTTCATGGTGGTTAGATTCTTTCCCATTATTTTTCACTCCATTCATGTTTTTTTTCAATTCTCTAGGATGATAATTTTTTGTGAGGTACCTAATATAATGGTTCAGATTTTCCTAAAGAATTCCCTTATTTTTTTGAGGTGTCTGGTGGTTTTTGATATATTTTATCAATTTTGAAGTTATTTTAAAAATTATCTTTTAATTTATAAAGTGTTTTTAAAATGGTTTTAAAAATTATGGATGTAATTTCAATGTTTTAAATATTTATTTGGAATTTGTTTTTTAACTTTATAATGTGATTTTAATTGTTTTGCGGATTTTAAAAGGGGTGATAAAGGTTTTTCATAACTAATTATATGTTTTTGTAAAATTAAAATTCAATATTTTTAAGTTAATTCCAATTCTTATGTAGGATCATACTTTTTTGTAATGGAACATTTATTTTTAAATGGGTGTGTAAGGGTACAGTATGTTTTCTACTAACTATGTCAGGGTGATAACAAAATACCCTAATTTAATACTTATAATAGCACTATGTAAGAGTAAAACAAGTTACCCTTATATAAACCACCTAAAATGAATATGGTTAAAGTAGAATTTTTAAATAATTCATAAGGGTAAGCTCAAGCTACCATTAAATGAGACCTTTAATGGAATTTAATAAGGATAAAACAAGTTAGACTTATACAGACCACTTACAATGTGTATGGGTGAGGTGGAATTTACCACCCACCATGTGTATGTGTAAGGCTAAATTTTTAAACTTTTTGTAATGGTAATATTAATCTACCATTTTGTGTGCCCTTCCATAATGTTGTGTAAGGGTAAAACAAGTTACCCTTACAAATACACACTAACATGAGTATCATTATCGTTTTTACCATTATTTTTTACTTTTATTATTTCTATTAAACCTATAACTCCCCAACACTTTTTAAATTTTTTAAATTCATAAAATAAATGAATTAATTACTTTTCACTTTAGATGATTTTAATCAATCTGTAATTAAGTTATATTCCTTAAACAAATATTTTTAAAAATTAAATAGTGGTTTCATCACTACTTTTTCTGAATACATATTGCTAATATTTTGAAATACTTGAACCATATTCCCTTTATTTTTTCTTAATTTTTCTCTCATTCAGATAGACCCAAGACCCTTTCTTCAATTCGATGAGATTCATCAGATTTTCTAGACACCTCCTGTGTAATGTTTTGGAGATTATTAACCATATTTATTTTCAATTCCTTGGATATAGCATGTTTTCGAGTGAAAACAACAAGTAAGTGATTTTAAATTTCTCTATTTTTTATATTGTGAAAGTTTGAAATAAATATTAATTAATCTATTCAATTTAGATAGGTTTAATTGACAATAATTTGATAAAATATGAAAAATAATATCATGAGTAATGAATATTTGATAATCTGTAAATTATAAAAAGGAGGAAAAATTACATGTCATGTAATTATATTAATTAAATATAATTAATTCCATAATTTTAAATGGAAGACTAGTTTATATAGCTGAATGCTTTATTAATAATATAATTCCATTGATTTGTTATTTCAATCAATGAAATAAAAATTTTAACTATTTTGTATAATGTTGTACCTATTATTATTTAATTTCTATAATTGAATTTGAAATAATATGTTTCTCAAGGATAAAAAAATCTATCTTAGAATCTAGAAATTCGTTATTCCAATAAATATTGTTGATAGTAATTTTAAAAATGGTGGATGATGACTTATAACATGAAGTATATAATAATGTTTGATAATATACAATATTATTGATGGATGGAGGAAACAATTATTTTCATTAAGTATATTAAAGATAATTGTTCTGGAATTATTGAATAGATAGAAACAAATAATGGTATATTTTTGTGTTAAACTACTTAAATAATATTGATGAGAATTATTTCATAATTTTGTATATAAGAAATTAAAATGGATATTTTGACGTATGAAATATTTTTATTCTTTTTATAAAGAATATTATTGAATGATTATAACTTTAATAATTCCTAGAGATGAGAATAAAATGTTTGTAACAAACACTTGAAACAAAAATATTATCGCATACTGGAATTTTTATATTCATTTCTTGATATATTTTGGATGTTTGATTGCATGATTTTGGTATAAATTTATTACCTTTGATATTTAAAAGATATTTATAGTTGTTAATCATGGATAAAATTCTTGTATATTAAAAAACATAAAGTTGGTAACGCTCTGTTTAAAAAAATGAGGCATATTGACCTGATTATCACATATATTGAGGATATATTTTGAAAATCAGCATAAGGAGGAATTCAAAATCAAATAGATAATATTTATTCTAGGAAATTTATATGTTTATATCATCAAATATTGATTATTAAATAAATCGATTAATTAAATTATATTATAAAAAATTATTTATTGGTTAAATCATTTATTTGGGTCTGTGTGAGCTCAATATTATTTGATAAAGGTTGGAATTAATTATTATTGATTTTCAATAGTTTTGTGGAATTATTTATCAAATAAAACATTTAAGATATATTTATGGTCTACGGATTTATATATTTATTATGATTGAATAATAACCTTGTTCGGTTGGAATAATATATGGGGATACCCGAGCCTGTGATGGTGGCATGGGGTGCTATTTATGGTGATAGTATGGGTGGGGGTTCTCAAGGCTATAATGGTGGCACAGGTTTCCAATGGTGATGATTTTTGTGGAATAGGGTTCATGTTTTGACGATGATGGTGTTGGCATGTGATTTCAGATGTATTACTATCTATATTGATGATGGGAAAGCAATTAGGAATGATATAATGGGTTGAATTTGGGCTTTCTCAATATTGTTGTGCTAAAAACAATAATCCCTTCTTCATAATGAATCTTATTTTTTAAAGGTTTATGGTCAATTGATATTTATATTTTTATTTTATAACTATGGGAATAATTTTGATGATATTCACTACGAACGAATATTTTATGTGGTAGCTTTGTATGAGTCCTAGATTCTACAGAATTTTATGAAATTCTAATTGAAGAAATGAAATATTAGGGCGGGTTCATGATTATTTCACTATGATGATGAAATATTTGAGAATAAAATAAAATAAATAATAGTTCCATTAGAACTTGGATTAAATGATTAAATTGTTAATCATGAAAATAAAATGGAATAATTTTAATTAATTGATAATTAATTAATTGATTTTGTACTTGATGTTTTTTAGATTTTGATACCTAGACCCTAGCAGCGGTAGTTAGGAGTCTTCTGTGTCATTAGAAGTAAATGAGTTGAAGGATAAGCAGATTCCCATAGTGTGGTTGTGATACTTATATATATGTTGACTGTTCTATTATTTTATATGCCACCCCATCCATTTCAATAGGGAGACTAATACCTTGTGGACTCTTGGAGGGTGTTTTCCCTAATATCTCAGTTTATGTGGAATGGATGGATCACTACCCCCTCTACCCCACTATCATCTAGTAGTATTATTATTTCTATTATTCACAATGGTATCTTTCTCCATATATGTGAGTAGAGGGATATAATGTATTGTGGTTATTTCACATGCACATATATCTAGATATAATATTCTAATGGTTATAAAACGTATGATGTATATAGTTTGTGATCACTTGAGGTATAATACATTACGTACATGTTTTGGTGGATCCTAGAAACAACTCAGTTAGTATATGGATATGTGGTTGGGATGATGGGATGATGTGATGAAAAGGGTGCATGATATTTTATCCCATGTTTTATTAGGCTCTCTTACTTTAGCTTAGGTATATTTGTGTTAGATTTTAGAGAGGGAGAGATGTCTCAAGACTTGAAAAGTTTGTGTAGAGAAGGAAACTAGTGGGGAAGTGTTATTGGGTAACATAATTTGATATTATATTAGATATTATATGATTACGTTTATGTGATACTTGGTGAGTGATCCATGATGAGGATGGGAAAAGGAATATTGAACATGTTTAGGGGATGAATTGGATTCATTTGTTTACTCAATGGGATTTATTATGATTCTTGAAAATTTCTAATGAGAGGATTCAAGGAGGATATTACAAGTATAAATCTTATACACACCCTATGTATATATAAACAATATTTTAGGTCAAAAGGGGCTAGTTTGTTATTGATCTCGACCTTTCTAGTTCACGGAGTTATTCAAGAGCTACTGGATCATCATAGTTGTTGCCTAGGATTTATTCTAGTGTTTTCATTTGATTAAGTTTTATTTCATTAAATTCATATCATGTATTGGGATTTCTTCTTATTTTTTATGAGCTTGATTAGTTCGTGGTTGTTCTAATATTATCTCTTACATTTAAAATCTTTGAGGGTGACAGTTAGGTGATTATTCAAATTTTATCACTTTCTTTTCAAATATCATAGTCTAATGAATCCCATCAATTTGTATGTTATACCCTTTGTGCTAATCTCTGACTTGTGTCCTATTGGTGGCGGGTTTTGGGCATCATTATCTCAATCCTCTCATTGTTAGCCTAGGAGTGGTATATTTGGGGGAGGGGATCATGAAAATTTTTCTAAATTAGCTCTCCCCATTTTATAAGAAAATTTTATATATACTTTAAGGAATAATAGTAGGATCTAATTTAAATTTTTCACATCACTCAAACTTTATTTGACTACCTTCACACACACTAAAAGATATATGTCAACAATATTTATATAAACTTCCTAAAATCACTAATTTAATGATATCATAAAATATTCCTTAAATCATAGATATAATTATGAATGTAGAAATAAAATCATATCATCATCAATTTTATAACATTATAATTTTTTTTAAAAATCTCCTCAAACCTCTTCATGGGGTATAAACATAAATACAGTTCTGTCGAATATGTCTGCATAAGAATTTCATTGTCTAATAAAAATTTTCGGCTCCACCTTAAACATTCTACATTTGGTGGACACAAAAAAATACTTTATATTAAATATAAGTTCATCTTCTCCTATTTTTTTATGAACCATTTTACTTAAGGACTCATAGAAGTTTTTCTGGCTTGATATGTCTGATAAGATGGTATATCTCTATCTGGTACAACTTCTTTGGTCTTTCTTGTGTTTGATCATCACCTAAATTTTCTACTAGAAAAAATTATATTTTTTCAAATAACATAAAAATTATCTTCTTGATGACATCGAGGTTCTCTATCAATATAACTTCATATACATTTATGTTCATTATAATTTCCAAGATTTCTCTTCCTTGTACAACTTCATCATTCTATAACTTCAACTTTGCACAAATTTTCTCTGTCTACTAAATAGAATCTATTGTACATCATAATATTGAATTTTATCAGAAATTAAAACAAAAACATTATAAAATATCAACTTCATTCCATAAAATTTCATTTGGTGGACTTTTTCTATTATCCTCACATGATTTCATCTGTCTGATCATTCTATATTTCATATAATTGTTTTGGTAACAATAATTATGATATCATCCCAGAGAAATCATATTTTTATAATCTTTCCCTATGAAAAAAATCATCTATAATCATGAATATATTAATTATATTAAGTAATTTCAAGATTTAAAAATCATTTTCAGACTCAATAATGTTATAATAAACTAGGAAAAAAAATTTGTCACAAGATTCTCCAAGTAAATTCCTCTACCAACACATATTGAAATATTGAAAAAAAATGAAACCAAACCATCTTGAGAACTAAATTTATATTGGAATTTCTGTTGAAATAAGATTTATAAATCATCAACCACTATTTCATCACATGTTTTAAACATGTTACAATCATTTTAATACATAATTTTTACATTTTACCATTTTAGATTTTAACATGGAAACTAGTTTTTAACCAAGTACCTTATATTTTATTAAAAATATAAGTTCACCCTTATGATAAAAATTTTTATGTTAAAAACACAAATGGAAGTTTAATTCAATTTGTAGATAATATATAATTAACTATTAAATTAAAACATTTAATAAATAGAAAAACTATTTTGTATAAAAATGTTACTTTTACCATTAAGTGTTATTAAAATCATTTAGTATTGATTACAAATTGAAAATATGATAATTTATTTCTTTATTGGATTAAAAAAGTATGTTAAATATATAATTTTTATGTGTTTAATTTATCTTAATAGATAAAAATTACACAATATTAATAAACAATCCTCTAAAAAAATAATTTTACCTTTATCATGATCATTACCTTCAATCTTTGTTATCACACTTCCATGCCAAAAATTGAAGTTAACCTTATTAAATAACATGATAATTTGGTTATAAAATATTAAATCCAGTTTTTTTATTTCTAAAATTGATGAAAATTAATTTTTAATATAAGCGAATAAACACATTTTATAGAGTAAAATATTATTTAAGTTTCTAAAACATTACATGTAGATGTAATAAATTCAAAATAATATATTTAAATGATTTATTTTTCTTTATAAATATATATATTTTTATATAGAACATATTTCAATGAATTTAAGTCATCCTTGTGTTAAGATAATTTCATAAAATGGTAGTTTTTACAATATCGATATATTTTCACTATTCACCTAAATTTCAATAATTTTAGAAAAAACAAAAAAAACTTATCTTAAGATAATATTGATGTACTGAATCTAAAAATGAATTATTATTTTTTAATTGAAGTAGTAAATTTATAAATTTATCTTTTAAAAAAATATAATATACGGAGGGAAACATCTTTTATTGAAAAATCTTCATTTTAAAACATTAAGTGTTCTTAATCCTATTTTATATGATTTTCTAATTAATTAATATTATTTTTTCTACCATATATTTTATTATTTTTATTATTTTCTTCTCTAATATGTAATGGATCCTTTTAGTTGAGGGTTTCATGTACAATAAGATATTAAAATAATATTTTTTTAAGGAAAATACAAATTGAAAATTTGGATCAGTACAACCCCCGCCCCAAAATAAATTATGTCCTCTATGTTTTAATTATCACATAATAAAAAATATCTAAGAGAATACATAATGTATAAATGGATTAAACTGATAGCATTAATAACATAATGAATTCTAGGAAACTCACTTATAGGTATATGTCTATATTGAGTTTTTTCCAACCATTTAAGAAAAACTCCTCTCACGGTTTAGTGTTAAGACCAATTTTATTTATCATTGAGTTCATAGTAATAATTTAGTGATAAATTATCAAAGGTTAGATGAAATATGAATGCTTATTTTGTTAAATAGTATTCATTAAGATGTATATGAATGAACATACCACGCACATCCATCTCTCATCACATGTGCTTATTCAACATGGCAGTGACAATGGGAGGTTGAGTTTGAACAATGAAGTAAATAAATAATTCTTGTAAATACCCAACCCTAGTAGCCCAAATTCAGTTGTTACTTTATTACATTTGTACTAGATACAACTGATTTTATTACATAGGATTTAATAGTTTTTTAGTCTTGGAAAACTAAATACATGCTTTGATTTCAATTTAAATTTGAAAACTTAAAATTCAACAAATTTTTTCCATATTGAACACCATTATTCCATTAAGAATATCCATGCATATTAGTCATAATATACATCCTGGATTCTTAGGAAAAATAAACATAAAAAATGGGTGATCTTAGAAGCCCAGTAAGGGTATGCGTATAGAGGAAGATACCATGAATGATTAAGTAATAATAAATATGTAAAGGTAAATATATAAAACTCATGTAATTTAATGAATAACTTGGTCATAAATAATAATATGGAAGGAATTTTAGCACCCCTAGTTTTATGTACAGGACCCTTTATTTATAAATTTTAATTATATATTGTTGTTTGGTTAAGTTTTCAGAGTTCGGGAGGATATTTGTCCCGTTTTTTATGCTTTTATGAAGGTAAACAGTTTGAGAATGGTTTGTAGAAATCATTATTCACCTACCTAGAAATCATGAAACTAAAATAGAGGGCACTGGGTAGGTGTAATATTTGAAAAAACACTATGGCTACATAGGTGCACTGTTCACGACACTAATAACTGTACACCCTAACCATTCACCATGTAAAATTAAATCAGAAAACTATGGATCTAAAATTATTTACCTACTAGACCACTCTTTTCCCCCTAAAAAGTCACTACTCAAATTTTTCTTCCTTCCAATTACTGAGTGTCCGTTTCTTTTGATCCCGTAGTGATTTTTATGTGTATCGAAGAGACTTGGAGGATTGGATTCATCTGTAAGTTCTCGTTATTCATCATTTTCTTTATATTTATTATTCCTACCTCTCTTGGAATAATTTTTATAGTTTTTTAGGATAGGTCCATGTTTTTCTATGTAAATCATGATGATAAATGATTTTTTTATTAAAGGGAATGAGATTTAAGGAAGTTTTTAGAAGTCTCAAGATGAGTTTTTATGTTGTTTTTTCATTATTCACTTTCACCTAAGATTGAGAAATAGGTGAACTCTCTCTCAAATTATATTTATTAGAACATAAATTATTGATTTCAAATTTATTTAATTGCTTAAAATTATTTTGGAAACAAATGTGTGATTTGATTAAAATTCTAGTTTGAATTATGGTTTTATAAATCTTCATAATTTGATGAATTTTTAGAAAAACATGTTGTTTGTAATTTTTAAATGATGATTTTTAAATTATGGTTGATTTAATACAAGTAAATTGTTTATGGAGATACATTGAATGTGAATAAATTATTTTATTAAAATAGATTGGTACGATTTAGGTGTAATGGTTGGCATGAGTTGAATGGGATGGATAATTGTTGTGAAGTACCACCATCAAAGGGACAGAGTATGGATGTGAAGTTCCAACACCAATGGTAACACCAATATTTTGTGTGTGTCTATGTATTATGGTAGTGTGTAGACTTTAAAATTAATATTCCAAATCACAATGATGAAATTTTTTAATGTATATATAAATGTAATCCTTGAAAAATTCTTTTAAAATATTTTTTGATTTTTTCCATTGAAAACCATTTTTGTTGGATATAAAATATTTATATTTATTTTAACATATTTTATAAAATTTACTTATAGGTTTTTCCTAGTCACATGAGTTGGTGTGTCGTTGGGGAAATCCTACTAAGCTTCATACTCACCCCATGATTGGGAAATATGGTGGGTTTTTTATATTATATATTGACACATAGGTAAAGGAAAGTTATAGCACCTATTTAGAGATTCTTCTTGATACCTTGGGTGAGGCATTTGGATTTGGATCTTAGAGTAGTTTGGGATTTTTTAGTTGATGTATTTTGTGTCTTTGGTCTTTTTTGTCTTTGTACTCTTTTAGTTACGTCACTTGGTTTCTTCATATACTCTAATATTGTCCATTCGTTTAGTTTTGTACTGCCTATTTTCATACTCATACATAATATAGAGTTTTTATTGTTTATGGTTATCTTATATTGGTTGTTTATCATTTAATGCATAATCATTCCCCAGTTGTTTATGAATACCTTGGAATTTGTTGTCAGCCTTTGGTTTCTTGCGGATGTCACCTAAGTCCAATAACACATCTGCCACTTCTCAAGATAGTGGGTGAGGGGTGAGATGTTATATATGGTAACATTTTTTCCAATCCTTCATATAGAATTAGTTTCAATTTTTCTATTGGGATGCTATTAATGAGTAGGATTGTCAAAACGTGAATTGTAGAGCAAAAAAAGTAATACCCGACCTATTTATATTGTACTTCATGTTACTAGGGATTTGGGTACATGAGTTTTTTGAGACACATCATGGAGTTGTGACCTCGACATCATGGTTTTAGTAGATGAGAAGAAGACATGCAATGATAGTAATCACTTTCCAATATGAATTCATTAGTCATTATTGATTTAATTATCTATAATTTAGGGAAAAGGTGTTCATTTTTTAAAATGGTTGAAAATAGTTTGATTTCTAAAAAAATAGTGGTGGACCTTTTAAAAATGGTTTGAAAGTGGAAATTAATTAATTTTGAAAATACTTACTGTAATATGTGTGATGTGGTAAATTTGAAACTATTAGGCCTTCAGTTACTAGATATTGAGACTAAATGCAATTTTTTGGTCATGGTGAATGGAACCAGATATGAATTTTAGAAACCAACTATAATAGGATGCAGAGAATGTGTTTTCACCTGATCCATGGATGAACCAAACGTTTTTTCATTGAAATATCCATGAACTCCAAGACGTTGATTTAATTAATAGAAGGGATGAAACAAGGAAAGTGCATCATTTGTTTCAGTTTCAAAAGAATAATCCAGCCATATTTTGGAGAGATTCAGAACTGGTGAAGACAATAGTGTTGTTAAATTGGATGAATCAAACCTTCGATTCCCTTTTCACATGAGTTGACCTGAAGGTGAAGTTAATAACTTACATTATGGATGATCTTTCATGCTAAATGGTGGGATTTAGTAGTTCTGGCTAAACTAGACAAAGGCATAACATGGGAGGGTTTCTAATAATTTTTTAACAAATAATTATATCCTCATAATTTCCAGATTAAAAGAACATTAGATTTATTCCGTTTGAATGAATATAACCTCATAGTGATAGAGTATGTTGCTAAATTTATAAATTTAGTCCACTTTCCACCAAAATTTGATATAATTTCATCCTTGATGAAATTCATTTTTGAATTAGGGTTTAGGTCATAGATTCTCTCAAAGATTTATCATGGTTTGTTTATTGGATTATAGAAAGATGGTCAATAGAGCAACAATGAAATAAAGGTATATCTTAGGTAATATTGTAGGAGGAAGAATGTTGATACCTATGGGATATGGTGGTAAATATAATGGGGATAATAAGTGCAAGAGGGGCACCTATTTCCAATGTGGTGGTATGACTCAAAATCAAATGGCAATATTAGTGAATCTTACTCATTAACCGAAGAGTAAGCCTGGTTTTTTTCAATGTTGTTCTCTTGACCATAAGAATTAAGATTGTATAATACCACATAGATCATGTCAAAATTACAACCAGATAGGAAATCTTCAGTTCTATTGTCATGGTGATCCATGGTCATGTCCAAGAGACATGTCTCATTCTTATCAGGAATCGTATGCTTCAATGGGATGAGTGAAACTGAATAGATCTCATCAATAGAACTGAGGAAGCCATGGGGATTCTAGTAATACCATGTCTCCTCAACCAGTGCAATACAGATAGGGTAATAAAGAGAAAAGTGCAGTGAGTGGTTAATCTTCTGAAGCTGATAAAATGATCGTTGATGATCAATATGGACCTTAAATAGTGAGAGGTATGATTATTTTTAATTATAACCTTATAAAAGATTTTTTTGATATAGGTTTATCCCATTAATTTATTTCTTCTTATACTATTAATCTCCTAGGTTTTCCCTTTGAGATGATGAATTATATTTTGAAACTTCAAAATCCTCTTAGAAAAAATAATATTGATACTTTATGTGAAAAGAATATTATATAACTACCAAGGGGATGAATTGATTTGGGACATCTCGGTGCTTGTTATAGATGTCTATAACTTAATTATGGTCATAGATTGGTTGATAATATTCAAGTATCACATTTATTGTTATACCTGAAGGGTTTATTTTTTGACTAATTATGGAATCAAGCATCTCTTTAGAAGATATTGGAATGCAAAGGCCAGTGGATAGAGGTTGTTTGATCCATCAGTTGAAACTATCTCATACCAGTTGGTAGCCTTGACATTGGAATCTATAGAAAAGATTGAGAATAGTGGTTTTCTAATAATTTTTTATTAGTTTCCTAAGGATTTTACTGATAAGTTATCAGTGTTTACACCCACAGGAGAAGTGTATTTTATGATAGATATCTTATCGGGGTTCATTCTTATATCACCTTCATCTTATCAGATAGAACCAAAAAAATAAATGGAATTGAAATTCCATTTGGAAGAGTTAGTAATAAGTGGGCTCATTTGGACTTGTATGTCATTGTGGGTAGCACCAACTCTTTTGGTGAAAAAAGAAGGATGTAAATCTTAAGATTTGTGTGGATTATCATAATCTTAATAAAGTTATTATAAATAATAAATATCCCCTTCTATGAATTCATGATCTATTTGATCAATTAATGGGAGCCTAATGGTTCTCTAAAATTTAATTTCATTTAGGATAACACTAACATTGGTTTCTTAAGGAGAATATTTGGAAGATAGATTTTGGGATTAGATATGGTCATTATGAGTATGTGGTTACACCTTCTAGTATTAAGGATAAAATAGAAAACTTTATGGAATTGTTGAATCAGATATTTCAAAGGTATCTGAATTCTTTTGTGATGGTTTTTATGGATGGAATACTATTGTATTCTAAGAAAGAGGTTAAGCATGAACAACACATTGAAATAGTTTTGGGTGTCTTATGAGATCATCTTATGTATGCCAAAAGTGTAATTTTTATATACAAGAGGTATATTTTCTTGTCTATTTTATCTCTAAAAAAGGTGTTTCTATGGATTCAGAAAAGATATAGGTTGGGATATCTTGGAATCCTACAAAAAATGTCTTTGATATACGTAGTTTATTTTTCCTAGCCAGTTATTACCGATGTTTTATAATTTTTTTCATGACTAGATTCACAAATGATAGCATTGAGAAGGAAAAATGATCCAATTCAATGGAATGATAAATGTTATAAATCTTGTCAAGAGCTTAATTTTTTCCTTACATCAGCATAGATCATGATATCTCTAGAATTATTACTAGGATATGTGGTGTATTATGTTACATTAGGAAAGTGATGGGGTGTGTTCTCATGAAAATAGATCATGTCATTTCTTGTGGCTCATGTTAGTGATGGTTTAATGAGTACAACATCTCAAAAAATGGTTTGGAATTATCTATTGTAGTCTATGCTTTAAATACTCAACATCATAAACTCTTTGGTGAGAAATGTATGGAGTATATTGATCATAATATATTGAAACATATTTTTTCACAAATATATATGAATATGAGACAAATAATATGGATGAAGTATCATAAAATGTATGACTTGACTTAATGTGTACATCAGGTAAAGGAAACTCTATGGAAGATGAATTAAGAATAATTTCATATATTCAATTGGTGAAATAGGATTATAGCTGATATCGTTGATGGCCCAAATGAACCTAGATTTTAAAGACTAATGTAGTGTTTTGGTTTTATTTCAGATTTCTTTTATTCCATATTTTAATGAGATGGTTAAATAGGAAAATACATTTGATTCAGAGTTTGTTTCCATGAGGTCAAAACTCAATGTTGGTGGACCATTGAGGAATGGAAGCATAAAATTGGATCAGTATTATGTTTTAAAGATCAGATGGGTATGCCTATGGATTTTCAAGAACAAATTCTTCATGATTACCACCATTCAATATGGGTTTTTCATCCTAGAATATAACAGATGTATAAGGCATTGAAATAAACAATTTGGTAGGTTGAACTGAAAATAAAAGTGGCTGAGTTTGTTCTAATATGCCTCAGTTTCTACAAAGTTAAGGTAGAGAACCAATTTCCATCATTCATGTTACAGTCTTTAGAAACTCCCTTGTGTAAATGGGATAAAAAACTATGTACATTTTAACTGGTCTACCAAGGAATATTTGGAAACATGATTTCATACGGTGATAGTGGATAGGATCCAAAAGTTGTTATATTTAATCCCTATTCATGAATAAAATATGGTGGAAGACTTATAAAAGATATATATCTGATAAGTGGAAAAAGGCATGGAATACCAATTTTATAGTATCATACCAAGATATGAGGTTCCCATATTGTTTTGGGAGGTCCTTATAGAAAAGCCTTTGGACTTAGTTGAATATGATCATGGAATCTCATCCTCAAATTGATGGAAAATTTTAAAGGATGATAAAAATGTTAGAATACATGCTTAGTGATTTTTTAATGGATTTTCTTGGCTCATGGGGGTCGCACATATCATTAGTGGAGTTATCATACAATAAAAATTATCAATCCTTGATAAATATGGTTCCTTTTGAAGAATTATATGGGAATCTTTTTTGTTATCTAATTTATTGGGTGGAACTAGGTTATAATTCACTGGTTGGACCAAGACTTGTATAAGATAAATTAGAAGAAAAAAAATTGGTTATGTAGAGTATGGAGATGGATTAGAGTCATCAGAAATAGTATCCATATCATCATCTAAGACTATTATCATTTTAGGTGAGTGATCATGTGTTTTTGAGAATCTATCCCATTTTTTCTATCGTCATTTTTTAAACTTGGGAATGTTTTATCCAAAATATATAGTCCCTTTTTATATACGTGAATGGGTTGGTGATGTGTAATATCGATTTAATTTTCTATAATGGTTTCACCTATGCATTATGGGTTTCATGTATCTCAATTGAGAAAGTATCAACCTAATTAACCATGTAGTTATATAGGATCACGTTGAAAAAGATCTAGAAGATAGGTTATATCATGTTTCAGTAAGGATTGTTGATAAGAATGATAAATTATTTTATGGTAAAATCATTGGTATACTGTTGGTTTTATGGGAACATGGATGGATTCAAGAAGAAACATGTGAGTCTGATAATTAAATACTGGAGTAATGGCTCAAACTCATTCATGAAAATGGATTTTTTATAATTAATGAGGATGGAAACTCCAATGGTAGGGATAATTTATCACCCCCTATTTCATATAATTGAACCTTTATTTATTCATTTTAATTAAATAATGTTATTGGGTTACGTTTATAGAGGTTTAGATGAGCTTTGGACTATTATTGAGTCTCTTCTAGAGGTTCACATTTTGATCCCAGTTAGTAAAAAACCATCATACTAAAACAATGGTAATTAGGTTGGAATAAAATTACATTTATGGTTTTCCCAAACCATAAGGATTATTATGAGAAATTGTGTAATACTAGAGAGTTTTTTATATCTCGGTTGGCACACTGTTTGTCTAATAGTGTGAAAAAAACATGCGAGATATGTTTAGAGGTAGTATATCAGGCATGGTTAGTGCATCGTTTCCCTAACTTTGTACACTTACCATTCATCATAAAAATTTATATCTCAAAATTATGGATCTAATCCAATTTACCTCCTCAACCAACCATTTTTTTAAATAGTTCATTACTCGAATTATCGTTCCTCCTAAGTCTAGGGAGACTATTTCTTTTGATCCAAGAGCGATTCCTAGGCCAATATATGTGTATTGGAGGCCCAGATTTGTTGCTAAGTTATCTTTATTCTTTGTTTCCATATATTTATTTGTCTTCCCTCTCTTATAAATGTGGATCTAGTAATTTGGGGATAAATCCATGATGTATTATTTCAATAATGATGGTATGGGATTATTTTTATTTAAGGGAATATTATCTAAGTACATCTTTAGAAGTTCCAATCTGGGTATTTGAAGTTGTTGTGTTGTTCTACATTTTCGCCTAATTTTGAGAGGTTAGTGGATTCTCTCCCAAATCCTCCTAATTAGAACTTGAAGGATTGATTTCAAATTGTTTTAATTCCATAAAATTGTTGTGGAAATCATAATGTGATTTTATTGAAATTGTCATTTGAATTATGGTTTTGGAAACAATGGTAATTGGATGACATTTTAGAAAAACCCATTGTTTATAATTTTAAATTGGTTGTTTTAAAATAATTCTTGGTTTTATTCAAGTAAAGTATTTGTTTAAATGATTTGAATGGGATGAATTTATTTTATTAAAATGGGTTGATATGATTTGGAATAATGGATAGACATGAGTTGGGTGGGATGTAAAATGGTCATGAAGTACCATCATGAAAGGGATGAAGTATGTACATGAAGTTCCACCATTAATGGTAACACTATGTTTGTGTGTGGATTTTGGTTTTGTGTCGACATGGTTGTTTATATTCCAAATCACAATGAAGAAATGTGTAAAATTCATCATTGATGTAATCCTTGAAAAATGGTTTTAAAATATATTTTTTTTATTTCATTCAAAGCTATTAGGGTTTGATATAAACTTTATTAAATTTACATTTATGTTTTTTTATAAAATGTTCTAACAAGATTTATCCTATTTTCATGAGTTGGGAAGCCATTAGGGAAATATTTCTATGTTTTATACCCACCCCCTACATGGGAACTATAGTGTGTTTATATATGTTATATATCAAGACATTGGAATAGGCAAGGTATCTTACTTCTTTAGTGATTCTAATTGATACCTTGGGGTAATATGGATTTGGATCTTTGAGTAGTTTGGGAGTTTCTATTTGATGTCATTTGTGTCTTTGGGTTTTTGTGGTCTTTTGTAACATCCTATGTATTTATAGAATAAAAAATTTTCATATCTATTAATATTTTTTAATTAAAAATTAATTTTCATTTAAATGGGACACTATGTACAATAGCATACTCAACACACAACAAGGGGTTTCTCCAAAATCTTACGTTGCACACAACACTGAGTTATACCAAAAAATAATACAACAATAATATTATTATTTTAAATAGTAGTTAATTCCTAGCCATTGTATTGGAAGGAATGAACATGATTAACTATATTATGATTTTATATATTTTTTAATTTTTTTTACGTTTATCTAGTGAATTTTAGTCACTTAAATGAGAATTAGTCCAATTTTAAGCATAAAATACTCTAAAATTTTTAAAAGGTCATTGTACCACATTTTGATGGAGAACCATTTTTAAAAATAGTTTTTCTCACTCAAATATATTCTATTTGATAAAGTAAACTTTTTATTTAGAATTAGGACATCAAAATTTACTTCGGTTGAAATGTTTCAATTTTTCTGGTAAAATCCATATTTTTATGAATAGTGGGAAATGCTACATTTTAATTCAAAACTACCTTTTCATATAATTTATTTATATAGTTGTATTTTCCTTTAAATTAGTTTTAAAGTGTAATTGGATTATGTTTTTATAATTTAATCAAATTATGGTTATTGGAAGTAATTTCACATTTGAATTTGACATAAATACATGTCAATATTTTGATAGTTTTAACTTTTTAAAACATGCTTTCTAGTTTTGACAAAGTGAATTAATTTTAAATAAATTATTGTAACTCCATTTTTTTGAATTTAGATAAATGGATTTCATATTTATAATCAGAAGGCCCAATTTTTTAAATAGCTACCTTTTATGTTTGTACATTATGAATAGTAACTTCAGTAATTATTTTTAATTTCCATGGTTAAAGGGTAAATCGGGTAAATAAGGGTAAAAATAATATTATAATAATATAAAACTACCTAACATGTCTCTTAATCCTATTGGATGAGATATTTCTAACCATGGGAATCCTTGTGTTGATTTTAGGACCACCATGGAGCAACTTGGGTGTGATAATGACCTTTTATAATATTTATTTTAAAGAGAAGGGAAATATAACATAAACATGTACCTCCCAACTAAAACAATTTTAATTTGGATTTCATAAATGATCAATTCAACTATAAATAATCATTATAATTCTAAAAATATTTTCTGTATCATGGTATTTTATTTATAATTTTTATACATTAAATAAATTTGTTTATTTATGACACAATGATGATGCAATGATTACCTTATTAATGAAATATTCAAATAAATGATATTATAAATATCAAAATAAATGTAATTTGAACATTTTAATTCCATAAAATAATTTTATGGTTTTTTTGGACATGTTATATTTTATTTCATGTATTTTGTTTTGATGAAATCAAGTTATTATTACTATAACAAAAATCAATTTCTAAATAGTTTCAAAATTGAAATAAATAAGTTTTTAAAAGAAATCCTATTTTATTAAATGATATAAAAGTAAAAAAATCTAATATTCATCCAATTTACTTATATAATGTTAAAATTTTCATTATTGATACACTTGTGTCTGTCTTGAAATTTTATAGTAACTATAGTAACCATATATTATGAAAATTCAAGAAGACATGGTAAGAGTTAATGTTTTTAACTAAGGGTTAAAGCTAAAAGATAAGGTTAATTTTGTGACCTAAACTTGTATAAACCCTATTGGTTGATTGGATTTCAAACCATACTCACATTATCCTCGAAATATAACACTTTGGAACTATTAAAATTCGAAAATAAATTTATAATAAAATAATATTTCAAGACTTTACTAAAGTGCCCCTCCTCCCTGTTATAAAAGGCCAACACTTCTACCCACTTACACATACCTCTCAAGCCTATTGTATCATCACACATCTACTAGAATAATCTCCCAACATCTCTATATTCATCCTAGAATCCTTACCTTGAACATAAATAATCTCAAAAAATCATTTTTTCTCAAATCAAAAGGAGTTACCTAATTTAGAGGTAACGTCTCCTCTCAAGATCCTTTCCATTATTTTCCAACACCAACCCCCTAACCTCTCATTTTTCCATTATTTTATAAAAAAAACGGTATCCTAAATATAAGAGGATTTTTTTATTAAAATGTTTCTACCTACACTTACACATACCTCCATATAATGGATATCTAATATACTCTTTCTATGTACGGTGAACTATAGCATCACGAAATGATGATTGTTCAATTTTCTCCTACCATCTCTCATGGTGTCCATTATGATGGAATAGTGTTTATATATTATATTTATTATATTTATATTTTCACTATGCTTTTGTAATTTTTATTTACAACATACCTTTATGCTTTCCATATTATGTAAATATTATAATTTCATTTGAGGAAGTGTGGACTACCGCCCCCTCAAAGTGATATGACTCATTAATTCCATACAAGGAACATATAAATGATAGAGTTAATGAAATTATATAACATATATAACAAATATATTATACTAAAATTATAATATACCTATGTATAATTTATTTTTCATTCTATTAATATGATAAAGAAATTAAAGTAGCTTTTATGTGTACGTACGGCCTACCGTCTCCATGAACAATGAATTTTATTTATTATATACAAATTTTATGGACTATTATAAATACATATATAATGGATATATATTATATTCAAATCATGAATATCAATCTAGAGATTATGGACTTATGACCATAGGACAATTTGTAATCATAACAACATCATTTTTGACTCGAGTACCGTATATAGACTAAACATCTGATATGAATTAAATCATTGAGTGATTTTTATAACATGGTAATAAGTGATATAAATGTAATAAAAACATTAAAAAGGCTATAAAAATTATAAATTAACTTAAGTTCATTATTCATGAATATAAAGAATAAACAAGACAAGTCTGACTCAAGGTAAGGGAACATCTTAATCCCATTTCTTTTATTTGGGTTAATGTTATACTTCTTGATTATGTCATTATTTGATTATGTGAGAAATAAATTTTGATATCCTATCTTTTATTTATAATTTATTTTTGTGTAATTCTAGTGAATACTCATAACCAATCAATTTTATTAACAAAGTGATATTTGTAAGGGACATATTAAATCAATCTCATTTCATTGAGTTAAATATCCATGTCATTGGTTTTGTTTTTTCAATAATATGTGTGAATGAACTTTTATTGTTTTAAACTTAATATATACTTATATTTTGTATATTTATATTTCTTACGCATAATTATTTCATTGATTTATCCTTATTCAAATGATACGATCTTTGTAAGGGACTTCGTCTCAATCTCATTTCCTTAGGGAAAATCATGATGTTATGCACCTTTATTTTTCTATAAGGTGTATATAAAACCTTTGACTTGGGATAACATGAATTATTATATTCTCATGATATTTATTGTTTTTTGTAATGTAATTTATTAATTATTTGTATTCAAGTGTCTCTTATGTGGTAAGGGAATTCTCAACATCTCTTTCTTTCATTCATGTTCTCTTTTATGTGTTATGTCTTTCAAGTTTCCATAACATGTTCTCATTTCAAGTATATTTTGTCCCTTTACTATATTACGAGTCTTTTAAGAATGGTTGAACCATGTTCTCTTTTTTTAATTTTTTCTAAAACCAAGTTTCATAGTCGTTATGCTGCATAATTTTGGTCTCATAATCTCACTCTTTTTCTCTAGAAATTCTATTATTTTATTTATGTGAATTCCCAAACCTATTTCATTTCTAGGTTTATTCATCAATACATAAAAATGATATATTTTAGTCTGTAATTGACATACATAAAACCCTCATTCCGTATACATGGGTTATAAATGACATAATGATCATGTTTTAAGCACTTTTTAAAACATCATGATTTTGATATGAAACCCATTTCTTTTATTCTATTTGGGTAATTAATGAAATATTTGATTATGAAATATTTGGATCACATGAAAGTAAATAAATATTAAATGGGCATCCTTATATCACTCCAATGCATTGTGTACTGAAATTAATCTCTAGAGATTCCTAGTTTTACGATACCTTGGTGAATAACCTTGGTAATCATTATGACACCTTGGGGATGAACCTTGGTGATATGACACCTTAAGGATGGACCATGGTGACATTATTATGAATTTATAAATAAAATTTTTTATCCACATATTCAACTTATGATACATGTTATTATTGTTAAGATATTCCTATTTATCATGCCTTTATGAAAGCCCACATGTGCTTATTTATATCTCTCAAGATCATATGTAAATTGTTTCCCTTATTGTCCCTGACTGAGATTTTTGTTCTCATCCAAAGTTTTTAAATATTTTTCCTATGTCTTAATATTGGTAAGGAAAAATAAGATGCTATGATGAATGTATTTTATGATTTTTCTTCAAACGAAACCATGTTCTTTTTAAAAGCTTCTTTTTAATGAAGAAAATGGATAATGAGTATAAGTATATACTTTGTAATAATAAAGTGGTTATATATGTTATTGAATAATTCTCTAAATATATAAACCATAAAATATCCTCAATGTTATTAAAATACAAATTATTGACTTAACTCAAGAATTAAGATCAGGTCTTTATAGTTGGAATCAGAGGTCAGTTTAGACAACTTTTGGGATTATGAGTTTTGGATAACCACCTGGTAAGTCTCTATGTCTATTATTTATGTTAAATCCTTGTTTTATAAACTTTTTTGATCAAGTAAAGTCGGTTAAAAATGGAAGGAGGAGGATCTCAAAAAAAATTTCTCTCTATTCCTGGTAACTTTCTTGTAATAATTATTGAAAGTCATGTTTGGATGATTGTGAAAATTTTTCTAACATACAACTCACTCAAAATCATTTGTTTGAGATATCAAAAACCTCAACTATACCTCGATAACATCATGGATCATGGGCTGTATTTAATCAAATCCTATTTTTTCAATATTCTCATATTTCCAAAAAAAGGTAAATATTCTGAAGGTATTTTCAAATATTTTACCTTATCAGAAGATTTTGAAGCATATTATGAATTTAAAGAAGGCGTTAAAAAAGGAGACCCTTCTGTAACCTATTTATAAATTTTTTTAATATATTATATCCACACATACTTCTGTTATTTTAAAATTACCATTGATTGAATGTTTCAACTCAAACATGGTCCTATTGTTTTATAAAAATCATGTTTTATCAGATGTTTTGAAATTATATGTCAAGTATGATTATTTTCCAAAACAATTTTTTTGTGAACACCCATATGACCCAAGTTATACAATGTATATTTGGATAAAGGAAGAAAATGATTTTTAATGATATCAAAATAATTGTTCCAATTCATGGACCATCTATCTATGTGAACAAAATGATGATGAAACTAGGTATACATCGTGATCAATGTAAGATGTTCTTTCTTTTTGGAATAGTTTTAATAAATCTTTTGGAGGTGAAAAAAATGTCAATATATATAATACTTCATGAATTAAAATGAGTTAGGATGTAAATGAGTGGTATAAGACAAAAATTAAGGTTAAAACATGTTATGGTCATTTTTGAGTTTTATAAAAAGAAACAACTCACAATATTGGTGACAACCTGTCACGTCCAGAAAATCCATAGGAATCGAACCCACAACTGAAAGAAGAAAAGGGTTCATCACTTACAATTGGCCTACGTGAAGTCCCTTGTTGCTATGAATTATTCTTTTTAGTTAAATGATTTTATGTATCAAGAATGAGTTTATTTTGAGAACATATTTTTAATTAAATTGATATCCTCAGTATAGGAAAAATATTTGGTGATTAAGTGATAAATATTATTTTGGGAGACATTCACTATTTTGGGAACACTATATGACTAAGTAAAATATAATAATATGGTATTTTATTTGGGGAGTACTGGTTGAAATTTATTTTGGAAGAATCTATGTTTTTATTTGGGAGTTATGGTTATTCAGATTATTTATGGAAATTATTAACTTAACTTAGAGAATTTGTGATTAGGGTAATTAATTTTTGGTATGAGAAATTAAGAATGACTAATTTTATTATGAGATATATGTTAAAATTTTTCTTGTAAGACTATGTGATCAAATCCTTCTGAATTTTTTGTTTCAATCTTATTTTGGATTATTTTGTGGAATTTTAAGGACATTTGTTTTTTGAATGGTCAATGTATAACATGGGTATAACTATTGAATTTTGGAGATTAAAAGTAGTCCTCCTTATAAAGGATTATTTTTTTGGGGGATTATCTGATATTGAACTAACCATTCTGGATTTGGATAACGATTCAATACAGGATAAATATATAGTTAATCTTTTGTGGATTATGTGATTCTTTAGAAGTTGATTCTAGTACTTCAGGTGTGACCAATTCATCTTGAATACTCATTCTTTGGAGAAAATATGAGTTTGTGGTATAAATTTATTAATGGATGAAACTATACTTGAAAAGTAAGTATGTTTCCTTGTGTTTTTATTCATACTCATAAATAAATTCCTCAACTTTATGAAAAGGACCTTAAAAGAAAAACATTGTCTATTTACTATTCCTACTGCAAAATAAAAGACCGTTTAGCCCATCATAATTTTTTGGTTTTCTGATTGTTAACATTCTCCTGATCATGTTTTTAATCACTCTCCATCAGAACTAGATTGTTAGTTTTTCTTTCATTTTAATTTTTTCTACTCGGAATCCTAGTATGTGTTATCACGGGTGACCTTTGTACTTTTATTTATTTCTTTTAAAGTGAACTTTTTGTTGAATCTTTTTTCCATTTGGTATTTTTAGTGAAATTTCTGAGACAAATTTTAAAATTGCGAGGACGTAATTTCCAAAAGGAAGTAATGATGTAAAATCCCAGGTATTTAAAGAATAGTGCATTTTCTTATCTATTAATATTTCTAAATTTAATAATAATTTTAGTTTGATTGGGACACTATGTATGATAGCGTACCTGACACGAAACAATGGGTTCTCTCTGAAATCTTACATTGCACACAACATTGAGTTATACTGAAAAAAATAAAATATTATTATTATATGAAATATCAATTAACCCATAATTTTTGTATTAGAGGGAATGAATATAATTAACTATATTAAGATTTTATATATTTTGAAAATGTTTTTACATTTATCCAATGAATTTTGAAGGCTTAAAATGAAAATGAATCCAATTTTAGGCATAAAATACTCTAATATTTTTAAAAGGTCATTTTACCACCTTTTGATGGTGAACCATTTTTAAAAAAATCACTTTTATATTTTCTATTTGATATAATAAACTTTATCTTTATAATAGGGACATCAAAATTTACTTCGGTTAAAATTTTGTAATTTTTTGGATAAAATCCATATTTTTATGAAGAGTGAAAAATACTATATTTCAATTCAAAACTGTCGTTTCATCTAATTTATTTATATAGATATATTTTTCTTTTAATTGTTTTTAAAGTGTGATTGAATTAATTTTTTATCATTTAATACAATTAGGTTCAATGAAAGTAATTTCTCATTTAAATTGCACATAAACACATATCAATCTTTTGACAGTTTTTACTTCTTAAAAACTTGCTTTATGATTTTGACAATAGGAATTAATTCTAAATTAACTACTGCAACTTTTGTGTTTTAAATTTGGAAAAATGGATTCCTTATTTGGAATCAGAAGGTCCCAATTATTTGAATAGTTACCTTTTTGGACATTATGAATAGTAACTTTAGTAATTATTTTTATTTACGATGGTTAAAGATAAATCAGGTAAATAAGGGTAAAATATAGTATTATAATATTATAAAACTACCTGAACACATTTCTTAATCCTATTGGATGAGATATGACCGACCATGGGCATCCTTCGGTCATTTTTAGGACCCCATGGAGCCACTTGGGTGTGATAATGACCTTTTATAATAATTATTTTAATGAAAAAGGGAAATATAACATAAACATGAATCTCCTAACTAAAAAAATTTTGATTTAGTTTATATAAATGAAATATTAGAAAATAAATAGTAATTATAAAGATAAAACTATTTCCTACATCACGGTATTTTTATTTATAATTTTTAGACATTAAATTAATAAATTTATTTATGACACAATGATGATGCAATGATTTTCTTATTATATAATTATTCAAAAATATTATATTATAAATATTAAAATAAATGTAATTTGAAAATTTTGATGTCATCCACAAATTTTATGGATGTTTATGACATGTTATATTTGAGTTAATTTATTTTTTTTGAATAAATCAAGTTTTTATGACTATAACATAAAAACAAATTCTAAATAGTGTCAAAATTGACATAAATAAGTTTTTAAAACAAATACTATTTTATTAAAGGATATAATAGTCCTTAAAATATAAAATTCTTCCAACTAACTTATATAATTTTAAAATTTTCATTAATTATCCACTTTTATTTCTCTTTTAATTTTATAGAAACTATATTAACTATATATTATCAAAATACAAGAAGACATGGTAAGAGTTAATGTTTTTAACTAAGGGTTAAAGCAAAAACGATAAGGTTGATTATGGGACCTAAACTTGTCTAAAACCTATTGGTTGAGAGTATTTGGACCCATAATCATATTATCCTTGAAATATAACACTTTTTAACGATTATAATTCAAATATAAATTTATAATAAAATAATATTTCAAGACATTCCTAATGTGTCTCTCCTCCCTCATATAAAAGGCCACCACTTCTACCCAATTACACAGACCTCTCAAGCCTCTTAGATCATCCATACTCTGCACACATAAGCAGCCAAAATCTCTAATTTTCCTCTATAATCATTACCTAGGGAATAATATAATTCAAGACATCTGTTTTTTTTTCAAAACAAAATGTGTTACCCAATTTAGAAGTAATGTCTCTTCTCAATCTCTTTTCCTTTATTTTAGTTCTCCAGCCACCTAACCTCTATTTTTCAATTATTTTATAAAAACACCAATATCCACAATATACTATTATGTTGTTATTCTATGTGTTATACCTACACTTACACACACCTCCATCTAATGGATATGGAACAAACTGTTTCTGTGTACGGTGAACTACTGCCTCATGAAACGATGATTGATCAATGTTCTCATACCACCTATCATGGTGGCCATTATAATGGAAAATTATTTATATATTTTATTTATATTTTAACTATTATTTTTTTATTTTTATGTAAAATTTACCTTTATTCTTTTCATAATGGGTAAATATGATATTTTCATTTGAGGAAGTGTGTACTACTTCCCCCTCAAAGTGATATGACTCGTTCATTCCATACATATAACATATAAAAGACGATGATAATGAACTTATATAACATATATAACATATATATTATACTATAATTATAATATACCAATTTATCATTTATTTTTCATTCCCTTAAAATGACAAAGAAATGAAAGTATTGTTCATGCGTACGTACGGTCTACCGTCTTCATGAATGGTGTATTTCATTTATTATATCCAAATTTTATGGAATGTTATAAATATATATATACTAGATATATATGATATTTAAATCATTAATATAATTATTTATATATTGGAATTATGTCCATATAGACAATTTATAATCATAACATGTTCATTTTTTACTCAAGCACTGAATATCGATTAAACATCTGATATGAACATAAATCACTATGTAATTGTCATAACATGGTAATAAGTGATATAGAAGTAAAAAAACATGAAATTGGTTCTAAAAAAAGTTTAAATTAACTTATGTTCATTATTCATTAATAGAAAGAATGAGCGAGACAAGTTGGACTCAAATTAAGGGAACTTCTCCACCCAATTTCCATTCTTTGGGAAAATCTTGTAGTTCTTTGTTATGTAATTCTATGATTATGTGTGAAATAAATTTTTATATAATATCTTTTATTTATAATTTATTTATGGTTATTTTTATTGAATACATGTAATCTATCTATTTTATTAACAAAATCATCTCTATAAGGGAAATCTTAACTCAATATCATTTCATTGAGTTAAATATCCATGTCATTGGTTTTTTTTCAATAATATGTGTCAATGGCCTATGATTTTTTAAAACATAATATCCAATTTTATTTTGTGTATTTATATTTTTCACGCATAATTATTTCATAGATTTATCCTTAATGTAATGATATGGTATCTGTAATGGACTTCGTCTCAATTTCCTTTTTTGGGGCATATCTTGATGTTATGCACCTTTATTTTCCTATATGGTATATATAAAACCCTTTGAATCATTATAAAATGAATTAGTATATTCTCGTGATATTTAAAGTTTTTTATAATGTAATCCCTTAATGATATGTATTCAAGTGTTTCTTATTTGGTAAGAGAATTCTCAACTTCTCTTTTTTCCATTCAAACTCTCTTTTATGTGGTATGTATTTCATGGTTCCATAAAAAGTTATTATTTCTAGTATATTCTATCCCTTTATTATATTATGTGTATTTTATGAATGGGTGACCCATTTCCCTTCTTTTTAATTTTTTCTAAAACCATGTTGCATAGTCATTATGCTGTAGAATTTTCGTCCCAAAATCTCTCTCTTTTTCTCAAGAAATTATCTTATTTTGTTTATGTGAATACCCAAACCTATTTCATTTCTAGGGGTATTCATAAACACATAAAAATTATATATTTTATTCTATAATTGACATACATAAAACCCATATTCCCTTTTCATGGGTTATAAATGACATAATTATCATGTTTTTAAGCACTTTTTAAAACGTCATGATTTTGATATGAAACACATTTATTTTATTATCTTTGGGTTATTTAGGAAATATTTTATTATGATATATGTGTATCATATGAAAATAAATACATATTAAGGGTGATACTTGATATCACTCTAATGCATTGGGTAAAGAAATTAATCTCTATAGATGAAAAGTTTTACGATACCTTGGTGAATAACCTTGGTAATTTTTATAACACCTTAGGGATGGACCTCAGTGATATGACACCTAGGGGATGGACCTTGGAGATATGGTTATGAATGTATAAATTAAATCATCTAGCCAGGTTTTCAATTTATGATCCAAGTTCTTACTGTTATGATATTCCTCTTTCTCTTTCCTTTATAAAAAGTCCTCATGTTCTTACTTATATCTCTGAAGATCACATGAAAACTATTTGCCAAGTTTTATCTTATGGAGCTTTTTTCTCTCATACAAATATTTTAAATTTTTTTCATAGGTTATAAGTTTATTAAGGACAAAGAAGATTATATGGTGAATGTATTTTAATATTACTCTTGAAATGAAACTGTGTTCCTTTTAAAAGTTTTTTTGAAGAAAATGGATAAATAGTAGAAGTGTCTACTTTGTAATAATAAAGTTGTTATATATAATATGTGGCATAATTCTCTAGATCTATAAACATAAAAATATCCTCAATTTTATTTAATGTAAAATTATTGTCTTAACTCAATAATTAAGATCGGGTATGTATATATTTGCACTCTTTTGGTTATGTCACATGGTTTCCTCACGTACTTTGATATTTTCCTTTGGCTTAGTTTTGTATTGTATTGTTTTTCATACTCATGAATTATATAGAGGTTTCATTTTTTATGGTTATATTGGTTTGGTTCTTTATTATTTATTATAAAACCATCCACCAATTGTTTATGAAGATCATTTCATTTATTTCTGTAAGAACCCTGTTCTTATTCTTGAGGTATGAGATTCTTCTTTTCTCTATTCCTTAAGTGTTTTTGACAAAATAAGGAAATGGGAGAAAATCCTAATTTTTGTGACTAAACGTCGTGTACTTTTTCACACGCCATGTACTTTAGTCGTGTGGAATGACTACACAAGTCGTTTAGTCCTATCGACGATGATGGGTGTAAATACCAACTACACGCCGTGTATAGGGTATTTACAGGTCGTGTATCCAATCGGCGGGTGAATTGTAAGGTGGTGAAGGTAGCTGCTAGCTTAACTACAGTACACGCCATGTACTCAAGAATTACATGTCGTGTACTCATGTCGACTGATGAACAGTGTCGTGGTGGAAAGAAGTCGTTGTTGGAACAGTTAAAAAATGGATAGTACACGATGTGTAATCAATAGTACATGCCATGTAGTCTGTTTTTTTTCTCTTAAAATGGGCAGTAGCCACCTATGTTCACAGAGAAGGCTCATAACTAGAGGAGAGATTAGGAGGATGGCTGGAGCTTTGGAGATCACCCGATCAAGCATCGGAAATCCGATTTCACCTTCATCGATCTCGTTGGAACCGTGCGGGGAAGCCCTCTGCTCCCCTTGATCTGTTCTTACTAATTCTTTCCTGAGGGGAAGTTATTTACGTTTGAACGGGAATTATTTTACCTCATATCTACGTCGTTCTTTGACGATTCGAGGAGCATCGTTCATGTATACCAATCAGGGGCGATTGAAGTAGGTGGTCTGGTGTTTAAATTCCAACTGTTGTGTGTTTTGTGTATCATTGTGCTACGAACCCATGTTCGGGGTGTCATGTGGTTGAGGCCATGGGTGTTAAAATACCTATAATTTTATAGGTAATTTATTCTAATTGTAAAACTACTGTTTGGGAATACTGCTTGGATCCAGGACCACCCCGGGGGTGCGTTCCTCTGTTTATCCATTTGGCCAGGATACCCAAGCGTATGCCTTTGTAATAATGATTATTGAAATTCCTTGAGAGGATTTGTATATGAATTTCTTGTTTATATGTTGGGCATGGCCCAGTTACTTGTTTAGCCTGAGGACAGTGATGTTATTAGCCTGTGGACAGTGCTCTGTTCAGCCTGAGGGCAACTTCTTTCGTGGCTGTGGGCGGTAGATTCTGTGCCTGTGGGCGACACTTCATATGCCTGAGGGAAATATTTGTTATACATGTGGGAAATTACCTGTGGGTTTTGATTCCGATTACCAGAGGTTAAGGGTTTGTGTGTCTGAGGACACTGACTGTTTACTTAGATAATTCATTGTGGTTATTTTCTTATATTGAATTATTAATAAATATTAAAATGGAAATATAACTGGTAAAGTTAGTTACTTTTGAGTACTTCTTAGTTGTTTCATTTCACTATTGTACATGTTGTTGCATATTTACACTTATAGTTGGGCACATGCCTTTGGTGGGTGCCTACTAGGATTTATTTCTCACACCATGTTTGGGTCATGTCTTCGGCCCAAACAGACTATGTTGATGCAGGTGTGGATAAGGGCAAGGGTCCCTATACAGGTACTTGATTGTGGTAGAGGAGTAGGAGAGCATGGGACTGAGCTTAGGCTTGCAATGATGCTGAGTTGTTATTGCACTATTTCATTTGGTTTTACTGTACCTTGTACTTTGAGCTGTATTGTATTGTACTGTATTATTGTGTAACAAGCTATGGCTATTTTACTAGAACTAGAGACATGTTGCATCATTATCTATATAACTGTTGGTTATCTTTTATTGTAGTTCTTCATTTTAGTTATGTATGTTTTACTTCTTCCGCTATTTTTGTGTGTTTTATCTTGTATTCTGCTGCGCTACACTTTGAAAAATGAGGGAATAGTTTCCCCACTATCATACCTTGGCCCTCGCTGCTAGTCAGCAGCCTCTGGCATTTGGGGAAATGCGCTTGAGGTCATGTGACCAACCGGGTTCAGGGCACCCGTGGAGTGGCACCCGGATCCGGGACGTTACAAAGTGGTATCAGAGGGTTTCATTTCATTGACTTACTATTTGTAGCCTTAGTCAGGGATAGGATAAAATGGTAGTTGGTAATAATCTGTTCCTAGGGGTACCTATCCCGTGTACAGGGAAAAGCTAGTCTACCTCGTGTGTTACAATTTTACCGATTTTGAAACTTTTACAGTTGATTTGATTTTCACTGTTGGGTGATGCACTTGTGATTTTGATGTTTATATTTCATCCATGGGTTATATTTAGTTGCAACCCAATGAGATGATGGTAGTCCATCTCATACATCATTTAGGAAAATGCTAGAAATCACATTCCATGCATAGTTCCATGCCATGTAGGCACATTAGAAATTTCATGTTGTTGTGATAGTTGTGCTAGAAAACCATGTTGTTGTGATACCTGCTTTGATAAATACCTTCTATGTGATAGGTTATTTTTGTATGATCCTATTGATAGGATGGTTGCCAAACATTGGTTTTTGGGGGGTATGGGCCCTCAATGACAGGAATTTGGTGGTTCATTGACTTGTTTACTTGTGTATGACATGTATAAGATGCCAAAATTTGATTCGCGGGGAGTATGAGCCCTCACGGACCGAAATTTGGCACTTAGGTGTTTTTTTCAGTATTTACTGGGTTCCGGAGTAGTTTCAGAGGCTTAATATCCATAAAACCCAGTATACATGTTGTGTAGTTCTATGGACACACACCGTGTGTTCTTCTATTCGGGAATAAATGAAAACTTTTTAAGTTCATGATGTGTAGTCTCTTCCTGTATCATATACCATGTGGGCGGGGACACGGGGAAGGGTATGGCTTAGAAAAAACACGTCGTGTACTAGATGTACACTCCGTGTAGTGTTGACCTGGAGTCTTCCTGTGTAACTAACAACATGGACAGAAGAGACCGTAAGACAAACACATTGTTTCCACTGTGGAACACGCCGTATAGTCTAACCTGGAGACCCGGTTGTGTAGCTAACAAACACAGGTCAGTGTTACCTCTTCTTTAACATGCCGTGTACCTATGGGACACGCCATGTAGTCCTTACCGATGGGAGACCGTGTGGAATTAGCCGTGTGGCTGGGGAAACGGGGTGGTGTACACGCTGTGTGTGGCTGTAATGCGTCGTGTGGTGTCATCTGAGTAGTCGACCATGTCATGAACAACATGGGTAGTTGGAGGTTAAGGCATAAATTCCATGTAGTTGTTAAACACTCTATGTAGTCTTGTTCAGAAGAGTTTTGTATGGCTAAGCCATGTAGAAGTACCCGGGCAGAGGAAGAAAAATCAGGGACACACTGTGTAGTTAATATACACGCCATGTAGTCTTGTTTTTCAAATCATGAAATTATTTCTTCCTATTATTCCCTTTTGGTCCCCTCATTTTCCTATCTTCGATAAACTTAAATCTAAGGTGTTTTTTGACCTTGTAGAGTAATACCGCTGTGAAAACCACACATTGTTTTCCAAGAGAGAAGCAACGATTATACTCCAGAGATGGTAAGCCAAGGGCTACCAGTGGATCCTCCAGTAGAGCCAGATGCGGCGCCATCTGTTATACCGGACACATGAGCAGATGCGCAGTTCTGTGAAGGCTTCATGCGGTTCATTCGGACCTTTTAGGGAGCACTGTCGGCTGCCACATCTATGGAAGAACCGACTCGTATCTTCTAGCAGCAGCATCCACCTACATTTTTAGGGGATGGCAGACCACAGGTTGCGGTGTCTTGGATGGGATCTATGCAGACTATTTTCGAGCACCTTAAGATGCCTCCAGTGCGGAGGGTCAATCTCGCTACATACATGCTGTGGGATTCCGCCAAGAGGTGGTGGGATGTTAACACTCAGTCAGATCATCATAGAGACATGGTTTGGGAAGATTTTTAGACAGCTTTCAATGAATTCTTCTTACCAGAGACCCTGAGGGAAGATAGAGCTCGAGAGTTCATGAATCTGTATGAGGGCGCTATGTTGGTGATGGATTATTCTGCTCGCTTCACTGAGCTTCATCATTTTGCACATGTTCTGGTGGGTGATGAGATGTTGAGGGATGGAAGTTTTGAGGATGGTCTTCGATATGACATCCGATCACTGGTGAATGTTTTCAGGTTTCCTATTTTACATGCTATTGTGAACCAGGCACTGATTACCGAGCGGAATTTGTGGGAAGCTAGTGGTGCAGGCCAGGGCGGTTCGGCACCAGTTTCTGGTGCTATTTCTACCCGTAAGAGGAAGAGACAGATGGACTTCTCTCACGGTGGCAGTACCAGCCAGAAGAATTTTTCAGGTGGCTAGGTCATGTGCTTCCAGTGTGGTAAAGAGGGGCACAAGAGACCGCAGTGTCCAAGTTACCCAGTGGAGTGCCGAGCTTGCGGAAAGATGGGTCATCTACATCACTTTTGCATGGCGTTTCCACCGGTGGCTAGTGAGAGGGGTTCTGTGAAGACTCCACGAGTGGGAGCAGGACCAGAAGCTTTATACCATTCGGGAAACTGGAATACGTTAGGGCATGCAGGCAGAGATGGTGGTCATGGCCACGGTATCCAGGCACCAAGATCTCAGAGGCAGCAGGGTGGGACAGCTTAGGGTATCCAGGCTGTGTCATAGGGTCGTGGCACTGGGTAGGAATATGTAGTGCAACAGACCTAACTGGAGTAGGATCCCAGACCTTCTACTATCATAGGTACTATTCTAGTATCTTCTATTTTATCTTCAGTACTTTTCAATATGGGTGCTACACATAGCTTTATATCTGTGCCTATTGTGGAGAGCCTTGGGCTCTGTTTTTCCTCTCCATCTGATGTTATGATGCTAGACACTCTATTAGGGACTAGAACTGTTGGTGTGTGTTAGTTCAAGAAGTTCCCCCTTGAGGTTGGTGGGTGTCACCTTCTATGGGTCATGTATGTCTTAGAGATGACAGCTTATGATGTCATTCTTGGGATGGACTGGTTGGTTCCCTTTCGAGCCTTTGTAGACTGCTATCATCGTAGGGTGTGTTTCACGTCACCAGAGGGCAGAGAGTTTCTATAAAGGGGCGAATGGGATGTTCAGGCAAGTCGAGCTGGACCAGAACATCGTGGGCGAGGTGGAGTCACATCCCAAATTCCAAGTTTATATCTGGATGATCAGCGGACTTGTCAGAAGGACTTCCCTCCAATGGTTGATCTTTTCAGGGATGTCTTCTCGGACGACTTTTCAGGTCTACCTCCAGAACGTGAGGTGGATTTCTCTATTGAGCATGTGCTAGGAGCGGCACAGGTGTCCATTCCCCATTATAAGATGGCTACACATGAGTTACAGGAGCACAAGAGATAGTTAGAGGAGTTACGGACAAAGTGTGTTATCTGGACCAGTACTTCTCCTTGGGGTTCTCCGGCCCTTTTTTCAAAGAAGGAAGACTGTACTCTCACACTCTATGTGGACTATCGGAAGTTGAACCAGTTGATGGTCAAGAACCGATATCCCTTACCAAGGATTGATGGTATTTTTGATCAACTTCATGTTGCATGAGTGTTCTCTAATATTGACATGAGATCTTGATATCATCAGTTGTGCATTAGACCATCTGATATACCTCTCACAGCTTTCAGGAGTGGTTATGGTCTATATGATTACGTGGTTATGCCGTTCAGACTCACGAATGCACAAGCAGTTTTCATGGCTCTAATGAATCGTTTGTACCATCCTTATCTGGATTATTTTTTTGGTAGTATTCGTGGATGACATCTTGGTGTACTCTCACACGCGACACGACCATGCCACCCATCTTGAGATTGTACTGAGTACACTGAGAGAGCATCAGCTATATTCTAAGCTCTTAAAGTACCACTTTTGGAAGGACTAGATTCACTTCATGGGTCATATCATCTCAGAGGCAGGAGTTGCAGCAGACCCAGAGAAGGTGAGAGCAGTAGTTTCCTGGGACCAGCCTAAGAACGTGTTTGAAATACAGAGTTTCTTAGGGCTGGTTGGTTACTACAGATGCTTCATCCAGGACATCTCCCACTTAGCAGCGTCGTTGACAGGTTTGACTAAGAAGGGTGTGAAGTTTGTTTGGACAGAATCTTGTGAGACAGCCTTTCAGAAGCTGAAGGGAAGGCTGACATCATCACCGATCTTGATACTTCTAGTGCAGGGGAAGATCTATACATTTTACTGTGATGCATCATGTATTGGGTTTAGAGCTGTGTTGATGCAGGGCGATTGAGTAGTTGTGTACGGGTCTCGGTAGTTGAGGCCGCATGAGAGAAATTACCCGACGCATGACCTTGATTTTGCTACATTTGTTCATGCGTTGCGCTATTGGAGAAATTATCTCTTGGTAGAGAATTTTGTGGTCTTCACCGACCACAAAAGTATCAGGTATATCTTTAATCAGAACGAATTGAATCTAAGACAGCGGAGGTGGGTTGAGTACCTAGAGTCCTTTGATTTTGAGATTGCCTATACATCGGGTAAGGGTAATGCAGTTGCTAAAGCACTGATCAGGAAGACTCATATATAGGCAATTCATGAGGCCAGTGGTGAATGGAAGCTTATGGATTTGTTCTCTGAGATGCATTTTGAGGTGCATGACAGTCATGGGAAAACCTATCTTTCATCTTTAGCTGTGACTAATACCCTCCTGGATACTGTGAGGATGAGACAACTATCTGATTCCGAAGGCCTAGTTTTCCGGGAGTCGGTGGCAAGTGAGGACCCTCCTCCTGTATGGATGATATGCGATGATGACGTATTGTGTTTCCATGGACGATTATGGGTTCCAAGGGATATACGCGAGGAGCTGATGCGGGAGTGTCATGCTTCAGCTTGGCCAGTTCATCCCGGATTTAACAAAATGTACTGTGACTTGAGACGCAAGTATTGGTGGCCGGGTATGAAGAGGGAGATAGATGGTTTTGTTATAAGGTGTTCCACCTGTCAGCAGTTGAAGGCAGAGCATCAGAGGCCAGCCGGACTGTTACAGCAGTTACCCATTCCAGAGTGGAAATGGGATTATGTCGCGATGGACTTCGTGACTGGGTTGTCGATGTCACCTCGAGGCAATGATTCCATGTGGGTTGTTGTAGACAGACTCACGAAGGTAGTTCAATTTTTTCCGATTAAGGAGACCTTCGGAGTTGACGAGCTTGGGAATTTGTATATCAGAGAGATCGTACGTCTTCATGGGGTCCCTCGTTCTATCATTTCAGATAGTGACGCTCATTTTACGTCTCTTTTATGTAAGAGTTTTCAGAGGGCACTGGTTACACAGGTGCTTCTGAGCACAGCTTACTAACCTCAGACCGATGGCCAGTCATAGCGTATGATACAGGTGCTAGAGGACATGTTGTGTGCGTGCATCCTAGAATTTGGAGGATCTCGGGAGAAGAATATACCCCTATTCAAGTTTTCCTATAATAATAGTTTTAAAAAAACTATCGAGATGGCACCTTATGAGGCTTTATATGGTAGGCCATGTCGATCACCTTTGTGTCGTATGGAGGCAGGTGAGGCAGCTTTACTGGGACCACGTCTCGTGTTGGAGATTTCTGAGCAGGCCCAGTTGATTCAGAAGCAGATGGCTATTGCACAGTCTCGTCAGAAATCTTATGATGATCGCCGCAGACGACTCTTGGAGTTCGTGGTCGGGGATTAGGTTTTCTTACGTGTTTCACCTAGGTTGGGACACAGGCGAATCAGGAGACAAGGTAAACATTCACTGAGGTATGTGGGGCCATTTGAGATTCTAGAGAGAGTCGGGCTAGTTTCCTATCGGTTTCAATTACCATAGAGGTATCGGGCCATGCATGACTTCTTCCATGTATCTCAGTTGCGCCATTATCGTTCAGACTCGTCTCACGTCTTTCATCCCGGGGAGGTTGAGCTTCAGATCGATGCATCCTTTAAGGAGAATCCAATTCGTATTGTAGATAGGAGCACGGAGGTTCTCCAAGGCCGGTCAGTTCCTCTCATACAGGTGTTATAGCAGCATGGTCGAGTACAGGATGAAACCTGGGAGCGGGAGTCTGACATACGTGCTCAGTGGCTAGAATTGTTCTGAGCTTTGTCTTTACTACCCTTGGAAGGGAAATTCGGGGAAGAAATTCTTTATGGGGGAATTTTGTAAGAACCCGGTTCTTCTTTTCCTTAAGTGTTTTTTAGAAAATAAGGAAATGGGGGAAAATCCTAATTTTTGTGACTACACGCTGTGTACATTTCCAAACGCTGTGTACTTTGGCTGTGTGGAATGAGTACACAGGGCGTGTATGCTTGTCGACGATGATGGGTGTAAAAACCGACTACACGCTGTGTATAGAGTATTTACACACCATTTATTCAGTCAGTAGGTTAATAGTAAGGTGGTGAAGGCAGCTGCCATCTGAGCGATAGTACACACCGTGTACTCATGAATTACACGACGTGTACTCATGTCAACTGATGACGCGGTGGAAAGAAGCCTCTGTAGGAACAGTTAAAAAATGGAAAGTACACGCCGTGTACTCAATAGTATATGTTGTGCAGTCTGTTTTTTTTTTTTCTTTAATGGGAAGTAGCCTCCTTTTTTCACAGAGAAGGCTTGAAACCGGAGTAGAGCTCGGGAGGACAGCCGGAGCTTTATATATCACCCGATCGAGCATAGGGAATCCAATTCCGTCTTCGTCGATCTCATTAGAACTGTACGGGTAAGCCCTCACTTCCCCTGGAACCGTTCTTACCAATTCTCTCCCGAGGGGAAGTTATTTACGTTTGAATGGGAATTATTTTACATCAGATCTATGTCGTTCTTGGACAATTTTAGGTGCGTTGTTCACATATATCGATCATGGGTGATCGAGGTAGGTGGTATGGTGTTTAAATTCCAACTACTGTGTGTTTTGTGTACTGTTGTACTACGAACCCATGTTCAGGGTGTTGTATGGCTGAGGTCATGGCTGTTTAAATACCTAGAATTTCATAGGTAATTTATTGAAATTGTGAAACTACTGTTTGGGATCACTGCTTGGATCCAGGACCACCCCAGGGGTGTGTTCCTCTGTTTATCCGTTTAGCCAAGATACCCGAGGGTATTCCACTATAATAATGATTATTGAATTTCCATGAAAGCAATTGTATATGAATAGCTTGTTTATATGTTGGGAATGACCCGGTTACTTGTTTATCCTGAGGGTAGTGATGTGATTAGCCTGTGGGCAGTCATCTGTTCAGCCTGAGGGCAAATTCTTTCATGCCAGTGGGTAGTAGATTCTGTACCTATGGGTGACACTTCATACGCCTGAGGGAAATATCTGTTATTCCTGTGGGCAATTACATGTGGCTTTAGCTTCCAATTACCTGAGGGTAAGGTTTTACATGTTTGAGGACACTGACTGTGTACTTAGATAATTCACTGGGGTGATTTCATTATATTTAATGATTAATAAATTTTAAAATGGAAATATAACGTGTAAAGTAGTACCTTTTGAGTACTGTTTAGTTGTTGCATTTTACTACTACACACGTTGTTACACATTTACACTTACAGTTGGGCATGAGCCTTTGGTGGGTGCCTATTGGGATTTTTTTCTCACACCTTGTTTGGGTCATGTGTTTGGTCCAAACAGACTATGTTGCTACAGGTGTGGATAAGGGAAAGGGTCCCTATACAGGTACTTGATTTTGGAAGAGGAGTAGGAGATCATGGGACCGATCTTAAGTTTGCGATGCTGCTGAGTTCCAATTGCACTATTTCGTTTTGTTTTACTGTACCTTGAACTTTGAGTTGTATTGTATTGTGATGTAATACTATGTAACATGTTCTGGCTGTTTTCTTAGAACTAGAGACATATTGCATCATTATCTATGTAACTGTTGGTTATCTTTTACTGTAGTTGTTCATTTCAGTTATGTATGTTTTACTTCTTCCGCTGTTGTTGTATGGTTTATCTTTTATTTCGCTGCGATACACTTTAACAAATGGGGGCATAGTTTCCCCACTATTAGGGTTGGGCCCTCGCTGCTAGTCGGCAGCCTCTGGCATTTGGGGAAATGTTCTTGAGGTCATGTGACCAACCGGGTTTGGGTCACCCATGGAGTGGCACTCGGATCTGGGACGTTAAAATTTCCAGCCTTTGGTGTCTTGTGGATGTAACCTAAGGCCAGTAACACACCAGTATCTTCTCATGACAATGGGTGAGGGGAGGGATGTTATAGGAATAAATGATGATCAAATAATCCATTATAAATATTCACATGATATTGAAACTTATCCATAGAGATAATTAATAATAAAATAATAATATTGGCATCAATAGTTATTCTCATAATGATAGAATGAATAATGTTGAACATAATAAACATACCATCAATCATGTGTGACTAGATATATTACATAAAAGGCTAAGGGATTGGATAAATACCCAATATAATTTGTTTTATGAGACAAACTGAGGTATTTAGGGCATATAGTAGGCCTTATTTATCACTTATTATGTCCAATTCATTCCTCGTATGAAATGGTTTAAATATAGTCAATGTAAAAAATATATTGAAAAAATAGCATTCAAAATGTTAATATTTTCCCTAATCAGTATAAATAATCATAAACCATCTAGAGTGATATGTAAAATGGTATCAAAATAACACATCCCTAGTAAATCATAATATCCACCATATAAAATTGACATAGATGAATATACTTTAAAATTATTATGTGAATGTTTCTTGAGAAAAATTACCTTTTAATTTTGAATCAAATTATTCATAATATGAAAAATTACCAAATAATAAGGAAGGACATTTACTAGTAAGGAACCATAGAGACATGAAAATTAATATTTAAAACAAATATTTTTCATGATGGTGGGAAATTATGTTCATGTCGTATAAGTTAAGAAAACATTCATTTTATACTTTTGTAAAAAAATTCAAAATATACCTGATTCAGAAAATGATATGATGATTAATTTTACCCATTTTGGTAAAAAAAATGGGTATAATTTTCCTTAATAAATCATTTGAAAATAATAAAAATATTATTTAAATAATTATTAAAAAATTTTGAATATGGATGAAAATTTTCTCTATCGAGTAGAAAAGAAAAGTTGATTTTTCTTAAAAACATGGTTTTGGTATCATGAGTTCTTAAAGAGTGTAAAATGATGGAAAATTTTTAATTTACATAAATAACTATAGGATAAGAAAATATATTGGGTTTAATATAGAAATATCTAATAATTTCCCCAAAGGATAGTTTAACATAAACAATCCTTAATAATGATGAAATTGTGAAATAAACTCTTACATTGGGTTTAAATTGTGTTTTATGATATTTTATACGACCATATAAAAATTATATATTTATTATATATATATTATAAAAATCATATATATAATACCATATATGACTCATGTATTACCTTTTATAACCCGTTTGTTATAAATTCATTATTAAAATCATTGTTATGGGTAATAACTTCTTTTTTATATATATGTTTTTGATTGCTAGTTTTGGTCCTTGTACACTGATCATGTATTCATCAAATAAATAATTTTAATAATGACTTAAATTTCATATATTTTCATTCTATACACGTTTATATTTATCCATAAAATTTATATATAGAACAATGAATTGCACCATTCATGGAGACATTAGGTTATACGTACGCATGAACAATGTTTCCATTTTTGACGGATGCGATGAATGAAGGGTAAATAATAATTCACCTTAAAAAAATTATTATTATATAATATATATCATATATTTAATATATATTCATTATTTCTAAACCTTTTACCATCCATGAAAAAAAATGAAAAATGTGTTACACCCCTTCATTGAGGTTCATTGAGGCGGCAATCCCCACGTACGCACGAGGGACGTTATCGTTTCCCAAGGGATTAGAAGGTAAGAAGTTATCTATGATATTACAAATATTGAAGTCTAATTATGTAATAAATATCATATATATATATATATTAAATTTATAATAATATTCATCTATGAGAGATAGTGATGGAAAAATATTTACATTAGTTCATGAGGCGGTAGTCAGCCATGCACAAGATCTATGATTTCATTTCACATTTGAATGAAGACAAGATGGATTGAGTTTATTAAATTTAATTAATAATATCTAAGTATATTTAATATTTTTTTATTATTTTATAATATTTTAATTATATCTTAAGGGTTTATAGAAATAAATAACAAAATTATGCATGGTTTAGAATTATACCTCTTCTTTGTCGAACCTCCCTAGGTTTATATCTAAAATCTCCCTAAGATTTATTTTTTATCAAAAGAGGATTCTTGGTTATGGGTAGGGATTCAATAAAGAATTTTTTTCAATTATTAGATGAAAAAATGCATTTGAGGTGTTTTGAGGAGATGAGAGTAGGTATCGTTTTATAAGTGTGGGAAGGGACCTCCTTTAAAATTACCAAAAAGAATACAAAATGTAAAGTCATTCCCAAGACAAGTTCCTCCAAATGGATGTAAATTAAAAATTAGGATATGATAAGTTTAAAATAATTTTATATAATAGGATTTATAAAAGTTTAATTGGAAAATATACCCTTATCTTTTGGTTTAACTAATAACCCTATTTTAACTATAATCGTGGTAATTAATTTTTATGGTTTTCGCTATTCATTGTGAAAAAAATTGAGTTGAACATGTTACCTGATATTAATTATGATTATTAAAAATAGTTAATCTATTTTAACAAATTCAATTAACATAATTGGAAGAATTTAATTAAAAATTAAACCCACTTGCGTGATGAAAATATGGTTTTCCAAAGAAATGATTTCTCAATTATAAAAAAATTATATTAAAATTAAATCTAAAATTTATTTCAATTAACTAAATTGGATTAATAAAATTATATATTAACATATTTTACTTTTCTACCCATTTAATAATAAATTTTAACTTTTAAAATTCTTTAAACATAAAGATTTTTTTTCATAAAAAAAATATTTTTCAATATTCATTGAAAAATAATCATTTCAAAAAAATATCAAAAATTATATCTAAGAGAAATTTGAAAATTTTATTTCAAAAATTAGTTTAATTTTTTACAATAAATTTTCTAAAATTATAAAAAAAAAATTAAAATAATTTGACAAAATGAAAAGAAATATCCTTTTAGAAAAATACAGCTTTTAAGCCTAAAAATGGAAATATTCTTATCACATGCATAAAAAAATTAGATGAACGATAAAAAAAATTGAATACATAATATATAAATTAAATTAAAAAAAATTACCAATAGTGATTACTTTAATTTATTAGAACAAAAATACATTGAGAGCATAAAAATAGTTTTTCAAAAAAAATATCTTTTAATTTCAATCGATTTTTACATTCATTCTTAATCTATTGATAACCAATGAACTTATTTTATACATTTATTAACGATATAATTTTCCTAATTTAGTTAGTCTTATTCATACCTATCAATTTATCGGTTATGTTATAATGGTATATGTTTCATTTAGACTCAGGTTTTCATGTATCACAAGCTATCTAAGAGATTAAACTATTGGAAAAGAAATATACTATAAAATATAAATGTATTACAATGATCCTCTATAATGGCCCGGGTTTTCGGAGGTCCATTACTTAGTAAAAATCTGGTGTTTGAGGTGTTCTGGGTGGTCTGGACGGCCATCCCAGCTTCTCGGTGACTCCTAGCGATAGCCATGGTCTACTGGTAGCTCTCGACCATCGGTACCTCTCAGCTACCTGTGGCTCTTGCCTACCCCCCACGGGTTTTCCAATAGTGCCTCCTTTTTCGCGATTTGGATTTTAAACCCTCTTTCGACCCCTTTAAGCCTATTTTAAATCCCATTAACGCCCATTAATGGTGTTTAATTAAGTTTCTGATGAGGTACCCTGGTGTGTGTCGGTTTAAACCACCCCTATAGGCAGGGACCCTTTAATGATGTGTGGGGCCGCGTGGTAAACCCACGACCCCACTCCTTATGCGGTTTCGCGTTCTTATCTCAGTATCTGAACCGTCCCCAACCCTTATACCCTTATAAACTAAAGGGTTCTCCCTGGGTTTCTTTTTCTCGATCACCCTATTAGTCTGCTCGTCTTGAGTTCCCGAGGTTCCACCCCTGCAATTTGCGCACCCCCTGTTCCTCGCACGTGAAGAGAAGCTTCGATTTTTGATCAATTAGGTAGGGGTTTCACCTTCGTCTCTATTTTCCGTGTATCTTTCGGGGTGGGTACGCTACTGCTTCTGTAGAATTGGATGAACCAAACTTTAATAAAGATAATAAATGGATTCTAAATAATTAAGGGGAGGGGTGTGACCGATGATAGCTGCTCTGTTTTTCTCCTCTTTCATGATTAATGATTTCGGATTTGTGCGGGCTAACGCATACTGAAAATCATGGACGTTGGTGGTATTTTTCTGTGCACTAATAAACCCCTACCTCTTGTGTTTTTGGTGTAAAAGAAACTTGCTAATTACGTATATTCGGGTAAATAAATTAAAAGTATAACTTCGGTTACAGTACATCATAATTGGAATCATGGAGTGTGTTAAATCTTTTAAATCCGAAAATACCGGCATGGACCTGCTTTGTGTTGGTGGTAGTGGTTTGGTTGTTTTTCATTTATGGGCCGATTTCTGGGTGATGTGGGTGGGGATGGGATCCCCTGTTGTTATGGTTTCGCTGGTTGTGAATTTGAGGTTGTGTGGTTACTTTTCTTATATCACGAATTGGGGTGGAATCCTCTATTATTGAGAAATCGTTGGCTCCTGGGTTTTGGGAACATGGGGTACTATATAGGGGTTTTCCTTGGTTCTAGTACATTGAGGGATCTCACTTATCCCTTTTTGTGGTTGTGACTTTATAAGAGAACCGGGTGTGAATGTTTAAGTTGATGTTTGACTGTATTATTTCCTTGGCTTGTGCTTATGCTTTCTAGTTGCCCAAGTAGGTGCAGAAACTTATTAAACATTATTACTGAACATGAAAACAAGGATGGGACAAATGGGTTTTGTTTTGGTGTGAGTTGTGACTTGGACATGGGTGTTGATTGTGTTCTTTAGGCTGGCTGAAGAAAAAACTAGATTTGGGTGAGTTCTTGTTAACTATACATATACTTGTAGTTTTATGTTTCTTTTTCGCGCCCCACCCAAGTTGATCACTTAGTGTGGAACACCCCCATTTCATGGGGGAGGGTGTTTTTCCCAACACTTCTATGACTGGCTTGTTATTAGCTCCTTTTCTACTCCCTTTCCCAAATTTCCCAAGACTCTACTAGCAGGCTGTGATGGCCTAAAGTCCATTATTATCCCAAGAGTCATCGGGCAGGGTAGTGTGGTGGTTGGCTCAGGTGTGAACGGGCAGGTGGTTTCCGAAGTGTCTTCGGGATGAGGCCCAGGTGTCTTCGGGTGTGGCATTAGATCTTCTATCCCAGGTGTCTTCGGGTGTGGAAGTGGTTGTTCTGGACTAGGTGTTTGCAGGAGTGGTTAGGTGTGACAGTTGTCGCCCAGGTGTTTACGGGCGGTTGTGGCCCAGGTGGTTGCGGGCGGGGTTTGGTAGTGGGACTGCGTGAGGATATGGCCCAGGTGTGTGCGGGAGGGGTGTGGCAGTGCGACTGCGGCGAGAATGGCGGGATTGGTTTGATGCGTAGGATGTCTTCAATAACCAGTGGGAAAGTGGTGTGGGGGACCCAAACATTGATGTGATTTTATTATACATTACTTGACTTGCGTTATTTGGGGAGTGTGACTTTTTGAGGCTTGGGTGGTTATTTTCCTTGTTGGGTGTTTAGTTATCTCTTTTCTCACAGGGATTTAGTATGCCACCCCACTTGTGCAAGAGAGTCTTTGGTTTTCCCTACTGAGTATACTTGTACACTCACCCTACGTATATAAAACTGCTTTCAGGTTTCCAGGAAGAATTTAGGTATCGCGCGGGACCATACTAGCTTGGACCTTTGGGGCAGTTTCTATTGTTGTTTCCCTTTTTCTTGGTATCCTTTTACCTTTGGAGTTTTGTGACTTGTATCTTTACCTTTGAACATGCATGTGGGAGTGGTTTATTTTCAGTAATATTTCCACTTTTAGTTTTGGTGTTGTGGGACTTACTATCTTATGTCCCGGTCCTATTAAAATAAAATTGTTAATGCCTTCCATTTAGTGTGTGATTTTATAACCTTGGTGCTGGTCACCACTCCGGGACCTATTGAAGGCATGTTTTGGGGGTCATTATCTCTCCTTTAACTTAAGGAAGGAAGGCTCTGGAAATCTGCTGACCTTTCCCTCCTTTTGGAGAAGGTGGGTCGTGACAGAATGGTATCAGAGAGAGATTGAGAGATAGGATGGAGTCTAGAGTTAGGCACAGTAAGGATTGCATGGGATGGTAGGGCAATAGTGTTGGGTGACCTTGGTGCCTGAATTAGGCCAGGGAAGACCGGCTAGGACATGGGATTTTAGGGGCCCCCATGATCTGATACAAGGACTCTAGACCTACCGAACGACCAAGTGAGGCCACGCTGATTTCAGGGTAGATACCCTAGGAATGGTAAATGCATCATAATTACTTTTGTTCTCGTGTTTCATGGGTGTTTTGGGAATTGAAATCAATAAGAAGTTTATGAAATTTTAAGAACAATATTTTGCACTACTTGGGATTAGGCATTCCTTATTTACCTTGCAGCTATGGGACCTGGGAGGTGACCACGGGTAGTACGGGCAATCGAGGACTAGGAGGTTGACTTGGCCGATCGGCATAGGGCTTATCGAGAGGAGGAGGATGACCAGTGGCAGAAGACGCTTTGAGCCTTCCAGTGACAGACCCTCGAGAAGTATGAGGGTAGCACCTCTAACATGAAGACAGAGAGCTGGCTAGAAGAGCTGGTGATAGATTTCGGTCTGATTTGGGCTCCGCCTGAGTAATGGGTTCCTCTGGCCGTCATCCAGATGTGGGGAGCAGCGCGTCAGTGGTGGACGCTTTACCTGGTGGAGAGGAGAGAGGCTGAGGTGGCATGGTCTGATTTCGAGAAGGAATTCTGTGCGGAATTCCTCTTTTCTACGATGAAGGTGGAGAAGAGGCAGGAGATAATATCCCTCCAGCAGGGGAGTATGTCAGTAAGGGAGCTAGGAATCATGTTCAAGGACTTCCTACGTTTCTCTCCGGACCTCTTTCCAGATGAGGAGTCTCGGGCAAGACGTTTAGAGGAGTCGCTCCGACCCTCCCTCCAGTACGCTATTACCCCCTTCACCCTGCCGACATACTTGGAGGTCCAGAAGAAGGCCAAAGTGGTGGAGAGGATGAATGCTCTAGGAGGTGTGTCACGAGAGGGGATCCAACTAGGATCAAAAAAGGGGAAGGCTGTCAGCACCAGACCACCGCATCAGGACACTCTCGGTTCCGACCAGCAGGGAGCAGGCCATAGTAGTTCCAGTTCCGGTCCCCCGGTCCTCCCCCTTTTCTTTCGGGACCAGGACTGAGTTGATTCACTTGTGGGAGACATGAACATCTCCGGAATCAGTGCCCGAACCGAGTACAGTATGGAAGTGGTGGACAGGCCCAACACCCACCCTAGCAGAAGATTCTAGTTAGCCCCTTCCAGCAGCAGCAGCAGGGGCAGTGAGCTCCCGCTCCTCTGAGGTCAGACGTTGCAGGAGGAGGCAGACCTCAGGGCGCTCCTCAAGTACCATGACCAGGGCGTGGTCAGGGAGGTGGCCGACAGCTGAGAGGCAGAGGAGCTGGGCGTGGGTAGTTGCACGCCGGAGAGGCAGTAGTCCCAGTGGGACCGGGGGTAATTCGAGGTACGATCGGTTTGTTTAGTACCCTTGCTTACGCCTTGTTCAATATCGAGGCTTCGCACTCCTTCGTTGCACCTTGCCTAGACAGTGCTCTATGACTAGAGGTCGAGAGACTCCCAGTGCCCCTGGTGCTGAGCACACCAGTCGGAGGTCAAACCGACTTGTTATATGTTTGTTGAGGATACAGACTGATGATAAAGCCACATCAGTCGGTTAGGGATATACTACTGCTATAGATACATCCATATGATGTCATCCTAGGCATCGACTGGCTGTTCTCTGTTTGTTCCATCATCAACTGCTTCCGAGGAAGGGTTGTGTTCTCAGACTTGGGAGGCCGGCGTGTTACATTCACCAGCGAGCGAAGCAGTCAGAAGGGAAGAAGGCGAGAGTAACCCCTCCTCTTCTTGTTAGCTGAGCTGTCAGTAGAGTCAGTAGATGCTGAGATAGTGGAGTTGCCAGGGATCGTCAGTGACTTTATGGACGTCTTTCCTGAGGAGGTAACGAATATACCCCCTCGACATGATATCGATTTTGGGATAGACTTGTAGCCTAGTGCTCGTCTTATTTCAATGGCTCCTTACTGGATGGAACCTTCGGAGCTACGGAAGTTGTAGAATTAGATTGATGATCTCATGAAGAGGGGTTATGTTCGACCAAGTGTGTCACCGTGGGGTGCTCCAGTCTTGTTCGCAAAGAAGGCAGATGGTGGTCTCAGGTTGTGCATAGACTACAGGAGGCTGAATCAAGTTATGATCAAGAATCTCTACCCTCTTTTGAGGATAGACGATCTTCTCTACCAGCTGAAAGGGGCAGGATGGTTCATGAAGATCAACCTGTGTTCTGGGTATCACCAGTTAAGGGTGAAAGAGGGTGACATCCCAAAGACGGCCATCAGGTGCAGATATGGACACTTTGAGTTTTTAGTCATGCCTTTCGGTGTTACGAACGACCCGGTTGTGTTCATGGGGCTTATGAACTCTGTCTTCCAGAAATACCTGGATCAGTTCGTAGTTGTGTTCATCAACGACATCCTAATCTATTCAAGATCAGAGGAGGACCACGCAGAGCACCTGAGGACAGTTTTGGGGGTCCTTCGACAGCACCAGCTCTATGGGAAGTTTTTGAAATGCAAGTTCTGAACGTGAGAGGTGCACTTACTTGGGCACGTAGTGTCCGAGCATGGGGTAGCGGTGGACCTATCAAAGGTTAAGGCAGTTGTTTCTTAGGCAGCACCCAAGAATGTGGCAGAGGTTCGCAGTTTCCTCGGGCTGGCGGGTTACTATCGGAGGTTCGTACCCAACTTATCCCGAGTTTCATCCCCTTTGAAAGCCTTGACCAAGAGGGACCAGGTTTTCGTGTGGAGTGAGCAGTGCAAGACATCCTTCATCTATCTGAAGGATAAGTTGGTTACTGCCCCAGTGCTGAGACTACTAGAAGAAGGGGCGGCGTATGAGGTGTTCTGTAATGCTACGGGGAAAGGCCTTGGATGTGTGTTGATGCAGCTACAAGGGGTTATCTCTTATGGGTCTAGGCAGCTACGCCATCATGAGAGTAATTATGCCACCCACGACCTGGATCTTGCAGCGGTTGTTTTTGCGCTAATGTTATGGTGGAATTACCTCATCGGAGAACGCTTTGTGGTCTTCACAGATCACAAAAGTTTGAGGTATATCTTCTCCCAGCGGGACCTAAACTTGCGGCAGTGAAGGTGGATGGAGTTCCTCCAGGATTACGACTTCGAGATTTCCTACACTTTAGGAAATGGGAATGTAGTGGCCGATTCCTTGATCAGGAGGTCGCAGAAGGATGCGGTCTGAGAGTTGCCAGACACCTGGAAGGCAATGGAGGAGTTGGCTGCCTTACACCTGGATGCGAGGATGGATAGCGGTAGGGGTTTCTTGTATCAGATTACAGTGCAGTCTTCTCGGTTTCAGTAAGTGGAGGAGTCTCAGGGGGAGACCCAGAGTGCGAAGTGATGCGTGACCGAGTTGACCAGAGCAATGATCCGAAAGGATGGATGGAGGATGGTCAGAACCGGATGCTTTTCCAGGGAAAGCTGTTTGTTCCAGAGGTGATGCACGACAACGTTCTTAGTGAGTTCTAAAACTCACCCCTAGAGGTACACCCAAGATTTTCCAAGATGTACCAGGTTCTGAAGAGACATTTCTGGTGGCCTGGAGTAATGTGAGCAGTGGCAGAGTTTGTAGCCAAGTGCCTTGTGTGTCAGTAGATAAAGGCTGAACATCGAGTTCCAGGCGGCATGCTGCAGTCTCTAGATGTCCCCGAGTGGAAGTGAGAGGAAATCTCAATGGATTTAGTCACGGGACTACCCAAGGTTCAAGGGGGGTACGATTCCATTTGGGTAGTAGTGGACCGGTTGACGAAATCGGCTTACTTTCTGGTGATTAAGGATTCGAGTGCAGTGGATGCTTTGGCACGAAGATACGTGGATGAGGTGGTGTGGTTGCATGGAGTTCTGAGGTCCATAGTCTCAGATAGGGATGCACGGTTTACCTCACGACACTAGAGAGGATTGCAGCATGATTTTGGCACCTAGATACGTCTTAGCACTGCTTTCCATCCCCAGACAGATGGACAGACAGAGTGCACCATCCCGACCTTGGAGGATATGCTGCGGGCATGTGTTTTGGACTCAGGAGGATCGTGGGTGTGACTTTTTCCTCGGGTATAGTTTTCCTACAATAATAGCTATCATTATACCATTGGTATGGCTCTGTTCGAAGCCTTGTATGGGAGGCCATGCCGCTCAACTGTGTGTTTGACCGAAGTCGAAGAGGCGGGCATCCTTGGCCCGAAGGTGGTGCAAAGAACGACAGAGAAGGTTTAGCTTATACGGGAAAGTATGAAGGTGGCCCAGGACCGACAAAAGTAGTATGTTGATAGCAGGAGAAGGCCATTGGAGTTTGAGGTTGGATACCACATGTTCTTGAAGGTCTCCCCTCGGTGTGGACAACGGAGGTCCGGTAAGGGGAGTAAGCTTTCTCCCAGGTTCATCGGACCCTTCGAAGTGTTGTGGCGGGTCGGCGAAGTGGCTTATAAGCTAGCGTTACCACTTCCACTACTGAGGATACATGATGTCTTCCATGTGTCCCAGCTACGTCGGTATCTGCACGACGATTCACATGTCCTCGAGTGGGGAGAGCTAGACATCGAGGATGATGTGACCCTTGTGGAAATACCAGTGATGATCAAGGATCATGAGGAGAATGTGCTTCGTGGGAGAACCATTCCCTTGGTTCATGTGTTATGGAGACATGGTGGGCTTGAGGAGAGTACATGGGAGATGGAAGAACTGATGCGTGCCCAGTACCCATAGTTGGTATGAGTTTTGTACTGTTCTACTTATACTTGTTTTGGTGGAGCGTTTTACCTTGTTGGCTATGAAATAAGTGGTTTTTCTTTCCTCTGAATGTGTGTAAAAAGTCCTGGATATGGGGAGGGGAGGAACCGACCCCTAATCAAGACGCATTAAGGTGGATGCGATTAAACCCATGTGGGGGAGTCAGTGCCGCCCAAAGTGGATAGTATCTTGAACTGGGGGAAGAGACTCCCCAACCCACATGACAGTGCAGTTTGACATGGTATGTTGCTTGGTTCTTGAGAGGGAGTTGTTTTTTGTTAACAATGAGGTTCACTCCTGAGAGGTACCTTTCAAGGTGGTTGTTCAGACCCTCTATTTCCTTCTAGGATGTTTTGATTCTCGAGGGAAAGAATAGTTTCAGAGGTATCTGATGTAATGGCCCGGGTTTTTGGAGGTCCATCACTTAGTCAAAATCTGATGTTTGAGGTGTTCTGGGTGGTCTGGAAGGCCATCCGAGCTTCTCGGTGACTCCTAGCGGTAGCCTTGGTCTACCAGTAGCTCTTCGCCATCAGTAGCTCTCAACTACCGGTCACTGTCAGCCATCGGTAGCTCTCGGCTACCGGTGGCTGTCGCCGACCGGTAGTTCTCAGCTACCAGTCTCTCTTGCCTACCCCCCACGGGTTTTCCAGTAGTGCCTCCTTTTACGCTAATTGGGTTTTAAACCCTCTTTTGACCCCTTTAATCCTATTTTAATCCCCATTAACACCCATTAGTGGTGTTTATTTAAGTGTTTGATGAGGTACCCTGGTGTGCATCGATTTAAACCACCCCTAAAGGCAGGGACCCTTTAATGACGTGTGCGGCCACGTTGTCAACCCACGACCCCGCTCCTTATGCGGTTTCGTGTTCATATCTCAGTATCTCAACTATCCCCGACCCTTTATACCATTATAAACTAACGGGTTCTCCATGGGTTTCTTTTTTTCGATCACCCTATTATTCTGCTCGTCTTGAGTTCCCTATGTTCCACCCCTATAATTTACGCACCCCCTCTTCCTCGCGTGTGAAGAGAAGCTTCGATCATTGATCAATCAGGTAGGGGTTTCACCTTCGTCTCTCCTTTATATGTATATTTCGGGGTGGGTATGCTATTGCTTCTATAGAATTGGTTGAACCAAACTTTAATGAAGATAATAAATGGATTCTAAAGAATAAAGGGGAGGGGTGTGACCGATGATAGCTGCTCTGTTTTTCTCCTATTTTATGATTAATGATTTTTGATTTGTGCAGGCTTACACCTACTGAAAATCATGTCCCTTAGTGGTATTTATCTGTTCACTAATAAACCCCTACCTCTTGTGATGGTGGTGTAAAGTAAATTAGTTAATTATATATATTTAGCTAAATAAATTGAAAGCATAACTCCGGTTAAAGTACAACGGAATTGGTATCATGGAGTGTGTTAAATCTTTTAAATATGAAAATACCAGCATGGGCCTTCTTTGTGTTGGTGGTAGTGGTTTGGTTGTTTTTCATTTACAGACCAATTTCTGGGTGATGTGGGTGGGGATGGGATCCCCTGTTGTTATGGTTTCGCTGGTTGTGAATTTGAGTACGTGTGGTTACTTTTCTTATATCATGAATTGGGGTGGAATCCTCTGTTATTGAGAAACCATTGGCTCCAGGGTTTTGGTAGCATGGGGTAGTATCTTGGGGTTTTCCTTGGTTCCAGTACTTTGAGGGATCTCACTTATCCCTTTTTGTGGTTGTGACTTTACAAGAGAACCGGATGTGAATGTTTAAGTTGATGTTTGACTATACTCTTTCCTTGGATTGTTATTATGATTTCTAGTTGGCCAAGTAGGTGTAGAAACTTATTAAACATTATTACTGAACATGAAAAGAAGGATAGGACAAATGGGTTTTTGGTTTGGTGTGATTTGTGACTTGGACATGGGTTCTGATTGTGTTCTTTAGGTTGGCTGAAGAAAACCCTAGATTTGGGTGAGTGCTCGTTACCTATACATATACTTGTAGTTTTGTGTTTCTTGTTCTCACCCCACACAAGTTGATAACTTAGTGCCAAACACCCCCATTTCATGGGGGAGGGTGTTTTTTCCAACACTTCTATGAGTGGCTGGTTATTAGCTCCTTTTCTGGTCCCTTTCCCGAATAGCCCAAGACTCTATGGGCAGGTTGTGATGGCCTGAAGTCCATTATTAGCCCAAGAATCTTTGGGTAGGGTAGTGTGGTGGTTGGCCTAGGTGTGTGTGGGCAGGTGGTTTCCCAAGAGTCTTCGGGATGAGGCCCAGGTGTCTTCGGGCGTGGCAGTAGATATTCTAGCCCAGGTGTCTTCGGGCGTGGTGGTGGCTGTTCTGGCCTAGGTTTTTGCAGGCGTGGTTATGTGTGACATTTTTGTCCCAGGTGTTTATGGGCATTTGTGGCCCAGGTGTTTGCAGCCGGGGTTTGGCAGTGGGATTGCGTGAGGATATGGCCCAGGGGTGTGTGGGAGGGGTGGGGCAGTGGGACTGCGGCGAGAATGGCGGGATTGGTTCGATGCATAGGATGTCTTCAATAACCAGTGGAAAAGTGGCTCGGGGTACCCAAACATCGATGTGCTTTTATTATACATTACTTGACTTGGGTTGTTTGAGGAGTGTGACTTGGTGAGGCTTGGGTGGTTAGTTTCCTTGTTGGTTGTTTGGTTATCGCTTTTCTCATAGGGAATTAGTATGCCTCCCCACTTTTGCAAGAGAGTCTTTGGTTTTCCCTACTGAGTATACTTGTATGCTCACCCTACGTATATAAAACTCATTTCAGGTTTCTAGGAGGACTTCAGGGATCGCGTGGGACCATACTAGCATGGACCTTTGTGGAATTTTCTATTTGTGTTTCCCTTTTTCCTGGTATCCTTTTACCTTTGTAGTTTTGTGACTTGTATCTTTACCTTTGAACAAGCAAGTGGGAATGGTTTATTTTCAGTCGCATTTTCACTTTTAGTTTTGGTGTTGTGGGATTTACTATCTTATCACTCGATCCTATTAAAAGAAAAAGGGTAATGTCTTCCATTTAATGTGTGATTTTATACCCTTGGTGCTGGTTTCCACTCTGGGACCTATTGAAGGCGAGTTTGGGGGGTCATTATATCTCCTTAAATTAGGGAAGTAAGAGCCTGGAAATCTGCTGACCTTTCCCTGCTTTTGTTGAAGGCGGGTCGTGACATCCTCCTCCTAATGAAATTCATTTTTATCCATTTTTATACCCATTCCAAAACATTTCAGAGTAGCCACCTCCATCGTACTGGCCTATTCCATTTATAAGATATGTCTCACCTACGTCGCCAGCCACAAAAAATAGCCACTAGTCTCTTTGCATTTTTATTGAATCAGTCCCTATGATTCCCACTTCACGAAGGAATCCTAGATTGAGGTAGTTTGGGAATGGGTTCCTCGCTACGTCTACTTCAAGTGGATCGTTATTTTCCCAAATAGGTCCTTCTAAGACCGAACTCTTTTTATAGTCATTACATGGGATTGTGTACTCTAGAGCACCGAACCTGATTCTCGAACTACTCCTAGTCCCTAGGTCACAGGGAATCCTCTCCCTTTTCATCCTCAATATCATGTATAGTTTCACTATAGGAAGCAGTGGGGTTTGTATTCTACAACCAATATTAGCATTGTGATATTAAATTCTTTGGAAGCATCTGGGAATGTACACAGTAGTGGTGTATTAATAGATGACGACAAAGATGATATGTTGTTATCTAATGCTATTATAGTGATTTAATGATCTCCCTATGGTGGTTGTTGGTTGTTATCTCTTCCCCCCATCTATTTTTAAACAATGGAGATATTGTGGATAATCTAACCATGATTTGTGAATACAGACTTTATACTCAAATAGTTAATTCATTACCAATATTACCTAAAGTCCATCTAATGGAATAACAATAAGATTCCATACTCCCTAAAAAATTAAGTTTACATACACTAATATTTCTACTATAAGTTTTCTTTTTGTAATCAACCCATTAGGATAATCATTTAAAACTCAATGATAACTTTCTAGATACACTAGTGTGGCTAGCTTTGTAATAAAATAAGGCATATAAATCTCTTATGCATAGGATAAGTGTACATTATTCCCTTTGATTTCATAACCAACATTCAGCAGTAGGGGTATTATAGTCCTTCCCTTGTTTCCTTTACCTTAGAGGATATTATTCTTTATCGTCCTTAGTATCCAAAATATCTTTTAGTTCTACCTAAAACACTCTTATTCCATCCTTACCATTCTTAGTTAAACCATAGTAACATTACGTTGTATTTTCTCATAATCCTTAACTTCATTATTTAACATAACAAATCCTTCATAATGGTATGTAAATAGAATATGATTAAACAAATTACATCCCCCAGGAGTGTCAAAATAAGTGTAGAGTTAAGAATCTTTGTTTTGCACTAGGCGACAATCAACTTCAAGCCCAATCTACCCATTTTGAGTTTATTACCCCTGAGTGTATCTACTACAGAGTTGGTATCAACTTTTAGCATCCAGACTTGGATTTAATTTCTAGGAAAATCCCAAAATATCCACATTACTAAAAAAATTATATTTTAAATTATAAAAATACTTATTAATTGTATTTTAATTAAAGTTATATAATATTTATCATCAAAATATTCAATATTCCTTCAAATACCCTAAATGGATAATTAAGCCTTTAAATTTTTGATCAGCCTTAACTTATCAACCCTTCAATTATCCTCAACAAACATCATAATCTTCAAATTTATCTAAAAACTCCTCTAATAACCAATGTAACACCCCAAACACACATTCCTAAATCCAGTTCCTAAAACACATACTTTACACATTTTCTTTGATACTAACTACAAATCCCCAAACATTACTATGGAATCCCACCTTTTTATGACATAAAAGTTTCATTACATGGTACAAAACTGAGGATATCTTAATGTTTAGTATCTTTAAAATCAAGAACATAATACATGAAAAAATTAATCATTATTATAATACACTGAAATGGATTATTCATGGGTTTATACTAATTAAATTTACATCATCTCATATCTTAGGGATATACATCAAAGGAAATGGTTGATAAAAAAATCCTAGAAAATATGCAGTTTAAATGTGATCTTTAGGAATATAAATAAGAACATGAGGTGTATAATAATAGAATTAGCAATGAAAAAATGGGAATATCATAATAAGAATAACATGAATCACAACTCGGATATATAGATACAACATTTAATTTAGACATTCATAGTCATATCACCAAGGTTAATCACCAAAGTGTCGTAAAGGAAAATTACCAAGGCTATCAACCAAGGTATCATGAAACATGTCAACTCTAGAGATTTAATTATTCACCCAATTAATTTTAGAACTATAAGGGTGAACCATTAATATGTATTAATTAATTTGATCCATATATACCATAATCAAACATTTCATAGATAACCTGTGGAGAAAGAAATAGGTTTCATATCAAAATCATGGCATTTCAAAAGTTCTTAAAACATGATCATTATGTCATTTTCAACCCATAGAAAAGAAATTCAAGTTTAATGTATGTTAATACAAGAAAGAAATAAATTATTTTCACAAATATTTAAATAGAAATTGAAATAAAGAGGCTAGGGTATTTACAAAAAGAAAATAAAAGATATATTCTTTAGGAGAAGAGGGAAAGTTTGAGAAGTAAATTTGGCAGCATAATGAGATTAAAACATGGTTTTAAAAAATGATAGAATCAGAGTGGGTAAGGATATCCCAATAACAAAACATAATTTGGAAGTAAGGGTATTAAAAAAATATTAATCAATAGAGTAAACATAACATTTAGAAGACGTATATGAAAAGCGGTTCCTGAATAGAAAATAAAATAAGGATAATTCCCTTACCTTGAACATTTACTCCAAAATCATGAGTAATGGAACCTTGGGGGATTTAAGAAACCTTATAGGGACTATTTGGGGGGTAAAAATACCACATATTCACGTATTGTGGATTTTGAGTGAATTTAAATGGATAAATGGGAGGGTATTTATAGGAATAGAAGAAGATTTGTTTAATAATTTCCAAATATAGGTCTTGGAAATAAAGGGTGTGGAAAATGAGAAACCATGGGATTTTACACAGTTTGTTTCCATAATTTTGGATATTTGGGAAATATTTTTTTTTATTTTAACTCACAAGAATCTATAATCATATTATATTACTTCTTTTGGCATGTAAAAGTAAAGTTTCTACAAAATAATGTTTTTAAAGTCAAAGTTTCCATTTTAGACTTTGGAAAGTAACTTATCGGTTTGTAAATTTATTAAACTATATTTTAATAATTAATATTAATAAAATAACATATTTTATGTCTTGTATTGTGGTTAATTAATTTTTAAATCTTTATAAAATACTAATTTTTTCATTAAACATACAGAAAACCTCAAACTGTATTTTTACTAGTCACAGAAAAATAATGTTTTCTTGAAAATTATAAAAAATTAACCTAAACATAATTTCAATGTTATAATATAAAAAATTATGATTATTTTATCAAAATAATTCTCTATTTATGATAATTTTAACTTTTAAATATAAAAATCCATATTTATTAAAAAAAATAATTTGTTGATAATGCGTACTAAAATTTATGACACTGAAAAATTTTCAAGGAAATAATGAAATTAATTTATCATTTATATTTAAATAAGACTTTCTTTATCAAACTATTTAATTAAAATAAAAATTATTCATAATTAATTAGTTCATTATAAAAAATTATTACTTTTTTGAAATTTACAATTTAGTTCTTAAAAGTCAATTTATCAAATTCCATATCAATTAAAACTGTATTTTATTAATAAAAACAATTATTAAAAAGTAATTGAAGGAATCAAAATTTTATTTATAAAAATTATATACAAATTAATTAATTAATTCCAAGAAATGTAAACCCTTGTAAAACTGGGTTATCGCCCAAGGGTAAGTTGTGTGATAGTGATAATTCATAGGGCGGCTTGGATAACATCGACTGAGGGTAATTTCCACAAACATGAACTTATCTCATAGGCGATTTTGTTCAAGTTTCACTTGTTGAAGCTTATCTTGGTCTACATCAAGGAAAAAACCAGTGAAATTATCTCCCTATCATGTTATGAAAAATGGGATTCATGCGTCATGACTCTATTGGTTGAGCCCATCACATCACCTTTCTGTGTTAATTATACCTTTTCATTATTACTTATAAATATTCATTATAAAATTAATATTATTATCAATATTACTGTTTCCAATGGTGATATTGATCAATGGCCATATAATTGTCAAATCTTTATGGTCACATTTCCCTTTATACTCAATTCATTATTAAAGAGATACGGTTTTTTTGTGTACAAAATAATATAACTCACATTTTCTCAGGTCAAAAATTTTATTTAAAATTTTGGGTCTTTACATTTATTCCCCCTTAGGAAATTTTGCCTCTAAAATTTTCAACTCATTATATCTATTGATAAAAGTTTTGGGTAATTGTATATAATTGTTTCTTATGGCTCCCACATCACTTATTCATATTTATGGTTCCTCCACAACACTGTGATGAGGTGTTTAGTCTTGTTGAGTAGAGACTTGTCTCTACAGTCCAAGATCTCCAATGGAAACTGCTCATAAGAGAGGTTATGTTCTAGTGGTACCACCTTCAGATTTTGTAGATGTGAGGGGTATGGAATATACTTCTTCAAGAGAGATACATTGAATACATAAACCTGATCTTGATTTTTTTTAAGTTAAAGCCAATATGACACTTCTTTTATGTGATCAAGGATTTCATAGGGGCCAATGTACCTAGGGTTAAGCTTCCCTTTCTTCCCAAAATATATGATTGTATTCCGTGGTGATATTTGAGGAATGCTTTGTCACCAACATCAAACTCCATGTTCCTTTTATGGTTTTCAATATATCTCTTCAACCAACTCTAAGAAACTTTTATGTGTGGTTGGATGCAGGGACACACTTCTTTCATCTCTTGCACAAGATCAGGCCCAAGCCAATTTCTTTTACCAACTTCATCCAACAAGTATGAGTTCTACATCACTTCCCATATAGATATTCATAGGGTTTCTTTTAAATACTCTAATAGAAACTATTTTTGTAAGAGAAATCAAATGAGGGTGATGTTGATTTCATGAACCATTAAATTCCATTAAACATGTTCCCATCATATCCTCGAGCATTTGAATAGTCATTTCAAATTTCCCATCAGTTTTGGGTTGATAAGACTTAAAAAAATTAAATTTTATTATCTGATAATGTTAAAGAATTATCCATAATTTTTATGTGAACCTTGATTAATGATAAAAAATGATCGAAAGTGGAACCCCATGAATCCTTTCCACTGCCTTAACATAAATCTTGTATGGTTGGTCAAGAAAGAAATATTCTAGAAAATTAATAAAATGAGAAGTCTTGGTGAGTGGGTCCACTATAACTCATATCATATTATTTCCATTGGATGTTCTTGGGAGACCACTGAAAAATTCTATAGTGATATTACCCACATCTATATTGGTATGGGTAGTGGATAGAATACCCCTTTTGATGTTGTCTCTTTGCCTTCACTTGTGGACAGACCAAGAATCTTGCAGTGTATTTGGAAATCAATCTTTTCATGTTATCCCACCAATAATGATCGCAAAGGTTCTTAAACATTCTCGTGAATCCAGGATGTATAGATAATATAGATCTATGAGATTCATCCATCGGTTATTTCTTTAACTCTGGAATAGATAGAACATATTGCCTTGTAAAAAAATTAGTACAACTTCTTGATCAATATTGAAATTAGGAAACTTCATTTTCTTCACATCCTCTATATTATTTTGTAAAAACGATCTTCTCTTTTATATTTATTGATATTTCCTAGTAATTATGGTTGATAAATCATTTGGAATAGGATTTATGATGTTACATCCCTCATGATTCCCATGTACAACCTTAGTAGGTATTGGATCAATGGATATCCTAGAATCCTCCTCATTCTCAGAGCAATAGGGTCATTCTGGCTTAATTCATAAGTGCCTTTATTTTCTCTTCTATAGTGATAATGAATTGAATAGTAATCATCTTTAATAAGTTCCAACCATCTCATATGTTTCATTTTCAATTACTATTGTGTGAATATATGATTCAAATATAGATGGAGTGTGTGTATATCAAATTTCTCACCATAAATATAGTGTGTACATATTTTTAGAGAAAAAATAACTGCAACTATCTCCCTTTCATGTGTTACATAATTATGCTCATGAAGCTAAAAATGTTGAGATGTATAAGAATTAACCTTATCATTTTTCTGAAGGGTGCATCCAAGCTCATTTAGAGATGAATCATTAAAAATAATGAATCTTTCTTTGATAGATGTTAGAGTTAATACATATCTGATTTCAATCTCTTCTTTGGATCTTAAAAACATTCTTCACACTCTTTTTTCCAGATGAACCTATCCCATTTTGAGTTAACTTGGATAGTGAATTATAAAGTCTTGATAAATGTTTCACAAACCTTATATAATAACATAATAAACTATGAAAACTAAAAATCATAGTTAATATTGTAGGATGAGTCCACTCCTCTATAGAATTTGTCTTATCATGGTTAGCTAAGATTCCTTCATTTGTTACAATGTTCCCTAAGAAAGTAACTTTTTTTAACCAAAATTCTCATTTTTTGAGTTTTTCAAATAGCCCATCCTTCCTCATATTATTCAATATAACACTTATATTATCCTCAGGCTCCTCAAAAATTTTGGAATATATCAAAATATCATAATTAAAAAATACCACAAAATCATAATGCCCATATATTTATTGGAAGGACGTCATTGCAATATATTCTTCCATCACCCTCAATTGATGATAACCAGGTCAAAGATCAATCTTGGAGAAGAATTGAGCCCCACAAATCTCATAAAACAAATCTTCAACCATTCGGTGGGTTTACTTGTTATTAACAGTGAACCCATTAAGTTCTCTATAATATATGCATAATTTCATTGATCCATCATCCATCTTCACAAAGAAAATTGGTTCTCACCAAGGAGACACACTTGGTAAGATAAACACTTTCTCCAAAATTTCTTGATGTTTTTTATTAAATTCATCCAGTTTCACATTTTCCATTCAATATGGGGTTGTTGATATTCTCTTGGATCCATGTATGAGTTCAATGGAGAACTCTACCCCTCTTTCATGTGTAATTCCAGGCAAATCTTTAGGAAATACCTCAGTGTATTCCAAAATAATGGGGAGGTTTTCTATTCTTATACTATCATTCCCTTTTTCCTCTTCACCAATAATATCAATAAATAATGATATGTGAGGCACATATAGACAAGGAATAGGTCAGGATATCACTCATTTGAAAATAACTATAAGTTTTCCATTCAAGACAACTGATGTTTCCTATCTTCTACACTTGATATTAGAATTATATTTTGAGAGTATGTCCATCCCTGGTATAGGGTTCAATTCCACCATGGGGATGGCTACTATATTTTTAATAATATATTTCTATCCAAAGTCATTACTAAATTTTCTATAACCTATTGATGCAAGGATAATTCATCCAGGAGTATTCACTAATAACTCTACTTCTATTAGTTTAGGGATTGATTCTATATTCTTTTCAAACATTGGGGAATTAAAATAATGTGTAGAACTATAATCAAACAATGTAATTTTTAGATTTGATAGAACAATGATATACCTATCACAATATCATTTGGAGCCTCTACTTCATCCATTGCGATTGAAAATGCCTGACCTTTCTCCCTTGGCTGATGCTGAGGTTGATGATGATTCCCTTCCACTATAATCTTATTTGGAAAGTTATTGGAACATTACCTAAGTTGTCCACTCTTATTGTATTGGACTTCAGTTTGGGCCTTCACCATCTTCCATTTCTCATTAGTGTTGATAATTTGAGGCTTCACCTCACTATAATAGTTCTAAGGAATATGGTTATCTCTTCCACACTTGTAACATTTTTTCACTCCGGAGCAAGAAGTTTCTCAAATGCTTCTTCCTGTATTTTTTGCATGTGGTAATTTTCACTTTCTTTCCTCTTATTCCATGACCAAAGTTTCTCCCTAAGTTGGGCTCCATTGATCTATTATTTTCATTTGATATATGTTACCATTTCTTCTCTCTGAACTCCAGTTCAACCAACATAGCACTCCACTCTATCTCTTCATTGTTGTCATTGCCTCGATTGGCTAGATTCCTCCATCGATGGGGTCTTACTCCACTAAAGAATCTACCAAAATTTTTATTAGTATTAATAATAGATATATAGGTTTAAAAGAAAGTCTTGTAATTTTCATGACATATCTTTCCACTGATTTGTTTTCCTTTTGTTTCAGTTATAGAAATTCCTTCTCTATTTTTATCCTCAATAAACAAGGGAAATATTTATTGAAAATGAATCCAACAATCTCTTTCCAATCCATAGAATCAATCTCTATTATTGGATTAATTTTTTAATTACTTTCCACCAATAATCAGTTTCTCCCTCTAAGAGGTATACAACCAGGATCACATTCTCTTATTCCAAATAACAAAGTACAGAAATGATCTTTTCTATAGAGGTTATCCATTGTTCACTAATCAATGGGTCCATACATACATTGATATAATGTGGTCCTTGATTCATAAAGGACTCAATGCTAAGTTTTTTCTTTCGAGGTGAATCTATTCTCTCTGCTTGATTCATGTTATTATTCATAAAATGAGTTAGTCGAATCATTATTCTCTTGAATTCTTTAATTTCGGCTTCCATCGGAGGTCCATCAGCGCATGGTTTGTTGCGTTCATCATTTACGTGGTTCCTCCTATTTACTTCCATTTTCTATAAGTAGACAAAAAATTTGAGTAACGAGTTTCTTTTATTAATATTATAATTTTAAAGGAATTTTATGTCTTAAAACATCATGCTTAAATCTTTTATAAAAAATACATTTTCTATAAATCATTATTAATAGTTCACAAAAAGATTGTGATTCAACTAAATATATCCCCCAGGAGTGTCAAACCAGGAGTGCAGAAAATCCAATAGTCTTGCACCAGTTCCCATTCAAGTCTATATAAAAGAATTTTTTTTGGGTGTTACCCCTTGATATATCTGTGACAGAGCCACATCCACTTGTTCATATCCAAATAAGGATATATTTTACTGGAAACCACTTACATAATAATTCCAAAAAATACCTGCATGTTTTCCTATATTTAAACTTTTTATTACTGATCTTCCTAAAGTTTTAAAATCTAAATTTCCACAAATAACTAAACCATGTTTTGATAGTAACTATTTCCTCCTTCCATTTTATTATATACACTTTTCATTACATGGTACAAAATAGACGATCTTTTAAAGATTAGTTTCTTGGAAATCAGGAACATAATATATTTAAACATTAAATATTATTCTAATCCACTTGAAAGGATTATTGATGGTTACATACTAAGTATATTTATTTCATCTCATATCTTGGGGACTTGCATCAAATGGAAGGGGTCATCATAAGGCCCAGTAAGGGAAAGATTTTACATGTGATCTCAAGGAATATTAATAATAACATAAGGAATATAATTATTGCCTCAGAAATAGAAAAATAGGCATATAATGATAAAAATAACATGAATCATAACATGTAAATATGGATAAAACATTTAATTTATACATTCATAAGAATATCACCAAGGTCAATCACCAAGGTGTTTTAAATTAAAATTACCAAGGTTGTTCCCCAAGGTATCATAAAACATGTCATCTCTAGAGATTAAATTCTTTACACAATGCATTGGATCCCAACCAAGGTACACCCATAATATTTCTTAATTAAATTTATCTACATATATTTTAATAATTCATTTATTAAATAACCCATGGAGAATAAAAAATAGTTTTCATATCAAAAAGTGTGTGCTTCAAAAGTGATCAAAAACATGATCATTATGTCATTTTCAATCCAAGGAAATGGAATGTGGGTTTCATGTATGTTAATCCCCGAATCAAATAAATAATTTTTACATATAGGTGAACTCCCATGTAAAAGGATTCATGTATTTACAAAGTGAAAATAAAAGATAATTTCATGAGGAGAAGATGGATGTTTTGAGAGGTAAATTTGGCAACATAACGGTTATAAAACATGGTTTTAAAAAAGAGTAAAATGATAAGGGAAAAGGGTCACCCATTTATAAAACATAATTTGTAAGGGTATGATAAAAATAGTAATATAAGATAGTTGCCATAACCTTTTTGAATACATATATGAAAATAGGTTCCGGAATAGAAAAGAAAAGAAGGGTAATTCCCTTGCCTTGAAAAGTTACTCCTAAATGTTGAGGAATAGAACCTTGGGGTCTTGAAGAAACCTTGGGAGGACTATTTGGGAGGTAATAAAACAAAACATCATGGAATATGGATTGGGGTGAAATAAAATGGAGAAATTAGTGGGTATTTACAGAAAAATAGGAGGATTTGTTTCATAAATTCAAAATATATTCCTTAGAAATCTAGGTTCTGGAAAATGAAAAACTATTGGATATCCCATTGTTTTGGATATCTGTGACAAAGTTTGTGTTATTTTAACCCAAAATAACTTAGAATAAAATTATATTTCTTCTTTCCGAAAGAAAAAGTATGTTTTCACCAAATAATTATTGTAAAGATAAAGTTTCCATTTTAGAATTTGGAAAGTAACTTATAGGTTTATAAAGTAAATAAAATATATTAAAATAATTTATTTTAATAAAATAAAATATTTTAGGTCGTATATTGGGGTTAATTAATTATTATATAATTATTACTTAATTATAAATTCATTAATAAAATTAAAATCAAAAGGTGAAGTTTTACTATTCAGTGAAAAATAAAGTGTTTTAAAAAAATACTCAAAAATTCACCTTAACCTAATTTTTATGTATTGATTTAAAAAATTATGTCTATTTTATTTTAATAATTCTCAATGTATGATGATTTTATCTTTCAAATATAAAAATCTTTATTTTAAAAAAAAAATAGTGGGTTGATAATACATAGTAAAATTTCAGACATTTAAATAATTTCAAAGGCATAATACAATTATTCTATCATTTATATTTGAATAATAGTGTTTTTATCATACAATTTCATTATAAAAAATATTATTCATAATACTCTAGTTTATTATAAAAATTTATATCTTTTTTGAAAAGTAAAATTTGTGTCTAAAAATTTAATTTATCAAATTCCATCTCAATGAAACCTATATTTTATTAAGAAAAACTATTCATAAAATGTAATTGTTGAAATAAAAATTTTATTGAGAATGAGGAATTAAAATTTATGTAACTATGTTTCGGGCAAGAAACCCCTCATAAAAATCACGTATTATATAAGGGTAAGGATTGTGATGGTGATAGATTCATGGAGAAAATCATCTAACATCAACCGAGTGGTAATTTCCACTAACATGAACTTCTATTATTGGATATTTCTTTCACAATTCACTTATTGATGGTCAACCTAGTATAGTTCAAGGGAAAACCCCAATGATGCTACCTCCCTCCCAAGTTCTGACAAATGGGCTTGATAAGGCATGACTCTAATGTTTGAGTCCATCACTTATCCTTTATGCATTAATTTTCCTTTTTCATTTCTACTTATAAACACTAATTATAACATTAAAATTATTATCAAAAGTAAATTTTCCAACATTAATATTGGCCAAGGTTCATATAACTGTCGAATCCTGATGGTCACATTTCCCTTTATACTCACTTAAATATTAAAGAGATATGGTTTTGTAGTGTAAAAAATAATATAACACTCATTTTATCATGAAAAAAATATCATTTAAAATTCATGTTGGCTACAATAAATATACCATAATTACATGAATTATAGAAAATATTTCATTACTAACATTCCCAAGACCTTTAAGGTTTTGAGCTTTAGAGAATTTTGAAAAATTATAAACTAATAAATCCCATATCTTTCTCAACTAAAGGATGTTCTTCCACAGTACGGAATGTCAAAACCTGCCTTCTTCAAGATGAAGGGAAGGAAGATAAAGGTGAGGAGATCTTACTTCCTCCAGATGAATAAGAGATAATGACCCCCGATTGCCACCACTATTAGGACCAGGGTGTTGACTGGAACCAAGGGTATATAAATCTCATAAAAATGTGATTCATTACCCTTTTTTAGTAAGCAAGAACAGAAGAAAAGATGTATCAACCTCAAAAAAATTACAATACATATATATATATATATATTTATAAAGATACCAAAATCCATCCCTCATGCATTTTTGAGGTAAAACTACTAGAAAAACAAACAAAAATCTGAAGTAATTACCAAAATAAAACTAAGCAGTGACACAACATCCATCCCCAAAATATGATCTAGTAAGGTCCAGCATGGCTTGTTTAATCTCCGTATAAACCTGAAAACATTTTTATATACATAGGGTGAGAATAGAAGTATACTAAGTAAGGAAAAACCAAATTCACCCATGTATAAATGGGGGAAACATACTAATTCCCCTATGAGAAAATATTATAAAATTAAAAGAACCCAATAAGGTATACTATCCACCCCAAACTCACTAAGGAATGCTCACAAAATAACACAAGTCCACTAAACTAAAGTAGTAAGTACATCGATATTTGGGCACCCTACACCACTTCACACTAATTAATTGTGCATCCCTAATAGAGAACATTCGGAAGCTACCATGCTCTTCCACAATCCCTTCTATCACAACCCACCCTTACACACCTGGGACCCAAACCACACACATCCTGCTGTATAGACACCTCAGCCAAAAAAACATGACATCCCACCTGAAGACACCTAGGCCACAACCACAACACATCTCACCCAAAAACTTCAGTGGATCATCATAAAGACACCTAGGTAACAAACATCCTCTCACACAACCAATACCATAAATTTGGTCTTAAACCTCAAGCCATTATAGCCTTACCAAAGGGTCTTCGGTGATTTTTTCCTAGATGTTGGAGTAGGGTATAGTCAGTAACCATCCATCCATCCTCCCACTAGGATGTTGTGAAAGGCACCCTTCCCCAGAAAAATGGGGGTGTTTGGCAGGTAGTGATCAACATGGGTGGGGTGCCTATAGAAATCAAAAGGAACAACATATATATATATATATATATATATATATATATATGTACCAAACACTTTTCCCAACCTATAGGTTTTCAAAAAACACTACCAGCCCACACAAATAACCCTTACCAGCACCTCTACATGCATGTCCACCACCACAAACGATGGTCACTTCTGTAAGTTGATAAAGAACACCACTTCACAAAAATACACAACTAGAAACATACCCCAAGACAATTAATTTTACCCATTTTCATTTTCCATTATCAAATCATTCATTTGTTTATTTCCATCCATACCAAGGCAACTAAAAAATACGTCACACCCTGAGTAACATCACAACCCACACATACTTCACATATTCCCAGGAAACCCCAGGGAAAATTCCCACACAAGGTAATACTATCATTATCCAAAATCATCAGTCATAAACCATCCCAAGAATCACTAAAACATAAATAACAAATTTAATAGAATAGTATAGAATAACTAATTTGCAGTGCCACTTCAAACTCCCCTTTCCTAGACCCCCGTTCAACCACTTCAACCATCATTCTTCAATGTAATATCTTCTTATCCATCCTCTAAACAAGAAAACACCCCAACACACCTCATCACAACCCCAATCAGTATCCCCACTAAATAACAAAACCACTCTCAGCACACCAATCTATGTGAAAATGACACAACCCAGTCATATAGCCCCATTACCCAACCACTGTCTAGATGCAGTCCCACTGCATAACAAGTCCATCCATACCACAATCAATCTAACTCAAAGCCTAAGATACCATCACACTGCTCATAGTAACCCATACACACAATCACAGCACCATGCTACCAGCACATATTCATGTCTAAACATAATCACACATAGCACATAGCTACACCAAAAAGGAAAAGTTTATTCATATTTAGTAGCACTCGTTCTTTTATCCCACTTGATGAAACAGGGTTGATCAGAGAATAGATTCGATCTCGGAGAATCATTTTATTTAACCGAGTATGCATAATTAACTAGATTCCAATTCTAATAGATGTTATTCACAAATCATATAGGTGCGCAAACATAGACCACCAACGGCCAATATTTTCATAAGAACACAACCCATACGATTCATGACATGGATCAAGGATAACATATATAACAAAATGATCATCACCATTGTGCGCTCATCCACTCATTTATTTCTTCTTATTATCTTCTTTAAACCAGTTTTTTCCATATTCATAAGGTGATATGAGTACACCCACCCTACATGATGCACAATTAAAAGGGAGATGATGGAAATACCTACTTGGAGCAATAGGGGACAAAAACTCCTTATTGTGCCAAAACAGGGGAAGTGTGAGTAGGAGAATCCAAGGAAAACCAAACAGGGGGAAACAGTATAGGCACATAGCTCATCTAGGGAGGGAGGATGTCACCACACCAAGATAAAATGTAAGGGTTTATATGAAGAGATGATTCAACTTTAGAAATTCCAGATCCTAAATATATGGGGAAATGGTTTCAAATGACATTAAAGCCGAATCACGACCAAGATTATGTAGTTCAAGAGTCAAAGGAATCTTCCGGTTTTTAAAAGATAAATAAAATCTGAAATAGTCAGAAAAACCTTTCTGATATGGAATTTAACTCATATAACTTCGAAAAGATACGAAACTGTAAAATCTCAGAAAGGCTAGAAAATGACCCTCCGTTGGGCGAGTCACCGATGCAGGTCACTGATGCCTGAGTCATCGGTGCCTCAGTCAATAATTCATGTGTCACTGATGCCTAATTAACCAACTTAATGACCTACTAATTCCATGATTCACTAAGTCCCTAACCTTTGAATTCCCTAATTCACCGACGCACTGACCTACCGACTCCCTGAGTCACCGACACCCTGACTTACCGACGCCCTAAGTCCCCAACGTCCTGACCTACTGATGCACTAAGTCACTGACACCCTGACCTATTAATGCCCTAAGTCACCAACTTATTGACCTAATGAACCCATGAGTCACAAAAAACCTAACCTACCAATTCCCTAAGTCACTGAGGCCCTAACCTACAGACGCCCTAAGTCACAGACGCCCTGACCAACCAACGCCCTATGTCACTATCGCACTGGCCTACCAATTCCTTGACTCACCGATGCCCTAACCTACTGATACCTTGTGTCACTGATGCACTAACCTACTGATGCCCTGAGTCACTGGGACCCTAACCTACCAATTCCCTCTGTCACTGATGTCTCAACCTACCGATTCCCTGATTCACTGACACCCTTACCTAGTAATGGAAAAACAGGAAATTTGGAAAACCCTAAAAACAAGCTATTGTTGTCTCCTAGAACACCCCAAACACTGGATTTTGACTATGTAATGGTCCATGGAGGTTTGGTTCATTACATCAGATACCTCTCAAACTATTCTCGCCCTTGAGAATTCAAAACAAAACCAAGAAGAAAGAGGGGTTTGAAAAACCACCCCGTAAGATACCTCTCAAGGATAAACCACCTCGTTGGAGTGAAATCTCAACATCCGAGAATGCATCCTCTAAGATTTTACAACCTAAAAAATTATAAGAAATACCACACGAGCACTAAAAGTCCCACTTCGTGAACATATGAATCATGGAATTCCTTCCCCCGTGATAGAATATTTTCCACTTTGGGCGGCACTGACTCACCCACAAATTTTTAATCACATTAGAATTAATGTGTCTTGATTACGGGTAATTTCCTCCCCTCCTAATTTATTCGAACCTTATCATACGTCACATAACAAGAAAACAACTCATCTCACAGAAAACAAGGTTCAAGAATTACATCACAAAGAATAACACATGAGAAAAAATCAAAACAACTCTAGGTACTAGGAACACATCTGCATCTATCACTACCAATTACTATCCTCTAGGCCACCATGCCTCCACAATTCAAAAACCAAGGGAATGGTCTATCCCCAAATAACCATCTCCCGACGATCTTGGATCTCCACTAGTCGCTCCACCAAAGTTGAATCGTCCTCGATACCCAACCATCCCCAATCAATGATAGGGGAGTCATCATGAAGATACTAATGAAGATGTGATACATGGAATAAGTTGTGGATACTTCCCAAATGTGGTGGAAACACCAGATAATATTCTGCCTCACTAAATCATCCCAACACATCAAAAGGTCTGATTAAGCTAAGAGAAAGATTAAACCCTCTGTCGAACCTCTGTTACCCACGTCGAGGTGATACATTCAAGAATATTTTGTTCCCAACCTCGAAATCCAATGGTCTTCTCTTACAATAGGAATATGAACTATGTCAGCCTTATGTTGCCTTCATCCTCTCATAGAAAATCTACACCTTCTATGTCATACTCTGCACCATGTTCGGACTAAGAATAGCTGCATCCCAAACTTCTGTCTAGCACATGGGTAAACTACATGGTCTTCCGTATAAAGCTTCGAATTGAGTTGTTCCAATGGAATAATGATAGATGTTATTGTAAGAAAACTCTACCAAGGAGAAATTTCACACCCAAGACCCACTAAAGTCCATAACACATGGAATCAACATGTCATCCATCATCTGGTTGGTCCTCTCTATTTTCCCATCTATCTAAGGGTGAAAAGTATTGATGTGGCATAAGTGTGTGCCAAAAGAATGCTAAAATTCCCTCTATAATCATTACATAAAACATGTATCCTGATCTCAGATGATGGATCTTGGAACTCCATGTTTCCATAACACCTCATCCACATATCTCTGTGACAAGGAATCCAATGTCCTTAACTCCTTTATCGATAAGAATTGAGATGATTTCATCAACTGATCCACTACTACCAAAATAGAATTGCATCCTCCCTGATACTTGTGTAATAATATGATGAAATAAATTGATATTTCATCCCACATACACTCAAGGAAATTTTGGGACTTCAACAAACTACCAATAACATGGTGCTCAGCCTTCACTTCCTGGCACACCAAGCACATTGCCACAAACTCTGCCACTACCCACTTCACCCCAGGACACCAAAAATGTTCCCATCGGCCTCGGTACATCTTGAAAACTCATGGGTGTATCACTAGAGGTGAGCTATGAAACTCATAGCGATCTTCATCATGCATTTCTACTAGTACAAACAGCTTCTCATGGAACAACATCTGATTCTATCCATCCTCCGACCATCCCTATGGAGCATCACCCCGATCAATGTGATCACACATCAACTTCGCCTCTGAGTCACCCCACTAAGACTCCTCCACCTTCTTCCTCATATATGACTTTACCATCATCTAAAACAACCTACCTCTACCACCATCCATTCCTTCATCTAAGTGCAAGGCAGTTTACTCCTCCATCACCCTCTAAGCATCAGAAAATCCACAAACCAATTACTTTTGCAACTTCTTTCTCAAACCATCAGCCACAACATTCCTCATTCATGATGTGTATAATATCTCAAAATCATAATCCTATAGAAACTCCTCCCACTTCTATTTCCACAAGTTCAGATCCCACTGGGATAAGATGTACCTCAAACTCTTGTGATCTGTGAAGACCATAATGTGATCCCTAATGAGGTAACATCACCACAAATTTAGTGTTCACATGACTACTTATAGTTCCAGATAATGGGTGTCATAGTGATGTTCATGGGGATGTAACTTCTTGGACCCATAGGAGATCACTCCCTGTTACTTCATCCGCACACCCCCAAGCCTAGACGGGAAGAATCGCAAAAAACCTCAAACATCACCCCTTCTTATGGAATCCTAAGCACTGGAGCACTAACCAAATTACCCTTTAGATAGTTGAACGCTTCCCAAAACTATTCTCTCCAAACAAAATCATGGCCTTTTCTAGCCAGATCTATCAATGGACCTGCTACATGAGAGAAATAAGGTACGAATCTTGGTAGAATCCTACCAGAGTGAGAAAACTACGAACCTCTGCCACATTATTGGGTGATTCCCAAGAAATGACTACCTCGGACTTCAATGGGTCCACTACAACACCCTGATGAGACACCACATGTCAAAGTAAGTGGAAATCTAATGTCCAAAACATGTACTTGGATAGCTTTCCATAGATCTGGTGGTATTGAAGGACATCTAGGGATGTTCGGAGATTCCTGGTATGCTCCCCCTATGACTTCGAGTAGATTAGGATGTCATCGATGAATATGATGATGAACCAGTCTTGGAACACATGAATGAAGGAGTTAATAAGCCCCATGAACATCGCTGGTGTGTTCTTAACATTGTACGACATAACCACGAACTCGAAGTTCCCATACTTTCACCTAAAAGAATTCATCAGGATGTCACCCTCAGTCACTCTTTACTGGTGATACCTATACTATTGATTGATCTTAGTGAACCAACCTTCTACCCTCATCTGTTCAAAAAGATCGGCTATTCTCTAGATATGGTAATGGTTCTTGATCGTTACCTGATTCAGTCTCTGGTAGTCCATACACATCCTTAGAGCACCATCTTTATTTTGGGAAAAAAACTGGATCACCCCATAGAGACACATTGGGTCAGATGAAAACATTCTTCATCAGATCATCAATCTGAATCTTCAACTCTCACAACTCATAAGGATTCATCCGATAAGGATCCATCGACATCGGAAGCGCATAGGGTTGTAAGTCTATCCTGAACTCAATGTCAGGTCAAGAGGGTAGAGTCACAACCTCCTTGGTAAAAACATCCAGAAACTCTCCACAAACTCTTGGAAACTCCACTATCTCATCACCCATCGACCCCACTAATAGCTCAGATAACAAAAAAAAATAGTATTTATGCAGTTACAACCACCTGACAGGTCTTCTCATCAATTAATGACATGCACTGGCCATTCACATCAAAAAACATGACTCCTCTATGGAAGAATTCAATAACAACATGAACTGAAAATAACTAGTCTATTCCAAGGATGACATCGTACAGATGGTTCTTTTGCATAAATAGATCCCCATTGGACTGATGCGACCCAACAATATTCTACATCCCCAACAAACATCAAACAATCTGGTCTAACCTCTAACTAGTGTAATCAACACCAGGGGCATGGAAATTCTCTCTATGTCTAGTACAAAGGCATGGGCCATACATGGTGAAATGATGGAGTGCTTAGGTTCCAAATCAAACAAGGTGCAAGAAAGTGTACTAAACCAAAGGATCTTTCCTCGAATGATATCTAGCCCTATTGAAACTACAGTCTTTGAAGCATAAAATTTCCCACACTCATCTCTTATGCCCCCTGGCTATCACCCGCCTCTCCAACCCCTCCCTGGTCGAGTTCCCTAAGAACCGCCCTAAGGTTGGCCTCCTACAACACCATCCACCCTCAGTAGACCAGGGGCCTACTATCTCGACTACTAGAAAGGTCGGGCAAGCAACTACTGCTGAGGAAGGCACTGAACCCTCCCACCTCCATCATAATCAACTCAAGTTAGGCACTGTCTCTAGAGGTACCCTTTTCCTTTGTAATAAAAACACCTTGGCCCCAGGTCTATAGAAAAAGGGTGAAGAAAAGAGGGTCAGAACTAGAACTACTGGGGTCAGCTCCCCACTGGATGAAACTTGGAAGGCCCTAACATCAGAGGCTTTCTACTAACAGCCTTCCCCATTGAATAACTCAGCTAACTTCCCTCTCACGGTATACCTTCTTGAGATTTCATCCTTTCCACTCCCTCATTCTTCTAATGAACCTCTACGTATGTTAGTATGGTGAAGGGAGTAACTACATACTAAATAGAAGGATGGGGTTCCTCCTCTATGTGCCTCACCTGAGGCTCGTCATCTGGAATGTGATCTGAATAAAAATATAGGAGATCCTTGAACTTGATCCATAATTACCTCACTGACATTCTCCTCTACTGGATTGATAGTATCACCTTCATCTTCCCAGATTTCATCATCGGAGAAAGGAATTCCGCCCAGAACTCCTTCTCAAATTCATCCCACAAAACATCGGTTTCCCTCCTCTCCCTGAGGTAAAGCATCCACGAATGACGTAATACTCACCTCATCTGGCTCACCACTAGAAAAATCCAGTACTCTGAGGGAGCCCAGTTCAAGATGAAAGTGATAACTAGCTCTTCGATCTAATTCTCTATCTCCATGTCTGAGAAAATGCCCTCATACTTTCCCAGATTCTGTCACTAGAATGAATGAAGCATCTTCTACCACTAATCATCCTCTTCCACTAGATTGACCCTTCTCAAGTCAGCCAGGTCATCTTTCTTACCTTCCACTACTCGTACCACACACTGGAAACATTTGGGATCCATATCTGAAAGGAAAATAAGGAACTCCTAATCTCAGGTAGCATGGAATTTTCTTTTTGGATTCATTTTATCTCTTTATTTATTTTAATTTCCCAAAAACACCCAAAAAACAAGAACACAACTCATCATGATGCATGTACCTTTCCTAGGGTCTCTACCCCGCAAATGGTGTAGCCTCACTTGGTCTTTTGGTAAGATCAAATTCCTTACGTTAGATCATGGGGGTACCTAAAATCTTGTGTCTTATCCAGTCTTCCCTGGACTATGTCATTCACCATGATCACCTAACAATGTTTCCCTACAAAACCATTCAATCCTCACTATGTCAAACTCCAAACTCCATCTGATCTCTCAACCATTATCCTTTGATATCATTTTATCATAAACCACCTTATTCAAGATGAAGGAAGGTATAGCGAGGTGTCGAGACATTCCTTACTTAAGATGAAGGAGATATAATGACCCCCGAGTCCCACCTCTAATAGGCCACTGGGTGGGAAAACAGTACCAAGGATATAGAAATCTTAGAAAAATGAGAGTAGTTACCCTTTTATAGTAACAAATATCGGGAGAAAAGATGTATCAACATCAAAAAACTCCATGATAGATATATATAAAGAAACCCAAATCCATCCCACATGCATGTTTGAAGTAAACCTGGTAGAAATACAAATTAAACTACAAATTAAGTAACTAAATAAAACTAAGCAGTGAAACAACCATCGTCCCCAACATCTGGGCTAGTACGGTCCAACACTGTCTATGTGATCTCCCAAGAAACCTGAAAAAAGTTTTATATACGTAGGGTGACCATACAATTATACTCAGTAGAGAAAAACCAAATTCAACCATGTATAGGTGGGGGAAACATACTAATTCTCCCATGAGAAATAGAAGAAACTCAAAAGTACCTAACAAGGTATACTATCCACCCCAACCTCACCAAGTAAAGCTCACTAAATAACAAAATTCAAGTAAAGTAAAGTATTAAGCACATTGATATTTGGGTACACCGCGCCACTACCCATTAGTTAACTGATCATCCCTAATGGTGAAGGTTCTGATGCGACCATGCTCTTCCACAAGCCCCGTAATCACAACTCATCTTCATGCACTATTGCTACAAACCACACACATCAAGCCTACAGACACCTAGACCACAACCACATCACATTCTGCCCGTAGACACCTAGGCTATAACAACCCCATGTCTCTCTTGAAAACACATAGTTTTCATCCCGAAGACACCTAAGAAACAAACCACATCTCATACATCCAATACGATAAATCTAGGATTAAACATCCATCCATTAAATCCTACTCAAAGAGTCTTGGAAAATAAATTCCTAAAATATGGAGTAGGGTAAATTCAATAACCAGATATCCATCCTCCCACCAGGATGTTAGGAAATACACCTTTCCCCATAACAATGGGGGTGTTCGTCACATAGTGCTCAACACACGTGGGGATCATATAGAAATCACAAGGAACTACATATATATATATACTAAACACTCATCCCAACCTATGGTTTTTTAAAACAAATACCACCCCAAAAAACTACCCTTGCTACCACCTCTACATGAACGTACCACCAAGAATGACGATCACTTCCATAACTCGATAAAGAATGCCACTTCACTAAAAGGCCCAACTAGAAACATACCCATATCGAATTAATTTAACCAATTATCATTATGAATTTTCAAGTCATTAATTTATCTATTTTCATCCCTACCTAGGAAACTAACAAACATATCACACCACAAGTGAAATCACAACCCCCACATATTCAAAAGGTCTTTGGAAACTTCGGCTAAAATTCCCACACAAGGTAACACCATCCTTCTTCAAAATAATCACCCATAAACCATCCCTGATATCCCTGTATCACAAAAAAAGACCACAATTAACAAAACTATAGATAACAACTTGCTTGCATTCCCATGGCACACTCCCATTTCTTGGACACTCGTTCAACCACTTGCACCATCATTCTTCAATGTAATGTAGCCATGTCCTTCCTGTCAACATGAAAAAACCCCAACGCACCTCATCACAACCCCATTCAGTAGCCCCGATGCATAAAAACACTACGCCCAGCACAGCCATCAACATGAACATGACACAACCCAATCCTATAGCCCTATTGCCCAACCACTTCCCAGATGCAGTCCCGCTGCATAACAAGTCCATCCATTCCACAAATAGTCAAACTCTCAGCCTGAGACACCATCATACCACACGTACCTCCCCATACACACAATCACACCCCCATCCACAACACCACTTTACCAACACTGATGAAAGGCAGATCATTACCTCACACAGAACATAGCCTCACCAATAAGGAAAAGTTTGTTCAGATTTTGAAGCACTCATTCTTTAATTCCACTTGATAAAACAAGTGTGATCACAAAAAAGATTCAATTATGGGGAATCAATTTATTTAAACAAGTATATATAACTAACCATATTATAATTGTTATAGTAGTGATTCACAAATCATACATGTGCGTAAAAAGAGACCACCAACAGTCATGATTTTTAGAAGAACAGAACCCATATGATTCACAACATGGACCAAGGATAACATATAAAAAAAATTATTGTCACCATCATGCTCCCACCCCTAGGATATTTATTCTTATTATATTCCTTAAAACAGTATCAACCATATTCACAAGGATACTTGAGTACACCCTCCCTACATGATACACAATTAAAAGAGAGACAAAGGAAATCCCAAATTGGAACAACAGGCGACCCAAACCCCTCTTTGAGCCAAAATATGGAGGTCTCATGAGGAGGAGACTCCAAGGAAAAACAAACATGGGGTTAAAACATAGGCACACGACTCATCTAGGGAGGGAGGCTCTCAATACACCAATATAAAATAGAATGTTTCAATGGAAGATAAGATTCGGCTTTAGAATGGCTAGATCCAAAATATAAAGGAAAATGGTTTTAAAGGCCATTAAAGCCGGATCATGACCAAGACCACACAGTTTAAGATTAAAATTAATATTCGTGTTTTTAGAAGATAAAAACCATTTGAAATAGTCCAAAAACCATAAAATATTTATCTTAACTCTTTTAACATAAAAAATACATGAAACTAGAAAAACATGGAAAGGCTGGAAAATGACTCATTGATGGGAGAGTCATCGATATGGGTCACCGATACGATTTATCGATGTTTGAGTCATCGAATCCCAATTCACTGATACCTGAGTCACCAACATAATGGACTAATGATTCAATTTGTCACAAACTCCCTAAAATACCGATGCCCTGATTCACTGACACACTAACCTACCATCACCCTGAGTCACCGACACCTTGACCTATCGATGCCCTGAGTCACTGATTCCATTAGTCGCTGATTCCCAGACCTACTGACTCCATAATCCACCAATGCACTAACCTAATGACTCCATGAGTCACTAACTCCCTGGCCTACCAACACCATGAGTCACCGACACACTGGGCTACCAACGCCCTCAGTCACTGACGCACTGACCTACCGACACCCAGAGTCACTGATGACCTAAACTACCAACATCCTAAGTCATTGACACACTGACCTATTGATTCCCTAATTCACTGACACCCAGATATACGGATTCCTTGAGTCACGAATGCCCTAACATATCGATGCCCTGACCTACCAATGGAAAAATATTAAATTTGGAAAACTCCTGAAACAAGCTTACATTGCCTCCAAGAACACCCCAAACACTATATTTTGACAAATTAATGGACCACAGAGGTTTGGGCCATTATAATGAACCAATTAATCCATAATAAGTCTCAAAATGTCCCACAAATTCTCTACGCAAGCCATGTTTTTAGAAATATCATGTGCACTACTTTTATTTGAGACTAGCGGAAATAGAAACATAATAAGGTGTGATATTAGATGATAAGTGAGGGGAAAAATATAAATATGGAAATAATTGGTTAATCATGACATAAATATTATGAAAGTAATAAATAAGAATCAAAATTCCAAAATCAATAGAAACTGTAAGCATAAAATATTAATGGATACAAAATAAAATAAATAGATGAAATGTATAATAATAACTAAATTCATGCTGATGGAATTCATAATAATGTACATATTGATATTACCATTAAGGGTTTTTCCAAAACATCATTCTTTTCATCAAAGTAATTTCCATGACTTCATTCTTGTCATCAAGTCCATAATTAAGACATCTTCCTAAGTTGGGCAGGTATACACTAAATAACCGAACATTTTGTGTAATGAGACCTACTGATACATATTTGGGCTATATAATTTCAATCTCCACCCAACACATCTTTAATTATAATGAATTAATTATATGAGATAATTATTAAACAATAAATAATCAACTTTTCCAATAATCATACATATTTGAACAAAAATGTACATATTGCTAATAATTCTCTCAATGTTAATACAAAGGATAAAATGATCATAACCCATCCATATAAATATGTTTGATGGTTAAAAAATATACATTCATATTTAATGAGTGATCAACAAACATATTTATCATAATAACAAATATATAAATTTTCAATAGTTTCTAATCAATAATTGGAATAGAATTATATATAAGCAGCCCTCAAGATAAAACTGTATCGAGTGGAGTTATATCATTAAGTTAATAATTTCCCCAATAAATTTACATATTACATATATATTACATCCCTTTAACCAATGCACTGGAAGAAACTGTATTCATAACGAAGAGGCACTGGAAGAAAATTAATGCTTATTCGAGGTGGAATGTTTTGCAACACAAATGTAGTGATGGATCATATATCTGATAGAAAATAACACTATATAATCCATACATTGAAAAAGTTTGGATTGTTGAAAAATAATATATCCCTAATGTAACAAATGAAACTTGAAAGGATGTTGACATAAATGAAAAACAACCTTGTAAAAGAATTCCTTGAACATTATCACATTATAAGGGATCAAGATTCAAATTTTTTATACCATGATTTAAATCCCCCAAATTATAAATATATATATTCATATACCCAAATTTACTATATAATATATCATGTAACATAAATTCCCTGAGTGTAGATCCTTTTTAATATAAAAGTAAATCAGATGTGTATAGATAAAATAGATTTTAGAAAACCTTTTTTGCACCGATGTATAGTAAAAAATTAAATGTTTCTTTCAAAAGTAACTTTTCAAAAGGTGATGTGAAGGATTTTAAAAATAAAAATTTAAAAATAACATATAATAAAGGACCTTTTAAAATTTAATAAATTTTTCTATAGGAAATGTGGATCAAACGATAAAATAATTAATAATTAAAAGAACCTTTTAATTACATTGGAATTACCTTTTTTGAAACCCCACAACGTAAAATGAGTAATAAAACCATATTTGAATTATAACATAACTTCCCCAAATAGGATTATAAAAACTAATATAATAAAATATTAGGCTTAGAGAACCCACTAATTGATGAAAAAAGTTCAATATAAAACTTTATAACTCAATGAAAGGTGATTTGGGCTATCAATATCCCTTATGGGAAACATACTCCACATGGTAAGAGATATTTGTCAAATATTTTTTCGGTAGGAATATAAATCCCAATAAATAAATGATAAAATACCAAATAAAACAATTGAGGTATAATGTACCCATTTTATTTTAAATAATTCATAAAGATGATCATAACTCAATGAACAATAATTGAGTTACCAAAAATCATTACTATTGGGGTAACTACTGAATCAATAAAAATTTAAAGGATGGAATATGATTTGGATTAGTGTATCACATTAAAATACAAAAATATTTCATAAAAATACATCCACGGGTAGTAAATACCTCATACAATGAAAACACAGTGCACAAAATGTTTTTTGTCTCAAAGAATCAGAATTGAGACCAAGAAAACCCTTACAACTTTTATAACGTTTGATTCAAAACACCAAAATATAAATAACATGGAATTGAACAATGAATATAATGAAATATAAGATAATAATGATAGAAAATATTAATGTTTTAGTAAACACAACATTCAAATTAAAACATGGTGTATAATAATAAATATGTCACAAGGGGTAAAAATTGAGACAATAACCCCTTACCTTTTTTCTGGTTTGATCATCGCACAGGATTAAGTTCAGGAATAATAAAATAAAATTTATTAGATAAAATATTAGGAACATTAGTCATATATTTTTCAATTAATATAGAAAATTTATTATCATATGTAATTTATTTACTATATATTTTTTCTTATTTTTTCATGAAAGTTGAATCGGTGTTAGCTTATTTTGGTGATTTAGTGATCGAAGATGACATTTTAATAATTAGTTAAATAAATAATATAAACATTATAGAACCAAAAAATTATTATTTTATTATTAACTTACTTTAACATTTGTATTTAATTTTCCATAATCATTCATGATATAGTTTTATAGCATTGTTCAAGTATGTGGTTAAAACAACCCAAACATGAACACACTATATATTGGGGAATGAGTATAGTTAAAGAAGTGTATAATATCATTATAATATAAGAATAATGATATTATTTATGTTTTCTAAAATTATTTAATAATATTTGAAGTGTTTTGGAGAAATAAATAAAATCAATATGTAAAACCAAAAATGTTTCTTTGTGGACGCAGTAGTCTGTACAACCAACAGTTAATGTTTTAATGTTTTCTAATTGCATATAAAGGAGTATATTTAAAGACCCAAACCCTAGTATCCTTTATCCATTTCCATACCTAATTACATGTGTACAAGGAAAAATAGATTCCATCACAAAGGACTGAAAAGTATAGTATATTTGGAAAACTAGATGCAAACATAATTGTTACATTGCAACATCAATTGAAACACAAAATATAAACTCTATAATAAACACCCATAATCTCCTTGATTATACCTATAATCCATTCATAATATAAGTATTTGTATACTATAGGAAAATAAAATATAAGAAAGGGGTGAGCTCATATTCTCGGTATGGGTAAGCAAAACAACATAAGCTAACATAAAGAATAAGGTATAATGAATAACTAAAAACATATTCCATTAAACATATCTTGAGAATAATAAGGTGGGAATAAAATATGACTAAATAATTTTATAGAAATGAGAATGAAATTAAACTAGGGATATTATACCAGTTGAAAAATCACTTGGACTATCGATTATAATTATCATAATATGGGAATGCATAATGGTGAGCATATGAAACATATAGTTGAGGCCTCCAACAAGACATATAAAAATAAATATTTAAGGACATGTCCAAATCTATATATGTATTGTCTCATGAGACCTACTGATGCATCGAGGGGCTATAGAGGGACTCACCCATCACTTACTAAGTCCAATACAATCCTAATTTTTTGAATGATTGATTTAAAAAATATCTTTACATAAAATTTTCTCATACAACTTTGAAATATTGAATCATAATCATAGAAAAAAATACTCTAAAAATCATTGATAATTTCTTGAAAAAAATACCCTTTTACTTTGTAAAGAATAGTAATTTTGGAAAATCATTTTTATTTTTTATAAAATCATATTTTAAACATGATTATCAAATAAAATAAAATATAAGGATAATAAAATTATGTTTGAGGCATAAATGATGTCCAAATGAAATTAAAACATGTAAAATGATTTTATTAATAAATGTTATAAATTTTCCACTTCAGTTTGGCTTGAGGGAAAATAAAAAAGAACATTTCAAGTAGAAAAACAATTATTTGTTTTCATAAAAAAAGAAATGAAAAAATATTGGTTTTCATGATAATAAGATTTTTTTTAGAAAAATATGGGTGGCTTAAAATATATTATGGACTGTACATGGAATTGGGGGAGAAATTAGATAGTTCCCTTAAATTGGGCTTTCTTAATGGGGGAATTGAAAAGGGAACATTATAAACCATGTATTTACTATCAGAGAAAGATAAAATAATCTGGATATATGATTTTGGAACATATAAAACGGATGTAGTAGAAGTATATAAAAATAATTAAGAATTACATTGGGGTAAAGAAGGACAAAGTGTAACCTAAATGAAAAATGGATTTTCGGGGAGAATCCCTTACTAATTATAATAAATCAAATCATATGCCCCAAAAATAATAATCATAAAATGAAACATTTAATACCATGAATATAAATATATTTCATGATATTGTACACAAATGGTTAGAATAAATACACCATGAATGATAAATAGTGGTGAATAAGGAATATCTCATAGAAATGAAAGTGTGATGAGGAAAACCCTTACCATATCTCAGAAAGTATTCTGTAATTGTACATAACATATTAGATATTGAAATTATATACATTAATAATTTAATTTAGAACCTATTCAACTTTTATTTTAGTTAGTATAATTTTATTGAGTTCATGTATGGTCTTTTTTAGGAGTTATAAAATTCAATTTTTTCATTCGGTACTGCTCATTTTCTTGGTTTTCAAGATTGATTTAGTTGTATTCATGTATGAAATACCATGTAAAAAAGTGAAGTTTTATCTAGAATTGAAATTATATGTTACGAATTAGTATCCATAAGGTTAAATGGTTATATAATTCATTTTCTTATTTTGGGTGAAGATGAATCATTAGATAAGACATTTGTGATAATCATTTAGATTATTTTGACACTTTTCTAATCATTAGGAACTAGTTTTGATTTATTAATTAATATTATGTATGTATACTAATTCAAGAAAATTAAAAAATTTAATTAATATATTATAATATTTTTAACAATAATAATGGTTTTATTACAATAATTTAATGTGTAATTGAAAAAAAATCTTCCTCCTTGAAGGCGTTAAATCAACACCTCTCGAATGTTGTTTTCATTTTTAGAGTAATAGGAAGAAAGGAATACAATTGATGGCAGTTTTTTGTTAACATAATAACATTTCAATATATATAATATAATTTATTTATTATAAATGTTTTAAAAAAAATAGGTGAGGAGAGTATAAGAAAATGAAATAAAGTGAAAATAAAATAAATAAAGTGAAAGAAGATTTTACCTCTTGAATTTTTGTCCTTGAGAACCTCCTTAGGGAAATTGGTTTCGGTCTTTTGTTGAGACCAGAACCTCTTTTAAATGTGTAAGAGTCTTGGTAAGATTATTTTTCCGAAATTGGACAATATTTATGTGTTAATATGTGTGAGGAGAAGAGGTGGTGAGGGGTGGTATTTATAGTGGAGGATAGGGGTGTTTTTCTATTATTTTATTCATTATTTTATTATTTTTGCTCAAGAAAAGGAATATTAATGATTACATTAATAAATAAAATAAATAGAGAATTATGGTTAGAGATAATAATGCTTACATCAATGATTACTTGAGTAATAGTGTATTTAACTTATAATGTATATATACTATAAATTACCGTATTTTACTATTCACCATTAATTCAACTATTTTAGAAAAAAACCAAAAAAATAACACTATCAATTATTTGAAATTTATAATTAAAAAATAAACTCAAATTTATGAAAATAATTTTCTATATATGATAAATTTAATTTTTAATAAATATCATCATTTATTTGGAAAATATAATTTTAAAATTATAACTCATTTTATAAAACATTGAAAAATTAATTAAGGTTTCACAAAATTATCTTATAACCATAAGACAAAAAAGTTTTAATTTTTGAGTAAATTTTATGAAAGTAAATTTTCTTTTAAATCATTATATAAATTGTAAAATTTAAAAAAATATTATGATTTATTAAAATATCAACACCTAATTAATATTTTCTAATACATTTATTAAGTTATACTATGATATAATTTTATCATATTTCCATCTATAAGATTCCTCAATTTTATATATACTTTCATAGTTTGGGTTTCTATTTAAATCATACTTGTAAATTTAATATAACAAAAATGGTAGTTTTATAAAAAATTCGGGATTTTCACTATTCACTTGAAAATAAATATTTTCAGAAAAAATACTAAAACTTTACCGTAAGATAATTTTAACATTCCACTATTAAAAATGATGTTTATTTTTTTCAATATAATTTATAAAATTGTAGAAATTTAGTTTTAAAACAAGTTCACTTTTAAAAGGCGGTAAAACACCATTTAAAAAATTCTAGCATTTTAATGTGCTAAATTTGATTCATTCTTTTATTATGCCTTTAAAATCATTTGGATGATTGTAAAAACATTTGATTAAATAATTATTTTATAAATTTCATAATTATGTAAATAATATTCATTCCTACCAATTTAGTAGCTATATTATAATCGTTGTTTTAAAATAAGGATACATAATTACATATAATTTTTTGTTTAATCTTGGAGTTTTGTGAAACCTATGTTGTTAAAGAAGTTAAATTTATGAAGAGACATACCATAAAATATTAGGGTGTTAAATTCTCCCATCCTATAATTTTTTTCCACTCAATTTGAATTTATACTTTTAAAATCAATGTTTTAAACTTCCAAATTATATTATATAGAACCCACATCAAAAATATGGTTAATAAAATATCGTCTTAATAAGATGGAAATGGTTAATGTGAAGGTCACTAAAAACTTGTATTTTTTATAGGAAATAATTAGTGGAAAGCAGTAACATGGACATGGAAGGGAAATCTAAATATCAAGTACTGATGGTGAGTGATAGAGAACATGGTCATTATAAAGTAAACCATCACAAATTTTTAAATTTGTGATCAGTTAAAGTACCATTAATTTCTCCGAAAGAAAATTAAAAGGATAGAATTTTAGTTCTAAAATATTTTTCCTATATTTGAGGTATTCGTTTACTACACATATAGGTACTTGAGAAAATAAACATACTTGATTTATTCCCATTTCATAAGAAAAATTTCATCCTGTGGATGGGCTTCAATATATTTTCACTAAATCCCTTACACCAGGAAATGAATGTTCAAGATGAAGTTTTCACACCTGAAGAACTTTTAATGAAACAATGTTCCTTAAGTCATTACTTTAACTTTTATATGATTACTAAAACCAAGAAGGTTAGAATATGTTATAAACGAACAATAATTTCCAAATTTTTACTTGATTTATTCCATAAGTAGTTAATCTTAAGAATCTTCTAAGACATGTATTTCTATATTCAATGACCAAAAATTTATAAGTAAGGTCACTAAATTACAAAAATCAACTTAACATCAGATTCTATAAATATTGTATCTCTTAAACTCACATAACAAATATATGAATACCCTAACACCTTAAGACCTTATTGAAAACATGAATTCTTCAAAATCTATAAAGAAATATTAATGCAGTAAAATCCTTAAATATCTCATGATTCTTATAACCAAAGTACAATAACCTAATTCTTTAATAAAAAACACAAATACATTAATTATTCCACTTTGAATGTAGTAACAATATAATCTTGACCTTGATCCCTCTGCTTTTATGAGCTATATTTTCTTTATGCTTAGGAAATTAATTTGTGTTTTGTCCCATATCTTTATAGTGGTAAATTTTAACATTTATAGTTTCTTTCTTTCCCATATATTCATGGTCTTTGTGACCTTTCTCTCCACACTTGTAAAAAACTCCCATTCGCTTCAGGAATGTACCAGTGTAACGCCCCAACCTCTATAGCTAAAAGCCAATGCATTATTTTATTACATTGGATAGATTAAAAAGAAGAGAATCCTAAAGGATGGAATAGTTTAGAAATCATGGAAGACCATATTACATTAATAAGTTCAACATTACAACTTTAAAGGAAAAACAATATAGAACTCATTTGAAAACATCCATAACTGCTAGGTTATCCCTATATTTCATTTACAATATAATTATTCACAACCTGTGGAAAAATAAAACATGTGAAAGGGGTGAGCCTAGGTGCTCATAAAGGGTAAAAAATACAGTGGAAGATATCATAAACCAAAACATTCAACATGGTAAATAACTAAAAACACATGATTTTAAAACGAAACTTTAACACGTTATGGTGGGAATAAGTGTTGAATAAATAATACCAAAATAAATCACTATCATGGGTATTATATGAGTTGAATAATAAAATGAACTTTCAATTACTAGTTTCATAATGAGGGAGTTCATAATGTGGGACATCATAAAAATATCGTTAAGGTCTCATGCCAATACCATAAATAACCATTTTGTCAAGGCCTATTGCCATGACCGTAGTTTCTCTCATTAGACCTACTAATGCACTAAGGGACTATATAGGGCCCCACCCAACACTTACTAATTCCAATTACTTCCTTATATTAATAGTTATAAACATAGACAACATACAAATTCATATTTAAACTAACATATGAAATGTAAATAACCTTCCCCAATTATTACACATAAACACTAACCATTCAGACTAAATTGGTGAATGGTTTCAAGATAGCACATCCATAGTCAAACTAATAATAAACCACTCAATAAGACATGGTTTATGATATCATAGGAGATAATACTCAATGATTTAAAATATTCAACAAAGCATGTTGGCATAGATGAAGATACTTTTCAATGAGACCATTTGGAAAATCCTTGAGGAAATAATCCTTAAACATTCCAAAGTGTCCCATGCCACCTTGAAAAGATCAATTCATAATCCCTTAAAATTATTAGAATAATGAGAATATTGATATTATATACTAAATGAAATTATATACACCACAAGAAAAACATAAGTAATGAACAAGGCATATATCTCATAAAAGTTAAAGTGATATGAGAAAAAACCTTTTTAATTTGGAAAGAAGAGTTCTTTTGAAAAATCATTTATATTTGTCATGAAATCAGATTATAAACATATATAACCTAGAAAATAAAAGGTAAGTTCATTGAAATTATATTTTAGTATTAAATAAAGTCTTATTGGGGTGAAATCATTTAAAAGAGTTTTTTATAGAATTCTTAGATATAAAACATTTTAGTGTGGTTTAAGGAAAATATTAAAGGATTTTAAAGCGCAAAGGCATGTTTCCTTTCATAAAAACATAAATGAACCAAAATATTTTTTCCATGTAAAATTTTGTGATTTTATAAATATTAATATGGATTAGAACAGATTATAGAGTGAACTTCAAAATAGGTAAGAATTCGAGAAGTTCCATGAATCGGGCTTCCATTTCAGAACAACATTTTTGAAAGATTATTTTGAAACATGTAACTCCCCATAAAATAAATAATTATTCTTATTATTACAAATATAAATAAAATTCACACATTATTTATGGTAATTAAATATGAATAAATATTAATCTCATTTAGGTGAGAAGATAATAAGAGCACCATTAATGAAAATAGAGGTTCCTGTAGAAAATACAAAAACCTTTGTAATAAATTTAATTGTATGCCGTAAAATTAATAATAATAAAATGATAAAATTAATATCAGGAAAATAAATATATTCATGATATGAAAAATAAATTTTAATTATACATTCACCATACACAAGTAGTAATTGTGAATATAGAATATCTCACAAAAATGGAAGTGAGATGAAGAAAACCTTACCTTTAGTCTGATGGTGTACTTCACTTGATCTTAGTATCCTGGATAACCAAATTAAATTTTTTATTTCATATTTAAAGAACCTATTATTTATTTAATTGATTTATTTTATAATTATTAAGTTTATTCGTGGACTTCTTGATGGGTTTAAGAGGTTCAAGTTTATTGTTTGGGAGCGTTTTCTTCCTTGGTATTCATAAACTGTTTACTTATATAAATATAAGGATAAACATGTAAGATGAGAATGTTTATCTGTAATGGAATTTGTATTTTATTTCTTAACATAATTAATATTTTTGGTTTATATAATTCATTTGGTTATTGTTGGTGAAGTTGAATCATTATTTAAAACTTTAATGATAATTGTTTTGGGTTAATTGGCGGTTTTTTATCACAATGAACTCATTTTGATTAGTAAATTAATATCTTGTGTAAAGAAGATTCTAAAATCTTACATAAGATAAAATATATGTATTATATTATGGTTCAACAATCAAAATGGTTTCATTGCCATAATTGAAACTGGTAACAGAAATTAAAAACTCATCGTCCTTTAATGTGATAAATTAACACATCTTAGATGGTGTTTTCATTTCTAGTATAAATTTAGGGGAAAGGAGACATGATAATGAATTATTAAATTATCACAAAAACATTACAGTAAATTTAAGGTACTGGAGTTATCATAAAATTTGGGTGGAAGGATGTGGAGAAATAAAAATAAAATAAATGAACTAGAAATAAAAGAAAAGTTGAGAAAATCCCTTACAAAAATTCGGCAGCCTCACGGCATCACTTAAAAATTCATAAAATATTTTGATGATAGAAAAGAGGAAGCTCGTAATTATTAAATAATACTGTAATTAAGGTGGATATGGAATGAAAAATCCCAATATAATCCAATTGAAATTAAAAAAGAACAACATAAAAAAGAGTGCTTGAAAAAGAGAAGGGTGATTGATTCCCTTACCTTGTAGAGTAAATCATAGAAATTGAATGTGGGGACCTTGGGGGATTGATTAAAATTTGGGAGGACTCCTAGTGAGTTAAAAAATAACTGATATTTTATTATTATGAATTTGTAATGAATGAAAACAAAGTAATGGGTGGGTATTTATAGTAAAAGGGAGGGTGTTTTTTTATTAATTTCCAAGGACACCTCATTAGTGGTAATTTCAAAACCATGGGCTTTCCCATTGTATTTTCCCATGTTATTAGCCACTTGGGACCCATAATATCATATTTGTTTACTCAAGAGTCTACCATAATTTTTAAATCATGATTATATCATTAATTATATTATTAAACATATCAAAAACTCAAAACTGTATTTTAACTCTTCATGAAAAACTAATGTATTTTATAAAATTATCATAAATTCAATGTAAGATAATATTGATGTTATGAATTCAAAAATGAAATTTATTTTATCATAATAATTCTCTAAATATTATAATTTTAACTTTTACCTATGAAAAATCATATTTATTAAAAATAATATCAGACATAAAATGCCTAGTAAAATTTTCGACACTTAAAAATTTATTTTATCATTTGAAAATAATGAAGATTGTTTTGATAAGAATATTTAATTATTTTAAAACTTAATAAAACCATAGTTTGAGATAATAATTTAAATATCTTTGAAATGTATGATTTTTACTTAAAAATTAATTTATCCAATTCATCATATTTAAGAAAAACTAAACCCAAAATAGAAATATTGGAGCAAAAAATTTATTTATACTTTATTAGGTGAGGTTACTACTCCATTTATAATATTAATATTCATAAGGGTAAATAAATATTCATAATTGTAAGTTAATATTAACCAAATATGTAATTTGATCCTATCAGACTTGGAATATCTTACTGATCGCAACCATGTATGTCGGTTTTTTTAAATTCAAATCATAGAGATGGAAGAATTATGTTTACTTGCAAGGTTGTAAAAAATTTTTGTTTTGTATAGACTTGGTGTTTCATGCAATAAATTTAATTATAAAACCTTTAGGTGTTACATTATTATCCCCTCAATAGAATTTTTCCCTCATTATTCGAAATTGTACTTCAAATTTTAAGGATTGATACTAGAAAATTATCTTATGGGAAACCCCATCAAAAACAGGGTTAAGAAAATATTCTTTTAATAAGGAGGAAAGTGAAATGTATAGGTTACATCAAATCTATTAATTAGAATAAGATATCATTAGTGTAAAATGAAATTACGTACATGGAATAATAATCTAACCATTATGTTCTGATGGACTTTGATAGATAACATGTTCAGATGAAAGTTGATTACCACAAAACCCTAAGCTGTAATTATTAAAAAGTTCCTTGATATCATTAAACATTTTGATAGTAGGACACCATTTTTTACACTTTCCCTAGAGATGAGGAATTATTACACTCTATAAGAGTATAATATACATAGAATTGTCCTCTTATTTCACCTTGAACTATCTATACTTCGTCACATAACATAGGTTGGGCCATGTGGTGAAGTATTACATCAAACTCTAAAAGATTGTACAATGATCAACTTAAACCATTCACAAATGGTTAAAATTTATATAATGATTCAACACTTTAGGAAGAAGGTATCTAAGTTTTCAATATGAACTTTTCATTATCTCGTAATCAACATGATGTAGCTCAAAATTTTCACATTCCGAACATGTGAATAACTTTATCATGTTCCCTCTTGTAATATGGTAATAACATCGATTACCAGAAAAAACTTATTAGGAACATGTATTCTTTCATTTTCCTTAAGTAAGAAAAATTTTATTAGATTTATTCTAAAAATCAAAAAGTTTTGTAAAATCCTTTGATGATTGAATAGACAACTTTTCGACACGTCAATAATATGTTCCAAGGTAGTCGGTAAATATCCAAATTAATAATTTCTTCATTATTATCTCAACATCAGAAATATATTTACGGCTATCTTTCTATCAACCATGCATTTTCCAAAAAAAATTAATTTTCCACTAAATATATTTTATTGGTAACATTAAACCTATGGTGTCAAATCCTTAATAAAAAGGATTTTAGTAAAATCCTTATATATTTCATAATTCTTATAACCCGTACATTGCTAAAAAAATATTCAAATGAAATTATTCTTGATGAGGAATAATAATCATTCTACTTCATCTACAGCAACATAATAACTTGATCATTATCTAGTAACTTTATTTGGGGTATATTCTTTTTATACATGGGAAATTGATTCGTATAGTGTCCCAACTCCTTGTCATTGAAGCATTTTACATTAGAAACCTTTTTCTTACCCTTAAAAATAAGAACTTGGTGTCCTTTTTCTCAACACTTTTCACAAACCCCCATTCTATTCAAGCATTTACCATAATCATTCTTTCCATAGATATCATATTTGGGAAAACCCTTCTTTACCTTCTTCCCTTTATCCATTTATTTCTCTATCTTCCTATTCTTGTTTTTCTTACCTTCAATTCCATAGGACTCATATGATTCTTTAGATACATTGTTAACACGTGATATTGTTTCCTCATATGATGACGATTCTTTGGAGACTATATTCCATCAAATCTGTGTCTTAAGACCATGAGAGATATGATCCTTCATACTATTTGCATCATGTGCATTAGTGAAGTTCTCATTACTTCTACTAAGCTCCATTTCTAATCAATTCCATATAATATATTACTTTATAAAATTACAAACTTTTGATAACTCAAAACATGGTATAGCATATATCATAATTTTATGCATCATAAATCCTTGAACCGTATACTTTGGATTCATTGGAAGCATAAGTAATACATAATGGAATGTAAGAAAAATGTGAATTATCCTAAGCATATCTCCTGAGAGTGTCAAATCAGGTGTATAGTAAAGCTCGTTGTCGTGTACCAGGATACCTTGGGTAAAGGCCAAAATTCCTTGTTACAGTTAATACTCCAAGGTACATCTGTTCTAGAACAAAATCCACTTGTAGTATCCAGAAAAGGATGTATTTTTGGGAAATATTCACATAATCTATTCCTTACCAAAATTCTTGGATGTTCTTGTCTGTTTATCCTCAAAGTCTATCTTAGGGTTTTGTTCACTAATATATGTATTATAAATATTGTTTCCAAGTTTTGTACTAAGATTCCTTTGATAATAACTATAATTCCTAGACCTCTGTAGCCTAGAGCCGGTGCATTATTTTATTACATGGAATGATTATAAGAATTAAAATCCCAAAGGACTGAATAGTTTAGCAGTCTTGGAAGACCAGATTAAATTCATAAGTTCAAAATTACAACTTTAATGGAATAAACAATATATAACTCCTTTGACATCATCTATACCTCCAAGGTTATCCCTGTATGTCATTCACAATATACTTCTCCACAACCTAGGAAAAATAAAACATATGAAAGGGGTGATCTCAGATTCTCAATAACGGTAAACAATAAATAGGAAGATATCATAAACCAAAAAATTAGGCATGGTGTATAACTAAAAACACATTCCTTTCAATAAAATTTGGACACATTATAGAAGGAATAAGAACTGAATAAATAATTTCATAATAAAGCACTATCATGGATATTTTTCTAGTCGATAACCACGTGAACTTTTAATTACTAGTTTCATAATGGGGTAATCCATAATGTAGGACATAATAACCATACAGTCAAGGCCTCGTTCCAAGATCATAAATAACCATTTTTTCAAGGCCTTGTTCCAAGATCGTAGTTTGTCTCAAGAGACCTACTGATGCACCGATGGGCTATAGTGGGCCCCAACTGACACCTACTATGTCAAAAGCATTCCTTATATGAATGGGTCTCAACATAAACACCATAAACATTCATATTTAAACTATTGTATGAAATGTAAATTACTTTCCCCAATCACTAAACACAAGCACTAACCATTTGATGTAATATGGTGAATGGTTTCAAGATAGAAAATCCACAATCAAAATATTAATAAACCATTCAATAAAACATGGTGGATGATATAATAGGATATAAACTAAAATGATGAAAAAGATTCAAAAAAGTATATTACCATAGATAAAGATACTTTTAAATGAGATCATTGAAAAATCATTTAGGAAATAATCCTTAAACATTCCAAAGTGTCTCATGCCACCTTGAAACATTCAAATCATAATCTCATAGAATATCATGAAAATAAGGACAGTCATGATATGATATACCAAAGGGCAGTACATACACCACAAGAAAGAAATAAATTGTGAATAAGTCATATATTTCATAAAAGTTAAAGTTAAAGTTAAAGTTAAATTGTGAAAAATCCTTTTTACTTTGGAAAGAAGAGTTCTTTCGGAAAATCATTTGTATTTGTCATGAAATTAGATTGTAAACATGTATATCCCAGAAAATAAAAGATAAGAACATTTAAATTATATATTAGGATTAAATAAAGTTTTATTGCTGTGTAATCATTAAAAAAAATTTAAAGAAGCTTTAGTAATAAAACATTTTAGTGCGTTTTAAGAAAAATATTAAAGAATTTTAAAGCGCAAAGGCACGTTTACTATCTTAAAACCAAAAATGAACCAAAATATCTTTTTCAAGTTAAAATTTGTGATTTTATAACGAAAAATATGTATTAAATCATATTATAGAGTGAACTTAAAAATCGGTAAGAATTTGAGAAGTACCTTGAACCGAGCATGCATTTCGGAACACTTTTTTGACATATTCTTTTAAAACATGTAAATACCCATAAAATAAATATGGATTAAGATTCATACACATATAAATAAAATTAAAACATTATTTATGATGATTAAATAGGAATAAATAATAATTCCATTGATGTGATTATAGAATAAGAGAAACCAGAATGAAAATAGAGGTTCTGGTAGAAAATACTTAAAATGTTGTAATCAATTGAATCACATGCCCAAAAATTAATAATCATCAAATGATAAATTAAATATCATGAAAATAAATATATTAATTATATGAAACATTAATGGTAATTATACATACTCCATACACAAGTAGTATTAGTGAATACCTAATATCTCGCAAAAATGGAAGTTAGATGAAGAAACTCTTACCTTAAGTCTGACGGTGTTTTCAATTGATCTTAATGTCCTAGATAACCAAATTAAATTGATTAATTAAAATTTCAAGATCCTATTATTTATCTAATTTATTTATTATATAATTATTAAGTTCATTCATGTCCTTTTGGGTGGGTTTGATAGGTTCAATTTTATTGTTTGGGAGCGTTTTCTTCCTTGGTATTCATGTCCGGTTTACTAATATACATGTAAGGATAAAAATGTAAGATAAGAATGGTTATCAATAATGAATGTTTTATTTTATTTGTTAAAATATATAATATTATATGTTTATATAATCCATTTTGATATTGTTAGTGAAGATGAATCATATATAAAACTTTAATGATAATTGTTTGGGTTAATTGATAGTTTTTTATCAAAACGAATTCATTTTGATATATTAATTAATATTATGTGTAAATAAGATTCAAGAACCTTAAATAAGTTATAATAAATGTATTATAGTCTTTTTGAACCATTAAAAATGTTTCATGACCAGAATTGAAGATGGTAATAGAAATTGAAAACCCATCATCCTTGAATGTGTTAAATTCACACATCTTGGATGTTGTTTTCATTTATATTATAAACGAAGGGGAAATGAGATATGATGATAAATTATTTCATAATCACAAAAAAAATCAAGTAAATGAATTTTATTTTAGTTACAATAACATTTTTATTAAAGGAGGTGAGGAAATAAAATGAAAATAAAGGAACTAAAAATGAAAGAAAAGTTGAGAAATCCCTTACGAAAATTCGGCAACCTAACGACATCACTTAAAAATTCAAAAAATATTTCATTGAGAAAAAATGGGTATCATATAATTATAAAATAATATTTTATGTAAGAAGGATAGGTAATGATATATACCAATATAATTTGATTGTAATTAAAATAGAATAACATAAAAAGAATGCTTGGAAAAGAGAAGGGTGATATATTCCCTTACATTGTAGAGTAACTCCTAAAAAATAATGTTTGGGACCTTGGGGGATTTAGAAAAATTTGGGAGGAATAATAACAAGGTAAAACTACCAAATATTCTAGGATGATGAATTTGGAATGAAAGAAAATGAAGTAATTTGTGGGTATATAAAGTAAAATTGAGGGGTTTTTTTATTAATTTTGAGGGGAACTTTATTAGTGGTATTTTCAAAACCATGGGCTTTCCCATGGTATTTTCCTATAATATTGGAAACATGGAACACCTCACATAATATTTTATTACTCAATATTCGAAAAGCATTATTACATCATGATTATATCATTAAAGATATTATTAAACATAACAAAAACTCAAAACTGTATTTTTACTATTCATGAAAAACAAAAGTACATCATAAAATTATCTTAAATTAAACATAACCTAATATCAACATTATTTATTAAAAAATAATATTTAATTTATAAAAATAATTCTTTGAATATTAAAATTTTAAATTTTATCTCTAAAAATACGTAGTTTTTAAAAATAATAGCAGACATAAAATGCATAGTTAAATGCATAGTAAAATTTTCAACACTTAAAAATAAATTTTTTTATCAATTCTAATTAAAGAAGAGTGTTTTGATAAGACTATTTAATTATTATTAACCTTAATAAAACCTTATTTTGATAAAATAATTTAAATCTCTCTGAAATATAAAAATTTTACCTCCAAAATCAATTTATCAAATTCGTCATATTTTTAAGAAAAAATAAACTCAAAAAAGAAATGTTTGAACAAAAAAATTATTTATACATTCTTAGGTGAGGTTACTACTCCATTTTTCATATTAATATTCATAAGAATAAGTTACTATTCATATGGGTAAGTTATTATTCACAAAAACTGTAAGTTAATCCTATTAGACTCTGAATAACTTATTGATCGCAATTGTTTATGTCGGTTTTTAAAAATTCAAATCATATAAGTGGAAATATTATGTTTACTGGCTAGGTTATAAAAATGTGGTGTTTTGTAGAGGATCAATGTTTCATGCATTAAATTTATTTATAAAGCCTTAGGTTGTTACATTATCCTCCCCCAACATAATTGTTTCCACGCAATTCAAAATTGTAATTTGAAATTTAATGGATGATACTAGAAAATTCTCTTGTGGGAAAACCACATCGAAAACAGGGTTAACAAAATTTTTGTTTAATTAAGGGGAAGTGAAATACATAAGTTACCAGAAATCTAAACATTAAAATATAGTAAAATTAGTGAAAAGTGATATTATGGACGTGGAAAAATAATTTAACCATCATGTACTGATGGAAAGTGATAGATAACATGTTCAAATGATAGTTTATTACCACAAAAACCATAAACTACAATTATGAAAAAGTTCATTGATATCACTAAAAATTTTGATTATAGGACACCATTTTTTATCCTTTTCCTAGTGTTTGGAAATTATTCCACTCTATAAGAGTATAATATACACAAAAATATCCTTTGATTTCACCTTGAACTATATACATCTCATCCCTTAACATAGGTTGCATTGTGTGCTGAAGTAATACCACAACCTCTAAAAGTTTGTACAATGATCAACTTAAATAATTCATAAAGTTTTAAACATTCTATAATGATTTAACACTTTAGAAATAAGGTGTCTAAATTTTCAAGATGAAATTTTCATTATCCCTTAATCAACATGAAGTAGCTCTAAATTTCATATTCCAAACATGTGAATAACATCATCATGTATCTTCTTGAAATATGGTAATAACATTGATTACCATAAAACCTTATTGGGAACATGTATTCTTCTGTATTACATAAGTAAGATACATGTTATTGAATTTATTCCTTAAATCCAAAAGTGTTGTAAAATCCTTCAATGATAGAATAGAACACTTGTCGACAAGTCAATAATTAGATCTAAGGTAGTCAGTACTTATCTAAATTAATGATTTCTTCATAACTATCTCAAAATCAAGATTATATTTAGGGATTTATTTCCATCTGCCGTGCATTTTCCAAAAACAATTAACATTCTAGTGAACATATTTTATTTGTTCCATTCAACTTATGGTTTTAAATCTTTAAAGAAAACATATTACAGTAAAATAATTATATATTTCATAATTTTTATAAATAGCACATCGCCGAAAAAATATTCAAATGAAATGATTATTAACAATGCATATTAACCATTTCACTTTATCTGTGGCAGCATCATAACTTGATCATTATATAGTAACATCATTTGGGTTATATTCCTTTGATAGACGCGACATTAATTTTCATAGTGTCCCAACTTCTCATAGTTGAATTATTATACATTGGAAAAAAATTTCTTTCTCTTGAAATCAGGAACTTGTTGTCCTTTTTCTCCCCACTTATAACATACTCTCATTCCCTTCAATAATTTACCAGGGGTATTCTTTCCATAGTTATCACATGTTGGAAAACCCTTCTTTCACTTTTTCTCTTTATCCAACTTTTTATCGACCATCAACTTCTTCTTTTTCTTCCCTTCAAATCCATATGACTCATAGAATTCTTCACGTACATTGTAAACACATGATATTATTTCCTAATATGATGAGGATGCATGGGAGACTATATTCATTCGAAATGATAGCTTAAGACCATGATATAGATAATATTTCATATTATTTCCATCACATGCATTAGTGAAGTTATCATTCCTTCTTCTAGGCACCATTTCTAATCAATTCCCAATACTATATTAGCTCTTAAAATTATGAACTTTCTAAAACTCTAAAAAATTTATAGTGCATATCATAAATTTATGCATCATAAATCCTAGAACCATATTCTTTGGTTTCTTTAGAAGTATAAATCCTTTATAATGGAATGTAAGAAATGTGTTAATTGTCCTAATTATATCTCTTGGGATTGTCAAACTAGGTGCGTATTAAGTCCTATTTTCATGTACCAGGATACCCCAAGTCAAACCCGGGACTCCATGTCATATTTTTTACTCTTGGGTACACCTATGCCAGAACCACATCCATATGTATTATCCATACAAGGATGTATTTTATATAAATATCCACATAATATATTTCTTAACAAAATTCTAGGATTCTATTTTATTTTTATCCTCAAAATATATCTTTGGGTTTCGTTCCCTTATCTACATTTTCTAAATTTAGTTTCCTATTTTTCTACTATATTTCTTTTGATACCAACTGTAACACCCTGACCCCTATAACCCAGTGTCGGTACATTATTTTATTACATTGGAAAGATTACAAGGAATCAAATCTCATATTAATAATTTTTTAGTAGTCATGGAAGACCATATTACATCCATAAGTTCAACATTAGAACTTGAAATGAAAAAGAATATAGAAATCCTTTGACAACATCCATAACTCATAGTTTATCCCGATATGTCATTCATAATATACTTCTTCACAACCTATGAAAAAAAAATATGTGAAATGGGTGAGCTCAGATGCTCAGTAATGGTAAACAATACTTTGGAAGATATCATAAAAATAATCATTATGCATGGTGAATAACTAAAAACACGTTCCTTTAAAAATACACTTGAACACATTATGAAAGGAATAAGATCTGAATAAATAATTCCATAACAAAGCACTATCATGGGTATTCTACTAGTCAAAAAACCACATTAAGATTTAATTACTAGTTTCATAATGAGGGAATCCATAATTTGGGACATCATAACCATACTGTTAAGGCCTCATGCCAAGACCATAAATAACAATTTTGTCAAGGCCTCATGTCAAGAATGTAGTTTGCCTCATGAGACATATCGATGCACCAAGGGGGTATAGCTGGCCCCACCCAACACTTACTAAGTTCAATTAATTCCAAATATTTATGGGGATAAATATTAACAACATACACCTTAATATTGAAAATAACATATGAAATGTAAATAACTTTCCCCAATCATTAAACATAAACACTAACCATTTGGAGTAATCTGGTGAATAGTTTCAAGATAGCACATCCACAGTCAAACTAAAAAAACCCAATTCAATAAAACCTGGTTGATGATATCATAGGATATAAACCTCAATGATGTAAATGATTCAACAAAGGGTTTTGATAAAGATGAAGATACATTTAAATGAGACCCTTAAAAAATCCTTGAGGAAATAATCCTTAAACATTCCAAAGTGTTCTATGCCACCTTAAAACATTCAAATAATAATCTATTATAATATCATGACAATAAGGATAATATTTATGTGATTTACCAAAGCGAATTACATACCCCAAAAGCAAGAAATCAGTTGTGAATAAGGCATATATCTCATAAAATTTAAAGTGATATGAGAAAATCCTTTTTATTTTGGAAAGAAGAGTTCTGTTGGAAAATCATTTGTATTTGTCATGAAATCAGATTTTAATAATGAATATCCTATAATATAAAATGTAAATCCATAGAAATTTTATTTGAGTCTTAAATAAAGTCTTATATAGGTGAAATCATTTAAAAGAGTTTTTAAATAATCTTTATAAATAAAACATTTTAGTGCGATTTAAGGAAAATATTAAAGGATTTTAATGCGCAAAGGCATGTTTGCTTTCATAAAACTAGAAATTAACGAAAATATATTTTTTAAGTCAAATTTTTTGATTTTAGAATGTTTAATATGGCTAAAAACAAATTATATAGTGAACTAGGAAAAAGGTAAGAATTCGAGAAGTTCCTTAAATCAGGATTGCATTTCTGAATAAATTTTTTGAAATATTCTTTGAAAAAATGTAACTCCCTATAAAATAAAGAATAATTATGATTGGTAGACATATATTTAAAATAAACACATAATTTATTAGGATTAAATATTAATAAATACAAATTTCATTAAGGCGAGTAGAGAATAAGAGCAACCAAAATGAAAATGGAGGTTCAGGTTGAAAATACATAAAACTTTGTAATCAATTGAATCGTAATCCCCAAAATTATAATTAATAAAATTATATATTTAATATCATGAAAATAAATATATTCATGATATGAAATTTAAATGGGAAGTATAGATACACCATAAACAATTAGAAATAATGATTACAAAATATATCACAAAAATAGAAGTGAGATGAAGAAACCCTTGCCTTAAGTCTGATGGTGTTCTTCATTGGATCTTTGTGTCATAGATAACCAAATTAAATTACGTAATTAATATTTCTAGAACCTATTATTTATTTAATTGAATTATTAAAACATTATTAAGTCCATCCATGTCCTTCGTGATGGGTTTAAGAGGTTTAATTTTATTTTTGGCGACTGTTTTCGTCCTTGGTATTCATGACCAGTTTACTGATATACATGTAAGGATAAAAAAGGTAATATGAGAATGGTTATCCAGAAAGAAAGTTTTATTTTATTTTTTAACGTAAATAATATTTCATTTTTATATAATTCATTTGGTTATTGTGATTGAAGATGAATCATTTTAAAAAAACACTAATGATAATTGTTTGGGTTAATTAGCGGTTTTTTATCACAACGAACTCATTTTAATTTATAAATTAATATCATGTGTAAAAAAATATTCAGGAACCTTAAATAATTTATAATACATATATTATAGTCTTTTTCAACTATAAAAATGGTTTCATGTCCAGAATTGAAAAAGGTAATAAAAATTGAAAACATGTTGTCCTTGAATGTGATAAATTAACACATCTCGAATGGTATTTAAATTTGTTGTATAAAATAAGGGGGAAGGAGCGATGATGATGAATTATTCCATTATCACAAACAAAATATTACATGTAATGTACCAGAGTTATCATAACATTTGGAAGAAATTAAGTTAGGAAAGAAAACTAAAAGAAAGGAACTATAAATAAAAGAAAAGTTTAGAAATCCCTTAAGAAAATTCGGTAGCCTAACGACGTCTCTCAAAAATTCATAAAATATTTTTATGAGAGAAATGGGGTATATAATAATTATTAAATAATATGGGAAGTAAGTTGAATATTAATTGACATATTATAATATAATAAAATTGAAATTAAAAGAGAATAACTTAATAAGAGTGCTTGAAAAAGAGAAGGGTGATAGATTCCCTTACCTTGTAGAGTAACTCATAAAAAATGAAGGTTGGGCCCTTGAGGGAATAAGGAAACTCTAGGAGGACTCCAACAGATGTAAAACTACCATAAATTCATGGATGATGAATTATTAATGAAAAAAATGAAGGAATGGGTGGGTATTTATAGTAAAAGAGAGGGTGTTTTTTATCAATTTCCAAGGACACCTCATTAGTGGAATTTTCAAAACCATGGGCTTTACCATGCTATTTCCCCATGGTATTGGCCACTTTGGACACCTAATATCATATTTTATTACTCCATTGTCAACCATAATTATTAAATCATGATTACATCATTAATGATTTTATTAAACATACAGAAAACTTAGAACTGTATTTTTACTATAACGCCCCGACCCCAGTTACCCAGAGTCGGTGCATTATTGCGTAACATTGGCATGATCCCAAAAGATCAAGTCTCGAAAGACTGATTAGTTTAGTATCCTTGAAACATTAGATACATTCATAAATGTTACGTTATATCATAAAGTGAAAAACTAAAATAACATAGGCTCCATATTCCACACTCATATCCCCTTCAGACTATCCCTGCAGGTCATTCCTAAAATACTTCTTCACATCCTGGAAAAATTAAAACATTGAAAGGTGTGAGCTCAGATGCTCATTAAGGATTAAAATATAGCGGAAGATTTCATAAATAAACATAAACATTTAAGGCAATGTATAACTAAAAAAAGCCTTTTAAACATGAACTTCAACATAATATGGCAAAAGTAAAATGAAATAATGCCATTTACTTATTCACATGGATATTCTACTGGTCGAATAATCACATGCAATATCAATAACCACGTTCATAATGATTGAATGCATAATTCCAGAATATCATAACCACATATCCAAGGCCCCATGTCATGACTACAAATAAGATTTTGTCAAGGCCTCGTGCCAAGGCACTAATTGGTCTCATGAGACCTGCCGATGTATCGAGGAGCTATAGCGGGCTCCACCCGTCACTTATTAAGTCCAATTCATTCCTCATATGAATAGGTTTAAACATATCATAAACCATAACATAATCGTATCACATAAAACATACATAAAATAAACATAACATTTCCACATTTCAATCACAAGATATCAATACAACACATTGATATAATAAAAACATTATTAAAACCATTTTCAATACCAAAATAAAAGAAAATTAAAACTTGGTATTTATTTTTCATTTAAAAAAAGTTATGGCTTGTAGAGGAAGCCAAAACTGAAATAATGATCACGGTGGCAGAAAAGTCGTTGTCGCCGCATACGTACAACAATAAAAACATTCCTTTTTGTAATTTAGTAAAACGCTTCGTATAAAAATATTCCTATTGAATAAACGTAAAAGTCAAAGGGGTTTATACACCGTATAAAAGAAATTTTTGTATAAAATAAAATATGCCTCAATGAATGGAGATTGAGACGAAGTCCCTTACAAAGATCATTTTTAAATAAAATAGATCTATTATGTTTATTCACTATATGTACACATAAAGAAAGTATAAATACAAGATAGGACATAATAATATCATGACATAATTTTAAAATAAGAGATTAACCCAAAGAATAGAAATTGGGTTAAGAAGTTCCCTTACCTCGTGTTCGACTTGACTCGATCGTTCTTTAACCTCCTGAATAATAAACTAGATTTAATTTATATTTTCTTAAGAACCTTTTCCATGTTAATTATTACTTTTATATCACTTATTACCATGTTATGAACATTATCTAATTATTTAAGTTAATAATGGTCATTTTGTCGATCTTTGGTACTTGAGTCAAAAATAAACTTCATAAAATTACAAGTTGTTCATGTGGTAAATCATCCATTATATCCATAATTATATTCATGATGTAGATATCATATACATCATATATATCCAGTATATACATTCATTTATAATATTACATAACATTTAGAGGTAAGAAATGAAATGCACCATTCATGGAGATGGTAAGTCGTACGTACGCATGAATGATACTTTTATTTCTATTTCATATTTAATGTAATGAAGTTACAATTATATATAGTTATAATATAATTCCAGTATAATATAATGAATAATACTATTTACTCCATCCTTTATACATCCCACATATGGCATTAACGATTCAAATCACTTTGAGGGGGCGGTAGTCCGCACTTCCTAAAATGAAAATATCGCATTTACCCATAATGGAAACCATAAAGGTATGCCATAAATGAAAAATATAGAAGCTTAAGGAACAAATAAAAATATTATATATCATATATAAATATAGTGACATCTTAATGGCCACCTTTGAAGGTGTTATATGAGTGTTGAACAATCATCGTTTCGTGAGGCAGAAATTCACCATCCACAGAAATAGTATGTTCTTTAACCATTAGATATAGGTGTGTGTAAGTGTAGATCGAATACTTATTATAAAAACATCCTAGTATATTGAGTATACTGGTTCTGTTACAAAAGAAATGAATAAAATGATTTTAGGGGGGTTGGAGAAGCAAAATAAAACATAAGAACACAAGAGAAAACACTACCTTTAAAACCGGGTAACTCTTTTCGATTTGAGCCAAAGGCTTCCTTGGGAAGAATTCTGCCCAAAGTGAGGCTTCTAGGAGTAAGAGAGGTAATTTGGGAGAGTATTTGGGCAGATTTTGGTCTATCCAAATGGCTTGTAAGGTGTGAATAAGGTGGTAGTGGTGGGGGCCTTTTATAAGAGTAGAGGAGGGGCACTCTTGGAAAGTAATGAAATGTTACATTATTATGAAGTGATTTTAGAATTTCAAAGGTCTGACAATTATATATATCGAGGATAAGGTGATAAGGGTTCGAAATATACTCATCCAATAGGTTTTTGACAAGTGTAAGTTTTATATTTTACATTATCTTTTTATTTTATTTAAATCGTTAATTAATGAGGTAATCGCTCTATCATCATGGTGTCATAAAATATTTAATTTATTTAATGTCTAAAAATTATAAAAAAAATATCATGATGTAGTAAATCTTTTTAGATTTATAATAAATATTTATAGTAAAAAATATGTCTTTAATGACCCCATTTTAAAATTGTTTTAGTAAAACAACTCATGTTTGTGACATTTTTATTTTAACATTAAATAAAAAGTTTTTAATGTCATTTTCCTACCAAAGTGGCTCCATGGGGTCCCCAAGATGACCCATGGATTTTATAGGTCGGGCATGACTCATACAATAGGGGTAGGACAAGTTTAAAAGTATTTTCATATTCTTATAATATCATTTTTACCTTAAATTTCACTAATTACCTTTAATCACAATTAATTAAACTTAAAAGTTACTATTCACCAAAAAAATTATTTTAATCTCATTGAACCACATTTTACTTCATAATGACAACCATGTATGTCGGATTTTTGAAAATCAAATCACAGAAGTGTTAATGTTTCATTTAAACGAAAAATCAGTTTTTTAACTACCACTTAGTGGTTTCACTATTCATCAAAAATTGATGTTTTTCAGAACAATGCCAAAATTTCACCCTAAGATATAATTGATATTCCAAATTCAAAAATGATTTCTATTTTAAAAAATTCCAAATATATAAGTTGAATTAATTAATTTTATAATTAATTCCCGCTGTCACAACAAATAACGTGTTTTTAAGAAACAATATATATCAAAAGATTGAAAATTGTTTATGTCCAATTTCAAAGTGAAATTAATTCTAATGACCGCCATTGGATAAAATGGTAAAATTATATTCTAATTAAACTTCAAAACCACTCAATGGTTATCACTATTAATTATTTGGATTAAAAAAGTTGTTTTAAGTATTTTTCATTATTCATAAAAAAATGGAAGTTCTCAGAAAATTACAAAAAAATCAACTTAGGAAAATTTCGATATTATGAATACAAAAATGAAGTCCATTTTGAAATATAAAATTTGTATAATTTTAAAAAGTGGGTATTACTATTCATAACGGCTACTTTGATTAGTCGCGGTGTGTTAGAACTCGAACTTGCGTACAATGCAAGCTATTGCATTATTGAAAGAGAGGCGTATCGTGGAATCTCAGGGTGTTACATTCTCCCCTCCTTAAATAAATTGCGTCCTCACAATTTGAAAATTTTCTTTGAAAATAAAAGGCTGAAAATAGAAAATACCTTTGTGGAAAACCCACATCAGAAATAGGGTTAATAAAAATATAACTTTAAAAGAAATATAGAGAAGTACAAAGGTCACCCGAGATAGCCCATACTAGGATTCTATGAAAATATGGATATGGAGGAAAAACAAACCATCAAGGTCTGATGGAGAGTCGTATAAAATAGGATTAGGAGAAATTTAACTATAAGAAAATCACCAACTTGTGATTGGTTAAATGGTCATTAATTCCCCAATTCGAAAATTTAACCAACAACATTTTTGTTTTAAGTTACCTTTCATAATGTTGAGGAATTTATTTAGGAGATTTACTAAGAACTTAAGGAAATATACTTACTTGTCATGTAGACTTTCATTCTTTAATAAATTTTTACCACAAACTCATCTTTCACTCCAAAAGGTAATAGAACTCAAAAATATTCTATTTATCATAATTCTATAAGGTTCCAAATATTAACACATACCATTTAGATTAGGAAAACGTTTTTGTAATAACCAGGGACTTCATGTAGGCTAGTGGTAGGTAATAAAGGCCGGTCGCACTATGGTTGTGGGTTCGATTCCTACAGCTTTATCTGACGCGACGGGTTATCCCCCAACCTGCAGGTTGTCCTTTTCCTAAAACTATAGTATTATAATATTCCAAAATAATATTCATAAATGTTTTAACCTTAAACAATACTATCCAAAGTTCAAGTTAATCCATTCCAACCTTTATAGTTATCCAAAATACCTCCGTCCAGACTTTCTCTAAAAGGTCCTTAAATTCCAAAATCAATTGTAACATTAGATTCCCCAAACAAAGTAAAGATTCTCTTATTGTCACATACTAAAAATATGATTACCTTCATCATATTAAAACCTTAATAAAAACAACAAGTAATACAATCCAATCCTTATATATATCACATTATTCTTATAACAAGAATATAATCCTTGTTTCCAAAAGCACCAATACATTAATTATTCCACTTCAACTATAGTAACAGCTTAAGATTGTCCTTGATCCCTTGTCCTTTTCTGAGGTAAGCTTCCCTGAATCTTAGGAAATTCATTTGCATAATTCCCCATTTCCCTACAATTGAAGCATTCAACATTGATATCCTCTTTCTTTCCCTTGCAATCACGAGCCTAGTGACCTTTTTCTCCACATTTATAACAAAATCTCATTCCTTTTAGGAAAGTACCAGGGTGATTCTTTCCACAATTATCGCATAACGGAAAATACTTCTTTCGCTTTTTCCCTTTATCTGTCTCTTGTTCCACCATTATCTTCTTCTCTTTCTTTACTGTATTGTCATAATATTTACAGAATTTCTTTTCTTTCTTGATAGCACATGAGACTATATATTTTTATGTTGATAAATATTGTGATACTAATGCTCGACGGAGAAACGGTTTTAACCCATCAAAGAAATGATCAATCTTACTTCTTGGGTTACGTATATAATCTGCAGCATGCCTCGCTAACCTTGTAAAGTTAGCCTCATACTTTTCGAAATTCTCATCCTCCTCTGCCTCAGACTCAGAAATTTCCTTTCTATATTTGCTTGATGGTCATGTGGAAAGTATTTTTCTAAGAAAATTTCCTTAAACTCCCTCCATTCCATACTTGATACTTCTTCATCTTCCTTTGTGTTTTGAATCAGTGACCACCACTGATCGGCATCTCCAGTGAGGCGGTAAACTTCCATGATGACCTTCTCCCTTTCGCTACTCCCCAAGGCGTGGAATATTTTCTCTAAGGAGTTTATCCATTGCTTAGATACTAATGGATTTGTACCCCCATTAAATTTTGGCGGTTGTTGCCTCATGAAGCGGTTTAAAATTGATCCTCCACGTTGCGGATCAGGTTTCTCCATATGAGTAAGGTTATTATTCATAACCTGAGTGAGTTTTCCCGGTATGGTGATAAGGTGATCAGCACCAGTTGTATCACCAGCTCCACTATAATAATCTTGAGCAGGAGGACAATCCCTACATGGAGTGCGTGCATTGATATGGTTTCCATTCCTCCCGCTATGAGCCAATTCTAAACAATGGCATAAACTGGATTAGTTTATGAATCAAAATACATAATTACAATCTTGAAAAACACTTAACATAAATTGACCTATTTATGGATATAATCCATAATCATAATAAATGTTTTCTTTGTTGAAGTATATACTCATAACCCTTCATAGTGGTTTGTAAAAAAACAAGAATTATCCTAAGCATATCCCCAGGGAGTGTCGTAACCAAGAGTGCAGCAAGGCCCATTGTCATGCACCAGTTCCCGTTTGAGTCTTGCTCAAAGCGGTGTTTTTGGGTTTTACCTCTAGGTACATCTGTGCCAGAGCTGCCTCTACCTGCTCGTATCCAGACAGGGATGTATTTCTCGGAAAACTCACAAAATCTCTATAATACCAAAATTCTAGAAAGTTCTTCTATACTAATTCTCAAAGTCTATCTTAGGGATATGTGCTCTAATAAGAGTTTATCTAAATCTAGCTTCCAATGTTAGTACTAAACTACCTCTGATACCAACTGTAACGCCCTGAACCCAGTTACCCAGAGTTGGTGCATTATTGCGTAACATTGGCATGATCCCAAAAGATCAAGTCTCGAAAGACCGATTAGTTTAGTAGCCTTCAAACACTAGATACATTCATAAATGTTACATTATATCATAAAGTGAAAAACTAAAATAACATAGTCTCCATTTTCCACACTCATATCCCCTTCAGACTATCCCTGCAGGTCATTCCTAAAATACTTCTTCACATCCTGGAAAAATTAAAACATTGAAAGGGGTGATCTCAGATGCTCAGTAAGGATAAAAATATAGCGGAAGCTTTCATAAATAAACATAAACATTTAAGGAAATGTATAACTAAACAAAAGCCTTTTAAACATGAATTTCAACATAATATGGCAAAAGTAAAATGAAATAATGCCATTTACTTATTCATATGGATATTCTACTGGTCGAATAATCACATACAATATGAATAAAAACTTTCATAATGATGGAATGCATAATGCCAGACTTTCATAACCACGTAGCCAAGGCCTCATGCCAAGACTAAAAATAAGATTTTGTCAAGGCCTCGTGCCAAGACACTAGTTTGTCTCATGAGACCTTCCGATGCATCTAGGAGCTATATCGGGCTCCACCCGTCACTTATTAAGTCTAATTCATTCCTCATATGAACAGGTTTAAACATATCATAACCCATAACATAATCGTATCACATAAAACATGCATAAAAGAAACATAAAATTTCAACATTTCAATAACAAGATATCAATACAACACATTGATATAATAAAAACATTATCAAAACCATTTTCAATACCAAAATAAAAGAAAATTAAAACTTGGTATTTATTTTTCATTTAAAAAATGTTATGTCTTGTAGAGGAAGCTGAAACTCAAATAATGATCACTACGGTGGAGAAGTCGTTTTCGCCGCATACGTACAACAATAAAAACATTCCTTTTTGTAGTTTAGTAAAACTCTTCATATAAAAATATTCTTATTGAATAAACGTAAAAGTCAAAGGGTTTTATACACCGTATAAAAGAAATTTTTGTATAAAATCAAATATGCCTCAATGAATGGAGATTGAGATGAAGTCCCTTAAAAAATCATTTTTAAATAAAATAGATCTATTATGTGTATTCACTATATGTACACATAAAGAAAGTATAAATACAAGATAGGACATAATAATTTCATGACATAATTTGAAAATAAGAGATTAACCCAAAGAATAGAAATTGGGTTAAGAAGTTCCCTTACCTCGTGTCCGACTTGACTCGATCGTTCTTTAACCTCCTGAGTAATAAACCAGAGTTAATTTATATTTTCTTAAGAACCTTTTCCATTTTCATTATTTCTTTTATATCACTTATTACCATGTTATAAACATTATGTAATTATTTAAGTTAATAATGGTCATTTTGTCGATCTTTGGTACTTGAATCAAAAATAAACTTCTTAAAATTACAAGTTGTTTATGTGGTAAAATATCCATTATATCCATAATTATATTCATGATTTAGATATCATATACATCATATATATTCATTATATACATTCATTTGTAATATTATGTAACATTGAGAGGTAAGAAATGAAATGCACCGTTCATGGAGACGGTAAGCCGTATGTACGCATGAACGCTACTTTTATTTCTATTTTATATTTAATGGAATGAAGTTATAATTATACAAAGTTATAATATAATTCCAGTATAACATAATGTATAATACCATTTAATCCATCCTTTATACATCCCACATATGGCATTAACGATTCAAATCACTTTGAGGGGGCGGTAGTCCGCACTTCCTAAAATGAAAATATCGCATTTACCCTTAATGGAAACCATAAAGTTATGCCATAAATGAAAAATGCAGAAGATTAAGCAACACATAAACATATTATATATCATATATATATATATTTACATCTTAATGGACACCTTTTAAGGTGTTATATGAGTGTTGAACAATCATCGTTTCGTGAGGTAGAAATTCACCATCCACAGAAACAGTATGTTCTTTAACCATTAGATGTCGGTGTGTGTAATTGTAGCTCGAATACTTCTTATAAAAACATCCTAGTATATTGAGGATACTGGTGTTGTTACAAAATAAATGAATAAAAAGAGTTTAGGGGGGTTGGAGAAGCAAAATAAAACATAAGAACACAAGAGAAAACACAACCTTTAAAACCGAGTAACTCTTTTTGATTTGATCCAAAGGCTTCCTTGGGAAGACTTATGCCCAAAGTGAGGCTTCTAGGAGTAAGAGAGGGAATTTGGGAGAGTATTTTGGCAGAGGTTGGCCGAGCCAAATGGCTTGTAAGGTGTGAATAAGGTGGTAGTGGTGGGGGCCTTTTATAAGAGGAGAAGAGGGTCACTCTTGGAAAGTAATGAAATGTTAAATTATTATGAAGTGATTTTAGAATTTCAAAGGTCCCACAATTATATATTTCAAGGATAAGGTGATAAGGGTTCGAAATATACTCATCCAATAGGTTTTTGACAAGTGTAGTTCTTATATTTTACATTATCTTTTTATTTTATTTAAATCGTTAATTAATGAGGTAATCGCTGCATCATCATGGTGTCATACAATATTTATTTAATGTCTAAAAATTATAAAAAAAATCATGATGTAGGAAATATTTTTATATTTCTAATGAATATTTATATTCAAAAAGATCTCTTGTATAACCCCATTTAAAAATGGTTTTAGTAAAACAACTCATGTTTGTGACATTTTTATTTTAACATTAAATAAAAAGTTTTTAATGTCCTTTTCCTACCAAAGTGGTTTCATGGGGTCCCCAAGTTGACCCATGGATTTTCTTGGTCATCCATGACTCATCCAATAGGAGTAGGACAAGTTTAAAGGTATTTTCATATTTTTATAATATCATTTTTACCTTAAATTTCACTAATTAACCTTAATCGCGATTAATTAAACTTAAAAGTTACTATTCACCAAAAAATTATTTTTATCCCGTTGAACCACATTTTACTTCATAATGACAACCATGTATGTCGGATTTTTGAAAATAAAATCACAGAAGTGGTAATTTTTCATTTAGACGAAAAATCAGTTTTTTAACTACCACTTAGTGGTTTCACTATTCATCAAAAATTGAAGTTTTTCAGAACAATGCCAAAATTTCACCCTAATCTATAATTGATATTCCAAATTCAAAAATGATTTCTATTTTACAAAATTCTAATCATATAAGTTTCATTAATTAATTTTATAATTAATTCCCGCTGTCACAACAAATAACATGTTTTTAAGAAACAATATATATCAAAAGATTGACAATTGTTTATGTCCAATTTTGAAGTGAAATTAATTCTAATGACCAACATTTGATAAAATGGTAAAATTATATTCTAATTATACTTCAAAACCACTCAATGGTATAATTTATCACTATTAATTATTTTGATTAAAAAAGTTGTTTTAAGTATTTTTCACTATTCATAAAAAATTGGAAGTTCTCAGAAAATTACTAAAAATTCAACTTAGGATAATTTCTATATTAAGAATAAAAAAATGAAGTCCATTTTGAAATATAAAATTTCTATAATTTTAAAAAGTGGTTATTACTATTCACTACGGCTACTTTGATTAGTCGCGGTGTGTTAGAACTCGAACTTGCGTATAATGCAAGCTATTGCATTATTGAAAGAGAAGCGTATCGTGGAAGCTCGGGGTGTTACATTTACTATTCACGAAAAAACTAAAGTATTTTATAAAATTATAGTAAATTCAGCATAACCTAATTTCGATGTTATGAATTGAAAAATGAATTTTTTTTATCATAATAATTCTCTAAATATTAAAATTTAAACTTGTATCTATGAAGATACTTATTTATTAAAAATAATATTGGACCTAAAATTTTGTAACGTATCGTCCTTAATCAGGTAAGAACCATTTTTACTTTATTGCGGTCTAAATAATTATGTGACCCGGGGCACGCACCTGCGCACCATGCTACGGGTCCCGGGAAGATTTTATTTAATTTAAATAATTAAAGACGTTTCATGAAAAATGTCATGTCGCGCTTTGGCACGGTGCTCGGGTTTTAAATAATTAGTTAAGGATTCTAAAATAGTAATAAGAGATTTAAAGAATATTTAAATGAAATCATGAAAGGATAAAAAGAAATTATAAAATTAAATAAAGAGAGGCTTACTGGAAAAAAATGAAAATAATTAAAATGGGGGATTCCAGTTTTTAATTATTTTTATTATTTTCATTTCCATTCTTTTGTTTTATTTTATATTTTTCTTTTATTTCCTTTTTTTATTATCTTTTATTTTTCTATTATTTTTCTTTTCTTTTCTTTTTCATTCTTTTATCTCTTTTCTTTTTTTCCTCTCCTTTTTCCCTCTCCCACTCATCACATCGCACCCCTCTTTCCCGTCGCACCAACCAGCAGCCCCTTCGGAAGGACGATGCTCCTCCTTCTAACATATGATTCTTTATCCCTAATGTGCTCCGTAAACCTTAGGTAAAGTCTAACGTTTTGCAAGTGGAATTTTTCAATTCCATTTAGTATTCTGCGTTCATTTCGCCACGGAATATTCTAACCCAATTTTGGGTTTTTTATAATATCATTCATTTTAATCCATTTTATGTCAAATCAAAGCCTACCACAGATCTTAGAGTCATATATGACTACATGGTAGGGTTCGTACTCTCTTTCCCTCCATTTCGTTGCAATTTATAAAAAACGCACCGTTGTGTCGTTAGTCGTTGTCTACCGGCTTTGTGCAATTTTACCCATTTTAATTAAATTAATGGTTCTGTTTAATTATTACAGCCTTAATCATATTAAATTAATTTTTTTTAATGGTTTCAACAAGATCGGACACCCCTTTGGGTGTACCGACATAGTCGGCATATTTTTTGTTAGTTGGGTTATTAATTTAATTAGATGCGGGTATTGCGCAACCCCTTTTTATTGTTTTTAAATTAAATTAATAGTTGTTTGAATTATTGTAAAAAATTTGGACTCCCCTTTGGGCATTCCGGCTTGATCGGTGTATTCTTCCATTACCTGAGTTTATTTTTTGATTAATTGCATGTGTTGTGAAAAACTTTTTTATTGTAATTAAATTAAATAAATAGTTTCTCGAACATGAACTTCAATTGTTGGATCATTGGCACTTGTTTTGATAAAATATTTCTTATTTAAATATGTATTATCCATTAAGGTTGATATGATATGTATATTTCCTTGAAAGTTGTTGTGTTGTACTATTAAATTTATGTCTTCTGATACACGGGTGTATCTAGTTAATTTTCAAGTTGCGACTTTATATGCTGATTATGTCATATCTACTGCTGTGAAAACATTAATTAAATTAAGGGTGGGGAAAGGAGGTGGGTCCCATATTAAGGGCCATGCTTAGATCCTCCATTCTTGATGGGTTACCTCTATGTGTTGGGGGCAGTTTCGTTGGCTTTTCCAAACTGAGACTTCCCCAGAATTTCTAATACTTTTGAGTGACACCGGTTCTAAAAGGGCCCATCGGGACGGATGTGTTGGCAATGTGGCTAAGCCATCCTCAGATGGCACCCAACCCCTTTTGGGAGATCAGGAAGGACTCAGGGTAAATCCATGCCCTGGGCGATACTTGGTCTTTCTAAAGATTTCCTTGGATGGGCTCAGTGGCATTGGATAAATTGCAGATGTTTTGTAGTGATACCTTTAGGATAGGCTCGTACTCCAACTCTCAACTTGAACATTAAATAATGTTGTACATAAGATTTATGTTATTGCTAATTGAGTCTATTGAGAATTGAGATATTTCCCCTGATATGTGAAAGTGTTCCTAGTTGACACTGGACTTGAACCCCAAGTTAAAGCACAAGCTTTGGGTATACTTTTTCCTGGTTTTACCTTGCTTTTTGGGTTTTATATATATATATATGTGTGTGTTCATGCATTTCTACTGATAGGTACCCTTTTAGACTACCATCTTAGGATAAAGCAGGTGCCCAGGAACGGGTGCCGTTTGGGACCCGGGCCAACTAATTAATTTCATTGCATTGTAATTAATTTATTTGAAATGGTTATGTAATGGGACACTGCATTTTTATTTTGCACGAAATGGAAATGCTTAGACATCGTGGGTGACGACCTGCTGGGATTTTATCTCACACCCTTCTCGGGTGTCGTCGACACCCGAGTATATTGCATGCTTGTAGGTATTGACAATGGAAAGTTTGCTGCTTCCGATGCTTGATTGTTCATTACTACTTAGGATGGAGACTAGGGCAGAGGACCAGGACATGCTCGCGATGCAGTTTTTTCTTGTGTCTTTTCTTTTAGTTGATAGTGTGTTGAGTTCTGTTTTCTGTACTTTCATTTTAGACTCATATCATGGCATGACACTCTTTTGTGAGTTTATGCACTTGGTTTTTATTATTCAGTTGGATTATTTACATTTCTTCTGGTGTAGTTTATTTATTCACATGATTCCGCTACTTATTTTTGTTGTTGTTTACTTTCGTTATAATATTATCTGTTACCTATGAGGTCATAGTCTCACCCCACCGACACAAAAAGGTCCCTCGCTTCTAGTTAGTAGGCTCTGGCGTTCGGAGAGATGCGCTTGAGGTTATGTGACACACCGGTCCGGCCACCGTCTTAGAGGTGAGACGAGTCGAGACATTACAAAGTGGTATCAGAGGTGGTTTTTCCTTTTGTCTTACTGTTTCAGTTAGATAGGAGACTATGATTTAGGGATTGGGGATGTACTCTGTGCTTAGACTTAGCTAAACCATGTATAGGGGAAAACTCAAATTCGTAGGTTGGGATTGCAGTTATTGACTATGCTAGTTGCTGTTGATATGATTTCACCTTGGGTGACTCACTTGCATTGCGTTGTTATTGTGCTGGTATTATTGAAATAATGGTTTTACCATTTTAGCCTAATTATATGAGGGAAAAACATCTCATGCATCATGATAGGCACTATAGGATTTAAATGACATCCATATTGCCATGCCATGTCTACTTTGAACTTTCATTTTCCTGTTGCATGTGACTGTTTTTCTACCTAGTGGTAGAATTTTGAATTGTTGGTTTATTAAATATAACTATGTGTTAGTCTGTTATATGTTAGCCTGACTCAACCTAGGAGTGAGATGTAGAACACTTTAGTAATCCTTTTTAGCTGTCTCTTCTATATCGAAACCCATCTCTTGAGGTGGGTTTTCTATTGTTTAGTGCACAAAGGCAGGCTATGTACCTAACCTATTTTGCACCCTACTTGTTTTCTCACCTTCTTTACACCTTTTCTAAGGGTCTGTTCGGCTGTTGTAGACACATTTCACCGCGACGTCTTCGTGCTATGTCTCAGGAGAGTGGCAATGAGCGCATTCCAGGTATGGTGGGTCCTAAACCACCAGTGGTTCCTCTTGTATAGCCTCTTGTGGCACTAACTCTTGTCGATATTCCAAGGGACCCTGATGCTCAGTTCAAGGATAGTCTCCTCATGTTTATGTAGTCGGTTCAGAATATTCCCAGACCTGCCTCATCTATGGCTGACCTTACATGGGACTTTCTACAGCAGCTCCATCCCACCTTCTCGGGGAGTGGAAACCCTCATGCTCCAGAATCATGGATCGAATCAGTACGGTCTGTCTTCGACCACCGTGAGACACCTCCAGAGTGAAGGGTCAAGCTTACAGTCTATATGATTCATGACACTACCAAACGCTGGTGGGACGTTGTTTCTTAGGATGAGCAGGCCAGTGACATGGATTGTGCTGATTTCCAAGTAGCCTTCTATAATCACTTTTTCCGCATACTCTGAGAGATGATTGTGAACACGAGTTCCTACATCTTCAGCTGGGATATATGATTGTGTTAGAGTAGTTTACTCATTTCGTAGGGATTTAGTATCTTTCCCCATCTCTGAATGGTGACGCGCAGACTACTGCAAGGCGTTTTGAGGATGTACTTGAGTATACTATCCACTCGCAGGTGAACATCTTCTGTTTGACCTCTGTTACAGAGATCATGATCCAGGATCTAATATCAGAGAGAAATGTCAGGGATGCTAAACCAGTGAGCCAGGGTGGTTCAGTTCCGAGATAGGGAGATGGCTCTTCTAGCGGCAGGAAACACCATTTTGAAAGTGCACATGGGGGAAATCCTAGCCAAACAGCACGCCTTGATAGCTCTGTCACATGTTATCAGTGTGGAAGGGATGGTCACAAGAAGCAGCAGTGTAGTAGATATCTGAAGGAGTGTCGAGCTTGCGGCAGGATGGGTCACCTTCAGCATTTCTACCATTCCTTATCTTTAGCTTCCAGTGGTAGAGAATTCGCACCTGCACCTCCTTCATGAATGGGATCTATGACTCCACAATAGGCTGGAAGTTCTTTTTTCCACCGATCGATCAGGACAAGGAAATGGTGGAGGTTGTGGTCAAGGAAATCAAGTTCCAAACTATCAGTGTCACCAGAGTGGACATGGTCAGACCAACCAGGCAGCGTATCAGGGTCGTGGCTCAGGTCCCATGTACGCAGTGCAATCAGCGCAAGAGGAGCAGAGTGCAGGACCATCTACAGTGAGAGGTACTATTCTAGTAGCCTCTACCTTAGTTTCATCTCTTTTTGATATCAGCACATCACACTCCTTTATATCTGATTCTGTTGTTGATAGTATTGGTTTTCCAATTGAGTACCACTGTGGCATCATGTCTCTCGACACTCCTCTTGGGTTCAGGATAGAGGGAATACGCCAGTTCCAAGAGTTCCCCCTCAAGATAGGAAGGTACCATTTTGATTGGAATTTCTATATCCTTGATATGTCTAGCATTGATGTCATTCTTGGTGTGAACTGGATTTCTCTTTACCATGCCCAAGTGGATTTCTATCGTCGTAGGGTGTCCTTCACATCCCCTGAGGGCGACACATATCTTCACAGAGGATAATGGGACCTGCAGGTAGACCAAGCTAAGCCTAAATATGCATGGTTGGGAAGAGTGACCGCTCAGTTGGAAAGTATCTTCATGATAAATCAGGGAATGCAACTAGTTGAATTCCCTCCAGTGGTGGATCTTTTGAGGGCATCTTCCCTGATGATTTCTCTGGCTTACCGCCTCCGAGAGACCTGGAGTTCACTATCGATCTCATGCCAGGTGTGGCACCATTGTCTATTTCTCCCTATATATTGGAACCAACAGAGCTATAGGAACACAAAAAAAATCTTGAAGACCTCGAGGATAAGGGTTTCATCAGACCTAGCACATCTCCATGGAGTTCACATGTCCTTTTTTTCAAGAAGGAAGACGGTACCCTAAGGTTATGCATGGATTATTGTCGACTCAACCAGCTCATGGTAAAGAATCGATATCCATTTCCTCATATAGATGACCTCTTTGACCTGCTTTGGGGAGAAACTATTTTCTCCAATAATGATATAAGTTTGGGATATCACCAGGTGCGTGTGCGACCATCTTACATACCACGTACAACATTCCAAAGAATGTATGGATTGTACGAGTATCTAGTTATGCCTTTCGGCCTCACGAATGTGTCGGTAGTCTTCATGGCCATGATGAACCAGTTTTTTTATATGTACCTTGATTCCTTTGTGGTAGTCTTCATGGACGACATCTTAGTGTATTCACATTCCAAACGCAACCATGCAACCCATCTTGAGATCGTGTTGGGTACACTGAAAGAGCACCAGCTATACGGTAAGCTTAGTAAATTCCACTTCTATATTGATAAGGTACACTTATTAGGTAATATTATATCTGAAGAAGGGGTATCAGTTGACCCAGAAAAGGTGAGCATCATGGTTTTATAATGAGGGAATTCATAATGTTGGACATCATAACCACACTATCATGGCCTCATGCTAAGACAAAATACCCATTTTGTCAAGGCCTCGTGCCAAGACCGTTGTTTCCCTCATGAGACCTATCGATGCACAAAGGGGCTATAGATGGTCCCACCTAACACTAACTAAGTCCAATTAATTAATCATATGAATTTGGATCAATATAAAAAACATACACATTCATATTGAAAATAACATATGAAATGTAAATAACTTCCCCAATCATTAAACATAGATACTAACCATTCGGAGTAATATGGTGAATGGTTTCAAGATAGCACATCCACAGTCAAACTAATAATAAACAATTCAATAAAACATGGTTGATGATATCATATGAGATAAAACTCAATGAAGAAAAAGATTCAACAAAGGTTTTTGACATATATGAAGATACTTTTAAATGATACCATTGGGAAATCCTAGAGGAAATAATCATTAAACATTCCAAAGTGTTCCATGCCACCTTGAAATATTAAAATCATAATCCATTAGAATATAATGAGAATAAAGAGAATTTTTATATTAAATACCAAAGGGAAATACATACACCAGAAGAAATAAATAAGTGGTGAACAAGGCATATATCTCATAACAGTTAAAGTGATATGAGAAAAATCCTTTTTACTTTGGAAAGAGCAGTTCTGTTGGAAAATCATTTGTATTCGTCATGAAATAAAATTTTAATATTGGATATCCTAGAAAATAAAATTGAAATTCATTAAAATTATATTTTAGGCTTAAATAAAGTCTTATTGAGGTGAAATAATTTATAAGAGTTTTTAAAGAAGCTTTAGAAATAAAACATTTTTGAGCAGTTTAAGGAAAATATTAATGGATTTTAAAATGCAAAGGCATATTTGCTTTCATAAAACCAGAAATGAACCAAAATATATTTTTCATATAAAAATGTAATATTTTATAAAGGTAAATATAGAAAAAACATATTATAGAGTGAACTGTAAAATATGTAAGAATTCAAGAAGTTCCTTGAACCGGGCGTGCATTTTAGAACAATTGTTTTGAAAGATTCTTTTAGAACATGTAACTCTCCATAAAATAAATAATCATTGTGATTGGTAAAAATATTTAGAAAATTATCACATAATTTAAGAGGATTAAATAGTAATAAATAATAATTACATTGATTTGAGTAGAGAATAAGAGCAACCCGCATGAAAATGGAGGTTTGGGTAGAAAATACTTAAAACATTGTAATCAATTGAATCGTCTACCCCATAATTAATAATAATCAAATGATATATTGAATATCATGAAAATAAATAGATTCATGATATGAAACATTAGTGGGAAGTATACACACACCATACACAAGTAGTAAAAATAAATACAAAATATCTCAAAGAAATGGAAGTGAGTTGAAGAAACCCTTTATTTAAGTCTGATTATGTTCTTCACTTGATCTTTGTGTCCTAGATGACCAAATTAAATTCCATAATTAATATTTTCATAACTTATTATTTATTTATTTGAATTATTATAACATTATTAATTCAATTCATGGCCTTCTTGATGGGTTTAAGAGGTTTAATTTTATTATTTGGGAGCATTTTATTCCTTGGTATTCATGACCGATATACTTATATACATGTAATGATACACATGTAATATGAGAATAGTTATCTAGAATGGAAGTTGAAATTTATTTCTTAACATAAATAATATTCCATGTTTTTATAATTCATTTTTTATTGGGAGTGAAGATGAATCATTATATAAATCATTAATGATAATTGTGTGGGTTAATTAGCGGTTTTTTATTACAACAAATACATTTTGATTTATAAATTAATATTATGTTTAATAAAATATTCCATAACCTTAAATAAGTTATAATACATATATTATAGTCTGGTTAAACCATAAATATGGTTTCATGACCATAATTGATGACAGTAATATAAATTGAAAACATTTTTTCCTTGAATGTGATAAATTAACACATCTCGGGTGGTGTTTTAATTTGTATTATAAAAGGAGGAAGGATAGATGATGATAAATTATTAAATTATCACAAAATCATTATAGTACATGTATTTTACTGGTGTTATCATAAAATTTGGAACAATGGAAGTTCGGAAATAAAACTAAAAGAAAGGAACTAGAAATAAAAGAAAAGTTGAGAAATCCCTTCAAAAAATTGGTAGCCTAACGACATCTCTCAAAAATTCATATAATATTTTTATTAGAGAAAAGGGGTATATAATAATTATTAAATAATATGGGAAGTATGGTGAATATGTATTGACATATCCCAATATAATAAAAATGAAATTAAAAGAGAATAACATAATAAGAGTGCTTGAAAAAGAGAAGGGTGATAGATTCCCTTACCCTGTAGAGTTAGTCCTAAAACATGAAGGTTGGGACCTTGGGGGATTGAGGAAACTTTGGGAGGACTTCTATGGAGACAAAAATACCATATATTCATGGATGATACATTTAAAATTAATGTGTGGGTATTTATAGTAAAAGAGAGGGAGTTTTTATTAATTTCATAGGACACCTCATTAGTGGAATTTTCAAAACCATGGGCTTTAACATGGTATTTTCGCATTGTATTGTCCACATGGGAAACCTAATATCATATTTTATCACTCCATAGTTGACCAGAATTATTATATCATGATTAAATCATTAATGATATAATTAAACATATTGAAAACTCAAAACTGTATTTTTACTATTCATGAAAAACTAAAGTATTTTATAAAATTCTCATAAATTATACATAACCTAATATAGACATTATGACTTCATGAATGAAATTTATTTATCATAATAATTCTATAAATGTTATAATTTTAACTTGTATATATGAAGATACTTATTTATTAAAAATAATAATGGACATAAAATGTGCAGTAAAATGCATAGTAGAATTTTCGACACCTAAAAAAACAAAATTATTTTATCATTTGTAATTAAATTAGAGTGTTTTGATAAGACTATTTCATTATTATAAAAATTCCTAAAATCTTATTTTATATAATAATTTAAATCTTTCTAAAAAGAATAATTTTTACCTGAAATGTTAATTTATCAAATTCGTCATATTTTTTAGAAAAACTAAACTCAAAATAGAAATGATGGAAAAACATTATTTATACTTATTAGGTGAGGTTAACACTAAATTTTTCATATTACTATTCATAAGTGTAAGTTACTATTCATATGCGTATGTTTTTATTCACCAAAAATGTAAGTTGATCCTCTCAAACTCTGAATATCGTTCCTATCGCAATTGTGTATGTTAGTTTTTCAAAATTCCAATCATAGAGGTGGAAAATTTATGTTTACTAGATAGTTTATAACAAAGTGGTGTTTTGTAGAGACTCATAATTTCATTCATTAAATTTATTTATAAATCATTTGGGTGTTACAACTAGGGTGTTTCTATCAACAATTATCACATGTGGTACAATACTTCATTAACATATTTTCTTAATCCAAATTTTTCCTAGTTGTACTCTTGTTCTCATGCTTCTCTCTAAATCCATAATACATAGAAAATTCGTTATTTGTCTCATTATCACATGATAGTATGTCCTCGTGTGATGATAATGATTGGGAGACTTTTTCCCCTCGAAATATTGGCGTAAGACCATAATAGATTTGATCCTTATTACTCGATGGTTCATGTGTATTGGTAAGGTTCCTATTTCTTACTCTATGTACCATTTATAAACAATGGAATACCCTGGATTATGTTTTGAATTATATTTTATAATTTCTAACTATCAAAACACTTAACATAAATTGAAAATTTATGCTTATCTAATCACATAATCATAAACATGGTTTCTTTGGGGACATATTTACTTTTAAACCCTTTATAATGGGTTTTAAGGAAAATGTGAATTATCCTAAGCATATCCCCTAGTAGGGTCATCCCAGGTAAGAAATAAGGCCCATTTTGTGTATCGGGTTACATTGAGTCAGGTCCAATGTAAATTTTTGAAGTTATAACCCCTAGGTATATATGTTTCTAAACCATGTACACTTACAATATCTAGAAAGTGATGTATCTAAGAGGACCCACATAATCTCTACCTTAACAAAAATTTAGGATGTTATTATATGATTATCCTCAAAGTCTATCTTAGGGTTATGATCTATAATATATGATTTCTTAAATCTAGTTCCCATGGTATAAACTAAACTTTCTCTGATGCCAACTGTAAAGATCCCAACCCAAGTATCCTGGAGTCGGTGCCTTACCTAATTACATTGGTACAAAGAACAATATATCACATCCCAAAGTACTTAATAGTTTAGTATATTTATAAAACTAGATACAAACATAATTTTTACATTACAACTTGAATTGAAATATAACATATTAACTCTATTGGAAACACTGATAATTTCCTATATTATCATTTAAATTCATTAATAATATACATCTTTGTATCCTGTGGAAAATAAAACATGAGAAATGGGTGAACTCAGATGCTCAGTAAGGGTAAAAAATCAATAGAAGATAACATAAATAATAAAGAAAGGTGAATAACTAAAAACTCTTGCAATTAAACATAATCTTGTAAATAATGAGGTAGGAATAAAATCGGATTAAATAATTCCATTAATATGAGAAAGAAACTCAACCATATATATTCTACTAGTCGAATAATCACATGGACTATCAATTACTAGTATCATAATGAGTTAATGCATAATTTTGGATATCTGAAATGTACTTTTGAGGCCTTGTCCAAGACATATAAAAATAAATGGTTATGACCACAACTAAAACCATACATGTTTTGTCTCATGAGACCTATTGATGTATCGAGGGTTATATGGGCCCTTCTCATCACATACCATGACTAATTCAATCCACATATTTCAAATAATTGATTGAAAAATATATATATATATTTAAATTAAAGTTTCCCATTACACTTTGAAATAATGAAACAAAATCATAAAGGAAAATACTCTAATAAAATCATTGATAAATTCTTTATAGAAATACCCTTTACTTTGAAAAGACTAGTACTTTTGGAAAATCATTTGTATTTGTCATAAATTCATATTGTAAACATGAATATCCCAAAAAATAAAATATAAGGAAAATTAAATTATGTTTGAGTCATAAATGATATGAAACTGAAGTGAAAACATGTAAAAATAATTTTTATCAAACTTTAGAAATGGGCCAATTCATTGTGGTTTGAAGGAAAATATAAAAGAGTCTTTAAAAACCGAAAAATGATTAATTGTTTTCATAAAACAAGAAATTAACAAATATATTTATTTATAATAAGAATATAGATTTTAGAAAAATATTGGCGGACTAAAATAAATTATGGAGTGTACTTGAAAATGGGTAATAAAATTAATAGTTCCCTTAAATCAGGCTTGCTTAACATGAGGAATTGAAAAATGGACCCCTATAAAATAAGTGTTTCCAATTAAATAAATATGAACTAATATGTATAAATGGTATTTTAACATATAAATAGAATTTATAAGAGTTATATATAAATAATTAATAATTATATTGGTTAAGCAGAGGGAAAGCGTAACCCGAATGAAAAATGTATTTTCGGGGAGAACAACTAACCACTTGTAATCAATCAAATAGTATTCCCCAAAAATTAATAATAATTAAATAAAACATTTAATAAAATTAATATAAAGATATTTCAAGATATTATACATCAAAGGTCAGTGTAGATACACCATGAAAAATAAATACTGGTGAATAAGGAATATCTCACATAAATGAAAGGGACATGAGAAAAACCCTTACCGTATGTCTGAAAGTGTTTTTCACTTGTACATAATATTAAAAAATGGAAGTTTTATAAAAAAATGGGGATTTTTTACTATTTAGAGGAAAATAATCATTTTCAGAGAAATACCAAAATTTCACCAGAAGATAATTTTGATATTCCAATTTTAGAAATAAAGTTTATTTTTATAATATAATTTATCAAATTTTAAAAATATATTTTTAAAGAAATTATTCCATTAAAAGGTGGTAAAATTTTCTTTAAAAGAATATAGCATTTAAATCTGTATAATTGGATTCATTCTTATCATATTCCTTTGAAATAATTTAGTTGAATTTCAAAACATTTGATTAAATAAATAATATATATATTTCCTAATACGGACAAAAAAATTCATTCCTGCCAATTTAAGGGCAAGGTTATAACAGTCATTTTAAAATAAAGATATTAAATTGTGTATCATTTTTCATTTAAGATTTAGGTTGTGTAAAACCGATGTTGTCAAAGAGATTAAATTAAAGAAGATAAATACCATAAAATCTGGGGGTGTTACATTTTCAACTCCTTCAAAAAATTGTGTCCTCTCAATTTGAAATTGTACTTCAAAAAACAAAGGTTGGTACCTCAAAATAAATTTGTGGAGAACCCACATCAGAAATAGGGTTAATCAAATATCCTCTTAATAATATAGAAATATAAATGTTAAATACACCACAAAACTAGTATTTTGGGTAGTAAATCATCAGTGTAAATCGATAACATGTACATGGAATATAAATCTAACTATCATGTTCTGATGGAGAGTGATAGAGAACATGGTCATTATAAAGTAAACTATCACAAAATCATACATTTTTGATCAGTTAAAAGACCATTTATTTCTAATAAAGAAAAGTAAATCGATAAATTTTTTGTTATAAAAACATTTTTCTATAGTGGCGGTATTATTTTAATATACTTAAAGGTACTTGAGAAAATAAACATAGTTGATTTCTTTCCATGTCAAAAGATTAATTCCATCCTTCAGTTGTGCTTCGATCTTTTTTCACTTCATACCTTACACCTAGAAATGAATGTTTAAGAGTAATTGTTCATGACTAAAGAACATTTAACCAATATATGTACCTTAAGTCGTTTTGTTGAATTTTAAATGTTTACATAAACTAATAAGGTTAACATTTTTTATCAATGAAAAATAATTTCCAAATTTTAATTTGACTTATTCCAATACTATTTAATATTAATACTTTTTTAAAACATGTCTATCCACATTAAATGACCAAAAATTAAGAAACAAGGTCACTAAATTTCAAAAAACAACTTAACATAATATTCTCCAAATAATGTAGCTCTTAACCACACAAATCAAATATATGAATTCCTTGACACCTCAAAACCTTATTGAAAACATGAATACTTTCAAATCAATAAAGAAGAAGTACTGAAGTACAATCCTTATATATTTATTTACTCTTATAACTGGAGTATAATAACCTAATTCATGAATAAAAAAGCAAAAAATACATTATTTATTCCACTTCTAATATAGTAACAACATAAACATGACCTTAATACATTATCGTTTTCTATTCTATTTTTTTGACACTCTTGACATTCATTTACATAGTGTCTGATCTCTTTTTAGTTGAAACATTGTGCATTTATAGCTTCTTTCATTAACATACATTCAAGAGCCTGGTGAACTTTCTCTCCACACTTGTAAAAAACACCCATTCCCTTCAGGAAAGTACAGGGGTGTTGATCTCCAAAATTAACACATGTAATAAAATACTTATTTCCCTTTTTTCATTTATACAACTTTTTCCTAGTTGTACTATTGTTTTCGTGCATCCCTCCAAAGCCATAATACTTAGAGAATTCATTCTTTGTCTCATTAGCAAATGATATTATGTCCACATGTGATTAGAATGTTTTGGATACTTGTTCCCTTTTAAGTATGGTCATAATATCATAAAATTGTAATCCTTCACACAATTTGGTTCATGTGCATTACTGAGGTTCCTAGTCCTTCTACTATGAGCCATTTCTTAACAATGACATACACTATATTGGGTTTTGAATCATATTTCATAATTTATAACTATAAAAACACTCAACATAAAATTAAATTTTAAACATAGCTAATATCATAATCATAAACATGGTTTGTTTGGGGACATATTTACTTTTAAACCCATTATAATGGTTTTTAAAGAGTATTTGAATTATGCTATGCATATCTGCTATGAGTGTCAAACTAGGTGCGCAATATAGCTCACTATCATGTAATAGGTCATGTCCAGTCAGGCCTAATGCACTTTATTAGAGTTGTTACCCCTAGGTACAACTCTTCTTGAACCACTTCCACATGTAGTATCTAGACCGGGATATATTTTATGGAGGACCCACATAATATCTACCTTAACAAAATTCTAGGATGTTCTTCTATGCTTATCCTCAAAGTCTATCTTAGGGATATGTTCCCTAATCTAGGATTTGAATGTCTATTTCTCAAGGATTCAACTAAAATTGATCTGATACCAATTGTAAGGACCCTAACCCCAGTATCCTAGAGTTTATGACTTACATAATTACATTAGTACAAAGAATAATAGATCACATCGCAAAGGACCAAACAGATTAGTAGATTTGGAAACCAGATAAAAACATAATTGTTACATTACAACTTTAATATAAATATAACATATCAACTCTATTGGAAACACCCATAATCTCTTACATTGTCCCTGCAAGTCGATCATAATATACATCTTTGCATCCTAGGGAAAATAATACATAAGAAATAGGCGAGATAAGATTCTCAGTAAGTGTAAGAAAAAAAGCAGAAGATAAAATAAATAATAATTCATAGTGAATAATATAAAACACATTCCAATAAAAATAATCTATTTCATAATAATTAAAGAATAAAAGATGACTGAATAATTCCATAAATATGAGAAAGAAACTGAACTGTGTATATTCTACTAGTCGAATAATCACATGGACTATCAATTACTAGTATCATAATAAGGGAATGAATAATTTTAGACAAATAAAACATATCATAGAGGCCTCGTCCAAGATATCTAAAAATAAATGGTTAAGGCATCAGCCAAATCCATATCTTTTTTGTCCCATGAGACTTGTCTATGCATCGAGGGGTTATAGTGGGCTATGCCTGTCACTTACTATGTCCAACGCAATCCTCATTGGTCAAATAATCAATTAAAAATATATTTAAATCAATTTTTCCCATAACACTTTTAAATATTGAATTCTAATTATAGATGAAAATACTCTAATAAAATAATTGATAAATTCTTAATAGAAATACCCTTTTACATTAAAAAAATTGTACTTTTAGTCAATCATTTGTATTTGTCATAAAATCAAATTGTAAACATGAGTATACTAGAAAAGAGAATATAAGGATAGTGAAATTATTTTTGAGGAATAAATGTTGTCTGACTAACATTAAAACTTGAAAAAATAATTTGTAAGAAACTTTAGGAATGGGAAACTTTAGTGCGGTTTGAGGGAAAATATCAAAGAGTATTTAAAGTGGAAAAAGGATTAATTGTTTTTATAAAAACATAAATGAACAAATACATATTTTTATTATAATAAGATTGATTTTAAAAAATATTGGTGGCTTAAAATAGATAATGGAGTGTACTTGAAAATGGGTGATAAATTGTATAGTTCTCTTAAGTTGGGCTTTCTTAACATGAGGAGTTGAAAGGTGATCCTTATAAACCATGTATTTCCCATAAAACAAAGATGAAATAATATGGATACCTTATTTTGGAAAATATATAAAGAATTTATAAGAATAATATAAAAATAATTAAGAAAAACATTGGGGTAAATAGAGAGAAAGCGTAACTCGAATGAAAAAAGGATGTTTGCGGAGAATCCCTTACCACTTGTAATTAGTCAAATCGTATACCCTAAAAATTAATAATCATCAAATGAAACATTTAATACCATGAATATAAATATATTTAATAATATTATACCTAAAAGGTAAGTATAAATACACCATGCACAAGAAATAGTGATGAATAAGTCATATCTCATATAAATGAATGTGATACAAGGAAAACAAGTACCTTATGTCTGAAAGTGTTCTGCACTTGTACTTAATATCCTAGATAATGAAATTAGATTCATTAAAAATTTAATTAAGAACTAATTAAATATTTATTTATTTTTTATAATTTTACTATATTCATTTATGGTCTTTTTATGAGTTATAAGATTCAATTTCATCATTCAAGAGTGATCATTTCCTTGGTTTTCATGACAGATTTTCTTGTATACATGTATCAAAGTTCATGTAAAATGAGAATAGTTATCCTGAATTGAAATTATATATTATTAATTAAAATTTTTAAGATTAAATGGTTATATAAGAAATTTGGTTATTTGGGGTGAGGATGAATCATTTGACGAGATGTTAATGATAATCATTTAGATTATATTGACGTTTTTTGGATCATCATGAAATAGTTTGGTTTTATTGATTAATATTTTATATATATACTAGTTTAAAAACATTAAATAAGTTTTTCAAAAATATGTTATAATCTGTTTTAACCATAAAAATGGTTTTATTACCAGCCTTGAAGACATAATTGGAAAATAAAAACTCATCATCCATGAAGGTGGTAAATCGGCACCTCACAGACGATGTCTTAATTTTTAGAATACATGGATGAAAATAATAGACTTGGTGGTGGATTTTACATTAAAATAACAAAATTAAAAAAATATAATGTAATGAAGTTATAAATGATGTTTAGATAATGGAGGTTTGGAGAGTATAATAATATAAAATAAAGTGAAAATAAAATAAAGAAAGCGAAAGAGGATTTTACCTCTTGAATTCTTCTCCTTGAGAACCTACATATGGAAATTGGTTTTGTGGTGAGGGGTTGTATTTATAGTGGAGGAGAGGGGTATTTTTTGGTTATGTTTTTCATTAGTTTGTTATTTTGGCTCAAGAAATGAAATAGTGATGATTCCATAGATAAATAAAGTAAATATAGAATTATATATTGATATTATGGTGCTTAAATAATAAATTACTCAAGGAATATTGTATTTAAATTATAAAGTATATATACAATAAATTACCATATTTTAAATTCAACAAAAATTCAACTCTTTTTGAAATAACAAAAAAAATCACCCTATATTTTTTTTATATGTAAAATTAAAAAATGAACAAAAATTTATTAAAATTAATTTATTAATATGAGAAATTTAATTTTTAAATAAAATCATCATTTATTTGGAAAATACTAATTTTAAAGTTATAACTGGTTTTAAAAAAGTTTGAAAAATTAATTAGGGTCTTATAAAAGTAACTTTTAATCGTAAGACAACAAAATATTAATTTTTTAATATATTTTATGAAAATAAATTTTCTTTTAAATCAATATATTAATTATAAAATTCAAAATAAACATTTATGTTTATAAAAATATCAACATTTAATTAATAATTTATAAGACATTAATTTACTTATTCTATGATATAATTTTATGATGTTACCATTTATAAGATTAAAAAAAAATTTATAAATTAATAGTCTGGGATACTATTAAAATTATAAATGGACTTATAATATAACAAAAATGATAGTTTTATAAAAAAAATTCCGAATTTTTCACTATTCACTGGAAAAAAATATTTTCCGAAAAATACTAAAATTTCCCCCTAAGATAATTTTGGAATTATGATTTTAAAAATTATGTTAATTTTTTTCAATATAATTTATAAAAGTTTAAATATATAGTTTTAAAACCAGTGCTCCCTTATAAGACGATAAAACTGTCTTTAGAAAAATATAACTTTTTAATGTGTAAAATTAGATTCATTATTATCTTATGCCTTTAAAATAATATGGATGAATGTAAAAACATTTAATTAGTATATAATATATAAATATTATTAGTTGTTCAATAATATTCATTCCTTCCAATTAAACTGCTATGTTATAACAGTCATGTTAAAATAGAAAATTTAATTGTATATCAATGTTCGTTTAATCTTGGGGTTCTGTGAGACCTATGTTGTCAAAGTATTTAAATTTAACAATAGAAATAACATTAAATATTAGTGTATTTTAATAAATAATTTTTATACCATTAATATAATACCAACTTATAATAATAATGATAATTAAGTCATTATATAACACTTTTTAGGATATGTTTGGAAGAAAAATATTAAGAAGAAATGATACGGAGTAAGTAATACTCACCATGTTACCTTAATCTTTCTCTTGAAAGTATCCTAAAAAATTAAAGCCTTCATCTAACATATGTGTTGGAGTTGTCCCCTTTTATAAGTGATGAAAATGGAACTTTTGTGAATACCCATTACATTTAAAAAATATAATTACACTATTAAAAGTTCAATGAGTCCAAAATTTATAAATAATGGATTGTGTGGTGAGATAAGTTTGAAAAATCCTCCACCATTAATTTTCTCACATTTTTTATGATGTTTATAAGCATAAAAAGTATCAAAGGGGGATTCCCAAATCCTTTTTTTTTGTAATCAATGATTAATCTCATATGTACATCAAAGAAGAACTCTGTGGCCAATGGAATTTAATTAAAGATTAATTTAAATTATAATTTCAAAACCAAAATATATGAGAATCACATAACTATTTATAATGAATTTAAGTATTTAAAGAATTTCCTTATGATGAATTCTTTCTTCATTGATGAATCTGACAATGCCGTTACATTTCCTTGTCATTGCATCATAGAAATAAAGTGTATATTATCTATAGTGGTGATACACACATGCTCCATAAACATATAAACATTACCATATGAATCTCTGGGTACTATCATGAAATATTATAATGTTTTCATCATACATCACTGATTGCTATGAGAATCACTTCAAAGATGGTTTATCCTAGGTCTATCATGATATGAAAGAGATTTTGGAGATGGATAACTCTCTATTCATGAGATATTTATTTGAGAGGTGATCTCTAGGTATTTATATGATTATATAGAGTTATTTTGAACAACCAAAATAAATTATAACCCTTCGGATTAGAAATACTATAATTGGGATTAAATAGTTCCAGTCTTAGAAAATAATTATTGCTTATGGGCCCTAATTGTTTCCTTAATCACACAGAACTCTATATATATAATATTACTATTATTATCATTATTATTTCTTGACATGCACAAAATCAATGAATTTATTAAATATTATTTATTTAATAATTTTTTCCAAAAAATTATTCAAATAAAATGTAATATATATTATTTCTCACCATAAGTTTAAAAGCTATGTTCATTCCTCAATAATATCTATCATTCGATGAATATTGACTATTTATTTATTAAATAAATATCACTACATTATTTTTTAATAAAGATATAAAATATATATTTATTAAATTTAAAATAAATATTTATTAAATATTCAAATCACAAAATATTCTCTTGAATAAATAGTGACAAAAAAATTTGTGATCAAGTAAACATGGATGATCATTATATATTATATGGGACTAATATTTATAAAAAATTTAAATAATAAATAATATTATTATTTATCATAAGTTTGGGATACATCTTTTGTGACATCCTATAGGCCTATTTTATAGTGGCATTAGGAGAAGCTACGCAAAGTCTAAGGTTAGTGTCTAACTATAAGGACCTGGCCTTATAACATTACATAATATTGAATTAAATGAAAAATTCACATTGAGGATATTTTCAGGTTTATAGTTTTAGAGAGTTAGGCCATAACTATTACATTCCATCTCAAAAATTACAAAGTATACACTTCTACTTAGTTTCCATTTTTTCTATAAAATAACAACACTTTGAAAAAAAGAGTCATGTCTAGTTCCATGTTTTAGACATAATTTCTTTTCCATGATCCCATCCTTGACCCCAATCCACTTTATGTCCTGTGAAAAACATTTGAAAAACATGGGATGTTCAAAAAAAACTGAGTAAGGGATACACAAAGAAGGAAAGCTATTAGTTTTTCAAAACAACAAGTAAACCCTAAATACCTTATCATAAGTTATAATTTTCACCTTTATGAAGTATTAAGTACTCTTCACTGAATAAAAGATCATTTCATACCATTTTGTATCCAAAATATTACCATAAAACCCATAGAAATAACATATAACATATAAAGGTAACTTTTTACATAAACATACTTAGATAGAATAACCATACGGTTGAGTTCCACATATATCACTAAATGGAATAGCCATACAGCCGACTTCCATACCCAATACATTAGAGGTTATAACATAACCACCCATCCTGGTTTATTATGACACCACCTTTCATTTGTTTTATCATGTAAGCACCCATCAAATGTCCAAGTACCATTATAAAATCATAACACATAAAACAAATAAAAAGTAAAGATAACATTTACACATTTCAATCAAAATATATCATTTAAATATATTGACATAAAAAATCCATTATCAAAACCATTTTCAATACCAAAATACATAAAAGTGTATGTGGTCTTTATTTTCCTTTTAAAAACATTGTGGCTTGTTAAGGAATCCAAGGATCAAATAATACTCGCGGCAGCGGAAAAGATCGTTTTCACCACTTGGGTTAAAACATTATTTTTTTCATTTAGTAAAACTCCTAGTAGAAAAATATTCCCTTTGAATGAAATGAAAATTAAAAGGTTTTTATATACCGTATAAATGAAAGTCATGTATAAAACAAAATATTCTTCAATGAAAGGAGATTGAGATGAAGTCCCTTACCTCGGGTCCGACTTGACCCCTTCGTTCTTTAGATTCTTGAATAAAAAAATTAAGTTAATTTATACTTTCTTAAGAACCTTTTCAAGTTTGTTATTCCTTTTATATCACTTATTACCTTTCTATAACAATTATTTAATTATTTGAGTTCATATCGTACATTTTGTTGATGTTCAGAACTTGAGTTAAAAATGAATTTTTTATAATTATAAATTGTTCATGTGGTCAAAATTACATTATATCAAAAATTATATTAATGATTTAGATATCTTAAATATCATATATATATATATATAGTATATATATGTATTTATAATATTACATTACATTTGGAGATAATAAATGAAATGCACCGTTCATGGGGATGGTAAGCCGTACGTACGCACGAACGCTACTTTCATTTCTATTTCATATTTTAATGGAATAAAAACACAATTATACATAGGTATATTATAATTCCAGTATAATATCAAATATAATTTCATTAAATCTATCCTTTATACATCCCACATATGGCATGAATGATTCATATCACTTTGAGGGGGCGGTAGTCCACACTTCCTCAAATGAAATTATCGCATTTACCCACTATGGAAACCATAAAGGTATTATAGAGATTAAAAAAATAAGCATATAAACAATATAAATATATTATATATGACCTATAAAATAATTTACGTATTAATGTCCACCATAAGAGGCGGTTGGATATAATTAAACAATCATCGTTTCATGAGGCAATAGTTCGCCGTCCATAGAAACAGTATGTTTTTACCCATTAGATAGAGGTTTGTGTGAGTGTAGCTCGAATACATATCATAAAAACATCCTAGTATATTTAGGATACTGGTTTTTTTATAAAATAAATTAATAAAAATAGTTTAGTGGGTTGGATAAGTAAAATAAAATAAAAGAACTTAAAAGAAGATGTTACCTTTAAATAGGGTATCTCCCTTTGGTTTGAACCAAAAGGTTTACTTGAAGTGCCTTCTGACTAAGGTAAGGATTCTATGATTAGGAGAGGTATTTGGGGAGATTATTTAGGTAGAGGATAGATGATGCAAGGGACTTTAGAGGTGTGAGGAATGGGTTTGAAGTGGTGTCCTTTTATAAGGGGTAGGAGGGCCTCTTTAGGAAAGTTTGAAACAATTATTTTTTTATAAACATATCATCTTCAGTTTAAAAAGGTCATAAAATCATTTAATTCTATTATAAGATGACTAATGTTCAAAATAAAATCATAAAATAATAATTGGATAGGTTTTGTATATTGTTTTAGTATTTATAATCTCATTTATTTAAATCATACATTAATGAGGTAAACATTGTATCATTATCGTGTCATAAATGATTTTATTTATTTGATGTCTAAAAATTATAAAAAAAATACCATGATGTAGGAATTATTTTATCTTTAAAATGAATATTTATAGTCGAATATATAGCTTATATAACACCATGTAAATATTTATCTACTAAAAGATATTTGTTTATGTCATTTTTTCCTTTACATTAAGTTAATTAAAATAAAGTGTCATTATCACTCCCAAGTTGCTCCATGGGGTCCCAAAATCGACCCAAGGTTGCCCATTGTCGAATATGTATCAACCAATAAGATTAAGACACATGTTAGGGTACTTTATTATTATTATAATATTAGTTTTTACCCTTATTTACCAGATTTACCCTTTAACCATGGTTAATAAAACATTTACTGAAGTAAATATTTAAGAAGTCTAAAACCAAAAGTTACTTATTTACACAATTTGGACCTACTAATTCAAAATATGGAATCCATTTTTCTAAATTCAAATCACATAAGTGGAATAAAATAATTTAAAATTAATTCTCATTGTCAAAACAAAAAACGTGTTTTTAAGAAATAATAACTATCAAAAGATTGATAATTGTTTATGTACAATTTCAAAGTGAAATGACTTCCAATGAACAAAATTGGATAAAATAGTAAAAACATAATCTAATTACACTTTAAACCCATTTAAAAAGATAATATATCCATATAATAAATTATATTAAAAGGTAGTTTTTAATTAAAATACAGTATATTTCACTACTCATTAAAAATGAACTTTATCAGAAAAATACTAAAAATGTACCCAAAGTAAATTTTGATGTTTTAATTATAAAGAATAATTTTATTTTTTCAAATATAAAATATAAAAGTGACAAAAACTATATTTAAAAAGGGTTTCCCATCAATAGGCGGTAAATCGACCTTTTAAAGTAAATTATGCTTAAAATTAGATTCATTATCATTTTAATCCTCTAAATTTTTGTGGATAAATGTAAAACAAATTAACAAAAATGGATAATCATATTGTAGTTAGTTATATTTATTCCCACCAATACAATGTCTAGGCGTCAACTACCATTTTAAATAATATTATTAAATTATTAGTGTGCAATGTAAGATTTCAAAGAAACTTGTTGTTATGTATCAGGTAAGCCGTCGAACATAGCATCATCTTTAAAGTAAAATTAATACTTATTTCACAAATATTAATAAATATGAAAAATGTTTTATTCTTTATTTACATGGGATGTTACATCCTTCCCCCCTTTTGAAAATTGTGTCCTCATAATTTTTATTCACTTATAAAATTAGTGGGGGTATTTATCCCTCATAGAATTATCTGATTCCCACATTGCCTCTTCCACCATATAGATTTTTCACAAAACCTTTACCTAATGAATTTACTAATTCTGAAACACTTTCTCTCTTCAGTCAAGAATCTGGACTAGTTGTTCCTCATAAGAGAGATTCTCTTCCAACTGAACTATCTCTGGGCTCAAAACATGAGATTGATCTGGCATATACTTCCTCAACATTGAAACATGAAAAACATTGTCTACCTGGGATAAACGTAGAGGTAAATCCACTCTGTATGCAACTGATCTAAAATTCTCTAGAATTTCATAGGGTCCAATGAACCTCGGACTCAACTTTCCCTTCTTACCAAAACACATCGCACTTTTCCATGGAGAAACTTTGAGAAAGACATGACCACCTAGCTCAAAAGAATGATCATTCCTCCAGTTATCCGCATAACTTTTCTACGTGCTCTGAGCTGTTCTCATGTTCTTCTGAATCAACTAAACTTTTTCTTCCATCTCTTAAACCAATTCTGGTCCCATCAATTTCTTTTCACCTACTTCATCCCAAAAAGCTGGAGTTCGACATCACAACCCATATAATGCCTCAAATGGATCCATCTGTATAATGGAATGAAAACTATTATTTTATGGAAATTCCTCCAAAGGAAGATGTTGGTCCCAAATTCCCTAGTAATCCAGCAAACAATCACATAGCATACCCTCCATGGTCTGAATTGTTCATTCTGACTGCCCATCTGATTGCAGATGAAAAGCTATACTAAAATTTAATTCAGTACCCAATGAATTCTAAATGCCTTTCCAAAAGGTAGAAGTGAACCTAGGATCATGATCAGATACAATGGAGATGGTAACTCTATGTAACCAGACTATCCCTTTAACATAAAACTAAGACAAGTTGATTCAGTGACAAAGTATCTCGAATAGAATGAAAATGAGTAGATTTAGTCAATCGATCAACAACATCCCAAATTGCATTTTTTTTTCAAGAAGTCTTCGGTAATCCCACAACGAAGTCCATGGATATATTTTCCCATTTCAACTCTAGAACTTGTAATGACTAAAGAATTCCTTTCGGTAACTACCACTCTGCTTTAACCTATTGACAAGTCAAACACTTCACAATAAAGTTAGAAATATCTATTTTCATTCTATCCCACCAGTAATATCCCTGAAGATCTCTGTACATCTTAGTACTTCCAGGATGAACTGAAAATATAGAACTATGAGCGTCACATAACAACTCATTATATAACTGTGAATCACAAGGAACACATAATCTTTTCTCAAACCTCAAAACAAAATCATTATCAATGTTAAATTTTATTCAACTTACCCTTATGAACCAACTCTACCTTTTTCTATAACTCGCTGTCTTCTTTCAATGCTTGCTTTATTCTATATAATAGAGATGATTTCATTGACACCTGAAACAAAACAGAGGAATTTTCTAAACTGACAGATTTTATGCCAAATTTCATCAAATCAAAAACCAAAGGATCTTGTTCCTAATGTAGTATGGTTAATGTAGCATTACATTTTCAACTAAAAGCATTTCCCACTTTATTTTTCTTTCCCAGATGGTAAAGGATAATGCAATTATAAGACTTGATTAATTCTAGCCATCTCTTATGTCTCATGTTCAATTCTTTCTGAGTGAATATAAACTTTAAACTTTTGTGGTCAGTATATATTTCACATTTTACTCTATATATATGATGACTCCAAATTCCTAAAGAAAAAACAGTAGCAGCTAATTCCAAATCATGTGTAGGGTAATTTAACTCATGAGTTTTCAAATGACATGAAGTATAAAAAATTACCTGATCATTCTGCATAAGGACACAACCATGTCCATTCAGCGAAGAATAACTGTAGATAACAAATTCACCATCTCTGAAAGGTAATTCCAAAATCGGAGCATTCACCAATATTATTTTTAATTCTTGAAAACAATCATTACATTTTTTTTCCAAATGAACTTAACACCTTTTCAAGTTAACTTTTTCATTGGACTAGATAACCTTGAAAAATTATCAAAAAAACCTCGAGAAATAACCTGCTAAACCAAGAAAATTATGGATCTCGGTTATATTTGCGGGTCTTGTCCATTCTTCAACAACTTTTCTTTTAGTAGGATCAACAGTTATACCATTTTTTGAAACAATATGACCAAGGAATGATATTTTTTGTAACCAAAACTCACATTTGCTGAATTTCCCAAATAGTTTCTTCTCTTTTATGGTTTGAAAGACAACCCTTAAAAATATTTCATGTTCCTCTTTAGTTTTTGGAATAAACCAAAATATCATTAATTAACACAACCACAAACTTATCCAAAAACTCATAGAAAATTATATTCATAAGATCCATGAGTACAACAGATGCATTGGTTAACCCAAAAGGCATAACCACAAATTCATAATATGCATATCTAGTATGAAATGTGGTCTTTGGAATGTATTCTTCCTTTACTTTCAATTGAAGGTAAAATGACCTCAAGTCAATCTTTGAAAAAATATTGAGCTCCTTCGAGCTAATAAAACAAATCATTGATATGAGGAAAAGGATACTTGTTATTAAAATTGATGTTATTCAATTATCTATAATCAATGAAAAGTCTCATTGAACCATCTTTAATTTTAACAAATAAGACATGATACCCCCATGGTTATGTTCTAGGTCGAATGAAACCTTTATATAATAACTCCTCCAATTGCTTCTTTAACTCTAAAAGTTCAAATTGAGACATTCGATAAGGGGGTTTTGAAATTGTCTTAGCATCAGGAACTAAGTGAACTGTAAGTTCAACTTCCCGTTCAGGTATAATACCAGGAAACAGATTTGGAAAAAAATCAAGATACTCATTTACAACTAGAACATCATTAATCTGAACAGTTCTTTTGTTTTCAACAACATGTACAAGGTAACATTCATTTCCATGTTTTACTAGTTTCTTAGCTTTCGGATATGTTATCAAAAGTAAGGGTTCATTCTTGTACACAAACTAAAATTCTTTTTGAAAATAAACCTCTTTAGCTCTGCATTCAATCTTAGCATGATAAACAGAAATCCAATCCATACCCAAAATAACATCAAACTATACTAGAAGAAAAACAATAAGGTTTGCAGGTATATTCTTTCCACCTAAAAAGACAGTAAGGTTATTATGTTTTCTTTTTGTCTCAACATTTCCTCTAGGTTTTTTTACCATAAGTTTAGGATTCTTATAATGATATGGAATTCCCAATTTACTAGAAAAATTCCCAGAAATGAATGAATGTGTAGACCCTGAATCAAAAAACACATTGTCATAATCTGAACAAACAAACAGTGTACCTGATACTACTTCATTCGATGGCCCAACATCTGCTAAAGTAGTTTCAAAGGATTTCACCACCCCTTTCTGCTTGTATTCTGGCTGCTTTCCCTCAGTTGAGTTCTTCACTAGACACTCATTTTCATAACAACCCATTTCATTACTCTTAAAACATCTTACTGTTGGTTTTTCATTGCCTTCTTGGCCATCTTCCTTACAGATACAAGCAATATGACCAGACTTACCACACTGGAATCACTTTCTAGACATTGAAAAACTTTCTCCTAGATGATTTTTACCAAACTTATCACAATATGGATATTTAATTTTCTTACCTTTAGGATTCATTGATGAATTTTTTACCTTTTCCTACCAACTCGACCTCTTCTTTTGTTTTCTCCCTTAGAAGACCCGATCATCAGAAAGCTGCATTTCTACCTTCTCGGCACATCTGAAAAGTTTTTCATAGATTTTGAATTCACAAGATGCTAATTCTATTCGATATGTTGGATTTAGTCCTGAGTAAATTGATTTATCTTACAATCAAGATATCAGATGAATTTTGGAGTATACCTTTCCAGTCGAGTGAATTTTGCTTCATAAGTAGCCACTGAGTCATCGTCCTGCCTCAATTCCAAGAATTTTTTTCCCATCCTAAGATTAACCACCTTAGTAAAATATTTCTCAAAAGAAATACTTTTGAATTCATCCCAATCAATAGTATCAATATTCTCATTATCCCTGATATTTTTCACCATAGACCACCACTGATCAGCTTCACCTTAAAAACGGTAAACAACAAGACAAACATTTTGATGTTCTGAACACCCCATGCCATCAAAAATCTTCTCATGTTCTTTAATCCACCCTTAAACTATCACAGGGTCAGATGATCTTCTAAATGATGGGGGATGTTGGATCATGAAATGCTCCACTACTGACATGTTCCTTTGTGGTTGTTCTGGCTGATCATGTTCATGGATACCACCACCATTTGTATCCTGAGTCAAATGTTCCATCACTACAACAAACTGTTCAGTTCCAATTCCAACCATCTCAGATTGCTGATTTGGAAGGTTGTCTTCCTCCTGATTTTTTTCCATCATAGTTGCTCTGTTTCCTCTGCAAAAAAACCATTCTAAACACAGAAATATCTCAGGTTAAGAAAAATGGTAATCTATAAATGCTATATCATTTCAATCATAACTTAAAACTAAAAATATTTTATGGATATTAATTTAATAATATCCTAACTCCTAAAGTTGTCTAAACCGACCTTTGATACCAACTCTATGGACAGGCCTTAAAACATTACATAATTTTTAATTAAATGAATAATTCACATTGAGAATATTTTCAGGTTTAGAGTTTTAGAGAGTTAGGCCATAACTATTATATTTCATCTCACAAATTACAAAGTATACACTTCTACTTAGTTTCCATTTTTTTCATAAAATAAAACCTCTTTGAAAAAAATTGTCATGTCTAGTTTCATGTTTTAGACAACATGACTTTTCCTTGATCTCGTCCTTGACCCCAATCCAATTTATGTCCTGTGAAAAACATTTAAAAAACATGTTATAATAACAAAAATCTCGGTAAGGGATACACAAAGAAGGAAAACTGCTAGTGTTTCAAAACAACAAGTAAACCATGAATACCTTATCATAAGTAATACTTTTTCTCCTTTATGAAGTAGTAAATACATGTCACTAAATAAAAGATCATTTCTTACCATTTTTGTGACCAAAATATTACCATAAAACCCATATAAAGAACATATTACATATAAAGGTAACTTGGGACATAAACATACTTAGATGGAATAACCATACGGTCGACATCCACACATATCACTAAATAGAACAGCCATACGGCCGAATTCCATACCCAATGAATTGGAGGTTATAACATAACAACCCATCCTAGTTTATCACGGCACCACCGGTCATTTGGTTTATCACGTAACCACTCATCAAATCTCCAAGTACCATTATAAAATCATAACACATAAATCAAATTTTAATGAAAGATAACATTTCAACATTTCATTCACAATATATCATTTAAATATATTAACATAAAAAACCATTATCAAAACCATTTTCAATACCAAAATATGTAAAAGATTATATGGTATTTACTTTCCTTTGAAAAACATTATGACTTGTTAATAAAGCCAAGGATCAAATAATACTTGCGGCGGCGGAAAAGGTTGTTGTCACTGCTTAAGTTAAAACATTCTTTGTTTTTTTTATTGTTTTGTAAAATGCCTCATATAAAAATATTCCCTTTGAATGAAATGAAAATTAAAAGGTTTTTATATACTATATAAAATAAAGTTATGTATAAAACAAAATAAGCCTCAAAGAAAGGAGATGGAGACGAAGTCCCTTACCTTGTGTCCGACTTGACCCCTACTTTCTTTAAATTCCTGAATAATAAACTTAAGTTACTTTATAATTTCTTAAGAAACTTTTTCAAGTTTATTTTTCCTTTAATATTACTTATTACCTTTCTATAACAATTAGTTAATTATTTGAGTTCATATCGTACATTTTGTCGATGTTCGGAACTTGAAATAAAAATGAATTTGTTATAATTATAAATTGTTCATGTGGTTGAAATTACATTATCTCCAGAATGATATTCATGATTTATATATAATATATATCATATATATCTAGTATATATATTTATTTATAATAGTACAAAACATTTGGCGATAAGAAATGAAATGCACCGTTCATTGAGAAAGTAAGTCGTGCGTACGCATTAACGCTACTTTCATTTCTATTTCATATTTTAATGGAATGAAAACATAATTATACATAGTTATATTTTAATTATAGTATAATATAAAATATAATTTCATTATATCCATCCTTTATATGTCCCACATATGACATGAACGAGTCATATCACTTTCAGGGGGCGGAAGTCCGCACATCCTCAAATGAAATTATCGTATTTACCCACTATGGAAACCATAATGGTATTCTATAAATTAAAAATACAGAAGCATATAAAAAATATTAATATAATATATATCACATATAAATATATTTCCATATTAATGGCCACCATGAGAGGTGTTTGGGGATAATTGAACAGTCATCGTTTCATGAGGCAGTAGTTCGTCGTCCACAGAAACAGTATGTTCTTTACCCATTATATGGAGGTGTGTGTAAGTGTAGTTAGAATACTTCTCGTAAAAAACCTATTATATTGAGGATACTGTTTTGGTTATAAAATAAATTAATAAAAAGAGTTTAGGGGGTTGTAGAAGTAAAATAAAATAAAATAACTTAAAAGAATATGTTACTTTTAAATCGGGTATCTCCCTTTGGTTTGAACCAAAATGTTTAATTGAAGTGCCTTCTTCCAAAGGTAATGCTTCTAGGATGAGGAGAGGTATGTGGGTAGATAATTTCGGTAGAGTTTGTACAATACAAGGGGCTTTAGAGGTGTGAGGAATGGGTTATAAGTGGTGTCCTTTTATAAGGGGGAGGAGGGGCTCTTTAGGAAAGTTTAAAACATTTATTTTATTATAAAATTATCTTAGGTTTAAAATGGTGAAAAAATCATTAAAGTCAAATATAAGATGACTCTTGTTTGAAATAAGATAATACAATAATAATATGATAGGTTTTGGATATATTTTTAGTATTTATAATCTTTTTTATTTAAATCATTCATTAATGAGGTAAACACTGCATCATTATTGTGTCATAAATAATTTTTTTATTTGATGTCTAAAAATTATACTAAAAATTACCATGATGTAGGAAATATTTTTATAGTTAATAATAATATTTATATTCGAAGTGATAATTTATATAACCCCATGTAAAAATTTATTTACAAAAAGATATTTGTTTAAGTCATTTTTGCCTTTAAGTTAATTAAAATAAAGTGTCATTATCACTTCTATGTGGCTCCATGGTGTCCCAAAATCTACCCAGGGATGAACATGGTCAGATATTTATCAACCATTTATATTAGAACACATTTTGGTGTAATTTAATATTATTATAATATTATTTTTTACCCTTATTTACCATATTTACCCTTTAACCAAGGTAAATAAAATATTTACTAAAGTAAATATTTAAAAAGTATAAAACTAAAAGTTACTTATTTACACAACTTCGACCTACTGATTCCAAATATGGAATCTATTTATCTAAATTCAAAACATAGAAGTGGAAGAAATTAATTTAAAATTAATTCCCATTGTCAAAATAAAAAAACGTGTTTTCAAAAAATAATAACTATCAAAAGATTGATACTTGTTTATGTCCAATTTCAATGTAAAATTTCTTCCAATGAACAACATTGGATTAAATGGTAAAAAATAATCTAATTACACTTTAAACCCAAATAAAAAGATAATCTAGCCATATAAATAAATTACATTAAAAGGCAGTTTGGAATTAAAATACAGTTCCTCTCACTGTTCATTAAAAAAATGAAATTTATCAGAAAAATACCAAAAATATAATCAAAGTAAATTTTGATGTTTCGATTCTAAAGAAAAATTTTATTTTTTTCAAATAAAACATATAAAATTTACAAAAACAAGATTTAAAAAGGGTTCGCCATCAATAGGCGGCAAGTCAACCTTTTAAAAGTAAATTGTGCTTAAAATTAGATTAATTATCATTTTAATCCTATAAATTTTTTTGGGTAAATGTAAAAACATTTAACAAACATGTATAATCAAATTTTAGTTAGTTCTATTCATTCCTACCAATACAATGGTTTGGCGTTAACTACCATTTAAAATAATATTATTATTTTATTAGTGTGCAATGTAAGATTTTAAAGAAACTCGTTGTTGTGTATCGGGTAAGCCATCGATCATAGCGTACTATTTAAAGTAAAATTAATATATAATTAAAAAATATTAATAAATATGAAAAATTTATTACTCTTTATTTACCTGTGATGTTACAATGACAACATTTTAATGCACCTATAGAGAAATAAGTTAATTTCACAATGAGATAAACCCTCGTATTGATTTCTACAATGTAATATAATATCTTTATCATGATATCTTTAATAAATCATGTTTTATTTTTGTTTCATCTACCTTGGTGTTGGATTTCTCTTTCTTTGACTTTCCAAAAATGAAACTTCCCATAGAACACCATGGAAATTAATTTATTTAGGTTTTTTCATTCCCATAAAAGGACTTGATATTTCAACTTCCATTAAAGAAAAAAAGGGAAATATCCTTTCTCACATTATTCATTAATAAATTATTACTCATGATGCACCCGATGTATCATACCTCTCTATGAACATATGTCATCATGGATTTCATTAATACATCAAAGTTTATAACTAATACTATTAATTTATAGTAATAATAAATCATAAGGATAAATATACACTTCTGTATATAGGAATATCCAATAAAACATATAAATGTGTATTTCCAACTGGCATATAGTGTTTTCATAATATCGTACACTGCAAATTACCGAGGTTGTACACTATGAGAAGGTGCCTAAAAGTCCAAAGAGTTTCCACACCTAATATCCTATATTTATTTATCCCTAAAATGATATCATATTTCTATAGAAAATATATATAATAATATTTTCATGGAAATTCTCTGTTATCATCATAGTAGGGAACTGATATGACATTTCAGTGCCACTGTTACTCTTTAGAAATTATCATATAACATGTCACATAGAAGAAAAATCATGATGTGATAAAAAGTTTTTTAATATTCAAAGAAATAAATAAAAGTAATAATAAATTACATATAATCTGGTTTTTAGGGATTAACTCCAATATACTACCACTTAAAACAGATCCAACTGTTAACAACCTTGAGTCTACTAGTTATCACACGATACTCAGGCTTCTTCTGGGATGAGATTTTAGTCAAGGGTTCTGTCATGTTTTCTTTCATGTAAACTCTACTCACTGAAACTTTTCTTATCTGAAAAAATTCCCATCAGAGGTGATACTTACATAGTTTGTTCTTTTTCTATTGTTAGGACCTTGGATCCTTTGTGAGAGCCACCATTGTAGTATTCTCACAATATAATGTGATAGGGTATTTGCATCTAGGTACCACATCAAGCTTCTGGACAAATATGTGTATCCAAATAAATTATTTAGCTATATCAGAATCCTCTATATACTTTTACTCTATTATAGAATCAGTGGTAACTAACTACTTTGAACTCTTCCAGCTCAAGGATCCTCTCTTGAGACTAAATACATATCTTTACTGAAACATCATATCATTCATACCAATTTCAAATCAAGCATCGGTATAACCCCTAATATGCAGCCCCTCATCTCCTCAATACACTAGGAACATATCTTTAATTATTTTCATATACTTAATGATGTTTTTAATATTATACCAATATTGCAAATACCCTAACCCTAGTAGACCAAATTAAATGGTTACTTCATTACATTAGAATAATATATAAGAAATCATATCCCAAAATTCCAGATAAATTAATAGTTTTGGAAAATAATATACATATTTGAATCTTACATTACAATTTAAAATATTAAATACAACATAGTAATTCCATGAATTACTCTATTATTCTCCATGAATATCCATACATATCAATCACAATTTACTTCTTGTCATCCTATGGAAAAATAAACATAATAAAAATGGTGATCTCACATGCTCAATAAGGGTAAGCATACAATTGAATCTATCATTAACAAATAATCATAAAAGTTTGATAAGGTAAATATCTGAAACACATTCAATCTAAAAAATAACTTGATCATAATATTTAAGGACTAAACAGAAATCAAATTATTCCATAATAAAAAAATATAAAACTTATCTATGGATGTCAAAACTAATCATAAAATCTCAGGGAAATCAATAATTGATCTCTTAATGAGGTAATGAATAATTCCTAACATTATAATCATGTCATCAACGCATTGGCCAAGACATCATATATAAATGGGTAAGAACTTAGCCAATACCCTAACTATTTTTTCACATGAAACATACTGATGTATCAAGGGGATATATCAGGACCTTCACATCACTTACTAAGTCTAATACATACCTCATATGAAAGGGTTGAAACATAATCAACATTAAATTTGTATTCAAACTAGAATAGGAAATGTTAATAACTTTCCACATTCAATAAATATAATCATAACACATCCTAAGTAATATGGTGAATGGTATCAAAATAGTACACTACAAGTCAAACAAACCATAGACCACTCAATTAAATATGGTGGATGGAATCATAAGAGATCAACTTCAATGTATCATAAGAATCCATAAAATATTTTGACATAGATGAAAATAATCAATTAATATCGTTGAAATTTTCTTGAGGAAAATACAATTATAAATTTAAAAGAATTTATATTTAAACATATTTGAAATTAAAAAATAATTGTTTTTTTGAAAATAATATATTAAACTTGTAATTGATTCTTCAAATAATTAAGGTATCAGGATGGAGGGAAAGTCATGCATGTCATATAAGTTAAAAACATTCCTTCTGTATTTTTGTGGGAAAATTCACAAAGAAAATCATTTAGAAAATGAAAAAAAATATTTATTTAAAATCACTTTATAAAAAATTAAAAATGGGTAAAAATAATTTTTAAATAATTGTAGGAGAATAGTAAAAATATTTTGTTGAAAACATTTTTAGAGAACATTGACATGAAAGAAAAATATTTCACAGTGGAGAGTTAAACCTAAGAAATACTGAATATAATAAATATATATTTTTTATAAATCTATTGAAAAAACATATTCATATATACCATACCATGTATGACATACGTATAATATTTTATAACCAGTTTCTTAACAATTATTTATTAAAAATAACTGTTTTGTGTAATAACTGCACCATTTTTCATGTTTTGGTTCATTAGTTTTGGTATTTATACTTTGATCAATGTTATATCACTTTCATAATGTTAATAATGATATAAATATCATATATATTCATTATATATGAATTTAAAGTAGTCTATTAAAGGTATAGATATAAAAATGTGTTACATAATTTTTGGAAATAGTATGTTGTACGCACGCATGAATGTAGTTTTTATCATTCAACGGGTGGAATGAAAAAAAAATTAATATAAATTAATATTTATGTAATAAATATCATATAAACTCACTATTTTCCTCTTTATATTATCCAAGTAAATTGGTGATGAAAAAATAATTACACTGCCACATGGAGAAGGTAATTCATACGTACGCACGAGTGATGTTTCTGATTTTAATAGGATGGAGAAGAGATAGAAAATTGTTGTCCCATTAACATAATATCATATCAGTATATTTATTATTCTAGAGTTATTAATTTTTAAATGTTACAACACATTAAGATGAAGTATATGAAGAAAGAAAATTTAAAGTGTAAATAAATTTGATTACATCCTCTTAAAGAATACTCATGTGTATCTCCTCTTAGGGATGCTAGGTTTCATGACCACCTCCCACTAAAGATTGAAAAAAATAAAGGGAGAGAGATAATGACCCTTTAAGACCCACCTCTATTAGGCCCTAGGTTGGAGACTGCCGTCGAGGGTACATAAATCTTATAGTATCAGAAGCATTCCCCTCTATAAATGAAATAGGATCGGGGGATAGGATAAATAATCACCAAAAAATCTAGAAGAAAATATAAAGGTAAACAAAAAACCATCCTAAAATGAAATAATAGAGTAATAATGATACATATAAAAGTCCCCAAAGTAAACAAAAAAAATGGACAAATCCACGTCTGCAACTCGACACCAACTCCAACCCAGCTAGTAATGTCCACTATTGTCCCCAATATCCTCTTGGAAACCCAAAAAAAATTATATACATAGGGTGAGAATAACATTTATAATAAATAGGGACATAAAAAAAGGCATGAAGTGAACATGTGAAAAGATAATGCTAATGTTCCAGTGAAAAAATAGCAGAACCAACTGGAACCTATACAAGTCATCTATCCAAACCCAGCCTCACCATAACTTTCTCACCAAATCATGCATCCAATATAATAATATAGCATTGAGATAATAACAATCCAAGGATCCATGTTTAATCTTACCCACTAATTTTCTACTCTCACACCCCAAATTCAAACATCATATGTTCCCATCCCTTCTACATATACAATATCCCATCACATTACATCCCGACAATAAAATATTGGGCTACACATCACATTACATCACAACACAATACCGCCTCCAGACACCTAGGAAAACACATCAAAAATAGAACCATATGAGTATGTTATCTAGAATTTGAATGAGCTCAACCTTTTTTCCTCCTCATACCATGCATAACCCCCACCATATATCACATCGCACCACATCACATCTCACTTGTAGATGCCTGTCCCAACACATCATATCTCGCCTATAGACACCTAGGCCGACACATCAAATATATCCCATAAACACCTGGTCCAACACATTAATATTTAATAAATACAATTGGAGAGGAAGTATCAAACCATCTATATCACTAAAATCCTAGATGTTGGGAAAAACACCTAGAACTCAACACCACTGAGCATTGGTAAGGTTATCCAACTCAGGTGGGGCATGTATAAAATAACATAAAAATACATGATATAGAGATATAAAATAATACTCAACATAAGGGTTAACATAACACACACTATTGAATATAACATCATCACTAATTTATTTTATTTAAACCATCACAACTGCTGACACCACTATATGAAACACACACAAAAATTGCCACACAATCCACACAGCAATCTACTTTCCACTGAAAATTTTCACCACATTTATTCATTAATATATTCACAAAAAATATATTTTTCCATCCCATTATATTCTATTATAAACCCCTTCATGTATTAATTTCATTCATCATCATAATTTATTCCACTACAACAAGTTAAACTAACACAACCACACTATACAACTATCGCCACAATATTGAAAATCCACCATCATCATCGCATCGCATCACCTAAGCCATATCATAAAAAAACAAAAAATCTCATACATCACACAACCATAACCACCATGTACCACAACCACTCTGCCACAATCACTACACCACAACCTTTGTACCATAAACATTAGGCCACAACCACTGCATCCCAACTACTACACCACAACTACAGTTCCCCAACCTCTACACCACAACTAATGCACCAAAACCACTATTCCACAACCACTATGACACATCACACAACTATATATATCATATCCATTCCAACCAACCACCACATCATTTCCCCTCACACTTCATAGCCTATCCAGACACATCTATCACCACACTACATCGCCAACCATGCAAGGCAACATAGAAAGAACAATCATTAATCCCAACACACATTCTGGATTCCATGTTTATTTAGGGTAATTATCACATATCTTATCAATTTATCATGGGTATTATAAAACAAATAAAAAAACCAAGGGAAACCAAATATTAGAGAAATATATGTTCTTTAACCTTGTATTCAAGGTGTGATCACACAACAACCTAGCAAGGATCATCACAGGATAACTACTACAGTGTAAACAAGGCTCCCAATAGTAGTTATTTTTAGAATTGGAAATAAGAAATCATAAGAACATCAATAATGTATATCCATTTAGTAAATCGTGAGATAACTCTTCATACCCATTAATTTTAGACATTCCAAATTATTATATGATTACGTCGACCCTTACATCCACACAAAGGTAAGAAAAAGAATATAGATTTAATAGATATCATGTAAAAGAGTGAGAAAAAGTTGGGAAGTAATGAATAGTAACACTAGATACCTTTCAAATGATTATCTCCCTAGATAATCCAAAACCAATCCCATAAGGAAAATGTGTCCAAAAAACCACCCTACGAGATACCTCTCAAGGATATCATTACTCCTCAACATTACCCCCAGTTAAACACGTTAAACCAAATAGCCACAAAACATCTTTCACAACATACTCACTACACAACCACATCACCTCAACATTTTATTCTATCCATAAGAGACCACACACCATACATCTACCTGCACACCCATCTATCCTCTATATAGGCAAAACCAACAACCATCACAACTAATGAACCACACTACCATAAACATATGAATCATATAATTATATCCTATATGTCAAGATACTATCTTCTATTGGTTTCACATACATTCCTACATAGGTTTAATCGCATTGTATTTAATGGTTCTCGGTTAGGAATTATGTCCTCCCCTTACCATATGTCTTGGGTTTTATTACACATCACACATCACGGGAAATAGGACTTCTCATAACATAGTAAGATACAAACATCAAATAATTAAGAATAATATGGAAAATAAAAACTCAAAACATATTTGGGTACTGGTAATGCATCTTCTTCTCTCACTCCAAAGTACTCTCCTATAAAAAACCATGCCTCTGTAACCAACGGACTAAGGGAATGGTACGACCACACAAAACCTTATCTCTATGAACCCATATCCTACTAAATGATCCAAAAATTCCAAATCATCCTCAATATCTAACTCTCCCCATTCAATAACCTTGGAGTAATCATGGAGATATTGATGAAGTTGGGGCACCTGGAAGATGTTGTGGATACTCTCCAAATGCAGTGTCAACTTTAATCAATACACCACCTCACTAACAAGTCCCAACACCTCAAAGGGCCCCAAAAACCTTTGAGAAATATCAATCCCCCTTCCAAACCTCTACTTCCCAATTCAAACTCCATGGGCCTCTCCCTAATATTAGCATAGGCCTTCTGATAATATTGTTCCACCCTTATCCACTCATGAACCAACTAGGTCTTCTCTGTCGTGCTCTGCACCACATCAGAACCAAGAACTATTAACTCTCCAACCTATATTCAGCATAATATAGAATGACATGGATACCTTTAAAATACCTTAGAACGATTTATACCAATAGAACAGAGATAAATATTATTGTACACAAACTCAAACAAAGGCAGGGGGCGTACCCAAGATCTACTGATGTCCAAGATTCATGTCCACAAAATATCCTCTAGCATCTAGATGGTTCCCTCTATCCACTCAATGGTTTGAGGGTGCAAAGAAATGATAAGGTACAATTAGGAGTCAAAATAATTCTACATTTACCTCAATAATTGGGAGTTAAAATAAGGATCTCAATCAAAGATGATGTTTATTTGTACCCTGAAAATTTTAACAACATCATTCATGCACCACCTCTCCAAAACATCAGCAACACTTGACCCACAAACTGAAAACAAAGTGAGTTGATTTTGTCATCCGATCACCCATAACCAAAACCGCATTACAACCCACCACCACCTAACATTGGGGTTACCTAGTGATGAAATACATCGATATTTCTTCCCATTTTCGCTTATGAACATCCAAAGACTATAAAAACCTACCCAGAACATGGTGCTCTGCTTTCACTTACTAATAAACAAGACATCTTGCTACAAACTCTGCTACTGACCATTTCATCCACGACCACCAAAGTTGACTCCTCAATCCACAATAAATCTTTGAAACAATAGTATGTACCACTAAATTTGAGCTATGGAACTCATAGAGAACATCCAAACGCATCACATATGGGAAAAACTTCCACTCCTATAATAACTCCCAGTTTCAACCATCCTCTGAGAATCCATTAGAAGTTTCACCCCAACCAGCATGATCACGAATTAATTATAAAATTGTGCCTCCTTTATGATAATATTCCACATGCTACATCACAGATGGCTCCATTATCATTTGATAAAGAAAATATCAGCCACTACTCTCTCCAATGTCAAGATGAACCACTACAAGATCATACATTCCTTTCCAAGATTCCGTATACTCATGAGCTGCATCCTCTTGAGACATTCTACTCAATGTATCATAAACAACATTACCCTTACCTAATGTGTAAGAGATCTCAAAATAATCATCCAAAATAAACAACATCCACCTTCAATGGAATACATTTAGATCACGTTGACAGAACACATATATTAGGATCTTTTGTTTTGTAAAAATAATGAAATGCCCATCTATGAGGTAATGTCGCCACAAATTTATCTTGAACATAAATGTTTCCAACTCCAGATCATGGGTGACATAGCTATGCTTGTGGGTATGTAATATTCAATACTCATAAGATATCGCTTCCCTCTACTACATCAACATGAATCCCAATCCCAAATAGGATGCATCCTAGAAAACCTCAATCAATGTACCCCCCTCTAGAAACTGAAGCATTGGAGTAAAAACCAAATTCTCTTTTAAGTAACTGAATGCTGATTAGAATTGATCTGTCTATAAAACAATCTTGGTACTTTCTATCCAAAACTCTCAATGTGGCTACAACAAAAGAGAAATCTGGTAGAAAACTCTAATAATATCCTATGGGACCAAAGAAACAGTGAACCACTACTACATTCTTGGGTGATTCCCAATAAAATAACTACATAGACCCTAAATGGTTACACTTCAACACCCTTTCAAGAAACCAAATTTCCAAGGAAACACACCTCTCACATCCATAACTCACTCTTGAACAACATCCCATAAAGCTGGTGTGTCGAAGGACCTATAAAACAACTTTCAAATGATCATAATTATCCTTCTCTAACTTCAAGTTTACCATTATGTAATTAATGAATAAAATAATGAACTAGTCCATTAACTCATAGAACACAAAGTTCATAATCCTTATGAACATGGATGGTGTGTTCATAACACCGAAAAATATCACCACAAACTCCTAGTTCCCATACCTTAATCTGAAGGCAATATTCTGAATATCCTCACATTTCACCCTCAACTAGGGATATCCAAACCGAAGATCAATCTTTGAGAACCAACTGTCTCCTCTCAACTAATCGAATAGATCATTGTTCCTAAAATTAGGGTAACGATTCTTGACCATTACCTGATTCAACCTATGGTAGTATATAAAAAACCTCATAATATCATCTACCTTCTTGGTGAACAACATTAGATAACCCCACAACAATAAACTAGGTTGGATGAAACCCATCTGCATAAAATTATCCACCTACAAGCTCATCTCATGTAACTTTGTGGGTTCCATCGGATAGGGAGCCATCAAAACTAGCGATTCACCCAGTTGAAACTCTATCCCGAATTCAATGTTACATTGAGGAGGAAGTTTCATAACCTTATATAGGAAAACATCCAGTAACTGCTCCACAAACCTGGGAACATCCCCAACCTAGGATTTTATAGACAGCTCTACCAAATACAACAAAAGAGGATCTTCTTTCCTACCACCTAACTAATAACCTTGCTCGTAAATGGACGCCACTCACTTGACCTCCACATTGGAAAATGATACTCTTCTCCAAAAGTTTTTAATGATTATACATATGGAATAAATCCAATCCATAATAAGGATAAAATCATATGGATGTATCTGAAAAATGAAGAATTCCCCCATTTACTTGTGTTTCCCCATCACTAGTCTATATTCTTATCACACATCAAATAAAGAAGCATGGCCTCTAACCGATGTAGATAACACCATGGTCACTGGAATCCTTTTCACATCTAGTCCCAAAATGCGGACCAATGAGAGAATAAAAAATGAGTATGAGGATTATGAATCAAACAAAGTACACATAAGTGTAGAAGATAAACTAATCGTACCTAGAAAAACTCATGTCTCTACTAGTGTTACTACCTCTAATGTGTGCATTTGACCCCACCCTTCTTCTTTAACTATCTTTTATTGATCTCCATGGACATACTCTATCATATTTCCTTGTGGATTAGGACCATCATAAGGCTACCCACTTCCAACTCTACCTTCTCTCTTCTGCTAAATAATAACATATGGTCCTTTCCACTACAACTGTTTTAGAGGCAACTGTTGCTGCTAAAAAGTGTCCTAACCGCCCTCTAAAAATTTCTTCCCCAATGGGTCGAACCCTGATCCATATAGTTTCCAAATACCTCACTGATATGGAACATAAATAGGAAAACAATAAAGGGCACTCCAAAACCACCTATCCTTGATAGTTGAGAAAAAACCGTCATTATTGGTTCTCTGCCGAACGGAACCCTAACTACCTAAGGTAAAACCCCATGGTTAAATAAATAAATATAGAATTTCATGCATAAAAAATTGAGTCTCTATGAAAAAAATATATTTTCATTTAAATGAAAAAGTTATAACCTAATCATTAAACATAATTTTACCACTTTTGTGATTTAAATTTCAAAAAAAATATAAACACGGTTGTAATCAGTAATATATTTAGAGTATGATAGGATTAACTTACATTTTTTGTTAATAGTAACTTGACCTTAGGAATAGTAATATGAACCTTATGAATAATAAATCCTCCTAATGAATAATAACCACACCCATGAAAGTATAAATAAAATTTAGGCACATTATAAGTAAAAGTATGATATAATTCTATCATAGTATAAGTAAATCAATATTTTTAAAATTATTAAGCATTGGTATTTATGGGAGTAATAAATATTTAATTAAAATTTTGAAATTAATAAAAAAATTTACAAGAAAAAATTTTCATATAAGGGATTTAAAAATCAATATTTTGTTTTCCTATGATTTTAGGATAATTTTATGAGATCTTAGTAAATTGTTGAATGTGTTCTAAAATCAGTTATAGATTTAAAACATGTATTTTCATGTAAAGGGTGATTTTAATTTAAAATTAAATTTTTATTTTTTTAAAATTATTTTCATGAAATGGAGTTTATCTTTGAATTCAATGCATTTAAAAATGGTTATGGTGAACTTTTAGGATTTTTCTAAAATACATAAATTTTGGGTGAATAGTAAAATATGAAAATTTAAGATAAATTATAAATAAATGATTTATTGAGTCATAGGTGATGTTTGGATGATGTAATCTCCCTTGGTTAAAACTAACATAAACTTATTATAGTATATGGTCATAATAATCAATACTATTGGTTGTCTTGATCGAAATAATAAAATAATGAGAAATCACCCCTCTCCTCCACTATAAAGACCACCCCTCACCCCCTCTTCTCCTCACACTTTCCAAGATTTTATACATAACAAATTTCTATCCAATACTCTTCCCAATATCATCCCACACATCCAAAATCTCTTGGTCCCATCAAAATACTAAAATAAATCCCCTTAAGGATATTCTCAAGGAGGAGTATTCAAGAGATAAAATCTTCTTCCTTTTACTTTTCTTTTCGAGTTCTTTATTTTATTATCATACCCTCACATCCTCTATCCAAATGATCATGATAAATCTAGTGTAATTTATATACTATAATTATATATTATTAATTTAATAAATATAATAAATCTCTTTACTCCCTCACTTTTATTTTAAAAACGAAATCATCATCCGGGAGGTACTTATTTATAACCTTTGTGAATGATGAACTTTTTTTTTAATTTGTCATTCATGTATGGTCATTAAACCATTTTTATGTTTGAAACATATTATAAAATATATATTATATCTTATTTAATGTTCTAGAACCATTATATATACATAATACAAATTCATACGAAAAAACTAGTTCGTGGTGATCGAAATACCGCCGTAATAATCTAAACGATTATCACTAAATGTAATATATAATGATTAATCATCATAACATATAAAAATATGATATATATAACCATTTAAACTTATTTATTCTCATTAAAAAAATTAATTCAAAATCTTGAGAATTATCCTCATTTACATGAACTTCGTTACTTATAAACAAGTGAACCGATCATGAAAACCAAGAAGACAAATGCTCCCAAAGGATGAAATTAAACTCTATAACTCATAAATAAGGCCATAAATGAATTTAATAAAACTATAATTAATCAAATAACTATATAAAAGTTTATTAATTAATAAATTAATGGATTAATTTTATTATCTGTGATGTTTAGGTCAAGTGCAGAACTCATTCGGACACAAGGTAAGGGTTTTCTTCTAGAAAATCCATTTACATTCAGGTTGTGATTTATTCCTCAATAAACCAATTTAATTCTTCATTTATTTTATATAAATATTCTAAATTATTTTTCTAAGTTCCAAAATAATTTATTATAATCATTTCAACTTTTCTTTGTGGAAAATACATGTTTTAAAAGGGCCCCTTTCTCAATTCTTCACAATAGGAAAACCCGATTAAAGGGAAATTTCTGAATTATTTACTATTTTCATGTGAACTCTATAATATGTTTTAAGCCAAAATTATTTTTATAAAACCACTCATTTTATCATGGAATTAATATATTATTTAATTTCTAGTTTTATCCAATTATTTTTCTAAAATAATTCTTTTTTTCAAAGTAAAAGAGTATTACTCTCAAGAATTCTTCAATGATTTTATTAGAGAATTTTGATCTATTTCAACAACCCTATTGAGTATTATCTTTTATTTTTATTAACCTCTTTTGATTATAATATATTTTATTTTATTAAACTTTTTATGATTATTTTGACTGTGGATATTCTATCTTGATACCATTCACTATACTACTTAGAATGGTTAGTGATAACGTCTCTAGATTGGGGAAAGTTATTTCATATGTTCAAGTTGTTTATGTTTATCCCCATTCCTATGAGGAATTAATTGGACTTAGAAAGTGATGTTTGGGGCCTGATATATCCACTCGATGCATCTATAGGTCTCATGATAAAAAAAATTGGGTTTTCTCCGAGGCCTTACCCTAGTATTTTCAAACATCATGGTTGTGGCCTTGACAATATGTTTCTGATAGGCATTCTGTATTCCCTCATTATGAAACTAGTAATTGATAAACCATGTAATTATTAGACTAGTAAAATATCTATGGTTAAGTTTCATTATCTTATGATAATTTATACGGCTTCATGTAATCCTCTTTCATTCCTATCATATTATGCTCAAGTTTATTTTTAAAGGCACTTGTTTTCAGTTATTCATCATGCTTAATGTTTATGTTTATGATACCTTTTTATATATTACTTAACCTTACTAAGAATCTGATCTCATCCCTTTCTTATATTTTATTTTTCCTAGGATGTGAAGATGAATATTATTATAAATGACTTGAAGGAATAATCTAAGAATTTATGGGTGTTTCCAATGGAGTTGCAATGTTATTTTTTCTTTCAAGTTTTAATGTAAATCTTATGTTTGTATCTAGTTTTCCAAAACAGCAAAAATATTAAGTCCTTCAAGATGTGACATCCTTGTAAACATACCAATGTATTAATATAAGGCACTGACTCTAGGAAACTGGGGTCGAGGTCCTTATAGTTGGTATCGTAGGAAGTTTATTAGAATCTTTGGAAACTAGATTTAGAAAACGTAGATCAGGGAACAAAACCCTAAGATAGACTTTGAGGATAAGAATATAAGAACATCATATAATTATGGTAAGGTATATATTATATTTATCTTCCTAGAAAATACATTTAGTTCAATATAGTACAAGTTGATGTGGTTCTAGGACAGATGTACCTTGAAGTAACTACTCCGACAAGGTGTTTCGGGCCAGACTCAGGGTAACCTGGTACATGAAAATGAGACATAATCTACACCTATTTTGACACTCCAGAAGATATGATTAGGATAATTCACATTTTCAATACTAACCATTATGAAGGATTTAAATGTAAATATGTCTTCAAAGAAACCATTTTTTGATTACAAAATTAGACGTGGATAAAATTTAAATTTATGTTAAGTTTATTTATAGTTTGAAATTATACATTATGATTCATAACCTAATTTAGTGTATTCCATTACTTTAAAATTGAGCCTAGTGGAAGGAATAAAAACAGCATGAATGAACATATTACATGTTGGTATTTCCCTCCTATGAAAAATATTGTTTTTGGTTTTGAAGATATGACTTGTGTTGAAAAAAAAAACTATATTGGAAAAGAAGAATTAGTTTATGAACAATAACTTTACCTATATAGAGAATCCTAATCCACAATGTGGAGGATAAATGTTATATCTCTTTATGTTACAATATCCTCCATAATTTAATGGGACTAGAAACCCATTCATAGCGTAGTAGGGGATAAGTTCCTTAGAGAACATATTTCTCACCTTGGGATGTAATGAAAGGGAGAAGGTTATCATGGTAGTTTATCGTCTATCAGTAGATGTAGATCAGTGGTGGTCATTAATTCAAAACATTAATGAGTAGGAATAAATATATGAAATGGAATGAAGGAACTTTAAGGAAATATTCATTGACAAATATTTTCCTCAAGAACAACAAGAAAATATAGAGAGGTATTTCTAGAGTTTGAAACAAATAGAGGATGAAAACATTGTGAAATATGAAGCCAATTTTACAAGGCTATAAAGGCATATAGTGGACTACATATGTAATCTGTGGATAAATATTGATCAATTATTTGATGTTTTTAAAACATTCCTTTTAAAATAACTAGTTTCCCAAACATTCTCATCATACAAAAATATAGTCTCATGTGCAATCAAGAAAAAAAAATAATTCTTTATGTATTATGAATTTAAAGGAAATAAATAGACGAAAAGGTTGGTAGAGGAATGAATATATAATGGGAAGAATAGAAAAAGTAGTTTTCCAACATGTGATACTTGTGGAAAGAAACACCTTGGAGCCTTCATAAAAGGGAAAGGAGTCTGTTATAAATGTGGAGATATTAGCCACCATTATCGTGATTGTAAGGGAAATAACGAAGATACCAATGTTAAATGCTAAAATTATAAAGATATGGGACATTATTCCAATGACTGTCCTAAGCATCAAGGTAACATTACCCAGAGAAGACCAAGTGAGCAAGGCCAAGCTTATGCAATCACAACTACTAATGTTGAATTTCTTAATGATGTGGTAGTAGGTACTTTAATCATTTCCTCAAACTTCGCCAATGATTTATTTTATTCTAGATCATTTAATTATTTTATAACTTCTCTGTTTTCCCTGAAAATTAGACCTTTAAATTTTTATTTACTAAAGGATTTGTTAGTCAAAACACCAAATGGAAGTCTCATTGCAACAAAGATGTGTCGATCAGTCCCCCTTATGACAGATAAATGTTATTTAGTTTATGACTATATCATTATACCTATGATTTAATTTGATATAATTCTTACTATGAATTGGATTTCAAGTTATGATGATAAAATATATTTCAATTAGAATGATGTTATAATTTTTTATAATGATCTTGAATTCCTTATCTTTAGAGTAGAAACCTCATCATTTGATTCTTATCTAGATCCACCCCTAGCAGCTCTACTGAATGAAATTATTGGGGAGGAAGATAAAACTATATCTATTAGTTGGGAATGAAATATTCAAATTGAGGATGTACCTATTGTGAAAGAATACATTGATGTATTTCTAGAGTATTTACCTAGACATCCTCCAGAGTGGAAAATTCGGTTTTATATTGATTTAATTCCTGGTGAAAGGCCTATATCAGATACACCTTACAGAATATCCATAGAGGAATTAGTAGAACTGAAGAAACAACTATAGGAATTTAGTGTCGAAGGATTTATCATCCCTAGTGTTTCTCCATGGGGATCCCACATTCTATTTGTGAAGAAGAAAGATGGATCCATGAGGTTGTGCACTGAATATTGGGAAATCAATGCTATTGAAATAAAGAACAAGTAGCCTCTACCTCTGACTGATGATTTATTTTATCAAATTCAAGGAGCCCAATATTTGTTAAATATTTAACATTGATCTGGATATCATCAGTTGTGTGTGAGAAAGGAAAATATTCCAAAGACAAAATTATGAACCAGGTACGGGCATTATGAGTTTACAGTAATGCCTTTTAGACTGACTAATACACCCTATATTTTCATGGATCTAATTAATAGAGTTTTAAAGGAATATATTGACTACTTTGGTGGTATTTATTCATGATATCTCAGTATACTCCAAAATCTATGAATATCATGAGAATCACTAGTGCACTATTCTGAAGAATGTTAGAATAGAAGAGTTATATGGGATGTTTATAAAGTGTGAATTCTAGTTTCAAATAGTTTATTTTCATGGCCATATTATCACTAAGGATGGAATCTTAGAAGATATTATAAATAAAAAGTAAGATTAGGAATTTACTACTTTAACAAACATAATCAAGGTATGTAGTTTTATTGGTTTAATAGGTTATTAATGGAATTTTGTACGTAACTTCACCTGATTAGCAAACCCATTAACCAAGCTTACTCATAAAGGGTTTAAGTTTGTATGGACAATATAATGTGAATAGTGTTTTAAATAATTGAATATGAGGTTAGTGAATTCTCTAATATTGACTCTACCATCGGGAAATGGTGTATTTGTGATTTATAGTGATGTATAAAATTAAATTACATGGTTGATTCCTTATGAAGAATTATATATTTATTGCCTATGCATCAAGGTAGTTAAAAATTCATGAATAGAACTATCCAGCACATGATCTTGATTTGGAAGATATAATATTTTCTCTAAATATATAGAGACATTATCTCTATGGTGAAAGATTTGAGATATATACTAATCACAAGATCTTGAAATATATTTTCTCACAGAAGGAGATCAATGTGAGGAAAAGGTGATGGATTGAGCTACTCAATAATTATTATTGTTCCATACACTACCGTCTAAGGAAGAAAAATAAGGTTTCATATGCATATATTAGAAAGGATCATGGAGTTCTCAACAAAATAGGGATTCACAAGGATCTATTGTACATAGATCTTGAGAGGATTGACTGGGGAATTTTCAAAGAAGGTGAAACATCATTAATTTTTCAATTGGTTTCCTAAACATATATATTGGAAGGAATTAAATGCTATCAATAAAATAATGAGAATATTAAAAAGAAAATTAAAGCTGTGAATGATGGGAAGTTTCCAGGCTTCATGTGTGAATTTGGAATTATGAAATTTGGGAGAAGAAGAGGTATTCCCTCTATACACAAGCTAAAAAAAGAATTATTGGATGATGTACATAGATCTAATTTCAATATACTCCCTGGTATAACTAATATGTATATATATTTGAAGGAACATTTCTAGTTAGACAATATGAAATGTGAAATTTCTGATTATGTATCAAGATATTTAGTTTGTCAATAGGTGAACTTTTAAAGACAAAATCCTAGAGGAGTCATGCAACCTCTACCTATTCCTACAGGGAAATGGGATGACATCACCCTGAATTTGTTCACTGGATTACTAAAAACTCCAAGAAGGAATGATGTGATATGGGTAGTTTTTGATCGACTTACCAAATCTCATCATTTTCTCACTATAAAGAGGTATTTTACCCTGTAAATCCTTACATGACAATATATTAATGAAGTTGTAAGACTTCATGGAGCACCTCTCTCAATTATGTATGATCATGATTCACTATTTATATCGAAATTCTGGAAATGTCTTTAGAAATATTTGGATACTGAGCTTTATTTGAGTACTGCTTATCACCCTCAAACTGATAGGTAGTCGAAGAGGACGATCCAAACATTAGAAGACATGATGAGATCATGCTCAGTTGATTTTCAATGTATGCGGGATCAGAATTTACCATTGGTAGAGTTTTCTTACAATACTATTTTCAATTAAAGTATTCAAATGGCACCATATGAAGCATTTTATGGAAAGAGATATCATACCAAAACTTATTAGGATGAATTTGGTGAATGTAAGCTTGTAGGCCCATAGCTTGTGGAAGAAACAATAGCGAACACAAAGACTATTCAAACCCACATCAAAGCATCTCAAAGAAGGAAAAAGAGATATTCCTATAATCAAAAGAATTATTTGGAATTTCAAGTGGGAGATCACATTTTCTTAAAAGTATCTCTATGGAAGGGTGTTATAATATTTGGGAATAAAGGAAAAATGGGCTCTTGGAACATTGGTCCTTTTAAAATTATGGAGATAATTGAATCTATGTATTATCGTTTGGAAATGCCACCTAGAATTTCTAAGGTACAAAATGAGTTCCACATCTTTTTATTAAGGAAGAATATGCCAGAGCCAACACATGTACTCACTTATGAAGGAATAAAATTGGAACCCCACTTATCTTACTATGAAGATCCTACACAAATTTTAGACACTAAAGAACCGGTGTTGAGGATTCAGATAACTCAACTAGTAATGGTACTTTGGAAAAATAATAAAATCGAAGATGCAACGTGGGAGCCTGAGGAACTTATGATGAATACCTACCCAAATATTTTTATGAGTTAACATTCTAGAAATTTTTATGATGAATTTTTTATAAGGGGAAAGAATGTAACACCCTAAGGTTTTACAAATAAATATAGAATGTAATGAATGCAACACTGAGTCTCTACAAAACAAAATTTTTTATTATTTAAAGGAGAAAACTATAAAATATCCTTCAAACAAAATTTTTCCTCTTCTGTGATTTGAATTTTAAAAAATGAACATACACAGTTGTGATCAGTAAGATATTTAGATTCTGATAGGATCAACTTACATTTTTGTGAATAGTAACTTGACATTTTGAATAGTAATACAACCCTTATGAATAGAAAATAGACCAAATGAATATTAACCACACTAATGAAAGTATAAATAAAATTTAGGTACCTTATAAGTGAAAGTATGATTTAATTATATCATAGTATAATAAATGAATATTTTAAAATTTTAATTAATTGTTGGTATTTTGGGAGTAATAAATATTTAATTATAATTTTAAATTAATTAAATTATTTAAAAGAACTTTTTTTCGTAAAATGGATTTATAAATCAATATTATTTACCTATGATTTAAGGAAAATTTTATGAGAAATTGGTTAATTTTTTAAAGTGTTAGAAAATCTGTTATAGATTTAAAATCTGTATTTTCAAGTAAATGATTATTTTAATTAAAAATTAGATTTATCTTATTTAGAAAATTATTTTCATGAAGTGGGGTTTTTTTTGAATTCTATATGTTGAAAAATGGTTAGGGTTAATTTTTGGGATTTTTCAAAAATACTTGAATTTTGTGAATAGTAAAATACGATAATTTACGATAAATGAAAAATACATGATTTATTGAGTCATAGGTGATTTTTGGATGATGTAATAACTATTGGTATTAAATCTCATGAACTTATTTATATATATGTTCACAAGAATAAACACTATTTGTTGTCTTGAAAAAATAGTAAAATAATGGATAAAACAATGAGAAATCACCCCTCTCCTCCACTATAAATACCACCCCTCACCCCATAACACCTTCTAGGCTTTGATACTTTTCCAATTTCTACTAAATACTTTTAGAAATATGCTACCCCCTTCCTGAATCTCTTGGTATAATAAAAAGACCAAAATCAATCCCTTAAGGAGATTCTTATGGAGGAGTATTCAATAGGTAAAATCCTCTTCATTTTCCTTTTATTTTTCTTTTCAAGTTCTTTATTTTTTTATTATCTCCTCACCTAATAAGTCCAAATGTTCATGAAAAATATATTATCATTTATATACTATAATTATATCTTTTTAATTGATTAACTATAATCAATATCGTTACTCCCTCTCTTTTATTTTAAAAACAAAATCATCATCCGGGATGTACCAATTTACAACCTTTGTGGATGATGAACTTTATTTATTTAATTTCTACTTCAAGGATGGTCACGAAACCATTTTTATTGTTGAACCAGGTTATAAAATATATATTATGTCTTATTTAATTTTATATAACCACTATATAAACATAATACTAATTCATACGACAAAACAAGTTCATAGTGATTGAAATAGAACTGTAATAATCTAAACGATTGTCATTAAATGTCTTGCCTAATGATTCATCCTCATACTGTATAAAAATATGATATATAAAACAATTTACACTTTTAAATTAGCATTAAAAAAATTAACTCTAAATCTATAGAATTATACCCATTTATATGAACATCATTACTTATAAACTAGTGAACTGATCATGAAAACCAATAAAGTGAATCCTCCCGAACGATGAAATTAAACATTATAACTCATCAATAAGGCCATAAATGAACTTCATAAAACTATAATAAATAAAATAAATATATAAAATGTTGTTAATTAATTAATTATTGGATTTAATTTTATTTTCAATGATGTTATTTTCAAGTGCAGAACTCATTCCGACATAAGGTAAGGGTTTCCTTTCCGAACATCCATTTTCATTGGGGTTGTGCTTTCTTCATCAATAAACCAATTTAATTATTCATTTATTTCATATATTTATTATAAATTTGGGGTATATGTTCTAAAATAATTTATTATGATCATTTCATTTTTCATTTTTGTAAAATACATGTTTTAAAAGGGTCCCCTTCTACTTCACGATAATCAAGCACGATTAAAGGGAACTTCCCAATTTCTTACCTATTCTCAAGTGCACTATATAATTGGTTTTAAGAATCTATTATTTTTATAAAAACACTAATTTTATTATATAAAAACTATATTAATTAATTTTTGGTTTTATGTATATATTTTTCCAAAATAACTCTTCTTTTCAAATTAAAAGAGTATTACTTTCAAGAATTATTCGATGATTTTATTAAAGCATTTTCATCTATTTCAACACCCATGATCAATATTATGTTTTATTGGTATTAACCTATTATTATTATAATATAAAAAAATTATTAAATCTTTTATGATCAGTTTGATTTTGGATGTTCTATCTTGATACCATTCACCATACTACTCAAAATGGTTAGTGATTATTTCTACATATTTGGGAAAAGTTATTTCATATGTTCTTGTGGTTTATGTTTAGCACCATTCTTATAAGAAAAGAATTGGACATAGAATGTTATTGGTGGGGACCTCTATATCCACTTGATTTATTGGTAGGTCTCATGAGAGAAAATAGAATTGGGTTGTGGCCAAGGCCTTACCCTAGTATTTTCAAACGTCTAGGCTGAGGCCTCGACAATATGTTTCAGATGTTCGACATTATGCATTATCTCATTATGAAAATAGTAATTTAAAAACAATGATATTGCTCAACTATTATAATATTTATGGTTAAGTTTTACTCCCTTGTGTAATTTATACATCTTTAGGTAATAAACTTGTATTCTTTCCATATTATGCTCAAGTTTATTTTTTAAGCCATGTGTTTTTAGTTAGTCATCATGCCTAATGTTTATGTTTATGATGACATATGAGCCATTAATTACCCTTACTGAGAATATATACTCACCCATTTCTTATGTTTTATTTTTCCCCATGATGTAGAGATGAATATTATTATGAATGACTTGCAGTAATAATCTAAGAGTTTATGGGTGTTTCTGATGGAGTTGCAATGTTGTTTTTTCTTACAAGATGTAATGTAAATCCTATAATTGTATTTGGTTTTCCAAAACTACTAAACTATTCATTCCTTTGAAATGTGACATCCTTGAAAACATACCAATGTATTAATATAAGGAACTGACTTGGGGAAATTTGGGTTGGGGTCCTTACACCTAAGCACTTGTGGCCCACATCATGAAGTCTTACTCCCCAAAACACACTACTGGCCTCCTTAATGAGGATAGAATACCAAGTAAAGCATATGATTGATAACCTTATCCTTTTTATACACCTACAGATATGTTGGGATCATAAAAGGAGTGACTTAATACCTGATCATTGGATGAAAATAAACCTCCATATTCCGTTCTCTAGACTCCTCACCTAGGAAAAAATATGAAGCAAAGTGAAGGAGGTCCTTGAAACTAATATTAAGATCCTACATGCTCAGAATCCCCTCTTAAAGTGATGTAATCTCCTATCCCTTAGCTTCCCTCGTTGTCGATGAAGAAAAGTCTTCCCAAAACCCCTTCTAAAAGTTATTCCACAACACATTTTTATCCTTATGGTCAGCAAGAAATAGCATGAACCATTGACGGGTAGCTCCCCACATCAGACTAACTACTAGTGGTACCCAAAACTCAACTCGTTTTCATATCATACCAAAAGTGTTCTTTAGCTCCTCTATCCAGCATTCTACCTCTAGATCTGAGATACTCCCATTATACATACCCAAACACTACCACTGAAAGGTATGAAAGTCCCATTGTTATGCCTCATCCCCCTCTGTCAGGTCAACCCTTGGATGATCAATTGAATCATACTATTGAACCTCAACTTCCTAAACAACTCGCGGTTGTTTAATATGATCCATTCCTAGAAATAAGGAGAACAACCTAATCCACGTAGAATGGAATTTTATCAAATATTATTTATTTTATTTATTTTATTATCCAAAATCACCTGATTGAAACATGAAAATAAGTCATCATGATGCATGTAGCTCCCCAAGGTCTCCACATTGTAATCACGTGCACCTCACTTGGTCATTCAATAAGCTCAATGTCTATGAACTGGATCCAAGGGGCCCTAAAATCTTGTTTCCTAGACAGTGTCCCTGATCTATGTCACACCCCAAGATCAACTGGAAAATATTCCATACTAACTTATGCAATCCTCATTGTGCCTAATTCCAAACTCCATACTATCTCTCAACAATCAACTTTGATAGCACTCTGTCACAACCCCCTCTCACCAAAGATACCACAATGAAGGGAGAGAGATAATGACCCCCTGATTCTTGCCTCTAGTAGGCCCTGGGTTGGTGACCTGAATAGAGTGTATAAAAATCTCACAACAAGGGAGGAATTAACCTTTATAGATGATATAGGATCGAGAGATAGGATACAAAATCATTAAAAAACTCTAGTAGACAATATAAAGGTAAATAAAAAATCATCTTATAATTCATGAATAAAGTAATACTAATATATATATATATATAAGTCTTCAAATTAAATAAAAAAAGACAATTCTATCGTACTAACTCATCACACACTCCAACATAGATATTAATGTATAGATTGGTCCCAAAATTCCTCCTAGAAACATGAAAAATGTTTATATAAGTAGGGTGAGCATCCTAGGTATACAAAGTAGGGTCATAACCAAGGATTAAAGTGTATATGTGAAAAGATAATGATAATATGCCAGTGACAAAATAGAAGAACTAACAAGAACCTACAGAGGCCATCTAACCAAACCTAGCCTCACTGTAGCTCACTCACCAAAAAATGCATCCAATATAATAATGTAGCATCAAGATCATGACAAAGAATGATTCCTTATTTCCCCTTCCCAGTTGTTTTTCCTCTCTCATGCCCCAACATTGAACGTCATATTTTACCATACCTTCCACACATACTACATAATGTCACATCCCATCCCACCAAAAGACACCTAGTCTAGAAATCACATCACATCACATCACAATCCCACCCATAGACACCTAGTCCATCACATCACAACCAAAACCAGAGTATTAGGGCATCATGAACGTGAAGGATGTCAACCACATTCCCCCCTACTACCACACAAAACCCCCCACCATATATCAATTCACACCACATCATGTATCACCTGTAGAAACATGGTATAACACATCACATCTTTCTCGTATACACCTGGGCCAACACATCACATATCTTCCATAGACAACTGGGCTAACACATCACATCTTACCCATAAACACCTGGTCCAACACATCACTACTGAAGGATGAGAAAGGGAGGTGGTATTCTGCCATTCATATCACTACAATCCTATATTTTGGGAAAAATACCTAGAAATCATCACCTCAGAGCATTGGTAAGGTTATCCAACTCAGGTGGGCACATATAAAATAATATAAAAATACATGATATAGATATAGCACACAATTCTCAACCTAATGTTTCACATAAATGATACTAGAGCACACCACATCACCACCATCATAATATATATCAACTGTCACAACTACTATCACTTCTATATGAAAAATAAAAAACAATCTTCACACAAGCCGCACAAGATTTCACTTTATACTAAAAAGTTTCACTGCATATATTCATTAATATATTTAACAAACATATCCATTTTTTTCCCATTAAATCCAATTAACAACCCCTTTATTTATTCATTTAATTTAGCATTGTAATTTATTCAACTAAAACATGAGAAACTGACACAACCACACCACACAACTATCACCACTACACCACACATCCACCATTATCGTCGCATCACATCACCCAAACCATATCACAAAATCGAAATGACACATCTAATCCAACGGATAACCACAACTTCCATATACTACAACCATTGTGCCACACACACTATGACACAACCTCTACACCACAACCACTGCTCCAAAACCACTATTCCACAATCTTTATGCCATAATAATTATGACACAACCTCTGTGCCACATCCACTATGTCACAAATACTACTCCACAACCGTTCTTCCTCAACCTCTGAGCCACATCGCAAAACTAACTACATCGCATCCCTGTCAACCAACCACTGCATCACTACCCCACACACCACATAGCGTAGCTAGTCAGATCTATCATCATAGTACAACCCAAACCATCTAGGGAAACACAACAAGCACAAGAACACATCATAACACACATTCTATCTTCCATATTTCTTTAAGAGAATAACACATATCTTTTTAATTCAAAATTGGTGTAATCACACAAACTAGAATGTCTTGGGGCTACAAATTATTAGGAAAATATATGTTATTTAACCTTTTATTCAGGGTTCAATTACTCAACAACACAGAAAGGATCATCATAAAAATATACTACCGCACAAACAAGTCTCCAATCAACCGTTATTTTGAAAATTGGAAAAATTACTGCATAGTAACATCAAAATTATATATCAAAGAAGTAAATCATGAAATAACTCCCCATACCCATTAATTTTATACATTATTAATTATATTATAACATCGACCCATACTATCCACTCAAAGGTAAGAAAAAACATGAAAATATCACACATAGCATGTAAAATAGTGATAACGAGGATCCCAAACCTCAATGAAGCTTTCCAATCATGCTACATACCACAGGGAAAAGAAAAACCAACCTAGAAACCACTAATGTTTAAGTAACTTACATATCAACCCAAATTTAACCCAAATGTCATCAAAACACATCCCAAATTACACCCCAAAAAATCACCATAGTGAATACCTAGGATAAGAACGAAAGAAAACCATGGGGATGAGAGACGGACTCACCACAGATCGCAAATGGTGATCCACAGAAACCAATAGATCGAATCCAAGAGAATAGTCATGGAAATCCTCATCAAGGTAGCTAGGGTTCATCCAGAATGAGAGAGGAAATGTTTCAACTGAATATGTAGGATCCATTCGAGAAAAGGGATTGAAGACCTAGATATCAGCCTTTTCACATCATGTAAACTTTACCCAGCATATAATCCATGGGTTTTCTGAAAATTCCAACTCTTGCTGAAAAACACATCACCTCATCCATTATTTATTAAAAGTTTTGAATCCCACTTACACAGTGTATACTCATCTAATGGGAAACCACTTAGCTGATTTACATGTCATGATCCTTTCATCCATATAATCCATGAAAAACCATTACAAGTCATGTTGACAATACTTGGTTTGTATTTTATGTAACAACACCGATGCACCTCCAGCCTATACTGGAAACTCCTAAAACCTCCCTTAAACACCTTAAACCACCAAAAATGACAAATTAATGGTCCGTGAAGGAAGAAATTGTTACATAATTTTATGAATTTTTAGAATACCAATACCTCCCAAACATGTATAACAATGTTAGAAACATAAATGTGTTGATATTAGTTAATATATATGGCTTTATGTTGTGTGATTAAGTGAGCGAGTAGGTGGACTTTTATAATTTAGTTGGGGAGAGACTTTTGGAATTTATCAAAAGATTTATTTATAATAATTCAATTTTTCATGCCAAATACCTCCAAATAGAAAGGGATTATAATATAATATAGGATAGAGTTTCAATCCCACAAACCAATAGAATTTAGACATGTTTTTGTTTCATTTTAAACATAAACATTTTGATTACCCCATTAGTTAATTATTTTCAACCTTAACTGTAATAAGCACTATTTTAATCATAAAGGGTTAATAATGCTACTATTAATGGAAAAAATGACTCATAAATAGAACATGTATGTTTTTTTCAACTATATTATATTCACATGGATGAGGATAATATTTTTAGGAATTTTAAATAATTTAATATAATATTATTTGAAGAATTTATCATTAATGTCAATTTTAAACCTATTGATTTAATTTGACTTCTAATACATCAAGAAAAAGGGAAATTAGAATATAATGATTTAAAACATCTATAATATGCTATATAGATCTATAAAAATTGTTTCACAAATTAACTCATTTGAATTATATCAAAGTTAATTTTTTAAAAATCATTTATTTTATTTTTCTGTTAATTAAATAAATATTGTGTCTGTGTTGAAAAATAATTTAAGGTAATTATATTATTTATTAGAATTAAAAATAGATTTATATAATGAAAATAATTTCAATGATCTCAATATAGAAATTTCTTTCCATTCTTTTATTTTTTCCCCTATGTGGATACACAAAAGATATTAAATACAAAGAGAGTGAGATTTTGTAATGATCTTTGAATTAAATAATATATAATACATTTTCAAGGACAAGTGTCAATTAAACAACTAAAATTAAATTATATTTTTATACGGTTCAATATAACTTTTTCCAAAAATAATTTGGATGAATAATTATGTCATTATCACTTAGTTTGAACTTAAATCAACCCAATTTACCCTTTTCCAATGTGATGAATTTTACCATGACTACTATTCATTTTGACCAAAATTTAAAGGGGAAGAATTAAAAAATTTGAACATTTTGATTCTAAATATGTAATTAATTTTTTTAAATTCAATACCGGTAAGTTTTAGAAATTAATTTTAAAAATGAGTGCACAAAATGTGATAAAAATTGCATTATAGAAAATGCTATTTTTTAGAATTAAACTTTATTTATTCTTATCCTATGCATGGTAGAAATATTATATGAATATTATAAAATTTTATTGAATATATAATATATAAATTACATTAAAATAATTCACCAGTAGTGAATAATAAAATTTATTATGACATGACAATATTGTGCACACAAAATTGTTTTTTAGAAAAACACTTCTTTTGTTATTATTATTTTTATTTCAAATCAATGAATTTTATTATAGAAATGTATAATCCATATATTATTCAAAATTTATTTATTACTATTCATTCCCACAAAATTAATTGCTAAGTTATAATTTCCACATAATAATAGACCACGGTCCTTCTAAACTCATTATTGCGTGCAACACAAGCTATTGAAAAGATTAAATTTATTTAAAAAGAGACATATCGTAAAATCATGGGGTGTTACATTATTCCCTCATTAAAAAAAATTCCTCAGACTTTTTAGAATATCACCTCATAAATTGATTTGGCTAGTTATTCATCATAATTTCCTCAGGTCCCCACATCGCCTCTTATATATTATGATTTTTTTCAAAGAACATTTACCAGCTAAGTCATCTGATTCCTCAACACTTGTTCAATAGTGTCCATAATATGGATAGGCTCTTCACTGTAAGATAAATCAGGTTCCAATTCAATTTCGTCAAAAGTGAGAACATGCTTCAATTCTGGTATGTACTTTCTAATTCGACAGATATGGAACACATTGTGTACTTTTGAAAGGATGGGTGGAATTTCCAAATGGTAATCCATGGCTCCAATTTTTTTAAGGATTTAAAATGGTCTGATGTACTAAGGAATTATTTTTCCTTTCCTACCAAATATTATAACAGTCTTCCATATAGATACCTTCAATAAAACATGATCTCCCACTTAAAATTCTAAATATTTCCTCGGATTATCAGCATAGCTCATTTTCCGAAATTGTGCTTGTTTGATATGGGTTTGAATATTATTTACCTCCTTCATTATTTCTTTAACAATTTTTGGGCATAAAATATTATATTCACCAACTTCATCCCAAAAATTTGGTTTATGAAATATCTTTCCATATAATTCTGCATACGGCACCATTTGAATACTTTAATGGAAGCTATTATTATTGGATAATTCTACCGAAGTTAAATACTGATCCCATATACCTTGAAAGTCCAGTGAGAAAGACTTAAACATGTTATCTAAGTTTGGATAATCATTTTTTATTTCTCTTCAGTCTAAGGGTTATAAGGGGTTCTCAAATTAAGCTCGATATCAAAAACCTTTTAAAGAGTTTCGAGAATTTTGATGTAAATAGTGGATCACGATGTAACACAATTGAAAATAGGTGCACCACAAAGTATTTTAATTTCATTAATATAGATTCATTCAAGGTTATATAGTGTAAAATATTTTATTATAGTGGGGAAATTTGTATATTTGGTAATTCGATCAACAAAAACCCATATCGCATCATTATTTCTAATATTCATGGGTAATCTAGTGACAAAGTTCATAGTTATGTCATACCATTTCCATGTAGGAATAGGTAAAGGTTTCATAACTCCTAAAGGATGTTTTATTTCAGCCTTTATATATTGAAAACTAAACATCTTAACACATAATCAGAAATTTCTCACATCGTATTATCGAACAAAAAATACTCCTTCAAATATCTATACATCTTGGTGCTTCTAGAGTGTATAGATAATTCAATCTATGAGAATCATAAAATTATTCCCTATCTATCTTAGGTATAGATAGAACACAGTCACTTTCAAAATTTTATAACACCATCTTCATATACAAAGTCATCTAATTTCCAATCATTGATGGCATTAATTTTCTTTTGAAATTTCTCATTATCAGACTGAGAAATTTTTATCTTTTTTAATAAAGATAGTTTTCTAACCATTTGAAAAAGGAGTGATGTTTCACCTTCCTTAATAATTCCCATATTTATCTTTAATAGATCTATTAATATATGATCCCTATAAATCCTCATTTTGTTCAGATTCTCATGATGATTCATGCTCAATGCATATTCTACCTTATTTCCCTTTCACAGGTGATAGTATATCTAACAATCGTAATACAATAGTAACTCAAGCCATCACCATTACCTAAAGTTGAGTTATTTATATAAAATAATATATTTCAAACTCTTTTAATTTGTATATGTCTCACATTTTTCATAATATAGATATTTTATTCATATATTTAGAGAAAATATTACATATTCTTACACAAGATCATGAGATGGATAAATATATCCATTAGTTTTTAATTGCCTTGATGCATAATAAATAACTTTATCATTATGCATGAGGAAACTACCAGGTCCCTTCCTCAATGCATCACAATAAATCACACATTCACCATTTCTTGATGGTAGGGTAAATATTCTATAATTTACCAATATTCTCTTCAATTCATCAAAATATTTATCACATTCCATCTTTTAAATAAACATAACCCCTTTGTGAGTAATCCTGGATAACGGGCTAGCTAATTGGGAAATATTTTGAAAAAATCAGGGATAATAACCTTCCAAACCAATAAAACTATGCACATCAGTTATATTTTTTGGTTTTGTCCCTTATTGGACAACTTTTTTATTCACATGATTAATTTATATTACATACTTAGAAACAATATGGTCAATAAAAAAACATTTTACATCTATAATTGGAACTTAATAAATTTTAGATATAACTCTTTTCATCTAAGTGTCTCAAGAATTATCCAAAAGTGGTTCTCATGGTCCTCATAGTTCTTGGAGTACACCAATATATCAGAAAAAATTACCACAACAAAATTATCAAGATATTCCTTGAATACTCAATTCATTGGATATATAAAAATAGAGTGTTCATTAGTAAATGTAAATAGAATTACTATAAACTCATAATTCCCATACACCGTTCAAAATCCTATCTTTAGAATATCTTCCTTCTTTACTTGAAATTTAAGATATCCATAATGAAGGTCAATCTTTGAAAAATATTGATCTCCATTAAGTTGGTCAAATAATTCATCAATGTGAGGAAGAGGATACTTGTTCTTTATCTTAATAGAATTGATTTCCTATAATCAATACATATCCCCATAGATCCATATTTATTCTTCATGAAAGGAATAGGGGATCCTCAATGTGAAAAACTAGGGAATATAAACCCCTTACCACTCAAATGCTTTATTAGTTTAGTCAACTCCATTAACTTTATAGTTTCCATTATATAGGGAGTCATTGATATATTTCTTTCATCATGGATTAAATAAATGGAAAAATCACCTTCCCACTATGGTGGATATCTAAGTAAGTCATTAATAAATACACCAATGTCTTATTGTAAAATAGTTACATCCTTAATTTGAAGATTTCCTTTTTTATCCATAGGTTGTGTCTATTAAACTTCTCTAAGAATATCATTTAAAATAGCTACTGGAGGTGAATTTATACATTAATTATAAGAGGAATTCTCCCCTTTAAATATAATGAATCCCATATATACATCATGAATAATAAGTTACCTCTCTTTGAAATAAATTTTTTCATTATATTTTTTAATCCAATCCATACCAAGGATTATAAAAATGTCAACCATGGGTGTGATAATAAAATCAGTAAATACATCATGTTTATGTGTCGTAATCAGAACTTCTTAACACATATTTTTTGTGGTTAGGTTTCCACAAGGATATTTGACTGAAAATACCTTCTTAAGGTGAATGGGAAATGTATATTTTTTTAAAATAGGGATGATATAAACAAATGTGATGATACATAATCAAATAAAGCATTATCAAAATTTGAGGATGTGATTAAAGTGCCTTAAACCACATCATTAGTAACTTTAACCTTAGATTTTGTGATCACATAAGCTTGTAATTGATCCCTTTTACTTTTTTAGGGAAATTTACCTTGAAAACTAGGATAATAATTTTCATAGTGTCGCATATTCCTACAACTGAAGCATTGAAAATTGATGGATTCTTTATTTCCCTTTCAATCACTGGCTTGGTTTCATTTTTCTTCACACTTGAACCAAAATCTCATCTCTAATAAACATTTTCTATTATGATTGTTTCCCCATTTATTTCATGTTAAAATTTACACCCTTACCTTCTTCCACTTTTTCTTATTTCCTTTTCTGGAGTACTCAGTAGTCATCATTTTATCTTCCTTAACTTCAAATCCATAAGACTTGGATAATTCTTTCTCTATCCTGACATCACAGGACATTATATCCTCATATTATGAGAATTTTTGGAATAATAGTTCCCTTAGATGAATTGAATTAATCTCATCGAAGAAAATGTCAATATTGTTGGATTACGCACATTGTTCATGGAAATCCTTGCTAAAATTGTAAAGTTTTCTACATACATAGCAAAATTATATTCCTCCTTTTTTCAGACTTAATAATTTTATCTCCAAATATACTTTTTGTTCATGAAGAAAATATTTTTCCAAGAAAAGATCCTTAAAATAATTCTATTCCATGTTGACAATTTCCTACTCCTCGATAGTGTTTTTAATCAACAACCACCATTGATCCCCATATCCTAAAAGATGGTAAACTTCCATGAAATATTCTCTATTTCATTTCATCAAAAAACTAGAAATATATTCTCTATAGAAATTATTCATTGATCAAATACAATTGGATTTGTAGTCCCATTGAATGGTGAAGCTTGTTTTCATGTGAAGCAGTCTAAAATATTGACACTGCCTTATGGACTAGAATTATCCATACATGAAAGGTTATTGCACATACTCTAAGTCATTTATCCCAATATAGTTATATGTTATTCATCTCCAACAACATATCCCACTCAAACATCATTACCTTTCCCATTCCGTAAATCCATACATGGATTACGTGCATTGATACGGTTTTCAATCCATACTATAGGTACCATTTCTAAACAATTGAATAGAATATATTAAATTGTGAATGATAATGTATAATTTCAAAACTAGTGAAACACTTAACATAAATTTAAAATTTATGTATAACTAATCTATAAATCATAAGGTTGGTTGCTTTTGTAATATTCTAAAAGTCTATTATAGGGTCAAATTTCCCTAATATATGTTTTCCTTAATCTAGTTCCCTTGGTTTATACTAAAATTCCTCAGATACCAACTTGAAAGACCCTTACCCTAGTATCCCGAAGTTGGTGGTTACTTTGTTACATTTCCATAGTATATAAGGAATCACATCTTAAAGTACCAAATAGTTTTGTATTTATAGAAAACTAGATTAAAACTTGAATCTTACATTACCATTTAAAATATAAAATACAACATAGTGTTTCCTTGTAAAACACCATTATTCTCTTACCTTATCTCTGCATATCAATCATAATTTACTTTTTGGAATCCTGGGTAAATATAAACACGATAAAAAGGGTTATATCAAATGCTCTGGTAGGGTACGAATAAAATGGAAGCTATCAAGAACAAACAATCATAAAAAGTATGAAAAGGTAAATAGATGAAGCACATTTAATTAAAACATTAACTTGAGTATAATATGGTTGGAATAAATGGAAACCAAATGGTTCCATAATAACGTAATCTAAAACTTATCCATAGATATAGTAAATAATTACATGATCACATGGAAATCAATAACTAATCTCATAATGAGGGAATGCATAATTCCAGACATCATAAAAAAATATTCAAATGTTTTTCAAATACATCACACAAAAATGGGTAAGACCTCATCCAATACCCAAACTAGTTTTTCTCATGATACCTACTGATGAATCAATGAGAAATAGCAGGCCCTTCCCATCACTTAATAAGTCTATTTCATACCTTATTTGAAAATTATGAAACATAATAAATATATAAATTTATACTGAAACTATCATATGAAATGTTAATAACCTTCCCCAATCAAGAAACATAATTATAACCCATCCAAAGTAATATGCTGAATGGTATCAAAAATAGTACATATTCAAAATAATCATAAAACATTATATAAATTATGGTTGATGGTACCATAATTTATTATCCTCAATTAATAATAATATTTAACAAAGAATGTTTACATAATTGAAAATACTTATTAATATCTTTGAGATTTTCTTGAGTAAAACACCTTTTTCACTTTAAAATAATTTATTTTTAAAAAGTTGATCAATTGTTAAAGAAAAACTTTTATTTGAAAAAAAAACTTATAAACATGTAAAGAAATATTCAAATCATTAAGGAATCATGATGGTGAGAAAATATTCAAATGTCTTATAAGCTAAAAAACCATTCCTTCTGTATTTGTTTTCAAAAGTCACAATGAACGTCATTTAGAAAATGACAAAAATATTCCTTTCAAATCATTTTGTAAAAATTAAAAAAGTGGTAAAAATAATTTTATAACATTTCTAAAGAATAAAAAAATAAAAAAAAATTTATAAAACATATACATGGGATAGAAATACTCCCCAATAGATACTTAAACATAATCAATCCTGAATAATGATTAGATTGTGAAATAAACCAATACCTTATGACTGCTTTTCTTTATACATGTTCAAAACTATTTTATAATAAATTGAGATTAAATTAAATAAATTACATAAACATAAATATATATTTTTTAACATTTATGAAATACTTATAATATTTTATCACTCATTTCTTAAAAAATCTTTTTTAAAAAACACTATTTCGGGTAATAACTGCTTCATTTTTCATGTATGTTTTTGTTCAGTAGTTTCAGTATTTAAAATTTGAAAAAGGATACATTATATCCATAATATTAATAATTATATAAATATCATATATATTCATTATATATGTGTTTATATTAGTCCATTAACTGTAGATATAGAAAAATGGATTACACTTTTCATGGAGATGGTAGTCCATACGTTCATATAAATGTTCTTTCCATCTTTTGACGGATGGGATGGAAGGAAGTTGAATAGTAGTTAATATTTAAATAATAAAAATCATAAATATCATATATACTCATTAGTTATTTCTTTATAATAATACTAGTAATGTGGTTATGAAAAACTAATTACACCACCACATTGAGGTGGTAAGTCATACGTACGCATCAGAGATGTTATCAATTTTCATAGGATGGAGAAGAGATGAAAAATGGTTGTCCCATAAAAATAATGAAATATCAATATATTTTTGATACTATAGTTATTAATTTATAATTAGTAAAAAACATTAAGAGGAATTACAATAAGAAATAAAATTAAAATAGTCAGTAAAGACGATTACATTCTCTTAAAGAATCCTCCATTAGATATCCTATTAGGGACACAAGGGTTGTCTTTTTGGAAGACTAGGACCTACAGAACATGGATAAGGATTTTTGGAAGAAAAAGTATTAGATATTGGTAGATATAGATGGATCAATGCTGTGTGAATAATTGAGGAAGAATGTTCCATTTTATAATTGAGGTGTGGGGCACTTTTGGAATTTCTTAAAATATTAAATTATAATAATTAAATTTATCATGCCAAATGACTAAAAATGGGTATTTAATTGAATATGAGATATTATAGGGCTTAAATAGTTTAAAAAAATATAATTTATACTTGTTTTGGTGTCACTTTACACTTTATCATTTTGATTAACCCCTTAGTTCATTATGTTTTACTTCAATAGTAATAAGCACTATTTTAATCATAAAGGGTTAGTAATGTTACTATAAATGGAAAATGACTCATAAATGAAACATGTATTATTTTCTAAACTATATTATATTAACATGGACAAATATACCATATTTATGAATTCTAAATAATTTAATAGAGTATTATTTTGATACATTATCATTAATGTTAGTTTTGACACTATTCACTTAATTTGACTTCAAATACATCAAGACAAAAATAGAATTGGAATATAATGATTTAAACCCTCTATAATATCCCATATATATCTATAAAATTATTTCACACATCAACTCATTCAAATTATATTATAATTAATATTTTTTAAAATCATTTATTTTATTTTTCAGTTAATTAATTAATTATTGTATTAGTATTACACATGAATTTAAAGTAATTATATAGTTTTTAAAAATTAAAAATTAAATTTATATAATTAAAATAATTTCATTATGTTCAAAATAGAAATTTAGGTTCATTATTAGATTTATTTTTTACCTATGTGGACACATAAATGATATTAAATACAAATGGAGTGACATTTTGTAACTATCCTTGATGTATAAAATATATAAGTCGTTTTCATGGAAAAGTGTCCATTAAAATGATAAAATTCAAGAATAAGGTGATTAGGGTCTATTAATAGTCCCCAAATAATAATTAGTATTACTATTTATGGTCTTATAACTTTGTTTTAACCTATATTAACCCAATTCACCCTTTACCGACGTGATAAATTTTACCACAGTTACTATTCATTTTGACAAAAAAATGGGGTCCAACTTCCAAATTTGAACCTCATGATTATAAATATGTAATTAATTTTATAAATTTAAATACTTATAAGTGGAGGAAATTAATTTTAAAAATAAGTGCACAAAACATGATAAAATTTTCATTTTGAGAAAAATGATATCTTTCAATTAATAAAGCTAGATTTATTCAGATCCATTGCATAGTAAAAATATTATATAAGTGTAAAAACATTTTATTTAATATATAATTTATTAATTTATTTAAAATAATTCTCCAATATTTTCAAATTAATTTTATTATGATTTAACTATATTTCATGTACAAAAATATTTTTTAGAAAAACTCTTCTTTTTTATTATAATTTTTCTAATCAACAAATTTTATTTGAAAAATATATAAACCATATATTTTTTTAAAATTTATTTATCTCTATTAATTACATAAAATTTAATAAATAACATATAATAGTCATATAATAATAGATCATGGTTTTCTTGAACTCATTATTGCATGCATCGTAAACTATTGAAGAGATTAAATTTTTTTAAAAAGAGACATACCATAAAATATTTGGGTGTTAAAAATTTTGTTCACTGGTTTCATCAATATATTTTACTACCATTATAAAAATATAAGAAACATCATGCCTATTACATAACATTACATACATGATTCATCCTATCGTAGAAGCGTTTTGGATCCTACACATTATATCTTCCTCCTCTTATGTTTGAGGACACATTTTTTTGAACAGATGTATTACATGTGAAATTGGACCTAATTATCTCTTTTATTGTTCCATACTGAATATATTTATTGTTTATCCAATGTATGTACCTTCTCCTAGTCCAAGAAGCCTCTTGGATCTATCAAAAATGATCTTAATCCCTAGAATATTGGTTATTTTACTTAATTCCTTCATGGAGAATCACCTATTTAATCAGTCCTTAACCAATTATAAGACTGGAACATCATTTCTAATAAGTAATATGTTAGAAACATTTACTAATAGGATAACAACTGAAATCCCACTAAACCAATTGTAAGAACATGGATCATATTCATTATTAATGAATCTAAATTATTTTATAGCTTCATCGAACTGAATGTTCAATGACCTGGATTCTGGATTCAGCTCAGAATGGTATCTCTATAAATTTAATATATTTTTGGCATTCCCAAGAGTCACAAACCCTTATGATTTTGTCATATAGACATCTACAAGAATTTTCCCATTAATGAAAACAATTTTAACATCCATCTACCAAATGTCATATTCGTGTAAAGTTATTTTAAAAAGTAGAATTATAATTGATTTAAACATGGAAACTAGAGAAAAGGTTTCATAATTTTCAATTCCATGATGTTGCTTAAAAATTTTGTCCACTAGATAGGATTTATAGGTATTTAATTTACCTTATATATTTTTTTCCCTTGAATTCCCATTTACACCAAATATAATTTATATCAACTTGTGGATCAACTAGAACACAAAATTGGTTATAATGCGTAGAATCCAACAAATAATTTGTGTATTATTTTCAACATTCAACTTCTGATCTCTTTATTATATCTCTATAATAGAGAGGTTCATTATTTTCAACCAATTATGAGTCCCCGTATTTATTGAATAGAAAACTATATATTTTTAGTTCTGTTACCTTTACATTGCTCCTACTTAGTACCTTTTTTAAGGAAAAACTTCTTCCACAAGGACGTATGGAATTTATTCATATACCGAATCTTGTATATCCTAAGCATAAACTTCATTGATGTCAATATTTCTTCCATTATCCTTCTTGAGGATGTTCTCTCTATCAAGAAAGATGGATTGTATTAAAATAGTAACTGTATTATCTAAGGTGTTTTAGAGGTAGTATCCCCTTTTTTTCCTTTGGATTCCCTATAAAGATACACTTCATGACCTCAAGTTCTAATTTTTCATCTGAGATAGTCTTAACAAACATATAGAATCTCCTTAAATGAGTGTGTGATAACACTAATTCCTGTCCATACATTAACTCATGTGGTATTCCATTTTCCACTTTAATTGGTATTCATTTTAGAATTTTTTTGTTATATGTAATTCATAACCCTAAAAGGATAATGTATGATTTGTTTTAGTAATCATTAATATCACTATGTCAAGAAAGGAATAGTTCCTCCATTCAATAATAGCATTTCACTGTGGTGTAAAAGGAGTGAATTGGGATAGAATCCAAAACTCCAATAGAAAATTGATAAACTATTGGTTAATATATTCACCACATTAATCAGTTTGATGATTATTTATCTTCTTTCAAATTTATTCTCAACATTATTTTTGAGTTCATTTAATTTCTCAAAGGGCTCCGATTTATACCTCATCGAGTAGATATGTCCATATATACTCAATTCATTAGTAAAATTTATGAAGTAAGAATATCCACTTATAAATTATATTATAAAAGATCCTAATAAATCAATATGTATCAATCCTAGAATCTCTATGGATCTTTCACCTTATCCACTAAATGGTAGTTTTGTCATTTTTCCTTACAAACAAGCATAGCATATTTCAAGTGGTATTATATCAAGGGAGTCCAAATAACCATCTTAATATAGACTTTTCAAATCATTTTCATGACCAAGATAATTATTCCATATATGGGTGTTATATTTGTTGTGGAAACATTATTTATTATCTATTTTAAATATTTTTTTTCATAATTTAATACATAAATACCATAATTTAGTTTATTTCATACCATAACAAAAGATTTCTTTATAAAACATTCATTATTTACTTCTAAATTTAAAAATAAAACTATAAATGTGAAGAAAATAAATAGATATGATGTTTTTCGAAACACTTTGAACAAAATAATAGTTATTTATAAACAAAATCATTCTAGTTGGTAGAGGAAGGTGGTAGTCTCTTATAGCCAAGGCAAAAAAATTCACTTCATTGGATTCTCGAAGATCCATATCTCCTATATAAACATTTTGAAATTTACCTAGTTCCTATATTCATATATTCATATATATATATATATATCATCAACATAGTTAGCAATATTTGATACTCAATGTTTATATATTGAAAGATCACACTTGATAACGAGCACACATTTAGATTCCCCTTTTTTCAGGGTGGAGTTATTATTATAGTGGCCTATATTGTGGCGTAAAAAATATATTGCATATGTTCCTTTACCTTCCTTTAGATTTTCTTCTTATTATAAGGATTAATCTTGGGATCTTTAGACTTATTTTGATACTCAAGTCCATTTTCCTTGTTCTTCCATTTCTTGTTCATCATTAGGAATGTGGGTTTATCATGCCCCTATTTTTATCAACTTAATGAATGAGAGTAAGAAGTTTTGAAAGTGTCTTCTTAGTATTTATCATATTTTAATTTATAATGAAACTGGAGGAGGATTTTCTATTGTGGATAGAATGATATTTTTGTGTATCTCATTAAGGAATTTAATACCCAATATGTCCAAGTACTCTATATAGCCAATCATTTTATATAAATGAGGGCAATAATGGATCAAATATCCAGTATTTTATGTAATAATTAAATTGTAGATATCATATCTCTATTTTCCTACCTTCTCTTGATATATATCATCAAGGTGAGACATCATGTTATATGTATTCGTGTACTCATTTTTCTTTAGAATCTCATTGATAATGGAAGATAGTATGAAACATTGGACATTTGTGGCATTGTCCAAATGTTTCCAATAGGGAGATAATTCTTCCTCACTATCCTTTTGTCCAAACACTTCAATAATATTATTTTCAAGAACACATTATATCCTTTAATGGAATATAACAACCTATAAGATCCTTTACCATTCATGTAAATTAGGGCATGTGAGGACGTTATCCTTCTCAAGTATGGATTGCAGTGATATAGTTGAAGTCATAGTTACAGTTTCTATAATTAATAAGAGTATAATTTTATTACTTTATCTAACTTATAAAATTATATAATAAATATTTAAATTTACTAATATCCCTATATATTATGGAAACTGAATATCAATCACAATTAGTTTTAAAATATTATATTTCTTGGATATTTTAGAGGCAAGGAACCATATACCACTTCTCATAACCAAGATGGAGTTTTTTTAAGATATTTTAAGGTATTTAAATAGAAATAAATTTACAACATCATTAACATGTAGTTCCTTGACTTATTGAGTAGACTCCTAAATCCTGAAATCCATAATTTAGATTTCCACAACAATTTTCATACTAGTTTCACTAAGTCTCACAGAGGGGATCCTCCCTTAATGCGAGCTAGGTTTAGTCAACCCAAAAATAAAGATAGAAATTTCCTAATAACTGAAAGCATCCCAATTTAGGTTATTCAAAAAAAATTAACAATTGTTTGATTCCTACCAATGTATTTGAAGGATAAACTCAATATATATAATTGACGTATTTTAATATTTATGTGAAAATTTCCCATTTTATCTTTATTGCATGCTTGTTAATATTAATTGGATTTAATTAAGTGATTAACCATGTATTAGATAAAATTTTTGAATAATATAATGTATTTTATTTTATCTTAAATTCTTGTTAATTTATAAGTTTATGTGATCATGAAAAAAACATTCGTAGTGAAATTAACCATGTAACTCAACAAAAATAAAATAATAAGATGAGTATGATCATGATAATTTTCCAACGGTTAGTTTATCTAGGGAATGATTAACTAACTATAAACCCACTAGAAAATACATTAAAATATGACTTAGTTCATGTTGCATCTTTCTACCTATCCACCCATGTAACTCTTGGATTAGTTTCTCCTCAGTTGCAAACATGAGCGGCCACCACTCACCTAAGAGATCCATCCATTACATATTCATTTAATCACATGTGGGTGAGGGGAACCAAGGATTGGTTTAGGGCATTAAAAAAATAATACCATAGGCATGTAGACACATACATAATGTGAGTAGGGATGACACACATACCATTAATTTAATTTAATAATAAATTAAATGGAAATCAATCACATGAAAAACTATAGAGTATTCTCATAATCATCCACATACATGAAATGAATTACACATTTAATAAAGTGGAATTAAATACAAATTTTTATTATTTATGATAAATATTTATCAAATAAATTAATTATTTTCAGTTATTAAATTATTTTATCATATTTCTCATCTAAAATTTCTTTCTAATATAATATACCTCAATTTTAAACAAATTAAATAAATCTATTTAAAATTTACTATATAAAAAACATATACCTTGGAGGTAACATGATGAGTACCCATCCAAACTACCTATTTTGTATTATAATCATATACTTTTTACTCATACAAAATTTATCATACACATCTTATCATGTCATTTAATGGTGTGTATGAGTCAACTAAATGACACATGGAACACATGTTGTTTACATAGCATGTCATGTTTTCCTTCATGTATAGTAATCATTATATTATGAATTACACATGATATGTTTTTACTTTTATTACAAAGAATTAGACATTTAATATATATATATATATAACTCAACACTTGGCATGTACGAGTCAAATAATTGATACAAAAAACACATGTTAATTAGTTTTAAGAAGTATAATAAATTCATTTTTAATTATAAGTAATTAGGTGATATATAAGGTGTGTACAATCGAGTTACATGTCATCTATATTTATTGATCATCTATCTGTGGCACAAACTTGGGGATTGGGCGTGTGGTTCTTCCATGAAAATCAATTGAGTACACAATGTATACATGGGATACATGTCATGTGGACTCCAAGTTACAAGTTTTCCAGTTACATGTCCCATGCATAATTGAATGGATCATTATTGACTAACGGACTACACGTTGTGTATGCAATTTACATGTTGTGTAGTTTGGAAAACTATTCCCAAGATATCCTGGTCAACACACAATGTATTAAATACACACAACACATAATTAATGAACATGCTCCAAATTAATTCTGAATAAATTAATGAGTTATAATGGTGCTTTAAAAAAGGTTACATGTCATGTACCAAGGGAATACACATTGTGTACTCTTGTGCTATCAATTCTTAATCTTCGGAAACTCTATATGAGTTCTTCAAATGTTCTTCATTTATAATTAATCCATTTATTGATTGTATTTTCAAGAATGTAGAGGAATAAGATAAGATCTTTTGATTTGAATTAAAGAAAGATTAAAATATAATTTAAAAGTAATGATAAATGGATAAATCCATCTACCATATTTAAATAATTATATGACCTCTCTAATACAATTTGATGGTTTGGGCACAGCGGAAGTGCCAGTGGGGGATGCCTGACTCAATTTTTATCTTAATTAATGGTTAATATGATATGTAAATTGATTAAGAACTATGTGATAATAGAATTATGTTAAATAATAATTGACCTGATTACATAAGAAAAAAAATGTAGGATTATAACATAATGTTTTATAATTCATTTAACCGATTAATGAAATACCTTGTGATGAATTATTTATTTATTGATGAATATGAAAATATATATGATTCATTATGTCATTATGTCATGGGAATCAAGTGTAGATTCCATCTAATAGTGATCCACACATCCTCTACAAATATCTCAATGTTTTCATTGGAATATCAAGGTACTATAATGGTAGATCCTAAGGCTTTTATTATTAATATTTGATCACCATGAAAATCAATATGAATAGGGATTCTCTTTGATCACTATAGAATCATAATAGGTGTTGTTGGTGGATCACTCTCTATTCTTGAGAGAGTTCTTGGATAGGGACTCTCTATGAATTGATATGAATCCCCAGATCCATTGTACATAACCAAAAAAATGGAAACCCTTTGGATAAGAAATAATATAATTGTGGTTAAATAGTGCTAGGGTTGGAAAATTATAATTACTTATTCACCCTTATTATTAATTTAATCCATGTGGAACCATATGTCTATAATAATAATATTATCATAATTATTTATTGACAAGAACAAAACTAGTGAATTAATTAAACATTATTTCATGAATAAATTGTTTAAAATTTATTCAAAAAATATTGAATATATATTATTTCTCACTAGGCCTTTAAACTTGTTCCTCCATTTCTCCCCAATATCTATTAGGCCTATAATAATGAATATATATTTAATAAATAAATATCCCTAAATTATTCACCAATACCTAAATAAGTATTATATTCACTAAATAACAATTAAATATTTATTAAATATTCTTCTCACAAAATATTCTCTTAAATAACTAGTGAGTGAATATATGTGATTAAGATAACATGAATAATTATTAAACCATATATGGGAATAAAATTAATTCAATATGTTAAATAATATTATTATTATTATTTAACTTAGGTTATGGATACACTTTAGCTAGGACCCTCTAGGCTTCTTTCTTATTTGAATTTGGAGAAGCCACCCAAAGTCGATGGTTAATGTCTAACAACATGTCAAGGAACCCTTATATAAAGTAGTTAATGTCCCAATGAAATAAAAAATCATACATACAATAATTAAATAATATAATCTATTTATCATGATATCTCTAATCAAGCAGGTTTCTTGTTTGTGTCATCAACCTATGTGCTAAGTATCTCTTTCTTTGACTTTTTAGAAATGAACCTGTCCAGAAATCATAATAGATATGGATTTATCTAGGATATTTAATTTCCATAAAATGGTAGGATATATCAACTTACATTAAATAACAAAAGTTAAAAACCCTTTCTAACATTTTTCTTTAATGCAGTATTACTCATGATGCACCCAATATATCATACCACACCACAAATATATGCCATCATGGTATTCTTCAATACATCAAAGTACATGACTAATAATATTCATTAATAACAATATTAAATTATAAGGACCAATACACTTGTTAGAATATAAGAATATACAATGAAACATATAACAATATATTTCTTTTTGGGGGGTCTTTTTTCATAATCTTCTTCACTAGAAATTACCAAGGTTGTTGTAACACCCGAGACTTTTATGTGAAATATTTTGTGTTTATGTTATATAAATCATCAAAGAAATATTTCACTACACACAACACTAGCTTGGCTTGCTTTACACGCAACTGTGGCCTTCCTCGATAGCTTGTGTCGTACGCAATACCGAGTTTCACTAAACAATGATATGCTATTAAAATATTATTAAAACTAGCCGTTATGAATAGTAATAACCACTTTTTGAAATTTTATAAATTTTATTTTTCAAAATGGACTTCATTTTTGGATTGGGAAAAACGAAATTAGCCTAGGGTGAAATTTTGGTATTTTTCTGAAAACTTTCAATTTTTGATGAATAGTGAAACCACTAAGTGGTAGTTAAAAAACTGAATTTTTCATAATACTTAATTTTACCGCTTCTGTGAGTGGAATTTCGAAAATCCAAGATACACGGTTGATGTCAGAAAGTAAAATGTGGTTCAATGAGATGAAAATAATTTTTTTGTGAATAGTAACTTTTTACTTTTTTTACCACGGTTAAAAGTAAATAGGGTAATTAAGGGTAAAATGATATTATTATTACACTAACACATGTCTTAATTCTATTGTACAAGTTTAATTAGACCAAAAACAACCTTAGGAATAAAATATGACCATTTAGTCCAACTTGGATTAGATTAGGACATTTATTATTAATTTATTTAAAGAAGGGTTAAAATAGTTAAAATCAATGTTTAATAAGTAAATCATTTTTAATATGGGGTTATACATAAGATAAATTCAACTATAAATATTAATTAGAAATCTAAACAGATTTCCTACATAATGGTATTTTATTTGTAATTTTTATACATTAAATAATTTAATTTATTTATGACACAATGATAATGCAGTAATTATCTTATTAATGAAATATTGACATAATCGATGTTATAAATACCCATATAAATGTAATTTGAGACTTTTTATGAATTAAACTAATTTTATAGGTTAATATTACATGTTATTATTGATTTAAGTAACTTTTTCCGAACTAATCATTCTGTTATGATTTTCACAAAAATCAATTACTAAATAGTGTCAAAATTGACATAAAATAGTTTTTAAAACAAATATTATATTATTAATTGTTATTTTATTCCTAAAAATCTAAGGTTCTTCCAAATGACTTATATAAGATTATATATTTTTTTAATAAACAAGTTGGGGTTCGTTTGACTTGATATAGTAAGTTTATTAACCTTATAGTGTAAGAAAACAAGAAGACACGGTAAAAGTTAAATTATCTAACTTAAAGTTAAATCTAAATGATAAGGTTAAAATTGATACCTAAAACCTGTATAAATTCTATTGGATGAGAGTATTTCGACCCATACCCACCTTATCTTCGAAATATATCAATTTGGAGCTATTAAAAACCGAATTTGACTTTATAATAAAATAATATTTTTAGTTATTCCAAAGGTTCCCCTCTCCTCCCTTATAAAAGGGAACCTCCTCCCCCTCTTCCTCACACAACTTTGAGCATTCAATCTCGGACAACCCCTGCCAAATTATCTTCTCCACTTCCCTAGAAACATACTAGAGGTTTTTGTCTTCCTCAAAGACAAGTTTTAGTGCCCTAAAAGGAGATCTCAAAGAGGCGCTTCAAAGAAGAGGTAATTTCTGTTACCGATTCTTTCAACTTCATTTCTTCTTCCACTTATTCTTATTAGGTTGTTTCATTATGAAGTAATAACATAAGTATCAATAATATACTGATATGTTATTATAAGTATGAAACAACCCTATTTCACCATCTATCCATCCTACGGAAAACAAAATCACCGCGCGTGCGTACGTACGGAATACCGTCTCCACGCCGTGGTGAAATCTATTTTCCACCACCACCTTACTTGTATGGGTATAATGGTGTAAATAATAACTATATATGATTATTTTAAAGTTATATTGATTCTGAAGTAGTATAGATACACTCCAATACAGTCCCACGATCATGAGAACGATATCATTGCTCGTGCGTACGTACGGACTACTGTCTCCACGACGCGATGAGATTCATTCTCCACTTTAACCATTCATGAATGATTATAAATTACATATAATAAGTAATCATGAAATATATGACATAATAATGATACTGGATTTATGTGTATATATATTCATGTCATCTACTTAATTCCATTCAACTCAATAAGGAAATGAAAACAGCGTTCATGCGTACGTACGGCCTACCGTCTCCATGAACGGTGTATTTATTTCCATTTACTGATTTATTATATATATGTATATTCTGAATATATATTATATATAAATCATGTTTTATATTCTGGAATTATGTAATAATGATCTAAGTAATCATATGAATAATTACAAGTCAAAACACGGATGACAAATGAAACAATTTTACCCAAAACGCTCTTTAACATGGAATTTACAAAAGAACGGGTAATATAAAGTCATAAGTGAACCATATATGATATAATAACAATGAATATGATTCTTTAATAAGTCAATGACATTATTTAAACCATTATACAAGAGGTTCGGACACTTACGAAGCAAATCAGACCTAAGGTAAGGGAAATATCACAATCTCATTTTTATCCGAGATTTTTTATACTTTAGTATTTACTGGGGTATATTTTATCATCCAAATCCATGTTTCCTCAATATTTAATATTATTTCCATCCACCTACAATTTTCTAAATCCAATTTTACCCTTTAGTGAGTTTTTAGTAAAGGATATGAAAGGAATCTTTTGTCGTTTTTCGTACGAGGTACTTTTTGACTTTTCCAAAAAAGTACGAAGAATGTTTTTTTAACTTATACAGCATGAATGGATTTTTAAAACATTATTTCAAAGAACCTTCCTTTACAAGTTTTCAAGTTTATTTTTAATAAACTTCTTTTACTTTATAATTTTATGACATGTTAAGAAAGGAAAAGTGTTTTTAAAGTAGAAAGGATATTTTCCTCAAGAATGGAGTTCAAGTGTTTTATCAAAATTATTTTCCATCTAAGATAATAAAGTGTTCTGTTTATATCCCTATTATTACATGGATTTTATTATGTTGTGATGGAAATATTTTTATGAATTCCTTTACCTTATATGAATTGTTTTATGATGTCACGATGTTTAAGATTCCCATTTTTATTACATGGGTTATGCTATATGATTTTGTGGCACACATAAGAATGGTATCATTATGAGATGGGTGGGACCTATATCTCCCTACAATGCATTGGGTAAAGATTTTATATCTCATGAGATAGACATGGATGGAACGGTAGGTTATACCGGTTCAGTGAAACAGGACTGAAATGAGGAGTGAACTCGGTTCAGAAATGGACTTTGTCCACTAAGATAGTCTTGGAAATGAGTCTTGACTAATAAGAAATGATTCTCTGTGATTATGTGTGTATGCCACAAATTTTCATGTTTTATGTTATGATTATTGGGATTCCATTTCACTAATATGATTTATCCCATGTGATGAAATTATGCTCTCTTTTGCAGGTTAAGATTTCCAAAAGTTATGTTATTATGAATATGATGTGATTGATATTTCTTTTGTTTACCCTTAATGAGCATTTGAGCTCATCCTTTTGTATGTTTTCTTTCCCTAGGTCAGGAAGAAGGTTATTAAGTAAGATATTCCAAAAGGGACTATAGATATGATGAAATAAATGGGAGACAGTGTAGACGCTTTATGAACCAGTTGTTTATGTTTCCCAGTTTCTAAAGATATTATACCTATACGGTCCTTTAGTGGTTTTGTTATATGTTGTAATAAGTATGCTTCAATTTTGAAGTATTAACAATGTATGTAAAGTATGGGTCGTTATAGTTGGTATCAGAGGAAAGGTATAGTCAACCTTTGGAAACTAGGACGTGAAATCCTTAGTAAGAACCCTAAGGATAAGTCTAAGCATAGAACACAATCATAGTGTTTTAGAAATGGCCATGAATAACCTAGGATAAGACCTTAAGTGTGAAATTTTATTCTTGATTATGTGGTTTTCCTATTATAATTAGTGTTGCTCACACTATTCTTCTTGGTTTTAGTCAATGGCTGGACCCCGAAGGAACCGTGTTAATGCGGAATGCGACGGGAAATGAAATGATTGTCCCCCTGAGCAACCAAACGTTATGGGAGCTGGAATGAAAAATCTTGTAGCCATGCTCACACAACTTTCTCAAGCTATGAATCGTGCAGGACTTCCAAACGAGCAAAGGAAGGAGCAACATTCTGTTGAATCCTTCATGAGACAACGTCCACCTTCATTCAGCGGGTCTACTGATCCATTAGTTGCTGAACAATGGATCAGTACTACTGAAAAGATATTTTCAGTTCTTTAATGTTTTGAGCATGATAAAGTCATCTTAACAGTGTATTGTTTGGAAGGTGATGGTGATCAATGGTGGAATCTTATTAAGAATACGAGGTAAAGGGATGAAATTGAGTCCATGGAATGGGACGAGTTCGAGAACTTATTTTTCAATAAGTACTTCCCTCATATTCTCCGAACAAAGATGGAGAAAGAGTTTCTTGAACTGAAGCAAAAGGATGATGAATTTGTTGGTACCTATGAAGCAAATTTTACAAGACTTGCAAGGTACGCTTCTGTTATTATTATCCAACCTGAGATTAAGATCGATCGATTCTTTAGTGGCTTAAAACCAAGTCTTCAAAGGGCCTTAGCCATAAAGGACTTCAATAGCTACGAGGAAATCGTTCGATGTGCTCTCAAAGTTGAGATGGAGATTTGAGTAACCCATCAGTCATATGGGTTTGATAAGAAGAGGAAAATGGAATTCAAAGGAAAATCTAAAGAGCACACTGAAAAGAAGATGAGCTTTCCCTTATGCTCAATGTGTGGAAAGAAACAAGGAGGGATTTGTCTTAAAGGTACAAGTAAATGTTTCAAGTGTGGAAAGAAAGGTCATCGTGAATTTGAATGCCGCGATGATGGGAAGAAGATGTCTAATGATGAAAACAAAGGAAGGGATACCCAGAATGAACCTACTACACTTCAATGTTTCAAGTGCAAGGAGATGGGAAATTATGCCAATAAATGCCCTAATCCAAGGGTTGATGATGATGGTCGACGTCAACAAACTCTTAAGGCTAAAGACAAAGGAAAGTCACATGCAATTTCTATCAGCAATGTCGAGTATGATAACGATGTGGTGAAAGTTAAAATTACCATCCACTCTAATGTAGCAAATGTTTTATTTGATTCTGGATCCACCTACTCTTTTATTTCTGAAGAATTTTCTAAGGGTATCATTGTATTACCTCAACAATTAGATGTTGAGTTAGCTGTGACAACACCTAATGGCACAACAGTCGCATCAAAAGTTTATAATTCTTCTTCGATTAAAGTTTGTGGGAAAGTGCTTCCTGAAAATCTTGTGATCCTTCCTATAGTGGAATTTGATGTGATTCTTGGCATGGATTGGATTTCTTTATATGGAGCTCATATCAATTTCCAAAGAAGGGAAGTCACATTTCATATTCCAGATCAATCAATGATCGTCTATCAATGCAAGGATGAACATAACCTTCCAGTGGAAATTCCTTCTACCTTATGGGTCTTGATTCCACTAAATGAAGGTTATTTATCTCAAATGGTTGGTGAGAAACTCACGATTAAGAATATGCCCATTGTACGGGAGTTTGATGATGTCTTTCCGGAGGAATTACCGGGTCTTCCACCAAATCGTGAAGTTGATTTTTCAATAGAACTCATACCGGGTGATTTGCCTATTTCAAAGACACTTTATAGAATGGCCCCAATTGAGTTGCAGGAATTGAAGAAGCAACTCCAAGAGAATCCTGATAAGGGATTCATACACCCTAGTGCGTCACCTTGGGGAGCACCTGTTCTATTTGTTAAGAAGAAAGATGGATCGGTGAGACTCTGCATTGATTATCGAGAACTTAACAACATCACTATCAAGAACAAATATCCTCTCCCGCGCATTGATGACTTATTTGACCAACTACGCGGACTCAATACTTTTCCAAGATTGATCTTCGTTCAGGGTATCATCAATTAAGGGTCAAAAGGGAGGATATACCAAAGACGGCTTTTCGTACAAGGTATGGACACTATGAATTTATAGTGATGCCCTTTGGTCTTACTAATGCCCCTTCTATCTTCATGGATCTGGTGAATAGAGTCTTTAGAGACTATCTTGATCAATTTGTGGTAGTCTTTATAGACGATATTCTTGTCTATTCAAAGAGAAAGGAAGAACATAAAGATCACTTGAGAATTATATTGAAGACCCTAAGAAAGGAGAAGCTTTATGCCAAATTTACCAAGTGTGAATTTTGGCTTCAAAAAGTTTAATTTTTGGGTCACATAATCTCAAAAGAGGGGATATCTGTGGATCCAGAAAAAACAGAGGTTATCGAAAGATGGTCGAGACCAACAATAGTAACTGAGATCCAAAGTTTTCTTAGTTTGGCTGGATATTATCAAAGTTTTGTGAAAGATTTTTCACGATTATCTAATCCACTCACCAAGTTGACTCGGAAAGGAGTTACGTTTGTTTGGACGGAAGAATGTGAAGAGAATTTCAAGGAGTTGAAAAGAAGGTTATCCAGTGCACCTGTGCTCACACTGCCTTGTAGTGGAGAAAGTTTTGTGATATATAGTGATGCATCCAAGAAGGGATTGGGGTGTGTTCTTATACAAAATGATATGGTGATAGCTTATGCCTCACGACAGTTGAAAATCCATGAGCAAAATTACCCAACACATGATTTGGAGTTAGCTGCGGTAATCTTTGCATTAAAGATTTGGAGGCATTATCTTTATGGAGAATGGTGTGACATTTATACTGATCATAAAAGTTTAAAGTATATTTTCACACAAAAGGAGCTGAATATGCGTCAAAGAAGATGGTTGGAGCTGATTAAGGATTATGACTGCTCAATCCATTACCACCCTGGGAAAGCAAACAAGGTGGAAGATGCATTAAGTCGACAAGACCATGCCAGTTTATCCATGATGAGGATCACAAAAGATACAATATTTATGGATTTACAAAGAATGGATCTTGGAATTATAATGGAAGGGGAAAATCTTATCTTTCTCAAATGAATGTTCAACCATCTATACATGTGAAGATTAAAGAGGCACAGAAAGAAGATGTCAAGTTAAAAAAGAAGGTGAGAAATGTTCCTGAATTCAACCTTGATTATGATGGGATAATAAAGTTCAAGAATCGGGTTTGTGTTCCTCCCATCCCAAAATTAAAGAAGGAGCTGCTGGATGAGGCTCATAGTTCTTCATTCTCTATTCATCCTGGAAGCACAAAGATGTATAGGTACTTGAAAGAGTACTTCTGGTGGGATGGCATGAAAAGAGATGTTGCTAAATATGTCTCTCGATGCTTGGTTTGTCAGCAAGTTAAAGCTGAGAGATAGAAGTCTAAGGGGATGTTACAACCATTACCCATACCCGAATGGAAATGGGAAAACATCACTATGGACTTTGTCACAGGACTTCCTAAAACATCCAAAGGCAATAATTCTATCTGGGTCATAGTTGATTGTCCTACCAAGTCCGCACACTTCATTGCTAATAGAGAGGATTTCTCTCTGGATCATCTTTCCAGGATATATGTAAAGGAAGTGGTAAGATTGCATGGAGTACCACTTTCTATTATATCTGATCAGGATCCGAGATTTACCTCGAAGTTCTGGTGAAGTCTTCATCATACTCTGGATACAAAGTTGAGTTTCAGCACTTCTTATCATCCTCAGACAGATGGTCAGTCTGAGAGAACAATTCAAACTCTTGAAGATATGTTGAGAGCTTGCTCTATGGATTTCAAAGGTGGTTGGGATCAACACCTACCATTGGTGGAATTTTCTTATAATAATATCTTTCACTCCATTATTCAGATGGCTCCTTATGAGGCTCTCTATGGAAAGAAATGCAGGACTCCACCTTGCTGGGATGAAGTTGGGGAAAGAAAGCTATTATGACCTGATCTTGTTAATGAAATGGTAGAAAAGGTCAGATCTATTCAACAACACATAAGAGAAGCTCAGAGTCGACAGAAAAGTTATACTGACAACCGAAGAAAAGACCTAGAGTTTTAAGTGGGTGATAAATTGTTCTTACGAATATCTCCCTGGAAGAGAGTCATGAGATTTAGAAATAAGGGGAAGTTGAGCCCTAGATATATCTGTCCTTTCGAAATACTGGATCGTGTCAAGAAGGTAGCTTACCAATTGGTGCTTCCACCGAATCTCTCTCAAGTACACGATGTGTTCCATGTATCTCTCCTGAGAAATTACATACATGATCCTTCACATGTACTCAGCTCAGAAGTTGTACCGCTGGAGAAGAACAGCCGATAGAGATTCTGGATCGTAGCGAAAAAGTCCTACGAAACAAGACCACTCGCTTGGTGAAAGTTTTATGGAGGAACCACCAATTAGAAGAATCTACATGGGAGCTTGAGGATATGATGAGGGAGAGGTATCCTCATCTGTTTGTTACAAAGTGACGAATTTCAAGGGCGAAATTCATTTTAAGCGGGGTAGAATGTAACACCCGAGACTTTTATGTGAAATATTTTGTTTTTATGTTATATAAATCATCAAAGGAATCTTTCACTGCCCACAACACTATCTTGGGTTGCTTTACACGCAACCGCGGCCTTCCTCGATAGCTTGTGTCGTACGCAATACCGAGTTTCACTAAACAATGATATGCTATTAAAATATTATTAAAACTATCCGTTATGAATAGTAATAACCACTTTTTGAAATTTTATATATTTCATTTTTTAAAATGGACTTCATTTTTGGATTCGGAATATCGAAATTAGCCTAGGGTGAAATTTTGGTATTTTTCTGAAAACATTCAATTTTTGATGAATAGTGAAACCACTAAGTGGTAGTAAAAAAACTGAATTTTTCATAAAACTTAATTTTACCGCTTCTGTGAGTGGAATTTAGAAAATTCGAGATACATGGTTGATTTCAGTAAGTAAAATGTGGTTCAATGAGATGAAAATAATTTTTTGTTGAATAGTAACTTTTTACTTTTTTTTACCACGGTTAAAAGTAAATAGGGTAATTGAGGGTAAAAATGATATTATTATTACCCTAACACATGTCCTAATTCTATTGGAAAAGTGTAATTCGACCAAAAACAACCTTAGTAATAAAATATGACCATTTAGTCCCACTTGGATTAGATTAGGACATTTATTATTAATTTATTTAAATAAGGGTTAAAATAGTTAAAATCAAAGTTTAATAAGTAAATAATTTTTATTATGGGGTTATACATAAGATAAATTCGACTATAAATATTCATTAGAAAGATAAAAAGATTTCCTACATAATGGTATTTTATTTTTAATTTTTAGACATTAAATAATATAATTTATTTATGACACAATGATGATGCAGTAATTATCTTATTAATGAAATATTGACATAATTGATGTTATAAATACCCAAATAAATGTAATTTGAGACTTTTTATGAATTTAAACTAATTTTATAGTTTACTATTACATTTTATTATTGATTTAAGTAACTTGGTGCGAAAAAATCATTCTTTTATGATTTTCACAAAAATCAATTACTAAATAGTGTCAAAATTGACATAAAATAGTTTTTAAAACAAATATTATATTATTAATTTTTATTTTATTCCTAAAAATCTAAGGTTCGGCAAAATGACTTAGATAAAGGTTATATATTTTAATAATAAACAACTTGGGGTTCGTGTGGCTTGATATAGTAAGTTTATTAACCTTATAGTGTAAGAAAACAAGAAGACACGGTAAAAGTTAAATTATCTAACTTAAAGTTAAATCTAAATGATAAGGTTAAAATTGATAGCTAAAACGTGTCTAAATTCTATTGGATGAGAGGATTCAGGCCCCTACCCAACTTTCTTCTAAATATATAAATTTGGATCTATTAAAAACCGAATTTGACTTTATAATAAAATAATATTTTTAGTTATTCCAAAGGTGCCCCTCTCCTCCCTTATAAAAGGGAACCTCCTCCCCCTCTTCCTCACACAACTTTGAGCCTTCAAGATAGGAAAAACCCTGAAAAATTATCTTCTCCACTTCCCTAGAAACATCCTAGAGGTTCTGGTATTCCTCAAAGACTAATTTTAATTCCCTAAAAGGAGATCTCAAAGAGGCGCTTCAAAGAAGAGGTCATTTTCATTACCGATTCTTTCAACTTTATTTCTTCTTACACTTCTTCTTCTTAGGTTGTTTCATTATGAGGTAATAACATCAGTATCACTCATATACTGATATGTTATTATAATTATGAAACAACCCTATTTCACCATCTATCCATCCTACGGAAAATGAAATCACTGCGCGTGCGTACGTACGGAATACCGTCTCCACGCCGTGGTGAAATCTATTTTCCACCACCACCTTACTTGGATGGGTATAATGGTGTAAATAATAACTATATATGATTATTTTAAAGTGATATTAACTCTTAATTAGTATACATACACTCCAATACAGTCCCACGATCATGAGAATGATATCATCGCTCGTGCGTACGTACGGACTACCGTCTCCACGACGCGATGAGATTCATTCTCCACTTTAACCATTCATGAATGATTATAAAGTACATATAATAAGTAATCATGAAATATATGAAATAATAATTATACTGTATTTATGTGTATATATATGTATTTCATCTACTTAATTCCATTCAACTCAATAAGGAAACGAAAACAGCGTTCATGCGTACGTACAGCCTACCGTCTCTGTGAACGGTGTATTTCTTTCCATTTACTGATTTATTATATATATGTATATTCTGAATATATATTATATATAAATCATGTTTTATATTCTGGAATTAATTAATCATGATCTAAGTAATCATATGAATAATTACAAGTCAAAACACGGATGACAAATGAAACAATTTTACCCAAAACGCTCTTTAACATGGAATTTACAAAAGAACGGGTAATATAAAGTCTTAAGTGAACCATATATGATATCATAAAAATGAATATAATTCTTTAATAATTCAATGACATTATTTAAACCATTATATAGGAGGTTAGGACACTTACGAATCAAATCGGACCTAAGGTAAGGGAAATATCACAATCTCATTTTTATCTGAGATTGTTTTTACTTTAGTATTTACTGGGGTGTATTTTATCATCCAAATCCATGTTTCCTCAATATGTAATATTATTTCCATCCACCTACAATTTTTTAAATCCAATTTTACCCTTCGGTGAGTTTTTAGTAAAGGATATGAAAGGAATTTTTTTTTGTTTTTTGTACGAGGTACTTTTTGACTTTTTGGACAAAAGTACGAAGAATGTTTTTTTAACTTATATGGAATGAATGGATTTTTAAAACATTATTTCAAATAACCTTCCTTTACAAGTTTTCAAGTTTTTTTTAATCAACTTCTTTTACTTTAGAATTGTATGACATGTTAAGAAAGGAAAAGTGTTTTTAAAGTAGAAAGGATATTTTCCTCAAGAATGGAGTTCAAGTGTTTTATCAAAATTATTTTCAATCTATGATAATAAAGTGTTCTATTTCTATCCCTATTATTACATGGATTTGATTATGTTGTGATGGAAATATTTTTGTGAATTACTTTACCTTATATGAATTGTTTTATGATGTCACGATGTTTAAGATTCCCATTTTTATTACATGGGTTATGCTATATGATTTTGTGGCACACATAAGAATGGTATCATTATGATATGGGTGGTACCTATATCTCCCTCCAATGCATTGGGTAAAGATTTTATATCTCATGAGATAGACATGGCTAGAACGGTAGGTTATACCGGTTCAGTGAAACAGGACTGAAACGAGGAGTGAACTCGGTTCAGAATTGGACTTTGTCCACTAAGATAGTCTTGGCAATGAGTCTTGACTAATAAGAAATGATTCTCTATGATTATGTGTGTATGCCACAAATTTTCATGTTTTATGTTATGATTATTGGGATTCCATTTCACTACTATGATTTATCCCATGTTATGAAATTATGCTCTCTTTTGCAGGTTAAGATTTCCAAAGGTTATGTTCTTATGAATATGATGTTATTGATATTTCTTTTGTTTACCCTTACTGAGCATTTGAGCTCACCCTTTTGTATTTTTTCTTTCCCCGGGTCAGGAAGAAGGTTATTAAGTAAGATATGCCAAAATGGACTATAGATATGATGAAATAAATGGGAGATAGTGTAGACGCTTTATGAACCAGTTGTTTATGTTTCCCAGTTTCTAAAGATACTATACCTATACCTTCCTTTCATGGTTTTGTTATATGTTGTAATAATTATGCTTCAATTTTGAAGTATTAACAATGTATGTAAAGTATGGGTCATTATAGTTGTACACCATAAGACAGTGGCTCAAAGTACTATGAGTCTCCACCCATGATATCTTATATCATTTGTGTCCCATAAATGATATAATTTGTATATATAAAATATATTTATTAATATTTTAATGTAACTTAGTGGTTATTGTTATAGATGGGAACTACTATGACCTTTCAGTGTGATAGTTCCTCTTTGGACATTATCACTTACTATATCACACATAAGAACAATCTTGATGTGATTAAAAAAAATTTAATATTGAAATAAATACATACAAGTAACCGTAAAATACAAATTATCTAGTTATAGGGCACCCACTCTATCATTTTAAACATGTTTCAACCCTTTTAATAGTTGATTTTCAGAATTTTTCATTATGGTTTTTACCTTGGTAACTAGTTTTTACCCTAGTAATTTACATTTAATTTAAAAAAAATATGGTGAAATTTATAAATAATTTTTTATTCTATAAACCAAAATTTATTATCCATATATTCTAATTCAATTTATATATAATAGATAATTATCATTTAAATTAAAAAAAAATTAGTATATTGTAAAATAGTTTTGAAGAAAAATGATGTTTTACCATTAAGTGTTCTCAATATCATTTATTATTGATTACCAACTGAATGTGTGATAATTTATTTATATACAGGTTTAAATACTATTTTAAAGACACATTTGACAAGTGATTAATTTATTTTATTAGATAAAAATTACATAATATTTTTAAAACAATCCTTTGAAAATAACATGTTTACCATTATCAAGGTCATTAACTTTAATCTTAGTGGTCATAATTTGATGCCCAAAAAAATTAAACCCATTAAATATTATTATAATTTTTATCTAAAAGGATAATTACATTTTTTTGAATTAAATTTCCATAATTGATGAAAATTAATTTTTTATATAAAAGAATAAAAATTGTTTTTAGAGTAAAATATTACTTAAGTTTCCAAAACATTATACAAGGGTTTAAAAAATTAACATAGTATTTTTAAATGATTAATTTTTATTCATAAATTTATATTTTTATAAAAAAAAGTTTTAAAAAACTTTCAATTAATTTTGTTGTTAAGGTAATTTCATAAACTTGACGATTTTAACAACATCAACATTTTTTCACTATTCACCTAAAAATAAATTATTTAAAAAAATAAAAAAAATTCTTAAGATAATACTGAAATGATAAATCTAAAAATGAAGTTAATTTTTTTAAAATTAAAATTATAAAATTTATAAATTTATATTTTAAATAAAAATATGATATAAAAGGAAAAATAAGTTTATTGAAACATTCACTTTTGAAACTTTAAGTGTTCCTAGTCCTATTTTGTATGTATTTATAATTGATTATTTATTTTTATCTAACATAGTTTTTATTGATGTTATAATTTTATTGTATATTATTTCATCAATCATTTTAGTCTTTGGATTCATCTAGAACAAGCTATTAAAATAATATTTATTTAAGGAAAATACACAGTTACATTTCAGGTTGTTACAAATACCATTTTTAAGAGGCCGGTGGGAGTATATTTCAATATGGAAAAATTAAAATTGTGAAAAATAAATAATCATACAATCTTAATTCAAAGTGATGGTTACATTATATCTTAAAAGTGTTGAGGATGTATTATTAAAAATGATTTCAATAAAAAGAGTTATATTTAAATTTGTTAAAAAATTATCTCAAAAAAATCTGAATATAAATATTCCAATATGGAGATGACTAACTTATAAAAAGATCTAAGTCATTAATAAACCCAAATAATTAACATCATAACATTAAATGTTCTGAAATAAAGAAGATTGAATATTATTTTCAAATAGTTGAACAAGAGGATTACAAATAATTATCCCACAATTATCCAATAAAATAATTTATCATGAATTTAACCCATTAAAATAGTTTACTGAGAGGATTTATCTTATGTTCATACAGATATGTTCTTAGAATTACATAGTGATATAATGATATTAACAAAACCCTAAAAAAATTTAGTAAATATATGGAATATCTAGTTATCTATCATATGAGATATGATTAGATATACACCTATGTTGGGTTTTTTTAGTATTATTAATTGAGATTCATAAAAAATGTATCATGATATGAAAAAGATGATCCCCACTTTATAATTCTTAAATGTATGTTGTGTATATTTTATTAAGTGAATTGATAATTGATCACTCAAAGTATGACTTTGAGTCATCCATAATCTATGTTCATCATTATGTTTTGTAGGTTGTGAATACATATGAATATTATCTTGGGTTAGGTTCATATATTGATTCATAATTTAATCATGAGGCACAAAAAAAGTTTTTTGTGTTGGATGGCCAACTATGTATACCACCTGGAGTGTCAAAAACATTTTCTTGGTATATAAGGGATGATCATATTGAATCCCTTTAAATAAATTTATAAAAATACATAATATGATAACCTTTATACTTTGATACCTTTCTTACGACATCCTTTAGGATGAGATAATCATGGGGCGTTTAGGTATATTTTTTTCATTTAATCGATAGATATTTAATGAAGACAGTATTTTTCCTCTCTTATGATGAGTTTTTCATCCATGAAATTGATATATATAGAATGAGATGTGAGTATTAATTCTTAGATAAGTTAAATGTGGTGTGCTTATAGACTTGGGTGGTGGTCATGTGATGTGCTCATCCATATATATGAATGACATGTGATCTGTTTGTCTTTTTGGTTAGTTATACATAAAGAATTGGGGGAATATAAGTTGACTATACATTTATTTTATGGATATTGCACCAAATTATTTTTTAGCTATTTTATTATAATTATGAATTGAAGAATTAATAATTGTTTTTAATGATTTAAAGTTATATGGGGCCACACCTTTTTGTTCCTATGAATGAGGATTATGTTTTGTCACATTGTGATTGTATAAAACATTGAGTACTAACCTAAAGGATTTTTAGAGGATAACCAAAATAATTTTTGAGTAGTTTTCCCAATTTTTGACCTATGATTTAATATATGGTGTAAATGAATGTTGAATTTTTTAAAATAAGTTTTAGAAGATATCCAAAAGTTTTTTTGGATATGGTATCATAATTTATTATATATGGTGTGACAAAATGTGAAATGGTTCTAATTCTAAGATACTTTAGTGAAAGTGATATATTGATAGAAATATTAAGTAAATAAAAACATGGTATGGGGGGATTAATAACATCATGGTTTGATATAGTGTAAACAATGATGCTGTAAAGATCACAATTTCATTGTTTAGTTTATGGAAACACACATTTTATGAGATTAATACCAACATTTTTGGTTGTATGCCACCTAAGTTTTCATTTTTGAGTGTATCATCATGTAATGATTATTTTAGGAGTTTAAATGTCTATATGTATTTTTTTAACATTAAACAATCAATATTATGTTTGAATAATAAGTTAAAATGAGTTTCACGTCTTGATATTTTTATGAAACATTTCATTGAATGAATATTTGTGAGTTCTAAGGAGATTTCATTAATATCTATAAAATGTGATTCAATAATAGTGAAATTTGTTTCATTAAAATATGATATTCATTCCATGAAAACTACTCAAAATAAATCTCTCATTATATCTCAATTTTTTCAAGGCTTTAATAAAAGGTTCTATAGTACCATGGATTCAAGGAGATCCTTCCCAAGCATTTAAGAATTCTAAAAAATATTGGATACCTTATGAGAAATAAGTTTCTTGGATTCTTCTTATTATTCCCTATAAAACTTGTGTGGAAGAATATTGGATATATTGGATCATCATAAAACCAAGGTTTGTGTTTTTTATTTATTTCATACAATCCAAAATGAATGGATGTGTCTTGGAAAAAATGGGTTTTATTTTACTATTTTTCTTATGTTTGGATCTTTTTTTCCCTCAAAATCCCATTAATTTAGAAATATATATCCTAAAAACCCTTTTACAACAAGCATCCATGTAATGATATAAGATATTAATGATTTTAGGATATTTAAATTTTTATGTTGTATTATTGAACATTATTATAATTTTATGGTGTTTTATGACTAGGGTTTCATTGTACTTTTCTTTTATTTGGATGATATTCTCTTGGTAGTTTTAAGGATAAATTATATACTACAAAAAAAGAAAGATTGGGACAAAATTTTCAAAATAAACCATCTAAACATGAAAAAATGTATTTTGGGATGTGGATCAGTAGAGACAGGAAGAAGGGAACATTATTTTTGTCTCAATATGATTACATTAAATGTTTTTTTATTTTTTATTTTTTTGATTAGTCAAAGAAAATTCTATGTAATATCCTAGATCAATTCACTCAAATGGTACTCAAGACAGTGTGTTATAAGACCTCGGTAATAACTCCCTATACACCATAGGTTATTGAATAGTGGTGTGAGACTATGTCCAATCGGACAAGACTATGCCCTCAATAAAATCCCAAAATTTTCATGCCTGAATCTATAAAAACATTGGTATAACCCATCCTCTATCAAATATAAACCTATCAATATAAAAATGTGATCTAGAATTGGTATTCCACAATTCAATATATAAAATTAAACATCAATATATTTGATATATTTCTAATATAATATAGAATATCAATATAAAAATTTTAAAGTATGCATAATAAATAAATAACGAGAATTTCCCCTTGGACAATGCATATGCATTATATTAAAAGAAATAAAATGTAATTTCTTGCAACCTAACTCACTAGATAAGAACCTCCCGAGTTATCAACGTCCATGACATAGAATATCATAATACATAACTACATCTCTCAATTGATATATGCACCTAGAATAAAACATGAAAACTACCTACATACATGAAAACTCATGTTGTGTACTGTAACTCCCAAACTCAAGTCACTGGGTCCGATCAAGAGTGTCGCATGACCTCATGCATGCCTCCTCATATGAATCAAGCTACCAGTAAGTGGAAAGGGACTAAATGGTTTCATGAGGATACTGTGACCTTGGTAGCAATATCCATACATCTCACTCACATTAAAATATAGATAAAAACCCAAAACTATAAATTGATGATAACAATGATATATATGCTGTAATAAATGGAATATCGGTCATATAATATAAATAATGGGATCCATAGTGTAGTATATTAATATAGTAAATAAGGAAATAAAAAAATAGAAGAAACATAATGGTATAATTGATATTCCATCCCAATTTCACCAACATTTCCCAAGTCTCGCCTACTTAGTTACTTAGCATAGGGCTCTGGCCCATTGTTGTATCTTTGACCATAAAGTATTCATGTGAACTAGGATGCCTATATAGGTTGTGAGTATAAACCAAATTGAACACTACCAATGCATCCTTAACATAAGTGAAGAAATATATTAAATTTTATCCTATTATAATAAAGTAAATTTTTATATGAACAATCAAGTATCAAGTCATTTTTCACTAACCAAGATTCTATAAACCTTGGATCTACCTATTTTGGAACTAATCTAGAAAGAATATCATACATTATCATTTTATGACTTAGATAATTCTATTTGATCCACATGTCATCTTGACAGATTCATCCAACTATATTGTATCCATGTTCCACCTTGAGTAATAGTTCTACATCAACCTTTAAGGGTAAGTCATGGTGTCTACATGTGGACCTAATTCACAAATCTGGGGAAATACACACTACCACATTTCCTCCTAATATCTATCTCTAGGGGAATCCATGTTCCTACATGTTAACACAATATTATTCTCTATGTAAGAAAAATTACTACAAGTAATCTATGAAGGGGGAATCACAACCTTACAACAACAATGGTGTCACTCCCCTACTAAGGTGCTAGCTACTCAAGATAGACCAACCTGAATCTTTAAAACCAGCCACCAAGAAACCATACATTCATCTAGACACAAGTTATAATGCATAAAGTAATAAGCATTCCATGTCATGAGAGGATCTCATAAATCTTATCAAGAAAAGTTCTAATGGGAAACACATTCATACACATTCAATAAAGAATTATAAATTTATATAATTGTCATGAAATAGTAATAACTTTCTATATTAATCAAATTGATGACCTAAAATAAGAATTAAAACATGGATCAGTCCCACGCACTAATGATCCTTATTCCCATATACAAATCACTACATGAGGATTCTAGTTTTAAGATCCAATAAGAAAATTTTGAATAGGGTAAGAATATAATTAGGCTTACCCAAAAAGAACAATAATTTCTAATATAACTATATCCAATCAAGAGATAGAGATATCGTCAGTAGATTCAGGCTCCTCTCCAGCAACAATATAAGAATTATTCATTATATTATATAAGATTCTATAGATCTATCCATAATAGGAAAAATATTTGTTTCATCCTAAGAGAAATATGAGTTTTGGCTAGATCAGATTAGTCATACCATATTAAATCCACCATATTGATTAGATCATCAAACGGTGAATTGACAAGGAGAAGGGAGCCAAATTTTCCTTAAAGGACCATTATGGTTCATTCTATATGAATTAGGGTTGGAAAAAGCAATGAAAATATAAAATTTGTTTTTAGGGGGGAGATAAGGTTTACCCTAATTAAAAATGAATCTAAATACCACAAAACAATTGGTGGCTCCATTAGCTAGCCAGTGGATGGCCCGCAGAAGACAGGTAGCTCTAGTTAGAGACTAGGGCTATTGACTTTTCCACCAACTAACCAGTAGAACCCAAGTGTTTCCTAGGATACTTCCTCCTCCAATGGCTAGCCAATGGCACCCCAAAAACATCAATGATATTGGTTAGTGTCCACACGTCTTTATGATTGTAATCCCCAATTTCTGAATTCCTCCAATACGTATTCAAATATGAAAGAAAGGTAAATGAGATGCATCAAAACTAAAGAAAAATATACCATTAAATTTGATCAAATTATAAATCTCCATCAATAATGACTTCTCATCCTTGAAAAGTGTCGTTGGAGTTATTTCTTGATTAAATGAATCTACTAAGATGGAACATCTGATTCCTACACCCAAGTCTCCTCCTGGATATGTCTATGCTACCATAAAACCTAAACAAGGGGAACTATATTTCCTTGTAACTCCTAGTATATAACATCATGGCTAAGGTACATATGAATTTTAATGTTTAATAGGTTTTACTTCTGGTTTTTAAAGTCTCAAAGGCCATCCGGGGATCTTATAAAAGACTTTGGTTGGTGCTGACTATAGGAACTAGTTCATGTCATGAATCATACATTCACAATTTTTATTATCCCTATGAAGAATACATGAATGTTTCATTTAGTATGTGAAAATCATTCAGTCTGTGAATCATATTCACATCATGAGATGGTCATTCAGGATTTTAATCTTATGTGACAACTTTTTCAGTTTACATGAAAACCCATAGATTCACATTATAATTCATTGATTCTCTATGTTAATAATCCTTTTCCAAGTGGTTTTAATGTAACACTTTCATAAATACTCTCTCATTCACCTTCCTTATCTCTCTCCAAAACTCTATTGATACTCTAGGTGATTTTGGATGAATCCAGGCCTTTTGGGATTCTCTAATTGGCGCATTTCTCTCTGGGTTGGTTGGTTTCTCCTATTTTAGCAAGCGTGATCATTATCTTCCCATATTATTTGCTTCTATGGGAGTTAAAAGTGGTGTTAGTTTGTTTTTGTAGTATCTATGATCATATGATGATGCTTCTCTAATCCCTTCAATATTTGTGTGTTTTTCTCTTCCAGAGGATGGATCATTTGCTTTGTGGTGCGATGCATGAGAATATTGAGATATTTGTTGATCTAAATTCTCTACTGGACATTTTTAAAATGAAATTTGATTCTATTATGTGATAATAAGTGTTAGGTCCTATTTCCATTGCTGTCTCTTTCTTTTCCTTTTACAGTGTGTGTAGATCAAGTCGTAGTTGGTAGGAAACCCAGGTTTGAGTTAGATAGTTTTTTCTCTTACCTATATTCTATAAAAAAAATTAATTTTCTTATTTTGTAAAAGGTTTTTTAAATGTATTTTCATGATCCTTTAATTGATTTATTTGTTTTCATAAAAATATTTTTGAGAAAAGATGTGTTTTCCCTCATTTTTTAAAAAAAGAATGTATTTTCAAAGGATTGTGAAATGAATTGTCAAATATTTTTAAGGAATTTTTTTATGAATACAGGTTTTTGTGAAGTTTTTTTTGAAATTTAATAATCCTTTTGAAATTTATTTGATATATTTTGAACATAGAACCCTTTGGTACTAATGTGGAAGGTGTAGTATTGGGCCTCATCCATTGGTATTTTAAAGGGATGAACTTGTTGGGGTGTTCTTCTACACCTAGATCATAGATTCATTAAATCTTAGACATTACTAAAATTATAGGGGGTTCACTTTAAAGGGTTTTCCTATTTCCCTATAATTTTATGTATGTGTTCTAGGGACATGAGTGTGCAGTAATCATTCATTGTTTATTGAGGTATGAGTGACCTAGATAGATGGATCTTTGTTATCCATAGGGGTGTTTACCATTGTTCTTTTTATTGTGTTATTTGGATTTATATAATGTTATATAGGCTTTGATAAATATAACCTGTTATTTAAAATAGGCTTTAAAACTATTTTACATTTTTTTAACTATGGAAAAAGGTGGAATGTTTTACCAGACAATTGATATAAAATTATTTAACTGGTTATCATGCCTTGTTTTCATTCAATATGATAATCCTAGGATTGTTGTATAGAGACTTGATTTATAACACCTAGGTGCGTTGATACTAATCTAATTTAGCTCACACCCCACACACTCTCTTGGTGGTGTGTAGACCTTGTATTGTCTTCGAATGTAGGAAAGTGCAAGGCATCGTATTGAGGTGGTCCAGTTTCGGTTTGTCGGGTTTGGGTAGTTTGTGGTGATATGGTGGAATATAGTCCACACATATCACAAGGAGTGGTTTTTTTTTGTTTGTTTACTTTTTAGTTTTTATTAGGTATGTACTTTGGGTTTTGATTTGGTGCCATTGGAACTCTTTGGTTATGTAATATCTCTTTTCTTGTTGTTATTTATGAAATTATAAATTCCATGTATCCTATTTCGGGGGGGTGAGATTGTTCCCTCTGATTGTTTTTCGATGCCCCATTGCTAGTCTCTATCCCATGGGGATCAAAATTTCCCTTTGGGTCTTGTGAGGATCCATATTATAGCCTTGTTATATTTTCATCTAGGTAGGGACATGTCATTATCACTCTAATACATGATCTGAAATGGATGTTTCACAAATGATGCATTAGGCACCCACTCAAAATCATTATTATCAACCACATGCATAGGATTAGCCTTGTTCTTCTGTGGATGAGACACATGAAAAAAATTATCCTTACCCTGATATTATTGAGAAATATCTAATCCTTAAGCCAATGTCCTGATGTATTCGATGTTCTTGAATGGTACCACAAACCACAACACATTTCTTTACTTTTTCAATTTTTGATGCCCCGACCGAGGTAAAACCCACAAGAAAATATAATCACCCATAGAAAACTCCAAAGGATATCACCTCTAGTAAGTATACAAACATTGCCTTCTCTAATCGGTTGCCAACTTCTTCTGAATTAACAAATCCTTCTCAAAGGCCTCCTACACCAAACACAACCTAATAATAGTTGACTCACCTACCTTATTTCAATGCAATGGTGAACGATAATTCCAAACATGGATAGCCTCAAAAAAATCCATATAGATCAAAGAATGGAAACTATTATAATACACAAACTCTACCAGGGATAAATGATCATAAAAAGGTCTACTAAAATCTACAATACAGGCCCTAAGCATATCATCTAAAATATGGATCATCCTTTTCAACTATCCATTTTTCTATGGAAAATACATCATACTTAGCTTTAATCGAGTCCCCATTTCCTTTTTTAATCCTTTCCAAAATCATGAAGTGAAACGAGCATCTTAATCAGATATTATGCTCATAGGTACTTCATACAGCTACACTATCTCTCACCCATGTAGTTTTCCTAACTCATACACTAAATGAGTCTCTCTATTCCAAAATAAATTTTCCACCTCTATTAGTTTATCAACTAAAAACTACATGGAATATAAAACTCTTAGGGACCTAGGTAGCCCTATAATAAGTTCCATACTTACCTCATCCTAATTCCACAGGATCATGGGAAGATTCTAAAGCATTCCACCTATTTTATTATGCATCGCCTCAATCCTCTAACAAGGAAGACAATAAGAAACTGTTGACCTCATCTGTTTTGATAATCCCAATTATGATTTCATATACTTTGATAATATCAATATAATGTTTTCCCTATATATTAATTCTTTCAATCTGTTATCAAGATGATAATAATATTAAAATGATCCATGAGATATGTTAATCCATTTCTTTCTATGTTTATATGAGTTATGAAGTTCTTCTAACCCCTTCGGATGTGTTTTGCATAAAACAGACAAGTGTTATAGCTACTGATATAGAGGTACCAGTACTCAGTCTACCGATAGACTTATTCTACCGATAGATAGAGTCACCAATACACTAAGGTCACTGATATAAACAGAGTTACCAGTAAGCAGACACAAAGTCTACCGACAGAACAGACGAGCTACTGATGTGCATGTCTACCAGTAGTTACCGATAGAGTAAGCCTACTAATACGAGTACTGAATCACAAACTAGAGCTACTGATATGAGGAATTCTACTGATAGAACCAGTCTACCGAGCTACCGACAAACAGACCAGAGCTACCGATAGACAGAAGTCTACCGATAGAGCCAGTTCACAAATAGTTACCGATACAAGTATAGTCATCGATATATCGAGCTACTGATAGAAGTTTGTTGATAGTGTATGTCTACAGACATGTTCAAACAGCTACCTATGGAGAAACAGCTACCGATAATAAGAGCTACCGATGGAACTAAATTTACCGGTATATGAGCTACCGATGCAAGTTCAAAAGATCTACTGATGGAAGGTTCTGCGACACAAAGTCCACTGTGCACGTCTACCAATAAATAGATACAAATGATTGACCAACCAGTAAAACTCTATACTCTTCATACTATTTTTTTTATTTAGCTAACGGTTACATTTGATGGTTTTAATGCAGTTAATGTAATTTAATGATTTCTGTTGCATGTCAGGGAACCGTACCTACTACCCATGCAAAAGGCGATTATTCTTTTCTATCGAAGCTGAAATCTATAAAGGGATGGAAAAAGAACACTGGAAATAATACACAGATATGGAACATAATAGGAACACACTGGATATATACAACAAGCATCAATGAACTAAGAAGATACACGAAGGGTGAAAGAGACAAGAGATGAACAGCATTCAAATGTGGATCATTTTTCACAAGTCTACCTTTGTACTCCAAGAGTTCTGGACATACATGAAGAAACTCATTATAGAGGAGAACACAAGCTGCATCTTGAGTGAATAACTACAACAAAAACTTCATACACTCAGGATGCTAAGCTGAACCAAGAACCCAAGAAGAAAACGACACTTTGTTTTCTGTGTAGAAACCATATAAGGACTCAGAAGCTTACCAGACAAATCAAACGAGTCCAGAGCTGCATTGCTGATCACTAAAGCATTTCTAAAATCAGTCATACTTATTTTTAGTGATTCTATCTTTACATTTTGAGCAGTGTGTGTACCCTGTTTATTTTACACACACACTGTCTCCTGATCAAAACTGGAGGATTCTTAAATCCTCACTCAAACTTCATTACCCTTTGTTTCCCACTGTGATTAGTGGTAGAGGTCGAGTAAGACCTGGACAGCCTGTGTGCTTTTGATTATTTTCCCACGTAGATTTGTGGTAGGGGTCTTTTGACCTGGATAGTAGTGTACTATTGTTTAACCTCGATCCAGGGTGTGGATCATTTTATTTAAATTGTTGAGAGGACTAAGTCCCGGCTTGAGACTGAACCTCTTGGTTAACTTTGTTGTGCTTTTATTTTAAGTCTATAAGTATACTATATATTTATTTCATATTCCTCTTCTTATTACTTTGAAATACAAAACTATTTTAAAGCTACTTTGATAGTTAAATTAGAAAGTTTTTATACTTATTGTAAACCATTAAGTTAGTTTTAAAAGATAATTTAATCTTCAGATTAAGTCAACTAAGACCTAATCAATCTTCGAGAAACTGATTGAACATTTACACTCTGTATAGATTCACTATAGTTTAACTTTGTTTCTAAGTTGGTGGATTTTAATAGAAATAATTTTAATAGAAATTTTTATTGGAACTCAATTAAACCCCCTCTTGAGTATCCACTCCGACCAACATTTGGTATCAGATGATTGTTTTTGTTTAAGGATTTTTGGAACACTCTATTTTTCAACTTTGATTTTAGTTGCATCATTAAAGATCTTAAATTTATGTTAGTTATAAATTTTATCTCTTGAAAACTATTTTCTAAAATATAGTTATGGATAATAAACTAGAGGGTGCTGCTACTAACCGGCCACCATTCTTCAATGGCACCAACTATACCCAGTGGAAACTGAAAATGATGATTCATTTAGAAAGCATGAGTTTTGATATTTGGACTGCTATAGAGTCTCAATATAAAATTCCAGAAACTGAAAGAACAACTTGGGATGAACCTACAAAGACTGCTTAAAATAATAATTGTAAATCTATGAATTCCATGTACTGTACTTTAGGAGATGAAGAGTTTAATAGAATTTAACCTTGTAAAACTGCTTATGAAATATGGTATAATTTGGGTGTTTCTCATGAAGGAACAACCAATGTTAAAGAAATTTATTTGAATACTTATAATATTAAATATGAAAATTTTAAAATGAAAACTGATGAACCTATTTCTGATATGTATCTCAGGTTTAATGAGATAGTCAATACAATGAGTTCACTTGGAAAAGTTGTTCCAGCTAAGGAACAAATTATGAGGATACTGAGATGTCTGCCAGAATGATGGTGGGGCACTTCTGTTTCAATCATAGAGTCATGTGACATTGGAGCACTACTTGTAAAAGAGATTATTAGTAAATTAATGATGTATGAGGAAGAACTCAAGGTGAATAAGGAGGAAGATGATGAACCTAAGAGAAAATTCGTAGCTTTCAAGTCTACTGCCTCTAAGATTAAAGACAAGGAGAAAAATGCAAATACCTACTGAGAGTTCAACCAGTAAAGATTCTGATTCTGATAGTGATACTAAGATGGCTCAAATATCCAGGAGATTCGAGAAGTTTTATAGGAAGAATAAATTCTTCAGGAAATCTAACTACAAACAAAAGTATGACAATAAGGGACATTAGAATAAGGACTGGAAAAATCCCAATAAAAGTGATGAAGTTGTCTGCTATGAGTGTAAAAAAAAAAGGACACATCAAGGATAATTGTCCAAAATTAAAAGTCAAAAATAAATATAATGATAAGGACAAGAAGTACAAGAAAGCTATGAAGTCTACCTGGAGTGCATCTGAGGACAACACAATTGAATCTTAAGTTTCTGATTCTGAGAAGAATCATACCAACATGTGTTTCATGACCAATACCTCTGAGGTACCTGTTTCCCCTGTACTAAATGATTATTATTCTGGAAATAATAGTGACTCAGACAATGATGAAAATATATCTAAATCTAACTTATTTGAATACTGTAATATGCTGGAAGAGACATGCAATGAACTTAAAGATAAATATAAATCATTAAAGAAATAGCATGCTCTTACTACTACTGTTAAAACCAAACTTACTATTGAAAAAGAGAAGAATGCTCAGCTGTTAAAGGAAAATACAGAATAGAAAATGTAAAATGAGCAACTTAGAAAAGACCTAGAGAATCTCACAAATGGAAAGGATACACTATCTCAAATTCTAGGAAAACAAGTAGCACCAAAATACACTACTGTAATAGGCTACAAACCTGGACAGAGACAGCTTATTATGAATAGATTTATTCCTAAATCTGGACAGAATACCGCTAGTTCAAGTTCTAAAAATTCTTATGATTCAACCAGTTATTCATATAGTTATAGATCAAATAAAGTTTATCTTTCAAAATATATTGATTCTGTAAATTATATGAGACCCATAAGACAAATATGGGTACCCAAAGCTTTTATTTCCAACCTTCTTGAACCCAAGAAGATCTGGGTACCAAAATAATTTCTTATCTAAATCTATTTTGTAGGAAACATGCTTAAAGAGTTCTCACAAGAAGTTATGGTACTTGGAAAGTGGTTGTTCAAGACATATGTCTAGATATTATTCATGTTTCAAGAGTTTAATAAAGGTTGATGGAGGCCATGTCACCTTTGGTGATAATTCTAAAGGAAAAATCATCAGCCTAGGCCAGATTGGTAACTCTAATTCAGTTTTAATTTCCAAATTTTTATTTGTTGATGGACTTAAGTATAACCTGTTAAGTATTTCTCAATTATGTGATGATGGTTTTAATTTCATGTTTGAAAATGATTCTTGCAATGTTTTTAATTCTAAAAATGTTTTAGTATTTTCTGCTTTAAGAAATGAAAATGTTTATGCAGTTGATTTAAATTCTTTAGCTAAACAAAATGTTACTTTCCTAAATTCTTTTCATAAAGAGTCTTGTCTTTGGCATAGAAGATTAGTACATTGCAAAATCTATTCACTTAGAAAACTAACTAGGAAGAACTTAGTTATAGACCTACCTAATATTTAATTCCCAAATGACAAAGTTTGTAATCCCTGTCAAAAGGGAAAGCAACACAAAGTTTCTTTTAAATCAAAGAAAGAAGTTTCAACTTCTCAACCTCTCGAGTTGGTTCACATGGACTTGTTTGGACCTTCAAGAGTTTCTAGTTTAAATGGGAAGAACTATGTATATGTTCTTTTAGATGACTTTTCTAGATATTCTTGGGTATACTTATTAGCTCACAAAAGTGAAGCTTGTTCTTACTTTGTTAAATACTCCAAATCTGTAGAAAATCATAGTGGACTTAAGATTAAAACCCTAAGAAGCGATCATGGTCGTGAGTTTGAAAATCAAGAGTTTGAATCTTATTGATCACACAATGGATATAGTCACAACATTTCTGCTCCTATAACACCTCAGCAGAATGGTGTAGTAGAAAGAAGGAATAGAACCCTTCAAGAAATAGCTTGAACCATGCTTAATGAATATAACCTGCCTATTTACTTTTGGGCTGAAGCTGTGAATACAGCTTGTTATATTATTAATAGAGTCTTAATTAGACCAGTTCTTAAGAAGACCCCATATAAGTTATAGAATAATAGAAAACCTAAAGTTAGTTACTTTAGAATCTTTGGCTGTAAAGTTTTTATTCTTAATACAAAAGATAATCTGGATAAGTTTGCTTCTAAGAGTGATGAAGGAATTTTTCTTGGTTATTCTTTAACTAGAAAATCCTAAAGAGTCTTTAATAAAAGAACCAAATGTGTGTAAGAATATGTTCACATAAAGTTTGATGAAATTGATCCACATGAGCCTAAAACCTCTCTTGAAAATCTTGAGGAAGACTTAAGTGTTCTGAACCTTAATGATAAATCTAAAGAACCTGCTGTAAAAACATCCAGTTTTGGACATATTCCAGAATCTGCTGCTATGGAACCCGAACCTTTAAATGAACCTGAAATTTCTAGTCCTACCTTTACTAGATCAACAAGGATTCTAAAGAATCATCCTTTGGATGATTTTGTTGGTAATCTTGATAGAGGGACACAAACTAGAGATTCTCTAAGAAATGAGGTTGAACATCAAGCCTTTCTTTCATAACTAGAACCTAAAAATGTCAATGATGCTATCAATGATGAATTTTGGGTAATGGCTATGCAAGAAGAGTTAAATCAATTTGAAAGAAACAAAGTCAGGGAATTAGTTGACAGACCTAAGGACACTTTAACAATATGCAATAAATGGTTTTTTAGAAACAAAGTTGACGAGTCTGGAAACATAGTTAGAAACAAAGCTATGCTAGTTGCACAAGGATATAGTCAAGAGGAAGGTATAGACTATGAGGAAACCTTTGTGCCTGTAGCCATATTATAAGCCATTAGGATCTTACTTGCCTATGCTGCTCATCTGAATTTCAAGTTATATCAAATGGATGTCAAAAGTTCTTTTCTAAATGGTATTATTGTTGAAGATGTCTTTTTTGAACAACCACCTGGATTTAATAATCCTCATTTTCCATATCAATTTTTTAATCTTTCTAAAGCTTTATATGGCTTAAAACAAGCTCCAAGACCTTGGTATGATAGACTTAGTAATTTTCTTATTTCAAAAATTTTTACTAAAGGGATTGTTGATCCAACTCTTTTTATTAAAAGAATATCTAAAGATGTTTTAATAGTAAAAATCTATGTTGGTGATATTATTTTTGGATCTTCTAAACATTCTTTATGTACTAATTTTTTAAAGAGTATGCAAAATGAATTTGAAATGAGTTTAATGGGAGAACTTAAATATTTTCTTGGATTTCAAGTGTTTCAAAATGAAAATGGTATTGTTTTGAATCAAAGTAAATATTCAAAGGATCTCTTAAAACGTTTTGGTTTGGATAGTATTAAGGAAATTGAAACTCATATGAGTACAGTTTTTAAATTGGATGCAGATGAAACTGGGAAACCTGTGGATCAAACCAATTACAGAGGTATGATTGGAAGCTTACTTTACCTTACTACTAGTCGACCAGATATTATGTTTAGTGTGTGTATGTGTGAAAGATTTCAAGCTAATACAAAAGAATCTCATTTACTTACTTTTAAAAAAAAATTTAAGTATCTTAAATATACTGTAAACTTTGGTGTATTTTACCCAAAAGGACAACCCTTTGAGTTAATGAGTTATTCAGATGCTGATTTTTCGGGTTGCAAGTTAGATAGAAAAATCACTTCTGGAACATGTCATTTATTGGGAAAGTCCTTAGTATCTTGGTGTAGTAAGGAGCAGAATTCTGTAGCATTATCCACTGCCGAAGCAGAGTACATAGCTACTGGTAGTTGTTGTACACAAATTCCATGGATGAAACACACTGTTTTGGACTATGGATATGACTTTAATCACGTGTCAATCAACTGTGACAATACTAGTGAAATAAATATCTCGAAGAACCCTGTGTCTCACTCTAGGACCAAACACATTGATGTAAGGCACCATTTCTTGAGAGATCATTACCAAAAGGGTGATATTACTCTTGAGTTTATAGGTACTGAACATCAATTAGCCGACATTTTCACTAAACATTTGAGTTCGGATAGGTTAAGTTACATTAGACATGGGTTAGGAATGTTTAACCTCAATCGGTAGTTGTTCTCACCGATGTGATGTTCTCACCGATGTGATATTCTCACCGATGTGATCTTCTCACCGATGTGATGTTCTCACCTATGTGATATTCTCACCGATGTGATATTCTCACCGATATGATCTACTCACCGATGTGATATGCTCACCGATGTGATATTCTCACCGATGTGATATTCTCACCGATGTGACATCCTCACCGATGTGAATCCTCACTGATGTAACCTCACTGATAGAGATTATCACAGATGTGTGCGCTGTTTTAAAACTTTTGTCTGCCGCCAGAATCTGAATCGTTTTTTCTTTATTTCATTTTATTTATTTATTTTATGATTCCTAAATGATAAAATTAAAGTCTGAGATACTTCTAAATCCACCTAGCCTCAAACCTTAACCCTCGAATGTTAGCTCCCAAATCCTTAGAGAACCCTAAATCCTTCAAACGAGCGATGGCAAAAACCAAACTTCCTACCGTCAGAGATGACTCTATTGAGCTAGAAAAAAAGAAGCAGAAGACCGATCAAAAGCAAGTGGTAGTTGTAGTGTTGCTAGAACTAGGTCGGGGAGGTGACAAGTGAATCCTCATCTGCAAAATCGAGTTATTGTGATTAAAAAGGAACCGTGTGTAGAATGGATACTGCCTAGCAGGTCCTTAGTGCTTAAAGTTCTTGAAGATCAAAAATGGGTAGAGTGTTTTTCGAACAACAATGGTCCTTATTTTCCAAAATTAGTGAAATAGTTTTAGGATTTTGTAACCTTTGAAGAATCGGAGAATGAAAATTGAGTAACCTCTTGTGTGAATGGAAAAAATATGTCGTTTTCATCTATTGAATGGGCTGAGTGCTTGAAAGTTCCACATTAAGGAGTATCTGGATATGTCGTGAGAGCCATGCCACCTACCAATGATATTTTTGACTATGAGACTTCTTTGGAAGATTTGACTGGTGATGGAAGTCAAAGACAAGTAGTTGCAGCCGAAATGGATGGAAAGAACAGATTTTTGTTCAAATTTGTTCAACATGTCTTAATAACGAGGAGATGAGACTTTTCCAATTTGAGATATTAGGATATATATCTCCTGCACCTCTTAAGACATTTTGTAAATGTGAATTTGTGCAGATTTCTGATGCTTCAGATGGAAGATATGACAAGGTCGAAATCAAAGACAAATGCCCTATTCTTTGCTAATTTAATCTCTGTGATGATCAAGGTAAAAGGGGTTTCTGTGTCTCAAGATGAGACAGTGGTAGTTAAGAATAACTTCCGTATCAAAACTACAGTTTGTAAGTACATGAAAATAAATTGAAACCCTTGGAGAGGATAATGGGTTAGTGATGACCAGAGGGTGTATGACAAGTTTAATCCTTTGAATCATCCATCAAGACCAAAGGATGTGAGGGATCCAGGTCTGGGACCTGATTAATAGGAGCCAGAATACAGTGATGATTCAGAAGAGGAATATTCCTCTACTGCTGATGAAGGAGGAGACCCTGACTTGCCTCCTAGTCCAGCTCCTGAAAATCTTGATCAACAGAAATCAGATAAGGAAGAAGCTGCTTTAGAGGCTGTTGAGGAGGATGGTGTAGAAAATGAAGAAGATGTTCATGAGAGTGAAGCATCTCTGTTAGCTGATTTGAGCCTTATTCCAGTGATTGGACAATCTTTAGTACCTACTGAGGAAGCAAATGAGATTGACATACCCTTACCTAATCCAGAATACCCTCCTGCTACTGAAGTGATGGAATTGATAGTGGAAGATTCTCCTTAGGATGAAAGACCTACTGAGAATACTGCTGAGAATGTTGCTGAGACTGCTGTTATCCTAATTGAGGATTCACCAGTTGAGGGGGAGCATCAATCTAATCTAGGAAGTGTTACAGTGGCTGTCGGATTTAATGATTGGGTAGAAGACCATGGTTTTGTAGTTTGTGGTTTAGACTATCCAGATTTAGATAATGAAGAATCTCTAAATAGACCAAAAATTGTTTATGATGTTGAATCTGAATTGTTGCCTGAAGATGTGGTTAGAGTACATGACCTGGATAAGCTGAAGAAAAACCTTAAGGAAAGGTTTGTGGAAGAGGTAAAGAAAATGGAAGTTTCTATGGTGTCTTCAATTCAATCAGTTGTGACTGACTCTGTGGTCATTTTATTCTCTGAAATAACATCTGTAGCAGTATCACCTACTGATTTGGTTACCAAGGCTGATATGGATATCATAAAAGATGATCTAAAAGAATCTTTTAGTGCCTCAGTCGCTGAGATGAAGCAGAGTTTTGCTGAAGAAATGATTATGTTAGAAAGATCTTTTGAACTATCTCTTTCCTATAATTTATCAACTTTTATGGGAGAAATAGTTGAAGACGTTAAGGAATGTCAGGATCAAGTTTCTATACTTGAAGCAGATCTTGAAGATCTAAAGGAATCTGTTGTTTCTTTAGACTCTTACATGATCTCAAAATCCCAAGCAGATAAGGACTTAGCTTATGTGAAGAGTGATGTAAGCCAGATGGTTTCAGTATTTGAAGGTTTCAAAACCTCTATGAAAGATCATATTACAATCCAAGATTCCCAAGTTCAAAATCATATTAGTGTTTTGACCAAAATCTTCAAAGATACTATATCTTTCTCTGTTGGTTCTCTTGCATCTAAACCTTCGATGGATTTGAATCATTTTAGAGCTGTGGTGAAGGAGGAGCTTGGTTCTGCCTCAACTAGTGGCTCATGGACTCATCTAAGATGAGAATAGTTGTTCTTTCTACCAGAGATTCAGCCAGAGAAATTATGAAGATAGTCCAAGACTACATGAGATAAGCCGCTACCTCTCAAAAATAATTAAAAGAAAAGGTGGACTCATATTTCTCCAAAATTTACACAAAGAACCAAATGTCCATTCATTTCAAGCTTCTGATTGAGAATATGAAACTGCATCCTGTCAATCAAGCCTTCATAGAACAAGTTAGCAAGCTTAGAGAATTGACTCCAGCATTGGACAAGTTTATGGAGAACAAGGATGACTTTATATTCGCTACGGAAAGAGGAGGAGGAATCATTATGGATTTCAGAAATATGTTGCTTCCTTTTCTAAATGTTAATGATAGGCTAGTAATTGTCCCTCCTGCTTTTCCTGCCTCTTCCTCTACTGCTTCTCCAATTCAGATGACTCATGTCCAAGCAATTCGAAGCCTCACGCCTATGATCACACAAAGGACTACTCAATACAGGCCAGGCACAGTGTCAGTTTCTCAGCCTCCTGTGGTCATTTCCGGAATTCCTAATCCTTCACCAGAATCATCACCACCTGAATCATCTTCTAACCGCAAGGAAATATCTCACGTTGAGGATGTGGATTGATCATGTGGCTGGACTGTTTGATAGGAATCCTATGAATTTTGTTTTCTATCTTTGTACCTTTTTGTAACATTTAATACAAGTGATTTTCTTCTATTCCTATTGTTCCACTTCTCTTTGTTATTTCCCAGTTTTTGATTATCACAAAGGGGGAAAAATATTTTACAGGGGTAGAAATATTCACCCAGAGGGAGAGATATTAATGAAAGGGGGAGAAATTTTATCTAAGAGCTATCATGCCTTTCCCCTTTGATACCTCTGAATTTTATCTTCTAATACTAGTGCCTTTACTCTCATCCTCTGATATCATTTCATTTAGTTCTCTGATACCACTAAATTTTACCTCTGATATCATGGTGTTTTCTTTTATCTAAAATAAATTTAATTATATCTCTAATAAATTATGTTTTATAACATACTATTTTCTCTGGGAAAATTGAGTTTAATTATATATCCTCTGATACAAATTTCTTTTAAAAAATAATTATATCATAAGTTGTGATTATCAAAAAGGGTGAGATTGTTGACCACACTTGTTTTGATAATCCCAATTATGCTTTCATATACTTTGATAATCTCAATCTAATGTTTTTCCTATATATTAATTCTTTCAATATGTGATCAAGATAATAATAATATTAAAATGATCCCTAAGATATGTTAATCCATGTCTATCTATGTTTATATGAGTTATGAAGTTCTCCTAACCTATTCGGATGTGTTTTGCATAAAACAAACAAGTGTTATAGCTACTGATATAGAGCTATCGGTACTCATTCTACCGATAGATAGAGTCACCGATACACTAAGGTCACTGATATAAACAGAGTTACCGGTAAGTAGACACAAAGTCTACCGACAGAACAGATGTGCTATTGATGTGCATGTCTACCAGTAGTTACCGATAGAGTAAGCCTACTGATATGAGTACTGAATCACAAACCAGAGCTACAGATATGAGGAAGTCTGCGGATAAAAATAGTCTACTAAGCTACCGAAAAACAGACCAGAGTTACCGATAGGCAGAAGTCTACCAATAGAGCCAGTTCACAGATAGTTACCGATACAAGTATAGTCACCGATATATCGAGCTACCGATAGAAGTCTGTTGATAGTGTAAGTCTATAGAAACTTGCAAACAGCTATCGATGGAGCAACATCTACCGATAACAAGAGCTACCAATGGAACTAAATTCATCGGTATATGAGCTACCGATCTAAGTTCAAAAGAGCTACCGATGGAAGGTTCTGCGACACAAAGTCAACTGTGTACGTCTACCAATAAACGACTACAAATGATTGACCAACTAGTCAAACCCTATACTATTCATACTATTTATTTATTTAGATAATGGTAACATTTGATGGTTTTCAGGTAGTTAATGTTATTTAATGATTTCTGTTGCATGTCAGGGAACCGTACCTAGTACCCATGAAAAAAGGCGATTATTCTTTTCTGCCAAAGCTGAAAGCTATAAAAGGATGGAAAGAGAAAACTATAAATAATACACAGATATTCAACACAAGAGGAACACACTGGATATATACAACAAGAATCAATGAACTAAGAAGATACAGGAATGCTGAAAGAGACAAGAGCTGAACAACATTCAAACGTGGATCATTTTTCACAAGTCTACCTTCATACTCCAAGAGTTCTGGACATACTAGAAGAAACTCATTCTAGAGGAGAACACAAGCTGCATCTTGAGTGAAGAACTACAACAAACACTTCATATACTCAGCCTACTAAGATGAACCAAGAACCCAAGAAGAAAACAACACTCTGTTTTTTGAGCAGAAACCAGAGAAGGACTCTGAAGCTTACCAGACAAATCAAATGAGTCCAGAGCTGCACTACTGATCACTAAAGCATTTATAAACTCAATCATACTTATCTTTAGTGATTCTATCTTTACATTTTGAGCAGTGTGTATACCCTGTTTATTTTACACACACACTGTCTCCTGAGAAAAACTGGAGGATTCTTAAATCCTCACTCAAACTTCATTACCCTTTGTTTCCCACTGTGGATAGTGGTAGAGGTCGAGTAAGACCTGGACAGCATGTGTGCTGTCGTTTGTTTTTCCCATGTAGAACTGTGGTAGAGGTCTTTGGACCTGGACGGTAGTGTACTGTTGTTAACCCCGGTCCAGGGTGTGGATCAATTTATATAAATTATTGAGAGGACTAAGTCCCGGCTTGAGACTGAACCTTTTAGTTAACTTTCCTGTTCATTTTAATTTAAGTCAATAGTATACTATATATTTATTTCATATTTCGCTGCTTATTACTTTGAAATACAAAACTATTTTAAAGCTACTTTGATAGTTAAATTAGCAAGTGCTTATACTTTTTGTAAACCAGTATATTAGTTTCAATAGTTAATTTAATCTTCAGATTAAGTCAATTGAGACCTAATCAATCTTTGGGAAACTGATTGAACATTTACACTCTGTATAGATTCACTACAGTTTAACTTTGTTTTTAAATTGGGGGATTTTAATAGAAATAATTTAAACCATTTTACTATTGTTTACCCCGGTCCAGGTTTGTATCCTATTCCAGTAGTGTATTTTGGTGCTACTTGCTTTCCTAGAATTTGAGTTAGTGAATCCTTTCCATTTTTGAACTTCTCTAGGTCTTTTATAAGTTTCTAATTTGACATTTTCAGTTCTTTATTTTCCTTTAACAGTTGAACATTCTTCTCTTTTTCAAAAGTAAGTTCGGTTTTAACAGTAGTAGTGAGAGCATGTTGTTTCTTTAATGATTTATATTTATCTTTAAGTTCATTTCATGTCTCTTACAGCATATTACAGTATTCAAATAATTCATCTTTAGACATATTTTCATCATTGTATGAGTCACTGTTATTTCCAGAATAATAATCATTTAGTACAGGGGAAACAGGTACCTCAGAGGTATTGGTCATGAAACACATGTTGGCATGATTCTTCTCAGAATCAGAAACTTCAGATTCACTTGTGATGTCCTCAGATGTACTCCAGGTAGCCTTCATAGCTTTCTTTTACTTCTTGTCCTTATAATCATATTTCTTTTTTACTTTTAATTTTGGACAATCATCCTTGATGTGTCCTTTCCTTTTACACTCATAGAAGATATCTTCATCACTTTTATCTGGCTTTTTTCAGTCCTTCCAATGTCCCTTATTGTCATACTTTCCTTTGTAGTTAGATTTACTGAAGAATTTCTTCTTCCTATAAAACTTCTTGAATCTCCTGGATATTTGATCCATCTCAACATCACTATCAGAATCAGAATCTTCATTGGTTGAACTCTCAGTAGGTATTTTCATTTTCTCCTTGTCTTTACTCTTAGAGGCAGTAGAATTAAAAGATACGGATTTTCTCTTAGGCTCATCATCTTCCTCTTATTCACCTTGAGTTCTTCCTCATACATCATTAATTTACCAATAAGATCTTTTACAGGAAGTGCTCCAATGTCACATGACTCTCTGATTGAAACAGAAGTGCCCCTCCATCATTCTGGCAGACATCTCAGTATCCTCATAATTTGTTCCTTAGCTGGAACAGCTTTTCTAAGTGAACTCATTGTATTGACTATCTCATTAAACCTGAGATACATATCAGAAATAGGTTCATCATTTTTCATTTTAAAATTTTCATATTTAATAGTATAAGTATTCAAACGCATTTCTTTAACATTGGTTGTTCCTTCCTGAGAAACACCCAAAGTATCCCATATTTCATAAGCAATTTTGCAAGCAGAAATTCTATTAAACTCTTAATATCCTAAAGCACAGTACAGGGAATTTGTAGATTTAAAATTATTATTGTAATTAGTCTTTGTAGGTTCATCCCAAGTTGTTCTTTTAGTTTCTGTAATTTTATATTGAGACTCTATAGTAGTCCAAATATCAAAACCCATGATTTCTAAATGAATCTTCATTTTCAGTTTCCACTGGGCATGGTTGGTGCCATTGAAGAAAGGTGTCTGGTTAGTAGCATCACCCTCTAGTCTATTATCCATATCTAGATTTTATAAAATAGTTTTAAAGAGATAAAATTTATAACTAACAGAAATTTAAGATCTTTAAATATGCAACTAAAATCACAGTTGAAAAACAGAGTGTTCCAAAAATCCTTAAACAAAAACAATCATCTGATACCAAATGTTGGTCAGAGTGGATACTCAAGAGGGGGGTGAATTGATTTCTAATAGAAACAAATCCTAAAATTTCCCTCTTTACACCCATCTACTAAAAACAACATTTTATATCATGGTACATCCTAGTTGATCATGGGTGCACTATCCACTACGATGAATGAAAGTATCTCATTAGTTATTCCCTCATAGAAGTAGGAACAACTACCATATCATGAATGTATATAACATCATCCACATCCAAATATCATTATAGAACTGGGTTTTACCCCACCAACCATTCATGAATCACAAGTCTTGAAGGATTAAACTCTTGAATATCTTCCATTCATTCTATCATGGTAGAATTGTTTACTAAGGGAGTGCGGGTCATTGTCCCTTATTCCTCAAATACACCAATAAAACAATCCCCCAACAAGATCATCAAATTCCACTCTTATTCTAATGATAAATCTCTAACATCATGTATCTTTATACTGATATAAACCATAACAACATTTCCTTTCACTAGTTATTAATCTATCTTGAAGTCAAATGTCTTCTGGTAATCAACCCAACACCTCTACCAAATGTTCACATATCACTTAGAAAAGATATACTGTAAGATATTATGGTCTGTATAAATAATTAATATCCCAATAAAAATAGAGTTTCATAAACATTATAAGGCATAAACACCTATAGCTAACTTCAAACCTTTTGTAGGGTAGTTGGTTCATGGGATTGTAGCTGACAAGACACATAAGAAAACACCTAATCTCTTTACATCAACATAAATCCTAATAAAACACCTAATGAATCATAATAAACTACATAATTATGATGAACCCCTCCCACCAATGGTTCCCCTTTTATACCATAAATGAAGGAAGATAGATAATGACCCCCAATTCCCACCTTTAGTAGGCCCCGTATTGGTGACTTGCACCAAGCATATAAAAATCACACATATCAATGAAATTACTACCGATAATAAATATAGTATCAGGAGATATGATACCAACTAACAAATAAATCCATCACATAATATAAAATAGAAATTTCAAACCATCCCATGATGCATGAACAATGTAAAAGGAATACAAATAAAGGACTTCAAGTAAGGTACCAAAAGATGATCCTATAATAGTGACTCAATAGCGGGTCAAATACCCAAGCTCAAATGACCAAACCAGTCTATAAAATCCTCCATGAAAACTAAAAATTGGTTTTCATATAAATAAGGAGAGAATTACATGTATACAAAATAGGATCATACCCAAGGTCTCTAGTCCACATGTGAAAATAGAATACTAATACACCAGTGAGAAACAATTGAACCAATATGCACCTAAATAGGCCATATATCTAATAACATACATACCATGGAAGACCCCCAAATAATGTACCCAATTTTAATAACATTATATCAAAATAATTTATAAGCAATGGAACCCCACAACCACTCCCTCTCAAAGTTTACACTCTCACACCCCAACGTCATACATCTTATGCTCTCATCCCTTCCAACCATATCAAATCACATAGCTATCTATCTCTGATGTGGGTCAGGAAGCATCCCTTCCTACCCCACCATCACAAGGTATAGAATATTGTATTTTCATCAGTAACATTCCACACATCATATACTTTTCACACTTTCACATCTCATATCTCGAGTAGTAGGGTGTCATGCATGTGAAAGAAATAAATCTTACCATATCCTCCTACTACAAATAACACCCCAAAATAAACCCCATTATCATAATCACTAGGTGATCAACAATAACAACCCGTCATCACTAGGTGATATCCAACACCAACTCATCATCATCACTACCACATAAGGGAGAGGGGTTAGTCATCCATCTGATTCTCCAGCATCCTAGATGTTGGGGAAACACCTAAAACACAAATAAATTGGGCATTCGTGAGGTTATCAAACACATGTGGGCCACATATAGAAATAATATCAAACACATGATAAGTATATAACACACAAGACTAGCCTATGGGTTAATAGAAATAGAACCAACATGTCTCTCGATATTATTACAGAGTCTCACAACAATCACCACTATTTGATGCCACTACGAATCCAAAACACCACAGAACTACTACACACTAGCCACGTAATCCAACATTAAAATCACAAGTTGTACCATTTCATCATTATTGATTTTCCACTAAATCCTATTTAATATCCCATTTAATTTCATATTTTATATCCCATTCATTTATCATTCAATTAATTTAATCTAATTACCACATATCAATTTTATCCATTGATTATTTAATCCAGCCCCTGATATTTTAGTTTCACCATTTCAAATTCATTCCATGACTAACCAGGGATCTAATGCAACACACCACGCCATAGTTTATCCACCCCAAATCACCAATTCCACATTTCAACATTTACCAAACCATCACAAAAAACAAAACCAAATCACTACAAAAACCACAAAAAACAAACTCGCCAATCAATAATTTCACATAAACCTTCATCACTCCCCACTCAAAACAAACATAGCCTTGTTTTCACCACATTCCTCCTCAGACTTGATCCCCACCATCACCAGAAAAAAAATCCCCACAAGATCCCCACACATCACACATGAAAACACAACAAGCACATAAACACATAGCATCATGTCTCATCTTTCACATCTACAAAAATTTACATCCAAGGGCTTTCATATCATCATGTAGTCTTTAGAATGGGTATTATCACACAAATCTAGACTTACTTGGGAAACTAGTTCATTAGCCATATATAATTGATTAAAAAAATTCATGTATGGAGAGCTTAATCAAATAATGCAATTAGGTTTTGAACGATCACATAAATTGTATCACAAACAATGCTCCCAAAAAACACGATTTTTAATATAGAAACATGCATGGATAACCCTTTAAGAAATATCAAAAAAAAATTAAATCATTATGATAACTCTAATCCCCCTAAATTTTATACTAATACAATTATTTATGTGATTATTTCAACTAATAAAATCCACCCAAAAAAAGATAAAATTATAAAATTTCAAAAAACAAATACACATAAAATAAGGTGATATTGAGGATACCCTACCTCAAATAAATCATTCCAATTCAATTAACAAGAAAACATAAGAGGAAGACAGCCACCAAGAACCAAAATGAAAGAAAGCACCTAGATAAACCTATAACACAACATCCCCATCAATATCCATCCATAACACTACCCAAACCATCCATCTTCTTAGCCAAGGATTCCCTGGAATGAAGAATAGGGAAAGAAACATGGTAAGAAAGAATAAAACTCACTTAAAATTGCTAATTTATGATCTCCAGATGCCAAGGATCAAGGCCCGCAAGAAGGGAGTGAATTCCCTGTTGAAAACTCACTTCGTTATCCCAAGGGTTGAGAGATAAGTTGGAAGGATTAAGATATTGAATGGGGTTGAGAAATTTATATGAAAGTATTTAATTAAAAGATAAAATTGCATCACCGCATATTGTGATGCAAAGGAGCGGACATAACAAAACCTTATGGCGTAAAGGAAGAGTCCACAATGTAATGGGGCTGGTAAAAACCACACCCACGAAACAAGAAAGGGACCATGATATAGTCACTATAAAATTGATTTATGGACACAATGCAAAGGAAACACCACATCATACAATTCTAAAACCAAATAAAAAGGTGGCGCTGCAAACCAGCTCGAGGCATAGTAACCCTATAATCAATAGAACCACCAAAACTCATCTCTCATTGTCTCTATGATGGTTCCTCCTCACTATATTGTAAATATTTTGAAATTGGATGAACTGCTAAAACTCCACTTCCCTAGGATCCAATATGTATCCAACCTCTCTATGCCACTATACCAACCTCTAACAGACCTCTATGATATTATACTATTTTCCACACTATAAAAAACCCATCAACAATGAAATATAATCCTCCATGGTGAAAAATCCTTCCCAATTGAAATTTCATATAAAAATCATCAATCCACTCCTAAACAGTAATGGAAAATCCTCCATACAATACCATAATTTGAAATTTCACAAGGTAACAGGTTGAAAATTTCATACCATTACATTAGATACCTATCAAAAAAATATCATCATCAAGAATCAAAACCAAAACCATCAAAAGAAATGGGAAGTTATCTGAAAACCCACCCTTTGAGGTGCCTCTCAGGTATTTCATCACAAATGAAACACTACCACCATCCAACCACGCCAACAAGAGTGGAAAAACACATCACATAAACTTAAAAATTTCAATAATAACATCATAAAAAAACAATAAACACTAAAAATAATTCAAAGAAAATCAGGGTACTAGGAAATCATTTCTGTCTCACACTCCCATGTACTCTCCTCTATGTCCCCATTCCTACCAAACACACAAAAAAATGTGTCTTTTATACATAACCTTCACTTTATAATCTGTGAACTATACTAGTTTCTCTAAAAATGTCCAATTGTCCCTATTATCCAAATCTCCCTAGATGATTTAATGGCAGTCATTGTGATTATACCAACGGATTTGGTACATGTGGAAGATACCATGGATATTTACTAATCATCATGTGAGTTCCAACCAATAATACACTATCCCAACGCACTCCAATGCCTCAAAAGGATCAATGAACCAATTAGAAATCTTACTCCCCCGACCCAACCTTTGATTCCCTTATGAGAGGAAACCCTCAACAACACATGATCACCAACCTCGAACTCTAATGGAATCCTATTAAAATCAACATAGGCCTTATAGTTGTCATGCTCCACCTTAAACCACTCCCAAGCCACGTGGATCTTCTCTGTTGTGCTCTACACCACATCAAGAACAAGAACTATCAACTACCCAACCTCGGTCTAGAAAAATGGAAAATGAAATGACCATCCATACAACACCTAAAATAGATCCATTCCAATAGATGAATGGTATATATTATTATTATATAACTCAACCAATGGAAGTTATTCAACCCATGATCTACTAATGTCTATAACACAATCCCACAACATTTCCTCTAGTTGTTGGATATTCCAATCTATATGCTAATGTTCCCGGGGGTGAAAATTTGTACTAAGGTACAACAGGGATCCAAAATCATGTTGTGATACTCTCCAAACCTAGGAGGTAAACCTAGGATCCGGATAAAAAATGACATTTTTTGGTACCCCATGGAGCCTAACCACATCATCAACATAATTTCACACTATAACATTCATGGTACTAAACTCCGAATTTCTAGGAAATGAATCACCTTCATTAGACAGTTCGTGATAACCCAAACAACATAAAATCCTCCCTAGTCCCGAGGTATCCTAGTGATGAAATCCATTTAAATTTACCCCCACTTCAACTCAGGTACATACAGTGGATGCAACAAGACTCTAGTAACAGGATTCTTGTATTTCTTCTTCTGAAAAATCATACACCACACCATGAACTACACCACCGACCTCTTCATATCAAGCTACTAAAGCTACCTCTTAAATCCATAATATATGTTAGACATTCTCGGATTTACCTATAAGGGTGTGTTATGAAACTTATGGAGGAATCCCTCACACGTTTCTAACTGAAATAACGGCCCCCCAAGAAAAATTATCTAGTTTTAACTATCCTCTAACCACCCCTCTAGAGAATCACCATAGCCAAAATGGCCTCAAATCACCTCCACCTATGAGTTTCTGTACAAATAATCCCACACCTACCACATCAAAGATTATTTCAGAGTCATTTGATAAAGATAATATATTATACTTACTTCTTTTGTGTCTAGATGCACTATAATAAGCTCTTACATCCCTCTACAAACATCATCAGACTACCGAACGATATCTCTGCATGAATTAATTATCAGTGAATCAGCTACAAGGTTTCATTTACTTGGGGTTTATGAGATATCTAAATCATAATCTGGGATAAACTCCATCCATATCCACTATCAAAGAATTTTATCTCCCTGATAGAATATGTACTCTAATTTATTTTAATCTATAAAGACCATAAATTTCTTTCCAATGAGGTAATTTCACCATAGATTTTTGGAAAATACTATAGCTTCCAAATCAGGATCATGGGTGTCATAGTTACACTCATGGGGATGAAATTTCTTAGGCCCATAAGAGATCTCTATCATTTTTAGTCTCAAGAGACATCATGAACCAAGGCAATAAGTGTCACAAAACACCTATAACTTCACCCCCTCCTAGGGAAACTGGAGCACTGACACACTAATAAACCTCTATTTTAGGTAGTTTAAATCTACTTGACACAAATTAGTGAAAATGAAAGACCATCCCTTCCTAGTCAAAGATGTTAATAGGGCTACAATCTGGTAGAAATCATGCAAAAACCTCCAGTAATTACACATGACAGTTGTGATCCTCTACGACATTATTAAGTACTTATCAGTAAATAATAGTCTCTGCCTTTGATGGGTCTATGTTCACACCCTTACAGAACACCATGTACCCAAGGAAATGAACTTCTCACATCCAAAAATTTATACTTTGAAATATTTCCATATATTTGATGGTTTCAGAGAACCTATAGGGAAACTATGGGATACATGGAATTATCCTCTTATGACCTTGAGTAGATAAGGATGTATTTTATAAACATGACCATGAAGTGGTCCATGAACTCAAGGATTGTATATTTAATGAGTCCCATAAATACTACTAGTTCATTCGTAATTTCTAACAACATGACCATAAACATGAAGTTCCCATACCTAAATTTGAAGTTAGTCTTCAAAATATATTTATCCTTTACCATCATCTGATGGTATACAGACTATATATTGATCTTTGAAAACTAGTCTGATCACTTCAATTGATTAAATAGGTCATCAATCCTTAAAAAAGGAAATGGTTCTTAACCATTACTTGATTCAACCTTTGTTATTATATGAATAACCTCAAACTACCATCTACCTTCGTTTAAAACAATAGTAAAACATAAAAAGGGGATACATTGGGTAGAATGAATCCCCTCTACATCAAATCATCAATTTAATGTCTCAAATCATGAAGATCCATGGGTGATTATTGATAGAGAGACACCCAAATTAGAGAAGTGCCTGGTTGCAACTCTATCCCAAACTTGATGTCATGTTGAGAGGGAAGTGTCATAAACTCATTTGATATTACATCAATAAAATCCTCCTTAACAATATAAATATCATCCACCTAATCCTCCATTTATATCTATTTTAACTAATAAAGGATGGCCTCTACTCTCCTCCCGCTTATCTGGTAACACTGCTCACCAACGTACACCACCTGCTACCCTACCGTAGCAAAAATGAAACTCTCCTAAAAAAATAACGCATGATTTCACAAACAAAATAAATCCACTACCTATTGATATTGATATTATATGGTTGTATATATAATAAGAATAAATCCCACATTGACTTATGGTGTCATGTTCCCAACCTACATCCCTGATACACATCAAACAGGGCAGCCTGACCTCCAAGTAGTATGGATAACACCAAGGGAACTAGAAGCCTCTCCACCTCCAATAAAAAAATTGTGGAACAAATAAGGAGAAACAAATGATTGGTAGGAACTAGAATAAAATAGATATAAAACTAGTGTATATGATAAATTGACCACACCACGAATAACCTCTGGTCTTACTAGCACTAGAACCTCCATCAGGTGCATTTTCCCATTCCTAAGACCCTTACCTCACTTTTGAGGTCCTCTATAGGAATGCTTAGGACTAGAAAATTGAGGATGAGGACTATAATAGGGTTTACCTCTACAAACTCCATCTCCCTTATTTTGAGAAAACGCTGGAAAACTCTACTGCTGCCATGGTTGGAGAGGGGACTGGCCACCAAAACCAAGCCAACCTCCCTAACCATTTAGGAACTTAGAATAATATGGACCATTATCCCCACATGAATATAATGCAAAACGTAATCCCCTATAATATTCTTATGAACCAATGAACCAGAAAAAGCATGAAGAAGTTGTTGTGATCAACTCTCTTATGATTGGAACCTCAACTACCATGAAATCCATGATCTTTGGACTGAATCTCTACTCCTTAAGAATCCCATTTGATCTAATTCTTGGGGATCCCCTCCGAAATATTGGATCTTCTTGATCACAATAACTTTCATATGTACCACCAAGTACATATAAAGTGTAAATGGTGTGACTAAATATATGATCTCAAGGAATAGTTTCTCCTCTTGATGTCAATCTCTAGACTCCTCATCTAGGAAGAGGTTAGGATCGAAGTGTAAAAGGTCTCTAAAAAAATCATGATCCCCCACATGCTCAGGTTCCCTTTCTAAAGGGATAGAATCTCCAGCCTCTTTTCTTACTTCATCATCAATGATAGTAAATCCAAGATAAAATCCCCTTCAAAGTTATCCCACAAAAACGTTTCCTCCCTCTGGACACTAAGATACAACATCCAACACTGATGCAACACCCTCACATCTGACTAACCATCATTTAAAAATAGAACTTAGCCCATAGCTGAATCAAACCAAAGGAAATATCCAGAACTTCCAGAAAATTCTCCATATCTATGTTGGATATTCTCCCCTCAAACTTTGTTGTACTCTACTATTGAAAAAATACAAGTCCTTATGCCATGTCTCATCCTCCTATCTCGAATCGACCCTCTAAAATCAACTTGATTAGATTAATTGAGCTCCACTTCCTAGGATACATGCATATAACGACCAAGATCCATTCTTGAAAACACAAGGGTTTCCCTAATAATGAAATCATAGAACTTCATGATTTATTTATTTAAATTTATTTTAACTTCTCAAAACCACCCCTCCCAATCATGAACATAAATAATAATTATGTGTGAAACTTTCCAATATCTCTACCTTAAAAGTGGAACCAATTCACTTGGTCACTCGATATGCACAAATTCCTTACATGAGATCATGGGGGGCTAAAATCATGTTTCATGGCTGGTCTCCCTAGTATATATCATGCAAAAAATTCTACATATGTCATTTCCTTACCAAAACATGATATCATCATAAATTCCTAACTCCAAGATCTATCATATCTCTCACCCTAACTCACTAATTACACTCTATCATGACCTTATCCCTATAATTATTCCGCTCTTGGGCCAATAATTAATGAAGAGAGATAATCACCCCCATGTCCCACCATCAGTATGCCCCAGGTTGGTGACAAGCACCGAGTATATAAAAATCACATATATCAAAGCTATTACCCTCAATAATAAATATAGGATCACAGATAGGATATCAAAAACCAAAAAATTTCATGACATTATATAAAATAGAAAATTAAAACCACCGAATAATTCATAAACAATGTTAAATGAATAAAAATAAAGGTCTCCAAGTAATTCACCAAAATATAGTCTTATGGTAGTGACTTGATAGTAGCTTCAATACCCAAGATAAAAATGCCTAGATTGGTCCCTAAATTACAATTGGAAACTCAAAAATAGTTTTTTTATATGTAGGGTGACCAAAACATGTATACTTAGTAGGGTCATACCCAAGGTCTCTCATAAAATTTTGAAAAGAGAATTATAATACACCAGTGAATAAAGAGTAGAAAAAAATGCACCAAAAAGGGTCACCTATATAATATCAACCTCACTATGGAACACTCACTAAATAATGCATCCATGTATAATAAAAAATCATCAAAATAATATGTAAGAAAATTCACCCCACAGCCACTCCCCTACTAATTTTCTTCTCTCACACCCCAACATGAAATGTCAGGTGCTCCCATCCCTTCCAAGCATATCACATCACATGAACATCCATATTCGATGTGGTTCAGAACCCATTCCTTCTTATCCTTACCTCACAAGGTCTAGAATCCAATGATAGCATCAATCGTAGTCCATACATCACAACTTCATCACAATGTCATGTCTTACATCAAGAGAAGTAGGGTCTCATGAAAATTAAAGGAATAAACTTCACACCCTCCCCCTACCATGCATGTCCCCAACCATACACCACATCCTCATCATCACCAGCTGATATCTAACACCAAATCATCATCATCACTAACACTGAAACAATATCCAGGAAGGGGGTAGCCATCCATCTGATTCACCTTCATCCCAGGTATTGGATAAACACTCAGAACCCAACATATTTAGGCATAGTAAGGTTATCCAACTTAGGTGGGGCTACTTATATATATATATATATAACATCAAATACATGATAAGTGGATAAGACAAAATCCTGGACTATGTGTTAACAATAAGAGCACGAACATGTCCCATGGAATTACTACAACATCTCACAACATATTCCATTATCTGTTTCCATTACTAATGTATCACACCACACAACAGCCAGACATAAGCCACATAATCCCACTTTCTAATTAAAAGTTTCACCATTTCAAAATTAATGAGTTTCCACTAACTCCCATTTACTAATCAATTTCATTTCACATTATACAACCCATTCATTTCATGTTCAATTTATTTAAACCTATTATCACACATCAATTTCAGCCCATGATTATTTAATCAAGCCCATGATATATTAGTTTCACTATTACAAATTCATTATATGACTAATTTGGTAACTAAAACAACCATACCACACCATAGCTCATCCACCCCATATCACCAATGCCACATTATAACATATGTCAAGCCATCACCATAACCACATTATCTCACTAAAACAACCTCACAAATAAATCATTTCACATCATCCCTCATCACTCCCCATGAAAAAAACATAGCATCATTGAAACAATATTTTTAATCATACTCATTCACCACCATCATCGATAAAATATCCATAAAATCCCTACACCTCACATAAGAAAACAAAACAAAAATATCAACACATAGAATCACATCGTAGCTTATGTATCTATTATAATTTAATCTCAAGTGATTTTATATCATCAAATATTATTTAGAATGGGTATTATCACATAAATAAATATTTCCATGAGAAATTGGTTTATTAGATATATATAATTTATTATCCTTTTTCATGTATAGTGAGCTCAATTAATCAATCGAACCAGGGTTTCAAAAATAACATCAATCAGAACATAAAAAAGGATATCAATAGCTGTGATTTTTAGTAAGGAAACAAACATGGATAATCCTTTAAATAATAACAAAAAATAATTAAAAGTGTAATGAGAGGTTCCATACCCTTCCCTTTTAGAATAATCCAACTATTTATCTAATTATTTCAACCCATATTATCCACACAAAGGAAGATAAAAGAATGTTATTTCCATAGATGAACATAAAAGGATAAAATGAGTATCCCCTACCTCAAACAAATATTTTTAATTTATTTTCAAAGGAAAAAATCAAGAGGAAAGAAACCATTCAGCACCAAAACAAAAGGAAACTCCTCGATCAACCAAGAACATAGAATAACCAATACTATTCCACTATAACACTACCAAAAACGTCTACTTCCTCAGCCATAGCCTCATCGGAAAGAAAACATGGAATAAAAAAAGGGGGAAAAAGAAACTCACCTAGAATCATTGATATTTGATCTCTAGATGTAAAGGATAAAATCCCACAATAAGGGGTTAAAATCCCTCTCAAAAACTCTTCTAGGTATCCCAAGGGTTGATAGATAATTCAGAAAAATGATGATTTTGAAAGGGGTTTATAAATTTATAGTCAGGACTAAAATTAAAATACCAAGGCACAACACCCTATACCAGGGTAAAAATCTACTGACATAGGTGAAAACTACAATGTAAAGGGTCCACTCTATATTGGGGATGTTCAAAAATGTGTTTGAGAAACAAGATGGGTCATTATTGTAGATCTTATAAAATAGGAGAAGGACCATGACACAAAGAAACCAACACATCACAGAATTATAATGCTAAACAAAAAGGAAATGTTATAACCCATCTCTATAGTGTAGAAAACCTGAAATCAATAGAACCACCAAAACTCACCTTTAAAGGACTCCATTACATAGGCTCTTCACCAGGATATAACTATTTTGAAATCAATGAAACCACAAAAACTCCACTTCCCTGGGATCTATGTCATAGGAAACCTCTCTAGGCCTTCATACTAGAATCCAACAGGCCTTCACAGTGTTGAACTATTTTCTACACTACAAACACCCCCTCTATGGTGCAACATTATCCTCTACTCAATAAAAATACTTCCCATCTAAAATTTATGCATTAACTCTAGCATAATCTCCTCAAATCCATTCTAATATCTCCCAACCACTATCATAATCTAAAATCTCAAAAGGAAACAAGACAAAAAGTTTTAAACATTACATTAATCAACCCTAGGATTCAAATAATTGGAATCATAATAGATTTAAACCTTCTATTCAACTCTAGGAAGGACTCCTCACAATGGTCAATCCACTCAAACTTTTTCTCCATCTAGGTATGTTTTGTTATAGGTTCTATCAAACTGAAGATTTCCTATATGAAATGCTTATAATTCTCATCAAATAAAAGGAGGGTATGGATCATGAATACATTCTTAGGCTCTACCCATGATGTAAGTGCCTCCACCTTCTCTAGAGAAACAAAAATTTATATCCAACAAATAACATACCTGAGGAAGTGTACCTATTTTACCTAAAAGTGAAACTCATAAATGTTTAAATTATTATAATGCACTATAAGTGTACTCATTATGATCTCTAAATGTCTGTAATATAACTATAAGCTCCAGGTATATATCAAAATATCTTCAATGAATGCAGTGAAAAAGGAGTCCATATATGTGTGAAATATCTTATTGATGAGATCCATGTACACTAATGGAGTGTTATTTAACCCAAATGGCATCACTTAATACTTATACAACCCATATTTTATCATAAACATTGTATTCAATATTTCCTCTTCTCTAACCTAAAGCTGGTGATACCTTGAATTCAAGTCAATCATAGAAAACCACAAGGATCCCCTTAATTGATCAAAAAAATCATTAATATTTTTAAATAGAAACAAGTTCTTTATTGTCACCTGATTTAGATTCTTATAGTCCATGAAAAGAGAATTTATATTTTCCATCCTCTTAGCGAACAAAATTGGAGCACCCCAGGGATAATTTATCGGTTGAATAAATCCATTAACCTCTAAACCCATAAACTCCACCTTTAATTATTTCAACTCAGTTGGTGTCATAACATAAGGTGGAATAAATATAGTTTATTCACCTAGTATGAGTTTAATCACAAACTCAATCCACCTACCAGTAGGAATACCTAATTATTCATCCATAAATACATGATGATAAAGATTTACTATATAATGAAGAGAGGATAAAATTGTTTCCTAGTTTTCCTTAAGAACCATCTTCGCCACCTAAGTTGCAATTCCTTTAATTTGGATAATGTCTGGTTCCACACTACTTTCTCAAAAATTACACTCTCTAGTCAATGAATACTTATAATCCTTAGTATTGGTGAAGTTCAACCATCTCTATTAACAACTGATGTGAGTTTGATAACAAGCCAACTAATCCATACCGAAAATCACGTCGAATCTATTCATCTACCAAATCACAAATCTCGCAAATTTCAAGAAACAAAAACTAAATTGGGATACTATGGGAATGTCTATAGATTATCTAGAATATTTTCTTGGGTTTTTTCAAGAGAAACCAACTTAAGGAAAAAACTTAACCAACAAGTCTAAACCTACCAAAACTTGATAAAATATTCCAGAATAGGAAGATATTGTATCAAATAAAGTAAAATAAATCATAGATGTGATCAAGATTGTACCTAGTATAGTCAAATTTACTTCTCCACCATCATATAGGACCTGTTCCACTACATAAATTTTACTTACATAAAATCTAATACATTTTCCCATAGTTCCATGACATGTCTAGGTCACTGAACTCTATGGAGTCTGCATTTGTTGCTGAGGTTCCCTACCTATATCATGGTCCAACCTCCTAAATCCCATACATGATAGCTTCAAAAAAAATCTGAATATTACCCTTATTATCCCATTTATGGAAATATATAACATTATTGGGATATAAATTTAGATGATTCCCCTTTCATCTATAATTATAAAACCTGGTAATACCTCCACTCATAAAGGAGATAAAGATCCATTACTCTATTCTGAGTTTTCCATGCCACCCTGGTGTATGACCTCTAACTTCATATTCCACATACAAGAATAGGAATTCATAACAATACTAAGGATAACAATCATCAGTCCATTGAGATCTATAAGATGACTTATTATCCAATCTTCCTCTATGGACTTCTCAATTGTGAGCATTTTATGAATCACAACTAATATGTCTTCAGTTCTAAATTTCTAACATGGAACCTCAACTCAAGTCAAAGGAAAATCTCAAACTTATAATAATTATGTGCCTTATTCCCAACCAAAATAAGATAAAAATAAATACACTTTGTAAAAAAATTAGAATAAACATTCATGATCATTATCCCCTATTAAAATCTCCATGAATTTCAGAAAACGGTCTAGCTTTAGTGTGGTAGAAAAGATTTTATCCAATAAAAGGTATTTAAAGGTATATCAATTCAAACCCTCACACTTGATATATTTATTCATTTCACTCCACAACCTCTAAGTAGGTTTATAATGAATAAATTCATCTAATTTCACTCACTGCTTGTTAGAAGTCTCTACCAGGTTGAAAATTCTTTCAATAATCTTAATCTTGTCCTTTGTATCCTGAGGAACTCCAGTGTCCTTGAATATTAGGGGATGTTTTAACTAAAAATATCAAGTAAAATAGACCATATTCTTCTTATCCATATGGGATCCTTCGCCCTGAACAAGTACAATCCAAAAAACTCCAACCACTTACTGGATTGTTGGAGCGGTTATGGGATCATGGTCAGTCACACTCTCCTACACATCTGGATGTATTATAGGAGAATCTTCCATTATAATTGTATCCTAACCCACTTCCCTAGGTGTCCCCATGATATGATGATGATAAAATATTATATAAAATTCCAAAAAATAACACATATAAAATCCTTTAACATCTTAAATGACTACATCACTCAATAAATTAAAAGACACATTCATAAGAACAACTTCATAAAGACTCATCCTAAGAGGATATTTATGTATATAACATATAACCCCTAACAAAATCCAAATTCTCTAGTACCTTCATATTATTCAAATTCATATATATATAAAAATTTATATCATTCTCAAATTCAAATAATAAAATTTCATCTATGATACATCGGGAAAGAACAAGTAAAATATTCCTACTCAAATTTAATTAATTAAACCTATATCAATGAAAAGAAATCATTTTCAAGAAATGTGAACCTACATACCTAATCATGATTCATAAATACACCTAAATCTAAAAAACTCTAACAATATAATAATAATAATAATAATAATAATAATCAAGAAACTATAAAATCCCAACTAATAACAGGAATAACATCACTAGGAACTTAGTGGTCCATTACATGGGAGCTGGTTGAGAAAATACATGACTCCCCTACTCAAGTTTCACATATACAATCTTCTTTTTACCATGACCCAATCATAGTAAATATGGAAATAAAAGAAAACCTCTTTTGATACCACTTTATAACACCCCAACCTGAATCACTGAGTCTAATCCATAGTTCCACATGACCTCAAGTGCATCTCTCCACATGCAAGAGGTTGTCAAATAGTGGAAAGGGACTAAATGGTGTCATGGGGAGACTATTACCTCATTATCAATAGTCATAAATTACACCCACATAAAAATTTAGATAAACAACTCAAACTTCAAATAGTAACTAATAATAATATCTATACCATAACCAATGGAATACAATTCATACAAGATAAGATAAGGGATCGATAATGTGGTAGATCAATATAGTGTATAAAGATAAGAAAAAATAAATGAATCATAATGACAATAATCAAGATTTCATCCCATCATCACCTTCATCACCCAAGATCCACCTACTCAACTTCCCAACATAAGGCCCTTTCCTTTCATTGAATCATTGGCCATAAATTTTTCACATGCACTAAGATGTTTGTGCAGGGTGTGAGTATAAACATAGTAAGAAACTGTAACATCCCAGTCTCGGGTGCCACTCAATGGGTGCCCTGAAGCCGGTTCGCCACAAGACCTCAAGCGCATTTCCTCAAATGCCAGAGGCTGCCGACTAGCAGTGAGGGCCCAGGTCTGATAGGGGGGAAACTACGGCCTCATTTGTCAAAGTGTAGCACAGCGTAATTTAAATAAAACATAAAACAAACTGTAGAAGCAGTAAACCATACACATCTAAAATAACTACAGCAGTGGATATAACCAACAGTATATAAATGATGATTCTACATGTTTCAAGTTCTTAGAAAATAGCCAGAACATGTTACACAACAATATAGTACACCAAAATACAGAGTACAGCAACACAAGAAAAACAGCTGGCAGCGGCATTGCGAGGCTAGGCTCGGTCCCATGCCCTCCTACTCCTCAGCAACAGTCAAGTACCTGTATAAGGAATCTTGCCCTTATCTACACCTACAGCAACGTAATCTGTCTGGGCCGAAAAGAATGACCCAAATAGGGTGTGAGAAAGATATCTCAGTAGGCACCCACCAAAGGCCCGTGCCCAACTGCGTGTAAGCATGCAGCAATATTGTGCATTAAAAATGAAATAAGGTAAGAATTAATCAAAAGTAACTAACTACTGGTTACATTTACATTTTAATATTCATTTAATCCATTTAGTATAAGAAATCACCATAGTGAATTTCTAAGTAAGCAACTAGTGTCCTCAGACACATAAACTCCTACCCTCGGGTAACGAGTATCCAACACTGAAATCTGCCCTCAGGCATAACAGAGTTTGCCCTCAGGCGTAGGTAGTGTCGCCCATAGGCACAGAATCAGCTGCCCACAGGCACAGAAGAAGTTTCCCTCAGGCTGAAATAACTACTGCCCACAAGCTAAATAGTTCAGTGCCCACAGGCTAATCACAACAACACTCTCAGGCTAAACAGTTGACCGGGCCATGCCCAACATATCAAAATGTAGTAAACAAGAAATTCATCTCAAGGTAATTCTACACTTACTACATTAAAGGCATACCCTCGGGTATCCGGTCCAAATGGCTAAATAGTGTAACGCACCCCCGGGGTGGTTCTGGATCCAAGAAACGATCCCAACCAGCATTTTATTATCACAATTTAATTACCTATGAAATTCTAGGCATTAAATATAGCAATGGCCTCAGCCACACGACACCCCAACATGGATTCGTGGCACAAAAACGCACAAAACACACGAAAGTTGGAAAAACAAACACCAAGCCACCTACATTATACGCCAACGAGCATTATACACGAACGCCGATTTTAGAAATTCCCAAGAACGACGTAGATATGACGAAGAACAAAACCCATTAAAACGTAAATAACTTCTATTAGGGGAATAATTGGTAAGAACCATACTAGGATAGGAGAGGGCTTACCCGTGCGGTTCCAACGAGATCGTCCGAAGCTGAATCAGATTCCAAACGAACACCTGGCGGATCTTCAAAGGTTCGGTCGTCCTCCTTGGCTCCAAAACAGCTCAAATGCCTCCTCTGCCAAATGAGGAGGCTACTACCTATTTTAAGCCGAAAAAACAAAGTACACAGCGTTTAATTCTGAGTACACGGCGTGTACTTCCTTCATTTAACTGTTCTTCTGGCGGCACCGCCACACTGTTCATCTGTCGACATTAGTACACGACATGTACTCACAAGTACACGGCATGTACTGTCACCCAGCTGGCGGTGACTCCACCACCTTACAGTTTAAGCTTGCCGACTGACTACACGGCGTGTAAGTACCACTACACGGCGTGTAGTCGGTTCCTACACCCCTCGTCACCGACAAGGCCACACGCCCCATGTACCCATCCCACACGGCCAAAAGTACACGGAGTGTGGAAAAGTACACGACGTGTAGTTCCAAAATTTATAATTTTTCCCCATTTTCCATATTTTCTCAAAAACACTTAAGGGAAAGGAAAACAAAGAAGCCCGTACCTCAAAACTAAGAACCGGGTTCCTACAGAAACTACCAATGTGTCCTTAACATAAGTTCATCAATATAAAAAAAATATTCCCTAAAAATAATGTAAATTCATAAATAAACAATCAAGTATTGTGTCATCAGACACTAACCAAGCTTCCACAAACATTGTCCCTACTTTATTTAGAAACATGCTGGAGAAAAGATCAGAATTAATTATTTCATGAATTAGATCATGCCATGTTATCTACACACTGAATCAATAGACTCATCCAAAAAAATTATCCATGTTCCACCCTAAAGTAATAGTTATACACATTCCTTTAAGATAAATCCACAGTGTCTATATGTCAACCCAATTCACAGTTCTAGGGAAATCCTCACTACAATATATCGACCTAATATCCATATCTAGGGAAATATGCATTCACTAATGTCAACATGTTATCTGGATTTAGCATAAGAAACATTACCACAAGTCATCTCTAAAGGTGGAATCATAACCTTCCAACCACAATGGTGGCACTCCTCCTCTATGGGTCAAACTATCCAAGCTTGACCAACCTTGTGCCTTGAAATAATTCATAGAGAAATCATACATGAATCTAGACAAAAGACATAATAAAGAAAGTAATAATCATTTCATATTAAACAAGGGTATCATGGGCCACACACACAAACCCACATGAGAATCATATCAAGTAAAGGTCTCACAGGCCACACATGTACGCACATTCAATCAAGGAATATAAATTTATATAAGCGGCATCAAATGGTAAGTATATCCTAACTTAAGTGATTTGATACCTTTATCCTTGAATTTACAATAAAACTCATGCACTAATGATCCCTATATCTAACCCCAAAATATCACATGACTATTTCTTTTAAGATCGACTAAAAAGAAAATTAAAAGGGTGAAAATATGATTATTCTTTCTAAACAAGAATGACCATCACCAATGGATCAAGAGTTGGTCAAGAGAGATATAATGATCCTCAATAGATCCAAGATCTAATACTTAAACATTGAAATAATAATCTATTGGATTATATATTAGTTTATAGATCAATATATATTATCCTAGATCTATGTTTTATCCTAATAGAATGATTATTTTTAGGCTATATCGGCTTATAAATACCATATAGAATCTAATAGATTGATTGGGTTTTTAAATGGTGAAGAGATAAGTAGAAGGGATCCAAATTCACTTTAAGTTTTTCTTTCCATTTATTCTAGATTAATGAGGGTTGATTCCAAAAATAAAGATATCAAATAATAAATTTGAGTTGATAGATAGGGTTTCCCCTGATTAAAAATTTATCTAAAACCTAAGGGCTAGTCGGTGGACCTCATCAGACAGCCGATGGATGGTCCCCAGTTGATCGGTTTCTCTAAGAAGAGTCTTGGGCTATTTCATCTACCATCATCTAGTCAATATAACTATAATGAATACTTGGTGTCACCCATGTGGTTCGTTTTCTATTTCTACCTTCATCGGCAAGCTTGTGGAACCCCAGCTGCTTCAAAAATACTAGTTAGTTCCCAAAAATCCTTAAATTTATGATCATTTGTCCATAAATAACTATAAAAAGTATTTAAAATTGAAAAAAGGTAACCAATATTCCTCAATACTAAATAACAATGTACCCTTAAATTTGAGGATGTTGTGTGTATGCTGATAGGGGTGAGTCCAATGATCCAGTGGGATTCTCTCACGCGGCGTAACTCACTAGTTATTAATGATAAAGTTCATGCATGTATAAGTCTATAGTGAGTTTTTTTAGACCCACCCAGAAACATAGCCTAAGAATTATAATCAAATATCTTACATATATTCCATCATAGAGAATAATACACATAAACCCTAAAGGCTCAATCCCAATCCTATGACGAATATCACCTTCCTGTAACCAATTACTTTTATACCCCTATACCTTATGAGGTATACCAAACAATCACTTAAATATCATTAGATGATATCACCATTGAGGTCTCACCCATATACCTTCAAGATTCAATCAGTAGAATCTATCCTAAACCATATATTTCCTCACTTCCCATTAATTAACCAAACCAACAATATCTTATGAAATAATGATCACACCTAGAGAACTGACAACATGAACTCATATAGTTCCTAAAGATAAATAATAAATTTCAAAAAACAATAATTGAATTCAAATATGGATTAAAGAAAATAAATAACATCAGATGAAAAATATCATAATAAAACAATGAGAGAAATAATATCAAATAACATAACCCTACTTGCACTTCATACCTCATCTCCCCCCATTGGTTCTCAAAATAATTATCTACTATAATACAAATAGATCACCTTATTTTCTATCTTAAACTATCACAACTCACCATAGGGGATGGATCCTATTGTGAGATCATATAACACTATATTTAAATAGTGAACCCTTATCTTAAATAGAAAAACATCATAATTGAATCATATTGTGTCATGTGTATTGGTCTTACAATGGTGAAGAAATATAGAAGATAAGACTCCTCCCAGATAGGTATTGTCACTTCTATAAACATAATAACCCTTCTCACCTAGATCCTAATCTATCATCCCACCATGTCTAGTCTTTAATTGGGAAGGGATCTACTAGGGGATAATTTTTCATCAAATGGTCATAGAATATTCTATATGAGTGACATCACAATAAAATAAGTCGCAGACCACTCAAGTTGGATCATGAACCCTAAGGTATTACAAACATATCTTGCTTATCTAGGTCAGATCATGATCGATGTGGTCATCCAAGATGGATTCTCTATGTTTTTGTTCCATTATTATATCAATCACTACCTCACAGACTATGTACCAATTCACTCTACTCACACTAAAAATGATAACCCAATACGGATGGAATTCAGTTCACTATTATCCAGTGATCTAATTCTTTATCATTAATCATTACAATCTCAATAACCATCTTCCCAATTCCATCCTTATCCAATAATCAAACCAACATCAGGTCTAACCCACAACTTGAAAATCCACACACTCAATTTTAAAGTGAACTCACTCACTATCACTAAGGAAAAAAACAATTTTACTAACACCATTCCTAGGCGATCCCAAGTCCTGAACATACACCTTCTGTTATGTACTATTATACACACTAGGATCCATTGTCTTAGATATTATCATTTAGTTATTCTAAGAGCTATATATGTTACCACAACTTATAGGGTACCTCCCAAGGTCTAACTAATTTAAGGTAATCCAAAACTATATAGACATATCAGCCTTGTATAACCATTTCTTCGCATAATGGTGGGTTCACCTACAAACACTATGTTATCAGGAATCATATGAATCCATATAAGGAAAACAAAATTTAATGGGTACACATAATAACTCATTATTTATAAAAAGTAGCATCGCCAACTCTAGGTAATTCATAACAAATTCTTTACTAAAAACCACTCTCTTTTTCATTATCATAAAACAAAAATAAAAAAAAATATTTTTAAACCATTTAAAAATGAATCACATTAAAAATTTAGTCACCCAAAACCATGGAATTAATAAGTCAAAACCTATCTAGAAAACATCTAATTTTTTGATTTTAACCTCATTTATAAACCAAATTCCTTAAATTTCCTTTTTTTTAAATTATATTTCAAAATCCATTTCACATTAAAATTATATTTTTATTGTAAAATAATTTTCATTTTATAAAATTTAGTTAATTATTAGAACACACCCTCATGAAATCCATAATAAGGTCCACCAACACTCATTCAACTAAGGAACCATCAGATAAATAATTTATCGAGTTATGTGGTCCTTAAGTGATTATTAAGTTTATTAAATCTCATCACATTTAAAGAGTGATCAAACACCGTACCATAAATACATTCTATTTATAATAATAGTAGATACATGAGTATAAAATAACAAGTAGGAAAGACATAACACACCAAAGGATCAAAATATTCAATGAATAAAGGCCACCAACCTTGAATCATGGTCCATTGATTATTAATGCTTGTTCCATCTATAATCATGTCAATGAGAACCAATATCTTCAAGAAAAACCAATTCATCAACCACTAAATCATTTAAAAGGATTTCCCATATTCACCCTAAATAGAAAAATACTTACCAAGTGTAAGAATGACATTGAAACTCTGGCCAATAGTGTGAAGACTTCTCCTTTCATGAACCCAATCCTACAACAAGAAAAATCACTAATTACTAAAAGGAACTAATTATTTATATAATCTAATTTTGGTAAAATACAAAGAATATTTCACTACGGAACTTAATGATATCCAAATGATGTATAATGGGGTGCATCCATCCTCTCTTATCAGCCTCAGTCCACTGAACACAAAATCACCATTAAATTGATGTGATTGAACCATGATTTAGTGGAACTACCTTTCAAATACCTAATAAGAAACACCTAATTAAAAGGATAATTGTAATAAAGAGGATAAGGGGAGAAGGATAATGTGTTACTTCATTTGAGTAAACCAAATCCCTCCTAAGGACCATGAATGATAGAGAGAAGAAGGGTGGGGAATGAAATTAAATGAGAATGGATCTCCCCCCATTCTAGATGAATAGAGGAAAAGAGGCACAAGGGGGGTTAATAAACACACCCACCAATAAAACTACTAAAATACCTCCATTAAAAGTGGGGATCAGGGTCCTACACTAGAAAACTAGTAAAAATATTCTGAAACATTAGGGATTCCATCGGGTTCCCAGTGTACTACCATTGTATCCCCAGTGGTATGGGTAATGGGACTACCCCACTACATCCCACTAGACTTCTGGTGGGATGAATCAAAGTTATGTTGGACTTTGTAACCACCTTCTAAACTTTTTCCACTTTAATTCATGATAGATTCCCTATACTAGACTTTTCCCTAGGTCACGGCATAAAAACTAACTTTTAAACTCCCTAAATATGCCTAAATGACATCCCACATGATATGTTTCAAAAAATTAAAATTCAACCCAACTCTGAGTTCTTTAGTGTATGGTGTGTACCTAGTTATAAGGATGTGTGATGGGATGGGTCATTATAAAATCTCTACTATAATTCTTTTTTTAAAAAATAATCATTGGTATTTCACCCATAAATCCTTTTATATCATTGGAATCAATTCAATTTTGTATCACTATGTTTTTTTCTTGAATTCAAAACATGATTCTATAATGGAACTCAAATATCTATGTGCGTTATTCACTAAAATTCACACTATTTATCAATGATATTTTCAATGATTACTCCATGATCACTATCATGTCACTAGATGAATCTTTACCCTACATCATTACACTTTCTCTCACATTACAATTATGATAAATTGAGATCCCATCTTTTCTCCCTTTTCATGCATTTAGACTATGCATGAACACACCCAATGATCCCAAAAAACTAACAGTCATACAATTTTCACCCTTATAGAAATCCCCAACCTAAGGGATAACTACTGAAACCCAATCCTCCTAATAGTTCCCCCTATTATAGGATTAGCCTACCAAAAACCAAAACCCGTAGTTTAATCCCCGAAACTATCAATATTATAAATGGTTGCTCAAGAATTACTCTAATGACCTCCTCCTTAACCCAAAAAATCATAGATATCTCAAGAAAATATAACACACATAACAAAAAATAAAATTAAAAAAACTCATGTAAGCCCAATCAAAGCATCAAAATCATGAAACATGGTTATATAAACCCCAGTTTTGGGTTTTGATAACTAGCTAAATTATTTTTCTATATTAAAAAATCACTCAATTTTTATGCACCTTCTTTTCATAAAAGGTTTTTCTATCAAAATTTCAAAATCATAAATCTTTGACATAGTCAGTCTTCTCCACAAAGGCTATTTATAAAAAAAACTATTTTAATATCTATTTTAAAATCACTTTTTCCTAATTTCTCAAAACCAAAAAAACCCTATTCAAGTTGTTCATTTACCTAAAATCATCTCATAAACCATTTTACACACACAATACAATCGTACAATTAAATAATCCAACCCATCAGGACCCTTCTTGGGTTTGAAATTAGGTTGATCATTCCACCCTGATCCCACTTCCAATAGGCCTGAGGCTCGTGACTAGAACAAAAAAGGCCTATCACACACATGGGAGGCCTTGGCCTAATAAACCTACACATAAATATATGTATCCAGAAGGAATATATCAAATGAAAATATTGATATAATAACCAACTATAGAGTAACATTATGCACCAAACACAAATACCTAAAATATTATAGAAAATGAAACTCATGTAATGACAGAAAAAATACTATCCCAATATCCCAAAGTAAAGGAAAACAAAGAACAACTGAAAAGTGATAATGGCATGTCATACCCACCCCTAGAAACCACCACCACTAAATATTACTAATATTCAACTCCACCAAATATATATCCATTATAATCACCACTTAAGTTCCAATTTTTAACATAGAACACAACATGTGCGGGTGAAACACCCTTGAATGTTTGAGTATAAAAATAACCACAATATAAGAAATAACATCTTTATCAATGGTTTATTTATGATCTACATTGGTTTTAACCATAGATAACTTATCTCATAACGTTTTATATAAACCATCATGTTTTGTTACATCTATGTTTATTTCATGGAGATTATTTTTATTTTAGGTTTTTCTTATTTTCATGAAAACTCTATTTGGAGACAATTTTCTTTTCTTAGTGAAACATTTCAAAACGTTTATTAAAAATTGAGTTAATTGTCAACTATATTTCTATCATATATTTATCAGTGTTTTCTAAATTTTTTAGTGTTTATTAAACCAAAACCAATTGTCTTAGAATATTTTTTAGTGGTGTTTTTTAAAATTGATAATAAAATAGTTAAAACCAACTCTAAAAAACTTTTTATGGTTAAAACCACCAGTAAATAATTAACAAAATCTAAAATTCCCACTAATTGTAGTATAAAGGTAAAAAATGGAATAGATTCACACCTCTTTATCCCATTCCTGATATCAAAAAAAAGTTTCAATACATATAAAATATATTAAAGAAATATGACATAATGAAAATCAATTTTATCCATCAACACAATGTAAGACAATATATATATATAACATTTATATATAATATTTCTAGTTACAAAATTTACACAATAAATGTTTTATTGGTATTAAAAGTCATAAAATGTCTATAAATACATCGTATGTTCTACTACCATAGATCCCCCATGCTCCCCCTAGATGGAGCTTACATTTCATCAGCTTCTAGTCAACTTCCTACCTCTAATACATATTATTATAATAATTAACTAATTTTTAGTAAAAAAAATATTCAAGAAATATTAAATCTAATTTGGTTAATTAAAAAATAAAAATATGAAATACTGTAACTAATTACAAATCACTGAACCAACCAATGTAACTAAGATAATGAATAAAACCCTTTAAGATGTGTTTGACAACATTTATTGAAAATTGAACCAACCTTTAGGATCTATTAAATAACATTTAATGAAAACTCATTGAAAAAAATAATATAAATAAATAAACCAAAAACTAAAACTTATATTTTATCTCTTTTCTATCATTATTTTTAATTATTTACCATATAAATTAATAAATTAACATTAATATTTAAGAAATTATTGTTTATACATTGAATTACAAACATATAATAGTGTACTAACAAAAACCTATTGACGGTAAATGAGTTTCAATTTAAATTTCATAGGGTTTCACTTTAGCAAACCTGCCTATAAATGAAATCATACTAGAATAACTTGAAATACTATAAAAAGAAATATGATAGGTATGTGATGGAGTGTTCCCAGTGTAGTAGGGGTGGAATGAAAATATGATGTTGTTTTTGTGCTTTTTATAACAATATTAAAATAGTTATCCAATATTATAGAGAGGATAACATCTCTAAACATCCTCGAGCCCACCATTTGTCAGGAGCCATCCCAGAGGAGACCGTGTCATGACTACCCCAAGCCTGCCTCCAATAGGCTAAGGGCTGGTGACAGGTACCAAGAAGGTATATTCTTCAAATGGGAGGCATTATCCTAAAGTACCTATACACTTGCACACATCTTTAAGACACAAATGTTTAAATGTAAAAACAACAAGTAAACAATGTATTCAAACCACTATATCCTAAAACTAGAGTACAATAATGAAATTACTAGAATGTAAATAGGGCCAAAACAAACTCACTGAAAGATTCTGTAACCACAAGTCCAACCTATAAGAAAAGTGGTATGGGGACTAATGTCTTAAGCTATAGGAACACGACTTGGTCTATCCAGTATCACTAAGCATCATTTGTCTTGGTCTTCCTAGGACTCCATCAAAAGTTTGATCGTCTGCACAAGACACAACATGTACAGGAAAAGGAAATGTAGGGGTGAGTAAAAGTATACTCTGTAGGACACCCCAAAACCACAAATGAAATACCATAAATGAAAAACTATTCATCTCCACATAGTTATATGTCAACAACACATATAACAAGAATATCAAGATATACTCATGGGAAATACCATGCCATCTGGTGGTCATAAACAACTACAAGCCATATGATTCTACTCGAAGAACACTTGTTCTAGGAGTACACGCTCCTCGAGCCATGATATTATTAGAGACACTCTCCAATACATTTAGCTAATGTGGGCCATCCCAAATGAGAAATTATTATTTAAGAAAGTAGATAATACACATAGAGGGTATCCTACCCAGATATATTGGGGAATACCACTCACCCTATCTAGATCAATTCACAATTTAGAGGATCCTACCCAGTCTCATTATGGAATACCACTAACCCTTTTGATGTGTCTCGTAATGTAAGGGATCCTTCCTAAACACCCTGGGGAATAAAACTAACCCAACTTATGTGGACCACTAGATGTAGGATCAATGCCCTGCTCTTAGAGGTTAATTAAATTCCACAAAACTCCACTAGGGGTGGTAGAGGATCATTATTAAGTCTCATTGAGGTATACCATAACTCTATAGGTAATTAGCCTCTAGAGAGGAATATAGTCCAATAATGTTGATGTAATGTCATACTAAACCCTTGAGAAAAAGGACCAAGGGAACACTCTCCACCTATACTATTACAACTAAAAACTCATCACATTATCTCAAAAAGGACTGTCTGAACATTAGGGTCTCAATGTTATAGACATCATATCAAATGGACATACCATTTGAAAGTTATAGAATTTAAAATTTTTAAATAAAGGGGGTCACTGGACTAGTGGACCAACAGCACAGTCAGTCCACTGATCGTGGAGGTCGACCTACATGGTCAACCTACCCCACTATCGATCGTGAAACCACCTCATGATCAACCACACCATGGCAGCTTGATCTACCATGGTGTTTGACCACCACGGTCGACCATGCGACAATCCTAGGTCGACATGAGGTCTAACTGGGTTCAATCCAGTCTTCTAGGTCTGACCCGATCTGCTGGTCATAGCCTATTCCACTAGGCTCAGCCTAGTCTACTCATCCTGGCCTACTAGCATGTGGTCTATTCGTTTGGCACATCCCACTAGTTCATGGGTTGCCCTTCCCAACCAGGTCTTTGCGGTCTCTGGCCATATCCGACACAGTCACCATCGCCATGTTTTGATGGCCATACCATGTCCCATATCCCACCACCTCCACACACGGCCACCCACTACATCCTGCGACTCATCGTCACCACCACCATCTTCTGTGGCCACCACCACTATCGCCACCTTTCCTTTCCAGATCATAGCCTCGCCTCGTCGGACCGCCACATATGAGGTCCCTTCCATAGACCACTAAACCACCTTCAATGCCCGTAATTTGAAACAGTTGAAAATCTGGGTACCTTGGGTCCCGATCTACACAAATCCATACTCTGTTTTTAGTTTTCCACCAATCTAAGGGTATGATCATGTTCAGAGCCACCCGACAAGTCGAACCGTGACCACGGGGGTCCAATGGCGAAGAATATGAAGAACAAGGGAAATAAAAACACAAGAACACCATGAGGAATAAACCTCAACCTTTTTTCATGTCAGCCTCAATCTTTCTCCGATAGAGGGATAAACAAAGATGAATTAAAATAAATCTCCCAATAATCCCACAGATAATATCCCATAACGCAACAAAGATCAAACCACTAATCAATCTATTTGTGGATTTACCTACATTCATCATGGAACTAAATAATGGAAAAAATATCAAATAAAAAATCACCCTACCTTGATTTGGATTAGTTTTTGATGAAGGATCATTGTTTCATCATCATTGGAGAGGTTCCTTCGATTCGGTTTTGTATTGATCATCAATCCACGATCCATCGTCCTTTGTTCGAGAGAGTTCTTTTCCACATCTTAGTGAAACATATAGGGACAAGATGTTTACCTGGAATTCTTGAAAACCCCTAATAAAAATAAATATTGATTCGTTATGAAAAAAAATTATTTAAATTATTTATTGATTATTACGTTCTATGACAGCTTTTTAAAAAATGACGCGCAGATAAAAGTGAATTCGTGCCTAGGGAAAGAATCACATTACGAACTCAATGGTTGTCTCAGATTTCAGATATGAGTTACCATTCATGAGTTATTGGGATTTAAAAAATAAAATAAAATAATTTTATTATTTTATTTACGGTTACGTCTTTGGTGAATTTTTCTACAGATGACCCATGCCAAGAAAAATTAGGTCATGCCTAGGGTAAATCCACCATTCTAATCTCAATGGTTCCCTCATATTTCTAATCTGGGAACCCATATAATATTTATCCCACTTCTTCGTAAAAACTATATGCACATGCTATTTAATGTTTAGTATTTTTCAAACAATTGTTTTGGGTAAACTGAACAATAGAATCACATGTCGTCTCAATGTCTAGTCTTGATGTCAAACCATATAATTTCTAAAAATAATACAAGGGAAATCCAAGATGTTACATTCTCCCCACATTGTGTATTTACATCCTCGAAATCCAAAACAAGGGATACTCAAAAAAAAGAGTGTATTGAGAACAAATTTGATCCTCTCGCTCCCATGTGCTCTCCTGGATATTTCTATGCTTCCATCGGACATGCACCAAAGGAATATACCACCCATAAAGGATCCTATCCTACTAATCATCAATATCCAACAAGTAATCAAAAATTCTCTCCATCCTTGATGTCTAGCTCTCCCTAGCCAATGATGTATGATGGGTCATGCACATACCTCCTCAACTGTGACACATAGAGGACATTGTGTACGTGATAAAACTATGGTGGTAGAGCCAAGTGGTGTGCCACCTTGCCAACTCTATGTAGTATCTGGAAAGGGTCGATTAACCTTAGATATTTCTTATATCCCCAGCCAAATCTCCATAATATGCATCGAGGTGTGACCCAAAGGAACATGTGGTCTCCTTACTTTAACTACAAAGGCCTTCCCCACCTATCATCATAAGAATTTTGACGGCTCTGTGCAGTCTGCATCTGCTCCGGGATGATATGAACCTTCTCCATAGTAGCTCGCACCAACTATGGGACCATGAGTGCTGACTCTCCTGGGTTAGTCCAATAAAGTGGTGACCTGTAGGTTCATCCATACAAGGCCTTTAATGGTTCCATACCAATCATTGAGTGGTAGTCAATTTTATAATAAAAATCCACCAGTGATAGGTGATCCACCAAACTATAGCCAAAGTCTAACATGCATGCCCACAGCATGTCCTCTATAACATGAATGGTCCGCTCAGTCTGTTCGTTCTTCTATGGTTGGAATGTTGTGCTCAAGCCTAAATGGGTCCCAAATGCTTCATTCAATCCCTTCCACAACTAGGATGTAAAACTAGCATCACGATATGAAACTATCATCAATGGAACTCCATGGATTCAAACTATCTCTTGAATGTAGAGGCAAACCAATATTTCTACTAAACTCTGATCCTAGATAACTAGGAAGTGGGATAACTTGGTGATCCAATCAACGATCACCCAAATGGCATCATGTCTCTTGGACGTACTTGGTAAACCTGTAACAAAGTCCATTGATATTCCATCCCACTTCCATTCTGGCACCTCAAGGGGTAGAGCTAAACTAGCTGGAACCTGGTGCTCGTCCTTTATTTGATGAAAAGTTAGGCATTGATAGAAAAACTCTACAACTCCTTTATTCATACCTTTCCACCGAAACTAACATTGGACATCCTGGTAAATCTTCACCACACCAAGATTGACTGCCAAAGGGGATGTATTTAACTCCCACAAAACCTCCTCCCACAACAACACTGGTGATACTTTGCATTATCTGAAAATAATGACGTGCTCCCCACCTTTTGAATATCCATAAGGGGTAGGCTCTGTGGACATATAAGAGTATAGTTTATTGTAGTCGGTATCCCTAAGATGTTCTTCTCAGATTAGATGTAAGAGAATAGGGGTGACAACCATTGATTGTGTTTAAGCCAATCCATCTCCATCCACAAAGAATATCTTCAATGAGGCCAGCTACTCTGACGCCTCATTCAATAATGGAAAATTAGATCTCCTACTGAGAGAATATTCAACCATGTTTCCCTTCCCAAGAGTATAGATAATCTCAAAGTCACAATCCTGGAGGAACTCTAGCCATCTCCTTTGTCTCAACCTTTGTTGGATCTACTCTAACTCCATTATCTGAGATTATGTGCCCTATAATATAGACCTATCGAATCTAGAACTGACACTTCGAGATCATCCCATAGAGTTGGTGCTCTTGGAGAGTGTTTAGGACCATCCTCAAGTTTCTTATGTGCCCGTTATAAGATGCCAATTACACTAGGATGTCATTTATGAAGACCACAATGAACCGGTCTATGTAAGATAGAAAGATCTAGTTCATGAGTCCCATGAATACTGTTGGGGAATTCTTCATTCCAAATGGGATCACCAAGAACTCATAGTGAACATAATGACACCTGAAGATCATCTTTGGTATATCCTCATCTTGAACTCACAACTAGTGAAAGCTTGATCTGAGGTTGATCCTTGGTAGTGGATACATGTTCTTCATGGTCACTTGGTTCAAGAACCAGTAATCCACACATAACCTCAAGATCCCATATGTACTCTTGGAAAACAAGACTGGGGATGGCCAGGGTGAAACATTGTGTCTCACGAAGCCCTTCTTATGAAATTACTCTAAATGTACCTTCAGCTCACGAAGCTCTATGGTATCCATATGATATGTATCTGTAGATATTAAGGCTTTATTAGGGTGTAGATCAATATAGAATTCCATCTCCATGTGGGGTGGTAAATCAGGAACATATTCACAAAATATGTCCACAAACTCCGCCACCACTATAGGAAATTGAGGACTCATGTTATCCACTACATTGAGGGTGAGGCTATCCAATAAATGATTAATTGGATACACCCTCCTATATGAAATTCAATCTTACGTTGTCTAGGTGTCCTTTTCACCAACAAAGGAAAACCTGGTTCCATCACTGCAGACACACAACATTCTACACCTACAACAGTCAATCTGAGTATGAACTACAGATAACCAGTCCATACCAAGAATGTTTTCATAAGACCTAGATGCCACTACCAAGAGATCCCAACCGAAATTATCTCCTCCAAGATCTAGGTCACACTATGTGCACCAGTGATTGATCATTTAATCTTCTTTTGTTGGAGTCTCTAAGAATAAGGATTGAGTCAACAGATTAACTGGAATCTTTGAGTCCCGAACAAGGTTCATGGTAAGAAAGGAATTCCTAGAACTTGTGTCTATTAAAACTGAATTTAAGGTGGAAAATACATATATCATACCTCATATAATCCATAGAGGCCTCAGGTCATAAGCCTACATCACCTGCATCAGGCCTCGTCCCTAACCACCAGCTCCCTGAGCCAAGCATGGACCACCTTGGTCGGTGGTGGTAATAGGTTAAACCTTTGACCACCACCTACTTCCTAACATACTCCTCTACCATGATTGATACCCTATGGACCACCCCGCTCTTTCCTCTTTCTATACCTCAGTGGTCCCTCAATCTTCTCCCTATTATCTATGAAATGGGTTGGGAAATCTCGTTCCATATGTCCCTGAACACCACATGAGTAACATCATCCATCCCTGGGTTGACTCGAGCTACCTTGGGAGACATAAACCACTAAGCTTGAGTCCTATGATCATCCCTGGAAGTGCCTATCCCGCTTAGATCCCTATTAATATTGTTGGATGCCTTCTAAGTAGGTCACAACTACCTAATGCCCAGTGCTACCTCCCACTACCGGTGTAGGCTCCGCTAGAAATCTTTCCACTAGTAGGGCTCACTCAAGTACCCAGTCATAAGTATGAATTATAAGGGATACCATGGATGCCCTTGTGTACTTGAGTAAGCCCTACTCAATGGTTCAATCCCGGAATAACTAGTCTCACACCATGTCCATGGAGTAGCATGAAAGATTAGTAAACCTCATTGAATGATCTATCATGATCATAATGCTCTACTTAAAATGAAAAAGCTCATGTATTTGTACCGATTACAATTTTTCCAGATAGAACACCACTCTCAAGATACGCTCAAATTTTGTCTAGGAGGGAATTGTCTTGTCATGAGACTGTATCACCAAGCTCCACCAACAC